>OY728146.1:1786654198-1796654198 GCA_963277665.1 Viscum album
ATATAAATAATAAATAATAAATAAATATAAATAATAAATAAATATAAATAATAAATAATAAATAAATATAAATAAATATAAATAATAAAAAAATATAAATAATAAAAAAATATAAATAATAAATAATAAATAATAAATAATAAATAATAAATAATAAATAATAAATAATAAATAATAAATAAATATAAATAATAAATAATAAATAGAAAATAATAAATAATAAATAAATATAAATAATAAATAATAAATAATAAATAAATATAAATAATAAATAATAAATATAAATAATAAATAAATAAAAATAATAAATAATAAATAATAAATAATAAATAAATATAAATATTAAATAATAAATAAATAATATATAATAAATAAATAATAAATAGTAAATAAATATAAATAATAAATAATAAATAAATATAAATAATAAATAAATATAAATAATAAATAATAAATAAATATAAATAAATGTAAATAATAAATAAATATAAATAATAAATAATAAATAATAAATAAATATAAATAATAAATAAAAATAAATAATAAATAAATATAAATAATAAATAATAACTAATAAATAATAACTAATAAATAAATATAAATAATAAATAATAAATAATAAATAATAAATAATAAATAATAAATAACCAGTTACAAATAATGGATAATAAATAAATTAATGTATATTATAAATAATAAATAATAAATAATAAAGGAAACACATGAAAAAGTATGAAAAGACGTGATAAGGGATGAAAAATCATGAAAACGCATGAAAAAGGATGAAGAAACATATGAAGAATGAGGCATTAGAAAAAATGAGAACGCATGAAAACTCGTGACAACTCTGGAAAACTCCTTACTAATTTAACATAATCATCATAATAACCCATAAAAAACCATTGATAAAGATAAAAAGTCATGGAAACACAAATAAACAGTAATAAATGGAGCTACCGTTAAAACCCGTCAAAACGGTCATAAAGAGACAAAAACATTGGACTCACATTAACGGAGATAACTTATGATCCGAGAGTCCGTTTTAGATCCGTGACCTGTCAAATCAAAGATCCTGAAATTCTCTTCAACCTGAAAGGTGAAAGAGTCCGAATGGACAGACGGATCGGAAGTTATGACCATTTAAAAAAAGCTGACGGAGAACGGGTGCTAGAAACGAGACATTGAAAAACATAACAAACCCGATACCCACTAAAAAGGCCATAACATATGATCTAAGAGTGCATGTGGGCGCCGTGACTAGTCAAACTGAAGCTCATAGAACGAGATATGATCTGGCAGGTGGAGGAGGCCGAACTGACACGCGGATCGAAAGTTAGGTCTGTTTGAAGACAAGTTCGACGGGACACTGGTGACGGAAACAGGGTTTTGGAGGCCTTCAGAAAAGTTTTTGGGGTCGAAAAACATGACAGAAGCTTGCTTTTGTCGAACTGGTGCGTATCTCTCTTCGCTGGCTTTGATTTGATATGTGGTAGAGCCCAAACGGACACCCGGAGCGAAAGTTATGGCCGTTTGAAGTTGGAGAACTTTTTTCAACTTTTTTATAACTCTAATATCTTCCACACCTTAGACCGTCTCACGGTTCTGATTATATGTGCCTCTATATCTCTTTATGATCTTCGATTTGACTGGTCGTGGCGCTTCAACGGATGCCCGGATCAAAAGTTATGGTCGTTTTAGTGATTTCGGGGTTTCTCACGTTTTTTTATTTTTTTTTTCATTTCATTTCGCGGTGGTTTTTTAAAAAACCGCCGCTAATCCTAGAATAAAATAAAAAAAAATAATAATTTTTTTTTTCTGTTTAGCGGCGGTTTTTTCGCGGCGGTTCTTAAAACCGCCACCAAATGGCGGCCCGAAAACGCGTTTCGCGGTGGTTTTTAAAACCGCCGCGAAAAAACCGCCGCTAAACGGCGGTTTTCTTGTAGTGACATTTCATATATTAGTTTCAATATGAATGTATATGTTGATTATGTTCACCCCTTTTATATGAGTAATGAATTGGACTTAGTAAGTGATGGGTGGGGACCACTATAGCCTCTCTATTCATCGGTAGGTCTCATGAGACAAAGATACATGGACTTGGCCGAGGCCTTGAGCATTTTTAGATATGGTTTTTTCTGAGGCCTTAATCATTTTTAGATGTATTGGATGAGGCCTTGAAAGTATGTTTCAGAATTTCCAGCATATGCATTTCCCTCATTTTAAGCTAGTAATTGAAAGTTCATGTGGTTATCTAACTAGTAGAATACCCATGATTATGTTTTACTGTGGAATTATTTATTCAAATCTTATTCCTGCCATATTATGTACATGTTTATTTTTAATGGCATGTGTTTTTAGCTATTCCCCATGACTAATGTTTATATTTATGATATCTTCCACTATATTGTTTACCCTTACTGGGCATCTGAGATCACCCCTTTTTTTTATTTTTTATTTTTCCCCAGGATGCAAAGAGGTGTATTATGAATGAATTGTAGGGATAAAATTAGTGTTTTGGATGTTCCCAATACAAATTATATGTTGTTT
The DNA here is from genome assembly GCA_963277665.1 of Viscum album. NCBI lineage: Eukaryota > Viridiplantae > Streptophyta > Magnoliopsida > Santalales > Viscaceae > Viscum > Viscum album. Next base: position 1,786,656,746 of record OY728146.1, read on the forward strand.
TTTATTTTAGGTTTTAATTTTGAACCTATGTATATATATGGTTTTCCAAAACTACTAAACTATTTGGTCCTTTGAAATAAGACTTCCTTGTAATCATGCCAATGTAATGAGATAATGCACCAAATTCGGTCTTCTGGGGTCGAGGTGTTACATAAGGAGACAGAAGGAGAGGAAGCAGATTGGAGAGTTGGTCTAAGAGGAGAGGCAACTGGTACAACAACAGCCGTACTCTAGACTTTCAGTTAAGGCTTGAGAAGTTTTATGAAATCCATGATAATATTCCCTCCATATCCCATAGCCTTGGTGAAATCTTCCTTGTTTTCTAAAAACTTCTCAAAGGTAGGAGTCAGCTCCTTAAGTAGATTCACCTGATCTCTAAAAGCCTGTGTCACTAGAGGAAGTCTCAGATTCTAAACTAAATACTTGAAGTGGCTGGTGATCTAATGCTTGGTGTATATTCTCTTGAAATAAAAATCCAATTTATTGGTTATTTCTTATTGTGCATTTGTATCACCTTTGGAGTAGAATCTCACCATGTCATAGATGTGATCACTATTCTTCCTAATCTTGGAGAGACTCTCCTGGTTAGTTCCAGCCATCGTTGTTTGAAGCTCTTCTCTGATCACATTCCTAATCATCTCAATGTCTGTAGGGTGTGAAACTAGAGATTCTAAGATATATGCACCTTTAAATATATCTCTAAGTTCCTGTATCAATTGAATCATATCAATATCAGGGGTCTAAGGTTGAGAAACAATATTTATAGAAATTGCATCCTCCAAAGTCTTTATCACTTTATCCAAGGATGAACTATAATCAATAGTAAATATGTTTATGGATGAAACCATTTCAGTCAACTCATGCCTCATTCTCTAGTTATCCTCTCTAAAGTTTTAACAACTAATATCAACCTTGGTTTCACTTAATAAATCACTATTTCTGTCAGAATAGAAATATATATATATCACTTAGAGTAGGAACAAGATCATTGTGATGTTGATATGAAGTTCTAACAAGAGAGATCAAATATTTCTTAAACCTTTCAAGACCATATTTGGTGATATAGTCACTTGGTACTGAAGTCACTAGAGGTGCAGGAGTATAAGTAGATGCTACTGCTGGAGGTGTCTTAGAATGAATAGGTTCCTCAACTACTGGTCTCCTTGGAACATCTACACCATCCTCAACATCTGAATCAGAATAATACAAACTGAGAGTAATATAACCAAGATGCTTTTCCCATTCTGATAACACACTAGAATAAAAAGGAGTGAGTGTATCAACTCTCACTTTCTTTTCTTAAATATCCCTCTCAATTTGAGCACTCCTTCTAGGATAAACTAATCTTGGTACAAGGGATACCTGTACTTCTACTTCACCATAAAACTCAACTATTTCCCCTTCTTCAGCACTAGCTTCAGGAGGTTCTAAAATCTATTCTTGAGCCACAATACCAATAGGTTCTGTATTAGCACCTTGATCATCACCAGGATGATCCGAACTACTATCACTTCCACCAATTTCCTTATCAACTTCATATCCTCCATCATCTTCACTTTTATCACTAGATCCTTCATCCTATTCCTCATTACCACTATCTTAAGTCTCACCACCACTTTCCTCTTCCAAAAAGTTTTCTTTTTTATTCTCCAGTTTCTTCATCTGAACCATTCGATTTGATTTTATACTCCACACTACCTGATTCCTCAGTCTCATCACCATCATCATCCTGGGCTAGAATAGTTTACTTGGATGGTAGAGATACAGGTGGACTAGCGGGTCCAAAATTCATCCCTTTAGGACTTTCACTAATATCAGGGTCACTCTTATCATCTATAAGAGACTCAACTTCTCTACTAATTTCAGCCACTTCCTCTTCATTAGAATAGACAAAATTAGCATATGGTGGAAGACCAGGATCAACTACATATCTTGGATGAGATGGATGGTCAATAGGGTTGAAATTATCATATAATTTCTCATTATATCCAACCCACTCCATCTTCCAGGGATTCCAATTTATCCTCATCATCTTGAAAATATCCTTACATAGGAAGATAACACTACAAGAAGAGATGATTTCTTCATCTTCACTCACACATCCTTTGAATTTTATCATGGCATATATAATTCTTGGGTAAAATAAATAATTTTTCTTGCAATAAGGCCTTATCATTTCACTTATATGGACTATAAAATACCAACATAGATTTACATTATGTCCTTTATTAAACAAGTATATCAGATATACATCTTCATACTTGATTAAATCAAAGTCCCCTTTCCTGGGGCACAATTGGCAACTGGTGTTGGATGAAATTGAATAAAAATTTGGTTTCACCATCCAACTCAGTAACAATTGGTCTTCTAATCTCTTCATTATTAGTTAGCTCACCTAAAGCTGTCTTATAGAAAAATAAATCACTTATGGGAGGAATAATCCCTTGATAGTCATAATAAATACCTTCATGAGGTACCTTGAGACATTCTTCCCAATGCCTTGAAGAAAATGATGCTCTTACTCCATTCACCATAGATTTAATCCAACACATCTCACTACTTTCTAGAATAAACCCAGCATGAAGATAAAACTCATGTATCAGTATAGGGTAATAAGGTATTTCATTATTTGAGAACTGTTACATCCATCCTTGCCTTTTAATTATATTTAACAATAGTGACTTACTTGTTAATAACCATTCTACATGCACTTCTCTCTCTAACATTACCAAACGGTTTTCAATTCTTGGATGAATAGGCTTAGCTTGCTCGATTCTCATTTCTGTCTCTTCATAGGTTGTAACTCATCTCTAGATCCTTCCAAGAACCATTCTACTCTAACCATCTTGAGGGTTTGGTTGAAGGTAAGAAGGTGAAAGGGTCAAAGGTAAAGAGATATTAAGGGTAAAAGTGCAATACTCAAAGACCAAGAGTAAGAAGTAAGTAAGATCGAATTAGTTATATCATTTAGGGTTTTATAAACCGTAAATTGAGTAAACTAGGTCAAATAAAAATAAATAAGTAAAACTACGTCATTTAAAATAAATAAAAAAAGTTGGCGAGTTCTATCAGTGAGTCGGTGAGTTCTGATATAACTCATTCTTTCAGAGTTTAATGTCTTAGTAAATATATTAGTAAGATGATGTTCTGTTCCAATAAATTCAAGAGTTATATCACCTTTTTGATAATGATCTCTTAAAATGTGATGTCTTACATCAATATGTTTTGTTCTAGAGTGAGAAACAAGATTCTTTGATATGTTAATAGCACTTTTATTGTTACAGTTTATAAGGACATGTCTAAACTAATATTCATAATCTAGAAAAGTGTGTTTCATCCACAAAATCCAAGCAAAACAACTACCTTTATCTATGTATTCAGCCTCAGAAGTAGATAATGCAACAAAATTTTTCTTTTTACTACACCATGATACTAGAGAATTTCCCAAAAAGTGATATGTTCTAGAGGTGATTTTTTTATCTAACTCACAACCACCAAAATCAGCATCTGAATAACTAACTAACTCAAATTCTTGTCCTCTAGGGTAGAACAATCCTAAGTTGGTAGTATACTCAGGGTATTTTAAAATTCTTTTAATATAATTTAAATGAGATTCTTTGGGGTTTTCTTGAAAATGGGCACACATACAAACAATAAACATAATATCAGTCCAGCTTGAAGTCAAGTGAAGTAGACTTCTAGTCATCCCTCTATAATTGGTTTGATCAAAAGATTTACCATTTTCATCAAGGTCCAACTTACATGTGGTACTCATTGGAGTATCACTAATTTTTGTACTATCAAATCCAAAACTTTTTAAAATATATTTATTATATTTAATTTTATTTAAAATAACACCTTCTTTATTTTAAAATATTTGAAATATAAAAAAGAATTTTAGTTCTCCCATTAAACTCATTTCAAATTCAATTTGAATCATTTTTGAAAAATCAATACATAAAGAATTATTTGAAGATCCAAAAATAATGTCATCAACATAGATTTTAATTACTAAAACATATTTATAAATTATTTTTATAAATATATTAGGATCATATATACATTTTTAAAACTTTTAGAAATAATAAAATTACTTAACCTATCATACCAAGCTATTGGAGCCTATTTTAAACCATATAAATCCTTTGTTAACATAAAAACATGATTTGGAAAACGAGGGTTTGTAAAACTAGGGGTTTTTTCAAAAATAACATCCTCAACTATATACCCATTTAAGAAGGCACTTTAAACATCCATTTGATATAGTTTGAAATTGAGATGAGCTGCATATTCTAGTAGGATTATGATTCACGCTCAAATTTACCCAAAAGAAGAAGGTAGGACAGTCCTTGTAGTATAGCTTGGGTTTTCAAATCCCCAGAGACCTAAGAAGTAACCTATAGACACGTAAATTCTATGGATTTTTTTTGGATATTAAGTGGAAAACTTAGGTTGATTTTATATGGGTTTAAGTTAACTCCAAGAGACTTAAGTGAATTCAATTTAAAAGATTTAGTTGATCCTAGGTTATCACTTGGGGTGGATTGGACGTATTTCCTTTTCAATGATTTCAATTTCTTATATTTGAGATGGATTCATTTAAGAAGATAAAACAACATCATCACTTACTGGTTTAATACCTAAACCCTTTAATACTAATCACCTATACACTTGATGGATCAAAGTTTTGATCACTTCAAGGTAAAGGTTCGTATTAGCACATGAAGTGTGTGGCCTTAAATTCAACAAGGACGATGGAGTTTAAAAATCATTAAATAAAAATCTCAATTAAAGAAGTGATTATACATTAATGGGGTGATAAATAACATCCAATACAGACCCTTTCTACTCCATTGGGTCAACCCATAAGTGGTTTATCCCTCCATTGATCCCATGGTTTCAGTGGAAGCAGAAAGTAGACTCACGAGGGAGGAAATGGAGAAGTAAAGAAAACAATAAAAATAAAATGATCACTCCACCGTTGTGTGAATAATTTCACAAGGTTTAGTGTGAATAAATTCACACCTTGAAGAAACGATATCAAAGTGAGATGTAGAACAATATAATAAGAGGAGAAGAAGAACTTTTATTAAGAAACTAAAGTGAATTGAATAACTTACATGTGAAAGACAAACTTGAGACAACAAAATCGCAGCATAACATTACAGTTGAACAAAGCCTCAAAGATTATACAATACTCCACCAACACTGCATTAAATAGGCATTTTTAATCCTTGGGTCGAGCCTTCAATAGTCCAAGTCTCTTCAATTAATTTTGGTAGGCCATAGGTGGGTGGAAAGTTAAGGGAGAGTTGATTTTTTCACCCTTGACCCGAGGTGGCATCCAGCTTTCATACACCAAAAAGACGTGCTTGTAAGACCTTATAGATGGCCAAATTAGAGTGGTACATAGAAGAAGAAAATGGAGACTAGGATGTCTCATAACCTCCTGTAAAATTGGGGCCCATTTGGAGTTTTTGATTCTGAGATATGATTAGATTAGTGTGATTTTTTTCTGGGCCGCAGAATCTGGTCCATAATTTTATCTTTAACATGGGACACCTAAATGACAACAATGGATGCCGAATTAGAATTGTCTTCTGAAGAATTATTTGTTTCTATATATTTATTTTATACTCCCACCAAATTTGGGCTTCATTGGATTTGTAATGTGGGTCCCACATTCTCATCATTGGGATGGTGTCCAATTTTCCTTTTCTAGAATTGCTTCAATTCATCTCCAAATATCTCCATCATCCTTTATGAATCCTCCATTGATCCCTGAATGAAAAATGTTCATATTTAAGTGTAGATACAGTTCCAAAAATATAAAATTAAAATATAGATAATTACATTCCTTAAAATCAGATGAATCATTGGGTACTTTAAATGATGTTAAAAAATGTACCACATAATAATGCATTTTAAGAAGGTCTTACAATCATGATGTGAAATGATGTTCAATGTGTAAAATGCACTAAAATAGTGTTTATGAATAATAAGGAACATGAATATTATATATATTAACAATTAATATTATCCTCATTTAGTGTCTAATCATATTCTAATGGATTTAAGTTTAGAAACTGGTGCAAAGGTTTCTTCATAGTCAATGCCTTCCTCTTGACTATATCCTTGTGCAACCAATATGGCCTTATTCCTAACTATGGTGCCTGATTCATCTACTTTGTTTCTAAAGGACCAATTAGTTCCTATGGTCAAAGTGTCTTTAGGTCTATCCACTAGTTTCCAAAATTTATTTCTTTCAAACTGGTTCAACTCTTCTTGCATATTCATCAATCAAAATTTATCATTGATTGCATCATTAATGTTTTTAGGTTCAAGCTTTGACAAGAAGTCTTGATGTTCAACATGGTTCCTAATATAATCTATAGTCTTTGTCCCTTTATCTAAGTCTCCAACTACAACATATAAGGGATGAGTTTTAAGGGTTCTAACAGATCTAGAAAGGGATGGACTAGTTATTTTAGGATCACTTATAGGGTTGGGTTCACTATGATTAGAGTCTGGAGATTTTCCACAACTAGAGGATTTATCAAATTTCTTCATATAAGAATCAGGGGGTCTAGAATTTATGTCTATATTTGATAGATCATCCTCAATATTTTCAAAGGGGTTTTAGGTTCATGTGGATCTCTTTAATCAAATTTATCATGTACAGATTCTTCCACAAAATTGGTTCTTTTATTAAAAACTCCACAGGGTTTACTAGAGGTTGAGTAACCTATAAAAAAATCCTTCATCACTTTTGGATGAAAATTTGTCAAGATTTTCCTTAGTATTGAGAATATAAACCTTGCAACCAAAAAATTTAAAGTAGCTAACTTTGGGTTTCCTATTATTCCATAGATAATAGAGAGTTTCCTTAGAATTGGTTTGATTAAGACTATATTAATTATTTAAAAATCTTTATTGATAGCTTCATCTCAAAAATAAATAGGCGAGTCATACTCATTAATCATTGTCTGAGCAATTTCTTATAAGGTTCTATTCCTTATTTCTACAACTCTATTCTATTGGGGTGTCCTAGGAGTAGAAAAGTTAGGACTATAGATATTTTGTGAGAAAAATATATTCAAAACTCTTGGTTCAAACTCACAACCATTTTCAATCTTTAACGTTTTTATCCTAATACCACTTAGGTTCTCTATAGATCTAACATACTTGTTGAATTAAGATCAATATTCACTCTTGTGAGATAAAAAGAAGGTCCAAGTATACCTATAGAAGTTGTCTACAAGAACATTGACATAGTGATTCCTATTAAGACTTGAAAATTTACATGTTTCAAACAAATACATGTAAACCAACTTAAGTGGTTGAGAATTTGAAACTTATTTCTTTAGTTTAAATGATATTTTTCGTTGTTTTCCCTTTTGATGAGGATTACAGACTTTATTTTTGGGAAATTTGAGTTTGGTTGGATCCTTTATTAACCCTTTCCTTGAAATATTTATAAGTGAGTGAGCATTAGAATGGACTAATATCCTATGAAAAATCTAAGATTCTTTATAAAGGACACTTAATAAAGAAACATTTTGAGAAACTAAGGAATCCATGTTCATAGCATAAACATTCTCATTTCTAAAATTAGTAAATACTAACTCATTTTTAGAATTCAACTCATTAAATGCATCATTTTCAAATTTAACATTGAAACCAGAATCACATAACTGATAGATACTGAGAATATTATAATTTAATTCATCAAAAAAAGTACTTTGGAAATTAAAATTGAATTAGTGTTATCGATTTGTCTAAGGTCAATTATTTTTACTTTAGCATTATCACCAAAAGTGACATGCCCACCATCAATATTTAAAAGATTCTTGAATCTCGAGTTGTCCCCTATCACGTGTCTTGAATATCCACTATCTAAGTACTATAATATTTTACAAAAGCTCTTCAATCATGCTTATTACAAAGACAATTCAAACAAGAATTGGTACCCAGACTTTCTTGGGTCTAGTAATATTAGTGCATAATTGATCGTACCACGATTAACTGTTTCATTTTCACCCTTACACCGCTGTGCTAAACATATTTTGTATTAAAAATTATAAAAATATTATCAAATTGTGATTCATGTTTGATTCAATAATTTTGTATTTATCATTGTTAAATAGCTCAATGATACTTGTTTTGAAAATTACAATGTAGGTGGAGGTGATTTGGAGGGCCCTTGATGAAGTGAAAGAAAAATGGGCCAAAATTGCATGGATCCATGGACATCTGTCCACTGTTTTGAATATTATACAAAATAAGTGCATTCAAATGGGCTGAAATTTTTTGTTCCTGTCCAAAATTCAATATTCTACATTTTATATTGAGGAACCCAATCCTGATTCGGCTTGTATGGGGCCCATCCAAACGGATCTGTCCAAGACACCGAATTTGGACCAAGTCAAATGCTGTGTTCTGTATTTTATCAATATCTTGAGCTGTATTTGTCCAAAAGGTGCCAAAATTTCTGTGGAGACATTAAAGAGGTATGTCTACAACTTTTCTATTTTCTCCAAAGCAAGATAAGACTGTATGAAGGCCAAAACATGTCGTGTAAGTGGATTGATGAAATCTATGTTCCCAAAACCACCTCCCACATTTCCTATAAAAGGGAACCTTGGGCTCCTCATTTGTAAGTTCGGCCAAGGAGTGAAGTGCTGCCAATTTGGAGTCCTAGAAGAGTCTCCTAATCACCTTGGAGGTTCTGGAGGCCCCTATCCTCATAGGGGGATCAACAATGAAGAAGGAGTTCAACCCGAGCTTCCTCCTCCTCCCGATGTCGAGCTAAAAGTTGGGTGTTCGTTGTGAGGGAGCTACACACATGTCAAGGGAGTTCCGATGCATAAATTAGCTACTGGTTTGGAGTAATTTGGGAGTTTAAACATTTCATTCCATGTATCTTATTTTATTTCAGATTTGAATGATTTATTTGATGCATGTGAGTGTTATGCTCTTAATTTCTAACCGATCGGTGTGAGGTTTTGAGTGCGTGACTTGTGTTGTTCCGATTGGAAATCACAAGAATCCTTTTCATACCCACCTTATTGAGATTTCAATATGATTTGGAAGCTATTATTCCATGCATAAGTACTGGACCTTGAAAATACGATTGTTACGTCAAGTTTGGGTCCTTAAAGCATTGAAATAAAAGCTTAGGAATTAATCGGGATTCTAATTAACTCCAACCAAAGAATTACTCTAAAACTGAGATGAATCTCTATGAACAATGAACTGATATGTGTGTAGTGAAATCACATCGACCCTTTTATCTCATATTTCTCAAAATCAACTTGGTCACTCATCTTTTAAGCTATTTCAACTAAGTCATTGTTTTAAGCTGTTTTCAAAACCACCCCCTCTCTTAATCATTTTTTTAAAAAATACACACTCTAAACCTACCAACGCTCCTTGAGAGACGACCTAGGTTTTTCCCTAGACTATAAATCAACCTTAAAAATATAATCAATTTTACGTGTCACGACAACGCAGTCAATAATGCTTTGGGAACCCATACTTGCTTCATGGGTTTCCTATAAATATTTTATAGAGTATTGGAAAAAATAAACTCTATTTGGTCTTAAAAAACTAGAAACAGTAAAAGATTTTCCACTGCTGGAACTTGCAGTAGATTTTTCAAATCTAGGTACAAAGCCGAATTTTCCATATTTTGATACAAAATTATTTTTAACAAAGTTTCTTTGTCCCAGTTGATAACCTATACCAGTAGCATATTTTGGTGTGACATGTTTACCAAGCATTTGAGTGATAGTGTTCTTTCCATTGTTAAAATTTTCTATGTACTTTTTAACTACTCATTTGATAATTTGATCACATAATTTTCATTAAGAAATTTATCATTTTTATCTGTCTCTATAGTAATCTTAGATTTAACAGTAGAGGTGAGAGCATGCTTTTTCTTCAAAAATTTATATTTATATTTTAATTCATTGCATGTGTCTTCAAGAATTTTTATGTACTCAAACATTTCCACATTATTTATGTTTTTAGAATCAGATTAATATCTATAATATTAATAATTTTGTATAGGAGATTCAAGGGTTACCTTAGAAGTTTTTGCTATGAAGAACATGTTATATTTGTTATCTTTCTCATCATGTGAAGACTCTGAATCACTAGAGATATCCTCAGAAGAAATCTGGGTGGCCTTCATTGGATTCCTATACCTTTTATCTTTTTCCTTATATTTCTTCTAAAAATTTAACTTAGGACAATTATCCTTTACATGTCCTTTTCTCTTACATTCACAACAGAATATCTCATTGGAGTTATCACCTCTCTTCTAGTCCTTTTTCCAGTTTCCCTTGTAGTCATACTTTCCTTTGTAGTTGGGATTCCTAAAGAAATTATTATTTCATTATTTTTTAAACCATATGGCTAATTAAGCCACTTACTCATCACTATTAGATGGTGATTCTTTATTGTTTGAACTATCATAATGAGTTTGTACCTTCTCCTTTTCTTTGTGTTTAGAATAAGTGGTCATGAAATCCTTTGAATTTATCTTTGGTTCATCATCATATTCTTTGTTGACCATCAATTCTTCCTCATACATCATCAAATTACCTATAATATCCTTTATTGGATGAGTGTTGGTGTCACAGGATTCCCTTATTGACAGTGAAGTTCCTCTCTATATTTCTTGTAGACATCAAAGAATTTTCATGATTTGTTCATTAGCTGTTACATCATTTCCTAGAGAGATCATAATATTTAAAATTTCATTAAACCTAAGATACATGTCAGAGATAGGTTCATCATGATTCATTTTAAAGTTATCATATTTAATAGTATATGTGTTAAGTCTCAAAACCTTAACATTAGTGGTTACTTCATGTGAAACAGCTAAAGTATCCCAAATTTCAAATGATGTCTTACATGCAAAAATAACATTGAATTATTTATCTCTTAAGGAATAATATAAGGAATTTATTTCATTGTAGTAATTATTATAATCCACCTTAGTTAGTTCATCCCATGTATTTAAGGAAGTAGTAGGAATCTTATATTCATTTACAATTTAATACCAAATTTCAAAACCCATACTTTTTAAATGCATTTTCATCTTAATTTTACACTGAGCATAATTAGTTCCATTGAAAAATGGAGGTCTATTGGTAGAAACACCTTCCAATATATTATCCATAATAAACAATAAATAATAGGCTTTTAAAGAGATAAAAATTTAGAACTAACAGAAATTAATAGATATTTAAAACACAACTAAAATCACAGTTGAAAAGATTTGAAAAAGATTTGAAATAGAATATTAAAAAACAGTCCTTTGATACCAAATGTTGGTTGGAGTAAGACACTATAGAGGGGGTTAATTGAGTTCCTATCAAAATTTCTGTTAAAAATGTTATTTAAAAAATCCCCCCAATTTAAAATCTAAATAGCCCAGTTAACCAAAGTAGCAGATTTGTAAGAGTTTTGAATGTTAAATTAATTTCTCAAAAGATTGATTAATTCTCTGTTATAAAATTTGAAATATTGACATAACTTTTGAAAGTAATTTACTAAATAAAAAACAATTATAAAAAATTACTAAGATTAACTATCAAAGTAATATTTAGTTTTCTAAAATATGTGAGAAAACATAGAAAACTAAATTTAAAAAATATAGTAGAGAAAAAAAAGAGGTTCAGTCTCAAGGCGAGACCTAGTACTCTCCACATGGGGATCACCTTCCACCAAGCATTTTATATTAATAAACTTGATCCACACCCTGTATTGGGGTTCATAATAGCACAAAAGAACATCTAAGTCAAATATACCTATACCATAGTTATTCAGGGGAAACAAAATACAACCAGGACACATAGGGACCTATTACAAAGTTATATGTGGGAGAAAAATGGTGTAAATGAGTGAGAGAGTGAAGATATATTATATCTTTCAGCTTAGCTTAGGAGACATTATGTGTTTGTGATACATAAACACACACTTCTCAAAAAGTAATAAGAAAGTTCACAATAGATCATAAATAATGAGAAAAGGTTTATAATTATCTGTATGATGTGCTTAAAGCATATGGACTTCTTAGGTGTAGAAAATGTGAAGCACACGTCCACTTATGGAAATAGACACTAAAACATAGTTTCGTGGAAGCTTTGTGTTTTGTTTTCTAGTGAGTTGTGATGATCCTCGAAGGTTCTCTTCACTAGGGTTTGATGCAACAAAGATGTTAGGATTTTCAGTTCATTGTGAATCCTTCCTTGTTCATAGCTATCAAGAATGAGTGTTCTTCTTGTATATGATTTTATCCACCTCGTAATTTCTCTCTATATATTTTTCACTTTTTTCTCAGGTGATTTATTTATACATTACAGAGGTCGATAATAGGAATATTCACTATCATGTGCAGGTACCTCATACCACGTATTGGTCTCTGAAAATGTCTATAAAAGATATACAAGATCATTAATATAATAATCAGTACTGAGATTCATAAATATGGCAGTTAGAATTAATTTTGAATTTAAGAGTAAAGAAAATTTTCTATGTTTTGATCGATAGGTCATTCTATCGGTAAGTCCTATCGGTAGATCATTTTTTTGGTAGGTACTTCTTTCAGTAAGTCCTTCTATCGGTAGGTCCTTCTTTCAGTAGGTTCTTTTATCGATAGGTCCTTCTATCACTAGGTCCTTCTATCGGTAGGTACTTTTTTCATTAGGTCCTTCTATCGATAGGTGTGTTCTTATGTCGGTTGGTTGATGCATCGATGAGTCATTACCGTCGGTGAGTTTTTCTGTCAGTAAGTTAGACTATCAGTGACTCAAACTTGTATCAGTGACTCAAACTTGTATTTTCGGGTTGATGTGTTGGTGAGTCATCTGTTGGTAGCTCATACTTCTATCGATAAGTCATGATATCAGTGATTCATACTTGGCCATTTGTGTCTTTTTTCCTATCTTATATTATAAAAATTAACAGAATATGTTAAACTTATATTTGAACATAGATAATCATAATTAAGCATATTTTAACTTAAAACTTAAGACATGATTAAACATGATTTGACCTGATTTATGAGAATTAAAACTAGAGAGCGGAAAAAATGAAATTAACTAATGTTATTTCATCAATACACAACCAAGACCCTTCAAAGAAGAATCACTATAAATAATTTTTTTTCCTTTTCTTGTTGGAAAGTATAACACTGAAAAATTAGATAATATTCTCTTAAATTCCTAAAAACATTCATCACATTCATTTGTCCAGATAAATTTTACTTCTTTCTAAGTTAACTTAGTGGGAAACGAAATCAAATAAAAGTTTTCAAAAAAACCATCAGTAGTAACTGCTAATCTAATAAAACTTCAAATATTTTTGAAATTTTTTAGGTCTTAGACACTCTTTCACAACTTTATTTTTAACAATATTGACAATTATTCCATCATTAGAAACAATATTCCCAAGAAAATAAATCTATTATAACCCAAAGTTACATTTATTTAATTTCCCATACATTTTTAAAGTATATTGAACAGTACTTAGATGCTTCTTATGTCCCTCATAACTTTTGGAATAAACCAAAATTTCATCAATTAAAACTACCAAAAATTTATCCAAATAATCATGGAAAACTCTATTAATAAGATCCATAAATATAGTAGGTACATTTTTCAACCCAAAAGGCATAACCAAAAACTTCTAATGACCGTAATTAGTATGGACCACCATCTTTAGAATGAACCCTTACTTCACTTTTAGCTAGTGAAACCCGAAATTGAGATCAAAATTCAAAAAATACTGAGCACACAAGAGCTAATAAAACAATTCATTGACATAAGAAAACATATAATTGTTGTAATTAGTGATTTTGTTGATTTATTTATAATCAATTAAAAGTATCATGGAACCATCCTTCTTTTTGAAAAGAAAAATAGGACCACCCCAAGGTGAAGTGATAGGCCGGATGAAACCCCTACCAAAAAAATCTTATAAATACTTTTTTAATTTGAAAAGTTCTACCAGATCCATTTGATAAGGGGGTTTTGAAATTAGATTATCAATAATCATGAATCGACAATAAATTCAACCTCTTAATCAAGAATAACACTAGGAAAATCATTAATAAATATATCCAGATATTCAATTATGACTGCTATATCACTAATTTGAATTGTTCCTTTCTTTTCAAAAATATGTTTGAGATAACTTTCACTTCCATATTTTATCAGTTTCTTAGATTCTTGATATTTCATCAAATGTTTGAATTCATTATTATATACAAATATAACTCATTCATAAATAAATTATTTATCTTTTCAATCTGACTTATCATGATAAATTTAAATATAATATATACAAAAATAACATCAAAATCTATAATGGGAAATACAATAAGGTTTGTCGGAAAAACCACTCCATAGATGATAATAGGAATATTTTGGAAACTTTCTTCCTCTATACAACCCCTAGAAGTTTTTTACCAAGATTTTTGACTTCAATTATTGAGATGGTATTTTCATTTTTCTTTCAAATTTATTATATGTAAAAGAATGTACAGAGTTCGAATCTAACAACACATTGTCATAATATGAATAAAAATGTAATATATCTATCTCGGAGAAAATATGGTCGCCAATAATATCAGAATCAAATATAGACCATGAAAAGGAACTAAGGGAGTTCCCTATCCCCATGGGCTGGAATAATTTCCTGGGTATCAATAAATTTGGTTTGGGAACTATTTACCCGAGTATGAAAGCATAAAACATTAAAAAAATCAATAATATGAATATGAAATTTTAATGCCAAAAATCCTTAAAAAACCATATCTGAATACATGGTTTTAAATAAATTACAAGAGGCCCAAAAAATGATAAAAACAACGTCAATTAATCAATAATGACTCCACATGACCATGGGTCATCACCCCCATGCTGTATCAACAACACCGAACCATAGGAGGAGACTAACAACCTGAACCACCTTTACCCGAGGCTTTGCCTTTACCTGTGTCAAACATAACCAAGTATACTTACACCCAAGGGGTGTAATTAGGGTGTGAGCCTAAGCCCAATTATATAACATCCAAATATTCCAAAGAGTATGCAATACAAGGTAAAAAACATGCAATTTTACTATGCAAGAAAAAACGGTGATAAATTCCAAGAAATGCAACTTTCAATTGTAAATAGTTTTCGAAGTAAAACTTTTATAATGTTAAAAAATTTAAATAATAAATGTTATATACTATAATTTAAATTCAAAAACACCCCAATAAAAGGGTAAATACCACAAATCCAATGAGCCCCAAAACCGGGAACACCCCTAGGTACTAGATAGTCTCAGGCCCCATGTACCTCGTACCTCGGTGTAAAGTAACCATAGAAAAATACTTTCTCAAGAACTATCCACTAGTAGGGAACATAAAAATGACCTATTGGTCCCAAAAATCATCCATATAGTTTAGTTATATTTTTTTTAATCCAAAATACTAAGTGAAACCGGGACAAAACCCATCCGGATCACTAGTTGTACTAGTACATATCCGCCCACCTAGGTTCCCAAGCTTCCCCCTTTGTGATCAAAACAAATTCAAAATGCTACATACATCCCTTTTCATATAAAAACACAAATATTGGTCACATAAAAACAATACATTATCTACACACACTTTATACCCCTTAAAACACACAACACAACATTTTGATTTTCAATAAAAGAACTTCACAAAAGCTAACAATGTTTTGCACACAAAAATCCCTTTAAAACCCCACTTTGGACACCATGTGCATACTCACATTCACCAAAAACATAATTTTTAGTATATAAAAATTTCTATAAACCCATTACATGATCTATAAAACAACCCCAATAGGCATCACAAAAAATAGCCATGTCAAACACCCAATTTAACACCAATTTGGAACCCAAAACTCATTTACTTATCAAAAGTCACCAAAACCTAATTTTTCAGCAAAAACCAAATGAGATGAACATTAAAAACATGATTTTAATCCCTAATACATTTCAATAAAATCAAATAAGTAGTTATAGGGCATCCCCAAATGAACTAATAAAATATTTCTATGAAAAATCCCCAATTTCACATAAAAATGGCACTAAAAATTCATTTGCATCATAAATACCACTAAAACAAACTTTTTCAACAATAAGAATATGAGATAAAAACTAAAATTTTATAAAAACATCAAGATAATTCACAAGTATTTCATACATATTGGAATCACCTACCAAAATGGTTAAAGCTTTGAATCCTTTGTGCGAAAACTCAATCACACCACCACTG
Organism: Viscum album; assembly: GCA_963277665.1. Lineage (NCBI taxonomy): Eukaryota > Viridiplantae > Streptophyta > Magnoliopsida > Santalales > Viscaceae > Viscum > Viscum album. The sequence goes on from OY728146.1 coordinate 1,786,673,052, forward strand.
CACCTCAAGGAGGGCAGATCGAGCATAAAATAAAAGTATTGGACCAAGAAAACCCAAAGTTAAACTCTAGGTTCAAAACCCTACCCTCTAGTAATTTGGGACTTCAAGAAAAATAGAAGAAACCCTATGGAAATGAAAGAAAACCAAAGCAAATGGGAGAAGGAAGGAAGGAAACCCACTTACTTGGGAGATCTTATAGAAATAGCCCCATATGACCCAAAGGATGAATCTACAAGAAACCAAAATTGATATTGAGGTTTGAATAAGGCTGATTAGGTCATGCAGAAAATAAAATGGGGGGAAAAGAGTGAAAAGTGAAGGAGTTATGAAGGAATCAAATTACCTTTTAAAATATGGACGAATTGTTATATATTAAGTTGTTTTGACCTGATCAGCGAAGAAAACGAGCTCCAAAGAGGGGGAGAAGATAATGGAGGAACTAATAGGTTTAGTGGGCTCGTGTGAGAGGTTTAATCATCAAAAAATAATTAAAATTGAATAAGATATTAAATAAATACTTTTTTAAAACTTGAAATAGGATTCCGGGGTGGCCCAATTCCTTAAATAAAAACCCATATACACTATGAATATGGATTACTAAAGGGATAAAATTTATATGGTGGTGTTAATAGGTTAGGGGAGGAAAAGAAGGAATTTGAATGGATAAAAAATTTTGAAAAATGAAGGATTTATAAAAGAAACAAAAGTTATTTTTAAATTTGGAAATGGGCTCATGGTTTGACCCAAATTTTGAAAACCCATCATTTCCACCAAAATGCATGGGGAAACCCCCCCAAAAAATCAATAATGGAAATTAAATGGAAAATACCTTTAAAATAAGCCATTTATGTGACAATTATCCCCACCATGAAAACTGTTCATCCCAGAAAGTCAACCTGAAGCTTGATCAGAAAACAGGAATGGGTACTCTTCCTCAGCCCATGAATTCACCTCCCATGTATCATGTGTATAATTACAATACTTCCAAAGAACCTAGACTATTGGAATAGAATTCCCCCATAGCACCTTTTCTTAGAAGTCCACTATTCAAACTGGCTGCTAAAAAATAGATAAATCAGGCTCTATATCCAACTCCTCCTAATTCAATACCTGGGATGGATCCAGGTTGTATTTCTTCAACTGGGAGACATGGAAGACATCATGGATGGATGTAAAATGAGAAGGTAAATCCAACCTATATTCCACCTTTCAAATACACTTGATGATCTCAAAAGGTCCGACATACCGCAATGTTAGCTTCCATTGCTTTCCAAATCAATGATGGCCCAGACGAGGGGCCACTTTCAAGAATACCATGTCACCCAAAAAAAACTTTAGATCTCAACGCCTCTGGTCATTATATGATTTATGGTGACTCTGGGTTGTCAATAAGCGTTTCCTGATCAACTTGACCTTCTCAGACGTCTCCTACACTAGACTTAGCCCTAGTAGTGAGGTCTCACCTACCTCATCCCAACACAAGGGGGACCAACAAGGCCGACCATAAAGCACCTCAAAAGGAGCCATTTGAATCGAGGATTAGTAACTGTTATTATAAGAAAAATCAACCAATCCCTAATGGCTATCACAGGAACCTCCAAAGTCCAAAACACATGCACGGAGCATGTCCTCCAAAATATGATTCGCCCGCTCTGTCTGACCATCCGTATGAGGGTGGTATTCCATGATAATCTTAATATGAGACCCCAAGGCCTTATGAAGGCCTTCCCAAAACCGAGAAGTGAAATGAGGGTATATATCTAAGAAAATTGCTAATGGAGCACCATGGAGACTTACCACCTTCTGAAGATACAGACAGCCCAACTCATCAAATTTAGCTGTATCTCTGATCGAAATAAAGTGGGATGATTTGGTCAGATGACCAATCACCACCCAAATGGAATTCTAACCCTGAGGCATACAAGGCAAGATGAAAATGAAGTCCATGGTGACCTCATCTCACTTACAGGTAGGAATGGGTAATGGCTGGCACAAACTGGAGGGCCTTTGATTCTATTCTTTCACCTGCTGGCATGTGTAACATCTCATCACGAAGTATGCTATGTCCCATCGAATACCTGGACACCAGAACTATAATTGCACATCATAATACATCTTGGTGGCACCCGGATAGACAAACCACTAAGACTGGTAGCTATCTTACATCAACACCTTCTTCAGAAATAACGACACTACTGAAAGGCCCTTGAAGCACAATATTCCCTCAGGAGATGACGACCAATCAGAGGACATATCCACACCATGAAGAAAATGCTTTGACTACTAAAAAATCTCATCAATGGAATATTTCCACTGAATCAACTCCAAGAGAGAAGGATTCAACTGAGTGCTTTCCAATAAAGCACCCCTATTTTTCTCCTTAGTCTCAACATGCATCTGAGAAAAGAGCCCCATAAAAGTCCACTCATCACTGGACTTCCTCAAAGACTACACTGGAAATATTCTTCTCAAGGAGTTGACCACCACATTACCCTTTCCTGGGGTATAAAAAATGTCAAAGTCGAACCCCTACAAGTACTCAATCCAACGACGCTGCCTCAAGTTGAGGTCCTTTTACAAGAAGATATAGGCCAAGATTTTGTGATCAGAGTAGACCAAAAACTTCTCCCCAAAGAGGTAGTGACTCCAAGTCTTCAAATAATGAAACACAGCTGCTAAATCTAAGTCATGGGTCTGGTAATTATTTTCATGTGGTCGGAGTTGGTGAGATCCATACACCACCATGTGATCATCCTGCATAAGTACGCACCCAAGACCCATACCTAAAGCATATCAATACAACAAATACCCATTTCTAGGCTCTAGAAAAATAAAAATGGTTGTGGAAGTCAACCACCTCTTTAGATCCTCGAATGATGCCTAACATTCTGGGCCCCATACAAACTTCACACCTTTTATGGGTGAGAACAGTCATCAGTGAAGCAAGCCGAGAGAAATCCCAAATAAATCGCCTGTAATAACCAGTTAGAACAAGGAAACTCCTGATTTAGAACACATTATTCGATTTCTCCCATGACATAACTGCACTGATCTTATTAGGGTCCACTGAAACTCACGACCAAGGATCCCATTCTCCACAAAAAACCTGACGAATCCCATCAGGTGCCGTGAAACTCACTTGTCACCTATAGCAATCGATGTGTGCCTAGACGTGTACTAGTCAATATATGACAAGTGTTATGTTGAAAAGTTCTATATCTATGACCAAGAGGTCCCACTCCATCTCAACCCCTAACATAGAAAGCATACACGACAGACACCTAAGACCCCGCTCCTTTTTCTTTTCCAGCGGTGTAATCAAATCCATCACAAAAGAAAAAAACTCGGTTGGAAAATTCAGCATGTCCACAAAATAGGAAGAAATGAATGAAAAATATTCCCCAGTATAAAAAAGATCATCACTTATAGAAGATGTGATCAAAACGGTAACTCGAACTATCAACGGTACCACCTCTGATCCTGCTGGTTCCTAATCAACTACATGGAGATGTCTGGTCTTTGACTGAGGATGACCGCTACTCTCTGGCTGTTCCCAAAACTAGCTCTACCCAAAAGATTACCCATCCCTACCTCCACGAATACCAAATTTAGACCTCCTGTCCTCGATGGATCATACCGAGCTGACACTCCTCTTGAATTGACCGAACCTTCCCCACTCAAAAGTGGTCGTGCCACCCCACAAAAGTGATGAAAATGGCCTATACCTCCACACCGGTAAAAATTATTTAGAGTAAGTGGGAATGCTGGTCGTATGTGACCCTACTTCCCACACTGGTGGAACATGACCGATCTCACATTAGAACCCACAAATGTGAACTGTCTGGAAGAGTAGCCTAAACTAACACCTCCCTTCTTCACCTGATCCTTCAGCTTCTTTTTCTTCTATGAAGAGATAACACTGTCCAGTACTGATACTGACCCAGAGAAACTAGACCCACCTTTTCGGTCAATCTCCAACATACACACCTGGTCAAAAACCTCCGCATAGGTCCTCAACTTGAAAAAGAAAACCTGGGAGTATATCTCTGGTCATAAGCCTTTCTCAAACCTCTGGGCCTTTGCTTGTTCATTCGAGATGATTTCTGGAGCATACCGAACCATCTCAGTGAAACATTTGGCATACTCCATCACATAAAGATTCCTATGAACAAGATCCATGAACTCTTGGGACCTGACATATGCAAAGACATTAGGGTAGTATTGTTCATTAAAGACATCCTTGAAATATCCCCATAGCATATGATCATTCTTCCTATATTGAAGTACTAATTCCCACCACCTGTAGCTAGGTCCCTCCAACAAAAAATATGCGCACTTCACCCTAAGATCCTCAGGTGTATCTTGGAACTCGAACATGTGCTCAATATTTTCAAGCCATTGCTCTGCTTCCTGGGGTTCTATGCTGCCTCGGAAGGTAGGAGGATTATTTTTCAGAAACTCACGAGCTTTATATTTTCTAGGACCTGTCTCTTCTCCACTAACTGTAATGGAAATCTATCCCAGATCTTGGACAACTTGGACCACAACCTTGACTAGCCTATGATCAATCGGTGTGGGAGAACTCTCCCCGGATTCCTCTCGTGGGCACATGGGAGCTTTCTAAGGAGGAATGTTACTACAAAATGAAACAGTCACAAAAAAATAGTCAATTCCATAATTCTGAATATTTTAATCAAATAAATCAAATATAAATAATCAAAAAACATTATAGTAATAAAAGAAACAACTACTCCACCCCCACCAAATGTCCACGTGTGGTCTGCAACCCACACATCTCACCTGGAAGTGAAGTCAATCAGACAATTCCAACGTCCCCTGGTGACTCAAGGTCTGCCACGAAAGGTGTGGTCTAAGAACCCTACTCATGACCAAAACCAAAATCCCTGATAGTCCTAGCTCCTATCTATCCTGACTCATCCCAAAATAGTAATATAACCCCAAAACATTAACCTCCTTCTGATACCATTTTTTCACAAACCGAATCTGGTCGCCACCAATACCAGCACCAAATCCAACCCATGACAAGGCCCAAAGGGTGTTCCCTATCCCCATGGGCTAGTAAAAGTTCCCAGGTATCAATGAATTTGTTTTGGTAATGATTTAACCGAGTATGAAAGAATAAAACATTAAAAAAAATCAATAATATGAATATGAAATTTTCATGCCAAACAAGCCTTAACAAAAAACAGATCTGAATACATGGTTTTAAATAAAGTACAAGAGGTCAAAAAAATAATAAAAACTGCATAAATTCATCCATAATTACTCCACATGACAAGGGTTCATCACCCCCGTGCCGTCTCCACAACATCACACCGTAGGAGGGGGCTAACAAGCCGAACCGCCTTCACCCAAGGATTTGCCTTTACCTATGTCAAACATAACCAAGTATACTTAAAAAAAAAGGGGTGTAAGTAGGGTGTGAGAATAATCCTAATAGTATACCACCCAATTATTCCAAATAGTATGCAATACAATGTGAAAAAGCATGCAATTTTACTATGCAAGAAAAAATGGTGATAAATTCCAAGAAATGCAACTTTCAATTGTAAACAGTTTTCAAAGTAAAAATTTCAGAATGTTAAAAAATTTAAATAAGACATGTTAGATAATTTAATTTACATCAAAACACACCCTAAGACATGGGTAAATACCAAAAATCCAATGAGCACCAAAACCGGGAACACCCCTAGGTATTAGATAGTCTCAGGCCCCATGTACCTCGTACCTCGGTGTAAATTAACCATAAGAAAATACATTCTCATGCACAATACATTAGTAGGGAACATAAACATAACCTATTAGTCCCAAAAATCATCCATATAGTTTAGTTAGAGTTGTCGTTATCCAAAATGCTAAGTGAAACAGGGACAAAACCCATCCGGATCACTAGCTGTACTAGTACATATCCACCCACCTAGGTACCTGGGATTACCCCTTTGTGATCAAACAAATTAAGCATTCTAAATACATACCTTTTCATATAAAAACACAAATAATGGTCATATATAAACAATACAGTAGATATACACACTTTATACCACTTAAAACACACAACAAAACATTTTTATTTTTAATAAAACAACTTCACAAAAGCTAACAATGTTTTGCACAGAAAAATCCCTTTAAAACCCCACTTTGAACACCATGTGCATACTCACATTCACCAAAAAATAATTTATAGAATAAAAAAATTTCTATAAACCCATTATATGATTTATAAAACAACCCCAACAGGCATCACACAAAATAGACTTGTCAAACACCCAATTTAAACCAATTTGGTACCCAAAAGTCATTTACTTAGAAAACATCACCAAAACCCAATTTTGTAGCAACAACCAAAGTATATGAACATTAAAAACATGATTTTCATCCCTAATAAATTTTAATAAAATCAAATAACTAGTTATAGGGCATCCCCAAATGAACCAATAAAAGATTTCTATGAAACCCCCCAATTTCACATAAAAATGGCACTAAAAATCCATTTGATTCATAAATACCACTAAAACCATTTTTTTTCACCAATAATAATATGATATAAACATGAAAATATTATAAAAACATCAAGATAAGTCACAAGGATTTCATACACAATTTAATCACCTACCAAAATGGTTAAAGCTTTGAATCCTTTGTGCGAAAACCCAATGACACCACCGCCACACCTCAAGGCGGGTAGATTGAGCATAAAATATAAGGATTGGACAAATAAAATCCAAAGTTAAACCATAGGTTCGAAACCCTACCCTCTGGTCATTTGGGACTTCAAGAAAAATAGAAGAAACCCTAAGCAATTGAAAGAAACCCTAAGAAAATGGGAGAAAGAAGGAAGAAAACCCACTTACTTGGGAGATCTTCAAGAAACCGCCCCAAATCACCCAAAGGATGAATATCCAAGAAAAAAAAATGAAATTAAGGTTATAATAATTCTGATTAGGTCATGTAGGAAATTAAATGGGGGAAAAAGTGTAAAAAATGAAGGATTTATGAAGGAATCAATTTATCTTTTTAAATCTGGACGAATTGTGAAAGATTAAGATGTTTCGACATAATCCACAAAGAAAATGAGCTCCAAAGAGGGGTAGAAGATAATGGGGGTGCTCAAAGGTTCAGTGGTCTTTGGTTATAGGTTTAATCACTAAAAAATCACTAAAAGTGAATATGATATTAAATAAAAAATTTGTTTTAAAACTGGAAATGGGCTTCTAGGCTGATCCAATTTCTTAAATAAAAACCCGAATACACCATGATTATGGATTCATAAAGGGTCCAAATTTATATGGTGGTGTTAATAGATAAGTTTAGGCCAATTATTAATTATAATGGATGAAAAATATTGAAAAATTTCTAAAAATGAAGTAGTTATAAAAGAAACAAAATTTATTTTTATATCTGGAAATGTGCTCATAGTTTGACCCAAATTTTGAAAACCCACCATTTCCACCAAAATGAATGGGGAACCCCCAAAATAATGAAATAATGGAAATTAAATGTAAAATAACTTTAAAAAAAGTCATTTATGTGATAACACCTATCAAAAATTCATTTTTGGGTCCCACACCTACCATAGTAGTTACAAAATACTTTTACAAACATTTTTGTATTTGATCTTGATGATTCACACCATGAGTAACTAACTTCAGACATATGTTAGAATAATTTTCCAACTCATTATAATTAAATCATGTTACAACTATCTTAATATATATTTTCTCATTATTTTTATGATTATAATTCTTTTCATTGTAGTCATGATTCAAATGATCGAGCTTACCACACTAGTAACACTTTCCCAATCCTATAAAACATTATTTTAAATAAATTTATCCACATTTTTAACATTTGGGGGGCTTACCTCCATATTTATTGGTTAAATATTTCTCTATTACTTTCCATATTGACCGATTATTACCCTTTTTATCACAAAGTACATAAGTATCAAAAAATCCATCTCAAATTTATCAATACAACAAACAACCTTATTATAACTTTTAAATTCACAACAGTCCAATTCTCTTCGTAAAATTAGTTTCAGACCTGTGTAAAATCTATAAAATTTTCTCTCATGGACCAGAAAAAAATTTGGTGCATACCTGGCTAGTCTGGTAAAATTTACTTTATAAGTGGCCACTAAGTCTTCTTCCTTTTGATTCAACTCCAAAAAATTACCTTTACATTCTAAGTTAAATAACTATAGGAAAATAATTCTCATGAAAAAATATTTAAATAACATCCACTCAATGGAATCAATCTATTCCATTTCCTTAATATTCTTAATCATATGTCACTATCGACTAGCTACACCTTAAAATGGTAGATAGAAATAATTACCATTCAATATTCCATACACCCTAAAAATTCAAATATCTTCTCTAATGTAGTTATCAATCCTTAAAATATCACCAATTTTAAATATTCAATTAAAGAAAAAGGGTGATGTTTCATGAAATAATTCACTATATACATGTTCCTCTATAGAAAATTTGGTTTTTCAATTTAATGGGTTCCACCGTTAATATCAAATTTTAATCAACCTTTCAATTCCAAAAAATTATCTATTCCAATAATTATAGGATGTTGATTTGGAAGGTTATTATCTTCATAATTACTTATCACTTCAACTTACCTATTTCTTCTATAGAAAACCATTATGAATAGAAATGGATTAGATGAAGAAACATGGAAATATTCAAAATATATCTCATGATAATATAAACATGAATATGAATATCTTAAGAGTGTATTTTAACATTATTATAACTTATAAAGGTATCTAAACCATTAATTTGATACCAACTATAAATCCCCATAACATAATCTACCCAGAATTAAATGATATATAATAAGGTTGCGATTTATTATATTTCTAGGATGTTTTCTGTTTAGAGTTTTATAGAATTATATAAAACATTACATAAAAAAGTGAAAGTTTTCATACTATATAAATTTTATTTCCATAAAATAAGGCTTTAAGTTTACTTCTATGTTTCATTCAAGACACTTCTGTTGTTTAAGATGAGTGACCATAACAGAAATCTTGACCTTGTAAAAATTATCTACTCATCCTTAGATCCTATGATTTTTTTGAAAATGTGGGATGATAAAAATTAAGCTTAATAAGGGATAAAAAATAAAGGAATATCATTAGTCTAGTGAAAAACATGAAAAAACATTAATAAATTTACCTTTTTCTCAATAAAACTTCGAGCACATAAATAAAACACTTCCATATGTGAAAATAAAATTTTTCTCAAATAAAACATTTTATAACCCATTATTAATCATAGGAATGTAATGACCCAAACTTTTATTAATGAAAATTACTCTTGATATATTTAAAAATCTTATTATGTAAAATGGTTATATTAAACATATTCACTTCCTTGGTTTTATGTTTTTGGATTTCAAAATACCGTTAATAATTGTTACCATTGCTAATATAGCTGTTAAACAGTGATCACATGATTAGTATAAATATAGGGTTTTAAAAAATCCAATTTACTTAGAAAAAGGATGTAATGGCCTCATACAGTAGAATTTATCCATACAAAGCCCATTTTTTGGAGCTCAGAAAGGAGGTAGTTTCATTGGGCTTTGATCTTGACCAAGCCCAAGTTGAGCTTTAACATGTTAATCTTGAACGAAACTGCCTACGAGAGAAGTGGAAGTTGACAGAGATTACAACATGAGCGATGTTATCCGAGCCACCCCAAGAGTCTATCACCATAGTAAACCTTACCATTAGTTATTATGCGGGTTTTATAATGGGTTATATAACAATACCCTAGAACTATGATTATTTTCTTTATTTTTTGTATAAATAATATACATTCATTTCATTATGGTTACTTTGTAAATGGTTTTTAAAGCAAAAATAGTATTTTTAGTTAATATTAAATTAAGAAATATATTTTGATGAATTAATGATTTTTTTGAATTAAATAATATTTTAATAAAATATTATTATTACTAAATTACTTTTTATTAAATTTAAATGATCATATAATTTTTATGAATACAATTGTAATTTTTATTATGGTTTGAAAACTGTTTTTGTCAAAACCCATGAATTTTCAATAAATATTGGTTTTTATTTTTAAAGTGAAAATTCACATATTTAGAAAATTATTTAAATAAAATTAATATTTTTTTGGAATCAGGACATTGAAATTGTCTAACAGTGATTTTTTCAGAATTTTATAAGATGATCAAATTTTTGGGTAAAAATTAAATACCTTTTAAATATATAATGTGTTTTATGATATCATAATGAACCAATAGTGATATAATAAAATACTATAAAATCTATGTTCTGCCAATATATGTTTTAACTTTAAAATAATTTGATTTTAGATTTGTTTTATTAATTTTATGGTTCCTTAGTGGACCCTCTAAGACTTACAAAATATTTTAACTTTTAAAATGATTTCCTTGAGAGTGTTACTCACCTTCACACAATAAAGCCTAATATTTTAAGAAATTATGCCATTGGACTTATAAAATAATATTTTACACTCCCATTTTGAAAAAATCATGGGAAAAAAACCTGGATTGTTTTGTGGTTTTGATTAGTTTAATGTGTGGTGTCCAAAACCTTAATAATAAAGAATTACCTCTTTTTTCCTATATAAATACATCCAAGATCCCACTTCTCTTCCCTAAAAACCCTTGAAGCACCTACCTACTCTTCCCTCCTCTCTATATTATCCTCCCAAGGTTCCCCAAGCTCCCAATAATCCTCTCTCAAGCCTCTCCCAAGCCTTTGGATCACACTTCCAATTAAGGGATTTCTTCCTTTCTCATTTTTGTCCAAATTTCATTATGTTGTTATACCATTTTATTTTCAATTAAAAATTTTGAGGTATGATTTTTCACCTCCCCCATACTTCCCTCCTTATATTTTAATGATGATATACCTCTTTCTCTCTCATTAATGCCTTCCATGTACACTCGTTACCATGCCAAAATTACATAAGGAATTTATCTCTTATCATTTACATTCAAGAAATTATTTTGTATTATGAATATAAATTCCATTAAATATATTGGGACATGTATCAGACCCCCTTACTTTACATTTAATGTACATATTATGATACACCACTTTCTCTCTTATCAACCATTTTTATTAATTCTTATGTCACGCTGTTATGCTGCCGAAATTGCACCGTGATTTTCCAAGCCAAAGTCATTGTGTAGTGAATACCATGATCATTTCTCTATCAAGGGTATTCAACTTTATGAAATTTTTTTTATTGATTATAAATTTTGATGTATGAATTCCACATTCCTTTATCATGGAATAAATTATGATGTTTAATGAATCCATGTTATATGATCCATGCGGAAAAATTATGCATAAAATGAAATGATTAAGAAGGGTGAACCCTGATAGCGCTCCAATACATTGGGTAAAGACTAGTATCCCAATACATCAAGTTGAATGATGGGTTACTCATGTTAATTCAATTTCAAGGAGGGTTTACTCATGCTCCATGTGCAATGGGCCTTAGCTCATTCTAATATCATGTTAAATGTTGTTGCCACATTTCCATGTTATAATAATCATGCTATATCTTTCCTTTATGTTCATTTTTATCTTATGATCTATTGATATGCCTATTGCCTAACATGTACTGTATTCTTCATGTTATTCCTTGTTTACTCCCTTACTGTGCTTTATAGCTTATATTTTTTTTATCATAGGATAGGTTTATTTATTTTTGGGATTAGGATTAGAAAACCCTAGTCAAAGACTTTGGGATCATACTATGTATAATAAAAACATCCCTAAATTTTTGTGAGTATTGAGTAAGTGGTTTATCAAAAAAATATATCCCTGTATGGATAGGAGTAGGTAGAGGTGGCTCTGGAACAAATGTATCTTGAGGTAAAACTCGAAAACACCGCTTTGAGCTAGACTCACTACTACAAACACGGCCTTTATCAGCGCTAAAAATGGCCTTTATCAGCGCTAGAAAAGCACTGATAAAGACAGCGTAGATAAAGGGGGGGTCCCCTTTATCAGCGCTCCAAAAAGAGCTGATATAGGACCCTTTTATTAGTGCTAAAAAAAGCGCTGATAAAAGGGGTCTTTTATCAGCGCTAAAAAAAAGCGATGATAAAAGTACCCCTTTATCAGCGCTTTTTTTAGCACTGATAAAGGGGTCCTATATCAGCGCTTCCTTTATCAGCACTCTCGTTTTAGCACTGATAAAGGACCCTTTTATCAACACTTTTAAAAAAGCGCTGATAAAAGTTAAAAAAAATTTAAAAAATTTAAAAAAATTTAAAAAAATTTAAAAAAATTTAAAAAATACTGCCAATCGGGGGGGCTTTTATAGCGCTTGAACCTCCCTTTTACAGCACTTTTCGGCCCCTATACAACACCCCATGCACCCCACGCACCCCCCTCCACCCTTTAACAGCGCTTGCTCCAATATTCTCCATGCGCGCACACCCCTGCCTCCACCAGGATTTGAACTCGAGACCTCCCCCCTGCGCGCCTAAGCCCTTACCACTACTCTATTTTGATTTACTTTCCAATTCATGATATCTCTATATATATATATTTATATATTTAGTTATATTTATTCGTATAGTAATATATATTTATATTAATATATATATAGTTATATTATAATATATATAGTAATATTAATATATATATATATAGTGGTATTAATATATATCTATATCTATATATAAATATATATATTTAGTTATATTTATTCGTATAGTAATATATATTTATATTAATATATAGTTATATTAACATATATATAGTTATATTAACATATATATAGTTATATTAACATATATATAGTTATATGAATATATATTTATATAGTTATATTAATATATATATAGTGATATTAATATATATATTTATGGTGATATTAATATATATATTTATAGTAATACTAATATATATATATGTAGTTATATTAATATATATATAGTTATTAGATTAATATATATATATATAGTTAGATTAATATATATATATAGTTAGATTAATATATAGGTATATAAATATTCATATATTGGTATTTTAAATAAAATGGATATTAGTTATTATTTAGATAAGGATAATATATTTTATATGTAAATATTTTTAATTATTTATTTAAAAAATTTAATTTTTAGGTGCGAATATATAAAAAATATGTACATATAGTTATATATTTGATTATAAATAGCAGTTCATTATAAAAAAGGATGAAATTTAAAAGACATAATATCAATATGAATGTAATACCTTGGAATAAATTTAGTCCCCACTAAGAAAAGCCAATAATACCCCCTTAAACGAGTTTGAAAATCCACAAAATGTTAAAAAATCTGGGTACCCCGACAAAAAACTTAGTTTTGGAGGCCTTCTGGGCCTCTTTTGGCCTAGAAAAACGCTTGACTAGGGTTCCCTTGAGTCACAGCGACGTAGAGCTCATCGCAGGCTTCGATTTGATATGTGGTAGAGCTCAAACGGACACCCGGATCAAAAGTTATGGCCGTTTGAAGTTTAAGTTGCGTTTTCAACATATTTTGGATCTTTTTTTAATTTTTTTAATTTTTTAGTCCTCAAATTGTTATTAAATGACTATTACTCCATAATGATTATCAAAATATTAATTAAAAATATTTTTTTTTAATTTTTTAAGAAGTCATTTTCACTAAATATCTTAAATACTAAGTATAATAAGTGTAAATGTACATTTATACTTATCTAAAATATATTTAAAAATTATATATTATATTTATATAATAATATAACTATATTTATATATTAATATATTTTTAATTTTTTTTGAAGCCGACCCTTTATCAGCGCTAAACAAAGCGCTGATAAAGGCCCCCCTTTATCAGTGCTACTAAGCAAGCGCTGATAAAGGGGGGCCCTTTATCAGTGCTACTAAGCAAGCGCTGATAAAGGGGGGCGCTACGAAAAACTATTTTTGTGGTAGTGACTCAAATGGGAACTGGTGTATGAAAATGGGCCTTGTTGTACTCTTGGTTACGACACTCCCGGGGGATATGCTTTGGTAAATTCATAATCTTAGTATGAACCATTTTTAAGGGAATAAAAAAATTCCCATAAGAATATATGTTTGAAATTAGATCATAGATAACTTAGATTGAAGCCTATAAATTCATAATTTAAGGAAATAAAAGTAATTTATTAGTTATCCCTTTTTATCATTGGATTAACCTTTATGTGTTACCCTTAACATTCATGTTATTCCAGCCAATTTCTGATAATAGGAGGACTCTGGCTAACAATTGATGCGAATATCAATGTAACGACTGTTCTAATGAGATTCCCAATCTGATGGGAGTAGGAATCACAAAATTTATCATGATACTCTCTCAGTTAACTCAAGTTTTGAATAGAAACATGGGTCAGTAGGAACGTTCAACCCCCCTAAGAAATAAAAAGCCTTAATCGAGATATTCATGAGACAAAGGCCTCTTACTTTTAATGGATCATTCGATCCCTCAATCTCCAAACAATGGATCAACTCCATTGAGAAGATCTTATTAATCCTGAAATGTTCTGAATAAGAGAAGGTACTTAGGGCTACTTATTTTATGGAGGGTGAAGCTGATCAATGGTGGAAATTGATCAAAAATACGAAGCTTGATGAGGAGATCAAGGTGTTGGAATGGAAGGATTTCTAGAAAATGTTTTTCGATAAATATTTTGATCGTACCCTGTGACTTAAGATGGAAATGGATTTACTTACCCTCAATAAAAAAGGCGATGAATCCATCCGAGCGTATGAGTAAAAATTCACGAGGCCTGCATGATACGCATCCAGCTTTTTCGTTACCCCTAAATGCAAGGTTGGCCACTTCTTTGTTGGGCTAAAACCTAGCCTACGGAAATCCCTAGCAATCCATGACTTAGAGATCTATAAGGAAATTGTTTGATGTGCCCTCAAAGTTGAAATAGAGATCAGAGAATCTCAAGGGTATCATGGGGATAAGAAGCATAAGGTGGATTTTAATTCTAGTGGTTTGATGAATAAATCCAACGGTGATAAGAAATTCCAACACCCCACTTTCCAAAGGTGCAGAAAGAAGCACCCCATAAATTTCCTAAAGGGGACGAGGAAATGATTTAGGTGTGGAAGAGAAGGCCACCTAGCCATTAACTGCCAATAAGAAAAACCAGTAGCTATGATATAGGAGAGGAACTCTCTATTCGACCCACAACATGTTTTTCATTACTTCAACTGAAAATAAACATGACACTTTTCAAACTAGTGCCCTAAGCCATGGGTTTTTGGAGGTAACCAACAACCTCTAAGGCCGAAAGGGTGATCTTTTTCCATCACTACCACCGAAGTGAACCATGACAATGAAGTGGTGACAGGTACACTAGTTATTAATTCAAGAATAACAAACCTAATTTTTGATTCTAGTTCTACACATTATTTTATATCTCAAAATTTTAGTTGAACAATCCTAACACCACCACAAATCATAGAAGTAAAGATGTTGGTGGGAATGAAAAATGGGGAAATCATTGCAACCCATGAATATAACTCCTGCCCTATCAACATTTGTGGTTTTAACTTCCTAATGAACCTCATAATACTCCCTTTGGTAGAATTTTATGAAATTCTTGGCATGGATTAGCTTTCCTTATATAGAGCCAACATAAATTTCAGTGAGATAAAAATCACTCTCCATATGGTGAATCGACCCCTGATTTTGTTTAAGTGCAAAGAGGAGGATGAATCTTATTTAGAACCATTATCTCAAGTGTGGATATTACTACCCTATGAGCACATGTATCTTGCTTATATGATTGATTCTACGGAAAAAACCATCCTTGAAGACATGCATATTGTGAGGGAATTTGCTTAAGTGTTTACAAGGAATTTTCTAGTCTTCCTCCTAGAAGAGATGTTGAATTATAAATTGATCTTATACATAGTGCATTGACAATATCCAAGACTCCTTAGAGAATAGCTGTTCTGGAGCTTGACGAGCTAAAGAAACAACTATAGGAGAATATGGTTAAAGGGTTTATACACCCAAGTGCTTCACCATGGGGCGCACTAGTCCTCTTCATCAAGAAGAAGGATGGGTCAATGCACCTTTTCAATGATTATCGGGAGCTTAAAAAAATCACGATAAAGAACAAGTATCCTATACCATGAATTGATGACTTGTTCAATAAGCTACATGGATCAAGATACTTCTCTAAGGTGGATTTGTGGTTGGGATATTACCAATTAAGGGTGAAGAAGGAGGATATCCATAAGAATGATTTTCGTATAAGATACGAGCACTATGAATTCATAGTAATGCCTTTTAGACTCACTAATGATTTAGAAATCTTCATGGAATTGATGAATAGAGTATTTAGAGATTACCTCAAAAAATTTGTGGTAGTATTTATAGACGATATTCTAATATACTCCAAAACCAAGGAGAAGCATGAGGAGAATCTAAGCACTGTAGTAGAGACCTTACTAAAGGATAATATCTATGAAAAGTATAACAAGTGATAGTTATAGTTGAAGGAGTTCTCATTCTTGTGTTATATAATCACAAGGAATGGGATATCTGTGGATCCCTCCAAGACAGCTATAATTGAGGGATGGACGAGGCCAACATTGGTAACGGATTTCTGTAACTTCTTGGGGTTAGCTAGATATTATCGCTGATTTGTGAGAAATTTCTCATGATTTTCCAAACCTCTTACCAAGCTAACTCAGAAGGGAGTAAAGTTTGTTTGGAGTGATGAATGTGAAGATAGCTTCAAAGAGTTGAAAAGGAGGCTTATCACTGCACCCGTGCTCACACTACCCACAAGTGGATTTTTTTATGGTATTTAGTGATGCTTTGAGGAAGGGTATGGTTTGTGTGTTGATGAAAAATGACAAATTCATTTCCTATGATTCAAAGAAATTGAAAGTTCATGAGAAAAACTATCCAACACATGATTTAGAGTTGGCTGTAATAATCTTCGCTTAAAAAATTTGGTGAAATTATCTCTTTGGGGAGAATTGTGAAATATACAGGGATCAAAAAATCCTCAAGTATATATTCGCACAGAAATATTTAAATATGGACTAACAAATATGGATAGAGCTGATCAAATACTATGGCTGCTCAATCCATTACCACCCTGGGAAAGAGAACAAGGTGTCATGTGATTTAAGTAGAAAAGACCTAATGATTCTATCAATGATGAGAATTGAAAATGATCCAATCTTCTTAAATTTGATGAAGATGGAAATAGAAATCATAAATAAGGGGACATCATCAATCCTTTCACAAATGATTTCTCAACCGTCTCTTTTAGAAATGTTAAAGGATGCTAAAAAGGATGATGTGTGAATTCAGAAGAAAGTGGAAACTATTAGAAAAGGGAAATACTCATATTTCAATGTTAATGAAGAAGGAATTGTGATATTTGGGACTAGAATATGTGTTCTATAAAATTAGGAGTTAAAGAATAAACTTTTGGATGATTCAAATAGTTCAAATTTCTCCATTCACCCAGGAAACACAAATATGTATTAAGATATCTGAGAGCATTATTGGTGGGATAACATGAAGAAGTAGATCGCTGAGTATACATCAATGTGCTTGGTATGTCAGCAAGTGAAGGTGAGAGGCATAAATCTAAGGGGATTATGCAACCATTACCCATACCAATATGGAAATGGGAGAACATTACCATGGACTTTGTTATGGGACTTCCAAAGACCTAGAAAAAAAAATGATATCTGGGTTGTTGTGGATCATCTTACAAGGGCTGCACACTTTATTAAAATTTGAGAGGATTTCTCATTAGATCAACTGGAATGAATATATATCATAGAAGTGGAAAGACCGCATGGAGTACCACTATCTATTGTATCCAATCAAGATCCAAGATTAACCTCTATGTTTTTGAAGAGTCTTCAACCTGAATACTGAGCTGAACTTTAATACAACTTATCATCCTAAAACTGATGGCCAATCTGAGAGAACTATCCAAGCACTTGAAGATATGTTGAGAGCATGATCAATGGACTTCAAAGGTGGATGGGATCAACATCTTCCTATGGTTGAGTTCTCTTACAATAATAGTTTCCACTCAATCATCCAAATGGCTCCTTATGAATCCCTTTATGAGAAGAGGTGCAGAACACTGACATGTTGGGATAAAGTTGGGGAGAAAAAACTCCTATGCCTAGAAATGGTCGAAGAAACGGTGGAGAAGGTTAAAACCATCCAGTAGCACATTAAAGCTACTCAGATTCAACAAAAGAGCTATGCTGACAACCATTGACGAGACCTATAGTTTGATGCTGGAGGCATGGTATTCCTTTGCATATCACCGTGGAAGAGAGTTATGATATTTGGGAAGAAGGGAATACTTATTCTAAGGTACATCGACACTTTTGATATCCTTGATCACATTGGAGTAGTGGCCTATAAACTAGAACTCCCAACGAGTCTATCTCAAGTAAATGATGTATTCTATGTATCACTCTTGAGAAAGTACATACCTAACCCATCACATGTATTCAATCCAGAGGTGGTACCATTGGAGAATGACCTCTCCTATGAAGATAAGCCGGTGAAGATCTTAGATCTAAGGGAAAACATTCTTACAAATAAGACAATGCCCCTCATCAAGGTGTTGTGAAAAAACCAGAAGTTTGAAGAGGAAATGTGGGAATTAGAGGAAGTGATAAAGTAGAGTTACCCTAATATATTTTAGAGTGGGAAAAATGAAATTTCTAGGGCGAAATTTCTTAAGGGGGGAAGATTGTAACAACCCAAAATTTTATTAATGAAAATTATTCTTGATATATTTAAATGTATCATTATGTAAAATGGTTATATTAAACATATACACCTCCATGGTATTATGTTTTTGTATTTTAAAATACTCTTAAGAATTTTTATTGTTGCTAATATAGCTGTTGAAAACTAATCACATGATTAGCATAAATATAGGGCTTTAAAAAATAAAATTTACTCAAATAAAGGAAATGATGACCTCATCTAGTAGAATTGATCCATACGAAGCCCATTTTTCAGAGATCATAAAGGAGGTAGCATCATGAGGATTTTCTCTTGACCAATCCCAAGTCAATCTTTAATACGTTAAGATTTAATGGAACTGCCTATGGGAGAAGTAGAAGTTGATAGAGATTACCACCTGAGTCATGTTATCCGAGCCACCCCAAGAGTCTGTCACCATCGCATACCTTACCCTTAGGTCTTATGAAGGTGTTATAGGGGGTTATGTTACAACACACTAGCACTATGATTATGTGATTTATTTTTTGTATAAAGAATATACATTCATTTCATTATGGTTACTTTGTAAATGGTTTTTAAAGTACAAACAATATTTTTAGTTAATATTCAATTAAGAAATATATTTTGATGAATTAATGGATTTTTGTAATTAAATAATATTTTATTAAAATATTATCATTACTAAATTAATTTTTATTAAATATAAATGATCGTATAATTTTTATGAATAAAATTGTAATTTTTATTAAGGTTCAAAAACTGTTTTTGTCAAAACCCATGAATTTTCAATAAATGTCAGTTTTATTTTAAAAGTGAAAATTCAAATATTTATAAGATTATTTAAATAAAATTAATATTATTTTTTTAACCCGGACATCAAAATTGTACAATGAGAAATTTTTCATAATTTTCTGAGACAATCGATTTTTTGGGTAAATATTATATACCGTTTAAATATATAATGTGTTTTATGAAATCATAATGACCCAATAGTGATGTAATAAAATACTATAAAATGTATTTTCGGACAATATATGTTTTAAATTTAAAATAATGTGATTTTAGATTTGTTTGATTTATTTTATGGTGCCTCATTGGACCCTCTAAGACTTATAAAACATTTTAACTTTTAAAATGATTTCCTTGAGAGTGTGACTCACCTCCACATAAGAAAGCCTACTATTTTAAGAAGTTAGGCCATTGGACTTATAAAATAATTTTTTACAATCCCATTTGGAAAAAACCATGGGCAAAAACCATGGATTGGTTTGTGGTTTTGATTAGTTTAATGTGTGGTGTCCAAAACCTAAATAATAACGAATTCCTTCTCTGTTCCTTTATAAACCCATACAAGATCCCACTTATATTCGCTAAAAATAATTGGATCACGTCCCTAATATTCCCTATTATCTATAGTATCCTTAAAAGTCTCTCCAATATCCCAATAATCTTCTCTCAAGTCTCTCTCAGTCCTTTGGATCACACTTCCAAGTAAGGGATTTCTTTCTTTCTCATTTTTGTCCAAATTGCATTATGTTGTTATACCATTTTGTTTTCAGTTAAAAATTTTGGGGTATGATTTCTAACCTCCACCATACATCCATATTTATATTTTAATGATTATATACCTCTTTATCTCTCATTAATTCCTCCCATGTACACCCGTTACCATGCCAAAATTCCATAAGGAATTTCTCTCTTCTCATTTACATTCAAGCAATTATTTTGTATTAAGAATCTAAATTCCATTACATATGTTGGGAAATGTATCTATATGACCCAATTACTTTAAATTTCATAAAAATATGATGATAAAACCATTTATATCTCATAAACCATTTTTATGAATTCTTATGTCAGGCTGTTATGCTGCCGAAATTGTACCGCGATTTTCCAAGCCAAAGTCATTATGTAGTGAATACCATGATCATTTATCTATCAAGGGTATTAAATTTTATTCAAATTTACTTATTTATTATATATTTTAATGTAGGAATTAGACATTCCTTTATTGTGTAATAAATTATTATGTTTAATGAATCCATGTTATATGATCCATGTGGAACACTTATGCATGAAATGAAATGATTAAGAAGGGTGTGCCCTGATAGCACTCCAATGCATTGGGTAAATACTAGTATCATGATACGTAAAGTGAAATGAGGGTTTACTCATTATAATTCAAGTTAAATGTGGTTTTACTCATGATACATGTGCAATTATCCTTGGATTATGCTAATATCATGTTAAATGTTGTTGCCACATTTCAATGTTATGATAATCATACTATATCATTCCTTTATGTTCATGTTTATCTTATACTCCATTGATATACCTATTTCCTAACATGTACTGTATTCTTCATGTTATTCTTTGTTTACTACCTTAATGGACTTTATAGATCACCCATTTCCTATGTATGTCCTCAGGTTATCCCATGCAATACTAATTATGAAGGAATGTTGTGGTCATGTAAAAGAAGTTTTCAATAAGGATGCTATTTTTTATGTCATAAGTTGTCATGTAATGTTACTAATTTCCCAAGAAACTATACCTATAGATCCTCAGAGTTTTCTTATGTGAATTATTATATAATAAATCATGTTTAAGTGTGTAATAAAGAGCATGGTTTTTATAAGAAAAACCATGGAGGCTTGATGAGTCATTTGAGAACTCATAAAAATATTTATTAAAAAAACCTTCCACCTTTTTATAAACTTTAATTATGACATAAAATAAAAAAATTTCTATAAAAACACTTTTTTAAAGCATAATATATTCATTTTAGAATATCATATTAATAACATATGTTCACTCATGTTTAAACCGTGTCATAATAACTGAATCCCAGTTAATTCCATTGGAGTAACCAACCTGGTTATCTCTCATTTTTCCTTTGATGACTACATTATTAACCGATGAATTAGAGAGCTATATTGGTATCACTTTTAATCATGATATATATTGGGTTAACTCATCACCATCTATAATTATTATGTACCATATCATGAACATTTTTTTAATCATTTACTTTTTCATCACAAAACATCATTTGAACCCATAATCAAAACACTTTCCATTTTCACACAATCATAAGGATAAATAACCTTTTATTTGAAAAATATTAAAAATGAAAAATTTCTATAGGAGTGGGAATACAATATACTTTGAAAAAATATGTTAACTTTAATAGGAATATTGACATCAAATAACATATATGGTGGTGGAAAAAAGCGGTTAAGCCGTATATGGTAAAAAAAATTCTTTTTTTATTTCCTCCTGAGTAATAAAATTATATTAGTTATATAATTTCTTAACTTTTTTTCATTTACATACCATCATCATGATTCCATTTATTTCACTTGTTACCATGTTTAATTTAGTTACCAAACTGGTTAATTTCACATTGGATGTTTTGAGGATTTTTGGTTTATAACCTCAAAATAACATCAATTCATTAAATATGTTCAAAGGAGTTATAGTTCCATTAAATAAATAATCATAAACATGTAATAATTATAAACTTTCTAAACCAACCATGTAAGGCAGTCTTGAAAAATGGACCACATCATTTCATGGAGACGATTGTCCATATGTACGCATGAATGATGCTTTAATTTTTATAATGGGTGGAAAAGATATAAATTAGATAATATTTTAATTTTATAGAATCATAAATATGTTATAAATTTCATATTTATTCATTATATATATATATTTATAACTATAATTATAATGTTGACATGAAAAATGAATCACATCGCCTTGTGGAGGTGGTAGTCCACACATATACATGAGCGACATTAACATTTTCCAACAGATAGTAGGGAAATAAGGTAAGTAAAATATTATATTTCAATAATAATATTTATGTTATAAATATAATATATATTTATTTTATCTATCATTTTAACCATTCAAATAATTTGGTAATAAAAAAAGGAACACATCGCTTCGTGGCGTTGGTAATACCACATATGCATGAGAGATGTTTTCATTTTCCATAAGATGAGAAAGAAGATAAAAGAGGTTATACCATAATAATAATAATATTTCAGTATATTAAAGATACTTATTATGTTATTTATTCATGGATAAATAATATTTTAATAATGTAAAAGAAGAAATAAACATGGAACACTATGTTAAGAATTATACAGCTTCTATGGAAAACCTCCCTTGAATGACACTTAAAGACATATTAAGTTAGTATTTTGGTGAGACTAAGACCTCTAAGACATTAATAGGAGAGTTATAAGGGGACATTGGTTACTATTATCTAATATAGAGTACTAAAAGTGTGTGATTAAGTGACGATATGAGGTGCCCTTTTATAAGTAAGGGGAGTGACACACTTGTAAATACTTAAAACATTTAAATTTATTATATCTCATCCTCAAAGTATAGTGAAAAAATGGAACATTAAGAATAATAGATATTTTAAGGTATAAATTCACTCAACCAATCATATTTATCTATTTTTATAGATATTTGATTCATTATCTCTTAGTTTAACCCCCCATTAACCCTTTTAACTTTTACCAGGGTGATAAAGTTTTACTAAGGTTTCTATTCATAATAAACAAAAATAAAAATAAAATTATTACCAAATTTGAACCTCATTATTAAAAATATAAATTAAATTTTACCATATTCAATTGTCATAAGTTTTAAAAATTAATTTTAATATAAATACGCAAACTGCAATGAAAACAATTTTTTTGAAAAAATGCCCCTTATAAGCATAAAAATGATTTAATCCCAAAATAACATATAATATTGATTAATATGGAATTAATTGAACTATTTTTTATTAAATAAGAATAATTTAAATTTAAAACCAATTCAAAATATAATTTTCCTTTTTAAATACTTTAAAATAATTGACAATTTTAATAAAAATTGACATTTTAACTATTCAATCAAAAATCAATATTTTTAGAAAAATTCCAAAAATTGACCTGAAGATTAATTAAATATTATTAATAAAAAATAAATTAATTTTTATAAAATTTAAATTATAAAATTTATAAACTTATATTTTAATTAAAACCATGTTATACATGGGAAAACAATTTAATTAAATAAAACCATTTCTTTTTTGACTCAAAAATTATATAGTCATTTATAAAACTATGATGAATATGAATCCATAAAAACAAATCCATGTTATAAATGGGAAAATCATTTATTTAAATAAAATCATTTCTTTTTCAACTAAAAAATTATATAGTCATTTGTAAAACTATTATGAATATGAATCCACAAAAACAAATTATTACAAATCATAATATTTATTTTTTTCTAGGATTAGTTGGGTTGTCACACTAGAATTTAGCAAGGTGAACCTAAGGTGATGTAGCTCCACAGTGTGAGGCACTTTCAAGTGGATTATGGACTAGAAATGAAGAGGCATATTACAAGTTTCATCACCCAGTGGCTAGAAATGAAGAGGCATATTAAAAATCCATATACTTGGGAATTTTACCATGGGATTAGTAAGATGTATAGAGATATATGTCATCATTATTCGTGGCTAGGAATGAAGAGGCCTATTACAAGTTTCATCACTCGGTGTTCCACCAGCCAACAGGTGAAGGCAACTATAACCACTATCCATTATTGAGTGTAAATTGAACAATGTCACAATGGAATTCATGACAGGCTTGTTAAGGTCCCCTCAAGGAAGGGATGTGTTTTGGGTGATCCATGACAGGTCGATGAAGGTTACAAACTTTTTTCCAATTATGGAAACCTTATTTATTGATGAGATAGTAAGGATATACATTTGAGAGATAGTTTATCTTCACGGTGTACCCCGTTCTATCATTTCATATCAAGAATCCCACTTTACATCACAATTTTAGTAAGGGGTGAAAAATAAACTAGGTTCACAAGTGCTATTGAGTACAACATATCACCCTTAGATCAATGGGAAGTTTGAGAGAATGATACATGAATTAGAGGATATTATTTGGGCCTGCATCCTTGATTTTGGAGGTTTTTGGGAATAACATATACCTCTGGTTATGTTTTCCTACATTTTTTAAGGAAATGATTTATATGTATTTGTATGAGGCCCTTTATGGTAGACCATTATTTTCATCTCTATGCTGGCTTGAGGTTGGTGAGGTAGCTCTACTAAGTCCTCGTCTTATATAGGAGACTTCAGGGTAAGTCTAGCTGATTCAGAAGTGTATGGATACATATCACTCTAGGAATAAGTCTTATACATACCATCATCATAGACCTCTGGATTTTGAGGTGGGACATTGGGTATTTCTTTATATATCACCTAGATTGATTCATAGATGAATTAGAAGATAGGGAAACTTATCACCTCATTATGTTGGGCCTTTTGAGATAGTGGAGAGAGTCAGGATGGTATCCTATTGTTTTTAGTTACCATAGAGGTACTATATTCAATGCATGATGTATTCTAGGTATCAAAACTTCAACACTATCATGATGACTCATATAATTCATTTTATCCCAAGTATATAGAGTTGGAGACAAATGAATCTTTTGAGGAGCATCCAATATGTATCTTTGATCAGAGCACGAAAGCTCTCTGAGGTAGTTCAGTTCCTATAGTATGGTTTCTATGGAAGCAATTCATATAGGATGAGATTTGGTAGTGGAAGTTTGATGTGAGTGTTAAGTGGACGAAACTTTTCTCAGATGACATCATACCACCCTCAGAATGAAAACTCAAGGACAAGTTGTCTTAAGAAGGGGATGTTGTAACATCTCAGCTTTTATCAAAAGGTAAAAAACATTTACTTTTGGTTTAAATTCCTTAAAAATGGCCCATATAAATATTCCTAATGGAGTCAAAGACTTCTTGGGGGTATTCGAGTCTCATTTGGAGCTTAGTGCCCTGAAGAACTAAATAAATGACTGGGATACACAACGTTTTTACAACCATGAGACCTTAGGATCATAAACTTGCGATGATGTAGAGGTTTGGGATAGAGTTGTTTCATATGGTTAGATAAACTGTGAACCTAACCGTACATGGATCCCCCTTGATGTAGAAAAAAGCACACGGTTGGTGCATGGTTTGGCCAACCGTGCAGCCAAATCATGCACCATTATTTTGAGGGAGAAATACCCATTTTTCCCCTCTTTGAAGATTTAATCCTCCTCATCCTTTCTCCTTTTCCTCTCCAGCAAACCATCTCTCCCTTCCTTGTGTATAGATATCCTTCTCCCATTTTTATAGGGTTTGTGATAAGTGCTTCAATTGAACTTTGTTTTTCTTATTGTCATAAGAAACAAAAATCTCCCAGTAAGATCTATCATCCTCTCCCTTATATTCTGAGTTTCTTTCTTCCTCTTTTGTACTATTTAGGTGAAACCATTTTCACCTTATTTTCAAGGTGTTTGAAAAATTCCTCATTTTCTCCCTTTATAGGTTGATGAAAGCCTAGACAATGGATGAGTGGAGTGATAATACCTCGAGGTTGGTGTTCTAGGTCTTCCCTACCCATTTATTCACCTTTTAAATTATGTGTCCTTATGACACTATCCAGATCCTTCCAGCGACACTTAAAATGTGTTTAATTAATTAATTAAATTAGATTCCCATGTGATGCGTGACCCTAACTCATGGAAAACCCATATAAGGGTTTTTCATCTTAGAGTTGTCCACCCCTTAGGGTGTGCCTACCTTAATGTCATATTTTGACAATGCCATAAGTTATTAACTAAATTGTGTGTGTGTGTGTTTCTCCCTAGTTTAATTTCATAAATTTATAAAATAGATTAAAATGAATTGTGATAAAGTGGTAGGCCTTGAGTTCCCCTCATAGCTTGATGCATAAGTTTATACATCTTGTCCATTATAAATTGCTAATGCACATTGATTGGATGACTATGCTTATTCCCTTATCACAAATTTATATTTATTCCATGCCATGTGTTTTACTCCTTGTGGTTGCTACTTAGCTCCTTATTGCTATTTTCCTTGTATCATGTCTCTTATGATTATGCTTGGTGTCTTGTGCTAAATGAACTATTCCATGTTTGATGGATTGAATTTTATGACTTGGATAATTTTTTAGCATGCGATATTTCCATTCATTATTGAAGAAATGTGTTTATATGTACTATATCTTATTAGATGTTCTTGGATTACTATGAATAACCTATTATGGGCCGAGAGAGAACATGAGTATTATTTTAAGGACACTGTGGATGGACTCACCATGTTTGGTTTGGATCTTCTTGATGTTCCAGGAGAGATACATTGGCTTTACATGTAAGGGCTCTCCGAGCGGGTTACATATACCCATGAGAGACAATGATTACCCTGGGGAGAAACCGAGGATGAACTCATTGGCAAGAGGGCTATGAAATTCCTTAGGTGATACACTGTCCCCTATGTGAGATACTTGGTATGAACTCAGAGTCACCATGCCATGAATGATATAAGGAACAACTTTATGGGTTTCATTATACAAACTCTGTAACCCCCCAATATTTCATAGTACGTTATCTCTTCAAAGTAATTCAATAACTTGCGCAACACGCAACACTGAGTTTGAGCGCACCACAACTTACCAAACTAGCCGTTTAAAAATTGGTTATGAATAATGTTAACTGAATTTTAAATTTTATATACTATATAAAATTTTAGAATCCATATTATGTGTTTCTTAGACATAATATAAGAACAAATTCATTTTTTCAGATAAAAGAAGTATTTTTCCAAAAATGAAATTTTACCACCTTTTAATGGAGAACCCTTTTTAAATCCAATATTTGACACTTTTATATATTCAATTTGACAAAATAAACTTCTTCTTTATAATCGAGACATTAAAATTTATTTTTATAATTTTTTTGTGTTTTTCTGATAACTTTCATATTTGGGTGAATAGTGAAAATTACTAAATTTTACCTGAAAACAACTTTTTTAATCAAAATAATTTATAGTGTTAAATTATACATTTTAATGGTTTGGTATTATAATTATATTATATTTTTATCATTTAATACAATTTAGTTCATTATAAGTAATTTTACATTTAAATTTGACATAAACACTTGTCAATCTTTTGATAGTTTTTACTTTTAAAAAAACCCTCTTTTTGGTTTTGACAACGGGAATTAATTTTAAATTAATAAATTAAACTTCTATGTTTTGAATTTGGTAAAATAGACTTTATTTTTGAATTCAGACTATCAAAATTAGCTTTGGGTAATTTTTTGGTATTTTACTTAAAACTTTCAATTTTGATGAATAGTGAAAAACACTGCATTATTATTTAAAACTGATTTTTAGTTAAATAATTATTTATTTTATTTAAATTTATTTTAATTAAAAATAGATATATAATAACTATTTAATTTCAATGCAATTCATCGGAGTCATTTTATAATAAAATTAGATGTATAAAATTTTATTGAACTTTTTAACCTCTTTTACCCACCTCCTAGGAGCATTTGAAAATTTGCATAAAACATAGTTTTACCAATTTTGTGAGTAGAATTTAAAAAATCAGAGAGAATAAATTTACATCATTAGGTAAAATTTTGTTCAATAAGATTAAAATAATTTTTGGGGAATAGTAACTTTTGACTTTTATTTACCACGGTTAAAAGTAAATAGGGTAATTAAGGGTAAAAATGATATTATAATTACCATAACACATGTCCTAATTCTATTGGATAAGTATAATTATACCAAAAACAATATAATTAATAAAATATGATCCTATTTGGTCCACTTAAATTATATTAGGACATTTATTATTATTTTGTTTAAAGAAGAGTTAAAAGTGTTAAATTCAAAGTTTAATAACTAAACCATTTTTAATATAGGGTTATCCATAAGATAAATTAGACTATAAATATTCATTATAAATATTAAAATATTTCCTTCATCATGGTATTTATTTATAAATTTTATACATTAAATAATTAAATTTATTTATGACACAATGATGATACAGTAATTACCTTATTAACGAAGGAATCAAATAAATGGTATTAGAAATATTAAAATGAATATAATTTCAAAGTTTTTATGACATACAAGAAATTTATAGGTAAATAAGATGTGTTAGGGTTTATTCAATGTATCTTTTTCAAAGTAATCAAGTTGTGATGACTTTCACAAAAACCAAATACCAAATAGTGTCAAAATTGACATAAATTAATTTTTAAAACAAATACTATATTATTGGTTGATATAATATTTATAAAAATCTAAGATTCGGCCAAAGTACTTAAAATAATATTATATATGTCATTAATGAACCACTTTAGGTTTTCTTGGATGTTTGGAGTAAGTTTATTAACCATATAGTGTAAGAATACAAGAACACACGGTAAAAGTTAAACTATTTAACTAAGAGTTAAATCTAAAAGATAAGGTTAAAATGGTAAACTAAACTTGTATAAAACCTATTGGTTTAGAGGTTTTAGACCCATCCCCACCTTATCCACAAAATAATTTATTTTTGAGCCATTATAAACCGAAAATTAATTTATTATAAAATAATATTTCAAACTTTTCCTAAAGTAACCCTCAACTCTCTTATAAAATGGCACGTACCCTTATATTAGTTTCACACCTACAAATCATTTTTACTTGGCCAAACCTTGACAAAATATTCTCCCAACTTTCCTCCCTTCATCCTATAGGCCTTAATTTTTTCAGAAAGCCAACCTAAGGAGCTCTTTTGATCAAATCAAAAGGAAGAACCCAAAGAAGAGGTAAATATTTCATCACCTCTTTCAAGTTCTTTTATTCTTCCACTTTTTATTTCTTTGTTGTCTCCATTATAAAATAATAAATCCAGTATCTTATATATACTTTTATTTTATTATAAAAATGGTACAACAATTTTCATTACTCTATCCATCCTATAAATGAAAAAGTCACCATTCGTGCGTATGTACGGATTACCGTCTCCACGTCGTCGTGTAGTTTGTTATTCAGACACTTCATTATTTGGATGGATATAATAATGAGTATAAATGATGTAAATAATAAATATAACATGTTAATGATTCTTTATATATGATATACCATCCAATTACATACTATTTCACCATCAATATAATGATATTGTCGCTCGTGCATACGTACGGATTATCGTCTCCACGATGCGATGAGATTCATTTCCATGTTCACCATTCAACGATGATTATAAAAATATTTATCATTAATAAGTATGTAATATATGACATAATATTGCTACTGGATATATATATATATATATTTTTATTTTCTTACATATATCTTATTCACTTAGTTCTGTTCAATACGATATGAAAACGGAAACAACGTTTATGCGTACGTACGACCTCCATCTCCATAAATGGTGTTTTACATTTCATATATATGTATTTTATACATATTTATATTCTAAATATATATGATATATAAATTATGTTTTATATTCTTTAATTATTTAAATCATGATCTAAGTGATACAATCAAGAGTAACAAGTTAAAACACGTATGATAAAGAAAGCGATTATTACCCAAAATGTTAATTTAACATGGAAATTATTATTAAATGGGTAGTAAAAATTAATAAATGAGTCATTTATGATATCATAAATATTAATATGGTTATGGTATAATTTAATAACATACTAAGGTCTTTATACATGAGGTTAAACGTACCGTCGACTAAAGGAAAGTACAAGGTAAGGGTTAATTTCACAATCTCTTTATTATCTGAGGTTGTTTTTACGTAAGTTTCTACTGAGACATATTTATTATCCATGTCCATGTTTCATAAAAGTGTTTTCAAAGGGATTATTTTTAAGGTACCTTTTTACTAAAACATCATTTTAAATGTTTTAAATATTTATTCTTCTAAACCTTTCTCATTAATGTCCATGTTTTCAAAATGATTTTAAGTATTTATTTTTATGGACATGAATATTTTAAAATGTTAATTCGTTTTAAAAGTTTAAAAGTGGTATGGGGAACTTTGATTCAAAACTATATTTTAAATGAATTCTTTTATAAATTATGTGACTTTTTAATTATTTCATGAAAAAGGGATATTTCTCTCAAAGATTTTTATTGATCATTTTAAACTATGTCAAAATACATTATAGGATATTATTCTTGATCGAGGTTGATTTATTATGATACAAATATTTCATATTGTATTGATGGTTTTGTGATATGTTTGACTGTGGATGTGTTATTTTTATACCATTCATGGTTTGTGGATAAAGTATTAACATTTCATATGCTGGTTTTAATACAAATGTTTATGTTATGTTTAAACATTTTCATATGAGTAATGCATTAGAATTAGTAAGTGACGGGTGGAGCCCGCTATATCTTATCGATGCATCGTTAGGTCTCATGAGACAAAATAGTGTCTTGGAACAAGGCTTTGAAAAAATATTATTTGTATTCTTGGAATAAGGCCTTGACATTGTGGTTATGAAGTCTGGAATTATGCATTCCATTATTATGAAAGTGGCTATTGATATTGCATGTGATTATTCGACTAGTTGAATATCCATGTGAATAAGTAAATGGAATTATTTAATTTTATCTTTTACATATTATGATGAAGTTTAATTTTAAAAGGCTTTTGTTTTATTCTTATAAATTGACTTAAATGTTTATTCTTATTTATAAAAGATTCCGTCATATTGTTGTCCTTACTGAGCATCTGAGTTCACCCCTTTCTATGTTTTATTTTTCCCAGGATTCCAAGAAGTGTATTGTGATTGATATGCATGGTTAAGCTAAGGGAATAATGGAATTCATAAAGGATTATTATGTCGTGTTGTATGTTATAAAGTGTAATGTAACATTCATGTATGTAATCTATTTTCCAAGACTGCTAAACTGATTGGTCCTTTGGGACTTGGTACCTCTTAATCATGCCTATGTATTAAAATAATGCACCAACTCTGTGTAACTGGGGTCGGGACATTATAGTTGGTATCAAAGGATGTTTAGTACAAACCTTGAAAACTAGATTTAGAAAAACTCTCATTAGATAACACTATCCTAAGATAGAATTTGAGGAATAGTATAGAAGAACTTCATAGAATTTTGGAACTGTAGATATTTTGTGAGTTTTTCGAGAATACATCCGTGTCTGGATACGAGTAGGTAGAGGCGGCTCTGGCACAGATGTACCGAGGGGTAAAACCCAAAAACACCACTTTGAGCTTGAATCGAATGGGAAATGGTGCATGAAAATAGGCTTTGCTGTACTCTTGGTAAGGACACTCTAGGGGAATATGCATAGGATAATTCAAATTTTAATTACAAGCCATTATGAAGGATTTAGGAGTAAATACTTCCTCAAAGAAAACATTTTTTATGATTATGGATTATATCCATAAACAATTGAATTAACGTTACGTATTTTACAAGTTTGGAATTATGAATTGTGATTCGTAAACTGACATAGTGTATTACATTGTTTAGAAATGGAGCCCAGTAGAAGGAATGAGAACTCCAAAAATACGTATGATACAAAAAGTAAGAAGGATCATATCTTTCATGGTATTAAGACAACATTTTGAAGTGAAATAGTATCCCACGTATTCTCAACATATAAAGAAATAATATCCTATGTTAATAAGATAAGTAAATAATCCTCTAAGACCTATGGCTTTGAAGGGAAGCAGGAGAGGAAAAGGATGGTAGAGAGAAATATGGATAAAGTGAAGAGGGGAAAGAAGGATTTTCCCACATGTGATAACTATGGAAAGGATCACCTTGGTAAATTCTTGAAGGGAATGTGAGTTTGTTATAAGTGTGGATAAAAAGGACACCAAGTACTTTATTACAAGGGTAATAAAAAGGTTTCAAATGTAAAATGATTCTTCTACAAGGAGTTGCGACACTATGCGAATCAATGTCCCAGTCATGAGAGTATACCGCAAATGATGGTATTGAATAATAATAAAATTATGATACCACCATAGATGAAGAGGAATGACTAGTTTTCTTATGTTTTTATTAAATAACTATGTCATTTCAGTGTTTAATTGATGATATACCAGTTATATGAATTATGGAAATAAATAAGGATTGTACTGCAGTACTATTTCATTGAGGATTTGAGATTATATGGTTCCATGAAAAGTGGATCAACAAAAAGTTAAACTTTTTTGAAAATACATGGTTAAAGGAAATATAAACCTTAATATGGTCCTGATACTGAGGTAGTAATTTTGGAATAAGAGACGGTTGATTTGGATAAATTATATTGGATATTCTTGACTCCCTTGGAACGAATTAATGGTTTGTTTATTTCATAATTGTTGGAGTATTCAAAATTTTTGGATATAAGGAATATATCTAGTATTCTATAAGGAATATGGGATCATGAATGTAATCAATAAGGTATTATGGTAATTCAGGGTGTTACCATGTTTTAAAAGAATACATGATGAAGGTATTCACATGTTATTGCGTGAAAAAAAGATCTTCATTGTGTTTTCCTTCCTTATAAATTTTGGGCTGTGAGTTTGGACAGAAGTATTTTGTATAATTCTAGTTTGATATTATTTTTGGATTTACATAAAAGGAAAACTCGGAGGTCAGGCAGAAACCCGTTGCGTCCGACAAGGCTGTGAGACATGAACACGCAACCGAAGGGCGACAAGGGAGTGTCACCTACCACTGGCCCACGTGATGTCCTAGATTGAATAATGTAGTTTTTTTAAAAGGTCTGGTAGATGAATTACAAATTCATTTTTTTGAACCCTATACGAATAGGATAAATGGAATATTTTTTTTGTTCTATTATATTTTTGAGTGAAAGATGAGTTTGTGGTAGAAATTAGTTAAATGATGGAACTCTACTTGTCAAGTATATATTTTTTCTTCTCTTATTCTATTAAGAAATTAATTCTTAAACTTTAGGTAATGGATCTTAAAACTAAAAATGTGTTATCTTAATTCCTTTTGTTTTGTTGAACCGATGATATTTTAAATCATCATAGATTGATGGCTTTGAGTCCCTCAATTATACAATTGTTTATGACTGATGACCTCAATCACTGCCTATAAATATTTATGTTTTTACTCCAATTACGTGTCTCTAATTTCCACCAATGTTCTCCTAATTGAGATCATAATTTGGTGGGGACTTTTTCATTCCCCTTTTCCTATTATTAAGACTAAATTTTATTAACCCAATTTCCGATGCGGGTTTTCCCACAAAGGTATTTTCTATTTTGAACATTTTATTTTCGAAGAACAATTTCAAATTTAGAGGAAGAAATTTATTGAAGGAGGGAATAATGTAACACCCCAAGATTTCATAGTATTTTATTTCTTCAAAGTAATGCAATAACTTGCACTACACACAACACTGAGTTCAAGCGCACCACGACTTACCAAAATAACAGTTCAAAAGCGGTTATGAATAGTATTAACTGAATTTGTAATTTATATAATCCTTATAATTT
This sequence comes from Viscum album, assembly GCA_963277665.1. NCBI lineage: Eukaryota > Viridiplantae > Streptophyta > Magnoliopsida > Santalales > Viscaceae > Viscum > Viscum album. Next base: position 1,786,707,279 of record OY728146.1, read on the forward strand.
TAGAATCCATATTATTAGTTTCTTAGACATAATTTAAGAACCAATTAAATTTTTTCAGATCAAAGAATTATTTTTTAAAAAATTCAATTTTATCGCATTTTAATGGTGAACCCTTTTTAGATCTAATAATTGAAACTTTTATATATTCAATTTGACAAAATAAACTTCTTCTTTATAATTGGGACATAAGAATTTAGTATCAATAAATTTTTGGTGTTGTTCTGATAACTTTCATATTTAGGTGAATAGTGAAAAATAATATATTTTAACTAAAAACAACTTTTTTAAATAAAAATAATTTATATTGTTGAATTATACATTTTAATGGTTTGGAATTATAATTATAGTATATTTTTACCATTTAATCCAATGATGGTTATTGTAAGTAATTTCATTTTGAAATTGGACATAAATAAGTGTCAATATTTTGATAGTTTTTATTTCTTAAAAATATGCTTTTTGGTTTTGAAAAGGGGAATTAATATTAAATTAATTAATGAAACTTATATGTTTTGAAATTGGTAAAATATAATTCATTTTTGAATTAGGAATATCAAAATTATCTTAGGGTGATTTTTTGTTATTTTTCTGTTAACTTTCAATTTTTGATGAATAGTGAAAAACACTAAGTTATAGTTTAAAACCGAATTTTTATTTAAATAATTATTTATTATTTTTAAATGTATTTTAGCTCAAAATAGATACATAATACCTATATAAGTTCAATTTAATTCATTGGAGTAAATTTATAATATTTTTAGATATAAAAATTTTTTATTGATCTTCTTACCGCCTTTTACCCATCTCCTAGAAGCATTTGAAAATTTACATAAAACATAATTTTTCTGCTTCTGTGAGTTGAATTTAAAAACTCCAAGAGACATAGTTGATATCAGTAAGTAAAATGTGGTTCAATAAGATGAAAATAATTTTTTGTGAATAATAACTTTTTTATTTTTATTTACCACGATTAAAAGTAAATAGGGTAATTAAGAGTAAAAATGATATTATTATTACACTAACACATGGAATAATTCTATTAGATATGTGTAATTCGACCAGAAACAAACTTAGGAATAAAATATGATCCTTTAGCTCCACTTGGATAAGGCCAGGACATTTATTATTATTTAATTCAAAGAAGATTTAAAAGTATTAAATTCAAAGTTTAATAAATAAACCATTTTTAATATAGGGTTACACATAAGATAAATTCGACTATAAATATTCATTTGAAAGCTAAAAATATTTTATACATAATGGAATTTTATTTATATTTTTTGACATTAAATAATTTAATTTATTTATGACACAATGATGATGCAGTAATTATCATATTAATGAATGATTAAAATAATTGATATTATAAATATACAAATAAATTTAATTAGAGACTTTTTATTTATTAAAATAATTTTATAGGTTAATATTACATGTTAGGGTTGGTTAGATGGATTTTTTTAAGTAATAATTCCGTTATAAATTTAGAAAAAACAAAATACCAAATAGTGTCAAAACTGACATAAAAGAGTTTTTAAAACAAATATTATATTATTAATTGAAATTATAGTCCTAAAAATCTAAGGTTTGGCCAAAATACATATTTAATGATAGTTTTATCATTAATGAACCACTTGAGGTTCTCTTGGTAGTATATAGTAAGTTTATTAACCATATAATATAAAAATACAAAGAGACATGGAAAATGTCAAACTATTTATCTAAAAGTTAAATATTAATGATAAAGTTAATATAGTGACCCAAACCTATCTAAAACCTATTGATTGAGTGGTTTTTGACCCATACCCACTTTATTCTTTAAATAATTTATTTTGGATCCATTAGAAACAGAAAATGATTTTATTATAGTTTTTCCTAAGGTGCCCCTCACCCCTCTTATAAAAGGGCACTCCCCCTTCTCTCTAATTCACACCTTCGAAGCAATTTGGCTCGGCTAACCCCTGAACAAATACCCTTTCAACTATCCTCATTTCATCATATAGCCCTTCCTTTAGTTATAAATCCAGCCTAAGGTTCCCTTTTGATCAAATAAAAATGAAGAACCCGAAGAAGAGGTAAATATTTAATAACCTCTTTCAAGTTCCTTTCTTCTTCCACTTCCACTTTCTTTGTTGTTTCCATTCTAAAATAATAACTACAGTATATTCTATAAAATGAGATGTTATTATAAATATGGTACAACCATATTCATTATTCTATCTGTCCTTTGAATGACATGTCACTATATGTGCGTACGTGCGGCTTACCGTCTCCACATCGTGGTGTAATTGTTATTCAATAAATTATTATTTGGATGGGTATAATAATGATGTGTAATTGCTGAAAATAATAAATATAACATGATAATGATTCTGTATATATGATATAACATCCAATTATATATTATTTTTTTATCAAAATAATGATATTGTCCCTCGTGCGTACGTACGAATTACCGTCTCATGAACGCGATGAGACTCATTCCCCATCGTACCCATTCAAGACTAATTTTCATTAGATTGTTAAAAATAATTTTTAAAGACATAATATCATTATGAATATGAATAATATACATCCTATCCATAAGAAATATTACTTACGTAACAAAGCATATAAAGGGAAACAAATCAGTTAACACACAAAATGATGATAATAATATGATATTATTAACAAAGTAATGTTAAAAGATCATATATGATATCATATTGACATATATGATTCTTTTATAATTTAATAACAATTATTTCACCATTATACAGGAGGTTAACCGACCCTCAACCAAGGAAAAGTACAAGTTAATGGTTAATTCTATAATCTTTTTATTATCTGATGTTGTTTTTACGTAAGTATCTACTGGGACCTCTTTATCATCCACAACCATGTTTCTTAAAAATGTATTTGAAAACATTTTTACTAGAAAATGGGGTAAATTAATTTATACCCTTATTTGACGTTATATGTTTTGAATGGAATATTTCCATCGTTTTCCAAACAAAGTACTTTATGAACTTTTCGACAAAATTAAGGTAAGAATGTTTTTTTAACTTAGATGGAGGGTGCAACTATTTTCTGCCGTTATAACATCGTTGAAACTTCCCTTACAGGCTTATAAAAATATTTTCAAAATAAAATTTTTCTTTATAATTATGTGACTCTTAAATGATTTCAAAATAGAAAGATATATTTTTCTAAAAAAGTGTTTGATTTTATCTATGTCAACATCTTTGGATGAATTTTATGTTTATTTGAAGTTGACTTATTATGATACAAAACATCCATATTGTATTAAAGGTTTTGGGATATGTTTTACTGTGGATTTTCTAATTTTATACCATTCTTAGTTTATGGTTAAAGCGTTGTCATTTCGTATCCTAGTTTTAATACGAATGTTTATGTTATATTTTATCCTTTTCATATAAGTAATGTATTGGACATAGTAAGTGATGGGTGGAGCCCGCTATAGCTCGTCGATGCATCGGTATGTCTCAGGAGACAAACTTGTGTATTGGCACAAGGCCTTGAAAAAATCTTATTTGTAGTTTTGGCACAAGGCCTTGAATACGTGGTTATGAAAGTCTGGAATTATGCATTCCATCCTTATTAAAGTGGCTATTGATATTGCATGTGATTATTCGACTAGTAGAATATCCATGTGAATAAGTAAATAGAATTATTTGATTTTATCTTTGACATATTATGCTGATGTTCAAGTTTAAAAGACTTTTGTTTTAGTCTTATACATTTCCTTAAATGTTTATGCTTATTTATGAAAGTTTCCGCTATATTGTTATCCTTACTGAGCATCTGATCTCACCCATTTCTTCGTTTTATTTTTTTCCAGGATGCGAAGAAGTATATTATTACTGACCTGTAGGGATATTCTATGGGATCTCAATGTTGTCTATGGAAACAATTTTGTTTTTGTTTTCCATTTTAGGATGTAATGTAAACCTTATGAATGTATCCAGTACTTCCAAGGCTACTAAACTAATCGGTCTTTCAGGACTTTATATTTTGTGATCTTTCCAATTATACGTAATAATGTACTGAATCTAGGCTTCTGAGGTCGGGGCATTACACCTTCTATTAAACTAATTTACTCCTTAAAACTATCATTTCATCAACCCATAGCAGGATCCTCTTCAATTTTTCTATCATAAATTCTTTGATCTAATCAATCCATAAAATCTATGATCTGTGATACATTGGTGGATTCCAAATCATCCCTAAAAGAACATCAATCCACCAGTTTCCATTTCTATTTTCTCCCACCATGCAATGTACTAAATTTTTTAAATATTGTTTATGCTAATTTCATGTAATTAATCTAAAATGGGTTTTTCTTACAATTCAGATATATTTAGAGGCCAATATCAGATGTGTGGTAATATACCCATATGAGGTAGGCTGTTCCTGGATTTCTATATCATTATTCTATTTTTTAGGGCACACTATATATGATTCAAGAGGGTAAGCTAAGCAAGACACAAATTAATAAATACATACTCTTTGAATTATTAAATTGAACATAACATATTCCTATAGTAATTATCTTGTGCCTCTATGATTTTTCAAGCATGTCAAGGGTCTTTCACTAGATTAGGAAGATTATGCAGGATATATTATTTAAATTCAAATTGAATTAATACATTTGTTTCCTTGGATCCATGGGAACATGATGGTATTCACCTAAATATTGAGTTGTTGTTGACCACCTGGATTGAGACGATGTGATTTTTTAGTTTTGGATTGACCTGAAAATTTATTTTCATGTTGATCACTTTGTTGGATGACATGGTTGATGGATTGGGCTCTTTGGTCATTTTAATGATTGAAATTCATGTGTGATATTGGATGGTTTTGACGATTGGGATGGATAACAAGTTTGTAGGTCTATTATGTGTTGGGATGATGTTTATTTGCTATGATTGGGTGATTTCTACTCACTGTGATTGTCTAACATACCATTAGAGTTGTGTTCAAATTGAGAGGAGACAAAATATGATGTGGTGATGACCAATCGTATGGGTAGAGGCCTTTGTTAGTTAAATTCATTAAAGAGGTTGACCATTAGTGAGTTTTGAGGTTTGTTCCATAGAAATACACATGGATAGTGAGAATCCATCAGTTTGTGGTGCCGATTTTATCAGCTGGGGGATGAGGCTTATTGTGATACATAAAGACATGGGATAAGACCTTGAGAGGATGGATGATGTCGTTCCTTGGGAGGTCTGGATTTGAGCTGATAGTGATAATTATATGGTTTTAATATATCTATATCCCTAGGATTTCATTCTAAAAAATTATTGGGATTTCTTGAGCTACTATCTGAGGGATCATGTGCATGTTGTTCATGCCTTTAAGAATTCAGATTTTGTGGCTATGGGATGAGTTGATAATGATACATTTATAGGATGTTCATACGGGTTATCCACCATGATTCTCATCAGGGAATGTACTGGGATTTTTCCATGGATCCTCACTACTATAGTTATATAGACATGGATATATATTTTATTTCATATATGTATTACTGTGGGAATGTGTTCGTACATTATCGTCAGTGACTGATGAAAGTGATCAATTTATTGTACATGTTTATCACAAGGGAAGCATCTATTTATTTATTATGAATGAATGGCATTTTTATTTATATTAAAAAAACCTGCATTACTACAGATGTATGATAGGAACACATTGGTTGTGTCCTACAAAGAATTGTTCTCACATCCTACATGCCCCCTTTAGGATAGGTGTATTCTTCATGCATTCGTGATCAGGTTAGGGACTGAGCACAAGAGTTGGGCCTTAGAGCCCATGCTATATATTTTTCAAGGGATGGAAAAAAATGGACCTTGGAGAGTCTCGCATTGGATAGAGTTTATTTTTTTTTTATTTTTTCACCATACCATATATGTGTATTTTGATATGGTATTCCATGAATGACCCTTTTATTTATCTGTTTTGCATGACCTGATATGGTATATTATATTGATTTTAAAATGTATTTATGAGTTTAGGTTTTCCCATTGATTCTTCTTCTATCCTTTTATTCATATCTATTTCTTATTATCACTTCTGATGTGTTATTATCTATTTATGATGCATTATATATACATATACATTATTATTAACATTGTTTGAAGGTATAGTCTCCCCTCTATCTCCGTTTTACACCCTCACTTCTAGTCTAGAGCCTTTGGAATATTGGGAGGTACATATGTCCTAGTGGAACTGTGGTCCAGATCACATGTTTGAGTAGATTGTGATCAGGGAACTACAAATGGAATCACATGAGTTCATAAATGTGAATATGTATCGGATTTTGTCCTAGAAAATGAGATAATATTCTCTCCTATTCAGTTAGTATTCTTATTTGTTATGTGGTAGGTTGATGTCTAAGATATATATAGTACTAAGTATAAAGATCATGTTTTGGTTTTAGCCTCCCATGCATGGGATATATCCCATGATTTTAGTGGGGATTTGTGATCTTTTTTAACCTTTTATAGTTTCATTTATTTACACATAGGGTGGCACACTTGGGTGTGACATTTATTTATTTTATAGATTTTAGACCATGGCTTGGTATGGAAGAGGCGGTGTTATTATTATTTCTGATAGGATTTTAGGAACATAGAATTTTTTTTGAGTTACGATTTTAATTTGGTACCTGGATTGCATTAAGAGAGGTTTGGTTGTTTAAAGATTAACGAAAAGAGATAAATCATGTTTTCCATCCTAGAATCACTTTGGTGTAATTCCAATCATCCATAACATGCATTTGGTTCAAATTCCTTATATATATATATATATATGATGTGATAAGATTGTGAAACATGGGTCTAACTATGGAAGGATTATACATGGATTATGGCAGCGGTTGAGATAATTAATAAGATAATAAAAGAAGATTAAAATTTTATTCTTTATTATAATTTATTTGGTGGAATTATAATTAGAAACCTAAAATGATATTTGAAACATCACCATGTTATGTGAAGGTGGGGGTGGATGAGGTCGGATGATACATGATGCATGACCTTGATGTAGGTAGGTAGCGGACCATGAGGCTAGATTACATGTGATACCTGACAGTAATATTGTTTGGTACACATCCTCGAGGCCAAATGTATTATGATAAGGTGTAGTGTGAGAGAGTAAGCATGTATAGGATGATACCTAACAGTAATATTGTATGGATAGAGTATTGTTATTCATCCTAATATCAAGTAGATTCTCTTCGATGGAGCGATAGAAATCTATTAGTGTGGTAATAGATTAGCATGTATAGGATGAGGCCCCAGAGGGTCTGAAAAAACATAATCCATAAGAACAAATATAGGTATAGGATCTGGTACATGTGAAATGAACACCGAATACGGAATATTTTCTTTCATTGATTAAAAATAGCTCAGGGGGATCCAGATTGGGTAATCTATGTAATCAGTAGGGGACCTCAATGAACTGATCCATCAATAACATTTGTTAATCATGAGTTACATCCATAACACCCATCGCTATTTCCTAGTGACAATGGACCTCATGTTACATATAGTAGGAACGAGTCAATGGTGACTATATTTGACTAGATCATAACACCCCCAGGCTAGAGGGTGAAGCTAGTGTTGTAGATTCTTAGAGGACCTCTAATTTTATTTTGGTAAATATTGGTCTAGGTAGGAATACATGGTATAATGGCTTGAAAGGATTTTGAACCCAGGTTATTCGAGAACAATTTCATAGAGATGATGAGCGACGACTGATCCCAATAGTATATGAATATTTAGTAGGGGGATAGTTCAGTAATGAAATATGATGAGAATTTCAATGACCTATCATGGTTTAAACCTTATATGGTGGGGGATGACATCGCTCAGGTGTGGAGCATTGTGGTTTTATTAAAGTATTCCATCATGTTGAAGGTCAATATCTTCAGGATTATGTCCTTTTTAGAGGTGATCATCCTGGTACTGATAGCCAAGGGGAACCTGATAGACTTGTCATATTCGAGATTGGTAATAGTGTTAGGTGATTTTAGAAGAAATTCTTCGAGTTGTTGGAAGAGGGGATGAGAGAAATTCTAACAGGGTTTCTATGAATGGTATTTAGGTATACTAATAAGGGTTTTTATTTTAAAAATATTCTTCCAATTCGGGCATCTGATACATGTCCGGACTCAGTGAGAGAGGCCTCTAAAGGAGTACGGGGCATGTCTCTAGGATCCGTATCTCAATAAGCTACATATGAACCCTTCCCGAACAACTTGGTACTGTGGATAGTGGTAGACATAGGAAATTTGGGATATTCTGTGAGCAGTTATAGGAGTTTTCTAGCTGATATTCACGTGCACATTGATGTCATGTTAGATACATGTGACCCAGTATTTGGGTCAGTGGTTTGTATATGGTGTATCTTCACAAGAAGGCCATAACTCAGGTAGTCGGGCTTCAGGTCAGGTTCACATAGAGGAGCCACAAGATGAAAACTAGTCTGGGGAGACGACTATAGTCAAAGGTATGTTGTGATGATGGGTATGAACAAGGTTTTACCTTATTTAATATGACTTGTATGGGTTAGGATCTCTAGGTGCAAAAATGTATAGTTTTTTTTGACTATTTGGGTGTTGGTTGGTCGGTTTACATTAATTAGGACGCATGATATATATATATATATATATACATACATGTGAGGTTCATTGGAACAACTATTTATTCTGGTAATCAGTGAGATACAATATTTATTTGGGGTTCGTGGAACCAGGGATGAATGTGGAAAATGATGTGATGTAGGTTGTGTGTGAGTAGTGTGGCACAAAAACATATTATGAGTATATATTGTGAGGAGGGTCATGAGCAGTTTCCGATATGACACTCACTTAATGTAATAACCTAAAGAGGATTACATGTGATTATTTATCATGATATGATCATTGAGTTTTGTTATGGTAAATATAATATAAAAAATTATTTTTTAGTGTTGGGATGCGTCCAGATATCTAACTCATATGCTTACGATCATTAAGAAGAGCTGACCTATGACATAATGACTATGGTATATTGAGTTAATTTAAATTAAAATGGGTTTTTCAGTTCCATCTTGTGATAAGGCTTGATATATCAAAGGAAATCTATATTGTGATGGGGAGACAGAAATATCCCATGTTTTTGAGTGTGTTAAATTTCTTCCCATTATGATTTTCTATTTTTAGTTTGTAGGACAATTATTTTCATGATATTTAGAACATTTATTTTCAATTAACCAAATTCCTTCTTTTTATATGGGTTTTAATGAAAAATAGATTCTGTGGGGTTTTAATAGGATTTCGAGTGTGTCAAAGGATGTGAACCCATCATTAAATAAGGCACATGTTGAGGTGAATGGTTTGGAAAACCATGTTTCCTCATTGGAGTAACTTTGTTGATCTCCAGATGTATTTTTCACATACTGTACAAATATGTTGGAGGGGTCACATGACCATGAGATAACTCTGTAGTTTTTATCATAGGGGATTCATATGATATTCACATGGTTTTACAAAATATGTGTATGATCACTTTCTTGGTTACACTTAGATAATATGTGCACATTGTTGGCCCATGGGATGGATACACAATGAATCCAATTATGAATGGTTTGGTTCTTTGCAAGGGGAACTACACATTTGTTACGTGGTTAAAAAAATCATGGGAAGAAATAGTGTAGAACATTAATGTTGTATAAAATATAGTTTTACCATATAATTAACCATCTTTCATTCTCCTTCCTTATATTCCATCCGTAGGTTGGGGGATCCTCCTCAATTTAAATCTCACATAGGATTTGAGATAATATGTCTATCTAAACTCCAATCATTGATCCATTGGTCGCTATGAATGCATCTCGGTACAACCATAAATATGTTAACTTCTATTTTTTTGATCCCTCTATATGGTATACTATATCCATGTGAGTAGTTTTACCATAATTTTAGGGTCTTCCTCTAAAAAAAATATTTTCTTGGATTTATATCAAGTTAGAGGTGAATATTAGATGATAATTCTTCTACCCGTATGAGGTAGGTGGTGCCTAGATTTCATTGTGAAATTTTATGTGTTTTGAGGGTCCTCTTAATATGGGTTGTGAGGGTATACTGAGCGAGATCTCCATTAATTAATTGGTTGTATTTAAATTATTAACTTTATAATATGAGCATCCTTTAGGTATGATATTTCACTTATACCCATGGTTAATCATGATATGTGGCTTCTATTAGCTTTAGTAGATTAGGCATGGTGTGTTATTATAATTTAAATTGAATTTTCATTTTTATTTTCATGGTTCTATGTGATATTTAAAGGCTATGACAAATGATATTAGAGGTGTTGACCACTTAGACATAAGTGATGTGATTAATGAGGTTGGACATGACCCAGAAAAATATGGTGGTGAATAACACCAGGTTGGATGACATGGTCATCATATTTTGGTGATGTTCTCGTCAGGATGAGAGAATATACAATGTAATATTGGATTATTTTGACTACTAGGATAAGTAACATGGTCGTATGGGAACAAGGTGCTAGGATGATACTGGTTTCACATGTTTTTTTATTTATAGTCACCATAATTGGTTGATGTTCCATTATATTCGTGTGTACATAGATAAGAATTTGATGAATAGGTGGTGTTGACCACTCATATTGGTAGATTACTATAATAGTTATTCCTTAAGATAATGATGAACACAAGTGAGGTTGGAGGAGATAAACATAAGAATCCACAAGGATAGAGAGGATCCATCATTTGATGGTATTGAGACTGTCAGTTGGGAGATTCTGATCACTATGATATATGAGGTCGTGGTCCTTGAAATTAGGAGGATGAATTCCACCATACCTACAGATGTCGGGATACGATCCAATGGTTTTTATTACATGGAATATTTCTATCACTCTTCTTTAGATATTAGGATATTAAGACTATGAAAATTTCTTACATTTAGGTCTGATGAAAAATGAACCTATTAGAAATGTCGTTCGAACAAATGATTTTTTGGCTGTGGTCACGAGCTGTCGCTGATACTTTTATAGAAGGTTCCATAGGGTTCAACTTCTTTTTACTCATGAGGTGATTCCATGGGATCATTCCATTGATCCACACCATTGTAGTTATATAAATATATTGATATATGTCGTATGATATATATATTACTGCGTGAACTTGTTTAGACATTACCAACAATAACTGAAGAAGGTGATTTCATCCATATAGCTATTGAGCACAAGGGAAGATGGTATTTTTTTATGAATCAACTTATATTTTATTTATATTAGAAAACCTTCATTACTATAGATGTATGATTATTACATGTTGGTGGTGGCCTAATGAGATTTATTATCACACACTACATTTTCAATTTCGGAATCCTGTAGACATTATGCTTTTGTGATCATGTAAGAGACTGGTCTCAGTAGCTAGACCATAGGGGTAAAGCAAGACCTTTTACCTAGGATTGATCGAAAGGTAACGTGGATGTTCTTCCAGCATCAATTTTTTTTTTCACATTTTATATAGATAAAATATATTTATATACAGATATGGAAAACCCCATTATAACCTTCTATTTATATGTTTTTACGGCATAATATAGTTCATTAATGGAAGTAAGAATCTAATATTCTATGCTCATGTGTGGGCAACTATGGATATATTTGAAGAGTTGATAAGGTAATCACATGCATCTAATTGGGAAGTTTACCATGGGCTTATTGAGATGTATAGAGATATATGTCATCAGTATTCGTGGCTAGGAATAAAGAGGCATATTACAAGTTTCATCACTCGGTGCTCCACCAGCCAACAGTTGAAGGCAACTACAACCTCTATCCATTCTTGAGTGTAAATTGAACAATGTCACAATGGATTTCATGATAGGCTTGTTAAGGTCCCCTCAAGGCAGTGATGTTGTATGGGTGATCCCTGATAGGTCGATGAAGTTTACAAACTTTTTTTTTCCGATTATGGAAACCTTCTTTATTGATGATATAGGAAGGCTATACATTTGAGAGATAGTTCATATTCAGGGTGTACCCGGTTCTATCATTTCATACTGATAATCCCTCTTTACATCATAATTCTAGAAAGGGGTGAAAAATAAAGTAGTTTCACAGGTGATATTGAGTAAAACATATCACCCTTAGATCGATGGAAAGTCTGAGAGGATGATACATGAATTAGAGGATATGATTTGGGCCTGTATCCTTGATTTTGGAGGTTTTTGGGAATAACATATACCTCTGGTTATGTTTTCTTGCATTTTTTAAGGAAATTATTTATATGGATTTGTATGAGGCCCTCTATGGTAGACCATTTTGTTCAACTCTATGCTGGCTTGAGGTAGGTGAGGTAGCTCTACTGGTTCCTCATCTTATACAGGATACTTCAGAGTAAGTCTAGCTGATTCAGAAGTGTATGGATACATATTAGTCTAGGCATAAGTATTATACAAACCATCATCATAGAACTCTATATTTTGAGGTGGGGCATTGGGTATTTCTTTGTGTATCACCTAGACTAATTCATAGATTAATTAGGAGATAGGAAAACTTATCACCTCATTATATTGGGCCTTTTGAGATAGTGTAGAGAGTCGGGATGGTAGCCTATTGGTTTTAGTAACTATAGAGGTACTATATTCCATGCATGATGTATTCTAGGTATCAAAACTTCTACACTATCATGATGACTCATATAATTCATTTTATCCCAAGGATATAGAGTTGTAGACAAATGAATCTTTTGAGGAGCATCCAATATGTATCTTTGATCAGAGCACAAAGGATCTCTGAGGTAGTTTAGTTCTTATAGTATGGGTTCTATGGAAGCAATGCATATAATATGAGACTTGGTAGTGGGAGTCTGATGTGAGTGTTAAGTGGCCAAAACTTTTTTCAGATGACATCATACCACCCTCAGAATGGAAACTCAAGGACAAGTTGTCTTAAGGCAGGGATGTTGTAACATCTCAGATTTTATCAAAAGGTACAAAACATTTATTTTTGGTTTAAATTTCTTAAAAATGGCCCATATAAAGATTCCTAATGGAGTCAAGGACGTCTTGGGGGTATTTTAGTCTCATTTGGAGCTCAGAGCCCTGAATAATTGAATAAAAGACTGGGATGCAGAACTTTTTTACAACCATGAGACCCTAGGATCATAAACTTGCGATGATATAGAGGTTTGGGATAGAGTTGTTTCATATGGTTAGATAAAGTGTGCACCTAACCGTACATGGTTCCCCTTGATATAGAAAAAAGCACATGGTTGGTGCACGGTTTGGCCAACCATACAGCCAAATCATGCACCGTTATTTTGAGGGAAAAATACCCATTTTGCCCCTCTTTAAATATTTAATCCTCCTCATATTTTCTCCTTTTCCTCTCCAGAAAACCATCTCTCCCTTCCTTATGTATAGAGATCCTCCTCCCCTATTTATAGGGTTTGTGATAAGTCCTACAATCAAACTTTGTTTCTCTTATTGTCATAAGCAACAAAAATCTCTCAGTAAGATCTATAATCCTCTCCCTTATATTATTAGTTTCTTTATTCCTCTTTGGTACTATTTAGGTGAAACCATTTTCACCTTATTTTCAAGGTGTTTGAAAAATTCCTCATTTTGTCCCTTTATAGGTTGATGAAAGCCTAGAAAATAGATGAGTGGAGTGATAATACATCGAGGTAGGTGTTCTAGGTCTTCCCTACCCATTTATTCACTTTTTAAATTATGTGTCCTTATGACACTATCCAAATCCTTCCAGCGACAGTTAAAATGTGTTTAATTAATTAATTAAACTAGATTCCCATGTGATGTGTGACCCTAACTCATGGAAAACCCATATAAGGGTTTTTCATCTTAGAGTTGGCCACCCCTTTGGGTGTGCCTACATTAATGGAATATTTTAACAATTCCATAAGTTATTAACCAACTTGTGTGTGTGTGTGTTTCTCCCTAGTTTAATTTCATAAATTTATAAAACAGATTAAATTGAATTGTGATAAAGTGGTAGGCCTTGTGTTCCCCTCACAGCTTGATGCATAAGTTTATAAACCTTGTTCATTCTAAATTGCTAATGCACATTGATTGGATGACTATGCTTATTACATTATCACAAATTTATATTTATTCCATGCCATGCCCCTTCTTGCTAATTATACTTAGCTCCTTATTGCTATTTTCGTTGTATCATGTCTCTTATGATTATGCTGGGTGTCTTGTGCTAAATGAACTTTTCCATGTTTGATGGATTGAATTTGATGAATTGGATAATTTTTTAGCATGTGATATTTCCATTCATTATTGAAGAAATGTGTTTATATGTACTATATCTTATGAGATGTTCTTGGATTATTATGAATCACCTATTATGGGATGAGAGAGAACATGCGTATTATTTTAAGGACACTATGGATGGACTCACCATGTTTGGTTTGGATCTTCTTGATGTTCCAGGAGAGATACATTGGATTTCCATGTAAGGGATCTCCGATCGTGTTACATATACTCGTGAGCGACAATGATTACCCTGGGGAGAAACCGAGGATGGACTCATTGGGAAGATGGATATGAAATTCCTTAGGTGATACACGATCCCCTATGTGATATACTTGGTACGAACTCAGAGTCACCATGCCATGACTGATATAAGGAAAACCTTTATGGGTTTCCTTAGACAGACTCTGTAACCCCCCAATATTTCATAGAACATTATCTCTTCAATGTAATTCAATAACTTGCGCAACACGCAACACCGAGTTTGAGCGCACCAAAACTTACCAAACTAGCTATTCAAAAAGCGGTTATGAATAGTGTTATCTGAATTTTAAATTTTATATACTATATAAAATTTTAGAATCCATATTATGTGTTTCTTAGACATAATATAAGAACAAATTCATTTTTTCAGATAAAAGAAGTATTGTTCAAAAAATGAAATTTTACCGCCTTTTAAGGGAGAATCATTTTTAAATCCAATTTTTGACACTTTTATATATTCAATTTGACAAAATAAACTTCTTCTTTAGAATCGGGACATAAAAATTTATTTTTGATACTTTTTTTTTGTTTTTATGATAACTTTCATATTTGGGTGAATAGTGAAAATTACTAAATTTTTCCTGAAAACAACTTTTTTAATAAAAATAATTTATAGTGTCCAATTATACATTTTAATGGTTTGGTAGTATAAATAGATTATATTTTTATCATTTAATACAATGTAGTTCATTATAAGTAATTTTACATATAAATTTGACATAAACATATATCAATCTTTTGATAGTTTTTACTTTTTAAAAAACCGGGTTTTTGGTTTTGACAATGGGAATTAATTTTAAATTAATAAATGAAACTTCTATGTTTTGAATTTTGTAAAATAGACTTAATTTTTGAATTCATAATATCAAAATTATCTTAAGGTGAATTTTTGGTATTTTACTTAAAACTTTCAATTTTTGATGAATAGTGAAAAACACCGCGTTATTATTTAAAACTGACTTTTTAGATAAATAATTATTTATTTTATTTAAATTTATTTTAAGTCAAAATAGATATATAATACCTATTTAAGTTCAATGGAATTCATTGGATTCATTTTATAATAAAATTAGATGTATAAATTTTTATTGAACTTTTTAACCTCTTTTACCCACCTCTTAGGAGCATTTGCAAATTTACATAAAACATAATTTTACCGCTTCTGTGAGTTGAATTTACAAAATCTAAGACACGTTATTGACATTATTAAGTAAAATGTTGTTCAATAAGATGAAAATAATTTCTGGTGAATAGTAACTTTTGATTTTTTATTTACCGCGGTTAAAAGTATATAGGGTAATTAAGGGTAAAAATGATATTATAAATACCCTAACACATGTCCTAATTCTATTGGATAAGTATAATTTGACCAAAAACAACCTAATGAATAAAATATGATCCTCTTTGGTCCCCTTGAATTAGATTAGGACATTTATTATTATTTTATTTAAAGAAGAGTTAAAATTGTTAAATTCAAAGTTTAATAACTAAACCATTTTTAATATAGGGTTATGCATAAGATAAATTCGACTATAAATATTAATTATAAAGATAAAAATATTTCATACATCATGGTATTTTATTTATAATTTTTAGACATTAAATAATTAAATTTATTTATGACACAATGATGATGCAGTAATTACTTTATTAATGAAGGAATCAAATAAATGGTATTATAAAAATTAAAATAAATATAATTTCAAAGTTTTTATGACATACACTAATTTTCTAGGTTAATATGACCTATTAGGGTTTATTAAATGTATCATTTTAGAATTAATCAAGTTGTGATGACTTTCAAAAAAACCAAATACCAAATAGTGTCAAAATTGACATAAATTAATTTTTAAAACAAATACTATATTATTGGTTTATATAATATTCCTAAAAATATAATATTCGGTAAAAAGACTTAAATAATATTATATATATCATTAATTAACCACTTAAGGTTCTATTGGAATTTTAGAGTAAGTTTATTAACCATATAGTGTAAGAATACAAGAAGACACGGTAAAAGTTAAACTATTTAAATAAGATTTAAATCTAAAAGATAAGGTTAAAATGGTAACCTAAACTTGTCTAAAACCTATTTGTTGAGAGGTTTTAGACCCATAACCACCTTATACTATAAATACTTCATTTGGGATCCATTAAAAACCGAAATTTATTTTATTATAAAATAGTATTTGAAGCTTTTCCTAAAGTGATCCTCACATATCTTATAAAAGGGCACTTCCCCTTATCTTAATTTAACACCTCCAAAGCCTATTGGATCGGCCAACCCCTTACCAAATATCCTCCCAACTTTCCTCTTTTCATCCTAGAGGTATTCCTTTGGTCAGAAATCCAACCCAAGGAGCTCTTTTGATCAAATCAAAAGGAAGAACCCGAAGAAGAGGTAAATATTTCATCACCTCTTTCAAGTTATTTTCTTATTCCACTTATTCTTTCTTTGTTGTTTCCATTCTAAAATAATAACTCCAGTATCTTATATATACTGTGATGTTTTTATAAAAATGGTACAACCATTTCCATTACTCTATCCATCCTATAAATGACAAAGTCACTATACATGCGTATGTATTGATTACCGTCTCCACGTTATGGTGTTGTTTGTTATTCAAATAATTAATTACTTTTATGGGTATAATAATGAGTATAACTAATGTAAATAATAAATGTAATATTTTTATTATTCTGTATATATGATATACCATCAAATTACATACTATTTCACCATCAATATAATGATATTTTCGCTCGTGCGTACCTACGGATTATCGTCTCCACGACAAGATGAGATTCATTTCCACGTTCACCATTCAATGATGATTATAAAAATATATATCATTAATAAGTATGTAATATATGACATAATAATTCTACTTTATATATATATATATTTATGTGCTTACATATATCTTATTCACTTAGTTCCGTTCAATATGAGATGAAAACGGAAACAACGTTTATGCGTACGTACGAACTACCATCTCCATAAATGGTGTTTTCCATTTCATATTTATGTCTATTATACATATTTATATTCTAAATATATATTATATATAAATCATGTTTTATATTCTGGAAGTATTTAAATCATGATCTAGGTGATACAATCAAGAGTAACAAGTTAAAACACATACGATAAAGAAAGCGATTATTACCTGAAATGTTAATTTAACATGGAAATTATTATTAAATGGGTAGTATAAAGTCATAAATGAATCATTTATGATATCATAAATATTAATATGGTTATGGTATAATTTAATAAAATACTATGGTCTTTATACAGGAGGTTAAACGTACCGTCGACTAAAGGAAAGTTCAAGGTAAGGGTTAATTTCACAATATCTTTATTATCCGAGGTTGTTTTTATGTAAGTTTCTACTCGTACATATTTATTATCCATGTACATGTTTCATAAAATAGTTTTCAAAGGGATTATTTTTAAGGGACCTTTTTACTAAAAAATCATTTTAAATGTTTTAAATATTTATTCTTCTAAACCTTTCTCATTAATGTCTATGTTTTCAAAATGGTTTTAAGGATTTATTTTTATGGACATGAATGTTTTAAAATGTTAATTCGTTTCAAAAGTTTCAAAGTGTTATGGGAAAATTTGATTCAAAACTATATTTTAAATGAACTCCTTTATAAATTATGTGACTTTTAAATGATTTCATGAAAAATGGATATTTCTCTCAAATATTTTTACTGATCATTTTCAACTATGTCAACATCCTTTACAGGATATTATTGTTGATCGAGGTTGATTTATTATGATACAAATATTCCCTATTGTATTGAAGGTTTTGTGATATGTTTGACTGGGGATGTGTTATTTTTATACCATTCATGGTTTATGGATATAGTATTGACATTTCATATGCTAGTTTTAATACGAATGTTTATGTTATATTTAAATATTTTCACATGAGAAATTAATTGGACTTAGTAGGTGATGGGTGGAGATTGCTATAGCTCCTTATTGAATCGGTAGGTCTCATGAGACAAACTAGTGTCTTTGTAGAAGTCCTTGACAAAATATTATTTGTAGTCTTGGCACAAGGCCTTGACTATATGGTTATGAAGTCTGGCATTATGCATTCTATCATTATGAAAGTGGCTATTGATATTGCATGTGATTATTTGACTAGGATAATATTCATGTGAATAATTAAATGGAATTACTTGATTTTATCTTTTCTACATTATGCTGAATTTTAATTTTAAAATGATTTTGTTTTAGTCTTATACACTGGCTTAAATGTTTATGCTTATTTATTAATGATTCTGCTATATTGTTATCCTTACTAAGCTTCTGAGCTCACCCCTTTCTATGTTTTATTTTTCCCAGTATTCCAAGAAATGTATTGTGATTGATATGCAGGGCTAAGCTAAGAGTATAATGGCGTTCATAATGGATTATTTATGTTTTGTTGTATGTCATAAAGTGTAATGTAAAATTCATGTATGTAATCTATTTTCCAAGACTGCTAAACTGATCGGTCCTTTGGGACTTGATTCCTTTTAATCATTCTAATGTATTAAAATAATACACCGACTCTGGGTAACTGGGGTCAGGGAGTTACAGACTCAACGACACTGGTTACATTTGAGACACCTTTAGAGACCCTTGGGATTCTGTATAGGTTAACTTGGATGGGATCTAGACTCCACCTTTGTATTTTATGGATTATTTTCTGGTACACATGTGAATTCTCTTATTTATATTATGAGAATGCTTGAATGATGACATGGAAATTTGACTACCAAGCCAAAACACTAGCTTGGGGGGTCTATATACCTTAGTTTATTTATTTATAATTCCCAATTAATGCAACTTATTACTTATACAGGTACCTTAGGTCATACTTCTAACTTTGTTCAAAGCAAGAAGTATTGGTTGGGTGTCTATTTAAGAACCCAAACCAAAATTTTCATTCATTCATTCATTTATTTTCTAAAATTTATTAGTATGGTACACTGTCATTTATTTATTTGAAAAAAATGGAATGTCCTAGACACTGTGGGTGGTGGCCTACTGAGATTATATCTCACACCCTTATTGGGATACCTGTGGTACCCAAGTATTCTTTATGATTTTAGGTATAGAAAAGTGAATAGTTCTACTTATGATGCTTGATTGATTTATAACATTAAGATAGAGTATGGGGGAAGAGGATCGATCCTATGCTCGAGATGCTTATTATATAAGTTTTTGGTCACTTTGGTATTTTTGTATAGCATACAACATATGCCTATATCCTTTTCCCCCCCTATACTCAAATTTAGTATAGCATTATAAACATGATCATTATTTTGTATCTATTATGGTTTATTCAGCCTTTTCCATTTCTTATCTCCCTTGTATAGTTTATCATTTCTATAATACCACTTCTACCACTTCTTATTTTTTCCACTATTTATTACCTATTGTATGATGTTATGATCACTCTGATCTATGAGGGTATTGTCTCCCCTTGGATACACCCAAGTCCATTTCTTCTAGTCGAAAACCTCCGACGTTTGAGGAGGTGTTCTTGAGGTCTTGTGACCACCATATTAGGGAACTGCTGAGTGGAATCCAGGGTGAGAAACGACAATTGTAATCTTTTTATATTGGCCTATAGAAGCTAGAGTCACTATATACACATAATGGTTTAAACCTAGGATTCAGTTGAAATTCATGTTCTTGTATTCCTTTGATTTCAAAGATGAGAGGATATACTATTTAGAGTTTCAAAAAAAACTTATATGGTGTTTTCCCTTTTAAATTTTTGGTGAAATTATAATCAACTTACCCATGGTGTTTTTTGATGATAGGTTAGGTGGATTTATGGTGGGTGTTCCCTAGCGATGACTATACAGTCCCTTAGAGGATTTATAGGAAACCTTTCATGGGTTAGTCTAAGACTTTTATGCCATGGTGGTGACTCTATGATCGAGAGGTATTCTTGAGAGGTGGTATGAAGAGATGGGTTAGTTACTTAGAGTGTCAATAATAATATATATGGTATTTTTTCCATATTGTTTCTTGGTGGAACTCTATTTAACCAAATAATATGGTTGTGAGTTTCTCGATATGGATCATCATAGGGGGATTTCATAGTGCATGTGTGGATATAGAAATCTTGAGGGGTTATGGAGAAAAGTATATAAGAACCTTTTGATTATAGTGTAGAGGGAATGAGGTGGTCTTGGTATTGAGGTCGGGTGAGAGGGTTGGTTTGGTTGGATGTCTATCCCTGAGGATTTAGGTGTTATTTTCAATGTGATAGTGGATTTAGGTATTGGATAGTTGGATCTAGGTCAATTGGAGCATGGGAGGATACTCATGGGTTTGGAGTGATGCTCATGTGGTGGGTGGCTATGTGGTAGGAAATGGAATGAGTGAGATAACTTAGGCATGTTAAGATGAATTCAGAAATGATTTCTTTTATCTAGGATATATTTACCTATGAGAGGAGCATGACTAGTGGTTTAGGTGAGTTAGCCTAGACTTAATTGGACACAACACATTAGGGAATGAGTTTGGTTGTATTATTAGGTAGTAAAAGAGTGTTTTCACTCATTAGATTTAGTTGGTATCAAAAAAAATACAGGAAAGAATCTGTGAGAGGGTTCTTGGTGGTTCCCTCTTCCAAAGGTGGAGGAGAGTGATGGTTGGAATAGATTTTTAGGAAAAATACTTAGTGTGCTCGGGTAGGTGCGTGCTAGGGCAGGTGCGTGCTAGTTATGTTATGTGACTATTTAGTTGTATATCGGTGAGCAGCTATGTACAAGTCAATAAATAATGGACGCAATGGTATACTTGTGGAAATGGTGGATTAGGGTCTTAGTGGGAATCATTTGATGTTAAGGGTTGATAAGATGGGGGAGTGTGGCTTAGAAAGAGAGAAACATGTGTGGTTTTGGGATCTATTTTGGTTGGTGCTTGAGGATCGGTGTAAAGGAAATAATATGGAAGGGAGGGAAACATTGGATTATAAAGGGTTTCATCCTCATTGTTGGTGGATTGTTTAATGAAGAGGATTTTTTTATTGGTGATTTAGGAATGGTTGAAAATTGGTGTTTTGGGTTGGCACTCGGTTATTAGCGGGATGACCAAACCTAGTCTTCACATGTGGTAATGGATGGAATGTGGTCCCTAAAGATCAAGTTTTTGTTTGGTATTTGATTATAACAATAATCATATGGTGGGGAACATTATATCAATCATGGATTTATAGACCTCATGTTGGATGGGATTTGGGTTTGGTGAGACCAGTTAGTGGATGGTCGAGATGGAACTAGGATGTCAGTGTGTGGAAAGATCCCTTAATATCTAGTTCATTGGGGAAATACTAAATTCATAATTTAGATACAGTATTGGTCAAATTTGATGCATTTTAATCAGACTTAGGATGGCTTTGGCATGATCAAATAGATATTTAGATCAATGGTATTTCAATGATTAGAGTGGGAGTGTGATAGTTGGGGTGGGTGGTTTCTAATCTAAATACATAATTACATTGATATTAGGGTTTAGACTTTGATATGGGAATTGGATGTTTTAGTGATGTCTTCGAGTGTTAAAGCATCATGATCAGGTGGTGCAGTGATGTAGTGACAAGTCGATGGGTTTGATTGAGCATTTTTGGGATATGTTAGCTAAAAAGGGCCTGAATGGTGTTTTCATGTTGAATTGAAAGTGGTGAGGTATAAACCATATCAATCATGTTTATGGAACACTAATAATGAATTTTTGGTAGGTGATTCCCATGGAAGGTAGCATTTTGGATCATAATTATTCTTCATGAGAAAATATTTAGAGTGGGTAAAACCATAAGATTCTGGATGGGTTGGTTGAAGAAAACATGATTTATTAGGATAAACAGGAGTGGTGAGCACTATCTTAGTGTTGAAGAAGGTGATGAGAGGATGGATCGACATTTGGTGTATAATATTCTTCATTGTTTGGAGTTATTTAGTGAAAGCGCATTCACCATTTAGAGATGAGACATGATGAGTTAGTAGTGGATTAATAACTGAGATAGGTGAAGATTTATGGATGGAGCCTCGTTAAAGATTATTGAAGATGAGAAGAATTATGGTGGGGAGTTTTTAATGACCTCAATATTTCAGGGTCATTATTTTTTAGAGGGAATTTGATTTTTTGTTCTGGAGTGGGATTTAATTGGATAATTGAGACTCAAAATGGGTTTATGAGCATTGGAACATCTCTGGGTGATGTTTTTAAGCATGGAATGAGGCCTAATTGGTTGTTCATGTTCTTGGGTGAGTGTTAAAGAAGGGTTGAGGTGACCCTTATAGGAAATTTCAAATGTAGGCAGCCACCACAACATGGAGAACAAACACCATGGCATGACAACTTGATGTCAAGTAAACCATGATGCAATGGTGACTAGTTTCACTATGGTGGTTTCTATAGGTGAGGGACCAAGACACAATCCTAGGGCTACACTACAGAGGGATCCTGTAGTGTGGTGTAGCCTATAGGGTCCACACTTTAGAGGGGAGGCCCTTGAGGCTTGTTCTTATTCCTATTCATGGGTGGTTTTACCATAACCTAGGGGCCACCCCGCATTATGGCCCTACCCAAGGAAGATTATAGTGAAAACTAAAAGGGACACACCACGGTAGTGGTTTATAGGGCTGACCATGCAAAAATTGGGTAGGCCACACCATTGATATCTTGGAATAGAGTTTCCATAGAGTGGTCCTCATGACCATGCCATGGTCTATTTTATGGGTGGTTTTTTTTAATTCAGGGAATTCCATTTATTTCTCACCCACCCCCCTTGAGTTTCAAGGGAAATATGGGCATCGAGGATGGGACAATCAACTGACTCTCCCTCTACATGTGTTCAATTCCACCTTGATAGGGGTGTATTTTTAACAGTTTCCATGGTGGTTTAAGGTATGATCTTCTCTACTGCCCTCTGTTCTTGGTTTCTCTTGAATCTGTTTGATTTAGATATGATTCAAATATGTTTTTTGTTTTGATTACATTAGATCATGTTGGAACAGGTCAAAGATATTTGGAATTTTATATGGAATAGCTATATGGAATCCGAGGTGGAATATCACACATATTCACCAAATATTTTCATTGAGGTATGTAATTGGCCTAATTTATTTTAGGGTTTTTATGAAATTGGTGATTGAATGAGTTTTGAGTGATAGGGATTTTTTCCATGATAGAATTGGGGGTATGTCATAGACCTTATAGGTGTGGTTGGTCATGGTTGTAGTGATGAAATGATTCCTAGTGATATTTTAAATAGTTATTCCTCTTTGGGTTAAATTGAATAATTAATTATAATTTTTTATTATTTAAACCAGAGGTACCCTAAGAAAGGGTGGTGGGGGTGAATCAAGGTGTTGGAAAATTTAAACTTTTATTTTAAATCCATTTAAATTTCTTTAAAATATTGTTCCCACATTGGTAGAAACTGTGTTCAACTTATCTCTTGAATACACTCTCTCTTAGATCCTCATCGAATAATTACTAGATATGTTAGAAAGTAAATAAAACAAATAAAATAATGATTTTCTAAGGTTTAGAACAACATGATAGTCTAAGGATCATACACTGATGATGTTTCATTCATAATAGAAACCACCATGCTTCACTAGTTTGGGGGATACAATTTTACGATTAGGGTCGCTCCATACCTAGATCACTAAATTTATAAGATTTTTGGGTTTGTTCACTCCTTACCCAAGAAACACAACCTCTTCTTCACTCTCATATGTTTATTTGGTGAAGGATCTTCCGTAGTTTATAGAATTGTAGGTCTCTTAAATAGATAATGAATATGATTGTCTATATCTATATAGAACAATACATTGCTTGTATCTTAACCTATTTTTTTATGCTCTATCACACTCCCCTCTATTTCACTCTCCTTTTCCTATTCCAGATGAGATGAAATCTTTAATGTGAGAGTTTAATATTTTATTTTCATAATAGAATTAATACTTCTTCAAATGAGGATGCATCCACAATATAACTTTTCTACTAGACTCTATCCTATTCTATAACTAGAAATTTTTAGGGATACTCTCTCTTATTCCTTTAATCCTTTGCTTCTTGAAAAAACCTAGATAATTCACTAGAATTACCTGAAGTGGACCCCAAATGTGTTCTTTTTCATTCAGCAAAGTTCATTCAATTAGGTTTTCTAATACCCACTCAAGTGTTCTTTTCCTAATTCCTTGTTTTTTCTCAAGTTTTGTTTGACTATATCATTATCATTGTCTATGTTCATCTTTCCCCAAGTACAGCTTCATCTAAGTCCACTACATCGCCTAGGTATGGCTTCACCCAAGTCATTGGATTCACTAATATATGGATTCTACCATTTCTAGTTTACCTTGGTATTCTTCACTTAACCCTCATGCTCTGCACTTATTTACACAACTCCTTTGATTTTATATGCTTCATGTAACTTGTGAACCCTTATACTTCACAAAACTCATGCACACAAATGTATTTACTAAAGCCCAATTCTCTTAAATGAGCCTTTCATGATGAGAGGGATTATTATTCTTATATCAAATTTTCATCCCTTCAAATGAGTGGGGTATCATTGTATTCATTGGAAAAACTATAAAGTTCACTCAATTACTTCATAAAGGTGCTTCAACCTTCCTATTTGTGTAACTTTACTTTCGTGACACCTCACTTATGCGATATGAACCACTGTCCCATGATGCCTAGATTAGTGCATGGGACTTGTAAAAGGAATAATCTCCCCACCAGTTTATATGAATAACACCAGATGCCCAACTTAACCAACACACATGGATAGCATGTAACTCTTAGGTTACACTAGGGTGAAACTACACCCATTATCCACCCTATAACTTCTTCTACATATTCCAGGATTCACCATCCTTAACTTCCAAATCTCAAATAAATTCCACAACCTTCTCATATAAACTAAAATCATCACCTATATTTCATTATATCCATATTCAATCATTAAAATTGATCATAACAACTATATTTTCTTCATATCAATGATCTAGATTTCCAAATACCGACCTTCTAGATTTACACTGGCCTCTACAGTATAAATTCCATGATAGATATGAAATACAATCATTAATTATAGTCTTGGGGAATATATAACCCCCCTTAATATTTCCACAACTTCTGGATATGAAATAAAATTCTTAATCCAAAAACACAATCCTAGATATATATATATATATCAAAGATTCTCTTTGAATTTTTTCACAAGCACTTTCATGTGCACCACATCTCCAAGTATTCAATGGAATCCAATAATTGTCAATATACTAATGATTTAAAAAAAATAAAACACCAAACTAATTTTGTTTTAACATTTCATCCCTTTAGATTTTGTTTCCAATACTATCATAAATTAATCCTTCTCTAGATACCCCAAATATATTCAATGTGCCATGATTATAGATTTATTATTCCTTGATTTCCTCCCCATATGAAATCAAAATAAAAAGTGCCTTCTAAAATATTATTCCCACTTAAAATTACATAAGTTTTTTTTATTTTAACTCCCCCTTTATCATAGTTCCCCACGGGGGTAACTTTATCCATATCTATACCCCCTATGTTAATCATCTATATACATTATATTTTCAATGTTCTGAATTAAAACATATGGGGGATCAAAACTCTCCTAAAACTTACAAAATATAGATATGAAGAGATTTTTCTCCTTCTTTGTAATTCAATTATTGTCATCCCATGTGATACCATAGGTTGATATTTGAAGGCCTCCTAGCCATGAAAACCATTTAAAAATTCACCTAAAAAAACATAGGTATCCATATTCCACCTTTGTCTCTATCTATCAATTTCTGATTGAAAACTTTCTCTTTTTACCACCTTTCAAGATATAACCCACTTTCTTATTTATAGCTTCATACCACTGAAATATTTTTATTGAGTGAAATTACCCATTGAAATTGAGTCATCAAAAAATAATCTAATACTACCAAGTCCAAACTCCATGTAATAAACAAGAGTATAAATCATCAAAAAATAATGCTATGCATTTCACTCATTTAATTCCACAAATTATAGAAATATGAATTTAATTTTTGTATATCATCCCACTATCTCAATCACACTAACACCAAACAGTCAGTGAATAACCAATCGGGAACATAGTGTGTGATACTTATTTAATATCAAACCAACTGATATATATTATTTAAAATAACTTCATTATACCACTTGGAATGAATGGAATTAAATTATTCAGAAGAATCCATTGTTAGATAAGGTTATAAAATCTAGAGTTCTAGTTACTAACTCTCCCAGAATATCTATAGCTTTAGACTAATAAAAAATATTGATACCAATTATTGATCTAATTCCAAATGTTTAATTACTCTTTATAATTCATAGACTACTTTTTTGGAATGTTATTTTATTTTAATATATTCTAGGTATCTTGAAAATAGTCATCCAATACCAAATTGTTAGAAAAAATACATAAACATGAAATAAATTAATATTTCCACTTCTCCACCAATATATCTTCTAATGGTGTTCCAATAACACTTTAACTAAGTCCTGATACTAATAGTGGAATATTCAATATGACTTAGCACCATTGGATATTTCATATGTGTCTTTGAAGCTTTTCAAATTCAGATCAGTCCCTTCATCGTATAATCTTACTTTTACACAACATATAACTTCTATATACTATAATAACCTATAATGTTAAAAGATTAAAAGAATAAATATTACTATCCATTTCAACACGGTGTACCTTTTTTGGGAGCCTACATAATTTGAACTTCATATTTAAAGAGGTTTGGCCTAGAGTAGTGACCAGGATGGGTGACCACCTGGGATGTTTCTCACAGTGTGTGTGAGTGTGGAAAAAACATACTATAAAGAACATGAATTGAATAATTGGGATAGTCATTAGTCTAATGAACCATTAAGAAACATGGGTGGGTCCCAGGGAGGAGACACCACTTGTTTTTGGGAGAATTGGAGATCCTGTAGGGGCCAATTTTTTTAGTGTTAGAGAAAGAATCTCACTAAAAGTGTGGTGGAACTTCATGAGTTGAGATGTAGGTTCCAGAATAAGGATGTTGTGATCTGGGGGGGGGGATGCATGTAATAACCCAAAATGTTAAAGGGTTAAAAATTCTAAATGTCACTAGCCATGTCAGCAAGGTGCAACTTTCTTTTTGGTATCCTACCTTATTAGAACTCCATAGTTAAATAGGTTTTTTCCTAGAGTAGTGATCATGATGGGTGACCTCCTGGAAAGTTTTTTAGGGTGTGCTAGAGTTAGGATAAAACACACTATAAAAAACTTGTGTTTTTTTATAGGTACATTCATTAGTCTTATGACCCATTTAGGCTTGTGGGTAGGCCCCAGGGAGGGGAAAAATGCGTCTTTAGGGGAACTGGGGTAACTATGTGGCCTAGTTTTTACCGATACAATTTTGAAAGTAAAGAGGCTTCTTGAAACCAATTATTGATTCAGATCATGCACTTAACATAGTTTGTTAATTTTAAGAGTTATGAATCTCCCTGTCACTTGAAAAATTTCAACTTAAATACACGCGCCCTTCCAAAACGACCACAAGTGTATATTTCAATATCATCACCCCATGGATCATATCTACCCCTTAGTTAAACACTTCTTTAAAAAATAATTAGAAATATTTAAATT
Source organism: Viscum album (assembly GCA_963277665.1). Lineage (NCBI taxonomy): Eukaryota > Viridiplantae > Streptophyta > Magnoliopsida > Santalales > Viscaceae > Viscum > Viscum album. The sequence goes on from OY728146.1 coordinate 1,786,735,566, forward strand.
CACAGGGAGAGGGTTAATTTTAATATCCTTAAGTAAAGATTGTTCTTGGTCATGATTAACCAACCCTTTGATTCTAACTCTTCTCCAATCCTTCACTGTGGTGATGCTTTGTGTGACACCGCTCACACAAATTTCTCTCTAAGTTTCTTATTTAAAAATTTCCATTATTTTCTTAGGCTTATTATCAATTTCAAGTAAGGAACATTCATTTTTCTACGATTGTTCTCTCAACCAATTTAATTCAATTTGATCTAGCCAAATGACTAAGAATTATTTGAACACATGCTCAATTTTTTGTGTGTAGGTTTTATAGGATTGAGATTCGTTGAGATTGTAGGATTAAACCCACATGTACATGTTTTATTCATTAATTCATTACCTATATTCTACTATTTCTTATTAATCTATTAGAGGCATCTTCTTCTTTCCTTCACTTCTTATCTTGTGGCATGAATTTTAAAAAAACCAAGTAATTATTTATATTTTTTTACTTTAATAACCATGTGAGTAATCATGGAGTTTTTCTTACTTGATGAGTCTTTATATATATTTTCTTTCTATTCCCTAAAAACTAGAGTAACTTCATTTTTATTCTAGATTTTTTACATCATTTCCAAGATGAATACCATGATCATGACATAATAGGTTATTATTAAACACCTTGTTGTGATCCATATTTTTTCTCCATTATAGTGAACCTATTTTCCAGCTTAACAAGTCTATTTCCAAGATATTATCTTTCCTAATATCCCATTGGAGTTAAGGAACTACTTATGACATCTTTTGTATCCATTTATTTATTCCAACTTTAATTCCTTACCATATGACCATAGTTATAAAATACAATACATTTAATATAGAAACCATACATCATGCGACTACTATTTGGTTAAGGTTTTGATACAACCAGTTCCTTTCTACTAGCAAGAACTTGGTATTTTAGACACATAAACATATTGTGAACCATTCTTATAAAGTAGTATAATTGTTTAAAAACTTTTTTTTAGACCATTTTCTTCCAAATTTGTTAATAAAATTATTTCTATTTCTAGATTACAGATTTTATATTTCTTCCCTCTCACCTATTGAGGCTTCCATTGTGGGAATATTCTTCTTTTCTCTTCTCTTTGAGGAACTAAGTTATGTCTCAAGCTCCATAATATTCTCACTTGTTTCTCATATTTAACAATTTTGTAATATTCTCTTGAGTTAGACATGATAAACTTCTTTTCCATTTTAGTTTTTCCATAAAAAACTTATATATTCTTCTATATCTTTAAATCAATAACAAAATAAATAGTTTTCTTATAAAATTCATTGGGAAATGATCTAACCAAGAACTTTTCTATCTCTACATTTTAAATTCTTTCATTTTTCTTAGTTTGATCTGCATCTCAAAAAATATACTCCAAATCTTTTTTACTACATGCTTATAGGATCATGATCATTTATTTCTTCCAACCATAAAATTCTATTCCAATGAAAAAAGAGAGGCTTAATCATAGAACCCATAGTGAAACAGATCCAAAAATATCTTCAATGGTTGAATGTGAAAATAAAACCTATAGGCTATGATACCACTTGTTGCAAGAAGTGTCACCTTGAGAGGGTGGGTGGGTGAGGTTGGGGTGAATCAATGTTTTTTCCAAATTAATATTTTTTAAAATCTATTTAACTTTATTTGGGATCTTTCCTTTACATTGGAAGGAACTATGTTCAAGCTATTTATTGAATAACATCTCTCTCATAGCCTCACTGAACAATTACTAAATATATATTAAATTAAATCATATACATAAAAAAATAATATTACCCGGTTTTCCACAAAGTTCTAGTACAAGGATCATACACTAATGATGTCTCAATCATGCCAGAATCCACTACGCTTTACTAGTTCAATGGATACAAATTTTTAGTCACATTAAATAAATTATAGGACCATTTACTTTACAATATTTTGGGTTTTATTACTCCTCACCCAAGGCACACTACCTCTTCTTCACTCCTATGAACTGCTTCAGTGAAGGATCTTCCATAGTTTATAGAATTTTAAGCCTTTTAAATAGATAAGAAATGTGATTGTCTATATTTTTCTAGTATGATACTTTTCTTTCATCTTAACTTCTATTATTTTAATTTATTTCACTAACCTTTACTATAATATTCTTTTTTTAATATAGATGAGATCAACTCCTCAAGAAGGGATTTTAATATTTTCCTTCCATAATAATAGAAACACTTCTTCTTAGGATGAGGATAAGTATGCACTAGAATTATACCATTTCACTTTTTAATCTTCTATAACTAGATATAGTGATGGGTAATATCTATTCTTCCTTCAATACTTCACTGATTTAAATGAATAATATAAGTAATTGGAATCCCTTGTGGTGAACATCAATTGTGTTCTTGTTCATTTTATCAGGTTCCCCTACTTAGGTTACCTATTCCCTACTCAAGTATGAATCACAAAAGTCCTTGTTTTTTTCTTAAGTATAGTTCAGTCAAGTCCTTGGATTTGACCAATTTCTTCTTCACCCAAGTTCATCTCCAATCAAGTCCAACTTTACCTAAGTTCACTACTTAACCCATATATGGATTTGATAAGGCCATTGTATTCTCTAAATTATGGCCCAACCCAGTTCACTAGATTTTCCCAAATTTACTTTTCCTAGGTATTCCTCGCTTAAAACCAAAATCTTTCCTTATTCATTATACTCCTATAGTCTTCTCTACTTTATAAAAATCATGTGCCCATCTACTTTAGGTAACTCATGCACCCAGATGTTGTCACTAAAGTTCTATTCACTCAAGTGATCCTTTCATGATTAGAGGGATAATGATATTTATTTTCATTTTTAAATTATTAAAATGAGTGGAGTATTCTGATATTTATTTGTAAATCCTTGATTTTTTTCAATTACTTCATGCAGGTGCTTCAACCTTCTTATTGACACTGATATACTTCCATAACACTTTACTTTCATGATGGAACCTGCCTTTACATGGTGACCAAATTTGTATGTGGGGCTTTCATGTGAGACTTGTTCATGATAAACTCTCTACACTAGAGTGAATTACTTGTTCCAAATTCCCATATTCACTTGTGAGCATGAATAGAATATGATTCTTAGGTTACACTCGAGAGAAAGTTGTCCATTTATCTGGAACTATATTTTGAGCTTCATTTAATAAACACTCAATCTTTCTCCAAAATATTTATACCAAAAAAATTGAAAAAATGTATGAAATAATTCCATTTTCCACCCTTAAACTCCTTCTACATCATCTAAGATTCATCATTCTCAACTAATTATTATTTACCAAATGATTTTTTTTCACATCAATCGGGATCATCACCTTGAGTTCATCATAGCCATATTCAAGCACAACACATTGAAAACATATGGTTTTATCATATCAACCTAATATATTTTGAAATACCTCGATTTTGGATTTACAATGAACTCTATAGTATAAATTCTATTCCAAATATATAGAAAAGTCATCAATGATAATTTTAGGGAGTTTATAAATCCCCCTTAATATTTCTGTAACTTATAGATATGCAGTCAACTTCTCAATCCACAAACCAAGTTCTTGATATATAAATAAATCAAGGATTCTATTTGAATTTATTGAAAATTTATTCTATGTAAACGAGATCCACAAGTCTTCAATAAAATATAATGGTTGATAAAAAATCCAACACCAAACTACTTCAGTTCAAATAGTTATAATTAAATATTTTTATGTTGTGGAATGAGATAGGTGCTTGAGAGAATGGACAAGATTGGGTGAGTCTTGATGGATCTTATAAAGTGGTTAATTTTGGTATATAAGTAAGTGGACCATATTATACAATTGCATATGTTTTTTTATGAATGAGTGTGCATGCCTGTATAATTGCATGGGTTTGGGTATGGGATTAGAGACCAAGGGTGAACTGTATTAAAGATATAGGATGGAATTGAATCTTATATGATCAAAATAAGTTCTATTTATCACTTTAGGCAATTGGGATCACTTGATGAATTTTTCTTCAAGGAGAAGAATTTTTGAGTGGGTTAACTTAAGGTCATGAGAGGAGTCCAATAGCCAAGATGAGATGTGGGTTAGCCAATGTAAGGTTATTAGGGTTAATGGGTAGGAATAAGGGGATTGGGGTCGAGTGGTGATGGGTGAGATGACTTAACATCTTTCAAGTGACTAATAACACTATCCTAAGGTTGGAAAAGAGTCTTAACATGGGTTAGGAGTGGGATAAGTCCTCCAAGAATTATGTGTGTTATTGTGAGGGTATTTCTACATGAGTTGGGTTGAGAGATATCACTTTATGGCTGTGAGATGAGACCAAAGTAAGGGCCATGGGAATTTTTTAATGACTTGTAATTTTGATTCCAAGGGGGTTTTGGATGAGTAATTATACCCTTCCAATTGAGTCTAGGGTCATATAGAGATTACAAGTTGTGAGATCACTATGAGGTGATGGATGTGAGTTGATGTGTATTATTGAAGATGAGGGTCTAAAAACCTGTTGACGATGTGGTATGATTTTTTATGGGTTTTGATCCCTATTTTATATTTCATACATGTTCTAAATTAGAATTTATCCTGAGTGATAGGTTAGTGATTAATTTGTACCCCTATCTTGAGTAAGAGGGTGGTAAATTATGTGGCATTCCTTACCATTAGTTAGAGGGTAGTGGCTTAGATATTTGAACTTTACTTGAGTGAGAAGGTATTGAAAATTAACGCCCTGAGTGAGAGCGTGTTGGTCCAAAAATTCACGTGAGACATACTTTAAAATAAGGGAGTAGATAGGTTGTGAACCCATCCTCAATGAGAGGGTAATGGATGTGATGTGTGAGCTCCATGAGTGAGAGGGATTGATCAATATATACTGTGTTATGATAAATGGATGTCAGACATTACATAGTGATACTAGTTAGTTTTTGGGACATAAATGACCTCACATTGAGTGAGAAGGTGTCATAAGGTCCTTCTACTGTTGGAAAGAGAGTTTGGGACTTGGGTGTATGACCCTACACTATAATTTTGGGCAGTGGTGAAAATTTTATATGAATCCCTACCCTGATTCAATAGGTATGGGTTGGGATATGAAATACCTGGAATAAGGTGACGACATGATTTTGGAATGGAGATTGAGTAAGTATAGTTGAGCATCATGATGGCTTGGTTAACACACGGTGGCCTGATAGTCATGTGTATCTATTCGAGTGTTGTTATGGACTGGTTATCATAATAAAACTCAATGAGAGGGTTTATTTTATATATTTCCTATCCTTTTTCATAAAAACATATATGATTATGTATGTTCTGGTTGATTTTTGAGACCTTATAAATTCATAATCTCACACCCAATATGGGAACTTCGAAGCATATGTAGACTATATATCTACTTTTAGGTTGAGCACAAAACATACAATGGATCAGGCTGTAGCTCAATGGGTATTAGAAATGGGGATGGGGTGAGGCTCAAGGATGGTAGAAGAGACTCTTTATATTTTTTTATCCTGTTCATTTTATATATGAGATCATCCTTGTAGGTGAAAAGTGGGGATGTATGGCTGTATGCTTCCACATGATACATTTGTTATATATTTTTTGTTTATTTATTTATGAATACTCTAATCTTGTGATAAGATGTTTGGTTATTTCTAGTATTGTTGTACATTGATTTGAGGGAATAGTCACATCATTGTTTGGATTAGTCCCTTATTTCTAGTTTGTAACCTTTTTTTATTTTTGGTAGAATGCCTGATATCACATTTCTCCTCAACCTGGGGCACTGTTAAGTGGCCTCCAAACTGAGGTGCTTCAGTTAGGTTCACCTCATTAATTTCTTTCCGTATAGAAGAAAATCCATAGGCACCTAACCAGTAGGGTCACCCATAATGAATGATCAAGGTCTTGATAAGTATAATTTTAGAAGGAATATATCTCATGGTATTTTAGGGGTTTTATTTTAAAGTATAAAGAATTCAATATACATTATATTAATATTAAATTCATTAAATCACATATAATCTTTATTATCCCATGTTTTATTCATTTATGTATGCATGTTTCTAATGATTTATTTTTGAAATCCCTATTATATCCTCTAAATTATTATGTTCATACCATATTAATATGTAACTCTTTATACAACCCATAGTTTGTGTTAATCAACCAAAAATAAAATTCAAACATATTCAAACATATCTAAATATATATTATAGACAATGTAGGTGAAATTTTCATGTAAAGGTTCATATCTATATGAAATTGATAATCACCACATGAGTAAACCTCAAGCCATAGATAACCAACCCCTACATTTATATAAAAACTTATAACCCTTTAGGCCAGTGAGAAGTCTGGCCTAAATTCCCTCTACCCAAGTATACTTTCCTCAAGATAGAATCTAATTCATCAAAAATATGATATCCAATATGTATAACCTATATCAATAACTAAATTAAATCAAATAACTTAATTATAAATAGAGGTCAAGGTAGATGAAAACTAAATCTCATGCTGTTGAACTTATCATGGAATAAAATTTTTTATAAGAAGAAATTTAATTCATAAATTAAAGCATACACAATATTTAAATTCTATAAAAAATTATAAACATGAATATTCAAAAGGAATAAATAAATATAAATTTTATTTATTGTTTCAAACACGAGATATACATTTACGAAAAATTCATAAATAAAAAAATATAAACACTTTCTAATTCATTGTGAAAATTCCACAATTAGACGAATATAAACAATTTATATTTACTAACAATAATAAATCCTTCATATTAATTATTATATATCATTAATTTTAAATATAAAATATTTTTATGAAATACAAACATTTAATATTTCAATTTCTATTTTGTAAACACTTTACAAAATCTAAATATCACATATTAATATTATTTAATGCTTTGATCATATTATTTAACAAAAGTATTTTGAGGTGGTTTAAAAATTTACAAATAAATCCCTTTTAAATTGAACATTTTAAATTTAATATTATGAATGATTCCTAATTTTTAAATATAAACACTCTATATATTTTCTTATTATTATAATTTATAAACCTTTATAATCAATTATAGGATACAATTGTTAACTCATGTCACATAAACTCTTTTTTCACTCTCAGTTGTACTATATAATTGATAGTATAATTGTTAAATATGATAAGAAGTCATATTTTATGATACACGTTAATATTGTTAAAGTGATATGATACTCTATTTTTTGAAACTCATGGACAATTATATCATAGGATATGATATATCAATGGTGTATTCTATGATCTTTATAAAACCAAGGGTTTTATACTGAATCGCTAACTGTGATATCCCCATTTTATAATCTATGATTCAATTAGGTAGAAAATTTTATGAATCATATATTATAATAGGTTATACAACTAGAATTATTATTTCAAAAAACTTTATTTCTCAAATTATTTCATGAATAAAAATTCATGGAAATGATTTAATACCATTGAAATGATTTTATGTGTAGATTAATGATTAATCTTGATAGAATAAGTGATAAATAAACCTTTAAACCAAGCTCACTAGTTTTTAAACAAAAATAAAATATAAATTGGTAATTAAAACAAGTGTACCTTACACCATTGAAATGAAACCGTTGATGCCATCTTTTTTTTATGATCAGTAATGATAATATAGGAAGAACCAATAGTTCTTTCCTTAGAGGTGAATCCATGAATTAAAAAAAATCACTCAAACACTTTGGGTGGGATTATTTAACCTTCACAATATACTAGTATCATAAAATAATTGAATAAGAAAGTAATAGAGATTCAGGAGGGTATAGTTTTGGATAGTTTTGTTTTTAGGATCACACTCACTTCATAAGGTCTACCCACCTTTATGTCGAATATAGGGATTCTCCTTGATCCATGGATCCAACTTATTTATTTACTTTTACATTTTATAAACACATGATTAATAAATTTGGTTACATAATATGTAACCTACATCTATAAACTCTTACATGCCTTAGTGATATGATTAAACAATATCATACAATAAAATATGAAAAAACAACATGAATACAATATCATCATATCATAATATACGATATGCTCATAGGCTTAGTGTTAATTCTTTTTTCCATATAGTGTGTCATACTCTACAACAATCCGTATCACACTATACAATATAATAGGGAATTATGAACCATTAATTTAAAGTGTAACTGAAATAATTTTACAAATACAAGCTCCAAATCCTGTTAGGGTTACCCATAACTTACCATGCACAAGATATTCCATGGGCACCCAAAATTGGTATGGTTGACTTCTTTGAATAATCAAGGTCCTGAAGAGTTTTGATTTGGAAGGAATATAAAATTTAGTATTTAAAGGAGGTTTTTAAATATCTCACTATCTTATCTCATATATGTAATGACCCGGACCCAAACAGCCACCCGAACAGTGCCAAACGGGTCAGGTTTCACTACCTTAGGCGCACCTCCCCTGAACGCCAAAGGCTGCCGACTAGCAGCGATGGTCTGTTAGGTACAGTGGGGAGGCTATACCCTCTCAAAGGATTATAATAAGGGTACTGGTCCAAGTATAATGTCTATAATCAACGGAAATTAAATGACTCAGCAGACTTGAACCAGACCTGCAGAGCAGAAGCAATATAGAAATATCAATAAACCAGTGGAAGCAATTTTAAAACAATAGCAATGGAAGGTAAACAGAACAACATGGTGAATATCACAAGCAACTACTACTGTATACAACAACATGTAGACATAGAAAGTCACGCACATCAATATATAACGGCGCCAATGGCTAACCAACAGTTACTACATAAGGTAAGCATGCTGATACAAAAAGGAAATTTACAAGGTAACTCAAGCAAGGCACGACCTCAGGGACCATACCCATATCCACGCCAACAGTACTATGGTCCAGCTCCTGAGGCTGACCCTCTACCTGCATGTAATTTGATAAAGTCTACACGCGTCCCGAGGGGCCTGTGTAGGGTGTGAGACAAGTCTCAGCAGGATACCACCCAAGGGTACGTAGCTAATATATGTGTTTAGGCAAACATGATTATATAAGAAAAACAATAAATAGTACAATGCCCAAAAGTAAACACAAACTTCCTGGTGCTTAGCAGCCACCAGGAAGTGTCACCTGCTTCGGCCAACGACGATATCTCTGGATGTAACCTGGCACCACATGCCACCTGACACCATATGTATCAAGTACCGATGTCTCGAAGGCACTCCCAACCATCGTAACCTAGCTCGGAAGCTCAACCTACCCATGGAACGACATCCGGAGGAACAACAATATCTTCCCTCAAATCATACCCGGAGGGACATCGATGTCTGCCCTCAAATCACGGCAAGCCTCTGCCTCCAATTTGACAGCCTCAATGCTACCTCTCGAAGGCTCCTCATCTTCCACGGGGCTTCCTATAGCAAGAAACCCCGAACCAATAACACCTAACCGCTTCTATCGGGGGCCTCTACCCAGTGAGTGGCCGTACCACCTCATCTCGGAGTCTATCTATGTGAAAACAACTCAAAAGTACCCGGTGAGAGGTAATCACCTCAGTATGTTCCCAAGCCAAAAAAACTCTGACACCTCGTGTCCCCGCGAACCTGTCACTCAAGTCTGATGGCCTCACCATCCAAGTAACCCGGGCCAAGCCCAACCTGACAGTCCAACTTCCTCAACCGATGTCCATGACACCCAATCCCGTGGTAGCAACCAGCCAAAGTAACCCGATAAAAATCTCCAACCTGTGATTCCCATCACTCAAAAATATATCCGGGCCACGCCCAACACAACAAGCAGTTCAACATGGAAAAATCAAACATTGCATATTCATACTTGAAAGCATCATTTTAAACAGGAAATTACTAAACAGTCAAATTGCATTAACTCGTGTTATCCCATACCAGCACCTAAAGTCTTAAATTCCTTAAAAAAATTAATAAAAGCCTTTACAAATAAAACTCAAAAGTTTAATCCAACATCATAAAAATAAGTCTAAACTTAGAAGTTTAACAAACAATTCACTTTATACCCATTTCGGCACCCCCGGTCGAAATGCCCCCAAACGAGCAATGACCCCTAACCCGCACTCGCTCAAGAACAACAAGGGTCAGGGAATGCCCAGAGGCATCCCACAATGCAGATAAACTATTAAGGATAAAAGAAAAAGGGTTTTGCTCAATGCCCAATGTCGCGCCCGAAGGTTGCAACCCCCAAAAGTCTACGAAAAGAAGAAAGAATGTATGAACCAATCACCTCGTACTCATACGTTGACACTCCTCTGATATCAGCCTTTGATTCAGTCTAACTCATGGTAGATTTGCGTTTCCATAAAGTTCCGGCAATTCCGCTCGGATGAGAATTGCGGTGGAATAGGCTAGGAATCGAAGACGAAGATGGGTGCATGGGGTTAGCCTTTCTGATACGGTCCCGCTTCCATCGACGGATCAAAGAACGGACAACGTATGACGATTGTAGGAGGAATGATGTTCGTCAGAGGTTTTCGGACGCACTGTTCATCCAACAGGGAAGAAGAATAGGTTTTCGGAAATAAGACGCGACAACGTCTCAGATGATCAAATAAAAATAAAAGTACATGGCGTGTATTTTAAAACTACACGCCATGTAGTTTGATTTCCATACCCCGACTTAAGCAGAGTCCCATGCATGGCTTGGACCGTGTACACATCCAACACACGACCAGGGACTCGGTCATTATAAGGAACGAGGATACACGGCGTGTTAAGGAAGACTACATGCCGTGTAGATAAAAATTTACACACAGGTTACCACACGACATGTACTTGGCCTCAGACGGCCTGTTACCTGCCTAGCTGATACACGACGTGTCTAGAACTACACGCCATGTAGTAAGAAATTTCTACACGGTCAGCACACAACATGTACTCGGAGAGTACACGGCTGGTAGTCGCCCAACTCATACACATAATGTACTTAAGGTAAACTGCGTGTAGTCTGGAAATTTCCAGAAACTGCCCAGATTATTCCAGACATCTCAGAAACCAGTCAAAATTTTATAGAAAGCAGAAAATTCAAACAGGGTCGGGACATTTAACCCGTTCTAAAAACCTGGGTCCTTACAAACTCCCCACCTTAACGTAGCTCGTCCCCGAGCTACCGAACGAAACCAAGAGATGGCACCGAACATGCCCATCCCGATTAACAACCTAGACTACCCCGGTCTCAAGGTTCTGCCTAAATTCCTCCAGGGGCACCCCAACTTAGGAATTACCTACTCTGTCTCAAACAACAAGGATCAAAGAAAACAAAATAAACAAACAAGGTCCAACGACTTATTTCCCGGACCCATGGTCCTCCCGTGATGCATAGTCACCCCTGCACCTCCTCGGTGCTCACGTGTCTCTTCTAACACCCAACACAACCCTCAAATCATTGGTGTCCGCCTCTAAGAGTGTCACGACCCGTCCTCGGGGCCCGTGCCGTGACTACCCCAAGCCCGTCTTCTATAGGCCAGGGGCTGGTGACTAGCACCGAAGGCATAAATCCCAAGAAGAAGGGTAGGCATTGCCTTTATAAAAGTAAACAACACAACAAAGTACAAGCGGAAGCAACCACTAAGAAATGAAGTAAAACAAACGTGCTGAAAGTACAGGGGGCTAGAAATACAAGCCCAAAAGAAAGGTATAGATACAATCGAAAGAAAAGTACAAATCAAAAGGGTAACATCTGAAAGGTGACGAGCCGCTCCTAGATCATCTTCCGGCTTCCTACCTGAAGGGTAGGTACAGATCTCCTCCTCAGCACTCCATGTCCGTCCGTCTCCTCTAGGTACAGACTCATCATGAAATCCACCTCCGGGCAGTGACTTGATGTGATATCCACCTCTGGGTACCGTCCAGCTCTATAAGCCTCAACCATGATTAGTGATGTCCGTCGTCTGCAACCAACACAATGTAGTGTGGGCGAAGCCCATGTAGGGGTGAGTATACAATACTCAGTAGGGACCCCGAGACCCCCGAAGGTCTCCCAGAATCCACAAAGGGTAATCCACAAAGGAAAGATACAATCACGAAGTAACATCCAACACTACTTAGGTATATTCCCATACATATACCTAAGTCATCAATTCCAGTTCGGATCCAACATCCGAGCCCAAGTTCGATCACGTCCACACAGGATAATACAACCCAATCCACACAAGAAAGCACAACACAATCCACATAGGAAGGCAAGTCAATCATATCAAAGTTAAAGATTGAAAGTCAAGACTCAGCTCACACATGTATACTTCTTCGTAAGATAATAGATATGATCAGATGTTGCCACAAATTCATCTAACCTGGGACCCACATAGGATACTAAACCAACTAAGCTATCGGACCCACATAGGATACAGACCAGCTACTCTACCAGACCTAGGTAGGATAGCAAGAATAGAGTCAAACACTTCCAGACCCACGTAGGATACAAGAATAGTAGTCATCGCCATCGAACCCACGGAGGATTTCCGTATGGTCTTCATCGCTGCCGAACCCACGGAGGATTTCAGTGCAGTCTTTATCGCCATCGAACCCACGGAGGATTTCAGTACGGTATTCATCACTGCCGAACCCACAGAAGATTTCAGTGCAGTATTTATCATCGTCGAACCCACGGAGGATTTCAGTACGGTCTTCATCACTGCCGAACCCACAGAGGATTTTAGTGCAGTATTCATCGCTGCCGAACCCACGGAGGATTTCAGTGCAGTCGTCATCACTACCGAACCCATGAAGTATTTCAGTGCAGTCATCATCGTCAAACCCACAGAGGATTCCAGTATTAAAGTCTTCACCATCGAACCCACAGAGGATTCCAGTACGGTTGTTGTCGTCGTCGCAGCCAACTCTAGGGTTTCCGCACACAACACGCTCGTTCCGGGAGGGTCCTCTCCACGAGGCAAGAGGTCGATACATCAACTGTCACTTAGACCAGGGTTGATGTATCTCAACATTCCATGAAATCGATAGGAACACAACGTGACAGACGACGCGTCAATCGGACGCCCGGTCTGAGAGTTATTGGCTTTTTTCGTCCCAGGGGCTCGGTTGGTTTTTAAGTCAAAACCAACCCGACTGTACTCCAACTGTGTGAAAACCTCGAGAGGAGTAATCCAAAAGGTCCATATCACTAAGAGGAATCCAACAAAGTCGACGGCATGTCAATCGGACATCCGAAGCTCAAGTTATAAGCGTTTCCGCTCCGAGGGCCCAGTTGGTTTCGTGTTCGAACCAACCAGGCCGTACCCAAAGTTCTCTGAAACCTTGAGTGTAATATACCAAAATAGCCGTCTCAATCCAAGGATCGCATAGAAACTAACAGTGCGTCGATCAAAGATACTTATCCCAAGATATGGGCAAAAGAACGAACCTGTCCGGTTTTAGGGGGTTTTGGGCCCGGACCGACTCAGCCCTAGACCCCCTGGGTCGGCCCGAACCGGGTCGACCTGACCTGGGTCCGGGTCCAGCCTACCAGGGCGCGACCAGGCCCGGTGCGTGGGGCCCGACCCGGCGCAGGCGGCCCGGCCCGGCGCGGGCGGCCCGGCCTGGGCGGCCAGCTGGCGCGACAATTAAGCCGCGCCCCCTTCTGTTTCCAGAACGACTTGGTCGTTCCGGTTTGGTCCACCGCCGCGGCTCAGCTGCGGCGGTTTTGTTCTGGCGGTGCGCCGCCGCCGCCGGTCGCCAACGCCACCGAACCGGCGTGGCGCACCGCCGTCGCTTTCCGCGGACCACCGGACATGCTCCGGTGGTCCGTTTTGCTCGCCGCCTTCGCCCGCGGTCCTCCCAGGACCCGACCTTCACTGCGGAGGCTTCAAATTGACTTTGCGGTCCCGTTTTTTTGTCGTCATCGATCCACATATCAATAAACAAACTGCGGAGGGTTGTCATAGTGTGTTTGTTCGGCCCACGCCCTCCGTGTTAGGTGTTATCAAATGAAAAACATTTAATCACATGCTTTTAATCATCGATGAGGATATAATTTATTCAAGTATAAATTATACGAATACTCTGCAATTAAATACCCATGCTCGAGGATATAATTCACATAAAATTTATATTTGAAAACCCCCTACCTCGATAATGAGTTGACGATCGAAGAGCGTCGCGGAAACGACGTCGCAAGGTAAAGCTCTGTATGCACTTGATGGAAATTGTCTGAGGTGGAGCGGCGTATCACACCGGCTGCGGAGAGGAGAAGAAAGGAACGATGATCACTCCTTGCGGTGACGACGTTCTTCGACGGTGTCTTGACTTTCTTTGTGTTCTCTAACGAAGAAGATGAAGATTCCTCTAGATTTTGAGTATTCTCTCCCAATACGTAACACCACAAAACTAAACCAATAATAAAATAAGATCCAATTATTTTATTAAGTCATGCCAAGAGTTTAAAATTTAAAAACTCAATTCAATTAATTGAATTAAGGAGTTGGCTTAACTAAAAGTGAGGATATGGAAAGTCACAACATTAATTACAAGGAAGATATTAAGAGGAGTTTAAAGGGGTTATGGGGAATGTGAAAAGGTGGGGGATCATGTGGCACCCACCTCTCCTTTATTCTCCCAAGGGAAGTTAGCAACCCAACTTCCACACAAAGGATAAAACTACTTAGAAGAAAAATAAAATTTGAATAAAATTTTATTTTATTCTTCACTTAAACCTCAAATTTTAAAAAACTCCTCCCGAGTAAACACACCTTCAGAAAAGGTCTTCTTAAGAAATTACCGGTGCTGCGGTTCCATCGGTGCCCTCAGATTTCGATTCCGAGCACGAGTTCAAAATATAGAAAAACCCACTCGTTCGTTCACTGAACGTACCCGATCTAAACTTCCAAAATTGATTCCAGGCACACCGGGCCTCGGAATCAGGTGCCGTCAGAAGCCGTAGTCACGTAAAATTCCAAAGAAATTAAGCAAAAAAATTTCCTTGAAATTTCAGGGTCTTTACATTACTCCCACCTCAGGGATTTACATCCCTGTAAAGATATAACACAAACTAGGGAAACAAAACTGGTACTGAACACGCAACTGAGTCTCCCACTCCCATGTACTCTCCTGGAGGTTCCCATGCTGCCAGTGAAAGCGCACTTGAGGAATCGACCGTCCACGTAGGACCTACTCCTGTTGATCCTCATTCTCCACTAGAACCTCTATGAATTTCTCCCCATCATCGATGTCCAACTCCCTACGGTCGATGATGTGTGAAGGGTCATCCACGTATCTCCTTAGCTGAGATACGAGGATGACATCGTGCACCCGGTGCAACTAAGGTGGAAAGGTCAAGCGGTAAACCACCTCGTCTACCTACTGAGGACCTAAAAAGGTCCGTTGAACCTCAGAGATATCTCTCTACCTCGGCTACATCTCCGTAAACCTCATCGAGGTGAGACCCATATAAGAACGTGGTCGCCATCCTCGAACTCTAGAGGCCTCCATTTCCTGATTAGAACTGAAACTCAAAACTCCTCCAGCCACGAGGGTAAGGTTGGACGACCCAAGTGTGACCGGCTACACCCTCATAAGAAAGAGTTAATCCTATGCTGCCTGGTGTTTCCTTTTTTCCGACCAAGGAAAACCCATCCTAACATTTTCCTAATACAGTCAATTTGTGTATGAAATGTGATTTCCCAGTTCATACTCAAACTAACATCGTAAGGCCTCAACGCTGCCACCAAGAGGTTCCAACTGAAACTCTTTCCTCAAGGGTCAGATCACACTGTCGAAGCAAGTGTGATTATCGAGTATCCTCCCAAAGGTATTTCCATACGTGAGGGTCAAGTCAACGGCTTAACCGGAAAATCTAGGTCTGAGACAAGATTCATGGAAGGAAGGAATGATTCGTATCGATGTCTGTTGTTACGACAGCTTGTAGAAGACACAGTCCGTAATTTGAATCATCCTTAGAGCCCTTCGGTCGCACTCCTTGACCGCATGCAGCTACTCTTTCCCCTGCCCTCCAGCTCCCTGACCCTAGCAGGGATTACAAAGGCGGGTGGTTGCAACATGCCAAAATGTTCACCACCCCATGCTGCTCTCCTAAGTCTGCTTCCACTTCTGCTGCCTTGCAGATTCATATGTCCTTTTTACTTCTTCTACTTGAAACATTTTACACGCTCAAGTCTCCGAGATTGGCGCCATTTTCTAGATTTCCCACTGCTAACCTTTACTGACTGCATCCATATAGCAAAATAATTCTCAACCACAAAGGTTCTCTCTAGTACCCTAGTATAAGTAGGGATGCATAGAGAAATAAGTGCTGGCTCGGATGTCCTTTAGTCACACCTCACTCAAAAGTCCAAGCCCTGAAGCATCGATCGCATCGTAGTCATCGAGTACCAGGTATGGTTTGGTATGCCCCGATGAATTCTCAGCTACCGACACGTCGTTCTGCCGAAGCTGTATAAGAACTAGGAAACTCTCAGCCACCTCCTCAAGCCAGTCCTTAGCCGCCTGTGAGTTTGGCTTGCCTCAGAACTTGAGGGATATCTGGTGCTGAAACATGTAAGGCACTAAGACTATAAGTGTCCTCTACCGGTACCACCAGTAGTATCTGCTGACCAATAGGTAGTGATTTAGCTGACACACTACCCGAAGTTAATATCTCAGGAATCAGTCCACATACTGAAGCCTCTTAACTAAACATACCAACCTCATGGTCACTCACTAGAAATCACTAGTAGCTAAGTCCACTATCCGCTCAACTAGTGTCTAAACTAGGCATAGAACTCTAGAAATTGTCTCTATCAAGTCCACTACTTCCTGGGAACTGTCTCACCTCAAAATCTCGGAGGCCTATGCTACCCAACGGGTGGTGGTGCTGCTGGTACACCACTAGAAGGTTTCAATATAGTAAGAGGTCCCCACACCGGAACCTCGTCTCTCGGTGGGCCGTCATCTCGTACAACACTCGGAACCCTAGATGGCTGCCGTCATGGGGCCATCCAGAAAAGAGACAGGTGTGCCACGGTCAATGATTTATACCTGGTGAGATGACACAAAGTAATCACAAAGAAATTTTTTGAAACACACATGCAATAAATGTTTTCGTGCACTGAGTCGGAAATCAGAAGTCAGGGTCCTGGTGTACGGATACGTCGGCCGCCGCACCAACACTGGACTCCCTGGACTGATAACCACACTCAATACCCTTAACACTATTTCTTCACACAGAAGAAAGATCAGAGTCCTAATTTCTGATGCATAACTGACCCCTCTGATACCAATTTGTCACGACCCGTCCTTGGGGCCCATGCCGTGACTACCCCAAGCCCGCTTTCCATAGGCCAGGGGATGGAGACTAGAACCTAAGGCGTAAATCCCAAGAAGAAGGGAAGGAATTGCCTTTATAAAAATAAACAACACAATAGAGTAAAAGAGGAAGCAACCACTAAGCAAAGCAGTAAAAGAAACGTGCTGAAAGTACAAGGGGCCAGAAATACAAGACCAAAAGAAATGTACATCTACAACCGAAAGAAAAGTACAACTCAAAAGGGAAACAACTGAATGGTGACGAGCCGCTCCTGGATTGTCCTCTGGCTTCCTACCTAATGGGTAGTTACAGATATCCTCCTCAGCACTCCACGTCCGTCCGTCTCCTCTACGTACCGACTCGTCGTGAAATCCACCTCCGGGCACTGACTCGACGTGATATCCACCTCCGGGTACCGTCCAGCTCTACAAGCCTCAACCACAATCAGTGATGTCCGTCGTCTGCAACCAACACAACGTAGTGTGGGCGAAGCCCGTGCAGGGGTGAGTATACAATACTCAGTAGGGACCCCGAGACCACCGAAGGTTTCCCAGAATCCATAAAGGATAATCCACAAAGGAAAGATACAATCACAAAGTAACATCAAACACTACTTAGTTATATTCCCATACATATACCTAAGTCGTAAATTCCAGTTCGGCTCCAGCATCTGAGCCCAAGTTCGATCACGTCCACACAGGATATTACAACCCAATCCACATAGGAAAGCACAAAACAATCCACATAGGAAGGCAAGTCAATCATATCGGATTTAAAGATTGAATGTAAAGAATCATCTCACACAGGTCTACTTCTTTGTAAGATAATAGAGATGATCAGATGTTGCCACTGATTCATCTAAGCTGGGACCCACATAGGATACTAAACCAGCTAAGCTGTCGGACCCACATATGATACCTACCAGCTACTCTACCAGACCCACATAGGATAGAAAGAACAGAGTAAAACACTGCCAGACCCATGTAGGATACAAGAACAGTAGTCATCGCCGTCGAACCCACGGAGGATTTCAGTACGACCTCCATCGCTGCCGAACCCACGGAGGATTTCAGGGCAGTCTTCATCGCCGTCGAACCCACGGAGGATTTCAGTACGGTCTTCATCACTGCCAAACCCATGGAGGATTTCAGTTCAGTCTTCATCGCCGTCGAACCCACAGAGGATTTCAGTACAGTCTTCATCGCTGCTGAACCCACGGAGGATTTCAGTGTAGTCTTCATCGCTGCCGAACCCACGGAGGATTTCAGTGCAGTCGTCGTCACTACCAAAACCACGAAGGATTTCAGTGTAGTCATCATCGTCAAACCCATGGAGTATTCCATTACCAAAGTCTTCACCATCGAACCCACAGAGGATTCCAGTACCGTTGTCGTCGTCGTCACAACCAGTTCTAGGGTTTCCGCACACAGCACGCTCGTTCCGGGAGGGTCCGCTCCACGGGCCCAGAGGTAGATACATCAACTGTCATGTAGACCAGGGTTGATGTATTGCAACATTCCGTCACATCGACAGGAACACAACATGACAGACGGTGCGTCAATCAGACACCCGGTCTGAGAGTTATTGGTTTTTTTCGTCCCAGGGGCCCGATTGCTTTTTAAGTTAAAACCAACCTGACCATACTCCAAATGTGTCCAAACCTCGATTTTATTAAGCCAAAAGGTCCTTCTCACTATGATAAATCCAACAAAGTCGACGACACATCAACCAGACGTCCGGAGCTCAAGTTATAAGCGTTTCCGCTCCGAGGGCCCGATTGGTTTTGTGTTCTAACCAACCCGGCCATACACAAAGTTCTCCGAAACCTTGAGTGTAATATACCGAAACGACCGTATCGATCCAAGGATCGCATCGCAACTGACGGTGCGTCGATCGAAGGTCTGTAGCCCAAGATATGTGCAAAAGAACGAACCTGTCCGGTTTTAGGGGTTTTGGGCCCGGACCGACCCGGCCTGAGACCCCCTGGGTCGACCCGAACCGTGTCCGGGTCCGGCCCACCAAGGCGCGGCCCGTCCTGGATAGCGCAGCTCGGCCTAGCCGGCACGGCCCGGCCCGACGCGTGTGGCCTGGCTCGGCGCGGGCGGCCCGGCCTGGGCCGCCAGCTAGCGCAACAATTAAGCCGCACCCCCTTCTGTTTCCAGAACGGCTTGGCCGTTCCGGTTTGGTCCAGCGCCGCAGCTGAGCCGCGGAGGT
The DNA here is from genome assembly GCA_963277665.1 of Viscum album. Lineage (NCBI taxonomy): Eukaryota > Viridiplantae > Streptophyta > Magnoliopsida > Santalales > Viscaceae > Viscum > Viscum album. Next base: position 1,786,755,111 of record OY728146.1, read on the forward strand.
TTTGTTCTGGCGGCGCGCCACCGCCGCCGATCGCCGGCGCCGCCGCACCGGTGTGGCGCACCGTCGCCACTTTCCGCGGACCACCAGACGCGCTCCGGTGGTCCGTTTTGCTCGCCGCATTCGCCAGCGGTCCTCCCAGGACCCGAACTTCACTGCGGAGGCTTCAAATTGACTTTGTGGTACCTTTTCTTTGTCGTCGTCGATCCACATATCAATAAATAAATTGCGGAGGGTTGTCGGGCCGTGTTTGTTCGGCTCGTACCCTCCGCATTAGGTGTTATCAAATGGAAAACATTTAATCACATGCTTTTAATCACCGACGAGGATATAATTTATTCAAGTATAAATTATATGAATACCCTGCAATTAAATACCCACGCACGAGGGTATAATTCACATAAACTTTATATTTGAAAACCCCCTACCTTGATAACGAGTTGACGATCGAAGAGCGTCACGGAAACGACGTCATGAGGTAAAGCTATGTATGCGCTTGACGGAGATCGTCTGAGGTGGAGCGGCGTCTCACACCGGCTCCGGAGAGGAGAAGAAAGGCACGAAGATCACTCCTTGCGGTGACAACATTCTTCGTCGGGTTCTTGACATTCTTCGCGTTCTCCAACGAAGAAGATGAAGATTCCTCTAGATTTTGAGTATTGTCTTCCAATCCTTAACACCAAAAAACTAACCCAATAATAAAATAAGCTCCACTTATTTTATTAAGTCATGCCAAGAGGTTAAAATTTAAAAACTCAATTCAATTAATTGAATTAAGGAGTTGGATTAATTAAAAGAGAGGAGAGGGAAAGTCACAACATTAATTACAAGGAATATATTAAGAAAATCTTCAAGGGGTTATGGGGAATGTGAAAAGGTGGGGGCTCGTGTGGGCCCCACATCTCCTTTATTCTCCCAAGGGAAGTTAGCAACCCAACTTCCACAAAAAGGATAAAACTACTTAGAAGAAAAATAAAATTGGAATACAATTTTATTTTATTCTTCACTTAAACCTCAAATTTTAAACAACTCCTCCCGAGGAAACGCACCTTCGGAAAAGGTCTTCTTAAGCAATTGCCGGCGCTGCGGTTCAATCGGTGCCCTCAGATTTCGTTTCTGAGCACCGGTTCACATGATAGAAAAACCTTCTCGTTCGTTCACTGAACGTACCCGAGCTAAACTTCAGAAATTGATTTCGGGCACACCGGGCCTCGGAATCAGGTGCCGTCAGAAGCCACAGTCTCGTAAAATTCCAAAGAAATTAAGAAAAAAAATTTCCTTGAAATTTACGGGCCTTTACAAATAGGTCCTGTATCTCATAGGTGGTCCAATCAAAACCTGGTTCCTTGCACCTCAAGTAACCCACATCCACAATGCCCCGATGCTCATGGCACCTCACGTGACCTGCACCCCTGATGCTCTTGATGCTACACATATCAAAAATATATAAATAATATATATATAACGCATCCAATATGATGACAATCCCACTAACTAGAATCTAGTCAGTGCACAAGTATCCTGTGCAGCCCATGCACTCACCATACATGCCTCATGAGGCCATTCCAAAAGAAAGCAAAGAGAAATCATGGACACACCTGTGGTGTACCTGCCACCATCGTCGGTTCACCAGCCTGATCTATCCCTAACAGCTCCATAGCGTGCACCTGGCCTAAAGTACGACTGCCTGACACCTGACCTCCCTATAGTGCTGCTCCAGTCACCAGCCACTAACCCCTCAGATGGGTCCCACAATCTCTGCTACGTCCTCCACGCACAACTGAACCTCGACTACCCTCTCCTGGTACCGAACGTGAACCAACACCTGATGTCACAGTCTGTTCGGGTCCCTGCCTGCCGGCTGTCTGAGAAGGCTGCCTGTAAAACCTCTCCAGATGCCCGACCTGTCCACATGACCGACACTCCTTTGGAGGCCTATCGAACTGATCCCAAACATGTCCCGGATGTCCACAATGGAAGAAAACCACCACTGAACTTCCATAGGGTGGTCTAGCTGAATCCTTGGCCTACTCGCCTCACTGAAACTCATCTCTCCCCCGCTTCCTACTGTCCGAACCATCACTTGAAGCTATCATCCTGCCAGTCTGGGGCCTATCCCTCTAGTTTCCCTCTACTATAAGTGCCTGGTTCACCGCCTCGGAGAAGGAAACCAGCCTGAAAATGTTCATCTGGAACTGAATGGCGTGTCGTAAGCCATCCTCGAAGCTCCTCACCCTAGCTACATCATCGCTTACCATACCAGGTGCAAAGTGAGACAACTCTGTGAAGGAAGCTACATAGTCCATGACTGACATATCTCCCTACTAAAGACTCAATATCTCCCGATCTCTCTCTTCCCTTAGAGTCTCTAGATAAAAGTTCTAAAAGAACCTATCCTCGAAGTCCTTCCAAGCCATACCCTCGTGCCTACAAGCCTGTACCTGCACATCCCACCAACGCTTCGCCGGTCCTCTCAGCATATATGTCGCCAGCTTGAACCTTCACCCTAGAGGCATCTCGAGCTGCTCGAAGATCATCTGCCTACTCTCTATCCAGTTCTCACCTGCCTTCGGGCCACCCTCACCCTGAAAAAGAGGCGGGTGCTACGACTGGAACTCCTGCGTTAGATATGCCATTGAAGGCTCTGTACCCTGCGTGCCTCTGTCAATCCCCTGCATGACACGTACCGAGCTAGCTCGGAGCTTCTCGTCAAGCGATGGTCCAAATGCTGCTAAACCTGGCTGCTGCCCTGCCTGCACTGGATCCTGAACCTGATCCTGTCCCTGAGCCTGTACCTGCGGCTCATGCTCTGCCTGTACCAGATTCTGAACCTGATCCTACGACACTGTGTCTTCTCCTGCCTGACGCTCCATCGAGTCGTGAAGGAGTAACCCGCTGAATACCATCAATGGTCAGATAGCCTATATATATATATATAACAATATATTCTACGTATATAAGGAAAGCAGTAAAAGGAAGTTCATACAACCACCCTTACTTCCCCCTCACCGCAACCCATGCCCCATGGTATCCCGACCTTATGGCCTCCTTAACCTCTCTCAACAGAGCCAAGTATCAAAAGTACCTCGGGCCATTCCCGTCCTGACAACCAAGTTGCCTCAAACCGATGACTGTGTTGCCCAATCCTGATAGTTACCCTGCCTCAAACCATAGTACCTATCTGCTCACATAAGAGCCAGACCCAAATATCCTACAACATGCAATTCTACAAATATATAAAGTATGGCACAACACATTGCAACTAACAAGAAATTCTATCATGAATCTCACCCATTCAAGTTTATAAGCACACAAAGCATGGAAATTGATTATATTCACATGGTATTATCACTTCACAAAGAATACATGCAGTTATGAAATTGAAATACCCTAAAATGTGCCTATCAAAATCCAAGCAAACAACCCTTGCCATACCAGCCAATATTTACGTATCAAAATAAATAATATCACACAACAAGTGAGCCACCGAGGTGGAAATCATATAAACTATAATCAGAGAAAAAACAAATAGAAATTAACACCCACGACAACTCAATCCATCCCTTGTACATGGGGCTGTAGGAACCCAAGCACGTGTTCAAAATCCAGTTCCAACAACCACCTATCTCCAGTCTACCATATCCCAAATAGTAAAACTAGCATAAATAAAAAGATAAGTCTCAAACTCATTAGTATCCAACAAAGAAATGCTACTAAATCCTTTTCAAGAACCTCCTTTGATACCACTTTGTAATGAACCAGACCCGGCCAGCCACCCGAACAGAGCCAAACGGGTCGGGTGTCACTACCTTAGGCGCACCTCCCCTGAACACCAAAGGATGCCGACTAGAATCGAGGGTCTGTTAGGTATATTGGGGAGGCTATACCCTCTCATAGGATTATAATAAGGGTATGAGTCCAAGTATAATGTCTATAAGCAGCGGAAATTAAATGACTCAGCAGACTCAAACCAGACCCGCAGAGCAGAAGTAATATAGAAATATCAATAAACAGAACAACATGCTGAATATCACAAGCAACTACTACTGTAAACAACAACATGCACACATAGCAAGTCATGCACGTCAATATATAATGGCGCCAATGGATAACCAACAGTTACTACATAAGGTAAGCATGCTGATACAAAAAGGAAACTAAACAAGGTAACTCCAGCAAGGCACGACCTCAGGGTCTATACCTATCTCCATGCCAACAACACTAAGGTCCAACTCCTAAGGTTAAACCTCTACCTTCACACAATTTCATAAAGTCTACACACGTCCCGAGGGGACCGTGTAGGGTGTGAGACAAGTCTCAGGAGGATACCACCCAATGGTGCGTACATAATATAAGTGTTTAGGTAGACATGCTTATATAATAAAAACAGTAAACAACACAATGTCTAAAAGTAAACACAAACTTCCCTGGTGCTCAGCATCCACCAGGAAGTGTCACCTGCTTCGGCCAGCGCCGATATCTATGGATGTAACCCGACACCACGTGCCACCTGACACCATGTGTCTCAAGTACCGATGTCCCGAAGGCACGCCCAACCATCGTAACCCATATCGGAAGCTCAAACTGCCCATGGCACAACATCCAGAGGAACAACAATATCTGCCCTCAAATCATACCTGGAGGGATAGTGAGTCTGCCCTCAAATCACAGCGAGCCTCTTCCCCCAACCTGACAGCCTCAATGCTACCTTCTGAAGGACCCTCACCTTCCATGTGGCTTCCTATGGCAAGAACCCCCAAACCAATAACACCTAACTGCTTCTATCAGGGTCCTCTACCCAGCGAGTGGCCGTACCAACTCATCTCGGAGTCTATCTGTGTGCACACTACTCAAAAGTACCCAGTGAGTAGTAATCACCTCAGTATGTTCCCAAGACACAACACCTTTGACACCTCATGTCCCTACGAACCTGTCACTCAAGTCTGATGGCCTCTCCATCCAAGTAACCTGTGCCAACCCCAACCCGACAGTCTAACTGCCTCAACCGACGTCTATGACGCCCAATCCCGTGGTAGCGACTACCCAAAGTAACCCAAGAAAAAGCCCCAACCTGTGATTCCCATCACTCAACAATATATCCGGGCCACGCCCAACACAACAAGCAGTTCAACATGGGAACATCACACATTGCATATTCATAATTGAAAGCATCATTTTAAACATGCAATTATTAAACAGTCAAATTGCCCTAAGTCGTGCTATCCCATACCAGCACCTAAGGTCATAAATGACTTAAAAAAATTAATAACAAGATTTAACAAATCAAACTCAATAATTTAATCCAACAACATCAAAAGCAGTATAAACTCATTAGTTTAACAAACAATTCACTTTATACCCATTTCGTCACCCTCAGCTGAAATGCCCCCAAACGAGTAATGGCCCCTAACCTGACCTCGCTCAAGCACAACAAGGGTCATGGAATGCCCAGAGGCATCCCACAATGAAGATAAACTATTAAGGATAAAAGAACAAGTGTTTTTCTCAATAGACAACATTGCGCCCGAAGGTCGCAACCCCCAAAAGTCTAGTAAAACACGAAAGAAGTTATGAACCACCCACCTCGTACTCGTACGATGTCACTCCTTTGATATCATCCTCTGATTCAGTCTAACTCGCAATAGATTTGTGTCTCCGTCAAGTTCCAGAAATTCTTCTTAGATGGGAACTACAGTGGAATAGGCCAGGAATCAAAGACGAAGAGGGGTGCGTTAGGTTAGCCTTTCTGATGAGGTCTCGCTGCCACCGACAGATCGAAGAACGGACAACGTATGACGATTTTAGGAGGAATGGTGTTCTTCAGAGGTTTTCAGACACACTGTTCGTCTAACGAGGAATAAGAAGAGGTTTTCGGAAATAAGACGCGACGACGTCTCGGATGATCAAATAAAAATAAAAGTATACGGAGTGTATTTTAAAACTACATGCCGTGTAGTTTTCTTTCCGCACCCCAACTTAAGCGGAGTCCCGTGCACGGCTTGGACCATGTACATAGACAACACACGACCAGGGAATTGGTCATTACATAGAACAAGGATACACAGCATGTCAAGGAAGTCTACATGCCGTGTAGATAGAAATTTACACACGGGTTACCACACGATATGTACTCGGCCTTAGACGGCCTGTTACCTGCCTAGCTGATACACGACATGTCTAGAACTACACGATGCGTAGTAAGAAATTTCTACACGGTCAGCACACGACATGTACTCGGAGAGTACATGGATGGTACTCTCCCAAATCATACACGGCGTGTACTTAAAGTACACAATGTGTAGTCTGGAAATTTCCAGAAACCGCCCAGATTTTCCAGACATCTCAAAAACCAGTCAAAATTTTATAGAAATCATAAAATTCAAATAGGGTCGGGACATTTAACCCGCTCTAAAAACCTGGGTCCTTACAATATATTCCATTTATATGAATTCATTCTTCTGATGATTATTTTTTATATACCTATTACTTCTATAAAATAAATATGTTTAATCCACATTAATGTGAAACACTTTTCAAAACTCATATCATGTGTTACTAACCGAAATTAAAAGTCAACTATAATTAAAAATTTACAAATACATCACATGAATAAGGTATATGAAACAATTTATTGTAGAGGCTTATAATCATATGAAATCAATAATCCTTACAATAGTAAGCATGGTGTAATAGGTAGCGAACCCCCACTTTTCTAGATACAGTCTAAGATCCCTGGATAGTGAGAAATACAACCCAAAGTCCCACTACCCATGGTTCAATACTAAGAGACACATCAATTCCATTATAATTATAACAATTAATATTTATAAACTATAATCAAACTTTAAATTCAATCTCAAAAATCATGAACAAGCCAAGATTAATAGAGAAGAAAACTAAATAAATTATCATACCTAACACATAACTCCTCAAATGAAAGTATGATAGTAATAAAAATTTGTTTAAACAAATTTAAATTAATTCATACATGAATTTATAATTTAAACAATCCATATTCATGAATAAAACATGTGGTAATACTAAATAAATGAACATTTCATAAAATTATATATGAGATAAAAATTTATGTAAAATTATTAAATAAATAATTTATAAACACTGTAACAACCTGAGATTTTGTGAATTTTTTTTTCAAACAATTTGAACTTTTTTCTATATCTTGTGTTACACGCAACACCAAGTTTATATTGCATTAGACATAACACCATGTTTAAAATAAACACACCAAACTATTAAAATATTATTATAATAGTTATAACCTACCCATTGGAATGATGGGTATGAGTAGGATTAACAAAATTATGAAAATACATGGTTTAAACATGTATATAAAATGGATTCATTACTAAATAATTAATTATAAATAAAAATATTAACCATTTGAAAATAAGGAAAATCCTTTTCTAAAAAAATATTTTTATACACACAAATATGTTTTACATCAATAAATTAAAAAAAAACTTTTTTGAATTATATTAATGAAATGTATATATTATATATTAAATATAATATTTAGTATTCATATTATGTGTTTTTAAGACATTGGATAAAATAAATCCAATTTTACGCTTAAAAATAGTATTTTTCTAAAAAACAGTTTTATCGTATTCTATGAACTTTTTTAAAATTAAATTTTAAAACATTTAGAAAATTTATTTGAAAAAAATGAATAATTTTTTTAAATAATCATTTAAAAATTATATTTGGGTGATTTTTTGTTAATTTTCTAAGAATATAATTTTTTTGATGAATAGTGAAAAATATTGGTTTTTATTAAGAATTGTCATTTATTTTAATGTTTTTAAAAACTTAAAAATTGTTTTAAGATGATTTTATAATTAAAATTAATTCAATTATATATATATTAATATAACTTATTTTATTGGGATAAATTTTATATTGAATTTTTATAAAAAAGGTTTCAAACTTTTGAGTCTTTTCTCTTTTGAAAACTGCTTTTTCATCATGTCTCCAGGATTAATTTTAAATTAAATATTTACACTTATATAAATTAAATTTGGAAAAAATGTATTAAATATTTATAATAATTATATATTATATTTTATAGAAAGTTAAAATTAATTTTTTAAACAAATTAATGGTAAAAATAGTTAAAATTAATTATTTCGGTTAATTTAAAAATGGGTTTATCGAGGGGTTAAACAAAAAATAAAAGGGGTAAAATGACCTATAAAATTTTCCAAAACAAATTTTATGGCCATTGTTTTGACCTTATAATATATAAGGTTCTATAATTAACAATTTTGAAGACTTGTGTCATGTAAAAAATACAGGTACACCTCTTTCTTTTCAAAGATTACAAGTATCCCACTCACCTCACTTATAAAAGGCCACCATCTCTCCTCTTGAATTCACACTTCAAAAACCCATTTTTTTAGCCAATAAATTCCAAAATAAATTCCAAAATTCCTTAATATAATAATATAATACTTATCCTGATCATAAATCCATCATAGGAAGTACTTTGATGCAAACCAAAAAAGTTGTCTGAAGAAGAGGTAACATCCCTAACCGAGCATTTTATATTATTTATTCCTAAACCTCCTTCAGTTATAATTAAAACATGAATATAATAACATATTTATCATAAATATATTTATATATTTTTATGTTAAAGTAATAAACTACAATTATCACCACCTCCATCAAATGGTATACAAAATCATTATTCGTGTGTACGACATACTACCGACTCGTGAACTGATGTTATTTGTTTGTCTTAACACCAACTCATAACTGGATATAATTATATATTTAATGATTATATATGATATTTATGATATAATTATACTTATTTAAGTATAATATAATATATAATTTCTTACCATCCATTTTATATGAAATACTATAACGTCACTCGTGTGTACGACATACTACTGCCTCTTGATGCGATGTGATTTTTTACACTTACACTTTACATAGAATGTAATAAGGATTAATTTTATGTTGATATATGATACTAATGAAATATTAATAATTATATAAAATAAAAATATCATATACTTTCTTACCTTACCATCCATTGAATAAATGATAACGCCATTCATGTTTAAGGTGGACTACCGCCTCATGAAGCGATGTGATTCGTTTTCACAAAAAATTTACATAATATGTAATAATGTATAAATTTAATAAATATGTATGATATTTATGACATGATATTTATTTTGGAAAAATAATATACAATCCAATTTCTTACCCTTTCACCCATGAAGGAAATGATAATGTCACTCATGTGTAGGTATGACCTACCATCTCCATGAAGTGATGTGATTCGTTCTCCATATTAAAAATTAAATAAATATTATAATTATGTAACTAATGAAAAATTTATATTTATAAAATTAATATCATTTTGGATATTATTTAACTATAACCTATGTTCAAGATCTGGAACTTCCAGGATGAAATGTGTTGGAGAAAACAAGACAAATAACACCCAAAAAGTAGTGATAATGAAATATTATTAATGAATAAGTAATAAGATGTCGAAAAAGGATCATATATGATATTATAAAATATAATAATATTATTTTATATGTTAAAATGTTTAAAATAAGTATACATTTTGTTAAAAAATTCTCAACTAAAGGGAAGTGTGAGGTATGAGGTTTCTTATCTCACTTTCAATTAATTAGATTATACGACTACTTCGTTGATTATATTAAGAAAAAATTATTTTGGAATGAATTTTTATTTATTTATGTTGTATTTACACTTTTATTTTTGTGTATATAATTTTTTTACACATAATATCACCATTGATAAACTCTCACCTCAATTGTATGAACTATATAAGGGTTTCATCACAAAATTCCTTCTTTGAGGAACATGTTCTTTTATGAACCTAAATTATTTTGAATGGTGAATATAATTACAATTTAAATACTATATTATGAATAATTCCCATATCATGATAGTTTTAGTTACAATTCATCTAATTCATTCTTGATAAGTTATTATTCAAAAGTTAACAAAGTGGTACATGATTAATTTTAATCTGGATTACTTATTCTTGAATTTACATTGAAGGAAATTATTTATAATAGTATAATAAAAAATTTAATTTTATTATTCTCTAGTTATTAATGAAGTTATATATTAATGATATCATTTCTTTCTCTTTGTACTTAAAATTATTGATATTTTTCAAAAAAAATATGACTTTATTTCTATCTTTAGTAAAAAATCTTTGTTTTAAATCCATTTTTACTAAAAATGTTTTCAAAAATAATAATAATAATAATTTTTTAAATTCATATTTATCCATAATTTGTTTTTAATTTTTTTAAAAAGAAACATTCCTATAATTTTCTAAATAAGGAAATTTTTTAATTTTATTACAAAAATGTGAAAGGAATATTTTTTAAATGTATTCATCATGAATTGAAATCTTCCACCATCATGACTAATCAATGTTTTAAATATTACTTTTTAAGTTCAAAATATTATTTTCAATTTTATTTTTTTCAATGTTTTTAGAAAAATTTATATTTTAAATAAGAATTTTTATAATAGAAAGGTATTTTCCTTAATAAATGTTCAAAGTAATATTTTCAAATAATTTTCTACCTAAGATGAAATCCTTTAATGTTACTCAAAGTAAAAAGGTCATTTTCCTAAAGAATGTTTTTAAAAGTATTTTTATTAATAACACCAATATTTTTTTGTTATAGATTTCTTATAAATTATGTATATATGTATCTCACATATATACCTAGCTTATTATCCCTTACTTTGATGAGGTAATATATTCCTTATGATCATTTATCAAATGACCTTATTATGAAATTTCCTTTTATTATGATATCAAACAAGATTATGAAACCCATTTTAATTCCATGGATAATTCTTGTATTATGGTTTAATATTTATTTCCTTTATATGAAACACATATATCATGAAAATTTTATAATGTGTGAACCCATATAATACTCCAATGTATTGGGTAATTTTATAGTATCATGAGATGTTATGTAAGGGATTAGGGAGTAAACCTAATCCCTTATGGGACTTTGTATGACATGTGATATTTACCAGGCAATTAGCCTCAAATTATGTTTATGTCTTGTTTTGTATTATTCACACATTTCATATAATTAAATGATATTATGATACAATGTTCTTTACATTTTCATTCCTTGTTGTTACTCATGTTCCTTATATTTTATTCAATCATGTTATACCTTTGACTCACATGTTATGTTTCCTTAATAGGTTTATTCCCTTACTGGGATTTTTAGCTCACCCCTTTCTTTATATATTCCTCGAGTTATCTCATGTAGTTTTAGGAGTTCAAATGGGTTTTATGTTCTCACTATGGATAATAAAATAAATATTCCATGTTTAAGTTTCCTTTTATGTAATATGAACCAAGTATTCCAAATACACTAGGAATTTATGATACTTTTCTCTTATTAAGGAATATTTATGTTTATATGTCCTGTAATAAAATGTATAAAAGTCATTGGTTTCCATAATTGGTATCATAAGATTGGTTTAGTTGAACATTGGAAACTAGGATGAGAATAATTTAGTAGGATCCCTATAGATATTCTTAATTTGAGTCAAACTATAAAAAAATGTCATGGAATTTTGGTAAAGTATTGGGTGAGTGGTTTCCAAGAAATTACATCCCTAATTAGATTCTACAAGTACATGTGGCTATAGAACAGAGATACATAAGGGTAATAAATTTGAAAAGGTTTCATTTATATAGACCCGATGCTAGTATATGAAAATGGGCCTTATTTCACACTTGGTTTGACACTCCCCGGTGATATGCTTTGGTAATTTAAAAAGTCTTTATAAACCATCAAGAAGAATTTAAATATATTATGACTATGAATGAATTTGGATAAACCTTGAGTGTCATAGATTAAAATTTATGTTTTCATGACTTAATAAACTTATAAATTAATTTTCATGATTATATGTTTTATACTATGAATATTGTTACTCACACTATGTGTTTTGGTTTTATTCATCGGTGGAAACCAGAAGGAATTGGATTAAAATTGAATATGATAGACATTGTGTTAATGAGATACTAAATGGTATTGTGAATAAGGTAAGGGATATTATTATTATTATTACTAATAAACTATCATGAAATATGATTAACAACTTGCACCTTAAAAAAATCTCAGAATCTCCAAAGAAGAGAATGACAGAGTTTGTTGAGAGTTCAGGTGGTTGAGACCATGGGGGAAATATGATTGAGGTTCCTATATGTCGAGAATGTGGGAAAAATAAATCAAGGGAATATTTCAATGGGATAAGAAGATATTTTATGTTTGGATAATAAGGGAACCAATAAAGTAATAACTGAGGAAAAAAGAGAAGTTCAATTGTTACAATGGATGGGAATATTGGTATCCATATTGTATTATCAATGGATAAATGTTTGAACTGTGGAAAGTATAAGAATTATAAAAATCTATGTCCTAGGGGGAAAGCTCAAGAAGAGAATCATCAAGTTGGTATAAGTAAAGGTATTATTGTTGATGATAAATAGGATAAAAATTACATATGAAAGGGAAGAGGTATTAAGGACTAATATGATGAATCCTAGTTAATGGTTTAAGAATGAAGTATAATGATTTATGTGTTTATATATTATAATTCAAGAATTAGGAAATATATAAGGATTTCTCAGTATAATTTTTCTTTAAGTATTTGAAATATTTTTTTGACTAGAATTGATGGCCTATAAAAGTAATTTAATCTCAAGGATATATTTTATTGAAATCATGTGATTAAGAGAAGATAACCCTTAATATGTTCCTGATGTTAAGATAATAATATTGGGATAAAGAGATAATCGATATGAAAATTTTTTATTGGAAAGTGTTGACGACATTCAAACTAATTAATTATTTTTGGGAAAAGGGATTTATGTTATCATTAATGGAGTTTAAAACATTATTAGAATTATTGAATATATTTAATAATATTTGTTTTTATTCTAGGAATGGGGAAGTATGTATGTTTTCTTTAATGTTTTATGGTAATTTTGGTTATTACCATGTTTCAAGAAAATATATGACTAAGGTATTCACATATTTTTTATGTGATAATGAATATCTACATTATGATATTTTGGGGATTAATGTTAAGTTGATTTTGGGAAATTTTGTGACCTTATTTATAGATTTTGAATTTTGGAAGGGTTATAAGTTTAATCATTTATGTAATGGTTTAATTTTAACTTTGGATGAGGATTTAAAGATTGATGTATTATTTCACCACATTAAGATTTATGCATATTAGATAACCTATGATAACCATTTTGTTTTTGATAATAAATAGAGATAGAAGGAATGTATTATCATTATTTTATGGATCTTATTATCTATTAGTGATTCAAAGATGGAAAATTTAAATCTTAGAGTAACAAATGAATTGTAAATTGATCAATGCACAATTAAAGGATAATATTGTGATTATAAAATGGAAAGAAATCAAGTAAGTATCTCTTCTCATGAAAATTACGCAACATTAGTAAAAGGACATTGAAATAAAATTTAATCTTATTACCATCATTTTTGATGACATCAATGACTTTTTTCACTTATATTTGGTTTATGTTTTTGTGGTGTTTGATTTTCTCATGATCATTTGATTTCTTGTGATCATTGATCTTAGTCACTATCCATTTTTTAAAAGGTAATGCCTTGGTAAAAGACCAAAGAACCATTTATTAATTAGAGAAACAAAAGTTTACAGAAGACGAAAATATGGGATTCTTTTACAATCTCTATCAAAAAGATGAAATAAATCAGCTTGCAGGGTATCCATCCAAGTCATGTTCTAATGAAAAGATTTGTTGGAAAGGGCATCAGGAAAATAATTTTCTTCACGGAAGGCATGAATAACTATGTAATCAATCCCATGGAGTGATTTTAGGCAATTCATCCAGAGAGTAGTAAGCAGCTAGGAGAGACGAATAACACCATTAAAAATGTCCTGGACAATGGTGGTAGAATCAATTTCAATCCATAGATTTCTCTATCCTCTTTGAAGCATGAAATCAACTGCATGGATGACCCCCATCATTTTAGCTTTCAAAGATGAAGAAAGACCACATCCTCCATAGAAGCAACCCTGACACTAGATAGCGGAGTCTCTAAAGACTGCTCCACAACTGGCAGGGCCTGGGTTTCCCTTTGATGCACCATCAACATTCACTTTGATCCATCCTAGCATTGGTGATTTCCAAAAAACTTCAAAGGAATGTCTGGGCTGTGGAAAAATACCCGGAACCCGGATATGTCGAAGGATCTCAAAGTCACCAATAGAGTTGTTGAAACAATCTTTTTGAATTGAAGTAGCTTCATGGATCGCAATAAGAATTCAAGTTTTTCCTGCATTGAGATTTAATGAGTGCTTATTATGAATAATATCATTTATAACGTACTAAATATCATACAGGAGTTCCGCCACTGCTATAAGAAATAAAATTTTAACTTGTTGAGAGGCTTCATGTCTAGTACATTTTTTCAAGAACAAACAAATCAAGTCAGATAAGGAGAAACTGCAATTAAATAAGTCAAAAATATAATTCCATAATGCAGAGGCCATAACACAAGACAAGAAGAGAAGATCAGAATCCTCCCTGTGTTGATTACACAAATGGAATTTAGAGCAGAGTTGAATGCCAAAAGTTTGCAGTCCAGTTTCAGTGGACAATCTATTTTGTGCAATACGCCAAATAAGAGTGAACCTTGAGGGTTTGATCTAAGTGTTGTTAAAGGTACTCACCCATTGATGATTAGATTCATTTCTAGAGAAATTATTCTTGTAGAAATTTTTTGAATCAAGAATACCATTTGCAGCAGGTTCCCAAACAAGGAAATATTGAGAAGTAGAAAATGGATAATTATCAATGATCTGCGCAATGTTGTTAGGGTGATCATGCCTATGCGATTGTAAAACATCCTTGATAGTATGACTAGTATCTTCAGGAGTATTATTAGGAGGTAACAAAGATATCAAGGGGTTACCAATCCAATTGTCACACCAAAAATTAATGGAGGAGTCAGCGGTAACCATCCATCGAGATTTTTCCATAATCTTATGATATGAGTCCCTAATGGAAGGCCAGATCGAGGAGTTAATGAAATTAAAATTCCCTTTCAAAAGTTTATTAAATAATATATGATTTAAAAATTCAGAATCTTTAGAAGTACAATTTATGAGATTCCATGTGAGTCTAGCTTAAAGGACATCATTAATTTTTTTTAATTTTTTTATACCAATTCCACCTTTATCAACAGGTTTACAACAGGTCTTCCAAGGGATGGTGACAAGAATATTTTAAAAAATACTTCCTGTCCAAATGAAATTTTTAATAAGGGTATTAATTTTCCTGAAGGTACCTACGGGCCATTTATAAATCATGAGAGTATAGACCATTTTAGAGACAATGGTCGATTTGAAAAGGAATATTCTACCGGCCATGGAGAGGGATTTCCCCTTCCAAGTAGAGAGTTGATTTATAATTTGATCAATTGTGTTAGAAAAGTATCAAGATTTAGGTCTCCCAAAAAATATTGGGACGCCCAAGTAAGTGAAAGGAAAAAGACCTTCTTTAATTAAAATATTATTTTTTATGATATTTTTTCTTCTAGAAGGGAAGTTTTTTCCAAAGAAAATATGAGATTTATTCCCGGAAATGGATTGGCCTGAAATTTTCTCAAAATGAGAAATAGCTTGTTTAAGAACTTGAATGTTTCTTTGTTACCCTTTGAGAAACAAGATGATATCATCTGCATATAGAAGGTGAGTGGTAACATTTAGGTTTCTGGAAGCTTGTAAGGGCTTAAGATTATTTTGATCAACCAGATTATTGAGGATTCTGCTTAAGTAATCTTCAGCAATAACAAAAATAATGGATGAAAGAGGGTCTCCCTACCTAACACCTTTTGAACATTTGAAAAAACCATAGGGGGTGGCATTGATCAAAATTGAGATAAGAGCGGAGTGAAATAAAGTTTTAATTCTCCCGATAAAAGTCTTTTGAAAACCAAAGTTTTTTAAGACTTTTAAAATGAAAGCCCAATCAATGGTATCAAAAGCTTTTCTAATATCAAGTTTTATGGAAACACTACCCCCTATTGTGTTTTTATTTAGGCAATTAGTACATTCGGAGGCAAGAAAAATGCAATCTTGAATAAACCTTCCTTTAATGAAACCAAACCGATTCCATGAGATGATTTTATTACATATTGGGAAAAGTCTATTAGAAATAATTTTAGAAATGATCTTGTAAAGAGTGTTAATCAGAGCAATAGGTCTAAATTGATGTATCTTTGAATCGTTTTCAACCTTAGGTAATAAAATAAGGAATTGAGCATTAATTCCACGAGGAAGAGATCCATGAGTAAAAAAGGATCTCACAAGATTACAAACATCAGAATGTAATAAATCCCAATGTTTTTTGTAGGAACAATTATTTAAGCTATTTGGTCCAGGCATACTGTTCGGTTTTAGACTAAAGACCGTGTCTCTGATTTCATGCTCAAGGGGAATACTTAAGAGAGACTCATTATCTTTTTCATCCACCATTAAAGGTATAATATCAGATCTAAGGTCAATATTATTCTCAGGACCATTAAAGATGTTGTAAAAGTAAGAGATAACATATTCAGAGATGGCCTCTTTAGTGTCAATGATCAAATCATTATGTACAAGTTTAGTAAGAGGGTGATTGGATTTCCTGATTCTTTGGAGGGAGTTATAAAATTTAGTATTTCGATCCCCATTAGTAATCCATTTTTTCCTAAACATTTGCTTACGAATATTATCCTTAAAGGTGAGTAAAGAGTTGAGTTTTAAAGAAATATTAGCCTCCGATTGAGGGTCCATATTAAAGTATGAGTTGGTATTGTGTGTTTGGATTTGGCTATTATCTTTTTCAAGAGTGAAAATGTCTAAATCCATTTGAGAGATTCTGGTTTTACACCATCCTTTGAGGAAATGCTTCAAGTTTTTCATCTTTAACTTATAGGCAAAGGAATCATGATGATGTTTCATAGAATTCCAAGTGTTTTTAATAAAAGTGACACAATTAGGATCCAAAGGCCAAGCATTGTTAAATTTAAAAGGAAGGGAAAGTTTACGTTCATTAATGAGGGAGATAAATAAAATATGATGATTATCTTAGTTAAGTCTAGGCAGATTTATACTAGAGACATTATCCCAAATTTCAAGCGCTTTCATGTTAACAAATTCCCTCTCAAGCTTATTGGCAACAATTTTTTTATAATGTCTTCTGTACCAAGTATATTTAGAACCAGTAAGGGTAACTTCAAAAATATTAAAATCCCTAATAGAGGATCTGAATTCTCTTATGGATATGGAGATATGTGAGGGGACAATTTTTTCACCAGAGTTAAGAATGACATTGAAATCTCCCATAACAACCCAAGGGTCCTGAATGGAGTTGTCCATGTCAGATAGATCATGCCAAAGAGTCCTTCTTTCTTCATATCTATTGTTGGCATAAACCATCGTAGAATAAGTATGACAACCATTCCATGAGAAATCACAGGTAAATTTTTTTTAGTATTTTTAAAAATGTTAATGTTTTGTAGATAATTGTGATAAAAAATCCACATAGAATCAGTATTAGGACCATTCTTACAGGAACCTAAGAAGTTGTAATTTAGAGATCCAAGACTGATGAAGTTCATATTGAAGATAACTTTAGGTTCAGAGATAGAAAAAAAATGAGGCTAATGAGTGTTTAAAAACCTCCTTAGAGTTGTGGAGGTATCATTATTATCTATGCATTGACAATTCCAAAAGATAAAATTCATTGCTATTTATGTTTTGGGGTATAACCCTTTTTTTGGATATCCCAGAACCTTTATTCCTTTGAGATCTCCTAACATTTGGAGAGGAAGTAGGTTTTGTTTTATTCTCATTAGTTTTAACATTAGAGTTTAGAGAAACAACATTAATCATAGTAGAAACTGCTGTAGGAACAGAGACCGATGTGTTTATAGGGGGAGATGGCAGGGCAGTACTGCCTTGGAGATGATCCATCTCAAATCCTTGAATAGGTGGATGTTAATTTGAGGATTGAATAGTATTCTTAATCATGACAGAGGGAGAATCCTCAGTAGAGACTGCACTCGTTAAAGAATTATCCTGCAAGGGGACAATAGTGTTTGCAGGGGTAGAGGGAAGGGTGATGTTTTCTTGTAATTGTTCCCCAGTTATATCCTGAACAGATTGGTGCTCAGGTGAGGATTGTTCAGAATTTTTAATCAAAACAGTAGGGGTGTCATCAGTTTTCAATAATTCAGAAGTGGAAATAGGATTAGTAGGGTGATTCTACAATAAATCAGAATCCTGTTTCCCAATAGGAGGTATGTTAACCTCACTGTTTACAGAATAGTCAGCAGAAAGCAGAGCATGCACATCTTTATCAATAGGAATAAAATCAATCATATGTAACTTGGTGTGTGCATCAGGAGTAGTAGTAGTGATATCATCATGCACTTGGAATATACTAACATGATTATCAACATGAGCAATCATATCAGAGATTTTAGGAGCAGAAACACAGTTTTTATCAGTAGTTATTTGAGAAGGATTTACTGAGTTACCTGATTCTGGGATTTTTTCCATGTTACCTTGTATCTTTTTAGAATCACCGAGGGAGGAGAACCCAATTTGCTGACTCCCTATGCCTTCCAGTGTCTTAGGAACTGCACCTGTGTCATCCAATTTATAAGCCGTAATAGAGTTCCCCATGTCCCTGCATACAGGCTCATTTGAAACTGATGAACTAGGTAAAGAAGCATTAATAGACAAATTGGAAATAATGGAGGGATTGTTCCCGCCCAATTTATTTCCATTATCATCGGGGTTTTGAAATATTTCAGCAACCATATTTTCAATTTCAATAGAAATTTTTCTATCTATTTGAAATGCCTCTTACTCATAAACCATGTCCCCCCCATGATTTACCATCTAGGGGGGCAAAGGCATTAGGTTTCTTAACCCATATATCCTGTTTCTTTTTAGGGAATTCAGATTTATCCAGAATATTATTTCCCTTATTACTGTGTTTAATTTTCTTCCAATCATTAGTGATTGGAGGGTCAACTTGTTTTCTAACCACTCTTCAATTAGAGAGGTTATGCCCTATAATTTTTCAAACCTCACAAAAAGGAAGTTTCTTTTCATATTCAATTTAAAAATCAGTTCTATAGTTAGGGGCATTGAAGTTTATAACTGATGGAAGTTCTATAGCAAGGTTTACCTCAACCATAATTCCAGAAAATAGCTCAAGGTCTCCATTAAAAGTTCTGTGATCAATTTTAATATGAGTTCCTATACAGGCAGCTATTTCATTTAAGATTTTAGGATGCTAGTAAAACCAATTAAGACCATGAATTCTAACCCATACCTGTGCCATAGAATTTCTGTGTGTGTATGGATTAAAGGAGACATCCCAGTCAGAAATTCTATGGAAACCCGGTTTAAGATGCAAATTACCGAATCTCCATACCTGATCAAGCTCTTCCTGCGAGTTGAAGAGTATATGATAATAACCTTTGCCAATGGGAACCATCTTCCATCTTGCCATACCCCAATAGTGTGCTATTCTGTTCTTGAGTTCCATCAGAGGCCAGGGTCAGTCACCCATATTGTAAGAAACTTGTCCATGTACCAAGTATTTGCACAATTGTGCTATTTGGTTTAGCACTTCTGGATCCACATATACTATGAAGCCACCATCCTCAAGATTTTTGAAGAGCGGAGGTTTGTACTCCATCACGTTACTCAGGTCCGATCCTTGTATCGCATCGCAGAAGGAGACAAGTAGTGCTCAAAGGGGTAATTTGAGATTTAAAACTTCTATATTGGGAGATCTAGTGTCTATAGACGCAAAAGTAGCAAGGGAAGTAAATTCACACTATGGATCAAAATCGGCCATCGATGAAGCTCAGGTAAAATCGAAGGAAACAAATAGGGTTTTCAGTCACCAAGTCGCCTTACAGAGCACTCTCAGGAGCCCCATCTTTTCCTTCTTTCTAGAATCACTCGGTCACTCTCCATCATTATTTGAAAATTACACATTTATTCCATGTCCAAATATTCAATTACCACCTATTTTATCATATTTGGAAACCTAGTTTGTGTTATTCTAGATGAAATTATTATATCCCTTTATATATTTTCAAGAGAATGTTTTATTAACCTTTTTTATGATGTGGGTTTCCCATAAACGGATTTTCAAATGTTAAACCCTTGATTTCCAAATACAAGTTCAAATTGTGAGGACACAATTTATTAAAGGGGGTATAATCTAGCACCCTAAGATTTTGTATAATATTTTCTTCAAATAAATTTTTTTTTTGATATCTTGCATTACATGCAACACCAAGTTTAGTTTGTGTTACACACAAGAAAGTGTTCTAACAAAATACAACATACTAATAAAATATAATTATGATAATTATCACATAGTCATTGTAATGGTAGGTTTAAATAGAATTAACTAAATTATGAAAATATGTGGTTTTATAATGTATATAAAATTAATTATTTTTAAAAAAATTAATTATAAATGAAAATAAGAACAATTTAAAAATAAAGAAAATATTTTTTTGAAAACAATTTTTATGCACAAAAATGTGTTTTAAAAAATAAATTAAAAATATAAATTTTATTGAATGATTTTAATGAAATTTATATATTATATATTCAATATAATATTTAAAATTCATCTTATGTGTTTTATAATAATGAGATAAAATAAATACAATTTTACTTTTAAAAACTATATTTTTCTAAAAAGTAGTTATAACACATTTTGCACACTTTTTAAAAATTAATTTTTTTACTATTTTATAAAGTTTATTTTAAAAAATAATATTCATTCTTGAAATCATCATTTCAATATTATCTTAGGATGAAGTTTTTAGAATTTTCTAAGAAGATATGTTTTTGATGAATTGTGAACAATACTGGTTTATATTAAGACTTGTCATTTATTTTAAAGATTTTTAAAACATAATTTTTTTAATATGGTTTTAAAAGTAAAATTATTTCAATTATATATCTATTAATCCAATTTAGTTCATTGGAATCAATTTCATATTAAATTTTAATATAAAAGCTTTTTTAAAATTTCTCTTTGGAAAACCACTTTTTTTCCACATCTATGAGATTAATTTTAAATTAAAAATTTCCATTTATGTGAATATAAATTAGAAAAATGAATTTCATATTTTTTAATCAGTATAATTTATACTATATAATATGTTTAAATTAATTTCTTACCATAATGAATATTAAAAAAAGTAAAAATTAATTACCGCGGTTAAGGTAAAAATGAGTTTTCCAGGGGGTTAAACTTAAAAGATAAGGGGTAAAATGAACTAGAAACATATAGGAAAACATTATATTACTATATTTAAATACTATAACCTAAAAGGTTCAATAATGGTCCATTTTAGATCCTTTAATCATTTAAAAAACATGGGTACATCTTTTTTTTTCAAAAATTAAAAGTGTGTCAATCACATCACTGATAAAAGGAAACCCCCTCTACTCTCATATTAACACTTGAGAATCCCATTATATTGACCAATACCAACAAAAATAACTTTATTAATTCCCTCCTATCATCCTATGAGCCTTATCTTGGTTATAAATCCAACCAAGAAAGGATTTTTGGTGCAAACCAAAACAAGTTGTCCGAAGAAGAGGCAACACCCCTAACCAAGCATTTTATTTTATTTCTTCCTAAAAGTCCTAAAATTATAATTAAATAATGAATATATAATAAAATATATATCATATATATTTTTATATGTTTTTATGTTATGGTCATACTGTACAAAAATCTCCACTTAAATTAAATGGGATACAAAATCATCGTTCGGATGTACGACAAACTACCACTGCACGAGTCAATGTTATTCATTTTCTATAACCACCTCTCAAATATGAATATAATCATGAATTTATTGATTATATATATGATATATAGGCTATAATTATACTCATTTAATTATAATTTCACATATACTTCCTTGCTTTCCATTTCTTAGAAAATATGATAATGTCGCTTGTGTGTACGACAAACTACCTCCTCGCGTAGCGATGTGATTCATTTTTCACTTAAGATTTACATGAAATGAAATTAGGATTAATTTTATTTTTATATATTATATTCATGAAATATTAATAATTACAGAGAATAAATTTATCATATAATTTATCACATTACCATCTATTGAATAAATGATAATGTCGTTGGTGTGTATAGAGGAATACCACCTCACGAAGTGACGTGATCCCTTTTTCATTAAAGTTTTAAATAGAAGGAAAATAGGGATAAATTAAATTAATATATGTGATATATATGAAATGATATTTATTATTGAAAATATATATATCATTCACTTCCTTAACCTCTCACCAATTAAAGAAATGATAACGTCTCTCATGCGTACGTACGACCTACCGTCTCCAAAAAGCGATGTGATTAATTATCCATGTTCAAAATTAAATAATGATTACACAAATTTATATAATAAAAAAATTATATTTATAAGAGTAATATAATTATGGAAATTGTGTAACTATAACCTATTTTTAATATCCATAACCTCCATGATGAAACGTGCATGAGAAAACAAGGAAATTAACACTCAAAACAATAGTGATAATGAAATATTATTAATGAATAGGTAATGATATGTTTTAAATGGATCATATATGATATTATAAATAAAAATATTATTATGGTATAAGTTAATAAAATGTTTAAAACCATTATACATGAGGTTAAATAATGATCATCGAAAGGTAAGTGCGAGGTAATGGGTTTCTCAACTCAATTTCAATTCATTGGGTTATACGACTAATTTATTGATCGTATTATGATAAAATTATGTGTAAAGTGATTTTTTATTGATTTATGTTTTACTTAAACATGTATATATGTGTTTATAAATTTTCTACACATAATCACCGCATTGATTAACTCTCAGCTCAATGATATAAACTTTTTAGGGGTTTTGTCTCAAACTTCCTTCTTCGAGACATATGTTATTTTAAGAACCAAATTTGTTTTGAATGGTGTATATACTGAAACTTTACATATTATATCAATAATACTTCTTATATCATGAAATTTTAAGTTATAATTAATCTACTTCACTCATGGGAAGTTATGATTCAAAAGTTACCAAAGCGGTAAGGGTTTATGTTTCAATATCATTTTAATCGAGATTTCTTATGATTGAATTTAAATTAAAGGAAATTATTTCATAATTGTCTATTAAAACATTTTAATTTTATTATAAAAAATTTATTTATGAATTTTTCAATTAATATTTCCATTTTAATATCTTTGTTACTTAAAATTATTGAGAAAATGTTTTTAAGAAAACCTGACTTAATTTCCCTCTTCAGTAAAAAATCCTTCTTATTCAAAATACATGTTCTCTATAAATGTTTTCCAAAATATTTTAATATGATTTTTTAAATTTATATTTACCCTTAAATATATTTTTAATTTTTTTTGGAATTAATCTTCCTATAATTTTCAAAAAAAATTACTTTTTAAGTTTTCTTATAAAAATTCAAAAGGAATATTTTTTTAACATATTTGGAATAAATAGAACTCTTCTACCATCCTGACCACTCAATGTTTTAATGATTCATTTTTGAGTTTCAAGGTTTATTTTAAAAAAAATAATTAATTTTTGAGAAAATTTTATATTTTAAATAAGAATTTTCATAATGGTAAGGATATTTTCTTCAAGAAATTTTCAAAGTGATCTTTCAAAATCATTTTACATATAAGATAACATCCTTTGATGTTACTAAAAGTGAGAAGGTTATTTCACTCAAAAATGGTTTTTTTTAAAATTATTTTCATCAATTAAAAGAAACTTTGAAACTATTGATTGTTTCTAAATTATGTATATATGTCTCTCACATATATACCAAGATTATTTTGCTATCGTTTGATGAGGTAACACATTCCTTATGATCTTTTATCAAATGCATTCATTATGAAATTTCTTTTGATTATGATATGAAGTGATATTATGAAACAAATTTTATTTCCATGGGTAATTATTATTTTATGCCTTATAATTGATTTGATTTATGTGGAATAGATTTATCATGAACATGTTATTATGGGTGCACCCAATTAGAGCTACAATACAATGGGTAATGACATAGTTTCATGAGAATTCATGTATGGGATTAGGGATTAAACCTGATTCATTTTTTTACTTTTTACACCATGTGATATTGTCGAGGATGGTATCCTTGATTCATTTCTAGGTCCTGTTTTTTGTTTCTACAATATTTTATATGATTCCATGATCTTATAACACAATGTTATTTACTTTATTCTTCCATATTATTACTCATGTCCCTTATATTTTATGATATCATGTTATACCTTTGACTCATATTTTATGTTTTATTAATAGTTTTATTCCATTATTGGGATTTTAAACCCACCCCTTCCTCCATTTATTCCCTATGTTGTCTCATGCAGTTTTAGGAGCTCAAATATATTTTAAGAGATTACTATGGAGAATAAAATAATTATGCCATGTTTAAGTTTCCCTTTATGAAATATGAACCTAGTCTTCCAAAGAAACTAGGAATTTATGATCCATGTGCTATATTAATGGATATTTACGTTTAATAATAATGTAATAAAATGTGTAAAAGGAATGGGTATCCATAAACACTTTATAATTGGGCATGATTAATGGAAATTTTATAAAATAAATTAACATGAACATGTGATATTTATTTAAATATTAATTCCTTAGTATTACTAATTTACATGAAATTTAAAATAAACTCCTTCATATTCCAAAATATGATATGTTTATGAAAATTTTTATAATCATATAAACATTTCATGTTTTATGTAAAAAATTTACATAAATTAAATATCGTAAATTTTATTTCATTTTAACCTTTTATCAAATCATTAAAAAATACCTTATGTATGGTTTAAATAATTTACTAAATAAATTATTTCAATATAAACATTTTATATTCAAATTTAATAAAAATTCATAATTCAATATAAACGCTTTTATACTTTACCTTATTTTATCATTTATAAACTCAATAAATTATCCACTATGTAAAGCCACTTTAAAACTAGATCACATAGATGTATGATATTTTTTTTGAAAATTTTAATAAAAATAATATTATTTAAAATTTCTTACACCAAAAACGTTATGATATAGATGGAGATGTGGTCTTCCCCTGAGTGAAAACTCTTAGAAGGGGAAAAATATATTTTTTTAATCCTAAGCCCCTTTAAGGGAGATATTTTATTCTATATTAAAACAATAACCATGTCCATTTTAGACAGCGAAAGTCATTTATGTTCTATGGTCATACCATAAATCACGATTTATCAATTTATACTTTGATGTGGTTGATCCTCATGGTGTAAATCCAATTCACATAACCACAATGAAGTGATCAATCAAACTTGATGTATCTAAGTTATAAAATGTTGCTTTGTTTATTATGAAACAATTACACAACTATTTTACATAAACTATAGCGACACAACTTTTTCTTACATGACCATGACATCATTTTAGAGATAAAAACATAAAAAAATTACAAAACCAAGATCAAAGGTTTATTTTCTTGGAAAAATTAGGACCACAAATAAATTTTTTAGAATAAAACAAAAAAATTATTTAATTACTCATTCTCTAAATTCTTAGTGGCCCTCATGTAATCCATAATATAATTAGTCACTAGAGGATATACCTCAAATAAAGGGGTGAGATAAAATCCAAATAAGAGGATAGATAAGAACATGAATCAATATAACATGGATGAGCATAATCTTCACCAGGATAACATAATCATGGTATCATCATCAAAATCTTGATAAGAATCATTAGATAAATTCATGGAATGTGGCATTTCATAAAAATGAAACTTCATGTCTTAGTGGTCCAATACCACACATATTTGGGAACAAAGCTAGCATCATGTTCACACATAATATACTTGCATAATCATAACATAATAATTGTTAAAACATATAGCATAATGTACACATATAGTTCTAAATATCCCATGAGATACATTACATTACCCAATGAATTAGAGTGATATATAATTTCGAAGACACCTATCAAATCAAAAGATTTACATAATCATGCATTCTATATAGAACGTATAACAATATTTACGATAAAATAACCCATGTAAAGGATTAGGTTTCATGAGAATTTAAAAAAGATTAATTTAATGAATAAAAAATGTGGTTCCCAGAATAAAAATTGAATAACATACTCAATATAATAATCATCAATATTGAGTGAAGAAGAAACAATCACAAGAGAATTAAAATATGTGTTTTTTAGAAAGAAGAGTTATTTGGGAAAAAATCTTTCAATTTTTCATAAAATCATATTAGAAACATGTATATCCTAGAAAATAATATATAAGAAAAAATAAATCATATTTTAGGAATATTAAAAGAACATCCACACTGAAATTTTGCATGAAAGAGTAATAACCTGAAGAAAAGAAATTGGGTTTGAGAATCCTCTTACTTTATGTATCAATGATTTCTTCACTTTAATATACTAGATAATAAAATTATATTCATTAATTACTAAATAAAGAACAAAATTTAAATGTATTTGATTCATTATAATTTTATTAAATTTTTTATGGCTATTATATCGAGTTATAGAGTTCAATTTCATCATTTGGGAGTGTTCATTTTATTTGTTTTCATGATTGGTTCACTTGTATATATGTATGGTAGATCATGAAAAATGATAATAATTATCAATAATTGAAATCATATGTTATTAATGAACTTTTATAATTTTAAATGGTCTTATATATCTTTTTTTTCCATATTTGAGGATAATTCATTAGATAAACATTAATGATAATCGTTTGGATCAATTTGGTGGTTAATGATCATCACTAACTAGTTTTGTTTTATTATTTAGTATTATGTATATGTGTTAGTTAGAGAATATAAAAAAGCTTAAGGGAAATTTTAAAATATTTTTCAACCATTATAATTGTTTTATGACCAGCCTTAAAGGCGGTAAATGAAAATGAAAACTTGTAGTCCTCAAAAGCGATAAATCAACACCTCACGGATGATGTTTTCATTTTCAGAATAAAAGTGAGAGGAGAAGTGGTTTTATGATATATTATTACATTAACATAATAAAATTAAGGTATATATAAGATACTGGAGTTATCATGCCACTTGGATAAGTTTAGGTGAGGATCGAGTGAGAAAAGAAAAGAAATTGAAAAGAAATTAAAAGAAAATGAAGGAGGATTTAACCTCTCGAATTCTTATCCTTGAGAACCACCTTAGGGAAATTGTGTTGGGATTTTTTTTGAGACCAAAAACTTTTAGATGTGGGGAATAGTATTGGGAATAATTTTTATAACTTTCAAATCTTTGTAGGTGTGAGGAGAATAGGTGGTGAGGGGTGGTATTTATAGGGGAGGAGAGGGTTGTTTTTTGATTATTTTATTAATTACTTTATTATTTTGGATCAAGACTATGAATAGTTTAAAAATTATTACTAAATATATAAAACAATGAAGTATATTTTTATATTATGGTCTTACATAATCCATATATCATCTATGAAACAATAATTCATGTATTTGTTAAATACTATAAATTACCATATTTCACTATTCACCAAAACTTCAACTATTTTAGAAAAATACCAAAAATCACCCTTACCATTTTTATGTGTGTAATTTAAAAATGAACTCCATTTTATGAAAATAATTTTCTAAACATGTGAAATTTAATTTTTAATTAAAATCATCATTTATTTGAAAAATACTGGTTTTAAAATTATAATCGATTTTATGTCACTTTGAAAAATTAGTTATGGTATCATGAAATTATCTTATAATAATAAGAAAAAAATTAATCTATGAATCAATTTTATGAAAATAAAAATTATTTTAAACTGTTAAATTAATTATAAATATTTAATTAAACATTTATGTTTGATAAAAATACCAACACTTAATTTATCATTTTTTAAACATTTATTTACTTATACTATGATATAATTATATGATACCGTCTTTAATAAGATTGATATTTTTTTATATTTTTATATGTGTGGTTACTATTCTATTTTCTAGATTACTATTCCTAATGGTCACATTACTATTCCAAAGGTGAAGATACTATCCCATTGGTATATGTTCTTTAATTTTTACGAATACCACTTATTTTATTCAAAATTAATGAAAATAATGTTTTTATTTGGATATATATGCTTTTTATATGTTTTATACTATATAAATTAATTACAAGAAGGTAAGAAAAATCTATTGATCTATGTTTGGGTTGTTACATTCTTGCCCCTATTTGAAATTTTACCTATAAATTTCATTTTATATACTAATATGAGAATATGTGAGTGTACTTATACTTTATTTCTTCCTTTGATTCCCATGTTTTCTCTTTATACTTTTGGTTCTGGAATAGTACATTGACCCAATGAGTAGTATTTTTGTGCAGAAATTTATCTCTACGGTCTAAGATCGTCACCGGATACTCCTCGTAAGAGTGATCATTTTCAAATTGTACCACCTCTGAATTTAGTACATTTGAGGGATCTGGTATGTTCTTTCTCAAGTGGGTATATGGAATACATCATGTACTTGAGAAATTATTGGTGGAAGTGCTAGTAGATAGGCCACAACACTGACACAATTAAGAATCTAAAAGGGGAAGATGTACTTGGGACTTATATTTCCTACAATCCCAAATCTCATGATCCTCTTCCTTGGAGATATGCATAGGAATACAATGTATCCAACCTTAAACTCTAGGTCTCATTAATGATTGTTTACATAGCTATTTTGTAGACTTTGGTCTGCCTTGATGTTATGTTGAATGGTTTTTAACTTCTCTACCATTTCTTAGACCATTTCAGGTCCTAGTGGATTAAGTTCACTGACTTCATCCCAACATTCCAGTGTTCTGCATATTTTCCCATAAAGGGCTTCATATAGAGCCATTTGGATGCTCAAGTTGTAATAGTTGTCATAAGAGAACTTGAACAGAGTAAGATATTGGTTGCATCCTCTTTTAAAGTCCATATAACATTCTCTCAACATGTCTTCTAATGTATTAATAGTCCAATCAGATTGGATATCAGTTTGAGGATGATAATTAATGCTCAACTTTGACTTAGTTTTTAGAGCATATTGGATAATTTTATTGATTTTAGAGGAGAATCTTGGATCTCAATCAGATAAAATAGATAGTGGTAATCTATGTAGCCTTACCAATTTACTAATGGATATCCATGAAAGTTGATCTAGTGATAAGTCCTATCAAATTGCAATACAGTGAGATGCATTTGTGATAAGATACACAATAACCCATATAAAGTTGTTTCCTCTGGATTTCTTCAGAAGTTTGGTGAAGAAGTCCATGGTTTTTTCCCATTTCCATGTTGGTATGGATAATGGTTTCATCATCCCATTATAATTTTTCCTTTTATCCTTCACTTATTGATATACCCGACACATTGAGGTATATTCAACAATCTTTTTCTTTATATTGTCCCACCAATAGTGCTCTCAGAGATATCGATACATATTTTTTCTTCCTAGGGTAATAGATAAACTTGATCTATTTGAATCATTCAAAATATATTTCTTTATATCTAGATTGGATGGTAAACATAGTCCTGATCCAAATGTTATGAATCCTTCCTCATCAGTTTTGAACTCTAAGGATTTATCCTTTCTGATATCTTCAACCTTATTTTGAATTACTACATCATTTCTTTGAGCATCCTTTATTTTCTCCATGAGGGATGGTTTAGAAATCATTTGATAAAGTATTGATGATGTTACTTTATTAATTATTCCCATTTTTATACTTTCAAATCTAATAATATTGGATCCTTCTTAGTTATCATCATTGATAATGTTTCCGGATCCTTTCTACTTAGAGAATATGCCACTTTATTTTCCTTAATATGATAGTTGTGGATTGAGTAGTTGTAATCCTTGATGATCCTAACCATATTCACTGGTTCATATTAATATCCTTTTATGTGAATATATATTTTAGGATCTTATGATCAGTATATATATCACACTTCTCCCCATAGAGACAATTCCTCCATATTTTCAATGAGAAGATCACAACTGCCAACTCCATATCATGCGTGGGATAAATTTTCCCATTAATTTTCAATTGTATTTTGGTATAGGATATCAATTTATAATTTTGAATTAGTACACAACCTAATACTTTTTTTAAAGCTTCATTGTATACCAAAAAGATTTCTCCACTTGTCAGTAGTGGGAGTATTGGTGTAGTGATAAGCCTCTTTTTCAACTCTTTGAAGTAGTCTTCACATTCATTGGTTGAGAAGAAATTTACTCCCTTCTGAGTCAACTTTGTTAATGGGTTTAAAAATCATGTTAAATTCTTAAAAAATTGTCGGTGATACGCAGCCAAACCAAGGAAAATACGGATCTCTATTATTGATGTTGGCCTAGGACACTCTTCGATATCCTTTATCTTCAAAGTGTCCAAGAATATTCATTTTCTGGTGATAAAATTCCCCAATAATGATACTTCTTACATAAAAGAATCACATTAAATTTACTTGTCATATAGATTCTCCCTTCACAAGGTCTTTAGCACAGTATTCCAATGCTCATCATGTCCCTACTTGCACTTGAAGTATATCATAATATCATCAATGAAGACTACAAAATTTTTGTCGAGGAAATATCTAAAGATTCTATTCATAAATATATGAATATTTATGGAGTATTAGTGGGTCCAAATGGAATCAATATGAACTCATAGTGTTCATACGTCATTCGAAAGTCAGTCTTGGTAATATCTGCATTTCTCCCCTTTAATTGGTGATATCTTGACCGAAGATCCACCTTAGAGAAATACTTGTCCCCACTTAACTGATTGAACTAGTAATCTGTGTGTGGAATGGGATACCTTTTCTTAATCATGATATTGTTGAGCTCATGATAATCAATGTAGATGCACATTGATCCATACTTATTTTTGAATAAGAGAACTGGCACACCACATGGCGAAGCACTCAGGAATATGAAACCCTTTTCCAGATTCTCTTGTAACTACTTCTCTAGTTCTTTCAACACAATGGTTGCCATTATATAAGAAGTATTTGGTATAAGAAGAGATACAGTAATAAGTTAAATTGAGAAATCAACCTCTCATTCAGGAGGAATATGAGGAAATTATTTTGGGAACACATCAACATAATTCCTTACAATAGGCATGTCTTTGATCGTGATTCTCTCATTTGACTCAATAATTTGAGATGGATATGATTTACCATGAGGAAATAATATCCAAAATTGATATAATGATTCTAAAGGAGATTATTCCCCCTTCTTACTCCTGTATATAATTTTAGGATTCTTTGACATGTGAAGATTGATCTCCCCTTCCTGACAGTTAATATTGGATTTGTATAAAGATAGAAAATTCCTTCCTAATAAAGCATCAAACTCCACCAAAGGAATTAAGACTAGATTTTTTTTGAGGTTAAATCCAAAAATATTAACTAGGGAGGAGTTATATACTTTTTATGGAATATTTTTTTCCATTTTTATTCTCACATATAACTCAAACTCCATATTTTGTGGTGGTTTTTGAATTGTTATTCTAAACTTTCAAGATGTGAAAGAAGGTGTAGAACTAGAATCAAATATTATTCTCACTCTTATTGAATGAATTACCAGAATACCTATCACCCCATAATTGTCAGGATATACCTCAGAAGTAGGGATGGCATAAGTATTCTCTTTCTCCTTTGGATTTGGTGGCTACTGATGGAGATTACCCTCGAGGACTCAAGATTTAGTGCACTGGCTTGCATAGTTCTCTTGCTCCCTATAATTGAAATATTAAACCATATGTTGTTATCTCCTTTCCTCCACCACATTTTTCCGAATTATTTATGTATCTTTGACATTCATGATATTGGTGGCCTTTTCTCTTATACTTGAATCATTTTCCCACCATTTTGAGGCAATTCCCATGATACTTATTCCCTCATTTTTGACATGTGAGTGGTTGATTTTTCTTTCCAAATTTTTCATTATATATTCCATATTGAAACTCAATCTTTAGTTTCTTATCTCCATATCCATGGGACCATTCTCTAAAACTATATCCACTTTGAGATCACATAGAACAACTTATTTATAACTCCCAATGTCTCGAACAGCTAGAGCCTTTTGAAGGTGCGTTTTTATACCCCTAAAGTATCTATATATTATTATATAATTGTTAATAAAAAACACAATGAATACCTTGAAATACTTGTGAAATTTTATTCATAATCCATGATAGATTCACCTTCCTTTTTCTTCATCTCTATGAATTATATATCTATATTTTTATGATGAGTTTGAGGGAAATACTTATTAAAAAAATATTTTCTTAAATTTGTCCCACTCTATCTCTTCAATTTCTTCCTTTGGCTTGGTGATATTAATCAATTCCAAACATTAATCAACCTATAAATATAAATGATAATGTATAGAGTCACATTCTCCTTATTGAAAAAGTGAAACACAAAAAATATCTTCTCCATTCAGTTGACCCACTATTATGTGACATGTGGATCAGAAGGTCACCTAAATATCCGTGGTAATTTCTGCATAAAATATTCGACATAAATTTTATCCCACTTAGGTGAAGAATAACATTCCACATTATTTATTTTATTTTCTATATCATGAGATATTTTGGTAATCATCACCATGAAATTTAGAACTACACCTCTCACGACATTGGGGATATCATTTAGGAATTTATTGCATTGTTCCTCACATGGGTTTTTGGATTTATTTCTCATGGTTCCCACCATTTTTTAAAATAGAAAAGTTTTGAAAAAAACATACATAAACTTTTCATGAATAAATAATTTATTCCTTTGTGAAATTAACTCTAAAGTCATATCTTGTGGGATCCCTATGTTTATCATTTTTCTAAAACAAAGCTTCTTGGGTACTTACATTTACTTAGTCTCATACTAAGGGTTTTCACTAATTTTATATAATACTAATTCCAAAATTAACAATACTATGCTCTAATACCAAAAATGGAGACTCTATTTTTTCTTACATGACCATTACATCATTTTAGAGATAAACATAAAAACATTACAAAACCATGATCAAAGGTTTAGTTTATTGAGAAAATTAGGACCATAAATAAAATTTACATAATAAAACATAAACAATATTTAATTTATTCTTTTATAGACTCTTAGTTTCCCAAATTTACTCCTTAGTATAAGTAGTCACAAGAGTATATACATAAAAGAAAGGGGTGATCGAAAAGCCTAGTAAGAGGATAGATAATAAAATGAATCAATATAACATGGGTGAGCATAATCGTCATAATCATAAAATAATTATGGGATCATAATAATAATCATGAGATGAAGTATTAGATAAAGTCATGGAATGTGGTAATGCATAAAAATGAAACTCCACGTCTTAGTGGTTAAATACCACACATAGCTGTGGACAAATCTTGCATCATGTTCATGAATAACATATGTGCATAATCATAAAATCACCACTATAAAAAAATCCATCATTATTTTCATTAATATTGGACAATATCTCATGAGATATATCACATTAACCATTTCATTAGATCACTATATAAATCCAGGCATACCAGTCACATCATAACCTTTACATAGTCATGCATGCCACATATAAAGTATACCAATCTTTATCATAAAAGAACACATGTAAAGGAAATGGGATTCTTGTGAATTTCATAAAGAATAATTTCATGAATAAACATTAGGATTCCCAAAATATAAATGGAATAGCATAATTTGTATAAGAATCATCAATCTTGAGTGAAAAAGAAACAATATCAATAGAAGTAATGGATGCGTTTTTTTAGAAAGAGGAGTTCTTTTGGAAAAAATATTTGAATTTTTCATAAAATCAGATTGGAAACATGTAAATCCCAAAAAATAAATGGTACAAAAAATAAATAAATTATATTTTAGGAATACTAAAAGAACATCTACGCTAAAATTTGTCCTGAAAGAGGAATAACCCAAATAAAGGAAATTGGGTTTGAGAATCCACTTACCTTACGTACGAATGATTTATTCACTTTAATATTTGGAATAATAAAATTAGATTCATTAATTACTAAATAAATAACCTATTTTAAATTTATTTATTCATTATAATTATATTAATTTCATTTATTTCCATTTTAATGAGTTATATGGTTCAATTTTATTGTTCGAGAGTGTTCTTTTTCTTTGTTTTCATAATTATTTCATTTGTATATATGTATGAAAGATCATGTAAAATGAGAATAATTATCTATAATTGAAATTATAAGTAATTAATGAAATTAAATAAGTTTAAATGTTCTTATATATTATTATTTTTCCAAATATGTGGATGATTTATTTGATAAATTTTAATGATAATATTTTAGATTAATTTGATTGTTTTCGATCATCACAAACTAGTTTTGTTTTATTATTTATAATTACGTATATATTTTACATACTAAAAATAAAAAGGTAATAAATAATTTTTAAAATTTATTTTAACCATTATAATGATTTTATGATCACCCTTGAAGGTAGTAAAGAAAAATGAAAACTTGTCTTCATTGAAAGCTATAAATCAACACATCACAAATGATGTTTTCATTTTTAGAATAAAAGAAAGAGGAGAAGAGGTTTGATGATAGATTATTCCATTAAAATAATTAAATTTCTGTATATATAATATAATGGATTTATCATGATACTTATATAAGGGGAGTTTAGGAGAGAATAAGAAAAAAAAGAAATTGAAAAGAAATTAAAAGAAAATAAAGGAGGATTTTACATCTTGAATTTTTCTCCTTGAGAACCTCCTTAGGGAAATTGGTTTTGTTATTTTGTTGAGACCAAAGGCTCATGGACAAGGTGAAGAGTCTTGGGAGGAGTATTGGGAAAAATTTGGAAAAGATTTAAATCTTTTTAGGTGTGAGGATAAGAGGTGGTGAGGCGTGGTATTTATAGGGGAGGAGATGAGTGTTTTTTGATTATTTTATTCATTAGTTTGTTATTTTGGATCAAGAATGTTAATATATCTTCATTTATCACTAAATATATTAAATAATTAATAATAATTAGATAATATGGGATTACAACATCCATACATCATTTATGACTCAATAATTCAAGTATTTGTTAAATACTGTAAATTACCGTATCTCACAATCCACTAAAAAGTAATATATTTTAGAAAAATCAAAAAAATTCAACCTAACTATTTTTATATGTTTATAATTTAAAAATGAATTCAATTTCATGAAAGTAATTTTATAAATATTATAAATTTAGTTTCTAATTAAAACCATCATTTATTTTAAAAAATAAATTTTTTAAAATTATAACTGATTTTCCACACTTTAAAAAATTAGTAAATGTATCATAAAATTATATTATAATCATAAGACAACACAATATTAATTTATGAATCTATTTTATGAAAATAAATTTTCTTTTATATCATTATATTAATTATAAACTTGTAAATAAAAATTTATGTTTTATAAAAATACCAACACTTAATTTATCATTTTTAAAACATTTATTTACGTATAATATGATATAATTATATCATATTTATATTTATAATATGGATAAATTTTATTTATACTTTTATAAGTGAGGTTAATATTCTATTGGTTAGTTTACTATTCCTAATAGTCACATTATTATTCCAAACGTCAAGTTGCAATTTAATTGCTATAGGTTCCTTAATTTCTATGAATATCACTTATTTAATTCTCAATTAATGAAAATAATGTTTTTACTAGGGTTACTATGATATTTATGTGTTCTATACCATATAACATAATTAAAAGATAGGAAAAAATTCCATTGATAAAATTTTGGGTTGTTACATAAACCACGACATGGTTTCTTGAAAATCATAAAACTAAATCCATTTTACTATAAAACTAAACTTTGGTTATAAAAAATTCCTCAATCTATGTTTAATTCAAACAAAAAAAACATAGTTCTACATATATGTTTTTTCTTGTTTCTACACATATTTGAAAAATCAATCTAAACAAGATAAAAGTGTCCTTGATACCGGTATTGGGCTTTTAGGTGATAACACTTAGAAAAAATAGTGAAAATAATTTACCAAAACCAATTTAACCCATATTACCTTTCCTTTCATATTATACTTAATAAAATAAATAAATAATAACATGATTTTTTCTTCAATGATCCACATGTCTATGATTGTGCACATGGGAATGATAAATATCACCAAGAAGTAGTTTTTAAACTATTTTTTCTTAGGATATCACTGTGTCATTCACCTAAAAAACTTTGAGCCTATTTAAATATTAAATAATTAATCATAATTTGAGTTATTTCCTAAGAGTTTTTATAACAACTCATCATTGTGATTCATTATATAACATTTAAACCATGGATTTACCTATTCAAATTTCATTAAATTATCATTTCATGATAATCAAAAAAACATGATATCTTAGAGTAAGATAAGAATTTCAAACCATGAATTATTGTATAACATGTAAAGTACCTTTAATAACACCACAACATCGCGATATTCACCAAAACATGGTATATCCTAATACAGACCACAACACGGTCTAAACTACCATTTCATGGTCTTTCCTTCTGTGTATACTTTACTAGGTCATTGGATCAAAATATTTAAAACTTATTATCAAAATACTAATCCCATTTATTTAATTTATTTTGTTTTTTAGGGTGATTAATAGGCTAGAGTGGGGGTGGAGTAGGCCATGAACACTTGGACGATGCCTATAAATGTCTATTCTGTCTAAGACCACATTTAATACGAGCTTGGAAAATTGAGACAATCATAGTCCTCATTTTAAATGGTTTGGTCTATGGTCTAACATATATTTGTAATTTAGATTAAAAATAATTTAAAAAAATTTATACACACTTATTATTAAGGAATATTAATGATTAATCACATAATAGTTCTAACATAAATATTAATTTATTTTCATATTCATCACATATTTACAAATATATATTTTTGTTATTAAAAAATTACATATTAAATTAAAATTAAATTAAAATAAAAAGGATTAAAATTAGTCTTGTCCCACGAGACAACTCATATATATTGTGGATATTCGGTATAAGCTCATGGTGTTTTCACTTAGTTCATTTAAAACCATTTAAAACATAGATAATTTTTTCTTACTCATCTCATCCCATAAATACAGGTTGTTGGAAAGGCCCATTGGGCCAAGGCTTATAAAGTACCCCTATTTTTTATTTTATTATTGTCTTTATGGTTTCTATTTTGATTTATATTATGAAAAATTAATTAATTTTAGTAATTATTTGAGAAAATATTTTAATTCCAGATTGAGTTTACAATTTTATTTTTTTTATTTTTGAAATCTATTTTGGAATTTTTCTTTATGTATTTTTCTATTCTAAACATCATAATTTGAATTCATCCCTTATTACTTCCAATATGCCTACAACTACATATGATACAAATAAATTAAATAAAAATATTACTTTGAACTATAGATAATAAAAATTAGGACTATTGTTATCTAATAAGAACTTTAATATTATTTATATGGATATAAAAATAAGTTATATGTCTCTAATGGTGTATATAATTTAAGTACAATCATTCTCGCTCTTGGGGATAAAATTTGGAGAGAACTATCTAATAAACCAAGTATTTCTTCAACTTGGATAAATATCACGTCCATATATATGATAAAATATATTTTATGAATAATATATAGTAAAAGGTAAATTATATAATTTTAATATGAAACATCAAACCTTTATATGAGTTAATTAAATGAATTTAATATGACCATCCTTGATCTTGAAAATATTAATGCTAAATTAAAATATAATGACTAAAATATTAGTTTACTTCTATCTTTTGCCCATTTATTCATGAGACTTAAATAATTAATGATTTATATGAACTAAAACTTGACTCAAAAGGTGAAAAACCAACATTTCATTACTGAGAGTTACAAATAAAGTGAATAAAAAAAAGGGACAAGGGTTGATGAATAGGGGAAGACCAAAATAATGACAGGTTAAACTGAAATAATTGAAACATAATAAAAGGAGTGTTTCCAAATATAAAACAAAAATATTTTAAGTGTAATTTTAATGGTCTTAAAAGGTAAAATACTTATATAACCATAATAAAAACAATCCAAAAAAACCATTTTTTCCATGTCCCATCGATTTGTTTTAACTGAATAATAATTAATGAAGTGTGTGCCTTTTATCTATTGAATATTTCTCATCCAATATCTTCTACAAAATATTAATATGGATCACTGAGAAATAGTCAATAGGCTCCTTTGTCCTAGGTTATCCATGGGAAGTGGAAAATCAACCAATGTTTTTAAGGAGTTTATTTTATCTATGGTCTTTATAACCTTTGGTTAAAGGCTTGAAGAAAAACAAAAAGAGTGATTTGACTTGAGATGTTTTTATAGAATTAATATCATATTCAAATTCCACAAATTATAATAGGATTTTGTCACCATTTATATCCATCCAAGGATATTCCTTAAAACTCAAATCATTCAACTATTCAATGAAATATTTCATAAATGTTTCAAACACCACAAATCATTATAAATTATCATAATATTGTACTAGTGATTTTTTAGTGTTTAAAAATATCGACATTAAAAAGACTCAAATCACCATTAAATAATGATATTACTATTCTTTATATCTTTAGTAGGATATAACCAACAAAGTCAAGCATTATATCACAACACATGAATTTTCATGAACTAAACCATGTCATAGTGCAACAAAGTCAATCATTATCTCACAACGCATTAATTATAATTCACTAAACCATGTCATATTAATATTAACTATGATGTGGTTTAAACTTGAAAAAATTATAACCTGATTTATACCACCACTTTATGGTTTTACTATTAATTTATATTTTTTTAAATCTCCCACTTACACTAAATTCTTATATACTTAATACACTTTCACTTTATGTCACATCATACATAAAAACTTGTGAAATAATATCGATAAATATTTTTTATATTTTCTAATACTCATCTTAGAAAAAATAGCCTTCATTTTCCCCACATTTTATATCATATGAACCAATTTTTGAAGAATACAGCCAAATATTATTTTGTATATCCACTAAAACAATTTTGGGGTAACTATTAATGTTTTTTAAAAACACTTTGTCACAAAAATTAATCCTCATTCACACAACCATAAAGTTTAACCCTATGGATTTTTATATCATTGAAAAAATTATAAATTTTAAAATTTATAAATATAAGAAAAGTGAAACCTCTATAAAAATATCAATGATATTCAAGTTACAAAGGGATTTAGCATGATCTCTGTCAAACACATGTATCTACACAATTTTATTCAACAAAAATATCATATACAAGTATATATAATCATATAATTCATTTTTTTAATATTTTGAGTGACCATGAGACATGAAGGATGTCAATAATGTATATAATATTCATATATTTTTTATTCTTATATTATAAACAAAATAGATGAATGAACATGTCACCTGTAATTAACCCATAAGTATGATAACATCACATACCCCTTACGTAAATGTATAAGAACAACACATTTCACTTATGTAGGTGTGGGAATACACTTCCTCAGTCCATCTGTATTAATGGTAAAGATGTCATATGAGTACATGATAGGAAAAATTATATCTTGGTTAAACCACAATTGGATACATGATCAACAACATACCCAACCACCCCTTGATTAACCCAACTTAAAGGTTAGTTTAATAAGTAAAACGACATATTAAGGTTTTCATGTTGTATCTTATTAACATCAGGTAATGGGGATTTAATATAATATATGAACATGCAGTGTATGAAATAAATAATGTATGAAATTCCATTTTTTATTCATAGAAGGTCATCCAATATACAAAAATCCTTTTATGCTATATGAGTGAATTTCATATCATAATATAATTCCAAAAACATGATAATATTCAAATATCATAAAAATTTATAATAACCTGTGATGAAAATCACTAATGGATAACTCAAATTCATACTTTGGGAGGTATATATCATTTCATTTTAAGTAATATATAAAAATAACATAATAAAATGATAAATAGGTGACCTTCTTTTTTATATCATGATGTATTTTATATACCATTAAACTCCTTTAATAATATTAACCATATAATACATAAGTTATAGTATAATAATATCCCATACAATAGACCAATATTGAGTCATTATGTTTACGACATTTTTAAGTTTTTTCTAAACTCTCTACATCACTATATATTTCCAGCCATATCTATATGAGATAATATGATAAATATGGCCACTAAGATTCTTTATTGGTTTAAAATCTTGGAAGAAATATTGTTTGAATAATGGTGCTATTAGGATTCATAATCCTCACGTTAAAATCCTTGAACACAAAAATATTTAAACATATTTTATTCAAAAAATATAATGTTACAATGTTAATAACTTATGTTGTCCTAAATACACTTTTTCTAATTTCATCATCATTATATTTGGAACATTTGAATATTTAAATTTTCTTTGAGATAATTTGGTAACAAAAAATAATTCAACTCTTTACGTTAACATTATTCTTTGAAAACATACCCTAAAAACCTTTAGGATATAAAGTGACATTCACTTTGAATTAATTTTCTAATCATACTCCCACAATCAAATTTCAAATTATAATCTCCATTCAATATATTTATATGAAACATATTTTTTTATGATGATAAATGACTCTTATATATTTTGGTGGGAATATATAAGGACCTGACCATAAAATAATAAATAATCTTCAATTAAATGAATAATTCACATTGATGAACTTTTAAGGTTTAGAGTTTTAGAGAATTAGGACATAACTATTACATATCTTCTTGAAAATTACATGTAGACACTACTACTCAGTATCCATTTTTTTTCATGAAATAAAAACTCTTAAAAAGAAACATTTCTAGTTTCAAGTTTTATGTAGCATGACTTTTCCTTGATCCCATACTTGACCCTAATCATATTTAAGTCATGTGGAAAACATTTCAAAAACTTTGTATGATCATAAAAATATCAGTAAGGGTTAAAAAATAAGATAAGGAAACATTAACCAATCAATAAATACAAATCAATGAAACCATACTTTTCAATCATAACATACCTCATGAAAGCATAAGATCTATGAATAAAACATAGAAATCATAAAACCTAAAGGTAACTTTTGGCATCCATAACATACTTACATTGTATATTTAACATCTACGTAGGGAGTTACATTTGTAATAGCCATCATAGTATATTCCCTAAATCTCTTAGGAGAAACATTCACGTTTACCTCCATCATGTTACCCAATGCATTGGAGAGCTATCTCAGGCTCACCCACCCTAGGTTTATCACGGAACCACCCGTATACGTAAACAATTCCAAATAACACTAACATAATCATAAAACACAACACAATCCTAATGTAAAGATAAAATTTTCACATTCCAATCACAATATATGATATCAAGATATTGAAATAAACAATGCTTTATCAAACCATTTTCAAAACCGTTTAAAAAATTAATAAAGAAATTTTTGAATCAAAGTGACCCATACCACTTTGAAGCATTTAAAGTAATTAACATTTTAAAACATTAATGTTTATATAAATAAATCCTTAAAACCATTTTTAAAACATGGACATTAATGAGAAAGATTTAGAAGAATACATCTTTAAAACAATATTTTAGTTAAGGAGTTATTAACCAAATGAGAGATTCTTGAATACAAATAATTGAAGAATAACATTTGATCAAAATTTTATAATATCATGAGAATAAAGGTATTCATGATATAATATTCCAAAGGATAGTATATACACCATATAAAAGTGAACTGGTTCATAATAACAATGAAGTCTCAATGGAATGTAAATTGGTACACAATTCTTTATAAAGGTAATAAACTTAGATTAAAGACAAATCAATGGCATAATTATGTGTGAAAAATTTAAATACACCAAATATAAGTGGATATTAAGTGTAAAAAAATAATAGGTTATTCAGAGATATTCATAGCATGACATGATCAAGAAGTAGATGTTTAACCTAAAGAATTGAAATTGGGTTAAGAAGTTCTCTTATAGAAATTCAACAGCCTAACGACGTCACTTTAAAATTTTGAAAATGAGTTTATGAGAGATAAAAATGTATCTCATAACTTGGGAACATAATTTATAGCAATTATTAAATATAATATCATATCCCAACATAAGAAGATTTAAATTAAAATACATAACAAATATAAGTCTTTTAAAAAGAGGAGGGTGAAAGGTTCCCTTACAGATTTGGTAACTTACAAAAGATACACCACATGAAAGAAGGATCATACAATGAAGATGAAAATACCCATAAATTATTTTATATTATACAAATAATACAATAATGGGTAGTATATACACCACACAAAAGGAAATAGTGGAAATACAACATGAATCTCATGAAAGTAAGAAGTGAGATGAAAACCCCCTACCACATTGTAATCAATTGAGTCGTACGAAAAAAAATTAATAACGAACAAATGAATCGAATATTACCATGAATATAAATAGAATAATGATAATATATATCAAAATTAAGTACACAATACCCCACATACAATAAATAAGTGGCGAATAATTGAAATCTCACGGAATTAAAAGTGAGATAAGAGACCCCTTACCTCGTGTTTGACTTCATTCGATCATTATTTAATCTCTTGAATAATAAACTAAAGTTAATTTATATTTTCTCAAGAACCATTTTCAATTTTATTATACCTTTTATATCACTTATTACCATGTTATCAACATTATGCAATCATTTAAGTTAATAATAGTTGTTTTTTTGATATTTGGTACTTGAGTCAAAAATGAACTTCTTATAATTAAAAGTTGTTCATGTGGTCAAAATTACATTATATCCAGAATGATATTTATGATTTAGATATCATATATATCCCATATATGTATGTATTTATAATATTAAATAACATTAGGAGATAAGAAATGAAATGCACCGTCCATGGAGATGGTAAGCCGTACGTACACATGAACGCTATTTTCATTTCTATTTCATATTTAATGAACTGAAAACTTAATGATACATAGGTATATAATAATTTCAGTATAATATAATATGATATATATGTTACATAAATTCATTAATTCCATCCTTTATACGTTCCATGTATGTCATGAACGAATCATATCACCTTGAGGGGGCGGTAGTCTGCACTTCCTCAAATGAAATTATCATATTTACACATATTGGAAAGCATAAAGGTATGTTTGTAAATAAAAATTATAGAAGAATAGAGAAAACATAAAAATAATATATATCATATATAAATACAGTGCCATCATAATGGAAACCATGAGAGCTGGTAGGAGAAGATTGAACAATCATCATTTCGTGAGGCAGTAGTTCGCTGTCCACAGAAACAATATGTTATTAAACCATTTGATGGAGGTGTGTGTAAGTGTTGTTTAAATCCTCCACATAAAAACAACCTTGTATATTTAGGATAATGGAGTTTTTATAAAATAAAGGAATAAAAAGTGTTTATGGGGTTGGAGAAGTAAAATAAAACCAAAGAACTGAAGAGAAGATGTTACCTTTAAATCAGGTATCTCCCTTTGGTTTGAACCAAATGATTTACTGGAATTTCCTTTTTCCTAGAGGAAGGAGTCTAGGAGGAGGAGAGCGATTCATGGAACTTAATTGGGAATAGTTTTGATGAGCCAAGGGGCTTGAGAAGTGTGAGGAATGGGTTATAAGTAAGGGATTTTTATAAGGGGAAGGAGGGGCTCTTTAGGAAAGCTTGGAAATATTATTTTATTATATAATGAATTTTGGTTTTTAAGGTCCGAAACTCATTAAATTTGAAGATAAGATGACTCATGTTTGAAATAAAATCATCCTAGAATAATTGTATAGGTTTTGGATAATTTTTTAATTTTTTTAATCTTATTTATTTAAATCATCCATTAATGAGGTAAACACTACATCATTATTGTGTCATAAATATTTATATTTATTTGATGTATAAAAAATATAAAAAAATAGTGATGTAGGAAACCTTTTTAGATTTAAAATGAATATTTATAGTTGAATATATAACTTATATAACCTCATGTAATAATTGATTTACTAAAAGATATATGTTTGTATCATTTTTGTCTTTACTTTAAATTAATTAATATAAAGTGTCATTATCACTCCCAAGTGGCTCCATGGAGTCTCAAAATCGACCCAAGGATGACCATGTTTGGAAATGTATCAACCAATAGGATTATGACACATGTTAGGGTCATTTAATATTATTATAATAATA
Organism: Viscum album; assembly: GCA_963277665.1. NCBI lineage: Eukaryota > Viridiplantae > Streptophyta > Magnoliopsida > Santalales > Viscaceae > Viscum > Viscum album. The sequence continues at coordinate 1,786,799,702 of OY728146.1, forward strand.
TTTTGTTACCCTTATTTAATATATTTACCTTTTAACCATGGTAAATAATTTTTTTACTGAAGTAAATATTCATAATGTATAAAAATAAATGATACCTATTTACACAATTTGGATCTCCTAATTCCAAATATGGAATCCATTTTCCCAAATTAAAAACACAAAAGTGGTAGAAAATAATTTAAAATTAATTCCTGCTGTCAAAACAAAAGCATGTTTTTACGAAATAATAACTATCAAAGGATTGACACTTATTTATGTCCAATTTCAAAGTAAAATTACTTATAATGACCAAAATTAGATTAAATAGTAAAAAAAAATATATAATTACACTTTAAAAACCATTAAAAAGATACTCTAACTTTATAAATAAATTATATTAAAAGGCAGTTTTGAATTAAAATACAGTATTTTCACTATTCCTTAAAAAAGGAATTTTATCAGAAAAATACCAAACATTTACCAAAAGTAAATTTTGATATCTTGATTCTAAAGAATAATTTTATTTTTTCAAATAGAACATATAACAGTGACAAAAACTATATTTAAAAATGGTTTTCCATCAAAAGGTGGTAAATCGACCATTTAAAAAATATTAGAGTATTTATGCTTAAAATTGGATTCATTAATGTTTTAAGTCTTGAACATTTATTAGATAAATGTAAAAACATTTAAAAAACATGTATATTCATATTGTAGTTAGTTCTATTCATTCTTTCCAATATAATGACTGTGTGTTAACTACCATATAAAATAATAATAATATTATATTATTTTTCAGTATAACTCAACATTGTGTACAATGTAATATTTAAATGGAACCCGTTGTTGCGTATATGGTACTCCATCAAACATAGAACCCCCTTTAAAGTAAAATTAATATTTAATTCACAAATTTTAATAAATATGAAAATTTTATATTCTTTATTTTCCTGGGATGTTACATCCTTCCACACTTTTGGGAATTGCATCCTCACAATTTTAAAATTGGGATTGGAAACTTCATTGAAAGTCCCACATCAAAAAAAGATTCAATAAAAATATCACTTTAAAATAATGGAAGAGAATTAAAAAGGTCACCCAAGATAACTGATACTAGGATTCCATGAAAAAATGGATATGGAAGAGAAACTAACTATCATAGATTAATAGTGAGTGATAGAGAACTTGATCACAAAAAGTTAACCACCACAATACCAAAAATTTGTGGTTGGTTAAATGTCCGATGATAAAAGAGTGCTTTTAACATTATTGATTTAAGATCATTTTCATAGAGTTGAATAATTTTATTAATAACTAGACTAAGATCATAAGGAAATATACTTACTTGTCATGTAGAGTGTCATCCTTTAATAAAATTCTACCACAAACTCATCTTTTCCCCAAACGGAAAGTATTAAAGATGACTTGGTCACACCTGAATTGCTAGAATAAAATTATAGAATATCACATAATCTACAAAAGATGAACTATTTATTTACCCTATCTTTAGATGTCAACTAAAACCAAAATTGGTTAGTACAAGATAAGACAATACCCAAAAGTATAATCCTTTATAAAATTAAATACTACTCTTAATCTCCAAAATGCAACAAAAAGAACCCAAGGTTCAAGAAAGACCATTAAATATACAATTGTCCATAAAATTCTTCAAAGTATTTCAAACTAAGATTGAAAACCAAATCTCAGAAGGATTTAATCACATATTCTTCCAAGATAAATCTTAACATTTATCTCCAAATAATATCAGTTACTCTTAAAGTCTCATACTGAAAAGTAATTAACCTAATCACATATTCTCCATGATAGGTTAATCATTTCCATAAATAAAACAAATCTTCATATGTCTAAAATAAAAACATAGGTTCTTCCAAAATAAAATTTCAACCATTACTCCACAAATGAGATCACATAGTATTATATTTTCTTTAAGTATATAACGTTTCCAAAAGATCAAACATCTTCTAAAATAACCTTTTTCACTTAACCACCAAAACATTTTCTTATATTAAAGATATACATTTGATAAAACATAATTTCCAAAAATCAACTTATTATTGATCTATAAAATCATTTAACTTAAAAGAATAAGTCATACTAATGAGGGACTTCACGTAGAACAGTGGTAGGCAATGCACCCTTATTGCCCTTCAGTTGTGGGATTGATTCATGTGACCTTTCCAGAAGCAATAGGTTTTCACCAATCTTACGGGTTGTCCTTTTTATAAAACTCAAAAATAACCCTAAAATATTTTAACATAAAAGTTTTTATTATACCTTTAATTTTTATTTCAGTACATTAAGACCTCAACATCTTATATGTTGTCATTTTTTTCACCTCTATATGATAAAATAAAACTATTCCCAATTGAAAGAACATCATACCTTGATCATGGTGTCTATATGGTTTCATCATCATCTTGTTCACTTAGGTAGAAGGTCCATGCATTGCAATAATGATTTAGATATCCTTCAAAATCATTTGGTTCCTTCATCCAAATACACCTTGTACAACTTGGGTCATATGGGTGTTCGCAGAAAAAGAGTTTTGGAGAATAATCATGTATGACATATAATTTCAAAACATATGATAAAACATGATTTTTATAAAACATTCAGACTGAATTTGAGTTGAGACTTTCAATCAATGGTCCTTTTAAAATACCATAAGTATGCTATGAGATACTATACTATAAAATAAAATATAAATAGGTTGCACAAGGTTCTCCTTCTTCAGAACCCTTTTCAAAATCATAATATGCTTCAAAATCTTGTGATAAGGTAAAATATTTGAAAATTCCTTGATAATATTTAACTTTTTTGAAAATATAAGAATATTGAGAAGATAGAATTTTATTAAATACAACCCATGATCTATGATGATACCAAGGTATAATGTAGGTGTTTGATATCTCAAAAAACTTATTTCTAGTGAGTTTTATGCTAGAAAAAGTTTCATAATTATCTAAACATGACTTTGAAATATATATTGCAAGAATGTCATCAGTAATAGATAGGAATGTCATTTGAGATCCTCATCCATCCATTTGTAACCGAATTTCCTTGATCTGAAAAATTTATAAAAAATATTTAACTGAAATAATAGACATAGGGACCAACCATGTGTTTAAAGAAAACTTTTAATCCTTAAAGTTTTCTAAACCGACCTCTAATACCAACTATAAGGACCTGACCTTAAAACATTACATAATCTTGAATTAAATGAATAATTCACATTGAGGATATTTTCAGGTTTAGAGTTTTATAGAATTAGTCCATAACTATTAAATATCAGCTTGAAAATTACATTTAGACACTACTAATCGTATCCATTTTTTTCATAAAATAAAAAATCTTAAAAAAACATGTCTACTTCCATGTTTTAGACATCATGACTTTTCCATGATCCCATCCTTTACCATATTCATCTTTAAGTCCCATGGAAAACATTTCAAAAACATGGTATGAGTATAAAAATCTCAATAAGGTTTACAAAATAAGGAAAGGAAACATTAACCCATCAATAAATACAAATAAATGAAACCATACTTTCCAATCATAACATACCTCATGAAATCATAAGATTTATGAATAACACATATAAATCATAAAGGTAACTTGTGGCATCCATAACATACTTACGTTGTAGCTTTCACAACTATGTAGGGAGTTACATTTGGAATACCCATCACAGTATATTCCCTAAATCTCTTAGGAGAAAAATTCACATTTACCTCTGTCACGTTACCCAATGCATCAAAGAGCTATCTCAGGATCACCCACCCAAGGTTTATCAAGGAACCACCCGTATACGTAAACAAGTCCCAATAACTATAAAATAATCATAACACATGACACAATTCTAAAGGAAAGATAAAATTTCCACATTCCAATCACAATATATCATATCAAGATATTGAAATAAAAATTCTTTATCAAACCATTTTCAAAACCATTTAAAACTTTTAATAAAGAGATTTTTGAATCAAAGTGCCCCATACCACTTTGAATATTTTAAAGGAATTAACATTTTAAAACATTAATGTCTATATAAATAAATCCTTAAAATAATTTTTAAAACATGGACATTAATGAGAAATATTTAGAAGAATAAATTTTAAAACAATATTTTAGTTAAGGAGTTATTAACCAAATGGGAGATGCTTAAATACAAATAATTGAGGAATAATATTTGATCAAAATTTTGTAAAAATGGTATCCTTAGATTAAGAATAAATCAATGACATAATTATGTGTGAAAAATATAAATACACCCAATATAAGTGAATATTAAGTGTAAAAAAATAAGAGGTTATTCACACATATTCATAGAACGACATAATCAAGAAATAGAAGTTTAACTCAAAGAATTGAAATTAGGTTAAGAAGTTCTCTTATAGAAATTAGACATCCCAACGACGCCACTTTAAAATTCAGAAAATGAGTTGATGAGAGAGAAAAAGGTATCTCATCACTTGGACATAAAATTTACAACAATTAGGATATAGAATATCTTATCCCAACATAAGGAGATGTAAATTAGAAGACATAACAAAAATAAGTCTTTTAAAAAGAGGAGGGTGAAAGGTTCCCTTACCGATTTGGTAACTTACGAAAGATACCCCACATGCAAGAAGGTTCATACAATGAAGATGTAAATACCCATAAATTAATTTATATTAGATAAATAATACAATCATGGGTAGTACATACACCACACAAAAAGAAATAGTGGAAATATAGCATGAATCTCATGGAAATAAGAAGTGAGATGAAGACCTTGTACCACACTGTAATCAATTGAGTCGTATGACCAAAAATTAATAACGACCAAATGAATCAGAGATTAACATGAATATAAATAGAATCAAGATAATATATATCAAAATTTAGTACAAAATACACCACATACAATAAATAAGTGGTGAATAATGGAAATATCAAGGAATTAAAAGTGAGATAAGAGACCTCATTCCTCATGTCCGACTTGACTCGATCGTTATTTAATTTCCTTAATAATAAACTAAAGTTAATTTATACTTTAATAAGAATCTTTTTTATGTTTATTATTAATTTTATATCCCATATTACCATGTTATAAACATTATGAAATCATTTAAGTTAATAATGGTCATTTTGTCGATATTTGGTACTTGAGTCAAAAATGAACTACTTATAATTACAAGTTGTTCATGTGGTAAAAATTTCATTATATTCAGAATGATATTCATGATTTAGATATCATATATATCATATATATTCAGTATATGTATGTATTTATAATATTACATAACATTTTGAGACAAGAAATGAAATGCACCGTTCATGGAGATGGTAAGCCGTACGTACACTTGAACGCTACTTTCATTTCTATTTCATATTTAATGGAATGAAAACATAACGATACATAGGTATATTATAATTCCAGTATAATATCATATGATATATATGTTACATAATTTCATTAACTACATAATTTATATGTTCAATGTATGTAATGAACAAATCATATCACCTTGAGGGGGCGGTAGTCCACACTTCCTCAAATGAAATTATTGTATTTACACATATTGGAAATCATAAAGTTATGTTTGTAAATAAAAATTACAGAAGCATAGAGAAAAAATAAACATAATATATATCATATATAAATATAGTTCCATCATAATGGACACCATGAGAGGTGTTAGGATAAAATTGAACAATCATCATTTTGTGAGGCAGTAGTTCACCGTCCACAAAAACAGTATGTTCTTTACCCATTAGATGGAGGTGTGTGTAAGTGTATTTAGAATAATTCTCATAAAAACAAACTAGTATATTGATCATACTGGTGTTTTTATAAAATAAAGTAATAAAAAGAGTTTATAAGGTTGGAGATGTAAAATAAAACAAAAGAACTTAAGAGAAGATGTTACCTTTAAATTGGGTATCTCCCTTTTTTTGAACCAAAAGGTTTAATTGAATTGCATTTTTCCTAGGGTAAGGATTATAGGAGGAGGATAGGGATGTAGGGAGATTAATTTGGCAGATTTTGGACAAGCCAAGGGGTTTAACAAGTGTGATGAATGAGTTAGAAGTGAGGGCTTTTTATAAGGGGGAGGAGGGGATCTTTTGGAAAGCTTGAAAATATTATTTTATTATATAATGATTTTCAGTTTCTAAAGGTCCAAAACTCATTAAATTAAAAGAAAATATTTTGAAAATAAAATCATCAAATAATAATTGGATAGGCTCTAGAAATTGTTTTAATCTTTTTAATCTTATTTATTTAAATCATTCAATAATGAGGTAAACACTGCATCATTATTGTGTCATAAATATTTTTATTTATTTTATGTCTAAAAATTATAAAAAAATAACGTGATGGAGGAAATAGTTTTAGCATTAAAATAAATATTTATAGTTGAAGAGATAACTTATATTACCCCATGTAATAATTGATTTAATAAAAGATATATGTTTGTGTCATTTTTGTCTTCAAATTAATTAATATAAAGTATCATTATCACTCTCAAGTTGCTCCATGGGGTCCAAAAATAGACAAAAGGATACCCATGGTCAGAAATGTATCAACCAATAGTATCATGACACATGTTAGGGTAATTTAATATTATTATAATAATATTTTTTTAACCTTATTTACCAAATTTACCCTTTAACCATGGTAAATAATTTTTTTACTGAAGTAAATATTCATATGGTCTAAAAATAAAAGCTACATATTTAAAAAATTTGGACCTAATGATTCTAAATATGGAATCCATTTTTCAAAATTCAAAACATAGAAGTGGTAGAATTTAATTTAAAGTTAATTTTCCACTGTCAAAATAAAAGAGTGTTTTTAAGAAATAATAACTATCAAAAGATTGTCACTTATTTATGTCCAATTTCAAAGTAGAATTAATTATAATGACCAACATTGGATTAAATAGTAAAAACACAATATAATTTCACTTTAAAACTAATTAAAAATATAATCTGACATTGTAAATAAATTAGATTAAAAAGAAATTTTGAATTAAAATACAGAATTTTCACTATTCATTAAAAAATGAATTTTATTAGAAAAATACCAAAAATTTACCCAAAGTAAATTTTGATGTCACAATTATAAATAAGAATTTTATTTTGTCAAATAAAACATTTAAAAGTGACCAAAACTAGATTTAAAGGGGGTTCTCCATCAAAAGGTTGTAAATCGACAATTTAAAGAATATTAGAGTATTTATACTTAAAATTGGATTCATTAACATTTTAATCCTCTAACTTATATTGGATAAATGTAAAAACTTTTAAAAAACATGTATCTTTATAATGTAGTTAGTTCTATTCATTCCTTCCAATAAAACGACTATGTGTTAACTACCATTTAAAATAATAGTATTATTATATTATTTTTCAGTATAACTCAACGTTGTGTGCAATGTAAGATTTCAAAGAAACCGGTTGTTACATTTCAGTTATGCCATAAAACATAACATATTTTTTAAATTAAAATTAAAATTTAATTTAATTTTTTAAACAAATATGAAAATGTTATATTCTTTATTTAACTTGGATGTTATAGAAAATTTTTGGAGCTAAAACATAGTTCATGCCGCAAGAAAAGGGAAGTAACATGACAACGGATTTTTAAGGATGATCATGGAGCACTTCCAAGACACAAAACAGAAGAACTAAGAAAAAATGAGTCTTATGGAGCAAAAAAGTGGAATTACATTTTGTTTAATAATTACATGATGCGTACCAGTGCATGTGGTGAAAACAAGGAAATGATGTGAAGAAATTAAAAACCTAATTCCAAATTACACATGGTGTAATCACATTACATGTGGTGTAAATTTCCAGATGGAATTTTGATGCCCAAATTCTAAAAATATTCAATTTTTGAAAATATTTTTGAAGTGGGACCCAACCCGGACCACCATTGGACCATTCTATTACGTAATTCATTAATTCCAAAACCCATAAAAGCATATAAATAGAGATATATCTTTCTATTGTTGGAGATCTAGATTTTCTAAAGACTAAATCTTGGAGTGATAAGCTATGTTGTGCAGGGCCCTCCCCAAGTTCATCTCTATTTCCTTTATGTATTATTTTTTATTTTCTTCTTCCTTATAATTCTATCGTCACTTAGACAAGGGGGTAAACCCAACTTATTTTAGGGTAATGTAATATATGGGGGAAAGTGCATTGGATTGATTTTTTAATTATTCATTTATTTGGTTTGTGAAATTTATTATTCAACTTATAATCCCTTTAGTTTTCTTTTATCATGACCATTGATATTTGAATAAAAAAGAAAGTTTAATATTGCATAATTAATAACCATAAATAAGAAATGTACACTATAAAATTGAGGGGAAATACTTTTTAAATATGGTATTGAGAAAATCTTGATTAAGCAAAACCCTAAATTACCAGAGCAAGGGAAATGTGGTATTTGTTGAGTCAATATGGTTTCCTTATGAATTTTCCATTAATCTATGTTTTGAAATTCAAAAACACATTTTCTTAAGGAAAATTATATGTCACTGAGAATATTTTATTAAGGAAAGTTTTGTTTCTCTAGTAAAAGTTTTATCCTTACCTTGGTTTTCAATGTCTTATTCAATGTCTTCTCAAAACCAAGTCTAAACATTTTTTTATTAAGTAAAAAATTAATATCCTTATCTAAAACCTCAGAATATTATAGTTCATTGAATATTGAGTCTTTTTATTTTCAGACTCCGAATTATTTGAAATTGAGACTCAAAATTATCTGAAATTCAAACTCTAAATTCTATGAAATTCATAATACCAATTCCTTAAAATTCAGACTACAGATTTTCTAAAATTCAGACTTTGAATTCTCTGAAATTTGGACTCTGAATTCTATGAAATTTAGAATCCAAATTCTCTAAAATTACGACTCCGAATTCCTTAGAATTCAGAATCTGAATTCATTACAATTTAGAATCCCAATTCCCTGAAATTCATACTCCTAATTGCTTAGAATTCAGACTCCAAATTCATCAGAATTTAGATTCTGAATATCCATTTTTCTAGAATCCAATTATTTATATATTTAGACTTTGAATTATATAATTCCTATATTCCAATTATTCACTTGTGTTTAAGATACTTTGTTTTCCTTACATTTTATTTTTTCTTAATAATGATAATGTTGCTCTAGTTTTTCTTACATAAAACGATGTCATAAAATTTGCTTCTAACTAACCGTTTGTTGAATGACTCGTGTACAAGTCCCTCCTAGATTCAAGGAAAAATATGACCGTTGGAGGGGGGATCTGACCATTAACGTTTTTCCTATAAATAGAAGATCATTTAAAAGAGATCATTATCGATTTATGATCATAGATATTACATGTTGTGAAGTGATTTTTAGAGAGAGAAAGACTCTCATGCCTTGTGCGTTTTATGAACATCTTGTTCAACTATGAACAACTTATTTAAATTACTTTGTGTGACTTTGATTGTTTCTGAGTACAATCGAGGGCTTCTGGGGATAAGAAGATAGAGGTTCCGACTACTTTAAACTTCGAGGGATTGCGAGGATATCAAGATAGACTCAAATATTCTTATCGAGGGCTTACCCTGATGTGGGTAAGATAGTATTTCTTGAAAGTATAAATCAAGATACCTTTATCCAAGTTTTTTGGATACCCTTCTCTTTGGGTTAAAAGATTTCCTACTTGTTTACTTGTTTGTTGTTATAAGTTTTTTCTACTATATTTTGTTAAGTAAAGAAAGTATAACTTTCATATACTTTCTTATAGTTATTTAACTCTAATATAAATAATATTCTATACGATTTAAGGTAAAATAATTTTCTATGTAAAACCTACTCAAGTTTCCTTAAGTTTAACTTAATTAAGTTTAGGTTTCTTATATTTGGACCTGGGACCTTATAATTATCCCTTTAAGTAAGAACCAAAGGGGGTTTGTGAATTTACCTTGTTTAACATTTTTAAACATATATTTTCTTAAGGATAAAAGTGAAATTTTTTAAACATAGAATTCAACCCCTCTTGTAATTGATCATCTACATATTCTATTTTGATCCTACAATTGGTATTAGATAAGGTATCTGAAATACTTATACTTTCATATAAGTTTTTTTGTCTAATGTTTTTCTTGTTCTAAATTTTCGGGCTTAACTTTTCTTGCTCAAGTTTTTTTAAATATTTTTATATTTTTTATAAACTTTTACTACTAAAACGTTTTGTGGAAAAATATATTTTCTTAAATAATGGAAGGTATAAATGTTGGTTCTATAGAAAACATTAATCCTACCAGACCACCAATATTTGATGGTAATGATTATGAGTAATAGAGAGATAGGATAAAGACTTTTTTCATTAACACTGGCATGGATAACTTTGTTATGCTAACTAGAGATTAAAAAATTCTAGACAAGGAAGTCAGAACCATCATCAACCTAAAAAAACTAGAATATCAATTAAATTACAATGTACACAATAATTAATTGTGTTCTATGACTAGGAATATATATAGTCAGATATCTTCTTGTGAATTTTCCAATTTTATTTGGAAGAAACTTGAAGTTACACACTTTGGAACTTCTATAGTGATAGAAACTAGAAGATCTATGTCAAGATCTGAATATCATGGATTTTTATTTCCTTATAGAGAACCATTTTGTAAAGTCCAACAAATATTTATAACTATCATCAATAGTCTTCAATCTATGGGAGATAAAGGTTTTTATGATGAATTTCTTTTGGACAAGATAATTGATATCATGCCCAATGAATGAGAATCTAAATGGAAATCTATTGATGAAAATAGAAAACTATCTAACATTACTCTTGAGGAGTTATTTGGAACTCTTCTTCAACATGAAACATTAATGAAGAGAGATGATGATTTCATTAAGAATAATAATGGAAATGGAATAGTAGCTTTCACTACTACTTCTAAATAAAAGAATCAAAAAATGGTAACTAGATATAAAGCTAAGAAAGGTGTTGTTATAACTGAATCAAGTGAAAGTGATCAGTTAAAGAATGAATTATCCAATATTTATTGAAGGATGAATATGATTATAGGAAAGAAATATTTTTAGTATAGATATAAGAAGAAAGATAGAAAGGATAAGAAATATTCTAAAGTAACTTGTTATGAATGTAAAAGGGATAGGCATATCAGACCTAATTATCCTATGCTTAAGAGAAAAGATAGAAAGGAAAATCATTTTAAAAGGAACATAAAAAATTAATACAAATCTATGGATACAGAATAATTTAAATAAAATGATACCTGGAGTGCCAGTGGTGGTGTCTCTTTAGACGAATCTTCATAATTTGAATCTTTTGGTCAAAAGAATATTGGTCTTATAGCTAGAATACCTATTGAAAATAATTGTCTTATGGATAAGGTACACAATGAAAGATCTTTAACCAATATTTTTTTAAATGATAATTTTCTTAATTAATTATATTATGAATCTTCAGATGAATAATCATCTTCATCAGAAGATAATACCTTAACTTCATTTGAATAAGTTTCTAGATTTTCTAAATTACTTGAGAATGAGAAATGTGAGATAAAAAAGAAGTTAAATAAAGAAAATTCTAGAATTTTTGTTTTTAATTAAAGAAGTATAAGATCTTTCTAAAGATCTAGACAAAAAATATAATTATTTTTAAAGTGTTTATAAAAACCTTAAGGAAGTTAATTCTGAGAAGGATATACTTTATATGGATTTTGAAAATGTTATTTCTAAGAAAAATGTTTTAGAGAATAACTAAAATTCCAAAATTAATTACTTTGAGGATATGAATTTTGTCATTAGACTAAAATCTGAATTTTTTTCCTTAAATAAACTTTTATCAAATTTTACTTATAGAAGGAAATAATTCGATAAATAATATTCACAAATTTTTCTTCTTAGGAATAGTTCTAGATGTGTTTATACTCATTCAAAACTAGTTTTTTGTAATAACTATTTTGTTCCCCAAAGTGATCCCTTTTTTACTAAGTGTCAATGTGGAGGACATTGGGAGAAATTTTTTTCTTTAAATAAAACCCAATCCTTAGGTTTTCATAAAGCTTATTTTTCTAAGAAAATTTGGATTCCTAAGATTTTACTTTCTGAAATTTCCAGATCCAAGAAAGTTAGGATTCTGAAATTCTAACTTTTTTATTTTTAGGAAAATAAAGGAAGTACCAACCATAATATATGGTACATGGATAGTTGATGTTCCTAGAACATGATTGGTAATAAAAAATTCTTTGAAAATATTATCAAGATAAAATGTGGAAAAGTATCTTTTAGAGATAATTCTCCGGGGGAAAATTTTGGTATAGGTAACATTGTTATTCATGGAAAAGATTTAATTTCAAATGTTTTATTTATTAAAGGTGTTAAGCACAACCTCATTAGAATAATTTAATTATGTGATAAAGGATACCTTAAGAATTTTAGGAATGATAAATGTATAGTACATAATTCTAAGGAAGAGTTTATTCTTTCTTCCCATAGGCATGAGAATGTTTACACACTAAACTTAGAAGACCTTAAGAACCAAGACATACCCTGCCTTAGTGTAATAGAAGACAAATCTTGGTCGTGATATTGAATACTAGGACACTTTAACCTTTGGAAATTATTAAAACTCTCAAAGAAAAGACCTGTTAAGGATATATCAGAGCTTATATTTGATTCTTTAAAAGTTTGTGATCCTTGTCAATATGGAAAGAAATATAAGTCAAGTTTCAATTCATTTTGTGAAATATAAAATTCTGATGCATTACAGCTAGTGAATATGGATCCTTTTTGTCCAATACAAACTGGAAGTATTAGAAGCAAATACTATGTATTTTTTTTGTTGATGACTACATCAGATTTACATGGGTCTATTTTCTAGAAATTAAATCTGAAGAATTTTCTTATTTTAAAACTTTTAGAGCCCAAGTTAAAAATAATAAAAACCTTCCATTGAAAACTATTCATAGTGATCACGGTATAGAATTTTAAAATTCAAATTTTGAAACTTTTTGTAGTAAAAAATTCATTACTCATAACTTCTCAGCTCTAAGAACACCTCAAAAGAATGGTGTTATCGAAAGAAGAAATCAAATTCTTTAAGAGATAACTAGAACCATTTTGAGTGAATATTCTATTTCTAAACACTTTTGGGATGAAGCTATTAGTACTACTTGTTAGACTATAAATTGGGTTTTAATCAGAAATTTTCTTAATAAAACCTCTTATGAATTGTGGACTAGTTGAAAACTAAAACTTTCTTACTTCAAATTATTGGGATGCAATGTATTCATCTTGAATACTAAAGATAAATTTCATAAATTCATACGCAAATCCGATGAAGTAATTTTCTTAGGCTAATCCAATACTTCTAAGGCTTATATAGTTTTTAACAAAAATTATTTTACTATTGAAGAAACAGTACATGTTAAATTTGATGAAACTAATCCTTTTGTTTTTAAACATCCCCTATCTATATCCTCGTTTGTGTTTTAAAAAACTGATTATAAACTTTTGATAGAAAATTATTCTAATAACGAAAATACTCAAGAAAATGTTTCTGAAGTATTTAACCCAGAAGACTTTCTACCTTATATTAATGAATAGGATTTACAAAACCCAAATAAGTTATTTCATAAGAATCATCCCAATGATAGTATCATTGGTGATGTAAATCAACCTATAAGGACTAGAATTTCTTTAAGAAATAAAGTAGAACATCTAGCATTTCTTTCCCAATTAGAACCAAAATGTAATGATGATTCTTTAGGTGATTATGATTAGATTAAGGCTATACAAGATGAACTAAATGAATTTGAAAGAAAAAAGTCTTAGCCTTGGTTGAAAGACCTAAGGAAACTTCTATAATTGGACAAAAATGGGTCTTCAGAAATAAATGGTATGAAAATGGAATTATAGTAAGAAATAAATAAATATTAGTTGCTAAAGGATTTAATCGACTAGATGGAATAGACTATAAGAAAACATACACTCCACTATCTAGACTTGAATATATTCATATTATACTTCCCTTTGTAAAATTATTTAATTTAAAACTTTATCAAATTGATGTGAAGTTTGATTTCCCTAATATATATGTTCAAGATGAAGTTTAGGTTGAATAAACTCCTGTATTGAAGACAAAAAACATCTTGAACATCTTTTCAAACTTACTAAATCTTTATATGGACTTAAATATTCCCCTAGAGCCTGGTATAATAGACTTAATATATTTTTATTACAAAACAATTATGTTAAGTGAACTGCTGATATAATTATTTTTATAAGGAAATATAATAAAAATGTTTCAATTGCTCAAATTTCTATTAATGACATTATATTTGGATCAAGTCAGAAGTCTTTAACTGATTCATTTGTAAATCTCATGAAATTTGAGTTTGAAATGAGTATGATGGGTGAGTTAAAATTTTTCCTTGGTTTTCAAATTTCTCAAAAACCAAAAGGTATTTATATATCTCGACATAAGTATAATAAATATCTTCTTAAAATGTATGGATATAAAAAGAAGAAAAGTATATGTACTCCAATCGATACCTTAAATTCCCTTGATCTTGATGAAGCTAAAAAACTAGTAGATCAAACATCTTTTAAATGTATGATAGGATGTTTTTTATACATAACATCTATTCAACCAAACTTAATGTTTTTAGTATGATTACGTGAAAGATATAAATATAATCCAAATTTATCTCATTTAAAAGTAGGGAAAATAAATTTTATCTATTTAAAGGGAAACATGGATTTATGACTTTTTTATTCTTTTGGAAATGATTTTGTTTTAAAAAGTTTTTCAGATGCTGATTTTGGTAGATGTAGAATGGATAGAAAAATTACATCTAGAACTTTTCATTTATTAGGAGATTCATTAGTTTCTTGGTTATTCAAGAAGCAATACTCAGAAGCACTTTCCACTGCTGAAGCTGAATATGTAGCAGTTGGAAGCTGTTGTGCTCAAGTGTTGTGGATGCAACACACACTCACAGAATATGGTATGAATTTTACCAAAACATAGATATTGTGTGATAAAAAAAGTTCCATTTACCTAAGAAAAAACCCTACACATCACTCTCATGAAAAACACATAGATATTAGGAATCACTTTCTTAGGGATCACACACAAAATGGAGATATCATTCTTCATTTTATAAAATTGCAAGATCAACTTGCTGATATTTTTAAAAAATATTTATACCCTGATATATTTGAATACATTTAAAAAATGTAAGGAATGATAATCATAAGGTAATATTCCATATTATTTTTTTTGAAACCTATCTCCTTACCTTAAGAAACTTCATTTCATAGTGGGAGTACATTTTTTTTCTTCCAAAACCTTTCCAGTTTTTTTTGAATTCTTATAACCTGAATTTTTGGAATTCTCAGAACCTAAATTTTTGAATTCTATGAATTTTTTTTCGGAACCCAAAATTTTTCTTTCCTAATAAAATTTTTCGGAACCCAAAATTTTTCTTTCTTAATTAAATTTTGCAGAACCCAAATTTTTCTTTCTTAATAATATTTTTCCTATCCCAAAATTTTTCTTTCTTAATAAATTTTTTCAGAACCTATGATTTATTTTTCCTAATAAAATTTTCTGAAATCTAAGTTCTTTAAGAAGAACCTTATAAATATTGATAATTATTTCTAAGAAATATGGAAGGTATGTTTCCTTACTTAAATCTTTGTAATTTTATTTTTTTACTTATTGGTATTTCGATAAATGATTTTAATAAAACTCTATCAGATTCAATTTACTTTAATCTTATTTTTCCTTAAACCCTCAAAATATCGGAACCTACAAAATCCTTATTTGGTATTCATCTCAACCTTCAGATCAGATCAAGATTATACCAACCCTTGGATTGAATCAGAAATTCAAATTGTCATCTTGAAGCCTATATAAATCCCCCTAATCTGTGTCCCACTTCCATTTTTCAAGAGTTTTTGCGCTGAAACTCTTCTCCTCTAAAAATTAGTTTTTCAATTTTCTATGTTTCCTTACATTCAAAATGTCACTGAAACTTTCTGCACATAATCATATGGTTTCAAAGAAGAAAATTAAGGATTTTAAAATATACAAAGAATGTTTAGTTGACCCAAATTTCTTTGTGAAGTATAATTATTTGATTTCAAATAATATCAAGCTAAATGTATGGGGAAGTTTATGTGTAGCTAATCCAAAGAGTTAGGATCCTGTTTATCCTGACCTTCTCATAGAATTTTATGATTCAGTAAGTTTTTATGAAGAAGGAGGAATGGAAAAGTTTTCATTCAAGAGCTATGGGAAAACCTATTCATTATCCTTCAACATGGATGCAAAATTTCTTGGCATTATTTATCAATATGAAGTAATCTTTTTTCTCTCACAAATTTCCAGATAAGATAGGAATTTTTGAGAAGTTAAAGGCAATTGATTTCCTTGTACTCAAGGGAGTAAATTCACCAAAGATCAACCATATTTCAAAAATATTTAGGTTTTTAGCTTTATGGTTACATGGATTTCTTATTCTAAGAAAGGGAGACAAGGACTCTCTAAAGAAAAGTGATATTTCTATGACAGAATTTTTGGTGAATGTGAGAAAGGTAAACCTTATCAGGTATATTCTACTTACAATGAGAAATATAAATAATAGAACCCTAAAATCTCAAATTATCATGTATCCAATGATCTTGTTGAAGATCATCGTTCTCTGTTTAGAATCTTTTAAAATTCACAGCATCTCAAAACACAAAACCTTAAAAATTTATGTTGTTGAGTGATGACACTCTTAGGAGGATGAAAGTTGGTTTCAACACAAAATCAGGAGAGTTTTATGATCTTTCTGAAAGTTATGTTTAATAGTTAATTAAGAAAGGGAAAGTAGGAGAAACTTCAAAGAAAACTCAAAAGAAGAGAAAAGAGAAAGAACTGAAAGCCAAAGAAAAAAGAAACTATTCCGGAAACCTAGTCAGCTCCACCAAAGCGGGAAAAGATATTTTTTTTCTGATGATGTAGTAGAAAAGTGGAGAGAGTAGAAGGAGAAGTAGAAGAAGGAGAGAGATATAAGATTTGGTTTAGACCCTGCTAAAAAAAATCCACGAAGATTCAGTCTTCTAAATAACTTGAAAGGAAAGAAATAGAGAATAATTTAAAGAAGAAAATGTCAGAAGATGAGATCTTCCAAGACATTATTAAGGATACCGAGAAAGCATCCAAACAGATCCAGGTACTAGAATATTTATTTTAAGAGTTAGTTCCTTTAGAAACTCTAGGAAATAAAATTTCAATTCGAAAACCTACTGTGGAAGAAGATATAGTTCAACAAGAATAAGAAGAACAAGAATAAGAGGAAGAGAGTAAGGATCTGATCAAACAAGTGGAATAATATCACTAAAAGGGAAGTCCTTCATCCAAGCTATCGATAAGAACTTCCTAGGTTGAATCAACCAAAATAATATATCAAGGTAAAGATGTTGACAGACATGATGAGGTTGATAAATATTATAATGATGAGAGAGGCAACCGTGATTTCATTCATCCTGATGATATTAAAGAAGATGCAGATAAATAATATGTTGATGAAGATAAGATAATCTAAGTCTTAGATAGTGAACATGAAACTCTGAAAGTTGGGAAGGAAATATCTAGATCTGATAAAGGAAATAAATTGGTTAAGGATTTTCCTAATAAAGATGTGGTTGTGAAATCTAAGGAAGATTTTGTTGGAACATCCAATAGGAAAGATGAAGAGCTGGACAAATTTTCCTCGTCGACAAAAGAATCGGCTTCCGAATCTTCATCTTCATTGGGTCATGATTTTTTTGTTTAGTCTTTTAAGAATTTATTAAACAAAATACCCTTATTTCTAATTATCTATTCAAGATGTCAATTGATTCATTATTCTTTCAATAAAAAGACAAATTTGATAAGCATACTCATGGAAAAGTTTATCCAACTTGAAACAGAGTGAATTTTTTTTCATATTGGTTATGATGCTCATAGGAGGTCATGTAAGGAAATAACCAAATGATCTAAGAGAATGATTGATGATATAAGAGAATGATTGATGATATGAAAATCATGTATGACTTCCAAGATTCAGTAAAAGATGATTTTGATAAGTCAGATGATAAAATCAAAATCCTTACAACAAGTTTTTAAGAAATGTTGAATCTCGAGCAAGCTGCCTTGATAAAAGAGGATAAAGATCTGAATGGAAAGTTGAATTCAATTGATCTAAATTTAAAAATATAAATAGAAATCAGGGAAGATTTGGAATAAAATTTCAAACAACAATAATAGGTAGTAAAGTCTCAGGTAGAAATTCTAAAGTCTCAAGAAGAAATAATCGAGGCTCTTGAAAAGAAGATTTAGGATCGGGATCAGTTGCTCAAAAGGTTTGAGTATGATCACAAAGAGCTGAATAAATTAATGTCTAACTTGATAAATATCATTCTGAAGGAAAAGAAGGATCAATGATTTTCCTAACAATCCAATATTTTGTTGTATTTTTCCCTATAACAATTTTTTCTATCATAATGAAATTTTGATTTCATTATTTTTGTCTTTTATATTTCTAATCTTTTAGGTGAATTTTTTTATTCCCCCATTCCTTTTTAAAAATAAAAAAGGGGGAGAAAATAATGATCAAAATAATATTAAGTAAAAAAGAAGATAATTCCCTAAGTAAGGGGGTGATTAAGAAAGGGGGAGTCTACTTAAAAAAGATTTCCTTAAGAAAGAAAAAGTAACTTATCTAAGAAATACTAGAATATGATCCTTAAGATTTCAAAACCTAAGGGAGAGTTATCCATATTCTACATAAGTCATAAGTAAAGGGAGATAAGTATTTATTTTAAAGTTGAAAAAGAAAAATCCTCATTCCTTATATTCTTTTTCGAAAGGTTGTTTGTACTTTCCAAAAAGGGGAAGATTGTAGATTTAAAAAGATTTCCTTATGAATTTTCCACTCCTCTATGTTTTGAAAATCACAAAAAAATTTCTTAAAGAAAATTATATTTCTCTAAGAATTATTTTCTTAAGTAAAGTTTTCTTTCTCTAAGAAAATTTTTATCCTTACATTGGTTTTTAATGTCTTATTCAATTTCTTATCAAAACCAAGTATAACGATTTTTTTATTAAGTAAAAAATTAAGGTCTTTATCTAAAAAATTGGAATCTTATAGTTACTTTGATATCGAGTCTTTCTATTTTCATACCCTGAATTCTTTGAAATCATGACTCCGAATTCCTTAGAATTTAGACTTTGAATTCCTTAGAATTCAGAATCTGAATTCCTCAGAATTATGACTCCAAATTACTTAAAATTCAGACTCCTAATTCTTCAGAATTCAGAATTATAATTCCTTAGAATTCAGAATCTGAATTCCTTAGAATTCAAACTCAGAATTCCCCAGAATTCAGACTCTAAATTTCTTAGAATTTAGGCTCCAAATTCCTTAAAATTCAGAGTCCATATTCATTATAATTCTGAATCCAAATATCCATTTTTCTAGAATATGGTTGTTCATATTTTTAGACTCCGAATTCTATATTTCTTAGATTCTGATTATTCACTTTTGTTTAAGTTACTTTATTTTCATTACATATTGTTTTTTCTTAGGAATGATAATGTTTCCCATGTTTTTCCTACATAAAACGATGTCATACAATTTTTTTCTAAATAACCATTGGTTGAGTGCACATGTACATGTCCCTCTAAGGTTCAAGGAAAAATATTACCTTTGGAGGAGGTAGGTGACCATTAACGTTTTTCCTATAAATAAGAGCTCATTTGAACAAGATCATTATCGACTGATGATCCTAGAGATTACAGGCTATGAACTGATTTTTAGAGTGATAAAGACTCTCGTGCCTTGTGCATTTTATGAACATCATCTTTAACCATCAACATCCTATTCACTTTTCTTTGTGTAACTCCGAATGTTGCTAAGTGAAATAGAGGGTGTGGATCCCCCTGTTTGAGGTATGTGGCCTTTTTTATGCATTTTTATGTTTTTAAAGTGCATGGGATGAGTTGGGAAGAGGTTGGGAGAGTTTGGAATGGTTTTGGATGATTTTTGAGGCTTTTAAAGGGGTGAACAGTTTAAGCATGGTTAGTGGAAACCATGCAGATTACCCAAGAAACCGTGTAAGGAGACAGTAGGATTCACACGGCCTACGCACGGTTTTCCAAACCATGCGAGGAAACCACGCAGAACCTTGCTCCTGAGGCATTAGATTGTGCATGGTTAGGGCACTATTTTCCAAACCGTGCGGGCTAACTGTGCGGCCACTTAAAAATAGGGTTATAAGTTCTGGGCTCCCTCAGGATTAATCTATTTCAATCCAATCTTCCTCCCACTCGAGCCTCACTCGGGATTTTGGGTTCGCAGGGGTTAAAGGTGCTCTCCCACTCTATTTGGAAGCGTTTCAAAGGGGTTTCAAGGCGGTTTGAAGGTGGTTTCTCCCAGGTAAGTCTCTCCTCTTGTTTCTCTTGTGTTTTCCTCTTGATCTACATCCCTCTCTTTCTTGGTCTTTTAGATCTACACTGTTTGTGTGTAGATCTAGGGTTGTGGTTGTAGAGACCCGAAGCTTAACGTACATGAACATTACATTACTTTTGCGGAATACTTAGTACATAAAAAACACACAAACAAGGATCATAATAGTTTAGTGTCTTTGGAAACTCGGAATATAATCTTCTAATCATGGTGAAAGATCTTCAACATCTCCAAAAAAGATCTTCCTTTTTTTTACCTAAAACCTTACATTATATCATGGGGAAAAGAAAACATAAAAGGGTGAGATCAAATTCTCAGTAAGGGTAAACAAAAGAAATA
The DNA here is from genome assembly GCA_963277665.1 of Viscum album. Lineage (NCBI taxonomy): Eukaryota > Viridiplantae > Streptophyta > Magnoliopsida > Santalales > Viscaceae > Viscum > Viscum album. The sequence continues at coordinate 1,786,820,558 of OY728146.1, forward strand.
TCAATCACATCATATACATAAGAACATAGCTTTGGAAATCTTAACCTGCAAAAGAAATCATAATTTCATAACATGGGATAAATCATAGTAGTGAAATGTAATCCCAATAATCATAACTTAAAACATGAATCTTTGTGGCATACACACATAATCATAGAGAATCATTTCTTGTTAGTCAAGACTCAATGCCAAGACTATCTTAGTGGACAAAGTCCATTTCTGAATGGAGTTCACTCCTCGTTTCATTCCTGTTTCACTGAACCGGTTTAACCTATAGTTCCATCCATGTCTATCTCATGAGATATAAAATAATTACCCAATTCATTAGAGGGAGATATAGGTCTCACCCATATCATAATGATACCATTCTTATGTGTGACACAAAATCATAAACCATACATCATAGCATAACCCATGAAATAAAAATGGGAATCTTAAACATCATGACATCATAAAACAATTTATATAAGATAAAGGAATTCATAAAAATAATTCCATCACAACATAATCAAATAAATGTAATAATAGGGATGAAAACAGAACCCTTTATTATCTTAGATGGAAAATAATTTTGATAAAACACTTGAACTCCATTCTTGAGGAAAATATCCTCTCTACTTCAAAAACACTTTTCCTTTATTAAAATGTCATAAAATTATAAACTAAAAGAAGTTGATTAAAAATAAACTTGATAACTTGTAAAGGAAGCTTCTTGGAAATAATGTTTTAAAAATCCATTCATTCCGTATAAGTTAAAGAAAACATTCTTCGTACTTTTGTCGGAAAAGTCAAAAAAAGTAGCTCATACGAAAAACGACAAAAGATTCCTTTCATATCTTTTACTAAAAACTCACCGAAGGGTAAAATAGGATTTAAAAAAATTTAGGTGGATGGAAATAATATTAAATATTGAGGAAACATGGATGTGGATGATAAAATACACCCCAGTAAATACCAAAGTATAAACAATCTTGGATAAAAATGAGATTGTGATATTTTCCCTTACCTTAGGTCTGATTTTCTTCGTAAGTGTCTAAAACTCCTATATAATGATTTAAATAATGTCATTGACTTATTCCAGAATCTTAATCATTGTTATGATATCATATATGGTTCACTTATGACTTTATTTTACCCGTTCTTTTGTAAATTCCACGTTAAAGAGCGTTTTGGGTAAAATCGTTTTATTTGTCGTCTGTGTTATGACTTGTAATTATTCATATGATTACTTAGATCATGATTACTTAATTCCAGAATATAAAACATGATTTATATATAATATATATTCAGAATATACATATATATAATAGATCAGTAAATGGAAAGAAATACACCGTTCATGGAGACGGTAGGCCGTACGTACGCATGAACGCAGTTTTCGTTTCCTTATTGAGTTGAATGGAATTAAGTAGATGACATACATATATATACACATAAATCCAGTATCATTATTATGTCATATATTTCATGATTACATATTATATATACTTTATAATCATTCAAGAATGGTTAACGTGGAGAATGAATCTCATCGCGTCGTGGAGACGGTAGTCCGTACGTACGCACGAGCGATGATATCGTTCTCATGATCGTGGAATTGTATTTGAGTGTATGTATACTATTTCAGAATCAATATCACTTTACAATAATCATATATAGTTGTTATGTACACCGTTATACCCATCCAAGTAAGGTGGTGGTGGAAAATAGATTACACCACGGCGTGGAGACGGTATTCCGTACGTACGCACGCGCAGTGATTTCGTTTTCCGTAGGATGGATAGATGGTGAAATAGGGTTGTTTCATACTTATAATAACATATCAGTATATTAGTGATACTGATGTTATTACTTCATAATGAAACAACCTAATAAGAAGAAGTGGAAGAACAAATAAAGTTGAAAGAATCGGTAACGAACATTACCTCTTCTTTGAAGCACCTCTTTGAGTTCTCCTTTTAGGGAACTAAAATTGGACTTTGAGGAAGACCAGAACCTCTAGGATGTTGCTAGGGAAGTGGAGAAGAGAATTTGTCAGGGTTTGGCCTAGCTTGAAGGCTCAAGGTGGTGTGAGGAAGAGAGGGAGGAGGTTCCCTTTTATAAGGGAGGAGTGAGGCTCCTTTGGAAAAACTAAATATATTATTTTATTATAAAGCCAAATTCGGTTTTAAATAGCTCTAAATTGAGTTATTTCGAAGCTAAGGTGGGGATGGGTCGAAATCCTCTCATCCAATAGAATTTAGACAAGTTTAGGTTCCTATTTTAACCTTATCATTTATATTTAACTTTAAGTTAGATAATTTTACTTTTACCGTGTCTTTTTGTGTTCTTATACTATAAGTTTAATAAACTTACAATAAGAAGCCAAACTAACCCCAAGTTGTTTATTATTAATATATATATCTTTATCTAAGTCATTTGGCCGAGCCTTAGATTTTTAGGAATAAAATAACAATTAATAATATAATATTTGTTTTAAAAACTATTTTATATCAATTTTGACACTATTTAGTAATTGATTTTTGTAAAAATCATAACAGAATGATTATTTATAAAAAAGTTAATTAAATCAATACTAACATGTCATATTAACCTAAAAAATTAGTGTAATTTATAAAAAGTCTCATATTTCATTTATTTTGGTATTTATAACATCAATTATGTCAATATTTCATTAATAAGATAATTATTGCATCATATTTGTGTCATAAATAAATTAAATTATATAATGTATAAAAATTACAAATAAAATACCATTATGTAGGAAATATTTTTATATTTCTAATGAATATTTATAGTAGAATTTATCTTATGTATAACCCTATATTAAAAATGATATACTTATTAAACTTTCATTTTAACTATTTTAACCCTTCTTTAAATAAATTAATAATAAATGTCCTAATCTAATCCAAGTGGGCCAAAATGGTCATATTGTATTCCTAAGGTTGTTTTTGGTCGAATTACACTTATCCAATAGAATTAGGATATGTTTTAGGGTAATAATAATAACATTTTTACCCTTAATTACCCTATTTACTTTTAACCGCGGTAAAAAAAAGTAAAAAGTTACTATTCACCAAAAATTATTTTCATCTCATTGAACCACATTTTACTTACTGACATCAACCGTGTCTCTCGGATTTTTGAAATTCCACTCACAGAAGTAGTAAAATTAAGTTCTATGAAAAATTCATTTTTTTTAACTACCACTTAGTGGTTTCCCTATTCATCAAAAAATGAAAGTTTCCAGAAAAATACCAAAAATTAGGCCTAAGCTATATTTGATATTATGAACTCAAAAATGATTTCTATTTTACCAAATTCAAAACATATCATCTACATTAATTAATTTAAAAATTAATTCTCGTTGTCAAAACAAATAGCGTGTTCTTGAGAGATAATAACTATCAAAAGATTGACACTTGTTTATGTCTGGTTTAGATGTGAAATTATATCCAATGACCAAAATTGTATTAAATTGTAAAAATATATTATAAATATACTTTAAAACCACTCAAATTAATAATTTATCACTATTAATTATTTCGATTAAAAAGGTTGTTTTTAATTAAAATTTAGAAATTTCCACTATTCATCAGAAAATGAAAGTTAGCCGAAAAGTACCAAAATTTCACCCTAAGCTAATTTCGATATTCCGAAACCAAAAATGAAGTCCATTTTGAAAAATAAAATTTACAAAATTTAAAAAAGTGGTTATTACTATTCATAATGACTAGTTTTAATAATATTTTAATAGCATATCGTTGTTTAGTGAAACTCGTTATTGCATACTACACACGCTATCAAGGAAGGTCGCGATTGCGTGTAATGCAAGGAAAGTCAAGGATGCGTGTTGTGCAAGATTCTTTTGGTGTAGCGTAAAACACAAGACATTAATGAAATTAAAAAGAATATTTTTCATAAAATCTCGGGGTGTTACATTCTACCCCCTTTAAAATGAATTTCGCCCTCGAAATTCGCCGGGGTTATAAATGGTTTACTACTCAAATTTTTCTTTAATAGAAACCCTCATTGTATAAAGGAATATCAAAACTTGGCTTTAAAAACTAAAGTATGAAACGTAACGGTTACCCAAATTAACTAATCACTGGGTTTCCACATAGGAGAACATAAGTGAAAATATGGATATAGAAGAGAAATCTAACCGTCATGTTCTGATGGAGAGTGGTAGAGAACATGGCTATGAAAAATCCAACAATCACAAAGCCATAAATTTGTGATGATCTAGGGTACCATCTGATTCCTCAGATATAAGGGCACTAGAACAACATTTTTGGTTTTCAAGATCATTTCCCTAAAGCTGAATAATTTGAATTAGAATAAATACTTACTTTATTTTGGTAAAATCTCACTATTGTTCATGGTTTGAACAATTTCCACTTCATCTCTTAATGAAATGAAGTTTAATTTGTTATTCTTGAAGTGTTAAGAGATCATGTGATAGAATTATGGGTCATTCCATCTGTTTCAAACAAAAGGTTAGCAAAAGTTATCAAATATACATAAGTCCATCTATGGTGAGGTTAATTGTATACGATTCCAAAAATTAACTTATACTTCATAGATCATACCGCGTAATAAAATAAAAATAGTTTCTACTAACCAGGGACTTCATGTAGGCTAGTGGTAGGCGATAAAGGCCAGTCGCACTTCGGTTGTGGGTTCGATTCCCACAGCCTTGTCCGACGCGATGGGTTGTCGCCCGTCCTGCAAGTTGCCCTTTTTCTAAAGCTGTATTACTATAACATACCATCAATAATATCGAAAAAAGTTCTATCCTAAAACAATACTAACTTATGTCCAACATAATCCATTCCAATATTTAGGTCAGGGCATTGAATACCGATACATAAACACCTCAATCCATCCTCTTCAATTATTGTCCTGGAATAAGTCCTTCCTTGATTTAGAAGTAACTTTTTTGGTCAGGGCATTGAGTTGGGTAATGCACATATTCTCCACAAATAATACATTGAACTCCATAACAGTCTGTCACTCTATGACCCTTTTCTCCACACAGATAACATCGGTCCCTCCATTTGAGGTATTCCTCAAGGTTCTTCTTCCCTTCTTTAGAAATCTCAATCTTCCTTTCTTTATGCTCCTCAACATGAGAACATGCATAATAGTCTATCTTCCTCTTCTTTGATGAATTAGGCATACCCCTAAATTTCACCTTGTTAATCATATATCGCGATGAATGATTCGGCATAATCACAATATCTTTCTCTCTAGGCATTACACAATTTTGTTGCTCATAGTCACCAATTTGTCCATTGGATTCAATGTTAACCGAATTCCTTCTAGTTCCCTCCATTAACTAAAACAGAAAAAGAATTCTGTGAGAGGCAAAAATCATGCTAGAGAAAACAACATAGTAAAGGGGGAGTACCCTCAATATCTAACATCTTAGGTTAAATTCTAAGATCATTAGTGAAATTCTAGGACTATAAACTATACGTATACTTAACCTTAGAGACATCCCTAGACATACTTTAGACATATCTCTAGGGATCTCACTAACATTTTCACATCCTAGTTTCCAAATGTTGACTAAACCATTCCTCTGATACCAACTGTAGAGACCCGAAGCTTAACGTACATGGACATTACATTACTTTTGCGGAATACTTAGTACATAACAAAAACACACAAACAAGGACCGTAATAGTTTAGTGTCTTTGGAAACTTAGAATATAATCTTCTAATCGTGGTGAAAGATCTTCAACATCTCCCAAAAAGATCTTCCTTTTTTTACCTAAAACCTTTCTTTATATCCTGGGGAAAAGAAAACATAAAAGGGTGAGCTCAAATGCTCATTAAGGGTAAACAAAAGAAATATCAATCACATTATATACATAAGAACATAACTTTTGGAAATCTTAACCTGCAAAAGAAATCATAATTTCATAACATGGGATAAATCATAGTAGTGAAATGTAATCCCAATAATAATAACTTAAAACCTGAAACTTTGTGGAATACACACATAATCATAGAGAATCATTTCTTGTTAGTCAAGACTCAATGCCAAGACTATCTTAGTGGACAAAGTCCATTTCTGAACCGAGTTCACTCCTCATTTCAGTCCTGTTTCACTGAACTGATTTAACCGGCCGTTCCAGCCATGTATATATCATGAGATATAAAATCATTACCCAATGCATTGGAGGGAGATATAGGTCCCACCCATCTCATAATGATACCATTCTTATGTGTGACACAAAATCATAAACCATACATCATAGCATAACCCATGAAATAAAAATGGGAATCTTAAACATCATGACATCATAAAACAATTCATATAAGATAAAGGAATTCATAAAAATAATTCCATCACAACATAATCAAATAAATGTAATAATAGGGACTAAAATAGAACCCTTTATTATCTTAGATAGAAAATAAATTTTGATAAAACACTTGAACTCCATTCTTGAGGAAAATATCCTCTCTACTTCAAAAACACTTTTCCTTTCTTAACATGTCATACAATTATAAACTAAAAGAAGTTGATTAAAAATAAAATTGATAACTTGTAAATGAAGCTTCTTGTAAATAATGTTTTAAAAATCCATTCATGCCGTATAAGTTAAAAAAAACATTCTTCGTAATTTTGTCGGAAAAGTCAAAAAAAGTACCTCGTACGAAAAACGACAAAAGATTCATTTCATATATTTTACTAAAAACTCACCGAAGGGTAAAATAGGATTTAAAAAAATTTAGGTGGATGGAAATAATATTACATATTGAGGAAACATGGATGTGGATGATAAAATAGACCCCAGTAAATACCAAAGTATAAACAATCTCGGATAAAAATGAGATTGTGATATTTTCTCTTACCTTAGGTCCGATTTGCTTAGTAAGTGTCTGAACCTCCTGTATAATGATTTAAATAATGTCATTGACTTATTCCATAATCATACTCATTGTTATGATATCATATATGGTTCGCTTATGACTTTATTCTACCCGTTCTTTTGTAAATTCCATTTTAAAGAGCGTTTTGGGTAAAATCGTTTTATTTGTCATCCGTGTTATGAATTGTAATTATTCATATGATTACTTAGATCATGATTACTTAATTACAGAATATAAAACATGATTTATATATAATATATATTCAGAATATACATATATATAATAGATCAGTAAATGGAAAGAAATACACCGTTCATGGAGACGGTAGGTCGTACATACGCATGAACCGTGTTTTCATTTCCTTATTGAGTTGAATGGAATTAAGTAGATGACATACATATATATACACATAAATCTAGTATCATTATTATTTCATATATTTCATGATTACATATTATATATACTTTATAATCATTCATTAATGGTTAACGTGGAGAATGAATCTCATCGCGTCATGGAGATGGTAGTCCGTATGTACGCACGAGCGATGATATCGTTCTCATGATCGTGGAATTGTATTTGAGTGTATGTATACTATTTTAGAATCAATATAACTTTAAAATAATAATATATATTTATTATGTACACCATTATACCCATCCAAGTAAGGTGGTGGTGGAAAATAGATTACACCACGGCGTGGAGACAGTATTCCGTACGTACGCACGCGCGGTGATTTCATTTTCCGTAGGATGGATAGATGATGAAATAGGGTTGTTTCATACTTATAATGACATATAAGTATATGAGTGATACTTATGTTATTACTTCATAATGAAAAAACCTAAGAAGAATAAGTGGAAGAAGAAATAAAGTTGAAAGAATCGGTAACGGACATTACCTCTTCTTTCAAGCGCCTCTTTGAGATCTCCTTTTAGGGCACTAAAATTGGACTTTGAGGAAGACCGGAACCTCTAGGATGTTTCTAGGGAAGTGGAGAAGATAATTTTGCAGGGTTTGACCGATCTTGGAGGCTCAAAGTGGTGTGAGGAAGAGAGGGAGGAGGTGCCCTTTTATAAGGGAGGAGAAGGGCTCCTTTGAAAAAACTAAAAATATTATTTTATTATAAAGCCAAATTAGGTTTTAAATAGCTCTAAATTGAGTTATTTAGAATATAAGGTTGGTATGGGTCTAAATACTCTCATAAAATAGAATTTAGACAAGTTTAGGTTCCTATTTTAACCTTATCATTTATATTTAACTTTAAGTTAGATAATTTTACTTTTACCGTGTCTTTTTGTGTTCTTACATTATAAGGTTAATAAAATTACAATAAGAAGAAAAACGAACCCCAAGTTGTTTATTATTAATATATATAACCTTATCTAAGTCATTTGGATGAACCTTAGATTTTTAGGAATAAAATAACAATTAATAATATAATATTTGTTTTAAAAACTATTTTATGTCAATTTTGACACTATTTAGTAATTGATTTTTGTAAAAATCATAAAAGAATGATTAGTTAGGAATAAGTTAATTAAATAAATACTAACATGTCATATTAACCTAGAAAATTATTTGAATTCATAAAAAGTCTCAGATTACAGTTATTTTGGTATTTATAACATCAATTATGTCAATATTTCATTAATAAGATAATTACTCCATCATCTTTGTGTCATAAATAAATTAAATTATGTAATGTATAAAAATTACAAATAAAATACCATTATGTAGGAAAGCTTTTTATATTTCTAATTAATATTTATAGTCGAATTTATCTTATGTATAACCCTATATTAAAAATGATATACTTATTAAACTTTGATTTTAACTATTTTAACCCTTCTTTAAATAAATTAATAATAAATGTCCTAATCTAATCAAAGTGGGCCTAAATGGTCATATTTTATTCCTAAGGTTGTTTTTGGTCTAATTAAGCTTATCCAATAGAATTAGGACATGTGTTAGGGTAATAATAATAACATGTTTACCCTTAATTACCCTATTTACTTTTAACCGTGGTAAAAAAAAGTAAAAAGTTACTATTCACCAAAAATTATTTTCATCTCATTGAACCACATTTTAATTAATGACATCAACCGTGTCTCTCAGTTTTTTGTAATTCCAGTCACAGAAGCGGTAAAATTAAGTTTTATGAAAAATTCATTTTTTTTAACTACCACTTAGTGGTTTCACTATTCATCAAAAAATGAAAGTTTCCAGAAAAATACCAAAAATTAGGCCTGAGATATATTTGATATCATGAACTCAAAAATGATTTCTATTTTACCAAATTTAAAACATATCAGTTGCATTAATTAATTTAAAAATTAATTCCCGTTGTCAAAACAAATAGCGTGTTCTTGAGAGATAATAACTATCAAAAGATTGACACTTGTTTATGTCTGGTTTAAATGTGAAATTATATCCAATGACCAACATTGTATTAAATTGTAAAAATATATTATAAATATACTTTAAAACCACTCAAATTAATAATTTATCACTATTAATAATTTCGATTAAAAAGGTTGTTTTTAATTAAAATTTAGAAATTTTCACTATTCATCAGAAAATGAAAGTTAGCCGAAAAGTACCAAAATTTCACCCTATGCTAATTTCGATATTCTGAATCCAAAAATGAAGTCCATTTTGAAAAATAAAATTTACAAAATTTTAAATAGTGGTTATTACTATTCATAACGACTAGTTTTAATAATATTTTAATAGCATATTTTTGTTTAGTGAAACTCGGTATTGCATACTACACACGCTATCTAGAAAGGTCGCGATTGCGTGTAATGCAATGCAAGTCAAGGATGCGTGTTGTGCAAGCTTCTTTTGGTGTAGCGTATAACACAAGACATTAATGAAATTAAAAAGAATATTTTTCATAAAATCTCGGGGTGTTACAGTGGTTGCCTTGGATGTTAATATTAAGGCTTGTGGATGTTAGGGAAAGGGGATCTAGAGAGGTTTTGGTGGTGCGTTCACCGGATTTGAGGTGTGATGGCTTGTGGGTCGATTTCTCGGGAACCCTAAGGGTAGGTGGCTTCTCTCTCGACTCTACTTGGTTAGAGCTAATGGTTTTGGTTACAATTAATTTTTTATTCTTGAAATTAATTGTGTTTTGATGTGTGAAATTGGTTGAAAATCCCTTGGGTGATGTTTTGGGGATTTTTTGGAAAAAGAGGGTCTTGTGGTGAAACACTATTGTTTTGGATTTTAAAATGGATATTTTAAAATGGGATGCGATGGATGATTTGTGAAAATTATTGATGGAAATGGTTTTCAATAAAAAGGGTTGTTTTGTTGAAATGTTGTTTGGAATGGAAAATGGTTTTCAATAAATGGGTGATTTATTGAAGTGGATTGATATGCAATGAAATTTGTTGATTGCATGTGGTTGTGACCTTGGTGGGTTATATGCTTGGAATGGGCTTGTTTTTCATGTTGTGTGGAAGTGGCGAGAAGTACCACTATAAAAAGGGGACGAATAGTGGACGAAATGGACACCATCGAGGATAAGTGGACGGGAAGTGCCACTTGGTGTGAATGGGTGAACGGGTTGGATGGTAGCTCCATTGTTTGGTTGTATGGTTGTTTTGTGGTGCATTTATTTATAGGATGTAATTTTTGTGCTCATGTGTAAATGTTGGAATGGTTGTGGCTTGGTTGGTTGGCTTTCCCTTGGTTGGTTGGTTTGGGTGTGATGGTTTTGTAAGGGCATGTTTGGCTTATGAAAATGGTTTCACTTGTGATTTATTTTATATAAACTGTTTTATATAAATATGCTAATGGTTTTATCCTAGTGGCGTGTGTAGGGAAGTCATTTGGGGAAATCATACTGAGTTTTAGTACTCACCCCCTTCTTTTGAACTATGGTGTCTTTGCAGATGTCGTGTACTGTGACATGGGAAAAGGCAAGGCATCACCCTCCTTTAGTGGAGCATCATGATCCCTTAGTGGAGCTTGGAGCTTGGAGCTTGGCGTGGAGCTGTGGTGGTGTCATGGCTTGTGGTGTCTGGTTGTTTAGTTTTTGCAGTGTACTCTGATGTTGTGTGGACATGTCTAGTTGTATTGGTTTTGATTGGTGTTGTGGAACAACTTGGTTGTCTTTTTGGAATGCATGGTTTGGTAATTGAATTGACATGCATCATATAGTGGTTGTGATTGGATGGTTTGGTTGGTTTTGTCTTAAGGAAAAAATGTCCCCCCCTTGATCTTGACACCCTCGGTATTCATTGCTAGCCTTTGGCGTCTTGGGAACATTGCTTAAGGCCAAGTAGACCTCACCGCCTCTTTAAGAAAATGAGGTAGGGGTGGGGTGTTACAAGTGGTATCAGTTTGTTCGGTCCTTTGGAGTTGATTCTCAGATTTGGTGTTGACATTCATTGTGTTACACTCCTTGAGTAGGGATGGTAGCAAGGCATAGGATTGTCAGAACTTAGAATGTATAGCATAAAAGGACATAGCTAACCCTTTTATGCTAAAATTCAAGTTACTAGGGAGTTGGGTACATAAGTGTCTTTGAGACACATATAGGGATTTGATATCTCTTTGTCATGGGTGTAGCCAATGAGATGAGAATGACATTCATGGTAGAAATGACTTCCCACTAGGATGCATATTTCATTGAGGTATACTGATTTATGATGTGATATGAATGTGTGAAATTGTAATGTGAATAAATTTGGTATTTTGAAAATGGTTTGGTTTTCAAAATGGTGAAACATGGCACATGTGGAAAAAGGGTGGAAAGCCTTGTTGTGAAGGTGTTATGTATTGTGATTTGAAATGGGATTTCATGATGTCTACGGAAGTGAGACTCATGGTTGTTTGTTTTTGGTTTATAGAAATGGCACAAGGTAGGCTTCGTAGAGACCAACCGGAGGAGGCTGCTGAGAATGTGGTAGCACCAGAGCCTCAGGTGAACCAGTAGCTAGTGAAAAGCATAGGGAAAGCTTTCCAAGCTGTGGAACGTGGAGATAAAATGGATGAACCAAGGCATGTGGATCATGCGGTTCAGTTTCAAAAGTAGAATCCACCCATCTTCAAGGGTGATTCAGAGCCAGAGAGGGCAGAAGCATGGTTGAATAGAATGAACAAGGTCTTCGAGTTCTTGGGAACACCAGTAGAGTTAAAAGTGAAGTTTTCCACCTATATGTTGTAAGATATTTTCCTTAAGTTGTGGGAGTTGGTTTTCCAAGTGGGGATGGACCAGGGTATGATGTGGGAAGGCTTTGAAGAATTGTTTAATAAACAATTCTACCCACATACGTTCATAATTCAGTGTATGACTGATTTATTCAGTTTGAAGCGAGAGCTTATGTTGGTGACCGAGTATGAAGCTAAGTTTATGAACTTAGTGCGGTTTGCACCTGAGGGGGAGGGTAGCACGTTGGTTAAGGCATGGATATTTGAAGCGGGGTTAAGGCAAGAAATCCATTCAAAGATAGAAGTACCGTGTATAGATGATTACACAGAGATGGTGAATAGAGCCTCGGTGGCTGAGTGGGATTTGTTGGGTGCTTCGGGCAGAGGAAGCATGGTGGTACCCATGGGGAATATTGGGAACTCTAATCCTGGGTTCAAGCGAAGTAGGGAAACTTATTCCCAGGGTGGTAATATGGAATATAATCTGACGACAGGATCAATAAATCTTCCTCCGAAGCCCCAGAACAAGACGGGATGTTTTCAGTGTGGTTCTACGAACCAAATCAAGCGGGATTCTACGACACAAACTCGAGCATGTCATAATTGTAAGCAGATGGGGCATCTGCAGCATTATTGTTGGAATGCTCCATGGTCAGGTGCGTGTGACACTCCTCAGGTATCATAGACATCGTATGCTTCGAAGGGAAAGGGGCAGCAGAATACCCCTCTTCAGAAGAGTAAAGTGGGTCATGGTGATTCTCGGAATACCAAAACGCCTTAGCAGAGCAATAAAGAGTAGAATGGGGCAATGAAACATGTGTTTGAAGCTGAGCAGGTTGTGGTGGATGATCAGTCTGGATCATTCATGATGCGAGGTACTATTATTTTAAATTCTACCTTGATGCAAGTGTTGTTTGATACAGGTGCCTCACACTCTTTTATTGCTACATGTGTGGTTGATTTGCTGGGTTTAAGTTTAGAAATTATGCCCTCGGTTTTAAAACTTCAAACTCCTCTGGGTCGAAGAGAGTTTCGAGCATTCTTGTGTAGAGAATGTTGTATTGTTGTGGGCGAGGTGGAGCTAGTGTGGAATTTCTCAATGCTTGAGATGGATGGGTATGATGTAATAATGGGAATGGATTTGCTGGTGGTGTTTAAGGATAACATTGATTATGATGCGTGAAAAGTGGCTTTTACGACACATGATGGCGTTATATATCTCTTTAGAGGAGAGAAGAATGAAAGGCAGGGTGCAATAAGTTTGTTGGCACCAGCAGTGGGTACGTTATCGTATCAGTTGGCGGGTTTGTCGTTGGAATCAGTAGAGGGTGTTGAGCAGACTGTTCTTCTGGCAGTGGTGGATCAGTTCATGGATGTTTTTCCTAAATAATTCTATGGGTTACCTCCTATAAGAGAAGTTGAGTTTACGATTGATCTCCTTCCGGGGGACAGTCCTTTCTCACTTCCCTCTTATAAGATGGCACCAGATGAATTGTGGGAATTGAAAATATAGTTAGAAGAGTTAGAAAACAAAGGGTTTATCTAGCCTAGCACATCTCTGTGGGTAGCAACGATGTTATTTGTAAAAAATACGTCTGGAACTTTGAGGCTATGTGTTGATTATTGTATACTTAACTAAGTTACGATAAAGAATAGATATCCACTTCCATGAATTGATGATTTGTTCGACCAGTTGAGGGGAGCCCAATGGTTCTCCAAGATCGACCTGAGGTCAGGATATCATCAAATGTGGGTGAGGAAGGCGTATATTCCTAAAATAGCTTTCATAAGTAGATATGGTCATTATGAATATGTTGTTATGCCCTTTGATCTAACGAATGCGCCAACGGTGTTTATGGAATTGATGAATCAGATATTTCAGAGATATATGTATTCATTTGTGGTGGTGTTTTTAGATGATATTCTGGTGTATTCAAAGACAAGGGTGGTATAAGGCCCCATCCTTAAACCTTAATTAATCTTGAGTTTTTACAAGATTACACATTGAGGATCTTTTCGGGTTTAGAGTTTTAGAGAATTAGATCATAAAACTTGCATTACATTCCACATATAAACAAAGTGGTTACATAAAGATAGTATTCTTCATTCCCATCAATGGAAACATATTTAAAATAAAACATGGATTCTTTATTGACACTTCTTTGACACTATCATCATATCATGTACCTTTTCCTTGACCTGTGAAAAACATTTCAAAAAACTTGGGATGAGAATAAAAAGCTCAGTAAGGGATATAAAAATATGGAAAAGAAACATGGGTACATATATACATAAGAATGAAATCATACCTTACCCATAAAAGATAATCACTTTAACATACCTCATCAAATCATGAATAAATCATAGAAATCATAAGACATAAAGGTAACTTGAGGCATTCATAACATTCTTAAATAGGGATTAACCCTCTTGGTTACGTTTTGAATACCCATCACACTATATTCCCTAAATCTCTTCAGAGAAACCTTAACGTTACACTCCTTCGCGTTACCCAATGCATTGGAGAGCTATATCGGGCTCACCCTCCCTTAGTTTATCACGGAACCACCCGTCTTCATAATAATGCCCAAGAACCTCAACATAATCGTATCACATAAAACATGCATAAAGGAAACATAACATTTCCACCTTTCAATCACAAGATATCAATACAACACATTGATATAAAAACATTATGAAAACCATTTTCAATACCAAAATTAAAGAAAAGTAAAACATGGTATTTATTTTTCTTTTAAAAAAAAGGTATGGCTTGTAGAGGAAGCCGAAACTCAAATAATGGTCACGGCGGCAGAGAAGTCGTTGTCACCGCATACGTACGACAAAAACATTACCTTTTTTCGTTTAGTAAAACGCTTCATATAAAAAAGATTCCTTTTGGATAAACGTAAAAGTCAAAGGGGTTTATACACCGTATAAAAGAAG
This sequence comes from Viscum album, assembly GCA_963277665.1. Taxonomy (NCBI): domain Eukaryota; kingdom Viridiplantae; phylum Streptophyta; class Magnoliopsida; order Santalales; family Viscaceae; genus Viscum; species Viscum album. Next base: position 1,786,835,558 of record OY728146.1, read on the forward strand.
GTTGTGTATAAAACAAAATATGCCTCAATGAAAGGAGATTGAGACGAAGTCCCATACCTCGGGTCCGACTTGACTCGATCGTTCTTTAATGTCCTGAATAATAAACTTGAGTTAATTTATACTTGCTTAAGAACCTTTTTCAAGTTCATTATTCCTTTTATATCACTTATTACCATGTCATGAACACTATGTAATTATTTAAGTTAATAATGGTCATTTTAACGATCATTGGTACTTGAGTAAAAAATAAACCCTTTATAATTACAAGTTGTTCATGTATCCATTATATCCATAATGGTATTCATGATGTAGATATCATATATTTCATATATATCCAGTACATGCATGAATTTATAATATTACATAACCATTTAGAGGTAATAAATGAAATGCACCGTTCATGGAGACGGTAAGCCGTACGTACGCATGAACCCTACTTTCATTTCTATTTCGTATTTTATAGAATGGAATCATAATTATATAAAGTTATATTATAATTCCAGTATAATATCATATATAATATCATAGTTCCATCCTTTATACGTCCCACATATGGTATTTAACGAATCAAATCACTTTGAGGGGGCGGTAGTCCGCACTTCCTTAAATGAAGATATCACGTTTACCCATAATGGAAAGCATAAAGGTATGCCCAAAATGAAAAATACAGAAGCTTAAAGAAAATATAAACATATTATATATCATATATAAATATAGTGACATCTTAATGGCCACCTTTGAAGGTGTTAAAAGAATGTTGAACAATCATCGTTTCGGGAGGCATAAATTCGCCATCCACGGAAACAATATGTTCATTAACTATTAGATGTAGGTGTGTGTAAGTGTAGCTAGAATCCTTATTATAAAAAAATACTAGTATATTTAGGATACTGGAGTTGTTACAAAAGAAAAGAATAAACAGAGTTTAGGGGGTTGGAGAAGCAAAATAAAACAAAAGGACTCAAAAGAAGACATTACCTTAAAATCGGGTAACTCCCTTTGGTTTGAGCTCAAAGGCTTCCTTGGGAAGACTTCTTCCCAAAGTGAGGCTTAAAGTAGTAATACAGGAAAGTGTAGATACAAAATGGGCAGGGTTTGGACGAGCTAAAGGCTTTGGGAGTGTGGGTAAGGAGGTAGAGGTGGGGGCCTTTCATAAGAGGAGAGGAGGGGCACTCTTGGAAAGTAAAGATAAGTTACTTTATTTTAAAATGAGTTTCGGATTCAAAAGGTCCCAAATTGATATAATTAGATGATAAGGTGATAAGGGTTCGAAATAAACTCATCCAATTTGTTTTGGCCATGTTTAGGTTTTAGATTTTACATTAACTTTCCATTTTATTTAAATCGTTAAATAATGAGGTCATCGCTGCATCATCATGATGTCATAAATAATTTAATTTATTTAATTACTAAAAATTATAAAAAAAATACTATGATGTAGGAAATATTTTTATATTTCTAATGAATATTTATAGTAAAAAATATGACTTGTATAACCCCATATAAAAATTGTTTTAGTAACATAACTCATGTTTGTGTCATTTTTACTTTAACATTAAATAAAAAGTTATTTATGTCATTTCCCAACCAAAGTGGCTCCATGGGGTCCCCAAGTTGACCCATGGCTTGTCTTGGTCGGCCATGACACATCCAATGAGGGTAGGACATGTGTCAAGCTCATATCATACTATTAAAACATTATTTTTATCTTAAACTACACTAATTACCACTAATCGCGATTAAGAACTTAATAAGTTACTATTCACCAAAAAATTATTTTAATCCCATTGAACCACATTTTAATTCTTAATGACAACCATTTATGTCAGATTTTTGAAATTAAAAACACAATGATGGCAAAATTTCATTTAAACGGAAAAATCAGTTTTTATAAGTACCACTTAGTGGTTTCACTATTCATCAAAAATTGAAGTTTTTCAGAAAATTACCAAAAATTCACCCTAAGATATATTTGATATTCCGAATTAAAAAATGAAGTCTATTTTACAAAATTCAAAACATATAAGTCACATTAATTAATTTAATAATTAATTTCCGCTGTCATGACAAATAGCGTGTTTTTATGAAACAATAAGTATCAAAAGATTGACACCATTTTAATTCCAATTTCAAAGTGAAATTGTTTCCAATGACCACCATTGGATTAAATGGTAAAAATATATTCTAATTCCACTTCAAAACCAATTATAAAGATAATCTAATCATATAAATAAATTAGATTAAAAAGTAGTTTTGATGTAAAATGCAGTATTTTTCACTATTCATTAAAAAATGAACATTGTCAGAAAAATACCAAAAATTTATCCAATGTAAAATTAAATGTCCCAATCATAATGAATATGTTTATTTTGACAAATATAGATTATAAAATTGTCAAAATATTGATTTAAAAAGGGTTTTCCATCAAAAGGTAGTAAAACAATCTTTTAAGAATATTAGTGTATTCCATGCTTAAGATTGGATTTATTTTCATTTTAAGCCTCTAAAACAATATATAATTCATTAATAGACATAGATAAAAATATATATTATTCATTACTTACTTGGGATGTTACATCCTTCCCCCCTTTTGAAAATTGCATCCCCACAATTTATTTACTTATCAAATAAATGGGGGTACTTATCCCTCATTGCAATTTCAGATTCCCATGTTGCCTCTTCCATCATGTGGTTTTTACACAAAAACTTTACCTGCTTAATCACCTTATTCCGTAACACTTTCTCCCTGTGGTCAAAAATCTGGACCGGTTGTTCCTCATAAGATAGGTTCTCTTCCAGCTGAACTACCTCTGGACTCAAAACATGAGATGGATCTGGCATATACTTTCTCAACATCGAAACCTGAAAAACATTGTGTACCTGAGATAAACTCGGAGGTAAAGCCACCCGGTATGAAACTGATCCAACTCTCTCCAGAATTTTATATGGTCCAATAAACCTTGAACTCAGCTTTCATTTCTTACCAAATCTCATCACACTTTTCCAAGGAGAAACCTTGAGAAAAACATGGTCACCTACCTCGAAAGATAGATCCTTCCTCCGGTTATCCGCATAACTCTTCTTCCTGCTCTGAGCTGTTCTCATGTGCTTCTGAATCAGCTGAACTTTTTCTGCCATCTCTTCTACCAATTCTGGTCCCATCAACTTCCTTTCACCCACTTCATCCCAGAAATCTGGAGTTCGACACCGCTTCCCATATAATTCCAGAAATGGTGCCAACTGTATACTGGAATGAAAATTGTTATTATATAAAAATTCAACCAAATAAAGATGTTGGTCCCAACTTCCCTGATAATCCATAGAGAAATAACCTAGCATATACTCTAATGTCTGAATTGTTTGTTCTGACTGCCCATCTGATTGAGGATGAAAAGCTGTACTAAAATTTAATTCAGTACCCAACGACTTCTGAAGGCCTTTCCAAAAGTTAGAAGTGAACCTGGGATCACGATCAGATACAATGGAGAGAGGAACTCCATGTAACCTGACTATCTCTTTAAGATAAAAACGGGAAAGTTGATCCAGGGAAAAAGTATCTCGTATAGAAAGGAAATGAGAAGATTTAGTCAAGCGATCAACAATAACCCAGATTGTATTATTACCTCGAGATGTATTCGGTAATACCACAACAAAATCCATGGATATATTCTTCCATTTCCACTCTGGCACTGGTAAAGGCTGAAGCATCCCTTTCGGTAACTTCCGCTCTGCTTTAACCTGTTGACATGTCAAACACTTCACAGTAAAATCATCAATATTTCTTTTCATTCCATCCCACCAGTAATACTCCCGCAGATCTCTATACATCTTAGTACTGCCAGGATGAACTAAAAACGGAGAACTATGAGCTTCACATAACAACTCTCTCTTCAACTGTGAATCACAAGGAACAAACAATCTCTTCCCAAATCTCAAAACTCAATCATTATCAATGTTGAATTCAGGCAACTTACCTTTCTGAACCAGCTCTACCTTTTTCTGCAACTCACTATCTTGCTTCTGTGCTTGCTTGATTCTATCTGATAGAGATGATCTCACTGATACCTGAAAAAAATAGAAGAACTTCCTGCACCAACAACTTCTATGCCAAAGTTCATCAAATCCTTAACCAAAGGATCACGTTCCAAATGCAACATTGCTAATGAAGCATTACTTTTTCGACTCAAAGCATCAGCCACTTTATTTGATTTTCCCGAATGGTAATGAATTGTACAATCATAATCCTTGATTAATTCCAACCATCTCCTCTGTCTCATGTTTAACTCTTTCTGAGTGAATATATACTTTAAACTTTTGTGATCAGTATATATTTCACACTTTACTCCATACAAATGATGCCTCCAAATTTTTAAAGAAAAAACAACAGTAGCTAATTCCAAATCATGTGTAGGGTAATTTACCTCATGAGTTTTCAACTGTCGTGAAGCATAAGCAATTACCTGATCATTCTGCATTAGGATGCAACCAAGTCCTTTCAATGAAGCATCACTGTATATAACAAAATCACCAATCCTGGAAGGTAGTGCCAAAAATGAAGCATTCACCAATCTTCTTTTCAATTCCTGAAAACATTCATCACATTCTTTTGTCCAGATAAACTTAACACCCTTCCGAGTTAGCTTAGTCATTGGAATAGATAACCGTGAAAAATTTCTAAAAAAACCTTCGATAATAGCCTGCCAAACCAAGGAAGCTACGAATCTCAGTTACATTTGTGGGTCTTGGCCAGTCTTCCACAACTTTTGTTTTTGCAGGATCAACAGTTATCCCATCTTTAGAAACAATGTGACCAAGGAAAGAAATTCGTTGCAACCAAAACTCACACTTGCTGAATTTCCCATACAATTTCTTTTCTTTTAAGGTTTGCAAGATAACCCTTAAATGTCTTTCATGCTCTTCTTTACTTTTAGAAAACACCAAAATATCATCAATGAAAACCACCACGATTTATCACCTGAGCAAAATGATCCATCGCTGCAACAAACTGTTCAATTCTGATTCTGACCATCTCAATCTGCTGATTTGGAAGGTCATTTCCCTCAGTATGCCTTCCCAAAAAAAACTTCTCTGTTTCCTCTACGAAAAACCATTCTTAACACAGAAATACCTTAGGTGAAGCAACATGGTAATCTGTAAATTCTATATCATTACAATAATACCATAAATTAACTTATAATTTAACAATTTTCTAACTCCTAAAGTTATCTAAAGCAACCTTTGATACAAACTATAAGGCCCCAGCCTTAAACCTTACTTAATCTTGAGTTATTACAAGATTACACATTGAGGATATTTTCGGGTTTAGAGTTGTAGAGAATTAGATCATAAAACTTTCATTACATTCCACATATAAACAAAGTGGTTACATAAAGATAGTATTATTCATTCCCATCAATGGAAACATATTTAAAATAAAACATGGATTCTTTCTTGACACTTCCTTGACACTATCATCATATCATGTACCTTTCCCTTGACCTATGAAAAACATTTCAAAAAACTTGGGATGAGATTAAAAAGCTCAGTAAGGGATATACAAATATGGAAAGGAAACATGGGTACATATATACATAAGAATGAAATCATACTTTACCCATAAAACATAAGCACTTTAACATACCTCATCAAATCATGAATAAATCATAGAAATCATAAGACATAAAGGTAACTTGAGGCATTCATAACATTCTTACATAGGGAGTAACCCTCTTGATTACGTTTGGAATACCCATCACAGTATATTACCTAAATCTATTTGGAGAAACCTTAACGTTACACTCCTTCACGTTACCCAATGCATTGGAGAGCTATACCGGGCTCACCCGCCCTTAGTTTATCACGGAACCACCCGTCTTCATAATAATGCCCAAGAACCTCAACATAATCATATCACATAAAACATGCATAAAGGAAACATGACATTTCCACCTTTCAATCACAAGATATCAATACAACACATTGATATAAAAAAATTATGAAAACCATTTTCAATACCAAAATAAAAGAAAAATAAAACATGGTATTTATTTTTCTTTTAAAAAAAGGTATGGCTTGTAGAGGAAGCCAAAACTCGAATAATGGTCACGGCGGCGGAGAAGTCGTTGTCGCCGCATACGTACGACAAAAACATTCCCTTTTGTTGTTTGGTAAGACTTTTCGTATAAAAAAGATTCCTTTTGGATAAACGTAAAATTCAAAAGGGTTTATACACCGTATAAAAGAAGGTTGTGTATAAAACAAAATATGCCTCAATGAAAGGAGATTGAGACGAAGTCCCATACCTCGGGTCCGACTTGACTCGATCGTTCTTTAATGTCCTGAATAATAAACTTGAGTTAATTTCTACTTTCTTAAGAACCTTTTTCAAGTTCATTATTCCTTTTATATCACTTATTACCATTTAATGAACACTATGTAATTATTTAAGTCAATAATGGTCATTTTAAAAATCATTGGTACTTGAGTCAAAAATAAACCCTTTATAATTACAAGTTGTTCATTTATCCATTATATCCAGAATGGTATTCATGATGTAGATATCATATATGTCATATATATCTAGTACATGCATGCATTTATAATATTACATAATCATTTAGAGGTAATAAATGAAATGCACCATTCATGGAGACGGTAAGCCGTACATACGCATGAACGCTACTTTCATTTCTATTTTGTATTTTATAGAATGGAATCATAATGATATAAAGGTATATTATAATTCTAGTATAATATCATATATAATATCATAGTTCCGTACTTTATACGTCCCACATATGGTATTTAACGAATCAAATCACTTTGAGGGGGAGGTAGTCCGCATTTCCTTAAATGAAGATATCGCGTTTACCCATAATGGAAACCATAAAGGTATGACCAAAATGAAAAATACAGAAGCTTAAGGAAAAGATAAACATATTATATATCGTATATAAATATAGTGACATCTTAATGGCCACCTTCTAAGGTGTTAAAAGAATGTTGAACAATCATCGTTTCAGGAGGCATAAATTCACCATCCACGGAAACAATATGGTCGTTAACCATTAGATGTAGGTGTGTGTAAGTGTAGCTCGAATCCTTATTATAACAACATCCTAGTATAGTGAGGATACTGGAGTTGTTACAAAAGAAAATAATAAAAAGAGTTTAGGGGGTTGGAGAAGCAAAATAAAACAAAAGGACTCAAAAGAAGACATTACCTTAAAATCTGGTAACTCCCTTTGGTTTGAGCTCAAAGGCTTCCTTGGGAAGACTTCTGCCCAAAGTGAGGCTTCAAGGAGTAAGAGAGAGAAGTGGAGAGACAAAATGGGCAGGGGTTGGCCGAGCCAAAGGCTTTGGGAGTGTGGGTAAGGAGGTAGAGGTGGGGGCATTTTATAAGAGGAGAGGAGGGGCACTCTTGGAAAGTAAAGATAAGTTACTTTATTTTAAAATGAGTTTTGGATTCAAAAGGTCCCACATTGATATAATTCGATGATAAGGTGATAAGGGTTCGAAATCCACTCATCCAATTGGTTTTGGCCATGTGTAGGTTTTAGATTTTTCATTAACTTTCCATTTTATTTAAATCGTTAAATAATGAGGTCATCGATGCATCATCATGATGTCATAAATAATTTAATTTATTTAATGTCTACTGTAACACCCCAAGCTTCCACGGTACGTTTCCCTTCGAATAATGCAATGGCGTGCATTGTACGCAACTTCGAGATTCTAACACACCACAACCAATCAAACTAGCCGTTATGAATAGTAATACCTACTTTTTGAAATTTTATAAATTCTATCTCTCAAAATGGACTTCATTTTTGGATTTGGAATATCGAATTTATCCTAGAGTGAAATTTTGGTACTTTTCGGATAACTTTAATATTTTGATGAATAGTGAAAATTACTAAATTTTAATTAAAAACAACTTTTTTAATAAAAATAATTAATAGTGATAAATTATGAATTTGAGTGGTTTTAAAGTATATTTAGAATATATTATTACCATGTAATATAATGTGGGTCATTGAACATAATTTCACATTTAAACCAGACATAAACAATTGTCAATCTTTTGATATATATTGTTTCTTAAAAACACGCTATTTGTTGTGACAGTGGGAATTAATTATAAAATTAATTAATGCAACTTATATGTTTAGAATTTTGTAAAATAATCATCATTTTTGAATTTGGAATATCAATTATAGCTTAGGGTGAAATTTTGGCATTCTTCTGAAAAACTTCAATTTTTGATGAATAGTGAAACTACTAAGTGGTAGTTAAAAAACTGAATTTTTCATAAAACTTAATTTTACCGCTTCTGTGAATGGAATTTTGAAAATCCGAGAGACACGGTTAATATCAAGAAGTAAAATGTGGTTCAATGAGATGAAAATAATTTTTGGTGAATAGTAACTTTTTACTTTTATTTACCACAGTTAAAAGTAAATAGGGTAATTAAGGGTAAAAATGATATTAATATTACCCTAACACATGTACTAATTCTATTGGACAAGTGTATCTCGACCATAAACAACCTTAGGAATAAAATATTATCATTTAGGTCCACTTGGATTAGATTCGGACATTTATTATTATTTAATTCAAAGAAGAGTTAAAAGAGTTAAAATCAAAGTTTATTTACTAAAACATTTTTAATATAGGTTTATACATAAGATAAATTAGATTGTAAATATTCATTATAAATATAATAATATTTACTACATAATGATAGTTTATTTATAATTTTTAAACATTAAATAAGTTAATATATTTCTGACACAATGGTGATGCAGTAATTACCATAATAGTGAACAATTAGAATAATTGATATTATAAATACCCAAATAAATATAATTTGAGACTTTTATTGAATTACACTAATTTTAAAAGTTAATATGACATATTAGGATTGATTTAATTAACTTTTTTCGAAGTAATAATTCTGTTATGTGTTTCACAAAAATCAACTATTGAATAGTGTCAAAATTGTCATAAAAGAGTTTTTAAAACAAATATTATATTTTTAATTGATATTAAATTCCTAAAAATCTAAGGTTCGGCCAAGAGACTTATATCATGATAGGTTCATCATTAATGGACCACTTGGGGGTCGCTTAGATGTATATGGTAAGTTTATTAACCATATAATATAAAAATACAAAGAGACATTGTAAAAGTGAAACTAATTAAATTAGAGTTAATACTTAAAGATAAGGTTAATATAATGACCCAAACCTGTCTAAATTCTATTGTATGAATGGTTTTAGACATATCCCAACCTTATCCTTTCAATAATCAACTTTGGATCCATTAGAAACCGAATATGAATTTATTATAAATTAATATTTCTAGCTTTTCCAAAGGTGCCCCTCACCCCTCTTATAAAAGGGCACTCCTCCTTCTCATTTCTTCACACCTTTAAAGCCTTTTGGTTCGTCCAACCCCTGCCAAAATACTCTCTAAACTTCCCTCACTACAACCTAGAGGCCTTAGTTTGATCTGAAAGCCAACCTAAGGAGCCCTTTTGATCAAATCAAAAGGAAGAAGCCGAAGAAGAGGTAATGTTTTCACCACCCCTTTTCAAGTTCCTTTCTTCTTCCACTTCTTCTTTCTTTGTTATTACCATTATAAAATAATAACTCCAGTATCATATATATAATTTTATGTTATTATAAATATGGTACAACTATATTCATTATTCTATCCATCCTTTGAATAACATGTCACCATACGTGCATACGTACGGCTTACCGTCTCCACGTCGTGGTGTAATTGTTATTCAATATATTATTATTTTAATGGGTATAATAATAATGTGTAACTAATGTAAATAATAAATATAACATGATAATGATTCTTTATATATGATATACCATCCAATTATATATTATTTTAATATCAAAATAATGATATTGTCACTCGTGCGTACGTACGGACTACCGTCTCCACGAACGCGATGAGATTCATTCTCCATCATATCCATTCAAATATAATTATAATTTGATGATTTAAAAATAGTATCTAAGGACTTGATATAATTATTCATATGAATAATATACATCCCATTAATAAAGAATATGGATCACATAACAAAGAATATAAAGTAAAATGAACCCGTTAACACCCGGAATGACGATAATTCTAAGATATTATTAACAAATCAATGTTAAAAGATCATATATGATATCATATTAAAGTAAATTATTCTTGTTTAATTCAATAAAAATTATTTCACCATTATACAGGAGGTTAAACTACCGTCGACCAAGGAAAAAGTACAAAGTAAGGGGTTTCTTATCTCACTCTTAATTTCGTGAGAATTCCATTGTTCACCACTTATTTATTGCATGTGGTGTATGTGTGCTGCACATGATTGTATTCATTGTGTAATATACTTTAATTTATGGGTATCTACATCATCATTTTATGATCCTTCTTTCATGGGTGCATGTTTCGTAAGTTACCAAATCGATAAGGGAATTTGAGATTTCAATTTCCACTCATTCGGCTTTACACATATTTCATTGATTATATTACTCCAAGATTATGTGTGGAATCACTATTCATTTGATTATGTCATAATTTCCACTTCCCTTCCTGTGGATATACTTTTGATACACATAATCACTCCATTGATAATTTCTCAAGTCATCGATATGAATTTGATAAGAGTAATTTTAACTCATTCTCCATTTGTTGAGTTAAACATCCAATTCATTGGTGTTGTTTTTACAAGATTATGTGTGAATGTCCTTTGATTATTTTACACTAAATATCCAATCATATTTAGTGTATTTATATTTGTCACACATAACTATGTCGTTGATTTATCCTTAACCTAAGGATAAGACCTTTATGAGAGATTTCATCTCAACTTAAATTCCATTGAGACTTCTTTGTTGTTATACACCAAATCACTTTTATGTGGTGTATATAATGTACTTTGACATAGTATATCATGAACCCCTTTATTCTCATGATATTACAAAGTTTTGATTACCTAAATTGTTTGTATTAAAGTGTATCTCTTTTGGTTAGAATCTCTAACTAAAATACCATTTTTAAATGTTTTAAAGACTTATTCATCTAAATCTTTCTCATTAATTCCCATGTTTTAGAAATGGTTTTAAGGATTTATTTATATGGAAATTAAAGTTTAGAAATTAAAACTCCTTTTAAAATGTTTCAAAGTGGTATGGGACACTTTGATTCAAAAATCTATTTTTAAATGGCTTCTTGACAAATAGTGTGACTTTTAAATGATTTCAAGAAAAAGGGGGATATTTCTCTCAAATAGTTTTGTTGATTATTTTAATCTATGTCAACATCCTTCATTATTCTTGATTGAGGTTAATGTGATACAATACAATCTTCCATATTTTATCGAATGAGTTATGTTTTACTGTGGATGTGTTATTTTTATACCATTCATGGTTTGTGGATAAAGTATTGACATTTCGTATGCTAGTTTTAATACGAATGTTTATGTTATGTTTAAATCTGTTCATATGATGAATGCATTGGACTTAATAAGTGACAGGTGGAGCCCGCTATAGCTCCTCGATGCATCGGTAGGTCTCATGAGACAAACTAGTGTCTTGGCACAAGGCCTTGGCAAAATCTTATTTGTAGTCTTGGCACGAGGCCTTGGATATATGGTTATGATAGTCTGACATTATGCATTCCATCATTATGAAAGTGGTTATTGATATTGCATGTGATCATTCGACTAGTAGAATATCCATGTGAGTAAGTAAATGGCATTATTTCATTTTACCTTTTCCATTTTATGCTAAAGTTCATTTTTAAAAGGCTTTGTTTTAGTTATAAATTGCCTTAAGTGTTTATGCTTATCTATGAAAGCTTCTGCTATAATGTTATCCTTACTGAGCATCTGAGCTCACCCCTTTCAATGTTTTATTTTCCCAGGATTATGAAAAAGTAATTTATGAATGACCTGCAGGGATAGTATGAGGGGATATGAAGACAAGATGTTGTTGTAGTTTTTTTTACCTTATGATGTAATATAAGACTTATGAATATATCTAGTGCTTCCAAGACTACTAAACTAATCGGTCTTTTGAGACTTGATCCTTTGTGATCATGCCAATGTTATGTAATAATGCACCGACTCTGGGTATTTAGGGTCGGGGAGTTATATCTAAAAATTATAAAAAAATACTATGATGTAGGAAATATTTTTAGCTTTCTAATGAATATTTATAGTCAAAAATCTGACTTGTATAACCCCGTATAAAAATTGGTTTAGTAACATAACTCATGTTTGTGTCATTTTTACTTTAACATTAAATAAAACGTTATTTATGTCATTTCCCAACCAAAGTGACTCCATGGGGTCCCCTAGTTGACCCATGGCTTGTCTTGGTCTGCCATGACACATCCAATGAGGGTAGGACATGTGTCAATCTCATCTCATACTATTAAAACATTATTTTTACCTTAAACTACACTAATTACCACTAATCGCGATTAAGAACTTAATAAGTTACTATTCACCAAAAAATTATTTTAATCCCATTGAACCACATTTTACTTCTTAATGACAACCATGTATGTTGGATTTTTGAAATTCAAAACACAATGATGGAAAAATTTCATTTAAACGGAAAAATCAGTTTTTATAAGTACCACTTAGTGGTTTCACTATTCATCAAAAATTGAAGTTTTTCAGAAAATCACCAAAAATTCACCCTAAGCTATATTTGATATTCCGAATTCAAAAATGAAGCCTATTTTACAAAATTCAAAACATATAAGTCACATTAATTAATTTAATAATTAATTCCCGCTGTCATGATAAATAGCGTGTTTTTATGAAACAATAAGTATCAAAAGATTGACGCCAATTTAAGTCCAATTTCAAAGTGAAATTGATTCAAATGACCACCATAGGATTAAATGGTAAAAATATATTCTAATTCCACTTAAAAACTAATTCAAAAGATAATCTAATCATATAAATAAATTAGATTAAAAAGCAGTTTTGATGTAAAATGCAGTATTTTTCACTATTCATTAAAAAAATGAACATTGTCAGAAAAATACCAAATATTTATCCAATGTAAAATTCAATGTGCCAATAATAATGAATATGTTTATTTTGACAAATATAGACTATAAAATTGTCAAAATATTGATTTAAAAAGGGTTTGCCATCAAAAAGCAGTAAAACAATCTTTTAAGAATATTAGTGTATTCCATGCTTAAGATTGGATTTATTTTCATTTTAAGCCTCTAAAACACTATCTAATTCATTAATAGACATAGATAAAAATATCTATTATTCATTACTTACTTGGGATGTTACAGGTGGAGCATGACCAGCAGTTGGAGATAGTGCTGGGGATCTTGAGGGATCATCGGTTCTATGCAAAATTTTCAAAGTGTGACTTTTGGATACAGGAAGTTTGTTTTCTTAGCCATGTGATTTCTGAAAGGGGTGTTTTAGTGGATCCGGAAAAGATAGAGGCCGTTATCTCATGGAAACCGCCAAAGAAATTGTTTGAGATACATAGTTTTCTTGGTCTATCTAGGTATTATCAGCGTTTTGTTCGTGATTTTTGACATTTGGCTTCACCGATTACAACATTGACAAGGAAGCATGTTCCATTACAGTGGAATGAGCAGTGTCAATCATGTTTTGAAGAGCTAAAGGGTCGCCTTACATCAAAACCAATCTTGGTTTTTCTAAAACTAGAAAAAGGGTACATGGTGTATTGTGATGCATAGGGATCAGGGTTGGGGTGCGTTCTCATGCAAGGGAATCATGTGGTTGTGTATGGATCACGACTGTTGAGATTACATGAGAAGAACTACCCAAATCATGATTTGGAGTTGGCAATAGTGGTCCATGCTTTAAAAGTATGGCATCATTATCTCTTCGGTGAGAAATTCACGGTATATACAGATCATAAGAGCTTGAAGCACATTTTCTTACAAAGGTATTTGAACTTGAGGAAAAGGATATGGATGTAATATCTCCAAATGTTTGATTTTGACTTGATGTACACACCAGGTAAGGTAAATTCGATGGCGGATGCATTAAGTAGAAAATCATATGCTCAGGTGGTAAAACAGGCATCAGACCAGTGGAAGTTGATGTCGGTTATAGCTGATATGTGGTTGGAATGTGAGGACCAGGGCGATAGAGCGGTAATATTTCCAGTTTTGTTGATTCCTGACTTGGTTGGACTGGTTAGAGAGGCATAGATATCTGGTTCTGAGTGTGTGACCATGGGGTCGAGACTCAATGGCGGGGAGACCATTGAGGGTTGGAAACTGAATGGAGATTTAGTTTTGTGTTTTCAGAATCAGATGGTTGTACCAGTTTTTTATCAGGAGGATCTTCTCATGGCGTATCATCATTCCAGGTGGGATGTTCATCCTGTAATTCAGAAAATGTATAAAGCGTTGAAAACGAAGTTCTGGTGGGCTAGTATGAAAAGAAGAGTGGCTGAGTTTGTTTCGAGATGCTTGACTTGTCAGCAGGTCAAGGCAGAGTATCAGAGGCCTGCAGGAATGTTGCAGTCTTTACCAAACCTTATTTGGAAGTGGGAGCAGATAACGATGGATTTTTTCATAGGTCTCCCAAGAACAGTTAGAAAGCACGATGCCATATGGGTGATAGTGGATTGGCTAACAAAGTCGGCCCATTTAATCCGGATTCGTGAATCTTATACGGTGGAGGATATGTCCAAAATCTCTATCCGGGAGGTGGTAAAGAGGCATGGTGTTCCAGTTTCAATTATATCAGATAGAGATCCAAGGTTTACATCTCTTTTCTGAAAATCCTTGCAGCAAGCCCTTGGGACACAGTTGGCTATGAGCATGACGTATCACCCTTAGATGGATGGTCAATCTAAGAGGACAATACAAACTCTGGAGGATATGTTGTGGGCTTGTGTCATGGATTTTGGTGGCTCATGGGAGGAGCACTTGTCGTTGGTTGAGTTCTCGTACAATAACAGTTATCAAGTGTAACAACCTGAGATTTTATGAAAATTATTCTTTTTAATTTCATTGATGTCTTGTGTTGTACGCTACACCAAAATTAGCTTGCACTATACGGAACACCGTATTAGCTTTCAGTATACACAACACTATTCTTGGCTCGTGTTACACACAATTTCAAGTTTGTTTTGTGTAAATTATTTTGTGCAACATTAAGTATAGGTTTTGTTTAATGTATAAATGAAATATGTTTTGATTATGTTATACGCAACACCAAACGGATCTTTCACTACACGCATCCCTGACTTGGCTTGCATTACACGCAATCAAGACCTTCCTTGATAGCGTGTGTAGTACTCAATACTGAGTTTCACTAAACGAGATATTATTATAATATTATTATGAACTAGCCGTTATGAATAGTAATAACAACTTTTTAAAATTTTATAAATTTTATTTTTTTTAAAATGGACTTCATTTTTGGATTCGGATTATTGAAATTATCCTAGGGTGAATTTTTGGTATTTTTCTGAAAACTTTCAATTTTTTATGAATAGTGAAAACACTTGGTTACTATTTAAAAACTAACTTTTTATATAAATAATTATTTATTTTATTTAAATTTATTTTAGGTCAAAATTGGTACATAATACCTATATATGTTCAATGTAATTCATTGGAGTCATTTTATAATAATTTTAGACATATAAAAATTTTATTGAACTTTTCACCGTCTTTTACCCACCTCCTAGGAGAGTTTGAAAATTTACATAAAACTAAATTTTACCGCTTCTGTGAGTGGAATTTCAAAAATTCGAGAGACACGGTTAATATCAAGGAGTAAAATGTGATTCAACAAGATAAAAATAATTTTGGGTGAATAGTAACTTTTTACTTTTATTTACGACGGTTAAAAGTAAATAGGGTAATTAAGGGTAAATATGATATTATTATTACCCTAACACATGTCATAATTCTATTGGATAAGTGTAGTTAGACCTAAAACAACCTTAGAGATAAAATATTACCATTTAGTTCCACTTGGATTAGATTAGGACATTTATTATTAATTTATTTATAGAAGGGTTAAAATAGTTAAAATCGAAGTTTAATAACTAAATAATTTTTAATATAGGGTTATACATAAGATAAATTTGATTATAAATATTCATTAGAAATATAAAAATATTTCCTACATAATGGTATTTTATTTATAATTTTTAAATATTAAATAAGTTAATTTATTTATGACACAATGATGGTGCAATAATTACCTTATTAATGAAATATTAAGATAATTGATGTTATAAATACACAAATAAATGTAATTTGAGACTTTTTATGAATTAAAATAATTTTATAGGTTAATATGACATGTTAGTATTGATTTAATTAACTTTTTTCGAACTAATCATTCTGTTATGAGTTTCACAAAAATCAATTACCAAATAGTGTCAAAATTGACATAAAATAGTTTTTAAAACAAATATTATATTATTAATTTTTATTATATTCTAAAAAATCTAAGGTTCTTCCAAATGACTTATATAAAGATATATATATATAAAATTAACCACTTGGGGTTCTTTTGTCTTGTTATAGTAAGTTTATTAACCATATTGTGTAAGACAACAAGAAGACACGGTAAAAGGTAAATTATTTAACTTAGAGTTAAATATAAACGATAAGGTTAAAATAGTAACCTAAACTTTTCTAAAACCTATTGTTTGAGAGGATTTCGACCCATCCCCACTTTATCTTCAAAATAAATCAATTTGGAGCTATTATATACGGAATATGACTTTATTATAAAATAATATTTTAAGTTTTTCCAAAGGTGCCCCTCTCCTCCCTTATAAAAAGGGCACCCCTTCCCACTTCTCTTCACACCCATTTGAGCCTTGAATCTCAGAAAACCCCTGACCATTTCCCTTATCATATTCCCTAGAAACATTATAGAGGTTCTTGTATCATTAAAAGACCAACCCTAGTGCCTTAAGAGGAGGTTAAGAAAAGGCGCCTCAAAGAAGAGGTAATATCCGTTACCGATTCTTTCAAATTTATTTCTTCTTCTACTTATTCTTCTTTATTTGTTTCATAATAAATTAATAACATCAGTATCACTCATATAATTATATGTTATTATAAATATGAAACAACCCAATTTCATCTTCTATCCATCCTACGGAAACAAAATCACCGCGCATGCGTACGTACGGAATACCGTCTCCACGCCGTGGTGTAATCTGTTTTCCACCACCACCTTACTTGGATGGGTATAATGGTGTAAATAAATAACTATATATTATTATTGTAAAGTGATATTGATTCCGAAATATTATAAATACACTTCAATACAATTCCACGATCATGGGAATGATATCATCGCTCGTGCGTACGTACGGACTACCGTCTCCACGAACGCGATGAGATTCATTTTCCATGATTAACCATTCAAGTATGATTATAAAGTATATATAATAAATAATCATGAAATATATTACATAATAATGATACTGGATTTATGTACATATATGTTTCATTTACTTAATTCCATTTAATTCAATAAGGAAACGAAAACAACGTTCATGCGTACGTATGACCTACTGTCTCCATGAACAGTGTATTTCATTTCATTTATATATATATTATATATATATATATACTGAATATATATATGATATAGAAATAAAAATTTACATTCTGGAAGTAAGTAAATCAATATATAATTAATAATAATATCAAGAACAACAAGTCCAAACAAGTACGATAAATAAAACGATTTTACCCAAAATGCTGCTTTAACATGGAACTTACAAAAGAATGGGTAATATAAAGTCATAAGTGAACCATATATGATATAATAAAAATGAATATGATTCTGTAATAAGTCAATGAAATTATTTAAATCATTATACAGGAGGTTCGGATACGTACGGATCATATCAGACCTAAGGAAAGGGATAACTATTCCAATGTCGTTCTTATCCGAGATTGTTATTCGTAAGTATTTACTGGGGTTATTGTTATCATCCATGACCATGTTTTCTAAAAATGTTTTCATGTATTTTTAAAGTCCTTTTTACCCATTTTTAAAAATTACCACATGTTATGAAAGGAATCTTACTTTTTTTTACCACACGATGAACTTTTTGACTTTTCCGACAAAAGTACGAGAAGAATGTTATTTTTAACTTATACGGTGTGAATAGATTTTTACGGTTTCATAACGAATTATTTCAAAGATTCCTCTACCAAATTTCATTACTATTTTCAACAAAACCCTTTTATTTTAAAATTTCATGTCATTTTGTTAAAAGAAAATGATTTTGAAAAAGAAAGGGATATTTTCCTCAAGAATTCATTTCAAGTGTTTTATCAAAACAATTTTCCATCTAAAATGACATTAATTAATATGTTTATGTTTCAAGTATAATGTCTCCATTATTTACATGGTTTGATTTTTCTTATGATGAAATTATATCCATTTTTTGTATATGGATTATGTTATGATGGCATGATGTTTAAGAATCCCATTCTATTACATGGGTTATCCTATGATGTATGATTTATGATTTTGTGGCACACGAAAGAATGATTTCATTATGAGATGGGTGGGACCTATATCTCCAAAAAATGCATTGGGTAAAGATTTATATCTCATGATATATACATGGCTGGAATGGTAAGTTAATCCGGTTCAGTGTTACAAGACTAAAACGAGGAGTGAACTCGATTCAGAAAGGGACTTTGTCCACTAAGATGGTCTTGGCAGCAATGCCTTGGCTACTATGGAAATCATATCATGTGCTTAATGGTTTCAACTATTACATGTTTTATTCCCATGCTATTTTATCATTATTGATGTATGTATGCCTTATGTACTGCTATGTTTTATGTCATTTCTCAAGATTTTAATGTTTAAACATTATGTTCATGTTTTTAAGTTCAAATGTATATGGTTTGTTTTATTCAATCTTTGCTTACCCTTATTGAGAATTTGAGATCACCCTTTATATATTTTCTTTTCCCAAGGATATAAATAAAAGTTTTAGGTAAGAAAACCAAAGGATAATATCTTTATGGGAGATGTTGAATGTCTTTCACAACGATTAGAAGATTTTGTTTCGAGTTTCCAAAGACACTAAACTATTACGATCCTTGAGTGTTGGTTTTTGTTATGTATTATTTATTCCACAAAAGTAATGTAATGTCCATGTACGTCAAGATTTGGGTCTCTACAGTTGGTATCAGAGGAAAGGTTTAGTCAACTTTTGGAAACTAGGACGCAAGAACTTTAGTGAGATCCCTATAGATATATCTAATGTATGTCTAGGGATGTCCGTAAGGTTAAGTATAAGTATCGGTTATAGTCCTAGAATTACAGTAATGATCTTAGAATTAAACCTAAGATTTTATATATTGTAGGTAATCCCCCTTTATTATGTCGTTTTCCCTAGCATGATTCTTTCCTCTCACACTATTCTTTTTGGGTTTTAGACGAAGGCTGGAACCCGAAGGAATCGTGTTGATCTATATAATGGACAACACAATGATTGTATTAATGAACAAACCAATGTTATAGGAGATGGATCGCAAAATATTATTGCTATACTTACACAAGCTATAAATCATTATGGACATTAAAATGAGCAGAGAAGGGAACAATATTATATTGAGTCCTTCATGAGGCAACGTCCACCTTCATTCAGTGGGTCTTCTGATCCACTTGTTGATGAACAATGGATCAGTACCATTGAAAAGATATTTTCCATATTTCACTATTCAGAAAATGAAAAAGTCATTCTGGCTATTTACCGTTTAGATGGTGAAGCAGATCAATGGTGGACTCTAATTAAGAATACGAGGCCCCGAGATGAAATTGAATCCAAGGAATGGGATGGGTTCAAGAACTTATTTTTCAATAAGTACTTCCCTCATATTACTTTAACAATGATGGAAAAGGATTTCCTTGATCTTATGCAGAAGGATGATGAATCTGTTGGTATATACGAAGCTAATTTTACAGGACCTGCAAGGTATGCATCTTGTTTTATCATCCAACCTGAAAGTAAAGTTCATCGATTTTTCAGTGGCATAAAATCAATTCTTAGAAGGGAATTAGCTATAAAAGACTTCAGTAGATATGAAGAAATTGTGCTTTGTGATATCAAGGTAGAACTGGAAGTTGGTGTAACATATTCATCTCATGGTTTTGACAAGAAACTAAATATGGAGTTCAAGAAGAAATCTTAGAATAATGGTGAAAAGAAGATGAATGTTTCTTTATGCTCAAAGTGTGGAAAGAATCATGGTGGATATTGTCTTAAAGGGACTAGAAAATGTTTTGAGTGTGCAAAATAAGTTCATCGAGTAGCTGTGTGTTGAAGTAATGGAAAATGGTTTGCTAATGATGTGAATAAAGAAAAGACTGTAGAGAACTCACCACCAACACTTCAATGCTTCAAGTGCAAGGAAATGGTGCATTATGCTAATCAATGCCCTAATCCAAGGGTTAATGATGATCAACATGAGCAAACTCTTAAAGCAAAGGATAAAGGGAAGTCACATGCATTCACTTTTTGTGATGTTGAGTATGACAATGATGTTGTGTAATGATTAAGTGTTTATGTAATTGGATTTGAAAATAGTATCCTGGAATCTCATTCATGGTATCATGGAATTTTGGAATATCTATGTATTGGTTTTCAATAATTATATGGTACCGGTAACCATGAAAAGTGATTGAAATATTTTTGGAAAGAAGATAATATGTGCATAATGAAGGGATAAAGAGAAAATGAAATGAGCTCATGACAGATATCATGGTTTGAGTATATAGAAATTTTGGGATTTTGGTATGTGGAAAGAGTTAACTACAGAAATAAAATCACCGCGCGTGCGTACGTACGAAATACCGCCTCCACGCCGTGGTGTAATCTGTTTTCCACCACCACCTTACTTGGATGGGTATAATGGTGTAAATAAATTACTATATATGATTATTGTAAAGTGATATTGATTCTAAAATATTATAAATACACTTCAATAAAATTCCACGATCATGGGAATGATATCATCGCTCGTGCGTACGTACGGACTACCGTCTCCACGAACGCGATGAGATTCATTTTCCATGATTAACCATTAAAGTATGATTTTAAAGTATATATAATAAATAATCATGAAAGATATTACGTAATAACGATACTGGATTTATTTACATATATGTTTCATTTACTAAATTCCATTTAATTCAATAAGGAAACGAAAACAGCGTTCAAGCGTACGTACGGCCTACCGTCTCCATGAATGGTGCATTTCATTTCATTTATATATCTATTATATATATATATATATACTGAATATATATATGATATAGAAATAATAATTTACATTCTGGAAGTAAGTAAATCAAGATATAATTAATAATAATATCAAGAACAACAAGTCCAAACACGTACGATAAATAAATCGATTTTATCCAAAACGTTGTTTTAACATGGAACTTACAAAAGAATGGGTTATATAAAGTCATAAGTGAACCATATATGATATAATAACAATGAATATGATTCTGTAATAAGTCAATAAAATAATTTAAATCATTATACAGGAGGTTCAGATACGTACGAAGCATATCAGACCTAAGGTAAGGGATAACTATTCCAATCTCTTTCTTATTCGAGATTGTTATTCGTAAGTATTTACTGGGGTTATTATTATCATCCATGCCCATGTTTTCTAAATATGTTTTCATGTAGTTTTGAAGTCCTTTTTACCCGTTTTTGAAAATTACCACATGTTATGAAAGGAATCTTACATTTTTTTACCACACGAGGAACTTTTTGACTTTTCCGACAAAAGTACGAGAAGAATGTTATTTTTAACTTATACGACCTGAATAGATTTTTACGGTTTCATAACAAATTATTTCAAATATTCCTCTACCAAATTTCATGACTATTTTCAACAAAACCCTTTTCTTTCAAAATTGCATGCCATTTTGTGAAAATAAAATGATTTTGAAAAAGAAAGGGATATTTTCCTCAAGAATTCATTTCAAGTGTCTTATTAAAACCGTGTTCCATCTAAAATTACATTAATTAATATGTTTATGTTTCAAGTATAATGTATCAATTATTTACATGGTTTTATTTTTCTTATGATGAAATTATATCCATTTTTTGTATATGGATTAGGTTATGATGTTTAAGAATCCCATTCTATTACACGGGTTATGCTATGATGTATGATTTATGATTTTGTGGCACACTAAAGAATGATTTCATTATGAGATGTGTGGGACCTATATCTCCCTACAATGCATTGGGTAAAGATTTATATCTCATGAGATAGACATGGTTGGAACGGTAAGTTAATCTGGTTCAGTGTTACAAGACTGAAATGAGGAGTGAACTCGATTCAGAATGGGACTTTGTCCACTAAGATGGTCTTGGCAGCAATGCCTTAGCTACTATGGAAATCATATCATGTGATTAATGGTTGCCACAATTACATGTTTTATTCCCATGCTATTTTATCATGATTGATGTATCAATGCCTTATGTACTGCTATGTTTTATGTCATTGATCAATATTTTGGTGTTTAAACATTATGTTCATGTTTTTCAGTTCAAATGTATATGGTTTGTTTTATTCAATCCATTCTTACCCTTAATGGGAATTTGAGCTCAAACTTTATATATTTTCTTTTTCCCAGGATATAAAGAAAAGTTTTATGTAAGAAAACCAAAGGGGAAGATCTTTATGGGATATGTTGAAGATCTTTCACAAAAATTAGAAGATTTTGTTCTGAGTTTCCAAAGACACTAAACTATTACGATCCTTGTGTGTTGGTTTTTGTTATGTATTAAGTATTCGACAAAATTAATGTAATGTCCATGTACGTCAAGCTTTGGGTCTCTACAGTTGGTATCAGAAGAAAGGTTTAGTCAACCTTTGGAAACTAGGATGCAAGAACTTTTGTGAGATACCTATAGATATTTCTAAGGTATGTCTAGGGATGTCCGTAAGGTTAAGTATAAGTATCGGTTACAGTCCTAGAATTACAGTAACGATCTTAGAATTAAACCTAAGATGTTATATATTGAACGTACTCCCCCTTTATTATGTTGTTTTCCCTAGCATGATTTTTGTCTCTCACACTATTCTTTTTGGGTTTTAGACGAAGTCTGGAACCCGAAGGAATCATGTTGATCAATGTAATGGGCAATGCAATGATTGTCTTCCTGAACAAACCAATGTTATGGGATATGGAGTACAAAATCTTATTGCTATACTTACACAAGCTATGAATCATTCTGGACTTCCAAATGAGCAGAGAAGGGAACAATATTATATTGTGTCCTTAATGAGGCAACGTTCACCTTCTTTCAGTGAGTCTTCTGATCCACTTGTTACTGAACAATGGATCAACACCATTGAAAAGATATTTTCCATACTTCACTGTTCAGAAAATGAAAAATTTATTCTAGCTATTTACCGTTTAGAAGGTGATTCAGATCATTGGTGGACTCTAATTAAGAATACGAGGCCCCGAGATGAAATTAAATCCATGGAATGGGATGAGTTCAAGAACTTATTTTTCAATAAGCACTTCCCTTGTATTCTTAGAACAAGGATGGAAAAGGATTTACTTGATCTTAAGCAGAAGGATGATGAATCTGTTGGTATATACGAAGTAAATTTTACAATAATTTCAAGGTATGCATATGGTTTTGTCATCCAACTTGAAAGTAAAGTTGATCGATTTTTCAGTGGCTTAAAACCAAGTCTTAGAAGGGCATTATCTATAAAAGATTTCAACAACTATGAAGAAATTGTGCGTTGTGCTATCAAGGTAGAACTGGAAGTTGGTGTAACATATCCATCTCATGGTTTTGACAAGAAACTAAAGATGGAGTTCAAGGAGAAATCTCAGAATAATGGTGAAAAGAAGATGAATGTTTCTTTATTCTCAAAGTGTGGAAAGAAGCATGGTGGATTTGTCATAAAGGTACTAGAAAATGTTTTGAGTGTGGAAAAGAAGTTCATCGAGAAGATGAGTATCGAAGTAATGGAAAAAGGGTTTCTAATGATGTGAATAAAGAAACAACTATAGAGAACGCACCACCAACACTTCAATTCTTCAAGTGAAAGGAAATGGGGCACTATGCTAATCAATGCCCTAATACAAGGGTTAATGATGATCAACATGAGCAACTTCTTAAGGAAAAGGATAAAGGGAAGTCACATGTGATCACTATTTGTGATGTTGAGTATGAAAATGTTGTTGTGTAATGATTAAGTGTTTATGTAATTGGATTTCAAAACAGTATCATGGAATCTCATTTTTGGTATCGTGGAATTTTGGAATATCTATGTATTGGTTTTTAATAATTATATGGTACTGGTAACCATAAAAAGTGATTGAAATATTTTTGGACAAAGATGATATGTGCATAATGAAGGGATAAAGAGAAAATGAAATGAGCTCATGACAGATATCATGGTTTGAGTATATAGAAATTTTGGGATTTTGGTATGTGGAAAGAGTTAACTTCTGATAGAATTCATGTTTGCACTAAGGTTCTATGGTAATTTATGTTTCAAGAGAATACATGATTAAGGTATTCACATGTTTGGAATGTGACCAACAAAAAGATATATCTTATGATATATGGGGGACAAATTAAGGAATTCACATGCTTGGTAGATGAAATTTCTAGTAATCAGACATAAGTATTTTAGATAAGCCGAAATAATGGAATGGATTATGTTGGACATAAGTCAATATTGTTTAAGGCTAGAACATTTTTCGATATTATTTATGGAATGTTATAATAATATAGTTTTAGAAAAATGAAAACCTACAGGACATGCGACAACCCGTCGCGTCGGACAGGGCTGTGGGAATCAAACCCACAACCGAAGTGCGACAGGCCTTTATCGCTTACCACTGGCCTATAAAAAGTCCCTGGTTAATAGAAACTAGTTTTATAATATTATGCAGTATGATATATGAAGTATAAGTCCATTTTAGGAACCATTTATGATTAATCTCACTATATATGGACTTATGTATTTTTGATAAGTTTTTCTAACCTTATGTTTGAGATTGATGGAATGACCCATCATTCTTTCTCATGATCTACAAACACTTCACGAATGACAAATTCATCATCATTTATTTAAGAGATGAATTGGAAATTGTTCAAGGCATGAAAAACGGTGAGATTATACCAAAATAAAGTAAGTATTTCTTCTAATTCAAATTCTTCAACTTTAGGGAAATGATCTTGAAAACCAAAAATGTTGTACTAGTGCCCTTATATCTGATGAATCAGATGGTACCTTAGATAATCACAAATATATAGATTTGTGATTGTAGGATTTTTCATAGCCATGTTCTCTACCACTCTCCATCAGAACATGATGGTTAGATTTTTCATCCATATCCATATTTTCACCTATGTCCTCATATGTGGAAACATAGTTATTTGTTAATTTGGGTAACCGTTACGTTTTATAATTTAGTTTTTAAATTTCAGTTTTGGTATTCCTTTTTACAATGTGGGTTTTTATAAAAAAAACTTTCAACTAGTAAACCATTTATAACCCAGACGAATTTCGAGGGTGAAATTCATTTTAAGGGGGGTAGAATGTAACAACTCGAGATTTTATGAGAATTATTATTTTTAATTTCATTGATGTCTTATGTTGTACGCTACAACAAAATTATCTTGCACTATACGCAAGACCGTATTAGCTTACAGTATACAAAACACTATTCTTGGCTCGTGTTACACACAATTTCAAGTTCGTTTTGTGGAAATTATTTTACGCAACATTAAGTATAGATTTTGTTTAATGTATAAATGAAATATGTTTTGATTATGTTATACGCAACACCAAACGGATCTTTCACTACACACATCCCTGACATGGATTGAATTACACGCAATCAAGACCTTCCTCGATAGCATGTGTAGTATGCAATATCAAGTTTCACTAAACGATATATTATTATAATATTATTATGAACTAGCCGTTATGAATAGTAATACCCACTTTTTAAAATTTTATAAATTTTATTTTTCAAAATGGACTTCATTTTTGGATTTGGAATATCGAAATTAGCCTAGGGTGAATTTTTGGTATTTTTCTGAAAACTTTCATTTTTTGATGAATAGTGAAAACACTGGGTTACTATTTAAAAACCGACTTTTTATATAAATAATTATTTATTTTATTTAAATTTATTTTAGGTCAAAATTGATAGATAATACCTGTATATGTTCAATTTAATTCATTGAAGTCATTTTATAATAATTTTAGACATATAAAAATTTATTGAACTTTTCACCGCCTTTTACTCACCTCCTAGGAGAGTTTGAAAATTTACATAAAACATAATTTTACCGCTTCTATGAGTGGAATTTCGAAAATCCGAGAGACACGATTAATATCAAGGAGTAAAATGTGATTCAACAAGATAAAAATAATTTTTTGTGAATAGTAACTTTTTACTTTTATTTACCATGGTAAAAAGTAAATAGGGTAATTAAGGGTAAAAATGATATTATTATTACCCTAACACATGTCCTAATTCTATTGGATAAGTGTAGTTATACCTAAAACAACCTTAGGGATAAAATATTACCCTTTAGGTCCACTTGGATTAGATTAGGACATTTATTATTAATTTATTTAAAGAAGGGTTAAAATAGTTAAAATCAAAGTTTAATAACTAAATGATTTTTAATATTGGGTTATATATAAGATAAATTTGATTATAAATATTAATTATAAATATAAAAAGGTTTCCTATATAATGGTATTTTATTTATAATTTTTATACATTAAATAATTTAATTTATTTATGACACAATTATGATTCAGTAATTACCTTATTAATGAAATATTAACATAATTGATGTTATAAATACACAAATAAATTTAATTTGAGACTTTTTATTAATTACAATAATTTTATAAGTTAATATGACATGTTATTATTTATTTAATTAACCTTTTTTAAACTAATCATTCTGTTATGAGTTTCACAAAAATCAATTACCAAATAGTGTCAAAATTGACATAAAAATGTTTTTAAAACAAATATTATATTATTAATTCTTATTATATTCCTAAAAATATAATACTCAGCCAAATAAATTAGATAAGGATATATATATTAATAATGAACCACTTGGTGTTCGTTTGGCTTGTTATAGTCAGTTTATTAACCATATAGTGTAAGAAAACGGTAAAAGTTAAATTATTTAACTTAGAGTTAAATCTAAATGATAAGGTTAAAATAGTAACCTAAAATTGTCTAAAACCTATTGGTTGAGAGTATTTATACCCATATCCACTTTAGATTTGAAATAAATTAATTTGGAGCTATTATAAACCGAATATGACTTTATTATAAAAGAATATTTTAAGTTCTTCCAAAGGTGTCCCTCTCCTCCCTTATAAAAAGGTCACCCCTTACCACTTCTCCTCAAACCCATTTGAGCCTTGAAGCTCAGCCAACCCCTGAAAATTTCCCTTATCATCTTCCCTAGAAACATTATATAGGTTGTGGTCTCCTCAAAAGGCCAACCCTAGTGCCTTAAGAGGAGGTTAAGAAGAGGCACGCCAAAGAAGAGGTAATATCCCTTACCGATTCTTTCCAATTTATTTCTTCTTCTACTTATTATTATTTATTTTTTTCATCATAAATTAATAACATCAGTATAACTAATATACTTATATGTTATTATAAATATGAAACTACCCAATTTCATCTTCTATCCATACTACGGAAACAAAATCACCATGCGTGCGTACGTACGGAATACCGTCTCCACGCCGTGGTGTAATCTGTTTTCCACCACCACCTTACTTGGATGGGTATAATGGTATAAATAAATAACTATATATGATTATTGTAAAGTGATATTGATTCTTAAATATTATACATACACTTCAATAAAATTCTACGATCATGCGAATGATATCATCACTCGTGCGTACGTACGGACTATCGTCTCCACAAACGTGATGACATTCATTTTCCATGATTAACCATTCAAGTATGATTATAAAGTATATATAATAAATAATCATGAAATATATTAAATAATAATTATACTGGATTTATGTACATATATTTGTCATTTACTTAATTCCATTTAATTCAATATGGAAACGAAAACAGCGTTCATGCGTACGTACGACCTACTGTCTCCATGAACGGTGTATTTCATTTCATTTGTATATATATTATATATATATATAATGAATATATATATGATATATAAATAATTATTTAAATTCTGGAAGTAATTAAATCAATATATAAGTAATAATAATATCCAGAACAATAAGTCCAAACACGTACAATAAATAAAACGATTTTACCCAAAACGCTGATTTAACAAGGAACTTACAAAATAATGGGTAATATAAAGTCATAAGTGAACCATATATGATATAATAAAAATGAATATGATTCTGTAATAAGTCAATGACATTATTTAAATCATTATACAGGTGGTTCAGATACGTATGGAGCATATCAGACCTAAGGTAAGGGATAACTATTCTAATCTCGTTCTTATCCGAGATTGTTATTCGTAAGTATTTACTAGTTTATTGTTATCATCCATTCCTATGTTTTATAAAAATGTTTTCATGTATTTCTAAAGTCCTTTTTACCCATTTTTGAAATTTACCACATCTTATGAAAGGAATCTTACTTTTGTTTACCATACGAGGAACTTTTTGACTTTTCCGACAAAAGTACGGGAAGAATGTTATTTTTAACTTATACGGCGTGAACAAATTTTTACATTTTCATAACGAATTATTTCAAAGCTTCCTCTACCAAATTTCACGAATATTTTCATCAAAACCCTTTTCTTTTAAAATTTCATGTCATTTTGTGAAAAAAAATGATTTTGAAAAAGAAAGGGATATTTTCCACAAGAATTCATTTAAAGTGTTTTTATCAAAATTATTTTCCATCTAAAATGACATTAATTAATATGTTTATGTTTCAAGTATAATGTCTCCATTATTTACATGGTTTGATTTTTCTTACGATGAAATTATATCCATTTTTTGTATATGGATTATGTTATGATGTCATGATGTCTAAGAATCCCATTCTATTACATGGGTTATGCTATGATGTATGATTTATGATATTGTGGCACACGAAAGAATGATTTCATTTTGAGATGGGTGGGACCTATATCTCCCTCCAATGCATTGGTTAAAGATTTATATCTCATGAGATAGACATGGCTGGAATGGTAAGTTAATCCGGTTCAGTGTTACAAGACTGAAACGAAGAGTGAACTCGATTCAGAAAGGGACTTTGTCCACTAATATGGTCTTGGTAGGAATTCCTTGGCTACTATGGAAATCATATCATATGATTAATGGTTTCTGCAATTACATGTTTTATTCCCATGTTATTTTATCATGATTTATGTATCTATGCCTTATGTACTGCTATGTTTTATGTCATTGCTCAAGATTTTGATGTTTAAACATTATGTTCATATTTTTAAGTTCAATTGTATATGGTTTGTTTTATTCTATCCATGCTTACCCTTACTGAGAATTTTAGCTCACCCTTTATATGTTTTCTTTTCCCCAGGATATAAATAAAAGTTTTAGGTAATAAAAACAAAGGGGAAGATCTTTATGGGAGATGTTGAAGATCTTTCACAATGATTAGAAGATTTTGTTCCGAGTTTCCAAAGACACTAAAATATTACGATCCTTGAGTTTTGGTTTTTGTCATGTATTAAGTATTCTTCAAAAGTAATGTAATATCCATGTACGACAAGATTTGGGTCTCTACATAAGGAATCCACACAGATGGCCCCGTTTGAAGCATTTTGTGGGCGGCCATGTCGTTCTCCACTATGTTGGGTGGAAACAGGTGAGTCCTCAATGGTTGGACCAAGCCTTGTCCACCAAACTACAGAGACGATCAAGTTGATCAGGAAGATAATAGAGACGGCTCAGAGTCGTTATAAATCGTATGTGGATCATCTTCGATGGACATTGTCATTCGAGGTGAGTGATCATGTGTTCTTGAGGATCTCTCCTAGGTTGGGACATCGTCGGTTTGGAAAGTAGGGAAAGTTATCTCCAAGGTATATTGGACCTTTTGAGATTCTTGAGCGAGTTGGTGAGGTGGATTATCCTTTGCCTTTTCCACCTAGGTTTAGTGAGGTGCACAATGTGTTTTATGTGTCACAATTGAAAAAGTATCAGCCGGGTCGTGACCATGTGATTCGATGGGATCATGTTGAGCTAGAACCGGATGCTTCGTTGGTGCACGTGCCAGTGCGGGTTGTGGATAGGAAAGAGAAAGTCTTGCATTAAAAAATAATTAGTTTAGTTCATGTTTTGTGGCAACATGGTTTGAATCAAGAGGAGACATGGGAGAAGGAGAAAGAGATGGTCGAGCTGTGGCTCGAGCTCTTTCGGCAAAGGGCGGGTTCACTACTTTCTGAGGATGGAAAGTCCAATCGTGGGGAGAATGTAGCACCCCCGGTTTGAGGTATGTGGACAATTTTATGAATTTTTATGTGTTTAAAGTGCATGGGGTGAGTTGGTAAGAGGTTGGGAGAGTTTTGAATGGGTTTGGATGATTTTGGTGGCTTTTAAAGGGGTTCATGGTTTGAGCACGGTTAGTGGAAACCGTGCAGATTCCCTAGGAAACCGTGCAAGGGAGGAAGTAGGCTTCACACGGTCTGCACACGGTTTGCCAAACCATGTGAGGAAACCGTGCGGACCCTTTCTCTTGAGGCAGTAGAGTGTGCACGGTTAGCGCACGGTTTTCCAAACCGTGTGGGCTAACCGTGCGTCCACTTAAAAATAGGGTTATAAGATTTGGGCTCCCTCGGGCTTAGCCTATTTCACTGCAATCTTCCTCCCACTCGAGCCTCACTTGGGATTCTGGGTTCTCATGGGTTAAGGGTGCTCTTCCACTCGATTTATAAGCATTTCAAAGGAATTTCAAGGTGGTTTGAAGGTGGTTTCTCCCGGGTAAGTCTCTCCTCTTGTTTCTCTTGTGTTTTCCTCTAGATCTACATCCCTCTCTTTCTTGGTTTTCTAGATCTACACTGGTTGTGTGTAGATATAGGGTTGTGGTTCACTTTTATGTTAATATTAAGGCTTGTGGATGTTATGTAAAGGAGATCTAGACAGGTTTCAGTGGTGCATTCTCCGGATTTTAGGTGCGGTGGCTTGTGGGTCGATTTCTCGGGAACCCTAAAGGTATGTGGCTTCTCCCTTGACTCCACTTTTTTTATAGATAATGGTTTTGTTTATAATTATTTTTTTGTTCTTGAAATTAATTGTGTTTTTATGTGTTAAATTGCTAAAAATCCCTTGGGTGATGTTTGAGGGATTTTTGGGAAAAAGGGGATTTGGTGGTGAAACGCTATGGTTGTGGATTTTAAAATGGGATGTGATGGTTGACTTGTTAAAATGATTGATGGAAATGGTTTTCAATAAAAAGGGTTGTTTTATTGAAATGTTGTTTGTCATGGAAAATGGTTTTCAATAAATGGGTGATTTATTGAAGTGGATTGATATGCAATGGAATTGGTTGATTTCATGTGGTTGTGACCTTGGTGGGTTATATGCTTGTCATGGCATTGTTTTGAATGTAGTGTGGAATTTGCGAGAAGTACCACTATAAAAAGGGGATGGATAGTGGACAGAAGGACCACCATCGAGGATAAGTGGACGGGAAGTTCCTCTTGGTGTGAATGGGTGAAAGGGTTGTATGGTTGCTCCACCATTTGGTTGTATGGTTGTTTTGTGGTGCATTGCTTTGAAAGATGGAATTGTTGTGATCATTTGTAAATGTTGGAATGGTTGTGTCTTGTTTGGTTGGATTTCCATTGGTTTCTTGTTTTGGGTGTGATGGCTTGGTAAGGGAATGTTTGGATTATGAAAATGGTTGCACTTGTGATTTATTTTATATAAACTGTTTTATATTAATGTGATAACAGTTTTGTCCTAGTGTCATGTGTAGGGAAATCATTTGAGAAAATCCTACTGAGTTTTAGTACTCACCCCCTACTTTGGAACTATGGTTTCTTTGCAGATGTCGTGTACCTTGACGTGGGAAAAGGCAAGGCATCACCCACCTTTAATGGAGCATAGTGATCCCTTGGTGGATCTTGGATCTTGGATCATGGTGTGGAGCTATGGTGGTGTCATGGATTGTGGTGTTTTGTTTTTTAGTTTCCGCAGTGTACTCTGATGTTGTGTGGACATGTCTAGTTGTATTGGTTTTAGGTTGTGTTGTGGAACAACTTGGTTGTGTTTTGGGAATGCATGGTTGGGTAATTGAATTGACATGCATCATATAGTGGATGTGAGTGGATGGTTTGGTTGGTTTTGTATTAAGGGAAAATCATTCCCCACTTGATCTTGAAGCCCTCGACATTCTTTTCCAGCCTTTGGCGTCTTGGGAACGTCGGTTAAGGAAAAGTATCCCTCACGCATCCTCAAGACAATGAGGTAGGGGCGCGGTGTTACAGAGGGCTTCTGGGGTAGGAATACAATGGTACCGACTACCTTAAAGTTTAAGGGACTGTGGGGATAGCAAGGTTGACTCTGATATTCTTATCAAGTGCTTACCCTAGTGTGGGTAAGACAAAATTTCTTGAAAGTATAAATCAAAGGATGTTTATCCAAGGTTGTTGGATACCCTTCTCTTTGGGTTAAAATATTTCCAACTTGTTTACTTGTTTGTTGTTACAAGTTTTTTTCTGCTGTATTTTGTTAAATAAAAAACTTATGACTTTTTTATACTTTCTTATACTTTTTAAAATCTAATATAAATAAGATTATATATGATTTAAGGTAGAATCTTTTTCTAAGTAAAACCTACTCAAATTTTCTTTAGTTTAACTTAATTAAGTTTATGTTTCTTATAATTGGATTAGGTCCCTTCTAATTATCCGTTTAAGTAAGAAACAAAGGGGGTTTGTGAATTTACCTTGTTTAACTTTGTTAAACATATATTTACTTAAGGTTAAAAGTGAAAGTTTTTAAACATTCAATTCACCCCCTCTTGTAATTTAGTATCTACATATTCTATTTTCATCCTACAGTATTGTTGCATTGAGTAGGAGATACCATGACCATTGGATCTTTCTCATCTAGACTCCAACACCAATAATGAATTAATAAACATGTTTTATTAAATCCAATTTCACATAAACCCTAAAATTATAAAACCCTAATTTTCTTTCAAAATCTATTTTCAAACAAACCAATCAATCTGCTTCATTTTCATTCTGCATTCATTAAATGAACCAAAACCCAAATTTTTTCACCTATCTATTTAATCTAATAAAATTTAATCTTTTTAAAACCTAATCAGACTAATTTCACCATATCTATGGATCGATCCCAACTTACTTCTTAATAGAATTTTAAATAATTAGTTTTATCTATTGAGTTTTAATTTTTTTTTTCATAAACCCATAGGGAATTAAGATGCCCATTGGGCCTATCAATATTCTATATGTTTGTAACAATATTCTTAAAAGAACATTTTATTTTTTAAAATATTGAATTTAAGGGGTAGGATC
This sequence comes from Viscum album, assembly GCA_963277665.1. NCBI lineage: Eukaryota > Viridiplantae > Streptophyta > Magnoliopsida > Santalales > Viscaceae > Viscum > Viscum album. The sequence goes on from OY728146.1 coordinate 1,786,869,172, forward strand.
ATATAAATCATATCATAAACAATAAGTTGGATAAAATATTTTATCCTAGATAAATTTCATTTTATATTTTCCTTATATTTTAAACTTTTATATAATTTTATAAACCATGTATATTTAAAACATCGTATCATTTTATTAAAAATAAAACTTTATTTAAAATAAATCTCATTCCATACAAAGATAGAAAATAAGGTTCATTACAGAACATTTTATTATTCAATCATTGAAGTAACCCATTTCATCCACCTCCATGATATAACAACATTGCGATTCCTCTTTAGAATTAAATCTTCAAGTCATATCCATTAATTTTTATTTATTTTTAAATTCATATACATATTTAAAACTTTTTTATAATGTATAGTTGGTATCATATACCCTTAAAAATAAAATAATTTTAAATATATAACATTAAAAATAGATATATACTCTCCATATCACTTCATAAAACCCTTCAATAATTCTACTCGGTTTGCTATAATGGAAACACCAACCATCCTTACCTATATCTCTTTTTGGCTTCAATGACCTTGGATGACTATTGAAACATTTAATATTATTTTTATAACTTGAATATTTACCCTTATATACCACCAATAAAAAATTAGATCTTGGACCCCCCATGTACTGCTTAGCTATCCTCAATATATTAAGGAGATCAGGTAAACCTTTATTAAACTCATTTATATAGTACTTTATAATAAATTATTGAAACCTTTCTATAAATGATTACAAAATGAATTCTATAACCAGTTCTATCCTTAATACCCCATACCCATTAATACATTGATGTAAATAATCATATTAAGTACATGAGTAGTGAATAAAGTTCCATAGGTAATCATTAATATAAAAAATTCCTTTTAAACCATGTACCTATCATGCGTATAATGTTCATGATAAATCTATTTTAGGCTATATATCATCTTAAAAATGCTCATATTCTAATGCTTTTTTTTTCAAATTTAACTACAAGTATATGAAGATAAGAGTAGTTACATAAAAAAAATCTTTTAAATGCTTATCATAATAATCTAGATCTGTTTATTGACTAAATTTACTAGTCAATTACTTAAGAATTAGTTTATATAATACATATAATTTAATTATTTATTAATAATTTTTTTTATGTTTTTATAAATATCTATAAAGTTATATCCATTATGTTATTTATTCAATATAATTGATCTCAAAGTCAAGTTTGACGATGATGATTCCATTTTATCCATAATGGGAGTTTTTATCAGATGAATATCATGTTTTATAATCATTTAATAAATAATTTTATTAAATATGATCCCATTAAAATGAAAACACCCTTTTAAATTTACATTATATCCATTAGTGTTTCAAGATCCAAATTTCACCAAATATTTGATATACCTTTGTAATTTCTCTCATTTATGAGCTATTTATATTGAAAATCATATTAATCATATCATATATAACTCTTGGATATTTGATTCGACAACACCTTTCCAAATACGTAATATTAATTTCCTTGATATCTTATATTTTGGGTTTTATAAATAATTTCCACCCAAATCACATGATAGATATGGGAACTGAATTATTTTATGGTTACTTATATACTAATTTCTGTATACGTGGTAATCCATGAGAACTTTTATTTGGTATAATCTATCCATTTGGATTATTGGGGTCAAGAAAAAAAATTACTTTGGAAGGAATCTATCACTTAGTATTTTTATGGAAACTTTAATATCACTAACTTATTTCATATATTCTCTTCATGTATGAATTCTTAAAATGATTTAGTTTTATTATCCAATACCATTAAGTTAATTAATATGTTCAAATATACTAATGTATAACACTTTATTCCACTCATAATTAATGTTACCTCCTCAAAAATAAAATATAATTATATTCACACATATCTAAAAGAATTATATTTATAAGTAATAATAAAACATTTCATGTAATGGTTTATAAAAATATAAAACTAAAATCCCTAAAATAGAAAGCATGGTGTGATAGGTAGATAGATACTTAGACCCTAGTCCCATGAGAAGTATGTCTCAACATCCCACTATAAATGGATCACTACTCTAGTAAATATTTGTTTTGATTTATACATATTATGTGGCACAATTTTTTTGAATCCTATAATGTATAGTTACCACTTAAGTGGATTTTTGAAAATATCAAAAAAATGAATTTGGAGGAGGAGGTTAACACTTAATATGTATAAATCACAACAAATCTTTACTTTAAAGTTCATAACCCATAAGTAAATAATATTCATGATTAAACCCAATTTAATTTTATGACATACCTAGCTTGTAACTACTTATATGCATGTTATGACATATATAAGAGGTATTTTAACATTTTAAACTAAATAATACATTAATTCATAATATAAAAATATATATTCATGAATACTAAATAAGTGAAAAAGATAAATAAATAAACTTTTAAAATATTTTAGTATGCTATAAAATGCATGAACATTTCAAAAATAAATAAATTATAAATTTTTTATAATTAAACATGATTTTTTGGACTTTCCATAAATAAATAAATATAAAATATTCTCATTTATTTAATTATGAACTTTTTAATATTAGTAATTTTCATGTCATTTGACATAAATTCCTTTATATTTCAAATATATGATATTTATGAAAAAATTTATAATTATATAAACATTTATATTTTATTTAAATCATATACATTAACTAAATATCATATCTTTTATTTTATTTTAAACTTAAACAAACCATCCAACAATATTTTTGATATATTTTAAATTATTTTATAGAATAATTCTTTTAATATAAAACTTTTATGGAAAAATATAAAATATTTTACATTATTTAATATTTTTTAATTGATAAAAAAATTATAAATTTACTTAAAACTAGACCAAATTTATCAAAACATTTTTTTCATGGTTTTAATTCCCCTATCATATTTAGCATAGGCCTGGAGGGCTTCTATTGGTTAAGTTATTTATAATTTTAATAAAAATAAATTTTCCTTAAAAATAAAAAACAATGACCATTATTTCCAAGAAACCATGACTAAGTTTTTCTTAGATGAATACATTTTATAAAGAATCATATTCAATTTTCATTATATGAATCCATTTTATACAAAACCATCAACAGTCATATTTTGAATCCATGATGTGGCTTTACCTATTTTAACATCCGTCCGCCCCGATCCATTGAATGATGCCCAAACTGGAGGTCGTCACATGCCCTCATACATGCCTCCCTATACACTTGAGGGTTCCTAAAAATTGTGAGGGACTGTGAATATACCATGAAGATACTATAAACTCATATCAGATTACAAAAATAGTAGAAAAAATGAACAGAAAACATCCTTACATAAATATCAGAACTAAGTAAAGTGCCGATAAATAACTAAAAATCACATGCGATATCAAATGAATGTTTTATAAATACTAGATCACCCATGGAAAGATAAAACATATGAAATTCAAAAATAATAAAATTAAAATAAGGCTAGTAGCCTATCCCCAACCGATATTGAGTCCTACCCAATCCCATTTTCCATACCTTACCTGGAATGCCAAGCAATAAACAATCCACACCTATACTTAGTATAAATCTATCCTTGTGAAAAATGGATGTGTTTTCTTGGGTACCCAAGAGTCATGGTGGTCCGAGAAGGGTTTGAGTAAAGCTTAGTAGGTCACCACCAAAAGGGTCTCTAAAATAACAAATTTGAAAAGCAGTTCATGTATAGGTTCTCGAGTAAAAAGATACAATATACCACTTTAATAAATAAAATAAGTAACATAAAAAAACACCAAACCCAAATGCTAGGTTCATCTAAGAAATGTTACATACCTACTTCATCTAGTACTAATTTATCTGTTATCATAGTTTCCATCATGGTTCGACTAGTTACTAAGTATATAACTTAGGAAACCACAATTATAAAACTCAAGGGAACCCATATGGCTCCACTAACCATTCCATTTTAACAACCCATAGGGAATCCAAAGGCGGTATGACCTTTTTTAAAATACCACACTAGTATCCTATAGTCGGTGGTTAATTTACTAAAATGGTATAAGATACAAGGAATCACATATTTATGGAACAAATAGTTATGCAGTCCTGGTAACTATAGACTAACTTCTATCACATTTTACAAATGAAAACACAAAGTACAACAAAGTGTTATATTCAAGTGCATCATTATTTACTTTAGTATAACCCTCTATACAAATCATAATACTCATTTTGGAATCATGGGTAAAGAAACATAATAATGGGGTGTACTAAAATAATCAGTAAGGGTATGATTATTGTGAAAGATTATGAATAAATAAAGTTTAATCATTATGGAAAGGTAAATAACTGAAACACATGACATTTAATTAATAACTTGAGCATAATATGGCAGGAATACATAATAGTCAAATAATTCCATATATCCAATCACATGAACTTCGGAATTTCACATGGATATTATAAATAACCAACAAATCAAATGGATATAAATGACTAATAACATAATGAGGGGATTCATAGTTCCATACATCATAACTATATGGTCAAGGCCTTGTGCCAATACATCTTTTATAAATAGTTATGAACTTAGCTAGAAACCCAAAATATTTTGTCTCATAAGACCTACCAATGTAACGAGGGGCTATACTGGGCCTCTCCCATAACTTATTAAGTCTGATTAATTCCTCAAATGAAATGGTTGAAACATAATCAATCTAAAAATTAATATTGAAAAACTCGTATATGAAATGCTAACAATTACCCCATACAATAAAACTAATCATAAACCATCCAAATTAATATGAATGGTATCAAATTGGTACATCCCAAGTAAAACTAACCATAACCCATATTAAGAAATAAGTTGGATAATATCATTACAACATATCCACAGTGGATCATAAGTACAATAAATGGTTGATGTCGTTGACGAATTGGAATACCATAAATAAGTCATTAAAAAAATTATTTGAGAAAATAACCTTTTTTTACTTTGAAAATATTTTTATAACTAAAAGTTAAAAAAATATTATGAAAATAATTTTCTTTGAAAATATTCTTTTAAACTTATAAATAAATATCTAAAGCATTGTGTGTTCATAATTGTAGAAATTACATACATGTCACACACGTTAAAACACCTAATCCTTTCACATTTTCAGTTAAATTCAAATGAGCGTGTTTAGAAAATGATATGAAGATTCTTTTCAATTTTTTCAAAATAAAAAACTGATTAAATATTTATTTAATAAATAATTTAAATAATGTTAACTTTTTTAGAATTTTTTTTAGAAAACATGGTTTGGGAAGAAAAAGCATTTTCAACCAAAAAGATAAATATAGTTGGATTTTCTTAAAAACATTTTCATAATAAGTTTAAGTACCAAAGGGAGTAAAATGGTATTATTACTTTAAAATTTTATGAATAACCATAGTATAATAAAATTCATGAGTTTATTGGGTGATATATCATAATATTTCATCATTATAAATTTAATCATAAACAATCCTAATAAATAATGAGATTGTAAAACAAATCATTACCACTTTGGTATATTTTGAATAATATCCAATAGAAAGTATATACACCACACAAAAATAACTAAGGGGTGAATATATTATATGTCTCATGGAAGTAAAAGTGAGATGAGAAAACCCTTACCCTAGGTTCGACTTCGTTCACATGTTTTTGAACGTCCTATATAATAAATATAAGTTTATTATGAATATATTGCATAAAAATACTCATATATTTCATACCAAATATTATTTAATTATATATTTTTTATCATTTGTTTATTAACAATTCTTTGTTTAATAACTATTTCGGGTGATGCTTCATTTTTCTTGTATGTTTTGGTTCGATAATTTTTGGTATTTTTAATTTGAAATTGGTTAAATAGTATCTATAATTTCAAAAATGATATAAATATAAAATATAATCATTATATATGTATTTTGAGTAATTTTTTAGAGATAAAAAATATATTACACCATTCACGGAGACATTAATCCATACATACACATAAACAATGTTTCCATTATTCTTGATGGATAGAACAAAAAAAATTAATTCCCATTTATAAAATTATTATTATGTTATATATAGAATGTATATTCTTAAATTTTATCCTTATTTCCATCCATATAAAACTAAAATAAAAAAAAAATTCACATCACTACGTGGACGCGGTAGTCCACCCACACACACGAGCAATATTGTTGTTTTTTCAATGTATTGCAAGGTAAGAAGTTAGGTGTGATATTATATATAAATAAGTATAGTTAATTTATAAATATAACCTATATTCATTAAATCTATAATTAATACCTTCTATGTAAAGTGTAAGTGAAAAATGAATCACATCGCTTCGTGAGGCGGTAGTCCGCCATACACATGAGCGATATTATCGTATTCCCCAAAGAATGGAAAGTAAGAAGATATATGTGATATAATAATTATATAAGTATGATAATTTAATAAATATCATATAAATATATTCAATAAATCATTATATTTAGCTTTTATTGGTTGCTATGTAAAACAAATTACATCGGTTCACGAGGCGGTGGTCCATCTTACAAACGATCGACAGTTTCATTTTCCATTTGATGGAAGTGGATATGGATATAGGTTATTACATTAAAAAAATAAAATAATAGTATATGTGGTATAATTATGTTATTATATTATCATGATTCCAAAATATTTGAAGGATTTGTAAGAATAAATAAAAAAAATTCTTGTTTAATAATGTTACCTCTTCTTCAGACGACCTATTTAGGTTTACATTAAAAGCCTTCCTTGGTTGTATTTATTATCAAAAAAAGGAATATAATATGTTTAGAGAATATTAAAAAATTTATTTGGGTCTGTATTTTGTGAAAAAAAGGTTTTAGAAGTGTTTATATGAGAGGAGCACGGGCAACCTTTTATAAGTGGGGGAGATGAGACACATGGAATTTTTGAAAAGATAAAGTGATACCCATGATTTTCTCATGAAAAAAGCCTAAAAAATGGGTCATTAATAAAACTTAGATGATAAATGGTATAAATATTCCCATAAAATAGTTTTTGGATTTATTTTATGTCATTTTTAATCCTTATCTTCTTTTTTTAACGCCTGATATACCCGTTTTCATCTTAACCATGATAATTAATTTTTACCGCTTTTACTATTAATAATGGAAAAAATTAATTTAAACTTTTTGGATAATTTAAATTATTATTATTATAAATATTTGGTCCATTTTTCTAAATTAAATTCCCATAATATTTAGAATTAAATTCAAAATTAATCCCACAGACGTGATGAAAAAGCAGTTTTCAAGGAATGTATTTTTCAAGGAATAGATGATCGTATATTGAATGTATGAATACAAATAATAATTATATGAATTTAAAATTAAACAATATATTTATAATCTATACATTTTATTTAAATCATTTCTCATTAGGGGTTATTTTTAATAATGAAAATGGAGAAACATTATGCAATTTAAAAGAGTTAAAAAAATACATTTTTAACTCCAAAATAAACTTATAATAAAATATAGTATAAATGTTATTAAAATTTGATTAAAAAAATAATATTTTTGTTAATTTAAATAAAATTAAAATCATAATTTATTTTTAAATTACTTAATTTATTGTAAATAAATGACAGTTTTACAGATTTAATATTTTTCACTATTCACTGAAAATATTTTTTTTGAAAAATACCAAAATTTCACCCTAAGTAAATTTAAATATGATGATTTAAAAATTAAATTTAAATTTTTAGAATACATTTTTTAAATCTATGAAAATTAATTTTAATTTATATGCACAAAATATTACTAAACAACTATTTAGAAAAATAACATTTTTTAGACAACACTTCTTTTTCTTTCAAATAGTGGTTATTTTATTTGTTGTAAATAGATGACCATAGAATTTATTTTGTACATGTGTAAAAAATGTAATTTTTATAATTTAGTTAGTTCTATTCATACCTATCAACCTAACGGATAAGTTATAAATTTTATGTTTAAAGGATAATATTTTAATAGAGTGCCACGTTTCATTTAAAACCTATGTTGTGTGTATCACAAGATATTGAGATATTGGATTTATTTAAAAATAAATATATCATAAAATCAACAGTTGTTATATTCTATTCTAATATTGGTTTTTTGTGTCATACACACTATCGAACATGATTTTACTCTTTTCAAATATTTCGACATTATATTCTACCACCTTAAATAAATTTTTTCCTCAAAATTTAATCTTGGTATCAGAAATTAAGGGTTTGAAATTTGAAAATACCTCCATTTAAATACCAAATTGTAAAAAGTGTTTATAAAACATCTTCTTGATAAGAGATAAATAGAATCAAAATGGTCATTTAGAATAACACATTATTGGTTTTCAAAGTTGGAAAACATTATTAGGAAGTGATGACATGGACATGACATAAAAGTGTAAATAATTACAAAGAGTAATATAGATAATTGATCATAATAAACTGAATAATAAATAAAAATTTAAGGACCTACAAATCACAAATCTATGATTATTTAAAAGTCTATTTGATTCATCAGATATGAAGGTAATATGATAAATTTTTTTTTTGAGATTTTTTCCCAAAGTTGAATAATTATTTTATAGTCTAAGAATATAAAGAAATTTACTTACTTGATATCTTTATATTTTATTATAAAAATTTCAACCTTTGGTTGTGATTCAATAAATTTTTAATTTATCTCTTAATTTAATAAATAAGTATCCAAAAATGAATTTTTTATGCCTAAAGAACTAAAATTAAATTTTAATGAATCATACGATTCATAAAAAAATGATAAATCATTATTTTTATATCTATATATTTTTGAAATCCAAAATGGTCAGCACAAGTTATCTAATATAATACATTAATCTCTAAACCCCAACAGTAACACCACCATATCAACATTAATATTTATTCATCAAATCCTTTAAGTAAAAATAGTGAAATATTAACTAGAACAACGCATATTCCAGTGGTAGGAACATCACCCTTGTCACCCTTCAGTTGTTGGTTTAATACCCATGGAATTTCTTGATGTGATGGGTTGTCACCCAGAATGTGATTTTCCCTTTTTCTAAAACATTATTAATACAATTCCTATAATTATACAAAATCATAATAACCCGTAATTACCTCAACATCAAAGGAAATATAAAATATAAATCTTAACAATACATTCAATAAAAACCCTCTATCATTATTATCTAAAAAATGGGAACATATTATGGGTTATTATCCCTCAAACATGTGTTTTCTAAGAAGTTAAAATTTACACGGAATCACTTTTCTTGATCATCACCACCATTCAATATATTTTCTTAAATACTCTAATTAAAAGGAATGTAGTAAAATCCTTATACATTTCATAATTATTATAACTGGAATATCATTGATAAAATAATCCTATAACATAATTATTGAATCCAAACACAGGTACATTAATCATTTAACTTCTTCTGTAGTAATAGCATAAAATTGACCTTGATCCCTTCGCTTATTTTGGGTATATTACCTTGATTCTTGGGGAATTAATTTTTTTTGTGCCTCATCTCATTATATTTGAATCATTTCACACTATAAGATTCATTCTTTTCATTAAATTTATCTCCATAGTGGCCTTTCTATCCATACTTGTAGTAAACTTACATTTCCTTTAAGAAATAATTGTAGCATTTCTTTTCAAAATTAATAAATTGGGTAATCCTTTTTTAATTTATTCCATTTATCTATATTTTTAATTTCCATAATATTCTTATCTTTCTTCCCTTTGAATCCATATGAGTTAGAGAATTATTTCTATATCCTTATACCACATGATAATATGTTCTCCTATGATGAGAAAGCTTGGGAGACTAGATTCCTTTTAAGAATTGAATTAATAATATAAAATAAATAGTAAATATTTCTCTTTATATTACATATTCAGTTCATATAATACCTTACCAAACTTGTAATTTTTTCTTTATACTTAGAAACATTTTCATATGCCTTTTCTCTCAGATTTAAGAATAGTCTCTCCATATCAACTTGTTACTCACAAGGAAAATATTTTTCCAAGAAGAGTACCTTAAAATACTTTTATTCCATGTTTTCTATTTCCTTTTTATACTTAGTTTTTTGAATCAACAACCTCCATTGATCTACATCACCTGAGAGATGATAAATTTCTATGACAACTTCTCCTTTTCATTACTTCCTAGAGAGAGGAATATTTTATCTAAGCAACTTATCCATTACTCTACTATAAATGGATTTGTAGTCCCATTAAATAATAGAGGTTTTTGATGAATTAAACAGTCTAACATTATTACATCACATGGTGGATCAGAAAAATTCTCCATACAAACATTGTTATTACTCATAAATAGAGTCGGTTTCCCCAATATGTATATAATTTGATCAGTTCTAGTTGTTTCTCCAACTCTATCTTCATTATATTTCCCAGGAGGGAAATTCCTATATATGATATATTAATTGATACAGTTTCTATTTATTATGATATGAATAAATTATAAATAATATAATACACTATATTATATCATTACGTTATGAAATATAATTTATAATCGAAAAACTAGTGAAACACTTAACATAAATTAAAAAATTTAGGCATGGATAATCTCATTATTATAAAGATGATTTTTTTGGGGAAATTTGTCAAATAATAAAAATATTTCACAATCCTTCATAATGGTTTATAAAGAAAATGTTAATTAAACAAAGAATATCACTCAAGAGTGTCAAACCAAGTGCACAATAAGGATTGTTGTTGTGTACCAGTTAATAATTGAGTTAATCCTAATGTGCATTTTTCATATTTTTTACCCCTAAGTATATATGTTCTAGAATTACATCCATTTTTAGTATCCAGAGAGGGATGTATTACTAGGAAAAACCACACAATCACTACATTTACAAAATATTAATGATATTATTTTACACTTATCATCAAAGTCAATATTTGTATTATTTTCTACAGTCTATGTTTTCCTAAATCTAGTTCCTAATGTTTATACTAAACTTCCTATGATACTAACTATAATGAACTCAACCCTTGTAGCTGGGAGTTGATGTATACTTTATTACATTGTCACAAGATATAAGGAATTACAACCCAAAGTAATGAATAGTTTAGTAGTCTTGGTAACAAGATAAGTACCTAAATCTTATTTTACAAATGAAAACATAAAGTATAACAAATTGTTTTCTTTAAGTGAATCATTATTTCCTCTTGTATGACCCTACATATCAATCATAATACTCATATTGGAATCCCAGGGAAAGAAACATAAGAATGGAGTGATCTCAAATGTTTAGTAAGGGTATGATTATGGATGAAACTTATGAATAAATAAATCATAATCAATATAGAAAGGTAAATAAATGAAACACATTCCAGTTAATCAATAACTTGAGAATAATATGGGAATAATAAATAATGATCAAATAATTCCATATTTGTAATCACATGAACTTGAAATTTTTCCACAAATATTATAACTAATTGAATAATCACATGGATATTAATGACTAATCTCATAATGAAGGAAATTATAATTATGAATATCATAACCATACCGTGAAGGCATCATGCGAAGGCATATTTTATAATTGAGTAAGGACTTAGCCAAAAATCCAATTTAGTTTGTCTCATGAGACCTACCGATACATCGAGGGGATATATTGGGTCCCACCTGCCACTTATTAAGTATAATTCATTCCTTATATGTAAGGGGTGAAACATAATCAAAATAAATAATAATATTGAAAAGTAGAATATGAAATATTAACAATTACCCTAATCGATAAACATAATCATAAACCATCAAGAGTAATATGAATAATATCAATCTAGTACATCCCTAGTCATAATGACCATAAAAAATCTGTTGAAATAATAAGTATGGTATAATTAGAACATATATCTATTATATAATAATTACAATAAAGTTTTTTTTGTCATTGACAAATTTAAACACCAAAAAAATGTCATTAAAAACATATATATTAAAGAACCATAATAATATATTTCATACCACATATTATTTAATTATAGTATTTTTTCACCCATTTATTAATAATTCTTTGTTAAAATCACTATTTCAGGTGATAATGGATTCATTTTTCATATATGTTTTGTTTTGGTAATTTCAGTCCTTTTTTATCATGGTTACATCATCTCTATAATGTAAACCATGATATAAATATCATATATCTTAATTATATATATATATATAGAGTAAAATTTTAGATATAAAAAATGGATTACACCATGCATGGAGACAGTAATCCATACATACACATGATCACTATTTCCATTTTTCTAGATGGATGGAATAAAAGAAAAATAGCTATTAATTCACATTTAAAGAATAATTATTATGTTAATAAAATCAATCCTTATTACAATCCATGTGTAATGAACTATTTTTCCATAAAGGGATGACTCATTAGTTTTTGGTTTAAATTAATTTAAATGTCCCTTATAATGTTACCTAATGGAGTCATATAGGTTATGAGGGTGTCTGAGGCTTTCTCGGAGCCCATAACCCTAGGAATTTTTTTAAAAAAACTAGGCCACACTGTTAGTATAAACTATACAAACCATCCCACATAGTCCCTACTAATCGTGCAGAGTTTTTAAGAGAAGCATAAAGGGCCACACAATTTTCCTACAACTATGTGACCCCAGGTGCACACCCTTGTAAAAAAATACAAATTTTGGAAAATGAGATTTTTTCATTTTTTATGCATGAATAGTCAAACCGTGTGCCTTAACCATGAGTTGTATTTCCATAAGTAGTGAGGCTAACACATTTTGTGCATAGTTTTTCCAAACCATGCGACCAAACTGTGCGCCCCTATATTTGAGGGTGAAATTACAATTTTCTGTTAATGAATCTTATAACCCTATTTTCTTGTTCTAACCTCTCATTCCATTGAATGATCTTTCCCCATTCTCTCGTATCTTCTCATCCACTTTAACCTAGGTATTGATATATATCTCCTATCCAAAGTCTAAATCAAGCAGTATCTGAAGCATCAGTTCCATCTCTGTATGCTCTACCTTCCTCTTCCTTCTTCTCTGATTTATCTCCGGATCCATTGGATTATTTAGGTGCAAGATCTTTTACCCTATTTTCAAGGTGTTGGAAATTTTATTTTATTTTTCCAAACCTAATTATAATCTAAGGCCGCCATCAAATGATGAGTTTTCAATGACCTTAAGAAAGGAGGTCACATCATTTTCTTAAAATTTAGTGTTTTTTAGCTCCACCATTGAACCACACACTGAATGTTTCCATGCATCACTGTTTAATTTATTTCATCATCATAAATTGATTTAGGAAACTTGATATATGCTTGTTGATAATTTTTTAGTAAATTGAGGATGCCGACATTGATCATAGACACCCCTTGGGTATTCCAACTTAAATTTCCCTTTATAATTACTTGATAAAAATTCTATAATTCCTCATAAGACTTATATATCGTTTGTAATTAGGGTTTTCCACTCTCATATAAATGTTTAATGAACCCAATTCCCCTTATAAGTGCTTGAACCAACTTGTAATTGGAATTTTATATGTAGGTAATTTTCTAAATGACAATTTCACCTTATAAGTGCCTCATTGGGACATTTAAAATAAATTTTCATGTTTTGATAGATAAAATTTCATTTATTAAATTAAATGGATTGTGCATAATGGATTTCCTTACATAAATGATTTAAATGGTTTAGTTGAAATAACATATAAATGGTGGAAAGTCCACGATGGTTGGTTATTATTTATTAAATGATTTATATGAATTGTGATTTCTTTCTTGTATTTGGGATTGACTAATAAAAGGGAATCAGAGGTAAAACCTCATGTATAATATAAATATCATTATGCCTTTGGAATAGGCTATGGAATGATGATAAAGGTTTGGTTGGTCATGACGATTAAAACTCCCTTACATCAGGTGTTATGTATGACGTCTCCCACCATTGACATGATCTGGATAGTGGGAATGACACACCACATCCCTTGTTCCAAGTGTTGGTATGAAGAAATATTCACTATCCTGAGTGTCAAGTATGGATCCTCTAAATATTCATGGAATGTAGGTCATGTACCCTTTTTATTGAGTATATAATCTTGTTTAAACAGGTTTTTGATGTCTTAGTTGTGACCCAGTATAGCTAGCACCTAGTGTTTTAGGTATATGTCCACTTACATCAGCACATACTTGGTTCATATAGGCGGATGAAATATATTACTATAGTATATATATATATATATATATATATATTATAATATATACATAGCTACTGATCAGACACTCATTTCGGCCATGAGCTGAAGCAGGTAGAGCTTCCAAGTGTTTTTTAGGAACATGAGAAGGCTAGTACTTATTTGTTCAGTATTGTTGAATATTTATTTATACTTAAAACATGTTTATCTATGTTCAAATCTTGGATTAATTCTAGACACTCTTGGTGGTGGAATACTGGGATTTTATCTCACACCCCACTTAATCCACCTTTGGTACTTGAGTATATTATTTATATGCATGTATGGATATGGAAAAGTGCCCTGCTATAATGTTTTGATATGCTTTACTTATAAAAAAATCCTAGGAGTAGAGGGATAAGCATATTTTCAAGATAATAGTGGATCAACCTTTTGTTATTTTTCTAGTTTTTATATATCATGATTGTATATGCTAGTCCCCTATTCCATTTTTGTATATTATCATACCATACATCTATGTATATGACAATACCTAGCGTCTTTTGATATTATTATTAAGTTGTTTAGTATTTATTCTTCTAATAATTAGTTATTATTTTTCACTATATTTGTTATATCATGCTACTGATATTGTATAATTATTATTGTTATCTATTGGGACACTCTGATATGAGGGTATAGTTTCCCTATCATACCACCTTTTCACCCTCGCTGCTAGTCAGTAGCCTCTAGCATATGGGGAGGCATGCTTGAAGCCATGTGACCTACCAGCTCAGGACACAGGTAAAGTGGATCATAGGTTGGGATATAAATAGTGGTATTATAGCCTATTTTTAGTTTTCCATACTATTTGGGTATTATACAGAAGACTAGGAGTTTATGGAATTTGAAAATGACCTTGTGCTTAGACATAACTATCCCATGAATAGGGGAAACCCAAATTACTTGGGATTGGTAATTTTTATCCGCATTTCTTATGATGTTATTGATTTTGGAATTATTTAAATGATGATTTATTTACCATTTATCAATGAAATTAGGTAATTACATTACATATATCATTATAGGAACAATAGAAATAACATTCCTTGTATTTTTCCATATCAAATCTACTTTTAACATGCATTTTATTATTTCATATTTCTAGGGCCTGGATTATGTATTTTAATGTGATGAAATTTCTTATACAGTTGGGAAATCATAATCTACACTTAAAGCGCCTTCCTTAACCTAAACGTGTTTTTTAACATATCTTGAAGTAGACACCTTTAAAAGTTAATTATTTTACATTGAGGCATGGACCATTGGTCGCTTGGGCTGGAACGTGTTATGGTATAGGTTAAGTGGATGCCATTTTTTGGTTCATAAGGAGTATGAAACCTTATGTATTAGAAATGGTGATCCATCTAATTCAACCATTTAATGAGATTTAAATGTTTGAATGATCAAAAATCTAAAATAAATATGAATTCTAAAGTAATAATGACTATATTATATATGTGAAACAGAGACCTAGACCAGAAACCAACCTTATTAGTGGGTATTTGGGGAGTCTCTTACGTTTTTGTGGACTTTTATGGTCTTTCTCTATTTCACAGTCCTAGATTTTAGATCAGGCATAGGGGTATGATCTTTTTATTGGAAGGCTATACACCTGCCCTATTTTTCCATCTATGATCTCTTGACCATTAAATTATGTTCTGAGGTATGTGTTAACATTATAGAATCATACCTCCACAAAGTCCTCCTATCATAGAACATGAAATGGAGATGACCTTTCACCAGAGGTAACAGGCCTTGAGCTTCTAATGATCCCTCCAATAGTTCCACCTATGGTGCCTATTTTTATTCATGATATGGGTACTAAGGTCTATTTCTAAGTGGTATTTTTATGTATATTACATAATATGAAAGGTATTTTCGACCTTCCTCGAGTATAGAAGATTTGACTTGGCAGTTCTAGTAGAATCATCCTATCATATTTTCAGGGGATGGTTGACCACCTACAACTAAGTCTTGGCTCAAAGATATTCTTTCTTTATTCAAACATCTAGATATGCCTCTAGAGTGGATGTTCAATCTTGATACATATATGCTAAAATATTATTCCATGTGGTGGTGGGATGTTATTACCAGGAATATCGGCATAGAGATATGGTTATGGAATATTTCCAGACCATCTTCTATGACTATTTATTTCCCCATACCTTGAGGAATGACAAAGCTAAAGGATTCAAGAACTTGAAGTAGGGAGGTATGTCTGTGATGAAATACTCTGCTCAATTTATAGATTTGTAGTGCTTCTATCCTACTCTAGTAGGTGATGATCTTATGACCACAAAGTAATTTGAGTATGTGATGGTGTATGCCATCCAATTGAAGGCCAATGTATTCATATTGACCACTATTTCTGAAATCATCAATCATTCCCTTATTACATATCAAAACTAGAGGGAAGATGATGTTGTGAGTTAGGGAAGTTCCAAACCAAGATCTATTAGTGTTTATTCTTCTAAGATAAATATAAGTTTTGAGGTTTCTCATGAAGGTATAAGTTGTGAGGATCCTCATGCTGAAAAATTTCTAATACATCCCTAGTGTGGGAAGCTGTGACACATGAAACCTCAATACTTACGAGACTCTGTGGAATACAGAGGATGTGAAAAGATGGGCAATATCCAGTATTTCTGAAGGAATTGTTCATTAGCACCTAGAGAGTGGGGATATAGTTCTACCCTAAATTTTGAAGCAGGGCCAATAGAATAACACTATATAGGAATCTGGAATACCACCGACCGCTCAGGCTACGGTGGTAGTTGAAGAATAGGTAGTTAGACTCATGATTCTCAATTTTAGTAGAGCAGACACACTCCTGGCATTCGAGTAGTGAATCAGGTCCATGGTATAAGCAAGTAACAAGTAGTCCAACCTCTGTAATAGGAGTAGAGAACTATACCTTCTACAGAGGTAATATTTTAGCAGCCTCCACTTTAGTGTCTATTTTATATGACACAGGAGAATCTATCTCATTTATATATAAGGTAATCATGGAGAGTCCAAACTTCGATATCGAATAATTTAATAGTGTTGTGACACTTGATACCCTATTCAGTATTTTATTAGAGATAGTTTACCATTTTAAGGACTATCCCCTTGGGATAGGTAGATACCTCTTTGTATAGAATATTTTTATCCTAAAAATTAAGGGATTTGATGTAATCATTAGTATTGACTGGTTAGTTCCATATCAAGACCATAAAGACCGACATCATTGGAGTGTGACATTTACATCATAAAAGGGTGGTAGAAACATGTATAATAGAGAATATGATGTTCAAGATATGAAATCAATATTGGAGCACTAGAGGCTGGGTAGTGTGCTTGCTCATATCACCTGTCTTTTACTAGATGACCAGGGGTTAGGAATCACTGTTTTCCCTCCTATAGTTGAGAGATTTAGGGAAGTCTTCCCTAAAGAATTTTTTAGGCTACCTCCAATGCGAGAGGTGTATTTTACTATTGAGTAAGTTCTAGGAGAAAAACTTATGACCATTACTCCTTATAGGATGACACCTATAGATAATTGAAGCTCAAGAAATAGCTTGGGGATCTAGAGTCCAAAATATTTATATTCCCCAACACTCCTCCTTCAGGTTTATCGGTTCTTTTTTATAAGAATATGGATGGTACCTTAAGGATTTGCGTGGATTACCATCATTTGAACCTACTCACGATAAATAATCGGCATCCATTTCCTAGAAAATATGACCTCTTTGACCAGCTCCAAGGATCGAGTGTTTTAAAAGATAGATTTGAGGTTGGGATATCATCAGGTGCATGTCAGGTATTCATACATATCTCATACATATTTCAGAATCATGTATGGTCTATATGAGTACCTGGATATTCCGTTCGGACACACGAATACACCTACCATTTTTATGGATCTTATGAATTGGGTTTCCACCCATATCTAGATTCATTCATGATAGACTTTTTTAAATATATATTTGTGTATTTTTACTCCAGAAACGACCATTCCAACCATATTGAGATCATTTTTAATACACGATTAGAGGATTAGATCTATGATAAGCTCAATAAATTCCACTTTTTGATTAAAAAATTCCACTTATTGAGTTACATTATCTTGGATTCAAAAGTTTCAATAAACCCATAAAAATTAAGAGATGTAGTTTCCTAGGAACATTCCAAGAATGTATTTTAAATATGGAGTTTCTTGAGGTATATGGATATTATAGACACTTTATCCAATATTTTTTCTTCCTATCAAAGTGACTTATGGTCTTGAAGAAGAAGGGTGTGAAATTAATGTGGTTTGAAGATTTTGAAGCAGATTTTTGAGAATTGAAGGTATGTTTGACTTTAGCACCGATACAGATTCTACCAGAGCTAGGAAGAAGATATACAGTCTAATGTGATGAATTAGGTATTGGTAATAGAGATTTTATAATGTAGGATGAGTGAGTCATATTGTATGGGTCTCATTAGTTGAGGCCTCATGAGAAGAATTAATCAATACACGACCTCATGATGGATTTTGTAGTTCACTCTTGACACTGTTAGAGACACTATATACTTTGAGAGTGTTTTTTGGTATACAATGATAAAAAAATCCTCAAGTACATATTCACGTAGTTGGATCTTAATATCAAGTAATGTAGGTGGGCTGAATACCAACCATCATTTTATTTTGATCTTGCTTATATTCTTAGGAAAGGTAATTCTATAGCCGATCCTATGAGATGAAAGACTCAAATATAGGTAGTTCAATAGGCCAATGGTGAATGGGAGATCATAGATTTTTTTCTCAAACATGCTTATTAAGGTTCAAGAGGATCATGGTCAGACTATCCTCACAGCCTTAGAAGTGACTTCTACTCTTCTCAAACGGGTAATAATTAGGAAACTATCTGATCTTGAGGGCCTTGTACTAAGGGAAATCATATCAGATAACAATAGATCTTTAGGTTGGACCATGGAAGGGGATGATTCTATAATATTACATGTAATTGTATGGGTCTTAGATGAAATGAGATAGGAGATGATGCATGAAATTCATGCCTCATCATGGGAAGTTCATCCTGGTGTCAACATGATGCATTGAGATCAATGGCGCCAGTATTAGTGGCCTGGTATGAAATGGGACATTGCTAGATTTATCACCCAGTGGTGCACATATCAGAAGGTTAAGGTAGAACAACATCATTCTGTAGGGATTTTATAGCTGTTTTCCATTACTAAGTGGAAATGGGATGATGTTTCAATTGATTTTGTGACTGGTTTACCCTAATCACCTTATGGAAATGATATAGTGTGGGTTTTCATTTATACTTTGACGAAGGTCTCACACTTAATAACTATACAATAGACCATATCGATAGACAATCTAGGGAGGATATACGTCAGGGAGGTTGTACATTATCATAGAGATCCTCATTCTATCATTTTTGACTAAGACACTCTCTTTATTACACAGTTCTAATAGGGGTTGAATGAGGCCTTGGGTACACTATTGCTTCTAATAGTGACCAATAAGCTTTAGAACAATGGATAAAAAAAGTAAATGATTTGGGTTTTAGAGGACATTCTTCATGAATGTGTCCTTGATTTCAGGGGATCATGTTAAAAACACATCCCCTTTGTGGATTTTTCTTATAACAACAGATTTTCGGATACCAATATAATGGATCTGTATGAAACCTTATATGGTAGGCCATGCTGTTCACCTCCATGATGACTAAAGACAGGGGAGTAATCTATGATTAGACCATGAGTCATGAAAGAGACAACATAGCAAGCCCATTTGATCAGAAAGTGCATGATAATCACTTAGTACAGACAACAATCATATGCTAATCGATGCTAGTGACCTCTTGAGCCCAAGGTTAGAGACTGGGTTCTCTTACGAGTATTGACCATGTTAGGTAGTAAACATATTTAGAGGCATGATAATATCTCATCGAGGTTCATTGGACCCTTTGAGGTTGTAAAATAGATTAGACCAATGGATTACCAGATATCACTTCCTCAGAGATACTAGTCTATGCATGATGTCTTTCATGAATCTCAGCTTCTCCGATGTGACACCGAGATGTTTTTATGAAATATTTTCTCTAAATAATTTTAATTATTTAATAGATTGAATTGCATGAAATCGTGAGTTTAAACGAACCGAGAGACACCCTTAGTATAAAATGACCATTTTATCATAGTATTTAGGTTAGTGGGAATAAATATAACTAACTTATGAAAATGTATGGTGAAGTTTTTCACTACCAATTATTTATGAAAAATATAAATCAATTATATATTTTTTATTAATAAATTGAGTGAATTAATATTATAAAATTTATCTAATGAAATATATATGTTATATACTTAATATTTTTTTTGATATTAATCTAATAGATATTTTTTTCATAGGGTATGAATAAACCCTCTTTGATGTATAAAAACCTATATTTTTAAAAGGGAAATTTTACCTCCTTTTAATAGAGAATCCTTTTGAAATTTTCTTTTTATGCATTAATAATTTTTTTTAGGATGAAAAAAAATTCTTTAGAATAAGGATGTAAAAATTTACTTTGGATGAAATATTAATATTTTTATAAAAACTTTCAAATTTTTATGAATAGTAAAAATAGACTAAATTTTAATTAAAAATAACCTTTTTATCGAAATGATTTAGATTTTAAAATTATAATATTTAATGGTTTTTAAGTATAAATATAATATATTTTCATCATTCAATATAATTTATTTCATTATCATTAATTTTACATTTAATTCAAATGTAAAAATATTTCAATCTTTTGCAATGTTTTAAGTTTTAAAACCCCTTCTCTCTTTACTACAATGAGATTAATTTTAAATTAATTACTGAAACTTATATGATTTTAATTTTAAAAATTTATTTCATATTTCAAATTAGTAGATCCAAATTATTTAAATGGCTTTATTTTATTTTTGGGCATTATGAATATTAACTTTAGTAATTTTTATTAGTACGATAAAAGGTTAAATTAGGTAATTAAGTGTAAGAATACTATTATAAAATTCCTATAAAATTTTTATTAATATCATTTTATAAGTGTGTTTTGACCTAAAAAATAATTGTGTTGAAATGGTTTCCTTTAGAAGCCACTTGGATGAGATCAGGGCATGTAGTGTATTCAATTTAAAGAAAAGTTAAATACGTCCCACTCGACTTTTAATAATGAAATAATTTTTTATATAAGGTTATATAGAAGATAAATTCGATTATAAGTACTTATTTTAAATCTAAAATTCGTTTCTTTGTCAGGTTAATTTATTTTTAATTTTTTTAGAAATAAATAATTACCTTAAATACTTATACTTTGATGATGTAAAAACTATTTAATTGAAAAGAAATATATAAAACAATTTTTATTAAAATTATAATAACAATTAAAGGACCCACACACTTGAGAAAATATTATTTTTTGAGTATATCTCAACCACATCCATCCAAGGGTCGAGTTAGTGACCATTTGGATCCTTATAGAAGAGATTGTGACACTTATATTATTATATTTAAAGTGATATTAAAGTTGTCCCATTCATAATTTAATAAGTATAACATTTGAAATGTTGGATTTTTCAGAAGATAAATTCGACTACATATCTTCTTATGAAATAAATTATATTTATATTGATCATTTTTTTTAATTTTTAATATTTATTCAGAAAATAAGTATATTAAATAATTACACAAAATTGATGTAGTTATTATTTTATTAATAGAGATAATAAATAAATGTTATTAAAAATATATAAAGTTAATATAATTTGGGATAATTAATAAATATAATTAATTTTATAGATAATATTTACCTTTTAGGAATATAATAAAATAGTCGGTTCGAAGTTAGATTGTTATATTAATATTTTTAAAAATCAATGAATTGAATAGTGTCAAAATTGATACTATTTATTGTTTATCAAAATAATGTTTTATTAAATTATGTTAAAATCATAAGACATTTAAAAAAAATATAAAATAATTATTATATGGTCTATAATGTACTAAGTTATTTATTTACGGTATAATTGACATAAAATAAGTAAATAAGACACCCTTTTAGTATTGTAATATTTGTTACCCCAGTTAAATATTAAATAAGATAACTAAGGGATAATTAAAATGATAAGGTTTAAATTGAAATAAATACTTGTCAAAATTTTATTGGTTGAGGAGATTGTAACCTTATCTTATCTTATCTTCTAATTTGGATCATTTTGGATGTTTTTAGATGGTTTTTTATCTTCTGATAAATTAATATTTGGGAGATTCCAAAAGTTCCTCTCACCTCAATTATAAAAGGTAACCTCCTCCCTCATCTATTCACTTCACTTAGAGCCTTAGAGATCGACCATACCCTACCATATTACCTTATAAACTTCCCTAGTTACATTTTAGAGGTTCTAGTCTTCTTCAAATACAAACCATAGTGCTCTAAGAGAAGATTTAGAGGAAGAATGTCGAAGAAGAGCTAATCGCCTCTACCGATTCTTTTGAACTTATTTATTCTTCTACATAATATTAATGGGTTATTTAATTATAGAGTAATAACTCAAGTATAACTTATATAATGAGTTGTTTTTATAATTATTAAAAAACCATATTCTACCTTCAATCCATCCTACAGAAAATGAAATCACCACGCGTGTGTACGTATGGCTTACCGTCTCCACGTCGTGGTGTAATATGTTCTCTACCATCTCCTTTCTTGGATGGGTATAATGATGGGAGTAATAACTATATATGATTTTTATAACATGATATTTATTCTAAAATATTATACACCATTCACTTCAATACCATTCCAAAACTATGGGAACGATATCATCCCTCGTGCATACGTACGACCTACCATCTCCACGATGCGATGCGATTCATTCTACATGATCTTCATTAAAGTAAGATTTTATGAATATATAGAATGAGTAAATATAATAGATATAATTTTAATATTATTTTTTAATGATATAACTATGACCTATTTTTTCGTAGTTCCTAAAAACACGTGTTCTAGTTTTAAGAACCACTATTTCCAGGCGATTTCCATTGGATTTATTTATGGAACTGGAAACTTCCAACAATTCTTTATCAAAAGGGGAATTGCTTTCCAAAGGCAGGAATTCGTTACATTTGAAATTTAAAATACTTAATAATGTGCATTGGTCAAGATGATGGGGGGTCAAGCTCATCACACCCTTTTGGTTGGAATTGTTGTCTACTCCGTGACTCTCTTTGTAAATTCTAAGTATCCCTTAGAATTTACAATAACTTATTAACATGTTTAAAATATAAAAATCACCAGTATTCATTCAAGGTTATTCATTAATATAAACATTCGTATGTATTTGAGGTTTTCCATCAATGGTATCCTCTAATATACTGATTAGAGATTATTTTAATCATTATTATGATGATATTGGTTTTTAAGCCACTCAATGGCACAGGTGCTCCACCAAGGTGTGTCGCATAGGTGCTCGGCCAAGGTGCAGCGCGTAGGTGCTCTATGAAGCTGCGGCACGCAGGTGCGTTGCAAAGGTTATCCATGAAGGTGCTCCATGAAATTGTGTCGTGCAGGTGCTCCCCGAAGGTGCTTCGTGTAGGTGCTCCACGCAGCTCTATATGTTATAGACCCTAATAAGACTTTGAACCACATTTCCCTCTTTAATTCTCTCTTCTCTCATGTTTTTGAGAGCTACATGAGAACAATTGGGGGATCTTGGAGAAAGAGCTACGCAATGGGAGCTTTGGGATGACTTCCAACTTTTTCCATCTTTGAAATGGGGAGCCCAAGGTTCCTATTTATAGGCAAGGAGGGGAACCTGGGCAAAGGAAAGTTGTCTGTGTAGGTCCTCTGCGTAGGTATTTCATGTAGGTATTCCACATAGGGGTGTGAAAATTAATTTTCCACGTAGGTACTCTGCGTATATCCTCCACGTAGCTCTTTAGGATAAAATTTGTTCATCTTCCAAGTGCCGTAACATTTTATTTGTAAGTCCGTTTAGGTTCTGCGACTAGTCAAATTGATTCTCTCGAAGATATATACACTTGTTGAGATTGTAGATACAACTTGTTTTCTCAGAAGAAACTATGAAATTATATTTAATGTTTCTATGCCTTTTCATCATCAATCTTGGGAATCCACTGGCTACTCCTAGATGGGGAACCATTCCTATTATTCATCGGTATGGAGTATTTTTTTGGCACATAGAAATCAAGACTACATCTTGTTCCTTCATGGTGAAAACATATTTACTCACACTTGAAATTTGTCTTATATTTGAGAATCATAAATTTAATCTATGGAAAAGTGCATGAAAACACATTTCATGGTGTCTACACCTATGAAAAAGAAGCATAACCTATTTTACAAAACATGAATTATAATATAAAGTAATCAATACCCGAATAAAAAGTAATAAAGAAATGTTATGAACAATAAAATTATAATATGATCATATATGAAATCATAAAAATGACTATGATTTTGAAATAATTAAATAAAATTATTTAAATCATTATACCTAAGGTTCAGATACATATAATGGAAATTGGACCTAAGGTAAGAAATAATTTCGCAATCTCATTATTATCTGAGATTGTTTATACGTAAGTATTTAATGTGGTATATTTAACATCCACGTGCATGGTTCCTAAATATTTAATACTATTTCTATTCTTATATAATTTTTTAAATTCAATTTTTCCCATTGGTGATTTTTTAAATGGTATCAAAGGAATCTTTTGTCATTATTTGATACGAGGTACTTTTTGACTTTGCCAACAAAAGTATGAGGATAATGTTTTTTTAAATTATATGGAATGAACAGGTTTTTATGTATTCATAAAACCTTATTTCCATATATATTCCTAAAAAATATTTCAAGTTTATTTTAAAATAAGTATTTTCTTTTAAAATTTCATGGAGTTTTGATAAAATAAATTTTTTTTTGAAGAAGAAGGGATATTTTCTCCAAGAATTAAGTTCAAGTGTTATATAAAAATTATTTTCCATCTAAGATGGAATTATTTAATAGGGTTTTGTTTTCAAGTATACAATCCCTATTATTCATGTGGTTTGATTTTTTATAACAAACTTATATTTATGAAATCTATTTGTTTTATATTGGTTATGTTATGATGGAATTATATTTAAGAAACCCAATTTATTCCTTGGGTTATGATACGATGAATGATTTATGATTCTATGAAATGTGTAAGAATTATTTAATTATGAGATGGGAGTGACCTATATCTCCCTCCAATGAATTGGGAAAATATTTATATATCATGATATAGACATGGATGGAATGGGAAATGATATCAGTTCTGTAATATAGGGTTTGAATGAGGAGTGAACTTAGTTCAGTAATGGACTTTGTGTGCTTTGATGGTCTTAGCAATGAGCCTTGACTAAAATGAAATGATTTTCTATACTTATTTGTATGATTTTTTTTCATGTCTTATGTTATGAATTTTTGGATTACGCTCATTGATTCTTATAAACTTTCATGATTTATCCCATGGAATGATATCATGATATTTCATATGTAGGATAATATTTTTAAATGTTATGTTCTTATATCTTATGATTATGATATTATTGATATCTCCCTTTCTTACCCTTACTAAGCATCTAAGATCACTGTTTCAAATGTTTCTTTTCCTTAGGTCAGGAAGAAGGGTATTAAGTAAGATATGTCAAAAATGGTTCAAGTTATGATGAAATAAGTGGGAGACAGTGAAGATGTCTTATGAACCAATTGTTTATGTTTCCAAGTTTCTAAAGACACTATACCTATATGGTCATGTCATGTATTTTTTATATTTTTTAATGAATATTATTTAACTTTGATTTAAAATTAATGTATGTAAATTATGTTGCATTATATTTGATATCATTCTAATCCATCACATGTTTTCCAGCTTGATGTGGTTGAGATGGATGTGGATGCTTCTTTTGAGGAGTATCCAGTTCTTATTGCGGATCGGAGTGTGAAAAAACTTCGAGGAAGGTAATTTCCTTTGGTATGGGTGATATGGTAGCAAAAATGAGTTCAATATGAGAATTGAGAGTGGGAAGCTGATATTCAAGCTTAGTGGCCAGAACTCTTTGCCGATGATACCTCTTTTCCCTCAAAGGACCAACTTAGGGAAGCGCTTCTTTAAAGAGGGGAGGTTTTAGTGACCCATATTTCCATGAAGGTATTAATACTGAGTTTTTGGTTTAAATTCCTTTAAACAGAACATATAATGTTACCCAATGGAGTCACATAGGTCATGAGGATGTCCGGAGCTTTTTAGAAGCCCGAAAACCTAGGAATTTGGAAAATAGACTGGGCCACATGGTTAGTTGAAACTATGGCACCCATCCCGCATGGTATCTACTAACCATGTGGGGTGAGATAGAGAATAAATAGGGTATAAATTATTTTTATGCAATTGTGTGACCCCAGGACCATGCCTGTGTGAAAAAATAAAGTGGTTGGATAGTGGAATTTCAAAGGGTTTGCACACGGTTAGTCAAACCATGCACCTTAACTGTGAAAGGCCTTTCCTTAAGCAGTGAGGCTAGCATAGTTTGCACATAGTTTGGCCTAACCATGTATCCAAACCATTAACCATTATATTTTAGGATGAAACTACTATTTATCTCCTAAATAATCTTATAAAATTATTTTCTTCTTCCTCCCTATCATTCCATTGGAAAATATTTTCCCCTTTACCCCGTAGCTTATCCTCATCTTCAACCTAGGGATTGAGATATTTCTCCAATCTAATGTCCAAATAAATTGCTGTTGTAATCATTATATCTATATAAATAATCTATAACTTTCTATTCCTTCTTATCTCAGTTTATATTCAGATCTGTTGTTTTTTAGGTGCAATATATTTTTACCTATTTTCAGGGAGTTAAAAGGTTTCTTCGATTTCTCCCAACCTATTTCGAATCCGAGGACACCATCGGATAAATAGTTATCAACAGACCTAAGGTATACTATCTTATCATTTTCCCCAAAATTTATTGTGTTTTCATAGCTCTTCCATTGCGATGCACACCTTCTTTTTCTGTGCTTCACCGTTTAATTGATTTATTTATCTTAAATTGATTTTAAAACCATGATATATGCCAATTGACCATTGTTTAGTAATTTGAGGATGCTGACCTCGATCAAGGACACCCCTTGGGTGGGATAGTTTGAATTTACCATTATAATTAATTTATTAAATGCATGGAATTCCTCCTAAGTGTTTTAATTGGGTTCTAGTTGGGTTTTCCCACTTCCATATAAATGTCTAATGAACCCAATGAACCTTATAAGTTCTTTTCCCAACTTATAATTGGAATTAACAATGTAATTAATTTAATAAATGACAATGGAACTCTCTTAGTGCCTAATTGGGATTTGAGAAATTAATTTCCAGGTTTTGATAGATTAAATGGTGTGTATTAAATTTAATGGATTTTCCATGATGGGTTTTCTTCCCAAAGTGAATCAAATTATTTAGTGTAAATGACATATAAGGGTGGAAAGGAAACACCAGTTGTGCATGATTTATTAAATGATTTATATGAATTATGATTTCTTACTTGTATTTTGAATTGAATAATAAATGGGAATTAGAGGCAATGCATCATGTATGATATAAATATTATTATGCCTTCTACATAGGGTATGAAACAATGGTAAGGGTTATGTTGGGAATGATGATTCATGAACCCTTATAGCGTGTGTTGAGCCTGAAATCTCACACCATTGACACTATCTTGATGGTGTATATAACACACCAAATCTTTTGTTTTGGGTGTTATCAAGAAGAAACACCCACTATGTTGAGTTTCAATCATGACGTCTCTCACTATTTATGGGATGTAGGGTACATACCCTTTTTATTGAGCGTATTGGCCTATTTAAACTGGTTGTGGATGTATGAGTTATGACCTAGTCCAGCGAGCACCTAGTATTCCAGGTATAAGGACACTTACATACACACTTACTTGGTTCATATATGTGGTTGAAATATATAACTATACTATATATATACTAAAATATATATATAGTTACTAATCATACACTCATTCCAACCATGTTCCAAATAAGGTAGACTAACCAGGTGTCCTTTAAGAATAAGAACGGGTTGATAGTTATTTTTTTAGTACTTTTGATTATTTATTTATATTTTCCCACCTTTTAGATATGATAATTTCTTATATTAATTATAGACACCATTGGTAGTGGCCTGCTAAAATTTTATCTAACACCCTGATCGGGCTTCCTTTGGTACCTGGGTAGATTACTTGGTTTCATGTATAGATAAGGGAAAACACCCTACTAAAAAGTTTTTATATGCTTTAATTATAGATGAAGCCAAAGAGAAGAGGACCAAGCATATTCTTGAGATTCTAATGGAGTTTTTTTATTTTTTGTAGTTTTTGTATGGAATGATTGTATATACCTCTCCCTTGTTCCCTTTTTATATATCTTCATTCCATGCATCCATGTATAGGAAAATGCATAGTGGATTTTAATAATATTAGTCAATTTATTAGTTATTTATTCTTTTGCTTATTAATTATTATTTATGGTTTCAATTATAGAATGATTCCACTATTTTATGATTATTGTTGTTATCCACTAGGTCACTCTGATATAAGGGTATATTCTACCCACCATATCACCTTTACACCCTCACTACTATTTGTAAGACTCTATCGTACGGGGATATGTGCTCATGGACATGTGAACCACCTGACTGGGACATAGTTTAAGTAAATATCAGGTCTAGATTCTATACCATGTAAAAATAAAATGAAAAACATTTTACATTACTACTAGGAGGCAGATACATGAGCGATATCATTGTTCTCCCAAAGGATTAGAATGTAAGAAGTTTTATGAGATATTATACATATATAATTTTTTTAGGTTATATGTATCTTGTATATTCAATTAGTTTATCCATAATACCTTCCATGTAAAGTGTAAGTGAACAACTAATCACATCGCTTTGCGAGGAATTAGTCCACCGTATAAAGGTTCTGGGTGTAGTGGAAGCGTGGTTGGGATGACACCCAATTTTGATTTTTACCATGACCAATGCTTTTTCTGGGATCAATACGACAATGAAAGACAGTCTCCACGGAATATAATCAAAGATTTAGATAAATAAGAAAGAGGCCTGAAACCTTTAGAGAGGATCGTTCACATCATGTTTATAATTAATTTAATTAATCTCATAAAGAAAAATAATACTTGGATCTTTGGTATTTTTCGTCATTGATGATGATGATCATCCAAATTGATCCTTTCAGATTATCTCATTGGGCTTGAAAGGATCCAAACTAAAATCCCTCTAGCGGTGATCCACACGTGCTTTGATGGCCTCCGATCGACACCGTTCATTATTTGGGTTCTTCCACGATGAATCCAGTGTCTTGTGTCAGTTGTTCTTGATCACCTGTTTTTCAGCCTTGAAGAATGTCTCTCATTCTTGAGAGGGGAGAGAAGAGGACTTGAGATAGAAATTTTTTGGCTCAACAATTCTCAATTCACTAGTCATGTGGTGTGGTGTATGGAATAATAGGTGTACTTGCTTAGTTATATACATAGAATTTTAGTTAAATTTTTTAATTTCATAGCAATAATTAAATACATTCATGAACTTAGAAAAAACACATGCATTTAATAATAATACCATTTCATTATTTATGGTGCGCAAACTTGTGCAATATCGAATTATAAATAAAATTACACATCACAAAATAATAACAGTGTTATTTTAATTTGTTCCATCTAGTTAAATAATTATTTACCGTCTTGCAAATAATTATTTTACTACCGGACCGAACTTGGTCTGCTAAAACTCCACTTCCATTTATTGAACACCTGAATAAATTAATAACTAATTTATTCTCTTAAATAAATATTTTATTTAAAAATAGTAAATAAATATTAATTAAATGTTCAATAAAATAAATAAATAAATTTTATTTAATTTATGCGATCATTTTAACTAGAATAAACTTATTCCACGGTCTTGAGAATAATATTTATTTCATTAATTAAATTAAAATAGAATTTAAACGAGACCACCAAAAACACTTAGTGTGTGACCCTCTAGGATTTTTTCTCGTTGGCATTAGGAAGGTTGCCTAAAGTCGAAGATTACTATCTAGAAATGTGTTAAGGCACCAAAGAGAAATAACGTAAAGTCACAACAACAACATCTATATACGAACACTCACTATGTAATATAATCCCTTTGTCAGAATATCTCATCAATCAGGTTTCATGACTGTTTCATAAACTTTTATGATTGATACGTCCTTCTTTGACTACCTAAAATAAACTAGTCATTACACCATGGCCATGTAATTTCATGTGACGGTTCTATTTCAATCAAAGGGCTGAGATATCAACATCCATAAATGGAAGGGACAAATCATTCCACGACTTATCCATTAATAACATGCCACTTATGACGCACCCAATGCACCCTACTTCCCACTCACTATATGCGTGAAAATTTTTGTCAGTAAATCAAAGTGCATAAGTCATGACACATATTAATGATTATCTTAAAATATAAAGATCATTACATACGCTTGCAAATAGAAATATCCGATGACACCAAAACATGCAGAATTCCTACTAGCGGGTCTGTTCTCATAATCTACTATCTTAGAGATTACCATGTGCAAACTTAATGATAAGAAGTCTCATCTGATTACATGAACTTTCACCTGAAGGTTTGCATGTTATGTGTCCCATCATATCATGTCATCCAACCGCAAAACTATATTTAAGTATATTGTTATAGAATTTCAATGTTCTCATCATAGAGGGGAACTACTATGACCTTATCAATGCAACAAATACTCTAGGACGTTATTACATCATAATTATGTAGAAAAATGAATAATATGCAATAATACATTAAATATCCATGTAATCAAAGTAAAACTAGTTGGTTTTAGGAAACCAACTCTTACAAAATTCCACTTGGACTAGAGCCAACTTCCTATAACTTTTAGTCTGATAGACCTCACATGAGGATCGTGTTTCTGCTGAGTCAAGGATTTTGTTAAGGGGTCCGCCACATTTTATTCCGTGGAAATAATGCTCACTGCAAATTAACCTATCTGAGAAATATCCCTCAAGATATGATACTTCAGAAGTATGGGCTTCATCCACTGATGTGACCTTGGATATTTTGCAAGAGCCACCGCTAAAGTATTATCAAAGTATAGTGTGATGAGATCTATATTGCTAGGTATCACATCTAGATCCTGGACGAAGCTTCTCATACAAACTTCTTGTTTAGCTACCTCAGAAGCTGCGATATACTTGGACTCTTCTGTAGAATCCATGACCACACTCTGCTTTGAGATCTTCTAGCTCATTACACCTCCATTCAAAGTGAATATGTATCCCGTTTGAAACTTCATGTCATCTTGATCAGTATTGAAACTAGAATCTGTATATTCCCTTATGACTAGTTCCTCATATCCTCCATAAACAAGGAATATATCCTTAGTATGCCTCATATACTTTAGGATAGTCTTGACTGCAATCTAATGGCAGTCACCAGGGTCAGCTTAATTTCTGTCTACCGCACTCAATGCGTAGGTGACATCTAGCCTAGTACATAGCATGACATACATGACTGACCCAATCACTGATGCGTATGTAGTCCTATCCATTATCTTTGTTTTCTCATGTGTTTGAGGACACATTTTCTTGGAAAGATGAATGCCATGTGAAGCTGGAAAAAATCCCCTCCTGGATTGTTCCATATTGAATCTATTTAGTATCTTATCAATGTATGTACTTTGAATTAGGACCATCAATCTCTTGGAACTATCACGATGTATCTTGATCCCATGAATATACACTGCCTCACCCAATTATTTCCTGTAGAAGCATTGATTCAACCATACCTTAATATAATGTAAGACAAGTATCTCATTTCTAATAAGTAATATGTCATCAACATATACTATTAAGAAAACGACTTCACTACCACTAAACTATTTGTAGACACAAGGCTCATATTCATTATTGATAAAACCAAATTATTTTATGTCTTCGTCAAAATTAATGTTCCATGACCTGGATGCTTGATTCAATCCATAAATGGATTTCTGGAACTTTCATACCTTATTATCATCATTTGGAGTCACAAACCCTTCAGATTTTGTCATATAGACATCTTACTGAATTTTCCCATTATGGAATTCTATTTTGACATCAATTTTACAAATCTCATTGTCATGGTAATCCACAATGGTAAGTAGAATTCTAATGGATTTCAGCATTTCAACTGGTGAGAAGGTTTCATCATAGTCAATTCCTTAACACTGTTTAAAAACTTTTGCAACCAGTCATGTCTTATAGGTACTGACTTGTCCTTCCATGTACAATTTCTTATTTAATAACCATTTGAAACCAACATGCTTTACATCAACTAGAGGATCTACCAAAATCCAGACTTGGTTTTGGTACATGGAATCCATTTCAGAATTCATGGCTTCTTTCTACTAGGAAACGTCAGTGCCACTTACTACTTCCTTGTAGGTTAGAGGATCATTATTATCTACTAATAATGAGTCAAAATACTTGGTAACTAGAAAACCATACCATTCTGGTTCTCTAACCTCTCTTGTACTCATACACAATACTTGTGTCTCTGAAAAAAATTCTTTTTCCACGGGGATTTTTGGAATCTGTTCCTGTACCAACTCTTGTTTACCTTGAGCCTCGACTTCATCGAAGTCTATCTCGCTCCCACTACCTCTTTTGTATATTTTCTCCCTCTCAATTAATATGGAATGTCTTGCCACTATAACCTTTTTTCTCTAAGATAATGTATAGGTTATATCCCATTGTTTCCTCTGGGTATCCTATAAAGGTACACTTTGTTCCTCGGGGTGTGAGTTGTTTACCAGAAGATGCCTTAACAAACACTTCTCTACCCCACACATGTAAATTCGATAATATGAATTTTCTTCCACTTTAGAACTCATATGGAATACCATTTATCGATTTAGTTGGTACATGGTTCAGTATGTGTGCCTCTTTTTGTAACGCATATCCCTAAAAGGATAATGGATGACTCGCATGACACATCATTGACCTCACCATGTCCAAAAGGGTGTGGTTACTCTTTTCATTCACACCATTCCACTGGGTCATGTTTGGAGGTGTGGGTTGGGATAGAATCCCAAACTCCCATAAGTAATCAATGAAGTCTTGATAAAGATATTCTATACCTCGGTCTGAGCGGAGTTTCTTAATCTTCTTACCAAGATGATTCTAAACTTCATTCTTATATTATTTGAACTTATTAAATGAATCTGACTTATATCTCATTAAGTAGATATATCCATATCTACTAAAATCATTAATAAAAGTTATGAAGTATGAGTACCCTCACCTTGATTTAACTATAAATGATCCACACACATCGGTATGAACCAATTAAAGAAGTTCTTTTGCCCTTACACCTTTCCCACCAAATGGGGATTTAGTCATTTTTCCTTGTAAACATGCATGACATGCGCCAAATGGTTTTTGTTCAAAAGAATCCAAATATCCATCTTGATGTAACTTTTTCAAGAATTTCTTGTTTACATGACCTAGCCAGGGATGCCAAAGTTGGGTGTGGTATGATTCATGTGAAGTATCTTTTTCATCGATTGACATTACCTGGTTTGTGTAATCGAACACATAAAGACCATTGTATAAATGTTCCCTACCAAAAAAAATTATATCTTTATAAAATAAGTAACATTCATTTCAAAACTTGAAAACAAATCCATCTATATCTAGTCTGGATATATAAATTATGTTTTTTGTTACATAAGGCACATAAAAACAACCCTTTAACACCAAGATCATCCCAGTTGTCAATGTGAGGTGGTAGTCCCCAAAAACTATGGTAAAAAGTCTAACTCCATTGGCTACAAGTAGATCTACCTCTTCTCGATCAATCTTCCTGAATCTACATGGTTCCTATATTTGGATATATATGTGAGCAGCAAAAGCTATATCTAATACCGAATTTTTAGAAACAGATAGATTGCATTTGATAACAAACACACCTGAAGCTTCCCCTTGCTTCTTAGGCTGGGTGTAGTTCTTCTTCAAGTGGCCCTTCTTTCCACATGTGAAACAAACAGCCTCTTATTTCCTTGCCTCCCCTTTGATCCTCCTTTTCTTAGAAGGCCATGAAAAAGATTTGGGCTTAAAGCTCTTTACCTTCCATTCCTCTTATTCATCATAAGGGTAGAAGGCTTTTTGTGCTTCATATCTTTGTCCAATTGGCGAATGAGGACAAGATGATCAGATAGAGACTTCTCAATGTTGTTCATATTGAAATTGACAAAAACTTTAGAGAATCTATAAGGTAGTGATGTGAGAATGAGACCAGTTCCTAGTATTTTGGAGAGTTTAAACCATCTAACCTCCAGGCACTCAATATAGCCAATGAGCTTGACTACATGAGGCCCAGTTGGGAAACCTTCTCAAAGCTTACTCTGAAATAGTGCCTTAGAGATCTCAAACCATTCCTGTCTTTCTCTGTCCTGGTAAAGACCATGGAGGTTCTCGAGCAGGCTATAAGAATCCATTTTTTCATGAGACTTCATGATCTCAAAATACATTGATGATAGCATCAAACATTTAACATAGACTGCACCATTCATATGTTTATCATAGACCAGGAAATCCTTATCACTCACCTCTTTCGCAGGAAGATCAAGTAATGCTGACTCCAACATGTAAGACTTCTGTTCATGGTGTAGAATAACCCGCGGGCATTAGAACCATTACAAAAAGTTACTACCAGTGAGGATGTTTTATTTATCAAGAATTGATCATAAGGATAGTGTGGTTGAAGAGTTTTTCATTTTTATTCTATAATTAAAAGAACAGATCATTAGTACTTTCTTGATTACATTTTATAAGAAATAATAAATTTTATTAAGTCTCCCACTATTTTATGAAGTCCCAATATCCCTTACCATTGAACTCGGAATGTCCAGTATCCATGACATTCTAGTGGAAAGTATCTATATTACCCTCTGCACAACCCCAACAAGGATTGGTCAAAATATTAGAAGGCATTTAGGTAGGAAGGTCTTTGCCAACTATGGGATTGCAGATCCTTGATATGTTGAGTGGACTCCCCAATCCCGAAATCATGAATTTGGATTTCCTCAACTCTTGCCTCCAATATTAATCCAAGTCTAGCAGGGGTTACTCCTCTTGATGTAATATGGTTAAGTTAACCTGGAAAATTTCATACAGGCTTCCTATATAAAAGTAAGTGTCCCAACAAGTGTTGGTCAAACGAAAAGTTTTATTGAGTTTTTCCCTTAATCAAGTAATGAAAGTCTTGTTCTGACTTAATATTTTATTTAAGGAATTTTTATCTCTTATGTGTTAATTGCTTATTATTATTATTATCAAATGCCTTTTAATATTAACTAGAACTTACTTAAGTGATCAACCATGTCCTGATAATATTTATGCATAAGTCTGGTTTATTTTAATTCCATCTTGCATGCTTGTTTAATTAAACAATTATGGGACCGTGAAAAAACATCTATAATAATAAACCATGCAAGTGATAGAAATAAAATAAAGTAAATGGAATGATCAGGTGATTTTCTAATGGTTAGATTATCTAGTGGTTGATAAACTAACTCTGAACTAGGGAAGAAACACCTTGGACCTTTTGGGTTCGTGTTTACAACTTCCACCTATCCACCTCTGTATCTCTTGGGATTGGTTTCGTCTTGGCTCCAGCATGAACCACCTCCACTATCTTGGGAGGTCCACCCATTATATATGCCCTTTTTAACTCATATTTAGGTGAGGGTTAAATAATGGTTTAGATAAAATAAACCTTGGGCACGTAGGCCCTACATATTAATGAAGAGAAGGCTCGCAGGCCAACAAATTTAATTCAAATAAATAAATTAAAAGAAACCATAGACATAAAAAGGTCTTGGTCTATCTCATGATTATCCGTAAATTAAACAATATTTACGCATAAATAAAACTAGAGATCAATTATTTAATTGTTCTTGTTTAAGATAAATCATGTTCAAATAAATTAATTATCATCTTTAATTAATCAATCCTTTTTATCTTAAACCCTTTTCTGAATTTCCTTGAGATTCTCATCCATCATAATTTTAAACAAATAAATTCATTTAAAATTATCTTTGTACGTAACTTGTACCTTGGAGGAAACCTAGTGAATTCCTATTTATAAATACCCAATCAGTTGAAATGAACAATACAAAAATGTTAAATTAAACACATATATATAAAACACCTATCACGTGTTGTGCCTCAGGTTTATGCCCACACAATGGTACATGTCTCAAGGGTTTGTATAATATAATAATAAATTTTAATAAATCTGCATAATTTGGATGAGTACACAACATGTTGTTCCAACTACATGGCATGTACTATTTTTCACCTTCTATACGATATACACGCCTGAGGAAACATCGTGTGAGTATACTTCAAAAATATTTGGAGTACATGGTGTGTCCAGTGGGACACACACCATGTTGTTCTTAGTTACATGGTATCTAGCTGGGCAAGCCGTGTACGGGGTACACGGTCCAACCCTAACCCGACGGGACTACACAACGTCTCCATTGGTCCACACAACATGTAATCTGAAAACTGTGTGCCACCTATTCCTGGTCAACATACGAAGTCATTTAAGACTTAGAAAGACTCCAACACATGGCTTGGTTTAGTGGACTGATCTGATGCATTGAATCTTGACTACACAACGTGTACTGCCGAATACACGTCGTGTGTTCTGGTGTTGTACGACGAGAATGCTTTGGAACCTTTGGTTGAAATCCTCTATTTTATTTTAATCAAAATTAAAAGAAAATATCATTTATGTAAGGTGAACGAGAAAAGAAAGAGAAGGAATAGATCTCGAGATTCATATTTTTACAACGATTAACCTAAATTGAAAAAACTAAATCATTAAATGCGTAATTCATCAATGAAATATTTAAATAATTATAAACTATGATGTAACCGCTTTGATACCACTTAAAGGTTCCAGGTGCAGCAGAAGTGTTGTTGGTAAAACACCCAATTTTGATTTTTACCATGATTAATGATTATTCCAGGATGAATAAGACGATGAACGCCAGTCTCTAAGTAATATAATGAAAGATTTAGAGAAAGAAGAAAGAGGCCTGAAACCTTTAGAAAGGATCTTGTACATCATGTTTATAATTAATTTAATTAATTTCATAAAGAAAAATAATAACTGGATCTTTGGTATTTTTCTTCGTTGATGATGTTCATCGCCCGGAATAACCGTTTCATATTATCTCATTGCGCTTGTAAGGATCCAAACTAGAATCCCTCAAGCGGTGATCCACACGTGCTCTGATGGCCTCTGATCGACACCACTTGTTCTCCGGGTTCTAGTATGGCGAATCAAGTGTCTTTTGT
This sequence comes from Viscum album, assembly GCA_963277665.1. Taxonomy (NCBI): domain Eukaryota; kingdom Viridiplantae; phylum Streptophyta; class Magnoliopsida; order Santalales; family Viscaceae; genus Viscum; species Viscum album. Next base: position 1,786,907,050 of record OY728146.1, read on the forward strand.
CAGTCGTTCTTGATCGCATATTCTTCGGCCTTGAAGAACACCTCCCATTCTTGAGAGGGGAGAGAAGAGGATTCAAGAGAGAAATTATTTTTCTCAAAAATTCTCAATTCACCAGGTGTGTGGTGTGGTGTATGGAACAATTGGTGTAATTTCATATTTATATACCTGGAATTTTAGTTACAATATTTAATTTCATAACCAAAATTCAATACATTCATGAACTTAAAGAAAACTCATGCATTTAAAAATAATACTGCATCATTATTTATAGTGCACCAACTTATGCAAAATAGAATTATAAATAAAATTCCACATCACAAAATAATAGCAGCGTTATTTTAATTTGTTCCATCTAGTTAAATAATTATTTACCATATTGTAAATAATTATTTTACTACCGGAGCAACCTTGGTCTTCTCAAATTCCACTTCCATTTATTGAACACCCAAATAAATAAATAATTTATTCTATTAAATAAATATTTTATTTAAAATCTACTAAATAAATATTTATTAAATGTTCTACAAAATAAATAAATATATTTTATTTAATTTGTGTGATCATTTTAACTTGAATAAAATTATTCCATGGTGTTGATAATAATATTTATTTCATTAATTAAATTCATATAGAATTTAACCGAGACCACCAAAAACACATAGTGTGTGACCCTCTAGGATTATTTCTCATTGACATCAGGTGGGTTTGCCTAATGTCAAGAGTAATGTCTAGAAAGGGGTCAAGGCACCCAAGAGAAAGAACATAAAGTCACAACAATGACATCTACATATGAACACTCATTGTGTAATATAATCCCTTTGTTACAATATCTCATCAAGAAATTTTCATGATTGTTTCATCAAATTTTATGCTTCATACGTCGTTCATTGAATACTTAAAATAAACTCGTTGTTACACCATGGAAAATGAATTTCACACGATAGTTCTATTTCAATCAAAGGGCCAAGATATCAAATTCCATAAATGGAAAGAACAAATCCTTCCTCAACTTATCCATTAATAACATGCCAATCATGAAGCACCCAACATACCCTACTTCCCGCCAACTGTCTGTATGGAAGTTTTCATTATTAAATCAAAGTGAGTAAGTCATGGAACATATTAATGATAATATTAAATTCTAAGGATCATTACACTCGCTCATAGATATAAATATCTAATGACACCAAAACATGCAGAATTCCTACTAGTGGGTATATTCTCATAATATCATATCTTGGAGATTACCAAGTGAAAACTTCATGAGAGGAATTATCATCTGCTTAAGAGTACTCGCACCTGATGGTCTGCAAGCTATGTTTCCTATCATATCATGTCATCCGACCACAAAACTATATTTAAGAATATTGTTATAGAATTTCAATGTTATCATCATATCGGGGATCGGTCATGACCTTATCAATGAAAAAAATACTCTAGGACATTATTAAATCATAATTATGCAGAAAAATGTACAATATGTAATAATACATTAAATATACATGTAATAAAATTAAAACCAGTTGGTTCTAGGACACCAACTCTTACACCGTACACATGAGCAACATTATCGCATCCCCCACAGAATGAAATGTAAGAAAGTTTATATGATATAGTAATTCCATAAGTATATTAATTTCATAAATATCATATAAATATGTTAAATCCATCATTATATCCATATTTTAAGGTTGGTGATGGAAATTGAATTACATCTGTTCATGAGGTGGTAGTCTTCCGTAGACACGATAGACAATTTCATTTTCTATTTGATGGAAGTGGGTATGGATATAGGTTATTACATTAACATTGTAACATATAATTATATGGGAGATAAATTTTTAATTATTTTATCATGGTTTAATAATATTTAATGTAGTTGGAAGAATAAATAAAATAAAAATGCATGTTTAAGAATATTATCTCTTCTTGAGAAGTCCTCTTCAGGTTTGCATAAAAATCCTTCATAGGTTGTTTTTTTGATTAGAAGAATGACTGTAAGATATTGGGAGAGGATTATGGAAGGTATTTGGGTTGGTATTGGATGGTAGAAAGGGTTTTGTAAGTGTGAAGTGAAGACGATAGGGTATGAGCTTTTATAAGTGGGGGAGAAGACACGTATGTAATTTTTGAAAATATAAAGTGATACCCAAATTTGTTTTCATTCCTAATGATTAAAAAATGGGCCGAAAAAAATTTATAGTTGATAAGGTATAAATATGTTAATAAAATATATTTTTGACAAATTTTAGTTTATTTTTAAACCCTATATTCTTAGTTTAACCCCTGATAAACCCGTTTTAACCTTAACAACGATAATTAATTATTATTTATTTTATTAATCATACGGTTCAAAATTTAATTTGAAATTGTTAGATAATATAAATTATTTTTATTAAAAATATGTAATACATTTTTCTAAATTAAATTCATAGATGTAAAAAAATTCAATTTAAAATTAATCCTGCAGATGTGACGAAAAATCAGTTTTTAAAGAATGTATTTTTCAGGAAAAAGATGAACTTATATGAAATTTATGAATAGAAATTATAATTATATGTATTTAAAATTAAAAAGGTATACCTATAATATATAAATTTCATTAAATTTTTCCTCATTTAGGGTTATTTTTATTAACTAAAATGGGGAAACATTACGCACTTTAAAATAGTTTTATGAAAAATGTGTTTTTAAACCAAAAAATGATCTTTTTCTGAAATCTAGTATAAAGGTGATTAAAATGTAATTAATTAGAATAAATATAAATAAATAATAATTATTTTAATTTAAATAAAACTCAAATAATAATGGCATTTAAAATTACTTAATTTATTATAACTAAATGATAGTTTTACAAAACTCGGTATTTTTCAATATTCACTGAAAAATCAATAATTTATGAAAAATCATAAAATTTTAACCTAAGTAAATTTTAATATGATGATTTCATAAATAAATTTTATTTTTTTAAATTAATTTTCTTAAATTGGTAAAATTTAATTTTAAATTATGTGTGAAAATCCAGACTGAATAACTTTTTAGAAAAATACAGTTTTTCATATAACACTTATTTCTCTTACAAATGGTTATTATTTGATTTATAATAAATAGATAACCATTGAATTTATTTTAAAATTGTGTAAAATGTATAATTTTTTTAATTATGTTATTACTATTCATACCCACAAACTTAACAACTATGTTATAAATGTCATGTTTAAAGAATAATATTTTAATAGAGTATCACATTTCATTTAAACCGAGTGTTGCGTGCATCAAAAGATATCAAGAGATTGAATTTATTTAAAAAATATATATATCAAAGTATATGGATGTTATATTATCTTTTAATATTTGTGTTGTATGTCATACATTCTATTGAACATGATGTTCCTAATAAAATATCAAGGAGTTACACCCTTGGCATTCCTCTTGTTTTATTACCAGTCTCAACTCAAGGAACCATCCATGATTATTAGAAGAAATTCCTAGTGTAAATCCCTAAACCAGGAATAAGGAATTCCACTCAACATAACTTTGGAGGATATTAGGGATATTATCTCTTGAAATTACCTAAGATAACTTAATAGAATCCATGACATTAATCCATACACGAATCCAAGGCGGTGCCACACTAAGACATTCATGAAAATGAGTTTAGTTGAATCTAATGGATCAATCAAGGAATTTCATAATGTTGTACCTCTATGAATCCAGGGGCTTCATCACAACAAGAAAATTCATATGAATCCCTTAGTGGAATACAAGGTTTATCATGGTATGACACACATGGCTGTTACATACGGACTCTAAGGAGTCCTCCCAGGAAATTCTAACCGTTACAATAATTTACATAAGGAAACCATTATCCAAACCCATTCCACCATGAAACTTCACTAGTAATTTCATTATAGCCCCCTTTCCCCCAATTTTTGGTCAAAAAATCCGTTATTAACAAGATATAAAAGAAAAAACCCCCAATAGGTTGCTTACGGGTGCCCTTTTTGACCAATAACACCATTTAACAATTTATCTCAATGGTGGAACTCATTCCACCACTTCAAAAACCATTTAAAATTAATAAACTTTTAGAATAACAAAATTGAACCATCAAAACCCATCATATTACCTTACCAAAACCAAAAGAAAATTTCAAAATACCATCCCATTTATCATATCAAAAAAATAATATAAAAATACCAATTCCATAAATACCATTTGAAACAACTTTTCCAATTAATATTTCACATAAGTTTTGGCACTATTCATAAGGGTTCCACTTTATCTAACCTCATCAAATATAATCAAATAATTTCAACTTAATTTTATATTTTTTTGGATATAGAAACTATTCTCTTAATATTTTACCGTTATTTAGGTGCAACCCAAGGGTAAAATCTATTTATAATTATCGATGGTTTTGAAATTCCATTTATACAACCATTGATTCAAACCAAGTTCTATTGAACTAGTTCTAAAAATAATTTAGGAATTTAAATAAAATTATCCATTTAAATATTATTTCCCCACTATCCATTCCACTTGAAATTTACCATCTCCTAAGGTTAAAGACAAATCAAAATACCATTATCCATGGAAAAATCAAACAATGAAATTTAAATTTAAATTATGTTAAGTATGGTAAAAATGGATTGACCACACCATAAAAACACTTTAATAATAAGGTGAGGATATAGGTTAAATAAAGGTACTACCTACCTTAGACTTAGGAGAGTTTTAACGTCCAATATCTACCATTGTTTTGAATAGAAATGGGAGAAAATGAACATAAAAAATGCGCTAAAAATAAGGCACAACCCACATAAATGATGAAAGTAAAAAATATGGCAATAGAAAACAAGTAAATAGTGAAGATGAGGGATATAATAACTAAGGTATTTCAAATGCATTTTATGGAAGAAAAAATGCCCAAGAAAAAATGGAGGGCCATGGTGTAAGAGAGGAGAGGGAAGGGTGAACACATGTAGGGAAATTATTGGTGAATGGGGAAGAAAAAAAGGGTTAAAACCATTTAAGACTGGAAGGAAAAAATAGTCTTCTCCCCCCCACTACTAATGGGTTCACAATTTTGTCACACAACTCGAAAAACTATTTACTAACCATGTATCCTACACTATTTAATCCCAAACACGTTAAATGGTTATATTGCATGGTTTAGAAAACTTTATGTCAATCGTGTGAGATGTATATGAAACTCTACAGACAGATGAATAGTTTTTAGATAACTTCCACATATTTTTACAAACCATGTGTGTATGTATTTTAGACCACATGTTTTGGGGTGCATAGTTAATACTTATCACGTTCCCTTATTTTAATCTCTAAAACTTAAAACTCTAGAACCTGAACTCCTCATAGAGTCCCAAGACCCATGAACCCTATAGAGAAATTCATTAAGAGCACAAATTAGATCATTTTAAGGGTTTCAAACCTTTGAATTTCATTACGACTCTCGGTTAGAATACCAACCCTTGAACTTGTTTAAAAACTCAAACTTTTTCTCAATTTATGAGCACCCATATTAAACCAAGGCCTTAAAAACATTCCAATATAACAATTACCATCCGTGATAAGTCCCGGTGTTTAACCACTGACATATATCAGCCTAATTTGGTCACCAAATTAAATCCAAATGACCTTATACCACTCTGAATGCTTAATGAATACTTGATTCATATCTTCTAACTTAAGGTGCTCAACCCGTTAAAACCCAATATAATGGCCCAAAACTCTATCAATGAAATTTACCTTCTTATGATTATTTAGTATAATATAGATCATATAAAATAAATTATATATCAAAATACAAAAATCATAAATGAATAATGAATGAAATAAGTGGTATTTCTAGAAGTTAAGGAACCTATGCCGATGAAAAAGTAACATGCCCTTAGGAATAGTAATGTGACCCTTATGAATAGTAAACTAGAAAATAGAATAGTAGCCTCACCAATGAAAGTATAAATAAAATTTATCCATATTATAAATGAAATTATGATATAATTATATCATAGTGTAAGTAAATGAACATTTTAAAAATTAATATTTAAGTTTTGGTATTTTTGTAAGTCATAAATATTTAATTACAATATTATAATTAATAAAATTATTTAAAATAAAATTAATTTTCATAAAAATTATTCATAAATCAACATTTTTCTATCTTATTATTTTAGTAAAATTTTATGAGACCCATGTTAATTTTTGACAGCGTTACAAAATGAGTTCTAAATTTTAAGCTGTATTTTTCGAGGAAGTAATGATTTTAATTAAAATTAAAATTTATCATATTTAGAAAATTATTTTCATAAAATTTAGTTAATTTTTTAATTATACACATCTAAAAATGGTTAGGTTTAATTTTTGGGATTATTATGAAATACTAGAATTTTTAGTGAATAGTAAAATTAGGTAATGTACAATTTAAATACATTATAAGATAAATACACTATTCCTTGAGTCATGGATGATATAAAAATACTTGGTTTGAACTACCATGAATTTATTACTGTATTTATTTACAGTAATTAATAATATTGGTTGTCTTGATCATAATAATAAAATAATTAATAGAATAATGAGAAATCACCCCTCTCCTCCCCTATAAAACCCCCTCACCCCCTCTTCTCTTCACTTATCTAAGCCTTGAATCTTGTAAAATTTCTAAAAAAATAGTATTCTATAGTCCCTCCCCACTTCTAAGATCTATTGTTCTGAAAAAATTACCAAAACTCTTTTCCCTATGGAGGTTCTCAAGGAGGATAATGCAATAGGTATACCCCTTACTTTTTCTTTTAATTTCATTTCAATTTATTTTCTTTTCCTATCCTCTTCTCACCACCTATATAAAAATGATAATAATAAATCATATATAATCTATATAATATAATTATATCATGTTAATGTAATATCCATCATAAATATTCTTACTCTCTCTCTTTTATTTTAGAAAATGAAATCATTATTTGGGAGGTGCCGATTTACGACCTTTGTAGATGACGAACTTTCGTTCTTAAATTTCTCCTTAAAGACTGGCAATGAAACCATTTTTATAGTGGAAATAGATTATAAAATATGTATTATATATTATTTATTGTTTTTTAACCACTATATATATATAATCTATAATAATAGAACAAAACTAGTTTATTTTGATAAAAAATCATCTAAAATTAAGCTAAACGATTATCATTTACATGTTATCTAATGATTCATCTTTATATATGAAAAAATAATAATGAATAATACTAATTACAATTCTGGTTGTTTATTAATAACATATAATTCTAATTCTTTATAATTATACCCATTTTATGTGAACTTTATTACTCATATACAAGTATACCAATCATGATAACCAAGGAAACGAACGCTCCCTAGCGATAAAATTGTTTCTTATAACTCATCAAAAAGCCCAAAAATGAACTTAATAAAATTATAATAAATCAAATATATGTATATAATGTTATTAATTAATTAATTAATTAATGGATTTAATTTTATTATTTAGGATATTAAAGTCAAGTGCAGAGCACAGTCAGACTTAAGTTATGGGTTTTCTTCGTGAACCTCTAATTTATTTCGGGTTACTATTTTTCTCTATTTTCTCCAATGAAAATATTAATTCTTATTATGTACTAGTAAAATATTATTTTATAATGTTTTATATATATGTACCAATAATAATTCATCTTTATTTTATGATGAGTTACATGTTTTAAAAGGATCTTCCTCAAATTCGTCCCGGAAAACAAGCCCAATTCAAGGGAACTTCTCAAATCATTACATAATTTAAAGTGCAATCTATAATATTTTTTAATCCATCTTTATTTTTATAAAATCAATATTTTTATTATGAAAAAATACATATTAGTTTACTTCTGTTTTTATACATTTATTTTTTCCAAAATAACTCTTCTTTGTAATGTAAAAGAGTATTACTCTCAAGAATTCTTCGATGATTTTATTTGAGTATTTTCATCTATTTAAAAACTCCTCTTGAATATTATATTTTATTGGGATTAACATATTATTATTATCATATACCATATTTAATAAATGTTTTATAATCAATTTGATTGTGGATGTGCTATCTTGATACCATTAACCATACTTCTCAGAGTGGTTAGTGATTATGTCTATATATTGGGGAAAGTTATTTCATATGTTTATGTTGTTTATGTTTAAACCCATTCATATAAATAATAAATTGGACATAGAAACTGATGGGTGGGGCCTGCTATATCTCCTCGATGAATCAGTTGGTCTCATGATACAAACTAGCCTTGGTTTTTACCCATTTTGTTTGGTGTCTTCAATGACGCCTTAACAATATGATTTTGATGTCTGACATTATGCGCTCCCACATTATGAAGATAGTAATTGTTTTTCCATGTGATTATTAGACTAGTAGAATATCCATGGTTATGTTTTATTATGGAATTATCAGTTTTTAATTCCTTCCATTTTATGTTCAATATTATGTTTTAATGGTATGTGTACTTTTAGTTATTCACCATGCTTTATATTTTTTCTTCCACTGTATTTCTTACCCTTATTGAGAATATAAGATCATCCATTTCTTATGTTTTATTTTATCCCAGGATCTGAAGATATATATTATGAATGACTTATGAGGACAATATATATTTTTAATTTCATTTATAATATAGTTAATATGTTTTACTTCATTTCAAGTAGTAATGAAACTATTATGCATGTATCTAGTTCTCCAATGATACTAAAATATTCATTCATTCAGGATATAACTTCCTTATTTATATACCAATGTAATAAAATAAGGCACTATCTCTGAGAAACTAGGGTCAGGGTACTTACACTCGAGCCAATGCCCGTTGTTAAAACAGAAACACCAAGATGGAACTTATATGAGACCATTTATCCTAAACACCAATGATATAGTCATTCAATTACCTACCATGCCTACAATGTTTCCCACCATAAGATTCATCTTAAAAACACATAATTTCGATGTTCTATCCCTTATACCATTGGAATTTCTTATTGAAATGCCACTACTAAATTCCAACAACACACCTAACTTGATATTCAAATTTCTACACATGACCACACATTAGAACACTAATTATACATCTGTAACCATCCACATTTCCAAAAACAAATTAAGGATGAATTCAGAACAACCATACATGAAACAACTAGAGATACATCATACTTTCTTTAAAAACAAATTTTAATTATATAAATACTTCCATAATTTCAAAAAATATACACTAGATGTGGACTTCAACTCATCCTGTCCATTTTCACATGAAAACTCAACTCAAACCATCCTCGGTCAACTCATCTAAAAAACACTAGGCTCCAACCACTGATGCATTTCCAACCTACATGGTCACAATTAATTCACACTTGATGGCCTGTTGTAATTACTCAAACACACCCACTAGATTCCTTATGTGAATCCCAATGAGATTTTACAGTTATAACCATAGCTTCCCAAAACTTTCATCATTCCTTGCCATACACGACAATGCATCTCCAATTCAAGAACTATCAGATCACTTTAAACCCACCCGATCCTAATTCCAATGCTCATCCTCAATTAGCCTCCGCATCTGATTTCCACTGGAATTCGTAGTGGAATCTAGATACTCAATTAAAACATTTCACTATTTTATTCTAAGACCAACATAACTACTCTATGATTAATTCCATACATCCACGACCCTTCAGGTACAAGGGTCATATGTCTATGACAGATACTTCACTCCCCACTATAGGAGTGTCATTTTCATTACTTATATTATGAAAACCAAACATAATGAACCATTTTCCATTCATCATTGAACAAAAAATTTATAATTGGATGCTTTGATCTCACTCAAGTGACAGAGAAACCCCAACTGCCCTCCATTTCTGAATTTTGAGAACATCACCCACAACATTAACCAACTTCTAGTTTATAACTAGGGCCTTACTTACAACTACTAATGGTGTAATATCCACCATAAAAATTTACTTACACCACTCCATGAACATAAATCCCAATTTTCTAGCTAAAATAATATGTGTAAATCTTCCAAGCCATTCTCAACTCATTCATAAACCCCTAAAGAATATATTTGGGTCAAACCCAAGAATTTGTTCCACTATATTATAATCTATCCATGATATCACATCCCATTGAGGAGACATATCAAAAACTATTTAAAGGTTCCATAAATTATTACCTACAAGCGTATCATCAACTCTTGACCACCTTGATCTAAGAGGGGCCCATTAACTGAGAATCACTACAAACCCACAAATATCTGCCAACCAGTCATAAACTATCATTACATCAATGAACTTACACTACTATGTTGATTGAGATCCTTTGAGACCCAAAAAATATTCCAAATATTATAGATAATCTATCATACTGAACAAGGAGTAACATCCATATGTATATACTATGCACATCACATTGTTCAGGCTAAAAAGAAATGGGTGCTTACTCTTAAGCCACTCGATAAAAAAACATGTAACAACCTTAACCCCAATAACCTAGAGGAAATTTCTACTTTAGTAAATTGACATAGATAAAAGGGATATAATCCCAAAGTATTAGTTAGTTTATAAGTCTTGAGGAACTAGATACATACACAATTATCATATTACATTATAAATATAAAATACATAATATAAAAAAAGTTCTTACATACTCGATATTATTAATAATATCCTTATTTGTATCTAAGGTAAAATAAAACAAATAAAAGGTGAGATCAGATGCTGAGTAAGTGTTACATTCAACATAACTTATCATGAATCAAAAAGTAATAATCAACACACTAAGGTAAATAAATAAAAAACATTCCATTTAATAAATAAATTGATCAGGAAATGCATACATGAATAATATCAAATGTAATAATACCATGGATAATAATAACTGAATTATCAATGAAAGAAATGAATAATATTGGACATTATTATTTCAGACATCATGGTATCTACACTATTTAATAATTTTACTAAGAAATTTTCATCTTTGAGTAGGTATACACACTTGTAGAAATATTGGATTCAGTGTTAGTGTTTTAAGGAAGGCTTCTTAGAGACTAATGTTAAATGTGATATGGTGAACTCTTAAAATCAGTTTTTTATAAACATGGTATTCAAAGTCATAAAATTTTTTTAATGTTGGTTTTTAATAGAAACAATGTTAATAGTATTTAAAAAAACTGACACTGTGAAACCCTCATTTGTTTTCATTCAAACCCCTTATCCTCTAGAAATTTGATAGCACCCAATGACACCTGAATACCCTTTACAAATATATATTTTATCTTTTATTTAATTTTCTTCATATTTTCACATTATTTCCATCAAATCTTCCAAAATTCATCATTTTCTAATGATCCTTGAGATTATTATGTTTAGGTAAATGCTATTCTAGTCGACCAACAACCGTGGTACAAGGTTTTTATTGGTTATTTTTTCTACTTCATTTTTGAAAATGTTTTTCTTCAATACTATAGCCTTCACCCAATTTCCACTTACTTCGAGTGACTTCATCAAAATTAAAGATCTATTTTGCATTATCACACTCCAAATTTTGAAAGTTATTTTTCTTTATTTTTGAATATAAATTAATAATCTTCTAATTATGAATTTTATTCATTCATTCATCTGTTTTCATTAATTTTATTATTAATTATAGTTTTTTTGAAATTTTGTTTATTATTATAAATTTTTATGATTATAAAAATTTTTTCCTGGTAATTTTTTTGGAACTTATTTTATTTATAGTTTTTATATTTATAATTATTTTATCAATAAATATAATGTTATTTCATTTTTTTATTTATAAATTATTTTTTTGATATAATTACTTTTGATTAATTTTTTATTGCTGTAACTTTTGTTTTAAATTTTTAAATTTTTTTATAAAAATAACGTGTTAAAAATTTATGCATGTTTAAATTATATATTTTTATACATGATTAATTATTTGTATTTAAGTTTTTAATGATATGTCTTGATCATTATGTATAATTTTTTGGTATGATCAAATAGTTATAAATAATTGATTGTTTTGATTTTATGGTTTTATATTTAAAATTTATCAATTTATATATATTTTTAAATGTTTATATGTATTAATATATCCACATTTTACAATCCAATCTTAGGTAATTAGTGGATCATAATTGGATAAATTTATGAAAAACCACTTATGAAAAAAAAATGGTGTTGTTGATTTTTGGGAATTTTCAAAGGAAAATCATCAAAAAAAGTTTTGATTTTATATCCACATATGAAGTGGTTGAATATGAGAAAGTTAAATTTAAGATTAATGAAGGATCATATAACTTTCAATGGTTTTATCCATAATTTTACACATTGTATAGGGAATGGTGAAATAACAAAAAATTTAACATCTATCGTTGATGAAAATATTTATCATGAGACACCAGATCATATTTAAGAATTAATTCATTATTTAGGAATTGAAACCATTGAAAAATATCTATAATTGAATGATTATATAGATATTATAAGAAACCACTTTTTTCAGGTTTCCCCAAATTTACAGTGTTATCCAGCATTCTAAGATTAGTTAACTTGAAATTAAGAAATGGGTGGAGTGATAAATGTTTCCCTTAATTTCATGTACTTTTAAAAGAGATTGTTCCAGAAGGAAATGATCTTCTATATTACAATTATGATGTAAAGATAATTTTTATGCCCAATGGGATTGGGGTATTAAAATATATATGATTTCCCCAATGATTGTGTGTAGTATAGGAAGGGATATGAATGTTTATTAAATTGTCTTAAATGTGGGACATCATGATATTATATGGATAAAAAATTCAACTCTGATTCATTCTCTAGTACCAACGTCACTAATCCTACTAACTAAATTTTTTATGTTCCAATAATTCCTAATTTGAAGATCCATTTTCGAATTAAAATTATGGAAAAAGTTTAAGAATGAATAAAAATGAGTGCATATCTGGTGGAAACATACATCACCATATTTATTCAAAATAGTGGAAGATATTTGATAAAAAAATTCCTTATTTTTGGATTTTAGATAGAAATAGAAAAATGTGACTGTGTACAGATAGAATGAATCCATATCAGAGCCTCAATAGCCAACATAGTTCGTGGCTTGTTTCTTTGGTAGTTTACAACTTGTCCCCAAAGATATATTTGAAGAAAAAATATATTATGATGAGCATGATTATTTATGGACCAAAAAATGAGAAACAATATTGACGTGTATATGTAACCATTTATTGATGATTTAAAACTTCTATATAAGAGAAGTTTTATACTTTTTGTTGTATACAAGAAAGAGTGTTTTTTTCAAGCTATAAAAATGCCCACTATAAATGAATTTGCTTCATATGGAATCATATTGGGATAAAATGTTAGGGGACGTAAAGCATGTCCAATTTGTGAAGAAGATAATTTATATTATCAATTACAACATGTAAGATAGATATTATACATGGGACATAGAATATTTTTGTGAATTTTTCATCCTTAGAATAGTTTGAGATAATTATTTAACAGTTTATAATAATAAAACCTTTCCCCACAACCATTATCATCTAGAGAATATTATGACAAGGTGAAAAATATTTATTTCATATTTGGAAATAAAGGAAGTAATGGTCATCAAAAAAATTTCTTCAATAAATAGTATTTCTTATTCAAACTACCATATTGAATATTTTTAAAGATAAAATATAACATCAATGTTATGCATGTTTTGAAAAACATATGTGACAATTTGATTGGAAATTTTTTAGATATTGAGGGAAATATAAAATATAATTCCCCGACCGAAGAAGACTGGCGCCATTGAATTATTTTAATACATTGGCATGATTACATGGAATCAAATCCTGAAGGATGGATTAATTTAGTTTTCTTAGAAAATAGATTAAATACCTTAAATTTACATTATAATTAAAAATATAAAATAAAACATTGCTAATCCTTTGATAAATTCATTGTTATTATATATTAACCTTCTATATTAATCATAATACATTTCTTGGCATCCTTGGAAAATAAAACATAAGAAAGGGGTGAGCTCAGATGCTCAGTATTGTTAAACAATATAATAGAAGCTTTTGTAAATTGGTATAAATTTTTAAGGTAAGGTATAAAATTAAAACAAAAACCATTTAAACATTACTTTCAGTATAATATGGCAAGAATAAATCAAATAATTCCATTTAAACATTCACATAGATATTCTACTAGTTGAATAATCACATGTAATATCAATAATTAATCTAATAATGAGGGAATGCATAATGATGGACATCATAACCACAACATCAAGGCCTTGTGCCAAGACCATACCTAAATATACCTTTAAGGACTAATTCCAAGACACTAGTTTGTCTCATGATACATACCAATGCATAGAGGGGATATAGGGGTCTCCACTTGTCATTTACTAAGTCCAATTCATTCCTCTCATTAAAGGGGAAAACATAACATATACATTTGTATTAAGACTATCATACGAAATATTAATAATTTAACCATAAATTTGAATGGAATAAAAATAGAACATTAATATTCAAATATATCATAAACCCTTCAATACAATATAGAAGTTTTTATCATAATAAATCCACCTCAATTAAGTATAAAATCCAACAAAGGATGTTGACATAGATGAAAATAATCTAATAAATTCATTAAAAATATTCGAGAAAAATAACCATTTTTTTTACTTTGAAAAAATTTAAAATCCATTAAATTATAAAATAAAAATTTTCCTTTGAAAATAACCCTATAATATTATTTTGGAAGCTTCAAAATTTTATGTCATCATAATATTGGAAAATAGTCGCTAGCGCCATATAAGTAAACAAAAACCATTCTTTCCTTAATTTGTATAAAAGGTCATAAAGTACCTTGTTTGGAAAATGATAGAAAGATTCCTTTCAAAAAGTTTTATAAATAGTAAAACCTGGTAAAAATTACTTTAAAAAATATTTGATAATATATTGAAATATATTTTAAGAAACATGAATATGTATGGTAAATATGTCTCACTAGATACTTACGTATAAACAACCTCAAATAACAATGAGTCTGTGAAATTAACTCTTTCGTAAAAACCATAAAAATATTTCTTTGGATTTTTTTATTAACATAAAAATATACATAAAATGGTCTTTATAATCATTTATATACATATAAATAAATTTGTATGATAATATCATGAATATTGAAATGGAGAAAGGATTATTTTTTTAAACATTCAAAGCATCCCATACTGCTTTGAATATTTAAATAATATGATCTATATTTTCAAATTAAACTTTAAATACCATGAAGATAAATGTGTTCATGATATAAAATATAATAGGGGTATTATATAAACCACTCAGTATACAAGGGTGCTGAAAATGGCTTATATCTCATAAGAATTAAAAGTGAGACGAAAATCCCATACCTTAGATCTGATACTCTCTGTACGTGTCTGAAACTCTTGTATAATGGTTATACACAAATTATTAACTTCTAAAAGAATCATAATAATTTTTATGATATCATATATGTTTCAGTTATGACTTTATATTACCCATTTATAAATACTTTTCAAGTTAAAGAAACATTTTAGGTAATTATCACTTTCTTTATCATACATGTTTTGAATTCTTATTCTTAATCACATTACTTAGTTCCTAATTTAATTACTTCCAAAATATATAAAATTATTTATATATCATATATTTTTATAATATAAATATAAATAATAGATAGATATATGTAATGGAATACACCGTTCATGGAGATGGTAGGCTGTATGCACGCATGAGTGCTGTTTCTGTTTTCTTATCATATTGAATGGAAGTAAGTGAATGAAATATATGTACACACACACAAACAAATATATATTATTATATTATAATTATTATATAATATATTTCATACATATTAAAAATACATATTTTTATAATAATTATTGAATGGTGAATGTGGAAGATAAATCTCATCGTGTTGTGGAGACAGTAAGCCATACGTACGCACGAGCGATGATATCATTTCCTTAATTAATAAATGGTTTTTAATTGGATAGAATATGAATTTTAAAGAGAAAATATCATGTTATATTTATTATTTATGTCCGTTATATTCATTTTTGTACCCATTGAAATAAAGTTTACACGAAAAGTAGTTTACACCATGGCGTGGAGACGGTAAGCTGTTTGTACGCACACATGGTGATATTTTTTTAATAGGTTGGGTAAAATAAGTAATATGTTTTTGTCATAATAATAAAAACATATCATAATATAGTATATTCTTTAGTTATTTATTTATTATGGAAAAAAAGGAAGAGGAATTATAAGAAGAAAATAATTTTTAAAGAGGTGATAAAACAATTATCTCGTTTTCAGGTATTTCTTCTTTATTTGCACAAAATAAATCATAAGTATGGATTTATTTACAAGGTATTTCCTCTAGTATGTAGTGAAGGAAGTTGGGAGAGTAAATGGGCAGGTTTTTTCTGATAAAAATGTATTTGGAGTTGTTAATTAAAGATTAGGAGAAGTGTCATTTTATAAGAGAAGTGAGGGGCACATTTGGAAAATATTAAAATATTAATTTATTATAAATTGATTTTCGGTATCAAATAGACCCAAAGTGATTTATTTATAGTATAAGATAAATATGGGTCTAAATTATCTCAACCAATTAATTTTAGAAATTTTAGGTCATAAAATTAACCTTATCTTTTGGATTTAACCCTTAGTTAAACAGTTTAACTCTTACCGTGTCTTCTTATATTTTTACACTATAGGGAAACATAGTTATTATAAAATGAAAAAAGAACCCAAATTGGATAAATTATAACATATTTTATGATATAAAAGTAATATTTCAGAAATTTATATTTTTAGTACTTTTATATATTTTAATAAAATAATATTTATTTTAATATATCATTTTTTTCAATTTTAATACCATTCAATATTTTCATTTTTAAAAATATTAAAACAACATGATAATTTCAAACCAATTAATACAATATGTCAGTAACACATCTTAATTATCAATAAAATTAGTTTATATCTTTAATTAAGTAAATTATATTTATTTTAACATTGTTAATATCATTTATTTGATATCTCTTTTAATCAAACAATTAATGCATCATCATTATGTCATCATTTAATTTATTTATTTAATTTACAAAAATTACAAATAAATTATAATGATGTAGATAAATTTATTATATTTATAAAGAGTATTTATAGTCGACCATATCACTTATATAACCTCACATTAAAAATAAAATATTTATTAAAATTTAAATATTACATTTTGAACTCTTCTTTAAATAAAATATAATAAATGTCATAATCTTACAAAAGTGGCTTAAAAAGATCATATTTATGACCTAAGGTTTATTTTGGCATAAAAATACTTATACAATGAAATTAGGACATGTTTTAGAGAAATTTATATTATTATAATATTATTTTTACTTTTAATTACATTATTTACCTTTAACCGTGACAAATAAAATTTTAAAATTTACTATTCACCAAACATTATAATATTATTTTTACTTTTAATTACATGTTATAGAGAAATTTATATTACTTTTAATTACATTATATAACTATTTTATTGAAGCTTATAAATTTTATTTTAAATATGTTGTATTTATGTGAAAAAATTATAAATAACAATTAAAAATTATTTATTTCTATTTATAATACTATATTTAATGGATAATTTATAAATATATCATTTAAATAATTTTAATACTAAAGTTTTGTTTCGCAGAAACTCAATCTTGTGTGTTACGCAAGCCAAGTCAGTGTTGCATTCAAGACAAGCTATTTAAGATAACATACCGTTACATATTAGGGAGTTAAATTCCCCTTAATTAAATAAATTCCGTCCTCACAATTTAAACTCATAATCAAAATATATGGGTTGGACTTTTCAAGATATATTTATTAAAATTTAATATCAGAAATGGAATAATGAGACCCCCATTTTAAAATAAATAAAGAGAATCCAAATGTCACTAGAGAAAAAACATACTTGGGTAATATGTAAGAAAAAATGGACATGAAATAAAATTTAACCATCAAGTTCTGATGGAGAGTGATATAGAACATGATTAGGAACAAGTGAACAACCACAAAACTCTAAATATCCAATGATCCAGGGGTTCATTTGATTCATCGCAAAAGTAAAAGGAAAGAATTTTTGGTTTTAAGATACTTTACCTAGAGTTTAATAATTAATTTACTTCATAGAATAATAAAAAATGGATGCAGACTTACTTGACAAGTAGAGATACATCCTTTAACTAATTTCTACCAAAAACTCATATTTATGTCCAAGAGATAATAAAATTTAAAACACATTCTATTTATCCTTATTGTATAGGGTTACAAAATGAATTTATACTTCATCTATTATAAAATTTAGATAAAAAACTATTTTATAAAAACCAGTGGACTATGTAGGATAGTGGTAGGTGATAAATCCTTGTCACACTTCCTTTGTGGGTTCGATTCCTACAACCTTGTACAACCCGATGGGTTGTCACCCGACCTGCAGGTTGTTTTTTTTATTAAAAATATATTATTAAAACATTTAAAAAATAATCTTATGAAAATGTTTAACATTAATTAATACCATCCAATGTCCAAATCAATCCATTCCAACCATTCAACTTATCCAAAATAATTCTATCTAAACTCACTGTCCAAAAATTTATAAGTAAGGTCACATAACATAATGAAAATATTTTTATTCATATTAACAATGTGAATAACTTCATCGTGTATTCTAAAAAAACATGGTAATACCCAGAATTAACATGAAAACCTATTTGAATACGTCTGTGATTCTTTATTTATTATGTAAAACATAGAATAATGAATATACTTTAACAACTCGAGATTTTATGAGATATATTATTTTTAATTTCTACAATGTGTTCTATTATACACTAATATTAGCTTGTGGTATACACTGTATTAGCTTGCAGTATACGCAACACTATTCTTGGATCGTGTTACACAAAATTTCAAGTTCGTTTGATAGAATTCATTCCATGCAACATTGAGTATATATATATATATATTCAATGTATAAATAAAATATGGTTGTATTCAATTATACAAAACAATGAAGGAGTCTTTCACAACACAAAACCCTAACTTGGCTTGCATTACACGAAATCACGACTTTCCTAGATAGCATGTGTAGTACGCAATACTGGGTTTCACTAAACAACGATATATTGTTATAATATTATTATGAACTAGCCGTTATGAATAGTATTGACTAAATTTTTAATTTTATAACATTATTATTCATCTTACACATTTTTAGAACATGGTATAAGAAAAAAATATTTTTTTCGGGTAAAATAAGTATTTTTCAAAAATGCAGTTTGCCGCCTTTTAATGGAGCACCCACTTTAAATCTAGTTTTTAACATGTTTATAATTTCAATTTTACAAAATAAACTTCTTCTTTTGAATCAGGATATAAAAATTTACATTGGATAAAGTTTTGATATTTTTCTGATAACTTTCATATTTTAATGAATAGTAAAAACACGCTATATTTTAATTAAAAACAAATTTTTTCATCGTAATAATTTATGTGGTTAAATTATAATATTGAATGGTTTTAAAGTATAAATAGAACATATTTTTAGCATTTAAAATAATGTATGTCATTAGCATTGATTTTACCTTGAATTCGTAGGTTATGTCAATTCAATCTTTTGCAATGTTTTAAACAAAAACCCATTTTCTTTCAACAACGAGATTAATTTTAATTTAATTTCTGCAACTTTTGTGTATTGAATTTAGAAAAATGGATTCCATATTTATAATTATTGGGTCCAAATTATGTAAATAAGGTACTTTTTATTTTTGGGCTTTATGAATAGTAATTACTGTAAATTTTATTTACCATAGTTAAAGGTAAATCGGGTAATTAAGTGTAAATATAAGATTATAAAATGAACCTAACACCTGCCAAAATTTTATTGGATGACTAAAAGTCGACCCATATCACCTAAGGGTCGGATTAAAATCATTTAATGTACTTTTTCCATGAAAATAATTTAATTATTATTAAAACCAAAGAAAGTGACAACATGTCACTCTCTTAAATCTTATAAGTATATTAATTTTAATTTAGTGATAAAATTAATGAAACTTAGAACATGAATAGTCTCCAGAAAGATAATGAAATTATCTACATCATATGAATTTATTTATAATTTTTAGGGATTAAATAATTAGCATTAATTGTGACACAATACTGATGCAGAAATTGTTTGTCTAGTAAAAAATCAAGAATATAGTTTTTATTAAACTAATAGTGACCAGTAAAGGCACAAACCCCTGACCAAAACTTATTGTTCATGTAAATTTTAACCATAATAATCAAACGGTCGAATATATGACCATTTGGAGCCTTATAAAAGAGATTATGACACTTATATTATTTTATTTTAAATGATGCCAAAGTTGTCACCTTCATAATTTAATAAATATAAAAATTTAAATATTGTGATTTTAAGATGATAAATTCGAGTAAAAGTATTATAATGAAATTTAATATATTTATATTCATCTTAGTATTTTATTTTTAATTTTTATGCAACAAATAAGTATATTAAATAATTATACAAAAATGATATAGTAATTATTTTATTAAGAGATAAACCAAATAAATGGTTTTAAAAATAATAAAATAAATATTATATGAACTATTTAGTGTGCTACACTAATTTTATTGATACATATTACCTTTTAAAAATATATTAAATATTTTATTTCAAACTTATCTTCTGTATATAGTTTATTTAAATTCAAATAAATGAATAGTGTCAAAATTGACACTATTGTTATTTTATAAAAATAACATATTATAAAAATGTTTAAAAATCACAAAAATATTTA
The DNA here is from genome assembly GCA_963277665.1 of Viscum album. NCBI lineage: Eukaryota > Viridiplantae > Streptophyta > Magnoliopsida > Santalales > Viscaceae > Viscum > Viscum album. The sequence goes on from OY728146.1 coordinate 1,786,928,036, forward strand.
AAAATTATAAATTTAAATTTATATGGTCTAAAATATTATAAAGTATCCAATTATGGACAATTTACAACAAATAAGTAATTATTTGTTATAATTTAAAATTTAGAATGTTATTACCACAAATAAAATTATATTGATTAAATTAGGATAAATCAAGTTGATAATGTTTGAAATAAATTCGTCACATGTATAAATTTTATTGGTTGATGATATTACAACCCTATATCATATAATATTTTAATATGAGTCATTTTTTGAGGTTTTTAAGTGGGGTTATATTTATTATAAATTAATATTTTTAAGATTTCCAAAGGTTCCCCTCTCCTCCCTTATAAAAGGGCACCTCCTCCCTCTCTTCCTCACACCAATTTGAGCCTTTAAACTCGGAAAAACCCTGCTCATTTACCTTATCAACTTACATAGAAACATCCTAGAGGTCCTGGTCTTCTTCAAAGACCAATTTTAGTACCCTAAGAGGAGGATTCAAAGAGGCGTGTCAAAGAAGAGGTAATATCCGTTACCGATTCTTTCAATTTGCATTCTTCTTAAACTTCTTATTCTTTCGTTGTTTCATTATGAAGTAATAAAACCAGTTTCCCTAATATACAGATATGTTATTATAAATATGGAACAACCATATTTCACCTTCTATCCATCCTACAGAAAACAAAATCACCACCCTGTGCGTACGTACGAAATACCGTCTCCACGCCGTGGTGTAATCTGTTTTTCCACCAACAAATTACATGGATGGGTATAATGGTGTAAATAATAACTATATATGGTTATTATTACATCATAATGATTATGATATATTATACCATCCACTCCAATTCTATAATTTTGGGAAAGATATCATCGCTCGTGCGTACGTACGAACTACCGTCTCCACGATGCGATGAGATTCATTCTCCATGTTAACCATACATGAATGATCATAAAGTTTATATAATGAATAATAATGAAATATATGAAATAATAATTCTACTCTATTTATGTATATATATATGTATGTCATATATTTATTTTCATTCAATTCAATAAGGAAATGAAAACAACGTTCATGTGTACGTACGACCTACCGTCTCCATGAACGGTGTATTTCATTCCTTTTATCGATCTATAATATATATGTATATGATGAATATATATTTTATATAAATAATGTTTTACATTATGGAATTATGTAAATAAGGATATAAGTAATAATATCAAGAACTACAAGTCGAAACACATACGATAAATGAAATGATTTTACCCAAAACGCTACTTTAAGATGGAATTTACAAAATAAAGGGTAATATAAAATCATAAGTGAAACATATATGATAAAATAACAATGAATATGATTATTTAATAAGTCAATGACATTATTTAAATCATTATACAGGAGCTTCAGATCCATACGAAGCATATCAGACCTAAGGTAAGGGATAACTTTTCCAATCTCGTTTTTATCCGAGATTGCTTATTCGTAAGTATTTACTAGGGTTATTTCTATCATCCATGTCCATGTTTTCTAAAAGTGTTTTTATGTATGTTTAAATTAATTTTTACCCATTTTTACTTTTACTACATGGTATGTATGGAATATTTCTTTTGTTTACGTTACGAGGTACTTTTTTGACTTTTCTGGAAAAAGTACGAGAAGAATGTTTCTTTAAAACTTATACAGCATGAAAGGATATTTACGGATTTTATAAAGACTTATTTTCATGAATATTCCCCCAAAATATTTCATGAATATTTTCAAAAAAATCATTTTCTTTTAAAATTTCATGGCATTTTGTGGAAAGAGATTGATTTTGAAGAAGAAAGGATATTTTCCACAAGAATTCATTTCAAGTGTTTTATCAAAACCATTTTTCATCTAAGATGAAATTATTTCATAAGTATATGTTTCAAGTATAATGTCTCTATTATTTACATGGTTTCAATTTTCTTATGATGAAATATCCATTTGTTTTATATGGATTATGTGGTGATGGGATGATGTTTATGAAACCCATTTTATTCTTTGGGTTATGATGAATGTTTTAAGTTTATTTTGTGGAAAAAGGAAGAATGATTTAATTATGAGATGGGTGGGACCTATATCTACCTCCAATGCATTGGGTAATGATTTATATCTCATGAGATAGACATGGCTGGAGAGTAAGTTAATCCAGTTCAGTGTTACAGGACTGAAACGAGGAGTGTACTCGATTCAGAAAGGGACTTTGTCCACTAAGATGGTCTTGGAAGCAATGCTTTGGCTACTATGGAAATCATGACATGTGCTGAATGGTTTCCACTATTACATGTTTTACTCCCATTCTATTTTATCATGATTATTGTTTCTTTATGATCTATTCCTTACGTACTTCCATGTTTTATGTCATTGCTCAAGCTTTTGATGTTTAAACATAATGTTCATGTTTTTAAGCTCAAATGTATATGATTTGTTTTATTTTATCCATGCTTACCCTTACTGAGCATTTGAGATCACCCTTTATATGTTTTCTTTTCCCCAGGATATAAAGAAAGGTTTTAGGTAAGAAAACAAAAGGGGAAGATCGATATGGGAGATGTTGAAGATATTTCAACAGGATTAGATGTTTTTATTACTAGTTTCCAAAGACACTAAACCATTACGGTCCTTGTGTGTCTATTTTGGTTATGTATTAAGTATTCCAAAAAATTAATGTAATGTCCATGTACGTCAAGCTTCGGGTATCTAAAGTTGGTATCAGAGGAAAGGTTTAGTCAACCTTTGGAAACTAGGATGCGATAACTTTAGTGATATCCCTTGAGATATTTCTAAGGTATGTCTAGGGATGTCCCTAAGGTTAAGTATACATATAGGATATAGTCCTAGAATTTTGCTAACAATCTTAGAATTAAACCTAAGATGTTAGATATTGAAGGTACTCCCCCTTTATTATGTTGTTTTCCTAGCATTATTTTTGCCTCTCACACTATTCTTTTTGGGTTTTAGATGATGGCTGGAACCCAAAGGAACTGTGTTGATCAATGTAATGGATGATACAATGATTGTTCTCCTGAATAAACCAACGTTATGGGAGATGGAGTGAAAAATCTTATTTCTATACTTACACAAGCTATGAATCATTCTGGAATTCCAAATGAGCAGAGGAGGGAACAATATTCTTTTGAGTCCTTCATGAGGAAACATCCACCTTCTTTCAATGGGTCTTCTGATCCACTTGTTGCTGAAAAATGGATCAGTACCATTGAAAATATATTTTCCATAATTCTCTATTTGGAACATGATAAAGTCATTCTAGCTGTTTACCATTTATAAGGTGTAGCAGACCAGTGGTAGACTCTAATTAAGAATACAAGGCCCCGAGATGAAATTGAGTCCATAGAATGGGATGAGTTCAAGAACTTATTTTTCAATTATTACTTCCCTCGTATTCTTTGAACAAAGATGGAGAAGGAGTTTCTTGAGCTTAAGCAGAAGGATTATGAATCTGTTGGTATATACGAAGCGAATTTTACAAGACTTGCAAGGTATGCATCTGGATTTATCATCCATCCTGAAAGTAAAGTTGATCGATTTTTCAGTGGCTTAAAACCAAGTCTTCGAAGGACATTAGATATAAGAGACTTTAGTAGCTATGAAGAAATTGTGCGTTGTGCTATCAAGGTAGAACTGGAAGTTGGTGTAACATATCCATCTCATGGTTTTGACAAGAAACGAAAGATGGAGTTCAATGAGAAATCTCATAACAATGGTGAAAAGAAGATGAATGTTTCTTTATGCTCAAAGTGTGGAAAGAAGAATGGTGGAGATTGCCTAAAGGGTACTAGAAAATGATTTAAGTGTGGAAAATAAGGTCATCGAGTAGCTAAGTGTCGAAGTAATGGAAAAAGGGTTGCTAATGATGTGAATAAAGAAAAGCCTGCAGAGAGCGCACCACCAACACTTCAATGCTTCCAGTGCAAGAAAATGGGGCATTATGATAATAAATTCCCTAATCCTCGGGTTAATGATGATCAATGTGAGCAACCTCTTAAGGAAAAGGATAAATGGAAGTCTCATGTGATCACTATTTGTGATGTTGAGTATGAAAATGAAGTTGTGTAATGATTAAGTGTTTATGTAATGGGATTCCAAAATAATGTTTTATATAGTGTCATGGAATATTGGAATATTTATGTATTGGTCTATTGTGGTTTTCAATAATTTTATGGTACCGGTAACCAAGGAAAGGTGATTGAGATATCTTTGGAAAGAAGATGATATGCGCATAATGAAGGGATAAAGAGGAAATTAAATTTTTGATAGTATTCATGAGCTCATGACTGATATAAGGAAATAGTTATATCATGGTTTGAGTATATATAAATTTTGGGTTTTGGTATGTGGAAAGAGTTAACTTTTGACAGCACTCATGTTTTCACTAAGATTCAATGGGTATTCATTTTTAATAGAATACATTATAAAGGCCTTCGAATGTTTATAATGTGACCAACAAGACATATCTTATGATATATGGGGATCAATGATGGTATTAACATGTTTGTTATATGAAATATCTGGTAATCGTTTTCACAATATTATGAGAGTGGACTACAGTATTATGGATAAGACTAAATATTGGAATGGATTATGTTGGACATAAGTTAGTAATTTTTAAGTATAGAAGTTTTTTTTCAATATTATTGATGGGATGTTATAGTAATGTAGTTTTAGAAAAAGGACAACCTGCAGGATGGGCGACAACCCATCGCGTCAGACAAGGCTGTGGGAATCGATTCCACAACCGAAGTGTGACTGGCCTTTATCGCATACCACTGGCCTACAGGAAGTCCCTGGTTAGTAGAAACTGGTTTTATTTTATTAAGCTGTATGATATATGAAGTATAAGATCTTTTTTGGAATCATATACGATTAACATCACCATAGATGGACTTATGTATATTTGATAACATTTTCTAACCTTTTGTTTGAAACAGATGGAATGACCCATCATTCTATCACATGATCTGTTAACACTTCACAAATAACAAATTCAACTTCATTTCTTTAAGAGATGAAGTGGAAATTGTTCAAAACACGAACAACAGTTAGATTGTACCAAAATCAAGTATGAATTTCTTCTAATTCAAAATTTTCAACTTTAGGGAAATGATATTGAAAACCAAAAATGTTTTCCTAGTTCTCTTATATCCGATGAATCAGATGATACATTAGATCATCACAAATTTATGGATTTGTGACTGTTGTTTTTTTCGTAGCCATGTTCTCTACCGCTCTCCATCAGAACTTGATGGTTAGATTTCTCTTCCATATCCATATTTTCACCTATGTTCTCCTATGTAGAAACCCAGTGATTAGTTAATTTGGGTGACCATTATGTTTCATACTTTAGTTTTTAAAGCCATGTTTTGGTATTCCTTTTTACGATGTGGGTTTCTATTAAAGAAACTTTCAAGTAGAAAACCATTTATAACCCCGACGAATTTCGAGGGCGAAATTCATTTTAAGGGGGGTAGAATGTAACAACACGAGATTTTATGAGATATATTATTTTTAATTTATATAATGTGTTCTATTATACACTAAGATTAGCTTGTTCTATACACTGTATTAGCTTGCAGTATACGCAACACTATTCTTGGATCGTGTTACACAAAATTTCAAGTTCGTTTGATAGAAGTCATTCTACGCAACATTGAGTGTATATATAAATATATTTAATGTATAAATGAAATATGGTTGGATTCTGTTATACAAAACAATGAAGGAGTCTTTCACAACATGCAACCCTTACTTGGCTTGCATTACACGCAATCGCGACCTTCCTCGATAGCATGTGTAGTACGCAATACATGGTTTCACTAAAAAACAATATATTGTTATAATATTATTATGAACTAGCCATTATGAATACTATTAACTAAATTTTTAATTTTATAACATTATTATTCATCTTAAACATTTTCTAGAACATGGTATAAGAACAAAATAAATTTTTTGGGTAAAATAAGTATTTTTCAAAAAATGCAATTTTGCCGTCTTTTAATGGCGCACCCACTTTAAATATAGTTTTTGACATGTTTATAATTTAAATTTTACAAAATAAACTTATTCTTTTGAATCAGGATAAAAAAATATACATTGGATAAAGTTTTGATATTTTTCTGATAACATTCATATTTTAATGAATAGTAAAAACACGCTATATTTTAATTAAAAACAACTTTTTTCATCGTAATAATTTATGTGGTTAAATTATAATATTTAATGGTTTTAAATTATAAATATAATATATTTTTACCATTTAAAATAATGTTTTTCATTAGGATTGATTTTACCATGAATTCATAGGTTAAATCAATTCAATCTTTTGCAATGTTTTAAACAAAAACCCGTTTTCTTTCGACAACAAGATTAATTTTAATTTAATTTCTGCAACTTTTGTGTATTGAATTTGGAAAAATGGATTCCATATTTGGAATCATTGGGTCCAAATTATTTTAATAAGCGAGTTCTTATTTTTGGGCTTTATGAATAGTAACTACCGTAAATTTTATTTACCATAGTTAAAGGTAAATCAGGTATTTAAGGGTAAATATAAGATTATAAAATTAACCTAATACCTACAAAAATCCTATTGGATGACTAAAAGTTGACCCATATCACCTAATGGTAGGATTAGAATCATTTAATGGACTTTTTTCCATGAAAATGATTTAATTATTATTAAAACCAAAGAAAGTGACAACATGTCACTCTCTTAAATCTTATAAGTATATTAATTTTAATTTAGTAAAAAACTACATGAAACTTCAAAAATTAATAGTCTCCATAAATCTGATGAAATTATATACATCATATTAATTTATTTATAATTTTTAGGGATTAAATAATTAGCATTAATTGTGACACAATAGTGATGGAGAAATTGTTTATCTAGTGAAAAATCAAGAATATAGTTTTTATTAAACTAACAGTGAACAGTAAAGGCACAAAACCCTGACCAAAACTTATTGGCCATGTAAATGTAAACCATAATCATCCAATTGTCTAATATTTGACCATTTGGATCCTTATAAAAGAGATTATGAAACTTATATTATTTTATTTTAAATGATGCCAAAGTTGTCACCTTCATAATTTAATAAATATAACAATTTAAATATTGTCATTTTAAGATGATAAATTCGAGTAAAAGTATTATTTTTAAAGGTAATATATTTATCGTCATCATAGGATTTTATTTTTAATTGTTTTGCAACAAAAATGTATATTAAATAATTATACAAAAATGATGTAGTAATTATTTTATTAAGAGATAAACCAAATAAATGGTTTTAAAAATAAAAAAATAAATATTATATGAACTATTTAATGTGATACAATAATTTTCTAGATACATATGAACTTTTATAAATGTATTAAAGATTTTATTTCAAAAATATCTTCTGTATATATTTTATTTAAATTCAAATAAATAAATAGTGTCAAAATTGACACTATTGTTATTTTATAAAAATAACATATTATAAAATTGTTTAAAAATCACAAAAATACTTACAAATTATAAATTTAAATTTATATGGTTTAAAATGTTATAAAGTATCCAATTATGGAAAATTCACAACAAATAAGTAATTATTTGTTATAATTTAAAATTTAGAATGTTATTACCACAAATAAAATTAAATTGATTAAATAAGGATAAATCAAGTTGATAATATTTAAAATAAATTCCTAACATGTCTAAATTTTATTTTTTGATGATATTACAACCCTATATAATCTAATATTCGAATATGAGTCATTTTTGGAGGTTCTTAAGTGGGGTTACATTTATTATAAATTAATATTTTTAAGATTTCCAAAGGTGCCCCTCTCCTCCCTTATAAAAGGTCACCTCCTCCCTCTCTTCATCACACCAATTTTAGATTTTAAGCTCGGAATAAACCTTCCAATTTCCCTTCTCAACTTATATAGCAACATCCTAGAGGTCCTGGTCTTCTTCAAAGACTAATTTTAGTACCCTAAGAGGAGGATTCAAAGAGGCATATCAAAAAAGAGGTAATATCCGTTACCGATTCTTTCAATTTTCTTTCTTCATAAACTTATTCTTCTTTAGTTTTTTCATTATGAAGTAATAACATAAGTATCTCTAATATACTGATATGTTATTATAAATATGAAACAACTCTATTTCACCTTCTATCCATCCTATGGAAAACAAAATCACCGCGCGTGTGTATGTACGGAATACCGTCTCCACGCCGTGGTGTAATCTGTTTTTCCACCAACACATTAAATGGATGGGTATAATGGTGTAAATAATAAATATATATGGTTATTATAACATCATACTTATTCTGATATATTATACCATCCAGTCCAATTCTATAATTATGGGACCAATATCATCGCTTGTGCGTACGTACGGACTACCGTCTCCACGATGCGATGAGATTCATTCTCCATGTTAACCATACATGAATGATCATAAAGTTTATATAATGAATAATAATTAAATATATGTAATTATAATGATACTGGATTTATTTATATATATATGTATGTAATCTATTTAGTTCCATTCAATTCAATAAGGAAACGAAAACAACGTTCATGCGTACGTACGACCTACCGTCTCCATGAACGGTGTATTTCATTCCTTTTATCGATCTATAAAATATATGTATATGATGAATATATATTATATATAAATCATGTTTTAAATTCTGGAATTATCTAAATAAAGATATAAGTAATAATATCAAGTTGAAACATATACTATAAATGAAATTATTTTACCCAAAACGCTACTTTAACATGGAATTTACAAAAGAATGGCTAATATAAAGTCATAAGTGAAACATATATGATATCATGAAAATGAATATGATTATGTAATAAGTCAATGAAATTATTTAAATCATTATACAGGAGGTTCATATCCATACGAAGCATATCAGACCTAAGGTAAGGGATAACTTTTCCAATCTCGTTTTTATCCGGGATTGCTTATTCGTAAGTATTTACTGAGGTTATTTCTATCATCCATGTCCATGTTTTCTAAAAATGTTTTTATGTATTTTTAAAGTTTTTTTTACCCATTTTGACTTTTACTACATGGTATGTAAGTAATATTTCTTTTGTTTACGTTACGAGGTACTTTTTTGACTTTTATGGAAAAAGTACGAGAATAATGTTTTTTTTAAAACTTATACGGCATGAAAGAATTTTTACAGTTTTTATAAAACCTTATTTTCATGAATATTACTCAAAAATATTTCATGAATATTTTCAAAAAAATACTTTTCTTTTAAAATTTCATGGCATTTTGTGGAAAGAGATTGATTTTGAAGAAGAAAGGATATTTTCCTAAAGAATTCATTTCAAGTGTTTTATCAAAACCATTTTTCATCTAAGATGACATTATTTCATAAGTGTATGTTTCAAGTATAATGTCTCTATTATTTACATGGTTTCAATTTTATTATGATGAAATATCCATTTGTTTAATATGGATTATGTGATGATGATATGATGTTTATGAAACCCATTTTATTCATTGGTTTATTATGAATGTTTTAAGTTTATTTTGTGGCACAAGTAAGAATGATTTCATTATGAGATGGGTGGGACCTATATCTCCCTCCAATGCATTGGGTAATGATTTATATCTCATGAGATAGACATGGATGGAATGGTAAGTTAATCCGGTTCAGTGTTATAGGACTGAAATGAGGAGTGAACTCGATTAAGAAAGGGACTTTGTCCACTAAGATGGTCTTGGCAGCAATGCCTTGGCTACTATGGAAATCATGACATGTGCTGAATGGTTTCCAAAATTATATGATTTACTCCCATGCTATTTTATCATGCTTATTTTTTCTTTATGATCTATGCCTTACGTACTTCCATGTTTTATGTCATTTCTCAAGCTCTTGATGTTTAAACATTATGTTCATGTTTTTAAGCTCAAATGTATATGATTTGTTTTATTTTATCCATGCTTACCCTTACTGAGCATTTGAGCTCACCCTTTATATGTTTTCTTTTCCCTTAGATATAAATAAAGGTTTTAGGTAAGAAAACAAAATGGGAAGATCAATATGGGAGATGTTGAAGATCTTTCAACAGGATTAGATGTTTATATTCCTAGTTCCCAAAGACACTAAACCTTTACGGTCCTTGTGTGTCTGTTTTTGTTATGTATTAAGTATTCCGCAAAATTAATGTAATGTCCATATACATCAAGCTTCGGGTCTCTACATATACTCCTTAAATCCAAAAATGTTGTGTACTCCAACAATGATTGAATAAATTGACCATCAATCAGTTCCATGGTAATCAATAATATCCAATATAATTTATCCAAATAAATCATCTCTTTATTACAACATCATTAACTCAGACATATTAAGGGTTATCATTCCATCAAATATATATTTTACAAAAAATTTAACTTGCAACTCTGTCACTTTACTTTGTACCAAACAATCTCAAATCCTTAATGAAATAGTATTAAAGTACAATCCTTATTTATTTTTATAATTTATATAATCATTACATCAATGATATAATACTCAATTGACATAATTATTCAATAACAACATAAGCACATTAATCATTCCTCTTAATCTATGGCAGTATCATAACTTGATTATTATCCAATAGCATCATCTGGGGTATACTCTAATGATTGGTACATTTATTCTTATAGTGTCCCATATCCTTATAGTTGAAGAATTTTATGTTGGAAACCTTTTTTACCCTTTAAATCATGAACTTGGTGTCATTTTTCTCTACACTTATAATAAACTCATATTCCCTTCAAGCATTTTCCTGGTTGATTCTTTCCACATTTAACACATGTGGGAAAAAATTTCTTTCCCTTATTACTTTTATCTATCTTTTTCTCTTCCATTATCTTATCCTATTTCTTCCCTTCAAAGCCATAGGACTCATAGAATTCTTTACTTATCTCATTAACACATGATACTATTTTTTTATATGATGAGAATATATGGGAGACTATTCCCCTTAGAAATATTGGCTTAATACCACAAAGGATATGATCCTTCTTACTCTTTGGATCATGTGTATTGGTTGAGTTATCATTCCTTCTACTGGGCACCATTTCTAAATGACAACATACACTAGGCTAGATCATATCACAATATATAATCCAAAAACATAAAAAATGCCAAGAATAAATCTAATATTTACATGCATGTAGTCTCATAATCATAAAATGGTTTCTTTTGGGATATATATACTCATAAATCCTTTATAAAAGTTTTTAAAGAAATTGTGTATTATCATAAGCATATCCCCCCTGAGTGTCAAACCATGTGCGTAGTAAGGTGCATTTTCATGTACTAGGTTACTCCGAGTCAAGCTTGAAACACCTTGTCGAAGTTATTACTCCTAGGTATATCTGGGTGAGAACCACATCCACTTGTAGTATCCAGATATAAATGTATTTTCTAGTAATACCCACATAATTTCTACATTACCAAAATTTTAGGATGTTTCCCTATACTTATCCTCAATGTCTATCTTAGGGTTATGATACATAATACATGTATTCTAAATATATTTCCAAGGTTATTGATAAACCTTACTTAAATACCAACTATAATGACTCAACCCTAGAAGCATTGAGTCGGTGAATTATTTTAATACATTGGAATGCTTACAAGGAATTAAATCTCGAAGGACCAATTAGTTTAGAAGTCTTGGAAAATAGATTACATATATGAAATTTACATTACAATTCAAAAAATGGAATACAAATTTGATAATACTTTTATAATTCCATTATTATCCTAGATCAACCCTTCATATAAATCATAATACACTTCTAGTAATCCTGTGAAAATAAATCATAAGAAATGGTGGATCTCAGATTATTAGTAAGGTTAAACAATATAGTAGAAGATTTCATAAATAAGCAAAAACTTTTAAGGTAAGGTATACAATTAAATCATAAACCTTTTAAAAATTACCCTCAATATAATATGGAAAGAACAAATCAAATAATTCCATTTAAACATTAACATGGATATTATACTAGTCGGATAAGCACATGTAATATCAACAACTAATCTCATAATGAGAGAATGCATAATGACGGATATCATAACCAGAAGATCAAGGCCTCATACCAAGACCATACATAAATATACCATCAAGGTCTCGTTCCATGACACTAGTTTGTCTCATGAGACCTACTGAAGCATCGAGAGGCTATAGAAGGCCCCACCCATCACTTAATAAGTCGAATGCATTCCTCTAATTTAATAGGTAAAACATAACGTATATATATCAAAAAAAATGTTAATAATTTATCCATAAAACCTGAATGTATAAAAATCGAACATACATAGTCAAATATATCATAATACCTTAAATACAATATGGAAAATTGTATCCTAATAAATAAACTTCAATGAATCATAAAATCAAACAAATATGTTGACATAGATGAAAATAATCTAATAAATTCATTAAAACCATTTGAGAAAAAATACCTTTTTTATTTAGAAATAATTTAAAATCTGCACAATTATAAAAGAAAACATTTCTTTTGAAGATAACCTTGTAATATTTTAAGGTAAATCTTCAAAATGTTGAGGCACCATAACGACGGAAAATAGCCTCTAGCGTCATATAAGTTAAAAAACATTCTTTCCTTTATTTTTTAAAAAGGTCATAAAGTAACTCATTTGGAAAATGATGCAAAGATTCCTTTAATTTTTTTTATAAAAATTAAAACATGGTAAAAAATGAATTTAAACAATTGTTGATAATATTTTGAAACACATTTTAAAAAACATGGACATAAATGATAAAGATGTCATAGTAGTTACTAGCGTATAAAAAACCTCAGGTAATAATGAGATTGTGAAATTAACCGTTATGTAAAAACCCTAAAAAGTTTTATTTTTAAAATATTTTAATGAAATTAAAAATATAAATAAAAAATTATTTATAATCATTTATATACATATAAATAAATTTGTATGATAAAATCAAGAATATTTAAATGGAGAAAGGATTAATTCTTTAAACATTCAAAGTGTCCCATATCACTTCGAACATTTAAATAATAAGATCAGTATATTTAAATTAGTCTTTAAATACCATGAATATAAATTTTTTATGATATTAAATATAATAAGGGTATCACATATACCAGACACAAGGAAAAGGTGGTGAAAATGTCTTATATCTCATGGAAATTAAAAGTGAGACAAAATTGCATAACCTTAGGTATGGTACTCTCCGTACATGTTAGAAACTACTTTATAATGGTTTTAAACAAATTATTAACTTCTAAAAGATTAATAATAATTTTTATGATATCATATATGATTCATTTATGAATTTATATAACCCTTTTATTAATAATTTCTAAGTTAAAGCAACATTTCGTGTAATAATCACTTTCTTTATCGTATGTGTTTTGACTTGTTAGTAATGATTATATTACTTAGATCACGATTTAATTACTTCCTGAATGTATAACAAGATTTATTTATCCTATATATTTATAATACAAATATAATAAAGGATAGATATATAAAATGAAATACACTGTTCATGGAGAAGGTAGGATGTACATACGCATGAACGTTGTTTCCGTTTTCTTATCGTATTGAATGGAAGTAAGTGAATGAAATATATGTAAATATATATATATATTATTAAAATATATTATTAAAATAATATATTTAATACTTATTAATAATATATATTTTTATAATTATTCTTGAATGGTGAATGTGGAAGATGAATCTCATCACGTAGTGGAGATGGTAAGTTGTACGTATGCCCGAGCGATAGTGTCATTTATTTAATAGTTAAATGGTTTGAAATTGGATGGAATATGAATCTCAAAGAAAAAATATCATGTTTTATTTATTATTTAAATCCTTTATATTAATAATTATATCCATATAAATAAATTGTATATAAAAAAAAGTTTACACCACGGCGTGGAGACTGTAAGTCATACGTAGGAAGACATGGTGATATTGTTTTTAGTAGGATGAGTAAAAGGAGGAATATGATTGTACCATAATAATAAAAACATATATAAATATTTTAGATACTGGATTTTTTATTTTAGTATGAAAGAAAAATATTATGAGTAAGTATAAGGATAAAAGAACTTTGAAATATGTGATAAAACAATTATCTCCTTTTTTGGTATCTATTTTTCGGGTATCTCCGTTTTATTTTCACAAAAGGACTCCTCAGGGTGGATTTTTTCCTAAATTATGGACTATGGTATTTAGTGAGGTAATTTGGGAGAGAAAACATGTAGGGTTTGGCCGAGATAATGGGATTTTTAGGTGTGAATTAAAGAGAAGCAGAAGTGCCCTTTTATAAGAGTAGTGAGGGGCACTTTTGAAAAATCTTAAAATATTAATTTATTTTCGGTTTCAAATAGACCCAAAGTAATTTATTTATATTATAAGATGAGTATGGGTATAAATCCTCTCAAAAAGTAAATTTTAGATATGTTTAAATCATATAATTAGCCTTATCTTTTGGATTTAACCTTTAGTTAAACAGTTTAAGTCTTACCACGTCTTCTTTTATTTTTCCACTATATGGTTAAAATAGTTTCTATAAAATTACAAAAGAATAAAAATTGGATAATTTATGATATATTTGACATTATAAAAGTTTTTTGGACAAACATTACATTTTATAACTTTTATATAATTTAATAAATTAGTATTTCTTTTAAAATATCATTTATGTCAATTTTAATACTATTCAATAGTTTCATTTTTAAAAATATGAATCCAACATGACAACTTCGAAAAAATACTTTCAGTATGTCAATAAAATATCTTAGATATCTATAAAATTAGTGTATGTCATTATTTAAGTGAAATTATGTTTATTTTAACATTTTTAATGTCATTTATTTGACATTTCAATTAATTAAACAATTACTGCATCATAATTGGGTCATCATTTTATTTATTTATTTAATGTATAAAAATTATAAATAAATTATAATGATGTAGATAAATTTATTATATTTCTAAATACTATTTAAAGTTTACCATATCACTTATATATCCTCATATTAAAAATAAAATAGTTATTAAAATTCTAATATGACATTTTTAACTCTTTTAAGTAAAATATAATAAATGTCCTAATATAGCACAAGTGGCTTAAAAAGGATCATATTTATGACCTAAAGTATATTTTGGTCGAAACATACTTATCCAATTAAATTAGGAAAAGTGTTAGGGTAATTTTATATTATTATAATATTTTTTACCCTTAATTACCTTATTTACCTTTAACAGTGGTAAATAAAATTCAAAAGTTACTATTCACCAAAATTATTTTGATATTATTAGACCACATTTTTTTCATACTGATAAAAACCATTTATGTTTGTTATTTGAGATTCAATTCAATGAATTTGTAAAATTGCATTTAATGCTAATTTACAAATGTGGCTTGAAGGCGGGTAAAAAAACTTTAAAAAAGGCAATTGATTTTTTATATCTAATTCTATTATAAAAATTATTCCAATGAAATAAATTAGGTTAATATATGTTTTATTTATCTATTTTTACTTTAAAATAAATTTTAAGTAAAATAATTATTTAAATAAAAAATTTGGGTATTTAACAATAATATAGTATTTTCAGTATTTATAAAAAATTGATCATTTTTAGAAAAATATAAAAAATCACCCTAAGATAATTTTGATATTCCAAATTAAAAAAATGTAGTATATTTTATAGAATTAAATTTCTAAGCATGTCTGAAAATAATTTTATTATTGTTCAGAAAAGGACATAAAAAGTAGTTCCTTTTAGAAAATAGTATTTCTAAACATATAACTATTTTACCGAAACATATAACTTTCATTATAAGTATGTTTTATTTATGTGAAAATATTATAAATAACATTTAAAAATTATTTATTACTATTTATATTTCTATATTTTAAAGATATGTTATAAATATATCATTTAAATAATTTTAACACTATAGTGTTGTTTCGCAGAAACTCAATCTTGTGTGTTACGCAAGACAAGTCGGTGTTACGTGCAACATAAGATATTGAAGATAATGTAGCATCAAATTATGGGGTGTTAAAAAAAATATATTGAATTCTAGAGTGGACTTGATATGAATGAGAATATATTTTGACTTAACTTATTCTATGAAAGGAAACAGAACATATTTACCTCCTGCTTCTCACACATTAGGAAAGTGTGATAAGAAGGATTTTTATCAGTGTATACATGGTATTAAATAACCATACAGATATTCTTCAAATGTTAATAATTTTGTTTTATTTAAGTATTTTAAATTAATAGGTATGAAATCTCATGACTATCATGTATTATTGAAACAATTAATACTGGTCTCACTAAGCGGTATATTAACGAAACCTATCAGAAAAATATATCATCAGGTAATATTATTTTTTAAAATCCATTTATAGAAATGTTATTGATCCAAAATGTTTATATGTATTTGATAATGAATCTTCACCCATGATTTTTCAACTAGAAATATTTTTTCCACCAACATTTTTTTATATAATGGTTTATTTGGTGGTTCATTTGGTGCATGAGATAAGAATACACATTTTTGTTTATTTATCTGGATGTATAATATTGAAATATATATGATATTTTTTAAGGGATTTATTGAAAATTATAATCAATATAAGGACTATATTATTCAAAAATATGTATTAAAGGAGGTTTTTGAGTTTTTTATTGATTATTTTTAAGAATTAAAGCATATTTGTCTTCCAATTTTTTGATATTTGATAGTTGATATTATAATTAGAGAGATTATTTTCTTAAATAAAAAGTTACCTCCATATGATGAATTTATGGAGACACATTTATACATTTTGAACAATACAGATGAGGTTCAACCATATATATCATCACATATTTCTGGATTAAAGTTATGGTGTCTAAAATGAAATGAAAAGTGGATGATGATTGAGTATAAAAATAAATTTGTTTCTTGGTTTAAAGAGAAAGTAAACATAGATTTATTTTCATCAGAAACTTTGAAATGGTTGGCATGAGGACTCTCTATTAATTTGATTACATGTTTTTGTTTTTATATTAATAGTTACACATTTTACACAAAAAAAATCAGGATGAAAAGAGCACTGTTTAAAATAGTGGGATAATGGTCATCACTAAAGCACTGCATTTTTCAAGTGAAAAAGATAAAAACCCAATTTTTTTAACAATGATTTATTTTTGAGTTCTTGATGATATATATAAAATTTATTATACTAATTTTTGAGTAACAATTTTTAAGTATATCTAGGTTGATATTAAAAGTGGGGTGAAACATGGTGATTATATATTTAAACTCATTGATTTGAAAAGACTTATTTGTAAATAGGAACCATTAATCATAAAGACACATGAAAAGAAAATATTTTATGTTATTGAACCATCAAATGATAAATGGTCTATTTTTCTATTAGGGAAAATAATTCATTTGGGTGATATTGATGATGAAGGTGTTATGGATTTATGTGTGGTTTCTTCATCTATTACGGGATTTTTGGATGATAAGAATGAGTATAATGAAGATATAATTCATGAATTATGAAATGATCATACTAAAAGGATATTTTAAAAAACGAAATTAATATCCTAATTATTTAAGTAAATATTTATATTTAATTTATTTTTCTAAATTTACTTGTGTAAAAGCTCTATTTTTTTAATTTGGATGTTTAATTATATATATACTGATTATTTATATGAATTTTTGTAAATTTTTTTATTCAACAGTTATGGTAAACATTTTTTTTTATTAAAAAAATCACATACATAATTATGTTTTGGTTAAATTTACTCATATAAAAACACTTTTTGTAACCATGATGTTTGAATTTATAAATGATGTTTATTTATATAATTTTGGAATTAATGTTTATATTTAATAGTTTAGGTTGTATAATTTTTGGTTAATAATCATGATTTTTTTTAAACTTACACAAGTGTGACACTATTCTATTACTTACTTATTTTTGTATTCATTGTTTTTAAATATTTAATTTTCTAATAATTTGATGGAACATATAATACCATTACATTTCTCTATTTCAATGATAGATACAGAGGTAAAGGAACAATAACCGAGGTATATGTTTTTTTTCATATTATTAAATAGTCAATAAAAAATTATTTAATGAAATTAAATATTTAATTTACAAAAAATATTTGAAGAACTATTGGTGGACCTCATATATTAGAGTCTTCAAAATCATATTATTCTTTAGAGAAAAATATTTTTAATGTTACATAGGATTACATGTTTACCAAAAATTCAATCTTACATAGATAGAATATGATATATATTAATTTTTATGATAATAATAACCCAACTGTCCCAAATACAACGAGGTTTATGGGTTATATCACTATGTAGATCCATTATACGATTAAAAATTTATATCCTGATTATAATTCCATCGATAAAATGAAAAAAGAGCATCCACAAGAGTATATAACTGTAAACTATATCAATTGATTTATTTATTTGTATCAATTTTTGAATATTATATTTTTATATGAATAATATTTAATGTATTAAATTATAGAGGATACTCTACATTCAATAAACAAAATAAATTATGAAAATATGTCTATATTTAGTGGTAGTTTGATGCATAAATTTTAGAACAAAATTGATAATAAATTATGTGTTTTGGTTTTTATATAATGAAAACCCATGCCTTAAATGTGATTTTTTTGATGCAGAGACATGGACTAAATTTTTCACGAGCCAACATGATGAATCCTTCATAGTACGATAATTTTTGTATGTTGTTAAATTCCTTATATATTCTCGATTAATTATTAGTTTTTTATATATCATGCCTATAAGATATCTCACTAAGAGTTCTTGTTGAATAATATAAACACTCATAATTTATCACATGGAGGGTATCATTTACTAGAGTAGAAAATGTTTTCATAAATGTTTGATGAATTAAGAGATAAATCTAGTAGTGGTTTATAAGAGGTCAAGTTTGGTCCTCTATCTCTACCCAATCACCATGAAAAATAGAAAAGAGTGATAAGGGAAAAAAATGAAAATTATCTTACAAATTAATCTATAGAAGCAGTTGACAGAATTGTAAGAAACTAATTTTTATTTTCCTTGATTTTTTTAAATTAATGACACTAATACATCATTTTATTTTATCATTTTGAATGACCATTTTAAGAAAGCTATGTCATGGAATTTTTTCCCTGAGGGTAAGATAGAAATTCTAAGTACAAATTTAGAAATCTAAAACACCCCTACCACATAAGAGGATATAAGGTGGGTGTCATTATTAGGATACTTTTTGGTCATCATAGTAAGAAATATAAGGATATAGAAATATATTTCTTTAAAGATGGTCTAAAATACCTAAAATAACTCATAGGTGATCAAATTAAATAATTTGTACATGTTATGTTTGAAAAATTGATTAGTCAATCACTTCTTGGGAAACTTTCATACTAAAATCCTCCACCTCCACATTTGGGTGTGACCTTATATTGAATGTTGTATGCTATAAATCCCCTTGTATATATTATATCGTACAAAGTCATACATATTTTTTGTGATTCTATACATCACCATACTATGAAATTAGGCCAGCTAAGAGCATTATTTCATGATATTATTGATCCAAATGCACCATTGACATTGCATATAGAGGGGGTTACAAGAGTTGGAGATTGTGGGGGTCATCCTTTCAATGGAAAACCTACCTTATTAGTTATCTCACATATGAGGTATGTGTTTTATTTTGTATATTATTTACATTTGATTGAAAATTACTTATAGTGTTTTATTATATTTAATATATATAGGAGTATCTAAAATCAAAAAAATCAGTATAAATGAAACAAAAGGTTCAAGAAACAAAAACATCATATACTTTTGATATTTTGATGGGCTAAAAATATTATCTGAGATTTATTATTTATTCGATAATGTTTATGAGTTTATGACGATGTATGATATATGTGGAAGATAATATGCATTGAGGATATTCAAAAAAAATATCACGGATCTTTTTATTTTTGATGATCTCATCATACCTATTTTAAAATTATTTTACAAGTGAGTAAATTTATGTTTTAGTTCTTCTATATTTAAATAAACACGACATAAAGTGACTTAATTTAATATTTATTTAATTAGATATCTGCACACACTTTACATTCAAAATGAGATCACTATAATTTAGGGTTTTATTGATCCATAATAGATTTTAGTTCCTACAATATATCTTGATGATTGTTGTAGGGTAACATATATATGTGAAATATTAGAAAATATAGAGATTGGGGGTTAGTTTTTTCTATTCCTTGATGGGTTAAAAGATTAACATATTTATGAACTAATATTAATTTTAATTTCATTAATCATAAATTTTTATATTATAGTGGTCATTAGATGTTATGTGTATTCTTCCTGTATGAATGCACATAATATTGGTTTTCCTCTTTATTAGATGGAGTTTTTAAAACTTTCAGTGAATTGTTAAACAAGTAAGTTTTGTTATTTTTAATATGTTCTTAATTCTTAATTCTTATTGTTTATACATGTTTTTCTTGTTGATGTATGAAAATATAGGTCATGGAGAAATATTAAGGATGATCTCTTGTCGATACATGATCCAAATTAAATCAAATACAAGAAATTTGTGGTAAATATATTTTATATTAGATAATATTTGATTTCTATTATATATATATATGTTGGTTTTTATTTTCAATTTAATGTTTCATAATTTCATTGTCGTCATCAAATAAAAATTCGGGAATATAGTTATTATGTTTTAAGATTCATTTTTGAGATAATCACAACTAGGTAAATGACTAAATTTGATAATGAAAGTTATATTAAAATATTCTATTTTTTAATATTATAAAATTCATTATTATTGTAGATTTTCATTAATGTTGAGTTGTATATGAATGAACCCCTTACCCATATTATATGTTTTTTTGAAAACTATTTTTTATGTATGGTTTAATTTTAAATTATATGGAATATCAATTTTAATTTAAGTTTAAAAAATTAGTATTTTTAATATCAATTTATGATTTATATTTTGGTTTATGTTTGTTTGTACAGGGTTTAATATGTTTTTGGAGCATATAATTTAATCATTTTTTTTAAATTTATATTTTTACATGTAAGTTTTTTTCTAAACCGAAGTGGAATCATAATTACAGTACTTTTAACACCATTTTTGGGTAATAATCCGATGTAAAAAGCTACTTTCCAAGTCATTTTTATAGAAAACCAGAAATGGAAATTTTTATGGTATTTTTCGATGTCAATTATTTTATATAACTTAAATGGGAAGGTTTATTTATTTATTTTTTATTTCCATATTAGTTAAAATTATAAATCTGACATGGAATGATACTTTCAACATCAGTTTTTTGGAATAACCTACATTGAAAAATAAATTAAAATCAAATTTTTTGAAGTTTTAATGTCAGTTTTGAAAAAGTGACTTTGAAACTATTATTTTTAATATTTCCCACATAAAATTCATCTAAAAAAATTTAAATAATTAAGAAAATACCAACATTAAAATAGGATTTTCCACTAGTGACACTAAAAACCCATTTAATGCTAGCATATCGATTTGTCTCATGGGACCTGTCGATGCATCAAAGGGCTAAATAATTATGGCCCCCAACCATCACTGTGTATGACCAATGAATTTATCATATATTTAATGATCAATTCAGTTCATAAATAATATTCCTTATTAACAAATATCTATATTGAGTAAAGAATATGGATTTATAGAGGTTTTCCCTAATCAATCAGATAACTTTGATTGTAAAAAAACATATACATAAATGATATATGGTTTAATAAATAATCATATTCATGATAAAGAATATATATATTTAAGGGAAATGTATGTTTAATTGTCATATTAAAGTGAGTTTTTCAATTGGAATTTAATATCTAAAAATTAATCAAGAGATGCGCGATGACCATCAAAAAAGTAGATTTTGTTATAAAATCAATTATTTTAAAGAATAGAAATGAAAAATTTAAAATAAGTTTCATAAATAGTGTTTTTATAAAATAATTGAAATATTATAGAATAATATAAAGGTATTAATATAGTTATGAATGTGGGAAATCCCGTTAATGATTTATACATTAAAAAGAAAACATTCCTTTTTTACATTTTTACAAATAAGTTAAAAAATGACCCTTTCATAGAAAAATAGAAAGATTCTTTTAAAAACATTTTAAAAATTTAAGGATGACTTAAAATTTCATTAATAAATAATTTTAGTTATAAAAATTTGTTTTGTAAAATAATTTTGAAAAATATGGACATGGAAAAAAAATACACCTGATCCAAAAGAGAAATAAGATTGACCTTTATTTTATACATTTCTCTTGAAAGAGCAGCTTAAATTAAAACATTAATAATCTTGAATAAATATGTATTAAATTATAATACCTTACAGGTGGATTATATAAGCCACATAAAATTAAATAAGTTCATAATACCAAATATATCTCAATAGAGTGGTGATAGAGATTAAATCCCTTACCTTATATTAGAATTGTCACATAAATTATTTATCTTCCTGAATAATAAACACATATTAATTATTTACTTATTTAGAAACCCTTTTCAAGTTTATTATTCCTTTTATTTTATTTATTACCTTGTTATATTTATTTACCCAATCAATTAAATTCACATTGGACATTTTGACCATATTCGGTTCATATGTGAAAAACAACTTCGGTAGGTTGATGATTGTAAAAAAAATTAATTGTTACGTCATCTATAGAATAATAATCATGAAGTAATTATATTTTTATACATAAATTATAATTTTAAAACCAACTATGAAATATGGTTATGAAAAATAAACTACGTTACAACGAGGGAGACGTTATGTCGTACGTACGTTAGAGCAATATTTCCATTTTTCAATGATGATGATAGAAATAAGTTAAGAATTTTTATATTTACAGAATGATCATTATATCATAAATACCAAATTATTTTTTTCAAATAAACTTATATATAACAACCATATGATGCAGTGGTGAAAAAAGAATCACATTTCTTTTTGGAGTTCATAGTCCACAGGTACGAATGAACGACGATATTATTTTTCAATGAATGGAAAGGTAAAAAATGAAATATATTAAATTTATAGAATAATTAATTTTTCATGTAAATTTTTTATATACATTAAATCCATCATTATAACCAGCTGTGATAGGCGGTGATGGAAAATCAATGACATTGGTTCATGAGACGTTAGTCCCCTATACACACAAATGACGATTGCATATCCCATTTGATTGAAGAGGGGATTAATATAGGTTATTAAATTAACATAATAAAATCTTAGTAAACATAAGATAATTTTATTTTTATTTTATAATTGTTAAATTATATTTTAAGGAGGAGGAAGAATAAATAAAATTAATACACATGGTTAAGAACTATACCACTTCTTCAGGAAACCTCTTTAACATTATGCATAAATATTTCTTATGATGGTTTTATGATAAAATCATGGAATCTAGATCATTGGTATGGATGAAAATATGGTATTTTGTTAGGTATTTACTGAACAAAAAGTCTCATGATGTTTGGAGAGGAGAGAATTGGGGGTATCTTTTTATAAGTTTGAGAGAGGACACACTTGGCATTTTAAAAAATAATAAAATATATTAATGACTTACTCAAGAAAAATGGCTTCCAAATTGGAAAATTTATGAATATTATATTATATAGGGTCTAAATATTCCAATAAAATATAAATTAGTAATGTTTTCAGGTTATTTTAAACCTTATCTCATTTGTTTAACCGCTTGTAAACCGGTTTTAACATTAAATGTGGTAATAGTTTTTTACTTTTTAACTATTCATTATGAACAAAAAATTAGTTTAACCTATTAAATAATATAAAACATTATGATCCAAAATTTGGAGTCTATTTCATCAAATTAAATTCACATAATTGGTATAATTTAATTTAAAATTAATCTCAAAAAACGTGATGAAAAATGATTTTTTCATAAAAATGCATTTCTAAGTATAAAAATGTTTTTATACCTAATTCAAGTATAAAATTAATCTTAGAGAACATAATTAGATAATAAATAATATAATTAAACTAATTTTTATTTTATTAAATTTTTAAAAAATGAAACTTTTTAAATTATTGAAACAAAATCACAGTTTTCAATAAAAAAAATACTATTTTACATTGTTCATTGAAAAATAAAAATTTTCCGAAAAATCGTGAAAATTCACCCTAAGTTAATTTTTATATGATGATTTCAAAAATTTTGTTCTTTTTATCAAATAAATTTTATAATTTCAGAAAAAATAATTATATTATTTTGTTATGAAATTAAATAAAATTTATTTTTGAAGGAATTTTATTTTTGAAGAATAAAATGACATTACTAAAAATTGAGTGCTTATTTTATGTGAATAAATCAATAAATTTGTATTTAGTATGACCTTAATATATATTTCATAATTTGGTTATTTTTGGTCATACCTTATAATTCAATGACTAGGTTATCCTAATCTTAATTAAATAATAATATTTTGTGTTTCATTTAAACTAGGTGCTGCACATTGTATACACTATCGAAAATAGTGTTCTTTTAAATTCTCAAGATATTACATAGACCAAAAGACATTTTCAATATCCAATATGTTTCTATAACATCCATATCACTAATAACATCAGCGTAAAATGCTCCCATATGACCATTCCCAAACCTGACTCATGTTCCCATGGGTTATACATTACTAGAACTAGGCCTAAGTGCCCACTCAAGTATATAATCATACCTCCTGGTCTACCAATCTCAATAAACTCGAGGAATCCCCAATGCCTAAATCCAGAAAAACTAGCAATACCCATGAGTTGGGTCTAACCGTATGACCACCTATCAACCTAGGAACCATTATAGATTAAAAACATCTACCAATGATCCCCCATGCTTAGAAATATATATATCCTTACTTAACTCCAATTACCAAAAAAAGAAATCACCGAAGAAACAAGTCTATACTTCCAAATGATTCTACCCTTTAGCAAGAAATTTAAAACTAGAGAGCTAGTAATCAAGATTCTTCCTTTAGAAAATATAAAATATATAACCATTCCTTTAATAAGGAATTGATAAGACCACATGTGCATTGATTCCACACACTGAACAATCCAACCATGATTCATGCTATAAACCAATGACATCAGTGTTCCAGGAAAACCACTTTCTTAGGTTTCCATACCCATATATAAAAACCTATTTAAAATTGAAATATGAGCCAAGAAACCCACTCAAGGGTATAACATTACCAAATGGGTCACAAGAAGCCATAAAGGTTGCAAGAAACTTGATATAAGGTGAAATATGGACACCTCAAGGTCACCACCCAACTGAAGGCATAGAAGGAAACCTGCCACTATATAGTACACTCAAACCCATCAAGGTATCACTACCCATAACCAAGGGTCTCAAAATTAGGGCACTCTAACTACCCAAACCACTCATACAAAGGGTTTCACTATAAAAATAGGGGCCACTCATCATCAGGATCTCTAAAAGGTCTCAATAACTTCTTATTTCCCTTTAATTAAACATTAACACTTTTAAAACCCAAAGATTCTCATTTTAAAACATTTAATTACAAAATTTTTAAAAGCTTAATTTTTTTTAAATTAATAAATATACGGTTTGGTTATATAGAATTCCATTCCCAAGGTATAAAGGATAAAAAATTATAAGTTTCTGACTAACACTTTATGTATCAAAAACCATCACTTTATAACTCATTTATAACTGGCTATTAAGCATAGTTCACCTAAGGAGTTGTCTAAGTATAATTACAAAATTAAATTATATGTGAAAAATATAGTGGAAAATTTAAATAAAACCCCCTCTGTCATTTCAAAACATAGGTAGATATGAATTTCTAACAAAGATAAGATATATGTATTAAATAAAATATTAGGGCTCCTAAATCCCATGAAGTATCAGTCACATGAAATATATGGATGACACCCAGCTCCAATTTTCCTAGAATATTGTATGAATGAATGAAACCCATCTTTCTATACCAAACAATGATATAAAAATACCATAAATAAATAACATCACACCCAAGTGTGCAACTCATGGTGGAAATCAGTCAATTGAATAAAATGTAATGTTTAAATAGAAATTACCACCCTTGGTAGCTTATTTTTTACAAACACATGGGGTTTTAAGAACCCATGTATGAGATAATTACCAAGACCTAGAACATTCCTAGTCTCTTGTCTACCATACCCAAACAAAAAGACAAAATAAAATGGAATTCTTTATGATACCACTTAATAACATCCCATCGCCCTGAGCAATTTAACAGTCCCCAGAATGATGGTCACCAAATGCACTCCAGTGATCCTCCCCATATGGTAGAGGGTGATAACTAGTAGTAAGGGTCTATGAATATATAGGGGTGGGAAAATTCAAACATATCAGAGTGAAAAAAACTACAAAAATACAATGAACATATAACATCCATACCTAAAAATCACAACTAGGGAAAGTTTTGATAGATAATAAAACAACATATGAAATATTAAATGAACGTTTCATTCATACGATACCCCCCATGGGTGAATTATACACAATTTTTACTAAAATAATAAAAGTAAAATAAGGTTAGGAGCCTATCACCAACTGGTCCCAAGTCATACCCGATCCCATATTACACACCCAATCTAGAATTATGAGCAACAAAAATTCCACATTGATCATTACACAACACATATCCCTATGGAAAATGAAAGAATCTACTTGGGTACCAAAGTTATATGGTGACCCAAGAAGGGTGTGAGTAAAACCCAATAGGACACCGAAAATGGTGTTCCTAAAATAACATGTTTGATAATTCTTTCATGTAGAGGTGATCAAGTAAATAGATAGGATACAACCACTCAAATAAATAAAATTAATTCCATAAGAAAAAAATAAACATGGGGACCGAGTTCACCTGAGAAATGGTAAATTTCTACTTCGTTCAATGCCTATGTATCTTTGATTATGGTGTCTATCATGGGTTGACTAGTTCCTAAGTAGAAAACTAATGAAACCATGTGTGTACAACTTTATGGGCCCCATGTTGCTCCATTGGTCATTCCCTCTCAAAAAAATATTTGGAATCCAATGGTGGGTGACCCTTGGTATTCCACTTGTCTGAATACCTGTATGAACTCAAGGAATCATCCCTGATGATTAGAATCACTCCCTGGAGGGAATCTCTAGTTATTCTGAGGCATTCTACTTAACATAACCAGACAAAATCCGGAGAGGTCATCCCAAAACGTTCAACAAAGTAATTAAAAAGAACCCAAAACATTAATCCATGCATTTTTTATAATGTATTGATTAACTAAATAATAGGTGGATCTACCCTAAGGAATTCTTGATAATGATTCTAGTGGAATTTTATGGCTCACTCAAGAAATTTCATAACATTATAACTATATGAATATAGGGGATTCATCAAACCATGGAATTCATTCAAATACCCTAGTGGAATCCCAAGATTACTCATGGTATCGCACACATGTCACGTCTATATAGACTCAAAGGAATCCTCCTAAGGAATTACAACCATATGAAGCATTTACCTAAGGATACCATTATCAAAACCCATTAAACTATGTATCTTCAGTAGAAATTTCCTAAGAGCCTTATATTTTCCACAAAGATTGGTTAAATAAGACATCACTAAAAAAATATTAAGGAAAACACCTTATAGTTTTCTTAATGTTACACTTTTTAACCAACACAACCATTTAACAATTCATCTGAAAGGTTCAACTCATTCGATAACATTAAACAACATTTCAAAAGAAGAACCTTTTTAAAATACCAAAATCAGTCCTTGAAATCACATTCAAAGTCCCATACCAAAACCAAGTTCATTTTAAAAATACATCTTATTTATTATTTCAAAAAATCAACCCAAAAATACCAAATCTATAAATTCTATTATGATCACACTATCTAATTCCCATTTCACATATATTTTGAAATTATTCCCAAGGAAACCACTTTATCACACCTCAAAAAATATCATGAAATCATTTCAACATTATTTTCTAAGTTTTAGTATTTTTATAATGACACCTTAATACAATTTCAGTACCTTAGTTACAAACTATAGGTAAAATCAATTTACAATTAGTAGTGCTTGTGAAATTCCATTTCACAATTAAAATCAAGTTTCTCTTAACCCTTTAGAAAAATAATTTAGGAATTTAAATATAAAGATCCATTTTAAGGTTATTTTTTACTACTATATACTCCACTTGAAATTTACCATCTTGTAATGTATAAGAAATACCAAATGAGCCTTTATCAAATGAAAACTAAAATTTGTACCTTTTAATTTAAATTAGATCAATCATGGAGAAACCATCTTGATTGCACCACATAATCACTAAGAGAATAAGGTTATATTATAGTTATAATAAAATATACCACCTACCTTAGCTTTAGGATATTCCATATGTCCAATATCATCCCCTTGTTTCAAGCAAAAAATGGGTGAAAATCAATAATCATAGAAAACCCCTAAAAATATGGAAAAGCCTACATAAATGATGAAATTGGAAAATATAAAAATAGAAAACAATAAAAGACTAAATTGGAGGTATATAATCTATGATTCATTTAAAATTCATATGACAGAAGATAAAACATCCAAGAAATAAACGATGACCATGGTGAAGGAGTGGAGAGGGAAAGGAGAATGCATGGAGGGGGTGTTGGGTGAATTGGGGATAAAAAATGGTTTTAATACATTTAAAACTAGAAGGAAACCCTATATTTTATCCACTTATGGTGAATAATTTTTGGTTACATGTCTTCAAAAACCATGTGCTAACCATTCATCCAATACTATCCAAGCCCATCCACTTCTCATAATAATGATGTATGGTTTTAGAAACCATGGATAAACCTCGAGACATGTCCCTATAACTCTACTGAATGATGAAAAGTTTCTAGGGACCTTCTACTTGTTTTCAAAGAACATATGCCTATTTATTTTTGGTTTTATTTTTTAAGGATCATGGTTTTCACTAACCATGTGCCACCCATTCTCCCTCCTATGCTTTTCCAAAACATTAAAGTACAGTCCCAAAAATCCTCGATACACTCCATAGACCCATAGATACTCTATATAACATCAATAAAAGCATAAATTGGGTCAATTAAATGTTTCCAATCCTCAAAATTTTGTTCTGATTCCTGGCTCAAAAACCTTCTCATCTACTAGTTTGAAAACAAAAATTTTTACTCTAATTCAAAACACTCTTGTGGAACCAAGGCCTTGAAAACTTCCCACCATAACACTTTTATTCCATAAGAATTACCATTTTATAATAATTAAAATATAAAAATATATATAAGTAACTATCTTAAATTGAAACAACCACATACTACCCAGAAAACTTAAGTCATACTTGAGGCATATCTTCCAACTAAAAGCACTCAACCACCATAACCTGAGCTAATTCCCAATTTAGAAAATGAAACACTAATATGGATTTTACACGGGACTATATATTTTGGAAGATTATGGTGTTGTAATTTAGTTAGTTTTCAGGCCATTGGTTCTACCCACCAAAAGATTTATCTTAAAACCACATACTTTCGATGCACTGACACTTCTACCATCAAAATTTCTTATTGAAACACCACTACCATGTTATAAAGATAAACCTAAAACAATATTTTAATTTCCACACCTAAAAACACATGATAATGATTATTATAAATTGGTATCGATCCTCAATTTTAAAAACTATACAAGGATGGATGTATAACCACCATCCATGAACCAAAAAAATATACAATAACCATTCCTTAAAATCTCAGTTTAATTTCTATAACACACTATTTATTTTAAAAATGTAACTTCAAATGTGGTTATAATCTTAACATATCCATTTTAACTTGAGAAAACAAGTCAAATTATCCTCAATTTACTCATCTAAAATATGACCCGTTCCAACTACCAATACTTCGCTAACCCACCTAGTCATGATGCCTTTACACCGAGATTCATCCTATGATCTCCAGAACATGCTCTCTAAATTTCTTACCCGACTCTTGGGGAGATTTAATATTAATATCCTTAACTAAAAAAAAATTTCATGTTTTTTTCCTACCCCAACACATCTCAGATCCAACCACGCTCAGACCACTTTAAACTGAAACGTTCCTGAAACCAACACTAATCCTTGATCAACCATCACATCCTATTTCCATTGGAATTACCATAGGAATAAAAATACTCCATAAAAATTATTTAAATTTTCTTTTCATGACCATCAAGACTTCTCTATGGTCAATTCCAAACTCCCATGACCCTTTAGTCGTACAGTTCATGTGCTCATAACTAATACATCAATTTTCACCATAGGAGTGTCATTTTCATCGCTTCTCTCAAGAAACACCCAACCATCACAGAACATGATATATTCATCATTGAACACAAAGGTTGGATGTATAAATATCACTCCCACCTAAAAGGAAAATAATTTCCAACAACCATCCATTCTGATATTCTAAGAACAACACCCATAACATTCACTAATATCCAATTCATAACTAGTATCTCACTTCTGACATCCGGTGGTGCACTCCCAACCATATGGATTTACTTACACCACTACATCGGAAAAAATCCAAATTTTTGAGTGGAAAAATGTGTTCCACTCTTATAATCCATGATAACCACATTCATTAACCCCTGACGCGTTCATCGGGGTAAAAAGAGAGCATATGCACAACCTTATTTCGATCTATACGTGATGTCACATCTTGCAACATAGATATATGAACACCCATTTTAAGGTCTTGGGTCTCCCTACCCAAAAGTATCTCATATTCTCCTGGAAACCTTTCTAAAAGAGGGGAATATCGGCTGGGAATCTCTATAGTACCTTAACTCTCTATTAAGAAGTTCTGAACCAAGGGTCCATCAAGTCACTTATGCAATTGTGTCGATCTAGATCCTCCAAGACCTGAAAAATATTTCAAAAAACATATATTATCTATCCTACCATCCATTACTTAATAGTCCTACCCATATCCCATTCAAATCAACTTTCTCTCACTGATAATCAATGTGTTCTTACTCTTGAGCCACCCGAACAAATTACCCAAACAACATCGTGTATCTCCCGCACGTGCTTATAATATAAGTATCACTAAAAACATTTGGGTAACATGATCCCATATAATCATTCCAAAACATGATTCAAGTTTACATGACTCATACATTACTAGAACTTGGAACTAGTTCCACCTTGAGCATCTGACCATGAATCTTGGTCTGTCCATCATACCAGACTTAAGGCAACCTCAATACTTACATCCAATAAATCTGACATTACTCATGAGTCTGGTCTAACCACATAACCACCCATCAAATAGGGAATAATTATAGATCATACACATATATCTACACTCTAATAACCATAGAACCATATCTATAAGGTTAACACTAATTGTTCCAATAATATAGTTTCAAAGAAATTGGACTATATAACCAAAAGATTCTACCCTTCCAAACATGCCTTAAATATACAGAACAAGCACTCAAGGTTCTTCCCTTAGAAAAAAATCCAAGAAATAACTATGAATTTAACAAAGGAATCTATAACACAACTCATGTATCAATTACAAACATTGAAGCATCTAACCACAATTTATTCTCTAAACCCATAGAGTCAGTGTGCCAAGCTAACCACTTACTCCCCATTCCATATCCATAGATACACTCCCATTTACAATGGAACTATGATCCAAGACATCTGCTCAGTCATAAAACATATAAACAAGGGTCACAAGAAACAGTGTAGGTCACAAGTCACATGATATGTGGTAAAATTTTCCACCCTAAGGTCACTACTTAACTAAAGTCACAATATAAAAGTTTTAACTATCTAGTACACCCAAACCCATCAAAGTCTCACAATCCATAACCAAGGGTCTCAAAACTGGGTCACTCTGACAACCCAAACCTCCCATACATAGGGCCTAACCATAAACACAAGGTACATTCACCACTAATATCCCTAAAAGGTATCATTAACTTCTTATTTTAGTTTAATTAAACAATAATACTTTTAAAACCCAAAGATTTATATTTTAAAACTTTTCATTACGAATATTTTAGAATTTTGATATTTATTAAATTTTGAAATCTATGGTTTGGTTAGATAGAATTCAAATCAGAATTTATGAAGTGAAAAACATTATAAGTTTCTTAATGACAGTTTATTTATTCAAAACCATTAATTTGTAACCCATTTATACATTCTTATTAACCAAAGAGCCACATGAGAAGTTGGTTAAGTATAATGCAACCAAACAATTATATGTGAAATATATAAATGTATATGAAAAAATTAAATAAAACCCCACAATAATTTAAAAAATATGTAGATATAAATGATCAACAAAGATAAGTTGTAGGCAATAAATAAAATACCATATAATGTGAATCCCATTCACTAGAAATCATTGGAATAATACGATTGAAACCCAACTCATTTTTTCCAATAATGATGCATGAACACACACAAACAAACACAAACACACACACACCATTTGCGTACTAGGATAAAAGACAAAAATCTCATAAATAAACAATATCATACCCATGTGTTCCACTCATAGTGGAAATTAGTCAATATAAAAAATAAAAATTAATAATGATAATTCCCACTCTAGAAAACTTGATTTTTCTATCCCACATGGGGTTGTAAGAATTAAGAAATGATTTTATTACCAATCCCTGAAACATTCATAGTCTATAATAAACTATTCCCAAATAGTTTGTGTAAAGACCCAGAAATTTCAAGGACAAGTTTTTTTTAAATACTTTGGAATTTTATGAGTCTGTGGTTTCTGACGGTACTTGATTCCGAGGTCCGGTGTGCCCAGAATAAATTTATGAATTTTTGTTTGGGTAGTAAACGTACGTACGAGGTTTTCTATATTTTTAACTGGTGCTCAGAATTGAAATCTGAGGGCACTGATGAACTCACAACACCGATATTCGCTTAAGGGGACCTTTACCACAGTTGGGTTTTATGCGAGTTGAAAGTTAATTTTTGGGGTTTAACAAAAAAGTTAAATAAAATGGTTGTGAACAATTTCATTTTATCTTGGGTAGTTAAATCCTACATGGATAAGTTTTTGGTGGGGCCCACACCCACATAACCTCTCATGAGAGGATATTTGTGAGATGGGGCCCACACAAACCCGAACCCTTCCACCTCCCCTCAATTCCCCATTAATTCCCTACTGTTTATTTATTTTAACAATTCCTCAATAATGGTGGATCCTATTAACCTCCCTCTACCCATAAATTGTGCCAACTCAAATAATTAATGTCTACATTAATTATTCAGAACCTCTTTTGAATTAAATTGAATTGCATGGAAATTCTATTAATTTGAGAGCCTTTTTATTTCTTTTTTTCATTGGAAAATCACTTGTGGGGGAAGGTTCTGAAGATTTAGAAGAGAGGTGATCCTTCTTCGACGAAGAACACCGTTCTTCAACGAAGAACACCGTTCTTCAACGAAGAACACCGTTCTTCAATGAAGAACATCTCTGACGAAGAACCTGAAGGACTTCTTCCAATGACGCATCTTCCTCAGACGCAACTCAACGTCAAGGAGACTATGCCTCCTACGACAACGACTCTTCCTCCATCATTGACATAACGACACCATTCTACCACGACACTCTTCTTCTGCGGCTCGATGACGTGCGTCGTCAATTAAGAGGTATAGGTTTTTTATAATTTATAAGTGAATAAATTATCTTGTTTGTGATGTTCTCTTTAGATTACCTTTGGATGATTGTTACCGCCTAACGCGGAGGGCATGGGCTGAACAAACACGGCTCAAAGACTCTCCGTCGTTCTTGTTTATTTAATTCACAAAGGGAGGTGGTGGCGAATGGAGGCGGTGGCGAGCGAAGGTGGCGACCGCGCATAGGCTGCTTGTGGAAGAACCGCGGCCTGGAACCACGGGCCGATCGACCGACGAAGAACCGGCTGGCTAAAGCTGACCAGATTGAAGATACCACGTTGCCACAAGGGACACCGCACTGTGGAGGACCTTAGCCCACACTCCGCAGGTCGCTTCGACGGCGAACTGGCCGGATCGTCGGCCGACCGAGTGAAGAAGCCATGGCACCCGAAGGTGCCGCACAACCAGACTGCATCCCACTCGAGCGGGCCGCTTGATCCAGGAAGGCTAGCCGGCTTCAGCCGGTCGGTTGGAGGGTGGCGCTGGTCGGCACCACTAGTTAAGGAAAACTTCCCCCCCTCGGACCGCTCGACCTGCCGGCCGAGCCAGGGCCGTGCCCTGCTAGGCCGGGCCGCGTCGAGACATGATGGGCCACACGAATCACTGGGCCGGTCTGACCCTATACCGGGTTAGACCCACCAAAACTGGATCGACCGAACCCGCCAGCCCACTGGGCTTAACGGGTCAGGCCCGTTTTCACTTAAAGGTGAATAACTCGAAGACAACGCGTCCGATCGACGCACCGTCTACGACACTGGGATCCTCGTGACGTGGTGGTCCTTTTGCGATACTCTAAGTGAGTTTTGGATGACTTTGGAAAATGTCTGGGTTTGGAATGAGCATATTTCCAACCGGTCCCCTGGAAAGGGAAAAGTCAATATCTCTCAGACCGGGCGTCCGATTGACGCACCGTCTGTCGCATTGGGTTCTTTTTGACGAGATATAACTTCAGGGTACATCAAATCTAGACTTCGTGATAGTTGATGTGATGAACCCTTTGCTCGAGGAGCGAACCCTCCAAGAATCGAGGGTTCTTTGTGCGTGAACCCTAGAGCTGGTTGCGACTGCATCAACTATTGTACTGGAATCCTCCATGGGTTCGACAGTGACGACTACCGTTTTGGAATCCTCTATGGGTTCGACGGTGATGACTACTGTTCTTGTATCCTATGTGGGTCTGAAAGTTTGACCTCTGTACTTGTATCCTGTGTGGGTCCGGCAGAGTAGCTGGTCTTGTATCCTGTGTGGGTCCGACAGCTTAGCTGGTCTTGTATCCTATGTGGGTCTGACAACTTAGATGAATCAGTGACTACATCTGATCATCTCTATCACTATACGAAATATGTATACTTGTGTAAGCTGAGTCTTGATTTTCAATCATTATCATCGATGTGATTGACTTCTTTCCTGTTTGGACTGGGTTGTATTTTCACTCAGGAGTTGGATTCGTACTGTGGTTGATAACTTAGGTATAAGTATGGGAATATTCCTAAGTTGGGATGGTTGGTACTTCATGTTTTTATCTCTCATCTGTGGTTTATATTTTTTGGATTTCTGGGAGACCTTCAGGGGTCTTGGGGTCCCTAGTGAGTATCGTATACTCACCCCTGCACGGGCTTTGCCCACACTACATTGTGTTGGTTGCAGACGATGAACAACACTGATCAAGGTGGAGACTTGTTGAGCTGGATGGTACCCAGAGGTGGACCACTAGGCGAGACGTACACGGAGCAGACAGACAGAATTGAGGTGCTGAGGAGGCCATCTGTACCCACCATTCAGGTGGGATTCCCGGAGGACGACTCAATGGTTGCTGTTTTACTATACTGCAGTTGTGATAGCTTTCAGTTGTACTGTACTTTCAGTTGTATTTGTATACTGGCCCATTTACCTTTCAACACTTACTTTTGTACTCAGTTTACTTAGTGCTTACATCAGTTGTGTACTCTGTTGTGTTTTTTACTTTTATAAAGGCAATGCCTTCCCTTTTTATCAGAATTTACGCCGTTGGTGCTAGTCGCCAGCCCATGGCGTATGGAAGTCGTGTTTGGGGTAGTCATAGCACGAGCCCCGAGGACGGGTCGTGATAGATTGGTATCAGAGGAGTCAGTTATACCATATAACTTTGGACTCTGATCTTTCTTTCTGTGGAGCAATAGTGTTAAGAGTATAGAGTGTGGTTTTCAGTCTAGGGAGTCCAGTGTTGGTGCGGTGACCGACGTATCCATGCACCAGTGTAACACCCGAGACTTTTATGAGAAATATTTTGTTTTTATGTTATATAAATCATCAAAGGAATCTTTCACTACACACATCACTTGCTTGGATTTCTTTACACTCAATCACGACCTTCCTCGATAGCTTGCGTCGTACGCAATACCGAGATTCACAAAACAACGATATGTTATTAAAATATTATTAAAACTAGCCGTTATGAATAGTAATAACCACTTTTTGAAATTTTGTAAATTTTATTTTTCAAAATGGACTTCATTTTTGGATTCAGAATATCGAAATTATCCTAGAGTGAAATTTTGGTATTTTTTTGAAAACTTTCAATTTTTGATTAATAGTGAAACCACTAAGTGGTAGTTAAAAAAATGAATTTTTCATAAAACTTAATTTTACCGCTTCTGTGAGTGGAATTTCAAAAATAAGAGAGACACGGTTGATTTCAGTAAGTAAAATGTGGTTCAATGAGATGAAAATAATTTTTGGTGAATAGTAACTTTTTACTTTCTTTTACCACGGTTAAAAGTAAATAGGGTAATTAAGGGTAAAAATGTTATTATTATTACCCTAAAACGTGTCCTAATTCGATTGGATAAGTGTTATTCGACCAAAAACAACCTTATGAATAAAATATGACCATTTAGGCCCACTTGGATTAGATTAGGACATTTATTATTAATTTATTTAAAGAAGGGTTAAAATAGTTAAAATCAAAGTTTAATAAATAAATCATTTTTAATATAGGTTTATACATAAGATAAATTCGACTATAAATATTCATTATAAATATAAAAAGATTTCCTACATAATGGTATTTTATTTGTAATTTTTAGACATTAAATAATTTAATTTATTTATGACACAAAGATGATGCAGTAATTATCTTATTAATGAAATATTGACATAATTGATGTTATAAATACCCAAATAAATGTAATTTGAGACTTTTTATGAATTAAAATAATTTTCTAGGTTAATATGACATGTTAATATTGATTTAATTAACTTTTTTTGAACTAATCAGTCTGTTATGATTTTCACAAAAATCAATTACTCTATAGGGTCAAAATTGACATAAAATAGTTTTTAAAACAAATATTATATTATTAATTGTTATTTTATTCCTAAAAATATAAGGTTGGGCCAAGATACTTATATCATGATATGTGTATCATTAATGGACCACTTGAGGGTCTCTTGGATGTATATGTTAAGTTTATTAACTATATAATATAAAATACAAAGTGACATGGTAAATGTCAATCTAATTAACTAAGAGTTAAAACTAATAGATAAGGTTAATATAATGACCTAAACTTGTCTAAATTCTATTTGATTAGAGTATTTCGACCCATACCCACTTTAGCTTTTAAATATATCAATTTGGAGCTATTAAAAACCGAATTTTACTTTATAATAAAATAATATTTTTTGTTTTTCCAAAGGAGCCCCTCTCCTCCCTTATAAAAGGGCACCTCATCCCCCTCTTCCTCACTCCACATTGAGCCTTAAATCTCGGCCAAACCCTGCCAATTTCTCCTCTCCACTTCCCTTTAA
This sequence comes from Viscum album, assembly GCA_963277665.1. Classification (NCBI taxonomy): domain Eukaryota; kingdom Viridiplantae; phylum Streptophyta; class Magnoliopsida; order Santalales; family Viscaceae; genus Viscum; species Viscum album. The sequence continues at coordinate 1,786,965,776 of OY728146.1, forward strand.
AAATCCTAGAGGTCCTGGTCTTCTTCAAAGACCAATTTTAGTGCCCTAAAAGGAGGTCTCAAAGAGGCGCTTCAAAGAAGAGGTAATGTCTGTTACCAATTCTTTCAACTTTATTTCTTCTTCCACTTATTCTTATTTAGTTGTTTCATTATGAAGTAATAACATCAGTATCACTAATATACTGATATGTTATTATAAGTATGAAACAACCCTATTTCACCATCTATCCATCCTACGGAAAACAAAATCACCGCGCGTGCGTACGTACGAAATACCGTCTCCACGCCGTGGTGTAATCTATTTTCCACCACCACCTTACTTGGATGGGTATAATGGTGTAAATAATGACTATATATGACTATTGTAAAGTGATATTGATTCTGAAATAGTATAAATACACTCTAATACAATTCCACGATCATGGGAACGATATCATCGCTCGTGCGTACGTACGGAATACCATCTCCATGACGTGATGCGACTCGTTCTACATGATATTCATTGCATAATGATTATATAAATGAATTGAGTGAATAAATATGATATATATTACACTAATACCATTTTGTAAATGAGGAATATATAACCTAAAAAGAAGGATAAGAATTTATTCGACAAAACACGCATAAGAACAAAAAGTAATAAACACCCGAATAAACAAGTAGTAATGAAATATTACTAATAAGAAGCTAAGAATATGACCATATATGATATCATAAAAATAAGTATGATTCTGTAATAAGTCAATAACATTATTTAAATCATTATACAGGAGGTTCAGACACTTACAAAGCAAATCGGACCTAAGGTAAGGTAAAAATATCACAATCTCATTTTTATCCGAGATTGTTTATACTTTGGTATTTACTGGGGTGTATTTTATCATCCACATCCATGTTTCCTCAATATTTAATATTTATATCCTTCTACAATAGTTTATATCCAATTTTACCCTTCGGTGAGTTTTTAGTAAAATATATGAAAGGAATATTTTGTCATTTTTCGTACGAGGTACTTTTTGACTTTCCGACAAAAGTACGAGAAGAATGTTTTTTAACTTATATGACATGAATGGATTTTTAAAAAATTATTTCGAAGAAGCTTCCTTTACAAGTTTTCATGTTTATTTTTAATCAACTTCTTTTATTTTATAATTGTATGACATGTTAAGAAATGAAAAGTGTTTTTGAAGTAGAAAGGATATTTTCCTCAAGAATGGAGTTCAAGTGTTTTATCAAAATTATTTTCCATATAAGATAATAAAGGGTTCTATTTCTATTTATATTATTACATTGATTTGATTATGTTGTGATGGAAATATTTTTATGAATTCCTTTATCTTATATTAATTGTTTTATGATGTTACGATGTTTAAGATTCCCATTTTTATTACATGGGTTATGCTATGATGTATGGTTTATGATTTTGTGGCACACATAAGAATGGTATCATTATGAGATGGGTGGGACCTATATCTCCCTCCAATTCATTGGGTAAAGATTTTATATCCCATGAGATAGACATGGCTGGAACAGAAGGTTAAACCGGTTCAGTGAAACAGGACTGAAACGAGGAATGAACTCGGTTCAAAAATGGACTTTGTCCACTAAGATAGTCTTGGAAATGAGTCTTGACTAATAAGAAATGATTCTCTATGATTATGTGTGTATGCCACAAAGTTTCATGTTTTAAGTTATGATTATTGGGATTACATTTCACTACTATGATTTATCCCATGTTATGAAATTATGATCTCTTTTGCAGTTTAAGATTTCCAAAAGTTATATTCTTATGTATATGATGTGATTGATATTTCTTTTGTTTACCATTACTGAGCATTTGAGCCAACCCTTTTGTATGTTTTATTTCCCCAGGTCAGGAAGAAGGTTATTAAGTAGGATATGCCAAAAAGGGACTCTAGATATGATGAAATAAATGGGAGGCAAAATAGATGCTTTATGAACTAGTTTTTTATGTTTCCCAGTTTCTAAAGACTCTATACCTATATGGTCCTTTCCTGGTTTTGTTATATGTTGTAATAAGTGTGCTTCAATTATGAAGTAATGACAATGTATGTAATGTATGGGTCGTTATAGTTGGTATCAGAGGAAAGGTATAGTCAACCTTTGGAAACTAGGATGTGAAAGCCTTATTAAGAATCCTAAGGATAAGTCTAAGAATAGAACACAATCTTAGTGTTTTAGAAATGGCCATGAATAACCTAGGATAAGACCTTAAGTGTGGAATTTTATCCTTGATTATGTGGTTTTCCTATTATAATTAGTGTTGCTCACACTATTCTTCTTGGTTTTAGTCAATGGCTGGAACTCGAAGGAACCGTGTTAATGCGGAATGCGACAGACAATGCAATGATTGTCCCCTTGAGCAACCAAACGTTATGGGAGCTGGAATTAAAAATATTGTAGCCATGATCACACAACTTTCTCAAGCTATGAATCATGTAGGACTTCCAAACAAGAAAATGAAGGAGCAACATTCTGTTGAATCCTTCATGAGGCAGCAACCACCCTCATTCAGCGGGTCTACTGATCCATTAGTTGCTGAACAATGGATTAGTACTACTGAAAAGATATCTTCAGTTCTTCAATGTTTTGAACATGATAAAGTCATCTTAGCAGTGTATCGTTTGGAAGGTGATGCAGATCAATGGTGTAATCTTATAAAAAATACGAGGCCAAGATATGAAATTGAGTCCATGGAATGGGACTATTTCAAGAACTTATTTTTCAATAAGTACATACCTCGTATTCTCCGAACAAAGATGGAGAAGGATTTTCTTGAACTAAAGAAAAAGGATGATGAATCAGTTGGTACCTATAAAGCAAATTTTACAAGACTTGCAAGGTATGCTTCTGGTATTATTATCCAACCTGAGAGTAAGATCGATCGATTCTTTAGTGGCTTAAAACCAAGTCTTCGAAGGGCGTTAACCATAAGGGACTTCAATAGCTACGAGGAAATCGTTCGATGTGCTCTCAAAGTCGAGATGGAGATTGGAGTAACTCATCAGTCATATGGGTTTGATAAGAAGAGGAAAATGGAATTCAAAGGAAAATCTAAAGAGCACACTGAAAAGAAGATGAGCTTTCCCTTATGCTCAAAGTGTGGAAAGAAACATGGAGGGAGTTGTCTTAAAGGGACAAGTAAATGTTTCAAATGTGGAAAGGAAGGTCATAGGGCATTTGAATGCCGCAATGATGAGAAGAATATGTCTAATGATGCAAACAAAGGAAGGGATACACAGAATGAACCTACCACACTTCAATGTTTCAAGTGCAAGGAGATGGGACATTATGCCAATCAATTCCCAAATCCAAGGGTTGATGATGATGGTCGACGTCGACAAACTCTTAAGGATAAAGACAAAGGAAAGTCACATGAAATTTCTATCAGCGATGTGGAGTATGATAACGATGTGGTGAAAGGTACACTTACCATCCAATCTAAAGTAGCAAATGTTTTATTTGATTCTGGATCCACCCACTCCTTTATTTTTGAAGAATTTTCTAAGGGTATCACCGTATTACCTCATCAATTATATGTTGAGTTAGCTACGACAACCCCTAATGGCACAACAGTCGCATCAAAAGTTTATATATTCTTCTCCGATTGAAGTTTGTGGGAAAGTGCTTCCTGCAAATCTTGTGATTCTTCCTATAGTGGAATTTGATGTGATTCTTGGCATGGATTGGCTTTATTTATATGGAGCTCATATCAATTTCCAAAGAAGGGAAGTCACATTTCATATTCCAGATCAATCTATGATCTACTATCAAAGCAAGGATGAATATAACCTTCCAATGGAAATTTCTTCCATCTTATGGGTCTTGATTCCACTAAATAAAGGTTATTTATCTCAAATTGTTGGCTAGAAACTCACGATTAAGAATATGCCCATTGTACGGGTGTTTGATGATGTCTTTCCGGAAGAATTTCCGGGTCTTCCACCAAATCGCGAAGTTTAGTTTTCAATAGAACTTGTACCAGGTGCTTTACCTATTTCAAAGACACCTTATAGAATGGCCCCAATTAAGTTGCAGGAATTGAAGAAGCAACTCCAAGAGAATCTTGATAAGGGATTCATATGCCCTAGTGTGTCACTTTGGGGAGCACCTGTTCTGTTTGTTAAGAAGAAAGATGGATCAATGAGACTCTGCATTGATTATCGAGAACTTAACAAGATCACTATCAAGAACAAATATCCTCTCCCACGCATTGATAAATTATTTGACCAACTACGCGGAGCTCAATACTCTTCTAAGATTGATCTTCGTTCAGGGTATCATCAATTAAGGTTCAAAAGGGAGGATATACCAAAGAAAACTTTCCGTACAAGGTATGGACACTATGAATTTATACTGATGCCATTTGGTCTTACTAATTCCCCTGCTATCTTCATGGATCTGATGAATAGAGTCTTTAGAGACTATCTTGATCAGTCTGTGGTAGTCTTTATAGATGATATTATGGTATACTAAAAGAGAAAGGAAGAACATGAAGATCACTTGATAATTATATTGAAGACCCTGAGAAAGGAAAAGCTTTATGCCAAATTTACCAAGTGTGAATTTTGGCTTCAAACAGTTGCATTTTTGGGTCACATAATCTCAAAACAGGGGATATCTGTGGATCCAGCAAGAAAAGAGGTTATCGAAAGATGGTCGAGAGCAATAACAGTGACTGAGATCCGAAGTTTTCTTGGTTTGGAGGGATATTATCGACGTTTTGTGAAATATTTTTCACGATTATCTAATCCACTCACCAAGTTGACTCGGAAAGGAGTTAAGTTTGTCTGGATGGAGGAATGTGAAGAGAATTTCAAGGAGTTGAAAAGAAGGTTATCCAGTGCAACTGTGCTCACACTGCCTTGTAGTAGAGAAAGGTTTGTGATCTACAGTGATGCATCCAAGAAGGTATTGGGGTGTGTTCTTATGAAAAATGATATGGTGATAGCTTATGCCTCATGACAGTTGAAAATCCATGAGCAAAATTACCCAACTCATGATTTGGAGTTAGCTGCGGTAATCTTTGCATTAAAGATTTGGAGGCATTATCTTTATGGAGAAAGGTGTGACATTTATACTGATCATAAAATTTTAAAGTATATTTTCACACAAAAGGAGCTGAATATGCGCCAAAGAAGATGGTTGGAGCTGATTAAGGATTATGACTGATCAATTCATTACCACCCTGGGAAAGCAAACAAGGTGGCAGATGCATTAAGTCGACAAGACCATGCCAGTTTATCCATGATGAGGATCACAAAATATCCAATATTTCTGGATTTACAAAGGATGGATCTTGGAATTATAATGAAAGGGGAAAATCGTATCTTTCTCAAATGAATGTTCAACCATCTATACATGTGAAGATTAAAGAGGCACAAAAAGAAGATGTAGAGTTACAAAAGAAGGTGAGAAATGTTCCTGAATTCAACCTTGATTGTGATGGGATAATAAAGTTTAGGAATCGGGATTGTGTTCCTCCCATCCCTAAATTAAAGAAGGAGCTGCTGGATGAGGCTCATAGTTCTTCATTCTCTATTCATCCTGGAAGCACGAAGATGTATAGGGACCTGAAAGAGTACTTCAGGTGGGATGGCATGAAAAGAGATGTTGCTGAATATGTCTCTCGATGCTTGGTTTGTCAGCAAGTTAAAGGTGAGAGACAGAAGTCTAAGGGGATGTTACAACCATTACCCATACCCGAATGGAAATGGGAAAACATCACTATGGACTTTGTCACAGGACTTCCTAAAACATCCAAAGGCAATAATGCTATCTGGGTCATAGTTGATCGTCTTATAAAGTTCGTACGCTTCATTGTTATTAGAGAGGATTTCTCTCTGGATCAACTTGCCAGGATATATGTGAAGGAAGTGGTAAGATTACATGGAGTACCACTTTCTATTATATCTGATCGGGATCTGAGGTTTACCTCCAAGTTCTGGCGAAGTCTTCAGCATACTCTGGATATAGAGTTGAGTTTCAGCACTGCTCATCATCCTCAGACAGACGGTCAGTCTGAGAGAACAATTCAAACTCTAGAAGATATGTTGAGAGCTTGCACTATGGATTTCAAAGGTGGTTGGGATCAACATCTACCTTTGGTGTAATTTTCTTATAATAATAGCTTTCACTGCAGTATTCAGATAGCTCCTTATGAAGCTCTCTATGGAAAGAAATGCAGAACTCCAACTTGCTGGGATGAAGTTGGAGAAAGAAAGCTATTAGGACCAGATCTCATTGATGAAATTGCAGAAAAGGTCAGATCTATTCAACAACATATAAGAGAAGCTCAGAGTCGACAGAAAAGTTATGCCGACAACCGAATAAATGACCTAGAGTTTGAAGTGGGTGATAAAGTGTTCTTACGAATATCTCCCTAGAAGAGGGTCATGAGATTTGGAAAGAAGGGGAAGTTGAGCCCTAGATATATCGGTCCTTTCGTAATACTGGATCTTGTTGGGAAGGTAGATTACCAATTCGCGCTTCCACCGAATCTCTCTCAAGTTCACGATGTTTTCCATGTATGTCTCCTAAGAAAGTACATACCTGATCATTCACATGTACTCAGCTCAGAAGTTGTACCGCTGGAGCACGATCTTTCTTATGAAGAAAAGCCGATAGAGATTCTGGATCATAGAGAAAAAGTCCTACGAAACAAGACCACTAGGTTAGTGAAAGTTTTATAGAGGAACCACCAATTAGAAGAAGCTACTTGGGAGCTTGAGGATATGATGAGGGAGAGGTATCCTCATCTATTTGTTACAAAGTGACGAATTTCGAGGGTGAAATTCATTTTAAGGGGGGTAGAATGTAACACCCGAGACTTTTATGAGAAATGTTTTGTTTTTATGTTATATAAATCATCAAAGGCATCTTTCACTACACGTATCACTTTCTTGGATTTCTTTACACGCAATCGCGACCTTCCTCGATAATTTGCGTCGTACGCAATACCGAGATTTACTAAACAACAATATGCTATTAAAATATTATTTAAACTAGCCGTTATGAGTAGTAATAACCACTTTTTGAAATTTTGTAAATTTTATTTTTCAAAATGGACTTCATCTTTGGATTCGGAATATCGAAATTAGCCTAGGGTAAATTTTGGTATTTTTCTGAAAACTTTCAATTTCTGATGAATAGTGAAACCACTAAGTGGTAGTTAAAAAACTGATTTTTTCATAAAACTTAATCTTACCGCTTTTATGAGTGGAATTTCAAAAATCATAGAGACACTGTTGAAGTCATTAAGTAAAATTTGGTTCAATGAGATGAAAATATTTTTTGGTGAATAGTAACTTTTTACTTTTTTTTACCACGGTTAAAAGTAAATAGGGTAATTAAGGGTAAAAATGTTATTATTATTACCCTAAAACGTGTCATAATTCTATTGGATAAGTGTAATTTGACCAAAAACAACCTTAGAAATAAAATATGACCATTTAGGCCCACTTGGATTAGATTAGGACATTTATTATTAATTTATTTAAAGAAGGGTTAAAATAGTTAAAATCAAAGTTTAATAACTAAATAATTTTTAATATAGGTTTATAAATAAGATAAATTCGACTATGAATATTAATTATAAAGATAAAAATATTTCATACATAATGGTATTTTATTTATAATATTAAGACATTAAATAAGTTAATTTATTTATGACATAAAGATGATGCAGTAATTATCTTATTAATGAAATATTGACATAATTGATGTTATAAATACCCAAATAAATGTAATTTTAGACTTTTTATGAATTAAACTAATTTTATAGGTTAATATGAAATGTTAGTATTGATTTAATTAAATTTTTTAAAACAAATAATTCTGTTATGATTTTCACAAAAATCAATTACTATATAGTGTCAAAATTGACAGAAAATAGTTTTTAAAACAAATATTATATTATTAATTGTTATTTTATTCCTAAAAATATAAGTTTCGGCCAAGATACATATATCATGATATGTGTATCATTAATGGACCACTTGGGGGTCTCTTGGATTTATATTGTAAGTTTATTAACTATATAATATAAAATACAAAGTGACATGGTAAATGTCAATCTAATTAACTAAGAGCTAAAACTAATAGATAAGGTTAATATAATGAACTAAACTTGTCTAAATTATATTGGATGAGAGGATTTACACCCATACCCACCTTATCTTCGAAATATATCAATTTGGAGATATTAAAAACCGAATTTTACTTTATAATAAAATAATATTTTTAGTTTTTCCAAAGGAGCCCCTCTCCTCCTTTATAAAAGGGCACCTCCTCCCCATCTTCATCACACCACTTTGAGCCTTCAAGATCGTCCAACCCCTACCAATTTCTCCTCTACACTTTCCTAGAAACATCCTAGAGGTCATGGTATTCTTCAAAGACCAATTTTAGTGCCCTAAAAGGAGGTCTCAAAGAGGCGCTTCAAAGAAGAGGTAATGTCCGTTATCAATTCTTTCAACTTTATTTCTTCTTCCACTTCCTATTCTTTAGTTGTTTAATTATTAAGTAATAACATCAGTATCACTCATATACTGATATGTTATTATAAATATTATGAAACCCTATTTCACGATCTATTCATCCTACGGAAAACAAAATCACCGCGCGTGCGTAAGTACGGAATACCGTCTTCACGCCGTGGTGTAATCTATTTTCCATCACCAACATACTTGGATGGGTATAATGGTGTAAATAATGACTATATATGACTATTGTAAAGTGATATTGATTCTCAAATAGTATACATACACTCCAATTCAATTCCACGATCATGTGAACGATATCATCGCTCGTGCGTACGTACGGAATACCGTCTCCACGATGTGATGCGACTCGTTCTACATGATCTTCATTGCATAATGATTATATAAATGAATTGAGTGAATAAATATGATATATATTACACTAATAACATTCTGTAAATGAGGTATTTATAACCTAAAAACAAGGATAAGAATTTATTCGACAAAACACGCATAAGAACAAAAAGTAATAAACACCCGAATAAACAAGTAGTAATGAAATATTACTAATAAGAAGCTAAGAATATGACCATATATGATATCATAAAAATATGTATGATTCTGGAATAAGTCAATAACATTATTTAAATCATTATAAAGGAGGTTCAGACACTTACGAAGCAAATCAGACCTAAGGTAAGGGAAAAATAGCACAATCTCATTTTTATCCGAGATTGTTTATACTTTGGTATTTACTGGGGTGTATTTTATCATCCACATCCATGTTTCCTCAATATTTAATATTTATATCCTTCTAAAATAGTTTATATCCAATTTTACTCTTTGGTGATTTTTTAGTAAAAGATATGAGAGGAATCTTTTGTCGTTTTTCGTACGAGGTACTTTTTGACTTTTCCGACCAAAGTACGAGAAGAATGTTTTTTTAACTTATACGACATGAATGGATTTTTAAAACATTATTTACAAGAATATTCCTTTACATGTTTTCATGTTTATTTTTAATCAACTTCTTTTAGTTTAGAATTGTATGACATGTTAAGAAATGAAAAGAGTTTTTGAAGTAGAAAGGATATTTTCCTCAAGAATGGAGTTCAAGTGTTTTATCAAAATTATTTTCCATCTAAGATAATTAAGGGTTCTATTTCTATCCCTATTATTACATTGATTTGATTATGTTGTGATGGAAATATTTTTATGTCTTCCTTTATCTTATATTAATTGTTTTATGATGTCACGATGTTTAAGATTCCCATTTTTATTACATGGGTTATGCTATGATGTATGGTTTATGACTTTGTGGCACACATAATAATGGTATAATTATGATATGGGTGGGACCTATATCTCCCTCCAATGCATTGGGTAATGATTTTATATCTCATGAGATAGACATGGCTGGAACGGCAGGTTAAACCGGTTCACTGAAACATGACTGAAACGAGGAATGAAATCGGTTCAGAAATGGACTTTGTCCACTAAGATAGTCTTGGAAATGAGTCTTGACTAATAAGAAATGATTATCTATGATTATGTGTGTATGAAACAAAGTTTCATGTCTTATGTTATGATTATTGGGATTACATTTCACTACTATGATTTATCCCATGTTATGAAATTATGATCTCTTTTGTAGGTTAAGATTTCCAAAAGTTATGTTCTTATATATATGATGTGATTGATATTTATTTTGTTTACCCTTACTGAGAATTTGAGCTCACCCTTTTGTATTTTTTATTTCCCCAGGTCAGGAAGAAGGTTATTAAGTAGGATATGCCAAAAAGGGACTCTAGATATGATGAAATAAATGGGAGGCAAAGTAGATGCTTTATGAACCAGTTGTTTATGTTTACCAGTTTCTAAAGACTCTATACCTATACGGTCCTTTCCTGGTTTTGTTATATGTTATAATAAGTTTGCTTCAATTATGAAGTAATGATAATGTATGTAACGTATGGGTCGTTATAACTAGGACCCTGACCACTGATTTCCGACTCGGTGCATGAAAACTCTTATCGCATGTGTGTTTCAAAAGTTTTCTTTGTGATTAATTTGTGTCAGCTCACCAAGTATACTGTTTGACTATGGAACACCTGTTTCTTTTCAAGATGGCTCCACAAAGGCAGCCCACTAGGGTTCCGAGTCACGTGTGAGATGGTAGCCCACTGAGCGACGAGGCCTTAGTGTAGGGCCCCATAATAGCGGAGGCACCATAGGTACCACTACCCACTGAGCCACCAATACTACTAGCTCCAGCAGTAGAGAGTGCATGCCGCTTGAGTGCGTTGCACGAGTTCCAACGATATAGGACACCTCGGTTCCGCAGAGAGACAAACCCACAGGCAGCTGAGGATTGGATGGAGGCTATCATCAGAGTTTTTATATTGGTTGGGTCACCAGCCGACCTTTTTGTTATCCTTACCAAGAGTCTCTTGCATGCAGTGGCAGGCAGATGGTGGAGCTTGATGCTCCAGGTGCATGATGAGGCATTGTTACTTTGGACGGATTTTGAGAGTCTCTTCCGCACGAAGTTTGTTCTAGCCACCCTTCATGTGGTGCAGATTCAAGAGTTACTACATCTGCAGCCGGGAAGCATGTCAGTAGCTCAGTACTCATCAAGGTTTACTGACCTCTCATGATACTCCATGGATATGGTTTGGGACACATTCTTTAGGGCCCAGACCTTCGAGCAGGGACTAGGGCACGAGATCAGGGCTTCGAAAATTCCCCTCAGCATCCCGACGCAGGCAGGGGTACTGGAGCGAGCCCTTCTAGTAGAGAGATTTCTCGCTGAGCAGTCACCAGTGGCGAGACCCACCACAGGGTGACATGTAGTTGAGTCTTCTACAGCCGACAATAGACAGATGTCGCAGGGGTCTAAGCGGACCGGGCCATCAGGTGGGAGACCTCAGGATACCAGTTCTGTTGTGAGGGGCACACAAAACAGTTCCATCCTTACGAGGAGGAGGCAGTGCTATGCATGCGGTGGGCAGGGCCACACGGCTCGTGACTGCCAGAACCTCCATTTAGATGAGTAATAGATGGTAGAGGGACTTCGCTAGTAGAGGAAAAGGTTTGACAGTGGTGGTCCACCAGGAGCGGGCAGACGAGGTTGAGGAGTTGGCCGAGCAGTGGGTGGTGGATGATGTTTCGAGGATCTTCGACCACCACCACCAGGAGGTCCACCTCAACCATAGGGAGAAGGCAGACAGAGGCAAGCACAACTCCAAGAAGTCGAGGCCTACGACCATGGTGCACCTAAGATGATTATAGGTACTCCCTGTGTCTACTCCACCCTTTCTTCAGTTCTTATAGACACAGGTGCAAGTCATTCTTTTATTGTTGTTTCCCTTGTTCGGAGCTCGGAGATTCTGATGGAGCCGTTGGCTCGATCCTTACGGCTAGAGACTCCTATGGGAGCAGAATCGACGATTACACACTGGTTCCGGTAGTGCGAGCTTACTATAGGTGGCGATAGATTCGGCTGGGATCTTCTTATAGCGGCGTCGAGGCCTTACGACGTCATTGTGGGTTTGGAATGGTTATCTATAGGTCATGCTCATATTGACTGCATTAGGCACAAAGTGCCGTGTGTCTGCATGGATGGGAGCAGGTTCACCTTCACCGGCGAGAGGGGAGCCTTTGCAGCGTAGGATGGACTTATGCAGAGGAGAGTGAAGCCAATCACACATCAGTTGGCTAGTCTCATCCTTAGAGCAGTTGATGTGCAGAGTCTGAGTTTTCCTGTTGTGGTGGATCAGTACACATACGTTTTTCCTGATGAAGTTCCGGGACTACCTCCTCACAGAGAGGAAGACTTCTACATTGACATGTACCTCAGGACAACACTGATATCTACTCCAGCATATAGGATGGCTTACGCTGAGCTTTTTGAGCTGCAAGTACAAATGGAGGACTTACAGGGAAAATGATTTATCCAACCTAGTGTTTCACCCTGGGTTTATCCGATTTTATTTTCCAAGAAGGTGGATGGGAGATTGCAACTGTGTGTCGACTACCGTCGCTTGAATCAGGTGACCATAAGGTACCCACTTCTGAGGATTGACAACCTCTTCGATCAGCTCAAGGGAGAATGATTGTTCTCTAAGATAGTCCTTAGTTTAGGCTATCACCGGCTCAGAGTTCGAGACATGGATGTGAAGAAGACAACCTTCAGGTTTCGGTATGGACACTACGTGTTCTTGGTTATGACCTTCGGCATAACCAACACTCCAGTAGTGTTCATGAGTCTCATGAACAGGATCTTCTAGCCTTACCTCGATCGTTTTGACATAGTCTTCATCAAAGACATACTGATTTACTTGACTAATGAGGATGATCACACCTCCCACTTGTGGGTTGACACACTCCGAGAGCACCAGATTTATGGTAAGCTCTCGAAGTGTCAGTTCTGAATTCGATAGGTTCACTTTCTGGGACACAACATCTTGGAGGAAGGAGTAGAAGTGGATCTAGTGAAAATTGAGGTAATAATTTCTTGGGATCCACCTAAGAGCGTGACGGAGGTACAAAGTTTCCTGGGACTGGCTGGTTACTATCATGGATTTGTGCCAGACTTCTCCAGAGTTGCAGCACCACTTTCAACCTTGACGAAGAAAGGGAAACCCTTCATGTGGTCAGATAGATGTTAGCAGAGCTTTCAGGAGCTGAGGCATATATTGACCAATGCACGCATCTTGAGGCTACCGGAGGAGGGCTTTGGGTACGTAGTGTACTGCGATGCATCAGGGACCAGACTCGGGTGTGTTCTGATGCAGGAGAGAGCAGTGATCGCTTGTGTTTCACGGAAGCTGAGATCGCAAGAGCAGAACTATGCTACCCATGACCTAGAGTTAGCCGTAGTTGTTGTTTCCTTGAAGATGTGGTGGCACTATCTGATGGCTGAGCTCTTTACAGTCTATTATGACCACCGGAGTCTCAAGTAAATCTTCTCATTGAATGAATTGAACCTAAGACAGTGGCGATGGCTCGAGTTCCTCCAGGACATTGAATTTGAGAAATTTTATACTCATGGGAAGGGTAACGTTGTAGCTGATGATCTCAACAGGATATCAGGAATTCAGTTTCTAGGAGAGGATACGGAGCAGCTAGCTGCGTCAGAGATATCCTTTAAGGATAGAGATGGAGCATCCTTTCTTCAGTCACTCACAGTCACTCCTCCAATCCTTAAGCGAGTTAGAGAGGTACATCGTGGGGACATTGATTGTCAGATGCAACGTGCTCAGATATCCTTAGGGCAGACAGCTGGTGGATTTTCTGAAGGAGGGGAGCATGTAATCCTCTTCAGGGGACATGCCATGGTACCAGTTTCACTACATGAGGAGGTTTTGATGGAGTTTTACACTTCCCCTATAGCGTTACATCCAGGGGTGGCGAAGATGTATCAGGACCTCAAACAACAGCATTGGTGGCCAGGTATGAAGAAGGTTGTAGCAGAGTTCGTTTCACGATGCCTCACTTGTCAGCAAGTGAAGGTGGAGCACCAGGTACCAGCAGGCTCGGTACAACACTTAGAGGTCCTAGAGTGGAAGTGGGATGAGATCCAAATGGATTTCGTGATGGGGCTTCCACGTACATCCAGAGGAAACGACTATATCTGGGTGATCGTAGACCGACACACCAAGTCAGCCCACTTCCTACTGATCAGAGAGGAGGGCTCAGTAGAGATTTTTGGATTCCTCTAAATTCAAGAGATCATACAGTTTCATGGCGTTCCATCGACTATCGTCTTCAATCGAGACACTCGTTTCACTTCCCAGCTTTGGAAGGGGTTGCATAAGGCTTTTGGCACGCAGCTTCGTCTGAGCACCGCCTTCCATCCTCAGACGGATGGCCAGACTGAGAGAACCATTCAGACTCTCGAGGATATGCTCTGTGAATGTGTCCTTGACTTTGGTCACAGATGGGAGGATCACTTACCCTATGTGGAGTTTGCGTACAACAACAGCTATCACTCCACCATCGAGATGACACCTTACGAGGCACTGTACAACCGACCTTGCAGATCACCTCTGTGTTGGACAGACCCAGGGGAGTCAGCAATAGTAGGGCCAGAGATGGTGCAGGCTATAACAGAGAAGGTTCAGATCATCCAAGAGCAGATGAAGACTGCACAAAGAAGACAAAAGTCCTATGCTGATAGAAGACGAAGACCACTGGAGTTCGAGGATGGCGACCACGTTTTCCTACATGTCTCACCTCGATGAGGTCTATGGAGATTTGGCCAGGGAGACAAGTTATCTCCACGATTCATCGGACCTTTCCAGGTCCTCAACAGAGTAGGTGAGGTGGCTTATCGCCTGGCCCTTCCACCTCAGTTGCATCAGGTGAACGATGTCTTCCACGTATCTCAGCTGAGAAGATACGTGCACGACCCGACCCACATCATTGATCATGGGGAGCTGGAAATCGATGACGGGGCGACATTCATTGAGGTCCCGGTGGAGATTGAGGATCGACAGGAGCAGGTTCTATGTGGAAGCTCAATTCCTCTGGTGTGCGTTCGCTGGTAGCATGGGAACCTCCAAAAGAGCACTTGGGAGCGGGAGGCTCAGATGTGTGCTCAGTACCCCCATTTTTTTCCCTATGTGTGTGTTGTAGGTTTACAACGATGTAAATACCGGAGATGGGAGTAATTTAAAGACCTGGAAATTTCAAGGAATTTTTTTTAAATACTTTGGAATTTTACTAGTCTATGGTTTCTGACGGTAATTGATTCCGAGGCTCGGTGTTCCCGGAATCAATTTCTGAAGTTTTGTTCAGGTACGTTCCATAAACGTACGTACGAGTTTTTCTATCTTTTGAACCAGTGCTCATAATTGAAATATGAGGGCACCGATGAACTCCCTGTGCCGGTATTCGCTTAAGGGGACCTTTACTGCAGCTGCGTTTTATGCAGGTTGAAAGTTAATTTTTGAGGTTTAACAAAAAAGTTAAATAAAATTGTTGTGAAATTTTTTATTTTATCTTGGGTAGTTAAATCCTACATTGGAAAGTTTTTAGTGGGTCCCACACCCACATAACCTCTCATAAGAGGATATTTGTGAGGTGGGGACCACATGAACCCAAACCCTTCCACCTCCCCTCAACTCCCCATTAATTCCCTACTGTTTATTTATTTTAACAACTCCTCATTAATGGTGGAGCCTCTCCACCTCCCTCTACCCATCAATTTTTCCAACTCATATAATTAATGTCTACAATAATTATTTGGCACCTCTTTTGAATTAAATTGAATTTCATGGCAATTCTATTAATTTGAGAGCCTTTTTACTTATTTTTGCGTTGGAAAATCACTTGTGGGGGAAGGCTCCAGAGATTTAGAAGAGAGGTGATCCTTCTTCGACGAAGAACACTGTTCTTCAATGAAGAATATCTCTAACAAAAAACATGAAGGAATTATTCCAATGACGCATCTTCCGCAGACACAACTCGACGTCAAGGAGTCCATGTCACCTACGACAACAACTCTTCCTCTATCGTTGACGGAACGACACCATTATACCACGATGATCGTCTTTTGTAGCTCGATGACGTGAGATATCAATTACGAGGTAGGGGTTTCATATAATTTATAATTGAATAAATTATCTCATTTGTGATTTTTTCTTTGAATTACCTTTGGCCGATTGTTACCGCCTAACGCGGAGGGCGCAGGCCGAACAAACACGGCCCGACGACTCTCTATCATTCTTGTTTATTTAATTTGAAAAGGGAGGAGGTGGAGAATGGAGGTGGGGGAGAGCGAAGGCGGTGGACGCATGCCGGCTGTGTGCGGAAGAACTGCGGCCCACTACCGCGGGCTGCTCGGCCGACGAAAAACTAGCCGACTAAAGCCGACCGGACCGAAGATACCGCAGTGCCACAAGGGACGCCGCACTGTGGAGGACTATGGCCCGCGCTCTGCGGGCCGCTTCGGAGGCAAACTGGTCGACTCTTCGGCTGGCCAAGTGAAGGAGTCGTGGAACCTGAAGGTGCCGCGCAGCAAGACCGCAGCCCGCCCGAGCGGGCCGCTAGCGCCAGGAAGGCCGGCCGGCTTCAGCTGGCCAGTTGGGAGGGCGGTGCCACTCGGCGCTACCGGTTTAGGAAAGCGCCCCCCCCCCCGGGCTGGGCCACATGAATCACCGGGCCGGTATGACCCTCTGCCGAGTCAGACCCTCCAAAACCAGATCGACCTGACCCGCCAGCCCACTGGGCTTAATGGGCCGGACCCATTTTCACTTAAAGGAGAATAACTTGAAGACCACACATCTGATCGACGCGCTGTCTGCGGAACTGGGACCCTCATGACGTGTAGGTCCTTTTGAGATACTATAAGTGAGTTTTGGAAGAATTTGGAGAATGGCTGGGTTTGGAATGAGTATATTTCCAACCAGGCCCATAGAATGGAAAAGTCAATATCTCTCAGACTGGGCGTCCGATTGATGCGCCGTCTGTTGTGTTGGGTTCCTTTTGATGAGACGGAACTTTGGGGTACATAAACTCTAGACTTAGTGATATTTTATGTGATGAACACTTTGCTCGAGGAGCGGACCCTCCCTGAATCGGGGGTGTTTTGTGTGGGAACCCTAGAGCTGGCTGCGACTGCATCGACTAGTATACTGGAATCCTCCGTGGGTTCGCCAGCGAAGACTACAATACTAAAATCCTCTGTGGGTTCGACGGTGATGACTACTGTTCTTGTATCCTGTGTGGGTTTGGAAGTTTGACCTCTGTACTTGTATCCTATGTGGGTCTAGCAGAGTAGCTGGTCTTGTATCTTGTGTGTGTCCGACAGTGTTGATGGTCTTGTATCCTGTGTGGGTCCTACAGCTTAGATGAATCAGTGACTACATCTAATCATCTCTATCACAATACGAAATATGTATACCTGTGTGAGCTGAGTCTTGATTTTCAATCATTATCATCAATGTGATTGACTTCTTTCCTGTGTGGACTGGGTTGTATTTGAGCTCGAGAGTTGGAGTCGTACTGTGGTAGATAACTTAGGTATATGTATGGACAAATACCTAAGTAGGGTTGGTTGGTAATTCGTGTTTTTATCTCTCTTCTGTGGTTTATCCTTTGTGGATTTCTGGGAGACCATTGAGGGTCTCGGGGTCCCTACTGAGTATCGTATACTCACCCCTGCACGGGCTTTGCCTATGCTACGTTGTGTTGGTTGCAGACGACAAAAAACACTTATCGAGGTGGAGACTTGTTGAGTTGGATGGTACACAGAGGGGGACCACTTGGCGAGACGTAAATGGAGCGGAAGGACGAACTTGAGGTGCTGAGGAGGCCATATGCACCCACCCTTTAGGTGGGATTCTCGGAGGACGACTATGTGGTTGTTGTTTTACTATACTGCAGTTGTGCTAGCTTTTTTTTTGTACCATAATTTCAGTTGGATTTGTATACTGGCCCATTTACCTTTCAACACTTACTTTTGTACTCAGTTTACTTAGTGCTTACATCAGTTGTGTACTCTGTTGTGTTGTTTCCTTTTATAAAGGAAATGCCTTCCCTTTTTATCTAGATTTACGCCTTTGGTGCTAGTCACCAGCCCCTGGCCTATGGAAGGTAGGTTTGGGGTAGTCACAACATGGGCCCCGAGGACGGGTCGTGATAGTTAGAAAAAAGAAAAAATAATGGCCACTAATACCACTTAATAACATTCCACTATCTTGAGCTTCTGAACGATGCCTGGATCACCAATCTCCACATGCCCTCAGGCCTACCTCCTTATATAATAGAGGGTTCTGATTAGAAGTTAAGACCTATGAATATACCATGGGGATACTATCACATCATTTAAAATTAAAAAAATCATCATAAATGAAAATAGAAAATAAAAACCAAACATAAACATGAAAACCAGGGTAAGTGTAGATAGATAACTAAATATCGAATGAAAAATCAGATAAATTTTTTATATATATCAGACCCCCTGTGGGGGGATCATAAACAAAAATTACTAAAATAATACAAATCAACTATATCTAGGGTCCTATCCTCAACTGATCCTGATCTCTACTGGGTCCCATCAGCCATACCTGACCCTGATTACCGAGAAACAAACAATCCATGTGGATCCTTTCTTGACACATGTACTTATGGAATATGATTTCATCTTCTCGGGTTCCCAAGTGCCCTATAATACCTACTTGGGTGTGAGTAAAAATCATCATTCCATGGGAAAAAATGTCTAAAAAGTAATCAGTCTAATAAATAGTTCATGTTGAGTTGCTCAAGTAAAAAAATACAATACATTAAATAAATTAAATAAAAGAAATACCATAATAAAAAACTGAACCTAAGGGATAGGTTTACCCTGGGAATGATACATACATACTTTGTATAGTGTCTATGTAACATTAATCATGGTGTCTATAATGGGATGACTCATTCCTAAGTATAAAACTATGGAATCCATTATTGTACAAATTGAGAGAACCCACATTTCTGCACTGAGCCTTCCCTCTCAACAACCCATAGAGAATCCATAGTTTGGGTAACCCTTGGTTTAATATTTTTATAACACTAGTCTAAACTCATGGAACCATTCATGATACTTATATTCACTACTTGGGGGGTACCCCTGCTTATATGTGAGGATTTCCACTTAGCATAACTAGGATGAATCTAGGGAGATCATACCGCAACATTCACTAAGGTACCCAATAAGAATCCATGATATTAATCCATGGTATTCAAATAATATAAAAATCACACAAATCCAAGGGGGATAATCCCTAAGGCATTTGTGGTAATGAGTCGAGCAGAATCCAATGGCTCACTTTAGAAATTCCATATCATTGGACCTTTATGAATCTAAGTGTTTAATCACACCGTGAAATTAATAAGAGACCCTTAGTAGAATACATGGATTTCTCATAGAATCCCACTTTTTCAGGTCTATATAGACTCCAATGAATCATATAAAGGCATTCAAACTATAATAAGAATTTACATAAGGACACCATTATGAATACCCATCTACTATGAAGCCTTAATCGTAATTTCATAAGAGCCATATATTTCCCCATGGTTTGGTTAAATATAATGCCATTGAAAATCTATAATGGAAAATAAGATACAAGTTGGTTAATGGTGTCCTTTTTATCAAACACACTATTTAACAATTCATATAAATGGTCAAACCCATTACAACACTTTAAATTTCATTTCATTAGAATATCTATTTTTAAATACCAAATGAAACCGTTAAAACCCTTTTTACAATCCTATGCCAAAATTAAACCCATTTTCAAAATACCATCCCATTTATCATTTCAAAATATCAATAAAAAATGCTAGTTCCAAAAATATCATTTTGATGTCCATTTCCAATTATTATTTCACATAATTTTTGATGTTATTCCTAGGGCTAACACTTTATCACACCTAATCAAATATCATTAAATCATTTCAACTCCATTTTATAAGTTTTGGGATTTTTAACCCATTCTTTTAATACCATTCCATTACCCTAGGTCCAACCAAAGGGTAAAATCTATTTACTATTTTTGGTGGTTATGAAATTCCATTTCACAACCATCGATTGAAAATAAGTTCACCTCAAACCATTAGAAACAAAACTTATTAATTTAAGGGAAATGACCCATTTCAAGGTTATTTGTCCAAACACGACATTCCTATTGAAATTTACTATCTCTTAAGGTCTAAACCATTTCAAAGAGGAATTTATCCAAGGAAAAATCAAACTTAGACATTTTAATTTATTTTAGATCAAGAATAATGAAACAAGATTGACCATACCACACACACACTTGGAGATTAAGGATATAATATAGTTTAAATAAAAGTTATCACATACCTTATCCTTATAAAATTCTATATGTATGATATGAGAACCCGATTTGATTAAAAAAGGAAGAAAATTAAGAACCAAGTAGATTCCTTGATAATAAGGCACAACCTACTTAGATGATGAAAGTTAAAAAGATGGAAATAGAAAACAAATAAAGGGGTAAGGCTTAGGATAGACTTTTTAAGGGCTTTACAATGAATATTAGGGAATCCAAAAACCCCAAGAAATAGAAGAGGACCATAATGGAGTAGAGGAGAGGGAAGGGATCATGTGCGGAGAGGTATTGTGGGTGGATGGGAAAGAAGTTAACCTATTTAAGACTAGAAGGAAAAAATGGTCATTCTTTACACTTCTAAGGGGAACATGGTTTTATCATAAGGTTTGAAAAACCATGTGCCAAGTGTGTATCTTGCACTGTCCAAGCCCAAACACTTCACAAAGTTACAACACATAGTTTCAAAAACCATGCACCAATCATGTGACATACTTTTGTCACTTTAAATATAGCCACATGATTTCTAGGGACCTTATAGAGAACCATGATATTCATACATATATATTAAATATTTTTAGATGAATATTATATAAATTACATAGAAAAACTCTCAAGGACTATAATATTTTAGTTTATTTGGAGACTAGGTACACAATATTCTAATTTGGTGAAATATATTCAACATCTCCAACAAAGATATTCCCCTTTAGTAGTATTCAGAAACATACCATGCTTAAAACTACTATTTATAACCTGGGGATAGGAAACATAAGAAAGGGCGAGCACAAATACTTAGTAAGGGTAATAAAGTGAGATATCAATGATCACATAAGTGTGATAGGAGAATAAGGGTATGAAATCATATAATTAGCATTTAAAAACCATACCTTGGATATCAAATATCATAATAATGAGACATGGCATAAGGCTTTGAAGTTCATAAGATATTAATCATAAATAAATCAATGAACATGACCCAGGATAGTGTAACATTGACATAAGACATGAAATTATCGAATAAACATTATCTAATAATATTGCGAATATGTGTAAATAGAGTCATGTTTACTTATTAAGTTAAGGATATGAAATCAATACCTTATAAAAACTTATGAACATGCAACTAGGTCTAAGCATAACATTATGGACCTGAAAGACATGTCCATGCATAAAATTATGAATATGTAACCAAGTTCACACATAACATTTTGAAAATGTAATCAAGTTTACACCTGAAAGTGTGAACATATAATCAGGCTCATAAATAATAATGTGAACATGAATTCAGTTTCACACATAACATATTTACTCATGAGTTATCTATCTTTACCCAATACATAGGAGAGAGATATAGGTTCCACCTATCACGTTATGAAATTCATATATATGTGTGTCACAAAAACATAAAACATTCATCATATCATAACCCTTGAAATGAAATGGGATTCATAAACATTTAATCATATAAAAACACATGGAGAAGAGTCAAGTTTCATAATCATTTCATCATTTTATCATATCATAACCCTTAAAAAATTAAATGGGTTTCCTAATTTTTTTCATAACATAGCCTATGGAATAAAAACTGTTTTTATAAACATATTATCATGATAATACATTAAGAGAGATAATAAGAATGCAATATTAGGTTTATATCCCCAGTAAATAAAAAGTAACATCAATGGATGTTATCTTAGAAGGAAAATTATTTTTCAAAGACACATGGAACATTTCTTAAGAAAAATAACTTTTCTTTGAAAATTAGTTTATAAAAAAAAATAATTTTTTAAAAATCATTTGGCATGTAAATAAACTTGAAAAATTATAATGTAATATTAAAATATAATAATGGTAATGATTGTAGAAAATTCCTTTCATACCATACATGTTAAAATAAATATTCCTTTCACATTTTTTGTAAAATCCAAATAGGCATTGTTTTTTCAAGAGACATGAAGATTGATTTTGAAAAAATCTTTAAAAAAATTCAAAAAAGGGTAAAAATTTATTTAATAAGTCATTTAAAAAATTTTGAAATAAAATTTATTTTTTAGAAAATATTGTTTTGGAAGAAAAAGGGGCTTCAATCGAAGAGTTAAATAAAAGATATTTTTCTTAGAAAGGTATCTCAATTATATTAAGTAAAAAAGAGTTTAAAATGGTACTATTACTTGAACATATCACGAGTAACCAGAGTATAAGAAAATTAATGAGTATTATTGAGAGTTATTTAATAATATTTCAACATTAGAGACTTAATCATAAACAATCTTGATAAATGATTATATTGTAACATAAATTCATTTTCCAATTTGGTAACTTTGAAACACAATAACCATGAAAGAGATATCCTCAAATGGATATGTAATACCCATAATTTTTATAGGAAACTTCATAAAATAAATTCTTGATAAGTATATACACAACATTAAATAAGATAGGTGCATGACATAACATATGCCTTAAGGAAGAAAAATTGTGAAAAAACCCTTACTGATTGGGTATATTTTGAATCGTAAGACATAGTATTGAATAAAATAAAATAAAACCTTAAATATAATAAAAATAATGATATTTTTGATATAAAATATAAAATGGGAAGTATATACACCACACATAATAAATGACTTGTGAATTTTTATATGTCTTCTAGAAATAAATGAGTGACTAGAAATCCCTTACCTTAAGTATCAAATTATTTTGTACACATTAGAACCTTATATATAATAAATATAAATTTATTCTACATATATTAAAAAACATAATGATATATATCATACCATATATGATTTTATTATGACCTTACATGACCTGTTTATTCATAATTCCATGTTAAAGTCAAGTTTTGGGCAATAACTACATTGTTTTTTGTGTGTGTTTTGATTTATTATTTTTGAAAATATTAATTTTATAATGGTCCAATTATCTAAAAAAATTTAACCATTATATAAATAAATTATATATTTAGTTTATTTTTATTTATAGTAATCCATAAAAGTTAGAGATAGAAAATGAAATGCACTATTTATAGAGATGGTAGGTCGTATTTACGCATGAACATTGTTTCCATTTTATCGACAGGTTGAAAGAAAGAAAGGTAAATAATAAATTACCATTTAAGGACCATTTTTATTTCATACATATCACATTTTCTCATTATATAAATCCTTATTTCATTCTATGTAAACCCTAAATGAAAAACATCACTTCGTGAGGCGGTATTTCATCGTACACATGAGCGATGTTATCCTATTCCCATAGAATATAAAGTATGAAGGTATATGTGATATAATTGTTAAATAAGTATAATAATATCATAAATATCAAATATAAAAATTTAATATATAATTATATGCATCCATGGTAGGTGGTAATGGAAAAAAGAATGACATCGGTTCGCAAGGACATTGTCCACCGTACACACGAATGATGATTTCGTAACCCATTTGATAAATGTGGAGATTATTTTAAGTAATTACATCAACATAAGATCATATTAGTATATATTATATAATTTGGTTATTATATTTTAAGTCTTAATATATAATTTAATGTGGAAAATAGAAAATAAAAAGAATGATCTTAATGAAGATAGTTACCTTCGCTTAGAAGAACCTCCTTTGGATATCTTATTAATGACCATTGTGTTGGTCTTTTGGGAGGACCAGTAGCTCTAGAACATAGATAAGGATTTTTGGTAGGGGTTTTTGTATGTTTTTTATAAACTATATTTCTTAATTGTTGTGTATAATTGAATGGTGGTGGCCTTTTATAAGTGGGGGGAAAGGAACCCACTTGAAACTATATGAAAACCTCCCAAAAGAATCGAAAATAATAAAGTCATTACCATGAAAAAAACATAAAAATGATCATATATTACAACTTGATTAGTATAATATTGAAATATGTCCATATAATTATAATTTTACAAGTATTATAGTCGTTTTAACCCTTGTTTTCTTAGTTTAACCCTCAGTAAACCCTTTTTTACCTTAACCATGTTAATTATTATTTTTAGTATTTCCACTATTCATTATGGTAAAAAAACCAAGTTGAACTTATTAGATAATATAAATTGTTATTATTAAAAATATGTAATCCATGTTTAAAAATTCAATTCATATAATTTTCAAAATTTAATTTACAATTAATCTCACAGACACGATGAGAAAACAAGTTTTCAAAGGGAAAAAGTTCAAAAGTTCATAAGGTTTTTATAGTATAATTAAATATTTAAATCGTTATAAAGAATTAAATAAGATAAATAAATATATAATTTAAATAATTTTAATTTAAATATAAATTACAATATAATTTTACTTAATAATAATTTAAACGAAAACGTAGTTTTCTATTAAAATTCTATATTTTTCACTATTCATCAAAAAATTAATCATTTCAAAAAATTATAAAACATTAGACACAATATAGTTTTGGAATGATTATTTCCAAAATTAATTTCATTTTATGAAATTAAATTTCTAAAATTCAGGAAAATTTATTTTGTTACAAGCACACAAAAAGGATACAAAACTGTTTTATCAAAAAATACAGTTTTAAGGCCTTCAGGCTAAGGCTTTCAGGACACCTTTAAGGACTTAGGGCCACCCCAAGTCCCTTGGGAAACCTCAAGGCCTTCATAACCACCTGATATGTAGATTACCATACAAATTCTATAAGGAACCAGCTCTAGAGGAGGATTTAAGAGCAGGATGCATTTACCAGAGCATGGATAAACGATTTGGAAGAATGAGAGGGTATGTAATTTTCATCAGTACCAAGCTTATGCATCTCTATGTAGGACATCTATCCAAACAACCATGAAAAGGTGGGGATCTAACATGATGTAGATGTTGGGGAGGGAAGGTTTTAAGTAGTCATAGTCTGTATGATTTTATTAAGACCTACGGGTCCTGTAATGTTTCCAAGCCTACGAGTAATGTAATATATAATCCTATGATCCTTATAAAGGTTCCCCCTCATCCCTTGAAAGGGGTTTTATCAAAAATAAATTAAAAATAAGGCCTTCAAGACATTCAAGCAAGCATAAAAATAGATTTATTTTTATCTATAATCTAAAGAACAAATTAATTGAATGTTAAATATTTGATTGGATATATAATATTTAAATTTAATTAAAATATTTCATAAAATTTTATTTGTTCAATTAATTTTGGTAGATTATATTTGTTTTCATAAAAATAGTTTTTCATAAAAATATTAATGTTATTTTCAAATAGTTTTTAATTCCATTTATAATTAATTGATTATAAAAGAAATCATTCTATATATATGTGTAAAAAACATATTTTCAAAATTTAGTTAATCTTATTCATACCCACCATTCCAAAAGCTAGGATATAAATATAATTTTAATTAATTTTATTTTTATAGTATTAAAAATTTCTTTTAAACTTAAAATTTCATGTAACCCAAGATAAAATTATTGTTTTGTGTAACGCATGCTAAACGAGGTGTTATGTGAAAAAAAAGATAAACTTAATGTTGCTTGTAATGAAATCTAAACATGGAATTGTTTGTAATGTAAAATATCAAAAATATTAAATTTATTTGAAAACAAATTCACAAAAATCTCAGGGTGTTATATTATACCTCACTTAAAATTAATTTTGAGCTCAAAATTTATCACTTTGGTACCAAAATATGAGGATAATTTTGCCTCATTACATCCTCAGGTTTCCATGTAACATATCCAATATGGTGGTTTCACCAAATAGTATTGACCAGGTGAGTGGTCTTGTATTTTAGAAATTTTTTATTCAATTATTCGTTATAATAAAGATAATGGTTCAGTGGTACAAAATATAAGTTCAATACATGTCAATGATCATGTATTTAATTCCTCAGGATAGGTACATGAAAAACATCATGAACCTGTAAAGACCCGGAAATTTCAAGGAATTTTTTTTCTTAAATACCTTGTAATTTTATGAGTCTGTGGCTTCTGACGACATTTGATTCCGAGGCCCGGTGTTCCTGAAATCAATTTTTGAATTTTAGCCCAGGTACGTTCAGTAAACGAACGAGCGGGTTTTTCTTTCTTTTGAACCGGTGCTCGAAATTGAAATCCGAGGGCACCAATGAACTATCAACGCTGATAATAGCTTAAGGGGACCTTTACCGTAGTTGCGTTTAAAGTGGGGTGTGAGATAAATTTTTTGATTTTAGTAAGAAAATTTAAATAAATTTGTTAAAACAAATTTATATCTAAGGAAGTTAAATTATCTCAAGTGTGGATATATGAGAGGTGGGGCCCACACGAGCCCCAGCCTCTCATCTTTCCATAACACTCTCCAACCCACTTTAACACCCCTTCAATTTAATGTGACAACCCCATTAATAAAGAGACTATCTCTCTCTCTCTTTAATGGTTCCAACACTTTAATTAATTAAGTGTTTGAAATTGAAACGACATGGCATGTATATTAATAGGGGAAGCCTCTTTTTAATACGAGTTGGAAAATATTTTGGAGAATCTTGTGGTTAACCTATGGAGAAATTTAGAGATAAAATTAAACCTCCGACGAAGAACGGTTCTCCAACGACGGGCCTTCCAAGATCTTTGACGAAGAAAAATCCTTCAACGGAGGTCGGATTCCAACGAGTCTCGGACGCTCAAGCTCTGATATGAAGTGGGAGGCGGGTGCAATGTTCGACGTCAACTCCATTCTCTTTCTGCGGCTCAACAACGCTTGTCAACTGCGGATCTTTCTCAAGGTTGGGGTTTAATTTGAGAATGTTAATATTCCTATTATTGTTCCCTTCCAAAACAAAGAACGCAGATCAACTCATTATCAAGTTGATCTGTGGATGTTTTTATTTGTGGGGGTATTGTTGGGAATTAAGTTCAATTTTAATTGATTAAATTTGTACCTTTTTATTCGTTGAACATCATTGTTTTTTCACATTATGATAACGCATAACGCGTAGTGTGTGGTCCAAACAAACACGGCCCGACAACCCTCCGCAGATTGTTTGTTGATGTGCGGATTTATAGAAATGATGAAACGAGACCGCAAAGGCATTTGAAAGCTGTCACAGTGAAGAGAAGGTCCCAGGAGAACCGCTGGCAAAGACGGTGGAAAGAACGGACAACCGGAGCGCGTTCGGTGGTTCCCTAATAATGGTGGCGGTGCGCCACGCCAGTGCAGCGGCGCCGGTGATTGGAGGCGGTGGCTGGATCTATTCGGCTGCCTGGTGGCGGCGACGCCCCACCACGCCGCCGGAGAAGACTCGTCGCGGCTATGCTGCGGCGGTAGTTTCAGCGCGGCCGTGGGATCTAGGATGACAGGGGTGGCGCTTTGCGCCACCGGTATCATTTAGCGGGGGGCTTTCCCAACCCGCTCCGCGGCATCCACTCGACCACGCGGGTCGATCCGCGACCGGGCCCATACCCACTATTTTCAGATCATCTTTAGATTAACATCCATAAATTGAGTTTTGGACCACAAATAGATGCACCATCAGTTGAGTAGCATTATTTGGATCGAGACGGTCGTTTCAGAATATTACACTCAAGGTTTCGGCAAAGTATGGGTACGACCGGGTTGGTTCGAACCCGAAACCAGCCGGGCCCTCAGAGCGGAAACGGTTATAACTTGAGCTCCGGACGTCCGTTTGACGAACCATCAGCGAGATTGGTAATCACGTTGAGAAAAGATTCCTTTGTGTATACCCCATAGGAGTTCGGGGTAAAATTGAGATATGGTCGGGTTGATTCGTACACGAAACCAACAGGGCCCCTGGGACTAAATGGATAATAACTCACAGACTGGGCGTCCGATTGAGGCGTCGTCTATTGTGTTGAGACCCCTTCGATGAGACGGTTCTTTTGAGATACTCTAGGTGAGTTTTTGAAGACTATGGATATCGGCCAGGTTAGAAACTAGTGTATTTCTAACCGGGCCCCTGGAACGGAAAAGCCTTTATCTCTCAGACTGGGCGTCTCATTGACGCGCCGTCTGTCGTGTTGAGTTCCTATTGATGAGATGGAACTTTGGGATACATCAACTCTAGACTTTATGACAGTAGATGTATCGACCCTCTTGGATCATCTAGTGGACCCTCTCGGAATCGAGCGTGCTGTGTGTGGGAACCCTAGAGCTGGCTGAGACTGCGACGACGATGACGACTGTACTTGGATCCTACGTGGGTTCGGCAGCGAGGTGGGTCCCACACGAGCCCCAACCTCTCATCTTCCCATAAGAATCTACAACCCCCTTTAACAACCTTTCAATTTAATGTGACAACCCCCTTAATAAAGAGACCATCTCTTTCTCCCTCTTTAATGGTGCCAACACTTTAATTAATTAAGGGTTCTAATTTGAAAAGGCATGGGATGTTTATTAATAGGGGAAGCCTCTTTTTAATACGAGTTGGAAAATATTTTGGAGAATCTCATGGTTAACCTCTGGAGAAATTTAGAGATAACATTAAGCCACCAATGAAGAATGGTTCTCCAATGACGGGCCTTCCATGATCTTCGACGAAGAACAATCCTTCAACGGAGGTCGGATTCCCATGAGTCTCCGACACTGAAGCTCTGATATGAAGTGTGAGGCAGGCGTAATGTTCGACGTCAAATCCATTCTCTTTCTACAGATCGACGATGTTTTTTAACCGTGTATCTTTCTCAACGTAGGGTTTTAATTTGAGACTGTTAATATTCCTATGATTGTTCCCTTCCAAAACCAAGATCACGGATCAAATCATTATCAAGTTAATCCGCAGATGTTTTTATTTGCGGGGGTATTGTTGGGAATTAAGTTCAATTTTAATTGATTAAAATTGTGCCTTGTTATTCGTTGAAAATCATTGTTTTTCGACCTTATGATAACTCCGAACATGGAGGATGAGGGATGAATAAAGACGGCCCGATAACCCTTCGCATATTGTTTGTTGATGTGAAGATTGACAACAATGATGAAACGAGATCGCAACAGCGTTTGAAAGCCGTAACAGTGAAGGGAAGGTCCCGGGAGAACCGTTGGCAAATATGGTGGTAAAACGGACAACCGGAGCACGTCCAGTGGTTAATGGATGATGGAAGCACTACGCCATGCTGGTGAGGCGGTGCCGGTGACCGGAGGCGGCGGCCGGAGCCGTCCGGCTGCCTGGTGGCGGTGGCGCCCCAGCGTGCTGCCGGAGAAGACTCGTCGTGACTATGCTGCGGCGGAGAGGCGGTAGTTCCGGTGTCGCCATGGGATCTGGGATTTCCAGGGTGGTGCTTTGTGCCATCAGTATCAATTAGTGGGGGGACGCCCCCCCTTTCTCCGCAGCATCCGCTCAGACATGCGGGCCGAGCCGCGACCGGGCCCATACCCCCTATTTTCATGTCATCTTCAGTTAAACGCCCATAACTTGAGTTTTGGACCTCTGATTGATGCACCGTTAGTTTCATTGCATTACTTGGATAGATATGGTCGTTTTGGTATATTACATTCAGGGGTTTGGCAAATTATGGGTACGTCTGGGTTGGTTCGAACCCGAAACCAACCGGGCTCTCAGAGCGGAAACAATTATAACTTGAGCTCTGGACGTCCGTTTGATGAACCGTCAGCAGAATTGGTAATAATGTTGATAAATGATTCCTCTGAGTAAACCCCATGGGAGTTCGGGGTAAAATTGTGATACAGTTGGGTTAGTTCGTACACGAAACAAACCGGGCCCCCGGGACTAAAAGGATAATAACTCACAGACCGAGCGTCCGATTGACGCGCCATCTGTTACGTTGAGACCCCTTCAATGAGAAGGTTCTTTTGTGATACTCTAAGTGAGTTTTGGAAGACTATGGATATCTTCTAGGTTATAAATGAGTGTATTTCTAACCGGGCCCCTGGAACGGAAAAGCCTTTATCTCTCAGACTGGCCGTCAGACTGACGCACCGTCTGTCACGTTGAGTTCTTATTGATGATATGGAACTTTGGGATACATAAACTCTATAATTTGTGATATTTGATGTACCGAACCTCTTGTATCGTGGAGGAGACCCTCCCGGAATCGAGCATGCTGTGTGCGGGAACCCTAGAGCTGGCTGGGACTGCGACGACGATGACGACTGTACTTGGATCCTACGTGGGTTCGACAGCGAGGATGACTGTACATGGATCCTACGTGGGTTCGGCAACGATGAAGACTATACTTGGATCCTATGTGGGTTCAGCAGTGATGGATACTATACTTGGATCCTCCGTGGGTTCAGCAGCGATGATGACTTTACTTGGATTCTATGTGGGTTCGACAGCGATGGTTACTGTACTTGGATCCTATGTGGGTTCGGTAGCGATGACTTCTGTACTTGGATCCCGTGTGGGTTCGGAAGAGGAGATGATCCAGAGGCTACATATAATCATCACCACCCCTCTTCGTGAGAAGTATTCCTGTGTGAGATGAGTCTTGACTTTAAATCATTATCTTTGGTATGATTGACTTCTTTCCTGTGTGGACTGGTTGTGCTTGGGTTTGGAAGTTGTAGCCATTCTGAGATTGATAACTTAGGTATTTGTATGGGAATATACCTAAGTAGTGTTTATCCTACTGATATTGATAACTTAGGTATATGTATGGGAATAAACCTAAGTAGAGGTTATCCGTTGATTTCATAACTTTTGTGTTTACTCATGTTTGAGATGGGTTACTTGATAACTTAGGTATCAGTATGGGATTATACCTAAGTAAGGGTTATCTATTGAGATAATTATTTGTGTTTATCCTTGTTGGATTTAGTAATACCTTGAGGGTCTCAGGGTCCCTAATGAGTATTGTTATACTCACCCATACACGGGCTATTCCCACACCTCGTTGTGTTGGATGCAGACGACGGAAAACGCTGACAGAGACCGAGTGTACGAGGACTGAATGGTACCCAGAGGTGGACCTCACGATGAGTCAGTACTCGGAGGTGGAATTCACAACAACATGGTACTCAGAGGAGGTTGGCAGGCGAGAGCGTTGATGAGGCTATCTGTACCTACCCTTCAGGTAAGATCCGTGGTGGACGACCCAGGAGATGCTTCTATCTTCCAGCTGTTTGTCTTTCCGGTTGTACTTTCGTTCAGTTGTAGCTATATTTTTCAGTTGGGTTTGTATTCTGGCCCATTTAATTTTCAGAACTTTCTTTTGTACTTAGTGTATTAATTTAACTTGTACTCTGGTTGGATGTGTTTATGTTTTATAAAGGCAATGCCTTCCCAGTTATTGGGATTTACGCCTTTGGTGCTAGTTGCCAGCCCCTGGCCTATGGAAGGTGGGCTTGGGGTAGTCACAGAACGGGCCCTGAGTACGGGTCGTGACAAACCTAAGATATGTTTAGGGGAATTTTCAAATGTTAATATACTATCCTGATACAATCAAGGTATTAGTTTTCCCTTCTTTATTCCATGGAGAAATTCGTAGAATGACCTTCTCACCAATTCTAGATCACGTCAACGATTATATGATTTTTTTTCAAATTTTCCCATATGTTTTTTTTGAATGGATCTAAACTTGTCTTCAATTTCATTATCTAGATTAGGTCCCAATATATTTATTTGTGCAACTTAATTCCATTACATTAGAGTTCTATAGTTCTTTCCTCTAAGGGATTCATAAGGATCCATCTAAACGATTGATTGAAATAAAATGTTTCAAGAACAATTCTCTTGATTATGGTGTTGATATTGTACATATTTTAATTCTGTAAAACAATATCATAAAATATCCTATAAGGTTTAAATTGTTCCCACATTATAATCACCTATTTGAGGATAATATGAAGTAATAAAATTTAAATCTACATCAATATATTTATGAAAATATTTCCAAAACATCGAGTGAAAGTCCATGTGCCTATCATATAATATTGAATGGGGTACCCTATGTAACCTTACCACTTACACTATGACTTCCCTAACCTAGGTTCCACTCTAAGGTTTCCTAATTCTGGTTGGCCACATGGCCTCAAGCGCATCTCCCAGAACTCCAAAGGTGACCAACTAATAGCAAGGGCCTAGGGCGTGTCCATGGGGAGACTATGCCGTCATTACTAGAGTATAACATAGAGAATAAATATAATAATAGGAAAATAGTGGATGAATAATATCTAAACATAAGTAATAAAATAAATAGACACTAATGAAACTAGAATAGTAACCTGTCATAGTGGAAATAGATATAAATAATACACAACTGAAGAAACTGATAATAATACTCAAATATGATAAATGAATCACATAAAAAATGTAATGAAAATTTATTTCATGTGTCTAAAAATTTGTAAAACATGGATACAAGGAATTATTTACGACATGAAATACAAAATAAAAAAAATAATCCAAAAACTATCATAGCATCCTGAGCTCCAAATTGATCATCTACTACCAAGATCTTTCCTAATAAATCATGTAATATTAGGTGTCTAAAGTAGGACACTTACCTTTGTCAACACGTGCACACATATAATATTCTCAGGTACCAATGGCGGCATGAATCATGTGTGAGATAAATCTTAATATTTTACCACTATTGATGTCTATAACATCCAGTCCTTGTAATATAAACTGAAATATTGTACATGAATTCCTATGTAAAAGTAAATAAGTATAGAAATGTAAATACCTAGGTACCTGATTTAGCCTCAGTTGGTGTTTAAACGTATAACCATTTCATTTTTTAATTACGTTCTACTTTATTTATTAATTCACATGAGGTATAAATAACACTAACATCATAACATGATAATAATAATAAAGTATCCAATGTATAAAAAGGAATCCATTTTGGTGGTAATAAAGAAAGAGGATCTAAGGTAATAGCCAAGGAATACTTTATCTCAGGGGTCGAGCCAACTCAACAATAACCTATAGCCTAGATATAAGGGGTATGCATGTAATCCAGGGGACATCACCCCAGTAATTCCACTATAATATGATTGTAACCGAGTACAAGGAACCCATACAAGGTAAAACAAGATAAGCAGTGCCTAGGCCAATTGGGTGTATCCATGGAGCCTCATGTCCGTAGATATCATGCTTGATCCAAAGAGTGTATCCAAGGTATCCTATAATGATAATGGTGGGATCCTAGTGTCATATATGGAATCCACTAGAATACAAAGATTGGGTTCTAAGGTGGGTCTCACCCTTGGAAACCAGAATCCCTGAATTGGGATAGCGTCCACAAGTGCTCAAGGAATTACCTTGGAAATCCAAGGATGGATCGAGTCTGACCAACCCTATAATGATGTTAAGGTACATATACAATAAGACACTTATAATTGATTCATTAAATTAATTGAGGCCATTAAAAATTCATTCCATTTAATAAGTCAAAGGGGGTCATTCCATACCTTTCATTACTGGGACAAGTCATTTCAAGGGCATGCAACCATTTAGTTCTTTAATTACTTATTCATTAGTTTGGTTCACCCCTCTCCCTTTAATTAACATAGAAATGTGTGGTATTGGTGTGAAACATGGTCATTATATTATAAATATATAGGCCAAGTTATATCTATATGTATACTTATCATTAACTATTTAAAGGTTCATTAAATTAATTATAAAAATAACCTTAGAAGGGTTAAGTAAAATTATAATTTTCAAGGGTAACCATTACAATTAATTTTTTTAATTAAACACTAAACTTTATCAAGTCCAAGTAAAGGAACACTCGAACAGTGGAATCAAAAATTACAAAGAACCACTAAATACATAATTAAGGAAAACATCTTACTTAGGGTGGTCAAAGTAGAAGTAAAAATCTCCAATGACGGATAACATATATGAAAAGGTCCTTAGAATACAATTATAAGAACCACAATTAAAGAACATGAATTTAGTAGGCTACGACTGCTAATATTGGTGTGCACAGAAACTACAACAATTTATAAAATTAAGGAACTTAAGGGATGAGTTAAGTACACATACCTCATCTCATACGATACTACTCATCCAGTATAATACTTTAGCTCATCTTGGGTTAGAAGAGATCTAAAGAATTAACCAAAACCCTAAAAATAGGGAATATGAGACTACATATAAATACCATCATCAACTGAAATAAAAATGAAAAACTGATAAAAATTAATCAAGTACTTACCAATGTGCATCCAACATAAAAAACATGGATCAAATTTGAGTTTATATTGGAGCTCAAGATCAAAAACTATAAAATAACTTTAAAGGAGATTAAAATGGGATTGGGGAGACATTGTTGTACGTTGGAATGATTCAAGGATAAGGGGAATAAAAATATTTGATCATTAAGGTTAAAATCATAATTTTATCCAAAATTTAAGGATCGCATGGTTTGGTTGCATAGTAGGCCAAATCGTGTTCCAAAAATGCACCTCCCACTGCTTAGGTAGGGTACTCGCACAGGTAGGCCATATGATTAAGGAAATCATGCACTAACCATGAAAATATTCTCTATTAAAAAATGCATACATTCTGTATGGGCCTGATGCCCCTAGTGCATGTTTAGGGAAAACCATGTTCCCTGCTTCACCCCACTATCCAGTCCCACACAGTTATTAGATGCCATGAGGGCTATGTCTCATAGTGTCTACTAATCATGCAACCTAGTGTTTTTCTCCACCAACCAGGGTTCCAAGATCCGAACAAGCCCAATAAACCCTCGAAAAATTTATAACCTCATTATTTATTAATATTAGGTATAATATAAAAAATTATACACAATTTAAAAGGAACTATACCTAAGTGTAAAACTGGGTTCTTACATTCTTTCCCCTTAAAGGAATTCATCCCTGAGTTTACTTTCCAAGGGTGGATTTTTTTTTGAGAAAATATCTAGCCACTGAGAATGCACATCAAACTCCATCCATTGTCTGATCCTTTACACGACCATGCTGTCATAACAACCACACTAGAAGTAAAAACATCCTTATAGAGTCTTCATGATCTGGTTGATGATGCGTATTGGATACTCCTCAAATAAAGAACCAATATCTAACTCAACTTCCTCAAGATCAAATTTATGAGACAAATCAGCATGATACCAATGAAGCTATAAAACATGGAAGACATTGCGTATTGAATTATACATATGAGGTAGAAATAATAAATTATCTTCAAAACCAACTCTCTCCAAAATATTAAATGACCCTATAAAATTAGATGAAAAATTCCCTTGCCTCCGTATCCATCTATGCCCCATCCTGGGCGATTCCAACAGGAAAATATGATCCCCAACCTTGAACTCCAAAGGTCATTGATAGAGATTAGTATAATATTTCTACATATAATGAAGAGTATACATACAATTACATATTTTTTAAAACTTCTTTGATGTCTCCTACATGAGACGATGTCCTAGTAGGGATACCTCTCCTACCTCTAGCCTGTATAGGGGTGAACAGAATGACCTACCATACATGGCCTCAAAAGGATATATCTTAATATTTACCTGAAATATATTATTGTAGGTGAAATTGATGAGAGTGATATGAATCTCCCAATAACCTTTTAAATCAAGGATTAATTCTATGAGAATGTCCTCTAGAACATTTAGCATCCATTTCGACTAGCCATCGATCTTTAGGGGAAAGGCTATACTTAATGCACCTATGTACCCATATATTTCTGTAACCCCAACTAGAACCGTGAGGTGAAATCAGAATCCCCATATTAAATGATAGTACGAGGACCCCAAGTAGTCATATGATCTCGTGGACTTACAATATTCCAAAATCATGAATTGAGAAAGTCTCATGAATTGGAAGGAAATGGGATAATTTCATCAGTCTATCAATGAAAACCCAAAATACATCACTACCACAAAGATACCATGTTAAGACAACTAAAAAGTATATTTCAACATCTTCCCATTTCCATTATAGTTTTGGAAGAGGCTGTAACAAGCCAATAGGCTGCTGGTGCTCCACCTTCACCTGTTAACTAGTAGACCACCTATTGATAAAACCCACTATCCAATGTTTCATCCTAGGCCACCAATACTAGCATCATATATTTTAATAAATCTTAGAGATTTCTGGATGAACTACTCAATTATAAGCATGGAATTCAAACATAAGTTCCACTTTTATATATGTAAGAAACCAAAACTCCCATGAATATTGAGAATATCATCCCTATAGATAGAGAAACCCAGAGGTGGGTTCCCAATAGGAATACTCTCCCAAAGAACTATGCATTTAGGATCTAAAATCTACATACTCTTCACCTTATCAAGGAGGGATGATATAACTATCAAGAATGATATATAAGACTTCTCATGACTATTTTGAAACTCTAGATGCAGCTCAGAGAAGAGGGTCATTAATTTCCCTTTATCATTGGCTTCCCATACATCCTATTTCTGTTTTTTCTAAATCAATGCATCTGGTACCATATTACCTTCCCTAGGCATATAGGAAATCAAAAAATCAAAGGACTTATGATATTGGACCCATCTTTGTTATTTGAGATTTAGGTAAAACTATATTGAGATATATTTGAGGCTCTTGTGATCCATATACACAATAAAGCACTCAATCAACAAATAGTGTCTCTAAGAATGTAAGGAAGGAACAACTACTGTTATCTCAAGTTCATCCATTGAGTTAATTATATCATGAAGCATAAAATAGTGATATACATACACAAAAACTCTATTTTCCTACCTCATAAATTCCCAAAGTTTGATGCTTGATGCATCACATAACACTGTATAGCCTCTTCTAGGCTCTGGAATAATTTGAATAGGTTGAAAGACAAGCCTTCATTTCAACTCCTAAAAGGATTTCTCTCACTCTATTTACAATAGAAACTTAACAACCTTCTCTAAAAGAATATTAATAAGTTATTCAAGGAATGATAAGTCTTGTATGAAACACTTGTAATATCCATAAAACCCCATGAAACTTCATATTTCAAACACATTTTTGGGATTATAGTAGGAAACCATAGAACTCACCTTTTCCATGTCAATTGACTCTCCAGAATATGTGATAATATGGCCTAAGAAGTGAATTTTTTTGATCTAGTAGTGGAACATAACAAGATTGGAATAAAGATGATTCAATATTAGTGTTTTTAAAATGATCTCAAGATGTTTATCATGGTGGTTACGAGTGTGATAATACACGAAGATTTCATCCAAAAAGGCTACAATAAAATATTTCAGATAGGGGTGTAAAAACATATTCATCAAGGCCCTAAAAATGGTAGGCATGTTTGTAAGGCCTAAAAACATAACAAGATACTCATATAGACTATACCTACTATGAAAATCTATATGAGGTATGTATGATGTATGGAATCACACCCGATGATTGCCCGATATCAAGTCGATCTTTGAAAATACCCTAGATCATCATAGATGCTCAATGATATCATCTATTCAAGGAAGTGGATACATGTTTTAAAACATAGGCTTAACAGCCTTTGGACTGCCATACCAGGATGAGGCAGTTAGATTATTTTTTTGGAACTCAATGGTAGGATCATCCATCATTGGTACAGGTTGTGGAACACATTTCATAGACCACATCATGAATAAGAAACTCTCACAAAGCTGAGTGTCAATGTCCAGATCAAGTATAATAGGTGGTTCCACAGGTGGCACTACAAGAGGGATCACTGGTGGATCGGTTCCCCCCACCTACAGAGTGTGATCATCAAAAACCTCTTGGTGAATGATATCATCTATTCAAGGAAGTGGACTGCCATACCATGATGAGGTAGTTGCATTATTTTTTTGGAACTCAATGGTAAGATCATCCATAATTGGTACAGGTTGTGGAACACCTTTCATAGACCACACCATAAATAGGAAACTCTCACAAAGATGAGTTTCAATGTCCAGATCAAGTATAATAGGTGGTTCCATAGGTGGCACTACAAGAGGGATCACTGGTGGATCAGTTCCCACCACCTACAGAGTTTGATCATCACAAACCTCTTGGTGAATAATATGAGGAACTCATGGTTTCATGGATCTAAAAATTCCATGAACATGCCTAAAAACAATATTGAAATAGATTGATACACTTACATAAGAATAACATAAGGAAAGGGATCACTACACAAGGTATACTACCCCAAGTAACCTCCTAGAATGACAAGTATTGATAAGTGTTCAAGTTTAAATTACAGGTGTTCTAAAAGTTGAAGGGTCAATAATGCCTCACCTCTTCATTTACTAAAAACCATTTATTTCATAAGTAGGGTTTAACATTTTCTTAAGTTTCATTTTCTTATAAAATTATATCAAACGATGATTAAAATAGATTATAATTCCCAATATATTAGGGACCATACACCTTATCACTGAAATCAACACCTATTTAATATCTAGTTAACCCAGTCTACATTTGGTCTCAGAATTTAACTATTTATATATGATGGATTGGCTTAGTAAACTACCAATTCCAACCCATGAGTGCCCATACACCGCATGAATTGAAACTGAAAATCACTCAATCACATCCAAATATAAGCACAATCATATATAAATATAAATATTAATATATATTTAAATATATATATATATATATAAACAAGGATTACTCCACAATAATATAAAAAACAGGAAAATGAAAGCTATGAAATGAACCTATATGGAATAACATATGCATGTCATGTGAATTATATGTTCATATAGTGACACACTCTTGATGATCCTTTCCCTCATCTCATCAGACCAATGATAAAATGAAAACCACAATCATAATAACAATAATAACCATCGTATATCATGTGAATCACTCAACAGTGAATAAATATCAACTATAATAGTAAAAAGAAGAGGAATAATTGTTATTAATAAAACTCAACATTTACTCCAAACATGGGTCAACTACATACAAGCACAACTTATAACCAAGTTCTAAGCATTCATAATCTACTATCTATTATATTAAAATAATAAATAAAAAAAGTAACCACTCTGATACCACTTTTTCATGTCCCAAACCTGGGTGCCACTCAGAGGTTCCCTGAGTCCGGTTAGCTGTATGGACTCTAGTGCATCTCCTTAAATTTCAGAGGATTCCAAATAGAAATGAGGGACTAGGGTGTTTCTATGGAGAGAATATTACATCATTAACAAATTATACCATAGTGGATAAATATAATAACTAAAAAATAGTGAAAGAATAATACATAAACAAATGGATCAAAAGAAATAGACATTAAAGCCACTGAACTAGTAACCAGTCATAGTGGAAGTAGATAGAGATAATAAAAAAATGGAGGAATTGATAATCGTACTCAAGGATGATAACTAAATCACATATTTTTTTTTGATGATAATGTATTTCATGTGTCTAAAAATCTAGAAAAAATGGATATAAGGAAGAATACATGACATGCTATACCAAAGAATAAAAAAGAATCCAAAAACTATCCCAACATCCCAAGATATAGCTTGGTCATATTATACAAAGCTCTATATTAAGAAATCAATAAATATGAGGTGTCCAAAGTAGGATGCTTCTCCTTGACAACACCTGAATATGTGTAATACTCCCAGGTACCAATTGTGGCCTAGATAGGAAGTGATATAAATCTTAGTAGAACATTACCAATGGTTTCTATTACTTCTAGTCCATGTAATATAAACTGAAATAGTGTTCAATAATACATATATAAGAGTAAAGTAGTATGATAATATAAAAATCTTGGTAGCCACTTCATCCGCATCTAGCATCTGAACATATACCCATTTCATTTATTAATTATGTTCTATTTTATGTAGTAAGTCACGTGATTTATAACCATCATTGATATCATAAAATGGTAATAATAATAAAGGATCCAAGGTATAACAAGGAATCCATGGTGGTGATAATAATGAAAGAGGATCTTAGGTAATAACCAAGGCATCCTTGACCTTAAGGGTGTATCCAACTTAGTAATAACCTATAGCCTAGCTATAAGGGGTATGCATGTAATCACATGGACATATCCCATGGCATTACACTATAATATGAATCTTACTGAGTATAAGGAATTCATCCAAGGTATAATAGGATAAGCATGGACTAGGCCTAATGGGTGTATCCATGGCACCTCATGTCCATAGACGTCACATTGGATCCAATGAGTGTATCCAAGGCATCCTATATTGATAATGGAGGGATCATATGATTTCATACTGGTTATCCACTAGTAGAAAAATATTGGGTTCAAAGGTGGGTCTCACCCTTGTTAACCGGTATCACTGAATCAAAATGGAATTCATGAGTGCTCAAGGAATTCCCCTAGGAATCCAGGGTTGGATCGAGTCTGACCACTCCTATAATGATTTCGAATTCCATATTTAGTAGGCACCTTATAATTTATTGAATAATTTAATTAGGTCCATGAAATTATAAAGAAATTTAGTAAGTCAAAGGGGGTCATTCCATACCTTTAATTATCATGACAAGGAATTTTAAGGACATACAACCATTTAGATCATTAATTACTTAATCATTATTTTGGTTCACCCAAATACCTTCCATTAACATGGAATGTGTGCTATGTGAATGTAATTGGGACATTCTATTATAAATATCTAGGCCAAGTGATATCCATATGTATACTTTCCATTATCCGTTTAAAGGTTCATTTAATTAATCAGAACCTTATAAGGGTCAACTAACATTATCATTATCAAGGAAAACCATTACAATTCGTTGATTTAATTAAACACTTTTATTTATCAAGGTCAAGTCAAGACCCACACAGACGTTGGCGCCTATAATCACAAATAACCACTAAAAGAATAATTAAGGAAGACACCCTAATTGGGGTCATTTAAATTAAGATCATAACCTCCAATGATGGATAACATATATGTTAATGGTCTTAGAATAGGATTATAGTGACTATAATCAAGGCACATGAATTTAATAGGCCATGACCAATAAAATTAGCATGTACACACACTACGACAATTTATAAAAGGAAAAAACTTAAGGGATGAGTTATAGATATACTACCTTAAGCTTATATGACTCTCCTCGTCTAGTATTAGCATTTAGTTTGGCCTAGATCAGAAGAGATTTGAAGAATGGACCAAGACCCTAAAAATAAGGAATATGAGCCTGAATATAAATAACATCATTGAGTGAAAGAAGAATAAAGAACTATTAAAAAGATATTGATTATATACCAACTCACATCCAATGTGACAAATGGGAATCAAATCAGAGTTTGTATCAAAGATATGTATAAAAAACTATGAAAGTGATTCAAAGG
Organism: Viscum album; assembly: GCA_963277665.1. Classification (NCBI taxonomy): domain Eukaryota; kingdom Viridiplantae; phylum Streptophyta; class Magnoliopsida; order Santalales; family Viscaceae; genus Viscum; species Viscum album. The sequence goes on from OY728146.1 coordinate 1,787,007,329, forward strand.
ATGTCAAAAAGGGAGGGGGAGAACTTCATATAAGATGGAATAAGCCAAGGAGAGGGGGTATAAAAATATTAGAACATTAAGGGAAAACGGTAAATTTACAAAAAATTTATGTTTCATGTGGTTTGGATATATGGTTGGCCAAAAACTGTAAGCCTCAAACTTCATAAGGAGGGAACATGCATGGTTAGACCACACGGTTAGGGAAACCATGCGCCAATGGTTTGAATCTCATATGCTAAAAACTGTAGACTTTCAACATAGGTGTACGGTCCATGGTGCATGGTTATTGAAAATAGCTTAACCTACTTCACCCCACATTTTATCCCTACATGGTTACTAGATACCATGTGGGCTGGGTCACCCTGTGTCTACTAATAATGTGGCCAAGACTTTTTATCCACTGACCAGGGTTCGAAGCTTTGGAAAATCCTTAGACACCCCTGAAAAATTTATAACCTAATTAGTCATCTATATTAGGTCCAAAATAAAGAATTAGATTAAAATTAAAATGATCCATACCTGATTGAAAAACTAGATTCTTACATCCTTAATGTATATTTTGGCAAGAGGATCCAGAGAGAAATCTTTTATAGTAGCAAAAAAGTGTGATGACTTCGTATGGTGATCAAATACAACCCATAATTACCTCAAAATAAAAGATAAATAAACCCTAGATTTTATTAGTACCTTTAATCATATGTTTACAATGTTCAAATACTTTCCCCCTAAAATAACTTTGTCAGTAAAACAAATATGGTACCAATGGATTTTATTATAATAAATTTCTCACAAAAATATGATTAATCCTGATAAATTCCCATCATATAAAACTTCAAAAGGTGTGTCAATGAATTTTAACTTATGATCAACCTTAAACTAATAAACTCATAATGGTATCCATAAATCTTAATTTAATCTTTCATGAAGACCTACAAACTTCCAAATTTTTATTATCCCTTTATTCCGAATACAATTTCTCATCTTATACAAATTTTTTTTCATTGGATGACTGGGTTCATCCTTGTACCAGTAGAATATAAAATGTGATATCATTATCCTAGAATATATATAGAGGGAGATAATTACATTAAATTTCACTAAAGTATGGACGATAAGACTTCTATAGGGCTCATTCATACAAAACAAACATGAAATTACTAATGAAGGAGGGGAGGATAAGTGTGACGTGATTATCATGATTTACTTAATCCATTATGATTACATAAGGTTTCCATTAATCCATTATCTTTTGAGGTGGTTTTTTATTTTCATACACATTATCTCTTAAATTGGGGCTTTATTTTCATATTTTCCAAACTCCATGCACGTGAAACATTGAAGTGTCGATGGTGAATTCTATTGAGCTATATCTCCACTAATTTCATTGATTGTCCAATTTAAACCACTTCTATAATCATTTTCATGATGTATAGGATTCCCAAACTTTTATCTCCTTCATGTTCCTTTTAGGCACTCACCTAAGTGCTCCTTCAAACTATTTTTTCAAGTACGAGTTTGATACGTTTTCTTCCCTCCTTGTGACATATCATTGGAATTTTAATTGAACTCTATATTCCTTTTCATATCACCAAAACCAGGAGGGTTTACGGGTTCCATTTCCTCTTTTAGTGCACATCAAAACTATATTTTTATGTCATCTAGTGTACCTTATAGCCAACACCCTTTGGATATTTGGTTTTAATCCACTAGAGAATCGTCAAACTATAATTTCAAGATGACTGATAATACCTGAAGAGTACCTTTTAAGTATTGTAAAATTTTCTTCATAGGTGCCAAAATATTAATGCTCCTTCTGCATAATCTAGAGGAATTACTTCCCTATTTTTGTATGAATAATTCAAGGAAATTAATTATTTAAAATCAATCTTTTATACTAATTCCACTTTATAGAGTTAATTTCTTATCATTTCCTTGTATTATTTTTTAGAACTCACCATCAATTCACCTTAGCTTCTAAATAATAGATATCAAAAATGAATTTTCATGATCTATACACTGGATAATGTAAAATATATTTTCAATAGTAATGATCCATTTCTCAGCAACTAGTGAATCATCAGAACCATTAAAATTAGGTGGGTGTTGCCTCTTAAAGGACTCAATAGAACATTGTTCCCTCCTTTTCTTCTTTGGAAGTTCATCATGAGTCATATCTTGAGATAACTATGTGAGCATAGAAATGAGGTTTTTCATTTCACCTCCCATAACATTCATATGATCATGGATATAATCATTGCATTGTCTATTGTAGTCAATATTAACATGATTCCTTCTGTTTCCAACCATTTAATACAACAAATATTCATAATGTAAGATACAATAATCATAGTAGGAAAACCACATAAGACTGATAAATAAATTATAGGGTTTCTGAATCACAACACATTTTTTTAATCTATGACATTTTAGGTTTATCCTTGGTCATTCATAGTCATAATTTATTTAAATCCTTCATGATGTTTCAAAAACAATTTATGAATTTATAAATCATATCCCTCATGAGTTTAAAACTATGTGTGCATCAAGGCCCGTTATCATGAATCTGGTGATGATCAATACCTTATAAATGTGCCATTTTTGAATTTATTACCCCTAGGTACCTCTATACTAGATCCAAATCCACTTGTAGTATCTAGACATGAAGGTAACTTCTTGGAAATCACTCACTCAATCCTTTACCAAAATTCTAGGACATTTTCCTATACATTAACTAATCCTTAGACTTATCCTTAGACATATACTTAAACATATCCTTATAAATATCCCTAGGAATCTAACTAAAGTATTCTCCTAATATTTTATTAAGGTTAACTAAATATTTCTTATGATACCAACTATAACGACCCAAGATTTTCATATGTTAATATTAGATATTCTCAGATGAATATTTAATATATTACAAAAACACCTTAATATTGTAATAGTTTAGTGTATTTGGAGAGTTGGTACACAATATTCTAATTTGGTAAAATATATTCAACATATCCCACAAATATCTCCCTATTTATTACTCTTCACATACGTATCTTACATAAAACCTTTATTTATAACTTGGGAAAAGGAAACATAAGAAAGTGTGATATGAAATTCTTAGTAAGGGTAAGAAATTGAGATATCAATGATCACAAAAGCATTATAAGAGCATAAGGGTATGAGAATATGATATTAAAATTTTAAAACCATACCATACATATCATAATCATGAGACATGGCATAAGGCTTGGTAGTTCATTGGACTTAAATTATAAAAAAACAATGAACATGAGCCATGAGAGAATAAAATTGACACAAGAAATGGAATTATGGCATAAAAATCAACTTATAACATTGTGAACATGTATAAATATAGTCAGGTTCACTAATTAATTTAAGGAAATAAAACCAGACCCTCACATAAAATTATGGATATGAAACCAGGTCCACAAATAACATTATATACATGAAAGGTAGGTCTATACGTAACACTAGGTATATATAATTAGGTTCATGCGTAACATTTTGAACTTTTAATCAGGTTCATGCATAACATTGTGAAAATTTAATCAGGTTCATGAATATCATTTTGAATATGTACTTAGTATAATGTATAATATATTTACTCATTAGTTATCAATCATTACAAAATTTATTGGAGAGAGATATAGGTCCCACCCATAACATATTGAAAAGAATACGTATATGTGCCACAAGATCATAAAACATTATCCATATCATAACCCATGTATTAAAATTTGTTTCACAAACCTTTGATCATATGATAACCTGTAGAAAAGAGGCATGTTTTATTATCATTTTATCATTTCATTATCACATAACTCATGAAAAAACAAATCAGTTTTATAATAATTTTATCCTAATATTACTTGTGGAAGAGAAATAGTTTTCATAAACATATATTAATGATAAATAATTTAGAGAGATAATAATAATGGTATACTTGCTTCATATCCCCAAAAAAGAAAAATAAACATCAAAGGATGTCATCTTAAATATAAAATGATTTTGAAAATATACTTGAAACATTTATTGATGAAAATAAGTTTTCTTTGAAAAAAACATAAAAAAAATTCATAAAAACTTTTTGAAAATAAATTTCGTTAGAAATAATGTTAAATACTTATAAAGGATTCATAAAATAAAATAATGGTTGTGATGGTGTAAAATTCCATTCATACTGTACATGTTTAAATAAAAATATCTTTCACATTTTTAGTAAAATTCAAACGGGCATTATTTTTGAAAATGATATAAATATTCATTATATATTTTTTAAAAATTAAAAAATGAGAAAATATTTCCTTAATAAATAATTTTAATAATGCTAAAAACCTTTTTAAAACCAATTTTAGAAAATTTGGATTTGGAAGAAAAATGGGTCTTTTACCGAAGAGATAAATAAAGATGTTTTTTATTAAAAATATTTTACTCAATTATTTTAAGTACTAAAGAGTGAAAAAATATACTATTACTTGAAAAATTTATGAATAAACAAAGGAGAATAAAATACATGAGAATTATGGAGAGATATATCATATTATTTCAACATTGGAGACTTAATCATAAATAATCCCGATAAATGATTAGATTGTAACATAAATCCATTACCACTTTGGTATCAATTGAAGCATAATACCCATGAATGATAGATCCTAAGATTTATAGTTAAAATCCATAATTTTTTATATAATAATAATAAAAATACTTTAATGTGTAGTGTATACACCACATTAAAAAATATAGGTGCATAACATAATATATGTATCAAGGAAGGTAGATTAAGACAAAAATCCCTTACTCCTTGGGTATCTTTGGAATTATAAGACCAATAATGCATAACATCAAATAAAAAATTAAATATCATTAAAATAAATAAATTTATTATATAAAATATCAAATTTTAATTATATACACTCCAAAAAATAAATGAGTAGGTAATTTGCATATTACTCCAAAAAAAAGAGAGACTAGAAATCCCTTACCTTAAGTCTTGATTTCTATTGTACAAGTTATAAAATTAAATATAATAAACATAAGTTCATTATAAATATATTATATAAATAAAATCATATTTATTATACCATATATGACTTTCTTATGACCTTTTGTTACCAGTTTATTAACAATTCCATGTTAAAGTTGCATTTCAGGCAATAACTGCTTTGTTTTTCATGCATGTTATGATTTGTTATTTTTAGTACGCGTAAATTATGGTCATATAATATAAAAAATGATAAAAAAGGTATAAATATCATATATATTCATTATATTTTTATCTATATCAATCCATAAAATTTAGATATAGAAAATTAAATACACCGTTCATGAAGAAAGTAGACTGTATGTACGCATGAACACTATTCTAATTTTCTCGATGGATTGAAATAAAGAAAGATAAATAATATTTTATATATAATGGATCATTTTTATTTCATATATATCACATTTTTTAATTAAACCATTCCTTATTATTATCCATTTAAATCATGAACTAATCACATCACTTTGTGAGGTGGTAGTCTGCCATTCACATGAGTGACGCTATCATATTCCAAAAAAATGGAAAGTATGAAGGCATGTGTGATATAAAAATTTCATAAGTCTTATAATATAGTAAATATAATATATAAATATTTAATACACAATTATAACCATCCATGATAGGTGGTAATTATAAAATTCATGACATCTATTTGTGAGGCGGTAGGCTGTCATACAAACAAATGACGATTTCATAGCCCATTTGATCAAAGTGGAGATGGTTTTAGGTCATTAAATTAATATTAAAATATATAAATATATATTATATACTATTTTTATTATAATTTAATTGTTAATAAATAATTTAATTTAAAAAAATATGAAAGAAAAATAAGTATATTAATGTAGACAATTACCATCGCTTATAAAAACTTCCTTCAGATCTCTTATTAAGAACTTAATGATAGTATTTTGGGAGGACTAGAAGCTCTAGAAAATGTATAAGAATATTGGGGAGGTATTTTAACATGTTTTATTCGAACTAGATATATTTATTGGCATAAATAAGTGAGTTGTGGTGGTGGCCTTTTATAAGTGAGGGAAAAGGAATCACTTGGAAACTACATGGAAATTTCCAAAAATAATTGAAAATAATAAAGAAAATCCATAGATTTTTTTGAATGAACATAGATTCAAAATTTTAAATTTTAAATTTAAATATGGTCATACAAGAATAATTTTACAAGTTATATTATAATTTTAACCCGTAACATCTTAGTGTAACCTCTGAGTAAACCCATTTTTACCTTAACCACAATTTTTTCTATTTTCACTATTCATTATGGTCAAAAATTAATTTTATCTTTTTAGATAATATAAATTATAATTATTAGAAATATTTAATCCATTTTTTCCAAATTAAATTGGAAAAATTTAATTAAAAATTAATCCTGCAGACGTGATGAGAAAGTGGGTTTTCAAAGAGAAAAAGTTCAAGAGCATACAAGGTTTTTATATCAGAATTATATATTAAAATGATTAAAATGTACTAAATTGAATTAATAGATATATAATTTAATTTATTTTACTTTAAAACCAAATTAAAATATAAATTATTTAAACTAAAATTCAAATTTCAATTAAAATTTAAAATTTTTCACTATTCATCAAAAAATTAATCTTTTTAGTAAATTATCAAAAATCCACCTTAAGATAAATTTGGAATCGTAATTTCAAAAAATAATTTTCTTTTATCAGAATTAGTTTCTAAAAGTGAAAAAGTTAATTTTATTATAAGTGTGAAAATGGAGGCAAATCTACTTTTTAAAAAAATATAGTTTTTATGTGCAAAATTTGATATATTCTTATCTCAAGTATATAAAAAAATATGATGAATGTTAAATATTTGATGTAATATATAATATATAAATTTCATTAAAATAATTCACCAATTTTTTTTTATTTAACTGAGTTAGAACAAATTTGTGTGCATAAAAATCATTTTTTCAGAAAATATTTTCTTTATTTTAAAATAGTTTTTATTTTCATTTATAATTAAATGGTTTTAATATAAATAATTATATATGAATGTGTAAAAGATATTTTTTCAAAATTTAGTTAATATTATCTATGTCTACCATTCCAATGACCATGATATAATCATCATTTTAAATAGTAATATTTTAATATTATGACTCATTTCGTTTAAAGTCAACATTTCATGTAACACAAGCTAAACTCAGTGTTACACATAACAAAAGAAAATCTAGGTATTGTTTGTAACATAAAATTAACCTGGTGTTTAATGTAATGAATAATATCAAAATGTTAAAATTTAATTGAAAAAGTATTTCACAAAACTCTTGGGGTGTAACCGATCTGACACTTGATTTAAAAAACTATATGCTTATGTATTTTAAGCTATATGGTTTAGGGTGCATGGTTAGCACTAACCATTTCCTAACCCTGCACCTTTATTTTCTTATCCAAGAATAAAAATCTAGGCCTCAAACCCATGATAAACTCTTGATCCCCACATACCATCCATTTTAATTCATTCCAAGACCAAATTGGATCATTTGAATGGTTACTAGCCTTAATTTTTATTCTCACAACTTGTTCAAAAACTGGCCCATACAAGAGTTTGAACACTTAATAATTTTTAGGAATTTTAAGTACCCATATGAAGTTAAGTCTTTATAAATTTCCTATCATAACACTTCTCAACCTCAATAATTCTCAGTGTTTAATCATTCACATATCCCGAGCTATGTCGATCACCAAATTAAATTCAAATAGTTTCATACCATTCTAAATTGCAAAAGAATACTCAAGGCACATCATGAAACAAAATATGATAAACCTAAAAAAACCAATATAATATCCATTGTATAAATTTAAACACCAAGATAGATCTTACTTAAGCTCATCTATCATGAAAAATAATGGTGTTGTCATTGTATTACCTTCCAGGCCTATGGTGGTCCCCACCATAAGTTTTATCTTACAATAACCTACTTACGATTCTCTAACACTTCCTCTATCATAAGAAATTGTTGAAAACCCAAGCCACATTCCAATGAAATTACTTTTGTGGTAACCAATTTTCCACACCTGAACACTCAGGATAAGGCTGATTATATATTGATAGTCATCCTCATTTTGAAACACCAGCTGAGGATAGACGCATAACATCTTCCCATGCTCTAGCTAGAGATACACCGACCTTCCATTGAAATCATAGTTTAATTATTAAAATACATCCATCATTTCATAAAGGAAATTATAGATTTTGTTTTCAATTCAGCTCATTTATTTTCAAATGAAAATGTAAGTCAAACTATCCTTGGTCAACTCAATCGGAAAATGATTGGCTTAGACCACAAACTTGTAATCAACTTGTGTGATCATGGTGACTTCAATCCATGAGGCATTTTGTGATCACTTAAACAGGCTCATTGGATTACATAGCTAACTCTTAGTGATATTTCTTTGTTATATCCTCAACCTACCAAAACTATGGTCAGACCTTTCATTAAACACTAACACATACCTGATCCAAACAACCTCATATCACTTTAAACTAACCCAAGACTAAAGCCAATTCTTGGAATCAATCAAAAAATCATCCAAATTCCACTTTAATTCCCTTAGGAATATTGATACTCACTAAAAACATTTCACACTAACCTTATAACTCCACCACATCTACCCCACATCTAATTCCACACTCCCACGACCCTTCAGGTATATGGGATGTATACCCCTGACTAATACTTCACTCCCCACCATAAGAGTGATTTTTTCATCATATCTACTGGAAAAAATAGAACTATCATTACCCACACTTTATTTATCACTGAACACAAAGTTAAGATGTGGTTATATTGCTCTCATCCAACTGGAAATGAAAAGAAAAATGAATTCCACTCCTAGATTCTAAGAACAACACTCGCAACATTCCCCAAAATCCGGTTCATAACGAGGACCTAACTTTTGATGACCGATGTTTTACTCTTCACAATACATATTTAACTATAATTATAAGTGATTTTAACTCCCAATTTTTTTAGAAGAAAACACATGTTTCTCTAGTCCTATCCATGGTTAGTGCATTCATCAACCCTTGATATATCCATTAGGGTCAAACCCAAGCGTCTGTGCCACTAAATTTTGATATATTCATGATATCACATCTTACCATAGGGATATAGAAAAACCCATTTCAAGGTCCCATGACTCCTTGACTATAAGTGTCTCATAAACTCTTTACCACCTCACTCTAAGAGGGTCCCATTGATTGAGATTTACCACAACCTCCTGATTCTATGCCAAGGAATCATGAACAAATTTCCATCAAGGAACAATAGACGATGTGTCACTCAAGATCATATGAGACCCGGATAATATTCCAAAATGATGAATATAATCTATCATACCATCCAATTATAAACTAACTTGTGAATGTATTGTGAAAATATTATTGTTCTCACCATAAATCAACTTGTTCTTACCCTTGATCCACCCAATCACATTACTCAAACAACGTCACACAACTCTAACATGCACGTGTCACCTCGATCACAATAAAAGCACCAGGGTCACACACTTTCCTATGACCATTGAAAACCAGAATCAAGTTACCATTAGTCATACATTAATGAAACTTGGATCAACCACCCATTGAAGCATCTGACAATGCCCCCACACCTGTCATTCTCACTAGACTCAAGGAATCGCAAATTATTACATCCAACAAACATGGAATTACTCATGAGTTAGTTCTAAACACATAACCGAATGTCAACATGGGAATAATTATAGATCAAAAGAATATCATTATTATCCAAAAACCTTATACCCATTTATCATGGGATAACATAGATTATCATGACAAGACGATATCGAATTTACACAGCCATATATCCAAACGATTCTACCCGTTTGAACCAGATTTAAAACTAGAGCACATGAACTCAAGGTTATTCACTTAGAAAATATCCATGAAATAACCATGACTTTAACCAAATAATTGAGAAGAGATTTCATACATCGGTTCCACATAATGAAACATCCATCTATGATTCATGCTCTAGACCCACGATGCCAATGCGCTATGACAATCACTCACTATAGGATATATATCCATTAGATACACATCTGTTTACAAAGTATCCATGATCCAAGAAACCTACAGAAGTGTTAAGAAAGACCACAAGGTTTATAATAACCATGAAGGTCATAAATAAAAGTTCACCACATAACTGAAGGCACAATAGGAAACTTTTAACTATCTTGTACAGCCAAAATAATCAAGGTCTCATAATCCATAACCAAGGGTCCCTAACTAGAGAACTCTCAAAATCCAACCTACCTATACACAGGGTATAACCATAAACATAGTGGGAAATCAACACCGAGATACCTAGAAGATATTACCTCCTTCTTATTTCATTTTAATTAAACATTACCACTTTTAGAACCTAAATATTCACATTTTAAAACTTTTTATTAACAATATATTAATATCCCTAACTTTATTAAATGTAAAAATCCATGGTTTGGTAATATGAAATACCATTCACAAGTTATAAAATAAAAAACTTTTCATTTTATTACTGTAACATTATTTAACCAAAACCAACACTTTATAACTCATATATACCTGGTTGTTAACCATAAGTCACCTAAGGAGTTGGTCATGTAGAATACAACCATCAAATTATATGTGAAACATATAACTGGCTATAGATACTTTAACTAAAATCATCCCTAAATCATTTAAAACCATAGTCATATATAAATGAATAATAGAGATAAGTTATAAGGTGTAAATAATATTCCATCACACCTGAATCCTAGATTTTATCAATAAAAAATAATATACATATGACAACCAACTCTAATGTGAATATCATGATTCATAAACACACACACCCTCTCTTTCCATACCTAACGAAGAGATAAAAATCTTATAAATAAATTCTATGACGACCAAGTGTTCCAGTCATAGTGGAAGTCAGTAAATATAAAAAATGAAAGGTAAGAAAAATAATTACCACCCTTAGAAACTTATTTTCTCCTTCACACATGGGGCTGAAGGTACCCTACCCTAAGATCATTAACATGCTCTAAAAATTCTTAATATACAATCTATGATGCTGAAATAGTGAGGAAAAGAAAAATTAATTCCCAATAGTATAACTTAGTAATTTATCACCACCTTGAGCCACTGAATAGTGCTCAAACCGATGGCCTCCACATGCCCATAGGCATGCATCCCCATATTCCATATGGTGCTAACTAGAATAATAATACTATGAATATACTTTGGGAAGACTATGCACTAATATAACATTACAAAAAATATATAAATAAAATTAATAGATATAATCCATACATAAAAATCACAACCAGGTAATATGATGATAAATAACCATACATCACAACTATAGAATGTGATGACAAATAACCAAAAATCACATGAAATATCAAATGAAAGTGTCATACATATTTGAACCATCATGGGTAGATCATACACTAGTATTAATAAATTAATAAAAGTAAACTAAGTCTAGGATCCTATCCACAATTGGTCTTGATTCCTTTTGAGTCCCATCGTCCATATTCAACTTAGAATGTAGAGCAATGCGAGCCTTGACCTACACCTATCCTAGAAACAAATAAAAGTAGCTACCTGGTAGTAAAGTTCTATGTAGATTCAAATAGTGTGTGAGTAAAACTTAATAGGCCATCATTAATGGTGTCCATAAAATAACTTGTTGAAAAAAGTGCATGAAAATGTGGTCAAGTAAATATATTCAATACAAATACTCAAATAAATACATGTAATACCATAAAAAATATTGAACATTGGGGATAGTTTCACCTAGGAAAAGGTACATATTAACTTTATTCAGTGCTGATGTATCTATGATCTTGGTTTACATCATGTAATTACTAATTCCTAAGTATAAAACTAAAGAAAAAAAAGTTATAATACTCAAGGTTACCCATATAGATTCACTAGGAATTCCCTCCCAACAACCTATAGAAAATAAAAAGGCAGTATGACTCTTGGAATTACATTATCATAAATACTAGATTGAACTCAAGGAAATTTCCATGATGAATAGAAGAACTTCTTAGTTAAAATTCATGGAATATTCATGAGGCATTCCACATAACTTAACTAGTAAAAATATATGAATCTCATACCACTACATTCACCAACACACCTTGAAAGTATCCACAAAATTAATCCATGTAATTTTAATAATGTAAATATTAATAAAATTTAAGGGGGATACACCCTAAGGAATTTATGATAATGTGTCTAGTGGAATCCAATATATCACTCAAGGAGTTCGGTAATATAGAAAATTTATGAATCCAAGGGTTTTATGACACCAAAGAATTCATATGAGTCCTATAGTGGAATCCAAGGCTTTCTCATGAAACCCCACAAAAGTTTCATCCATATCGACTCAAGGGAACCCAATTAGCTCCACCAGACATTCCCTCTCAACAAACCATAGGGAATACAAAGTTTGGGGTGACCCTTGGTATTCTACTAGTTTCAATACCGTTATGAACTTAAGGAACCATCCATGACACTCAAAATCACTACCTAGTAGGAATCCCCAAATTATGATAGTTGCATTCCACTAAAAATAAATAGGATGAATATGAGGATATCATCTTTCTACATTCACCAAGGTAACTCATAATAATCCATGACATTAACCGATTTAATTTTAATAATGTAATATTTACCAAAATCCAAGGGGATACACCCTAAGGTATTCATGATAATGATTCTAACCGAATATAATGGCTCACTTGTGGCATTCCCTACCATTGGAACTTTATGAATCTAAGGGTTTAATCATACCCTTGAATTAATATGAGTCCCCTAGTGTAATCTTTTGCTTTTTCACGACATCCCACACATGTTTGGTCTATATGGAGTCCCTGGAATCTTCCCAAGTAATTCCAATCATAACCAAAATGTCCACATGGACACCAATATCTAAACTCATCCCTCCATGTAGCCTCATTAGTAATTTAATAAGTGCCTTATATTTTCCTAAATGTTTGGTTAAATTTTAAACCATTTAAATTCTATATAGTAATATGTCTTATAGGTTGCTTACTAGAACAATTTTCAACCAACACCTATATTTAATAATTTATCTCAAAGTTCAAACTCATTCCACCAATTCAAATCACATTTCCTAATAATAACTTTTTAAATACCAAAAGAAGTCCATCGAAACCCTTTCACATTCTCATACCAAAACTAAAACCATTTTCAAAGTACAATCCCATTTATCATCTACAAATATCAGTCCAAAAATAATAATTCCATAAGTACCATTTGAAATACTATTTCTAATTTTAATTACACGTATTTTTTGACACTATTTTTAAGGATACCACTTTATCACACATAATTAAATATCATTATGTCATTTTAACTCCATTTTATATGTTTTAGTATTTCTTACCTATTAACTTAATACAGTACCATCATCTTAGGTCCAACCCAAGGGTTAAATCTATTTAAAATTATTCATGGTTATGAAGTTATATTTCACAACCATAAATTCAATCCATGTTCCTCTTAACCCATTAGATACATAATTTATGAATTGAAATAAAATGATCCATTTCAAGGTTGTTTTTCCCTACTAGGAATTCCACTTGATATTTACCATCTCCTGAGGCCAAATACATATAAAACAAGCATTTATCCAAGGAAAAATAAACTTAGACATTTCAATTTAAATTAGATAAATCATGGTGAAATAAGATTGAATACACCACACATGCACTCAGATTATAATGTGATACTATAGGTTAAATAAAAGGGAACACTTGTCTTATACTTAGGAGAGTCTGCATGTTTGATATTATCCCCTAGTTTGAGCATAAATGAGAAAAAATAAATAACTATGCAGAAATCCTAAAAATATGGAATAACCCACATAAATTACAAAGGAGAAAATGATGAAAAAATAAACAACAAAATGGGTACGGTGAGGGATAGACTCACTAGGTTATTTCAAATGAATCTATAGGTATCCAAAAAACCCAAGAAATGGAGGAGGATTATGGTGGAAAAGTTGAGACAGAAGGGAGTGTGTGTAGAAGAGGTTTCTTGGTTAATGGGGGTATAAGAGGGTTATTTAACCCTTTTAAGATTAGAATGTGAAAATAAACATTTTACTCACTTTTATGGGTCCCATGGTTTGGTTATATGGATCCAAAAACTATATGCCAGTTGAACATCCTACACTATTAGATGCTAATGACTTCTTATGGTTATGGTGCATACTTTCCCAAACTGTGTTCCAACCATGTGATATTCCTATGAAACTATACATATATCCACATTATTTATAGGGAACTATTGTATGATTTCAAAAACCATGAACCTATGTATTTTAAGATACACGATTTGAGGTTCATGGTTATGACTGTCTTTATGGTAATCCCATTTCTAGATTTTCTTCTCAAAAACACAAAACACAGAACCTAGAATCCCCAAAACACTCATAATATCTCCAATACATCTATATACATAATTACAAGCCCAAATTGGTTCATTTAAAGGGTTACAGTCCATGAAATTTTATTCTGACACCCATTTCAAAAACCAACACATCCAATAGTTTGAAAAGTCAAATTTTTTACTCAAATTCTAAGCACCCATATATAATTGAGTAATTACACATAGATAAATCATGTTTTTATTATAAAAATCCCATTTTTATACAATCAATGATCATTTTCTCAATAAACCATGTTATATAATTATTATTTTATAATTCTATGTTTTCATGAAACTTTTCCTTGTTTGTTTATTATAAACCATGACATGTTTTTATAAATTTCAGAAATCAAACAATATTTGTCTTCCTAAAATACATCATGGTACTAAAAAAATTGAACATACAAAACCATTTTCAAAAAACATATCATGGTTCGGGAAAATAACATTTTCTAGATTCTTCATTTATTAAAAATATGTCAATCCAAATGAGATGGAAGTGGCCCTGATACTATTGATATGATTTAGAGGTTATAACATTTGTCTAAATTTTTTAGAAAAAATACAAAAAAACCATTTTTCATACGATCTATCCATTCATTTTAATTGTAAAAATAAATGAAAAACTCAAATTTTACTTATTAAATCCAATTCATCCAGTCACTTCCACATGAGCTTGATAGAGATCAATGAGAAACAGCTAATAAAATCCTTCCTCCTAGGTTATCCATGGGATATATTGAATCTCCATACATTTGGGAAGGAATTACTTTAAGCCTTGTTATGTTAGATCCTTTAGTTAATTGATTTAAGAAAAAAGATATCTAAAAAGATATTTATCCTGAATATTTTTTACAACATGAGTCACTTATTTGAATTCCACACATTACACTAGGACTGCATTGCCCCATAATTCCATACAATAATAATTCATGAAAATTTTAAAAAATTCTATTCAATGAAATGTTTTATAAAAATTTCAAATGTTATAACTAATTTTAACTTATGATTCAATCCTCATAAAATCTATTTAATGTTCAAAAATTATTTTGGATGTTATGAATCATTAGATCATTATTATGTGATGATCTAACTAAACATGATATCTTAGGTGGAATAATACTATAAAATTTGAGTATTATCTCATAATGGACGCATTTACACGTACTAAACTATATAATAGTGACATTAAATGAGATGTGGTTTATATAATCACATAATAGTTTTACCTTTAGTTAATATTTATTTCATTACCTCTATCTCAAAGAGGGTAATTTCAAAAGAAAATAACTCTATAAAAATAAATTTTAACATCAAATAATAAGTTAAAAATGATATTTCAATGAAATTCGAAAATGGATTTGATACTTATTTGGGGTTTAATATAGGTAAATAAAACATATAAAATGAATGGGTTGTATAATTTTGTTTAAATTATGATATGTTTCATGTGAAATAATTAGTTATAAACATTGAAGAATTGAGAGGGGTAAATGTGATATTGGGAAACAATAAAACTAGAAGAATCATGAGAGCATGATATGTGATATTTTAAACAAATGATGTATTTTAGAAAAATATAATATATAATTGTTTATTATTAGAGTTAAAGTGGGATTTAATTTCTTTAGGAGTGATTTAAAAATCTAGATTGTCTTTTACGTCAGAGATAGGTTCAATGATAATTTTCATAGGATATTTTATTATGATAAAAGTATATATTGAGAGAGGTTTATATGCATTGATGAGTAGAAATTACAAGAAAAAAAACCAATAGTGAATCAAATTTCTGACAATTACACTCTCTTATAGCATATTAGGAAAGACTATATCATTTAAAGATGGTTAATTGAGTTAGAAAACAAGTATTGTTGAGAGACATTCCCAAAAAAACTGGATTTCGATGAATATTTAATTTATTAGAAATCTAAATGGACTAGTTTCAAAAAGGTCAAAATAGTTTTTAAAAAATATCTATAAATTTCATGATCCACCCCTATTGGTATCCCATGTCATTCCTATAGTGAAGATAAGGGTGACCCCCAAAGCCCACCTCTAACAGGCTATGGGTTGAAAATTAGCACTAAGGGTTTGAAATAAATAAATTAGAGGAATTACCCTCATAGATCCCAAGATCACATAAACAGAACCACCAATAAACTATATATTGTAAATGAATACTAATATAATATAATTAATTTAATTTCATACAAAAATATTTCCTCTTAGAAGTACTAGGAGAAAACTTATTTGGAAGCAACTCAATAATAACCCCTAATCTCTGAGCTAGTAATGAATAGTTCAGTCACCAAATCCATCCTAGAAAACATTAATATATATATATATATATAATGGTCCAAATTCCTTGATATATATCATTATAATCTTCTATAACAATCATTAAAATGTGGAATATTGATACCAATGCTTTAGTGAATAAGTAGTAGATTCAAAAAGCACCCACAAAGTCAACTATCACATAACCTCACCAAGGATCTCTCACCCAATATCAATTATAAGTAAAATAAAATACTATAAGAAGTTTATATCAAATAATTACCATTTGAATAATTACTCCCTAGTTTTCCATACCCACGCCGCAATGAAAATTTTCCTCATGCTCCCAATCCCTTCTGTAACCATGATGCAACACATAATATCTCATATCACAATCATTCAACATATCACAGTGATATTATCATCTTCACATATCCACCACCGCATACTATATCCAAATTTCATATCACATTTCTATTATAGTAAGGTATCTCAAACATGATAAATATAATACTTATCCACTGATCCTAGTATGCATAACCCCCACCATAAATCATTATCTCAATCACGTAAATAAGTCAGCCAATATATCAAATGCCATAACTTTAATACATTACATCCCATATAATTATAACTATTTTGTGCTGTCATAGCCTTTAATACACCTAGAATAGATATTGAGGAAGATGGAGTAGTCTTCCATCTATTCCCTCACCAACCTAGATGTTTGGGAAAAAAACCCATAACACAAAAAAATTGGGTATCAATGAGGTTATTAGTCTTTGGTGGGGGTGTGTATTAAATCATAAGAAAATAAAATATATAATAAATCACATATAACCCAACATAAGAGATTATACGCAAAAAACAGTACAAAACCCATCAAAAAACCACAATAACACTACTAATCATGAGAAATCTCTATCATATCTATAATATAAATTAGCTCCACTTCTTCACACAAAATAGACATGGAAATATCCATATTTTCCCATTATTCAAATATTTTAACCAGTTACAAATTTACAATTTTCTTTCCATATTACATTCATTATTCTATTAAATTCTATATTTAATATCAAACTATTAATTATCCATTGACCACAATTATTTTCACCCCTTACGTTTTCATTTAAATATTTCACAATTCATTAATAACTATGTTTATTAATTTCCAGCCCATACCCATTACCATATTCATCATTAAAAATCAAATTCTATACCATCAGGCATCTATAACATGTACTCATAACACATAATAAACCAATTCAAAAACCAAAAAAACATGTGCCAAACAACCACCGTGACTATCATAAAGTCATTTCCCCTCCACACCACTATCCATTCCATAATTTACATTCCACAAAAAACACATCCACCATTTCCACAAAAACCACTTCTGTCATTTCCAACCATGGAAATATTTCCACAAAACCCATTGTACAACTTAAAAAATTACCTAAAACCCAAATACAAGAATACACTACCAATAATTTTTAACTCACATCATCTCAACAAGCATAAAAATAGAAAATAAAACCCTATTTAACCAACCAAAACACTCCTATAGTCCCCTATTTAGAGTCTTATTTCATATTGATTCAACATCTATTACACAAGAAATTTTATATCAATTTTAAGGTTTCAAAAAACAATTTAATTACCATGATTACATGATTAACATTTTATGAAAGGTGGTTCTATCATTTAAATCATAATAATATGATGAATATCATATAAAAATACCTAACTCTCACTAGAGACATAAAAGAAACATCAATCCCATGAAATTAAAAAACTTTATATAAACAAATGATAATCACCCTCACCCTTCATTTTCCATTTAATCCACTACATTATATTTATTAGGTTACTATTTAATTCCCATACAATTAAGAAAGAAGCATAAATCTTCTTAAATGTACACAAGTAAAAGGAGAATTGGATGATCATAAAGAAAAAATCCACAATATAGAATCTAAAAAAACCTAGAGCACAATGAAACCACATCAATTTATAGTGCAACATCACACAAACCAAACCACCATCACTGCTATGAATTCCCATGAAGAAAGAACGATAAGAAGAAAAGAAAAATAAGAAGAAGAGGAATAATAATAATACTAGTAGTAATAATAACAATAATATGATGATGAATAAGAAGGATAAATATCACATATGATGTATGATTCTTGATCCCATGAAAATAAGAATCAATATACACTAAAGAAGGCTCAAGGGTCTCTAAATAATCATTTATGGTCACCAAAGGTTTGGGGTGGAATGATAAAAAATAGAAAAGTTTAGATGGGATTCACTTTTTTATTAAAATAGGAAACTCAAGGAGTCATGGTGTGATAATACATGGTCATTTAGTGATGAGATAAATCAAAATAATCTTTAAAATCAAGCCAAAAATTCATAATATCTCCATCATTTAAAACTTGGTGAACATTAATTAATTCAAAAAACCAATACAGGTCATCAAATTAATGATTTGGTCATGCCAGGACACATGGACCTTTGAAAGACATAACACCACCCCAAACCTTTTCACAGTGCTACAAAATCACCATGACATGATAGTTCCAAAAATGATAGAACTATCAAAATAACCACCATAACTCCATGTTGCGACTAATCACCCTCACACTATGATTGTAAAATAGAAAAAGAAATACATGAGATTATAAATTCTATAAATAATAATAAATATTCCAAACATAAAGGTTTTTTATTTTACTAAAAGACTCGTCAAGGACCTTTATAATATGATCAATGCTCATAATGTCATGACCCATATTTATCTTCAAAAAATTGTGACACTCAATTCTCAGTGTCTACACCCACAAGTCATAACACTTCCCCATGTCATGAAACACCAAAATACAAATCCCTACTCTTCTATAACCTAACCATTTACATCGTCACACCCAAGGACATTCCATGACACACTCTA
This sequence comes from Viscum album, assembly GCA_963277665.1. Taxonomy (NCBI): domain Eukaryota; kingdom Viridiplantae; phylum Streptophyta; class Magnoliopsida; order Santalales; family Viscaceae; genus Viscum; species Viscum album. Next base: position 1,787,027,119 of record OY728146.1, read on the forward strand.
TTGAACTGAAATGTTAACTTCAAATCCTCATCCCTTCATCCTACCTTCTACTAATATCTCCGACACCCATAATATAAAAAATAACTATATGAGAAGGTGTGATCCATTACCTTAGATACCTATCAAATTATTTTTATATACAAGAATAAAAAAAATACTAAAGGGAAATAAAAATCACTAAAACTCTATAGGAGATATCTCTCAACCAGAACAACACTAACACCAAAGTAGAATGAAACATCAAAAAAATAACAAATAAATTAGTAAAAATCAATAACAATAATAAATTTGAGAAAAAATTAAGTATATATTTATAAAAAAACATGGTTTAAATTATCTTGGAGTATTTAATGTCCATTTTTGTCTCATGTTCCCAAATACACTACTTTAACCCACCTATCCTCCACAAAATGTGAACTAATGAAATCAAATGCTCATGAATTTCCATCTCTTAATGATCTTGGATCACAAATGGACACTCAATGAACATAGTTTTATCCTCTACATATAAATATCTTAAATAAATAATTTGGGATTTTTCATGAAGATATCTATAATATTTTGGTACATGGAATATTTCATGGATGTAGTATAACAATGAGGGAAGCACCAACTGATACCCTACTAAAAAAAATTCTCCCTAAACCTCAAAAGGATTAAGAAATTGGGGAGAAATATTACTACCTCAAATATACGTTTAATTTACCTGGTGAGTGGAAACCCTCAAGAGAACATGATATGTGACCTAAAACTCTAAAGGTCACATCCTCCAATCATGATTAAACATTTGAAGGTTCTGTGTCTCCTTAATTAATTCTCAAATACTCTAGATAGTCTCAGTTGTTCTATGAACCAAATTTGGTCTAAAGATATCAAAAAATCCAATATTAGTCTAAATCAAAGGATATTTTCAAGTATTAACATACAAATCCTTAAATAGAGACATGTTAGAGGAAGAGCGGGTGGTAAATTATAATAAAACCCAACCAAGAGTTGGTTCTTCACCCACAATCAACCAAAATAATAATCACGATCTCATAGAATATCCACTATTTTATGAATGGTTTTCTACAAAAACCATTCATATGGAAATTTAAAGAAATAATGATTATTTGAGTCTAAAAATCCCAATAATATCCTACCCAAACTCAAAATGTGAAACCAGGGACTTGATTAGAAATTATGGTCTTCGATACACCATGGAACCTCACTACGCATTCATATATTTCCTTACTATAACATCCATATAACTCAACACCTTGATTTATAATAAGTGTACTGAATTCATAAACAAATCCACAATCACCCAAATGGAATCATATCTTCTTTTTTATTTTAAAAAAATGGTGATGAATTCCATAAAAATATATTCCCACTTTCACTGAAGTAGAATTAATGGACACATAAAACCATGAGAAACATGATTCGCTACCGTAACCTATTGATATAAAAAAATTCATGAAATGAACTCCACCATAGGCTGATTCATCTTTGGAAAACAAAAATATCCCCTCCTGACGTGATAAATCTTAAGAATACTAGGTTTCATTACCGAAGGTGAGTTATGTAACTCATAGATAACTACACCTCACATATCCAACGGAACAAACAACCTCCCTTAAAAAACATCTGATATCGATTATCCTCCAACCACTTCTAGGAGCATCAACATGTAAGATTTGATCATACATCACCTTCTCCTATGAGTATCCTCAGTAAGACTCCTCTACCTACTAAATCAAGGAATATAGAACTATCATTTGGTATATGGAACTACTACTATCAGCCTCATCTACATTAGGATTAATTGTTGAACACTCCTCAATCACTCTCCTTATATGATTAGACTCTTGAATAAAATCATCTCAGAAAATTATATTTATAACAACAAAAAATACATTCCCATTATTCATGGTATATAATATCTCAAAATCATAGACCTGTAAGAACTCCATCCACCTTTTCTAATGTAGATTATCATTTTGCTGAGAGAAGATATAAGTTGAGCTATGTGATCTATGAAAACTAAAAACCATTTAATGATGAGGTAATTCTAAAAAAACTTAAAATAAAGCATCAATTATGCTAACTCAAGATCATGGGAGGAATATTTACTCTAATGGGATTATAATTTCCTAGGACTATATAAGATCACAACCCTATACTACATTTGGATTCACCCTAAAACAATATGTAATGTTTTACATAAAACCATGAACATTATTACATCCTTTGGAAGATAAAGAACGAGATAAATAATCAACTTCCCCTCTAGGAAATTGAAATTTTGCAAACAATGATCAGTCAATATGAATACCAAGTCCATCTTCTTCAAGTATGTGAATGAGGGCTCAATCTAGGAGAAATTAGACATAAAATTCCAATAATAGCCCATGTGTCCAAGGGAACTATGGTAATATAAAATATTCTTAGGTTATAACTATGATAAAAACACATTTATATTTTAAGTATAAATGGATAGTCCCTACTAAGAAATAACATTCCAAACAAAATGCACCTCACACATCCCAAATAATACTTGGAAAACTTCTCAAAGAGATGATATTACTGAAGGAATCTAACAAAAATTTTAAGATACTAAATATGAAACTCATATAACATATAGTATATGTGGATTTAATTGATGAAAAATACAAATAATTGATATTGGAACTCATGGAACATGGAGTTCATGGTTCCATGAAAATATATGGGGTGTTTGTGACACTGAAAAGCATAACCCAAAACTCAACATTCCTATAATGACACTTGAAAGCAGTCTTCAGGATATTTCCTCATTTACTCTCATATTATGATATCTATTATATATATTAGTCATTCAAAACTAGTTTTATACTTTTAAATGATCAAATAAATCATATATACTTGAAATGGTATAACAATTATTGACCATCATGCGATTAAACCATCAATAATCATTGAAAATCCTCAGACCACTCTCTAAATTCTTGGAGAACAACAATGGAGGACCTCATAATGACACAAATATTTTTATGAAACCCTTATGAATCTAAAAATTTATCGGTATCCTCAAATCACAAATCTCATAAGGTTATATTAGAGAAAAATTAATTTGTATTGGAGACGCACTAGATTGTAACTAAATATTGAAATCAATATAACATTGAGGGGTGAAATCACAATATATTTGGGAAAACCATTTGGAAAATATTAAAATAATATAGGAAACTATACAAATTATTCCTCTAATAAATAAAATGATAGTATTTATATATGAGATAATAGAATTTATAGATGCATGCAGCTCATAAGATGACCTCACTCGCTAGTGAACACCGTATATTGACCTTCCACATAATAAAATAAAACTATTTTTTAAAAAAAATAAATGGTAGTAAAAATAGAATATAGCCAATCCATGTAAATGAAGACATCATATGATCTTTTCTATAGTAGGAAATAAAATCCTTAAATGAAATCAGCTCATATCCCCAACACACATCAAGAACATCAAAATAACACCAATTAGCATAGTCAACACGAGGTGCACTGAAAGACTCTACATCATGATTCATAAGGAACATAAAAAGTTAGGTGTAATAAAATAATGATATTATATATAATAAAATAATGTGAATAAAATAAAAGAGATAAAAAATGGTTCATTGGATAATCTTTATCCCTTTTGGCATTGAAATCTTCCTGTCATGAAACTGACCACATCTAGATCCCCTACCTCATTGGAACTATTGATGAAGACCTTCATGGATATGGTTAATAGTTTTTATTTTAGGGTGGTTGAAATCATTAGTATATCCACTACCTACTCTATTTTCCTTGGGGAGAACAAAATCATGCTAACCAGGTTGTTCATATGACCTCCAAGGCAATTAACACTAAGGATTAAATGGAAACTAGCTTCTTATACTATATTGGTTCTCAAGGAAATTTGAGAAATGGAATCATCAATTATCATTTACTCTATAATAAAAAAATAAGAATATAGTTCTTTATGAAATGATAATAAATTATAGATCTTGTAAAGTGTGAGATGTACCACTGAGAATGACTCCCCTCTAGTCAAATACTTGACTGTCCTAACATCTGAGATCCTCCATCTATATCTATGCTTCTTGGGAAGCCGTAATGGCTCCCTTATCGAGATAAAACTGAATATGTGTATATCTTATTAATGAAATAAACCTTTTTATTAACCTCTATATAAAAAGATAACCTAAATGGGGGTAACTACATAGAAAATTGTGGGATACAATCCCTCATATAAACACAATGTTTTGACCTAATCATTTAGGAAATGTTTGGGGATAAATCAGATAAAGTCCTTGAATCTGACCCTGGGACCCCACATGCTTAGGATAACTTACTAAAGAGAGATAAAATCCTTCCTATTCACCACCCTCATCATAAATGAATGTATTTATGCATTAAACTCCCACTAAAAATCTTCCCATGAGATTTCCACCCCCTTGTTCCCTACAAGTAACACGATCCCCACCTATCATGTGACTCCTCTCATCTGACTAATATAAAGTGGAACCCAATAATTAATCTTGTAATTGATTAAAATTAATGAAACATTATGGTCCTATAATCAATGATATATCTTTAAATTAGAGACACTCCCCTCATAATTTGATAATCCATGATCATGGAACTCATATAATGACCTCCAATAATCACCCCCTTAGCCAGGTCAACTATCCTATAATCAATTGTATCATACTTCCACAACTCACTAACATAATAAAAACAAAATATATGGACAATAAATATCTCTATAGACAAAATGTAAACTCCTAAGACCAATAGCATGGAATTCATTAAAATTTATTTGATGATATTCATTTCAATTTACCAAAAACCACCCAAACTTAAACACGAGTATAACAAAGTATGGTGAATGTAACTATCCTAGTTATCTACCACAAAATCAATATTTTTTCACCATTATTGTCTAGTAATATTAAGATCCTTATGTTGGAAAAAATGGGTCCCTAATCTTCAGGTTACTACCAGACCTCCCTTTCTACATCAGACACTAGGTTTGATTAATATAGTTACCCTACCAATCACATGAAATTATCACTATTTACTACATTTAGTCTCCATCCAAACTCTAATTCATAGATTTTATTCCAATTTTTCATGAACCACTCTCTTTAGAAATCCATTATGGGCTTATAGTGAATATGAGAGTAACCTCAAATCCCACCTCCAATTGGAAATGAGTTGGTGACTAGCACCGAGCGTATAAAACAGAAAAATGGGGGGGGGGGATTACCTTAGTAAATCCCAGGATCACATAGAGAAAAAAATCAATGAAATATATTTTATAAATGAAAGAAAATTTACCACAATTTATGTAATTTAATACTAAAATAAAGCCCATAAAATAAAATACCCAAATAAAACTCATATGGTTGTAACCCAACAACCATACTCAAGCTACGAGATAATAATGTCCATCACAATTATCAGATCCCTCTTGGAAACCTATAAAATAGATTTATATATTTAGGGGTGAAAATATATGTATACTCAAAAGGATTCTCTTAAAAAAATATTTTCAAAATAAGGAACAATCATGTTAATGATTCAGTGAATAAATAGCAGAACCAAGAAGTACCTATAAGGTTAACTATAAGCCGATTTCATCGAGACTTTCTTACCTATTATCACATACAAATATAATAAAATAATATCTAAATAATATATAAAATAGTCACCATATACCAATTATCAATGTGAATTTCACTCTCACACCCTAATAGAAAATGTCTAGATGCTCCCAATATCTTCCACAACTATGGCACAACACCTTATATCTCATTACACAACCATTCCACATATCGCAGCCACATAATGATCATCTTCACATCACCACCAAATACCATATCACAACTAAATATCATATTTATATTACTATATGACATCTTAAACATTAAGTATATCAATATCATGCCCTCATCCTACTATGTGCAACCCACACCATGAATAATCATCTCAATAATATACGAAAGTAATCCAATATATCATATACCTTAACATTAATCCATTGTTTCCCATATTATTTTCATGACCCACTTTCACCAGGAATCCCTCATGGGACCATAGTAACAACAAGGGTGATCCCCAAAATATGGATTCATTTGATCATGGGTGAGTGTCTAGAATCTTAGGTTTAAAATTGATAAATGGGGGGAATTGCCCTCATAAGTCCCATGATCACATAAATAGAACCACCAATTCAATCTATACTATAAATGAATACTAATATCTAATAATAGTTGTGATTTCATACAAAAATAAAACCTCTAAAATAAAATACCCAATTAAAAATCCTATTGAAGCAAACTAATAGAAAATCCCAATATCCAAGACAATAATGTCTAACTTGGTCACAAAATCCCTCCTCAAAACCTATAAAATTGATGTATATATATAGTTGTGAGAATAAATGTATGCTTAGTAGGACAAAACCTCGCATAAAAATATAGAAGAAGCAGATTAATCCTTTAGTGAATAAAAAATTGAAAAATTAATCACTTACTGGGTCAACTATCACCCAACCTAACTAAGGCCCACTCATCCAACATAACATCCTAGTACAATAACATAATATTAGAATAATGCATAAAATAAATACTAGAAAACATCTTTCACATTGGTTTATTCCTCCCATTTCCCAATTGAAACCATTATAGTTCTCCTAATCCCTTCCATATCCATACCACAACACATAATACCTCACATCACCACCATTATAAATATCACATATATATAATCATCACCACATATATACCACCACATACTATATCCATACTGTATATCACATTTCCATTACAACATGCTCTTGTGAACCTGAAGTACTTCAACCTCATTCCCTCCTCCCACCATGCATGACCCCTACCATGTATCATTATCTCAATCACATAACCAAGTAATCTAGTATATCACATACCATAACTTTAATACATCTTATCCTTACTATTATACCAAATATCTTCTATCACAATCCATAGTACACCTCTAAGGGTGAGAGTGGAAGTAGGTGTAGTCTTCCATATATTCCATTGCTTACCTAGATGTTTGGGGAAAACAGCTAATACTAAAAATATTTGGCTGATATTGAGGTTATCCAACATATGTGGGTTGTGTATGAAATCAAAATTAAATAAAACATAAAATAAATCCACACATAACCTATAAGGTATCATAACTAAACAACAAATACACATCCATAATAACCACCAAATTAACATTGTCAATCACTAGGAAACATGTCTATCTCTATAACAAAAATCATCCCCATTTCCTCACACAAAACATCCATGATAATATCTACATTTTCCCATTAATCAAATAATTTAATTTATTATTGATTTACCGTTTACCACCAATATTACATTAATTATGACATTGAATTCCATATATAATGCCAAATTAATCATTAACCACCAACTACATTAATTTCTATCTCTTAACCTTTCATTACAATCTCTCACAATTCATAAACAACCACACTTATTAAATCATACAAATTAACACAGAACCATTAATAATTATATTCCATACTATTGGGAATCCATAACACATCCCCACAACACATAACCAACCACTACACAAACCAATTCTCACACCATGTGTCCAAAATCTTCCATGACTATCCCAAAACCATTTCCATTTCAAACCAACACCTATTCCATAATTTCTATTTCAAAAAAATCCCATCTATTCCTACCACAAAAACCAATTCTCCCCTTTATAACCATCGAAATACATCCACAAAACCCATTGTAGGACCCATACCACCACCTAAAACCATCCATAAATATCCACTAATAAGATCACACTCTTCAAAACATCACAACAAGAATACCCTCAACAAAAAACATCCAATTTTAGAAACCAAAACATTTCCACAGTTTACTCTGTAAAGAATTATTTCACACTAATTTAGAATCTCTTAGACAAGAAACAATAATTAATTCTTCAGGTCCCACATTACAAGTTTGTTACAATATTTACATGATTAAATTTTTTCAAAAGGTGATTATATCATTTAAATCGCAACAATAACAAAAAAATAATATCATCACACAAAACTTTCGACAATGACATAAATTAACCATCAATCACATATAATAACAAAAAGTCATATAAACACATATAAATCAACCTTACCCTTAAAGTTTCCTTAAGTAAATTTTATTATCTTCATTATGTTAATTCTTACCATCCACCCAAAGAAAAAAGAAGCATTAAACATCCTCAATTTACACCAAATAAAGAGGTACAAGTCTCAAATCCTCTACTTCAACTAATCTTGAACATCTTCTATGTAAAGACACAGAGAAAGGTATGATCATAAGGAAAATGACATAGAGGGTATAATGTAATATCCTGATCTTTTATGGAGATGTATTTATATCATGTTCATGTACCTTTTTCCTTTTTTTGTTTATATCATGTTTGGGTTTTAACTTGGGTATTTTTTGGATCAAATTGGAGAATATTTGAAGGAATATGGGTAGTGCATAGTTGGCACACAGTTTTCCCAAACTATGGGACCATTCTAGAAAACTATACCAACCTAGAGGGGATTTTCATGGATGATGAACGATTTGTAAAATTGTGCGCCCTTATAGTAGTAACCATTAGAACCCCTAAGAGGAGGCATATGGTTAGGAAAAATGTTATGGAATATCATGCAGCCCATATAAGTAACTGTTTTCATGAAAAATTAGACCCCTTAAAATTAAATACAAATTTATCAAACCCTCATATTATATCCCAAAACACCCTATCTTGATTCTAAATGAATTCATTCAAATTTTCGAGTCTTCTGGATGAATTCTAAGTTATTCTAACCCCGTTTCTTTATGAATAAATGATCTTTTGATTGATCTGCACCACTCCCAGTAGGAGATTCTCATCCCAAATGGTTTCTTCCCTATCTCCTATATTTATATCATCTTTTGAAGGTATGTTTCCATCTATTGGAAATAAATCTAGATATATTTTTTCATTGATCTAATCCATTTTATTGTGGATATAGGTTTTAGATGAAGATCTATTTCTTTATTGCGATCTTCATCGTTCCACTTCAGATTTGGGATTCCCATTGGCATGCATTCAGCAACAATCTTGAGGTATGTGACCTAAATTGAAAATTACACAGTATTGATTTAATTACATGTCTATAATTATGAAATTAAAATTTCAATGATTGTGAAATTTCATTAGAGATTGAATTTATTTAATTTAATTTCTATATGATAATTAATTAGGTTAAAATTGGGGAAATTGGAATTAGTGGAATTTTATTAATTAATTGTTTAATTAATTAATAGAATAGTGTGATTTTTGAATTTATGGGATATTGGGATTTTGAAATTGGTCAATTAATGTGATTATAAATTAATTGAAAATGATAATTATGAGGTAATTGAATTGAACATAATGAGTTAATGGGATAAATGATTTAAATATTGAAAAATGGTTTAATGGTTAATTGTTCATTTTATTCCATGTGATTAAAGTATTGAACCATGATTTTTTGATAATTTAATTGATATCCATTATGTTAAATATGATAAGAGGGTAAATTTTTATTATCCTTGATGTATGAGATATATGTGGCATATGTGTAATTGATTAAAATATGAGTGTGGGAAATAGACTGACGCTCCAAATACCCATATGTGATTGATTGATATAAGAGTGTGGGACAAGGACAAAAACTCCAAATATACATATTTTGTTGACTATTAAAAGAAGCGTGAGGGAGGAACTGATAATTTAAATACACACATGGTTCTAGATATGGAGTTATGGGCACATAATGATGGAATTGGACTATTGTTTCAAGTTTCCATGATATTAAATTGAAAAAAATGAATAATTAAATGCCATGAATTATAATCTTTTTTTAAATTAATATGTGATTTTGTTCAGACTCCAACATGGGGCAATGAAGGTATTGAGGGTTCAAGTGTCCTCAAGAACCTTTGGGTTTATGTGGTTAAATAAATAATAATTGAATATATAAACTATTTTCGTTATTGCTTTTATTTTTATTCTTTGTACAACTGAAATCACTTTTATTGACTAGATATTGTTTTAGACTCTATTGGTGGTGGCCTACTGAGTTTTACTCACACCCTACCAAAGCTTCCTGATTAGTACCCAAATAAAATTCATGTTTCTAAGATAGGATAAAGTAATGGTCCCTTTTTTTAATGGCAGATATGGGATAAAGCATGAATGAGGGAACATGACTTTGTATCAGGACCTAGTAGAAAGTTTTTAGTGACTTTATTTTGGATTTTTCATTATACACTTGACACTTACTATGGAATGACATATAAACTATTTTGGTTTGGATATTTTATTCCTATTTTGGTCATCATGTGATACTGGAATATTCTTGGTTATAGTTATACCATTTGGATATTTTTTATTTATTTCTTTTTGTAACACCCCAAGATTTCATAGTACGTTATTTCTTTAATGTAATTCAATAACTTTCACTACACGCAACACTAAGTTAAAGCACCCCACGACTTACCAAACTAGCCGTTCAAAAGAAGTTATGAATAGTATTAACTAAATTTTAAATTTTGTATAATCCTTATAATTTTTAATCCATATTATGAGTTTCTTAGACATAATATAATAACAAATTCAATTTTTTCAGATAAAAGAAGTATATTTTTTAAAATAGAATTTTAACACCTTTTAATGGAAACGCCTTTTTAAATCCAATATTTGAAACTTTTATATATGAAATTTGAAAAAATAAACTTCTTATTTTGAATCTGGACATAAATATTTAGTTTTGTTAAATTTTTCTTGTTTTTCTGATAACTTCCATATTTGAGTGAATAGTCTAGGATACTAAATTTTAACTGAAAACAAATTTTTAAATCAAAATAATTTATTATGTTCAACTATACATTTGAATGGTTTGGAAGTATAATTAAATTATATTTTTACCATTTAATCCAATTTTGGTCATTGGATGTAATTTTACTTTGAGATTGGACATAAACAAGTGTCGATCTTTTGGTAGTTATTATTTCTAAAAAAATAAGAATTTTGGTATTAACAACGGGAATTAATTTTAAATTAATAAATGATATTTATATGTTTTTAATTTGGTAAAATATACTTCATTTTTGAATTTGTAATATCAAAATTATCTTAGGGTCAATTCTTGGTATTTTTCTGAAAACGTTGAATTTTTGATAAATAGTGAAAAACACTGAGTTATTGTTTAAAAAAGACATTTTATTTAAATAATTATTTATTTTATATAAATTTATTTTAGGTCAATATATATATATAAAAACTATATAAGTTAATTGTAATTCATTGAAGTCATTTTATAATAAGTTTAGATATATAAAAATTTTATTGACATTTTTACCGTTTTTACCCACCTCCTAAGAGCATTCAAAAATTTGCATAAAACATAATTATACCACCTCTGTGAGTTGAATTTCAAAAATCCAAGAGACACGGTTGATATCAGTAAGTAAAATGTGGTTCAATAAGATGAAATTAATTTCCGATGAATAGTAACATTTTACTTGTATTTACCACGGTTAAAAGTAAATATGGTAATTAAGGGTAAAAATGATATTATTATTACCCTAACACATGTCCTAATTCTATTGGATAAGTTTAATTAGACCAAAAAAACCTTAGGAATAAAATAAGATCCTTTAGGTCCACTTGGATTATATTAATAAATTTATTATTATTTAATTCTAAGAAGAGTTAAAAGTGTCAAATTCAAAGTTTAATAACTAAAACATTTTTAATATGGGGTTATACATAAGATAAATTAGAATATAAATATTAATTACAAATATAAAAATATTTCCTACATAATGGTATTTTATTTATAATTTTTAGACATTAAATAATTAAATTTATTTATGACATAATGATGATGCATTAATTATCTTGTTAATGAAATATTAAAATAATTGATATTATAAATATCTAAATAAATGTAATTTTAGACTTTTTATGAATTAAAATAATTTTATAGGTTAATATGACATGTTAGGGTTGGTTAGATGATTTGTTTTTGAAGTAATAATGCTGTTATAAATTTAGAAAAAACAAAATTCTATATAGTGTCAAAATTGACATAAAAGAGTTTTTAAAACAAATATTATATTATTAATTTATATTCTATTATTAAAATTCTAAGGTTCGGAAAAAAGATTTATATAATGATAGGTGTATCATTAATGAACCACTTTTGGTTTTCTTGAAATTTTATTGTATGTTTATTAACCATATAATATAAAAATACAAAGAGACAAGGTAAATGTAAAACTATTTAACTAAGAGTTAAATATAAAAGATAAGGTTAATATAGTGACTCAAAATTAATATACAATATAATTCCACACTTTTAAGGAAATGATATTGTCGCTTGTGCGTACGTAGAGATTACCGTCTCCACGACGCGATGAGATTCATTTCCACGTTCACCACTCATCGACGATTATAAAAATACATATTACAAATAAGTATGTAATACATGGAATAATAATTCTATTGGAGAGAGATATATATATATATATCTATGTATGTATTTATGTACTTACATATATCTTATTCACTTATATCCTTTCAATACGATATGAAAACAGAAATAACGTTTATGTGTACGTACAACCTAACGTCTCTATAAACGGTGTTTTCCATTTCATATATCTATCTATTATAAATATTTATATTCTAAATATATATGATATATGAATCAAAATTTTTATTTTAGAAGTATTTAAACCATGATCTAAATGATATGGTCAAGAATAACAAGTCAAAATACGTACGATAAAGAAAGCGATTATTACCCGAAATGTTAATTTAACATTAAAATCTCTTTTCAATGGGTAGTATAAAGTCATAAATGAATCATGTATGATTTAATAAATATGAATATGGTTTTGGTATAATCTATAAACATAAAATGGTCATTAAACATGAGGTTAAATGTACCCTCAACCAAAGGAATGTGCAAGGTAAGGGGTTTTCATCTCACTCTTTATTCCTGAGAGATTCATGCTATATTGCCACTATTACCTTTTGTGTGGGGTATGTACTGCCCATAATTGTATTCTTTGTGCAATACACTTTAATTTATGTGTATTTACATATTAATTTTATGATACTTCTTTCATGGGGTGTATGTTTCGTATGTTACCAAATTGGTAAGGGTTATTTCTTCATTCTCATTATTTACCCAAGATTGTTCATTTGTAAGAATTTTCTCGGACATACTTATCATCGATACCAATATTTCATAAAAATGTTTTCAAAAGGAATATTTTAAGGTTTTATGAGAGGATCTATTTTACTAGATCATCATTTTAAATGTTTTAAAGATTTATCTTTCTAAACCCTTTTAATTAATGTCTATGTTTTCCAAATTATTTTAAGGATTTATTTATATGAACATGAATGTTTTAAAATGATAATTATTTTCAAAATTTTCAATGTGGTATGGAAAAATTTGATTAAAAATCTCTTTTAAATGACTTCCTTTATAAATTTTTAGAATTTTAAATGATTTCATGAAAAAGTGGCATTTCTCTTTAAGCACTTTTCTGATCATTTTCATCTATGTCAAAATACATTGATGGATTTTAAACTTGTCTGAAATTGATTTATTACGATAAAAATCTTCCTTATTGGATTGAAGGTTTTGTGATATGTTTGACTGTGGATGAGTTATTTTTATTCCATTCATGGTTTATGGTTAAAGTATTGACATTTCATATGCCAATTTTAATACGAATTTTTATGTTATATTTCAACCTTTTCTTAAGATAAATGTGTAGGACTAGTATGTTTTGGGTTGGGGAACAGTAAAAGTAAGCCCTCTGGGTTGGGGTCCAGTTATAGTAGACCCTACAGTTTGGAGTTTGGTAAAAGAGGCTCTCTGGGTTGGAGTCCGGTTACAGAAGCTCTCTGGGATGGAGTCCAGTTACAGAGGCTCTCTGGGTTGGAGTCCAGTTACAGAGGCTCTCCGGGATGGGGTCCGGTTACAGAGGATCTCCATGTTGGAGTCCGGTTAAAGAGGCTCTCCAGGATGGAGTTCGGTTACTTAGGCTCTCTGGATTTGGGACCGGTTATAGTTAACCCATAGGTCCTAGCACGAGGCCTTGACACATAAATTAAAGTCTAGTACTATACATTACCTCATTATGAAATCAGTTATTACATGTTATTATTCGACCAATAGAATATCCATGTGCATGTTTATATGGTAATGTTTGATTCATTTTTTCCATCTTATGTTAACTTTTATGTTTTAAATGATGTTGTTTTTATTACACATCTTTCCTTAAAAGTTTATAGCTTTCGCTAAATTATTTACCCCTACTGAGCATCTGAGCTCATCCCTTTCTTATGTTTTATTTTCTTAGGATCCCAAGAAGTGTTTAATGTTTTAGATGTAGGGTCAATCTAAGGAAAAAATGGCATTCTCAAAGGGTTATTTTTTTGTTGTATGTTAGAAAGTGTAATGTAACATTCATGTATGTAATCTATTTTCCAAGACTGCTAAACTGATCGGTATTTCAGGTCTTGATTCCTTGTAATCATTCCAATGTATAAAAATAATGCACTGACTCTGGGCTTCTGGGGTCGGGGAATTACAGTTGGTATTAGAGGAATTTTAGTATAAACCTTGGAAATTAGATTTAGGTAAACATTGATTAGAGCACATATCCCTAAGATAGACATTGAATATTAGTATAGAAGAACTTCCTAAAATTTTGGTATTGTAGAGATTTTGTGAGTTTTTGAAGAAATACATCCCTCTCTAGATACGAGCAGGTAGAGGAGGATCTGACACAAATGTACATTGGGGGTAAAACCCGAAACACCACTTTGAGCTAGACTTGAACATGAACTGGTGCACGAAAATAGGTCTTGCTGCACTCTTGGTTACAACACTCCCGTGGGATATGATTAAGATAATTCTCATTTTCTTTATAAACTATTATGAAGGGTTTATGAGTATATAATTTCTCAAAGAAAACATTTTTATGATTATGGATTATATCCACAAACTGCTCAATTTATGTTAAGTATTTTACAAGTTTGGAATTATGTATTTCGATTCATAAACTAATATAGTTTATGCAATTGTTTCGAAATGGCGCCCAGTAGATTGAATGAGACCTCCGACTATACGCTTGATCCAAATAATAAGAAGGATCATATCTTTCATATTATTAATCCAACATTTAGAAAGGAAATAGTCTCCCACATATTATCATCATATGAAGAAATAGTATCATGTTTTAATAAGATAAGTAACGAATTTTCTGAGTCATATGGCTTTGAAGGAAAGCTAGAGAAGAAAAAGATGGTAGAGAGAAAGATGGATAAAGGGAATAAGAAAAAGAAGAATTTTCCCATAAGTGAAAGTTGTGGAAAGAATAACCTTGGTAAATACTTAAAGGGAATGAGAGTTTGTTATAAGTGTGGAGGAAAAGGACACCAAGTACGTGATTGCAAGGTTGAGAAAATGTTTCAAATGTACAATGCTTCACCTGCAAGGAGTTGGGACACTACGCAAATCAATGTCCAAATCATCAGAGTATACCCCAAATGCTACTATTGGATAATAATCAAGTTATGATATTACTGAAGATGAAGAGGAATTATTAAGAGTTCTTATGTTGTTATTAAAGTATTGTATCATTTTAGTATTGTATTAATGATTTACATGTTATAAGAATTATAGAGTTTATAAGGATTGTTCTGCAATAATATTTCAATAATGACTTGAGATTAGTAGAACCAAGAAAAGTGACTCAATGGAAAGTTAAAATTCTTAGAAAATATAATGTTGAAGGAAAGAAAAACTTTAGTATGGTCCTGATATCGAGGTATTGATTTTGGAATAATAGATTATTGATTTGGATGAATTCTATTAGATATTATTGACTACCTTGGAACTGATTAATGGTTTGTTTATATCATCATTGTTGGAGTATTCAAAATTTTCATATATAAGGAATATATCTAGTATTATATAAATAATAAGGGAGCATGAATGTAATCAATGAGGTTTTATAGTAATTCAGGGTGTTATCGTCTTTTAAAAGAATACATTATGATGGTATTCATATGTTATTACGTGGAAAAAAGGATCTTCATTGTGTTTTACATATTTATAAATTTTGGACTGTAAGTTTGGAAAGAAGTATTTTGGATAAGTCTAAAGGTTGGAATGAATTAAGTTTGACATTGGATTCTATTGTTAAGGTAAAAGAATTTCTTAAGATTTTTTTTGAATTTTTTTTATAAAAGGACAACCTAAAGGTCGGGCGATAACCAGTCGCGTCCCGAAAGGCCACAAGACTTGAACCCACAATAGAAGGTCGACAAGGGTGCATCACCTACCACTGGCCTATATGATGTCCAGGATTATATAATGTAGTTTTTTTAAAAGTTTTTATAGATGAATTATAAATTCATTTTTTTGGAACCATATATGATTTTGATAAATAGAGTATTTTTATGTTCTACTATCTTTTATAGTGAAATATGAGTTTATGGTAGAAATTATTTAAAGGATGGAACTATACTTGTCAAGTATATTTTTTTTCTATTATTCTATGATGAAATTAATTTTTAAAATTTAGTTAAGGGATCTTAAAACAAAAAATGTGTTAACCTAATACCTTATGTTTTTTTTTGAACCGATGATATTTTAAATCATCATAGATTGATGGCTTTGAGGCCATCAATTTTACACTTGTTTGTGATTCAAGACCTCAATCACTCTCAATGAATATTTACATTTTTCATCTAATTATGTGTCTCTAATTTTCACAAATGTTCTCCTAATCAAGATCATAATTTGGTGGTAACTTTTTCATTTCCCTTTCCCTCTTATTAAGACTAAATTTTATTAACCCAATTTCCAATGTGGGTTCTCCACAAAGGTATTTTTCTATTCTTAACCTTTTATTTTTGAAGAAAAATTTCAAATTGAGAGGATGTGATTTATTGAAGTAGGGGACAGTGTAACACCCCAAGATTTCATAGTACGTTATTTCTTCAATGTAATTCAATAACTTTCACTACACACAACACTGAGTTCAAGCGCAACACGACTTACCAAACTAGCCGTTCAAAATCATTTATGAATAGTGTTAGCATATTTTTTAATTTTTTAAAATCCTTATAATTTTAGAATCCATATTATTAGTTTCATAGAAATAATATAATAAAAAATTCATTTTTTAGATAAAAGAAGTATTTTTTTAAAAATAAAATTTTAACTCCTTTTAAAGGAAACCCATTTTTAAATCCAATATTTGAAACTTTTATAAATTAAATTTGAAAAAATAAACTTATTCTTAAGAATAGGGACATAAATATTTAGTTTTGATAAATTTTTCGCGTTTTTCTGATAACTTTCATATTTGAGTGAATAATGAAAAATAGTAAATTTTAACTGAAAACAAATTTTTAAATCAAAATAATTTATAGTGTTCAACTATACATTTGAATGGTTTGGAAGTATAATTAAATTATATTTTTACCATTTAATCCAATGATGGTCATTGAATGTAATCTCACTTTGAAATTGGATATAAAGAAGTGTCAATCTTTCGGTAGTTATTATTTCTTAAAAATAGGCTTTTTGGTTTTGACATCGGGAATTAATTTTAAATTAATAAATGAAATTTAGATGTTTTTAATTTGTTAAAATAAACTTCATTTTTTAATTTGGAATATCAAAATTATCTTAGGGTGAATTTTTGGTATTTTTATGAAAACATTCAATTTTTAATGAATAGTGAAAAACACTAAGTTATGGTTTAAAACTGACTTTTTATTTAAATAATTATTTATTTTATTTAAATTTATTTTAGGTCAAAATATATACATAATACCTATATATTTTCAATGTAATTCATTGTAGTCATTTTATAATAAGTTTAGATATATAAAAATTTTATTGACATTTTTACCGTTTTTACCCGCCTTCTAGGAGCATTCACAAATTTGCATAAAAATTAATTATACCGCCTATGTGAGTTGAATTTAAAAAATCCAAAAGACACGGTTGATATCAGTAAGTAAAATGTGGGTCAATAAGATTAAAATAATTTTTTGTGAATAGTAATTTTTTACTTTAATTTACCACGGTTAAAAGTAAATAGGGTAATTAAGGGTAAAAATAATAATAATATTACCCTAAAAAATGTTTTAATTCTATTGTATAAGTGTAATTAGACCAAAAATAACCTTAGTAATAAAATAATATCCTTTATGTCCACTTGAATTAGATTAAGAAATTTATTATTATTTATTCAAAGAAGAGTTAAAATTGTCAAATTAAAATTTTAATAACTAATTTTTTTTAATATAGGGTTGTACATAAGATAAATTAGACTATAAATATTAATTATAAAGAAAAAAATATTTCATACATAATGGAATTTTATTTTAAATTTTTAGACATTAAATAATTAAATTTATATATGACACAATGATGATGTAGTAATTACCGTATTAATGAAAGTTTAATATAATTGATATTATAAATATCCCAATAAATGTAATTTGAAACTTTTTATGAATTAAAATAATTTTATAATTTAATATGAAATGTTAGGGTTCGTTATATGAATTGTTTCAAAGTAATAGTGCTATTATATATTTAGAAAAAACAAAATACCAAATAGTGTCAAAATTGACATAAAAGAGTTTTTAAACAAATATTATATTATTAATTAATATTCTATTCCTAAAATTCCGAGGTTCAGAAAAAAGACTTATATAGTTATAGGTGTATCTTTAATTAACCACTTGGGGTTCTATTGGAAGATTATAGTAAGTTTATTAACAATATAATATAAAAATACAAAGAGACATGGTAAATGAAAATCTATTTAACAAAGAGTTAAATCTAAAAGATAAGGTTAATATAGTGAATAAAACCTGTCTAAAACCTAATGGTTTATTGAGTTTTGACCCATCCCCACCTTATAATTTAAATAATTTATTTTTGTTCCATTAGAAATCAAAAATTATTTTATTATAAAATAATATTTTATGTTTTTCCTAAGGTGCCCCTCACCCCTCTTATAAAAGGGTACCTCCCCTTCTATCAAATTCACACCTCCAAAGCCGTTTTTCTCAGACAACCCCTACCCAAATATCCTCCCAACTATCCTAAAAACATTCTAGAGGCCTTAAATTATTCATAAATCTATCCTAATGAGCCCTTTTGATCAAATCAAAATGAAGAACCCGAAGAAGAGGTAATGATTTCCCCACCCTCTTTCAAGTTCTTTTATTCTTCCAATTACTATTTCTTTATTATTACCATTTAAAAAGAATAACTAAAGTACCTTATATATACTGTGATGTTATTATAAATATTTCACAACCATATTCATTATTCCATCCATCCTAAGAATGAATATGTCACCATGCGTGCGTACGTACGACTTACTGTCTCCACGTCGTGGTGTAATTTGTTATTCAACACTATGATTATTTGGATGCATATAATGATGAGTAATATGTCTATAAATAATGCAAATAACTTTCTAATTTTTATGTAAAATTAATATTCCATCCAATTCCACACCTTTACGTAAATGATATTGTCACTCATGCATACGTACGGATTACCGTCTCCACGACGAGATGAGATTCATTTCCATGTTCACCATTCATCAACGATTATAAAAATATATATTACTAATAATTATGTAATATATGAAATAATAATGCTACTATATATATATATATATGTTTTCATTTATGTACTTACATATATCTTATTCACTTACTTCTGTTCAATATGATATGAAGATAGAAACAACGTTTATGTGTACGTACGACCTACCGTCTCCATAAACAATGTTTTCCAAATCATATATCTATCTATTATAAATATTTATATTCTAAATATATATGATATATTAATCAAGGTTTTTATTTTTTAATTATTTAAACCAGGATCTAAATGATACGGTCAAGAATAACAAGTTAAAATACGTACGATAAAGAAAGCGATTATTACCCGAAATGTTAATTTAACATGAAAATATTTATTCAATGGGTAGTATAAATTATTAAATGAATCATGTATGATTTAATAAATATTAATATGTTTATGGTATAATCTAATAACATAAAATGGTCATTATAAAGGAGGTTAAACGTACCCTAGACCAAAGGAAAGTGCAAGGTACGGGGTTTTCATCTCACTCATTATTCCCGTGAGATTCATGCTATATTGCCACTATTATCTTTTGTGTGGTGAATGTACTACCCATAATTGTATTATTTGTGTAATAAAATTTAATTTGTGTGTATTTAGATATTCATTCTATGATATTTCTTTCATGGGGTGTATGTTTCGTATGTTACCAAATTAGTAAGGGTTATTTCCTCAATCTCATTATTTACCCGAGATTGTTCATGTGTAAGTATTTTCTGGGACATAATTATCATCGATAGAAATATTTCATAAAAATGTTTTCAAAAGGAATCTTTTAAGTTTTTATGGGAGGATCTATTTAACTAGATCATCATTTTAAATGTTTTAAGGATTTATCTTTCTAAACCCTTTTAATTAATGTCCATGTTTTTAAAATGATTTTTAGGATTTATTTATATGGACATTAATGTTTTGAAATGATAATTCATTTTGAAAGTTTCAAAGTGGTATGGAACACTTTGATTAAAAAATCTCTTTTAAATTACTTCCTTTATAAATTGGGAAAATTTTAAACAATTTCATGAAAATGGGGTATTTCTCTCTAAGCATTTTATTGATCATTTTCATCTATGTCAAAATCCTTTGATGGATTTTAAACTTGTTTTAAATTGACTTATTATGATACAAATATTCCATATTGGATTGAAGGTTTTTTGATATGTCTGACTTTGGATGAGTTATTTTGATTCCATTCTTGCTTTATGGTTAAAGTATTGACATTTGGTATGCTAGTTTTAATACTAATGTTTATGTTATATTTCAACCTTTTCTTAAGATGAATGTGTTGGAATAGTATGTTTTAGTTTGGGGAATGGTAAAAGTAAGCCCTCTAGGTTGGGGTCCAGTTACAGCATAACCTCCAGGTTGGAGTCTGGTTACAGAGGCTCTTCGAGTTGGAGTCCGATTACAGAGGTTGTTCGGGGTGGAGTCTGGTTACAAAGGCTCTCTGGGATGGTGTCTAGTTAGAGAGGCTCCCTGGGATGGAGTCCGGCTACAGAGGCTCTCCATGTTGAAGTCTGGTTGGAGAGGATCTCTAGGATGGAGTCCAGTTATAGGGGCTCTCCGGGTTTGGGTCCGGTTATAGTTTTTCCATAGGTCTTGGCACGAGGCCTTGACACAAAAATTAAAGTTGGGCACTATACATTCCATAATTATGAAATTAGTTATTACATTTGATTATTAGAACAATAGAATATCCATGTTCATGTTTATATGGTAATGTTTGATTCATTTTTTTCCATTTTATGTTCAGGTTTATGTTTGAAAGGCTGTTTTTTTATTACACATCTTGCCTTAAAAGTTTATAGCTTCTGCTAAATTATTTACCCCTACTGAGCATCTGAGATCACCCCTTTATTATGTTTTATTTTCCCAGGATCCCAAGAAGTGTTTAATGTTTGAGATTCAGGGATAATATAAGGAAACAATGGAATTATCAAAGGATTATTTTTTGTTGTATTTTATAAAGTGTGATGTAACGTTCATGTATGTAATCTATTTTCCAAGACTGCTTAACTGATCGGTCTATCGGGACTTGATTCCTTGTAATCATGCCAATGTATTAAAATAATTCACCGAATATGGGCTTCTGGGGTCGAGGAATTACACTTTTTTTGTTCTTATTTGGTAAAGAGTTTATAGTCTCCATATGATTGATTTTAGACCCTCAATACCAGTCAGTAGCCTCTAGAATATGGGGAGGCACTCCTGAGGTCCTGTGGCCAATAGCCTTGGGTCACTAGTGGGTGGAACACGAGTCGTGATGCCACAAATTGGCATCAAATGATTTTTCTTTTTATTTTATTTTATTTTACTACTTGGGAATGGTCAATAAAAAAATAGGTTGAGTCAAGCCTTGGTTAAGATATCATGCATGGGAGTAGTTAACCCATGTACAAGGGTAAAGTCCAAGTAACCAATGTGGGATTGTTGTTATTGATGTGTGTTGTTACAGTTGAATGCTATTTCAACTCGAGTGATGCTATTATTGTGTGATGTTGTTATTGTTTTTTATATTTTATGATATTTGACTCATGGAATAGTATTATACAAGGGTTGAGTATTTATGCATCATTCTAGGAACTTAGGATTGTTATGTGACATGCATCATTTTACAAATGCATGATAAAAGAAGAGTTTAGGTAAATTGTTTAATGAAAAATGATTTTATTTTCTTGTTAACTAAATGAAAAGGGTTCCTAATTTGAAATTGAAAATTTCAAATGATAAAAAATGTGGATAAATGGGTGTCTAATTAGAAACTTGAAATTTGATTATGTGTATACCCTTTATTAACCATGACCTCAATATAGGATGGTTAAGGGTAGTGATAATGTTTCAGTATTGACAGTGTGGTGGGGTTTAGAGGGATGAATTGTTATAGATTCATGTGAATCCCCATAAATTATTTAATGTTGTGTAATGTGTCCTAAAACATGTTTTTGTAATTGTATATATATTCCTTTGTAATGATGTTCGTTTAGAGGATGACATGCAATTATGGCTAGAAATGATCCCCCAATAGTGGAACTTGAGGCATTGATAGTGTTGGGCGAGGAAGTCGGAGAGCAGTTCCATGAAAACATTACTTTCTTCATTAATTTATTTGAAAGAGACCCATATAATGTTGTGAAAATCATGTCTGGTCTGACATGAGTGTTTTATTTCAAACACTCTCCGAATTTCACTAGAGAGGGTGGACCTGAGGTAGTCGAGTTCTGTATCGAGTCTATCCAGATGATACTTGACCACATAGTGACTCATAATGAGAAGATATTCAAGTTAGATTCTGATAGGTTATGTGGTAAGGAAAACAATAGGCGGGACATCCAAATATGGGATGTAAAACTAGACAATTTGGAGTGGAATGACTGTCAGGATATGTTCTTTGAACACTTTTTCCTTGAGACACTTAGGCAAGAGAGAGTGGTTGAGTTTATGTGGTTGAATCAGAGGATTATGTTCATTATGGACTATTTTGGTCACTTTATTATTCTACAATGATTTTCTTCAATGTGTTTAGGAGATGAGGTTATGGTGGGAGAATGGTTTCAGGATGGGATTAAATGTGAAATTAATTCCTTAGTTAACATCTTCATCCTGAATAAGTTATCTTAATTGGTGAATCCAGATCTCATTTCTAATGGGATACTAAAGGATGATTCTAGTAGAGGTCAAGTGGTTTCTACTGTATGGTTATGTGGAATGACTTCTAAGAGAAGGATGATATTTTATGATAATGTTGACCATAGTAGTGGAAATAAGAGTGGCATGGGGGAAGGATCTGTTACATAGGATCTTATTTGAGTAATTTCTCACCGGTGTGGTAGGTTGGGTCACTTCCGTAGATAGTTCCCCCAACCAATGGTAGAGTGTTGATCCTCTCTAGGATGAGTAATTTATAGAGGTTCTGTAGGAACCCATGATAGATGGGTAATGATGGAGCAGTTTGGAAAAACCAGTCTACCGAAAGGGGGTATTACACACCGTATCAGTCTGGTAGTTATTGTTCTACTCGATGTGGCAGTCGAGGTAGTGGAAATGGTACTTTTATTAAAGAGTGTCTATATCAGCAGAGAGGTGAAACTCAGGGGATTGAGACTACATCCTAGGGAAGAGAGGAAGGATAGTTTCATGCAGTTCAACCTACACTTATGGATTACGAGAATGGACCATCTACAGTTAATGTTAATATTATTTTAGCTTATATGATTTCTAATTCCTTATTGATATCGGTGCCTCTCTTTCCTTTTTATATAAACAAATTTTGAATAGTTTGAGCCTAGCAGTGGAGTTCATGAGTAGGGTTATGATGATAGTTACACCTTTGGGAGTACGATTTAGAGAGACCTAATTATGGAAAGGGTGTTCTCTCAAGGTTGGGGTGTATCATTTTCCTTGGGATCTCTACATTTTTTATATTTTAGGCTTTGACCTAATTATAGGAATTGATTGGATTGTATTAGACCAACCCCACATCGATTTTTACCAAAGGAGGGTGACTTTTAAAGCTCTTGGGGGTGACATTTATATTTACTATGGAGAGTGTTACATCAAGATGGATCATTTAGGGATAATATTTTAGCAACTAGGGGAGATTACCACACATGTTTAAAGTCTATAACTAGATGACGGAGGTGTAAGGATGATGTATTTCCACCCATAGTGGACATGTTATAGGATGTGTTTCCTGAGGACTTATCAGGGATTCATCTAGAGATAGATTTGAAATTTATTATTGAACTCATATTAGGGGATAAGATAATTTCTATTACACAGTATAGAATTGAATTTATAGAGCTTTAGGGAATTAAGAATAAACTGTAAGTGTTGAGTGAAAATGGGTTTATGCATCTGATTACATCACCTTTGGGTTCCTCATCCTTGTCTTATAAGAAGGATGACGAGATTATGTGATTATGTATTGATTAATGGAATTTGAATCAGATGACACTGGATAACGGGTATCCACTTTCACATATCTATGAAGTTTTTGACTAGTTTAGAGGATATTTTATTTTATATAAGATAGAATTGAGAACAGGGTATCATCAGTTGAGTGTTTAATATTATGACATACCTCAGACTGATTTTAGAAATAGATATGGCCTTTAAAAGTTTGTCGTAATGTTGTTTAGGTTGATGAACACACTAACTATGTTTATGGCCTTTATGAACAGAATCTTACACCTATACCTAGATCAGTTTGTGGTTGTGTTTGTGGATTAGATCTTTGTGCACTCCAAGACTAATGATGATTATGCCCAACATCATTACATCATCCTCAGTACATTGAGATAGAATCTGATGTATGAAAAACTATATATCTGTTAGTTTTGGATTGATTAGTTATACTTATTAGGTCACATCATCTTGGAGGATAGTGTGTTAGTGGACCTAGAGAAGGTTTAGGCTATTCAGTCTTGGGAGCATCATAAGAATGTTTTTGACATCTGTAGTTTTCTGTCATTAGCATGATTTTATCAGAGGTTCATCTAGGAATTTTCATGCTTGTCAAAAACACTTTCAAGATTGACCAAGAAAGGGTTAAGTTCAAATGGTATAGATCATGTGAGAATTATTTATATGAGATGAATAAATGTTTAACTACCATATATATGTTGATCCTACCTGATCCAATGGAGTATCATACAATGTTCTTTGATGCATCTAGGATATGGATTGGTGTAGTGTTGATGTAGGTGTATCAAGTGGTAGGAGTATGGGATGGATGTTTAAGCAAAATGAAAACAAATACCCTACCGATGAAATATAATTATTTATAGTGTTTCATTATTTAAAATGTTGGAAGAATTATCTATTGAGTATTTGAATTCATTTTATTTTGAGCTAGAATATATACACAAGATGGGAAATAGTGTTGCTGATGCTCTGAGAAGGATAATACAGGCTTAGATAGTTCAAGATTATAGCTTTGAGTGGAAGATGTTGTCTTTAGTAGCTAAGATGAATGTTTTGGTTTAGGAGGGCTAGGATATGAATACTATTGTATCTTTTTTATTTCATTATACTCTTTTGAGTTAGATCAAGGAAAGGAAGTATCAAGATCCTAAATTTTTGTTATTTAGGGAAAGCCTTGAAGGTGGAGGGTCACATTCATATTGGACCATATATGAGAATGAGATCATCTATGTTAGGAATTAGGTTGTTCTACCTATGAGTATGTGGGGGGAGATAATGCATAAATTTCCTTCCTCAAAGTGGGAGGTACATCCGGATTTTACCAATATGTACTGTGACCTATGTCAGTAGTATTGGTGGATAATAATGAAAAAGGACATTGTAGGGTTTGTGACATGATTCTACATATATCAACAGGTGAAGTCCAAGCATCAATGATCTGGTGGTTTAATACAGTTGTTTCCCATTCTAGAATGAAAGTGGGATGAAATTATCAAGAATATTTTTAGTGGATCTCCTAAGGGTGACTTAAAAGAATGACTCTATTTGGGTGGTTGTGGAACGACTGATAAAATTAACACATTTATTACCTATATGAAAGATCTTATTGGTGGATCAGTTGGGAGACATGTACTTTTGGGATATATTCTATCTGCATGGGATTCCATTGAGTATTGTTTCAGACCAAGAATTATGTTTTACTTCACAAATGTACTTGTATCCCATACATATGGATGTTGTGAATGATTTTTTAAGTGTCTTAACTTTGAAAGTATCACCCCGACCCTTCTCATGTAATCGATGTGGATGCAATTGAGCTTGAGACTAATGCGTGCTTTGACGAGCATCTGATCCGTGTGTTGGATCATAATGATAATGTGTTGTGGAGAAAGAACATGATAATAGTTTATATATTGTGAAAAAAATGGATGTGTTAAAAATAAAAATTGGTATGAGAAGCAGATATCTGGGATCAGGGGCCCGATCCCGTTATCTTATAATCTTACAGATGTTTGGGAGCACAACTCGAGGATGATATATTATAAGGTGGATAGATTCTAAGATCCCAACCTTTTCTGGAGATGAATCGAGCTTGTATTCAGGTACTATTTTTCCTTATTTTATATATATATTGTTTGGGTTATAACTTGGGGATTTGTTTGGTGAAGTTGGAGAATTTTTGAAGGAATAAGGGTAGTGCATTGTTAGTGCATGTTTTTCCAAAACTGTGCCCCTATGCCAAAAAACCATGAGAATATAGAAAAAGGGGATTCACATGGTTGGAACACATTTCTTCAAACTATGATCCTTCCATTTAGTAACCATGTGACCCCCATGTAGGAGGTTCATGATTAGGCACATGGTAAGGTAATACCATGCACACCATACAAGAAACGATGCATTTGGAAATTCAAACCACCTAAAATTAATTAAGTATTTTTCAAACCCCCATTTTATATCCCGAAACACCGTAACTTGACCGTAAATGAATTAATTAAAATTTTAGATAATCCCAGACAAATTTCAAGGCATTCTAACCTCCATTATTAATTAATCTATGATTCGTTGATGGATTTGCACCTCTCACAGTAAGAGACTTTAATCCTACACGGTTTCCTCCATATTTTCCTTATTTATCCCATACTTTGAAGGTATTTTTTCCTATAATGGTAATATATCTAGTTATATGTTTTCATGGATATAATATATTTTATCATAGATCTAGGTTTTGGATTTAGGTTTCATTATTCTTAAGGATATTGGCTATTCCGCTTCAAATTGTGGTTTTTTGTTGGTGAGCGTCGATAAATAATATTGAGATAGGTGGTCTAAATTGAAAATATGATTGTATTGATTTAATTTTGTGTATATAATTGTAAAATCTTAGTTTTCATGATTAAGAAATTTCATCTAAGATTCCTTTTATTTAATTTAATTTCCATGCGATAATGAATTGGGTTAAAATTAGGGCAAAAGGAATTGGTGGCATTGGATGTATAAATTGGTTAATTAATTAATAGAATATTGTTCTTGTGAAATTTAATAGATATTTTTATTGTGAAATTTTTCATTTAATGTTACTATGAATTAATTGATAATGATAATTGTGATATGGTTGACTTGACCTTAATGGGTTATATGATTTAAATATTTCAAAATGGTTTAATGGTGAATTTTTAATATTATTCCATGTGATTAAAGTATTAAACCACGATTTTTTGATAATTGAAAAAGATATACATGATGTAAAATTTGATACTAGATTTAATTTTGATTAGACATGATGAATTTTATATATGTGATATATGTGTGACTGATTGAAATATGAGTGTGGGACACAGACTAACGCTTAAAATACCCATATGTGATTGATTGATATGTGAGTGTTGGACTAGGACTGATTCTCTAAATACCCATATGTGATTGACTAATAAATGAGTTGTGAGAGAAGGATTGATGTTCCAAATACTCACATGGTTTTATAAATGGTCTTCTTGGAAAAACATGTTAGCATTTCACTATGGTTCCAAGTAGATGTGATATTAAATTTAAATTAAATAGATAATGAAATCCCATGTGTTTAATGATTTTTAAATTGAATATGTGATATAGTTTGGACTTTAGTATGAGACAAAGTAGTTATTGAGGGTTTGAGTGTTCTTGAGAACTCGAGGGTTTATATTTTTAAATAAATAATAATCGAATATGTTAAATTTTTCCTTATTTCTGGTAGTTTAATTATTTATACAACTTTGTATATTGTTATTGACAGGATATTGTTTTAGAAACCATTGGTGGTGACCTACTAAGTTTTAGTCCCAACCAACTCATAGTGCCTGATTGGTACTTGAAAAGACTTTTTGTTTTTAGTAAATGATAAGGGAATATGCCCTATATTATAAGGATGATATGGTATAGTGCATGGATGATGGAATCTGACTTGGTATTGGGACCCTCTTGGGAGTTGTCTATCTCTTTATTTTTGGGTTTTTATTTAGACACTTGACACTTATTATAGAATCAAATATATACTATTTTGGATTGGATACTGTATTCCTATTTTTTTAGTAAGTTATTGTGGTATTGTTTTGGTTATGGTTATATCATTTGGCTATTGTTTATTTATTTTCATTATTGTGTTTCTTTGGTAAAAAGGGAATAGTCTCCCCCTGATCGATTTAATACCTTCACTGCTATATGGTAGCCTCTGGTTTATAGGGATACAAGCCTAAGGTTATGTGTCCAATCAAATTGGGGCATCAATGAGTGGCACCTAGGTCGAGACGTCACATATAATCCTCAAAAAACTATAGCACAACAATCCTCCATAAATCCATGACAAAAAATCACCCAAACTAAACCATCATTGTTGTCATAGATTCAAAATAGGGAATAATGAATGTAAAATAAGAATACGAAATCACAACTTAGATGGATAATTATTGTTACTATGTGCTACAAACCAAAAGTTTCTAAAGAGGGATCATGGATCTACAGTTAAGTATATTTGGTTGCCTAAGTTTTGAGGATTAATGATTAAAAATATATGATTTTTGATGGGATTACAAATTTATATTTAAATTGGAATCCCAATGCATCATGACATGATAATCCAGTATCACACCATGATGGGTTAAATCAAACTAACCTCAAAAAACAATGTCATGAATCCCTCATAACTGTATCATTTAAAACTTACTAAACCCAACTTAATTTGATATAACTATTGGAGGTAACTTTGTAAACAAAGTGATAGCACTATGATGCATTGATTTAAGAAATATATGTTTCATCATTGAACCATGTCACGTCATAACAAAATCTCCATGGTGTGACAATGAAAAAAATGAAAGAACCACTAAACCAACCACCTAGAATATTGCACCACTATAAATCACCCTCACACCATGAATATAAAATGAAAAAGAAAATATGTGAGAGTTTGAATTATATATTTAATATTAAATAATATAAATTTAACATTTTTTACTTTGAAAAAATCATCCTTAAGGATTTTCAAGCTATAACTTGAGCTCACTATGCCACAACCTCACTTTTTTTTCGAATCACATGATAGTTAAATATCATTATATGGACCAAAAATTTGTGACACTTAATCATATAAATACTCACAAAAATACAAAATAACCATCTTCTCCAACCAGCACCATCACACTGTGACACCCAAGGATACACTTTGACACACTCTTAGCTAAAATCTATTCTCCAACTCGTCATCTCTCCCTCTAACATTCTGTTGAAACCACAAACATGCATAATTCATAATTTAATAGGTCGATATGGTCTAGTAAATTAAATGTAAAATATTTATTTATATTTTTTGGAAAAATTAGAGTATCTTCTATTGGTGAAGGTTACTAATAATCGATAATAAATCTTTGAAACTATAACATAATCTATTGAAATAAAAATATAAAACATTATATTATTTTAAAATCATTAAAAAACTATTATGTATTAAGATATAAATAAAAAAAAATCACAATTCATAATGAGAATGATTTTTTGTCAGATGAATTCATATAATATTTTAATTTTGAAGAAGTTCCTAGAAATTGGGATATTTGATACACCCCTCAAAATAATGAACTTTAAAAAATAAATAAGATAACAATCCTTAAAATAGAAAAAAGTATATTTCCCTATTTTTTGGTACCTAAATTATTTTAGTTGAAGGATTAATAACTTAATGTTATTTTCCACATTATATGTATGTTTATTTCAACTATAATCAATTTTAAAACCATTTAAAAAGTGTGGGTTGATAATCCTTTTGGTTAAGAAAATATTCGGTCATTTGGGTGTGTAGTTGATGCACATATTGAAAATAAAAAACATGATTATAGGGTTATCCAGTTCATTTTAATTGGTTATATAGATAGGGTTATAATATATTAATTATGGGTTGACCATCCATAGTTCTCTAAGTCTCTTATGTCAATATTATTTCCCTATAAAGATTTTTTTGTGTAGAATAAACATATGAATGTGTATGATAAAGATATCTAGTTTGAGGTGAAATTTTTTGTTTATGTAGAACCTAATATAGTAAAATATAAACATGATGAATATTTACCTAAAACTATTCAGGACGCAGTTGAGCCTTCTGATTATTACTTGATCAAGGCTATATCTTAGAGGTTAAACTGACCTCCTATGAGATTTGTAAAAGTTTAGTATACTACATATTAATTTTTAATGGATATATAAACCCATAATAATAATAGTAGAACATATATAAAATATATATAAGAGAGGGATTAAATAAAATGTATTAAGTAAATATATGGAGAAATGGAAACCTTATTTAATAATCATACATGGACTTAGTGAAAAAACTGTTTAATGCTAAAGTGATATGTTTAAAATTACTATTAAAATTTAAATACGAGTATTTATAGAAATTAAGTGTCAAGTTTATGTATGGTTAGATGTAAATGGGTTCACTTGTAGGGGATTGTTTTCATATAATAAAATATTATTTATAATGGTTAAACAATGGTATATTAGATTCCTCTTATTTATTACTGCTTCTCTTGAAGTTCATTTGTAACAAATGGGTGTTAAGAAAACTTTACTTTATGGTGAAATAGATGAAAAATTTATATGAATCCCCTTGAATTATATTTAATATAGAAATATTTTGGTAAAGTATCTTTGTATAAAATTATTTTTCAATCTCATATAGGTATATAAGTATCATTATAATAAATTTAATTTTTATATGATACAAAATAATTTTAATATAATCTTATTTTATGGATATGGTTATTTTAAAAACATTATAAACATATGAGTTACTCTCTTATATAGATTAATGATATGTTAATTACTTGTGAGAATGTGGACCACATTAATCATATGAATAATTACTAGAATATCAATATAAAAATAATTATATAGGTTTTGTTAATAGTATACATGGTATGGATATTGTGAATGATAAGAATAAAATAATTATCTAATTTTTATAAATACTATCTACTGAAAGTATTGAATTAATTTTCAACAAATAGTGTTTTGTATATATATTTATCTATTTAAATTTTTTTTTAAAAATATAATAAAAAAATACTACTATTGATTATGGAAAAAATATATAGAATATATTTTATATGTAAATATTAATAAAAGTATTATTCATGTTTTTATTTAGACTTGTTATTAATTTTACTTGGAAATTAGTTGTGTAACTGAGTTCATAAAAAATCTTATCACATATCATTAACATGAATTAAAGTGGATCCTTAGATATGTACCTAGGAGTTGAGTAATATGATTAAATCATGAAATGATTATAATATTAAAATTTAGGGATTTTTAAATTATGATTGTATGGATAGTATGAAGACTTCAAATTTAGTTACTAATTTTCTATTTAAGCATATAAAGAACCAATAACAATGAAATATGGAATGTTAACTATTTTTTGTTTTATCCATAACAGATTATGGATATATATATATATATATATATATTTGATTGAGGATGGATATATATAATGTAAACCACCATAGTACTGTTTACCTATAAATTTTTTTCTATGGTAGGTAAAAACATATTGATTTTAAGATTCATTTTATTAAATAAATAATTGAAATTAGGTTCTTTTAATCAATAAAATTGACATTGAGGATAATATTAAAAATATAATGACTAATTAATTTCCTCGTTTAAAATTGAATTAAATCCTGTATATATTGTATATGTTAGAGGAAAACCAAACTTCTATATAGGGGTTCATAAGGGGAAAACCCACCTAATCAATATAAAATTTATGGTGTATTTTGTAAGAATTTTTTGTATATAATTTTTGTTTTGGATTTTTTTCAAGTAAAATCTATATACTCAAAACATTTTTTATTTCCTAGATTGATATGTTATATACTATTTATTTACAGAATACATTCTATGTCTCAAATATTTTTTATGTGTGTTGAGATATATTCTATTCATAAAATGATAAGTGGTATGAATTATCTCTTTATGATTTATCATACACAACTCTCATATATTATGGAAAAGTTATTTTTTTTATAAGAAAAAATTATAGATAGGGGAAAAATGTTCCATATATGGTTTTAATTTATCATATCCATGAACAATGTATGATACCATATATGAAATATTCTGAACATAGAGGTTTCTATAAATAGAACCAAATAACATAATCAATGTAGAAATTTACAACCTATATTCTATTGGAAACATCAATTACCACCAAAATAAAAATTAAATATTCTCAATACAATATGTTTCCACAGTTGGGACTTTTAGGAACATCAATTAAAACTTATATATTACAAATTTTTACTATATTAATCTTGTTAATTTACAATATTTAATTGATAAAAATTCAAGGTATACCAAAAATGTTCTTTTAAAGTTGAATTTATTTTCTAACACTTAACCCAATGTGTTACAATGACTAAAAAATGTAAGGTCTGGTAATTTTTCTTTTAAATAAACTAATTCTAATTGATTTATTCTTTAGTTAAGCTTAGTTTTGAAAAAATAACACCCTTAAAACAAATGAGTAACAAATGAACCAAAAGAGTTATTGGTTTTATTAAAATATAAGATTAAAATTTATAACTAGGTGGATTAATAAAAAATAAAATAAATTTAATTCAATATTTTACTTTCATGACTCCAAGAAAATTAAGGTTCCATATAGGGTGGACAGAAAAATATGGAAAGGATAACATGAAGATTAAAGGGCCAAGTATAATAATTAGGAGTAAGAAATTTGGAATAAATTAATTATGATTAGAGATACCGAGGAATAATTCATTAGATGTGATCTATGATCATTAAAGAAGAATAAATGCTCTTTTCAATATTTCTATATCCATTTATTGTTTCTATTTAAAATATTTTTTTCTTAAATATTTTTTTTCAATATATGGATGTTATATAGGATAATTTTTTTGAGATAGGAAATGAAGGTAAAATTTTTCATATTATAAATTTTTTATTTTTTAAATTTTCTTATAGAAATCTATGTGTTATACCCACCATCAATGATGATCAAATTATTCAATCCTCTTAAAAAACCTCTTATCTCATGTGTATTTTCATTTTTTTATTATTCAATTACTCTTTTAGTTGTTTCTTCTAGGATTAATATTGGGTATAATTGATCAATATTAGTTTAATAATTGGATTAATATTTTAAATTTAAGGCTAAAATTTAATTTTTTATTGTTCTTATTTTTTAAATAAATTCTAGGAATTTTGTTTCTATATTTTTATTTAAAAAATTGTATATTTTTTATTAAAAATATATTCCCTCTCTTTCATCATTTAATAAATGTTTTATATGACTTATATTTTTCCCAATGGACTTTTTTTCCAATATATTTTTTTTATAAAAAAAATTTAGTTCATAAATCCTAGTACATTTCAAAAGAACATGGTAAAAAATTAAGGAAAATTCCTCCATAAAATAAAAAATATATCATTATATAATTATAAAACATGAAATGATAAATATAAGAATTATAAATAAGTAATAAATCATATCAAGTCATCATAATTTTTTTCAATACTAACTATAATATCCTTTTAGGATAAGGATACCCACCAAGTCAGGTCATCATAATGGGGTCATATGATAAGGGTTCTTACCAAGTCATAATTTCTGAATCAACACCTGATAAAAATATATATAAAGATGAAATATCACACATTACTTTGGGGATATATAAAATTATGGTCCAACTTATCACAAATTTTGTCTACAATGTAAATACAACACTTAAATTAAATACATACATAAATGTAAAACATAAATCATTAGTAACATATGATCCTTGATTCTGATTAATCTAAGAGTGAGGTATGTGAAAATCAAGCTTATGGAATCTTAATCAAAGGTTGATATAAACAATAATTAATTTAACTCTTCAATCAAATGAATAAAAATATTTAAAAATTAAATGTTACATGATGATAGTATACCCTAATAAAGTGTTTCATTTTAAAAGGATTGTCTAAAATGATTATCAATATAAAAATGAATTATAACACTCAGTTATAATGGAGAGATACTAAGATTTTTTGGATAATACCTATAGAATAATGATAATGTTACACATATATATAATTTAAATTAGATATATAAATATATTTAATAAAGTACCCCTAGACCGATTGAATTAGATATTAAATATTCACTTGTAATAATACAAGGAGTAAACCAGAAGGTGTTGGATTTATGAAAAAAAAACCATGACTGGTGAGAGTCACTATGCCATGATTTTTGGTTAGTTATGGTTCTTGAAGCTTCATTATAGTTTTTATATTTAATGATATGGGATATCATTTATCAGACTCTCCTTTTATGATTATCATATTTATTTTGTTTATTAACACATTATGTGGCACTTTATAGTTATATTATTGATTTTTAATATATTTTAACAATCAAATACATGAATGAATAGTTTTTATGAGAGTTATAATGGTAGAAATTTTTCTTGGACAAATAATAATTTTTAAAACATATTGATATAACAAAATAATTAATTTAATGAATGAAACCTAAAAAAATTGTGTTTGTATACCTCATTTGAGTACATTGGAGTAAATTATTGAAAATAAAACTCTCTCTAATCTCTTCTTTAAATTCAAATTTTTGAATGAGGTTATGGCATATTTTTTTAAGGATAATTATTAATATTTAATCATTCCATGATTCCAATGGTTATTGGATGCCTTTGGAGCTAATAATCCATTAATTAATACTAAGTAAACTCAATCAAGATCATTTTTGGTGATAAATAATATTAAAGATTCTGGTATAATAGTTTTATAGTTTTTCATTTGATTTTTTCATTTTCTATCATAATTGATCTTGCGATAGGGTTTTGTATTTTATTTTGATTATGATGGGTATAGATATGTGCCAAAAAATATTAAATTTGTATCATAACCATTACTGATGAAGAATTGATAAGTTTAAACTTATAAGAATTAAAATATTTTTCTGTTTTCTCTGAAAAAAAACCATGGTTATAAAATATAATCATGGTTTACTATGTTTTTGGAGAATATGACATGGTTTATAAAACCATGTCATGGTTTGCATAATTTTTTGGATAAATGAAATTTTTTTGTGAAAAAAATCATAGTTTTATTTTATCAATATAAATTATTGTTCTTTGAAATTACCATGTTGTGGTTTACAGAGAAAAATATTATGATTTATAGAAATCATATTTTCATGAGAAAAAATAAAATGTTGGTAAATAAAATGTAGTCGTGGTGTGTGGTATGACCATAAAACAAATATTGGTTTCATATGGTTATTAAATCATGGTTAAAGTTGGGACCTTTGAGTAATTATCTGTCTAAAATGTCATGGGTAGGGGAAAAGTTATTTTGTTCCTGACTATGGTTCTCAAAAAATTAATCAAAAACTTGTTTCTTAAAAAACTTCAAACTAAATATATTTTAATTTAGAATACAAAAAAAGTTTTTTTATAATTAAGATTATCTAATGTTATTATATCACACCTTAAATAATTTAATTGATAATTTATTTTTGAAATCCCTGTTTTAATATTCATGCATAAAGATTTTTTCTATTTGGAATATTATTTAATTTTACTCAAATTGTTTAAAATATTTATTATAATTATCATTCAATACATATTGGGGTTATTAGATAGTCAGGTCTAAAATATTAATATTACATTCAACCTAGATTATGATTTGTTATTTTAGTTCTATATTCAATAGTAAGCATTGGTTGTGATTTATACATATCGATTGTGAGATTTTTATTACAAGTATGTAGTAAACTTAGTTTTTCCAAAAGAAATAATTAGCCCAATTTTTATCTTTGCAGCCCAAAACTCTTATAAAGTTTAAAATGGTAATTTTTTCTAATAAATGACTGTGGAAAATGTTTTTGAAGGTTTTATTAATCTCTATAAATGGTATTTATACTTGGATTGACATTTGAATGATTCCAAGATGGCTGATTTAAAGGGTATATTTAATATTTATTTAATAAATATATTATTATCATGTGAATAATATCATTGATAATTCCAATACATATCCTTTTATGGAAATTCCAACACTACGATTGGGCTCAGGATTTTGGGTTTTATCTAGGGATGTTATATTTATTATTCGATATTTTAATCTAAGATAAATCCATCTTAATGTTTTAGTATTAAAATATTATATTTTCGTTATTGGCAGTTATAAATTCCTACATAGCCATCATACATAGTGTTATCCATTTTTTCATTGGAAAAACATAAGGGATATTGTGGAGTTAGAGTTTTAAAATCCCTACAGCATCACTGGGGGATTATAGGTCCAGAACAAATTGAGAGGAAATGAAAAACGTATTTATGGAATGTGTTTAGACCATAAAGGTTCAAAAAAATCATCATGATATAGGGATATTATTCATGTTTTCTTTTCTCATTTTCTATTTTTGATGATTTATTAATTCACAACTTTATATTTATTTTTCAATGACTTATACTATGAGTTATTCATGGATTAGTCTCTTTTTTAACATGAGAACCTTTATCATTATCATGAGTTATTCATAATAAATTCTCATCCCTTTCATGTTTATCAGAGAACATGATTGTGAAAAGTGTTTCAGGTGTCAAAAATAACACACAACATAAATTCTCTTATTCAAATCCTTTTCCTAGTACTTTTCTTTGATAAACGATTTTTGCTGAACTTTGCATTGGTTGGGGGTTTGGTGATGGAAGTTTGAGGTAGATAAATTTCCTATGAGGGGAAATAATAATGCCATTTTGAGCATGGAATTAATGTAGTTGATGAATAAATTGTGTCTTCGTGGTAGTTAGTGAATAATATAGGTCCGTAGGTTATGGTTTGAACTTGAGTTCAATATAATATGACTATGGGTATGATGAATTTTCCTAAAGACAATGATGGAAATGAATGTCGGTGTTGATATTATTTAGTATTGGGATAGTCAGTAGTGTTGGGTGTGATAAATCTTAGTGGATGTGGCAGTTACAAATACAGGGATAACAGTTGTGAAATTATATATCTATGATGAAAACTTAATAACATGGGGTGTAATGGTTAAAGAAAACACCATGTCCATTTTTTTATGACTAGAGTTTATGAGAAAGTGTTAAATATTTTATTCCATGTGAAATAATTTTATGTGACATGTTTGGCGTGAGTGACAGAAGATTGGTTTTATGTATTTTGATAAATATTATATGGTGTGTATTTTCCTAATACACAATGTGTTAGACCAAAATGTATTTGAACTAGAGTTTGACAATGAATTCCTAACGGAACCTGAGTTTCTCATGAATTTTAGTTAGTATGTATGCCATTTTGGTAGAGATAAATGACTTATTAATAATAAATTAATGTCTGAATACCCCTAGAGACTCATATACTATGTCTAAGAGAGTGAAAAGTGATTTATAGTTGAACAATAGGACTCAGTCTCCTAGGGGTACACATTCGTCTAACAATCGAAGTCATACACAATGTGTTACCCATCATACATGCGATATAGGCTAAACTCACCAAGCTAGATAGTGTAATAACATGCCTAGAATCAGTCTAAGTCTTGAACACAATTTATGTAATTTTTACATACCATGTACTATGTGTTCTATATAATTTTACATATCTTCTCACTTAATTGTCATAATTAGATGAATGAGTAGTTTATCTTGATAGTTGTTTCATATAGAACATACTGATGTGATCTTATTCACTAGTAGAGGTTGGTGATTTGGGAAGCCTAAGTATTAAATATTTGATGAGATTAAAATATAGTTTTGTTGAAATATTTGGAGTTTATATGCGATTCAGTACTACCTTGGTGGTATAAATATGATAAGGTATAGGTCTCCCACATGCATTAAATATACCAATATTTTTTTGAAGTTTAATGGTAGTTATAGAATCATTGATGGTTTTTTTGAGTATTCATAGTAATGGATATAAGTGGATATTTCTTTTTTGATAACTCTATTAGAGTAAGGATGGTAGAAGAGTTTTTTGGATTGATGTCGAACCTATGGTGATTTTTTCTTTCATGTATTATCTATGAATGAGGTTCATAAATATAGAATGATATAGAAGACTAGGGTATGAGTAATTAACCCTTGATATATCTTAGTTTCATAGGTCAATTAAGGATTTGAGAGATTTTTTCTACCTTTATATCTTAGTCATAAGATTGGTGTGGGAGCTAAAGGGTGGTTATCTGTTGAGTGAAACAGTTGATTCTTCCCTCTCCTAACTTTTATATTTCCAATGAATATGTGGTTAGGGTGGTGTAAAAGGGTTGGTTACTCCCTTATCTAGGTTTCATAAAAAAGGCATGGGTTACCCTTACCAGGGATTTTTCAATACATACGTATATATCGGCACATGAGTTCTCCACATTAGGCATGGTATCACTTATATTTTAGTCAATCTGAGATCATTATAGTATTTTCACTATGTTATTATGTCTTAGAGTACTCCCCTATGGGACCATACATGGGTCCACAATTTTTGGATTTAGTACTTATTTATCCGTATTGAATTTCCTTAGAGAGGTATGGGTCCTCTACTATGACTAGAATTTTGATTCATAATTTTTGTGGAATGGTACTCTGATTGTTTATTCTAGTGTTAGATGTGGTTCAATGACAACTTGTTGTTCATGTGTTTGACTATTTGTCCTTATAATTAGGTGAGTAGTAATCCTGATATACAGGCTATAGTACGTTGATTGAAATTTTTATATTCATGCATTCTGCATCAATAAGTAACCAAGACAGGTGTTATAAATTAAAGTTATAACCTCAACATGATTTTTCAGTCTACCCTATAATAGAGAAAAATACTATTTTTCTAAGCTGTGGGGTTTAGTTTTCGGTTTTTAATTTTAGTGTGACAAATAGTATATTTATTTTTATATTTTAAATTTGTTTGGGTAAATTATGATATATTCAAGAGATAAATTCATAGCCTTATATTCTCCCCCATGTCCTATAATCTCTCCTAATATATTATTTGAGTTATTTGTATAGTCCAATTATTCCTTATTTATGAGACTTCTCACCATTTTTAATATTCTATATTTTCAATACATCATACCAATAATTCTTATAATTAACCCTTCATAAGATCTCTTGCCCATATGTGTTGTGTTTGAATAAATGACACACATTTTTTAGATTACCTTGGTGCACATAGAGCTAATCATATGGATTCTAAGTGATTCTCGATGATTCTTAGTGGTGACTATTTATTCTAAATATCCCTAACTAGAAAAAATTTCATAAATAGTTGTAATCCATTTCATGTGGTGGTCAAACACAAAGACATTGTCTGATGTATCCAGTTCTCTTTAGTGTTTTCCTATGTGAAATTCTTTAATCTTATTGATGTATCATACATGAATTGGTTATATAATTCAGTTATGTATTTATTATTTTTGCCCTATGGTTGTATTTTTCATTATAGATTCACATTTAATGTTGGTTACTCTAGTCTATGCCCTCCCATATATATTATTCCTTATTGGTGATAGCCGCTAGATCCCGTCCTATTAGATGTTGACTTTGGGTGACACACACAACTTATCCCTAGCCTCATTTGGTTCTCAGGGTGCCTATTCTTATTGGAAATGTATTAGTATGGCCAAGTACAAGAGGTGAAGTTTAGAGTTTGGAGTCTTGATAGGTTGGTTTAGAAATCTAAGTTAATAATGTAAGTGGGTCTTGAGTTTTCTAATCAGACAAGGGAATCAGGTGACTAGTAAAATAGTCAACCTATCCATTTACTAAGACATTTATGACTTATTGATCGACTTAGAATTCAGAACCCTCAGTTATGGGAAAAACTTTAGTTTGTTCTTTTATTATATAGTGGTCAACATATTTTTATTTAATAGTGTGTAATCATAACTTTTCTAATGTCACTACACAATTAGGATGTGGGTTTCCTTGTGACAATGTATCACTAGAGTTTTAGTATTGAACTTATATGAATTAGATAAGTACTATGAAATACACACATCAATGCGAGATTCTTGTTTGATACATTCACAATATTTTTGTTTTCCTTCCCCTAGAGAATTTCATTAGCTTAGCCCTAATATTTGGTTTGGGATCTCAGTGTCTAGATGTTCTTGGTATAGTTATAGTGTTTGGTAATCCCTTGTTAATACATCATCAATGTGGTGTGATTTTTACATGTATATACTTTATAGGACTGGTTATCTCTTTATTGGCATGTTATCAAGAAGTTATGTGTCCTCTATATTTTTTATGGGGTTAGGTACTCCCTTGATCAAATTTCTCATGAAACGGCATGAGTCACTATATGATTGATAGACTTGGGTAGCCCCCAAAAGATGGTTCAAATGTGTTCCAAAAATGTATTCAATAAATTCATGATTATAGAGTGTGGGTCCATTATTAGTATACTTAGTGATACCCCAATGATGGGGGTGTAGGTCCTCTATTTGTGGAGTTTGTAAACTATCATTGACTGGGGGCAGGCCCTACATTAGTAGAGTTAATAGTCCCTCAATGATAGGAGTGGGGTCATCTGTAATTAAAATTTCTACTTACACATTGATTCGATAATGGTTCCTCCACCAATGGTGTTGTTTTATCCTTTAATCTACACATTTTATTTCAATGAGGTATGGGTATTGTATTATATATTGATGTTGAAGGATAATTTTTTTAGTTCATAGTGATTATTTATACCTCATGGACTTTAATTATAGGATTTCCATTATTTTGAAAGATATAAATTATTGGGATATAAATTCTATGGGGATTAATCATGACTGTGAGATAAATTATAGGAAAGGGATCCTTGGTTGATGGAGCCGATAAGATGTTTTCTAACAGCTATAAGTGAGATATTTTTTCAATGAGTTCTGTTTCCTTGTTATTAAGAATGTGGTAGATTAAAATAATTATGGAAATAATTATATTGTTTATTGGTTTAAATATTTTTGTATCATGACATTTTCTATTTTATCAGGGTTCTTTGATACATTTGGGAATAAGTTATTTAATGTTTGAGTGTTTGATGTAAATAATTTTCCTTTACGTCTATTCAATAATGCTATCTAAACTAAATCTATACTCTTTTCTATTATATTTTTTCAATCCCTATCATGAAATTTTTAGAATTGTTAAATTGTTTGTTTTGGGAATCCCAATCTTTAATATGAAGGAATGGTGTGACTCTCATAATGAGAGAAGAAAATAATATTTATAGGCTTGTTAGTGCAAGTCTGACAATTACAGGAGGGGTCAAGTAGTGACCCGACCTTGTGATGTTTTTGGAGATTTCATGATGGATGGATTGAAATGAGTAAAAGTCATTCTAACATGGTCTTTCATTAGTGTATGACTCATTATGTAGTTATTAAAATCCATTATATAATAGATCTAGCTAATAGTGTCATAATGTGATGAGAATATTATTTGATATTTATTAGGAAGTGAAGGAAGTGTGTGGTTCTATGTTTTTTGGTTGTGGTCTCTTGTGTCTGGTATCTGTTATCTTGGGGTCTGGAGTAGATAGGGAAAATTCATCTGATCATTTAAAACTACCTACTTCCTATTTTGGCTAAATTTTTCACTGATGAGATGTCACTCATTTTCATAGAGGTTTGAGGAATATTATGTAACACTTGATGTTCTCATTAGTAAATTTTTATAAGGGGTTATGACTTCTCCATTTGGTCATTCTTAGTAACGAATGTATACCATTATTAAATTGAAAGTGTAAGAATTTTTCCTTAAGCCTATTATAAGAAAAGTGGAATGACATTTTTAGTGTTACCCTTGTACTATTTTTTAGTGTCATTGGAGTGTATTTATTTTTTAATGATGGAGAAATAAATGTTAAAGATAATGGAACATATTAACTTGGCCTCTTGTGATTATTTTTTATTGATATTTTCTATGTGTTTAATGATAGGGA
Source organism: Viscum album (assembly GCA_963277665.1). Taxonomy (NCBI): domain Eukaryota; kingdom Viridiplantae; phylum Streptophyta; class Magnoliopsida; order Santalales; family Viscaceae; genus Viscum; species Viscum album. The sequence goes on from OY728146.1 coordinate 1,787,069,837, forward strand.
TTGATGTAGTTAGATTGAATTTATGCGTTTGTCTTTTGGGTAACTCATTTAATAGGAGAAGTTACCAACACTATCATAAGAGATAAATTTGATAATGATCCATTTTAACATTAATGTTGATGATTTGTGGTTTTTATTTCCATCAAGGAGAGAATCGACCAATGGTTGAGAAAAGGGGTTGGGTTAGATACCCTTGATGAGAATCACATGACAAGTTCTTATACACAAGTCAAGGAATTTACTTAGCATGATCTTGAGTTAATCATTGAACATGGAATAATAGTAGACATGGGTATCAAGGAAACTCATGAAAAGTCATTATATCCTTTAGGACTAAGGTTGTGTTAGTATTTTACCGGTTTATGGATATGGTTTACATTTCAATGATTTTTTTTTGAAAAGTATGGGAGAATGTAGTGTCTTGAGTTTTTCCTTGTGGAGGAATTTGTTTATTTGTGTTTTTTGGAGCCCAAAACCCTTAAAATATTGAAAATTGTAATTTTTCTCGATAAATGAACATGGAAAAGTATCTTTATGGTTATGTTGATTTTGGGGCATGATATTTATTCTTGGGATGAAATTTCAAAAGGCACCGAGATAATATTTTTAGGGAATATTTAATATTTATTTAATAAATATTTTTTATCCAATACATGTGAACATTGATAATTATTAAATTAATCCCTAGATGGAAATTTGGATACCATATTTCTACTCGATAGGGAAAGTGTAATTATTATTTGATATTCAAGTCCCATATGCAGCTATCTTGGGATATTAATTTTAAAATATTCAATTTCCCTAATTTTCGATTATAAATTCTTTATTTTCAATATCACATAGGGTTATCCATATATATCCTTATAAATATATAATTAATATAGAGTGTTTTATATTTTCATTCCCTATGGAGTCAATAGTGGAAGCTGGATCCAGAATGGATTGATATGAAAAAATGAATCAATCTACATGCCTTGTTCCAGACATAAATATTTTTCATAATCAGCTTAATGTAGGTCTTTTATTCATGTTTTCTCACCTCATTCTACATTCTTGATGATTTATATATTCTTGATTTTATATTTATTCTGCCTTAAATAATATTGTTTGTTGTTCTAGTATTTGTCTCATTATAAACTTGATAAATTATATTCTTTGCAAGAGTTATTCATAACAAAATATTTTCCCTTGAACGCCTATTAATAAACGAGATCATGAAAAATGTTATATATGGATTGAGTCAAACTAGACACTAAATCTATCAGTAACTTCCCTGCATTATTCTATTTTCCTAATAAATAATCACCACTAACCTTCACATTAGTCATTGGTTGAAAATGGAAGTTCGAGATGAAAAAATGGTCTATGATGGGTGGTCGAGTAACTTTTTAGAGTACGTAAGTGATGAAGAGGACATAAATTGTGCATAATGGTGGTGGTCTTAGTGTGACCAAGGTCGTTGGGTTGTGGTTTGAATTTGGGTTTAATAGGGGAATGATAAGGGTGTTTTGGATTGTCTTAAAGGTAATGAAAATGATGAATGGTTGTGTAGATGGTTTATAGGGGTGAGCTCACTAATGATGATGTGTGTCAAAAACAATGGAGTATGTGGTGGTCACACTAGTAGGGAGAAAAGTTGAGGAATTAGATTTTTTTTATAAAAACATTATCATAAGTCTTGTAAAATCTAATCATAAACTATATATCATTTTAATTATAACTAGGGTTTACATGTTTTTGTTAAATATCATATGACATGTGGTCTTCTTGCAGATGTCATGATTGGGTTTATTTATGATGGGTAAGGTATCACAAATACAAAACTAGTTTTATCTAGCTTTAGGGATTTAACATTTCTAGATAAAAACACTGTTAAATACCCCTTTGTTGGCGCCAAAAAATCAGTGTTAAAGGGGGGCCTTTATCAGTGTTTTTTTACAAGTGCTGATAAAGGGGGGTTTTATATGTGCTTTTTTAGAAGTTTTTATAAATTTCCCCCCCTTATTATTGATTTTTAGAAGAACTGATAAAAGTATACTTCAAAAAAATTATATTCCATGAATAATAATATATTGATATAAAAATGTATCTATATTGATCTAACTATAATATAAATTTTTTAAAATATGTTTTATATAATTTAAATTGGATTTTACACTTAATATATAAGCTATTTAGTAGAATTTAATTACAAAAATAATTAAAGAATATTTTTAATTAATAATTTTCCAATTATTATCGATTAATAATCATTTAATAAAAATTTGGAGACACAAATAATCCAAAAATTAATAAAAGATAAAAAATAAGTTGAAAACGTAACTGGAACTTCTAACGGCCATAACTTTTGATCTGAGATTCCATTTGAGCTATACCGCATAAAAAATAAAAGACTACGAAGATATCTATTCCCTTAGTGACATAGACAAAGCTCTGTCCCATTTTTCAAGGCCAAAAAGGACCATAAGGCTTTCAATATAGAGTTTTTAATCAGCATACCTCGATTTTTTAACCTTCCATAGATTTTCAGGCTCGTTTATGGGGGTATTATTTCCCTTTTTGGTGAGGAATGAATTTATTCCCAGGTCTTATATTCATATTGATATTATGGTTTTAAAATATTATCATTTTTTAATATTTAATATTATTTATAATTACATATATAACAATATATACATATTTTTTATATATTCAGACATAAAAATTGGATTTTATAATTAAATAATTAAACATACTTAGATATAAAATAAATTTATTAACATATAAATATATATAAACATAGGGATAAAATAATGTAAATATATATATATATATAAATATAAATATATAAATATATAATAAAATGTGAAACAAAACAGTATAGGGTAGTGGAAAAGGCTTTGATGTATATGCTAGAGGTCTAGGGTTCAAAACTCACTGGAGGCTGGGGCATGCGTGGGGGGGGGGTGGGATTATATAAATTTATGATAAAGGGGTGGGGGAAGTGCTGGTAAAGGGGTGGGGGTGGGAAGCTTTGATGAAGGGGGTGGGTGGGGTGTGGAATTTTTTTATATACCCTTTATCAGCAGGGCCTTCAATAGTGTTTTTTAGCTTTGTTAAAGGATCCCTTAAGAACACTAAAAAAACATTGATAAAATGAGATTTTAATAATGAAACAAAAGCGCTATTAAAGGGGTCCTTTAAAATTTATTTTTTAGAAATGATAAATGCTTTGTTCCATTAACCTTGATCAAATTATCAGCACCTTTTTAGCACTGATAAAGGCCTATTATATCATTGTTAAATGCCGTTTTTGTTGTAGTGTTCCTAAAAATTGATAAATTTCACACAATGTGTATTTTCATAATACTTACCATGATTTAACTAAAAATTCAAGACCTAGAGTGATGTAGTTGTCACTCAACCGGACTAGTATTCAAATGACATGTAGCTAGAGTGCATACCATTTTTGCATAGATACATGACTCAAGAAACAAAAATTATTCATGAGGAGAACCCTTAGGACTCACACACTATGTTTAGGAGAGATATAATTTTTATAAATTGACCACATAACTTCGTCAATTAGGGGTATACACCCAACTAACAACTGAGTGGCACATATCATATTTCCTTATACACATTCCATATAGGTTTAACCCACATGGATGGACAATGGAAGTGAAAACCTAGTTTTTACCAAGGATTACACAGTAGGCTAGAGAAAAATTGTAAAGATGGGGTGGGGTGAATTTTCCTTTAAATAAAATTTCATATTGTTTCTATAAAATAATAAATAGTATAAATAAAGCATTAGATTTAAGAATAAAATAAAAAAAGTAAAGTAAACATAAAGGAAAATAAAAAATTAAGCATTGTGTAAAATAAATTATGGAAATTTAAAAGGGAACACATTGAAAAAAAGGTGTGAAAATATCTCAATAATTAGTTCCTACATTTCCTCCCCTCAATAAGGATTGATAGATTTATATTTCTACCTTGGTTTTTAATGGAATATCTAGAATCAAAGAAGAAGAAATAATCACTTGGTTTTAATGAAAGGAAAGAACCAAAAGAAAGCACTTGGTTCTAATGGAAACCAATAACCAAGATACCTCAATTTAATGGTGGTGAGAAAATATATAATAATAATAATATGATAGAGGTTTATTTTTAGGAAACCTTTATAAGGCACTCAATTTTATCTATATAAGATTTCTAAGAAAATGAAAGGGAGAGAGGGAGACAGAAAAAAATTAAAATATGGAGAGCCTTTAAGAAATTATAAAAAAGTAACAATTGGATCAAAGAGAAATTGGAAAAAAGAAAATGGATTGAAGACATCAAACACTATATTTCATTATGATATTTTTATGAATCTTATATATCTCTTTCATAGTCACTTTGGGTATCAATTTGGACACAAGTATTCATCATAGAAGATAATTGTTATTAATTTTTGTGATCAAAGCTTCCCTAAGTATATCATTATATACTTATAAAGTTTTGGGGAGTTCCAAGGTCAATATAAGTTTTTAATGTCCTAAGATAATCCTTTATTACCATAAAAAAATACTTTTTAGAAGGTTTTGGAATGATTTCACCAGCTAGTCATTAGAAGTCACCAGATAGCGTGTGACACTATTATAGCCTTCCACATCTATCTAGATCCCACGGAGTAGCTAGTGAACTCTGTCGTCTTTATGGTGGGCTTGAAATAGGTTTAAGGGCTATTACCAGTACTATCGACTGGCCAATGGTATTCTACCAATAGGATGATGTTTCTGGTCGACAATTTACTTATAATTGGCCTTCAATACTCCTTTGGATCCCTCCTCTTGGTCTATTTTTTCCTTTCAAATATATCAACATACAATACAAAAGAAAAACAGAAAAGATAAAGGTTATAAGAACTTTAATGATTATGATCCTAAAACCACATGAGTGTTTTAACAATAATCCCCATTTTTGATGGGAAAAAACACTAATTTAATCTTAAGATAAAAGGTTAAATGATAAGGGGATGAAGAAGAAGGATGAGATCAGAAAATTCCCATTTCTGTGAAATATTTTTTTCCATGAAAGAATAAGTGTCCCCTATGAGTAATATAATTATCTTAGATATATTTACCCCTTTTTAAAGCATTAAACCTTTCTCTATCAAATTAAAACATTTCTCTCATACATTAGACTTTAAACATCAAAAAAAAAACTCTTTTCCCCCTAGTGATTATAAAATATAATTAAAAAATGAATGAGGATGATATAAAAAATAAAATATATGAAAAATATAATCATGGTGATCACAAAAACATGATTTTATAAATTTTCTAAATCTATGTTTTTTCATAAGATATCAGCTAATTGAAGTACTGTGTTAATGTATTTTTACACAATATATCCATTTGGAGAGTGGTGTATCAGAAACTAATGTTTAATATTAATTTTCTTTGTGTATTGATACTAAATAGGACTTTTAGAAATTATTATAGAACTACAACTATCATATTTATATGAAACATGAAAAAAATATTATCTTAAAATATACTAGAATTTGTTTTATCCATATAATTTGGGTGCAAAAACTCCCTATTGGTATATATTCCCCTATGGTTATAGAAAGGGAAACTATATTTTGATTCTTACTACTCTAAGAGATTAATAAATTTCCCAGAAGGTGAAAGATTTAAATTTTATTCTCTTACCTAGTTGACATCCACAAAAATTAGCATCGAAAAAACAAGAAACACGAAATGTGGTTACTTTATGATAAAATAAACCATGATTTTTTGAACCATTTTAAAAAATTAAAATCCTCTTTTTGCTTTTAAATGATATTATTCAGGATTTTGTTGAAAATGCACATAAATAAAAACGGTGAAAAACATTCATGTATGGGACACATTAAGGTAAATTCAACTCCCAATCATACTTTGAAAAATATTTTTTTGAAGTATTTTTCCGAATTTATCCAACATTATCATACAATATATAGTTATTGGTGTGCTAATTTTATCAACATGACCCATAAAAATAGATTGTAGTAGTTTATTAGTGTATTTTATTTGGTTAAGAGAAGTTTTATCTTGGTTTTGATAGATTTACAATCCTAGAAATAATTTTAACACACTCATAAAACTCATTAAAAAATTTTACCTGATAACATTTAAAAATTCATTATAAATAGATTCATTTTCTGATCAAAAAATTTTATATTTGACACAAATTTGAATGATTAAACGTCCAATTGAAATAATTTTATAAATAATGTCAAATATTATTTTCCTATTGTTAAATCATTTGATAAAATAAAACTATTTAAAATTCCACACAAAGAATGAGGGGATTATTTTAAACCACATAAATATTTTGTTAACTTGAAAATATAATTTAGAAATTTTGGATAATCAAATCCATGTGGTTATTTAACAAAAAAAATTTCAAAAAATAAACCCATTAAAAAAAACATAAAATTCATTTGGAAAAGTTTCAAATTGAGATTGGTGGGAAATTCATATAATATATTTATAATTTCCATCTGATAAATTAAGGTAGAGGTTTCACCATAATAAATTCATTATTTTTTATTAGAGACTTTGGATAGGAGTCTAGCTTTTTTATGCATGATGTTACATTGCTCATATAATTTATTTCTAAAAACCCATTTTGTATCAATAATGGGATGATCATTAGGTAATTAAACATGAGTCCAAAAATGATTTTTTTTGGAATAGATTTTTCTGTTCTTGCATATAAAAAATACAATTTTCATTGTTAACAAAACCATTAATGGTTTTTGGCTCTAGAAAATAAAGAAAATAATTATTCTTAACTTTAGTTTGGATAGATATTCTAGTATGTGTACCTTCTTTTATAACTATGATAATATTTTTCAAGGAATAATATTTTATTTTTCTTGGGATTTAAGTAAATGATTTGAAAGAGTTTCAATAAAAGGATATTTATGAGATGTTTAATTATTTAGAGTCACAGGTTCAATGTGTCAACATTTTGGAATGTGAATAAAGGTTTAGGAGTATTTTCATTGAATTTTAAATGAATGGGGTTTTCAATGGTTTTGGTTCTTTTAATAATGGCTTGATAGTATTTATTTGAGTTCTCACACCCAAGAAATATTCCTTCATTGGATTTTGGAACAAATTTACTTATGTTTTCTATAGTGCTATGAATATAACATTTAAATCTAAACACTTTGAAAATATAACTTTCAAAATTTTATTTTTCGAAATATAAGGGGTATTTTTTATAAAGGGACTTTTGATAATATTTTTTATGATGAAACAAGAAATATTGGTTTTATTGGACCAAAAAGTATTATGGGAGTTATAAATAATTCAAGAGGTATATTGATATTTATTCAAGAGTTTGATTATATCTTTTGGTTACCCCATTTTTTTGAGCTGTTATAGGAGTGGGAAAAGTATGACAATCACCTTATAAAGAAAAATGTTCTTTAATCTCTTTTTTATAAATCCCCAATTAATCACTTCAAATTTATTTATTTTTTTATATTTTTTTATTTTCAACCTTCTTGGGAAATCTTTTGGATAATCTATAGTCTTCATATTTCTTTTCCAAGAAAAAGACCCATGTGAATTGTATATAATCATATAAAATCACAAAATAGTATGATTTCATCTAATAATTTTGAATTGAGTCTATTAAAAATGATCAAGGGGAATAGACTTAAGGTATTTAGAGTTTGATACATGTTTTTTACATTTGAAAGAGGTTTTGTGTTTCTTATCAACTTAGCAATGTTCAAAAATAATATTATATTTGAAATGAAATTTTTGGTAAACCTCATACTAGTTAATTTTTGTTGAGATTAATGAGTGTGTGTGCTCCAACAACCAAGTTGTCTATGCCAAATATAAACTCATTGTCTTGAGTTATCAAAAATTTTACTTTTTAAGAAAAAATATAATCACTATTGGAAAAACGACCTATACCCACGGTTCAAAACCGTGGGTATAGCCCCCAAAACCGTGGGTATAGCCTATACCCACGGTTTTGGGAACCGTGGGCTGGAATGCCGTCGGTATAGGTCCCCAGCCTATACCCACGGTTTTGGAAAACCGTGGGTATAGGTGTCCTGCCACCGTGTCACCGAAACTTAGACAATTTCCACGGTTTCAACGACCTATACCCACGGTTTCAAAACCGTGGGTATAGGTCCTAAAAAAAATGCAGGCGCCGAGTTTCGATCCCGCAACCTCTTCGCTGTAAACACCGCGTCTAACCACTACCCTAACATCACATATATGTATATATATATATATTTAGTTAAATATAGTTATAAAAACCGTGGGTATAGAGGGAAGAACCGTGGGTATAGGGTTCCCGCCAAAAAAAAAATTCCTTCCCGCCGAAAAAAAAATTTCCCGCGCACACAAAATTGACCTATACCCACGGTTTTTCATAACCGTGGGTATAGGTATTTTATCCCAGACCTATCCCCACGGTTTTCACCAAAACTGTGGGGATAGACCCCCCTATACCCACGGTTTTGGGAAACCGTGGGTATAGGTGACTTTTCAGGACCTATCCCCACGGTTTCCCAAAACCGTGGGGATAGAGCCCCCTATACCCACGGTTTTGGCAAACCGTGGGTATAGGTCATGAAAATTCACCTATACCCACGGTTTTCCAAAACCGTGGGTATAGGGGGGGTCTATCCCCACGGTTTTGGTGAAAACCGTGGGGATAGGTACATTTTCCAGTAGTGAATTTAAATTAATAATATAAAATTTTTGAAATTGAAATCCAGAAAATACACTTTTCATTTTTGATTTAAAACAATGAAAAAATCATTCTTTAAAGAGACTTTAAAATAATTTTCTGACAATAGTGTAACCCCCCAAGATTTCATAGTGTGTTATTTCTTCAAAATAATTCAATAACTTGCACTACAAACCACACCGAGTTCAATCACACCATGAATTACCAAACAAGCCGTTCAAAAGAGGATATGAATAGTATTAACTAAATTTTAAACTTTATATAATCCTTATAATTTTAGAATCCATATTATGAGTTTCTTAGACATAATGTAAGAAAAAATTCATTTTCAGTATTTCACTTTTACCAACTTTTAATATTGAACCCTTTTTAATTCCAATATTTTAAACTTTTATATATTCAATTTGACTAAAAAATTTACTTTTTAGAATGGGGACATCAAAAATTTACAATGAAACATCCCAAGATTCCACGGTACGCTTTCCTTTGAATAATATAGTAGCGTGTGTTGTACGCAACTTCGAGTTCTAACACACACCACCACCAATCAAACTAGCCATTATGAATAGTAATACCTAATTTTTAAAATTATATGTATTTTATATTTCAAAATGGACTTCATTTTTGGATTATGAATATCGAATTTAGCCTACGGTGAAATTTTGGTACTTTTTGGATAACTTAAATATTTTGATGAATAGTGAAAATTACTAAATTTTAATTAAAAACAACTTTTTTAATCGAAATAATTTATACTGATAAATTATGAATTTGAGTGGTTTTAATGTATATTTAGAATATATTTTTATCTTTTAATATAATGTTGGTCATTGAACATAATTTTACAATTAAACCAAACATAAAGAAGTATCAATCTTTTGAAAGTTATTATATCTTAAAAACACGTTTTTTGTTTTGACAGCATGAATTAATTTTAAATTAATTTCTGCCACTTATGTGTTTTGAATTTGGAAAAATGGATTCCATATTTGGAATCAAGATGTTCATATTTTGTAAATTGGTACCTTTTAGTTTTAGACATTTTGAATAATTATTGCGGTAAATATTTTATTTACCATGGTTAAGGTTAAATCCGATAAATAAGGGTTAAAAAATAATATTATAATAATACTAAATTACCCTAAAACGTGTCCTAATCAAATTGGTTGATACATGTTTGACCATAGTAATCTCTGTGTCGATTTTGGGACCCCATGGAGCCACTTGTAGGTGATAGGGACATTTTATTTTAATTAAGTTCAAATAAGTACAAAAATGACATAAGCATATATCTTTTAGAAAACCAATTTTTACATAGGGTAATATATGTTGTATTTTCGACTATAAATATTCATTGGAAATATAAAACTATTTCCTACGTAATTGTATTTTATTTACAATTTTTCAACATTAAATATTTTAATTTATTTATAACACAATGATGATGCAGTAATTACAATTATAGTGAAAAATTAAAATAATTGATATTATAAATACCCAAATAAATATAATTTTAGACTTTTAATGAATTAAAATAATTTTATAGGATAATATGACATATTAGGATTTATTTAATTGACTTTGTTTGAAGTAATAATTCTGTTATGAGTTTCACAAAAATCAACTATTGAATAGTGTCGAAATTGACATAAAAGAGTTTTAAAAAAACATATTATATTATTAATTGATATTAAATTCCTAAAAATCTAAGGTTCGGACAAGAGACTTATATAATGACAGGTGTATCATTAATGGACCACTTGGGGGGTCTCTTAGATTTATATGGTAGGTTTATTAACCATATAATATATAAATACAAAGAGACATTGTAAAAGTGAAACTAATTAACTTAAAATTAATACTTAAAGATAAGGTTAATATAGTAACCCAAACCTGTCTAAATTCTATTGGTTAAGTGGTTTTAGACCCATACCCACCTTAAAATTTAAATAATCAACTTTTTATCCATTAGAAACTGAATATGAATTTATTATAAATTAATATTTCTAGCTTTCCAAAGGTGCCCCTCACCCCTCTTATAAAAGGGCACTCCTCCTTCTCATTACTTCACACCTTCAAAGACTTTTGGTTCGGCCAAACTCTGCCCAAATACTCTCTCAAATTCCCTCACTTTATATTAGAGGCCTTAATTTTGTCATAAATCCAACCTAAGATCCCTTTTGATCAAATCAAATGGAAGAACCCGAAGAAGAGGTAATGATTTCACCACCCTTTTCCAAGTTCATTTCTTCTTCCACTTCTTCTTTCTTTCTTATTACCATTATAAAATAATAACTCCAGTATCTTATATATACTATGATGTTATTATAAATATGGTACAACCATATTCATTATTCTATCCATCATTTGAATAACATGTCATCATACGTGCGTACGTACGGCTTACCGTCACAACGTCGTGGTGTAATTGTTATTCAATAAATTATTATTTGGATGGGTATAATAATGATGTGTAACTCATGTAAATAATAAATATAACATGATAATGATTCTGTATATATGATAAACCATTCAATTATATATTATTTTAATATTAAAATAATGATATTGTCGCTCGTGTGTACGTATGGACTACCCTCTCCACGAACGCGATAAGATTCATTCTCCATCGTATCCATTCAAGTATAATTCTCATTTGATGATTAATAATAGTATATAAGGACTTGATATCATTCTGGTTATGATTAAGATACAACCTATCCATGAAAAATATAGCTTACGTAACAAAACATATAAAAGAAAACGAGTCAGTTAACACCCGAAACAACGATAAATCTAAGATATTATTAACAAACCAATGTTAAGAGATCATATATGATATCATATTAATGTATATGATTCTTTTATAATTTAATAACAATTATTTCACCATTATACATGAGGTTAACCTACCCTCAACCAAGGAAAAGTGCAAGGCAATGGTTATTTCACAATCTCCTCATTATCCGAGGTTGTTTATACGTAATAATCTACCGGGATCTCTTTATCATCCACATCCATGTTTATTAAAAATGTATTTCAAAACATTTTTAATATTTATAAGAATATGGGTTAAAGTCATTTATACCCGTGTTTTACTTTTTATAAGATTTTTATAAAGGAATCTTTCTGTCGTTTTCCAAACAAGGTGTTTTTTAACCTTTTCGACAAAATTATGGTAAGAATGTTTTTTTAAATTATACGGTGGGTTCGGTTATTTTCCGCCGTTATAAAATCGTCGAAGCTTCACTTAGAAGCTTATAATAATATTTTCAAAGAAAATGTTTTATTTTATAAATATATGACTCTTAAATGATTTCAAAATAGAAAGAGATATTTCTCTAAAAAGAGTTTTGATTTCATCTACATCAACATCCTTTGATGGATTTTACGCTTATTTGAAGTTGATTTATTATGATACAAAACTTCTATATTGTATTGAAGGTTTTGTGATATGTTTGACTGTGGATGTGATATTTTTATACCATTCATAGTTTATGGTGAAAGTATTGACATTTCGTATGCTACTTTTAATACGAATGTTTATGTTATGTTTAAACCTTTTCATATGGGAATGCATTGGACTTAATATGTGACGGGTGGAGCCTGCTATAGCTCCTCGATGAATCTGTAGTTCTCATGAGACAAAATAGTGTCTTGGCACAAGGCCTTCACAAAAATCTTACTTGTAGTCTTGGCACGAGGCCTTGGCTATGTGGTTATGATAGTCTGGCATTATTCATTCCATCATTATGAAAGTGGTTATTGATATTGCATGTGATTATTCGATTAGTAGAATATCCATGTGAATAAGTAAATGAAATTATTTCATTTTATTTTTTCCATACTATGTTGAAGTTCAAGTTTAAAAGGCTTTTGTTTTAGTTATACACTGCCTTAAATGTTTATTCTTATTTATGAACGTTTCCGCTATATTGTTATCTTTACTGGGCATTTGAGCTCACCCCTTTTATATGTTTTATTTTTCCTAGAATGTTGACAAGTAATTTATGAATGACCTGGAGGGATAGTATATGGGGATATGAGTGTGGAATATGGAGACTATGTTGTTGTTGTAGTTTTTCACTTTATGATGTAATGTAAAACTTTATGAATATATCTAGTGTTTCCAAGGCTACTAAACCAATCGGTCTTTCGAGATTTGATCTTTCTTGTGATCATGCCAATGTTATGTAATAATGCACCGACTTTGGGTAACTGAGGTCGGAGCGTTACAGTTGGTATCAGAGGAAGTTTAGTACAAACCTTGGAAGTTAGATTTAGATAAACTCTGATTAGAGCACATAGACCTAAGATGAACTTTGAGGATTAATATAGAAGAACTTTCTAGAATTTTGGTATTGTAGAGATTTTGTGAGTTTTCCGAGCAATACATCCCTGTTTGGATACGAGCATGTAGAGGCGGCTCTGGCACAAATGTACCTAGGGGTAAAACCCGAAAACAATGCTTTTAGCTAGACTCGAACGGGAAATGGTGCACGACAACGGGCCTTGCTGCACTCTTGGTTACGACACTCCTGGGGGATATACATAGGATAATTCTCATTTTCTTTACAAACCATTATGAAGGGCTCATGAGTATATACTTATTCAAAGAAAACATTTTTTATGATTATGGATTATATCCATAAACTATTCAATTTTCATTAGGAATTATTTATTTCAATTCATAAACTGACCTAGTTTATGCTATTGTATAGAAATGGCACCCAATATAAGGAATGTGAGCTCCAGTAATACGTATGATCCAAAGTGTAAGAAGGATCATATTTTTCATGGTATTAAGACATCATTTAGAAGGGAAATAGTCTCCCACATATTATCATCATATGAAGAAATAGTATCATTTGTGGATAAGATAACCAAAGAGTTTACTGAGTCCTATGGCTTTGAAGGGAAGAAAGAGAAGAAAAGGATGGAAGAGAGAAAGATGGATAAAGGGAAGAGGGAAAAGAAGAATTTCCCCATATGTGATAACTATGGGAAGAAACACCCTGGAACTTTCCTGAAAGGAATGGTAGTTTGTTATAAGTGTGGAGAAAAAGAGCACAAGGTACGTGACTACAAGGGTAAGAAAATGGTTTCAAATGTACAATGGTTCATTTTCAAGGAGTTTGGACACTACATGAACCTATGTCTCAGTCATCATACTATACTGCAAATGATGCTACTGGATAATAATCAAGTTATGATACTATCACAGATGAAGGGGAATGATTAGAGTTCTTATGTTGATTATGTCATTTGAGTGTTGTATCAACAATGTACTTGTTATAATAATTATGGAGTATATAAGGATTTTACTGCAGTACTATTTCATTATGGACTTGAGATTGTGTGGAACAAAGAAAAGTGACTCAATAGCAGTTTAAAATATATGGTTGAGAGAAAGATAAACCATAATATGGTTCTGATACCGAGGTAGTGATTTTAGAATAATACATGACTGTTTTGGATAAATTATATTAGATATTCTTGACTAACTTGAAACTGATTAATGATTTGTATATTCCATCATTGTTGGAGTTTACAAAATTTTTGGATTGAAGGAGTATATCCATTTTTATTTAAGGAATAAGGGATCATGAATGTAATCAACAAGGTTTTATGGTAATTCAGGATGTTGTAGTGTTTTAAAAGAATACATGATGAAGGTATTCACATATTATTATGAAGAAAAAAGGATCTTCATTTTTGGACTAAATCATTTTGGATTGTTCTAGTTTGGATTATTTTTGTATTTCCATAAAAGGAAAACCCGGAGGTTGGGTGGCAACTTGTCACGTCCGGCAAGGCCGCGAGACTTGAACCCACAACCGAAGGATGACAAAGGTGTATCACCTACCACTGGCCCACGTAATGTACGAGATTAAATAATGTAGTTTTTTTAAAGATCTGGTAGATGAATTATAAATTCGTTTTTTTGGAACCCTATACGAATAGGATAATTAGAATATTGTTTTTATGTTCTATTATCTTTTAGAGTGAAAGATGAGTTTGTGGTAGAAATTAGTTAAAGAATGGAACTCTACTTGTAAAGAATATATTTTTCTTCTTCTCTTATTCTATGAAGAAATTAATTCTTATACTTTATTTAAGGAATCCTAAAACCAAAAATTTGTTATCCTAATACCCTATGTTTTGTTGAACCAGTGGTATTTCAAATCATCATAGATTGGTGAATTTAAGGCCCTAAATTTTACACTTGTTTTTGATTGATGACCTCAATCACTACCTATAAATATTTAAGTTTTTCCTCCAATTATATGTCTCTAATTACCACCAATGTTCTCCGAATAGAGATCATAATTTGGTGGTGACCCTTTCATTTCTCTTTTCCTCATATTAAGACTAAACTTTATAAACCCAATTTCCGATGTGGGTTTTCCCACAAAGATATTTTTTATATTAAACCGTTTATTTTCGAAGAACAATTTCAAATTGCGAGGACGCAATTTATTGAAGGAGGGGAGAATGTAACACCCTAATATTTCATAGTGTGTTATTTCTTCAAAATAATTCAATAACTTGAACTACAAACCACACCGAGTTCAATCACACCATGACTTACCAAACAAGCCGTTCAAAAGAAGTTATGAATAATATTAACTAAATTTTAAACTTTATATAATCCTTATAATTTTAGAATCCATATTATGAGTTTCTTAGACATAATGTAAGAACAAATTCATTTTCAGTATTGCACTTTTACCAACTTTTAGTAGTGAACCCTTTTTAATTCCAATATTTTAAACTTTGATATACTAAATTTGACTAAAAAATTTAATTTTTAGAATGGGGCATCAAAAATTTACAATGAAACATCCCAAGCTTCCACAGTATGCTTTCCTTTGAATAATATAGTAGCGGGTTTTGTACACAACTTCGAGTTCTAACACACACCACAACCAATCAAACTAGCCGTTATGAATAGTAATACCTAATTTTTGAAATTATATATATTTTATATTTCAAAATGGACTTCATTTTCGGATTCGGAATATTGAATTTAGCCTAAGGTGAAAATTTTGGTACTTTTTGGATAACTTTAATATTTTGATGAATAGTGAAAATTACTAAATTTTAATTAAAAACAACTTTTTTAATCGAAATAATTTATATTGATAAATTATGAATTTTAGTGGTTTTAAAGTATATTTAGAATATAGTTTTTCCATTTAATACAATTTTGGTCATTGGACATAATTTCAAAATTAAACCAAACATAAACAAGTATCAATCTTTTGATAGTTATTATATCTTAAATACACGCTTTTTATTTTGACAGCGGGAATTAATTTTAAATTAATTTCTACCACTTCTGTTTTTTGAATTTCGAAAAATGGATTCTATATTTGGAATCAGGATGTTCATATTTTGTAAATTTGTAACTTTTATTTTTAGACATTTTGAATAATTACTGCGGTAAATATTTTACTTACCATGGTTAAGGGTAAATTCGGTAAATAAGGGCTAAAAATAATATTATAATAATACTAAATTACCCTAAAACATGTCATAACCTTATTGGTTGATACATGTTCGACCATAGGCATCTTTGGGTCGATTTTGGGACCCCATGGAGCCACTTGTAGGTGATAGGGACACTTTATTTTAATTAAGTTAAAATAAGTACAAAAATGACATAAGCATATATCTTTTAGAAAACCAATTTTTAAGTAGGGTTATATATGTTTGATTTTAGACTATAAATATTAATTGGAAATATAAAACTATTTCCTACATAATTATATTTTATTTACAATTTTTAGACATTAAATAATTTAATTTATTTATGACACAATGATGATGCAGTAATTACCATAATAGTGAAAAATTAAAATAATTGATATTATAATTACCGAAATAAATATAATTTGAGACTTTTAATGAACCACACTAATTTTATAGGATAATATGACATATTAGTATTGATTTAATTGACTTTTTTCGAAGTAATAATTCTGTTATGAGTTTCACAAAAATCAACTATTGAATAGTGTCAAAATTGACATAAAAGAGTTCTAAAAAGAATATTATATTATTAATTGATATTAAATTCATAAAAATATAAGGTTCGGCCAAGAGACTTATATCATGATAGGTGTATCATTAATGGACCACTTCGGGGTCTCTTAGATGTATATGGGAACTTTATTAACCATATAATATAAAAATACAAAGAGACATTGTAAAAGTGAAACTAATTAACTAAGAGTTAATACTTAAAGATAAGGTTAATATAGTAACCCAAACCTGTCTAAATTCTATTGGTTAAGTGGTTTTCGACCCATACCCCCCTTAACCTATAAATAATCACCTTTGGAGCCATTAGAAACCGAATATGAATTTATTATAAATTAATATTTCTAGCTTTTCCAAAGATGCCCCTCACCCCTCTTATAAAAGGGCACTCCTCCTCCTCATTACATCACACCTTCAAAGCCTTTTGGTTTGCCAAACTCTGAAAACATACTCTCTAAACTTCCCTCACTTAATCCTAGAAGCCTTCCTTTAGTAATAAAGCCAACCTAAGATCCCTTTTGATCAAATCAAAAGGAAGAACCCGAAGAAGAGGTAATGATTTCACCACCCTTTTCCAAGTTCCTTTCTTCTTCCACTCCTTCTTTATTTCTTATTACCATTCTAAAATAATAAATCCAGTATATTATATATACTGTGATGTTATTATAAATATGGTACAACCATATTCAATATTCTATCCATCCTTTGAATAACATGTCATCATACATGCGTACGTACGACTTACAGTCTCCACGTCGTGGTGTAATTGTTATTCAATAAATTATTATTTGGATGGGTATAATAATGATGTGTAACTCATGTAAATAATAAATATAACATGATAATGATTTTGTATATATTATATACCATTCAATTATATATTATTTTAATATTAAAATAATGATATTGTTGCTCGTGCGTACGTACGGACTACCGTCTCCACGAATGCGATGAGATTCATTCTCCATCGTATCCATTCAAGTATAATTCTCATTTGATGATTAATAATAGCATCTAAGGACTTGATATCATTCTGGTTATGATTAATATACAACCTATCCTTGAAAAATATAGCTTACGTAACAAAATATATAAAAGAAAATGAGTCAGTTAACACCCGAAACAACGATAAATCTAAGATATTATTAACAAAGCAATGTTAAGAGATCATATATGATATCATATTAATGTATATGATTCTTGTATAATTTAATAACAATTATTTGACCATTATACAGGAGGTTAACCTACCCTCAACCAAGGAAAATTGAAAGGTAAGGTTTATTTCACAATCTCTTCATTATCCGAGGTTGTTTATACGTAATAATCTACTGGGATCTCTTTATCATCCACATCCATGTTTCTTAAAAATGTATTTCAAATCATTTTTAATATTTAAAATAATATGGGTTAAAGTAATTTATACCCTTTTTTGACTTTTTATAAGAGTTTTATAAAGGAATCTTTCTGTCATTTTCCAAATAAGGTGCTTTTTAACCTTTTCGACAAAATTAAGGTAAGAATGTTTTTTTAACTTATACGGTGGGTGCGGTTATTTTCCGCCGTTATAAAATCGTCGAAGCTTCCCGTTAAAAGCTTATAAGAATATTTTCAAAGAAAATGTTCTATTTTATAAATATATGACTCTTAAATGATTTCAAATTAGAAAGAGATATTTCTCTAAAAAGAGTTTTGATTTCATCTATGTCAACATCCTTTGATGGATTTTACGCTTATTTGAAGTTGATTTATTATGATACAAAACTTATATATTGTATTGAAGGTTTTGTGATATTTTTTATAGTGGATGTGCTATTTTTATACCATTCATAGTTTATGGTGAAATTACTGACATTTCGTCTGCTAGTTTTAATACGAATGTTTATGTTATGTTTAAACCTTTTCATATGGGAATGCATTGGACTTAATATGTGACGGGTGGAGCCCGCTATAGCTCCTCGATGCATCGGTAGGTCTCATGAGACAAACTAGTGTCTTGGCACAAGGCCTCGACAAAATATTATTTGTAGTCTTGGCACGAGGCCTTGGCTATGTGGTTATGATAGTCTGGCATTATGCATTCCATCATTATGAAAGTGGTTATTGATATTGCATGTGATTATTATATTAGTAGAATATCCATGTGAATATGTAAATGGAATTATTTCATTTTATTTTATCCATACTATGTTGAAGTTTAAGTTTAAAATGCTTTTGTTTTAGTTATACACTGCCTTAAATGTTTATTCTTATTTATGAAAGTTTTCGCTATATTTTTATCCTTACTGGGCATTTGAGCTCACCCCTTTTCTATGTTTTATTTTTCCCAGGATGTGAAGAAGTAATTTATGAATGACCTGCAGGGATAGTATGTGTGGATATTAGTGTGGAATATGGAGACTATTTTGTTGTAGTAGTTTTTCAGTTTATGATGTAATGTAAAACTTTATGAATATATCTAGTGTTTCCAAGGCTACTAAACCAATCCGTATTTCGAGATTTGATCTTTCTTGTGATTATTCCAATGTTATCTAATAATGCACCGACTCTGGGTAACTGGGGTCGGGGCTTTACAATAGTATGATGATTTTAATTTTTTTAAACCACAATGGAGTAAAAAATATTTTATAATAACGGAATTAAGAAAACTGATTGCATCAACACCGATTATTTTACTTATCGAGTTGTCACTTAAAGTCAGATATCCTCCATCTAGTTTTTCAAGTTGATTAACTTAAAAGGATCCACAACAAATCCATTGAGATAATCCATTATCAATTTAAAATTTATATATTGGAGATTTAATATTTATAATTTTTTCCATTAAAATCAATAAGTTATTTCTTTTGGTACCTTGATTTAGTATCCACATATGTTAGCTAATAGGGATTTTGGAATCCAAAATGTTTTTAAAATGGTTTTCAAGATGAGATATGGTATGGAATATTGGAAATTTTTGGTCAACCATATCAATACTTTTTTAAATTACATTCATGAATTTAAATCTAAGTTTTATGAAAATAATTATTAATATTTTTTACTAAATTCATTTTACAAAATTTGTTAGTTTAGAAGAAATATAATTATATATACAACAAAAACAAAAATCATTTTTATGAGTTGTTTAGAAACCAATATTTTACCTAAGTTTTTTTTCATTAGGTGAATTTCATAAGTGAGTTTTTAAGATAATCGATAGTAATTTATAATTCACCCACCTTCAATAGATCTTTAAATTTTATTTATAATTCATCTTTTTGAATAGTGAGATGATAATTTTCTTTATATTCTTGATTATAATCCTTTTTAAGTGGAAGGTAAATTAAATCTTGTTTTTAGAAACCTAATTCAAGTATATTGTGAGTATATTTTATATATTCATAGATTCAATGATTAGAAGAAGGAAAATTTAAGGAAGAGGAAGGGGAAATTGGGGATGAGGAATATAAGTTTTAGTTTACTTTGTATGTAACCTCAAATTAAACCATGAGACACCTGAAAGTTTATTCACAAAATTAACTTGAGGATAGAAACTCATAACATGAATTCCATGTTGAAACATTAAAAAATTTATTGTTTTTATTCATATTCCCCTTGTTCTTATTTTTGATCATTAGTAAATCTACCCTTACATGCCCCATCTCTTTTCATTATAATCACATAAATTCTTGTTTACTTTGATCATCATACTTTTTTGAATGTTGGTATGATTTATTTCTTTTGAATAATCTATTAATATTAATGGATATATGATCTATTTACTCAGAATTCAAAGAGTCATCCTTAATAAATTTGAATGAAGTCATCATTTTCTCCTGGAATTATTTGTCTTACTTATTGTATTATCACTTCATTATGACCTCAAAGGTCATGATAGATCTCATTATTTCCTCAAATGACATTTTATTTATGCATTCACTTCTTATATTTCTATAACATTGGGTGTTGAATGTTTTGGTGTAATGTCCTGACCCAAGTTCCACATAATAGTTCCCTGAGATGGTTGGTTACCTGACCTCAGTCTTTCCTCCCCATATTATATAGGCTTCCGACTAGTTTTGAAGGTATAATATTACACATGGAAAGACTATACCTTCTTTATCAGATAATCACAACCACATAAATACATAAACAATAGCAAAATGGGAGTAAAAATCTATCCGGATAATTTCATAACAAAGAAAACCAATATCACATGATAACCAAAATAAGAAAACAATATCCAAACCAAATTAGTAAATATGTTATGCCATATATGTGTCAAGTGTTAATATGAAAAAAGGCACACTGAAAAATCCCTATGCAGGCCCCAAAATCACGTTCAATTCCCTCATCCATGATCCACCCCAACTCAACCATCTAATATAGGGATATTTAAATTATTCCATCATGTAAACATGAATACTATTCAAGTACCAATCTAGCAGCCCGGGTAGGGTGTGAGTAAAACTCAGTAGGGCACCACCAATGATGTCTATAATAATATTCAGTACATAACGATGTATGTAGTTGTATAAAGAATAAAATAAAAGTTATTAAGTAAAAAGTTTCCAAAATTATATTATTAATTAATTAAACACATAAATATTCATGTTCATTATGTCTCCTAAACAAATAATACCTACTTAGGCCTGTTCTATATTATGAACATTATCACATAGGGAATCACAATTTATTATATCATAGGATTCCATTATAAATTTAATTCCAATTTCATATTGAGGCTACTTGAAACTCTAGTCTAATGCAAATGTTTTGGGACTAGAAATCCATGTTTAGAACCCCATGAGAATTTGGATCATCAGTCCCTATCTCACACCCCATGGGTATTTGGAGAATATTTCCCCACCCCATACAAAAATAGTCACATGCATCCATTTGTGTATAGAACATCCAATATAGACCTTGTGTGTTTTTAGAGCATTAGTCCATATCGCACACCACATTTATTAATTAATAACACATTTATCAGTTATATCACATTTATCAAGGTCAATCATCCTTAACCCTATTATCAACTATTTACATCACAATACACAATTTCATTTTATCAAAACATTCATGATTCATCACTTTAATTCACATGGAATAATATGAAAAATTAACCATTAGACCATTCATCAACATTTAATCATGTAATCCATTAATCCTTCAAGGTTAATAAAACATACCTTAATTCCCTATATCAAGCAATTCATAATCCCATTATTTAACCAATTTCATAATCATAAAATTACACCTATTCCATAATCCAAATATCCCACCAATTTCATAAATTTATTAATTAATTTAACCAATTAATTAATCCAATCCAACATTCAATTGAAAAACATGGAAATTAAATTCAAAAATTTCATACACATAATTAATTTAAGACGGTGGGAATTAAAATTTAGACCATGTACCTGAAGGTTTTTGATGGATGTTCTCTAATCTAGAAGTCTACAAATTGATGCGGAACAATTGAATTGACAACGGTGTAGTATATCTTGGTTGAAATATTAGAAAAAAGTTCAAAAATATTATGATCCATGAAATCCTAGATATAAACCATCTCTTACAGTGGAAAAATCAATCCTATTCATTTATAAATAGAGATAAGAGTGATATGAATTGAAACAGGAAATAAAACACATACCAGATGAGAGATAATACTTTGATAGGATCATTGATTCATCAAGAATGGGGTTAGAGGAGCCTTGAAACCCTATAAGGAGATTTATAATTTATAGGAGTTGTTTTAGGGTTAAGATATGGTGTTTGGGTGTCAAAACCATGGGTTAGGGGACTTTAATAAAAATTTTCAAAGGTATAAAGTCTGTGTGCACTGTTTTCCAAACCATGCACCCTAAATATACAACTCTTCATTAGAGTGCGTGGTTTTAAAAACCATGCTATAACCATGAAACCCCTTTAATTTGAGGGTGCATGTTTTAAGAAACCATGCGCCAATCGTACAGAACCCAAACACCCTATGAAAACTATCAAAATTCAAAAGAAAACACCCAAGATAGGACAAAACCAAAATATACTCAAAATAGTAAAAAAGTACCTATAAATGGGAACAAGGAATATATAGAAATTCCAGAATCTTAAAATCTCCACACATTATAAGACCTCATCCTAAAGATTTACTCCCAAACATCTCTATGATTTTGAGGTAAAAATATCATGCCACTGAGCTCGTAGATCTGATTCTCTCGCTTAAGTTTACTCCTGAACATCTCCATATCGCCACAATACTTTAACTATCGGAACAATATTTCCCCAAAACAGTTTATAACTAGGATCCATAACATCTACCAAGTATTTATTTAAGTACACATTGGTGTCAATCTCAACATCATCAACATCGATCACTTGATAAGGGTTTGGGTGATACCTCTGAATCAGTTTCACATGATAAATGTCATGCATATCACTATAACTCTATTGAAGAGACAATATGTACACCACCAGCCCGATCATCTCTATCCTCAAAAGGTTTCAAAAACTTGGCTACCAACATTCTCTGTTTCTGAATCTTATGGTGACCCAATCTAGGTGAAACTAGAATGAATACATGATCCCCCACTACATGTTCATGAGGTTATTGATGTCGATCAAAATAACGATTCTAAATACTCTGGTCTGAAACAATACAGTTCCAAATCAACTAAAACTTCTCCAATGTATCCTCCAAGAGATATGGTCACTAAAACTCTGACTCACCAACCTCTATCCAATATAGTGATGATCTAAATGGGCTTCTAAAAGTTATTCTTATGGTTCCATCTGAACAATATCTTGATAACTTTTATTATAAAAGAACTAAATGAGTGCTAGGTTCATCTACGAAGAACCTTCAAAGTCTAGGATTCTTTTTCATAGCATATTCTCTAATACCTTTACAGTACATTGTGATTTTTCATTTGTCTGTGGGTGGGAAGATATACTAAATAATACTTATGTACCAAGTTACGTATGAAAGAATTTCCAGAAGCATGAGGTGAAACATGAGTCATAGTCTGACACTATACTCCATGAAACCTTGTGCAGATAGACTATCAATCAAACATATGAGTCTCCCAACTGATCCACTGAGAAAGTATCCAGGATAAGAAAGAAATGTTCTACCCTTATTAATCTTTCCAAAATCACACAAATAGATTCATTCTTCTAAATAATCCTTTTGATAGCCACTACTAAATCCATGGAATTTTCATTCCACTTCTATATTAGAATGGGAAATTTATGTATTAAACCACCATGATGTTGATGCTCGACCTTCACCTATTGAAAAGTGTATCATCATGTCACGAACCCTAAAATTTCATTTTTCATGCTGAAATACCTATATCATTTATATAGGCGACAATGCATTTTGGTCTAACCTATATGCACCACACACTTTAATGCATAAAATTCATGCATCAAATCCTCTCATATACTCATAGACACAACAACGTAGTTCCTGGCATAGATGATCACATACTTATATATGGTCCAATCTAAAGGTGACTAACCACCATCAAGGATTTCCCTTAATTCTAAACACTCTAGATCCCCATACTTACACTCCTTAATTTGGCCCAAAATTTTGGATTCTGCTAATACTGATATGGGGTTCATTTATTAATTTACCTCCTAAACCAAAACATAATGATCAGCTAGAAAATTCATCATCTTCAACTTTAAGATAGAATTATGAACTTCATGTGTCTGAGTTTTAATTTCCAAGGTGTCAGTAACACTATTTCCCTTTCTAGGCATATATACCGCTCAAAATAAAATGAATACAGTAATAAACCCACCTCCACTATTGGAGATTCAAATATCTTTAAGAAAATATATACTTTATGATATTGTGATCAGCATACACGATAAAATTTTCACCCAAAAAATAATTCATTTGACACATCAAAGTAAAAACCACTTCCTTTAACTCAAGGTCATGTGTTAGGTAATTCTGTTCATGTGACCTCAACTACCATAACCCATACACCACAAATCAATTACACTACATTAACTCTACTCCACTCCAATCTAAGATGTGTCACAAAACACTGTATGCTCCTCAACCATCTAGGGTAGGATCAAGATTAGTGTGATGGTAAAATGATTCTTCAACTCCTCGATGGAATTCTCACATGCCTCAGACTATTTAAACTTAACCACCTTCTTAGTGAAGATAAAACGTGGTGTTTTCAATATGGAAAAGTTCTGTATAGACCTTTGATAATATATTTCTATGAAAAATAGATACGGATATAATTTTTTTCTCGATACTCCCAAGAAACCACTACCTACGGATTCTATGGGTCAACTGAAATACCTTTATCTGAGATGATGTGACCCGAGAAGTATGCCCAGTCAATCCAAAATTGACACTTTGATAGCTTAGAATATTTTCGATTCTGTATCAGTGTACTTAGTATGATATCAAGATATTGGGCTTGATCATCATGAGTCTTAGAGTACACCAATATTTCTTCCACAAAAACAACCACAAACCAATCTCGGTATGGGTGTAAGATTTGGTTAATCAAGGCGATAAATACTATCAGTGTGTTTTTCATCCCAAATGACATCACTATGAACATGTAAAGGATGTATCATCTTTTAAAGGATTTCCATGGAATATCAGAAGGCCTAAATATCTACTGATGATACCCCAACCTTAAGTAAATCTTAAAGAAAACACAAGCCCATATCAACTATTCAAAGATATTGTCTATAAACGGAAGAGGATTCCAGTTCATCACCATCTTCTGATTTAACTTCTAGTAATCAAAACATAAGTGTAACTAACCAGTAGCCTTCGTAGAAAACGAAATTGGGGAACCCTTAGGTGACACACTCAGATTTATAACCCCCTTATCCATAAAATCTTCCATCTGAGTCTTGAGATCTTGAAGCTCTAGTGGTGCCATTATATAAGGTTGAATTGAAACTGGATTAAATCACAAAATGTGTTCAATTGTAAACTCCACATCCCTCTCAGGTGGAAGCCATGATAAGTCCTCAAGAAACACATCCTAGAACTGGTATAATATTGTTGGAATGATATCATGCTTCACACCCCCATCATCCAGAAAAAGTCTTTCAACATGGATGGTGATATCCCCTAGTTGTTAACGTGTTAGCCCGATATGAACTTCCTTGATATCTCATTCTCTATGACGAACATAACTGTTAACCTCAGGTTACATAAATTCCACTCCTCTACAGAAACAGTTAATGTGGTATTAGTACATTACCAAACATTACATTCCCAAAATCAAGGCAAATACTGACATATCAAGGATTTAGAGATCCCAAATAAAAAGATACTCCCCAACCTCAAGAGAAAACCCCTTGAATTTTTTTATCTCAACCATACTCCCAATGGTGTATCGATTGTCATAACTACACTAAAAAAATTCTCTATCAGACTCAACCTATTCACAAGTTGTGTATTTATAAAATAATGATAGGATCCTGTATCAAATAAGGCACTAGAAAGAATAAAATCTACAATAATAGTACCATTGACAATCGATGGTCTGACCTTGTTGTCCATAAGTATAGGCTGAACAACATGCACCTGTCCTACCCCTCTTACATTCAATTCATTTTGAGTCCCCTGAGATTCACCACTCTACTGATACGAGAACTATTTCCTAGATTTACCATGTCTTCTACCTCAACCACCATAACTAGTAGAAATCTAATTTCCAGATTGATATAGCATAGAAAAACCCCTTATAGAACCTTAATTCTTCCTAGATCCTCTATCAATACCCATTTTTTTGTGTTTCTATAGGACCACTATAGATGTCCTGTCCTTGTACAAGTTCCACACTCTACTCGTGTTCAAGGGAACTATCTAAGAATGTGACCTGACCTACCACATCGGTGGAAGAGCAATCGAGTAATGTCCTGAGTAACTGATCCCCATGACCACTCTTCTTCCCACTATTCTTATTAATATTTTCATAATGATGATTCTTATTCTAAAAATATATACCAGTTGTTTATCTTGAAGAAACCACATGAATCTCACTATAATCTTACATCAGTTTCCCCTCATAAATGATATCATAATTCATCACTTCAGAAAACTTTTTCATCCAAAAGATATTAACCTGGGACTTAGTCTCACATTTAAGAACATCTTGAAATCTCTTTGAGGCAGTAGCCTCATCCCATTCCAATGTTGGAAAAATTTTAAACAAATAAGTAAAGAGACAGCCACAGTCCATCACAGAAATACTCCCCTTAGTAAACCACATGAACTCAACACACCTCTCCTCCCGGAGTGTCTCACAGTAAAAGTACTCCAATAACTTCTCTTTAAAGTCCTTTCTCTTCATATTCTCCAGCTGTCCGTAATTTTTCTATATGTAACACCAATGTTTTGTTCAACCACGTGACATATAATCATCCAATTTCACTCTCTTCTTAGTAAGGGTATCTAGATACTCAAGGATCATCTAGATAGACACAATCGAGAGATCAACTACCAAAGGTCCACTCTCTATAGTAAATTTCAGTGAGTGCTACAACTGAAACTCCCAAGTCAATTCAGACATACACTTCCTAACCTGACCTGGGTCTCTTTTCATAATTACATAAAGTGAGAAAGGTTCTCTTAGAACTTCTCCCTTTGTCCTTCACCAAGAACTATCATGGCCTTACGATCCAGTTCTGGAGGATCATTTCCAGCCATATCCTCCTATCGTCCTATCAACAAGCACTATCATGGTGGCATATATATAAAACATTAAACACACATATTAGGACATGTTACAAAAAATTATCACATTTATATAAGAGGGATTCATATGAATTTATAACAAGTCATTCCAAATAGCCAACCATATTGTCTAAACTGAGGTACCACCACTACCCTCCACCATCCATTATTGAGGTCATAGATAACGTAGGGTAAACACTTTCATAATTTCTTGTTTTACATTAGAAATCAATTTATACATTTAATTTATCATATTTAGAGTCATTTTAAACTATCAATTTCATTTTAGGATCCTTTTAATTTAATTTACACAAATAATGAATATCATTTTCAATTAAACAAGTCCCCCAAAACCTATTTTTCTGTGAGTTCCTAAAATTATGCTTGTCACAATAAATCTTGTGTTCCTAAAATCATGCATGTACACACAACTATCATTACATAGTGTTTCATGATTAAAATATCATAAAAATTTAATAACCTCACAAAAAAGGTGAATCATTCGAGGTGAAATAACATTCAACCATAATAGAAAACATCAATAATATCAATCCCACCCTAGGTACTTGTGTTTCCCCCCATACATGGGTTAAATAATCCCTTGAACAAGATCATGACCAAGGCCCAAATCTTCTTAGTCTCCCATATACCTTTACCAAATAGTAAGGGAAAATAAAAGGAAATAAAATGGATCCCATACGGTGTAACACCCCAATATTTCATAGTACGTTATTTCTTCAATGTAATTCAATAACTTTCACTACATGCAACCCTAAGTATTTTTTAAAAAATTCAATTTTACCGCCTTTTAATGGAGAACCCTCTTTAAATCCAATATTTGAAACTTTTATATTTCAAATTCGACAAAATAAACTTATTCTTTAGATTTGGGACATAAGAATTTAGTTTCAATAAATTTTTGGTGTTTTTCTGATAAATTTTATATTTGGGTGAATAGTGAAAAATACTATATTTTAAATGAAAACATCTTTTTTTAATAAAAATAATTTATAGTGTTAAAATATACATATTAATGGTTTGTAAGTATAAATAGATTATATTTTTACCATTTAATCCAATTCTGGTCATTGTAAGTAATTTCACTAGGAAATTGGACATAAAGAAGTGTCAATCTTTTGATAGTTATTATTTCTTAAAAATATGCTTTTTGGTTTTGACGATGGAAATTATTTCTAAATTTTTAAATGATGCTTATATTTTTTGAATTTGGTAAAATGGAATTCATTTTTCAATTTATAATATCAAAATTATATTAGGGTAAAATTTTGGTATTTTTCTGAAAACATTCAATTTTTGATAAATAGTGAAAAACACTGTGTTATTATTTAAAACCGACTTTAAATTTAAATTATTATTTATTTTATTTAAATTTATTTTAGGTCAAAATAGATACATAATATGTATATAAATTCAATTTAATTCATTGGAGTCAGTTTATAATAATTTTAGATATATAAAAATTTTATCGAACTTTTTACCGTCTTTTACCCACCTCCTAGGAGCATTTGAAAATTTAAATAAAACTTAATTTTAACACTTATGTGTGTTGAATTTCAAAAATATGAGAGACATGATTGATATCAGTAAGTTAAATGTGGTTTAATAAGATGAAAATAATTTTTGGTGAATAGTAACTTTTTACTTGTATTTACCCCGGTTAAAAGTAAATATGGTAATTAAGGATAAAAATGATATTATTATTAACCTAACACATGTATTAAATCTATTGGATAAGTTTAATTCTAAAAAAAACCATAGGAATAAAATATGATCCTTTAGGTCCACTTAAATTAGATTAGGACATTTATTATAATTGAATTCAAAGAAGAGTTAAAAGTGTTAAATTTAATGTTTAATAACTAAATTTTTTTAATATAGGGTTAAACATAGGATAAATTCGTCTATATATATTAATTAGAAAGATGAAAATATTTCCTACATAATTTTTTTTATTTATATTTTTTAGAAATTATATAATTTAATTTATGTATGACACAATGATGATGCAGTAATTACCTTATTAATAAAATATTAAAATAACTGATATTATAAATACCCAAATAAACGTAATTTGAGACTTTTTTTGAATTACACTAATTTTATAGGTTAATATGACATATTAGGATTGAATAAATGAATTTTTTTCGAAGTAATAATCCTATTATGAATTTAGAAAAAACAAAATACCAAATAGAGTCAAAATTGACATAAAAGAGTTTTTAAAACAAATATTATATTATTAATTGGTATTCTATTCCTAAAAAACTAAAATTATTCCAAAGGGATTAAATACTATTATATATTTCTTTAATGAACCACTTGGGTTTCTCTTAAAAGTTTATAGTAAGTTTATTAACAATATAATATAAAAATATAAATAGACAAGGTAAATGTCAAACTATTTAACTAAGAGTTAAATCTAAAAGATAATTTTAATATAGTGACCCAAACCTGTATAAAACCTATTGGTTGAGTTTATTTCGACCCATATCCACTTTATCATTTAAATAATTATTTTTGGAGCCATTAGAAATCGAAAATTAATTTATTATAAAATATTTTTTTAGGTTTTTCCTAAGGTGCCCCTCACCCCTCTTATAAAAGGGAACAACCCCTTCTCTAAAATTTACACCTCCAAAGCAATTTGTCTCAGTCAATTCCTGCCCAAATATCCTCCCAACTATCCTACCTTAATCCTATAGGCCTTCCTTTGTTCATAAAGCCAACCTACAGATCCCTTTTGATCAAATCAAAAGGAAGAACCCGAAGAAGAGGTAATGATTTCACCACCCTCTTTCAAGTTCTTTTATTCACCCACTTACTCTTTATTTGTTATTACCATACCAAAATAATAAATTTAGTACCTTATATATACTGTGATGTTATTATAAATATGGAATGACCATATTCATTATTCTATCCATCCTGTGAATGATAATGTCACCATGCGTGCGTACGTACGGCTTACCCTCTCCACGCCGTGGTGTAATTTGTTATTCAGCACTATGTTATTTGGATGGATATAATGGTGAGTAATATATATATATATATAAATAATGAAAATAACATGCTAATGTCTCTGTAAAATTAATATACCATCCAATTCCCCACCTTTAACGAAATGATATAGTCGCTCGTGCGTACGTACAGATTACCGTCTCCACGACGCGATGAGAATCATTTACACGTTCATCATTCATAAACGATTATAAAAATATATATTACTAATAATTATGTAATATATGACATAATAATTCTAATGGATATATATATATGTATTTATGTACTTACATATATTTTATTCACTTACTTCCATTCAATACGATATGAAAATAGAAACATCGTTTATGCGTTCGTACGACCTACCGTCTCCATAAACGGTGTTTTCCATTTTATATATCTATCTATTATAAATATTTATATTCTAAATATATATGATTTATGAATCAAGGTTTGTATTCTGGAATTATTTAAATCATTATCTAAATGATACGGTAAAGAATAACATGTTAAAATATGTATGATAAAGAAAGCGATTATTACCCAAAATGTTAATTTAACATGAAAATCATTATCAAATGGGTAGTATAATGTCATAAATGAGTCATATATGATATAATAAATATGAATATGGTTCTGGTATAATCTAATAACATACAATGGTCCTTATAAAGTAGGTTAAACGTACCCTCGTCCAAAAAAAGTGCAAGGTAAGGGTTAATTTCACAATCTTTTTATTATCCGAGGTTGTTTATACGTAAGTATCTACTGGGGTATATTTATTATCCATGTACATGTTTCATGAAAGATTATTCAAAGAGATTTATTTAAGAATCTTTTTTTTACTTAAACATTTTTTTAAATGTTTTAATTATTTATTCATTTAAATCATTCTCATTAATGTCCATGTTTTCAAAATGGTTTTTAAGGATTTATCTATATGGACATGAATGTTTTTAAAATTTTAATTCCTTTAAAAAGTTTTAAAGTTGTATGGGACACTTTGATTATAAAATTTCTATAAATGTCTTCTTTTATAAATTGTGTGACTGTTAAATGTTTTCATGAAAAATGGATGTTTCTCCCAAAGAGTTTTACAAATCATTTTCATCTATGTCAACATAATTTAATGGACTATAAACTTGTTTTAAGTTGATTTATTATGATACAAATCCTCCATATTGTATTGAAGGTTTTGTGATATGTTTGACTGTGGATGTGTTATTTTTATACCATTCATGGTTTATGGATAAATTATTGACATTTCTTATGATAGTTTTAATACGAATGTTTATGTTTTGTTTAAACCTTTTCATATAAGGAATGTATTGGACTTAGTAAGTGATGGGTGGAGCCCGGTATAGATACTCGATGCATTGGTAGGTCTCATGAGACAAAATAGTGTCTTGGCACAAGTCCTTGAAAAAATCTTATTTGTATACTTGGAATAAGGCCTTGACTATGCGGTTATGAAGTCTGGAATTATGCATTCCATCATTATGAAAGTGGATATTGATATTTCTTGTGATTATTCGACTAGTAGAATATCCATGTGAGTAAGTAAATTGCATTTTATTTATTTATATTTTCCATATTATGATTAAGCCTATATTGAAAAGTATTTTGTTTTAGTCTTATACATTTCGTTAAATTTTTATCCATATTTATGAAAGTTTCTGTTGTATTGTTATCCTTACTGAGCATCTGAGCTCACCCCTTTCTATGTTTTATTTTTCCTAGGATTCCAAGAAGTGTATTGTGATTGATATGCCAGGTTAAGCTAAGGTAATAATTATATTCCCAAAGGATTATTTTTTTTGTTGTATGTTATAAAGTGTAATGTGGCGTTCATGTATGTAATCTATTTTCCAAGAATGCTAAACTGATCGGTCTTTCGGGACTTGATTCCTTGTAATGATGAAAATGTTATGTAATAATGCACTGACTCTGGATAACTAGGGTCGGGGAGTTATAGTTGGTATTAGAGGATGTTTAGTACCAACCTCGGAAAATTGATTTAGATAAACTCTGTTTAGATCACATAGCCCTAAGATAGACCTTGAGGATTAGTATATAAGAACTTTCTAGAATTTTGGTATAGTTGAGATTTTGTGAGTTTTCCAAGCAATACACCCCTATCTAGATACGAACAGGTAGAGACGGCTCTGGCATAGATGTACCTAGGGTTAAAACCCGAAAACACCACTTTGAGATAGACTCGAATGTGAACTAGTGCACGACAATGATCCTTGCTGCACTCTTGGTTACGACACTTCCGGGGGATATGCTTAGGATAATTCTCGATTTCTTTACAACGAACTATGAAGGGTTTATGAGTATATACCTCCCCAAAGAAAACATTTTTATGATTATGGATTATATCCATTAGCTATTCAATTTACGTTAGGTATTTTAGATGTTTGGAATTATGAATTGTGATTCATAAACCGACCTAGTTTATGCTATTGTTTAGAAGCGGCGCCCAATAGAAGGAATGAGAACTACAACAATACATATGATCCAAAGAGTAAGAAGGATCATATCTTTCTTGGTATTAATCCAAAATTTAGAAGGGAAATAATCTTCCATGTATTATCAACATATGATGAAATAAAATCATGTGTTAATAAGATAAATAAAAAATTCTTTGAGTCTTATGGCTTTGAAGGGAAGAAAGAGAAGAAAAGGATGGAGGAGATAAAGATGAATAAATAGGGAAAGGAAAAATTTTTCCATATGTGATAACTGGGGAAAGAATCACCTTGGTAAATGCTTGAAGGGAATGAGAGTTTGTTATAAGTATGGAGAAAAAGGACACCAAGTACGTGATTGCAAGGGTAAGAAAAATCTTTCAAATGTAAAATGATTCATCTGCAAGGCGTTGAAACACTACGCAAATCAATGTCCTACTCATCAGAGTATACACCAAATTATACTATTGGATAATAATCATGTTATGATACTACCTAAAATGAGTAGGAATAACTAGTGTTCTTATGTTGTTGTTATAGAATTATTTCATTTGAGTGTTGTATCAACATTATATTGGTTATATGAATTATGGAGATAAATAAGTATTGTACTGCAATACTATTTTATTGAGGATTTGAGATTATATGGTTCTAAGAAAAGTGACTTAATAGTAAGATATACTTTTTGGAAAAATACATGGTTGAAGGAAATGTAATCCTTAATATGGTCCTGATAATGAGGTAGTGATTTTGGAATAAGAGATGGTTGATTTGGATAAATTATATTGTATATTCTTGACTTCATTGGAACTGATTAATAGTTTGTTTATTTCATCATTCTTGGAATATTAAATATTTTTGGATATAAGGAATATATCCAGTATTATATAAAGGATAAGAGAGCATGAATGTAATCAATAAGGTTTTATAGAAATTCAGGGTGTTACCATGTTTTAAAATAATACATGATGAAGGTGTTCACATGTTATTACATGGAAAAAAGGATCTTCATTGTGGTTAACTTCCATATAAATTTTGGACTTTGAGTTTTGATAAAAGTAGTTTGGATATGTCTAATGGTTGTAATGGATTAAGATTAAAATTGGATACTATTGTTAAGGTTATTTTTGGATTTCCATAAAAAGAACAACCCGTTGGCTGGGCGACAACCCATCGTGTCTTGCATGGCCGTGAGACATAAACCCACAAATGAAGGGTGACAAGGGTGTATCACCTACCAATAGCCCACGTGATGTACTAGATTAAATAATTTAGTTTTTTAAAGGTCTGGTAGATGAATTATAAATTCATTTTTTTGGAACCCTATAAAAATAGGATAAATATAATATTTTTTAAGTTCTATTATCTTTTAGAGTGAAAGATGAGTTTGGGGTAGAAATTAGTTAAATGATGGAACTCTACTTGTCATGTATATTTTTTTTCTTTATTCTCTTCTTCTATGAAGAAATTAATTCTTAAATATTACGTAAGAGATCTTAAAACTAAAAATTTATTATCCTAATACCTTATGTTTTTTTGAACTGATGATATTTTAAATCATCATAGATTGATGGCTTTGAGGCCCTCAATTCTATAATATTTTTGTGACTGGTGACCTAAATAAATCCCTATAAATATTTGCGTTTTTCCTCTAATAATGTGTCTCTAATTTCCACTAATTTTCTTCTAATCGAGATCATAATTTGGTGGTGACTTTTAATTCCCCTTTTCATCTTATTAAGACTAAATTTTATTAACCAAATTTCCGATGTGGGTTTTCCCACAAATGTATTTTTTATTTTCAACCTTTTATTTTTTAAGAACAATTTCAAATTTCTAGGATTTAATTTATTTAAGGAGTGAAGAATGTAACACCCCAATATTTCATAGTATGTAATTTATTCAATGTAATTCAATAACTTGCACTACACGCAACACCGAGTTCAACTGCACAATGACTTACCAAACTAGCCGTTCAAAAGTGGTTATGAATAGTATTAACTAAATTTTGAACTTTATATAATCCTTATAATTGTAGAATCCATATTGTGTGACATAATGTAAAAACATATTCGTTTTTTTCAGATAAAAAAGTATTTTTCAAAAAATGAAATTTTACCTCCTTTTAATGGAGAACCCTCTTTAAATATAATATTTGAAACTTTTATATATTAAATTTGAAAAAATAAACTTCTTATTTAGAATCAAGGCATAAGAATTTAGTTTCAATTAATGTTTGGTGTTTTTTTGATAAATTTCATATTTGGGTGAATAGTAAAAAACTATATTTTAACTGAAAACATCCTTTTTAATAAAAATAATTTATATTGTTAAAATATACATTTTAATTGCTTGGAAGTATAAATATATTATATTTTTACCATTTAATCCAATTCTGGTCATTGTAAGTAATTTCACAATGAAACTGGACATAAAAAAGTGTCAATCTTTTGATAGTTACTCTTTCTTAAAAATACACTTTTTGGTTTTGACAAAGGGAATTTATTTTAAATTAGTAAATGCAGAATCTATGTTTTGAATTTGATAAAATGGACTTCATTTTTGAATTTATAATATCAAAATTATCTTCGGGTAAAATTTTGGTATTTTTCTGAAAACTTTCAATTTTTGATGAAAAGTGAAAAACAATGTGTTTTTATTTAAAACCGAATTTTTATTTAAATAATTATTTATTTATTTAAATTTATTTTAGGTCAAAATAGATACATAATACCTATATAAAGTCAATGTAATTCATTGGTTTCAGTTTATAATAATTTTAGATATATAAAAAATTTATCGAACTTTTTACCGTTTTTACCCACCTCATGGGAGCATTTACAAATTTACATAAAACATAATTTTACCACTTATGTGAGTTGAATTTCAAAAATCCAAGAGACATGGTTGATATCATTAATAAAGATGTGGTTCAACAAGATGAAAATAATTTTTGGTGAATAGTAACTTTTTACTTTTATTTACCATGATTAAATGTAAATAGGGTAATTAAGGGTAAAAAAGATATTATTATTACCATGAAACATGCCCTAATTCTATTGGATAAGTGTAATTCGACCTAAAAAATCATTAATAATTAAATAGGATCCTTTAGGTCCACATGGATTATATTAGAACATTTTTTATTATTTAATTCAAAGAAGAGTTAAAAGTGATAAATTCAAAGTTTAATAAATA
The DNA here is from genome assembly GCA_963277665.1 of Viscum album. Taxonomy (NCBI): domain Eukaryota; kingdom Viridiplantae; phylum Streptophyta; class Magnoliopsida; order Santalales; family Viscaceae; genus Viscum; species Viscum album. Next base: position 1,787,106,032 of record OY728146.1, read on the forward strand.
AACTATTTTTAATATAGGGTTACACAGAGGATAAATTAGACTATAAATATTCATTAGAAATATTAAAAAAATCCCCTACATAATATTATTTTATTTATAACTTTTAGACATTAAATAATTTAATTTATGTATGACCCAATGATGATGCAGTGATTACCTTATTAATGAAATATTAAAATAATTGATATTATAAATACCCAAATAAATGTAATTTGTGACTTTTTTTGAATTAAAATAATTTTATAGGTTAATATGACCTATTAGGGTTGATTTAATGAATTTTTTTCGAATTAATAATTCTGTTATGAATTTAGAAAAAACAAAATACCAAATAGAGTCAAAATTGACATAAATGAGTTTTTTAAATAAATATTATATTATTAATTGGTATTATATTCCTAAAAATCTAACATTCGGCCAAAGGGATTAAATAATATTATATATGTCACTAATGAACCACTTGGGGTTCTCTTGTAAGTTTATAGTATGTTTATTAACCATATAATATAAAAATAAAAAGAGACAAGGTAAATGTCAAACTATTTAACTAAGAGTTAAATCTAAATGATAAGGTTAATATAGTGACCCAAACCTGTATAAAACCTATTGGTTGGGTTTATTTCGACCTATTACCACCTTATCCTTTAAATAATTTATTTTGGAGCAATTATAACCCAAAAATGAATTTATTATAAAAAAATATTTGATGTTTTTTCAAAGGTGCCCCTCACCCCTATTATAAAAGGGCACTTCCCCTTCTCTCAAATTCACACCTCTAAAGCCATTTGACTCGGCAAATACCTACCCAAATATCCTCTCAACTTTCTTAAATTAATCTTAGAGGCTTTATTTTGGTCATAAATCCAACCTATGGTGCCCTTTTGATCGAATCAAAAGGAAAAACCCGATGAAGAGGTAATGATTTCACCACCCTCTTTCAAGTTCTTTTATTCTTCCTCTTAATATTTATTTGTTATCAACATACCAAAATAATAACTCCAGTACCTTATATATAATGTGATGTAATTATAAATATGGAATAACCATATTCATTATTCTATCCATACTATGAATGATAATTTCACCATGAGTGCGTACATACGGCTTACCGTCTCCATGTCGTGGTGTAACTTGTTATTCAACAATATGTCATTTGGATGGACATAATGATGATTAATATGTATATATAAATAATAATAATAACATGCTAATGTCACTGTAAAATTAATATACACAACGCGATGAGATTAATTTCCTCGTTCACCATTCATCGACGATTATAAAAATATATATTACTAATAAGTATGTAATATATGACATAATAATGCTACTGGATATATATATATATATATGTGTATTTATGTAATTACATATATCTTATTCCCTTACTTCCGTTCAATACGATATGAAAACAGAAACAACGTTTATGTGTACGTACGACCTACCGTCTCCATAAATGGTGTTTTCTATTTCATATATCTATCTGTTATAAATATTTATATTCTAAATATATATGATATATGAATCAAGGTTTGTATTCTGGAAGTATTTAAATCATGATCTAAATGATACAGTAAAGAATAACATGTTAAAATATATACGATAAAGAAAACGATTATTACCCAAAATTTTAATTTAACATTAAAATCATTATTAAATAGGTAGTATAAAGTCATAAATGAATCATGTATGATATAATAAATATGAATAGGGGTTTTTTATAATATAATAACATACAATGGTCATTATACAGGTGGCTAAACATACCCTCGACCAAAAAAAAGTGTAGGGTAAGGGTTAATTTCACGATCTCTTTATTATCCAAGGTTGTTTTTACATAAGTATCTACTGGGACATGTTTATTATCCATGTACATGTTTCATGAAAGAGTTTTCAAAGATATTATTTTATGGGTATTTTTTTACTAAAACATAATTTTAAATGTTTTAAATTTTTATTCCTCTAAATCATTCTCATTAATGTTCATGTTTTCAAAATGGGTTTTAAGGATTTATCTACATGGACATGAATGTTTTTAAAATGTTAATTCCTTTAAAAAGTTTCAAAGTGGTATGAGACACTTTTATTCAAAAAAATCTAAAAAAGTCTTCCTTTATAAATTATGTGAATTCAAAATGTTTTCATGAAAAAGGAATGTTTCTCTCAAAGAGTTATACAAATCATTTTCTTCTATGTCAAGTTCCTTTGATAGATTTTAAACTTGTTTAAAATGACTTATTATAATACAAATCATCCATATTGTATTTAAGGTTTTTTGATATTTTTGAATATTTATGTGTTATTTTTATACCGTTCATGTTTTATGGATAAATTATGGACATTTCATATGCTAGTTTTAATACGAATGTTTATGTTATGATTAATACTTTTCAAATGAGGAATGTATTGGACTTATTAAGTGACGGGTGGAACCCTCTACAGCTCCTCGATGCATAGGTAGGTCTCATGAGACAAACTAGTGTCTTGGTACAAGGCCTTGACAAAATCTTATTTGTAGTATTGGCACCGGGCCTTGACTATGTGGTTATGAAGTCTGGCATATTATGCATTCCATCATTATGAAAATGGATATTGATATTGCATGTGATTAGTTGACTAGTAGAATATCCATGTGAGTAAGTAAATGGAATTATTTTGATTTAAATTTTCCATATTATGATGAAGTCTATATTTAAAAGTATTCTGTTTCAGTCTTATACATTTCTTTAAATGTTTATCCATATTTATGAAAGTTTCCGCTGTATTGTTATCCTTACTGAGCATCTGAGCCCACCCCTTTATATGTTTTATTTTTCCCAGGATTCCAAGAAGTGTGTTGTGATTGATATGTAGGGTTAAGTTAAGGTAATAATGGTGTTCTCAAAAAATTATTATTTTTGTATGATAGAAAGTGTAATGTAAAGTTCCTGTATGTAATCTATTTTCCAAGATTGCTAAGCTGATCGGTCTTTCGGGATGTGATTCCTTGTAATCACGCCAATGTTATGTATTAATTCACCGGCTCTGTGTAACTAGGGTCGGGGTGTTACATAAGTCTTTGTAACATCCCGACCAAGGTACCACATACCAGTGCCCAGAGTTGGTTGGTTCCATGACCTATGGAATGCCTCTAAACATTCAAAAGGCTATTGAATAGTAGTGAGGGTCTAATATAAAACATGAGAATACCATACTCTCTTTATTAGATTTGAAAAGTAGTGGAAATATATAAAAATATCTAAATAATAATAAACAATAATCAGGATAATTCTGTTACAAAAAGTGACCGGTATCACAAATAAATAAACAATACCCAAACCAAAGCAGTAGATATTTCATTCCATATATGTTTAAAGTTTCAATATGAAAAAACCAAAAATAATAACATATTAAAAACTCCCCAATATGGTCCCAAAATCACATCTGGTTCCCTCATCCATGATCCATCCAAACTTATCCATCTAATAAAGGGATCTTGACCTTATCCTATCCAGAAAAAATTAATTCTATTCAGGTACCAATCAAGCAGTCTGAGTTGGATGTGAGTACAAATAAGTAGGTCACCACCAAATATGTCTAAAAGAATATATAGTATATAACACTATATGTAGTTGTATAATTAATAAAATAAAAGTGATAAAGTAAAAAATTTACACAGTTAAATTATTCATTAATTAAACACACAAATCCACTAGTTAACAATGACACCTGAAACAACAATACCTTCTTTGGACAGTGCCAGAGTCTGAACCATATCACATAGGGAAACAAAATTCATTATAACATGGGATTACACTTTCCATTTAATTCCAATTTCATATTAAGTATACTTGTAACTTTTTTTTAATGCCAATGTTTTGGGCCTTGAATGAAAAGCCTAGAACCCTATGAGTATTTGGAGCATCTGTCCCTATATCACACCCCATTGTTATTTGGAGCATCAGTCCCTATCCCATAAAATATAACTCACCTTCATGCATTTTTTTATAGAACTTAATGTCTTGAACCCATGTTTATTTGGAGAATCAGCCTCTATCCGACACCCCATTCAATCAAAAACTTATCACATATATCACATTTTTCAAGGTTCATCATCATTAACCCTATTATCAACTATTTACATCATAGTTCATTATTTCATTTTATCAAAACATTCATGATTCATCACTTTAATTCACTTGGAATAATATAAAAATTCATCATTAGACCATTTATCAACATTTATTCATATAATTCATTAACTCTTCATGGTTATTCCAAACATTCCTTAATTACAATTATCTAACAATTCCTGATCCTATTAATTAATAAATTTCATAATTACCAAATTCCACAAATTCTATAATCCCAAAATCACACCAATATAAAAATTATATTAATTAATTTAACCAATTATTTAATTCAATTCAAATTCAATTTCTAAATGTGGAAATTTATATTCCAAAATTATATATATCTAATTAAATCAACACTATCAGAATTGATATTTAGACCACCTACATTAAGGTCATTAATAGATGTTCTCAAAATTAAAAATCCTTAAATTGAAGAGGAAAGATTGAATTCTCAATGACACAATATATCTAGAGCCAAATCTAAAAAAAAAGATCAAACAATTTGATATCCAATAAATCCTTGATCTAAATAATCACCAATAATAGAAAAAGAAATCATATTCATCTGAAAATAGAGACGAGAAATAGAGGAATCCAAAAGGGAAATAAAACACATACTGTATGAGATATGGTCCCTCAGTTGGATATTTGATCCATCCAGAATGAAGTTAGGGGATCCTTGAACTCTTCCAAGAGATTCAAAATTAATAACAATAGGTTTATGGTGGCATTAGGGTGTTTTGTGGTTAAAAACGAGGGTTTCAAAATTGAAAATAAAATTTTCAGAGGAATAAAACTAGCCTGCACAGTTTCCAGGGATGGGGTGAATGATTTGACAAAACATTCACCAACTATGAAACCCCGATCTATTTTGGGGTGCATGTTTTACTGGGATGGGCACACAGTTTGGGAAAATCAAGCGCTAACTATGTAATGCCAAAACACTCTAAAAAATTAAAACAAATCACTTAAACACAACCAAGACAAGCCCTAAAAAAATATAATTAGAACAAGGAAAAAATAGTACACAAAAATGAGAATAAGAAATATCCAAAAATGTTGGAATCTTACACTTTATAGGACCTAAATATGGTTTTCACTAAAGTTTCTAAAGATTAATCATCACTAAAAGACTTTTGATTATTTCAATTGTTTGTAAAAAAATTAAACATTTTGGTAAGAGATTAATTTAGATATATACTAAGGCTTTAAAAACCTTTTCTAAAAATGTAAATCCTAATATATTTAACATTATTCTTTCTTTCATCCATTAAATCTTCTTAATTATCAATTTTAGGTGTGTTTTTTTCAAGTAGAAATGTTATTAAACTCATTCAGATCTATTTTTTATACCTTCATAGATTTTTTATTAATTTTAAAAGTGGATATTTCATTAGGATTCTATTTTTCTCCTAATTATTTAAAAGGTGAAAATATATGTATTTTTTTAAAAATAGGGTATCCTATACTACCAAGAAAAGTGTACATGAATGCTTTCTACTAGGTATAGTATGAACCACTAAAAAAGGTGCACAACCCATAGATTGTTTTTTGAGACAACCAAAGGTGTTTGAAAAGGATGAAATTATAAAAAGATAAAAATTTAAAATCAGTTAATATTTTAAAAAATAAAACTAATTTTGAAAAATAGGGTATCTTGAGAATTATATTCCTTTAAAACCAACCGTAGGTTGGAGATAATGGTTGAAACATTTAAAATAATTTTTGATGAATTTTTTACACTTATTTGAAAATTAATGGTTGAAACTTTTAGAAAACGTATTTTAAAAAATAATATAAAATTTATAAATCATAATTTCAAAATTATCTTGGCTTGAAATTGTGAGAATTTTCGGAAAAGATAATTTTTAATGAATAGTGAAAATACAGAGTTTTATTAAAAATTGACTTTTCATTCAACAAATTTTAAAGATAAATATTATATAGATATAGTTCTAAAAGTAAAATTAGTTGAACTATATATTTATTAATTATATTTAGTCTATTGTATTTAGTTTTATAGTGAATTTTGATAAAAACCTTTTAATCTTTTTAAAAATTTCTCTTTGGAAAAAAAATTTTCGTTATGAATTTGGGTTTGATTTTAGGTTAAATTATACCAATTATATGAATTGGATTTGGAAAATTTAATAATATGTTTTTATTAAATTTCTTTATATAATATAATAAGTTAAAATTATTTTTTTTCAAAATTAATAGTAAAAACTCAATACTGCAGTTAAGGTCAAAAAGAGTTTACAGGGGGGTGTCAAACTAAAAACACAAGGGTCAAAATTACCTAGAAACTTGTCCAAACCCCATTTTATATACGTAATTTATACTTATAATCTTTTTGGTTCAATAATTTCCCATTTTGGAGCCTTGGGAAATGTGAAAATTGTGGGTACACTTTATTCACTTAAAAAATTCCATGTGTGTCCTCTCCTCAATGCATACAAGGCCACACCTATCCTCTCATATTCCTAATTAAAAAACCAGTTGGTTCCCGAAATACATTCCCAAATATATTCCTTACATTCCTCCACACATACTATTGAACTTAGTTTTATTAGGAATGCCTCCTAAGAAGGATCTAGGTGTAAAAATAAAGAGGTTCACCGAAGAAGAGGTATAATCCTTAAACTTGTGTGTTCATTTTATTTTTTCTTATAACTTCTTTAAAATATTCTAATATAATATAACCAGTATATAACATATATTTATAGTTTATTATGTTAATATAACAACCTATTTCTATATCCTCTTCCATCAAATGGGAAATGAAACTTTTGATTGTGTGTATGATGAAATACTAACTCACTAACCGATGTTATTCATTTTCCATCACCACCCAACACATATGGATATAATGATAGATTTAATTTTTATATAATATATTTATGATATTATTTTACTTTATTAATTCTAATATCATACCTACCTTCTTACCTTCCAACTAATTGGAAAATAATAATGTCTCATGTGTATATTGTTGACTACTGCTTCCCAAACTGATGTGATGTGTTTTTAATTTATGTTTGAATTTTATGGTAATAAAGATATATTAAATGAATATAAACTATATTTTTAATGTAATTATCCTTATTTAATTATCATATCGCATATTCCTTTATACATTCTATTATTTGTGGGATATAATAATGTCGCTCGTGTGTGCGGCAGACTACCGCCTTCCGAATCGATGTGATTTATTTTTCACTAATTCTTTGAATGGAAGATAATAAGGGAAATGTTAATAAGTATATGTGATATATATTATATAATAAAGATTATATAATGTTTAATTATTATTTAACCTTTTGTTTTTCCATTTTTTTAATAAATGGAAATAGAGTTCATATGTACGTATGACATACTGTATCCATGAATAGTTCATTTCATTTTATATCTCTAAATTTTACGGGTTACTATAAATAAATATATGTGGAATATAAATTATTTTTTATATCATGTTAAAATTATGGATATTATGGATCCATGATCATATTAAAAGGATCAAACATACCAAATCAAAATATCCATGAAACACAAAAAATTTATTTCTCGAAACGTGACTTTAATAAGGAATTGTTAATAAATTAGTAATGAAAGGTCATAAGTAAAAAATATATGGTATTATATATATAATTATGGTTATGTAATAGATTTATAAAAAACCTATAATTATTATATAGGATGTTTTAACATGTACCAATTTCAATACTTATGGTAAGATATTTTTATCTGTATTTGTCTATATTGGTACATACATTACGTTATACCCTAATCATCTTCAACTAGGTTTATATACATAAACTTTGACATTTAATATTATTAATTTATTTATTATCATGATCTTATAAGATTCATTTAATTTTATTATTTTATAGGGCTTATCATTCAAAGTTACCAAAGTGGTAAGGGTTTTATGTTACAATCTCATAGTTTATCAGAAGTATTTATGATTATGCTTTTAATGATGAAATATTATGATATATATATATATCAAGAAACTCAAATTTTATCTTTAACTCTATTTATTTCATGATAATAAATTTTTTCCTTTCATTTTCTTCTCCCAAAGGATTAAAGTGACCAAAATATTTTTTGAAAAAATTGTCTTTATTTCTCTCTTCGATAAAAAACCATTTTCCTTATATATCCATGTTTACTAAAAAGGTTTCAAAACATGTTTTAAAATTTTAAAAAGGATTTATTATATAATTTTTACCAATTTTTGAATTATTAGAAATATTTTTAAATGTAATATTTATTTTTTTTCCAAACAAGTTCGGTTTAGATTTTACAAAAAATATGAAATGAATACTTGTTTTAATGTGTACGAAATGAACATAATTTCCCACCAAAATTAATAACCAATGTTTTAAGGCTTCCATTATAAGTTTAAAAAGTTATTTCTGAAAAGAATTATATTTAAAATTCTTTATGTTTTAATTTTTTTTGAGGGTGAATGGTTATTTTCTTGAAGAATTTTTTTAAATTATCATTAAATCATCCTTTATAAGTTTAAAAGGTTATTTTCAAAGAAAGGGATTTAGAAAATGTTTTATGTTTTGAAAATTATTTTTCAAAGTGGAAAGAATATTTTACCCAAGAAATGTTCCATGTGTTGTTTCAAAATAATTTTCTATATGAGATGATGTCTTTTGAATTAACTTAAGATTTAATGGGGATATGATCTAATAATTATATATTTATTATTTCTCAAGATAACTTATATTTATGGTGAAAAGATGTTTTTAAAACCCATTTATTTTCCATGAGTTATTCTATGATGAAATGTTTCATGAAACCCATTTATTTTCATGCGTTCTAATATGGTGAATGTTTTAAAACGACCACTTATTTTCATGGGTTCTGATATGATGAGTTTTTACAAACTTATAGAACACGTATGAATGATTTTCCTTATGTGATTAGTGAGAAAAATATATAACTCCAATAAATTAGGTAAATATTGATATCTCATGAGATAACTAGGATTAGAATGTGGAGTAAACCCAATTCAATAAGGGACTTTTTCCACTATCATAGTCTTAAGAGTGAAAATTGAATACTATGACAGTTTGGAGAGTGAACCCATTACAATATGATAGTCATGGAATGATCATTGAATACCTTGGAAATGATTTTATTTTCTTATTATTATTCCATAATTCCATTTCAGGTCATGTTCTTTGATTTCCTTATGATTCATATCTTATGAAAGAAAAATATTTATGCATTGAATCATGACTTTGTTCTTACATAAGAATGGTGTGGTTTTAATATGTCATTATAATGTTCTCATACCCTTATGCTCATATTAATAATACATATTTTACTTGTTTAACCTTACTAAGAATCTGATCTTTTATTTTCTTATGTTTCCTTTCCCCAAGTTATGATGATATATATTATGTGTGATATTTTTAATAAGGGTGATAGTTATGAGGAACTAAGTTGGAGATGATTCCAAACTCTTATGAACAAGTTTTCTAAGTTTCCATGTTTCAAAAGGCACTATAACTTTATGATCCTTAGGAATATGTTTGTATAAAGTAGTGAATATTTATATAAAAGATGTAATATGTATGTATAAAAATCACGGGTTTTTATAATTGGTATTAGAGGTTGAGTTTAGTTAAACATTGGTAACTAGGTGGAGAAAACCTTAATGAGATCCACAAGGATATGTCTAAGGATAACTCTAAGGTCAATTCTATATATAGCTCAATATCTTGCAATATTGGTGAAGGATACAGTGAGTGGTTTCCATGAAATAAATCCCTATATGTATACTACAATTGGATGTGGTTCTAACATAGATTTACAAAGGGGAAATAAATATAAAAATGGTTCTTTAGGACTGACTCAAGTGTTAAATGGTACATGAAAATGGGCCTTACTACAATCCTACATTGACACTCATTATAGATACGCTTTATAAATTCAAAAAATCTCTACGAAACATCACGAAGGACATAAATAATGACCATGAATGACTTAGGGTAAGCCTATGGTGAGATATATTGTAAATAGAGTTTCATTTTTTGGACATCATATAAGTGATTATTCATTATTATGTAGTTTACCAATATGACCATTGTTACTCAAACTATGATTTTGGTTTTAGTAAATTGGTGGAACCTGAAGGATCCATGTTAATTCTTAATGAAACAAACAATGATATTATTTTCCTACATTGAAAAAGAATATTATAGTTGCTAGAATGAAAAATATTATTGCTATACTCACACAAATTTCTCAACATATGAATCATGCTGAACATATAAATGAGAAAAGTAGAAAACAATATTCTATTGATTCATTCATGAAGAAACTCCCACTATTTTAAAATGGTTCCACTGATCCACTAGTTGTTGAGAAATGTATCAGTACCACTAAAAATACATTTTGCATTATCTAGTGTTTGAAACAAGAATGTGTCATTTTGGCTCTCTATAATTTATAAGAATAAACGGGAAAATGGAAGTCTCTCATCAAGAAGTCAAGAACACATGAATAAATTGAATCCTTTGAGTGGGATGAATTTGAGAGATTATTTTTCAATAAGTACTTATCTTATACTTTGTATACTAATATTTATAATGAATTCATTAAGATAAAGTATAAGGATGATGAATCCTTTGGTATGTATGCTAAAATATTTATAAGTCTTTCTAGGTATGTTTCTGGCATTATCTGCTAACTAAAAAGCAAGTTTGATCAATTATTAAATTGATTGAAACCAATTATTTGAAGGGAGTTATCAATAAGGGACCTCCAAATCTATGAAAAAATCATTCAATGTGCTCTAAAGGTGGAAATCGAGATTGGGGTTACCCATTAATCTCATTGTATTTATAAGAAAAGAAACATGGAGTTAAAGGGAAACTCTAAGAACCATGGAGAGAAGATTATTAGTTTTCACTATGCTTGAAGTGTGGCAGGAAAAATTGATGAAATTTTCATAAGGGGAGTGGTAAATTTTTTAAGCATGTAAATGAAGTTTATCAGGATTAAAAAATTCTGAAATTATAAGAAAACATTCTATAAATGAAAATGGAGAGAAATATTTACATAATACACCTCCCACACTCTAGTGCTTCAAGTTTAAGGATTTTGGGCATTATGTTAATCAATGGCGCAATGCAAGGTATAATGAGAATTATAAGCCACAAAACCACTATATATTAAAAATAAATTGAAATCTTATGAAATCACAATGGATGAAGTGAGTCGTGATAATTAGGGTACACTTATCTTTCACTACTTATTTATGAATTTCATGTTTGATTTTGTATGGATGATCCCTATTAAAATATTATTGTTTTTCCTTTTTTAAAGTATCATGTGATTCTAAGAATTTCTAATCTCTATCTACATGTATTTTGGAATAAATAAATCACATTTGTTACTCTATCGGTGCAATGATGAACCCAGACATATAGTGGAAATGATTTTTCATAAGATAAGAGCTTATTTAACGAGTAAAGGTCTGAATTATTTATATATTTTGATTCAAGAATTATTTTATAGAATTATTTTGTCAATTGTATTTTTTTATAAAACTCATGAAACATCTAAGTCTTGTGTTGATTTTTGAAGCATATATGTCTCCATGTAAGATTAACTTAAGAGTTATTGATACCATCATGGGTTTAATAGTTTAATGTTGATCATGAGTTTAAATTATTGAAAACCCCTTTTGAAGTTTTATATGATAGGTTTTTTTCAATATTAAGAATATTTTGGGAGAAATATATTGGAATATAACCCTTTGGTTTGGTATATGTTTTAGTTAGAAAGTAATTTTAAAAGGAATGCCTTTTCATTTTGGGGATAAGATTAAAGGTATTGGTAACCATTAGGGTTAATATTATCTTTGATGTTGAGGTAAATATGGGTTATTAGAACTTGATAATTTTATTAATATAGTTTTGGAAGATAGTCAACCCATATGATGGGTGACATCCTTTCATATCCAGAAAGTCTGTGGGGATAGAACCCAAAACCAAAGGATGAAAAGTGTATAACGCCTACCACTAGTCTATGTCAAAGAGTAATTCATGTGGTACAATGTGAAGAGATATATTTATGAGTATATATCTTTGTGTTTGGTATATCAGTAAGTTAAGGTTGAGAGAAATTTTTTTAATGTGATTCTTTAACTATTATGCATACCATAACGGAAATGAGAAAATGTCACCATGAAGTTTATCATCGGACTCCCCAAAATGTCAAAATGGGACAATGCTATGTGGTTTTAGTTGATCTCCTTAAAAATTCAGAACACTTCCTCACTATTATAAAATATTTATATTTAGATTATCTTTCCAGGATATAAATTAAATAAATAGTATGGTTTCAAAGATTACCACATTCCATTGTGCCTCATTAGGATTCAATGTTTACCTTAATGTTCAATAAAATTTTTAAGAATAATATTGATAAAGGTTTGAGTTTTATCCCTGTGTAGTATTCTCAAACTGATGTTCAATCTGATTTAACAATTCAAACCCTACATGTTTTTTGAGATCTTTTTCTCTATATTTATAAGGTGGTTGGTATCAACACCTTCATCTAGTTTAGTTTTCATACAAAAATACCTTTCAAACAAGTATTCATATGGCTCTTTGTTAATCCCTCTAAGAAAATACATGGAAATCTCCAAAATAACATAATGAAGTTAGAGAAAGAATGATATCGAGACCTAATATAGTTAACTAGATTCCAGATAAGGTTAGATCTATTTAACAACATATAAAAATAAAAAGAATTTGATAAAAAAAATTATTAAAATAATCATCAATGTGATATGGAGCTTGAAGTTTGTGACAAGGTGTTTCTAAGAATTTATCCATGGAAAAAGGTAGATAGATTCAGAAAGAAGGGAAAAATAATACCTAGAAATATCAGTACCTTTGAAATTCTTTATCGCTTCAAGATGGTAACCTATTGGTTGGAACTTCCACCAAAACTCTTTGAAGTCCATAATGTGTTCCATGTATCTCTCATGAGTAAGTACATTCCCGAACCTTCAAATGTGCTAAAATCACACTAGAGATGGATATTTCTTATATGGAAACTGATAGAGACTCAATATAATGTCCCAGACCTCTTCAGTCCATTACATTGCTAAAATCTGGTGTTTGAGGTGTTCTGGGAGGTTAAGGTGACTTATTCCCAACACTTTTCTAAATTTATAGTTCCTGAATAGTGTTTCTAAAATGATGAGGTTTCAACAGCAGCCTCTATTTCCTTTGGAAAATTTCAAGTTCATGAACAGTGTTTACATAATGGTGGGGTTCTAACAAAAACCTCTATTTCCTTTTCCAAATTTTGAGTTCATGAACAGCGTTTCTAGAATGGAGAGGTTCCAATAGTATCCTCTATTTAATTTTCAAAATTTTGATTTCATGAAAAGTGTTTCCAAAATGGTGAGGTTCCAATGGTAGCCTATATTTCCTTTTCAAAATTTCGAATTCATGAACAATGTTTCCATAACAGTGAGGTTCTAACTGTAGCCTCTATATCCTTTTCCAAATTTCGAGTTCGTGAACAGTGTTTCCAGAACGGTGAGGTTCCAACAGTATCCACTATTTCATTTTCCAAATTTTGAGTCCATGAACAGTGCTTCCATAATGGTGAGGTTCTAACGGTAGCCTATATTTCCTTTTCCAAATTTCTTGTAGCTTCCTAAAGTTTCACCCCTTTGATGTTTCATTTGATGTAAAATTCATTTAAAGAATCATTTTAAGGAATCTAAAGATGATTCAAAGACCATAACTCCGATATTAATTTTCATAAGGCTCAAGATGAATTTACATGGTCAAACCACATGGTTTAATGCGATCCCATTTTAATGGAAAATCCAGAGTATCTTAAACTGCTGCTATGTTAAATCTTCATAAAGGGATGAGTTATCTTCCTCCCTAGTTCTTCCTCCTTGTTCTATGGTGTGTGATGCCCAAACCTTTCATTCCTTCTCGTAGGATTTGTGCAATCAAACTTTCCTCCTTGGATTGGTTCCCCTCTTTTTTTTATGAAACCAAGCAGTATCGATGACTCTTCGATATAAGGTATGATCTATCGTCATCATTTTTTTTCATCTCCTTTTTTTCTCCTTTCCCTTTTATGGAATGCTATATCTATGTTTCTAATGGACTTTTCTTGGGTTTTGATTGGTGTGGTTAAGTCTTTGCATCTTCAGGTGGATACAGTTGTCACGGAGGGAGGAGATCGTACCCCATTGTGGGGATCATTCTCATATAAAGAATTTCAAGAAGCATTTGAGGTAGGGGATTTATTGCTTCTCTATTATTTTATGTGCAACTGTAGAGTTAGACTATTTTATCCCACTACATCACAATCGAATTGACATATTAAATATTTAAACCAGATAAATAAATTGATATCGATCATATGTTATTGCCTTTTATTTTGCTGGATAGTTTAATATCTATGCTTCCTTTGTTATCTTTTCATTCTTGATGAAAATTGGTAATGAACATAAATATTGAATTAATTTATAATTATTTGGATAAAGATAAAGAGGCATGTAAATGAATCTACTTCTTGTTTTTTTAATTTTATGTTAATTAAATTGATGCATTAAGCATGTTTAAACAATTTGTGATAGCTTACCGTTTAGGTTTCCTGAAGTTGGAACCTATGAATAATAAATCAGTTAATTAAAGATTGATTAAAGTACTGGTTGTTTGATAAAAGATAATTCCTTGTAGGGTTCTGAGTTACCCTCTTTCTTGTTTAAGGGCCAATATCCCAATTGATATGATGGTTGTTTTCATGCTTCTTGTATTATGATGTTAGCCTGGAAGGCTATTGTGATATGTGGGGAAGGGAGGCCTATTATCTATGGAAGGAGTTGGCACCTAGAGTTGTGAGATGCATCAGTTTATGTATATGGGAATTGGGGAGGACACCAGATATTATGAAATGGGTTGGATGTGAATGCTTGGATGCTTAATGATTCTTGTTGGGTTTTTATCTTCTTTACTTTCCCCACTTCTCAAGGCTGTTGGTTTTCTTACCCTCCTTCCAAAAAGGGGAGAAGACGCACATTGTATTCCACATGCTTTCTGTTTTTATCTTCTTGATGTAGGATAATTCTACACTCTTTCTATAGGTGGAAAAGACTCGACAGGTAGTTCACCTACTCACTATGTTGAGCCCCTTGTTTTTAGTATCATAAAATGTTTTTCTAGAATGCATGAGAATATGGGAAAGTAATTATGTTGTTAATAAATTATTGAATAAATTATTATAACCCATGGGGTTGTATTTTACTGGGACACAATGCTGAGGTTGAAATTTTAAATAAACAGTGGATTTTGGGTGTGATTCAAATGAAATATAATGTGAAATTTTGTCAATAGTTAATTAATGTTAAAGAATTGATGAACATAAAGTGAAATTGATGAAAAGGTAGTGAATTAATGTAAACAGTGCTCTATAAATGGTTATATGCTTATAGGATACCTTGTCTTAGAAGTGGTAGTTGGGAGTCCAAGATATGTCCGCTTCAGTTGAGTCTAAGACTATGTTATTCCAATAATGTGGTTGTGAGCTATAGTATATTATGTAATTTTTGTGTTTCTATATGCTAACCCACTCCGTTAGTTAGGGAAACTAACACCCCATAGATTTTTATCCCTAGGGGGTGTTTTCCCAAACATTCTCGTGAGAGGATGGATGGTTGACTACCCCGTTTGGCCCTGCTCTCTTCTCTTGGTAGTTACTTTTTTTTGTAGGCAAAATGGTTAGATATTTCCAAATATGTGTGTAGAGGTCTGTAATGGATTTAGGTAATTCACACACATGTATTCTGGATATAGTTCCTATGGAATACTATGGGTGTAACATGTATGGGTTGTGATGGCTTGAGGTATAATGTTCGACATATGATGCACATTATGCGATCTGTGGAGGATCCCGAAAACTACCTGGTTACTTTTCTAGAATGGATGTGGTGGTTTTGTTGCACAAGGTGCATGTTATGGTGCTCCACCCAGGTGTCTGTGGGCAAGCCTTTTTTGAGAGAGATTCTTAGGACGTGTGACATTGGGGAAAAGCAGAAAACCAGTGGGGAAGTAGTAGAGGGGTACCCTTGATATTCTTTATTATTTTATATACTCTTATATGTGATACTTGTTGAGTGTATCCATGGTGAGTCTGGGAACTTAGTATCCATGTTTAGGTGAAGAGTTAGTTTTACTTGTTGTTCAATGTGATTTAGTATGATTTCGTTAATTTTGCACGAGAGGCTCTAAGGAGGATCCTAATGAGTATACTGTTATAATCACCTTATTTATATATAAACTATTTTTCAGGTCACTTGGAGAATGTTGGAGATCTATCTAGTTTCTACTAGCTTGGGGTTGCTGGAGCTGTTCGGGCTTGTGGTTGCTGCTATTTTTTTTACTTTACTTTAGTACTTTCGGGTATTCCCTTTTAGTTGTAGTAGTTTTTCATGACATTACATATGTGCACATAGGTCTTATTTTATATTTAGGATTAGTTTTAGTTGGTTGGTTTCTATCTTTTATTTCTCTTTCGCATGTGTTCTCTTAGAGGGAAATGCCTCTAATTTGTTTTTTTACTATACCCTCGGTGCTAGTCACCAACCCGGGGCCTACTAGAGGTGGGACTTAGGGTTCATTATCTCCCATCTCACATTTCCAGCCCAGGATGGGTACACCTTGTGGGGAGGGTGTTGTGACAATCAAGATCATAGATAGAAATTTATATGGAACAATAACACTAACTTCGATAAAGTTTTATGGTGAAACCACCTAGTTGAGGAAGCTGCGTGGGAATATAAGGATGTAATAAGGTAGTAGTATTTTCCCGAATGGATGTAATGATGAATTTAAGGTTTATATAAGATATTTGAGACAATATTATACTTATTTAATTATTATATCACACCTACCTTTTTACATTCCAACCCTTTGTAAAACAATAACGTCGCTCGTGTGTATAGCAGACGACCGCCTCATGAACCGACGTGATGTGTTTTTAATTTTTGTTTTAATTGGATGGTAATAATGATTTATTAAATAAATATATATGATGTTTTTAATATAAATATACTTCTATATTTATTAAATCACATATACATTCTTATTTTCCATCATGTGTGTGATATGACAATGTCGCTCATGTGTTTGAGAGACTATCTGTTCATGAAGCAATCTGATTTTTTAACTAATGATTTATATGGAAGGTAATAATGATAAAGTTAATAGATATATTTTATATATATTAAATAATAATGATTACATAATGTGAATTATTATTTACCTTTATTTTTTCCATCTGTTAGAAAATTTAAACAACATTCATGCATACGTACGACCTACTGTCTCCATGAACTGTGTATTTTATTTTATTCTCTAACTTTTATAGATTAAAAAAATAAATATATAATTTATATATATTATATATATCATGTTTAAAATTATTAATATTATTTAAACATGATCAAAGTAAAAGGATCAAAAATACCAAATCCAGGCATACATGAAAATCAAATCATTTATTACCCGAAATGTGATTTTAACAAGGAATTATTAATAAATTGGTAATATAAAGTCATAAGAAAATCATATATGGTATTATATATATAATTATGGTTTTAGAATATATTTATAATAAACCTATATTTACTATACATGATGTTTGAATGTTTATTAAGGAATTCGATACTTATGGTAATAAAATTTTGTTTCCAAAAATATCTTCTTTGGGACATACATTATGTTATGCAGCTATATTATTTTATTAGGTTTATATATCCCCCATTGAAATTTCAAATCATGAATATATATATTCTTATGATATTATAAGTTGCATTTAATTTTATTATTTCATGGGGCATACGATTTAAAATTACCAATGCGGAAAGGGTTTTATGTTAGAATATCATCATTTATCAGGATTGTTTATGATTATTCTTATAATGATGAAATAATATGATATAAATCTCAAGAAACTCATTAAATTTCTTATCCTATATTTATTTATAAAGAAATAATGTTTTCCTTTCATTTTATTAATTTAAATTTTTAAAGAGACCAAAACATTATTTTTATGAAAAATATTCTTTATTTCTATCTTCGGTCAAAAACCATTTTTCTTCCATATCCATATTTTTAAAAAAGTTTTCATAAATATTCTAACAATCTCAAAAGGATTTATTGAAATATTTTTTACCAGTGATTAACTTTTTACAAAGTGTTTAAAAAGGAATCTTCATTTCATTTTCTAAAAAAGGCCTATTATACTATTCTTGAAAAGTATAATGGGACACCTCAAGGCCTTCTGGGCCTCATGAAGTGTAGATGTAACCATACATACTCTATAAAGAATCGGCTCTAGAGGATGATTTAGAGAAGACACATTCAACATAGTAAAGCTAACCAGATTTGGAAGAATGAGAGGGTATGACATTTTCCTTCTGTACTAGGCCAGTTCATCTCTTCACAGGATAACTATCCAAACATCAATGAGAAGTTAGAGAGTTGACATCATGATATAGACACTAGGGAAGGGATGTTCCTAGTATTCATAGTCTGGAATGAATTCCTCAAAGACCTCTAGGTCATGTAATGTGTCAGCAAGCCTATGGACCATGTAAGGGACCCCCTCATCCCTTGAAAATGGTATCATAAAAAATGAAAAAAATTGAATTCCATTCTGCCATTCAGGAATGTTTTTAATGTGTATGAAATGAATATAATTTCCCGCCATCAATACCACACAATGTTTTAAATATTCAATTATATGTTTCAAAAGTTATTTAAAAAAAATTGTTTAATTTTTTTTCAATGTAAAAATGTTATTTTTTTCAAAAAAAAATTAAATGATATTTAATGATTCATTTATAAGTTTTTAAGGTTATTTTCCAATAAAATGATTTTGAAAATGTTTTATGTTTTAAAAAGTGTCTTTCATAGTGGAAAGACTATTTTACTCAAGAAACATTCAAAGTGGAATTTGAATATCATTTTCTATGTTAGATTAAATCCTTTGATGAAACATAATATTTAATGGGGATATGATGCTATGATACTATATTTATTATTTCTTTGTATGGTTAAAATTTATTATGAAATAATTTTTTTGAGACCCATTTCATTTCCATGAGTTATGGTATAATGAAATGTTTCATAAAACCCAATTATTTTATTGGGTTCAGATATGTTTAATGTTTTATGAAGCCCATTAATTTTCATGGTTTCTGATGTGATGAATGTTTTGTAATATTTTGTCATAAATATATAGTATTTTTATTATGTGATATGTGGGACCTATATCTACTCCAATGAATTGGGAAAATAATGACATCCCAAAATATATATAGGATTGGAGTGGGGAGTGAACCTAATTCAGTAAGGTAATTTTCAACTATGATAGTTTTGGGATTGAACCTTGACTACTACGATTGTTTAGGGAGTGAAACTATTCAACTATGATATCCTTAGAAATGAGTCTTGACTAATATTGAAATTATTTTCTATGTTCATCATTATAACGCAATTACATGTATTATGTCTATGTCGTGATTTTATGGACCATGTCCTTTAATTTTCTTATGATTCATGTACTATTACATTCCAATATCTATTCCATGAATCAGGTTTTTTATCTTTGATATGAAGGTATGGTTTTTTTATTCAATTCCCATGTTTTCATACTCTTATGCTCACATTATCTTTACATATTTCCCTTGTTTACCCTTATTTAGAATCAAAACTCACCCTTTCTTATATTTGTTTCCCCTAATTTATGTTGATATTTATTATGTGTGATGCGTTTAAGAAGGGGTTTAGTTTGATAGACTATGTGGAAGATTATGTTGAACTCTTATAATCCATTTGTTAAAGTTTTTAATATTATAAAGGAACTAAAACTTTATAATTATCTGGTGTGTGTTTGTGTAATGTAATGGATATTCATTTACAAAGATGTAATATTTATGTAAAAAAATCTTGGGTCAATATGTTATAATTTATGATAAACTATCCTAAATAATGGTTTTATATTTACTACATGGTATAAGAGGTATGAGATTGAGGTTAGTTAATCCCTCAGTTGAGTTTCATCCATGATGTGTGGGTTACCATGATAATGGTGTATTCAGTTATTCCCAAATGATTAGGGAATTATTTATCCACATTAGATGTGGGTTCATAGAATTATTAGACATTGTGTGGCCATTTGGGTGATTTTACACTTTTAATGATGTTTTACGGAACTCCCCCATGTTATGAGAATTGTATACTCCATTCATGTAGTTGGAACTCCCATAACCAACGTGCATTTCCTTAGTGAGGTTCTATTTCTCCAATAAAAACAATATATTATTGTATAATTAATGGGGGAAGGTCCTATAATGGTTTCATCATGTATGAGGTTCAATTTTATAGATAATGAAGAACTAATACGTAAGGATAATTTCTTTTATTTCTTTGTTAGGAGAGATACTACTGGATGGTTTCTAGCACATTGATTTGAAATTTCATATTCATGTATTTTGGTTTGAACAATACCTAAGAGTGACGTTTAGTGTTGAGGTCAAAAGATCAACATGATTTTTCTTTCTACCCATTAATAGAGTAGATTGGTGTTTCCTAGAGGTGTTGAGTTCTGTTATAGGTTTATCATATTAGTGGGATGAGTAGCCTATTGATTTTTATTTTTTATCTTTGGATGAGTTAGTTGTGATACATTCATAAGATAGATAAGAAGTCACATTTTTCTTACTTAATTATATTATTTAATCTAGTATTTTATTTGAGTTAGGTGTATGATCTAGTTATTCCTTATTTGTGAGTATTCTTCTTAATTTTTACATTATTTATTTTTAGGGTGTTATACTAGGTATTTTTATAGTCACTATTGAATGAGATTTTTGGCCCACACATGTTGTATCTATGCAGTTGGCGCACATTTTGGAAGAGAACATGGTGGATTTGGAATTTATGGTGTTGATTATTAGTGATGGTGGATGATTCTTAGAGGTGAATATTACTATCTCATATAATGCCCCAATCATTTTACACACATTTAAAATTATTTTAACCATAATTAATCAGAAAATAAAAATAAAGGATCATAAAGTCTAGTGTCTTTAGGAGATTAGTTATATAAATATGAAAACAAATAAATATAATAAATTATCTTTATATTGATAATCTATAATGAGATAATAACTTCCTTTGAGATCTTATATCTACATAGGATAACATGGGGAATACATAGACAAAAGCAATGAGTTAAAAACCCTAATAAGAGAATAAACATAATAATAAAGAATAACACATGGATTGAAATGAATAAAGGGATTAAATAAAAAAGGAACGAAATATGACTAAACAAATTGAATCATAAATTATATATCATTGGATAACGTAATCATAAAATTAGAGGAATTTGGAAGAAATATATAACATGACAAAAACATGAGTCGGAGCTAACTTCCAATACTATATTACTTGGTATACAATGTACCATAAATAAATTAGGTTTAATCCTTATCCCAATATGATTACTCATGAGACTAACCATTAGCCAATGCATGGGAGTTCCATCTGGGTACACCCATCATGACATTTTCATACAAATGTGTGAGACATGAAGAATCAAATATAAGGGTTACCCATGCATTGAATTGGGTATCAGAAACATTTCATAAGAAATAACCAAAAGAAATTTCATGATGGTGTATAAGAAAGAATGGTATTAATCCATAATTGTAAATTCATAAGAGAAAATAAGAATATATAATGATACATTATGTCTAAATGATGTGAAAACATGTAAAAACTGTGTTTAATAAATTTTATAAATGAGACACATTAGAAAGTTTTAAGGGAAAGTATTAAACTTTCTTTAAAATGAAAAAATGAATAATTGTTTTTATAAAATAAGAAAAAAATCATAATAAAATGAGTTATTTTACAAAAAACAATTCTAGATTAATATAGATTATGACGTGTACTTGAAAATGGGTAACAAATTGGGAAGTTCTGTATAATCTGGATTGCTTATATGGAATAATTAAAAATGGAACCTTAAAAAACATATATTTAACCGTGAAAGAAAGAAGAATTAAGTTAGTTAAATATGTTTTGTACATACACACATAATGTAGGAGGAGTAAATAAGAAGAATTAAGAATTATATTAGGGTAAATATAGGGAAAGCGCAACCTGAAAGAAACATGGAGGTTTAGAGAGAACCCCATACCTTATGTACAAAAGTGGTATGCATTTGTATGTAAAGTTATAGATAATTGAATTCAATATAATAATTAAATAATTATGAACCTCTTATACCTGCATTTATTTTATTATAATTTTATTATGTTATTTTATGTCTATTTTGTTGATTTATAGTGTTTAATGCCGTTATTTTGGGATTTTTCCTTTTATTGTTTCGTGGTTGGTTCACTTGTGTATAATTATTAAATTTCATGTAAAATGAATGAAAAAAATCCAGAACTAGAATGAGATGGTATTAATTTATTTCCATAAATTAAAATGGTACCAGATATAATTTTCATTTTTTATATGAGGAATATTTATTAGATAAAACATTGATGAAAAAATGATTAGTTTATTTTGGTGATTTTTATGAAAATCTTGAATTAATATAATTTTATTTAATAATATATTTATATGATGGTTAAAAAACACTATATAAGTTTTAATACACATATTATAATATTTTATAACCATAAAAATTGTTTTATGACCATCCATGAAGGAATTAATGAAAAACAAAAACTTATTGTCCACGAAGGTGGTGAATAGACACCTCACAAACAATGTTTTCATTTTTATAAAAAAGGAGATGAGAAGAGATTTGATGATAGAGATTAGATTAACAAAATAACATTTCAGTATATATATGATACTATAGTTATCATTTTACTTTGGATTGGGGTGGTTAGTCAATAATAAGAAAGGAGAAGAAATTAAAAGAGAAATAAGGAGGGTTTATCTCTTGAGTATTGTCACGTTGAGAATGCCCTTAAGACACTTGGAAATGGTATTTTGGTGAGAAAAAAATATCATAACTAGGGGAAAGGTTTGGTACAGTTATTGTTCAAAATACTAGAAATATAAAAAATCATAGAAAGTGTGATGAGAAGATGTGTCGAAGGGTCGTATTTAAAGAGGGAGGAGAGGGGTGTTTTTTATTATTTTATTCATTAGTTTATTATTTTTAATCAAGACTATAATTATCATTTATTATTGTGACTAAGTACAATAAATAGTAAATGTGAGTTTGAACTAATGGGTTCTTACACCATCCATGACTCAAAAAATCATCTATTTTGCTTAAAATGTTAAATGCTATAAATTATCGTATTTCACTATTCACAAAAAAATCAACTATTGTAAAAAAATACTAAAAGTTCACCCCAAATTTTTTTTATGTGTTGATTTAAAAAATAGAATCCATTATATAAAAATAATTTTAAATATGGAAAGCTTAATTTTTAATTAAAACATCATTTATTTGAAAAATATGGATTTTAATATTATAATTGATTTTATAATACTTTGAAAAATCAATTAAGGCCTCATAAATTATCATATAATCGTAATAAAAAAATATAAATTTATTATTATATTTTATGAATTTTTTTAAATCATTATATTAATTATAAAATTATAAATAAACATTTACATTTTACAAAATACCAATACTTAATTTATCTTTTTTAATGAAATTATTTACTTATACCATGATATAAATATAACATATTTTTATTTATAAGATTACTTGATTTTATTAATACATTCATAGGTGATGTTATTATTCAATTGGTTGGGTCAGTATTCTTAATGACCATATTACTATTGCATCAGTCAGGTTACTATTCCATCGATATATGTTCATTAGTTTCTATAAATAAACTATATTTAATTATTAATTTTTGAGGATAATATTTTTATTGGGTTCCCTTTGTGATGTATCTGTTTTATAATATATAAAAAAATTATAATAAAGGAAATTTAATTGACAAAATTATGGGTCATCACATTCTTCCCCCCTTATGAAATTTCACTAAAAAATTCTGTTTTACACTAAAAAATTCTATTTTACATTCTAAGCTGAAAATAGATTAGGGTACTTCTTCTTCATTCCTTTATCATGTTCACATGTCACCTCTTCACACTTATGGCTTCACCATAGTACTTTCACTACTGAAAAAACATCCTATACCCACGGTTCAAAACCGTGGGTATAGCCCCCTAAACCATGGGTATAGGCTATACCCACGGTTTTGGGAACCGTGGGCTGGAACGACGTCGGTATAGGTCCCACCCACGGTTTTCCAAAACCATGGGAATAGGTGTTCTACCACCGTGTCAATGAAACATATTGAATTTCCACGGTTTCAAAGGGCTTTCCCCACGGTTTCAAAAACGTGGGTATAAGTCCTAAAATAATGCGGCCGGCAGGTTTCGAACCGCAACCTCTCCGCTGCAGACGAAGCACCTAACCACCACACCAACACTGCTTTTATGTGTATATAATTATATTTAGTTAAATATAGTAATATAAATTGTGGGTATAGAGGGATGAACCGTGGGTATAGGACTCCCGCCAAAAAAAATTTCCTTCCTGCGAAAAAAAATTCCCGCGCACACACGGGAAACCTATACCCACAGTTTTTCATAACCGTCGGTATAAATATTTTAACCCAGACCTATCCCCATGGGTTTCCCAAAAAATGTGGGGATAGGTAACCCTATACCCATGGTTTTGGAAAACCGTGGGTATAGTTGAATTTTCCGGACCTATCCCTATGGTTTTGGAAAACCGTGGGGATAGACCCCCCGATACCCATGGTTTTCCAAAATAGTGGGTATAGGTTCTGAAAATTCACCTATGCCCACAGTTTTGGAAAACCATGGGTATAGTTTTACCTATTCCCATGGTTTTGGGGAAAACCATGGGGATAGGTCCATTTTCCAGTAGTGTTTGACTAGGTGAGTTCTCTTATTACGTAGAACATTATCTATACAGTCAAAGATCTTTACTGGATTATTTTCATATGAGTTGTCATTCTCTAGTTATACCACCTCCAAATTTGATACATACAAGGGATCTGGTGTATACTTAATCAAGAAGGACATATGGAATACATCGTTTAATTGAGACATGGTAGGTGTAAGTTTTAGTTGATAGGACAAAGCATTGATATGATCAAGAATCTTGAAGGGGAGAATGTACCTATGACTGAACTTTAATTTATTCCCAAATATCATGATCCTATTCCATGGAGATATGTGGAGGAATACCTTGTCACTGACCATAAACTATAGGTTCCATAAAGAATTGTCTGTATAGATATTCTGTTGACTTTGGGAAGCCCAAATATGATCCTTAATGGTTTTCACCCTTTTGACCATTTATTTAACCATTTCAGGTGCCAATAGTTTTTTTTACTAAATACATCCCAATATGCTGGTGTACTATATCTTTTTCCATAAAGGGATTTATATAGATCCATTTGGATGTTTGAGTGGAAACTATTGTTTTAAGAGAAGTTGACCAAAGGTAGATGTTGGTTGCATCATCACATCAAGTCCATGGAACATTTTCTTAATATGTCTTCTAGTGTATGAATACCACTCTTATACTAGAAATCAATTTGGGAATGATAATCCATACAAAAGTTAAAATCAGTGTTTAGAGAATTTTGGAGACTTTTACAGAACATGGAGGTAAATCTCAGATATCAATCAAATACAATCAATAGTGGTACTCCATGAAACCTTACCAGTTCTCTGATGTATACCAATACAAGTTAATGTAGTTATAAGTCTTATTTAATTGTGATAAAGTGTGTTGTATTTTTAAGATGATCTACAATAGGCCATATAACATTATTTCCTCTATATGTATTTAGAAGTACAGTGAAAAAGTTCATGGTGTTGTTTTCTTATTTTCATGTTGGTATAGGTAATATTTTTATCTTCCCCATAGAATTTTCTCTTTACAACTTTCACTTTATTACATATTAGGCACTTTGATGAATATTCAATAATATATTTATTCATATTATCCCACAAATAGTGCTCTCTGAGATCTCGATACGTCTATGTGCTTCCTGGGGGAATAGAGAAATTTGAGCTATATGCATCATTAAAAAACTCATTATTTATCTATGTATTATATGGTACACATAGGCATTACCCAAATCTTAGGACTCCTTCCTCATAAATTTTGAACACATAGGATATCCCATTTTTGATAGTTTCCAACCTTTTCTGAATTTACACATAATTTATTTTAGAATAATTTATTTTCTCCATAAGGGTTGGTTGAGGAATAATTTGAAAATATATTGATGATTTTCCTTCCTTAATGATTAAAATTTTGATACTTTGTAGTTCTCATAATATTTGACCATTCTCAACTTTCATCATTAATAAATTTTTAGGATCATTTCTACTTCAAGAAACCTCCACTTTATTTGCTTTATCAGTATAATAGTGGATTGAGAAAATTTAATTTTTTTGGGATCTAACCATATTCAATGGTGCGTATTAATCTCAATATATGTGAATATATATTTTAGGCTATTATGATTAGTATATATCTCACACTTCTCCAAATAGAGATAATGCCTCCAGATTTTCATCATGAATATCACATCTAACAACTCCAGATCATGTGTGGGATAGTTTTTATCATGATTTCTTAACTGTCTTTAGGTGTAGGCTATAAATTTATCATTTTTTATCAGTACATATCCTAGTACTATCTTTGAAACATCACTGTATACCACAAAGAGTTCCCCACTTTTCGGTAGTGTGAGTACTGGTATTGTGATAAGCCTATTTTTCTACACATTAAATTAGTCTTCACATTTACTAGTCCACACAATCATTACTCATTTCCAGGTCATATTGGTTGGCGGTTTTTAAAATAATGAGAATTCATTCACAAACCATAAGTAGTACCCATATAGACCAAGGAAACTACAGATCTTTATTAAAAATGTTGGCCTGAGACACTCTTTTATTGCCTTAATTTTAGAAGGTTCTACAAATATTCATTTTTTGGTGATAACATATACCAATAATGATACTTCCTCTATCCCATAATCACATTTACTATATATTGCATATATTTTATTCCTTAGTAGGTTACTAACAAAATATTCGAATTCATTTCATGTTCATCCTTTCTCTTGAAGTATATTCGAATATCATCAATAAAGACTGCCACAAATTTATTGAGGTAATCTATACAGACTCTATTAATTATGTCTCTAAAAATTGATGGAGAATTATTGATTCTTAAGTGAATTATTATGAAATCATAGTGTCCATACGTTGTTTGAAATGGAGTCTTGGGAATATCTTCCTTCGTCACCTTTAATTAGTGGTATCCCAACCAAAATTCCACCTTAGAGAAATACCTGGACCAATGTAGTTAATCGAACAATTTATCTATATATAGAAAGAGATACTTGTTCCTTATTTTGATTTTGTTGAGCTCATGATAATAAATGTAGAGGTTCATCGATCCATCCTTCTTCTTGATGAATATGAATAGAACACCCCCTGGTGAAGCACTCAGGTGTATAAAACCCTTGTCCAAATACTCTTGTAACTGGTTCATCAATTCCTCTAATTTAATGGATGTCATTCTATAAGGAATATTTGATATAAGTAGAGATATTAGAATAAGTTCAACTAATAAATCAACTGATCAGCTAAGATGAAGACTAGAAAATTATTTAAGAACACATCAGTGTAGTCCCTCACAATGATCATTTCTTCGATCACGATTCTTTCCTTTGTATCAATAATTTGATCCAGACATGCTTTCTCATAAGGAAATAATTTCCAAAATTGTGATGGGGATTTGAAAGAATATTAATCCTCTTCCTTACACTTGTAAATAATTTTAGGATTCCTCAATATGTGAAGAGTGGCCTCCCTTTGATGAGATTTGATGTTGGATTTATATAAAGATAGCCAATCCATGCCCAATATAGAATAAAAATCCACCAAAAGAAGTATTATAATTTTTTATGAGTGGTTTACTCCAAAAAAATTAATTGAGTAGGAGTTATATAATTTTATGAAATAATTTTTCCATTTTTTGTTCTCACAAATAACTCATCCTTCATATTTTAAGGTGGTGTTGGGATCGTTCTAATAATATTTTAAGATATAAATGAATTTATAGAGAAAGAATCAAATAGTATATTTTCTATTCTTTCATAAATGACTAGAATACCTATAACCACATCATTGTCAGGATCCACCTCAACAGTATTGATAGAATATTCCCTTCCATGCTGCCTTGGTGGTTATTGTTGATTTCTTCCAATAACCCTTGGCTTAGCGAATTGGATCACATAACTCCCATGCTCCATGAAGTTGAAACTATTTACTACATACTGAGTATTGATCTTATCCTTCCTTTATCTTCCACATTAGTGGTATTATTCATATACCTTCGGCATTTATTATCCAGATGCCCCTATTTTCCACATTTGAAGAATCTCATAGTTCCCCTAAGGTAGTTCCTAGGATGTTTCTTCCCACACTTTTGACACTTGGGATGTTGGGTTTTCTTCCCATATTGGTATTTATATGTTGATTCTCCCATATTAAACTCAATTTTCTGATTTTTATCTCTAGGACCATGATACCACTGAGATTATATAGTATTTATTTCAACCATAATGGCACAATATAACATCTTTTTATAGTTGTTAAGGACTCATATCACCAATGCTTTTTATAGACTCAACTTTAGTATGCTAAAGAAACTATCCAAATTGAGTTCGTTGTTCATGAAAAATACATAGGGATATCAATAAATCCATGTATGTTTTGCCTCATACACCTTGATAGAATCATATTACCTTTTTTTTACTCCAGGAACTCTCATTCCATCTTAAGATGAAGAATTTAGTGAAAATATTTATTGAAAAATATTATTTTGTTATCTTCCCATTCCATACAATAAATTTCCTATATATAATTTGAGTTTTTAACAAGTTTCCACCACTAATAAACTTCACCATAAAAAATATATTACTCCAGTATGACTTTCTCTTCTTTTAATCATTGAAGGATAGAGAATATATTCTAAATTGAGTAAATTTATTGGTCCATGAGGATGATATAAAATGATCTTCAAAATATGGGGGTTTTTTTTAAAAAAGGATTTAACCAAAACTTAATATTACATAAGAGAATGAGTGAGTTTCACATGATTCAGGATATTATTCATAAATTGAGCTAGTTGAGAAAGTAATATTGTGATGTTTTGAGCTCCTGTTCCCATCTAATCTTGAATTTCATTAGGGAAATCATCACATTTCTTATCAAATTTACTATTGGCATGGGTTATCCTATTTTTAGCCATTAATTAATAAAAATAAGAATATAATTAGGGGGGATTGAATACTTAGATAATAATCATACAAAAAGGGAACGTTTAATATAGAAGGATATACTTTTAAATGAAAAGTATATCATATCTTGTGATTCTAGAAGTTTCAATCTAAGTTATCCATGGTGATCAAATTATTCCTAAGATTCTAAATAATGTTTTCTAGTCCTAATCTCCAATAACAGCTATAAAATTCTCCAATACCAACTATAATGTTCCTAGCCATTTATAGATATTATTACATGATTTTGACTATAATTAATTTTCAAATACAAACAAATGATCGTAAAGTATTGTGTATTAGGAAGGTTAGGTAAATAAAATAGAAAACATGGAAATAGAATAAAAAATATTTATATTAACCATACATAATGAGCTCCTAAATTAGTTTGAGCTCTTAAATATTCATACGATAACTTTGGGAAAGTATAAAAAAAATGGATGAGCTAAAAAGCCTAGTATAGGAATGAACATATAAATAAAGCATAACACATGGGTTAGAAAGAATAATATGATGAAAGAAAAAAGAATGAAAAATGAATAAACATATGGAATAATAAAATATAAATCATGTAATCATGTAATCATAGAATCATAGGAATGTGGAAGTAACATATATCATGATATAAACATGATTCATGGATAATTACCAAAATAATATCACATGGAGGACAAAGTCCCATAAAAGAACCAGGTTTGATCCTTGTCCCAACATGAATTTTAATGATACTAAAAATTACCCAAATAATTTGTATTCTATTTGGGTACACCCATCACAAAATTTTTATGCATATGTGATCCACATAAATAACCAAGCATAAGCGTTACCCATGTAAGGAATCAGGTATCATAAACATGTCCTAATGTATAACCAAAGGGTGTATTATAATGGAGTACCATAAAGAATGGGTTAAATTCATAATTGAACATTAATAAATTAAAATAGGAATATATCATGATAAATGATGCCTAGAAGAAGTGAAGACATTTAGAAAATGTGTTTAATAAAGATTCATAATGATCCACTTTATTACTGTTTAAGGGAAAATATTAAAGTGTATTTTAAAAAAACAAAAGATTAATTGATTTTATAAAAAAGAAATGAAAAAAGATAGTTTTTCATAATAAAATTATTTATTTTATAAAAAATAATGGTGGATTAAAACATATTACGACGTGTACTTGAAAATGGGTAAGAAATTAGGATGTTCCCTTTAATCAGGGTTGCTTATGAAAAGGAAATAAAAAGGGAACCATATAAAACTTATATTTTCCATTAAAAGAAAGAATAATTGATATAAGTAAATATTATTTTGAAATAAACATAGAATTTATGCAGATTACATAATAATAATTAAGAATTACTTTGGGACTGAGAGAGAAAAGTGTAACTTGAAGGAAAAATGGAGGTTCGATGAGAGTCCCTTACATTATGTAGAAATTGTTCTAAAATTGAACATAATATCCTGGATAATCAAATGAAATCCATTAAAGAAATAATTATAATCATATTATACAATTTTTTAGTTTAATATAATTTTATTACATTCATTTATTTCCATTTTAATGACTAATTGTATTTAATTTCGTTGTTTTGGGAGTTTTCGTTTCATGGTTTTATCCTCAGTTTCCTTATATATAAATATGAAAGTTCTTATCAAATGGAAGAAAAAAAACCAGAAATGATATGTTATTAATTTATTTATAGAAATTTAAATATTACCGTATATAATTTTCTTTTTTGAAATGAAAATGATTCATTATATAATACGTTGATGAAAAAATTATTAGTTTATTTTGGCAGTTTTTACGACCATCAAGAATTAGTGTCATTTTATTTAGTAATATGTTTATATAGTGGTTATAAAACATTAAATAATTTTTAATAATTTTTTTATATTTTTTAACCATAAAAATGGATTTATCAAAGTCTTTGAATGTGGTAATGAAAAACAAAAACTCGTCATCCACGAAGGCGGTGAATCGACACCTCACTAGCAATATTTTCATCTTTAGAACAAAAGGAAAGGATAAGAGATTTTATGATGGATATTATATTAAAAAAATAAAATTTTAGTATATATATTATACTAGATTTATCATGTTATTTTTCATATGGGAGCTCAGGTAAGGATAAGAGAAGAAAATAAAATAAAAGAGAAAGAAGGAGGGTTTTACCACCTGAGTGTCATCTCCTTGAGAACCATTTTAAGGCACATAGAAATAGAATTCTGGTGATACCAAGAAGACAAAAATGTAGGGAATATATTTTGTAGGGTAATTAGGAAGAATATTATCAAGCTCTAAATATTATAAGGTGTGAGGAGAAGAGGTAGAGAATGTGATATTTATTAGGGGAGGGGGGGGGGGTTGATTATTATATTCATTAGTTATTTATTTTGGCTTAAGACTATCAATTGTGTTGATTCTTATTACTGATTATGCCAAATAGTGTAATTAATTTTGAGTTAATGGGTTATTACGTCATCCAAGAATCAAAAATTCATGTATTTGGCATAAAATGTTAAATATCATAAATTACCATATTTCACTATTCACAAAAAATCAACCAGTTTAGAAAAATACACAAAATTCACACCAAATTTTTTTCAACTTTTAGATTTAAAAAAAAACATCATTTTATGAAAATAATTTTATAATAAAGATAAATTTAATTTTTAATTAAAATCATCATTTATTCAAAAAATAAAAATTTTAATATTACAACAGATTTTATGATACTTTGAAAAATTATTTAATCTCTCATAAAAATTTACTATAATCATAATAAATCCAGATATTTATTTATTTATCAATTTTGTAAAAGTAAATTTTCTTTTAAAACATTATATTAATTATAAAATTTTAAATAAAAATTTAGGTTTTACAAAACACCAACACTTAATTTATCATTTTTATATCATTTATTTACTTATAAAATGATAAAAATATATCATATTTTTATTTATATGATACATAAATTTTATTTACACTTTCACATGTGAGGTTCCTATTCTATTGGCCAGTTTACTATTCTTAAGGGTCATATTACTATTCTATCGGCCAAGTTACTTTTCCATCGGTATAGGTTCTTTAATTTCTATAAATATATCTTAACACATTATTCATTTATGAGAATAATGTTTTATTTGGTTACCTATGTCGTGTATGTGTTTTATAATAAATAAAATAATTATAAGAATTGAAATTTGATTGATAAAATTCTAGGTTGTTACATTAGAACTCTCTGCCTTGGAGACTTTCCATGAGGACATATCCTTCCTTGTCATGTAGTGGCCTTAATTATAGATATTTTATAATGTATTTGTTTCTATTTACTGGTTTTATATTTGGAATTATTCTGTCTAATTTATTTCTCATAGTTTAATTAGTTAGAAATTTAGTAATGTTGTAACACCCTGATATTTTAGCATGTGTTTCACTTTTAATAAATACTTTATTGAGTAGCTTTCATCACACACAACAATTAACTGAAATTAATAATGAAATAACTTTTTACAATTCAAGGTAAAAATAAATACATTATTAGTATCTGATGTGAATTTATTTAAGAAAATAAAAATAGGAATAAAACTGTAGGTAAATAAAATGATATTTCAGTATTTTATTATAAAAACACGTATTATAATTCCTTATATAATTTTTTAAATAATGAATTTATATCTCCTAATACCAATTAATTGATAGAATTTATTAATAAATAATATATATTATATGATTAAAACAATTCAATCATAAAAGGGATATTTCTCAAAGGATTATTTTTAAGTGTTTTGTATTTTTCTTAATAAGCTAAATTGATTACTTTTAAAGGATGATTCTAATAATATTTATTGTTTCAATATATATACTAATAGATTAACACTCATATAATTATAAATATATATGAAATAAGATAAAGAATGATTAAAGTTAAAATGGTCATATTTTAATAAAATCATTTTTTATATCTTTTATTTTAATTTAAAAGATAAATTTATAAATGTATAAATTTTAATTTTGTAAAATGAACTTATTTTTTTTGTTCATCAAGTCAAAATTACTTTAGAGTGATTTTTTTATTTTCCTAAATGGTTGATTTTTAACCAAATAGTGAATATTTAGTTATTAAAAATACCACATCTTTTGTGATATCATTATGATTTAAGAGTGAATTAAAAATAGATAAAACCTTTGGATTGATTATATATTTACTAAATAAGTAAAATAAATCATTTAAAAATATTATGTTAAATTTCAAATCCCATGATTTACTTTTTATAACCCAAGTTATATTTTATTCTAATCGAAAACCATTTTTTCCTTTTTCTGTTAATTAATTTTCTATAATCATTCATTCAATTTTTTTACTAATATTGTAGAAAAAATATTCTTTTTAAAGTCAATAACCAATAAATATCATGAGAATAAAGATAATTTTACTAAAAAATATTTTTATTAGGTTAGACAGTTTTTATTAAAATTAATTTTTAGGAAATATATAAATGGAATATGTTAAATTGGTTTTAATATTTTGAATTATCATATTCAAACTAGTTAGTAAATGTTTATTAAAATAGTAGTCATAAAAATAAGTTACTATAGTAATAGTTAGTCGCTACAGTAAAGATTTAAATTGCTATTAAGAGGTTAAATTAAGAGATATGTACACAAATACCACATAACCATATTTATTATTTATTATTTGAGTGTATTATTTAAATTCACTAAAATATATTCTAAATTTTGATAATTTGGAGACACTTTTATTGAAAATGGCACCACATTTATTTTAATAAAAAATGTATTAATAAAAGTTCCACTCATCTCACTTATAAAAAGATCAATTTGAAATCCCATTAAAGATAGAAAAAAAATTATAACTCTTTCTAATAATATGATATGTTTATTTCTCTAAAAATTACCACCTAAATTATTGATCTTATGATAAAAAAAACATAAAACTATCATTTACAAGAGGTCTTTCAAAAGTATATTCAATCCCTCAATTTAAGTGATATATTTTTATTTACTATTCTTCTATATCATCTTTATCTACCTCTTTTGGAATTTTATTTATCACTTTAAAAAAATGTATTTTAAACCATTAATATTTTTTTAAATTATATAATCACTACATAATAACATGTCTTTAATCATTCAAAATGTTATACCATGTTATTATTTTGGTAATTTTCACCATCTACATGAATGATATAATTTTTATGTCATGAATGATTAAGGAATGTTATAAACTAGTAATATTATCTCGAAATGATTGATTTAAGGTGTATTAATTATTCTATAATTGTAACACCCTGAGATTTTATGAAAAATATTCTTTTTAATTTCATTAATGTCTTGTGTTGTACGCTACAAGAAAAGGAGCTTGCACAACACGCATCCTTGACTTTCCTTGCATTACACGCAATCACGACCTTCCTCGATAGCGTGTGTAGTACGCAATACCGAGTTTCACTAAACAACGATATGCTATTAAAATATTATTAAAACTAGCCATTTTGAATAGTAATAACCACTTTTTGAAATATTGTAAATTATATTTTTCAAAATGGACTTCATTTTTGGATTTAGAATATCGAAATTATCTTAGGGTGAAATTTTGGTACTTTTCAGATAACTTTCATTTTCTGGTGAATAGTGAAAATTACTAAATTTTAATTAAAAACTTTTTTAATCGAAATAATTAATAGTGATAAATTATTAATTTGAGTGGTTTTAAAGTATATTTATAATATATTTTTATAATTTAATACAATATTGGTCATTGGATGTAATTTCACATTTAAACCAGACATAAACAAGTGTCAATCTTTTGATAGTTATTATCTCTTAAGAACACGCTATTTGTTTTGACGACATGAATTATTTTTGAAATTAAGTAATGAAACTAATATTTTTTGAATTTGGTGAAATAGACATCCTTTTTCAGTTCATAATATCAAATATATCTTAGGCCTAATTTTTGGTATTTTTCTGGAAACTTTCATTTTTTGATGAATAGTGAAACCACTAAGTGGTAGTTAAAAAAATGAATTTTTCATAAAACATAATTTTACCCCTTCTGTGAGTGAAATTTAAAAAATCCGAGAGACACGGTTGATGTCAATAAGTAAAATGTGGTTCAATGAGATGAAAATAATTTTTGGTGAATAATAACTTTTTACTTTTTTTACCACGGTTAAAAGTAAATACGGTAATTAAGGGTAAAAATGATATTATTATTACCCTAAAACATGTCCTAATTCTATTTTATATGTGTAATTAGACCAAAAACAACATTAGGAATACAATATCACCATTTAGGCCCACTTGGATTAGATTATGACATTTATTATTAATTTATTTAAAGAAGGATTAAAATAGTTAAAATCAAAGTTTAATAAGTAAATCATTTTTAATATAGGGTTATACATATAATAAATTAGACTATAAATATTACATAGGAAGCTAAAAAGATTTCCTACATAATGGTATTTTCTTTGTAATTTTTAAACATTATATAATTTAATTTACTTATGACACAAAGATGATGCAGTAATTATATTATTAATGAAATATTGACATAATTGATGTTATAAATACAAAAATAAATGTAATATGAGACTTTTTATGAATTACACTAATTTTATAGGTTAATATGACATGTTATTAATTATTTAATTAACTTTTTTCGAACTAATCATTCTGTTATAAGTTTCACAAAAATCAATTACTAAATAGTGTCAAAATTGAAATAAAATAGTTTTTAAAACAAATATTATATTATTAATTGTTATTTTATTCCTAAAAATCTAATGTTCGTCCAAATGACTTAGATAAGGTTATCTATATTAATAATAAACAACTTAGGGTTCGTTTTTCTTCTTATAGTATGTTTATTAACCTTATAGTGTAAGAACACAAAAAGACACGGTAAAAGTAAAATTATCTAACTTAAAGTTAAATATAAATGATAATGTTAAAATAGGAACCTAAACTTGTCTAAATTATATTGGATGAGAGTATTTCGACCCATACCAACCTTATCTTAGAAATAAATCAATTTGGAGCTATTTAAAACCGAATTTGTCTTTATAATAAAATAATATTTTTAGTTATTCCAAAGGTGCCCCTCTCCTCCCTTATAAAAGGGCACCTCCTCCCTCTTTTGCTCACACCACTTTGAACCTTCACGCTCGGATAACCCCTGCCAAATTCTCTTCTCCACTTCCATAGAAAAATCCTAGAGGTCCTGGTCTTCTTCATAGACCAATTTTAGTGCCCTAAGAGGAGGACTCAAAGAGGCGCTTCAAGAAGAGGTAATGTCTGTTACCGATTATTTCATCTTTATTTCTTCTTACACTTCTTCTTCTTTAGTTGTTTCATTATGAAGTAATAACATCAGTATCAATAATATACTGATATTTTATTATAAGTATGAAACAATCCTATTTCACCATCTATCCATCCTACGGAAAAAGAAATCACCGCGCGTGCGTACATACGGAATACCGTCTCCACGCCGTAGTGTAATCTATTTTCCACCACCACCTTACTTGGATGGGTATAATGGTATAAATAATGACTATATAAGACTATTATAAAGTTATATTGATTCTTAAATAGTATAAATATACTCCAATACAATTCCACGATCATAGGAACGATATCATCACTCGTGCGTACGTATAGAATACTGTCTCCATGATGTGATGCGACTCGTTCTACATGATATTAATTTCATAATGATTATATAAATTAATTGAATAAATTAATATGATATATATTACACTAATACCATTATGGAAATGAGGTATCTATAACCTAAATAGAAGAATAAGAATTTATTCGACAAAACACGCATAAGAACAAAAAGTAATAAACACCTGAATAACAAGTAGTAATGAAATATTACTAATAAAAATCTAATAATATAACCATATATTATATCATAAAAATAATTATGATTCTTTAATAAGTCAATAAAATTATTTAAATCATTATACATGTGGTTCGGACACTTACGAAGAAAATCGGACCTAAGGTAAGAGAAATATCACAATCTCATTTTTATCCGAGATTGTTTATACTTTGATATTTATTGGGGTGTATTTTATCATCCACATACATGTTTCATCAATATGTAATATTATTTCCATACACCTACAATTGTTTAAATCCAATTTTACCCTTCGGTGAGTTTTTAGTAAAAGATATGAAAGGAATCTTTTGTCGTTTTTCGTACGAGGTACTTTTTGACTTTTCCGACAAAAGTACAAGAAGAATGGTTTTTTTAACTTATACGGAATGAATGGATTTTTAAAACATTATTTACAAGAAGATTAATTTACATGTTTTCAAGTTTATTTTTAATCAACTTATTTTAGTTTAAAATTGTATGACATGTTAAGAAAGGAAAAAAAATTTTGAAGTAGAAAGGATATTTTCCTCAACAATGGAGTTCAAGTGTTTTATCAAAATTATTTTCCATCTAAGATAATAAAGGGTTATGTTTCTATCCTTATTATTACATTGATTTGATTATGTTGTGATGGAAATATTTTTATGAATTCCTTTATCTTATATTAATTGCTTTTTGATGTCACGATGTTTAAGATTCCCATTTTTATTACATGGGTTATGCTATGATGTATGGTTTATGATTTTGTGGCACACATAAGAATGGTATCATTATGAGATGGGTGGGACCTATATCTCCCTCCAATGCATTGGGTAAAGATTTTATATCTCATGAGATAGACATGGCTGGAACGGTAGGTTATACCGGTTCAGTGAAACAGGACTAAAACGAGGAGTGAACTCGGTTCGGAAATGGACTTTGTCCACTAAGATAGTCTTGGCAATGAGTCTTGAGTAATAATAAATGATTCTCTATGATTATTTGTGTATGAAAAAAAGTTTCATGTTTTATGTTATGATTATTAGGATTCCATTTCACTACTATGATTTATCCCATGTTATGAAATTATGCTCTCTTTTGCAGGTTAAGATTTCCAAAAGTTATGTTCTTATGAATATGATGTGATTGATATTTCTTTTGTTTACCCTTACTGAGCATTTGAGATCACCCTTTTGTATGTTTTCTTTCCCCAAGTCAGGAATAAGGTTACTAAGTAAGATATTCCAAAAGGGACGATAGATATGATGAAATAAATGGGAGACAGTGTAGATGCTTTATGAACCATTTGTTTATGTTTCCCAGTTTCTAAAGACACTATACCTATACAGTCCTTTTGTGGTTTTGTTATATGTTGTAATAAGTATGGTTCAATTTTGAAGTATTAACAATGTATGTAAAGTATGGGTCGTTATAATAATGTTTATATTCATATTTTTTATTCAATGATAATCTCAATTCTTTTTATGGAATCAAAATTTGTAAAAAACAATATTTTTAATATTTCTATTAAAATAATCACTATAATTTCAATGAAATGAAAATGGGACTCTATAAATATATAAAAAATTACTATTTCATGAAAATTATAGAGATTATGAAATTTCAACCAAGTTCTTAGTACCATCACCTCTGAATTAAAACATGTGGAAAACTTAATTGTTAACATAAAAATATTGATGTTAACAATTAAGTATCACCAAATGGGTAATAATAAATTACATGGGATGCACTACTGGAAAACTAACCTTTACCAATGGTTTTGGTGAACCGTTGGGAAAGAGGCTCAAAACACACCCTTTCCCAACGGTTTTGGTGAACCGTTGGGAATGAAGCTCAAAACACACCCTTTCCCAACGGTTTAGCTTAAACCGTTGGGAAAGGTGGGGAAATCTATGGCTTTCCCAACGGTTTTGGTGAACCGTTGGGAAATGGTAGCTATACCAACGGTTTTTACAAACCGTTGGTATAGAAGTGTTGGGAAAGATCATCTTTCCAGTAGTGATGGAATACACACACACAGAAATATATATATAGTTCTTTATAGATTCATAATAATTATATATTTGTTATATAGGATGTTAGAACCTCTTTTACTCAGATGAAGTTTGAGGTAAGAGTATTTCTTTTATAAATTTCTCCTATTTGAAACATGGTTCATATTTTCCACTTGTTGTATTTTTTATTATTTATACCCTACCAATGAATGTATTTTTTTTTATAATTTTCATAAAACTTAAGGTATTTCAAAAATCCCTCTAGGGTTCCCTCTTTCTTGAAGTTTTGATACAAAACATACCAAAATAGTGGGGGTCTCTTGGTCTCAAATTCCCTTTTCGGGTCAAGTTTTAAATTATGCACATATTTCCATTTATATTATATATATATTGACTCTTTTAGATATTATATAATGATTTAATCTTTAATTATTTTATTTAATGTTCTATTTCAAGTTATTTCTCTCAATGGGTTTTGATTCAAATATTTCTAAAGTAAGGTTTTTTAATCACAATTTCACTTATTTATGATATGCTTTATATTATTCACCAATTTTAATTTATGGGGTTTATATAAAACCTATTTGACATATAATATCATTAATATCATTATAATGATGGTATTTTAAGTTTTTAATCATGTTTTTTCTTTTATTGGGGTCTTTATTTTAAAATATATAAGAGGGTTTTATTTAAAATAGTCTCTTTAAAAGTTTTGAATTATTTTACCCAATTATTTCTTTTCCATATCCATATGATTAATATTGTTTAAATAATTTTATTATGTATTCTTAAATTATTTTTCAAGGACATTATATATTATCTTTTACTAAAAATGTTTAAAAATGATCTTTTTCAACATTTTCCAGTTGGCTCACATTTGACGTTCTTTACAAAAGTGTGAAAAGAATGATTTTATAATAGTTACCAAATGACCATAATTTGCCATCATTATGAATGTTATTTATTTTTAAGATTCTATTATATGTTTCTATGCTTTTTAAATTACATATTATTCCCACAATATTATAAATTTTTCATTTTTGAAAAGCTACTGAAAGAAAATAATAGTTTCTATTATTGTTTAAATTATATATATAATGATTTTATAAACTTATTTTTCATCTATGTCAACATAATTTAGGATTTTTTATGCCTAAATGGGGATATTATCTTGTAATATTTTCATCCTTCTATCTCTAGATGAAATATGATGATGTTTTATGGAAATTTTATGGAAACCCATTTCTTTCCCATTGTTTATCATTATGTTATGGGTGGGTTTGTCATCAACCAAAACTAATATACTTTTGAAAGAATATTATCCAATACCAAACTATAATTAATTTTCTAGTAGTTATCCTTTGAATGTTTCATAATTATTATTCCTATTTTTATGTTGCACTATTATTCGACACCATGATTCCTTTGTTATCATGGATTAAGATTGTTGAATAATGACTAATGTTTTATGCCAAAATCCATATAAATTTATTTATAATTTATGGATAATGTATTTTCAGGCATGATTTCTTTATGACATGTTCACGTGATTTTATTACCGTCTCTTATTGATATTCTCATCTTAAACTAACTTATGTTGTTTAATTATTAATGCCACTATTTACCCTTTATTAGCATATGAGATCACCCATATTATGTTTCAATTTCCCTAGGTTATGAATAAAATTACTACATGTGGTGTGAATTTATGGTCACATATCTTGATAATTTTGTGGGAAATTTTTGAGCCTTATTATAAAATAAGATGTTCTTGTTATAGTGGTTAAAATTTCCAATGGGTGAGAATGATATGATTTTTTTAAAGTTTTTTCATAATTATACTAAACTCTAAATGTAAGAACCCTGTTCTTATTTTGAGGTATGGGATTATTCTTTTCCCTTTTCCTTAAGTGTTTTTGAGAAAATATGGAAAATGGGGAATAACCCTAAATTTTGAAAGTACACGCCGTGTTCTTTTTCCACACGCCGTGTACTTCTAGCCGTGTGTGGGATGAGTACACGGGGCGTGTAGCCTTGCCAGTGAAAAAGGGTGTAGGAACCAACTACCCATCCTGTAGTGGTCCTTTACACGCCGTGTAGTCAGTCGACAGGCCTAAACCATAAGGCGGTAGAAAAGCCGCTAGCTGGGCGACAGTACATGCCGTGTACTCAGGAGTACATTTCATGTACTCATGTCGGCAAGTGAACAGTGCCACGCTGGCGGGAAGCCGCCAGGTGAACAGTTAAATGAAGGGATTACAAGCTATGTACTTTGGAAGTACACGCCATGTAGTTTTTTTTGGCTTAAAAAAGGCAAAAGCCTCCTCATTTAGAAGAGGATGCATTTGAGCCGTTTTGGAGCCAAAGGAGGAGGCTGAACCTTTGAAGATCCACCGAGTGTTTGTTTGGAATCGGATTCCGCCTCGGACGATCTCGTTGGAACCACACGGGTAAGCCCTCTCTTCTCTTAGCGTGTTTCTTATCAATTCTTCTCCTAACGTAAGTTATTTACGTTTGAGTGGGTTTCGTTCTTCGTCAGATCTACGCCGTTCTTGGGCGTTTATGGAGTCGGCGTCTGGGTATAACGCTCGTTGGCATATAAGGTAGGTGGCTTGGTGTTTATTTTTCCAACTGTTGTTTGTTGTGTGCATTTTTGTGCCACGAACCCATGTTGGGGTGTCGTGTGGCTCAGATCGTTTCTAAATTAAACAACTAGAATTGATTAGGTATTTAATTCTGATATTAAAATGCTTGTTGGGATCGTTTCGTAGATCCGGAACCACCCCGGGGGTGTGTTCCACTATTTAGCCATTTGGCCAGGGTACCCGAGGGTATTCCTTTAATGTAGTAATTATAGAATTGCCTTGAGAGGAATTACTTGTTTGCTGCATTTTGACATGTTGGGAATGACCTAGTTATCTTTTTAGCCTGAGGGCGTTGTTGTGATTAGCCTGTGGGCACTGAGCTATTTAGCCGAGGGCAGTAGTTATTTCGGCCTGAGGGAACTTCTTCCATGCCTGAGGGCAATTGATTTTTTGCCTGAGGGAAACACTACCTACAACCGAGGGAAAACTCTGTTATTCTTGACGGCAGATTCTTGTGTTGGATACTCTTTACCTGAGGGTAGGAGTTTATATGTCCGAGAACATTATCTGGTTATTTAGAATATTCACTATGGCGGTATTTTAAATTAAATGGATTAAATGGATAATAAAATGGAAATATAACTAGTAATTAGTTACTTTTTAGTACTACTTACTTTATTTCATTTTAATATGGCACACTATCATTGCATGCTTACACACAGTTGGGCACTAGCCTTTGTTGGGTGCCTACTGAGATATATTTCTCACACCCTGTTTGGGTCATGCTTTTCGGCCCAAACAGATTACGTTTCTACAGGTGTGGATAGGGGAAAGAGTCCCTACATAGGTACTTGACTGTTTCTAATGAGGAGTATGGGGGATTGGGACCGATCCTAGGCTCGTGATGCCACTGCCAACTGTTTTGCTTTGTTTGTTGTACTCTGCTTTTGTTGTACTGTATTATTGTATAACATGTTCTGGCTATTTTCATAGAACTTCAGACATGTCGCATCATCATTTATATATTGTTGGTTATATCCACTGCTATTGTTTATTTCAGTTGTGTATGGTTTACTGCTTCCACTGTTTGTTGCATGTTTTATTCATTCCGCTGCACTACACTTTGACAAATGAGGGCATAATTTCCCCATTATCAGACCTGGGCCCTCGCTGCTAGTCGGTAGCCTCTGGCATTTGGGGAAATGCGCTTGAGGTCACGTGGCGAACCAGGTTCGGGGCACCCGTTGAGTGGCACCCGGAGCCGGGACGTTACAAAGTGTTATCAAAGGAGTTCTTTTCTTTGACTTACTATTTAGAGACATAGTTAGGGATAGGACAAACGGTAGTTGGTAATAAGTTGTACCTGGGCATAGCTAACCCGTGTACAGGGAAAATCAAGTCTACCTTATATTGAAATTTTTTTTATTTTGAAAATTTTACA
Organism: Viscum album; assembly: GCA_963277665.1. Lineage (NCBI taxonomy): Eukaryota > Viridiplantae > Streptophyta > Magnoliopsida > Santalales > Viscaceae > Viscum > Viscum album. The sequence goes on from OY728146.1 coordinate 1,787,149,567, forward strand.
GTTGATATGATTCCACCGTTGGGTGATGCACTTGTATTATGCTATTTATACCTTATCTATGGGTTCTATTTAGTTTAAACCCGATGAGATGAGGGTATTCCATCTCATGCATCATTTAGAAACATGCTAGAATCACATGCCATGCATAGATTCTATTCCATGTAGGTGCATTAGGAAATTTCATGTTGTTGTGATAGTTGTTGTGATAGAAAAGTATGCTGTTGTGATAGCTGCATGATAAATACCTACTGTTTGATAGAGTATTTTGTGTAAGTTTGTTCATTGAATAGACGCCAAACATTGGTTTTTGGGGAGTATGGGCCCCCCATTTACCGGAATTTGGTGGATCATTGACTGTTTATTAGTTATAACACAGAAAGATGTCGAACTTTGATTCGTGGGGAGTATGGTCCCTCACGGGTTGGAATTTGACACTTAGGTGTTATTTTTCAGTATTTTATGGGTTCCGACGAAGTTTCTGAGGCGTACTGTCTGGAAACCCACTATACACGCCGTGTATTATTTCTACACACGTCGTGTATGACCTTCTGTTCGGGAAGAAAAATGAACTTTTTAAGTACACGCTGTGTACTCGGAGTACACGCCATGTAGTCTCTTCCCGTGTCACAAACCATTTGGGCGGTGACAAAGGGTAGGGAAGAGCTTGGGTAAAACACGCTGTGTACCAAATATACATGCTGTGTAGTGTTGACCTGGAGTCTGGCCGTGTGACTAACAACACGGGTCGGTGAACTCCTGTACAGAGCACATCGTGTCAATTATGAACACACCGTGTAACTAACAACACGGGTCGATGTCACCGTTCCTTGAACACGCCGTGTACCTTTGAGGACACGTCGTGTAGTCTTGTCTGAGGATAGATCGTTTGGACTTAGCCGTGTGGCTGGGAAATGGGGTGATGGACATGCCGTGTGCGGGTGTAACACATCGTGTAGTTTCAAGCCGAGTAGTCGTCCGTTTCACAAGAGACATGGGAAGTTGGAAAATAACACCATACACGCCACGTAGATTAAGTACACACCATGTCGTTTTATTTAACAGGAGCCGTGTGTCTGAGCCGTGTCGAAGGACCCGAGCAGGGGAGGGGAAGTCATTTACAGACCGTGTAGTCAGTATACACGCTGTGTAGTCTTGTTTTGCAAATTTTGAGATGCCTTCTTTATCTTGTCCCCATTGCTCGTCTGGAGAGCAGCAAGTACTTTAATCCGGAGATGGTGGGCCATGGGCTACCAGTTGATCCTCCAGCAGAGCCAGATGCGGCACCAGCTGCTATACCGGACACAGGCGTGGAGGCGCAGTTCCGTGAAGGCTTTTTGTGATTCATGCAAACCTTTCAGGGAGCACCGCAGGCTGCCACATCCATGGCCGAGCTGACACGTATCTTCCAGCAACAGCATCTGCCTACGTTCAAGGGATGGTGGACCACAGGCTGTGAAGTCTTAAATGGGGTCAATGCAGACTATTTTTTAGAATCTTGAGATGCCTCCAGGGTGGAGGGTCAAGCTCGCGACATACATGTTGTGTGATTCCGCCAAGAGGCGGTGGGATGTTACCACCCAGGCAGAGCATCACAGGGACATGGAGTGGGAAGACTTTCAGGAAGTCTTCTATGAATTTTTCTTCCTGGATACACTGAGGGCAGACAGATCTCAATAGTTCATGAATCTGAAGTAGGGCGCTATGTCAGTGATGGATTATTCTGCTCGTTTTACAGAGCTTCAGTGCTTTGCACCTATGCTGGTGGGTGATGAGACGCTGAGAGCCAGACGTTTTGAGGATGGTCTTCGGTATGACAACCAAGCGCTGGTGAATGTCTTTAGGTTGCCTACTGTACACACTATCGTAAACCAGGAGCTGATTACGGAGAGGAACCTGCGGGAATCTAGTGGTGTGGGCCAGGGTGGTTCAGCACCAGTTACCGGTACTATTTCTGCTGGAAAGGGGAAGAGACAGATAGACTTCTCTCAGGGCACCAGTTCCAGTCAGAAGAATGCTTCAGGTGGCCTGGTTATTTTCTACCATTTTGGTAGAGAGGGTCACAAGAGGCCATAGTGTCCATGTGACCCAATAGAGTGCCGAGCTTGCGGCAAGATAGGTCATCTGCAGCGCTTTTGCAGGGCGTTTTTACCAGTGGATAGTGAGAGAGGTTCTCTGCAGACTCCGCGTGCGGGGGGCAGGACCAGTGGCTTCTTACCAGTCTGGAAACTAGAATACATTAGGGCGTGTAGGTAGAGACGGTGGTCGTGGCCATGGTAGCCAGACACCAGGATCTCAGAGGTAGCAGGGCGGGACAGCTCAGGGTAGCCAGGCTGTGTTGCATGGCCGTGGCACTAGGTAGGCATATGCAGTGCACCAGACCCAGCAGGAGCATGACCCCGAACCTTATACAGTTAGAGGTCATATTTTAGTATCTTATGTCTTATCTTCAGTACTTTTTGATACGGGTTCTACGCATAGTTTCATATCTGTACCCATTGTGGAGAGCCTTGGGCTCTGTGTTTCTACTTCTTCTGTTATCATGATGCTAGAAACTCCGTTGGGGACTAGAACAGCTGGTGTGCGTCAGTGCAGGGAGTTCCCCCTTAAGTTTGGTGGGTGTCACATCCTTTGGGACCTCTATGTCCTAGGGATGACGAGCTATGACGTCATTCTCGGGATGGACTGGTTGGTTCCCTTTCGAACCTTTGTAGACTGCTATCATTTTAGGGTGCGTTTCACGTCACCAGAGGGCGAAGAGTTTCTATACAAGGGAGAATGGGATGTTCAGGCGAGTCGAACTGGACTAGAGCATCGTGGGTGAGGTGGAGTCACGAACCAAATTGCAATTTTATATCTGGATGACCAGGTGACTTTTCAGACGAATTTCCCTCCTGTTGTTGATCATTTCAGGGATGTCTTCCCGGACGACTTTTCAGATCTACCTCCAGAGCGAGAGGTGGATTTCTCTATTGAACATGTGCCAGGAGAAGCACCGGTGTCTATTCCTCCCTATAGGATGGCTACACTTGAGTTTCATGAGCTCAAGAGGCAGTTGGAGGAGTTGCAGGAAACGGGCTTTATCCGACCCAGTACATCTCCTTGGGGTTCACCGGTCCTTTTTTCAAAGAAGGTGGATGGTACCCTCAAACTTTGTGTGGATTATCGGAAGCTGAACCAGTTAACAGTTAAGAACCGATATCCCTTACCAAGGATTGATGATATTTTTGATCAGTTTCGTGGAGCACGAGTGTTCTCGAAGATTTACTTGAGATCAGGATATCATCAGCTGTGCGTGAGACCATCTGATATACCTCTCACGACTTTCTAGAGTAGGTATGGTCTATATGAGTATACGATTATGCCGTTTAGACTCACGAACGCGCAAACAGTTTTCATGGCTCTGATGAATCGTGTGTTCCATCTGTATCTTGATTCTTTTGTGGTAGTATTCGTGGATGACATCTTGGTGTACTCTCACACTCGACACAACCATGCCACCCATCTTGAGATCGTATTGAGTACACTGAAAGAGCATCGGATATATGCTAAGCTCTCAAAGATCCACTTTTGGATGGACCAGATTCACTTCCTGGGACATATCATCTCTGAGGCAGGAGTTTCATTAGACCCAGAGAAGGTGAGAGCAGTAGTTTCCTGGGAGAAGTATAAGAATGTTCTTGAGATACAGATTTTCTTAGGGTTGGCCCATTACTACAAGAATTTTTTATAGGACTTCTCCTGCTTATCAGCGCCGTTGACGGGCTTGACTAAGAAGGGTGTGAAGTTCGTTTAGACGGAAGCTTGTGAGGCAGCCTTTCAGGACCTGAAAGGAAGGTTGACATCAGCACTGATCCTGATACTCCCAGAGCAGGGGAAGAGCTATACAGTTTACTGTGATGCATCAGGAATTGGGCTGGGAGCATTGTTGATGTAGGGCGACCGAGTTGTGGCGTACGGTTCTTAGCAGTTGAGGCCACATGAGAGGAATTACCGGACGCATGATCTCGAGTTAGCTGCAGTTGTACATGCATTGCACTGTTGGAGACATTATCTATTGAGGGAGCATTTTGTGGTTTTCACTGACCACAAAAGCCTCAAGTATATCTTTACTCAGCGTGACTTGAATCTGAGGCAACGAAGGTGGGTCGAATACCTTCAGTCCTTCTATAATGATCTTGCCTATACACCTGGTAAAGGTAATGCAGTAGCTGATGCACTGAGCTGGAAGACTCAGATACAGGCAGTGCAGGAGGCCAGTGGTGAGTGGGAGCTCGTGGCTTTGTTCTCTGAAATACATCTGGAGGTGCAAGACAGTCGGAGGCAGACTTATCTTTTCTCTTTAGATATGACTTCTACCCTCCTGGATAGAGTGAGGATGAGGTAACTATCAGATTCAGAAGGCCAAGTTCTACGGGAGTCGGAGGGAAGTGAAAGCCATCCTCCTGGTCGGACGATAGGTGATGATGAAGTTCTGTGTTTCCATGGACGAGTGTGGGTTCCAGGGGATATAGGCATGGAGATGATGCGAGGGTTTCATGGTTCAGCTTGGGTAGTTCATCCCGGGGTTACCAAGATGTACCATGACTTGAGACGTCATTACTGGTGGACGGGTATGAAGAGAGATGTATCTGGTTTTGTTACGAGGTGTTCCACCTGTCAGTAGGTGAAGGTGGAGAATCAAAGACCAGCTGGGTTTTTATAGAAGTTACCCATTCCGGAGTGGAAATTGGATGATGTTGCAATGCATTTCGTGACTGGTTTGCCAAGGTCACCTCGTGAAAATGATGTCGTATGGGTCATTATGGAAAGATTCACGAAGGTAGCACACTTTCTACCAATTAAGGAGACCTTCGGTGTTGACGATATCAGAAGGCAGTATATCCAAGAGATCGTGCGACTTCATGGTGTCCCTGGTTCTATCGTTTCAGATAGGGACACCTGATTTATGTCTCATTTTTGGCAGAGTTTTCAGAGGGTGCTGGGTACACAGGTGCTTCTGAGCACAACATACCACTCTCAGACCGATGGCCAGTCAGAGCGAATGATACAGGTGCTAGAGCACCTGCTGCGTGCATGCATCCTAGACTTTGGGGGCTCTTGGGAGAAGCATATAGCCTTAGTCGATTTTGCCTATAAAAATAGCTTCCCAGTGACTATTGAGATGGCACCATAAAAGGCTTTATATGGTAGGATGTGCCGATCACCTTTGTGCTGGATAGAGGCAGGTGAGGCAGCTTTACTGGGACCACGTCTCGTACAGGAGACTTCTGAGCAGGTCCAGTTGATTCAGAAGCGGATGGTTATCATACAGTCTTTTCAGAAGTCATATGCTGATCGCCGTAGAATACCTTTGGAGTTCATGGTCAGGGATCAGGGTTTTCTACGTGTTTCGCCGAGGCTGGGACACAAGCAGATCGGGAGATAGGGTAAACTTTCACCTCGGTATGTGGGGCCTTTTGAGTTTCTGGAGAGAGTCAGGCTGGTTTCTTATCAGTTGCGGTTACCGTAGTGGTACCGAGCCATGCATGATGTCTTCCATGTATTTCAGTTGCACCGCTATCATTCAAACTCATCTCACGTCTTTCAGCCCGAGGAGGTTGAGCTAGAGTCAAATGCGTTCTTTTAGGAGAATCCGATTCGTATCGTTGACAGGAACACGAAGGTTCTACAGGGTTGGTCAGTTCATCTCGTAAGGGTGATATGGAAGCATGGACGAGTGTAGGATGAGACCTAGGAGTGGGAGGCCGACGTACGTGCTCAGTGGCAAGAGTTGTTCACGACTATATCTTCACTACCCTTAGAAGGGTAATTTGGGGACAAATTTCTATAAGTGGGGAAGTTTGTAAGATCCCGGTTTTTATTTTGAGATATAAAATTATTCATTTCCCTTTTACTTATGTGTTTTTGAGAAAATATGGAAAATAAGGAATAATCCTAAATTTTTAAAGTACACGCCGTGTACTTCTGGTCGTGTGTGGGATGAGTACACGAGGCGTGTAGCCTTGCCAAAGACAAAGGGTGTAAGAACCAACTACACGCCGTGTAGTGGTCCTTTACACACTGTGTAGTCAGTCGACAGACCTAAACCGTAAGGCGGTAGAAAAGCCGCCAGCTGGGTGACAGTACACGCCGTGTACTCAAGAGTAAATGTCATGTACTCATGTCGGCAAGTGAACAGTGCCATGCTGGTGGGAAGCCGCCAGGTGAACAGTTAAATGAAGGGAGTACACACCGTATACTTTGGAATTACACGCCGTGTACTTTGTTTTTTCGGCTTAAAACATGGATTAGCCACCTCATTTGGCAGAGGAGGCATTTGAGCCATTTTGGAGCAAAAGGAGGAGGCCAAACCTTTGAAGATCCGCCGAGTGTTCGTCTGGAATAAGATTCCACCTCAGACGATCTCGTTTGAACCGCACAGGTAAGACCTCTCTTCTCCTAGCGTGTTTCTTATCAATTCTTCTCCTAACGTAAGTTATTTACATTTGAGTGGGTTTTTTTCTTCGTTAGATCTATGTCGTTCTTGTGCATTTCTGGAGTCGGCATCCGGGAATAACGCTCATTGGCGTATAAGGTAGGTGGCTTGGTGTTTGTTTTTACAACTGTTGTGTGTTTTGTGCATTTTTGTGCCATGAACCCATGCTGGGGTGTCATGTGGCTGAGTCCGTTGCTAAACTAAACAACTAGAATTGATTAGGTATTTAATTTTGATATTAAAATTCTGGTTGGGATCGTTGCTTGGATCTGAAACCACCCTAGGGGTGTGTTCCACTGTTTAGCCGTTTGGCCAGGGTACCTGAGGGTATGCCTTTAATGTAGTAATTATAGAATTTCCTTTAGAGGAATTGCTTGTTTACTGTATTTTGACTTGTCATCCATGGCCCGATTATCTTTTTAGCATTAGAAAGTTGTTGCGATTAGCCTGTGAGGACAGATCTATTTAGCCAAGGGCAGTAGTTATTTCGGCCTGGGGGAAACTTCTTATGTGCCTGAGGGCAATTTATTCTGTGCCTGAGGGCGACACTACCTACGCCCGAGGGAAAACTCTGTTATGCCTGAGGGCAGATTCTTGTGTTGGATACTCTTTACCTGAGGGTAGGAGTTTACATGTTCGAGGACATTAGCTGGTTATTTAGAATATTCACTGTGGTGGTATTTTAAATTAAATGGATTAAATGGATAATAAAATGGCAATATTACTAGTAATTAGTGACTTTTGAGTACTGCATAATTTATTGCATTTTACTACTGCACACTGTCATTTCATGCTTACACGTAGTTGGGAACGGGCCTTTGGTAGGTGCCTACTGAGATATATTTCTCACACCCTGTTTGGGTCACGCTTTTCGGCCCAAGTAGATTACGTTTTTCTAGGTGTGGATAGGGGAAAGAGTCCCTACATAGGTACTTGACTGTTGCTCCTGAGGAGTAGGGGGGCATGGGACCGATCCTAGGCTCGTGATGCCACTGCTAGCTGTGTTGCTTTGTTTGATGTACTCTGCTTTTTTTGTACTGTATTGATGTATAACATGTTTTGGCTATTTTCTTAGAACTTGAGACATGTATCATCATTGTTTATATACTTTTGGTTATATCCACTGCGGTTGTTTATTCCAGTTGTGTATGGTTTACTGCTTCTTCTGTTTTTTGTATGTTTTATTCATTCCACTGCGCTACACTTTGACAAATGAGGGAATAGTTTCCCCACTATCAGACCTGGGCCGTCGCTGATAGTCAGCAGCCTATGGCGTTTGGGGAAATGCGCTTGAGGTCACGTGGTGAACTAGGTTCGGGGCACCTGTTGAGTGGAACCCGGAGCCGGGACGTTACACTAAACCTAAAAGTTATTGGGTATATAAGTGAATCCATTTTGGTTATCAATATTATAATTAAGGCCGGTTGAATTTGGGTCACTTTAGTTAGAATAAAATATAGTATATAAAGCGTGCATTTTTAACACCAAATCTAGGTGTATGGGTATGGGGTATAATAGTTGGTAGAAGAGTAGGGTTTAGATAGATTTAGATGTTTTGATATTAACAAATGAGGATATTTAAAGAGTTTAGATACCATTATAGTCTTATAATTTTATGTTTGATCATAATTCTTATGGCATGGATACTCTTTTTTGGTGTTATGTGATTAGATTTTGAGGCGGTTATTGATATTTTGGGAAACAATTATTGGGTTTTAGTAATAATGTTTGATTATAGTATAAATATCCCATTTGAATAATATATTATTTTATATTGAGGTGATAATGTTTAATTGGGACAATTTATTAATTTATTTTGAGAATATTAGTTGAGCAGTATAGATTATCATGTGAGTTGAAAACTTATTTAATGAAAGTATGATTCAGTTTATTTTAAAAAAAATGTTAATATATATTTAGGAGTATTTATGATTAGGGTATATTTTTATTGGTATACGATTAATATTTTTTAGGGATAAAACTTAAATTTAATTCTAAGGGAATATGATTCCATGATTTAGGGTTTATAATATTATAAGATCATGATAAATTCAGAATTATTTATTTTTTGAATTCATTATTAAAGGAAAATAGGCTAAAACCTAAAATAATGGATAATAATTTAATAATAATATAAGATAAACCAAAAATGTCATAAGATAAAAATAATTTTTCATAATTCAAGAAATATTAAGATTGATTTTCCATGTGATATGATTACTTACTATAATTATTTATTAATTCTCACATATAACTTTTTTAGTCAATATATGGAGCTAGGGGGAATCACATTAACAATGAACATGATAAACAATTCATTAAGTTTCTTCATGAGAGACCGAATGACATGAGAGCTAGATTGAAAAATAATTTGGTTATTCCCAAATATATATATATCATGTTATGAACAACAACTTAATCATTTTCAATCCACTAAGCACATTAATTTAGAGAAAAATGGAGTTTTATTGAAGTTTAAATGATAAAAAACCTAGGAGGAAAGAAAATACATTATCCAACATGTCAAAAATGTGAGAAGAATCATGTGGGAGACTATCTCCATAGAATAAGTAAATTCTTCAACTATGTAATATAAGTTCATAAATCACATGAATATCGAGGATATATAAAGAGGAAAATTAACGAAATTAGGGGATAAAAATATTAGCCTAAGGTGCCTCCCACTCACTAATTCTTCAATTATAATAACTATGGAATTTACATCAGTAAGTGTAAAAAACTATGGGTTAATGATGATGATAAATGTTAGTAACATACTAAGCCCATCCATAATGGGAATAATTATCCAACCACAACTGCTAAAGCGATTTAAGACAATAAAGTGGTTTAAATTACACTCATAAATAACTCAATAAATACCGATGATCTATTTGATTATCAAACTACCCAGTCTATATCTAGAAAGTTTTCTAAGTGAATAAAATCACCACACCAATGATTAGATTACAAATTATTATATAATGTTATTAATGGTAAAAAGGTCTCATCCCTCTATTATATCCCCTTTATAAAAGATGTTTTTAGAAATTCACTTTCTGAAAATATTATTATTCATCCCTTAATAAAATATGTTATGGTTTTGTGGATGGATTGGATATCTCTATATTAAGGTAGGGAAATCACATTTCGTATCCCAAATCAACCTACGATTGTCTATCAATGGAAGGATGATTGTTAAATCCCAATGGAAATTACTTCCATTATATAGGGAAAATATTATTTTCATACTCTTATCCAAGATAACATAGTTCATATCTCATGTTGAGTTTTATATAAATTATGGATACCCTTATATATTATTATCAGAAAGTGTTAATTAAAATTAAGACATAAGAATTTATTTAAGGGATATAAAATGTAACACTAAAAGATTTTAATAAGTGTTATACATTAAATAAATATTTTATTGAGTATCTTATATCACACATAATAGTGAACTAAAATAAATCATGATTTACCTTATTATAATAAAAGTTAAACATTAATACATTGTGATTATACAATGTGAAATGTCATTATTAACATTATAGTAAGAATAAAACCACATATAAATAAAAATATAATAAAAATATTTATTATAAAAAACATGTATTATAAATAATAATATATTAATTTTTTAAAGAAGTATTTTATATGTTCTAAAAGTAATGTATTGATGAAATTAAATGAAAAATAATTAATTGGATGTGAATAAAATAAATCAATGATAAAAAAAGATATTTTACCAAAGAACGTTTTTATGTGTTGTTTATTTTATATTAATAAATTAAATTAATCACTTTTAAAACATGATTTTGATAATATATAATGTATAAAATAATATATTAACACTCATTTAATTAAAAATTTATATGAAATAATATTAATAACACATAAATTTTAAAATGGAATTTTTCTATAAAATTAGTGTTTACTTCTATTTTTTATGTTCATTTAAAATATACATTTATAAATTATAGAATTTTAATTTAATAATTTGAACTAAAATTTTGAATTTAAAATGTTAATAGTATCATAGAGTGAATTTTTGGGATTTTTCTAAAAGGTTTATTTTCAAATGAATAGTTAAAATATAAATTTTATAAATTCGGTATCTTTTATGATATTGTTATGATATATGCATGGCTTAAAAATATGTAAAAATGTTAGATCAACCAAAATGAATCCATAAAATTTTAAAACATTATATAAATACAAGACTATTTTATAGTACCATGATTTTTTTTCGTTTAGGTCAATACCTTGATCCAAAAAAAAATCGAAATTAAAAATTATTAAAATATCTATTTATTTTAAATTTTCAACATTTCATATCTTGACCCACAATGACTTGATTATTGTGAAAAAAACATTGTTAACTTTTTCCATTAATTCAAAATTCTATGCTAAAAAATCAATTTACACCACAACTACAACTATGATTAGTTCTTCATTTTTCCTAAAAAAATTCATCTATAAATGATCATTTTATCCTTATTTACAATTTATAGAAAACCTCCATAAATCTTGTTCACTTGAAATGAGAACCACCTTGGCGTGTTCAAATGTAAGACCTCATTTTTCTTATCATAAATAACTACAAAAACTAACTCTTTGACTATACACAATGGTAAAATCCTTATTTTACCAAAAAGAATAATGTCAACTATAATTTACATTCAAATTCTATGGCTCATATGTATTTTTGCTAAGATAATTTTTTTACCATGATAATTGTTTTAATATTTCATCATGGTTAATAAAAACATGGTGTGGTACCAACCACCATAATATAGTTTTCTCATCTTCAATAAAAACTCCTTAAAATCAGGCTAATTATCTTTGATTCACCTCCATGATCAAAACCACGTAATATTCCATTCTCCAACCCTAATTTCCATTTACATATTTAGTAAAAACATAATACCTATAAATTATAATTTAGTAATAAACCCCTTTAATTCATTATCTATTTTTTAAAATCTAAAGTTCTATCATTATTTAATCCATTGATTTGGGTTCCAAAATTATCCCCTCAATATGTATGTTTAACCATTATATCTAATCAACTACTTATTTATAACTAAATTCTTAGAACATCCCCTATCTTTATTTAATTCTTAGTGTTATTACCTATGTATTCATTCACTCCTTGATGTTATTGAACATATAGTGTATCTCCTCATATCCCTTATTCAAAATTCTCTATCAATATTTGATTTATACCCCCAGATACAAGAGTTCTTATCTAAATATTCATGACTACCTAATCATTATTTTATTCAACTTTTTGAATATTCCACATGTTGAATATGAAATTTTGACACCCAGTTTCACCAATTTGACTAATTTCTCTAACTTTATCCTCCATTGATAATAATCATAATGATTAAAGACTAAAAAAAACATGAAAAACCTAGCTAACCATTACCTACAAATAAAGATAGGGTACATTTTCAATCTATGTATGCGTTGGGAGGTGGTTAAACACCAAGATCTGATTTATGCTTCACAAATATCAGTATAACCAATGATTTAGTAATTTTTATGAAACTTTATGAGGTATTCCAATGTGGTCAACTTTAATAATTACATACTTCACATTTCATTTGATAAAATTATAAATTTTAATATTCTTTATTCAAAATTGTTTTCCTGGTTTTTCATTAACTCGATTTTTTTATTATAATAGTAAATCACCATAGGTACTTGTAACTTTTCAGTGAGATCCTCCAATAATTTCATCATCCATATAAATATTTTTCTTTCCTTTATTTCTAAAATTAATTTTAATTGAATTACACTAAGATAACAAATATCTTGGTTCTTTATAACCCACAAAATGATTTTTTTAAAATAATGACAACTCTTCCTATTGTCGATTTTCTATAACCCCATGATATTTTACTATATATTTTAATTTAATAAAATATTATAATCAATAACTTCATACACATGAAAATACAATCTAAAAAACCATGATATATATTTTTAACATGTAATTAGTATTGTTAAATAACTAATAAGATAATTTTATGGTAAAAAATGTATCTTTCTTAAAATTACCTTTTAATACACTATATATTTTTATAATAAGGTAAAAAAATATATTATGGTTTAATGATTATAAAATACATTTTAGATATTAATAATTTATTTAAACTAATTTAATTAATAAATTATATGAAAAAGATTATTTTAAGGGATTGTGTTTTTAGGAAATAAGTATTTACTATTTTCATGTCTTCTCAAAAAAGAATTTTGAAAGAATATTTATTTTATAAAAACCATTTTTGGTATTAAAATATAATTTTTAAAATTTTTATCTTGCTAAAGTATTTAATTTTAAATAAATCATTTTATGTAGATTTCAATCATTTTAAAAAATATTATATATTTTTTTTGATGCTCAATGGACTGTGTATTCACAGATGAGGGAGGGGGCTGGGGTAAATCATGTGTTGTATGTTTTTACTAATTTTAATTAATCTCTTTAAAATTATCGCCCCTTTATACTTGAACCTATATATCTGGTTAAGGCTTATGGATCAATATTTTTAAAACCTAACATAGAACACCCAATGTAATAATATAAATAGATTCAAAATGAAACACAATATTTACATTTTTCCCCCTCCCAATATACATGATCCTTGATATATTAATTGTTTCCAAAGTATGGATTCTATATTATAATATTATCATCAATGAATGTGTATTTTTTCATGTATCATACTGAGACCAAGAACATCATACTACATATTTTAGTGATTACTGTATTACACAAGTGATCTCTACAACATCACACTATTCTTGTTTATTGTGGAATCCCACCAGTTTATATTCAAATATACATTCTTCTTTTGAAGTAGATATATAATACTACATATAGATATATCAACACAAACTAACTAATCCCTATCCTCACATTATTATATCTAAATTACCATATTTTTTCAAGATCAATACTTGAAATTGATTTCTATATGCATTAATTTTTCAGAGGTATTCCTCAGAATTTTTTCATTAGCTTTCTAACTCACTAAGATCTTATCATCCAAAAAACCAATAGCTCCTCGAATTCTAAAAGGATCAACATAACTGATAATAATACTAACTTTTTCAGAAGCTCACTCATCTTGTTTCTTTTTTAACCTAGCATATCCCTGAAACACCTGATAAAAACTCTGAATGATTGTAGACCTATTCTTTAATAACCAATATCAATACTTAAATGATTTAGATGTTCATAATAAACTTAGATCCAAGTTCTACTTCTTCTTTGAGAGTTAAATTTGATTTTTCCAAAAACACAACATAATAAATCTTGATTTCTAAAATTTTATAACTATAAAAACATATATGAATGTTCATTCCTTTTATATGTTGGTTACCAAAATATTATTTAGTATATTTGAAATATAAAACATCCTCTAAAACATTTAGTTCCAATGAATCACATTTATTTTATTCCCAATTTTTCTATGTTGTAGTTCACCGTGATTCTAATATTCCGTTTACCCCTTCAACTGTTACCATGTATAAAATTACAAAGAGTGTCCTTTTTTCATTTCCCATTTTTGTTCCATTTTACTCATTTCTAGTGGACAACAATAAATATCCTAGAGACTTATAGAAGCAATGATACTCTCTCATCTTGTTTTATTTTTTTTATATTATTCTATATTAATGTAACAACTATATCACTTCTTATCGTACTTTTACAAATATCGAGTAGTTATTCCTCAACATAATATATATTATAAAACTTTTATAAATGGATAAAATAGTGAATTTACTTCAAAAAAAATCCACAATAACTGCACTTCAATATCCTTACTGTGTAAAATGACTATAAAATATTTTATATACTACTTGGTTTATATTTATAAAGCATGTGATATTCATAGAAGACCAATGAAAACATTAATATGATATACACATTTATATAGTACCTTATATCGACTAATCTCATCTTAATTTCAAGCATGGATTACAACTCTATTTTTGATATTTCTATCATTACAACACAATAAAAGAATCTTCATATTTCTATTAATATTTAATAAAAAGTGATGATTTTGAAATATTCAATTTGAAAATCATTGAAAAACTCATGAAGTGATATCCACTTACTACCTTTCACTCATCTTCACCAACTCTAGAATTGGAAAATGGATTTTAATAGAATTAGGTTGTTTGAAAAAAGTAACAACAGTTCTAGGATTAATAAAAATTATTTTCAGTTCAATATGGAATATTGTTTCTAATTTTTCATTTTAATATTCAAAAAAATATTATTTATTTGATATTTTTCACCAATCTTGGGGATCAAAATCTCTTGATTTTCCCCTTTAATCACACATTATTCCAAGTTTTTGTTATTTCCTTGTGGAATAGTCCAAGAATCATCCTATTTTATTTCCATCTTTTTCACTTATATTTGGAAACCTCATTTTTCATCAAGCAGTACTTCAAATTTTTTTTAACTATTACAGGCTTATGTGTGGGTCTTTCAAAGAATTATTCTCATAAATTATTACAGTTAGCAGTAAAGGTTTAAGCTTATATAAAAAATTTAAATCCAGGATGAAGTCATATAATCCTCCTCGAGTCATATGATGGTGTCATATTCTCTCTTCATTTTCATTTTTCCTTCTTGATCCCAAATTCAGAAAATGTAATTAAGTATTAATATCAAATCATATTTTAAATAATTATCCAATACTTTCATGAACTCCAAAATTCTCTATTTATCAAATCAATTCAAAATGACTTCCAATATCTTAAGGACTTCTCCAAACATATCAAAACTTCTTAAAAAATATTTATACATCAATTTGTATATCTTTAATTGAAGAAAACTAAATAATAGTATCATATTCACTCTAGAAATATCTCTCAAAGGATATTAACCTTATTAAAAGATTTTAAATACATATTTACTGGATATCTATTAGTAGGTTCAATAAATCACTTTTCATTCAAATTCCTCCACTTCATGTCTCTATTTAAAGCCATATTTAAACTATCATAATAAAAACTACCAAATTTTTTCAGTAAAACATACAATTACTCTATTCTAAATAATTTTTAGACAATATAATAATGAATCCTTCAACACTTGTCCCATTTCAATGATCGCTTGAATATTCGATTGTATGATTGCTTACATATAACCCAGAAAATCTCTAGAAAGATATTCATAAACATTATTTTTTTATATATTCATTACCCATGTATGGATGGGTATTTTACTCTTTATACTCTTGAATATATTTACTTTCTTCATATTGATAATAAATATAATCCAAGATCATAGGGAACTTCAATCTCCCCCTTTTGATTTGTTTTAAATTCCAAATTATCTTCTGAAATTCAATGTATCTTCTCCACCTAATTGTAAATAAAATTTAAGGAGGGAAAATTCGTCTTCTCATAATTAACAAATTATAAAAGGTTTTATCATCTTAAATTTTTGGAAACAAATATTCTCCCTAATTTTCATGAACTTTTAAAAGTCACCACTAGTTATATAAGATAATGGTGACACCAAATTATTCTTAGAAAAGTTATATTAAAAAGAAAAATATATGTATATATTGTATAACCCTTTATAAAAGAAATACTGATAGGTCTATACAATATAGTTTACCAGGAAGAAGGAATTCATGATGGAGAGGCTAATTCTTTCCAACTACGTGGTCCACATAACGCGGTGCGACCAAAACCCTAACAAAAATCCTAATTCCTTCATGGATGTGTTTTCTGGGAGAACGCTTGAGAATATGAGACCCCCATCAAATACTATTGTAGATTCGGAGCTTTAGGTTTCTCATAAGTATTTTTTTCATCGTAGTCAATTGGTGATCTGTTTCCCAACCACTATGGTAAATATTCTTGCCGATGATCTTTGTTTTGTTCTTGTTGGGAAATTCCTAAAGCACATAATTTTGTTGAATTTTATATGATCATCCCATTAAACCATTTTTTTCAGGATTTTACATTGTCCTCCTCAATTCATCAAATATTGTTCTTTAGTTCTCCTTTAAGGATGACTACTATCGATTTTGGGAAAAGCGTTCATGGTTTTTTGGGGGTTCTTCCGTGAAAGTTCTAAAATAGACCCTAGACTTCGATCTCATCATTGAATATACTATAATTCCAATCTCAGTCAGTTTTCCTAGGCTACCGTTTCATCTGTTTAAAGATTAGTCTTTTTTTCCCATCTCTCAACTCAATGGTAATATTTTGAAATTGGATTCAACGATGAAATCTCTCTCCCGTCACTCTGTTGCCATAATTTGTGTCGAAATTGACATATCTAAGGATATTCCCTCTCACATTTGGATCCAATATAAAGATTATGGATTCTATTATAAGTTTTTGTATGAATGTATTTTGGACTGTTTTAACCATTGATATAAGATTTGGCATGCCTCAAATATATGTGGTCAGAAACATGCCAGTCCTGAGGTCAAGAAATCCACCTAGATTGTGAAGGGAAACCAAAATCCTGGAGTTGATGGAATTAATGTTACTATTGGACCATCTAGTTCTAGTGGAGGTCCAATGAACGATGTTAATAAATATGGTCACCCCCTGAGAGTATGAAATTTTCAAGATCTATGGACGTTGGTCTTACTATCACTGGTATCAATAGTCTCATGGTTTCCATAGAGGCGTATCAAAGGAATATTCTTGATTCTCTTGATTCAATGGACAAGGAAAAATAATACCTCTCGGATGAATCTCTTCAGAGAGAATAACACCCACTAGATATAATTGAGGAAGATTATCTCAAATAAAGTGCTTGAATAGGGGAAAACTCGATGGTAGATTTGGATGGATACATTACCCCAAACTCTGAGAAGACTAGGAAATGTCTGATAAGGAGGAGGGGTATAACAAAGATCCCGTGTACAGAGATGGTACCAGATTAAAGCAATCTTGTTTTTTGTCCTGAGTCCTAATGCTCAGGACTCGATGCTATACTACCCCTAGTTCCTATTGCATGTTGTTTTCAGTGAATCCACTTATGAAGCCACAAGTAAATGTAGTCCAGCCAAGAATATTAATGTTGTACTACCTCGTTTACCATCACATGCCATGTTGGATGATGTTTCCCAGTGCTGGACAACCATGATTTCTCGGAGTTGCTGCACTTTGGCATGAGGTTATTTCTTATGGGTTATTGTTTGAGGCTTATTGATATATATTCATATATTTATATCATTTTATATTGGTGTAAACACATTACACCTTGATCATGTTTTGTAAAACTATTTTATTAATAATTTTTAGGGGCATGAATTGGGTGATCAATTCTTGTCTCTGTTTGTCTTAAACAAATTTAGTTTAAAATAATTTTAACTTGAATTTTTTGACAACTCAAACTTTCATTATCAAGGGTTTTATAACCTTGATTTTTATGAATTATTTAAAACATTCACTCATCTAAACACAGACATCAAAAAAATAAAGAAAAATGTATTTCCCCATTTAATTATATAAACATTTACCCTTTATAGACTGAATAATTGTCATTAAAATAAATATCTATAGAGGAAGACGAATTCCGTCATTGAGAGCTTTGCCTTCGTGATGCCCTAGCTTCATGCCGTCGAGATCTGCTCCCCCCTCTCTATCAGAGGGGGGAGATTCAAACCTGTTACTGCCTACAAGGGAGGACGTTAGCCCTTCTATGCCTTTCCCTAAGATTTCAATTGCCCCAAAGGTGCCGAGTCTATTCCAGGAGGCACCCCAGCTATCTCTTCTTCCATCAGAGGTTAATAGCGCTGTGAATCTATGTAAGTTCACCTTGGTGGCCCGATTTCATCCCCAAAGGACCTCGGTGGAGGTGTCTGTGCAGTTCGTCTCTAAATCGTGGGTGTTTCCTGAGAATATGGTCGTCAGGTTGCTTGATAGGTGGCACCTCATGGTTCGATTTGGATCGGAGGAGGACATGATTGTTGCCTGGTCAAGATCTCTAAGAAAGGTGTGGTGCTTCTTTATTTTATTTATTCTGCTAGAGCTTTGAGTTTCATATTCAGCGCGAACCCTTTGGATCGTGACATGGGTAAGACTCCCCGACCTTCCTCTTTCTTTTCAAAATCCGTCAATTCTTTGTGCAATTGGTAACATGGTTGTCCGATTTCATTATTCTGATCAATGAATAGAATCTTTGTCTCATCCAATTTTCTCGAGGATTTGCATCAAGGTTAATGTCGCGAGCCCGCTAGTGCGTTGTGTTTGGATTACTGATGAACAGGAGTTTCGCCGGAGGCAGGAGGTTGTTTTTGAGTCTTGGATGATGTTCTGTGTGCACTGCTAGAGGTTTGGGCATCTAGAATCTGTTTTCCATAATCGAGGGAGGAGTGGTGGACCGCGGGTGATGGAAGGGTTGTGTGGAGAAGGATGTGCTGTCGTTAGTGCTTTGAGGCTGGTTCAAGTGGTAGTGAGGAGAGGATGTTCAGATGTTGTCATGAGTTTCGATGTTGCATCTGGGGTGTGTTTCAGGTCCGAAGGTGTTTCTGGATAGGGAGGCCGGATGGGTGCCTCTTGCAGTGAGGATAGTCTGGTCGACGTTGTACCAAAACTAGCTTGTTGTGTGAAGGAAAATCAGACACCCTTGAACCCATTGGTGTTGCAAGTGTTTGATAGGTTGAAACATGATCTTGCAGTGGAGTCTCGGCCTACTAAGGAGGGGAGTTCTTGTCATCTTCAGGAGGTTACTTCCACTAAGGAGAAGTTGGTCACTACGGTGGGAGATCATAGGGTTCTGAACCAGTGTATTGCAGGTGATGAGGAGGAGGTTTTGGAGAAGGGTGCTGCTGAGGTGAATAAATTCTCTTCTGTGGAATTACTTGGAATTCAGGGGGGGGATACTAGCCTTGTTTTGGTGGAGAAGCAAGAACCAGGCCCTTTGTAAGGGGTGAGTTGTGATGCTACTGCTTTGGTGCCCTCTAGACAGTTTGTGGCTGAGGATGTGGGTTTTTCTGTTCACCAGACCCAGCTGCAGGAGGTGGCTTGCAACTCAGTGCAACCAGAGTTGGTGTTTGGTTATGTTTTGGATTTGGATTCCCGTGTTTCAGGGTTTGTGGAGGTTTGTGTTCTAGAAAGGCCGATTGGTGATAATGGGGGAGTGGAGATCATGATCTCCACTGGTAATAGTTTTCTGGAATTTGAAAATGGGGAGCTACTGCATGACAAGGAAACTGATGTGGGGCAGGAAATTGGTCTCTTGAGGACTGCGGTTGATCCCCTGGATGCTCCAAATTGGGGAGATGTGATGGACCGGATGGATCGGCCACAATGTCTTGATACATCTATCAATAGTCCGGTCAATAAGGATTTTGGTTTGGAAGCTGCCTTTCAAGATGTGCAAAAACTGGGGGAGTGGGGTGATTTCTCGGAGAGTGACAGGGAAAAGGATAGTGGTGTGGTCCGACCTTCTTATAGTAATGTTGTTCAGGGAGCAAGGATGAAAGTGTAAGATGATGATGGTTCTAAGACCGCCCCACCATGGAGAAGAGTGAAGAAGGACTATTATTATCTTCCCAGGCTAGTGTCCATTAGATCTTTTGTTGGGAGGGACAGTTGGGCTATGCATTACTCAAAGGAATTTCTAGCCTTGGAAAAGTTGAATCTTAGAAGGAAATATGCCAAGGTTATTAAGAACTATGAAAGCTCAGAGTGGGAGATAGATATAACAGATGACTAAATCTCCAAAGGGGGTGGTGATGAGTATGATTTCTATGATATGTAGTTGTTCTGGACCTCTTGTAACTACTTTGCTTTTCTTTTATTAATAAATTGTCAGAGGCTTTCCTCTCGCTGAGCGTTTCAGGTATAAAGATCTATAGAGTGGAAACCATATGAATTTATTATTATTTTAAAAGTTTTTAAAAATTTATAGATTCAAGAAGAATATTATAAATATTTGGTTGTTTGATTATTTTAATAAATCCCCCTCAAAATTTTCCCAACATAATCCTTCACCTTTATTTATCATTATTTAAGGACAAAAAACCTAATAAGGGAATAGAGTGGATCCTAAAAAATATCATTATATTGTGAAATATGGATGAGAGATATTTTTAAATACGAAAACACCTTTTCTTTAAGGTATAAAATGTATAGACCTCTTTATGATTACATTTTAGAGTTTTTCAATTTTAACCTCTCTTAGAAGCACATGCTTATTCTATTTTCTAACTTACATCTTAGATATAATGGGATTATTTACTAGAGAAACTAAAGAATTTTGGTTCTTTTTGTATTTATATATTCTTACATCTTCTGCCAACCATTTAGAATATATGATTAGTATATCTTCAGGATCATGATCAACCTTCTCTTTAGGTGGAAATTCCTTCTTCATAAGTGATTTCACGTAACTTAAAGTCATTGATGGTTATTTTTTCACCTTTTATTTTTGTTCTGAAAACCATGCCATGAATTTTAAAAGAGAATTTATTTCCTACTTTCACCTACCATATACACTTCCATAAAATTTTAACTTACCCTTATTGGGAATATTACCAGAATATTTATAGGGAGTTTCAACCACTGATCCAATTCTACTATCTGTCACTTACATGTATTCCCTTTTTGATTATAGATTTCTCCATATTTATTTTGTAACATGTCTATTTTATCCATATAAATATTTTGAATATATCTAATAATATTTTCTTTACCAAGTGCTAAGATAATGTGAGATTATGTGGCCAATTTTTCCTAAATATTATTGAACAAAAATATTAATTATATTAATATCATGTGATGATATTTTTCCTAAAATCATTGAATAACTCTTTAATGGGGACTCATATGAGAAATATGAGACCTCCATCGAGTATGGAATGTGAGTTTTACCCTTGTCGTGACCTAATCTATATTGACAGCATGCATTTTTAAAAATGTTTTCACAGGCATAAATAATGAAATGAATAAATTAATTGAATTATTTTTTTAGTGTTGTGACCTAACCCTCTCATTTTTAAAGAATTATTATGGAAAATTCCTATGTTTAGACATGTAACCCTTATTATTGAGAGAGAGAACTGTGTGAAGGCATGAAGAATAACGACGACAGATCAAGGATCTTTTTTCCCAATGCAGGTTTTGGTTCTTCTAAAGAACATGACACATATTCATTATTTTTTAGTGATTTTTTCAAAGGTTTATTTCCCCATTGTTTATCCCATGATAAATGAGAAACAATTATTCTAACAGTTTTATTCATTGGTTGATCGTGATTTCAGGTTCGGGTTTTTGTATTCCTAGGATAGTGGTTCTACAAAATACACAATATTCAATCCTAGAGTGATCTTTTTTTAGTGAAAGAGATCAAGGGTGTAGTCATGGTGTATTGATGATAGTGTGTGACTGGAGGTAGATCATATTGCATTGGAGGTTACCTGAATTGTGGCTTTCATCGTTTGGAGGACACTCTGTGATAGAGTGATTCTAAATCTGATTTTATTTAGATTCTAGTTATTGTTGAATATAGGGATGATCAATACCAAATCCTATGTACCTAATAAGGATTTATATTAGTGGTGAAAGAGTCATAAGATTCATATAATAACCATGAGATTCTAAAAAATCTCGTATTACATAGAGTATACCCAAAGAGCACATGCCTTGTGGGGTCATTAGATACGATATTAGGGTTTATATGAAAAATTAAATATCACACATCATGTGGTCCCTAAAAACAGTACGTGAAACTATACTGGTATTTTTACATGAATATCATAGGATACATAGTTTCAGACACAACCATACACATGGTCATGGCTAGAGTACATGGGCACAACCTGATACCTGGACACGACCACGACACACAGGCACAACCCAAATTAAACAGACATGACCAAATATAGATGGTAACTAGTTGAATGATTGTTTGTTTTGGATCAACCTCTACACATTGTGTACCACTAATGGACATGCTTGTATATAGAGGATTAAATTCCATGTGAGAAAGTGAGAGGTGCTAATAACTAGGGTAGACAAGAAAAACTATATACCATTGGTATACAAAAAGTACTTTTTACAGGGCATTATGAGGCCCTACATTTCTTTAATATAGAATAGATTCAGTTGAGTGAGATATCTTGGTCCATTCTTACGATGATACAATGTTGAATTACATCCTAGAAATATGATTTCTATCCCCTCTATGTGTTCTATTTCAGATAGATTTTTTGGTATCCTTCATTGGGGCATGTGGTGGGATCCTTTATTATATCTTTTATAGGTGGGGTTAATGTTATCTATGTAACCACCATTCATAAATTTTTAATCCCTTACCTATAAAATTGATTTAATAAGGTTGGTGGAATCCCCCAGTGGTCCTGGGTATGATAACCTATCTGGGTGATTTGATCTTCAGAGATCTTGTGAGTACATATTGGTGAGGATAAAAGAGAATTCCCTCTCAGATGAGTTTCATTAATAATAGATCATCAATAACATAACTCTTGAGATCAGTTCTCTATTATGTTTATATATGGGGTTTCCCTCCCTACCATTAAGTATCATATCTTGGTTGACATACCTATGTATTGATGAGCTCACTAATCTTGACGATTTATGATTTGTTATTTTGTGGTGTCCTATTGGGTGTTGTTATACTCAGTACTTCATTGAATTTTCCTATATATGTCTTGTCCTATATAGATGACAGACCATTTGGCAGAGTCTTAGGAGGATTTGGAGTAGTCATAGATTAGTATTTTTCTAGCTAGTCTGAGGTTCTTACTAGTGTTGAATTTGATAGCACCCCTCCTTCTGAGCAAGTTTTATACTTTTTTAGTTTTTGGTGGGTTTATATTTATCTATTTTTTTTAATTTTATACTATGTGATACTATAATGGTGGGATTTAGATGTATGCATGAATTGGTATCTGTTGTATTGGTTTACATCTCATCGTTGAATATTATTTGAGATGTGTGTATGCATATAAGTACTTGGTATAATGCCTCCCATATGGGGTATATGACTACTTAGTGCTATTATATATCCCATAGTCCATTGAATGTGGTATTGGTGTTGTTAAACTAATTTTATCATGGACTAGGAATGCCTAGATGGGTTGGGTCTCGATTGAGTGGTATTAGTGGTTGTTCAACTTTTGGACTAGAGTTTTTGAGTTTTGTCTAGCTGTTAGGTTTGGATTTAGATTTATGGAAGTAATATCAAAAAAATTTCAATTCTATTTATAGGCTAATGTGTCTATTTTTGGTGTGGTGG
Source organism: Viscum album (assembly GCA_963277665.1). Classification (NCBI taxonomy): domain Eukaryota; kingdom Viridiplantae; phylum Streptophyta; class Magnoliopsida; order Santalales; family Viscaceae; genus Viscum; species Viscum album. The sequence goes on from OY728146.1 coordinate 1,787,173,308, forward strand.
CTAACATATCCATTCACCATGAATTTGATAACTTGTTTTTTGAATTAGTACAAATATGTACTGGTTGTGGGGAAAACATTGGTATATGCATCATATAAAGAATGGTTTGTGGTTTCTATTTCCTTATTGAGTGAAATACCTAAATATACTCATTGACCATTGTAAAGATTGATTTTATTTCAAGAATTCACTTTGAATACATCCAACCAGTATTCCACTACATGATCACATTGATGATCTATCGAGTGATGAGACTCACTACAAGGGCCTATATAAGATGTGGTGCCTCTAGGTGTTATTCCTATATTTCCTCCACCTATTGAGAAGAATATTACACTATAATTACTGATTGAGGATTTTCCCATGATGATAAAACTCCATGAGTTTCTGATGAAATGACCTCATATCTTTTAGGGAGATTCATACCCCTAGGTAGCTAATGAATCGCTTGAGGTGGTGACCCAAGTTTTCATCATTAAGAGGAAACCAACAGATAAGATGGCGGTCCTAGAGGTGAGTCTTCTTCAGGGATCCTATTTGTGATATTTATAGCGACCCTCACTTTTCATACATTAACATTACATTACTCTGTGGAATTACTTAATACATTACACAAAAAATGCTCAAAGATCGTATTAGTCTAGTGCCTTTGGAAACATGAAAAAATAAACGCTAAAACATAAGTGAGATACATTATCTCCAACTAGGTTCTTATTGACTATCACCATTATTAGAAAAATTAAACACAATACATATCTTCATAACCAGGCTGAATTGAAAACATAAAAAGGGGTGAACTTAGATTCTCAGTAAGGGTAAATAAGGGAAATATGTAAATATAATCATGACCATAAGGGTATGATAAAATAATCTTTAAATTATAATCCCATACCATATATATTAAATATTATAAACATGAATTGTGACATGAAAATTTGAAATTCATATGATATGAATCATAATGAAATAAAGAACAGAATCCTTGAAAGTATAACATAGGAATAAAACATGGAACTATGGAAGACACATAGAATATAATAATGATTTTCATAGTTGTCATGGAATCACTTACATGAAAATCATGGTAGTATGGGTTCAAATACCTTACCATCTTGGTTGTCATGGTTTACTACCATAACCATCATAGTATTCAAGGTTCAATCCCATAACCATTATTGGTAGTCAAGGTTCCCTCCCAAGACCGTCTTAGTACACAAGGTACTTCATGTTTATCTGATAAGATATAAATCTTTACCCAATGCATTATATGGAGAAATAGGTCCCACCCATCTCATAATAAAATCATACATACATGTTCCATAATATAATAGACAATGATATCATAACAAATGTAATGGAAAGGCTGTCATAAACATGTAATCATATCATAACCTATGGAAAAGATAAAGGTTTCATAATCATTTTATCAAAATAATATCCCATGAAAAGAAGGAGTTTTCTTAAACATAATCCCTTAAAAATAAAAACCATTAATAGAAGGAATATAAATGGTATTCGTTATCTATAACAAATTATGTCATCTTAAATGGGAAAGGATTTTGAAATATCACATGGAACATGAATTTTCCTTAAAAATCACATTTTCAAACATAATTTTTTTTTCAAAAAACCTTCTCTTTGAAACTAATTTTAAAGAAAACAAAATAATCATGGAAAATCATTTAAAATAGTTCTTGAGGAAAATATCTTTTTTTAATTGAAATTGTTTCCTTTTCTTAGAATATAGCTTAATTTTAAAAGAATAATTTTTTTAGATAATAAACTTGTGAGATTGTAAGGTAATATTAAATAAAATAAGGCATACTGAAAGCATAAAAATCCTTTCATTATGTATAAGTTGAAAAACATTCTTATCACACTTCTTCCAAAAAAGATAAAAATTACTTTGTTAGGAAAACAAAAAGAGATTACTTTCAAACCATTTAATAAAAAGTCATACTTGGGTCAAAATGGATTCAATTTTTTTTAAGAAGAGTAAAAATATTCTACAAAACTATTTTGAGAGACATGTACCTGGATGATAAATATACCCCATTAATTACGTATGTATAAAGAATCTCAGAAAATGAATAGATTGTGAAATTAACCCTTAAAACTTTATAATCAATAGAACCATATTCCTCATTAAATAATTAAAATTATGTGGATATAAAAATATCATAATATTATGGTTAAGACTCTTAATATACATTCATGGGAAGTATATATACCTTGTATAAGAAACAAGTAGTGTATGAGGCATGTGTCTCACAGAATTAAAGGTGAGAAAAAATTCCTTACCTTAAATATTGACCCTCATGGTACTCATTCAAAATTAATGTATAATAAATAAAAGTTTATTATAAATATATCATATAACAATATTTATATATTTAATACCATATATTATTTTATTAAGACATTATATTACCAGTCTATTATTAACTTCTTATTAAAGTTACATTTTAGGTGATAACAATCTTGTTAGTCATACATTATTTGACTTATTATACTTGATTATCATACAAAGATCATGATTTAATTTTTTAAATATTATAAAAATGATATAAATATCCTATATATTCAGTATATAAGTATTTATAATAATCTTTATTGATAAACTAAATACACCATTTATGGAGACGGTAGGTTGAACGTATGTATGAATGCTATTTTCATTTTATTTTCAGGTTAAAATAAGAGAAATTATATGATGTATTATTATCCCAGAATAATTTTAATGTCATATATAACATATTTATACATAAAATTCATCCTTATTAGCATCTATGTGAAATATATGTGAATAAAGAGTAACATCACATCATGGAGATGCTAAACCACATGTATGCATGAACAACGTTATCATTTTTCCAAAATATTAGATTGTAAAAAGGTAGAAAATATATTATTAATAAAGAGGTATAATTATATTATAAATATCTTATATAATAATTAAACTCATCATAATTCTTAGTTATAAAATATGGGGATGAAAAAAAATTACACCACAACGTGGAGATGGTAAGTTGTACGCGCACACACATGGTGATATAGTTTTTTATAGGATGGATAAAAGGAGGGATTTGGTTTTCCCATAATCATAAAACATATAAGTATATATATTATATTGGATTTATTTATTTATTATAGAATAATAATAATAATTGGAAGTAAAATAAGAAAATAAATTTAATTGGATTGGTAAAACAATTACATCTTCTTCGTTGGATTTGCTTTGGATCTTCTATTAGGGACACTAGAGTTGGTATTTTTGGATGAAAAATACATCTATAACTTCAATAAGTATTTTTAGAGGGTAAAGTTTTATGGTTTTTTTGATCTATAAGGTGTAAGGATGTGTGAGGAAGTAAGGGAGGAGGAACCCTTTTATAAGACATGGGAGGGGCACTCTAGGAAACTCTTAAAATATTAAATTAGAATAAATTGATTTTCGATTTCAAATAGATCCAAATTGATTTATTAAGAATATAATATTATTATGGGTCTAAATAATCTCAACAAATGTTTTTTATATAGGTTTTAGTAACATTGTTATCTATATCTTTTTGTTTTAACCCTTAGTTAATCTCTTTAACTCTTACTATGACAACTTGGGTTTTAACTTTTTAGGGTTAATATAATTACAATAAAATGAAAAACGAAACCCATGTGGATAATTTATGACATATTCAAACTTAATATAGTAATTTGAACGAATTATATATTTTTATGAGTTTGATATCATTTAATAAAAAATTATTTATTTTAAAGTATCATTTATGTCGATTTAATACTATTTATAATTTGTCTTTTCAAAAATATCTTAACAATATGATAAATAAAAAATTCCCCATATAATATATCTATAACATGTTTAGTTTGTCTATAAATTTATTTTTTATCATTAATTATCTCAAATTATATTAATTTTAATTTTTTTAATATCATTTACTTGAAATTTCTATTAATTAAACAATTAGTGCATCATTATTATACAAGCCTTTAATTAAATTATTTATTATCTACAAATTGAAAAAAAAATATCACAATGAATATATATTTAATATAATTCAAATGAATTTTTATTGTCAAATTTATCTTATTCATAACCATATTTTTAAAATGATTTACTTATTCAAATTATGAGTGTGACATTTTAAACTTATCCTTAAATAAAAGATATTAAATGTCATATTATTACCCAAGTAGTTTAAAAAAGTTATAATTTTGTCCTAAGTTTTATTTTAGTATAATACTACTTATCCAATGAAATTAGGACAAGTGTTAGGGTAATTTTGTAATATTATAATATTATTTTTTAACTTTAATTACATAATTCACCCTTAACTACGGTAAATAAAAATAAAAAAGTTACTACACTTATTAATCAAAAAATTTTAATTTGATTAAATTAGACTCCAAATATCATACTAATTTCAACCATGTATGTATTTTTTCTAAATTCAATTCACTGAAGTGGTAAAATTTAGTTTAATTTATAATAATATTTTAAATGAAAAGGTAGTTCTTAACTACAATGAAATATTTTAACTATTCATCGGAAAATGAAACCTCTCAGAAAAATACTAAAAATTAACCCTAGTTAATTTTGAAATTCCAAATTCAAGAATGATTTTTATTTTAACAATTTCAATTTCTAATAGTTTCTTAAATTAATTTTATTATTTTTCCTAGAAGGACATATACAGTAGTTCCTTTAAGAAAATAGTATTTCTAAATATATGAAGGCTTTACTAAAAAATTATACACTTCATTGTCAATATTTTTTATTTATATAAAAACAATACAAATAATATTTAAAAATTAGTTATTACTATTGATCTCACTATGTTTAACATATAGGTTATAATTATCTTGTTTTAATAATTATATATAAAAATATATGTTTCATGGAAAATCAGTGTTGCTTGTAACGCAAGCCAAGTCGGTGTTGCATATAGAGAAAGCTAATTCATTGTCATTTGAATGGAACATTTGAATTAGTGCAATGAAATTTGTAAAAAAAATTATTTTATTTAAAAAAAATTCACAAAAACTCAGGTTGTTACATTATACCCCCCTTAAAATGAATTTCACCCTCGAAATTGTTTTGTGTTATAGAAGGTTTAATAGTTGAATGATTATTTCAAATAAAACCTAATAAAAATAATGAAGTCTAAACCTTCATTTTAAAAAGTAAATGTTTTGGAAAATCACATTTTCCCAAAGTAAATCATAACTAGGTCTCTATGTTTGAGAACATAAGTGAAGATTTTTGCATGGAAGAGAAGCAAAAATAATTATACAAATTGATAAAGATCATTGATCACAAGAAATTTTGTGATCTAGATAGAGTTGAAAATCAAAAAATTATAAACTAAAGAAACGTGAAAGTTTGATCAATATCATCAAAATGATGATAGCATACAACCTTTTAACATCATGATCGTTTTCCAAATGTTTTTAAATTTTCATGAGAATACATACTTACTTGATTTCATCACAATATTAACCCTTTTCCTTCTTCGATCAATTTACACATTGTTTATTATTCCAAGAAATTAAGTTTAATTTATCACTTGTAAAGTGTTAAAAGATCACGAGATTCATACATAGAATGATGGGTCACTCTATTTGTATTTATCATAATTAAAAGGTTATCCCAAGTTATAAAATATGAATAAATTCACTTATGATGAGATAATACTTTAATATCACAAAATTTCTAAAGTTTAACATAAATTTCCCATAAATGGATTATCCTATAATCTCTTCGAAAACTGAAACATCCTACACTTTATAAACAAGTGTACTAAATCGGAAAAACACTTTCTTCTATATATCATAAGGTATCTCTTGGTTTTCACATTCAAATCATGTGAATACCTTTATCATGTATTCTCTTGAAACATGGTAATAACTTAATTTACCATAAATCCTTACAGACAACTTGCATGTTTCCTTATTATTAAGTCTAAAAAGTTTTAGACTTAATCCATGATAGTGTAACCCACATGTTAACAAATACTTAATCATTTCAAAGGTAACTGGTATCATCCAATATACTTATTCATACCCAACATATTTTTATCCAAATACCATTATCTCAACATCATGCGCATATTAAGGGTTATCCTTCCCTTAATCACATGTTTTCCAAAAACATCACCTTATTACCTTGATCACTTTTCATGGTTATCAGTACCATTAAGTATATACTCTTAAATACTTAAGTAAAGACTACAATGGATCTATACGAAGATGTTATATTATTCCAAAATACCATAAAAGTACTTATAAAGTATTATTCTTTAATTACAATACATAATAACTCTATCATTCCACAACTTCATTGTCGTAATCTACATCAAAAATAGTTATCTCATGAGATTTTCCTTTTCCTTTATCCTTAAAAGTATGGTGATGTCGATCATCATTTATAACCCTTGTATTAGGTAAATGGTAATCATAGTTTTCATTATCCTTACACTTGTAGCACTGAAGAGGGGGAGGTTCATTCTATGAAGTTTTCTCTCCATTCTTATTGATAGCTAACTTATTCCCCTCATTTTGACACTGAAAATCCTGATGACCATCCTTTCTACATTTAATTTTTTTAAACCCCCTAAGACAATTTCCTCCATGATTTAAAGATCCTCTTTTTCTATAAATGGTTTTTAGATTTCTATTTAATATTCATATTCCCCTTTTTGTCAAAACCATGAGACCAACACGTTACTCGAGCCTATATTTCAACCTTGATTGCACAACAAACAATATATTCCTAGATAATAAATTATATTATTGAAAACACCTTTATCACATGTTACTTTAATCAATTTGGGAACCTATCAACTTTACTTTTGGTATCGATGAAAATTCTAGAAGCATACCTCACAAGTCTTATGAAATTAGATTTACAGGCAATAAAAATATCATCATCTATTTACTTTAAATTGAGAAGCTCCTTCTCAATTTTCATATGTATAATATGAGGAAATTTATTACTAAATAATAAATTCTTTAACTCATATCAAACCATGGATTCAATTTTTTCTTTCCGACTCAAATTCTTGATTACATTTCACCACAACTCTGCTTTTCCTTCTTACCTATAAACATCCAAAATGACTTTCTCATGTTCTGAACACTGGAGGATAAAGAATATACTTTCAGTGGTACTGATCCATTATTGATCAATAAGTGGATCATAAGACCCACTAAAAAATGTGGTCTTTTCCTCATGAAATAATAAATAGACTGTTGTTCCCTCCATATCTCATTTAAAATTATAGTATGATTTATATCTTGAGAAAGATCGGTGAGCATAGAAATGATATTTTTCATACCAACTCCCATATCATTTGTTTTCTTAGGAAAATAATTTCATTTTTTATCATAATTACCATTAATGTAGTTTCGTTGGGTTCCAACCATTGACTAAAACAAAAAATTATAGAGTAATACACATTTTTCATATTGAGGAACCACATAGTCATGAAAATTCACTTATAGGATATATAAATTATAACACCTTACTTAATATATGACAAATTATTTTCATCTTTTTTATTTATATCCAACTAATATTTAAATAATTTATGTTGTCTTGTGAAGAGTTTAGGAATTTCTTAATCATATCCCCCGGGCATGTCCAACAATGTGTGAAGTAAGGCCCATTGTCATGTACCAGGTTACATTGATTCGAGCCTAATGCACCTTGTTAGAATCTTCTCTGTGTCGGTTACATATTTTAAACTTATAGTCGAGTTGGATTAAAAAATAATGGGGGAAAATTTCAATGGGAACTCTGTTGTGAGCAAGATCCCAGATGAGATTGAATCTCGAAGGTTATATCTTAGGTTTATTGAAATGATTTATCCATTTGTAATTGATTTTATGGTTAAATAAATAATGATTGTAGAATTTTTTTGATTTAAGCATACCATTTTGAGAAAGTCCAAAATTAATAAATCATTAGTGTATGCGAAAGAGTAGTTTTCAATGACGTTCAAAATAGTATCAGGGAGGTGATCATGTTGAGAGTTTAAAATTTTTCTGATAGAGTTTTTGGTATTATCAAGAGTTTGATCAAGAGATATCATAGAAATTAAATGTGTGCCAGTCTAGTTACCCAACCATAATTTCATGGAGGCGTCTCTGGAGACCATCCATATGGAATTTTTCATAATATTGTTGAATTAGTTTTTGATGGATGGCCATATGGAAGAATTAATGAAATTCGAATTACTCATCTTATGTTTTTAAAGAAACCTATTTTTGAGAAAGGTAATAGCTTCTGAAGTATTGTGAAAAAATGTTCCATGTGAGTCTTTCCTAAAGGGATTCATTAATGTTTTGTATATTTTTAATACCAGTACCACCATTCTCAATGGGCTTGTAACAAGTTCTCCAGGGAACAATCCCAATTTTTCTTTCCAGAAAACTACCAGTCCAGATTAAATTCATTATAGTGGTGTTCGTTTTTTAATATGTCAAACAGGACATTTTTAGACCATCAGGGAGTAAACCATCTTAGAGACATTAGTTGATTTAATAAGGGAAGTCCTACCTACCATAGAGAGATATTTTTCATTTCCAAGAAGAGAGATAGTTTAGAACTTGGTCAACAATAGTCGCAAAGTGACAAGACATGGGCCTGCCTGAAATGATGGGAAAACTAAGATAAGTGAAAGGGATCGTACATTACTCCAGATATAGGTTAGTGATAATGTTACCTTTTCTCCAGGGAGGAAAGTTCTTCCTAATTAAGATATAGGATTTTCTAACTAATGCTTCAACCAGAAACCTCTTTTATAGTGTTAGAGTGCAGTTTTGAGGTTAAGAATGATTCTTTTATCACCATGAAGGAAAAATATGATGTCATTAGCATAAAAAAGATGTGTAGGGGCATTCACACTCCTAGAAAAATGTATGTAATTCTGCCTATTTTGGACCACTAGATGGTTGATCTGACGACTGAGGTAGTCTTCTACTATCGAGAATAGAATGGAAGATTGGGGTCACCTTGCATGAAACCTTTGGTGAATTTAAAATATCCCTTTGGAGATCCATTGATCAAAATTAATATAGACACCGAGTTGAAGAGAGTTCTATTTACAGTGATAAAAGAGGCTCTAATGCCAGAACCATGATGGGCTTTGAAGATAAAGCTCTAGTCCATGGTGTCAAAGAACCTTATGATGTCCTATTTAATAGCTATGTTTCATCCTCTGTTATTTTTATTCCAGTTTTTGACACACTCTGAGGTAATACAGATGTATTCTTGAATGGATCTACCTTTATAAAACCAAATTAGTTTCAGGAGACAATTGTGTCTGTGATAGTGGAAAGTCTATTAGCAGTGATTTTGGTTTTGATTTTATAAAGAGTATTGATAATAGGAATGGGTCCAAACATTTGAATCTCGAAGGAATTATCCACTTTTGGGATCTAGGTGAGAAACTAGGCATTAAGAGCATAAGGAAGAACCCCATTGTAAAAAATGATTTAACATGTTTAAAAACATCGATATGAATCACATCCCAATAATGTTGAAAGAAACCATTATTAAAGATATCAGGACCTAAAGCACTATTGGGATTCAAAATAAATATAGTGTCTTTGATTTCATGATCCAACAGAGTGTTGAGAAGGAAGTAGTTTTCCTCTTCAATGATCACTAAATGAATGCCCTTTGGAATGAGGTTTTTTCGTTATTAGGACCATTGAAGATGGTTTTGTAGCAGGAGACGATATGATGAATGATGTTATCTTCATTGTCAATTAGCTCATCCCCATCCTATAGAAAGTTTCAAAACCTATTGAAATTCCTGATTATTTTATGAGAGTTATATAATTTAGTATTTATGTCACCATTTTTAACCATTTAACTTTAAATGCGTGTTTTCTCATATTTTCTTTAAACATAAGCAAGGAGTTGATTTTGACTGAAATGTTTAGTTCTTGAGTAGGATCAGTGTTTAGGTCAAAGCTGGTGTTTTTGTTTTGAAGATAATTGAGATCATTCTCAATAAGTATGATGTCATTGTTAATTTTTTTGTCTTTAGATTTCCACTAGGTTTTTAGAGTTTGTTTGAGATGTTTTAATTTGAGGTTATAGGAAAAGTAATCATTGTTATGAGACATAGAGGACCAATATATTTATATGATATGAGTGAAATCATCATCATAGAACCACATATTGTTAAATCTGAAAGGAAATAGTGGTTTCATGTCTTTGGGGGAGATATTGAACAGGATGGGGTGATGATCAGAGTTCAGCAAGTGAAGAGTGGTGATGAAGATAGTGTCCCACTTATCTAAAGTGGGGACACTCATGAAGACTATATCCAACTTATAGGCAACCAATTTGTTTTAATGTCTTCTATAACAAGTGTATTTCACACCAGTCAGATTAATTTCAATTGTATCATTATCTTAGATCAAGGATCTAAATTCTATTGTGGAAATAGAAGCATGAGAAGGACCAATTTTCTCTCTTGAGATGAGAATGGAATTAAATTTTTCAATAAGAAGCCAGGGTGAATTAATGTTAGTGCCTAGATATGAGAGATCATTCCAAAGTGTTCCCCTGTCCAGGTATCTATTCTTATTATAAAAAAGGATCATGAAATATGTGTTCCATATATAATAAATTTCCAAGTAAAAATCAGGTTAGAGATATTGAAAACACTAACATTTTGGTGAGAAGAGTGCCAAAAAGATCCCTAAAGATTCAGCATTGAGGTTATTAATGATTTCACCAGAAAAAACACAATTATGTTTACATAAATGAGGATATTTATTGGAAAAACTAATATTTGGTTCAACAAAAAAATATAACATTTGATGGTGAGTGTTAACAATTCTATTTAAAACAATGAACGCGTCATAATTTTAAAAAACCTGATAATTCCAAAGAGAATCTTCATTTAAACCTAAGTTTTGATTGAGAACTCCCCATTTTATTTTTTTCTAAACCTTTATTTATAGTAGACCTTCTAACCTCTTGAGTACTATTAGTGTTATTTTCCTATTAATTTCTTGATATGATAGGGTTCATCTTTTTAGGTTAATTTTTTGGAACATTCATAGTTGAGTTTGTAGAACTCTTAGAACAGAACAACTAAGAATTTGTAATTTGGTTCGAAATCAAATTTCCACACTTCCTATAGAAGTCATCACTATCTATAGATAGAGAACTAAGAGTACCTAGAGCCTTTTAAGAAGATGTATTCTACTGTTTAATCGTGTCAAGATCAGATGGATGAAAATGCATCTGTTCCATGGAGTCATTAATTACCTGCATATGATTAGAGCCCTATACCGAGGGTGTGTTACCATGTTTAATAGATTCTAGTGTCATTATGGAATTATAACTAGTCTTAGAGATTAAGATTTGTGTCTCGGCCTGAACTGCCTTAGGGATAATGGTTAGTTTTCCAAATTTGATAGGTCTGTAAGAGTTTTAATGTGAGAAGATGGAGCTACAACTAATTAATTATCTTTAGTTTAGGTTCCATTATTTATCTATAGAGTAGTATCATTATTAGATATTATATAGATTTTATTATTAACCTTAATATTTCTATTATTAAGCTGTATTATTGTAGAATTAAGGTTTGGGTTTGTAGATTTCATATGTCAAGTATCAGTACCATCAATACTGTCAACCAATTAAAGACCATTAAAAGATAAATTGGCAGAAGTCGAAATGGTTTTACCTAGTTCCTTTTTCTTCTCCACCCCAGACTACTCCATGGGTTTTATATTCTTAGTGGATCCATTGATTTCCTACAGTTTCATAGGATCATATATCGAGGGTGTATTTCCCTTAAATGGTTTAACAGATTCCAATTCCTTTGAAAAAGTTACAGTCACCTTAGTAATAATGGACTATGTGTTGTCCTGAACAGCCTTTGGGTTAGTCATAGATTTCTCAGATTTTATAGTATGTCTAGTGGTATCCATATTTTTAGAGAAAATAACAGATGAACTTTGAGCATGGGTAATAGAATCTTAAGTCATTTGTTTTTATGATGGTTTCATTCTTTATCCCTAAAGTACCAGTGGCATTAAATAGGTTGGGGTCCTCAGTCTGTCCAATACCCAAATCCAGGGTGTGTTCATCCATAATTTGTACAAAAATTACCGTAAGGCAATAACAATTATGAAGGCTTACAGTGCATGTGTTTCTTGAATTGCCTTTCAATTTTTCAAGTGGTTTATCCCTCCTACACAGTGTATGTTAATCATCTTGAATGAGAATAGATCTTGAAATCTGATCAAATTGACAAGTATTATGTTCTTACTTCTCATTGGATAGCCTTATAGTGTCCAAAACTAGATTTTATTTTTCTTTTAATATGACTTTATATTTAATGGAGTTTTCTTCTTCCTCAGCAAAATATGTACATTTTATACCCGAGTTATCCCCTATGTGTGAAAAACAGTGTGATTGTTTCACCCAAATTTCGGATTTCTTTTTTGGAGGTTCAGGTATATCCATATTGGGAGCATTATCTTTCATATTTCTCCTTATTTCCTTCTAGTAATTTTCAATTGGTTGGATTACTTTTTTTCTAATCACCATACAATTGGTTATTGTATGACCAATGATCTTACAAAGGTCACAAAAGGGAGGTTTAATCTCATATTCAATTCTAATTTCAATTTTTTTGTCATTGGAATAGAAATTAATTTTATTGGCCATCTTTGAATCTATGTTTTATTTACCATAACTCTAGAAAAAATTCCTAGGTCATCATTTAAGGCCATAAAGTTAGACCCAGACTTGTGCCACTATATTCTTATATGTGTGTGAGTTGAATGTAGAGTCCTAGTAAGAAATTATAAGTAAAAATAGTTTTAGATTAAGGTTTCTAGTATTCAATACCCTCTATAGATCATCTTGAGATTTAAACAAAATGTGAAAATATCTTTTTCCTATTGGAATATATTTCTATTTAAATAATTTCAACAATGTGCAATAAACATATGTAATTTAGTTAAAGGAAATGGGTGGTCACCTTTGAGGTAGGAGATACAGACCATGTCAGAATATTTTCACATTTTCATGCATTGTTAAAGAGCCTACGAGTCCGCTTCCACCAATAATCCACCATTATCTATTCTCATGACAAGGGGAGGCTTCATCATTATGTCTTTTCTTATATTTGTGTGATTCCCTCCGATCTACTGAAAAAATAAAAAGTGCGAATATTTTCTTTAGGGGCATCCTTATTATGATTTTCCATGAGAGGATATTGTACATGGGGAACTTGATTCATCTGAAAAGTAACAAAGTGATGTGATTCAAATCTCCCATGCATGAGGGAATCTAACATGAGTGTGAAGATCAAAGGAATCAGGAGAGAAAACCCTAATCAATCGAGGTTTTTAGTGATATATGGAAGTAAATCCACCATAAAGTATGTCACTATAGATGGGGTAGGATTTTTGAAGATCACTTGGAACATAAAATTTCCTTAAAAATCTTATTTTAAAACATAATTTTTTTTTCAAAACCCTTCTTTTTTTAATTTAATTCAAAAACATATAAAATAATCATGAAAATCATTTAAGATAATTATTGAGTAAAATATCCTTTCATCATTGAAATCATTCCATTTTCTTAAAATTATCTACAATTTTAAAAGAAAAAATTTTATACGAGAATTACCTTGTAATATTGTAAGTTAATATTAAATTCAATAAGTCATATTGATAGCATAAAAATATTTTCATTCCATATAAGCTAAAAAAACCATTCTTATCTTACATCCTCCAAAATAGTCCAAAAGCACCTCTTTAGGAAAAAGACAAAAGATTCATTTCAAACCATTTAAGAAAAATTAATAGATGGGTAAAAATTATGTAAATTTATTTAGAAAAGTAGTAAAAATATTCTGTAAAAATAATTTAAGAAACATGTACATGGATAATAAATATACCCTAGTAATTACTTACGCATAAACAATCTCAGAAAATAATGAGATTGTGAAATTATCACTGAAAACATTATAATCAGTAGAATCGTATGACCCATGAAATAAGTGAAATTATATAGACATAAAAATACAATACTATTATGGTTAATCCTCAAAGAAAAGATTATTGGGCAGTATATACACAATTTAGAAGAAACAATTAGTGTTTGAGGCATGCGTCTTATAGAATTAAAGGTGAGACAAAATCCATTACCTTTTATCTTAACTCTCATCGTACTCATTAAAATATCTTTTATAATAAATATAATTTTATTATACATCTATAAAAGAACCATATTTATATATTAAACATCATATATGCTTTTCTTAAGACTTTATATTACCAGTTTTTTTATTAATTTCTTATTAAAGTTACGTTTCAGGTGATAACCACCTTGTTAATCATATTTGATTTGTCTTGGTATTCTTTATTATCATACATAGCTCCTAGTTTAATTATTTATTGAATATAAAAAGCTATATAAATATCATATATATTTAGTATATAAGTATTTATAATAATGTTTATTAATAAAGAAACACACTATTTATAGAGATAGTAGGCCATAAGTACGAATGAAAGCAGTTTTCATTTTCATGTATGGTTTAAAGGAGAGAGGCTATATGGTATATTATTAATAAAGAATCATTTTAATGTCATTTATAACATATATTTTCATAAAATTTAACCTTATTACCATCTATGTGAATTATATGCGGATAATGAGTCACATCGCATCCTGAAGATGGTAAGCCATACGTACACACGAAAGATGTTATTATTTTCCCAAAATATTAGATGGTAAATAGGTAGATATGATATTATTATTAAATAGGTATAATTAGATTATAAATATCATATATAATGATTAAACTCATCATAATTATTATTCATAAAAGATGGCAATGAAAACCACGTTGTGGAGATGGTAAGTCATACGCACGCACGCATGATGATATTGTTTTTCATAGGATGGATAAAATGAAAGAAATGATTGTCCCATAATCATAATAAAAAATATATATATATATGATAATAGAGATTTTTACGTTTTTATTTAAACAACCTAATATGTGGAAGTAAAAGAAGAAAATAAATTGAATTGGATTGGAAAAACAATTACCTATTCTTCGGTGGAATTCTTTTGGATCTCCTCTTAGGGACATTAGGGATGGTATTTTTTTAAAGAAAATGACCTATAGAAATCAAATAAGAATGTTTATAGGATAATTGGTCATGGTTTGGTTGAGATATAAGGCTCAAGGTGGTGTAAGGATGTGAGGTAGGAGGTTCCCTTTTATAAGAGAGGGGAGGGGCACTCTAAGAAATTCATAAAATTTTAAATTAATGTAAAATAATTTTAGATTTAAAATAGCTCCAAAGTGAGTTATTTAGAATATAAGATGATGATGAGTCAAAATCCTCTCAAAAAAATTATTTTTATATTGGTTAGGTAAAATTATTAACCTTATCTTTTGGTTTTAACCCTTAATTAAACCCTTTAACTCTTACCAGGACAACTTAGATTTTTTTACACTTTAAGGTTAATATAATTACTATAAAATTAAAATAAAACCCTAATTGGATAATATATTAAAAATATCTTAACAAAATGATAAATTCAAAAGAACACAAATAATATATCTGTAAAATTTCTATTTTATATATAAAATTAGTGGTTGTCATTAATTATGTCAAATTATATTTATTTTGAAAATTTTAATATCATTTACTTGATATTTACATTAATTAAAAAATTAGAACATCATTATTATACAATAATTTAATTAAATTATTTATTCTCTAAAAATTAAAAATCAAATATCATGATAAATATAAATATATTATCTCTTAAATAAATATTTATAGTCGAATTTTTCTTATGTATAACCTTATATTAAAAATTATTTACCTTTTAAAATTATGATCATGGAATTTTTAACTTATCAATAAGTAAAATATAATAAAGATCATATTCACTCCCAATTGGCTTAAAAGGACATAATTTCATCTTACGATTGATTTTACCCTAATACCACTTATTCAATAAATTTAGGAAAAGTTTTAGTGTAATTTTATAATACTATAATATTATAAAATTATTTTTACCTTTAAATACTCAATTTACCCTTAACTGTAGTAAATAAAAATAAAAATTTAGTAAAGTTAATAATCATAATAAAATTTATTTTATTCTATTAGACTCTAAAAATCACACTAATTTCAACCATGTATGTCCATTTTTCAAAATTCAATTCACCGAAGTGAAAAAATTAAATTTAATGCTAATCCCAGAGACGTGACAGGAAGCTGGGTGAAATAAATGTTCCAAAGTTTAATAAGTTTTTAAATATAATTATCGTATAAAAAGATTAAAATAGCATTCATTATATTAATATATATATATAATTGATCTATTGTGACTTTAAAAATAAATTTATGTCATATAAATTATTTAAACATAAAGGTAGTTTTCAACTACAATGTAGTATTTTTCACCATTCATAAAAAAATGAAACTTCTCAGAAAAATGATGAACATTATACTTTAGTTAATTTTGGCCTTCAGAATTTAAAAATGATATATATTTTACCAATTTTAATTTCTAAGAGTGTATAAAATTATTTTTATTATTGTTCACATTTGGACATAAAAAAGTAGTTCCTTTAAGAAAATAGTATTTCTCAACATTTATAGGATTTTCCAAAAATATACACTTCATTTTAAATATGTTTTATTTTTATAAAATAAATATAAATTATATTTAAAAATTAGTTATTAATATTTGTATCACTACATTTAACAGTTAGGTTATATTTATCTCATTTTAGTAATTATATAAAAAAAATAAGTTTCAAGGAAACTCAATGTTGTGTTTAATGCATGCCAAGTTGGTGTTGTGTATAGTTCAAGATAAGTAATTGTGTGGAAAGAACATTTGATTTGTTTCAACACAATAAATAAAAAAAATATTCAAAGAAAAATGTTTACAAAAACTCAAGGTGTTACAATATTGGAGTATGGTGACTCAGTTACATGACAAGATAACTCTTTCTTAAGTATACATTGATCATATCTTCAGTGAGAAGTTATATCCAAATTTGTTGTGAACGGTTCATATTTAGGATATTATATAGATGTAGTAAGTAAATATTATTATGGTGGAGTATTCTGTGAGGTTCAATGACATTTGATGGTACTCTCTATATATGGTTAGAGATCCGTTCTTTTATAGAATGGACTTTTGTGTGGATAATACACATATATATTTGGGATAGAGTGATATATATTTGAATCACCACATATTATAGAGTACTTCAATGGGTTTTAGTAGTGTAGAGGTCTTGGTAGAGAAGAAATTAATAATGGGTTCTAGTAGGGGGCATGGAGAAGCTGAGACTTCCGAAAATAGTAGCTGATAGTATTCAAAAGTATCTTAGAGTGAGATATTCTTTAGGATATAATCTAAATGAATATTATTGGTAGTTAAGGGATCTCAGGATGGTTCTAGTAAATTTATAAAGAGGTGATGTTTCTCTTATGATGGTCTGGGACATCTCACACAGGATTGTCCAAGACTCCATACAACTGAAATGGAGATGGTTGATAGACAACATAGACAAAGGTAGTGGTAGGGGAAGGGATGATCCTGTGGTGGAAGTCATGGTAGAGGATTGGGTAGTGGAGCTAGAGGTGGTAGGAGGCTTCACCTCTCTCCCTAACCACCCCATGTGTTTTTCACTGGTGTTAGGGGGTTAGTGGTTAGGGATGTGGAAAACTATATGCAGTGGAGGCCTACGACTCCAAGGATCTGGGGATGATTTGAGATATGATATATGTCTGATATACTTTAGTTGGTACACTGATTGATATGGGTGGGATCCACTATTTTATTTCCACTGCTCCGGTTCAAGACATAGAGATTCTAGTTGATCCCTTAGCTTGACCCTTCTACTTGGAGACTACTACCCGAGGTGACTCAGTGATCACACACGCTGATAGTGTGACTAGACTGTTGGAGGTGAGAGTTTTTTATGGGATCATTTTTTAGTAGGGATGTGGCCTAATAATTTCATCTTAGGTATATAATTTCTATCAATAATTCTTCTTAGATATATAGTTTCAGGAAAAGGATTTTGTGTGTCTATGGTGATTAGATGAGGTTTTCCTTTATCGGTGAGATGGAAACCTATAAAGAGTAGGATGGTCTCTTTCATAATATGGTACAACTGATTAATCATCAATCAGAAAATATTTTCCTTGGAGTGGTTGATGTTATGTTCTTTCATCTTCCTACAGTGGTGGAAAGGTATTAAGATGTATTTTCTAAGGATATTCAAGGCTTAATTCCCAGCCAAGAGTTATACTTCTATATATAATTATACCTAGGGATGGACTCCATCTCTATTCTAGAATATTAGAAGGCTCCTACAAGGATTTGGGTTCTTAATGTTAATTCTGAGGAGTTGTAGGAGAAGGGATTTATCTGACCCAATGTGTCTCCCAATGCAGCCCCGATGTTGTTTTCCAAGAATTCAAATGAGAGATTAAGGTTGTTTGTGGATTATCATTGCCTAAACCAGGTGACCATCAATAATAAGTATCTGAAAATTATAATCAATAACCTTTTAGATATTTTGAGAGGGGTGAGATGGTTCTCGAAGATACATATCATATCAAGTTATCACCATATTTGAGTACGAGCTGTGGATATACAATAAATTTCCTTCCAATGTCCCTATAGTCGTTATGAGTAATTGGTGATGCCTTTCATCCTGAAAAATTCCACAACATTGTTCATGTGAATCATGAAAAATATCTTTTAGTCTTTCATATAATGGTTTTTGGTGGTATTCATCGATTATATCCTAGTGTATTTGGTTTCTGAGGAGTGGCACACAAGACAATTGAGGATGGTCCTGAATATACATCAAGACAATTGGACTTATGGGAAGTTATCAAAGTGATTGTTATAGATTAATAAGTTCAAATTTTTGGGACATGTCATAATAGTATACGGTGTAGCAGTAAACCTGATGAAAGTAGAGGCAGTGCTAGCTTAGGATCCACCTAAGAGGGTGAAGGAGACATAGGGCCTCCTTTGTTTCATATGCTATTATAGAAGATTTGTGCCTAATATCTCTTGGATATCAGCACCTTTGATTGATTCGAACCAAAATCATAAGCCTTTAATTTATACATAGAGGTGCCAATAGGTATTTTAGGAGTTGTGGTAGATATTTATGAGCACTCCCATCTTGATATTTCTATATTAAGGGGTCGATTAATTAGTGTTCTACGATGCCAAAGGGATATGGCATGATTGGGTTTTGATGTTAAGGAAGAAAATAATTTCCTATATGTCTCAAAAATTATGACCACATGGGTATAAATATATGAACCATGATATAGAGTTGGTAGTATTATTATTCACCCTGAATATATGGATACACTACCTTATAGGGGCAGTTTATAATCTATTCTGACTATATGTGTCTCAAGTATATCTTCTCATATAAGTATCATAAATTGAGATAGAGTTGAGGACTATATTTCCTCCTGGATTATAAAATATAGATAGTCTATACTTCTAGGAGGGGGAACATAATGGAAGACTCTCTTAGTAGAATATCTTGTTTATATTTCTTGGTAGAGGTGTCAGAGCAGTTAGCATTGTTGTAGTTTTCCTTAATAAACAAGGATGGTTCAACATATCAATAGTAAATGGTTGTTATCTAACCAATTATATAACATTTCATGGAGGATCAAAATAAAGATACTGGCTATGAAAAATTAGGTGCCTAAGTATCTACTAGATGTTTTTTTGATGGATTTTTTTAATGTGGGGAGCATGTTTTCCTATTCACAGGACTAATGATGGTGATAGTGATGTTGCATGAGGAGGATTTGAGGCAATTCCCTACATATATTTTAGTGGTATTTCTTGGTATGGAAAATATTTTATAGGTCCTTTGATGTTATTTTTGGTGTCCATGTATGAAGAACTGTGTAGTAGATTTTTTCTCTTGAATCCACACTTTTTAGTAGGTAAATGTTGAGCACCAATTTCCTATGGGTTTATCCCAAACCCTTGATGTGATAAAGTGGAAATAGGATAGTATATACATGAAATTTGTGATGGGATTTACATATATTTCTATAAGAAAAGATTCTATTTTGGTGGTCATATACCAACTCACTAATTCATTCCACTTCTTGGCCATCCGAGAGTAGAGTTCGACAGAGATATTGAGATGCCTTTACTTGCATGAGATAATATGGATCCATGGAGTCCCCTCGATTATAATTTTAGGCCATGATTCAAACATAACATTGTGATTATAGAGATTATTACATGTGGCCTTTGGCACACAATTGAATTTGATCATTCTGTTTAACTCTCAGACTAACGGCCAGACCCAATAGACAATCTTTGATCTGGTGTACATGCTTTGGACATGAATATTAGACTTTTCCATATCTAGGATGATCACCTAGCCTTTTTGGAGTTATCATAAAAAACATCAACTATTTTACCATCGGTATTAACTATTCAATGTTTTGTATGGGTGAACCTATATGTCTCCAATTTTTTAGACCGATCAAGGTGAAATAGTACTCATAAAGGAAGAGTTAGTGAAATCTACAACAGAGAAGGTGAATATCAGCTTGGAATCGATGAGTACTGGATAGAGAAATCAAAAGTCTTATACGGACTGATGATGAAGACCTTTGGAGTTTGACGAGGGATAGAATGTTTTCTTGAGGGTATCACCTTGACATAGGCTGTGTATATTTGGTCATAGTGAAAAACAATCTTCAAGATTAATGATCCCTTTCTTGATACTATGTAGGGTTAGAAAGGTGGCATACTGCCTAGCCTTACCTCCATAGTTATAAGGAGTACATGATTCTTTCCATGTGTTTCAAATGAGGTGGTACATACTTTTTGGTCCCTTGATATAGCGGTAGTGAACGGGGGGTGTGAATAGTCCTTTTTAATTTATTATTAAAAAAACTAATTTATTATAGGAATATCAATGTTAAAAATTTTAGTTGAAATAAAAAAGATTACACAAGATGTTTTTATAGAGTTTTATATCATCATAATCCTAGTCCTTTCATCAATATCCTCTACTTCATAAGATTAATGGTATTAACTAGATCCTCACATTTGAAAGGGAGTGATAAACCAATTACATACATATTAAAAAATTGCATTTTCACACCTAGTGGTATAGCTCATGGCTTTTAAAGGACTCACAACCTAACTTCCTTTTTTTAGGAAAAAAACCCTACCATGATTTTAGAAGGGAGGAATAATCTGATAAAAGCTTTTGGATGGGAAAATCTTGAACCAAAACTCTAGAGAACAAAAAGGATGCAGGAATAATTACAATGGAGAAATAAAAAAAACAAAATTGAGCAGAAAATGCAGAAATTCAATGCATTTCAAGTTCTTTGATCACTCCAGGGTTATAAGATGAATGAAATGAATATTCTTAGGGATTAGAGAAGAAAAAAATTCAATGAGGTTTTTTGATCAATTTTAGAGCAACATAAGTTGTATCATAGAATTCTCATCGAATAAATCATATGTAATAGTATATGTTACTAATTATTAAAGGGATGTCCCCGAACATTAAAGAAATATCTTCTAAGAGTGTATCCATAGAAAATATTTGAAAAAAAATTGTCAGTGTATAACTATACTATTATGTAACTATTAAATTTTATTTTTTAAAGTCGTGATGGTAGAAAAACACAACCAGATATTATATTTATTCATAAAAAATTTAATATTTTAAGAATAAAAATTCTATATAAATTTAAATTGTAAAACAACTGAAATAAAAATATATTTTTCTAGATTATGCATAGAACAAATACTTTAAAAAATAGATCATCATATGAACTCTCAAAACTGTAAGTGTATGTTTCCGTAAAAATAATGTAACTATAATTTTTATACATTTTACATTTTTAGATAAAAAAATAATTAGTAAAACAATTAATAAAAGATATATTTTAATAACATAAACTAATAATAAGAAATAAAAATATAAAATAAAATTTTCTTTAATGATGACTCATGACCTACCATTGAAACAAAGAGAGGTGGCTCATGAACTACCGTTGGAAATATCCAATGGTGGAAAAACAGATCATAAATTACCAAATAAATACTATGAAAAAATAAAAATAATTAATCGAAACAAAAAATAATTATGTTCTTTTTACAATAAATCAGTTTATGATAAGAATAACAAATTACCTACTTTTGGATGCCCAACGGTGACTCATGACTCACTATTGGGTTCCAATAGTGACTCATGAACTACCATTAGGTTCTAATGGTGACTCGTGAAAAATTATTTTCAAACAAAATATTGATGTTACAGAAGAATAAAAAAAAATATTATTTCTGAAAGAATAATTAAATAATAAAAATAGATAGAATAAGTGAAAAAATAACCTTTTCCCAAGATTCAACATACATGAAGAAATAAAAGACCATAAAAATGTTGTATATTAGCTGAATTAAAAACTTTTAATAAAAATAATAAAACAAGATAAAAACATCAAACATATAGAATAAACCACAACACTTAAAAAGGATATGTAAATGATTTTATTGGATCTCAATGAATTTTCATCCAAGGAATAGAACATCATGAAGAAAATTAATGGAGAAGAGAAGATAAACCATTGTTGATATACAATACATTGTAAAAATAACTCACTGATAAAAGCTGGCGGTTGGTCATGACCCACCGTTGGTGTTTTAAAATGTAGGCTCATTCACCCACCATTGGTATTTTCCAATGGTGACTCATCAACCACCATTTTAAATTTTGAATGATGAATCTACATCTATCCAACCAAACATATTAAGAACCTTTGAACGATAAGAAATAAATCTCTTATCAATGCCTATTATAAAAAACTCTGTGGAGAAGAAGTAATACCAAAGAAGAAAAAACCGAGCCATTTTTTTCTCAATATAGGATGCATAAAACAATTCCAAGACCAAAAAAGATGAATCTAAAGGCTTAAAGAAACTCAGTTATCACTTTTAGAGACACTAAAAATTTCCAGAGATGTGGAGAGAGACTGTACAACCAAGGAAAAAAATGGGTTTTAACAAGAGTGGCATGGTAATAAAAGTGCAATATAGGACTTCATAAAATTATAAAGTGTGATAAGATCAAATTGTGGGGACGAGACTAAAATGAATCAATGGCCAAATTAAATACCCATTTTTTACTCATGTCCCACATTGATTCAGAGTAGAGGATACCAAAAAAATTATCTACCAATGTGTGCTAATGATCATTTAGAATAAAAACTCAACGCACATGTCCTTTGGGACAAGAGGGAGACCCGTGACCAACCCATATTCTAAATAGGTGCACACTTTGAGCCTTATGTGTGGGCCTTCCCACACATTGCAAAAAATTTGAAAAATCTAACCTCTGTACGTTCCTTGAGTGTAGGTCCTCCCATTAGAGTTGACCTCATGCTCCCCCTAAATGTAGTTGTAGGATTATAAAAGGTGTTTGTACAAATCCACTTTTTATTAAAAATATAATCCTTAGGTAGACTAAAAATAAAATAACAAGAAGTGTTACTTTTAAGACATTGATAAAAATAATTGATTTTAATTAATCAACGCACTTGAAAATTTAATAAGATGTTAAAGAAGTGTAAATTATCAAATCATATAATAGAGAAAAATTATTAATGTTAGTACCCAATTACAAACAATCTTTCCCTTTTTTAAAATTAAAAAACATAACATTTAGAAAAAATTCCAACAATTATTTCAAATAATTTATTATATAATAATTAAATTTCTACCCCATTTTTAAAATTTATCAGATATTAAAATAGTTTTTAAATTTAATCTATTTTAATGAAAAATCAATTACTAAAAGAATAACCAATTAAAAACTTATCATGAGAGTAAAAGGATGTAGCTTACAAATAAAGAAGAATAGAGATATGGTAATTTTAATACTGCTTTTTTTAACCAGAATGATAAAATTATCATTTAAGAAGAGTATAGAATAACAGTGAGATAAAAAACTCAAGAAACACCATTGAATAAATTTAGAAAAATTCTATGCATACAAATTAAAAATAAAGCTTCTAGTATACCCAATTTCAAACATCATTTTCTAAAATTCAATAGAATCCAAGGGTTTTGTGAAAATGTCATATAATTATTTCTCCATAGGAAAACATTCTAAACATATATCACCCTTATAATCATGATACTAATGGAAATGAAATATAAGATCAATGAGTTTATTTATAGAGATTCTAAGAGGGTATTTAGATATGGAAATTGTACTATTGTTGTCATAATATATGAGAAATTTTTCAAAACTAATATTAAAATCATACAAAGTTTTCTTTATCCGAATACTACGTGAACAACAACTAAGAGCATAAATACAATTATCTTTATATGTTTATTATGATATTGGAATTTTTTTATTATAGATACATGAAATTAATCTTTTTCGTAAAAAGTGACACATACATGAAGTGCTTTTCCGATGAAGTCTGCAACCTCAAAATTCAGAACTAGTGTAAGATATTAAATCAAACCAATTATCATTTGAAAACATAATATCTGACCTAGATGTAGTAAGATATAGAAGGATTACTATCATGCCTCTATACAATTTATCACAAATAGGCTTTCTAGATACATAAGCATCTATTTTTGAATTTTTCCCATTGGAGATCTTAATTTTTAAAAGAATCTAGTCCAAACATTTTTTATGACATTTTGAATACTTAGATTTATTTAAAAAATACCATATATCCTTTGATTAATTTTTATAGCAATGACAGAATTTAATTTACCATTTGGTTCGTATCAAATTAATTTTTTATTTATTTTGAAAACTCATTACTAAGTGTATTATTTATAGAAACAAAAATAAAATCATCAACATAAATATGTATAATTAGTATATTGTTGAAATTATTTTTAAAAATAATGTTAGATCAACCTTAAATTTAATAAAATAATTTTGAATTAAACAATGTCTTACTCTTTCATACCAAGCTTTAGGAGTATTCTTATGACAATACAATGCCTTAGACAATTTGAAAACATAATTTAGAAATTCATTATTGAAAAAAATATTTTTTTACAAAATCCTCCTATGAAATTACACCATTTAAGAAAGAAATATTTACATCTATTTGAAAAAGTTTGAAATTTTTAAAAATAGAAAAATATAATAAAATCTTAATGGATTATTATTTATAAACTAGTATAAATTAATCGTCAAATCAATTCCTTATTCTTGTAAATAATATTGGTAAAAAAATCTTGCCTTTTTTCTAACAATATTACCTGATTCATCCAATTTATAATAAAAAATACATTTGGTTCCTATAGATAATATAACTTTAGGTAACTCTACTAGATTCTTGAATTTATTTTTATCAAACCAGTTGAGTTCTTTATTTATGGAATTTACCTAGTTATAATCCTTCAAAGAATCTTTAATTTTAATTGGAACTAAATCAATTATAAGGGGAAAATAGCATAGAAATTTTAAAAAAAAATTATAGTTCTGATTATAGATTCAAAATTTCCTATAAAATAATATAAGGGGTGATATTTTTGGGTTTTCCAAAATAAAAAATAATATTGAGATGAAATATACCCCCAACTAATGCATTATTATTTTCAGGTTTATCTTCATCAAAGTCAAATTCTTTAAAATATTCCACATTATCCATAGAATCCTTACTTTGTTTTTCATTAATTTTAATTAACATAACATGTATAGATTATTTCACAGTCATAGATACTTTATTATATACCATATAAGTCTTATTATTATTAGGGTATTCTAAAAATACACCTTCATCACTTTTATAATCAAACTTTTCAAGATTATATTTAGTATTTAAGATACTGATAGTAAAACCAAAAACATTAAAATTTCCAACTTTGGTTTCCTATTATTAAATATTCATGGGGTGTTTCATTTAATAATTTTCTGATATAACAAACATTGTTAACTGTTTCATCCCAAATATAACAAACACTGTTAACTATTAACAAACAAAGTTAGCAAACACTGTTAACTATTTCATCCCAATTCACGGGGTGTTTCATTTAAGATATAACAAACATTGTTAACTGCTTCATCGCAAATATATCTTAGGTGTTTGAATTCATTAAAAATTATTCTTTCCATTTCTTAAATAGTTTTATTTTTTCACTAGAAAATACAATTCTATTTTATTGTTCTAAGGGTGGAATAATATTAAAAATATCCATTTGTTTCAAAGAAATTTTAAAATTTTAGGTTAAAAAATTCTCATCCTTTATAACATTTAATAGAATAAATCAAATGAATATTTCGATTTTTAATTTTCTTATAAAAAGTAACAATTTTTTTAGTGTTTTACTTTTACAAGATAATAAAATGATACTAGTAAATCTTCCAAAACCATCTACAATTACATACACAAATCCTTTAGAATCTAAACTAGCAGCTCTCTTGGGTCAAAAAAGATCAAGATAAATATGTTCTAAGCATATTGAAATATTAACCATATTAATATAGCTAAATGACTCTTTGTTCTTCTTAACTTTTAGATAAGAATAACATACATAATACTTACATGTACTAAATTTTGGAGGTTCTGTAACCTGTTCTTGTTTATTGATATTGTAAAACTGTTGAAGATAAACATGTCTCAACCTTTTGTTCCACATAATGTGATATATATCTAAAACATTTAATAATTTAACATTATATAGGGTATGTTCTGAAAATTCAATAGAATATATATTTTATTTTCTATTATAATAAAATAAAAAAATATTACCTTTATAAACAATTTAATTATTATATTCAAATTTTACATTTACACGATCATCGTAAAGTTGTGATATGCTAATTAAATTGTGTTTTAATCCTTCTACAAATATTCATTTAGAGAGTAAAAATTTTAAAATTTATTTTTTTCATTTAACAAAAATAGTTATATATATCTTAGAAACCTGATTATTATATTCAAAACATGTTTTATCGTATTTGGGTTTTTTATAGCCATTATCTTATCAAATTTATCTTTTCCTTAAACAAAAAAATACAAGTTTCCCCTTAAACTATTAATTTATTTGTAAGGTTTTCACTTTATTTCTAAAAAATTTGCATGTCATCAAATATTTTCACATTTGAACATGATCCATAATTTTTTATTTTCTTATTTTCTTGTTTATAATGCTTATATTCTTTTTCAATTTTATATAAATATTTAGATACTAGTTTAAATATTTTGTGTATATCTTTATTGTTTTTTGAGAAGAAATATTTTATTTTGATATTCTCATTTTTAATGTTTAACAGTTCAAAATCTACATCTATTTTCAATACTAAATTACATAAAATAGAATCATTCATTTTTTATTTTATTTTTGAATATTATTATTTTATATTTATAATTCCTTATATTGTTCATCCATTCTCAATATATCACCTTGAAATGTTTCATTTTGAGCTATTACTTCTTTAAATTCATTTTCTATATCATGTTCATAAAAAAAACTGTAATTATAATCAGAGTTTAACACATTTATAGTAGTATCCATCAAACATGGATTAACAGGTTATTTTTCACTTTCATAACCAACATCACTTGAGTCTCACTCTTATGTATAACTCAATCCTTCATGATATTATTTTTTTGTTCCTTCTTGTTTTAATTATCTTTTCCATATTTTTTTTAATTTGGTATAGTCATATATTATAGGCCCATTTTTTGAAAACATAGAATATTAATTTGGAAACATCATATTTAATACCTTTACCTCTTTTAGTACCCATTATGTTATCATTTTGATAATCTATTCTTGGATGCTACTTAAAGCTTCTCTTAACCTTTACGTATGTGTAAAATTTTCTGAATTTTTTTATATAATCCTTTTCACTTATCTCTAAAGCAAAATTAGTGTAATTATAAATAATATTTATATATGATTTAAATTATATACCTTTTCTTTTATAATTCTCATCATAACTATCATTCTTTGTTCCTAGCTCATATTAGATTTGTTGTCCTATAAAATCATCTTCAATAAAAACTCTATATGAATTCCATATCGTGGTTAGATCATGAAGTGATCTTTTAATGAGATATTTATTCTTCATGGTCTCTCTAGGTTCAACCATACTATTTAAAAATTTTGGTGAATCTATTGTACATCTCATTTATGCTTTTCCGACTAATCATTTTGAATTCATGGAAATCAAATCTATTAATACCTATCTTGGTTCTCTATAAATTATCTATTCCTTGATGAGTGACTTATAAATTCATCTAAATTTTATAAGTATATTTACAAGATGAAATATTAATATACATATTTCTACTTAGAGAGCAGTATAAGTAATTCATAACATTGTAATTTGAAATAAAATTTTAACTAACATTATTAGTTAGAGTCTCAAAATAAAGATTAGTCAGGTTATTTTGTGTTTACATTATAGCCTAATATTCAAGACCTATATTTTTAATAAATAACTCTATTTTTTCTTTCCATAAGGAAAAGTAACTTCCATTGAAGTTAGGTGGTCTGATGGGATTCAACATCTCAAAATTCTGATTAGCCATAAAAAATCATGTATCTTTTCTTTAGACTTTTAATTATAGGATAAAGGTTAGTTCAAAAATTGATAATGAAACAAATGAAACCAAATACTTCAAAAGGAACTATTCTTTGATACCAACTGTTAAGTCCCTTGGTATGGATATCGTTACTAGTGGGAGGGGGTGACTATTCCTTTTTATTTATTATTACAAAACTAATTTTTTAGAGTTATATAATGTTAAAAATTTCAGTTGTAAAAATTAACATGGGAAGTTTTTATAGAGGTTAATATCACCAAGATCCTAGTCCGATAATCAATATCATATACTCAATTAGAGGAAAATTATTCACTAGATCCTCAGTTTTTAAAGGGAGTGATAACCCAATTACATACAGATGAAAAATGTACCTTTTTTATACTTGGTGGTGTAACCCCATATAGTTGGAGGATGAATAACATACATTATTTTTGTATGGGATGAATGAACCTACCCTCCTTTTATATGGGAGGAACAACCAAATGAAAATGTTTTGATGGGAAAATCTTGAACCAAAAATCTAGTGAAAAAACATGAGGTAGGAAGAATTACATTGGAGAAATACTAAAAAATTAAAAACTAGAGTTGATAAGATGATCAAGAAATTTGGTGTAGCTCATGTTCTTTGATCACTCCAATGGTGGAAGGGGAAGTGATAAAGATTTTTAATGATCATAGAATAATAAAAAAATTTGAATAAACATTTTAATCAATCTTAGAGTAGCCAAAATTGGATCATGGAATTCGCATTGAATAAATCTTATGTGCTAGAACAAGTTATTAGTCTGTGAAGGGATTTTCCAAATCATAAAAGTAATATCCTCTAGGACTATATCTATAACCAATATATATCTGACAGTTTTTAGTGTTTAAAAATATTATAATATGATCATTACCTTTTATTTTTTAATCCATGCTATAAAGAAAAAAATCATACTTTATATTTATTCATAAAACATTTAATATTTTAACAATTACAATTATAAACAATCTACAATTGTAAAACAATTGAAATAAAATCATATTCTTACAAATTAAACATATATAAAAAACTATAGAAAAATAAATCATTATATGAATAGTTAAACTTCAATCATATGTGTCCATAAAAATAAGGTAACAATTTTTTTTCACACTTTTTCAAATTTAGATCAACATAAAAATAGTAAAGAAATTAATAAAAGAGTTATTTTAATAACATCAATTAAAAAAATTAAATAAAAATTTAGAACAACTTTTTTACAAATGGTGACTCAAGACCCACCATTAAAATAGAGAGAAGTGGTTGAGGACCTACCATTTGAAATGTATAATTGTTGAAAAACAAATAAGTACCTACCATTTTAATTTTAAGAAAAAATGATTTAATCAAAACAAAAATTAATTTCATGCATATTTTAAATAAATGGATCCATGAGAAGAATAAAAAATTACCAACTCGTGGATATATAATAGTGGATAATTTAAAAGTATTTTTAAATAGCATATTGAAGTTACAGATGAATAAAACAAAATTATTATTTCTCAAAGAAGCATGAAATAATAATAAAAAACAAAATAAGTGAAAAATTAAATTACTGCAAAGCTTCAAAGAATGTAAAGATATAAAACACCATGAAGATTTTGTAGATAAAAATAATTAAAAACTTATGATAAAAATAAGAAAACAAGAAACACAAAAAAATCAAACATAAAGAATAAAACATAGCACTTCAGAATAGGAGGAAATAGCTTCTTAGGATGAAGGTTTGGGTAAGGCATAGAACAACATGAGGGAAAAACTAGAGGAGAGAAGATGATCCATATTTTATGTCCAAAAATGGGTAAAAATAACTCACCACTAAATTTTGGTGGTGGGTCAAGACCCACCATTGGAATTTTCCAATGGTGGCTCATTTACCCACTGTGGGTATTTTCTAATAGTGACTCATCACTCACCATTGGAAACTTCTAATTTTGACTTGATGATGATCCAACTAAAGGGATGAAGAATATTCTAACCAAAAGAAAAAAATCTTATGTCGATGTCTACAAAAATAATCCTAGTGGAGAAGAAGGAACCCTGGAGAAGAAGAAAAATACACTTTTTTCTTGAGAGAGGATACATAAGAAGATTCCATGACCAAAAAATATGAAACCAAAGGATTGAAAAAACATAGTTAGAACTTTTGGAGACACTAAAAATCACTAAATAAGTGGAGAATGACTGGACAGGTGAGGGAGAATATTGGGATTGATTAGGAGAGTCATGTGAATAGAAGTCAAATGTAGGGATTCAAAAAATGAGAATGTGTGATAAGATGAGATTCTATGGATGAGAATAAAATGAATCAATGTCTGAGATTAATTCCCAATTTTCAAATGGTGTCCCTCATCAATTTAGCATAGTGGGTGTCAAATAGTTTATCTACCATGTGAAATTGATGATTGTTCAAAATAATAAAAACTCACATGGCTCGTGGGACATACGAGAGAACCATTCCCAACCCATGATCTAAATACTCACATACCCTGGGCTTATAAATGGGTCTGTAAGTGAAATGCATGATCTATGAATAACCTAGCCTCTTTACGAGCCTCTAGTGTTGGTCCTCCAATGGGGGTTGACCTCCTAGTCCCCGTAACTGTGGTTGTAGGCCGTACAAGGGTCTTGTATAAATAGGAACGTTTTCTTTAAAAAATATTAAACTTAAGTAGATTAAAATCAAAATAACATGATGTGTTACTTTTAATACATTTCGATAAACAATTATCATTATTAAAACATGTAATTAAAAAGTATTAATTATTTAAAACACATGAGAGTTTAATAATATGTTAAAGGATAGTAATTTATCAAAATATATAATAGATATAAATTATTAATGATAATACCTAATTACTGACATGTGGATGACCCATAAAATGTTAGCGACTGAGGAGAGATGATGATTGATGATGAATATACCTTTTCATTTTATCTGATAGAGATCAAGGATTGATAAGAAATGATACTCCATGGGTGATAAATTAAATTCCTATGGTGTGGATAATGTAATGATTATTTTTTTCATTTAAATATTTGGAATATATCTAATTTGATTTCCAAAGCTAGGTGCCGAGACGATGTGTGATTCTTAGTCCCAATGGGATAAAAAATGATTTAATAAAAATATAAAATATATTAATATCGAACACACATGGTTTTCATGAAATAGTTGAATAACTACCAGACAAGGACTCATACATAAAATCTAAGACCTATACTGAGTTCAAAACATGGGTTTTACCATAGCCACAACCTAACATTTTTCACCATCAAGCATTTTCTAAAAATATTATCACCGGAGAAAATATGGAAATAAATAAATTTACTATTTTAAGTGTAGTGAATTAATCCTATTTTTTCTAAAACAAACTATGTATAATTCCATGGGAAATCCTTATAACCCTAATAATGGAGATAGATTGTTATAGGAAGGCATGGATAACGAAAACTATAGATCAAGGATCGTTTTCACCAAAACATTTCAAGGATCCTTCTAATGATAATGAAACAATTTTTTTCCATTATCGATCAATAAAAATCTATGACATGGATTTTGTGTGTGTGTTATTTCCCAATTGTTTATCCCACAAAAATCACAAATCAATTCTTCTATAAGCATAATATTCAGGATGATATTTCTAATTGTTTCAAGATTATTTGTTCCTAGGATTTAGGAGAATTGATTTATTAATTGATTATACTATTAATTAATTATTTTAATGAAAAAAAATCAAATCCAACCCATATATGTAGAAATTCCATTTCTCATTTGTGGTTTGTGAAATCCTCACCTATTTCTTCGAATGATTCATCTTTGATGTTTCCTTAGATGGTGGTTCGAAAAAATACCCTGTATTTTATTGTCATGTAACTGTTATTTAGTAAAAAGGATTGATGACACAGGTGTGGTTCATGATTGAGGGTGCAATTGAGGCTCATAAATAAATATAGGAGATAAAAGTTAGATCAAATTGGATTTATGTTTTCCTGGTTCATAGATTTTTATCCTCACATGAAAGAGTTTAATGGGTTGATTTCTAATTTGATTTCATGGATGAATTCCAGTAAGGCATTATGGAAGGGAAATTCAACCCTACATATGATATACTCAATTATAATTTTTTGTGGTTGTGATGAAATCATAAGATGCGTATAAGAAGCATGTAATTCTAGAAATTCCCTCTTTACAAAACCTTTATCCGAAGGAAACATGTGGTGTGGGGTCCCTGGATGTGGTGCTAGTTTTTATATAAAAAATTAAAATTCACATGCTATGTGGTCCCCACCACACACCGTGTGACCTATTATTGGTGTATCAATGTGTATCCTAGAGGTTAAACATACAACGACCTGACCAGACATAGATACATAGTTATAGTACATCGACATGACCCGAGACAAGGATATGGGAATATAATGATGTATATGGGAAGATGATTGTGGAAAACTTATTGTATTAACAAAATCTACATGTTGAGTAACCCTGAAGGGAACATCATATATATGGAGGTTTACACACCATGTGAGACTATGAGACATTGGAAAACCTGGGGTAGATGAGACACATCATGTACCCCCATTACACACAATGTACTTTTTCAAGGGAAATGTGAGTCCCTCTATTTATTCAATATTAACTAGGTTTAATTGAGTTAGATCCCTTGGTCCATTCATACTTGGGTATATTGTGGAATTATATACCTAATATAGGATTGTGGTCCCCTCTACAGGTTCAGTTTCATATAGACTTCGTGGTATCCCTATTTGAGGACTGGGGTAGGATCCTCTATCATATACTTCCTTGGTGGGTTCATGTTATCAATCTGAACCCCATCTACATGAAATCAATCCCCTATCTAGAAGTTTTATCATGTAGGGTTGGTGGCATCCCTTAAAGGTCCTGTGTGTGATCCCCTATCTAGGTTGCATGATCTTCAGAGATTAAGTGAGTACATCTTAGTGAGTCCAGATGAGTATGACCTCTCAAATGATTGTAGTCGTTAACAATATAGATCATGAAGTGATCCATCCCTAAAAAGTCTTACCTTGAATCCTTGAGCAGAATCATGAAGCTGGTGGTATTGGTTGAGACCAATTGAGACTGTCTATTTGTTATGAATAGATTTGGGTTTTCCTATGTTTATCATTATGTATTATATCTTGCTTGATGTAACTATGTATTGAAGAGTTAACTACCGTTGATTCTTTATGTTTTCTTTTTTAGAGGTGTCATACTGGGTATTGTTATACTCACCCCTTTATGGGCCCTTATTTCACATATCATGTCTTATTAAGATGATATATCATTTTATGGATTCTTGGGAGGACTTATAGTTAGTAGAGTCTAGTTTTGAGCTAGAAATATATAGTTTTTTACTACTGTTAAATTTTTTATCTTCTTCTTCCTTCTAATGGTTATATTTAGATGTTTGCATACATTGGTACCAACTATCATATTTTTCTTCTCAATATTATATAAGATTAGAGATATGTGTGTGCATACATGTACATGTTCTAATTCCTTCCATATATGGGGTATTCCTACTCAGTTCTAGTAACTAGCCCCTGAATTTTTGGATGGGGTATTGGGGTAGTCACACTCATATTACCTTTGGCCGGACATGTCTCGATGGATTAGTTAATTATACATTTAAAATTCATGGCCATATTGAATTGGTTCATGCAGTGTATTATTTTTTCACACTATAATCAATTTTTATAAATGGTTTTTATTTCATTCCAAACATACTTCTTTTATATTTTCTTTGATATAGATGTATTAATAGTTTTCTTTAAAAATTAACATTCCAAGGTAGAAACACTTTGTTGATTTATCTACTTCATAGTCTATTGTGATTATTTATTTTATCTAGTGTAACAATAATATATGTTATGGTTGTTCCATCATTAATCAAAGAAATGACCACTAATATTGCATAAATTATTTAAATTTTGAAAGTGTTCAAATATTCTCTTCATGGATAGATTTATCCTTTTTGATGATTTTTTCACCACTTCAGTAGTTTTTATACTTTATTCTAACTTTTTTCTCTTGACATAGGGATTTTATATCTTTTTAAGGATCACATATTTTACCAAAAATAAATAATCTTATTCCCAAATCTCCATAAAAATCCAAAAATATCTCAATTATCCTTGTTCGTATTTACTTTTAATATAGTATGTCCATTTTGACCCCATTGATGTCTTTAGGATAGAACACCAAATTTGTTTGGTCATTTTTTGGGAGATTTTTTATTAATATTACTCACATCCACCCATGATGTATTTATGGGATTAATAAAAAATTTATCCCCTATATTTATATTTTTTTTTGAATTTAAATCTATATATACAGTTGAAAAAAAATATCTTTAAATATTCAAATGAGTTCTAAGATACCTTTTTCGTATGATCTGAAGATATATGATTCTCCACATGATCCCTCACTTAGTTTATCAACCACATGAATCCATTGTGAGAAAAAATAAATATCAAATACTTGAGGGGTAAAACTTTTCATCTCATCATATTGCAAAGGTATAGATTGTGAAGTTTCCAGATTCCTCAGAATTACTTGATAATCAAGATTTTTCACAGTGATGAAATTAATTTTTTATTTAGTTGATCTCAATATAATTTCCCATTAAATATATATATTTTTCCAACTTTATCCTCATGAATATTAATTTTCTATTATAATATTTATCCATATCCTTTTTACCTTTTGACATTACTTCTAGTTGTGAAATTTTGACATCCATAGAGACTTTATGAAGTATCTCCAATTCATGTAATAATTCTTTCACAACATTCATGAAAAATTCATTCTCAAATAATGATCTTTGAAATTATTCATCAGATTTATATGATATTTTATTTTAAAGTGAGAAAACTTCTTCTTTGACTTTGACATATTTTGGGAGAGTGTTTTAGAAAGTAAATGTCTTCGATAGAACTTATTCCAATGCATCAGCTTCAAATTACACCTGTGAATTATCATCATGAAGACTCTTATTAGATATTAATATATTTTTCACTACTTTAATCAGTACACTTTTAAAAAAAATCCTTTTAACAAAGATATATTTATTTACAATATTGAATGAAATTTATATCATAGTGTGAACTTTTTTCAATGAATAAATGAAAATAAAAATATTTAACGCATAAAACCTTACCATATGACAAAATTTGGCTAATAATGTTTCCTCTTAATTCCTCGATATTTTCATCATTTTATTTGTTTCATTATTCATTCAATTTTAAAAGGTATTGTCAAAGATCTCCAAATACATCTTGATAGTGGTGGAAATTAGATTCTCCATTTGAGGGTCTTCTTCAAACTGTTCAAATATTCACATTATATATTTTAGGTAAAAAACTAGGGCAAAATGAAAACTTATTTGAGGAAAAATTATGATTCTGATTCCAATTTTGATAGTACTCAATATAAAATTTAGTAGAAACCTATGCTTTAATACCAATTTAGATTCCATGTGGATCACGAAACACACCCAATAAGTTTAGGCAGTGAATCAGGTGTTGTATGAATTTAGAAATTCCAATTTATCATTTTATACTTATCATCACTTTTGTCTTGAACCACCAAATCTAGTTAATTCATATTTATCTATATTTTATTAAATTTACATACCACACCACATGCTGTAATAAGAAATGAGTAATGATAGAACCCAATATTTACAAGGTCCATCCCCTCTTTGGAAACCTAATCTTTACCATATATAGAATTTTGAGGGCACAAATTTTTCACTATACTCTTTTCATAAATATAAGTGGAGTTATCTAGGTAACATCCTAAAACAAACACACCACAATACACTATTACAGTATCAGTATACTATATAAGTGGTATCTAGAACATTTTAATTATATTTTTTCTTTTTTTTATCCCACTAGTTTCTCCTTATAAATTAATTATCTTAAAATAGATCAATATTATTACACATGGTTTCCCTTGAAACCATAAAATTTTCCCCTTCCATGTAATAGTTTCTTTAAATGATAAAAGTTTTTTATTATCAATAACTACAACTTTTTCACTATATATATAAGATTAATTAATATTTATTCTCTAGAAATTGTTCATTAGATTTCCAAGTCACTTAGCTATAAGGTCTTCAAAACTAGTAGCTGTTAATATTATAGAAACATCAACACAACTAATAAGAGAAACATCACAACTGCACTTTATTATAGCTTATTTATTATTTATCTTCTTATAGTCTCTACATAACTGATCAAAACTATGAATGATGGAGGGACTCTTATTAAATATATTACATTGATTTTAGAATCATTTAACCACTCAACAATGTCTTATATTTTTTCTATTATTCTTCTTTGAGAGTCTTCTTTGATATTTAAACAACAATACATCACAACTCCCAGTTTCTCAATTTTTCTAACTATAATAAAATTATATCCTTCATTTCTATTTTATTTAAAGGTATCCTAAATACAATTTTTACATTTGGAATATAGAATATCCTCTAAATCAATCTGTTTCCATGATCCTTGTTTATTTTATTCCCACTATGTGATAGTGAACCATAATATAAGTATTCCTTTTTCCTTACCAAATCCTATTTGTTTAGAAATTATAGGAGTTTCCCTTTTTTTAATTTTCCTTTTCTCTTCCATTAACCAAATTTATTTCATCAAAAAAAAATAGTATCGAGTCTTCTAATAGCGACAAGATTATTTCAACTTATTCTATTAAACTGACCAACATCATTCTCATTATAAAAACTCGAGAGCCTATTTTTCAACCAACATAAATATGATATAATTATTCCTAAACTTAATAAATATTATAAAACTTCTATAAAAGTCTCTAATCACTTACTTACTTCATAAACATCCACATTAACAGTACTTCAATATCCCCAACTGTATAATGAGCATACAAGTTTTCATATACAACTTGGTTCATCTTCGTACACTTTGAGAGCTTTATATAATACCAGTTCATACGTTAAAATTATCTACACATTTCAATAACAACACAACTTGACTCTTCTTATCCTTATTTCATGCATCAACCTCAATTCTCTTTTTGATATCCAGTTTACTATAACAAAACACAAGTATCATTAAAATTCTCTTCATTTATTATGACCATATGATAATTTAAAAATATTCCATTTTAAAATCCTCAAACAACTCAAGAAGTGATCTCATCATACTCCCCATAACACACATTCATCAACTAATGGCATAGATCATGGTTCTTTGTTGCATCATGATGTTTGAATCAATTAATATTTGTTCCAACATCAAAAGAAATCATCTCAACTTAAATCTATAATATCTTCATTAATTCTATATTTAAATGTTATAGAAAGTATGGTTTCTTTAACCATTTTCACCACTAATTATAATTTTGGTCTCATGAGTTTTTAGTTTTAATCCCAAAACATTTAAAGACTTTTTTATTTTTAAATCCAGGAATAAAATTGTATATTTCTTCCCATTTTGAGGTTATATTAATCAAAATTATACTCAAAACCATTATTTTTTGTGGAGTGGAACTTAAAAAATTTACTAAGTGGTTAAGGATTTCATTGTTTAATTCAAAATACATACATTGAACAAAGCAATACATTTGGAATCTAATGTTATTTATTTTCTCAATAGCCTATGTTGGAGACTTATTCCCTTACTAAATTCATGCAATCAACCACTTAGTAATACGAAGAAGTTATGAACTCTTGGATTTTTCATTTTTCATTCCCAAGAACAAATTTGTATAAAGTAATAAAGTCTTATGATCAAGTAGGAGAATTATTATAATCCATTATTAGAAAATTATTTAATGAACTCCAAAATTCATGATTAATCACCTGGATTCAAAATAACATCCAATGTCTTGATGACTTATCCAAACATCTAAAATCTCTATCCAAGGTATTTCAACATCAATTTCAATCCATTATATCAAACATAACTTTGTATGGTTTTATATTCACTCTAACTATCCGTATTAAACACTTTTAACCATATTTATCCCTTTAAAACATAGGTTTGGAAGCTATATAATATTAGGTTCAACAACCAGTTTTTCCATTCAATTTATCTGATTAATCTCTCCATTTAAATATATATTTAAACTATGATATTCATAAATTACAAAGATTTATATTACAACAAAAAATTATTAGCTTTTAATTTTTTTAGATATTATGTGTATTAATCCTTCAATACATGTCTTTATTCCATAAAGAGCATCCCATTAAATCATATTATTTACTACATACAACTTAGAATCGATCCTACCAAATATTTATAAGTTATAGTCGATTACTTCTATATTCATTACCCTTGTTTTTATGGACATCTTACTCTTCATAATCTAGAAGACATAGATTTTATTTATTTTGAAAAGAAACCATTCTTCCACAGATCTGAGGGCACTTAATTATTTTTCTATGAGATTAATAAAATAATTTTAAAATGGTGTTTTTTTATCAATGATAACACCCTATGATATCACTTATGCTACACTTAGGATATGTTCTTATGATTCCATCTACCTAATTTCTCTTGATGGATTATAAGGAAGATGTTTTAATAAAGTTTTTATGAAACCCATTTTTTATAATGGGTTAAACAATCGATGATGAAGTGATAAATGTTTTTATAATATTTAAAATAAATTATATAATTTTTATTATGTGATGGGATGTCCTAAAATTATATATCTCTCTAATACTTTAGAGAAATTTTAATATCTCATGATATCAAATGGCATATAAGAGGTTATCCCATGCCCAAGAGGGTACACGAGTGGTATTCTGAAGTCGTAGGGGGGCATGGGTGTTAAGCCTAAGCCTAATTAGGTACATTATTTGTAATCCCAAGTCCAAGGGTACATGAGTGCTAAGACTGATCCCAATAAGGTGCATGAGTGGCTATCCCAAGCCTAATATTTGATGAATATTTTAGTGGGTAGCCTTGTCATATAATTATTATGCTTATGTTTATACAACACTCTTATTTCATGTTATTATGCCTATGTTATACTTTCATGTCTCAAGATTGTTTGATGTTTCACATTCTTATGACATGTTTATATTATAATGAGTCTTATTTTCACAACTCATGATTTGAGATTTATATATTTGGTTATGACTATCTTTGAAGTGATACTTGATAGAAGAAATTATTTTGGATTCTTAAATTTGTTTGATAATATTTTTTTACAATGTTCTCATGATATGATGACTCATTTATCATGTTATGATAAGATTATTATGCATTTATTTATTATTGATTACCCATGTTTTTTTTCTTATTGTTTTCTAATGTTATTTTTATGGACCTAATCTATGCTCTCATACCCACATGCTTATATTATTCTCACTTATGATCAATAATTAATATGTCATATATTTAACATTAATGGGAATCTGAGCTCACCTATTTATTTTGTTTTTATTAACTAGGTTATGAGGAATAGTATTATGTATTATAAGTCCATAAGGGTACCATGTGAGAAGAAATTTTAATGGATATATTGAAGATATTTCATAAATTATTTGATAGTGCATATAGTCTCTAGAAAAACTAAACTTTATAGTTCTTAGGATTTTGTGATATTATTGTGATATATAATTTCAAGGTGAATTATATGAAAGGTTAGTTATTTTGGGGACTATAACTAGAGCAATTTAGTGAAAACCCAGGATATAATCCAAAAATATAGGAAGGAACATAATATTTTGGTAAAGTATAGGGTGTTTGATTTTCTAGAAATAAAATCCATTCCTAGATATAAATAAGTGGATATTGGATCAAGAACAGATTCCCCTAGGGGAAATGACTCTAAAAAAGTTTGGTTGAGTATTAAATAAATCTTCACTTGGAGCATGATAATTGGGAATGACTAAAAACTTAGTTTGACACTCCTTATGAATATTATTGGTATGATTTTCATGCTATTTAGGAACCTTTATAAAGGATTTAAATATATTTTGATTATATAATCTATAACTAATTAGGTTATACAACCTAATAGGGTGGAGACCATGGATAAAATAGATTAAAACATAGAGACTAATATGTTTGGATATGCAGATCTTTTTTGAATTACTTCATTTAAGTCTTTATTTTCCATTTAATGAATTTTTAATTTTATTATTCATAAAATTTTATTTTTATAAATTAAAGGATTAAATCCAGAGGAACCATGTTAACAATGTATATAGTGGAAAATGCAATGATCATCTTAATGATCAATCAGACGAGATAGTGACTGAAGTGATAAATCTTGTGGTTAGGATTAACTAACAATATGGAGTTATACTTATCCACTCTAACCAAGTTGAATTTTAAAAAGCACCAAATAATAGGAGAATTATGTTTCATTTATGTTCATATAATAAATACTATAGAAAAAAAGAGATTTATTTTTCTATGTGTCAAGAATGTGGTAAGAAGTACCCAAGGAAATGTCTCAAAGGAACTTGGAAATTTTTTAGGTATGGAAGTATTGGTCAATAAAATGAAATCAATACAGTTCCTAATTAATATATCACCCATAGTTCAATTATTTAAATGAAATGATGTTAGAAATTATGTAAATAAATTCCCTAACCCAAGGTCTAATAAGGATAATTGGTTTAGGAAACCTCCAAGGGAACAAATAAGAACCTATGCGATGACTACTCCTGAAGTTGATCATGATAATTATATTGCACTGATCCACTACTCTATATTTGATGATGTATTAGGGAATTTTATTTCTAGCCACTTCATTATATCTGTTATGTTTCTTAGGAGCATAAAATCACTAACCCAATTATTTGACACCGAGTTATAAGAGAAAAAATCTAGTTGTATGATTATTGTATCCTAACTTAATTTTTATAAGAATTTACTTCATGGAAATTTTTAATATTCTTACTTTAGAGGAATTTTATGTGATTTTTAGTGTTGATTATCTCAATTTACATAGATTAATATCAATTTAAAGAATTTATAAGTCACATTTCATAACCCAAAACAACCTATGATCATCAATTAGTGATGGAATAACTATGAAATCTTTATCAAGATCACTTCCATTATTTGAGTTTTAATATTAAATAATGATATGGGTTCATTATTCTTACCCAAGAAAATGTGTATGATATTCCATAAGAAATTATATCTTGAGTCATGACTATACTAAAAATATTATCATTTATTTTAATCTATGAGAGAAATTAAAATTATCCAGACACAATTTATTTAAGGGGGTAGAATGCAACACCCTATAATTTTAGTCTATATTTTTCATTAATAAAATATTATTTCAAATTGCTTCCTCTAAATGAAACACCAAACTAAAATAAAATTATTTATTTAATAAGGTTTCCTTATGAATTTTTTATTCCTCTATGTTTTGAAAATCATAAACACTTTATCTTAAGGAAAATTGTTTTCCCTAAGGATTATTTTCAAAAGGAAAGGTTCCCTTATATAAGGAACTTTTATCCTTATATTTGTTTTATATTTTCATTTCATAATTTATCTAAATATAACTCATTTTGTCCCTAAGTCTAAAAATCGGTCTCACATCTAAAATCTAAGAATCATATAAATCCTTGGATATAGAGTATTCTATTTTTAGGTTTCGAATTCTATGAAATTCTGACTCCTAATTCTCTAAAATTCAGATTCTGAATTCTGTGAAATTCAAACTCCAAATTCTCTAAAATTCAGATTCTGAATTCTCTAAAATTCAGACTTCGAATTCTCTGAAATTCATATTCTGAATTATCTGAAACTCAGATTTGGAATTCTCTGAAGTTTAGACTCTGAATTCGCTGAAATTAAGACTTTGAATTCTCTGAAATTCAGAATTTGAAATCTATGAAATTCGGACTCCGAATTCTCTGAAATTTCAACCTTGAATTATATGAAATTCAGATTCTGAATTCCTCAGAATTCAGACTCCTAATTCCCCATAATTTAGACTATCAATTCTGTAGAATTCAGACTCCTAATTCTCCAGAATTCAGACTCTGAATTCTTGAGAATTCAGACTCCGAATTCCTCAGAATTCAGATTCTCAATTCATTGCAATTCAGACTCTAAAATCAATAGAATTCAGATTTAGTATTTTTTGTTAAATAGAATCTAAATATCCATTTATTGTAGAATCTGAATGATTATTTGGTTAGACTCTAAATTCTATTTTCCCTTAGACTCTAAAAAATAGATTTGTTTAAGTAACTTCATTTTCCTTACAG
Organism: Viscum album; assembly: GCA_963277665.1. NCBI lineage: Eukaryota > Viridiplantae > Streptophyta > Magnoliopsida > Santalales > Viscaceae > Viscum > Viscum album. The sequence goes on from OY728146.1 coordinate 1,787,216,265, forward strand.
TTGTTATGAAACAATGTCGTACAATCCATTTCTAACTAACCATTTTTTGAGTGACACATGTATATGTCCCTCCGAGATACAATATAAAATATGATTGTTGGAGGTGGGAGTCGACTATTAGAGAAGTGTCGATAAATAGGAGCTAATTTTAATGAGATCAATATCAATTGATCAATCTAGAGGTTTCATGCTATGAAGTGATTTCTAGAGAGAGGCTCTCATTCTTTGTGTGTACTAAACATCTTGTCTAGCTTGCTTCGTGTGACTCCGATTATTGCTGAGTACAATAGAGGCCTTTATGGGATAGGAAGACAGAGGTAACAACAACCTTAAATACCAAGGGCTTGTAGGGATATCAAGACATATTCAAATGTTCCTATAGAGGTCTTACCTTGGTCTGGGTAAGACAGACTTTCTTGAAAGTATAAATCAAGGTACCTTTATCCAAGGTTGTGGGATACCCTACTCATTGGGTTGAAAGATATCATACTTGTTACTTGTTTTGTTTCAAGCTTATTTCTACTTTATATTGATAAAGGAGGAATATATAACATTCTTATACTATCATATTCATTAATGTACTCTAATAAGTAAGATTATATACATTGTATGGTAGAATATTTTCATTATAAAATTTCCTTATGTTTCATTTCCAAAATCATTTTTCCGAAACATAGCATGTTTTTTTAATAGAACTAAAATTGTTCTTGTGAATTTACCTTTTTTAACATTGTTAAAAATAGTTTTTTTAAGGTTAAAAATGAAACTTGTTAAACTTACAATTCATCCACTATTGTAATTGAGCATCTACATTCATATTTCTATCATACAATTGGTATTATAGGAGGTCTCTGGAATACTTATACTTATATGTAAGTTTTCTTGATCAGTTTTTCATTATACTAAATTTTTCTTGCTTAACTTTTCTTACATAATTTTTGTTTGATATTTTTATCTTTGTCTACAAACTTTTACTATTAACAAATTTTTGTTGAAATATATATTCTTATAGAATAGAAGGAATGAATGTTGGTTTGATTAACAATATAAATTCTACTAGACCACCTATATTTGATGGGAATGATTATGAATATTTGAGGGATTGTATAAAGGCTTTTGTGATTAATACTAGATTAGAAAACATTGTTATGATTACTTGAGATTACAAAATCCCAAACAAGGAAGTCAAAACCTTTACCAATCAGGAGATATTTAAATATCAATTAAACTACACGGTACGTAATAATATTTTGTGTTCTATGACCAAGAATATATATATTTAAATTTATTCTTGTGAAGCTACTAACTATATATGGAAGAAACATGAGGTTACTCATATTGGTACATCTAATGTTATAGAAACTAGAAGATATATTCTTAGAGAAAAATTTCATGGATTTCTATTTTTTATTGAGAATCAGTATGTAAGGTGAAACAAAGGTTTGTGACTATCATCAACAATTTACAATGTATGGGTGAGAAAGGTCTTGATGATGAAGCTCTTATAGACAATATTATTAATATTATGCCTAATGAGTGGGAATCTAAGAGAAAAGATATTGATGAGAATAGGAAAGTATCTCAAATTACCCTTGATGAGATTTTCTGAACTCTTCTTCAACATGAGACAAGAATTAAAAGATATGATAATATAAATAAGAAGAAGAATGGAATTGGAATTATAACCTTTACTACTACTGAAGTCAAGACTCCTGAAAGGGTTACAATATCTAAATCTATAATAGTCACTGTTTTATCTGAATCTAGTGATAGTGATCATTCTGAGAATGATCTAGCTAATCTTGCTCAAACATGAACAAGATATTTGTAATGAAATACTTTTAGAATAGATATAAGATGAAATAATGAAATGATAATAAATACTCGAAAGTCACTTGATGTGAATGCAAAAGAGCATTGAAAATAAGGTTGGATTGTCCAATACTCAAAAAAAGGATAGGAAGGTAAAGAATTATGAGAGGATTATAAATAATTACTATAAGGATAAAACTAATAAATTATTGAAATGAAATGACACCTAATGTGCTAGTGGTGGTGACTCATCTAATGAATCCTCAGAGTATGAATATTCTAGATAGAAGAATCTTGGTATACTAGCCAGACTACCCACTAAAATTAATTTTCTAATAGCCATAGAACACAATGAGAATCTATCATTAATGTATCTTTGAATGAAAATTATACTGATGATAAATATTATGAGTATTTAAATGAAGATTCTTCTTCTGAAAAAGATAATACTTTTCCTTCTTATGAAAAATTTTCTAGGTTTTCTAAACATCTTGATAATGAAAATTATAAAATTAAAAAGAAGTTAGATAAGGAAAATTCTAGAATAACTATTTTAACTAATGAAGTATATGATATTTCTAAGTATGTTGATAATAAAATTTTTTATTTTGAGATTTATTTGAAAAATATTGTGGAAGTTAATTCTGAGAAGGATAGACATTCTAAGGATCTTGAAAATGTAATTTCTTGGAAAAATATTTTATAGGATAACTCTAGTTCTAAAAATAATGTTCTTGAGGATAAAAATTTTGTTATTAAACTAAAGTCAGAAATATTTTCCTTAAGAAAATGTTAGTCAACTTTTACCTCTAGTAAAGAATATTTTGACAAGATGTTTTCTCACATTCACCCTTTAAGGAATTGTTCTGGTTTTGGTTATACCTATTCTAAACCAATTTTTAGTAATAACTATTTTGTTCCCCAATGTAATCCATTTTTCACTAAATGTCTGTGTGGTGGACATTGGGAGAAAAAAATTATTTTAAATAATACTCAATCTTTATATTTTCATAAATATTATTCTTCTAAGAAAATGTGGATTTTTAAAAAAATTTCTATCTAAATTTTCCGGATCTAAGAAAGTTTGGATTCTGAATGTTTAACACTTTTATTTTCCAAAAAACAAAGAAAGTACCAAGGAAAATACATGATACATGGATAGTTTATGTTCTGGTTATATGACTAGTAATAAAAACTTCTTGGAAAATATTATTAAGAAAATAAGAGAAAAATTAACTTTTGGAGATAATGCTCAGGGAGAAATTGTTGGTATTTGTAACATTGTTCTTCTTGAAAAAACATTGGTTTCAAATGTTTTATTTGTTAAAGGTATTAAATAAAAAATGTGATATCATTTTTCAATTTGTCTTAATTGAAGATAATGTTTCTTATATTTTCACAAAATCATTACCATTGGATAGATTTAATACATTAAACAAAAGTAAAGAATGATAACCATAAGCTAATCTTCCATATTAAATCTTTGTTAAAACATATCTCCTTACATTAAACAAATCATTTTCATAGGGGGAGTACATTTTCTTTATTAATCAAATTTTTTGTAATCAAAATTTTACTTTCAAAAATCCTGAATCAAAATTTTTCCTTCAAAATTTGGAAATCAAATTTTTTTGTTTCAGTCATCAAGAAAATTTTAGGGAATCTAAAATTTTTCAAGAAGAATTTTATGTATCACTAAAAAATTTTCTAGAAATTTAGAAGGTATGTTTCCTTACATAAGTTTTTGTAATTTATTTCCTTCTTATTGGTATTTTTATCTTTCTTTAAGAGAGTTTTTTGGATTCACTTTTATTAAATCTGATTTTTTACCTTAAAACCTTAACAGACCGAAACCTATAAAAAATCCTTCTTCAGATTTCATCTCATCTATGAAATTATGATACTGATGATATGATAAGACAAGTTGAAGAATATCATGAAAAAGAGTATCCTTTTGAGAAATTATCAATCCGAACTTCCCATACCGAATCATCTAAACTTGTTACCCCAGGATTAGAAGAATAGGGCCAGAAAAAAGTAAAAATCCATCAGTAAATTAGAGAAACAACCATGAGTTGGTTTAACTAAATGGTATGGTGGAAGATACTGAAAAGGAAAAGGTAAAGGAAGATAAGATAATCGAACTATCAGATAGTAAACATGAATAACGAAATCCTACTGAGATCATTCTGAGAGTTGATAATGGAAAACAGGTTTTAGATGATACCCCTAAGAAGGTTGTGTTGGTTAAAAAAGATATTGGTGGATATTCTAAAATAATGAATGATGAGATAAAGAATGAATCCTCACTAATAAGACAATCTGATTCAGAATCATCTTTTGTGGGTCATGATTTTGTAGTTCAATCCTTAAGAAATTTATTGATATGATTCCTCTGGTTCCAATTATTTACTCAAGATGTCAGAATCTTAAGCATTTATTTTATAATAAATTGGATTCTATTTCTAGCCTTATGTACAATATTTTTAGGATTGAGGATTTTTTTAAATCTTTCTACATCGAGTTGATGTTCACGGGAGATCGTGCAAAAAAATCACTAAGTAGTCCAAGAAGACAACTGAAGACCTGAGAATATTTTATGGCTTTTAAGATAATGTGAAGGATGATTATGATACTGAAGATTACAAGATCAATGATCTTAGTACAAGTTTCAATGAGAAGCTCAATCTTAAACAAACAGCTCATAAGTAGAAAGACAAGCATATGAATGGGGAACTTAATTCAGTTTCTTTGAATCTAAAAAGAGAATGAGATCTTAGAATCACGTTTGAATAAAAAATCAGTAATCAAGAAGAGATTTTGATGACTCGGGGAGAAATTCTTAAGGATTAGGAAGAAAATATCAAAGCTATGGAGAAGAAAAATGAAGATTAGGATCAACTACTCAAATGTTTTTAATAGGATCATATGGAGAATAAAAAGTTGAATACTGTTTTCAAGAATCCTATGTCAAAGGAAAAAAAGGATGGTTTTTTCTCCTTAACTTTGATATTTTGTTGTATTACCTTTCTTGTACAAATTTTTCTAATCATAAGAAAAATTTTCGTTTTTCATCATGTGTTTTGTTGTATATTACTAATATTTTAGGTACCATATTTTTTTCATTCTCTCAATTTCTTTTTGAAAATCACAAAGGGGGAGAAAGGAATGATAAAAATAATACTAAGTAATGAAGAGAATTCTCTTCGAAAGGGAGATTCTATATAAGGGGTAGTTTTATCAAATAAGATTTACTTATGCAAGAAAAAGTAAAATCTATTTAAGGAATTCAAGAATACGGTCTATAGGGATTTAAAAACCTAAGGGGGAGTTAGTAATATTCTCCATGATTCATAAGTAATGTTAGATAAGTTTTTCTTTTAAGAAAAATCCAAAGTCTTTATATACTCTTTCGTAAGGATGTAGGTGCTTTCCAAAAATCAGGAGATTGTTGAGTTAGTAAGGTTTCCTTATAACTTTTCCATTCCTCTATGTTTTGAAAATCACAAATACATTATCTTAAGGAAAAAAAATTTCCCGAAGGATTATTTTCATAAGGATAATTTCCCTTCTCTAAGGAAATTTTTATCTTTATATTTGGTTTCTTTGTTCATTTTATAATATCTATAAATATAACTCATTTTATTCCAAAGTCTAAAAATCAGTCTCGCATTTATAGTCTTAGAATCCAATAAATACTTGGATATAGAGTATTCTGTTTTCAGGTTCTGAATTCTCTGAAATTCAAACTCTGAATTATCTGAAATTCAGATTCTGAATTCTCTGAAATTTAGACTCTGAAATCTCAAAAATTCTGATTTTGAATTCTCTGAAAATAAGATTCTAAATTATCTAAAATTCAGACTCCGGATTATTTGAAATTCAGATTCTGAATTCTTTTAAATTCAGAGTCGAAATTCTCTAAAATTTAGACTCCAAATTCTCTGAAATTCATCCTTTGAATTCTTTGAAATTCAAACTCCGAATTAATTGAAATCCTGACTCTGAATTCTGTGAAATTCAGACTCTGAATTTCACAGAATTCAATCTACGAATTTCTCAAACTTGAGATTCTAAATTCATTGAAATTTAGATTCCAAAATCTATAGAATTTAGATCCAGAATTATTTGTTAAACATAATCTGAATATCCATGTATTATAGACTCTGATAGATTATTTGGTTTGAATCTCAATTCTATTTTTCCTTTGAATCTGAAAAATATATTAGTTTAAGTAACTTTATTTTCCTTACCCTTGTCATGAAATTATGTCATACAATCTATTTCTATCTAACTATAGTTTTAGTGCCACATGTATAAGTCCCTCCTAAATTCAAGGAAAAATATGACCATTGGAGGAGGGAGCCAACCATTGGAGAAGTTCCCATAAATAGGATCTCATTTGAACGAGCTCAATATCTATTGATCAATCTAGTGATTTCATGTTGTGAAGTGATTTATAGAGATATAGACTCTCATGCTTTGTGCATACTGAACATCTTGTTTATCTTACTTCATGAAACTTTGATTGTTGTCGAGTATAATCAAGGGCTTCTGGGGATAGAAAGACAGAGGTGCTGAATAACTTAAAGATCGAGGGCTTGCAGGGATAGCTAGACATATTTAGATATTTACATCGAGGGCTTACCTTGCTGTGGGTAAGAAACAATTTCTTGAAAGTATAAATCGAGGGACCTTTATCCAAGGTTGTTGGATACCCTACTCATTGATTTAAAATATTTCATACTTGTTACTTGTTTTTTTTTAATTTTATTTCTGCTGTATTTTGATAAAGTAATAAAGTATAACCTTCTTATACTTTCATATTATTTTATGTACTCTAATAAGTATGATTCTATAAACTTTAGGGTATAAACTTTTCTTTGTAAACATTCATAAAGTTAATTTCCAGAATCATACTTCCAGAACCTAGACTGACTGTTTAGTAGAACTAAAAGAGGACTTCTAAATTTATCTTGTTTAACTTGGTTTAACATAGTTTTACTTAAGTTTAAAAACAAACGTTTTTAAACTTAAAATTTACCCCCCTCTTGTAATTGAGAATCTACATAAATATTTCGATCCTAGAGAAACATGATATGTATTTTTAAGATAAATTTATAATTTTCATATGTGACCACTATATTATAGAAATTGGATTAGGTGGAATATATAGAAGTAAGAATATTATGAAATATAATTTTAAAGAAAAATAAAGTTTATTTTTAATACTAATACATTAGTAATATTCAAATAACCTATTAGGATAAATAATAAGCCCATTTTATGATATTTTTTTAAATTACATTTTTATATTATATTCATTTTTATTTCAAAGAAATAAAAATATTATGTTTTAATGATGAAAAAATACATTATGGATATGAATAGTAATTTAACACTAATTTAATTAGTAATTGATGAGAAATAGGAAAGATAATATTTAATAGTTTAAAAGTTATTTCCTTATAAAAATAGTTTTTTATTATATTTTAAATTTTTATTTAAAATTTAAATTTATAATATTTCGAATTTTAATTTGAGAAAATGAAATTATTTTCATTTTTTTTCAAGAAAATATTTTCATAGAATGAATTTTTAGAGATTCATATGAAAAGCTAATTTTTAAATGTTATGTTTTCTTTGAAACCCATAATTTCTATTTTGCAAACTAATATAAAAAAATTCATACGTTAAACACATATTATTTTAGATTTTATTTTTCAATTTTATAAATTTAATATTATTAAATGGTTTTTAATATTTGTAATCATAATACTCAAATTATCTGATAAAGGAAATTTTATTTTTATTTATAAAAATAATTTACCATAGTTAAAAATGTGTTATTGTGGTAAAAGTAAATTAGGATAAAGGATAAAAAATTAGATAAATGATTGTAAATCCTAAAAAAAGTAAAAACATTTGGAAAAGGGTTCTATTAACCAACACTCTTCTTCCCTCAATTATTTCCCTTTTTTGGAGACACTTTCCTTGAATAGTACACTTATTTAAACTAAAATGACACTCGATTCTCTTTTAAAATGAGACACTCTCTACCATAATTATCCTCACACTACAATACAATTAGTTCAAATAAACTCGTAACAAATTGCTCACTAACACCGTTTGAAACATTCAATAGGTTATGGTAACCTCAAAGGGAAACTCCTTAATGTCCTAATCCAAGTTTCCAAGGAGTTTTCCCAATGAGTAAGGTAAAAATTTAAAAATAAATCCATTTCATATATATTTCATTATGTCTTGTTCTTATACATTAAATTCAATAATACCATTCTTTAATAATAACATAAGTATGTTTAGAATTTTGAAATGTTATTTTATTGATGGGGAAATCATTATTTACCTTCTTCTCTTCTTTTTAGTAGAATAAAAATGGAGTCCATGCATACGTGTAGACTCCTGCCTCCATCAATAACATGTTATATTTTTCATTTTTTCCTCAAATTGATAGTAATAAAATTTTATTTAATAAATTAATATGATATTTATAACATTGTTAACAATATTAAATTATAAAACATTTTATTCCTCCATTTCTTTCTATATAAAATGAAAACATCATCTATGTGTTTGTACATAAATCCACCTCCATGGAATGGCGTATTCCATTTTTTATCAAATATTTATATAGATAGTTATTAAAAATATTTTATAAATATATATGATATAAATGATTCATATAAATTAGATATATTTTTCTAAAGGTATAAAACAAAAATATATGATCATTATGAAGTAATATGTTGTTATTATTAGATTATATAGAATAGGATCATCATGGATCTCATTATTTCATATCATTCCCATTTTTCACATAAAATGAAAATATGGATGTATAAATCATTGAAAAAAATTATTTCAACTGATTTTATACTCTATTAATTATAATGTTATTATTAAATAACATAGTTCAACATCATCATTAAAAAATGTGTCAAACAATCCAAATTACAACATCCAATAATGAAAAATAATGATAAAAAACTCATGAATGTAAAACAAATAATAGTAAACAAAAAGTAATAATAGTTATATATTTTAATAGGGTTCAAAAATTAGTTATTAAGATTTTTTTTATTATAATGTAGTTTAAATCCCTTTCGTGGAATTTGTGGTTTAATATTGGAGTTTTCTCACCTCACTTTTCTTTCTTTAAGAAAAATTTGATATTCAACACTTTTATTATATTTTATGGTGGGTATATTACCCATTGGAAATTTATATAATAATATTATTAAAATCAATATATTTTTAAATCCATAACAAGTTCCATCATACAAGTTATTTTTATTAATTGGATACCAATATTGCATAGGCTTCACCATCTCAATTATGGTTTATTGAGATATGATTTGTATTCATCACTTATATTATTTTTTTAATTATGTATTACCCACAAAAGAATTTTTAGTTTAATTGTCATAAAATTTAAAGGTTTCACCAATTCATGTTTTTTTCTACCTTTAATTGGGTTTTATTTGAAATGTAACAATGTTTTAATGGTATATTTCCAGTCTCATTTTGAAATCGAGATTATGAATTTATTCTTTTTTTGTTGGATAATTACATTTCCTCTATCAATTAGATTTCCCTTGGTAAATAATTTAACCAATGTGATGTTTCTGAGAGAATCCAACCCCACATCTTCTTTTTAGGGAATAATTTACCTATTTAATGTACATATTCATTATATGGATTTCATTATCTATGATTAGATAATTGATTAAGTTATTTTTTAATTATTTTTACATTAATTTCAATTATTTTTGAAATTAATATTTTAATGTTTTTCACAATTTTTTTTTAAAAAGTACCTGTTTTGTTTGTTTTAAGTGTGAACACTTTTTTATATAAGGGGTGTTATTATTTATGAATATTATTTTCCATATTTTCAAATTTTCTTATAAATTATTTTAATTATTATTGATTTTGAAAAATTAAATCAAATATTTTTATAATTGTTAAAAGTTAAAGTTCAAATTGAAAATATAATTCTTTATTTAAAGTGTATTTAAAGGATTGTGTTTGTAAGAAATAAGTCATCTGTATTTTTATGTCAAAAAAAGATTCATAATGAATATTTTATTTAATAATTTTTTCTTCTTATGAAACCCTTTTTTGGTTTTAAAGTTTGATTTTTAAAATATTTTATTAAGTTAAAAAAATTATTTTAAATTAAGAACTATTTTTAATATTTCAATAATTTAATAAAAGGATACATTTATTTTAAAAAAAAAATTAATTTATCAAAAAAAATTAAATGCGTGATTTTGGTCTATTTAAAGATCCTATTATATCCCTTATGTTACACTTGGGATATTTTATTATGATATCGTCGACTATATTTATTTGGATGGATTATGATGATAATTTTTTGAAGTGGTTTTAGTGTAACCTATTTATTTCCCACAAGTTAAATATGATTTGATGAAATTATTAATGTTTTTATGAACCCGTGGTAGAATTATATATGGATTTCATAATATGAAGGGTGGAACTAGAATTAAATGACCCTAAAATACATTAGTTAATGTTTAATATCACACAAGATCAAAGGTTTTAGTCTAGTTATCTAAATCCCAAGAGGGTACAAGGCTAGTAATACCAAGACAAAGATGGTATATTGTGGGTAAGACCAATACTAATGGTACATGGGTGGTAATCAAAATACCACTAAGGTATATGGGTGGTCATAAAATTCATACTATATGACAAATTTCATTGCAGGTATCCTTGAAATATGATTTCTATTCCCTCATGTGTCAAGATTGTTTGATGTTTCAATGTTTTATGACTCTTATCTTATGTTATTTCGATGCTTATTTCCTTCAATATTGATTTAATATTTATATATATTTCTCGAATATCTTGGTACTGATCCTTGATAATGGAAATAATTTTTTATTCTTATTTTGAACCATAATATTCTGTTCTGAAACATAATCATTTTATTTTGACACATGTCTCTTGTGAAGATCTTATCTTTATTTATTGACTTATGACTGATGATACATTTTTTTAGTATGATTTTCTAATGTTATGTTCATGGAGCTTGAATATATCTTTAGAGTATTTATGATCATAATTTTTTATCCCTTTTGTTTAACATTATTGAGAATATGAGCTCACCCCTTTCTTTTATTTCCATTTCTCAGGATATGAATATAGTTATAATATATGATAAGTCTAGAAGTTTATAATTTGATAAGAATGTTTTTAGAGATGTTGAACATCTTTCATATATAATTTGATTATGTATCTAGTCTCTAAATACATTAATGATTAACAGTTCATAAGACTATGTGATATTTCTATGAGATGTAATGTTAATGTGAAATATATTCAAGGTTATATTGGGTCATCTCAATTTTGATAGTTATTAATGTTTGTGTTTTTATTATTGAATCTAGAAGTTCTTGTTCAGGGAGATTAATTATATATATAAAATATATCCCCAAATAAACATATGAATATTTTAATAAATCTAATCCTTTACCTAAAACATACTCTACAACATAATCAAGTATGCCCTGAACAAATATCTTGATTTTTTTCAGAGTAGTGATATATTTTTCTTTAAGGATGTGTAATATCTAAAAATTTTATTTCATATTTTTTTAAAGATCGTTGGGTTGAGTGGTATGAATAGAAAAATAAAATTTATGATGAAGTATATGTAAGATATTTTTTCCTTAATCAAAATAATTTTTTCGATAAATAAAGTTAACATTCATCTAATTGCCTTTATTTGGTAAAGAAAAAAAATTCATTTTATTCTTTAAATATTCTTTTCTTAGAAAAATGGTTTTTGGTTGTTTTATATTATGGTAATTATAATTATTATTATTTTGATAATTTTTTAATTTTTATTTTACAAAACAATCATTATTTTATTAAATAATCACATTAATATTATCTTATGGTAAATTTTTGTAATTTTTCTAAAAAGATTGTTTTTTAGAGAATATTAAAAAAATATCGATTTTAGAATAAAATAACAATTATTATATTTTAATTAAAATTAGAATTTGTTATAGATTGAATTGGAAGTTACATAGGTTAAATTTTATTTAAAATATTCTTACTAATTCCATGATAATTGATATTATACTTTATTTAGGTATAAAATATATGGATGTTTTAAAAGTGTATTTTTCCAAAAAACTATTTTCGATGCTTTTTACATACTTATATTTATATTAATTTCAATTAATTATATAAATTTAATACAAAAAATTTAATCTAAAATTTATAATCACGTGGTTTAAATATGTGAAATATGGAAATTAATTTTTCTAGTCATAATGAATAGTAAACATGGTTAAAGATTATCACCACAATAACAGGAAAAACTAGTTAATTAAGGTAAAACTATGAGACATGGCCTAAAAATCAACCAAAAAATTAAATTTATTTTATTTAATCAGTTATATTTTATAATAATCATAATAAATCGTAATATATGGCACTATTGGTCAATATTCTTTAATTATGAGCATTATATTATTTTAAGTTATAAAAATTTAAAAAATGTCACTCTCAATATTTTAATATATTTAATATTTTGTATTAGGGTTAAAATGAAGATATAAAAACTTCCAAATGGTATTTTAGTAATAATAAATAAATTTTATGAAAGTAATATATTTTTTATTTTTAGAGATAGTATAATTTCCTTGTCTTTTTATGCAATGTTGATGCCACACAGTGTGTAATTAGACGGAAAATAATTAAAATGATTTTAAAAATAATAAAAGTAATATATTTTTGATGAATTATGGTTAAATGTGAATTTATTGGATAATTATAACTGTTAATTAATTCTTAAAGAGTTTATATTCTAATTCCACCATTATATTGATGCCTTTAAAGTAAATATTTGTGAATTGTCTCAAAAACAACCTTAAATGGTATTTAATGTTTAAAATTATTTTTAAATTATTATTAAAATACAAAAACATATATATATACAAATATATGGGTAATTGTTTATCCTGTAAATCATGGATCATTTATGCAACAATTTTAATTTTTAAAATTACTTTCATGAATCTTAAATAGTAAAAAATTTCTTACAACAGTTAAAGTTAAATTTGGTTAAAGAGGGGGTTAAACTAAAATATAAGAATTAAAATGAAAAAAAACTTATCTAAAATTAAATTTTACACAATATTTCTACATTATATTACTTAAATTTAAATATTAGTTGGTATATATCCATTTTAAATGAGTTAGAAACATATTATATATTAATATTTTCGTTATTTACAAGTTTTCTACTCATATCACTTATAAAATGACACCTCCTCTCCACTCTTATTCACATAATTTGATCCACTTAATTAAAAAAATACATAAATAAATTACTATAGTAATTATACAATTATATATCTTCTATTCTTTCCCAAATACCATTTTTCTAAGGCTAAAGGTGTAATCTAAATGAGGATTTCTAAAGTAGAGTTATAATTCTAAACCAAGTTCTTTTATTTTATTTATAATTATACCTCATTATATTCTACACTAAACATTATTATATAATAATAATATTATATTAAATATATTAAAACTTTATAATGGTGATTTTACAACACATATTCATAAAAATTTCCATCCAATGGGAAATGAAAGCACTCATCGTGTGTACATATAAACTACCACCTCCATGAAGCGACACCTTTCATTTTTCATCACTATATATAAATGGTGGTTATTATGATGGATATATATATATATATTATATTCATGACATAATTATGATCATATATAAAAATATATTACATAAATTATTTCCCTTCTATATGTTTTAAAATGATAATTTCATTTATGTGTGCGTTTAGACTACCGCCTTCACAAAGCGATGTGGTTCATTTTTCAGGTTCAAATTTCATTAATGATTATAATTTTATAATGCATAAACATGATAATTATTTCTTGAATAATATTATAGATATTATTAATTAAAGACCAATTTGTATGTACTGGAACCAATGAATCGAAACATACATGAAAAATTAAATGATTAACACCCGAAATGAAGATGTTAATAAAAAATTGATAATTGACGATTGATAAAATGTTTAAAGTTAATAATATATGATGTTATGACTTTTAATATGGTTATTTTATATATTTATAATAAATATTAATATATTTTTAGGAGTTTAAGAGTGTGTATGGAGAAAGTTGGACTTGAGGTAAGGGTAATTTTGTTTCATTTCCACTATGAGGAGACATGTTTTACATCATGAACCTAATTTATTTTATGTGGCGTATACAAGTACCAATTGAAATATTTTTTCATGAATTTATCTTTATTAATTTTATTTTATTTTCCATTTTTTTTTATATTTTAAGGTTTTTTGATTCAAATGTTACTAAAACCATAATTATTTATTTCATAGTCCCATTTTTAATCGAGATTGTTTATATTAAAATTCACATTCAAATAATTTTATGAAATATTCTAGTTAAACCATAAAATGTTTCATATATTATCATTATTTAAATTTTTTACATGTTTTTAATTAATTCTTTCCTCTAATTTGTATTTTAAATGACCAAGAAAATATTTTTAGGAAAAGTTAACATTATTTCCAATTTGGTCACTAAAATTTTCTTCCACGTACATTTTATTTAAAAAAATAATATTTTTATATAGACACATTATTATTTTAAGTAATTTTAGATCATTTGGAATTTACTTTCAATCCTCTAAAAGGAATCTACTAATCTTTTTCTGAATAAGGTTCTCTTGTTATTTTTACAAAAAGTGTGAAATGAATATTTGTTTTTAACGTTTATAGAATGAACACCTTTTACCATTATCACGACTGTTCTTTTATTGAAGATTAATTTATATTTTTCTATATTTATTATTAAATTAAATGTTTTTTCTAAATATTCTAGGAGTTATTACTTAAAATTTTATCAAAATAAATGTGTATTATTTTTGTAAAATAATGAAAAGAATTTTGAAATTGATTTACAACTTCATTCTTACAAAAAGATTTAAAGAAGTTATTTTTAATGTTTTTTTATATTTTATTTTCTATATATGAAAGTTGTTTTTACTAAAAAAACATTTAAATCTTCTGAATCGATATTATTTTTTCAACCTTTACTGATTTATAATTTTGGGGTCATTAAATGTCTTTTTATCACATTCCCTATCACAAGTTACCAATTGTGTATACATTATTTTCTCATATATGCCCATATTTTAAGTATCATAGATTTATAATAAATCATTTCTATCACTTTTATATTATCTCAACTGTATAATATTTTTTTATATGGAATTAGTTGAAGTATTCTAATTAAGAAAGTTATTTCATTAAGAGGGGAAATATTCCATATTCTTAATTCACTAAGGATAATTATTTATTTATATGGTATTTGGCTAATGAATTGTATTTATAATTCTATATATGAAGAATTAATTGTATTTTAAAGAGATTATTGGGGCCTCGTTATAGATAGACCCTTAATGCATTGACATGTATCCTGAAATAAATGTTGTATAGGTCGAGGATATAAGATTGAATTATAATAATTGGGTATTTAGTGTATGCCTTACTTATTTATATAATATTTCTTCATTGAGAGTTCTTTAAATCTTTCTTGATGTATTGGATGATATTCCTTGATGATAATAGCATGAATACGGGACATTATAAATTTAATTTATTGAAATTTAGTAATTATTATCTACGTAATTATTTTTGGACACTATATGTGGATTTATTTCATTATAATGTAATTAATTATTTGGAATATGTTTTATTCATCCTCCCATATAGTTTTTTTACACCTTATTTACTAATGATATATTTTGATTCATGTAACCATTATAGATCTTTTGAGCTCACACTTTATTTCGTTTTCCATTCTCTATTATATGAAGAAGAGATATTTGATTGATATTATTAGATGTAAGAATTTTTTTCAAACTATATATTTGTATTTTAATTTAATATAGTGTTTATATATATTTTTAGCTTCTAAGACTACAAAACTAACTGATCCTTAGTTATGTGATCCATTTTATCATGTACCAATGTAATAAGTAAGAACTAGATGTAGGTATTGGAGTTGGGGCCTCTATAGTTGATATCAGAGGAAGTTCAATAGAACCTTTGGGAAATAGATTTTAGAATAACATACAAAACTTAATACTTATTATAATCCCTTAAAATATTTTATAATTTTTAACTTGATAAGGATTTTTATTCCATGGCTCAATATTCATTATTATTTTGAGAAAACTAATTTTTTTCTCTTCTTAGAGATGGATTTTAGAATAAAGGATGGAATGAATACCTATGTTAAATATATATATTTTCCTACTAGGAATGCTAATATATAATATGTTTGAGTTTAGTAGAATAAATTAGTTCGTCTAACATTGGTTATGAATAATCTCCTTGCCCATACGGAGCAATGAGATATGAGAGAAGCTAAGGTGAATGATATTATAATCCTGAAAGTCTAGTGATCTTGAGTTATGATAAATAGTATGAACATAATTTAATATTTTAATGCATTAAATAAGAGAAAAATAGAGTTTAATGGATGTTTAGAAGATAAATACAATGTAATTAAAAAGATTCACTGTCTAAATTTTCAAGAATTTCGGAAGAATGACTTGGGTGAATGATTAAATGGAATGCCAGTTTTTTGTAAGTTATTAAAAAATGGAAACCATGCTAATAATTGAAAATATAAGAAAATACCCATAAAATTATAGTGATTTGTCTATAAGGATATATTGAATTATGCAATCTAATTTCCCAAGTATCAAGGATTTACCAAATAATTATGTTTTGGTATTTATTAATGATATATTAAGATACTTTAAGGGTTATGAAGATCATTATAATCAACTGAGAATCATACTTGAAAATTTTAGTGGAAAATGGGCTTTGGTAACTGTGAATGTTTATTTTTGGATTTTTCTTTTATTAGAAATATTTTCTCCATGGATGGAATACATATTGATCTTTCAAGGACAAAAGGAAATCAAAGAATAGCCCTTGTGGATGAATGTAAGATACAAGGATCTGAATTTTGGGTAATTATTTTTAAACTATAGAATATATGATTATGAAGTGGTGGTATTTATCAATGTTAGTTTTTTAGGGATTTATAGAAAGCATACATTTATTTTTCTAATAATATCTAGTTTTATAGAAATTTTAGAAAATGTGTATTTGGGAAACATTTGTTGGATGGTATCAATCACCGTAAAAAGTGTTTTTTTATAAAAATGTAATATTTTTAGAGATATCAATTATATATGATATTATAAATATAAATATTATTTTATGATGGATGTATTAAAAAATTATATTTATTATATAGGAGGTTAAGATCACATATAGAGCATGTTGGACTTGAGGTATGAGTAATGTTGTATCACTTTAACTTCAATGAGACATGTTTTAATCAATAAAATTAATTTATTCTACATGGTTTATATACTTCCCATGTTAACAATTATATAATGAATTATTATTTATTAATGGTATTTAAAATTTCAATTCATTTTTTCTCTTTTTAGGTTTATTTATTCAAATGTTACCAAAGTAGTGAGCACTCATCTCATAATATCATTATTAATTGAGATTGTTTAAGTTCAATTGTTTGAATGAATATTATTATTTATTCTCTTTAATCCCCATATATTTTAATATATTCTAGTTATTTATGGGATATACATATTTTCAACCAATTTACCACTTTTTATATTTAAAAAGATCAATAAAATTATTTTAATAAAATTCGACCTTATTTATATTTTGGACAATGAACTTTTTCTTCCATGTCCATGTTAATTAAAATTATTTTCAGAATGTTTTTTCTATAATTGAATTATTATTTTAATTATTTCTCAACTATATCTATATTTAATTTCAATGTTTCAAATGGAATGTTTTTTTTGAATGTTTTACTTTTATAATTTTTACTAAAATTGTGAAAGACATATTTGTTTTTAATGTTTACAAAATGAATATATTTTATCATTTTGATGACTGTTATTTTCTTTGAAAATTCATTTAAAGTCATCTATGATTATTTTGAATGAAAATATTTTAATAAATATTATAAGAAATTCTATTTAAGATATTATCAAAAGGAAAGAGGATTATTTTCTTAAAGTAATGAAAATAATTTTGAATGTGATATATAACTTTGTTCTTACATAAAGATACTAGGTGGTTACTTTTAATTATTTTCTTTTATTTTTATTTTCATTTATAAAAGTATCAGTTTTACTAGAAATATATTATTATTCAAGAATAAATAGTATTCTTTTATTATTTACTTATTTATGGTTTAGTTTTCTTTAACTTTATCATGATCACATTCTGTATCAATCTCAATAATTTGATTGGACATTATTTTCTCTTATATGTTCATATTATAAGTATCATATATTTATATAGAATCATTTTAAACATTTTTTATGTTGTCTAAATAAAATAATTATTCTATATATGGTATTAGTTGAAGGAATTTGTTTAGGAAATGTATTTCATTTTTTGGGGAAATATTCTACATTCTTGATTCAATATCTATAATTGTTAATTTATAAGGAATTTTGATGGTAAATTGTCTTGATCATTCAATATATAAGGAATTTATTGGAAATGAAGGTGGAATGTGGGTCTTGATTATAGATATCCCTTGATGAATTGACCGGTCTCATGAGATAAATCATGTTGGTATGATATATAGTCTGATGCTATAAGATCTTTTTTGGAGAGGTGGGTAATTGGTGTATGTGTTACTAATTTGTATAATATGTCTTCATTAAGTGTCCTTGATAATACAAAAGATGTCTTGGTTGAGAGGAGTTGATGGTAAGATCATGAACGTATGACATTTTACGTATCCTTTATTTAAAATTCATCTATTAATATCCAAGTGATTATTTAGTTCTTATTACCCATAGATTTATTACATGATAAATTTGTTAATTTTATGAAATGTGTTATACTTATCCATCTTTAGGTATTGTTTATCAAATATTTACTCATGGTTTCTTCTACTATACATAATCCTTATAGATCATTTGATATCACCCTTTATTTTATATTCCATTCCCTATGATATGAAGTGGGGATCATTGAATAAAATTTAAGTATGTGAGAATGTTTTTTATGGAAATATTTTTATCATCTAATGTAATTTATAATCCATGCAAGTATTTAGTTTCCAATATTTCTAAATAGATCGATCCTTGGTGATGTGATCCCACGTATATTATACTAATGTAATAAGTAAGCACTGACTCTAGGGTGTTAGAGTCAGGGATTCTATAGTTTATATTTGAGGACGTTTATTAGGACCCTTGGGAACTATATTTTAAAAGAAAAAAGATAAAACATGTTATATGATAATACCTTTAAATATTTAATAAATATTACCTTCATTGGTATTTTTATTTTGTGTATGAATATTCAAGATGATTTTTAACTATATAAGTATGTTCTATTGTTTAGATATGAAACATAGTGGAAGAAATGAAATTAATACTCAGGGTCAATGTGGGGATTAACTTGCAAAGCATGACAAAACAACAAATGTTTTAGCAGAGAAAATAATGGAAATATTAGCAAAACTTACTATGGTTAGGATTAACAACCTTTAACTTATGGAGA
The DNA here is from genome assembly GCA_963277665.1 of Viscum album. Lineage (NCBI taxonomy): Eukaryota > Viridiplantae > Streptophyta > Magnoliopsida > Santalales > Viscaceae > Viscum > Viscum album. The sequence goes on from OY728146.1 coordinate 1,787,235,767, forward strand.
TACCAAACATGATAGAATATTTAGTGAATTATGTAATAATTATTATAGACTATATCTATTAAGTTATAGAAAAAAATATTAACCAAACTGTACTTCCTAAAGCATTAAATAAGATATTAATAGAGTTTCATGGATGTTAATTTGATAAATACCACGGTAAGAAAAGGATTCAAAATCCCACGTTTTATGAATGTCGGGTAAAAAACGTGGGTAAATTATTAAAGAGAATGTGAGTTTGTTACAATTATGGATAAAAAGTCTAGCATGCTCATAATTTAAAATCTAAGAATGAATATATTAATATATAGTGATTTAACTATATATAGAAAATGAATTATGAAAACCAATTCCCCAATCATCAAGGATTACCATGACAATTATGTTTTGATATTTATTGATGATATTTTGAGATACTCTAACTATTATAAAGATCATGATAATAACTTGATAATAATTCTTGAAACTTTTAGAGAAAAATGGGTTATATGGAAAATTTAGAGAGTGTGGATATTAATTTTAGGAAATTTCTTTTCAGAGAAATATTATATATTTGGATGTAATATCTATTTATCTTTTTAAAACCAATGAAAATCAAAGAATAACCCTTATGAATAAATGTAACATTTAGGGATTTTAATTAGGGGTGATTATTGTAAAACTAGAGAATACATTATAATGATAGAGTATTATTTTTCAATGGTAGTTTTGTATGAGTATTAAGAGGAAAAATATTGGGATTGTTATAATAATATTCAATTGTATATAAAATTTAAAAAATAATAATTTTTGAAAAATATGTTGAATGGTATCAATCACCTTGAAAAGTAATTTTTATGAAAATGTGATATTTCATGAGATATATATGGAATAATTAATCGATTACTTTTAAGGTAATTATGTGATATGAAAAATAATACCTTTTTGTAAATTTTACTAAATTTTATTGTACTTTTTTTGGGAAAAATTTATATTTTGGAACATATAATTGGGGCATATACATATTTGAGTGATAAAGGTTGTTTGGGGATTGAAAAATGAGGGAATTTTAGATAAATGGCCCTTTTTTATTTTTGGGTTAAAATTTAATAAACAATATTTTAAGTGTTCTTAATTGACCATTGGTTGCTATTAAAATTTTGAATATTACTTTTTATAAAGGTTACTATTTATGTGGGATTGTTTTTTATGCTGGTATCTTCATTTTGGTTATTAATTTATCTTGTGCTAACCATTTTGGTTTTCTAGAGATGAATAATTTTTAATCATTTTTGGATCATACAATCAATTAATAGTTGATTTTTGTAATGAACTAAATGTAGTCTCCAGTAATACTAAAACCAAACCTGGCCCGTAGAAGAGCCCAAAGGGTGTTCCCTATCCCCATGGGCTGGAAAAAGTGCCCGAGTATCAAACAATTGTTTTCTGAGAATGATTTACCTCAATATGAAAGCATAAAACCTTAATAACAATTTGTAATATAAATCTGAAATTTTCATCCAAAAAAGTCTTAATAAAAAAATAGAAATAAATAATTAGCTTCGAATACATTAAAATAGGTCCAAATACAAATAAATAAATAAGCTATACATCCAAAAGGACTCCACACTACAAGGGGGTGGTCACCCCCAAGCCGTCTCCACAACAACACAATGCATTAAGGGTCTAACAGCACGAACCACATTCACCCGAGGCTTTACCCTTTCCTAAGTCAAACATAACCAAGTATACTTATAACAAAGGGTTTTAAGTATTGTGTGAGTATAATAGTAATAGGATACCACTAAATGATTCCAAAGTTCTTTCAATACAAGGTGAAAAAGCAAGCAATTTTAATATGAAAAGAAAAGTGGTCTTAAATTCCATAAAAAACAACTTTAAATTGAAAACAATTTTCAAGATAAAACTTTCAGAATGTTAACACATTTAAATAGACTTTTTAGCAACTATATTTTACTTCCAATAGGTCCCTAGACAAGTGTAAATACCATAAATCTAATGACCAAAAAATCAATAACACCCCTAGGCACTAGATTGTTTCGAGCCCTATATACCTCGTACATCGGTGTTTTGTAACAATAGAAAAATCTGTTCTCGTGCATGATCCACTAGTATGGATCATCCCCATAACCTATTACTCCCCAATTATCAACTACATAGTTTATTTTGAGTTGTTTTCATCCAAATTCTATGTGAAACACGGATGAAACCCATCTGGTTCATTATCCATACTGGTACAAATCTGCCCCACCTAGGTACTCGAGCTTCCCCCTTTGTGTTCAAACAATTTCAGCATTATAAAAAATTCCATTTTTAATATGAAACACCCCTACTAGTCACATTAAATCAGTACAATATCTCTACACATTTTAAACCACATAAAACACACAACAAAACACTTTGATTTTTAATGAAATAATTTCTCAAATCCCGCATTTTTTTGCACACAAAACTCCTTGAAAACCCCAATTTGAACACTATGTATACACTTTTAAGTTAAAAAAATAGAAAATTCATCCTAATACATTTCAATTAAACGAAAAAAATCAATTTTAGGAAAACCCATTGTGAACAACAAAATGATAACTTTGTCAAACCGTTATTTTCACACAAAAAATGGCAGATAAAGTTCACATGTTCCACAAACAACATTAAATACAATTTTCTCCGCAACAACCAAAGTTAATAAACATTAAAAACATTATTTTCATCCCTATTTCAGTTCAAAAAAAATTAATTATGCATTGATAGGTAAACACTAAATAAACCAATAGAATATTTCGATGAAAAACTCCCAATCTCACATGAAATTGGCATTTTAAATTAATTTTCAATACAAACACCACTAAAACTAATTTTTGAAGCAATAATAAAATTATATAAACCTGAAAATATGATTGATATAGAATTCTAAGACACAAATATTTCATAAACATGGAATCACCTACCAATGTAATGAAAAAACTTGAATCCTTTTTCCGAAAAATCAAACCCACAACCGCCGCACCTCAAGAAAGGAAAAACAGACCTAAAACCATAATTTCATACCATTAAACACAATATAAAACCTTTATTTCGAAACTCTAATTTCTGAACATCAGGAACATCAATAATAAGGGAATAAACCCTAAGCAAATGGGAGCAATAAGGATGGAATCCCACTTACTTGAAGGATCATGAAGAAATATCCTAAACATTCACCAGTATTTGACTTTCAAAATAGCCAAAAATTCAAGGGAAGTTTTTACAATGATGCATAGGTCATGTAAGAAATGTAATGAGGGAAAATATTGATAAATGAAAGAGTTATGGTGGAAATAATTTACCTCTTCAAATCTGGATTATTTGATAAATCCTATGAAGTTCATCCCTAATTAGTGATGAATACAAGATTAAAAGAGGGGGTAAAGGTAATGGGGGTGCACCTAAGAATGTTAGATTTTTTTGGAGGTGTAATCACTGAAAAAAAGTAAAAAATGAATATGTTATTAAATAAACAGAATTTATTTTTAAAACTAGAAATGGGATTCTGGGCAGGCCCAATTCCTTAAATAAAACCAAAAATCCTCTATGATTATGGATTCCTAAATGGTCCAAAATAATATGGTGATTGTAATAGGACATGGTATAACAAGTAAAAATTAGATTGGATGAAATTTTTTGAAAAATAAAGGAGTTATAAAGGAAGTAAAATTTATTTTTAAATCCTGAATTGGGCTAATGGTTTGGCCCAAATCTTGAAGTCTCACCCATTCCACCAAAAATGCATGGTAAACCCCCTTGACAAAGAAATAATGGAAAATAAATTATAAAATGAAGCAAAATTTATTATAGAATAGGAATAAATCAAGTATATAAATTTTATCATATTTTCTACTAAAACGGTAAAATAATTTCCCAAACTCTAGAAAACTGAAGATAAATCTTTCAAGTATTTTTTGGAAAGTAACACTCATGCACCGCTGTTCATTTTTAGAATCTCTTTTGAAGGTATTTATCATATAGAGGTAAATGCATAATAAGTTTCCTAGTCATTACATAGAAATTAAAGTTCATGATAAAAAATATATATATAATTGTATTACTATGTTTGGATATTATAAATTTGTAAAAGGAGAATTAAATTTTGGTGGATTCAATTTCTATGAGGATGATAAAATATAATACCATGAGATTATATTTTATATTTTATTTTTAAAATATCACTATGTTCAATAATGTACATCATACACAACCCCTATCTTAAAAGAACCACACAATAATATTATTTAAATATAAATATATAACCTATTTGTATGGTTGATATGTATTAATATGAATAACCCCATTATGAACTATATATTATGATAATTTATTAATAAATCCAAATAATGAAATCAATAAATAAATTTAACATTCACCAAATTGTTTTTACCAAGGAAAGAATAAGAATAAAGTTATTTTAAGCCTTAAAAATACTTTTCTTCTAAGGTGTTTTATACAGGGGTAACTAGAATTATTTTTTTATAATTTTATAAATTTTATTTTAAAAAATTAATTTAATTATTTAAATATTAACTTTAAAATTATCTTGTGGCCAATTTTTAAATCAATTTTAAAATATTTATTTTTTAGTGAATATTGAAAAATACAGATTTTGGTAAAAATTGTAATTTATTTTTAATTAAAAAATTCCATTATATTTTAGATTTCGTTTTATTTTAATTAAGATAGTTTTTATTAAATATAATCTAATTAAGTATATGATAATAAGAATTATTTTTTATTTTTTTGTCAGATCAGTTTTATGTGTTAAAGGTGTATTTTTCTAAAGGTTATTTTTGATGTGTTTTATGTACTTATACTAAAAATTATTTCTTCCAATTATAATAATTGAATATTGAAAAGTATATTTTGAATTTATAAATTTTATGTCAAAAATATGTTAAATAGGCCAATTTTACTTTTAGTCATAATAAATAGTAACCATGGTAAATGTTTATCTCCACAGTAATGGGTAAAATAGATTAATCATGGTTAAAAATACTAGAGGTACAAAAATCAACCCAAAACTTGCCTTTATTTTATTGAATAAGTGTATTTCTACTGTAACAATAATAAATTTTTAAATATTTAATTTTTTTCCACTTTACTTGGATTAACACCACTATATTATTTTAAGTTAATAAAAATCACATAATGTCTATCTCATTCTTTTAATATCTCTAAAATGATTTTATATGTATAAATAAGATATGGATGGTCGTAATTTTTTATTTTTAATATGAGTAAAATACTTTTATGATAGTAATTTTTTTAATTTTTATAGATACTATAATTTCCTTGAACACTAACGTAACACTCAGGCAACACTTGTGTATGAAATATAAAAATAATAAAAAATGGTCATAACAACATTAAAGGTAATATATTTTGGATACATTATGAATAAACATGAATTTATTAGATAGTTATAATGTATAATTTATGGTTATAGAGTATATATTTGAATTAAATTGTTATTTTAATGCCTTTAAATTCAAGATATTTGAATTGTAACACCTCAATATTTATAACAAATATTTCTCTTTAGATAATTTGATTTATTTTATATCTTGTGTGATATGCATCACTGTGTTTAAACAAACAATGATATACTATTAAAATATTATTATTTTAAAATGACCGTTATAAACTATCTATTTAATTGGAGGGTATAAATATGAATAATCTTATTATGAAATATATTTTAAGGTTATATTCAATAAATATTTATTTATTAATCTTTGGAAATAAACACTCAATTTTTAGTAAAGTCATTTCACTTTTAAAAAATATGTTTTCTTCAAAAAAAATATTGATTTATATGAGAAAATAAATATAATTAATTTTTAAGTATTTAGAAATTTTATTTGATAAATTAAAATTCATTTTTTAATTTGGAATATAAAAATTAACTTAGTGTAAATATTTGGGATTTTTCTAAAATGAGTAATTTTCAAATGAATAATGTAAAATACTACTTTTTATTAAAAAAACTATTTTTATTTCAATCATTTTAAAAATACAATTATTTTTAAAATATAATTAGTTCTCTTTTATTTTTAATAATTTAATTAATTTCCTTAGAATAATTTTTATGCTTTAATTTTGCATAAAAACATTTTCATACTTAAAAATTCATTTTTTCAAGAAAACTGTTTTTCATGGAGTTTTTCAAGTTTAATTTTACATAAAATTATGAAACTTATATGTTTTGAGTTATGAAAAATGGATCTGTATTTGGATTCATAATTTCCAAATTTATTAAATATGTCCCTTTTAAACATGGTTAATATGAACAATAAATTCAATAATTGTTTTCACCATGGTAAAAGTTAAATCGAGTAATTAAGAGTACAAATTATATGATAAGAACTATCAAATAAACCTTATAATTACCTCAATTTTGTTATATGATTAATTTTCAACCATAATCATCCAAGGTAATAATTTATGACCTTTTTAGGACACTTGTATAAGACTATGACCATTATGAAGTTTTATTTAATGAAAAGTCAAATATGTCACACTCATATTTTTAATAATTATAATATTTTTAATATGGTTTAATCTAGAGGATATGTTCGAATATAAATATTATTTTAAAATATAAAATATTTATCTTCATCATGGTAATTTACTTTTAATTTTTATTGAATAAATAATTACATTAAATTCTTACACAATAATGATGTAATAATTTTTCAATTAATAGAACATTAAATAAATGATATTAAGAATATTAAAATAATAATTAATTATATTTAAGTTTATTCATAAAATATATATATTATATTGACATTTTTAGGATATAATAAAATAGTTTTCTTAAATTTTACTTGTTGTCTTGATGTTTTAATGTCATAGTAATGAATAGTATCAAAATTGACAACAATGATATTGTATGTGATTATTATTTTGTTAAATTATCTAAAAATCATAAAAATATTAAATAATAACAAATAGGATAAAATATGGTCATTATTTTCATTCCTTGTGTATTTATATTCTATTTATATGCATTTGGAACTAGAATAGTCTTAATATATTTTAATCTTTTGAGAAATTCCAAAGGTGACCTTCACCTCTATTGTAAAAGGAAATATCCTCCCTCGATTCATTATCAAACTTTTATCCTTCTAGATTGGACATAATATTTAAAATTATATTCTCCACATACCTATACACATTCTATAGTTTATGGTCTTTCCAAAAGACCAACCCTATATCCATTTAGAGGACATTTAAAGGAGTCGTTTCAAAGAACAGGTAATTGCTCTAACCGATCACTTCCTTTTTCTACTCTTTGTTACCTCAAATAAATCTATGATATTTATCATAATATTATAAAATAATTTTCTTAAATTTTGTTAAATTTTATTTTGATTATTAAAATAATGATACACACCGTTTTTCCATCCAAATAAAAAATTTAAAGTACTGTTTGTGCGTACCTACGCTTTACCGTCTCTACGTAGCGATAAAATTAATTCTTCATCACCATATTTTATGGAGGTGTATTATGGTGTGTTTAATGTTTATATATATTTTTTTTATTTATTATAAATATTTAATAATAATATAATTTTACATTTTTACCATCTAATCTTTTGGGAAACGATATCGTCGCTCGTGCATACATATGTACTGCCATATTTACTATGTGATGTGATTTTTTTTATTTTTATTTAAAATTGATGATAAAAATAATTAAATGTATGAATATATATAAAATATACTATATAATAATATTTCTTTAATGGTGAATTAATATTTACCTTCCTTTCATTCTATCAGACAGAAAATGGAAACTACGTTCATGCATATGTGTGACCTACTATCTCCAAGAACAATGTAATTCATTTTTCAATATCTAATTTATATGAATTATTATTATTTTATATATTATTAATATATATTATTTTTATTCCATTATTAACCTTATGTAAATTATGATACCATGAATACAAGTATAAGGACCGGGACTTTCATACCGAAACGTGCTTGGAAAACTTTGTAGTTATCTCCCAGAACAATGATATTACTAATTATTTATTAATAAACTAGTGGTAATAGAACAAGAGCCTCAGCCTAATTGGTGAGGACTTGAAGAGTTCATCCAAGAGACCTGAGTTCAAAACCAGGTGGATACATATTTCTGGGGTATTGTAGCAGACACTATAATAGGTATTGTTTGGTACTATAGCAACCAAAAATATTCATCCATTTGGGTTTTTGAACCACCGGTTTGGTCCCTGAGTCCTTCAAGGTCTATGGGCCACCCAAGGCCTTCAGGTCAGTAAGGCTTTCAGGCGTCCTTAAGTCCTTCTAGCCACATCAAAGCCTCTGGGCCACCTCAATGCCTTTGGGCCACCTTAAGGATTTCAGGTCACCTAAAATTGTGCTTAATAGACTAGACATACTCTACATGGAGTAGAATATAGATGACGATTCAGAGCAGGCATATTCACTAGGAAAAAAAGTTAATTAATGGGGAAGAAAGAGATGGTATGGGATTTCCATCGAGACCAGCCTGTGCATGCACTGGAATCCAAACTGAATATCTATGTGAAGGTGGAGATCTGATATCCTGATATAGATGCTGGGGAGAAGTAGTTCCATGTATTTATAGTCTAGATATCTCCTATAATACCTACGAGTCATATAATCTCTTAGACTACATTCCTTTTAAGAGTCTCCCCCATCCCTTGAAAGGGGGGTCATAAAAAAAAGGCATTTGGGCCATTCAGGATAGTGATAATATTTAATAAATAAATCTTAAATAGTATAATATAATTAATGTTATGTAATATGTAGAGACCCATACTTGACGTACATAGAAATTACATTATTTTTTTAGAATACTTAATACATAACAAAAACAGACACACAAGGACCGTAATAGTTTAGTGTATTTGGAAACTCAGGATATAATCTTCTAATCGTAGTGAAAGATCTTCAACATCTCATATAAAGATATTCCCTTTTTTTCTTACCTAAAACCATTATTTAAATCTTGGGAAAAATAAAACATATAAAGGGTGATCTCAAATGCTCAGTAAGGGTAAGCATGGAGAAAATAAAACAAATCATATATATTTAAACAAAAAACATGAACATAATGTTTAAACATCAAAATCTTGAGAAATGACATAAAACATGGCAGTACGTAAGAAATAGATCATAAAGAAACATTAATCATGATAAAATAGCAAGGTAATAAAACATTTAATTGTGGAAACCATTAAGCACATGTTATGATTTCCATCATAGCCAAGGCATTGTTACCAAGACCATCTTAGTGGAAAAAGTCCCTTTCTAAATCGAGTTTACTCCTCATTCCAGTCCTATATCACTGAACCAAATTAACTTATCGTTCCAGCCATGTCTATCTCATGATATATAAATCTTTACCCAATGCATTGGAGGTTGATATAGGTCCCACCCATTTCATAATGAAATCATTCTTACTTGTGACACAAAATAAACATAAAACGTTCATCATAACCCAAAGAATAAAATGGGTGTCATAAACATCATCACATCATCACATAATATATATAAAACAAATGGATATCATTTAACCATAAGAAAAATTACACCATATAAATAAGAGAGACATTATACTTGAAACATAAACATTCTAAATAATGTCATCTTAGATGGAAAATAGTTTTGATAAAACACCTGAAATGAATTCTTGAGGAAAATATCCTTTCTTCTTCAAAATAATTTTATTTTAAAAAAATTCCATGCGATTTTAAAAGAAAAGGATTTTGTTGAAAATAGTCATTAAATATTGAAGAGTAATATTCAAGAAAATAAGACGTTATAAAACCATAAAAATCAATTCATGCTGTATAAGTTAAAAAAACATTATTCTCGTACTTTTGCCAGAAAAGTAAAAAATTACCTCGTATGGTAATCAAAAGAAAGATTCCTTACATACCATGTAGTAAAAGTCAAAAATGGGTAAAAATTAATTTAAAAATACATGAATTCTTTTTTAGAAAATAGGGACATGGATGATAAATATAACCCCTGTAAATACTTACGAATAAAAAATCTCGGATAAAAACGAGATTGGAAAGGTTATCCCTTACCTTATGTCTGGTATGATTTTTATGTATCTGAACCTCCTATATAATGATTTAAATAATATCATTGAATTATTAAAGAATCCTATTAATTTTTATGATATCATATATGGTTCACTTATGACTTTATATTACCCGTTCTTTTTTAATTTCAATGTTAAAGCAGCGTTTTGGGTAAAATTGTTTCATTTATCGTACGTGTTTCGATTTTTTGTTCTTGATATTATTAATAATATCCTGATTTACTTAATTCCAGAATTTAAAACATGATTTATATATAATAAATATTCAGTATATAAATATATATATGATGGATCGATAAATGGAATTAAATTCACCATTCATGGAGACGGTAGACCGTACGTACACATGAACACTGTTTTCATTTCCTTATTGAATTAAATGGAATTAAGTAAATGAAACATATATATACATAAATCCAGTATAATTATTTTTTAATATATTTCATTATTATTTATTATATATATACTTTATAATCATACTTGAATGGTTAATCATGGAAAATGAATCTCATCGCGTTCGTGGAGACGGTAGTCCATACGTACGCACGAGCGATGATATCGTTCCCATTATTATTGAATAGAATTGGAGTGGATGGTGTAATATCTCGTAATTATTATGATGTTATAATAAACATATATAGTTATTCTTTAAACCATTATACCCATCCAAGTAAGGTGGTGGTGGAAAAACTAATTACACCACGGCGTGGAGAAGATATTCTGTACGTACGCACATGTGGTGATTTTGTTTTTCGTAGGATGGAAAGACAGTGAAATGAGGTTGTTTCATATTTATAATAAAATATCATTATATTATTGATAATGAATTTGTTAATTTATAATGAAACAACTAAAGAATAAGAAGTTGAAGAATAAAGAAATTTGAAAGAATCAGTAGAATATATTACCTCTTCTTCGACGCACCTCTTTTAAGCTTCCTTTTAAGGCACTAGAGTTGGTATTTTGAGAAGAAAAAAACCTCCAGAATGTTTCTAGGGAAGTGGAGAAGAGAAATGGGCATGGGTTGGCCGAGATTGAAGGCTAAAAGTTGTGTAAAGATGAGAGGAAGGAGGTGCTCTTTTATAAGGGAGGAGAGGGGCACCTTTGGAAAGTATGAAAATATTATTTTATTATAAAATTATATTCAATTTCAAGAGGAAAAAAAATCATTAAAGATGAAGATAAGATGACTCATGGTCGAAATAAAATCATCAAATCGGAATTGGACATGTTTTGGATAATATTTTAATCATTATAATCTTATTTATTTAAATCATTTATTAATGAGGTAACTACTGCATCATTATTATGTCACAAATAATTTAATTTATTTGATGACTAAATATTATAAAAAAAATACCATCATGTAGGAAATATTTTTAGATTTAAAATGTATATTTATAGTCTAAAATATAATTTAAATAACTCCTTATAAAAATTAATTCCCAAAATATTTTTTTTAATGTCAATTTTGTCTTTACATTAAATTAATTAGTCCAAATTTCTATTATCACTACCAAGTGGCTCAATGGGGTCCCAAAATCGACCCAAGGATGCCCATGGTCGGTCACTTCTCATCCAATAAGGTCAGGACAAGTGTTAAGGTAATTTTGAATTATTATAATACTCTTTTAACCTTGAATTACCCTATTTACCTTTAACCACGGTAAATAAAAGTCAAAAGTTACTATTCACCAAAAATAATTTTCATCTTATTGAACAACATTTTTCTTCTTGATAACAGCCATGTATGTCGGATTTTTTAAATTCAATTCATACAAAAGGTAAAATTTCATTTAAATGAAATAGTCAGTTTTCTTTTAACTACCACTAAGTGGTTTCACTATTCATCAAAAATTGAAGTTTTTCAGAAAAATTACAAAAATTCAGCCTAAGCTACATTTGATATTCCAAATTCAAAAATGATGTCTATTTTTCCAAATTAAAAACATAGAAGTGGAATTAATTAATTTTAAAATTAATTCTCGTTATCAAAACAAATAGCGTGTTTTTAAAAAACAATAACTATCAAAATATTGACACTTGTTTATGTCCAATTTTAAAGTGAAATTAATTCCAATGACCAAAATTGGATTAAATTGTAAAAAAATATTCTAATTACACTTTAAAACTAATTAAAAAGATAATCTAACCATATAAATTATTTTGATGAAAAAAATTGTTTTTAATTAAAATATAATGTGTTTTTACTATTCATTAAAATATGAAATTTATCAGAATAATATGAAAATTTTATCCAAATTAAATATTAATATCCTGATTAAAAAAAAGAATTTTATTTTTTCAAGTTGAACTTATAAAAATCTCAAAAACTAGATTTAAAGTGTGTGCGCCATCAAAAGGCGGAAAAACTCCATTTTTTGAAAAATACTTATTTTACCCGAAACATTTATTTTTTTCTCATACCATGTCCTAGAAAATGTGTAAGGTGAATAATAATGTTATAAAATTCAAAATGTAGTTAATACTATTCATAACGGCTAATCCATAATAATATTATAACAATATATCGTTGATTAGTGAAACCCGGTATTGCGTACTACACATGCTATCGAGAAAGGTCGTGATTGCATGTAATGTAAGCCAAATCAGGGATGCGTGTAGTGCAAGCTCCATTTGGTGTAGCATACAACACAAGACATTAATGAAATTAAAAATAATAAGTCTCATAAAATCTTGGGTTGTTACATTCTACCCCACTTTAAATTAATTTCTCCCTCGAAATTCTTCGGGGTTATAAATGGTTTAATACTTGAAACTTTCTTTCATAGAAACCCACATCGTAAAAAGGAATACTAAAACATAATTTTAAAAAGTAAAGTATGAAATATAACGGTTACCCAAATTAACTCATTACTGGGTTTCCACATAAGAGATCATAGGTGAAAATATGGATATGGAAGGGAAATCTAACCATCAAGTTCTGATATAGAGTGGTAGAGAACATGGCTATGAAAAAGCCAATAATCAGAAATCCATAAATTTGTGATGATCTAAGGTACCATCTGATTCATCGGATATAAGAGCACTAGGAAAACATTTTTGGTTTTCAAGATCATTTCCCTAAATTTGAAGAATTTGAATTAGAAGAAATACTTACTTTATTTTGGTATAATCTCACCATTGTTTGGGCCTTGAACAATTTCCACTTCATCTCTTAAAGAAACGAAGTTGAATTTGTCATTCGTGAGGTGTTAGCAGATCATGTGATAGAATTATGGGTCATTCTATATGTCTCAAACATAAAGTTAGCAATAATTATATAGATAAGTCCATCTATGGTGAGTTTAATTGTATATGATTCCAAAAATGGAATTTTACTTCATATATCATACCGATTAAAATAAAACTAGTTTTTACTAACCAGGGAATTCCTGTAGGCCAGTGGTAGGTGATAAAGGCCTATCGCACATCGGTTGTGGGTTCGATTTCCTCAACCTTGTCCGACGCGATGGGTTGTTTCCTTTCCTACAGGTTTCCCTTTTTCTAAAACTACATTATTATAACATCCCATCAATAAAATCGAAAAAAAGTTCTAGACTTAAACAATACTATCTGATGTCCAAATTAATCTGTTCTAACCTTAAGACTTATCCAAAATAATTCTGTCTAAGCTCATAGTATAAAGAAAACAATTACTAGAAATGTCATCTACTGATCATGTGAATACCATCATTTATCACCCATATATCATAAGATATATCTTATTGATCGCATTCCAAACATGTGAATACCTTAATCTTATATTCTCTTGCAACATGAATTACCATAGAACCGTAGTGAAAACATGGATGTTGTCAAAAGGTAACTCTTTCCACATACCAAAATCCCCGAATTTCAATATACTCAAACCATGATATCACTTTGTCCTTATATCAATCATAAGCTCATTAATATTATTTTCTCCTTATCCCTTAATTATGTGTATATAATTTACTTTCCAAAATATTTTAATTACTTTTCATGGTTATCGGTACCATAAAATTATTGAAAACCACAATAAACTAATACATAAATATTCCAATATTCCATGATACTATACAAAACATTATTTTGGAATCCATTACAAAAACACTTAATCATTCCACCACATCATTATCATATTCAACATCACCAATAGTGATAGCATGTGACTTCACTTTGTCCTTTTTTTAAGAGGTAGCTAATGTCGATCATCATTAACCCATGGATTAGGGTATTGATTAGCATAATGCCCTATTTCCTTGAACTTGAAGCATTGAAGTTTTGAGGGAGAATTCTCTGTAGACTTTTCTCTATTCACATAATTAGCTACCTTTTTCCTATTACTTCGACACTCAATTGCTCAATGACCATCTTTTCTACACATGAAACATTTTCTTGCACCTTTTAGACAATCTCCACCATGCTTCTTTCCACACTTTGAGCATAATGAAATATTCATCTTCTTTTCACCATTGTTCTGAGGTTTTTCCTTGAACTCCATATTTCTTTTTTATCAAAACCATGAGATGGATATGTTACATCAAATTCTAGTTCTACCTTGATAGCACAACGCACAATTTCTTCATAGATACTGAAGTCTCTTATAGCTAATTCCCTTCGAAGACTAGGTTTTAATCCACTGAAGAATCGATCAACTTTACTTTCTGGTTGGATGATAAAACCAGATGTCTACCTTGAAAGCCTTGTAAAATTCTCTTTGTATATACCAACAGATTCTTCATCCTTTTTCTTAAGCTTAAGGAACCTCTTTTCTATCTTTGTTCGAAGAATATGAGGGAATTACTTATTGAAAAACAAGTTCTTGAACTCATCCCATTCCATGGATTCAATTTCATCTTGGGGACTTGTATTCTTAATTAGAGTCCACCAATGGTCATCTTCACCTTCTAAATGATAAACAGCTAAAATGACTTTTTCATGTTCTGAACAGAAAAGTTTGGAAAATATCTTTTCAACGGTACTGATCCATTGTTCAGCAACAAGTGGAACAGAAGACCCATTTAAAGAAGGTGTACGTTGCCTCATGAAGGACTCAATAGAATATTGTTCCCTTCTCTGATCATTTTTAAATCCAGAATGATTCATAGCTTGTTTAAGTATAGAAAAAATATTTTTCACTCCATCTCCCATCACATTTTGTTGCTCGGGAGGATAATCATTGCATTGTCCATTACATTGATCAACATGGTTCCTTCAGGTTCCAGCCATCGTCTAAAACCCAAAAAGAACAGTGTGAAAGGCAAAAATCATGCTAGAAAAAACAACATAATAAAGGGGGATTAAATTCAATATCTAACATCCTAGGTTTAATTCTAATATCATTACCATAATTATAGAACTATAACCTATACTTATACTTAACCATAGGGATATCCCTAGACATGCCTTAAAAATATCTCTAGGGATCTCACTTAAAGTTTTCACATTCTAGTTTCCGAAGGTTGACTAAACCTTTCCTCTGATACCAACTATAGAGACCCATAATTTACATACCTAGACATTACATTACTTTTGCAGAATACTTAATACATAACAAAACTAGAAACACTAGGATCGTAATAGTTTAGTGTCTTTGGAAACCTGGGATATGATCGTCTAATCATGGTGAAATATCTTCAACATCTCCCATAATGATCTTCCCTTTTTTTCTCTTACCTAAAACCTTTATTTAAATACTAGGGAAAAGAAAACATATAAAGGTTATCTCAAATGATCAGTAAGGGTAGGCATGGAGAAAATAAAGCAAATCATATACATTTGAACAAAAAACATGAACATAATGTTTAAACATCAAAATCATGAGCATTGACATAAAACATGGCAGTACATAAGTCATAGATCATAAAGAAACATTAATCATGATACAATAGCATGGGAATAAAACATGTAATTGTGGAAACCATTAAGCACATGTTATGATTTCCATATTAGCCAAGGGATTGCTGCCAAGACCATCTTAGTGGACAAAGTCCCTTTCTGAATCGAGTTCACTCCTCATTCCAGTCTTGTATCACTGAACCGAATTAACTTACTGTTCCATCCATGTCTATCTCATGAGATATAAATCTTTACACAATTCATTGGAGGGAGATATAGGTCCTATCCATCTCATAATGAAATCATTCTTACTTGTGCCACAAAATAAACATAAAACATTCATCATAACCCAAATAATAAAATGGGTGTCATAAACATCATCCCATCATCACATAATCCATATAAAACAAATGGATATCATTTAACCATAAGAAAAATTACACCATTTAAATAATAGATACATTATACTTGAAACATAAACATTCTAAAAAAATTCATCTTAGATGGAAAATAGTTTTGATAAAACACTTGAAATAAATTCTTGAGGAAAATATCCTTTATTCTTAAAAATCATTTTCTTTTCACAAAATGCCATGAAATTTAAAAATAAAAGGATTTTGTTGAAAATAGTCATGAATTATTGTAGAGTAAACTTTTTGAAAATAAGACTTTATAAAACCGTAAAAATCCATTCATGACTTATAATTTAAAAAAACATTCTTCTCGTACTTTTACCGAAAGAGTCAAAAAGTACCTCGTATGGTAAACAAAATAATGATTACTTAAATACCATGTAGTCAAAGTCAAAAATGGGTAAAAAGGACTTTAAACTTACATGAAACCATTTTTAGAAAATAGGTACATGGATGATAAATATAACACTAGTAAATACTTATGTATAAATAATCTCGGATAAAAACGAGATTGGAAAGGTTATCCCTTACCTAATGTCCGGTATGTTTCGTATGTATCCAAACCTCTTGTATAATGATTTAAATAATTTAATTTAATTATTAAAAAATCATATTCATTGTTATGATATCATATATGGTTCACTTATGACTTTATATTACCCGTTCTTTTGTAAATTCCAGGTTAAAGCAGAGTTTTGGGTAAAATCGTTTCATTTATCGTATGTGCTTCGATTTGTTGTTCTTGATATTATTACTCATATCCTGATTTACTTAATTCCATAATTTAAAACATAATTTATATATAATAGATATTCAGTATATAAATATATATATATGATGGATCAATAAATGGAATGAAATACACCGTTCGTGGAGACGGTAGACCATACGTACGAATGAACACTGTTTTCGTTTCCTTATTGAATTAAATGGAATTAAGTATATGAAACATATATGTACATAAATACAGTATCATTATTATTTAATATATTTCATTATTATTTATTATATATATATACTTTATAATCATATGTGAATGGTAAATCAAGGAAAATGAATCTCATCGCGTTCGTAGAGACGTTAGTCCGTACATATGAACGAGCGATTATATCGTTCCCATAATTATTGAATAGAATTGGAGTGGATGATATAATATCTCAGAATTATTATTATGTTTTAATAACCATATATAGTTATTATTTACACCATTATACCCATCCAAGTATGGTGGTGGTGGAAAAACTAATTGCACCACGGCGTGGAGACAGTATTTCGTACATACGCACACGCGGTGATTTTGTTTTCCGTAGGATGGAAAGAAGGTGAAATGAGGTTGTTTCATATTTATAATAACATATCTGTATATTAGTGATACTGTTGTTATTAATTTATAATGAAACAACTAAAGAAGAAGAAGTTGAAAAAGAAATAAACTTGAAATAATCGGTAGAAGAGATTACCTCTTCTTCGACGCACCTCTTTTAAGCTTCCTTTTAAGGCACTAGAGTTGGTCTTTTGAGAAGAAAAAAACCTCCAGAATGTTTCTAGGGAAGTGGAGAAGATAAATGGGCATGGGTTGGCCAATCTTGAAGGCTCAATATTTTTTAAAGATGAGAGGGAGGAGGTGCCCTTTTGTAAGGGATGAGAGGGTCACCTTTGGAAAGTGTGAAAATATTATTTTATTATAAACTTATCTTCGGCTTCAAAAGGTCAAAAAATCGTTAAAGATGAAGATAAGATGACTCATGCTAGAAATAAAATCATACAATCATAATTTTACATGTTTTTTATAATATTTTAATCATTATAATCTTATTTATTTAAATGATTTATTAATGAGGTAACTACTGCATCATTATTATGTCATAAATAATTTAATTTATTTGATGTCTAAAAATTATGAAAAAAATACCATCATGTAGTAAATATTTTTAGATTTCCAATGAATATTTATATTTTAAAATATAATTTATATAACTCTTTATAAAAAATAATTCCTAAAATATTTTTGTTAGTGTCAATTTTGTCATTACATTAAATTAATTAATCCAAAATGCCATTATCACTACAAAGTGGCTCAATGGGGTCCCAAAATTGACTCAAGGATGAACATGGTCGGTCACTACTCATCAAATAAGGTTATGACAATTGTTAAGTTAATTTTGAATTATTATAATATTCTTTTAACCTTGAATTACCCTATTTACCTTTAATTGCAGTAACTAAAAGTCAAAAGTTACTATTCACCAAAAAATATTTTAATCTTATTGAACCACATTTTACTTCTTGATAAAAACCATGTATGTTGGATTTTTGAAATTAAATTCACAGAAGTGGTAAAATTTCATTTAAATGAAATAGTCAGTTTTCTTTTAACTAGCACGAAGTGGTTTCACTATTCATCAAAAAATGATGTTTTTCAGAAAAATACCAAAAATTCAGACTAAGCTATATTTGATATTCCAAATTAAAAAATGATGTCCATTTTTCCAAATTAAAAATATAGATGTGGCATTATTTAATTTTAAAATTAATTCTTGTTATTAAAACAAATAGCTTGTTTTTAAAAAACAATAACTATCAAAAGATCAACACTTGTTTATGTCCAATTTCAAAGTGAAATTAATTACAATGACCAAAATTGGATTAAATGATAAAAATATATTAAAATTAAAAATTAAAACCAATTAAAAAGATAATATTACCATATAAAATATTTCGATGAAATTTTTTTAATTAAAATATAGCGCGTTTTTATTATTCATTAAAATATGAAAGTTGTCAGAATAATATGAAAATTTTATCCAAATAAAAATTTATATCCTGATTCCAAATTAAAATTTTATTTTGTCAAATTTATCTTATAAACATTTTAAAAACTATATTTAAAGTGGGTGCACCATCAAAAGGTGGAAAAACTGCATTTTGTTTAAAAATACTTATTTTACCCGAAAAATTTATTTTGTTCTCATACCATGTTCTAGAAAATGTGTAAGGTGAATAATAATGTTATAAAATTCAAAATTTAGTTAATACTATTCATAACAGCTAGTCCATAATAATATTATAACAATATATCGTTGTTTACAGAAACCCGGTATCGCGTACTATACACGCTATCGAGGAAGGTCACGATTGCGTGTAATGCAAACCAAATCAGGGATGCGTGTAGTGCAATCTTAATTTGGTGTAGCATACAACACAAGACATCAATGAAATTAAAAAGAATAATTCTCATAAAATCTCGGGTTGTTACATAATAAATTTATAATAAACCCATATTAATTATACATGATGATTGAACATGAATGAGGAAATGTGAGACTTGTGTTAAGGAATTTTCGTCTGACTTTTATTTCAACTAGAAAAAAGACATATACAGTAATTATTTATTTTGTCTGGTATATATACTGTTTATTAATATATTTTATCATTATTTTCATTGATATTATGGGATTTACATATAAATCAAAGTTTCTTTCATTCATGGATCTTATGATCCAAATGATATTAAAGTGGTAAGGGGTTTTTTTCACAATCTCATTATTAGTTGGTATTGTTTATATTTAAGTATCCACTATAGAATATTTCTATATAGTGACCATTTTTTATAAAAATTATTTCAATTTTTTTACTATTATCCTATAATTATATAAAATTATTTTCCCCCATGTTTTACTTTTTTGATGGAATATTTTTGTCATTTTCTCAACAAGGTTCTTTTTGAATTTTCTAAAAAAATAAAAAAGGAATGTTTTTTTATGTTGTATTGAAAGAAATGATTTTTCAATCAACACTATACCTCAATTATTTGATGATTACTTTAAAAGTTTATAATTTAATATTCAAGGTAAAAAATTTCGTTTATAATCTCACAAATTATTAAAAAGAGAAGTTATTTTATAATCGAAATGTTATTTTCCTCAATAATTATTCCAAGTGATCTTTCAAATTAATTTTCCATCTAAGAAGAAATTATTTAATGTTACTTATACTTTACTAGGGATATGTTTCAAGAATATCATATTTATTATTTATCTAGATGGGTTTTTATGATGAAATGATAAAATATGTTTTAAACTCTTTTCTTTTCCATGGGTTATGTTATAATGAAATGTTTATGAATCCCATTTAATTTCAAGAGTTCTGGTATGATGAATTATTTATGTTATTTTGTCATAGATATTTATAGTTTTAATTATGTGATTTTTGGGACCTATATATCCTTAAAATGAATTTGTAAATGATATATATCTCATGATATATGTAGTAATGGAATGGGGAGTGAACCTAGTTCAGCAAGGGACTCTGTCCAATATGAAAGTCATTGAAGTGAACCATGACTACTAAGATGGTTTGGGGAGTGAATTAATTCTACTATGATTGTCTTTGTAATTAACCTTGACTACTATGATAGTTTGGGGATTGAAACCATTTCACTATTATAGAATTTATAGTGAATCTTCACTACTATGACGGTTTGGGGAGTGAGCCCATTCCATTGTGATAGTCTTGAAGAAATTCCAATACTTCTAAGGAAATGATTTTCTATTCCTATGTGTATTCCCAAATTAAATGTATTATGCCAATCCTATTCTCTCATGGATTGTGTTCCATTATTATTCATGTTTTATAAACATCCATGATTTAATCCATGACTCAAGATTATATTCTTTTATGTGCATTGTATAATTTTTAATGATATTTTCATGTTTGTATTACCTTATGATCATGTCATTATTAGGAAATCATTGATAAATCCATTTCTACCCTTACTAAAAATTTGATCTCACCCTTTTTTTATGATTCGTTTACCTAGGATATGAAGAAAGGTATTAAGTTTAAAATTTCATAATGAGTGCTAGTTATGAATAAATAAGTGGGAGATGATGTAGAAATTCCTTGAATGATATGTTTATATTTCAACATTTTAAAAGGTGTTATACCTTTAAAATACTCATCAGTTTCATTGTGTAATGTAACAAATATATATATATATATATAATATCTTTTAATAAACAATGGGTTATTATAATTTTTGTCAGAGGCAGAGGAAGGAATTTGATCCATGGAAACTCTCATGTGTGATCATTAGGTGAATTATAGATCTCCACCCAAGGGATTCATTAGGAAATTTATTCCTCTAGGGATGATGGTATGTCCCTACCAAGAGGTAAATCCTCCCATGTAGTTCGCTGATAGGTATCAATTATATTCCACTGGATATAACTCCAGACCGTTATAGCTATTATCAAAGGATGTTTTTAGCTAACCATTCCAAACTAGGATGAGAAAATTTTAGGGATAAGTATAAGTATATGATAAAATACTAATGTTATGATAATAATAATGAATGAACTAAGTTAAACCTAATGTGTCCTAAAATAAGCTGTCATTATTTTTATCCACTATAGAATAGCTAATGTCTTATTTAATTCTTTATCCACACACTCTTTTATTTCTAATGAATTTTCTAATGGTATCACTATATCACCTCTATAATTAGATGTTGAGTTAGTTGTGAAAATCTTAATGGGACAATAGTCTCATTTTAATTTTATAGATATTATCCAATTGATATTTTTTGAAAAATACTTCTTGAAAATATTTTGATTATCTTTTTAATTGAATTTAAAGTGATTATTATCATAGATTACATTTCTCTGTATAGTTCTCGTATTAATTTACAAGAAAGGTAAGACACTTTTGATATTATTAACGAACCTATACATTTTTATCAATGCAAGGGTGAATATGAAAATCTAATAGAATTTGATTCCATATCATAGGTCTTAATTTATATAAGTGAGGTTATTTATCTCATATTGTTGGGAAGAAATTAAATATTAAGGAGAAATCTATTGTATGGTATTTTTTGTTGTCTTTCAAGAATATTTTCATGGTATTTCACAAAATTATGATGTTGAGTTTTCAATAAAACTCATACCGGGTGTTATACCTATTTTAAAAACTCCATATAGAATGGAACCATTTGATTTATAAGAATTTAAAAAGAAACTCCAAGAGAATCCTGATAAGTGATTCATATGCTTTAGTGCATCACATTAGGGGGAACATGTTATTTTTGTTAGGAATAAAGATAGATCAATGTAACTATCCATTGATTATAAAGAAATTAACAAGATCACTATCAAGAAAAAGTATCATCTTCCCCATATTGATGACTTATTTGATCTACTTTGTGGAGCTCAATACTTTCACAAGATTACCCTTCATTAAGGGTATCATTAATTGAAGGTCAAGATGGAGGATATACACAAGTTGAAATTTTTTATAATGTATGAAAAATATAAATTTATAAATATTCCTTTTGGTATTACTAATTCCCCAACTATTTTTCATGGTATTAATGAACTGAGTCTTTAAGATTATATTGGTCAATTTATGGTAATCTTTATAGATGATATTATAATACATCCAAAGATTAATAACGATAATGTAGTTCACTTGGGTATTATGATAAAGATCCTATTAAAGGATAAGGTGTATGAAAAATATACTGATTGTGAATTTTTGTTTCCAAAAATTTCATTTTGGGGTCATATAATCTCTAGTGAGGGTACATCAGTAGATCCATTGAATACAGAATCCATTGAGAAGTGGCCTAGACGAACCACATTAACTAAAATATGTATTTTTCTTGGGTTATATAGATATTATCAATGTTTTTTTATATATTTCCTATTATTATCTAATCTATTCACTAAGTTCACTCTTAAAGAAATTAAGTTCATATAGATGGAGGAATATGAAGGGAATTTCAAGGACCTAAAAAGAAGGTTAGTTAATGCACCTATTCTCACACTAACCTATAGTAGAATTTTTTTTGTGATCTATATCAATGACTCAAAGAATATATTATGATGTTTCCTCATACCAAATGTTTTTTTGATATCTTATTATTCATTCCAATTAGAGTTCTATCAACAAAATTACCAAACTGATGATTTAGTGTTAGATATAATATTTTTTTAATTAAATACATTGATGAATTATCAATATGGTAAAAGGTATGAAATATTCATTGATAAATAAAATTTAATGCATATTCTCACTCAAAAACATTTCAAAATTCTCCAAAATAATGGTTGGTGCTAATTAAAGATGTTTACAGTTCATTCTATTACCTCCTTGAGAAACCAAAAAAAAATTGAAATATAATTTTTAGAGAAAGGGTTGTGATATATTATCTATGATGACAATGACAAAAAAATCTAATATTTTCGGATTTACAAAGGATGGACCAGGATATATATAAGGAAGGGGAGAAATATTATTTGACTCAAATGAATGTTCAACACACAAACCAACTGAGGATTGAACATGCACTTACAAAAGAAGGTGGAAAATGTTCCTGAGTTAAACCTTGATTGTGGTGGAATAATAAGGTCCATGAATTTGTATGTGTATCTCCCATACCAAATATGAATAAGTAGCTATTGGATAGGGCTCATAGTTCATCATTCATTATTCATTATATAAGTATAAAAATTTATAGAGACGTAGAAGAATATTTCTACTGGGATGGTATGAAGAGAGACGTTGTAGAGTATTTTTCTCAACGGTTGGTCTTTTATCAAGTTAAGTCTGAGAGATATAAGTCTAAGGGGTGATATTTTATGTAAAGGGAATAACATTATATGTGTTATAATCAATATACTTAAAATGTCAGAAGACTTAATTGATATCATAATAGGTTTATCTCTTGATCATATTTCCATAATATATATTAAGAAAATGGTTAGATTTTATATATTACCACATTCCATTGTATTTGATCTGGATCTAAGGTTTACCTTTATGTTTTGGAAAAATCTTCAAAAAGATTTGGAAACAAAGTTAGGTTTCAATACTGCTTATCATCATATAATAAATGGTCATAATTATAGGACCATTCAAACTATAGATGGAATGTCGATATCTTTCTAGGTTTATGTAGAATATGGTAGGGACCACCACCATCTTTTGGTATAATTTTCTCAAAAAATAGAATTCACTCCAACATTCATATAGATCCTTATAAATCTATATGGGTAAGAAGGGAAGAACACCAACATGTTGAAATTAAGTTGGGGAAAGAAAGATATTAGGGCTTGATCTATATGAGGACATGGAAAAGAAGAATAGATAAATTCAATAACACATAAGAGCAACTTTGATTCAAAAAAATGTTATACTGAAAATTATTAGAAAGATCTGTATTTTGAAGGGGGTGACAAGCTATTTTTATGAATATCTCTCAAAAGAGAGTGATGAGATTTGGAACGAAGGAAAATATAAGACCTAGGTATATATATCCTTCTGAAATTCTTTATCATATTAGGATGTCATCTTATCGATTGTTTCTTTCACTGAATCTCTCTTATATTCCTAATTTTTTCCATGTATCTCTCCTGAGAAAGTACATACATAATCCTTTACATGTACTAAACTCAGAGGTCATATCACAAGAGGAAGTTCATTCTTATGAAGCACAAACATTAGATATTATTTCTCACATATAGAATGTTATACGAAACAAGACCACTTTCTAAGTAAATATTTTTGCCACCAATCTGAGTATGCTACGTGGGAACCTAGGGACATGATAAGGCATAGGTATTCGCATATATTGTATTTGAGTGATGAATTTCGAGGGTGATATTCATTTTAAGGGTTATATAATGTAAAATTCCTAGGTTTTTATGAAATATGTCTCTTTAAATATTTTATTTCTTTGATATCTTGTATTTAATTCATTACTAAGCTTAAAAAAACCTTGATATACTATTAAAATATTATTATTATAAAACGACTGTTATAAACTACCCATTTAATTGGTGTGTATGAATAGGAATAACAATAATATGAGATATATGGGAAGGTTATATTCAATAAAAATTTATTTATTAATACATATGAAATAAAAACTCAATGTTTTGTAAAGTCTTCTAATTGTTCAAAATTATATTTTCTTGGGAAAATTATTTTTATTTATTTTTATGAGAAAATAAATATAATTATTTTTTGAAAAATTTAAATATTTTGTTTAATAAAATAAACATTATTTTTTAAATCATCGTACCAAAATTAACTTATTGTTCATTTTGAGATTTTTCTGAATAGATTAATTTTTCAATGAATAGGGAAAAATATTGGGTTTTATTGTATACAATATTTTTATTTCAATAATTAACAAAGTACCCAAGTTTTTTAAAATATTTAAAATAAAAATTAGTGCTATTATATTTTTAATAATCTTATTATTTTTATAAGAATCAATTTTATGGTTGAATTTGGTATAAAAATATTTTTATACTTAAAAATACATTTTGTAAGAAAAGCTATATTCATTGAATTTTTCTAGTTATTTTTTAAATTATAATTTTCAAATTATAAATTTTGAGTTTTAAAAAATGTTTTTCATATTTGGATCCAATAGTTCGAAATTGATTAAATATTCCCTTTTTATTTTTGGTCAATATGAATAGTAAACTTAGTAATTTTTACTACCACACTATAGGGTAAATCATGTAATTAAGGGTAAAAATAATATGAGAAG
This sequence comes from Viscum album, assembly GCA_963277665.1. Lineage (NCBI taxonomy): Eukaryota > Viridiplantae > Streptophyta > Magnoliopsida > Santalales > Viscaceae > Viscum > Viscum album. Next base: position 1,787,261,703 of record OY728146.1, read on the forward strand.
GACTATAAAATGACCCTCATACATTATAAAATATTTTTTTATGAGAAAATTTAGATCATAATAATCAAAGGATCTAATTTATGACCATTTTATGCCCCTTTGATAAGATTATGACCTTTATGATATTTTATTTATTAAAAAGAAAAATATGCCACAATTACGTTTTTAATAACTGTAATATTTTTAATATGTTGTAATTTAGAAAATATTTCAAACTATTAATATTATTTAAAAAATATATATTTATATTCCTCAAAGAAATTTAATTTTAATTTTTAGTAAATAAATAAATACCTTAAATGGTGACATAACATTGATAGAGTAGTTATTCAATTAATGTAAAAATAAAATAAATGATATTAAGAATATGAAAATAAATATAATTTGAGATATTTATGGTTATAAAATAATTCCACATATTACCATGACTTATTTCAGATTTAATAAAATAATTTTTTTTCTAATTTAACTTGTTGTCTTGATGCTTTTAATGTCAAGGTAATGAATATTATCAGGATTGATAATAATAATATTTTATGTGATTATTATTTTATTAAATTTTTTAGAAATCATAAAAAACTTATACAACAAAATAGGGATACCATATGTTATAATAATTCATACCCAATGTATTCATAGGATATTTACAAGAATTTGGATCTAGAATAGTCTTAATATATTTTGATTCTTTGAGAAATTTAAAATGTGCTCTTTGCCTCTATTATAAAAGGACATATCCTCCCTCAATTCATTACACAAAATGGATTCTTATATCCTGACCATACTCTTCCAAATTCTCTTTCCACTTCCCTACACAAATTCTAGGGGTTCTTTTCTTTCTATAAGACCAACCTTAGAGCCCTTTATAGGAGATCTAACAGAGTCATTTTGAAGAATAGGTAATCAATCTAATCAATCACATCTGTTTTATAATTTTATTTACACCTATAAATATATTATATTTATTATAAAATAATAATTTTATTTTATTCATTATGATGAAATGTTATTATGATTATGAAAATACCATTATAAACCCTCTTTATCATAAAAAAATAATTGAAAGTATCGCTTGTGCATATATACGACTTAAAGATGATGGCGAGACGGGAGGAGAACCGAGCGACGGCGCGGAGTGATGGAGCCTGCTAGGGTTTTCTACCGAGATGGTGCTTCTGCACTTCCTTGGATTCAATCGCCTCGACATGCGAACAGTGGTAAAGGATCCGGTTCCGAGCGGTATTTCCTCTGCGCTGAGTTCCGATTTCAGAAAGCCAGCGGCTTCCTCTTTTGATTTGCTCGCGTCGGCTGGTGGTGTTGTCTCCTCCGGCAAGCGACGATCTTCTGGGAAGGATGCGGACCCGATCAGCTTAAAAAAACTGGAGGCTTCCTCTGCTGATGTCGCATCGGCTGGTGGCGCGAAGGTCTCCTCTTGTGAGACTGTTTTGCTGAGATCGGAGGATGGTGCGGCGAGGGTGGACCGGTTGAATCGCGTCGCTGCGAAACCTTCGCCCTGCAAATCCCTTAACCAGTGTGTTTGGGATTCTTCGAGGACCATGGTAAAGGATGTTTTGAAGATTACCTCTTCTGATGTCAATATTGGTCAGTTTCAGGAATCTGTGGGGGTTCCTTCTGGTGCCGCATCATGTGGTCAGCGTTCTTTTGTTGATGTGATGAAGGATTCTTTATCGGATCAGAAAAAGATTCAGAATTCCTGCTTTAGAAGGATTCTCCGAAAGGGATATTTGGCTCACGTTGAGGCGAACCCCGGTGTGATTTCTGAAAGGTTGGAATTGGGTGAGAATTCATTGATTGCTCGCATTGTTCTTCCTAAAGGTGCGCAACCCTGGAAATGTGAAGATTTATTCCGTAGAATTTCGATGTTGTGGGGCTTTGCTAGCTGGAAATGTGTCTCCCTTGGGCGGGGATTCTTTCACTGTTTGTTTCCATCGGCGGATCTCAAGATTAGGGCATGGAGTTCTGGTTCCATGTTTCTAAAACTGGGATGGCTTCATCTGCACGAATGGTCACTTGACTTTAATGTCTCGAATGAAAAAAATGTCTTCGCTCAGGTATGGGTGCGTCTTCATGGTCTTAATTGGGTTCTTTGGCATCCAGAGATCCTGCATGATATTGGAACGGCAATTGGAACTCCCATCCGCCTTGATAAGGAAACAACTGATGTCAGATTTGGGAACTTCGCTAGAATGCTGGGGGAAGTTGATCTCAGATCCACTCTCATTGATATGGTAACTCTTTCTATTCCGTCTGATCAAATTCTAATTGATGTTGAATATGAAAATAAACCTCTTTTCTGCACTAAATGCATGACTGTGGGGCACTCTTTGGAGTTGTGTCGTAAAAACAACTCTTTTAAGGAGTGTGGGATGCGAGGACACCCCTCCAATCTCTGTCGAAAAAAGGATACTTTGAAGGAATCGTCCTCTCCAAAGCATGTCATCAAGGACAGCGACCCTCCTATGAAGGCAGCCCCTGATGTGCCGACTCCTGCAAAGGGCAAAGAGTTGATTGTTGATTCTACTCCGACAAGATCTTATAGCGGCCCTTCTAGAGATCATGAGGTTATCACTTCTGATAATTTGATCCCTGACTCCCACCAGGTTGATGTCTCTAATCAGGGTGATGTGCAACTACATGTTGATTATCATCATGAAATCCAGAAGCAATTTCAGATATCTGAGTTACCTGAGAAATGGGGGAACATTTCTGAAGATGAACAGGGGAGGGTGCGTACCCTGATCAGGGTCTCGGGCAATGGTGACAAGCCAAAGACTACTGAAGGTGAGGGTCCTCCCCTTAAGATTCCACAACCCTCCTCCTCTGCATCTGAGAAAGGAAGGGCGGAGGAATCCACTCCTGGAGTTGGGGACCTAACCCTCTGCAAAGGGGGTGCCTCTCATGTTGAGACCAAGGGAAGAGGTATGGATGGAAATACGATATCATATAGTGATATTGTCCGAGGAGAAAAGAAAAGAGGCTCTGACAATGCGGGTGTCAGATCTGACCCTGTTTCAAGGAAACCAAGGAAGGACTACTCTGCAGTTCCGAGGACCGTGACCACTAGGGCATCTGCCAAGAAGGAGATTGAGAAGCTATCGAAGGAGCAGCTGGACAAACGGAAGTTCTATAAGAAGTTTCTTAAACAATACGAGACCCAATCAGAATGGGAATCAGCTGATGCTAATGACACGATCGGGTATGGGGGTGGTGACTATGAATGTTTTGACTTGTAATCTCTCTCTCTTCCTTCTCCAGTTTCTGCACTTTTATTTTATTAATAAATTTGGTGGTCCAAACTTGCTTGGATCGGACTTTCTGGTATATACGACTTAAAATTTTCATATATCAATACAATTCATTTTTCATTACCATATTTTATGAAGGGTTATTATTGTGGTTATAATTTTTACATGTTATATTCATGAAATAATTATACTTATTTAATAATAATAATAATAATATCATTTCTACCGTCTTATTATCTATACTTTTGGGAAACGTTAACATCGCTCGTGCGTATGTGTGTATTACAATATCCATGAAGTAATATGGATGTTTTTAAATTATATATAACATTTATGGTAATAAGGATTAATTTTATGAATTTATATGATATATATCAGATAATAATAGTTTTTTAATATTTAATTATTATTGAACATTCTTTCATTCTATCAGCAGAAAAATTGAAACAGCGCTCATGCGTATATACGATTGACTGTCTCCATGAACTATGTAAATCATTTTTCAATATCTACTATTTATGAGTGGTTATAAATATGTATATAATTGATATATATTATTTTCACATCATTATTAAAAAATTTAAATGATGTTACCATCATCAAATTATAAAGAGTAGGACTTCCAAATTGAAACATTATTGGAAAATGAGGCAGTTATCACCCAGAACTCTGATTTTAATAAAAAATTATTAATAATTTGGTTATAAGATTTTATTAATAAAAATAATTAATATTATATAATTAAGGTTATTTAATAAATGTAAATTAAATCTATATTTATTATACCCTATGATTGAATGTGAATGAGGAAAGATGAGTCTTTAGGTAATAGATTTTCATCTCACTTTAATATTTGTGTGATACACTTCTAATACATTACCTGTTTCTTTTGGATGATTTATATAGTACCCAGGAATATATTTTATGATTATTGTAATTAATAATATTATATTTAAATATCCATATATAATTCTTTCTTTAAAGGGTATTATGATTCAAATGATACCAAAGTGGTAAGGGTTTATTTCACGATCTCATTATAATTCTGGATTGATTATGTTTAAATATTCATTGTGTAATATTTATATCACATGTCTATGTTTTCTAAATATTATTTCCAAAATGTTTTTAAAATTATCATAAAATAATTTAAAATCGTTTTTACCCATTTTCAACATTCTGAAATTAATGTTTTTTGTTTTCTAAACAAGGTTCTTTGTGAAATTTCAGATAAAAATACAAAAGGAATGTTTTTTAATTTATTAGGAATTAGAGGATATTCCCGCCATCTTAACACCTAAATTATTAGAAGATTTATTTTTAATTTTACATGTTTATTTTCAAAGAATTTTATTTTCATTTATAAGTGCACAAGTTTTCAAAAGGAAAATAATTTTAGAATGAAAAAGTTATTTTTATCAAGAATTATTCGAAGTATTCTTTCAAATTAATTTTCCATCTAATATGACATTAATTGAAGTTATTTATGATCTAATGGGTATATTTTCCAAAAACAATTATCTATCATTCTATATATGGTATATTTTTATGATGAAATGATGATATATTTTTGGAAACCATTTCTTTTCCAGGGGCTATGTTATGAAGAAATGTTTATAATCCAATTTTTGTTCTTATATCACACATATGTATGGTTTTTGTTATGTGATGGGTTAGAACTATATATCCCTCTAATTCATTGGGTAATTATTTATATCTCATGATATAGACAGGACTAGAATAGGGAGTGAACCCTGTTTAGTAAGAAACTCAGTCCACCATAACAGTCTGGTGAGTGAAAATTGATTACTATGATGGTTTGGGTAGTGAACCCATTCCACTATGATAGTCCTGGGATTGAACCTTGAAAACTATGGTGGTTTGGGTAGTGAACTAATTACACTATGATAGTCTTGATATTGAGAATTTACTGCTCCATTGGTTTGGGGAGTAGACGCATTCCACTTTGATAGTCTTGAAAAAAACCTTGATTACAATGTAAATGATTTTCTATAAATATTTGTATGCCCCAATTTATCATATTATTTCAATTTTATTCTCTCATTATTCATTTTCCTTTATTTTTCATGTTCCATTAATTTCCGATATTTATTCCATGACTCAAGATTATGATCATTGATATGTAGATTGTAATTATCAAATGTGATGTTCATATTCTTATGCCCTAATACTCATGCTATGCTTATGAAATAATTGATATCTCTCTTGTTTACTCTTACTGGGCATATGATATGACCCTTTAATTATTTTTCATTTACCCATGATATGAATATAAGTATTATGTATGATATGTAAAAAGGGTTCTAGTTATGAAAAAATAACTGGCAAACAATGTAGAAATTATATGAACTAGTTGTTTATGTATCCAAGATTCCAAATGAATTATAGCTTTCTGATCCCCATGAATGTGGTTTTTTCATTTAAGGAATATTCATCTAAAAATATTTAATATATATGTATGAAAATCTTGGTTCATTATAGTTGGTATTAGAGGTATTGGAAGTAATATGGTCCTTGGGAAGTCTCATGTGTGAGTGTTGGAAAAAGCAAGACTCTCTTCCCAAGGGATCCAGGAAGAAATGGATTCCTATGAGGATGGTGGTGTGTCTTACCCAAGATGTTTATATTCCCCTGAAGTTCCCTGATAGGCATCAATTATATTCTACTAGAAATAATCCCAGATTATTTTATGAATTTTTCTTAAAATGAGCATAAATGGTATTTAATGTTTAAAATTTATTATTAAATAATTATACAATTCTTATAATAAAAAATTGAATCAAGTTTATGGTAAATGTTGGACACTAAAATACATGTTCCTTGTATTTACTAATTAAATTATATAAAATTACTTTAATGGATCTTAAAGTGTGAAAAAATTATGACAACAATTAAGTATAAGTAGTGTTAACCAGGTGATTAAAAAAAATATATGGTTTAAACTAACACCTAAAATTGTCTAATATTTATGGGTTGAATATATTTGGACCTTATCCTCCTAATAAAATATTTTAAGGAATTTTTTTTCCATTAAAAATGAGTTAGGCACATATTATATACTAATATTTTAAGTATTTACAAGTTTACCACCCACCTCACATATAAAAGGGAACCTCATCTCCACTATTATTTAAAAAATTGAGGAAAATAGATAAAAAATCCCTAAAAATTAAATTCTTAGATTTATTATATACTTCCTAGAGATATTATTCTCTCTTTAAGGCTATCCCTGTAAGGCTTAAGGTGTAATCCAATAGAGGATGTCCAAATAAGTGGTATAACTCTTAATCGAGTTATTTTATTTTAATTATTCTTCTAAATTATTAAATTATATCCAAAAAAGATGATATAATAACATAAGTATCTTCTATATAATGAAATTTTATTATGATGATGCATCACCCATTATTAATATCTTTTTCCATCTAATGGAAAATGAATGAATCTCTTGTGCTCATGTGTGGACTACCACCTCTACGAAGAGATGTATTTCATTTTCCATCACCACACACCAAGGATGATTATTATTATGGATATATATTTTATTAATTACATAATTATGATTATTTAATGATAATATACTACTTAAATTCATAACATTACATCTATTGTAAAATGATAACATCCTTTTATTGTATGTGTGGGTACATCCTCCATGAAATGATGTGATTAATTTTCCTGATCACCTTTCATGGATGGTTATAAATTTTAGTTAATTTATAAAAATGATAATTATTTTAAGATTAATATTATAGATATGATTAAATCCATACCAAGGTGTAAAGACTGAAACTGTTGACCTGAAACACACATGAAAAACTGAACAATTAATACTCAAGCTGATGATATTAATAAAGAATTGTTAATAAAATATGGATAAAATATTTTAATTAAATAATATGTAGTATGATAAATATGAATATAGTTATTTTATATATTTATAAAAAAATTAATATATTTTAATATTGATTAATGGTGGTTTATGTTTCAATTAATGTTTTATCTCTTAAGGGGTTTTGATTAAAAATTCAATTAATTAGTAAGAATTTAATTCAAAATTGAATTTTAAATCAATAATATTTATATTCACAAATTTATTAAAATAACATTATTTTATATTCACTTTATACCCCAAATATTTTAATCATTTCTAGTTATTTATGATTTTTTATAATTTTTCAACCAATGTTTCCTCCCATTTGTATTTAAAACTATCAACAAAATGTTTTTAAGAAAACTTGACCTTATTTCCTCTTTGGTTTGTGAAATTTTTATTCTATGTATATGTTCTATAAAATGTTATCATGAATGTTATTTTCTATGATCATTTGAGTACTTAAATTCATTTCCAGCTATATTTTAATTTCATTTAAATTTTTTCAAATAAATGATCTTATTGTTTTTTGAATGAGGAACATTTATATTTTTTTACCAAAATAATGAAATAAATATTTATTTTTAACATTTACTGAATGAACGGATTTTCCCACTATCATGACCATTATTTTATTTGAAGTGTGCTTCACGTGATTTCAAAGTTATTTTCAAAGAAAATATTTTTTAAATACTTTTCAAATTTTTAATTAAAATGTTATCAAATGAAAAGAGTGTTATTTTTTAAAAGGAATGAAAATAATTTATAAAGTGATTTAGAAATTCACTCTTAAAAAAATATACAAGGAATTTATTTTTAATGTTTTCATTCCATTTTCATTAATTTTTTTCTAAAGATTTTTTTACTAAAAATTCATTTGTTTCTAATGAATTTATGGTATTCTTTCATCCTTTATTGATTTATGGGTTTGTGGTCATTAAATTTATCATGTAAACATTTCTTATGACTCACTATCAATCAAATAGACATTATTTTCTCATTTATGTTCATATTTTATATATCATATATTTATAAAAAATTGTTTCTAACCTTTATATTGTCTGTACCATATTCCATTTCTATACATGGTATTAATTGAAGGAATTTTATTAAGAAAATTATATTTTTGAATAGAAAAATATTCCATATTCACGATTCAATATGGATAATTGTTTATTTATATGGAGTTTTGATAATTAATCATAGGTTATGTGCACATCAAAACCATGTGATCAGTGGTTCCCAACATTATTTTTTGTCATGTTCAATGATTAATACAAGATCTACATGTGTTCTACAAATCTCTAGACAATGCCAAAATAATCTCTGAATTCTAGCACAGACTATCCTTGCACTTTCGTCACCCACCATTGATCGCTATTAAAACTAGTTAAAAAGAATTGTCCTTGAACTGGTATAGGAGGATCTCACTCCGTTATGGGGAGTTATCTTGGAGAAGAGAGATCTAAAGGCCTAGAGATAATTCTCCGATTCCATTGTGCACAACCCAAACAAATGAATTATTCTATTGAGAAAAGAGCATAATTGGGTTCATATATCACTAGGGTTAAAATAAAATAATTTCAAAAGTGCCCTTAATTATTCATTTAATCCTAGTGAAAATCCCATGTCAAATAATAATAATATTATTATTTATCAATTGGTTCTGAACTTGTGAATAAAAATAAAATATTATTTAATCAAATAATATTCAATATTTATTATTTTTTTACTAGACTTAAAATATCATTCCTTCATTCTTCTATAATATTTATCAAACCATGAATAATGTATTTTTATATGTTAAATAAATGTCACTTTATTATTCTCTAATAAAAAAATAAATATTATAATCACTAAATAGAAAATAAATAATTATTAAATATTTTTCTCCCATTATATTCTCTCGAATAACTGATGAAAAAATAAATGCAATAAATAAAACATGAAAATTTATTAAACCACATGTGGGAATAATATTTATTGAACTTGTTAAATAATAAATAATAATATATTATTTAACTAATATTCTTGATACACTTAGTGTGTGATCCTCTAGGACTCTTTTTTAGTGGTATTAGGTGAAGGAGCCTAAAATCCACGTTTAGTGTCTCACAATACCTCAAATAACCCATAGAATAATAATTTAATACCATAATTACATGTTACCTAATATGAACTCTTACTGTGTAACATAATTTTTTTTATCACAATGTCTCAAATCGAGTAGGTTCTATACTGGGGAAACCAACATTTGTGCTCAATTTCTCTTTCTTTGAATTTTTAGAAATAGAAATTTCTTTTAGAACACCATGGACATGGATTTATTGATGCTATATAATTTCCATCTAAGGGATATAGATATTAACTTCCATTAAAGAATAGAAGGTATAAATCCTTTCTCTTATTATTCATTAATGAAATATTACTCGTGATGCACACCCAACGTATCCTACCTCACCTCAAACATCTGTCATCATGGTTTTCATTAATTCATCCACATACGTGACTCACAATACAAATTTGTAATAATGTTAAAGTCTAACGACCAATACACATGTTCATAGATAGAAACATATAATTACACATATAAATTTATATTTCCTATTATCGGTTCCCATTATCATAATATCCTTCTAGATATTTCCAAAAGTGTAAACCATGAGAAGGTGCCTCAATATACAATGAGTATCCACCCCTGATATCATGTATCATTTGTGTCCCTCAAATGATATCATCCAGTTATATAACATATTTTTAAGAATAATATCATAGCACTTTTGAGTTCTCATTATAGTGGGGGAAATTTTGTGACCTTTTAGTGTGACAACTACTCTAGGGACATTATCACATACTATGTTACATAGGGGGAAAATCATATTGTGATAAACAGTTTATTTATATTGAAAAAATGAATACATGTTATCATAAAGTATTTAAAAGTTGGTTCTAGGGAACCAACTCCAAGAGACTCCCACATTCATTAGAGTAAAATTAAAATAACCTTCATCCCACTAACTCTCACATGATACACATGCTTCTACTATGATAGGGATTTAGTCAAGCGGTCCACCACATTATCTTATATGGGTACTTTTCTGACTTAAACTTCACCCCTTTGGCATAAATTTCTAAATATGTGATACTTCTAATGTATATTATTTTTCTGTTGAAGTGACCTTGACTATTTTGCAAGATTCACCACTATAGTATTATCACAATACAAAGTGATAGGTTCCTTACTTGTAGGAACCACATAAAGATCTTGGTCAAAGTTAAGAATCTAAATGGATTCCTTAGTGGCATCCAAAGCAACTATATATTTTGGATCTGTTGTATAATCAAGAACAACTCTAAACATTGAACTATTACTTCACACAACACCTCTGTTGAGACAGAAATCATATCCTGACTAAGACTTCATATCATTCTGATCTCTCTAAAAACTAGAATCAGTATAACTTATGATGACTAGTTCCACATATCCTCCAAAAACTAGTAAAATATCCTTAGTTCTTTTTAAATACTTAAGAATATCATTAATAGAAATCCAATATTGTTCTTACAGATATTCTTAATAACACCCTACCATGATTAATACATAAGATACATCATGTCTTGTTCATAGAATGACATATGTGATTGATCCTATCAGTGATGAATATGATATCTTACTCATTATCTCTTTCTCATGTTGTGTTTGAGGAAACACTTTCTTAGATAGATGTAAACCATGTGACACTAGAACTAATCCCCTTTTGTATTTTTCCATACTAATTATATTTTTTATCTGGTTAATATATGTACTTTGACTTAGTTCAAGCATCCTCTTGAATATATCATGAATTATCTTGAACCCTAGAATATAGTTTGTTTCACCTAAGTTCTTTATAGAGAAACACTTGTTTAACCAGTACTTAACATATTATAAGACTATTATTTCTTTTTCAATAAGTAATATGACATCAAAATGCACTACAAGAGTAATGACCAAATTCCCCCTAAACCACTTGTAAAAATATGGCTCACATTCATTTTTAATGAAACAAAATTATTTTTTAGACTCATCGAATCCATTTTTCCATGATGTGGATGATTTATTCAATCTATAAATGGATCTATGAAATTTTCAATTTCTTTTGGAATCACCTGGATTCAAAACCCTTTTGGTTGTTTTATACACACATGTTTTTTAAGGTTCCCATTAATGAATCCAATTTTCACACCCATCTTCCTAATCTCATAGTCATGGTAAGCTTCTATATCATGTATAATTCTAATGGATTTAAATATTTAAACTAGTTAAAGGGTTTCATCGTATTCAATTGCTTGATACTATTTAAACCCTTTGGACAATAGCCTAGATTTATAGGTATTTACTTTACCATCAATGTAAAGTTACTTCTTGAATACCCAATTGCATCGAACAAGCTCTACATTAAATTGTGCATCGACTAAAACCCAAAATTTTTTATGATACATGGAATACATTTTAGAATTCCTAGATTATTTCCATTTTGTAGCTTCTGATCTCTCTACTACCTCTTTGAATGATATAGGTTCACCATTATCAACTAATAATGGTTTCACCATCCTCGATGACTAAAAAACCATATCTCTCTGTTTCACTTACCTATCTTGAAATCCAATGCAATACTTGGGTTTTAGGATCTAATTCTCCCATGGGGACCTATAGAATATTTTCCTATACTAACTCTTGTGTATCTTGAACATCAAATTCATCAAAGGAAAATATTTATCCCACAATACTTTTTAGGTATGTGCTCCCTCTCAAGAATGAAATATTGTCTAGAAACAATTACTTTCTTGTCTGAAAGGTTGTATAAGTAGTATACCTTTGTTTCCTTGAGGTACCCTATAAAGATACACTTTGTGCCCTAGAGTGTTAATTTTTTTCCAAAGAAGGCCTTAACAAATGCCTTACAACCCCATATACATCTATGTGACAAAATAGGTTTCATTCTACTACATAAATCAAAGGGAATTCCATTTTACACTTTAGATGGTACTCAGTTTAATGTGTAGGTCATAGTTTGTAATGCATATCTCTAAAAGGATAATGGATGATCTACATGACTCATTGTCAACCTTACCATGTCTAACAAGGTATATTTCATCCTTTCACTAACACCATTCCACCACTGTGTATAAGGTGAAGTGAGTTGATATTGTATCCCAAACTCATGTAAGAATTCAATAAACTCTTGTTTAAGATATTCACCATGTCGACTTGATTTAATATTCTTTATCTTCTGACCAAGTCGATTCACTAAGTCAATCATTAATTCCTTGAATTTATCAAAATTTTTGGACTTAAACCTCATCAAGATATATCCATATCTACTCAAGTCATTGTAGGGTCCTGAAACAAAATCCACAAAGGAGGTTCTACCCAATTCCCCCCAAAGAATTGGGGGAAAGTATGGAAAGTAGGGTGAAAACTCAAAGGAAGGCCCAAGCCAAACTGGTCTGTAGACTGGTCCCATGAAAAAGCTACGTGGCCAGCTCCGCGAAGCACCCCCTCTGTGGACCGGTGTCATTCGCGGAATGAAGGTAGAGATCCTCCGCGGGCGCGAGGCAGGATGGCTTCCAAGATGGTCCACCTTCACAAACCTCCCCCAATCATGGAATACGTAGACCGGCCCAGACCACATCCGCTGTCGTTCGCGGAATGGAAGCGGAACCCTCCGCGGCCGCGAAGCACTCCCTGAGTTGGTTTGGTTCGCAGGGGGAAGGTGTGTTCAATGCACACGTGAGTAGCCGATTGACCAAGTCATCCGTGAACCGGGCCTCCGATCATGGGCCTCCACAAAAGGTGCCACATGACCATAGATACATCTCTTTCCCTGATCTATAAAAGGGGATCGAGGGGGAAGAGCCAAGGGGAGTTTTTGAGAGAAGGGTTTTCAAGGAACGATTTCGAAGGAAGGAGCTCAGGATTTCGCAGACAGTGAAGTTTCAGTTCGTGAACCAGAACAAATATGAACTTGGAAGATAATTAATAAGGAACTGAAAACACATATTAACTTGGGGAACATCAAACTTAAAATAATAAAGAAAAGAAAACTGAAAACCATGGCCCCTCCGCGGATGCACTTCCCGTGGACCAGGGAGTTTATGCCCCTTTTCCGATCTGTCGCACTGTATAGCACCCTCCTATGCGGGTGAAGCCCCGAACAATGAACCCCCGACTGGCGCCGCCCTTGGCCGCCACTGCTCTCATGGATCCCACTGCGTACCAACCTGGTGCGCGGGCCAAACCCGAAGCCGCGAACCACCCTAGTTTGCGAGATGACCACCAAGACGCAAACCACCCTGGTTCACGGGATGCCCACCATGACCCGAACCACCCTGGTTCGCGTATGGCCTCTCCATCCATGTAGAACCTCCCTACGCGAAGGGCTCCACTCCTCATATACCCACGTGGCCCACCAAATCCTTTAGGGTTCCCATTCCCCAAGCTAGATAAAATTATCCCAATCCATCCTGATCCTCCGCAACTCCCTCATTAGCCCATTCACTGGCCCCGAGCCGATGCCTTTACCAGAGCCACCAGACCCGTGTGATGTAACCTTCAGGCGCATCAGTGTGCCATCTTGAGTTCACATAACCACGGTAAGCAGGGGTGAATGGGTTTCTCTGACCCTTGAGAAAATTTCCGAAGCATTCCTGGGTTCACATTCCCACGGTAATGTGGAGTCTGAGCTTGGGAGTCCCCTTTCTGCCCCTCCACTTGTTGGGGCCGGGTAACTTCTCCTTTCTTTGGGGGTAGTAAAATACCCATTAGAAGGAAGCCCCCATGCACTTCTGTACTTCCCCCAGGAACAAGCCAAGTGACGGGCATAGGAGCACCTCTTTCCCTCTCCCTCTGTGCTATGTCACCATGGGCATCCATCTCGGAGTAAGCCCCAACTTCATGGGCATCCATCTCGGAGTAATACCAGACCATATGTGCCTCCCTATGCGTAAACCCTACTCCACTTCCCACGAACGAACCTTTCGTGACGTGATCATATAGCCCCTGTTGCCTCTTGTTTCTCACACCGAGCATGACTCACATGGGATTAGAGTAAGCATCGACCATGACATCCTCTTACGGGCCTCCTCAGAGTGTAATCCCCAATCTATTGCCCTGGGCCTCCTCAGAGTGTAAGACCCTGTCCACACCATGGGCCTCCTTAGAGTGTAAGCCCCAGTCCACACCATGGGCCTCCTCAGAATGTAAGCCCCAATCCATTGCCCTGGGCCTCCTTAGAGTGTAATACCCAATCCATTTCGAACTATGAGGACTTTGATCCATGTCAAGGCATGGTACGTAGGAATCCTCCCCGAGGTTCAAGCCTGATTACCGTCGGACCCCCAGGTCCACAGTCTTGTTGGCTCTCTGACACTCCTATTCGAACTACATGGACATTGATACCTGTCTCCCAAGAAGGGTACGTAGGAAGCCTCCTTGAGTTTCAAGCCCAACGACCGGTCGATCTGACTATCTTCACATCGGTTCACCGAACTACTCCTAGTGCTGCCTCAATGAGTCCAGACTCCTCGGGGTCATTAATCCAATGAGGGATGGTAAACCTCGGGCATAAAAGATTCTGAACCCCTGCGTCCAGCTTACCATTTCCAACTAGGAGTAATCCATGGATTCTATGATTGGGTATAAACCAAAGATTCATGAACATATGAATACATCTTAAATCTATAAAAGAGTCCCAGAACAGGCAATAATTCCCCCCCCCCCCAAAGGGTGAGATGATCCCGACTTCTCATCCTCTCGACCAATGTGAGTTCTTAAGCGTCGCTGGTCAAACCACCCGACGAATGCCTGCCTTTGGAAAGCAGTTCCACGTGTCATTGGATACGAAACCGTTGGGCGTTTCCAGACTGACCCGAAACTAAAATAGTGAACTCGACATGAATCTTTAACCAAGCATGATGGATTTAACCCAATCCCACCATGTGCCCCCTTTATACTCAGAAGGAGGGCTAATCAAGGTCATTAATTACGCATGGGATCATGAGATGCTGCTTTGATGGGTTTTCTGTTTGTATTTGTTAAAATATTTTATATGTACCACAGAGAACTCCCTTTGATCCAATGGAATCTCGAAGGAACTCACAAGCGCTTGCTTCCAACAACACAATGACCGGACGTCCTCACCAACGGAGTACCATGTCACCTACCCAGCGTCTTCAATGATGGGTCTCAGACGCACTGATCCGAGAGTACCACGTGAACGGTACTTTCCCGACGGTGGAGGTAGCAATGCACACCCTCTAATATAATAGAACTCTTCAGTCGCCTGCTCAGCACTGGCCGCAAAGGTAGATCCAGACAGCCCTTATTTCTGTCTCCAACCATTTCTGGAGTCTATCCCTAGAACAGGACAATGCGTACATCCCTTATCTTAGGGAGGCGGATGAGGTCGACGTTGAGGACTTCATCCTCGCCGAACGGGGGTTCCGCTTCAAGGCCCCCGCTGGCAGAAGTCATCACGGTTACACCATGACTCAACATCCTCAGGCTTAGGAGGATGTATCCCTGAGGATCCAGGCCCACGCTCCTTGAGCTCTGACCCCTCGGACCGCCTGAAGAGGGCGGAAAACTTACAACCGGGGATTGTACATCACCCTTTTCCCTGAGGAGGATCTCCGCTGCCCAGTCACGGAGATGCATCACGAACAGGCACATACACCTGTTCGCTCCTCAAAAGCCCTCCATCCAGATGTGGTGGCCTCATACGAGTAGGTACACATCCCCGCTGAGCTCCGTCAACCCATCTCTCACATAAGACGACACTTACCCAGCATGCACCTCTCTCTGCCCAGGGTCGTGAAGCCCACCAACCCGACGTGGTGGCGACCCAGTGCCTGTAGGACCAGCTCCTAGAAGATGCTCCTGATTCTTAACGTCCCAATATGGTGGCAATCATCCAAGCCTGCCACCCAAATATGGTGGTGGTTAATAGGCGGGCACGTCTCCCTGCCAACAAAGGCCACCGACTAGATATGGTGGGAAGCCAATATAGGCAGGGCCGGATCCCTGCGGATGCAAGTAAAGTCCGCCACCCCGATGTGGCGGAAAACAGAGAGATAAACTGGCATATCTCATCCCAGGGGCAGATTCGTTCACTTGCCCCGACACAAGAGAATTGTCAGTACCCACTAACCACCGATGAACTGAAGTAGGATATTCCTACTCCAATACTGGAATGGGCCTTCATACCCATTCCAGCCAATGATGTCTCTCTGGATATCCTGGAAATGATGGAGGAGCTGGTATCGATCCCAAATCATATCTTACAGACTTGCCAGAATTTAATTGCATCAGCGGCAACAACAAGGACCCGGGACTGTGAGCCCATCTCCCCAATTGAGGCGACTCATCTAAGAGACGAGATAGCCACCTCGGAGTAGATCTTCATCCTTTCTCTCACCCAGGAGGGTCGCCGGCTATATTCTATGACGAAAGGGAAACCATATCGAGTAGCTTCACTTGTTCAAATTGGGGGACACCCATCCATCATGGTGGATTATCCATAGAAAGAATATATCCTTGCTAAAAGTCAAGATGTTCGTCGGCGTATCTCATCATCATCACGGGACCCAATTAGACAGGGACCGAAAGGTGAAGTCCATTTTCAATAGAAGACGGTCCCTGATGCCTGCAAGAAACCACCCCGAACACGCCAAAGGCATCCGGAAAATAAAGAGAGGGTTCATGACTCCGCTCTGCTGGAAGATGGGGTTCCCTATGCCGTTAAGCCCATATCAAAGGCTTCGAACACCGCCCACCCATTACCATATTATGGGAGCGGCAGTAGCATTTGCGAAAGTCCTCCCTGCAATTTCGCTACCAGCAGCTTTGAAGGTCCTCCCCAGAGCACCCATGGGGGCCTCCCCCAAGGGAATATAACGATCGATCACGAGAGATCCTCTTTTGATGTGAGTCATGGAAACACTCCACGTGGCCAGAAGATCAAGTAGTAAGAAGGTCCTCCACTTGCTGCGGTCCACCCTGAAGGTCCTCCACGGGGTATACACCGCAAGCACTCTCCATGTAGTGGGACCACAGATTATGATAGTAGTCCTCGCTATCATAGTTGTAACTGCGGAGGCCCTCCCCGCAGTAGCGTCTCATCACAACAAGAAGGTCCTCCCCTTGTCGTGGACAGCCCTAAAGGTCCTCCCCAGGGGTTACACTGCAACGACACTCCGCGCAGCCGGGCATCAGATCATGGTGGTAGTCCTAGCCACCCTGATAATGGAGGTCCTCCCCGTAGAGACATCAAGAAATGAGAAGGTCGTCCCCTCATTGCGGTATATTCTGAAGGCCCTTCCTAGGGTGTACTCCATAGATATTCTCACTGCGGCAACTATAATGGTAGTCCTCTCCATTACAGTAGTTGTGATGGTAGTCCTCGCCACCACGACCGCCATTTCAAAGGTCCTCCCTGAAGTGGCCCCAAGTGACAGGAAGGTCCTCCCCTTGTCACAGTGTGTCTTGAAGGTCCTCCCCAGGATACACGTCGAACATCAAATCATGATGGTCATCCTCACCATAATGGAAGTTGTTGCGAAGGCCCTCCCCGTAACAATGCTATGCAGCCAGAAGGTCCTCCCCTTTCTGCGACATGCCATGGAGGTCCTCCCTAGGGTGTGCACTGCAAAAGTCCTCTATGCAGTGAGGCATCAAGTATTAATGGTAGTCCTTGCCATTACAAATATCATTGGGAAGGTCCTCCCCGCAATGACATATCATATCGATAGGAAGGTCCTCCCTCTGCCAAATCAAGCACAGAAAAGCCCTCGTATGCCGAGGCACTCAGAAGGACGGGATCAAGCATGTTAGATTCCCAGTTAATCGCCAACAACATCCTTATTCAATTGGGAGACGTTCTGGGGCCACATTCATCTTTGGAACTGCCCTGGGATCACCTGCATGATAATTCAATACCTACCAGTCCCACTGCCTCCGACCACACTGATAGTGAGCATCTCAGTTAGGCTAACCAAGTAGAGGAATCACTAGCGGAGGAGTATTCTGACATGTTTCACCTGAGGAAACGACTGTCTAGGGATGATGTACCGGTTATGTTTTACCCCACATCCACCGCTCAGTTTGACATACCTAGAGAGTTTTCAGAAGACTGCATGCATGACATCTTCCATAATTTAGGGAAAACCCTCCACCGGCTGAAATCAAGATTCCTACCCTATGACGAGTATGTAGACCATGCCAAGACAATAGGAGACCTCTTGTGTCACATCGACCTGGAATCTCTTCCTTCGGCACGGCAATAGATACTCAAGAGGTGTAAAGGAAACATAGAGATAGCTTGCCTATGTGCGCTGCACCAGTTGCGTCGCCTCATCAATGATGCTCTGACGGGAGTCCATATCAGGGTTTGGGGAGAACATGGATCTTTGAATTTCACTCTGATCCCCGACCAAAAGAAACCGTTTGGAATGGTGTCTTTCAACGTCATCACGTCAAGATGGAAATCGAGTGGTCTCCCTATTCGTGAAAGGCAACACACCTAGCAGAGTCAGGCCTTGAGTAAGTCCCAGAAGCGTCAGGCCCAATGGGAACAAGCCATTCAAGAACTCTTGAATCAGGCCATAGAGAGCATACAACAGGCCTCTAACCTAAGAGAGGCCAACCAACGATCTTTTCCTACCTCCCCAGAAGGGACTGATTCACATAGGAAATCAGCACCAAACACAGTTCTCCCCCGAATGGGGGTACGCACGATCAGGCAGGTAGCAATAGCAGCAGCCACCACTGCAATCTAGGTTCAACCCTAGCCTGCAGGTCTGGGGGCATTTTTAACAACAAATTCCCCCATAAGACCAATAAAAATGGGAAGAGACTCATCGTCCAAGGAACGGAGCCAACCCCAGCCCTTAGGTCTGGGGGCACTATTACCTCCTCAACAATAACCTTCCCCACGAGAATTAGTATTCTCTCATCTTGGGTGGACGGTTATAAGAGGAGGTTCCTGCCCTATCCCGTCGTGTGAATCATCATCCCCTTCAAAAGGGTGGCGTACTGTAAGATCACATCAGAGAACACTCGGCATCACCCTTCGTCAAGGAGCCTGAAATAAATCTCGGGAAATGAAAGGGAAGACCAGTAAAAGATGTGAGAGATCCTCTTCCTATCTGGAATATGACATCTTCTCCACCCCGCAATACGCATCCGTCAATGCCCTAGAGGCTAACCCCATGGGTATCGCCGAAGATAATGAAAATCTGGATGGATTGGGAGATGATGGTTCTGGTCAGGCTATGACTCACAACGAACCACTAGGAATGCACACCCAGAACCAGAGGGCCACACTAAAATGGACACCCCTTCAGCTAACCTTCCTCTGCTCACCCTTCGAGCTTCCAACAAGGATAATAATAAGAGACTGGTTACCCTTAACCCACCTCCTTCTCTCGATAAAAATGATCCACTTACGTTTGAAGAGAGATTCACTCGACATGAAGAGGAAATGAAAGAATTGAGATGGCCTAACACCAAGCTACTCCATAGGAACCCTCTTATTGAAAGCGCATCACAAGAGAAACCACACCATGAACTCTTAGTAAGTACACCTCAAAGACCAAGGTTTTCCCCAGCAAACGAAACATGGTTAGGGCTCCTGCACAACAAGCTGCCCGACCCTTCCAACTACCTAAATGTGGATCTGGATGAATACCAAGACTTACCTCCACTCAGGAAGTAACCGGAGCGAGTACGCCTGAACCCTCTGAAGGTGTCATAAATGGCACATGCACCCCTAGTGCCAATAGAGCTGGATCCTCAAGCAATTCCTTGGGATACACCTGCCTAGGATCAGGCCCAACAGGATCTAAACCTGGGTCTCACCAACAACATTGAGGCACTAACATCTCTATTGGAAGCGATGGAAGGTCAACACACTCCGATACAGCCAGAGCGGAAGCCCTACCCAGATTGGGTGAGCAACACACCACCTCCACCCAATTTTGGGAGCCATGTATAACCTATATTCAATGTATCAGGTGATCCGGAACAGAACTTGATGCATTACACGTCTTATTGCGACCCTATGATGGGGAATTTGGGACAAAAAGAAGCAGTAAAACTCAGAAGCTTCGTACAGACCTTGAAAGGATCCGCCTTCTTCTGGTATACGAGCCTTCCAGCCCAGTCAATTAAAATCTAGGAAGACCTTCGACTGCAGTTCCTCTTTCACTTTAGCTCGACGTTTCCAAAAACAACGGTCAAAGACCTCATGAATTGCAAGAAGACGGAGAACGAGAGGGTCTTAGATTTCATCGCTAGATGGAATAGTCTGACCTACTCTCTAAATAAGCCAATGCCTCAAGATGAACTTCTCGACATATGCAATGATAATCTCGGAGATGAGCTGCGAACTCTGCTCATACCAGTGGAGTACACCACTGGCTTCCGCCATCTCTCGGTCATTGCCTAAGGAATCGAGGACTCCCATGCAGCGGACCAATTTGAAGTCCCAGATAGCCGCGGAGGCTCCTGAAAAGAGAGCAACCAATGTTGAAGAGTCCTCTGTCATGCTCAAGAAATCCCCTGTGCCTGCTCCACCGCTCAGGCCTCCACCAAATCGTTATGGTCCCCCCGTATATCAGTGGCAGCCTCTGCCTAGGTGGGACAATCAGAAAAGGGTGAAGCAGAACCAGTTTGAGGAACGAAGACATAGGGTATACTCATTCCAAGAGGACCATGTTCACGACTACTTCATCGCCGCCATGAATTTCAACATGCTCCGACTCCTAGAGCCGAGTAAATCCAAAGAAGTCAGCCGTAATGATAGGCCAGATTACTGTCCCTACCATCGAATGTTGGGGCACAATATTCACGAATACTTCATTTTCAAGGACCTCCTGCAAAGGATGGTAGACTCTGGGAAAGTCAAGATGGGACCACCCCCAGCATATGTAACATATATTTCTACCACCAGCTCCGAAGAAGGGGAGGGTGGCAGGAAGTCACAATAAAGAAGGGGCAGAAATTTGATAACTAGATGACTCGAAAAACTATCAATCAAGCCCAGGGAATACTCCGAGCTCAACTAAAGAATCCAGTGTTTCCACTAACAGCCTCTGATTGCACACAACCGAAGGTATAGGCATCACAACCCTCCATGAGTCGGTTATCTATGTGTAATAAAAAAGGGAGGGGACACGCGCAAGAGGAGAAGTCCGCGATGAAGCCAAAGTTATCCCCAATGCTGTCAGATTTCATGCCCTCGAATTGGATGCCACGGGCACTGACCCACCAAACGACACCATCAGGGACAACCGACTAGGGTGACCTATCATAGGATGAAGAGACAATATTTGGTATCATTAACGTCATCCATCTTATGGAATCATTCCTTGATGAAGGGTATGGTTATGGACCCAAGCTCCAAATATGAGGAGCCAGGATGAGGAATCGTAGAGGCAGGGGATATCAGGGAAGGCATAGTCGAGGCCGAAACCAACCCTACAGTTGGAACTCGGCCTGAACTGTTAATATCGTGGAAACCCATGGGAGAGACCTTCAATGGATTCAGCAGAAGAAAGAATATCCCTCCCCCTCCACAAGTGTCCACCCTACCCCCATCATTATGTGGTACCCATCAGAGGAGGAACAAGTGTCTCGACACCAAGTACGCACAAACAGAATGGTCGGGCCGAGTCCCCAGAACATGGGGACATCATCGGCATCTGACCCCGCAGTCAGTCCCTCCTCATCACGTATTCCAACTCCTAAGCTACCCACTATATCTCCCATGCCAATGGAGAAGATTCAGCCTCTGGAGTAGAAATACGACATCCTTAAGAAGCTGGGGTTGGTACCAGCCAAACTGTCAATCCTGGACACCTTGAGTTTGTCAGCAGACCTCAGGGAGGCATTGATAGAAGCCTTTCTCATCCCCAATAGTTTCAAGCCAAGGTATCTGCTGCCGATATTTACCGAACGGAGACTGGCTCGGCTGAATGAGATGTATTTATTTACTTCACCATCTAGATGAAGATTCCATCGTGTAGGGACACATCAAACCACTATATGTGTCTGGCGCACTAGATGATGTTGAGATCCATAATGTCTTTATTGAAAATGGATCTGGAGTTAACCTCCTTCCCCTATGTACACTCCGTAAGTTGGGTTATATTTAGGGTGATTTAATACCCTCGGCCACGAATCTACTAGATTACGACAAGAGAGAGCAGAAGCTGATGGGGAAAATTAAGCTAAAGACCCATTTTAGTGACCTCATGGCCTACTCGGAATCCCTGGTTGTTCAACCGAACACAGCATTCAATGCCCTAATGGGAAGGTCGTGGATCCATAAGCACATGGTCGTTCCTTCATCCTACCACCAGTGTATTAAATACTGCGTTAATGGGAAAATTGGGACATTGCACACTGACAAGGACCCTTTAGAGATCTCCGAGTCACACTACATTGACGTCGGGTTCTATGAGAAAAAGTGGAAGAAGCCATTGGATGATGGTGTTGACTGGATCCCCGCTCCAAATGATCTAGAAGCGGTTCTTGACGACCCCCTCAGGCAGCTTGGTAGAGACTATGTACTGCCCATCAACCATGTTGAGAGCATGGATTCAAGTTCGGACACACATTCAGCTGTCTTCATGACTTCATCCATAATAGCCGAGCGTGACAATGTGGGAACGACCACCAACCCACAGTCTGGGGACGAATACCCAAGAGGGGATTCCCACGATGCCTCTCCCTCAAACCCCCGAAGGCTCGGACCGGAAAACCTCCCCCAGTCAGATCAAGAAGACGAGGATTTGGGAGAAGAAGAGGAGGAAGATCCCAGGGATGCACCTCCCGCATTTGAGGAAGGTATCCCCACCATTGTGGATGAGCTCAGGGAAATAAACTTGGGTACCGAGGAAGACCTGGGGCCCACTCTTGTTAGTGCAGCCATGTCTCCCGAGGAAAATGAGGTATATACCTCTTTCTTGAGGCAACATCGGGATGTATTTTCCTGGAATTACACAGAAATGCCAGGACTCGATCCCGAAGTGGAAACACACCGCTTAAGACTACCAGAAGACCACCGGGGCTATAAAAAAGCCGCCAGAAGGACACACCCCTCACATACTGCCAAAATAGAGGCTGAAGTCGATAAAATTATTCAAGTAGGCTTCATTTGGGAGTTCCAATACCCAATCTGGTTGGCCAACATCGTCCCTGTCAAGAAAAAGAAAAGGAAAATACGCATCTGCATTGACATCAGAGATCTCAATTGGCATTTCCCGAAAGATGATTTCCTGGTCCCAATCACCGAGTTATTAATTGATGCAACGACCGTGTATGAGGATCTACCCTTCATGGATGACTATTATGGGTACAATCAATTCGAGGTGGCCTGAGAAGATGAAGAAGCCACTGCATTCAAATCCCCCAAGGAGTATTCTATTACAGGGTCATTCCCTTTAGTCTCAAGAACGCTGGCGCCACATATCATCGCGCCATGCATCGTATCTTTAAACCATTCCTGGGGAGATTCATCAAACGTTACGTAGATTACTTGGTGGTTAAGTCCAGGCAACGCTCGGATCACCTATCTGATCTTGAGAAGATCTTCAACAAACTTCGACAACATACTCTGAAGATGAACCCCTTGATGTGCGCCTTCAGGGTTACCTCAGGGAAATTATTTGGCTTCGTCGTACGCCATCGTGGCATCGAAGTCGACCCTGAAAAGACAAAGGCTATTCTTGGCCTTCCACCTCCCCACAACCTCTATGAGTTGAGATCATTCCAAGGGAACTTGGACAATATCAGGCGGTTCATAGCCAACCTGGAAGGCAAATGTTTGACCTTTACCAGGTTAATAAAGAAAGGAGTCACGTACCAATGGACAGATGACTACCAAAAGGCATTTGACAGACTATGTAGGTACCTCTTAATCCCACTGGTTCCCATGCCCCCTGTTGAAGGAAGACCCCTCATCCTATACGTGAAAGCCTTAGAGCGGTCATTGGGGGCCTTCCTCGCACAAAAGAATGACGTCGGCAGTGATAACAGTCTCTATTTCCTCAGACGAACCGTGATCAATGCGGAGACTTGATACTCAAACATCGATAAGAGTTGTTTGGCCTTGGTCTTCGTAGTTCAAAAGTTGTGAAATTATCTGCAACATCATGAAGTCCATTTGGTCTTGTGTAATAACCCACCCATGTACATCCTCAGCCGCTCGATGTTGACAGGGCGCCTATCCCAATGGGCGGTCATCCTATAGCAGTTATACATCTGGTTTGTGCCTCAAAAGGCCATCAAAGGCCAGGCATTAGCAGAATTCTTGGCAGAGCACCCTTCAACAGGGACTACCGCACCAGACATCAAGCTACCCGATGAAGACACCTTCACGGTTCAAGAGGAGCTCCCAACATGGGAAATATACTTCGATGGTGCCTCCCGAATCCCAACCGAGAAAAGGATGGAAGATCCCAAATTTAACAAGGTGGGTTTGGGGATAATACTCATGTCCCCAGAAAAGGCAGTCTTTCCATAATCCTATCTCCTGTCAGAAGGATGTACGAGCAATGAGGTGGAATATCAAGCCCTCAATAAAGGCCTAGAGCTTTCACTCCAAGCACATGTACAACACCTTAATTTCAAAGGTGACTCAGAACTGGTCATCAAGTAAGTCAATAGTGACTATTCTATCAAAAAGAAGGATTTTATTCCCCTGTTTGACCATGTCTGAGAGCTAATGTTGGAATTCTCTATAGAACCCTCATTAACCAATATTCCCCGATCATAGAATGCTCAGGACGATGCATTATCCAATGCGGCCACAGTCCTATCCGACCCAGATTGGGAAGAAACATTCATCATTGTTGCTCACCGTCAAATGGTCTTTCCATTTTTCTAGACTAAGATGGAAGAAATCAATGAATTTAGTCTTGTCTCTGAGTTGTATGCTCCCGCCACTGGCTGGATGACCGCTATTGTAAACTATCTTCAAAGGGGAGAACTTCCATCAGACAGGACTAAATGAGAGAAAATACAGAGAAGGGAAATCAACATTATCCTATATGGTGGCACGAGCCAGCAAAAGGTCCTTTACAAACGAGGCCTCGACAGAATCCTCCTCAGGTGCATTGATGGAGAGGAAACTACTGTCGTCATGACTGAAGTGCATGCTGAAGTATGTGGGTCACATCAACTAGGATCCAAGATTTCCCATTAGGTCCGAAGGCTTGAGTACTATTGGCCCACCGTGGCACAAGATTGCGAGCACTTTACCACAAAATTCTACTCATGCCAAATTCATACCAACTTTATACACCAACCCCTGAAGTTACTTCATCATTCCAAGTACTCTTGGACATTTTCCATCTGGGGAATAGACGTCATGGGACCATATCCCCTTTTCACATCCAAATAGATGAAGTATTTCCTCATGGAAACCGACTTTACAAATGGGCAGAAGTTGTACCCCTCAAGGAAGTGGGGGAAAAAATATTGTTAGATTTGTGAAAACCAATATCATCACCAGATTTGATGTCCCTCATACCATACTGACGGATAACGACACCAAATTTTTCTATGCTGAATTGGAGAAACTATACCAAGAATATGGTATTAAGGCTAACCACTCATCCCACTACCATGCGGCGTCCAACAGACAAATAGAGGCTTTCAACAAGACCCTATCCAACATTCTCCAGAAATTGAGGAAAAAGATAAGAATTCATGGCTGGAAAAACTCCTCCATGCATTGTGGGCTTATCGAACCACAACCTGCACTGCTACTCGGGCTACCCCGTACTTATTAGTATATAGAATAGTAGTGGTGCTGCCCATTAAGCTCCAATTAACCTCACTCTGTGTTGCCATCTGTGATCAGTTATCTGACGATGAGCAATCATAAAAGCAGCCAGGTGAATTGGAACAGCTAGACGATAAGCAGCTACACACTTTGCACCATCTAGAAGTATACCAGAACCAGATTGCACGAGACTTCAATAAAAAGGTCCATCTCAGGTCATTCTTGGAAGGAGAATTGGTATTGGACCTCTAGACCCCAATGATACCTGGAAAGAAACCTCCAAAACTAGAGCCCAAATGGGAGGGACCATATGTTATACATAAGGTCTACTCCAACAGAGCATATGCCCTGATCTCCATGGACGATAAATTCACCACCACTCCTACAAATGCTAGAATCCTGAAGAATTATTTCAAATAGAAACCAAAAGTATCCCATGTCCTTACCGCATGAGGTTTAACTGCACAGAAGTTGTCCTTACCGCACAATGATAAACTGCACAGATAAGAAAAAAGGGGATCGTTCGAGCTACGTGATGTTAAACTGCCAAGCACCCAACAGTCCAAACTCTATGACCCAAAACTATGAGTATTACGTCTACACCGCACGACTTTAAACTTCACGAACAAGATGTTTCAAAAATGCCCTATCCCCCCGTGTATGGACCAGAACTACACAGGGTGTATTGTCTTTCAGAGAACTACGTACGGCTTGATTTCTTCCTTCGCGGGATATGTAGCGATGCCAGGACCCCCCATCCTGGCCCAGCCACCACCTAAAAAAATAATATAATAAAAAAATGCTCCCTACCCCCGTTTATAGACTAGACCTGCACAGGGTGTATTCTTTGTCCTCACCGAATGATGTTAAACTATACAAATTTCAGAGAACTACATGCGGCTTGATTCCTGCCTTCGCAGGATACGTAGCGATGTCAGGGTTCCTCATCCTAGCCCAGCCACCCCTAAAATAAAAAAATATAAAATATATGCCCCTTCCCCTGTGTATAGACCAGACCTACATGGGGTGTATTTAGCAGATAACTACGTACGGATTGATTCCTACCTTCGTAGGATACGTAGCGATGCCAGGACCCCCCATCCTAGCCCATCCACCACCTAAAAAAATAATAAAAATAAAAATGCTCCCTCCACCCATGTACGGACCAAACCTACACGGGGTGTATTCTTCATCCTCATCGCATGATGTTAAACTGTATGGATTTTAGAGAACTACGTGTGGCTTGATTCCTGCCTTCGAAGGATACATAGCGACACTAGGGTTTCTCATCCTGGCCCAGCTACCCCTCAAATAAAACAAAATATCCCCCCTTCCCCCATTTACGAACCAGACCTGCACTGGGTGTATTTAGCATAGAACTACGTACGAATTTACTCCTGCCTTCCCAGGATACATAGCGATGCCGGGATCCCGCCCTGGCCCAACCACTCCCAAATAAGATAAAATAAAAGTTAACAATGTCCCCTTCCCCCGTGTATAGACCAGCCCTGCATGGGGTGTACTTCTTTCATAGAACTACGTGCGGCTTAATTCTCGCCCTCATAAGATACGTAGTAACGCCTGGGTTCTCTGTCCTGGCCCAAACACGCCCGAATAAAAGATAAAAATTCCCTCCCCCCCCCCATGTATGGACCAGACCTACACGGGGTGTATTTTTGCATCCTTACTGCCTGACGTTAAACTGCATGGATAACAAAAAAAATTATTCCCTTTCCCCCCGTGTACAGACCAGATCTGCACGGGGTGTACTCTTCATCCTCACCGCATGACGTTAAACAGCACGGATAATAATATTATAAAAATTCCCTTTCCCCCGTATACGGACCAAACCGGCACATGGTGTACTCCCCATCCTTACCGCACGATGTTAAACTACACAGATTATAAGATTTAGAAATGTTCCCTTTCCCCCATGTATGGACTAGACCTGCCCGGGGTGTATTTTTACGTCCTTACCGCATGACATTAAACTTCATGGATAATTAAAGTTAAAAATGCCCCTTTCCCCTGTAAATGGACCAGACCTGCACGGGGTGTATTTTGCGTCCTCCTTGTACGATGTTAAACTGAACAGATTTCATCGCAAACCACCTAATATGTATGGTTAAAAAAGGTGGAAATACTCCTTTCACATTTGGATACATCCTCCCCATACATCAGACTCCATGGCCCGAACAATTATGGATCTTCATAACCATTCAAGGCCATCGAAAGTGGAAAGTCATCGACCCGTGGAAACCTTTGCATGACTATTCATACCATGCCCTTAGTGGCTCTATATATTGATAGCCCCTGGACCGTCTACCAAAGGCAATATTTCCCCAGGCGATACTCTTCCTAGCTCCGTACGCTTACCAGCCTCAGAGCCCCCATACCATACCTCATGATCCATGAATTTTATGGCATAGTGGTTTAAAAGTTCGTCCCCTTTTCACATCCAAACGTCGCCAGGGTATCCCTACCCGGTTAGACTATGTATCTGCCCATGGTTCACAAGACGACCTGCATCTACGAACATCAAGCCCAGATGTACCTTCTTTGACTCAACAGAAAATTGTAGTAAAGATGTTTCTTGTATACTCGGACACCATTATCCCCACATGCCAAACTCTGTACTGTGAGCAATATTGGGTTTTCATAATCATTCACGGCCATCGGAAGTAGAAATTTATCGACCTGGGGAAACCTTTTCATGACTATGCATACCATGCCCTCAGCGGCTCTGCATATTGATAGCCCCTGGCTCATCTAGCAAAGGAAATATTTCCATGGGGGATACTCTTCCTAGCCCCATACGCTTACCAGCCCCAGAGCCCCCACACCACACCTCCTGATCCGAGAAACCTCAGAGTTATAGTTTACAACCTTCATCCCCCACCCTGTTCAGAGTTATCAGAGCATGTTAACTCAGTTGTCCTTCGAGTTACTGCAGCAATAGTCACCCAATGGTCTGAGCTCTATGACTGCTAAACTAGGAGTGATTCTTCCTTACTGCACGAAATTAACATGAATAGAGTAATGGTACACTCCTGCGCACAAGATAAATAAGTTCATGGAGTTATCTAAGCTTTAACAGCAACCAGGGATGAACATCCCCGACATGTCCAGACATTTCTTCACCAAATAACAAACTTTGTGGCCCGAACAATTGCGGATCCTCATAACCATTCATGGCCATCGGAAGTGGAAAGTTATCGAACCGTGGACACCTTTTCATGACTATGCATTCCATTCCATCAGCGACTCTGCAGATTGATAGCCCCTGGCTCATCTACCAAAGGCAAGATTTCCTCGGGCGGCACCCTTCCTAGCTCCATACGCTTACCGGCCTCAGAGCCCTCATATCATTTCCCCGGATCCAAGAAGCCCCAGAACCATGATTTACGCCATCAACCCCTCTCCACGTCTTGGGAATGCCGAGATGTTCAAGCCCAGTTATATTTTGATGAAGAGTGGTCTTTGCAACTACATCCTTACTGAATGACGTTAAACTGCACAGAACATCTTGGCCGCTTGGAATAAAACTTCAAAGACCAATCATTAACTATCCTGGTGAATTCCTTTAACAGCAATCATTTTCACTAGTTTAATAATTCCTCCTGTACTTACCGCATGATGTTAAACTGCACAGAATCTAAAAATTCTCCTTGTATTTACCACATGATGTTAAACTGCATGGAATCCATCGTTACCGCATGATGTTAAACTGCACAGAAGCTGTCCTTACCTCATGACATTAAACTAAATGGCCAAACATGTCATTGTTTCAGTAAGGAATAGAGGCTTTTACCTGTCCCCCAGTGCATGGGTCAGAAATACACAAACCACCGTCTCACACCAGCGTGAGAAGGAATGACTTTACCCATTCTCGGGATATTTAGCCTAGACGCTCCTCCCGTATCCAGGCACCCTCTCCTCATAATCCATACTCCATACTTAGAAAAATCTGAACTCTCATAATTCACCCCTGGTGGTCCCGAATCTCAACCTCCCTGATGTTGCTCGGCTATTGGGATAATACAATCATTGACCCAAGGACAACTTTTCATGACTATGCATACCATGCCCTCAGCGGCTCTACATATTGATAGCCCCTGGACTGTCTACCAAAGGCAAGATTTCCTCAGGCAATGCTTATCTATGTACGCCTCTTGGCCCCCGATCCCCCATGTTCATCCCGGGATTCGGAAACCCTCTGAGATACAGTTTACCAGCCTCTTTCACAACCCTGCCTGAATATGGTGGAACATCTCGGATAAGATTACCAGGGACTAGGAGAAACTGTTCCCTTCTAGATAATGTCCCAGCTGCATGACGTTAAATTGTGCCAATCTTTAACCGTCCTTTATTCTAGATAAATGCGTAGGACATGAAGCTTTATTCCACAGTCCTAATTGATACTAATGTTCTAAAAAACCTTTTAAATGTCACATACCCTTTCCAAGCCACCCCCGGTGGTTTTCATAATTCTCCAAGCCACCGATGGTGGTTTCCATAAGCCGGACTTTCATGAAGTCCTATGGCCATAAGAAATGGAGAGTCAGTGACTTGAGGACACCTTTGCACGAATATGCATACCATTCCCCCAGCGGCTCTGCATATTTATCGCCCCTGGCCCATCTACCAAAGGCAAGATTTCCTTAAGAGATGTTATTCCTATCTCTATACGCAGATACAGCTCCCATACCTTGAGACATGCCCTGCATGTCATTCAAATCTAAACATACTCCCTCCATGTGTATCTGAAGGACATTGAGACAACTTTTAATCAACCAAACCTCATTGGGGACCTTGCCCCACCATACTTGGTCAAAGCTATTCAACCTAAAACATCAGTAATGATGGTCTTGATGGAGGGACTTTAAACCGCTCACAAAAAGAGGCAAAAAGCATGTTAGGCCGAAAACCCAAAAAGGGTTACCTAAGAAAAAGTCGGGCCATACCCGCTGGGTCCACACTAAATAGGCCAAGAAAAATTAGGGAATTAACAAAAAAAGACAAAAAAAATTGTGAGATTTTTCTATGAAACCCTAGAAATATTCAAACTACGCTCGTTGGATTTCATGATCCAGGAAAAATTTAGAGCTCATTTGCTTTTTCTTATTGTACCGAACTCTGGTTATTCCATGTTCGGTGAGTTAACATATACAGTAATCATGCCATGTAATTCCTGCCACAGGAGAAGATATCCAGAGCATTAAGGAAAACATTTCTTTGTTCAATAACAAGGTTGGTAAGAAGGGAATCTACAATCTGGAGCCTCCTCTAACATGAAAGGTCATAATAGGAGGTTTTTAGCGGATTCACAAAGATGTATTAGGAACTGATGAGAATACTAGATTGCTTGACAGAGATTCCATAGTAAGGTTGTCTTAGCTTCTTCACCATCCCTCAATGCTTCCGCCTCCTGGGCTGCCTTTGAGATCGCCCTCATCTCCTCCTCCATTCTCCGCTCCCCTTCTTCAATTATGGCAGCGACGTTAGCCTCTTCATGTTTCAGCCACTGTATCTCATTCCTCAGCACCTCCAGGCAAGAAATCTACTCAGTGACTTCTCCTTGGAGCCTCACAACTACCCCAGCATGATCATGAGCCTCTATTAGGCAAAGCGATCGGGTTGCGGAAAGGTTTCCTTTAGATTGAGCAGTACAAAGGCGAGATTCAAAACCACCCAGTCTTTCTCGATCAGCGACCACCTGTTTGACTATGTTATAAATACCATGGTAGTTAAGCCATCAAATCCCAACAACATAAATAGATTGCGCAACTTTGGTAATTTGATCGGCATCTCATCCAAGGGCGTTTGAGAAATTAGCTTCCAAATTCTCTCCCAAGACCTTTAGCGAGTAGGTCAAAGACTGGAAAGGACTTTTTGATCAGGCTCCGAGTTGCTTTTGGATGAAGATACGTATTCAGGGATGAATGTCACCAACGAGGGACCCGATACGGCTTCACCCACAAACTCTGGCGCCGCAGCAACTTCTCCCCTGGTGGTTGTGGTCACAAGCATGATCAGATATGACAACACAATCGTCATTGCCAAAGGTCATGGTCCTAAAGCCCCAGAGTCAAAAAGACAGATAAGTATCCCTAATCAGAAAGGGGAAGAGGAAGGAGTCAGTGGCAAGAGGTTGAAAAAATTACCCCTAATCATCAAGGCGTCAGTATCCTCAAGATCTGCGCTACCGCGGCCACCTGAGGAAGACGCTGCATCTTCGAGAGGCAAGGGAGTCCTGGGAACCCTCATATGTGTCCAGGACCTAAGGCCATGCCCTAGGCTAGCAGCTCCCAAAGCTGTCCCCAAACAGTCGGCTATGGAGACCAAGCCTGAGGAAATCACTCCCCCGGTAATTAAAATGATGGCCCACTCTGGGTTTCCGAAGACTGGTCTGGCGGCGGGCTCTTCCGCCATAGCCACGAGATCCGCTGGGTCTAAGGTAGCAGCCCCTGTCAGATGTGGGGCCTCTTCATTAATCACTAGCACCCCATCCTCCCCTACGATTATAAAGGTCGAATGGTCAGCGGTAGTCGCGACTTCCAACTGTTCCACCTCTCAAATATCCCCGATTGATGAAGGCAGGAGTAAAGCATCCATATCACTGGACCCTACAGCAGGGCCCACTATCTCGTCACACCCAGATGTGGCTGCGGGTGATCCCTCTGAAGATAAGGGGGTGAAAGATACGACCGCTGGTGTAGCCATGATCGGGCCTCTGAGTGGACCTTCACCATACGCCATGATAGTTAATAACTGGCAAAGCCAGAATATACAAGTTGGAAATCGAGGAAACGGGAAGTTATAACTACCTGACGTCCCCTGTTTGAGCCGTTCCAATAAACGGGATGCCAGTTGTCGTCTCTGGATCTGCCCAGGGGAAATTTCATCGCTCAAGACGCTGGGAGGATCTGGAGGAGGAAATACCCTAACTGAGTCCGCAATGGTCGCTTCCATGAGATCAGCTGCGCCAAGAGATCCATCCTCGATGATCCCTATAGCCGGAAGCGTGTGTTCGCCTGCTGCAGTTCCATGGGGAGTATACTCCGGGGAGGGAATTACTCCCTGGGATTCCTTGGCACCATGCACAAAGGGAAGAAACTTTATAAACTTCATAGTAGAGGAGGAGGAATGCCATAATGTATGAGCAGGTCA
The DNA here is from genome assembly GCA_963277665.1 of Viscum album. NCBI lineage: Eukaryota > Viridiplantae > Streptophyta > Magnoliopsida > Santalales > Viscaceae > Viscum > Viscum album. The sequence continues at coordinate 1,787,294,864 of OY728146.1, forward strand.
ACCTCTTCATCAGGGTCGGATGATTTGGGATGTCTAATCATCATGGACACCCGAGTGGACCCATAGAGTCGGTTTCAGGGTAAATGCATGTATGCATCCATCTCCTTCAATGAGACAACTATTTCATCTAGATCCTCTTCGAACAATAGGTGAGGCAGAGCGAAGATAGTCCCAATTCTCGGATGTTCGAGAGGGCCCACCTAGAGTAACGCCCAGACCTATTTATCTGAGCCACTGGCCCTCATGTCATCTCAGATCCTCCATGCATCTGGGAATGTGGCCGTAATAGGAACAACTGGCCCGGAGGGATCAACCTGGGAGGGTCTGGCAGTGGCAGATGCTGTTGGGGGCATCAATGGCCGTGTCTGTTTTCTGGATCTTACCCTCGCCCTGGAGCTCTCTAGAGCTACCTGTGGGTGGGACCTCATAGGAAGAGGGGGAAATTCCCTTACCTCAGCCACGATGGGGGAACCACCGAGATCTCCACCCCTGATGAGTGATCGCTCTCTTCCTCCTCCTTGTCAGTCACTGGCTGTAGCATGGCCTGGAGTCGATGAGTCAACACTACATAGCCCCGGCATGTGTGGATGTAGGCCTCAAGGTCCCAGAGATACTGATCGACCCTCTATATGTCCACATCATAAAGAATATCAATGGGAGCAGATATGTAACCCATTCCGTCAAAAGCAACCTCTGATTCCTAAAGATACTGCCATAGAGAATGAGGGTACTGGCTACGAAAGGATGATCGGCTTTTGAATTCGTCTCATTGGCCCCAGGCCGTCGGGAAGGCAGCATCAGCAGGGATAACCAACCCTCTCCAAGCGGCTTTGAGGGAATGAGAGGATAAACCTCTGTCCGTTAAAACCTTCCCCGGAAGCACAGGATCCGAAGGGTGGCGGAGAACCTTTCCCGGCCTGGTTGAAGCACCGTCCCCCTTTCGCTTCCTCTTTCCCTTCGATGGCTTAGGACATGAGATGGTAGGAACCCACAACCTTAGCTGTCCATTTGGGTACGATTGCACCCAGGAGTCGACGTAACTCTTGGATAAAAAGGGTGTGGATTCTTTAAGTACGGGAGTCATAAACTCGCAACCAGTATCTTCTCGGAAAAACATTAACCACAGTTTTCTAGACACCATCAAATGACAGTTCTCACGGGCACCATTGAGCGAGGGAGGAAAGAGTGCCTGGACGCAGCCAAATTGGCATCTGAATTGGCAAGGCGCATACCCGTTGCAGATCAGTTCCCCACCGATACGGGCACCAGAATGCCCTCTTGGAAAGAAAATAGGTAGACCCTCTTACAAAACTCCTCTGATATAGTATTCCTAATTGCACAGGCTGGGAAGGGATATGGATGGAAGATGAAATGATCATAACTCGAGATCCGGATCGACAACAGACGCATATTCTGAACCATTTGTTGACCATCCTTCTCTTGGGCCGCCCGCTCTTCAGGCATAACCCCACTGGTCAGTTGCAAGTATGCCCGGAATGTGGTGCCCAGAATATGAAGAGGGTTGACGAAAGTGTAGCAGTTCTTGATATGCGCGCCCAACCATCCCCAAAGTATTTGAAAAGGACTGGATACCCATTTTGGCTGACTCCCATCGGTAATATTGCTAAGAAACTGATAAATCATGGCCAATACTAGAATAGCCAAGTTGATGACATTGCCAGTAGCCTGTTGTGATTCCATGAAGAAAGTAGAGACCCGCATGCCACCAGCCTCACGTACGGGAAGTAGCCAACCACTCAGAAACATGGCCAGGAACACTGCCAGAAGAAGCAGCCGATCGATGTCCGGATCAAGCTCCCAGCCCCATTCGTTGAATTAGCCTTCTTCCAGGATCATCCAATAGCTACCCCTCTATTTTTGGGACTCCATCGTAGGGCAGGTCGTGGGCCTGCGTGGGAGAGTCACAGACTTGCTCTCTCTAGAAAAGGCCTTGACCCATTCATGATATGGGACGAGCTGTTTCGGAGACGCATATTTTGAATGCTTCTGGGCCTGGTCAATAAGCTACTTCACCAGGGGGGTCCTCTCTTCATTGTACCACACAGAAGAAGGAGGCAGGAATTCTTCATACATACCCCTAACTATGGGGACCCCAGAGATCTGAGAGACGTCCCAAAGTCTAATTCCCACCTGACCATGGACAAGGTGAAATGTGTTGGTGTTCGGACTCCAATGTCTCATAAGTTTCCTGGTGAGGGCTTGAGGTCGATGGGTATAGGTTTGGGACACCCAGGAAGCTTCATATAAGCCTACGTCTCGCAAATCTGCCTCAAACTCTGCACAGATTTGGCGAAGCCAGATGGGCCACCCCCAATCCAATGAATTAAATGCCCCTTCAGGCCGGAGGTCTCGGTTCGCTGACCAGCCATGCTGGTCGTTTACCATGGTATTGCATGCAATGCTCTAGTAACAGTGAATTTCCCCTTCCTACTGACGTTGTTCTCCTGTCGAGGACACAAGAAGGTGATTCAACACAAACCCGACAGCTGTGTCCCTTGAGGAAGGCCTCCCTCTGGTGGATATCACAAATCGAGGGATATTGGAATTAAATATCCATGCTCTAGGATTGTTGTCATGGGATGGCACTGGAATCGACGTATCAGACAGTAAAACAAACGCATAGGTCGGAAGGCTGTTGGAAAAGTGGTACTCCCACTGTGACACGGAGAGCAGATCAGTAGAGAAGGAGCATAGTAGGGAGTGGCAGATTCCATCCTTAACAGAGCCGAACACATCCTTCAGGCGTTGATTGCCAATTGGGAGAGGCTCTGTAGCCGTTCTGGGTGCATGGAAGGGAGGAACCATGTTTTCTCCCTACATTATGAAGATCAACAAATGGTTAGTTCGGAATAATAAAATATTGAAAAAAATTCCAAATATATAGTCAAGGAGCCTTCATATCAGGGACCCAGAGCAGACCTCAAAATGTGGTTCGTGATGAATGCATCCCGTGAACCAACCCTGTGTGGAAGCAGTATGCGGTACCCAGGCCTGCAGAGCGTTGGCAAGAAAATCACGAACCAAGTTGCTTCGTGGGATCCTAATCCCAGATTTAATTAATTAAGTTTGGAGGACTTAGAAATTTTTTAAATTCAGAAAGACATCAGTCCGCGAAGCATCAAAACCACGAAATGAATTCCTCTGCGGCCCGCCGTGACTGAATTTTTAATTAATTAAATGTATTGGTTCGTGGATGGTGATTGGTCCGTGGGTGAAGGCGACCGCGAAGGAGGAATGGTTCGCGGAAATAGTAGCTGGTTTGCGGACGAGGCGTTTCACGAAGGAGTGGGAACATGGAGACAAAATGTGAGAGGGCTCTAGTTTTGCGAAGAATTTGGTAAAAGACAAAGGAAGGGCCCCCCGTATTTATAGGTGTGGTCCCCTACTGGTTCCACCCCTCTACCGCAAACCATCCAAGTTTCAGGACCACTCTGCATCAGAATGGCCTCCTCTTCATTCCGATCGAACCCCATTCCTATGGGGGGAATTTGTAGGGTCCTGAAAAAAATCCTCAAAGGAGGTTCTACCCAATTCCCCCCAAAGAATTGGGGGAAAGTATGGAAATTAGGGAGAAAACTCAAATGAAGGCCCAAGCCACACCGGTCTACAAACCGGTCCCATGAAAACGCTACGCGGCCAGTTCCGCGAAGCACCCCCTCCGCGGACTGGTGTCGTTTGTGGAATTAAGGTAGAGATCCTCTGCGGGTGCGAGGCCAAATGGGTTCCAAGATGGTCCACCATCACAAACCACCCCCGACCGCGAAACACGTCGACCGACCCGAACCGGATCCACAGTCGTTCATGGAATGGAAGCGGAACCCTCTATTGCCACGAAGCACTCTCCGAGTTGGTTTGGTTTGTGGGGGGAAGGTGTGTTCAATGCACCTGTGATTCGCCGATTGACCAAGTCATCCGTGAACCGAGCTTCCGATCATGGGCCTCCGAAAAAGGTGTTGAATTACCATAGATACATCTCTTTCCCCTCTCTATAAAAGGGGGTCGAGGGGGAAGATCCGAGGAGAGTTTTGGAGAGAAGGGTTTTCAAGGAAGGATTTCGAACGAAGGAGCTCAGGATTTCGCAAACAGCGAAGTTCCAGTTCGTGAACCAGAACAGGTATTAACCTGGAAGTGAATTAATAAGGAACCAAAAATGCATAATAACTTGGTGAACCGTGAACTTAAAAGAATAAAGAAAATAAAACTGCAAACCATGACCCCTCCACGGATTCACTTCCTGCAGACCAGGGAGATTATGCCCCTTTCCCGATCCATCGCACCGCATAGTACCCTCCTACGCTGGTGAAGCCCCGACCAACGAACAACCGAATGGAACCTCCCTTGGACGCCGCTGCTCGCACGGAACCCACTGCGTACCAACCTGGTGCACGGGCCGAACCCAAAGCCGTGAACCACCCTGGTTCGTGAGATTCCCACCAAGCCGCAAACCACCCTAGTTTGCGGGATGCCCACCGGGTCGCGAACAACCCTTGTTTGAAGACGGACTCTCCAGCCACAAAGAACCACCCTACATGAAGGGAACCACACCTCATATACCCACGTGGCCCACCAAATCCTTCGGGGTTCTCATTCCCCGATCCAGATAAAATCCTCCAAATCCGGCCTGATCCTCCGCAACTCCCTCATTGGCCCATTCACTAGCCCCGAGCCGAGGCCTCCACCAGAGCCACTAGACCCATGTGATGTAACCCTCAGGCGCATCAGTGCGCCATCTTGAGTTCACATACCCACGGTAAGCAGGGGTGAAGTGGTTTCTCTAACCCTTGAGCGGATTTCTGAAGCATTCCTGGGTTCACATTCCCATAGTAATGTGGAGTCTGAGCTGGGGAATCCCCTTTCTGCCCCTCCACTTTTTGGGGATGGGGCACTTATCCCTTCCTCAAGGGGTAGTAAAATACCCATAATAAGGAAGCTACCATGCACTTAGGTACTTCCCCTGGGAACAAGGGAGGTGGAAGGCACAAGAGCACCTCTTTCCCTCTCCCTCTGCGCTTTGTCGCCATGGGAATCCATCTCAGAGTAAGCCCCAACATCATGGGAATCCATCTCAGAGTAAGCCCCAGCCTTATGGGCCTCCCTATGCATAATCCCCACTCCACTTCCCACAGACACACCTTTCGCAATGTGATTGTCTGGTCCCTGCTGCCTCTTGTTTCTCACACCGAGCATGACTCATGTGGGATTAGAGTAAGCATCGACCATGAAATCCTCTTACGGGCCTCCTCATAGTGTAATACCCAATACATCGCCTTGGGCCTCCTCAGATTGTAATCCCCATTCCACACCATGGGCCTCCTCAGAGTGTAATCCCCAATCCATTTCCCTGGGACTCCTCAGAGTGTAAGCCCCAATCCATTGCAAACCATGAGGACTTTGATCCATGTCAAGGCATGGTACGTAGGAAGCCTCCCAGAGGTTCAAGCCCGATCACCATCGGACCCTTGGGTCCACATTCACGTCGGCTCTCCGATACTATTATTTGAACTAAGTGGACATTGATCCCTATCTCCCAAGCAGGGTACGTTGGAAGCCTCCTTGAGGTTTAATCCCAAAGACTGGTCGATCCAACTATCTTCACATCGGTTCACCATTCCACTCCTAGTGCCTCCTCAATGAGTCCAGACTCTTCGGGGTCATTAATCCAATGAGGGATGGTAAACCTTAGGCATAAATAATTCCGAACCCCTGCGTCCAGCTGACCATTTCCAACCAGGAGTAATCTGTGGATACTATACTTGGGTATAAACCAAAAATTTGTGAACATATGAATACGTCTTAAATCTATAAGAGAGTCCCGAAACAGGCAATAATCCCCCCCCCAAAGGGTGTGATGAGCCCGACTTCCCATCCTCTCAACCGATGTGAGTTCTTAAGCATCGCTGGTCAAACCCTCCAGTGAATGCCTGCCTTTGGAAAGCAGGTCCACGTGTCATTGGATATGGAACCGTTGGGCGTTTCGAGACCAACCCGAAATAGTCATCATTAAATGTTTTCAAGTAAGAATATCCACCTCTATCTTCTACTAGAAAGGGTTCACACACATCAGTGTGTTTCAATCCTAGAAGCTATGTAACCCATTAACCCTATCCACCAAATGGTGGTTTGACTAATTTTCCTTGTAAACAAGAATGAAATATTTCAATCTATTTTATCTTATAATAGTATATATATCCAACTTGAAAGAGCTATGTAAAATGTTTCTCTTTAATGATCAATAAGGTGATTACAAAGTTGGGTTCTATATGATTCATGTGAAAAATATTATCTATCAATTTACAATACTTGGTTTTTGTAATTTAATACATAGATATAATTATTTAAAATCTCCATAACATAACATTTGTTGTCATTATAAAAGAAACAACTTTATTTCCATTTTTGAAAATAAAACTATATGCATATAAGCATGATATATAAATTATGTTCCTGGTAACCATAGGTACATAATAACAATATTTTAAATCCAAAATCCTTCCCACTTGAAATGAAATTTGGAAGTCACCAATGGTTAGGGAAGCCATCCTTGCACAATTATCAGCTCTCAGATCTACCAATCCTTTGGAAATAATCCTTAATCTAATTGATTCATCCATTTTTATACATATGTGATCACCCCAAGCTTTATCTAATTCCTATGTGTATAAATGGAAATATTTCACTGGATAATGAACTCCCCTTCAACTTACCCTTGCTGATAGGTGTATTTCATCTTCCAATGGCTTGGATTTCCACACAAAAAACATTTTTTCTCCATTTCCTTTTCCTACCTTAGGATCTTCCTCTTCATTTAAGGATGGTACTTGGGTTTTTAAACCTTTTATTGGTATTAAGACTCTTTTCCTTATTCTTCCTTGTCTTACTCACCATATGGACCAAGGGTTTATCAAGCCCCATGTCTTTATCCACTTGGAAAATCAAAGTAATAAGTTTTGAGAGACTCATTTAATTATTTCTTATATTTTAATTGGAAATAATACTGGAGAAGGCCTTTTGTAGTAATGAAAGTGTGAGATCTATACACTACTCCTCTTGGAATTTAATCACTAAGATGTCTAATCATTCAATGTATCCAATGATCTTGACTACATGAGGCCTAGTTGGTGTATAATATCCAATCATAGTTATTAAAAAATCCTAATAGATATAGTACTTCTCTTGTCTTTCGTTCTTTTGATAGAAATCCCAAATGTGAGACATCATGGTATATGAATCCATGTCTTTATGTTGCTTCAAAATATCATTGTTCATGGATGATAGAATGAAGTAATAAAAATATATAGCATCATCTATATGTTTCTCATGGAGATATATCTCTTCACCACTTTCCTTATTACAAGTCGCAATTACAAAACGTTCTTCCAATACAAACAATTCCGTTTTATGGTGAAGTATAATGCGTAAGCACCATTGCCACTATTGGAAATTTATACTATTGAGAAGGTTATACTTCTCAAGTATGGATGAAAATGATATGTTTGAAGTCATTTTTATTATTGTTTCTACAAATAATATGAGCATAATTTTAGTACTTTACATGATAAAATTTAGAAAAATAAAAGAAAATTAAATTTATTAGACTCCCACTATTTTATTAAAACCAAATATCCCTCACCATTGGCTTTAGAATATCATGTTTCTTGGACGTTCTAGTGGAAATTATCCATATTCTCGTTCTCATTACCCCAAAACTAGTTTTTCAAACAACTTGAATGCTTTTAGGTAGTAATTCCAAATTCCTATTACATTAACTGACAGTTCCTTGATACAATGAGTGGACTCACAAATCCTAAAATCTAGAAATTAGATTTCCTCAACATTTTCCTATCAGTTACACCATGTCCTACTTTGGTAGTCATACCTTGATGTAAAATAAGTTAATTCAACCCATAAATTCAAGTTATAATTCTCCGATAATTAAAATCACCCCAACTTTGGCTGGTCAAGCACTTTGAACTATGGTTCGATTTTAACAAAAGTAGTGGAAGGCTATACTAACTTAATATTTTATTGAATGATTTTTTCTTTTTGTGCATAAATTTATAAATATAATATTTATAAAATTTTTGTTAATATTTATTGGTTTTACTTAAGTGATTAAACATGTCTTCGATACTATTTACTCTTAAACCAGTTTATTTTAGTTTTATCTTACATGTTCATTGGTTCATTAATTCATTAAATATGTTATCACAAAAAAACCATAATGAAATAACCATGAAACTTGATATAAAAAAATAGTAAATAAATATGATCATGATATTTACTATTGGTTTGTTTATCTAGCAGTTGATAAACTAATTGTTGACCTAGGGGAAAACACCCTAAACCGATTAAGATTCATGTTACATCTTTCAACATGTCCACATATGTACCTTCTTGGATTGGTTTTCCCTTGGCTCTAAATGTGATCTGCCTCAACAATCTTGAGAGCTCCATTATTTAAATATTCTTTTTACTCACATGTAGGTGATGGAAAAATGGGTTTACATAAAAGAAACAGTGGGAATGTAGGTCCTTACATAATTAAAGGAGAGAAGAGACAAATGTCGAAATTTTATTTAATAATAAATTAAATGAATGAAATCAATCACATACAAAGGCCGGGTCTATTATCACAATCATCCACATGCATGAAACGAACCGCGTATTTAATAAAATTAGCATTGAATTATTAATCATTATTATTCAAGATAAATCGCACCCAAATCAATTAATTATCATTTTTAATTAATCAATTATTCAATCTTAATTCTAATTTGAATTACCCTGAGACTCTAATATATTATAATTTTTTAAAAATTATAAAAATTTATTTATAAATAACTATGTACATAAATTTACCTTAGAGGAAATATGATGAACACCTATCTGAATCTACCCTCCATGTATTATACTCATATAATTGTTTATTAATTATGACATATAGAATATAAGAATTATCATGAACTTTCATGACATGTAGTATAAACATAATGATTACATGAATTACATGATTTTTCTTTAATGTTTCATGCATTAATGCACGTAGAGTAACAACTATAATATGAACCATACATGATATATAGGTCTTATCATTATAGAGATGTTAATTAAACATTTATATATATATATATATTAAATCGCATAACTTGGTGTGTCCTATCATCTTAGTGACCACATGAAAGAAATTTTCTCAAAGATTACATATTATAATAAATAAATTTTAAATCTATGCAATTTGTTCTAAGTGAACGATTTGTACAAGAAAGCTACATGACATGTATATCTCTCGCCATCTATCTGAGGTACACACCTTGATAATTAGAGTGTAAACAGTACCATGAAAAAATGGAGTACATGGAATGTTTAACAGGATACATGTCTTTTGATATCGAAATTACACGATCAAGAGTTAGGTAGGCCTTGTATAGTAATACCGACCTATCATTGACTCAAAGTGACTACACTCTGTGTATGTGGACTACACACCATGTATGTGGGCTACATGATAGGTACTTCAATTGATTTTTTTTCCACCCTATCCTGGTCAATGTGAATCGTAAGGTATTTAATGCACCACGTGTAATCAATGCACATAATTTGAATTAATTTCCAAATTAATTCCTAATGAATTAACCATGAGTACATGTCGTGTAATTATGATTACACGACCTGTAATCCTAAGTTAACTAGACAAAATACTTGGTATCTTTGGATGTGTTCCTAAATTTTATTTTATTCATAAAATGAATAGTCAAGGTTAGATCTATAAGAAAAAAAGTAACAAGAAGAAAATAATTACAATTGGTACTTAAAGAATGATTAAACATAAATAGAGGAACTAAATTAAAATGTTTAAATCACTAATGATCCTTAAATAATTATAAATAAAAATGTGACCACTATGATACAAGTTTTAGGTTCTAGGTGTAGCGAAAGTGTGTGATGGATGGTTCCCAAAATTTCTTTTTTCATATTCAATGATCAATCTTGGGTCTACATGATGATAAAATATATGTTCAACAGAAATAAATAAAAGGATATAGACAACATAAATCATGTCAGAATCAGAGATAAAATCTAGACATATTATTTATAATTAATTTAATTAAATAAGAATTACCTTGATGTAATTCTTTCTCCATTGATGGATTTGGTAATTGATCTTTGATATATTTTTATTGCATTGTAGGAATACAATGTATATTCCCTCTAGTAGTGATCCACATGTGTTCCATGAATCTCCAGATATCATTGAAATAATCATTGTGTTCTTTCATAATAGATCCTTGTGTGTGGGCCATCCACCTTTGATCTCTATGATAATTAATTCTAATGTGTTCTCATTGATCTGGTAGAGGATTAGTTCTTTCTATTTTTAGGAGTGATCTTGGAGAAGGAATATCTCAAGGGATTGATATAATTATCCAATTCTGTTGTGCACAAAAAAAACAAATGAATTATTCTATTTATAAAATAACATAACTGTGTTTTTATATTTCTAGGGTTAAAATAAAATAATTTCATAATTGTCTTTAATTAGTTATTTAATCCTAGAAAACCCCCCTTGTCAAATAATTATTAAAATTATTATATTTATCTATATATTATTTACCTATGAATTGAAATTAAATATTATTTAATCAAATAATATTTATTATTTATTATTTTCTCACCAAGCCTAAAATACCGGTCCATCATTCATCTAAAATATTTATAGAACCTTGAATAATGTATATTTATTTATTAAATAAATATCAATGCATTATTCTATGATAAATAAATAAATATTATATTCACTAAAAATAATATAAATATTTATTAAATATTCTACTCACATTATATTATCTCAAATAATAGGTGATGGAATAAATGTGATCAAGTGAACATGAATAATTATTACACCACATGCATGAATAATATTTATACATATTATTAAATAATAAATAATAAAATATTATTTAAATGAGATTCTATAAACACAAAGTTTGTGACCCTTTAGGCCACTTTCTCAGTGACATTAAGGGAAGAAACTTGTAGTCCATGGTTAGAATCTAGCAACACACCAAGGAACCCATAGATAAATAACCTAATGTTGCAATGAAATGTTACCTCATATGATTTTTTTCTATGTAATGTAATCCATTTATCACAAAATCTCAAATCAAGCAGGTTGAATCCTGGTGCCATCAACCTAGGGGATCGATGTATCTTTATTTGAATTTTTGGAAATAGAACTTTCTTATAGAACACTGTGGATATGGATTTATTTAGGCTATATCATTTCAATTAAAGGTCATAAGATATTAACTTCCATTAAAAAACAAAAGGGATAAATCCATTCTCACATTATTCATTAATGAAATATTACTCATGAGGCACTCAATGTTTTTTTACCTCATCGAGAACATCTATCATCAATATTTTTTTCAATACATAAAATCATGAAACTCATAATAATCATTAATAGTAATCTTAAATTATAATAACTAATACACACATCCACAGATAGGAATACCTAATGACACATATAAATGTGGGTTTCCTATTATTGGGTCCCATTCTCATAATATCCTAATATATATTACCAAGGGCGTACACCATGAAAAGGTGTCTCAAAGTCCAATGAGTCTCTACCCATGATATCCTATACCACTTGTACCCATAAAATGATATCATCCATATATGGAACAAAAATTTAAGAATAATGTCATAGCACTTTTGAATTCTCATCATAGTGGGGAACTACTATGATCTTTTAGTAGGGAAACTACTCTAAGGGTATTATCACATACTATATTACAGATAAGAACAATCATGATGTGATAAGAAGTTTATTAGTATTAAAAAAATGTATACATGTTATCATAAAGTACATAGAAGATGGTTCTAGGGAACCAAATCCAACATTAATTGTATTAATTATTCAATATATGAGGAGTAAATTGGATGTGAAAGTGATAACAAGTATCTTGAGAGGAAATAACTTGAAAAGATGTGTTTGTTGAGTATGTAAGATCATATCATAATAGTTTGGAATTTGGTATTTGCCTTACCTATTTATGTAAGATGTCATGGATGATAGTCCTTAAAAATATGTATGATGTATTTTTTGAGAGGTATTGATAGAAATATAATTAATGTTCTAATGTATACATTTACTTCATTGAAAATTTAGTAATTATTATCCATGTGATAGTTTAGTTGATATTATCCATGGAATAATTTTGTAACGCCCCGACCCCAGTTACCCAGAGTCAGTGCATTATTACGTAACATTGGCATGATCACAAATGATCAAGTCTCGAAAGACTAATTAGTTTATTAGTCTTGGAAACACTAGATACATTCATAAATGTTACATTACATCATAATTGAAAAACTACAATAACATGGTCTCCATAGTCCACACTCATATCCCCTTTAGACTATCCCTGTAGGTCAGCCATAAAATATTTCTTCACATCCGGGAAAAATTAAAACATAGAAAGGGGTGAGCTCAGATGCTCAGTAAGGATAACAATTCAGTAGAAACTTTCATAAATAAACACTAAAATTTAAGGAAATGTATAACTAAAACAAAATCCTTTTAAACTTGAACTTCAACATAATATAGCAAAAATAAAATGAAATAATTCCATTTAATTATTCACATGGATATTCCACTAGTCGAATAATCACATGCAATATCAATAACCACTTTTATAATGATGGAATGCATAATTCCAGACTAGCATAACCACACATCCAAGGCCTCGTGCCAAGACTACAAATATGATTTTTTCAAGGCCTCGTTCCAAGACACTAGTTTGTCTAATGAGACCTACTGATGCTTCATGGAGCTATAGAGGGCTCCACCCGTCACTTATTAAGTCCAATTCATTCCTTATATGAAAAGGTTTAAACATATCATAAACCATAACATAATCGTATCACATAAAACATGCATAAAGGAAACATAACATTTCCAAATTTCAATCAAAAGATATCAATACAACACATTGATATAATAAAAACATTATCAAACCCATTTTCAATACCAAAATAAAATAAAAGTAAAACATGGTATTTATTTTTCATTTAAAAAAAGTTATAACTTGTAGAGGAAGCCGAAACTCAAATAATGGTTACAGCGGTGGAGAAATCGTTGTCTCCACATATATAATACAAAACATTCCATTTTTCTTTTAGTAAAAACTCTTCATATAAAAATATTCCTTTTTAATAAAATTAAAAGTCAAAGGGGTTTATACACCGTATAAAAGAAAGTTGTGTATAAAACAAAATATGCATCAATGAAAGGATATTGAGACGAAGTCCCTTACAAAGAGAATTTTTTACATAAAATAGATCTATTATGTGTATTAACTATAATTACACATAAATAAAGTAAAAATACAAGATAAGACATAATAATATCATGACATAATTTGAAATTAGGAGATTAACCCAAAGAACGGAAATTGGGTTAAGAAGTTCCCTTACCACGTGTCAGACTTGACTCGATCGTTCTTCAACCTCATGAATAATAAACTAGAGTTAATTTCTACTTGATTAAGAACCTTTTTCAAGTTCATTATACCTTTTATATTACTTATTATCATGTTATGAAAATTATGTAGTCATTTAAGTTAATATCGGTCATTTTTTCGATCTTTGGTACTTGAGTCAACAATAAACTTCTTATAATTACAAGTTGTTCATGTGGTAAAATATCCATTATATACAAAATTATATTCATGATGTAGATATCATATATATCATATATATCTAGTATATATATTCATTTATAATATTACATAACATTTAGAGGTAAGAAATGAAATGCACCTTTCATGGAGACGGTGAGCCGTACGTACGCATGAACGCTACTTTCATTTATATTTTGTATTTAATGGAATGAAATCATAATTATATAGAGGTATATTATAATTCCAATATAATATCATATATAAAATCATTTACTCCATCCTTTACATGTCCCACATATGGCAATAACGATTCAAATCACTTTGAGGGGGCAGTAGTCCGCACTTCCTAAAATGAAATTATTGTGTTTACCCATAATGGAAATCATAAAGGTATATCCTAAATGAAAAATACATAAGCATAAGGAAAACATAGACATAATATATATCATATAAAAAAATAGTGTCATTATAATGTCCACCATGAGAGGTGTTAAAAGAAGATTGAACAATCATCATTTCTTGAGGCAGTAATTCGCCACCCACAGAAACAATATGTTATTTAAAGATTAGAAGAAGGTGTGTGTAAGTTTAAATAAAATACTTCTCATAAAAACATCCTAGTATATTGAAGATACTGTTGTTTTTACAAAAGAAAAGAATAAAAATAGTTTAGGGGGTTGGAGAAGAAAAATAAAACAAAACAACATAAGAGAAGACATTACCTTTAAATCGGGTAACTCTCCTCGGTTTGAACCAAAATGGATTCTTGAAGAGCTTCCTCCCTAAGGTAAGGCTTATAGGATTAAGGGAGGAATGTTGAGAGAGTATTAGGGCAGAGTTTGTCCGAGAAAAATGGCTTTGATGGTGTGATTAGGTGGTAGAGGTGGGGGCCTTTATAAGAGGAGAGGAGGGGAACTCTTTGAATGTCATGAAATGTTAAATTATTATGAAGTGATTTTTGGATTTCAAAGTTACCAAAATTATATATTTCAAGGATAAGGTGATTAGGGTTCTAAATATACTCATCCAATAGGTTTTTAACAAGTGTAAAGATTATATTTTACATTATCTTTTCATTTTATTTAAATCGTTAATTAATGAAGCAATTTCTACATCATCATGGTGTCATAAATAAATTTATTTATTTAATACCTATAAATTATAAACAAATTACCATGATGTAGGAACTCTTTTTAACTTTCCAATTAATATTTATAGTCAAAAAGTTAACTTATATAAACCCATGTAATAATTGTTTTAGTAAAACAACACATGTTTGTCACAATTTTATTTTTACTTTAAATAAAAAGTTATTAATGTCATTTTCTTACCCAAGTGGCCCCATGGGGTCCCCAAGTTGACCCATAGATTTTATGGGTCGGCCATGATGAATCCAATAAAGGTAGGACAAGTTTAAAGGTAATTTCATATTATTATAACATTTTATTTACCTTAAATTACACTAATTACCTTTAATCGCGATTAATAGAACATAAAAGTTACTATTCAACAAAAATTATTTTAATCCCATTGAACCAAATTTTAATTATTAGTGACAATGATGTATGTTATATTTTTGAAATTCAATTCACAGAAGTGGTAAATTTTCATTTAATCGAAAATCAATTTTTTAACTACCACTTAGTGGTTTCAATATTCATCAAAAATTGAAGTTTTTCAGAAAAATACCATAAATTCACCCTAAGCTATAATTGATATTCTGAATTAAAAAATTATTTCTATTTTACAAAATTCCAAACATATAAGTTGCATTAATTAATTTTATAATTAATTCCCACTGTCAAAACAAATAGCTTGTTTTTAAGAAACAATATCAATCAAAAGATTGATAATTGTTTACGTCCAATTTCAAAGTGCAAATAATTATAATAACCACCATTGGATAAAATGGTAAATAAATATTCTAATTATACTTTAAAACCACTCAATAGTATAATTTATCAGTATAAATTATTTTGATTAAAAAAGTTTTTTTTAAGTATTTTTTTCTGTTCATAGAAAATTGGAAGTTCTCAGAAAATTATAAAAAATTCAACTGAGGATAATTTCAATATTTGGAATACAAAAATGAAGTCCATTTTGAAATATAAAATTTATATAATTTCAAAAAGTGGGTATTACTATTCATAAAGGCTAATTTGATTGGCCTCAGTGTGTTAGGATCTCGAACTTCCATTCAATACAAGCTATTGTATTATTGAAAGAGAAGTGTATCGTGAAAGCATGGGGTGTTACATTCTCACCTCCTTCAATAAATTGTGTCCTTTCAATTTGAAAATTTTCATCTAAAATAAAAGGTTCAAAGTTGAATATATCTTTGTGGAAACCCCACATCGGAAATAGGGTTAATAAAAATATAACTTTAAAAGAATGAAAGAGAAGTACAAAGGTCACCTGAGAGAGCCCATACTAGGATTCTATGAAAATATGGATATGGAGGAGAAACAAACCATCAAGGTATGATGGAGAGTTGTAGAAAACAAGATTAGGAGAAAGTTAACTACAAAAAAATCACAAACTATTGATTGGTTAAATGATCATTGATTCCCCAGTAGGAAATGTTAACCGACAACGTTTTTGTTTTAATTTGCCTTTCATAAAGGTGAGAAATTTATTTAGGAGATTTACTAAGAACATAAGGAAATATACATACGTTCCATGTAGAATTTCATTCTTTAATAAATTTTTACCACAAACCAATCTTTCACTCAAAAAGATAATAGAACTCAAAAATATTATATTTATCCTAATCGTATTGGGTTCCAAAAATAAATTTATAATTCCTCTATCAGAACTAAAAAAACTACATTATACACTCCAGGGACTTCACGTAGTCCAGTGGTAGGTGATAAATCCCAATCGCACTATGGTTGTGGGTTTGATTCCCACAGCTTTTTCCGACGCGACGAGTTTTCACACGGTCTGCATGTTGTCCTTTTTATAAATATCCAAAAATAACCATATCAATAGTATCCAATGTAAAATATAATCCATTCCAACCTTTATATTTATCCAAAATACCTCTGTCCAGACTTTCTCTAAAAGGTCTCTAAATTCAAAAATCAATTGTAAAATCAGATTCCCCAAACAATGTAAAGTTTCTCTTATTGTCACATACTAAAAATATGATTACCTTCATCATATTAAAACCTTAATGAAAATAACAAGTACTGCAGTACAATCCTTATATATATCACGTTATTCTTATAACCAGAATATAATCATTGAGTCCAAAAGAACCAATACATTAATTATTCCACTTCAAATTTAGTGACAACATAATATTGGCCTTGATCCCTTGGCCTTTTCGGACGTAAGTTTCCCTGACGCTTAGGACATTCATTTTCATAATGCCCCATTTCCCTACAATTTTAGCATTAAACAATGATAGCCACTTTTTTTCTCTTGCAATCACGAGCCTGATGACCTTTTTCTCCACATTTATGAAAAATTCTCATTCCTTTTATGCAAGTACTGGGGTGATTCTTCCCACAATTATCGCATAATGGAAAATCCTTCTTTCCCTTTTTCCCTTTATCTATCACTTGTTCCAATGTTCTCTTCTTCTCGTGCTTTACTTTATTGTCATGAGATTTAGAGAATTCCTTTTTTGTCTTGATAGCACACGAGACTATATCTTCATACGTTGAGAAAGATTATGATACTAATGATTGACGGATAAATGGTTTTAACCCATCAAAGAAATGATCAATCTTACTTCTTGGGTTATGTATATAATCTTCAGCATGCCTCGCTAACCTTGTAAAGTTAGACTCATACTTTGAGACATTCTCATCATCCTTTTTCCTTAGAGTGAGAAATTGCCTTTCCATATCTGCTCGATGGTCATGAGGAAAGAATTTTTCTAAGAAAAGATCTTTGAACTCTCTACATTCCATACTTGATACTTCTTCATATTCCTTTGTATTTTGAATCAATGACTACCATTGATCATCATATCCAGTGAGGTGGTAAACTCCCATGATAATCTTTTCCCTTTCACTACTCCCCAATGTCTGGAATATTTTCTCTAAGGAATTTATCCATTGCTCAGCTACTAAGGGATTTGTACTCCCATTTAATGTTGGTGGTTGTTGCCTCATGAAGCGTTATAATATTGATCCTCTACGTTGAGGATCAGGGTGCTCCATACAAGTAAGGTTATTATTCATAACCTGAGTGATTTGTCCCAGTATGGTGATAGGTTGATTAGCACCAGTTGTATCACCAAATCCACTATAATTATCTTGAGAAAGAGGGAAATCCCTACATGGAGTGCGTGAATTGATAAGGTTTCCATTCCTTCCACTAGGTTCCATTTCTAATCAATGGCATAAACTAGATCAGTTTATGAATCAAAATACATAATTCCATACTTGTAAAATAGTTACCATAAATTGAATAGTTTATGGATACAATCCATAATAAAAAATGTTTTCTGTGAGGAAGTATATACTCATAAACCCTTCAAAATGGTTTGTAAAGAAAACAGGAATTATCCTAAGCATATCCCCCGGGAGTGTCGTAACCAAGAGTGCAGCAAGGCCTGTTGTCGTGCACCAGTTCCAGTTCGAGTCAAGCTCAAAGCGGTGTTTTCGGGTTTTACCCCTAGGTACATCTATGTCAGAGCCACTTCTACCTTCTCATATCTAGATAGGGGTGTATTGCTTAGAAAACTCACAAAATCTCTATAATACCAAAATTCTAGGAAGTTATTCTATACTAATCCTCAAATTATATCTTAGGGCTATGTGCTCTAATCAGAGTTTTTATAAATCTAGCTTACAAGGTTAGTACTAAACTGCTTCTGATACAAACTGTAATGCCCCGACCCCAATTACCTAGAGTCGGTGCATTATTATGTAACATTGGAATGATCACAAAATATCAAGTCTTGAAAGACCGATTAGTTTAGTAGCCTTGGAAACACTAGATACATTCATAAATGTTACATTACATCATAAAGTGAAAAACTAAAATAGCATGGTCTCCATATTCCACACTCATATCCCTTTCAGACTATCCCTACAGTTCAGTCATAAAATATTTCTTCACATCCTGGAAAAATTAAAACATAGAAAAGGGTGACCTCAGATGCTCAGTAAGGATAACAATACAGTGGAAACTTTCATAAATAAACATAAACATTTAAGGCAATGTATAACTAAAACAAAAGCCTTTTAAACTTGAAATTCAACATAATATGGAAAAAATAAAATGAAATAATTTCATTTACTTATTCACATGGATATTCTACTAGTCTAATAATCACATGCAATATCAATAACCACTTTCATAATGATGGAATGCATAATGTCAGACTATCATAACCACATAGCCAAGGCCTTATGGCAATACTACAAATAAGATTTTTTCATGGCCTCATTCTAAGACACAATTTTGTCTCATGAGACCTACTGATGCATTGAGGATCTATAGCGGGCTCCACCCGTCACTTATTAAGTCCAATGCATTCCTTATATGAAAAGGTTTAAACATATAATAAACCATAACATAATCGTATCACATAAAACATGCATAAAGGAAACATAAAATTTCCACATTTCAATCACAAGATATCAATACAACACATTTATATAATAAAATCATTATAAAAACCATTTTCAATACCAAAATAAAAGAAAAATAAAACATGGTATTTATTTTTCATTTAAAAAAATTAATATCTTGTAGAGGAAGCTGGAACTCAAATAATGGTTACGGTGGAGGAGAAGTTGTTGTCGCCACTTATTTAATACAAAACATTCCTTTTGTCGTTTAGTAAAAACACTTTCTATAAAATTATTCATTTTTAATAAAATTAAAAGTCAAAGTGGTTTATACACCGTATAAAAGAAAGTTGTGTATAAAACAAAATATGCCTCAATGAAAGGAGATTGAGACGAAGTCCCTTACAAAGATAATTTTTTAAATAAAAAAGATCTATTATGTGTATTCACTATAAGTACACATAAATAAAGTACAAATACAAGATATTACATAACTATATCATGACATAATTTGAAATTAAGAGATTAACCCAAAGAACAGAAATTGGGTTAAGAAGTTCCCTTACCTCGTCTCCGACTTGACTCGATCATTCTTTAACCTCATGAATAATAAACTAGAGTTAATTTCTACTTGGTTAAGAACATTTTTCAAGTTTATTGTCCATTTTATATTACTTATTACCATGTTATGAAATTTATGTAGTCATTTAAGTTAATAAGGGTCATTTTGTCGATCTTTGGTACTTGATTCAATAGTAAAATTCTTATAATTACAAGTTATTCATGTGGTAAAATATCCATTATATCCAGAATTATATTCATGATGTAGATATCATATATATCATAAATATACAGTATATAAATTCATTTATAATATTAAATAAAATTTAGAGGTATGAATTGAAATGCATCGTTCTTGGAGACGGTAAGTCGTACGTACGCAGGAACTCTACTTTCATTTCTATTTCGTATTTAATGGAATGAAATCATAATTATATAAAGGTATATTATAATTACAGTATAATAACATATATAATATCATTTACCCCATCCTTTACATGTCTCACATATGTCATTAACGATTCAAATCACTTTGAGGGGGCGGTAGTCCGCACTTCCTAAAATGAAATTATCGCGTTTATCCATAATGGAAATCATAATGGTATGCAATAAATGAAAAATACAGAAGAATAAAGAAAAAATAAACATAATATATATCATATAAAAAAATAGTGTCATCATAATGGCCACCATTAGAGGTGTTAAAAGAAGATTGAAGAATCATCGTTTCATGAGACAGTAATTCGCCACCCACAGAAATAGTATGTTCTTTAACCATTAGACGAAGGTGTGTGTAAGTGTAAATAAAATTATTCTCATAAAAATCCTATTATATTGAAGATACTGGTGTTTTTAGAAAATAAAAGAATAAAAAGAGTTAAGGGGGTTGGAGAAGCAAAATAAAACAAAACAACATAAGAGAAGACATTACCTTTAAATCGGGTAACTCCCCTCTGTTTGAACCAAAATGGTTTCTTGAAGAGCTTCCTGCCTAAGTTAAGGCTTCTAGGATGAAGGGAGGAATGTTGAGAGAGTATTTGGGCAGAGGTTGTCCGAGCCAAATGGCTTTGATGGTGTGAGTAAGGTGGTAGAGGTGGGGGGCTTTTATAAGAGGAGAGGAGGGATACTCTTTGAAAGTCATGAAATGTTACATTATTATGAAGTGATTTTCAGATTTCAAAGGTCCCACAATTATATATTTCTAGGATAAGGTGATAAGGGTTCTAAATATACTCATCTAATAGTTTTTTAAGAAGTGTAAAGCTTAGGTTTTACATTATGTTTTTATTTTATTTAAATCGTTAATTAATGAGGTAATCGCTGCATCATCATGGTGTCATAAATAAATTTTTTTACTTAATGCATAAAAATTATAAAAAAATTACCATGATATAGGAAATATTTTTAGATTTCCAATGAATATTTATAGTTGAAAAGTTAACTTATATAACCCCATGTACTACGTTTTTTAGTAAAACAACACATGTTTGTGACAATTTTATTTTTACTTTAAATAAAAAGTTATTAATGTCATTTTCTTACCCAAGTAGCTCCATGGGGTCCTGAAGTTGACCCATGTATTTTATGGTTCATCCATTACTCATCCAATAAGGGTAGGACAAGTGTAATGGTAATTTCATATTATTATAACATTTTATTTACCTTTAATTACATTAATTACCTTTAATCGTGATTAATAGAACTTAAAAATTACTATTCACCACAAATTATTTTAATAATATCGAACCACATTTTAATTCCTAGTGACAGTGATGTATGTCAGATTTTTGAAATTCAATTCATGGAAGCGGTAAAGTTTCATTTAAACAAAAAATCGGTTTTTTAACTACCACTTAGTGGTTTCACTATTCATCGAAAATTGAAGTTTTTCAGAAAAATACCAAAAATTCACCCTAAGATATAATTGATATTCTGAAATCAAAAATTATGTCTATTTTACAAAATTTCAAACATATAAGTTGCATTAATTAATTTTATAATTAATTCCTACTGTCAAAACAAATAGCGTGTTTTTAGGAAACAATATCAATCAAAAGATTGACAATTGTTTACATCCAATTTCTATGTGAAATTAATTCTAATGACAACCATTGGATAAAACGGTAAAAATATATTCTAATTATACTTTTAAACCACTAAATAGTATAATTTATCACTATAAATTATTTTGATTAAAAAAGTTGTTTTTAAGTATTTGTTTCTATTCAATGAAAATTGGAAGTTCTCAAAAAATTACAAAAAATTCAACTTAGGATAATTTCGATATTTAGAATACAAAAATGAAGTCAATTTTGAAATATAAAATATAAGTAATTTCAAAAAGTGGGTATTACTATTCATAACGACTACTTTGATTGTCCGCAGTGTGTTAGGATCTCGAACTTGCGTACAATGCAAGCTATTGCATTATTAAAAAAATTGTGTATCATGAAAGCTTGGGGTGTTACATTCTCCCCTACTTCAATAAATTGTGTCCTCACAATTTGAAAATGTTCTTCTAAAATAAAAGGTTCAAATTAGAAAATACCTTTGTGGAAAACCCACATTGGAAATAGGGTTAATAAAAATATAACTTTAAAAGAAAGAAAGAGAAGTAAAAAGGTCACCTGAGATATCCCATACTAGGATTCTATGAAAATATGGATATGGAGGAGAAAAAAACCATCAAGGTCTGATGGAGAGTAGTAGAAAACAGGATTGGGAGAAAGTTAACTATAAGAAAATCACAAACTTGTGATTGGGTAAACGATCATTGATTCCTCAGTAGGAAAAGTTAACCGAAAACGTTTTTTTAAGTTACCTTTCATAAAGTTGAGGAATTTATTTCGGAGATTTACTAAGAACGTAAGGAAATATACATAATTTTCATGTAGAATTTCATTCTTTAACAAATTTTTACCATAAACACATCTTTCACTCAAAAAGATAATAGAACTCAAAAATATTATATTTATCCTAATCTTATTGGGTTCCAAAAATAAATTTATAATTCCTCTATCAGAACTAAAAAAACTTCATTATACACTCCAGGGACTTCACGTAGTCCAGTGGTAGGTGATAAATCCCAATCGCACTATGGTTGTGGGATCAATTCCAACAGATTTGTCCGATTCGACGGGTTGTCACACGGTCTGCATGTTGTCCTTTTTATAAATATCCAAAAATAACCTTAACAATAGTATCCAATGTAAAATATAATCCATTAAAAACTTTATATTTATCCAATATACCTCTGTCCAGACTTTCTCTAAAAGGTCTCTAAATTCCAAAATCAATTGTAACATCAGATTCCCCAAACAAAGTAAAGTTTCTCTTATTTTCACATACTAAAAATATGATTACCTTCATCATATTAAAACCTTAATGAAAACAACAAGTACTGCAGTAAAATCCTTATATATATCAAATTATTATTATAACCAGAATATAATCCTTGAGTCCAAAAGAACCAATACATTAATTATTCCACTTCAACTGTAGTAACAACATAAGATTTTCCTTGATCCCTTGGCCTTTTCTTAGGTATGTTTCCCTGACAATAAGGACATTCATTTGTATAATGCCCCATTTCCCTAAAATTGTAGCATTCAAAATTTATAGCCTCTTTCTTTCCCTTGCAATCACGAGCCTGGTGACCTATTTCTCCACATTTATAACAAACTCTCATTTTTTTAGGAATGTACTGGGGTGATTCTTCCCATAATTATTACATAATGGAAAATCCTTCTTTCCCTTTTTCCCTTTATCTGTCTCTTGTTCCACCGTTCTCTTCTTCTCTTTCTTTACATTATTCTCATAAGATTTAGAGAATTCATTTTCTGTCTTGATAGCACACGAGACAGTATCTTTTTACGTTGAGAAAGATTGTGATACTAATGCTCGACGGAGAAATGGTTTTAACCCATCAAAGAGATGAGAAATATTACTTCTTGGGTTACATATATAATATGTACCATGCCTCACTAACCTTGTAATGTTAGACTCATACTTTTCAACATTCTCATCATCCTTTTGCCTCTGACTCAGAAATTACATTTCCATATCTGCTCGATAGTCACGAGGAATGTATTTTTCTAAGAAAATCCCTTTGAACTCTTTCCATTAAATACTTGATACTTCTTCATCTTCCTTTGTATTTTGAATCAATGACCACCATTGATTAGTATCTCCAGTGAGGCGGTAACCTCCCATGATAACCTTTTCCCTTTCACTACTCCCCAAGGCATGAAATATTTTCTCTATGGAATTTATCCATTTCTCAGCTACTAAGGGATTTGTACTCCCATTGAATATTTGTGGTTGTTTCCTCATGAAGCAGTCTAACATTGATCCTCCGTGTTGTGGATCAGGGTCCTCCATAATAAAGTTATTATTCATAACCTGAGTGAGTTGTCCCAGTATGGTGATAAGTTGATCAGAACCAGTTGCATCACCCGCTCCACTATAATTATCGTCATTTGGAGGGAAATCTCTTCATGGAGTGTGTGCATTGATACGGTTTCCATTCCTTCCACTAGGCGCCATTTCTAAACAATGGCATAAACTAGATCAGTTTATGAATCAAAATACATAATTCCAAAATTTTAAAACACTTAATATAAATTGAACATTTTATAAATACAATCCATAATAAAAAATGTTTTCTGTGAGGAAGTATATACTCATAAACCCTTCATAATGGTTTGTAATGAAAATGGGAATTATCCTAAGCATATCCCCTCGGGAGTGGCGTAACCAAGAGTGCAACAAGGCCCATTGTCATGCACCAGTTCCCGTTCGAGTCTAGATCAAAGCGGTGTTCTCAAGTTTTACCCCTAGATACATCTGTTCCAGAGCCGCCTCTACCTGCTCATATCCCTACAGGGATGTATTGCTCTGAAAACTCACAAAATCTCTATAATACCAAAATTCTATGAAGTTCTTCTATACTAATCTTCAAAGTCTATCTTAGGGTTATGTGCTCTAATCAGAGTTTTTCTAAATCTAGCTTCCAAGGTTAGTACTAAATTGCCTCCGATACCAACTGTAATGCCCTGACCCCAGTTACCCAGAGTCGGTGCATTATTATGTAACATTGGCATGATCACAAAAGATCAAGTCTCGAAAGACCGATTATTTTAGTAGCCTTGGAAACACTAGATACATTCATAAATGTTACATTATATCATAAAGTGAAAGAATACAATAACATAGTCTCCATAGTCCAAACTCATATCTTATTCAGACTATCCCTGCAGGTCAGTCATAAAATATTTCTTCACATCCTGGAAAAATTAAAACATAGAAAGGGGTGAGATCAGATGCTCAGTAAGGATAACAATACAGCGGAATCTTTCATAAATAAACATAATCATTTAAGGCAATGTATAACTAAAAAAAGCCTTTTAAACTTGAACTCAACATAATATGGAAAAAATAAAATGAAATAATTCCATTTACTTATTCACATGGATATTCTACTAGTCGAATAATCACATACAATATCAATAACCACTTTCATAATGATGGAATGCATAATTACAGACTATCATAACCACATAGCCAAGGCCTCCTGCCAAGAATACAAATAAGATTTTTTCAAGGCCTCATTTCAAGACACAAGTTTGTCTCATGAGACCTACCGATGCATTGAGGAGCTATAGCAGGCTCCACCTGTCACTTATTAAGTCCAATGCATTCCTTATATGAAATGGTTTAAATATATCATAAACCATAACATAATCATATCACATAAAACATGCATAAAGGAAACATAACATTTCCACATTTCAATCACAAGATATCAATACAACCCATTGATATAATAAAAATATTATCAAAACCATTTTCAATACAAAAATAAAAGAAAAGTAAAACATGGTGTTTATTTTTCATTTAAAAAAAGTTATAGCTTGTAGAGGAAGCCAAAACTCAAATAATGGTTATGGCGGCGGAGAAGTCATTGTCGCCACATACGTAAGACAAAACATTCTTTTTGTCGTTTAGTAAAAACTCTTCATATAAAATGTTTCATTTTGAATAAAATTAAAATTCAAAGTGGTTTATACACCATATAAAAGAAAGTTGTGTATAAAACAAAATATGGCTCCAAGAAAGGATATTGAGACGAAGTCCCTTTCAAAGATAATTTTTTAAATAAAATAGATCTATTATGTGTATTCAATATAAGTACACATAAATAAATTACAAATACAAGATATGAAATAATAATATCATGACATAATTTGAAATTAAAAGATTAACCCAAAGAAAGGAAATTGGGTTAAGAAGTTCCCTTACCTCGTGTCTGACTTGACTCGATCGTTCTTTAACCTCCTGAATAATAAACTAGAGTTAATTTCTACTTGCTTAAGAACCCTTTTCAAGTTAATTATCCCTTTTATATTACTTATTACCATGTTATGAAAATTATGTAGTCATTTAAGTTAATAACAGTCGTTTTGTCGATCTTTGGTACTTGAGTCAACAATAAACTTCTTATAATGACATATTATTGTAACACCCGAGATTTTTATGAGTAATATTTTTTTATGTTATATATATATCATCAAAGGATTCTTTCACTACACACTAGCTTGGCTTACTTTACACGCAATCGCGACCTTCCTCGATAGCTTGCGTTGTACGCAATATCGAGTTTCACTAAACGACGATAAGCTATTAAAATATTATTTAAAATAGCCGTTATGAATAGTAATAACCACTTTTTGAAATTTTATCTTTCAAAATGGACCTCATTTTTGGATTCGGAATACCGAAATTATCCTAGGGTGAAATTTTGGTATTTTTCTGAAAACTTTCAATTTTTTATGAATAGTGAAACCACTAAGTGGTAGGTTAAAAACTGAATTTTGCATAAAACTTAATTTTACCGCTTCTGTGAATGGAATTTCGAAAATCCGATAGACACGGTTGATATCAGTAAGTAAAATGTGGTTCAATGAGATAAAAATAATTTTTTGGTGAATAGTAAGTTTTTACTTTTTTTTATCGCGGTTAATAGTAAATAGGATAACTAAGGGTAAATATGATATTACTATTACCCTAACACATGTACTAATTCTATTGGATAAGTGTAATTCGACCAAAAACAACCTTATGAATATAATATGACCATTTAGGTCCACTTGGATTAGATTATGACATTTAATATTATTTTATTTAATGAATAGTTAAAATAGTTAAAATCAAAGTTTAATAACTAAAACATTTTTAATATGGGTTTATACATAAGATAAATTCGATTATAAATATTCATTACAAATCTAAAAAAAATTTCCTACATAATGATATTTTATTTATAATTTTTAGACTTTAAATAAATTAATTTATTTATGACACAACGATGATGCAATAATTACCCTTTTAAGAAAATGTTAACATAATTGATGTTATAAATGCTCAAATAAATGTAATTTGAGACTTTTTATGAATTCAACTAATTTTCTAGGTTACTATGATATATTAGTGTTTATTAAATAAACTTGGTTCGAACATATAATTCTGTTATGACTTTCACAAAAATCATATATCAAATAGTGTCAAAATTGACACAAAATAGTTTTTAAATCAAATATTATATTATTAATTGTTATTTTATTCCTAAAAATATAAGGTTCGGCCAAATGACTTAGATAAGGATATATATATTAATAATAAACAACTTGGGGTTCTTTTGGCATGTTATAGTAAGTGTATTAACCATATAGTGTAAGAAAACAAAAAAGACACGGTAAAAGTTAAATTATTTAACTTAGAGTTAAATCTAATTGATAAGGTTAAAATAATAACCTAAACTTGTCTAAATCCTATTGGTTGATAGGATTTCGACCCATCCCCACTTTACCTTCTAAATAATACCCTTTGGAACCATTATAAACTGATTTTGACTTTAATATAAAATAATATTTTGAGATATTCCTAAGGTACCCCTCTCCTCCCTTATAAAAGGGCACCTCCTCCCCCTCCTCCTCACACCAATTTGAGCACTCAAGCTCGGCCAACCCCTGCCAAAATACCTTCTCCACTTCCATAGAATTATCCTAGAGGTCCTGGTCTTCTTCAAAGACCAATCTTAGTTCCCTAAGTGGAGGATTCAAAGAGGCGTTTCAAAGAAGAGGTAATATCCATTACCGATCTTTTCAATTTCTTTCTTCTTAAACTTCTTCTTATTTAGTTGTTTCATGATAAAGTAATAACATCAGTATTACTTACATACTGATATGTTATTATAAATATTAAACAACCCTAATTCACCTTCTATCCATCATACGGAAAAATGAAATCACCGTGCGTGCGTACGTACGGAATACCGTCTCCACGCCGTGGTGTAATCTATTTTCCACCATCACCTTAAAATAATGGGTATAATGGTGTAATGAGTAACTATATATTATTATTATAAAGTGATATTGATACTGAAATAGTATAAATACACTTAAATACAATTCCACGATCATGGGAACAATATCATCGCTCGTGCGTACGTACGGAATACCGTCTCCACGAGGTGATGCGACTCGTTCTACATGATCATCATTACATAGTAATTATATAAATGAATTGAATGAATAAATATGATATATGTTACACTAATACCCTTCTGGATATAAGGTATCCATAACCTTAAAATAATAATAAGAATTTATTCGGCAAAACACACATAAGAACAAATGGCAATGAAGACCCGAGTAACAAGTAACAATGAAATATTACTAATAAGAAGCTAAGAATATGACAATATATGATATCATATCAATATTTATGATTCTGGAATAATTCAATAACATTATTTAAACCATTATACAGGAGCTTCGGACACGTACAAAGCAAATCGGACCTAAGGTAAGGGAAATATCACAATCTCATTTTTTATCTGAGATTGTTTATACTTTGGTATTTACTGGGGTGTATTTTATCATCCACATCCATGTTTCCTCAATATGTAATATTATTTCCATCCACCTACAATTTTTTAAATCCAATTTTACACTTCGGTGAGTTTTTAGTAAAATATATGAAAGGAATATTTTGTCGTTTTTCATACGAGGTACTTTTTGACTTTTCCGACAAAAGTACGAAAAGAATGTTTTTTTAACTTATACGGCATGAATGGATTTTTAAAACATTATTTCCAAGAAGCTTACTTTACAAGTTTTCAAGTTTATTTTTAATCAACTTATTTTAGTTTAAAATTCTATGAAATGTTTAGAAAGGAAAAGTGTTTTTGAGGTAGAAAGGATATTTTCCTCAAGAATGAAGTTCAAGTGTTTTATCAAAATTATTTTCCATCTAAGATAATAAAGGGTTCTGTTTTTATCCCTATTATTACATTGATTTGATTATGTTGTGATGGAAATATTTTTATGAATTCCTTTATCTTATATGAATTGTTTTATGATGTCATGTTGTTTAAGAATCCCATTTTTATTACATGGGTTATGCAATGATGTATGATTTATGAATTTGTGGCACACATAAGAATGGTATCATTATGAGATGGGTGGGACCTATATCTCCTTCCAATGCATTGGGTAAAGATTTTATATCTCATGAGATAGACAAGGCTGGAACGGAAGGTTATTTCGGTTCAGTGATACAGGACTGAAACGAGGAGTGAACTCGGTTCAGAAATGGACTTTGTCCGCTAAGATAGTCTTGGCAATGAGTCATGACTAACAAGAAATGATTTTCCATGATTATGTGTGCATGCCACAAAGTTTCAAGTTTTATGTTATGATTATGGGGATCTAATTATCACTTCTATGATTTATTCCATGTTAAGTTATTATGATCTCTTTTGCAGGTTATGATTTTCAAAAAGATATGATATGATTTTTATTTACTTTATTTGCCCTTTCTGAGCATTTGAGCTCCCCTTTTTTGTATGTTTTCTTTTCCCCAGGTCAGGAAGATGGATATTAAGTAGAATATGCTAAAAGGGACCCTAGATATAATGAAATAAATGGGAGACACTATAGAAGATTTATGAACCAGTTGTTTATGTTTCCCAGTTTCTAAAGACAATATACCTATACGGTCCTTTGTGGTTTTGTCATATGTTGTAATAAGTGTGCCTCAATTTTGAAGTATTAACAATGTATGTAAAGTATGGGTCGTTATAGTTGGTATTAGAGGAAAGGTATAGTCAACCTTTGGAAACTAGGATGTGAAAGCCTTAGTAAGAACCATAAGGATAAGTCTAAGCAGAGAACACAATATTAGTGTTTTAGAAATGTCCATGAATAACCTAGGATAAGACCTTAAGCGTGAAAATTTTATTCTTGAATTATGTGGTTTTCCTATTATAATTAGTGTTGCTCACACTATTCTTCTTGGTTTTAGTCAATGGATGAAACTCGAAGGAACCGTTTTAATGCAGAATGCGATGGGCAATGCAATGACTGTCCCCCTGAGCAACCAAACGATATGGGAGCTGGAATGCAAAATCTTGTAGCCATGCTCACACAACTTTCTCAAGCTATGAATCATGTAGGACTTCCAAACGAGCAAAGGAAGGAGCAACATTCTGTTGAATCCTTCATGAGGTAGCGTCCACCTTCTTTCAGCAGGTCTACTGATCCATTAGTTGTTGAACAATGGATTAGTTCTACTGAAAGGATATTTTCAGTTCTTCGATGTTCTGAACATGATAAAGTCATCCTAGGAGAGTATCGTTTGGAAGGAGATGATGATCAATGGTGGAATCATATTAAGAATATGAGGCAAAGGGATGAAATTGAGTCCATGGAATGGGACGAGTTCAAGAACTTATTTTTCAATAAGTACTTCCCTCGTATTCTCCGAACAAAGATGGAGAAAGAGTTTCTTGAACTAAAGCAAAGGGACGATGAATCTGTTGGTACCTATGAAGAAAATTTTACAAGACTTGCAAGGTACGCTTCTGGTATTATTATCCAACCTGAGAGTAAGATCGATCGATTCTTTAGTGGATTAAAACCAAGTCTTCGAAGGGCGTTAGCCATAAGGGACTTCAATAGCTATGAGGAAATCGCTCGATGTGCTCTCAAAGTCGAGATGGAGATTGGAGTAACCCATCAGTCATATGGGTTTGATAAGAAGAGGAAAATGGAATTCAAAGGAAAATCTAAAGAGCACACTGAAAAGAAGATGAGCTTTCCCTTATGCTCAAAGTGTAGAAAGAAACATGGAGGGAGTTGTCTTAAAGGGACAAGTAAATGTTTCAAATGTGGAAAGGAAGGTCATTGGGCATTTGAATGCCGCGATAATGGGAAGAAGATGTCTAATGATGCAAACAAAAGAATGGATACACAGAATTAACCTACTACACTTCAATTTTTCAAGTGCAAGGAGATGGGGCATTATGCCAATCAATGCCCAAATCCAAGGGTTGATGATGATGGTCGACGTCAACAAACTCTTAAGGCTAAAGACAAAGGAAAGTCACATGAAATTTCTATCAGCGATGTGGAGTACGATAACGAAGTGGTGAAAGGTACACTTACCATCCACTCTAAAGTAGAAAATGTTTTATTTAATTCTGGATCCACCCACTCTTTTATTTCTGAAGAATTATCTAAGGGTATCACCGTATTACCTCAAAAATTAGATGTTGAGTTAGCTGTGACAACACCTAATGGCACATCAATCACATCAAAAGTTTATAATTCTTCTCCAATTGACCTTTGTGGGAAAGTGCTTCCTGCAAATCTTGTGATCCTTCCTTTAGTGGAATTCGATGTGATTCTTGGCATGGATTGGCTTTCTTTATACGGAGCTCATATCAATTGCCAAAGAAGGGAAGTCACATTTCATATTCCAGATCAATCTATGATCGTCTATCAATGCAAGGATGAACATAACCTTCCAGTGGAAATTTCTTCCATTTTATGGGTATTGATTCCACTAAATGAAGGTTATTTATCTCAAATGGTTGGTGAGAAACTCGCGATTAAGAATATTCCCATCGTACAGGAGTTTGATGATGTCTTTTCGGAGGAATTACCGGGTCTTCCACCAAATTGTGAAGTTGAGTTTTCAATAGAACTCGTACCAGGTGCTTTGCCTATTTCAAAGAAACCTTATAGAATGGCCCCAATTGAGTTGCAGGAATTGAAGAAGCAACTCCAAGAGAATCTTGATAAGGGATTCATACGCCCTAGTGTGTCACCTTGGGGAGCACCTGTTCTATTTGTTAAGAAGAAAAATGGATCAATGAGACTCTGCATTGATTATCGAGAACTTAACAAGATCTCTATCAAGAACAAATATCCTCTCCCACGCATTGATGACTTATTTGACCAACAATGCGGAGCTCAATACTTTTCCAAGATTGATCTTCGTTCAGGGTATCATCAATTAAGTGTCAAAAGGGAGGATATACCAAAGACGGCTTTCCGTACAAGGTATGGACACTATGAATTTATAGTGATGCCATTTGGTCTTACTAATTCCCCTGCTATCTTCATGGATCTAATGAATAGAGTCTTTAGAGACTATCTTGATCAATTTTTGGTAGTATTTATAGACGATATTCTTGTCTATTCAAAGAGCAAGGAAGAGCATGAATATCACTTGATAATTATATTGAAGACCCTGAGAAAGGAAAAGCTTTATGCCAAATTTACCAAGTGTGAATTTTGGCTTCAAAAAGTTGCATTTTTGGGTCACATAATCTCAAAAGAGGGGATATCTGTGGATCCAGCAAAAACAGAGGTTATCGAAAGAAGGTCGAGACCAACAATAGTAACTGAGATCCGAAGTTTTCTTGGTTGGGCTGGATATTATCGATGTTTTGTAAAATATTTTTCACGATTATCTAATCCACTCACCAAGTTGACTCGGAAAGGAGTTATGTTTGTTTGGACAGAGGAATGTGAAGAGAATTTCAAGGAGTTGAAAAGAAGGTTATCCAGTGCACCTGTGCTCACACTGCCTTGTAGTGGAGAAAGGTTTGTGATCTACAGTGATGCATCCAAGAAGGGATTGGGGTGTGTTCTTATGAAAAATGATATGGTGATAGCTTATGCCTCACGACAGTTGAAAATCCATGAGAAAAATTACCCAACACATGATTTGGAGTTAGCTGCAGTAATCTTTGCATTAAAGATTTGGAGGCATTACCTTTATGGTGAAAGGTGTGATATTTATACTGATTATAAAAGTTTAAAGTATATTTTCACACAAAAGGAGCTGAATATGTGTCAAAGAAGATAGTTGGAGCTGATTAAGGATTATGACTGCTCAATCCATTACCACCCTGGAAAAGCAAACAAGGTGGCAGATACATTAAGTTGACAAGACCATGCTAGTTTATCCATGATGAGGATCACAAAAGATCCAATATTTATGGATTTACAAAGGATGGATCTTGGAATTATAATGGAATGGGAAAAACATTATCTTTCTCAAATGAATGTTCAACCATCTATACATGTGAAGATTAAAGAGGTACAGAAAAGAAGATGTTGAGTTACAAAAGAAGGTGAGAAATGTTCCTGAATTCAACCTTGATTGTGATGGGATAATAAAGTTCAGGAATCGGGTTTGTGTTCCTCCCATCCCCGAATTAAAGAAGGAGCTGCTGGATAAGGCTCATAGTTCTTCATTCTCTATTCATCCTGGAAGCACGAAGATGTATAGGGACCTGAATGAGTACTTCTGGTGGGATGGCATGAAAAGAGATGTTGCTGAATATGTCTCTTGATGCTTGGTTTGTCAACAAGTTAAAGCTGAGAGACAGAAGTCTAAGGGGATGTTACAACCATTACCCATACCCGAATGGAAATGGGAAAACATCACTATGGACTTTGTCATCGGACTTACTAAAACATCCAAAGGCAATAATGCTATATGGGTTATAGTTGATCGTCTTACAAAGTCTGCACACTTCATTGCTATTAGAGAGGATTTCACTCTAGATCAGCTTGCCAGGATATATGTAAAGGAAGTGGTAATATTGCATGGAGTACCACTTTCTATTATATCTAATCGGGATCCGAGATTTACCTCGAAGTTCTGGCGAAGTCTTCAGCATACTCTGGATACAGAGTTGAGTTTCAGCACTGCTTATCTTCCTCAGACAGACGGTCAGTCTGAGAGAACAATTCAAACCCTAGAAGATATGTTGAGAGCTTTCTCTATGGATTTCAAAGGAGGTTGGGATGAACACCTACCTTTGGTGGAATTTTCTTATAATAATAGCTTTCACTCTAGTATTCAGATGGCTCCTTATGAAGCTCTCTATGGAAAGAAATGCAGGACTCCAACTTGCTGGGATGAAGTTGGGGAAAGAAATCTATTAGGACCTGATCTCGTTGATGAAATGGCAGAAAAGGTCAGATCTATTCAACAACACATAAGAGCAGCTCAGAGTCGACAGAAAAGTTATGCCGACAACCGAAGAAAAGACCTCGAGTTTTAAGTGGGTGATAAAGTGTTCTTACGAATATCTCCCTGGAAGAGGGTTATGAGATTTGGAAAGAAGGGGAAGTTGAGACCTAGATATATCGGTCCTTTCGAAATACTGGATCGTGTTGGAAAGGTTCCTTACCGATTGGCGCTTCCACCGAATCTCTCTCAAGTTCACGATGTGTTCCATGTATCTCTCCTGAGAAAGTACATACCTGATCCTTCATATGTACTCAGCTCAGAAGTTGTACCGCTGGAGCAAGATCTTTCTTATGAAGAACAACCGATAGAGATTCTGGATCGTAGCGAAAAAGTCCTACGAAACAAGACCACTCGATTGGTGAAAGTTTTATGGAGGAACCACCAACTTGAAGAAGCTACATGGGAGCTTGAGGATATGATGGGGGAGAAGTATCCTCATCTGTTTGTTACAAAGTGACGAATTTCGAGGGTGAAATTCTTTTTAAGGGGGGTAGAATGTAACACCCGAGATTTTTATGAGTAATATTTTGTTTTTATGTTATATATATATCATCAAAGGAATCTTTCACTACACACTAGCTTGGCTTACTTTACACGCAATCGCGACCTTCCTCGATAGCTTGCGTTGTACGCAATACCAAGTTTCACTAAACGACGATATGCTATTAAAATATTATTTAAAATAGCCGTTATGAATAGTAATAACCACTTTTTGAAATTTTATCTTTCAAAATGGACCTCATTTTTGGATTCGGAATACCGAAATTATCCTAGGGTGAAATTTTGGTATTTTTATGAAAACTTTCAATTTTTGATGAATAGTGAAACCACTAAGTGGTAGGTTAAAAACTGAATTTTGCATAAAACATAATTTTACCGCTTCTGTGAATGGAATTTCGAAAATCCGACAGACACGGTTGATATCAGTAAGTAAAATGTGGTTCAATGAGATAAAAATAATTTTTTTGGTGAATAGTAACTTTTTACTTTTTTTACCGCAGTTAATAGTAAATAGGGTAACTAAGGGTAAATATGATATTACTATTACCCTAACACATGTCCTAATTCTATTGGATAAGTGTAATTCGACCAAAAAACAACCTTATGAATATAATATGACCATTTAGGTCCACTTGGATTAGATTATGACATTTAATATTATTTTATTTATTGAATAGTTAAAATAGTTAAAATCAAAGTTTAATAACTAAAAAATTTTTAATATGGGTTTATACATAAGATAAATTCGATTATAAATATTCATTGGAAATCTAAAAATATTTCCTACATAATTATATTTTATTTATAATTTTTAGACTATAAATAAATTAATTTATTTATGACACAACGATGATGCAGTAATTACCCTTTTAAGGAAATCTTAACATAATTGATGTTATAAATGCTCAAATAAATGTAATTTGAGACTTTTTTTGAATTCCACTAATTTTCTAGGTTACGATGATATATTATTGTTGATTTAATCAACATGGTTTGAACATATAATTTTGTTATGACTTTCACAAAAATCATATATCAAATAGTGTCAAAATTGACACAAAATAGTTTTTAAATCAAATATTATATTATTAATTGATATTTTATTCCAAAAAATCTAAGGTTCGGCCAAATGACTTAGATACGGATATATATATATTAATAATAAACAACTTGGGGTTCTTTTGGCATGTTATAGTAAGTGTATTAACCATATAGTGTAAAAAAACAAAAAGACACGGTAAAAGTTAAATTATTTAACTTAGAGTTAAATCTAATTGATAAGGTTAAAATAATAACCTAAACTTGTCTAAATCCTATTGGTTGATAGGATTTCGACCCATAACCACTTTACCATCGAAATAAGACCCTTTGGAACCATTATAAACCGATTTTGACTTTAATATAAAATAATATTTTGAGATATTCCTAAGGTGCCCCTCTCCTCCCTTATAAAAGGGCACCTCCTCCCCCTCCTCCTCACACCAATTTGAGCCCTCATGCTCGGCCAAACCCTGCCAAAATCCCTTCTCCACTTCCCTAGAATAATTCTAGAGGTCCTGGTCTTCTTCAAAGACCAATCTTAGTTCCCTAAGTGGAGGATTCAAAGAGGCGTTTCAAAGAAGAGGTAATATCTATTACCGATCTTTTCAATTTCTTTCTTCTTCAAATTCTTCTTCTTTAGTTGTTTCATGATAAAGTAATGACATAAGTATTACTTACATACTGATATGTTATTTTAAATATGAAACAACTCTAATTCACCTTCTATCCATCCTATGGAAAAATGAAATCACCGCGCGTGCGTACGTACGGAATACCGTCTCCACGCCGTGGTGTAATCTATTTTCCACCATCACCTTAAAAGAATGGGTATAATGGTGTAATGAGTAACTATATATGATTATTATAAAGTTATATTGATACTGAAATAGTATAAATACACTTAAATACAATTCCACGATCATGGGAACAATATCATCGCTCGTGCGTACGTACGGAATACCGTCTCCACGAGGTGATGCGACTCGTTCTACATGATCATCATTACATAGTAATTATATAAATTAATTGAATGAATAAATATGATATATGTTACACTAATACCATTCTCGATATAAGGTATCTATAACCTTAAAAGAAGAATAAGAATTTATTCGGCAAAACACGCATAAGAACAAAAGGCAATAAAGACCCGAGTAACAAGTAACAATGAAATATTACTAATAAGAAGCTAAGAATATGACCATATATGATATCATATCAATATGTATGATTCTGGAATAATTCAGTAACATTATTTAAACCATTATACAGGAGCTTCAGACACGTACAAAGCAAATCAGACCTAAGTTAAGGGAAATATCACAATCTCATTTTTTATCTGAGATTGTTTATACTTTGGTATTTACTGGGGTGTATTTTATCATCCACATCCATGTTTCCTCAATATGTAATATTATTTCCATACACCTACAATTGTTTAAATCCAATTTTACCCTTCGGTGAGTTTTTAGTAAAATATATGAAAGGAATCTTTTGTCGTTTTTCGTACGAGGTACTTTTTGACTTCTCCAACAAAAGTACGAAAAGAATGTTTTTTTTAACTTATACGGCATGAATGGATTTTTAAAACATTATTTCCAAGAAGCTTACTTTACAATTTTTTCAAGTTTATTTTTAATCAACTCCTTTTAGTTTAAAATTGTATGACATGTTTAGAAAGGAAAAGTGTTTTGGAAGTAGAAAGGATATTTTCCTCAAGAATGAAGTTCAAGTGTTTTATCAAAATTATTTTCCATCTAATATAATAAAGGGTTCTGTTTTTATCCCTATTATTACATTGATTTGATTATGTTGTGATGGAAATATTTTTATGAATTCCTTTATCTTATATGAATTGTTTTATGATGTCATGTTGTTTAAGAATCCCATTTTTATTACATGGGTTATGCAATGATGTATGATTTATGAATTTGTGGCACATATAAGAATGGTATCATTATGAGATGGGTGGGACCTATATCTCCCTCCAATGCATTGGGTAAAAATTTTATATCTCATGAGATAGACATGGCTGGAACGAAAGGTTATTTCGGTTCAGTGATACAGGACTGAAACGAGGAGTGAACTCAGTTTAGAAATGGACTTTTCCGCTAAGATAGTCTTGGAAATGAGTCATGACTAACAAGAAATGATTTTCCATGATTATGTGTGCATGCCAAAAAGTTTCAAGTTTTATGTTATGATTATGGGGATCTCATTTTCACTTCTATGATTTTTTCCATGTTAAGATATTATGATCTCTTTTGCAGGTTATGATTTTCAAAAAGATATGATATGATTTTTATTTCCTTTATTTTCCCTTGCTGAGCATTTGAGCTCACCCTTTTTTGTATGTTTTCTTTTCCCCAGGCCAGGAAGATGGATATTAAGTAGAATATGCTAAAAGGGACCCTAGATATAATGAAATAAATGGGAGACACTGTATAAGATTTATGAACCAGTTGTTTATGTTTCCTAGTTTCTAAAGACACTATACCTATACGGTCCTTTGTGGTTTTTTCATATGTTGTAATAAGTGTGCTTCAATTTTGAAGTATTAACAGTGTATGTAAAGTATGGGTCATTATAATTATTCATGTGGTAAAATATACATTATATCCAGAATTATATTCATGATGTAGATATCATATATATCATATATATCCAGTATATACATTCATTTATAATATTAAATAACATTTAGAGGTATGAAATGAAATGCACCGTTCATGGAGACAGTAAGCCGTACATATGCATGAATGCTAATTTCATTTATATTTCGTATTTAATGGAATTAAATCATAATCATATAAAGGTATATTATAATTCCAGTATAATATCATATATAATATCATTTACTCCATCCTTTACACGTCCCACATATGGTATTAACGATTCAAATCACTTTGAGGGGGCGGTAGTCCGCACTTCCTAAAATGAAATTATCGCTTTTACCCATAATGGAAAACATAAAGGTAAGACATAAATGAAAAATAAAGAAGAATAAGGAAAACATAAACATATTATATATCATATAAAAAAAATAGTGTCATCATAATGGCCACCATGAGAGGTGTTAAAAGAACATTGAACAATCATCATTTCGTGAAGCAGTAATTCACCACCCACAGAAACAGTATGTTCTCTAACCATTAGATGAAGGTGTGTGTAAGTTTAAATAAAATAAATCTCAAAAAAACATACTAGTATATTGAAGATACTGGTGTTGTTACAAAATAACTGAATAAAAAGTGTTTAGGGGGTTGGAGAAGCAAAATAAAACAAAAAAACATAAAAGAAGACATTACCTTTAAATCGGGTAACTCACCTCAGTTTGAACCAAAATGGTTTCTTTAAGAGCTTCCTGCCTAAGGTAAGACTTCTAGGATTAAGTGAGGAATGTTGAGAGAGTATTAGGGAAGAGGTTGGCTGAGTCAAATGGATTTGATTGTGTGAGTAAGGTGGAAGAGGTGGGGGCCTTTTATAAGAGGAGAGGAGGGGCACTCTAGGAAAGTCATGAAATGTTACATTATTATGAAGTTATTTTAGGATTTAAAAGGTCCAAAAAATATATATTTCTAGGATAAGGTGATAATGGTTCGAAATATACTCATAAAATAGGTGTTTGACAAGTGTAAGGCTTAGATTTTACATTATCTTTTCATTGTATTTAAATCGTTAATTAATGAGGTAATCGCTACATCATCATGGTGTCATAAATAAATAAATTTATTTAATTCATAAAAACTATAAAAAAAATTAACTTGATGTAGGAAATATTTTTAGCTTTACAATTAATATTTATAGTCGAAATGTTAACTTATATAACCCCATGTAATAATTGTTTTAGTAAAACAACACATGTTTGTGACAATTTTATTTTTACTTTAAATAAAAAGTTATTAATGTCATTTTCTTACTAAAGTGGCTCCATGGGGTCCCCAAGTTGACCCATGGATTGTCTTGGTCGGCCATTACACATCCAATAAGGTTAGGACAAGTGTAAAGGTAATTTCATATTATTATAACATTTTATTTACCTTAAATTACACTAATTACGTTTAGTCGTGATTAATAGAAATTAAAAGTTACTATTCACCAAAACTTATTTTAATCCCATTGAACCACATTTTACTTCCTAATTAAAATTATGTATGTCATATTTTTGAAATTCAATTCAAAGAAGCGGTAAAGTTTCATTTAAACGAAAAATCAGTTTTTTAACTACCACTTAGTGCTTTCACTATTCATCAAAAATTTATGTTTTTCAGAAAAATACCAAAAATTCACCCTAAGATATAATTGATATTATGAATTATAAAATCATTTATATTTTAAAAAATTCAAAAAATATAATTTTCATTAATTAATTTTATAATTAATTCTTATTGTCAAAACAAATAGCGTGTTTTTAAGAAATAATATCAATCAAAAGATTGACAATTGTTTACATCTAATTTCAAAGTGAAATTAATTTTAATGACCACCATTTGATAAAATGGTAAAAATATATTCTAATTATACTTTAAAACCACTCAATAATATAATTTACCACTATAAATTTTTTTGATTAAAAAAGTTGTTTTTAAGTATTTTTTTCTCTTCATAGAAAATTGGAAGTTCTCAGAAAATTACATAAAATTCAACTTAGGGTAATTTCGATATTTCGAATACCAAAATGAAGTCAATTTTGAAATATAAAATTTATATAATTTCAAAAAGTGGGTAATACTATTCATAATGGCTACTTTGATTGGTCGCGGTGTGTTAGGATCTCGAACTTGCATACAATGCAAGCTATTTCATTATTGAAAGAGAAGCATATCGTGAAAGCTTGGAGTGTTACAAATTTCATTCTCAAGTTATTAATTATATGAAATTTTTTTTATTTATCCATCCTACCATATTTTTTATTCCTTATTTACTCATAATAGATTCCCCATTATATTACCCTTACTAAGAATTTGGTCTCACCCTTTATCTTTTCCCCTTTCCCTAGGGTATGAAGGAGGTATCTTTGAAAGAAATTCAACGATGAAATAATTTTTTCACTCTATGTTTTTATCTCCTAATAGAATATGTAATTTATTTATGTTTTTAGTTTCCAAGACTACTAAATTAATCGATTATTGGTGACATTATTCCTTGTATCTTGTGCTAATATAAAAAGGAATGAATGAATATTGGGTATTGGAGTTATGGATGCTACAAGTACTTGGAAATATCACATCTAAATATGTAGAATAAACAAAATTTTCCCTTATTACTATATATTATAATTAGATTCTAAAAATTATCTGATATAATATTTGATATAAATCATTTCCAAAAAAAGTTAAATGTTTAGTTCCAAGCATGATTAGAGTTTAAATCATTTTATATCATGCATTTAAAATTACTTTTGTAGATTTATTAAATATTTTTCCTAAAAAAGTGTATTAATTTTTATAATTAACAAGAATCAAAAAAAATATTATAATCCCACTAATCATTAAAATATTGAACTTTGATCACATTAAATGATCATGATCCTCCACCAACAAAAACCTATTGTCACTAAAGTTGACATTAGAAATATAAACAAGGTAACATAATATTCTCTTACATAAATGATTTAAAATAAATTTTATAATAAAAGGATTATAATTATAATTATAGATTTATTAAATAGTATATTAAACAATAATACTGATCTAGGAGTTATTTCTTTAATCCATATTAATATTTCTTTAAATAACACACCTTTTCTTCATTATCTCCAATTTGAAAATTAATCAGTTATTCAATACTATCTTCATATTTAAGAAGTTAATTCCAAAATATCATTTTCACATCCATATGATATAATTTAAATCCTTTTTATAGATCCACATTAAATAAATGTAAAATTTACCCTGATCTGACCACTGGTACAAATGTTTCTTCCACATCTATGCCTTCAATTTTAGAATAAACCATAAAACCAACATATATTTATAATATATGACATTACCATGACCATTATATTTATTCTTGAATAGTCATTTTTGTAGGATAATGTTGTGATCATTCATCCTTTTCATAATGTCCCATGGGATATTTTTTTCTACTTGTTTTATCTCTTTGTTCATGGATTTAACCCATTATTCATGCCTTATAACTTCTTCAACTATTCCTAAATCTACCTATGATAATAGGGAAAATTTCCAAAATCTTTCCAACCTCCATTTTTGAATTGGACCACATTTATATTCAATAATATTAAAATATTAAAATTATACTCATCATTTCTTATTTTATTTGATGATTTAATCTATTTAGTAATTACTTATTCCTATGATCCAACCAATGAATCCTCATAATCAATAATAGTTTTACATCCTTGAGAATTTTTATCAGCTTTATCCTATTCTCTATAAAATAAATCTATATCTATATTTTTATATTTGTTCATAGTTTTACTATAAATAAACCTAATACCATTACTTTCTATGTCATTATTCATCCTCATATTGAAGCCTTTGTATATTTTAGTATTGTTTGATAATTCAAAGAAATTTTCTTCATTACTTGTTTCACCATATTTACCATTATTTCTATTTTTTATGTATATAAGATTTACTTATATATTCTATAAAGTGTATTATCATTAGATTTATTTTATGAAACATTTAACATGTTATTTTCTTACTCTCCATGAATTAAAAATGCTTCAATTTGAGTATAATTTTATACTTTCACCATTACATTCCAATAGTTATGTGAAACAACATTTCAGTTGGAAATATTTTTTCCATGTTATTCATGATAAACTTTTACCTTTCAATGAATCCATTTTTTATGAAGTAATAAAAAATTATTACTTGTTTTTTACACCATGTTTCTCCAAATATTTTGTAACCTTGATATAGGAATATTCCTTTCCATTTCCAAATCAATGAATTTTTATCAACATTCCTATTTCATTTTTAGATATAATTTGAAACTATTTAATGAATTCCTCCCCTTCCTGTGTTTACATAAACATCATTCAACCCATATGGCTATAATTATAAAAAAATAAGATAAAGTAACATTATCTATCTATTTTAGGATGTTTCATTATACCACAAACATTAGTGTAATACAAATCATGAACATTTGGTGCACTATTCTTATATTTTTATAAAGATTTTTCACCAACTTTTCACTCAATAAATCATTGCATGTATGTTCTCTAACCAACTTCATTTTATTAAATTATATCACAACCTTAACCTTTGATTATTTTCCATGTTTTTTATATTTATGGGAAATCATCCAATGACAGAATCTATTCTTCTATTTTAGAATGAGAAATAAGTATTATCATTTCCATGCACTAAATAAAAATTTAAATTTAATCTCAATCCTTTGATGATATAATTTATTACTTTTCATTTGACTAAATTGTATTTTTTATTGAATGTAACTTTAAGACCCAAGTCACATAGTTGAATAACACATGTTATATAATCTAAAATTACATCCATAGAAATTATTTATTTATTTTTTATTTATTCTCCAATAATCCTCATCTTTTCATTTAAAATGATTTTAAATGTTCTATCATTTAAAAAATAAACCATTCCATGTACTCAACCTCTCTTATTATTTAAAAAAATTCAAGTTCCACATTATATTATATGAGAACCCACTGTCAAGAATCCAAATGTTATTTTTTTATTAAAAGTAATATTTGCTAGAAAAGACTTTTCCTTGATCTTCCTTTCTTTTTATGATACTCAGGTTTTGTTATGATAAGTATAGGTCTCTCCTCATTATTTTTTTACTAGAATTATATTTTATTATTATTATTATGTGAAAATATATTTCCCAGTGGAATATTGTTCATCAGTCTCATATCAATTATCCTTGAAATTATATGGAAATTATTTACACTCCTTTTCTAATATTCGATAGATTTTATACCAAAATTAGAAAGAAAAAAAAACATAAACATAAAATAAATTCTTCATTATTATGAAGGATTTTTTCTCATTCTCCTTTGTTGGATTCTGGGTGCTTTTCCTTTTGGGTAGCTCTCTACATACTCAAAATATATCATAGTGCGGACAAGGTTTTCAAAAAATTGAAAATTCATTAGGGAGAACATTTTATTGCAATATGTCCACTTATTTACAGCCTCCATAAAAAGTAGTGATTTTTTTATAAAACCTTGATCTTCGGGAGTTATATCTATAATTCTGATTTTATTTTCCATTAAATTTTACTACACTAGATTTGGATGATTTTTCCTTAAATATATTTCTAATTATACTGATGTTTCTAGTTCTTTGGTAATTAAAAATACTCTAAACACTCCTATTTTTTTTATTTCATCTCATAATATGATTTCATTATCTGAGAATTTATTAAACCGGGGTTTATTATTAGAACCTATTGATTTCATTTTAGCTGTAATAATTTCTTCAAGGAATCCACTTTTTATTTAATTTATTTAAATATATTTCCACATTTTAAAATATATGGATTATGATCATTGGTTACATCATCTTGATCATCTATATTTTTCATGAAACTAAGAATTTATTTATATGTTTCTTGTGAATTTATTTGATCTTAAAAACCCTTCTCTAACCAAGTTATTTTGGGTTCATGTTTTTTAATATACACTAAAAAGTAATTTTATTTTCTAGTATTTTTTCTTTGTATGTCAAGCTCCTGATGTTCATCTTTTAGTTCAACCTTGAGATCTGAAACACATTGTATTTGATTTTCATCTTTAGTTTCAAATTGATATTTCTCAACCATCACCATCATAATATCCGTTGAATCTATTTTAAAATTAGATTAACATACTTCTAAAAAAAATCACTTCATCATAATTCGACTTATAAACAAATATATTTCTTTGAAACATTCATCCATATATGTTTCTAGATTTTATGTTTCATATTAGGTAAATTTATTTTACTAATTGTTTAGGTAATCAAACTTCCTTTGGAATATTTTAATAATTGGAATAACTTTTATATAATTAAATCATGTTAATTCTAGCTTTTATTGAAACATTTTATTAGCTTGTTTAAAATACTTAAACTAAATTATAGAAACCCATCACTAATATCGTATTATATATCATTACATTGATTTATATTATGTTTATCCATGGAATTAAATGATATGTAGTTTGATAAATGAATATCCACCTGTTCTGAATTAACACACATCTTATAAGAAAGCCATATACGTA
Organism: Viscum album; assembly: GCA_963277665.1. NCBI lineage: Eukaryota > Viridiplantae > Streptophyta > Magnoliopsida > Santalales > Viscaceae > Viscum > Viscum album. Next base: position 1,787,339,815 of record OY728146.1, read on the forward strand.
GAAAATATTCCAAGGATAGTTCTTATAAGTTTAATTATTTAGTCTTTGAGACCATTATATTATACAAGGGTGGTAATCTCTTTAAAATTTTCTTCACAATTTACACTTCCTTAATCTATTCCCCAAGTACATGATCGGATCCAACAAACCCAATTATTTCATTGGAGAAACCATCAATGTTTTCATTTCGGGACACTATAAAGTCATTAGATTTATTATGAAAAACATGTAATGTTTCTTCCTACACATTTTAATCACCTTCCTAAATGTTAAGAATCATATCCTGAATATATTTAGATGACATTAAACCCATATATTATATATATAATGCAAAATATCTGAAGATAAATAATTCGATCACTTTTCACTATCATTCAATAGTTTATTTCCTCTTTCAGTTAGGGTATTAATCCAAAGATCAATGATATTAATTATAGAAACTATACGATAAAAAAAATAATGCCAAAAAACTATATATTTGATGAAATACAATTATTCTAGATTTGGTAACTACTGTAAAGACCCAGAAATCCCATGGAATGTTTTTTTATACATGGGATTTTTACGAGTCTGTGAAAATTCACGGTGCTTGATTCCGAGGCCCGGTGTGCTCGAAATCAATTTCTGAAGTTTAGTTCGAGTACATTCAGTAAAAGTACGGGAGGGTTTTTATAACTTTTTCACCGGTACTTGGAATTGAAATATAAGGGCACCGTTGAAGTCGCAGCACCGGTTTTCTATTAAGAATACTTTCACCTCGACGACAGTAGGTCGAGAATAAAAGTTAGTTTTTCGATTTTCATAAAAAAAATAATAATAAAATAAAGTTCCCTATGCTTTATTTTATTTTGAGATTCTATTTGGTGTGTGGTGGTTAAAACCTCCCCATGGAAGTTGGAGGTGGGGCCAACACAGCTTAACCTCCCCTGAGAGGTTATGGTGGTGGGTCCCACCCAAACTCAACCTCCCATGTGAGGATAAAGGAGGTGGGGACCTCACGGGGATTAACTCCCCTATTAATGGGAGGAGAGGAAAACCTCCCAACTCCCCTCATTAATGAGGGGGGGGGGGACTCTTGACCTCCCCATTAATCAATTGTGCCAACGTGTGTGATTTAATTAAGGGGAGCCTCTTGATTTATTTCTCCAATTGGAAATTGTTGTGACAAAAATATAATAGACAACTTATATTATTTTTTTCTTGAAAATTCTCATTGGGTGGGAGCTTTGAGAGGAGAGCTTGGGAGAAACGAATTTCTCCCAACAAAGAATGAATAAAGACGGTAACGATCTTCCATGGACTTCTTCCCCAAATACGTACATACGTGGAGCCACTTCCACAACTGTCGTGCGAACTCAGAAGTGGAAGTGTGTGGCGGATGCGATGAATAATGACTATGTCTTCTTCCCGTGACTTCACCATCGATTCCCGACAATCTAGGTAGGGGTTTATTACATGTTGATATTCCTTTTTCTATATCTTTCAATGATTAGAAAGGAATTGTTGCCGTTGAATTGTTGACCATCTTCTTCCCTTGATGAGCCTTTTGTTATCACCCCTAAACGCGGAGGGTGTGGGCCAACTAACATGGCCTGACTCCCTCCACCGATCTCTTGTGATGTTTCTTCGGCATGGAAACACAAAAACTAGGAGGCCACAGAGGTGGAAATGACAAGGCCACGCTACCTGTGGCCTCTGTGAACCGCACCGCCCCCGCGGTGCCAGGTGCACCCCAGCCAAACCTGCAGCCTGCCAGGCGCCCAGGCCGCCTGCCCGGCGCCCAGCCCGCTTGCCCGGTGCCCAGGCCGCCTACCCACGACCTCTTGGCGCACTGCCCAACTCCCAGTCGGCCTCCCGTCGCACTGCCCCGCACCCAACCGGCCTCCCTGCATGCTGCCCACACCTACCGCGCACTGCTCGCATGCCCCGCGGCTTGCGTGCACGTTGTCGCGCCCAGGGTCGCCTGCCCGCGCCCTGCTAGCCAGACCCCTGACCTCCAATACGCCGGCCTCCCGAGCCAACCTGCGACATCTGTCACAGTGTCTCTAGAAAAACCGGCCCAGCCTCCCAGGCTGAGCCACCGAGCCGCGGCCCTCACGGCGCTAGCCGAACCGGCCATGGCCTTTGGGCCGAGCCGCCTACGCGGTGGCCTCCGGGCCGAACCACCCTCGAAGTCCACTGGGCCGGGCCCAAAAGACTGGGTTGAACCTAACGGGATGACCCGCCCAATGGGCTAGGTCAGACCCAATAGGTCTGTTCGAGTTGACCCAGACTAAGTTGGGCCGAGTCGGTCCGACCGGGTTGGACCGAACCCTTGCCCATTACCGACCGTGTTACTTCCTTTGGCCGTAACTTTGGCACCAGATGACCATTTGATGAACCATCAGCGGTGATGGTTTTCTTGGAGCATGAAGGTCCCCTGAGTATACCCCAATGGAGTTCAGGGTAATATTGATAGAGGGTCAGGTTGGATCGTTAACAAATCCAACAGGGGCCTCAGGACTAAAAAGCTAATAACTCGCAGACCGGGCATCCGATTGACCCGTCGTCTATTTATTTGAGACCCCTATGATGAGACAGACCTTTGAGATACTTCTTTTTGGGACTTGGTGTAAGTTTACATGTCAACACTTGTCTTGATAAACGGACCCTCCCAGAATCAAGCGTGCTTTGTGGAAACCCTGTGGCTAGCTATGCACTGACGACTGTTCTCGGATCATGTGTTGGTCCGAAAGTTCTGAATTCTATTCCTAGATCATGTGTTGGTCCGATTGAATAGATATTAATGGATCATGTGTTGGTCCAATAGCTTTGACGACTGTTCTTGGATCATATGTTGGTCCGACAGTTCTGACTTCTATTCCTGGATCATGTGTTGGTCTGACAGAATAGCTGGACCTGGATCATGTGTTGGTCCAACTTCCCTGATGATTCAGTGTCTATATCTGATCATCTATATCTCTCTACATAATTTTTATACCTATGTGAGTTGTGTCAGAAACTATTTTGTTTCCTCGTGAATGATATGGATTACTTGATAACTTAGGTATATGTATGGGCATATACCTAAGTGGGATTATCTGTCGATTTCATACCTTGTGGTTTATCCTTGTTGGATTTTGTGATACCGTGAGGGTCTCGGGGTCCCTACTGAGTATATTTATACTCACCTCTACACGGGCTATGCCATCTCCTCGTTGTGTTGGATGCAGATGATGGAAAACACTAACTAAGGATCAGAGTCGAAGGACTGGACGGTACTCAGAGGTGGACCTTACAATGATTCGGTACATGGAGGAGACTAACAAACATGGAGTGATTAGGAGGACATATGTACCTACCATTCAGGTAGGAACACCAGAGGACGACCCAATAACTGCTTTACTTTTTTTCAGTTGTACTTGTTTTTCAGTTGTACTTGTACTTTCCTGTTGGGCTTGTATTTCCGGCCCCTTTTACTTCCAGCACTTATTTCTTATACAACTCTGTTGTGTGTGTTTTATGTTTATAGAGGCAATTCCTTCCCAGTTTAAGTATTTTATGCCTTTTGTTCTTGTCTCTATCTCCTGGCCTATGGTAGGAGGGCTTGGGGTAGTCACGACACGAGCCCAAGGGACGGGTCGTGAAAAATTGGTATCAGAGGAGTCGGTTCTACTGCAGAACATTGGACTATGATCTTTATTTTCTATGAAGCAATAGTGTTGAGGGTATTGAGTGTGGTTCTCAGTTCAGGGAGTCCAGTGTTGGTGCGGTGGCCGACGTATCCATACACCAGGACCCTGACTACTGATTTCCGACTCTTTGCATGAAAACACTAATTATGTTTGTGTTTTCAAGAGTTTTCTTTGTGATCACATTGAGTCTTCTCACCGGGCATAACTTATTGACTATATAGCACCTGTTTCATTTTAGGATGCCTCCATGTAGACAGCTAACCAGGGTTCTGAGAGATGTACGAGATGGAAGCCCATCGAGTGACGTGGCATTGATGCAGGGCCCCATCACAGCAGAGGCACCATCGGTACCACTACCCATTGGGCCACCGATACCTCCATCCCCAGCAACAAAGATTTCATGCCACTTGAGTGCGTTTCACGAGTTCCAACACAAGAGGCCGCCTAGGTTCAGGGGCGAGACGGACCTACAGGCAGCTGATGATTGGATGGAGGCTATGCTAAGAGTGTTCAGACTAGTAGGGACACCAGCCGAGCTTATGGTGATCCTAGCCGTGAGTCTCCTTTAGGCACGAGAAGGTAGATGGTGGATCCTGATGCTCCAGGTTCATGATAAGGTGACACTACACTAGATATACATCAGAGTGCTTATTTCGGGCAGAGTTTGTCCCAGCCACCCTACGTGCGGTGCATATAAAAGAGCTACTGCGTCTACAGCATGGTAGCATGCCTGTGGCACAGTACTCAGCGAGGTTCATCGACCTCTCATTCTACTCTACAGATATGGTACAAGACCCATTCTTTAGGACCCGAACCTTTGAGCAGGGGCTCAGATGAGAAATCAGAGTTTCAATGATCTCCCTCAACATCCGGACACAGGCGGGGGTGTAAGAGAGAGCCCTCCTAGAGGAGAGTTTCCTTGCTAAGTAGTCACCAGCAGTAAGACCCATTACTACTCGACATGTAGCAGAGTCTTCTATAGCTAGCAGTAGACAGATATCACAGATGTAAAAGTATACCAAACTATCCGGTGGACGACCTCAGGATACTGGTTTAGTTGTGTGAGGCACATGAGATAGAGCCAATCATTCCAGGAGAGGTAAATGTCACTCTTGCGGCGGGTAGGGTCACATGGATCGTGACTGTTCGACCCACCATACTGATGATCAACAGATATTTGATGGACCTCTTAGATAGAATCAATGGTTTGATTGAGGCGGACCGCAGGGAACAGGCAGACGTGGAAGAGGAGTTGGTCGTGCAGCTGGTGGTGGACGACGATTCGAGGTGTTACTACCACCACCACCAGGAGGTCCACCCCGACCACAGGAGGCAGGTGGACAGGGGAGAGATGATCTCCAGGAAGCTAAGGCATAAAACCATGGTGCTCCAGATATGATTCGAGGTATGATTTGTGTCTACTCCACCTTAGCGGCAGTTCTTATAGACATTGGTTCTAGCCACTCTTTCATTTACACTGCCCTCGTTCGGAGCTCGGAGATTCTGACGGAGCCATTATCTCGATCCTTACGGCTAGAGACTCCTACAGGAGTAGACTCGAGGATTACACACAGGTTCCAGTAGTGTGAGCTTACTCTAGGAGGGAAGAGCTTCGACTGGGACCTCCTCATAGTGACGTCGAGGCCTTACGACGTCATCATTGGTATGGACTGGTTATCTACAGTCAATGCTCAGATCGACTATATTAGGAACAAAGTGCGGTGTGTCCACACGGATGGGACCAGGTTTACCTTCCCCAGTGAGAAGGCAGCCTTTGCAGTACAAGACGGACTTACTCAGAGGAGGGTGCAGTCGATCACTCATCAGTTGGCCTACCTTACCCTCAGAGCAGTTGATGTGGAGAGTCCAAGCTATCCTATAGTGGTGGACCGGTACACAGATGTTTTCCCTAATGAGGTTCCAGGATGACCTCCTCGCAGAGAGGTGGACTTATACATTTAATTCTTCCCTGGGACGACACTAATATCTACATTATCATATCGGATGGCTCCCACTGAGCCTCCCGAGCCATGGGTACAGATAGAGGACTTACAGAATAAGGGATTCATCCAGCCCAATGTTTCTCCCTGGGTATCCCTAATTCTGTTCACTAAGAATGCGGACGAGAGCTTGAGGTTCGGTGTTGAGTATTGTCGCCTAAATCAGGAGACCATGAAGAACAAGTACCCACTCCTGAGAATTAACGACCTCTTGGATCAGCTAAATGGAGTGCGATGGTTCTTGAAGATAGACCTCAGATCAGGCTATCACCATCTCAGAGTTCGAGATGAGGATGTGCAGAAGACGACCTTCAGATGTTGGTACAGCCACTACGAGTTCTTGGTTACTCCCTTCAGTGTAACCAATGCTCCAGCAGTGTTCATGGGACTCATGAACAGGATCTTCTAGACATACCTCGGTCACTTTGTCATAGTCTTCATCGACAACATTGTGATCTACTCAACTACTGAGGAGGAACATGCCTACCATTTGCGGGTAGTACTGGACACACTCTGAGAGCACCAACTTTATGGTAAGCTCTCGAAGTGCCAATTTTGGATCTGGGAGGTTAACTTTTTTGGACATGTGATCTCGGAGGATGGAGTTGCAGTGGATCAAGCAAATATTAAGGAGACACTTGCTTGGGATCCACCCAGGAGTGTGACGGTGGTACGGAGTTTCCTGGGTTTGGCTGGATACTACCGGAGGTTTGTACCAGACTTCTCCAGAGTTGCAGCTCCACTATCAGCCTTGATGAAGAAGGAGAATCCCTTTGTGTGGTTGGAGAAATGCTAGCAGAGATCTCAGGTGCTGAGGCAGAGGCTGACTAGTGCCCCCATCTAGAGGCTTCCAGTGGAAGGCGTAGGGTACATAGTTTACTACGAAACATCAAGGACTAGACTAGGGTGTGTCCTGATGTAGGAGAGAGCAGTGATCACATATGGTTCTTGGAAGCTGAGACAACATGAAAAGAACTACCCTACCCATGACATGGAGTTAGCAATAGCGGTATTCGCCTTGAAGATGTGGCGAAGCTGTCTTCTGGGAGAACATTTTACCATATATTCTGATCACAATAGTCTCAGGTATATGTTATCTTAGACGGAACTGAACCTGATACATCGATGATGGCTTGAGTTCCTTCAAGACTATGACTTTGAGATAGTATATGCTCCTGGGATGGGGAACGTTGTTACAGATGCGCTCAACATGAGATCTTGTATATAGCTGGTAGGAGAGGTGATAGAGCAGCTGGATTCTTTACAGATTTCTTATATGGACCAAGATAGAGTAGCTTTCTTTCAGCCTCTTATAGTTACTCATACACTTCTTTAGCGATCAGGGAGGCATAGCATGGGGATGCTGACTGTGAGACATGACATGCTCAGATATCCATAGGGCAGGCACCTGATGGATTTTCTGAATGTGGGGAGCACATCATCCTCTTTAAAAGACATACTATGGTACCCGTTTCACTTAAGGGGGAAGTGTTGAGGGAGTTCCACACATCCCCTTTAGCGGTATATCCAAGAGTGAAAAAGATGTACTAGGACCGTCGACAACAACACTGGTGGCTAGGTATGAAGAAGGAAGTAGAGTAGTTTGTCTTTCGATGCCTCACTTGTCAGCAAGTGAAGGCGGAGCACCAGGTACCCACAGGCTTGGTTCAACCTTTAGAAGTCCCAGATTGGAAGTGGGATGGGATATCCATGAACTTCGTGATGAGTCTACCATGTGCTTCCAAGGGTCACGACTCGATTTGGTTGATCGTTGACTGACTCACCAAGTCATCCCTCTTCCTACCGATTAGAGAGTAGGGTTCATTAGAGAGCTTGAAATGCCTCTACGTGCAAGAGATTGTGCAGCTACATGGATTAACTTCTTCTATTGTCTCCGATCGTGACACGTGATTTATTTCCTGGTGATGGAAGGGGTTGCAGGATGCTTTCTTGACGTATCTACATCGGAGCACCACCTTCCATCCTCAGTCAGATGACCAGACTAAGAGAATCATTCAGACCCTCGAAGACATGCTACGTGCTTGTGTCCTCGACTTCGGTCACAGCTGGGAATATCACTTACATTTGTTGGAGTTTTCCTACAACAACAGCTATCACTCCACCATAGGGATGGCACCATTTGAGGCATTATACGGGCGACCATGCATATCACCCTTTTGCTGGATAGACCCTGGGGAGTCATCATTGGTGGGACCATAGATGGTACGAGCTACCTCGGAGAAGATACAGATTATCCAAGAGTGGATGAAGACTACCCAGAGCAGGCAGAATTCGTATGCTGACAGGAGACGGAGGCCTTTGGAGTTCAAGGATGTCTACCATGTATTTCTATAGGACTCACCATGATGAGGTCTATAGAGATTTGGCCGGGGCGACAAGTTATCTCCAAGGTTCATCGGACCTTTCCAGGTCCTCAGTAGAGTTGGCAAGGTGGAATACATATTAGCTATTCCACCTCAGTTGCACTGAGTGCATGACTTCTTCCACATATATCAATTGAGGAGATACGTGCACGACCCTTCTCACATCATTGACCATTGAGAGTTGGACGTCGATGATGGGGTGACTTTTATGGAGGTCCCAGTGGAGATTGAGGATCGACAGGAGAAGGTCCTACATGGATGGTCTATACCTTTGGTGCGCCTTCGCTAGGAGCACATGAACCTCTAGGAGAGCACATGGGAGCGAGAGTCTCAGATGTGTGCTCAGTACCCCCATTTGTTCCCTTAGTTTGTGTTGTAGTTTATGGGGATGTAAAGCCCTGAGGTGGGGAGAATGTAAAGAATTGAAGATCCCATGTATTTTTTTAATACATGGGATTTTTACGAGACCACAAATTTTTATGGGGCTTTATTTTGAGGCCCGGTATGCCCGTAATCAATTTTGGAAGTTTTGTTCAGGTACGTTCAGTAAAAATAGGAGAGGGTTTTTATAACTTTTGAACCAATGCTCGTAATTGAAATCTGAGGGCACCGTTGAACTCGCAATGCCGATTTTTTCTTAAGAAGACTTTCACATCGACGACAGTTGATCAAGAATAAAAGTTAGTTTTTGGATTTTCAATAAAAAAATAATAAAATAAAGTACCCTACGCTTTATTTTATTTTTATCCTCCATTTGGGGTGTGGTGGTTAAAACCTACCCATAGAGGTTGGAGGTGGGACCACCACACCTTAACCTCTCCTGAGAGGTTATGGTGGTGGGGCCCACCCAAAATAAACCACCCATGTGAGGATAAATGAGGTGGGGACCTCATGGGGCTTAACCCCCCTATTAATGGGAGGAGAGGAAAACCTACCAACTCCCCTCATTAATGAGGGGGGAGCCTCTTGAACTCCTCATTAATCAATTGTGCCAATGCGTGTAATTTAATTATGGGGAGCCTCTTGACCTCCCCATTAATTAATTGCGGCATCACCGTGAATAAATTAAGGGGAGACTCTTCATTTGTTTCTCTAATTTGAAATTTTTGTGCCAACAAAATAATAGACAACTTATATTATTTTTGGCTTGGAAATTCTCATTGGGTGGGAGCATTGAGAGAGGAGCTTGGGAGAAAAGAAGTTCTCCCAACGAAGAATGAAGAACGAAGAATGCTGACAATGATCTTCCACGGACTTCTTCCTCAGACTTCTTCCTTGGATACCAACCGATGTGGAGCCACTTCCACAACCGTCGTGCGAACTCAGAAGTGGAAGCGTGTAGCGGACATGACAAACGATGACTACATCTTCTTCCCGCGACTTCACCTTCGACGCCCGAAAATCCAGGTATGGGTTTATTACGTGTTAATATTCCTTTTTCTATCTCTTTCAATGATTGGAAAGGAATTTTTGTGGGTCAATTGTTTACCATATTCTTTTCTTGATGAGCCTTTTGTTATCACTCTTAAACGCTGAGGGTGTGGGCCCACTAACAAGGCCTGACTCCCTCCGCTGATCGCTTGTGATGTATCCATGGCATGACAATGTAACAACGACGAGGTGAAGAAGGTGGAAAGACAAGGTCGATCTACCCTCGGCCTCCATGAACCGTGCCACCCACGTGGTGCCCTGCACGCCCCGGCTGAACCCGCAGCCTGCCCAGTGCCCAGGCCGCCTGCCTGCGGCCTCCTGACGCCCAGCCGGCCTCCCAGAGCACTACCTGGTGCCCAGCTGACCTCTTGGCGCACTGCCTTCACCTGCCCGCACCCCCCGCACACTGCCCGTGTGCCTCGCGTCCTGCCTGCGCACTGCCGCACCCCACACCGCTTGCTCGCACCAGCCCGTCGCCAGCCTGCGCCCTGCCGGACTGCCCACCGGACTCCAGGCCACCGGCCTCTCGATCCGAGCCGTGATGTCCCTCACGGCATCGTTGGATGAACCGGCCCAAACTCTCGGTCCGAGTCGCCGAGCCACACCCCTCACGGTGCAGGCCAAACCAACCCCAACCTTCGGGTCGAGCCGCCTACGCGGCGGCCTCTGGGCCGAACCTCCCTCGCAGTCCGCTGGGTCCGGCCCAACGGACCGAGTTGAACCTAACGGGTTGACCTACCCAACGGTCCGGGTCAAACCCAACGGGTCTATCTTAGTTGACCCAGACTAGGTCAGCCCAGACTGGGTTGGGACGAGTCGGTCCAACCGGGTCGGACCAGACCCGGGCCCATTATCGACCCTGTTACTTCCTTTGGCCGTAACTTTGGCATCAGACGACCGTTTGACGAACCGTCAGCAATGCTGGTTTTCTTGGATCACAAAAGTCCCTTGATTATACCCCACTAGAGTTCGGGGTAATATTGAGATACGATCAAGTTGGATCGAACACGAATCCAACCGAGCCCCCGGGACTAAAAGGCTAATAACTCACAGACCGGGCGTCTGATTGACGCGTCTTCTGTTGTGTTGAGACCCCTATGACGAGACAGAACTTTGAGATAATTATTAGTGGGACTTGGTGGTATTTGAAGTGTTGAAACTTGGATTGAGGAGAGGACCCTCCTAGAATCAAGCGTGATTTGTGGAAACCCTGTGGCTGGATGTGCGCTGACGACTGTTCCTGGATCATGTGTTGGTCCGACAGTTCTGACTTCTGTTCCTGGATCATGTGTTGGTATGACAGAATAGATGATGCTAGATCATGTGTTGTTCTGATATCTCTGACAATTGTTCCTGGATCATGTGTTGGTCCGACAGTTCTGACTTATGTTCCTGGATCATGTGTTGGTCCAACATAATAGCTGGACCTGGTTCATGTGTTGTTTCGATAGCTCTGATGATTCAATGTATTTATCTAATCATCTTTATCTCTCTACATAAGTTGTATACCTGTGTGTGATGAGTCAGCAAATCTTGTGTTTCCTCATGAATGAGATGGATTACTTGATAACTTAGATATATGAATGGTCATATACCTAAGTGGGGTTATCTATCGATTTCATACCTTATGGTTTATCCTTGTTAAATTTTGTGAGACCTTGAGGGTCTCTGGATCCCTACTGAGTATCATTATACTCACCGATGCACAGGCTATTCCCGAACCTCATTGTGTTGGATGCAGACATTGGACAGTGCTCACTAAAGTTCAGAGTAGTAGGACTGGACGGTACCCTGAGGTGGACCTTACGAAGATTCGGTACACGGAGGAGACTGATGGATGTAGAGTGTTGAGGAGGCCATATGTAATTACCCTTAAGGTAGGAACACTGGAGGATGACCTAGTAGTTGCTTTACTTTTCTTCAGTTGTACTTGTACTTTCCTATTGGGCTTGTTTTTCTGGACCCTTTTACTTCCAGCACTTCTATTGTATATAACTTTACTTAGTGTTTTACTTCCATAGCATACTCTATTTTGTGTTTTTTTAGTTTGTAACGCCCCGACCCCAGTGACCCAGAGTCGGTGCATTATTTTAATAAGTTAGCATGATTAGAAGGAATCAAGTCCCGAAGAACCGATCAGTTTAGCAGTTTTGGAAAATAGATTACATACATGAATGTTACATTACACTTCATAACATACAAAACAACATAAATAATCCTTTATGAATGCCATTATGTATTAACCCTGTATATCAATCACAATACACTTCATGGAATCCTAGGAAAAATAAAAAATAGAAAAGGGTCAGCTCAAATGCTCAGTAAGGGTAAGCAATACAGCAGAAACTTTCTGAAATAAGCATAAACACTTGAGGCAATGTATAACTAACACAAAATCCATTAAAAACATGAACTCAAACATAGTATGGAAAAAATAAAATGAAATAATGCCATTTACTTATTCACATGGATATTCTATTAATTGAATAATCACATGAAATATCAATAACCACTTTCATAATGATGGAATGCATAATTCCAGACTATCATAACCACATAGCCAAGGCCTCGTGCCAAGACTACAAATAAGATTTTGTCAAGGCCTTGTGCCAAGGCACTAGTTTGTCTCATGAGACCTACCAATGCATCAAGGAGCTATAGCGGGCTGCACCTGTCACTTACTAAGTCTAATGCATTCCCATATGAAAAGGTTTAAACATAACATAAACATTCGTATTAAAACTAGCATACGAAATGTCAATACTTTCTCCATAAACCATGAATGGTATAAAAATAACACATCCACAGTAAAACATATCAAAAAACCTTCAATACAATACAAAAGTTTTGTATCATAATAAATCAACTTCAAATAAACTTAAAATCCATCAAAGGATGTTGACATAGATGAAATAAAAACTATTTGAGAGAAATATCTCTTTTCTCGAAATAATTGAAAAGTCACACATTTATAAAGGAAGTAATTTAAAAGATTTTTTTTAATCAAAGTGCCCCATACCACTTTGAAACTTTTGAAAAGAAATATAATTTCAAAAACTTCATGTCCATATAAATAAATCCTTAAAATCATTTTGAAAACATGGACATTAATTAAAATGATTTAGAAAGATAAATCCTTAAAACATTTAAAATTATGATCTTGATAAAGAGCACCTTTCACAAATTCTTAAAATATTCATTTTGAAATCATTTAAAAGTCACATAATTATAAAATAAAACATTTACTTTGAAAATATTCTTATAAGCTTGTAAGGGAAGATTTGACGATTTTATAATGGCGGTAAATAGCCGCACCCGCCGTATAAGTTAAAAAACATTCTTACCTTAATCCTCTCAAAAAGGTTAAAAAGAACCTTGTTTGGAAAACGACAAAAATATTACTTTATAAAACTCTTATAAAAAGTCAAACAAGGGAATAAATTACTTTAACCCATATTCTTGTAAATGGTGAAAATGTTTTGAAATACATTTTTAAGAAACATGGATGTGGATGATAAAGAAATCCCAGTAGATTATTACGTATAAACAACCTCGGATAATGGAGAGATTGCGAAATAAACCCTTACCTTGTACTTTTCCTTGGTTGGGGGTAGGTTAACCTCTTGTATAATGGTGAAATAATTGTTATTAAATTATACAAGAATCATATACATTCATATGATATCATATATGATCTTTTAACATTGCTTTGTTAATAATATCTTATAATTATCGTTGTTTCGGGTGATAACTTACTCGTTTTGTTTTATATGTTTTGTTACGTAAGCCATGTTTTTCATGTATAAGTTGTATCTTATTTATATCCAGAATTATATCAAGTAATTAAACATTATTTTTAAATCATAAAATGATAATTATACTTGAATGGATACGATGGAGAATGAATCTCATCATTTTCGTGGAGACGGTAGTCCGTACGTACACACGAGCGACAATATCATTCTTTTGATGTTAAAATAATATATAATTGGATGGTATATCATATATACAGAATCATTATCATGTTATATTTATTATTTACATGAATTAAAAATAATTATTATACCCATCCAAATAATAATATATTGAGTAACAATTACACCACGACGTGGAGACGGTAAGCCGTACGTACAAACGTATGGTGACATGTCATTCAAATGATTGATAGAATACTGAATATTGGTGTACCATATTTATAAAAATATTACAGTATATATAAGATAATTTATTTATTATTTGATAACAGTAATAACAAAGAAAGAAGAATTGGAAGAAGAAAGGAACTTGAAAAGGGGTGGTGAAACCATTACCTCTTCTTCGGGTTCTTCCTTTTGATTTGATCAAAAGGGATCCTTGGGTTGGCTTTCTGATCAAAATAATGACTCTAGGTTGTATTGAGGGAAGTTGAGAGTGTATTTGTGTAGGTTTTGTCTGAACCAAAAGGCTTTGAATGTGTGAATTAGTGAGAAGGGGGAGTGCCCCTTTATAAGAGGGGTGAGGGGCACCTTTGGAAAAGCCAGAAATATTAATTTATAATACATTCTTATTCGATTTCTAATGGCTCCAAAGTTAATTATTTAAAGTTTAAGGTGGGTATGGGTCGAAAACCACTCAACTAATATAATTTATACAGGTTTGGGTTACTATATTAATCTTATCTTTAAGTATTAACTCTAAGTTAATTAGTTTCACTTTTACAATGTCTCTTTGTATTTTTATATTATATGGTTAATAAACTTATTATATACATCAAATATACCCCCAAGTGGCCCATTAATGATACACCTATCATGATACAAGTCTCTTGGACGAACCTTAGATTTTTAGGAATTTAATATCAATTAATAATATAATATTTCTTTTAAAAACTTTTTTATGTCAATTTTGACACTATTCAATAGTTGATTTTTGTGAAACTCATAACAGAATGATTACTTTGAAAAAAGTCAATTAAATCAATCCTAATATGTCATATTAACCTAGAATTAGTTTAATTAAATAAAAGTCTCCAATTATATTTATTTGGGTATTTATAATATCAATTATTTTAATTTTTCACTATTATGGTAATTACTGCATCATCATTGTGTCATAAATAAATTAACTTATATTATGTCTAAAAATTGTAAATAAAATATCATTATGTAGGAAATATTTTTATCTTTCTAATGAATATTTATAATCGAATTTATATTATGTTTATCCCTATATTAAAAAAATTTAGTAAATAAACATTGATTTTAACTCTTTTAACTCTTCTTTGAATTAACTAATAATAAATGTCCTAATCTAATCCAAGTGGACCTAAATGATAATATTTTATTCCTAAGGTTGTTTTTGGTCGAGATACACTTGTCCAATAGAATTAGGACATGTGTTAGGGTAATATAAATATCATTTTTACCCTTAATTACCCTATTTATTTTTAACCGTGGTAAATAAAAGTAAAAAGTTACTATTCACCAAAAATTATTTTCATCTCATTGAACCACATTTTACTACTTGATATTAACTGTGTCTCTCAGATTTTAGAAATTCCAATCACAGAAGCGGTAAAATTAAGTTTTATGAAAAATTATGTTTTTTTAACTACCACTTAGTAGTTTCACTATTCATCAAAAATTGAAGTTTTTCAGAACAATGCCCAAATTTCACCCTAAGCTATATTTGATATTCTGAATTCAAAAATGATGTCTATTTAAAAATTTTAAACATATAAGTTGCATTAATTAATTTTATAATTAATTCCCACTGTCACAACAAATAGCGTGTTTTTAAGAAACAATATATATCAAAAGATTGACAATTGTTTATTTCCAATTTCAAAGTGAAATTAATTCTAATGAACACCATTGGATAAAATGGTAAAAATATATTCTAATTATGATTTAAAACCACTCAATAGTATAATTTATCACTCTAAATTATTTTAATTAAATAAGTTTTTTTAAGTAGTTTTCACTATTCTTAAAAATTGGAAGTTCTCAGAAAAATACCAAAAATTCAACTTAGGATAATTACGATATTCTGTATCCAAAAATGAAGTCCATTTTAAAATATAATATATATATATATAATTTCAAAAAGTATGTATTACTGTTCATAACGGCTAGTTTGATTGGTTGTGATGTGTGTTAGAACTCGAAGTTGCGTATAACACACGCTACTATATTATTCAAAGGAAAGCGTACTGTGGAAGCTTGGGATGTTTCATTGTAAATTTTTGATGTCCCCATTCTAAAACGTAAATTTTTTAGTCAAATTGAATATATAAAAGTTTAAAATATTTTATTTAAAAAAAGGTTCACTATTAAAAGTTGGTAACATTGGAATAATGAAAATGAATTTGTTCTTACATTATGTCTAAGAAACTCATAATATGGATTCTAAAATTATAAGGATTATATAAAGTTTAAAATTTCGTTAATACTATTCATAACCTCTTTTGAACGGCTTGTTTGGTAAGTCGTGGTGTGCTTGAACTTGGCGTTGCATGTAGTGCAAGTTATTGAATTATTTTGAAGAAATAACACACTATGAAATATTGGGGTGTTACATTCTCCCCTCCTTCAATAAATTTTTTCATCACAATTTGAAATTGTTTTTCAAAAATAGAAGGTTGAATATAGAAAATATCTTTGTGGGAAAACCCACATCAGAAATTGGGTTGATAAAGTTTAGTCTTAATAAGAGGAAAAGAGAAATGAAAGGGTCACCACCAAATTATGATCTCTATTCGGAGAACATTGGTGGTAATTAGAGACATATAATTGTAGGAAAAACATAAATATTTATAGGTAGTGATTGAGGTCATCAATCACAAAAAAGTGTAAAATTGAGGGACTTAAATTCATCAATCTATGATGATTTAAAATACCATCAGTTCAATAAAACACATGGTATTAAGATAACACATTTTTTTAAGACCCCTTCACTAAAGTATAAGAATTAATTTCTTCATTTAATAAGAGAAGAAGAAAAATATATACTTGACAAGTAGAGTCTCAACCTTTAACTATGTTCTACCACAAACTCATCTTTTACTCTAAAAGATAATAGAACTTAAAAATAATATTCTATTTATCCTATTCATATAGGGTTAAAAAAATGAATTTATAATTCATCTAGAAGAACAAAAAAACGACATTATTCAAACCATGACATCATGTGGGTCAGTGGTAGGTGATACACCCTTTTCGCCCTTCGGTTGTGGGTCCAAGTCTTGTAGCCTTGCCGGACGCGACGGGTTGCCGCCTGACCTCCAGGTTGTCCTTTTATGGGAATCCAAAATAATCCAAACTAGAACTATCCAAAATACATCAGTCCAAAATTTATAAGGAAGGTAAACACAATGAATAACCCTTTTTCTCATAATAACACGTGATCACCTTAGTCATGTATTCTTTTAAAACACTACAACATCCTGAATTACCATAAAACCTTGTTGATTACATTCATGATCCCTTATTCCTTATAGAATAATAGATATACTCCTTCATTCCAAAAATGTTGTAAACCCCAATAATGATGAATATACAATTCATTAATCAGTTTCAAGGTTGTCAAGAATATCCAATAAAATTTATCCAAATAAATCATGTATTATTCTAAAATCACTACCTCGGTATCAGAACCATATTATGGTTTATCTTTCTCTCAACCATATATTTTCCAAAAATTTAACCTGCTATTGAGTCACTTTTCTTTGTTCCACACAATCTCAAGTCCATAATAAAATATTACTATAGTACAATCCTTATATACTCCATAATTATTATAATAAGTAAATTATTGACACAACACTCAAATGACATAATCAACATAGGAACTCTAATCATTTCTCTTCATCTGTGGTAGTATCATAACTTGATTATTATCCAATAGCATCATTTGCGGCATAGTCTGACGACTGGGACATAGGTTCGTGTAGTGTACAAAATCTTTGCAAATGAAGCATTGTACATTTGAAACCATTTTCTTTCCCTTGCAGTCACGTACTTTCTTCCCTTTTCCTCCAGACTTATAACAAACTCCCATTCCTTTCAGGAAAGTTCCAGGGTGTTTCTTCCAACAGTTATCACATATGGGAAAATTCTTCTTTTTCCCTCTTCCCTTTATCCATCATTCTCTCTTCCCTCATTTTCTTCTCTTGCTTCCCTTCAAAGACATAGGACTTAGTAAACTCTTTACTTATCTTATCAACACATGATATTATGTCTTCATATGATGATAATACAAGGGAGACTATTTCTCTTATAAATTCTGGCTTAAGACCATGAAATATACAATCTTTCTTTCTCTTTGGATCATGTGCATTGCTGGTGTTCTCATTCCTTCTACTGGGTTCCATTTCTAAACAATAGCATAAACTAGGTTAGTTTATGAATTGCAATGAATAATTAAAAACCTGTAAAATACCTAATGCAAATTGAATAGTTTATGGATATAATCCATAATCATAAAAATGTTTTCTTTGAGTAAGAATATACTCATGAGCCCTTGATAATGGTTTGTAAAGAAAATGAGAATTATCCTAAGAATATCCCCCGGGAGTGTCGTAACCAAGAGTGCAGCAAGGCCCGTTGTCGTGCACCAGTTCCCGTTCGAGTCTAGCTCAAAGTGGTGTTTTCAAGTTTTACCCCTATGTACATCCGTTCCAGAGCCGCCTCTACCTGCTCATATCCAGATGGGGATGTATTGCTTGGAAAACTCACAAAATCTCTACAATACGAAAATTCTAGGATGTTCTTCTATACTAATCCTCAAAGTCTATACTAGGGATATGTGTTCTAATCAGAGTTTATCTAAATCTAGTTTCCAAGGTTATTTCTAAACTTCCTCTAATACCAACTGTAACGCCCCGACCCCAGTGACCTAGAGTCGGTGAATTATTTTAATACATTGGCATGATTAGAAGGAATCAAGTCCCGAAGAACCGATCAGTTTAGCAGTCTTGGAAAATAGATTACATACATGAATGTTACATTACACTTTATAATATACAAAACAACATAAATAATCCTTTATGAATTCCATTGTGACTTAACCCTGCATATCAATCACAATACACTTCTTGGAATCCTGGGAAAAATAAAACATAGAAATGGGTGAGCTCAAATGCTCAGTAAGGGTAAGCAATACAGTATAAACTTTCAGAAATAAGCATAAACACTTGAGGCAATGTATAACTAACACAAAAGCCTTTAAAAACTTGAACTTAAACATAGTATGACAAAAATAAAATGAAATAATGCCATTTACTTATTCATATGGATATTCTACTAATTGAATAATCACATGCAATATCAATAACCACTTTCATAATGATGGAATGCATAATGCCAGACTATCATAACCACCAAGCCAAGGTCTCGTGCCAAGACTACAAATAAGATTTTGTTAAGGCCTTGTGCCAAGACACTAGATTGTCTCATGAGACCTACCGATGCATCGAGGAGCTATAGCGGGCTCCACCCGTCACTTACTAAGTCCAATGCATTCCCATATGAAAAAGTTTAAACATAACATAAACATTCGTATTAAAATTAGCATACGAAATGTCAATACTTTCTCCATAAACCATGAATGGTATAAAAATAACACATCCACAGTAAGACATATCACAAAACCTTCAATACAATACAAAACTTTTGTATCATAATAAATCAACTTCAAATAAACTTAAAATCCATCAAAGTAGTTGACATAGATGAAATAAAAACTATTTGAGAGAAATATCTCTTTTCTCGAAATCATTGAAAAGTCACACATTTATAAAGGAAGTAATTTAAAAGAGATTTTTGAATCAAAGTGTCCCATAACACTTTGAAACTTTTGAAAAGAAATATCACTTCAAAAACTTCATGTCCATATAAATAAATCCTTAAAATAACTTTGAAAACATGGAAATTAATTAAAAAGATTTAGAAAGATAAATCTTTAAAACATTTAAAATTATGATCTTGATAATAAGTACCTTTCGAAAATTCTTAAAATATTCATTTTGAAATAATTTAAAAGTCACATAATTATAAAATAAAAAATTTACTTTGAAAATATTCTTATAATCTTGTAAGGGAAGCCTTGACGATTTTATAACGGCGGTAAATAGTCGCACCCGCCATATAAGTTAAAAAACATTCTTACCTTAATTCTGTCAAAAAGGTTAAAAAGCAGCTTGTTTGGAAAACGACGGAAAGATTCCTTTATAAACCTCTTATAAAAAGTCAAACAAGGGAATAAATGAATTTAACCCATATTCTTGTAAATGGTGAAAATGTTTTGAAATACATTGTGAAGAAACATTGATGTCGATGATAAAGAAATACCAGTAGATTATTACGTATAAACAACCTCGGATAATGGAGAGATTGCGAAATAAACCCTTACCTTGTACTTTTCCTTGGTTGGGTGTAGGTTAACCTCCTGTATAATGGTGAAATAATTGTTATTAAATTATACAGGAATCATATACATTCATATGATATCATATATGATCTTTTAACATTGATTTGTTAATAATATCTTAGAATTATCGTTGTTTCGGGTGAAAACTTACTCGTTTTCTTTTATATGTTTTGTTATGTAAGCCATGCTTTTCATGTATAGGTTGTATATTACTTAAATCCAGAATGATATAAAGTCCTTAAACATTATTTTTAAATCATAAAATGATAATTATACTTGAATGGATACGAAGGAGAATGAATCTCATCGCGTTCGTGGAGACGGTAGTCCGTACGTACGCACGAGCAACAATATCATTCTTTTGATATTAAAATAATATATAATTGGATTTTATATCATATATAAAGAATCATTATCATGTTATATTTATTATTTACATGAATTAAAAACCATTATTATACCCATCCAAATAATAATATATTGAATAACAATTACACCACGGCGTGGAGACGGTAAGCCGTACGTACGCACGTATGGTGACATGTCATTCAAAGGATGGATAGAATACTGAATATGGTTGTACCATATTTATAATAATATTAAAGTATATATAATATATTGGAGTTATTATTTTAGAATGGTAATAACAAAGAAAGAAGAAGTGGATGAAGAAAGGAACTTGAAAAGGGGTGGTGAAAACATTACCTCTTCTTCGGGTTCTTCCCTTTGATTTGATCAAAAGGGATCCATAGGCTGGCTTTATGATAAAAATAATGCCTCTAGGTTGTGTTGAGGGAAGTTGAGAGTGTATTTGGGCAGGGTTTGGCCGAACAAAAAGTCTTTTAATTTGTGAATTAGTGAGAAGGGGGAGTGCCCTTTTATAAGAGGGGTGAGGGGCACCTTTGGAAAAGCTAGAAATATTAATTTATAATAAATTCATATTCGGTTTCTAATGGATCAAAAGTTGATTATTTAAATATTAAGGTGGGTATGGGTCGAAAAACACTAAACCAATATAATTTAGACAGGTTTGGGTTACTATATTAACCTTATCATTAAGTATTAACTCTAAGTTAATTAGTTTCACTTTTAGAATGTCTCTTTGTATTTTTATATTATATGGTTAATAAACTTACTATATACATCCAAGAGACACCCAAGTGGTCCATTAATGATACAAATATCATGATAAAAGCCTCTTGTATGAACCTTATATTTTTAGGAATTTAATATCAATTGATAATATAATATTTCTTTTAAAAACTCTTTTATGTCAATTTTGACACTATTCAATAGGTGATTTTTTTGAAACTCATAAAAGAATTATTACTTCGAAAAAAGTCAATTAAATCAATCCTAATATGTCATATTAACCTATAAAATTATTTTAATTCAATAAAAGTCTCCAATTATATTTATTTGGGTATTTATAATATCAATTATTTTAGTTTTTCACTATTATGGTAATTACTGCATCATCATTGTGTCATAAATAAATTAAATTATAAAATGTCTAAAAATTATAAATAAAATATAATTATGTAGGAAATCTTTTTTACTTTCTAATTAATATTTATAATCGAATTTATATTATGTGTAACCCTATATTAAAAATGGTTTAGTAAATAAACATTGATTTTAACTCTTTTAACTCTTCTTTGAATTAAATAATAATAAATGTCCTAATCTAATCCAAGTGGACCTAAATGATAATATTTTATTCCTAAGGTGGTTTTTGGTCGAGATAAACTTGTCCAAAATAATTAGGACATGTGTTAGGGTAATATAAATATCATTTTTACCCTTAATTACCCTATTTACTTTTAACCGTGGTAAATAAAAGTAAAAAGTTACTATTCACCAAAAATTATTTTCAACTCATTGAACCACATTTTACTCCTTGATATTAACCATGTCTCTCAGATTTTCGAAATTCCAATCACAGAAGAGGTAAAATTAAGTTTTATGAAAAATTAAGTTTTTTTAACTACCACTTAGTAGTTTCACTATTCATCAAAAATTGAAGTTTTTCAGAACAATGCCAAAATTTCACCCTAAGCTATAATTGATATTCCGAATTCAAAAATTATGTCTATTTAAAAAATTCCAAACATGTAAGTTTCATTAATTAATTTTATAATTAATTCCCGCTGTCACAACTAATAGCGTGTTTTTAAGAAACAATATATATCAAAAGATTGACAATTGTTTATTTCCAATTTCAAAGTGAAATTAATTATAATGAACACCGTTGGATAAAATGGTAAAAATATATTCTAATTATGCTTTAAAACCACTCAATAGTATAATTTATCACTATAAATTATTTTTATTAAAAAAGTTGTTTTTAAGTATTTTTCACTATTCATAAAAATTGGAAGTTCTCAGAAAAATACCAAAAATTCAACTTAGGATAATTTCAATATTCCGTATCCCAAAAAAAAGTCCATTTTGAAATATAATATATATATATAATTTCAAAAAGTAGGTATTACTATTCATAACGGCTAGTTTGATTGGTTGTGGTGTGTGTTAGAACTCGAAGTTGCGTACAACACACACTACTATATTATTCAAAGGAAAGCGTACCACAGAATCTTGGGATGTTTCATTGTAAATTTTTGATGTCCCCATTCTAAAAAGTAATTTTTTTAGTCAAATTGAATATATAAAAGTTTAAAATATTGTATTCAAAAAAAGTTTCACTATTAAAAGTTGGTAAAAGTGCAATACTGAAAATGAATTTGTTCTTACATTATGTCTAAGAAACTCATAATATGGATTCTAAAATTATAAGGATTATATAAAGTTTAAAATTTAGTTAATACTATTCATAACTTCTTTTGAATGGCTTGTTTGGTTAGTCAAGGTGTGCTTGAACTCGGTGGTGCGTGTAGTGCAAGTTATTGAATTATGTTGAAGAAATAACACACTATGAAATATTGGGGTGTTACATAGATTATAGAGGCAATGCCTTTCCGGTTTAGGGATTTTACCTCTTTGGTGCTAGTCTCCATCCCCTGGCCTATGGAAGGCGGGCTTAGGGTAGTTACGGCACGGGCCCCGAGGGACGGGTCGTGACAATTACAGCTATAAAATAGAGTAAATCCTTTCTTATTCATTGAATTTTCCATGTTATAACTCATTATAAAAAAGATTCTGTAACACTTAATCTTTTGTCTATGATACCATTTTGCTTATCCATGATCCATAAAACACCCTAAGAGGGGTGGGGGTTAAGGTGTTTAAATTATCTCAAAATAAATGGATCGTTTTATTATTTTATAAATAAATTCATATACCTCTCAATTTCAAACACACATCCACAAAAAATAAATATATAAAGTTAATGTAATATTATCATTTATTCTTTCTCCACCAATATGAAAAACATAAAAGGATGATTCATTTGAAAATGGACCAGTTTACCAAAAACAACAACTAATTTATGTGATTACTAGATTTGGGCAGGATATACCAATACACAAATATACATTACCTCAATAACAATATCCATATACAACTTCATATACGATAAAAAATAATATATGACACATAAGAAACTCATAATGAATATATAAAAATAAAATCAATACACCATTAAGATTTAATATATCCCATTTTTGTCAAACCTCTGATATGATTTAACCTTAAATAATATTCTATCCTTTGAGAACAACCTCTACAAAAAATCTCTATATTTATATAATACCCTTTCAATACTCTAAAAACATTTTATATCTTTACTTATAAAAATATTTTTATTTATATTCTTTGATTTGATCCTCTAAAAATGACGACTATCAAATTCCACAAGTATGAAATTTAGTGGATCTCTTATCCATTTAATATATATGAATTAATTTTTCCCCAAATATAAATATCTATCATAGAAATCATACAAGAATAATTCTATAAAATCTTTAGAAATTAAACAAACCAAAATGAGTTGTAACTCACCATGAAATGGTTTTTTTCACCACCTTGATCCAAAAAAACCAAATAATAAAAATTAAAAATTTCAAAAATATCTAATCATTTCAAAGTTCTTAAATCTATATATTTTGAATCATTATGACATCATTCTCAGTATAAAATGACTTGACCAAGTCCTCCCAGACATCAGAATTCCCCACCAAAAAATACTTTGTTCCATGACTTCCACTATGGAGAGTTCGTAATTTTTCATCAAATGGTCATCTATAAATTCCTATTTTATCATTTCCCCATATTTTTAGAAAAAAAACACTATAAATATTGTTCAACTTAAATAAACACAACCACAATATAGTCAAATTTTGAATTTTTGTTTTCCATATGATATGTAGCTTTCATAACTAATTTTTCTACCATACACCATAATCAGATACTTATATTACCATAGATCACGATGAAAATAATTATGCGGTTTTAATCCCCTGGTATATTAGGATTTTATCTACGAAAATGACTTCCTCCATGATCATGGTTCTCATTTACATTATTGTTCATTGAACCATGTTGTTGCACTAACCACTACATATTGATTTGTTACTCTAGAAAAAAATTACACCAAATCTTTATGAACAAAATCTATCCAACACCGAAATCCAAACTGTGAAATATTCCATTTTTTCATCAATTTATATCCATATAATGAACATAAACACAACTCCTAGAAAATATTATTTAGTAATAACCAATATAAATCCAATATTCCCTTCTTTAAAATCTTAATTTTCAGCATTATTTACTCCTTTAACATAGGTTATAATTTTCCTGGTTTATCTTTTATATGGATTTTGGATTTAGAAGCATACACATGATATTTTTATTATGAAAAAATTGACTCTAAATATTAAAAGTTATTATTTATTGTTCATTATAAGGATACTATAAGTTATTATTTCAAAAAATCTTACCAAATATACAATCTATACAGTTTGATATGGCATGTTCTTTGAGAGGAATCAATTGAATATAGGTTTCAATGGAAAGAAAATCAAACTTATAGAATTTAAAACCAATAAATAGTGTTTTATTTCTAATATAGAAAGATAAATTTTTCAACAATGTGTTTTTGAAGCTAAACCAAATATGGTTACATTGAAGCCCTAACAGTTTAGGAGGATTTGTTAGCTCCCATATATATATGGTTTTCTTATATAAAATAATAATAATTTAGTGTTAATTTATGAGGAACCTATTAATTTGAAATAAGATATTAATATTTTTAGATATGATAACCGATTAGAAGCCATGATATCTAAGGTGGACTCAATTCACAATAACTGAATTTTTAACATAGTAGAAGGATCTAAAGGGGTAAAAACAATAGTGTATAAGAATTATTAAAAAAAATGAAATAGAGTGTAAATATTCTCCCAATAATGATCTATTTTTGGAATATGGTTGTAGATAAATTAACGGTATTGGAGATAAAGAGAATTTTTCACCTGTTACTATGATAAAGTCCATTCAGTTATTTCTTAACATATTATCTCGTTATTATTGTGAGATATATCAAATAGATATTAAAAAAATTACTTAATAGAAATTTAGTTGAATAAATTTATATAAAATAACCCATTGTTTTTTATATTCCAAATGAGTTTTCTAAGGTATTTAATTTATTGAGGTTCATTTTCCGGATTGAAGAGAGATTATCGGAGTTGGAATAATTTTTTGATGATTAAATCAAAGGGGTTTTTCATCAAGAAATTGAGTGGTTCTTATAAATATGATAAGGTAGGTGGGTGTGTTTTGGTATATATAGTTCTATTTTTTGATGCAATATTGTTCATTAAGAATTATATTTTGACCTTCCACTCTGTAAAATCATGGTTTGGAAAATGTATTTTGATGGAGTACATGGGTGAGTATCCTGTATATGGGGTATGAATATCTATAGAGATAAATCAATGATGTTTTGTAGTTTATATTAAAACACACATATTGGTATAGTTCTAAAGTGTTTTATCATGGAAAATAAAAAAAAGGGTATTTTTAAGTGTTTAATGGAATGATTCTTATAAAGTCACAACATCCTTATAGTGAGTTAGAAAAGATAAACAATGATAATATGACTTATAAATTTTCTATAGGATCTATCATGCATAAGATATTTAGTAATCAACCTAATACCTCTTTTTCTTGGATCACAATAAGTATATACTAATCAAATCCCAGTGAGTGTCACTAAATTTCGATAAACAACAACCTTAAGTACTCGAGAATAAGTAAGGATATATTCTTGGTCTTTGAAGGTTTGTTATTGAGATTAAATTTTTTATATTTTTTATTATTTGTAATAAATTGTTTGTAACCTTAATATTAACATGGAATTTAGGAATATAGTATATATTTAATTAAATTTATAAATAAATAGATTAATTGAAAATTTACCTAAAATCATGATTTTATTGATTTAATGGATGAATTATGATTTAATTCCATGGATATAACTTATATGAGGTGTTTTTATGTTTCTATTGGTGAAAACGTATATCAAAAAATAATTAATTACATATACTATAAAAAAATATTCTGAGAAACTGATGCTCCATTTGTAAGATAACATAACCCATGTATTCTCTTAAATTTTTGTCCTCTACCAATATAAGCATTAAAATTATTTGTTATTTCTAAGACTTTTCAATTGTAGTGAGAACCCATGTCCATACAGATACCCAGAGAATCATAAAGCGAAGGAGACAAACGAACAATTGAAATGAAGTTTAAGCCTATTAGATGCATGATTTCTAAGTAGTTGCCAAAGAATTCAATTTACCTCTATCTCCAGATCATCTTTGATGATGTCCTTTATAAAAATTACTAAATTTTCCCATGTATAAATGAACTCTTCCATGCTTAACTACCCTACATTAAACCCTATTGACAAAATATGATCTTTTTTTTCCATCCACTATGTCTACATCCTACTAGTTTCCACTTCAAGAGCTCTCTCATACATCTTATCCTGATCCACTTTCAAGGCATTGAATGGAATCAATTTTTCCAACATCTCTTACTCAAAATGGATGATAACTTTCAATGTCTCCTCGAGTGGGACCTACTCCATCATCTTCAACTCCATGATGTCCAGAGCTTCATCAACCATTTCTTCATTGGTGCCTATTTGACACTGCAATTTTGAATCCACCATTACTTTATCACCCGAGGGGATGATTGGACCAGCAGCCTTGCATCCCGCAGACACGAGGTTGATGGAGGTCTCATCCACCTCATGCTTGTCACCATTTCAATTTCTCAAGGAAATGATGCCTACATTTGTAAGAGCCTTTGGGGGAAGCTTACCCTTACTTGCAAATCTAGTGACCGGAGGGCTAGGTAGGTTGGAGTAATACCTCCTAGGACACACCCTCCCATTTTTCATAATAAAGCTGTTAGAATCTACAATAGTGTTCTTTCCCTTCCGCGAAGAGCATCTAAGATATTCCTTCGTAATTAACAGTTCCTTGGACTCAGTTGGATCCAAAGCATCATCCATGTCCTCTGGAGAAAAACCCCCTACCACCAATGGATCCTCTCCGTGGGTGACCTCCAACTCTTTTGGATCCCCATGAGCATGGCCATCATCTTCTCCCAAAACTTCAACACGGTTTGGAGAATTTGAAAATGGTCCTCTGAAATTAACCTTCTCAGCATAAGAAATTCTAGCTTGCGAGGCCTATTGTAACTTGTCTGGAGCTCCTATCTGGGAAAATTTGTGACCCATGAATTGGAAATGCGTTGAGGTGTCGACTAGAACCGGAAACTGTGAAACCAAACTAGTTTACTCATCCCTACGGGAAACCTCATTCATTGCATTAACATTGGATGGATTTGGAGCCATCTGCAATGCCTAAGAAGCATCCAAGCTGACCTCCATTTTTTCCCTCCCAAACCCTTCTTGGTCAAGTCTTGCACAAAGAAAACTATCAAGAAGTGACACAAAAACATCCTCAAATGATCATTCCACGCTCATATCACATTTCAGCCATTGGATAATATCATCATGTCTTGGTTTATCCTGAGAAAATAGAGAAGACTAATGTTGATCAGTAGCATCCTCACATAGAAGCCAGGGAGAAGGAGAGGCAATGAGGTCAGCCCCTAACTATGGACCACCTTCATCAGTTCTAGACCCATCAACGATCCCATCTATTCCCTGGGGAGGTTTATTGTCCCCATGAAACCCTTGGTATTTCCTACCTCCATGCTGGCAGGAATGGGGCAGGTGCCTGAGGTGGAACATAGTGAACAAAAGTGCATCCAAGAATCAAAAAAACTATATAAACTATGTTTGTATTCCTCATAAGACAACAAATAACCAATTCTATATATGTGTGAGTTTTTTTATATGCCACCATCCAATGTAGGTTTCATCCACTTACTAAGAAATAGTTACACATCAATATAGCCTAAGTAGGTATGATGATAATCTTTCAACCATTAATGGAGTCTCAGCCTAAAATTGACCCTCTAATCCCATTATAATAGAATCTCAACTACCCAAAAAACATTATAAATGAATTTAAACATTTTTAGTATTGTGATTATCTATTTTTGGTAAATCCATATTTCATATTATTTTAGTATCCATCGGTTATACAACACACTGTCAACCTCTAACATATTCACCATCCATGCTCTAATGTATGGTCAATTCCTAGTTAGTTTTTTACCAATTTCAATGAAATTTAAAGGGTGATAATAAAAAATAGACTAATTACTAACATATTCCTATCTAGTAATATAATGTCCATTCTCTATCCACTGTATTTCAGAGCTCTAATGAATGATCCATTGGATACCAATGCACTCCCAAGTTCTCAATATTTCTTTTTTTCACATAAATATATTATCTACCTTCCACAATCACCCAAAATTACTCATGGTGATGGGGTGAGAAAATTTATCCTATATATATTACACATGTCATCTATGAATAAGATAAGAATATCATGCTATCATTTTATAAAAAAATAAGTTGTTTCATTGCAAACATTATACATAGAACTCAACCTAACTGGGAGAATATTTGGGATTATAGGGGATAAAAATTATATTTACCAAAGATCTAGGAAATCAAATTATATATGGGCACTCTTAAAGTTGAAGATGGAGAAAAATATAGAGATGAAAACTTGTAAATTATGTGATACATTTAAATTGAGGATGATCCCATTGAGAAAAAAATTATTTTTTTACAGTTTGTTCATTAGTGTACTTAGATCCATTATATAGTAATTTTAGTGACATTTTCTTCCAGTGTTTGTTTCTTATTCCTCTCCTTTCAGCTTCTATAACTATTAACTATGAAGATATAATGATAGTGATAGTATAACCTAATAATCAATTCTTTGATGAAAAAAATGATTCTGGATTCTATGAAATTTTTGACTTGATTTCTATATTTGATATCTTGGGATATGGGAAGGATGAGGTGCCAAAGTAGGTGACATGACTTAAAATATGAATTTCAACCATATCTTATTCATCTATTTCATAGATTTTATCTTCCCAAACATGATCAAACGGTACATAATGGAAGCTAAAATTGAGTTTTCTATAGATTTGAAATTTTATCTCACTGATATAGTGATGGAACAAAGTCTATAGAAGTTACTCTTTTCATTTTTTGAATATAGTTGTGTGAGATTCCCTAAGAGAGTCTTTGGTTTATTTCTCAATCATATATTTTAAACCATGGGGGTGGATGTGTGTATGATGGGTTATAATCAATATGTATGAATGGGGGAATTGATTATAAAAAGATAGTGATGTAAAATGAGGTCTAATACAATTTTTTTTACTTTCATAGTAATTGTATTTGTGTTAATCAACTTTTATTGTTTCAATTTTATTTTTCATTTGACTTCCACCTATGATATCTTTATATTTTTACAATCTTTTTAGTTAAATAAATATCATAGATGGGTGGTGATTGATATTTTTCTCTAGGATACAAATCAAAGGTTTCAATATATTTTAGTCTATTAGTGTTTATAAATTGTATCAATAATAGGTTTTTGAAAAAGCTTTAAAAATGTTTGTACAATTTTTTGGTATCCATTAACTTCACACAATATTTCTTATCACCTTGTAAATATTTACTTGTTTTATTTTTAAAGAAGATAAATAATTATTTGGTAATGATCCTCATGTGACATTAAATGTGGCTACAAAAATATTATAAAGGTGGGTTAGGTGGGCATATCATTCCCAATGTGAGGAGGTGAATTTTAGAGGAATCATTAAGGACCTTATAAAAGTGGTTGATGGTGACCACATTAGAGTTCTTGTTAAGGAAATAAATAAATTTTATATTTATTTTCAACAATTAAATTTTGTTGTTGTGTACGAATAGTTGGTTTGACAATAAGAAGAGTGAATCTCCCCACATACTAGAGGTAGTGGATGAAATTTACTCATACAAACTTAATGAAACATCAATTTGTTCTTCTGTAGAAGTGAACATGGAGGAGTAGAAACAATATAAATAAATTAAGGGGGATATATATTCTATGATTTTATTTTTCTATTTGATTTCATCAAATATCAATTTTCTAATAACTCTCCCTCTCAATCTTTTTTAGATTTAGTAATTTTGTTTCCATCCAGATAGGACTATAAACAAGAAGACATAATAGGGGTGGAAAGAGTTAAAGAAGCGAGAAAGGAGACCCTTAATTATTGGAGTTGGTGCCCCAAAATGAAATTATAAATACATTTTGAATACCTGTATTCAGGGATATATGAATATTAATAAATTTTTAATAACATTATGATTGTTCTTATGAATGAAATTATATGTGATAATGTTATAGGGGTACTTATCACACAAAAAGGTGAGGCACCCAAACAACCAATGGACCACTTAGAGGGGAGTGGTGAATAAGTTGTAACTTAAATCTTATATGAATGTATTTTATTTTGAATTCAACCACCTAGACTTATTCGGTGTCAATATAAACTATCTTTCATCACACAAACTCACTTGGATTATTTATTAAATAAATAAAAATAACATAATTGTTTTTATAAGTTTTGGTACTAAGAACTACTCCTTTACTTAATAGTGAAGGTTCCCCAATAAAGGATTCAACACCATAAATTTAACAACCCTAGATTTTATGAGATATATTATTTTTAATTTCTGTGATGTGTTCTATTATACACTAATATTATCTTGTGTTATACACTGTATTAGCTTGCAGTATACGCAACACTATTCTTGGATCGTGTTATACAAAATTTCAAGTTCGTTTGATAGAAGTCATTCTACGCAACATTGAGTGTGTGTATATATATATATATTCAATTTATAAATGAAATATGGTTGTATTATGTTATACAAAACAACGAAGGAGTCTTTCACAACACGCAACCCATACTTGGCTTGCATTACACGCAATCGCGACCCTCCTCGATAGCGTGTGTAGTACGCAATACCGGGTTTCACTAAACAACGATATATTGTTATAATATTATTATGAACTAGCCTTTATGAATAGTATTAACTAAATTTTGAATTTTATAACATTTTTATTCATCTTAAAAATTATCTAGAACATGGTATAAGAATAAAATAAATTTTTTGGGTAAAATAAGTATTTTTTAAAAAATGCAGTTTTGCCGCCTTTTAATGGAGCACCCACTTTAAATATAGTTTTTGACATTTTTTTAAGTTCAATTTTACAAAATAAACTTCTTTTTTTGAATCAGGATATAAAAATCTACATTGGATAAAATTTTGATATTTTCTGATAACTTTCATATTTTAATGAATAGTAAAAACACGCTATATTTGAATTAAAAAAAACTTTTTCATCGTAATAATTTATGTGGTTAAATTATAATATATAATGGTTTTAAAGTAAAAATAGAATATATTTTTACCATTTAATATAATTTATTTCATTAGCATTGATTTTACCTTGAATTCATAGGTTAAATCAATTCAATCTTTTGCAATGTTTTAAACAAAAACCCGTTTTCTTTCGACAATGGGATTAATTTTAATTTAATTTCTTCAACTTTTGTGTATTGAATTTGGAAAAATGGATTACATATTTGGAATCAGTGGGTCCAAATTATTTTAATAAGATACTTCTTATTTTTGGACATTATGAATAGTAACTACGGTAAATTTTATTTACCATAGTTAAAGGTAAATCGGGTAATTAAGGATAAATATAAGATTATAAAATTACCCTAACACCTGTCAAAATCATATTGGATGACTAAAAGTAGACCCATATCACCTAAGGGTCGGATTAAAATCATTTAATGGACTTTTTTCCATGAAAATAATTTAATTATTATTAAACCAAAGAAAGTGACAATAGGTCACTCTCTTAAATTTATAAGTATATTAATTTTAATTTAGTGATAAAATTCATGAAACTTCGAAAATGAATATTCTCAAGAAATATAATGAAATTATATACATCATATAAATTTTTTTATAATTTTTAGGGATTAAATAATTATCATTAATTGTGATACAATAGTGATGCAGAAATTGTTTATCTAGTGAAAAATCAAGAATATAGTTTTTATTACACTAATGTGACCATAAAAGGAACAAAACCCTGACCAAAACTTTTTTTCATGTATATTTAAACCATAATAATACAATGGCCTAATATTTGACCATTTGGAGCCTTATAAAAGCGATTATGACACTTATATTGTTTTATTTTAAATGATGTCAAAGTTATCACCTTCATAATTTAATAAATATAACAATTTAACTATTGTGATTTTTAGATGATAAATTTGAGTAAAAGTATTGTTGTGAAATTTAATAGATTTATCTTCATCATAGGATTTTATTTTTACTTCTCATCCAACAAAATATGTATATTAATAAATTATACAAAAATTATGTAGTAAATATTTTATTAAGAGATAAACCAAATAAATGGTTTTAAAAATAATAAAATAAATATTATATGAACTATTTAATGTGCTCCACTAATTTTCAAGATACATATTACCTTTTTTGAATATATTAAATCTTTTAGTTCAAACATGTCTTCTGTATATATTTTATTTAAATTCAAATAAATGAATAGTGTCCAAATTGTCACTATTGTTATTTTATAGAAATAACATATTATAAAATTGTTTAAAAATCACAAAAATATTTAAAAATTATAAATTTAAATATATATGGTCTAAAATGTTATAAATTATCAAATTATAGACAATTCACATCAAATAAGTAATTCTTTGTTATTATTAAAATTTAGAATGTTATTACCATAAAAAAATTAAATTGATTAAATAAGGATAAATCAAGTTGATAATGATTAAAATAAATTCTTAACATGTCTAAGTTTTATTGGTTGATGATATTACAACCCTATCTGATATAATATTATAATATGAGTCATTTTTGGAGCTTTTTAAGTGGATTTAGATTTATTATAATTTAATATTTTTAAGATTTCCAAAGGTGCCCCTCTCCTCCCTTATAAAAGGGAACCTCCTCCCTCTCTTCCTCACACCAATTTGAGCCTTTAATCTCGGACAAAACCTGACCATTTCCCTTCTCAACTTCCCTATAAACATCTTAGTGGTCCTGGTATTCTTCAAAGACCAATTTTAGTACCCTAAGAGGAGTATTCAAAGAGGTGTGTCAAAGAAGAGGTAATATCCGTTACCGATTCTTTCAATTTGCTTTCTTCTTAAACTTCTTCTTCTTTAGTTGTATAATTATGAAGTAATAACATCAGTATCCTTCATATACTGATATGTTATTATAAATATGAAACAACCCTATTTCAACTTCTATCCATCCTACGGAAAATAAAATCACCGCGCGTGCGTACGTACGGAATACCGTCTCCATGCCTTGGTGTAATCTGTTTTTCCGCCAACACCTTCCATCGATGTGTATAATGGTATAAATAATAACTATATATGGTTATTAAAACATCATACTGATTCTGATATATTATACCATCCAATCCAATTTTATAATTATGGGAACGATATCATCGCTCGTGCGTACGTACAGACTACCGTCTCCACGACGCGATGAGATTCATTCTCCATGTTAACCATACATGAATGATCATAAAGTTTATATAATGAATAATAATGAAATATATGAAATAATAATTCTAATGGATTTATTTATATATATATTTATGTCATCTATTTATTTTCATTCAATTCAATAAGGAAACGAAAACAGCGTTCATGCGTATGTACGACCTACCATCTCCATGAACGGTGTATTTAATTCCTTATATAGATCTATAATATATATGTATATGATGAATATATATTATATATAAATCATGTTTTAAATTCTGGAATTATGTAAATCAGGATATAAGTAATAATATCAAGAATGACAAGTCGAAACGCATACGATAAATGAAATGATTTTACCCAAAACGCTACTTTAACATGGAATTTACAAAAGAACGGGTAATATAAAGTCATAAGTGAAACATATATGATATAATAACAATGAATATGATTATTTAATAAGTCAATGAAATTATTTAAATCATTATACAGGAGTTTCAGATCCATACGAATCATATCGGACCTAAGGTATGGGATAATTATTCCAATCTCATTCTTATCCGAGATAGTTTATTCGTAAGTATTTACCAGGGTTATGATTATTATCCATGTCCATATGTTCTCAAAATGTTTTCATAAAATGTTTAATTTTCTTCCATGTATGTTTAAACACATTTTTACCCTTTTCTACTTTTACCGCATCGTATGGAAGGAATCATTATTTTACAACGTACTTTTTGACTTTTCCGACAAAAGTACGAGAAGAATGTTTTTTTAACTTATACAGCATGAATGGATTTTTAAAACATTATTTCCAAGAATCTTCCTTTACAAGTTTTCAAGTTTATTTTTAATAAACTTATTTTAGTTTAAAATTGTATGACATGTTATCAAAGGAAAAATGTCTTTGAAGTAGAAAGGGTATTTTCCTCAAGAATGGAGTTCAAGTGTTTTATCAAAATTATTTTCCATATAAGATAATATAGGGTTCTGTTTCTATCCCTATTATTACATTGATTTGATTTTGTGGTGATGGAAATATTTTTATGAATTCCTTTATCTTATATGAATTGTTTTATGATGTCACGATGTTTAAGATTTCCATTTTTATTACATGGGTCATGCTATGATGTATGGTTTATGATTTTGTGGCACACATAAGAATGGTATCATTATGAGATGGGTGGGTCCTATATCTCCCTCCAATGCATTGGGTAAAGATTTATATCTCATGAGATAGACATGGCTGTAACGATAAGTTAAACCTGTTCAGTAATACAGGACTGGAACAAGGAGTGAACTCGATTCAGAAAGGGACTTTGTCCACTAAGATGGTCTTGGCAGCAATGCCTTGGCTACTATGGAAATCATGACATGTTCTGAATGGTTTCCACAATTACATGTTTTATTCCCATTCTATTTTATCATTCTTAATGTTTCTTTATGATCTATTCCTTACGTACTTCCATGTTTTATTTCATTTCTCAAGATTTTGATGTTTAAACATTATGTTCATGTTTTTAAGTTCAAATGTATATGATTTGTTTTATTTTATCCATGCTTAACCTTAATGATCATTTTAGCTCACCCTTTATATGTTTTATTTTCCCCAGGATTTAAAGAAATGTTTTAGGTAAGAAAACAAAAGGGCAAGATCTTTATGAGAGATATTGAAGATCTTTCACCATGATTAGAAGATTATTTTCCGAGTTTCCAAATACACTAAACTATTAATATACTTGTGTGTTTGTTTTTGTTATGTATTAAGTATTCCACAAAAGTAATGTAATGTCCATTTACGTCAAGCTTCGGGTCTCTACAGTTGGTATTAGAGGAAAGGTTTCGTCAACTTTGGAAACTAGGATGAGAAAATGTTAGTGCGATCCCTAGAGATATTTCTAAGGTATGTCTAGGGATGTCACTAAGGATAAGTATATGTATAGGTTATAGTCCTAGAATTGCGCTAAAAATCTTAGAATTAAACCTAAGATGTTAGATGTCGAAGTTACTCCCCCTTGAGTATGTTATTTTCCTTGTATGATTTTTTCCTCTCACAGAATTCTTTTTGTGTTTTAGTCAATGGAGGGAACCAGAAGGAATTCGGTTAACATTGAATCCAATGGACAAATTAGTGAATATCAGAAAAAAAATTGCGTAATGCCTAGAGAGAAAGATGTTGTGATTATTCAAAATCAGTCATCGCGATATATGATTAACAAGGTGAAATTTAGTGGTATGCATAATTCATCAAATAAGAGGAATATAGACTTTTATGCATGTTTGCATGTTGAGGAGCATAAAGAAAGGAAGATTGATATTTCTAAAGAAGGGCAGAAGAACCTTGAGGAATACCTCAAATGGAGGGACAAATGTTATCTATGTGGAGAAAAGGGTCATAGAGTGATAGACTGTTATAGAGTTCAATGTCTTATTTGTGGAGAACATGGGCATTACCCAACTCAATGACATGACCTAAAAAGTTACTTCTAAATAAAGGAAGGACTTATTCCAGGACAATCATTGAAGAGGATGGATTGAAGTGTTTATGTATTGGTATTCAAGAATAATGTTTTTGTATTAGTCTATTGTGGTTTTCAATAATTTTATGGTACCGATAACCATGAAAAGTGATTCAAATATTTTTGGAAAGCAGATGAAATGTGCATTTGGAAGGGATAAGGAGAAAATAATATGATACTAATCATGAGCTCATGACTAATATAAGGACAAAGTAATATCATGGTTTGAGTATATAGAAATTTTAGGATTTTGGTATGTGGAAAGAGTTAACTTTTGACAGCATTCATGTTTTCACTAAGATTCAATGGGTATTCATTTTTCAAGAGAATACATGATTAAGGCCTTCGATCGTTTGGAATGTGACCAAAAAGACATATCTTATGATATATTGGGATCAACGATGGTATTAACATGTTTGTTATATGAAATATCTGGTAATCATTTTCACTATAATATGATAATGGACTACAATATTTTGGATAAGCCTAAAGATTGGAATGGATTATGTTGAACATAAGTTAGTATTGTTTAAGGATAGAACCTTTTTCAATATTGTTGATGGGATGTTATTATAATGTAGTTATAGAAAAAGGAAAACCTGCAAGACGAGCGACAACCCGTCGCGTCGGACAAGGCTGTGGGAATCGAACCCACAACTGAACTGAGACTGGCCTTTATCGCATACCACTGGCCTACATGAAGTCCCTCGTTAGTATAAACTAGTTTTATTTTATTAAGAGGCATGATAGATGATGTATAAGTTCATTTTTGGAATCGTATACGATTAACCTCAACATAGATGGACTTATGTATATTTGATAACTTTTGCTAACAGTTTCTTTGAAACAAATGGAATGACCCATCATTCTATCACATGATCTGTTAACACTTCACGAATAACAAATTCAACTTCATTTCTTTAAGAGATGAAGTGGAAATTGTTCAAATCACGAACAACAGTGATATTGTACCAAAATCAAGTAAGTATTTCTTCTAATTAAAATTTTTCAACTTTAGGGAAATGATATTGAAAACCAAAAATGTTTTCCAAGTTATATTATATCCGATGAATCAGATGGTACCTTAGATCATCACAAATTTATGGCTTTGTGACTGTTGTCTTTATCATAGCCATGTCCTCTACCACTCTCCATCAGAACATAATGGTTAGATTTCTCCTCCGTATCCATATTTTCACCTATGTTCTCCTATGATTAGTTAATTTGGGTAACAGTTATGTTTTATACTTTAATTTTTAAAAGTTACGTTATGTTATTCCTTTTTACGATGTGGGTTTCTATTAAAGAAACTTTCAAGTAGAAAACCATTTATAACCCCGACGAATTTCGAGGGAGAAATTCATTTTAAGGGGGGTAGAATGTAACAACCCAAGATTTAATGAGATATATTATTTTTAATTTCTGTGATGTGTTCTATTATACACTATGATTAGCTTGTGCTATACACCGTATTAGTTTGCAGTATATGCAACACTATTCTTGGATCGTGTTACACAAAATTTCAAGTTTGTTTGATAGAAGTCATTCTACGCAACATTGACTGTATATATACATATATATATATATATATTCAATGTATAAATGAAATATGGTTGGATTTTGTTATACAAAACAATGAAGGATTCTTTCACAACACGCAACCCTAACTTGGCTTGCATTACACGCAATCGCGACCTTCCTCGATAGTGTGGGTATTACGCAATACCGGGTTTTACTAAACAATGATATATTGTTATAATATTATTATGAAATAGCCTTTTTGAATATTATTAACTAAATTTTGAATTTTATAACATTATTATTCATCTTAAACATTTTCTAGAACATGGTATAAGAACAAAATAATTTTTTCAGGTAAAATAAGTATTTTTCAAAAAATGCAGTTTTGCCGCCTTTTAATGGAGCACACACATTAAATATAGTTTTTGACATGTTTATAAGTTCAATTTTACAAAATAAACTTATTATTTTGAATCAGGATATAAAAATCTACATTGGATAAGGTTTTTATATTTTTCTGATAACTTTCATATTTTAATGAATAGTAAAAACATGCTATATTTTAATTAAAAACAACTTTTTTCAACGAAATAATTTATGTAGTTAAATTATAATATATAATAGTTTTAAAGTATAAATATAATATATTATTACCATTTAATATAATTTATGTCATTAGCATTGATTTTACCTTGAATTTGTAGGTTAAATCAATTCAATCTTTTGCAATGTTTTAAACAAAAACCCGTTTTCTTTTGAAAAAGGGATTAATTTTAATTCAATTTATGAAAATTTTGTGTATTTAATTTGGAAAAATGGATTTCATATTTGGAATCAGTGGGTCCAAATTATGTTAATAAGATACTTTTTATTTTTGGATATTATGAATAGTAACTACGGTAAATTTTATTTACCATAGTTAAAGGTAAATCGGGTAATTAAGAGTAAATATAAGATTATAAAATTACCCTAACACCTGTCAAAATCCTATTGGATGACTAAACGTAGACCCATATAACTTAAGGGTCAGATTAGAATCATTTAATGGACTTTTTCCCATGAAAATAATTTAATTATTATCAAAACCAAAGAAAGTGACAACATGTCACTCTCTTAAATCTTATAAGTATATTAATTTTAATTTAGTGATAAACTTCATGAAACTTCAAAAATTAATAGTCTCCAGAAATATAATGAAATTATCTACATCATATAAATTTATTTATAATTTTTAGGGATTAAATAATTAGCATTAATTGTGACACAATAGTGATGCATAAATTGTTTATCTAGTGAAAAATCAAGAATATAGTTTTTATTAAAGTAATAGTGACCATAAAAGGCACAAAACCCTGAAAAAAACTTATTTTTCATGTAAATTTAAACCATGATAATCTAATGGTCTAATATTTGACCATTTGGAGCCTTATAAAATCAATTATGACACTTATATTATTTTATTTTAAATGATGCCAAAGTTATCACCTTCATAATTTAATAAATATAACAATTTAACTATTGTGATTTTAAGATGATAAATTCGAGTAAAAGTATTATTAGGAAAGTTAATAGATTTATCTTTATCATAGGATTTTATTTTTAATTTTTATGCAACAAATATGTATATTAAATAATTATACAAAAATGATGTAGTAAATATTTTATTAAGAGATAAACCAAATAAATGGTTTTAAAAATAATAAAATAAATATTATATGAACTATTTAATGTTATCCACTAACTTTCTATATACATATGACTTTTTATGAATCTATTAATTATTTTAGTTCAAACATAGCTTCTATATATATTTTATTTAAATTCAAATAAATGAATAGTGTCAAAATTGACACTATTGTTATTTTATAAAAATAACAAATTATAAAATTGTTTAAATATAAAAAAAATATTTAAAAATTATAAATTTAAATTTATATGGTATAAAATGTTATAAAGTATCAAATTATGGACAATTAACAACAAATAAGTAATTATTTGTTATAATGTAAAATTTAGAATGTTATTACAACAAATAAAATTAAATTGATTAAATAAGGATAAATCAAGTTGATAATGTTTAAAATAAATTCCTAACATGTCTAAATTTTATTGGTTGATGATATTACAACACTATCTCATCTAATATTCTAATATGAGTCATTTTTGGAGGTATTTAAGTAGGGTTTGGTTTATTATAAATTAATATTTTTAAGATTTCCAGAGGTGCCCCTCTCCTCCCTTATAAAAGGGCACCTCCTACCTCTCTTCCTCACACCAATTTAATCCTTTATGATCGGCCAAAACCTGCCCATTTCCCTTCTAAAAATCTCTATAAACATCCTAGAGGTCTTGGTCATCTTCAAATACCAATTTTAGTACCCTAAGAGGAGAATTTAAAGAGGCGTGTCCAAGAAGAGGTAATATCCGTTACCGATTCTTTCAGTTTTCTTTCTTCTTTAGTTGTTTCATTATGAAGTAATAACATAAGTATCCCTCATATACTGATATG
This sequence comes from Viscum album, assembly GCA_963277665.1. Lineage (NCBI taxonomy): Eukaryota > Viridiplantae > Streptophyta > Magnoliopsida > Santalales > Viscaceae > Viscum > Viscum album. Next base: position 1,787,380,291 of record OY728146.1, read on the forward strand.
TTATTATAAATATGAAATAACCCTATTTCACCTTCTATCCATCCTACAGAAAACAAAATCACCGCGCGTGCGTACGTACGGAATACCGTCTCCACGCCGTGGTGTAATCTGTTTTTCCACCAACACCTTACATGGATGGGTATAATGGTGTAATGAATAACTATATATGGTTATTATAACATCATACTGATTCTGATATATTATACTATCCACTCCAATTCTATAATTATGGGAACGATATCATCGCTCGTGCGTACGTACGGACTACCGTCTCCACGACGCGATGAGATTCATTCTCCATGTTAACCATACATGAATGATCATAAAATATATAAAATGAATAATAATGAAATATATTAAATAATAATTATACTGGATTTATGTATATATATATGTATGTCATCTATTTGGTTTCATTCAATTCAATAAGGAAACGAAAACAGCGTTCATGCGTACGTACGACCTACCATCTCCATGAACGATGTATTTCATTCCTTTTATAGATCTATAATATATATGTATATGATGAATATATATTATATATAAATCATTTTTTACATTCTGGAATTATTTAAATCAGTATATAAGTAATAATATCAAGGACGACAAGTCGAAACACATACGATAAATGAAATGGTTTTACCCAAAATGCTAATTTAACATGGAATTTACAAAATAACTGGTAATATAAAGTCATAAGTGAAACATATATGATATAATAACAATGAATATTATTATGTAATAAGTCAATGACATTATTTAAATCAATATATAGGAGTTTTGGATCCATACGAAGCATATCAGACATAAGGTAAGGGATAATTATTCCAATCTCATTCTTATCCGAGATTGTTTGTTCGTAAGTATTTACTACGGTTGTGATTATTATCCATGTCCATATGTTCTCAAATTTTTTTCATAAAATGTCTAATTTTCTTCCATGTATGTTTAAATCCATTTTTACCCTTTTCTACTTTTACCACATCATATGGAAGGAATCTTTCTTTTACGAGGTACTTTTTGACTTTTCTGGGAAAAGTACGAGAAAAATGTTTTTTTAACTTATACGGAATGATGGAATTTTTAAAACATTATTTCCAAGAATCTACCTTAACAAGTTTTCAAGTTTATTTTTAATCAAATTTTTTTAGTTTAAAATTTTATGACATGTTAAGAAAGGAAAAATGTCTTTTAAGTGGAAAGGATATTTTCCTCAAGAATGGAGTTCAAGTGTTTTATCAAAAATATTTTCCATCTAAGATAATATAGGGTTTTGTTTCTATCCCTATTATTACATTCATTTGATTATGTTGTGATGGAAATATTTTTATGAATTCCTTTATCTTATTTGAATTGTTTTATGATGTCACGATGTTTAAGATTCCCATTTTTATTACATGGGTTATACTATGATGTATGGTTTATGATTTTGTGGCACACATAAGAATGGTATCATTATGAGAAGGGTGGGACCTATATCTATCTCCAATTCATTGGGTAAAAATTTATATCTCATGATATAAACTTGGATGGAACGATAAGTTAAACCGGTTCAGTAATACAGGACTGGAACGAGGAGTGAACTCGATTCAGAAAGGGACTTTGTCCACTAAGATGGTCTTGGCAGTAATGCCTTGGATACTATGGAAATCATGACATGTTTTGAATGGTTTCCACAATTACATGTTTTATTTTCATTCTATTTTATCATTATTAATGTTTTTTATGATCTATTCCTTACGTACTTCCATGTTTTAGGTCATTGCTCAATCTTTTGATGTTTAAACATTATGTTCATGTTTTTAAGTTGAAATGTATATGATTTGTTTTATTTTATCCATTCTTACCCTTACTGAGAATTTGATCTCACCCTTTATATGTTTTCATTTCCCCAGGATTTAAAGAAAGGTTTTAGGTAAGAAAACAAAAGGTCAAGATCTTTATGGGAGATGTTGAAGATCTTTCACCATGATTAGAAGATTATTTTCTGATTTTCCAAAGACACTAAACTATTACGATCCTTGTGTGTTTGTTTTTGTTATGTATTAAGTATTCTGCAAAAGTAATGTAATGTCCATGTACATCATGCTTTGGGTCTCAAAAATAAAAAATATCATTCAATTATAAATATAGGGTGTTTCATTGCTACAACTGCAAAGAACCAGGGTATATTGCAAATTAGTGACCTAAGCAAAGGGTTTTCGGAGGCAACATACAAACTCCAAGACAGTAAGGGAGAGCTTTTTCCATCACTACTACCGAAGTGAACCCCGACAACAAAGTGGTGATAGGTAAACAATTTATTGATTCAAGAATAGTGAATGTACCTTTTGATTCAGGTTCTACATATTCTTTTATATCTCAATAGTTTAGTAGAACAATCTCAGCACCACCATAAATCATGTAAGTGAAAATGTTAGTGAGTACGGAAAATTGGGAAATCATTGAATCCCTTGAATATAACTCCTCCCTTATCATAATCTATGGATTGAACTTCCTGGAGAACCTCTTCATACTACCTTTGGCGGAATTTTATGCAATTATTGGCATGTATTGTCTTTCCGTATATAAATGCAACATAAATTGTCATGAGAGGGAAATCACTCTCCGTGTGGATAATCAACCCCCAATTCTATACAAGTTCAAGGCGGAAGATGAATATTATTTAGTTCCATCATCTCAAGCGTGGATATTACTGCCCTATAAGAATGTGTATCTGGCTTAGATGATTGAGTCTAAAGAGGAAACCATCCTATAAGACATGCTTATTGGGATGTAATTCTCTGAAGTGTTTCTCAAGGAATTACCTAGTCTTCCTCCTAGAAGAGATGTTGAGTCATCAATTGATCTTATACCATGGGTGTTGATAATATCCAAGACTCTGTATAGAATGGTTGTTGTAGAGCTTGAGGAGCTGAAGAAACAACTACATGAGAATCTGAATAAAGGGTTTATACACCCAAGTGCTTCACCATGGGGTGCACCAGTCCTCTTCGTCAAGAAGAAGGATGGCTCAATGCGCCTTTGCATCGATTATCGTGATCTTAACAAAATCATGATAAATAACAAGTATCCTCTACCATGAATTCATGACTTATTTGATCATTTCTGAGGAGCACAATACTTCTCCAAGGTTGATTTGTGATCAGGGTATTATCAAGTAAGGGTGAAGAAGGAAGATATCACCAAGACTGCTTTTCGTACAATATATGGGCACTATGAATTTATAGTAATGCCTTCTGGGCCCACTAATGCTCTAAAAATTTTCATGGACTTGATGAATATAGTCTTTAGAGATTACCTCTACAAATTTGTGGTAGTCTTTATAGATGATATTCTGATATACTTTAAAACCAATGAGGGTCACGAGAAGCATTTAAGAACTGTACTAGAGACCTTGCAGAAGGAGAAGCTCTATGAAAAGTACAAAAAGTGTGAGTTCTAGATTAAATAGGTCTCATTCATGGGACATATCATTAAAACCAATGGAATATCTATGGATCCCTCCAAAACATATGAAATTGAGGGATGGCCGAGGCCAACATCAGTAAAGGATATTCTTAGCTTCTTGGTGTCAGCTGGATATTATCGACGATTTGTGAGAAATTTCTCATGATTCTACAAACCTCTTACCGAGCTAACTTGGAAGGGATTAATTTTTTCTTGGAGTCATAAATGTGAAGAAATAATAAAGGAGTTGAAAAGGAGGCTTATCATTGTTCCCGTCCTCACTTTACCCACAAGTGGATAAATTTTTTGTTGTATTCAGTGATGCTTCGAAGAAGGGCTTCGGATGTGTGTTGATGAAAAATGACAAAGTCATTGCCTATGCTTCAAGGAAATTGAAAGTTCATGAAAACAAATATCCAACACATGACCTCGAGTTGGCTGCAGTGATCTTCGTTTTGAAAATTTAGCAGCAATATCTCTTTTGGGAGAAGTGTAAAATATATACGGACCACAAAAGCCTCAAGTATATATTCACACCGAAAGAGTTGAACATGCGCCAAAGAAGATGGTTAGAGCTGATCAAAGACTATGACTGCTCAATCCATTACAACCCTGGGAATGTGAACTAGGTGGGGGATGCCCAAAGTAGATCGGACCCAATGATTCTATCATTGATGTTAATTGAAAAGGATCCAATGTTATTAAATTTGTTGAAGATGGACATGGAAATCATAAAGAATGGAACATCATCAATCCTTTTAAAAATTATTGCTCAACTATCACTTTAGGAAAGGTTAAAGATGCTCAAAAGGATGATGTGCGAATTCAGAAAAAAGTAAAAGCTCTAGGAAAAGGTAAATCCTTGGAGTTTAAAATTAATGAAGAATGAATTGTTTGATTTGGGAAAATACTATGTGTTCCATAAAGTCCAGAGATGAAGAAGGAACTTTTGGATGATGCACATAGTTCAAATTTCTCTATTCACCCAGGAAACACAAAGATGTATCGAGATCTCTGAGATCATTATTGGTGGGATAATATTAAGAAGTATATTGTTGAATATACATCAAAGTGCCTAGTGTGTCAGCAAGTGAAGGCAGAGAGTCATAAGTCTAAGGGGATGATGAAAACATTTACCATACTATAATGGAAATAGGAGAACATCACCATGGACTTTTTCATCATACTTCCAAAGACATACAGATGAAACAATGCAATCTGGGTTGTTGTGGATCATCTTAAAAATGCTTCACACTTCATTGCTATTTGGGAGGATTTCTCACTGGATCAACTGGCATAGATATATATCAGGGAATTGGTAAGGCTGCATGGAGTACCACTTTCTATTTTATCTAATCAAGATCCAAGATTCACCTCTATATTTTGGAAGAGTCTTCAACATGCTCTGAATAATTAACTGGACTTCAGTACGACCGATCATCCTCAAACTGATGGCCAATCTGAGTGGACTATCTAAACACTTGAGGACATATTGAGATCCTTCTCAATGGACTTTAAAGGAGGACGGGATCAACATCTTCCTATGGTTGAATTCTCTTATAATAACAGTTTCCACTCGAGCATCCAAATGGTACCATATTAAGACCTTTATGGGAAAAGGTGCAGAACATCGGCGTGTTGGGCTGAGGTCAGTGAGAGTAATCTTATTGGACTAGAAAATGGTTGAAGAAATGGTATAGATGGTGAAAACCATTTAGCAGCATATCAAGGCAGCCCAGATTCGACAGAAGAGTTATACAGATAACCATCGAGGAGACCATGAGTTTAAAGTTGGAGACATGGTATTTCTACGCATATCTCCATGGAAGAAGGTCATGAGGTTTGGAAAGAAAGGGAAGTTAAGTCCAAGTTACATCGGCCCCCTCAAGATTCTTTATTGTGTCGAGGATGTGTCCTATTGACTAGAACTTAAACCTACCATGCCCAAAGTACATGATGTCTTTCATGTATCCCTCTTAAAGAAGTACATACCGGACCCTTCACACGTACTCTCTTAAGAGGTGGTACAATTAAAGGATGATCTTTATTATGAGAAGTAACAAGTGAAGATCTTAGATCATAGAGAAAAAGTTCTTTGAAATAAGACAATGCCCCTCATCAAGGTGTTTTGTTGAAAACACAAGTTTGAAGAAGAAATGTGGGAATCAGAGGAAATAATGAAGCAGAGTTACCCACATCTATTTTAGTGTGGGAAAAGAAAATTTTGATGGTGAAATTTTTTAAGGGGGAATATTGTAATGACCCTAACTTTTATTAATGAAAATCCCTATGGATCTAATTAAATGTATCTTTATGTAAAATGTTTATATAAAATGCCAACTTCTTTGGTTTTATGTTTTTTAATTTTAAAATAATATTAATAATTGTGACTGTTTCTAATATAGTCGTTGAACAATGATCACATGATTAGTATAAACATAGGGCTTTAACAAATCCAATTTACTCACACAAAGGAAATGATGGCCTCATCCAATAAACTTTCCCCATATGAATCCCATTTATCAGAGCTCAGAAAGGATGTGGCATCATTGGGCTTCACTCTTGACCAAGATCAATCCCCACTTGAACATGTTAAGCTTTAGTGGAACTGCTTATGGGAGAAGTGGAAGTTAGTAGAGATTACCACATGAGCGATGTTATCTGAGCCACCCCAAGAGTCTATCACCAACGCACACCTTACTATTCGGTCTTATGTGGGTGTTATAAGAGGTTATGTAACAAGAAATTATCACTATGGTTATGTACATTATTTTATTATATAATAACGAATATACTTTCATTTTATTATGGTTACCTTGTAAATAATTTTTAAAGCACAAATAGTATTTTTAGTTAATGTTAAACTAAGAAATATATTTTGATGAATTAGGGGTTTTTTTAATTAAATAAAATTTTAATAAAATTTTATTATTGTGATTAAATTAATTTTTATTAAATATAAATGATCATATTATTTTATGAATTCAATTGAAATTTTTATTATGGTTTGAAATCCATTTTTGTCAAAACCCATAAATTGTTGATAAATGTCAGTTTTTATTTTAAAATTGAAAATTAACATATTTATAAAATTATATAGATAAAATTAATATTATTTCGGGAATCAGGACATTGAAATTATCCAATTTTGAATTTTTCATAATTTTCTGAGACAGTCAAATTTTTGGGTAGAAATTAAATACTGTTTAAATATATAATGTGTTTTATGACATCATAAAGACCCAATAGTGATGTAATAAAATACTATAAACATTATTTTCGGACAATATATGTTTTACCACTAAAATTATGTTATTTTGGGTTTTATTTATTTATTTTACAAAGCTTTAGTGGACCCTTCAAGACTTATTAAACATTTTCTCTTTTTAAATTGTTTTCCTTGGAAGTGTGACTCACCTCCACATAACAAACATCATTATTTTAAGAATTTAGGAATTTGGAATTATAAAATATTGTTTTCCACTCCCATTTGGAAAAAATGATGTGCAAAAACCATAGGTTGGTTTGTGGTTTTGATTAGTTTAATGTGAGGTGTCCCAAACCTAAATAATAAACAATTCCCTCTTCTTTCCAATATAAACCCACCCATTATCCCACTTCCTCATTACTCAAATCCATTGTAGTTCATCCATCCTCAGCCCTCATCTCTCTAGAATCCTCCCAATGTTCCTCAAGCTCCCATGAATCCTCTCTCAAGCCTCTCTCAAGCCATTGTAATCACACTTCCAAGTGAGGGTTTTTCTTCCTTTCTCATTTTTGTCCAATTTTATTAATGTTTTTATTCCCTTTTAATTTCAATTATAAATTTTGGGGTATAGTTTCAAACCTACCCCATACTTCAATATTTATGCTGGAATTATGAGATATCCTCTTTCTCTCTCAATAAATTCCTCCCATGTACACCCATTACTGTGCCGAAATTCTGAATGGAATTTATCTCTCCTCACTTACATTCCAGCAATTATTTTGTTTCATGAATCTAAATTCCATTAAAATTGTTGGGACATGTTTCAATATGACCCAATTACTTTTAAATTTCATGTACATATAATGAGAAAACCCTTTCTCTCTCATCAACCATTTTTATGAATTCTTACGTCACGCCGTTACGCTGTCGAAATTGCACCAATTTTCCAAGCCAGTGTCATTGTGTAGTGAATACCATGCCCATTTCTCTATCAATGGTATTCAACTTTATGAAAATTTACTTATTGATTATAAGTTTTCATGTATTAATTTCAAATTCCTTTATTGTGGAATAAATTATGATGTTTTATGAATCTATGTTACATGATCCATGTGGCACACTTATGCATGAAATGAAATGTTTAAGAAGGGTGTTCCCTTATAGCACTCCAGTGCATTGGGTAAAGTATAGTATCATGATACGTCATGTGCAATGGGTGTTTACTCATGCTAATTCAAGTGTAATTATAGTTTAGTTATGATCCATGTGCAATGAGGGTTTACTCATGCTCCATGAGCAATGAGACTTGGTTCATGCAAATTCCATGTTAAGTGTTGTTGCCACATTTCCATGTTATGATTATCATGCTTTATCATGCCTTTATTCTTATGCTTGTCTTTTGCTATATTGATATGCCTATTATCTAAAATTTATTGTATTCCTCATGTTATTCCATGATTATTCCCTTACTGGGCTTTATATCTTACCCTTTTGTTATGCATGTTCTCAGGTTATCCCATGAAACGCTAAGTATTATGGAATGTAGTGGTCATTTAATGGAAGTTTTCAATAAAGATGTTGTATTTCATGTTTTAAGTTGTTATTTAATGATCCTAAGCCCCAAATACACTAGACCTTTTGATCTTCTATGTTTTATCAAGTGAAGTTTATGAAATATGTTATGTTTAATTGTGTAATAAAAAGAAGGGTTGTCACAGTTGGTATCAAAGGATAGGATTAGTTATTTTTTAGATTTGGATTAGAAAACCCTAATAAAGTATTAGAGACAAGAATAAGTATAATAAAAACATCCCAAAGTTTTTTTGAGTATTTATTATGTATTTTATCAATAAAATACATCCCTATATGGATACGAGCAGGTAGAGAAGGCTCAGGCATAGATGTATCCCAGGGGTAAAACCAGAAAACACCAATTTGAGATAGACTCAAACGAGAACTGGTGAATGACAACGGGACTTGCTGAACTCTTGGTTACGACACTCCCGGGGGATATTATTTGTTAAATTCAAAAGCTTAGTATGAACCATTATTTAGGGAAAAAAATACCCTAAGAAGATATGTTAGAAAGTAGATCATGGATAACATAGACTGAAGCCAATAGATTTATATGTTAAGGAAATAAAATTAATTTATAATTAATTATTTTCTTTCATGGATTACCATTTATGTGTTACCCCTAACTTTAGTTTTATTCCAACCATTGGATGGTAATAGGAGGACTCGGGCTAACAACCGATGTGAAGATCAATGTGATGATTGTACTGATGAGATGCCCAATCCAATGGGAGTTGGAATCATGAACATTGTTATGTTTCTCTCTTAGCTAACTCAATCATGGAATAGAAACATGGGTCAAGAGGAACATTCAACCCTCCCTAATAAAGAACAAGTCGATATCGAGAGCTTCATGATACAAAGGCCTCCTACTTTTAATGGATCATATGATCCCTCAATCATTGCACAATGGATCAACTCCATTGAAAATATCATCTCACCCCCCCTCAATGTTATAAATAAAATAAGGTTCTCTTGGTTACTTACCGCTTCTTTAGTGGGCTGAAACCTAGCCCGAGGAAAGCGCTGGTGATCCGTGACTTCGACAACTATGAGGAAATTGTCCGATGTGCCCTCAAGGTCGAAATGGAGATTAGATAATATTAGGGGTATCATGAGGATAATAAGAATAAGGTGGAATTAAATTATGGTGGTCCAATGGATAAAATCCAATGGTGCTAAGAAGATACATCACCCCTCTTGCCAAAGGTGCGGAAAGAAGCACCCTAGAAATTGCTTAAAGGGGAAGAAGAAATGCTTTAGGTATGGAAGAGAAGGGAACCTGGCTATTAACTGTCGGGAATAAATATTTGCAGTTGTGACAAATGATAGGAATGCTATGTTAGAACCTAAATGTGTGGTTCATTGCTACAACTGTAAACAACCAGGGCATCCTGCAAATCAGTGCCCTAATCCAAGGGTTTTCGGAGACAAATAAAAAACTCCATGGCAGTAAGGGTGAGATTTTTCCATCACTACTGCCAAAGTGAACCCCGAAAATGAAGTGGTGATATATAAGCTAGTTATTAATTCAAGAATAGAGAACGTACTTTTTGATTCAGGTTATACACATTATTTCGTATCTCAAAAGTTTGGTAGAACAATCCCAGCCCCACCACAAATCATGGAAGTGAAGATGTCAGTGAGTACGGAAAATGGATAAATCATTGCATCCCATGAATATAACTCCTCCCCTGTCATAATCTGTGTATTGAACTTCCTGAAGAACATCGTCATACTCACTCTGGTAGAATTTGATGCAATTATTAGCATGTATTTTCTTTTCCTTATATAGAGCCAACATAAATTTTCGTGAGAGGTAAATCACTCTCCACGTGGAGAATCGACCCTTGATTCTATACAAGTGCAAGGAGGTAGATGAATCTTCTTTATCTCCATCATATCAAGCGTGGATATTACTACCATATGAGCACACGTATCTGTCTTAGATTATTGTGTCTAAGGAGGAAACCATCCTAGAAGACATGCCTATTGTGAGGGAATTCACTGAAGTGTTTCCTGAAGAATTTTTTGGTCTTATCCTTGAAGAGATGTTGAATTGTCAATTGATCTTATACCTGGGGGTTTCCAATATCCATGTCTCTGTATAGAATGGCTGGGGTGGAGCTTGATGAGATGAAGAAACAACTACAGGAGAATCTAGATAAAGGGTTTATATGCCCAAGTGCTTCACCATGGGGTGCACCAGTCCTCTTCGTCAAGAAGAAGGATTGGTCAATGCACCTTTACGTCGATTATCGTGAGATTAACAAAATCATGATAAATAAAGAGTATCCTCTCCCACAAATTGATGACTTGTTCGATCAGCTGCGAGGAGCACAATACTTCTCCAAGGTGGATTTGCGGTTAGGATATTATAAAGTAAGGTTGAAGAAGGATGATATCACTAAGACTATTTTTCTGTACAAGATACGGGCACTATGAATTCATATTAATGCCTTCCAGACTCACTAATGCTCCAGAAATCTTCATGGACTTGATGAATAGAGTCTTTAGAGATTACCTTGAAAAATTTTTGGTAGAAATTATAGATGATATTCTAATATACTCCAAAACCACGGAGGATCATGAGGAGTATCTAAGAACTGTACTAGAGACCTTGTGGAAGGATAATCTTTATGCAAAGTACAACAAGTGTGAGTTCTGGTTTAAAGAGGCCTCATTCATGGGCCATATCATCACAAGAAATGGGATGTCTTTGGATCCCTCCAAAACAGATGCAATTTAGGGATGGTCGAGGCCAACATCAGTAACAAATATATGTAGATTCTTGTGGTTATCTTGATATTATCGATGATTTTTGAGAAACATCTAATGACAACCCACTTACCAAGCTAACTCGGAATGGAGTAAAGTTTTCCTGGAGTGATGAATGTGAAGAAGGCTTCATGGAGTTGAAAAAGAGGCTTATCACTGTGCATGTTCTCACTTTACCCACAAGTGTAGAAATTTTTGTGGTATTCAGTGATGCTTCAAAGAAGGTCATGGGATGTGTGTTGATGAAAAATGATAATGTCATTGCTTATTTTTCAAGGCAATTGAAAGTTCATGAATAGAACTATCCAACACATGACCTCGAGTTGGATGTAGGGATCTTCGCTTTGAAAATTTGGTGGCATTATCTCTTTGGGGAGATGTGTGAAATATATACATACCACAAAAGCCTCAAGTATATATTCACAAAGAAAGAGTTGAACATGCACCAAAGAAGATGGTTAGAGCTGATCAAAGACTATGACTGCTCAATCCATTACAACCCTCAGAAAGAAAACAAGGGGACAGATGCCCTAAGTAGAAAGGACCTAGTAATTTTATCATTTATGAGAATTGAAAAGGATACAATATTCTTATATTTTATGAATATGGTCAAGGGAATCATAAAGAATGTAACATCATCAACCTTTCACAAATTATTTCTCAACCGTAACTTTTGGAAAGGTTAAAGGAAGCTCAAAAAGATGATGTGGGAATTCATGAAAATGTGGAAGATATCGGAAAAGGGAAATCCTTGGATTTTAATATTAATGAAGAAGGAATTGTGATATTTGGGAAAAGACTATGTGTTCCATCAAGTTCGGATCTGAATAAGGAACTTTTGGACGATGCACACAATTCATATTTCTCTATTCACCCAGGAAACACAAAGATGTATCATGATCTACGAGAGAATTATTGGTGGGATAATATGAATAAGGAGATCACTTAATATACCTCAAAGTGCCTAGTGTGTTATCAAGTGAAGGCGGAGAGGAAAAATTCTAAGGGGATGATGCAACCATTGCCCATACCATAATGGAAATGGGAGAACATCACCATGGACTTTGTCATCGGACTTCTGAAGACATCCAAAGGCAATAATACAATCTAGGTTGTTGTGAATCGTCTTACAAAGGCTGCATAATTCTTTGTTATTCGGGAGGATTTATCATTGGATCAACTAGAACAAATATATATCAGGGAAGTGGTAAGGCTGCATGGAGTACCACTATCTATTATGTCTGATAGAGATCCAAGATTCACCTCTATGTTTTGGAAGAGTCATAAACATGCTCTGAATACTGAACTGAACTTCAGTACGGCCTAACATCATCAAACTGATGGCCAATCCGAGCAAACTATCCAAACACATGAGGATATGTTGAGAGCATTCTCAATGAACTTTAAAGGAGGATGAGATCGATATCTTCCTCCGGTTGAGTTCTCTTATAATAACAGTTTCCACTCGAGCATCTAAATGGCAACATATGAAGTCCTTTATGGGAAAAGGTGCAGAACACTGACGTGTTGGGATGAGGTTGGTTAGTGTAAGCTTCTTGGATCATAAATGGTCAAAGAAATGGTGGAAGAAGGTGAAAATCATTCAACAGCATATCAAGGCATCCCAAAGTCAAAAGAAGAGTTATTTAGATAACCATTGAAGAGACCTTGAGTTTAAAGTTGGAAACATGGTATTTCTACACATATCTCCAGGGAAGAAGGTCATTAGGTTTGGAAAGAAAGGTAAGTTAAGTCCAAGGTACATCGGCCCCTTCGATATTCATGATCGTATCGGGGATGTGGCCTATCGACTAGCACTTCCACATACCATGTAAAAATTACATGATGTCTTTCATGAATCCCTCTTAAGGATGTACATACTGGACCCTTCACATGTACACTCTTCAGAGGTGGTACAGTTAGAGGGTGATCTTTCTTATGAGGAGTAACCAGTGAAGATCTTAGATCATAGAGAAAAAGTACTACGAAATAAGACAATGCCCCTTGTCAAGGTGTTGTGGAGAAACCACATGCTTAAAGAAGAAACATGGGAACAAGAGGAAATAATGAAGCAGAGTTACCCACAACTGTTTTAGTGTGGGAAAAGGAAATTTCGAGGGCGAAATTTCTTAAGGGGGGAGATTGTAATGACCCAAACCTTCATTAATGGAAATCCCTCTTGATCAATTTAAATGTATCTCTATGTAAAATTTTTATATAAAATGTGAACTTATTTAGTTTTATGTTTTTTGATTTTAAAATTCTTTTAAGAATTGTGACCCTTCCTAATATAGTCATTGAACAATGATCACATGATTAGTATAAATATAGGGCTTTAACAAATCCAATTTACTCAGAAAAAGGAAGCGATGGCCTCATCCAGTAGACTTTCCCCATATAAAGCCCATTTTTTGGAGCTTTTAAAGGAGTTGGTGTCATTGGGCTTCGCTCTTTACCAAGCTCAATCTGAGATTGAACACTTTGAGCTTCATCGGAACTACCTATGGGAGAAGTGGAAGTTAATAGAGATTACCACCTGAGCGATGTTATTCGAGACACCCCAAGAGTCTGTCACCATCGCACACCTTACTCCTCGGTATTATGTGGGTGTTATAAGGGGTTATGTAACAAGACCTTAGCACTATGGTTATGTACATTATTTTTGTAAATAATAATGAATATACTTTCATTTTATTATTGTTACTTTGTAAATAGTTTTTAAATCACAAATACTATTTTTAGTTAATGTTCAACTTTGAAATATATTTTAATGAATTAATAGATTTTTAAATTAAATATTATTTTAATTAAATATTATTATTGTTATTAAAATAATTTTTATTAAATATAAATGATCGTATTATTTTATGAATGTAATTGTAATTTTTATTAAGGTTTGAAAGCAATTTTTGTCAAAACCCATGAATTTTCAATAAATGTAGGTTTTATTTTTTTACGTGAAAATTAAAATATTTAGAAAATTATTTAGATAAAATGAATATTATTTCTAGAATCAGGACATTGAAATTATCCAACGGTGAAATTTTCATAATTTTCAGACACAATCAAATTTTTGGGTAAAAATTAAATACTGTTTAAATATATAATGTGTTTTATGACATCATAATGACTCAATAGTGATGTAATAAAATAATATAAACTTTATGATTGGACAATATATGTTTTAAAATTAAAATAATTTTATTTTCGGTTTGTTTTATTTATTTTACAAAGCTTTAGTGGACCCTTCAAGACTTATTATACATTTTGTCTTTTTAAATTGTTTTCCTTGGGAGAGTGACTCACCTCCACATAATCAACCCCATTATTTTAAGAAGTTATGACTTTGGACTTATAAAATATTTTTTTCCACTCCACTTTTTAAAAACCCAAGGGAAAAAACCATGGGCTGGTTTGTGGTTTTGATTAGTTTAATGTGAGGTGTCCCAAACCTAAATAATAAACAATTCTCTCTCCTTTCCTATATAAACCCACTCAAGCTCCCACATCCACCTCACTCAAAGCCTTTTGAGTTCACCCAAAATCTTAACTCCTCTATCTATAATCCTCTCAAGGTTCCCCAAGCTCCAAAGAAGCCTCTCTCAAGCCTCTCTCATGCCTTTGGAAGCACACTTCCAAGTAAGGGTTTTTCTTCCTTTCTCATTTTTGTCCAATTTTATTAATGTTGTTATGACCTCTTAATTTCAATTATAAATATTGGGGTATGGTTTCTAACCTCCCCCATAATTCCCTATTTATTAATGAATTATAATATCCCCCTTTTTCTCTTAATAAATGCCTCCCATGTACACCTATTTCTATGCCGAAATTCCAAAAGGAATTTATCTCTCATCACTTACATTCAAGAAGTTTTTTATCATGATTAGAAATACCATCACAATTGTTGGGAAATATATCTATATGACCCCCTTACTGTCCATTTCATTAACATATTATGAGACACCCCTTTCTCTCTCACCAACCATTTTTATGAATTCTTACGTCACGCAGTTGCGCTTCCAAAATTGCACTGATTTTCCAAGCCAATGTCATTGTGTAGGGAATACCATGCTCATTTCTATATCTAGGGTATTCCCCTTTATGCACATTTAATTATTGATTATAAAGTTTCATGTATTAATTCCACATTTTTTTCGTGTAATAAATGATGATGTTTTATGAATCCATGTTATATGATCCATGTGGCACACTTATGCATGAAATGAAATGTTTAAGAAGCATGTGCCCTTATAGCGCTCCACTGAATTGGGTAAACTATAGTATCATGATACTTCATGTGAAATGGGTGTTTACTCATTCTAATTCATGAGAAACAAGGGTTTACACGTGCTCCATGTGCAATGAGGATTTACTCATGCTACATGTACAATGAGCCTTGGCTCATGCTAATTCCATGTTAAGTGTTGTGGCCACATTTCCATGTTATGATTATCATGATTTATCATGATTTTATGTATATGATTCTCTTTTTCTCTATTTATATGCCTATTTTCCAACATGTATTGTATTCATCATGTTATTACATGATTATTTCCCTACTGGGATTTATAGCTCACCCTTTTCTTATGCATGTCTTCAAGTTATCCCATTAAATGCTAAGTATGGGGGAATATAGTGGTCATGTAAAAGAATTTTTCAATAAAGATGTTTTATTTTATGTTTTAAGTTGTTATGTAATGATCCTAATCCCCAAAGACACTAGTCCTCTCGATATTCTATGTTGTATCAAGTGAAGTTTATGTAATAAATTATGTTTAATTGTGTAATAAAAATTAGGGTTGTCACACTTAACATATAAGGTTTAAGTTTCATTAACATAAAAAGGATAACCAATTCAATTAATAACTAATTTAATTAGGTAAAGGATTACCATTAGAAGGTTTAAGCCAAAGCACACCCGAATTGTCTAACAGTTAACCACTAAAAGCATAATTAAGGAAAACACCCTATATAGGGTGGTTGGCATTAAGAAATTGACCTCCAAATATGGATAGAATTTTTAAAAAGGGTCCTTGAACACAATTATAATTACAACAATAAAAAAAACATGAATTTAATAGGTCATTCGTGATGAAATTACTGCACACACACTACAACTTATAAAATTATGAAACTTAAGGGATTAGTTATAGAATACATACCTTTGGACCATATGAATCTCCTCATCCTGTATCAGCCTTTAGTTTGAACAGTATTGGAAGATATCTAAATAATGGAACAACACCCTAGAAATAGTGAATATGAGCATGCACCGCAATAACTTCATCGAGGATAAGAAAAACCAAGAACAATTGAAAAGAACTCAAGATCTTACTAAGAGGAATCTAATGAGACTAGCAGAACATTGATTGGACTCTGGATAGAATAATTATAGAGGAAACTATATTAGGTTTGAAGAGGGTAAATGTTTTTAGAGACGATCCCTTGATGTCCATTGGAGATAAAAAAAGAGGAAGGAAGGTGTTTAAAACATTTCATTAAGTATATTTTCAATATTTCACCCAAAAACATGGGTTGGGTGGTTTAGTTGTCTGGATGGGCAAACCATATGCCATGTGAATTTCTAGGGGGGACCCACACAGTATGGGAAACCATGTTCCAGCTGAAAAAACCACCTCTACTAAAAACTACATACATTTCACATGGGAATGTTTCCCCTCGCACACAGTTAGGGAAACCTATATGCCTTGTTTCACCCCACTGTCCAAACTCGTATGGTTAGGAGAGTCTTTTTGGTCTTTGTGAAATGGTTTCTACTAACCATGAATCCATGTGATTTATTCCACCTTCCTATGTTCTGATATCTAAACAATACATAGACAACCACTGAACCCTTTCTAACCTCGTTGGGAATCAATATTAGGTCCAAAATAAAGATTTAGAAAAAATTAAAAAAGACCCATACATAAGGTAAACACTGACCTATTACATTAAATAACATGAAGATAAATATTCTCATGATATAAAATATTAAATGGGTAGTATATATACCAAAAAAGGAAATAATTGTTTAATATTCTATATGTATCACGAATGTAAAAGTGAGATGAGAAACCCCTACCTCATGTCAGATTTACTTCGTATGTATTTGTGCATCCTCTATAATTATTTTAACAATTTTATTAATTTATAAAAAAATCATATTCATTTTTATAATATCATATATGATTTTATTATAAAATTTTACTACCCATTTTTTAATAATATTTCAATATTTTCAATATTTTAGGTGTTAATTTATTTATTTTCTAATGCCTTTTTAATGAATATTAATATTCTTATGCATATGATATATATATATATACATATATATATTTTAAGAGTTATTATAATTATTTAATTATCTTATTTAATTTTTCAATACATTTTATAACCATTTTATAATTTTGAAAATTGAAAATGAATCGCATCACTTCGTGGAGACGGTAGGTCGTGTGTATGCACAAGCAATGATATCATTCCCATGATGATTGAAACAGTAAGAAATTGGGTGATATTTTAATTTTAAGGAATAAATATAGTCTCATATATATCACATATATTCATTAAATTTATCCATCTTACATTCCAAGTAAAGCATAAGTGAATATTCAATTGCATCGCTTCACAAGGCAATAATTCTCCATACACATGAGCAGCAATATTATATTTGAAACAAAATTTAATGTAAATAGGTATATGTGATATAGAAATAAAATAATATTAAAAATATATTAAATATAATATAAATGTGTTAAATACTTTATTATATCCTACCTTGTGAGGTCGTGATTGAAAATGAACTACATCAGTTCATGTGGCAGTAGTCCGTTATACACATGATCAATGATTTGTTTTAGAATTTGATGGAAACAAGGACAGATAGTTATTATGAAACCAACATAATAAAATATCAATATATTGGAGATATTATTTTTATTATAATTATGTGTCAACACATTGTTGATGGTGGAAAATAAGAAATAAAACAAAAGATATTTGTTAAATAATTATCTTCTATAAGAGAAAAATAATTTGGATATCCTATTAAGGACCCTAGGGGTGGTATTTTAGGAAAAAAGTAAGCTCTATAGTATGTATAAAGATTTTGGGGGAGAGTTTTCTTATTTTAGGATGATAAAAAGTTATTTAAGGGTGTGAATAAGAAAGGATATGGTGTTCCCTTTTGTAACTGGGGAAAGGGAACCCTCTTGGAAATTTCCAAAAAAGTATCCAAAATGATAGAAATTCACATGAAAAAAGCTTCCAAATAATCTTAGGTTATAATTTGGGATAGGATAATTTATACATATTACCATCCAATTGTATTTACACAAGTTTTGAGTCATTTTTAATACTTACCTTCTTAGGTTGACACCCTTGTAATCCTATTTTTACCTTAATAGAGATAAATAATTTTTTATATTTTTATTATATATTATTGTAAAAAATTAAGATAACATTATTAGATAATAAAACTTTTGATAATTAAAAATATGGAAACCATTTTTCCAAATTAAATTAACATAACTGAAAAAATTAAATTTAAAATTAATCAAGTAGATGTGACAAGAAAGCAGGTTTTTAAAAAGAAAATTTTCAAATGTCTACAAAGTTTTTATATGAAAATTCAATATGAACATGATTTCAATGCAAAAAATTAATTAAATTTTAATATAATTGATCTAATGTTTCATTAAAATCAATTTAAATAATTATTTAACTTTAAAAATAATTTAAATGAAAAGACATATTTTAATTAAAATTCTGTAATTTTCATTATTCAACAAAAAATGAAACATAACAAGAAAATCAAAAAACACCACTTTGGGATAATTTTGATATGGAGATTTAAAAAATGAATTTTATTTTTTATAATATAGTTTCAAAAATTGGTAAAATTTAATTATAAATTATTAACAAAAAGCATGAATAATTATCATTTTAGAAAAATATAGTTTTTAAGAAAACATTTCTTTTACTTCAAAATGATTATTATTTTGTTTCTAATCAATAGATATCCATATATTTTATTTTATACATGTATGAAACATATAATTTTCATTATTTATTTATTATTATTTATACTCATTTAATTAATATCTAGGTTATAGTGTTCAGGTTTAAATAATAATATCTTAATAGAGTAACATGTTTGTTTAAAACCCAGTGTTGCGTTACTCACAAGATATCAAAGAAATTGAATTAATTTAAAAAAAACTTATCTTAAAGTCTCAGAATGATATATTATCTTATAAGATTTATTTTTTTGTCATACCCACTATCAAACATTATTTTCTTATTTTAAAATCACATGGTGTTACATATTACTCATTGATTATGAACAAATATGAGTTGGATATTCTCAACAGGTGCTTCCACTATTACCAAAACATTCATTAATTGATGTGTGAACCAAATTTTTTTGATAAAGGGGAAATCTTGAAAAAGTATGGAGTTGTGATGATTAATTAAATGACAAAGATGCAATAATTTTTATCAAATAATGAAAATACCCCTTTAGTTTGGTGAGAACCCACTACTACTACTTGGATAGTGGTTATATAAACTCAACACACACTAGGGGGTTAACAGAAATTCCAATTTCACTCAAATTTTATTATTTATTATTTTTTATATATAATTCCTATGTTGGTTTTCTTATAGGTTTTAGATTCACTATTAGAAGGTTCTTGTAAGAAATTAGCCTTAAAGATTACATATTCTAGTGTATTTAGATTATAATTAACCTTATATTTCCAAAATATCATTGATGTTTACAGTTTTAGATAGATATTTCATAACCCATACATTAGAAACCTATATATTAAAAAATATATACTACTATTTAGTATACATTTTTTTCCACAAAACAAATCTTTTAAAAAGAACCCCATTTTATTTTCATGATAATTCTTCATGAATTTAATCTTGAATTTTTTTTCACGGATCCTTTAACTATATGATTTTTTTAAATGTGGTTTGAGCACAAAAATCTCATTAAGGGATATAAAAAAGATAAATAAACCCATTTTTACATTTTAAAACCATGGTATTAAAATGGGAGTTTTCCTTTAATATAATAAACCTTGAGATCAAATAATCATTTAATTACACATAAAATCATATTTTATGGAAAACAATTTCTATAAAGAACTTTATAAGAAATTACAAGGGAAAATCATATTCCTTGTGGTTTCTTAGAAAACATGAGAAACCATGAAAACCATTTTCTTAAAAACATACCTTTTTACCCAAAAGGGGTATAAAATTTTGTTACCTTTTAAAATAAAAAAATCCTTGCATAATCATAATTAATCATAGAAAAGTCATAAAGGTTCCTTTGTACATCTTATTAATAGAACCCTTAGAGAACCATTAAAAATAGTAAAAACAATATGGTCCACTTCAAATATAACTTCCCAATTAATTAGAGAGATATCTAGGTACACCTATCATATAATATATATCAATATCACCAAAAATTGTGATCTATAATAGAAACACCTATTATAATAAACAATTTACAACTACTATATCATGAATAAAATAGTTTAATGTAGGACCATTTTATCATAAAACCATTTTAAACTCTTTTGAACCCATGTGAAAAACACTTCCGGATATCGAAATACCCTTTCCCTTTAGAAACACTTTTGAATAAAAAAATAAAAAAACAAAGTGAACTCGTTTATTTATTTAAATAAAACATGAAATCTTATAAATGAATCCAAATATCGAATAATGTTTATGCTATTATTGAATTTCATTGTCACCCTATATGTTAAAATAAATGTTTTTTGTCTTTTCTATAGAAATTCAAATCATTCAATAAAAATATTCATTTATAATACATTTAAAAAAACAAAAGATACATAAAGTTTCCCTTATAATTATTTTATATCCTCATAAATACATAAATAAGTTATTTTAAAAAATATGGACAGGGAAGAAAAGGATTTAGAAGGGAATCAGTAAAAGAGAGTTTTTAAAAGAATGAATTTAACCTTAAGTCTGACACATAATAAATTTTATTTATCATTATGAATAACAAAATTTTGTTAATTATTTACTTACATAAAAACCTATTTCCTATTTTTTATTCCTTTTATCATGATATAATCAATTTCTTAATTTATAAAGTTCACGTCATATGCTTTGATGATATTCAACTCATATTTCCAAAATGAATTCGGTAGTTTTACTATTATTAATGAGGTAATTATTATATCATCTATAGAATAATAATCATGAAATAATTATCATTTTTATAAATCAAATACATTTTTTAAACAAATCATTAAATATTTTAATGAAAATATGACTATGTTACAATCATTGAGACGGTTGGTTGAACATACGCATGAGTAATGTTTCCATTTTTCAATGATCATTATGAAAGGAAGGTAAATATTATTTTATCATTATATAAAAAATAAAATATTATTTCTTTAAATAAACTTATATATATCATCTATGTGATTTGGTGATGGAAAATGAACAACATCTCTTCGTGGAGTTTGTAGTACAGACATACGCACGAACACCATTAAAATTTTTCAACGGATGAAAAGAAAATAAATTATATGATATATTTTATTTTAATAATTTTAAATATTTCATTAATATCATATATAAACACTAATTCCATCATTATAACCATATTTTAGAGACGTTAATGGGAAATGTATTAAATCAGTTTGCAATACGGTTGTCTACTATACACATAAACGATGATTCCATTTCCCATTTAATAGAAGAGAAGATGGATATAGGTTATTAAATAAAAATAAAAATATATTCATTTATTTAATATATCTATTTTATTATTTCATAATTATTGAAGAATATTTTATGGGCTTATAGTAATAAATAAAATTAAAACGCTTGGTTAAAAACAATACCTCTTGTTCAGAAAACCTTCTTTTCTTCACAAATTAAGCTCTTTAAGGTTGATATTATGCCCAAAATAAGACCTTAAAAACATGGGGATAGATTATATGAATTTAAGTTATTAGGTACTATCTGAACCAAAGGGTTTTTTTGTGTAAATAAAAAAGTATAAGAAGTTCCCTTTTAAAAGGGAGGGGAGAAGAACTCTTGGAATTACTTAAAGTATTAAAATAATATAAATTAATATTTTAAGTAAAAATAGCTCAAAAATAATTTTTTTAAATATAGGGTGATTATGGGTAGAAATAATCTCATAAAATAATATTTTTACAAGTTTAAGTGATATTTTTTATCATTATCTTTGTTTAAACCTACATTAACCCTTTTAACAATTATTCTTATAATTAAATTGTTTACTCTTTAGGGGTGATATAGTAACTATAAAATAAAAAATAATCCCATAAATTGTATTTTTTTAATTTCATCAACAATATCCCATTCACTTGGACTAATATAATATTTTTAGGAATTTTAAATCATTTCATTAAAAATTATTTAACATAAAATATCATTAATGTCATTTTTAACACTATTAATTTAAATTGATTTTAGAAAATCAATACAAAGATATAATTAAATTAAAAACATTAAAAAGACAAAAAATATGTTATAAATAAATAAAAAAACCATTGTATACTATATGTTACTCAAATAATATAATTTTTAGAGTTATTTTAAATCTTTTTATTGACTTTTCTAATATTTTTATATGCATTGTGTTAGTGTTTCATTGACATTTAAGGTAATTATTTCATTTCATAAAATTATTAAAAAATTACCATTATGAAAAAAAATCTATATATTAAATGAATATTTATAACTGATAATATACACTATTTATACCAATTTAAAAAAATTAGATAAAATAAAACAAAGAGAATGACACATTTGAGTTTTTTATATGGAATAATATAAAGATTAAAGTCACGGTCATACAAAAAAAGGGAATATATTCTAATTTTGGATGATTATGGATGATATATATTCATCCATTGAAATTTATACAGGTTTTAGGATCTTTTTCTGTCTTTATCGTTTTATTTTTAACCTTAATTAACTGATTTATGCTTTACCGTGGTAATAAAAATTACTAAGGTTTCTATTCACAATATCCATAAATAAAAGGGTCATATTTACTATATTTGAACCCAATAATTACAAGCATGGAATCTATTTTAAAAAATTAAATTCATGGAAATGGATGAATATAATTTAATATTATTCTCACAAAACACAACAAAAAATATTTTTTTTTTTAAAATTTCCTTTTTAAGTATACAAATGTTTCTACACTTAATTAAAGTATAAAATTCATTTCATAGACTTTGATTAGATTATTTTTAATTGAATGTTACTAATTAAATATTTAACATTAATCCAAAATGGAATTTGAATTTATAGATACATCAATAGAACATACAAATTTCAATAAAAATAAATATTTTTCACTATTCATTGAAAAATCAATTTTTTTTTGAATATTCTCAAAAATTCACCCTTAAATTATATTTATATCATAATATAAAAAAGATATTTAATTTTAACCAATAATTTTTTAAAATTTCCAAAAATTATTTATTATATATTCTCACAAAAAGAAATAAAACTCATTTTTTATAAAAAAGTATTTTTGAATAAAAAACAGCTTTCATAAAAACACAGTTTTTGTTTACAATGAATGAATTAATAAATTTTAATTTATTAGTATCTTTATATATATTTCATAATTCAGTAAATCCTATTCATACTCAGATATTCTACATCTAGATGATAATGGCCAAATTTAAATAATAATATTTTTTGGTACATTTAAGCTCAATGTTGTTAATTTTTCATACTATCGAACATAGTCTTCCTATTAAAATATCAAGATATTTCAGTTCCTAACTCAAGCCCCGTGATAATAACATCATGTTTTATTCTTCCTTTTCATTTTTTGATCACAACCTTAATCTTGTTTATCATGCCTAGGATTAAATAAGGCAGTATTAGATAACAGTGTGTAGAGATTTCAAGTTGTTTTAGGTCTTGGATAATTTGCTTCTAGTTTTAATTTATATCTATTTTTACTTCTAAATTGGAATTAAATTTTACCTCGATACCTATTCTTCATTATGATAATAAATTTCAATTTTTGTGGGTATAACTGATTTTAAAATCTCATTTTCAATGACCATCGGTGAGAGTTTCATTTTTTAATTTCACTAATTTGAACTTTTGTGATTAATATAGATAGAAATGTATATCTCATTAACATACTATCATATATTCCCCATCCAATTCCAAAGTAAAATTGTAAACATTATTTAACAAATTATTCCATATACACTAAGTATTGATAGTTTCAAGAGATGTTTGAAATTATAACTTTCATTGATTGTTATTAAAAATTGTAGTATTGAAGTGTATTAATTATGATTGGGCCATAATTAATTTAATATATTCTATAAAATTTGTAAAATGGATACTATGGAATTAAAACCCCTTTACTCCCAAGATACCGTTGACTGCCTATTAGTTGAGCTATATTTTTATCCAAAATATCTCTTCAAAACCATTTCTTTGTTTATTGTAAGATAAATTTTCAACATAGGATGGGAGAATTATGTTGCTTTAATGGTATATCTTTACAGTAAGTTCCATTTATTTTCAAATGTCTGGTAAAATAATTCATTGGTCATCAAAAATACATTCACAAGATTATATTTTCATTTTTATACATTTTACCATCTTACTGTCTATGGAAAAAATGTGTCTATGATAGATTTTTTTTCATATGAAGAAAAAAAATATTATAAAAACATTGAAATAAGGATGAATCAAATACTGAAATTCATTGTGATAACATGTGATTTTATAGAGAATAAAGGGTAAAGGTTGAAAGGAATGTCACTTTTTATTGAGATATGTGATATACCTTTATTGGGGCACACTTTAGGAATTTTATCATGTATCATATTTAGGGATCAATATATTCATTCCAAAAATGAATTTTCAACATTGAAAACCTATTATACCTTGAACCCTAGACCATCCTATCAGAATTTCTTTTGTGTTGTTTGATTTATTTTTGTAGTGGAGAACATAGGTTCTTTTTAATTCTTTGGTAGAATGCATTTACATCCAAAATGAGTATAAATTTATATAAAATATTCTTATAATGATAAAAAATATATTTTAGAGATATGTTAATAATGTGATTTGTAATATTAAAAGGTTTCAATGATATGTTAAAATAATTAATCTAGGGATTATAAAACAGAGAATAAATAGGATAAAATAAATTATATGTGGACTAATTGGCTATATTTTATTTCGTTTTTTTAAACATGGAAAACTAATCATTTTATTTTATTTATGAAACATTTATAATGAGAGAAGTTATACAAGTGTAGGGGAGTGATAAAAAATCAAATTTTTATTTGTTTTAATTTTAATATATTTTTAAAATTTCATAAATGTAATATAATATGATAATTTGATTATTATTTACCAAAATAGTGAAATCATAAGATTAATTTTAAAGTATCATAAAAAATTATATTTTAATTATTTAGTAAATAAATTCTTCTTTAATTTCATGTAGATGCCTTTGATGAGGTGTTTTGATGCTCTTATAGGTGAAAAGTTTGAACAATTAAGAGGTAATTATATAGAATATGGAAATTTTTTCCAAGAAAGATAGTATCCATTCATATGAAAACAAAACCTATGTTGGATCCTGAACATTCTTCCATGAATATAATTGTTTACATTCATACCCCTTGTAAAGAATCATAATTTTTTGGTGTTGAGGTAGGTTATTTAACATCACATCTGAATTTCCCTCAATTAATTTTTTATTTTTTCACACATTTTATCTACCATCAATCAAGATAATGGTATATTATGGTACGAAATCTTTTTTGTTGCGTGTATTTGTGATTTCAACCCATTAAGGCGAAAACGAATAATACTCGATTAAGGCTCCTGCATCCTATTTTTTTTTTAATATGGTTTTATTGTTTGGAAACAATACCTCAAAGTGAAATTTAAGTGTTTTTATATGGTTTTGTTTGTTGAAAAATATAGTTAAAATAGTTCAATGTGGTTATAAAAAAAGTTCCCAAGTTATAGAGACCATAAAATATTAATAATAAAGGATTCCTAGAGATCTTGATGGTGTTCAAGAAGTTTCATGTATAAGGTTGAAAGTTGTTTCAAAATATAGAAAATTTTACAAAATTGATGATTCAACTCTACCTCAGTCATATTTTGAAAAGACAATATTTTCATGGAAGCGTAGAAATTTTTGAAAGTTAAAGTTTCATGAACATTGGAAATAGAGATTATAAGTTTTCTTAAAGATATTGAGTTACATTTGAAATTTATGGAAGAGTAATCATGTTTTATAGACATATAATGTTTATATAATGTTCATTGGGGGTGTAGAAGTCAAAAAAATTGAAATACACATCTATAAATAGGCCTCTACACCCCTTTTTTATAGAGATAAAGTATTGTAAAAATATGAAGTCTTTAATTTCACATAAGACTTTTGTTGACATACTTATTTCAAAGAAACATTTATATGAATATAAATTTTGTGAAGGATCCGGATTGTGTCTTTATGACTATGTGGGTTTCACAGAACACTAGAAGTTGTGTAAAATTATGAAATTTCACAAAAGATTAAAAGTATTGTAAATCATGTACCGAGGTTGTGTGAAAGTGACTGTTTCTCAAACTATAAGATAATTTATTATAATTTAAATATTAAATTGAAATTCATCATTTTGATGAAATAAGAACTCCATTAAATAGAAATTGGTGTGTAAAAAACGCTGATTGAATAAATCAAAGGTTCTATAAAAAGAAACAATGAGTACACTTCAATAGAGAGTTCATTAATATTTTAACTCTTGTTTGGTAGTGAAAAGGAGGTTCAATGGGTCTTCTCTAAATATTGAAATAGAAGTGCACTATAGAGGATTGTGGTATATATTCATATCACCTTTTAATGCACCTTCCACTAGCCTGGTTAGGGTGAACTAAGTAAAATTCATGTGTATCTTACATAATTTTATTTCTATTTATATATATAATTTTTTATGTGAATATGAGATAAGATATTTCTGTATAATGATGAGACAAGATCAAAGGGGAATTTTTTATCCATCATACCATGATTCTCCCCCCGGACAAGGTTTTTAACCTAGTATGGAAAATAATTATCATTAGAGTTAAAAGTTAAAGAGAGTGAATATCTATCAGTTGAAACTATGGATGCAGTATATCATAGAGGGATTCCAATATTTAAGGGAACAAATTTCAAACCATGGAAGAATTTGAGCAGCACTACTTCCTATATTTAGGCTTAGATATGTATACAACTATGATGCATGGGTTCGCTATCAGTATGGACAATTTGGATTTATCAAACACAGAATAAAGATAACTGGGTGATGATTCTAGATCTATTAATTCTCTGGTTGGATTTTTATATCACATAATCCACATGAAGATGATGTCGTAAAATGTTTCACATTTTATGTCAGAAAAGTGAGCATGTTTTTATGTGTCGCTACTTCCTATGATCTTGAATCACTTTGGAATTTAAAAAATGAAACCAAATATCACTAAAACCACCAACATGTAGTATAGGATATGTGACTCTAGAGGTCAAAACCATGAGGACAAGGAACTTAGAATTCAATAGGTATTACTTATAATAATTTTATCAAAACTAATCTAAACTAAAATACATCTAAATGAATAATTAAAGTAAAGAATCAATATACCAGATGAAGCGAAGAAAATGAGTATCCACGTATAGTTTCTCATAAAATATATATATCTCAAAATCACTTACGAAATAAATACTACTATTATCTATGAGAATTATAAGAGTTTATAGCCTTATGTCTCAACACATACAAAAACTACCTAGGCTCATCCATCCCTATTTATAATTAATATATAACCAACTTGTACGCATTAAAGATATTTCTCAAAAGTAGAATATATAGTTATTGTTGACTCTCACTTTCCCACTTTCCTTTATTATATTAGATTTTATCCTCTAGAAACGATAATTTTCTCTAGTCACTAGGGAATTCTATATAAAATATATCTCAATGAAATAATAAATTATTATGAACTCCCTACAAACAAAATATAATTAAAACAATACATACACACCCCAATCAACCTATTCCACCCCTCCTATGAAGATATATCCACTCATAGCCGATCACTTAACCATTACTAAATTGTGAATTTATAAGAGGTAATGGAAAATTTACTAAAAATAATGGAATTGTACAAACATATGAATCCTTCTTGTCATACTTATGGAAACCAGACAAGATTTCTATAATTACATAATTACAAACAAAAAAAGGAAAAGAACTAACAATAAATGACACTAGAGAAGGTTGTTTTTGATCTTACTCTTCTACACTGACTTCAAAAGTAGGATCTCCAATCCCTCCTTGATCATAACCAATGAAACTCCCATAGAGAAAAAGTCTCAATTGTGCATACCATCAAGAATTATCTATTTATATAAAAAACCTTTTCTTATATGTCATGTATTGTATTAAAATATTCTATATCTTCCATATATCATTGTTTTATTTTCTTCTCTATGATTTATACATATTCCCATATAAATATTCCAATAATTAAACATGTGAAATACCCTTAATATTTATATAGTTGACAGGCTCAGCGAGCCCATCTATCCTTCCATTACTTTCTATCTTCAACTAATATTCAATTTAGATCTTTTAGTCTACCTCAAATTCAGAATATATTATATGTATCTCATCACTTATATTCTCCCCTAAGTTCCAAAAACATGCTCATTAATTTATATTATAAAATAAATCCATTAGCATGTTCATGGATCAAAATCCTCAGGCATTCAAATTGAAGCCTATATATAATCTATGGCGTGGTCATATTCACTATGGCGCATGATCCTCCTCGACCAAAACCCCATGTATCTGTAAAAATATTTACCACCACAACATCAAAATATCCTACACCAAAAAATTCAAAATTCATTCATGAAAAACATTAAAAATATTCATTCTCTAACCTTATGTTTCAAGAGAAACCCCTACACCATGAAATCATCTTCGATATCTAAAACACAACATAATAACAATATGTTTACGTAGTATCAACCTAATTCATTAACATACCTCAAAGACCATGGTGAAAATAAGTTTCCCAATACATATTAAAAATCATTGAATAAGATTATCTAAGGAACTATGATGCAATATCCACCTAACCACATGCCCATCCTCATTGTCTAGTTTGAATTGGTCTCCATCTCATAAACCATGGTGGGGTTAACACTGAAAGGTTGAAAATGATAGTGAAAATTTATTACTTGGGGGAGGAGAACACATGAATCAACCATAAATAAAAACATAAATGTAAAATAATTAATAATTACCAAGTTCACATATTCTATCCTCTTTCTACTAAATATTGGTAGGATTCTAGGAACTCCAATAGCCACTCGTGAGATGACCCCATAGAGAAGCTATTTAACCCCTTCTTATTCACCAATTATGTAATCCATCCTTATCCTTTTCTCCTCATGTGTATGTACGTTTTTGTGCTCATGTTTACCTTCTTACTTGTATTGTTTCTTGGTAGAGTTTTTTCCACATTTTTCACTAAAATCTCTGAAATTTTTTCTCATTTATTTTCCAAAATTTTATTTAAAATATTTATTGCGCAAAAATATAATAAAAAAATAAAAATAAATTTAAAAATAAATCTATTAAATTGAAATTTCAATGAAATTCAACTTAAAAAATATATGTATAAAATCTATCATTCAAATTCCCCTCCCTTAGACAATGCTTGTCCTAAAGAATATATCTCAACTAAAAATTCTAAGGACACCAACACTGAAGATATTAAAATACCATCATCAACAAGAAAACAATAAAAATTTGAATGATTTTATTTCTATCATCACATGATAATATTCATTAAAATCCTAACTTTTCAAGGAAACTAATCAATCAATCATTTTATATCCTCCTATGGAATTGATGTGATTCTCATAATTTCTATTCAATCATTTTAAAGTGTTATTAGAAATCATCTCCTTTTTTATCTACCTCAATTTGAAGTTATTTCACTCATCACTCAATATAACATCATAATGGATTCATGATCATGAAGGTTCTAGGCGCAGCGGAAGCGTGGTTAGGCCGACACCCAACTTGGATTTTTACCATGATCAATTATTATTTGGTGATCAATACGACAATTAACGCTAGTATCTATAGAATATAATCAATTATTTATATAAAGGGAGAGGCCTGAAACCTTTAGATAGAATCTTTCACATTTTTTTATAATTAATTTAATTCATTTTATAAAGAAAATAATACCTGAATCTTTGGAATTTTCTTCCTTGATGATGTTTATCATCTGGAATGACCCTTCCAGATTATCTTATTGCGCTTGAAAGGATTCAAACTAGAATCCCTCTAGTGGTGATCCACACGTGCTCTGATGGCCTACAATCAATATTTCTCGTTCTCTGGGTACTTGTGTGGCAAAGAGAGTGTCTTGTGTTGGTCGTTCTTGATCACTTGTTCTTCGGCCTTAAATAACATCTCTCGTTCATGGGAGGGGCTGGAAGAGGATTTGAGAGATAAATTGTTTAGCTCAACAATTCTCAATTCACCAATTGTGTGGTTTGGTCTATTTGGAAAAATAGATGTAATTGTCTTTTTATATGCATAGAACTTCAGTTACAATAATTAATTTCACAAAAATAATTAAATACATTCATGAACATAGAGAAAACTAATGCTGATAATAATAATATTGCGTCATTATTTATGGTGTGCCAACTTACGCAAAAGAGAATTATAAATAATGTTATGCATCACAAAAATAATAACAGCATCATTACTATTTTTACCTATTTCAACAAGTTAAATAATTATTTACCATCTTGCAAATAATTATTTTATAATCAAACTGGCCATGTTCCACTTGAACTCTACTTCTATTTCCTGAACATCTGAATAAATAAATAAATAATTTATTCTGTTAAATAAATATTTTATTTACAAAATAGTAAATAAATATTTATTAAATGTTCAATAAATATATTTTATTTAATTTATGAAATCATATTAACTTGAATAAAAATTTTCCACAGTATTGAGAATAATAATTATTTCATTTATTAAATTCAAATAGAATTTAACTGAGATGACCAGATACACTTAGTGTGTGACCCTATAGGATTAATTCTCATTGAAATTAGGTGGGATTGCCTAAAGTGCAAGAGTATAGTCTAGAAACGGGTCAAGGAATCCAAGATAAAGAACATAAAGTCACACAACAATGACATCCAAAAATGAACACTCACTGTGTAATATAATCCTTTTGTCGTAAAATCTCATCAAGTAGGTTTCGTGATAGTGTCATAAACTTTTATGCTTGATACATCGTTCTTTGACTACCTAAAATAAACTTTTCATTACACCATGTCCATGGAATTTCACATGATGGTTATATTTCAATCAAAGGGTTGAGATATAAACTTCAATAAATAGATGGGACAAATAATTCCTCGACTTATACATTAAAAATATGCCACTCGTGATGCACTCAACAATATTTACTTCCTGCCAACTATCTTCATGATTATTTTTATCAGTAAATCAATGTTTGTGATTCATGAATCATATTAATTATAATCATAAATTATATGTATCACTACACATGATCTCAGATAGAAATATTCTATGACACAAAAACAAGTGTAATTCCTACTGGCGGGTCTATTCTCATAATCTCTTATCTTGGAGATTACCAAGTGAGAACATCATGAGAAGAACTCTCACCTACTTAAGAGTACTCACACCTGATGGTATGCATTCTATGTTTCCCATCATAGTATGTCATCCAACAGTAAAACTATATTTAAGAATATTGTTATAGAATTTCAAGGTTCTCATTATTACGCGGAACTGCCATGACCTTTTTAATGCCACAAATACTCTAGGACAATATTACATCATATTCATACAGAACAATAAAAAATATGTAATATGTTTTTTAATATTTAAATACATTAAATATCCATGTAATAAAATTACAAATAGTTGGTTCTAGGACTCCAACTCTTACAAAACCCCCCTTGGACTAGATCCAACAGCCTACGACTTTCAGTCCACTAGTCCTCACATGGTGATCAAGTTTCTACTGAGTCAACGATTTAGTCAAGGGGTTTTACATGCTGACTTATGTGGAAATACTTCTCAATAAAAATTCACCTCTCTGAGAAAAATCCCTCAAGAGGTGATACCTTTTATGTATGTTCTTCATCCGTTGATGTGACCTTGGCTCTTTTTCGAGAGCCACTGATGTAGTATTATCAATGTATAGTGTGTTGGGGTCTTTACTACTAAGTATCACATCAAACTCCTAGATAAATCTTCACATACAAACTCTTTATTTAGATTCCTCAGAAGTTGTGATATACTCAGACTCTGCACTAGAATCTACTACCACACTCTACTTTGAGCTCTTCCAGCTCACTGCACCTCCATTAAAAGTGAAGATGTATCCTGTTTTCAAAGTCATGTCATCATGATTACTATGGAAAATATCATCTTCATATCCTTTAATTACTAGTTCCTCATCTCCTCCATAAACCCGGAATATATCCTTAGTACACCTCAGTTACTTTAGGATAGTCTTGATTTCCACCCAGTGGAGGTCACCTAGGTCAGCTTGATATCCTCCTGCTGCACTCAATGCATAGGCGACATCCAGTCTAGTACATAGCATATCATATATAACTGACCCAATCGCTAATTTATATGGATTATTTTCCATTATCTTTCTTTCCTCATGTTTTGAAGGACACATTTTCATGGAAAGACGAATGCCATGTGATGTTGGAAACTATCCCCTCATGGATTGTTCCATACCTAATCTCTTAATTATCTTATCAATGTATGTACTTTGACTTAGTCCCAAAAATCTCTCTGATCTATCACGATGGATCATTATCCCAAGAATATATGCTGCCTCGCCCAAGTCCTTCATGGAGAAGCATTGAGTCAACCGTGCCTTAAAAGACTATAAGAATGGTATCTCATTTCAAATATGTAATATTTAATCAACATACACTATTAAGAAAAGGATTTCACTCCCACTAAACCATTTGTAGACCCAAGGATCACATTTGTTCTTGATAAAACCAAATTCTATGATAGATTCGTCAAAATGAATGTTCTATTACATGGATGCTTTCATTAATCCTTAAATCAATTTATGAAACTTTCATACCTTTTTGGCATCCTTTAGAGTCATAAAACCTTCAGGTTGTGTCATGTAGAAATATTCCTAAAGGTTCCCATTAAGGAAGGATGTTTTGACATCCATTTTCTAAATCTCATAGTCATGGTAAGTGGTAATTACCAAAATAATTCTGATGGATTTAATAATTGTAACTGGTGAAAAGGTTTCTTTATATTTAATTACTTAATGCTTCTTGAACCCTTTTGCAACTAGTCATTCCATATAGGTACTGACTTGTCCTTCTATGTCTATTTTCTTCTTGAATACCCATTTTCAACCAATAGGCTTTACATCAACTGGAGGATCAACCAAAATCTAGACTTGGTTTTGGTACATGGAATCAATTTCAAAATTCAAGGCTTCTTTCAATGTTTCAACATCTGTTCCACTTAATACTTCCTTGTAGGTTAGAGGATCATTATTATAAAATAATAACTAGTCACCTTATTTGGTAAATAGAAAACCATACTGTTCTAGTTATCTAACCAATCTTGTACTCCTATGCAATTCTTGTGTCTCTCGAATATTTCTTTCTTCCACGGGGCTGTGTGGAATCTGTTCCTATACCAACTCTTATGTACCTTAAGCCTCGACCTCATCGAAGTTTATAGCACTCCCACTATCTCTTTTGAATATGTGCTCTCTATCAAGGAATATTGAGTGTCTTTCCACTATAAACATTTTTGTCTGAGGGGTTGTATAGGTAAGATCCAATTGTTTCCTTGGAGTATCTTATAAATGTACGCTTTGTGCCTTGGGGTGCATGTTTTTTACCTGAAGAAGCCATAACAAATGCATCGCTTCCCCACACATTTAAATTTGATGGCACGGATTTATTTACACTCCATAAATTTTATGGAATACCATTTATTTATTTTGTTGGTAATTGGTTTACTATGTGTGCTGATGTTTGTAATGTATATCCCAAAAAGGATAATGTAAGACTTGCATGACTAATCATTTATCTCACAATGTCCAACAAGGCAGGTTTCCTCATTTATCTTACACCATTCCATTGGGGTGTATAAGGAGGGGTGAGTTGGGATAAGATCTCAAACTCCTGTAATTAATCAATGAAGTCTTGATCAAGATGTTCGCCACCTTAGTCTGAGTGGAGTTTCTTAATATTCTTACCAAACTGGTTCTAAACTTCATTCTTGTATGCTTTGAATTTATCAAAATAATTCAACTTATACCTCATTAATTATATATATCCATATCTACTAAAATCATCAGTGAAAGTTATGAATTATGAGTAGCTTCCCCTTGCTTCAACTGGAAATGTTCCACACCCATCAGTATGAACCAATTCACAAAGCTCTGTATCCCTTTCACATTTCCCACTAAATGGGGCTTTTGTCATTTTTCCTTGTAAACATGCATGACATGCACCATGTGGTTTTAGTTCAAAATAATCAAAATATCCATCTTGACATAACTTTGTCAAGCATTTCTCATTTACATGACCATGTTGGGGATGCCAAAGTTGGGTGTGGTATGAGTCATGTGAAGTATCATTCTTATCAATTTCCATTAATTGGTTTGTATAATCCAACACGTAAATTCCATTATATAAATATTCCATACCAAAACAAATGATATATTTTTAGATGAAGCAACATTAATTTCCAAACATGAAAACAAATCCATCCATATCTAATCTGGATACATAAATAATGTTCTTAGTAACAAACAACATATAATACCAACCCTTTAACACCAAGATCATCCCAGTCGTAAACGTGAGGTGGTAGTGCACGATAGCTACAATAACAAGTATGGCTCCATTGGATGCTTGTAGATCTACCTCTCCTCACTCAATATTCCGGAATTTACTTGGTTCATGTATTTGGATACATATGTGAGCACCAAAATCTATATCTAATACACAATTTGTAGAAATATATAGATTACATTTGATAAAAAAATGCAGCTAAAGCTTCCCCATACTTCTTAGGTTGGGTACAGTTTTTCTTCTAGTGGCCCTTATTTCCACATGAGAAACAAATAGGGTCCTATTCACTTTCCTCCCTTTTGATCTTATTTTTAATGGAAGGTCATGAAGAAGCTTTGGGCTTAAAGCTCTCTGCCTTCCCTTTCCTCTTATTCAACATAAGGACATAAGGATTGTCGTGCTTCATATCTTTGTCCACATGGAGAATGAGGATAATAAGATCAGATAGAGACTTCTCAATGTTGTTCAAATTGAAATTGACAACAAAGTTGGATAATCTTTGAGGTGGTGATGCAAGAATGAGATCGGTGCCCAATTATTCGGTGAGTTTAAACCCTAGAACCTCAAGGTGCTCAATGTATCCAATGAGCTTGCCTATATGAGGCCAAACTAGGGAACCATCTCCAAGTTTACTCTAAAAGAGTGCCTTGGATATCTCAAACCTTTCCTATCTTTCTCTCTACTGGTAAAGACCACAGAGGTTCTCGACCATGCTATAAGAATCCATATTTTCATGAGAATTCATGAGCTCACTAGACATATATGATATCATCAATCATTGAACGTCGACCACGTCATTCATATGTTGATCATAGATAAGTACATCTTGATCACTCGCCTCTTTGGTAGGAAGATCAGGGAATGATGACTCTATCATGTAATACTTCCATTCGTGGCATAGAATAACCCGAAGGCATATAAACCAATCCTAAAAGTTACTTTCGGTGAGGATATTATCTTTATCCAGAAATGATCGAAGGGATAGTGTGGTTTAAGAGAATTTCATTTTATTCTACAATTAAGAGAGAAGTTCATTTGTACTTTGATGATTAAATTTTATGAGAAATTAATTTTATTAAGTCTCCCACTATTTTGTCAAGTCCTAATGGCCCTCCCCCTTAAACTAAAAATGTCCTGTTTCTATGACATTCTAGAGGTAAGGATTCATATTACCCTTTCTATAAACCCCAAAAGGGTTGGTCAAGATATTTTAAGGTATTTAGGTAGGTAGTTCTTTGCCAATTGCAGGCTTGAAACTCCTTGATTTTTTGAGTGGACTACCCAATCCTAAAATCCTGACTTGGATTTCCTCAACTCGTACCTCCTGTATTATACAAAATATTGAAAGGGATACTCCTCTTGATGCAATATGGTTAAGTAAACATGAAAACTTTCATAAGGGATTCCTATATAAATTTTAGTGTCCCTATAAGGGTTGGTCAAACACATTTTTTTATTGAGTCTTTCCCTTAATCAAGTAACGGATGGATTGGTCTGACATAATATTTTATTTGAGGGATTTTTATCACTTATTCGTAATTTTTTTATTATATTTATCACACGTTTGTTAATATTATGTGTAACTTTCTTATGTCAATAACCATGCCTTGATAAGATTTACGCATAAGCTTGTTTTATTTTAGTTCCATATTGTATGCTCGTTTAATTCATTAATTATTTGATCTCGACAACACATCCATAATGATAAACCATAAAACTGACAGAAAGAAAATAATGTAAATGGAATTATCATGAGATTTTCTAATGGTTATTTTATCTAGTGATTGATAAAATAAGCTTGAACTAGGGGAGAAACACCTTAAACCTTTTGGGTTTATGTTTACAACATTCCACCTCTCCACCTTTGTATCTCTTGGTATTGGTCTCGTCTTAGCTCTAGCTTGAGCCACGTCTACTAGCTCAGGAGCTCCAT
The DNA here is from genome assembly GCA_963277665.1 of Viscum album. NCBI lineage: Eukaryota > Viridiplantae > Streptophyta > Magnoliopsida > Santalales > Viscaceae > Viscum > Viscum album. The sequence continues at coordinate 1,787,417,266 of OY728146.1, forward strand.
AAATTAAATATGCTTTTAACTCACACACAAGTGAGGGGTAAAATGGGGTTTACATAAAATAAAACATGGGCACACATGACCTCTATATTAATGAGGATGGATGGTGCATAGGCCAACAATTAATTAAACAAATAAATTAAAAGGGAAACCAATCACATACAAAGTCTAGTCTAGATCATGATCATCCACATACAGACAACGAGTTACACATTTAATGAAACTATATTTAAATTATTTAATCATTTTTATTAAGATAAATCATGCTCAAATAGATTAATTATTATCTTTAAGATAAATCGTGCTCCAAATGCTTCAATTCATAGTGTAAAAGCTTGTTTAACGATTTATAAATGATATCAAAATCAAAAATTATGCATAAATTAAATTATTAATTATGAATAGTTTGGTAAAGTACACGACTTATAGTTCCGACTACACAATGTGTACTACCTTCATCGTCTTTCCAGAAGTACATGCCTAGGGACTCAGCGTGTGAGGTGTACTTCAAAAACTTCAGAGTACACGGCGTGTATAGTGGGCTACATGTTGTATTGTCTCCGTGTTACATGGATACTGATCATCTCAATCCATGTATGGGATACATGGATTTACCCCAAACATGAAGGGACTACACACCGTGTCCAGTGGGCCACACAACATGTAATCCGGTAAGTGTGTGCCTATCTGTCCCATTCAACACACAATTTAAAATTAATCACACCACGTGTAACAAATTCACACATCTTGAGTAATTTCTTAATTACTCACAATGCGGCGTACACGACTAAACATCATGTAGTTCAGATTTCATGATGTGTATATAATAGAATACTATGTGTAAGTCTAATCACATGGCGTGTACTTTTGTGTTACCTAGACAGAATCAACGAGGTCACTTGATGAGTTCCTCATTTTAATTTTAATCAAAAAATTATTTGTTTCTATGAAATTTGTGAGAAATGAAAAAAATGAAGAACATATCTCAATATCTCAAATTACAAGAACGATTTAAACTTGAATTAAAAAACTAATTTATTAAATCATAAGTCATCAATGATAATTAAATAATTATAAACGATGATGAACCTCGCTCTGATACCCCTTGTACCTTTAAGGCACAGCGGAAGCTCGGTTGGGCCCGCACCCAAATTTTATTTTTACCATGATCAATGATTATTCTGGGATCAATACGATGATGAAATCCCATCTCCACAAAATAGATTCATAGATTTAGATAAAGAAGGAAAAGTCCTGAAACCTTTATATAGGATCTTTCACAACATGTTTATAATTAATTTAATTAATTTAATAAATAAATTATTACCTAGATCTTAAATATTTTCTTCATTAATGATGTTGATCATCTATAATGACCCTTTTATATTATCAGGTTGCGCTTGTAAGGATAAAAACTAGAATCCCTCTAGCGATGATCCACACATGCTCTGATGACCTCCGATCAACACGACTCATTTTTCGGGTGCTAGCGCGGCGAAGCGAGTGTCTTATGTCGGTCGTTCTTGATCGCTCGATCTTTGACCTTGAAGAACATATCTTATTCTTGAGATGTGTGGGGAGAGTATTTGAGAGAGAAATTATTTATCTCAAAAATTCTCAATTCATCGGGTGTGTGGTTCGGTATCTATTCCACAATAGATGTACTTGTCTATTTATATGCATGGAAATTCAGTTAAAATATTTAATTCTATAACAATAGTTAAATACATTCATGAACTTAGAGAATAATCATAATCATAATAATAATACTGCTTCATTATTTTTGGTGAGACAACTTGTGCAAAATGAAATTATAAATAAAATCCCACTTCACAAAATAATATTATCATAGTTATTATTTTAACTTGTGCTAACTATTTAAATAATTATTTAACTTCTTTCAAATAATTAGTTCACTACCAGACCATCCATGGTCTGCTCTAACTCCACTTCTATTTTTTGAACACTTGAATAAATATATAAATAATTTATTCTGTTAAATAAATTTTTTATTAACAAATTAGTAAATAATTATTTATAAATGTTCATAATATATATTTTATTTAATTTATGCGATCATTTTAACTTTTATAAATTTATTCCATGGTCTTGAGAATATTATTTATTTCATTGATTAAATTCAAATATAATTTAACTAAGACTACCAGAAACACTTAGTGTGTGACCCTCGAGGATTCTTTCTCATTGGAATTAGGCAGGTTTGCCTAAAGTCAAATAGTACTGTCTAGAAACGGGTCAAGGAACCCAAGAGAAAGAACATAAAGTCTCACTAACAATACCCACATACAAATGATCACTATTTAATATAATAATTTTTCCTCAATATCTCATCAAGAAGGTTTTATGATAGTGTCATCAACTTTTAAGCTTGATACGACATTTTTTGACTACCAAAAATAAACTCATTGTTGCACTATGGTCATTGAATTTTGTGTGACATATCTATTTCAATCAAAGGTCTGAGATATCAACTTCCAAAAATGGAAAGTAAAAATCCTTCCCTGACTTATCCATTAATAACATGCCACTCATGACGCACCCAATGTACCCTACTTCCCGCCAACTGTCTGCGTGACGTTTTTCATCCGTACATAAAATGCACGAGTCATGACACATATTAATGATAATATTAAAGTCTAAGGATAATTAAACACGATCGGAGATAGAAATATCCAATAACACCAAAACATGACGAATTCCTACTGGAAGGTCTGTTCTAATTATCTCTTGTCTTGGAGATTACCATGTATGAACTTCATGAGGGGAAGTCTCATATTCTTATGAGTACTCACACTTGATGGTCCGCATGTTATATGTCCCATAATAGTATTTTATTCAACCATAGAACTATATTTAAGAATATTTTTATAGCATTTCAAGGTTCTCAATATAGTGGGGAACTTATAGGACCGTATCAATGCAACAAATACTCTAGGACATTATTACATCATAGTCATGTAGAACAATGAACTATATGTAATAATATGTTTAATATTTAAATACATTTAATATCCACGTAATCAGATTACAACTACCTGGTTCTAGGGCACCAACTCTTACAGATCATACATCCTCTATATGCTTCTAGCTATATTCTTGCAATGTATCTCAAATCATCACCCCATAAATATAAATATCACAAGTAATCATGAGGACTTAACATTACAGATTATATCTCTATAAGACTAAAGGGTAGGTGAGTAATTTATATTAAATCAATTAAATATAAAAAGAAGGTTTATATTTAAAAAATAGTGCATGATATACAAAATTTTGATCCAATGAAAATCTCTTTTTCAATATAACATATCTCTATTTCCCCCAACTCAAAGTAGGCTCTAGAAACATGAAATAATAATGAATGAATACCCTCTTGTGTTTTTTTATTTAATTATTTTTTTGAAATTTGATCATAGGAAAAGTATCACATCCAAAACCCAACCCCAAATAATCAATATCATTTATCATGTCAGGTTTTTACCAACCCATGATATAACCCATTTTTCTTAAATTTTTCATTTTTTTAAAGAGGGGTAACTATAAAATTCACTAAAATATAACAATGAAACTTCTTATACCCAAGTACCACCTTACATATTCTCCTCAATGAAAAAAATTCTCTTCCACCATAGATAACCTCTCCCTTGTACTTATTCAATTTAGTATCAGGTAACAATATAAGAGTCTAGTGTTAAGGAAAATATAGGCATGAAATGTGGATCATCTATAATAAATATATTCATGTGTTATATAGGCTAATTATTATTCAATGTTAGGGAAGAAATTAAGGATATTGGGTTATTAAAATATTCCTAAATCATCTTAAATTCTATTTTGGACACTCATTACATCCACAAGATAGTAATGAAAACTCTCATAGGTTTACATAAACCAAGATACTGTCAAGAAAAAGGTTATTAGATAGAATATTAAAAAGGGGATTAAAATCCTCCCAGGAATGGAAATATATAGTAAAAAAGTCAATAACTCATGGAATACATAACAAAAAAAACATATAAATTTTTTTAATTCCTAGCATGAAAAATGTGGTGCGCTACCTCAGGGTAATTACCTCTTTGTGGGGGAGGGGGTTACTCTATGTGGAGGGTTCTAAAAGGCCACACAAGGGCATTCTCTTTTTTCAAATAAGACTTAAATATCATAAAAACAAATACTAAAACATGTCATAATGAGATTACTAAGAATATCTAGTATCATTTATTAAAATTGTAGAAAAAAATATATATGTTAGGGTATTCAGTTTATCATTTTTAATTCAATAAAATAAATTAAAATTATAGTGGATGAAACAATATATAATTTAAAACAAAACTACCCTTTTCCAAATAATATTCTTATTCTATTTTCTTCTATTTATTTTCACCTTTCCCAATATAGTCCTACAAATGAAGAAATCCCAATTGAATAAACAGGGTTTATGAATTTTAATATCAGAAATATTAAATAGGATCAACACTATAGCCTTATTGTTTCTTTAAATAATTAACGATAAATTAATAAATATATATAAATAAAAACTTAGGTTTCCTCCCACAAAGAAATTTTTTAATGTGATTAAACGAAACCATAGTTCATTTGATCATGTAATGAGAATGTGGTAAAAATATAACCATATCAAACATTCATAATTAAAACATTGTAGCGCATATGGATTTCTACCTTTCCACCTACTCTTTAAAAATATTTCAACACATTGATAACGAGAAAACCAAGTATTTTAAATCATTTTAAGTAGTAACTATAGGATCTAATGAGTATATGCTTTACTAAAATAGGGGGTGGGGTAAATTTCAGTTTAAAAAATATAAAATTATTTCATACTCTATAGGGAAGTTAATATAAAAAATATCCTTACAAAAAATATTATAATTAGAGTTATAAAAGTTGATAACAAACTTTATTAAAATTTTATTAAACATGCATATCAGAATAAAAAACTTTAAAAAAAAGTAATAACAATATTTATAAATTGATTAATAAATATTACAAAGACATTTATGAAATAGATTTTAAATTTTAACCTTTAGTTTTAAGGAATTTAATAACCTTGACGTAATGTATCCCTGGAAATCACGCTATCATTGGGTCTGTCTTATTATCCACTAAAGTCGTTGGTCATAAATATTGACCAAAGATATATTTCTCTATCCTTGGGAACCCTAAATAAAAACATATTAGTAATTCCTATGTCTTCATTAGAAATGGGATATATTGATCAAACCAAATTAGACACATTTATTACATAATCAAAATATCTTAAGAAAATTTTAAAAGTTTCATCATAACTCATTCCTTAAGAAAAAAAATCCATAAAGTTACAATGAAGCACTCTCAAGTAACAATACAACTATAAAACTTCACAAAAAAAATTATAGTTTAATTGTTGAAATATTCATCCTCCACTAATGAATCTTTATGTATAAGTTCACTACCAATGGTCATATAACACATTTCTCAGAGCAGGTTTCCAATAAATTAGATGAACTACTTCTTTACTTGAAAGTTTTAGTATATTATCTTCATTAGATAATTCTATTGATTTACACCACTATTGTGTATGTAGGTTCCATTCGGTAGAATGAATATCCTTTTTGAATGAAATGTATGGAGTTATTTTTCTATTAGACTTTATAAAAATAGTTATGGAAAGAATTTATAACTATATTAAATAAAGTATATCTGGTAGACTTTATAAAATTTCATATAATAGAATTCATTATACTATATAGATTAGACTTTAAAAATATTCACCTCATGAACTTGTATCCATTATTCTAATGTACAAATCACATTTTTATACAGTAATGAAGTTTCATTAGATATCCTTCATATTGTAATCTTTAATAATGTTCCATCCATTATAAAGGGTATCGTCCATCTGATAAAACATTTATCTTTCCTTCAAAAAAATCCTAGGAAAATTGGTAATTATAATTTTTAAAAATGTATAAGTATATAAGAAACATAATTATGATTTTAAAAGGTAATTTTATAAAGTTTTGAAATAATACTTTTGGGTTAACAATATCCCCCTTTTTGAAAACCACAAAACAAAACTTGTAAAAGATACAACTAAATCTTTAAAACATCAAAAAATTACCCCCATGACATTTATAACTTAAATGAAATTTAACATTTTCCCATTGTTCCATGTATTTATACTTTCCACCTTTCTTCATTTCTCTCATTTTTTTAAATTTAGTAACCAATATCCCAATTTTTTCTCTAAATAGATTATACCCTCTCTCCCACATTATGATTGTCAAAAAGATTTAAATGAGGTATAAAGTGTTATTTGAAATGTTTGTAAAATATTCTAAATAAAATAGAAAACATGAATGTAAGGGATTATAATGTTCATCCAATAAAATAAAAGGAATACATTCATCTATCTAAAAAATATTAAAAAAATTCACCCAAAACATACATTAGAATGTTTTGAGTTCGGTTATAACTAAGACTTTTAATATTTTAGTAAAATTATCAATATTTATATGAATGTTTCTTGATGATCACCTTCATAATTTTTAGGTCATTTTTTATTCTTATTAACATCCTTCTAATTCTTATGTGATTTAGTAAATATATACTTTAACATTGCTAATCATTATTAAAAAGATTTAAAATATTCTTCTATTTTGTAATCTCATCATCTATATACATTATGAGATATTTTATATCATAAATCAATGTTTAACTTTCATATAATTAAGAATTGATACTACTTAAAAATATTGAAATAATTTTATTTTATTCTTATTCCATCACCTTTTTCATCAAAGAACTTGACATTTCTATCTTTGATATTTATCCACTTGATAACTCTTTTGAGTTTTCTTGACTCCACATTGGATTTTACACTAAATTCCTAAAACCCATATTCATTATGAATGGATGTTTTTAAATGTTCCTTTAAAGAAATTGAGTTTTCCAAAAAATCAACCCTTACTTGAATATACTTACATAGATCATGAATGTAAAAAACCATAATTTCTTAAATCTTATTTATCAGTTTAATAAAATAGTTCACTTTCATTTTCATTCTTTTGATTCTTATAGTCATAGAAGAGTTATTAAAATCACTAGAAACATTCTGTACTGAAGGTGATTCTGGTCTAGAACGTCAAATTTATTATTTTTCCATGAAATATGATTTAAAATTAATATCACATAAACTTTTTCATTGAAAATAGATTTTTATAATGATTTTTTATGTAATGTTTCTCATTATCCTATTAAGATTCATCTCTGTATATAACATTGATAAAGATGTCATTTACAGACTTAGAGGATAAATAATTTTACGTTTCATATGAAATTTTTTTCTATATCCAAATGTTTTTTCAACTCTTAAACTACATATAATTATGTTTCAGATTTTAACTTCCATGGTATGCAGGTTTTGTTTCTGATGATAATTTTCATCTTTTCTAACTTTTATTATTCCCAATTTTATATATCTCAACATGAATATCCTGAGACTAAATTTTTTCAGAAATAACATTTTTACATTATTATTTTTAATGGAAATAGTTTTTAATGAAACTAAGGAGGGTTATTATTTTATTTAAATGGATAAAAGAGGTTTGGATTAGAAAACAACCTTCTTTGTTGCAACTTTAATTATTAAATTATTCTTTTTAATTCCCTTTGGGAATTCTCTAGGAACTTTTTATTTTCATTATTTTTCACATTTCCTATTTTTTTCTCCAATTATCTTATTTTTATATAAGATTAATCTTTAAAATCCAAATATGATACTACATATAAACAAAAATATGGTATATCATCTATCTTTTCACACTTATTTTTATTAAATATATAAAAGGAATTATCAGATATATATTTTTTATTGACATGAAATAAAAAAATTTCACCATATTTTATCTTTTCTAAAACACTTTTCTTAATCTTCATGACTTCAGAAACAAATTCATCTTTGTATAAGTTTTCAAAAAACTTTTTCAAAGATATAAAAAGGCATGGTTCATTTTATTTATAAATTTTTATCCAATATAAAAAGTATTTTATAATACTAGGATTGATCCATTGTGACTGTTTTTTCCTTTATAATGTTTACCAAAACATTGTTGATAAATATTGGGTACGAAATGATCATTAACTTTAGTGACCTAAAATTTACTCCCTTGATGAAATTAAAGATAAAATTCACAATGTGGATTTTTCTCATTTAACATTGTAATTATAATATTGAAATGTATTATAAATTTAAGGTATCCCATCTTCCTTTCCTCAAAATTAGATAGTATTGAATCCAAAAAGTAGTTATTCTAGTTTCGGGAGATAGGTGTGACATTTTCCACACTTTTTTCACAAGAAGAAAATAACGATGTTTCTCTATGCACTGTCTCAAAACATCCAAGATTCTCAGGTAATTTATGGGTTATGAGATTATCTTCTCCTTATAATGTAATTTCTATTAATTTTGAAACATTAATTGTATTCATGATATAAGATATTAAAAACTAATTAATGGAGACATTTTTGAGGCCATAAACTTCACTAAAGTATTAATATGTATAAAATTTTTAACAATATTAGAAGAGTGAAATTAAAAAATAATACTTTTTTTACACACAAACATAACCAACCTTAAAAACTACTACTAACTTAACATAGAAACATATTATTCAACCCATTTTCTATATATATAAATTTCTTTAATTGATTCCCAATTAGATAAGTCACTTTAGGATTCAATGAATATTACTCGAATAATTTTAAAACCAACATATGGAAGAAAGCTTCAAAGGTGAGGTCTCTCCTCAGAAAACAATCTATAAAGAGAGACTGGTGACCCAATACTCTCTTATTTACATGAAGTGAGTTCTAACATATATTCTTATGATCCAATGTCTTAGAAAAAATCCATCATAAATATCAATTGATAATGTTTCTTGAAAGATAAAAAATTAACAAAAATATTTATGTTTTATAACTTTTGATATAAGTTTTATCGAACAATCATTTGTTCTGATGAAACTTGAGTGTTTGTATAAAATAATAAATAAAAAAATGTAATTAAAATTATTAAAATCATATAAGATATTATAATAAATAATAGAAAAAATTATAGTAGAATATTAATAATTTACCTTTAGGATAAAGTTTTTATATACTTTCTTATGAAATGATTTCTAGAAATACAAAATTCATGGTGTTATAAAGAAATATAGAAAGAATCCTTCTTATGATATTTTGATGAATATTAGTCCAATGAAAACAAATATGTTTCTAAAAAACAATTATTTTTACTTTTATTAGAAAATATTATTCTGAAAAAATATTAAGAAAAAATTGTCCAGAATTATTTTTATATTTTTTCAAAATATAGGAAATAATTTCTCTCTGTTTTCCAATAAGTTTTTTTAATATAAGAAGGCTATTAAAAAATAAGTAAATAAATAATCATTTTATGTTAACCATTCCAATATTATATCTAAAATATTCAAATCTATTATAGTTGAGTGGTTTTGTAAAAATATCAACAAGTTGTTCTGGAATTCCGAGGAATTTTAGAATAGTGTCACCATTATGTGTTTAACACTTAAGGAAATTGTTTATTATATGAATTTTCTTGGATTAAAAATTAAGTTATTTTTTTCTAATTAATGTTATGGAACTTGTGTTATCAAAAAAATAATAGCTTTAATAAAACCCATGCCAAATTTAGCGACTTTGTGTTGCATCCTAAAGACATGAACACAATAAATTCCAGCAACCACATATTCAAATTTAATAGTGGAAGGTTACACTAAATTTTTTTATCACAGGACAAAGAAACTAAAGCCTCTCTTATGAAAACAAAAATTCCATATTTAATTTTGTAATCGATTTTAAGTACACTAAATATAGTATCTCAAGAAAAATTCTTTAAAATAATTTCCAGAAGAATAAAATAAACCAAGATCTATAGTTCCCATTAGGTGAAAAAAATCATTTTATATCTTTTAAATGGAATTATTTCAGATTATATTTATATCAAACCCATAAAAATACAGAAAATAGAATGTATGTTCAATTGGATACATGATATAGAAAACTATCAATCATTCCTCTAATTTGTTTTTGATCAATAGGTTTACCAAATTCATCAATATCAAAATATTTTAAGGTTTTCATTGGAGTATTTATTCCCTTATAATGTTTAGACCCAAACCTTTTAATTAAATATTTTTTATAATTTTTTTGAATAAAAAATATCATTCTGGTTTTGAGAAATTTGAAAACCAAGGAAAAAAGGTAAGTTCACCCATCATGTTCATTTGAAACTTAGATTTAATATGATTTGAAATGGAATCTAAAACTGGTTTTTGAGTTGAGATAAATATTATTTCATCAATATAAATTTTACTAATAATTTTTTCCCTACAAAAATTAAATAAAAATAGTTGGATCCATATATCCCTTAAAAAATTATTTTTTCTATAAAAACCCAATGGGTCTATCATTCTAGGATCTTAGGGATTGTTTAAGTCCATGAAGGGCCTTAGTAAGTTTAAAAACATTTTTGATATATTTTTTTCTTTCCAAACTAGGTTTTGTTTCTATGTAAACTTCCTCCAATACCTATCCATTAAGAAAATAAAACTTTACCTCTATTTGATAAAGAGTAAAATTTTAGAATGCAACATAGTATAGAATAATATGGATGAACTCAACTATAGATACTAGATAAAAATATTAATTATAGTCTTTTCTATGTTAATTATATCTTTTATCAATAATTATTTCCTTATTTAACACTATTATTATATTTTCATCACATTTATTTTAGAAAATCAATTTTACTCCAATTATAGAAAAATATTTACATCCTTCACCAAAAGTCCAAACATTATTCCTCTTAAATTCATTGAGTTTATCAAACATTGAGTTTATCTAAGTTTTAGGTTCAAATTATAATATTAATGCACAATATTCACATTAATTTTCTAAAGAACTTCTAGATTTTATAGGTTTATCCACATCACTAATGATATTATTTGTGGGGTGATTCTTTAAGTTAGAGTTATTTCTTATATTAATAAAATTTCATTATTCAAAAACATGTTGAACATATTCTAGAGGTAAAAAATCAAAATTATTTTATTTATTTGTTCTCTGATAATAATAATTTTCTAATGTATATTGAAAATTTTCTTTTGAAACTTCATCTGAAGATTTAGTTTTAAGTTGTTTAAAAAAATGGGGTTAGTTTCATCAAATTTCATATACATTGTTTCCTCCATAGTACCTATATTTTTATTAAAAACATTATAGGAATTACTATATATATAATAGGCATAAAATATTCTTATATTATATTTTGTAGAAATTTTATGTTATTTGTCATTTGTATTCAAAAAAATATATATTACACCAAAAATCTAGGAAGTAAGACATTTTTTCTTTTATTCATGTCAAAAAATCATAATGATTTTAATTAAGAAATGGTCTGAGTATAACTCAATTTATAATAGAATAGGAATTACTAACTAATTCAACCAAAAAATGGTTATAAATTAAGTACTCACTCAATGTGATTCAATTAATCCCATGAAGAACTCTATTTCTTCGTTTAGTTACCCCATTTTTCTGAGGGGTTCTAATTGTAGAAAAGGTATGAATAATACATTTCTTACCAAAAAAAAGTTTCAAAATAATAATTCTAAAATTCTACACCATGATCATTTTGAATAGTTACCAAAGGTAGTATTTTATCATTTTTAACATGAGATACAAAGTTCTTAAAACAAAAAAAATTAATTTGAATTATTAGTCACAAAATAGACCCATGTATATCAATTATAGTAATCAAATAATACATATACATAGTATTTTGTACCAATAATTTGAATTTTTTGGGAAAATAAATCCTTGTACACTGATTTACATCACTCAAATTTTATACTTCACTAATAAATTTAAAGGCTGACTTATGTTTTTTCCAAATTGAAAAGGATCACAAAATTTATAATAATTAAACTTAAGACTTGATAAATATATAACTAATACTTTCAGAGAGAGTTTTTCAAAATTTATTATGTTAAAATGTCCTAATATTCAATGCCAACACCAATATTTATTTTCCATTTTACTAAATCAATTTGCATCATGGATTTTAAGGTCTTTTATATTGAGAGTGTATACATTCTCATCCCTATCAATATAAAGAAAAAATTTATCTTAGGAACATTGAACAATACATTTCTAATTACTAATGTTCATAGGATATCCTTCATCACATAATTGAATTATAATAATGAGTGTATTCTTAATCCCTACAAAAAAATAAAACATTGTAAATTATGGTTTTACCAAGAAGTAAAATATCACTTATACCATAGATTTCTCTTTGATAATTATCTCTAAAAGTGGCTTTTCCAAATTTCAACTAGATAATCCTTTGTAAAATATTCTTATCTCTAGTCATATTCCCATAAAATCTACAATCCATGTATAATATATATATTTTCTATTAATAATTAACATATCCCCATGAAATGAAAAAATAAATATTTTGGTAGCCACACTTGCTTGGGTCTAAAATTCATTGAAAAAAGGACTTGAGGAATCCATAATAATCCAAATATTTTACATTGTGAACTTACTAATTCTCAGAAATGTATTCTTTATAAAAACAAAATAATTGATCTTTTTTTAAAGAACATTTTTTATTCTATTTTTCATATCTCTAAAATTTAGTACATAAGGGGAAATTTTTTTTGAACAAAGTATTTTTCTTACAAGTGTGTTTTTGTTTCAGAAAAAAAAATTCCATATGTATTTTAATAAGAGTTCATTTTTTTGTTCATATTATCAAAATTTTCCATTTAGGAAGTAAAATTTAATCAATTTTTTTAGATAAATATTTTCATGTTTAGTTTTACAACAAAATTATTATCTTAAACAGATAAACTCAAAATAGATTTCTTATCTATTTCTATACTAGATTTATAAATTTCTATAGAATGTTTTGAAAATTTTCAATTTTTTTTCCAAGTTACACCTTAGAAGTTAAATGTTAATTTTTTGTTTTAGGAAAGGAATATTATATTTACACTTCTTCAAAATATGGTAAAGTATCCTCATAATTAGATGTAATATCATTTTATTTATCAAAATAATTATAACATTCATCATCCAAATTTGGATAGTTTTTATTTAAAGTTAATTTTTTTAAGGATTTAGAAAATACCTTTTCCATCAAGAAATGATTATCCTTTTAAATATTTTTAAAGAAACCATGAATTTTTTTCATATAAATACTATTAACGGGATAATTTTTATAAGAACTATTTCCACTTCTTTCACTCCATGATCCAGAAACATTCAATCTTTTCTATCCTTTGTTATTATATAATTTTATCAAATTTTTATATTTTTTTCAACCATGGCCAATTTGGTATGATATGAGAATTGTTTTATTCATTCATAGAAAATAAATTTATATACTTATTTGGTAGAACCTATCTTTTTTGACACATATTGTTTTTATAATGAAAATATTTATTTCCAACAATACTATTCATTCCCTCAGAATGTTTAGAAAGTTCATTTTCACTCTACTAAAAATAACTACTTTCATCCTCAGATTTCACTTTACTCTTATTAAAATTTTTGAAAATAAATTCAAAAGATCTATATTTATTTCTTTTAGTATAAGTAGAATAAAAATATACCACATTATTTTTTTTACTTTTTCTACACCTATTTTTAGTCTTCTCTCATATTACATGAGAGTAACAATTAAATCATCCAAAAATAATCTTAGTAAGATTCTTAGTATCATCAAGATATGTTCTCTTATATTCCCATTCATTTGGTATAATATCAAATATTTTTTCAACCATTTGTTCAATAGTCAATTAATTATCTCTAATTGTTTGTAGAATCTTAATAACATCCATTAATCATTGATGAATCTTTGTAACTAATTATCTATATTAGAAATAAAAATTATGATAGCCTTTTATATAAATAAATATTTTAGTTTAAAAAACATTAGCAGTTCTAAAATGAGTTACTTCAAGTTTCATCCAAATTTTTTTGGAAGTTGAAGATGAAGCAAAATGACTATATATGATTCTAGTTTCTTGTACATTAAAACATGTTTCTAACTTGATATTTAATTTTATATTAATATTTATATTCTTGAGTAAAATTAGTGACATTTATATCATGTTTTTGATAATTTATAACCATCCAGAACAAATTTCAACACAATTATTTATAATAAATTTCTTCATACAATCACTCTAGTATTAATAATAAATATAGTCAAATATTGGTGATCTACTAGGATTTAAATTCTCAATAGTACCAATGGACAAACCTACCATCCTAAAAATGAAGATACACTTTTCTAAAAAACCATGATAGTGTAATAGTTTATAACAAGAATAAACCACCTGTGATACCAAATTTCAGATCAAAAGAGTAAATGTTTTACTATCAAAGGGGTATGAGTTATAGTTAATGAAATAAAAATTACTATTTTCCAACCTCTTTAAAAAAGTTTTTATGATAAGGATTAATTCTAAAAACATTACAATAATATTTAGAAATTTTTATAATGAACTGTATAAATTTTTTTATAAAAAATCACAGTAGAATAAAACACATATAAAAAAAAGAATAAAAAACATTATAAATTGGCTAAGAAAACATACATTGACCCTTATAAAAAATATTCTAAACTTTGAAAATCAGTGTTAAGGAATTAAATAACCTTTACATAAGATATCCATGATATTCACTATATCTTTAGATCTTCCTTCCAAGCCTCAAAATTCCTCGATCATAAATATAGGACCTAGAATCTGTTTCCCTAGCCTTAGGTAGCCTTAATCAAACTTGATCAGTATATCCTTTATCTTCCTTAACAATGGAATACCTTTATCAAACCAAATCATAATTAGTGATTAAAAAATTAAAATATCATAATAAATTTATAAATTTATCCTCACAAAGTATGACTTAAGAAAAATACTCTCTAAAAGTTAAAATGATGTTCTCTCAAGTAATAAAACATTTATAAAAATTAATAGAAACTTTTTGTGGTAAAAGTTATAAAATCATCATCCTTTTAAAATATATTTATTATAAATTCACTCCCAATAGTTATATTCAATATATTTTAGAGCTGGTTATAATAAAATTAGACAGAATCCTTCTTCAATTGAAAGGTTTATCACATCATCTCCATTTGATAGTCGTCTTGATTTACACCACTACAATATATGTAGGTTCAATAAAGTAAAATTAAGACCTTTTGTCTATTGGAATATATAGTGTTGTTAATATGATAGGATTTTTAAAAATTCATCTGAAAATCATGTCTACCACTATTAGATAAAGTCTATTTGGAATACTTTGAAAAACATTATCTGATTGACTTCATTATACTATGTTTGCTAGAATTTAAAAACCTGAATCCAATAAACTTGTATTTGTATGTCTGTTGTATAGAGTGCATGTTTCTCTAGAAAAAAAGTTATTTCTGATATACATTATCTTGTAAAAATTAAGAATGGTTCATCCATTTGAAAAGATATTTTTCATCCGATTAAACATTCAAATTTCTCACAAAACCATATTAAGAAACATGGGAAGTATAAAATTTAGAAATTTAAAAGTATATAAGGTAGTGTATTTTGATTTTCAATAGTAATGTTAGAAAGTTTTGAAATAATAATTTTTACTCAACAATATCTCTATCATTTTCCAAACTTGATAGAAATCCACTTTTAATGGACACACTCTATATTTCTAATGATTTCTACAGCCACATCATCTTTATCATTATATTTTTCATTGAAAACTTTTTTAAGTGTTGTAATTTCATTATCCACTACCCTATAATCCTTAGTTTTATCAAATGTTGATGTTACAATCTCCCCAGGTTCTCCTTTTATGTTAGATTTTTCATTATAGGACTCCTCAAATTCACCCATCAACATGGTTCCATTATTAACTCTCACTCTCTGTTCAACCATAAATTAAACTTTTCATTTCAGTGATTCATTTTAATTACCTAAATCCATTGTGACATCCTCCAAGGCTGATGGATTATACATCCATACTTAGGTTATGTGTATTTATTTCAATATGATGTGAATATAGTCAGTGGATTTTATTTTTCACCCACCTTTTTAGTTTGATAATTTGTTTTCCAAAGAGATTCAATTTCAGTACCATATATAAGTATGCCTATATCTTGATTATAAGTAACCCTAAATAAAAAGGACACACAAACACATAAATTTTTTTAAAAAATAAAATATTCAGCTAAACTATTAAAACGTAAAATAGGGAGGGAAAATATTTTTCAAACTACAGAATTAAAGTTATAACAGGTGCCCAACAATAGTTCCTAAAACTTAACCAGTCTTAAATGTATCGTATCTTTCTATAGTCTTAATTAAATTTAGAATTTAAAAAATAAAACTTAAAATCACTAAATCTACAAACAAATATAGTATATGTAATTATGAACCCAAGCGAACCTCTCAATACCTCCTAGGAAACTAACTATTGGTGAGGGTATAATAGATATAGTGGGAAGACTATACCCTCTATATAGATAAAATAAAATTATAATTAACCAAAAAATAAAAAATTATAAACATCAGAGTATGTATATTAAATAAATTGAAACAAAAACAATATATAATAAATGAAATGTGGAAAATAATTAAAGAAACTCAATGTATGTGCAGAAAAATATAGTGAGTATCCCACATACCTGATCTACACAACTCTTGAGCTACACTAGCAAGATCCCAAGACTCCACAAGAGTTGCACCGCTCAATCAAGAAATAGCATGCCTCTTCCAAATTCATGATGAAACTTGTTCTCACTATGAATGTAGACCTAAGTTGTCCACTCACATTGTGGTTCACATACAAGGTATGGGAAAGAAATCTCAGTATGCCACCCCCAATGGTGAACCTTTAATCTATTGTTATATACAAGTATATGAACAAATGATATACCCAGCCTAGTAGAAAACTAAAAAAAGATGGCATAAAATAAACAACTTCATAAAAATAAATTAGAGTAAAATAACAAAAAAAATAGCTCATCGTGTGTTCTATCATGACACCTAAGGAAAATCTACTTTTTCTCTAGTCCATGCGAGAGGATTTTGTGCACATGGCTCACCTAGACACATGGCATCAGGTGTTTCCAGCAGATCTATACAGAATATCCATGATTTATAAATAAAAAACAATGCATTATGGAACTAAAGGAATAACGATAGGCATCCACACAACAAAACACATCTACTAGACTCTAGGAATCTAATGGAATGATCTTTTCTAGTAAAAACACTCTACATTATACTCTAGAGAACATTCATGTCTCAAAAGTCCAACAAAAAAAATTGGGATCCAAAGGAGGGACTGAGAATGTTTATTTCTATAGGGGTACCTTCATACATGGGCATGAAAGATACACCATCCTAGGGATCCCATACATCCATGGACTAATAGATAAATTTCCCTAGGGTTCCCAACCATGTATCCAAGAGCGCTCACCATCCATCATAGGTAACCTCTATCTAATGAATAACTCTCAACTTAAGTGTTTCACCAATATTGATTGTTCATTAGATCTATAAGACCTTCTAACCATAGTAATATAATAAATAAGATAACCATAGAAAACTTTAGAGAAAAAGATCAATCCAAGATACCTCAACATCCGCTTCTTTAAATAAATCCCAAAGTAGAAACTACCGCAAACATTTTGTCAAAAGGCCATTAGAACCTGGGTTCATCCAACTCTTGAACCTGTCACCAACAAAGTTGAACTAGAAAAACCAATCACCTATTAAAAATCACATTTAGGATATGGGTATATCCAACTCTCAAACCCAATATCAAAAAATATGAACTGGTAGCACCGATCAACTATTGACTCACAAAACTCAGTACACCCATGGTCCCTGTGGTCACAGTATAAAGAAACGTACTACTAGGGAATCCCCTATTATAACCAATATATCCAACCACACTTTTTAAATGATCCTTAAATGGAAAAAATATTTATAAATAGCAGTACATAGTATTATGGGTTCCTCTATCTCATCCAAAAACTTGGAACATGACTAGCTTGAGAAACATCCTCATGTGACCCTCAGTGGCCTACAATTGATTCTCAATCATCAAGATTACAACAAGGGAACCCAAAAACATTAGTTATCTTATAAATGAGTTCTAAATGGTCCATGTGACCACCTAAAAATAAGTAACCCCGCCATTTTCTCCTCATCATAAGAAAACCCTAAGGGAAACTATTATAATAAGACCCCTCATCCATCCTCCCTAGGAAACAACTCGCCCTTTGATACTATCTCACCAATAAAGGTATAAAAATGGGTCCATTAGACCCTTACCAACATCAAAATGATAGGTATTTATATCCTCCAACCAATGGAATCAACCCAGCCTAAAGTCTCCAATAACTTTGATCCTCAAACACAAGATCTAAAACCACAATCGAGTGTTCTTGAACATCAACCACTCAGTAACACACCAATTTTTTTTTTGATATATATTTTTCATATTTTTTATTACATTAAAAAATGATTTTATATTGAGTTACATGTAATGATGAGTTTATATTTCATTCTACACAACATTTAGTTTATCTAACATTTCACGCAATAATGAGTTTAAATGAAACATTCCATACTATTAAAATATTATTATTTAAAATGATATCCCTCCTTTAGTCATTGTAACGGTGGGTATGAATAGAATAAAATAAAATTTTAAAATTTATGGTTTATACATTTATATATAATTATTTCTTTGTTTTCCAATTAATTATAAATAAAAATGTAATCTATTTGAATATAATGAAAATATTTCTATGAAAACTATTTTTATACACACAAACATGTTCTACCTAAATTAATTAAACAACACAATTTGGTGAATGGTTTTAATGAAATTAATATATTATATATTCAACCAAATATTTAAAATTCATCTAATGTTTTTCTAGACAATATATAATAATTCATCTAATTATACGATTAAAAACTATATTTAAAAAAAGGATTATCGCATTATGAACACTTATAATAAAATTACTTTTTATAAATTTAATAAATTTAATTAGAAAAATAAAATTGTTTTCTGAAATAATCATATCAAAATTATCTTAGGGTGAAATATTTATAATTTTCTGAAAACATAACTTTTTTGTTGAATAATGAAAAATAATGAAATTTAATTGAAAACTACTTTTTTGTTTAAAATTTTTATAAAGTTAAATTGCATTTTAATTAATTTTAAATTAAAATTAGTTCAAATATATTTCTATTAATACAATATAGTCCATTTGAATCATTTTAATATTTAATTTTATTATAAAAACTTTATAAAATTTTAAACATTTTCTCTTTGAAAACCCACGTTCTTTTCATGTCTTCAGGATTAATTTTAAATTAAAATTTATCACTTATATTAATTGAATTTTTAGAAATGGATTCCATATTTAGAATAAGAATAATTTATATTATCAAAATAATTTCAACTTAACATTTTTTCCATAATTTATACTGAAAAATGTAAAAAATTAATTATCGCAAATAAGATAAAAATGGGTGTAACGGGGGTTAAACTATGAATATGAGGTTTAAAATTAAAATAAAACGTCTAAAATTACAATTTTATGGAAATATTTCAATATTAACCTCCCTAAGTTCTAATATATAATATTTTTTAAAGTTTTTTTTGGAATTAATTTATTATTTGGGATTATTTTGGAAAATTTTGATATAGTTTCCCAATGGGTTCTTTCCCCTACTTATAAAAGACCACCACCACCTTTAAATTATAAACACTAATAAAGACATATATTACTGAAAGAAAAATGAAATAAACCCTCCCCGACATCAATATTCATGTTTTATATCTTCTAGTCCTCCCAAAAGAGTGACACTAGGGTCCTTAATAAGAGATCTAAAGTAGGTGCTTCTAAGCGAAGGTAGTTTTCTTCAGCAAGCATCTTCTTTTTATTTATTGTTTTTCCAAATTCAATTATGTATTAACATTTTAAATATAATAAAACAATTATATTTTATAAATTGGATTTTTTATGTTATGATAAAGACCTAAAACCATCTCCACTTCCATCAAATGGGTTATAAAATCATTATTCGTATGTATGACGGACTAGCGCCTCAAGAACTGATTTCATTTGTTTTTACATTACCACCTCACATGGAGGGTTATAATAATAGATTAAATTTTTATATATTATATTTATGATATTATTATACTTTTTGAATTATTATCACAATACCTTCATACTTCACATTTCATAGGAATACGATAATGTTGCTCTTGTGTATGGCGGACTACCGCCTTGAAAAATGATATAATTCATTCACGCTTTACATGGATGATAACAAGGATGGGTTTAATGAAAAAATGTGATATATATGAAATAAATGTGATCATTTAATAGTAATATATTATTTTATTTTCTTTATTTCAATCTAATGAGATAATGAAAACAATGTTAATGAGTTTATATGACCAACCATCTCCATGAACGATGTATTTCATTTTCCATATATAACTTTTATAGATTACTATAAAAAAATATACAAAATATATGTGATTTATATATCATTTTTATAATTATTTATATTTTTTATCCATGATAAATTTAATAGATCAAAAACTAAATAATAAAAATATACAAAAAAAACAATGCATTCATTACCTGAAATGTGTCTTTAACAGTGAATAGTTAAGAAATGGGTATTAAAATGTAATAATAAAGTCATATATGGTATGATATATAGGATTATGGTTCTATAATATATTTATACTAAAATTATATTTATTATACAAGCATTTCTAATTTTTGTGAAAGAAGGGGATACTTATAGTAATGTATTTCTAAACTCTATTGTTTTCTTAGAGACATATGAAAATTCACCACTCATTTCTATTGTGTGGTTTATATACATACCAGGAAAATATATATCCTTAATCTCAATATTTTAATTCTATTAAATTTGTAATTTGATTTTATGTTATACTAGGGCTTACGATTCTGAATTAACCCAAGCAGTAATGGATTTTTGTCTCAATTTTGCTTCCTTGAGACATATGTCATGTTATACACCAATATTATTTCATGTGGTGTATATAATACCCCTTAATGTGTTTTTTATTCTTATCCTAATTATTATGAGGACTAAATATACATTTTTTTATATCTATTTCATGGGTTCTATCTTTAAAATGTAACCAAACTGCAAATAGATTTATTTTACAATCTCATCATTTATTGAGATTATTTATGATTAAGTCTCCATTATTGAAATATTACAATATAAACTTGAATAATTATCTTTAAAAGAATTTATCATCTGGTTATTCATGATATTTTTAATTAATAGTACCTTTTTCCACTTTTTGGTATTTAAAATAATTGAGGATTATTTTAATATAAATAATTTTTATTTCTATCTTCAATTGAAAGCCCTTTTCATTCAAATCCATGTTTTCTAAAACTGTTTTCAAAAATATATTTTACTTATTTAAAAATGATTTATTAAAGAAATTTTAATCCATGTTTGAAGTTTTTACAAAAAATATTTTAATGGTTTCTTCATTTCATTTTTAAAAACTATGTTTATTGGGATTTTAGAGAAAATGTGAATGGAACATTTGTTTTAACATATACGGAATGAATTTAATTTTTCATCATCATGATCATTATTTTATTTTAAGATTTCTATATAAGCTTTCAATGTTATTTTCAAGATAAATTATTCTAAAAAAACAAATTCTTCATTTTAAAAAGTTATTTTGAAATAAAAGTTATTTTCCTCAAGAAATGATCCAAGTGTATTTTAAGAACCCTTTTGAAACTAAGATGACATACTTTGATGTTCATTTATCTTTGTTGGTGATATAAAACAATGATACCATTATTATTATATCTATGAATGGTTTATTGTGGTATTATTTTGATGAAACCCTTTTCTCATCCATAGTTTATAGCATGAAAAAATTATTTTTAAAACTGCTTATTTTTCTATGGGTTATACTCTGATGAAATTAAGAAATTATGAAATGATTTTGAAGCTTGTCTATTTTACTCAAGTTATGATATGATGAAATATTTATGAAACCCTTTCATTTCATGGGTTTTTATTGGTTAAATGTTTTATGATCTTGTGGAATATGTACACATTATTTTCATTATATTATAGGTTGTACTCATATCTTTGTCCAATTCATTGGGTAAAAATGGGTAACTCGTGAGTAAATATGTTATGTGGGAACCTGATTACTTGTTCACAATGTTATGAATGAACATGATTACAAGTTCAAAATGTTATGTGTGAAACTAATTATATTTTCACAATGTTATTCATGAACCGGATTACATGTTTACAATGTTATGTGTAGACCTATCTTTCATGTTAATATTGTTATGCATCGAACTGGTTGCAAGTCCATAATTTTATGAGAGGTCCTGATTTCATGACCTTAAATTAATGAGAGGAACTGTATCTATTTATACATGTTCACAATGTTATAATCTAATGTGCATGTCACAACTCCATACCTTATTTCAACGTTATGCTCTCATGGAGTAAGTTCTTTGATTGGTTTATGATTCATGTCTTATGAACTACTAATCCTTATTCTGTTTCTCTTGATTATGATCATTGGTATGCAGGGTGTGGTATTCAAATGTTAAGATCATATGTTCATACCCTTATGATCATGTCATTATTATGTGATCATTGATATCACTCTTAATTATCTATACTAAGCATCTGATCTCACCCTTTCTTATGTTTCCTTTCCCCTAGTTATGAAGAAATGTTTTAAGTATGGTATGTTTATAAATATTACTAAAAATATATATTTATGAGAGATGTTAAAGATAGTTCACCTAATTAGAAGGTTATGTACCTTGTATCTCAAGACACTGATCTATTATAGTCCTCATGTACATATTTTTTTAATGTATTTATTATTCATCTAAAATGATGTTATATCTATTTATGAATATCTTGGGTCGTTATACAATCAAGCCTTAAGAAACAGAGATAAAAAAGAATCAATTAAAAACATCACTATATCACATATTTGGGAACTATCTAATAGACCTAAAAACATATTTTCTTACCATAATCAATCCATTCTTCCACCAAGATCACAAATCTCACTTGGGCCATGTATCTCACAACAAAACCCCCTGGAGGATTATAAATCGAAACCACAAATAAAACCTCATAAAAATTCCCACCCAAACCAGAACACCATCTAAACAGCCTCTAATCAACTAAAGGATACAAATATAATTATCTATGATGAAAAATTATCAGAATGTAAAAATCAAAAGTCTAATTATATCATCTAAAAAATAGTAAATATACACCAAGGATTGAAAATTACATCAAATTCACTTTGGGTACACAGTTTGTACCCCCAAAGGCCTCCTCTAGCTATATGCCACAACCCAATAGGTGTCTACTTATCCTAGGTTCATGGTTTTTTCCTCATTTTATATGATATGTACCCCAGATTGGGTGTCCATCCATATACATTTCCATATATCCACTACAATAGGTTTGGAAAACTATAACATATTCCCCCTAGTCATGTACCTCACAAGGACTCTGGTCGTGTGCCCCAAATTTCCAAGTGCCTCAAAATGGGGTGAGTGGTTATGCCTCATACCACATTATGAGTCAACCCTACATTAAATTGAAACTATTAAAACCCATCATGTAGTCCCTTATTCCTCATCTCTCTTCAAAGGAAGAATAAAATACATGTTTTCTCTGAACTACACACTGTCTATATGGGTTTTCCCATATAGAACCCCCCACCCCCCAAACATCATAAAATTCTTGATTTCTCCAAAAATACCATCGATCGACCACATAGGGTTCCCCAATAATTCAGAAATGTCTTTTGAAACCTAAAAAAAATATCTACAAGTATTAGGGTAAAAAACATTAAAATTATCATAGTAGTGTGTGGAAACTATTTCAGCTTTTCACTAGGTTCACCAATACCAAATGACCTATCAACGATCCCCCTAGGTGGCACCTCATCCTCAAACTACCTCTTCTCTCTCTGTCTCAGGATTCCAAAATTTCATACCCTCATATACAATAAGCTAAGTAGTGAAAAAATAAAATGAAAAAAATAAAAATTTAAAATATTAAAGGTGGCACATGCCTGACTGCGGTGCCCACAAAAGGATTATGCCTCACATAAGAACTCCCCCCCCCCCAATTCTAGAATTATTTGTGTAGATGGAATATTAATATGAACCCCGAATTTTAATGATATCATTAAATTACAAAATTTTAATAGAATACTATTTAATTAATTAAATATTAAATATTCTATGAAATTTGAATGGATCATAGTACCACTAAAATATTTTACAAGGTTAAACATCCTATTCCAAGACCAACAAAGTAGTTTGGAAAATTATCTGAGATCATCTCATATAAGAATTATCAGTTTACCTCAATACACTACTGGGAATAAAAATTTCAAATTTCTCTTGATTTCATACAACTTGTGATGAAACGGTTTATCACAAAATTTACATTATAAATGCTTCCCACTCCATAAAACTCTTAGTGGTCAATAAGAGGATATGATCTCACCATAAGAACTGGTACAACAAAAAAACTCATGATCATTCGATGGCATGTCTTACAGGCCTCACAACTCTCTCCTAATATGAGAAATTCTCAACCACAACCAATCTAAATCTCCCTATCACGCAAGTATCATTATCATCACCCTACTAACCAAATAACAACCCACATGGAAAAAAATACTTCCTTCATTGGACACAATGGATAGACATGGAATTATTAATCACACCAGAGTAGTAGTATGAAAAATTAAACAACTAATGATTATTCTTAGCTCACCATGAACAACAACCTCCATGCTCAAAAAACTACTAAAAATGATTATCAAGACCTCTAAAAATTTATGGTTAAGTATCCACCATAATTACTTCCTTAAGTAGATCTTAAATGTGCAACATGACTCATACTTACATCTGTTAAGTCCTAAAAATGGTAGATTAATTCACCTAAAATAATTGACTATACTCCTCACATAGATCAGTTCCAAAAAATCAGATCACCATCAACACTCTTACAAATTATGGTATATCCTTTCTAAAAATTTTAACCACACAACCACCCTCCACTTAGCAATCAATCCAATTCCACAAGCATTCATCCACACTCTCACTATCCTACCAAAAGAAAAACAAAAAAAACATGGATAGGTGTCCAACTAAACATTACCACTCAAGTTTTCCATAATACCAAGAGAACTCCTAGTAATACACTTCTAAAAAACTAGAAATGTTAGTTCCTAACAACATCCTTGTCATAGAAGACCAAAATGGGAACACTAAGAATAAACATACATTCCCACCAAGTCCTTGGTGATATCACGTACACAGGCCCCACCACAATACTTGATAGACAACATGTGTAAAGAATAACTCCCTCCCAAGAAACTTGAACATGGAACTTTTGGGAACTCACAATCTTAGAGAAAATCATTCCCGATCAAAACATATATCTAGCATCCTTTCCCTTATTGAGCCACTAAAAGGGAATCAAGGACCACATAGACCCACAATGTCCTCCATTCATCCCTCAAAAAAGGTAATACATATCCCTCATTTAAAAACATCTCTACAAAAAGTTCACATTATCTATCATCTTAATAAAATATATAAATGTGGTTTAATTAAATATAATTCCTTCATAGAGTTATACATGACAAACCATATTGGTTATCATAGACACTTTAAACAATGGAACCTCCATAATGAATGAAAACACCACATATAGTTAAATGTCATCTGAATCCTATGTTCCTAGAATGATGCATGAACATTGGTGTCTTACCCATGATCTAAGATCCAAAAATAGAATAAACTAGAATACCATAAACATTAGTGAATCATACTAGATGAAATAACATAGCCATAAAAAAAGAAACCAAAAACTATAATCCCATGCCCTTAATATTTGGACTTCATATCAGTAAAGTTGTTCACAACACACCAGTTTGATACCCATCGCAGGTTCCAACACATTTCAAGGCCACCTTTCTACCTACTCCCCAAATCATAAAACATGGAACTGATTCTATTTTTTAGAAAATTGACCTAACATGTATCCTAATATGACCTGAAATAAAGCCTCAAGTGTGCCTCCAAATATACTATAGTCTTTTGACTAGAGGCAGGGGTCAAAAAAATATAGTTCGGAGACTATACACTCTTGTCAGAGTGAACTAAAACCATAAATTACCTAAACATACACAAGGAAAAATATCATAGTACATGTAATAAATAAACTAAAATAACAATATGTTATAATAAATTAAAAGTGATATATAGTAATATGGACTCAAATAATGAGAAAAAATCAATGGTGTGCCACCCATCGGGCATACCATATATAAAAAATAAGAAAAAAAATAAAGATTTACTACCAACTCAAATTGGAATCACGTACTCAATCTCTAGGACTCTCTAGCTATACTAGCCCGATCATAAGAATCTGAATGAGCGGCCCCACTTAGCCAAGAAACTCTAAGTCTCTAACAAATTCACTAAACAAACTGTTCTCTATCTTAAACAAGACATAAGGTCTATACGTAAACCAAAGTTAATGTATTGAGGGTGACAATGAAATCTTAGTAGGCCACCCCCAATGGTGAACCTATAATCTATTCCTATATACAAGTTCAGGAACATCTGGTATTCCAAGACTAGTTAAAAACTAGTAATATATAGCATAAAATAAAAAAATTTATAAAACGGGGATAAATAAAACAAATAAAATATACAATCATGAGTTATAAACTAATACTCACGGTAATTTTACCCCCACTCTAGCTCATTCTATAGAATTTACAGCACATGGCTCACCCTACCACATGACATCAGGCATGTGCTCTAGATCTACCCAATATATTTAGGATACCTAAATGAAAATGCCTAAATTTCTGACCATAGTGAATTAAAATAGAAATCCACATTCAAAAACACAACTACAACGCTCTAGAATCTAATAAGACAATTTGAACTAGAGATAGGACTATACACCAGACCCCAGATGACCTGACATGTTTAAAATTCTTGTAGTACAAATAGTTTCCAAATCAGAACCTCGATGTGTATGTTGTCTCAAGGGTACCTCCAACCATGGTCTAGAGAAATACACTATCCCATGATTTCAATACATTTATGGACCTGAAAAAAACTGTCCAAGGGGTCATATCCAAATAGTTGGGAGTGATTTGTATCTAGGATATGTAACCACAAGGGAATGCCTAAATTGCATCTAGAGGGGATCATTCATCCAGATCACCTATTATCTCTATAATACCATCTAAAAACTATATAATAGAGGAGTAAACCAAATAAAAACATAGAGACACCACCTTTTTCATTATATCTCATGGTAATCTCCCTCAAACCAAGTCTTAAGAAAAAAACTACCTCAAACATATCATCTAAAGGTCACCTAAATGTGGTTTAATTCTATTGTTGAACCCATCATCCAAATAGTGAATTATCAGTGCTGATAAAATCTTGACAAATGGAAATATAGGATTTAGGTCGATCCAACTCTCAAACCCAACATCCCAAAATTTGATCAAGCGGTGATGATTAATTATCAGCTTACAAAACTCGAGGCTCCAATAGTCCTCAAGGTTAGAGCGTAAAGAAAAATCATACTGGTGACTCTCCTGCTTCACCCGAGTACTCATTCCAATATTATAAAAATTTATTAAATAGAAAAAGGGGAATATAAATAGTAGGAAACACTAAAATGGGTTCTTCTATGTCATCTAAAAACTCAAAAAAATCCCAACACGGGAAACCTACTCAAGAGTCCCTCATCAGCCTCCAACTGATCATAGATAATAAATTCACCTGTAAGGGAGTCCAAAAGAAATAAAACACCTATAAGGGTATCATGAATGGTCCTCATGATCACCTTAAAAGAAATAAACCCTACAAGGGCTCCTCACCACAAGTTAAATATTTGAGGGAAATCCCATTTCATGAAAATCTTAGGTGGACTCCTTAGAAAAAAACCATCCTTGGGTATTATCTTTCTCATAAGGGCATACAAATATGCCCCTAAAACCCATATAAAATCAAAAAAGAACTCTTACTGTAACTGACTCCCCTTGGTGTCTACCCAGACCAAAGGCTCTGATGGTTTTCATCCTCAAATATATGACCTAAAACCTCAAGTGAGTGGCCTAGAACCTTAATCACTCAAACCTCAAGGAATTAGGCCAAAAAGACATAATAAAATACATCCATGGATCCTATATTTAGTAAATATAAAAATTTCTTCAAAAAATACAATCTTGGAATTCTCAATCTTGGCTAGTAACCAATCTCACAACCCTCACTTGGGCCTCACATCTCACAACCCAACCTTCTTGAGGATCTTAAATCAAACCCTCATTGAAATACACCAGAAAATACTCATCAAACAAAAACAACATCCATACAGCCTCTAAAAAATGATATATTACCACCATCAAGATATATGTCAAAGAACTCTCATAATGGACTACTCACAAGTCCTATTCTGGCATTAGGGTGAAAATAGGAAAAATGAAAAAATGAAAACTATATGAAATGCATGTTGGGTACATTACGTATACCCCTATAGGTCCTCCTGTACCAAGTTCAAAAATCCACTCTATGTATTATTCACTGAATTTCATGGTGTATATTTCATGTACATGGTATGTACCCCACATGGGGTTTCCAATAGTGTACTTGGACAAGTATCCCCCACATGTGGTTTGGATAACTACAAACATTACCACTAGCTATGTACCTCACATAGGTCTTAGTCATATCCCCTACATAGCCATGTACCCAGACATGAGGTTTTTACACATTCCCCATGCCACACACCAGGTCACCCAAATATGGAATTTCCACCTAGACTATACTCTATGTAATACAACCTTCTTCACCTTACCTGAAATGGAGAACACATGTTGTTTTTTCTCTGACTACACACCTTGTACATTGGTTTTCCCAAACTAAAAGGCATATATTGACCACCCACGGGTCCCCTGTAACCCATTTACGGATTTAAAAACTTAATACAATAAATATATGGGGATAGAGATGAAAAAAATTAAATCCATCCAACCCCTAGGAGGAATCCAATATAGATTCGCAATGGGTCTCCACATCACACCCATCGGTACTCGATCAACCTCTAAATGGGCTCTATGCACACTAAATCCTCATATATCTCCCTTTTCTCTCTCAGTTCCATGATTCTCACCAAATGGGAGGGTATCCATGCATACAATAATCCAAGGGTGTAGGAAATAAAAGGTAAAAAATAAAATGTGGAAAAAAAGAAAAAGGAAAGGAATGTAGGCCTAAGACCACCCTTGACACCCCAGAATGGATAGTATTATTCCAAGAAAAACCCATATCTTAGAACTAGTAGAAAAATGGTCTTTAACGTCATTTTTTTAATTTTGATGACGTATTTTAACCGAGGTTGAAGCTACCGATGTAAAAAATATGACTTTTTTACATTAGTTTTTGTAAAATAATGCCAAAAATGAGTTACATTTGTTTTTTAGTGTCATTTTGGTAAAAAAAGATGTCAAAAAATCAATTTATATCATTTTTGCGTCGGTTTTCTTAAAAACTGATGCCCAAAGGTTTAAAAAAATAGTTTATGCAATAGTTTTTAAAAAAAGTGAATGCCACAAATGAGAAAAATATATATTTGGCGTTGGAATTTTAAAAAACTGATGCAAAAAAGTGACTTTTCTTCTTCCATGTTTTATAAAATTTTCTAAGCTTTGATTTGACAGGTCATGGAGAAACAACAGAGTTAAGGATCAAAATTTATTATCGTCGGAAGTTGAACATGTCAAAGTTTTGATTGGGTCAGCTCGTTTCAAATAAATTTTGATAAAAATAAAACAAAATCACATAAAACAAATGAAAATAGTGATTGATGATTATATTTACCCCACAATTGGTAAATCTCATTTGAATGCCTTATATTTGTAACTCGATAATAATAAAAAATCATCTCTATAAGCGAGCTAATCTAGCAGTTTTGAAATGAAGGAAAAGAATAAAAAAGAAAATAAATGAGTATAATAGGTGCCATGTTCAAATTAACGATTCAATCCACATTGTAAAATTGATTGAATTGAAGAGGTTAAAAATTTTGAACGAAGAATAAAATGTATTTATATATAGTAAACGAAAATATTTTTGATAGCGTTGTATATAAATGTAGGCGGGGTTTTAAAAAGATAAACGCGCATTTTGAAATAATTGAAATTTTTATCCCGTGTATTAGTGAATACTCTTTTGTGTCGGTTTTGATTGAAATCGAAGTGAAAAAGGATTTGCATTGGTCTTTTGGCGTCAGTTTAGTAGAAAACTAATGAAAAAAAAATCCAATCGATGTCCTTTTTGGCATTGGTTTCTAAATAAAGTGACGCTAAAAAGTAAAAAAGAAATTGTTTTTCGCATAGGTTTTTTTAAAAAATGACACCAAAAAGTAAAATAAAATGGCGTCGGTTTTTAAATAAACCGATGCTAAAATTAAAAAAACACTTTCCAAATCGGTTTTTATAGACGTGAAAACTAAAAATATATATTTCTACCATCATATTTTATGAAAACCGATGAAAAAAATGAAAGAAAATTGAAATATTTTAGATAATTTCTTGAGTTTTGATTTTACTGGTCGTGGATCTAAAACTAAGTTACGGATTAAAAGTTACGGTCTTTCAAAGATGTTCTTCTTTAAGACTTCTATTATGGAATATCAAATTCCAACAACCATAAATTTTAATCTGTAACTCTAGTTTTACTCCATGACTAGTCAAATCAAATCTTAGGAAATAATCTAAAACTTAGTAAAAAAATATAATTTTTTTGCATCATTTTTTTTAAAAACCAACGCCCAAACTAATTTTTTTTCTTTTTGGAATCGGATTATAAATAAAACAACCCCAAAAATTCTCTAGAGAAATCTATTACGTCAACTTATATGAAACTAACGTCAAACTAACGACTTTAAAAACAATTTTTATACTAGTGTAGACACAATCTCAAATATGGAATCTCATCCTATCTCTCTTTTTAAAATTTATCACTGAATGAATACACATAGAAAAATTAATATTTAATTGATTAAATATTAAATATTTTTTGAAATTATAATGGAACAAATTTCGACCAAACTCATATCCTAGTTAAACACCCAATTCTAGGAAAAATGGAGTGGTTCAAAAAATAATCTGAGATCATCTCATTGGTGAAATTTTAATTTTTCATTGTAAGAACTTCTAAGAACAAATCGTTCAAATTGAGTCTTATTTTATAAAACCTTTAATGATCTGGGTCATCACAATAGGACTTATCGTGATTTTTCTAAAATTAAACTAAATCAAATTAGAGGTGAATGAATGATGAAAGTAAATACTTGATCGCTAAGATAAAGGGAAGAGAAATAGTATCTAGGGATAGTTTTTATAGAATAAAAAAAACCTAATATCACTTTTCAAATAAATCATACAATTATCCGTGACACTTATTGGAGTATGTAGACCTAACACTCAATACAGATAAAATCTACCTAGTCATGTATATCCCTCTCTAAAATTAATATATAACCAACATAGAAATAGTAAATATTTATGAAAAAACTAGAAGACAGAGTTAAGGTCATCTATCTTTACCCCACTCCCATTTATCACAGTGCATTTCCTTTCATAGAACCCATCACTCTCTTTAATAACTAAGGAATTTGATATAATATAAAGATCAATGTAATATTAAATGAATGTGAACTCTCCATAATAGTAA
Source organism: Viscum album (assembly GCA_963277665.1). Lineage (NCBI taxonomy): Eukaryota > Viridiplantae > Streptophyta > Magnoliopsida > Santalales > Viscaceae > Viscum > Viscum album. The sequence continues at coordinate 1,787,449,262 of OY728146.1, forward strand.
CTCAATTAAAACAGTACATACACATTTATTTCAACCAATTACACCCTTCCCACGAATCCTTATCCACTCGTAACTCATAACTTAGACATTGATAAACTATGAATTATATAAGAGGGAATAGAAAATGAACTAAATATTTTTTTGAATAAAAAATATAACTCATATGAATTTATTTGGAAAACTATACATTAGTTCAACAATTAAACAATGAAAAAAATGTATAAAATAAATACTAACTATATATGACTTCAAGATGATTTTTTTGGTAATCCTCCTCCACTACCTCTTTAAAAATAGAATCTCTACTTCTTCCTTAATCATTTTATAATAAAATCCCTCAAGAGAAAGCCTCTCTTGTGAATAAGGATTTTTCTTCTCTATTTATAGAAAAAATATTTCAATGTATCTTATGTATTGAATTAAAATATTATATCACTTCCATATATCATTTCTATTTTTATCCTATTTAAAATAGGCAAATCCCTGTAGATATATTCGTACAAGTATATATTTCAAATATAGTTAATGTTTATATAAGATATAGCCTCAACTAGTCCATATATCCTTCTTGCAATTTTATCTTTAAATTATAATCCATTAAGATATTTTTATCTCCCTCAAATTTAGAATTTTTTGGTTATATATCTTCACTTTTATTCTCCCATGTGTTCCATACACATTCTACTCCATTCATTCCCCAAAACAAATCCACTAGAATGTGCATGGATAAAAATCAATAGGATTTGAAACTGAATAAGGTATTTAATTTATTGAATAGTCCTGTAAACTATGGTTCAAGATCCACCCCAATAAAAACCCCATGTCTATATAAAAATTGGTACCTACAAAACATATAAATACCCAGCACTATAACCTTCAAACTTAATGCATGAAAAACATTATGCATATTCAATCTCCATATTTATAGAAAAAGTGAAACCCCTGTCCCAAAAAACCATCATCAATATCTAAAAAATAACACACAAAAAGAATTAAACCATAATATCAACATAAATTTTATACTTTCCTTAGACACCCAATGTGTAGAGCAGTTCCACGGGTATAGTAAGAATCATTTCATCAACATCTTTAACGACCTACAATGAAATCTCTACCTAGAGGAATGTCCATACTTGATTTTACTAATTTTCTTGAGCTTATTATCACCTACCATGGTGGGTTATATAGTATAGGGATGGTGGAGGTGACTAAAATGTCTTATTCAAGGAGGAAAATGCATGGAATAACCCAAAAACCCAGGCGTGAACTTAAAATATTGAAAATTTACCAACTTTATGCATCATTGAATGAAGTTGAGCATTAAAGTTTAGTGTTTAATAATAGTTCTCATTTCATCTATTCTATATTTAAGACTGACTGGAGTCAGTGGAATCCTTTGACAATTCATGAAATGACTCCTCATCAAAGATATCCATCCTCATACCTACATACCAAGCATTGCACCATATATAACCCTTTCTCCACCATACATTATCCTTTATGTATGTACATGTACTAACTTCCTTGTACAATTCCTTGGACAATAAGCCATATTTTTCACTAAAAACATAAATTTTACCCTTTTTTAATAATTACTTCAATATTATATAAATTTATTTATTTTTCATTTTTTTTCCAAAAATTGAATTTAAAATATTTATAACACAAAAATATAATAAACTATAAATATTTTTTAAAAATAAATAAATTAACTAAGAAAATTAATGAAATTTAGTTTGAAAAATATGTTTCTAAAACTTGGCAATAAAATACTTCGTAATTAGAATATTCTTTTCTTTATGTATATAAATAAATTAAAAATTAAAATACATCCACGCTACTAATATTGAAATAAAATTTTAAAAAAGGAAAAAAATTATTAATGGGGATGATAAGAATTCATGATTTTTAAGATAATATTTATTCATAACCTCAATTTTTAATGAAAGGCATCAACCATTATTTTTTATTTCTCTCTTGGAATTGATGTGATTCTCCAATCTTCCATTCAAGCATCCTAATATATAATTAATAGGTACTCCACTTAATATTGATCTCACTTTGAAAATTATTTACACATCAATCAAGGTAACATTTTGTTAAATTGACGATCATACCTAAATTATATTCTCCTAGCCATATTCTTGAAATAGATACCAAATATCAACCTTGTCAAGAAAAAGGCCAAAAGTAATCATGATGAATTATTATTAAGGATAATATGTCTCTAATGCTTAAGCGAAGGTAGTTAATTGAAGTTAAAATAATTAAAACTAAAAAATGGTTTTACTCTAAATCATAATATATTATATTCAAAAAAATAAATCCAATGACAATTTCCTCTTGTATAAGTCATATCCCCACTTCCCCAAACTCAATGTAAGCTCATGTAACATGAAAGCATAATGAATTAATCTCATCTTGTATTTTTATTTTTTATCCATTTCAAATTCTGTATTTATGAAAATTTTGACATCCAACACCCAACCCAAAATGATTAGGATCATTGGTCAATTCATGGTGATTTTCAAACCACCCAATACATAACCCATTTTCCATAAATTGTTCATTTTTATTTTTTTGTAACTAAATTGTTTCATTATTTAAGAGGGTTAAATATGAAATATAATAAAATATATCCACGAACCTTCCCATAGCCTAGGAATCACCTCATAAATTCCCCTCAATGGGAAACATCCCCTTTTACCATGATAACCTTGCCTCTATAGGTGATCAATTGAATATCATGAAAAAATACACATATTGGGGTAATAAAGAAAATATTTTCTTGTAATTTTGCACTTCCCTGACAGGTTCATTAATATAATCATTGGGGCAAATAAGATTTAATGTCAAAGTATGACACAAGGATAATTTTTTATAAAAATTTCACTGATCATCTTAAAAGTGACATGATACTATCATCGATCCAACATAATACTAATGTAGGTTCTCATAGGTTTACATGTCCTAGAATCCTCTCAAGAAATTATCTATTAAAATTAATATGAAAAATTATCTTAGAAAACTCTCATGTATTAGAACATATGATTAAATTCAGTCACTCATGGAATATATAATAACAATAATCTAATCCAAATTAATTTCTTAAATTAAAATAATGAAAAATGTGATGGAAATAATATCTATATAAATTAATAAGTACCCATAAATCATGATACATCAAATCCATACCCTTATTCTCATCTATATTCATTTTCCACCATATTGATAGTTCAATATCATAAAAAATTAATTATAAAAAATGGAATCATGGTATTCTTAAGAATATTCAATACTGTTAATCAAAAGTATAATAAAAATTTAGGGAGTGGTAAGAATTTTCCCAATTTTAATTGAATAAAGGTAATTAAATTAATAGGGGAGGAAAAAATAATGCATTTAAAGCAACCCTATCATTTCCTCTTGAAAATTCTAATTCTATTTTTCATGTGTTTATTTAGGTATTTACCATCATAGACCAACAAAAGAAAACAACCCAAGTTAATGTATCAGATCTATGCATTTTAAGATTGATAAGATAGAAGAGTTAAATTATACATCTAAATATATTCCTAATATAATTATATCTATGTTCCTAAAAAGAGGTAAAAATACTAATTTTTCCTACAAAAAATTACTTTTTGTAACATCATTAATCTCAAACTTAACTCATTGGATCATGTAATAGGAGTGTTCTATAGAAGCAAAAATATTGGATTTACCCAATTCTAACTTTGTAGGGAATCTAGATTACTTCATTTAGACCTAGTATTTGGAAAAATCTCATAACTCTGAGAATTTAAAAACTATGTAGGGGACACATTTCTAAGTAGTAACTCTGTTTTTGTATAAAAAATATATAACTCCTCTTCATATGGTTACACTTCTATATTTTCAATTATTTGATAAGATTGTTTATCTTTTTATTCTCGAAAGTTTTCCAGTATTATGGTTAATTTTTCAACTACTCCCTCACCCTTAGTTTCCTCAAATATAATGTGACAATTTATTTGGGTTATTATTTGATTTCATATTACTCAATAGAAGACTACTTTAGAACAAAATTAAAATTTATGACTTCATAGGTAGTCACACCTGGTTTGACTATGAATTCGTCTTTTTTTAGTGGACTCGTTTACTTTATACGAACCTATTTTGGCTTCATCAAGACTTGACATGCTTACTTAGAAACTTCCTTGATAAATTTGAGGGATTATTCATCAATACATGGGTTAGGTGTAGTGATCCCAATGTTGTGTGAAAATGGACACTAAATTTGATTTTCAATCCTCCTTTATAGTGTGATGATTTGTTATCCAAAGAGAATTGATTACACTTACATATAAAATTGGGTATATATCTAGAGAATGTGGAACCATGAAGATAAAGGATACCCAACTATGAAGAAAAAAAGAAATATAAAAATAAAATCAAAATACTACTATAAAATGAGAAAATATTATATATGGTGGGAAAATATTATCTTAACTATAAAGTTAATATTATATCTAGCCCTTGTAAATAGTTCCAAAAACATGACCAGTCTTATAGGAGTCGTTACTTCCTATAGTATCAAATAAATTTTGATGTTAATACTCAAAATTTCAAATCACTAAAAATAACAAAAATTATTATAATATATTCAAGTTCCAAGTTCAAACGCTATAGAAAAAAAATTTACTAAACAATAGGTTAGAAATATCATGATTTTATAAAAACTAAACAAAACTATAATAGAGGTTAATGAATGATGGAAGTAAATACTCAATGGATAGGATAAAGGGAATATAATACGTTTATTAGGATGGTTTCTTTTAAAATAAACACAAACCAATATAAATTTATAAATAAATCGTAACATTAACTAAAAAATACATTAACATATGCATGAATCAAAATAATTAGGCTTTTAAACTGTAGTAGATATCTAATATGTGGCGTGGTTCTATTCATTATAGCACAAGATATTCTTTAAAAAAAGCCATGTATCTAACAAAATGGGCACCTATACATCATAGATTTATCCTACACTGAAAAATTCAAACATCATACTTGAAAACCCTTTTAAAATAACATTATCTAACCTTAAATAATAAGAAAAACTCGTTACCTAAAAAATCATATTAAATATTTGAATCACGGTACCAAAAAAGCATGAAATCATAGTCACAAAAAAACTCTTCAACCTCCATCATATGCCCATGGTGAAAATTAATGGCCTACCATATATTAATAATCATCACATGATCTTATCTAAGGCACAATTACATTATATCTATCAAGAAGTATTGTATTCTACTATTTTTTAAATTATCTTTACATTTGTCTCATCTGATATATAGGGTTATATGATGCAATGATGATGACAGAGGCACTGATTTATTATGTGAGGATTACGACATGTATAATTGTCTAAATTGATTCCCTAAATCTAAAGTTATTAATAGTTCCTAGGTTCATATATTGCACATTAGAGTTTAGTGTAGCAGTTCAACTCTTAATAAATTATCTCATTTAATTTTTTTCTATTTAAGTCTGATTATTGTTAGTGGACTCCAATGAAGGTCATTAACTAACCCAACGAGAAATCTAAACACCCCCTATAAGTGCACCATTCTTACTCCTTATGACAAAACCTATCTCCCCCCATTTTTTATCCTCTATATCTCTCTTTTTTGTGTTTGAATTTTTTTACTTTTATAGTGAATTACCATATTTTTTGTCACATTTTTCTCTAAAAATTACACATTTATTACAATGTTAAAATTAACTTAAAAATTATATAAATTTATTTGTTTTTTTCTTGTTTTTCCTCAATCACATTTAAAAATAACATTATCCAAAAATAAAATAAAACAATAAATACTTTTTAGATATAAATAAATTAAATTATTATTGAAATTTAATTTGAAAAATTTATGCAAAAAAATCAGATGATCCAAATTTAATAAATACCTATGAAAGTGATTCAAGAGTTTTAGAAGATAAATTATAGGTTCTATAGAACATGTATGAGGACTTCAGGATACACTCAAAAGAATATATTTATGCATTATTTGATAGGGTTATTGAGGATGTGTAGGGAATTCAAGATATTGAAGAAACCATCAATGATGTGATGATCTTCAAGCCAAACATGAGAATACCTCCACCCTAGTTCAATAAAAAGCCTCATTAATCTAGGATAATGATCCAAATGACCTGAAATTGTAAACTTTTCATAGTAATCTCATCATATACAAGATAATAAATGATAATAATGAGGTTATGGAAAAATAGAAGACTTAGTTTGTGAAATTGAAGGATATAAAGAATCTCAATACGGTGAATTTTTAGTAAGAATGAGAGGTGGATGAATTCATGTCCTTATTTTCCTTTAATAAATAAATGAGAAATGTAATGTTTAAATGGAAACTTACACTCATGAGTTTCTTATGTATCATGTTATGGAACCTTTCACATAATTTTCCCAATAATATTATAGAATATTATTAGGATGATAATGTTTTTTTATAAAAAAATATCTAACCAATATGAAAGTAAGGAAAAATACGAAATAGAATCTTTTCAAGAAGAATAATCACTTTTTTTTAAGAAAATGATATTTCATAGGAAAGTGATTTAGATGAAATGTGTGGATATAAATATCATAAATAAAATATTATGGTGGTTATTTTAGATAGTTTCCAAATAAGGGAAGATAGAAATAATTAGGAAGAATAATTGGAAGGAAGAGTTGATATCTGATCATATTTGTAATCCCCTCTTTAAGATATAGATGTATGGACATCCAAAACATAGAAATATGATATAGTGTTCATTGATGGAAAACTCTATATGAAACAAAAACTATAATATAAGTCTAAAATTAATGATAAATTGAAAATCCCAAATTTTCAAATCTAGAAAACTCAGATAAGGTTGTTGTGTACAAGATAAAAGTTGTAGAATAGAACAAAGTTATTAATGTTTTGACTAAAACAAAGAAATATTGAATCAAATGTATCAAATATATAGAGAAGTAAGTTGTTGTTTTTGTGAAGAAAAGTTTAATATTTTGATAGGATTTAGACTCTTAGTATGATATCAAGAAAACAAATCGCACAGGTGATAAAAAAGTTGAATGTGGAGCACGATGGTCTAGTGAAGTAGGAAAAAGACTATAAGTATAAGAAAAAGTCTTATCCGAATGAGAAGGATAATATTAGGCTAGATCATAAACTGAAGCTAGTGATGGTTCATTCCAGACCGAAATCACTCACTCAAAAGTTTAATGTTTATTTTGGTATGATGAAAAATCAAATTATTCAGAAAATTCAAGGGAAAATGATTCAAAATAAATTATTCTATTAGGTACTATTATTGTTAAAATATTTGAAATTACTAAAAAATTATATATCCACGAATTACAAAAGGATATAATAGAAATAGATGTAGATGAAAAAAGTTTAATATTCTTGGAATTATTTTCATTGGAATTATTTTTAGTATGGAGGATTTGGATATATGGAGAGATATTTATCATCATCAATATAGAGGATTGTGTTTGAGAAGAACCAAAGTTTTAAGTATAAACTCGAGGAATGATCAAATGAGTTAAACATTAAAAAAAATAGATTTTCAAGATGATGTTGATCCATCATAATTTGAAGAAGATAAATCATTTTTATCAATGTCAAGTGTGAAGGAAGAAACACGTATCAATAGGAAAAAGGATAAGAATAAAATGGTTTGATATATTACACTCAAATAATCAAATGATGCAAGTGTGTATGTCATTTATGGTGGATGTAATTATCACATAAGGGTAAATAAGGATCTCATCATTGGTATTAAGTATGAAAAAAAAGGTGCCATATGGTTTGGAAATGAAAAAGGACTAAATAAAATTGGTTTGGGAAAATACATGTCTGGGGGGAATATATGAGACATGAAAATGTATTAGTTATTTAATAGCTCAGTTACATCTGTCTAAGTGTGATTCAACTGTGTGATTTGAGGCATGCAATAAGATTCTATAAGAAGATACATGTCATTAAGGGAAAATAAGGTGTTGTTATTATATAGGGGAATCTCATGAATGGGAGTATCTACTTTGGTGGAGAATATTATATGTGATTTTTTTAAGGAATAAGAAAATAGGTTGTAGAATAAGTGATGAAGACATTTTTGGAAACCATCCTTAGAAGATCAGGTGAAAAGTGAGTGAGCCCTAAATCTCCCCATGCTATCACATGATCATATAAACACATGTATTTACTAGAAGAGGGAATGATTACCCAAAATTTTTACAAGGAAAAGAAATATAATTCAACAATAGTACATGAATTAGAACATTTTGATGTGTGTGGATCAATATAACCATGATCCATTGATGGGAAGTGATATTATGTTCTTAAAATTGATGATTACAGTAGGATGGATTGAATAATGGTCACAAATCAGAAGTATAAGGTGTTTATTTTCAAAACATAATGTTAGAATGGAGCTAAAAATATGTTTAAAGAAAAATTAAAAAGTTATAATCTAATAATAGGTTAGAGTTTACAAACATCCACGTGGAGGATTATCTCAAACTAAATGTATAAGGTACCAAGTATCAGCAGTGAATAATTGTCAATATAATGGTATAATTGATAGGAGAGACTAGATCATAAACAATATATCCAGAAAAAATATTATTGAGAAACACCCCTAAAAAATGTTGTGTAAAGAATTACTATTGACATCATTCTACATTTGTAATAGATATTTTTGTTTCTAAAGGATGAGAAGACTCTATAAAAGCTCTAGTAAGAAAGTAATATTATTTTGAAATATTTTTTAGTCTTATAACGTAAGTGTTTCATTATCAATAAGAATAAATAAATGAAATTTTAAATCCTGTCAACAAGAATAGATATTCTTTATATACACAGGAAAAATAAATTTCAAAATTGGATGTTAAGGGTTAATAAGGGAAATGATTTAAATGTGGTTGATAATTAAAATAATAATCATTAAATTAGTGAGTAGTTTTAAGAGGATAATTAGTAGAAGTTTGGAATCGCATGTGGAGCACAAGCACCTGAGGAAAATTCAAAAGAAGATATAGATGATGATCGGGATGAATCTATACCTATATATGTACATATTAAAAATATCCAAACCAAAATTATTATTTAGAATATCATAGATGATCATAAAATTACAATGTAGAAAAGGATAATAAATTCTCTATAATAAACATATTTTTTATTGGTAGATCTAAAATGTTTTAGAAAAACTAAAAAATATTAAAGTTTTATTCACTCAATAAATGGAGAGATTGACCAAATCTAGAAGAATCAAACTTGGAGATTATGTCAAGGCTAGAAAAAAACAATGTTTTTGAAACCAAATATGGTTTCCATAAAAACTAAAATAATAGTTAAATATGATTTGAAACAATTTGTGACTAGTTTCTAAGTAATAATCCCAATTTATGAGAATTGATCCTGATGAAACATATGCAAACCTTTCTTAGTTAGAGACAATTCATTTATTTTTATCTACTACATTGTAAATAAAGTTCAAGGTTTTTCATAAGGAAATAAATTTAATATTTCTAATTGGAGTTCTATAAGAAGAGGTCTACATCAAGCAGTCAGACCATTATCTAGTTCATGAATATTAGAACAAATTTTTTCTACTAAGTAAGGCATTTTAGGGGTAGAAATAGACACTAAGATCATGGTATTCATTACTGGATAATACTCAAATAAATTCAATTTTGTGAAGTTTATTATAATATATGTTTCAATATTGAGAGTAATCAAAGGGTGATATTTCTAGTAAATGAGGGAGAGATGATTTTTTGTGGAGTGGATGAAGCATAATTTAAACAATTTTTATAATTCATATAGTCTGTGTTTGAAATGTCAATGATTGGTGAGTCAAAAAAATTCCATGATTTCCAGATTATATAAATAAGAAGAGGTATATTTATCTCTAAATATTAATTTACAAATGTGTCTTTGAGAATATTTAAAATGGAATATTCTAAGGAGATAAAAAACCTCAGTTACAACCTTGAATAATTTTTCAAGAGATGATGATGGAAAAGTTGTCAATATTACAAAATACAGATAGATCACGAGAATCCTATTTTAATTAACAATATCATGAAGTGAAATTTTATTTTCCACATGTGAGGAAATTTAGTATCTAAATAATTCCAAATAAATCAACTTAAATATAGAGAAACTAATACTCTCATATATCAAAGTCAAGTTGGATATTGGTTTTCTATACTATGAAACATATTATCTTGAGTTATTTGGATATATAGATATATATTGGGATGGTCCAATAGATGATATAAAGTTAACATATAGTGGTTTTTTATCATGGGGGATTGTTTATTTATTGGATAAGTAAGAATCAATATTGTATTTCTCTAAGCACTGAAAAAATATGAATATATTTTGTTTACTCAAGCCTTCATGTAGTTATTATGAGTGAAACAAAATCTTGAAAACATGAAAGATGAAGTGAAGTATCTGATCATAATAAATTATTATAATTCAAGTTCTATAAATCTTAAAAAAACTATATTCCATCACATGAGCATGAATCACATTAAAATCAATCATTCGTTTATCAGAGAGAAAGTGGTATAAGGGTTGGTTGAGTAGGAGTATGTTCTTATAGAACTTCAGGGTACATATATTCTGATGAAGGATATTAGTCAGAGTTGATAATCAAGAGGGGGGTGAATTGAGTTCCAATTAAAATTTATGTTAAAAAGGATTACAATAAAATCTCCCCAAATTAAATAAAAAATTAAACTCTAGTGAATTTATAAATCATGAAAGGTTTCAATTAGTTTCTCAAAGATTGATTATTTCTCAGTTAAATTAATATGAATAGTAAGTTATCTTTTGAAACTAACATACTGGCTAACAAATATTAAAATCACTTGCTAGTTTAACTGTCATAGTTACTTTAAAACATTTTTGAATTTCAATGTAATTAGTAGCAGAATATAATATATAGTTTAAAAGAAATAGGATGTAAAACAGTTTTAACCAAGAGGTTCAGTCTCAAGCCGATACATAGTCTTCTCAAACAGTTTATATAAAACTTTGATCCACACCCTGGATCGTGGTTTACAACAGTACTCAGACTGTCCAGGTCCTCATACCTCTACCATAGTTCTACTTGGGAAATCAAAAAATAACAACAGCTCACATGTTGTCCAGGTCACACTTGACCTCTACCACTATCCACAGTGGGATATAAGAGTTTAAATGAAAGATTGAGTAAGGATTTATAAATCCTCATGTTCAACACAGAAGACATGGTGTGTTTATAATACAGAATACACACTGCTCAAAATGTAAATAAATGAACACACAATGGAGCTAAAAAAATAGTGATGAGTTTAGAATGCTCCATGTGGTTGATGTGAAGCTCTGGACTCCTTGGATTGATGCAGATGAAGCTCTGACTCCTTCTCTAGTTTTTAGTCAAGAAAAACAGAGTGTCATTTTTTTATTTGACTTCTAGGTCCAGGTTGATCAGTTTGATCAGCTTGAGTATAGGTAAAATCGTTGAAGCTATTTACTCCTTGAATGATCAGGTTTTACAGATTTAGAATCTATTCTTCCTTCTTCTTCTATTCATGTAAGTCCTTGTGTATCTTCAGAAGGTTGTTTCGTATGTGCATGAAAAGACTGATCGATATCTCTTGTAGTTCGAGGTTCCCCTTTTTTATATATATCTTTAGCTCCGGCAATGGGAATGATTACATTTTTACAGGTACGAGGTACAATCTCCTGACATTCAACAAACATTAATTAATTAATATTGGTTGCATTAAAAGCACCAAATATGACCATTGTTAATAAACAAATATAAGTAGGGTTTAGATATATAGTGACTGGTTTCCATCAATAGCTCCTAGTATCAGCAAGCTTTTATTGGTGGACTTGGGTTAGTGGGTATATAATGGTATCCATTACTCTTTATAGTGGTAGACAATGTATCATTGATAGTGACTCTATATCGGTATCTCCTCTTTTTGGTAGCTCTTCTGTATAGATAGCATTCTTGTATCGGTGGCTCTCTTCATCGGTAACTGGCCTATATCGGTAGCTTCTTGTATTGGTGACTCTCCTATATCAATATCTTCTTGTATCAGGGCCTCTCTCGGTATATTGGTGGACTTTATATCGGTATCTTCTTGTATGTTTGTATCGGTAGACTTGTATCGGTAGCTGTCTGTTTGTCTATATTGGTAGACTTGTATTGGTAGCTGTCTGTTTGTCTGAATCGGTAGACTTGTATCGATAGGTTTGTCTATCTATATCGGTAGACTCGATTATATCAATAGACTCCGTCTATTAGTGATATTTGCTTATCGTTAGAATATGTCTGTATCAGTGACTATATATCAGTAGGTTTGTATTAGTGACTCAATAACTTAGTACCTATCTGTTCTATGAAAATCATATCCAAAGTGAGTTAGTATTATTTCAAAACATGTATAAACATAGATAAACATTTATTAACATATTCCAATGATTATTTTGATATAGTTTTTAACTCAATAGTAGGATGGCATAATTTAACATATAGATAATATTATCAAAACATATTAAAACATAATTTAGATTATCAAAATAGGTGAGGTCAACAATCTACCCCTTTTTTATAATCACAAATTATGGTATTATAATCCAAAATAATCATTAATATATCATTATAAAATACATTGGGTCTCACTTCTCAGTGTGATTAATGACATTTTTAAATGTATCAAAGAATAGAGTATTACATATAAATGTATCAGAGGTATGCAATAGATGTATCATAGGTAGAGTTATAAAACAAATGTATCAAAGGTAGAATATATTATGCTCAGATTTCTCCCCCTTTGTGATAAGAAAAAAGTAGTAAACAATGGATGAGATAAGTAACAGACGGAAAAAAGATAATATGATCATATATATATCTTGGGAAAATTATAGAGAAATGCGAAATTGAGGAAAAAAGAGTACAATTGATTCCTATCAAATGTCCTGGCCACTATTCAATCCACCTCCTCAGCATGTGATTGGGATTTGCCCTTGGAATCTGAAGTGGATCTAGGCTGGGTAGATGTAGGTGGAGGCTTGGGAACACGAATGATAATTAGAGGAGGCTGAGATACTGATACAGTGTCTGGCCTATAATGTGGAGCTCTCTGGGTGATCATAGGAGAGAGACTTATGATTGCTTGAGTTGGTGTCATCTGAGGAATAGAGGCAGACTGAGCAGAGGCAGGCAGAGCTGGAGGTACAATGATAGGAGTATTGTCTACATTCAAAAATGGCAGCAACAAATTTTTAAAGTCCATAATGATTCCTCCTCCTCTTTCCATAGTAGAGATAAAGTCATCCATGTTCTCCATGAACTTGTATAGATCAGGAGTCAACTCTCTGAGCTTTCTTACTTGTTCTCTGAAAGCTTGAGTCACATGCGGTAGTTTCACGTTCTCTAACAAAATCTTGAAATTATTGTTCAACTGATGTTTAGTGTAGACCCTTTGGAAATAGTAATCAACTTTGTCATTTACCTCTTTCCGAGAAGTAGTAGCCTCTCTCATAATATTCTGAACAATTTACCATATATCCCTAGTGGTAGTCACCCCATGGGTCAAGGTAACAGAGTCTACAGAGCCACTGGTGGAAGACTATCCAATCTCTTCTCTCATCACAACTCGAATCTGATAAATATCCAAACAAGGCCTGGTAGTACTTAGGCATGAAATAGTAAAGGATACTGTTTATTTAAAAGATTTAGTCATCCCACTAATGAGATTTTTCACAATAGAGTCCTGGGTGATGACATGATTCTCCATGAAAATTTTAAATCCCTCAAAAACTGATCCCATCTGGGAAACTACACTTTTTAAAAATTCCAAATCCTTGTCTGCTTTAGATTTAGATCCCATATAAGATTATAGAGAGACAATTGATTTCTTTAGAGATTCAACATCCTCTGCCATGCTTGAAACTTTATTCTGGAAGCACTACTAGAACCCCATGCATCTATGCCCACGGTTTAAAGAACCGTGGGGATAGATGATTTTTAACTGTCTATACCCATGGTTTTATTAAAACTGTGGGTATTCAACCCCTAACTATCGGGCTCCATCACGCTCCCCTCACTTCAACCCTCTGTCGCTCTCCCCCCACTTCAACCCTACCTCCTGGCTCCGCCTCCTGGCTCCACATCCCGGATCCGCCGCGCTCCACCCACTTCAACCCTACCTCTCGGCTTCGCTTCCCAGCTCCACGTCCCGGCTCCGCCGCGCTCCCCCCACTTCGACCCTACCTCTCGGCTCTGCCTCCCAGATCTTCCGTGCTCAAACCACTCCAACCCTACCTCCCAGCTCCACCTCCCGACCTCTGCCTCCGCTCTCGACCTGGACCTCCTGGACTTCGCCTCTACCTCAACATCCCAGCCTTCGCCACGCTGCTCCCATCTCAGGCGACATCCTCGTTCCCCCCTCTCGGCTCCCCCTCCTACGAGTATCATCAGTTTTCTATTATATATGATGTTTCCCATGCGTTCCTACTTATAAATTTCAATAATTATCCTTGAAATGTCATTGATATTGAGAATGTTGTGTTGGGGGTAAATGATTCGATTGAGAAAGGTCCAATATGGATTGTTGATCGATGAAAAAAGGAAATATGAAGGAAGATGAAGCCTCTTGTTAAGGTTTTATGGAAGAACATACATATTAAAGAAGCCAAATGGGATAAGGAATCATATTTTTAGTATTACTAGACCTACTTCTTAGATTTAGACCTCTTGAGACACATATTAAGGTTAACAAGTCATTAGAGGGGGATATTGGAACAACCACTCACTTTCTAGGTGCATTATGCCTTATTTTTAGCCTTTATTAAGAGTTTATTTGAGTTATTACATTTATTGGGTGATGTATTGGGTAGATTTTGGGAGATTTGGGGGGGGGGTTAGATGAATTTAATGGTGATAATGGTCAGAGAGAATAGTGTAGTCCCCCAATGTAACTATAAAGCCTATTGGAGAGGAGTAGTGTATGATATATGGTAGGGAAACTTTTAGAGATAACATGGAAACAATTCCATGGTAACTATGTAACTCTAAAGAGAATCAACATTATGATTGTCATAGGGTTTACAAAACCATGTCTCCAAACCATGCAGGTGACTTGAATAGGTAGTGAACTTCCCATGGTTTGAGCATGATTTTGTAATCCAAGCAACAAAACCATTTACATAGAATTTAATCATTTGAAAATTATTATTTTGACACAAAAACACCCTAAAGACAGTCATTATTCCTCCTAAACTCAGGGTAATCAAACCAAGGGACTCTAATGAGACTTCATGATGAATTAATTCTTTTCAGAGAGGAATTATATTTGATATAGATATATCAGTCCTTGAGATTTTAATATAATTTATCATTTTTTTGTTGTTATTCTTATTATTGATAGATATTATTTATTATCCTTGTAAAGGAACTAGATCTCATATTTCTTTCTCCAGGATTAGGATTTTCAATAATATCCAATGTGATCCTTTCTATATTTACATAGAAAATAAATATGGAAATGTGGTTTTTCCTGATCATTCTCAGATCCATCTAGATCTCTTAATTTTTTAGTATCTTGATGGATAGGTCTAAAATGATCCCAGTCCATAACATGTTCTTCATCATATATCATAACCCTTGAATACTTATGTAGTGATTTGGGGATGCTTCCCTGGATCTTTGTTTTTTGAGATTGATTAAAGTGGTGAACATTGATGTTGGGCTTCAATATGTTGAATGCAAGAAGTTCTTACCATGTTATGACAATTATATAAAAGTGTATGATATGAAATACTCATGCGTGAGTGTACAGACCATGATAATTCTTTTAAAATGATATGCTTATGCCTCTATATAGATAAAAAGTTTCCTTGCTGTGACTTGGGTATATATATGTGTGTATGGATAGTAGACTTATACTATCTTGTATCAAAGTTAAAAGTGGATCCTTCATGAATTCATTAATCCTATATAGGGGGAGAATTTGAGATGTGATTCAAAGTGAATATGGTGGGGTCTTGAATGAAAAATGTAAGGGAATGAAGGCCTTGAGGCATTAATGGAGTCCGGAAGTGGGGAATGATGACATTGTAGTATGACCTGAGACAGTTGATAGGGTATGATAGCCTTATGGACTAACCCAAGGCATAATGGCATATACACCCATTGAGATACATAAATTGGTCTTGTGGTTTGTTTTGAGAATTTTCAAAACAAAAAAAACTCATGTGAGAAGAACGTCCACTTTCCAAGATACATGGACATTCCCCTTTGGATATTTTGGTTGAAACTTCAACAACTAAATCTTTCTCCTTCACTTTTATATTCTTCTTTTGATGATTTTGGGTATTAAAACTCAAATATTTTTAGGATGGTATATTAATGTGGCATTCATTTTCATCAAGAATAGGATGGTCTCACCTTCCATAGACTTATTCAAGAATATCAAACATGTTATGTGATTTCTATATATAATTTACAATTAGTTTCTAACTTTTATTCCTTTAAAGGGGTTGAAACCCCCATACATTGATTCTCAATAATCCCAAGTATATCATGATGTCTATTTTAAAAAACACATCTTTTCAATATGAACAAATATTCCAAAGTTCTAATAGAATCCATAAAAAGTGTATCTTGTAAGTGTCATGTTGTACAAAATTTATAGGATACCTTGAAACATTTTTTCAATATTAATTCCAAAACATTAAAGTTATAACTACCCTATTTTCATTGAATGTTTCATTCCCCATCAAATAACCCCTACCAAATAATCTATAAAATTATAAATTCATATTATTAAAATAAAATATTCTTCCCATGTTTATAATGCCTCTATATCTATAAAGGAGTATTTTACATTGAAATTTTATTTTTTATTCCCCATCAATGACCACTTGGGAGTGTCTTTTTTAACTTTTTTCTTTAGTTTACATCTCAAGGTATACCTTTTTTCTCTTTTCCTACTTATTCAATCATGGACTCCTCTTGTCATTAAATATGTTTTGCTAGCTACTAATATTCTTCAATTAATTTAATAATAAAATTGATTGTAATGAATTTTTTAAATATGATTTACGTTGTTGATTGAATGATAATTTTTTTCCTTGTTATAGAATGGATAGAATCTGGATGTATCGTATCGACCAGATTTCAACCGAGTTTCAATGTAATTTGTAGATTTTTTTAGATTTTTCATTTAACAATACGTCAGATGGAGGTTTTATATAGTGTCCCTACTATAATTGTGTTGGAAGACCATGTTTAGATGAGAAGAAGTTAGTTACCATTTAAAAAAATTTGGATTTCAAGCAAACTATAATGTTTGGTTTCACTATGGAGAGACGAGTCAATATTTGACTATTCATAAACGAAATGAATGAAGTGACATGGAGAATTTGATATTTGATCAGTTTTTATATGTGCATCATTCTGAGAGAGATAACATGCCAGTTCAAGAAGACAATGATATCAGTACACATGAGGAAAATGTTGAAGATGATGATGTTGAGAGAGTAAAAAATTTATTGGATGATGACAGAACTCCAGTATATCAAGAATTTACTAAAATGACCATGTTGGAATTTTTAATGCGGTTATATCATGGAAAAACCATGTATGTGATTTCTAGTACCGCCATTGACTATATTCTTACATTTTTTAAGGACTTTCTTCCTGATGGTGCAGACATTCCCTAAAATCATTACATGGCATGGAAGTTAATTAAGAAGCTTGGATTTTCTACTAATAAAGTCCATGCTTTTCCAAAATATTTCAGGTCATATTTGGAGGAAACAGCTAACCGTAAAGACTGTAAAGAATGTGGTACATCTTGATGGAAGAAAAATGCAGATGGAACACCATCTCATGTGCCATAGAAAGTCATCTGGCACATTCCATTAATTCCCAGACTTCAAAATCTATTCATGTCTCCAGAAATCTCAGTCAATATGTGATGGCACGATGTTGAGAGAATTAATGGTAATGATGAGTTGGTCCATCCTTCAGATAGATTAGCATGGAGTACATTTGATGCACAACATTCTGATTTTGCAGCTGAGGTGTGTAATGTCATATTGGGCCTATCATGTGATGGTTTTAATCCGTTTGGTCAGATGCTTACTACTCATAACTTGTGGCCAGTTTTTATTCATGTTTATAATATTCCTCCATGGATGTGTATGAAAAAAACCTTTCACTTTATTGAGTATACTGATATCTGGACCTTCATATCCTGGAAATGATATAGATGTCTACTTTCAGCCTTTAATAAACTAGTTGAAACAACTTTGGGATTTAGGTATGCAGACATTTGATGCTTCTTCAAATAATACATTTCAGATGCATGTTTCCATTCTATGGACCATAAATGATTTTCCTGCCTATGCAATGATGTCTGGGTGGAGCACGAATGGAAAACTATCATGTCCCGTTTGTATGAATAATACACGACCGATGAGGATTAAATAACGTCGTAGTTTTAGTTTCATGGGGCATCGCTGATTCTTGCCAACGGATCATCAATACAGGAAGAATCTTCAGAGGTTTGATAATAATGTTGACCCTGAAGAACCACCTAAATGTATTTCAGGAAGTGATGTGCTTGATGAATTGAAAGATTTCAGCATTTCATTAGGGAAAGGTCAGTTGAAATTTCGAAAGAGGAAGAATGTTGATACTGAATTCACTTACAATTGGAAAAAGTGAAGTAATTTTTTTGTTGACATATTGGTCTACTAATTTGTTACATCATTTTTTAGACGTAATTCATATTGATAAAAATATATGTGAAATTTTTCTTGCAATTATTTGGAATATTAAGGGGAAGACCAAAGATGACTTCCGATATCGTCGAGATTTATTGGATTGGGGTATTTGACCAGAACTACATTCTATTTGTATCGGTGAAAACAAATGGAAAGTTCCCTGTGCTTATTATGTGATGACACTGGCAAAGAAAGATCAATTTTTGGAAATATTGTAGAATATCAAGGTTCCAAATGGCTATTCCAGCAACATATCTAAACGATTCAACAGAAGACATTTGAAATTGAAAACTTTAAAAACTCATGATTATCACATCCTTTTTCATGAATTGATTCCAATATCAATTTGAAATTTGCTATCCAATAATGTAAGGGTGGTAGATATTCTTTTGTGTCATTTTTTTAGAGACCTTTGTGCTAAAAGGTTATCCAAATCATTGTTGATAAAAATGCTGCAAGAGGCTCCATTAATTCTGTGTGAGTTGGAAAACAACTTACTCCATCCTTTTTTACTTGCATGCTACATTTAACAGTTCATCTTCCAACTGAGACACTTCTTGGGGGACTTTTCACTTTTCGGTGGATGTATTCCACTGAAAGAAATATTTTCACATTGAAATCATATGTCCAAAATAAGAATTATCCTAAAGGTTCCATTGTAAGGAGTTATCTGGCCCAAGAATGTATGGATTTTTGTTCAATGTATTTTTATGATGTGAGAAAAAGACATAATCGACCAATGAGAAATGAAGATGAGAATTATGAGGAAATTCAGCCCTCATTTCCATCTCTTCTCCAAACAGGTGGAATTGTCGGGTCATATACATTGGTTACATTGAGCTTTGAAGAGCGGAATATGGCACATCATACAGTCTTGTTTAATTGTGGTCTGTTCGATGGCTATATCAAGTAATTAATTTGAATATATATATGTTATCTTATATGATATCATATCACATATACCTTATACTTTTATTGTCATTTTATGTCGAGAACATAAACAAATTATAAGTAGAGTTCATCGATCTTTGCCGTTGAGAAGGAGAGAGGCTATGCATAGCCAAGAGTTCCCATCTTGGTTGAAATCAATGGTATGACCATTACATTATATACCTTAAAATAAAGATATATATTTAATTATATTACTCATATGTATTCCAGGTATTAAGTTTACCTGCTGACTTCATTTCTCAAGAATTTAGAGCGTTGGATTTTGGTCCCAATTCTTTGGTTCGTGACTGCAAATATTTAATAATCAATGGATATAAATTTGTTACAACTGATAAAGTGGTGAAAATGAGAACACAACATGATGGCGTTATGTTAACTGCTAGAATGGATTGTTATGCTATGCATCATATAGTCGACCTCGATATGAAGATGTGTATTATTATGGACTGGTTGAGAAAATATTGTTATTGGATTACTACTCTCAAGGTCGAGTCACTATGATGAAATGTAAATGGTTTGATTCAATGATGTGAAATGGTACATTTATTGATGATTTCAGATTTACAGTTATTGACATGAGTCGATTCCTGCATACCGATGAACCATACATTTTGGCATCAATGCAAAAAAAAGTGTTTTATGTGAAAGATCATCTGAAACCTGATTACGGTGTCATTAATGAAGTAATCCCAAAACATATTTTTCATGATGATGGGGATGAAATTGTCACCATTGACGCCCCCATCATTGTTAGCCAAAATATTGTATTTGATGACACAAATTATCCCATTGTGAGAGATGATGTTGAACCTGAGGTAGTGGAGGGTAATATATAAAAGAAACCATATATATTCAGAGTTCATTCAGTTTTCCTTGATGTGAGTTTCTCATGTTGGTACAAATTTAATTACTTTAATTTAGTTTTATTTTGGAATGATATGTCTGTTTTAGTATTGTTTGGTTTCATTTCATTTAATTATATTTATTTCAATTCAGAAAACAGGGTTTAAAATGTGGTTTTAAAAATTGTATAACTTGGTTGTAAATTATAATTACTGAAAGATTTTTTGACATTTTTTGTCTTATTTGTCTTATAATCTGTATGTATGATTTGTAAAAATTATTGATAAAAAATATTTATTTCATTCTTATGCAGATTATGAAGAAAAATACAGAATCTCGCAAGAAAAGATTATTTGATGTTTATCATGTTAGACGCGAGCATGAGTTGTCTTCAGTGAGTATAATAATTCTAATATTTATCTTCTACATTACATATAATATGAAGTTCATATTTTTGAACAAATTTATATTAGGGATATATAACTCCAGAGATTCCTCTTCCTATTATGGGACTAAGCAGGGATCCTCCTTGACCTAGGCGGAGCTCCCATCTTACCACTCCCCACATTGACCCATCAGTGGACATCCCATCTACCACACATGTTCTCCCTCCACTTGAGACCCCTGGGACGTTCCCATACATGTTTTCATCATCATTTCATTTACCCTATTTCTCTCATTCCATGTCCACACCGACTTGACCGATGTTCTCACCTGCAAAATTTCCATATCCATTCATGTATCCCCAGACCTACTACGCATATTATAACATGTCTACACCACCTCATTTTCCTACCATCCAAACTACACATATTGATTCTGTTCCTTCAGTTTCCACTCCTGTTCATGAACATCAGCTGGAGCATGTTGTGGAACATATACTTCCTTCGGAGGATGCTGATTCTGCATAGTCCACGGATGCCTCATAGCCTATTTAGGAGCTTGCATCAGGTTTTTTTATTATAAATGTTTCAAATTATATCATTTCACTTTTTTCCTATTATATTTTCACTTAAATCTTCTATTTTCACCTCTTATCTTATTTAGTGGGATCTTCTAGTAGGCGACGTTGGCTCACTCGAATGCGGGATGCCTGGAATCGCGAAACTCAGATTATGGTGGATTACAATCCTCAACATAAAATGGTAGGTAAAAATACTAAGGAGCGTAGAAGTTTCATGGATAATTTAGACACATATCATGATATCATTCTGGTGGAACTGGTCTCATGGAGAGATATCAGTGCTGACATCAAGGATAGGGCATGGGCACAGATATGGGTACTGAAATTTTATAAATTTATATTTATATTAGTAATGTATTTATATGACTTAACATTGTCATTGCAGAGTCGATTTAACATTCCTAACAATGAAGCTACCAAAACTTCTAGGTTGAGTGATCTTGGAGAGTATTGGCGGTCATACAAGTATGAGTTACATATTGGTTAGAGGAGTAGAGTGGGTACTGAGTTAGAAGGTGTACCTACAAACCCTGACTATCCAAAAAGTCAATATCAAAAAATGATCGCACATTGGAAGACTGAACAATATAAGGTACTAAACATCTTTAATGGTTTTTATATAAAATTAAATTCTTATTACTTTTATTGTTTTTTTTTGTTTCTTAAGAAGTGTCAGTGGAAAAAAATATGAAATGACATATCTACACACATTGGGGCGCACTACAATGCCCGATCATGAGAAGCGGATGGTACGTTCAATACAATTTTTTCATTTATCATATATGGTTTTAATACAAATTTGTACATTTCTCATATGCAGCAAGTTGAATTGGGCATTGAAGGTATTATACCTCATGCCAAATTATTCTGCTTCAGTAGGAAAAGAAAAGATAGAACTGCAGTTAAATCACAAACACAAGATAAAATTGTAAGTTTTTTTATTTATATTTCAAAAATTTATATGAAATTCATAATTTATTATGTTTATAATTTCAACAGTCTGCCTTGGAGTCCATGGATGAGAAGGAAGCTGACAACTTAGGGCCAAATGATCATTTGAGTCAAGTGTTAGGTGTGAAGCATCTAGGAATAGTCCATTGTAGACCAGGAAAAAACATTATCCCCTCTAGTTATTGGTCATCATCGAACTCCTCTAAAGCCTCTAAGGCCTCTGAGTTGGAAATTACACATGCTGAATTAGCTGTGACAAAGAAAATAGTATTAGAGGTGCGTGAAAAAAGTAAGCTAATAAATGAACATTTCATGAAAGGTATGTCAGTTTTGAGTCAGTCACTACTACCATAGGTTTCTGCCACTTTTCATTCATGAATTGCATCAATGCACTCTTTACATAATGCCTCGGGTGATTCCCATGTGGTTCCAAGTGGCGATGACGATGGTGGTGTTAGAGCTGGTGAGGATGTTGTTGATGCTGTTGTTGTTGATGAGATTGATGCTGATGATGTTGATGGTGTAGTTGGTGATGATGTTTCTGATTATGTTGTTGATGATGATGATGATGTTGGACATAGGTATGACGATGATTGTGATGGGGGGGATATTAATACCCTCCATTTTCTACTTAGCATAGAGACTTGTGTTGGAGTTTTAATTTTTTTGTATTAGTGGAGTGCTTGTATGTGAATTTCTTTATGCAATGAAATTCATTTTGGATTATGTTTTCATCAGGAGTGTTATTTTACAATTATTTATATAATATTGACATGCCATATATTTTTTTATGGTTTGTGTGTTTATCATTATCTCTCCATCTAATCTTGGCCTTAGCAATGGAGGGGAGTCTTGGGATGGGGGGGCTGCAGTGGAAAGTTGGTAGGGGGGCTACAATTGAGGGTTGGGTGGGGGGTGGGAGGGGGAGGTTGGGAGGGGGTGTAGTGGAGGGCTGGGAGGGGAGGGGGATGCATTCACTTAATCTCTTTTTCATATAATCAACATGTAGAGGATGATCATCAGGTGAGTATGATTGTATCCTCCACTTTGAAGCATAAGAGCTCATCTATTGAAGGTGTTGAGAAGGTTTAGTTGCTTCTGATCTTTTTCTTTAAACATAAAGGCACTGATTGGTATGTGATATGATAGTTATATGAATATTCGGAGTTAACTAACTGATTTAGATGTTTCATATGCTATTTTTGGTTTTCATATTTCCTTTCTCTACTTTTTTTAATGTGGTTTTGTGTGTTTTAGGAAGACTCCAAACACAAAATAAAAAGTATGTTCAGGGGGGAGGGAGGGGGAGGGGCTGGGAAGGTGGGGAGAGGGAGCGGCTGGGCAGTGGGGAGGGAGGGGGAGGGGCTGGGCTGGGGGGTTGGGCAGGGGGCTGGGTAGGGGGAGGGGCTGGGCAGGGGGGCTGGGCAGTGGGGAGGGGTTGGGCGGGGGGGCTGGGCAATGGGGAGGGGCTCGGCAGGGGGGGATGGGTAGTGGGGAGGGAGGGGGAGGGGCTGTTTAGGGGGTGATGGGCAGTAGGGAGGGAGGGGGAGAGGCTGGGCAGGGGGTGTTGGGCAATGGGGAGGGAGGGGAGGGGTTGGGCAGGGTGGAGGGGGGAGGGGGGAGGGGGCGGGGGAGGGGGAGGAGCTTGGCAGTGGGGAGGGAGGGGGAGGGGTAGGGAAGTGGGGAAGGAGGAGGAGGGGGAGGTGGGCAGGTGGGGAGGGGGAGGGGCTGGGGGAGGACCTGGATGGCGTTGACTTATCCACCGTCGCTAAAGGTATGGTTTTACCACACCATTTTTTAAATCATGACAAGTTTTCTTTTTACTCAACTGCATCCTCAAATATTAAATTTAACCCCAAACTCATATTTTCATAATATGATGCAGTTTCATGTTTGGTTGTATAATGTTTTCAATGTATGGGTGAAATCTCTAGTTTATGTGATGCTGATTCATCTTCCAACATTAATGGCATTGAAAAGGGTAAAATTGTGATATCATCTTATTCTAAAGATTAAAATTAATATATCTACTCTTATAATTAATGAACACCTGATACTGTTATCATTTCATTATTTTGATTTATGCTTTTCGTTCAAGCATCATTACAAATTGTATTGACAACGGCATTGCAATGTGCCTTACAAGGGTTCAGTTCTTCTACTAAAAACATTGACGTGTCCATTGAAGAGGGTAAAATTAATGTATGAAGTGTCAATGACATTTTAATCATTATTAAACTGTTTGTTTTTATATGCTGTTGTTTTATTTGTGAAGAATTTCACATGCATCACATTGCATTTTTAGTCATCGGAATTTTTATGTGGGCATTTGCACCCTCCTTGAGTAAGTCCGTTGTTTTCTTCTACAGCAGTGCAATGGCCATTGGATTGGATATGGTTTCCATGGGGAAGGGAATGTCCTAGTTGAATGGAGAAGAAATTGGGAGGTACTGGCCTAGGAATAGCTCCATTCATGATGAATGTGTCCTTGAATGCAATTATAGAGGTAAATTTAGTCCATTCAAATGCAGAAAATGATGTGGAACTCTAACTCAGAGATGGTAAGTCTCCCCAAAACTCTCCCTTGTATGCAAATGATCCTGAATGATAACAAATCATATGCTTTTAGAATGTCAACCCAGTTTGAGTTCGTTTGTTTTCTAGGGTTAAATTTGATGTGTGCTAATTTTCTTGCAGGCCTCCCTATACAAGAACAGTTGTGATATAGAATTAACCAAACAGAACATGAACAAGGACATGATTAGGTACTGCTTGAGATAGTTTTAGTCATTATGTGTTTATTTTGTATATTCTCACATATACATATGAATATAGTTTTGACCCTTCCTTTTCTTATTGTATATTTCAATTGGGGCACAAGGGTACTAGTTGATTCTCTACCTTGTCTCCATCTAATAAAGAATCATATTGGGGGTGTTCATCTTCTCAGATGTTGGGTAAATCCTTCTTAGATAATTCCCCCTCTGATAAATAGGTTTTTAACCCACTTTTTAAAGACTACAATCAAGATCCAATGTATATTTCATGAAGGCCTCCAAAATCTTAAACAATGATAGTGGTTAATGATAATAAGGGGGAAGTTAACCTAGATTACAGGATTAATGTGGTATCTCTTGCATCCAGGGATATTCCTTTAGGTGGTATACTTTAGGATATTGTAGTGGAACCTGTTCATGGAGGTAGTGTTTCAAATATATATGATTTAGGATCCCTATGGAGGGGAGAGAAAACATGAAATGAAAAGGGTAAAATAGAGGAATATTCTTTGTAACCTGAAGAGAGGACAGAAATTAATATTCATAGATTGGACACTCATGATTTATCTCTGTGTATTGTTCAATTCAACATTGTTAACGTTAAAATTTCTAGTGGTATATATTATCTATACTAAAGTAGGATTTCTCTTTGCTTACGTGTCACCTCACCATGCATCCATGTCACCATTAATTATATATTCCTCCCTTCATACCCTAAAATATGATCCATTATCGATCCCCCGCTAGGGAATTTGCTTCGACACGCACTATCCTCCCTCAAAAACCTCCCTGAAACCCCTATCCCACTCTCTGGTTCTCGATCCCCTCTGCAAATCTCGTAGGTTTCTCGATCCCCTCCTCAATTCCCCTCTCTCGCTCCCCTTCCTGATTACCCCCCAACCCGCACTGCTTCTGCTCATGGTTTTCATCTATTTCGCTTACACTTCCTAGGTGTTATCATCTCCTCAAAGATCTCCCAAGTACAACACCTCTCCAACAACCCTCGGAGCCTCTGGCTTCTATGCCTCCTTCTCCATCTGCTCCACGTCTGGATCCTACACCTCCTCCACGAATTCTGTCTCCCCAATCTCCTATTTGAGCTGCTCCCCCGATTTTCCTTCCCCGGCGTCCGCCAAATTCACCTTCATTGGTCTCACAAAAATAGGGTTTTTCTTTCATCTTGATAATCTACCTTCACCTATTTCATTCTCCCCAATCGACGGTTTTCTATGCTTCTCCATGCAGTCTCCCCAAACTAGCTTCTCCATTCATTCTCCCCAATCTAGGATCCAAATCCTCCGTTCTCTCCTTCCACTCTCCTTCGTTGTTGATCGCCTTCACCTCCTTCACCTCCATCCTCTATCTCTGCATCTATATTACCGAAGATAACATACACCTCTATCGTTTCTTACAATAACTGCTAAATCCGGCTTCACCTCCTTCGGAAACCCCAATCTAGGGTTTCCTTAGCCTCCCCAATCTAGGGTTTCCTTTTTTGTATGATCACATTCATACCTAGAAATACTTTTTATGAATTATCTTATCTATTATATGCATCGGTTTGATTGAACTTCATTCTGAAAAAAATGTCTATTGAGAAATTGATGGATTTTGTAAAGCCTGTAAATCAAAATTTCATTTTACTGAAGTATGAACATCCTTGAAACAACTACTATAGATTTCTGTTTTCTAGTCACAATGCATACTATTCAAGTTAGGCGTCCAAGTAACTTTGATATTTTTATTATTTTATGTTTCTTCTTCCTTTTTAATTAGTTATACTATTTCCTTTTTAGGATCTCATTAATATTCTAGTAGATTTAAAAATTATTATTTTTTAATATGCCTGTAATATCATCTATTTATATTTATAGTACTTTTGTTTAATTATTTTTCAATGCAGTAGTAGGATAAATCAAAGTTTAATGGACATTTAATTTTGTATGTATCATTTTACTATTGTTGGAGAGCATCAACACATCAGTAAGTGGTTTACTATATGAACTTGAACTCATCTTCTGTGACGTGAATCTGAATGATTCTTTCGAACAAAAGAGATACAAAGTAATTTTCATCAACAATAATGACAACTACATCAGCATATTTACTAAATGCTTTGATGACATTCGGGTAGGAGTGTATAAAAATTTCTATTTATATTAGAAAAAAATTACACAAAATACTAAATTTTTCCTCATTATTGAACAGGGAGATCAATGCAATGCATCATCATAAGTAGTGGCATCGAATATATCTAGGAAAAATTTATTTGGTCTTTAATTTGTTTTATTAACAATTGAAATTATTATTACTGTTATGATAATTTTGACAATTCATGATTGGAGCATCGAAATATTAGGTCTTCTCCTGGGGATTCAAGCATTGGAACACGATTTGATACTACAACCTTGAATATGTCCACTCCTCGGGTATTCAATAGTTATATTTAATGACTAATAATTTAATTCTATTAACAAAAACACATGTGTATTAATTCAATATATAATTTGTATTCTAATTCTTTCAAACAAACTGTTCTTTCCATCTCGTAATTGTCTATAGTTAAAGGAGTGTGTACATTTAAATATTAGCATTGTCGTTAATATTTCAATTTTTTCTATCTATTTTATCATGACAATGAACCACAAAGATGGAACTAACACCTTCTCTGGTAACCATTATTGACAATCCTCTTTATCATGTAATATGTACATTTTTAGTATTTGTGCTATCTTCTTAAGAACCTACAGTACTTAAAATTTTTTTGATGAAAAACAAGTTTTTCTTGTAATCCTCTGATTAGTGTGATTTCTGGTTTTTGTAATCTATACATTTTTTTACAAACATGTTTAACATTACTATCATCTAAAAATGGTTAACATTTCTTCTGATTAGTGTGCTTTTTGACATACATGTTTAACATTCTTGAGTAGGTTGGTAATTTTTATTGATTACAAATCAATTACCCATGGCGTTCTTTTATCTAAAATCTATACATTTTATTGAAAAACATGTTTAATATTTATGCGATCTATAAGTTGTAAATTCTTAACATTTTTAAAATTTTCTGACATATTTTTTTAACATTTTCTCACAAAATATGTAATTTTTTTTGCAAAAATGTTTAACATGTCTATCATGAAATCTGATGATTATTGTGATTTTTGATAATCATGTGTATCGTGTAATCTGTACATTTTTAGAACATGTTTTACTTTATTGAAGACTACAGTGATAGAAATCCATATAAAGTTTAAATTTGTATTTTATAGTTGGATTATCATATATTTCCAATACTTGTAACAAAAAATTATGACATAAAGCTTTAACTGTTTAAGTTTGGTTTCAGGGTACTCTATAGCCTGGGGGAATCGATTATGGTTGAAACTGGTTAGGGGGGAGGGGAGGGGAGGGGCTGGGCAGGGGGGAGGGGGTGAGGGGATGAGAGGGAAAGAAATGGGCAGGGGGAGGGGGCTGGTGGGGGATGGGGCTGGGTAGGGGGGATGGGGCTGGGCAGGGGGGAGGGGCTAGTGGGAGGGGGAGGTGCTTGGAAGGGGTGGGACGGGCTAGGCAGGGGGGATGAGAGGGGAAGAACTGGGTAGGGGGATGGGCTGGTGGGGGATGGGGCTGGGCAGGGGGGATGGGGCTGGGCAGGGGGAGGGGCTGGTGGGAGGGGGAGGTGCTTGGAAGGGGTGAGAGGACATGCTGGGCAGGGGGAGGGGAGGGGAAGAGCTGGGTAGGGGGAGGAGGAGGGGGGAGGTGCTGGGAATGGGGGGAGGAGAAGTTGGGTAGGGGGAGGGGAGGGGCTGGGCATGGGGGAGGGGAGGGGTAGAGGGGAGGGCCTTCTTAACTATGTTGATGTTTGAAATCTCTATTTAAGTGGTCTAAAGTTACCATGATTTCTATTCAATTGTTCATGTTTCATAGAGAATCCTGAGTACCCATGGATGATTATTTACCTAATAAGCAGTATCACATATCATTTTCATAATATATTCATTACCATTTTTCTTATTTCACCAATATCTACTTCCATTCATTATTTATATATGGTCTTCAATGTTAGTCTGTTTTAATCACTATATGTGTATCCTGTTTCTATGATTTCGGTTCCAACATTAATCTTTGGTTTATAGTGTTTCGTAGTTTTAATCAGTTATTCAATTATAATGTTACTTATATGGATCAAATCGTCATTAAATGTTTTTGGTTTGGTCGATAATAGATTTGTTTATATTTCATTAAACTATGATGATGTTTGAAATCCCTGATTAGGTGGTCTAAAGTTCAACTGATTTCTCTTTAACTGTTCAGGATTTGTAGAATTCAAAAAATATATTTTTTTCCTGATAACTCGTGATATAATTCATAATAATAGGTAGTTTGTTGCATTGAAAATGAAATTCTATTATCTATATTTCATTATACTGCATGAAATGATGAAATATATGTTTAGATAACTTAGAAAATGGATAGTGTTCTTAAACATTCCAGTTATTTTCTATTTCATTTTTTATAGGAAACTACTTGCAGTGAGTGGAGGCCTTCACTGAACATGATATTGACTACACCTTCAAAAATTTATGTACCATGAGTTGTCCACTTCCATGGATTCACCTACTTAGAAGTGTTGTACCCCTTTCCTTCATGTTCAAGAATGGATTGATTTTGATCCCTGGGTTTAGAGAAATTGTTCTGGAAGCCTAGGATATTAGTTTTCATTGTATCCTGATGAATCTATTTACATGTAAATTTAAAGAGGAGGTTCAGGTAGAACTTTTTTATCATAACATCGATATTATTTAATTTTCTGATGGGTTCTCCAATAAATCCATAATGTTTTGTTGGGAAATTATTCATAATGAGGTGGTTAATGTGGTTAAATAATTATTCATTCATGCTAATATGACTCATGGTATCAATTCCAACAGATATTATATTCTGATTTGTTTTAATGGGTGCACTAGAAGTAGGAAACATGAAGGCTGGGAGCAGCTGGGTGCTCTGGAAGCAGGAGGGAGGATGAGGCAGCTGGATGCACTGGGAGCAGGAGGGAGGCTGCAGCAGCTGGGTGCACTGAAAGCACGAGGGAGGCTGTAGCAGCTGGGTGCGCACTAGAAGCAGGAGGGAGGCTACGGGTAGCAGCTACTGGTCTGGGAGAAGGATCTTTGCCCACGGTTCATTGAACTGTGGGTATATTAGTTTTCTAGGAATCATTTATACCCACGGTTCACTGAACCGTGGGTATTTTAGTTTTCCAGCTATCATCTGTACCCACGGTTCATTGAACCGTGGGTATATTGTCAGGATGTGAATATCTTTTCCCGCGGTTCTAAAAACCATGGGAATAGATATATACCCACGATTTAAACAAACCGTGTGTATTACGAAATTCTTATTGGATATCCCCACAGTTTTGTAAAAACTATGGGTATAAGGCTATACTAACGGCACTGCAGCCCACGGTTCATAAAACCGTGGGTACAGCCTATACCCACGGTTTTATGGGCTATACCCACAGTTTTAAAATGTGGGTATAGGTGATATTTGCAGTAGTGTAGGTCTAAACTTCATCCAAAACACCAGATACCGATTCCGTCATCATAGATTGAATAGATGATATTAACAAGGTTTCCATTCTTCTCATTTCTTCTACAAAACTGGTCTTAAGAACAGATTTCAACTTTTCTAGATCATATTTTTTTACTATATCCTCAGGTAAAGTTTCAGAAAGAATATTATAAGAGACAGAAGGTCTATTGATGGGTGTCTCAACTTCCGAATCTGGATAGTCCAACCCAAGAACTACAAAACCTGGGCCTTCATCCCAATCTTCAATCTCATGAGCTATTGAAATAGTACCATGTCTGGTGGTATGCTCCCCCTCAATCTATGCATTCTCATGTATATGTACATCAATAGCAGTTTGAGCAACTACGTTTTCCTCAGAATAATTTTCCACAACCATCTCCATTTCAACAACAGGAGGCTCATTAGGAATAAGTGTAGGTTCTTCCATCTCAGCCAAAATAGCCTATTCAGGTATAGCAGAATTCCCAATCATTGGACTTAAGCTCAAAATACTCTCATCTGGACTATCAGAAATATGATCTCTATTTTCATATACTTCTTCCTCATTCTCTGGAGAAGGCTAGTCTTCCTCATCAGTAAGTTATTTTTCATTACTCACTCCAAACACATTTTCCTTTCCAGATGATACAAACTCATAAACTGGACTTGGAGGCAATCCCAGATCCCCTTCATCAGCTACAGAGGTAGCCTCCCCAGCAGTATCATCACTATACTCAGGTTCCTCTTCATCAGGTCCTAAACCTGGATCTCTTCTTTCTCTTGGCCTATTGGGATGGTCAACAGTGTTGAACTTATCTTATACATTCTCATCATCAATAACCCATTTCCTTTTCCATGGGTTTCTTACAATCTTCATATACATAAATATTGTGCTTGTGATGCAAAAATTGTTTCTAACAACTACTGTCTCATCATGAGACTCAACTACTCCTTTCACCTTGATAATTACTAAAATCAACTTTGCAAAGAATAAAGCATTAGATTTTGACTTTGTCCAGATCATACCCTGAATTTGAATCATCAATATCTTACACATATTTACCTTGACACTATGCCTCAGCAAATACAGCAAAAAAATATCTCGGTATCTCATATTTGCAAAGTCCCCTCTTCTTGGACATAGCACATGTTAGATGAATTTGAATAACACCCGGTTTTCTCCATCCATCTTAGCAACCACTTCCTTTATTTGTTTGACACTACTGGTGAGATCTTCCAAAGCAACCTCATAGTCAAAAATTTCACGGGTATGATGAATTGTCTTTGAGGTATACCCAAATACACCTTCATGTGGGAATTTCAGACATTCATCATATTCAACACAATAATGAGAAATTTCCTTGCCATTCACTAATGAGACCATTCTTTTTTCTTATTCAGAGTTCTCAAAATAAACAAAAGCATAAAACTCCTTAACCAAATTTGGATAATGAGGTCCATTATTGTTTTCAAAACAATCGATCCATTCTTGTTCCTCCAATAATCTTAGAACCAATGACTTTCTAGGAAAGATCCATTCCTCACTGAGTTCCTTTTCGATTGCTATTTCTCTATTCTGAAAATGTGGGTTCAATGCACGCTTCCCCGACCTTGTTTTACTTTCACTTCCACTACCTTTAGGTCCTGTTTTTTCTTCTTCGCACTTGGCGCATCACTATCTTCGCTGAATATCGAGAGTTTTGTTCTTTCCATCTCCAATCGAAGAGCTTAGGGTTATGTGTAATGCAAGGGTTCGATAAGTGAGGATTGAATAGAGGAGAGTTTGTGGTGGATTGAAATTTTATTAAGGATTGGTTTTTATCATTTAGGAATTGAAATGTAATAAAAATAATTATATTGAAAACAATAAGAGTTTCATCTAAGGAAAACTAAAATTAGACAGCGCCTAACATATCAGTGACAATTACCTGTGAGAACCCTAACGGTGAAGTTTATATATCAGTGACATCTCGAGTGGTGAGGTTTCTCTAGTGGCGAGGTTTTCCTAACAGTGAGGTTTTCTAGAGGGTAGGTTTCTCTAGTGGCGAGGTTTTCCTAATAGTGAGGTTTTCTAGCAGTGAGGTTTCTCTAGCGGTGAGGTTTTCCTAATAGTGAGGTTTTCTAGCGGTGAGGTTTTCCTAACAGTGAGATTTTATAGCGGTGAGGTTTTTATAACTATGAGGTTTTCTAGCGGTGAGGTTTTTATAATAGTGAGGTTTTCTTGTGGTAAGGTTTTCATAACAGTGAGGTTTTGTAGCGGTGAGGATTTGGTTCTACAAAGTCTACCATTCCTAACTCATGTCTCATGTAACTTAACCTATATGAACTTAAAGGCTTGGTGAATATGTCATCTAATTGATGTTCAGTACCTATAAATTCAAGAGTAATATCAACCTTTTGGTAATGATATCTCAAAAAGTGGTTCCTTACATCAATGTGTTTGGTCCTACAGTAAGATATGGGATTCTTAGGGATATTGATAACACTAGTGTTATCATAGTTTATAGATACATGTCTAAACCGATATCCATAGTCCAATAATGTATGTTTCATCCACAGAATTTGTGCACAAAAACTACCACTAGCAATATATTCTGCTTCAGCAGTAGACAATGCAACAGAATTATGCTTTTTACTACACAAATATATCAGGTACTTACCTAGAATATGACATGTTCCAGAAGTTCTCTTTCTATCTAACTTGAAACCAGCAAAGTCATCATCTGAATAACTTATTAAGTCGAATGATTGTCCTTTTGGATAAAATAATCCTAAGTTAGTAGTTTGTTTAAGATATTTGAAAATTATTTTAATAGAAAGAAAGTGTGACACTTTTGGATTAGCTTGAAATCTTGCTCACATACACACACTAAACATAATATCTGGTCGACTAGCAGTAAGATAGAGCAGACTTCCTATCATACCTATGAAGTTGGTTTGATCCACTGGTTTTCTAGTTTTATCAGCATCCTACTTACAAGTGATACTCATGGGTGTGTCATTACCCTTAATACTATCCAAACCAAAACGTTTTAAAATATACTTTGTATATTTACTTTGATTTAAGATAATACCATTTTTATTTTGAAAAACTTGAAATCCAAGAAAATATTTGAGTTCTCCCATTAAACTCATTTCAAATTAAATTTTCATACTCTTTGAAAAATCAATACACAAAGATTTATTAGAAGATCCAAAAATAATATCATCAACATAGATTTGTAATATCAAAACATCTTTGGAAATTATCTTAATAAAGATAGTTGGATTAGAAATCCCTTTAGAAAAACCTTTTGCAATAAGAAAACTACTAATTCTATCATACCAAGCTCATGGAAATTTTTTTTAACCATATAAATCTTTAGAAAGCTTACAAACATGATTTGGAAAATGAGGATTACTAAATCTAGGTGGTTGTTCAATAAAAACATCTTCAATTATAAAACCATTTAGAAAATCACTTTTAATATTCATTTGATATAACATGAAATTTAGATGAGCAGCATAGGCAAGTAGAATCCTAATAGCTTCTAATCTAGCTACAGGTGCAAAGGTTTCCTCGTAGTCTATTCCTTCCTCTTGATTATATCCTTGTGCAACTAGTCTTGATTTGTTCCTAACTATATTTCCATACTCATCAAATTTATTCATAAAAACCCATTCAGTGTCTATGGTCAAAGTGTCATTAAGTCTGTCAACTAATTCCCAGACTTTTTTTCTTTCAAATTGATTTTATTCTTCTTTCATATCCATTACCCAAAATTCATCATTGATTACATCATTGATATTTTTAGGTTCTAACTATGAAATAAAAGCTTGATGTTAAACCTGGTTTCTTAGAGAAGCTCTAGTATGTGTCCATCTATCAAGATTACCTACAACATCATCTAAAGGATGATTATTTAGAATCATAGTTGATCTGGTAAAGGTAAGACTAGAAATTTCAAGTTCTTCTCTAGGTTTGGGTTCATCATAAGAAGATTGTGGAATATTTACAAAACTAGATGTCTTTATAACAGGTGCACGGATATTGTAACTAAGATTCAGAACAGAAAAATCTTTTTTAAGATTTTCAAGAGAGGGTTTGGATTCATGTGGATCAGTTTCATCAAATTATATGTGAATAGATTCTTCCACACATTTGGTTCTTTTATTAAAAACTCTATAGTCTTTTCTAAATAAATAATAACCTAGAAAGATTCCTTCATCACTATTAGATGAAAATTTATCCAGATTATATTTAGTATTGAGAATAAAGACTTTGCAACCAAAAACTCTGAAATAACTAAATTTAGGATTCCTGTTATTCCACAGTTCATAAGGGGTCTTTTCAAAAACAGGTCTAATCAAGACTCTATTTATAATATAACAAGCTGTATTGACAACTTCAGCCCAAAAATAAAGATGTAAGTCATATTCATTTAGCATAGTCCTTGAAATTTCTTGAAGTTTTCTATTTCTTCTTTCGAACTACACCATTATGTTGAGGTGTCCTAGGGTTATAGAAATTGTTATTATAGCCATTTTGTGAGTTATATGATTCAATTTCATGATTTTAAAACTCATGGCCATGATCACTTCTCAAGGTTTTAATCTTAAGACCACTAAGGTTTTCTAAAGACTTGGAGTATTTCATAAAGTAAGAACAAGATTCACTTTTGTGAGATGGAAAACATACCCAAGTATATCTAGAAAAGTCATCTACAAGGACATAGACATAGTGCTTCCCATTTAAACTAGAAACTCTAGATGGTCCAAATAAATCCATTTGAACCAAATCAATAGGTTCAGAAGTTGAATCTTTTTTCTTTTATTTAAAAGAAACATTATGTTGTTTTCCCTTTTGACAGGGAATACAAACTTTGTATGATGGGAATTTGAGTTGAGGTAGGTCTCTAACTAAATTTTTCTTATTCAGTTTCTTAAGAGAGTTTATATTAAAATTTCCTTATCTTCTGTTCCAAAGCCAGGATTCTTTATGAAAAGCATTTTAAAAAGTAATATTTTTCTTAGCTAAAGAGCTTAAATCCACAGCATAACCATTTTCATTTCATAAGGTAGAAAACATTAAAACATTTTTAGAATTAAAAACTTTACAAGAATAATTTTCAAACTTAACATTAAATCCATCATAACACAACTGAGAAATTCATAACAGATTATATTTTAGTCCATCAAAAATTAAAACTGTAGATATCAAAATTGAATCAGTTTTACCAATTTGACCTAAGCTGGTGATTTTTCCTTTTGAGTTATCACCAAAGGTGACATGTCCTCCATAAACATTGAATAAGCTTTTAAAACATGATAAGTCTCCTATCATATGTCTTGAACATCCACTGTCCATGTACCATGTCTTCCTATAGGATCTTTTTAAGCAGGTTTCCTACAAAACAGGTTTAGACAGAATATGATTTTGGTACCCAAATTTTCTTGGGTCCAGACAGGTTAGAAAGCAAAACTTTTGGTACTCAGATTTGACTAATGGGTTTTATATAATCAATAGATTCAAAGTATTTTGAAAGATAAACTTTGTTTGATCTAAAACTATGTGAATAACTAGTTCTGACATAAGAATTTCTAGAACTGGAACTAGTAAAAAACTGTCCAGTTTTTGGAATAAATCTATTTTTTGTGATCTATCTCTGCCCAGGTTGATAGCCTAACCCAGTGGTATACTTTGGTGATACTTGTTTTCCTAGAATTTTTGTAAGAGTGTTCTTTCTATTAGTAAATTTTTCCAAATCCCTCCAGATTTTCTCATTAGATAGTTTCAGCTCAGTATTTTCTTTTAGAAGTTGAGCATTCTTTTCATTTTTTACTTCTAGTGCAGATTTGATAGTGCTAGTTAAAGCATGTTGTTTATTTAAAGTTTTATACTTGTCTTTCATATCATTGAAAGTATATTCTAGCATGTTACAATATTCAAATAACTCAAGACTAGACATGTTTTCAGAATAAGAATCAGAATCATCTCCAGAATAATAAGAATTTAAAGGAGTATCCAATGTAACCTCATGTGTATTTTCCATGAAACACATATTAGATTTTTGATATTTTTCATCCTGAGTGGAATCAGAATCACTTGAACTGTCTTCTGAAGCACTCCAGGTTTCTTTCATAGCTTTATTATATTATTTGTCCTTGTAAACATACTTCTTCTTGTACTTTAACTTTGGACAGTCAACTTTTACATGTTGTTTCTCTTTCATTCATAGCAGACTATGTCATCACTTTTATCAGTCCTTTTCCAATCCTCCTTCCAATGACCTTTATTATCATACTTTCCCGTATAATTGGATTTTCTGAAAAACATCTTCTTTCTATAAAACTTCTTGAATCGTCTGGCTATCTGATCCATTTCAGCATCACTGTTAGATGCACTCTCTTCACTGCTTGAACCATCGCTCTCACTTTGAATTTTTCCTTCATCCTTATTTTTTGAAGGAAAAGTCTTGAAAGCTACAGACTTATTTCTTGCTTCATCACCTTCTTCCTTGTTTACTTTCAGTTCATCTTCCTACATAATTAATTTACCTATGAGTTCCTTGACAGGTAAAGCACTAATTTCACAAGATTCTCTAATTGAAACTGATGTGTCTCTCCATCTTTTTGGAAGATATCTTAGTATCCTCATGATTTTCCCTTTTGTAAGAACAGCTTTTCCAAGTGAGCTCATTGTATTTACAATTTCGTTGAACCCAAGATACATGTCAGAAATAGGGTCATCGGGCTTCATTTTAAAGTTATCAAAAATAATAGTGTAGGTATTCAATATCATTTCTTTAACATTGTTTTTTCCCTCATGGAAAATAGCCAAAGTACCCCAGATTTCATAAGCAGTCTTATAAGTAAATATTCGATTAAATTCTTCATCTTCTAAAGCACAATACATAGCATTCATTGATTTACAATTATTATTGTAAGAAAATTTAGTAGGTTCATACCAAGTAGTTATTTCAGTCTCTAGAATCTTATAATGAGTCTCTATAGCAGTCCAGATAACAAATCCCATACTTTCTAAATAATTTTTTTTTTAGTTTCCACTTGGAATAATTAACACCATTAAACAAAGGTGGCATGTTGGTAGCTTCAAATTCTAGTCTATTATTCAAAATTAGATTTTATCAAATATATTTAAAGAGATAAAATTTTGAAATAACCGAAATTTTCAGATCTTTAAGATACAACTAAAATCACAGTAAAAAATATAGTGTTTGAAATCTTTTATTAATAAAGAGCCTCTGATACCAAATGTTGGTCAGAGTGGATACTCAAGAGGGGGGTGAATTGAGTTCCAATTAAAATTTCTCTTAAAATGGTTTACAATAAAATCTCCCCAAATTAAATAAAAATTAAACTGTAGTGAATTTATAAATCTTGAAAGGTTTTAATTAGTTTCTCAAAGATTTATTATTTCTCAGTTAACTTAAACTAAAGATTAAGTTAGCTTTTGAAACTAACATACTGGCTGACAAAAATTACAAAAACTTACTAGTTTAGCTATCAGAGTTACTTAAAAAAAGATTTGAATTTAAAAGTAATTAGAAGAAGAATATAAGATATAGTTTAAAAGATAGAGGATTCACAACAGGTTTAACCAAGAGGTTCAGTCTCAAGATGACACTCAGTCCTCTCAAACAATTCATATAAAACTTTGATCCACACCCTGGATCGGGGTTTACAACAGTACTCACACTTTCCAGGTCCTGAGACCTCTACCACAGTTCTACGTGGGAAATCAAAAAATAAGAATAGCTTACAGGCTGTCCAGGTCACACTTGACCTCTACCACTATCCACAGTGGGATTCAAGATTGTAAAGGAAATATTGAGTGAGGATTTATAAATCCTCCAGTTCAGCACAAGAGATAGGGTGTGTTTAGAATATAGAACACACACTGCTAAAAATGTAAATAAATGAACACAAAATGAAGCTAAACAAATAGTGATGAGTTTAGAATGCTCTGTGTGGTTTGAGGGAAGCTCTGGATTCCTTGGATTGATGCATATAAAGTTTTGAGTCCTTCTCTGGTTTTTATTCAAGAAAAATAGAGTGTCATTTTTGTATTTGACTTCCAGGTCTAGGTTGATCAGTTTGATTATCCTGAGTACAGGTAAAATCGTTGAAGCTCTTTACTCCATGAATTATCAAGTTTTACAGATTCAGAGTGTATTTTTCATTATTCTTATTTGTATGTAAGTCCTTATTTATATTTATGAAGTTGTTTCATATGTGCATGCAAAGACTGATCGATCTCTCTTGTAGTTCGAGGTTCCGCTTTTTTATATACATCTTTAGCTCCAACAAAGGGAATGATTACCTTTTTACAGGTACGAGGTACGGTCTCCTGGCATTCAATAAACAATAATTAATTAATAGTAGTTGCATTAAAAGCACCAAATATGACCGTGGATAATAAACAAATATAAGTAGGTTTTAGAGATATAGTGACTTGTTTCCATCGGTAACTCCTAGTATCAGTGAGCTTGTATTGGTGGACTTGAGTCAGTAGGTATTTAACAGTAGTTGTTACTCTTTAGAGTGGTAGACTATGTATCAATGATAATGAATCTATATCAGTATCTCCTTTTATTTGTAGCTCATCTGTATAGATATCATTCTTGTATCCGTGGCTCTCTTCATCGGTAACTCGCCTATATCGGTAGCTTCTTGTATTGGTGACTCGCCTATATCGGTAGCCGCTTGTATCGGTGTCTCTCTCTATATATCGGTGGACTTCATATCGGTAGCTTCTTGTAGGTTTGTATCGATAGACTTGTATCGGTAACTATCTATTCTTCTGTATCGGTAGACTTGTATCGGTAGGTCTGTCTGTCTGTATTGGTAGGCCTGATTATATCTATAGACTCTGTCTATCGGTGATATTTTCTTATTGGTAGACTATGTATGTATAGGTGACTATATATCGGTAGGTCTGGATCAGGGACTCAAGAACTTAGTACTTATCTGTTCTATGAAAATCATATCCATAGTGAGTTATTATTATTTCAAAACAAGTATAAACATAGATAAACATTGATTAACATATTCCAATGATTATTTTGATATAGTTGTTAACTCAATAGTAGGGTGACATAATTTAACATATAGGTAGGATTATCAAAACATATTAAAACATAATTGAGATTATCAAAATAGGTAAGGTCAACAAAGGAAATACTAAAAGAGGTATTTGAAAGTTATCTACTAGATCTTGGAGTCCAGTTGAATTCTCTCACTTGATAAGTTTATATGTGGAACACCCATTCCCGGATGTACATTGGATATTTCCTTTTGTTTAGATAATTATTCTATTACTATTGAAA
Organism: Viscum album; assembly: GCA_963277665.1. Lineage (NCBI taxonomy): Eukaryota > Viridiplantae > Streptophyta > Magnoliopsida > Santalales > Viscaceae > Viscum > Viscum album. Next base: position 1,787,489,511 of record OY728146.1, read on the forward strand.
ACTCCAAAGAAGTGGACATTAGGGTTTTTTAATAAACCATTAGAAATAACTGTTAGGGGGAGAGATTGTTTTAACCTATTACAGGAGAGAGAAAGGTGATAATTAGGGAGGCAGTTCTGATCTATGTTGAATAAATGGAAGCAAATATGTTGAGAGATTTCAAAATTTTTAAATAATGAACCCATTATATCAAGGAAGAAAAATAATTAATAGATAATCTCTAGGTAAATAATGAAAAAGTTTTTCTAGGTATAGTTAAGGAAGTGGCCTTCTCATATGCTACTCATAGTGAAAAAATTAGTATCGAACTCTAATAAAATTTGGTATATATTTTCAAAAATAATTTATATTGATCAAAAAATAGGTATCAATAAAGAAGTGATTGATTATTTTACTTTCCATTATACTATTGTTTCTCATGTCAATATTGAATTATGTGGGCTTAGAAATATATAGTGATTAAGTCTTTGATGACTATAATTATTTTATAGAGGTCAAGTAGTGTTCAAAGAAATAAGTGGTAAGGTTTTGTCAAAATATTTTTTTAAGTGGTTTTGGTGGGTTGTCGACAAACCCAATTGGGGTGTTTTTGGGGAAAACCCCTCATTATGACTTTTTCATGTTTTTGGATCATTTTTTTATTGAAAAATCAAGTGGAAAAAGTTACAATATTGTTTTTGAAAATGTTACAAGATCATGGAGACATTAAAATAGTAATGGTGAAGGGATTTAGAAGCTCTGGATGGTGTTCAAGAAGAAATAAGTATATGGTGATGATGCTTCCTATCATTTTTAAAAAATTTCGGCCCGAAAATTTAGAGGAAGAGAAAATGTATTTTCAAATAATTGTTTTTCAAAAAAATGGAAAGTTGTATAAGAATTTGGAAAGTTTCATGAAATTGTGTATTCTAGGGCACATTACTCATATTTCAGAAAGTAGATAACTTCATGAATGTCTTAATACTTCAAGAAAAGTAAATTTGGGTGAAAATTTTGAGTTTCACTTAGAAAGTGAAGATGGAGGTAATAGGTTTTTCATGTGTGGAATGTTTCATGAAGGGTTTTCTAATGGAACAGATGTGGTACAAATGTTTGGGACCTTCTATAAATTGGATACTACATACCTCATTTAGAGTGATCAAGACATGGATAATTATTAAGGCTCAAATTTTTGTGTAATACTTACATGAATGTACTTCTTGCATAAACAAAATTATGAAAAACCCAATTATGCCAAGAAAGAGTCTTCTTTCTATATAACCAAGTGATTTTCATGAAATACTAGTAGTTTTAGGAAAAGTTCATAAGATTTTTGAATTATTCATAAAGTTTGTAAGAAAGGGAAAGTTGTGTGAACCATAAATTAATTTTCTAGAATTTATTTGGTAAATTAGAATCCCTCATTTGAATAATTTTTTAGTTAGGTTGAACCATTTAAAGTTTTCATGTATCTTGTATGCTTATATATTGTTGTGACAAGAATATAGGGAATAAATTTTTAAAGGAAAAAAGTATCAAAGGGGTAGTTTTTTTATTCATCATAACCTTATTCACCCCATCTCATGGTATTTAAAATAGTGGGGTGAATAGTTTTTCTATCCATTTAGGGATTCCTATGTGTTTTTCTCATTCACATTTTTTGAATAATTTGCATGGATATATGAATTATGGGATACAATTGGTGAGTATGGATAGGGGAAGTTGTTTTCAAAATAAAATTAAATAATAGAAGTTTGAATCCAGATGTGTTTCTTTCTTCCAAAAAGAATTATATATGAATTAAATTTTCATGATTCAATTCTATTTTACATTATATTTTTAACCCCCTATGGATTTATATTTTCAAATATTTTAGTAAAATAAAAAAAGTGAAGAGTTGTGAGTGGTTCCCTTATTTTTTAGAAGCCTAATTAGTGAAGATGATATCACTCTAATATATAATAATTATATGATATTTTCATCTAGTTTCAGATTTTTATTTAATATTAAATCTACTCGATAGAAAAATTTTAAATTATGCACAATAGAAGTATTAACAATAGAGTTAGAGTATATCATTACATCTGATATTACAAAGAAATCAATTTGGATAAAAAAAAATCATCATTTAAATTGTGGTATTTATTACCATTCATAGAGTGATTTAGATTTACTATGACAGTATTGGAGCTATTTCTATAGAAAGGGAATTATGGTCTCATTAAAAGACAAAAAAATCCTTCACAGATGTTCATTTTATAAATCATTTAGAGGAAAATATAAATATCTATTAGGTGGATATAAATTTTAATTTATTGTATCTATTGATAAATAAATTAATATAATAGAAGAATGATGGTCTTATATAGTCTTTGGTTTTTTTGACAAGCATTAAAGCTTCATAAAATGAAAATACATAGTTACAAGAGATGAAAGGAAGAAAATTTTCATTTATCTCATTGAAGAATTGTGATCATGTCTCCTCTAAGGGTAGAGAGGTGAGTGTAAGTTTCTTCAGGGATTACAATATTTTCAAGATAGTCACCAAGTCGGTTGGCTTCAAGATAGACATTTGTTATAATATAATTCATTGAAGCTAGACTATCAATAAAATTTGTCCATTTCGATTTGAGATTCCAAGCAAGATGAAGCTATCCCATTATTACTGCATGCACAATAGTGGATGAGTCACTTTCAAACTAGATATTATTCCAATTACATTATTGAGTAACCTCAATAGCCTTAATGAGAGCTGTCACTTCAGCTTCTAGAGCAGTGACATGTCCAAATGAACCATAAAATCATTCTAATAAGTCACCACTGTGATCTCAGAATGAAATTCCATATCTAGAAGTTTAAGGATTTACTTTCAACACGCCATCTGAATTTCATTTAATCCATCCCGCAAAAGGTGGAGTCCAAAAATCTTAAATAGTGCCCAGGGGTTTGGGGTAACATCCATGCAATTTTATCTTGCACAGAACTGCAAAGTCCATGACTGAGTTGTCACATTTTTCATCATGTAAGTTATTAGCCAGATTGATCACTGACTAGATCTTAGATAGGGAAAAATTATACTTGAAAATTATGTTTTCATAACTACTATTATTTTTTCTCTACCAAATTATATGAATTTTTTATGCGCATTCCATAAAGAGAAGTGTGTGAACCTGTTTTGACAGCCGAATCTCTGAAATATATAGCAGTACATCCACTATTCTGGAGACTTGAAAAGGAGAAATTTCAAAAAGTTTAAAGATCATATTTCATATTGAGGCAATGGTCTTGCAGTATAGGAACAAACGATTCAAATAATATTAGTGTTGATGACACAGTGGGCACCTGGGGCATAAAGAAATACCAACTTTTTACAGATTACAGTCCACAGGGATTTTGTTCTAGTAGACACACCATAGCAGTGTGAATATGGAAGGCTGAAGCCACTTTTTTTAAATTAATAACACCAATATTTTTTCCTTGAAAATATGTGTGTAAAATAATTTGGAATCAAGAGTCTCATTTGTACTCAGTTCCCAGATCAAAATATCATCTAGGTCCAGAAAATCATAAGAAGAAACTTTGAGATCTATGTGATTCGGTAGGGAATTGGATTTCTCAAGATGTTCTTTAATTATAGAATTATGGTATTTATTCGACTCTTGATTACTGACATGATCAATCTGATTTTAACCTGCCTAGTTGGCCCTCCAGAAATTCAGATTGGAAGGAGTAGTAAGCAACCAGTGAGACTGCAAATCAATTTTTTGGAAAATATTTTTGAGGCCTGGCCACACCGAGGATTGTATGTAAGACTTCCTCCCATGAATCAGTATACTAAGGAGTTTTATTCTGAGAAATTAAAGGGACTGATATTTGTCATTAATAAGTCTCCAGATAAATTGATCTTGAGGTGACTAATTAAAGAGATCAATGATTTCAACTCCAATCCCTCCCATTGCGTAAGGTAAGCAACATTTCTTCCAAGGTGATGTAATAACATTATGTTCTAGAATACTACCACTCCAGACAAATATTCTCTTAATAGAATTAATATATTTGATGGTGGAGGCAGGCCAAGAGTACCCCATGAAGAAGTAAACTAGTTTGGAGATAATCACATGCTTAACTAAAAAAATTCTTCCCGCCATTGAGAGTGATTTTTCCTTCAAGGTGGATAGCATTCTTCTAACATGACTCACCACATCAACACAATAAGAGGATCGAGGCCTTCCAAGAAACATAGGTAATCCACGATATGTAAAAGTAAGTTAACCCTATCATATACTGAGATCATGAATCATTTTGTTCTTCCTAGGAGTTGAGATACTTTTTCCAAAGAAAATAAATGACTTTATCCAGTTGACTTCTTTTCAAGAGGCCTTTTCATAATTTAGAAGGGTGTTCTTGATATTTTGAATTTTCTTCCTATCTCATGGAGTGAAAATAATAATGTCATTAGAAAAAATAAGGTAAGAGGGGGGAGATATACCTCTAGATGATCAAATTGTTTTGATTTTTCCTTTATTAATTTAATAAGTAATCATTCGACTAAGATAATCTTAAGAAAGAGAGAAAATGATAGCAGAAAGAGGATCTTCTTGCCACACTCCTCTGGAGAAATTGAAGTACCCTTCTGGAGAGCCATTAATAAGAATGGATATGTGAGTAGGGATGATCAGATTGTGAATCCAATGAATGAATCTCGTGCTAAATCCAAATTCATGTAAAATTCGTCCAATGAAGCCCCAAAAAATAGTATCAAAATACTTCTTGATGTTGAGTTTGAGAGAAATATTTTCTCCCCTTGTAGTTTTCTAAAGGATATTAATGCATTCATAGGTAGTCAGAAGACAATCCTAGATTTTTCTTACCCTTAACATAAACAAACTAATTCCATTAAATTATTCTTGAAGAGATATAGGCAAGAAGATTAGAAATAATTTTGGTAAGGATATTCTAGATAGTGTTGATCAAAAACAGAGGCCAAAATTGACCAATATCGCTTGCATTCTCCACCTTAGGGATTAAGGCTATGAAATGAGCATTATATCCATGAGAGAGAGAACCCTCAGTGAAAAAGTGCTTAACCAATTTACAAATATCTTCTGGTATAACATCATAGTAATGTTGGAAGAAGTGGTTGGTGAAACCATATGGTCCTGGTGAGCTTCCCATATTCAGCCTGAGAACTGCTTCCCTGATTTCAATATCTCTAGGCTTCGAGGTGAGAGTAGTGTTGTGAGCGTCAGTGACCAGATTTGGGATGATGTCTGCCCCTATGTTCTCATATCTAATTAGGCCATTAAATAGATCCTTGTAAAAGAAAACAATATGATTATAGATACTTTTTCTATCATTAATAATTGTTTCTCTATTCTTCAAAAGAGACAGAGGTCTATTGGCTTTTTTGGCTCGCTGAAGAGCATTGAAAATTTTAGTATTCTTATTTCTATTTGTGAGCCACTTCACCTTAAAAGAGTTTTTTTAATATTATCACTTAGTAAAATAAGCTTGTTATGTTATGAGGTGACAATATCTTCCCCTCATTATCATAAGAGAAGTTACTTGTTGTCATAGATTTCTAAATCTCATGTAGTGTATTTTCAAGAGATTCAATTTCCTGATCAAGGAGACTGGACCTGCTTTTACTCCATTACTTCATCCTAATCTTGAGAGACTTGAGCTTGAAAACAAAAACTAAAGGATTTCAACTATTATTAAAAATGGCCCCTATATCTTTAACAAGATGAGAACAATCTGAGAGATTAGTCCACACATTATTGAACCTGAAGAGTAGAGGTTGCCTCTCTTATTTCTCAATAAAATTTCTCATGATTGGATGATGGTATGAGTTGTTCCTCGCAAGAATGACTAATGAAATGGTTTTCTGGCGCTCAAGAATATGTTCATTGAAAAAATCTCGGTCAATATTACTGGCCCTCATATTGTTTATGTGCTTCTTGTACCAGGTGTAATTTCCCCAAACAGGTTTATCTCAGACAGATTGGATTCATCAACAGAGGATCTGAATTCTTTGATGGAAATAAAACTAGAAACTTGCCCCATATTTTCATCAACATTGATGATAGCATTAAAATATTCCATTTCAATCCATGAAACAGAAATAGAAGTGGATAGGTTTTTAATTTTCTCCTAGAGAGATCTTCTTGTGGTATAATTTTTGGAGGCATAGACCATTGAGCAGCAAGTGATATGACCAGATGTAGAGAACTTGCAAGTGAATACCTATTGATATAGAGAAACAATAGTGGGGTTAACAACTCTATTACGAACAAGAAACCATAATCTGTCTCGCTTAGAGTCTTGAACCGAACTTATCAAAGAGTGTCTTCTAATTTCAAGAGGGTATCCATAGCCTATACTCCTTGTTTTGGGTTCTAAGATTACAATATTATCAGGACTCTGCTTACTCACCAACATCCTAAGGGGACTTAATGTTCTATGGTTGGCTATTCCCTTACATTTCCAATATAAGATCTTCATTTTAATTTTTCTTGGGGGTGGTTCCCCCTTTTTCCTTCAGCTCTGTTGTCTTGTGTCCTCTATATCTCCTTGGATCCACAGTCTTTGAAGTAGTATTTGGGAATGCTTTCTTCAGGGTGGATTCAATGCTTAATTGAGTACAAATATCCCTCTTTTCTACTAATTATACCTCTAAGGGGTATAAATATCTAACTTATTAGATTCATGATGAGACTTTGTATCTTATTGTACCAACTAGGAATGAGGAATAATGATATCAGAAGCAGGATAATCAATAAGAAGAGCCTCAGAAACCTTTAATGTGATTAAATCCAGGGTGAGAACTTCATATCCTGTATTGAGTGCAAGAGAAAAAATATCCTCTGAGAACTTCTATTTTTTTCAGCCAACCCCTCATTACAATGATCTGATGACACACTAGTTTTAATGGTTTCATGGAGACAATCTTTTTCTTATTCTTCAGAAAGATATAATCAGGATCTTATAGTACTGGTTGGTTGCTCACATGCAAAATCAGTTAAGATCACCTTATCATTATTTTTCACATATTTCTTTGTGATAGCAGTTTTCCTTCGTGGGAATACTTTCCATGAGACCGTACATAATGGTGGCTGGAAAATTTTCTGAACAACATGAAACTTATCAATGTTATGGCCAACCATCCGGCAATGCTCACAATATTTAGGGACATTCTAAAATTCAAACATGACCTCGATGAGTTGTTCATTGACTTCCAAGGATATGCGTTCAGAAGGTGAGGTTTCCATATCGATCACTATAAGAACCGTAGCATTGATCCTAAGATCGACATTAATCATGCGCTAATCACTCCTCAATGGCGTACCAATTTTAGAGGCAAGGTCATTGAGGATTTTAGGATGCCATTAAATCCATGGTAGGCCATGAATTCTTCCCCAGACTTTTTCTATGGATTGTTTCTGTGTGTATGGGTTAAAATTCACATCCCATTATGAGGGGAAAAATACCCCGGGTTTCCAGTTGAGGGTACCAAGTCACCAAATCTCATTTAGTTATTCCTACTTCTGCAGTATAACTTGAAATTACTTTTTTCCAAGAGGAATCAGTCACCAATTGAATATGCTCCAGCATTGTGAAATATGTTTTTTAGGCTCATAGAAGGACCAGGATTTTTCACCTCTTTCATATGAGATGTGACTGAGTACCGAGAAGTTTTAGACTTCCATTCTTTGTTTAATCGCATCAGAATCAGCAACAACCTTGATTATTCCATCTTCAGAATGCTTTATAATCAGTGGTTTTCCTAGATCTATTGAATTAGAGGAGATCCTTGCTAAAGATTACACAAAGGAGATCACTTTATAGGGAATAATTTCTGAGCCAGAACCAAGTTCAGTTTCATTTTGATGAGAGGGAAATACTCTTTCCCATTCTGGATTAAACAAATCCATAAATTCACAGAATCAGGCCAAGATTTGAGCTTCATCAGATCAACCAATTCAAAACAAGTAGTTTCCTGCTCGAGCTTCTATATCCCTCATTCCTCATTTCATATCCACAGACTTTGGGTATAAAATACATGAGTGATAGGATATAATGGTTATTGTTAATATAAATGTGTCATGGTTTTTAATCAAGGTAATCTCTATTTATCATTTGATTATGTATATTGTATATTTTACATGAGTAATGGAATGATAAAGTACATTAAAATAATAAATTTGAGTTATCCATAATCAATTATCATTATATTGTATTATGGATTGCAATGATATTTCATATTAACATGAGAGGAATCTTATATATGATATAGAGTAGGATTGTAATATTATTAGCAAAGAATTATTAGATGAACTAACCCATGAAATTATATCACAAATAATTCCATATGCTTATTTATAAACATAGGGGTGTATGATTCATATGAATCCCCAATAGTTGAGGTTAATAAGATACTTATCATATGAATCACAAACATTGATACTTGTCTAATGACATACTTATGTATGAGTTAAATAGAGGCTGGTAGGGTATATTTCTATTCATATAATTACATGAGTTTATCCTAGATGGTTTTTATACTCTTATTTTAAAAGTATAACATTTTATCCCTTAATTAAATTATACTAATGGAATTCATGGTAGTTCTTAGTTGATTGACATGCGATGTGACAAACTATTTTGATAAATGGTATGTTATGTAATCATTTAATTAGGTTTTTCTATTTTAAAGAATCATGAATATGTGATTTTTCGTATACTATATTGACATGTCCCATGTATAGTGGATAGTTTATTTCTTAAAAAAAGTACTATATATATATGAATACAATTCATAATGATAATTTTATGACTAACATGTTTATATATAGATATGAGTGTTCTTAAGTGGGATAAATCCACACCCACATATAGCTAAAATAAAAACGATGATTTATAGAGGATTATTTTGGATTATAACTTCTAATAGGGAGTTTTTTAATTATTTTCAACACTATAGAGAACCATAGGGTTATATATTATGTCTTAAGATAAGGATTAATTTTGGTATACATTTTTTGTATAACATTCAAGAGAGTGTGCATGATAATCATTATAAAAGTTCTTGTAATGATTCATGAATATTTATAATGTATTCCATAATATTTGTGAGGTTTTAGTGTAGCTGGAAGTTTGTTTTAATTATAATGAGTATATTTCTTATTGAAACATCATGTGATGATTTATATATATATTATTAATAGTTATTGGAGTTTAGAAATTTAATTATTTAGATTAGGAGTTGTTATAAGAGTTATAATGGCGGAATAAAAATATAATACCCCGATATTTTTAAGGAATAGTTTTAATATTATTTTAGTCAAATAAAGTTTATTTTGATCTTTTATAAATGTAGGATGGGTTGTATAATCATAAGTATTAGAAAATGAGAAAATAATCTAGGTGGAAAAAGTTATACAAAAACCTGTTGATTTCCCCCAATATGGTTGATATAGGCCACTAGACTTCTGGTGGCCTTGGAAATGGGTTTCGACATCTACCCACCCCAAAATAATTCTAGCGAGGCCCCTTGAAGTTCAGGTTCCTACCAGTTCTATTTTCTAAAACATTAATTTCATAAATTTAATTAGATTTAAATTTTTAATAAATGTGGATTTGTATTCATTTTTCCTTTGGGAAGTAAAAAATTACATCTTCCTTTATTACTCTTAGTTTTTCACTCCCTTGAGACTCTCTCATTCATACTCTAATATTTATCTTTTATACCATAATATGTTTCCTCGGGAATGTTTAATATTCCTCTCCTCTATATCCTTTCTTTCCCTCACTATTTCACCACACATAATCTTATATGTCCTAATTTGGTAGTTTTTTTTTGGTTTCTTGATTTTTAACATTTAAGGACAAATCAGTTGGTTGTATTCAATGCATATGAAATTTTTTAGCCTATCTAGGTATTCTCTTCGTTTTATATAGGATTTACAAGAATGTAATTCATTGAATGAAATTTAGGACTTTGTTATCTTATGAACTTACTCTAAATAGTATTTTAATTTATTTATTGAAATCTAGTTGCATTAATGAGATTTAATAAGGTCGTGAGTGGACCTCTATGAGTCATGTGGTAGTATTATGGTCATCAATGACCTATAACTTGAAACTTTCATTTTTTTTAATTGTGACCTAATAAAAAATATGGGAGTCATTACTTATGTTGTGACCGTATAAATCTCATGTGATGTCCTAGAACAATCCTTCATAATGAATGAATTAAGAACACGATTAGTTAGGTGTGGTATATCCTTGGTAGGGGACATTAAGTAGTTAGTGGATTCAAGAGTGTGACCCCTTTTTGTGATAAAAATTTGGGTGTGGCATGTGTTGGTTGTAAGATTTCATATTTTATAGGTACATCCCTCTTTTTGTTTTGATAAACCTATTTCTGCCCTTTTTTTTGGTTTAGACCTTGTTAATTGTGTCTCAGACTTGGTTCGGTTTTTTCATTAAGAAAGTGATAATAGGGGTGATTTCTATTCACACAATGAATTCTCACTAAGAATATCCAATTCATGCCATTAATTGTTCAGGGAAGACCCCATGAAATCTATACAGTGAATGAATTTTTCAGGAAGACCTTTCAAACACAATTCACACCATGAATGTTTTATGGATAGTCTATGAAATAGAAATCTATATCATGAGATCGATTCATGATGTGAAATCAGATTTTAGGGGTTTTTAATCCTAATAAATTGATTCTTTAGGATATATTGGAGAAAATAAATTCATAACATGAATCAGTTATTCACTTCATAAGTGTTCTATGCCTATAAATCCTTTAAATATTTTTAGTTCACAGTGCCTATCATATTACACACCTTCTGTCTCATTTTTTTGTCTCTCCATAGGTTCTCTCTATAGTCCTATTTGAACCAAAATCTAGACCCTTGTGGTTCTTGGTGTTCTAAACATGGAGAGTGAAGGTAATACTCCTAAAATTTCTTCTCCTTCATGCTTCATTGGTTTTCTATTAGAGTGAACCATAAAATCATATTCCGAAAATGGGATATATATTTTATATCTTGTATTGTTATAATTCTTGGTCTTTACTAAAGATAAATTATAAAGGATCTGATTTCTACCTTGGATGTAAAATAATTGTCTACAACATCTATGATTTTTAGGTGGGTTGTCTTAAATAACTCCCTCAGTTTCCTTTTCAATAATTTTAGTATGTAAAATAAGTGTGAACATGGTAGCATACTATGTGATTGACTTACCGAAATGGATAATATAAATTTTTGATGAAATTGACATGCTTGGACCTCCCATGGATTATAACATTTCTTTGATGTTGAGATCGGGCTTTTGGCCACCAAAGAGGCATTTCTACCCTTGAACATGTGATGAACCGACATTCTTGAAAATGTGATTTTAGAATAACATGTAATTTTTGATTAATGGTAACTAGGAATGTTTTGATAGTGGTGTTTCATCCTGATGTAGGAGGATCTACTAATAGAGATTAAATTCCTCGTTAATTGATATTTATATAAACTAAATAACATGAAATAAAATTTGATTTTCGATAAATGATATGTTTTACTTGTTTGTAATTTATATTTCTGAAATGATTCATGAGGGATTATTCCACTGTCTCATGATATTTTTCACCAACAATTCATCTTGATGTGGTAAAATCCACCACGTGATATGAGATGGATACTTACCCCTTGGGAACATGTCCTAGGGGAAGACATAATCATGGTAATATATGCATGGATCCTAATGAGATGGTACTTATCCCCTTGATAGTGTACACATGAGAAGACATAAGTGTCTCTAGAATGGTAATTTACATATATATTCCATTGTGATAAGTTACAATACCCCTTGATGACGTTCTCCATGGGGATACATAAAATACTCCAACATTGAGATTTAATAATGGATCCCATTTGGTTAATTGAGATATGATACTGGTAACTTTTCCTGATACAGTAAAATCATACAATGGTTTGGGTGATCATCCATAATGAATGAGGATTCACCAAATGATAGATATATCTAACCTAGAGATGAAGTAGGTATCTATGACCCCCGAGTGTCATCCTGGAACTCGGGAGTTGGCTGGGTTATTTTATGTGTCTTATTAATTTATTAATTAATACACCTAATTATTTAGTTATTTAATGAACTATATATTCAGATAGAATTATTTAGAACCCATGGGTATTAGCCTATTTAGTTGTACCCACACCCAATCCCAGCCACTGATTGGTACCTATTTTTTTTCCATGGATTCAGGTATATATAAGGGAAAGGGGACCTACATTGGTTGATTGATTACTTCATGGGTTAGAGTTTTGAGATGAGACTGACATCAGATTTAGGACTAGGTCATATAAAGTCTTGCATAGTGTCTTTTTATTATTTTACTTATATGAATTTCTATATGTGATATAGATACATTCATCCCATCATTATATGATTCTATTATTATTTGGATTTTCTAGTTTGTTCTTATTAAACATGAGTTTCTATTATGTTTATTTTATTATTTTCATTGTTGTTAAAACTCTATATTAGAGGGTATAGTCTACCCATGATATTCCTTGCACCATCAATTATTTTTTGAAGTCTCTAGTGTATAGGTAGGGTTGTTCCTAAGATATAGTAGACAACCTAGCTCAGTCATTCGAGGGAGCACCAATTTGGGGAAGTTATAAAGTTATTTCAGAGGATCAGGTTTACTTTCTATTACATAACTATTTTTGAAAGGTAAATAAGATATTATGATGTGTTAGGGATTGGTAATGAGCTAATTTTTTGGAGTAGATAACTTATATATGGTAGGATACTTAGTTCCCATGGATGATATTGTCATTCATGTTATTCTCTTGTTAGATTTTTAATGTTATGTCACCTTGAGTGATTCACTTTTTGTTTGATGTTACTATTTATTGAGAATTTACTCATGGTCTAGTAGGGTATGAGATTCATATAAATGAATAATTGTAGGAACAAGGTGGAAGATGTTTATAATCATTTTTTATTTAAAGGAAAATTTTATTGCATGTATTTTATATTATTTTATTTAATATGAGAAAAAAATGAAATGAACTATTTTTTCATGCCTATTTTGTTGTTACGCTAAGATAAAAAGAACCTCATGCTACTGGTTCTCAATTATTTTAACCTTTTGAGGTTGAACATGTTATTTCTATATGTTCTAAGGTATTATTTAACAATTTTAGATAAGATTACCTCTTTTCAACTTCTAATCGAGCTTTAGGAGAGTGGTAGTCAACACGCTCCTAGTACAGTCAATCTTGAACTTCCTACAACACCAAATAATAATATGGCTGATCCAAACCACACTAGATTATTTGGAGTAATATGATCCATGTATAGGGAGATTATTCCCATTGTACTTTTGATTTATGATCTGAATAAGGAGTTTTAGTTGTTGCATCCACCTTTGTTCACTTGGGAGGGAAACCCTGAGTAGGTAAGTTTTGGATCAAGCCAGTCCAGATGATCATTAATCACTTTTATAAACATGCAGATATGATAGTGAATCTTTATTATTACATGTCAATAGTTAAAACCAATCTTTGGTGGGACATCATTACGAAATCTAGTCCGAAAAAATATTTAACCCATAAATATTTCTTGGCGAAGTTTCTAATCCAATTCAATAAAGAGATATTGAGGGATGAAAGGGCTAATAAGTTCATACACTTAAAATGGGAGGGAATTTTAGTAATTTTCTTTCTTATATGTATCAACAACCTAAAACATTTTTCACTATCCAAGATAGCTTATGAGACTTCCATGGTAAAACATTTCCAGTATGGGATTCACTATGAGACAAGGTCATAGGTGAATGTATTTCTCCTAAGAAACCTATGAGACATGATTATTCATGCTATAAACATAGAATTAACCCTAATAGAGTCCCCAAGTGCTGTCCATGTAGTTTTAGTAGGGTGATCTGTGATTTATTATTCTATATTTTGGAAGTAATGTGATGATGGTTTCCTCTAGGTAAGTAGTACGCAGAATAACCATTGGAGTGGACATCCATCTCCAAATTATTTCATGTTAGAGTGCTTTCAGTGTGACAAGGCTGAAAATTAGTAGATTTATTGTTTGTATCCTTCAATGGATTGTCATTATTTATAGATTAAAGATAATTTTTAGAAGTTTTTTAAGATACAATAATAGTAAATTAATAGAAGGGGATCAAGATAGGCACCAGATTCTGGAAAATAATAAACCACCCCTCAGTAGAGTGGTAGATAGATTACCATTGAAAATTTAGGATAAAGTAGAGGATGTGGTACCCCATTGAAATATAAAAATACCAGGAAATAAGAATAATATAAGGGATTAATACTAGAGCCTAAAGAAGAGGGTAAAGTCAGTTGCACACTATGCAACCTACTCTAATCAGTCTGGATGTGGGAATTTCTACTATTAGAGGTATGATTCTTATATCATCTACCCTATCTTTCATTGTTTTTGATATAAAATAATCAAATTCCAATTTTATCTATTAAATTTAAAAATGGTATGGGTTTTTTATAGATCTTGGATGCAATTATCAACATCGACGCACTTTTGGGAATGTAGTTAGAGAATATTAAATTTTTCAATGAGTGTTCTCTTGAAATTATTGTCTATCATTTTCATTGGGTGGTCCTTGTTCTAGTAATAAAATTATTTAATTTGATTCTTGAAATATATTGAATATTTCTATAATGATATCATATAACTTTTATCAAATTAGATTTACCATTATATTTACTTATGTGGAAATTATACTCACCAGGGTGAGTGAGATCTTCAGTCTTGTCATTCAGGAAAAATTTATAGAAAATTAGACTACCCCATTGCACAAAGGGATAACCCTATTTTGGATAATGTAGAAATACAACAGAATAATTTTCCTTTGATAGTGGACCATTTTCAAGAAAGGATTCCAAAATATTTTTTCAGCTTACCACCCACGTAGGAGATATATTTCACAATCAAGTTGGTGGTAATAACTGATCCAGTTTCTATCTCATCTTCTTGAATGGAACCAGAAGAGATTCAAGAGTTGAAATATTAGTTGTAAAATTTATAATAAGACCTAATACATCACTATGTGTCTCTAAAATTCGTTTTTCTAAGAAGGATTATGTGGCTTTGTGCTTGTGTGTGGACTATTTGATACTGAACCAGATGAAAATCAAGAATCAGTACCCCCTTGCCAACATCAACAATCACTACAACCAGTTGAGAGGTTACAATATCTTCTCTAAGATAAAATTTAATTTAGATTACCATTATCTTAGTTTGAGACCATATAACATACCCTGCACTACTTTTAGAAGTAGGTATGGCTTGTTCAAGTTCGAGGTTATATCATTTAGTCTGATAAATGCCCTTGTAGTATTCATGGCTTTGATAAAATAAATCTTTCAACGATTATTTATGACATGATATGTTTTTTAAAATATTTTTTTCTAATCAATTTAATATTTTCATTAATTTTATTTACACACAAAACTTAGTTTAGTATACATTATATGAAACACTGAGTTTAGATTGTGTTACACAAAGCACAGAGTTTAGTTATTGTTACACACAATACTGAGTTTAAACAAAATGTGACATACTAGTAAAATATCTTTATATGATAGTTATATCTTAGCCATTATAATGAAGGGTATAAATAAGAATAACTAAATTATTTAAGTAAATGGTTTACACGTGTATATAAAATTATGTTTTTGGTGACCAATTAAATAAAAATTAAAATAAAAACTATTTGAATATAAATGAAAAAATTTTCTAAAAAATATTTTTATCCACACAATAGTATTTAAACTCAATAAATTAAAAAAATAAATTTTGGTGAATTTTTTTAAGGAAATTTATATAATATATATTCAATTAAATTTTTAGCATTCATCTTACGTGTTTTCTAGGAAAGATTTAAGAATAAATCCAATTTTATACTTAAAACTGAAATTTTTGAAAAATTATTTTTGTGGACTTATTTTTAAATTATTTTTTTTCAATTTTAGAAAATTATTTGGTTGAAAAATTTATGTTATAATGAATTTTTGGTATTTTTTGAAGAGATTCATTTTTTAATGAAAAGTGAAGAATACAAGTTTTTATTGAAAACTGCTATTTCATTTAAAGAATTCATAAGGTTATTTTTTATTTTAGATTCTATTTAAAAGAAAAATCAGTTAAATTATATATATATTAATACAATTTAGTTCATTTTAATCATATTCATACTAGATTTTGATATTAAGACTTTATAAACATTAGAAAAGATTCTCTTTGGAAAACTGTATTCACATTGCACCTATGGGTTGAATTTTAAATTAAAATTTTACACTTATATGAGATGATTTTGGAAAACTGGATTCCATAATTGGAATAAAAATGTATATTATCTAATAATTTTAAATTATTTTTTTACCATTTTGAATAGAAAAAGAAGAAAAAAGTAATTACCATAGTGGGGGTAAAAATGGGATTAACTGGCTATAAAACTAAACATATAAGGGTTAAAATGATCTATAAACCCATATAAAATCCATTTTATATTAATATTCAATTCCTAAACCCTCTAAGTTTCTATAAGGTCTCTTTATATATCCTTTTAGAATGTGAAAATACGTGGGCATGTCATTTTCTTTTCAAAAATTACAAGTGTGTTGCTCGCCACACTTATAAAAGGCCACCCACTCTCCTCTCCTCTTCACAATTAAAAAAACATTGGTTCAGAAAAAACCTAACCAAATAACTTCCTCAATTCCCTCATCTAAACATAGAATACATATTTTGTTCACGAATTCATCCTAAGAAACCTTTTGGTGCAAACCAAAATAAGTTGTCCAAAAAAGAGGTAACATCCCTAACCAAGCATTTTATATAATCTATTCATAAACCTCCTTCATTTCTTATTTAACCAAGACGATATAATAACATAGAAATATTCAATATACTAATATGTTATTATTTTAATTTAATAACCTAAATCCTTCACCTATTCCTTCAAATGGGTTATGAAACCATTATTGGTGTGTACGACAGACTACCTCCTTACGAACTGGTGTTATTAATTTTCTATAACCACCTCTCATTGATGGATTTATTGTTTATATATGACATTTATGATATAACTAATTTTTTTAAATCATTATATCACACTTTATTTTTTAATTTTTAATTATGTGGGAATACGATATCACCATTTGTGTGTACGGTGGACTACCACCTCATGAAGTGAAGTGATTCATTTTCGCTTTACATATAAGGTAAAAAATATGGAATTAATAAAAATATGTTATGTATATGGGATAAAAATTATTATTAAATGGTAATATAGTATTTACCTTCATTTATTTCAATCCATTAGGAAAATGGAAATAGTGTTTATTTGTACGTATGACCTACCATCTCGATGAATGGTGTATTTAATTTTTTATGATTGAAATTTATGAAAAAACTATAAATAAATATATATTATATCTATAACTTGGTTAATGTTATGGATATTATGGAACCAGGATCAATGTAGTAGGTCTGAAAATATAAAATTAAAACACATAACAAAAAACAAGGCAAATATTTCTCGAAACATAACTTTAACATGGAATTGTTAATGAAGCACTAATAAAAGGTCATAAGTAAGTCATATATGGTATGATATATATAATTATTATTTTTTAATATATGTATAATAAACATATATTTATTATAAATGTGTGTTGAACATGTAAAAAGGAAGTTAACACTTAGTATAAAAGATTTTTGGACTCTCTTCTAATTATGGGAGGCTTATTTCATATTCACAACTCGTTTATTTTGGGTGGCATATATAATACACCATTTAAATGTCATTTAAATAATATAATTATATTCATAAAATTTTCATCTTAATTTAAATTTATTCTTTCATGGAACTTATGATTTTATGTTACCAAAGTGGAAAGGGTTTTATGATACAATCTCATCATTTATCAAGATTGTGAATGTTTATTCTTTTGATGATTAAATATTATGATATATCACTCAGGAAACTCATTAATTTTATTATCATCTATTATTCCTTTCTAATACATGTTTTACCTTCACTTTACCATATTTTTTCTCAAGAGTTTAAAATAATATTTTTAAGAAAACTTTCTTTATTTTTCTCTTCGATCGAAATCCATTTTTCTTGCAAAACCTTGTTCTCTGAAAATATTTTCAAAAATATTTGTCAAATTATTAAAATTATTCATTAAAGACATTTTTAACCATGTTTCAATTCTTTTTAAAGTTTTTTAAAGGATTGTTCATGTTTTTTTTTCAAAAAGTCCCATTATGCTTCTACCAAAAATGTAAAAGGAATCATTGTTTTAAACAATATGACCAGAAGGGTATTTTCCACTTCTAGGACCAAATTTTGAAGCATAATTTATAAGTTTCTAATGTTATTTAAAAATAAATGGATTTTGAAAATTTTTTATGTTTTAAAAATTGGTTTGTAAGTAGAAAGGTTATTTCTCTCACAAAATGTTTTAAATGATTTTTAAAGCTTCCTCTGTATGTTTTCAATGTTATTTTCAATGAAAAGGATTTTAAAAATGTTTTAGGTTTTAAAAATTGTTTTTAAAAGTTTAATGGATATTATCCTCAAAAAATGTTCCAAGAAATCTTTCAAAATCATTTTATAAATAATATAACATCCTTTGATGTTATTTATTATTTACTGGGGATATTATCTAAGGATTCCATTCTTATTCTTTCTTTGGTTGTTTTGTGTATATAATTACAAGGTAATTTGGAAACCCATTTCTCTTATATGGGATACACCATGATAAAAATCTTATGAAAACAACTTTTTATATGGGTTATACTTTGATTAAATAATGAAATGATTATGAAACATGTTTATTTTACAAAGGTTTTGTTATTATGAAATGTTAATTAACCTATTTATTTTCAGGGTTTGTGATTTGATGAATGTTTTATGATATTTTGGAACAAATATGTATGATTTTAATTATCTGATGGGTGGGTCTGATATATCCCCCTAATGCATTTTGTAAAAATTTATATCTCATGAGATAAAAAGGACTAGAATGGGGAGTGAACCTAATTCAGTAAGTAAATTTATACACAATGATAGTCTTGGGAGTGAACCTTTAGTACTATAATGGTTTGAGGGGAGGGTGAAACCATTACACTATGATGTTTTTTCAAATAAGAATTGGCTTCTAAAGAAATTATTTTCTATACTTATGTGTATTCCACTAATCTAATCCTTATGAAAATGTTATTTTCTCAGCGTTTGTGTTTTTTTATTACAATATTATTAAAGTCTTATAAATTGCCAAGATTTATTCCATGACTCAATTTTATGATATATGATATGTAGGGTATGTTTTTCAAATGTTATTCTCATGATCTCATACCCTTATACTCATGATATTTTGATATCCCCTTGTATACCCTTATTGCGCATCAGATCTCAGACTTTATTATTTTTATTTTACATAGGTTATGAAAATTGGTATTATGTATAAAATGTATAATAAGGGATCTAGTTATGAAGAACATAGTGGGAGATTATATAGCTCACTTATAGAATAGTTTTTTATGTGTCCATGTTTCCAAAGGAACTATACCTTTATGATCCTTAGGTGTATGTTTGTGTGATATAGGGAATATTCATCCAAAAGGATATAATATTTATGTATGAGAATTTTGGACTTTATAGTTTGTATCATAGGATAGTTTTAGTTACCCTTTGGAAACTAAGATAAGAAAATATTAGTGATATCTTTAAGGACAAGTCAAATTATGAATCAAAGTATAGGAAAATTTCATTGGATTTTGGTAAATGAAAGAACGAGTGATTCTGAAGTAATTACATCTATTTCTAGATACTAAATATTTATGTGGCTCTAGCACATTAGACCCTAAGGGTAATAAATAAAATAAGGGAACATTTAGCATGACTCAATTATCACCTGGTTCATAAAAATGGGCCTTCTTGCACACCTTATTTGAAACTCCTTGGGTATATAATTTGGAAATTCACAAACTCTTAACGAACCATCATTAATGATTTAAATAATGACCATGAATGATTCACATTAATCCTAATATTTATATATTTAAAATATTGTGTCATTATTTTTTCATCCAATATATAATTTTTTATGATTATGTGGTTTTCCACCATTAATATTGTTTATCACACTATATTTTTTGGTTATAGTTAATGGTGGTAACCATAAGAAACTGGATTAAAAATTAATTTGATATAAAATGTATTGATGAGAAACAAATGGGGTCATGATTGGAGTAAAATATATTTTTATTATTCCAAATAATTTATCATGATATATGATAAACAACTTAAACCTTAACCAACTCGTGAACTCGATAAACAATAGAACGATAGAGTATACTGAGAGATCAGGTGGTCTGGGCCATGGAGGAAAGAAGATAAAGTTTCCTATATATTTAGAATTTGGTAAAAGACTCGATGGAATGTATCAAAGGAATATGAAGTTGTTTTGATTGTGTAAAGGATAAACACAGACAAGTAATTTCCAAGGGAAATGAAAATTTTGGAATATTTAGTGGATGAGAATAATGGTCTATATAAGGTATCATTGATAGTTGAATTTTTTTTAATTTTTAAAATATAGGAATTATGAAAATCAATTTCCTAGGGTGGAAATATCATGATGAAAATAATCATGCTTGTAAGAGTAAAGGTTATACTTTTGATGATAAAGAGACTATGAATGACATAAAAAAGTTACGACATGTTCTAATAGGTTTTTTATGTTAATCATAAAGAACTGTGATTAAATTGAGATTTATTAATTATAAAACATGAATAATATTTCATATTATAGGAAAGAGGTATTATGGAATAAGATGAAGAATCCTAGTTAATGGTTTAAGAATGTGGTGTGCTGATTGAAGTATTTATGTATTGTAATTTGATAATTATGTTATATGAATCATGAATTATAAAAATATATTTCATCAAAAAAATTCAATAAGAATTTATAATAATATATTGATATGCACTAAAAACCTAGAAAAGTGGTTTATTAGAATGATGATATTTTATGGAAAACACATGATTAAGGGAAGATAACCCTTAATATTATCTGGATGTTGAGATAATGATATTGGGAAAATAGATGATGGATATGAATGAAGTAAATTTGATAGTATTGATCAACTTGGAACAAATTAATGATTTTTGGAAAACTTTTTTTATATTATCATTGATGGAGTTTTCAGAATTATTTGATTTCTAAAAAATATTTAATAATCAGACGTTTTATTAAAGGAATGTTTAAGTACATGGGTTTTCATTATGGTTTTATGGTAATTTTGTTTATTAATATGTTTCAAGAAAATATATGATCAGTGTATTCACATATTTTTCATGTGACATTAATAGATACTTCATATTGTCTAGGATATTAACGATAAGATGATTTTTTGACATTTATTGACCTTCTTTAAAAAAAATCAATTTTGGTCAGACATGGAGGAGCCTTAAGTTTACATATTCATGAAATGGATTAAGGTGAACTTTGGGTGTTATTGGATAACCTATGATAAAAATTTTGTTTTTTGTAATAACTATAGAAATAAGTAATTAATTAACATTATTTTATGGGTCCTATGATCAACAACAATGTCCATTTACTTTTCTCAAACCCCCATCCATGTGATCTACTCATGTACCAAATGGTAGCCCAAATAGGGTGTGAGTAAAACTCAATAGGTTGACACCACCATGTCTAAAGAAACTCGTCTGACAATAAGTGCACACAATATAGCGATATTTGGGATTATAAATTTATCAATTAATATAATTATAAAATCATCCTACTACTTCACCATTCCAAAATATATCAAAGCATGCATCACAACCACACCAAACATAACCACAAGTCCATGGAATAATCACACATCCTGGTCAATCCTTATAAGAATTATAGCACTTCCAGAAAAATATATTTATATATTCATGCCATCATCACTCGAAAAATCCCATTATATAAGCAATTTAGCAACATTTGGAAAATACCTTTATATAATCATTTCAGCATAACTGGGAAAATCCTTTTATATAATCTTTTCATAATAACTGGAAAAAGACCCTTATATAATAATTTCAACATCACAAGGAAAATCCATTTATATAAAAATTCCAACATCATTGGGAAAATCCCTTTATATAAGAATCACAGGATAAATCCCATTATTTAAAAATTTCCGCATAACCATGAAAAGCAATTTATATTTTTCATTTGAGCATAAGAGAGAGAACAAATCATAAAGGAATGAATACCACAATAGAACATCATTATCCAAAATGGTCAATTTATCCAAATTACTATTTTTATTTCAATTACCCATTCATTCAATAGTCAATTAATCTATTTTACAAGGTGAATCTATCACAATAAATTGCCTAAGGTCTCATGTCCTGATAAATAATACTTTACTCCATTAGCTAGTTATTTATTATTCAAGGGTAGGATCAACCTATGAGTAGTATCAAGCTAGGTCTCAACACCATTAGATACAAAGGGATCCGATGGGTTGTCTAAACACATGATTATCTTTACAAATTATTCTACTTGTCAATATAGAAGTTTTGTTTTAACAATTTCATAATCTTGCACATCTTTGAATAAATATAAATAGAATAAAGGAAATTTTATAAACCACATACCTTTATCTGATGATCTAAAAAATTATTCAATAGGAAAATCCAAAAAAAATAACAAAGGTGATGATGGTCACAAGATGAATATAGATCACACAATATTAATATAAACACCAGATTCAACAATGGTCAAAATATCACACAAAGATAATGGAGAACAAGTGGATGTGTGGGAAAAATTATAATGAAGAGACTCTCCAGACATTGAACACTTGGTCGGGATGTACATAAGGGAATAAATCACCCCAAAATTGCATGTACACTCCTTGAGGTCTAAGTGATGGATCTTCCCATGAATAAAACAAAAGTAATTCACACATCATGGTTTAAAATTGTCGATATTTGAAATTCATGTTTACAAATCCTTTAATTTTTTGTATTTCTTAATTTATTAGTAATGTTGAAAAACACATAGCATCTGTTTAAAATTACCCTAATCAATTATTTCACATCGTCAACTAGTTTCATGATGTGTAACCATTTCACATATTGAACCAGTTCACTATGTATTTCAGGATACATTTACATGTTGTGTAACATGTTCAAAGCTTGTAAATTTCCAGCAAATATCTCTCATTCTAGATTCTACAGAAAAATCCCTTACCAAATTAAAATTCTTCCAAACTAATATAGAAACCTCATAATTACATTTTACACATAATACCTAGAATTTATTGATTCAAAAAACATATAGCCCAAAACATTAAGTTATTTTTTGTATAAAAATAACTACATCCTAAAAGGGAACTTGACCACTATGGTTTAAATAATATAGAAAAATCAGACAAAGAGTTTCAATAAAAATTAAATTAGGGACATACCTGGAAAAATATGAGATATTTTAACCTCCCCGCCATATAATTGCTCATCCCTAAGAAAAATTAAGCATCATTGTATGGTATCAGTGAGAAAGTGTTTCCATTATTCTTAAATATCATATTCACTCTCCCATATCTTATCGTTAACATGCCCATGCTTCAACCACACTAAAACTAGATGTATATTCTTCCCTAAAGATAATTCTCACTACATTCCAAAATCCATATTTTATGATCCTTAAAGGACTCATTTAAAACAAGCTTGATTTCATCAATGTATACCTTATGATAAGGGTCTAAATGATATCTCCAAAGTTGTGACATGTGAAACACATCATTCATGGAAATGTAGTGTTGTAGAAGGGATAATCAGTATGCTACAGGACCGACCATTTGCATTATATACAATTTGTAACAAATATAGGCATCAATATTTATTGTATCCTGATATAGTGTTTCCCCAACCTAGGTGAAAAACAAAGGAAAACAAAGTTGGCAACCTCAAACTCCAGAGGTCATATCTGATGGTCAATGTAATATTATGGCATGCTTTTCATGTTCACCAACCACTTATTGATCAAATGAACATGTCACAAACATCTCATGCATGAGACTAGGTCCAAAAAGAGCTGAATTCCTTGTCTCTCATCAACAATCAATCTAATGACATAGTCTTCCCTACAAATCCTTGAAAAGTTCCATTTGAATTGATGATTAGAAGACATTATTATAAGAAAACTCCACAAGATCAAAATGAAACTCCCATGAACTACTAAAATCCAAAACATTGGATCATAAAATATCCTAAAGAATATGAATATTACACTTAGATTGTCTATCATTATGTGGATGATAAGTTGTTCTCAAATGTACCTGTGATCCCCGATCCTTCTGAACACCCTTCCAAAACCGAGATGTAAAATGCGGATCTCTATAAAAAATGATACTACTTATAACACCATGCAAATGAACTATATCTAAAACATACAGACTACCCAAATCATCAATAGTGAAGGTATTCATGATAGGAAAGAATTGGGATACCTTCTTCAGTTGATCTACGATCACCCATAATGTATTATGGTAGTGAAATTTCATGGGTAATCCTATCACAAAATCTACAGTGATATCATAACATTTCCATTCAAGAATAATAATAGGATGTAACATCCCATAAGGTCTGTGATTCTTGGATTCCACCTACCATAAGTGAAATATCTCACCACAAAGCTCACTACTACCTTCTTTGTTCCTAAACACTAGTTCTTTCTGTGGAGATCACGATACATATTTTTCAGAACTGAATGTACTTCTCATATAGAGTATTGAAAGTCTCTCATAATCTCCTCACATAGGTCCATTAGAACCCATACTCAACCATAAAAGAAAATAATTACCACTTTCAAGAGACCATCCTGATGGTTTCTCCCCACTATATAAGCTTTCCATCAGAGCTAATCCCTCTGGATCTAATAACTTCCCTATATTTCTTTGGACAAAAATCATGGGTATAACATATGTCGAATTCAGTACCACTCATCCCTGGGAATCTTGAACATATAAATGCATGTTTAAAAAGAGTTCCATCATCATTTAATCACTAGAACATTTCTGTATTTCCTTTGTATACATCTTTTGGCTCAAGGATTCAGTAATGATGTTTCCCTTTCCTAGTGTATAAGTCATCCCCAAGTCAAAAAATAGTTGATCATGACCCCTCTATTATACCAAAGTTCTAGGTCTTGATGAGAAAATATGTACCTAAGGCTTTTTAGTATCGTTTACACCAAAAACCACTTTCCCATAAGATAGTGTCTCTAGAATCTCTGGGCATCTACCACTACCACTAACTCTAGATCATGAGTA
Source organism: Viscum album (assembly GCA_963277665.1). Classification (NCBI taxonomy): domain Eukaryota; kingdom Viridiplantae; phylum Streptophyta; class Magnoliopsida; order Santalales; family Viscaceae; genus Viscum; species Viscum album. The sequence goes on from OY728146.1 coordinate 1,787,514,933, forward strand.
GGATAATTCCTTTCACACAGTGTTATCTGAATGGAAACATAAGAAACCACCCAGTCCTCCTATATTACAAATGATTCATGTTCAATCCAAGATGCATCATAGTACATAGTATATGCCTTACTTGGAATAGGTAAGCTGGGGATTGGTTCTAATTTCATCCTTCCCATCAGCTTCTAAAAATCTCTCTCATAAGCATTTGATTGGAAAAACTTCACTACTTTCTTGGTCAATCTAGACATAGAGGCTACTAGAATGTCTAATATCTTGATAAAATTCTGATAATAACATTTTAAATAAAGAAAAATCTGAATCTCAAAGAAATTATAGGGTATCTTTCAAGATACTGGGAATGTAGCCGTCTCTGGGTCCACTGACACTCCAGCCTCTTAGATAACATGGCTTAAAAAGTACACTTTATCAATAAAAATACTACATTTGAGTAACTTGGAATATATCTGGTGAACTCTAAATATACACAAGATTATTTCAATCTGATGGGAATGATTTTATATTGATTGGAAGTACACTAATATATCATTGAAAAAAACCACCACAAACTGATCCTGAAAAGGTTGGAAGATCTGATTCATCAAGGCCATGAATGCCATTGGTGCATTCGTCAGGAAGAACGACATCACCAAGAATTCATAAAAGGAATACATTCTTCTAAAATAATTATGATGTATGTATGATGGTCTTTCCATCAACTCACTTGATCTCAAATTAATTATAGAGAAACTTTGAGAACCTCTCAACTGGTTGAAGATATTTTTATTATGTAGAAGGGAATACAGGTTCTTGACCACCATAAGGTTAAATCTTTGATATTCTACACAAAAATGTAAAGTTCCATCATCCTTCTTCGTGAAAATCATTGGAGAACCCCATGGTGACATAATAGGTTGTATAAAACCCTTAACTTCCATATCTTCCAACTGAACTTTCAACTCACTATACTCTTTCGGTGTTGTTATGTTAGGAGGGATAGAAACTAGATTTACTCCTATCACAGACTCAATCATGATCTCAATCTTCTTCTTAGGTGGTAAGATGTCTAACTAGTTATTAAATAAATCCTAAAAATATTAAACAACTAGAGGAATAGTATCTTGTAACAATCCACCATCATCTAGAGAAATATCTACTATTTGAACTATGAGACAATCTAATCTTCACTAAATTTTTCTAGGATGACCATCTTGAAGACCCCACTCACCATAGTGGAAAATTTCTACCTCTTTCTATAGATATAAAGGTAAATCTCCTCTAATAATAGTTGATATTTTCCCAGTATAGAACTAGACAATCCTTCTCAATAATCAAATCAACACTTTTCATTTCCAGTGTAAATGGTTCCCGTAACTAACATTAACCACCAATTTCTAGAGAATATTCCTTGAAACGGTTTATACTCACTGACCAAACTCCCAACTATGTGACGATGGTCAAGTCACAATACAGACAATAAACAACTATTCCCAAACCATTTGCATAAAAAATAGATCAAAAATAATTCGATTATCCTATATCAAAGAAAATACAAGCATTAGTTGATAATATTAGAACCATAGCTTTGATAGTAGAGTATCTTGAATCCACACTAGCTAAAGTAGACTGCATAGTGTGCAGATGACATGCCCTTCTACTCTAGGATCCAGTATGACTCCCTACATTATTCCTTATACCTAGCACATTCACTCTTATAATTGGTTACCACTTACCCTACCTTGACCTGAACATCAAGTGTAACTCTGGCTACCAGTCTATTATAGGGTATTTGTGTCCTTCCTAGACACTGGTACCTACCCCAATCCCCTACCACTTCTCTGTTATTGTATTCTCCAAAATAACCTCTACTTGTGCCCTATCCTACGACAAGCATGACAATCTAAAGCATGGTATAGAAATTTGAGGCCTCTTATGGCCAAAATTTCAACACTCATATCATTGAAATAGAACATGGTCAAAAGAAGGCTTGCTACTACCCAGACTACTTATCCCGCTATTTCCTTGGTGATAACTATCGTAGTTATGCTTGTTTCTACTAGAATTTGTGCTCCAAGTTTACCCTACTAAAATATCTTGGTCCTTACTCTATACCTCTCTCAAATTTCCCTCCATGATGAGATCCTAATTCATCATTTATAAAAAGATAATCAAGTGAAAGATATTCACCTCTAACCTGATCATGTAGACATTCCCATCTTAGAATGTTCTCTCTCTGGATATCTCATCAGCTTCTAAATATGGTGTAGATGGTTGCAAGTCAGTGAAACATCCATCAATATACATTAATTACATGACCTCCTATGTAAAATTCATGAACTCATGAGCCTTATCATCCCTCAATGTCTTAGGATATAATTGGATCATGAACCTCGCCTAAAATTCCTTCCCAAATAATTCATATTGATACCCAAAATACTCTACCATGTCCAAAAAACTCTTGGATGTTCCACTAATAATGTATGTAGAAACCTTCACCCTCATATCAAAGAGTTTTCCCAAGTGTTTGAAGATCATCTAGACTGACTAAATCTAGTACTCAGCTACCTGGGGGCCACCCTCTTCAATGAATATAGGTAGATGTTGCAGCTAAAAATATATATTCATCTCAAACATTGAAAGAAAGTTGTAACTAGTCTCCCTTTACATGGATAGTATGACCCTTATTAAGATTTCATGAATCGAAACACCCATCTAATCCTCATGAGATATAGAAATATCCATCTCAATTGTTTTAGGATCATGTTGATTTCCACTCCACTGATGCTTGATTTCAAAATGGTAAGGAGGAATTTTCTCTACAACACAAATTCATTCATTAGTACATTGGAAAAACACTTTGTCATCCTCAACATGTAATAAAAACAAAGGACCAATGGCTCATTGTCTCTCTAATAATATATTAACAAATAAATTAGCATGACATAATTGTTCTTCCATTTCATTTATCTGATATAACATATTTATCATTTCATAGTCCACACAGGCAATATATAGCATGAAATAAACATGTACCAATCATGAACAATGAATGTCAAAATATATCCCTATATACCCATCATGATGCATAAATACTCATCTCACACCATATCATGCCACAAGTATAAATCTCTAGAAACAATAACATCATGCAACATTTGAATCACCCAAGTTGAAATAAAAATCAATTGTAACAAGCAAGAATCTTGAAAAAAAATATCAGCCATGTTCACTCAGATTTGAACACATCCATAGGTTGGATAACCTCATGAGAAATATTATTACTATATCCTGACACATATTATTCTCATTTATACCATTACCAAATAGTAAATCAAAATAAAATAAATACGTGATGCTCAAATACAACATTATAACATCTCCCGATCTGATACTCTCTCACGTAACAAAATGAGGTTTGTTACAGGACCTAAATCATACCTCCCCAAAAACCAGAGGCTTGTGAATAGTATTGGGGTGTAGATGATATAGTGGGGAGACTATACCCCCTTAAACAAAGTTACAATATAGAGGAAATAAACAATTATCAAAAAATATCAAAGTAATAAAAATAATGGAAAGAGTACATAATACACTAGAGGATGAAGGATGAACCAAGTAAATAAAATAATAATAAAAATTATAATTTCTTGATAGAATGGATCGAAATATTAAGCTGATAATAATACAGATAAAAGACCATGCTAAAAAAAATAAACTCAAAAACCCATGGTCCTAAACCCCTTGTCGGTCTGGTATCCAAGATCCAACTCATCCAACAAACAACAATCAACAACAAGGTCCCCTTCCCTTGACCAAACCTACACCCATGTAATCATCTATGTTACCAAATGATGGCCCTAATAGGGTGTGAGTAAAACTCAAAAAATTGACACCACCAAGTATAAACAAAACCTGTTTGATAATAAGTTCATGCAATAAATCTATAATCAAGAGTATAAATTAATCAACTAATATAATAATAAAAATGACCTAATTAGTCTACATGATGGAATACCTCTAAGAATGTAACAAAAACATTCCAACTATAACCACAATTCCATGGCATGATCACAAATCTATGCCAATACCTATAACCATTATAGCATAACTGGGAAAACCCCTTTACATATGAATTATAACATCACCATGAAATCCCTTTATGTAAGTATTTTAACATAATTGGGAAAAGGAATTTATATAATAATTTTAGCACAACATGTAAAATCCATTTGTATTATCATTTCAGCATAACTAAGTAAATCCCTTTATATATGTATTTCACGATCAGAGAGAAGATCCTTTTATATAATAATTTATGTATCACTGGGGAAATCCCCTTACATAAGAATTTTGTCATCACTGGAAAAATACCTTTATATAAACATTTCATAATTACCAATAAAATCCCTTTATATAATAATTTCATAATCACTAGGAAAATCCCATTATTGAATTATTTAGTATAAGACAGGGCACAAGTCATAAAGGCATGAATACCACAACAAAACATCATAATCCAAAGTGGTCAATTTATCCAAATTATCATTTGTCTTTAAATTACCCATTAGTTATCTAAAAAATTAATCCACTTTAAAGGTTAATTTATAATAATTATACACATAAGGTCTCATGTCATGATAAATCATAATTTAAGGCATTAGCTAGTTCTTTGTTATTCAATGGTAGGCTCACCATATGGGTAGCTGCAAGCCAGATCTCAACACTATTGGATAAAAAGGGATCCAAGTGTTGTCTAAAAACATGATTATCATACCAAATTATTCTATTTGTTTATTCACATGTTGTTTTGGCAAAATCATAAAATATTGCACATCCTTGAACAAATTGAAACATACCAAAGGGTTTTGTTATTGACTACTAATCATTATCTGGAAAATAAAGCAACGCTTCAACAAAAAAAATCCAATGAAGAACAAAGGTGAATAAGATCACAATCAAAACCTATATCACATAAGATAAATATCAATACCATATTCAAACATGGTCAAGATATTACACTACAATAACAGAACAAGTGAAAGAGAGGGGAAAACCAAAGTGAAGAAACTCATCAGAGATTGAATGCATGATCAAGATGTATTAAAGGGAATAAATCACTAAAAAATATCCTTGAATTTCCCTACGGTCTAAGAGAGACATATTTACCAATAATTAAATAAAAACTATTCACACATCACATTTTAAAACCACTGAGCCCATGAAATTCTTGACGTAAAATCCGTTCATGTCATGTATTTCTCAATATTTGAGTTACACTGAAAAACAGGTCACCTTAGCTTAAAATAACCATGATCGACCATTTCACATCATGAACTAGTTTCATGGAATGTACCCATTTCATTGAAAACCACATTTCATGAAGTCTACCTAGAAACATTTACATGTCGTGTAACATGTTCATGGTGTGAAAATGTCCAGTAGACTACTCTTAGTCTAGCTTCTTCAAAAAACGCACGTATGTACCTTCTAAACTCATCAATAACACTCATAATTTCCACCAACACATTTATACCTAGACTATATTAATTAAAAAAACATTAATCCAGAAAATTTGGGAATGTTTCTGAAGAAAAATCATTATATCCTCAGAATGAACATCACAACCAAGGTTTAAAGAAGTAGTAAAACTCAAAAATAAGGGTTTGAACAAAATTCAAAGAGGTTCATACCAGGAAAAATATCGTATATTACAAGTATAATAAACTTATATTAATTAAATATTATGATTTAACTTTTAAAAAGTAATTTGAGACTTAAGGTAAGGGATTTCTAGTCTCCCTTTTATTTCTGGGAGACTTACACCATATTCACCACACGTTTATTTTTTTGTGGTGTATATACTACACCATTGAAATGTTATATAATGAATATCCTTCTATCTATGACATTTAAAGTTTTCTTTAATGTTATTTTTTCATGGTGATTAAAATTTTATGTTACCAAAGTGGTAAGGTTCTTATGATACAATCTCATCATTTATCACGATTTTTTATGTTTATTCTTCCAGTGATGAAATCTTATAATCTATCTCTCAAGAAACTAATGAATTTTATTCTCTTATGTTAATTCCTTAATAATTCATGTTTTCCACTCGTTTTCATATCTTTATATACTCATTATTTCAAAATATTTTTTAAGAAAAAGAAACTTTATATCTCTCTTCAGTCAAAACCCATTTTTCTTCAAAAACCAAGATTTCTAAAAAAATAAATTTTTTAGATTTCTCTATATGATTTATTAAATACATTTTTACACATGTTGTAGTTTTTAATATGTGATTTAAAAGAAAGATTCATGTTTTTTTTAAACAAGACCTATTTTGATTTTACCAAAAATGTGAAATGAATCTTTCTTTTAAAAAATACAACATAAATTGTATTTTACATCACAATGAACAACTCACTATTATACATATTCCCATGTAAGTTTAGAAATTTATATTAGAAAAAAGTTATTTTGAAAATGTTTTATGTTTTAAAAAAAATCAATGTGGAAAGGATATTTTCCACAAGAAATGCTTTAAATGATTTTTAAATATTCCTCTATATTTTTCCAAGATTATTTTCATGGAAAACAATTTTTCAAAGTTTTTATGTTTTAAAAAGTTTTTTTCAAAGTGGAAAGGCTATTTTCATAAATAAATGTTCCAAGTGATCTTTCAAAATCATTTTAAATCTAATATTACAACCTTTAATGTTACATATGCTTTACTATGGATATGATCCAAGGATACCATTATTATTATTTCTCTAAATGATTGTTGTTTATGATGAAAAGATAATTATGAAACCTATTTTTCTTCCACTGGTAATACCATGATAAAATGATTATGAAACACACTTATTTTTCCTTGAGTTATGATTTGATGAAATTTTGAAATGATTATGAAACCTCTTTCTTTTCTACAATTTATGTTATGATGAAATGTTTGTTAAAAAAAATTCTTTTCATGGGTTCTGATATAATAAATATTTTAATGATCTTATGGAACGTATATGTATGCATTTCATTATGTGACATGTGGGATCTATGTATACATCCAATGTCTTGGGTAAATATTGATATCTCATTATATAAATAGTACTATAATGGGGAGTGAACCAAGTTTTTAAGTGAATTTCTATGATATGATAGTCTTGGTATTGAACCTTAACTAATATGATGGTTTGAGGAGTGATCCAACTCCACTATGATAGTTTTGGAAATAAGTATTAAAAACATAGAAATGATGTTTTATTCTTATTTGTATTCCATAAATCTATTCCTTATGCCAATGTTATGTTTTCATGGTCCATGTTCTTTGATTCCATTTTTATTCACGTATTATGAACTTCCAATATTTGTTCCATTACTCAATTTTATAATCTATGATGTGTAGGGTATGGTTTTGACGTGTTTTTATCATGTTATCATACCCTTATACTCATTATATGTTGATATTTTTCCTTACTAAGATCATGAGATCACCCTTTATTATGATTCCTTTCCCTATGATACGATGAAAGGTATTACGTATGATATGTTTAAGAATGGATCTAGTTATAAAGAACAAAGTGGGAGATAACATAGCTCACTTATGGAAATGTTCTTTATGTTTCCATGATTCCAAAGGTATTATACCTTTATGATCCTCAAGAGTGTGTTCGTGTAATGTAATGAATATTAATATAAAAATATGGAATATCTATGTATGATAATTTTGGTTCTTTACATTCTAGGATCAAATTTTTATGGATTTCATTGATGAAACATTAGTGTACTCTGAGTCTAAAAATTATCATTCCAAATATCTTGGAATCATCCAGAGTACCCTGAGAGAGAAATAGATTTATGCCAAGATATCCAAATGAAACTTCTATATTAATAGATTGAAAATGATTGGGACATTTTATCTTAGTGGATAGATTATAATTGGTCCTAGATAAGGTTTCATTCATGGTACGTTTGGAATGGCCCAATAATGTATTTGAGATTCAGAGATTTTTGGGTGTATCAGGCTATTACCAGTGCTCAATCTAGGGAATATCCAATCGAGAAACACTGGTGTTTGGGATGACAAATAAAGTGGTGAAGTTTTTATGGTTAGATTCTTATGAGAGGGATTTACATGAAAATAAAAGAATTATGACATCAACACTAATCCTCACTTTACCTATATCGGTTAAGGACTATACCATGTACAATGATTCATCCGAAGCCAGACTCAGAGTGGTTCTAATGCAGGAGGATCACATGATTACTTATGGATCCAGAAAACTGAGACCCCATGAGAGGAATTATCCTACTCAATATCTAGAGATTTTTTTCATTGTACATTCAGTATGATTCTAGAGACAATATTTATTTATCAAGAGGTTTGTAGTGTATATGAACCACAAACATCTCAATTAAATATTTTCTAAGAGATACCTAAACCTTCGCTAGGGGAGGTTGTTCAGGTATCTATAGTCCTTCAACATTGATCTAAATTTCACACCAGGAATAGAAAACGTCACTATCAATGATTTGAGATGGAAGATACAGACAAAGGTAGTACGGTATTCTAGTGATGAGTGGAAATTTATGACATTCTTTGTGTAGATGTATCTTGATGATCCAGAGTCAAAGGGATGAGTAGCTCTAACCTCAAAATCTATTTTTCACAAGATTTTTCACTGAATCAAGTAAAATAAGTTGTATGATATGGATTTATTATATCTAAGGAACATCATATATGTTGATGAAACACCATCAATATATTCTCCTAGAAGTAACAATGTTATTCTTACCCATGGACATGTATAGGTTCCTATGGAATTGTGTGAGGATATTTATGTGTGAATTTTAATCTTCTAAATGGGAAGTAAATTATGATATGAAAAATATATATCATGATCTCCATAAATAATACCAGTGTACAGGGATGAAAAAGGATATATGAAGCTTCATGGAAAGATGTTTAACCTTTCATCGGGTGAAGGTTGATAATTGGAGGTTTTTTGGGTTTTTAAAGACTTTACCCATTCCAAAATGTAAATGGGATAATGTCACTTTGTATTTCATGAAAGTATTACCTAGTAAAACTCAAAATAATGATGCATCGTGGGTTATAGTGGATCAGAAGATGAAGGTATCCTACTTCTTTCCAATTAGGGACACCTTCACTGTCAATGGTTAGGGTAGTCTCTATGTGAGAGAGATAGTTTAGTCATATGGTTTTCCAAAGAGTATTTTTTACAATAAATATTCTAATTTTACATATCTATTCTAGAAAATTCTTCATAAGACACTAAGATCAGTGTTTCTTATGATTATATTCTATCATCCTCTAACTATGAACCAATCTAAACTGATGATTTAGATTCTAAAAGATATGTTCTGGACCTATGTTTTGGAATATAGTGGTTCATGGGAGAAGCACCTATCACTAATGGAGTTTTACTATAATAATAGTGTCCAATAATCAATCAAAATGGATTCTATAGAGGATTTTTGTAGAAGGTAATTATACTCACCTATTTTCTAGTTATAGGTAGGATATTCGGTTCTCATTGGACCTTATCTTATAAATGAGGTGTCTGAGAAGGTCTAGTTAATTTGAAAGTGATTGGTGATCATGTATAGCTGGAAGAAATAATTCCCCAACTATTGGAGATGACATTTTATGTTTGAGTTTTTTCATCATATTTTCCTTCAGGTGTCACCTGGTTATTGATGTGTCATTATAGGAGAATCTAGTCTATATTCTGGATGTTAGTGAGGAGAATGTATAAGTAAATACCATACCTCTATTATGAGTTTGGTGGTAGAATTTTCATGTGAAAGAGTATACCTAGGAATGGGAATGTGATATACAAACACAGTGGCCAAACATTTTCACCAATACCCACTGAGTCACTTTGAAGCATAGATTATGTGTGAGATATTATAATTTGGGGAGTTTGTAAGATCCTTTATTTTCTATGTTTGTCCCTATTTTATTTTTGGTAAAACTATTTTATATTGGTTGATTTTATTTTGAACCTTGGTAATTGTGGATTGGTTCTTGTTGGGTTTGTTCTGAGAGAATATTAGAAGAGGTGGTGAGTTTTTGTAGTAGAATGAATCCATACATTGAATTTCCTATTCAATATATGAATTTTTTTAGTGGGAGACAAGAATTGCTTACAATGTTTGAATGGTCCATTAAAACCCTGTGAACATTATTCATACCATGAATATTTTATGGGTTCCCCAATAATCATAAATTCTTATTATGAGATAGATCTATATTGTGAAAAAAAAGTTTATGGGTTTTTAATAAGAGGTGGCTAATTTTTCAAAGCACGTGGGAGTCAAGACATTTAGGGTTTGAATACCCTATTCATGTCATGAATGTTATGCACTCGTCCATACTTTTAGGATTTACAGTTCCATGCATCACTATTATCATGCATCTTTTGTCTCATTCTATAGTCTTTCAGTAGGTGATATTTGATGTCCACTTTAAACCAGAATCCATAACACTTTGTATCTTGTTTTTTTGAACATGTAGAGTGAAGTAAAGCCTGTTAGTATTTATTCTTCTTCTCTTTTACTTGGTTTTATCTTATATTGAACCCTAAAATTGAACTTCCTCAACTGGATCTATATTTTATATCTTGTATTGACAAAATTCTTCATCTTTACTATGCGTAAATAAGGAAGGATTTGATTGCTACCTTGAAAATTCAGGATTTACCAATAGAATATAAAATTTTGAAACGTGTCATTGGTCCAAGAAAGTGACCTACCTAAATGGATAATGTATAATTTTGATGAAATTAACATGCTTATTGCTCACATGGATTCTATCGGGTCCTTGGAATTGAATCTATGATTCTTTTCACCAGAGAGGGGTGAATACCCTTGAACTTGTGATTTACTAACAATCATGATAATTTTATTTTGGAATAACATATAATTTTTTATAAATGTATACTTATCAAGTTTTGATAGCGGTAATTCATCTCAGTGTAGGAGCATCTTCTAACAGATAATAAATGACATGTTAATTGATAACTAGATAAATTAACCTACTTGGTATAACATTTTATTTGTGAGAAATGATATTTTTTTAATTTATTATAATTGATATTATGGAAATAATGCCTCGGGATTAATCTAATATCTTGTGAGTTGTGACACTGATGATTCTTTCTGGTAAAAGAGGACCCACCAATTGATATTATATGGATAATTTGTACATAGTGATGTGCACCATGGGAATACATAAGAGACTCCATCATGGTAATTTACACATTGTTCCTAGTTATATGATTACCTTACCCTTGATTACATGCACAATTCGCAATTTAAGTGACTCTAGTATGGTAATGTATGCATGGATCCCAGTGAGATTGGTTATAAACCCATTAGGGATGTTCACCATTTGAAGGTGTTAGAGTCCAATGTATGAGAATATATTCATGGAGAATAGTTGTTTACTTGAGACATGATATTATAAAATCATCCTAATATAGGATAATCCATTGATGTTTTGGGTGATCATACCTGATGTAGAAGGATCCACCACAAGTTAGAGATATCAGGTGTGGAGGCAAAGAATGTTTGGTTGACCCTGGGTGTCAACCCCGATCTCGAGGGTTGGTAGAGTTATTTGATATACTATATCATTTTATTAATTGATATACCTCTTTATAATATTATTTCATGCACTACATATTTAGACAGTATTCTTTATAAATCATGGGTTTCAGCTTACTGAGTTGTATTTACACCCTATTTGGGTCACTGATTGGTACATGAGCAGTTTCCATGGATGCAGGTATGGTCATGGGAAAGGGGGCATGTATTAGTTAATTTCATAATGGATGGTTTGGAGTTTAGATATTTTATTGACATGGGATTTAGGACCACATCTTATGGAGTCTTATAAAATTTATTTTTTGTATTTTATTTGTATGGGATTCAACATGTCATCTTTCCATATTCGTCATGTCATTACATGATTCTCTTATTATTTGGATTATTCAGTTTTTTCTTTATTATTCTTGATTTTATTGTTTTTTGTTTATATAATTTCTTATATTATTGAAACTATATAAAATATGGGATAGTGTATCCATTATATTCCTTACACCCTCACTTCTAATTGGCATCCTCAAATATACAAGGACTCACGCTTGTGGTCCAGTAGTCAACCTGGATCAGCCACATGAGGGATCACCAGGTTGGGGATATTATTTCGATTATAAATAATGAATTTATAATTATAATTATTTATTAATGGTACTTCTTCTATCCTTGGTATTTTTGTGGTATCTCATCCACCCAATGATATAGTTTGGTAGTATATCATCCACCTTTAGTTGGATTAGAGGTATATTTCAACCTGAATTTATTTGATAATTCATCATCCACCATGAGATTGATTTATTGTTGGTCCATATATATATAGTGATATATAGTGGGGGGATATCTGGGTAGATCTGATTATTTTATACCCAAATATTACACCATTTTAGATGAATAATCTATACATCACGTCATAATACACCCTCTATAACCATAAATGTTTAGTTTTATTGAAGACTAGAAAGATAATTATCTTATTTCATAAAATATATTCTATATCTCCAAAAAACATTATTCTCACATTTCAAACAAATTAGTCATACCCTACATAAAACATTAATAACCTAGAGGAATATAATGGATCCACATATCACATATTCATAATCCATTCATATGTATTCCATGAGGTCAAGAAAATATTTATCATTACCTCATAGATTAACCCATGGAAAAGAAAACAAGTTTCATAAATATTCCATTATTATAATCAATAACCATATGGAGAAAGAATAAAGACAGTAACATTGGATCATATCCCTATTAAATCATAATAAACATCCATGGATATTTTCAAAGAAAAAAATATTTTTAAAAGATCAATAAGATATATCTTGAAGAAAATACCCTGTTTATTTTTAAATTGCTTATTTAAAATAAAAAAGTCATAATATTTGGAAAAAAAATTCCTTAAAAAAGGAAACTTGTAAATTAAGTTTCAAAAAAATTAATATTCAAGACAACAGAGAAATATGGTTGTATGTTAAACTTTAAAACAAGGATTTTTTTCACAAGTTTGATAAAAATTACCTCATTAGAAAAAATGAAAAAAATATTACTTCTAAAAATCCTTATAGATATTAAAACATGGGTAAAAATAAATTTAATCATTCCTTGGAGAATATAAAAAATATTGTTGAAAATATTTCAGATAAAATATAATTAGGTGACAAAATATTCTTGACCGAATAGAAAATAAATGTCAGTTTTCCTTAAAAAAATTCCTATAATTTTGAGTAGTATAGAGAAAAACAATTAAAATAAAACTCTTAATTTCTATAAATAAATGGATAATAATAAAATTAATTATATTTTTTATATATAGATTATATAATCTCCTGATTAAAAATTTAATCATAAATAATCCTGGTAAAAAGTTTGATTGTTACATAAAACTCTTACAACATGGGTTATCTCTAAATCATAACCTCATGAAATAGAGAACCTTATTTGGATTTTTAAATCCAAAAAATTTTATATAAATTGACATAAAATATTTTAATGGGAATTATATACACCACAAAAAGGAAACAAGTGGTGAATATGACATTTCTCTGATTGAAATAAAAGTGAGATGAGAAACAATTACCTTAAGTCCAATATTCTTTATAAGTGATTTTAATCTACTATTGAATAAATTTAAATTTATTATAAATATATAATATAACCATATTAATAATTCTAATACCATATTTGTTTTACTTATAATTATTTATAACATGTAAATTAATATTCTTTCAATATCATCATCATTTCATGTGTCAACTGCTTCGTTGTTCATGTATGTTTCGGTTCATCAGTTATGGTCCTTTCACTTTGATTATATTTCCTTAAACTCTATAATATTAATTATTTCATAAATATAATTTTAAACATTCTATACAATTTTATAACCATTTATATAAATCATTGATGAAAAATGAATTGCATCACTTCGTAGAGATGGTAGTTTGTACGTACACACGAGATATGTTTCCACTTTTCAATGGATGGAATGAGAGAAAGGAAAATAATAATTCACATTTACATAATCATTATCATATAAATAATATAATATATATATTTATTAAATCTATCTTTATTACAATCCATGTATTTCATAAATCAAAAAATAATCGCATCGCTTCATGGAGGTGGTGGTCCACACATACGCACAAACGATGTTATAGTTTCCCTACATATGGTAAGGTCATAAGGTAGATAATATATTATAATTATAAAAGAAAAATTATGTCATAAATATAATATAAAAAATTAAATTATTTATAACAACCATCCATAGAATATATTGATAGTAAATTTAATTATATGGCTACTTGGAAGAGGCAGTCCACACATGCACACAAGAGATACTTTCATTTTCTATTTGAAAGAAAGGAGGTGTAAAATGGTAATTTAAAAATAATAATAAGATATGAGTATATTTATGATACTGGATTAATTATTTTATGATGGATATAAGATATTTATATTGATTAGAATAAGAAATAAACATTGAAAGTGTCAGGTAAGATGACAACCTCATATTTGAGAAACCTAAAAAGGGTTACACCTTAAGCCTTTATAGGATGGTATTAGGGAAATACAAAGAGATAAAGAAATAATTGAAGGAATATAGAAAGGTTTTTTGTTAGGTATTTTCCTAGATAAAAGGATAAAATTGTTTTAGTAAGGTAGGAGAAGAGGTTCCCTTTTATAAGTGAGGGGAGGTACACACATGGAATTTCATAAAACATTTCAATAATATAATATCAATTTCATGTGAAAGTCAAAATAATATCCAAGTATTAAAATATAAGATAATATAAATTAAAATATCTTCAATCAATAATATTTAAATAATTTTATGTGTAACTTTTACCCTTATCTCTTACTTTAACACTTGGTAAAATCGTTTTAACCCTAACTGTGGTGACACATTTTTTATAGATTTTTTTATCCATTATGATTGAAAATGAAAGTGGTATCATTAAAAAAATTAAATTATGGTTAAGAATATATAATCAATTTTATAAAATTTAATTTCTATGAGTAGGATAAAATAATTCAAAAATAAATATTCAAAATGCAATGAAACTTGGATTTAGAATGATACATTTTTAAGCATAAAATTGTGGTTACTTTCAATACATTACTAGTAAAAACCATTATATGAATGTAAAAATATTTGATTTAATATTTAATCTTCACATTTTTCTAAAATCATTATTATAAAACTATTTATTTACTTTATTATATTAAAAACACATTATGCATATAAAAACAATTTTCTAAAAAATAAATCTTTTTACCTTCATGTGATTTTAGATTCATTTCCAACAATTATATAACTAATGTATGAATTATTACTCATAAATTATTAATAAATTTTAATGTAATCCTTATTTAAATAGTGATAAATTTATTTTTTATATATATAAAATCATAACACCTAGAAAAATATATTTCTTTACAAAAATATGTCTTTTAATCCTGAAATTATTTTGTTAAAAATTTAATGATTATTTCATAAGAATTAATCAATTAAATTGAATTAAAGAAAATATTTATATATATATATATATATATATTTCATTAGTTAGTTAATATTATTTATATCCACCAATCTAATAGATAGGTTATAAAAAAAATAATATATCATGGTTCATTTAGACTCGGGATTTCATGTAAAGATTTCTATCAGATACATAAAATTTGTTTCAAAGTAATACATATAAAATATTTGTGTGTTCCATTCTACCACACAACTTCCTCAAATTTATGATTTTTCAATAAAACATTGACCGGCTGAGTGGTTTTGTTTGGAATCACTTTTTATATACAATATAGAATCTCCACCGGTTATTCTACATAAGATAGATCATTATATAGTGGTAAAACCTCTTAGTTTAGTACATGATAATGATCTGGTATGTACTTAGTCGAACGAGATGCATGGAAGATAAAATGAACATGAGAGAGGTTTAGAGGAAGCACCAAGTGATAATATGCCATCCTTATTTGATCAATAATATCAAAGGGGAAAATATACAAAGGTATAATATTTCTATTTTTTCATATCTCAAAACCTTCTTCCCAAAATAAATTCACAGTAATACCTTCTCACCATATTTGAATTCTAGATATCGCTGATGAATTTCTACATAAATATTTTATATTCTATGAGATTACTTGATGTATTGTTGTGCCAACCCCCTCCCTCCAAAGATACCCCAACTAGTAATGCAATGAAGTGATGGAGATAATTACCCCTTAGGCCCACCTCCAGTAGACCCTGGTGTGGCCACTTGCACCAGGTGTATAAAAATGTCAAAAATGGGATGCATTTCCCTTTTTAAAGAAACAAGATCAGGAGATAATATGGTTCATCCCAAAACAACTCCAGGATACATATATATATATATAAGAAATCTAAATACATCCCACAAGTATGTTTAAATAAAAGAAATACAAATACAATTAAAACTCTAAAGTAAATACCAAAACAAATTTAATTAGCGACATAATAACTATCCAAAAGTTTGAGCTAGTAAAGTCTAGCACAGTCCATGTAATCCTCCTGGAAACTTTAAGATAGTTTTATATAAAAAGGATGAGAATAAAAGTATACCCAATAGTAAAACCAAATTATATCACGCAAAAGTGAGAGAAGCATACTGATACTCATGTGAGAAAATAGCATAACCCAACAACACCTAAAAGGGATATTATTCATCCCAACCACACTAGGACACACTCACCAAGTAACACAAGTCAAGTAAAGTAATATAGTAATCAAATAAATTATTTGGGTACACCGTACAACTTCCCACCGATTTAGCCACTCTTTCCTAATGAAAAACATCCTCACTCTCCCACCTCTTCTGAAAGTACCACCTCACAACCTACCCACACACACTTAGGCCTCACAGCTATTCAAATTTCCTGGGAAAATAAAGCACATCACATACCATCCCCATTAACCTAGGACACATAGCTAGTCCCATCACCTAGTAAAATCAATCACATCCCACCCATACACACTAGGGCCTCACAACAAGTCCCATCACCTGGGAAAATGAAGCACATCACATCTCCCCCACACACACCTGGTCCTCACTCCACATCTCATCCCAAAGACACCTTATAAATCGCAACTCATCTCATTCTAAATAAAGATAGGAAATAAAAACTTGCTCGGGCACACCTGGACCTCACAAACCACAACATGTATGAAGAATACGGGCTACCACTACTTGGAAGAGGGAGAATGGAAGAGCATATGGTCATCCATCCATCCTCCATCTAGGATGTTTAAGAAACACACCATTCCCCATTATGATTGGGGTGGTTGGCACATAATATTTGACTAGGGTGGGGTGTGTATATAAATCACAAGTAAAAAAACAACTAATACATATATGATTCCAAACACTCAATCCCAACCTGTGTGTTTTCAATTAACATCCAACACACAAGACCACCATTACTTCTACCTTTAAATGCACCACCACACGACAAGATACAAACTCGAATCATACCCCCATCCAATTCATTTAATCAATTGTCACTTTTTATTCAAATATTCATTTATTCATTACATCTATACATGATCAACTTCCAAGAACAGCACACTACAAGACACACAACAAAAGTCACATAGAGGAAGAATAAGCATGGTAAATTAACCAACTTTACATTCCTCTCCATTTAACACCCATTTGTGAATAAACATACTGATCCCATGAAACGGAAAATATATCTACAGGTTATTAATTACAAAGCACCCATGCCAACCACTTCCATCAACATTCTTCAAAGTCATTCCTCCCAATCCATCCTCTCAATAGGTCAAACCCCAAAATTATAGCTGTACCCAACAACACATAACTAAAAAACCCGATCACAACCAATTTGTACAACACTTCCCATCCATTCCAGACACAAAAAATCTCTCAACTTGAGATTCCAACACACCTTATGAATCACCCCACATCACACATCCATGACCACATCCCTACTACATCACAAGTTAGAACAAACCCATGCACAACACATCATCACATGAAGCAATACAAGGCATATTCAAATAAAAAAGGAATTCCTTACTCAATTTCCACTTATTAATTTAGGTTTTATCATAAAAATAGTTTAATATTGGGGAATCCATTTATTTTAGTCAAATATACATGGTTAATAGATTCTATGTATTTGTTTTAACGAGAATCAGAAAAACTTGCATTCATAAACATTCTGTGCTGAAAAAATGAAACCAATAACCATGATTTTTATAAGTCATAGAGCCCATATAATTTGAAACATTGATAAAAATAAAAATAAAATAGTACAATCATACGTCACATTCCCCAGACCATACAGATTTACTTTTTCGATTTAATTATATTATTTAATCCGAATTCAACAGTCACTCAATAAATATTGGAACAACCACCCCACATGATGCACAGATAAAATAGAGATGAAGGAAACCTACTTGGAAGAAGAAGTTATCAGAACTTCCTTATTGCTCCAATGTTGGGGGCACACATGAAATAGCAAAATCCTCGAGGGAAAACGAGATCCAAAAGATACATCACAACACATGACTCCTTAGGGAGAAAATTTTCGGGTTTCCTCATCCCAAGATAAATTAGAAGGAAATAATGGAGCGAAGGACTCCAGATTAAAAGGATTAGATATAAGACTAATAGGATATGAAGCAGTTTTTAAAATCCATTAAAGGATGATCCTGGCCAAGACCATGCAGTTTAG
Source organism: Viscum album (assembly GCA_963277665.1). NCBI lineage: Eukaryota > Viridiplantae > Streptophyta > Magnoliopsida > Santalales > Viscaceae > Viscum > Viscum album. The sequence goes on from OY728146.1 coordinate 1,787,533,785, forward strand.
AAGTTAAAGGAATATTATTGTTTTTAAAATATAGATATGATTCTAAATGGATCCAAAAACCATTAAATATGGTATTAAACTCATTTTATATCAACGAAAACATTAATGGGTTGAAACTGGAAAAATTGGCAAAATCTGGAAATTTAACAAACTATTGGAAATGAATCACCATTAGATGAGTCACCACTATGAGTCATTGGTGTGAGTCACCATTGCGAGTCAATGGTATGAGTCACTATTGTGATTCACTGGTCTTGACTCATCATTCCAACTCACCATTTAAACTCACCAACACAACTCACCGTGGCGACTCACCGTCCAAGACCTACTATTGGAGAAACTAAAAAACTGGAAATTTCATAATGTGTGGAAATGAGTCACCTTGACCTCCCAGAACATTTCAACCACCATATTTTCATAATTTAATGGATCGGAGAGGTCCATTTCATTACCTTAGATACTTCTCAAAACTATTCTCACCCCCAAGAATTCAAAACCAAATCCAGAAGGAAAATAGGGGTCTGAACAACCACCTCATGAGATACCTCTCAAGGATCTTATTTTACATAAAACAAAGCCATCTACATTAATGTTCATCAAAAAAACACTCTTTGTTATTTGGAATCTAGATTAAAACCACGGTTTCCAAGAACACCCCCTTCAACATCTGCAAACCCAACCGACCAAAATAAACATCACACAAGTATAAAAACCAATCCATCTCAAGAACACGAATTAGGTAATTCCATTTTCCATTACAAGATACTATCCACTCTGGGAGGCACTAACTCACCCACATGGTTTTAATCACATCACAGGTAATGAACCGTCATTAGGAATCCATTGGTTTAAGTGTTCTGGGAGGTTAAGATGACTCATTTCAACACTGTGAAATTTCTAGATTTTTAGGTTCTCTAATGTTAGGTCTCTGATGGTGAGTTGCGATGATGAGTCGCGACAATGAGTCAAGATAGTGACTCATGAATGTGTGTTGAAACGGTGATTCAAAATGTTGAGTTAGGGATGGTGACTCACAATGGTGACTAGCATTGGTGAATCACAAGGGTGACTAACACCAAAGACTCATAGTGGTGACTCATCTAATGGCAAGTCATTTCCAGTAGTTTGTTAAATTTCTATATTTTATCAAGTTTTTTCATTTTTTCCCCTTTAATGTTTTCTTTATATGAAATGAATTTAATACCACATGTAATGATTTTTTGATCTGTTTCAAATCAAATATATCTTTTAAAAACCTGAATCTTCCTTTGACTTCCAAATTGTATGGTCTTAGTCAAGATACGCCTTTAATGGATTTTAAAAATTGTTTCATACCATGTGAGTCTTGGATATAATACTTCAAATCCAGTGGCCTTCCCGTTATTATTTCTTTCTCCTTTATCTTGGTACGAGGTGCCCAATAACATTATTCTGTAAGGAGTTGTACATTGTGTCATAGATTTTGGATCTTGTTTTCCCTTGAGGATTTTCCTACTGCATATGTGGCCCTGGTTTGGTGAAATGAGGAAGTGTTGATCACTTATTCTTCTAATTAGGTTTACTTTTTATCTATTTTATCCTTGAATCATGTGGGGAGGGTGTATTAATATTTCATGAGAACACATTTGAATTTAAATTAACAAAGATAATTAATTTATAAAAAATCAATCTGTGGTGTTTGGGGACAGTGACATGTGATAGTACTATTTTATTGATATTTTGATTAATGTTTTGAACTGTATAGACTATATGCCCACTAAAAACTGTGGTCATTGGTGGTCCTTAGTTGTGAAGAGAATGTTTATGAATGTATATTTGTCTAATTCTCATTAAAAAAATTACATATAATCTGTTAACCATGCATATTTAGATAAAATAAATGGAAGCCCCATGATCAATTTTTTTCCTGTGATAACCCCTAAATTAACAAGTGGAAATTGAGTAAGGAATTCCTTGTTAAATATGAATATGTCTTTCCTTGGTTCGTTTATTGGGGTGTTGTGTGTGGGTATGTTCTGACTTGTGATATAGTAGGGTTGTGGGCATGGTTTTGTGATGTGGGGTGGTTTGAAGGTGTGTTGGAATCTCAAGTTGAGATTTGATTATTTTTGGAATGAATGGGAATTGTTGTACAACAGGGATATGATCGTGTTATGTGATTATGTGTTGCTGGGTGCGACTGGGAGTTGGGGGTTTTCTTTGTCGAGAGGATGGATTGGGTAGAATGATTTTTAATAATGATGATAGAAGTGGATTTCATGGGTGCTTTCCATTAATAACTAGTAGAAAGTTTTCTTGTATTTGGATATCGGTATGTTATTACATGAATGGGTGTTAAATGGAGAGGAATGAAAAGTGGGTTAAGTTACCATGGTTATTCTTCCTCTATGTGAATTTTGTTGTATGTATTTATGTGTGTTGTGATTTTTAGTTTCCCAGGTAGATATGGAATGAATAAATTAATATTTGAATAAAGTTTGACAATTGGTTAAATGAATTAGAAGGTGATATTATTTAAGTTTTCGTGTTGTTGTTTGGTGGTGCATTTAGAGGTGGTAGAAAAGGTAGAACTATTTGTTGGTTGTTGGTTAGAAACCCATGGGTTTTTATTGAGTATTTGGTATCATATATATATTACTTGAATTTTCTTTTTGATTTATATATGCACTGCAACCTAGTTTATCACTACATGTCGAACACCCCCATTGTCATGGGGGAGGGTTTCTTTACCAAACATCCGGGTGGCAGGATGGATAGTTATCCACCAACTCTTCCCTGATCCCTCTTCAATGTGGTGGTATCCCATGATTCTTTGGGAAGGTTTTGGTTTGTGAGGTGTAGGTGTGTGTGGGAGAGTTGTTATTTCCAAGGTGTCTTTGGGGTGAAATGATTTGTGCTTTCTAAGGTGTCTTCGGGATGCGATGTGGTGTGAGGCCTAGGTGTGCGTGGGCAGTATGTGATGTTCTTTGTTTTCTTAGGTGGTGAGACTAGCTATGAGTCCCAGCTGTGTGATGGAGGGATGTGATATACTTCATTTTCCCAATTTATAGGACTAGTTGTGAGACCCAGGTGTGTGTTGGCAGGATGTCATGTTCTTTGTTTTCCTAGGTGATGGGACTAGCTATGAGGCCCAGGTGTGTGTGGTTGGGTTATGATGTGGTACTTTCAGAAGAGATGGGATCACGAGGACACTTTTCATTAGGAAAGAGAGTCTAAACTAGTGGGAACTAGTTTAGGGTACCTAAATCATTGATATTCTTACTATATTACTTTTCTTGGCTTGTGTTACTTGGTGAGTGTGCCTTAGTGAGGTTTGCATGGCTTGTATACCTTGTTAGGTTTATTTTTGTTTTGTTGTTTTATCACTGGAGAGTAAGTATTCTTCCCTCATTTTTGCATGAGATACTTTTGTTTTCCTAATGACTTTACCTTTATGCTCACCCTACGTATATAAAACTATTTTTAGGTTTCCAAGAGGATTAGGTGGACCATGTTGGACCATACTAGATTGGACTTTGGGATAGTTTTTGTGTCACTGGTTAGATTTATTTTTGTATTTTATTTAGATTTGTCATTGTATTTGTAACGGTTTTGTTTAAACATGAATATGGGATGGATTTGTCTTGATTATATATATATACATATATATATATATCATTGAGTTGTTTCAGGATGAACCATCTTATCTCTCTATCTTGTTTCTTTAAAAATGGAAATGCCTCCCATTTTGTGAGATTTTTATACCCTTGGTGTTGGTCACCACCCTGGGGCCTACTCGAGGTGGAACTCGAGGTTCATTTTCTCCCCTACTTCATTATGAACCCAGGATGGGTATTTTTGGATGGAGGGGTCATGAAAACTACTGAATGGATATACCCTTATATGGAATTACTCAATTATCTTAGGTCTCAATAGAGTTGTTCAATAACTTCAACCATGTATGTTATAGTTTTTCACTTTCTTACATAGAGAGATACATAAGGATCCATCTAAATTATTGAGTTAAAGATATTATTATAAGATAATTTGATAAGAGGAAGGTGTTGATCCCAACCACCATTAAAATCTAAAGAATAAGATCTTAAGATATCCTATAGATTTTGAATTGATCTCTCATACTAATCATATATTTGAGGATGATAGGCAGTACTGAAACACAACTCTGTATCTAGAGAATACTGAATACTTCTTTAGAATATCAAGATAAACCACATAATTGGATAAGAAATAATATAATGTGGTACACCATGAAATGTTACCACTTCCTTAATGTATATACATGAAATTGTATTGAGATAGAAATCATCTATGATAGTAATGAAATATGTGGAATTAAAAAGGTGATCGACTGCAACCTATATAACATTATTCCCTTTAGATTTCTTGCAGAGTCCTACAATGAAATACATGGTGATTTTTTATCATATCTATAGATTTATTAGTAATGGTTGTAATATCCCCATAGACATGTGACACTCAACCTTAACTCTCTTGGCATATTACGCATTGATATGTATACTCTATAATCTCTCTCAACATGTTATCCCACTAGAAATGATCCTTAAGGTCTTTATACATCCTCATACCTATAAAAGGAATGCGTGATAATGACCTATGAGATTTATCCAATAGATCCCTCTTCAATTTTGGTTTAATAATGATACATAACCTCTTTCTAAACCTAATCATTCATCACAATCAAGGTATAATTTTGTAACATTTCTCACATTGCTTTCTATCTCTATATCTTTCTTATATTCCTCTTTAATCCTAACATGCATATATGGTTGGAAACTCATTTAAGTAAGATAATATTAATCCATTTTCTCAAATATTACAAGATATATACTTTTCAAATACATAAATATTGAATCATTTTTGTTCATCATCACAGATAAGATTGCATGAACATTTCCACTCAAAGCACTAACCAACTTTCTCTCTTTATTATGGTGGTAATGAATTAAAAAGACATAATCTTTAATTAGATCCAACTATCTCAGTTGTCATATATTCAACTATATCTATATGGATATATAGTTAAATATTTTATGATCAACATAAATATCACTGCTTTAACCATATATATAATGGATCTATATTTTTAATATAGATATTACTTCTTATAACTCTAAATCATGACTTGGGTAATTTTTCTCATGAATTTTACATTGGCATGAGGTATATACTATCAATATATCATTTTACACGATAAAACATCCCATCACCTTTATTGATACATCATTATAGATAATAAACCATTCCCCACTATAGGTTATTGTGAGTACAGGTGCACTTACCAAACTTCTCTTCAGTTCTATGAAATTTTCATCAAATTCTTCAGTCTAATGAAGCGTGACTACCTTTCATGTTAACAAGGTGAGTGGATTAGATAGACATGAGAAATTATTCACAAAGTTTCAATAATATCCATACAATTTAGGAAAACTATATATCTCAATCATATTATTTGTTCATAGACAATGTTTGACGACTTCCATCTTATAAGGATCCGCTGATATACCTTTTCTTATGATCACATGTCCAATAATGATACTTTTTGTAACCATAACTCAGACTTTATAGATTTCGAATATAGTTTATTTTTCTATATTATGTATTTATTCACTTATACCGTCAATTGATAGTATCTAAAAATAATTTCATTCTTTTAGAAGTATTTATCTCTCCACAGTTGATCAAAAAAATCATCAATACAGAGTAAATGATACTTATTCTTTGTCATGATCTTGTTAAGTTTTTGATAATAAATATAGATTCAAATTGTTCCATATTTCTTTTTAACAAAAATAATAGGTGTGGCCCATAGTGAAAAACTGGGCCAAATTTATCTCTTATCAGGTTTCTATTAAAGTAAATTTTCTAATTCTTGTAACTCATCTAGTGAAATTAAATAAGTTATCTTTGAAATATGTGTATCACCATGTATGAGTTCTATTAAAACTCTACATCATGATTCAAGGGAATACTATGAAATTATTCAGAAAATACATTGTAATATTCCACAAAAAAATATTCATATATTCAATGTTGTGTTTCTAACCAACCATTTGATATAGATATCCCATATAAATAGGACGTAACACCCATATAATGGAAGTAATTATAATTAAAAGTCCTTATTCATCATCAAATTGATATATGGTCATAAGTTGATTCTAAATATCAAATTTCATTTCATTATTCTATAAATATACATATAATATATGTAGAGAGAGATAATCAATGCCCAAAATTATATCAAATTCCACAAAAAAGATGAATAATAACATTTTCATAAGGTCCATTCTATTAAAATTCATCATAACATCCCCATATTTAGAGTAGAGGATAAGTTGATTGTAACTTATGATGTATTTTTTCCCTCCATTGAATTATTATTTTTTCCTCAAAAAAATTGTTGTTTTATGCCCTTATTTTCCACACATAAAACATCTTCATGTTCTTTTTATATAATTACTTAGTAAATTATTCTCATATTATTGACATTTATAAGGCTTAAACTTATTCCCTCCATGGTCTTTATCACACGAACGTTCCCAAAACTACATTTTATCAAAATTGGTGAGTTGGGAAACACCTCTAGGTTCATGTTGTCAATCATAATTTGAGATAAATTATTAGGAATAATCATAAGGATTCAAATTATGTCTCTCATTGTAACATATTTTATTCCATTAAATGTATTTTAATATATCTAGTAATATTTTCGAGACTGCGCGCTCAGACAGAATGTGATTCCAAGGCCTGGTTATCCCAGAATTGATGTTTGAAATATATTAAATAAATAATTTACACACACACATAGTCTTACTAAAAATGTGGAATAACTCACAAATAGGTACTTAGATAAAAAAATCCAAGGCTTCCATTGAGTTCGGAATGTGTTTTTTACCCTAGATGTGACATAACCTTAGCACGCATCAGATGTTGGGGTTGAACACATTCATGAACAGATTAATAAATAAATAAAATAATTTATTTATTTTATTTAAACAATTTTCATGAATTAATATTTGTCTATAAATATGATGTTATGGAAAAACCATATGGTTATCCATATAACCATGGATATTTGAGAGAGATAATTGGAGGTTTGTTCACATAGGAACAACAACCAGATCATGTATCATCGATTGGTGTGCAAAGAATCTCGGGGATCTCACCAATGACAATAATGTGGGTTCATTATTTTCTTGTGATTGATCCAAACCGAGGTGGTATTTTTATGTCCATTTATCCACATTTTATTTTATTTTATTACTATGATGAATGGGAATAAACCAACTAACGAATTGATTCATGGAAAGAGTGTATTGTAGGTACAGGTTGTATTTATTTAATATTGTGGATTTATATTGTTGATTATATTATATCTCTTCATTAATCATTTTAATGGAAATGAATCAAGGCAAATAATAACATTTTACGAGGTATGTTCCAAATGTTTTTTTTATTCTTTTCTTCCCCTATTTTTCACATGTTCATTGTGGGAAATTCTTTTTGTCCATCGTGTCATGAATACCCTATATTAGATTGTTGAGATAACATTATCGGGAAAAACGAAACAATATTACAGGTATGGATGTGATTCGTATTGTATTTTTGGGGCATAATGATGATGGATGATTGATCATTTCAGATTTTTGGATACCCATTCTTCTCATTTTTGGCGTGTGACGATGGTGTGGCTCCGCAGATGTTTCCTAAGTTGATCGAGGTATAGTTTTATGTGATCAGTCAACAGTGTGGCTTGGTTGGAGTAAATATAAGACCTCTGGGTGAGATTGTAATTGGAACCAGAGGTGAAAGAAACATGGGAATACATGGAGGTGAATTCGTGAGTTTCTATAAAACCCATGTTACATGGATTTTCATCCAGGATCACACACCATGTGGGAAAATCTGTGTGGTTCTAGGTTTTTTATAGAGAAGATAAATAACACATGGCATGTGACATGCATCCCAGAGTATTTGACCCCACTTAGTGCATTATTTTGTGATCTAGGAGCACACGGCCAGGAACCTGGCCATGCACACATTCAGTAACATGGCTAGGCCAGTAGTACACTAGCATATTTGTGTACTCAAACACGTACATGGGAATGATACATGATACATGAGCATACCCGATGCTAAAGAGACACATTTTTTACTTACAGTGCTTGTCATGTACTCTTCAAAATATATATTAGAGCTCTTTCTCCCTTCATCTTGGACAAGTTTCAATAGGATTTTTTTCGTTGATACTCTTCCTAAGGGTTTTGTATGAAATCACATCATATGTAGGGGATGTTGATCCCAACTGAGGAAGTTCAATATCAGGTATATTTTTTTGAATCCCTTCGTGACGCCCTAAGTGAGATCCACTATCATCATCATTTTCCCTAGGTGGGGTTCTGAGAATCTTCGTGACCAACACTACTCAGGCGTTGATTCCCTACATTAGGAGTTAATTTAGATTGGGTTATTAGTATACCCCATTAACTTGGGTGTGATCACCATATGTGAATCGATCCCTTCAGACTTCCAGTGCATACTCATTATGGTGAGACCCAATGAATATGACATGTTGGATGGATGCTATTAGATCTATTTGATTTGGGAAGTGTGTTCTCCTAGATGAGTGTTATATGGAACCTTGAAGTAGGAAATCCCCGGCTAGAAATATGGGTGTGAACTTACCATGTGAATGTGTGCCTTCTATGTCTATATCTAGATGTCCTTATTATGTACAATTTTGGAATATTCCTATGATGAACTAACTACTATTCTTGATACATTATTCCTAGTGATTTTGGGGTGTCCTATTGGGTATTTTTATACTCACACCTACGTGGTCTATACCAACATGTGTCGTGTATTATGCAGATAGATGCCATCAAATGATGTTCTCAATGGATGAGGAGTATAATGAGCAAATATTTGGGATAGATAGATCGTGGTTCATACCAGGAGTCTAATTTGGATGTAGTCCCCTCTAGCTTTCAGGTAAGAATTATTTATAGTTTTTGGTGGTCTTTTATTTGGAAATTATTTCTTTCCTGTATTTTTTATACTCTGATTATGGAATGTATATATGTGATTGCATTTGGTATCAGTTTTATTTTACATTTCTTAATTTTATAGGTATCGTATGTTAAGGCCTCTCATGTGATTTTTATTCCTACTTACTGTTATTCATCAGTCCTTAGCCTATTAGAGGTGGACTTGGTGTAGTCACACTTGGATTATCATTGTCCATGTAGGCCCCAGTGGTTTGTGTCATGATATAGTTGTATCAAAGTATGTATTCAATCTTAGGACTAGAGTTTTGAATATTTTTCTTCTAGTGAGATTGGTTTGGGTCTTCTATAAATAGTGTTAAGTGTTTCAATTTCGTCTCCCATGCCAGGGAATCTAGTGTTGGTACAGTGGTCAATGTATCCATTCAATAGTACACTGAACCCCTTCATGTTTACTTGATATATGTAGGAATTGGTTTCATGAAAAAACTTTGGTAGAAGAATCATATAGGAATTTTTTGTGGTTTCCATATCCTTATTAAGTAATATCTCAAGATATAATCATTGACCAAGATATATATTTTCTATTTCAGGATGCCTCTACAAAATTTTCTAGCTAGGATTCAGTAGTAAGATCATAAGGATGCCCCCCCTAAGTTATGAGGTTATGATATAGGGACCAGTTCATAAGTTGTTACTTTCAGGTGGTGAATCAGTCTTACCACCACCTCTCAAGAAATATATGGTTCCAGTAGTACCAGTGGATGAGGTGTATAGGATAAGTACACTTCATGAGTTTCAATGTTATAAATTCCTCATTTTTAAATAAAATCTAGACCCATAGGTAGATTAGGATTTTCTTCATGTAGTGACATGAGTCTTTTATCATGTTAGGACACCCGTAGACTAGTTTGTAGTCCTAGAAATGAGCCTTCTCCTTGGATTTTCTGGACAATGGTGGGGTTTAGTGACTCAGTTATACAATTTGGTGACTCTTTTACAGTCATTCTTCAGTATCCTTTTTAGAGATGATTTTTATATAGCTACAATTAAGTATAGGTGCATCCAATGGATTCTATAGCTTTAATAGGTCTGTACGATTGTGGTTGATTATTCATCTAGGTTCGCCAACCTCTCTCAGAAATCAATAGATATGGTACCTGATCAGTTCTATCAAGCTTAGAACTTTGAGTGAGTTCAATATAAATATATACAATCTATCATGATTCATATATGAATTCCTTCATATTCTAGGGTGTTGCAGCATACTTTGGTGGTTGTGTGTTTTCTAGATGAACAAACATAGTTATTTCGTTCCAAAAATGGGTATGCGGGAGCTAACACTTCAGCAGTAGGAAGGTGATGACAGATGTAGGGACTTATACATGAAATACATTTTATGAGGTTATCATGTGATAGAGTTTCTACATTTTAGGCCTCACTTGATAGTTTAAGTCATCCTATAGATATAAAATTATACACTTGTGATGTTTAGGGGATATTTCACTAGATTGACTGACCCAACATGTAGATGATAGAGATATAGTGTATGGGTAGCCTAGGAAGAGGTAGTGGGAAGAGTATTCAATTCTGAAGGGTGTAGAACATGGAATAGGAGATTGGAGATCAGTTGAAGGTGGCATACATTTTGACTTGTTACAACCACCACACTAAGGTGGTATACACTTGGCTTAGGGAGCTGTGGGATAAGGTCAAGGACAACTCCTAGTAGTAGAGTCTTATGAATTAGAGGCTCTAAGGATGATATGTGGTACAATATATGTATTATATAATTTTTCTAGGTATTTATAGGCATTTTTTATCCAACCCTTTATTTCCACTTATCTAGCTTGAGATTTAGAGATTTTGGTTGATTCCTTGGTTCGACCCTAGAACATTTAGACTCCAATTGAGGAAGACTCAGGGATCACACATGTATTTCAATGGTGTGACTTGACTCTTGGATGTGAGATTTTCCTTTGGGATATATTTGTAGCAATGATGAGGACTTATGACATCATATTAGGTATGTACTGGTTATCTAGAGTTCATGCCATGATAGACTACTTAAATGAGAGGATACGATGTTTCTATAGTGTTGGGATGAGTTTTTACTTTCTAGGTGAGAAGGAAATCCAAGAACATCAAGATGTACTCATTTTTATGAGGGTATATCTAATTATACACTAGTTGGCTATAATGACCCTTCGTGTAGTGGGTGCTATGAATTTTCAGTTTCATACAATGGAAGAGAATTATAAAAAAAATATTTATTGAGTATGTTCTTGGATCACCTCTCCATTGAGAGATAGAATTATTCATTTATCAATACTCTAGGTAGACCCTAATATCTACACTAGAATATTGGATAAATCCCTTAGAGCTTCACGGGCTGAGAGAGTAGTTGGAGGACTTGTAGGAGAATTGTTTTATTAGACCTAGTGTTTCACTTTGGGCAGCCCCAGTGATATTCACTAAGAAGGAATACAGGAGCATAAGGTTGTGTATGGATTACCATCACCTAAACCAGGTGACAATGAAGAACATGTATCCACTACCGGTGACCGAAGAAATCTTCAATCAGTTAAGAGGGGAATGATGGTTCTTGCAGATTGACTGTTGATCAAGATATCATCAACTGTGAGTACAGGATGAGGATATAATGAAGATGAAATTATGATTTCATTAAGATCACTATGAGTACATGGTGATGAAATTTTTTGTGATGAACTCTTTATTAGTGTCCACAGGACACATGAAATAGTTAATTCGTCCTTTCTTAGACCGGTTTTGGTAGTCTTAATTGATGATATCCAAGTGTACTTAATGTATAAGGGGGAGCATGTGAGACACTTGATTATGGTACTTGATGTAATATGAGAGCACCATATTTATAGTAATCTCTCAAAGATAAAAATTTTGGATTTAGGAGGACCACTTTCTGGATAATGTTATCTCACCGGATGGTGTAGTGGTGGACATGGTGAAGGTCAAGGTAGTGTTAGCTTGGGAGCCACCCAAGAGCATGATAGAGGTGTGAAGATTTCTTGGGTTTTAAGGATACTATTAGGGATTGATAATGAATTTATATAGGATACCATATCCCTTTGTATCTTTGAACCAAAAGGGGTATCCATTCATGTAGACAGAGAGGTGCTAATAGGCTTTCCCAGAGTTGAGGTAGAGACAAATGAGTGCTCTTAAATTGAGTTTTCCAAAGGAGAGTATTGAGTACATAGTAGTATGTGATTCATTAGGGAGAAAGATTCATTATTTTCTAATGAAGATTCATACGATGATTTATTATGGTTCACTTGAGTTAAGACCACATGATAATAGCTATATGACTAACAATCATGAGCTTGCAGTGGTAGTATTCTCCCTAAATATGTGGTGAAACAGCCTTATGGGTGAGTGGTTTATCTTTTATTATAATCACAAGAGGTTCAAGTATATATTATCTTATAAGGATCTTAACATGTGATAGAGGTAATGGATGGATTTCTTATAAGATTGCGACTTTCATATTTTCTTAAATCATGGGATGTGGAATGTGATAGTAGATTCTTCCAGTAGGAGATCTTAATTGCATTTATTTATTGATTAGTCAGATTAGTTGGCCTCATTATAGTTATCCTATATGGATGGGGATAGTGTATATTACCTCTATTTGATGAATGTTACCCCAAAACTTCTATAGTGATTTAGGGATTCTCATAATGGTGATGTACACTGTGACATCCTATGTACTCAACTATCTACCGGATGTGCTCCTGATGGATTTTATTAAGGTGGGGAGAACTTCATCATTTTTAGAGGATACATGATGGTACCAGTGACTTTCTAGTAATAAATTATAAGTGGGTTTTATAAATTTAATTTTTTAGTACATCCAAGTGAAGTAAAGATGTACTAGGACCTCCAACGTTCGTTTTGGAAGCCAGGGTTGAAAAATGGAGTTTCTAATTTGGTCTCTCGATGCCTTGTGTATTAGATAATGAAGGATAAGAACCATGTTCCATTGGATTTAGATCAACCCCTTGAGGTTCTATAGAGGAATTGGTATGAGATATATATGGACTTCATAATGGGTTTACCATAGACATCTTGAGGGAACGATGCCATATGGGTGATCTTAGACCATCATACCAAGTCAGCCCACTTCCTAGCTATTTGAGAGAAGTGTTTAGTAGAGTGATTGGGATGACTCTATAAGAAGAAGATATTCTGGATCCCTAGAGTTCCCTCAATGACCGTTTCAGACCACAATGATTGCTTCACATAACAGTTTTTTAAGGGATTACATGAATGTTTTGGGAATCAGTTGCATTTGAGCATGGATTTTTACCCCCAGAATGATGGCCAGAATGAGAAAACATTTCAAGACCTAGAGGAAATTTAGTAGGCCTACATGTTAGACTTTGTATATAGGTTTAGGGATCAAATAACATTGGTGTAATTTTCATAAAATAATAGCTATCATTCCACCATCAGAATTTCACCTTTAAAGGCCTTGTACGGGCGAACTAACAGGTCGGAACTATACTAGAACAACCCAGAAGAGTCATCACTTATGGGCCCAGAGTTGGTGTGATCCATGACATAGAAGGTTAAGATCATCTTGGATCATATGGGGTCTTCACAGATCCATCAGAAATCTTATATTGATCGATGATGGAGGTCAATGGAGTTTTAATAGGAATACCATTTGTTTATATGGGTCTCATCTCAATGTGGGTTGTGGAGATCTGGTTGTCGTGGAAATTTACCTTTGAGATTAATTTTCCCTTTAAAATACTAATTATATTTAGTGAGGTTGTTTACTATTTAGATATACCTTCATAAATGGACTCGATACAAGACATATTCCACTTTTCGCAACAGGAGGTACAAGCAAGACCCATATCATGTTTTCTATTGGGGAAAGTTGGACATCGAGGATGCATCTACTTTTTCCGAGTACCTAGTAGAGATTGAAGATCTATAGAAGAAGATCCTATTTGGGTGATCGGTTTATTTTGGGTGTGTCTAGTGGTAGCATGATAATCTTCAAGAGAGTACCTGGGAGTAGCAGACCCATATGTGTGCTCAATACCCACAACACTTGGTGTAGTATTTTGTTTTGCTTTTCATGATGTAAATCCCTATGGTTAGTTGAATATAATGTCTTTATTTCTTTCATGAAATGTATTTTAATAATTCTATTAATATTTTATATGATATAAGCTAAGACTACATGTGATTTCAATGATTGGTGAGCCCAAAATTGATGTTTTAAATATATTAGATATATTATTTACATGGGAAAAAAATTTCCATAAAAATTATTATAACTCCCAAACAGAGACTTGGATTGGAATTCCAAGGCCTATGTTGAGTTTCTAATGTGGGTTTCACTCTATGTGTGACATAACCTTAAATCATGTTATATGTTTAGGTTAATCAAGGTCAAAAATATATTAACAAATAAATAAAATAATTTATTTATATTATTTAAACAATTGTGGTGACCTAATATTTTTCTATAAATTTGATGCTATAGAAAAATCAGAGGGTTATCGACATAACCAGGGATATTTTACAGAGTTCATTGAATGATCATTCTTAGATGAACAACAATTGGATTGTAGATCATCGATTAGTGTTCAAAGAATCTCAAGGATCTCATCAACTACAATGACATGTATCCATTCTTCACTAGTGATTTATCCAAACTAAGGTAGTAAATTTTTTTTATGTGAATTTATCTCCTCTTGATTATTTTCCTAAGATGAATGCAAATAAATAAACTAATGAATTGATTTGTAGATCATGCATATTTTGGGTACTATTTAGATTTATATGGAATTTGGGATTTCCATTTTTGATTATATATATCTCCTTGTTTTTTCACAATGGAAACAAATAAAGGAAAACATGAATGTTGGATGAGGTTCCTTCCTCAAGATTGTGTATTGCGCTTTTCTTCCCTTGTTCTTTTCACATTAATCCTGGGAAATTCCTTTGAATCATATTTTTATGAATACTCGATATTTAATTATTTTCCAATCATTATTTACTACAAAAAATAAATATTGTTGGTAAAAATTTGATTGAGGTTGATTTTGTAGAGAATAATAAAGATGGATGATCAATCAGTTTAAATTTGGGGATACCAATTCTACACATTTTCAATGTGTGATGACGGTGTGTTTAGATAGATATTTTTGTAGAATATTGAGGTATAGTTTTTAAAAAACATGTAGTGGAAAGACTCGGTCAGATCCAGATCTGCATCGTCTGTGTGAGATCAATAGTGAAACTAGAGACAACGGTAGTGCAGTCATAAATGGAGGATGAATCAGGGGTTTCTAGAAAACCCATGTTACATGGAATGTGATTCAGTATCACACATCATGTGGGACCCTTTTTGAAGTACTAGAGTTTCCTTAGAGAAGATAAATATCACATAGTGTGTGAAATTCATCACACGATGTATGATCCCACTTGGTGCTTTGACATGTGTTATAGGAGAACATGATTAGGAACCTATCCAAGATCACAATTAGGCACATGGTCATGCACATGAACAGTCCAAGATTACACTGGAAAATCCATGTACTCAGAAATGGACACAGTCTTGAGCTGTGATACATGGCTAGACCGAGTGCTGAAGAGACACATCATATGTTTATAGTACACACCATGCACTTTTCCAAATATAGATTAGATCCCTTGATCCCTTCTTATTGTACATATTTTTTTGTTGTGTTCCCTTGATCCTATTACTGATGGTGTAGTATAGAATCATGTCATGTGCATGGGATAGTGATCCCCACTGAGTAAATTTTGTCTCAGGTAGAGTTTTTTGAATCCATTACTGATGTCCACAATGACATCCTATAACATCATATTTTTTCCTAGGTGGGGTTCCCATAATCCTCATGACCAATTATACTTAGATATAGATACCCTACATAGATGCTTAAATCAGATTGGGTTTATATTATACCCCCATATGCTTAGGTGTGATCCCCATATATGTATCTTTATCTTTAAAATACCAATATGTACTCCTTATGGTGAGACGCAAGGAGTAAGTCATCTCCTAAAAACACCATCAATTCCATCTGACTCATAGAGTGTGTTCTCTTGGATGAGTGTTATATGGAACCTTTAAAAAGAAAATACTAGGAATCCAATATAGTTGAGACCTACCATGACATTGCGTGTCTTCTATGAGTATATATAGATTTTATTATTATGTATGTTGTTTAAATATCCCTGTGATGAGTTTACTAGTATTCTTGATGCATTATTTTTAATTATTATGGGGTTTTCTAATAGGTATTTTTATACTGACCCCTTCATAGTCTCTTTTCTAACAGGTCATATCATATGTAGACAATTGGCCAATCAATGGGGTACTCCATGCACCAAGAACAGACAAAGTTTATATTTGTGCTATACCGACCATGGATTGTCCCATGAGTCTCATTTAACTATAATCCCCTCTTGATATCTGGTTGGGATTATTTATAGTTTTTTGTGGCCTTGTATTTGTCTCTTATTACATTCCAATATTTTTTTATACTTTAATTTTGGTAGTTAGATGTGTTCATGTATTTGATATCAATTGAATATTGCATTTTAGTATTTTATGGGCATGGAGATGTGTGTGTATATACAGGTACCTTAGTATAGGGCATACCATGTGAGTGTTATGCCTACTCGACATTGATTACAATCCCTTAGACTATTGTAGTCCAACTTGGGGTAGTCACACTTGACTTATTTCTGACTAGGTGGGCTCTAGTAATTTAGGTCGTGACACCAATAACATTCAATTTCTTAGGAAGAAAATTGTTCCATCATCCATTATATTCAGCATTAACAAAATTACTCCTAGTTCTAACCATTGAATAAAACCCAAATAAAACTTAGTTTGAGTATAAAACATCAATAATAATAGTAAAAAAATTATATGATTTTGAAAATAACACTGATTATGTCCTAAATTATGAAACCTTATTTCAACCCATGAAACTTTAAGATTATCATAACACTATAGCTTATCATTGGTTTTCATAGGTTTTATCCTTTAATTCATCATAATAGATCAAAAAGATAATGTGGATTAACCAAAGAATATACCCTCACAGTGACTATCCAAGTGTGAAATCTTATTTCCACTCATCATAAACTAATAATGACCGAGTTAATACCTAATATTCCCCTTTTAGAGTTTTTATAACTTGGTGAATTTATGCCACAACTGCATCCAGTTTCCCATAACCAGACATGAATATATTTTCAAGGAAAACCAAATATTGTATTTACCATAATTTAGGACTATATCCTGTATTATACTTATCCTAATGGTTCTCACTAAAGTTTTTTAATAATAATATCCAAAGATTACTAAAACATTCACTAAACCAATTAAGGTAACCTGTGCATTACAAACAAAAAAATTACATTAGTTTATATGAATATTCAATACATCTCATAGAAATACATGACCTAGAACCATAAATGATTAGTATACTTGAAGACAAGATACATAATCATCTTATTTCATGAAATTTATTTAAAATATCCCACAAATTGTTTATCACATAGTACACTTATTAGTCATATCCAAATTAAAATATTTCTACAAAACCTATGGAATGGAAACATAAGAAAGGGTGTTATAAGAAGATCAGTAAGGGTAAATGTAGTAGATGTCAATCAATGGTCATAAGTGAGTATAAGATAAAAATAAGGGTATGAGAGTATGAGATAGACCATAGAAAACACGAATCTCTTAAAAAGTGAAATAAAGTTTTTCCTAATCATAGCAATAGAAAAAAAAATCAAGGTTATCTACCAAAACATTCACCATATGTTGGTTTTGGATAACCACTCGTGAACCCACTATGGGCTTGGGATAACATGTTGTCTACCCTCATTCAGGCTTGGGATAACACCCCTTATACCCTCTTTCAGGATTGGGATAACCAACAATGTACCCTTTGATCTCATACACATTAAACATTTTTCAATGCATTAGAGGACTATAATGGACCTACCCATTATGAAATCATAATACATTCATATATACTCCACATGATCATGAAAACATTTCTCATTTATGTATAACTTAACATGTGGAAAAGAAAACAAGATACATCAAGATTTTATCATCATAATAAATAACCTTCCAGGTAAAGAATAAATATGGTAACATTATATCATATCCCTAATAAAGAAAAAGAATCATCAAATAATTTTGTTACCTATAAAAATTGTTTTAAAATACCACTTGAACATTTCATGAGGAAAATATATTTTTCATTTTGGAATTACTTATTTAAAATATAAAGAATTATAGAATATTAAGAAAATATTTTTATTTGAAAATAACCCCAGAATATTGAAAAGAAATATTCAAGGAAAATAACATTTTTTAAGGTTGGAAAATCCATTCATGTAGTAAATTTTATAACAAATATTTCATTTACACCTTTTTTAAAACGTACCTTATTCAGAAAATAAAAATAATATTACATTTAAAACTTTTATATAAATTAAAACAGGTTTAAAAGTGACTTTAATAAATAATTTTATAATAGAAAAATATTATTGAAATTTTTATAAATAAAATATGGATATGGAAGAAAATATTCACATCTTAATAGAAAAAAAAAGTCATTTTTCCTTAAAACTATATTTTCATGATTTTGATGCATAGAGAGAGGTAAAATTAAAGGAAACTTTTTAATTTTCAAATATCAAAAAAAATATAATTAAATATATAATATTTTTTAGGGATATATCATATAATTTCATCATTGTAAATTTAATTATAAACAACCCTAGTAAAAACAGAGATTATAACATAAAATTCTCATGAATTTTGTAATCTATGAATGAGAACTTTGTGTAAGATAGAAACATAATTGGATTTTTTGTAACCATAATTTTTATTATAATAATGAGAAAATTATTTCATGGGTAGTATATACATCACACCAAGGAAACAAGTGGTGAATATGGCATATGTCTCATTAAAATAAAAGTGAGATGAGAAACCCTTACCTCAAGTATGACTTTCTTCATAAGTGATTTTAAACTAATATATAATAAATTAAAATTAATTATAAATAAATAAAATAACCATGTTAATACTTATAATACCATACATGGTTTACATATAACATCTTATAATCCATTCATTATTAATCAATCATTATCATCATCACTTTAGGTGATAACTTCTTTAATCTTCATGTATGTTTTGATTTGTAATTTTTGGCCCTTGAACATTGATCATGGTTCTATTGTGTACATAATATTAATGATGTTATATGTATAATTTTTAATTATTATTTATAATTTTATGACCATTTATATAAATTAGTGATTAAAAATTATTTAGGTCATTTTATAGAGGTGGTTGTCCTTACCTATGTGTGAGTAATGTTTCCACAGTTCGATAGATAGAGCAAGGGAAAATTAAATAATAATTCACCTTTATAGAATAATTATCATATCATAAATATCATATATATTTATTAAATATATTTTTATCACCATCCATGTAAATCACAAATGGAAGATGAATCACATCGCTTCTTGAAGGTGGTAGTCGACATGTACGGGAAAGCGACGCTATCGTTCCCTTATAGATGGGAAAAAATAAGTTTAATGAGATATTATAATTATAAAATAATTATTATTTCAAAAATATCATATATAAAAATTTAGTCCTTATAATAACCAAACCCTAAATATAGTGATGAAAAAATTAATCATTTCGCTACGTGGAGGTGGTAGTCCACACATATACACTATTTATATTTTGATTTCTCATTTGATGAAAAAGAGGTAGAAAATGGTTTAACCATAATTATAATAACATCTAAATTTATTTATGATACTATATTCATTATTTTGGTATATATAAAACCTATTTATATGAATTATAATAATAAATAAACATTTAAAATGTCAAGTAATATAAATATCTCTTCTTTGAGAGACCACATTTGGCTTACACCTTAAGTCTTCTTAGGATGGTTTAAGGGTTTGAAAAGGGAATCAAGAATGAAGATTAGGAATCTGGGAAGGTTTTTGATAATTTATTTTCTAATATAAAAGGCTAAAATTTTGTGAATAACGAAGGAGAAAAGATTCCCATTTTTAAGTGAGAGAGGGGGACACACAAGGAATTACTTAAATTATATCAATAATATAAGGTAAACTTCATGTGAAAGTTGAAAAAAAGGACAATAATTAAAATATTAGATAATATAAGTTTTAAATGTCGATAAAAAATAATATTTATAAAATGTTAATTCAACCTTTTACCCTTATCTCTTGGTTTAACCCCCAGTAAACCTATATTAACCTTAACAGTGGAACCAAATTTTTAACCACTTTCACTATTCATTGTAACTAAAAATTAAAGTAAAATAATTTAAAAAAATTGGGATTCTAATTCCAAATAATTAATCCATTTTATAAATTTTATTTCTATATTTTATAGAAATTAACTTTAAAATAAACATGTAAAATGCAATGAAAACATTTTTTTTATAAAAATACATTTTTAAGTATAAAACTGAGTTTACTTTAATATATTTCATATTAAAAACTATTTTATGAATTTTAAAATTTTTATCAAATATATAATCTACACATTTCATTAACATCATTAATCAAAAATTATTTCTTTAATTAATTAGTTAAAAATCCCAATGCGAATATAATTTTTTTTCTAAAAAAACTTATTTTACCTTAAAATTATTTTATACACATTTATGGCCATTAGATAACTAATTTATGAATTATTATTCATAAATAAAAAATACATTTAATTAAAATATTTATTAAATAGTGAAAAATATAATTTTTTATGTAAAAATTAATAACACCAAAAAAAATATAATTCCAAAAAAATTAGGTCTTTTAATCATGAAAATATTTTATTAGAAATTCAAATAGAATTTCATAAGAATTAATAAATAAGGTTGAATTAAAGAAAAGATTTCTATATATATTCAATAATTTGGTTAATCTTTTTTATACCTATCAATCCAATGACAAGTTTATAAAGACTATAATATATCATGGATCATTTAGACTTGTGGTTGTATCTAAATAAATTCATCGAATACTTTAAATTTATTTCAAAGGAATATATATAAAATATAAGGGTGTTACTGTATCATCCACCCTTAGAGTTTTTTTAAATTTATACTTATATATTTATTTTTGTGGTATATTATATACTTAAAGAGATTGATATAAGTGATGTATCATCCACTTAAAGTGTTGAAATTTGTGGTACCTCAACCACATGTGGAGTGTTATATTTTCGATGAATTATTCACCTATAATATGTATCTATAGTATATCATCCACCTAAGGATGGGTAGTGATGGTACATAATGAACCTAGAGTTGGTGATACCTTATTCCAAAATCCATCATTCCCCTATTATATATGATGGTGATAGATCATTCACCTTTTTTTGTGAGGTGTGAAATATCATTTATCCTAGTGGTGTGATCACACTAACGGTATATCATCCCATTCCCAAAAATTCTGAAGTATGTATGGGATCACTTTGTCTCACCGTTGATCATTCAAAAATGTGATGTGTTATTTATTTATTTATTTTATTAGCATTACATATCAATCGAGTACTCATATTTACTAGACAGGTTAGGGACACCATTTCCTTAACCCAAACCACCAGAACCCCACCTTGGCAACCAGTAAGCCTAGTGTGATACCTCAAGCCTGCATCCAATAGGATTGGTGATTGTGAAAGCGTTGAGTATAAAATACTAAAATTGTAGGCCTTATCCTAAATACCTATACACATGTACAAAATCAGCTCCTTGCAATAGTGTAGAGACATAATGAAAACTAAAAATATATATATTGTAAACCATGAATGGAATATCCTCTAGGAAAGAATAATAGTATATAAACATAGTAAAAAAACTAAAAATTAGTAAAAATACACGCACTTATATAAATAGGGTCAAAATCTAAAAGAACTAGAAAGAGGTAAAATAAAAATAGAGCCCAACTCACAATCTCTAAGGATAATCACCAAACACGGTCAACACCTCCATGTAAAACTATTCTTCATCCAAGTCACAATCGATATGTATATAATCTATATAATACACAACACATGTGGTTGAAGACCATGATGGGATGATTATATACATACCTAGTTGGAAACCTCGAAAAAAATCCATAGAAAATACCAACAGTCACCTTAACCCATAAGAAAGTGGGTAAATAGAAACCCAACAAGAATTCAAAAAGAAACACATGTGAAAAAGAAAGGGGATCTATATATTCATAAACAGTTAATAATGATGATTCATTCTATATCTACCACATATCCATATTTGATGCCCAACACCATGGGTAAATGCACTAGAATCAATTTGAAGGAATCACACCTCACCACTTCTCTCCATAGCTACGGGTGAACTACCTCCAGTGGAGGACACACTCTCCAACAAAGCTCAAAGATGAGGGTACCACTCCCTAGATAGAGTACATGCACCCTCTATAGTAAGTATGGGTACTGAATCTTCTTATTTAAAGAGTATGTGGTACCCATGACCTAGTGTGACAGAGGGTACTGACCATAATTTCTTTCTAATGATGAAACATGATCACTTACATCAACCAAGTATCACTGGAAGATAAATCCCATTTATAAAACATTGTTTCATGTCATTGATCCCAAAATTAAATTCACCATCATGTTCCATATAGAAAAATGATTAAGATTGGTTACTCACCATCCCAAATTTGAGTCTAAAAGATGTAGATTCACAAGGTATAAGTCCTTGAGAAAAACTAGATGGTTTGTATAGGGTATAAATGGAATTTTGAAAATGAACATGATATTTCAATGTATTCTAACCTATGACTATGTACTTCACCCCATTCCTGTGTACTTTGGTTATGTCATGTACATTGTTCATGTCTTCATACCCAGTCCATATCCATGTACATTGTCATGCCTATGTACCTGGACTTTCCAATATACCTAGTCATATCTATGGCTATGTACTCTTGGGTAACATGCAAAGTCACCAACACTAGGTCACATGGAATGTATGAGTCACACATGACATGTGATATTTAATTTGGCATGAAACCCTATCCTACATATTAAGAGGACTTCATTGTGTGTTTTTGTAGACTATATTTAATGTATTTCAGGATTTTCCAAAAATGAAATGACTATTAACACATATCACTCATTCCTCCACCATTGGGTCCACCACAAATCATGTCGAGGAACTAAAATCTAGGGTTGACCTCACCTAATACATCATTGGTGGCCAAATATTAGCCAACCAAGCCCCTAGTGAATCATTCTTGTCACACTCTACTGCTTCAATGCCTCACCCATGGATGAAAACTCATGGATCAGCCTCTAATCTAGGTCACCAACACCTAAATCCCCAATCACACCAATATCCAATTGTATAATTCTGAACTCTAACTCATTCAGGCATCTTCCTTGAATTTTGGGGTTTGATCATGCTAAAAATTTTCATTCTAATGTCCAACTACAACCCCAAATCCAAAGACAAAGAACATGAAGAAAAGTCCAATAAAAAACAAGAATTAAGTAAAATACTGATGTTTTGTGATGAGATTCCATCCAATGATTATAAAATAAGGATAGAGATTGAAATCAAGGGTGAATATCATCTAAATTAAAGGGTTCAAGTAATCTATTTAAAATTGGGCTCATGAGAGGAATGAAAATCTCCAGAAATCAAAAGAAGATTAAAATAAATTATTGAAGAACTAAAAAAGGGTGGAAATACAAGAAATAACATGACTTTACTTGGGTTTTTATTGATATAAAACAAATAATGGTTCTATTGTTTTTTTGGCAGAGAAATCTAGGATTTTTTTTAGCGAAGAAAATCCCTTTATAGAGTTTTACTTTATCCATAATCTGTTGTAGTTCATCAATGAATCTCTATCATTGTTCTTCTAAAATCACCTCGGGTTATGTAGATAAACCTGTAAATTTTCTATAATGATAAATATATAGATGAGAATTAGGTTTCAGTTTATTCAAGGGAATAAGTTAAATTAATTAATTAATTAATTAATGCACCTTCAAATGGTCATCGTCAATCGAACACCCAATGCTGACCAACTTTTTATAACACCTAGGGTAAACCCATGTATTGGAAAAAACCATAATTTCAAATTTCCCATCTGTAATACCAATCAATGTGAAATCTATTTATTAAAAATATTTGTATACACATGATTTAATATATATTAATATTTTATATATATTAATTCTGGGGTCTTGAGACACCAAAAAACAATGTCGACTCCATGTTAATATCTAGATATATATAAAGAAATATTCAAATGAATAAATCAAAAAAAGTTGATTCATTCCATTCTCCAATCCTTTAAGTATTTTCACCTTGAAAATAGAATACTACACAAAAAGGTGGTGGAACTAAGTCTCAATCTGGCTCTATCGCTCCAAGGATCTTTCTTGTATACACCCATGCTGCCAAAGCACTCAAACAAAAGGTATGGTTCATCTTCATATGGTCTTATCTTATCGATTCTTGATCATCGGTGAGTACTCTACAAAGGTGGCTCCATCCCCGATGTGTATCTCTCCCCATTTTATAATGTGTGTTGGATCATGTACATATCTAATTAGTTGTGACACTTGGTAGATGTGATGATTTTGGTCTAATTAATGGGGTAAGTCTAAGTGGTATATAACCTATCCAACCCTCTATAGGATCTCAAAAATCCTGATGAACCTCAAGTATAGCTTGCCTCCCCTACCAAATCTCTGCAATCCATGACATGGGGTGAATCTCAGGAAAACATGGTCTCCCTTTTCAAACTCTAAATTCATATGACATTGATCAACATAATATTTTTATGTACTATTCTTTGTCCTCACATTCTCATGGATTACCAAAACCATCTCTATTATTTTCTACACTAGCTCTATCCTAACAAGGGATGTCTCACCAATCTCAGTCTAGCACATGGGTAACCGATCGGATCTATCATACATGGACACAAAAGGTGGAATGTGAATAGTATAGTGATGGATATTATTATAAGAAAACACTAAAAATGGATTATGATCCTCACATATCCATCCAAAGTCAAACACATTGTCTCTCAACATATCCTTCAAAACCATGATAGATCACTCATTCTGTTTTTCAATCTATGGGTGAAACATTATGATCATCCAAAATTGGGTCCCAAAATAATCCAATAATCCCCTCCACAAATATGATATGAAATAAGAATCATGATCGAAGATGATCATCATGGGTACCACATAAGGTTGAATGATCTCCCGCACATAGAACTGTCCCAAACTCTCAATCGGGCTCTACTCATTGTTAGAGGGAAAGTGTGCCAACTTGGGGAGTCAGTAAACTATAAACCAGATAGCTTCATGGAAACTCACTTTCCATAGAATATCCATCACAAAATCTATCAATATTCCATCCCTCGTACATTATGGGATCTAAATAGTTTGAGTCAAACCTACCAGAACATGATGTTTAGCTTTTACCTATTAACATGTGAAACATTGAGATACAAACTAAGATATGAAAAACCTCATGATATCCAACAAAAAAATACTACTAAATTTACTTGAACATATTTTCCACACTCATACGTATAAAAAGAGTGAAGTATGAAACTCCCTCAACAAATCCTCTTATAATGTGAATGAAAAAACTATCCTTCCTCTAAAAAATATGGAATGATCCCCTCCTTCAGAAAATCCATCTGGTGCATCTCTTAGGGATATTGGGTCACATAGAACATCATAGTCGATTTATCTCAATTGAGTATATCTCACATGATGAATATGCAGTGCAGTCACCACTATCGATATAAGATGAGATTTACCCTTCTCCGCCACCAAGGTTAGCTGGAGCAAATCCAACTGCTCAGAAGTCTCCTACACCAAGTTAAAATGGGACTTCCTAGTAAGTTAACATACAATAACAATACCCTTCCATAGAGTATATAATATCTTGAAGTCATATTTTTATAGGAACTCTATCAAACACCTTCATATCAGGATAAGATCTCTCTGAGTGAATATATACCTAAGAATCTGGTGGTTTGAGTAAATGAAAAATGATCACCCAAAAGGTATTGCATCCAAAAATTCAAAAATAAAACTACCTCTTCCAAATATAATTAATTTTTCACATAATTATTCTCATGGGGTATCAAACGCCTCAACCCATAAGTCATGACTTCCAAGATTTTCATAAATACATAAACGATCCCTCCTCTATAGGTACAGAAAACAACACGTACTCAATGCCTTCCTTCAGTAGTCTCAATATAGGACCATTGGTTAAACTTCACCAAATATTATTAAAGTATCACTAACACTACTCAATTTAGGAAAATGAAAGTACCTTATATTTCAAAGCAATCAAAGTAGCTTCTATCCTGGAAAATAAAACCATGAACCACCATTGGTATCTTTCCAAACAAAAAAACTCAACACCCATGGCATGCTCTTGGGTGGATCCCAAGAAATCATTGTATCAATATTTACATGATCCATAGATTAACTATTATCAGTTATGACATTCCATAGAAAGTGAACCTATCTAATTCAAAACTAATAATTTTAGAGGTTATCATAAATTTGGTGCTCCCAAAGTAATTCTAGGACCATATTCAAATTATTTTCATGCTTCTACTCTGATGAAGAGTATATAAGAATGTAATTAATGAAGAAAACTACAAATAAATTCATGTAAGGTCAAGAGATCTATTTAATATGATCCATGAACACAACATGGGAATTATTCACACTGAATGGCATCTTAAGAAAATCGTAGTGTCTATAGCGATATCAGAATTCCATCTTCAAAATTTAATCCTCATGAGCTCACAACTGATTATAACTGGACTTTAGATAAATTTTCAAGAACCAAATTACACCTTTCAACTAATCATAAAGGTCATAAATCCTCATAAATGGGTAATTTTTCTTCATCATTACCTAATTTAGGTGATGAAAATCCATGAAAAAACTCAAAATCTTATCTACCTTTTTCACAAACAACACCATATCTACCCAAGGGGCACATTGGGTTAGATAAAACATTTATCTAAAAGGTATTACAACTACACCCTCATCTCCTAAAGCTCAATGGGGTCCATCTGATATTCCATATAATATATAATTGTAGTATCTTGGAGAAATTTGAAACATAAGTCAATCTCCCACCTCAAAGGTAGTACTAGGAAATATTTCGGATATATTCCCATGTAATTTTCCATTATTGTTGGAATCCAAATGCCTAAAGGGCCAATTCAACAAAAGGATAAACTCACCAAATAGAGGGTGATGGTTTTTATCTTCTTGGTCTTGATCTCATCTCACCCATCCATAAGATATCTCTCAACCATAAAGGAGAATATTGTTCCATCTTCATGAAGGAATCTAACAAACCTGTGATGATATTCTATTTGGGAATGCACCATGGAAAACCAGCATATACCTAAGATGACATCCTTAGGATTCATCATAATGACAAAGAGGTTCCATGAGAAACATTAACCACTTAGTGCCAAATCACGCTATCTACATATTTGTGATATATAAGAATCACTCGGTGTAGGAACCTCTAGCCATTGCTTCTAGGATAAAGACTAAATTTGAAGATCTATCCCTCACATGAGGGACATAGATACAAAATAATGACTCAAACATGTGTATAAAACTACTAGAGAAATATTAGAAAATATTTCAATAATACCTCAAATCAACTCATGAGAATACTAGTTATATCCCTTCATAACCTGTAATTTATCATTCCCTTAAACATCAACCCTCTAAGCCAGGTGTGGGCCACCTTTTGGTGGTGGTGTAAGTAGATAATATTGTCATCCTCCAATAGAATCACCTTCCATTGTAGATTCACTCACTCCTATATCAACACTAATTCCTTAGGGGGACACCCTAATCATGCATGGGAGATCCCTGATCTGAATGTTTCCTCTACCATGTAGGTTCATCCACTATTTTTCTACCTTCCATAAAACATCAGGTTAGGAAGTTCCCATCCATGTGGCATCGCCAGTCACAAGCATATCATCACCCTTCTACTTTCTAATTGGATCCTCTATGAGAAACATGTTCTCCAGATCCCCATGTATGAGTCTGGGTATAGGGAGGTCTCCTACACCAAGCCCCTAATAAATGAACCCTACTAGATATTATAGATGAATCAGTACCATAATGACCATTGATAGATTCTTCCACATAGATTCCATTTTCTAGGAAGACATTTATAACCAAATCCCCCTCTATTACTCTAACATAAGTGGTAATGAATAAGGATACAACATTGGAATGGTTGTATCTATGAATTTTCCATTCAAACTTCTATTCCTGAGAGTATACATATCATACCATATTAAGGTAGTGACACATGAGGTTGATAAAACTTGTAGTGTCCTCATAAACTAACATATCATTGCACTGCAGCTCAAGAATATTCATAATATACACAGAGTGAAATCTTAATGGGTAATACTCATCATAGAACAACTGTTGTAAGTCTAACCATGAGATCATTGCCACATTATTTTTCTCGATAATCATACTCCACTAGATTCCTACAACTCTATGTAGAAGGATAGATATAAGAACAATAATTTAATCATCTAGGGTCCAAAAATCCAGAATACTTAGACCAAAACCTCAATCCTATCCTACTCTTCTTGAGGGTATGGTTCATCATAAAAACATTGTGGTCTCTATCATTGGAACACAAGTAACACAATAAGCCTATGCATAACATCTTCTAGACTAGAATGAACTATCGGCTTCTCAATAGGCGATGATAGTACTTAGTGCCTTCCTGGAAGAAGCACCTCATGAATATGTCCTAGAACAAAGGCCTCGTCACTCAACTAGTCAACTTTATGATCCACTATCAAAATCATATATTTCTATCATAATAGAGGCAACCTAAAAGTTATAATATTTACTATTTTTAGAAGATAATATATAGAAATCTAACTCAATATGTACATGAAATTCAAAAGACCCAATCCTATATGATACATGTACCATTTGTTCAATGCAACCAATGTCTCCATATTTCTAGTCGACAAAATGGTAGTTAGAGTCCTAGTGTAAGGATACATTGGTCGTCACACCGACACTGGGTTCAAGAGAAAAACTTGAGACACTCTGACATTATTAAACTAAGCTTCACAAACCTAACCACACACTAGTCCTAGTACAAATAACTAATAGGGGAAACACCGCCATTGATATTACTTTTTCATAACCCAACCAACTAATACCATGCCTGGAATAGTAATAAGATGAGTGTGACACCCCAAGCCCACCTCTAACAGGCTATGGGATAACAATAATTGCTAAGTAGGAAATACTAAAATGGGAGGCCTTATCCTAAGTACATGTATGCAAACACATAGCCACATCCCTACAATAGTGTTGAGACATAATAAAAAACTAAATCATCTAGAGTGTAAACTATCCATGAAACAAACTCAAGGAAAGAAACAATGTACAATAGTGTAGTAAAATAATTATAAAGGGGGGAAAATACATTCCCATCTAGAAATAAGGTCACTACCTAAAAAAATGGGCAGAGGGAAAGGATAAATATTTCTCAACTCACAATATCCAAGTACAACCACAAAACATGGTTAGCACCTCTAAGTAATACTATTCTTATCTAAAGTCACTACCAATATGTCTGTCATTTTTATATGACATAACATGTGCCATCGAATCCCAAAGTGGAATGAGTATGTACATACCCAGTAGGAATCCCATAAAAAGGATCAACAAAAAAATTAACAACCAGCTAAAAACATAAATCAAGAGGGTAAAAGGAAACCCAACAGATATGCTCAAATAAACCAAAGTGAGGGAGAAAGTGGATCTCTATCTGCACATCTATATAAGAACAATGAGTCTTCCAATAGATTTAAATGGTCTATCTATGATTCCTAGAATCATGCATAACTGCACAAGAATCGGTGTGCATGGCCCCCACATCACCACTACACTCCAAAAATGAGGGGGAACTACCTCTTATGGAGGAACTACTCCACAGTATATATTGAAGACGAGGGTACCACTCCATAAATAGAGTAAACTCTCCAAATTTAGTATGGGGGTATCATCTCTACTTTTAAAAATATTTTGGGAACTCACACCCTGTTTCATCAATGGGGTCCTAGCCCCACCGTATCTCTCTTGATAAAAATCAAACATTTATGTTGGAGAAGTGTTATTGAAAGAGGTGTCTCACTCATAAAACCTTCTGTTGTATCTCTGATTCCAAATAAAATTCCACCATAATGTTCTATGGGTAAATTTAATCGGTATAGGAAACTCGCAATCCCAAATACAAGTCCCAAATAATTATATACACATCGTAGAATTACAGGAATTTTTTTTCACAATGTGTATAATATATACAGGGAATGTACTAGGTGCATCGGGTGAACTCATGCCATTCATCTTGTTCCCATGTACTTCGATCCATTCCCGTGTACTCTGGTTTTTCTCATGTACACTGGTCATGTCTAGGTACCCTAGTAGTGTCCGATTACATGGTCCTTCCAACGTACCTACCTATTCCCATGTACCTAGTCATGTATGTTCCAATGTACTCTGGGGGTACATGTTGATCCACCAGTACTGGGTCAAACGGTGTGTATAGGTCATACACGGTATGTGATATTTAATTCTTCCTAAAACCCTAGTTTTTGTAGTAAGGGGACTACATGACATGTGTTTTGGGACTATACATTGTGTATGTCAAAATTTTCCAAATACCAAATAACTCTTCACACATCTCACCCACCCCTATATTTCCATTGGGTCCATCAAAAATTAAACCGAGGAACTCAGATCTTGGGTTAACCACACCCAATTATTTATCGGTGGTTAGGTTCCTACCATCTAAGATGCATGAAGATCATTCCCGCTGTAAAATACATCGTGTAACCTCACCAATGGTCTAAAACTCATTTTCAGCCCCCAATACATGTATCCAACACCCAAAAACCTCACCACACCATGATCCAATCACAAAATTCCAATATCAAACTCATCCATTCGTCCTTCATGAATATAAGGGTTTGATCGCACTCGAATATAGTCTAAAAATTTCAAACCATTACTCTATAGAAAAATAGTAAAGAATGTGAAGAAAAGTGGGGGAAAATGCATGAGAATGAAGTGAAATCCCAAGATTAGATGGTTTGATTCCATCCATAAATTACATAATTGGTATCATGTTGGAAATTAAGGACATAGATGATGCAAAATAAATCATTCAAGTAATCAACATAAAACTAGGCTCATGTGACGAATGAAAATCACTAAAAATTAAAATTAGAATAAAATATATGCTTTAATAATAATAAAAAGGGAGGAAATCTAGGAAATCACATTCCCTAGCTCACATTTGGATAAATCAGTAAATAAAAATGTGTTTTTTCCATTATCATTTTCAATATTCAATAATTTTTTGGGGGATGAAAATCCATTTAAAAAATTGTTTCTCCACAATCCATTGTCATACATTAATAGGTCTCCTATACAGTTTCTCTCGAATCACCTAGGGTTATGTGGATAACCCTAGATATTTTTCATTTTAAGGAATATATATAGGATAATTATGTTTTGGTTTATTCAATATAATTAATTAAATTAATTAAATAATTCACCCACTAATGGTCGTCATCAACTTAACACCCGACACCAACCAACTTTATTTCATGCCTACGGTAAACCCCAAATCTTGGGAACAACTGAATTTTCATATTTCCCATAAAAGTTCATAATCATTGGGAAACCCTTTTATTTTGAAAGTATTTTTATGTATATATTAATATTTTTTATATATTAATATTGGTTTTTTCCAAATCCCAAACATTATGCTGATAGTGAGGAAACATTCATATATATATAAATAAATATTAAAAGGTTTAAATCAATAAAACCATATTCATGACAACCATTTTTTGTGGAATTATATTTTGTACTCCCACCCAAATCAAGAACCTTGGTACCAAATTAGATTTCATGGTTCATGGTGTAGGAAAGGTAAAGGGACATCAATTTGATTGTTGAGCTAGAATACGGGGGAAGAATTGGGAGACTAGACCAATCCATGACTTAGGACTATTCTTGTGGGTGTTTCCATATTTTTATTTACATTTGGGGATGATTATATATAATCTTCCCATAGGAGATATTATTATACATTTATGAATCGAGTGACATTTCTTGTAGTTTATTCTGATATGGCATGCAGGTTATGATTTAGTTTTTCATAAAATCTAGCAATGATGTCTATATTTAGTCTGATTTTATATTTTAATGATTGTTTCATAGTGTTGTTTCTAACATGATTTATGGATTTTTATATTGGATATGGTATTGTCTCCATTTGATATACATTGACCCTCATCCTAATTTGATATCCTCTTGTGTATGAGGAGCCACTCCTATGGTGTATAACACCCAATTTGATTGAAGTAAAGATGAACTATATTGGGGAAATGAAAAAATTGGCATTAAATTATTATTCCTTTTTTATTACTATTTAGGATGTGGTAGAAAATATTTGATGTTGTCAGAGATTGGTAAATTCTTTTTACATTAGAGTGTTCAACCCACGTATAAGGGAAGTCTAGTATACTAGGAATGAGATTGATGTATTTTCTTTTTGGGTGTTATGATCTTGTTATTTTCATAATGTGGATAGTTATTTGTGGTTGATTGGATTTCTCTCTTGGCTTGGGTAGAAAGATAGTATGCATTAGTTCATTATGTTTTTCATATAGGTTCCAAATGAAATTTTTAAACTTGAATTTGATTGATGTTGTGGTTATGATGCTAGCATTAATTGTTTAAAGTTTAAAAAAACTACTATATAGATTTTATATATATGTGCTTCTGATTTCTTAACCAAAGCTATGATATTGATGACCTAGGATAGAAATGTGTTTTGAGTCATGCACTTGAAATTATGGTGACATGCAATTTTAGTGACCTACCATTGATAACTAGGAGTGTATGGATGGAAATTCTTCATTGATCAGGGAGATAGATCCAAATATTTCTCATAATCCTTCCATTGATTAGTAACTTAGAAAAAGTCTATATTAGGTGTTATTGTTATGAGATATGGGATGTTGAAGTTCGATCCATCCATGTCAAACCTAAATAAATAGTCCCACTTACAGCATCATCCTCTCTCTTTTTATGAGAGTATCCTAAAAACTATTGATTTTTGGGATAGATTTCATGTAGACAATATTCCATCATCTTAA
This sequence comes from Viscum album, assembly GCA_963277665.1. Lineage (NCBI taxonomy): Eukaryota > Viridiplantae > Streptophyta > Magnoliopsida > Santalales > Viscaceae > Viscum > Viscum album. Next base: position 1,787,567,210 of record OY728146.1, read on the forward strand.
GACACCCTATGAGAGGAAGTTAATCCATTCTTCCTACATTATTCAGGGACCAAAAAAGCACTTATGTGACATTCTTGTATAGGAATACCAACATGTAGGGCTATACAAGAAGGATTTTGAGACACTATTTGTTAATAATTTATCCAAATATACTCAAATGACTATTAGGGATGGAGATTTTATGCGTCTAGTTTATTTTGGAATATCAGTGATGCATTATTCCTCCCACACTACCACAAAATAGGATTTTATAAGTACGAAAAGGCATTTATAAATACTAAAAAAGCATTGTTAATCTCAGTGTATATAAAGGGGTTCCCTTTTATCATCTCTCAGAAAAGTGCTAATAAAGGACCATTTTATCAGCACTAAAAAAAGTGCTGATAAAAGGGTCCTTTATCATCCTTTTTTTTATCAATGATAAAAGAACCATTTTATCATTACTTTTTTGAAAGCGTTGATAAAAGATTAAAAACATTAAAAAAATCTCAAAATCTGGGAGGGGCTTTAACAGTGCTTGAACTACTCCCCCCCCCCCTCCCCGAGCCCTCACACCCAAGCCACCACCTCACCCACCCTTTAACAGTGCTATCCCTTATTCCACCCATGAACGCGACCTGTCTCCCCCCGGATTCGAACTTAAGAACCGTTGACTGCGCACCTAAGCCTTTACCACTCCACCATATTCCTTTCCTCTTCATTTATTAATATATCTATTTATTTATATATATATACTTATATTTACTAGTATATTAATATATATTTATATTAACATATATATTTATATTAATATATATATTTAGTTATATTAATATATATATATATATATATATTCGTATATTAATATACATATATATATATCTATATTTATATATTTATATATTTATATATTTATTCGTATATTAATATAGAGATATATATATTTATTTATATATATTTATATTTTTTATCCAAATATTTATTCGAATATTAATATATATTTATAAGATCAGTTTTAAATACATTTATAAAATATGATTTTTTTGTGTGTTTATAAATATATAAATACATATATACAACACACACATACATATTATATGTGTATTTGAAGTATAATTATATATATATATATATATATTTTCAAATGTTATATATTAATATGTATATACATATGTTTAGAATATATAAATAATATATGTCATCTTTTCAATACAGACGCACACAAATACACACACACACACACACACATCATATAGGTATATAAATATTAATATATTTGTATTTTAAATAAAATGGATATTATTTTTTATTTAGATAAGCCTTATATATTGAGAAATATATTTTATATGTAAATATGTATTATTATTTATTTATAAAATTGTATTTTTATTGGTGAATATATACAAAATATGTATATATTGTTATATAATTGATTATAAATAACATTACATTTTGAAAAATGATAAAATTTTAAATCCATAATATCAATATAAACGCAAACTCTTAGAATAAATTCAGTCCCTAATGAATAAGGTAAACAATACCCCCTGAAATGAGGCAGAAATTCCATAGAATGTTAAAACAATGGGTATCTAGATTAAAAAACTAAGTTTTGGAGGCCTTCTAGGACTTTTTGGCCCTAAAAAATATATTATATAAGGTTTTTTTATATTAATATCATGTATATATCATTTTAGTATTCGATTTGATATGTCCAAGAGCACAAACGAACACCCAGATCAAAAGTGATGGTCGTTTGAAGTTTGAGTTACATTTTCAACTTATTTTAGATCTTTTATTGATTTTTTGATTTTTTTTGTCTTCAAATTGTTATTAAATAATTATTAGTCAATTATAATTATAGAATTACTAATTAATAACTTTTTATAGATATTTTATATTCCATTTTTACTATATATCTTATATATTAAGTGAAAATGTTTATTTATAATTATCTAAAACATATTTAAAAAATATATATTGTATTTATATCAATATCAATATACTTATATATTTATATATCAATATATTATTTTTATTAAATATATTTTTTTTGGAAATATACACTTTATCTGTTCTAGGGAAAAAAGCACTGATAAATCCCACCAATCAGTACTACTAAAAAAGCGTTAATAAAGGGGGGCCCTTTTAACAGTGCTAAAAAAAGTGTTGATAAAGGGGGTGCCTTTATCATTGGTAAAAAAAGTGCTGATAAAGGGTCACTTTTAACATCACTTTTTATGCACTATTAAAGGTTCCACTTATCATTTCTTTTTTAGCATTGATAAAGCCACCCCCTTTATCAACGCTTTTTTTAGCATTGTTAAAGGTTGGCACTGTGGAAACCCAATTTTGTGGTAGTGCCACTTTAATAATCTGTTATAGTTTTTTCTCATTATATTAAGTAAGGACACTACCAGGGTTAATCATTTTGAGGATGGTTTGAGTTACTCTACTTGATCATAGGTGAATATATTTTTCTTGAAATCCATCTCTAAGGTAATGTATCAAAAACTTATTATAGAGAAAAGTTGGATGGGGGGTTGATCATTTGGGAAGACTACTTCTTTTACTGGGGTCGGAAGTGTGTCGTTGTGTAGTATAAATTTGAGGTACAATAATTATCAATAGACAATATATAGGTAGGTAATTCAATGTAGGGGTTCTTGTCATCATATTAGATTAAGGGGCCATATCGAGAGATGTATATATGAAAATTTGGGGTATATTTAGCCTAATTGTGATAAAAATTTGAAGGAGGTTCATTCCTATAGGGATATGGGATAGAGGATATATATTTTAGTTCCATGTTTGGATAGTGGGTCCAAATTTTATCAAACTCATGGTTAAATAGCAGTGTGATGAGAAAATAATAATAATTATACCATTGGAGATCCAATTACCATTTTGGATTTCAAGTATGTCTAGGTTCCTAGGGGTAGGGGAAAGGGAGCCAGAAGAGAACAACACTCTATGGAGTGAGGTATCGAGAGCTCAAGGCTAAGGTTCAAGCCAGCTAAATTTCATCATTTAGTATCCTTTAGAAAATTATGAGGGTCCATATATAGTTTTAAGTATAATTATTTTGATTTCAACCTTATCATTTATTTTATTTGATATGGGTGAATTTTAATTGTTCAAATTTTATCAATTTATTAGTGATTTTGGGATTACTATAGAGTATTTATGTGGATTGATATCCATAAGTGTCCACTTAGGTGTGTATTCATATGTAAATTAGTGATTCTAGGAATGCACTGTCATGATTAGTGGATGTTAGCTTCTTGGGTATTTGTTCATGTTAAAGATGTACAATTTTGATGTGATCATTTATATGGATTGGTTAGATTGGTATTAACTGAACATTGAATTATAAAATTAGTTAGTGTTCTTCACATCCTTATGGGGGATTTTCATACCTATTTTTATGAGTGATTTCTATAGTCTGACCATTCATGATTGGACTATGGGTGTAGCACCATGACCTAGGAGCTAATTAATCGGTGTCCTAGTCTAGTTCACCGCATGACCTAAGGTGTACCTCCCCATATGGTAGAGGTTATCGAATAGTGGTGATGACCTGTGATATTTACATGGTAATATTATGATATTATTATTATATTATTCAAATTAGTGTAAATAATAAAGATAATAACCTGGAAATATAAAAATCATAGATAAGATAGGGAAAGTCTCAAAATAACTATATTATCAAATGAAACCACAATGATTAATTCCATAAATTCTATAAAATATCCCCAATGGATGAAATATATACAAGTATAATATAACAAATAAAATTAGAACTAAGACTCATCTTTAAAATGGTCCTGATTCCTTGTAAGTTCCATTATCCAAACTCCATACAATCCATTCAAAACTAAAGTAATCAACAAAATCGAGCACTTTTTCAAACATGAACCTACATCCAGATATTATTTTTCTCGATACCCAAATTCCATGGTGGTTTGAGTAGGCTATGAGTAAAAATTATTAGGATACCACCCAAAGTGACCCTAAAATAACCAGTCCATAATATAATGAATTAAAGAGTGCTATAAATGGGAACTTATTGATTAACATATTAACAATTTAACAATTTAAATAATTTAAAAAAAATGTAGTAAACAATCCCCATTTACTTGGATCTATTGTGACACCCAACACTATTATATACTTTATTTAGCCAATATCAGTGACTTTATGATCACAATATACATCATGGTTCCAAGGTACACTTCCAAGGAAACCAAAGTTATACCCAACATAAGGGAATCCACGTGTCTCAATTGGGTACTCCCCCTCAACAAATCCCATATGGAATCAAATAGAGGGGTGAATATTGGTATTTCATTGATCTATACTTCCAATATGAACTCTCGTAACCATCCTTTAAATTCAAAATAATGATCTAAATTGGGCCATTAGCTTAACTGAAAGCATTCTACTCAAAGTAATCAAGTAGGATCTAGGGATCTCATCTAGTGACATTCACCAAATTATCACACAATAGTCCATGAAATTAATCCTTAGAATTATATAGCATATAAATTACTATAATATAAAGGGGATCCAATCTAAATTATTTAAAAAATGAATCCATGTGAAGTCTAATGGTTCACTCAAAAAAATACATATCATTGGACCTCCATTAATCCATGGGTTTCACCCCACCACAATATTTTTAAGAGTCTCTTAGTTGAATATAAGTCTCTCTAATTTTATTCCACACAATTATATATATATAAATACCCAAAGGAATCTAAATAATTAAATCTAACCCATCATCATATCAAGATATATTGATTTATTAATTTTTTATTAATTAAAAATAACTTTTTATCAAGGAAAAAAATTATTCAAGAATAAAACCCCAAGGTCATCTTCTTGGAATTTTTCCCTCAATTATTAAGAAAAAACAAAACCATCCACTAAACCCCATCCCATATCATATATTCTTTAACACTTTCTCAGTTAACAATTTAAAAATCATTACTATAGGACTAGTCAATTTAAAATCCACTTCTCATTTTATGAAAAGGGTCATTTCAAATGACCAACACATTTATCCATTTCAAGTTACAATTACATTTACAACATTGAAAGTTGTGAAATCTCGTTTCACCACCATATAATCGATTTAAAAATCCAATTCCAATAATTTCAACATAAGTATCCTTTAAACATACTTCATTTACACTTTATAGACCCAATTAAACAATTTGTTGGACCAAACTCATGTTTTATCCCACTACGGATGCACTTTTCTTGGATTTCCCTTTATAAGGTTCAAAACATGAAAATTGTGTTTTTAATGTTAGAAAATCCAATTTTATAACATTTCATTTTAAATTAGTAAGATTTTTGGACAGAATTCATGACTGTACATCTAATGTGTTTGAATAAATAAGTAAGACTATAGGTTAATTAAAATATACCACCTACATTATTCCTAGAAAATCCAACTCATCTAATATCAGTCTCTAGTTCACCAAAAATTGAGAGAAATCATGAAACTAGAATGAATCTGAAATAATATGGAATATTATATATAACTGGGGAGATAGAATTATAAAATTAAGGAAAATAAGAACAAAAGGATATAGACACTTACACATACCTCAATCATCCCAACATATCAGACTAAAGTTAAATGGAACATCAAACAAGGGAGATTCATCCCTAAAAGAGGGGAAATGTTTCGTGTGTTTGGAGAGGCCTAATAGCCATGGGGAAACCCAAAATACCACATAAGAATAATAAGGGGTGTCCTATAGTGGGATCATGGGAGTTCCCCTAATTAAAAATAACCCAAGGGGACACTAACTATGTCACAAACTGGTTTGGGATGCCATCCAACCCGACACCCAACCCTGCACCTAACATGGCCTGAAGGGTGTTATTGATCCCCATGAGATGGAAACTAGTGTCTGGCCATCAAGTAATGCCCTTGGAAAAAGTTTATCTTATAAAGGAAAACTATGAATAGTTCAAAAAATTACATCACATCATAAACAATAACCATAACATGGATCAAAGAAAACACTATAAGAATTAGTTAAACATTTTGAATTTATAACAAAAAAACAAAATAACCAAAAGGGGGAGGAGACTAAATGGTAAAACAAGAATCCATGTAATATGTGGGTCAAAACCCTATACCGCAACAACCACCACCATCCCAAAAGGATATCTACCAACAAAAAAACACACCGTGTCCCCCATGGAAGATCTTTCCTTTACTCAGGTAAGACAAAACAAGATCTACATACACCCAAGGGTGCATGCAGGGTGTGATCTCACTTTCCCAAAAGGATACCACCAGATGATTCCATGAATAAATATTATAAGATAATTAAAAATTATTTTTTTTAAATAAAGAAAACAATTTGATTGAAAACATGAACTTTTATGTAAGAAAATAAAAAATTGAAAGAAAAAATAGAATAATAACCATAGGAAATCTCTATGTAACTAGGGTTAGTGGGATTATCATACTCTCAGTGATGAAACCTTTATGATAATTTCTATATTCTTATCGACCCAACCAATCCCCATCATAAATGTTTATATTGTTTTCTATCATGAACCAGCTAGGTTGGGTGAGTCATTCCTAGCATAATTTTCCTTGTATTCCCACCAAGATACCTAGAATTACCTTATGATTTCTTCCTTCTTAAACCATGTAACCTTTTTTCTTTCACAAACCAAGCCATCACAAAATCAAGCATTCCAATATCAAGGGGGTTTACCATCTTTCAAATCATATTCAATACAATAATTCCTAAACATTAATTTACACACATTCCAAAATAATTTTATAAATAATTTTAGGGATAAGAAAGAAAATATACATCATCAAATAATAGTGAGACACATAATCACCTACCTTTTCACATATAATCACCCAGAACCCATTGTAAACCGCAATTTTTTTCAATAGAAGATCCTATGAAGGAAAGGTTACATCAAAACCAAAAATATTTAACCCAAGGAAAAGATATTTAAACCAACATAGGTGAAAAAAATTGGAGAAAAGAGAAATCTAATAGTAATGTAGAATACACCAAAAGAAGATAAGAGAGAAGAAGATGAAGAACTTACATTTAGGTTTCTTGAATATGCTAAGCCAAAATCATACAAAAATTGAGCAAAAGTATGTAAAGGAGGATAATAAGGTTTTCCTAGGGATGGATGGGTAAAATGAGGTGAGAAATGGATGTTTGAGGGTTTATGTAGGGAAGGGGTAAATTTTAATATTCTAGATGGCCGCATGGTTTGGCCACACAGTTCACTAAATTATCCACCATCCATGTGGAACCTCTTCCAAGAGAGAAATGTGGATTCTAGTTTCTTGATGAGGGTTCATGCCTGTGTGGATGGATATGTAGCCTAGATAGTTCCACTATTCTGGGTGCACAGTTCACACAAGGGTGGCACACAATTTTCCCTAATTGAGAGACAATTGTGACAATTCTCCCCACCATGAAAAACTTTTTCCATCAGAAAGTCAAACTAATGTTTGATCAAAGAATGGATGAGGATACTGCTCCTCCACCCAATATTTTCATTCCCATGTTTCATTCTCATCATTTTAATACTTCCAAAGGACCTGAATCAAAGGTATGGATTAACCTTGAAGCACTTTCACTTGGGAATCCACAATTTTTTTTAGTTTTTTGAACATAGAAAAATTAGATTCCATCTTCATCTCTTCCATGTATAGCACATGAGACGTGTCTTGATTATACTTTTTCAATTGAGACAGATGGAACACATCATGTATTTACATCAAATGGTATGGTAAATACAATAGATAATTAACCTGTTTATCCTTTAATTGATCTCAAAAGGTCTGAAATACCTTATAATAATCTTCCCCAGCATACCAAGATGATGGTGACCTGGGTGAGGTGTCACCTTTAGAAACACCCAATCACCCACTAAGAATTCAATGGATCAGTTCCACTGATTGGGATTGGATTTATGGCGATTGAACACCATTAAAAACTATTGTATGATTAAATGAATTTTATCATATGTTTATTGCATAAGGATTGGTCCTATCAATGATGTATCGCCCACTTATGTCTAGAATAGGTGTGACTGGTATGGCCTACTATAAAGCTCTTTAAAGGGAGTTATCTTAATAAAGTATTCGTAACTATTATTATAAGAAAATTACAAAAATCCTAGATGTTTATTCCAAAAGACTCCAAAATAGAGAATATATTCTTGAATTTGATTTTCCCACACCATATGACCATCTTTTTGAGGATTTTATGTCATACTGAGTTTGAGTTGAGATCCCATTACCTTAAGAAGGCCTTCCTCGAACTAAGTGGTAAAGAAGGGGACACTATTTGAAATAATGGATGAAGAAACACCATGGAGCGTCAAAAATTTTGAACATACAACTGGCCCAAATCATCCACCTTGGTATAATTCTTAATCAGAATGAAACAGATGGACTTGGATAGATAGTCAATAGCAACCCAGATTGCATTCTTTCCCCGAGGTGTATAAGGAAACCCAATGATGAATTCCATGGAATACTTATCCCATTTTCAGGTATGAATGGAGAGTGGATAAAGCATACCTAAGGACATCTAGTTTTTGTCTATAATCTACTGGAAAGTATAGAACCTATAAAGTAATTCATCTATGTCATACCTCATACCATTACACCTAAACCAGAATCACACATCGTAAAACATCTTGGTTGTCCCGAGATGAAAAACCCACTAATACTAGTTTTTATCATGCATCACCATCTTCCACAATGATAACAGCACCAAAAAACAACCCTTGAAAACATTAATCCCGTTAAAAAATAATAAACATTCATTGGGAACCACCACACCATTTAAAATATAACTATAGTGCATACATAGCTCATCATTAGGCTTATCTTCTCAAATAAACTCAATAAGAGATGGATTTAATAGAATAATGGCCATGAACATGCCTATAATATGCTCCTTTTATTCTATGTGTATTTGGGAAAAAATGCCCATCATGTTTCATTCATCACTAGATTCCTTCATATCTTTCATCAGTATCTTCCCACATAGGGTGTTTCCTACCACATTCCATTTTCCTAGTGTATAGAATATATCAAAGTCAAAATCTTGATGATACTTGAACCATCGATGCTACCTTAGATTTAGCTCCTTCAGAGAGAAAATATAATCCAAACTCTTATGGTCCATGTATACTATAAATATCTCCTCGATGAGATAGTCACGCCATGTTTTCCAATCATGAATCACCTCTTCCAATTCCAAGTTATCAGTTGGGTAATTCTTTTCATGTGGTCAGAGCTGGTGGGAGACATAAACCACCACTTGGTGATCTTGTATCAACACACACCCAAGACCCATAAGTGAAACATCATATTAGACCATGTACCCCTTCTCAGATTCAGGTTTGACCAAAATTGGGGAAGTGGTTAATCGAAGCTTGATCTCCTCAAAAGATTCCTAAAATTATGGGATCCAATCAAACCTTACCCATTCTTGGTTAATCATACTCATGGGAGAATATGGGTGTGATAAATATTAGAAAACCCATATGTAATACCCTACCACAATCCAAGAATCTTCTCATATCAAATATATTCTTTGGTTTCTCCCATGACATCACTACTTTGATTTTTTCAGGGCCCACTAAAATCCAATGTTGTGAGATCACATGGCCCAGAAACTTGACTTCCTAGATACAAAAGGAGAAATTGGAGAGATTTTCATAGAGACGGTGAACCCTAAGAGTTCATATAATGAACCTCAATTGTTTTCCAGGATCTTCCTCTATCCCGATATAGACCAAGATGTCATCCACAAACACTATGTCAAAAGATCCAAGGTACTTATGGAACACCTAATTCATATAATTAGTGAAAACCACAGGATCATTTTCAACCCAAATGGAATGAGAAAATACTCAAGGTGGTCATATCTACATTAGAAGCTTATCTTGGTATGTATGCCTCTCTTACCGTAAATTAATGATACCCAGAGCGCATGTCAATATTAGAGAACCACTGTGACCCATTGAGTAGATCAAAGAGGTCACCAATTTGGGGAAAGGGATATTGTTTCTTGATTTTAACCATTTTTAACTTCCCTTAATCAATTCATAATCAGAGGGATCCATCATCCTTTTAGAAAATAGAACTAGGCCTGACCATGTTATGAATCATGGGAGAATTAATACTTTGGATTCTAAATCATAGAGATATATATTTTACACCCCCAACTCAGTGGGGGATATATGATATGATGGAAGAGATATCAACTATGTTCCTTATGCCATGTTGATTGTAAAATTCACATCTTGATTTGAAGGAAAACCAGAGAAATACTTTAGAAATAACTCTGAAAAATCATCTACTATAGGAGGAAACTCATTCTTAAGAATTCTACTCTTGTCTTATAACATAAGATAAGGGACCTATAAAATGAGGTTACCTAAATATAAAAGTGGAGGTCCATCTCTCCCAGATCAAGGATCTCATTCTTCTTAGAAGACCTATGTACTCCCATTGGGTTCCATAAAAGTTACTCACTGAAGAAAAAAATCAACATGAACCTTGAAACTTACCATCCAATACATTCCCAAGATCACATCAAAAAGATCCATTTCCAATATTAATAAGTCCCTTTTGAATTACACTCCTAATAGAGTAAGAGAATAGGATGGGCATCTGGAACCTTGTTCCCTCTTCTTTCCGAGTTGAATAACCAAATACATGAAACAAGTCATAATATCAGTTGGTAATTTCAAAATTTCCACAATATGGGTAGAAATAAAAGAATTTAAAGCACCCATATCAAATAAGGAAATAGTTATGAACAATGTGATTAGAAAAATACCCCCAATAATGATAGGACTTGCATTTTGTTCACCTCAATCCTGATTCATACCATGATGGTGATTTATTTCTAACAATTCCTAAGTTTGATTTGTGAACTCTTTCTCTTCTCCGAGTGACTCTAACAATAGGAAGATCTAGAATTTCCACCTAAACCAACAGTTTTATAACCCTAAACCCTCAATGATCTGGACTAATCTAGAAATTCTCTATGTACTGAGGATCCTGCACCACTCTGAGTGGGTGGACCACTCCTATAGGACCCTTTCAAGTCACCAAAAAACCCACATTGATGGAATTTTCTTGGTGAACCTAGACATGCATATCACATATGCCCATATCCCCCACATGATTCTCAAAAAACCATTCTACCACCTGAAGCTGCTGACATGGGTGGTCAGGGGGTATTTGAAGCTTCCCCCATTATTTTTTCCATGCTCCTCACACTTCCTCTTATCTTCAGACATTCCACTATCACCTTAGACCATAGGTAGAGTTATCCCAGAAAATCGTGAATTACCTATCTAGTAAATTTCCACTATCAGATCTCAATCCAACACATTAAAATATATATTCATTTTAAACAAGGACACATGGGATTAAATGTCTAGTCACAATACCATTTCAAAATTATTAGCCATTATATTCTTATTATTAACCAAATTTGGTGAAAAATGAACCAATTTTTTTAAAAAGGTTGGTATATTCTAACACAATTCAATCTCCCAAATGTAGATACATAATATCTCGTTTAATAGAAATAGAAAAGGTCTCAGGTAAATAATACTCATTGAAAACAACCTTGAGATCTCTCCAACACATCTTCTCATGATTTCTATCAAGAACCACTAATTCCCACCACTTATAATTGTTCCTTAAAACATGAATGAATCACATTTTACCATGACCACATTAGGGGTCTCTATGGACTCAAAGATCCTTTGAGTAATTTCCACCCAATATTCCACTTCCTAGGGTTCTTTCATACCCCAAAATGAAGGGGTTTTATTACTGAGGAACTCCAAATATTTATCATTTTTTAGACCTAGTTTATTTTCCCTTTCTTGAGCAAGACAAGAGCCCTCTCCCTAATCCAAATCATGGTAATATTAAACCACCACTTAAACTGATATATGATCCATAGGTGAGGGATAATTCCCCTCAAGTTCTTCCCATGGTTGTGTGGGAGGACTCTATGGATACATGGTGCTACAACAATAAACAAACAAAAAATGAACCATCATTACACCACCATTGAGTAATTCAAAAAATAATAATTATTTATTCACATAAATCAAAATAAAATAATAAAAAATAGAAAAAAAATAAATTAGATTAATTTTCCCCAACTTGGTGTTCATGTGTAGTCTACATATTTTGCATCCCACCTAAAAGAGGATTCAAACCAAATCTCAAGCACCCCATTGTGACCTAATTTTTATCACAAGGTGTGTTGGCCAGACACCCCACTTGAAACCATAACCTCAAGCCCTAAAAATCCTAGATCCAATCTACCCAAACTTTCCCAAATTATATAACCTAGAAGAGTGGATAAACCTAGAACTGATAAAAATTTCCACAAACTAGTTCGGGCTACCATCTGACCCAACACTTGACACAACTTGTGACATGGCCCAAAGGGAATTCCCAATCCCCACAAGATGGAAACTAATTTCTCAAAAACAAGTAACACCATTGGGAATAGTTTATCCCATGAAGTAAAACTATAAATAGTTCACTAAAATATCACATCATAACCAATTACCATAACAAGAGATATCAAAGGAAACACTACAAGCATGAGTTAAACATTTATAATTTACAACCAAAAATGGGAGGGATGAATGGTCAAACAAAGGGTTGAAACCCTATTCCTCCACCAACAGAACCTACCCAAAAGGATCACAAGTATAGAGAACCACCATCGCAACAATGTAAGGTCTCTCCTTTACATAGTTTAGAAAAAACAAGTTCTACATACACCTGAGGATGCATTTAGTCTTTAAGATCACTTTCCCAATAGGATACCACCAAATTATTCCATGAATATATTTTTATAATATAATTAAGAATTTTGTTTTTTCAAAATAAATAAATCAATTTGATTCAAAACATGCTTTTTGTGTAAGAAAAAAAGTAATGGAAATAAGAAAAATAGTGTAATAACCATTGGAAATATCTAGGTAACTAGGGTTAGTGGGGACATAGGATCCTCATACTCTCAGTGATCAGACCTCAATGTGAAGTTCTATGTCCTACTCATTCCAACCAATCCACATAATAAATGTTTATTTAGTGTTGTATCGTGAACAATCTAGATATGGAATGTCATTCTTATCATACTTTTCTTAGTCTTCACACCTATATAATCAAGATTCCCTTGTTCTTTCTCCCTTTTTAAATCATGTAAACGTTTTCTTTTATAATAGAAGGCATCATAAAATAAAACATGCCAATATCAATTTGGTTTAACCAATTTCAAACCATACACACATCCATAATTCCAAAAAGATGCATTTATAAATATGCAAAAAATATTAGAAATCATTTGAGGAAAAAATCAAATCTATATCATAAAAAAATGGATAGACAAGAAATTAACTACCTTTTAACTTGGAATCATCTATAACCAGTTGAAAACCACAAGTTTCAATAAGAGGATACCTTATGAAGGAAAGATCACACCAAAACAAAGAGGATTAAAAAAAATTAAAAGATATTGTACCCAATATAGGTCAAAACAGTTACTGATGAAAAGAGAACTCTAATACGAAGGGAGAAGAAACCAAAATAATAAAATTGAGAAATAGAGGAAGAACTTGAAGGTTTCTTGAAGATACTATGACAAAATCACCAAAAAATTGAGGCCAAAGGATTGAAAGGAGGAGAGGGAGGTGAACCTAAGGCTGGAGGGTTCGAAGGGAAAAGGGACAACATGTTTTCTTAGGGAGGATGCACACCCATGTGGATGGTATTGTTTTCTGGGTAGTGACATTGTCTTGGGTGCACTATTTGTATAGGGTCAACGCGCAGTTTCCCCTAACTGTGAGAAAACTTTGGGTCTCCTTCTATCCGGTCTGAAAATGAACATTTTTCTAAAAAATGTATAGTAAATCCATTGAATAAAGGTAATACTAAAAAATGAATAAATAAATAAAACGGTCCCAACTGATGTGAAAGACTAGCTGATATTGGGTTATCATCTAGACAGTGAGTCCAGTAGTGTAGCATGGCTTTTGGGGAGACTACCGGTTGGTCGGTGGATGATACTACTGCAACACGTACAACCCCAAAATCCTTCTAGTACTATTATAAAACATTTTCATTCTATATAACCCTAATTACCTGTCTAAAATGTCTCTTTTTAGGGTTTACAACCCATAGATCTTGGAATTTAATGCCCGCTGAAAATTTGACCCCTCCACTACTCAAAAAGCTAAACTCTCACCAAGGATTCATAACTATCCATACATATAAACATTACATACTCTACACCATAACACTTCCCATTCCAAAGAAATATTTTTGGTCATCTAACAGTATTACCCGGACTATGATAGTTATCAAAATGATTCCAAATGACTAAATTTTTTTCATGAACACTCCATGCATCCCCAAAACACAATTCTAAACATACAATACAAGGCCACCCAAATCTATGGTAATGCTCACCTTAACATCAACCACCACGATGAGTATCAATGGATTCCATCTATCCAAATACACCCATGTTTCATTGTCCAGCTAGTTTATGTCCCATGGTACCCCACCAAAAGGCATATCTTATAGGGTTGATTTCGAACCATGATGCCTCTCCCGATCATATTTTTCTAACCAAAGCTTGTTCTTAGTGGTCTACTAACCCACTAGGAATGGTTTGCAGTTCATCATACCTCAACATGAATGAGAGTAATAGTCAAGGATAATACCCAATCACATTTCCCATCTTCCATGGATGTTCCTCCACCATCTAACAATAACCTAAACATGACATAAATTCCATAAATAACTCCCAAAAAAGTTTTTTCTTCCTTATAGACATTCCTGATGGGGATCCAAACCCAACACATTGAATTATAATCAAAATGATTAATTGGGCCTCTTCCAACCAACTCATATCAATAATTATCAACTTTAGCTAAAGAAAATTATTAAAACCATAAGAGAGTAATGAATTGATCATATAAGGCATCATCTGGTCATCTAGGAACACTAAGTTTCAACTCGATGTTCGATATGATTTCATATCCAAAGCACTGATCACCTACAATAATCTGGATTCTCTCACCTAAGTACCAATATGACATCATATAGAACCACACATTGAACACATCATTCCATCTCAATCATAAACTAACTAATTGAAATCTTCTAACAATGCATAGATATTATCCTCTAGAATTCACTAAGGAATCTAGACTACCTCAAAATCCCAAGTATATAGAAATTTAATGTCATCACAATCATCTAAACATTGGTCCCAAACATCAATAACACTTATAACCAAAGTTATATATGCCAAAAAATAACATGGTTCTCCCCACCATGGGAGTGTCCTAGTCATTGTTCCACTAATACTGCACCCTGATATTAATAGACCATAGCATGTATATCATTGAACACAATGATTGGATGTAAATAAAATCACTCACTCTTAATCGTTGATCTAACAATAAAACACTAACCACTTTCATCTTGTGATATAACATCCTCAATCCTTATCAAAAAACCACTCAAATCCATGGTCACACCCTATAAATTCCTATAGTGGGATACCCCCCATATATATTTTTATACTACTACTCAACCACCAACCTCTATGGGTCTTGTAGTTACCAAACATGTGTCATTAATCCTGATCCACACCCAAAATCCTATAAAAACTTAACCATGATTGATCTCTTGGATTTACCCTATCACAACATTATAGTCTAAACCAATAATGTCCCTTCCAACAGAGGGTCCTTCCCTTTTTCTTTTATACTTCAAGAACCAATTCTGAAAAAGTATCAACAATATAATAATCCCTCATATTAACACAACCACTCAGTGACCCAAAACATTATAGGAAACTCACTTGTTAGATCACAAAAACTTGACCTCTAAATGAAAAATGTCACACACTCTCCCACCAACTGATCATATAGCCTTACTCACACTCCTGGAATCTTGTTGCACCTAAACTGAGATTGCATGCCTAAACCGAAAACCATGATCACATAGATATCAACCATATATAACTAGGATCACCCTTGGTGATCCTATTTAAAATAAGACACTTTACTTATTCCAACTCCCAATATATGACATCCTTACAACTCATTTTATTCCAAACTATAATTGTTTATCTCGACTCTCCCCAGTTTTCTATATGTTCAATCAAAACTTGATAGTGTTGGGTACTCAACCACTCCTTAAATCTACCCCCAACTGTAATGACCAGAATCCGGAGCCCGTCCACTGGTGCCCCATACCCGGTTCACCACATGACCTCAAGCGCATTTCCCCAAACGCCAGAGGCTACCAACTAGCAGCGAGGGCCTTGGTAAGTTATTGGGGAAACTATTCCATCATTCGTTAAGGTATAAAAGGTTAGGAAAACAATAATAAACAGTATACAGCAACTAAACTGAATAGCGGAAGCAATGTATAATAATAATAATGATGCAACATGGTACATATGTCTATGGAAAGCAGTAAACAAACCAATGTGATAAAGTACAATTGAAAAAAAGTGCAAAAAAAAACAAAGTAAACTCCTCAACATCGCAAGCCTCAGCTCGGTCCCATGCTCGCCAACTCCATTGCAATCAAGAACCTGAAGTAGAAGGGCGCTTTCCCTTATCTATTCCTACAATAACAAAGTCTTCATGGGCCCAAAAGCATGGCCCAAACAGGGTGTGAGATACAATCCCCATAGGAAATCACCCAAAGATCTGTACCTAACAGTCAATGAGCACATGGCAAGTAAAGTACAGAAACAGTAAACAAGAAAAATACACAGCAATCACAGTCCACGGTTCTAGCATATAAAGTACACATGTAAACAACCAGTAACAAGAAGAAAACAGGTAACCCTCTGGGTAGCTCTCACAACCTAACCCCTATGGTTCAACCTACAAGTACTAGTAACCCTCTAGGAGGCACACATAGTCTCACCCCTCTGGTTCAGCTAAGGAAAAGACTCTCTAAGGAATCACTCACCGTCAATTCCCCCTATAGTCTCGTATTGTGCTAAAGGCTCTCTGGGGAAGAACACAACGTCTCATTCTACCTGTGGCCCACGTCAAGGAACTACAGACTCTCTGAGGAAGCACTCATCGTCAATTCCCCATGTGGTCTCGCATCGTATTAAAAGACACTCTGGAGAAGCCCTTACGTCTATTCTCCATGTGGTCTACTACACTAGGTTCTCACATTACTATGTGAAACTAACATCCTCAGTGTGAGAGTATCGTCCAAGTAAACCTCAAGAACTACTTGGATATCATTCTAAGGCTCAACAGCATAACAAAGCAACAGTTCCACTATCCTACAACTAGGCATGGAAATCAGAAAAACACCAAACAAGCAAATGAGAATGAAAAACATCCCGAGTACAGTAAAAACTACCATATACATAGGTAAAATACATCTACTCAAGCAATAAAGCAAGCAGGCAATACAACAGGGGAAAAACAGGAACACGCAACACCCCGTTCAAGGGTATTGGTGGAATTTTCACAAAATACTCAAAGACTTTATACAGAAAGGCACAAACCACCTACCTCGATCCTAGGAGATTGATATACTTGAATCACGATGACTGATTCTCCCTATAATGTCATAGATATAAGAAAATTCACAAAACGTTCAGCCTTAGATAACTTGAGAAGGAGGAAGAACCATGGAACAAGGATAAAGCAAAATAAATAGCTCACTGAGGTGATCCCAATGCAATGGACGGTAGCTGGAACAGAGATCGGACGGAGGTATGGCGGCTCGGAGAAGATTCGCAGCCCTCAGTGCTCTCGGACGAACGGAATCTGAAGAAGAAGTCGTTTCTGTGCATCAGGCGTGACCCCAGTCCGTTTAGTGAAAAAAAGTACACGACGTGTACTAGGTTTTTTCCGTACTCCACCAAAATCGGCCTCCACATCACCCCTACACACTGTGTGTGTGGCCAGGACATGGTCAGCACACGGCTTCGAGCTGGAGGAGAGTACACGGTGTGTACTCAGAAAGTACATGGTGTGTACTTCAAAAATTTCGAGAATTTTTGTTTTTCTCAAAAACTCCAGAAAAAAAAAGGCGTACCTGAAACGAAGATCTGGGTTCTTACAAACTTCACCCCTTAAAGAAATCCATCCCCTAATTTCCCTAGAGAGGCATAGAAGAAGAAACCCCGAACAGCTCTAGCCACTGCGACTGTACATTGGCCTCCCTCTCCTAGGTCTCGTCCTGTACTCGCCCATACTGCCATAGCACCTGTACAAGAGGGACAGACTGCCCACGGAGAACATTCGTACTGCGATCGACAATCCGGATGGGATGCTCCTCAAACGATGCATCCACTTCGAGCTCAACCTCCTCGGGATAAAATACATGAGACGGGTCTAAGAAGTAACTTCGGTGTTGAGAGATGTGGAAGACATCGTGCATGGCCCGGTACCTCTGGGGTAGCTGCAACCGATAGGCAACCGGCCCAATTCTCTCCAAAACCTCAAACGGCCCGACATACCGCGGTGAAAGCTTACCCTGTCTCTGAATACTCTTGTGTCCCAACCTCGGTGCGACATGCAGAAAAACCTGATCCCCGACCTCGAACTCCATAGGTCATCTCCGCTGATCAGCATAAGACTTCTGTCGAGACTATGTTGTATCCATCCTCTTCCGAATCAGCTCTATCTACTCTCAAGTCTCCTGAACAAGATGAGGTCCCAGCAAAGCTACCTCTCCTTCCTCCAGCCAGCATAATCGTGATCGGAATGGACTACTGTACAAATCCTCGTATGGTTCCATCTGAATAATCACCTGAAAACTGTTTTTGTTGGCGAACTCCACAAGAGGGATATGTTTTTCCCAAGAACCGCCAAAGTCGAGGATGCAAGCTCTGAGCATATCCTCTAGCACCTAGATTGTGCGCTCGGACTGGCCATCAGTCTAGGGATGGTATTCCATAATAAAAAGTACCTGGGTAACCAAAGCCTTCTGAATTCCCTGCCAGAACCGAGAAGTAAAGTGTGCATCCCTATCTGAAACAATGAAGTGTGGAACTACATGAAGACGAACGATCTCTCTGATGTACAGTCATCCCAGATCATCGACGCTGAAGGTCTCCTTGATCGAAAAGAAGTGATCAACCTTCATGAGCCTGTCGACGACAACCCAAATAGCATCGTTCCCTCGGGGTGACCTCAGTAACCCGGTCACGATGTCCATCGCAACATCGTTCCACTTCCACTCCGGAATGGGTAACTACTGTAAAAGGCATGTTGGTCGTTGGTTCTCTGCCTTCACCTGCTTACAAGTAGAACACCGCATGATAAAACCAGCAACATCATTCTTCATACCTGGCCACTAGTACTGGAGATAAAGATCCCGATACATCTTGGTGATGCCAGGATTAACTGCCCATACTAAGGAATGAAAATATCGCATCAACTCCTCGCGTATGTCTATCGGCACCCATACACGTCCCTGGAAATGAAAGATCTCATCCTAGCCCACTGTCCATCCAGGAAGAGGGTCCTCTCCTAACACACTCTCTCACTGGACTAAGCCTTCTGAGTCTGATAGTTGCCTCATTTGTACCCAATCATGTAGTATTGTGGTAACAGCTACAGAAGATAGGAATGTCTGTCCCAGTCTGTCATGCACCTCCAGATGCATCTCAGAGAACAGAGCAATGAGCTGCCACTCACTGTTGGCCTCCTGAACTGCCTGAACCTGATTTCTCCTGCTCAACGCATCTACCACTGCGTGGCCCTTTCTCGGTGTATAGGCATGCTCGAAATCAAACGACTGAAGATACTCGACCCATCTGCGCTGCCTCAGATTCAGATCACGCAGAGTGAAGATATACCTGAGACTCTTGTGGTCAGTGAAGACCACAAAGTTCTCTCCCAGCAGATACTATCTCCAACAGCGTAAGGCGTGAACAACAGCTGCCAACTCCAGATCGTGCCTAGGGTAGTTTCTCTCATGTGGCCTCAACTGCTGAGACCGGTACCCAACAACTCCATCTCCCTGCATAAGCACAGCCCCCAGCCTGATACCTGAAGCATCACAGTAAACAGTGTAGCTCTTTCTTGGCTCTGGAAAGACTGGTATCGGTGTTGACATCAACCTTCCCTTCAGCTCCTAAAAGGCTGACTCACAAGAATCTGACCATAATAACGTCTCCCCCTTCTTGGTCAGACCATTCAATGGTGCTTCTAGGTGTGAGAAGTCCTTAATGAAGCGTCTGTAGTATCCAGCCAACCCAAGGAAACTCCATACCTCAAAAATGTTCTTCGGCTGCTCCCAGGAAACTACATCTCTCACCTTCTCTGGGTCCACGGATACTCTTTCCTCTGAGATGACATGACCAAAGAAGTGAATCTAATCCATCCAAAAGTGGCACTTAGAGAGTTTAGCATAAAGCCGATGCTCTCTCAGTATACTCAGAACAATCTCAAGATGTGTGACATGGTCGTGTCGAGTGTGAGAGTACACCAAGATATCTTCCATGAAGACCATGACGAAGGAGTCCAAGTAAGGATGGAACATTCGGTTCATCAGTTCCATGAAAACTGTAGGTGCGTTCGTGAGACCAAACGGCATGACTGTATACTCATATAGACCATACCTGCTCCTGAAGGCTATCAGAGGTATATCTTATGGTCTAAATCGCAACTGATGATAACCAGACCTCAAGTCGATCATCAAGAACACCCGGGCTCCTTGAAGATGATCAAATAGGTCATCGATATTCAACAAGGGATATTGGTTCTTGACCGTCAACTAGTTCAAATTTCGATAATCTAGACAAAGCCGAAGGGTACCATCTTCCTTCTTCGCAAATAGGACAGGCGAACCCCAAGGAGAAGTACTGGGTTGGATGAAACCCTTTTCCTGTAACTCCTCCAACTGCTTCTTGAGCTCCTGAAAATCAGGTGTAGCCATACTATAAGGAGGAATGGGCACCGGTGTCTCTCTTGGCATGAGCTCAATAGAAATTTCTACCTCACGCTCCGGAGGAAAACCTGAAAATTCTTCTGGAAAGACATCCCGGAAACGATACACCACTGGAGGAAAGTACAACTGTGAAGTCCCATGATCATTCAGGTAAAGACTAGAAATATGGGTTGTCCCCCTTCCTAGCCCATGATGCTCGAGTCCTGCTCGACTCACCTGAACATCCCATTCACCTCAATGAAGAAAAGATTCACCCTCTGGTGAAACGAAACACACTCTGTAGTGATAACAGTCAACAGCTGCCTGGAAGGGAACCAACCAGTCCATCCCGAGGATGACATCATAGCCTATCATCTCTAGGACATAGAGATCCCATGATAAATGATACCCTGTAACATCAAGAGGGAACTCTCTACACAAGAATACACTAGATGTCCTTGTCCCCAAAGGTGTGTCTAGTGTCAACAAGTCGACAGAAGAAAATACACAGAGCCCAATGCTCTCCACAGCAGAAACAGAGATAAACCTATGCGTAGCACCAGTATCGAAAAGAGCTGATGATAAAACTGAGGATACTAAAATTGTACCTCGAACTGTAGAAGGGTCGGGATCCTGCTCCTGATAGGTCTGCTCCACTATGAAAGTCTGGCCTGCACCGTGGCCCTGGCCCCTGGCTGACCACTCTGAGCTGATCCACCTTGCTGGTACTGAGGGACTGGTGGCTGACCGCCACAGCCTCAACCTCCACCTCGGCCTGAACGACCAGAAGAACTCTAGTTCCCCGACTGGTGAGAAACTGGGGGGCTTGCTCCTGAACGACGAGTCATAGAAGAACCCTGATCACTTGCTGCTGGAGAGAAAACTGGAAGAAACTCTAAAGGTGACCCATATGCCGCAAGAACGACACTCCACGGGGTCTCTCTAGCACTGAGACCTCGTGTGCCCTAACCGGCCACACTAGTAGCTTACCACTTGGCTGCCTGATGATGCATCTAGCTTCCTCGGATCACCGTGAATAGACTCCCTACGGCACTTCTTTCTCTCATCTGGAGGAAAACTAGCTCTGGAAGCATAACCACCCTGGATCGCAGCTCCAGACTCTCTTAGATTGTGCTCTAAAATCAGTTCCTGGTTGATGATGGAAGTTATGGAAGTCAACTGGAAGATATTAACCTACGAGAGGATCTCCCGCCTGAGACCATCCTTGAACTTCCTTGCTAAGAACACCCCACTCCCATCCCGGAGAAGTGTGAAATGATGCAGCTCGGTGAAACGAGATAAATACTCCATGACAGAAAGAGTACCCTTCTCTAAGCTCATGAACTCCCGGGCTCGATTGTCCCTCAGGCTCTCCGGGTAGAAGTAGTCATAAAAAACGTGCTGAAACTCCTCCCAAGCCATAACCTGCCGGTGACCCGCCTATGAGATCATGTCCCACCACCTCTTGGCGGAGTCTCGGAGCATGTAGGTGGAGTGATTTACCCGACTCTCTAGAGGTGTCTCCAGAAGCTCTAAGATAGTCAGCATGGCTTCCAGCCATGACTCGGTAGCCTCTAGTCCTCCTTCTCCCGAGAATGTGGGAGGATAATGCTGCTGGAACACCCGTGGAAAATCTTCCATAGTCGTGGCAGGAGGCAGTGCTCCCTAGAAGGTCTGCATCATCCTCAAAAAACCTTCCCTGAACTGCGCATCAGCGCCTGCAACTGGTATGACAGACGGTGCCAAGGCTGGCTCGACTAGAGGATCAGCAGGAAGTCTCTGATCAACCATATCTGGCGTCTGATCACTGCCTGATGACAGACATACAACTGAAGGACGTCTAGGAGGCATAGATCTGAAAGATCAAAAGAACACCTTAGATCAGGAGAACAAGGACAGAGAACACAAGGGAACAAAACGGGAATAGGGGAAGAAAAACACACATGTTTACAAAACACGACTACATGGCCTGTATAAAAACTACACGACGTGTACTTGAACTCTACTCCCCTGCCCGAGTCTCTTTAAACGGATAACCAACACGATATTCTTAGAAAGAGACTACATAGAGTGTTCCTTGTGGACACGGCGTGTAGTAGACAAGGATTCAACGACCCGTGTTGTTAGTTACACGGCTGACTACACGACTGAGACTACACTGCGTGTTCCAAACAAACACAGAGTGTACTCGAAGACTTTTCCCAACCCGTGTTGTTGGCGACACGGCCAAGTACATGGCTGACCCTTACACGGCATGTTCTGAACACACACAGAGTGTATAGGCTAAGGTGACACCATCCCATGTTGCTCGTGACACGACTGGGTACCTGAACAAGACTACACTGCGTGTTCCGAACAAACACGGCATGTGGAAAAGAAGGAAATGTCGGCATGTGTTGTTCGTGACACGGCCCGGTACCAGGACAGGACTACACGGCGTGTTCCCCATGGACACGGCATGTTCTACCCGAGCTTCCCTGACCCGTGTTGTTAGTGACACGGTCAGGTACACGGATCTGAACTTACACGGCGTGTACCTGCCATACAAAGTGTGTTCCCGAAATTACTTTCACGGCACCCTGTTCCGCTCACGCGGTCAATGACACGGCCTCAAAACTACACGGTGTATATCCAAAAAGTACACACCGTGTATTCTGGGTTTTTCTAGGCAGTATCTCAGAAACTACACAGAATCCCAGAAACACTAAAAACAAGGAAAGAGGTGCCAAATTCCGATTCATGAGGGCTTATACTCCCCACGAATCAAAGCTTGGCATCTACCACTGTCATATACAAGAGAAAATAGGATCATGATCCACCAAATTCTGATTAATGAGGGCCCATAACACCTCAAGAACCAAAATTTGGCGTTCATTTTAAGCAACGCACAAAAAAAATAGTCCGTTAACATATCAGCATAGAATCTATCAAGCATCTATCACAATAACATAAATAATCTACACAAAGCCTATCATAATAGCATGCAATCGCTAATGCACCCTAGATGGAATGGCAAGAATTCATGGCATGTGATTTCAACAGGTGCCTATATGAAGCATGAGACGACATACCCTCATCTCATCGGGTTGCGATAGAATTAGAACCTCAATCATTAAGAAAATAATAACATAAGGCTTGTGAATCACTCTAGGTGAAATCATATCAACCGTAAAATCTCAAAACCAGAAAAATGCAATTAACCAGGTAGTATGGATTTTTCCTGTACACGGGTAAGCTACTCCCAAGCATAGATTAATACCAAGTACCATATTCATCCTATCCCTGGCTAAAGTCTCCAAACAGTAAGGCAAGAGAAAAGAACTCATTTGATACCACATTATAACCACCTGAATATGGATCCCCTCCACTGGTGCCCCGTACCCGGTTTGCCACATGACCTCAAGCGCATTTCCCCAAACGCCAGAGGTTTCCGACTAGCAGTGAGGGCCTTGGTGAGTTATTGGGGAAACTATGCCCTCATTAGGTAAGGTATACAAGGTAAGGAAACCCGCAATAAACAGCATACAACAACTGAACAGAACAACAAAAGAAATGTATAATAATAATGATGCAACATGGTACATATGTCTATGGAAAACAGTAAACAAACCAATGTTCTAAAGTACAACTAAAAACAAAGTTCAAAGAAAACAAAGTAAACTCCTCAGCATCGCAAGCCTCATCTCGGTCCCATGCTCACCAGCTCTAGTACAATCAAGAACATGAAGTAGAAGGGTGCTTGCCCTTATCTATTACTGCAACAACAAAGTCTTCTTGGGCCCATAAGCATGGCCCAAACAATGTGTGACATAAAATCCCAGTAGGAAATTACCCAAAGATATGTTCCTAACAGTCAATGAGTACATGGCATGTAAAGTAAAGAAACAGTAAACAGGAAAAATACACAACAGTCACAGTCCACAGTTCTAGCATATAAAGTACACAAGTAAACAACCATCAACAAGAAGAAAACAGGTAACCCTCTGGGTAGCTCTCACAGCCTAACCCCTATGGTTCAACCTAAAAGTACTAGCAGCCCTACAGGAGACACACACAGTCTCACCCCTCTGGTTCATCTAAGGAAAAGAATCTATGAGGAAGCACTCACCATAAATTCCCCCTATAGTCTTGTATCATTTTAAAGGATCTCGGGGCAATAACTCAACGTCTCATTCCCCCTGTGGCCCACATTGAGGAACTACAGACTCTCTGATTAAGCACTCATTGTCAATTCCCCCTATGGTCTCACATCGTATTAAAGGACACTCTGGAGAATACCTTACATCTAATCTCCATGTGGTCTACTACACTAGGTTCTCATAGTCCTGTGTGAAACTAACATACTCAACACACGGGTATCATCCAAGAAAACCTCAAGAACTACTTGGCTATCATTCTAAGGCTCAACAACATAACAAAGCAACAGTTCCACTATCCTATAACTAGGAATGAAAACCAGAAAAACACCAAACAAGCAAACGATCATGGAAAACATCCAGAGTACAATAAAAACTACCATATACACAGGCAAATACATCTACTCAAGAAATCAAGCAAGAAGGCAATACAACAGTGGAAAAACAGGAACGCGTAATACCCCATTCAAGGGTATTGGTGGAATTTTCACAAAATACTCAAAGACTTTCTACATAATGACACAAACCACCTACCTCGATCCTAGGAGATCAATATACTTGAACCACGATGACTGATTCTCCCTAGAACATCGTAGATCTAAGAAAACGCATAAAACTTTCAACCTTAGATAACTTGAGAAGGAGGAAATACCATAGAACAAGGCTAAAGAAAAAGAAAGAGCTCACCAAGGCGATCCCAATGCAATCGACGACAGCTGGAACGGAGATCGGATGGAGGCACAGTGGTTCAGAGAAGATTCGCAGCCCTCAACACTCTCGGACGAACGGAATCTGAAGAAGAAGCCATTTCTGTGCGTCAGGCGCGATCCCGGTCCATTTAGTGAAAAAAAGTACACGGTGTGTACTTTTAGGGCACATGGTGTGTACTAGGTTTTTTTCATACTCCGCCAAAATCGGCCTCCATGTCACCCCTACACACCAGGTGTGTGGCCCGGGCACGGTCAGCACACAGCTTCGAGTAGGAGGAGAGTACACGGCGTGTACTCAGAATGTACATGGCGTGTACTTCAAAAATTTCTAGAAAGTTTATTTTTCTCAAAAACTCTAGAAAAAAAAAGGCGTACCTGAAACGAAAATCTGGGTTCTTCCACCAACCTTGATACCAAGAATTGACACCACTAGTTCTTTCATGATCAAACCCATCTAAGGCATCATATTTCTAGAACCCAAATCATTCATCTAGTCATCTATCACATACCAAAAGTGCATCCACGTGATATAGTCAGCAATATAAATGAAATTCCCCTCCAAAAAAACACATACACAAGGCCCTATCACCATTGGTGATTAGGCACAACTAAACCAAAGCTAGATGGAACTGAAAATTCCCAAAACCACATAAGCCAAAGCATTCTCCCAACACCACATCACTAAACTATATCACCAGATCATGTCAATCCCAATCAAATTTCACCATATAAGGTCACATGGAATCAGCTAAAAAACCTGAGTCATAAACAAGGGTCCCTTGGTCCTTACACCTTTCTCCTAAACCAAGCCCCACAAGGGTTACTACTTAGGGGATAATAATTTACCCTATCTCAAGTTTAAGTGACATATAACATGCCAAACACCCATCTCAAGGTTTTTAGAAATTGGATACTCTCTATATACCCTCGTACCCCTACTAGGGTCATCACTACAAATAATACATGTAATGAACCTGGATCAAGTATCCTAGATTCAATGGTTGGTTTATTATATTAGTACTAAATAAAAGTGACCTCATCCTAAATGATTGAATAGATTATTATTATTGGAACACTACATTAATACTTGAAACTCATAATACATTTAGAAACATAAAATATAACATGTCAATTTATTTATGAACACCATTATTCCCTTTAAAATATCCTTGTATGTCAATCATAAAACACTTCCAAGAATACAATGGAAAGGAAGTAGAAGAAAGGAGTGAGATCAATTAATCATTAAGGTAACGTGTATATTAAAATCTATCATGAATAAATCTATAATAATCAATATGGCATGGTAAATATCTGAAAACACATTCCCGATAATCGATAACTTGAGCATGAAGAATAAAGTGGCAGTAATAAATGATGATCAAATAATTCCATATAAATAATCACATGATATGTGAAATTATATATGTATATCATAACTAATCAAATAATTCCATGGAAATCAATTACAAATATCATAATGATGGAATGAGTAATTTCATACATCATAAGCATACCATCAAGGCCTCATGCGAAGAAATATAAAATAAATGTGTAAGGAATTAGAAAAATACCTAAGATAGTTTTTCTCATGAGACCTACCGATCCATTAGTGGGGCTATAGTGGGACCCAACCATCACTTTTGAAGTCAAATTTATTCCACATACAAAATATTTGAAACATAATTAATGTAAAAATTGATATTAAAAAAACTAGAATACAAAATGTTAAGAATTTACCTAATTAATAAACATATTGATAAACCCTTAAGAGTAATATGGTGAATGGTAAAAAATAGAACATTCCAAATAAAGAATAATATAAACCAAATATGTATGACATAGATGAATATACTTAAAAAATATCACTCAAATATTTTTTGAGAAAAATACCCTTTTCATTTTGAAACAACTAAAAATTTACCAAGAATTAAGGGAAACATTTTCCTTGGAAATATCTATTTAAACTTTTAAAGGATTATTTAAAATAATGATAGGTATAAACAGTGTAAAAAATTCATGTCATATGAGTTAAAAAATATATTCCATTCACACTTTTGTAAAAGGTCAGAAAGTACCTCATTTGGTAAACTATAGGAAGATTTCTTTTAACCCAATTTTTAAAAGTAAAACATGGGAACAAATAAATTTAAAAAATCATTTAAGAATAGTAAAAATATTATTTAAAATATTTTAAGGAAAATATGTATATGAAAGAAAAATATTCCCAGTCGAGTAGAAAAATAAAGTCAATTTTCCTTAAAAACATGGTTTTGGTATCTTAAGTACTTAAAGAGTGTAAAATAAATGAAAAATTATGATTTAAATACATAAATAGAGGATAATGATATATAAATTTTTAATATATAAATATCAAATAATTCAACTAGTAGATACTTTAACATAAACAATTCCGAATAATGATGAGATCGTGAAGTAAACTCTTACCATAGGTTCGACTTCCTTTGAATGAGTTAGAAACTACTTTATAATAAATATATATTTATTATAAATATATTATATAACTATACTTATATATATCATACCATATATTATTTACTTATAACATTTTATCAACCTTTTATTAACAATTATTTGTTATAATTATGTTCCTTGTAATAAATGCTTCTTTCCCCATGGATTCTTTGGTTCAGCAGTTTTAGTCCTTATACTTTGATCATGGTTTAATAATATACAGAATTATAATAATGATATAAATATAATATATATTCATTATATATCTATTTAATTAAATCTATAAATTTTATAGATAGAATAATGAATTAAACCGTCCAAGGAGATGGTAGGTCGTACGTATTCTTAAACATTATTTTCATTTTTTGAAGGATGGAACAAGAAAAAGGTAGATAATAGTTAAAATTTTAATAATTATTATTATATATTATATATATAATATATATATTCATTATATTTACCTTTATTAATAGCAATGTAAATTATAAACGAAAAATGAATAACATTGCTTCGTGGAGGTGGTAGTCCACTCGTACATACGAGTGATGTTATCATTTTTCAATGGATTGGAAGGTAAGAAGTTATATGTAATATTATTATTATAGAAACATAATTATTTTATAAATATGATATATATATACTTTAAATCCATCATTATATCCAGTTGGGAGAGGTGATAGTAGAAAATGAATTACATCAGTTCGTGAGGTGGTATTCTGTAGAACACACGATCGACGGTTTCACTTCCCATTTGATGGAATAGGATATGGATATAGGTTATTCCATAATCATAATAAAAAATAATTATTTTTTAGATAATTATGTCATTATATTTTAATTATTAATAAATAATTTACGGTGTAAAGAGAATAAGTAAAAAAAGAAAGATCTTAGTGAAGACAATTAACTTTTCTTAGAAAAATCTCCTTTGGATCTCTTATTAAGAACCCTAGAGTTGCTCTATGGGAAGAAAATTTAGATATAGAAAATGTAAAAGGGTATTTTGAAGATATTTTTGCAGGTTAATTTTAAGATAAATGACTCCAAATTTGTGAAATAGTGAGGGTAGGAGGTACCCTTTTATAATTGGGGTGTGTGGTACACTTGTAATTTTTCAACGTTTTACAATAATTTCAAGTCACTTTCTGGGAAAAATGTATCCCAAAATGAAAATTAACAAACCTTAGATTATATTAGGAATAAATATTTCTATTAATTAAGAATTATACAATATTTTAGGTGATTTTTATTCTTATCTTTTTAGTTTAACCCCAAGTGAACCTATTTTAACCTTAACCATGGTGACATATTTTTACTATCTTTACTATTAATGACAACCAAATATTAAGTTAAACTTATTAACTATTATATATTATTATTATTAAAAATATTTAATACATTTTTTCAAAATAAATTTATATATTTGGTATAATTTAATTTAAAATTTAACCTACAATTGCAATGAAAATGCAGTTTTCCAAAGAAAATTATCTTTAACTCAAAACATTTTTATATCAAAATTTAACTTTAAATTGATTATAATTAACTAAATTAGATTATTAATATTATAATTTAACTAATTTTAATTTTAAATCTATTTTAAAATAAATTATAACATTTTAAATGATTTAAATGAAAAGACAATTTTTAATAAAAATCTGTATGTTTACTATTCATCGAAAAAATTATCCTTTTTATCAAATTATATGAAAATAAACTATAATATAATTTTGAAATATTGATTTAAAAAATTAATTTCATTTTTTGAAAGATATTTTCTAAATTTTTAAAATAAATTAATTTTAAAATAAGTTTTTCAAATGCAATGAAATAAATTTTTAGAAAAATAATATTTTTTAAGTATAAAACTAGATTTTTGTATACCATAACTATAAAAAAATTTGATGAATGTTAAAACATTTGATTGAATAAATAATATATAAAATTATTTTAAATCATACACCAATAGTGCCACAAACCAACCCAATCTAGGGCTTGAGCTGCAATTACCCTAATCCCGCCTCCATAGGCCAAGGGGTGGGGATAAGCGCCAATGTCATAACTAACACATGGATGCCATTTTCTAAGTACCTATACACAAACACACACATCCATATTTTTCCAAAATTTTTATGGAAAGAAAAAAATATACAAAACTATTATAAAGTAAACCAAGCATTCATGAACCTTTAGATAGTACAAAAGTACGGTAGTGTTACTGAAATGAAAGGGAAAAAATACACACCTAAACAGAAATATGTCCCAACTAGACAAAAATAGAAAATTAAATAGTTGAAAGATATCCTAGCTCATAAATCCCAAGATATGAACATCATACCCATTCTAAGAACCCATTATCCCTAAGCTCCCCTGAAGTCACAGCTGACAAGTCTGTCATCTGCATAAGACGCAACACATGTGGGAAAATCCCATGCAGGTGTGAGTATATAAATACCCAGTAGGGCACCCCAAAAGCTGAAGGGGAGTAGTAAGAGATACAATATTAAATAAATGCATTATATATCAAAAGTTATAGTCATAGAGAATAGATCAAATCAAAAAATATTGAAAGTAAGATCTTTCAAACACAATGGGAAAGACATGGTGAGTATATGAACTGCCCATTGAGTCTTTTACAACTATAGATGGAGATTAGAATCATTAAACAATGATAATCTAAATACGTAAAAGACCTGACATACCTTGTGAATCTTTTCCTCTCCTGGAAGGAGAGTATCAAAATCCAAGGTGTTGATACAATAGGATGTGTGTGTGAGTGTGTGTATTTATATGCTTAGTCAAAATAATTCCAAATTAGAAGTTAAGGGGATCTCCATAAAAAGATCAGCCAAAAGAAGGCCAAATGAGAGAGAAAGGGGTTCTAAATCTCACAAGTCAACCTAAGAAGAATAGTATCTAATAGTTCCAAAAGTCTAACAATGATGCTCAGCATCTCAGGATTCAGCCTAGAAGTATCCATCCAAGTCAAGCCACACCTCGTCACTAAGCGTCATAGTCAAGGGGCTATAAACTCTAGATAGGGAACCCAAGACCTAGTTCAATTGGAAGGCCCCACTTTGATAGTTGTCGAGGAACTCCATTGGCCAACCCTAATAAAGGGTGTTGCTCTATAGAATCTATAGAGAACCAATGCACATGCTGATGGGGGGCTCAACTCGAGTGTCACGGGGACCCACACCCATTATTATGTTGATTTCCACTCGGTAAGGTAGAGTGCTCACTCCCTATCTGATTGGGGGTTCCACTCTATAAGGTTGAGGACCTGCACCTAAGAGTATCGGGGGATAAACTCTAAAGATTACGGACTCGTGCCCTATTAGAAAAGGGCGTTCTACTCTGTTCATCGAGTACTCGTGCCCTACCCGTATGGTGGTTCCACTTAGTAAGGTTGAGGACCTGTACCATATCCAATAGGGGGTTCCACTCTTTAAGGTATAGTTCCCACACCCATGATGATGGGGGTCCCTCTATAAAGGTTGAGGACCCGTGCTCTGGTACAACATGGCGGTTCCACTTTGGTAATCAAGGACTCATGCATTACCTGGTAGGGGGTTTCACTCAGAAGGAAGTTATAAAGGACCTACGCCCATTCCACTGGGGGTTCAACTATAAGGATCTAGGACTCCATTACCTATCTTAACCAGAGGGTAAAACTTGCTACTATCTGGTGATTATTCTTGATCACTACCGTCATTGGGCGTCTCCTTAGTAATCGTCGTTCATGAAACATTTCAAATCATACATACAATGTAAAAACTGAGGCCACCAACATGTTCCTCATGGACAATCACTCTATATGGGATACTCATGGGATAAAATATGAGTTCAAACAAAGGAGATATATATGATTAAAGTTTCCTCAAAATAAGTCAAGGGGTACACAACATGTGAGGGAACCCACACGCCATGTGGTCAACATCAACCATATGGTTGTGCCCTTTGTCGACACATAACTCTATCACATAAATTAGTACAAACCACACAGGTAGAATACATGGAATATCCAGGCTAACCTGGACCAAGCCAAGTTGTGATCACCATGTCTATGTACCAGACCCCATGACTGTGTACTAGAGTACATGACCATGTACCCAGCCATGTACCCAACCATGTACTTCTACACAGTTTCCCACCCATGTGATCTATCACATGGGTTCCCTACTAAGGAAGTGGTACACAACAAGTAAAATAACTACAATCAGTTTCATCTTTATGTTTTCTAAAACCCTTACCACCACCACTAAGGGGGATACACGTCATGTGTTTATCCATGAACATGGTGTGTAATTGGGTTTTTCATCAAATTATCAGTTATTTTCATTACACCTTGAATTCTCTCATTGTAATTATATTTTTTCCTCTAATCCACCAAAAAAATCGAATCGAGGCTATATCTTGTGTTATCGGCCATCATTCCCCAAATATGGCCTCCAGTTGTTTTTTAGTGTTTTTCTATATATTATGCATGTTTTAGTTCCTTCCACCTCCAATTTCATGATCTCAAACCATCCAAAAATTATCTATTACTCACAATATACCTAGATCAAGTCTTAGTTCACAAATCCATGCCTCTTTCATCGATCTGTAGTAGTTTTAGGAAACCGATCAGGCTCGGTACTACCCAGCAATGTCGAATTGGGTTCGTAGGGTCCTACCAGTGATGAACGCGAAACAGAGAGGGGGAAAATCAATATAAAAAAGTTTAAATGATCTTTTAAAAATCTTTTTAAATGATTGAGAATGATGATATCGAGTCAAAAAACAATAATTAAACAATCGAAAAATCTAGTACATAGGCGTAAGATCAATTCACAATTAGCATAGATCCAAGAACAATGGTGGATCTTCTATATAAATTTAATCAAAGGGAATAAATCACCAATTTAAAATACCTACCTCTATTATGAATCATTCATTGATAAATAATTCATCCATCAATTATCAAAAGAATGTATTGTGTTCATTGCGTCCTGGTCTGATCTGATCCCGCATTTCACCGTCGTCTGTTAAGACCCACCAAAGTAGGAGGGAGGAATAGAATCGTTGGAGATTTATAGGATTGTGAGGCTAAACCTATAAAATTTTCCATGATGATATATTTATTAACATTTAATCTAGGTAAAAAAAATAATTAATCAATTAATTAATTAATTAATTAATCTACTAAATGTACTTTTAAAAATTGAGGAGTCTAAATGCCCCACATCGACCCTTTTTATATCATGCTTTGGGTAAAAAACACATTTTGGACCCAAATTTGTTCTCAGATTTCTGGTATGATATTTTTTTCAATATTTATCCCATTTTCTTTAAGAATCTACAAGCTCACACTATAAAATATATTTAACATTTTTATAAAATTAATTCTAGACACATCAGGCATTATAATCGCGTTATTTCTCAGCACCTAACTCTAGAAATATATATAGAAATATTTTAAAGTATTACAAGTAAAAAAAAGTTCTCTAAAAATAGTGTTTAATTTAATTTATTAAGATAAAAATACATTGTGTGCATAAAAATAGTTTTCCAGAAAAACATTTCTTCTACTTCCAAATGATTTTTTTTAATTCTAATAAATTGATAACTAATGATTTTATTTATTCATTTCTAAACCATATAATATTAATAATTTTTTATTATTATTCATACCCACAAATTAAATGGATAGGTTATATGGTTATATTATATCACAGTTCATTCGGACTTATGGTTGCATGTATCACCAGTTATTTAAGAGATTTATTTAAAAAGAAATATATTGTAGAATTTTGGGGGTTACATTCCTCCCTCCTTTAAAAAAATTACTCAAATTTTATATAATTTTACCTAATGTATAGATTCAATTAGTTATTTATCATAATTTATTTAGTTTCTCATGGTACCTCTTCTTTCTAAAGTAGGTTTTCCATCTGAGTTGTCTGATTCCCCAACACTTTTTCTCTAGTGTCCAAAATCTTGATAGGATCTTCATAGTAAGATAAATTTGTTTCAATTTATTTTTCTATAGAGATGAACACATTCATTGTATTTGGAATATATTTACTAAAAAATAGATTTGGAACACATATTGTACTTTTGATAGGCTAGGTGGAATTGTCATATGATAATCCACACCTCCAATTATTTCTATAATTTCAAAAGATTTGTTGTACCTAGGGATCAATTTTCCTTTCTTAAAGATTCTTAATTTTTTTAAAAAAGGAATTTCCAAGAGTGTCCTTTTCAAACCCCCATCCCCATGAAGGGATCACCTCAAAGAGATCCCTAGCAAGGAAAAATCCATTACCATCTGAGATGGAAGATCATCCCATGGGGTGACATCTCGATCAATGATGGGTTGACATAGCAATCTTCTAGCTAGGTGGGTTTAACCCTTATTCCCACCTGA
Source organism: Viscum album (assembly GCA_963277665.1). NCBI lineage: Eukaryota > Viridiplantae > Streptophyta > Magnoliopsida > Santalales > Viscaceae > Viscum > Viscum album. The sequence goes on from OY728146.1 coordinate 1,787,601,932, forward strand.
CCAACATTGGGTGACCCGGTAAGGTGAGTGGATTAGGGGAGGTAGAATCCCCCCAAGAGCGGGATCCGAGGATTCAGACCCCATTTCTTAATGATTCTTATAACACCCTTCTAAAGTAATATTTTTAAGAAAATAAGATCTACCACATTAAATTCCAAATATTTCATGTGGTTATCAGCATAGCCATTTTTCATACTTTGATATACATAATATGGGTTTTAATAGTCTTTAACTTTTTCATTGTCTCCTCCACAATTACTCATCCTACCATATTCCTTTCACAAAATTCATCCCAATAAGATGGATAAAGACATATCTTGACATATAATTATTTATACAACACCATTTGAATACTTGAACAGAATCTATTACTATAGGTAAACTCTACCAAAGGTAAATAATGATCCCATATACCTTTAAAGTAAAATGATCATGACCTAAACATTCTTCAAAAGTTTGTATTGTCCTTTTAGACTACCCATCAGTTTGAGGATGATAAAAAGTGATCAAAGGAAGCTTAGTATCAAGAGACTTAAGAATAATTTTTTAGAATTTTGATGTAAATCATGGATAATGATAAAACACAGTTGAAAAGGTGCACCATGATATCTTACAACTTCATTAATATAGAGTCTTGTAATGTGTTCTAGAAGTAAATCTTATCCTATAGAAATAAAATGTGTAGATTTGGTAAATAAGTTGACAATAACCTAGATTTCATCAATCTATATAGGAGTATTTGGTAATATAGTGACAGAATTTAGAGTAATTTCAACCCATTTCCATGTAAGAATATGTAGTGGTTTCCTAAATCCTCTAGAATATTTTCTCTCATCTTTCACATATTGAAAAAACAAACATCTTGAATCATAATCAACATTTTCTCACTTTATATTATCCCATTGAAAAAAATCCTTAAAATATATATACATATTGGTGATACTAAGGTGAATAGAGAAAATTGAGTTATGATCATCATCCAATAATTCCCTCTTTAGGTCAGGTATAGATGGAACACATAGTCTCTTACCAAATTTAATAATGATGCCTTCATATATTAAGTCTGTTAATTTCCCATCATTCATGGATTTAATTTTCTTTTGGAAATTCTCATCATCGGGCTAAGAACTTTTTATCTACTACAATAAATACAGTTTGGTGATCATTTGAAAAAAATAGTTATATTTTTCAGAGTTGGTACCCTAGAAAAAACATATGTGTACTATATGATAGCATGTATTCATAGTTTTTAATATTAATAAACTTATTATCACATCATGATTTTCTTTTGTGTCACATAGTATGTGATAATGTCATAAGAGTATCTATCACACTGAAAGGTCATAGTAGTTCTCTACTATGATGAGAATCCAGAAGTTCCACAATATTATTATTAAAATATATGTTCTATAGTCGGATGATATCATCTATGGGACATAAATTATATAATATATCAAGGGTGGAGACTCATAGTACTTTGAGGTGATTTCACATAGTGTACTCCCTTGGTAATATGCAGTGTAGGATATTGTGACAATGGGGTGCGCTTGTAGGAAATCCAGATTTATATGTTTCATTGGATGTTTCCATATACATATGTATGTATTGATCCTTATCTATTAATAATATTATTAATTAATATTATAAGTCACGTACTTTGATGTATTTTTGAAAACCGTGATGACATATGTTCGTAACAAGGTAAGATACGTTGGGTGCATCACACGTAATATTCCATTAATAAATAAATGTGAGAAATGATTTGTACATTTTGTTCTTCAATAGATGTTGATTTCTCATGAAATTTTATGGAAATGATATAAACTAAATAAATCAATGGACATGAAGTTCTATAAGTAATTTGAAATTCTAGAAAATCAATGAAATAGTCATCGAGTACAAAGGTTAGTGGTGACAATATGCAACCTTCATGATTTGAGATATCATGATAAAGGAATTATATTACACAGTGAGAACCCGTATGATTTATTATGTCGTTGTGGCATTAACTTATTTCTCTATTGGTTCCTTATCATGTTGTCACATTCTAACCATATACTTTAGGCTTCTTCGCCTAATTCCATTCAGAAATATTCCTAGACGGTGACACACAAAGTTTATCCAGAATATCGGTTAAATAATATACTATTATTTATTCTATAACAAGTTTCAAAAAAATTACTCTCACACATGGTTTAATAATTATTCATGTTTAATTTATCTAATATATTTCATCACCATATATTTTAGATAATATTATGTGACCAGAATATTTAATAAATATGTATTTTTTATTTAGTGAATATAATATTTATTTATTGGTAAATAATAGAGTGATATTAATTTATTAAATAAATTGTCATTTTTTATGGCCTGATAAATATTTTAGATGAATATAATGTTGAGTCAATAAGGTTTTCCTTATGACTTTTCCATTCCTTCATACTTGGGGGATATTGTTAAGTCAATAAGGTTTCCTTATGGCTTTACCATTCCTTCTTGTTTTGAAAATCACAAACACCTTATCTCAAGGAAAATCTCTTTTTACCCTGTGTTTTACTTTTATAAGTAAAAAATTCCTTCCCCAAGGAAATTTATCCTTACCATGTTTTCATTGTTCATATCAAAATTTTTCCTAAGTGTAAAATTCGGTTTGTAACCAAAACCTCAGAATCCTATAATCACCTAGATATGAAGCATTCTGTTTTAGGATCTGAATTCTCAGAATTCTGGTTATGAACTCTTCTATCTTCTGACTCCGAATTCTAATTACGATTTCTGGTTACGAACTCTTCTGAGTTTTGACTCCTAATTCTGATTACGAATTCTGGTTACAAACTCTTCTGAGTTCTGACTCCGAATTCTGAATACGAATTTTGGTTACGAACTTTTCCAAGTTCTGACTCTGAGTTATCTGAATACATACTCCGAACTCTTATGATTTCTGGCTCCGAATTCTCAAGAACTCTGACTCTGAACTTTGTAAGTTATGGTTTTGAATTCCTGAGAATCCAGATTCCGAATTTCCTTGAAATTCAGAATCTGGAATTCTATAGAGTTCAGGTTCAAAAATTTTAGAAAACAGAATCTGAATATACTTGTATTATAGACTCCAAATTAAATTTTGGTTAGACTCAACTTTAATATTTCATTACATTCCGAATATTGGATTTTAGTTATATAACCATATTTTTTCTTACACTTTGTTATAAAACAATGTCGTTCTTTTAGTTACTACCTAACTGTTGTTTGAGTGACACGTGTACAGCTCCCTCCGAAATTCATGGAAAAATATGACTGTTGGAGGAGGGAGCCGACCATTGAAGTTGTACCTATAAATAAGATCTAATTTGAAAGATATCACAACAATTTGATCAATCTAGTGATTACATGCTACTGAAGTGATTTCTAGAGAGAGAGGCTTTAATGCTTTTTGCGTACTTAAATTCTTGTTCAGATTTTCTTTGTGCGACTCCGAATGATGCTGAGTACGTTTGAGGGATTCCAAGGATAGGAATATAGAGGTTCCGACTACCTTTATGTTGAGGGCTTCCTTTCTGAGGAAGATAGAGTTTCTGACTACCTTGAATTTGAGGGCTTGTGGGGATAGCAAGACAGACTCTGATCTTCATATCGAGGGTTTACCAAGTTGTGGATAAGACAGACATTCTTGAATGTATAAATCAAGGTACCTTTATCCAAGGTTGTTGGATACCCTTCTCTTTGGGTTAAAAGACTTACTAATGTTACTTTTTTTGTTACATGTTTTTCTGCTACATTTTTAAGATTGAGGAAAGTATAACTATCTTGTAATTTCTTATACTTGTACTCAAATTTAGTTAGATTCTATACGCTTTAAGGTAGAATCTTCATCTTTATAAAATTTCATTAAGTTTCATTTTCTGGAACCATATTTCCGGATTCACATTCTCGGAATCATATTTTCGGAATTAAGAAGGTTTGTAAAACTATAGGTTTTGTGTATTACCTTGTTTAACCTTGTTAAACATAACCATCTTTAAAAGTTCCAGAGGAATTTTTAAAAGTATACAATTCACATCCTCCCTTGTATTTTGAGCATCATTAGATACACTATATAGTATATCTATTATTGCAATCCTACATTTGGTATTATATAGTATATCATACTCAAACATACCATCTCAACAATTGGTATCAGAGGATTGGTTCAATCTTAATTAATATGACGATTAGATTTAGAAGAGAATTCATTTTCCATAATCAGTTTTTTGGATTCATAAAGTTTGGATTCATTTTTCCTTATAGATAACACTTGTTCTATATTTTCCTTGTTTACAAACTTTTTCTCTTAACAAGTTTTGTGTGGAAAGAAATGTTTCTTAAAGATGGCAGGAATCATTGTTAGTTCCATAGACAATCTCAATCCAACTAAACCACCTATCTTTAATGGAAATGACTATGAATATTTGAGAGAACATATGAAGACTTTCATTATCAATACTGGTGTAGATAATTTTGTTATTCTTACTGGAGGATATAAAATACCTGAGAAGAAAGTTAGTACCTTCACCAATCAAGAAAAGCATGAATATCAATTGAATTATAACGTATGAAACCCTTTAATTTGTTCTATGACTATAAATATATATATACAAATTTCATCTTGTGAAGAAAAAAATTCTATATGGAAGAAAATCAAAGTTACACACTTTGGAACTACCAAAGTAATTGAAACAAGAAGATCCATGCTTAGAGCTGAATATCATGGTTTTTTCTTTCCTTATGGAGAACCCATATGTAAGGTGTAACAAATATTCATGAATATTGTGAATATTTTACAATCCATGGGTGAGAAAGGATTAGATGATGAAGCTCTTGTTGATAATATCATAGACATCATGCCGAATGAGTGGGAATCTAAGAGGATAGCTATAGATGAGAATAGAAAGGTTACTAAGATTTCCTTAGATGAGCTGTTCGTAACTCTACTTCAACACGAGACTAGAATGAAGAGAGACACTGACAATATAAAGAAGAATAATAGAAATGTAAGTGTTTCTTTCAATACTACTTTAAATCATATTAAATCTAAAACTCCTGACATAGTTACCAGATCCAAATCGAATAAGGTTATTATCCAATCTGAATCTAGTGGAAGTGAATCCTCAGAGAATGAATTAGAAAACCTTGCTCGAAGGATGAACAAGATAGCTGGACAGAGGAACTTTCAGTCTAGATATAAGAAGAAATTAAGGAAAGATAAGAAAGATTCAGATGTTACATGTTATGAATGCAAGATAATTGGACATATAAGATCATATTTTCTTATGCTTAAGAGAAAATAAATAAAGGGAAATTATTATGAGAGAAACAGGAAAAATTACTACAAAGCTAAAGCTAAGAAAGTCTTGAAAGCTAATGACACCTGGAGTGCCAGTGGTGGTGACTCTGCAGATTAATCTTCATATTATGAATCTTCTGGACAGAAGAATATTGGTCTAACAGCGAGACTACCGATTGAAAATCATTGTTTAATGGCTAAGGTACACAATGCTGAATCAATGACCTATGTTTCATTAAATGAAAATTATAGTAATGATAAATATTATAACTCTTCTGATGAAGAAACTTTTTCTGATGAAGATAATAATTTACCTTCCTATGAATAAGTTTCTAGGTCTTCCAAAATCCTTGAGATTGAAAATTCAAAACTCATGAAAAATATTGATAAGGAAAATTCTAGGAATACTATTCTTACTAAGGAAATATCATATCTTTCTAAATATCTTGATAAGAAAAATGTTTATTTTGAAATTATTTCAAAAAATATTGAGAAAGTAAATTCTGAAAAAAATAATCTTTTTAAAGATCTAGAAAATGTAATTTCTAAGAAAATTGTTTTCGAGCCTAACTTTAGTTCAAAATCAAATGTTTTGGAATAAAATAACATGGTTATCAAACTGAAATCCTAAATATTTTCCTTGAGGAAGTGTTTGTCAAGATTTACCTTAGGTAGGGAAAATTTTGATAAGATGTATTCCCAAATCTGGCCTCTAAGGAATAGTTATATTTTTGTTTATACTAGTTCTAAACTGATTTTTAGTAATAATTACTTTGTTCCTAAAAGTAATCCATTCTGCACTAAGTGTTAGTGTGGTGGACACTAGGCAAAAAATTATTCCTTAAACAAAACTCATTCTCTAGGATTTCATAAAGCCTATTTTTCTAAAAATATGTGGGTACCTAAAATTTTTCTTTCTGAGATTTTCAGGTCCAAGCAAGTTTGGATTCCGAAAACCTAACTTTTTCTTATTTTCAAGAAAATAGAGAAAGTACCAACAACAATAAATGGTACATGGATAGTGGATGTTCACGACATATGACTTGTAACAAACCTATTTTGAATATATTATCAAGACGAAAGGAGGAAAATTAACTTTTAGAGATAATGCTCAGGGATAATTTATTGGTATAGGTAACATCGTTCTTCTTGAAAAAACATTTATTTCAAATGTTTTATTTGTTAAAGGTCTTAAGCAAAACATCATTATCATAATACAATTCTGTGATGAAGGTTACCTTGTGAATTTTAGGAATGAAAAGTGCTTAGTACACAATTCCAATGAAGAGTTTATTCTTTTTTCCCATAAGCAATAGAATGTTTACACACTAAACTTAGAAGACCTTAGGAAACAATATCTACCTTTCCTTTGTGAAATGAAAGATATTTATTTTTTGTGGAATAGAAGGTTAGGACATTTTAACCTCAAAAACTTATTCAAACTTTCTAAGAAAAGATTAGATAAGGATCTACTAGAGCTTAGATTTGATTCTTCAAAAGTTTGTTACCCTTGTCAATATAGCAAGAAACATTAATCAATTTTTAAATCAGTTGGTGAAGTCACAACTACTGATACATTATAGTTAGTGAATATGGATCTTTTTGGTCCTACACAAACTGGAAGCATTGGGGGCAAGTATTATGTATTTATCTTCGTTGATTATTACACTAGATTTACATGGGTCTATTTTCTAGAAAATAATTATTAAGATTTTTCTTATTTCAAAAGTTTTAGAGCCCAAGTTAAAAATGAGAAAAACCTTCCATTGTAAACTATTCATAGTGATCATGTAAGAGAATTTCAAAATTCGGATTTTGAATCTTTTTTTAGTAGAAAAGGCATAACTCATAACTTTTCATCACCCGGAACACCTCAACAAAATGGTGTTGTTGAAAGAAGAAATAGAATTCTTCAAGAGATAATAAGAACCACGTTGAGTGAGTATTATGTAGCCAAACATTTTTGGGTTGAAGCTATAAGTACTGCTTGTTATACTATAAAACAAGTTTTTATTAGACCTTTTCTCAATAAAACACCTTATGAGTTATGGAATGGTAGAAAACCTAGCCTTTCCTACTATAAGGTTTTTGGTTTCAAGGTATTCATTATGAATACTTAAGATAATCTTCATAAATTTTCACCAAAATATGATGAAGGAATTTTTGTAGGTTACTCCACAACTTCTAAGGCTTATAGAGTTTTCAATAAAAACACTTGTACTGTTGAAGAGACAGTGCATGTGAAATTTGATGAAACTGAACCCTTTGTTTTTAAACAACCCCAACTTATATCATCGGATGTGTTTTCAAAAACTGATTATCAACCTTTGACAGAAGATCCTTCTGATAAGGAAAATGTTCAAGAAGATACTTCTGAAACATTTACCCTGGAAGATTTCCTACCCTATGTTGATGAACATGTTTAAAAAAACCCAAATTAATTGTTTCTAAAGAATCATCCCAGTGATTGTATCATTGGTGATGTAAATCAACATTTGAGGACTAGAAGTTCCTTAAGAAATGCAGTAGAACATCAATAATTCCTTTCCCAATTAGAACCAAAAATCACTAATAAAGCTTTAGGTGATTATTATTGGATAAAATCTATGCAAGATGATCTAAATGAATTCGAAAGGAATAAAGTCTTGACCTTGGTTAAAATACCTAAGAAAACTTCTGTTATTGGAGTAAAATGGGTCGCCAGAAATAAGTGTGATGAAAATGGAATCATTGTAAGAAATAAGGATAGATTAGTTGCTAAAGGATATATAATCAACAAGAGGTAATAGACTATAGAGAAACCTATGCTCCAGTATCTAGACTTGAATCTATTCGTATTTTACTCGCCTTTGCAGCATTCTTCAATTTAAAACTTTTTCAAATGGATGCGTAGTGTGCTTTCCTTAACGGTTATGTTCAAGAGGATGTTTTTGTTGAACAACCTCCTGGTTTTGAAGATACAAAACATCTTGATCATGTTTTTCGACTTACTAATGCTTTATATGGCCTTAAACAAGCACCTAGATCTTGGTATGACAGACTTACAGGATTTTTTCTTCAAAATAATTATGATAATAGAAATGCTGATCCAACCCTTTTTATAAATAAAGATAAGAAAAATGTTTTGATTGTTCAAATTTATGTTGATGACATTATATTTGGTTCAACTTAGAAATATTTAACTGATTTCTTTGCAGATCTAATGAAATCTGAGTTTGAAATGAGTATGATGGGTGAATTAACATTTTTTCTTGGTTTTAAAATTTCTCAAAAACCGAAAAGAATATATATATCCCAACATAAGTATATTAAATATCTTCATAAAAATTATGGATATTACAACAATAAGATTATAAGTACTCCCATTGGTACCTTAAACACACTTGATCTTGATGAAGTTGGGAAACCAGTAGATCAAAAATCCTTTAGAGGTATGATAGAAAGATTAATTTACATGATAGCTAGTTGTCCAAACTTAATGTTTTCAGTATTCTTATGTGAAATATATCATTCCAATCCTAAGGAATCTCATTTAAAGGTAGTGAAAATAATTTTTCGCTACTTAAAGGGAACCATGGGTTTATGACTCTTTTATACTTCTGGAAATGATTTTTTTAAAAGTTTTTCAGATGCTAACTTCGGTGGATCTAGAATGGATATAACGAGCACATTCAGAACTTTTCATTTCTTAAAAGATTCATTAGTTTCGTGGTCCGGAAAGAAGCAACACTCAGTAGCACTTTCCACTGCTGAAGGTAAATATGTAGCAGCTAGAAATTGTTGTGATCAAGTGTTGTGGATGCAACACACACTAACAGAATATGGTATGAGTTTTTCCAAAACACAAATTTTTTGTGATAATACAAGTTCCATTGCCCTTAGTAAAAACCCTACACATCACTCTTGTGAAAAACACATAGATATATGGTATCACTTTCTTAGGGATCACACACAAAAAGGAGATACCAATATTCAATTTATCATAATGCAAGATCAACTTGCTAATATTTTTACAAAATCTTTACCCTTTGATAGATTAGAATAAATTAAACAGAAGTTAGGAATGATAACCTTATGTTAATATTCCTTGTTAACATTCTATTAAATCAATCTTCTTATAGTAATAAACTCCTTTTCATAGGGGGAGTACATTTTCATGAATGTTTTTCATATTTTTCATAATAAAGTTTTTCATATTTTTCTTAATCATGTTTTTCATATTTATCTTAATGAATTTTTTCATGTTTTTCATATTTTTCATCATGATGTTTTTCAAGTTTTTAATAATGATTGTTTGTATTTTTGTACATAAAATTTTCATAATGAAATTTTCATACTTGAAATTTTCGTAATGAAGATTTTCATACTTGAAATTTTTTGTAATGAAGATTTTTCATACTAGAAATTTATGTAAAGAACATTTTTATACTTGAAAATTTTGTAATGTAAATTTTTGTATTTGAAATTTTTGTAATGAAGATCTGCGTACTTTTTTTTGTCCATTTTTGTACTCATGTTTTTTGGAATCTAAAGTCCTTCAAGAAGAATTTTCCTCAATACAAATAATTTTCCTAGCAATCCCAAAGGTATGATTCTTTCTTAGGTTTTTGTAATTATATTTTACTTGCTAGTATTTTATTTCATGTTTAAAAATTTTTTAGATTCTAGTTTCCTTAAATCTGAATGCTTTCCTTTAAAAACCTCAAAATATCGGATCCTACAAAATTTTTCCCTGCAGTTATCATTTCAACCTCCAGATCTGTTTAGAAGAATTCTCATCCATTGGATTCAGATGGGAAGATGAACGTTCACATCAACTCTAATATAAATGGGACCCCTGATGGTTGTCCCACATTAGTTTTCAATGATTTTTCATATCGAAGCTCTTACCCACTACAAAAGCTCGTTCCAGATTTTCTATGGTTTCTCAAGGCCGAAGGTCTGCAAAAGAATCCTCTCAGAATGATATGTCTATTGTCAAGCCGATTGTGGAATGGCATGTATACAGAGAGAGGTTGCTTCATCCAAACATTTTCTATAAGTATTATTCCATTATCTCTAAGAACATCAAGCTCAATGGATGGGAAAGTGTTTGTATCTCAAATCCAGGAGCACAAGACTTGGTGCATCCGGATCTCCTTATTGAGTTTTATGAGTCAGTAAGTTTCTTTATGGAATAATGTAGAGATAAGTTTTCATTCAAGAGTTATGGAAAAACTTATTCCCTTTCATACACCAAGGCTTCTAGCTTGGTGGGGTTGTCCTATGAGGGGGAAGCCAAGTTCTGTTCCCACAAGCTGCCATAAGTTCAAGGATGTTTCGTAAAGGTAAAGGCTATTCAATTCCTTGTACTTACAGATGTCATGACCACAATGATTTCTCACTTTTCTACCAACAATCGGATCCTTGAGTTATGGGTTCAAGGTTTTATCATACCGATAAAGGGTGACAAAGACACCCTGAATAAAAGTGATATGTATATCTTGGATTTTTTGGTAAATATAAGGAAGATCAATCTGATGAAGCATATTCTCATTACAATAGTGAATATCAAGAATCGAAATTTGAGAGCATAGATAATCATGTATCCTGCCCTAATCTCCAAGTTGATTGTTTGGTGTCTTGATTCCTTCAAGATTCCTTGCAGTTCCAAGCCGAGGAATTGCAATGTTATGTTATTTAGTGATGAAACTTTGAAAAGAATGAATTTAAGTTTTTCTAAAGATTCCAAAGAGTTTTATGATCTACTAGTGGAAGAAGCATAAGCCATTCCAAAAAATGCAGAAGAGGCTGAACTATCAATGAAGGCTAGAAAGAAAATAAAATTGAAAGAATTAGAAGTTGAAGGTGAAACCCCTAAAGCTAAGGAAGCTCAAACGGCGCCTCCAAATCCCAAGAAACAGAAATCCTATCCGGATGAGTTCATAGACAAATGGATGGAGGATATAAATAATCAGAAGGATGGAGAACCAAAATTTGGTCTAGATCCTATTGGGGCCAAGGCTCTAAAAGAGAAGACTGCTAAAGAGCTTGAGAAGAAATCCAAAGAGAAGAAATAGAAGAAGAAGATGTCAGAGGCTGAAATTGTTCAATCCCTTCTAAGTGATTATGAAATAGAATTTGAGAACATTCTTGTACCAAAATCTTTCTTAGTAGAACCATTACCTAAGACTCTTGGGAAGAAGTTCATGACTCCGAAAAAAGTTCTTGAAAAGGTTTTCAGAGAAAAGGAAGTTGTGGAACAAGTACAAGAAGCAGAAACCAATGATTATATAGCTAATCTGATAAAGAAAGTAGAATAATTTCATGAGAAAGAAAGTGCTTCCAAAAAATTATCAATCCGGACTTCTCAAGCCGGATCTTCAAAACTTTTACTCCTGAAATTGATGAGAAGTCTGAAGAATAAGTGAATAAATTATCCGAGGAAGAGAGTTATAATCATCACTTCATACACCCTGAGGATATTGAGGCAGGAGCCGAGAAAGAAAAAATTGATGAATATAAGATTGTTCAGTTGTCTGAAAATGAGCATGAGTCTCCAGATGAAGAAGCTGTTCTGAAAACCAACAAAGGGAAACAAGTGGTTGTTGATACACAAACTAAATCAATCCAAAGGAAGAAGGAATCTAGAGGATCTTCTAAGAAGAAGTTGATCGATCTAGAGGAATAACCATCACCAACCAAAGTTTCATATTCGGAATCATTAGCTCTAGGACATGATTTTGTTATTCAATCTCTAAAGAAGCTTGTTGATACAATTCTGATCCTTCCAACCATTGACTCCAGATGTCAGATGCTACAACATATCCTGAATTAGAAATTGGATTCGGTATCCATGATGATGGATAGGTGCATAAAGATTTAGGCTGATTAAAAGAATTTATTTGTTAACTATGAAGCTCACAGAAAATCTTGTAAGAAAATGGTCAGCTAGTCGAAGAATATTGCTGAATATTTGAGAGAGCTTGATGACTTTAAAAATGATGTTAAGGAAATTTTTGATACTCAAGATAGAAAAATCAAGGATCTCACAACTAGCTATGAGGAAAAGATAAACCTTGACCAGAATACTCAGATTTAAGAGTTTAGGGATCTGAATGGGAATTTGAACTCTGTTTCCCAAAGCTGGAAAAGAGAAAGGGATCTCTGGATCAAAATTGAATAAAATCTAGTGAAGCAAGAGGGATTGTTGAAATTTCAGGCAGAGGCTCTTAAGGCTCAAGATGATAGGATCAAAGTCTTAGAGAAACAAGCAGAGGAAGATCACAAGGAGATAAAGAAGCTGAAGACCATAGTAAAGAAGTTGATACCCAAGGATAAGGAAGGAAAATAGCTCAATCTGATCTTTTGTTGTATTTTTTCCCCATGAACAAATTCTTCATATCTTAATGAAATTGTGGTTGCCTATTTTTGTTTGGATGTTTGTACTAATATTTCAGGTATCATATTTTTTTCCATTCCCTCAAATTCTTTTTCAAAATCGCAAAGTGGGAGAAAGGAAAAAAGAATACTAAGTAAAGAAGAAATATCCCTAAGTAAGAGGAAGTTTATCTAATTGGTAGTTTTCCATTATGAAGATTTCCATACTCAAGATAATGAAAATTTTTCATACTAGAAACCTAGAATACGTCCTTAGTGTTCCAAATCCTAAGGGGGAGTTATTCTTATTCACCATTGACTATGATTAAAGGGAGATAAGTTTTATTTACAAAGTCTAGAAAAATTTCTATAAGTCCTTATATTCTTTTTCGTAAGGATGTTTGTGCTTTCCAAAAAGGGGGAGATTGTTGAGTTAATAAAGTTTTCCTTATGAATTTTCCATTCCTTCATACTTGGAAGAGATTGTTAAGTCAATAAGGTTTCCTTATGGCTTTACCATTCCTTCTTGTTTTGAAAATCACAAACACCTTATCTCAAGGAAAATCCCTTTTTACCATGTAGCTTAATTCTATAAGGAAAATTTTCCTTCCCCAAGGAAATTTATCCTTACCCTGTTTTCATTGTTCATATCATAATATTTCTTAAGTGTAAAATTCGGTTTGTAACCAAAACCTCAGAATACTATAATCACCTAGATATGAACCATTCTATTTTAGGATCTGAATTCTTAGAATTCTGGTTACGAACTCTTCTGAGTTCTGACTCCGAATTCTGATTACGAATTCTGGTTACGAACTCTTCTGAGTTTTGACTCTGAATTCTGATTACAAATTCTAGTTACGAACTCTTCTGATTTCAAACTTCGAATTCTAAATATGAATTCTGTTTACAAACTTTTCCAAGTTCTGACTCTGAGTTCTCTGAATATAGACTCCAAACTCTTATGAGTTCTGAATCCGAATTCTCATGAACTTTGACTCCGAACATTGTAAGTTCTGGATCTGAATTCCTGAGAATACAGATTCCAAATTTCCTTGAAATTTAGACTCCAGAATTAAATAGAGTTCAGGTTCCAAATTTATAGAAAATAGAATCTGAGTATCCTTATATTATAGACTCCGAATTCAATTTTGGTAAGACTCTGAACTTTCATATTTACTTACATTCTGAATATTGGATTTTAGTTATGTAACCATATTTCTTCTTACAAATTTTTATAAAATGATTTCGTTCTTTCAGTTACTAACTAACCATTCTTTGAGTGACACATGCACAGGTCCCTCCAAAATTCAAGGAAAAATCTGACCGTTGGAGGAGGGAGCCGACCATTGAAGACCTGCATATAAATAGGAGATCACTTGAAAGAGCTCACAACAAGTTGATCAATCTAGAGATTACATGCTACTGAAGTGATTTCTAGAGAGAGACTTTAATGCTTCGTGCGTACTAAACTTCTGGTTCAGATTTTATTTGTGTGAATCCAAATGTTGCTGAGTAAATTTGAGGGCTTTCGAAGATAGGAATACAGAGGTTCTGGCTACCTTGAATTTGAGGGCTTCCTTGATAAGGAAGATAGAGGTGTCGACAACCTTGAAGTTGAGGGCTTGCAGGGATAGCGAGACAGACTCTGATCTTCATATTGAGGGATTACCCTTGTGCGAGTAAGACAGACTTTATTGAAAGTATAAATCAAGGGACCTTTATCAAAGGTTATTGGATACCCTTATTTTTGGGTTAAAAGACTTACTAATGTTACTTGTTTTGTTACAAGTTTTTCCACTGCATTTTTATGATTGAGGAAAGTATAACTATCTTATACTTTCTTATACTTGTACTCTGATTTAGTTATATTCTATACGCTTTAAGGTATAATATTCATCATTGTAAACTTTCATTAAGTTTCATTTTCTGGAACCATCTTTCCAGATTCACATTCTCTGAATCATATTTCTGGAATCAAGAAAATGTGTAGAACTAGAGGTTTTGTGAATTACCTTGTTTAAACTTGTTAAACATAACCATCTTTAAAAGTTCCAAAGTAATTTTTAAAAGTATACAATTCACCCCCCCCCCCTCTTGTATTTTGAGCATCATTAGATACTCCATACAATATCTCTATTATTTCTATCCTACAATTGCTATTATAGCATATATCATACTCAAACATACCATCTCTACATTGAAGTCTAAATTTAATGTTCCAATGAGAAATAATATATATTGAGTATTATTTGAATAAATAATGTTTCATTTTTAATTCTTGAGTTTAGATCATGTCAAGAAATACTATTATTACTATTATTATTGTTATTGGCATGGGGTTCTATAGGAATTAAATAAATAGTATGGGGAACGTGGGAAATTATTTATTTCTAACACTAACTTATATTGTAACACCTGAATGTTTTATGAAATATTTTATCTAAATAATTTTAATTCTTCAATAGCATGAATTGCACGTAATATTAGGTTTAAAGGAACCACAAGATGCCCTTAGTATAAAATGGCCATTATAACCTAGCTGTTAGGAAATAGGGAATAAATATAACTTACTTGTAAAAATGTATGGTGAATTTATTCGCTACCAATTATTTATGAAAAATATAAAACAATTATATATTTTTATTTATTTGGTATTAATAAATTAATTGAATTACTATTATTAACTTAAATTAATGAATTATATATGTTATATATTTAATAAAATATTATTTATATTCATCCAATAGATATTTTGTAAATAGAGTATGGATAAAACCTATTTGATGTATAAAAACCTATATTTTTTAAAGGTAAATTTTACCACCTTTTAATGGAGAACCCTTTTTAAATGATGATTTTGACATATTAATAATTTTTATATGACAAAAAAACTTGTTCTTTAGAATTGGGATATAAAAATTTACTTTGGATGAAATTTTAATATTTTCCTGATGACTTTCAAATTTTTATGAATAGTAAAAATATACTAAATTTTATTTAAAAACAATTTTTTCATCAAAATAATTTATATGGTAAAATTATATTATTGGATTGTTTTGAAGTATAAATATAATTTATTTTTATCATTCAATATAATTTATGTCATTAGCATTAATTTTAAATTGAATTCAGATGTAAAAACATTTCAATCCTTTTGCAATGTTTTAACTTTTAAAACTTGTTTTCTCAATCTGACAGTGGGATTAATTTTAAATTTGTTACAGTAACTTATGTGCTTAGAATTTTAAAAAATTTATTCTATATTTGGAATCAGTAGGTCAAAATTATGTAAATAGGTTTATTTTATTTTTGTCCATTATGAATACTTACTTCGGTAATTTTTATTAATATAGTAAAAGGGTAAATCAAATAATTAAAGGTAAGAATACTATCATAAAATTACCATAACACTTGTCTTAATATCAATGGATAAGTTTTTTTTCTACTTAAATAACCCTTGGGTTGAAATGGTATCCTTTGTAATCCACTTGGATAAAATTAGGACATGTAATTTATTTTATTTAAAGGAAGGTTAAATATGTCCCAATCCACTTTTAATAAATAAATAATTTTTTATATAAGGATATACAGAAGATAAATCCAATTATAAATAATAATTTTAAATATAAATTTTTTTCTTTATGATGGTAATTTATTTGTAATTTTTAGAAAATAAATAATTACCTTAAAGAGTTATACTTTGATGACTTAAAAATTAATTAATTGATGAGAAATCAATAAATCAATTATTATTAAAATTATAATAACCATAAAAGGACCAAAACACTTGAAAAATATTATTTCTAGAGTGTATCACGACCATAACCATCCAAGGGTTGATATAGTGACCATTTTTACCCTTATAGAAGATATTGTGAAACATGTATTATTTTATTTAAAGTGATGTTAAATTTGTCACATTCATAATTTAATAATTATAAAATTTTAAATGTTAGATTTTCTAGAAGATAAATTCCACTAAATATATTATTCTTAAATATAGTATATTTATATTCATTACAGTATTTTGATTTTAATTTTTATACTAAAAAGTATATTAAATAATTACAAAAAATTGATGTAGTAATTATTTTATTAATAGATATAAGAAATAAATGTTATTAAAAATATTAAAGTAAATATAATTTGGGATAACTAATATGTATAATAAATTTTTTACATTACATTGACCTCCTAGAAATATAAAAAATATTTTTTTCAAACTTATCTTGTTATATTAATATTTTTAAAAATCAATGAATTGAATAGTGTCAAAATTGACACTATTGAATGTCTATCAAAATAATGTTTTATTAAATTATTTAAAAATAAAAAAACATTTTAAAAAATATAGAATAATTATGATATGGTCTAAAATATTCTAATATATTTATTTATTGTCTAATTGACACCGAATAAGTAAATATGACACTTTTAATATTCAAATATTTGTTACCCTAGTTAAAAATTAAAAAATATAACTAAGTGTTAATTAAACTGATAAGGTTTAAATTGATCGAAATACTTGTAAAAAATTTATTGGTTGATGATATTGTAACTTTATCTAATTTAATATTTCAATTTGGGTCATTTTTGAGTTTTTTTATGGGGTTTGATTTTATTATAAATTAATATTTTAGAGATCCCAAAATGCCCCTCACCTTAATTATAAAAGGTAACCTCCTCCCTCATATATTCACTTCACATTGAGCCTTAAAACTCTTCCATACCCATCTATTTACCTTATAAACTTACCTTGTAACATTATAGAGGTTCTATTATTATTCAAAGACCAACTCTATTTCACTAAGACGAAACTTAGATGAATCACGTTGAAGAAGAGGTAATCTCCTCTACTGATTCTATCAAACTTCTTTCTTCTTATACTTACTCTTCACGAGTTGTTTAATTATAAAAAAATAAATATTGTATCAATTATATACTGATATGTTATTATAATTATGAAACATCCATATTCTACCTTATATCCATCCTATGAAAAATGGAATCACCACTCTTGTGTATGTATGGTTTATCGTCTCCATGTCGTGGTGTAATCTATTTTTCACCACCACCTTACATGGATGGGTATAATGATGGAAATAATAACTATATATGATTATTATAATATGATATTTTTTCTGAAATATTATGCACTATTCACTTCAATACCATTTCTCAATTGTGGTAATGATATCGTCACTTGTGCGTACGTATGACCAACCGTATCATCGATGTGATGTGATTCATTCTACACGATGTTAATTAAATCATGATTATATATATGTATATAATGAATAAATTTGTTATATATAATTTTACTATCATTTTGGAATGATATAAATATGACTTATGAAAGAGAAATATAACTTATTCTACAAAACATGTATAAGAAAATGAAGTAATTAATACCTGAATATTAAGTAATAATGAAATGTTATTAACAAACGGATGATAACATGATCAAATATTATATCATTAAAATAAAAATTATTCTTAAATAACTAAATTAAATTATTTAAATTATTATACATGAGTTTTGGATAAATACAAAGAAAATCATACCTAAGGTAAGGGATAATTTTTAAATCTCATTATTATCTAGGATTGATTTTACGTAAGTATTTAATGGGGTATATTTATCATTCACCTCCATGATTACTAAATATTTAATATTATTTAAATTCTTAAATAATTTTTAAAATTAAATTTAACCCATTGGAAATTTTTTATTAAACATTATTAAAGGAATATTTGTTTGTTATTCGATACGAAGTACTTTTTGACTTTTCCAGCAAAAGTATGAGGAGAATGTTTTTTTAACTTATACAATATGAATGGATTTTTACGTCTTCATAACACCTTATTTATATGAAGATTACTCTACATTATTTAAATTTTATTTTGAAATAAATTCTTTTCTTTTAAAATTATGTGGCATTTTTATAAAATAATACATTTTTTGAGAAGAAATGATATTTTCCTCAATAATTAAGTTCAAGTGTTATATCAAAATTAATTTCAATCTATGATGGAATTATTCAATAGGGTTATGTTTTCAATTATACTATCCCTATAATTCCTAGGGTTTTATTTCTTTATGATAAACTTAAATTTATAAAATATATTTGTTTTTTATGGATTATGTTATGATGGAATGATGTTTAGGAAACCCATTTTATTCCATGGTTTATGCTATGATGAATGATTTATGTTTTTGTGGCACATGTAAGAATTATTTCATTATGACATGGGTAGGAAATATATCGTCCTCCAATGCATTGGTTAAAGATTTATATCTCATGAGATAGAAATGGATGAAATGGGAAATGATCTTCATTCATTAATAAAAGGCTGGAACAAGGAGTGAACTCAGTTCTGTAATGAAATTTGTTCGCTATGATGTTCTTAGCAATGAGCCTTGATTAAATGAAATTATTTTCTATTATTATGTGTATTCCACAAAATTTCATGTCTTATATTATAAATTTTGGGATTGCGTTAATTGACTCTTATGAGCTTTTATGATTTATCCCATGGCATGATATCACGATCTTTTATATGAAGGATAATATTTTCAAATGTTATGTTCTTACGTCTTATGATTATGATATGATGGATATCTCCCTTGATTACACTTAATGAGAATATGAGCTCGCCCTTTCATATTTTTAGTTTCCACATGTCATGAAGAGTTTATTAAGTAAGATATGTCAAAAATGGGTCTAGTTATGAAGAAATAAGTGGGAGACAATGAAAATGTCTTATTAAACAGTTCTTTATGTTTCCCAGTTTCTAAAGACATTATACCTATATGGTCTTGTCCTGGATTTTTTATATTTTGTAATTAATATTCATCAACTTTGATGTAATATTGATGTATGTAAAGTATGGGGCGTTATAGTTGGTATCAGAGGAAAGGTATAGTTAACCTTTGGTAACTAGGATGAGAAAATATTAGTAAAAACCCGAAGGATATGTCAAAGTATAGGTTACGATCCTGGTGTTTTAGAAATGATCTTGAATAACCTAGGATAAAATCTAATGGTCTAATTACTTGACCCCAGTTTCCAAGAGTCAGTGCATTAGTACATTAGATTTGGATGATCACAATAAAATCATATCCCAAATGATAGATCAATTTAGTTGCATTGGAAATACTATATACAAATATAAGTTTTAAATTACGTCTTGAAATGAAAAACAACATAATATCTCTTTTGAAAAATCTCATATCTCTTAGAATATACCTGTAGGTTAATCATAATATACTTCATCTCATCTTGGGAAAAAATTAAAAATAATAATGGGGTGAGCTCAGATTCTCAGAAAGGATAAACAATAAAGAGGAAGCTATAATAAATAAGCATAAACACTTAATTTAAGGTATAAAACTAAAACACAAGACTTTTAAAACATTATATTAAGCATAACATGGAAATAATAACTCAAATAATTCCATTTAAACATTCACATGGACATTTTAATATTTGAATAATCATATGTAAGATCAATAACTAATCTCATAAAGAGAAGAGTCATAATGTCGAACATCATAACCATACCGTCAAGGCCTCGTGAAAAGACCATTACCATATCATCAAGGCCTTATTCCAAGAAACTAATTTCTCTCATGATACCCACCGATTCATCGAGGGGATATAGTGGGCCCCACCTATCACTTACTAAGTCCAATGCATTCATCATATAAAAATAGTGAAACGTAACTTAAACATTCGTATTAAAACTAATATATGAAATATGAATACTTTAACCATAAGATTTGAATGATATAAAAATAGAACATCCATTTCAAGACATATCATAAAACCTTAAATATAATATGGAATATTTTTTCATAATAAATCAACCTTAATGAATCATTAAATCCCGCAAAGGATGTTGACATAGATGAAAGTGATCTAATAAAATCATTAAAACTATTTGAGAGAGATATCCCTTTTTACTTAAAAATAATTTAAAATTCATGAAATTATAAAATAAAACATAACTTTTGAAAATAAACTTGTAATAATGTAAGGGAATATTAATAATTTTAATTCATCATGATTGTGAAATATAGTCACCCACACAGTATAAGCTAAAAAACATTCTTTCCTTAATTTGTCAAAAATGTCATAAAGTGCCTCGTTTAGAAAGTGATGAAAAAATTCCTTTAAAAATGTTTTTTAAAAATTAAAACATGTGAAAAAATTACTTTAAATAATTTTTAATACTATTTTGAATTATATTTTAAGAAACATGGACATGGATGGTAAAGTTGTCCAAGTATATACTTATATATAAGCAATGTCGAATAATAAAGAGATTGTGAAATTAAACCTTACCTTGAACTTTATTTTAGTAGAGGGAGATTTAACCTCCTCTATAATGGTTAAAACATATTATTATATTATAACAAGACCATATCCAGATTTATGATATCATATATGATCCTATTATACCATTTTGTTAACATTATATCAGTATTACCATTATTTTGAGTGTTAACTTCTTCATTTTCCCATTCTATTTTTTTCATGTAAGTCATGTTTGTTATGAATATAACGTATTTAATTTATATATATAATTATATTTATATCATAATTATTATTTTTTCTCATCAAATAAATTTTATAATCATTTTTTAATGGTTAATGTAAAGAATGAATCTCATCATGTCGTCGAGACGGTAGGTCGTATGTACGCACGAGCGACAATATCATTGCCTTGATGGTTAAATGGAATGTAATTGGATGATATATTAATTATAAATAATAATTATCATTTTATATTCATTATTAAAATCCATTATACTCATATTCATATCCATTACAATAAAGTGTTGTTAAATAAAAAATTACACCACGGCGTGCAGACGGTAAGTCGTAGGTACGCACGCATGGTGATATTATTTTTCGTTTGATGGATAAAATGATAAATATGGTTATACCATTATTATAATAACACCTTAGTATATGTATGATACTTTATTTATTATTTATATATGGAAACAACATAGAAATAATAAGTAGAAGAAGAAAAGAACATCGAAAGAGGTGATAAAACAATTACCTCTTTCTTTGGTATCTCTTTTTGGATTGCAAAAAATGACTCTATAGAATAAATTTATACCCAAATTATCACCTCTAGGATTACTTGAGGGTAGTTTTGAGGAGAATTGTTTAGGGTTTTTATGGTAAAAATGGATTTGAAGTTGTTAATTAAAGATAAGGAGAAGTGCCTTTTTATAAGATAGGTGAGCGTCACCATTGGAAATACCAAAACTATTAAATTAATAAAAATTAATTTTTAAATTTAAATGATTAAAAAGTGTATTTTTATAATATAAGAAGAATATAGTTCGAAATCCTTTCAAAAAATAAAATTTATATATGTTTTTATTTTATTTTAAAATGTATCCTTTTGATTTTCCCTTATTTAATCTATTTAATTTTAATTGTGGTAATGATATTCTAAATATCAAATGGTTATAAATATTTACTTATGTGGTTTAAATTTACCATTATTGGATACTTTATTATATTTACACATTATAATTTTCACTTTGTAATTTTTAAATACTTTTATGATTTTTAGATAATTTAATAATATGTTATTTTTATAAAATATTCTGTGTCAATTTTGACACTATTCATTTCTTTGACTTTAAATTAAATATACATAGAATATAACTTCAAAAAAAATACTCTTAAATGTCAAATTAACATATATAAATCATGTATAAAATTAATTAATTCAAATTATATTTCTTTTAATATTTTTAAAATCAATTATTTTATATTTATATTAATAAAATAATTTTTGTGTCACTATTGTGTCATCCTTAATGGTAATTATTTAATCTCTAAAAACTATAAATAAACTTATATGATGTATTTAATTCTTTTATATTTCAATATACTACCTATAGTCGATATTATCTCTGGTTTATCACTATATTAGAATTAATATACTTATATAAAATGAGAGTGTGACATTTTGTCACATTTATTAATTTTAACAATATTAATGTCATATTCATGGTAAAGTAGGCATTAAATGATTAAATATTGAACCATGTATGATAAGTTTATAATTTAGTCATCCAATGGGATTGTGTCAGGTGTTAAATTATTTTATAAAATTAATTTTATATTTAATTACCTGATTTATCTTTAACCGTGGTAATAAAAAAAATTACTAAAGTTACTATTCATAATGCCCAAAATTAAATGTATATTATTAAAATAATTTAGACCCAAAAATTAAAAATATAAAATTCATTTTTCCTAATTCAAAACACACAAGTTTCAAAAATTAATTTAAAATTAATCCAAATTTTTCAAAACGACAAAACGGGTTTTTCAAAAGTAAAAACTATCAAAAGATTGACATGTGTTTATATATAATTTTAATGTGAGAAAATTTCCAATTACCTAAATTATTTTAAATTATAAAAATATAATCTAATTATACTTTAAAACCATTCAAATATATAATTTAACACTATAAATTATTTTTATTAAAAAAAGTTGTTTTCAATTAAAATTTAGTATTTTCATTATTCCTCAAAATATGAAATTTATTATAATAACACCAAAAAATTATCATAAATATATTTTTATGTCCTACTTATATAGAAAAAGTTTATTTTTTCAAATTTAATATATGAAAGTGTCAAATATTCAATTTAAAATGGGTGTTCCATCAAAATGCGGCAAAACTGCATTTTTTTGAAAAATACTTCTTTTATTTAAAAAATGATTTTGTTCTTATATTATGTATAAGAAAAAAATAAGATGAATGTTAAAATTATATAAAATATATAAAATTCAAATTTTTTTTAATACAATTCATAATTTATAATTTAACAGCTTGGTTATATATCATATTAAATAATATTATTATATTAATATACTGTTGTTTAGTAAAATTGGGTCTCGCATGTAACACAAGACAACTCATTATTGTGTGCATTATAAGATTAAAATGGTGTTGAATAAAAATAAATCAAGAAAAAAAATTAAGTTTATTCAGAAATAAAAATATTATAAAGACTTAGGGCGTTACATTCTACCCTTCTTTAATAAATTGTGTCCTCACAATTTGAACTCGGAATCGAAAATTATGGGTTGGACTTTTAACAAATATCTTTATTGAAATACCACATAGGAAAAAGGATTAATGAGGTCGCCATATTAAAATAAAGTGAAGTACGAATATCACTATACATAAGGCATATTAGGGTTCCATGTATGAAAACATGGACATGAAATAAAATGTAACCATAAAGTTCTGATAGAGAGTGATAGAGAACATTATTAGGAGAAAGTTATCAACCATAAAGCTATAAATCTTCGATGATCCAAGGGACCATTTGATTCATCGCAAAATAAAGTACTTGTAAAACATATTTAGTTTTGTGAACCTTCCCTAAGTGTTGAATAATTAATTTTCTACATTTTCTAAGAATAGAAGTAAGCACACTTAATTTATATATAGAGTTTCATCCTTTAACTAATTCCTACCACAAAATCATATTTCTCTTAAAAAGATAAAAAAATCAAAAATATTATATTATTATTAATCGTATAAGGTTCTAAATATAAAATTATACCATTTAAATAAAGAAAACTATGTTATACTAACCAGATACTTTATATAGTCCACTAGTAGGTGATAAATCCTTTTCGAACTTCGGTTCTGGGTTCGATTCCCACAGCCTTATCTGACAAGACATGTTGTCGCTAGACCTACGGGTTGTCATTTTCTTAAAAAATATATTAATATAACATTCAAGAAATAATATTAAGAAATTTTTTATCCTTAAATAGTACTATCCAATGTCCAATTTAATTCAATACAACCTTTATATTTATGAAAAATACTTCCTTCCAAACTCACAGTCCATAAATTTATAAGGAAGGTCACATAACATAATGCAGATTTTTTTGTCACATAACAAGCCTGTGAATACATTCATCATATATTCTCTTAAAAAAATTTAATACCCTGAATTACTATAAAACCTTTTAAAAAATAAAATATTGGATATACTCCTTAAATGAAAAAATGTTGTGAACCCTAATAATGATGGAATAAACAAACCCTTAATCTGTTACAAGGTAGTCAATAATATCCAATATAATTTATCCAAATCAATCATATCTTTATTCCAAAATCATTATCTCAGTATCAGAAACATATTATGGGTTATCTTTCCCTTGACCATTTATTTTCCAAAAAGTTGAACTTCCAACTGTGTCATATTACTTGGTACTAGACAATCTCAAATCCTTAATGAAATAGTACTGAAGTACAATCCTTCTTTATTTTTATAATTCATATAATTATTAAATCATTCATAAAATCCCCAAATTACATAATTATTCAATAAAAACATAGTCACCTTAATCATTCCTCTTCATTTGTGGTAGTATCATAACATGATTATTATCCAATAGCATCATTTGGGGTATACTCTGGACATTGATTTGTATAGTGTCATATCTCCTTGCAGATGATGCATTGTATATTAGAAACCTTTTTCATACCCATGCAATCAGAAACGTGGTGTCTTTTTTCTCCACACTTATAATAAACTCTCATTCCCTTCAATAATTTACCCAGGTGATTCTTTCCACAGTTATCATATGTCAGAAAATACTTCTTTCCCTTATTCCCTTTATCTATAGTTTTTTCTTCCATCCTCCTCTTCTCTTACATCCATTAAAATCCATAGGACTCAAATAATTCTTTACTTATCTTATTAAAACATGATATCATTTCTTCATATGATGAGAATACATAGGATACTATTTTCCATTGAAATTTTGGATTAATACCATGAAAGATATGATTCTTCTTACTCTTTGGATCATGTGTGTTGCTAGATTTCATATTCCTATTACTAGGTTCCATTTATAAATTATGACATACATTAGGTTAGAACATATCATAATTTATAATCCATAAACTATAAAAATTCTTAGCATTAATTAAAGATATAAATGTATCTTGTCTTAGAATCATAAAAATGGTTTATTTGGTACAAATTTACAAAATAAATCCTTTATAATGATTTGTAAAAACAAGTAATTTATCTTAACCATATCCCTCTAGAGTGTTAAACATAGTGTATAGTAAGGCTCATTGTCTTCTATCAGGTTACCCCGATTCAAGCCCAGAACAACTTGTCAGAGTTATTTCTCCTAGGTATATCTGTGCTAGAACCACATCCACCTATTATATCTAGAGAGATATTTATTTTCTATAAATACCCACATAATATCTACTTTTCCAAAATTTTAGGATATTCCTCTATACTTACCCTTAAAGTCTATCTTAGGGTTATAATCTCAAATCAAGGTATTTATAAATCCAATTTCTAAGGTTTGTACTAAACCTCCTCGGATACCAACTGTAATGCCCCTACCCCAGTTGCCTAGAGTCTGTGCATTATTACATTACATTGGTATGATCACAATAAAATAAAATCTTCAAGTACTGATATGTTTAGTATCCTCAAAAATACTAGATACAAACAGAAGTTTTACATTACATATTGAAGTGAAAAAAACAAAATAACCCCTTTGAAAACTCTCAAATCCCATACACTATCCCTACAGGTCAATCATAATATAATTCTTTGTATCCTAATGAAAAATTAAACATAAGAAAGTGGTGATCTCAGATGCTCAGTAAGGATAAACAATATATTGGAAGCTGTAATAAATAAGCATAAACTCTTAAGGCATGGTATAAAACTAAAACACAATTCTTTCAAAACATTATCTTCAGAATAATATGGTAAGAATAAATCAAATAATTCCATTTAAACATTCACATGGATATTATACTATTTGAATAATCACATGGAATATCAATAAATAATATCATAATAAGGAAATGCATAATGTCAGACATCATAACTATACTATCAAGGCCCCATCCCAAGACCATTACCATATCATCAAGGCCTTGTTCCAAGACACAATTTCATCTCATGAGACCTACTGATGCATCGAGGGGATATAGAGGTCCCCTCCCATCACTTACTAATTCCAATGTATTCCTCATATAAAAAGGGTGAAACATAACATAAACATTTGTGTTAAAACTAGAATAAAAAATGTTAATACTTTAACCGAAAACAATGAATGGAATAAAAATAACACATCCACAGTCAAACATATCATAAAACCTTCAATAAAATTTGGAATATTTCATCATAACAAATCAACCATAATGAAGCATTAAATCCAGAAAAATAAGTTGACATCTCTAATAAAATCATTAAAACTGCTTGAGAAAGATATCTATTTTTACATTAAAAAAATTTAAAAGCCATGAAATTATTAAATAAAATGTATATTTTGAAAATAAACTTATAATTTTTTAAGGGAATCTTAAAAATGTTAAGGCATCACAATAGCAGAATATACTCTCTCACGCCCTGTAATTTTAAAAAACATTCTTTCCTTATTTTTACGAAAAGGTCATAAAGTACCTCGTTTGGAAAATGACAGGAAGATTCCATTCAAAGCATTTTGTAAAAAGTAAAACATGGATAAAATGACTTTAAAAAAAATCTATTATATTTTGAATTATATTTTAGGAATCTTTTACATGTATGATAAGTATTTCCCAATAGATACTTATGTATAAGTAATCTCAGATAATAAAGAGATTATGAAAATAACTATTACCTTAAACTTTCCTTTAGTTGAGGGTGAGTTACACTTATTTATAATGGTTAAAAATGTTATCAAATTACACTAGGACAATATCAAAATTTAATATATCATATATGATTCTATTATATCATTTTTTTTAATATTATTTTTGTATTACCATTGTTTTTAGTGTTAATTGCATCATTTTCCCATTCTGGTTGTGTCATGTAAGTCATGTTTGTTATGAATAGGATGTATGTAATATATATATATAGAATGATATTAAACTTGTAATTATTAATTTTACTCATCATATTAATTTTATAATCATTCTTTAATAATTAATGTAGAGAACGAATCTCATCACGTTGTGGAGACGGTTGATCGTATGTACGCACGAGGGACAGTATCATTCTCTTGATGGTTAAATGACATGTAATTGGATGGTATATTAATTATAGAGAATAATTATCATGTTATATTAATTATTTATATCTATTATACTTATAACCATGTCCATTAAAATAAAGTAGTTTTTATAACAAATTACACCACAGCGTGGAGACGGTAAGTCGTACGTACGCACATATGGTGATATTATTATTCGTATGATGGATAAAATGATTAATATGGTTTTAACATTATTATAATAACATATTAGTATATGCATGATACTGTAGTTATTATTTTGGTATTGAAACAACATATAACGATGAATTATAAGAAGAAAATAACTTTGAAAGAGGTGATAAAATAATGACCTCTTTTTCAAGTATCGCCTTTTTGTGTGCACAAAAGGACTCCATACGAATGTCTTTCTGTACAAATTATAGCCTATATAATTAATTGAGGGAACTGGTGAGGATAATTGGACAAGTTTTGGCTGAGAAAAAGAGCTTTGGATGTGTGAATTAAATAGAAGGAAAAGTGTCTTTTTATAAAAGAGGTGAGGGTCACCTTTAGAAATACCAAAACTATTAAATTAATATAAATTAATTTTTAAATTAAAATGGATCCAAAGTTGATTTAGAAGAAAATATTAAGATGAATCAAAATCCTATTAACCAATAAAATTTATACAGGTTTTATTTTATTTTAAACCTTATCCTTTTGATTTATCCTTATTTAATCTATTTAATTTTAATTATGGTAATAATATTCTAAATAATAAATGGTTATAAATATTTACTTATGTAGTGTGAATTGTCCATAATTGGATACTATATGACGTTTTATACTTTTTAATTATCACTTTTTAATTTTTAAATATTTATATGATTTTTTAAATAATTTAATAATATGTTATTTTTATAAAATATCAATAGTGTCAATTTTGACATTATTCAATTATTTGACTTTAAATAAAATCCACAAAGAATATAACTTCAAAGAAACATTTAATATACTAATAACATGTAATATTAATATATTAAATTAGTGGAGAACATTAATTATTTCAAATTTTATTTATTTTAATATTTTCAAAATCATTTATTTGATATTTCTATTAATAAAATAATTATTTCATCACTATTGTGTCATCCTTAATGGTATTAATTTAATCTCTAGAAATTATAAATAAATTTCTATGATGTATTTAATTATTTTATATTTCCATGTACTTCCTATAGTCGATGCTATCTTATGTTTATCCCTATATTAAAATTAATATACTTATATGAAATGAGAGAGTGACATTTTATCACATTCATTGATTTTAATAATATTAATGTCATATTCATGGAAAAATTTCCATTAAATGGTTATATATATAAACATATATTATAATGGTCAAATTAATTCATATAATGTTATTGTTATAGGTGTTAAGGTTATTTATAATATTAATTTTACCTTTAATTACCTAATTTACCCTTAACTATGGTATTAAAAAAATTAATAAAGTTACTATTTATAATGCCCAAAAATAAAATTAGCCAATTAACATAATTTGGACCCACTGATTCCAAATATGGAATCTATTTTTCAATATTTAAAATAAATAAGTTGTGTTGATTAATTTAAAATTAATCCTCATTTGTCAAAACAAGAAAATGGGTTTTTCGAAGGTAAAAACCATCAAAAGATTGACATGTGTTTATATGTAATTTTAATGTGATAATAATTCGAATGACCTAAATTATATTAAATGATAAAAATATAATATAATTATACTTAAAAACCATTAAAAATTATAATTTAAAACCATAAATTATTTTTATTAAAAAAAAATTCAATTAAAATTTAGTATTTTTCACTATTCATCAAAATATGAAAGATATCAGAAAAATTCCAAAAATATATACAAACTAAATTTTGATATATCACTTATAAAGAAGAAGTTTATTTTGTAAAATTTAATATATAAAAGTTTCAAATATTGGATTTAAAATGGGTTTTCCATCAAAAGGTGGAAAAACTGCTTTTTTTATATATTTTTTTCCAAAAAAAATGAATTTATTATTATATTATGTCTAAGAAATACATAAGATGAATATTAAAATTATAAAAAATATATAAAATTAAAAATTTATTTAATAATATTCATAACCTCTTATTTAACGGCTACATTATATATCATATTAAATAATAATATTTTATTAATATACTGTTGTTTGGTAAAACTGGGCCTTGTGTGTAACGGAAGCCAACTCATTGTAATGTGTAGCACAAACTTAAAATAGTGTTGTGTAAAAATAAAGCAATAAATAAAATTAATTTTATTTATAAATGAAAATATTGTAAATTATTGGGGTATTACATTCTCCCCTCCTTCAATGAATTGTGTCCTTACAATTTGATCTCGGAATAGAAAACTATGGGTTGGACTTTTAAAAAATATATTTATTGAAATCCAGCATTGAAAAATGGATTAATGTGAGCACCATTTTAAAATAAATAAAGGGAAGTTCGAAGGTCAGTAGAGATAACTCAAACTAGGGTTCCATGTAGGAAAACATGGATATGAAAGAAAATGTAACCATCAAGTTCTAACGGAGAGTGATAGATAACATTATTAGGAGAACGTTAACAACGAAAAATCTATAAATATGTGATGATCTAAGGGACCATTTGATTCATCACAAAATAAATTACTAGAATTTATTTTTGTTTTTATAATCCTTTCCATGGTGTTAACTAATTAATTTACTTCATACACTAAGAACGCAAGGAAGAATAATTAATTGACATATAGATTTTCATCCTTTAGATAATTTCTACCACAAACTCATCTATCTCTTCAAAATATAATAAAATTCAAATATATTCTATTTATCTTGATCGTATAAGGTTACAAATATAAACTTATACCATTGAAATAAATAAAACTATTTTATACTAACCAGGGACTTCTTGTAGGCTAGTGGTAAGTGATAGTGCCTTATCACACTTCGGTTGTGGGTCTGATTCGTGAAGCCTTGTTCGACACGACGGGTTGTAACCCAACCAGTGGGTTTTTCTATTCTAAAAACAATATTAATATAACATTCCAAAAATATATTAAGAAATGATTTAACCTTAAACAACACTATCCAATATCCAATTTAATTCATTCAAAATTTTAAGATTATCCAAAATACTTATGTCTAAACTCATAGTCCAAAAAATTATAAGGAAGGTCATGTGACAAAAGGCAGATCTTTTTGTCACATCACAAGCATGTGAATACCTTCATCCTGAAGTCTCTTAAAACATAGTAATTCCCTGAATTACTATAATACCTTATAAAACATAGAATTTTTAATATACTCCTTAAATGAAAAATATGGTGAACTCCAATAATGATGGAATAAACAAACCATTAATCAGTTCTAAGGTAGTCAATAATATTCAATATATTTTATCCAAATCAATCATCTCTTTATTCCAAAATCATTATCTCAGTATCAGAAACATATTAAGGGTTTTCTTTCCCTTAAAAATATATTTTCCGAAAAATTTAACTTGCAACTATGTCACGTTATTTGGTACCATATGATCTCAAATCCTTAATGAAATTGTATTGTAGTACAATCCTTATTTATTTTCATAATTCATATAACTAGTACATCATTGATACAATTCTCAAATGACATAATTCTTCTATAAAAACATAAGCACTTTAATCATTCCTCATCATCTATGGTAGTATCATAACTTTATTATTATCCAATAGCATCATTTAGGGAATACTATGATGATTGGGAATTGATTTATATAGTGTCCTATCACCATGCAAATGAAGCATTATACATTTGCAACATTTTTCTCACCCTTGCAATCGTGAACTTGGTGTCCTTTTTCTCTGAACATATAACAAACTCTCATTCCCTTAAATCATTTACTAGGGTGATTCTTTTTACAGTTATCACATGTGGTAAAATTCTTCTTTCCCCTACTCCCTTTATCCATATTTTTATCTGTCATCCTCTTCTTCTCTTACATCCCTTTATAGCCTTAAGACTCAGAGAATTATTTACTTATCTTATTAACAAATGATATTATTTCTCCATATGATGAGATTACATGGGAGACTATTTGCCTTTGAAAATTTGGCTTAAAACCCTGAAAGATATGATCCTTCTTACACATGGGATCATCTGTATTATTGGAGTTCTCATTCCTTCTACTAGCGGTCATTTCTAAAAGACAAAATACACTATTTTAGAACATATCGTAATGTATAATCCACAAACTAGAAAATTGCTCATCATTAATTGGATATTTACATGTATCTAGTTTCATAATCATAAAAATGGTTTATTTGGGTATATATATACACATAAATCCTTCATAACGGTTTGTAAATAAAATATAAATTATCCTATGAATATCCCCAGGAAGTGTCAAACTAGGTGCATAGTAAGGCCTGTTGTCATGTACCAAGTTTCCCCGAGTTAATCTCGGAACACCTTGTCAGAGTTATTACTCCTAGATACATATGTGATAGAACCACACCCCCTTATAGTATCCAAATAGTGATTTATTTTCTATAAATACCCACACAATATCTACATTTCCAAAATTTTAGCATATTCCTCTATACTTATCCTCAAAGTCTATCATAGGGTTATAATCTTTAATCAAGGTTTTTCTAAATCTAGTTTCTAAGGTTGGTACTAAACCTCCCATGATACCAACTATAACGCCCCAACCCTATTTTCCTAGATTCAGTACATTATTATATTACATTGGCCTAATCACAAGAAAATAGAATCCCAAATGACCGATTGGTTTATTAGCCTTGGAAATACTAGATAAAAACATAATTTTTACATTACATATTGAAATGAAAAACAACATAATATCCCCTTTTAAAACTTTATTATCCCTTAGACAATGCTTTTTGGTCATCATATTATATATCTTTTAATTCTTGGTAAAAATGAAACATAATAAAGGGGTGAGCTCATATGCCCAGTAAGGATAAACAATATAGAGGAACAGATAATAAATAAGAATAAACTCTTAAGTCATTGTATGAAAATAAAATACAAGCCTTTTAAAACATTATCTTAAACATAATATAGAAATAATAAATCAAATAATTTCATTTAAACATTCACATAGATATTATACTAGTTCAATAATCACATGTAATATCGATAATTAATCTCTTAATGAGGACATGGATAATGTCGGACATCATAACCATACCGTCAAGGCCTCGTGCCAAGACCATTACCACATCGTCAAGGCCTTGTGAAAAGTCACTAGTTTGTCTCATTAGACCTACAGATGCATCGAGGGGCTATAGCAGGCCTCGCCCATCACTTAGTAAGTCCAATGCATTCCTCATATGAAAATTTTGAAACATAACTTAAACATTTGTATTAAAACAAGCATACAAAATATTAATACGTTAACCATAAACTATGAATGGTATAAAAATATCACATACATAGTCAAACATATAATAAAACCTTCAATAAAATATGGAATATTGAATCATAATAAATCAACATTAATGAAGCATTAAATCTAGAAAATAATTTTGACATAGATGAAAGTGCTCTAATAAAATCATTAAAACACTTTGAGAAAGATATCTATTTTTAATTTAAAAAATTTTAAAAGCCTTGAAATTATAAAATAAAACCTATATTTTGAAAATAACGTTTTAGTTTTTTAAGGGATCATTCCAAATTTTAATTCATCATAATGGTGGAATATATTTTCTCACAATGTATAAGTTAAAAAAACATTCTTTCCTTAATTTTTCGAAAAGGTCATAAAGTGCCTCGTATGGAAAACGATGAAAATATTCCTTTCAAAATATTTTTTAAAAGGTAAATAATGGTTAAAAATTAATTTTAACAATTGTTGATAATATTTTGATTTATATTTTAATAAACATGAAAATGGATGATAAAGATGTACTAGTAGATACATACTTATAAGTAATCTAGGATTATAAAGAGATTGTGAAATTAACTCTTACCTTAAACTTTTCTTTAGTCAAGGGTGATTTATCATACTTTTTAATGTTTAGAACATGTTATTAAATTATACCATGACCATAGCCATATTTATGATATCATATATGATCCTTTTATGTAATTTTTCTAATATTATTTCAGATTACCATTGTTTTTAGGGTTAACTGATTCGTTTTCGATTCCAAGTTTTGTCATGTAAGTCATTTTTGTTATGAATAGAATATATTTTGTTTATATATATATAATTATTTTAATCTCATAATTATTATTTTTACTCATTTAATAAATATTATAATCATTCTTGAATGGTTAATGTACAGAATGAATCTCATTGCGTCGTAGAGAAGGTATGTCATACGTACGTACGAGCAATGGTATCATTCTATTGATGGTTAAATGGTATGGAATTCGATGGTATAATAATTATATAGAATAATTATAATTTTATATTCATTATTTATATCCACTATACTCATCATCATATCCATTATAATAAATTAGTGTGGAATAACAAATTACCCCACGGCGTGGAGACGGTAAGCTCTACTTATGCACGCATGGTGATATTGTTATTAGTATGATGGATAAAATGAGTAATATGGTTGTAAAATGAATATAATACGATCTTAGTATATTTATTATAATAGAGATATTATTTTTATATGTAAAAACAGAGAAATATGAAGTAGAATAAGAAAATAACTTTGGAAGAGATGATAAAACAATTAACTCTTTTTCGGGTATCTCCTTTTGGTTTTCACAAAATGACTCTTTAGAATGGATTTTTGGACAAATTATGGCCTCTATGATGAACTAGGGGAAGTTTATAGGAGAATTGGGTAGATTTTGGTAGATCCAAATAGATTTTGAGGGGTTAACTAAAGAGGAGAAGTGGTTTTTTATAAGAGAGATGAGGGTCACCTTTGGAAATACCAAAACTATTAATTTAATATAAATTATTTTTTAATTTAAAATGGATCCATATTGGATTATTTATAAGATAAGATTATTATGGTTCTTAATACCCTCAACCAATAAATTTTATATATATTTTGATTTTATTTTAAACCTTATCATTTTTATTTATCTTTATTTAATCTATTTAATTTTAATCGTGTAAATAATATTCTAAATATTAAATGGTTATAAATATTTACTTATGTGTGTAAGTTATCCATAATTGGATAATTTATGACATTTTAGGACTTATAATTTTCATTTTTTAGTTTTTAAATATTTTTATGGTTTTAAAATAATTTAATAACATTTTATTTTTATAAAATATCAATAGTGTCAATTTTGACACTATTAATTTCTTTGACTTTAAATAAAATCCACAGAGAATATAAATTCAAAAAAATATTGGATATACTAATAACATGTAATATTAACCTAGAAAATTCATGAAGAATATTAATTAATTCCAATTTTATTTATTTTAATATTTTTAAAATCATCTATTTGATATTTCTATTAATAAAATAATTTATGCTTCACTATTGTGTCATCATTAATGGTAATTATTTAACCTATGAAAATTATAAATAAATTTCTATGATATAGTTAATTATTTTATATTTCTATTTAATACCTATAGTCGATGTTATCTTCTAATTATACCTATATTAAAATTAATATACTTATATAAAAGAAGAGTGTGACATTCTATCAAATGCATTGATTTTAATAATATTAATGTCATATTCATGATAAATTAACTATTAAATGATTCTATTTAAAATCATGTATGATAAGGGCCCAATATTTTTATCCAATGGTATTTTAATAGGTGATATGGTAATTTATAATATTAATGTTACCTTTAATTATTCAATTTACCCATAACCATGGTAATAAAAAATTACAAAAGTTACTATTCATAATACCCAAAACTAAAAGTAGACTATTAACATAATTTGGACTCACTCATACTGGGTGTTATTCCAATTTCAAATACACCTTATATAATGTCCCCAATTGAGTTACAGGCTTTGAAGAAACAAATCTAAGATAATCTTGTTAAGGTATTCATACGCCCTAGTGCATCACCTTAGGATGTAGCTATTATGTTTGCGAAGAAGTAAGTTGTATCAATGAGACTCTGCATTAATTATCTATAACTTAAAAATATCTATATCAAGAATAAATATCATATTCCCCATATTGATGAATTGTTCGACTAACTACGCATAGCTCAATATTTTCCTTGATTTATCTTCATTTGGGATATCATCAATTATGGGTCAAGATGAAGGATATAACAAAGGTTACATTCCGTATAAGGTATGGACACTATGAATTTATAATGATGCCTTTTGGTCTTAATAATTCTTCCTCTATCTTCAAGGATATAATGAATAGAGTCTTTAGAGACTATCTTCATCAGTTTTTGTTGTCTATATAGAAGATATTATTGTCTATTTGAAGAGTACAAAATAACATGAGTATCACATTAGAATTCTACTCAATACCCTAATAAAGGATAATATTTATGAAAAATTTACTAAGTGTGAATTTTTTATTTAGAAAGTATCATTTTTGGATCATATAATCCTAAGATAAGGGATATTTGTGGATCCAATAAAAATAGAAGTTATAAAAAGTTGGTCGAGACCAAAAACGGTAAATGAGATCTAATTTTTTTTTTCTTGGTTTGGATGGTTATTATCAATTTTTGGTGATATATTTTTCACTATTATCTAATCCTCTCACCAATATGACTTAGAAAGGAGTTAATTTCATGTGTATGGATCAATGTGAAGATAATTTCGAAGAGCTCAAGAAAAGTTTAGCCAGTGCACCTGTGCTCACACTGCCTTGTTATGGAGAAAAGTTTTTGATCTAAATGGTTCATCCCAAAAGGGGTTGGTATTTGTTCTCATTTAAAATTATATGGTGATAGATTATGCCTCAAAACAATTGAAAATCCAGGGGAAAAATTACCTAACTCATGGTTTGGGGTTAGTTGTGGTAATATTTTCACTAAGGATTTGGAGGCATTATCTTTATGGTGAAAGGTGTGATATTTATATTGATCATAAAAGTTTAAAGTATATTTTCACACAAAAAAAGTTGAATATGCATCAAATAATATAGTTGTATTTGATTAAAGACTATGAATTCTCAATACATTACCACCCTAAGAAAGCGAACAAGGTGGAAGATGTTTTGAGTCAAAAGGATCATGCAATCCTTTTCATGACGAGGATCACAAAAGATCCAATCTTTATGGATTTTCAAATTATGGATCTTGAAATTTTAAAGGAATGGGAGAAATATTATATTTCTAAAATTAATGTTCAACTATATATATAAGTGAAGATTAAGGACGCGTACAAGTAATATTTAGAGCTACATAACAAGGTGAGAAATGTTCCTCAATTCAACCTTGATTAGGATGGAATAATATAGTTCAAGAATTTGGTTTGTATTCCTCCCATACCATAATTAAAAATGAACATGGACTTGAAAGTGTATTCTTTGTCATATGTCATGAAAAGATATGTTTCCAAATATGTCTCTCGATGCTCGTTTGTTAAAAAGTTAATGCTAAAAGATAGAAGTCTAGCGGGATATCACAACAATTACCCCTACCAGAATGGAAATGGGAAAACATCACAATGGAATTTGTCATCGAAATTCCAAAAACATCTAAATAATATAATTATATATGGTATATATTTGATCTCTTAATGAATTTGGCACACTTCATTGATATTAGATAATATTTCACTCTTGATCTGCTTGACAGGATATATGAAAAGGAAGTGGTAAGATTGTATGGAGTACCACTTTACATTATATCTGATTGGGATCGGAGGTTTAACTCAATGTTCTGGATAAGACTTTAGTAGGATCTACATATAAAGTTAAGTATCATCACAACTTATCATCCTCAGACAGACAGTCTTTCTGACAGGACAAATCAAACTCTAGAATACATGTTGAAATCTTACTCTATGGATTTCAAAGATGATTGGGATCAACACCTACCTTTGGTTGAATTTTATTACAATAATAGATTTCACGTAAGTATTTAGATGAATCCTTATAAATCTCTTTATGGAAATAACTGAAGAACTCCAACTTGCTAGGATGAAGTTAGGGAAAGAAATCTATTAGGACCTCATCTTATTGATGAAATGGCAGAAAAGGCCAGATCTATTCAACAATGCATAATAGTTGCTTGGAGTTGACAAAAAATTTATGAAACTAGCCAAATAAAATACCTATATTTTGAAGTTGGTGACAAGGTGTTTATAAAAATATCTCCCTAGAAGATAATAATGAGATTTTGAAATAAGGTAATGTTGATCCCTAAGTATATCGTCCCTTATGAAATTATGGATCGTGTTGGGAAGGTAGCTTACCGATTTGTACATCCACATAATCTCTCTCAAGTTCATTATGTTTTCCATTTATCTCTACTGAGAATGTACATACCAGATACTTCACATGTAGTAAACATAGAATTCGTACCACTGGATAAATATCTTTCTTATGAAGAACAGCTGATAGAGATTCTAGATCATAGAGAAAAAGTTCTGAAAAACAAGACCACTCGCTTGGTTAATGTTTTGTGGTGGGACCACTAATTTGAGGAAGCTATGTGGGAACTTGAGGATATGATGAGGGAGAGATATCCTCATCTTTTATTATCTAAGTGATAACTTTTTAGAGGTGAAATTCTGTTTAATGGGGGTATAATGTAACACCTGGATGTTTTTAGGAAATATTTTCTCAAAATAATTTTAATTCTTCAATAGCTTGCATTGCACGCAATTGTGAGTTTAAATGAACCATGATATGACCTTAGTATAAAATTTCCATTTTAATCTATCCATTAGGTTATTAGGAATAAATATAACTAACTTATTAAAATTTAAGGTGAATTCATTTGCTACAAATTATTTATGAAAAATAAAATCAATTATATATTTGTATTTTTTTGTATTAATAAATTGAGTGGATTACTATTAATAAATGAAATTAATTAAATATATGTGTTATATAATTAATAAATTATTTTTTATATTCATCCAATAGATATTTTTATCATAGGGTATGAATAAACCCTATTTGATGTATAAAAACCTATATTTTTAAAAGGGTAATTTTACTACCTTTTAATGGAGAACCCTTTTTAAATTATGATTTTGACACATTAATAATTTTTATATAAGAAAAAAACTTTTTATATTTTTGTGAGATATAAAAAATTACTTTGGATAAAATTTTAATATATTTCTGATAAGTTTTAAATTTTGATGAATAGTAAAAAAACACTAAATTTTAATTAAAAACAACTTTTTTCATCGAAATAATTTACATGGTTAAATTATAATATTGAATGGTTTTAAAGTCTAAATATAATAAATTTTTATAAATCAATGTGATTGGTTTCATTATCATTAAATTTACATTGAATTCAGTTGTAAAAACATTTCAATCTTATGTAATGTTTTAACTTTTAAAACTTGTTCTCTCTTTCCGACAATGGGATTAATTTTAAATTAACTACTGAAGCTTATGTTCATTGATTTTTGAAAAAATTTATTCCATATTTGGAATCAGTAGGTCCAAATTATGTAAATCTCTTTATTTTATTTCTCGGTATTTTGAATAATAACTTCAGTAATTTTTGTTAATACGGTAAAAGGGTAAATCGGGTAATTAAGAGTAAGAATACTATTATAAAATTACCCTAAAACTTATCTTAATATCAGTAGATAATATTTTTCCCTAAATAATACTTGGGTCGAAATGGTGTCCTTTGGAAGCCACTTGGATGAGACTAGGACATGTAATTTATTTATTTAATGAAAAGTTAAATATATCTCACTCAATATTTAATAACTAATACATTTTCTAAATAAGTTTATACAGAAAATTAATGCAATAATACATACTAATTTTAAATTAGAAAAAATCTTTATCATGGTAATTTATTTTTAATTTTTAAAAAATAAATAATTACATTAAAGGCTTATACTTTGATGATGTAAAAATTAATTAATTGGTGAGGAATCAATAAAACATTTTTTTTGAAATTATAATAACCATCAAAGGACCCAAACACTTAACCAAATCTTATTGGTCAAGTATATCTTGACCATAAACAAACAAGGTCCTAGGTAGTGTCCATTTGGATCCTTAGAGAAGAGATTGTGGCACTTACATTATTTTATTTAAAGTGATGGTAAAGTTGTCACATTAATAATTTAATAAGTATTACATTTTAAATGTTGGATTTTCCATAATATATATTCAACTACATATATTATTATGAAATATAGTATATTTAATTCATTATTGTATTTTTTTATTTTTTATTTTTTATTTTTTATTTTTTATTTTTTATTTTAATTTTTATTCAATAAATAATTATATTAAATAATTACACAAAATTGATGTATTAATTATTTTATTAATAGAGATAACAAATATATATTATCAAAAACATTAAATTAAATATAATTTTGGATGATTAATATGTATAATAAATTTTATAGATGACCTTGACCTCCTATTAATATAATAAACTAGTTGGTTTTAAGTTATCTTGTTATATTAATTTTTTTTAAAAATCAATGAATCGAATATTGTCAAAATTGGCACTACTGATTGTTTATCAAAATAATGTTTTATTAAATTATTTAAAAATTATAAAACACTTTTAAATATATATAATAATTATTATATAGTCTAAAATTTTATAATTTATTTATTTATGGTCTAATTAATATCAAATAAGTAAATGTGACACCCTTTTAATATTGAAAGATTTGTTACCCTATTTAAAAATTAAATAATATAACAAAGTGTAAATTGAAATGATAAGGATTAAATTGATATAAATACTTGTCAAAAAATTATTGGTTGATTTTATTGTAACCTTATATAATCTAAAATTCTAATTTGGGTCATTTTGGAGGTTTTTTATGGGTTTTTATTTTATTATAAATTAATATTTTGGAGATCCCAAAAGGGCCCCTCACTTGAGTTATAAAAGGGAAATTTCTACCTCATCTCTTAAGGTAACTTTTAGCATTAAAAATCGGCCATACCCTACCATTTTCCATTATCAACTTCCCAAGATACATTATAGAGGTTCTTTTCTTCTTCAAAGACCAACTCCAATGCTCTAATAAGAGATTTAGAGGAATCACGTCGAAGAAGATGTAATCTTCTCTACCAATTCTTTCATACCTATTTCTTCTTATACTTCCTCTTCATGAGTTATTTAATTATAAATTAATAACTCTATAATAACTTATATACTGAGATGTTGTTATAATTATGAAACAGCCATGTTCCACCTTCTATCCATCCTATGAAAAATGAAATCAACACACGTGCCTACATACGGCTTACCGTCTCCACGCCGTGGTGTAATTTGTTTTCACCACTACCATACTTAGATGGGTATAATGATTTAAATAATAACTATATATGATTGTTTTAATATTATATTTATTCTTAAAGATTATACACCATTCACTTCAATACTAATCTATAATTATGGGAATAATATCCTTGCTTGTGCGTACGTGCAGCCTTCCATCTCCACAATACGATTTGATTCATTCTACATGATCTTTGTTATAGCATGATTATATAAAATTATATAATGAAAAATATGATATATATAATTTTAATATCATTTTTAATGATATAAATATGACTTATTAAGGATAGCTATAAATTATTCGTCAAAACATTCATAAGAAAGTGAAGTAGATGATACCAGAATAATAAGTAATAATGAAATATTATTAACAAATCGATGATAATATGATCATATGTGATATCATAAAAATTAATATGATTCTTAAAAAACACAATTAAATTATTTAAACCATTATATAGGAGTTTTGGATACATACAAAGGAAATCAGATCTAAGGCAAGGGATAATTTTACAATCTCATTATTATCCGAGACTATTTATATAAAAGTATTTACTATGGTATATTTATCATCTGAATTATGCTTCCTAAATATTTAATATTATTTATATTCTTCTACAATTTTTCTAAGTCAATTTTACCCATTGTTGAATTTATATAAAATGGTGTGAAAGGAATATTTTTTCATTATTTGATATGAGATACTTTTTGACTTATCTAGTAAAAGTATAAGAAGAATGTTTTTTTAAATTATACAGCATGAATGGATTTTTACATATTCATAACTCCTTATTTACATAAATATTAATAGAAATTATTTCATGTTTATTTTCAAAAAAAACATTTGTTTTAAAATTTCTTGGAATTTTGAGAAAAAGAAAACATTTTTGAAGAAGAAATAATGTTTTCCTCAAGAATTAAGTTTAAGTGTTATATCAAAATTATTTTCCATATAAAATGTAATTATTTAATAGGGTTATGCTTTCAAGTATATAATCCCTATTATTCCTAAGTTTCAATTTATTATTAACTTCTATTTCTGAAATCTATTTGTTTTAAATGTATTATGTTATGAAGGAATGATGTTAAAGAAACCCATTTTATTCCTTGGGTTATGCTTTGATAAATGATTTGTGTTTTCATGGCACACATAAAAATGATTTCATTATGAGATGGGTGGGACCTATATCTCCCTCCAATGTATTGGGTAAGGATTTATATTTCGTGATATAAACATGGCTAGAACGGGAAATGATTTCGGTTTAGTAACATAGGGCTGGAACTAGGAGTGAAATCAGTTCAGTAATGGACTTTGTCCGTTATGATGGTCTTGGAAATGATCCTTGACTAAAATGAAATTATTTTCTATGATTATGTGTATTAAAAAAAATCCATGTCTTATGTTATGAATTTTGGTATTACTTTCATTGATTCTAATGAACTTTCATGATTTATCTCATGGCATGATATCAAGATCTTTCATATGCAGGATAAGATTTTCAAAATTTTATGTTATTATGTATTATGATTATGATATAAGTTATATATCCCTTGTTTACCCTTACTAAGAATATGATCTCACACTTTCATATGTTTCTTTTCAATAAGACATGATTAAGGGTACTAAGTGAGATATTTCAAAAAGGGGGTATAGTTATGATGAAATAAGTGGAATCCAATAAAGATTCCTTATGAACTAGTTGTTTATGTTTCCTTGTTTCTAAAGACACTATACCTCTACAGTCATGTTGTTTATTTGTTATATTTTATAATGAATATTCTTCAAATTTGAATTAATATCAATTTATGTGAAGAATTGAGAGTTATATATATAAACCAAATTATATTATTTTTCAAGAGATCCAATTCAATTGTTATGTTGTGCACAAAAACCTAGATAATCCTCTTGAACCCCTTGAGAGATCACTTCTTCAAGAACACTCCC
Organism: Viscum album; assembly: GCA_963277665.1. Classification (NCBI taxonomy): domain Eukaryota; kingdom Viridiplantae; phylum Streptophyta; class Magnoliopsida; order Santalales; family Viscaceae; genus Viscum; species Viscum album. Next base: position 1,787,645,067 of record OY728146.1, read on the forward strand.
ATAAATGGAGAGTTATCTTCCTCCACCTCTCACTCTCAAGTCAAGAGAGATAAAATAGAATCTTTTGTAAGTGACTCTCATGGAGACTAAAGGTGAACAATACAAGCAATATGATCTTACATGCTAGCACTCAGAGATTCCTATAGTGGCATTTTATAGATTTTTAGAACACATGTGGATCACCGCTATAGGGAATATGATCTTGATTCCTAAAATGGAACGATGGTAAAATGTAGATATGTTATCAGATCCATAAAGAAATAAATAATTTCTCACAAGGTAATTCTTTAATTTATTAAATTAATTATAAATAATATTCGATGATTCTACACATGGTTTTGATTTTTTATCCCATATTTATTTTATTTTATTCAATTATGTCGATCACGGCATTCATCTTCATGTAAATCTTGGATTGATTTTCGATCATGAAAAAAATAAAGGTTGGTATTGTCCCATTGCATGCTTTCACTGTGCCTAAAACCTACAAGTGGTATCAGTGTGCTCACATAATTACTTATAATTATTTCAATATCATTGATTAATTTACCCATTTATAATTTAGTTTTCAATTATAGTTTATTCATCCTTATTTCCAGATTCTAAGATTGTATTTTTTCACATTTGTTTCCCATAAATATATTTGAATTGATTAATCTTATGAACAAAATAAAATTGAGGATATCATCTGTAGTGTTGAGGAATCTTACTGGATAAGACAAGAATACATGTCGTGTAACCCATAGGTACACGTTGTGTTCTTGCACTCAATGCACCAAGAATTAATTTAGAATTAATTCAAGACTTTTGAATTTATTACACATGGTGACTTAATTTTATATCATTTTTGACTAGTCTATATTAGAGCATGTTCAGCTAGAGTACACACCATGTAACTATCGTACATAGCGTGTAGTCTATTAGTCATAGATGGGCCATGTATATTCTAACATAACCTACCTAACTGGTGACCATATAACTTAGAGAACACATGATTTGTATCCCATGTACACACCCTATACTCCAATTTTTTCTATTCCACAATTTACAAGCTGATTCCCTAGGCATGTCCCTCAAATATATGCTGAGAATAGTATATGCCATGTAGCTCCAATGTATACACTGTGTACTTTTACCAAATTGTGCAGAATTGAAATTAATTTATTATACTGTGGAAAACTTATTAGTATGTACTTGAAAGTTTTCATTAAGTTGATAGGAAACACCATGTGATGGTTTTTTTAAAGATATGAGACATTTCCATGAAAATAAAGTCTCCTATATTGAATAAAAAGAATAAACTTACCCGAGTCAAAAAAATGGAAGTCTTATCACAATCCCTCTTAGGAAGAGGTAAAAACTCACCAAGAAGATGATCATACTAGAGAAAATAAACACCACTGACCCCTTTGTTTGCATGGCCATTTGGAACTGAATTGGATTCTCTATAAGAATGAGTAATGATATGATTCATAGAGTGAAGAGCATCCAAGCAGCTGATCCAACAATTAGTCAACATTCAAGATAATTAAAAAAGATCCCAACCTGATAGAAGATACAATGGTAGTGGAATCACTCTCAATCCAAATGTTATTCCACCCCTTTCTCTTTTTCCTGCTCCACCACGACAATAATTCCAAGCTTCTCAGCGTCAAGAGTGGAGGTGAAGCCACAAAAAACATGGAAACATACAAGAATGATGCCTCTATGATCTCTCAAGACAGCCCCATATCCATAGGGACCTTGATTACCATGAGAACCTCCATCATAGTTGGCTTTAATCTATCCCAAAAGTGGAAGTTTCCATAGCACTTACAAGGTACCATAAGGTTTACGAAAAGCACCAGTGACTCCAAATCATGTTAGAACAGTCAAATCATGAATTGATTTGGAAAAAAAATGCTTGTTTGGAGTGGAGGACTCACGAACAGCAGCAAGAACTTAAGATAAAGCAGTGCGTGCTGAGAAAAAATCACAAGAATGAAGAACCATATTTCAGGTGTAACAAGTATAGTGTATCAATTATTAATTAGCAACCATGAAGAGATTAAGTAATTGAATGGATAGGGAAAGGGATCCCTATCTCTACATAAAGTCACTGATTAAGATCATCTATGGAAGAGGGGCTTCAAACAGATCTCCAATGGAATTCCACATCGAAGTAGAAGCAACACAATTGAGGAAAAGATGATCTGAATCTACCTTGTGTTGATGTAAAAGAGCACATGTGAACAAAGAGATATTCCACAAGATTTAAGATAACACAATGTTGGAATTTTCTAATGAGAAACTCTCCAAGATAAGATAGATCTGAAGGGTCTAATATAATTCATGTGCAACCCCTCCATCCACTGAGAATATATGTTCCAATGTAAAGAAAACATGTAATACAACTTTTTGGAAGGCAACACATTAGTATCAGGATTCCATGACCAAAAATACTCCCTGTTAGAGAAACGATAATTTTTAACAATGTTAAAAATTTGATTCGGAAGGCCCTCCATGTTACCAAGCTACTCCTTGATAGAAATGTTCAAGTCCAAGATGGATTCATCACCAAAAATCAAATCTTCAAGAGGAGTATCTGTCCATTTGTCTCTCCAATAGTCAATAGATGATTCCTTGGATACAAACCACCATGAGTGAGAATAAATTGAGAAAAATATGGATTTGAATGCAGGCCACATAGAGGTGTCAAGATGGAAAAAATCATCAATATTAAGACAATTAATAAATTTACTCTAAAGGAAATCAATATCCTCAGAAATGTTTTTGAAGAGTCTCCACATAAAATAATCTTGCAAGGAATCATTAAAGAGTTAAAGATTTTTGAACCCTAAACTCTCCACATCATATGGTTTTCAACAATTATTCCAAGAAAACGTATCCAATTTACTTTCAAGAATGTTTCCACTCTAGATGAAATTTTTAATAGAAACGTTGATATTCATTATGAGATAAATAGTCCACTTATACACCCTAAAGGAATAAAAAAACATAGATAAAATAACCGATTTAACGAAGAAAATCCTTCCAGACATAGAGAGAGTTTTCCCCTTCCAAGTAGATAAGTTCCTTCTAAACTTGCTAGTAATATATGCAAAGTAGAAAAACTTTAGACCTCCCCCAAAATAACTACACCCCCAAATAGTTGAAAGGAAGGGTCACCTCATGAATTCCCAATTCTTGAAAAATGTCACTCTTCCTGGAAGTAGAGATATTTCTTCCAAAATAAACAAAAGATGTGTCCCAACTTATATCTTGACCAGAGATATAAAAATAATGAAAAGGGCCTGCTTGATATTCCTAATGATCCTCCTATCACCTTAGGTAAAAATGATAATGTCATCAGCATACAACAAGTGAGTAGGATAAAAAATACCTCTAACAGCATTAATAGCCTTCATTTTCCCATTGTCTTCCATGATGGATACAAGCCTGCTAAGATAATACTCTGTAATAGAGAAAATATTTTCAAAGAGAGGATGAATTTATCTGACCCCTCTAAAGAAATCAAAAAATCCCTCTGGAGACCCATTAATGAAGATGGATATGTGGGTAGAGCTATTAATGGTTTTAATTCAATCAATAAAGATCTCATTAAAACCAAACATATCAAGAGCCTTACAAATGAATCACCAGTCCATTGTTTCAAAGGCTTTCCTGATATCAATCTTGAGAGAAATATTTCCACCCCTGATGTATTTCTTTAAAGTATTCACATATTCTGAATCAGTAATGAGAAAATACTATATGAACCCTCCCTTAATAAAACCAAACTAAGCGAGGGAAACAATACTGCTTGCAATCAAAGATAGCATTATAGCCAAAATTTTACAAATGATTTTTTAAATAGTGTTAACCAAAGCAAATGGCCTAGAAATATGTATTTCATTGGCATTCTCCACTTTTGGAATCAAATACAAAAACTGAGCATTCAGGCCATGATGAAGAGGACCCCCTTGAAAAAATGAATATTAAGTCTAGAGACATCATTTTGAATTATGTGCCAATAAGTTTGAAAGAAGAGGTTACCAAAGCCATCCAGGCCCGAAGAACTTTTATATTTAAGGCTAAATACCACCTCTTTAATCTCAAGATTTAAGGGTATATAGGTGATATTGGTGTTGTCTTCATGACTCACCAGTCTGGGAATGATGCCCTCCAAAGGATTCGTAGGAAGGTAAGGTCCATTAAAAAGATCCTCGAAATAAGCAATCACATGATTCTAAAGATCCCCCTAATCATCAATAAATGGATCCCCATTTTTAATTAAGGATAAAGGCCTAGATACCATCCTGATTTTCTGAAGTGTATTAAGAAACAAGGAAATTATAACACTTTCCTTCAACCATTTGGCCCTGAAAATATCTCTTTACAAATAATCCTTGATATTCAAAAGATTTTTCATCTTATAAGGACTCTCTGATTCCCATTGAACACAATTAGAGAAATAATTTAGGGTTTTTTTCCTGAAAATTTCAAAGATTAGATTCAATGGAAGATATTTCTTAATCAAGAGAGCTAAAATAGTCTTTTCTCTAAATTTTGAGGGCCCTTTTAAGAAGTTTAAGATTGATTAACAAGAAAAATCATCCTTCCTATAATCCATATAATTTAAAATATATCCATCTATGGGTCTACATTCTGGATGCATAATCCATGCCTTGTTGAAACAAAAATGTAAGGGAGGCCAAGAATCCTTTCTCACCAAGTCAACCAATATAGAGTGATGATCTGAGATCATTCTAGATAAGGTTGTTTAAGAAATAGAACCCCAATAATCAAGACAATATTCATCAGAAAAAGCCTTGTCAATTCTATTGGACACAAACCTATTCAAAAACTTTTTGTACCAAGTGTATTTAGCTCCAACCAAGTAAATTTCAAACATCCCATTGGAATCAATGCAATCATTGACTCTTAAGAGTAAATAGAATTATACATGGACCCTATATTCTCCTCCGGATTCATTATGGCATTAAATTACCCAAGAAACAACAAGGGACTATAAATAAAATAATTTAGATACTTCATATCCAATCATAATCTTTTGCGGTCCTTATAATTGTTATGGGCGTATACAGATAAGACAAAATAGTGGGAGATCATGTACCTGAATGAGAAGGTGACCTGCATTTCACCACAACAAACCATGGAAATATCATATATGGAATTATGATCCACAAACCTCAACCTTTTGACCTCTAACAGAAAATTGTTAGAGTTAACCAAATGAAAGACTAGATTTTCCATATTTTAAATATTTGAAGAGAAGACCCTTTTAGGTTCCAAGATAATAAAGATAAGAGGCATATGAAGTTTAATGAAGAGCCTAAGGGATCTAATAGTTTCTCGGTTGGACATTCCCTAGAAATTCCTGATTAGTATCTTTATTTAAACTTGAGTTTGGGGCTAATTCCCCCTTTTTTGGATCCAAAAACTTTTAGCTTGCCATCTTTGGGAGGTCTACCAACTTTCTTTTTTGGTCTGGGAATAGCGTAGAGGAGGTCACTAATATTAGACTCTCCCTTTCCTATTTTAATGATAATCCCACTGCCCCCATCGCCTGCCATAGGTCTGTGAGAAAGACCAGAATCTGCATCACTGCATGTGTTGGTTGCCTTTAAATTCTAAATAACACCAAAAGTAGCATGAGAGGGGAAAACATAAACATCATAGCCAGACTGCAAAGAGATCCCATGTGAGGGTGTTCCAGCTTTGGCACAAACTAGGTTTGACGGATCTGTATCCATTGTAGGAATAGTTAAATGGGATGAAGCTACCATATCTATAGGATTTGAAGACACTGGAACACATCCAAATGTTGTGATAGTAGCATTCAACAGTGCTGGAACTTATACAGGGTTTGAAGCCACTTTGATAGGCCATATTTCTATGACTGAATCAGAAGACAATGCACTAGCAGAAGGGGGTGGTTCCCAGTTAATAGGATCTATTGTAGTATTTGAATTCCTTGTGGAATTTGTGGTGGTTATGTTAGTGGTAGTAACCATCAGTGCATGGTCAGATGGGAGTGGATCTGCCCAAAGTAGCAGGAGATACTGTAGGGATTGAGATCAGTGTGGTATTTAGAGATGGTGTAATGATGGAAGTAACTAATTCACCATCAGTTAGTAAAGGGTCTGAACAGATGATAGAAACCTCAGGATTAGAGGGGTCCTGCTGCTCTTGAATGAGCCTTAACAAGCCACTGATGTCATTAGAATGATCTTGGAGAATGATATTTTCCTCCATTTCCTATTGAAGATTAAGGACCAGATTTCATACATCATTTGAAATATCAGAAAATAAAATTTGATCATATGGGGATAAAATTTTAAAAGGAGAACAAGGCAAGACATTATTCTCTTTCTCTTCTGCCTCCACTAAGTCATCCAAAGAATTATTTAGCGTTGACGAGGGCCCTAGTTGAGGTAGGACAGGAGCAGATGAATTATTCAAGATCCTTATGGGTGGATCATTCTTCTTATTAATGGATCCCTTATTTTCAGCCAGAACATTCTTATTATTTAAATTCTTATAGACTGCAGTTTAATCTAAGTCCTTAGAATCAACATTGGCCTTATTCTGGATCACCCTGCTATTAGAAACATAATGTCCCACTATCCTGCAAACATCACAAAAGGAGGAACATTTTCATATTACACTTTAATTTTAGTCATGGTACCATTTTCTTTAAAGTAAATACTGGTAGGTTGTGTGCTTTCCAAGTTAACATCCACTAGTATTCTAACGTAGAAACCTAACTCACAATCCAAGTTCCTTTGATCCAATCTGATGGGGGTACCAAGACATGATGCAATTTCATTGAGTATTCTTGGGTTCCATTGAACTCAATTCAAACCATGTAACCTAACCTAAATTTTAGCATTGGAAAAACTGAGTTTGACAAGATTCAAATTGATATTCCATTTGGATAACCTGAGAATTCCAGGTTTGAGTTGAAGGTTACCAAAATTCCAAGCTGAGTTCATGGAATCCTTGGAGTGAAGAATGATGTGGAAATATCCTCTCTCTATTGGGAAAAACCTCCAATCCTAGTTTCCCCAACAATTGGACACCCTATTTTTGAGTTCAGTGAAGGACCAAGGTCGTTCCCCCTTCAAGTAAATGAATCGGCCCAAGATCAAGAATCAGTAAAGGTTAATTTATTTTTTCAAGGCTTCCAAATCTTTTACCACCAAGAAACCTCCATTCTCGAGTCTGGTGGCATTGGAATATATCGATGATTCCTCCCTCACAGGATCTGATGAACCTATAAGCACATCCACAAAAGATAATCCCTTCCTCCTCAAGACTAAGGGATCGTGAGAGTCTAATTCTTTGATCCTTTCCTTAAACAAGGATCAATTATATTTCTAACAAAATTCTCAATTAGGGTTAAATGAGTCCATTGTTGAAGTCAAAAAAGACACCCAAAAAACCAAGAATCACCATTTTTAAATTCTAGATCTAGGTCGACGTCTCTCTCCATTTTCATCGTAAAATAATGGTTTTAAATATATATATATATATATATATTCAATTAAGATCTTTGTAATGATTATATCGTCATATCATGTATGATTCATATTATATTTATTACTCTATGTAAATTGAAGCATAAAAAATGACAGAAAAAACATGCAATCTGCACAATCATAAAGTAGATAGTACATGTTATGAAATTATATGATAATTTGTGTATTATAAATATCTCAAGAGTAAAAATTATATGAGTGTAATACATTTTGGGTACTTTGGATGGGTACCCACCATGTTGCCTCCAATGTACATTTATGTACATAATACATTTTAAATAATTATTCAATTTGTTTAAAATTATGATGGATGATAATCTCAAGGAAATTCATATGACAATTAAGATAAAAGAATTAATTAACTAAAGAAAATAATTAATTCATTCAAGCACAATTTATCTTAAATAAGAATGATTAATAATATAATGTTAACTTCATTAAATTCATATTTCATTGCATTCATGTGGATGATCATGAGCTTAGACCATAACTTTGTATGTGATTGGTTTTGTTTTAATTTATTATTAAATTAAATTTTGGGACCACATTACATATCTCCTCTTATTATGTAAGGGATTGTGTACCCATTTTTTCTTTTATATATACCCCTTTCCTGCACCTATATGTGATTAAAAGCATATTAAATGGTTGGATCTCCAAAGTTATTGGTGGTGGACAAATCTTGAACCTGAGTACAAACCAATTCAAGAGAGATGCAAAGGCATACATGTGGAAACCGCAACATGAATCATAAATGGTTCGAGGTATTTATTCACTACATAAATGGTTATTTTATCATATTCTAGATCAAATAACCATTAGTAAAATAAAATGATTGTAAAACATTATTATTTTATTTTTGTTAAGTTTCATGGTAATTTCATTAGGGTTGTTTTGATTCGGTTACAAGAATTAATGAAATTAACATGCATGCAAGATAGAACTAAAATAAAGTGGCTTATAAGTAAATATTATCTAAGACATGGTTAATAACTTAATTAAATACACTTAACAATATCAATCATGTGATAAAGATAATAATTATAAATTTATGCATAAAAAATCCTTCAATTATATATATTATGTCAGCATAGTCTTCCACTACTTCAGTTAAAATCAAAACATAGTTCAAAGTTCTTAACCAGCCAAATTTAGGATGATTTCAATTATCGATGAATTATAACATGAAGTTTTGGGTTTACTTAAATTATTTAACATCAAGGGTTGACTATCAAATAAGGACTAAATGTAACTGAGTGGAAAAGATTGAGGAAACACAATTTAAGGATTTCAGGATTGGGGAGTATAACAACCAATATTTTAGGGTATGAATAATTTCAATTCATTAGATGACTTATTATGCATGCAATATTGAGTCTCTATGAAACAAAACATTATTATAGGAGATATTTATAACCTAGATGTTAAAATTAATTTTTCTACTTCTGTGATTTAAATTTCAAAATTCGGACCTACAAAGTTCTGTTCAGTAAGATATTTAGAGTCTCATAGGATCAACATAATTTTTTTAATAGTAAATTACCATTATGAATAGTAATGTTTCCGTTATGAATAGTAATATACCCTTTTGAATTGTAACTTGACCCTTATGAATAGTAATGCACCCTTATGAATAGTAACTTGATCCTTATGAAAAGAAACATAACCGTATGAATAGTAACTTGAATAGTAATGTATCTTATCAATAATAACCTCTCCCATGTAAGTAAAAATATAATTTATGCACCTTATAAATGAGTGTGAATATTTTTAAAAAATTATAATTAAGTGTTGGTTTTTTTATGAGAAATAAATAATGAATTTCAATTTTATAATTAATAGATTAATTTGAAAGATGAAACATTTTTATAAAATGAATTCATCAGTCAATATTTTTTTCTTATGGTTGTAAGATAATTTTATGATACCCTAGTTAATTTTTATAGGTTTCATAAAAGCAGTTATAATATTAAAATTGGTACTTTTCTAGTAAATGATGATTTTAATTAAAATTAAATTTCTCATATTTATAAAATTATTTTCAAACAATGGAGTTCTTTTTTGGATTCTAAATGATGAAAAATGATTTGGATGAATTTTTTGGATGATTATGAAATAGTTTAATTTTTTGATGAACAGCAAAAAAATGCAGTTTTTTATAAAATACGGAATTTTTTGTTACGTCATCATGAAATTATTACCATATAAAAATTTAGTTAAACTATGTAATTACTAAATAATTATATTACAAGTGTAATATTTTACAAAATTAATTAAGAACATGAAATGTATATTTTTTCATGATAATTATAAAATTCATTGTCAATGCCGACGCAGTGCCTGCGCAGTGCTGAAAAGTCAAAATTGGTATCTTGTATATAATAATTGAGTGATAAAAATAATTTTCATGAATTATTTATTTTTTATTTTTTATTTTTTATTTATTTTATTTTTAATTTATAATTTTAGTTTTATATAACATTAGTATTATCCAAATGTTTGTGCAATGTTTGCACAGGGCAAGAAAATAAAAAATAAAAAATTTAAGAAGGTGTCTTGTTATGTATAAGAGTGAATATACATAATGAACAAATTTAGAATTTTATTTTGAACCTAATTAATTTTTTTATGATATTAATTTATTTTTAATTTTTATATATAATATAATTAACATTAATTCTTTTGAAACGCTGATGCAGTGTCTCTGCAAGAATAAGAAAATAAAATAAAATGTTTTTAAATAAAATTATAAGAATTATTAAATGACCCATATTTTGACTAAAACTTAATATACAAGTAATTTTATACTATTATCTATTATTTATTTTATTTGGGACACTTTGGAACCCCAAGAATCACTTTAAGACCATTAAAATATTTTACTTAAAAATAAGATAAGGTGTTCACACTATAATGTTTAGTTTGTATTAAATTTTTAATGTAAGGTTTTCCTTGAGTTTTATTAGGAAAAAACTATTATTTTTAAACCTAATAAGATTATATTTCTCACTGAATTTTATTTTTAAATTTTATACTATAAATAAATACCATAATGGCTTCCACAAAGATTATGTACTATTAATTTAATTAATGAATAAATCAAATAAATGATATTAAACATAATAAAATAAATATAATTTTATATTTTTAAGCTAATTCACGGATTAAATAGATGAATATGAAATTTATATGATATAATATAAATTTTTATTCAATTTTAAAACCTTTTTTTGATGTTTTTAAAGTCTTACTTATGAATAGTTTTTATATTGAAAACAAAATCATGAATAAAATATTTTATTAAATAATTTAAAAATACCAAAATTATTGAAAAAGGCCCAAAATGATAATATTCACTCGAAAATGTAATATGATTAGGTTTAAGTCCTTTTTTAAGTCTTGAAACCTATAATTTATTTATTATAATTTAATAATTTTTTTAATTCCTAAGTTATCATTCACCTCACTTATAAAAGGAGACTCTTTATTTCACAAATATTAATCACCTTGAGACTTCTTGTTCAGAAAACTTAAACCATATTCAATAATATATATCCCTTAACACATTATTGGTCTTCTATTATAATAAAAATACCACTTCCAAGAGCCTTAGGGAAGTTTTAAAATAGATATTTTCAAGAGGTAAGATTCATTCTTCTTCTCTTTAAAATTATTTATCACTTATAACTTATACATACCACTTATCAAATGATTCATAAAAACTCCAATATCATATATATTCTGTAATTTTGTTTTTTTTATGTTATATGTATCATAAAATCTATTATTTTATTCTTTTATTCTTGAATAACAAAAACATCATTCGTGGTGTGTCAATTAACCACCTTTGTGGATGATGCATTTTTGTTTCACTTTACCACAATCATGGGAAGTTTAAAATAACATGTAATTGTTTAAAATGACCTAAATATATATATATATTATCAATTATGGATTATTATTTCTTTTTTACCAGGAATTCCATAACAAACCGACCTTTGAGACCTTGAGAAGAACATACCCGAAATAAAGGGAAAACTAAGATCTTGTTAATAAATGTGTGAAAATGGTATGTGAAAATTACGTACGGTATTATAAAAATTATTTTTGTTTTTTAATAATTTAATAACACTATTCAAACCATATTATATGAGGTTTGAACAAATATTAAGAAAGTTGAACCCGAGGTAAGGGATATCTTAACTCAATTTCCATTCATTGAGTTAAACATCATTGTCATTGGTTATGTTTTTTCAAGGATATGTGTGAATAACCTCTGATTGATTTACAATAACAATCCACTTATATTTTGTGGATTTATATTTTTCACAGAAAATTATGTCATTCATCTATCCTCACTCTAATTAAATGATCATTTTAAGGGGTTTATCACCTAACTTTTATTTCTGTGAGATTTCTATTGTTCGCCACTTATTTCTTGTATCTGGTGTATGTTTATAGAAATTTGATATATGTTATAATTAATATATTTATATTAATTTTATTTTGTAATTAATTTGGTGGTTATTAATTTTTGGTCATACGATTTAATTGATTACAACGTGGTAAGGGACATTGTCTCAATTTCAATTTCATTGGGACTTACTTGGTATTGTGTATCAAATCATTATTATGTGGTGTATCCCCTACCCATTTGAGATCATTTTTCTTTTGAGATTGTAAATATATTATGTATACATATTCTGGAATCATGGATATGATTATTTTCTTAAGTCATATACCCTTTTATATACGGTGTGTATATGGAATGTTATTCTAAATTTGGAAATATTGATGAATCTGTGCACTCTACTCTATACGGATATGGTGAAGAAATATTTTACATCTATTAATTCTATGTAAAAATAAGTTTTTGGAATTGTAGTGACATTTGGGGTCCTATATATCCACACTATGCATCGACGGGTCTCATGAGACAAATCAGTTGGCGACAAACCCTTCGAGTTTGTTTCCAAAAATCAGACAGGTTTCTACCCACAGACTTAAAATTGTTTCAACAGTATGGAGGTATCATGTACCATATACATGATGTCCAATTAATAAGAATTCTATTTATTCATTTTTAGTTATTAGTATCCATAAGGTTTTCACTATGAAAAAATCTATGGATGTGGTTTCATTGTCAATTTATTAATGGTCTGTATTTTTCATTTATTCCCCATGCCATATTGATTATGCCAATTTGTTTATGATTCAGTTATCGTTGATTCATGCTTCTGTTATTTGTAAATCTTACTGAGCATTTGAGCTCACCCCTTTCATTTTTTTACCTTCAACGGGTTATGATGAGGAGACTATTTATTGAGTTCTCGTGGATGTACTTATTTTAGTTTTTTTATATATTTTATTTTGTTTCCTTTCCTAATTTTATATGAGTTGCATGTATGTATCTAGTTTATTCAAGACTGCTAAAATAATCATTCCTTCAATATTTAATTACTTTTAATCATTCCATTGTAATAAGAAATGAACTGGCTCTGGGACTCTAGGGGTCTGGGCGATATAGTTGGTATCAGAGGAATTTTAGTAGAAACCTTGGGAGCCAGATTTAGAAAACATAGTTTAGGAAACATAACCCTAATATAGATTTTCAGAAGAAGAATAGAGGGACCACCCACATCTATTGTGAGGGCAAGATACAAGAAAAAATTTTGAGAATGAAATTTCTGAAGGTGGGAAAAATATAACACCCCAATATTTTAGGGTATGAATAATTTCAATTCATTAGATATCTTATTATGCATGAAACACTAAGTCTCTATGAAACAAAACATTTTTATCAGAGATAGTTATAACCTAGACGTTAAACTTAATTTTTCCACTTCGGTGATTTAGATTTTGAAAAACAAACATACACTGTTGTGTTCAGTAATATATTTTGAGTTCGGTGGGATCAAATTAGTTTTTGTTGAATAGTAACTTACCCATATTAATAGTAATTTTACCCTTATGAATTTTAATTTACCCTTCTGAATAGTAACTTTACCCTTATGAATAGTAATGCACTCTTATGAATAGTAACTTAACCCTTATGAATATAAATACACCCTTATGAATAGTAACATGAATATTAAATTACCCTTATGAATAGTAACATCACCAATGTAAGTAAAAATATAATTTAGGCACCTTATAAATAAGATTGAGTATTGAAAAAAATTTATAATTATGTGTTGGTATTTTTATGAGCAATAAATAATGAATTACAATTTTATAATTAATAGATTAATTTAAAGGATGATTAATTTTAATACAATGTATTCATCAATAAATATTTTTTTCCGATTATTTTAATATAATTTTATGGGACCCTAGCTAATTTTTTGAAGTCTCATAAAAGCAGTTATAATATTAAAATTGGTATTGTTCTAGTAAATGATAATTTTAATTAAAATTTAAATTTCTCATATTTAGAAAATTATTTTCATGAAATTGAGTTCTTTTCTAGATTCCACACATTGAAAAATGCTTAGGATTAATTTTTGAGATGTTTATAAAATAGTTTAATATTTAATGAATAGTAAAAAGCAATTTTTATAAAATAAGGAATTTTTTCTTACAATATCATGCAATTATTATGATATAAAAATATATTTAAACTATGTAATTAAATAATAATTATATTAAAAGTTTAATATTTTACTGATTTAATTTAGAACATGAGAAGTATATTTTTTCATGATAAGTATAAAAATCATTGTCAATGTTAACACACTTCCTGCGCAGCGCTGACAAAATCCAAATTGCTATGTTATATATAATAACTGAGTTCTAAGAATAATTTTCATGAATTATTTATTAATTATTTTCTATTTTTTATATATTTTATTTTTAATTTTTAATTTTATTGTTGTATAACATGAGTATTATCCAAATGTCTTTACAATGTTTGTGCAGAGTAAGAAAAGAAAAAATAACAAATTTAAGAAGATCTCTTGTTATTTATAAGAGTAAATATACATAATAAACGAATTTATAATTTTATTTTGAACCTCATGAATTTATTTTTATTGTAGTAATTTATTTTTAATTTTTATATATATTATATTTAACATTAATGCTTATGAAACGCTGGTGTGGTTCATGTGCAAGAATAAAAAAGTAAATAAAATGGTTTTAAATAAAATTATAAGAATTATTAAATGACCCATATTTTGACTAAAATTTATTATATAAGTAATTTTATACTATTATATATTTTTTATTCGATTTTGGTACACTTTGGACCCACAATAATCACTTTAAGACCTCTAGGATATTTTATTTAAAAATATTACAAGGTGTCCACACTATAAAGTTTATTTTGTATTATATTCTTAATTTAAGTATTTCCTTTATTTTTATTCAAAAGAAATTATTAATTGGAAACCTAATAAGATTATATTTATCATATAATATTATTTTTAATTTTCATACAATAAATAAATACCATAATAGTTTCCACAAAGATGATGCAGTATTAATTTAATTAATGAATTAATCAAATAAATGATATTAAAAATAATAAAATAAATCTAATTATATATTTTTAAGCTAATTCACGGATTCAATAGATTAATATGACATTTATATGATATAATATAAATGTTTATTAGATTTTGGAACTTTTTTTATGTGTTTAAAATCTTATTTATGAATAATTTTAATATTGAAAAAAATAGTTTTTCATGAATAAAATATTTTATTAAATTATTTAACAATACCAAAATTATTTAACAAGGAAAAAAATGGTAATATTCATTCTAAAATGTAATCCACTTTAGTTTTACGCCTTGTTTGAAATATTGAATCCTATAATATATTTATTATAATATAATTATTTTAGTAATTTCTACATTATCCTCCACCTCACTTATAAAAGAAGACTCTTTCTTTAAAAAATATTAATCACCTTGGGCCTTCTTGTTCATAAAAACTCTACCAAATTCTATCATATGTATCTGTTAACACATTTTTGTGCTTCTGGTAAATGAAAAATACCACTTCCAAGAACCTTAAGAAGGTTTTTAAAGGGATATTTTCAAGAGGTAAGATTTCTTCTTCTTCTCTTTCAAATTCTTTCTTATTTATAAATTATCCCTACATATTATACAATGATTCATTAAAACACCAGTATAATATATATATAGTAATTTGTTTTTGTTTTTATAGTATATGCATCATAAAATCTATTATTTTCTTCTTTTATTCTTGAATACCAAAAATGTCTTTCGTGGTGTGTCAATTAACCACCTTTGTGGATGATGCGGTTTTGTTTCACTTTACCACAATCATGGAAAGTTTAAAGTCACTTATAATTATTTAAAAATACCTAAATATATATATTTTATAAATTATGGATTATTATTTCTTTTTTACAAGGAATTCCAAAATAAGCCAAGCGTTGAAACCATGAGAAGAACATACCTGAAACAATGGGAAAACCAAATATTGTTAACAAATTTGTGGAAATGGTATAAGAAAATTATGTATGGTATTATAAACATTAGTTTAGTTCTGTAATAATTTTATCACACTATTCAAACCATATTACATGAGGTTTGAACAAATTTTAAGGAAGTCGAACCCAAGGTAAGCGTAACACCCTGACCCCTCTAGACCGGAGCCAGTACATTACTTATTATATTTACATGGTTATAAAGAATGAAAATCCAAAAGGAATGATTAGTTTAGTATTCTTGAAGAAACTAGATACATAGATGTAACTCAAATTATATTGTAAAAGGTTACAAAATACAATACATAACAAAAACTAAAAAAACTGCATCCACAGTAACTCAATAAATGATCTCCTCTTCATCACCTGTTTAAGGTAAACAATGAAAGGAGTGAGCTCAAATGTTCAGTAAGGGTTTAAAATTATGGAAGAATGAATCAATAATAACTTAATTGTAAACAATATGATATAACCAACATGAAATGGTGAATAAATGAAAAACTCACGCCATTAGTAAACTGAGAATGAAACTGCATCCATAGATTTTTCCACAGTGAAAACCTTAAGGATAGTGATAAATGATATAGAATAAATAGAATTATTATTAACTAGACATCATGTATTTGGCACATGATACCATAGTACCATTAAAATGGTTTATTTATGTGGGTAAAACCCCTTTGATTTTTGGAAACAAACTCGAAGGGTTTGTCGCAAACATATTTGTCTCATGAGACCTACCGATGAATTGAGGGGATATAGAGGGTCCCAACCTCCACTTAATGTCTAAATAATTCTTTATAAATTGATTAAATACAATAGAATTATTCCTTTTCAATATCCGTATAGATTATAGTATACAAATTCATCAATATTTCCAAAGCTAAAATAACTTTCCAAATAAACACCGTATGTAAAATGGTATACGGTTTAAAAAATAAACATATCCATGATATGAGATTATTGATATTTAATATAAATATAATTTCAAATTAAAATGGATCTCAAATGGGCAGTAGTTACACCACATAAGGATTATTAGGTGCCTCATACAAAGTTAGTCACAACAAAATAGTAATTGCGACAAACTCTCTTACCAATATGTAATCAATCGAATCATATGAATAGAACTTAATAACCTTAAAATTAATCATTGAATAACATTAATATAAAAATAATAATTTTATTATATATCAAATGGAAGTACACATATACCACATATAATAAATAATTGGCAAACAATGGAAATCTCACAGAAATGAAAGTGAGATGAGAAACCCCTTACCTTTTTCTCGAGTATGTTCTTCATTTATTTTAATGACCTGAATAATAAAATTTAGATTCATTAATTAATAATTCCATGACCACATATACATGTAATTTATTTATTATAACCTTGTTAGGTTCATTCATGTCCCTTTTAATGTGTTTAAGAGGTTCAATTTTATTGTTTTGGAAGCATTTTCTCCCTTGGTTTTCATGATAATTTTACTTGATTTCACGAATGGAAGTTCATTTGAAATATAGATAAACATACAGAATTGTTAATATATATTATTTGTGACATTAAAAAGATATAAATTATCTTATAATGATTATGTTTTATATAATTTAGGATGAATCATTAGTTAAAAGTTATTGATAAACGCTTGGATTAAGCTTAGCAATTTTGTGAACAATGAACTTTTTTTGTATTATTATTCCATATTATGTGTGTGTAGGGATTACAAAACACTAATGAGATGAAATACATATATTCTTATCTTTTTCAACCATAAAAATTTTTTCATGACCATAATTGGACATGGTAATGAAAATTGAGAACCCGTCATCCTTGAGTGTGATAAATTAACACATCTCGGGCGGTGCTTTCATTTTTAGTATAAGAGGAGGGCTAAAGAGAGATGATGATGAAATATTCCATTATAATAATATAATTCCAGTTCATTTAAGGTATTTTAATTATCATAGAATTTTTATGAAGTGATTTGATGAAATAATTATAAAAGAAAAAAACTCAAAATAAGAGAAAAATTGAGAAATCTATTACTAAAATTCGGTAGCATAACAGTGTCACCTAAAATTTCATAAAATAGTTTGATGATGGAAATGGGGTATCTAATAACTCATAAATAATATGGGAAGTAAGAGAAATATATAATTAAATATCCCAACATAGTCCAATTGAAAATAAAAGAGAAAACATAAATGAAATCTTTAAGAAAAGAGAAGGGTGGTTGATTCTCTTACCTTATAGAGTAACTCCTAAAACATGAAGGTTGGGACCTTGGGGGTTTGAGTACACATTTGGAGGACTCATAGGGAGGTAATACCACCAGATATTTAAGGATATTGAGTTTGGAATGAAATAAAATGAATGGGGTGAGAGGTTATTTATATTAATTAAGAGAGAGTTTTTTATTAATTAAAAGGGACACCACATTAATGGTTTTTGAAAAACCATGGGATTTACCATGGTATTTTCCCATGTTTTTAACCACTTGGGACACCTCATGTCATAATTTACTATACACAAGTCAACCATACTTTTATATTTAATTATTACATCATTATGATGTCATTAAACTACCGAAAACTCAAAACTGTATTTTTACTTTTCATGAAAAATTCGAGTATTATAGAAAAATCCCAAAAATTCACCCTAACCATTTTTCGACATGTAGAATTCAAACATGAACTATATTTTCAGAAAATATTTTTTTTAATTATTTTTAATTTAATTTTTAAATAAATTCATAGTTAATTCAAAAACAATTTTAAAGGTCTAATTAGTTCTACATCACATTAAAAAATCAATTAAGATATCATTATCTTATTACCTTAAGAAAATAAAATATAATCATTATTTACTATTTATAAGTTTCATATTACTATTCATATAACTATTCATAAGGGTATGTTATTATTCATCAAAAAATCAAGTTTGTTCTATCAGACTCCAAATGACTTAATGTCACGACTCTAGATGATCGTTTTTCAAAATTCAAAACATAGTAGTGGAAAATTTATGTTTAATGGATATCTTATAACTTTCTCCTATAATGTTTTGATTCACAAAATACTTAGTTCTTCATGAAATATAGGATATATAATGAATATAAAGTATTTAAGAGGAACATACCATAAAATTTTTGGGGTGTTATATTATTCCCTCCTTCAGAAATTTTGTCCTTGAAATTTTATGTATAAATACCACCAAAAATATGTGGGTGGTTCTTCTTCATAACATCTTTTGGTTCCCAAGTTGCTTCCTCTGTATTCTGGTTTTTTCAAAGAACCTTTACTAGAAGATTCGTTCGATTTCTCAATACCTGCTACCTTGTATCAAGAATCCCGATAGGCTCTTCACAGTATGATAAATCAGGTTTCAGTTCTATTTCTTCATAGGTGACTACATGCATTTGGTATGGCTTGTATTTTTTTAAAAATGACACATGGAATACATTATGGAAGTTGGAGAGACTTGGAGACATTTCTAATCAGTAAGCTATATCTCTGATTATTTCTAGAATTTCAAATGGTGTGATGTAACTAGGGCTCAGTTTCTCTTTCTTACAGAACCTTAAGACACACTTCCATGGAGATACTTTAAGAAAGACATGATCTCCCACATGGAATTCCAAATCCTTCATCTGGTTGTCAGCATAACTCTTCTACCTACCTGGGGATGCTTTAATATGGGCTTGGATTTTCTTCACCTTTGTTGTGGTCTCTTCAATATGTTTTGGGCCTATAAGTTTCATCTCACCAACTTCACCCCAACAAGTTGGAGTTCGAAATCGCTTTCCATATAATTCTTCATATGGAGCAATTTGAATACTAGAATGGAAACTTTATTGTAATAAAATTCCACCAAAGGAAAGTACTGATCCCATATACCTTGGAAGTCAAGAGATCATGACCTCATCATATCTTCTAGAGTTTTAATAGTCCTTTCAGACTGTTTATTGGTTTGGGGGTGATAAGTAGTACTCATACGAAGCTCAGTATTCAAATCCTTCTGGAGACTTTTCCTTGATTTTTATGTATACCGGGGATCTCGATCGGACACAATCGATAGAGGTTCACCATGAAGTCTTACAACATCATTAATATAAAGTCTTTCCAGGCATTCAAGTGGTAAATCCTCTCTTATAGGAAGGAAATGTGCTGATTTTGTGAGACTATCAACAATTAACCATATTGCATCATTCCTTCTAGATGTCCTTGGTATTACAGTGACAAAATCCATTGTAATGTTATCCCACTTCCAAATAAGAATATGTAGAGATTTATTCACTCCTCTAGGATGTTTCCTCTCTACCTTCACTTGTTGAAAAACTAGACACCTTGACACGTAGTCAGCAATTTCCTGCTTCATATTATCCCACCATAAATATTCCTTCAGATCTCCATACATCTTTGTGATTCCCAGGTGTATAGAGAAATTTGACTAATGAGCATCGTCTAATAGTTCTTTTTGTAGCTCAGGTACTTATGGAACGCATAACCTCTTCCCAAACCTTAGAACTCCTTCCTCATACATGAAGTCTTACAACCTCCCATCCTTAACAACAATAATTTTCTTGTCTGATTTTCATCATCAGATTGAGGGCATTTTATCTTCTCTAGTAAAAATAGTTTAGCAATCATTTGAAAGAGGAAATATATTTCCCCTTACTTAACAATTCCCATTTCAATATTTAGTAGATCCATAATTATAGGATCTCTCTCAATCCTCATTTGAGTCATAAGTCCATGATCTTTCCTTCTTAATGCATATGCCACCTTATTTTACTTTCCTAGGTGGTAGTGTATTGAAACATCCTAATCTTTGAGTAACTCGAGCCATCTCATTTGCCTCATGTTGAGTTATTTTTGTGTGAAAATTTATTTCAAACTCTTGTGATCTGTGTATATCTCACATTTTTTCACCGTAAATATAACATCTCCATATCTTTAGGGAAAAGATTACAGCTGCTAACTCAAGATCATGTGTTGGATAATTTTGATCATGAGTCTTCAACTACCTTGATGCATAAGAATTTTTTCATAAGGATGCAACCAAGACCATTATTTGATGCATCACTGTATATTACAAATCCATCACTTCCATATGGAAGAGTCAAAATTGGAGCATTGACCAATTTTCTTTTCAATTCTTCGAAAAATTATGTACATTTTTTTGTCAACACAAACTTAACTCCTTTATGTGTGATATTAGTTAGTAGGTTATCCAATCATGTGAAATTCTAAATGAAACACTGATAGTAACCTACTAAACCAAAAAAAATTACGTACCTCGGTTATGTTTGTTGGCGTGGGGCAATCTTGGATTGCCTTTTTCTTCGCAGGATCAACTAGGATTCCATCCTTAGAGCCAATATGACCTAGAAAAGAAACTGATTGGATCCATAATTTTCACTTTCTAAACTTCCTGTATAATTTATTTCTTCTAAGAGTTTTCAGAATAATCTGAAAGTGATCCTCATGGTATTCATAGCTTTTTGAGTATACCAGCATATCATCGATGAATACCACAATAAATTTATCAAGATATTCCTTGAAAACTATATTCAATAAATCCCTAAAAATAGATGGTGCATTCTTCAGTCCAAAAGGCATCACTGTAAACTCATAATGCCCATACATGGTTCGAAATGCTGTCTTCGGAATATCTTCCTTCCTCACACGCAGTTGATCATATCCAGATCGAAGGTCAATCTTTGA
Organism: Viscum album; assembly: GCA_963277665.1. Classification (NCBI taxonomy): domain Eukaryota; kingdom Viridiplantae; phylum Streptophyta; class Magnoliopsida; order Santalales; family Viscaceae; genus Viscum; species Viscum album. The sequence continues at coordinate 1,787,666,799 of OY728146.1, forward strand.
AAAGTATTTAGATCCATGATGTTTTTAAAATAAATCATCAATATGGGTAAGAGGATACTTATTATTTATTATAATAGCATTGATTTCCCTATAATCAATGCATAGCCTCATGGATCCATATTTATTTTTAACAAACAAGACTAGGGATCCCCATATAGAAACACTTGGTTGAATAAATATTTTTTCACTCAACTCCTCTATTTGTTTCTTCAGCTCCACTAACTTCACGGTGGACATTCTATAGGGTGTCTTTGATATAGGTCTTGCTCCAGGAATTAAGTCAATGGAAAACTCAATTTCCTGCTCTAGAGGATGTCCAAGTAAATCCTCTGGAAACACATCAATTTATTCTTTCACTATATGCATATCTTCAATTTGAATATTTATTTCCTCACCCATAGATATTGGGTTATTTTCCTCTCTAAAAATTGAATTCAATAGAGATACTGGGGGTGAGTCTAGAAAAGAATTAGATGGCAAGGTCACCGCTCAAAATATAAGAGATTCTACACCATTTTCAAAAAATGTAACATCCTTTTTCTTGTAATAAATATTCACAACATAGTTTCACAGCCAATTAATTCCGATAATTATATCAAATTCAATCATTGGTATGATGATAAGGTTAGCAACTAAAGTGCGTTTATGTGTCCCGAGGGGGACTAGTTGACATGTCTTTGTCACAATGATGCATCCCCTAGGAGTTTTGACTGATAACTCCTTTATTAAATAAAATTGCAAATGTCTAATTTTCTTGGAAAACTGGGAAGATATAAATTAATGCGATGATCCAGAATCAAATAAAGTGTTGGATAAGTTTGAGGAAACAATTAATCTACCTGCCACCACACCATTAGGAACTTAAACTTCCACAGTTGTAATTGCATAAGCTCTCTCCTGTTCTCTTGGATTTTTCTGAGGCATGTTTCCTTGGTTCATAGGACACTCATTTTCATAGTGTCCAATCTCTCTAAAATTGTGGCATTGAACATCATCAAATTGTTTTTTCCCTTGCATTCATGAGATATTTGACCCTTTTCTTCACACTTATAGAAGACTCCCATTCCTTTTAAGAATTTCTCGAGATGATTCTTTCCATAATTTTCGCATAATGGGAATTTCTTCATTCCCTTGTTCTTCTTTGGCACTTCACCTTTCCCTTGGTTATCAGAGTACCTCTTCTAATATTGGTTCCCCTTGAACAAATTTGATCTATCAAATTCCTTCTTTATTTTGATGGCACTTGATACAATTTCATCATATGATCAAAATGTTTGAGAATCCAGTTCCATGTGAAGACTTGTCTTAAGACCTTCAAAGAAATGATCAATCATGTCTTCCGAGTCACGTACGTAAACTATGTCACACTTGGCTAGCCTTGTGAAGGTAGCCTCAGACTCCACAACATTGTTTTCTTCCCTTTGATTTAAGCTAAAGAATTTACTCTTCATTTCAATTGATTGCTCACGTGGGAAATATTTTTCAAAGAATATTTCCTTAAAAGTCCTCCATTACATATATTTTATTTCTTCTTCCTCTGTGGTATTCTGAATCAAGCCCCACCATTGATCAATGTCTCCCTTGAGACAATATACTGTCAGTGCTACCTTTTCATTTTCCTTGCATATTAATGCCATGGATATCTTTTCAAGGGACTTGATCTATTGCTCAGCAACCACTAGGTTAGTAGTCCTATTGAAATATGGGGGATTATGCCACATGAAATGATCCAACACAGTTTTGGAATGGTTATTCTTTACAACCTGAGTAAGTTGTCTCAATATGGTCATGATCTGATCTGCTCCAACATTGACTGTGTTGACTTGCTTAGGGGGGAGATCCCAACCTTTCCTATGAGTATTTATTTCTCTTCTTCCATTAGACGTCATTTATAAATAATGTCACACACTAGATTATGGTATGATTCATAATGTATAATCTTAAATTAACAAAATACTTTGCATAAATTGAGATCCTATGCATGGCTAATTCCATAATCAGAAAAATAGTTTCTTTGAGGAATAATTTACATTTCAATCCTTCATAATGGATTGTAAGGAAAATATGAATTATCCTAAGCGTATCCCTTGGGAGTTTCATAACCAAGAGTGCAGAAAGGCCTATTGTCGTGTACCAAGATACCCTGAGTAAAGCCCGAAACTACTTTTTGGAGCTTTCACTCCTAGGTACATCTATGCCAAATCCACCTCTACCTGCCTGTGTCCAGACTGGGATGTATTTTCTAGAAGTTTTCACATAATCTATTCTATAACAAAATAACAGGATATTATTGTTCATTTATCCTCAAATACTACCTTAGGTTTTTGTTCCCTATTATACTTTTCCAACTCTAGTTTCCATGTTTTCTACTAAACTTCCTCTGATACCAACTGTAACACCCCGACCCCTCTAGACCAGATCCGGTGCATTACTTGTAATATTGGCATGGTTATAAGGAATTAAATCCTAAAGTAACGATAATTTTAGTAGTCTTGAAGAAACTAGATACATATATGTAACTCAAATTACATTGGAAAAGGTTACAAAATACAATACATAACAAAAACTAAAAACTGCATCCACAGGAACTCAATAAATTATCTACTCTTCATCACCTGTTGAAGGTAAACAATGAAAGGGGTGAGCTAAAATACTCAGTAAGGGTTAAAAATGGTGGGAACATGAATAAATAATAACTTAATTGTAAACAATTTTACATAACCAACATGGCATGGTCAATAAATGAGAAACTCACGCCATTAATAAACTGCGAATGAAACTGCATCCATAGATTTTTCCACAGTGAAAAACTCATGGATAGTAATAACTGATAGTGAATAAAGATAATTCTTATTAATTATATGTCATGTATCTATCACATGATACCATAGTACCATTAAAATGGTTTATTTTTGTGGGTAGAAACCCCATTACTAGAAAAGGGGGCATTGAAGCCCCCCAGAATCGGGCGACCGCCATTGGCGGTCGCTATAGATATCTAATAGCGACCGACAATGGCGGTCGCTGGCCTTGATAAAAAAAAGAGCCTTTTTGCACCCCCCCCCCCCCCATGCCCCCCTCTCGATCGAACCCTGCTCCCCCCCCCCCCCCCGTCCGTCCCCCCCCCCCCCCCGTCGCCCTCCCCCCCCCCTCCTCCCGGCCTCCCCCGCCGCCCGACCCCCCCCCCCCCCCCCCGTCGTCGCCCCCCCGACGTCGCCCCCCCGACGCCCCCCCCCCCCTCACCTCCCGGCCTCCCCCGCCGCCCAGCCTCCCCTGCTCCCCTCCCCCCGTCGCCGCCCCCGACGCCGCCCTCCCCCCCCCCTGCCTCCCGGCCTCCCCCCCCCCCCCCCCCGCCTCCCGGCCTCCCCCGACGCACTCCCTCCGCCCTCCGCCATCCGCCCTCTCAGCCCTACCCCCCACCCTGGACGGCTCCGGCACCCCGGACAGCCCGCCGCCGCACCCCGGACCCCCCCCCCCCCCCCTCGCACCTCAAACAGCCCCCCCCCCCCCCCCCCCCCCCCGACCCCGGACAGCCCCCCCCCCCCCCCCCGACCCCGGACAGCCCCCCCCCCCCTCGCTGCCCGTCCCCCATCCCCTCACCGCCTCCTCTCCTCCAACTCCCCGCCACTGCCGCCGCCCGTCCCCTCCCTTGCTGCACCGCCTTTGGCTCCGGCTCCCCTTCGCTGCCTCCTCTCTCTCGCTGCACCGCCTTCGGCTCCCCTCCCTTTCAGGTTTGTAGCTCAATCAGGTAACATGGGCTTTTAGTTACATTATTATTTTATCAATGGTTCAAAAACAAATGATTAATATTTATTTTAAATATAGTTGATTTGAAAAATGTAAATGTAATAAGTATTGTGTAAATGTTTGTTATACAGATATAATTATGGATAAGAGTTGGATTGATCTTCCAAATAGAACGTCAAGAGAATATTTCAATGGCATTATGCAGTTTATTGACTTCACGAGAGGATTTGAAAGTGACTATATTAGTTGTCCATGTAGAAAATGTGCTAACAGATATCAATTCACACGAGATACTGTGAGGGGGCACCTTTTCTTTAATGGATTTCTGAAAAATTATAAGAGTTGGACTCGTCATGGAGAAGAATATGTTCGTTGTCAAAATACAGATGCATCTCAGATGGATGTTGATGCAAGGATGACTGATCAAATGTATGAAATGTTTACTAAAATGGTACGTGGGTTTGATCCTGAAGGCATTGACATCCAGAATCTTGAGACCGGTGAGATAAATCTTCGCTCTGGTGCAGATCGTGATTCGAGGAGGTTTTATGAAGCACTTGATGATGCGAAAACAGAATTATATCCTGGATGTACTTCTTACAATAAACTGTCGTTTATCGTGGAGTTGTTGCATTTGAAGACTTTGAATAATTTGTCAGACACATCATTCGACATGCTTTTGGTTTTATTGAAAAAAGTTCTTCCTGTCAACGCTAAGATTCCTGAGTCGTATTACTATGCTTGTAAGTTGACAGAGAACTTAGGTTTTACATATGAGACCATAGATGCATGTGCAAACAACTTTATTTTGTTTACAAAAGAAACTGCCCATTTGGATATTTGTACGGTTTGTGGTGCTTCCAGGTGGAAAGAGAACAGGGGAAATAATACTCATCAAAGTCAGATTGCGATACAGGGGAAACTGATTGTCGTAAAGAAAATGCGTTACTTTCCCCTTAAACCGAGGTTGAAAAGAATTTTTATGTCATCTAAAGTTTCTAATTTAATGAGATGGCATACAGAAAGAGTTCATGAAAGTGATATGTTAACCCACCCGACAGACTCTCATGCATGGAAGGATTTTGATAAGATACATCCCGACTTTGCTAAAGATGTTCGTAATGTCCGATTGGGATTGGCAGCAGATGGTTTCAATCCATTCAAGTATATCATTCGTGCTGCGGGTAGGCAGCGCAGTCACAATTGGAAAAAGAAAAGTATTTTTTATAGTCTTCCGTATTGGAAAACTAACATGTTGAGGCATAGTTTGGATGTCATGCACATTGAAAAAAAATGTTTGTGATAACATATTGTGGACCATTTTAGGTGTCAGTGGAAAATCAAAGGACCACGTTAATGCACGCCGTGATTTGGAAGAAATGGGTTTAAGGAAATAGTTGCATTTACAGTTAGCTGAGGGAAACAAGGCATATATGCCTGCTGCACAGTATACAATGACTACAGAGGAGAAAGAGACATTTCTTTCCATTTTGAAGATGGTCAAGGTGCCTGATGGTTATTCTTCTAATATTTCAAAGTGTGTGAATCTGACGAGTAAGACATTGCAAGGGTTGAAAAGTCATGACAATCACATATTACTTCAGCGGTTGATTCCAATCGCAATTTGTGATTGTTTATCCCCCAATGTTGTTCAGCCCTTGATTGAGATGAGTAATTTTTTTAGACAACTTTGTTTAAGAAATCAATGAATGAGTGATTTAAAAATTTTGCAGGACCGAATTGTATTTACGCTTTGTCACTTTGAGAAACTCCCCCCCCCCTCATTTTTCGATGTTATGGTCCACTTGACTGTGCACCTAACTGATGAAGTAATGGCTGTTGGTCCAATGCAATTCAGGTGGATGTATCGTATTGAACGGTATTTGAGTACATTGAAAAGATTTGTATGCAACAGAGCTCGTCCAGAGGCATCAATAGACAATGGTTATTTGATGGATGAGTGTACTACCTTTTGTGCAGAATATCTTAAGGATGTTGAAACAAAATTAAATAAGCCCTCTCAGATTCATGATGGTCCAGTTGGAGAAGGAACCACATTTGATATGGACAACATCGAGTGGATACAAGCACATCGATATATCTTGTTCAATACTCCATCAGTTTCACCATTAATGCAGTAAGTATCTTATCAATGTGCTTGTATAACTTTTACATGTTTTGTTTGCATAAGATGATCTTTTAAACATCGCGTTATCAATTGTAGGAAACACATTAATGAGATAAAAGAATAGATGCATCGTGCGACTGAGTTTCAAATTCAACAATCTCATTATGCGTCATTTCATGATTGGTTCAAGGATTATGTATGTATAAATTGATTTTCATTATGAGTGAAGTATTATACTAATTCTTTCTGCATATATCAGTATTGATTTTTATAAATTATGTAGGTTCGTAAGATGAGGGAGTTAGGGGACCTCACGCTACCTGAAGTATTTATCCAACTGGCTGAGGGTCCATGTATAACGGCTCGTCGTTATAAATCTATTGATGCTAATGGTTTTTGATTTCGCATTAAAGATGTTGACGAAAAACGAGAAACACAAAAAATTGGCATCGGTTGTCCCTTTGTCAATTCTGGTTATTACTATGGTCAATTGATAGACATCATTGAAGTTGTATACACACACGGTTTGAAGTACATATTGTTAAAGTGTAATTGGGTTGATCTAGTGCGTGGATGTAAAGTCGATCAATATCAGTTTTCATTGGTGAATTTTAACTATATGTTATATAGAAATAATGAACGAGTTGAGAATGAACCTTTCATTTTGACATCACAAGAGGAACAAGTATTCTTCATTACTTTGCCTTCGAATCCAAGTTGGAAAGTTGTTGTCAAAATGTCTCGGTGAGGAGTGTTTTTATTTGAAGAAGATGAACCTGAGACTGTTCCGTTTGTTTACCAACAACTTGATCAACATACCGTAGTTCAACATGAAGAAGATATTTATTAGGTCAGAGTGGTTGTTGAAGGAGAAACGGTCGATTTTCATGCTTAATGAAAGGTATAATTGTTTTCCCGCTATTCAATAGAATGTCTTAGGATATCATAAATTATCTAATCATTTTATAAATCTTTATAAGTTTTAATCCTCGCTTTTGTAAGTTAATTAAATCATAAATATTTAGGTTGTTTTTACTCTTGATTTATTGATGTTATGGTCGGTGTATCAACCCTTTGAGGTATTCTTCATCTGATTCCTGTGCTGCTTGAATTTTTATTAGTTCTATCTGAAATTTGGCTATGCATTGACTGGTTTTGTACATAATTTGTATATCTGTTTTTTTAACTTTCTGATTTTTTAAAATTCATTCACAACTAATTATTCAATCCATTTTTTTTTTGATTAATAGTTTTACAAGTTTGATTTTTTAAGAACAATCCAATTTATCTTTTAAACACTTTGGACTCATTACTGATGTTTTCTATGACTGCAGACATGTCAGGGGAAGAGGCAGAAGATCCACATCATCCATCTGAGGCATCTACGTCTTAGGGTCGAGGTATGTTTGAATGTCATTGACTATATTTTTTATGTAATTCACATACATACATATATATATATATATATATAACATTTGTCAATTTATATATAAAATTGTTTTCAACAGGATCAGACTCGGCTGCTTCTTCCTCTCGCAGGAGAGGCCCTGGTCGTGGCATATTATCATGGAATTCCGACACGACGATAGATGTTTCATTTGATGAGGTTTTTCATCCTGTGGGACCGAATGCCCCGGCATTTATTCGTCAGCTGGGTCATATCATACGTGACCCACATCGATTTCCATTGACTACGCGTGACTGGACTTTTATCCCTCAGGACACATTAGATCGTCTATGGAGGGAGGTTCAGGTAAGAAAATCATTTTACTTTATTTTCTATGTATAAAGAATACTAATATGTTTGATTATTTTCTTTATAGAAAAATTTGAAAGTATGACCTGAAGAGTTTTGGCCCGTCTGTATGAGCAAATGTCGTAAGATGTGGAAAGATTATAAAGGCAAAGTGAAGAGGGACCACTGGGTACCAAATGTGGGTGCCCTAGACATTTTGGAAAAAGTCCCGAGAGGTGTCCTCCCGGCTCAGTGGCGTGACTTGGTTGCATATTGGTCTACTGAGGGTGTTTCGGTTTGTATATTAATTATTTTGGTGTATATATATTTTCAAGAATATGTGATTTGTTTGAAATTTGAATGAATTGAATGTAGGAGGTGTCGACACGCCATTCGGAGAATCGAGCGTTGCAGGGACCACCTCACAGGCTCGGGACTCGTCACGTGTCTCAGATCCGACATGAGGTATATATTATTCATTTTTTAATTTATTAATTAATATGATTTGTTTTTATATTCTTTTAATATACAGTTGCGAGAGCAAGGTGCAGCAACTGATAAAATGTCGGTGTGGATGAAGACTCGTGATCGCAATGATCCAGAGGTTGCAGCATTGATAGTAAGTGTCTGTACTTACCAATAATTACATAAATCCATATATTAACATATATATATTTATATATATTTAAATATTTCACAGGATCAATTTGAAGCTGAGTTAGAACATCTGCAAGAGGACCAGCGACAGCTTCCCATGCGACGGGATGAGATCTTTCATCGCATTATCGGTCGGGATGGGCATGGCTATAGTTTGACCTATGGAGGAGGGATTCATCGTTCTGTAGTGTCACGCACTGCGGTTGTCGGTCCTGATGTTGCTCATATGACACAGCAGATGTCATATTTTGAGGCACGGCTGCGCGCTTCCGAGGAGGCAAATGCGCAATTGACAGCTGAGGTTAGAGCACTGCGGGAATATGTGCGTCGACCTAATGGTGCATGGGATCATACAACGCAGGTATATACTGTATTTATTTATTTAATTTAAATTATTTTTGTTATTAAAATATTTATAATGTTTATTTGTTGTAGGCCCCTGGCCCACCAGAAGGAGGTAGCAGTGCTGACAACGCGTGACGCATCATATATTCATGAGATATGTTTTTTGTTTTTACTGGTGGGGTTGACATTGATGTACTGTATTTATCCATTTAATTTAAATTAGAAGGTTGTGTACTTATAATTTATTTATTTTCTTGTTTATTATATGATAGCTAATATTATCTAAGGCGTGCATTTAAAAACTCTAACCCCCCGCACCCCCGAACAACCCCCCGCACAACCGTACAACCCCCCCCCCCCCCCCGCACCCCTGTACAGCCCCCCGCACCCCCCGTACAGCCCCCCGCACCCCCGTACAGCCCCCCCCCCCCCCCCCCCGACACCCCCGTACAGCCCCCCGCACCCCCGGACACCCCCCCCCCTGCACCCCCGTACAGCCTGCCGCACCGCCGGACAGCCCCCCCGCACCCCCGTACAGCCCCCCGCACCCCCGTACAGCCCCCCTGGCACCCCCGTACAGCCCCCCGCACCCCCAGACAGCCCCCCGCACCCCCGTACACCCCCCCCCCCCCCTCGCACCTCCATACAGACCCCTGCACCCCCGTACAGCCACCCGGACCCCCGTACAGCCCCACGCACCCCCGGACAGCCCCCCCGCACCCCCGTACAGCCCCCCCCCCCCCCCCACGGCGGCCGGAAACGCGTTTCCGGCGCTATAAAACACCAAAACGGCGTGCAGCGGTCCAATTCAGAGAAAACGTGCTCCGAACGACCTGAAACCGCACGAGAACGATAGAAATATTATTCCTGACATGCAGAAGGAGGCGGTACGTCCATCGGACGTGCGGTGCGCGCGGCATGACCGAATGTGTCGTTTTCAGCAGCGCGGCGCGCGCTGAAATAGCGCGTCGGGGGGTCAAAACCACCCGAACGATCTCCGAATGCCACCAAAACGCACGACAACAGCCGGTGCGTGAATTGTGAAATGGTCGGCTAAACGGAACGTCATTCGGAGGTTCCGTTTGACCGCGGCGGCCGGAAACGCGTTTCTGGCGCCCCAAAACACCAAAACGGCGTGCGGTGGTCCAATTCAGCGCAAACGTGCTCCGAACGACCTGAAACCGCATGAGAACGATATAAATATTATTCCTAAGATGCAGGAGGAGGCGGCACGTCCATCAGACGTGCGGTGCGCGCGGCACGACCGAATGTGTCGTTTTCAACAGCGCGCCGCGCACTGAAATTGCGTGTCGGGGGGTCAAAACCACCCGAATGACCTCCGAATGCCACGAAACCGCACGACAACATCCGGTGCGTGAATTTTAAAATGGTCGGCTAGAATGAACGTCATTCGGAGGTGTCGTTTGACCGCGGCGGCCGGATACGCGTTTCCGGCGCCACAAAACACCAAAACGGCGTGCGGCGGTCCAATTCGGAGCAAACGTGCTCCGAACGACCTGAAACCGCACGAGAATGATAGAAATATTATTCCTGAGATGCAGGAGTAGGAGGCACGTCCATCGGATGTCTGGTGCGCACGGCACGACGGAATGTGTCGTTTTCAGCAGCGCGGCGCACGCAGAAATGGCGTGTTGGAGGGTCAAAACCACCCAAACGACCTCCAAATGTCACGAAACTGCACGACAACATCCATTGCGTGAATTGTGAAATGTTCGGGTAGACGGAACGTCAATCGGAGGTGCCGTTTGACCGCGGCGGCCGGAAACGCGTTTCCGGAGTCATAAAACACCAAAACGGCGTGCGGCGGACGAATTCGGAGCAAACATGCTCCGAACGACCTGAAACCACACGAAAACGATATAAATATTATTCCTGAGATGCAGGAGGAGGCGGAACGACCGAATGTGTCATTTTCAGCAGCGCGGCGCGCGCTGAAATGCCGCGTTGGGGGGTCAAAACCACCCGAATGACCTCCGAATGCCACGAAACCATACGGCAAAAGCCGGTGCGTGAATTGTGAAATGTTCGGCCAGACGGCACGTCATTCGAAGGTTCCGTTTGACCGCGGCGGCCGGATACGCGTTTCCGGCGCCATAAAACACCAAAACGGCGTGCGGCGGTCCAATTCAGAGCAAACGTGCTCCGAATGACCTAAAACCGCACGAGAATGATAGAAATATTATTCCTGAGATGCAGGAGGAGGTGGCACATCCATCGAACGTGCGGTGCACGTAGAACGACCGAATGTGTCGTTTTCAGCAGCGCGGCGCGCGCTGAAATGCCGTGTCGGGGGGTCAAAACCACCCTAACGACCTCCGAATGCCACGAAACCGTACGAAAACAGCCGGTGCATGAATTCTGAAATGGTCGGCCAGACGGAACGTCATTCAGAGGTTCTGTTTGACCACGGCGTCCGGATACGCGTTTTCGGCGCCATAAAACACCAAAACGGCGTGCGGCGGTTCAATTCGGAGCAGACGTGCTCCGAACGACCTGAAACCGCACGAGAACAATAGAAATATTATTCCTGAGATGCAGGAGGAGGCGGCACGTCCATCGGACGTGCGGTGCATGCGACACGACCGAATGTGTCGTTTTCGGCAGCGCGGCGCGCGCTGAAATGCCGCGTCGGGGGGTCAAAACCACCCGAATGACCTCTGAATGCCACGAAACCGTACGAAAACAGCCGGTGCATGAATTCTAAAATGTTCGGCCAGACGGCACGTCATTCGGAGGTGTCTTTTGACCGCGGCGGCCGGATACGCGTTTCCGGCACCATAAAACACCAAAACGGCGTGCGGCGGTCCAATTCGGAGCAAACGTGCTCCGAACGACCTGAAACCGCACGAGAACGATAGAAATATTATTCATGAGATGCAGAAGGAGGCGTCACGTCCATCGGACGTGCGGTGCGCGCGGCACGACCGAATATGTCGTTTTCAGCAGCGCGGCGCGCGCTGAAATGCCGCGTTGGGCGGTCAAAACCACCCGAACGACGTCCGAATGCCAGGAAAACCATACGACAATAGCCGGTGGGTGAATTATGAAATGGTTGGCCAAACGGCACGTCATTCGGAGGTGCCGTTTGAACGCGGCGGCCGGAAACGCGTTTCCGGCGCCTCAAAACACCAAAACGGCATTCGGCGGTCCAATTCGGAGAAAACGTGCTCCGAACGGCCTGAAACCGCACGAGAACGATAGAAATATTATTCCTGAAATGCAGGGGGAGGCGGCACGACCATCGGACGTGCAGTGCGCGCAGCACGTCCGAATGTGTTGTTTTCAGCAGCTCAGCGCGCGCTGAAATGGCGCGTTGGAGGATCAAAACAACCCGAACGACCTCCGAATGTCACAAAACCACACGACAACATCCGTTGCGTGAATTGTTAAATGGTCGGGCAGACAGCACGTCAATCGGAGGTGCCTTTTGACCGCGGCGGCCAGAAACGCGTTTCCGGAGTCATAAAACACCAAAATCGCGTGCGGCGGACGAATTCGGAGAAAACGTGCTCCGAACAACCTGAAACCTCACGAGAACGATAGTAATATAAGTCCTGAGATGCAGGAGGAGGCGGCACGTCCATCGGACGTGCGGTGCGCGCGGCACGACCGAATGCGCCGTTTTCAGCAGCTCGGGGCGCGCTGAAATGGCGCGTTGGGGGGTCAAAACCACCCGAACGACCTCCAAATACCATGAAACCGCACGAAAACCTCCGTTGCGTGAATTGTGAAATTGGAGGACAAACAGCATGTCAATCGGAGGTTCTGTTTGACCGCGGCGGCCAGAAACGCGTTTCCGGAGTCATAAAACACCAAAACGGCGTGCGGTGGTCAAATTCGGAGCAAACGTGCTCCGAACGACCTGAAACTGCACGAGAATGATAGAAATATTATTCCTGAGATGCAGGAGGAGGAGTCACGTCCATCGGACGTGCGGTGTGCGCGGCACAACCAAATGTGTCATTTTGAGCAGCGCGGCGCGCGCTGAAATTGCGCGTCGGGGGGTCAAAACCACCCGAACGACCTCCGAATGCCACAAAACCGTACGACAACTGCCGGTGCGTGAATTGTGAAATGGTCGGCTAGACGGCACGTCATTCGGAGGTGCCGTTTGACCGCGGTGGCCGGATACGCGTTTCCAGCGCCATAAAACACCAAAACGGTGTGCGACGGTCCAATTCGGAGAAAACGTGCTCCAAACGACCTGAAACCACACGAGAATGATAGATATATTATTCCTGAGATGCAGGAGGAGGGGGAACGTCTATCGGACGTGCGGCATGACCGAATGTGTCGTTTTCAGCAGCGCGGCGCGCGCTGAAATGCCGCGTTGGAGGGTCAAAACCACCCGAACGACCTCCGAATGCCACAAAACCATATGACAACAGCCGGTGCGTGAATTCTGAAATGGTCAGCCAGACGGCACATCATTCGGAGGTGTTGTTTGACCGCGGCGGCCAGATACGCGTTTCCAGCGCCATAAAACACCAAAACGGCGTGCGGTGGTCCAATTCAGAGCAAACGTGCTCCGAACGACCTGAAACCACACGAGAACGATAGAAATATTATTTTCTGAGATGCAGGAGGAGGCGGCACGTCCATCGGACGTGCGGTGCGCGCGGCACGACCGAATGTGTCGTTTTCAGCAGCGCGGCGCGCGCTGAAATGCCGCGTTGGGCGGTCAAAACCACCCGAACGACGTCTGAATGCCACGAAACCGTACGACAACAGCCGGTGCATGAATTCTGAAATGTTCGGCTAGAGGGCACGTCATTCGGAGGTGTCGTTTGACCGCGGCAGCTGGAAACGCATTTCCGGCGCCAAAAACATCAAAACGGCGTGCAGCGGTCCAATTCGGAGCAAACGTGCTCTGAACGACCTGAAACCACACGATAACGATAGAAATATTATTCCTGAGATTCAGGGGGAGGTGGCACGTTCATCGGATGTGCGGTGCGCGCAGCACGTCTGAATGTGTCGTTTTCAGCAGCTCGATGCGCGCTGAAATGGCGCGTTGGAGGGTCAAAACTACCCGAACGACCTCCAAATGTCACGAAACGGCACAACAACATCCGTTGCGTGAATTTTGAAATGGTCGGGCAGACGGCACGTCAATCGGAGCTGTCGTTTGACCGCAGCGGCCGAAAACACGTTTCTAGAGTCATAAAACACCAAAACGGCGTGCGGCGGACGAATTCGGAGCAAACGTGCTCCGAACGACCTGAAACCGCACGAGAACGATAGTAATATTATTCCTGAGATGCAGGAGGAGGCGGCACGTCCATCGGATGTGCGGTGCACGCGGCACGACCAAATGCGTCGTTTTCAGCAGCTCGGCGCGCGCTGAAATGGCGCGTTGGGGGGTCAAAACCACCCGAACGACCTCCAAATTCCACGAAACCGCACGAAAACATCCGTTGAGTTAATTTTGAAATTTTAGGAAAGACGGAACATCAATCGAAGGTGTCGTTTGACCGCGGCAGCCGGAAACGCGTTTCCGGAGTCATAAAACACCAAAACGGCGTGCGGCGGTCGAATTCCGAGAAAACGTGCTCCGAAAAACCTGAAACCGCACGAGAATGATAGGAATATTATTCCTGAGATGCATGAGGAGGCGGCACGTCCATCGGACGTGCGGTGCGCGCGGCACGACCGAATGCGTCGTTTTCAGCAGCTCGGCGCGCGCTGAAATGGCGCGTTGGGGGGTCAAAACCACCCGAACGACCTCCGAATGCCAGGAAACCACACGACAACATCCGTTGCGTGAATTGTAAAATGGTTGGAGAGACGGCACGTCAATCGGAGGTGTCGTTTGACCGCGGCGGCCGGAAACGCGTTTCTGGAGTCATAAAACACCAAAACGGCGTGCGGCGGTCGAATTCGGAGCAAACGTGCTCCGAAAAACCTGAAATGATAGAATTTCTTAAATCGGGGATTTAAAATTATTATAGCACAATGATTTGATATTATACCTATATTTAATATTATATATATTAAAACATTTAAAATATATTATATATATATATATATTTAAAATATTGTATTTAATAGTATATATGTGAATATTTTTTTTAATATATATATATTTATTTATTTATTTATTTCAATGGACATTTTTAAAAAAAAATCACTATAGCGACCGCTTTTGGCGGTCGCTATAGGAGGTTTTTTTAGTAGTGCCCGTCTGATTTTTTGAAACAAACTTGATGGGTTTGTCGCCAACTGATTTGTCTCATGAGACATACCGATGCATAGAGGGGCTATAGCTGCCCCCACCTGCCACTCCATGTCCAAATAATTATTTATAAATTTATTCAATACAATATAATTAAGCCTTTTCAATATCCGTATAGTGTAGAGTATACATATTCATTAATATTTCCATAGTTAAAATAAATTTCCAAATAAACACTGTATGTAAAATAGTATAAGGTTTAGACAACAAACATATCCCTGATATGAGATTATGTATATTCAATATAAATATAATTTCAAATAAAAATTTATCTCAAATGGGCAGTAGGTACACCACATAAGTATTATTATGTGCACCATACAATGTTAGTCACAACAAAATAGTAGTTGAGACAAAGTCTCTTACCACAATGTAATCGGTCGAATCATATGACCAGAATTTAATAACCCTCAAATAAATCACTGAATAACATGAATATAAATAGAATAATGTTATTATATATCAAATTTAAGTACATTTATAACACATACAAGAAATAATTGGCGAACAATGGAAATCACACAGGAATTAAAGTGAGATGAGAAATCCCTTACCTTTTGCTCGAGTGTGTTCTTAGTTTGTTTTAATGAACTGAATAATCAAATTTAGATACATTAATTTATAATTACAGAACCTCTTATACATGTAAGTTATTTATTATAACCTTATTAGGTACATTAATGTCCCTTTTAATGGGTTTAAGAGGTTCAATTTTATTGTTTTGGAAGCATTTTCTTCCTTGGATTTCATGAATCGTTTACATGCTTTCATGAATGGAAGTTCATTTGAAATGAGGTTATACATCCAGAGTTGTTAATATATATTATTTTTTACATTAAAGAGATATAAATTATCTTATACTGATTCTGGGTTATATACTTGAGGATGAATCATTAGTTAAAAGTTATTGATAAAAGCTTGGATTAATCTTGGTAGTTTTGTGAACAATGAAGTTGTTTTGTATTATTATTTAATATTATGAGTGTGTAGGGATTATAGAACATTAATGATATTAAATGAATATATTATCATCTGGTTCAACCATAAAAATGGTTTCATGGCCAGAATTGGACATGGTAATGAAAATTTAGAACCCGTAATCCTTGAGTGTGATAAATTAACACATCTCGGACGGTGTTTTAATTTTTAGTATAAGAGGAGGGGGAAGAGAGATGATGATGAAATATTACATTAGCATAATATAATTCCTGTTCATGTAAGGTAATATAATTTTCAGAGAATTTGGATGAAGTGAGGTGAGTAAATAAGTATAAAATAAAGGAACTCCAAATAAGAGAAATATTAAGAAATATTTTACGAAAATTCGGCAACCTAACGGCGCCACCTAAAATTGCATAAAATAGTTTGATGAGATAAAGGGGGTATCTAATCACTCATAAATAATATTTGAAGTAAGGCGAATATTTAATTACATATACCATCATAGTCCAATTTAAAATAAAAGAGAAAACATAAATGAAAGCTTTAAGAATAGAAAAGGGTGTTTGATTCCCTTACCTTGTAGAGTAACTCCTAAAACATGAAGTTTGGGACCTTGTGGATTTGAGGACACCTTGGGAAGACTCCTAGGAAGTTAATACCACCATATATTCTAGTATATTGAGTTTTTAATGAAATAAAATGAAGGGGGTGAGTGGGTATTTATAGCAATTAAGAGAGAGTTTTTTATTAATTAAAAGGGACACCTCATTAGTGGTTTTTGCAAAACCATGGGCTTGACCATGTTATTTTCCCATGGTTTTATCCACTTGGGAAACTTCATGTCATAAGTTATTGAAAAAAAATCTACCATACTTTTATATTTAATTATTACATCATTATGATGCCATTAAACTACAAAAAACTCAAAACTGTATTTTTACTATTCATGAAAAAATCTAGAATTTTAGAAAAATACCAAAAATTCACCTTAACCATTTTTCAACATGTAGAATTCAAAAATGAACTCAATTTTTAGAAAATAATTTTTTAAGTATTTTAAATTTAATTTTTAAATAAAATCATAGTTAATTCAAAAAAAACATTTTTTAAAGGTCTAATTAGTTCTATATCACATTAAAAAATCAATTAAGATCTCATTATATTATTACCTTAAGAAAATAAAATATAATCATTATTTACTATTTAAAAGGGTAGTATTACTATTCATATTACCATTCATAAGGGTATGTTACTATTCATCAAAAAATCAAGTTGGTTCTATCAGACTCCAAATGACTTACTGGTCACAACTCTAGATGGTCGTTTTTCAAAATTCAAAACATAGTAGTGGAAAATTTATGTTTAATGGATAGCTTATAACTTTATCCTATAATGTTTTTTTTTCACAAAAGACTTAGTGATTCATGAAATATAAGCTATCTAATGAATATAAATTATTTAACTGGAACATACCATAAAATGTTTGGGGTGTTATAGTAAGGGATATCTTAACTCAATTTCCATTCAATGAGTTAAACATCATTGTCATTGGATATGTTTGTTCAAGGATATTTGTTAATGGACTATTATTGATTTATACTACCTATACAATTATACTATGTGGGTTTATATTTGTCACACATAATTATTTCATTTATTTATCCTCACTATAATGAAATGATCACTATAAGGGGCTTCTCACCTCACATTTATTTCTATGAGATTTACATTTTTCACCACTTATTTCTTGTATGTGGTGTATATTTACATCCATTTGATATATTTTATCATTATTATATTTATATTCATGGTATTATGTGACTCATTTGTTGGTTATTAATTTTTGGTCAGACAAATCAATTGATTACAATTTGGTAAGGGACTCTGTCTCAATTTCCATTTCATTGAGACTTACTTGGTATTGTGAACCTAATCATTAGTATGTGGTGTATTAAATAAACATTTGAGATCAATTTTATTTTTAAATTTTAAATATATTATATATCCATATTCTGGTTTCTTGGATATTATTATTTTCTAAAGCTGTATACACTTGTACATACGGTGTTTATTTGGAATGTTGCTCTAACTATGGAAATATTGATGAATATGTGTCCTCCACTCTATATAGATATTGAGAATGCATATTTTACATGTATTAATTTTATGTATAAATAATTATTTGGACATTTAGGGATGGGTGGGGCCTACTATATCCCCTCTATGCATCGACAGGTCTCATGAGATAAATTGGTTAGCGATAAACCCTTCGAGTTTGTTTCCAAAAATCAGGCAGGTTTCTACCCATAGACATAAAACCTTTTCGACAATATAGTGGTATCATGTTCCAGATACATGATTCCCAATTAATAAGAATTATCTTTATACATTTTTAGTTATTATTATCCATGAGTTTTTCACTATGAAAAAATCTATGGTTGTAGTTTCATTCTCAATTTATTAATGGTGTGTGTTTTTCATTTATTCACCATTCCATGTTGACTTTGCCATATTTTTTATGATTCAGTTATTTTTTATTCATGATTCCGCTATTTTTAACCCTAACTAAGAATTTGAGCTCTACCATTTCATTTTTTTACCTTCAATAGGTTATGAGGAGGAGACCATTTATTGAGTTCTTGTGGATGAAATTTTTTTAGTTTTTATTGTGTATTGTATTTTGTTACATTTCCCAATTTAATATGAGTGACATATATGTATCTAATTTCTTCAAGAATACTTAATTGATTGTTCATTTGGGATTTTATTCATTTTAATCATGCCAATTTAATTAGTAATGCACCGGCTTCAGACTTCTGGGGTTGGGGATATATAGGGAGTCCACTCAACTGATCAAGGAACTATTTATTAATGTAGTAGGCATTTTAAATGCCTACCTAATACCCTTAAAATTTCTTAATGATCCAAATTTAGGGTAATGATAAGGGGAATATGGATCCTTTCCATTATAATTTCGAAGAAATATGATATTTTGACGCCAATGGTGAGGGATATTTGGTATTGATAAAATAGTGGGAGACAAATAAATATAAAATATATTTATTTTTATAAATTTAAAAAGATAAAGTAATAAACTCTACTCATATAATTTTTAGAAGCATCAATAAATATGACTTCAAACATATTGATGTGATCCATACTTGACAATGATAACCTTCTCACTAGAAAAAAATTGCAAGATTGGAAAAGGCGCTTGCGAGTTATCCTCTGCCATGAAAGGAAAATATATGTGATGGAAGAACAAATTCCTAATGTTCCTGGAAATAAGGATGGTGATGGAGAGTTAACCCTCGGTGAGAAAGATTCGGATGATTCCACATATTTTTAGTGTTTCATGCTATCATCAATGACTAATGAGATTTTGAAACAACATGAGGACATGGATATATATAGAAAAATGTATCACCTTTGGGATATATATCAAGAGAAGGAAAGAAAAGAGAGATATGAGATCCCCATTACTTTTGTATAACTAATATTGGAGAGTTTATTCCACATGGACCTCATGTATTCAAGCTTATTTTCTATATTTAACACTTAGACATATTAGGGATTAAATTCTTGGATGATTTGTGCATCGATCTCATACTTTCCTCATGACATGAGACCTTCTCCATTTTTATTATTAATTATAACATGATCAATAATGAAGAGATTATTTTGGAATATCTTAATTTGATTCTCCAATTGGATAAGAACATGGGGCATGACAAATCTGTTGTCCTTATAATGAATAAGAAAATGATGAATAAGGAAAAGGGTCCCATGACTCATAAAATTCTAAACCTCTGAAGAACCATCCTTTTAAGATGAGGAAGATCTAAAGGAAGGTCAAGGAAAAGGAGGCCATATATTTTTTATGTGGAAATAAAGGCCACTAGAAGAACTAAACCCATAAGAAATGTAAAGCTAAAGTTGTTTTCATTATTGAGTGTAATATTTAAATATCTACACATTGGGGATTAGATATATTTTTCGTTGATCACATCTATATCCAAATGCCGGAACCAATTATATTTTAAAATATTTATAGAGGATAAGTGGATTTGTGAGCTGCCAATGGTGTGAGGTTGGATTCTCTAGCCATTAGTGACTATCACTATTCATTTCCAGATGGAATGATATTTGTTTTAAGATATTTTTATTATGTACCAAATATTACCAAGAATGTAATTTTCTATTTCATTCCTAGATGCATGTGGTCTTTTTTTCAAGTAAAAAAATAAAAGTTGTTTCTTTTATAAATAAAACATATGTTAAGTTATGGTGAATTTAACTAATGGTATTTATGTACTAATTTTTAAAGATAAGATGTTGGAAATAGATAATGAATCATTTCACATGACTCATATAACACCCATCTATGGCATCACCATCTTGGTCATGTAAACAAGAATTCTTTAAAAAAGCATCATTAAGAAGGTTATTTATACTCTTCTAAGCGAAAAACACTTGAAAGATGTCATTCTTGTATAAAAGTAAAATGAACAAACCACCATTCAGTGGATAGGGTGAAAGGGCCACAAATATTTTTGGATTAGTATATAATGATGTGTGTTTTCAATTTACAGTAGAATCTATAGGTGCATATTCTAAATTCATAACTTTTACTAATGACTTGAGTAGATGTGGATATGTCTACTTGATGAGGTATAAGTCTAGATACTTTGAGAAATTTAATGAATTCATGAATGAAGTATATAATCTATATGGAAAGAAGATATATATTCTTCAATCAGTTTGATATGGTGAATATCTTAACCAAGAGTTCATTATATTTCTATGGGAGATTGGGATTTTATCTCAACTCACCCCACCATGTACACACCATAGTGGAATAGTGTTAGTGAAATGAGTAATAGTACTTTGTTAGACATGTTCAGGTTAATTATGGTTCATGAAGATCATCCATTATTCTTTTGGGGACATTCATTACAAACTGTGTAATATACATTAAATTGAGAACCAAATAAAGTATAAAACAGAATTATCTTTTAGTTAAGAAGTGAGAAGAAACTTGTTTTTTCACATACATGTGTATGGGGTTGAGAGTCATTTTTTAAGGCCTTCTCAAGTAACAAACTATCACCTTGGGGAACAAAGTGTATCTTTAGAGGGTATGCTAAAGAAAAAAAAAGGATATTACCTATAAAACCCCTCAGACGATAAGGTAATTGTTTCCAGACAAGCCATCTTTCTTGAGAGAGAGCACATCATCAAAAAGGATAGTGGGGGAAAGTTTCAATTTGATTAAACTGATTCTCAAGATACATAAGACTTGGTACAGAAATATATTTCATAGGTCTCCAAGGAAGAATTAGTTCCTAAAACACAATCACTACATAGAAGCACTAGAGAGGTAAGAGATCCAGAGAGATATGGTTTTGTAGTATTCAAAGATGGTGACTCATTATTGTATGATAATGATGAACCTCTCTCCAACAAAGATAAATTAGAGAGCTCAAAATCTTTAATATAGAAAGAATCTATAAATTAAAAAATGTATTCCATGTATTAGAACCAAGTTTGGGTTCTGGTCGATGCACCAATTTATGTAAATATCATAGGATGAAAGTGGGTATTCAAGAGAAAACTAGTCATGGAAGGTAAATTAAATACCTATAAAGCAAGGCTAGTAGTTAAAGGGTTTAAACAATGTCGAGTAATTGACTATGATGAAACATTTTCACCAGTTTTGATGTTTAACTTCATCATAATTCTATTTTATATAGAATACTACCGTGACTATCATATTTAGAATATGGAAATCAAAATTGGTTTCCTTAATGGGGACTTTCAGGAAGATGTCTACATGACACAACTAGGAGGGTCTATGACTCCTGGTGATGAAAAAAAAATCATGTTACAGATATCTGTTTATGGGTTGAATCTATCATCTAGGTAAAGGGAAATTCAAATCTATGAAGATATAAAAGAATTTTGTTTTGTTAAGAATTATTGTGAGCCATGTGTTTATAAGAGGTTTAGTGTAAATTCAGTCATTATCCAAGTAGTATATGTTGATGACATATTACTTACATGAAATTACATGATAGTACTATATAGTGTTAAGGATTTCTTAAAAAAGTGTTTCTCCATGAAGGAGTTAAGTAAAGAATCATATATTCTAAGGATCAAGATCATTTGTGATAGATCCAAGAGTCTTCTTGGACTAAATAAAAGTACATTCATTGACTGGATACTAAATATATTTAGTATAAAACAAACCAAGAGGGGATTGGTTCTAATGTCACATGTTATACATTTTTCTAATAAAATGTGTCCTCAGACACAGCAGGATAAAGATATAATGAGTAAGATCTCATACTCTTCAGTGATAAGATCAATCATGTATGCCATCTTATGTAGTAGAATTGATGTTTCCTACACATTGATCATGGTAGGAAGGTATCAATAAGATGTAGTAGAACAACATTGTTCTACTATTAAGGTTAGACTCAAGTATATGAGAAGATCTAAGGATATATTGATGGTTTATGTAGGAGATAAGAAGTTATTCATCATGCGTTATATTGGTGATAGTTTTCAAATAGATCAGAATTATTTTTCATTTTCTGTTTGGATATTTTTTCTGTCTCAATGGAGGAGCTATAAGCTGGAAGAGTTCAAAGTATCCAGTTTTCATTGATTCTACAGTGGGGTATGAGTATATATAGGCTTTTGATGTAGCCGAGGAATCTATTTAGATATGATTCTTGGTTTAAGATCTTTATGTGGTATCTAGCAGTAAAGATCCTATCACATTGTATTTTGGTAATATTGCAGTGGTGGCTCTAGAAAAAGATCCATGACCGTACCAACAAATAAAGCACATACTTTGGAAGTATCACCTCTTGAGGTATTTTTCTCAGACGGTTGAAATTACAGTAAGCAGATTACCCATGGAGGAAAACATGGAGGATGCCTCGAAAAAAGGCATATCTTAGCAGAATCATGAGTATCATGTGAGAGCTAGCGGATTGAAGGTTCTTAGCTGTTAGATCTAATGTAAGTGTGATTATGTCTAAGTCGGGGCCCCAAAACCAACTTATTTTTACTTTATGATAACCTTAATTTAATTATTTTAATATTATTAAACTTATTTTCACATCATGATTATTCTTCTGTGTCACATAGTATTTGATAATGTCGTAAAACTTATTTCCACACTGAAAGGTCATAGAAATTCCAAACTATGATGAGAACTGTGAAGTGTCATGATAGTATTCTTAAAATAAATTTTATATATCCAGATGATATCAGTTGGGGGAAAATGATACATGCTATTGGGGGTGGGGACTCATAGGACATCGAAGCTTATTCTCATGGTATACGTGCTTAGTATTATCCAATGTCGGGTATTTTGAAAATGATACCTTCCAATAGTAAATCCACATTTACAAGTGTCATTGGTTGTTTCTATCTATGGATATTTTTATTTATCCTTATACTTTAATATTATTATTAATTAATATTAAAAGTCACGTACTTTTATTTATTGATGAAAAATTTTGTGAAATATGTTCACAATGTGTTAGGATATATTGGTTCTGTCACAAGTAATATTTCACTAATGAATAAATGTGAGAAAAGATTTGTCTCTTATATTATTTAATGGAAGTTGATATCTCATGCCCTTTAATGAAAATGATATAGGAAAAATAAATCCATTGGCATGGTGTTCTATAGGAAAGTTCGATTTCCAAATATTCAAATAAAGAGACATCAAGAACATAGCTTGGTGGAGCAAGCATGAAACCTTCTTGATTTTAGATATCATGATTAAAAGATTATATTACATAGAGATAATTTGTATGAGGTATTATTTCATTCAGGCATTAAGTTCATTATCTATGGGTGTCCGGGCAAGTTGTAGGATTCTAACCTTGTACTTTAGGCTGTTTCGCCTAATGCCACTAAGAAAGAGGCCTAGAGGGTCATACACTAAATGTATCTAGAATCCTAGTTAAATAATATATTATTATTTATTATTTAACAAGTTGAATAAATATTATTCCCACACATGGTTTAAAAATTATTCATGTTTTCCAGATCACATATATTTTATCACTAGTTATTTGAGAGAATATTATGTAAGCAGAATATTTTAAAAAAATGAAATTTAGTGAATATAATATTTATTTATTTATTGGTGAATAATAAAGTGGTATTTATTTATTAAAAAAATATTCATTATTCTTGTCTCTATAAATATTATGCAGGAATCATAGACTGAGTTTAACGGTTAGGTGAGAAATAATATATATTGAATATTATTTAAATAAATAATTTTTAATTTTTAATTACTTAGGTTAGCACATGTCAAGAAATAATATTATTATTAATATTTTTATTGAAATTGTGTTATATTGGGATTAAATAAATAATAAGGGTAACTTGTGAAATTATTTATTTATAACCCTAGTGGTATTTAAACCCATTTATTTTATTTATTAAGAGATAGAATTAATTTTTTTTTGCACAACGAATTCAGAGAACCCTCTTGATGCTCTACAGAGCTCCCTTTTCCAAGAATGCTCCCAAGAATAGAGTGTGATCTTCCTCTACCTCCCACTCTCGAGTAAAGAGAGATCAAAAAGAATAATTTGGAAGAAATTCTCATGGTGATCAAAAGAGAATGACATAAGTGATAGGTTCTTCTTTACTAGCACGTGAATATTCTTAGGGAGATATTATGAGATATTTGAAAGATATGTGGATCATTGCTAGAGGGAATCTTTTATTGATTCATATAAAACAATGAAGGAATGATTCACACTCAAATTTACCCAAGATAAAAAGGTAGGATGGTCCTTGTAGTCTAGCTTGGGTTTTCGAATCCTCAAAGACCTAAGAATTAACCTATAGACACGTACATTCTATGGATTTTTTTGGCTATGAAGTGGCCAACTTGGGTTGATTTTATATGGGTTTACATGAAATCTAAGAGTCTTAAGTGAATTAAATTTAAAAGAGTGAGTTGATCCTAGGTTATCACTTGGGGTGGATTGGACGTATTTCCTTTTCAATGGTTTCAATTTCTTATATTTGAGATGGATTCATTTAAAAAGATAAAACAACATCAAAACTTACTGGTTTAATACCTAAACATTTTAATAATAATCACATATACACTTGAAGGATCAAATTTTTGAGCACTTCAAGGTAAATGTTCATATTAGCACATGAAGTGTGTGGCCTTAAATTCAACAAGGACGATGGAGTTTAAAAATCATCAAATAAAATTCTCAATTAAAGAAGTGATTATACATTAATGGGGTGATAAATAAAATCCAATCCATCCCCTTTCTACTCCCTTGTATCAACCCATAAGTGGGTTATCCCTCCATTGATCCCATGGTTTCAATGGAAGCGGAAAGTAGACTCATGAGGGAGGAAATGGAGAAGTAAAGAAAACAATAAAAATAAAATGATCACTCCACCGTTGTGTGAATAATTTCACAAGGTTTAGTATGAATAAATTCACAACTTGAACCAACGGTATCAAAGTTGTATTAATAACAACAGAATAAGAGGAAAAGAAGAGATTTTATTAAGAAACTAAAGTGAATTGAACAACTTACATGTGAAAGACAAACATGAGACAACAAAATCTCAGCATAAAATTACAATTGAACAAAGAATCAAAGATGATTCACTCATCCACCACCACTGCCTTAAATAGGAATTTTTAAGTCTTGGGTCGAGCCATAAATATTCCAAGTCTCGTCAATTAATTTTGGTAGGCCATAGGTGGGTGGAAAGTTAAGGGAGAGTTGATTTTTTCACCCTTGGCCCGAGGTGGCATCCACCTTTCATTCACCAAATAGACGTGCTTGTAAGACCTTATAGATGGCTGAATTAGAGTGTTCCATAGAACAAGAACATGGATCCCCGGATGTCTCATAACCATCTGTAAAATTTGGTCCCATTTGGATTTTTGGATTCAGATATATGATTAGATTAGTGGGCTGTTTTTCTGGGCCGCAGAATCTAGCCCAGAATTTTATCTCTAAATTGTGCCACCTAAATGACCACAATGGAGGAAGAAATAGCATTGGCTCTTGAAGAATTATTTGTTCCTATATATGTCTTATATCCTCCCACCAAATTTGGGATTCATTGTGTTTTTAATGTGGGTCCCACATTCTTATCAGTGGGATGGTGTCCAATCTTCCTTCTCTAGAATTACTTTCATTCATCTCCAAATATCTCCATCATCCTTTATGAATCCTCCATTGATCCCTAAATGAAAAATGTTTATATTTAAGTTTATATACAGTTACCAAAATATCAAATTAAAATATGTATAATTACATACCTTAAAATCATTTGAATCATTGGTTTCTTTAAATGATGTTAAAAAAATGTACCACATAATAGTGCATTTTAAGAAGGTATTACAATCCTGATGTGAAATGATGTTCAAAGTGTAAAATGCACTAAAATGGTGTTTATGAATAATAAATAACATGAATATTATATATATTAAAAAAGAATATTAGCCTCATTTAGTGGCTAATCACACCCCCCAACTTGAGTTTTGCTAGTCCCGAGCAAAATATATCTCAACAATATGAAATTCGAATTCCCTTTTCCAAAAGCATTTTCATACACAATGATTACCAGAAACCCTTATACCAAGCAATAATGAAACCCATAAAAATATTTTAATACAAAATAGTTTCATAATTAGATCCCAATCCCAAGCCCATTCCTTTGTTCAAATTAATTTCCATATTTCATCTAATGTCAATTAAGTATGAGGATGTGTTGTGCATCACAATAGACATGGGGGCTCATCTTTATTTAAGGGGTAAATGACGAAAGTGCTAGGTGGAATCACATTTCAATATTAATATGAGTATTCAGTTTTTTTTGTATTATATAGATATTTTTTTGTTTTTGTTTTTTTGTTTTTTTTCAATTTTTCCATGGTAATTGATATTGCACTCAAAAGAGTCAACCCCTATAGCGAGACTTTGTCAATGACTCCCAGGCTCAAATACCTTAGGGAACCAAGTGAATCCCACATACTCAGGCATCATCTCAGTTTAACTCAGTCAAAAAAAAATCAAATTACCAAAAATAGAGATAAAATTACTAACTATGGGCCAGACAACTATGGAGTCATGATCCCCAAGTGTCGAAAGCCACTCATTAGGTAATTTCATTGCACTACGCGCAAATTTATTGTTTTTTTTTGTTTTTTATTGAATACTCATATTAAAACTAAAATGATCACCAAACCTATGCAATTTATTTGGGGGACCCCATGAACTTAAACTAATACCCCACTATCCAAAGGACGTGCATTGTGATCTTCTTTTTTGGATGAAAATATAAACGATGAAATATCACATTGGAAAGCCACACTTTCCAAAATCTATGCTTATGAATTATACAAGGATTAAAATCAGAATCATGGCATGCTAAATTATTTGATATTCAGTTTCAAAGTGTGCAATGTGTATTACCATGTTCAAAGTTAAAGGAATTTTTCCTTCCATTTACACATTTTTTTATCTCCAAATCATTCATTGTTTTTTGACACAAAAGAATTTTTCATTTTATATTCCCCCCAACTTAAAATAACATTATCCCCCGTGTTTTGAAAAAAGAATATTTATAAGGGGTTAGAGGTATAGAATGAAAGTTCAAAAAGGAAATTGAAAATAGGGATCATGGAATGAAGTCACCTGGTGGTTGAAGTTGAAATTCTTGCTGCTCCAAATTAGTCCTTTGATCTCTTAGGGGATGTAGGAACCTCCTTGATTGAATATGTATCACACAAAATAGTCCTTGATCCATACAAAGAAGAACAAACCAGACAAAAAAACAACGCAATGACTTATTGAATTCCAAGTATCATCATTTTTATGGTTTTCCCTATTTTTTTGTTTTTTTTAAATCAAACTAATCATACATTGTCTTCTTTTAAATTTCTGGGTAAGGTATTACTCAGGGATCACACCGTGTGACACGGATGAATACGATGCTCCCCTTTCATACCCATCCATACTCATAAAAGAAGAACATGTCAATAGTCTAATTTTTTTGTTAAATATCAAAATGATTAATTAATCCTATTTAAAATATAAATTTGATTAAAACAACAAAATGATAGGAAACTTGAAAACTATGGGTTGCCTCCCATGTAGCACTTTTTTTAACGTCATTAGCCCGACATGGATCCTAAATCTATAATTTTTTTCATGGTTTGTAGGTTAGCTCAGTTAACTCAACCTCTATTTCCTGTTTATTGAATGATTTAATGTATGGTTTCAACCTATGACCATTGAACTTGAAAATGTAACCACTTGTGGGATCTTGAATCTCTACTGCCCCATGGGGGTAAACATGACGCACTATGAAAGGACCTGACCATCTAGACCGTAACTTTCATGGTTTTAAATGATGTTTTGAACTATAAAAGAGCCCAAGTTTTCCCGGTTCAAAATGTTTGACCATGATATTCCTAGATTGGTAGGCTTGAACTCTAGATTTATTGATCCTTGAATTTTCATAAGCCTCCATCCTTAGTTCCTCTAGTTCATTGTGATATAATTTCCTTTTCATTCTGGCCAATGAGAGGTCATAATCCATTTTCTTAATTGCCCAAAAGGCCTTATGCTCAATTTCAACAGGTAAATGGCATGCTTTTCCATAATGAATATTAGCCTCATTTAGTGGATAATCAAGGAATAACTTAGATATATTATCATATCCATCAAAAAAGAAATAATTTATCACAAGGTAATTCTTTAATTTATTAAATTAATAATAAGTAAGATATGATGATCTTGTGCTTAGTTATAGAGTTTTGTACATTTTCATTTTTCATTGATTCAATACCATTGATCATGGAATTCCTCTTCATGTAAATATCAGATTGATCATAGATCATAATAAAAATAAAACTTTGGCATGACCCATCTCATGCTTACACTGTGCTCAAAACCTACAATGTTTTCCCTTGATAATTTTCAAACCAATATTTACTAAATACATGAGCACAGGATCCCTATCAATAATAATTTTGTTTAAAACTCCATTATCCTTCCTAAACAGTTTATATGTTCCCTTATTTACCTTTCTTGCATGGTAATGTATTGAGAAATAATAATTATTAAGTATCTTGATCCATCATACTTGTCTTATGTTATGCTATTTATGTGGAAATGATATATTTAATACTCTTATGATATGTACATATTTCACATCTTTCATCAAATAGATAATTTATCCATATCCTCAGTGAAAATATTATAGTTTTCAAATCAATATAATGAGTTTGATAGTTTTTTTCATGAGTCTTTAACTACCTTAATTCACAGGTATTAAATTAATTATTATTCATAAGGACATAACCATGACTCTTTTCAATTCATCATTACAGACCTTAAATACATCACCTTCTGATAGTAAATCCAATATTGAAGCATTCACCAATATCTTCTTCAATTATTCAAAATATTATTCAAATTAATTTTTCCATTTTAACTTGACCCCTTTATTAGTAATCTTGGTTAACAAGTTATCCAATTAGGAAATTGTTTTAAAAAATCAATGATTGTAACCTTCTAAACCATTGAAACTACGTACCTTGGTTATTTTGTTGGTTTAGTACATTCTTTGGTATATTTTTTCTTCATTGGATCAACTTATATTCCATCCTTGGAGACAATATAGTAAATAAAAGAAAATTTTTTAATCCATAATTTACACTTGAAAAATTTCCCATATAAATCCTTTCTTCTACAAGTCTCAAGAATGATCTGCAAGTGATTCTCATAGTCATCGTAACTCTTATAGTGCACCAAGATATCATCAATAAATACTATAAAAGTTATTAAGATATTCCTTGAATACTCTATTCATTATATCCATAAATACATAGGGTAACTAGTCAATCCAATTGGTATTACTATAAATTCATTGCATCCATACCTCATACAAAATTTTATATTCAGAATATATTCTCCCTTTACATGTAATTGATGATACAAAAAAGGATATTCAATATTTGAATAATATTGATCTCCATTAAGTTGATTTAATAATTCTTAAATGTGAGGTAGTGGATAATTTTTATTCTTCTTAATAGCATTAATTTTCCTAAAATCAATTCATAGCCTCATAGATCTATCTGTATTCTTAACAAAAATGATAAGGGTTATCCAATGTGAAACACTAGGGCATATAAATCCCTTATTTGAAAAATAATCTAGTTTCTTATTCAATTACACTAATTCCATAGTGTAAATTCTATTGAGATTCTTGGATATAGGTATTTTATCAGGGATTAAATAATTATAAAACTAAACTTTACACGATGGTGGATATCCATATAACTCTTTAGAAAATACATCAATATATTCCTCTACAATAGGTATACCCTCAATTTGAAGATTAAATTTTATATATATATATTTTATCTGTGGTTATTCCTTAAGAATCTCATTCAAAAGAGCTACTGGGGTTGATCTAAACATGAATTGGTTGATGAAGTATCCACTCTAAAGAAAATTAATACCACATATTCAATAGGAATCATAATTTTTTTCCCTTTATAATAAAATTTTTCACTATATTGTGAAATACATTCCGTAAAAAGGATTATATAAATATTAAACATAGGTATGATAAGAAATTCAGAAAATAGAAAAAGTTTATGTGTCAAAATGGAAAATGACAGACACATCCTTATTATATTGAGACTTTCACTAAGAGTATTAACTGATTACATTATTCTTATTGTTCTAGAGAAAATCTTATTTTTCTTGGAAAACATGGAATATATAAAATAGTTTCAATATCCTAAATCAAATAAATCAATAGATAAATTTGAGGTAATTATTAAAGTAACTACCACCATATTTTTAGGAACTTAAAACATAGTTATTGTAACCACATATTCTTTTCCTTTCTCTCATTTCTTTTTCTAGGGGAAATTACCTTGAGGGCTAGTACAATCATTTTCATAGTTATCATGCCCTTATAGTTGAATCACTGAACATTTTTAGATTCTCTATTTCATTTAAAATCTAGATCTTGGTTCCCTTTCTATCTACACTTGAAGTAGATTTCCATTCCCACCAAGAACGCTCCACGGTGTTTCTTACCACATTTATTACAAGTTGGAAATTACACCTTTATCTTCTTCCATTTTTTTGTATTTTATTTTCAAGAGTTTTATACCACCATTTTATTATATTCTTTTCCTTAGAATACATAATAATTTTAGAATTATTTTTCAGCATTGATAACACATGATATTATTTCCTTATATAATGAGAATGTTATGGAGACTATTTCCCTTAAAAGTATCGGATTTAGCCTATAAAAGAAACATTTAATCTTACTATTTGGATTAAGTGCCTAGTCCAAAACATGAATTTCTATACTTGTAAAGTTATATTTATACTTATCACTATTTTTCTCTTAATTGTCTCTCAAACTCAAGAATTTTCACTCCATACCCTCTCATTGTTATCGAGGAAAATATTGTTCCAAGAAAAGTTCTATAAAATCCTCCAATTCTATGCTCTATATTTCCTCCTCAGTATTACTATTTTGAATCAATGACCAAAATTGATCTAAATACCTTGATATATTATAAAATAACATGAAACTCTTCTCATTTTCTTTACATCCCAATGAAGGAAATATCTTATCTAGGAAACTTATCATTTTCTCCGAAATAAATGGATTTTTAGTCCCATTAAATGATAGAGGTTACTGACACATAAAGTAGTATAACATTGTTAACCATGTTATAGATTAGTAGGATACTTCATTTATACAAGGTTCTCAGTCATAATTTGAGTCATCATATCCAATATAGTTATAATTTGTTTGGCTCGAGCTACATCTCCAACTCCATCTTTGTTTCTTGCCTATAAGGGAAATCTCTAAATTGATTACATGAAATGATATAATTATAATTCCTTCTACTATGGTCCATTTATATTAAATAAAATAAAATAAATTAGATCATAACATTATGAATCATAATTTATAATTTTGAAACTAGTGAAACACTTAACATCAATTGATAAATTTATACATATATAACCTTAGAGTCTTAAACATGGATTCTTTGGGAATATTCCCAATTCATAAAAATATTTTCAAATACTTCATAATGTTTTATAAATAAAATGGAAACAAACCTAATAATATCCCTCATGAGTGAAAACCAGGTGCTTATAAAGGTCACACTCATCGTGTATCATAATGATGGATGATATATACTCAAACCAACTCTTTTTAGGGTTATTACACCAAGATGATTTTTTACAAAACCTTGTACACTTATAGTATCTAAATAGGGGTGTATTTATCAGAAAACCAATTAATATATAACTTAAAAAACATTATAATGTTATCCTATACTTATACTTATCCTAAAAGTTATTCAAATTGTTATATTCCATAATCTATGTTTTCATAAATCCAGTTCTCAATATTTCAACTACAATTTCTCTAATACCAACTGTAAACACCCTAACCCTAGTAACCAAGAGTCATTGGTTACTTTATTACATTATAATTAAATACAAATTATCACCTACAAAATTATCAAAAAGGTTATTTATTTTACAATAATAGATTTATTTTTGAAACTCACCGTATATTTGAAAACTTAAAATCCAACATAGTAATTTTTGAGAACACCATTATTCCATTTAGAATATCCCAATATTTCAATCATAAAACACTTCATAGAATAATATAGAAAGGAAATATAAGAAATTTATAATCTTATATTTTTATTAATAGTATTCATAAAGTGCAAGCTATCATGAATAAATAAGGTATAATCAATATAATAAGGGAAATATCTGGAAACAAATTCCATTTAATCAATAAATTCATCATGATGAATAATATGTTAGGAAAAAATGATCATTAAATAATTCCATATAAATAATCACATGATCCTCAAAGTTATAAAAGGATATCATAACTAATCAAATAATCACATTGACATCAATAAAAAATCTCATAATGATGGAATTAATAATCTTGGACATCATAAACTTATCGTTGAGTCCTCATTATAAGACTTCTTATATAAATGGGTAAGGAATAAACAAAATACCCAAGATAGTTTGTCTCAGGATCCCTACTAATGAATTTAGGGGATATGGTAATCCTCACTCATTTCTTACCATGTCCAATGAATCCTCATATGAAACAGGTGAAACATAATCAATGTAAAACATTAGATTTAAAAAAATAGCATATAAAATGTTAATAATTTACCCAAAAAATAAATATAATCATAAACCATTAAGAATAATATATTTATTGGTATAAAAATATTAAATCCCCATTAAATCATAATATCCACCAAATAATGTTTACATGTATGAATATACTTTAAAAATATCACGGGAATATTTCTTGAGGAAAATTACATTTTCATTTTGAAATGACTAAAAATTTCCCAAATATCAAGGAAAACATTTTAATTAGAAATAAAATTTAAATATTTTAATGTAATAATAAAATCAACGAATTTTCATGATGGCATAAAATTCCATTAATGTCGTATAAGTTAAAAAACCTTACTTTCACACTTTTGTAAAAAGTCCAAAAGTATCTAGTTTGATAAATGATAGAAAGATTCTTTTTAACCCATTTTTGTAAAAATAAAACATTTTTATAAATTTATTTAATAAATTAATAGATAATAGATAAAATATTATTTAAAACTTTTTAAGGAAAATGCAGTATAGAAGAAATATATTCTAGACCGAATAAAAAAATTGGTTTTCCTTAAAAACATGGTTTCATTATCCTGAGTAAATTAAGAGTGGAAAATAAAGGAAAAACTTAATTTTCATAAATAACTCAATTAGATAAAGTATATATAGGGTTTAAGATATAAATATAAAATAATTCATCTCTTTGAGACTTTAACATAAACAACCCCAAATAATGATAAGATTGTGAAATAAACCCTAACCTTAGTTTCAATTTCCTTCATATATGTATGAACCACCTATATAATAAAAATATATTAATTATATATCTATTAAAAAATCATATATATTATAACCTATATGATTTACTTATAATTTTTTATCACTCATTCATTAAAAAAAATTGTTAAAATTGCAATTCAAGGTAATAACTACTTCATTTTCCATGTATGTATTGGTTCAGTAGTTTCTATACTGGTAATTTGATAATGGTTAAATAATATATAGAATTATAATCAAGATATAAATATCATATATATTCATTATATATGTATTTATAATAATCCAAAAAGTTATAGAGCTATAATTGAATTACACCGTTCATAGAGACGGTAGGTCATACGTGCGCATGAACGTTGTTTTTATTTCTTGATGGATGGAATAAAATAGAGTTAAATAATCATTAACCTTTTAAGAATAATTATTATATCATATATATACAATAAATATGTACTTATTACCATTTATGTAGTGTGAAAGTGAAAAATGAATCACATCACTTCATGGATGTGGTAGTCCACACATACGCACTAGTGATGTTAGAGTTTTCAAACAAATTTGAAGCTAAGATGGTATATGTGATCTTATAATTATATAAGTATAATTATTTTTTAAATTTGATATATATACTTTAAATACATAATTATAGGAATCTGCGAGAGGTGGTGATGGAAAATGAATTACATCGGTTCTTGGGGCGGTAGTCCTCTATACGCATGACCGACGATTTTGTTTCTCGTTTGAAGGAATAAGATATAGATATAGGTTATTACATAAACATAATAACATATAAATATATTTTATATACTAGTGTTATTAAATTTTAATTATTAATATATAATTGAAGGTGGTAAAATAAGACGTAAAAAAGATAGAGCTTGGTGAAGAAGATTGCCTTCACTTAGAAAAACCTCCTTTGGATATCTTATTAAAAGCCCTAGGTTTTTTATTTTGGTAGTAAAATCAGATTTAGAATGCGGATAAGGATTTATATGATATATTTGGTAGGATTAGGTTGAGCTAAATAACTCAAGGGGTGTGGGTGAGTGTGGGGATTAAGTTCTATTCTATAATTGAGGTGAGCGGAAAACTTGTACTTTTTCAAAGTTTTATAATAATTTCAAGCCGCTTTCTAGAAAAAGTGGATTAAAATAGAATATTAACGATCCTTAGATGATATAAGGCCCAAATATTACCATAAAATATAAAATATACAATATTTGAGGCCATTTAAACTCTTATATTTTTATTTTAACCCCCCGGTAAACATGTTTTAACCATAACTACAGTAACAGATTTTTACTATTTTTATTATTCATAAAGACCAAAAATTAAGTTCACCATCTTAAATAATATTAATTATAAAAATTAAAAGTATATAATCCATTTTATCAAATTAAATTCACATAATGTTTATAATTAAATTTAAAACTAAACTCACAATCAAGGTGAAAAGTGGTTTTCTAAAGAAAACTTTCCTTGAGTATAATAGTTTTTATATCAAAATTCAACATAAAATTGATTCCAATGACATAAATTGGGTTATTAATAATATAATTGAACTAATTTTACTTTTTAAAACATTTATAAAAAATAAATTTTGTAAATGATTTTAACGAAAAGGCATTTTTTAATAAAAATCATTATTATTCACTATTCATCAAAAAAATTAATCATTTCAGAAAATTATAAATAAAATATATAAGATGAGTTTAAAATTATGATTTTAAATATCAATTTAATTTTCACACAAAAATCTAGGTGTAAAATATTATTTTTTTTAAAAAAAGGGGCAAATCAAGATGAAATCGCTTTTTACAAAAATACAGATTTTAATCATGAAAGTGTATTTATTCTTATCCCATGCCTAGAAAAAAAATTATATTAATGATGAAACATCTTATTGAATATATAATATATATATTCCATTAAAATAATTCAACAATATTTATAGATTTAATTTATTATGATAAAAACACATTGTGCACATAAAAATAGTTTTTTTTAAAAACACTACTTTTAGTTTTAAATAATTTTTATTTATTTATAAACAATTAACAACAAATGAATTTATTTATACTTTTTAAAACCATATAATTTTTATAATTTATTTATTTATAATTATATTCTCAAATTTAATAGCTAGGTTGTAATGGTATACTACATTTCAGTTCATTTAGCCTCAGGGTTGTGTGTGTCACAAGGTATCAAAGAGATTTATATAAAAAAGAAACATATCATGAAATATAAAGGTGCTAAAAACTAGTTCCATATCATGGGAAAATCAAAACTTGGAACTCAATGCTTTCCCACTACCCATGTTACATCCTGGGTTTTGATCGGGTCGAATTTCCTCACCCATTTTGAATTTTTAGGAGTTTGGTGGTCAGACCAACTCTTTTCTTGATCTTCAAAACCAAATTATGAAAGTTGAATTAACTCAAGGCCATATTTTTATATGGGGTTTAATTCTTAGAAATTAACTCAGGGTTTTGGATGGGTTTCGGGAGCTTCGATCCCCAAAAACCCAATTTTGTAAAAGTGCATACTAGGGCGCATGGTTTAGAAAAACAATGTGGCCTCCAAGGTGTAATCATGAAGCCTTCCTTGGGAACTGGACATAGTTTGAAAAAATATTTATGAGGTTGTTCATGGCCATGTGGGGGATCTGTAAATCTTATCATAGGAATTCTCACTACCTACGCATGGTTCGAAAAAGTTGTGCACATTGACGTAATTTTAGTGTAACTTCAACAGTGGTTGCACACAGACTTAGCATGGTTTGGAAAAACTGTGCAGGACAACCACATACGGTTTGGTTCATAATAAGTGGGTTATATATGGTTATTTAATGGTTATTAAAACTATGTGTTTCATTAAAAGTGGTGAAATTTACAAAATTCCCCTCCATCTATTTATGTTTTCTATCTTTCTTATCCTTCTTTTCCACATGCATAGTAGAGGGGAGATCCTATTTTCTTCCTCTATTAGGATTTGAACCAAACTCCTCACTTGAGATCCAAATAAATATTTATCCATCTCATTTAAACTTTATTAGTAAGGATTTGATTCCTATTCCTTCTTTTCATCTTTTCTCTCGATATACGAAGTGATAAATCTGTGTGAGCTGTTTTACTCAACTTTTAGGGTGGTCATATAAAACACTAATTCCTTCAAAATCATCTCAAGTTATAGGCTGATATTGGATGAGTGAATGTATACCAATATGAGGTAGGTGTTTTTATATTTCAATTTTATTTTTATTGTATTTTTTGGGTGCATTATTGAGCATTCCATTGGGTAGTTCGAGAGAGGCCCTAATTAATTATTTACTTGTACTTAAATTAAATATGGGACAATATGGGATACTTTTGGGCATTTTATATTCATAATAATACATGAGAGGCAGTATTAGAGGCTATGGAACACTTTTCAGGTTAATCCGAGTGTATGTTATTTATTTAAATTGTTTGTTTATTTTAAATTGTTGAGTTCAATGGGAACCTAACATGCTTGGAATGAGGATTGAGGTGGTGTTTACCACCTAGAATGAGGTGATGTAATTCATCAGGATGGGAAAGGCCTAAGACATATGAGTTGATGTTGATCACTAGGTTTGGTGACTTGGTCATCGTATTGGAACGATGAGGTCTTCCGGTTTTGTGAATTTCTAGAGTTAATTGAGACAGTGTTGGATATAAAGTTGAGTGACATGGTTTTAGGGGAATGAGGTGTCAAAATGATGTGGTATAGGTACTTGGTTGGTGATTTCCACTCACCGTGATTGGTCGACGTGCCGTTGGAGTCATGTGAACGCATATGGAAATCAGATGATGAGGTGTTGTATACTATCCATGTGCGTATATTCCTTCTTTAGATTCATATTATCATGTATTTGAAAATCAGTGAGGTTGGAGGTGGTTTATGATGAAAGCCATGGGGATGGTGAGGATCCCACGGTTGATAGTGATGAGAGCATCTATTGGGGACTAAGGCTCACTGTGTTATTTTAGGCCATTGGGTTAGGATATTTGGATGATAGATATCATTATTTCTGAGTACTTAATTTATTCATCTAACAATGATTATTTTTTGAGGATAGACATCATTGTACCTAGGATGTTAGGCTTAGATACAACATGGAATTATGAGATGAGGTCTGAGGGACCATGTACTATTTGGGTGTTCCATTTTGGATGTCGGTGTATGATTGATGGTATGAGGTTTAGGGATATGTTTAGGACGTGGAACATGAGGGTTCACCTGATATTCACTTTCATTAGGTGATGACTTGGTAATTATGTGAAGAATCATCACCACCATAGTTGTATATATCTATAAATTTATCCATGTTCCATATATATAACTGGGGGAACATGGAATACTAGTGTTGGAAAAACAAGGTGATTGCTTCCTTATGCCTGTTGAGCATAAGGGAATCATGTTATTTGTGCTATGTTCTTGTGTTGTTTTACTTATATTTAGATACACCTTATTCATCACATATTCTAGTTAGAAAGTCATTGGTGGTGTCCTACTAAGATTATTCTCACACCCTACACAGGCCCTTAGGGATGTGTGTAAAGTTTATTCTCTTGTGATCGGGTAAGGGACCAAGATCAGGATATGGACCATAGTAATCATGTCAGTACTTTTTTATGGGATGGATTACAAGGTTCCTTTGAGTTTATAACATCAACTTGAGTTTATTTTTTAGTCTTCTTTTTTGTACCAACTTGCCTTATATGTATATACTGATATTATCGGCCATGGGTGAACCTATATTATTATTTACTTTTATGAAATAACATGTATTCATGCATCTAAAAATTGTTTTTATTTCTAAAAATGGAATGTTTAGTTCATTTATTCATTAATTCCACTATTTCATGTTATGATTTTACTTTGGTGGGTTACCAGTCCAGTGTTATGGTCATTCTTTTCCACTCTTTATTATATAAATATACCATTAATATTATAACCATATGGTGGTATAATATCCCCAATATAACCCCTTTACACCCTCAAATATAATTAGTAGTCTTCAAATTATGGGGAGTCACACCTCAGGCCAAGTTTCACACCGAACCTAAGCACTATTCGGGGGGAAAGATGGGTCAGGGTCCTACAAATGGTATCAGAGCAGTTCATGAATAGGAATTAGTATCATTGTCCTACTAGATACTATTGATATCTAATGATTTTATTTTATTTTGGTATAACAATTTGGGATATGGTAAACCGGTGAATAGGATGTAGTCATAATTGGGTTTAGAGATTATGTTTGGGTGTCTGCTACCCCATGCACAGGGGACAGTTTAAGTTTTTAGGGGTGAGAAATTGATTTTTTGATTTTCTATTTTTAAATTTGATTTTATTTCCTTCTAGAGTGGTTCAATTGGTTGTTATTATTATCTGTTATGATATGTGACCCTCAGACCAGTATAGAAAGTTAGTATTTTGGACTGTTGGATCAGTATGAAAAGGGAGTATTTTGGACCCTTGGCCCAGTATGGGAAGGGATAATTATTGATAATTCTTTGATAGGCACATAGAATTTGATATATATATATATATATATATATATATTTGTGTGTGTTCTTGTGATTAATTACTTGTGATTTTCATTTGGAACCTTGATTTATCTAATAGGGGTTGGGTTGTTTAAAGTGTCAAAAAAGGAATCTAAATAGATTTTTTCTGTTTAGCCTCTCTTTGGTGGAATTTAACTCAGCCAGCACTGTCTTGTAGTTTCAATGAGATTTGTATTCTATGTGATGTTTAATGTGTGTGGGGGGATTGTATCTTATAGTAGTAGGAAGGGATAATTAAAAGGGTATGATTGTTTAAAATTTCAAAAAATAATCTAAATAGTGTTTTATTATATAGCATATTAGGTGGAATTCTACTCAACTTCCTCAGATTATTTATGATGTCAGAACATGTTATGGGAAGGTGAGTATCCATAAGGATAGATAATACTTGATTACTAAATCAGATGTAGGTAGGAAGGTGGCCATGATGTCGAGATATATGTGATATCTGACTTTGATATGGGCCAGTAAGGGGTCTTGAGGCCGGATGTCTTGTGACATGGTCATGATGGGGGAGTGTAAGGCCAGTGAAATTGTGATTCTTATTACAACTTTCCCTATCTATATTATTTATATATATATTATATTTGTTTTCTAAATATGATAACGGTATTCAGCAAGATTCCACCTAGACGGTCTCTAGTAGAGCATCTAGAGGGTGTTGATTTTTTGATGCATCAGCATTCACAGGATGAGACCCTTGAGGGTTGGGATGAGGCCCCTCAGGGTCGAACAGATCATGAGCCTCAGGAATAGCTATATGTATAGGATCTAGTATAGGTAGGATATCTATAGGATATGGCCTCTTTTGGGACATGTCTTGATGTGTAGATCAAGTAAAGCTAGGTACATGTCGTCCAGTGTATCGATAGGGGAGCCCAGGGAGTGCATCCTTGGATGATATATATGACTCCAGAGTTCTACTCACAGCACCCACCTTCATTTCAGGCTGAGGGTGGACCACATGAAGATGAGAACTAGATCGATTCAGCCAATATCTTCTTCAAGAAGCTTGAGACACCCGCAGGCTAGATGGTAAAGTTGGCGATGTACATGCTCATAAGATTGGAAAATCATTGGTGGGTTATACAGTTCCAGGAAAGTGAACACGAGGGAATATCTGGGAAATATTTTGAGGCTAGAATCTTCGATCACTTTTTATATGAGATACTAAGGGTAGATAGAGCTTGGGGGTTCTTGAGCCTACGTCATAGAGACATTTATTTCATGGAATATACATTTACTTTCACCATCTTATCTCATTTGTACCCAGTATCATGGATGATGACATTGTGAGGGTGAGGCATTTTGAGGATGGTTTATGACATACCATAAACATGTAGGTAAAAATATTTAGGTTAGCCTCATTCTAGGATACAGTGAATCAAGCACTAATGGTCATGGGATATTTGAAGGACCAGTAATATTCAATCTGAGTAAGAGTGTCAGATGATTTCATTGGTGATACTTCAAGTACTAGGAAGCAAGTTTGAGAGGACTCTCTATAGGTCATTCATACCAGAGAATCGAGCAGAACATAGAGGAGTGATTCTTTGATGGTGTGTTTCAAGTGTGGTAGATGATACATGTGTGTAAATAGTGTGAGTACCCTCCAAAGTGGTTTTGGGTATGTGTTTAGTTCAGGAATATCAAGAGGTTTTGTTGGAATCTTCTCATATAGGAGGTAGTCAGGGACCGAGGAAAACTCAGGGATCTGATGTTAGAATAGGAGCAGTACCAGGAGCTAGTGGCTAAGACAAGATTACATAGGGAGGTCATCACAGAGACAGTGGGACCCAGTAGTGGGGTCAGTGTCTAGTAGATGGATCAACTCCATAGAGAGTCCATGCCTCATGTAGTTAATATTCAGGCTAGGTGCATGCAGTTGAGCTGCTTGGTGCAGAGCAGGCTAAGGATCCAACTACAGTTAAAGGTACACCATGGGATTGGTTGGGTAGATTTTAATTTTTACATGGACCTTTTTGTATGGAATGTCATATTTTTGTGTATAAGGTGCATGAGATGTAATTTTTGACTAACCATATGCTGGTTAGTGGGTTGGAATCGGCTTGGATGAATGATATAAATATACACACATGAGGTGTGTGGCACCAGGATTTCTTATGAGAATATATGGATGCATGGATTGTATAAGTTAATTATGCATATGGTCATTGGTGTGATGTAGGTTTTATGTGAGGTGTAATGAAATAGGATTAATTTTGGGCATCTGATGCGATGAGGGAGCTCATAGGTTCCATGTGAGACATGGGAAGGAGGCGGGAATCTGCTGAGATGTGGTACTTGGTGGGTGTCAGATGTGATATGGGCATGATGTGATCACCTTATGAGTTAAAGGAGTGACAATGTGTCATGAGAGGAATTTTGAGTCTAGGGTTGGTTGGTGGACCATCAGTTTATTGGGTTTTTGGGTTCGGAAGTGACTGGGTTATGTAACTCCTATATTGGGAAGTGCCTTAAGATTTTTTACCTAAGAATTGATGATCGGGGTACGCCGAGTAATTGTTTAATGAGATGGGAATTTTTGGTACCATCTACAGGTAATTTCTTATAGATCCGGGATGAGATACGTTACTGTAGATATATTGTAACATCATTGGTTTTGAGAGGGTTGAATTCCCTCTACAATTTTAATTTTTTTGGAGTTTAGTGGTCGAACCAACTTATTTTGTGATCTTTAGAACTAAATTCTAAGAGTTTAATAGAACAAAGGCCTTGTTTTTAGATGAATTTTAATTCTCATTAAGTTCATCGGGTTTTTAGATGGGTTTCAGAATCATAAATACCTGAAAACCCAATTTTGGGAAAGTGCTAACTGGGGCACACAATTTGGAAAAACTGTGTGGCCTCCCAAGTCTAACTATGTGGACCTCCTTAGGCTCTGGATATGTTTTTACAAACCATGCAAGAGGGGCACATGGATGTGTTGGAGCTATGCAACTTTTAACAGATTAGTTTGCATGTTTTTTGCACAGTTTGTAAAAACCATGCCCATGTTCACATGTTTAGTTCCACTTAGAAATTGGTTATTCATGGGTTCAGTATGTTTTGGCCAAACCATGTAAGAAAACCGTGTGAAGTTTTGTTTCAAACAAGTGGGAGCCACACTGTTGGCACACATCTATCCAAACCATGTGACCAAACAATGTGGATCATTAAAATTGGTGAAATTTTGAAAATTCCACTCCCTTTATTAATGTTTTCTCTCCCTCTTATCCTTATCAACTGCACTCATATCAAATGGGAGAACTTATTTTCTTTCTCTTCTTATCCACTACAGGCACAACAGATGGGAGCACCTATTTTCTTTATTTTTAAGGATTTGATCCCAACTCCTCATCTAAGCTCCAAGTAGATATTTTTTTATATAGTTAGCACCGCATTGTTAAGTCATTGTGTCTTATTCCTTATTTTCATATTTTCTCTTGCCATACAGAGCGCTAAATCTGTGAAAGTTGTTTTACCCTATTTTTAGGTTGTTCATCTAAAATGGAAATTTATTCAAAATCATCTTGAGTTAGAGGCTGATATAGAATTACATAACATCTACCAATACGTGGTAGTTGTTCCAGACTTCATCTTTTATTTCGATCATGTTGAGGGGGTGCACTATTGAGTGCCATATAGGGTAGTTCAAGTGAGACCCTGGTTAATTAATGACTTATACTTGAATATATTATAATACATTGTGGGATGTCATTGGTAATTTCCTAGACATGATCACATGTGTGAAGCTGGGTTAAAGGTCATGGACCACCTAGCAGGTTAGTTGGGGTGTGTTTTATTTATTTATATTTTTTTTATATTAAAATAATGATTTCCATGGGAACTTGATGGGATTAGCTCGAGGATTGAGGTGGTGATGACCACCTAGATTGAGGAAATGTAATATTTTATGTTGGGTGAGTCTCAAGACATATGAGGTGAGTTTGATCACTGATTTGGGTAAATTGGTCATCAGATTGAGGTGACAAGGTCATCAAGTTGTGGTAATGGAATGAGTGAATTGAGATGGTGTTGAACATCAGGTTGAGTGACATAGTTGTAGTTGCACAAGGTGTCAGGATGATGTGTCTTAGGTACTTGGTTGGTGATTTCCACTCACCATTATTGGTCAACACACCATTGGAGTTGTGTGCATGCATATATGACTCAGATGATGAGGTTTTGTTTCCCACTTGTGTGGGTAGAGGCCTCCATTAGATGTTTCTTAGGATGATGTTGGCCATTATTGTGGTTGGAGGTGTTAGTCATAGAAAGACACAAGGATTTTGAGGATTCATCGGTTGACAGTGATGAAACCATCAGTAGGGGGGATAAGGCTTTCAAAATTATTTGAGGCTACTAGGTTAGGATATTAGGAATATGAATATCAACATTCCTCAAAATAGCAGTCATTGAGTTGATTGTGGTTGTTTTTTGAGTAAAATCATCATTGTGCCTTGGTCATCTGGCTTTGAGCCAACAAGGAATTATGAGATAATATTGAAGGGGCCAGGTACTATTTGGGTATTCCATTTTGTATGTTAGTGTATGATTGATGGCACAAGGTGCTGATTTATGTTTTGGAGGTCGAACTCGATGGTTCACCTGGTATGCACTTTCATTAGGGAATGTATTGGGAATTATGATAAGGATGCTCTCAACAATAGTTATATATATGTGTATTTGTCTTCATATACCATATATATAACCGGTGAAATGTGGAATACCGGTGTTAGCCAAAGCAGGTGAATGATTCCTTGTGATTGTTGAGCAAAAGTGAAGCAGGTTATTTATGTAATTTTCTTTTGATGTTTTACTTATATTTATATATGCATACTTCATCACAGATGTAAGTTATGCACATGTTGGTGGTGTCCTACTAATATTTTTCTTATACACGACACGGTCCCTTCAGGGTTCATGTAGACATTATGATCTTGCAATCAAGTAAGGGACTGATCTTAGGAGATATACCTTAGTGATCATGTCATACATTTTTCATATGATGGATAGCAAGGGACCTTATATGATCTTGCATCAACTCGAGTTTATGTTTTTGTCTTAATATTTGTAACAACATGCCTTATATATATATACTGATATGGTTGGACACGGGTGATGATTTCTTCCTATTTTTTTGTATAACCAGACATGTATACATGCCTATATAAATGATTTTTATTCCTAAAAATGGTATTTTTTGGTTCATTTATT
Source organism: Viscum album (assembly GCA_963277665.1). Classification (NCBI taxonomy): domain Eukaryota; kingdom Viridiplantae; phylum Streptophyta; class Magnoliopsida; order Santalales; family Viscaceae; genus Viscum; species Viscum album. Next base: position 1,787,711,437 of record OY728146.1, read on the forward strand.
CATTAATTCTATTATTTCCTATTATGCTTCTACTTAGGCGGGCTACTTGTCTAGTGTTATGGTATTTATTTTCCGCTTCTTATTATATACCTACACCGTTATTATTATCACTATATGTGGTTATAGTCTCCCCAATTTCACCATTTTACACCCACACTACAATTCAACAGCTTTTGGTGTATGGGGATCCATGCCGAATGCCTAGTGGCACACTGACCTTGATCACTATTCCGGGAAAAAGATGGTTCAGGGCACTATAACCCATACTTTGGGTCAAAACATGCACCTAATTCAACTAAGTAACCTTGTCCTCTTAAGGTTCATCACTTTACATGTTTAAATTTTTAATTATTTACTATTTCATAAGGTTCACATTCCATGGTTTTTGAAATAGAATTTCATTCAAAAGTTTTGAGGGAAATTTCGTGATAAGTTTATTACTAGAATTTCATTTAACCCAATCATCTTTTTTCATATAATTTTCATTCTAAACATTCTCCATTACCACACGATATAAAATTTACATTCTAAACTAGTTTTACTATCCTTGAAAACTAGTATTTATAATTCCTAATGCTTGATTAAGAATGGTTAAATTTACCATACATAAAGAGCATTCCTTACAGGTTACTTAGTGGCACTCTATTTAACCAATTTCATCATTTAACAATTCATTCACATCCTTACATAAGTTACACATTTATTATATCTAGGCACTAGTAGGAATCCCAATTTCTAAGGCTTTATCAAATAAAATTTAATTCACTATATATGGGGGAAAACACCTTATAGGTTATCTACTATAACCATATTTAATATAGACCATCATCAATTGATTTATAAATTCCTATATATCAAAGATCTTCAAGGTAATGGGTCAAGTAAGATTCCACTATATCCTTATATTGAAAACAAAAAATATGACATGGTAAGAATTTTAAATACAAACCCACTTATTACTAGTAAAATATAGACCATAGGCATACATAAATGAGATAGATATAATTTCGAAAGATAAAATCAAAATATAATACAAATCAAAATAATTATGAAAATGGAATTTAAAACCCAAGTCCCTAGTAGATTCATGTAACGTGAATCCCTACAAGACAAAAATTATGAATTAATATAGCCAAACAAGTCCAATATTGAAAATCCCATATGAAAATAAATATCATAAATGAATTTCCTCACGTAAGTTAAAAATAAAATACAACTGTAATAATTAACTCTAAGAACAATAAGACCCATCCATAGAAACTTGGTATTTAGAACAAGTATCTTTTATGTTGTATTGATGAATTTTTTGATCAATTGTGTAGAGCTCAGTACTTTTCCAAGATTTGCCATCATTATGTATGTCATCAATTGAGGGAAAATGTACGATATATCCAAGAAATAATTCTATATGAGGTAAAGTCATTATGAATTTATAGTGATTCCATTTGTAATTACCAATGACCTTGTTATATTCATGTAATTGATGAATATAATCTCTAGAGATTATCTCGATCAGTTTTTTGTAGTATTTACAAAAGATATTATTATATATTCCAAGATAAAATAAGATAATGAAGATCATTTGAGTTTTGTGTTAAAGATCCCGGGTAAGGAGAAGTTTTATTCCAAATTTTAAAAGCTTGAATTTTCGTTATATAAAGTTTCATTTTTGGGTTTTATAATCTCAATCAAGGATATATCAGTGGATCCTTCAAAGAAGGAATTTATTTTGTAGTGACCCAGAGCAACCATGGTGACCAAGATCCATAGTTTTCTTGGGTACTCTAGATGTTATCAATTTTTTGTGAGGTGTTTCTAAAATATATATAATATTGTAACAAAATATGCATGAAAGGGATTTAAGTTCATTTTGATAGATAAATGTGAGTAATATATCATGGATCTTAAAAGAAGGTGGTCTGATGGACCTATGCAAATGTTACCCTATATTGGAGAAGGGTTTGTGATCTATAGTGATTCATCAAATAAGGGATTGAAATGTGTACTCATCCAAAATGATATAGTGATTTATTATACCTCATTCCAATTAAAAATACCTGATAAAAATTACCCAACCCATGATTTAGTATTGGAAATGGAAATTTCTCAATAAAAATATAGATGCATTGTAAAGACCTGTAAATTCCATATAATTTTTTTTTAATTATTTGGGATTATTACGAGTATACGAAAATTGACGGTGCTAGATTATGAGGCCTGGTGTGACCAGAATAGAGTTTGGAACTTTTTTAAGGTATATTCAGTAAACGTGCGAGTGATAATTTCTATCTTTTGAAACGGTTCTCGAAATTAAAATCTTTAGGTACTATTGAACTCATAGAATTAGGATTATCTTAAGGTAGTTTTAACTTCGAACGCAGTAGGTCAGGTGAAAAAGATAGTTTTATAGCTTTTTGAAGAATAATAAAATAACATAAATATTTTATTTTATTTTTCTACCACCTTTTTAGTGGTGGTGGCGGGGAACATAGAGGCAGTCGTACATTTATTAAGGTAAATTAAATGCATGTTAGACATTAATTGTGTAACCACTACTCATTTAATTAATATGGTTCATCAACTACACTAATTAATGAACCACTTTTTGAATTGGAGGATTAATCTCTTAATATGACCCTTGGGATCTTAAATCGTTGGAAAAAAAGGAAGATTGGTGGATCGTGGGAGAATTTTTGATGAAGAACCAAAGAAAAAACTTCCCTCCAACGAAGAACGGAGGCTTTAACGACATTGTTGGAGGAATCGATCTGGGATCGATGAATGTCGATAGTTTCAACGAACATATATTATCCTTACACAATCATGAAAACTCCTCTGAATCTGAGGTAGGGGTTGTTTATGTTTAAATCCAAGAGAATTTGTTTGTTTTCCTCATTCTTGAAAAGCATAAAGAACGTGGATCAACTAAAACGAGTTGATCTATGATTCGTATGAAACCATGGGTGGATGTTGTGGGAAAAGATTGAATGGGTTTAATCTTTTTCTATGTGATGATTTAATTACTACCCATTTGATATGATTCTAACGCAGAGGGTGAGGTCCAAACGAAAAAGGGTCGGACCCTCTGTCACTTTGGTTTTTGTTGCGTTCTTCGCAGGAAGGATTTTCAAATCAACAGAATCTTGAATCTTAGATCCACACAGTGATGGAAACATCTCGGGAGGCCCGTAGACACTTTCAGAAGGGACAATGGACCACCGATGCTCACCCGGTGGCCTGCGGCAGCACTGCTGGCGTCGGTGGGTGACGGCGCTAGCCAGCTCTTGCTATACACGGAGGACAGGCATCAGCCTTAGGCGTCACGGTGGATAATGGGGGAGGACGACAATGGCTAGCCATTGTGGGGGCAGGGCAGAGCGTCGTCGTGCGCCGCGGAGAGAAACTGTGGCTTCAAACCACGGCAGAGGGGACCCGCACCCCATGGCTCCCGTTTACAGGGGGAGACGCCACGTGTCACTACCAGTTAAAGAACCATGAACGGATCAACCATTCAGAAAGGGGGGCGGGCCACCCAACTGGAAGACTGCGCTAGCAACCGGGTCGGGTCGCCCGGCATGCCGCTCCCAGCCAAGGCGGGTCAGGCCGGTGCGCGGCCCATCCTCCTCGGGCCAGCCCATCCAATTTAGGCCAGGCTGAGTCAGAACCGGTTCAGACCCAGACTGGGTCAGGTCGGCCTAGTTTGGGGTAGGTCGGGTCGGTTCGACTGGGTCGGACCGGACTCGGACCCTTTTCGACCTAGATACGCTTAAAAGGTTATATATCGCAAACTAGATGTCTGTTTGATGAAATGTCTATGGAACTAGAATCCTTGGAACGAGATGGTCATTTTTAGATACTCCACCTATGTTTTATAGAAATTTTGTGTACGGCTGAGTTGGATCGAACCTGAATCCAACTGGGCCCTCAGTACTAAAACGCTTATAACTCACAAACTGGGTGTCTAATTAACGTGTTTTCTGTCGTGTTGGGACCCTTACAACATGGAGGTCCTTTCCTTTAATCATTTTTGGAGCTTCATGGTAGTTGAGGCATGACCTATATCTTGTGGAGTAGATTCTATAGAACCCAACTACACAAAGTGCAAGGAATTATGTGGTTGGTTGTCAATTAAATAGTGACCCTGTGTGGATCAGCATCATAGCGACCCTATGTGAATCAGCACCATAGAGACCCTATGTGGATCAACATCATAGCGACCCTTTGTGGATAATTATCATAGAGACCCTATGTGGATGAGAATCATAATGACCCTATGTGGGTCAGTATTCTAGAAACCCTGTGTGGATCAGCATCATAATGACCATCTTTGGATCATCAATCTAGAAACCCTGTGTGGTCAGTAGTGCATGACCCAATGAGGAATATCCCTAGATTATCCCATCGTGGATCAGGGACATACGACCCTCTGTGAATCGATAATGGAAATACTTCTTCATGTTTCAGTTGTGGAAACTTCCTAATGTAATAAAATGATATAGATTAAGACTAATCAACTTTATTCCTGAAATATGAGTTGTATTCTTGGTTTGAGATGAGTCTTTTTCTTTGTTCTTTTTGATTGAGATCATGCCTTGTTGTTTTTACTTTGTGGAATTCTGAGAGACCCTTGGGGGTCTCGGGGTCCCTACTGGGTATTTTTTTACTCACCCCTACACGGGCTTCATCTGCGCCTTGTTGTGTCTTGTGCAGATGATGAGAAGCTCGGCTAAGAAATTAGGAGCCAGGACCAGGTGGTACACCGTGGTGACTAGTTGACATGGAGAGTTGGAGAGACAAGTTTTACCTACCCTTCAGGTTGGATCCTTGGTGGACGATCACATGATATGTTTTCCATTTTATTTGTATCTTTCAGTTGGGCTTGTACTTCTTCCCCCTTTACTTTAAGTACGCACTTTTACTACTGCAGTTTTACTATGTGGTTTTCATATTTTCGGGTTCTTGGTCTATGTGTTTTCAGTTTCAAAGGATATTCCTTCATGCTTTAGGGGAATTCCTTTCTAGTGTTACTCTCCAACCCCTGACCTATGGAAGGCAGTCTTGGTGTATTTACAGCATGGGCCTTAGGGGATGGGTCATGACAAAGTGGTATCATAGGATTCGGTTATACCAAAGAACATAGACTCTAATCTTTCAAGTAGAGAATTAGTGTTAAGTGTTTTGATTGTGCTATTAAGTTTGGGGAGTCCAGTGTTGGTGCGGCGGCCGACTTATCCATACACTAGAACCAGGAATTCTGATTTCCAACTTAGTGCACGAAAACAATGATTTCCTGTGTTTTGGAAATGTGTTACTTTTGATCTCTTTTTAGTCATATCACCAGGTATAACTCATTGACCATGGAACACCTATTTATTATTAGGATTCCACCACATAGACATACATCCAGGAATCCATAGAAATTTCACAATGATGGCCCACTGAGCGATGAAGCTTCGATGCAGGGCTCTCTTACAGCGATAGCACCTTCCGGTGGTGAACCATTAACACCACTACCCGTTGGGAAGCAGTTTCCACTAGCCCCACTAGTGGACGATGAATGCCAACTAAGTGTGTTTCATGAGTTACAGTGGTAGAAGTCTCTGAGATTTATAGGAGAGATAGATCCATAGCCATTTGAGGACTGGTTTGAGGCTATGGATAGATTTTTCCTCCTAGTTGGGACACCAGTAGAGCAGATGGTTATCCTAGCTGCTAGTATTTTCTAGGGAACGGAAGGGAGATGGTAGAGCCTCATGATCCTATTACATGACAAGGTGACCCTAAGCAAGATAGACTTCAAGAGACTCTTTAGGGCGGAGTTTGTCCAAGAGGCACTATGCTCTGTGCATATTTAGAAGCTCATACACAAACAGTAAAGAATCCTAACAGTAGCCCAGTACTCGGTGAGATTCACTGACCTCTCGCGCTACTCCGCCGACTTGGTACAAGACCCTTTCTTTAGGGATCGGACCTTTGATAAGGGTCTCCGTCAAGAGATCAGAGTGTCGTTGATATTGCTAAATATCCCGATGTAGGATGGAGTAATCGAGCGATCATTATTGGTGGAAAGATTCTTAGCTGAGCAAGAATCGATGGTGAGAACCACCACAAGATGACAGGTTTCCAAGTCATATATAGCAGGAAGTATGCAGATGAAACAGAGGTCCAATGAGGCTAGACTTTACAAAGGACAACCCCAGGACGTACGGTCAGAGGTGTAGAGCTCATGAGGGTGAGTAGGCCAGTAGAGGAGCATATTGTGCTTCACGTGCGGTGGCAAGGGCCACATGGCTCGTGATTGCCCGACTCTCCATACCGATGATCAGGAGATGGTCTAGGGACCACCGAGGCAGAGGCATAGATTTGAACATGGAGGTCTGCAAGGTGGAATATGTGGAAAAGGAGCATACCATGCATCATTTGGTGGGTGGAGATTTGAGGTTCTACCGCCACCACCTCCAGGTGGTCCACCCCGACCACAGGGAGTATGCAGACAGGGACAAGCACTACTTCAGGAAACTGAGGCCTACAACCATGGTTATCTAAAGATGATTTGAGGTATGATCTGTGTCTACTCCACCCTAGATGTAGTACTTATGGACACAGGTTCCATTCACTCTTTCATTACTAGGGCTCTCATTCGGATCTCAGAGATTCTGTTAGAGCCATTGGATCGATCCTTAATATTAGAGACTCATACAGGATAGGATTAAACAATTACTCACTGGTTCTATTAGTGTGAGATTACTCTAGGAGGTTAGATCTTTGGCTAAGATCACTTAGTATCAATGTCGAGCCCTTATGATGTCATCTTGGGTATGGACTGGTTATCTAGGGTCTATTCTCATATTGACTATCTTAGGTGAAAAGTGTGGTGTGTCCACAAGGATGGAATCATGTTCTCTTTCACCAGTGATAAGGGAAGATTTACAACTCAGGATAGACTTTCCTAAAAGTGGGTGTAACCGATCACTCATCAGTTGGCTAGCCTCACCCTTGGAGTAGTTGATGATAGGAGTCCAAGCTATCCTAAAGTAGTGGACTAGTATGCTAATGTCTTTCCTAATGATGTTCTGGGACTACCTCCTCGTAGAGAGGTATACTTCTACATCAACATGTACCCTGGGATGACACTTATATCTACACTAGCATATCGGATGGCTCCCGCGGAGCTTCGAGAGTCGTGGGTATAGTTGTAAGACTTACAGAGGAAGGGATTCATAAGTCCCAATGTTTCTCCATGGGAATCCATGATTTTGTTCACCAAGAAGGCATATGGGAGTTTGAGTATTTGTGTGGACTATCGATGTCTGAACCAGGTGACCGTGAAGAACAAATATCCACTCTTGAGGATTAATGATCTTTTTAACCATCTGAAGGGTGCTCGATGGTTTTCAAAAATTGACCTCAAATTAGGCTATCATCAGCTCTGGGTACGTGATGATATCGTATTGAAGAAGGCATTCAGATGTCGTTATGTCCACTATGAGTTATTGGTGATGCCTTTCGTCATGACCAATGCTCCGGTAGTGTTAATAGAGCTCATGAATAGGACCTTATAGCCTTACCTCAATCGCTTCGTGCTAGTATTCATTGACGACATCTTGGGGTACTCAGTGTTAGAGGAGAATCATGCCATGCACCTGAAGATAGTTCTGGATACACTATGAGAGCACCTTCTTAATGTAAATATCTTGAAGTTCTAGTTCTGGGTATGGGAATTCCACTTCCTGGGTCATTATCTGGAAGGATGGAGTTGCAGTGGATCCGAAAAAGATATAGGCAGTGCTTGATTGGGATTCACCCAAGAGTGTGACTGAGGTGCGGAGATTCCTAGGATTGGTTGGGTACTACCAGACATTCGTACCCAACTTTTCCAAAGTTGTGACACCATTTTCAGCTTTGAAGAATAAGTTTTTCCTTTCTTATGGATGGAGAAGTTCCAGAAGACTTTCTAAGAGCTAAGGTAGAAGCTAACGAGTGCCCCCATCTTGAGGTTACCAGAAGAGGGTGTTGGGTAAGTAGTCTACTACGATGCATCATGGACCGAACTAGGATGTGTCCTGATACAGGAGAGAATGGTAATCGCCAAAGTCTCACATCAGCTGAGAAAGCATGAGTAGAAATATTCTACCCATAACCTGAAGATAGCATCAGTGGTCTTTTTGCTGAAGATGTGGCGGGACTACTTGATGAGTGAATGGTTTAATGTTTACTCTGCTCACAAGAGTCTTAGGTATATCTTCTCACAGAAGGACACGAACTTGAGACAACGATGAAGGCTAGAGTTCAACTAGGACTATGAATTTGAGATAGTCTACACTCTTATGAAGGGGAACGTGGTGGCAGACGCACTCAGTAGGAGGTCTAGTCTGCAGTTGCTGAGTGAGGTGACAGAGAAGTTAGCAGTGTTGTAGTTAACCTTCATGGATAGTGATAGAGCATATTACCTCCAATCTATGACAGTTAATCCCCCACTCCTTTAGAAATTTAGGGAGACACAACTTGGAGATTTTGACTTTGTGGCCCAATGTGCTTAGATATCTTCAGAACAGGCTCCTGAAGGATTTTATGAAGGTGCGGAGCACTTCATACTCTTCATAGGATTCACTATGGTACCAGTGATGCTACGGGGGAGGTTTTTAGAGAGTTCCATATATCCCCTTTGGCGGTACATCCAAGTGTGTAAAAGATGTACCAGGACCTCCAGCATCAGTACTGGTGGCTAGGGGTGAAGAAAGTAGTGGTGGAGTTCATTTCGTGATGCCTCACTTGTCAGCAAGTGAAGGTGGATAATTAGGTACCATCAGGCTTATCTCAGCCCCTTGAGGTGTCGGAATGGAAGTGGGATGATATATCCATGGACTTCGTGACAGTGCTACAATGTGCATCCAAGGTCCATGAATCCATCTGGGTGATCGTTGACTGACTCACCAAGTCATCCAACTTTCTACCCATCTGAGAGTAGGGATCAGTAGAGAGCTTGGAAAACATCTATGTATAGAATATTGTACGAATTAATGGGGTTCCATCGATGATCCTCTAAAATTTTGATGATCATTTTAAATCCCTCTTGTGGAATGGATTACAGGAGGTATTCGAGACTCATCTATATTTGAGCACCACCTTTCATCCTCAAATAGATGGTCAGATGGAGTAGACCATACAGACACTCAGGGACATGATTCGTTATTGTGTCCTTGTTTTTTTTCACAGTTGTGAGGACCACCTACCCCTGGTGGATTTCTCTTATAAAAATAGTTATCACTCCACCAACAGCATGGATTTGTTAGAGGCCCTGTATGGGTGACCTTATAGGTCACCATTATACTGGATAGACCCAGTGAAGTCAGAACTTATGCGTCCAGAGTTGGTATAGGAAACCAAGGAGAAGTTACAGATCATCTAGGATAGAGTGAAGACTGTACAGAGATAGCAGAAGTATTATGCCAAAAAAATATAGAGACCCTTGGAGTTTGAGGTGGGAGACCATGTCTTCCTACGGGTCTCACCCCAATGAGGATTATGGAGTTTTGGCTGGGGCGGCAAGCTATCTTCAAGGTACATCGGACATTTTCAGATCCTCAGCAGAGTAGGCGAGGTGGCGTACCATCTAGATCTTCCCCCATAGATGTACCAAGTGCATAATGTTTTCAATGTGTCGCAAATGAGGAGGTACGTGCATGATCCATTACACATTATCAACTGGGGTGAGTTGGGCATTGATGATGGGGCGACGTTTGCGGAGTTCCCAGTGGAGATAGAGGATCAATAGGAGCGGGTCCTTCATGGGTGGTCGATTCCTATAGTGCGAGTTTGTTTTCAGCATGGGAATCTCTAGAAAATCACATGGGAGCAGGAGGCTCAGATACATGCTCAGTAACCCCATTTATTACCCTAGTTTTGTCGTAGCATTCGAGGATTAAAATCTCTAAGGTGGGGAGAATTTAATGAATTATAAATTCCATATAATTTTTTTTAAAATTATTTGGGATTATTATGAGTTTGTGAAAATTGACGGCACTTGATTCTGAGTACCGGTGTGTTTGAAACATAATTATTATCTTTTTTTAAGGTATGTTCAATAAAAGCATGAGCAGGAATTTCTATCTTTTAAACCAGTGCTCGAAATTGAAATTTGAGGACACTGGTGAACTCGCAGCGCCGGGATTCGCTTAAGGGGGTCTTAACTTTGACTGTAGTAGGTCGGGTGAAAAAGATAGTTTTATGAATTTTTGAAGAATAATAAAATAACATAAAAATGTTATTTTATTTCTCTACTACCACTTGAGTGATGGTGGCGAGGACCACGGAGGTGGTCTGACTTTTATTAAGGGAAATTAAATTCCAGTTACACATCAATTGTGTAACCACTTCTAGTTTAATTAATATGGTTCATTAATTACACCAATTAATGAACAAATTTTTTGAATAGGAGGATTTATCTATTGATATGACCCTTGAGATCTTAAATAGTTAGAAAAAAGGAGGATCGGTGGATTGTAGGTGAATCCTTGATGAAGAACTAAAAAACTAACTTCCCTACAATGAAGAATGGAGGCTTGAATAACGTCGCTGGAGGAATCGATCCGGGATCGACGAATGTCGGTAGCTTCAACGAACATAGATTCTCATTCCACAACCACTAAATTTCCTCTTAATCTGAGGTAGCGGTTGTTTATTTTTAAATTCAAGAGAATTTATTTCTTTTCCTTATTCTTGAATAGAATGACGAATGTGAATCAACCAAAATGATTTGATCCGTGATTCGTATGAAACTACAGGTGGTTGTTACGGTAAAATATTTAATGGGGTTAATCATTATCTATGTGATGATTTAATTACTACTCACTTGATATGATTCTAACGTGGAGGGCGCAGGCCAAACGAACAAGGTCCGGACCCTTCGCTGCTTCAGTTTTTGTTGAATTCTTTGAGAAATGGATTTTCAACTCGATGGAATCTTGAATCTGGGACCTACGCAGTGACGAAAGAATCCCAGGAGTCCCATAGACTCTTTCTAAAGGGAAAATGGACCACTAATGGTCACCCGGTGGCTAGCGGAAGCCCCGCCAGAGCAGCACCGGTGCCGGCGGGCAACGGCGGCGGCCAGCTCTCGCTGGCCGTAGAGGAGAGGAGGCACCCGTTGGTTCCATGGTGGATAGAAGAGGCGTCCAGCATTGTCCGTCCATGGTGGAAGCAAGGTGGTACACCGGCGCGCACCACAGAGAGAAGTCGCGGTATCGAGCCATAGCGGAGGGGACCAGCACCTCGCGGGTCCCGCTGACAAGGGGCTGTGCCACGTGATGCTTTCGGTTAAAGAAACCCAAATATCTCATACATTCCAGAGGGGTCCAGACAACCCAACTGGCAGACCATGCCATCAACCGGGCTGGGTATCCCGGTGGGCCGCACCAAGCCAAGGCGGGTCGGGCCAGTCCACGGCCCAGCGGGCCGAGCCCGCCACGGCCCAGCAGGCCGAGCCTGCCACGGCCCAGCCCACTCGAGTCGGCCCAACCAGTTTAGGAAGTGCCAGGTTGGGACTAGATCGGACTTGAATCGGGTCAGGTAGACCAGAGCAAAGACGGGTCTGGTCGGTCCGACCGGGTCGGACCGGACCCGGACCCCTTTCGGCCTAGACATGCTTAAAAGGTCATATCTCAAAAACATAACATTCTTTTGATGAACCATATAAGGAACTGAAATCCTTGGAACTAGATGATCCTTTTTAAATACTCTACCTAAGTTTCAGATAAATTTGGTGTATGGTTGAGTTGGATCAAACGTAAATCAAACAGGGCCCTCGGTACTAAAATGATTATAACTCACAGACCGGGCATCTGATTGACGCGTCATCTTTTAAGTTGCAACCCTTTTGACATGGTGGTACTTTGGTTTACTAATTTATAGATATTCATTGAATTTGAGGAATGAATGATATATTGAGGAGAAAATTCCACAGAACTCAAGTGCACAGAGTACAGGGAATCATGTGGTTGGCTGTCAATTGAAGAGAGACCTTGTGTGTATCAGCATCATAGTGACCCTGTGTGGATCAGAATTATAGAAACCCTCTCTATATCATCATCATAGCAACCCTTTGTTGATCCACATCATAGATACCCTGTGTGGATCAGCATCATAGTGCTTCTGTGTGGATCAGTAATCTAGAAACCCTATGTGTATCAGCAATGCGCGGTCCGATGAATACCAGCCCAAGAGAGGCTTGTCGTGGATCAGTGACATAATACCATGTGTGGATTGATAATGGCACAACTCCTTAGTGGTTCAGTTGTTGAAACTTCTTAAAGTAATAAAATGAAATAGCTTAAGACTAATCATCTTTATTCCTGAACTCTGAGTTGTATACCTGGTTTGAGATGAGTCTTTTTCTTTGTGCTTTGTGATTGATATCATGCCTTATGGTTTTCACTTTGTGGAATTATGAGATACCTTCGGGGGTCTCGGGGTCCCAACTGGGTATTTTTATACTCACCCCTACATGGGCTTCGCCCGCACCTTGTTGTGTCATGTGCAGATGACGAGCATCTTGGCTGAGATATTAGGAGCTAGGACCAGGTGGTATATGGAGGTGACTGGTTAAAATTGATAGTTGTAGAGATGAGTTGTAACTACCCTTTAGGTAGGATCCTTGGTGGAATATCTCAGGATTTTTTTTCTATTGTAGTCATATCTTTCAGTTGGGCTTGTATTCTGGACCCCTTTACATTCAGTACACACTTTTACTACTCCAGTTTTACTACATGATTTGCATCTTGTCATGTTCTTGGTCTGTGTTTTTGCAGGTTCAAAGGCAATGACTTCCTATTTTAGGGAAATACCTTTCCAGTGCTAGTCACCAACCTCTATCCTATAGAAGGCGGGCTAGGGGTAGTCACAGCACGGGCCCTAGGGGACGGGTCATGACAGACATTATATTTATGGGGAAAATGTGTTATATATATATATATAGGTCTTAAAATCTTAAAATATATATTCACATATAAAGAGTTAAATATTATCCAATGGATATGTTAATATTTGATTAATGATTATGACTGGTCAATACATTACCAACATGGGAAGGAGAACAAGGTTGTTAGACCCTAATTTAGAGGGACCATAGTATTTTTTTACAAGACGGGGATTAAAAGTTATCCAATAAGTATGTATTTTAAGAATATGGATACTCAAATAATGATGAAAGGGTACATATCATTTCATTCTTAGAAGAATGTTCAATAATCCATCCAAGTGAGGATTAAAGAGGTGTAGAAGGATGATGTGGAACTACATAAGAAGTTGAGGAAATTTTCTAAGTTAACCCATGATTATGATGAAAGTATAAGGTTTAGGAATATATTATGTTTCTAGTCAATAAAAGATTTGAAGAAGGAGTAGTTGGATGAAGATCATGTCTCATCATTCTCTATTTATCCTAGAATTATAAATATGTATAGATATCGACAAGAGAATTTATGTTGGGAAAAATTAAAAGGGATATTATAGAGAGTTTATCTTTATTATTAGTATGTTATTAAGTTAAAGATGAGAGATAGAATTCTATGGGTATGTTACAACCAGGACCTACACTATAATTGAAATAGGAAAAAAACACCATTTATTTTGTTGTTAGGCTCCCCAAAACATCTAAAGTCCATAATGTTATTTAGGTTATAGTTTATTACCTTATAAATTCAACACATTTCAATAAAATTTGAAAAGATTTACCCATTGATCAACTTTCTAGGATATAAATTAATAAATTAGTAAGTCTACATTGAGTACTGCATTATATTATATTTCATGATATCTATTTTTAACTTGAAGCTCGGGATAATTCTTTAACAAGATTTCAATAAAGAATTGAACTTTAGTACTACATATCATCCTCTGATCGATGTTTAGTCTGAGAGGACCATTAAAACCCTAGAAAATATGTTTATATCATGTTATATGGATTTCAAAGGTGTTTAGTATTAACACATTTCTCAGTTTAAATTTTCTTACAGCAATAGCTTTCACTCAAGCATTTAAATAGATCTTTATAAAGCCATATATGGAAATAAGTGAAGGAATCCAATGTGTTTGAATAAAGTTAGAGAATTAAAGTGATTAGTTCCTAAGAAAAATTATGAAATGGAAGATAAGGTTGATATATTTTTAATCGCATCAGGGTAGGTCAAATTCACTAGAAAATCTATACTAACAATTTTCAATGAGATCTAGAGTTTGAAGTTGGTGATAATGTATTCCCATAAATATCTCCTTGGAAGAATGTTATGAGATTTATAAATAAGGGAAATATTATCTACATATATATCAATCCCTTCAGAATTATTTATTATATCGGTAAATTTTCTTATTTATTGGAACTTCCATCGAACCTCTCTCAAGTGCATGATGTGTTCCATTTATCTCTCCCGAGGAAGTACATACTGGAACCTTCACATGTACTTAACACTAAGGTTGTACAATAGGAGAATGGTATATCTTATGAGAGATAACCAGTGGATATTCTAGATTGAAGAGAATAAGTTTTGTGGAACAAGACCACTCACTTGGTCAATGTTTTTTATGAGACCATAAATTTGACGAATCTTCACGGGAACCTGAGGATGTGATGAGGAAAAGGTATACATAGTTTTCTATATATAAGCTATGCAATTTTTTATGTAAAATTCTTATAAGTGTTTAATTATTTAACACCCCAATATTTTATTACACATTTCTATTTAAATAATTTTAATGTCTTTGATATCTTTCTTTACATGCAACACCGAGTTTCAAAAAACCGTTGCATACTATTGAAATGAAATAGTTAAATGTAACAGTTATCGCCTAATTATTTGATTGGTGGGTATGAATATGACTAATTAAATTATGAAAAATTATTTTTTACACATATATAAAATGAAATAATTGGTTTTTGGTTTTTTTATAAATGACAATAAAATCATTTGAATGTAAAAAAAGAGATGTTTCTATAAAAACTATATTTATGGCCATAATGTGTTTTTATATTAATAAATTAAATTAATTACTAATTATGAATGATTTTAATTAAATTTTCAAATAAAATATTCGATAAAATATTTTAACATTATTATTATGGTTTTTACTAGGCAAGGAATAATAATAAATTTAGTTTTATGCTTAAAAAGGCTTCTTTTTTTAAATATTTTCATTGTATTTTACACACTTATTTTAAAATGAATTTTTGTCACTTACAGAAATTGAATCCAATAAAAGTTTTTACATATTTGGAATCAAAATATCAAAAAAAGATTAAGGACTTTGATTTAATATTTGGTAAATATGAATACTAGCTAAGGTAAAAATCCATTACTATGATAAAGGTTAAAAGAGATAAAGAGGGGTTAAACAAAATAAATATGGGTTAAAATAACAAAAAAAACATGTATACATCCTACTAGTTATGTGTATTTTGACCCAACCATATATTATATTCAAATATTTATTTATTTGGTTCCAATTTCACAATAATATGACTTTATTATATTTTAATGTTTTAAGTATTTATAAATTTCCCTCCCCTCACTTATAAAATAGTGTCTACCCCCCCCCCCCTTATATTATCCACACAACATGAGACCTTATACTTGACCAATAAATAAAATAATACTCTACCAATATCCTTATCCATGGACTGGAGGTTCTTCTCATCCCAATATACCCATTCAAGAAGCGTGGATGTGCTTTTCAAAAGAGGACACCCAAATAAGTATATGTTCTAATAAATCTTTTTTCAGGTTTCTTTATTATAAAACCTCCATGAAATTTTCTATAACCATCTTATTATGATGTAATTGGTATATTTAATATACTAATATTTTGTCTTTCTGAAGTTATATCTAGATTTTATCTCCTACACATCCACTATAAAATGATAACATCACTCGTGTGTGCATGTGGGAAACCACCTCCACAAAGAGATGTGATTCATTTTTTATTTCCCATTTACATATCCAATCATTAAGATATATTTTTTTGAATATATTGGATATTTATTATATAATTAATATTATTTAGATCAAAATTATTATTTAAATTTATTTCATTTCATCAATCAAAAAGTGGAATCATTGCTTGCACGTACGTACTGGTAGCAGTCTCCACGAAGTAATGTAAATCATTTTTATTTAATGATTTATTTGAATGGTTATAAAAATGTATATAATGAATAAATTTGATACTTATTAAATGATTAATTTAAAATATATGATGAAATTATGACCAAGGTTCAAGGATAGGAAGCATCAAAATAAACGACGCATGGAAAACGGACCAGCTTTCACCCTAAATGTTCATTTTAATAAATAATTGTTAATAAAATAATAATTATAAGTTTTAATAGAATTATAACTAGTAAATTAAATTGAATATTATTATATAATATATTTATAATAAATATGTATTTATTATATAGTAGGTTTTAATGAATATGAAGTAAGATGGGACTTGAGGTATGGGTTGAGGTTATAATCTCTTTTCCTTTTGGGATTCTTTATGATAAATTTCTATTGAGATAAATTATATATTTATTGTCCTTTAAACCAAATAAATTTTTATCTTATTTAGTTATTCCTTTAATTTTTAAGTATTAGAAACATTTCTCCATATTTAGTACCTAAGAATATCTTAAAAATGTTTGTAAGAAAAACCAAATTTATTCACTCTTTGGTAAGAAAACTTTTTCTTCCATGGACATGTTATTTAAAATATTTCCATGATTATTATTTTATATGATAAAATGATTATTTAAATTAATTTAAAACTGTATTTTAATTTATTTTCAAATTTCTGAAAGAAATATATTTTTATTTTTTCAAATGAGTTTCTTTTGATTTTTTACCAAAGCGTGAAATGAGTCTTTATTTTAACATTTACCAAATGAATGAATTTTCCTATCATTATAGATATTATTTTATTTTAATATTCATTTATAAGTTTCTACAGTTATTTACAAATAAAATATTTTTCTCAATATTTTTGGATTTTCTAGTTTTATTGGATGCTAAAAGAAAAGGATATTTCCATGTTTTCAAAGAGATGTTCAAATGATATTTCAAAGGTATTGTAAAACTATTTCAACATCCTTAAAGGACTATTATGATTTACTATGGATATTGTATTAAGATACTATATAATTTCATCATATGTATTTATTATGATGATTATGATTTAAGGATGACTCTATGAAACCTATTTCATTCTCATGGGTGAATTATGTTATGATAAAATCATTAAAAAAATAATTCATATTCTATGGGTTATGTTATGAAGAAATGTTTATAAAACTCATATCATATAACAAATACTTTTATTATATTTTTTTCATATATGTGTGGCTTTCATTATATGATTTTTCGGCCCAAAATTATAAATCCCTCTAATGCATTGGGTATAGATTGATATCTCATGAGATAATATATACTGGATTGGGGAGTGAAACTTATTCAGTAAGT
Organism: Viscum album; assembly: GCA_963277665.1. NCBI lineage: Eukaryota > Viridiplantae > Streptophyta > Magnoliopsida > Santalales > Viscaceae > Viscum > Viscum album. The sequence continues at coordinate 1,787,728,926 of OY728146.1, forward strand.
TACTATATCCATTATGATAGTCATAGGAGTGAACCTTAATTAAAGAAATAATGGAATGGGGTGAATCTAATCCATTATGATAGTATCAGTAGTGAAACAGAACTAAGTAAATGATTTTCTATACTTTTATGTATGCCAAAAACTGATGTATTATATTTATAATAATCTCTAATGGGTCATGATTGATTATTAATATTTCCACACTCTTATGACTTATGCATTTTGATATGAAAAATAATTAATTCATGATTCATGAATAAAGATCTTTGATTGGTTAGTAATGAATTTCATAAGTTACGATCATGTTATCATACCCTTATTCTTATCTTATGATCATTTATGATCATTTATTGATATATCATGTGTTCACTCTTACTAAGTATCTGAGCTCACCCTTTCATATGTATCCTTCACTAAGGTTATGAAGAATGGTTTTAATTCAGGTATTATGTGAGAATAACTTTAGGAGATATATTAAAGATCATTCAAAAAATATGGTGATTCTATATCTCATCACTGATGACACTAAACCTTTATGGTTCTAAGGAATGTATTGTAATTATATGAATCTAACACTAAACAAAAATGAATTAGTATTTATTTATTTAATTCTCAGATCACCTTATTGTGCCTTTCGTTAAATTTAGGGATCTTGATGCTATATCTATGGATGAATGGTATATTAAAATGAGACAATAAAGGATATATTGGGCACAGATCACACTCTCAAATGAGGATAATATAAAAATCATAAATGTGATGGTTGAGATATTGATTAATTGGATTATTTTAGTTGGTTTATGATGATATTGACATATTTCATCCTTGTGATGAATATGTTTTATTATGGGTCTTCGTTTTTAAGGATATAAATCTCAATATAAACTTATTTTGACCATTAAAGTATCTGAAGTAATTAATGAGAAGGATATATTGGTGAGGGAATGTATTTTCAAGGTGGTCTCCTCGAATTGAATAATTTTTTAGGTAACCTTGGTTTATTAGCTTAATGATCATTTCCTTTATTATTGGTAAAATACCAATTATAGGATTCATTTTCTTAGGATAAAATATTATTAAATGTTTTTAATGTGGTTTTCCTTTCAAGGGAAAAATGTTTTAAGGTGGGGAATATAATATTTTGGGTTTCACCTTAAAATATACTTTGAAACTTGTGGGAATATTGATTTTTAGAGAAATTTTTCTTTGAATTTATTCATTAATTTAATAATGGATAAATTTCAAATTTTACCCTATCTTCAAAATATTAGAAAATTTATTAAACTTAATAATCAGACTCAGATCATGGAATTTTCTTTTTGTAAGGATTTATGGATTTTTAATTATATAGATATATTTTAGAGAATTAAGTTCATGTAAATAATATTGTTATTATTATTTTTTAAATAACTAATTATATTAAGTTCCATATATAATTTATTTTTTGTAATTATCTTTCTATAAAATCTAATATCCTATTTCATCTAGAAATTAGTAGTAGACCTTTGGATGGAGGATCAATGGATATCAATATATTCAAGTTTAAAATATGGTTTTATGACCATTTTTACCAATATTAATTAAATTTATTTCCTTTGAGTCATTTATCATTTTTTATTTAATCAAAAAAATTATTTGGGATTTGGGTATGTTACTATAGAGATCATGATTGAACATTTTGGTTTGGTTGAAATCTGACAACTTAATTTCAATAAAATATAGAGATATGTTTGGATCTTCAAAATTATTCTATATATTTTGGAATATCAAACCTTAAAATAATAAACCAACATTCATGTATATTGTTTTATATCTCTAAATATTTATAATGATTATGAGCTGGATAAATTTTAACTTGTAATTATAGAGATATTATAGAGAGATAAAGTCATGAATTTTTTTTAATAATTTTAATATTTACTAAAATCTAAAAATAATTAACTAGTAATTCATATATCATTATATATTTATTTTCTAAAAAACCTAATGAGACTACTTTTGGGTCAATCTGATAAATAAAAATAAAGATAGCTTAGAGATATTCAGGATATATTTTGAACTTATATCTATAATTTTAATTCCCTAATGATTGATTCACATGTTAACAATTAAATTTTTATGATATAAAAGATGAAATGATGGTGCTGTTAAATTTTTTTGAATTAAAGATACTTTATCTAACTAAGAAACCAGCATGGGGTGGTGAATGGTGAAAGACACTAGATCCACCGTGGAGGGGAGGCACGATGAGGCTATTTTCAACCATTGGATCTTCCATAGATGAACCAAATAAATCCACATGATGTGGATCATGGTGCACACTTCTGAATCTAAACCACAAATGGTACTTTATTTCTAACCATCAAATCAAAAGATAAAACGATGTGGTTAGAATCAAATTCAAAATATAGAAAGTGGTTTATAAAAATATCCCTGGATCATAGAACCTATATAATCAAAATGTAATGATGACATGACATAATTCCACATTATCCACAAGAGAAAAACCCATTTGAATCAACGCCTTTTATTATTAATGATCAGATGAAATCTCACATGGCTATGTTGGCCATGTAGGATTTATCATGGACCACACCAAGCTATGTAATAAAGGGTTGTCTACTAAAAATTATAAAATTGAGATGATACCTCATCGATGAGAGTAGTGTTGTTTGATGTTTATCACCCTGACCCATGTGATGGGTTCCACATGGCACTTTCTAACTAGATGAAACTATTCCCCACACATGAGGGTGAATAGGGAGGTGATTCCCCCCACTACAGAAAAATCCAATGGACTCCTATCAATTCCTCACAACCATTGGGACAATGACTAGGTCAATTTAAAAACATTTTATAGGTATTTTAATAATTTTATGAATAATTAAATAATAAATTAGTTCTATAAATTAACAATAATTTAATAATTGTTTTAAATAAGAGGAAATTGTAAAGACCCAAAATTTCCGTGGAAATTTTTTTTTCTTAAATACATGGAAATTTTTCAAGTCCGCAGTTTCTGACAGCGCTTTATTCTAAGGCCCGGTGTGCCCGGAATCAATTTTTGAAGTTTTGTTCGGGTATATTTAGTAAACGTATGAGCAAGATTTTATATCTTTTGAACTAGTGCTCGGAATGGAAATCTGAGGGCACCGTATAACTCGCAGCATCGGTGATTTCTTAGTGAGACCGTCACTGTAGTTGCGTTCTGACGAGAATGGAAGTTAGATTTTGGGGTTTTTAAATTAAATTAAATAAAAATAAGGTTGTTACTTTATTTTTATTTGTGGCGGTTTAATCCCCCAAGGGGAGGTTAGAGGTGGTAACCATGACACCTTAACCTACCATGGGAAGTTATGGTGGTGGGGCCCACCCGCACATAACCTCCCTTGGGAGGGTATCCTTGGTGGGACCCGCATGAGCATTAAACCCCCCATTAAACTCCTCATTTATGTGGGATGTCAACTCTCCACCTTCTCCCATTAATTTATCTACCAACCCCCAAAATTAATGAATTGAACTTCTTTTAAATTAATTGGCACATTTTGAATTCTTTTGAATTCATGTCAACAATATAATAATAGACAAGGCTATTATTTTATTTTGGTTGGAAACTCTCTCTTTTGGTGGAGCCTTGTAGAAACTTGGGAGAACTTTATTTTCCCCAAAAATAACATGAAGAACGTCTCTTCTGCCACCATATTCTTCCTTCTTCAACTAGGGAAAGAATGGGAAGCATCGCCGCCCATGAAGAACGCTGATGACGTCATCTCAACTCGTCTTCTCCGAACTCTTCCTCCTCCGACATTGACGAAACGACGCCGCCTTCCCGCGACTCCATCAACGATCACCGAACTCGAGGTAGGGGATTTTAATTTTTTTTATACCCATTCTACGTTGTTCAATTTATGGTTTGAGAATCGAATGATATCACTATAAAGAGGAGGGTTCGGATCGTACGAACACGGCCCGACCCTACCCTTTTTGTTGTTCTTGTTAGATGAAGATGGAGGCAGAGCATGAAGGAACAGTCAGCGCAAGGCTACCAGGTCACCATAAGGACACGGCACGGTCGTGTCGCGCAGAGAATCGAGCCACGGTCAGGTGGGCCACAGTGGAGATGGAGGGGCATGGTGCCATCGCACCGTGTCAGAAGAAGGGGTCGCAGCCACGAAGCGTGGAGTAGGAGAACCATGGCCATAGGCCACGGCGGACAAAATAGGGCGGTTGGATGAGCCGGCTGCTAGTGCGCGCAACAGGAGCCCCCCTCCCCCCCGGTCTCGTGGGTCACCAAACCGGTGCCTAGCGTTGGTTCTTTCGGAAGATAGGGTGCGCGACACCCCCCCCCCCCCTCCCCCCCCCCCCCCCCCCCGACGGCGTGCCCAGCCAGGACGGGCCGCCACGGGCCGATCTGGGCCGCCACGAGCGGAGTCAGGCCGCCACGGGCCGGTCCGCCACGGTCTGGGCCACCTTGGGCTGGGCCACCAACGGCCGAGCCGCCTCAGGCCGGGCCTCCTCGGGTCGGGCCACCCTCGGGCCGGTTCGCGCCTTCGGGTCAGGCCACCTCTTCTGGTCGGACATCCCCCATGGGTCGGGCCGCCCACTCAGGTCGGGTCGTTCTGACTGGGTCCGACCGGACCCGGACCCGCTATGGCATGTTTACACCTTTTCACCCATAAATTGGGATACTGGTGTCCAATCAACGAACCATCTATGGAGATGGAAATATTAGAGCAGGATGGTTGTTTTGGCATACCAAAATTGAGGTTTGGACACAATTAGGGTACGGTCGGGTTGGTTTGAACCTAAAATCCAACTGGGCCCCTGAAACGAAAATGCCAATAACTCACAGACTGAGCGTTCGATCGACGTGGTGTCTGTTGCATTGAGACCCCTATGACAAGGTGGACACTTGAGATACTTAATCATGGTACTTCATGACAATTTACATACCGACACTTGGTTTGAGGATCAGACCCTTTCGGAATCAAACATACCTAAGCGGAACTCTGTGGTTGGTTGTGCACTGTTGATTGTTCCTGGATCATGTGTTGGTATGACAGTTCTGATGATTGCTCCTGGATCTTGTGTTGGTCCGACAGTTCTAACTTCTGTACCTGGATCATGTGTTGGTCCGACAAAATAGTTGGACCTAGATCATGTGTTGGTCTGACAGCTCTAACGACTCTTCTTGGATCATTTGTTGGTCCGACAGTCTTGACTTCTGTTCCTGGATCATGTGTTGGTCTGACAGAATAGCTGGTCCTGGATCATGTGTTGGTCTGACAGCTTAGGTGACTCAGTGGCAATATTTTATCAACTGTACCACTCTACAAAAGTTGTATACCTATGTGATCTGAGTCAGTAACTCTTGAGTTTTCTCATGATTGAGATAGGTCATTTGATAAACATAGGTATATTTATGGGCATGTACTTAAGTGGGATTTTTTGGTTGATTTCATACTTTGTGGTATATTCTTGTTGGATTTAGTGATACCTTGAGAGTCTCGGGGTCCCTAATGAGTGTCGTTATACTAACACATGCACGGTCTATGCTCGTACCTCGTCGTGTTGGATGCAAACGACAAACAACACTAACGGAGGCTGAGAGCGCCAGGACTATACGGTACCCAGAGGTGGACCTTATGATGTGTCAGTGCACAGAGGATTCTGACAGACATAGAGTGCTGAGGACGCTATCTATATCTACCCTTCAGGTAGGATCTGTGGTGGATGATCCAGGAGCTTCTTATCACCTTCTAGTTGTTTTTTCTTTTCCTTGTACTTTACGGTTGGGATTGTATTTCCATCCCGTTTTACTTTCCAGCACTTCTTCTGTATACTGTTTTTACTTACTGTCTTTGTTAGGACCAATAGGGGCCTATATACCCTGAGAGGGGGGTGAATCAGGGTATAGATATTCTTTTCACACTTTTTCTTGCCCCACTGGATCTTGACCTCTTTATTACAAGGGTCACTTTGTTTGCACTTGTGTGGTTATTATGATCACTTATTTTCTTCTTTTCCTGATGATGATGCTTCAAATGCAATGCAGGGAAGTAAGCAGGTAGACACAAAGATTTTTACTTGGTTCACCCTCACTAGGCTACGTCCAAGGAGCATACGCCGACAAGTTGTCATGCGTACTAAATCCCACTAATCTTCATAATATGTGGATACAAAATTCGGGATAGAGCACTTATATTCCCAGGATCACTGCCTTCACAAGGTTTAGGGTCAGCTCACTGCTTTCCCAAGGGTCACTCCCTATTTCTCTCTCTCTGGCTCACTGCCGGTGGAGAGGATCACCTTTTTCCTCTTCCTAAGCTCACAGCTCTGTGAAGGGATTCACTCACAGTTTATAGACCTGTGGGTCTCTTCATTTGCATGAAAGAATGCATCCTTAACTGATGATGGATGCACTGTTAATGTCCAAATTTTATCCACTGATGAATACCTCTTTGCCTCTGAACACTGGGAAATTCCTTTTGGAAACACCTTCGCAAAGCACCCTACTTCGCGAAGCTCCCAATTTCGCGAAGCTCAAACAAGCCTTCGCGAAGCTCTTGCCTTTTCGCAAAGCTCTATCGTGAAGCACTCTCCCGATGCACAGACCTTCACAATGATTAAGTCGTAGCGGAGCTCCTACCTCTCCGCGAAGCTCACTGATCCAACGCAGGGCACATGCCTTTTGCGGAGCTAGAATAGCCTCCACGAAGCTCCCCTTTCGCGAAGCACACTGCCTTCACGAACCACCTCTGCGAACCGAGAGCAATGGATTTTCTCTGAAAATTCTCTCTACTTCTCTTGAGGGGGTCGGCCTCTATTTATAGGCGATTCCACCGACCCTCGTCCCTTCCGCGCGAAGTCAACGCCACGTCATCTCAAATCGCGAAGCTCCAAAGATTCCGCCAGAAATCTGTCCAAATCGCGAAGCACCATGGCACTTTTCCGTTCGCGAATCTTGACGTAGTCGCGAAGAATCACCATCAACATACCTTCGCGCCTTCGCCGCGAAGCTCCCTCGCAAATCCCTTCACCACCGCGATGCGCTTCAACTCTTCCGTTCGCAAAGCTTTGACGTAATCGCGAAGCATCACCGCCTCCATTTTTCTGATCTTCGTGAAATCTAATCCATACATCCTATCTTCGCGAAATTCATTCCTTTACCATATTAAATTATGATATTCATTGAAATCCTATTTTCACGATGCTCACCAAACTCCAAATTTTGGACCCCAAAAATTTGGAAAACACTGGGAAACGGTGCCACCTTGTACTGCACTTTTTGTACCGCCTCCAGATCATCCTTTCCTTTGTCATCGTTCTTTGTCAACAAGGATTGTTAACAAATTCTCAGGAACTTGACAATTATCCATGGAAACCTTCTTTGTCAACAAACACAACCAACCCAAAAATACTTCAATGTTACCTTGAGGGATTTTTGCCCAACAATCTCCCCCTTTCGGTTTGTTGACAACTCTTCACAACTCTGCTCAGAATGATTTTCTGCACTTTGATACCTCACTGAGTCTTCTTCCAACCACTACCACCATTAGCCTCTTGCGATTATGATAGTGTTCAAGGAATTACTTAACACGTACTCTAAGCCCACATGAGCAATGCTCGACGTGAGAAACAATAGTATGAAAAGTTCATCAATGAATCACTTCATGTCAGACCCCAATTGTCGATTCCAAACTGATACCAATTCTTAAATTGATACCAATTGTTGAACCACACTGATACCAATTGATGATAACTGGACACCTTTTCACACCATTCCAACACCACTATTCTTCTTTTATCACGATCCTCAGCTATCGTGATATCTATGCTTTGATCGATCACTTCTAGCATCGTCATGTTTGAATACTCTCCCCCTTTATCATTGCTCCCCCTTTCTAACTGCTCCACCTGTCAGCTTCTCCCCGTATCTATCATGATTTCTCAAATAGCCACACTGTCTCCCAATCACTATTTTCTCCCCCTTTAACAAACACTATTTTCTCCCCCTTTGTCAACGAACCCAAAGGTCACTTCTTTGTAGTCTGTAACATAGTAGAGAACACATATCAGCACATTAGGGAAAAACACATCATACCTCGGGGAGAGGGGGGGTCCCACATCCACACTATTTCAAGTGCGGGGAATCGACTGAACTCCTAGAGCCAGTCGATTCCTCTCAAAAGCTTTCTTGGGTAAGGTCTTTGTCAGAATGTCTACAACCTGTAGCTCTGTAGGCACGTACGCCAACTTCACGATTCCTTGCTCAACCTTCTCCTTGACAAAATAATACTTAATCTCAATGTGCTTTGTCCTGGAATGATGGACGGGATTTTTGCTAAGATTTATAGCACTTGAGTTGTCGCACATGATTCCGATCGGAGACTTCACTTAAACTCCCATATCTTCAAGCTGCTACTTCATCCACAATAATTGTGTGCATGCTTGAGTGGCCGCAAATTCAATCTTGCTTCTTGATTAGCCAAGAAATACACAATCTACCAAGATATAATGCACCACCTGACGTTGATTTTCTACCATCTACGGAACCGGCCCAGTCTGCATCAGTATATCCCAATAACTCTGTCTGAGATTTGTCAGTATATGTCAAGCCGAAATCCACTGTGCCCTTGATATACTGAAGTATTATTTTCATTGCAGGCATGTGTCTTTCCTTGAGATTACTCAGATATCTTGCTACTTGGCATGTGGCGAATACAATGTCAGGACTTGTTGCAGTCAAGTATAGGAAACTTTCAACAATCAGCCTGTATTATGTGATATTAACTGCCTTTCCATCCTTATCTTCAAACAACTTCATCCGGGTAGCTGTCGGAGTCTTCATATCCTTTGAATTTTCCATTCAAAATATTTCCAAAAACCTCCTCGACACACTCGGATTGAGAGATGAATGTTTCATTCCTTCCCTGTGTCACCTGTAGACCACGGAGAAACATTACCTCACCAATCATAGACATTTCAAACTCATGTTTCATGAATTCAGAAAGTTGTCTGCATTGTGCTTCATCTGATCCACCAAATATTATGTCTTCTTCATAGACCAGCCTCATCATCCTTTGATTACTGTAGTTGTTGAAATAGATATTGTAATCAAATCCACCATGCTGAAAACCAAGCTTCTTCAAATACTGATATATCATTCAGTTCCAAGCTTGTGGTGCTTGCTTCATCCAATATAGTGCCTTCTTCAGCCTGCAAACTTTGTTCTCATCCTCATGAATGAGAAAACCATTTGGTTGATCGTTATGAACTTATTCCTCTAGAATCCCATTCAAGAATTCTGATTTGATGTCCATTTAGAATACTTTGAACTTTCTTTGCACTACAATGGATAGGAATAATCTGATTTTCTCCTACCTTGAAACTACTGCAAATGTCTCTTCAACATCAATTCCCACTATCTCGGAGTATCCTTTGCACACCAGTTCTGCTTTGTTTCGAATCACTGTGCCATCTTCATTCATCTTGTTACGAAAGACCCATTTAGTCCCGATGACGTTATTATCTTCTGGCCTCGAAACAATTCTCACATGTTTGGTTCTTCTCAATTTGGTCAAGCTCTTCATTCATAGCCTGAACCCAGTTTTCATCTTCAGTTGTATCAGCTAAGAATTTCGGCTCTACCTGAGATAGGAAAGACATCTGGTGCAGTGACTTCATTATTCTTGTCTGAAGTGGAGCTCATTGATCACTGATGATATTCTGCCTATCAATTTTAGCTCGACTCTTTGGATTTTGTGCAGATAAGGATTTTACTTCCTTGTACTCACCATCAGTATCTTATTCTGAATCAACTTCAGCCACTTCTTCTCTCCCTGAGTCTCATACCACTTCCTCACTTTCAATAGAAAACTTTTGTCTATGTCATTTTTTTTAATGAAGTCATTTCCTTCGAACTTATTCTCTCGGATTTTTGTTGAGATGCCTTTGATTTTCTCTTGCAGATTCTTGGTATCCTGAAAACAGTCAGATAATACCATATTGTTAGAGCAAATAGATAAGCATGAAATGCATTGTTATTGATGCTTCTCCCTGTGTTTCTTTCTTCCCTCAATAGGAAACACCTGAGCCGAGTCATCCAATTATTGCATTGATGGCTCTTGAATCTGATTTGGATATAGAATGCTCCCCCTGCGTTACACAACACTTCTATCTGTTAGGCCCAACGATAGAGACCCATAACCATTCTTCTCCACATGCACCATTTATACTAATCTGGCACTTAGCATCGAGCCATTAACCAAATCTCTAAGCCTACTGAGTTGGAACTCGGTGTAGGAAACAAGAGATAAAGCTAATAACACAATCACTTCTAATTGTGCTCAGTTTCTCCCTTTCATTTTCAATTATGCTACCTTATTTGAATCAATTGAAACTGTAGAGCATATCACATCGACACTTCGCATTCTTAGATGCCACTTCCCCTTGGATCGTATCTCCCTAGAACCTAAAACACATGAATCATCAGTTAATATCATTTATATACATAGGGAGAGGGGGGTTTTCTTCCGGACTCCTCAAGATGATGATTATGGTTGATCCTGATGGGTCAACCCTTTGATTCTTTCTTGGAGTGCATCACACTCCTTTCTTACTTCCTCCAGCTGCCTGGCCAACTTCAACTGCTCTGGCCATATGACTAAACATTCATTACCCACATGCTGATCCTTTTTCTGATATGTAGATTCTGTAGGCCTGACCTTTCTCATCACATAGGGTATAGACCCACTAGTACTCATTTCCTTCTTTGAGGTTCTTCCAAAATTCCATTTTCCTTGATTATTTCTCTGCGCAGGAATCTTCTTTCTTGTCATCTTCCCTTGCTTCTTCCACCATTGCAGGGATTTTACTTTTTCTTCCAGTCCTCTATGTGGCACATGACTTGTGAATTTTTCAACACATTCTTTATTTATATGCCTTTCATCAGATATCTGAATCACCACACTCTTTTTCACTGGTGGTGAGTCCTCCATTGAATGTGAACTCTTCTTATTCACAACTGTAGTGTTTCCTCCCTTTTTCTTCCATATTTTTTCATGTTCATTCTTAGAGAGCGGTTGTTAGTGTGAATGATACATTTTTTGTTTAGCTCCTTGTGATTCTCCAGGAACTCTAAGCTTATTCTTCAACATAACACTTTCTCTCCCAGTGTACGATTTCTCATTATACACCACTGGAGTTGAGAATCTCCTTTGGAGTTCCTTTTGCTTTCCTGCATTCTTCTTGCTGCAATGTCTTGCCAAATGACCATGATTAGAACATATGAAACAACTTCCATTAAAGGCATACCTCATTTCATCATCTCTTAGACAAGATGTTGATTCCGCTTGATTTCTAACCCTGACAATGAGCTCTTGAGATTCCTGACACATATTCATGGTGTGTCTCATTCTTCCACAATAATATCATCTTATGAATGATTTCATCTGAGAGACTCTTCTCTCTGATTTCTCATGATGCTTCTTCTTGTCCTTGGGTTTATCAAAGTTTATATTTTCACAGCCTGAAATGTATTCCAGATCATCTGGACAGAAGCTTGATTTGTGGCCATGAATCCCGCAGAAATAGCACATGCTATCATTTCTTCCTGTAAAAGCCCTTTTAGGTCTATCTCCAGCACCTGCAAGGTTTTTCATATCTCTAGATATTTTCACTTCACTTTTCCTCTCACGCATAGGAGTGAGATCATCATATCCAATTCCAGATTTTCCCAACATGGATGGCCTTTGGGATGATACAATCCTTTCATGATTCTCTTCTGATGTAGCATATTTAGATTTCGTTTGATCATCACCTGGTGAAGGATAATCAAATAATAAGTGCATTGAATCCTTCAACTTGGGCTTATCTTTGGATTTAGACTTCTCTATTTCCTTCTTGACTGATTCTAGATCTTCTTCCAACTTTTGAATCTTCATATCCCTTGATTCAAGTTGGACATCATGTTCTCCCTTGAGAATCTTCCCTCTACTCATCTCAACTTCCAATTCTCGTGTAATCTTTTCCACCACTTCACTTTGCTCCTTTACCTTCAATTTTTCTTGAACAACAGAATCTGAGCAACATGCATTCTCTTGTTGTAGCCTTTTATTATTATGAACTAGTTTAGAAAGTTGTGTCACAAGATCACCATTTTTAGATTTCAGATTCTGAACATCATCTTACATTTGACTCTATTCATAATCATCATCCTTTTGTTTTCCTTTCATTTTAGCCATCTTCTGTAGTTCTTCAGCATGTGAATCATTCTTCTCTGTTAGGTCAGTAACTATATCAATAAGCCTTTGATTTAATACTCTTAGCTTGTTGACCTCAATCTCCAATACTTTGATCCGGATTTCTTTAGATTTGACTTCTTCATCCGATTTCCGGTCCATTTCCGTTGTCAAGTTAATGACATTAACTGGTGTCCTCCTTTAAACTTTTTCATCATCAGTGGTTTCAGCATCACTTTGAATTTTATGTACTTCACTCATACCAACAGTATTATTGAGTGAAACTATATTTTCCCTATCTGATTCATCCAGACCTTCCTTCAGTAAACTGTTTGATTCTTTTAATTGAATCACACTTTTTCCATACACACTTCCACACTGAGGAATACCACCTAACTTATGCTTCTTCTTGGATGTTTTTTCCTTTGCCATGGCTCACCGAGATAAGAGCAGACTGATTCTTTAAACACACAGATCGACTACACCAAGTCGAAGAAAACAAATCTGATAAAAGAAACCTTCCCTCTAATACCAATTGTTAGGACCAATAGGGTCCTATATACCCTGAGAGGGGGGGGGGGGGGGGTGAATCAGGGTATAGATATTCTTTTCACACTTTTTCCTACCCCACTGGATCTTGACCTCTTTATTACAAGGGTCACTTTGTTTGCACTTGTGTGGTTATTATGATCACTTATTTTCTTCTTTGCCTGATGATGATGCTTCAAATGCAATGCAGGGAAGTAAGCAGGCAGACACAAAGATTTTTACTTAGTTCACCCTCACCGGGCTACGTCCAAGGAGCATACGCCGACAAGTTGTCGTGCGTACCAAATCCCACTAATCTTCATTATATGTGGATACAAAATTCGGGATAGAGCACTTCTATTCCCAGGCTCACTACCTTCACAAAGTTTAGGGTCAGCTCACTGCATTCCCAAGGGTCACTCCCTATTTCTCTCTCTCTGGCTCACTACCGGTGGAGAGGATCACCTTTTTCCTCTTCCTAAGCTCACTGCTCTGTGAAGGGATTCACTCACAGTTTATAGACCTGTGGGTCTCTTCATTTTCATGAAAGGATGCATCCTTAACTGATGATGGATGCTCTGTTAATATCCAAATTTCATCCACTGATGAATACCTCTTTGCCTCTGAACACTGGGCAATTCCTTTTGGAAACACCTTTGCAAAGCACCATACTTCGCGAAGCTCCCAATTTCGTGAAGCTCAAACAAGCCTTCGCGAAGCTCCTGCCTTTTTTCAAAGCTCTATCGCGAAGCACTCTCGCGATGCACAGACCTTCGCAATGCTTAGGCCATCGCAGAGCTCCTACCTCTCTGCGAAGCTCACTGAGCCAACGCGGGGCACACGCCTTTTGCGGAGCTAGAATAGCCACCGCGAAGCTCCCCTTTCGCGAAGCACACTGCCTTCGCGAACCACCTCTGTGAACCGAGAGCAATGGATTTTCTCTGAAAATTCTCTCTACTTATCTTGAGGGGGTCGGCCTCTATTTATAGGGGATTCCACCGACCCTCGTCCCTTCCACGCGAAGTCAACGCCACGTCATCTCAAATCGCGAAGCTCCAAAGATTCCGCCGTAAATCTGTCCAAATCGCGAAGCACCACGGTACTTTGCCGTTCACGAAGCTTGACGTAGTCGTGAAGAATCACCGTCAACATAACTTCGCGCCTTCGCCGCGAAGCTCCCTCTAAAATCCCTTCACCGCTGCAATGCGCTTCAACTCTGTCGTTCGCGAAGCTTTGACGTAATCGTGAAGCATCACCGCCTCCATTTTTCTGGTCTTCACAAAATCTAATCGATACATTCTATCTTCACGAAATTCATTCCTTTTCCATATTAAATTATGATCTTCATTGAAATCCTATTTTCGCGATGCTCACCAAACTCCAAATTTTGGACCCCAAAAATTTGGAAAACACTGGGAAACGGCGCCACCTTGTACTGCTCTTTTTGTACCACCTCCAGATCGTCCTTTCCTTTGTCATCGTTCTTTGTCAACAAGTATTGTCAACAAATTCGCAGGAACTTGACAATTATCCATGGAATCCTACTTTGTCAGCAAACACAACCAACCCAAAAATACTTCAATGTTACCTTAAGGGATTTTTGCCCAACAGTATTACTTACAGTTGTGCACTCTATTGTGTGTGTTTAAATTTATAAAGGAAATGCCTTCCCAGTTTCGGAATTTATTCCTTTCGTGCTAGTCGTCAGCCTCTAGCCTTTGGAAGGCAGGCTTGGGGTAGTCACAGCACGGGCCCCTAGGACAGGTCGTGAAAATTGGTATCATAGGGGAAAGTTCTACCACAGAACCTAGGCCTCTGATCTGTCTTATTGTGAAGCAATAGTGTTAAGAGTATTGAGTGTTTTTCTCAGTCCAAGGAGTCCAGTGTTGGTGCGGAGGCTGACGTATCCATACACCAAAACCCTGACCTCTGATTTCCGACTCATTACACGAAAACACTGATCGCGTGTGTGTTTCACGATTTTTCTTTTTAATATATTTGATTCATCTCACCAGGTATAACTTATTGACAGTGGTACACCTATTTCTTTTTAGGATGCCTCCACGCAAATAACCAGCCAGGGTTCTGAGAGTTGTATAAGATGGCAGCTCATCGAGCAATCAGGCCTCGGTGCAGGGCCCTATCGCAGCAGAAGCACCAGCGGTACCACATCCTGTTGTGCCACCGATGCCACCAACCCCAGAAGCAGAGAGTGCATGTCGCCTGAGCACGTTGAATGAGTTTATGCGCCAGAGGATGCCCATGTTCTGGGGAGTGACGGACCTACAGGTGGCTGAGGATTAGCTAGAGGCTGTGTTGAGAGTCTTCAGGCTAGTAGAGACACCAGAAGACCTCATGGTGATTCTTTTTGTGAGTCTCCTTCAGGCAGCAGTAGGTAGATAGTGGATCATGATGCTTTAGGTCCACAAAGAGGCGAAATTACTTTGGACAGACTTCGAGAGCCTATTCTGGGCAGATTTTGTTCCATCCACCCTTCGTGTGGTGCGGATACAGAAGCTACTACATCTGCAGCAGGGCAGCATGACAGTAGCACGGTACTCGGTGAGGTTTACCGAACTCTCATGCTACTCCACATATATAATTTGGTACCCATTCTTCAGGGCTCGAACCTTCGAGCAGGGGCTCGGGTGAGATATCAGAGCCTCGATGATCTCTCCCAGCATCCTGACGCAAGAAGGGGTGTTGGAGAATGCCTTCTTAGTGGAGAGTTTCTTTGTTGAGCAGACACCAGCAGCGAGACCCACCACCGGACATCACATAGTAGAGTCTTCTGCAGCTGGCAGCAGGCAGTTGTCGTAGAGGTCTAAGCGGACCATACCATCCGGTGGATGACCTCAGGATATGGGTTCAGTTGTGCGAGGCACATGAGACAGAGCCAGTCATTCCAGGAGCGGGAAATGCTACTGTTGCGGCGGTCATGGTCACATGGCTCATGATTGACTGAACCGCCATTTTTACGATCAGCAAACAGTTGAGGGACCTCCTAGGCAGAGGAAGAGGTTTGATTGAGGTGTTCTGAAGGGCACAGGAGGACGTGGCAGAGGATCCGGTCATGCAACTGGCGGTGGATGATGTTACGAGGTGCTTCTGCCACTACCACCAGAAGGTCCACCCCGACCACAGGGAGCATGTGGACAGGTGATATCTCAGCTTCAGGTAGCCGAGGCTTACGAACATGGCGCTCTGGAGATGATTCAAGGTACGATCTGTGTCTACTCCACCTTAACTGCAGTTCTTATAGACACAGGTTTCGGTCACTCTTTCATATCCACTGCCCTCGTTCGGAGCTCAAATATTCTTACGGAGTTGTTGGCTCGATCCTTACGGCTAGAGACTCCTACGAGAGCAGACTCGATGATTATATACTGGTGTCGGTAGTGTGAGCTTACTCTAGGAGGTGACAGATTCGGCTAGGATCTCCTCGTAGTGGCGTCGAGGCCTTATGACGGCATCATGGGTAGGGACTGGTTGTCTACAAACCATGCTCAGATCAACTATATTAGGCGCAAAGTGTGGTGTGTCCGCATGGATGGGACCAAGTTCACCATCACCGGCCAGAAAAGAACTTTTTCAGAATAGGACGGACTTAATTTGAGGAGGGTGCAGTTGATCACTCATCAGTTGGCTTGCCTTACCCTCGGAGTTGTTGATGTGGAGAGTCTGACATATCCTATAGTGGTGGACCAGTACGCGGATGTTTTACCCGACGATGTTCCAGGACTACCACATCATAGATAGGTGGACTTCTACATTGATCTATACCCAGGGACGGCACCAATATCTACTCCAGCATATCAGATGGCTCCCACTGAGCTTCGTGAGCTACGGGTATAGATAGAGGACTTGCAGGGGAAAGAATTCATTCGGCCCAGTGTTTCTCCATGGGACGCCCCGATTCTGTTCGTCAAGAAGGCATATGGGAGCTTACGTCTTTGTGTTGACTACCGTCACCTGAACAAAGTGACTGTAAAGAACAAGTACCCACTCCCAAGAATTGACGACCTCTTTGATCATCTCAAGGGAGCTTGATGGTTCTTGAATATAGACCTCAGATCAGGCTATCACCAGCTCAGAGTTCGAGATGAGTATGTGCAGAAGATGGCCTTCAGATGTCAGTACGACCACTATGAGTTCTTGGTTATGCCCTTCAGTGTAACCAACACTACAGCAGTGTTCTTGAGTCTCATGAACAGGATCTTTCAGCCTTACCTCAATCGATTTGGCATTGTATTCATCGATGACATACTGATTTACTCGACTACTGAGGAGGAGCATGTCTACCATTTGTAGGTAGTACTGGACACACTCCAAGAGAACCAGATCTATGGTAATCTCTCAAAGTGCCATTTTTGGATTTGAGAGGTTCACTTTTTGGGACACGTCATCTTAGAGGCTGGAGTTGCAGTGGATTTAGTGAAGATTGAAGTGGTACTTGCTTGGGAGCCACCCAGGAGTGTGATAGAGGTATGAAGTTTCTTGTTCTTGGATAGATACTACCATAGGTTCATTACAGACTTCTCCAGAGTTGCAGCACCACTATCAGCCTTGAAGGAGAAGGGGAAACTCTTCATGTGGTAAAAGAGATGCCAGTAGAGCTTTCAGAAGCTGAGGCATAGGCTGACTAGTGCCCTCATATTAAGGCTCCCATAGGAAGGCGTAGGGTGCATAGTTTATGGCCATGCATCAGGGACTGGACTAGGGTGTGTCCTGATGCAGGAGCAAGCATTTATCACGTATGGTTCTTGAAAGCTGAGAAATCATGAGAAGAACTAAGATACCCATGACCTGGAATTAGCATCAGTGGTCTTCTCCTTGAAGATGTGGTGACACTATCTTATGGGTGAACGTTTTACCATACACTCTGATCACAAGAGTATTAGGTATATCTTCTTTCAAAAGGACCTAAACCTGAGACACCAACGTTGGCATGAGTTCCTCTAGGACTATGACTTAGAGATAGTCTATACTCCTGAGAAGGGGAACATTGTAGCAGATGCTCTCATTAGTAGATCAAGCATTCAGCTGCTAGGAGAGGTGACAGAGCATCTGGCTACCATGCATATATCCTTTGTGGATAGGTATGGATCATCCTATCTACAGTCTCTTACATTTACTCCCCCACTTCTTCAGTGAGTCGGGGAGGCGTAGCATGGGGATGCTAACTGCGGGACACGACGTGCTCAGATATCCACAGGACAGGCACCTGATAGATTTTCTGAAGGTGGGGAGCACGTCATCCTCTTCATAGGACGTACGATGGTACTAGTTTCACTTTAGGAGGAAGTGTTGAGGGAGTTACACACTTCCCCTCTACAGGTACATCCAAGAGTGGCGAAGATGTACCAGGACCTTTGACGACAACATTGGTGGCTAGGTATGAAGAAGTTTGTAGCATAGTTTGTATAGCATCCCGCCTTTTTATCACATAAACTTTCATTACATTTTACAAAACCGAGGATCTTTAAGGTTTAGTGTCTTGGAAACCAGGAACTTAAAACATGAAAACATAAAACATTCTTGTTAAACACTTGAAAGGCTTCTCCTAATGTTCATCCTAGGTTCATTACTGCATCTCAAACCTGGGGACATACATCAAAAGAAAGGGTGATCAGAAGGCCCAATAAGGGAAATAAGGGGAAACATTTAACATGTGAACTTGGGATACATCAACAATGTCATGAAAACAACTTTAAGGCCTGGGAAAGAAATCATGAGATATATCATAATAAAAATAACATTTTTCATAACTTGAAGATGTGGCTAAAACATATAATATTGAAAATAATTTCGTTTCACCAAGGTCCATCCCCAAGGTGTCATTAAAAATTACCAAGGTTATTCACCAAGGTATCAGTCTAAAAAGTCATCTCTAGAGATTAAGTCTTTACCCAATGCATTGGAGCGCTATCTGGGCGCACCCTTGACATGTATTTATTATCATGTGATCCACATATATCATCATCAATCATTTCATAAACAACCCATATAGCATAAAATAAATGGGTTTCATTTCATAATCATAACGTTTTAAAAACTTCTTTAAAGTCATGATCTTTATGTCACTTTAAACCCACGGAAAAGGTAAAGAGGGTTTCATGTATGTAAATCCCAGAATTTAAAATAGAAAATTTTGATATATATGTGAATACCCCTGTAGAAATAAGATCTTTTAGTTTTCACTTAATAACATAAAATAATTTTGAGATAAAGAGGGAGGAATTTTGAGACGAAAACTATGCAGCATAACGTCTACGATACATGGTTTTAGAAAACATCGAAAAGAGAGGGGACATGGGTCACCCACTCAAAAATGATACATAAAATAGTAGGGAAACAGAATATAAAGTATTTAAGAACATGGTAATGAAATTTGAATGATATACCATATGAAACGAAGAACTCGAAAGGAAGACAAAAAAATAAGATTTCTCTTATGAGAATTCAGCAGCCTAACGGCGTCACTTAAAACTTCCAAAAATGGATTGGTGAGATCAAATAGGTTCTCTAATCATATGAACATAAATGATCAGTATGATAGATATAGATATCATACCCCAAAATAATGAAAAGGAACTTGAAAGACATGACCAGAAAATATAGCTTGAAAAAGAGAAGGGTGAACGAATCCCTTAAAAATTCGGCAGCCTAACGACGCCACTTAAACTTCAAAAAAAATGAATTGACGAGATCAAATAGGGTCTCTCATAATATGAACATAAAATATCATTATTATAGATATAGAGATCATACCCCAACATAATAAAAAGGAACTTGAAATACTTGACATGAAAGTAGATCTTGAAAACGAGAAGGGTGAATGAACCCCCTAGAAATTCGGCAGCCTAACGACGCCACTTAAACTTCAACAAAAATTAATTGATGAGATCAAATAGGGTCTCCCATAATATGAACATAAAAGATCAGTATGATATATTTATAGATCATACCTTAACATAATAAAAAGTAACTTGCAAGACTTGACATGGAATTAGAACTTTGAAAAAGGAGAAAGGTGAAAGAACCACTTAAAAATCCGGCAGCCTAACGACGCCACTTAAAACATAAAAATACTGAATTGAAGAGATCAAATGGGGTATCTCATAATATTATCATAAAAGACCAGTATGATAAATTTAGATATCATACCCCAACATAATAAAAAGGAACTTGAAATACTTTACATGAAAATAGATCTTGAAAAATGAGAAGGGAGAAAGAATCCGTTACAAAAATTTCGGCAGCCTAACGGCGCCACTCAAAACTTCATAAAACGAAATAATGAGAGTAAGAGGGGATCTCTCATTATATGAACATGAAAAGGTATGTAAGAGGAGTATAAAAGAACATAATTTAACATAAGAACATGGAGCATAAAAGAAATTACATAAAATAGATTTCTTGAAAAGAAAGAGAGAGGTCGGATCCCTTACCTTAAAACGCAACTCTTAAAACTCAAAGGTTGGGACCTTGAGGGCTTGGGGGAACCTTGGGAGGACTCCTTGGGAGGTATGGAGACCATAAATTCGTTTAGAATGATTTTGGAGTCCAAAGGATGAGAGAAAGTCTTGGTATTTATAGGTAAAGTGAGGGGACAAGGCATTAATGGCCAAGGGACACCTCAAAAGTGGTTTTCTCAAAACCATGTGCTCTCCCATGATATTTCCCATGAATTTAGGCCACATGGGGCCCCCAATACAATAATTCATCACCTTTGGTCTACCAACCCTTAAAATATCTCATGACTTCATAATGACACAGTTATGATGTCATTAAACATACTGAAACCCTAAAACGGTATTTTTACTATTCATTGAAAATTCAACTTTCTCAGAAAAAACCCAAAATTTTACCTTAACCAAATATCAATTCTCTGATTTAAAAAATGAACTCAATTTTATAAAAATAATTTTCTAAATATTTTTAATTTATTTTATAAATAAATACACTATTCACTGAAAATTCATTTTTTTCAGAAAAATCCCCAAAAATTACCTTAACATAATATCAATGCTCCGAGTTCAAAAATGAAATCCATTTTATAAAATAAAAATTCTAAATATTTTTAATTTAAATTTTAATTAAAAAACACTATTCACCGGAAAAAACTAATACTTGAATAATAATTTATGAAACCATTATTTAACCATTTTATTGAATCACATTAATTAATCAAGGTGCCTAGATTATATTAATACTCTCATTAAATGAGATTACTAATCCATTTGGTCACATTACTAATCCTAAGCATAAAATCACTATTCATAATTTACTATCCATCAAAAATAAAGTTGATCTTATTAGACTCTAAATTTCATACTGAACATAATTGTAGAAGACATTTTTTTGAAAATCATTACACATTTTTAATTATTTAAGGTTTACCTAAAATTTTTTAAAATATCCTTTTTCTAAAATTCATCAAAAATATGCATACTATATTTATCCGGAAATTTGAAAATTCATAAAATTCATCATAAGAATAAATCAAAAATTTTATTTAAAACAAAGGGTTACACAAGGCAGTTACAGTCTCCTTACATATCCCCTTATCACACCAGCATAGGACCTAAGTGTAAGGTGTGCTAAGGTGAGAGAATCTGAGGGAGGCTCAGCCAACATCGCACGAGTAGTAATTTCTATCAGGTTGAACTTCTCACGAAGGCGATTCCATTCTAACTTCACACAATGAAGTTCGGCTTTGGTTTGGTCCAGAGCAAAGCCCATTGGTGCTGCCTCCTTCCCAAGTTCTGTTAGATGGGCTTCGATCGGTCCAAGACTACTGGGTGAGGCCATCGAATCTTCTTTCTATAATAATTAACCAATATTACTTATATTTAGAGACAATAATCAAAACATTTAGTTTCCAGAGGTCATATTGATCAATGGTCATATACCAGTCAAAGCCCAACGATCTCATTTTAATTATACTCATGTTATCAAATGAAACATTTTTCCTGAGTATAAAAATAAAATAACACATAAAATTAGGAAACAAGATTTATTCAAAATTTCGGGTCGTTACAATCTTCCCCCCTTAAGAAATTGCGTCCTCACAATTTTTAAAATTGGGTTTTGAAATTTCATTGAAAGTCCCACATCGGAAAAGGAGTCAATAAAACTATTACTTTAAAACAAAGAAAGGGAAGTACAAAGGTCACCCAAGTTAACCCACACTAGGATTCCATGTAGGAAAACATGGACATGGAGGAGAAAATAAAGGGTCATGTTCTGAGGGAGAGTGATAGAAAACATTATTAGGAGAAAGTTAACCATAAGAAAATCCCAAACTTATGATGTGTGTAAACGGTCTTTGATTACCTAGTAGGAAACGTAAACCAACAACGTTTTTGTTTCACGTTCCTTTTCATAATTTTGAGGAATTCATTTACTACATAGAAAATATACCTACCTTTATGTAGAGTTTCATCCTTTAATAAGTTTCTACCCAAAACTAATCTTTTCTCCAAATGATGAGCATTCAAAACTACTTGGTCTCATCAAAACACAAGAATCATCTTCTAGAGAATCATATAATCCACAAAATATTAACTATCTATTTCATCTATCTTTAAACATTATCCCAAAAATAGAAAGGGTAAGGTAAAACAACTCTTTAAAAATAAATAATCCCATAGGAATGGAAAATACTTTTAAATCATAAAAGTTCCATGGTACTACCCAAAGTTCATCATAGACCATTCCATAAATAACGGTCCTTAAAATTCCTCAAAATAAACCAAACTAAGATTGAAACCCAAATAAAAGAGGGATTTGATAACATAGTCTTCCAAAATAAACTTCATTGTTCATATCCAAACAACATAAACCACTCCTAACATCTTATAACAAAAGTTGCTAAGAAAAACATATTTTACCCAAGATAGGTTAATCATTCCCATAAGTAACCTAAATTACTATAAGTCCACCTTAAATTCGTTGATTCTTCAAAATATAAGTCAACCTTACTCCTCAATGAAAATACCATATTAATCTATTTACGTTGATCATATAGAGTCCCCAAAATAGTGAACGTCTTCCAAAATAATAATCATCTTTTAATCCCTCAATCATCTCTTTCATATTAATATGGAAATCGTCGCATTTCCTATCACAGTGGTTGTTGGGACATGTTCTTCCATTTCCCTCCATTAACTAAGAAAAGAAACTATAATTAGGGGCTTAAATACTTAGCCAATAATCATGAAAAGTAAACTTTAAGCATAAAAGGATAAACTTGTATAATAAAAGTATATCCTAACTTGTTATCCCCTAGGTTCCAATCTAGGTTATACAAGATTATATATTCTTATGTGAATCATTATTTTATTTTATCTTTGTTCCTTTAATAATAGTTCATACTAAGCTTATGAATTTACCAAAGCATATCCCCCGGGAGTGTCGTAACCAAGAGTGCAGAAAGGCCCGTTGTTGTGTACCAGTTCCCGTTTGAGTCTAGCTCAAAGCGGTGTTTTCAGGTTTTACCCCTATGTACATCTGTTCCAGAGCCACCTCTACCTGCTCGTATCCAGACAAGGATGTATTTTCTTGGCAACCCATTACTCAATACTCACCAAAATACCAGGAAGATTTCCTATATATAAAATTTTCTATAGGATTCTTCCTAAAGTTTTCATATCCTAATTTCCACAAATAACTAAACCATCCTTTTATACAAACTATAGCATCCCACCTTTTTATCAAATAAACTTTCATTACATTTTACAAAACCTAGGATCTTTAAGGTTTATTTTCTTGGAAACCGGGAACTTAAAACATGAAAACATAAAACATTATTGTTAAAAACTTGAAAGGCTTCTCCTCATGTTCATCCTAGGTTAATTACTGTATCTCAAACCTGGGGAAATACATCAAAATAAAGGGTGAGCAGAAGGCCCAGTAAGGGAAACAAGGGGAAACATTTAACATGTGAACTTGGGATACATCAACAATGTCATGAAAAGAACTTTAAGGCATGAGAAAAAAATCATGAGATATATCATAATAAAAATAACATTTTTCATAACTTGAAGATTTGGCTACAACATTTAATATTGACAATCATTTTGTTTCACCAAGGTCCATCCCCATGGTGTCATTAAAAATTACCAAGGTTATTCACCAAGGTATCAGTCTAAAAAGTCATCTCTAGAGATTAAGTCTTTACCCAATGCATTGGAGCGCTATCTGGACGCACCCTTTACATGTCTTTATTATCATGTGATCCACATATATCATCATCAATCATTTCATAAACAACCCATATATCATAAAATAAATGGGTTTCATTTCATAATCATAACATTTTAAAAACTTCTTTAAAGACATGATCTTTATGTCACTTTAAACCCACGGAAAAGGGAAAGCGGGTTTCATGTATGTAAATCCCAGAATTTAAAATAGAAATTTTGATATATATTTGAATACCCCTATAGAAATAATAGCTTTGAGTATTCACTTAATAACATAAAATGATTTTGAGATAAAGAGGGAGGCATTTTGAGATGAAAACTATGCAGCATAACGTCTATGATACATGGTTTTAGAAAACATTGAAAAGAGAGGGGACATGGGTCACCCACTCAAAAATAATACATAAAATAGTAGGGGAACAGAATATAAAGTATTTAAGAACATGGTAATGAAATTTTAATGATATACCATATGAAACGAAGAACTTGAAAGGAAGATAAAAAAATAAGATTTCTCTTATGAGAATTCAGCAGCCTAACGACATCACTTAAAACATCCAAAAATGGATTGACGAGATCAAATAAGTTCTATAATCATATGAACATAAATGATAAGTATGATAGATATATATATCATACCCCCAACATAATGAAAAGTAACTTGAAATACTTGATCAGAAATTATAGCTTGAAAAAGAGAATGGTGAACGAATCCCTTAAAAAATCGGCAGCCTAACGACGCCACTTAAACTTCAAAAAAATGAATTGACGAGATCAAATAGAGTCTCTCATAATATGAACATAAAATATCAGTATGATAGATATAGATATCATACCCCAACATAATAAAAAGGAACTTGAAATACTTGACATGAAAGTAGATCTTGAAAACGAGAAGGGTGAATGAACCCCCTAGAAATTCGGCAGCCTAACGACGCCACTTAAACTTCAACAAAAATTAATTGATGAGATCAAATAGGGTATATCATCATATTAAAATAAAATATAAGTATGATAGATTTAGAGATCATAACACAACATAATAAAAAGTAACTTTCAAGACATGACATGGAATTAGAACTTTGAAAATGGAGAAAGGTTAAAGAACCACTTAAAAATTCGGCAGCCTAACGACGCCACTTAAAACATCAAAATACTGAATTAAAGAGATAAAATGGGGTCTCTCATCATATGATCATAAAAGATCAGTATGATAAATTTAGATATCATACCCCAACATAATAAAAATTAACTTGAAATACTTTACATGAAAATATATCTTGAAAAATGAGAAGGGAGAAAGAATCCGTTACAAAAATTTCGGCAGCCTAACGGTGCCACTTAAAACATCATAAAACGAAATAATGAGAGTAATTGGGGATATCTCATTATATGAACATGAAAAGGGAAGTGATATGAGTAAAAAATAACATCCTTTAACATAAGAACATGGATCATAAAAGAAATTACATAAAAGATATTTCTTGAAAAGAAAGAGAGAGGTTGGATCCCTTACCTTAAAACGTAACTCTTAAAACTCAATGGTTGGGACCTTGAGGGCTTGGGGTCACCTTGGGAGGACTCCTTGGGAGGTAAGGAGACCCAAAATTCGTTGAGAATGATTGTGGATTCCAAAGGATGGGAGAAGGGCTTGGTATTTATAGGTAAAGTGAGGGGACAAGGCATTAATGGCCAAGGGACACCTCAAAAGTGGTTTTCTAAAAACCATGTGCTCTCCCATGATATTTCCCATGAAGTTAGGCCACATGGGGCCCCCAATACAATAATTCATCACCTTTGGTCAACAAAACCTTAAAATATCTCATGAAATCATCATGACACAGTTATGATGTCATTAAACATACCGAAACCCTAAAACAGTATTTTTACTGTTCACTGAAAATTCAACTTTCTTAGAAAAAACCAAAAATTTCACCTTAACCAAATATCAATGCTCTGATTTCAAAAATGACCTCCATTTTATAAAAATAATTTTCTAAATATTGTTAATATATTTTTTAAATAAATACACTATTCACCGAGAATTCATTTTTTTCATAAAAAACCCCAAAAATTACCTTAACATAATATCAATGTTCTGAGTTCAAAAATGAAATCCATTTTATAAAAATAATTTTCTAAATATTTTTAATTTAATTTTTAATTAAAAAACACTATTCACCTGAAAAAAACTAATACTTGAATAATAATTTATGAAACCGTTATTTAACTATTTTATTGAATCGCATTACTTAATCAAGGTGCCTAGATTATATTAATACTTTCATTAAGTGAGATTACTAATACATTTGTTCACATTACTAATCCTAAGCATAAAATCACTATTCATAATTTACTATTCATCAAAAATAAAGTTGATCTTATTAGACTCTAAATTTCATACTGAACAGAATTGTAGAAGACCATTTTTTGAAAATAATTACACATTTTTAATTATTTAAGGTTTACCTAAACATTTTTAAAATATCCTTTTTCTAAAATTCATCAAAAATATGCATACTATATTTATCCGGACATTTTAAAATTCATAAAATTCATCATAAGAAGAAATAAAAATTTTTATTTAAAACAAAGGGTTACACAAGGCAGTTACAGTCTCCTTACATAGCCCCTTATCACACCAGCATAGGACCTAAGTGTAAGGTGTGCTAAGGTGAGAGAATCCGAGGGAGGCTCGGCCAACATCGCACGAGTAGTAATTTCTATCAGGTTGAACTTCTCGTGAAGGCGATTCCGTTCTAGCTTCACACGATGAAGTTCGGCTTGGGTTTGGTCTAGAGAAAAGCCCAGTGGTGCTACCTCCTTCCCAAGTTCTATTAGATGGGCTTCGATCTGTCCAAGACTACTGGGTGAGGCCATCTAATCTTCTTTCTATAATAATTAACAAAGATTACTTATATTTAGAGACAATAATCAAAACGTTTAGTTTCCAGAGGTTATATTGACCAATGGTCATATACCAGTCAAAGCCCAACGGTATCATTTTAATTATACTCATTCTATCAAATGAAACATTTTTGTTGAGTACAAAAATAAAATAACACATAAAATTAGGAAACAAGATTTATTCAAAATTTTGGTTCGTTACAGTTTGTCTCACGATGTCTCACTTGTCAGCAAGTGAAGGCGGATCACTAGGTACCAGCAAACTTGGTATAGCCCTTAGAGGTCCCACAGTTGAAATGGGATGGGATATCCATGGACTTTGTGATGGGTCTTCCACGTACATCTAGGAGTCACGACTCGATTTGGGTGATTGTTGACCGACTCACCAAGTCATCCCACTTTCTATTGATCAGAGAGCAGGGCTCAGTAGAAAGCTTGTGATGCCTCTACGTACATAGGATTGTGTGTTTACATGGAGTACCTTCTTCTATTGTCTCCGACCGTGATGCACACTTTACTTCCCGACTATGGAAGGGGTTGCAGGAAGCTTTCAGGACACATCTTCGTCTGAGCATTGGCTTCCATCCTCAGACAGATGGCCAGACTGAGAGGACCATCCAGACCCTTGAGGACATGCTCTGTGCTTGTGTCCTCGACTTTGGTTGCACCTGGGAGGACTACTTACCATTGGTATATTTTTCCTACATCAACAGTTATCACTCTACCATCGGTATGGAACCTTTTGAGGCATTTTATGGTCAACCATACAGATCACCACTGTGCTAGATAGCCCCAGGGGAGTCAGCACTAGTGGGAATAGAGATGGTTCCAGATACCATCGAGAAGGTGCAGATCATCCAGGAGCGGATGAAGACTGCACAGAGCAGGCAGAAGTCCTATTCTGATTGGAGACAGAGGCCTTTAGAGTTCGAGTATGGCGACCACCTCTTTCTATGGGTCTCACCTCTATGAGGTGTACAGATATTTGGACAAGGTGGCAAGTTATCTCTAAGATTCATCATACTTTTCCAGTTCCTCAGTAGAGTAGTCGAGGTGGCTTACCGCTTGGCTCTTCCACCTCAGCTACATCGGGTACATGACATCTTTCATGTATCTCAGCTGAGGAGATACATGCATGACCCTTCCCACATCATCGACCATGAAGAGTTGGACATCGATGACAGGGAAACTTTCATAGAGTTTTCAGTGGAGATCGAGGATCGACAGGACCGGGTCCTATGTGGGCAGTCGGTACTTCTTGTGTGCATTCTCTGGCAGCACGGAAACCTCCAGGAGAGCACATGGGAGCAGGAGGCTCAGATGCATGCTCAGTAACCCCATTTGTTCCCATAGTTTGAGTTGTATCTTACGGGGATATAAATCCCCACGGTGGGGAGAATATAAATACCTGAAATTTCATTGGAAATTTTTTTTTCTTAAAAACATAGGAATTTTACGAGTCCGCATTTTTTTACGGCGCTTGATTCCGAGGCCCGGTGTGCCCGAAATCAATTTCTGAAGTTTTGTTTGGGTATGTTCAATAAATGTATGTGCGGGATTTTATATATTTTGAACCGATGCTTGGAATTGAAATCCAAGGGCACTGTTGAACTCGCAGCGTTGGTGATTTCTTAGTGAGACCTTCACCGCAGTTGCGTTCTGAGGAGAATTGAAGTTAGATTTTGGGGTTTTTAAATTAAATTAAATAAAAATAAGGTTGTTACTTTATTTTTATTTGTGGAGGTTTAATCCTCCAAGGGGAGGTTGGAGGTGGGTGCCACGACACCCTAAACTTCCATGGGAGGTTATGGTGGTGGGACCCACCCACACATAACCTCCCTTGGGAGGATATCCTTGGTCGGGCCCACATGATCTTTAAACCCCCCCCCCCCCATTAAACTCCTCATTTATGTGGGATGTCAACTCTCCACCTTCTTCAATTAATTTATGTGCCAACCATCACAATTAATGAATTGAACTTATTTTAAATTAGTTGGCACATTTTTAATTCTTTTGAATTCATGTCAACAATATAATAATAGACAAAGATATTATTTTATTTTGGTTGGAAACTCTCTCTTTTGGAGGAGCCTTGGAGAAACTTGGGAGAACTTCATTCTCCCCACGAAGAACATGAAGAACGTCTCTTCTGCCACCATCTTATTCCTTCTTCAACCGGGGAAAGAAAGGGAAGCGTCGCCGCCCACGAAGAACACCGACGATGTCATATTGACTCATCTTCTCCAACCTCTACCTCCTCCAAAATTGAAGAAATGATGTCGGCTTCCTGCGACTCCGTCAATGATCACTGAACTCGAGGTAGGGGGATTTGAATTGTTTTTATACCCGTTCTACGTCGTTCTATTCATGGTTTGAGAACTGAATTACATCACTGTGGTGGTCGCATGGTGGGTGCGGCACTGTCACACTGTGCAGAATAGGGGAATCGCGGCCATAGGCCACAATGGACAGAAGAGGGTGGCCGGCTGAGCTGGCTGCCGGTGCGCGCTACAGGTGGGAACCCCCGGGTCCCGCAGGTCACCGAACCGGCACCTAACGCCAGTTCCTTCAGAAGCCAGGGGCTCCACAGTCTCCCCCCCCCACGGCATTGCTAGCCAGGCCACACGGGCTAGCCAGCCGGGCCGGGCCAGCATGGGCCAGGCCGCCCTGGGCCGGGATGCCACGGGTCGGGCCGCCTCGAGCAGAGTCGCCTCGGGCCGAGCCGCCCTCGGGCCGGGCCGCCTCGGGTTGGGCTGCCCTCAGGCCGGGACTCCCCCTTGGGCCGAGCCTCCCACTTGGGTTGATCCCCGCTTGGGTCAGGCCACCCACTCGGGCCAGGCCGCCCACTCTAGTTGTGCCGCCCTCGGGTTGGGCCGCCCTCGGGTTGGGCCGCCCTCAGGCTGGGTCGGGCTGCCCCTTCGGGTTGGGCCGCCCCCTCGGGCTGAGCCGTCCACTTGGGTTAGGCCGCCCCGTCATGTCGGTCCACCCACTCGGGCCGGGTTGGACC
The DNA here is from genome assembly GCA_963277665.1 of Viscum album. NCBI lineage: Eukaryota > Viridiplantae > Streptophyta > Magnoliopsida > Santalales > Viscaceae > Viscum > Viscum album. The sequence continues at coordinate 1,787,758,820 of OY728146.1, forward strand.
CACAAACCGGGTCGGTCCGACTGGGTCAGACCGAACCCTAACCCACTATGGCCTGTTTACACCTTTTCGCCCATAACTTGGGCTACGAGTGTCCAATCTACGAACCGTTTGTGATAAAGAAAATATTATAATGGAATGGTTCTTTTGGAATACTCCACTTGAGTTTTGGATATATTTAGTGTATGGTCGGGTTGGTTTGAACCTAAAATCCAATCGGGCCCCTGAAACATAAATACCAATAACTCACAGACCGGGCATCCGATTGATGCGCCGCCTGTTGCATTGAGACCCCTATGACGAGGTGGACCCTCGAGATAATTCATCATGGTACTTAGTGAAAGTTGATGTATCAACACTTGGATTGAGGAGTGGACCCTCCCAGAATCAAGCATACCTGAGCAGAACTCTGTGGCTGGCTATGCACTATTGACTGTTCCTGGATCATATGTTAGTCCGACAGTTCTGATGACTATTCCTTGATCATGTGTTGGTCTGGCCGTTCTAACTTCTGTACCTGAATCATGTGTTGGTCAAACAGAATAGCTGGACCTGGATCATGTGTTGGTCCGACAGCTCTAACGACTGTTCCTGGATCATGTGTTGGTCCGACAGTCTTGACTTCTGTTCCTAGATCATGTGTTGGTCCGACAGAATAGCTGGTCCTGGATCATGTGTTGGTTCGATAGCTTAGTTGAGTCAGTGGCTATATCTGATCATCTGTACCACTCTAAAAAAGTTGTATACCTGTGTGAGATGAGTTAGTAACTCTTGTGTTTCCTCATGATTGAGATGGGATAATTGATAAACTTAGGTATATGTATGGGCATATACCTAAGTGGGATTTTTTGGTTGATTTCCTAATATGTGGTATATTAATTTTGGATTTAGTGAGACCTTTAGGGTATTGGGGAACCTAATGAGTATCTTTATACTCACCCCTGCATGGGCTATGCCTGCACCTCATTGTGTTGGATGCAGACGATGGACAGCACTGACGGAGGCCGAGAGCGCCAGGACTGGACGGTACCCGGAGAAGGACCTTACGATGTGTCGGTGCACAGAGGAGACTGACAGATGTAGAGCGCTGAGGAGGCTATTTGTACCTACTCTTCTAGTAGGATCCATGGTGGATGATCCAGGAGCTGATTGTCACCTTCCAGCTATTTTTTCTTTTCCTTGTACTTTACAATTGGGCTTGTATTTCCGGTCCCTTTTACATTCCAACACTTCTTCTGTATACAGTTTTTACGTATTGTCTTACTTACAGTTGTGTACTCTATTTTGTGTGTTTTAGTTTATAAAGGCAATGCCTTACCAGTTTGGGGATTTACGCCTTTGGTGCTAGTTGTCAGCCCCTGGCCTTTGGAAGGCGGGCATGGGGTAGTCACGGCACGAGCCTCGAGGACGGGTCGTGACAGCGATGTGTGTTTCATTTCTATAAATAATTGGGTGTCATATTAGTGAGTCAATTGAGCTCTGTCAGTTGTAAATTGTTGATCTAGTTTCTAGAATTGTGTGATTTCACCGTGTGAAATATTACTATAATTATATAATAATAATAATAACAATAATACTTTTAGAGTTGTTTTTATCTTTACATATGATCTTAGAATGAAAAATCAAATGAGTCGCTACAACATGAGAGGTAGTAAAGGGTCATTGTTGATGACTCAGTTATAATACCTGAGAAATTTTAGTAATACATAAGCATATTTTTATTAAAAAATTATGTGCTAAAAAACTAAGGTAAAAAATTTAACAATTCCTCTATAACTACTAATGGAAAATTGAAAAATTAAATTAAATTAAAACATAAAGTAGATGTACCCTGGATTATATTCTCTAATGAACATCATAGATATCAAAATAATAGTATAAAAGAATAATAATACAATCCATATAATAGACATTTTAAAAGAACTAAAATGAGAAGTATTATTTACGGGATTGGTTTTAATTAATATAAAAAAAGTAAATATGTCCATTTTATGATCCTTAGGCATCATTACCATTAATAATTATGACTATCAAGCATTATAATAATTGGTCATTATGATCATTCTTAATATATTTGTTATAAGGTGACTTTTAGAATTATTGTATATTAATGTTAATTATGAGATCTAATTAATTCATAAGGGAGAAACCATGGCCTCAAATATAAGTAAAATCCCATATAAAAATTATTTATTATATTGGAAATAACTAATAGATCAATGTGGGATGAACCACCACATGTAAATACCACAATTTTACACCTTTCCCTAAGTTTTCATGTTTCTATGATAATGGTATATATATCTAGGGTTTAATTAGTATTAAAGTCAATATTCATTTAGAAATGAAATGGTGTTTACTCTGATGACACTTTTTTATCAAATATATAACCCATATATAAATTTTATAATGTATATAATTAGAGTATGTATTTTATAAAATTTATTTCCTATTTAGGATCAGGATTCTTAAATTATACCAAGGGTGAAATTCGGTAATTTTTGGTAAAAATATTAAAATATGGTAAAAATAGTGATATACAGTTAAATATGGTACATATGACATAATATACATATATAAATGGATAAAATATACCAAGGTAGTCCAATTTTACTAATTTTTTCACTATGATTTATATTGTATCCCTAATGGAGGTAATAGGGACTTTTGGGGTAATGGGGCACTAAAGATAATGGAGAAATAAAAAATCGATAATTTATTCCATTAAATTATTCTCAAAACATCTATAAATACCCACCCCATATTATAATTTATCTCATATGTATTTAAAATTTATCTCTTCATAGATCTATCATTGATTCACTCTCATATCTATTTCTTCATTTTTGAAGATTTTGGTTTTTTCTATGGGTCATCTCTTGGCTCGGAATCTGAAGATAGTTAAGTGTTCATGTTTTACCCTCTTCATTTCCTTTTTGAATTTATATTGTTTTAGTCTCATTTAATATCATATTTATATTCTTAAATGTATATATACTTATGTTATTATCACCCCTTTTATATATTATCAAATTTAGAATACCCAAATATCTTTATTATTTTCTTTTCTTTAGTCATTTTTATGATGAAGTAATAGTTCCTAATCTCTTATTTTCCTTTAATTATGTAATACTTACCAGGTAATTTTAATTTCAATTTGAAATATTATAATGATTCATTGTTATAAATTATTTATCATATTTTCAATAATATATCTCCATTCCCTCTCATTATACTACCTTCATAAGTCACTATCATTAGTGGAAACCCAAGTGATAAATATAAACATATAAAATTATCCTAAAATTTTAATAAAGTAATGTGTGTGAGGTTTCCTTGAAATGAAATCCTTTTATATATAATACAAGTAGATGAAGACTCTGTCTCAGATTCACTTAGGGGAAATAACACTAAAAGAGGGTGGTTTATTATTAACTGAATCATCCCTTGATGAACAGTAAATGGTTCTAACTGCACACTTAGTTTGACACTCCTAGGTGATATGATTTGGTTGATTCAAATGATCTTTACGAACCATAATAAAGGATTTGAATATATCACTGTGGTTTTTTAACTTTATGTATCTAAAGAATGTATGTTTTTTAATAGATCTGATAGTCTGGGTGTGGGGGAAAATTTTTAATCATTGCATTGGTCTTTTTCCATTACAATTACAAGGATTTTATTTCCTAAACACCTAGATCATTTTATTATTTTCAAGTAACCAATAACTAAAATTATATATTATTCTCTTAGTAAGGTATATTATTTGAACATTGTGAATCCCTAGTAATTCATTATATTATTCAAGGGAATTTAACTAGATATATTTATTAATTTATTTACTGGGTAAAACAATTGTAATGTCAGATAGTCCTTTATTCTATATGGAATAATCTTATTGGATAAAACTCATTGATTTTATGATAATTTATTTTATTATATAAAGTATTGAACATTATTCCATGTATAGTAAATGGTCATTTATTATGTGATGGAATGCATTAAATTTTTATGTGATGGGTGGGGTCCAAAATTATATAGCTCCTCAGTGCACTGATAGATCTCATTATACAACTAAGATAGGGTAATGGGATTTTCCTTACCCATTTATGTTTGAATTATTGGAACCATGACTCAAATATATTTTTATCATGTATATAATTATGCATTACTATCATTTACATCATTATGTGGTCATTTACTTAGATCCATGTGATTATTTAAATATTTTTTATCCATGGTTTATGTTATGAATATCTATTTAAAATTAGTTTATCTACTCCTGTTATGTCATTATTATGTCCTGATAGCTTCCATTATAAGATTTCCCTTACTAAGAATTTTATGTCACCCTTTACTTGTTTTTACCATTTCATTAGGTAAAAAAATGTAATAGTATGTGTGATCAAATCGATGAATAGTATTGAATAAAAAATGTTTGTGCTCAAATAATGTAATATGTCAGGTTTTAAATTCATGTTTATATATCAAGTCTCTTAATGACTACTAAACCTTAATATTGTGAATGGAATATCATGTAATCTGATTACTATATAAAAAATAACCCACAATATATGGGTCACCAGGGTTGGGGGAATTATCATTAGTATTAAATAAAGGTTAAGTAAAAATATAAAGAAATATATTTAGAAGAACATTGGTAGAAAAAATATATTTTACCACTTAAAAATTATATATTTTAGTCTTGAACTATTTTGATAGGTATGTTATTCATAAGATAGTAATTTAGGAAAAAAGGTTTATAAGTCATGTTTTATACATTAGTAGTCAATTATTAGATAATGGTTCATGATATAAGAAATGTAAAATAATAAAATAATTAAGGTAAATATAGGGATTTTATAGATAATTAAGAAAATGGATTTAATTTTCATGATGAAAAAATAATCACTATCCTAGGGAAATTAACTTGGTTTATGAAAAATAACATTACCCTCATGGAGAAACCAATTTCCCTTAGAAAAGGGTCAAGCTATTTTGATAATTCTATAAGGTAATAACCCAAATAATTTTTTAGCACCATTTATCCAATAATGATAGGAAAATGGATAATGTATATAGAGAAGATCCTTATTGAATTGGGGTTCTCTAAGAAAGAAAAAATTATAATGTTTATGTATTGTTTAAGGGGAGATTTTTACCAATGATAATACTTGATTAAAAACACTGTGAAATAAGAGGAGATAGAAAAAATTAAATGGAATTAACTTATGGTGATTTTTAGGAAAACAATTTTCTTTCGATGAAATGTGATGATATGGAAATAAAAATTTTAAATTTAAGAAAATTGAAGAAGAGATAGTGGTTTAGGATGAGACTAATTTCATAAGGTTAACAGGGTATGTTTCATATAATCTATATTGCCTTAAAATAAATATTGATCAATTATTTGATGGTTAAAATTTGTGTCTTTTAAGATTATTGGTCTCCCAAACCATTTCAACATATGAAAAGATAATTATCTATCAAGAATAAGTGGGGTTTTTCTAAATTATTCATTTTTTAAGGGAGACCTGAGAATAAGAGGATGGATGATCACTATGTAGAAAGTACTATAAAAAATAAAAATATAGGAAGATCAGAGTTCCCTATATATAATAAATGTGGAAAGAAACATTGAGGGTCTTGTTTTAGGGGATTAGGTGTATAATTTAAATGTGTATAGAAAAGTAATAAAGCTTATGATTACCATGGAAAGAAACAATCAATCAATGTGCATCGAAACTACAAGGATGTGGGAAATTAATCTAATCAATTCTATAAGGGACAAGGGAACCCACCCTAGAATAGGAATATAGACCAATGCCTAGGTTTTTCAATAATTATAGCTATTGTTGAATCTCAAAATGATGTGATAGTAGGTACCATGATAATACACTCGAATATGGTTGATATATTAATTTATTTTGGATCTATAAGTTCTTTTATATCTTACATGTTTTAATGAATATTTAGTCATCCTCGGATTAATTATGAAATTATTTATTAATAATAATACCAGGTGTTACTTAGATTTCAACAAATATATAATATGTAGATTGAATTAGAATGTATGGGTGTTGTCTTGTTATAAATAAAATCATCATATATATGGGGTATTTTGATGAAATCTTATGGATATATTGGATCTCAAATCATAAAATAAAAATTTATTATATAGAGAAATAATTTTTAATTTTTGAGGAACGTATGAAATTATTTATTTTTTAAGGGAGAATTTTTACCTGAACCTTCTAAGGAACCACCCCACAGTAGCTCATCAGAATAAAATCCTTGAAGAAGAAATGGATGAAATTAAATTTCAAAAGTGAATATAGGTTATTAGAATCTAATATTTACACTTTGTGAAAGAATATATTAATTTATTTCCTGATGAATTATTGGGATTTCCACCTGATTGAGAAGAGTAATTCTCTATTGATCTTATTCTTGATGAAAACCCATATCTATTCCACTATATAAAATATATAAATTAGAGTTATTTAAGTTAAATAATCAAAAAGAAGAATTGTATTAAGAAGGTTAAATTCCTCAAAAGGATTCACCAAGGGAAGAACCTACTATATTTTTAAAGAGGAAGGATATTTCATTGAGGTTATGCAATAATTATAGAAAAATTAGTCAAATTATTATATATAATAAGTATCCATTGCCACATATTAGTGACCAAATTGATTAGAATCAACAAATACTTCTTGATATTTATCTTCATTCTAGTTATCATATATTTAAATTTAAGAAGGATGATATCCTAAAGAAAACCTTTCCTACAAGGTAAATTCATTATGAGTTCATAGTAATGCCTTTTAGGTTGATTGATTCACAATCTATGTTTATATATTTAATGAATAAAATATTCAAGGATTATATTGAAAAAAAATTAGCAATATTTATCGATGATATTATTGTATACTTTACAAGTTATGAGGTTCATGAAACTCATTTCCAAATCATAGTTGAGTTTCTATGGAAATGGCAGTTATATGTGAAATTTAGTAAATGTGAATTTTGGCTTCAAAAATTTCTTTTCTTGGTCATATTGTTTACAAGGATGGTATATCTATGAAACCTTATAAAATAAAGGTTTTCAAGGAATGGCCAAGACCCACCAGTATAACTGAAATATGTAGTTTTCTTAGCTCGATAGGACGCTATTGGAGGTTAGATAGAAAAAGTATCTTTATTAAATGATATTTTAACCAAGCTAACACTTAAGGGGGTTAAATTCACACTGACAAAGGAATGTGGAGATATTTTTGAGAAACTTAATATTATATTAGTAAATTAACCTATATTGACTCTTCTATCTAGTAATGATCAGTTTTTTATTTATAGTGATGCATAAAAGAAAGGTATTAGATGTGTTCTAATGAAAAATAATAGGGTGGTGGAATATTAGTCTTGATATTTGAAACTCTATGAAATTAACTATCCAACTCATGATATGATTTGGTATGGGTGATCTTTTAAATAAAGATCATGATGAATTTTCTCTATATAGATAGATATAACATATACATTCATCTTAAGAGTTTAAAATACATCTTTACTCTTAAAGATATTAATATGAGGAAAAATATATAGATATAACTATTAAAGTGTCATGATTGTGCTATTAATTATCATATTAGGAAAGAAAATAAGGAGTCAAATTCATTAATTAGAAAACACCATGGTATATCACCCATAATGAGGGGGTATAATGATCAAATTCTTAATGATTTAGAAAAATAAGTCTTGAGTATTATAATGGATGGGTAAACATCATTTTTATACCATGTAATTACCCAACCATATTTATTATATATGATTAGGAAATCTCAACAAGATAATAAGGCCCTATAAAAGATGATGTAATATGTGATAATTCATAAATTTCTAGATTTTAATATTGGTGATGATGGATTTATAAGGATTGGTAAGAGGTTATGTGTTCAATCAATACTAGAGGTGAAGATATATGTATTGGATGAGGCTTGTAGATAAAAATTATATTTAAATCATAGAAACACCAACATGAATAGATATATCTAAGAGTGTTTATGGTGGGAAAATATGAATTGAGAGATTAAAAATTACACTGCAAGTTCTTTAACATGCCAGTAGGTTCATGTTGAATGAAAACTTTCCAAAGGAGTTATGCAACCTTTACCAATACCAGAGTGGAAGTGGGATAATATTACTAAGTATTTTTTCACTAGTTTTCCTAATACATCCTAGGGGAATAATGCAATATGGGTCATTTTAGATTTTCTTAAAAAGTCAACTCTTTTACTATAAATTTAAGAATATTTTTCTATGGATCATTCTTTTATGTTATATATTAATAAATTTGTGAGACTTCATGGAACTCCCTTATCAATAGTCTTCGATTATGACTTAAGGTTTTATTCAAATTTTTATGGGATCCTCAGGAAGGAATTAAATATATATTTTAATATTATCACATTTTTTCACCCTTAAATTGATGGACTGTATACAAGAAAAATCTAGGCATTAGAGGAAATGTTAAGTTCATTCCCTCTTTACTTCCATGGATGTTGGGATTAGTATTTACCTCTATTGGAGTTTTCATAAAATAATAATTACTAATATAATATAAAAATGGTACCATATTAATCCTTCTATAAAAATAGATTTTAGTCTTTTACACGTTGGGATGAAGTTAGATAAAGGAAGTTTTTTGGTCCATATCTTAATGAATAAACAATAGAGAATATATGATTCATCTAAAAGAATATCATGGTAGCTCAAAGTAGACAAAAAAATTATGATGGAAATAAAATGAGGGATCTCAGATTCCATGTTGGGGACCATCTCTTTAATAATATGTCTATGTGGAAAGGTTTTATATGTTTTGGAAAGAAAGGGAAGTTATGTCTAATGTGCACTAGGAAATTTGAAATATTGAAGCATATTAGTATTGTGGAATATTATTTTCTTATTCCACAGAACCTATCTCAAGTGAATGAAGTATTACATTATTAATTATAAATAAGTATATGCCAAACCCTTTCCAATCTCTAAAGAAATATCAAGTTCAATTAGAGCTTTATTTATCATATAATTAAGAGTTGATTCAGATTCAAGATATGAGAGAATTGGTACTATGAAATTAGACAACTTTTCTATTGAAGTTTATTAAGAGTAATCACAAACTTTAAGAGGTAATTTAGGGGGATTAGGATGCAATGATAAAGGAATACCAACATTTTTTCATGGATTTACTTATAATTTAGATAATTAAATTATTATAAGGTGGATAATTTAATACTCCTAAAATTTTAGTAATTAGTAATAATATTTTATTTACAAAATATATACTAAAAATAAAAGATAAAAATAATTAAGATTTCTATAGCTAATAATGAAAAATAGGGGAAGAAAAGGTAAGTACAATGTAGATGTCTTTGGGAACATTTTCTCTAATGAACATCACATGTCACAAACCAACCTAGGTAAAACCCAAACTGGTCACCCGATACGGTCCATAATAAGGAATTAAAGGAATTCTTGATCCTACCTGGCTGGAAATTAGTTTCGAGCATCAAGAATAACTCAATTAGAAATTATTTAGCTTACTAACAATAGATAAATAAAATAGAATAAGAAAAACTAAAACTAGAAGTGGATAATAAATGGGATAGTGAACCAATAAAACTAAACAATAGATATACCTCCACATAAACCCATAGGTCACCATCATCCACTGAACCAATGTCATTCCATAGCGATCAAGACCAAGCAGTAAGTCACACTAGAATCTAAAAATAATGATAATGGTATAATCATGATTTTTAAATCTCTGTAGTCATATCTGAAAAAACTAATCATTATGACTTACCTTTAAAGAGAATTTAAAGGTGCTTTCATGGGCACCCTCAAATTATTAGTGATTTTTTTGGGTACTTAGGTGCAACAAAGTGGTTGAATAAGGTCGTCTCTCAAAGGAGAATGTAAATTTGACAACTTATTAAAGGTATTTTAAAAATAACCTAAAATGGGATAATAACACTACTTCAAAGGATTTGGGGGGGTTTCCATTCATAAAACTAGAATAAGTCTACTATAAGAAGATTGTATAATTTTTTTAAATGAATTTCGATTAAAAATACACAATAAGAAGATATTTATTTAGATAATATTTAAGAGACTTAATAGATATAACTATACATTTTCATTTAATTATTAATAATTATCATTTAAATTAATATCTACTTAATTATGATCCCTTAATTTTTTAACCCTCTAACCCTATGATAATTAACTTTAACAAAAATATGAATAGAATTAAACCCTAGGCTATCTTCAGAACATGCAATCATAACACCCTACTTTGATGGATGTTATAAGGATAGATTATGGTCAGTGGTAAATTAAATCACATGTCCATTATGGAAGATGATTGTTAATTGATCTTAGAGATTATATTTTAACTCTACAAATTTATCTCGTGTGGTCTTGCTTTATCGATTAAGTTTCTGCTCTCACAATTTACACAATACTCGACCTCGCATGTTTTTGTGTTAATTTTTCAATTGATTGATTAGTTTCTTATAATTTAAAAAACTCAATTCATGGATCATATTAATTTAATTACATTATATCAATTATTCAAAATAATTAAATGAATAGGGTAGAAGATATATTGATCACTAAGAGAACTACTTTTCCATGGGCGGTGTGGTCATCTTGGAGACGTTTTGCATGAACAAAGGATTGAAAAGTTAGAACCCAATATTTTCTCCACTCTTGATTCCAACCCAAATATTATGAGTATATAATAATATAATTGAACAAAACAGAAGAAAACACAATAAATAAAAGAATAACAAATAATTTTATTACACAAATGAAAACATTACAACATGAAGAAGAAGAAAAGGCTTTGATGAGGGGATCCTTACTTCAAGAGATACCCTTCTTAAAATGTTTGGATAATTTGGGTGAAACCAATTATCATATTCCTTCAATCTCCTAATTCACGTCCCAACCATTAAATATGATAAAAATACATAATTATAGAGTGGAGGGGAGGCTAGGATAAAAGTTGTTTCAAGTGAGAATGAGAAGATTCTTACAAATATTTTAATCCCAATTGAACTTCCTTAGTGACCACCAAAACTCATGAATTATCTATCCTTCCAGATGGATGATATGTGATAAATTGGGTTTTATATCCCCTCTAAAAATTTTGCCTCAATACATGCATAGATGTAGATTATATAGCCCAAAAACTAAAGTAATGTCCAATCTCACGTGTCCCACCCACCATTGATTTAATGACCCATTTACTCCATCCAAAAGCACTCTTTAGCTCTAGTGTCCTGAATAAAAGTTGTAGAAATATAAGTGGGGAACACTTTTACAAACGTTTAAGTTCAAATAATTCATAATAATACATTTATGTGTGAAATACTATAGTGCATTTTAAAAAGGTAAAACTGGAAATATTATCAAATTTTCAAATGAATGATCTAATCCCAAATATTTCATAAATGAATATATTTAGCACAATATGAGGAAATTATTCCATTTATTATCAAAAAAATATTCATAAAAATAGTATTTTATAAACTCCCCCAGACTTACCCTTTTGCACTCCTGGGAAAAACCTCATATCAAGTAAACATCAATATCAAATCAAAACAAATTTTAAAACATAAATCCTTGAGATCCAATAATTACACACCAAGAAACAAAAGATATCAAGCCTAAAACCCATTATTACAAGTTATCCAATTATATCATTCAATATATTTCCACTTCATTTATCCTCCCATGCACAAAACACTTACCTCACTTGAATTTTCTCTTATCACACAAATGTCAATTTTTTAGAAATGTCTTTCTCATCCAAACTCATACAAGGGTCTCCATAGGCTTGATAAATTCCTAAATCACCACCCGATGTGAGTCAAGGACATATTTTTATCATGAGAACTTTATAAGGTTGTTAGGTGGATTTCGGTTGATATAATTTAGATGTGAAAAATTACGAGGCTAAACGAGGGGGGTTTGATTCTTTTTGAAAAAAAATTGCATTAATATAATTTTCACTTAAATATGGTCTCCTAATCAATCCCCATAGTATCAATTAATCTTGATAATCATGAAAAATAAAGGAATGTTCGTAGCATTCCAAATTTCATTAGAAAAAATGTCAATCTTCTCAAATATGATTTTCTTGAAAGTTCCAGATAGGCAAAACTTTCTTCCTTTATTAGAAGCTCCATAAAGGCACAACTTCACATATCATGAAAGCTCCAAAAGAGGAACAACTTCCATCATAATGATTTTTTTTCAGTAGTAAAAAAATCTATTTAGAATTTAATTTTACACCCAAAGTATCACAGAATGTGGTATAACAACACAAGACAGCTCCCCCCCCCCCTCGCCCCCACACACACACACTTAAGTTCAACTAGATTAAGCAATTTCACTTGAAGAGTTAGTTGGATAGGGAAAATTGGCTTGTAATGTGGATAACCTAACTGGTCATTCATGGATTATAAAGGCTACAAGGATTAAATGTTTATGGTGGGCCATTATAAAAAAGTATTCTTTTACATATGGTCTTTAATACCAAACAAATGCCTTAATCATTTAAACATAAGTACCTCAAACCATCAATTTTTGACAGGAATAAATAAAATTCTGGTTAAATCAAGCATGGTTTGGTTCTCTCAAGAAGTGAGGTAAATGTAAATAATATGAAAATAATGGTTCAGAAGCCTCACAGTAAAGTGATTTTAAATATAAATACAGTGAAATGTGTCATGGGATTCAAAATTCAGAGTAATTTTCACAAAATTAAGAAATATTTGAATATGGAACAAAGTTATTTTTAGCATTCATTTAAGCTCGGTTTCATGGGATAAATTTTTTCACCTATTGATATGAATTTCAAAATGGTGATGTGAATCATTTAATCTAAAAAGTTTCAAAAACACACAAAAATTTGAAAAATAAACACAAAAAAATTGAAAAACACACTATTTTTTAAAAAATATCATTAAAAAACAGGAAAACAATTGAAATTACTAATAAAAATTTTCCCTCCCCCACACTTAAAATATTGCATTCTCCTCAATGTGAACCCATGAGATTATATATGCACATGAAATTCATAGTTTTAAAAAGGAAAAATAATAAAAAGGTTAAAGGGTTAGGAACATCCTGATTTGATCAAGTGATGATGGGGTCATGCAGTGTTATGAAATCCACTACATCAGTAAGAATTCCCCCAATGTATTTCTGTAAACTTTTCCCATTGACTGTAAATATTCTTTCTGTGTCCTCTTGTGTGATCTCCACTACAATATAAGGAAAAACATTAGTCACAACATAAGGACCTAACCATCCGGAATGAAACTTACCAAGGATCAGCTTCAGTCGTGAACTGTAGAGAAGGACTTTCTCTCCAACATGAAACTCCCTTTATTGGATCATTCTATAATGAGATATTTTAATATTTCATTGTAAAGACTTTAGTTCTTATATGAATACAATCAAATCTCCTTAAGCTCTTGAATTTTAATCTTCATTTGTATTCCATCTTGTGCCAAATCCATGTTGCATTTCTTTATAGCCCAGTAGTTCTGATGCTCTAATTCCATAGGGAGATGACATGCTTTCACAAAAACAATATGAAATTGGGACATACCAATGGGTGTCTTGTATGTTGTCCTATAATCCCACAATTCATCATCCAAGAGATTTATCCAATCCTTCCTATTTGGCTGCACAGTTTTCTCCAAAATTTGTTTCAACTCACGATTTGAAACCTCATCCTGGACATTTGTTTTGGTGTGGTATGGTGTTGATGTTTTTTTTTGTCACCCCATACTTCTAAAGAAGGGGAGTAAGATTCTGATTGCAGAAGTGTTTCCCGTGTTCACTGATGATGGCCTTCGGTACTCCAAATCTGCAAAAAATCTATGCTTTGAAAAAGTCCAAAACAAAATAAGAATCTTCAGTCCTGGTGGCCTTAGACTCCACCCATTTGATCACATAATAAACAGAAACTAAAATATATAGTAAACCAAATGAACTAGAAAAATGACCCATAAAATCAAGGCCATGTACATCAAAAATCTCACAGAATAATATGGGTTTTTGGGGCATTTGGTGTCTCCTAGAAATATTACCAGGGTGTTGGAAACATGAGAATGACATAAAAAACACATGAGCATAATGAAATTAACTAAGACAATACAATTCGGAGTCCAAACCTTTCCTAGCTATCTGTTGGGGTCCAAAGTGTCCACCACAAGCAAGTGTATGATAGAATTGCAGAACAGACTCAAACTCATGATCAAGAATACACCTCCTAATAACTTGTTCACTACACATAAGTAGGGATCATCCCACACAGAAACCCTTGACCCAATATTTAATTTTTGGACTTGATGTTTCTTTAAATTTGTAGGAATTTCAGAGGCCACAAGGTAGTTAAATAAATCAGCATACCAAAGATGTGTACCTAAGATGGAATAAAGATGCTCATCAGGGAAAGTATCCCAAATTGGTACTTGGTCCATGGTGTCATTCTCTAGTGCATGAGTAAGCCTACTCATGTAGTTAGCCACTAGGTTTTATGACCCCTTTTTGTCTTTTATCTCAATATCAAATTCTTAAAGAAGAAGAATCTATCAGATAAATCTGGGATTAGCATCTGGCATCTTTAAAAGTTACCTCAGAGCTGCATGGTCAGAAAAAAAAACTACTTTAGTGCCCAATAAATATGAACAGAATTTATCTAAAGAAAATATGATGGCACGAAACTCCTTTTCCATGGTTATGCAGTTTTATTGGGTTGAATCCAATATCCTCGAAGCATGGGTAATCACATGTGAACGTCCCTCCACCCTCTGTGATAAGACAGCTCCAACTGTAACGTTGGATTAATCACACATAATCTCAAAAGGAATGTCCCATTGTGGGGGTTGTATGATCAGTGGATTGGTTAGACACTTCTTCATCTCATTAAATGATATCCTACATAAATCATCAAACATAAAATTAGAATCCTTTTGAAGTAATCGCAACAAAGGAAGATAAATCCTACTAAAATCTTTGATGAAGTGTCGATAAAATTTTACATGACCAAGGAAAGATCTAACATCACACACACATGAAGGATGGGGTAGGAATAAAATAATATCTACCTTAGATCTATCAACCACTATCCCATGTTATGACACTACATTCCCTAAGACAATGCCATGCTCTACCATGAAATGACACTTCTCAAAGTTCAAGACCAAATTCTTCTCAAAAAATGATTCAGAATCTTTTCCAAACTAGAGATACAATCATCAAATGAAAACCCATACACTATAAAATCATCCATGAATACCTTCATGTAGGTCTCAATAAAATTAGAAAAAATACTCACCATGCATCTCTGGAAGGTACTAGGGGCGTTGTAAAGTCCAAATGGCATCCTCCGGTAGGAAAATGTGCGATAGGGATAGGTGAATATTTTCTTATTTTGATCCTCCAGAGAAATAGGAACCTAAAAATACCTAGAAAATCCATCCATGAAACAACAATGTCTTTTCCTAGCTAGTCTCTCAAGCATCTGATTAATAAATGCGAGGGGTAAATGGTCCTTGTGAGTGGACTGATTTAGTTTCCTATAATCAATAAGCACACACCAACTGTTTTTTACCCTCATCGAAACTAACTCCTCTTTATCATTTTTAACAATAGTAACACCACTTTTGTTAGGAACAACCTGAATAAGACTCACCCACTAGGAATATAAAATGGGATAGATTATACCCACCTCGATCAATTTTTCAATCACTTTTTTAACTACCTAAAAAAGTGTTGGATTGAGTCTCCTTTCTGGTCACCTAATTGGTTTAGCCCCATCCTCCAAAAGAATCATATGAATGAAAATGGATGTGCTAACACCAGATATGTCACCCAAGGTCCACACAATTTCCCTGATGTTCTCCCTCAAAAGGTTCAAAAGTTTTTCTTCATGTTCAAAAGATATCTTTTTAGTATTTATAACAGGTAATTTCTCACCACTTAACAAGTATGAGTATTTTATATTTGGTGGTAATATATTGAGTTCCAATATAGGGGAGTGATGTATGGATAGAGAAATTGAAGGAACTGAAATATGTGAACAAGGAAAATTATTATCATAATATACATCATCAAAATTAGAGAATAAAGCATCAAATCCATTAGCATACTCCACATCCATGCCATAATCAGATTGAACATGATCAAAATCAAAATATGAACCCATTTCAATATCAAATCTAAGAGAGTCTTGTGTATTTGAAATAGGTGTTGAAGTACTCTTAGACATCAAAATAGAACCAATGCTCGTAATCTCCCTAAGCATGGGAAAATCAAATTTCATGGGGTTTTTATTTGGTGGTTCAAAATGGGAGATAACAAATGTAAAATGGTCCTATAAGGGGTACTTCATGGAGTCCATAACATTAAATATCACAACTTCATCCCCAAACTCCATTTTCTTAAAGGTTGGGGCTGAAGACTCATTTTATTATTTAAAGAAAATCAAAGACCTCTTTTAACTGGGTAGAAGGAGACTCATTACATAGCCTAAAGGCTTAGCGGGCATGTAGCCCATTATATAGCCCATAGGCCCATATTTTTGGCCTAAGACCCATTCTGTAAATAGAAACCCGACTCCTATAGTACCCGGCACTGCTACAGTTCCTTGCTGCCGCTACAGTATCCTGCTGCCACTACAGTACCCACCGATCAACAGTACCACCACTGCTACAGTGCTGCTACAGTAACCTGCGCCCCATGGGTTTTGAACCCCCATTTTCCATGTAGGATTATGGGGTGCTTACCACTAAGACAAACCCCAACTACAATCCCCAAACTCCATGGAAAGTGTGCCCTTATTGACATTTATAATAGTTTTTGGAGTTTTGAGGAATGGTATACTTAAGATAATGGGAGCATGAGAACTTAATTGATCGTCTTCCATGTAAAGCATGTATAAATTTACTAGGAAAATCATGTCTCTTGCCTGGAAAAGTACATCCTCAAAGACTCCCATTCGATACGTTGTAGCTCTATTCACTAGTTGCACCACTACTCTTATTGGATTTAACTCCTCAACCTGTAAAAAAGAGAATAAAGAGTGAGGCATCACATTTATAGACTCTCCTAAATCACAAAGTGCATCAAAAAAGTTTAACTCCCCTATGGTGCATGGGATAGTGAATGTCCTGGGATCCTTTCACTTCATTGGCATTATTACATTTGGTGTAATGAGTGTTGAAACATTCCTTCCAAGATTGATCCTCTCATTTCTCTTAATCCCTATTAGATTGGTACAAAATTCTCTTAATAATTTTTCATACCTGGGTATTTTCTTAATATCTTCAAATAAAGGGATGTTGATCTCCACATGATTGAAAGTATCTAAAACATCTTTTTCAATTGCTTATTTAGCCATATTCTTGGTTTGTACAACCCTGTTTGGAAATGTAAGGGGTTTAAGTGGAACATCAACAATATTTTTCTTACCTTTATCTTTCTCCTTGGGTTTCTCATCATCTGGTTTTGAATGGGTCTTCTCCGGAGTTGAGGTGAATCCCGGTGGAACAATAGGTGAAAATGTGTCAGTTTTTTTCATTCCACTTCTCAATGTGACGGAACTAACATTCCCCTTTGGATTTGGAGTAGGTTGGGAAGGAAGATTTCCGAAGTTATTACTTACGAGATCATGGAGGGCAGTGGCAATCTGGCGCATTTGTGTCTTCAACTCTCTCAACTCTGAACCTTGACTCTTCTGCTCATTCTGTTGATTAAGAACAATTTTCTTTAAAATATCATCAGTATTATAATCTACCTTTGGTTGATAATTCCCTTGTTATTGACTTGTTGATTCTTGAGCTTCAAATCACCTTTGGGTTGTTGGAAACCCTGTTGGTAAGGTGGAGACTTCCGGAAGTTTTGTTGAAAAGGGGGCCCTTATTATTGTCCAGAGCCATACCTCATGTATGATTGATCCTTACACCCTTGGTTTTATGTTGTTGAAAAGTAATAAAGCTTCTTTTATGGATATCTTTTTTGTTTCTGCTGATATGGTCTCCCAAGAAACATTATTGTACAATCTTCTGTCTCTTTTAGTGGCGGGCAACAATCAATTGGGTGGCTGGTCTCAGTGAAAATGCCACAAGGACTTAAAATAGGGGTTGGGATGTCTTTTTTTCTAAATAAATATGTCTCACCACAGTTTTAAACTCTTCCAACTTGGTATCAATCAAATGACTTTCAAGAGAAGAATGACTTAACTGATGTACTCCTCAAACATGTGGTATACCTCGATCACCTAATTGTTGATAGTTTTGTGTCATCTTTTCAATCAATGAATGTGAAGTTACTAGTATCTTATCCACCAATGCTTCTATAGACACAGAATCCACCATTCTTCTCTCCATAGGTGTGAGTCCTTCATAGAAGTACGGGATGAGTAGTTTCTCACTGATTTGGTGATGTGGGTAGCTTACACACAACTTCTTGAATCGCTCCCAACACTCACAAATTGACTCCCCATGGGATTTCTTGATCCCTGAGATCTTATTTCAAATTGATTTGGTCCTTGATTCTAGAAAAAATCTCTACAATAAAATACATTTAAAATCATTCCAACAAGTTATATCTTCAGGTTCTAAATAATACATCTAATCTTCCACAACTCCATCAAGTGAGAATGGGAATGATCTTAGTTTGATTTGGTCTTCATATACCTTTCTTGGTTTTAGGGTTGATAAAACCACATTAAATTCTTTCAATTTTTTATTTGGATCCTTACCAGATAATCCATGAAACATTAGAATAAGATGAATTAATCCATATTTCATATCAAAGTCTGATTCGAGATTTGGGTATGCAATGTAATTTGGTTGATAGTCAATATCATGTTCATCCAATTCTCAAATGGTTATATTAAGTTAATTTAAAATATTATAATCCATTGGTTCTTGTTTTATGTTTGAATTTTAATTTCTTCTAATTTCAATTTTCTGAGAGTGGAGTAATTCTCCAAGTGGTTCAATGTTGAAACTTCCTGTAGACTAAGAATGCCTGATTCGAGCCTGAAGGCTACGTTCAATCTCAGGATCAAGATCTAAGATATCTTCGGGATTAGTTCATGTCATAAATAAAATAAAAATGAAAAGAAGAAAAGTGTACCATAGTAAAATAAAAATTAGAAGTTTGAGTTGATGGTTCAAAAAGTAGTAGAAGAAAATAAAAGAAGAAAAAATTCAGATTAGGTAAAGAAGGAAGAAAAAAGAGAGGAAGAGAATAAAATGTAAAATAAAATAAATACATGTAATTAGTTGAAATAATTAATTTCCTCCCCAGAAATGGAACCGATTTGAAAGGCACTGTAATGGGTTCCCTCAAATCATTAGTGATTTTTTGGGTACTTAGGTGTAGTTGAGTGTCTAACTAAGGTCGTCTCTCAAAGGAGGAAGTAAATTTGATAACTTATTAAAGGTATTTTAAAAATAGCATAAAAGGGTATAATAACACTAATTGAAAGGATGTGGGAGGGGGGGTTTACCATTATTAAAACTATAAGAAGTTTTCTGGAAGAAGATTGTAGAATATTTTTTTTAATTTTTGAAATGAAGTTCGATTAAAAAGACACAACAAGAAGATGTTTTTTAGACAATATTTAAAAGACATAATCGATTTAACTATACAATTTAATTTACTTATTAATAATTATCATTTAAATTAATATCCACTTAATTATTTTCCCCTAATTTTTTAACCCCTGAACCCTACGAGAATTAACCTTACCAAAAATATGAAGAGAATTAAACCCTATGTTATCTTCGGAACATGCAATCACAACACCCTACTTTTATTGATGTTATAATAATATCTTATGGTTAGTGGTAAATAAAATAAAATATCCATTCTTAAAAATGAGGATGAATTGAGCTTACGGATTATATTTTAACTCTACAAATTTATCCTGTGTGGTCTTTTTTATCGATTAAGTTTATGCTCTCACAATTTACACAATACTCGATCTCGAGTGTTTTTGTGTAAATTGTTAAATTGATTTCTTAGTTTCTTATAATTTAAAAACTCAATTCATGGATTATATTAATTTAATTAAATTATCTCAATGATTCAAAATAATTAAATGAATAGGGTAGAAGATAGGTCAATCACTAAGACAACTACTCTTCCATGGGCAGTGTGGTCATCGTGGAGACGTTTTGCATGAGCAAAGGATTGAAAGGGTAGAACCCAATCACGTATCCACTCATGATTACAAACCAAATAGGATGATTAAAGAAGAATATAATCTAACAAAATAGAATAAAATAGAAGAAATAAAAAAAATAACAAGTAATTTTGTTACACAAATGAAAACATTACAACATGAAGAAGAGAATAAGGCTTCAATGAGGGGATCCTTGCTTCAAGAGATACCCCTCTTATAATGGTTGTAAAATTTTAGTGAAACAAATTTTCCTCCACCTTAAATTTTTTAATTCATGTACCAATCCTTAAAAATGAGAAAAATACATATTTGTAGAGTGGAGGGGATGTTAGGTTAAAAGTTGTTTCAAGTGTGAATGAGAGAATTATTCCAAATATTTTAATCCTATTTTTATCATCTTATTGACCACAAAAACGCATGAATTAGATATCCTTAAATATTTATAATATGTGATAAATTGTTTTTTATATACCCTCTCAAAATTTGGGCTCAATACATGCACGGATGTAGAATATATGCCCCAAACACTAAAGTGATATCCAATCTCGTGTGTCCAGCCCACAATTTAATTAATGACCCATTTACTCCATCAAAATTCAATCTTTACCTCTAGTATCCTGAATAAACGTTGTAGAAAATTAAGTTAGGAACACTTTTACAAAATATTTAGTTCAAATAACTCATATTAAAATATTTATGTGCGAAATACTATAGTGCATTTTAAAAGGGTAAAACTGGAATTTTCATTAAATTTTCAAATGAATGATCCAATCCCAAATATTTCGTAAATGAACATATTTAGCACAATTTGTGGAAATTATGTCATTTATCAATAAAATATTCAACAAAATGGTGTTTTATCAAGAATCCATATCACGCTATTTTGAAAATAAGATATGTATAATTAGGTTTTCTACTCTTTTAAGGAAAATAAGTAATGATATTCCATTTTAATAAAAACAACTTCCTATTATATTTTTAAAAATAGTTTTCAAAGTATGAGATACCTTTTAGGAAATTCCTTATAAAAAACTGGTACTAAAATAGTTGTCTCGGTATGTAATAAAAATGGATAAGTGACTTCATAACAAAATTAGAAAAAAGTAGAAGGTAACATATAAGTAAAGTAGGTATCATGAGATAAAGAACCATGGGAAATACCAATGTAGCTATGTTAGTGGGTAACTAGGATCCTAGTACTCACAAATATTGACCACGAATACAAATCTCTATATTATTCTTGATTCAACCAATCCCCATCTTCATAGTTTAGTTAGTGTTGTATCATAAATCTTCTAGGTAGGGAGGGTCATTCATAGCGTACTTATCCCAGTCTACCCACCAGGATTCATAGAATTCCCGTGTTCCCTACCTAAATGGAGGTGAGTTTTATTAAACTATAATATATGTACATATCATACAATTTCATAAAAACAATTATCCACTTTCACACATCAGATATCCCTCCTTAAGTGTAACCCCTTTTTGAGTCACATAAACCAAGAACAAGTCTATTAACCAGAACATCTACCAAATGACACATCTATGACATATACCAAATTTCTAAATCAATTTTCATGCCTTAAGAGTTGTTTTCCTTTTTTATAAAATAATTCAAAGTTCCAACTGAGCATCAACATTTTACGAAAACACATTACATTTCAAAAAAAGGTTATAAACATATTTTAACATGAATAATAAATGTTGGAAGCTTACATAAATTATGTAAACAAATAAAAATAATTTTAGAGATCCACAACCAATTTTTCATAGTATATATATACCACATAATAATAAAAAACAATTTTAAAACACACAAGAAATAAAGGAATTCAAACTAAAGGCTCATACTTAGGAAACCTACCACAAAACACAATGATTTTAATGATGACCATTTGAATCTCACCCAAAAATTTCCAAAAAAGAAAAATATACCATTATTTTACACTTACACACATATTCTCCAATATATATTTAACTATTTTTGTAACATATTTATTCCCCTCACCCTAAGGGAATATTTAAAAAAGAGGGTTTATATATATATATTCCTTACCCATGTATATGTGTGTAAGTCGCCTTTATGAATGGCAGTCCAAATCTACACCAAGGAGGTCTAAGGTATACAAGGAAAATACAAGAAACTAATAAATCACAAAATCCTGAAATAAAAATTGACCAAAGTTGAAAAATCAGAATAAACTTACCTGAAACTGATGTAAAACTCAATTCCTTCAATAACAGTGGCTAAAAATAACCTTAATTGATCAGCATGAAACCTAAGAACAAATAATCAACAAATTTAATACCCAAATTCAGGTGAGAATTTATATGGTTCATGTTAACCCCATATAAAAAGAGGAAAACATGAAGAAGAAGGAAGGGTAAGAGAGATGATGAGGAGGAATTCTTAGCAGTGATGATTGAACTAAGAAATAGGAGGTGAAACAGTTGAAATCAAAGAGAGGAAGGGGGTGTGTGCATGACTGGGATAAGGAAGGGGGTCTAGTTAGTGTGTTTGTGTAATTGGGGAGGGGAATAATAAATTAAATCTTTAATGGTTTTAATAGTATTCGTAGTATTATTAGTAGTAGTAGTAGTAGTAGTAATAATAATAATAATAAAATTTTCTTTTTTCATCTTGCATGGTTTGGATGCATGGATGGTCAAACCATGCACCAACTGTGTCAGATAATTTAGGACTCTAGAAACCTCACAAGACTAGGATGCACAGTTAAGGAAACTATGTGTTTTCTATGTGGTTAGCTCTGCTAAGAAATGCAGATGCACCTGCACGATTTTCACACGGTTTATACTGACCATGCACTAACCATTAACCCATGATGAAAGAGACAAAAATTAAAATTTAAAACATGTTTAGGCCCAAAACTAAAAAACAAGTCTAAATATATTTAAAAAATTAAATGTATTTAAAAATCCAGGGTCAAAGTGTGATACCACAATTATAATAGGAATAGTACAAAAGAAAAATAGTACTAGAAATAAAATCAACAAATTAAAATAATTATAAATGATAATTTTTATTTAAATGATTGGTTTTAATGAATTTATATGAAGCAAATATGGATATTAAATGAATTTTTGGAATCAATTTCATTAATAATTATAATAATTTGTAATATAGCCATTATAAATTGATTATTTTAATTATGATGTATTTATGGTAATAGTGAGAGCTAATTGATACTGAAGGGAGAAAACATATAATAAAACAGTAGTTACACCCTATATGAGTCTCATTTATCATATATTGGGAGGGATCTAGCATCACTGATGTTCTCCCTTAACCAATATCAATAATAAATTTAATAACTGAGATTAGAGTAAAATCACCTGCGGGAGGAGTTCAAATTAGTAAAAATCACTACGAAATCAATTTTTGTTAGACCATGAAATAAAAATTCCACCATTTCAAACCTTAACCTTACGTATTATGCTGGGTTATGTATCTAGGAGTAAATTTGTATTAAATTGTATATTCTTTTAGAAACAAAATGTTGGTTTCTCTGATATAACATTTTTATCAAATATATAAACCATATATAAAATTTAAAATGTACATAATTAGAGGATTAATTAGGTAAAATGGATTGAATATTTGGTATTAGAATATTGAAATTATGTAAGGGGATAATTTTTTAATTTTTTGTAAAAAAAGTCAAATACAGTATAAAATGGTGAAATTTGGTTAAATATGATAAATATGATGTCATATATATATATAATAATGACTCAACTTGGAAAATGTTTTTCTATTTACAAAATTTTTACACTACTAATTATATTTTATCACTAATAAAGGTAATTGGGATATAAGGGGTAAATGGAGCACTAAAGTTAGTGGAGAAATAAAATAATCAATAATTTATTCTCTGAAATTACACTCACTACACCTATAAATACCCACCACACCTTCTCACTTATCTCACACCAATTTCAAATTTACCTATTAATTTATCTATAAAGAAATATATCTTATATATCTATCTTCAAAATTAGATATTTTGATTAGTTTTATGCTTCATCTCTAGGCTAAGAAGCTCAAGAGTGGTAAGGGTTCTCATTTCACCCTCTTAATTTCCTATTTGAATTAATTTAATTTTAATCTCATTTAAAAATCCACATAATATGATTTTATTCTTATATATACTTGTTATTATCACCCCATTGATCTATTATCAAAGTTATAATACCCAAATCCCTATCATATTTCCCTTTCATTAGTCATTACCATGCCAAAGTAAGGATTCATAATCCATCCTTTTCATTTATTTGTGTAATAATTTACAATTTATTTTCATTTACATGTCAAATTATATTATACTTAAATTTTATAAATTCATTATTATTATTGACATGATGTTTACTCGGTGAAAAATAAATGGTCCTAACTATACACCTTGTTTGACACGCTAGGGGATATGCTTTGGATGATTCACATTCTCTTTAGGGATCATAATGAAGTATTTCAATATATCATTATTGTGTTTTCAATTTATATATCAAAAGAATGTAAGTTTCACACTATATGTGGTAGTGTTGATCTGGGGGATATTTTCCTATCATTTCATTGGTCTCCTACCATTTCAAATACACGTATTTGATTTCCAAAACACCTTGATAATCTTAGTCATTTCAAGTAATTGATAACCGCACATTTTTAATCTTCTCTTGATAAGGGTAATTATTTTATCATTGTGAATCCCTATTCATTCCTTACATTGCTTAAGGTAATTCACCTATATATCCTTTTTTATTCATTTATTGGGGAAAACTATTGTCATGTCATAAACTCCTTTGTTTTATATGGTAAAATCTAATTGGATAATCCTTATTGAGAAAATATGCTAAATATTTTTATTTTTTCATTCATGAACATTATTCCATGTATATGTAATGATCATTTAGTATGTGATGGAATGTATTGTAATTTTATGTAATGGATAGGCCCCAAAATTATATATCTCCTTAGTGTACTATTAGGTCACATGAAACAACAAAGATAGGGTAATGGGAGTGCCCTTACCCTTTTATGTATGATTTCATGGTAAAAGGCCATGAAGATAGGTTTATGATGTTCAAAATTATGTATTATTATCATTTAAATTATTATTTGGTCATTTACTTCAATCCATGTAATTATTGAATACTTTTTTCATCCATGGATTATATTATACTCATGTATTCATCATTTTTTATCTTCTCCTACTATGTCATTATTATGTCATGATAATTCCATTGTATAATTTTCATTACTAAGAATTTGAGATCACCCATTACTTTTTTTCATTTACCTAGACAACTAAGTGGAATATTGTGTGCAGCCAGCTTTCTGGATTGCACTGAGAATTAAATATTTACACTTGATAATGTAATATGTCATATTTCATTATAATTTTTATGTGTCCAATCTCTTAAGTACTATTAAACATTTATATTGGGAATTTTATCTCATATAATATAAATACAATGTAACAAATAAATCACCAGCTCTGGGTGACCCAGGTTAGGTGAAGTATCATAGTTTTCATGATTAATTGTTATAGAAAAGTAATGAAATCATCAATATCTACAATGAACATTCTTAAAGATATGTACATGAGACTCTTGGGAACTATGAATTCACTATGAAATAAAAAAATGAAAATGATTAAATGGATAGAGGATGTGACATGAATAATAATTTTAAAGTATGGGTTTTTTTATATTAAATAAATAAAATAGAATTATCATGGGATATATGATAATAGTAAGTGAAGTATAAATAAGGTAAGTGGATTCTTGAATGAATAATATAAGACTTATGTGAACTATTGGGTGATCTAAAAGTGATATTAGGAATAAAATGAAATATATTTTCTTGGGAGGTATAAATGTGATCATTTTAATTAATGAAATTCATGAAATTTATTATGGAATGTAAACAAGGGAAATATATTTTAACAGTAACAGATTATAATGGTTAATATTGTGTATGACATTAAAAGATACGAGGTGATTATATTTAACTATTCAATAATTGTTCCCCTTGTAAAAACACACCCACATAAAATGGAGTATAAGTACCTAGTTAATGTTTTTTTAATAAAGGTAAGAGGGTAAGGGTTGGTGGTATGAAATTTAATGTATATATTGGTGGAATCATTATGAAAATGATTCAAATTATTGGGTTGTGATTATGGGATATAATTATGTAACTTAAATTTATTTTTATGACTTAGACATAGATTGCAGTGGGGAAAATAATTTCTTCAATGTTATGATATTTCTAACTAGATAATTAATAACGAAATTTATCTTTTATTAAATTATTATTCATTTTCTAGAGGTTTGGGAAGTGGGATTCCATTGTGGGTGATGTAGTAGTTGGATTAAAACATTGGGAATCTCGAATTATTCATAGGTGGATGCTTTGATTTTTTTGAGGTTTTCTATTTTGTGTACTTGGATGTGATGCAACGATTAATGATTGTTCATTAATGATAATGAGGTTATGCAGTGTTCTTTTTCACACTCACCCTATGGATAGGAAAAGAGTGAGATTATATGTTACTTTCCCCTATCTCCCATAAATCTAGGTAGAATCTAGAGATGAATTATATGATTATCTACCACTACTCAGCCACTACTCTAGGATGATACATTTTGGATATTTGTAGAATATGGTTAGAGAAAATTAATATTTCTAATATATCCAGTGTGGGATAAATGTAGATGAGTAATTATTCCAATATCCCTATGTGATATGGTGAAAAAAGGGATGGGTGGAGACAGGTAATTCCTCCTAAATCCCTATTTTGGGAAAACATTGGATGGTAATTCACTCAAGTGGTGACACTCCTTTCTTTACTATACATAGGTCTTGGGTTGCATGATGATATACCAGGTACTATCTATCCTCCTATCCACTTATCTATGAATTAAGAGGATAATATATATAGTTGTATATCTATATATGTGTATTTCTACTAATATTCTAGCGTAAATAATTTTCTATAGAGATGCGTATTTCTTCCAATGTCAGAATAGGTATAAACCTCTAGCCATAGAAATGTAAATTTCATATAGAAAATTAGAAATAAATGGAGGTTTTTTATTACCTCCAATACTTATGAGATAGGTTGATATGTTTATTCCCTCTATTATCTCATAACATTTGGATCAATGGTGAATTACTGGGCATGATACCTTTGATGGGATGTGTGATCGGTTCTTATGTTCTAATATGTTTTATATGGAAGAATTTTTATTTAGCAAGAATTATGGAAGTGAGTTATGGGTATCCTTATAAGATTTGATTATTAACTCTGTCTATGTTACAAATTATTTCAGGTACATCATTTTTCTTTACCTTGTTCATTATTTATGCATGTAGACACTAGGTTATTTTTTAGGTAGATCTAATATTTCGGATTGACTATACTATGTATTATTATACTCACTCCTACATTCACACTTATATGTTGTTCACCTTGTGTCTATTTAAATCATCTAATGTAGAAAATGAGAAATCATGGATCTTAGATATGGAGGTAAATGTGGATAACTAGTAGAATAGAGATCATTATAGTGGTTAGCTTCAAACTATTATTATTTTGGATGTCATATACTTGGGATATGTCAGACTTATTTAATTTTTGGCTATCCAGATTATTAAATTATGTCATCTTACCTCATACACTATAAATTTATTTTATATTAGTCGCATTGTATCTTTGTGGTTTTTTATATATTAAATTATTTATTCATTGTTTTTATTCCCATATATGTCTTGGTGAATTTTGTGCAAGTTAATTGGTAATGATTTAGAGATAGATGTAATTCTACGCATCATATTGTGTGGATATCTCAGCACTAGTCGTTAGACCCTATCTTAATAGAGGTGGGTTTATGGATTTCACTTAGTGGTGAGTTGGTATGTGACAATCTTGAAGACTCTTGTAATTAATTAGAGTATTCTCTATTTTGGGGAACTTTATTTTTTTCTATCCATATCACCATATCCATTTCTTGTCTAAATAATTTCATTTTAATAAATTTTCTAGGGATATGAGTTTGGGTTTTTAATGATTAAGTAATTATAAATAATAAATAAATTAAATAACAAAAATAATGAGTTTTTATTAGTGGTAAGCACCCTATAATCTTGCATGAATAGCCCTAGTTCAAATGTGAGTGTGGGAATTATTTCTCTATGTACTGTAGTAGGTACTACAGTGATATTGTAGTAGTAGTAATTTTCACGTGATTTGGGATTTTGGTCCACATAATAAGGCCTTAGGGATACATATTCTGCATTCCATCATGTCCCTTCAAGACATAAGGCATGCGAACCATAAACAATTGATAGAAGGTGTCATTATGCGGGTAGGTGGATGGCCCGACATAATAGGTGGGTGGTGTATCAGTGAGATTCACAATCACTACCAGTTTGATGGCCTTGATAGAAATATGATAATGTCAGTTCCTACCAATCAGCCTTCTATATTTATGTGGGATAGAGGGGTTCCCTGGAACAATAATATCTAAACACACTATAATAATTATAGTAAATATTGGATATTTTTTAGTTCAATTTTGTAAAAGTGTGCTATATTTTTTAAATAAATCATTGTGGCCATGACCCCCCACCCCACTAGAAACCCTCTATGCCTCCCCCTCGACAACACTGGATGTCGGGCCTTATCTCATCATCGACCTCACTAATGCTCAACATCAGACCCCACTCATACTCCCCCTCACCAAATCCTAATGTAGGACCCCCTATTATCCTCCCCCTACTACCAATCAAAATCAGACCCCCTCTTAGCCTCCCCCATAACATTTCTTGATGACAAACCAACATCCGTCTTAGAATCATTGTGGGTTTCCCTCTCAGCCTCAACCGGCTACCATCTCTACTAGAAAATACAAGTGTCAATTCTACACAAGTGTCCCATTTTCTATAAATTCAGAATAATATAATCCCATATATACCTCATCTGGAAATATAGATATTTATGTTAGGATAATACTCTAACATTATATAATCATAATGTCAAATAATTATTTTTGTTATCATCTTATTCAACTTCACATAAACATATGTCCTTGTAAAATTGATTGGAATAACATTAATCCTGTTATCGATGTCAAGAGTAGATATGGACAGCATCCCAACCCATACTATAACCAAGAAAAATCACACACCATATCTCATTAAAAGTATATTGATATTCATATGATCCACACAAACCTAAAAAATAAATAAAGGGGTTATAACATCCCACCCCAAATCCATGTTTATAGTGGATAGGTATAGCATCTGTATCCCATCCCAACACCTAATATTTAACTATTATTCCATCCAATTACAATTTTATAACTAGATAGAACTATCATAACATCCAATTCCATTTTCATATCAATTATTAGGTTTTAAATACAATAATCCCTCCTTTTATTCCTATATTTTAGTATATTTGAGAAATATTGGTGTTTGATTGGTATTTTTTTGATCCATTATTGGTATTTATTATTTTTCTAGTTTTTGATGGGTAAACTCTTGGACACTATGATGTTTATTTCAATGATTTTATACAATAAGTGAATTGTTATTATGTTTGTGTTTTTAATGTGAAATTAATGATTTTAGAATTAAGGTAAATTGATTGAGAATGATTTTACATAAATTGATAAGTGATAAACACTATATATGAATTTTTTTTAGTGAAATGAAAGTGAAATTACATGTAAAAAAGATTCTTAATTGGGTAAATTGTGAAATTATTCATTAAATTGATGTTTAAATTATTATAATAATAAATAATAAATTTATTTGTGATTAAATTATTGTTTTAGTGATGGTTTTGTTATAGTGAGGTATTGTTATAATTAATGAAATAAATCATGAAATGTGATTTTGGGTATAAATTGTGTGTATGTATTCTAAAAATGTATTCACTTCATGTTTTATTGGTAATATAATATTTTAATATAAATTTCTAAATGAAATTTCATTTGAATGAAAAACTTATGTGTTTTTATTTTTTAATCATAATTTGAAAAATTGAAATTGAATTCCTTTTTGAAATTAAATGTATTTTATTTTTATATATAATAATATATTTATATTTCATATTTTAAAGTGTAGAAAATTGGGTAAATATGAATAAAATTTTTATTACCTTACATTAGAATAGATCTCAGCATGGTACGGGCATGAAAATGTTTTTTTTATTTTCAAATAAAAAATGATATGGGGATGGAAGAATTGAATGTTTATGTCCTAAATGAAAATTAAAATGATGAATAAATATAGATGAATTATTTAAGAACTTTATATTGAAAAAATTTACCCCACATTATATGAATCAGATTTTCCATAGAGAATTGAAAGTTACAGAAAAATCAAACACTTATGTCTATAATAAAAATGAAAATGTTAATGCCCCAATAGTGCATAATGAAATTAAAAACTTGATAAATAATTATTTTAGCATTTTATAGAAACACCATCTACAATGTAACCCATCTATTGATTCACTTGTTAATGTTGTATATATTTTTTATGCTTACAAAACTGTTGGGAATTCTGTTAGAGATGATAATATATTAATGGATAATGATGAGGAGACTAATAAAAGGTAAAACTAAACTGATCAAGAAACTATATTTTTAGTATTAGTTATATGTGGAAATATAAAATTGTATTAAGGATGTGAGAAATATTCAAAATTGTCTTTTTCTGATGTTATGCCACATCATGTGTTTATGTGGACTTAAAAACAAATTAGTGTACATGGTATTGGAATTTTTGTGTGATATATTTATTGAACCTAAGATACCTGTATAATTTAATGAGTTGAAGAAGATTATTATAAATCTTGGACTCAATTATATGAAGATAAATGCATGTCCCAATGATTATATAATTTTTAGAATAAATATTCATATAAATAAAACTAAAAAATATGGTGTGCTACCATATGGGAATCAACAAATAATTATGTCACTTTGAATATGTGTATTACAACAAAGAAATAGAAAATGAGAATATTTTTTTAATTTTTTATGTTTCTTTTCATTAAAATCAATTTTTTTAAGATTTTTATATCATATGAAAAAAATAACATTTTAAGTGGCATGATTTTTATAATTATAACGATGACTTCTTCTGACATCCAAGAGATTAAAAAGTGTGGGATACCTTTTATTCATTGCATCCATATTTCTATTCCAATCCTAGAAATGTATGCTAAGGAATGGAATCCAATAGATCCTTTTTGGACTTTAATTAGTAGTAATATAATTTGGTGAATTGTTTTTATCTCTTATAATATACCTCTTTAGATGTGTATGAAATAGACTTCATTCATCATATCAATGATTATTCCTAAAAATATAATGCCTAGAAATGACATTTATCTCTACCTTCAGCCACTTATTCAAGAATTATAGGAGTTATGGAATTTTGGTGTAGAAACATACTATTTATATAAAAGAAAAATATTAAAATTGTATATTTCCCTTATGTGGACCATTAGTGACTTTCATGGACTAAGACATTTTTCTAGTTTGAAAAATCACATTGTTTTGGTATTTCTAGTTTGTAACATTGATTATGAGTCTCAATGGATGACTTGTAGTAGAAACTAGTATTTTATGTGTTATTGTTTCTTATTTGATAAATCTCATAAATTCTATTTTGAAATTAATCTTTCAATAAAAAAAATTGATTTGTGGCTTCCACCAAAATTATCATCAGGATCACAAATATTGATACAATTATAAAATGTTGGTAAAGAGTTTGGAAAACAAATTAGTTGAATAGAAGTGTAGAAAGAGTTTTAACACCATCTATTATAAGTGGATGACAACAATGGAAGAAAATGAGCATAGATCTCAAACATCCATATCAAGAATTTAGTTTTTCAAATCATAATCCTGAAATTTCTTACATTGATAATAATGTGTGTGAAAATGTGTTGTTTAAATTTCTTAATGAGAAGGAAAAATAAAATAATTATTTAAATGATCATAAATACTTATAATAAATCAATATCAAACTTGATCTATGTTCAAATGAGAATGGGAAGTATCTGGTAGCTTTTTTTAAGGTTTGGGATGAAGCCTCAATTATTATTAAATCAAAGCAAATACCTCTTTAACTAGGTAGAAGAAGACCCATTACATAGCCCAAAGGCCCAGTAGGCATTTAGCTTATTACATAGCTCGTATGCCCAATTTTTTGGCCCAAATCCCATTCTATGAATAGTACTGCTATAGTACCCATTCTGCTACAGTACCCCATAGTACCTGCCGCTACTACAATACCCAACTACCGCTACAGTGACATGTTGCCGCTACAGTGCCTACCATTGCTACAGTACTGCCACTACTATAGTATGCTCTAGTAACCTGCGCCCAATGGGTTTTGAAGCCCCATTTTTTCATGTAGGATTAAGGGGTGCTTACCACTAATCCAAACCCCAACTACAAGTATCTAGCAGCTATTTTTGCAATGAAAAATCATTGGAAATATGTTTTACATTAAATATTAAAATATGTGAAAGATTTTGATTTATATTATATTAATATTTTAAGATCTATTGATTTTAATTACCACAAGATGTATGGATTTAAAATTCGTGACTCGCATGTATTGATGGATTAATTTCTAACTTTGGAAATGCAGAATTTTTTACCTAATAAAATAATTATCATTCAAATAAAATGTTTCAAATTATTAAATATATTTGTGAAAATATATTAAACCCCAACTAATTGGATGATATTCAGGAAATAATTGTATGGAAACTGGGCCATTTTCATATAATATTCCCATCATTATTTTTCACTGTGATGATTCGTATGATGGTTCATTTTTTCAAAGAATCTAAAATTGGAGGTCCCGTACATTATCGATGGATATATCCCATAGAGTGGTATTTTATTTCAAAATAATTTTCATTAAAATGTTATAATTCTCTTAGTCGGTATTTAAAAACATTATCTATAAATTACATACCTTTTATCATTATTTATCTTGGTCATTTGGAATCATATACAAAAAAATCACATAGATAAGTTTTTATTATGTAAGTTTAACTTTTCAAAGAGTGTTTAACCTTTTTTAAAAGGTATTTTTATTTAATAGAGACAATATTTAGTCAAGTGGGATATGTTGATGATAATATATTTCAATTTCAGGATAATAATAAGTCATCAATGCTTCCAAATTTAGGTCAATAAGTTGGAAAATTATCCTCATTTTCATTGAAAGATGTCTAGTTAGGATAGGAACATGGATATGTTCTACTCGATATTGATATTTTTTAACCTTGTATAAAAAATAAGAAGAAAAATAAAAAATACCTTAGGATTCAAACTTGGAATGAGATAGAGATCAAAAAAGTTGCTACCAATGAAATTTTTTAATGGTTTTCACATCATAAAAGTTCTTAATCTAATATTTAGTTTGAATATGTTGACAATTATCTTAATTAGCTAATAATTTTTTATATCATCTTGTATAGGTAATGAATACTATTAATCAATCTCATAGATTTCAAGTTTTTATCTCGAGGTCTGCTGAACCATGCAAGAAGATTCATTGCTTGTAATATTGGTCATTTGAAGTTTCATATTATTATCCATGGGGAAGGTTTTTAGGTACAAAATAGTGGAGTTTTCATATTTTCATATCAAGGTTACTATGGGATATTGGTTGACATTATCAAGTTAAATTATCTTGATAAATTTTTAGTTTTTCAATTTAAATGCAACTTGGTCAATATTAATAGGTGTATAAATAAATATTAAATAAAATTTACTTATGTCAATTTATCTTGGTTGATCAATACTAGAAAGTGGTAATAAATTGATCCATATATTTTCTTCTTCCTAAGAAAAAATGAAATGTTATTTTGATAATATAGTGGTTAATGGGTGGAGTTTTTCTTTTCACATAAAACCAAGAGACATATGTAATATGGATAATTAAGGTGAATTAATTTGTTGTATTGAACCCCATAAACAACAATAATCTAAATTGTTTGCAATTCATGATATTTAAAATTTTGGTCTTGTGAGGGAGAGTGAAGAAGAAGAACAAACTGACTGAATGGCCTGAAGGCCTAAATTTTTTTATTAATTTTTTGATAAACCCCCTTTTATAGAGAAAGGGGGAAACATCACATGACTTCAAGGACATAAAACATTAAAAAAAATCAAAGGTCAAAACCCAGAACAAGTCTATGAAGAAATACCCCTCCCCAAAATCATCATTAATATGGAAAACCTCCACCAATAAAGGACTGTACAGCTAGCTATCCCATACAAAAATACACGGTCCTCGTACCGATGGCAGAGACATACCCTCTCAAACTTCCAAGTCTGAATAGACATACATGGTGAAAGCACCTATTCTAATCCCTGTCTGGAGAAAATCCTTATAGAAAGTCTGGGAGTGGCCATCCAAAACAAAAACCAACCTTGGACACTTCTTCTTACTCAAAACAAAACTGTTGTTCCATCGTCACGAGTTCACTGCTAGATGACCAGATCGACAATACCTCTCCAAAAAACACTGAAAACCAGAGAAATACTTACATAAAACAACTCCCAACATTAATCGTCCATAATCCAAACAGAGAAATAAACACCTTAAGAGACCGATGTGAAGAAAATAGTCGAATAACCAAACATTATACCAACATCAAACCCCATCCTAAGAACGAATCATCAAAACCAAGACCAATTCCAGCCCGTGAACAAAACCGAACACTAAAACATGATCGACTGCAAAAAACCTAAAATAGAAAAACATCACCAAAACGCCAGAAGCAAGACCACCGCAAGTCAGATCCCGTCACTGCCATCGCAGTTACCCGCAAAGACCATGACGATCCACCCAACATACAAATGGAAGACGCGGCAGAACACTCAGTTCGTAGAAGCTGGATCTTTTCCTCTGATCGGCACCCTACTTCCTTGAAAGTCCCTATCTAGTGAAGGGGGATTAGGGCGAGGAGAGGACAGCAGAGATGTAAGGAAAGGTCGAGTCCACAAAGCTATCTATGCCACTACAACTGAGGATCCTCCACCACATCCTCATTGATCAAGAGGGAGGAGGCATCGGGCCAACCCTAGACAAAGGAGGCGGCGATGAGGAAAATAATTTCATGAAGATCACCCCTTACGGGCTCATCATTTTGTGTTATTTCTAGATCAAATAAGAAAAACATATTGAATAATAAGAAATGATATTAAAAATAGATATATATAAAAACATGACCAACCAGGAATAAAATTTGTATGTTTTTTATATTAATAAATGTATTAAATTTTTTGTATATTAATAAATGAAAGGACTATTTTTTTAATATTAATAAATGAAAGGAATATTTTTTAGTAGTTTTGTTATGCAGAATGAGGTTTACTAATAGTACCTTATCTATATCACAAGATTACAATTCTCCCTCTCTGACACAATGTATAATTCATCACATAACCTGAACACTTTTTTTATTCCATTTAAAATTCTCCTAATATGTTTTAATTCATAGTCATGAATTCTACTAGTGATGTTACGAAATCAGATAGGAAATATATGATGGATCCATCTGGTAATCTAACCAATAGACAGATGTCATTTAGAGGTTATTGGTGGGTTAAATTCATCAGTATGTAATTCACCGTCATAAAATTACTTTCTTAAATATTCTTAATAATTTTTTTAATTTATATGTTAAATATAAGAAAATAATAATATAAGGGAAACAAACATAAAATGTCAAGATGTTTGCAATTTCACTAACATAAAGTTAGTTTCTCCTTTAAAGGAATATCAGGAACCCACTATGGACACGGTAGGCATTTTTGGGAAGTTACTAGGGCATTTAAAATGTGAATTGACCTCACTAAATATTCATTATTTAGATTGGAGTCACATTCCATTATCCGGGAAAATGGTTTTTTTTTATTCTTAGATAAACTTAATATCATTATTATGTATTAATATATGATTAAATTAAATATTATTACTTAATGTCTCAATAATTTATTCCATTTTATGTATTTATATGTAAATGATATTTCATTTTTATTTGATTAATACCATTTCACATCAATGAACCTTGAATAATTTGGGGAAAAATGGAAATATTTCAAGTGGTGATTGTGGCATGAATTCAACGGTGCATCACTATCAGTGTCATAGGTGTATGAGAAGGTCCCCAAAGAAGATTCTAGGGACCAATAGAAAATATTCATAGACCATCACCCAATCAAATCACATAAGTATTTTTATTAAATTTCAATCGATTAATAATAATTTTTTAATAACATATCAATTTTTATTGGTATATAATTTCTATAACTGATTTGTATGATAAATTCTATCAATCGAGTGAAGTAATTTATTCCATAAACTTATAGCTTGATGAGTTTCACTAGAAAATGATATTTAAATGTTCTATTAAATTTATTATAATAGATATCTATATCACTTCAAGTAATTTATTTTTTTATAATATCAGTTGTGCACTTTTTTGAACAATGTGAAGGAGGTGGGTTATTTTTTTGGAAGAAAAGAGTGGTGGTTTGATGCCCAAAAAATAATGGAAGTTATGTCAATAACCTTGTACAAAACATGTGGGTAAAAAAACTTAATTATTAGTTGGTGGTAATAAATTACTTTATAATATAATATTGTTCAATTAATAGAGTAAACTCAAAGAAATGTGGGACACTAACCCAACCTTGTTAGTTTCAATATCCTCAAATTATTCCAAGCCTTAGGTTTTTATAAAAGATACTTTTGGTCTTATTAGGGGGATGGGTTATGGACCTTCTCCATTAAGGGTGTTTATAGAGAACATACATCTTTATTAATGATGTCATCAAGATAGGGGTTATAGGTTTCATTGATCCTAGTATACAACATTTAATTAATGCATTGAAGAACACTCTTAAAGATGAGTAATCTCTTATTAATATGTAGAATGACTGGGTGTCTACATTGTATATTTTATTGGGTATTTTGTTTCAAAATATGACTAGAAGTATTATCTTGAAGAAATATCAACATTCGTCAAGGGTTCAAGAGTGTTAAATTTTATATACACTTGTATTCTTTATTTTAGTAGTTATTTTTCTTTAGTAAATATTTAAAAATATTTTTAATTCACAACTCTAATATCTAAAACAATAGTTTTTTAATGTTTTGGTCAAATAATTCGTTATTTATTGTTTTATATTCAATTATGGACATAAAATCAAAATATAGAAATTTCATTTCATTATATTTATTCATGTAGTTAAATATAGCTAACTCTTTTATTAATGTGATAGAAATTCACCATGGGATGGTGAACTTCTCTCATTTTAATTTCAAAGTCCCTCATTGATTGGATCTCATAGTAAGTATGGTCATATTTATGGTTGAGTCAGTTTTTCGTGTTTAAATATTGATTATGTGATAAAAAAATTCAAGATCCAACTATTAGATCCTTTTTATGGGTTGAATTGAGTAGTGAGTCTTATCTATCGTATTGTGGCTCATCATATTTTCTTTGTATGCACATGGAAACCAATTATTAATTATTGCACCATTAGTTAAAATGAATTTATATCAAATCATATATCATTTGGGTAGTATATAATTTATTATTCATTTAATATTCTCATTACTAATGTGTAGTAATCTACTTTAAATGCAGGAACTATAGGCAGGAAGTGTGGAAGGAGGTGATTTACACCATCTTGATAGAGTAATGGAGATAAAGGGTCATGCATCTCAAAAGAGAATCCATGATGCATATTGTGTTGAAATTATTTGAAATGTGGAGTTTTTAGTAGTGTATTTTAATTTAATGGTATTATATATATAATTTAATGTTTGTTGATGTAAGGAAGTTGTTTTTTTTATTATACTATTTTCACTACATGATTTTTTTTATATTTGTTGTGTGTTATATTTTGGTGGAGAAAGTGGCCATCAAAACATTATTTTATGAAATTTTATTAATAGTGGTGGTGGTCTCTCCCAAATTTACCCAAGTTTTTATGGTTAAGCGGTCACTTCTAGTGTTGCTTGGGTTATCGAATACTTAGAGACCTGATAAGAAACCTAAATACACATACATTCTAAGATGGAGATTTTGCTATGAAGTGGAAAACTTGAGTTTGATTTGATATGATTTAAATTAACACAAAGCTAACTAAGTGAATTCAATTTATGAGAAAGGTTTTATACTAGGTTATTACACGGGATGGATTGGTGGAATTTTTTTAATGATTTTAGTTTCTTATACTGAAGAGTGATTCATTTAAACAGATGAAAATAAATTCATCACTTATTGGTTTAATAACAACACAAAACTAATGTTAATCACCTATACACTTGGATAATAATTTTTATTATCACTCCAAGTTAAAGGTTATTATTATCACTTGTGGCCTTAAAATTCAATAAGGATGGAGAAGTATTAAGACCATCAAATGAAATTATCAATTAAAAGGTTGATAAATAACATCCAATATAGACCCTTGATACTCCCTTAGATCAAACCATAAGAGGTTTAGTCCTAAATTTATTCTATTCCTTCAATGGAAGAAGGATGTAGACTCGTGAGGGTGGAATTAAAGAAGTGAAAACCCATGAAATAACAATCACTCCATCGTTATATGAATAATTTCACAAGTTTTGGTGTGAATAAGTTCCAAAATTGATTCAAAACCTATCAAAATGATATTAATAAGAACATAATAAGAGTATAAGAATAAGTTTTATTAAGAAACTGTGGTTAATTGATCAACATGCATGAGAAAGAAATGTGATTACAAAGACAAAGCGACAGTATGAAATTACAATGAAACAAACACCAATCACTCCGAACACACCACTACCTTAAATAGGAATTTTGGAAGACTTTGATCAATACCCCAACATTAAAATTCATCCCACTTGAGTATGGTAGGCCTAAGGTGGCGGAAAGTTTGTGGAATTTGGACTTTTCCACCCTTGACCATAAATGGATTTCAGCTTACACCCACTAAACATAGGCACTAAAATGAGATTCTAGATGGAAGAATTGGAGTTTCCTATATAAAAATAAATTTAATCCCAGGATGTATCCTAATAGAATGTAAAATTTGAGCCTAATTGGATGTTTGGTTCACGGGATATGATCAAAATGGTGATCTATTTTTCTCGGCCATAGAATCTGGAACAGAATTTTATCTTCAACTTAGGCCACCCATAAATCCCTTAAAACATCAGAATTATCTCTGAACACTATTTAATTAAATGTTCCCCATTATTTAACATATCTTCATTTCAAATTTTAGCTTAATGGGTCTTGAATATTATCCTATAAAAAGATATTTTTTGGATGATTTCAAGTTCACTCTACCCATAATTTCATGGGTTGAATGTCCAAAATGGTGGTCTTCCAATGTGAATCTTCAAGTGATCAAAAATTATAAATTATTCCCAATGTAATGAGAAAATATAAATTAAATATGAAATTAAAATCAAGGTCATTGGGTGTTCAATAAGGTGTTAAAAAATGTACTCTGTAATAGTGCATTTTAATAAGGAATTACAATCATAATGTGAAATAATGTTCAATTTGTAAAATGAACAAAAATTGTGTTTATGAATAATGTATCGCATGAAAATTTAATATATTAAAAATTAATATTATCCTCATTAAGTGGCTAATCACACCCCCCAACTTGAGTTTTTCTAGTCCCTAGAAAAATATATCTCAAAAATTTGAAATTTGAATTTCCTTTTCAAAAAACATTTTAATATACAATTCTCATCAAAAGACCTCATACAAAAAATTATGAAACCCACAAAAATATTTTAACGTAAGATAGTTTCAAAATCATATCCCAATCTCAATCTAATAATTTTGTTCAAATTCATCCCCACATTTCATATAATTTAAATTAAGCATGATGATGTGTTGTGCATCACAAAAGATAGGGTGGTTCATTTTTATGCAAGGATAAAAAGATGGAAGTGATAGGTGGAATCACATTTTAATATTAATATGAGTATTAGTATTTTTTTGGAAATTTTTCCATGGTAATTTAAATTACATTCAAACAAGTCAACCCATGTAGCGAGACTTTTTCAATGACACTGAGGATCAAAGACCATAGGGGAAAAACTGAATCTCATATATTCAGGCATCATCTCGAGTAAACCCAATCAATAGAAAATTAAAATTTTCAAAAATAGGGATAAAATTCCAAACTATGGGCTAGAGAGTTATGGATTCACAATATTCAAGTGCTAAAATCCACACATACTTCAATCCATTTCTCTATCCATAATTTTATTATTATTGTTATTGTTGTTGTTATTATTATTATTATTATTATTATTTTGAGTTTTTTTATTTACATTTTCTTATGATATATTATTTTTCAATACTCATATAAAAATTAAAATGATCACAAAACCTATGAAAATTATTTTGGGACCCTAAGATCTGAAATTAGTACCCCAAAATCTAAACAATGTGCATTTTGAATTATTTTATAAAATATGAATATATAAACAGTGAAAAATAATATTAGACAGCCACACTTTCTAAAATATATTCTCATGAACTAATAATGGATTAAAATTATAATCAAGGAATGAAAATGTTTTTGAAATTTATTTTCAAAGTGTGAAATGTGTATTATCTTGTTCAAGGTTAAATATATTTTTTATTCTATTAAGGCTCAAACTTTTTTCATTTCCAATATTTTTGAAATTTTTTCTTTTTGATTTCATCTTCCCCCCTCCCACCAACATAAAAAATCATTGTCCCCGGTGTTTAAATAAAATAAATTTTATATTGGGGTATAAGTACAGTAGATGATTTCCAAAATCAAAATTTGAAAATGAGTTATGGAACAATGTCACCTAATGGTATACTGATGAAGGTCATGCCACAAAAAATGATCCTTTGATCCCTATTTCACTCATTTATTCCATGTATTGGATGTTATAATGGTGTGTAATTTTTGGAGGTGTGTGATTTTCCTGAAAAAAAACATTAACCTCAACACCCCTTACTTCTTACACACAACCCAAATTAGAAACTATGGAAACTATGAGAGGTTCCCTTGACTAAAAAAACAAAATAAAATAGTAAAGGATAAAAAAACATACCTATTATTTTGAAACTCCAAACCTTGAGTAAATTTATAGGTAAAGTCCTGGTTTCATCCTAAAAATTTCTTTGGTTAATTTTGTTAGCTCGATATATACCCTGAATCTATCAACTTTTTTTTTGTTCATATTTTATATATTTTAACTCCTTGTTTATTCTTATTTATTAAATGACTCAATGAATGGATTTAACCTATGACCATTTACTTTGAAGACATGAACACTAGTGGGATCCTGAATCTCTACTACCCCATGAGGGTACACATGATGCACTATGTAATGACCTAACCATATAGACCTTAACTTTCCTCGGTGTAAATGAAGTTTTAAACAATATAAGAGCACTAATTTTCCCGATTAAAAGTTTTAGTCTTTAGGATTATGAGAATAGTAGGCTCTAAATCTATCTTTACTTATCGTTTAATTTTCATAATCCTCTATCCTAAGTTCTTTAAGTTCATTAAGATCTAATTTCCTCTTTGTTTTGGCCAAAGAAATGTCGAAGTTGTTTTTTCGATTCCCCAAAAAGTATTATGTTCAATTTCAACAGGTAAATGTTATGTTTTTCCATAAACCAACATATATGGTGAAATTAATAGGATGTTTTTTAATGCATTATGATATTCCCAAAGGAAAAACAAGATTTTCTAAAACCAATATTTCCAAGAGGGATTGATAGTTTTTTCAAAAAAATTCTTAATTTCTCTATTTTCAAACCCATCCTGACCATTGGTTTGAGGCTTGTAGGGAGTGGAAACAATCTAGGAAATATGATACTTATACATGAGTTCCAGGAAGCGATATTAGTATAAATGGGTTCCATGATCACTGATGATATCCCTAGGAATCCCAAATCTAGAAAATATATTCTATTTTAAGAATCAGATCACAGCATGTTGGTCATTAGACTTTGTGGGAATTTCCTTAACCCATTTTGATACATAATCAATATATAAGAGGATATATAGAGATATCCCCAATAGTTTGGGAAGGGTCCCATGAAATCAATTCCCCAATAATAAAATATTTTGATGACTAGAATGGGAGTAAAGGTTATTTCATTATTTATAGTTATGGATCCTAATTTTTAACCTTGAGGACATATTAGGAAGACTTTTTAGGAATACATAGTGAGTTTAGGCTATTATATAAACTTTGGAGGACCTTTTAAGTGGTTTTATTTGTTTAAAAGTGGCCTCCACGTGTCTCTCCATGAAAGAATTTTAGAATGGACTCCATCTTGGACTCAGGAACGCACCTCCTAATTATTTCATTAGCACATAACTTGAAGTGGTATTGATCATCAAACACATAGTGTTTTACATTACAAATTAAATTCATACTAGCTTGGGTCCCAATAAATTTTGGAATGCTACCCATAACTGAATGGTTTTCTATGTCAGCATTCTAAGGGAAATCACTCAAAGAATAGAGGTTCTCATCGAGAAATGAATCAAACACAGAAAGTGTTTGTGATTTTTCTTTGAATTTAATCCTAGAGAGTTGATAAATGATAACATTTTCAACACACTTTTTATCCTTAACGGTTAAATCAAACTATTGAATAAGAAGGACCTGCCTAATAAATCTATCTCTGTCATTTAATTTTTATAAAAGGTATTTCAGAACTGAATGATCGGTGAAGATAATTATAGAGGATCCAAAGAGATAGGAACTGAATTTCTTTAAAGAAAATAAAATAGCAAGTAACTCTTTCTCGGTGGTGGTGTAGTTTATTTGTGCATCGTTTAAATTTTTACTTTCATAATTAATGACACATGGAGTTTTATCATATCGTTTTCCAAATATAGATCATACTGAAAAGTTACTTGCATCACACATGATTTCAAATGGAAGTTTCTAATTGGGAGATTTCATTATTGGGGGAGAGATAAGAGATTTCTTGAGTGTTAATAATGATACCCCATAGATTTATATCCATATAAATGGAGAATCTTTCACCAAAATAACACAAAGTGGTTAGGAAATCAAGTAGAAATTCCTAATGAAACTTTTATAGAAACTATCATTCCCTAATAAGGACCCCACTTACTTAAAAATAATTGATATGGGAGGTGAAAAATTATATCAACATTATATTTATCAACTTCAATCCCACTATTAGAGACCAATGTCCCAAAACAAGTACTTTACCATGAAATTGAATTTTCCCCAATTTAGGATGAGATTCTTATCCTTTCATATTGAAAACCCCCTTTAAACATTTAAAAGGAACCACATAAATATATTCCCAAATATAGATAATTC
This sequence comes from Viscum album, assembly GCA_963277665.1. NCBI lineage: Eukaryota > Viridiplantae > Streptophyta > Magnoliopsida > Santalales > Viscaceae > Viscum > Viscum album. The sequence goes on from OY728146.1 coordinate 1,787,802,550, forward strand.
ATCCATAAATACCTCTAAACAATCCCCCACCAACTCAGAGAAGATTCCCATCATGCATCTCTGGAAGGTACTAGGGGTATTACATAACCCTAAGGGTATGCGCTTGAAGGAAAAAGTGTCGAATGGATAGGTGAAGGTTGATATACTTAATCCTACAAGGATACCTCAATTTTATTATACCTCGAGAATCCATCTAGTAAATTTTAAACTGATGACCCACCACTTTCTAAAGGACCTGATAAATGAAGGGTAAGGGTAAATTGTATTTCTTGGTGCATGAGTTTAACTTCCTATAGTCAATGCAGACTCTAAAAACACTATTGACCCTTTTAGGGAGAATATAACCATCCTAAATGGTGATTACATTGATTCCATCCTTCTTTGGAACAACTTGAATTGGTCTTACACGGTCACACATAGAAATACAGTAGATGATACCCACTTTCAACAACTTAAGAAGTTATTTCCTTACCACATCCATAATATTGGTATTGGGTCTTCACTGAGGTTGATGACATGGTTCGGATTCGAATTCTAGAATAATATAATTACTTCTAATGAGTGGGTTAATCCTAGGAATATCATAAAGTGTCCATCCAATTGCTTTCTTATGCTTTCCTAGGACATCCTAAAGCATCATCTCTTGATTGGATTTAAGAGAGTAATAAATGATGACCGGAAAGGTTTTATTATCGCTTAAGAATTCATAATTTAGTGATGAAGGTAGGACCCTAAATTTGAGATTATATTAGTTAACACTTTCAAAATAATAATGGGACTTTGTATCAAACTTGGTTTCTTTTTCCAAATTTATTAACAGAATTGGTTCCTTTTGAATAGCAGTTTCATCCAAAAAATTGTCTAGATCAGTGTCAGGAATAGTTATGGACTCAATTTTATTTATTTCACCAATGGTATCAATGATTTTTGATCCTGAAAAATCTTCAATGGAGTCATCTAAAATAGTTCAAGCCAATGAGACAAATTTCCCTCATGTGAACAAATTAAATCAATCTCATCTTGACTTAAACATTCTTCAAAAATTACTTGACATTCCTCTGGTTCATTATCAACAATACTAATCCAGTTTACCTCATGGATATATTCATCATTCCCAATTTGAGATTTTTCATTGTAGATATTCAGATCTAGGTCATGTTTCCAAAGGTTATTGTCCTGTTACCATTCCTAACTCAGATAAATGAGTTAATTTTTTCTAAGAAGGGATGAACAAGAATGATGGGGGATTTCTCCCTAGGAATTAAACTTGGGTAATTTTAAAGGATAAATAATTAATAAGGGTAAATGAAATTTTAAACTTTTACCAAGATATTCTTTAAAATCCCCTCAGTAACTTGAACACTACGATCAGCTGGTTAAATAGTGATAGATTTGGGATGGATATTCTAGAGCCTTAACTGACAATACATGGAATATAGAATGAGGTTCACACTATATCCTAGATCATAAAGGTATTTAACAAATTTATTTCATCCTAACTCAAAATTAATGTAATTACATCCTAGATCCTTTAACATAGGATGAATAGTTCCTTTATTGGTGGTACTTATATTAAGATCCAAAAGGACTTGGTTTTGATGTGAAATTTTTATTTTAAAAGTACACAAGCCTTTAAGGTACTTTTAGTAACCAGGAATTTTTTGTATTACATACAAAATATTAATTTTTATCTTAACATAAGATAATATTTCCCTCAAAGTTTCATTTAGTTTTGGTTTATATTTTCCGCTCATGCATTGAGGGAAGGGAGCAGTTTGTTTGAGTGTTTCGTGAGGTTGTGAATATTTCGCATTATCATTGTATTTTTGATATTTTGAGGGTTTTTCTTCAACATTTTCCTGTGTTATTGAATATTTTAATTGTTCTATATAGTAGGCTTCGGTTTTTCATTGGATTTCCCAATTCCTAAAATTGTCACTGATTTTAGGGGTTCACGAGAGGTATTTGTACAACTGGATTCTCATCTTAATGTTGAGGATGGAACCACCTTAGTAGGAATGGGTTCCTTTCTAGTTTTAATGGTTTGAAATTCATTCTTAAGTGATGAGACTTTTTAGTTCATTTTCTCCATTTTTTTACACAACTTTTCAGGGATTAGGAGAGGGAGAAATTGGAAGGGGGCTTGTGTTGGGTGGTTTATACCAAGAGGATAATTTGGTTGTTGGGTTGATTATTGAATGAGTTGCTGGAAGGGTTATTGATATTGTATAGGATTATTTTGGTATTGGACTGGTTTTTGTTGGAACTAGTTATTGGTTTGAAAATTTTTTGGAAGGAAGGGGTTTGTTCCTTCTCGATGACTAGGTTGTTGGATGGGTTGTTGTAGATCTTTCCAATAAAATCTTGGATTGTCATTGTACCTTGGATTGAAATTGTTTTGGTACTGTGTATTTTGAATGTTTAAAGAACTGACCTCATCTAGGGGTCCTCCTAAAAGAAAATGATTAATTTAAGGTATTGTTAGTAAATTCTTAGTCTTTTGTTAATGTTTTTCACAAATTATGCAAATAGAATCAACAGTTTTAATTTCATGGACCTTCATAAGATCGATCTCCTCAACCTTCCTATTGAGTGCATCAAGTTTTTTCGTAAGGATTTATTCTTCACTAAGAATGTGAACTCCACTATATTTTGGTGGATTCACATAATAATGTAATATTACCTATGTTTGTTTTTTTCATCCAGACCTTCAAAATACTCAGAATAATCTTATAGGGATTTTTTTTGAAGGTTGAATTACACATCATGTCAATGGATTGTTTGTTTCTAAAACCCAACCCCTCATATAAGATTTGAACTTTTTATAGGATTGAAAATACAAGGTCATGTACCATATTGAATGTGTCTTTGAACCTTTTTCATGTTTCATAAAATGACTCCTCTTATTTTTTTAATGTTTTTAATGCTCTTTTTAAGTGCAATTTTTTTGTGATGGGGGTATTTTTTATAAAATTCTATTTATAATTGGTCCCATGAGTAGATTGGTGTAGTTATTATATTGTTTAACCAATTATTTTCTTGATCCATAAGTGAGAAATGGAAGACCCTCATCTTAAATGACTCAAGTTTATGTAGTGGTCATGCAATTTCAACAATGTCATTGAACTCCTTGACATGAAGGTATGGCATTTCTAACTCCTTCCCATGGAAGGATGGAATTAGGTTTAGAAAATGAGGTTTTAAGACATGGTGGGATTATCCTAGGGAACCATTCCTAATGAAATAGGTTGTTTTGGTTCAAGTAGGTGTGTGGTAGTCACTCATGGTTTGATCGACAACACTCCTTGTGTTTGGGGATGCCTTATTTGGATTTCCATTTTGGTTCACACCCAGGTTTATGAGTTGGTTTCTTTTAAGAACCTCAATTGAAATGGAATCAATTTTTGAATATAGAGTATTATAATAATTAGTATCTAATGTTAGAGACCCCTAGGTGTACTTGACTCTCCAACCCTAAGACTTTCCACCCTAACAAGTCTATTGAATAATCCCTCGTATAGGCAACCATGTGCCAACAAAAGTGAAAAAAAGGGAAAATGATAAGAGAAAATGATGTGAGAAAAGATAAATGGGGGAGAATAGAATTAGTGTTGATATGAATTAATATGGTCCTAATAAACGGTTCCAAAATTTGGTCTAAATAATCGGACGCTTGTAGTGTAGCTTGTGTTGTTTAATCCTCAAAGACCTAAGAATAAACCTAAATAAACATACATTATAAGAGAAATATTTCTCTATGAAGTGTCCAACTTGAGTTTGATTTCATATGTTTTAAATTAAAATGAAGTTACTTAAGTTAATTCAATTTATGATAAATGGTTTATCCTAGGTTATTAAAAGGGATATATTGGATGAAATTATTTTTTAATGATTTAAATTTATTGTACTCAAGAGTGATTCATTTAAATAGATCAAAACAAATTCATCACTTATTGGTTTAATAAAAAAACCTAATTATAATCACTTATACACTTGTAGAATAATTTTTAATAATACTCTAAGGTAAAGGTTCTCATTTATCACTTTAATTGTGTGGCCTTAAAATTCAATAAGTGTGAAGAAGTATTAAGATCATCAAACAAAATTATCAATTAAAACAACTGATTAAACATTAAAATATTGAGAAATAACATCAAATACATACCCTTTATACTCCCATGGTTAAAAATATAAGATCTTTATCTCCCCATTGATTCAATTTTTTCAATGGAAGTGGGAATTAGAATCATGAGGAAGGAATTGAATAAGTGAAAATAATGAAATAACAGTCACTCCACCATTGTGTGAACAATTTCACAACATTTGGTGTGAATAAGTTCATAAAATTAGGAAACAGTATCAAAGTAATATAAATAAAAATATAATAAGAGTATAATAATAAATTTTATTAAGAAACTAAGGTTAATTGAACAACTTACATGAGAAATATTATGATTACAAAGATAAAGTTGCAGCATAGCATTACAATGAAACAAACACCATGAATCAATAAATACTCCAACACCACTTTCTTAAATATGAATTTTTGAATCATTGGGTTGATAATTCAATATTAAAATTCATCCCAGTGGAGTATGGTGGGCATAGGGTGGTTTAAAGTTTTTGGAATTTGGAATTTTCCACCCCTGACCCGAAATGGAATCCAGCTTGCATCCACCAAACATAGGTGCCAAAATGATAATCTAGATAGAAAAATTGGATCGTCCCATAGATTAAGAAATTTATTGCCAATATTTCTCCTAAAATACTGTAAAATATTTTACCAATTGTATGTTAGGTTCTCGAGATATGATCAAAATGGTGGGATGTTTTTCTGGTCCACATAATATGGTCCAGAATTTCATCTTCAACTTGGGACACCGAGAACATCCCTAAAACATCATAATTATCCCTAGAAACTATATAATGAAATGTTCCCCAAGATTTTATCTATCTATGGTTAAAATTTTAGTTTAATTTTGAAGTTATATTTTCTTATAAAGTGATATTTTTGGGCTGATTTTGAGCTCACTTTGCCAAGAATTTCATGGGTTGAATTCCAAAATGGTGGTCTTCTAATGAGAATATTAAAGTGATCTAAAAGTATGAATTATTACCAATGGAATGGTAAACATGAAAATGAAATATTAAAGTAAAATAAAAACCATTGGGTGTTTTAGGTAGTGTTCAAAAATGTACCTAGTAATAGTGTATTTTAAGAAAGAATTACAATCATAATGTTAAATAATGTTAAATATGTAAAATGAATTCAAAATGGTGTTTATGAATAATGTATCTCATGATATTTATATATATTAAAAATTAATATTATCCTATTTTTTGTGGATTATATATTGGTTTTAATATATAATGATAATTTAGCAGTGGTTTTAACCATCATTAATAAAATAATGGCAGTTCAAACCACCACTAAATATTATAAATTCACTATATCTAGTGGGGGTTTAAACTGTTAAAAAATAGTTTCATCTAGAAAAATCACCACTAGTATAAAAAACTACCACTATATTTTTTTGTGATAAAAACCTATATTAATAAAATACCACTATAAAATATAAATTCTATCATCACAAAATGAAAGTTTCCTGAAAAAAACTATCGTTAAATATTCATCAACACATCATTTAATAGCTATTTTTCTAAACCACTATGAAACATTTTACTGGTAGTTAAAACTACCTCTAAACCCAAAAAAACTTCCTCTATTTGAGATTTTTTCTATAATAATAGTGGGACTATTCTAATGATGTGAAACAATATGTAGGTGAAGCATCGTGATGCCACATAGGGATCATCGAGGGTGATTCAAAAGAGATATGGGTGTGTTAGGACCTATCATTTGTACCTCTTTCTACTTGGATTTATGATATGGGATGGATGGGTGCCCCTTCATGATTCATCGGAGGTAAGCACAATTCAATGAATCTTAGTAGGGTAAACATAGTTTTTATAATGGTACATGGGGTCATGGTTACTGATAGGGGGTGGCATGATGTAAGACTGGTGACCTGGTATGATGCAAGCTACTCTTCATGTCCTTCAAATCATCTCCTTTAGAGGCCTTTGGAGAAAATTTAACTAGGCCTTTGGTACATTTAATTTTTATTCCCATTGGGCATATAGGGGTTCCCACTTAACACAATTAAAAATTGGTTTCTTTCCTTAATAATATGGGGATTGTCCCCAATATTTTTTTAATAATTTATAATTAATAATAATGATATAGTAATATAATTATTATATAATAATTTAATTTATAAAAAAATCTTTAATTATTAATATTATTATTATTACTAGTATTATTATTTTAATGATTATTATCTAATAATGTAATTGATAATAATTATAATAATTAATTACATTATTGATAATAATTATTATCAATAATTGTCATCAATTATGAGAAATAATTTAATTAATACAAATAATGTTATTATTATTAATTAATAATATAGTCTTGAATAATTAATAATTCATTGATTTTCAACTTGATGTCCATTCATGGTGATTGGAGTATTCTCTATTTTGGGGCTCTCAAATCTGCCTATTCATTTCACCATCTATCTTTCTTACATATATCATTTCTTTTAATAAATTTCCTAGGGGTATGAGTTTAGATTCTCAAATCTCAACATCCATCTATTTTGTATTATTATTAATAAAATAATTTATATTTATAATTAATATTAATGTAATTATTAATTATTACTTAATAATATTCTAATAAATAAAAAATTATACAATAATAAATGATAATGTAATTATTAAAACTAATGTTGTGAATAGTAATAACTGCTACAATTATTTGGGGATATAAGATATAATATGAATAATAATAACAATAATTAATACACTGTGTGGGTATGGTATGAAAGATATGGAAATTCACCCACTACTATAAGAAAGCAGATATGAACAGGCAATTTTTCAATCATTTAGTTATGGTTTAAACCTCCATTAAATGAGTTATTATTGTATTATGAAATCATTATTTATATCACTTTTAATAATATATTATTAGTAGTTTAGTTATAATTCATGATGATTTTTTGAAATGTTTTTTCTCAACAAGTTGTGGTTTCTTAAGTGCTTAGAGGTAACTTGTTTAATAATATTATTATATTTAAAAAATAAAAAAATGAAAACCACAACAATACAATTTTGTATCTGTTTTGTTTATAAAAAAATGTGGAAGAAACCATTGATAAATCACTTTGAATTAGTTTTTCTTAATGGTGATTATTTGAAATATCAAGAAAATTTTAAAATTTAAAAAAAAAATCAAATAAAAAAATTAATTATACACAAATAAATTAAAAAACAAAAAAATTATTCCACAAAAATATAAAAAAAGTATATAATATGCAATCATTTATCAAACTCCATCAAATATCCAGTTATCATCAGTAATATAAAAACAATATGTGTTTTATTCTAGAAAACATCCACCCTCAACCTTCCATATCCTTCATTATCTAAGGCCTCATCTTACATGAAATCTATTTCATCAACATCAAATAAAATTATACAAAATCAAGATATAAACTATAAAAAATAACCACAAGAAACAAAATTTAAATTATAATTCAGGAAATTTTTTGACAAATATACCATAAAAATTTTAATCCATCATGAATTCCCTATAAAATGTGTTGTGGGTTAGAAATATCAACCCCTTTCCTGCTTCCAACATCTTTCACCTGTGATACTACCATAACATTTAAGAAAGTTAAAATAAAAACACTAAACCCATTAAAAATAACAAATAATTAAATAAAAAAAAATCATGACATTATATTTAAGTTTAACCAACTTTTTAAAATAAGGTGTACTAGTTACATGTTAATAACATACTAATAAGTTATAAGATATATAAATAATATCATATCATTTCAAATTCCAAAAAATTCATTTTTTTTAAATAAAATCAATATATAATTCAAACAAAACATGAATTTCCAATCTTAATTAAAATTTTCAATTCAATAATTCAACTCATACTATGATGTCCCTATAAGTCCTCATGTATCTATCACAACTCTATATCATATCACCTATTAAATATACAATTTTAGCCCAATTTTTTTCATATAGAATTCATATTATAAAATTTATTTGAGATTTCATGTCAATGATTCCTAAAAAACAATATGAAATGATAAATAAATCTTTACTGGAAAAAATATATTCAATTAATATCATCAAAAGTCCAAAAAAAACAATGACATGTAATCTCTTACCAAACATAATTAAATATAAAAAAACATATTTCTTATTAAAAATGGAACAATCCTATTTTATTGAAATAAACCATCCAAAATAAAACAAATAATATTTTATATTTGATTATATGTGAAGAAAACAGACCAACTGAAAATAAAAAATAATAAAAAATATATATATTTATCGAAAAGTCAATAAAATAGACCAAATAAATAAAAAATAATCAATTTTAGTTTAGAAAAGTCCAAAAAACAATAAATAAATAGTAACACATTTATACTAATGTGAACAAAACCAAATAAAAAGATATGCATTAAGAAAAGGTATTCATATATGAAATTTTATTTTTGAAAAAAATATATAATAAATTTAATATATTTTAATTCACTAATAAGAGAAATTAATATCATTAATATACCATGGAATTGGATACATGCATTAATAATTAACCATAAATCCATGCATGACTATCTTGGATAAATTAATTGTTAAATGAATCATCATAGTGAAAAATGAAGGGAGAAATAACATCTCTAAATGATAGTGTTAATAAAATTATTTTTTTAATGTTTTCAGGTATCTTCTAGATATAGATTTTTCTTACATTTTTTTAAGGTGTATAAATCAATTATAATAGTAGTTTCTTTTTCAAGGAAAAATTTACCCAATGTTAAGGGTAAAAATTGTTGTGTGAGTGGGTGTTGTAGAGCCAATTTGAGTAACACTTTATGATTACGAAATCGTGTAAAGAATTTGAGTTATGCATAATTTTTTATTACCATGATAGTTTCAATTATTCTACATATAATATTTACATATTAATGTCCTTAGATTATTTTTTGTATCAAAATGTTGTAGAAGATCTAAGCTATAATGATAACCTCAAGATATCATAACAAAAAACTTAAATAAGTTCCTATAAACTATATAAATCACACTGATAAGACATAAATGATATATGACTAGAAAGTTTTTAGGACTCGTAGTCCTTAAGAATTCTTCTCAAGATATTATTTCTTAGTGATCTCAATAATGGAGATCATTAGGACCATATCACTAATAGGAACACCATGTGTTTTCACTGCCATTGGATGTTCCCACAATAATCATTTGTATTAGTATATCAATATGAGATCATTATTAATGTATATCATTAAATATCATAATTTTATGCAAGAAAAAAAATATAATAGTTTATGTTTTTATTTAGGTAGTTTATTTCCAGTTCATCATTAGTGGTATGGAATTAATTGACTCATCAAGATAGGATTTTTCATTTGTGGGTATAGAAAAAAATATATCTCTAGACTTTTGACTATGATAGTATTTCCTTAAATAAACCCATTTCCATGGTAGATGAAAGAAATTCCATAACATATAGTCAATTAAAGAAAAATAAAGTGTAAAATAAGGATGTGACATATTATATATCTATATTTTTAGATTTCATGAGAAAAAAAGATTATATTACATGGTATGTTCTCATAATAGGTTGTTATAGATAATAATTATCTTTATCTATTTAGGTCCCATGATGTGTTACATGACACTATCATTAGTTTGTGAGTAAGAATCACTATTATTGAGATAAGGCCTTAAAGGGTTACACACAAAGTGTAATTTTAAGTTCCTCTAATTCAGATGAATTAAAGTTTATAAAAAAGTAGGCCCCATGTCTATGGGTCGGTGAAATTTTGAGTGCGAACAATAATAAATAAATAGATTCAATTATATGGTATTCATATTTAAAATAATGAGAAATAAATTTATTTCTCAAAATATTTATAATTTATTTAATTTAAAATAAGTGAATATGATAAAATAGTTATTTTAAAAAAATATGAATTTTTTAAGGTTCATTAAACATATTTGAGAGAAATAAATCAGTTAGTGGATTTTTATTCTATTAGGAGACATGTTAGGGTATTTTTTCTTATTGATGAAATGTTCATAAGTCATATGACATGATCAATTGAAAATTCGGTTTAAGTTTCTTTGGGGACCTAAAATTTTTAGAAACTTAAACCTATATATTTAAGCACATTTTTCAACCAATAATAGTAAGGAATCTTTTTGACATAAATTTTCATCCTATCAATAATTTTATCAAGGTTTAAAGAGATATTAGAGAAACTGAAAAGATCGTATTGATCTTACATTCTCATATTGATCTTCTGTCCTGAAAAACACATGTTCAACAAGCGGAACATAGATCTCATGTATGAGAACATGTGTGTATTATAATTATAAACCAAAATCTTTGGTACATGTGTGGAAGACCAATAATCCTTCTTGATTAGATACTTTGAGCTGTGACACACTAGTGTTGAGTAAAACACATTTAGGTATTCGAATCAAATAGGATGTCATTTCAATGACATGATTCATGATTCAAATTATTTTCTCTGGATCTATGGTGTAAATTAGCAACTTCGAGACAAAATAAATTGTTTCGGGATATATTTGGTAAAAATTTACTATTTTCATGCTACTACTTATAATTGTTTTCTTATGTCAATATTGGAGTGGTTGTAAAAAATTTAAGTTGTTGTTTTAATTAAATTTCCTATGATTCGAGTATAGGAATTTAATATTATCCCAACATCATATATGGTTTTTGAAACAAATCATGATTGTCCAACAATGGGTATCCCATAGTTTGGGATTTATAACAGGATAATAATGAAAGTTAGAAATGTTCATGGTACACACTAGTGAAGGGGAGGCTAGTAAAAGTTCTTTACACATTCAAATAAAAAAACTATAACATATATATATACACACACATACAAAAAATATAGTGATGTGTCAACCAGCCACACCTTACCTAATGCTGGAAGATGTTAACTAGTCGTGGGTGACATGCATGACCTACACCCACTAATGGAATGAGATTATTTCATAAAAAAAATTATAAATTTTTTTTTGCCCATGTAATTTGGATGATTCTCAAATGACAAAGGAAATTGGCATATTCAAGGGAGCCTATTGTAGATACACTATAGCTAACATAATTAACCTAAATAACTGACACATCTATCTATCCAGGCTGGGTCAGGCCTTGCCCAACTCGACTTGCCCAAAAATCCCATCCCAACAACTTTTAACTTCTTAGTAGGATTTTTAAAGTTTAAAATTATAGAAAAATATAAAAAAAATTAAAAAATATTAATATCCATAATTTATTAAAATTATTTTGACTGTCAAAAGACATATCAGTAAAAAATTAAACATATTTTATTATGAATTGAGTATATTAAAAATACATTCAAGTGTAATTTTAGTTTACTAAATCCTTTTAAATAAATTTTTATATATTTTTAGTGATCATGAGTTTCGACCGACTCATATATGTTTGGTTTATTATTAATTTAATTTTAATTTTTTAAATAAGCTGTATTTTGTAAAAATTAATTATTAAATAACATTTTTAGATGATATTTGTGTCTCCCCTCTATCATTTAATTGTATAATATACTTCATACCCACATTTTAATGATAAAATATAATTATCATAACTTTAGGTCCACTCACCTAAGTGTGGTAGATAAAACACTGTTTTTTTTGAATATTTTATTGATAATAAATGAAATAATTTCCTCAAATTGTTATAAATATATTCATTTATGAATTATTTGGGATTAGATCATTCATTTGAAAATTTGATGAAAATTACAGTTTTACCCTTTTAAAATGCACTGAAGTATTTCGCACATAAATATTTTAGTATGACTTATTTGAACTTAAAATTTTGTAGCAGTGTTTATAAAATAATTTGATACAACTTTTATTCAGGACACTAGAGCCAAATAGTGCATTTGAATGGAGTAAATGATCCATTAAGTCAATGGTAGGCTGGACTCTCCAGAATGGACATAGGTTCTGTATTTAGGACATAACTTCTTCATCTGTTCTTGGATTAGACCCAAATTTTGAGAGGAGCTCTAGGATTAAATTTCTAAAAAATAATACTGATGTAAGAAGAGCTGATTCATGTGTTTTGGTGGTAAAATGGGCAGTGAAAGTTGGATTAAAATATTTGTCCGAATTTCCCCATTCACACTTGAAACCACTTGAAACCTAGCCACCCCTCCAATCTATAAATTCTTGTTTTTCTCATTTAGAGGGGTTGGGGATGTGAATTAAGATATTTTAGGCAGAGGAGAATTGATTTCACCCAAATTATACAACCATTGTAAGAGGGTTATCTCTTGAAGCAAGGATCACCTCATTGAAGCCTTCTTCTCTTCATCATGTTTTAATGTTTTCATTTGTGTAATAAACTTATTTGTTCTTATTTTATTTCTTCTATTTTATTCGGTTTTGTTCAAATTTATTATTCTATTAATCTTCATAATTAGGTTGGGATTAATATTGGAGATTATATTGGGTTCTACCCTTTCAATCTTTTTCTCATGAAAAATTTCTCCATGATAACCACACCACCCATGGAAGAGTATTTTTCTAGTGATCCATCTATCTTATACCCACTTCATTTAATTATTTTGAATAAATGAACTACTGTAATTCACATAATATAATCCATGAATTTTTTTCTTAAATTATAAGAAAACAAGAAATAAATTGAACAATTAACACAAAAACACTTGAGGTCGAGGTTTTGTTTAAATTGTGAGAGAGAAAACTTAATCGGTAATACAAGACCACACGGGATAAGTTTGTAGACTTAAAATATATTCCCTAAAAACAATTCATCCTCATTATCCAAAATGGAAATGTGCATTAATTTACCTCTGACCATAAGCTAACCTTAGAACATCAATCAAAGAAAGGTGTTTCGATTGCATGTTCTGAAGTTAGCCTAGGGTTAAATTCACTTCATCTTTGTGGTAAAGTTAATTCTCATAGGGTTTGGGATTTAAAAAATTAAGGGATAATAATTAAGTGAATGTTAATTTAAATTATAATGATAAATATTTTAGTGAATTGATATAGTTATATCGATTACGTCTTTTAAATATTTTCTAATAAAACATCTTCTTGTTGTGTCTTTTTAATTGAACTTCATTTCAAAAAAAAAACAAAAAAATATTATAAAATCTTCTTCCAGCAAAATAATTATATTTTTATAAAGGTTAAACCCCCCCCCCCCCACATCCTTTAAAGTATAATTTTTATTCTATTTTATTTTATTTTATTTATAATACCTTTATGAATTTGTTTTGATTTGCTTCCTCCTTTGAGAAACGACCTTACTCAGCCACTCTGCTACACCTAAGTTACCCAAAACCGAACATCATTTGAAATATCCCACGATAGTGCCTTTAAAATTGGAACCATTCTTGAGGAGGAAAGTAATTTATTCAAGCAATTAGAGGTATTTATTTTATTCTTCATTTAATTATTTTCTTCCCCTCTTTCTTTCATCTTTCCCCTTTCTCAATTTTTTTCTCTTACTCTCTTCTTTTATTTTTATCAAACCAAATAAAACTTCTTTTCTTTTTATTATGGTCCACTTTTCTTCATTTAATTTTTACCTTTCATTGATTTATGACATGAACTAATCCCAAATATATCTTAGATCTTTACCTTGAGATTTAACGCATCCTTAGGGCTCGAATCAGACATTCTCAGTCTACAGGAAGTTTTGACATTCAACCAATAGGAGAATTCCTCCACTCCAAGATCATTGAAATTGGAAGAAATTAAAATTCAAACATAAAAGAAGAACTAATGGGTGAAAATAATGGAAATAAACTTAATAGAACAATTTGAGAATTTTTTTCACATGATTTTAATTATCAGCCAAATTGCATTGCATACCCAAATATCGAATCGGACATTGAACTGAAATCTGGATTAATTCACCTACTTACAAAATTTCATGGCCTCTCTAGTGAGGATCCCAATAAACACCTTAAATAATTTAATGTGGTTTTCTCATCCCTAAAACCAAGAAATGTATCTGAAGACCAAATCAAACTATGAGCATTCCCATTTTCACTTGATGGAGCTGCGAAAGATTGGATATATTATTTACAACCCAAAGATGTAACTTGTTGGAATGATTTAAAATGTCTTTTATTGTAGAGATTTTTTCTAGAATCAAGCACTACTTCCATTCATAAGAAGATCTCCGGGATAAAGAAATCCCAATGGAAGTCAATGTATGAGTACTGGGATCAATTCAAGAAGTTGTGTTCATGCTACCCACATCAACAAATTAGTGAGAAACTCCTCATCCAATACTTCTATGAAGGAATAACAAATATGGAGAGAAGCATGTTGGATACTGCAGCTAGAGGAGCATTGGTGGACAAGACACCAGTAGGTTCACGTGTGTTGATCAACAAGATGGCTCAAAAGTCTCAACAATTTGGCGATCAAGGTACACCACAGGTCAGGGGAGTACATAAGGTAAGTACATATTCTCTTGAAAGTCATTTGATTAATACAAGTTATAATAATTTACCACTATGGTGAGGAAAATTGATTTGGTTCAAAAGACATCTCAACCCCCTACTTCATGACCTTGTGGAATTTTTACTAAGAAAATCCATCCAACTGATTGTTTCTCACAATTACAAGAGATAGAGGATTTCACAGCAGTATTCCCAGGGAGACCATATCTGCAGCAACAACAGACATACCCCCAAAATAAGTTTGATTCATTTTCTCCAACATACAACCAAGGGTGGAAGGATCAATCGGACATGAGGTATAGCTCTGGACAACAACAAAGGCCACCTTTTCAAAAAAACTTCCAGCATCCTCTGCCTTACCATCATGGTTTCCAATAACCCCAAATGAGATTTGAAGCCCAAGCATGAACAAGACAGCAACAGGGGAATCCCCCACCCAAGGTAGATTATAACACTAATGACATTTTGAAGAAAATTGTTCTTAATCAATAGAATGAGATGAAGAGTCATGGTTCGTAGCAGAGGGAGTTGAAGAATCAAATAATCCAAATTTCCACTGCCCTCCATGAACTGGTAAGTAATAATTATGGAAATATACCATCCCAACCTACTAAAAATCCCAAGGGGAATGTTAGTGTCATCACATTGAGAAATGGGAAGAAAACAACTGATACATCTACACAAACCATTCCACCGGGATTCACCTTAACTCCGGAGAATCCCCATTCCATACCAACTGATGAGAAATCCAAGGAGAAAGATAAAGGTAAGAAAAAGATTAATGATGTCCCTCCTGAGCCCCTTCCTCTTCCAAACAGGGTTGTACAAACTGAGAAGATGGCTGAGGAGGTGACACAAAAATAGGTTTTGGACACATTCAAGCGTGTGGAGTTCAACATCCCTTTACTTGAAACCATTAAACAAATACCAAGGTATGAAAAATTTATAAAATAACTTTGTTCCAATCGAAGAGGGCTCAAGGGAAATGAGAGGATCAATCTTGGAAGGAATGTGTCAGCACTCATTACACCAACTCTATCAAAGCCAAAAAAGTGTAAGGATCCAGGGACATTCACCATCCCATGAACCATAGGGGAGTTTCACTTTTCTGATGCACTTTGTGATTTTGGAACTTCCATAAATGTGATGTCTCACTCTTTATTCTCTTATTTGCAGTTTGGTGAGTTGAAGCTCAGGAGAGTAGTGGTGCAGTTGGCGAATAGAGCTATGTAATATCTAGTGGGAGTTCTTGAGGATGTTCTTGTTTGGGTAAGAGACATGATCTTCTCAACAAATTTCTACATGCTTAAAATAGAGGATGATCATGTAAGTTCTCATGCCCCCATTATCATAGGTAGACCCTTCCTCAAAACAGAAAAAACAATCATAATTGTTAACGAGGGTACACTTTACATGGAATTTGGGGATGAAGTTGTGATATTTATTGTTATGGATTCCATTAAGTACCCCTCATAGGACAATTCTGCATTTTTTATCTCCCATTTTGAACCACCAAATAAAAATCCCATGGAATTTGATTGTCCTATACTTAGGGAGATTATGAGTATTGGTTCTATTTTGATTTCTAAGAGTACTTCCACACCTATTTCTAATCCACAAGACTCTCTTAGATTTTATTTTGAAATGTAATCATATTCTGATTTTGATCATGTTAACTCTAATTATGACATAGATGTTGAGTATGCTAATGGATTTGATGCTTTATTCTCTAATTTTGATGATGTATATTCTAATAATGATGCTCTTTGTGTACATATTTCAGTTCCTTCAATGTCTCCATCCATACACCACCCCCCTTCATTGGAGCTGAATCCATTGCCAAAAAATCTCAAATACTCATACCTATTGAGTGGTGAGATATTACCTATTATAGTTTCTAATAATATTCCTTTTTAACATGAAGAAAAACTTTTTAATCTTTTTAGGGATAACATTAAGGAAATTGGGTGGACCTTGGCTGACATATCAAGTATTAGCCCCTCCATTTGCATGCATAGGATTCTTTTGGAGGATGGGGATAAACCAGTGAGGTAACCACAAAGGAGACTCAATCTAACCTTTCTAGAAGTTGTTAAAAAAGAGGTTGAAAATTTTCTCAAGGTAGGTATAATATATCCCATTTCAGATTCCCAGTGGGTGAGTCATATTCAGGTTGTACCTAAGAAAAGTGGTGTTATTGTTGTTAAAAATGATAAAGATGAGTTAGTTCTAATGAGGGTGCAAAACAGTTGGTGTGTGGGTATTGATTATAGGAAACTAAATTAGTCCACTCACAAAGACCAGTTACCCCTCCCATTTATTGATTAGATTCTTGAGAGACTAGCTGGGAAAACACACTACTATTTCTTGGATGGATTTTCTGGATATTTTCAGGTTCCTATTGCTCTGGAGGATCAAAAGTAGAGAACATTCACTTGTCCATTCGGTACATTTTCCTATCGTAGGATTCCATTTGGACTTTACAATGCCCCAGGTACCTTCCAGATATGCATGATGAGTATTTTTTACGATTTTATTGAGACCTTAATGGAGGTATTTATGGATCATTTTGCAGTGTATGGGTCTTCATTTGATGATTGTATCTCTAGTTTGGGAAAGGTTTTGAATCGTTGTATTGAGAAGAATCTGGTCTTGAACTTTGAAAAGTGTCATTACATGGTAGAGCATGGAATTGTCTTAGGGCATGTAATGTCAAAACATAGGATAGGGGTTGATATATCTAAGATAGACATTATTTCATCCTTACTATATCCTTCATGTGTGTGTGATGTTAGATCTTTCCAAGGGAATGCAGGATTTTATCGGAGCTTTATCAAATATTTTTGTAAGATTTCTCTTCATATGTCGTGATTAATTCAAAAGGATTTTGATTTTTTGTTTGATGATTCTTGAAAGACTTCCTTTGTGAGATAAAGAACTATCTGACTACTCCACCGATCAAACATCACTCATGGTGGGATATTTATTTTGATCTTATGTGTGATGCCTCCAACTTAGAGGTTGGAGATGTCTTATCTCATAGGGTGTAGGGACATTCACATGTGATTGTCTGTGCATCAAGGACACTAGATTCAGCCTAATCAAACTACAAAACCACAGGAAAAAAGTTTCTTGCTGTCATATTTTCTTTATATGAATTCCATTCATATATATTAGGTTCTAAAGTAGTCATTTTTTCTGACCATGCAGCTCTGAGGTACCTATTGAAGAAGTCGGATGCAAATCCCAGGCTAATTTGATGGATGATCCTTCTTCAGGAATTTGATATTGAGATAAAGGACAATATGGGGATAGAAAACTTGGTGGGGTCCACATGAGTAGGATTACGAAGACACTAGAGGATGACACTATGAACCAGGTTCCACTTCAGTACACTTTCCCTGATGAGCATCTTTATTCCATCTTAGGTACGCATACTTGGTATGAAAATTTACTTAACTACCTTTTTGCCTCTGAAATACCTGCAAATTTAAAGAAACATAAATTCCAAAAGTTAAATATTGAGTCTACATTTTATGTGTGGGATTATCCCTACTTATGGCACATGTGTAGTGACCAAGTTATTAGGAGGTGTGTTCTTGATCATGAGTTTGAGTCTCTTCTAAAAAATTTTCATACACTTTCTTGTGGTGGAAACTTTGGACCCCAACAGACAGCTAAGAAAGTTTTAGACATTGTATTATATTGTCCTAGATTATTCCATGATTCTCATGTGTATTGTAAGTTGTGCTCACGTTGCCAACACACGGGAAACATTTCTAGGAGAAATGAGATGCCCCAAAAACCCATACTATTCTGTGAAATTTTTTATGTATGGGGAATCGATTTTATGTGTCCTTTTCCTAGTTCATTTGGTTTCCTATATATTTTGGTTTTCATTGATTATTTGAGAAAATGGGTGGAGGTAAGGCCACCAGGACTGATGATTCTCATGTTGTTGTGGAATTTGTCAAAGCACAGATTTTTAGAAGGTTTGGAGTACCAAAGGCCATCATCAGTGACCAAGGGACACACTTCTACAATAATAATCTTGTTTCCATTCTTTGTATGTATGGGGTGACACACAAAATATAAACACCATAAAACCCCTAAAAAATGGCCAAGCTGGGGTTTTAAATCATGTGTTGAAACAAAATTTTGGAGAAAACTGTGGAGCCAAATAGGAATGATTGGAGCAAGCACTTGGGTGATGCAGTGTAGGCTTATAATATAGTATACAATACTATAATTGGTATTTCCCTATTTTGGATTGTCTTCGGGAAGTCCTGTCATCTCCCCGTGGAAGTTGATCATCAGGCTTATTGGGCTATAAAGAAATGAAACATGGATTTGGCCCAAGATGGAATCCAAAGGAAGCTACAAATTAAAGATATTGAGGAGATTCAATTGTCCTCATATGATAACTCAAGGCTCTATAAGTAAAGATAAAAATCATCTCATGAAAAAATGATCCAGAAAAAAGAATTTCATGTTGGAGGGAAAATCTTGCTCTATAGTTCACGACTGAAGATGATGCCTGGTAAGTTACATTACAGGTGGTTAGGTCCTTATGTTGTGACAAATGTTTTTCCTTATGGTGTAGTTGAGATCGCATAAGAGGACACGGGAAGGATATTTACAGTCAATGGGAAATTATTGAAGAAATACATTGGGGACTTCCTACTGATGCATTGGATTTCATCACACTGCATGATCCCATCATCACTTGAGCATATCAGGCAATTCTTAAACCCTTTCACTATTTTATTCTTTTTCCTATATAAAATTATACATTTCATGTGAATATATCATCTAATGGGTTCACATTTAAGACAATTCAATATTTTAAGTGTGGAGGAGGTAACCTTTTAGTTTAGTAATTACAATTATTTCCCTATTTTTCAATGATTTTCAAAAAAAAGTGTGTTTTTCAAATTTTGTGTGTTTATTTTTCAGTTATTTGTGTGTTTTTAAAACTTTTGAGCTAAAATTATTCTCATAACCATTTTTAAATCCATATCAATAAGTTAAACAATTTGTCCCATGAAACCGAGCATAAATGAATTCTGAAAATAACTTTGTTTCAAGTTCAAATCTTTAGTGATTTCATTAAAAGTACTCTGAATTTCAATCCCATAACACATATCACTATCTTTATATTTGAAATCAATTTCTTGTGAGGCTTATTAACCATTATTTTCATATTCTTCACATTCAACTCACTTCTTGAGAGAGCCAAACCATGCTTTATTTAACCTGAATTTGATTTATTGTTGTCAAAACTTGAGGGTTTTAGGTACTTCTGTTTTAAATGATTGAGGCATTTGTTTGGTAAATCCCTTATTTCAAGGAATCATTTTTTATAATGGCCTACCTTGAACATTTAATCCTTTTAACCCATAGGATCCATGAATATCCTGTCAGGTTAGCCACATTATAAGCCAATTTTCCCTATCCAACCAACTCTTGAAGTGAAATTGCATAATCTAGTTGAACTTAAGTGTGGGGGAAGCTCTCTTGTGTTATGATACCACATTCTATGATACTTTGGATGGAAAATTTAATTCCAAAGAGACGTGTTTTCTAATGAAAAAAATCATTCTGTTGAAAGTTGTGCTTTTTTGGAGCTTTCATGATAAAAACATTTGTTCCTCTATGGAGCTTCTGATGAAGAAACAAAGTTGTTCCTATCTGTAGCTTTCATGAAAAAACTATGTTTGAGAGGATTGAAATTTTTGTTGATAAAATGATGAATGGTGTAAACTTTTCAGGAGTCTATATGATGATGGAGCTGAATTGATATGAACTGGTGTGAGGGGGAGATCATACTTGAGTGAAAATTATATTAATAAAATTTTGCTTCAAAAAGAGTCAAGCCCTCCTCATTCAGCCTCAGAATTTTTCACATATTAATCCTACCAACTGAAAGCCACATAACAACCCTGAAAATTCTTTATGATAAACATATGTCCTTGACTCACATCAGTTGGATATTTAGGAATTTATCAAGCCTATGGTGACCCTTGTATGAGTTTGTATGAGAAAGACATTTCTAAAAAAATTGACATTTGTGTGATAAGAGAAAATTCAAGTGAGGTAAGTGTTTCATGCATGGGAGGATAAATCAATTGTAGGTATATTGAAAATATAAATGGAGAACTTGAAATAATGGTTTTTTATGAGGCATGATATTTTTTGTTTCTTGGTGTGGATTTTTTGGATCTCAAGGATTTGTGTTTTAAATTTTGTTTTGCTTTGATATTGATGTTTACTTGATATGAGGTTTTTCCAAGGAGTGAAAAAGGGTAAGTGTGGGGGAGTTGATAAAACAATATTTTTTTGAATATTTTTTTGATAATAAAGGACATAATTTCCTCACATTGTGCTAAATATATTCATTTATGAAATATTTGGGATTAGATCATTCATTTGAAATTTGATGAAAATTCCAGTTTTACCATTTTAAAGTGAACTGTAGTATTTCATACATAAATATTTTAATATAATATATTTGAACTTCAAATTTTGCAACAGTATTCCTAACGTACTTTTCTACAACTTTTATTAAGGATACTAGATCTAAATAGTGCATTTGAATGGATTAAATTGGCCATTAATTAAATGGTGGGCTAGACTCTCCAGAATGGACATAGGTTCTGTATTTAGGACATAACTTCTTCATTTTTTCTTTTATTAGGCCCAAATTTTTTGAGGAGATCTAGAACTAAATTTCTCAGAAATCAACCTTCTGTAATGAGATCTTATTGTCACGTTTTTTGGTCCAATAGGAGGTGAAATTTGGATTAAAATATTTGGATGAATTTCCCCATTCACACTTGAAACTACTTTTTACCTATCCTCCCCTCCACTCTATAAATTAGTGTTTTTCTCATTTTGAGGGGTTGGGGAAGTGAATTAAGAGATTGGAGGTATATTAGAATTGGTTTCACCCAAATTCTCCAACCATTGTTATAGGGGTAGCTCTTGAAGCAAGGATCCCCTCATCGAAGCTGTCTTCTCTTCATCATGTTGTAATGTTTTCATTTGTGTAATAAAATTCTTTTTTCTTATTTTATTTATGATCTTTTCTTCGATTTTTTAGAATTTATTCTTCTATTAATCTTCCTAATTGTGTTGGAATCAAGAGTGGAGACAATATTGGGTTCTACCCTTTCAATCCTTTGCTCATGTAAAACGTCTCCACGATGACCACACTGCCCATGGAAGAGTAGTTTTCTAGTGATCGATCTATCTTCTACCCTCTTCATTTAATTATTTTAAATCGTTGAGATAGTTTAATTCAAATAATATAATCCATTAATTTTGTTCTTAAATTATTATAAACTAATAAATCAATTGAAAAATTAACACAAAAACACGCGAGGTCGAGGTTTTCCTTAAATTGTGAGAGCGCAAACTTAATCGGTAATACAAGACCACACGGGATAAGTTTGTAGAGTTCAAATATATTACCTAAACACATTTCATCCTAATTATATGGAATGTAAATGTGACTTAATTTAACACTGACCATAGGCTAGCCTTAGAACGTCAATCAAAGTAGGGTGTTGCGATTGTATGTTCCGAAGTTAGCCTAGGTTTAAATTCAATTCATCTTTGTGATAAACTTAATTCTTGTAGGGTTCATAATTTTAAAAATTAAGGGATCATGATTAAGTGAATGTTAATTTAAATGATAATGATAAATAATTTAGTGAATATGTATAGTTATATCAATTATGTCTTTTAAATATTTTTTAAAAACACCTTCTTGTTGTGTCTTTTTAATTGAACTTCATTTCAAAAACAAAAACAAAAAATATTATACAATCTTCTTCCAGCAAACTTCTTATGGTTTTATGAACGATAAAAAACCCCCAAATACTTTCAAGTAGAGTTTTTATTCTCTTTTATTTTATTTTATTTATAATACCTTTAAGAAGTTGTTTTAATTTTCTTCCTCCTTTGAGAAACGACCTTGGTTAGCCACTCTGTTGCACCTAAGTAACCTGAAGCCGAACAAAATTTGTAATCACTGATGATAACGGATTTTAGTGGTCACACAATGAAAAGAAGGGATAAATTTTCAACAAGATGGTTTGAGATGAGATTTTATGTAAAACTAAACATGAGAAAATACATGGCAGAAACATGGTTATTTAAATTTAAGTTGTTATACAAATCAATTAATTATCTTGGTGTATCAGTTAATCTATCATACACTCAATGGATCAACCAATAGTACAAATCTCATGATCATGTTCTTATTTAATTATTTTCTCATGAATGTTTAATTATTTTTTTAATTTGAAGATGATATGTGATCACATAGGATAGTTAATGAGAATACATGTATAGAATTAGTAAACACATAATGAATGATTTCTATTTATTAATGGTTAAAATTAAGAAAGTGATAACATAGTTACAATCATGACAAATAGAACCAAATTTCATTCATAAAGAAAAATAAAATAATTAAAAATAACTCAAGAGACTATTAATATATAAATTATTTCTATCACTTAAGTTATAATGAAACCATATTTTTAGGTGATCATAATTTGTAGATGAGTATTCCTCCTTCTATTAGGGAGGAATAATAAGAGTAGCGGGTTTAATTAAAAAAATTAACATAAATGATGGATCCATAAATACCTTGGTGTAATTTTAGAGGAAAGTTTTGAGTAAATATGAGTTAATGATGTTTAGGAAATGGTAGTAAAATCATTAGATCATGGAGTTGTGAGTTAATGTGGTTGGGTATCCAAAAGTGTATCTCAAAACTCTCAGTATTGTTTTATATCCATAGTTTAGACTATGGTAAATGTTTAAAGGATCTTTTACACTAATATATTAAAGTGATTTATTATTTTGAATCTGAGGTTTTATGGTTTTTGGGATTGAATAAAATAGTTAGAAACATTTAATATTAAAAAACCAATAAGTAATAAACAAATGGTGATCAAGATAAAAGTACTAATAAACTAAGTTTTATTTTTGAGAGATATGGAATGTAATTTCAGGTAACTATTTAAATCAATCTTATACAATGAACATGTACTCGTTGGAATAAAATTCTAAGAGTGGTGCAAGAACTTGTACTTAGTCCTATGACATAAATAAAAATTGTATATACTAGATTCTACCAAATGATCCACCTATGGAAGTATGTGATTATGAGAAAGAAACATAAATATAAATATAGATGATTCATTTTATATTTAAATAATTATGTTATTGTCAATGTTAGGTGAGTTGTGAAAGCAACCTGAGGATACATATGGTTACACCTTGCTTCCTCATCTCCAATAAGTTTTTAATCAGAAAGTAAAGCAGGAAACTAATGAGATTATGAATAAAAATTATACATGTAAAATGGATGATAGATTTTAGGTTGGTCCATATATACTCAAGATGATATACTAAATTGATTGAGTGGTATATTTGGGATTCATGTTGAATAATTTTCTTTATATAAATTTCATACTCACAATATCTTTTTGTTTATCTAGTTTTATTTAATGTTATAAAATGATCAATATAGAAAGATCACTTCAATATCTTTTGTATATGGTTTTCTAAGATAAAAAGAACATGAATATGGATAAATATCTTATACTTATAGTGAACAAGAATAAAGGAAAGGAGAAAAGAATGTTGGAAAACATAATTCCACAAGAACCTTTGAAACAACCTTTTTAAGAAAACAAAGATAAAGAGGGAGATCATCAAATACGAGGCTATTTTCTTTTCATATGGAAAGAAATACCATTGGAATTATAATTGAAATAAATTGAAGAAGAAGTGAGAATAATATTTTTCCTTAGGTGTATTCATAATTAAATTTTAATGATTTCATTTTTCACTTCTTGGGTATTAGATACAATTTGTGACTCACAGGTTTTATCCAAATATTATAACCAAGGAATTTTAGAAGGGTTATAAGAGTTCAAGTGAGTCATAAAGATTGATTATAGAGCTTGACTACTACATTATCTAGAGAGGTTAAAAACTTAATCATCCGAAAGGATAGGTTCTTGTATTTGAAAACTATTATTATGTATTATGTGTTATCATAAATAGAACATCAGCATCAATTTTAGACATAGTGGGATTTTATTTTATGTTTATAAATAAAATTATTGAGGTATACCATACTTTAAAAGTAGTTTCATTATAATTCAATTACAGTTATCCTATATCAACAATAAATAATGAATATGAAACATAAAAATCAAATAATTCCTAGTTATGGAAAGATAATTATTTGTTAATTAAAACTAAAAAAATGTCAAATTTATTCCAATAAGGATATTTAGACTATTTGAGATAAAAAATTTAGGTATTTGAAATTATTTCATATAATTTTTAATGATAAAGACATATTTTAGCATTAAAGTTGATAGATCAAAAATACTTCAAGAATTAGTTCAATAAGATACATGTCAACGAGTTAAAGTATATGATATAGATAAATTCATATACTTATTCAAATTCCTTTAAGATATTTAAGAAATATAAAAGTAAAGTAGATAATGAGCATGGTTATAAGATACATGATTCATCAATTAGGTGATTTGAATAATATATTAACCAAGAATTCATTGATTATTGAATATATATTAAAGATTATTTCTACAATCATATTTACTTATACAAATCAAAGTGTTGGTGTTAGTAAAAATAGGAATTGCACCCTTCTTTTCATGGTAATAATGATAATGTGTCTTGTAAGTTTACTATTATCTTACTTGTGACATGATTTGAAAATATTGATACTAACACTTATATGAATGAAGACTAAAATGAAAAATGGGATTTAATCTGAGTTGTAATATGAAAAAAAACCATTATGTCCCAAAAAAATATGTTAAGATGTGAAGTGTTTGTTATAACTAATTCTAGTAACAAACATCCATCATGAAAAATAAAAAATGCAACTCATCTAATTATACTAAAGATAATATGGATATTAATATCCATGGTATATAAAAATTGATATTCAAGTGAAAGATAAAATTTCTATGAGTGGGACTATGTATCTATTTGAGATAGTAGAACAAATATAGACTTTAAAAAATTCAAGGCTTAAGATACATAGTAAGTAGGCATAGGAACAAGTTATAAAATATTCCATGGAATATATAGTTCCAAAGATACATACTATATAATAAAGATATAAAACCAAAGTGAGATTGGAACATACTGACCTGGCTCACCTCTAAGACGGTGCCTGAACCGGTGGTCCACATGACCCCAGGCGTGCTTCCTCATACTCCAGAGGCTGCTGACTAGCAGTGAGGGTCCTGGGAGGTGATAGTGGGAAGACTATACCCTCTTATTAGAGTTGCATAGCGATATAAAGATTATAAGTAAAAAACAACAACGGAAGAAGAAAATGAATAATAGACATTGGAGGAAGAAAAAATAAATACTTTATAAAGCAGTGGAAGACAACATTTAACAAATTAATAAAAGTAGCCAACACCAAATTATACATCAAATGAATGCATGTCATGGTTATGGTATATACTGAGAGCAGTAAACAATACGACATACTTAAAAACATAGAGTAATAATAAAGAAAAGATAACAATGCCCCATGGGCAACCTCCTTGAGCATCCCGAGCTCGAGCTCGGTCGTTTTCTCCCAAATCCCAGAAATAAAAACAGCACATCATTAGCAATATATCATCATTTGCAGTCCAGTGAACAAGAAAAGTCTACTTGGGTACCCCAGTGCAATGGCTGTCTGAGTAGGGTGTGAGATATAAATCTTAGTAGGCCGACACCATCGGTGTCTAACCCAATCCAGATAATAAATTGAAAATTACAAAGTGTTCCATAAAAAATAATGGTGTGTGATAGAAATTAAAACTAGTAACTTGGTCTGGGTTCCTAAATAGACACCCTTCCCATACCACTTGCTTCGGCCTAAGATGGAAATCTGAAATGAGTACTTATAAGAAACAAGATGTATATTTATATATAAAAAGGCTAAAAAACTAAAGGAAAACAAAAACAAAACATACCCCAAAGCTAGTTATTTAACTTTAGGTCTAATATATGTATCAAAAAAGAGTGTCATAGGTCATCATAAAGTTGTCACAAGCCACAAGGGAAACCAAACATCATATTTATTATCATTATGTTCAATTTTTAGAGTCGGAGTCTGAGCCCATCCCAAAAGGTAACTCTTTCGTACATCCTTCAAATTACCCAATACCATCAAGCCCATCCAAGGAAATATTTTGAAATACCAAGTATCGCTCAGGGCATGGATTTACCATGAGCCTATCCCAGTATCACATAGAAGGGATCGAGTATCACCTGAGGCTTGGAGTAGCCACTTTTCCAACGAGTCTATCCTCAATAATCCCTTTGGGAACTAGTATAACTCAAAGGTATTTAGAAATACCATCATCTTTATTATTATTATGCTTAATTTGTAGTGTCAGATTTTGATACCATCCCAAAAGGTATCACTTCAGTATATCCTTAAAATTAACCAATACCACTAAGATCTTCCAAGGCAATATTTTTAAATACCAAGTATTGCTCGGGGCATGGCTTTACCATGAGCCCATCTTGGTATCACACAGAAGGGGTCCAGTATCACCTAAGGCTTGTCATAGCCAATTTTCCAATGAGTTCATCCTTGATAATCCCCTTGGGAACCGGTATCACTCATAGGTATTTAGAAATCCTAGGAAAAATAAACAGCATCTTTATTGTCTCAAGAAAATAAGTTTACAATGAATTTCAAACAACTAGAAAACGGAATCATAATTGGTCACTTTCATATACAATAGAATGTAAAAAAATCATATGTCCTAAACATTACTCAATGATGGGTTATTAATTAAATTAAATAGTATAAGCTAACAAAATTGTTCAAGAAGATCATTCAACTCAAACTATCCCATTACATTTCTAACTTAAAGAACAAGGAAAAAAAGGGAATTTAAGAGGGCCACACCCAAAAGGGGTGTCCAAAAGGAAAGGAAAACAGCCTGAATGAGTTTCTCCACAAGAGAAGGACACAAAGGATCTGTTGAATAAACTAGAAAATTTAATAAGCGATAATAAGGAATCACCGTAAGGTTTCCATGAGTTGTACAAAGATGCGACATGACATAAGTGATGAAGTAAAGATGAGAGGGTAGACACCCTATACTGGTCATCCTAATTAAAAGTTGATTCATACACTTAGGAGGTGTCTTGGGTCTTTTATCATTTTTCAAAGAAGCAACATCATTTAGAAATATCCAATAATATTCATGTAGAAGAAAGTCATTTAACAATTATAATGTCAAGTATAAAGAGACATAAGACGTTAAGGCATGAAATCATAAAATTCTACTGCTGCATTTTTATCTTGAAGACAGCTCACCTCCATTGGAGGAATTTTATTAGAAAAAATTTCATTAATTTATCAAATAATACATTTAGTGATATTTAAAATTTATTTTAAAAATCATTCAACACTAAAAAATCAATAATCCAAGCAACTAAAATGAATCATAAATCATTGTTGTGAGTTTTTGCAGACAGTGCACCTCTGTTGGAGGTGTTTTATTATAAAACCATGGATTTATTATCAAGAAATCATTTATCAAATTTAAAATTTTTATCATAAATCACACTCAATTCACATTAAAAAATCATTTAATCTATACTTTACTGCATTAAGGAAAAAACTAATAAAAGTGCAGTAAGAAAGTAATTAAAGATATAAATTGATATATTATTTAAATTAAAAGGAAAAGGAATGGAATCCTACCTCAAGTGGAACTGAGTTGTCCACTCTGGCCCTTCAGTCTTTCTAACTAAAAGTTTATGCTCCCCCACTGGGTGTATACAACTTCACACATATATAAGGACACTTATCCCCTATGCACACACTCGCATGGTCGTGGACCTGCACAAGGGGATCCTTACACATTTTCTTATATGCATATTCCCATCACCAATCACTTGTGCATCCATTTATATATATATACATGGGCACACCTAGCCCCTAACATGCATAACCATTTCTATGGGAGACTACACACATAACAGGGGAACCCACAAACATATACTTACTTACCTATGAACACGAATGCGAGTCTCCATTGACATGGTAACTCGAAACCAATGATCAGGGATCAATGCACTACATAAAGGACACTAGAATCCTTAAAACACATAAAGGATTCTACATAACCATATGTGAAACCAACCAATGACATTAACCCTTACCTTGGGTGTCGGCGACAACCAAAACAAGACTAACCAACATGAAACTATCCAACACCCTACTAAAGTCATAATAGGGAGTCAAAACACCAAAATCCCAAAACAAAAGAGGTTAAAAACAAGTGGAAACAACAAAACTCACCTAGGGTCAAATCTTGCAGACCGAAATGCACCTAACGACCTCGCCTTCGACGGTGGTTTTTGGTACATGCATCAAAGGGCCTCAAGAGTCCATTTTCACCCAGCTAGAATAAGAGAAAACCAAAAATTAGATCACCCCCAAGGGGGAGGTATAAATCCCTCAAGGGGAAGGTATAAATCCCTCCCTAGGGTTTTAATAAACCTAAAAGAAACTAAAAAAACTTAATAATTATTATTATAATTATAAAAATAATAATAGTAGTAAACCATAATAATAATAATAATAACTAATAATAATAATCATAATAATAATTAATTTATTATTATTATTAAAATCATTATTATTATTATTCCATTTAATAACATTGTTGGCACCAAAATATGTGTGTGGATAAAATAGAGGTAAAGAGGAAACCAGTGCAGAATGGGATGCCTCACGAAGCTCCTTCGTAGAGCCCTTGAGCACTATAGCCTACGCGGATCCCCTCAGCACCATGGTCGGTGCAAATATGAAACCCCCTTTTCAGTCACCATAGAGAAAAAGAGGCAGGAGGCTCTACGGTTATGATGAAATTGACCGGGATATCCACACTGTGGAGGGAACCAGATCACCTCTGCGGTCCCTTGGAACTTGATGAAAGCCTTCGCGAGTGCCACCAAGGGAATTAAGGAGGGATCTGAGCTGAGGAGGGGATGACGGTCGACTTTGTGTTTAAGAAAAAATTTATGCAATTCACGGCTGATAGCATAGCACCACATGGCTTAGAAATGAGTTGTTTGATCTTCATGCCACCTCTTGACTATAAATACATGGCTTCCCCCAGACCCAAAAGATGGATACCCCAACCTTTTTTCTTCTCATCTCTTAAATCGTGAACAAAACTCTGCTCATCTTGGTGTAATCCCCTAGCCTTTCTTATAGGAGGTAGTATCCATGCTCCTCCTTTCTTCTTGGGTGGAAAAGACTATAGGAGAGATGGGCACTGGGACCTTCGTTACCCCATCCCTCTCCCTCTGGGTTTATTTACTATCGGGCCTTCATCCTAGAGTAAGTCCCAATCTCTATCTCTTTGGGCTGTAAGCTACACGTATTCACCACTCTATTCCCTTTGAACACACCTTTCGTGATGTGATTGTCAAGTCTTTCTTTCCTCTTGTTTCTCACACTGATCATGACTCACATGGGGTTAGAGTAAGCATTGACCATCCCATCCTTCTTAGGCTCTACTATAGTGTAAGTCCCAAGCATCCATATCGAACTACCTGGACTTTGATCTTTTCCCATTCTAATCAAGGTAATCCCAACACCCATTAGTCTCGACCACTTTACATTGGTTCACCCCCATCCTGCATGACATTAAACTATACGCCCCCTTTTTTCAGCATGACACTAAACTGTATACCTTCAAACTATGTGGGTATTGATCCCTGTATCTTAGCCAGGGTAGGTAGGAATCTTTCCCGAGGTTTAACATTAAACAAATTTAATCCTTTGTAGCCCCCAACCAGCAGTAAGCTATTGTAGCCCCTAACCAGTGATAAGTTTTTGTAACCTCGACGAGCGGTAATCCATTTTAACCCCAACCAGCGGTAAGCCGTTGTAACCCCAACCAACAGTAATCTATTGTAGTCTGCAATCAACGGTAGTCATTGTAGTCTCTTTTTTTGGGACCCACATATATGTTCCTCCCCTTGGGTGTCAGACCAAGCCAGGCTTCTAACCATGCGTACGCCCTAGTATATCGTTGGGTGGTTTTCTTATGTGTATACCCCAATTCTATGCCCCCAATCCTAAACAATGTGGAATTTGATTCCCTATCACGGGGATACGAAGGAAGCCTCCCTGAGGTTCAATCCCATCAGTCATCTCCCATCGTGGTCTCTCCCTCAAGCCCCCTATGTTTCGAGATGATCGTGCCCCAAATCGATGGTTCTATTTCTTCTGGGTCCCATCCATGTGTCCATTCTCATGGGCCACCTCCTCAAGTATCCCATCACCCCACCGAACTACATGGACTTTGATTCCCTACCATGAGGATATGTAGAAAACCTACATGAGGTTCAATCCCAACACCACCATCATCTTCACGTCGGTTTCATCTCATTCTCCATCCACTTCTCTCAACCATCCATATCCATCCTGATTCGTACCCGGACCATCACATCTTGGTGAGATCATGTCACCCACTTTCTCACTTCTTTTAGAAGTAATCAGGCAATTGACCATGCATAATCCCCACATGGTACATAGTCATACACCCAAGAGTGTCCCTCTTGTGATGGGCTGCAATCCACACATAATCCCCAACATCGTCTTTGGGTAATTTTCCTCTTATAACACATCGATTTATCACCCCTTCAAACTAAATGGGTTTTGATCCCTATCTCTTGAGATATGGTTCATAGGAAACCTCCTTTAGGTTCAATCCTAGTCAATAATAAACCCTAGTATATACTTTATAAGGACACAATCACCCTCAGATCTGTCTTCATTAGAGGTTATGATCAACCTATCTAATAGGATTCTCATGTGCTCCCTCATGGGGATGCACCCATATGATATACTCTTATCAGTGTTCTAATCATTATGATCTGTCTCTGAAAGACATTAAACTCGCGACATTCTCTATGTTAAGCATGGGAAGCTGGGGAAAACTTCAAAAAAAATTCCATGGCATATAATTCCCAGTATTCTATGTGGGATTCTTTGAGCTTCTGCATCCTCGAGAAGCCCTATCATAAGGGGAAGAAACTCAAACGCATCATTGTTTTAGCTTCCACATATGCCAGTGATGTCCAACTTGACTACTCCTCCAATGAAAGGTTGACGCCCTGACTTGACCCCTTGGAATGTCCTGAAAGAAGTAGTGTAATTAACTGGAATCCATGAATACATAGCACTGGGAAGAGTTTTACAAACAATGTCATAATATTAAGGGAGACCTGGATTGGGTGATGAGTTCTGAGGATGAATCCACTGAAGTAGGAATGGGCATCCCATCATCCCATTTCGATCAAGGATAAAACATCCCTAAATAAGTGACAGAAACCGCCCGCCTTTAGAAATTGGGAATGTGGGGAAATAGTCCGGTGCATCCTCCAAATATGGATGCACCTCCCAATGAAAGCATCAGAAATAGAAATGGTGAACCTGGCGTGAATTTATTCTACTCAATGTAAATATTAGTAGCATTTGAGACATAAGCGGATAAGCATGTCACCGGATCGAGTTATCTGGTGCTAGGTCCCACCAAGATAATTGTGGGTCTGGCGTGAAACTCACTAGATATTGGGGTAGTGAACGTTTGACATCCCGGTCTACAACGTTGTCTACATGGATCCTTTTTACCAACCATGGAAGACAAAAGGGTTTTGGGGAACTGGACGTTGCTTTCCTTATTTCAACACTAATAGTTGAATCTCTCTGCTTTGTAGGACTAAAGTTCTCATGATAGGAAACCGATCACCACCCACCAATTGATGCAGGGTCTAGGGAAATGTCAATGCGATAGTCACACGCAACCTCATATCTTTTATGACGACCTTTACATCCATGGATGTTGGGTGCCCATGCCCCATCTGAACTCATTTAGAGAAGGGTGATTAATGACATCATTTGATGTTACAAGGAAGAAGGTATTATCCCGACCTGGGATATGGACCGATAGGACCTCGAGGCTTATGTGCCTCACCGACACTACTGCCCCCAAGGGCCATGCAGGAAGCCTCTTCTGCCTACTCCAACCTACAACTGTTTCTGGGGCCTCTCCCTAGAATACTTCTACAACTCCCTCCCCTATGCCAATGAGGTGATGTATGTCTGGTAAATCCCAGTTGTAATCCCATCCCAGGGGCCACCAATGAGGGCTCCCACCAGGCCATGTTAGCACTTCCACCTAACCCCACAATCTGAAGAGCGGGTTAGTTATGCACTTGCACCACTTACCCCAGTCTGGTTAACCCAATGCGAGCATTGGGCGTAAGATGATGAGGATTCCCACCAAGGGGCATCGTCATCAATGTTCATTGTGACCCATGACACCTCCGAAATATATCATCAATCCCTTGTTTATGCTGAATAAGGGAATTCATACGTCCAACTCCGATCGAGGCCCCAACCACCCCATGGGAAGGTTGGGACGACTCTCCTAGTCGCCAGTACAAGTGGCATCCATCGCGGGCCAACCATGGCAGTGATATCCAACACGGAGGTCCTCCCCGTTCCACCACCAACAAGAGTGAAGGTCCTCCCCACTCCCAAGCTCAGTGTGGTGGTCCTCCCCATGCCAAAATCAGTCTCAGTGAAGGTCCTCTCCACTGCACTAACATCTATCACGGAAGCCTCTTCCACACCCATGGCCCCAGGTATGGAGTTGTTCCACTCGTTATAGGTCACCGATACGAAGATCCTCCTCATCCTAGAAATCATAGAAGTGGATTTCTACCTCGCTTCATTGGAACCCAACATGGAGGTCTTCCCCATTTTCAGTTTGACTAATATGAAGTCCCTCCTAGTACCATCACTACTAGTGGGAACAAGCATGGAGATATTTCCCAAGCTACTACCAGTTCTAGTGGGGGGCCTACCTACTCCAGCACTTCCCATGGAGATTCCCACCACACATTAGCCAGCGGACACAGAGGTCCTCCCCATTTTCACTTTGACATTTTTCTAGGTGCACCTCGAACCCCAGCTCACCCTAGTGGATGTCCTCTCCTCCCTAGCATCAGTTCGGCTAAAGGCCCTCCGTGATTCAAAAGATACCATGTCCCGAAGATCCATCATAGGTCAGGAGGGTGGGTCACCTCTACCATAAAAATAATATCAAGATGTTTCATACTACGATTAAACCCTTATACTTCTCAGATTCTAAGGTGGAATACAATTCGATAATGGATCTCTAACCTTGATCTTCTATGTCAAGGGCTGGGGAAAGAACAAGGCATATAAGCCTCATCCTTCTGAAATGTGAGGTCCATTGGATCCCCAATTCCCTCTGAAGATACATCTAGGAGGAGGAAGATTGGCCTATTTCTAGGGAATAGCCATGAAATCATCCCTATAGTTAACAGGGTCATTCTCTACCTCAACAAGAAAACATGGAGAGTTATTCTAGGGACTGATAGAGGACGAATAGCAACCTGACCCACCATCAGTAACCGTAGCCCCTGTTCTAGAAACTGTAATCAATGGCACATCTTATTGGGATGTGGTGGCTAATTCATTTCATTATTTGGAGTACATCCCAAGATGTGGAGACTTATCAAATCTCTCACTGTATTATCCACTGGCCAGTCTACCATCTTAGTGGTCTTCTTTAGTACCGCTACCAGTCCCCTAACCACCCCCAGTTGATGAATTAGGAAACCAAGGGCTGGACCCTGAGTCTGAGCTGAGGATCCTATGGGGCATCCTTGTGGCAGACCATTTCCTAGAGATGTTTTGGACAGTTGTAATTGCAAACTTCAGTGCACCAAAATCGCTTACCCGGGGGAAGTTGTGTGTTTTAACCAAACCCTATGGGTGATGCACTTATATCACCATTATCAGTGAGTGTATTACCCCAAAATTTAGTAACACTTTGAATATATTGTACATCAATGTCGTATGGTCGACTTGGTTATGCTCCCCATGACCCAGCATCCTGAGTTGCCCGGTCACTATCAGACCCTCCATCAATGATAAGTTTGGATATTTAGAGTGCTTAGTAAAAATTATCAAGGAGGCTTCCCCCCACATTCAAGTATGTGGTTGGGGTAGTATGTTTCCCTTCATTTCAGTTCTATCTAGAGCAAGACCAACTTTCTAGGCGATATTGAGGATATGCCTCTAGGTAGAGTCATAGTTAACATGGACAACCTATTAGATTGAGAGAATGAGCTAGATCTCTTTAGAGAGAACGTACCCCCTGGGAGAGTTCCACAACTATCAGATCCATTAGGAAGGTTTACTCTCCATTAAATAAATTTACTGGGCCTTCCTGCACCCACCGATTCATTAGCCCTCGGCCGAAATTCCTGTAAGGGAAAAGATAATATTGGGACCGTCAAACCCTCTGACCTGTCTGGATAATTGAAAAATATGGAGGATGATCCTGAAAAGGCCTTGTTGCATAAACATATTATGGAGCATAAGAAGATGGTTGATGACCTCCTTGCTGAACATACTACAGAGCAGCGACCAGACTACAGTGATCCCCAACCAGGGCTGTAGGGAAAGGTGAAACTTCCCCCCTGCGAGTTTCCTTCGAGTGACCCTAACCATCCTACCCACATAGATACAGTAGAATCCGGAGCTTATGGGAAAAGGGAGTGATATATATCACCAAATCCACTAAGAAGCATGATAATATTTGGGACCCAGCTCAGGTTCCTCCAGCTGCTCCACAGGTCATCCCACCAGCTGCTCCATGAGCCGCTGGGCCTACTTATCAGGTTGAAGAACCTTCCAAAACACTGGTGGTCAGGTATCCTCATCCATATAGGAATCCACACCTAGATAATCCAATATCAGTGCTCATTTATCACCTTGAGGTGTTGGAAACTCGACAGGTGGCAATTCCTCCTAATGGAAAGCCATATCCGGCATGGGTGGATGATATGATAGCACCCCCAGGTTTCGAAAACCCAACCTTATCCCAATTTAATGGGAATGGAGACCCTCTAAAGCATCTGGCCCACTTCATCTCAAGGTTTGGACCCATGCTGGGGATTCCAGCATAGTAAGAGGCCGCTAAACTCTGATGTTTCATACAAACATTGGAAGGACCTATGTTTATCTAGTACAACCAGCTACCCATTGGTTCAATAGCTGGATGGGAAGATATTAATAGGAAATTTATTTACAAATTTAGCTCTACCACTCATAAGATGATTATTGCAGACCTCTTCAAGTGAAATCAAATTCCTGACTAGCGCATCACAGACTTTGTCACCCGGTGGAAAGGACTCACCTACTCCCTAGATATGTCGCTGACTCAGGAACAGCTACTAACAATGTGTGTTGGTAATGTCAAAACATAATTGTTCCCCTCTCTCATCACCCATAATTATCCCAAGGTGTTTCGGGATTTCTCTAATAAGGCCCAACGTCTAGAGGAAGCTTCGCAGTAGGCCAAGCAAGCACGTGTGTTTCCTCTTGTAGTTCCCACGAGAAGGGCCGCTAAGGTCGATCCCGACATGGTGGACCAAATAGATGCCCACATAAAACTGGATTTATTATTGGTGGAGCCACCTCCACATCCTCACAGAGGTTTTCCACCTCAAGCATAGCATTTCGGCCAAAAGCTAATACCCCATAATCGGCAGGCACCCCCGCGTAACATGCCGCCACCACCCAAGCAAGATAACCAGATTCCATCTCCTCGGTAGGATCCTCCAACCCCTATTCAAGCCTAGGCTCCTAGATCCCCCTTCCTAGATATAAATAATCTGACCTACTCATTCAATGAGTCTCAGGTCCCCAGTTAATTTCAAAGCACCTTGGAAAAGGGAATTCTACAGTTACTGGAATGTAGGAGGCTCGAAGAAGTAGATCTCACTAATTTCCCTAATTAATTCCCCTATCACCAGATCCTGGGGAACACCCTCAAGTAGTTATATGTGTTTAATGACTGGATTCAAGACCATGTTGATAACAACATAGTCAGGTTGGGCCCAGAACCGGCATAAGTGGCATGTGTTTTCATACATCCTGACGGTGACAACGACAACGAAGGTGAGTGGCAATAGGTTTCTAACCACATTTCTCAAAAATATGATAAATAGATATATTTTAAGTCAGTCTTCCATTCCCATGGAATTATCCATGCACATTTGAATCGACCTGATCCTTCAGAGTAACTGTGTCATCCGCAGCTACTACTTCTGCATCAACGTCCCAGCCTTCCTCCTCCTAGAAGGGCCAACGTCGGCGGCACAAAGAGAAGCAAATTCCCCCACTGATTCCATTGTCATCCCATAATTTTGGTGGATTCATGCCTTCGGAGATGGATATTACCCCCAGGGTACATCCAATGGTGTAGGATTCTTCAATTGATGATCAAGGGAACATTTTGGTTAACACTGTGGAGCAGTTAAACCCCTACATGATTCCTGACAACGAGAAATGTAAGTCAGGTCATCCCAATGTACCCAGCCATCACCATCATCGACAGAGCCGTGGTTATGTGGTTCATTGGAATGCCTTTGTCAATATTCTATCCAAGAGGTGTATGACACCAAAACCAGACAACAAGCCCAGCGTGAATCTCAACGCATGTAGCATTCTCATCTTGTTTCATCAGGTCCTCCTTCACCACTTTTTGTGCTACTTGATTAGGCGGAGCTGCCCCAACCATGTAGTGATCGGCCACATTCTCTTACAGAGTGGCCTCAGTCATTTATCCCTCATCCTTTAGTTTCTCTATGAAGATTGACTAGTGAGCAGTGGGACATTCCCAGCACCAGTCAGCCGTCGGTTCAGTCAGAAGGGCCTGCCATACCTCCTTCCATAGAGCGACCTCCTGTAGCAGAAGTTCACACTTGGAAAATAAGTATAATGGTCTTACACGTATTTCTAGAATATCTGCAATGGTATATATCCTCAAGGCTCTTCATCTATCACATATATGTGTGAATCCCTTGACGAGGCTTTAAGAAGCATCCTCCAGTTTGAGACGGAGGTAGAAGCCGCAGAAGCCTTCCATGTTGAGGCAGCCGAGCATGAAAAATGTCAATCCATCATCCTTTTCTCCAAAAAAGATGAAGGCTCTCCCATACATGGGTAAATCCACCCACTTTACATCGCTGGACACTTCAAAGGTGTAGAGGTTTGTTGTTGTCTAGTCGACATAGGCTCTGGGATCAACCTTATCCTAACACGGACACTCAGTAGGATGGGGTTGTCAAAGGCTGATCTGAGTCCCTCTGACTTGAATATTTAAGGTTATGATATGACAGAACATATTTCAGTCAGAAGGATACATCTTAAGACTCAGTTCGATGGCCTAGTTTCCAGCACTGAGTTCATGGTTGTCTCACAGGACACCGCCTACAACGCGTTGATGGGTAGACCATGGCTTCACTTGCACCTGGCGGTCCCCCATTCAAATAACCAATTCCTTAAGTACTCCCTTAATGGTCTAGTAGGAATACTCCAAGTAGATGTATCACCCTTTTCCTCTTGTGAAGCCCGCTATCTAGATGTTGACTACTACAAGAGCAAGGACAAGTAGATTCGGGATAGTGAGGTTGAACTCGCTACAACTATGACTGACCTATGGACAGGCCTAGATGATGCCTACATATTCCCAATCTACCGATTGTAGGCCACAACTCTGGATTTGGGGAAATGCTTTTTTTTCTATAGAAAAAGTGGGAAGAACATTCCCAAGTCTAAGGGATTTCGGGATATCACCTCGTATTCCTATACAAATCAGTCTCGGGTGATCCCAAATCCCCCTACTCCTATAAGGTATCGGGATGTCTGCCCCATGGCAATGGAAATCCCTCATACTTTCTTGTTTCATTGGGATGGGATAAACCAGCTCAAGTCGACGCAACACTATTTCTTCGATATCATCAAGCATGGCCCCTTCGGCCAAAAACCAGATGGGATCGAGTCGACAGATTTTGCCACTATGGTTTCAACAGTATAGTATTCCCCTAATGGGATGTCCACCGCTGCTCATCTTGGCACTAGTGGCCCGTCAGGATCTGTCAACTCAAAGTAATATCCTCCTATTGAGGATCCCTCCTCCATGAGTGAAGAAGATGATTTATAGGATGCTCCTATTACTTTCGAAGAAGGTTTCTCCACCATGATCAATGAATTGGTACAGGTGAATCTCGATAGCGAGATGAATCTGAAACCCACATTGATCAGTTCCATTATTCATGTTGAAGAGAAATATAAATATGTAGATTTACTGAAGCATCACCATGATTTATTTTCATAGAGTTATGAAGATATTCCAGGACTAGATCCTCAGGTCTCTAGTCACCACCTCGATCTTCCAGTGAATCATCGCGGGTTCAAACAGCCTCCCAGAAAGATGCACCCTTCTCACGGTGTTAGGGTCCTGGCCAAGGTTGATAAACTAATTAGATCCAACTTCTTTTAGGAGGTACAATACCCCAGATGGTTATCCAACATTTTTCCCTTCAGGAAGAATAACAGACAGATCATGGTCTGCATCGACTTCTAAGATCTAAACCATCAGTGTCCAAAGGATGATTTTATCCTTCCTGTGACAGAACTGTTGACTGATGCCACCATGGGTGTAACGACCCGAAATTTTGAATAAATCTTGTTTCCTAATTTTGTTTGTTATTTTATTTTTTTATACTCAACAAAACTATTTCATTTGATAACATGAGTATAATTAAAATGAGATTGTTGGGTTTTGACTATTATATGACCATTGGTCAATATGACCGCTGGAAACTAAACGTTTCGATTATTGTCTCTAAATACAAGTAATCTTGGTTAATTAATATAGAAAGAAGATTCGATGGCCTCACCCAGTAGTCTTAGACCGATTGAAGCCCATCTAACAGAACTTGGGAAGGAGGTAGCGCCACTGGTCTTTGCTCTGGACCAAACCCAAGCCGAAATTCATCGTGTGAAGCTAGAACGTAATCGTCTTCGCGAGAAGTTCAAACTGATAGAAATTACTACTCGTGCGATGTTGGCCGAGCCTCCCTCGTATTCTATCACCTTAGCACACCTTACACTTAGGTCCTATGTTGTTCTGATAAGGGGCTATGTAAGGAGACCGTAACTGCCTTGTGTAATACTTTGTTTTAAATAAAAATTGGGATTTCTTATTATGATGAATTTTATGAATTTTCAAATGACCGGATAAATATAGTATGCATATTTTTTATGAATTTTAGAAAAAGGATATTTTAAAAATGTTTATGTAAACCTTAAAAAAATTAAAAATGTGTAATTATTTTCAAAAAAAGGTCTTCTACAATTATGTTTAGTACGAAATTTAGAGTCTAATAAGATCAACTTGTTTTTTGATGAATAGTAAATTATGAATAGTGATTTTATGCTTAGGATTAGTAATGTGACCAAATGGATTAGTAATCTCACTTAAATAAAGTATTAATATAATCTATGCACCTTGATTAAGTAATGTGATTCAATAAAATGGTTAAATAACAGTTTTATAAATTATTAGTCAAGTATTAGTTTTTTTCGAGTGAATAGTGTTTTTTAATTAAAAATTAAATTAAAATTATTTAGAAAATTATTTTTATAAAATAGATTTCATTTTTGAACTCAGAGCATCGATATTATGTTAAGGTAATTTTTGGGGATTTTTCTGAAAAAAATGAATTTTCGGTGAATAGTGTATTTATTTAAAAATTAAATTAAAAACATTTAGAAAATTATTTTTATAAAATGGAGTTCATTTTTGAAATCAGAGAATCTATATTTGGTTAAGGTGAAATTTTGGTATTTCTATGAGAAAGTTGAATTTTCGATGAAAAGTGAAAATACGGTTTTTAAGTTACGAGTGTTTAATGACAACATTAAATGATGTATTAAGTATGTAATCAATATGGTCAACTTATGAATAGTAAGATAAGGTATGAGGTGTCCCTTTTCCATAAATTTTTTGTCCCCTCACTTTCCCTATAAATACCAATCCATCCTCTCATCCATTCGACTCCCAACTCTCCCCCAACGAAGCTCTAGTCTCATTACCTCCCAACGAGTCCTCCCAAGGTTCCCCCAATCCCTCAAGGTCCCAACCTTTGAGTTTTAATAGTTACGTTTTAAGGTAAGGGATCTGACCTCTCTCTTTCTTTTCAAGTAATCTCGTTCATGTCATTTCTTTTATGCTCCATGTTCTTATGTTGGAGGATGTTCTTTTATATTCATCTTACTGCCCTTTTCATGTTCATATGATGAGAGACCCCCTATTGCTCTCATCAATTCGTTTTAAGAATGTTTAAGTGGCGTCGTTAGGCTGCCGAATTTTTAAGGGATTCGTTCACCTTTCTCATTTTTCAAAGTTCTACTTTCATGTCAAGTCTTTCAAGTTCATTGTTTTATTATGTTGGGGTATGATCTCTATATCTATCATACTGAAATTTTATGTTCATATGATGAGAGACCATATTTGATCTCTTCAATTCATTTTTGTTGAAGTTTAAGTGGTGCTGTTAGGCTGCCGAATTTTTAAGGGATTCTTTCACCCTTCTCATTTTCAAGTTCTATTTTCTGGTCAAGTCTTTCAATTTCCTTTTTATTATGTTGGGGTATGATCTCTATATCTATCATACTGAACTTTTATGTTCATATTATGAGAGACCCTATTTTATCTCTTCAATTCATTTTTGTTGAAGTTTAAGTGGCGCCGTTAGGCTGCCGAATTTTTAAGGGATTCTTTCACCCTTCTCATTTTCAAGTTCTATTTTCTGGTCAAGTCTTTCAAGTTCCTTTTTATTATTTTGGGGTATGATATCTATATCTATCATACTGAACTTTTATGTTCATATGATGAGAGACCCTATTTGATCTCGTTAATTCATTTTTTTTTTTTGGATGTTTTAAGTGACGCCGTTAGGCTGCCGAATTCTTATAAGAGAAATCTTATTTTTTGTCTTCCTTCCATGTTTTTCATTTCAAATGGTATTTCCTTCAAATTTCATTACCATGTTCATGTATCCTTCATGTTCTGTCCCTCTACTGTTTTAGGGGTCATTTATGAATGTTTGACCCATTTTACCTCTCTTTTCAATGTTTTCTAAAACCCCAAAACATATCTGTTATGCTGCAGAATTTCCGTCTCAAAATGTCTCTATCTTTTTCTAAAGTTCTTTTATTTTATTAACTGAATACTCAAAGCTCTCTCTTCTATAGGGGTATTCACATATGTACCAAGTTTTTCTATTTTAAATTCTGGGATTTACATACATGAAACCCGCTTTCCCTTTCCGTGGGTTTAAAGTGACATAAAGATCATGTCTTTAAAGCAGTTTTAAAACGTTATGATTATGAAATGAAACCCATTTCTTTTATGCTATATGGGTTGTTTATGAAATGATTTATAATGATATATGTGGCTCACATGATAATAAATACATGTCAAGGGTGCGCTTAGATAGCCCTCCAATGCATTGGGTAAAGACTTAATCTCTAGAGATGACCATTTAGACTGATACCTTGGTGAATAACCTTAGTAATTTTTAATGACACCTTGGGGATGGACCTTGGTGAAATGAAATGATTGTCAATATTAAATGTTTCAGCCACATCTTCAAGTTATGAAAAACATTATTTTTATTATGATATGCCTCATGATTTCTTTCTCATGCCTTAAAGTTCTTTTCATGACATTTTTGATGTATCTCAAGTTCATATGTTAAATGTTTCCCCTTGTTTCCCTTACTGGGCCTTCTGCTCACCATTTCTTTCGATGTATGTCCCCAGGTTATGAGATGCAGTAATGAACCTAGGATGAACATGAGGAGAATCCTTTCAAGTGTTTTAGAATAATTTTTTTATGTTTTCATTTTTTAAGTTCCTGGTTTCCAAGACACTAAACCTTTAAGATCCTCGGTTTTGTAAAATGTAATGAATGTTTATGTGATAAAAAGGTGGGATGATATAATGGGGTTCTAGTCTCTCTCCTTCATGGATGGGTATTCTAGGTATAACCAAATCTTAATGGTCCCCCTAGGATGAAGATTATATGGCCTTCAGGGCACCACAGGGTTATTTCTATTACTAGGTGATGCCCTTCGGTCTAAAGAATTCAGGTGCCACCTATTAGTGTGCCATGCATTGCATATTTAAGTCGATCATCATGATATTGGTAAAATTCTATGTATAAGATCTGGTGGTCAAATATATCCAGCACCAGAACCATATCAAATATCTTGAGAAAGTGTTCAGATTCCTCTGATCCCTCCATCTAAAGATAAACCCCTTGAAATGTGCCTTCAGGGTCACCTATGAAAATTTCTCAGCTTTGGTTGTCAGATATAGAGGCATCGAGATCAATCCAGAGAAGATCAAGGAAATCAAACATTTGTCTCCTCTAAGTAACATCTGGGAGCTTTGAGGATTTCAAGTACACTT
This sequence comes from Viscum album, assembly GCA_963277665.1. Taxonomy (NCBI): domain Eukaryota; kingdom Viridiplantae; phylum Streptophyta; class Magnoliopsida; order Santalales; family Viscaceae; genus Viscum; species Viscum album. The sequence goes on from OY728146.1 coordinate 1,787,845,645, forward strand.
AGCCTATATACGCTGATTCATTGAAAATCTAATTGGAAAGTGTAATCCCTTTTCCTAGCTCATTAAGAAAGGTTCTAATTATCGGTGGTATGAGGAGTACTAGACTGTCTTTAAGGAAATCAAGCAGTACCTATTATGGCCTCCAGTTATTATGTGACTGAATTCTGAAAAGTCGTTGGTCCTTTATGTGACCACTCTGGAATGATCTCTCGAAACCCATATCGCCTAGATAAAAAATGATGGGACATAGAATAATTTGTATTATCTCATCCACATGCTCCTTGATACAGAGAACATATATTCCTCTATCAATAAGAACTGCCTCGCGCTAGTATTCGCAGTGCATAAATTGTGACACTACTTCCATCATCACGAGATACAGCTAGTGTATTGAGTGGATCCACTGAAGTATATTCTGAACTACCCTATGTTGAGAGGTCATCTAGCTCGGTGGGCATTGATCCTTCAGTAGTTCAACATCAGATTTGTCCCTTAGAAGTCCATCAAGGGATAGGAATTGGTATATTTCCTTTCCACTCAACCATCTCCCACAGACTAGTCTTTAGATCTTTATTTCCCCAATGAGGAAATCCTCAAGGTAGACCAATCCATTCTGTTTTGTAAAATACACTTTGATGGTGCTTCCCGAATTCCTACCGGTAGAAGAATAATTGATCCCAGACTCAACAAGGTGGGACTGGGTATCGTCTTCATCATGCCAGCACTAGTTGTTCTTCCATATTCATTCATATTGTCAGAAGGTTGTACCAATAATGAGGTAGAGTATCAGGCACTCATCACTGGTCTTGAGCTGACCCTTGAGATTGACGTTCCCCACTTTCATGTGAAAGGGGACTCTGAACTAGTCATCAAGCATATCAACGGTTACTATTTCTTTAGGAAGATGGAGCTCATACCACTATTGGAACATACCCACTAGTTGATAGCCCAGTTCCCATCTCTGCCAGAGGTTACTCATTTCCCTCATTTGCAGAACAGTCGAGCTAACGCCTTGGCCAGGCTCATTGCATCCCTTCCAGAGCCTAACCAGGATAAGTTGGTTATTCATGTGGATCACTGGGGATTCATCACCCCCATCATTCTAGATGACAATGATAGCCCACAGTTAGGCCACCTTACTGCCAAAGCCTCTACATCAGGACCCCCAGGTACCCCTTCCGTAGCTTTAGAGGTCACTCTCGACGAGAAGACCCCCTTTTTCGAGTATCTCAAGCATGGAAATCTCCAGAAAAATCAAGTTGATCACGAGCGAATCTGAGGCCGTGCATTACGGTTTACCCTCCAAAGTGGTTTCAGTCTTGAGAAGATCCTCTATAGATGTGGATTTCATGGGTTTATCCTCCATTTCATTCAAGGTGGTGAGATTTCTCAGGTCATGCATGAGGTTCATGTCAGTTCCTGCAGGGCTCATCAGACTAGGTCGAAACTATCTCACCAGATCTGGATGTTGTGGTATTTTTAGCACTCTGTGATCCATGACTATATCGAGTTTTCCAAGAGGTTCCATGAATTCCAATTCCATGTTAATTTTGTGCATCGGCTACTAGAGCCTCTCTACACTACCAAGTAATCTTGGACCTTTGTGGTCTGCGGACTCGATGTCATGGGACCATATCCACCGGTGATAATATGCCAATGCATATTCATTCTAATCGCTACAGATTTATTTTCCAAGTGGGCAGAGGCAGTTCCACTCAAGGAGGTAAAAGAATGTTCTATCGTTTAATTTTTGAGCTCCAACATCATCTACCAATTCGTATTCCCTCACCCCATCCTCACTGATAACGGAACCAAATTCTGGGAAGTTGAGTTAAAGATGTTGTATGACAAGTATAACATCTTTTATAACCATACCTCCCACTATCACACGCAGGAAAATGGGAAGATCGAGGAGTTCAACAAAAACCTATCAAACATTCTGCAGAAGATGGTTGGTCAATACAAGAAAAGGTGGCCATAAAAGCTCCCCAATGCACACTGGGCCTATTATACAACAACTGGCAATTCCACTCAGGTGACCCCATATTCCCTATTATATGGAACGGAGGAAGTCCTACTCATCGAGATTCAGTTTTCATCATTACACACAGTTTTCTATGATCAACAGACACCAGATAAGGTAGCCGAAATCTATCTGGATGAATTGGAAGCACTTGATGAGAATAGTATTTGTTCCCTACACAATCTGGAGAGGCATTAGAACAATATGTCTAGGGATTTCATTAAGAAAGTTTTCCTCTTCTCTTTATTGCAAGGTGACGTGGTGTTGGCTTTGATAAATTCTGTGATACCATGTAGGAAATCACCAAAATTGGAGCCCAAATGGTAAGGACCTTACATCATTCACAAGGTTTACCCCAATCACACATACTCCCTAGTTACCAAGGATTGTGAACATATAAATCCTCCCACCAATTCCAAATTCCTCAAGAAATAATTTTCCTGAGTAGATCGATCTTACATTACCATAAACTATGATGTCTTTACTGCATGATGTTAAAATACGTGATTCTTCTAAGATGAAGGACATAAAACTAATTGGCACTTGTCCCTCATGACATTAAATTGTATGTTATCACACATGATGTTAAACTATATATGGTACCGCATAACCTTAAACTTTTTGGTTTCACCACATGACGTTAAAATGTGCAATTTGTTTAGGCTGAAAGATGTAAAACTACCTAGCACCCATCCCATATGATGATAAATTGTAAAATGGTCTGATCTCTATGACCTTAAACTAAGATCTCCCCGCATCCTTTTCGCATGATGTAAAACTGCACAGCATCTCAAGAATTATTAATGTCTTGAGTCCCATACTCATGGGATACATAGGAACGCTCGGACACCTCATCTTAGAGTCCATCCCCCAAATCCTTCTTATTGACTGACCCCCCTGGGTGTAGTTCCCTCATAGGATCTCACACAGTGTATTATAGACTTCCTTGGCCCCATATATGTCAATGATCACACCATGTTTCCATCCTGTTATTTTATCCTCCTGTGTCCTTACCACACGATGTTAAACTACATGGATTCAGAACTATGTATGGATTGATTCCCATCCTCATGGGATATGTAGGAATGCTTGGAAAAACATTTCATAGGCCCAGCCCCAAACTGCAAGATCTCCCCTTGGTTATAGCCCCTTGGCTTGGATGCTTCTCAAAACACATGGTGTGGTTCAGTATTTGTTTTCCTTCATTCATATTAGGTTTATCATGACCGCACCATGTATCCCCCTCCTTGGAGATCTCCACATCTTTCTCCCTTTCCACCATTAAATTAGACCATGGGTATGTTCATGCTTCACACTTCCCATTTATTTGGGTCTCCATCGGCATCCACATCTGAAAGGACCCCCGAACGACATGGATGCTCAGCCTTATGGCTCGCTTACCAATTTGGGTCAATGTCCAAGAGGATCTGGAATGACAATTTGATACAAGTCCCGCATTGTAAATATGGTCAGCGATCAATGCTCATTCATTTGTTCCCATTTTAGGTCACATGATATGGATGTTGTGTTCTGAATACGGTCAACATCCATCCTCTATCGTTTATATGTCCCAAATATTGGGTGTGGTGAATCATTTTGTCCTACTATCGCTTTGAACGTCAACATTCTTTGAGCAAGGATGTTGGTCTGGGTGGGATCAACCCTACCCGATCTCTTTCCTTTATTGTTGTGCCCTTATATGTTGGGTAGAACCTGATCTCATTTCTTATTTCCCACACCGAGCATTGCTCACATGGGATTAGAAGATTTGGTAGGTCCATAACCACATAAAGGGTCATGAAATCATGGTTCGAGCTCTATGACCTTAAACTAAGATCACCACTGTCCTCATCGCATGATGTCAAACTGTGTAATTTATCTTTCACTGAGCGATGTAAAACAACTCATCACTCGTCCCTCATGACGATAAATTGAAAACTGTATGTGACTTTCCATGTGTGGATCAGTCTCAGGTCCCTCAACCTTTCCAAGACCGTGGCCCAAGTTCTCACCTAAGATTTTGTGATGTGGTGTGGAATTTATGTCCTAGTTCACATTGGTCTTTTTTTTCCATGTTTCATACATCCCCTTGAAACACCACTCTATCCATCGTCTTTGCCACAAGACGTTAAACTGAACAGGTCCCACCACGTTTTACGCATCCCATCATTTGGGTTTCCTTCATCTTTCACATCTAAAAGGACCCTTGAATAGCATGGATTCTAGGCCCCAGGGCTCTCTTACCATCTCTAGCCAATGTCCCTGATGATTCTGGATGAAAATTTGATACAATTCCCACGTTGCTAATATGGTCAGAGGTCGACACTCATTATTGTTCCCATTCAAGGAAACGATATGGATACTGTGTTGAGAACATGTTCCACAGTTATCCTCAATAATTGTTTCCATTTTGTGGTCTCCCTCATGGAAAGCGTGATGATTAAACCTTTCCACCCATCTGTCCCATGAATATGACAATAAACTGGGCATCTACAGTCCGAGCTTTATGACTATAAACTAAGATCTGTTTACATCCTTTCTGCAAGATGGTAAACTTCACACAATCTTCTAGAACTATGTTTGGGTTGATTCTATCCCCATGTGATAAGTAGGAAACCTCGGACATTTTGTCTTCGGGTCCAGCCCAGGTTCATTTATTCTTTCTCTCAGCCTCTTGGCTTGAGTTCTCTCCGGGAATTATGAATAGTGTCGTGTATGTGAGATTATTTCATCATTCACGTCGAGTTATTCTCCATGCCATACACATTCCTCATCGAGATACCCCACTTCTATATTATTCCTTACCGCATGACATTAAACTGCATGGCATCTCCAGAACTATGTGTGGCATGATTCCTATCCTCATGGGATACGTAGAAATTCTCAGACATTTTTTCTTTAGGTCTAGCCCTGTTTCTTGGAAACCACCTCATCTTTTTGGCCCCTTGGCATGAGCCCTCTAGGAAGGGGGTATGTGGTGTGATATGGTCTTATTTCCTCATTCACATCGGGTTTTTAACAGCCATTCCATGTACCTCTCCCTCTAGAGAGCTCTTTTTCCCCCCTATATTCCACTCATCTCATCGAGTTGGATTCTCTTGAATTCGGCCCCTCGACCCTATTTGGTAGATCACGAAGGTGCTCAAGAGCACTCTGGTTCAGGACCTAGAGTGTTGGATTCTACATAGACATGTTATCACCCATTTTCCTACTTCATGTTCCCCTTCATTTGGAATTGCATCATCTTTCACATTTTAAAGGACCCTCGAACGACATGGATGATAGGCCCCAATGCTCTCCTACCACCTTGGGCCGACTTCCCTAAGAATTATGAATGAAAAATTGATACAAATCTCAGGTTTAAAATATGTTCAGTAGTCAACTCTCATTTTTTTATCCCATTTCAGGTTACACAATATGGATGTTATGTTTCAAACACAATCAACAGCTATCTTCCATCGTCGTGCCACCCCCATTAAACCCTAAATACTTTTTTCATGATTCACATCCTTTTCCAATCCATCATTTCCAAGTGTAATTTCGACACTCTTGGTGTTATCTCTCATTGCGCGTTTTCACGTTAAGAGGACAAGGCCACGGTGAGGCATCATTCGAGGATCTGCACCATTTTCCCTTTTTCTTATATTACACATGTTGCAAAGACCTTCTCAACCCTTGTTTCCCACATTGATCACAACTCACGTGGGCATAGGGATTTCATCAAGGTTTATGCCCATTTGGAAGAGTCTCACTTCTCATAGTCAGAGCTCTAAGACCTTAAACTAATATCTCTCTACGTCCTTGACACAAGATGTTAAAATACATGGAATCCTTAAGAACTATGTACATCTTGATTCCCATCCTTATGGGATACGTAGGAATGTTCGGGCATCTCATCTTTGGGTCCAACTCAGATTCCACTAATTATATCTTCCATTTGGACTTTTATCCATAAATTTCATAGGATTTCATGGTTTGGTGTGTTTGTACTTAAGTCCTCATTCACGTCGGGTATGCTTTATCATGCCATGTGCATTCCCCTCTAAAATCTCGTTTCTTATATATAAATTCAATCCATATGACTTTAAACTATGATGCATGGTCCCATTTGAATTTAAACTATTGTTTCTTTACTACACAATGTTAAAATTCATGGGTGGGTCCTATAATATGACCCTAAACTATGACATTATCATCCTGGACACACAATGAAAAACGACACTGCATTGTGATGTCCTCACTCGAAGGGAAATAATTTTTGGTATCGATCATCCACCATGTCATTTTGAAATGCCTGAATATGGATTTATTCCTATAGTGACGCCTAGATTCCCTATCCTAGGTTTTTTGCTTCACAAAAAAAAACACACGTCCATCCTAAAGAACAAACAATATCTATTAAATGATACTTATTTTGGTGTGTGGTCTAGACCTGCACGACAGTATTATCCCTGGCGTTGGTACCATACCATGCCACCCCTAGAAATATGTACGGCATGATCCCCGTCATAATGGGGTATGTAGGAATGCCCACGCACTTTTCTTAGGACCCATCCCAACTTTCATTTTTTGTCCCTCGACCTAAAACCTCCCCAGGGAGCACATTGTGTGATATGGACTCCTACTGTCCTCATTTACATCAAGTTTTTTAATTACCACACCATGTGTATCCCTCCCTTATTTCCATCTATGTTCTAATATCTAATACCTTAAAACTAAGATCCAACCATCCTTTTCGGAGGGCACTAAACTGGATGAAATTTTCTATAACTACGTGTGGCTTGATTCTCATCCTCATGGGATACGTAGGAACGGCCAGACATTCTGTCTACAGGTCTAGACCCAAGAATCTTAAACCCTACCCCTTTTTAAGACCCTAGGCCCCAACTCTTTTGGGATCATGTGGTGTGGCGAGTACCTTTTTGGTTCTCATTCATGTCAGGTTTTGCAACAACTGCATCATGTGTCTCCCTTGTCCCTTCCCAACCGGGTCTGAGTTCCATGACACTGAAATAAGATCTCTCTATGGGAAAAATGCATTGGGTTTGTCAACTTCACCAACCTATGCACATCCCATTAAACCAAGTCCCCTCTTAATCGTTTACTCTACAACATTAATCTAGGATTTTGCGACCCCAGGACCCTTGTCCTTGGAAAGGGATTCAACTTCCTCTATCTAAAATGTCTCATTGGCATACTCGAATGCATCGTGGAAAAGAGCCTAAAGTGGGTAATTTTTATATAAACATCCCCTCATTTTGTTTCCAAGCGTCATGATACCTTTATTTGGATCCCCATCCTATTCCATTTCTAAAGGTACCCCCTTTATGGACTAGTCTCATGCCACATTGGCTCGCCTACCGTCTTGGGCCAACAACCTGGAAGACCTCAGACGACATTTGTGAAAGGACTTGTGTTTCTAACTTGGTCAGTGGTTGACCCTCATTTGTCTGTCCCCATTCCAAGATAACATAAAATGGATACTATGTTTCGAACAAGGTTAGATGTTATCCTCTACCGCCATGCCACTATCATTGTGATCCATATCTTGAGCATCATAAGTCACATCTTTCCATTCTCATATGTTTAAGTGGAATTACAACACACTCGGTTTTACCCCTTTAATCATTTATGTGCGTTAAGTAGGAATATCAGTAATATTGGGACTTTGTTCACCTGGCATTCCATTTATCCTGATGTGTGCCTCCTTATACCAAGAAAATCCCATCACTGCCCCTTGTTTCCCACACTAAGAACGACTCACATGGGATTAGTTGTTTTGGTAGAACATGTACTGGTGTAGTCATTCCATACATTCCTTTTTCATCCTTCATGATGTTAAATTGTAATCCCAGAACTACGCATGTCTTTATATCCATCCTAATAGGGTACATAGGAATGATCAAATACTTTTATTTAGGTATAGCCCCAAGTTAGGACACCTCTGGTCTATAGAATAAAAAATCCCATCGAGAACATGTGGTGTGGTTTAGAATACTTATATCCTCATTCATGTCGGGATATGTACGACTCCACACATTTCTTTTCTGGGTAACCATGTCCTCAACTCATGACTTTAAACTTTGGTTCTACCCTAAACAAGTTTAGGATTCCCCATGATAACTATGGGATGCGTCAGCTTCCTTGCCAAAGAGTATTTACCCTCCCAGCATTGGTCTCTGACCACGCTATGCTTAAGAACTACTTTTGTCTTGATTATCATCCTTATGGGATATGTAGTGACGTTCGGGCATTTCTCCTTGAGCCTATCCCCCGGGTCATTAACCCTTATAGACCCTCAAACTCTATTATGGTCCAAATTCTATGACCTTAAACTAGAAGATTAGAGTCCTTGAAACATTAATTTAAAATATTATCCTTAGTCCAAGAAGTATGACCTTAAAAGTATGTGCAAACGACCTGGTCATATGATGTTAAACTATTCCATTCATCGTCCTCATCTGTATGATGTAAACTGCAATTCATTCTAGGTCCTCACCAGATAGGTCCTATCTAGAAGTAGGTAAGATCCCTAATCAGACCGGCGTGCTCACCTAACATGTTTCCACCATGGTATCATAATTTCAAGAGTTTTGGACTCCATTCTAACAACCCATCACTCCACCCTTCATGATTTGTGTGCCCTTTATTTGGATCCTCATCCTCCTTCATGCATGAAGGAACACCCTAACAGTTTTTATGTTCGGACTATGGCTCGCCTAGTGTCCTGGGATAACATTCCATAAGACTAATGGATGAAATCACAAGTTAGGCCTCATGTTTCGAACATGGTCAGTGGTCAGCCCTTATTTTGTATCCCCATTTCAGGATAACACAATAGGGATATTGTGTTTCAAACATGGTCAACTATTATTCTTCATTTTCATGTTGTCCCTATAGTGTTCTAAATGTTGGGTATCATGATTAACACTTTCCACTCCCCACTGTTCAGATTGATTCTAACACCCCTGGTATTACCCCGATCATGCACTAGAGCACATTGGTAAACAGAAATTCAATTGTTCTAAGAACTCCCTTCTCGAGTCAGGCCTCTCTTGTCCCTCCCATAAATCCAAATTGGTTGTTCAAACCCCAGATGCTCGAATCCTGGTTGGAACTCTCATATTCGAACAGAATAATGATGTGATCGTCCCATATTTCTCACATAGGGCATGACCCACGTGATCTTAGGGATTAATCGCTAGATATTTCGCAAATATGATGGAAATTCAATAGAACAATGATAAATAATGTAACTCATGCACAAAACCAACATAAACAAGAAAATAATGAAAGCACATTTATGAGTTTACAGTAACTACAACACCCAAGGGTTGTTCCCTCCCATAGATGGGTTAACCCCTTTAATAGATCGTTCTAGCTCCGCGAGTCTCTATCTGGTGGCATCCAGGATCCGCTATCGCCGGCTAAGCACACAATCTTCCTTGATGGAAATGAGACATAGTTCATCAGCTGCGATCCAGGCCTACTCTTTGTCGGCTCAGATGATATCCATCTCTTTAGAGGCTTGCTTCATATGTTCTTCGAAATCATCTAGTTGGGCCTTCAGGCATGATACGATCACTGATTGTGCATCGAGGAAAGAAGAGTACTTGTTCGCCTGCACCCACAATCGTTGAACCTTATTTTTAGCCTCCTAGATCCTCTTTATTTTCATTGATTTCCTCTATTTCTAGCCCACACCAAGGCCACGATCATGCTCATGAATCTTCTATGCCAGGAAGTCTCAAATAAGCACATGAGGACACTAGGAATCCACTCCTCCAGTGCATAGTTTTTTTAGGAGGGAAAGAATCCTCACTATATGGTCTATCCATTTCACTTGTGGGGTCTCCCCAATGAAGAACTTGATCAACTTCCATGATTGGCGACAGACGATCTTGACATCCTCTTCATCAGAATTATCCTCATCCTAGTTTTTGGGGTTAGTGCGTTCATATATAATGAACTCCTCCAGGAACTCATCATAAGGATTCTCATCTGGTGTCTGGTCAGGTAGGTCGGGACCCATGTCATTTGATTGATCCCCATTGTCGGATTCCACCTTATTGATTTTAGGTTCGGTCCTATTGACAGTCCCACCTGTGATTAGGAGTATAGCAGTTTGGTCAGTTTGGACATCTACTTCCATGACCACTGGTGTTCCCCTAGGAAAGACAGCACCAAGTGCTCCAGCCATCCTTGCCAAGTTAGTCCATGCCATCTGAAGAACTGTGCATGTGAAAAACACACATACATTAGTTGAATTAATTCAATGGATGACAGTTAAAAATTCTGTGAAGGATACTTACAAAGGTAAAATAGTCGGTCTCGCCCCTGAGTTGTTTCCATTGGGACCCTGAGGGATGGCCCTCTGTATATAATTAGGAAATCAAAAGATTCTGAGAGAACCACCCTGAGTTTTGTGGCCCCGCTAGATGAGGTAATCACCGTCATTGCGAGTACTAATCCTGGGGTTCCTGTAACTACATCTACTATTGTGCGAGAGTGGGTCTTATATATGAGGCCATCCTGCATAGGTCAAATATTAGTTGAGAAGTCCTAAATGGCCTAGCTGAGGACTATGGTAATGTGGTTTAGGGTTTTACCTCAGGAGCCTCCGCAAACTCTTCCAGCTCCGGGTCTGAATTTCCAACCTCACCCTCCTCTAGAGGGCTCCCTCCACTGGCCTCTTCCCCCCAGGAGGACTCTTCTAATTCTTATGGTAAAGGTAAGATCTCCCTCAACTCGATAGCTGATAATTGTGGAGGGGTTGTTCGATCGAGCAGTACCTTCACTAAATCCATCATTGTATGCAGAGTACCATGAGAGTGCACAAAATCCTCTAGCTCAGTGATATACTGCTCCCCATCCTCCTGAGATGCTAAAAAACCAGAACTGGTGTGACCAATCTCTGCAAATCCATCCCAATATGGTTCAGATAGTTCCACATCTGGGAAGGTTTGAGGAATTGTCTATTGACGTCCCAGGTGTCCCAATCCTCTATAAAGACAGCATCCTCAGGAATATCTATATGGTGCAGCTGCTTCCCCGGATCCTGGGTGGGTATCCTATAGAAACTCCAGGGTGGCCTCCCCTATGCATGACTCTGCTCCTCCAGGACCTCTGGGTCCTCCACTTCCACCTACCTCTCGGTCAGTACAGGTTGCGCCACTACTTCATCCCCGCCAACATGGGATGTCCTCTCTACCTTCCGGCCCCAAACTAGTGTTTAAGGGGGGACCCTGTCACTAACACAGATGGTCTTTCGCTTCATCATCTCTCCTGGGTAAGCTGCCTCCAAACTCTTGGCGTACTCCTTCAACAGCCTGTAGATAGCTGTGGGTGAAGGCAGCTCATTCTGCATCTTCCCATCCTTTCGTGGAACATGATCCACATATGCTGCATTACACACATATGGTCCTCGTGGTGCACTCCCTGGTAGACCTACGGGGTCAGCCTCTACATGCACCGGAACTGCCTCATGAAACATTTCAGGGTGTATGGCTCATAAAGAGGATCATGATCAACCTGTTCCACTAGGACTCCATAGTGAAAGACCAGAATTTAGGACCGATGCTCATCTGTTCTCTGGTCATCATCAGTGAACACACCTGTTGGCAATGGGAATGGATGGAAGTTGAACTCATCCACCTTCCATACCCAGTTCAGCACCAGCGGTGGGATCAGCTTTATCGGGAAACTCCCCACCACATTTAGAATGGCTGGTCGGAAGTCTGACCTTGGAGGAGAAATGGGGTTCAGATATTCATAGACTCCCCTAATATGTTTCATTATCCACCCATATAGAATATGGAATGGACTGCACACCCTGTATGGCTTCTTCCCTTCGCTGATATTCCACAACACCTTATACATCTTGGAGATCATTGAGATCCCTAGGTTAACCCGCTCCCATGTCGCCAACAAGGATTCCATGATGAACGTGATCAGCTGTATGCCCACATTTGTGTCCCTTACTGGAAGAATCCATCCATATATAAGCACCGAGATGAATGCATCAAACCTAACCACCGGTTGTTGCTCAGTAATGATACTAAATCCTCATGTCTTCCACTGTCTATCCTCTAAGAGTCACAAATATGTGTTCTCTTTCTGCACTGAACCTCTTTCGGGTAGGTTGGAGACCTCATGGAAAACTTTCAATCTGTAGGGGAATTTAGGAACCAACTGAACCACCACTTAAAGTGGACATCCCACACTGACAACATATCCTCCCTCGACACCAAGTCCATCAATGCCCTTTCTAGTGGAGACATCTGCTCTGGGTATTCCCATGTATTCATGGTATGAATTAACTCATCATACATCACCCCCAGTATCGAGACCCCTGAGATTTGGTACAGGTCCCAGAGGCTGATACCAATCACCCCATGGTAAAAATAGAAAGTTTTGGTCCTCAGTGACCACCTGCTTATAAACTCCAGCATTTGCTGCTTCAGCTGGTAGATATTGAATTGGGAGGCCCATTCCGCCTCATACAATCCCACTTTCCTTATCTCTGCCCCAAACTTCTCACAGGAGGCACATACCCAGTAGGTCCAGGCCCAATCATATGTGAAGTTTCCGCCCTAGTACAAATCCCACTCATTATTCCACCCCTTCTCCAGGTACCCCAAAGTCGCCTTTAGAATGGTGGGATACTGTGGGGGAGATACCTCTGGTTGCAATACCTTCCCATCGATGTTGTTAACATGGTTATATAAGAAATTAGTGTCAATGGGTGTATAATTCTTCCAAGTATGACAGTCGTCCGCCCTGAACCACTGGCGCTAGCACTACGTACTCCTAAACTATTAGGACAGCTTTCCCATACTTGCTTCAGGAATGAGAACAACATCCCTCAAGACAGATCCATAAAGGGGTATCCTATTTCAAAAATGATAGTTCTTATGACTATCCGACCGAAATCAGATCCAACAGAGATTAGTGGTCTGAGTAGATCTGTACACACTCTCCAATTCCCAGATTATCAGCCATCTCTTCCCTCTAGGAAACATCAACAAGGACCCCCCTTGGCAGCTTCCTGGTGATCCATTCTGTCTTAGAGTTTTTGAAAAAATAATCTGGATCATGGAGCTCAGTCATAGAGCTTGTTCGCAAAGTTTGGTAACAGAGCCCTACCACTGACCCCATAGGCATAAGCCACGGAGCGCATGATCGCAGAGTTTAAAGACTCATTGTGCATCGCATATCAGAAAGGCTCAATTTTCAAAGAGATGTCATAGAGTGCATGGATATTTGTGAATCGAGATTCCAAGCACAAGAACTCAAATATGAGAAAGAACAAAAGAGGGGTCATCCTCCCCTATTTATAGGTGATGACCCCCTTGGCTTTGCGGTGCGCCTAGCCGCGGACAGCTTCGCAGTGATATCAACCCGTGTGTCACCTCTCCACATCGTGAGACTTCTTTGTGATGTGTCTTTATGATTGGCCTAAAATTTTGTAAATTTACCCTCATAATTAGACCCTTGTTTTTCCATGGATCCAAGTCTGAGGGGTACATTTGTTGGATCTAAAATATGTGTGTGGAGGAAAATAAGGAAAAGAGGAAACCAGTGCAGAATGGTCTTCCTTGCGAAGCTTATTCGCGGATCCCTTGAGCACTACGGCATTCGTGGATCCCCTAATAACTATGTTGAGGCCCCATTTTCAGTCATCACAAAGTGAAAGAGGCGGTAGGATCTGTGGTTACAATGCAATTGACCAGGATCTCCACACCATGGTGGGAACCAGATCGCCTCTGTGATCCCTTGGAACTTGATGGAAGCCTCTACGAGTGTTGTGGATGGAATTAAGGAGGGCTCTGTTCCAAGGAGGGGATGAAGGTTGACTCTATAGTTATGAAAAACTTGACACAATTTGAGGATGATCACAGACCGCCATGTGGCTTTGCAACGAGCTGTCTGAGCTTCATGCCACCTCTTTCCTATAAATACATGGCTTCCTCCAGATCCAAATAATGGATACCCCAACATTTCTCCTTCTCATATCTCAAATCATGAAGCAAACTCTGCTCTATTAAACATTGAGAAAAATGAGCTCTTCAAGGTACTTGAGCATTGTGAAGTACCTTTACCTTAGGTCAAATACAACCCCTCTTCAAGTAGGGATGCCCTTCACAGAGCCCACAGGCCATCGTGTAGGAAGGATATCCCTAGGGAGACATAGGTCTTCATAGAGCACTCATTATTCGCAAAGTACCTTCCATGAACATATGAACCACATGCTAATTAAGGGTCACTATGCTCTGCGTAGTACATTGCTTTGCAGTACTATGCTTTAAAAGACACCCATGCTCCATGAAGTTCTACTCTGCGAAATTACTTGTACTTCAAGAAGCACTCTTCATATGAATTTATACACTATGCCAAGGCTAGGACACTCTACTTTGTGAAGAATACCCCTTCGTAGAGTATTTACACTCTTTAGATCACTAGAGATTCACAAGATCCTTTAATGTGAAAACTTATGCTTTGAAAACCCTTCTCTTGTATGACCCTCTAGGTTCGTACGAAGTGATTTCAAGGTCACTTGGGTGGTTCTTCATGTTGTGTTGCTTAGCCTCATGCTTATTTTCATAGGAACACTAACGGTTATTGATTATTCTCATATCCACACTAACATAAACCCCTCAGTGGATCACTCCATAACACCACCCCACCACGGCATTACTGATGCCTTCCCTTTCTCAAGGGTGGGTGGGTATCGGTTATGTAAGTCCTAGGCGTGCAGAGTGAACCCGCCTCATCCAAGTTGTAGGATGTTAAACTACCAAGTACCATCATCCTTATCACATGACATTAAACTATGGCCTCACCCCATGTAATATACACAGGGTGCCCTATCTAGGATATTCTCCACACCCATTCATCTCCACGGGAGTGATATATTCCTCACATAGAATGAGATCCTCTTTTTTGTAAAGACGTCTATCCAATGGGAAGGGAAACCATCTTGGTGTAAGCTCCTCTCCTTTCCTATGGGAGGTACCATCCTTGCTCCTCCTTTCTTCTTCGGTGACAAAGAATAAAGGAGACATGGGCACTGAGAACTTCTTTACCCCATACCTCTCCCTCTAGGATTTTCCACCATGAGGCCTCCATCCTAGAGTAATTCCCAATATCCATCTCCCTAGTCTACAAGAAACACATAAGCCCTGCTCTATTCCCCGTGTATGTACCTTTCACGACGTGATCATCAGGTTGTTGCCTCTTGTTTTTTTCACACCGAGCATGACTCATGTGGGCTTAGAGTAAGCATTGACCATGGAATCCTTCCTGGGCTGCCCAAGAGTGTAAGTCCCAAGCCTCTATGATAAACTACATGGACTTTGATCCTCTCCCTTTACAAGGAAGGTATGTATGAATCCTACCAAAGGTTTAATCCCAACACCCAGTGGTCTCGGCCACTTCACGTTGGTCCACCTTCATCCCACATGATGTTAAACTGTATCCTTATACCAAACTACATGGAATTTGATACTTTTCCTTTCTAGGAATGATACATAGGAAGCATCCCTATGGTTCAAGACCAACACCCATCAGTTCCAACCACTTCACGTCAGTTCACCCTCATCCTGCATGACATCAAACTATACGCCCCCTTTTTTCCAACCTGACGCTAAACTTTATACCTTTGAACTACGTGGGTTTTGATCTTTGTCTCCTAGATAGGGTACATATAAAGCCTCCCTAAGGTTCAACCCCAACCAATGGTAATCCATTGTTTCTCCCAACTAGCGGGGATCCATTGTAGCCCCTAACTAGCAGTAAGTCGTTGTAGCCCTGAAAAGAGGTAAGTCGTTGTAACCCCAACCAGCGGTAAGCTATTGTAACCCCAACCAGAGGTAATCCATTTTACTCCTCAATTGACAGTAAGTCATTGTAGTCCCCTTTATTGGGACACACATATTTGGTCTACCCCTCGGGCATCAGAACAACCTGGGCTGGTAACCACGCGTAAGCCCCAGTATATAGTTGGGTGGTTTTTACTATGTGTACACCCCAATTCTATGCCCCCATTCCTAAACTATGTGGACTTTGATTCACTATCATGGGGATACATAGGAATCCTCCATGAGGTTCAATCCCATCACTCATGCCCCATCGTGCTCTCACTATAGGGCCCCTTGTGTTCCGGGAAGATCATGCCCCAACTCGAAGGTTCCATTTCCTCTAGGTCCCATCCATGCATCCATTCTCACGGGCTATCTCATCAGGTGTCCCATCGCCCCACCAAACTACGTGGACTTTGATTCCCTGCCATGGGTATATGTAAGAAGCCTCCCTGAGGTTCAATCCAACACCACCATCATCCTCATGTCGGTTCTATCTCATTATCCATCCACTTCTCTCAACCATCCATATCCATACTGATTCTTACCTGGGCCTCCATATCTCGGTGAGATCATGTCACCCACTTTCTCACTACTCCTAGTATCAATCAGACAGCTAACCACGTGTAAGCCTCACATAGTCCACAATCATAAACCCAAGAGAATACCTCTTATAATGGGCCTCAATCCACATTTAATCCCTAGCATCATCTCCGGGTCACTGTCCTCTGAGAACACCTTGATTTATCACCCCTTTGAACTACACAGGTTTTGATCTTTGTCACTTGAGATAGTGTATATAGGAAACCTCACTAAGGTTCAATCCTATCCAATAGTAAACCCTAGTGTATCCTTTATAGGGACCCAAGAACCCTCGGATCCATATTTATTAGACGTTGTGATCCACATATCTAATAGGACTCTCAGGTGCTCCCTCATGGGGTTGTACCCATCTGATCCACTCTTATCAGTGTTCCGATCAGTCGGATCCATCTATGCAGGATGTTAAACTCACTGCATGCTCTGTGTTAAGCATGGAAAGATGAGGAAAACCTCATAGAAATGCCCATGGAATATAATTCCATGCATTTGATGTGGGATGTCTCAGGATTCCATGCCCTCGAGAAGCCCTATCATAAGGGGAAGAAACTCAGACACATCAGTGTTCCAGGATCCAGACACTCCAGTGATGTCCAACATGACTACTCCCCCGATTGAAGCTTGCTACCCTAACATGACCCCATGGAATGTCCTGATAGAAATAGTGTAATTAACCAGTTTCCAGGAAGACATCGCACTGGGAATAGTTTCACGAACAACTTCTTAATCTTTAAGGGAGACCCAGACTAGGTGATGAGTTCTGAGGAGGAATCCACAGAAGGAAGAACTGACATTCTATAATCCCATTTCGATCAAGGAGAAAACATCCATAAATAAGTGATGGATGTTTCCCACCTTTGGAAAGTGGTAATTCAGGGCAATAGACTGGCGCATCCTCCAAAGACTGATGTGTGCCCTGATGAAAGCATCAGAAACATACATTTAATTTACTTCCCATTTTAAATTTTAATCTAATTTAATTTCTTTAAAATAAAAAAACCTCACAGCATCCACTCTCAGAAAAATAAGAATTCTGATGCTCGGCTTTCAAAATGGAATGCCCATCTCACAAAAAAAAATTAATTTTCTGCGCTTTTTCATCACGTTCAAAATAGAGAATGTTGCAAACTTCCCACCTTAGAACTTCTCGTCCCTGATAAGCCTTTTGGAACAACGTAGCCATCATTCGGTCCATAGGATTCATGAGGTCTATCCCAAAAGGTCGTATTGCATCTCTAAACTCCCAACACATGTTCAATAATTGATTAGGAAAGCATCACATATGCCATTAAGATCTGATCCAAAGCTCGTTTTCCAATTGAAACACTGAGACGGTACCCATCCAAATATGTTAAGCTAGAGACATGTTCATCTAGAGACACGACCATGTCATTGTCTCATTAAACATTTGGTCAAAGTTATTTCCCACCTTAGTCTTTATTGTTAGAAAGAGGAAAATTCTCCATCAACCATAAATCACATGTTGATCCAGCTTTTTATGAAAATCCTTCGTCGACACAAACCACACTTCTGTCCTAAGGAAACTCAAGGAGAAACTTAAACTATCCTTACACGAGGGTTTAAATGAGCACACCACTACAGGTTCCATTCCCAAGACTTTTAAATTTATTCACATATATCTTTTGTTTAAACATTTACAAGGTTTAAAAGAAACATCAAGTACCCATTTTTAAAACAAAAACTAGATACTTTATTTAGCTAATTCCCCCAAGGGAAAAGCATGTTACTACAAGCCTCTAACAATAAACATAAAACAATAACACTGAATCATGGAACATTAATCACAGAGACATGATAATAAGAAAAAAAATCATGATACAAGGAAAACATTCTAGTAGATAGGTATCATAAAAACAGGTTAGCATTCTAAATAAATAAAAAACATGGCATACATTTAAGGCACTCAATCATATTAGTATCCAAACTAAAATGAAACTACATGGCATGGAACTAGTATGGAATGTGAATTTATATGTTCCTAATATGATTCATGAAATGCTTCGTCCTTACCTTGACAGGACAAGGGTAATATACCATAAACATCATAAATTCATAAGCAGTGTAAATCACACCAATCACTCGAGGGGAAATCATATCAACTATAATATCAAAAAGCATGAACATCAATTCCCAGCCCAATCCACTTGGTCATTTATCGTATGTGGGGTAATCAGTCCCAGGCATGGATATTAACCAAGTGTTGACACATTCCTATTATCCTTTCTACCAAACCAAAATAGTAAGATGAAGGAAAAGAACCCTCTGATACCACTTTGTAACATATCGACTCGGATCACCTCTAAGATGGTGGTCGGACCGGTGGGCCACATGACCTCAAGTGCACCTCCCCATTTTCCAGAGGCTACCTACTATTAGCAAGGGTCTTGAGAGGAGATAGTGAGGAGACTATACCCTCTTATCAGAGCTGCACAGCGGTATATAGAGTATAAGTAAAAGACAACAGTGGAAGCAATAAATGAATAATAGACAGCGGCAGAAGACAAAATAAATAACTGATAAAGTAGCATAAGAAAACATTTAAAAAATTAATAAAAGTGAGCAACATGAAATTATATATCATATCAATGCATTTCATGGTGATGGTACATACTAAGAGCACTAAAATATATATCATGATTGAAAACACAGAGTAATAATAAAGAAAAGACAGTAATGCCCCGTGGGCAATCTATTTGATCATCCCAAGCTTCATCTCAGTCCTTTTCCCCAAACTCCCAAACACAAACAGCACATCATGAGTAATCAATCATTTTCTATGGTACTGCAAACAAGAAAATTCTACTCGGTTACCCTAGTGCAATGGCGGCCCGAGTACGGTGTGAGATATAAATCTCAATAGGCCAGCACCACCAGGGTCTAACCCAATCCATACAATGAATTTCAAATTAAAAAGTGCTCCATTAAAAATAATGGTGTGTGATAGAAATTAAAACTAAAAACATTGTCTGGGTTCCAAAATGGGCACCCTTCCCATACCACCTACTTCGGCCTAAGCTGAAAATCTAAAACGATTACTTAATAAGAAGCAGGATGTATATTTATATATAAAAAGTCTAGAAAACTGAAGTCAAACAAAAAGGAAACATAACCCAAATCTAGTGCTTTAACTTTGGGTCTAATATATGTATCAACAAAGAGTGTCATAGGACATTAGAAAGGAGTCAGAATCCACAAGGGAAACCAAACATCATATTTATTATCATTATATTCCAATTTTAGAGTTTGAGTTTGAGCCTATCCCAAAAGGTATAACTTTGATAAATCCTTCAAATTACCCAATACCACAGAGCTCATCCAAGCAAATATTTTGAAAGACCAAGTATCGCTCAGGGCATGGATTTTCCATGACCCCATCCTGGTATCACACAGAATGGTTTTAGTATCACTCAAGGCTTAGCATAGCCACTTTTCCAATGAGTCAATCCTTGATAATCCCTTTTGGAACTGGTATAACTCATAGGTATTTCGAAATCCCAAGGAAACCAAATAGAATCTTTATTACTATTATGTTCAAGTTGTAGAGTTGGAGTCCAAGCCCATCACAAAAGGTATTGATTTGGTACATCCTTCAAATTACCAATACAACTGAACTCATCCAAGGAAATTTTTTTAAAGACCAAATATTGCTCAGGGCATGTCTTTACCATGATCATGTCCGAGTATCGCATAGAAGGGGTCAAGTATCACCCGAGGCCTGGTGTAGACACTATGCCAATGAGTCCATCCTCGATAATCCCTTTGGGAACCGATATCACTCATAATTATTTAGAAATCCTGGGGAAACCAAACAGCATCTTCATTGTCTCAAGTGAATAATTTTAGAATGTAGGTTAAACCACTAAAATAGGGCATCACAATTTGGTACTTGCATGTACAATAGAATGTAAAAAAACATATGGCCTAAACATTCCTCAATGATGGGTTATTAATGACATTAAATAGTACAAGATAACCGACTTTTTCAAGCAGGGCATTCAACTAAAACTATCCCATTACATTTATAACTTAAAGAACAAGTCAAGAGGGCATTTAGGTGGGGCACACCCAAAAGGGGTGTCCAAGAAGCAAGGTGAACACCCTGGATGGGTTTCTCCATAAGAGAAGGCCACAAAATCTTTGTTGAACAAAACAGAAAATTTAATAAGCGATAACAAGGCATTGGTAGAAGTTTGTAGTAAGTTTCACAAATATGAGACATGATATAAGTAATTAAGTAAAGATGAGAGGGTATACACCCTATATCGGTCATCCTAATTAAAATTTGAGTCACGCACTTAGGAGGTGTCTTGGGTCTTCTATCATTTTTCAAATAAGCAATGTCATTTAGAAATAGCCAAGAAGAGTCATGTACAAGCATTTCATTTAACAATTATAATGTCAAGCATAAAGAGACATAAGACATTAAGGCAGGCAAGAAAAAAATTCTACTGCTACATTTTTATATTTAATACATATCACCTCTATTGGATGAGTTTTATTAGAAAACAAATGTCATTAATTTATCAAACAATTCATTTAGTGGTATTTAACATTTATTTTAAAACTCATTCAACACTAAACAAAATAAAAAATCCAAGTAACTAAAAAGAATTATAAATCATCACTATGAGTTTTCATAGACAGTGCACCTCTATTGGAGGGGTTTTATTATAAAACCATGAATTTCTTATCAAGAAATCATTTATCACATTTAACACTTCTATTAAAAATCACACTCAATTCTCATTAAAAAGTTATTTAATCTATACTTTACTGCATTAAGTAAAATCTATTAAAAATAAAGTAATAAAATAATAAAAGATATAAATTGATGCAATATTTAAATTAAAATGAAAAGAAGTGGTATCTTACCTCAAGTGGAACTAAGCCATCCACTCTGACCGTTCATGATTTCTAACTAAAAGTTATTCATCCCCCACTAGATGTATGTAACTTCACACATATGCAAGGACACCTAGCCCTTATTCACACACCCCCATGGTCATGGTCATGTGTAAGGGGATCCTTACACATGTTCTTATATTCATATGACTATCTCCACTCATATGTGCATGCATTTATACATATGTACATGGTAATACCTATCCCCATAAATGCATAATCACTTCCATTGGTGACTACACATGTAATGGGGGAACCCACATACATATACCAACTTACCTATGCACACGCAGGTGAGTCTCCCTTGACTTGGCGACTCAAAACCAATGAGTAGGGATAAACACACTACACAAAGGACACTAGAAACCTTAAAATAAATAAAGGACACTACATAACCAGATGCAAAATTAACCAACGACATTAACCCTTACCTTGGGTGTCAGCGACAAACCAAAACGAGACAAACCAACACAAAACTATACAAAGCCCTATCGAAGACATAATAAGGAGTCAAAAACACCAAATTCCCCAAAAACAAGAGGTGTGAAATAAGTGTAAACAACAAAAATCACCTCGAGTCAAATATTTCGGACCGAAACGCACCAAACTGCCTCACCTTTGATGGAGGTTGTTGGAACACACACTGAAGGGCCTCAAGAGACCATCTTCACCCACATAGAACAAGAGAAATGCAAAAATTAGATCACCCCTAAAGACTTAGGGTTCGGCCGAACCTAAATGGGGAAAATGCGGGCGAAAATCGTGCAAGGAAGGGAGGTAAGGAGAGGATAGGACATACCATGGAGATTCGATGAGAAACTGTAGAGAAATCTGGATGGATTTGAGGCAGAGAGGTGGCCGCAAGGAGGTGCAGCGTGTATCGAAGGGAAGAAACCCTTTGAGGGTGGTCGTGTGTTAATAAGGGGAAGGTGGGTGCATCGCGCGGGTCTCAAAGGGGGATGAGGAAATCCCTCCTTAGGGTTTTTCTAAACCTAAACAAAACTAAAAAAATAACTTAATAATTATTATTATTATTATAAAAATAATAGTAGTAGTAAACCAAAATGATAATAATAATCATAATTATAATTAATCTATTAATATTATTAAAATCATTATTATTATTATTCTATTTAATTACATTTAATTTACTTCCCATTTTAACTTCTAATATAATATAATTTAATTTAATTTCTTTAAAATAAAAACACCTCACAGTGTTCGATCTTGGAAAAAGAAGAGTTTTGACACTTATCTTTAAAAAAGGACTACCGAGTTGATGGAAAATTTTAATTTCCTATGCTTTTTCATCCAGTTCAAAACACAAAATGTTACAAATATGGTTTTGTAGTCAAAAATTTATATAATATATTATTCATTAAGGATAAAAAAACCTTATACTATAATGAAGTGGTAAATGGAAAAGAAGATTCTATTTATAAAGTGAATATTAATTCAAAAAATAGATTCAATGCATAAAAATCAAGTTAGTATTTTAGTAATATCTCTAGTTGATATAAATCCCACTAGGTCCAAATTGGTATTCAAGAAAAGTTGTACATGGATGGTAGAGATAGTACCTATAAATTAATGTTGGTTATTAAATGTTTTGGGTGTAAAAAATTTCCCTAATAGTGATACTAAAATCTATTTGATATAAAATTTTCATAGTGTCGAACCATGATTATTTTATTTGGTGGTTGAATATCAAAATTGAAAACTTCCAAAAATATAAATTTGATAAAACCCAAAGGGTTTTTTATTTAAAAAATATCTAATATAATTTTCAAGTTACAAGGATCAATTTAAGGATAAAAACATAAAATAAATCATGGGATTCTTATTTAGACTTATGTTTATGAATTTTTAGTGGGGGTGTAATAATATTCCAAGTGAAATATGCTTATAACATATGTAAAATAGATATTAGTCTTAAATTTCATTAATAATTAGTTAAAAATGTTTCTCCATGAATGACTTGAAGTAGTAACCCACACTATAGGGAATAAAATCTACTAAGATAAATCGATGAGTCTCTTGGAATAAGTAGAAGTATATAAACTGACAAAATATTGAATAATATAAGATGCGAAAATTCAATAGAAAATTTATGTCTATGTCACATGGAATAAATCTCCCCAAGATGACATGTTAAGACACTGTAGGAATTCCAGATAATGAGTAAAACTCTATATTATTTAATGATGTTTTATATCACATTGTGAAGTTATATATTAGATTTTATATTGCCTATCGATAAATAATGATTGGAAAATATCAAATAAATGTTGTAAAACTAAATTAGGTAGTAGTAAAAACTATTCAATAGTACATGAGAAATTATATGGGATAATTCTTGGGCGCATGGAGAGTAATAAAATATAGGTATCAAAGGAGACATAAAAATAGACTTAAATAGATCAATATGGTCTGGTATCATTGTTAGGATAGGTAAATGATAAAGTGAAGATCATTGAATTTAGTAGAAGATAATTCTAGAAAAACAAGTATATTACAGCTTCTAATATAGTTATATAAGTTGTATAATAGGGTAAAGACATTATAGATATTTCAATTGTACTATTAAAGTGTCATATTGTTACAATAATCAACATTTTTATAATATTATAGCGGTGGAAATAGAATTATAGATCTTATCCTATTGGAGTGGAAAACATATATACATGTAAAAATCATCTCTTTAAAAGAGATGAAGTCACAGAAAGAAAAGTAACCCCAAATTTATATGTGTAATTACCACTAACTAGATTCATCCCTCATTAGAATCATGAATATAATGTGATAGATAACATTTGGATGGTTATCATGTCATCTCTAAATCAATTATGAGTTTTTTAGAGAGTGAGTTCCCAAGACATAAATTAAGTATTACTTTTTGAATACTATATCATGTATATAGTTTTAATTATGCATGATTTTTCTTACCATGATAGTGTTATAAATTTAAAAAATAATATTTACATGGTAATGTCCTAAAATTATTTTTCATATCAGAGGGTTATAGTAGTTCTTGGATATAATGTGAACTGTGATATATTATAAAAATAATTTAAAATATGTAATATGGTCAAGATAAATTATATTTATTAGACATATATGATGTAAACCTCTAAGTTTTTTGGGGCTCATAATCATTGAGACTTTTTCTCATGATATTATCACTTGCTGATTTTAATACTGGATACCATGAGGACTAGCTCGGTAATAAGAGAACAACATGTTTTTGGTGTCATTAGATGTTATATCTATGAGAATGTGTATTTGTCTCTCAATATGTATTCATTATTAAAATATATCATTTAACCATATAATTTTGTGCATGATGAAAGTCATAAAATATTATGTTTGTTTCATGTTAGCTTATATTAGGTGTGTCATTAGTGATATGGCATTTAATGAATAATCAAGACATTATTTTTTACTTCCAAGTATAAGAATAAATTATATCTAGCCATTTAACTAGGATGATGGTGCCTTGATTAAATACATGAACATGGTATATGTATTAAATTCCATCCAACAAACTCAAACAAAGATAATTTGGAATGAAAGGATGATGAAAAAAAATTTACATCCTGCTTTATAAGATATCACAAGACAAAGAGATTATATTGCACGGTAAGTGTTCATAAGAGGTTATTATAAATATCAATTATCCTTATCTCTTTTAGTACCATTATGTATTTCTAGATACCTATCTTGTACTGTGAGTAGTTTTCACTACTATCAAGATCAGATCCTATAAGGTTACAAGTAAATTTTATCCATAAGTTACCCAAATTCAGATAAATTGGAGTTTATGATGAATTTGTCCCCAAGTTTGTGGTCCAATGAATGTTAAAGTGTGAATTATCACAAGTAAATAAATAAATAAATTCTGTTATTTGTTATTGAAGTTTAGAATAATGATAAATAAATTTATTTATCAAGTTATTCACAAGTTATTAAAGTTAAAATAAGTTAATACAAAAAAGTAATTTTTTAAAGGAATTTTAATTATTCATGCTTCATTAAACATATTCGGAAGTAAAAAATATAAGTTAATTGTTTTTATTTTAGCATGATGTGTCTTAGAGTTTTATTTTTGAGTGATGAAAATTCCATCACATTTATGATGAGTTAAATAAGTCATATATGTCATGATTGGTTAAAAATATGGTTTACTTTTATTGAGGTCTTAAAATAACTTTTTAAAAACTAAAACCTAGATATGTAAGATTGTTTTAGAGAAATTAATAGTAAGGAATACCATTTACATGATTTTGTTTATTATCAAGTCTTATATCTTGGTTTAGTGGTAAAAATGAGATAGAAGGACAAAATTGGATCAATATCACCTTCTCATATTGAATCTATTTTATTCTAGAGATCATTCATTCATCATGATGAAATTAGATCCATCATCCTAACATGTTTGAGTCTAATATTGAAACAAAATGAGCTAGGAAAATGTGTTGATAATCTAGATGGATCCTCGGTTGGATACATCAAGGTAAAACACATTGCTAATGAGAAGAACACATGGAATTTAAATCAATAAAGGCACTATTTCAACTTTATTCATCACACTTGAAATTATTTTCACATGATTCATGGTGTAAATAAAGTAATATTATATTGAATCTATTTTTTCATTGAATATTGGGTTAAAAAAAATTAAATTTACTAATTTTACACTACCATTTCTCTATCAAAATATGTGAATGGTGACATTTAATTTTATGAAACTTTGATATTTTAAGTTATTATATCTTGAAATATTACTTTAATATCCATTAGAATTTTTTATATTCCTTAATTTTTTATAGAATATATTTTTTCTTGATTTTTCATTACAAAAAAAATTATAGGATACTTACCATCCTAAATTGACCATAAACCATGTTTAATATTTATTTCTTCCTATCCTTGAGATCATTAAAATTGTCCTTTGATTTACCCTCCTCATTAAGTAATACACAAATTATATTTTCATAGTTTCTAATCTCAATATGATTACATTAAGATAATTATGTAGTGAATTAAACTCACAATATGGAAGTTATAAAAATATATTAATTTTCCCCCACTGTGGATTTCCAACTACTTCGAATGATGTTACTCAAACACCTTACAACTTTATTTTAATTGATGGAATTTTCTTTTTCTTTTTGAAATATTTATTAATTACCATAAGATTTATGAACTATATAACACCTTTGGTGACTTTATAAAATCAGTTTATTTATTTAATTGTGTCATTTTATTAATTTAGGAGATGTATCAAGGAATTATTTATGACCTGTGATGAATTTTTTGTTTATATGATGTAATTATTGGGATTAAAATTTAAAATTAAAAACTAGATAATAAAAATTAGTGTCAGTTTCTAAAAAAATAATTTTCCTAGTTCATTTAATTAATTGATAATATATATTAGAGTATCTTAAATTTTTATTATTTTTTTCTTTGATTCATCATATGTTTATACATCATTATTCCATGATTTTAATTAATCTTTGATTATAGTTGAAGGTATATATAAATTTCAAACTTCTTCCATAATTTTAAATATTTATGATGTCTCATAAATACATTATTATTACTCTACAATGCATTCCACTTCCTCTCATCTCTGGTATTATATGTCATAAATAATATTTGAAATAATTTTTTTAGAGGAAATTAATGCAATACCATTATGTCAGTTTTATTTTTCATCTTCTTTTAAGTTTTATAATAATTTTTACTCTAATTACTTCTCATTTATTTTCATATACTTGTAATATATCTTATCAATTCTACTTTAATATAATATTTTTTCAAATAAATCATATAGTTATAAGACATGCATATATATTTTATGATCATTGAAATTTTTATTATTAATTTTATTTATCTCATATAAAGATATAGGGATCTTATCATGACTAATTATATCATGATGAAACTCAAATATAAGAGAAATTTATTTATTAGTAATTCCACATAGACACATTATTTTTTACAACTTAACTAGAAAAAAATTATTAGTTAGCATATCATTCTTACAATAATGGAAATTGGTCTTAAAATAATTCATAAAAATCATTTTTTCCTCACTAAATTTCTAAGATATATTAACTTGATCAGGGTTAACCAAAGGTTATAATGGTATATTAAAATATTTTTCATGGTTTAATGTCACACCAAATTCATCATTTATTATGTTTCAAAATAATTCACCTTGGATGGGTCACTTTATGGATCATTGATCGGATGTTCACTATTTGGAATTTCTATAACATTAAATTGTCTAAGTAAAATACAACATACATATCAAGTGAAAAATTGATTCAATATTAAGAATTAATATATTCTATTTCTATTCAAAAATCATCTAAATTTACATTCAAGGCATGGAAATTTTATTCTACCATCCGCTAATCAATTAAAAATTGTAAAATAAAAAAATAATCCAACCCTTTAGTATACCAAGGTGTGAATTAGGGTAAATTAATCTATAATTTATCCATATTTAATGCATTTCCAATATTCATCCTACACATTAAAAAATATAAATGTTTAATCCAAAGTATAACTCCAAGGACTGGCACAAAAATCAATAAAATTATTTTAAAATGTAATTTTATAATAGTTATAGATAAAATAATTCTAATACAATTATAAAAATGTTAGCATATAATATATCCACTAGTCAATATCTTTAACAACAAATTAATACAATGAATTTATGTATTAATAATAATTTCACCAACACATATCTTTTCATTAATAATAATATTAACAATGTTAATTTATCTATCATTATAATCAATATAATTTATTCTAAAACATTTCACTAACATAAAACAAATAATTTATCATATTATCATTATTCCATATATTTAATTCATTCCATGACTAACCTTTAAAAGAAAAATTCAGGTTAATATAACCAATACAATCACACCATAGTCTATTACACCTCAACCAAAAATTTATTTACATAAAAATATAAATAAATATTGATTGTAAAAATGTATTTTCCCAATACTCTTCATTATAAACAAATTAAAAGGCATTAAAAGAGAATAAATTTTCCAACTTTACCTTTTAAACCCAAGAAAGATCTTATTTCCTCCAAAATATATTTAAATTTTAAAAAAAAATATTCTTTCCAAAACAAAGTGAAATAGTTTTACTCAAGTATCCTTTTTAAATCAAATCACATGACCAACAATATAATAAAATTCATCTTTATTTCATACAAACAAATCAAAATATGTGTATTTTTTATAAAATTTTCACAATCAACCCATAAATAATGGTGGTTCAATATAACTCATATAAAAGAATATTTTTTAAAATTACAACCAATATTTTTCAATCAAAAGTAATTTTAAAAAATTGAAATTCATCTTTAACAGAGTAAATAAAATTTATAAGAAATATCAAATTAAAACTTAACCAAGAAAAGTCTTATTATCCAAATACTTATAAAAATTTAAAATGTAATAAAAATCATACTAGATGGAGGATGGAACCAAATTTGTTTCATAAGGATGATGAGGATGATGCAATGAGGGGAGAGGGGGGATAGCATCACATGGTGTGTAAAGTGGATTTGGGCAATCACAGTATGGGAGGAGGTGGTGTGTGGGGGAATAATGGGTCATACTAAAGTGACTACATTAGATGAGGAGGTGGTAGTTAGTTCTTTATGACTAAAATGGAGTAATATGTGGTTCACATAGGGGATAGGGAGGCATAGTGTTAGGTGAGATTAAAAAAATATCAGTTAGAGGTGGTTTTATAAACTAAAGTTATAAAACCACTACTAAATATTTTTTTCCTTATATTTCATGCATAAAATCATGAATAAAGGGAAGATAAAACATGAAACTCACTAAATTTTAACCAAAGTCATGACCAATAGGCTTATGACCTCATCAACATGAATTTTTTTATTTTTATTATTATTATTATTATTATTGATATTATCAGTATTATTATGATTATAATAATCATCATCATCAAATATGGTATGAATTTTGATTTTTTATCCCAACCCATTCCCCTAAAAATTATAAATTAAAATAATGATATAAGAGTGTATTCGTGAGGTGGTAATCACCTGCCTTTCACTTACATGTCTACTAGTCTGACTTGGTCATTCATTTTCTTGTACGAAAACTTGATCTACCTCCCTTTTATTCAACCATAAATGAGGAATCAAATTAGTGGGATAGGATTTAAACCCCACCCCTCCAGGATTCTAGGCATGCACCCCAATCTAATAGATTAAATATACACCAACAAATAAAAAAAATTTATTCTATATATAGGGCTTATAAAATAAATTCAAACATACACACACACTTGTTGGGCTAACATGGGTCAAAACTCATCCCCCACACCTCAAAGGATATTCCCGTATCTGAGATAACCCATTATAATTTTAGATGTCTTTAAGGCCTATCAATTTTGTAGCATAAAGGCCCAGTATCATAAAGGACCTTAAAGGAAACACAATTAAGCAATATTGAGTAGCACGAAGGCCTAATAAATGTCCTAGAAGCCTAGTCATTGATGAATAATACTGCTAATACAGTACTCCACCTACTACTGTTTCAAACTACTATAGTTCCTACTATATTTCCTTTGATTCTATTTTGCAGTAGTTCCTACATTAATATATCTACAGTGCAATGTAAAAATATCCCATATATAGGGGCCATCAGGGGTTGAACCTTTATCCTCAAGGATGTCGAGAAAGGGGTGGTAACGCATTGGAACCACCTTTTTTGTCTATCTAATTATTATTATTATTATCATTATCATTATTATTATTATTATTATTATTATTATTATTATTATTAAAAATATGGGGTTGGATCCCCTTTATTAACAAAATAAAAAACCAATCACTTAGGATGATGTGGTCAAAGAAAGAAAATTTTCCCTCATTCTGAAGAGCAACCTAAAGAAAAAGTACAATGACCAAACAAGAAATAACATGATAGATTTTATATTTGAAGAGTCTCCATGATCTTATCTTGATAACTAGGACTCATATTGTGTTGATCCACCAAATTACCTAGACCACAAGTATGACTTCCTCACCTCCAAGTTTTAGCCATTTTCCAAGTGTTATCTTGATACTCAAAGAAACTTTTAGAAGAATTCATGGAAGTAATTGTGTCCTCTTCTATCAAAATATTCTTAGAACCATTATCTCCGTATGATATCTAAGTATCCAAACAATCAAGAATATAAAAAGAATTATAATTTGGAATGTGACATTCCAACCTACCTTAATTTGATTGACCGAAGACTTTACCCCCAATATCAATTATTGAGATCATATATTGCTTCTTATTAGATGCTTGAGAGGAATTTTTTCCTACTATAAGAAGTATATGTAGCCTTAGACATAGTCTTTGATCCAAGATCAATATACTTACCAACCATAAAAATCAACCACTAACTCAACCTGACAGAAAATGGATCTTTAGTGACAGTAACTCCCAATTCATATTGATTGAAAGAATGAGTAGGTCTGGTTTGGGAATTTTTTAAGGATTTTAGTGGAGGTTGGTTCTATAACCCCCCTAGTTGATAAGTTAATTATGTATAATCCCAATCATTATATTAGTATTCAAATTTAGTATGAGTATCCACCATATTTTTGTGTGGATTTCAATGTTGTTGGACACTTGAAATCTATCTATCATAGGAATTGTTTCTGTAATGTTTCTGGTCATAATGGTTACCAATACAAGAAATTTCATATAAAATAAAATGTAAAGAATTTTTCTCAATCGAGGACATTATAGGATATTAGTGGGAAAGTACAAAGGGATCAAGGACTGGGTTCCTCAGTTTCCCTTATAGATTGTTGTTTACTAATAATTAAATTTAATAAATAATAATCATAATTATTAATATGGGTATTTGGGATACCTTTCAAGGGACTTTAGTCCATAATATTCTCCTCCCTCATTGAAGATGGCGTCCTTTAGACCACTATGTCATGAAGGGTCCTTTAGGCCATCAATAAATAGTAATGAGGTCGCAGTGGGTGTTTGTCGATCTTTTTTAGGAGGGATGAGGCTTCATCCACTAGGGTTTCTAGGGGGTGCATATTTTTAGTTTTTAATCTTCTCTCCTTAATATAGATAAGTAATTAAGAATAACGACAACAACAATAATAATAATTCAATTATTAATAATAATATAAATAATAAATAATAATAATAATAATCTAATTACTAATTATCAATAGTGTAATAAATAATAATATTGTAATAATTAATAATAATATAATTATTAATAATAATTCATGCAATTAAAAATAACAATAATAATAGTAATGTAATTATTGATAATAATTCAACTAATTATAATGATGATCTTTTAATTTTTAAAAGTGACAATGACCTAAACCTTATAATGTATGTTGTAATACATTATGGGTGAAGTATATTTCATGGTGAGAGATTATTTATTGAGATATGATATATATTACATATCATAAAATCCCACTACATCTTCTTTTCATGTATAGTTTTCATATTCTGTTTTTTGAAAAAAAACATATAATGATGTGTAAGTGAATTTTAATGTATTTTGATAATAGTTTCAATAATAAATTATTAATAAAGAATTCATCATAAATTATTAAATTATTTCATGTTTTATTTATATATTATTTATCTAGTTATAAACCATTATACCACCCATGATGAAATTCCCCTATCTCGAGGCTACTCGATAGTGCCCTGGGTCAATGAGCTATGTGGCATCAGGCATGCCTCCTCATATTCCAAAGGCTGCCAACAAGAAATGAAGTCTTAATCCATAAAATAGAGAGACTATTCCCTTGAATACGAGTGAAAAAATAGTCAAAATAAGCAATAAATCCATAACACATAAACAAATTATTCATAATCTATAAACATAGTGTTATAAAAACTGAACCATGCATAAATATACAGTCATACAATCCCATGGATTTCTCATATAGCAACCCATAATTTTCATACATAAATACTATATCTTATTAGTGTAAATATACATTATATATCAATATGATCCTAAATATAACAAAAAAGATTTATTGTCTTTGTAAACATGGATATATAAAAAATAGGTGCATAAAAGATCTACATCATTTCATGTAAAGTTCTTTAAAACTAGTACCCTTCTTATATATAACATACTTAAACCCTTTGTCCATAACCTAGGAAGGGAAACATAACGAAGTGTGATCTGATATGATCAATTTGGGTAAACATAATAGATATCAATAAATTATCATAGGTGATCATAATATAATCATAATGGTACAATAACATGTGATTAACACTAGAAAATCATACCCATTGACCATATATTATAATCATGAAACATGACATAAAGTTTTATCAATCAAACTACATAAGACATTAGAGTGTGGAATCATCAATAATCAATCATGATCCATGATAAAATTTCATAATTATAAGATATAAGTTTTTTAAATACACGTAAATATAGAAAATAATTTCATTAGTCAAGGTTCACTTACAAGACTATCATAGTGTATTTGGTTCACTCGTCATTCCATCGTTTCCTTAGCCAAGGTTCACTCCCGATACTATCTTATTGGAAAAATTCCCTTACTGAACTAGGTTCACTCCATAATATATTCCTTATTATCTCATGAGATATCCATCATTACCCAATGCATTAAAGGGATATATAATTCTTGGCACACCTATCACATATTTAAAACCACATATATGTGTTCCAAAAAAGCATTAAACATTCATCGTATCATAACTCATATAAAGGATATGGGTTTAATAAACATTTAATCATCATGATAATAATCATATAGATAAAGAATAAAGATAGTAAAATTGAATCATATCCCTATTAAATCATATGAAACATCAAAGGGTGTTTTCATAGATGAAAATACCTTTAAAATATCACTAGATTATTTCTTAGGGAAAATATACTTTCATTTAGAAATCACTTATTTGAAATATAAAATTTTCAAAAATATTATGGAAAAAAAATTAAAAGAACCAAATAAACTTATAAAAGAAGCTTCAAAGTAATAAATATTCATGATGTAAGGGAAATATTTTTATACAGTTTACATAAAGAAAGATTCCTTTCACATTTTTAGTAAAAACTCAAAAGTGCCTCATTAAAAAATGATAATAATATTATTTTAAAAACAATTATAGAAATTAAATAATGGGTAAAAATTAATATTTTAAATAATTTGATAATATTAAAACATTCTTGAAAATATTTTAATAAAAAACATGTACATATAAGAAAATATTCTCGACTGAATAGAGAAATGAATTCAATTTTCCATAAAACATTATTTTGGTATTTTGTGTACTTATAAAGAGAAAAAATTAAAGAAAAAAGTATAATATCAAAAATTATTTATAGGATAAGAAAATACATAATATTTTTGAGTGAAATATCATATAAGTTTTACATCATAAATTTAATCAAAAACAATTCCAATAAAAATAAGATTACAACATAAAACCCTTATAACTTTGGTTAATTTTGAATCATGACCCTTATAAAAGGAATAAATTCAAATAAAAAAATTAATACCATGAATAAAAATAAATTTATGATATAACATATAAAATTGAAATTATACACTTCGCATTAAGGAAACAAATGGTGAATGTGGCATATGTCTCATGGAAACAAAAGTGAGATCGGAAACCCTTAACTTAATTCTGTATTTATTTGTAAGTACTATAAACTCCTATATAATAAATTTATTTGTTATTATTATTATATAATATAACCATAATCATACCTTTAATATCATACATGGTTTTCTTATAACATCTTATCACCTATTCATTAACAATATTTCATTATCATTATCATTTTGGGTGTTAACTGCTTCATTTTTCATGTATATTTCGGTTTGGATGTTATGATCCATGAACTTTAATTGTGGTTCATTCATATAAAAAAATTAATAATTATATAAATATAATATATAATCAATATATACATTATTTCAACCATTCTTATAAAGTGGTGACTAAAACTTAATTATGTCACTATGTGGAAACTGTAGTTCGTATGTGCGCATGAGTGATGTTTCTATTTTTATATAGATGAAACAAAATAATGGTAAATATTAATTCAAATTTATATAATAATTATTGAAACATAAATATCATATATAAACATTAAATCCGTCTTAATAACTAACCAAGAAATATGTTCATGGAAAATAAATCATATCACTACATGGAGGCGGTAGTTCACACGTACGCATAAACGATACTTTCATCTCCTATTTCATGGATAATAGGTGGTAAAAGGTTTTTTAATAATAATAATAGAGCCTTAGTATATTTATGATACTATATTAATTATTATTTTATGTATAAAATATTATTATAGTAAGTATAAGAATAAATAAATTTTAAATAGCTTGGTTAAGATCTATACCTCTTCTTTGAGAGATATCCTTTACCCTGCTCCTTAACCCATGAAAGATTAGTATTAGGATAAGATAATAAGATTTATAATTGATTTAATGATTCTAGGAAGGTTTTTAAGTAGGTATTTTCTGATATAAAATATCAAATTTTTTGATTTAGATGAATATGTACCCTTTTATAAGTGAAGAGAGGGACATAAGGAATTTCATAAATAATTTCAATGATATAAGGTCACTTTCATGGTAAATTGGATCCAAATGGATGTGTATTATAATTTATTATAACATAAGGTTAAAATTTCTTTAAAAAATAAGAATATAAGAGGTTTTTCTGGCTATCCTACCCTTGTCTTTTGTTTTAGAGCCCCCGGTAAACCTGTTTTAACCTTAACCGTGGTAACAAAATTTTAATGTTTTTACTATTTTCTATGAAAAAATAAAGTTTACCAAATTAAATTATATTAATTAATATTATTCCAAATATGTAATAAATTTTATCAAAATAAATTTCTATAAGTGGTATAATTTAATTTTAAATAAGTGTTCAACCTTCAACGAAAACTCATTTTAGAAAAATGAATCTTTAAGCATAAAACATAATTTAGCTACACTCCTTTACTTATAAAAACAAAAAAAATCAATGTTAAAATGTATTATTTGTTATATAATATATAAATTTAATTAAAACTATTAAAAAATATATATTCATTTAATTTATTAATATAAAAACACAATGCAAACATAAAAACAGTTTTTAGAAAAATGTGTTTTTAATCCCAAAAATAAACTTATACCAGAACCATGTATAAAGATGGGTATTATTTAATTAATTATATTTTTTATAATTAAATGATATTTATTAAAATTTAATATCAAATTAAAAACATAAGGATACTTTTACTTAAAAATAAATGATAGTTTTTACAAAAATCGATATTTTTCACTATTCGCTGAAAAATAAATCTATTTTGAAAAATCCTAAAAATGGAACCTAAGATAATATAGACATGATGATTTTAAAAATTATATGAATTTACTCAAATAAAAATTCTAAAACTTTTAAAAATTAATTATAATTTTCACATTAAAAAAAGATGATAAAAACCATTTTGAAAAAAATTATAAGGATAAAATGACTTTACTTAAAATTAAGTAGTTATTTAGTATAAATTAATCAATGAAATTTAATTATTTAAAACATTTGTAGATATTTTTTATAATTTTTTTACTATTTATACCTACCAATTTAAATTTTAGGTTATAATAGTTTACTATATGTAGGTTCATATTGACTTGGGGTTGCGTGTAAGACAAACTATCAAATAATTCAAGTTTATTACAAAGGAAATATATATAAAATATTAGGTTATTACATTATACCCCCATTAAAATGAGTTTTACCTAAAAATTACATAAATTTGATAAAAAAAATTATGATATCTCTCCTTCATCGCATCCTTAGGTTCCCATATAGCTTCTTCAAATTCTGGATTCCTCTAAAGAACTTTAACCAATCAAGTAGTCTTTTATATATAAATTTATCTATATGATACAATATTTATTCATATTTTCCTTCATAATATAGATAATAATAATAATCTAGTGGTATAACCTTTGAGTTTAGTTTATATGAATTATTGGTTATACACTTCCTTAGGAAAGAGAAATGGAATACATCATGAACTTAAGAAAGTTTTGGTGGGAGTGCTAAGAGATATAATACAGTCCCTACCCTATTAAGAATATCGAAGAGACTAATATACCTAGGGATCAACTTCACTTATTTTTGAATATCATATCCTTATTTTATAGAGAAATTTATTAGAAAACCTTCTCACCAACATAAAATTCTAGACCACATCAACGTTTATCATATTAACTATTTTATCAACTATGAGATGCCTTGATGCACTATTGAATGGTTCTAAAATTATATTCCATTTCCTAATCAATATCAAATAGATTTCTTTATCTAACTTCATACCAGTATACCAGAGTTCTACACTTCTTTCCATAGGGGGTTTCATGAGGATCCATATGAATTCTCAAGTGAAATATATTATTGTAAGATAAATTAACTAGAGGAAGGTGTTTTTTCCAACCACGTTTTAAATATATAGAATAGGATCTCAACATTCCTACAAGATTTGAATAGTGTTCTCAAACTAACTATATATCTGAGGATGATAAGGAGTACTGAAACATGACTCTATATCTAGAGCTTTTTGAAAACATCTCCAGATCTTCAATGTAAACCTTGAATCCTAATAAAATATAATAGAATGTGGTACCCCATGTAACCTTAACACATACTTAATGAATATCTTGAAAATTTTATCAATAGAATAATCTTCTCTAATACCAATGATGTGAGCTGACTTTATAAGGCGATCAAATACAACCTGAATAACATTATGTCCTTTATAGGTTTGGGGAGTCTAATAAATAAATACATTGTTATGTTTTACCATTTCCATTATAGTATGGGAAATTATTTTAACATCCCCTTAGAATTTTGTCTCTTAGCCATAACTTACTGAGATACCAATCACCAAGATACATAGTCTACAATATCTATCTTCATGTTTCCCCGTCAGAAATACTATTTCAAATATCTATATGTATTCATACTTCAAGTATGAATAGTGAATTATAAATTATGTGTTTCTTACAATAGTTACTTCTTCAAGTATGGTATTTAAAAGACATGTAATTGATTTCTAAATCTTATCATTACATCACAATCAAGTTTGAACTTAGGAATATTTATCAAATTCTTTTGTAGCTTTACATCCTCCTTCTACACCACTTTAATCTTTACATGGATATATTTTTTAATAGTCTTTAAGAAAGATAATATTTCTCCCTTTACTTTAATATTTCAAGGTACATCCTTTCTAAATCCATAAATATTGGATCTATTTTTATCATCATAATAGAAAATCTAGCATGATATTTTTGACTCAAAGCATCAACAACCTTGTTTTCTTTCCTAGGGTGGTAATGTATTGAGTCTTAATAATTATTAATCAAATCCAACCATATTATTTTGTGAATATTAAACTCTTCCTATATGAATATATAATTTTAACAATTATTATCAGTATATATGTCACACCTTTCTCCAAAAATATAATGTCTTGATATCTCTAATTTAAATATTACTGTTGTTAACTCCAAATCATAAGTTAGGTAATTTTTCTCATGAATATTCAAATAGAATAAGGCATAAGCAATCACTATATCATTATTCATGAGAACACATACCATCCCTTTCTTGATGCATCAATATAAACCAAAAATCGTTCTCCGCTGCAGGGAAGTGTGAGAACTAGTTCACTATAATGACCCAAGACTTTTATACATTTTATTACATGATTTTAATCATAATTATCCATGAAATACAAACCATAGATTGAAAATTATAGTGTATTTGGAAAACTATATACATAATTAGAAAAAATGAAACTATAATAAAAAATATTTTTACTTATCCCCATAATGAACTCATAACTCCCTTTGAGTCCCTACAACTTCATAGGATAATCTGGGGAATACAAAGACAAAGGGGATGAGATAAAAATCCAAGTAAGGGAATCAACATGGGAATTAATCATAACACATGAGTTATAAGGCATAACATTATAACATAAAAGGAATGGATCATGAATAAACATATAATATAATAACATATAGAACATAGAATCATATGATCATATGATCATGGAAACATAGGAAATTGGAAGAAATATATAACATTACATAAATATGAGTCAAGGATAACTATCAATACTATATAACATGGTGTAAATATTCCCATAATGGATTAGGTTTACTCTTTAATCCCATAAATAACATATCATGAGAATAAAACATTACCCAAAGAATTAGAGTACTAAATGGGTTCCCCCATCATAACATGTTCATGTGTATATGTTCTATATAGAGAATCAAACATAAGGAATAAATATAAGGGTTTCCCATGAAAATAAATGGGTATCATAATCATTTTATAAGGAATAACCAAATGGTGTATAAAAATGGAATCCAATAAAGAAGGTATTTGATAATTATTGGACATTAATAAAGGAAATATAAGAATATATCATGAATAATAAATTCCAACTGAAGTTAAAACATTAAAAAGAGTGGTTAGGAAACTTTATAAATGTTCCACTTAAGTGCAGTTTTAGGGGAAAGAATAAAGAGTCATTAAATAGGATGAATACATAATTTTTCATCCATAGTACTTTAAACAAGTGAGTGGTATTTTCGTGTAGAACTTTATCTCTATGGTCTAATATATTCACCAGATTATCCTCATAAGAGAGATCATGTGAGTGTTCTTATTATGCATAACTTTATCTCTATATTTCAAGGTCTCCTCCTAATGCTCCTTATAAAAGAGATAATTTTTTAGTTGTACCACCTTAGAATTCAATACATGTGAGGGATCTGGTAAATACTTCCTTAAGAGGGATGCCTAGAATATGTCATGTACTTTATACAAGGATGGTATATTCTAAATCTATAATTTGATAAAGAATCTATAATGGTTCATTGTAACTAGAACATATCTTTCCATTATTCCCAAGTATTATGACTCTCTTCTATAGAGGTATGTGAAGGAATACCTTATCTCCAACCACAAATTCTAAGTCTTGTCGACTATTATCTAAATATATCTTCTATATACTTTGGGAATCCCTGATATGCTATTGAATGTCCTTCACCTTTTCTACCATTTCTTTGACCATTCCAAGTCCTAGTAGCTTACTTTCACCAACTTCATCCCATAATATAGGTGTTCTACATCTCTTACCATAATGGTCTTTATATGGATCCATTTTTATGCTTGAGGGGAATTATTATTATAATAGAACTCAACCAATAGAATATAGTGATCCCATACTCATTTGAAGTCTATTGATCATGCTTTAAAAATTTCTTCAAGAATTTAAATGGTCTAAAAAAAATTGGCCATCATTTTGAGGGTGATAAGTCATACTGAAGTTCAACTCAATGTTTCGAACATGTTTTAGACTTTATTATAACTTGGAGGTAAAACTAGAATATCAATTACATAAAATAGATAATGGAAATACATTCATCCTTGCTGCTTATTTGATGTATATCTATATAAGTTGATTGAGTTAGAAGTTCTCTAAAATTACAATAAAGTGTTATTTATTTATAATATAATCCAAAACAACCCATATGAAGTTTTTTTCCTTTAGATGTATTCATAAGTTCAGTGAAAAAGTACATAGTGATGTTTTCCCATTTTCATGTAGGTATAGGTGATGGTGGAATAATCCCCTTATACTTTTTCCTTTCATCCTTCACTTGTTGACATACCAAGTAGTTTGATATATATTTATCAATCTCCTTATTCATATTATCCCACTAATAGTACTTTTGGAGATCTTAATACATATTTGAGATTCCTTGGTGGATGGAGAAGGTTTATCTATGTGAATTATTCAAAATATACCTATTTGTCTTAAGATTTTATGGTACACATAATCATAACCCAAGTATTATAACTCCCTCATCAAATTTGAACTTTGAGGATTTACCATTTCTAATAGATTCCACCTTCTGAAATTTCACTTCATTTATTTGATAATACTTTATATTATCCAAAAGGGATAGTTAGAAATCATTTGACAAAGGACTGATTATTTTCCTTTCCATATTATTCCTATATACATACTTTGTAAGTTTAATAATATTGGATCTTTCAAAATTCTCATCATTGATAAATTTGCAGGATCCTTTCTATATAGATCATCTTCCACTTTATTTTATTTATAAGGATGGTAGTGGATTGAGCAGTTATAATACTTTATATGCTCTAACAATATTCATTGGAGCATATTAATATTCTTCTATGTGAATATATATTTGAGGATCCTATGATCGGTATATATCTCACACTTATCCCCATAGAGACAATATCGCCAAATTTTCAACATGAAGATCATAGCCACCAACTACAGATCATGTGTGGGATAGTCTTTATCATAAAATTTCATCTTAATTGAGGCATAGTATATTATATTATCATTTTACAATAGTACACATTCTAAGACCTTATCTGATGCAACAATTTATACCATAAAGAGTTCCCCACTTGTGGGTAGTATAAGTACGGGTGCAGTGATCAGCCTCTTTTTCAACTCTTTTAAGTAGTCTATACATTCATTGGTCCAAACAAACTTTACTCTCTTTCGATTCATCTTGGTTAGTGGGTTTTATAATTTTAAGAAGTTTCTCACATATCATCAATAATTCTTAGCTAGACCAAGTAATCTGTTACAATTGATAGACTGGTCCACTCCTCAATTTCTTTTGTCTTAGAAGGGTCCATGAATATCCCTTTATTGGTGATAACATAACCCAAGATTGATACTTCCTCTATAGAGAACTCACATTTATTGTAATTTTCATATAGTTAATACCTTATCAAAGTCTTTCTTATAGTATTCAAATTCTCCTCATGCATCTCCTTGCTCTTAGAGTATATTATAATATCATCTATAAAGACTACCACAAACATTTCAGGGTAATCTATAAATAATGTATTCATTAAGTTCAATAAAAATTTTGGATCATAAGTGAGTCTTAAGGGCATCACTATGAACTCATAGTTTCAATACATCGTTCGAAGGAATTCTTGGGAATATCTTTATTCTTCACCTTTAATTAGTAATATCCCGACCAAGGGTCCAATTTAGGTAAATAATTGTCACCACATAGTGGTTCGAACAATTAATTTGACTATAAAAGGGGATAGTTGTTCTTTATCATGATTTTGTTGAGAACACAATAATCAATACATAGGTACATTAATCCATCCATCTTTTCGACAAATAGGACCAGTACATCCTAAAATGAAGAACTCGGGCATAAAAAACCCTTGTCCAGATTTTCTTGTAACTAATTCTTCAATTCCTCAAACTCTATGGTGTTTATCCTATAAGGTGTATTTGATATGGGCATATATCCCAATATAATTTAAATTTAGAACTCAACCTCTTGGTTAGGAGGAATACTAGGAAATTCTTCAGGGAACACATCAGTGTAGTCCCTCATAAAGGGCATGTCTTTAAGGATGATCCTCTCCTTTGTCTCAATAATTTGACCTAGATATACTTGCTCATGTGAAAATAATATAGATACTCGATTT
The DNA here is from genome assembly GCA_963277665.1 of Viscum album. Taxonomy (NCBI): domain Eukaryota; kingdom Viridiplantae; phylum Streptophyta; class Magnoliopsida; order Santalales; family Viscaceae; genus Viscum; species Viscum album. Next base: position 1,787,887,710 of record OY728146.1, read on the forward strand.
GATGATTTTGAAGGAGATTCATACTTCTCCTTACACTTTTACATAATTTGAGGATGTATCAATATGTGAAGAGTGATCTCCCTCTCTCAAAAGTTGATTTTGGATTTGTGTAAAGATATCCAATTCATGCCCAATATAGCATCAAACTCCACCAAATGAAGTAATAAAATATTTTATGGGAGGTTCAATACACAAACATTGACAACGGAGGAGTTATATAATTTAGATACAATAATTTACCCATTCTATTTTCTCATAGATAACTCAACTTTTATGTTTTGAGGTGATGTTCAAATAGTTCTACTATACTTTCAAGATATGAAACAATGCATATAACCAAAATGAAATAGTGCATTCACTATTCTTGAATGAATAACCAGCGTACCTATCACCACTTCATTGTTATGATCCACCTCATCATTAGTGATATAATATTCTTTTCCTTGCTTCCCTAGAGGTTATTATCATTTATTATCTATGAAAACACTTATCTTATGGAATTGGATTTCATAATTCCCATGTTAATTATAGTTTAAATACTATATTGTAGGCTAAGTGTTGATATGAACCTTTATTTCTTATTCTATATTAGTGGGATTCTTCAAATCCCTTCGGAAATGACTATCTTGATGACCCTCTCTTACATACATTAAGAATATCTCAGTTCCCTTTAGATAGTTCCTAGGATACTTCTTTCAATACTTTTGACATGTGGGATTTTAGGTTTTCTTTCCTCCAAGGAACTCCCTCTCCATCTTAAGATGGAGAGTTTGAGGAAAATGTTTATTAATAAATATTTTCTTTAATCCTTCCCATTCCATAGAATCAATTTCCACTTTATGATTCATTTTCTTGATCAATGTCCACCATTCATCAGCTTCCCCATCAAAATAATAGACCACAAGCATGACATTCTCTTCTTTTGGGCGCTAGAGTACTAATAATATCTTCTCAATAGAGTTAATCCATTGTTCTATGATAGGGGGATCAAAAGATCCACTATATATAGAAATCTATTTTTGTATAAAGGATTCTAATGTAACTTGTGCTTTTTTTGGAGAAGTTGGTCATTCCAAATGATTTAAATAATTATTAATAACTTTATCTAGTTGATCTAGTACTATCATGAAGCTTTGACAACCCATTTCAATCAATTTTTTCATCTCATTGAGGTAATCATCACATTGCCTGTCACATTGGTTGTTATCATGGGTTATACTATTTCCATCCATTAACTATAAAAGAAAAATAAAATTAGGGGGATCGAATAATTAACTAATGATATTATAAAAAGTCAACTATTAACATAGAAGGATAAACTTATTAATGAAAAGTATATCTTAACTTATCAATCCCTGAGTTTTAATCTAGTTTATCAATTGTGATAGAATCACCCCAAGGTTTCTTACTAAATTTTTCTAGTCCTAGTCCCAAAAAATAACTTGAACACCCAATGATACCAACTATAGATACCCAATATGTAATACCCCAAGATTTTATGGTTTTCCCTATGTAAATTTATTATCTTTGGTTGTTTATATTACACGCAACACCTATTATAATTGAACAATGAAATATTATTATGTGATCATTATAATCTAGAAATTAAATTAGTAAAATTAATAAAATTAACCACATTATGAAATTTATATATTATATATTTAATTAAATGTTCTTACATTCATCCAATATATTATATAGTCATAAGATAAGAAAAATCCAATTTTTTTGCATAAAAAGCTATATTTTTCTAAAAGAATTTGTTTCTCCTTTTAATGGGGAACTTGTTTTAAAACTAAATTTTGACACTTTTATAAATTCTATTTTAAAAAGAATTAAAAATAATAATTTCAAAATTATCTTAGGGTTAATTTTTAGAATTTTTCGGAAAAGATTGATTTTCTAGTGAATAATGAAAAATATTGATTTTACAAAACCTTAAATATCATTATATTAAAGTATCTTTATGATTTTAATTTTATATAAATGGAACTTAAGAACTCTTTAGTTATAAGTATTCTAATCCATTTAATTTTAATCATCTTTATACCTTATTTTGTTATAAGTACAATTTTGGCCTTAAAAATATAATTTTCAATAAAACCATTTTTCTTTGTGTTTTAAAGGATTAATTTTAAATTAAATTCTGAAACTTATATGTTTTGAATTTTAAAAAATGGATTCCATATTTAGATTCATAAGGTCCAAATTTACTAAATATGAAATGCCTCCACCCTAGAAGCCTAGAGTTGGTGGTTACTTTATACCATTGGTACTTGATATAATGAATCAAATCATAAATGACCAAATAGTTTACTAATCTTGGTAAACTAGATACATACATGAAATCAACATTAAATTTTAAAACATAAAATAAATAAAAAATAGTTTCATTGATTCTGCCATTATTCCCTCTTTTTGAAACCCTACATATCAGTTATAATGTACTTCTCAGAATCCTTTGGAAATTGAAACATATTAAAGAGGTGAGATTAAATGCTCATTAAGGGTAAGCGTACAACGAAATCTATGAGTAAATATGGAATAAATAATATGGAATAGAAAAAAAACTAAAACACATTCTATTTAAATAATCACATGATCTGGGAAACTTAACCATGGGTAATCTACTAGTTAAGAAATAACATGGAATATCAAAAAATAATCTAATAAGGATAGAATGAATATTGTTGAACATCTGAAACATACCATTGAGGCCTCATCCAAGAATTTTGAAAATAAATGGGTAAGGCCTTGGGAAAATTCAAATCATAAAATAAATGGGCAAGGCCTTGGACAAATCCATATCTATTTTATTTTATGAGACCAAACAATGCATAGAGAGGCTATATAGGGCCCTTCCCATCACTTAATAAGTCCAATTCATTCCTCATATGAATTGGGTGAAACATAAACAACATATACATATAAAATTTAAATAACTTTCCCCAATTAGTAAACATAATCACAAACCATTCTGAGCAATATGGTTAATGGTATCAAAATAACACATCCACATCCAAATAGATCATAAAACATATAATAGAATATAGAAAAATTATATCATAATTTATCAACCTTAATGAATCATAAAATTCAACAAAGTATGTTGAAATAAATAAAAATACTCTAATAAAATATTTTAAATTTGTTGAGAGAGATACCCTTTTTTACTGTGAAATCATTTACTTAAAAGGCCACTCAATTTTAAAAGAAATTTTTTATTGAAAATAATTTTTTAAACTTGTAAATTAATCTTTAATACACAAACGTTTCATGATGGTGGAAAAATCCTCTCATGCCGCATAAGTTAAAAAAACATTCCTTCCATATTTTTGTCAAAAAAATCATAAAGTACCTCTTTGGAAAATGAAAAAAATATTCCTTCTAAATTGTTTTATAAAAAAGTAAAAAAATGGGTAAAAAGTATTTAAAAATTTATAGGATAATAGTAAAAATCATTTTTGAAAAAAAAATTATAGAACATGGACATGGAAGAAAAATGTTCCCCGGTTGAGACTTAAACATAAAGAATACAAAATAATTAGGAGATTATGAAATAACCCTTATCACTTTATAATTAGTAGATTCCCCATGAAAGAAAGAAAATTATATGGATATTAAAATACCAAAATATTCAAAATAATAGTTATAAAATAAATTCATGGGTAGTATATACACCTCAAAAAATAAATAAGTAGTGTATAAGGCATGTGTCCCATAGGAATAAAAGTGAGAAAAAAATTCCTTACCTTATGTCTTGACTCTCATCGTACTCACTCAAACCACCTATATAATAAATATAGGTTTATTATACATCTATCACAGAACCATATTAATTTCTATAATACCATATATGATTTACTTATGACTTTATCTCACATATTTATTAACAATTCCATGTTAAAGTTACGTTTTGGGTAATAACCATTTTGTTTCTCGCATTTGTTTTGATTTGTTATATTTTTACAATATTAATTATATCATTATTTAATCATTTTAATAATTATAAACATGACATAAATATCATATATATTCATTATATATGTATTTATAAAAATATAAAAATGATAGAAAAAGAAAATAAAATACATCATTCAAAGAGACAGTAGGTCATACATACGCATGAACGTTGTTTCCATTTTCTTGTTGTATTGAAAGAAAAAAAGTAAATAATATAATTATAAAAGAACCATTATTTAATATATATCATATAATTTTAATAAACCTTCCCTTAATATATTACTTATAAAGTGTGAACGAATCATAATGTTTTGAGGAGGCGGTAGTCCACACATCCACAAACAAAGTTATCATATTTACCAAAAATAGAAAGCATAAAGGTATGTGTTATATAAAAATTAAAGAAGCATATATAAATCATAAATAAAATATATATCATATAAAAACATAAACTACATCATTATTACCAACCATGAAATGTGTAAATGGAAGAATGAATGACATCGGTTTGCGAGGCGATAGTTTGTCGTACACACGAACGATGATTGTGTATCCCATTTGATGAAAGTGTCTGTGAGTGTAGGTTGAAACCTTAATATATCGACATATAAGTATATTAATGATAACTATGTTATTAAACAAATATTAAATAAAAATAATTTAATTATTTTAAGAAATAAATAAAATAAAATCATTCAATGATGAATGTTACTTCTTTTTTGGGTATCTCCTTTTTATTTGAACAAAAGGACTTCATTGGTTGTCTTTAAGTCCAAATTAAGGATTCTATAATGAATTTAGGGAAATTTTAAGGATAAATTGGTAGGTTTTAGTAAATATATAAGGATAAAACTGGTGTGAGGAAGTGAGATAGGATATTCCCTTTTATAATCGAGGTGAGGGGCACTTTTGGAAACATAAAAAATATTAAATTAATATAAATTAATTTTCATTTCAAAAAGAATCCAAATTGAGTTATTTCGAATGTAATATTATTATGGGTCTAAATAATCTAAAAAAATAATTTTTATAAAATTTTAGGTCATATTATTACCCTTATCTTTTGGCTTTAATCCTTAGTTAAAACCTTTAACTCTTACAATGACGACTTTGATTTTTACTATTTAAGGGTTAGTATAGTTAACGATAAAATGTCAAAAGAATAATAAATGAGTCATGGATGAATTTTTTAACTTTATACAAATAATTTGACTAAATTTTAAATTTTAATGAGTTTTATATCATTTAATAAAATACTATTTATTTTAAAATATCATTAGTGCCCATTTTGACAATATTCATTGCTTGACTTTTTAAAAATATAATAAAAGCACGATAACTTCAAAACAAAAATTTAATAAATCCATAATATGTATATTTCATATATAAAATTTTTGTATGACATTAATTATATAAACTAATATTTATTTTAATATTTTTAAAAACATTTATTTGATATGTCTCTTAATTAAACAATTACTACATCATAATTGTGAAACCATTAATTTAAATATTTATTCCATAAAAATTAAAATTAATTTATCATGATTAATATAAATATTTTATATTTCCAATTAAAATTTATAGTCGAAGATATATTTAGAATAACTATATGTAAAAAAAATTCAATACTTATTAAAAACAAGAGTATGACATATTGGACTTTCCATAGAATAAAATACTAATAAAGAATTAAAGTCTTCCAAGTGGATCCAAGATGCCATAAAATCATCAGAACAATTATTTTTGTGAAACATAATTTATCCAATAAAATTATAACAAGTGTTAGGATAATTTTATAATGTTTATAATATTATTTTTACCCTTAATTACTTGATTTATCTTTAAACGTGTTAATAAAAAAAATACTAAAATTAATATTCATAATGTAGAAAAATAAAAGGTAAATATTTATATAATTTGGACTCATTGATTATAAATTTTTAATCCATTTTTTAAAATTAAAAATACATAATTTTTAGTAATTAATTTAAAATTAATCTTGTTGACAGAATGAGAAAACGAGTTTTTTAAGTGAAAAAGTTCAAAAGATTAAAATGTTTTTACATCCAAATTCAATGTTAAATTTATTCCAATTAAATAAATTTTATTAATTGATAAAAATTTTCTAATTATACTTTAAAACTATTTAAAAATATAATTTAACACTAAAAATTATTTATTCAAAAAAACTATTTTCAATTAAAATGCATTATTTTTTCACTATTCATCAAAACATAAAACTTATCAGAAAAATACCAAAAAATCAACCAAAGTAAATTTTTATATTATAATTTAAAATAATAAGTTTATTTTTTCAAATATAATTTATAAAAGTGTTAAAATTCATATTTAAAATTGGTGCTCCATTAAAATGTGATAAAAATGTTTTTTAAAAAATAAAGGTATTGATGTGTAAAATTGGGTTTGTTCCTATCTTATGTCTATAAAATATATTGGATGAATGTAAAAAATATTTTAATTAATATAAATTATATATATTTCATTAATATCATTCACTAATAGTAATTAATTTAATTTATTATGATAAAATTCCTTTGGAGCACAAAAATTATTTTTTTATAAAAAATACCCTTAATATTGATTTGGTTTCGATATTCATTTCAAATTAATTTTTAACCAATGAATTAAATCATATATTTTCATAAATTATTTAATTGTATTCATAAACACCAATTTAATAGCGAGGAGATAATTTTCATTTTAAATAATAATATTAATAGTATATCGTGGTGTGTTTAAGCTTGGTGTTGCGTGCAACATAAGCTATCAAGGAGATTAAATTTAAAATGATAAATACCATAAAATATTAGGGTGTTACACTCTCCCCTTTTTCAATAAATTTAATACTTACAGTTTTTTAATTTAGTTTCGTTAACTAAGGTTTGACTATTCAAAATGCATTTATTGATATATCACATCGGAACAAGGGTCGATAAAACTTCCACTTTAAAAGAAAGAAAGGGAAGTATGAAGGTTTCCTGAGATAACAAAAACTTGGGTTCCATATAGGAAAACATGAACATGGAAGAGAAAACTAACTATAAATTTCTGATGGGGATTAATAGATAACATGGTCATGAGAAAGTTAACAATCACAAAACCATAGATTTGTGATCAGTTAAAAGACTAGTGATTTCACAGAGTGAAATATAAATGATCAAATATTTTATTCTAAAATCCATTTCCTAGAGTTGAGGGATTATTTTACAATAAATATAAGCACTTACTTGATTTATTTTCATTCCATAAGAATAATCTCATCCATTGGTTGTGCATCTATCTATTTTCAATTCATCCCTTACACCTAGAAATGAATGTTCAAAATGAATTTTTCATGCTTGAATCAATTTTATAAGATTTTTTATAGAAAGATGAAATTTGCACCACTTTTATTAAAATAAATAAAAATAAAGGAATATAATTATGGGAAACAAGGAAAATCCAAGGTAGGATGCTATCTACCTATCTTTTTCGTCAATATTTCCCTTAGTTTTCTTTATTTTTCTTGAATTTCATTCCATTCATCCCTTATGTAACCACACCACCAACCTCTCAATATTACCCTACTTGAAGGAAGAGCTCTAAGACTTTCAAGAAGTGTCTCAGAATCAGTGATTTCAAAATTAGAGTTATCCTCTTGCTTCTCTTTTCCTTTATCAAAATAATCATCTCTTGTCACTGGAGTCATCATCCCCTCAACCTGCATTGCTGAAGATGGAGTAAGGATCTCCTAAGTCTCCTCAAGAGATCCCTAAATTGTATCTTTCATCTCATTGGCATCATCAATATGTTGATCAGAGGAAGGAGTAGGTTTACCTGAAATCAGTTTCTCAGTCACCATTGAAGGCACAACTTGAGACTTTTTCTTCTTGTTGGAAACAAGATAAAATCCCTCATTATCCACAATGGGTTTTAAAGAAGCCTGAAAAGTTTTATAAATGACTAGAGAGATAGATTATAAAAAAAGTTACCCTTTTATATATTTGAATAAACAATCATTTCATGTAAAATCTGATGATCAACTTTTTCTAAATTTCTTCTTCAATCACTTATCCAGCTCCTAATATTTCATCATGGCCTAGCATTTCAGGATATGAAGAAATTTGAATTTACTATAAATTAGGACACTTTCCTTGGATATAAGTATCAACATTTTAGAAAATTTCCTCTTCATAAAATATAGAAGCCCAAGACTTCATCTTATTCTCAAAAGTAAAGGCATAAACATTATGTTAGCTACCTGATTGAACACCCTTCTCATCAACCGTAGGTTTGGATATATCCTCATAAACAACTCTTTATGCTTCTTTCTTATGTTTGACATTATCAATAGAAATGATTAGTCCATCATCCCCCTTATAATGATATTTCCTATCCTCAGGCCAGTGCAATTGAATATCATCCTTCTGAGTAGGTTTAGTTTTATTCTTCTTAATACAATTTGTTATCTCATGTCTATGCAAAGAAAAAAAGCTTCAAATTATTGAATTCCTACATATAGATGAATCATAACCTATAATATTACAGTCCTTATAGAATTTTGGGATTTTTTTATAAATGATATTCAACTCAATATTGTCATCATCAATTGAAATCATAACATTATCAACTAGGGTTGATCCGAGTTCAACCTCAACCAAGAACCAAGCGAAGTGACCAAACCGAGCCACTTCTGATTCCTTGTCAATTTTGATCGGGATACCAATTGATAGTGTTATATCATACAACATTTTGGGGTGATAGAGTATCCAATTTAACTTATAAACCCTTACCCAAATTTTGGTGGTGGTGTTAACAACCTCAAATGGATTGAATTTTTTATCCCATTCACAATGGTGAATAATACCAAGTTTGAGAGAAATGGAAGCAAATCCCCAAGCTCAAAATCTTAGTTCTTTCCTTGGGAAGAGTATATGGAAGTATCCCTATCCAAGAGAGACACATTTCTAGGATGAAAATACCCAAATTGATGAAATTATCTTCTTTAGTTCATTAATTTTCATAGTCTTAGAGACTTTAGGAAGAAATAATCAAGAAATGATAGAGAACTCACCCATTTTATGCTCCTATGAAATAGTTCTTGGGTCCTCTTTGATGTGGGAAATGTTCCCTTTTCATTGAATGGAAGAATCGAGCACACCTTTGAAGCTAGTAAAGGATCAATTCACTGAATCTCCCTCATTAGTAACACCATGCCTCTCCTGGTTTTAGTTCTCCATCCCTGCAGTGGAATCATGACCGCCCTCCATGTCACCCAACACCACCAGAATAGTTGCATCTATTGCCTGAAGAGTCTAATCTTCATCATCATATTCCTTCATGGTATGACCCACAATAGCCTTATTAACCACCTCTGCATTAGATCGAGGAAAAATATTCATGTCTTTATTATACCCACATATCACAGAAGAAGATTTCTAGAATGAGACTGCCATTCCAGCCAGAACATCTAAGATATCCAACAAACAAGACCCATCTAATGATGGGAAAAAATCAATTCATGGACAATGAAATAGGGGATCATCCAGGATAGAAACCCTAAGTCTCAGTGGAACCACCACTAGAACCTTCCCGCACTCAAATATTTCCACCACTTTTATAAGATCTATGATTCATTCCTCCAGCTTTTAATTATTTACTAAAACCAAATTAAATATCCAATTTACCCAATATGATAAATAATACTTTAACCTCAAACAATAATATCAAAAGTTAAACTTAATACATTCCATAAGTAGTTACCTTAAGACTCTTCTGAAATACATATTTCCAAATTGAAACACCAAATATGTATAAAGAAGGTTACTAAATTTTAAAAATAAACTTAACATGTGATTCCCCAAACCACATAATGTAGTTCTTATTGTCACATACCACATATATGAAAACATTTACCACCTTAAAACCTTAAGGAAAATAAGAATTATTTCAAATCCTTAAATAATAAATACTACAATATAATCCTTATATATCTTATGATTATTATAACTAGTAAATCAAATACTTTAATTATTCCAATTCAACTACAGTAACAGAATAAGATTGATCTTGATACCTTTTCTTATTATGAGGTATATTTTCTTGATTCTTAGAACAATCATTTTAATAATGTCCCATATCTTTAAATTGCATCATTTAAATTATTAGATTCTTTCTTTCCGTTACAATCATGAGCATGATGGCCTTTCTCACCACACTTGAAGCAAACTCATTTTCCTTTTAAACAGGCACCAGGGTGTTTCCTTCCACAAGTATCACATATTGGAAAATCATTACTTCCATTATTATTTTTATCCAGATCCTACTCCATCATTATATTATTCTCTTTCTTCCCTTTTAAGTAATAAGACTTCGATAATTTTTTCTCTATCTTGATAGCGCATAAGACTATCCCCTCGCATGATGAGAAAGTTTTAGAGACTAGTGCCCTTTTTAGGAATGGTTTTAACCCATTATAAAAATTATCAATCTTAATTCTTGGATTATGTATATATTCTAAAACATGTCTTATAAATCTTCTAAAGTTGGATTCATACTTAGTATCATTATCTTCCATATTTTTTATCAGACTCGAGAATTTTCTCTCTATATCCGCTCATTTTTCATAGAGAATATATTTTTCCAGGAAAATTTCCTTAAAATCCTTCCATTCCATGTTTGCTATTGCTTTCTCCTCCACCATGTTTTGAATCAATGACCATCATTGATCTGCATCTCCCAAGAGATGATAAACTACCACGATAAACTTATCTCTTTAATTAGTTTCCATTGTGAGAAATCACATTTCTAAGTAACTTATCCATTTCTCAGCTAAAATGGAATTATAGTCCAATTAAATGATAGAGGTTGTTGCCACATGAATCATTCTAACATTCTTCCTCCACGTTGTGGGTCATGATTCTCCATACGGGTAAAGTTATTACTCATAACCAAATTTAGTTTTCCTAGTATAGTTATTAGTTATTCAGTACCAGTTGTAGATTATACTCCAACATCATTTTCTTTTATAAGAGGGAAATCCCTACATGGATTATGTGAGTTGATATGGTCTTCATTCCTTCCACTAGACACCATTTCTAAAAAAATGGAATATACTATATTATATCATAACATTATGAAACATAATGTAAAATATAAGAACTAGTGAATCACATAACCTAAATTGAAAATTTATGTATAACTAATCTACAAATAATAAGCTAATTTTATTTGGATATATTACCAAATTCTTTAATAGGGTTTCACTCTCTACTCTGTGTTTTTTTAAATCTAGTTCTCAAGGTTTCTACTAAACTTCATTTAATACCAACTATAACACCCTAACCCCAGAATCCTAGAACTAGTGGTTATTTTATTACATTAGTAATTGATTCAAGTAATTAAATACTAAAGTACTGGATAGTTTAGTAGTCTTGGTAAACTAGATACATACATGAAATCGAAATTACATTTCAAAACATATAATAAAAAAAGACTTTCATTTAGTCTTCCATTGTTATCTCTATGTGTTACCCTGCATATCAATAATAATATACTTCTTGGAATCTTGGAGAAAAATTGAAACATATGAATGGGGTGATATTAAATTCTCTATAAGGTTAAGCATATAATGAAAACTATGATCAAATAAGGCATGAATAATATGGACAGGTAAATTACTAAAACACATGTCATTTAAATAATCACATGATCTAGGAAACTTAACCATGGATATTTTACTAGTCTAATAATCACATGGAATATCAATATCTAATCTCATAATGATGTAATGCATAATATCGAATATCTGAAACATATCGTTGAGACCTCATCCAAGACATCTGAAAATAAATGGGTAAGGCATCTACCAAATCCATATCTTATTTTTATCATGAGACCTATGGATGCATTGAGAGGCTATAGTGAACCCCTCTCATCACTTACTAAGTCCAATTAATTCCTATATTATTGGGTTGGAACATAAACAACATATATATATATGAAATATAAATAACTTTCCTCAATCAGTAAACATAATCTAAAACCATTCTGAGTAATATGGTTAATTGTATCAAAATAGATCATCCAGAGTCAAACTGATTATAAACCATTCAATAAAATATGGAAAATGATATCATAATAGATCAAACTCAGTAAATCATAAATTTAAACAAAATATGTTGACATAGATGAAAATAATCTAATAAAATGATTGAAAATTATTGATAGAAATACCCCCCTTGTTTACCTTGAAATCATTTATTTAAAAGGTCATGAAATTTTATAAGAAAACATTTGTACTGAAAAGAACCTTTTAAATATGTAAAGGAATATTCAATACACTAATGATTCATGATGGTTGAAAAATATGCTCATGCCACATAATTTAAAAAAAATATTCCTTTCATATTTTTGTCGAAAGAGTCATAAAGTACCTCATTTGGAAAATGACTAAAAGATTCCTTTAAAAATATTTTATAAAAAATAAAATATGTGTAAAAACAATTTATAATTTTATATTATAATAGTAAAAAATATTTTTGAAAACATTTTTTTAGAAAAAATGGACATTAAAGAAATATGTTCCCCAGTGGAGACTTAAACATAAACAATCCCAAATAATAATGAGATTGTGAAATAACCCTTACCAGTTTATAATCAGTAGAATTGTATTCCCCATGAAAGAAAGAAAATTATATGGATATTAAAATACCATAATCTTCAGAATAATATTCATAAAATAAATTCATGGGAAGTATATACACCACAAAAATGAAACAAGTAGAGTGTAAGGCATGTGTCCCACAGAAATAAAAGTGAGACAAAAATCACTTACCTTATGTCTTGAATATCATCGTACTCACTCAAAAATACTATATAATAAATGTAGGTTTATTATATATCTATCACAGAACAATATTCATTTCTATAATACCATATATTATTTATTTATGCCTTTATATTACACGTTTATTAACAATTCCATGTTAAAGTTACGTTTTGGGAAATAACCGCTTTATTTTTCTCATGTGTTTTGACTTGTTATATTTTTTATCCTATTACTTATATCATGATTTAATCATATTAATAATTATAAAAATGACATAAATATAATATATATATTCACTATATATATGTATTTATAACAATCTATAAAATATATAAATATAAAATGAAATATACCGCTCATGGAGACGGTAGGTCGTACGTATACATGAACGTTGTTTCCATTTTCTTATTATATTGAAAGAAATAAAGTAAATAATATAATTACAGTATAAATATTATATCTTATATATCATATAATTTCAATAAACGAAACCTAATACTTTACTTGTAAATTTTGAATGAATCACATTATTTTGAGGAGGTGATAGTCCAAACGTCCACAAACAACGTTATCGTATTTACAAAAAATGGAAAGCATGAAGTTATGTGTTATATAATAATTATATAAGAATAAATACATCATATATATCATATATATCATATAAAAATATAAATTCTATAATTATTCCCAAATATTAAAGGTGGCAATGGAAGAATGAACGACATCGGTTCGTGAGGCGGTAGTCTGTCATACACACGAATGATAATTGTGTATCCCATTTGATGGAAGTGTGTATAACTGTAGGTAGAAACCATAGTATAAAAACATATCATTATACTTAGTATACTAATTTTATCATATAAAAATTAAATAAAAATAATTTATGGGGTTTAAGAAAGAAATAAAACAAAAACTTTTGTTCAGGAATGTTACCTCTTCTTTGGGTATCTCATTTTGATTTTCACAAAAGAACATATTTGGTTAGATTTATGCCAAAATTAAGTATTCAAAGATGAATTTAGGGGGGTTTTAAGATAAATTTGAAGGTTTTTGTCAATCTAGAAGGCTCAAAGTGGTGTGAGGAAGTGAGGGAGGAGGATCCCTTTTTTAAACAAGGTGAAGGGAACTTTTTGAAACCCAAAAAATATTAAATTAATGTAAATTAATTTTCAATTAAAAATGTATAAGAAGTGAATTATTTATAATAAAATATTAGTAGGGTTTTAAATCCTCTAAAAAATAATTTTTATACAATTTTAGGTCACATTATTACCCTTATCTTTTTGGCATTAACCCTTAGTTAAACCCTTTAACTCTTACTATGATAACTTGGATTTTTACTCTTTAAAGGTTAATATAGTTATTATAAAATGAAAAAAGAATTATAAATGAGTAATGAGTGAAATTTTTAACTTTAACCCAGTTATTTTTAAGAATTTTATATTTTTATGAATTTTATATCATTTAATAAAATATTATTTATTTCAAAATATGACCAATGCTAATTTTGAAACTATTCAATACTTGAATTTTTAAAAATATCATAAAAATATGACAAATTCAAACCAAAACCTATAAAACATCTATAATATTTCTAGATCATATATAAAATTCTTTTGTTAAATTAATTATATAAAATTATATTTATTTTAATATTTTTATCAACATTTACATGATATGCCTATTAATTAAACAATTACTACATCATCATTCTGAAAGCCTTTCATTTAATTATTTCTCCCATAAAAATTAAAAAAATCATTAATATCAAAGTTTTATCTTTCCAATTACCATTTATAGTCTGACATATATTCTTAATAACCATATATAAAAAATGTAATACTTATTATAAACACGAGTATGACATATTGAACTTTCTTTAGAATAAAATACTAAAGAAGGGTTAAAGTCATCCAAGTGGCTCAAAGAGGCCATAAAATTATCCCAAGTATTATTTTGGTTGACAATAAATCATATAATAAAATTATAACAAGTGTTAGGGTAATTTTATAATATTTATAATATTATTTTTACTCTTAATTACTCGATTTACCTTTAACCGTGTTAATAAAAAATTACTAAAATTACTATACATAATGTCCAAAAATAAAAGGTAAATATTTGAATAATTTTAAATCCCTAATTCCAAATATTGAATCCATTTTTAAAAATTCAAAACACATAAGTTGCAGTAATTAATTTAAAATTAATCTCATTAACGAAACGAAAAAATGGGTTTTTAAAGTGAAAACATTCAAAAGATTAAAATGTTTTTATATCCAAATTCAATGTTAAATTGATTAAAATGACCTAAATTGTATTAAATGATAAAAAATTATAATAACTATACATTAAAACCATTTAAAAATATAATTTAACACTATAAATTATTTAGATGAAAAAGTTGTTTTCAATTAAAATGCAGTATTTTTTCACTATTCCTCAAAACATGAAATTTATTAAAAAAATTAAAAAAAGTAAATTTTTATATTATAATTTAAAATAAGAAGTTTATTTTTTCAAATATAATTTATAAAATTTTCAAAAAATCATATTTAAAATAGGTGCTCCATTAAATGGTTGAAAAACTGCTTTTATAAAATTATAGGTTTTTTTGTGTAATATTGGGTTTTTTATTATATTATGTATATAAAATATATTAGATTAATTTAAAAACTATTTTATTGAATAAATATTATATATTTTTCATTAATATCATTAACTAATAGTAATTAATTTAATATATTACAATAAAATGCCTTTGGAGTATAAAAATAGTTTTCTTATAAAAATATTCCCTTTATATTCATTTAGTTTAGATATTCATTTATAATTAATTGGTAACTAATTAATTAAATAATATATTTTCATAATTTATTTAATTATATTCATAACTAGAAATTTAATGGCCATGATATAATTTTCATTTCAAATAATAATATTAATAATATATTATGGTTCATTTAAGATCAATGTTGTGTGAAACGTAAGTTATCAAAGAAATTAAATTTAAAAAGATACATACCATAAAATATTGGGGTGTTACAAAATAGGACCCTTTTATTTTTAACCAATATGAATAGTAACCTTGGTAATTTTTGTTACCATGGTAAAGGGTAGTGTAATTTGGGTAAAAAATAAAATGATGAGAACTAGAAAATAACTCTAAAACTTTCCCAAAATTTATTGGATAACTCCGTTTTTTCTATAATAAATTAAGGTTTAGTTATATGACCATTTATGTCTATTTGAGGGAGTTTATGATATTTATAATGTTTTATTTAAAGAAAAGTCAAAGATATCACATTCATATTTTTAATAACTATAAAATTTTTAATATGGTGTTATCAAGAAGTTATCTTCTATTATAAATAGTATATTGAAATCTAAAGGAATTGTATTCATAATAGTCATTTATTTTTAATTTTTAGTAAAGAAATAACTACCTTAAATTCTTGAAGAACATTGATGTGGTAATTATTTTACTAGTGGAAATGTAAAATAAATGATATTAAAAATATTAAAATAAATATAATTTGAGATAATTAATGTCATCCACAAATTTTCTTGATGACCTTGAATTGTTATGGATGTATTAAAAAGAGTTTTTTTCAAGATATCTTACTGTATTGATATTTTTTAAAGTCAAAGTAATGAATAGTGTCAAAATTGACATTAATGATATTTTAAAATAAATATTATTTTATTAAATGATATAAAATTATTAAGAATATTAAATTTTGAAAAATTATTCAGATAAGGTTTAAAATATCATCAATTATCTATTTATTATTAATTTGATATTTTATAGTAACTATATTAACCCTGAAAGAGTAAAAAATCATATTATTGTGGTAAGAGTTAAAGAAATTAAATAAGGTTTAAAACTAACAGACAATGGATTTTTTTAATGTTAAGGCACAATGGCCTTTAAAATTAAATAATATATAAGTATAGAGTATGGAGTAGGAATAATATAAACAACACTAAAACGTTCAATTAAGCATCAAAAGAGTTATTTCTCTTACTATGGTGGGAGAGGCGTCCACCCCGACCCTAAGGATGTTGTCCTCTCCTCCATGTTTTGACTTAATCCCATGGACCACATCCATTATCTGGGGGTCTAGAATATGTGTCATATATTTTTTCTCCATTTCAACAACCTGATCATTGAATTTTTTGTCCTCCTCACTACTACCTGATGCAAATAACTCAAAATAGTTATAAGAACTAACCTTCAAACATGTTTTACCCAACACATGGTGTCTGTAGAGAAAACCTCATCCTATCCCACTCCTTTTTCACTATCCATAACCATGGGTAAGGGAGTAAAAGCCTTGGATTGTGTTCTATACTGAGAAATTGAGATCAATCAAGGCTGTTGTGAAATGTTTGATACCAATCCACCGGTATTGTTCCTGCATACACCATCATCAGCATTCTCAAAGTTATAGGAGAGAGTAGCAGCTACGCAAATTGATTTTCCAGAGGTTGTCTTATGTTGTATTCCTTTCCTGGGAGAGAAAAGTCCAGTCACCTATACAGAAGCTGAAACCAATATATATCATTATTCTTATGTGCACCACCATCTACACTCCTCGGGACAGAATAAGTCCTTGAAACTATTCTAGAATTCTTCTTTCCAATAATAGGTTCAGTGATATTTCCTTGTTGTGTTGAATCACTAGAAGTATATTTCCTTTGGGTTTTCCCACTTCTATTAGCACTTTTATAGCCATTAGAACCTGACTATATAGTAGCGTCAAATGAAAACTCCCTTCCTTGAATAGATTCCAACACATGATTAGGTAAAATATTAGAGCTCTATTGAGATACAGAACCACTATATGTATAAATTTTCTTCCCACTATCCATGAAATTCAGATTAGATATTCCAAAGTATGGTTTTCCCTCCTTTGTATTAGCCATGGTATGACCATGACACAATTTAAAAGAAGAAGAGGAGATATAAATATTACTATAGCTAGATACTCTAAGGTAGTCTCTTTATCAATGAAAATCATAGAATCATATGTACCTTTCTATTCAGAGTGAGAATTTTTCTTCTTGAATTAAACAACATATATTTTGGACTTCACTTTTCTATTTTTAGAAAATATCATCTTTCTTTTCTGCAACAAGATAGCATCCACATGTGCTTGTGTAGCAGATTACCTATCCACTTGACTATCTTGAGAATCTACATCATCATGTTTAGTCCTTAAATCTATAGTTAGAACATCTTTAAAAGAGAAACCAGCAGCAGCTAGAGGAGTTTCTTCTGCAATGTCATCCCACAGCCTCTTTGGATTTTTAGTCACTTCCATAGAAGAGATCATTACATTTTCATAACATGCTAAATAAATAGTCCAGAGAGTACCATTAGATCATTCATTGTTTGATTGAGTGACTTCAAAATAGATCACTTTACCCATTTGGACAGAAACATCAATATGAGAAGGAATTTGTACACGTACTGGTTTCAAGCTCCTGGAAAGAGAGAGTAAAGCATCAACACCAGCAAATTATTCAATAGTTTTATTGAAGGTGTCATGTGGGTTCACATTCCTATCTATCTTTAAGAATTGTTGAATATCATGTCCTTTCAAGTGATATTTAGAACAAAAAAGGTTCCCCCAACAATTTTCCTTAGAGTGTCCAATCATTTGGAAAAGTTCACAAAATAAAGACATATTTTCAAATTCAATTCTAAGATTTATTTCATCCTGAGGAGTGGATAGAACTACATTTTATATCAATGTTGAACTTAAGTATACTTCAGCTAAAACCCTAGCATAGTGTCCAAAATTAACCAGTTCAGTGGTAGAATCCATCCTGATTGGTGTTCTAATTTCATAATCAGTATCATATATTTTTTTTAGATTCCATAAGACCCAATTTAGGCTATATATTTTGATTTAGACTTGTGCATAGGTGTATTTCAAATCATTAAGGTTGAAATTTAAACTCAATTCATGGAATCTAAGAATAACTGGGCTTATATTTACCATTCCTAAACTCCATACCCTACCTTTCAGTTCTGTAGATGGGAAAAGTATGTGAAAAAATCCACAGCCAAGAGAGACACGTTTAAAATCAGAAAAAATTCCAAATTTTGGTTAAGTGTGCAATAAAATCTACACATTTCCATGGTTTTATCCTCTTCAAAAGAAAAATATTAACAATAAAGGAGTGCTTACATAAGTTAATTGTTTCATATATTTCCCCGTCCGAAGCTAATACATGCTCAGTGGCCCCCTTTCATGTAATTCACTGGGAAACCCTATTATTTAGAAAGAACAAACCTACTAAAAAACCAGTGAAGGATGAAAATCCTTTCACTTATTATCACTCCTTGACCTTCCTTAAAGTAGGCATATTTGGTAGACTAGAAACATGATTCAAGACAAAAGTATATAAATTCACACTCCTCAGGTGTTCAAGCATACCTCAATCACCATAGATCTCCACCTATATCCGCTTTCATTCCTCCATCCCAAACGATAAGGGAAATAATGTGTCCTAAAATTGTATAAAAATTATTAGATAAAATGATTTCAACCCATACACATATTATTATATAAATAACTCATTTTGGATCTGTTTGGAATTGAAAATTAATTTATAATAATTTAATATTTATAAAGTTTAAAAAAGTGCCTCTCACCTCAATTATAAAAGGGAACTCCTTCCTTTAAGCCATCTATCTCAACCAAAACCTACCCATTTATTTTCTAACCATCCTTATCCAAATTTTGGAGGACCTTTTCTCCCAAAAATATTAACCCTATATCCTCTAATAATATATCAAAATGAAGTCCACCAAATAAGAGATAATCATTTTTACCAACTCATTCAAGTTCATTTCTTCTTCTAATTACTTTTAATGTGTTTTTTCCATCCTAAAATATTAAATATAGTATAATATATATTTTTATATGTTATTATTATGATAGGATGAACGTATTCTACCTTTTATCCATCCTACAAAAAACGAAAGCACCGCGCGTGTTTATATACGGCTTACCGTCTCCACGTCGTGGTGTAATTTTTTTTTATATCCACTTTACTTGGATGGGTATAAAAATGGAAATAATTAATAATAATGATAATTATGATATTTTATTTATTCTAAAAAAATATATTATATCATCCACTTTCTTACCCTTCCACCATTAATAGAATGATAATGTCTCTTCCGCGTACGTACAAACTACTATCTCCACGACGCGATGCGAATTATTTTCCATGTTCAGCTTCCAAGAATAATTATAAAAATGTATATAATGAATAAATATGATATCTATGACCTTAATATAATTATGGATATTCTAGAACCATATCCTATTCACAAAAACTGAGACTTACATGACAAAACATGCATAGGAAAATGAAGCATTTAACACTCAAAACAAGGATAATAACGAAATATTATTAACAAACGGGTGATAGATGATATAAGAGGATCATATATGATATTATAAATATGAATATGGTTATGGTATAAATTAACATCATTCTTTAAACCATTATACAATAGTTTAAATAATTTTTGACTAAAAATAAGTGAAAGGTAAGGGTTTCTCATCTCACTTTTACTTCTATGAGATATATTACTTCTCTGCCACTTATTTATTTTATGTGGCGTATATATTTATCTTTAATATATAATATCATGAATCTATTTATATTCATTTTATTCAATGTTCTATTTAATTATTATTAATTTTATTGGATATACGATTTGATTGATTACAAAGAGGTAATGGATTTCTTAACTCAATTTCCATTCATTGGGTTAAACTTGTACTTCATTGATTATATCATGCTAAATGATTTTTTATTATGTTGTATTTCCACTTTTTTAAGTGGATTTATAGTTGATATACATAATCTATTTATTTTATTATTATCTAAGTCACATACCATTTTTATATACGGTGTTTACTTTGAAATTTATTTGATTAACTGGGGAAATAATGTTAAATATTTATCAATTACTCAATATAGATATTTGATGATAAGGGACATTGTTTATTGATTAAATAAATTATCCAATATATGAGAAATTACTTGGACTGGAAGCCAGGGTTGGTTTCTGGTTTTATATATTCCCTCAATGCATTGGTAGTCTCATGGGATGAATTAGTTAAGCTAGCATTAAATGGGTTTCACCCATAATGATTAAACAGCCTTGTGAAAGGTGTTAATGGTAGTGGTTCATGTGCTAGATACATGACATCCAATAATTAGGTATTTCCTTCATTCAGAATTTAGTTACTATTATCTATGATATTTTCACTGTGAAAAAATCTATGTATGCATTACATTCTCAGTTTATTGATCAAATTCCATGTGTTTTTAGTTATCTACCTTGACATGTTCATTATGATTATTGATTCATGACAACTTATATTGTGCTTAAACCTTACTGATCATTTTAGCTCACCCCTTTCCTATGTTTAATTTTTTCCTAGATTTCTAGGAAGTTTATTATGATTGATATGTAGGGTTATGCTAATGGGAAAAAATGTTGTTCTCAAAGAAAATACTTTTTTTATTTTATGGTTAAAATGTAATTTGAATTTCAAATATGTCTCTAGTTTACCAAGATTGCTAAACTATTGAGTCCTTTGTGATGTGAATTATTGTACCTATTTTCAATGTAATAAAGTAAGGTGCTGACTCTGGGCTATAGGAGTCTAGGTTTTTATAGTTGGTATCAAAGAAATTTTAGTAGAAACCTTGGGAACTAGGTTTAAGAAAACATAGATTAGGGAACACAACCCTATAAATGACTTTGAGGACAAGTCTAAGTCTAGGATAACATCCTATAGATTTGGTAATGACCATGGAAAACCTAGGTTAAACCTCTTCAAAACCCCCTCTAAATTCATTTTATAAGAGGTTATAAACAACCTCCTCTAATCATCAAATTTAGAGGGTGTTTACAAGTCCCTCTAAATTTTTTAGCATTTTTTTGTAATATTTGGCTATATTTTAGAGGTAGATGTGTCAAAACCAATTCTAATTTAATAATTAGTGGACCTATATGTTTGGTTAGATTTTAGAGGCACTATATATATATATATATATGTATATATATATATATATGATTCATTTGAATATTAGGGAATATATATAATATAGAAAGTGTTTTTTAAATGAAATAGTGGGGGTTCACAACACCCTCTAATCGCTTAAATTAGATGGGGTTCATGTGTTGTCATTAATCCCTTATATTAGAGGGGATTTTGA
The DNA here is from genome assembly GCA_963277665.1 of Viscum album. Lineage (NCBI taxonomy): Eukaryota > Viridiplantae > Streptophyta > Magnoliopsida > Santalales > Viscaceae > Viscum > Viscum album. Next base: position 1,787,909,764 of record OY728146.1, read on the forward strand.
ACCCCTTCTAATTTATGAAATTAGAGGGGGTTGTGAACACCCTCAAATATATGAAATTAGAGGGGGTTTTGAACCCTCTCTAATTTAATAAATTTTAGAGGAGGTTCATGAACTGTCGTTAATCCCTTTGATTGGACGGTTTTTTAACCCCCGCTAAATTTTTATTTAATTTTTAAAATAAATCTCATATAAATTCAAATTTTAGAATATATATGGGTGCATGCGTTTGTGTGTGTGTGTGTTAGATAAACACAATAGATAAATGTATTTAAAGGAATTATAAACATATATATAAAGACATTATATAAATACTTATACATATAAACAAAAATGTATACATATATAAATATTGATATACATAATATAAATGTAATTATAAATATATTTATTCAAATATATAAAATTTATATATGGTTCTATAAATACTATACGTTTATATTATGATTTAAATTATATATATATTATATTATATACATTTTTATTGTATATTTATGTATAAATACATTTATATTATATTATTTATAAAAATAAATATAATATAGATATTATTATATATAAATATAAATATATATTGTATATTTATATTATATATATTTTATTATAAATATTTTATTATATATAAATTTATATATATTATATCATTATTTTATATATATTTAAGTATACCAAATAAATTATAAATTAATTTAGTAAATATATATATATATATCATTTTATAATACTATATATTTCTAATTATATGAATGTATTTAATTTTATTTATATGTATACATAAATATGATTGTATAATTTTATGTACATTTATATATATATATATATATATTTGTCTAAATTGTATTTCATATAATATTAATTATATATAATATAAAATAATAAACATATTATATAAATATATACATAAATATAATTTATTTAAAAAATATATCATATAAAAATTCAGGTTTGTAGCTTTTATAGTTTATATTATTATAATAATAAATTTATTTTTAAATAACATTTTTAGGCTTTTATATTATATATAATTAATATTGTATGATATAAAATTTATACAAATAAATATATATTAATTTATAAAATATTATATTATTCTATTTTTTGAAATACATATATATTAATGCACATAATATTATGCAATTATATTTATTGAAATAAATATATATTAATATGCATAATAATAAATATGTCTATTGAAATACATTATATAAAAATTTGCATAAATTATATTTCATATAATATTAAATATATATAATATAAATATTAATTATATATAATATAAAATTATATTTCATATAACATTATATAAATATTTGAATAAATTTTATTTCATATAAAGTACTTTAATAAATTGTATTTCATATAATATTAATTATATGTACATAAATACTTTTATAAATTGTATTTCATATAAATATATATATTATATATATGTATTTCATAAATATTTATTGCATATAATATTAATTATATATTAATTATATATAATATCATACAATTTATACAAATAAATATATAATAATGTACATAATAATAAATATATGTTTTGAAATAAATTAAATAAATATATTTTTAAATATATTATATTAATATATTAAATAAATAGTTATAAATATATATATGTATATATATTATAAATAAGCATCTACTTAATATATAAATTTTTATTTAAGTATATAAATAATTTACATAAATATATTTATAAATATATAAATAAATGTGTATTTACATAACATAAATGTAATAAAAAATATATTTACTCAAATATATGTAAATACACTTATAAAATATATAGTTTATTTGAATGTATAAATTGAATATAACATAAATGTATTATAATATAAATAAATAAATACATAATATAAAAATGTATATATTAATCTATATAAATATATGTGTGTTATATATTTATATGTATTTAAATATTTATTCAAATATTATTTATTTAAATAAGCCTTATAATATATATAAATATAATAATGTGTACTTCAATTAAAAAAATCCAATTAATTTAGTAGTGGAGGTGCCGGAGTGTTAACACACATGTGTTATATTCAAAACCCACCGTGTGAGAATTTTACAAGGGGTGGTTATGGGGGAATTGAAGGGAAAGGGGTGGCTATGAGGGAATGGAGAGGGGGTAGGGGTGTGGCTATGCAAATAATTGCACAGGGGGGAGGGTTGGCCACACGAGGAATTGTAGGGGGGTTTAGGGGAGGTCATAGGGTGGGATGGACTGGATGATGTACTAGGGGAACGGGAATTGGAAGGGAGGGGCTGGATGCGCCACGGGAATGGGACGCCCTGGATTTAAAAAAAATACACAATATTTAATAAAAAATTATTAGAGGTGGTTTTTGAAACTACCTTTAATATTGATCTCAATTAGAGGAGTTTAAAACCCCCACTAATATGGGTCTCCATTATAAGCGGTTTTACCAATCGTCTCTAATATGAAGCTTATGAATCAATTAGAGGTGGTTTACAAATGCCTCTAAAATGAATTCAAGACTAGTAGGGGTTAAAACCCCCTCTAATATAACATATTTCGATGAAATTATATGGGGTTAAAATCCCTGCTAATCTAACTACCGCTAGTTGTGAGTTTCTTTACCAACACTTAACAAAAATCGCCGCTAACACAATGTGGTGGGTATATTAGTGGTGGTTACAAGTAACTACCACTAATGTGTTTAGAGGGGGTTATATCCCTCTCTAATCTAAAAAACAACCCATTCTAATTGTGGCATTTTTTTAGTGAGTTAACATTGAATGTGATGGAAAATGTTTTGATGATCAACCAAATTGAATGATTACTATAGTAAAGAATATTGTGATTATTACTAATTAGTTATCATGATATATGATTAACAACTTACACCTTAACCAACTCCCAAAATCACCAAATAAGAGCATAATAGATTTTTTTGAGATCTTGGGTGATAAAGACTATAGAGAAAATAAGATCAAGTTTCCTATATATCAATAATATGAGAATAAATTCCTAAGTGAATGTCTCATAAGAATGGTAAGATGTTTTGGGTGTAGAAAAGAAGGATATAAAGCAAGTAATTTATAAGGAAAAAGGAAAAGTTTGGAATAATGGTATCCCTAAAGTATTATTGATGGTTGAATGTTTTAAATGTACAAAATATGGGCATTATAAAAACCTATGTCCTAAGGAAAAAACTCATGAATAGTATCAGCAAGATTATATAAGTAATGGTTATATTACTAATGATGAAGAGACTACAGAAGACAAATGAAAGGAAGGAGGTATTAAGGAATAAGATTATGAAGAGTAGTTAATGGTTTAAGAATGCAGTAGAATGGTTAAATTTTTGGTGTATTTGCATTCAATAATTATTTTATCAATGATTCTCTAGTTATAAGAATCATGAGATATATAAGTAATATACTGCAATACTTCTTTAAGGATTTGGAAGCATGTGAGGAATAGTACTAGTAACCAAGATAAGTGATTTTTTTCAATTTGATCTTTTGGAAAACACACGATTGAGGGAAGATAACCCTTAATATATTCTTGATATTGAGATAATAATGACAAAGAGATATTTATGGGATAGTATTTTTGACTATGAAATTGGTTAATTATCTGTTGGTTTATGTTATCTTTACTAGGTATAATACATGTTTGGATTTAAGAAATATAATTTCCTTCAAGCCCGAAGGCTATTAATTTTTTATTTATTTTCCCCTTTTTAATTGATTTGAGGGGTAAACTTACATGGATCTAAATCCCAGAGGCACTTAATCCCAATACATGACCATTGAAGGCCTAGATACACACAAAACGGACACCACCCTAGCTAATGCTCCTAATATTTCAAACCACCCAACCTACAAGGCCATAATCAAATAATGCCCCATTTAAAACTGAATGATGCTTGGTCCCAATAGAAAAAGACATACCATCACATTCATCCACAATGATATCTTTTCTGGTGATTTTTTTATCTGAACCAATCCTACACTGCACCTGTGTGTTTTTTTTATTTAGGACATTGTCCGTCCACCAAGCCCGCTAACAAGAATCCCATCGCTTGACTGTCGACACCTTACTCCACTATATCCTTACCTGAAAGCTTCCACATCTATCCATCGCAGCCCATGATTCACTGCACCTTCTTCATAGCACTATCCTGATACATCCCACCCGACCACAACCCGTGCTCCCCCAACCGTCACCAGACACCGAAGCCCACCATGCTCGCTAATCGGACCTCCATCGCCCAGCCAGGACCCTAACCTTGGTCGTTATCTCGCACCCCAATATTTGTCTATTCACCACGTCATCTCCCATGAAGAAATGTCGATCTTCACCGACCAAGACTCCCCTTCTCACCCCCCTACCGTCGTCACCCACTTTCTCCCAACCCTCCACCATTCCACACACCCCACCACCCCTTAAATTCCAAACCCCAAATATTTATTTGATGCTTTCTATATTTGATCCCAGGTTGATGCAATATTACGGGGCTACCTATTCCACTAGTAAAAACTCCAACTGTATTAATAAATATACCTAAGATTTTATAATTTTAAGAAAACATGTTTTCAGGGAGTTTTAAAGGTGATCAGGGTATTCATATATTTGGTATGTGATAATAAGAGAAACATTATTTTGTTTGGGGAAAATTTAATGATAAGCTGATTTTTGAAACTTAAAAACCTTCCTTATAAATTTTTGGTCATTGAATTTGATAGACATATTTTGGATGAGTCTTAAAATTAACTACTTAAGGAATGGATTGAGTTAAACATTGGATATTATTGTTTGAGGTTAAATTATGATTTATTATATTGGATATCATGTGTTAACCATTTTGATTTCAGTAAACATTTAAAGGCCGAGATAATGAATTAGGTATCTTATGATTCCTTATAGTTCTTTAGGAATAAAAAAATTCATAATGAACATTCATTTACTAGTATAAGGGATAAAGTTAAAATATATCAAATCATAACCAAGGGATTATATTATGCATATGACATGGAAAGTAATCAAGTAAGTTTATTTTATAAAGTTATTATCTGAATAGTAATAGAATCTATCAACTCTAAGAAAAAGGATTTTGGAACAAAATTGTTATCTGTTTACTTTCCTTTATGATAAATCAGTGGTCTTTTAACCTATCAAAAATGTATGGTTTTGTGACAGTTAACTTTCTAACAAACATGTTTTATATCACTCTCCATCAAATCTTGATAGCTAGATTTATCTTCCATTTCCAGGATTTCAATTCTCACTGATGTTATCCTATTATAAAGCCTAATTTTGTGGTGACCTTAACATTTATCTTTCCCTCTTATTAATAGGATGTTTTATTAACCCTATTTACGATATGGGTTTCCCACGAAGGAATTTTCAAGCATCAACCTTTGATTTTCAAACTGAAATTTAAAATTAAGAGGAAGAAAATTATTAAATGAGGGTAGAATGTAAGTCTCCATGATTTTACGGTATGTATATTTTAAATTTAATCTCTTATATATCTTTCATTTCATGCAACACCCATCATAAATGAATAATGAAATATTATTATGTGATCATCATAATCTAGCCATTAAATTGGTGGGAATAAATAGTATTAACCAAATTATGAAATTTATAAATTATATATACAATCGAATGTTTTTACATTCATACAATAGATTTTATAGGAATAATATAATAACAAATCCAATTTTATGCATAAAAAACTATATTTTTCAAAAGGCAGTTTTGTCACTTTTTAATGGTGTACTTATTTTAAAACTAAATTTTGAAACTTTTATAAATTCTATTTGAAAAATAAACTTTATTTATAAAATAATAATTTAAAAAATAGATTAGGGTTAATTTTTAGTATTTTTTAAAAATATTTATTTTCCCCTTAAATGTGTTATTTGAAAATACAAAAAAAATGGATTTGAGTGAATAGTGAAAAATATCAATTTTTATAAAACTATTAATTTCATTATATTAAAGTATCTTTATGATTTTAATTTTATATAAATATAAATTAAGAAAAATTTAGTTATAAATAATCTAATACAATTAATTTTAATCATAATTAGACATTATTTTGGTATAAGTTCATTTTTAGGCTTAAAAATACATTTTTTAATAAAAAAAATTTCGTTGTGTTTTGCGGGAATAATTTTAAATTAGTTTTTGAAAATTATGTGTTTTGAATTTTGAAAAATGGATGTCATATTTGGATTCATAAGGTAAAAATTTAGTAAATATATCTCATTTATTTTCTACTAATATGAATAGTAACCTTGATAATTTTTTGTTACCGCTTTAATGGGTAAATTGAGTAATTTAGATTAAAAATAAAATGATAATGACTTGAAAATTACCCTAACACTTGACCAAATTTTATTTAATGATTTAATTTTATCCATAATCAATTAATATTCTATTATATGATCATTTATGGCCTTTTAGATGAGCTTATGATATTTATTACATTTTATTTACAGAAAAGTCAAAGATATCACGTTTATATTTTTAATAAATATAAAATTTTAATATGGTGTTATAAAAGGTTATCTTCAACTATAAATAGTGTTTTAAAATATAATGTAATTTTATTTATCATATTAATTTATTTTTAATTTTTAGTGAATAGATAATTACCTTAAATTCTTACACAATAGAGATGCAATAATTATTTTACTGAAAAAAATATAAAATAAATGATATTAAAAATATTAAAATAGAAATAACTTGAAATAATTAATGTCATCCACGAATTTTTTTAGATTAAATTGACATGTTTTGGATTTATTAAAAGATTTTTTTCAAATATATCTTGTAGTATTGATATTTTTAAAATTCCAAGTAATGAATAGTGTAAAAATAGGCATTAATGATATTTTAAAATATTTAGTATTTTGTTAAATGATATAAAATTATTCAAAATATTAAATTTATAAAAATGATTTGTATAAGGATTAAAGATCATAAATTATTTATTTATAGGTATTTTGTCTTTTTATAGTAACTATATGAACCATCAAAAAGTAAAAAATCATGTTGTCACGGTAAGAGTTAAAGAGATTAAATAAGCGTTAAAACCAAAAGATAAGGGAATTCATTAGACATAAACTTGTCTAAAAATTATTGGATGAGATTATTTATCCCCATAATCATATTATCTTCAAAATAACTCATTTTTGAGCTATATTAAATTGATAATTAATTGATATTAATTTAATATTTAAATAGTTTTCAAAAGTTTCCATCACCTCAATTATAAATGAGGACTTATTTCTTCACTTATTTACACCACTTTGAGCCATATAGATCAACCAAAACTTGTAAATTTATCTTATAAACATACTTATACATTTATTTGAGGTCCTGTTCTTCCAAAAAGACCAAGATCCTTTAAGAAGAGTTCTAAAGGAAGTCTATTAAGGAAGAGGTAATCATTTTTACCAACTCATTCAAGTTCATTTATTATTATGCTTTCTTTTAATGTTTTGTTTCCATAATAAAATAATAAATAAAGTATAATATATATTATTAAATGTAATTATTATAATTTTATGATCATATTTCACCTTTTATTCATCCTATAAAAAATAAAAGCATCGTGTGTGTGTGTATACGGCTTATCATCTCCACGTCATGGTGTAATTTTTTTTCATCACCAATTTACTTAGATGGGTATAATGATGAAAATAATTAATATATATTATAATTATAAAATTTTTTTTATTCTTTAAAAAATAATATATCATTTACTTACTTACTCTTTCACCATTAAGGAAATGATATTGTCGCTCGTGCGTACACACGACCTACCGTCTCCATGATGTGATGTAGTTTATTTTCCATGTTTTCCTTTCAATAATGATTATAAAATTTTATATAATGAATAAATATGATATCTATTAAATAAATATAATTATTTATATGATTTAACTATATCCTATGCACAAAAATTGGGACTTATATGATAAAACATGCATATGAAAATGAAACAGATAACACCTGAAACAAGGATAATAATGAAATATTATTAATAAATGCGTGATAATGTGATATAATATGATCATATATGATATCATAAATATTAATATGGTTCTTTTATAAATTAATTTATTGCTTTAAACCATTATACAAGAGGTTAAATAACATTTGACCATAAATAAGTGAAAAGTAAGGATTTCTCGTCTCACTTTTACTTATGTGAGATATATGACTTATTCACCACTTATTTATTTTGTGTGTTGTATATATCTCACTTTGATATATTATATCATGAATATATTTATATTCATGGTATTAAATGTTTCATTTTATGATTATTAATTTTATGGGACATATGATTTGACTAATTACAAAGAGGTAAGATATCTCTTAACTCAATTTCCATTCATTGGGTTAAACTTCTACTTCATTGATTATGTCATTATAAATGAATTTTTGTTATGTTGTATTTACAATTATTTTATATGTATTTATAGTTTATATACATAATTGATTCATTTGGTTATTATCTAGGTGTTATACATTTTTTATATACAGTGTTTACTTTGAAAGTCATTTGATTAACTAGGGAAATAATGTTAAATCTATATCAATTACTCCATTCGGATATTTGATGATAAGGTGCATTGTATATTAATTAAATAATTTATTCTATATATAAGGAATGATTTGGACTGGAAGACATGGTTGGATCTCAGTTATGATATCCCTTCGACACATTGGTGGTCTCATAGGACGAATTGGTTAAGCTAGCATTAAATGGGTTTTACCCATAATGATTAAACCATCCTGTGAAAAGTATTGTGTCTTTGGAAGAATAGGTATATAATTAAAAAATTGAAATTAAAATAAAACATCTTTTAATTAATCTTCATATTTATCTCCTAACTCCCTCTGAGCTCCTACAACTATATAGGATAACCTGGGGAATACATAGACAAAAGGGATGATCTAAAAAGCCTCGTAAGGGAATTAACATGGGAATGAATCATATAACATGAGTTAGAAGGCATAAAATGATAAAATAAAAGGAATGTATCATGAATAAACATATGTAATCATAACATATAAAACATAGAATCATATGATCATATGATCATGGAAACATAAGAAAGTTTAAGAAACTTATAACATGACATAAACGTGAGTCAAGGCTAACTGCCAATACTATATCACATGGTGGACAAATTCCCATAATGGATTAGGTTTACTCTCTAATCCCATATATAATGTATCATGAGACTAAAATATTACCCAATGAATTGGAGCTCTATCTGGGTGCACCCATCATAACATGTTCAAGCATATGTGTTCCCCATAAAGAATCAAACATAAGGAATAAACATAAGGGTTACCCATGGAAAGAAATTGGTATTGTAATCATATTAAGAGGAATAACCAAAGGGTGTATAACATTGGTATATATTAAATAAGGTATTTAATCATTGTTGGAAATTCATAAATTAAATATAAGAATATATCATGAATAATTAATTCCAACTTAACTGACAACATTAAAAAAGAGTTGTTAGGTAACTTCAAAAATGTGCCACTTAAGTGTGGTTTTAGGGGGAAAAATAAAGATAATTTAGAGAGTATAAATAAATAATTGATTTCATAAAAACAAAAATGAGATAAATTAATTTTTCAAGATAAATTGAGTTGTTTTAGAAAAAATATTGGAGGATTGAAATATTTTATAGAGTGTTATTGAAAGTGGGAAATAAATAGAGAATTTCTCTTTAATCGAGTTTGCTAATTGAGAGGAATTGAGAGAGAAAAATTTTAAAACATGTAATTCCCTATAAAATAAATATTAATTCAGATACATACATAATTTTGGTACATATTCATTGACTATATGATAATTGTATAAGAATAATGAAGATATAAATTTTGTAAAAGAAATAGAAATCATAACCCAAAGGAACATGAGCCTCAGCCCAGTTGGTGAAGACTCGGTAGGTTCATCCAAGAGACCCGAGATCAAATACGGGTGGAGGAATAATTTTGGGTACTGCAGCAGGCACTGTAGCAGGTATTGTTCGGTACTGTAGCAGACGAAACTATTCATCCATTTGAGCCTTTGGGCCACCGGTTTGGGCCTTGGATCCTGCAAGGCTTTCGGGCCACCCAAGGCCTTCGGGCCAGTTTATTCTCAAGGACTTCAGGACACCTTAAGGCCTTAGTTCCACCCCAAGGCCTTCGGGCCACTTGAATTTAGATGTACCAGTTTGACTACACGGAAAATGATTCAGATGAGGATTCAGGGCAGGCGTATTCACTAGAGCAGAGCTAACCTAATTTGAAAGAATGAGAGGGTATGGCTTTTCCATCAGTACTAGGCCTATGAAGCTTGGCATAGGACAGCTAGTCGACCAGCCCTGCGAAGGTGGAGTGCTGATATCATGACATATGCTGGGGAGGAGCAGTTCCAAGTTGTCTTGTCTAGGTGATTCTCTCTAAGACCTAAGGGTCATGTAAGTCTTTAAGCCTTTGGGCCTTGTAAGGGTTCCAACTCACCCCTTGAAAGGTGTATTATCAAAAAATAATAAAAAATGAAGGCCTTCGGACCATTCCGACCATAACCTAAATAAAATATGAAGGTTCAGATAGATCCCTTACATTTCACTTTCTATTAGTTGAACGTGATTTATCCTCTTATATAATGGTTTAAATCATGTTGTTAATTTATAAAATATCCTTATTACCATTTATTATATCATATAAAATCCTTATATAACCTCTTACCACATTCTTTTTAATAATATTCCATTATTATCATATTTTTGTGTGTAAACTACTTCATTTTTTCAGGCATGTTTTGTCACGTAAGATTCGGTTCAGGTGCATGGGATATAGATTCATCATATACAGAATGTTATAAATTATATAAGTATCCTATTTTATGATTTAATAATTTTTTATAACCGTTATTTAAATTTGGATATGGAAAATGAGTCGCATCACTTCATGGAGACGGTAGGTCATACGTACGTATGAGCAACGGTATCATTCCCTTAATGGTGAATGGGTAGATAAATAAATGATATATTAATTTTATAAAATAAATATAATATCCTAATTATCATATATATCCATTATTTACATAATTACAACCATCCAAGGAAAGTGGTGATGAAAAATGAATTACACTGCGATATAGAGATGGTAAGTTGTACGTATATAATGGATAAAAGGTGAAATATGGTTGTATCATAATCATAATTACATATAATTATATATATTATATTATATTTATTATTTTAATATGGTTATAACATATTAATAGGAGTTATAAGAAGAAATAAATTTGAAAGATTTGGTAAAGATGATTACCCCTTCTATGAAGGAGCTCCTTTATAACTTCTCTTAAGGGACCTAGGGTAGGTCTTTTTGAAGGTATAAAACCACAAGAAATTAAATAAGGATTTTTATAAGATTAATTTTCATATTTTGGTCAATATATATGTCTTAAAGTGGTGTGAATAAGTGAATTAAGGGGTACCCTTTTATAATTTAGGTGAGGGGCACTTTTTGGAATTTCTCAAAATATTAAAATATAATAAGACTATTCTAGGGACAAATGCTTCCAAATGGACTATAAATGAATAGTGGATGAATTATTAGACCATATATTATATTATTTGTGATTATATAATATTTTTTTGATTTTTAAATAATTTAATAAAATAATATATTAATGAGATATCATTATTGTTAATTTTGACACTATTCATTACTTTGACTTTAAAAACAACAAAATAATAAGTAAAATTTGAAACACCTATCTTTTTATATTCTAAAATTTTCAAAGTCAAATATAGAATTATTTTCAGACATTAAATATCTTAAATTATATTTATTGTAATATTTTTAATATCATTTATTTTATTTTTTCCATTAATTGAATAATTACTGCATCAGCATTGTGCAAGAATTTAAGGTAACTATTTCTTCCCTAAAAATTTAAAATAAATTTTCATGATGAATATATATTGTTTATATTTTTAAATACTATTTATATTCTAAAATATCTTCTAGATAACTCTATATTAAAAATATAGCACTTATTAAAAACAAGAATGTGACATATTTGACTTTTCATTAAATAAAATACTATAAAGGTAATAATATCACCCAAGTGGAAATAAAAGGTCATATAACCAAAACCATGTATGATTATGAAAAAACTTAACTCATATAATAAAATTTGGGCAAATTTTAGGGTAATTTTATAGTCCTTATAATATTATTTTTACTCTTAATTACCTAATCTACCCTTTAGAGTGGTAACAAGAATTACTACGATTACTACCCATATTGACCAAAAATAAAAGGGGTATATTTACTAAATTTTTACCTCCTAATTGAAAATATTAAATCCATTTTTAAAAATTCAAAACATAGAAGTGATATAATTTAATTTAATATTAAATTGAAAAAACATAATAAAAAATAATTTTTTGAAAAATGCCCATTTTAAGTATAAAATGTTTTTATACTAAATTCATGTATATAATTAATTTAAAAGACCAAAATTATATTATTTATAATCAAAAGTAAAAAAAATAAATTTTACAAATAATCTAAAATATAATTTGAATTTGAAAATGATTTAAAAGAAAAGACAGATTTCAATGTAAATCGACATTTTTCACTATTCATTAAAATTTCAAAGTTCTTAGAAAATTATTAAAATATTATTTTGAAATTATAAATTAAAAAATAATATTTATTTTTTAAAATAAATTTTATAAAATTTTAAAAATTAATCATATTTATTTTCTCATAGAAAGAAATAAAAATCATTTTTTTAAGAAAACATATTTTTTAGGAATAAAATGACTTTACTAAAAATTAAGTATTTATTCACTAAGAATTAATGAATAAATATATTTCATAATGTAGTTATTCCTATTCATACCCACCAATTAAATGACTAGGTTATAATGGAAGTATTAAAATAATAATATTTTAATAGTATATCACGGTTCATTTAAAATTGATGATGCGTGCAACACCAGATACTAAAGAAATCAAATTATTTAAAGAGAAATATTTAATAAAAAATATTAGGTTGTTACATGAACTAACCAACATTATCTTTGGTTCCTTGAAATTTTATTCACATTCATCCATATAATATAACGCAACTCCCTTACAAGTTAACTTGATGAGTAGATTAGATAGACCTGAGAAATCCTTTATAAAGCATCAATAATATTTAGCCAATCCAAGAAAACCATGGATATCAGTCATAGTGGTTGTTCTAGGCCAATGTTAAATAACTCCCATATTTAATAGATCCACCAATATACCCTCAATTGAGATTAAATGACCCCAAAATGAAACTTTCTATAGTCAAATTTCACACTTGGTAAATTTTTCATACAGATTCTAATTCCTTAGGGTCTTTAGTAAAATCCTCAATTTATCTTCCTACTCTTCCTTGCTATTAGAATATATTATAATGTCATCTATAAAGACTATCACAAATTAATAAAGGTAATATATAAATACTTTATTCATTAATTCCATGAATATAGAGGGTTAGTTAGTAATACCAAATAGAATCATTATAAATTCATAGTGTCCATACCTCGATCGGAAGGTTGTCTTGGGTATGTTTTCACTTTTGACCCTCAATTGATAGTATTGAGAATAAATATAAATATTGTAAAAATATTTATCTTATCATAATTGATTGAACAAATCATAAATATGGGTAAATCATACTTATTCTTTATTGTAATCTTGTTAAGTTCCCAATGATCAATGTAGAGTCACATTGATCAATCTATCTTCTTATTAAAAAAGAACAAGTTCACCCTAAGGTGACACGCTTGGCCGAATGAATTCTCAATGAATATTATCTTATATTATCTTCTAAAATTCTAAAAACTCTATCAAATTCGTTCTATATGACGTTTTTAAATAGTTATAGCATTGGGTATGAGTTGTTTTGAAAAATCAACTTCAAGATTCGGTGGAAGATAATGAACATATTCTATAAATACATCAACAAACTCCCATATAATAGGAATATATTCAATGTTGATTTTATCCCCAACCATATGATATAAATACCAATTTTGAATAATAATCAATACCCAACAAAGTTATTTAATGTACAATGGAATTTCATATTTATCTTCACACTGATAGTAATCATCATTTGGTTTAGAATTTCAAATGTGACATCCCTTCCTCAAAAATCTATATAGGATTTATATAAAGAAATGAAATTATTGTATAAAATCACATAAAATTAAACTATAGGAATAATGATAATACTTTCCAACATTATATTCCCACAAACTTTTATTGGGGAAGAATAATAGACTTGAGATGTGATAAAATTACCATTAGGAGTTTTTACTACTAATTCAACATCTAATCATTGGTTATATGAATTAAAATTCTTTTAAACATTTCATGATATATCTTAATTAATATAAATAATATAAAATAGGGAACTTAAATATTTGATCATACCTATAACCACCTCAACTTTATCATTCTCTCTTCAGTCCCATACTAAAATTAGAATTGTTATCATGATCGTTAAGTATCATTGATCAGAGTGATCAATCAAGATAAATCATTCATAGGATTTTTAAATCTTGTAACCTTTTTCAATCTAATAAATCTTAGGTTTAACCTAGGTTATCATTGGTTTACATATATTCAAATCCATAATAATGGATCTTAAAAAATGTAAATTAACCTAAGAATATCCCTTGGGAGTGTCAAACCAGGTGCACAGTATGGTCTCATTCATCATGCACTAGAATTATAGACAATATATACTAAACCAACTCCTTTTTGGGTTATTATACCTATATGAACTTGTGTCTAAACCGCATTCACCTGTAGTATTCAAACATGGATTTATTGATCAGAAAAACATGATCCTTTATTTACCATTATGCAGGATCTTCTCTTATACTTAAGATTATCTAAAGGGTTCTCATTAAAGTTTCCCCATCCAAGTTTCCAAAAGTTACTAAAACTTGCTCTAATACCAAATATTTTGACCCATACATTTCATACATAAATACTATATATTATTATAATAAATATCCATTATATATAAATATTATCCATGATAAAACCAAAAAGATAAAGTGTCTTTGTAAACATGGATATATAAAAAATTGGTATATAAATTATCTACATCATTTCCTTTTAAGTTCTTTACAACTATAACCCTTATTAGATATAACATACTTAAAACCTTTCTCTGTGTCAGGGGGAAGGGAAACATAATAAAGGGTGGGGTAATATTCTTAGTATGGATAAAAATAATAGATATCAAGAAATGATTATAAGTGATAATAAGATAAGTATGAGGGTATTATAACATGATCTTAACATTAAAAAATCATACTTATCAATTCATATATCATAATCATGAAACTTGGCATAGTGATTTATCAATAAAAATAAATAATATATAAGAGTTTGGAATAATAAATAACTAATCATGATTCATGAGAAAATATCATAATAAAAAGATATAAGTTTGATACATTCACATAATCATATAAATCATTTCATTAGTCAAGGATAACTACCAAGACTATCATAGGGGGTTGTGTTCACTCCACATTACATCATTTCCTTAGTTGAGGTACACTCCCAAGACTATATTATTGCCCAAAGTCCTTTACTAGATTAGGTTCACTCTCCATTATAGTCATTGTTATCTCATGAGATATCTATCTTTACCCAATGCATTGGAGGGTTATATAATTTTGTTTCCACCCATCACATAACGAAATCCATACATACATGTTCCATAAGATTATAAAACATTCATCATATCATCAAATAATAATCCATGAAAAGGATATAAATTTCATAAAAATTTCATCAGAATAATCATAAAACATACAGATAAATAATAGATATGGTGACATTGGATCATATCAACAATAAATCATAAAAAATAACAAATTATGTTTTTATAGATGAAAATATATTTAAAATATCCCTGGAGAATTTTTTTGAAAAATACCCTTTCATTTTGAAATCACTTATTTAAAATCTAAAAATATAAAAAAAATTATTGAAAAAAAAATTATTTAAAAATATTCAAAAAATATATAAAGTAATATTCAAAGTAAGTAGTATTAATGATGGTAGGGAAATATATTCATGTGTTGTATGTTAAAACATAATTCCTATCACATTTTCATTAAAAACTCAAAAGTAAATTGTTCAAAAAAAGATAATAATATTCCTTTTAAATATGTTTATATAAATTCAAAAATGGGTGAAAATAACTTTAATAAATAATTTTATAATATTAAAACATTATTAAAAATATTTTAATGAAAAATATGGTCATAAAATAAAATATTCCCGACTAAAGAGTGAAATGAAGTCGGTTTTCGTTAAAACTTTATTTTGGTCTTGTGAGTACGTAAAGATAGGATAATAAAAGGAAAGCATGAAATATCTAGAAATAAAAATAGGTGAATAAAATTTATATGGTTTTTGAGAGATATATCATATAATTTCTATATCATAAATTTAAGAATAAATAATCATGGTAAAAATGAGATTGTAACATAAAACCCTTACAGCTTTGGTTACTTTTGAATCATAACCACCATAAAAGTAATAACATAAAATGAAACTTTAAATAAAATTAATACAAATAAATTGATAATATAACATATCAAATGGTCGGTATATATTCTACATTAAGGAAACAAGTGGTAAATATGACATATGTCTCACATAAACAAAAGTGACACAGGAATCCCTTAACTCAAGTTTTTCTTGCTTTGTAAGTACTCTAAAAGCCTGTATAATAAAGTTAAATTTTATTATAATTATATATAAAACCATAGTAGTGCCTATAATACCATAAATTTTTTACTTATAACATATTATCACCTATTCATTAAAAATATTTCATTATCATTATCATTTTGGGTTTTAACTGCTTGATTTTTCATCTATGTTTTGGTTCGGCAGTTATGGTCCATGAACTTAGATCATGTTTTATTCATATTAATAATTTTAATCATGATTTAAATATAATATTTATTCATTATATTCATAATTATAACCATTCATATAACGTGGTGGTGAAAAATTAATTACATCAATTTGTGAAGACGGTAGTCCATACGTAGGCACGAGTGATGTTTCCATTTTTCAGTGGATGGAATGAAAGGAGGTAAGTATTAATTCACCCTTAAAGAGTAATTATTATAAAATAAATATCATATATAACCATTAAAAATATAATAATATCTAACCAAAAAATATGGGGATCTAAAATGAATCATATCGTTTTGTGGAGGCGGTAGTCTACACACACGCTCGAGTGATACTTTCATCTCCAATTTTATATTAAATAGGTGGTAAAAGGTTGTGTAATAATCATAATAAAATATTAGTATATTTATTATAATATATTAATAATTTTTTATGGATATAATATGTTTATAGGAAGTATAAGAATAAATAAAATCGATAGAATTTGATTAAGATCTATACCTATTCTTTGAGAGACCTCATTTGGTTTACTCCTTCAGCCTTGAAGGATTGGTCTTAAGAGAATAAAAAAATCTCTAGTATGGAGGTAAAAATTCTAGGAATGTTTTTATTAATGATTTTATAAGATTTAATTCTCAAATGGTGTCAATAATTTAGGATAAGAGGTTCCCTTTATAAGTGAGTGGAGGGACACAAGGAATTTCTTAAAAGATTTCAATGGTATAAGGTCACTTTCATAGGAAAGTGGCTACAAATGATATATTATTATAAGTTAGGGTAATATAATGTTGAAATATATTATAATAATAATAATTTTATAGCTTTGGGTGGAAATAATACCCTTATCTCTTGGTTTAATCCCCCCCCCCTCGATAAACTCATTTTAACCTTAATTATGATAACAAAATTTTGTTATTTTTACTATTCAAAACGACAAAAAATTAAGTTAAACTTATTATATTATATTAATTATTATTATTCTAAATATTTAATCCTTTTTACCAGATTAAATTTCTATAATTTGTAGAATTTAATTTTAAATAAGCGTGCAACCCACAATGAAAACCTGTTTTAGAAAATGAATCTTTAAGCATAAAACATAATTTACTTACAATCCTTTCCTTATAAAAATCATAAAATGAATGCTAAGTTATATTATTGAATATATAATATATAAATTTCATTAAAACCATTAATAAATAGATATTGGTTTAATTTATTAAAATAAAAATACATTGTGTGCATAAAAACAGTTTTTAGAAAAATGTGTTTTTAATCCAAAAAATAATCTTATTGTAAAATCAAGTATAATAATGGTTATTATGTAATTATTTTGATTATTTATAATTAAACGATACTTATGTTATTTTAGGATCAAATTGATGATATAATGGTAATTTTACTTAAACTTAAATGATAGTTTTTGTAAAAAATTAGTATTTTCATTATTCAGTGAAAAATAATGATTTTAAGACAAATAATAAAAAATAACACTAAGATAATATTGATGTTGTAATTAAAAATATTAATATTCATTTAATAAAATAAAATATCTATAAATGGTAGAAATTAATTATATTTTTTGTGTGTAAAAATGTGATAAAAACCATTTTTTGAAGAAGACATATTTTTGAAGCATAAAATGACTACTAAAAAATGTGTAATTATTTATTATGAATTAATAAATACATTTGAATTATTTAAAAACATAATTAATATTTTTAAAAAATTATTAATATTCATACCTACCAATTTAATGGCTAGGTTATAACAGGTTAACTATATCATGGTTCATATAGACTCGGGGTTACGTATAAGGAAAGATATCAAATACTTAAAGTTTATTTAAAAGGAAATATATATAAAATATTAGGGTGTTACAGCCTACTAGGATGATCACATACATAAAATAAATAAATATTAAAAATACATATAGGCTTTACTTCAATCCCTAAGCCTCACCTCAATCCCAATCTCTAATACCCATTGGGTTGCTTCATCTCGGTCCACTACATGTCTTGTGCTCTGACCTGTAAAGGAGACATAAGTTCTTAACATGCACTTGGGTTCCCATGTAGAGTGTGAGAGT
The DNA here is from genome assembly GCA_963277665.1 of Viscum album. Lineage (NCBI taxonomy): Eukaryota > Viridiplantae > Streptophyta > Magnoliopsida > Santalales > Viscaceae > Viscum > Viscum album. The sequence goes on from OY728146.1 coordinate 1,787,928,876, forward strand.
CTAACTTAGTAGGGTCTCACTAAGCACCATAAATATATATTATCGTGTGTGTGTGTATGTATGAAGAAAGTAAATGCATAAATGCACAATCTCATCGAGTTTCCATGTACTAACTGGGCTACCTTGACACTTTAAGAGTTACACATGACATTCAAACAATAGTGTGCTAACTAGGACACCACAATTCCCAACTGTACCTACTTTAGAACTATGCCAGAATATATTCACCTAATCATGTACTACCATACCCAAACCCATCCCATAACCTAAGACTCTATGTTGTTCATCCCCTAAGTCCTCAGGCATTACCCAAAGGGATTAGGAAAGGTGTAACACCCCAAGTTTTTCTAAAAATAAATAGAAATGATTGGAACTTTTTTTTAAGTAGATATTTTTAATTATCCTTTAAAACGTTACTTTTTTTACTTCTATGTTCTGAATTTCAAGAAACTGTTATCTAAATTTGTGTTCAGTATGTTATTTGGAGTCTATTAGAACCAACTTGTTTTTTTGGTGAATAGTAACATACCCTTATGAATAGTAATATGAATAGTGATATGACCCTAATCAATAGTAAATTTTATTATTATTTTATTTTATTAAGGCTTTAAGATAATAGAATCTAGGTTAATTTTTCATTGTGATATAGAAGTAGTTACAGAATTAGAATTGTTAATTTTTGAATTAAGTATGATTTTATTTAAAAATTAAATTAATAATATTTAGAAAATTATTTTCAAAAAATGGACTTCATTTTTAAAATATACACGTTGATAAATGGATAGGCTTACAGATTATAAGGTAGCCAAGAATGGTTACAATATTATGTAAGTAATTCCCCAAGATACCTTTATGATTATATTTATTTTCTCATGTTTGTGTGGATCTTGTTTAAATCTCATGTTACACGAAGTAAGTATATATGGGTGAAAAGAATGTCTTTTGAAAATGTTTTCATACGTTATGAGTATTCATGGACTAATGTGATTTTTCTTTCTTTTCCATCTCTTGTTGAGATTTTGTGCTCATCCCAAGTTTTTAAATGATTTTTCACAGGTTAATGGATTTTTAATACAAGGAATGAAGACATGCTAAATGTTGAATAATTGTCAAGGAGTATTGTTTTAAGTTTTAATGTTTTATATTTTGAAAAAAATGGAAACGGTTTTTATGGTATCCACTTTGTAATAATGTTTAATGTCATGAATGTACTGTCCTAATTCTCTAAAGATCTATACTTGAAAATATATTCAATGTAAAAGGAAGTTTTTTCTTGACTAAATTCAATATTATGTATGTAATAAGGTGGAGTCCTTATAGTTGGTATCATAGGATGGTTTAGATAACTTTAGGGGTTAGGGTGATGTTAATAGAATACCATAAATGATTTTCACTCTATGTTTAATTTGAAATGTTATAGCATTTAAATATTTCCATGTTACTTTATCTAAGATATGTTTGTTCAGAATGGTTGTTCGTAGAAGGAACAAAGATGCTGAAGAGGATAGGCACCGACAGAATAATATCCTTCCGGAACTACAGCTCAGAATGGTAGGGATTGGAACTGAGCAGTTTGTGACAGTAATGGCTTAGATAACGCAGGAAATAAATGGTGGTGGCATCCATGAAAGAGAACCAATAGAGGTACCACAATGGAAAATGACAGTGGTGGAACATTTTATGAGACAACATCCTTCTGTATTCAATGGATCTTCTGACCCAGTGGCAGATGAAGGATGGATCAAATCCCTTGAAAAGATATTCAATGTTATGGGATGTTGAGATAATCATAAGGTAAGTCTTGTCATTTATCGTTTTGAAGGGGAATTTGATCAGTGGTGGTTAATGGTAAGTAATATCAGGGGTAGAGATGATTCTTATGCCTTAGAGTGGGATGAATTTAAAAGTATTTTCCTTGAAAAATATTTTCCTAAGGTGGTGCGAATAAGAATGGAAAAGTAATTCCTTGAATTGAAACAGAAGGAGGAAGATTCAGTGGCTGTGTAGGAAGCTAACTTCACCCAACTGGCGAGGTATGCTCCAAATCTGATTCTAGATCTTGATAGAAAAATCAACCACTTTTACTCAGGATTGAAGCCAATGTATCTAAGGGATTTGTCCTCCCATAAATTCAAAAGTTATGAGAAACTTGTCTGATGTTCTAAGAGGGTAGAGATGGAGTTTTCTAATGACCTGTGATGACTCTTTTGTTTATATGATGTAATTATTGGGATTAAAATTAAAAATTAAAAAATGGATAATAAAAATTAGTGTCAGTTTCTAAAAAAATAATTTTCCTAGTTCATGTAATTAATTGATAATATATATTAGAGTATCGTGAATTTTTATTATTTTTTTCTTTGATTCATCAGATGTTTATACATCATTATTCCATGATTTTAATAAACCTTTGATCATAATTGAAGGTATATATAAATTTCAAACTTCTTCCATAATTTTAAATATTTATGATGTCTCATAAATACATTATTATTACTCTCCAATGCATTCCACTTCCTATCATCTCTGGTATTATATGTCATAAATAATATTTGAAATAATTTTTTTAGAGGAAATTAATGCAATACCATTATGTCAGTTTTATTTTTCATCTTCTTTTAAGTTTTATAATAATTTTTACTCTAATTACTTCTCATTTATTTTCATATACTTGTAATATATCTTATGAATTATACTTTAATATAATATTTTTTCAAATAAATCATACAGTTATAAGACATGCATATATATTTTATGATCATTGAAATTTTTATTATTAATTTTATTTATCTCATAAAGATATAGGGATCTCATCATGACTAATTATATCATGATGAAACTCAAATATAATAGAAATTTATTTATTAGTAATTCCACATATACACTTTATTTTTTATAACTTAACTAGAAAAAAATTATTAGTTAGCATATCATTCTTACAATAATGGAAATTGGTCTTAAAATAATTCATAGAAATCATTTTTTCCTCACTAAATTTCTAAGATATATTAACTTGATTAGGGTTAACCAAAGGTTATAATGGTATATTAAAATATTTTTCATGGTTTTATGTCACACCAAATTCATCATTTATTATGTTTCAAAATAATTCACCTTGGATGGATCACTTTATGGATCATTCATCGGATGTTCACTATTTGGAATTTCTATAACATTCAATTGTCTAAGTAAAATAAAACATACATATCAAGTGGAAAATTGATTCAATATTAAGAATTAATATATTCTATTTCTATTCAAAAATAATCTAAATTTACATTCAAGGCATGGGAATTTTATTCTACCATCCGCTGATCAATTAAAAATTGTAAAATAAAAAAATAATCCAACCCTTTAGTATACCAAGGTGTAAACTAGGGTAAATTAATCTATAATTTATCCATATTTAATGCATTTCCAATCTTCATCCTATACATTAAAAAATATAAATGTTTAATCCAAAGTATAACTCCAAGGACTGGCACAAAAATCAATAAAATTATTTTTAAATGTAATTTTATAATATTTATAGATAAAATAATTCTAATACAATTATAAAAATGTTAGCATATAATATATCTACTAGTCAATATCTTTAACAACAAATTAATACAATGAATTTATGTATTAATAATAATTTCACCAACACATATCTTTCCATTAATAATAATATTAACAATGTTAATTTATCTATCATTATAATCAATATAATTTATTCTAAAACATTTCACTAACATAAAACAAATAATTTATCATATTATCATTATTCCATATATTTAATTAATTCCATGACTAACCTTTAAAAGAAAAATTCAGGTCAATATAACCAATACAATCACACCATAGTCTGTTACACCTCAACCAAAAATTTATTTACATAAAAATATAAATAAATATTGATTGTAAAAATGTATTTTTCCAATACTCTTCATTATAAACAAATTAAAAGGCATTAAAAGAGAATAAATTTTCCAACTTTACCTTTTAAACCCAGGAAATATCTTATTTTATCCAAAATATATTTTAATTTTAAAAAAAATAATCTTTCCAAAACAAATTGAAATAGTTTTACTCAAGTATCCTTTTTAAATCAACCCACATGACCAAAAATATAATAAAATTCATCTTCATTTCATACAAACAAATCAAAATATGTGTATTTTTTATAAAATTTTCACAGTCAACCCATAAATAATGGTGGTTCAATATAACTCATATAAAAGAATCTTTTTTAAAATTACAACCAATATTTTTCAATCAAAAGTAATTTTAAAAAATTGAAATTCATCTTTAATAGAGTAAATAAAATTTATAAGAAATATCAAATTAAAACTTAACCAAGAAAAGTATTATTATCCAAATACTTATAAAAATTTAAAATGTAATAAAAACCATACTAGATGGAGGAGGGAGCCAAATTTGTTTCATAAGGATGATTAGGATGATGCAATGAGGGGAGAGGGGGGATAGCATCACATGGTGTGTAAAGTGGATTTGAGCAATCACAGTATGGGAGGAGGTGGTGTATGGGGGAATAATGGGTCATACTAAAGTGACTAAATTAGATGAGGAGGTGGTAGTTAGTTCTTTATGACTACAATGGAGTAATATGTGGTGCACACAGGCGATAGAGAGGCATAGTGTTGGGTGAGATTAAAAAAATATCAGTTAGAGGTGGTTTTATAAACTAAAGTTATAAAACCACTTTTAAATATTTTTTCCTTATATTTCATGCATAAACTCATGAATACAGGGAAGATAAAACATGAAACTTACTAAATGTTAACCAAAGTCATGAACAATAGTCTTATGACCTCATCAACATGAATTTTTTTATTTTTATGATTATTATTATTATTATTATTATTATTGATATTATCAGTATTATTATGATTATAATAACAATAATAATCAAATATGGTATGAATTTTGATTTTTTATCCCAACCCATGCCCCTAAAAATTATAAATTAAAATAATGATATAAGAGTGTATTCGTGAGGTGGTAATCACCCGCCTTGCAATACATGTCTGCTAGTCTGACTTGGTCATTCATTTTCTTGTACAAAAACTTGATCTACCTCCCTTTTATTCAACTATAAATGAGGAATTAAATTAGTGGGATGGGATTTAAACCCCACCCCTCCAGGATTCCAGGCATGCACCCCAATCCAATAAACGTAATATACACCAACAAATAAAAATAATTTATTCTATATATAGGGCTTATAAAATAAATTCAAACATACACACACACTTGTTGGGCTAACATGGGTCAAAACTCATCCCCCACACCTCAAAGGATATTCCCATATCTGAGATAACCCATTATAATTTTAGATGTCTTTAAGTCCTATCAATTTTGTAGCATAAAGGCCCAGTATCATAAAGGACCTTAAAAGAAACACAATTAAGCAATATTGAGTAGCACAACGGCCTAATAAATGTCCTAGAGGCCTAGTCATTGATGAATAATACTTCTAATACAGTACTCCACCTACTACGGTTTCAAACTACTATAGTTCCTACTATATTTCCTTTCATTCTATTGTGCAGTAGTTCCTACATTAATATATCTACAGTGCCATGTAAAAATCTCCCATATATGGGGGCCATCAGGGGTTGAACCTTTAACTTCAAGGATGTTGAGAAAGGGGTGGTACCACATTGGAACCACCTTGTTGTCTATATAATTATTATTATTATTATTATCATTATTATTATTATTATTATTATTAAAAATATGGGGTTAGATCCCCTTTATTAACAAAATAAAAAAGCAATCACGGAGGAGGATGTGGTCAAAGAAAGAAAATTTTCCCTCATTCTCAAGAGAAACCTAAAGAAAAAGTACAATGACCAAACAAGAAATAACATGATATATTTTATATTTGAAGAGTCTCCATGATCTCATCTTGATAACTAGGACTCATATTGTGTTGATCCACCAAATTACCTCGACCACAAGTATGACTTCCTCGCCTCCAAGTTTTAGCCATTTTCCAAGTGTTATCTTGATACTCAAAGAAACTTTTAGAAGAATTCATGGAAGTAATTGAGTCCTCTTCTATCAAAATATTCTTAGAACCATTGTCTCGGTATGATATCTAAGTATCCAAACAATCATGAATATAAAATTAATTATAATTTGGAATGTGACATTCCAACCTACCTTAATTTGATTGATTGAAGTCTTTAACCCCAATATCAATTATTGAGATCATATATTGCTTCTTATTAGATGCTTGAGAGGAATTTTTTCATACTATAAGAAGCATATGTAGCCTTAGACATAGTATTTGATCCAAGATCAATATACTTACCAACCATAAAAATCAACCACTGACTCAAGCTGACAGAAAATGGACCTTTAGTGACAGGAACTCCCAATTCATATTGATTGAAAGAATGAGTAGGTCTGGTTTGGGAATTTTTTAAGGATTTTAGTGGAGGTTGATTTTATAACCCCCCTAGTTGATAAGTTAATTATGTATAATCCCAATCATTATATTAGTATTCAAATTTAGTATGAGTATCCACCATATTTTTGTGTGGATTTCAATGTTCTTGGACACTTGAAATCTATCTATCATAGGAATAGTTTCTATAATGTTTCTGGTCATAATGGTTACCTATACAAGAAATTTCATATAAAATAAAATGGAAAGAATTTTTCTCAATCGAGGACTTTATAGGATATTAGTGGGAAAGTACAAAGGGATCAAGGACTGAGTTCCTCAGTTTCCCTTATAGATTGTTGTTTACTAATAATTAAATTTAATAAATAATAATCATAATTATTAATATGGGTATTTGGGATACCTTTCAAGGGACTTTAGGCCATAATATTCTCCTCCCTCATTGAAGATGGCATCCTTTAGACCACTATGTCACGAAGGGTCCTTTAGGCCATCAATAAATAGTAATGAGGTCACAGTGGGTGTTTGTCGATCTTTTTTAGGAGGGATGAGGCTTCATCCACTAGGGTTTCTAGGGGGTGTGTATTTTTAGTTTTTAATCTTCTCTGCTTAATATAGATAAGTAATTAAGAATAACGACAACAACAATAATAATAATTCAATTATTAATAATAATATAAATAATAAATAATAATAATAATAATCTAATTACTAATTATCAATAGTGTAATAAATAATAATATTGTAATAATTAATAATAATATAATTATTAATAATAATTCATGCAATTAAAAATAACAATAATAATAGTAATGTAATTATTGATAATAATTCAACTAATTATAATGATGATCTTGTAATTTTTAAAAGTGACAATGACCTAAACCTTATAATGTATGTTGTAATACATTATGGGTGAAGTATATTTCATGGTGAGCGATTATTTATTGAGCAATGATATATATTATATATCATAAAATCCCACTACATCGTCTTTTCATGTATAGTTTTCATATTTTGTTTTTTGAAAAAAAAACATATAATGATGTGTAAGTGAATTTTAATGTATTCTGATAATAGTTTCAATAATAAATTATTAATAAAGACTTCATCATAAATTATTAAATTGTTTCATGTTTTATTTATATATTATTTATCTAGTTATAAACCATTATACCACCCATGATGTAATTCCCCTCTCTAGAGGCTACTCGATAGTGCCCTGGGTCAATGAGCTATGTGACCTCAAGCATGCCTCCTCATATGCCAAAGGCTGCCAACAAGAAATGAAGTCTTAATCCATAAAATAAAGAGACTATTACATTGAATACGAGTGAAAAAATAGTCAAAATAACCAATAAATCCATAACACATAAACAAAATATTCATAACCTATAAACATAGTGTTATAACAACTGAACCATGCATAAATATACGGTCATACAATCCCATGGATTTCTCATATATCAACCCATAATTTTCATACATAAATACTATATCTTATTAGTGTAAATATACATTATATATCAATATGATCCTAAATATAACAAAAAAGATTTATTGTCTTTGTAAACATGGATATATAAAAAATAGGTGCATAAACGATCTACATGATTTCATTTTAAGTTATTTAAAACTAGTACCCTTCTTATATATAACATACTTAAAGCCTTTGTCCATAACCTAGGAATGGAAACATAATAAAGGGTGATCTGATATGATCAATTTGAGTAAACATAAGAGATATCAATAAATTATCATAGGTGATCATAATATAATCATAATGGTACAATAACATGTGATTAACACTAGAAAATCATACCCATTGATCATATATTATAATCATGAAACATGACATAAAGTTTTATCAATCAAAATACATAAGACATTTGAGTGTGGAATCCTAAATAATCAATCATGATCCATGATAAAATTTCATAATTATAAGATATAAGTTTTTGGAATACACGTAAATATAGAAAATCATTTCATTATTCAAGGTTCACTTACAATACTATCATAGTGTATTTGGTTCACTCGTCATTCCATCGTTTCCTTAGCCAAGGTTCACTCCCGAAACTATCTTATTGGAAAAATTACCTTACTGAACTAGGTTCACTCCATAATATATTCCTTATTATCTTATGAGATATCCATCATTACCCAGTGCATTAAAGGGATATATAATTTTGGGCACACCTATCACATATTTAAAACAACGTATATGTGTTCTAAAAGAGTATTAAACATTCATCGTATCATAACTCATATAAAAAATATGGGTTTAATAAACATTTAATCATCATGATCATAAATCATATAGATAAAGAATAAAGATAGTAAAATTGAATCATATCCCTATTAAATCATATGAAACATCAAAGGGTGTTTTTATAGATGAAAATACCTTTAAAATATCACTAGATTATTTCTTAGGGAAAATATACTTTCATTTGGAAATAACTTATTTAAAATATAAACTATTCAAAAATATTAGGGAAAAAAATTAAAAGAACCAAATAAACTTATAAAGTAAGCTTCAAAGTAATAAATATTCATGATGTAAGGGAAATATGTTTATACAGTTTACATTAAAGAAAAATTCCTTCCACATTTTTAGTAAAAACTCAAAAGTAACTCATTAAAAAATGATAATAATATTATTTTAAAAGAAATTATAGAAATTAAATAATGGGTAAAAATTAATTTTTTAAATCATTTGATAATATTAAAACATTATTGAAAATATTTTAATCAAAAACCTGTACATATAAGAAAATATTCTCAACTGAATAGAGAAATGAATCCAGTTTTCCATAAAACATTATTTTGGTATTTTGTGTACTTATAAAGAGAAAAAATTAAAGAAAAAAATATAATATCCAAAATTATTTATAGGATAAGAAAATACATAATATTTTTGAGTGAAATATCATATAATTTTTACATCATAAATTTAAGCATAAACAATTCCAATAAAAATGAGATTACAACATAAAACCCTTATAACTTTGGTTAATTTTGAATCATGACCCTCATAAAAGGAATAAATTAAAATAAAAAAATTAATACCATGAATAAAAATAAATTTATGACATAAAATATAAAATTTAAATTATACACTTCGCATTAAGGAAACAAATGGTGAATGTGACATATGTCTCATGGAAACAAAAGTGAGATCGGAAACCCTTACCTTAATTCTGTATTTATTTGTAAGTACTATAAACTCCCATTTAATAAATTTATTTGTTATTATTATTATATAATATAACCATAATCATACCTTTAATATCATACATGGTTTTCTTATAACATCTTATCACCTATTCATTAACAATATTTCATTATCATTATCATTTTGGGTGTTAACTGCTTCATTTTTCATGTATATTTCGGTTTGGATGTTATGGTCCATGCACTTTAATTGTGGTTCATTCATATAAAAAAATTAATAATTATATAAATATAATATATAATCATTATATACATTATTTCAACCATTCTTATAAAGTGGTGACTAAAACTGAATTATGTCATTACGTGGAAACTGTAGTTCGTATGTGCGCATGAGTGATGTTTCTATTTTTATATAGATGAAACAAAAGAATGGTAAGTATTAATTCAAATTTATATAATAATTATTGAAACATAAATATCATATATAAACATTAAATCCATCATAATAACTAACCAATAAATATGGTCATGGAAAATAAATCATCTCACTACATGGAGGCGGTAGTACGCACGTACGCATAAACGATACTTTCATCTCCAATTTCATGGAGAATAGCTGGTAAAAGGTTTTTTGATAATAATAATAGAGACTTAGTATATTTATGATACTATATTAATTATTATTTTATGTATAAAATATTATTATAGTAAGTATAAGAATAAATAAATTTGAAATAGCTTGGTTAAGATCTATACCTCTTCTTTAAGAGATCTCCTTTACCCTTCTCCTTAACCCATGAAAGATTAGTATTAGGATAAGTGAATAAGATTTATAATTGATTTAATGAATCTAGGAAGGTTTTGGAGTAGGTATTTTCTGATATAAAATATCAAATGTTTTGAATGAGGAGAAGAGGTACCCTTTTATAAGTGAAGAGAGGGACATAAGGAATTTCATAAATGATTTCAATGAAATAAGGTCACTTTAATGGTAAATTCGATCCAAATGGATGTGTATTATAATTTAGGATAATATAAGTTTAAAATTTCTTTAACAAATAATAATATAATAGGTTTTTTTGGCTATCCTACCCTTATCTTTTGTTTTAGAGCCCCTGATAAACCTGTTTTAACCTTAACCGTGGTAACAAAATTTTAATGTTTTTACTATTTTATATGAAAAAAATAAATTTTACCAAATTAAATTATATTAACTAATATTATTCCAAATATGGAATAAATTTTATCAAAATAAATTTCTATAAGTGGTATAATTTAATTTTAAATAAGTGTTCAACCTTCAACGAAAACTCATTTTAGAAAAATGAATCTTTAAGCATAAAACATAATTTAGCTACACTCCTTTCCTTATAAAAACAAAAAAAAATCAATGTTAAAATGTATTATTTTTTATATAATATATAAATTTAATTAAAACTATTAAACAATATATATTGATTTAATTTATTAATATAAAAACACAATGAAAACATAAAAACAGTTTTTAGAAAAATGTGTTTTTAATCCCAAAAATAAACTTATAACAGAACTATGTATAAAGATGGGTATTATTTAATTAATTATATTTTTTATAATTAAATGATATTTATTTAAATTTAATATCAAATTAAAAACATAATGATACTTTTACTTAAAAATAAATGATATTTTTTACAAAAATTGATATTTTTCACTATTCGCTGAAAAATAAATCTAGTTTGAAAAATCCTAAAAATTGAACCTAAGATAATATATACATGGTGATTTTAAAAATTATATGAATTTACTCAAATAAAAATTCTAAAACTTTTAAAAATTAATTATAATTTTCACATTAAAAAAAGATGATAAAAACCATTTTGAAAAAAATTATAAGGATAAAATGACTTTACTTAAAATTAAGTAGTTATTTAGTATAAATTAATCAATAAAATTTAATTATTTAAAACATTTGTAGATATTTTTTATAATTTTTTTACTATTTATACCTACCAATTTAACTTTTAGGTTATAATAGTTTACTATATCTAGGTTCATATTGACTTGGGGTTGCGTGTAAGGCAAACTATCAAATAATTCAAGTTTATTTCAAAGGAAATATATATAAAATATTAGGTTATTACATTATACCCCCATTAAAATGAGTTTTACCTAAAAATTACATAAATTTGATAAAAAAAATTATGATATCTCTCCTTCATCACATCCTTAGGTTCCCATATAGCTTCCTCAAATTATGGATTCCTCTAAAGAACTTTAACCAATCAAGTAGTCTTTTATATATAAATTTATCTATATGAAACAATATTTATTCATATTTTCCTTCATAATATGGATAATAATAATAATCTAGTGGTATAACCTTTGAGTTTAGTTTATATGAATTATTGGTTATACACTTCCTTAGGAGAGATAAATGGAATACATCACGAACTTAAGAAAGGTTTGGTGGGAGTGCTAAGAGATATAATACAGTCCCTGCCCTATTAAGAATATCGAAGAGACTAATATATCTAGGGCTCAACTTCACTTATTTTTTAATATCATGTCCTTATTTTATAGAGAAATTTATTAGAAAACCTTCTCACCAACATAAAATTCTAGACCACGTCAATGTTTATCATCTTATCTATTTTATCAACTATGAGATGCCTTGATGCACTATTGAATGGTTCTTAAATTATATTACATTTCCTAATCAATATCAAATATATTTCTTTATCTAACTTCATACCATCATACTAGAGTTCTACACTTCTTTCCATAGGGGTTTTCATGAGGATCCATCTGAATTCTCAAGTGAAATATATTATTGTAAGATAAATCAACTATAGGAAGGTGTTTTTTCCAACCACCTTTTAAATAAATATAATAAGATCTCAACATTCCTACAATATTTGAATAGTGATCTCAAACTAACTATATATCTGAGGATGATAAGGAGTACTGAAACATGACTCTATATCTAGATCTTTTTTAAAACATCTCCAGATCTTCAATGTAAAACTTGGATCCTAATAAAATATAATAGAATGTGGTACCCCATGTAACCTTACCACATACTTAATGAATATCTAGAAAATTTTATCAATAGAATAATCTTCTCTAATTCCAATGATGTGATATGACTTTATAAGGCGATCAAATACAACCTGAATAACATTATGTCCTTTATATGTTTAGGGAGTCCAATAAATAAATACATGGTTATGTTTTACCATTTCCATTATAGTATGGGAAATTCTTGTAACATCCCCTTAGAATTTTTCTCTTAGCCATAAATTATTGAGATACCAATCACCAAGATACATAGTCTAAAATATCTCTCTTCATGTTTCCCCATCAGAAATACTAGTTCAAAGATCTATATGTATTCATACTTCAAGTATTAATAGTGAATTATGAATTATCTATTTCTTCCAATAGTTACTTCTTCAAGTATGGTATTGAAAAGACATGTACTTTATTTATAAATCTTATCATTACATAAAAATCAAGTTTGAACTTAGGAATATTTATCAAATTCTTTTGTAACTTCACATCCTCCTTCTACACCACTTTAATCTTTACATGGATATATTTTTGAATAGTCTTTAAGAAATATAATATTTCTCCCTTTACTTTAATATTTCAAGGTATGTCCTTTCCAAATCCATAAATATTGGATCTATTTTTATCATCATAATAGAAAATCTAGCATGATATTTTTGACTCAAATCATCAACCACCTTGTTTTCTTTCCTAGGGTGGTAACGTATTGAGTCTTCATAATTGTTAATCGACTCCAACCATCTTATTTGGTGAATATTAAACTCTTCCTCTATGAATATATAATTTTAACAATTATTATCAGTATATGTGTCACACCTTTATCCAAAAAGATAATCTCTTGATATCTCTAATGTAAATATTACTTTTGTTAACTTCAAATCATAAGTCAGGTAATTTTTCTCATGAATATTCAAATAGAATAAGGCTTAAGAAATCACTATATCATTCTTCATGAGAACACATACCATCCCTTTCTTGATGCATCAATATAAACCAAAAATCGTTCTCCGCTGCAGGGTAGTGTGAGAACTAGTTCACTATAATGACCCAAGACTTTTATACATTTTATTACATGATTTTAATCATAATTATCCATGAAATACAAACCATAGATTGAAAATTATAGTGTATTTGGAAAACTATATACATAATTAGAAAAAATGAAACTATAATAAAAAATATTTTTACTTATCCCCATAATGAACTCCTAACTCCCTTTGAGTCCCTACAACTTCATAGGATAATCCGGGGAATACAAAGACAAAAGGGATGAGATAAAAATCCAAGTAAGGGAATGAACATGGGAATTAATCATAACACATGAGTTATAAGGCATAACATTATAACATAAAAGGAATGGATCGTGAATAAACATATAATATAATAACATATAGAACATAGAATCATAAGATCATATGATCATGGAAACATAGAAAATTGGAAGAAATATATAACATTACATAAATATGAGTCAAGGATAACTATCAAGACTATATAACATGGTGCAAAGATTCCCATAATGGATTAGGTTTACTCTTTAATCCCATAAATAACATCTCATGAGAATAAAACATTACCCAATGAATTAGAGTACTAAATGGTTGCCCCCATAATAACATGTTCATGTGTATATGTTCTATATAAAGAATCAAACATAAGGAATAAATATAAGGGTTTCCCATGAAAATAAATGGGTATCATAATCATTTTATAAGGAATAACCAAATGGTGTATAAAAATGGAATCCAATAAAGAAGGTATTTGATAATTATTGGACATTAATAAAGGAAATACAAGAATATATCATGAATAATAAATTCCAACTGAAGATAAAACATTAAAAAGAGTGGTTAGGTAACTTTAGAAATGTTCCACTTAAGTGCAGTTTTAGGGGAAAGAATAAAGATTCATTAAATAGGATGAATACATAATTTTTCATCCATAGTACCTTAAACAAGTGAGTGGTATTTTTGTGTAGAACTTTATCTCTATGGTCTAAGATCTTCACCAGATTCTCCTCATAAGAGAGATCATGTGAGTGTTCTTATTATGCAGAACTTTATCTCTATATTCCAAGGTCTCCTACTAATGCTCCTCATAAAAGAGATAATTTTTTAGTTGTACCACCTTAGAATTCAATACATGTGAGGGATATGGTAAATACTTCCTTAGGAGGGATGCCTAGAATATGTCATGTACTTGATACAAGGATGGTATATTCCAAATCTATAATGTGATAAAGAATCTATAATGGGCCATTGTAACTAGAACATATCTTTCTATTATTCCCAAGTATTATGACTCTCTTCTATAGAGGTATGTGAAGGAATACCTTATCTCCAACCACAAATTCTAAGTCTTGTCGGCTATTATCTAAATATATCTTCTATATACTTTGGGAAGCCCTGATATGATATTGAATGTCCTTCACATTTTCTACCATTTCTTTGACCATTCCAGGTCCTAGTAGATTACTTTCACCAACTTCATCCCATAATACAAGTGTTCTACATCTCTTAACATAATGGTCTTTATATGGATCCATTTGTATGCTTGAGGGGAATTATTATTATAAGAGAACTCAACCAATATAATATTGTGATCCCATACACATTTGAAGTCTATTGATCATGCTCTAAAAATTTCTTCAAGAGTCTAAATGGTCTAAAAAAATTGGCCATCATTTTGAGGATGATAAGTCATACTGAAGTTCAACTCAATGTTTCGATCATGTTTTAGACTTTATTATAACTTGGAGGTAAAACTAGAATATCAATTGCATATAATAGATAATAAAAATACATTCATCCTTACTGCTTATTCGATGTATATCTGTATAAGTTGATTGAGTGAGAAGTTCTCTAAAATTACAATAAAGTGTTATTTATTTATAATATGATCCACAACAACCCATATGAAGTTTTTTTCCTTTAGATGTATTCATAAGTTCAGTGAAAAAGTACATAGTGATGTTTTCCCATTTTCATGTAGGTATAGGTGATGGTGGAATAATCCCCTTATACTTTTTCCTTTCATCCTTCACTTGTTGACATACCAAGTAGTTTGATATATATTTATCAATCTCCTTATTCATATTATCCCACTAATAGTACTTTTGGAGATCTTAATACATATTTGAGATTCCTTGGTGGATGTATAAGGTTTATCTATGTGCATCATTCAAAATATACCTATTTATCTTATGATTTTATGGTACACATAATCATAACCCAAGTATTATGACTCCCTCATCAAATTTGAACTTTGAGGATTTACCATTTCTAATAGATTCCACCTTCTGAAATTCCACTTCATTTCTTTGATAATACTTTATATTATCCAAAATGGATAGTTAGAAATAATTTGAGAAAGGAATTATTATTTTCCTTTCCATATTATTCCTATATACATACTTTGTAAGTTTAAGAATATTGGATCTTTCAAAATTCTCATCATTGATAAATTTGGAGGATCCTTTCTATATAGATCATCTTCCACTTTATTTTCTTTATAAGGATGGTAGTGGATTGAGCAGTTATAATACTTTATATGCTCTAACAATATTCATTTGAGGATATTAATCTTCTTCTATGTGAATATATATTTGAGGATCTTATGATCTGTATATATCTCACACTTATCCCCATAGAGATAATATCGCCAAATTTTCAACATGAAGATCATAGCCACTAACTACAGATCATGTGTGGGATAGTCTTTATCATAAAATTTCAGCTTAATTGAGTCATAGTAAATATATTATCATTTTACAATAGTACACATTCTAAGACCTTATATGATGCAACAATTTATACCATAAAGAGTTCCCCACTTGTGGGTAGTATAAGTACGGGTGCAGTGATCAGCCTCTTTTTCAACTCTTTTAAGTAATCTTTACATTCACTGGTCCAAACAAACTTTACTCTCTTTCTATTCATCTTGGTTAGTGGGTTTTATAATTTTAAGAAGTTTCTCACATATCATCAATAATTCTTAGCTAGACCAAGTAATATGTTACAATTGATAGACTGGGCCACTCCTCAATTTCTTTCGTCTTAGAAGGGTCCATGAATATCCCTTTATTGGTGATAACATAACCCAAGAGTGATACTTCCTCTATAAAGAACTCACATTTATTGTAATTTTCATATAGTTAATACCTTATCAAAGTCTTTATTATAGTATTCAAATTCTTCTCATGCATCTCCTTGCTCTTGGAGTATATTATAATATCATCTATAAAGACTACCACAAACATTTCAGGGTAATCTATAAATAATTTATTCATTAAGTTCAATAAAAATTTTGGATCATTAGTGAGTCTTAAGGTAATGACTATGAACTCATAGTTTCAATACATCGTTTGAAGGAATTCTTGGGAATATCTTCATTCTTCACCTTTAATTAGTAATATCCCGACCAAGGGTCCAATTTAGGTAAATAATTGTCCCCACATAGTGGATCGAAAAATTCATTTTACTATAAAAGGGGATACTTTTTCTTTATCATGATTTTGTTGAGAACAAAATAATCAATACATAGGCACATTAATCCATCCATCTTCTTGACAAAGAGGACTAGTACATCCTAAAATGAAGAACTCGGGCATAAAGAACCCTTGTCCAGATTTTCTTGTAACTAATTCTTCAATTCCTCAAAATCTATGGTGTTTATCCTATAAGGTGTATTTGATATGGGCATAGATCCTAATATAATTTAAATTTAGAACTCAACCTCTTGGTTAGGAGGAATACTAGTAAATTCTTTAGGGAACACATCAGTGTAGTTCCTCATAAAGGGAATGTCTTTAAGGATGATCCTCTCATTTGTCTCAATCATTTTGAGCTAGATATACTTGCTCATGTGAAAATAATATAGATACTCAATTTGATGATTTTGAAGGAGATTCATACTTATCCTTACACTTTTACATAATTTGAGGATGTATCAAGATGTGAAGAGTGATCTCCCTCTCTCAAAAGTTGATTTTGGATTTGTGTAAAGATATCCAATTCATGCCCAATATAGCATCAAACTCCACCAAATGAAGTAATAAAATATTTTATGGGAGGTTCAATACACAAACATTGACAACAGAGGAGTTATATAATTTAGATACAATAATTTACCCATTCTATTTTCTCATAGATAACTCAACTTCTATGTTTTGAGGTGATGTTCAAATAGTTCTACTATACTTTCAAGATATGAAACAATGCATATAACCAAAATGAAATAGTGCATTCACTATTCTTGAATGAATAACCAGCGTACCTATCACCACTTCATTGTTATGATCCACCTCATAATTAGTGATATAATATTGTTTCCCTTGCTTCCCTAGAGGTTATTATCATTTATTATCTATGAAAACACTTAGCTTATACCATTGGATTGCATAATTCCCATGTTAATTATAGTTGAGATACTATACTTTAGGCTAAGTGTTGATATGAACCTTTATTTCTTATTCTATATTAGTGGGATTCTTCAAATCCCTTAGGAAATGACTATCTTGATGACCCTCTCTTACATACTTGAATAATATCTCAGTTCCCTTTAGATAGTTCCTATGATACTTCTTTCAATACTTTTGACATGTGGGATGTTAGGTTTTCTTTCCTCCATGGGATTTATCTATTGATTCTCCCATATTAAACTTCATCTTACTCTTTTTATATTTGATATCATAAGACCACTAAGAGTCTCCAATCTACATATCAACCTTAAGGTCACAACATAAATTCTTCTCGTAGATATCAAAGTCTTAAATTGTCAAATATTTATGTTGACTCAACTTTAATCCACTAAATAAGAGATCCTCCTTTATTTAGGTGTTCATTAAAAAACTGAATAAATATCATGCAAGTATTTAAAATTATTCTGTATATGCTCCGATAGAATCATCTTCCTTTTTCTTTGGTCCAAGGAACTCCCTCTCCATCTTAAGATGGAGAGTTTGAGGAAAATATTTATTAATAAATATTTTCTTGAATCCTTCCCATTACATATAATCAATTTCCACTTTATGATTCATTTTCTTGATCATTTTCCACCATTCATCAGCTTCCCCATCAAAAAAATATACCACAAGCATGACTTTCTCTTCTTTTGGGCACTAGAGTACTAAGAATATCTTCTCAATAGAGTTAATCCATTGTTCTGTGATGGGGGGGTCAAAAGATCCACTAAATATAGAAATCCTTTTTTGTATAAAGGATTCGAATGTAACTTGTGCTTTTTTTTGGAGAAGTTGGTCATTCCAAATGATTTAATTAATTATTAATAACTTTATCTAGTTGATCTAGTACTATCATGAAGCTTTGAGTACCCATTTCCATCAATTTTTTCATCTCATTGAGGTAATCATCACATTGCCTGTCACATTGGTTGTTAGCATGGGTTATACTATTTCCATCCATTAACTATAGAAGAAAAATAAAATTAGGGGGATAGAATAATTAACTAATGATCTTATAAAAAGTCAACTATTAACATAGAAGGATAAACTTATAAATGAAAAGTATATCTTAACTTATCAATCCCTGAGTTTTAATCTAGTTTATCAATTGTGATAGAATCATCCCAAGGTTTATTACTAAATTTTTCTAGTCCTAGTCCCAAAAAATAACTAGAACACCCTATGATACCAACTATAGATACCCAATATGTAATACCCCAAGATTTTATGGTATTCCTATTTAAATTTATTATCTTTGGTTGCTTATATTGCATGAAACACCTATCTTAATTGAACAATTAAATATTATTATGTGATCATTATAATCTAGAAATTAAATTAGTATAAATTAATAAAATTAACCACATTATGAAATTTATATATTATATATTTAATTAAATGTTCTTACATTCATCCAATATATTATATAGTCATAATATAAGAAAATCCAATTTTTTGCATAAAAAGCTATATTTTTCTAAAGGAATTTGTTTCGCCTTTCAATGGGGAACTTGTTTTAAAAATAAATTTTGAAACTTTTATAAATTCTATTTTAAAAAATAATTAAAAAAATTAATTTCAAAATTATCTTAGGGTTAATTTTTAGAATTTTTCGAAAAATATTGATTTTCTAGCAAATAATGAAAAATATTGATTTTTACAAAACCTTAAATATCATTATATTAAAGTATATTTATGATTTTAATTTTATATAAATGGAACTTAAGAACTCTTTAGTTATAAGTATTCTAATCCATTTAATTTTAATCATCTTTATACCTTATTTTGGTATAAGTACAATTTTGGCCTTAAAAATATAATTTTCAATAAAACCATTTTTCTTTGTGTTTTAAAGGATTAATTTTAAATTAAATTCTGAAAATTCTATGTTTTAAATTTTAAAAAATGGATTCCATATTTAGATTCATAAGGTCCAAATTTACTAAATATGAAACGCCTCCACCCTAGAAGCCTAGAGTTGGTGGTTACTTTATACCATTGGTACTTGATATAATGAATCAAATCCTAAAGGACCAAATAGTTTACTAATCTTGGTAAACTAGATACATACATCAAATCAACATTAAATTTTAAAACATAAAATAAATAAAAAATAGTTTCATTGATTCTGCCATTATTTCCTCTTTTTGAAACCCTACATATCAGTCATAATGTACTTCTCAGAAACCTTTGGAAATTGAAACATATTAAAGAGGTGAGATTAAATGCTTAGTAAGGGAAAGAGTACAATGAAATCTATGAGTAAATAAGTAATAAATAATATGGAACAGAAAAAAACTAAAACACATTCTATTTAAATAATCACATGATCTGGGAAACTTAACCATGGGTAATCTACTAGTTAGAAAATAACATGGAATATCAAAAACTAATATAATAAGAATAGAATTCATATTTCTGAACATATGAAACATACCATTGAGACCTCATCCATGAATTTTGAAAATAAATGGGTAAGGCCTTGGGCAAATTCAAATCATAAAATAAATGGGCAAGGCCTTGGGTAAATCCATATCTATTTTATTTTATGAGACCTAACAATGCCTAGAGAGGCTATATAGGGCCCTTCCCATCACTTTATAAGTCCAATTCATTCCTCATATGAATGGGGTGAAACATAAACAACATATACATATAAAATTTAAATAACTTTCCCCAATTAGTAAACATAATCACAAACCATTCTGAGCAATATGGTTAATGGTATCAAAATAGCACATCCACATCCAAATAGATCATAAAACATATAATAGAATATAGAAAAATTCTTTCATAATAGATCAACCTTAATGAATCATAAAATTCAACAAAGTATGTTGAAATAAATAAAAATACTCTAATAAAATATTTGAAATTTGTTGAGAGAGATACCCTTTTTTACTGTGAAATCATTTACTTAAAAGGCCAATCAATTTTAAAAGAAATTTTTTATTGAAAATAATTTTTTAAACTTGTAAATTAATCTTTAATACACAAAGGTTTCCTGATGGTGGAAAAATCCTCTCATGCCGCATAAGTTAAAAAAACATTCCTTCTATATTTTTGTCAAAAAAATTCATAAAGTACCTCGTTTGAAAAATGAAAAAAAGATTCCTTCTAAATTGTTTTATAAAAAAGTAAAAAATGGGTAAAAAGTATTTAAAAATTTATAGAATAATAGTAAAAAAAATTTTTGAAAAAAAAATTAGAGAACATGGACATGGAAGAAAAATGTTCCCCAGTTGAGAGAATCCAAAATAATAAAAAGATTATGAAATAACCCTTATCACTTTATAATTAGTAGATTCCCCATGAAAGAACGAAAATTATATGGATATGAAAATACAAAAATATTCAAAATAATAGTTATAAAATAAATTCATGGGTAGTATATATACCTCAAAAAATAAATAAGTAGTGTATAAGGCATGTGTCCCGTAGGAATAAAAGTGAGAAAAAAATTCCTTACCTTATGTCCTGACTCTCATCGTACTCACTCAAAACACCTATATAATAAATATAGGTTTATTATACATCTATCAAAGAACCATATTAATTTCTATAATACCATATATGATTTACTTATGACTTTATATCACATATTTATTAACAATTCCATGTTAAAGTTACGTTTCGGGTAATAACCATTTTGTTTCTCGCATGTGTTTTGATTTGTTATATTTTTTATAATATTAATTATATCATGATTTAATCATTTTAATAATTATAAACATGAAATAAATATCATATATATTCATTATGTATGTATTTATAATAATCTAAAAAATATAGAAATAGAAAATAAAATACATCATTCAAAGAGATAGTAGGTCGTACCTACGCATGAACGTTGTTTCCATTTTCTTATTGTACTGAAAGAAAAAAAGTAAATAATATAATTATATAAGAACCATTATGTCATATATATCATATAATTTTAATAAACCATCCCTTAATAAATTCCATATAAAGTGTGAACGAATCATAATGTTTTGAGGAGGCGGTAGTCCACACATCCACAAACGAAGTTATCATATTTACCAAAAATAGAAATCATAAAGGTATGTGTTATATAAAAATTAAAGAAGCATATATACATCATAAATAAAATATATATCATATAAAAACATAAACTACATCATTATTCCCATCCATGAAATGTGTAAATGGAAGAATGAACGACATCAGTTTGTGAGGCGATAGTTTGTCGTACACATGAACGATGATTGCGTATTCCATTTGATGAAAGTGTCTGTGAGTGTAGGTTGAAACCTTAATATATCAACATATAATTATATTAATGATAACTATGTTATTAAATAAATATTAAATAAAAATAATTTAATTAGTTTAACAAATAAATAAAATAAAAGCATTCGATGATGAATGTTACTTCTTTTTTGGGTATCTTCTTTTTATTTGAACAAAAGGACTTCATTAGTTGTCTTTATGTCCAAATTAAGGATTCTATAATGAATTTAGGGAAATTTGAAGGATAAATTGGTAGGTTTTAGTAAATATATAAGGATAAAACTGGTGTGAGGAAGTAAGAGAGGATATTCCCTTTTATAATCGAGGTGAGGGGCACTTTTGGAAACATAAAAAATATTAAATTAATATAAATTAATTTTCATTTCAAAAAGGATCCAAATTGAGTTATTTCGAATGTAATATTATTATGGGTATAAATAATCTCAAAAAATAATTTTTATAAAAATTTTGGTCACATTATTACCCTTATCTTTTGGCTTTAATCCTTAGTTAAACCCTTTAACTCTTACAATGACGACTTTGATTTTTACTATTTAAGGGTTAGTATAGTTACAATAAAATGTCAAAAGAATAATAAATGAGTCATGGATGAAATTTTTAACTTTATACAAATAATTTGACTAAATTTTAAATTTTTATGAGTTTTATATCATTTAATAAAATACTATTTATTTTAAAATATCATTAGTGCCCATTTTGACAATATTCATTGCTTGACTTTTTAAAAATATAATAAAAGCATGATAACTTCAAAAAAAATTTAAAAAATCCATAATATTTATATTTAATATATAAAATTTATGTATGACATTAATAATATAAACTAATATTTATTTTAATAATTTTAAAAACATTTATTTGATATTTCTATTAATTAAACAATTACTACATAATAATTGTGAAACCATTAATTTAAATATTTATTCCATAAAAATTAAAATTAATTTATCATGATTAATATAAATATTTTATATTTCCAATTAAAATTTATAGTCGAAGATATATTTAGAATAACTATATGTAAAAAAATTCAATACTTATTAAAAACAAGAGTATGACATATTGGACTTTCCTTTGAATAAAATACTAATAAAGGATTAAAGTCATCCAAGTGGATCCAAGATGCCATAAAATCATCACAAAAATTATTTTTGTGAAAAATAATTCATCCAATAAAATTATAACAAGTGTTAGGATAATTTTATAATATTTATAATATTATTTTTACCCTTAATTACTTGATTTATCTTTAACCGTGTTAATAAAAAAATACTAAAATTACTATTCATAACGTACAAAAATAAAAGGTAAATATTTATATAATTTGGAATCATTGATTATAAATTTGTAATCAATTTTTTTAAATTAAAAATACATAATTTTTAGTAATTAATTTAAAATTAATCTTGTTGACGGAATGAGAAAACGGGTTTTTTAAGTGAAAACGTTCAAAAGATTGAAATGTTTTTATATCCAAATTCAATGTGAAATTTATTCCAATTAACTAAATTGTATTAATTGATAAAAATTTTCTAATTATACTTTAAAACTATTTAAAAATATAATTTAACACTAAAAATTATTTATACAAAAAAACTATTTTCAATTAAAATGCATTATTTTTTCACTATTCATCAAAACATAAAACTTATCAGAAAAATTGCAAAAAATCAACCAAAGTAAATTTTTATATTATAATTTAAAATAATAAGTTTATTTTTTCAAATATAATTTATAAAAGTGTTAAAATTCATATTTAAAATAGGTTCTCCATTAAAATGTGGTAAATTTGTTTTTAAAAAAATAAAGGTCTTGATGTGTAAAATTGCATTTGTTCTTATCTTATGTCTATAAAATATATTGGATGAATGTAAAAAATATTTGAATTAATATAAATTATATATATTTCATTCATATCATTCACTAACAGTAATTAATTTAATTTATTATGATAAAATTCCTTTGGAGCATAAAAATAATTTTTTTATAAAAAAATCCCCTTAATATTGATTTGGTTTCGATATTCATTTCAAATTAATTGGTAACCAATGAATTAAATCATATATTTTCATAGATTATTTAATTTTATTCATAAACACCAATTTAATAGCTAGGAGATAATTTTCATTTTAAATAATAATATTAATAGTATATCATGGTGTGTTTAAGCTTGGTGTTGCGTGAAACGTAAGCTATCAAGGAGATTAAATTTAAAATGATAAATACCATAAAATATTAGGGTGTTACACTCTCCCCTTTTTCAATAAATTTAATAATTACATTTTTTTATTCAGTTTCGTTAACTAAGGTTTGACTATTCAAAATACATTTATTGATATATCACATCGGAACAAGGGTCGATAAAACAACCACTTTAAAAGAAAGAAAGGGAAGTATGAAGGTTTCCTGAGATAACAAAAACCTGGGTTCCATATATTAAAACATGAACATGGAAGAGAAAACTAACTATAAATTTCTGAGGGGGATTAATAGAGAACATGGTCATGAGAAAGTTAACAATCACAAAACCATAAATTTGTGATCGGTTAAAAGACTAGTGATTTCACAGAGTGAAATGTAAATGATTAAATATTTTATTCTAAAATACATTTCCTAGATTTGAGGGATTCATTTACTATACATATAAGCACTTAATTGATTTATTTTCATTCCATAAGAATAATCTCATCCTTTGGTTGTGCATCTATCTATTTTCAATTCATCCCTTACACCTAGAAATGAATGTTCAAAATGAATTTTTCATGCTTGAATCAATTTTATAATATTTATTTTAGAAAGATGAAAGTTGCACCACTTTTATTAAAATAAATAAAAATAAAGGAATGTAATTATGGGAAACAAGGAAAACCCAAGGTAGGATGCTATCTACCTATCTTTTTCGTCAATATTTCCCTTAGTTTTCTTTATTTTTCTTGAATTTCATTCCATTAATCCCTTCTGTAACCACACCACCAACCTCTCAATATTACCCTAGTTGAAGGAAGAGCTCTAATACTTTCAAGAAGTGTCTCAGAATCAGTGATTTCAAAATCAGAGTTATCCTCTTGCTTCTCTTTTCCTTTATCATAAGAATCATCTCTTGTCACTGGAGTCGTCATCCCCTCAACCTGCATTGCAGAAGCTGGAGTAAGGATCTCCTAAGTCTCCTCAAGAGGTCCCTGAATTGTATCTTTCATCTCAGTTGCATCATCAATATGTTGATCAGAGGAAGGAGTAGTTTTTCCTGAAATCAGTTTCTCAGTCACCATTGAAGGCACAACTGGAGACTTTTTCTTCTTGTAGGAAACAAGATAAAATCCCCCATTATCCACAATGGGTTTTAAAGAAGCATGAAAAACTTTATAAATAAATAGAGAGATAGATTATAAAAAAAATTACCCTTTTAGATATTTGAATCAACAATCATTTCACGTAAAATCTGATGATCAAATTTTTCTAAATTTCTTCTTCAATCACTTATTCAGCTCCTAATATTTCATCATGGCCTAGAATTTATGGATATGAAGAAATTTGAATTTACTATAAATTAGGACACTTTCCTTGGATATAAGTATCAACATTTTAGAAAATTTCCTCTTCAGAAAAGATGGAAGCCCAAGACTTTATCTTATTCTCAAATGTAAAGGCATAAACATTATGTTAGCTACCTGACTGAACACCCTTCTCATCAACCGTAGGTTTGGCTATATCCTCATAAACAACTCCTTATTCTTCTTTCTTCTCTTTGACATTATCAACAGAAATGATAATTCCATCATCACCCTTACAATGATCTTTCCTATCCTCAGGCTGGTGCAATTGAATATTAGCCTTCTAAGTAGGTTTAGTTTTATTCTTCTTAATAAAATTTGTTATCTCATGTCTATGCAAAGAAAAAAAGCTTCAAATTATTGAATGCCTACATATAGATGAATCATAACCTATAATATTACAGTCCTTATAGAATTTTGGAATTTTTTCATAAATGATCTTCAACTCAATAATGTCATCATCAATTGCAATCATAACCTTATCAACTAGGGTTGATCCCAGTTCAACCTCAACCAAGAACCAAGAGAAGTGACCAAACCGAGCCTCTTCTGATTCCTTGTCAATTTTGATCGGGATACTAATTGATAGTGTTATATCATACAAAATTTTGGGGTGATAGAGTATCCAATTTAACTTATAAACCCTTACCCAAATTTGGGTGGTGGTGTTACCAACCTCAAATGGATTGAATTTTTTATCCCATTCATAATGGTGAACAATACCAAGTTTGAGAGAAATGGAAGCAAATCCCCAAGCTCAAAATCTTAGTTCTTTCATGGGGAAGAGTATATGGAAGTATCCCCATCCTAGAGAGACACATTTCTAGGATGAAAATACCCAAATTGATGAAATTATCTCCTTTAGTTCATTAATTTTTAGATTCTTAGAGACTTTAGTAAGAAATAATCAAGAAATGATAGAGAACTCACCCATTTTAAGCTGCTCTGAAATAGTGTTTGGGTCCTCTTTGATGTGGGAAATGTTTCCTTTTTTTTGAATGGAAGAATTGGGTACACCTTTGAAGCTAGTAAAGTATCAATTCACTGAAGTTCCCTCATTAGTAACACCATGCCTCTCCTAGTTTTAGTTCTTCGTCCCTGAAGTGGAATCATAACCGCCCTCCATGTCACCCAACACCACCAGAATAGATGCATCTATTGCCTGAAGAGTCTAATCTTCATCATCATATTCCTTCACGGTATGACCCACAATAGCCTTATTAACCACCTCTGCATTAGATCGAGGAAAAATATTCATGTCTTTCTTATACCCACACATTGCAGACGAAGCTTTCTAGAATGAGACTTCCATTCTAGCCAGAACATCTAATATATCCAACGAACAAGACCCATCTAATGATGGGAAAAAAATCAATTCATGGCCAAAGAAATAGGGGATCATCTGGGATAGAAACCCTAAGTCTCAGTGGAACCACCACTAGAACCTTCCCGCACTCAAATATTTCCACCACTTTTATAAGATCTATGAGTCATTCCTCGAGCTTTTAATTATTTACTAAAACCAAATTAAATAGCCAATTTACCCAATATGATAAATAATACTTTAACCTCAAACAATAATATCAAAAGTAAAACTTAATAAATTCCATAAGTAGTTACCTTAAGACTCTTCTGAAATACATATTTCCAAATTGAAACACCAAATATGTATAAGGAAGGTTACTAAATTTTAAAAATAAACTTAACATGTGATTCTTCAAACCACATAATGTAGTTCTTATTGTCACATACCACATATATGAAAACATTGACCACCTTAAAACCTTAAGGAAACTAAGAATTATTTCAAATCCTTAAATAATAAATACTACAATACAATCCTTATATATCTTAAGATTATTATAACTAGTAAATCAAATACTTTAATTATTCCAATTCAATTGTAGTAACAAAATAAGATTGATCTTGATACCTTTTCTTAATATGAGGTATATTTTCTTGATTCTTAGAACAATCATTTTAATAATGTCCCATATCTTTAAATTGCATTATTTAAAATTATTAGATTCTTTCTTTCCGTTACAATCATGAGCATGATGGCCTTTCTCACCACACTTGAAGCAAACTCATTTTCCTTTTAAACAGGCACCAGGGTGTTTTCTTCCATAAGTATCACATATTGGAAAATCATTACTTCCATTATTCTTTTTATCCAGATCCTACTCCATCATTATATTATTCTCTTTCTTCCCTTTTAAGTCATAAGACTTTGATAATTCTTTCTCTGTCTTGATAGCGCATGAGACTATCCCCTCGCATGATGAGAAAGTTTTAGAGACTAGTGCCCTTTGTAGGAATGGTTTTAACCCATTATAAAAATTATCAATCCTACTTCTTGGATTATGTATATATTCTAAAACATGTCTTATTAATCTTTTAAAGTTGTATTCATACTTAGTATCATTATCTTCCATCTTTTTTATCAGACTCGAGAATTTTCTCTCCATATCTGCTCATTTTTCATGGAGAATATATTTTTCCAGGAAAATTTCCTTAAAATACTTCCATTCAATGTATGTTATTTCTTTCTCCTCCACCATGTTTTGAATCAATGACCATCATTGATCTGCATCTCCCAAGAGATGATAAACTACCACGATAAACTTATCTCTTTAATTAGTTTCCATTGTGAGAAATCACATTTCTAAGTAACTTATCCATTTCTCAGCTAAAAATGGAATTATAGTCCAAATAAATGATAGAGGTTGTTGCCACATGAATCATTCTAACATTCTTCCTCCACATTGTGGGTCATGATGCTCCATACGTGTAAGGTTACTACTCATAACCAAATTTAGTTTTCCTAGTATAGTTATTAGTTATTCAGTACTAGTTGTAGCTTTAACTCCAACATCATTGTCTTTTATAAGAGGTAAATCCCTACATGGATTATGTGAGTTGATACGGTCTTCATTCCTTCCACTAGACACCATTTCTAAAAAATGGCATATACTATATTATATCATAACATTATGAAACATAATGTAAAATATAATAAATAGTGAATCACATAACCTAAATTGAAAATTTAAGTATAACTAATCTATAAATAATAAGCTAATTTTATTTGGATATATTACCAAATTCTTTCATAGGGTTTCACTCTCTACTCTGTGTTTTTTTAATTCTAGTTCTCAAGGTTTCTACTAAACTTCATTTGATACCAACTATAACACCCTAACCCCAGAATCCTAGAACTAGTGGTTATTTTATTACTTTAGTAATTGATTCAAGTAATTAAATACTAAAGTACTGGATAGTTTAGTAGTCTTGGTAAACAAGATACATACATGAAATTCAAATTACATTTCAAAACATAAAATAAAAAAAGACTTTCATTTAGCCTTACATTATTACCTCTATGTGTTACCCTGCATATCAATAATAATATAATTCTTGAAATCTTGGAGAAAAATTGAAACATATGAATGGGGTGATCTTAAATTCTCTATAAGGTTAATCATATAATGAAAACTATGATCAAATAAGGCATGAATAATATAGACAGGTAAATTAATAAAACACATGTCATTTAAATAATCACCTGATCTAGGAAACTTAACCATGGATATTTTACTAGTCTAATAATCACATGGAATATCAATATCTAATCTCATAATGATGTAATGCATAATATTGAATATCTGAAACATATCGTTGAGACCTCATCCAAGACATCTGAAAATTAATGGGTAAGGCATCTACCAAATCCATATCTTATTTTTCTCATGAGACCTATGGATGCATTGAGAGGCTATAGTGAACCCCTCTCATCACTTACCAAGTCCAATGAATTCCTCATATGATTGGGTTGAAACATAAACAACATATATATATATGAAATTTAAATAACTTTCCTCAATCAGTAAACATAATCAAAAACCATTCTGAGTAATATGGTTAATTGTATCAAAGTAGATCATCCATAGTCAAACTGATCATAAACCATTCAATAAAATATGGAAAATGATATCATAATAGATCAAACTCAATAAATCATAAATTTAGACAAAATATGTTGACATAGATGAAAATAATCTAATAAAATCATTGAAAATTATTGAGAGAAATACCCCCTTATTTACCTTGAAATCATTTATTTAAAAGGTCCTGAAATTTTATAAGAAAACATTTGTACTGAAAAGAACCTTTTAAATATGTAAAGGAATCTTCAATACACTAATGATTCAAGATGGTGGAAAAATCTACTCATGCCACCTAATTTAAAAAAAATTCCTTTCATATTTTTGTCGAAAGAGTCATAAAGTACCTCGTTTGGAAAATGACAAAAAGATTCCTTTAAAAATATTTTATAAAAACTAAAATATGGGTAAAAACAATTTATAATTTTATATTATAAAAGTAAAAAACATTTTTGAAAACATTTTTTTAGAAGATATGGACATTAAAGAAATATGTTCCCCAGTGGAGACTTAAACATAAACAATCCCAAATAATAATGAGATTGTGAAATAACCCTTACCAGTTTATAATCAGTAGAATTGTATTCCCTATGAAAGAAAGTAAATTATATGGATATTAAAATACCATAATCTTTAGAATAATATTCATAAAATAAATTCATGGGCAGTATATAGACCACAAAAATGAAATAAGTAGAGTGTAAGGCATGTGTCCCGCAGAAATAAAAGTGAGACAAAAATCACTTACCTTATGTCTTGAATCTCATCGTACTCACTCAAAACTACTATATAATAAATGTAGGTTTATTATATATCTATCACAGAACAATATTCATTTCTATAATACCATATATTATTTATTTATGCCTTTATATTACACGTTTATTAATAATTCCATGTTAAAGTTACGTTTTGGGAAATAACCGCTTTATTTTTCTCATGTGTTTTGACTTGTTATATTTTTTATCCTATTAATTATATCATGATTTAATCATATTAATAATTATAAAAATGAAATAAATATCATATATATATTCACTATATATGTATTTATAACAATCTATAAAAGATATAAATATAAAATGAAATATACCGCTCATGGAGACGGTAGGCCGTACGTATACATGAACGTTGTTTCCATTTTCTTATTATATTGAAAGAAATAAAGTAAATAATATAATTACAGTATAAATATTATATCTTATATATCATATAATTTCAATAAACTAAACCTAATACTTTCCATGTAAATTTTGAACGAATCACATTATTTTGAGGAGGCGATAGTCCACACGTCCACAAACAATGTTATCGTATTTACAAAAAATGGAAAGCATGAAGTTATGTGTTATATAATAATTATATAAGAATAAATACATCATATATATCATATATATCATATAAAAATATAAATTCCATAATTATTCCCAAACATTAAAGGTGGCAATGGAAGAATGAATGACATCGGTTCATGAGGCGGTAGTCTGTCGTACACACGAATGATAATTGTGTATCCCATTTGATGGAAGTGTGTATAACTGTAGGTATAAACCATAATATAAAAACATATCATTATACTTAGTATACTAATTTTATCATATAAAAATTAAATAAAAATAATTTATGGGGTTTAAGAAAGAAATAAAACAAAAACGTTTGTTGATGAATGTTACCTCTTCTTTGGGTATCTCATTTTGATTTTCACGAAAGAACATCTTTGGTTAGATTTATGCCAAAATTAAGTATTCTAAGATGAATTTAGGGGGGGTTTAAGATAAATTTGAAGGTTTTTATCGATCTAGAAGGCTCAAAGTGGTGTGAGGAAGTGAGGGAGGAGGATCCCTTTTTTAAACAAGGTTAAGGGAACTTTTTGAAACCCAAAAAATATTAAATTAATATAAATTAATTTTCAATTAAAAATGTCTAAGAAGTGAATTATTTATAATAAAATATTAGTATGGTTTTAAATCCTCTAAAAATAATTTTTATACAATTTTAGGTCACATTATTACCCTTATCTTTTTGGCTTTAACCCTTAGTTAAACCCTTTAACTCTTACCATGATAAATTGTATTTTTACTCTTTAAAGGTTAATATAGTTACTATAAAATGAAAAAATAATTATAAATGAGTAATGAGTGAAATTTTTAACTTTAACCCAGTTATTTTTAGGAATTTTATATTTTTATGAATTTTATATCATTTAATAAAATATTATTTATTTCAAAATATGACCAATGTTAATTTTGAAACTATTCAATACTTGAATTTTTAAAAATATCATAAAAATATGAAAAATTCAAAACAAAACCTTTAAAACATCTATAATATTTCTAGACCCTATATAAAATTCTTTTATTAAATTAATTATATAAAATTATATTTATTTTAATATTTTTATCAACATTTACATGATATGCCTACTAATTAAACAATTACTACATCATAATTCTGAAAGCCTTTCATTTAATTATTTCTCCCATAAAAATTAAAAAAAATCATTAATATCAAAGTTTTATCTTTCCAATTACCATTTATAGTATGAAATATATTCTGAATAACCATATATAAAAAATTTAATACTTATTAAAAACATGAGTATTACATATTGAACTTTCTTTAGAATAAAATACTAATGAAGGGTTAAAGTCATCCAAGTGGCTGAAAGAGGCCATAAAATTATCCCAATTATTATTTTGGTTGACAATAAATCATATAATAAAATTATAACAAGTGTTAGGGTAATTTTATAATATTTATAATATTATTTTTACTCTTAATTACTCGATTTACCTTTAACCGTGTTAATAAAAAATTACTAAAATTATTATACATAATGTCCAAAAATAAAAGGTAAATATTTGAATAATTTTAAATCCCTAATTACAAATATTGAATCCATTTTTCAAAATTCAAAACACATAAGTTGCGGTAATTAATTTAAAATTAATCTCATTGACGAAACGAAAAAATGGGTTTTTAAAGTGAAAACATTCAAAAGATTAAAATGTTTTTATATACAAATTCAATGTTAAATTGATTACAATGACCTAAATTGTATTAAATGATAAAAAAATTATACTAACTATACTTTAAAACCATTTAAAAATATAATTTAACACTATAAATTATTTAGATGAAAAAGTTGTTTTCAATTAAAATGCAGTGTTTTTCCACTATTCTTCAAAACATGAAATTTATTAAAAAAAATTAAAAAAGAGTAAATTTTTATATTATAATTTAAAATAAGAAGTTTATTTTTTCAAATATAATTTATAAAATTTTCAAAAAATCATATTTAAAATAGGTTCTCCATTAAATCGTGGAAAAACTGCTTTTATAAAATTATAGGTTTTTATGTGTAATATTGGGTTTGTTATTATCTTATGTCTATCAAATATATTAGATTAATTTAAAAACTATTTTATTGAATAAATATTATATATTTTTCATTAATATAATTCACTAATAGTAATTAATTTAATATATTACAATAAAATGCCTTTGGAGTATAAAAATAGTTTTCTTATAAAAATATTCCCTTTATATTCATTTGGTTTAGATATTAATTTATAATTAATTGGTAACTAATTAATTAAATCGTATATTTTCATAATTTATTTAATTATATTCATAACTAGCAATTTAATGGCCATGATATAATTTTCATTTCAAATAATAATATTAATAGTATATTATGGTTCATTTAAGATCAATGTTGTGTGAAATATAAGTTATCAAAGAAATTAAATTTAAAAAGATACATACCATAAAATATTGGGGTGTTACAAAATAGGACCCTTTTATTTTTAACCAATATGAATAGTAAACTTGGTAATTTTTGTTACCATGGTAAAGGGTAAGTTGTGTAATTTGGGTTAAAAATAAAATGATGAGAACTAGAAAATGAATCTAAAACTTTACCAAATTTTATTGGATAACTCCATTTTTTCTATAATAAATTAAGGTTTAGTTATATGACCATTTATATCTATTTGAGGGAGTTTATGATATTTATAATTTTTTATTTAAAGAAAAGTCAATGATATCGCATTCATATTTTTAATAACTATAAAATTTTTAATATGGTGTTATCAAGAAGTTATCTTCTATTATAAATAGTATTTTGAAATCTAAAGGAATTGTATTCATAATAGTCATTTATTTTTAATTTTTAGTGAAGAAATAATGACCTTAAATTCTTGAAGAACATTGATGTGGTAATTATTTTACTAGTGGAAATGTAAAATAAATGATATTAAAAATATTAAAATAAATATAATTTGAGATAATTAATGTCATACATAAATTTTCTTGATGACCTTGAATTGTTATGGATGTATTAAAAAGAGTTTTTTTTAAGATATCTTGTTGTATTGATATTTTTTAAAGTCAAAGTAATGAATAGTGTCCAAATTGACATTAATGATATTTTAAAATAAATATTATTTTATTAAATGATATAAAATTCTTAATAATATTAAATTTTGAAAAAGTATTCAGATAAGGTTTAAAATATCATCAATTGTCTATTTATTATTCATTTGATATTTTATAGTAACTATATTAACCCTAAAAGAGTAAAAAATCATATTGTTGTGGTAAGAGTTAAAGAAATTAAATAAGGTTTAAAAATAACAGATAATGGAATTTTTTTTAATGTTAAGGCACAATGGCCTTTAAAATTAAATAATATATAAGTATAGTGTATGGATTAGGAAGAATATAAACAACACTAAAACTTTCAATTAAGCATCAAAAGAGCTATTTATCTTACTATGGTGGGAGAGGCGTCCACCCCGACCCTAAGGATGTTGTCCTCTCCTCCATGTTTTGACTTAATCCCATGGACCACATCCATTATTTGGGGGTCTAGAATATGTGTCATATATTTTTTCACCATTTCAACAACCTGATCATTGAATTTTTTTTCCTCATCACTACTACCAGATGCAACTAACTCAAAATAGTTATAAGAACTAACCTTCAAACATGTTTTACCCAACACATGGTGTCTGTAGATAAAACCTCATCCTATCCCACTCCTTTTTCACAATTCATAACCATGGGTAAGGGAGTAAAAGGCTTGGATTGTGTTCCATACTAAGAAATTTAGATCAATCAAGGCTATTGTGTAATGTTTGAAACCAATCCACCGGTAGTGTTCCTGCATACACCATCATCAACATTCTCAAAGTCAGAGGAGAGAGTAGCAGCTACTCAAATTGATTTTCGAGAGGTTGTCTTATGTTTTTTCCTTTCTTGGGAGAGAAAATTCCAGTCACCTATACAGAAGCTGAAACCAATATATATCATTATTCTTATGTGCACCACCATCTACACTCATCGGGACAGAATAAGTCCTTGAAACTATGCTAGAATTATTCTTTCCAATAATAGGTTCAGTGATATTTCCTTGTTGTGTTGAATCACTAGAAGTATATTTCCTTTGGGTTTTCCCACTGCTATTAGCACTTTTATAGCCATTAGAACATGACTATATAGTAGCGTCAAATGAAAACTCCCTTCCTTGAATAGATTCCAACACATAATTAGGTAAAATCTTATAGCTCTATTGAGCTAAAAAACCACTATATGTATAAATTTTCTTCCCACTATCCATGAAATTCAGATTAGATATTCCCAAGTATGGTTTTCCCTCCTTTGTATTAGCCACGGTATGACAATGATACAATTTAAAATAAGAATAGGAGATATAAATATTACTATAGCTGGATACTCTAATGTAGTCTCTTTATCAATGAAAATCATAGAATCATATGTACCTTTCTATTCAGTGTGATACTTTTTCTTCTTGAATTAAATAACATCTATTTTGGACTTTACTTTTCTATTTTTAGAAAATATCAACTTTATTTTCGGCAACAAGATAGCATCCACATGTGCTTGTGTAGCAGATTCACTATCCGCTTGACTATCTTGAGAATCTGCATCATCATGTTTAGTCCTTAAATCGATAGTTAGAACATCTTTAAAAGAGAAACTAGCAGCAGCTAGAGGAGTTTCTTCTGCAATGTCATCGCACAGCCTCTTTGGATTATCAGTCACTTCCATAGAAGAGATCATTCCATTTTCATAACATGCTAAAGAAATAGTCCAGAGAGTACCATTAGATCATTCATTGTTTGATTGAGTGCTTTCAAAATAGATCACTTTACCCATTTGGACAGAAACATCAATATGAGAAGGAATTTGTACATGTACAGGTTTCAAGCTCTTGGAAAGAGAGAGTAAAGCATCAACACCAGTAAATTGTTCAATAGTTTTATTGAAGGTTTCATGTGGGTTCACATTCCTATCTATCTTTAAGAATTGTTGAATATCATGTCCTTTCAAGTGATATTTAGAACAAAAAAGGTTCCCCCAACAATTTTCCTTAGAGTGTCCAATCATTTAGAAAAGTTCACAAAATAAAGGCATATTTTCAAATTCAATTCTTAGATTTATTTCGTCCTGAGGAGTGGATAGAACTACATTTTATATCAATGTTGAACTTAAATCTACTTCAGCTAAAACCCTAGCATAGTGTCCAAAATTATCCAGTTCAGTGGTAGAATCCATCCTGATTGGTGTTCTAATTTCATAATCAGTATCATATATAATTTTTAGATTCCATAAGACCCAATTTAGGCCATATATTTTGATCTAGACTTGTGTATAGGTGTATTTGAAATCATTAAGGTTGAAATTTAAACTCAATTCATGGAATCTAAGAATAACTAGGCTTATATTTACCATTCCTGAACTTCATACCCTACCTTTCAGTTCTGTATATGGGAAAAGTATGAAAAAATCCACAGCCAAGAGAGACACGTTTAAAATCAGAAAAAATACCAAATTTTGGTTAAGCGTGCAATAAAATCTACACATTTCCATGTTTTCATCCCCTTAAAAAGAATAATATGAACAATAAAGGAGTGCTTACATAAGTTAATTGTTTCAGAGATTTCCCCATCCGAAGCTAATACATGCTCAGTGGCCCCCTTTCATGTAATTCACGGGGAAACCCTATTATTTAGAAAGAACAAACCTACTAAAAAACCAGTGAAGGATGAAAATACTTTCACTTATTATCACTCCTTGACCTTCCTTAAAGTAGGCATATTTGGTCGACCAGCACCATGATTAAAGACATAAGTGTATAAATTCACACTCCTCAGGTGTTCAAGCATACCACAATCACTATAGATCTCCACCTCTATCCGCTTCCATTCCTCCATCCCAAAAGATAAGGGAAATAATGTGTCCTAAAATTGTATAAAAATTATTAGATGAAATGATTTCAACCCATACTCATATTATATTATAAATAACTCATTTTGGATCTGTTTGGAATTGAAAATTAATTTATATTAATTTAATATTTATAAAGTTTACAAAAGTGTCTCTCACCTCAATTATAAAAGGGAACTCCTTCCTTTAAGCCATCTATCTCAACCAAAACCTACCCATTTATTTTCTAACCATCCTTATCCAAATTTTGGAGGACCTTTTCTCCCAAAAATATTAAACCTGTATCCTCTAAGAATATATCAAAATGAAGTCCACCAAATAAGAGATAATCATTTTTACCAACTCATTCAAGTTAATTTCTCCTTCTAATTACTTTTAATGTGTTGTTTCCATACTAAAATATTAAATATAGTATAATATATATTTTTATATGTTATTATTGTTATAGGATGAACATATTCCACCTTTTATCCATCCTACAAAAAATGAAAGCATCGCGTGTGTGTATATACGGCTTACCGTCTCCACGTCGTGGTGTAATTTTTTTTTTTATATCCACTTTACTTGGATGGGTATAATAATAGAAATAATTAATAATAATGATAATTATGACATTTTATTTATTCTAAAAAAATTATTATATCATATACTTCCTTAACCTTCCACCATTAATAGAATGATAATGTCTCTTCTGCGTACGTACGAACTACTATCTCCATGACGCGGTACGAATTATTTTCCACGTTCAGCTTCCAAGAATAATTATAAAAATTTATATAATGAATAAATATGATATCTATGAACTTAATATAATTATGGATATTCTAGAAGTATATCCTATTCACAAAAACAGAGACTTACATGACAAAACATGCATAGGAAAATGAAGCATTTAACACTCAAAACAAGAATAATAACGAAATATTATTAAAAAATGGGTGATAAGATAATATAAGAGGATTATATATGATATCATAAATATGAATATAGTTATGGTATAAATTAAAATCATTCTTTAAACCATTATACAATAGTTTAAATAATGTTTGACCAAAAATAAGTGAAAGGTAAGGGTTTCTCGTCTCACTTTTACTTCTATGAGATATATTACTTCTCTGCCACTTATTTATTTTATGTGGTGTATATATTTATCTTTAATATATAATATCATGAATCTATTTATATTCATTTTATTCAATGTTCTGTTTAATTATTATTAATTTTATAGGATATACGATTTGATTGATTACAAATAGGTAATGGATTTCTTAACTCAATTTCCATTCATTGGGTTAAACTTGTACTTCATTGATTATGTCATGCTAAATGATTTTTTATTATGTTGTATTTCCACTTTTTTAAGTGGATTTATATTTGATATACATAATCTATTCATTTTATTATTATCTAAGTCATATACCATTTTTATATACGGTGTTTACTTTGAAATTTATTTGATTAACTGGGGAAATAATGTTAAATATGTATCAATTACTCAATATAGATATTTGATGATAAGGCACATTGTTTATTGATTAAATAAATTATCCAATATATGAGGAATTACTTGGACTGGAAGACAGGGTTGGTTTCTAGTTTTATATATTCCCTCAATTCATTGGTAGTCTCATGGGATGAATTAGTTAAGCTAGCATTAAATGAAATTCACCCATAATTATTAAACAACCTTGTGAAAGGTGTTCATGGTAGTGGTTCATGTGCTAGATACATGACATCCAATAATTAGGTATTGCCTTTATTCAGAATTTAGTTACTATTATCTATGATATTTTCACTATGAAAAAATCTATGTATGCATTACATTCTCAGTTTATTGATCAAATTCCATGTGTGTTTAGTTATCTACCTTGACATGTTCATTATGATTATTGATTCATGACAACTTATATTGTGCTTAAACCTTACTGATCATTTTATCTCACCCCTTTCCTATGTTTAATTTTTTCCTAGATTTCTAGGAAGTTTATTATGATTGATATGTAGGGTTATGATAATGGGAAAAAATGTTGTTCTCAAAGAAAATAATTTTTTTATTTTATGCTTAAAATGTAATTTGAATTTCAAATATGTCTCTAGTTTACCAAGATTGCTAAACTATTGAGTCCTTTGTGATGTGAATTATTGTACTTGTTTTCAATGTAATAAAATAAGGAGCCGACTCTGGGCTACAGGAGTCTAGGTTTTTATAGGTTGTATCAAAGAAAGTTTAGTAGAAACCATGGGAACTAGGTTTAAGAAAACATAGATTATGGAACACAACCCTATAAATGACTTTGAGGACAAGTCTAAGTCTAGGATAACATCCTATAGATTTGGTAATGACCATGGAAAACCTAGGTTAAACCTCTGCACAACCCCCTCTAAATTCATTTTATAGGAGGTTTGGAACAACCTCCTCTAATCATCAAATTTAGAGGGTGTTTACAAGTCCCTCTAAATTTTTTAGCATTTTTTTGTAATATTTGGCTATATTTTAGAGGAAGATGTGTCAAAACCAATTCTAATTTAATAATTATTGGACCTATATGTTCAGTTAGATTTTAGAGGCACTATATATATATATGTATATATATATATATGATTCATTTGAATATTAGGGAATATATATATAATATAGAAATTGTTTTTTAAAGGAAATAGTGGGGGTTCACAACACCCTCTAATCGCTTAAATTAGATGGGGCTCATGAGTTGTCATTAATCCCTTATATTAGAGGGGATTTTGAACCCCTTCTAATTTATGAAATTAGAGGGGGTTGTGAACACCCTCAAATATATGAAATTAGAGGGGGTTTTGAACCCTCTCTAATTTAATAAATTTTAGAGGAGGTTCATGAACGGCCGTTAATCCCTTTGATTGGACGGTTTTTTAACCCCCTCTAAATTTTTATTTAATTTTTAAAATAAATCTCATATAAATTCAAATTTTAGAATATATATGTGTGCATGCGTTTGTGTGTGTGTGTGTTAGATAAACACAATAGATAAATGTATTTAAAGGAATTATAAACATATATATAAAGACATTATATAAATACTTATACATATAAACAAAAATGTATACATATATAAATATTGATATACATAATATAAATGTAATTATAAATATATTTATTCAAATATATAAAATTTATATATGGTTCTATAAATATTATACGTTTATATTATGATTTAAATTATATATATATTATATTAAATACATTTTTATTGTATATTTATGTATAAATACATTTATATTATATTATGTATACAAATAAATTTAATATAGCCATTATTATATATAAATATAAATATATATTATATATTTATATTATATATATTTTATTATAAATATTTTATTATATATAAATTTATATATATCATATCATTATTTTATATATATTTAAGTATACCATATAAATTATAAATTAATTTAGTAAATATATATATATATCATTTTATAATATTATATATTTCTAATTATATGAATGTATTTAATTTTATTTATATGTATACATAAATATGATTGTATAATTGTATGTATATATATATATATATATATATTTGTATAAATTGTATTTTATATAATATTAATTATATATAATATAAAATAATAAACATATTATATAAATATATACATAAATATAATTTATTTAAAAAATATATCATATAAAAATTCAGGTTTCTAGCTTTTATAGTTTATATTATGATAATAATAAATATATTTCTAAATAACATGTTTATGCTTTTATATTATATATAATTAATATTGTATGATATAAAATTTATACAAATAAATATATATTAATTTAAAAAATATTATATTATTATATTTATTAAAATACATATATATTAATGCACATAATATTATGCAATTATATTTATTGAAATAAATATATATTAATATGAATAATAATAAATATATGTATTGAAATACATTATATAAAAATTTTCATAAATTATATTTCATATAATATTAAATATATATAATATAAATATTAATTATATATAATATAAAATTGTATTTCATATAACATTATATAAATATTTGAATAAATTTTATTTCATATAAAGTACTTGAATAAATTGTATTTCATATAATATTAATTATATATAACATAAATATTTTTATAAATTGTATTTCATATATATATATATATATATTATATATATGTATTTCATAAATATGTATTGCATATAATATAAATTATATATTAATTATATATAATATCATACAATTTATACAAATAAATATATAATAATGTACATAATAATAAATATATGTTTTGAAATAAATTATATAAATATATTTTTAAATATATTATATTAATATATTAAATAAATACTTATAAATATATATATGTATATATATATTATAAATAAGCATGTACTTAATATATAAATTTGTATTTAAGTATATAAATAATTTACATAAATATATTTATAAATATATAAATAAATGTGTATTTACATAACATAAATGTAATTATAAAATATATTTACTCAAATATATGTAAATACACTTATAAAATATATAGTTTATTTGAATGTATAAATTGAATATAACATAAATGTATTATAATATAAATAAATAAATACATAATATAAAAATGTATATATTAATTTATATAAATATATGTGTGTTATATATTTATATGTATTTAAATATTTATTCAAATATTATTTATTTAAATAAGCCTTATAATATATATAAATATAATAATGTGTACTTCAATTAACAAAATCCAATTACTTTAGTAGTGGAGGTGCTGGAGTGTTAACACACATGTGTTATATTCAAAACCCATCGTGTGAGAATTTTACAAGGGGTGGCTATGGGGGAATTGAAGCGAAAGGCGTGTATATGAGGGAATTAGAGAGGGGGGAGGGGTGTGGCTATGCAAATAATTGCACAGGGGGGAGGGTTGGCCACACGAGGAATTGTAGGGGGTGTAGGGGAGGTCATAGGGTGGGATGGACTGGATGATGCGCTAGGGGAACGGGAATTGGAAGGGAGGGGCTGGATGCGCCAGGGGAATGGGACGCCCTGGATTTAAAAAAAATACACAATATTAAATAAAAAAATATTAGAGGTGGTTTTTAAAACTACCTTTAATATTGGTCTCAATTATAGGATGTTAAAACTCCCACTAATATGTGTCTCTATTATAAGCGGTTTTACCAATCGCCTCTAATATGAAGCTTACGAATCAATTAGAGGTGGTTTACAAATGCCTCTAAAATGAATTCAAGACTAGTAGGGGTTAAAACCCCCTCTAATCTAACATATTTTGATGAAATTATATGGGGTTAAAATCCCTTCTTATCTAACTACTGCTAGTTGTGAGTTGTTTTACCAACACTTAACAAAAATCACCGCTAACACAATGTGGTGGGTATATTAGTGGCGGTTACAAGTAACTACCACTAATGTGTTTATAGGGGGTTATAACCCTCTCTAATCTAAAAAATAACCCCTTCTAATTGGGGCATTTTTTTAGTGAGTTAACATTGAAAGTGATGGAAAATGTTTTGATGATCAACCAAATTGAATGATTACTAGAGTAAAGAATATTGTGATTATTACTAATTAGTTATCATGATATATGATTAACAACTTACACCTTAACCAACTCCCAAAATCACCAAATAAGAGCATAATAGATTTTGTTGAGATCTTGGGTGATAAAGAATATAGAGAAAATAAGATCAAGTTTCCTATATATCAATAATATGAGAATAAATTCCTAAGTGAATGTCTTATAAGAATGGTAAGATGTTTTGGGTGTAGAAAAGAAGGATATAAAGCAAGTAATTTATAAGGAAAAAGGGAAAATTTGGAATAATGGTATCCCTAAAGTATTATTTATGGTTGAATGTTTTAAATGTACAAAATATGGGTATTATAAAAACCTATGTCCTAAGGGAAAAACTCATGAATAGTATCAGCAAGGTTATATAAGTAATGGTTATATTACTAATGATGAAGAGACTACAGATGAAAAATGAAAGGAAGGAGGTATTTTGGAATAAGATTATGAAGAGTAGTTAATGGTTTAAGAATGCAGTAGAATGGTTAAATTTCTAGTGTATTTGGATTCAATAATTATTTTATCAATGATTCTCTAGTTATAAGAATCATGAGATATATAAGTAATATATTGCAATACTTCATAAAGGATTTGGAAGCATGTGAGGAATAGTACTAGTAACCAAGATAAGTGATTTTTTTTCAATTTGATATTTTGGAAAACACATGATTGAGGGAAGATAACCCTTAATATATTCTTGATATTGAGATAATAATGACAAAGAGATATTTATGGGATAGTATTTTTTACTATGAAATTGGTTAATTATTTGTAGGTTTATTTTATCTTTACTAGGTATAATACATGTTTGGATTTAAGAAATATAATTTCCTTCAAGCCCGAAGGCTATTAATTTTTTATTTATTTTCCCCTTTTTAATTTATTTGAGGGGTAAACTTACATGGATCTAAATCCCAGAGGCACTTAATCCCAATACATGACCATTGAAGGCCTAGAGACATACAAAACAGACACCACCCTATATAATTCTCCTAATATTTCAAACCACCCAACCTACAAGGCCATAATCAAATAATACCCCATGTAAAACTGCATGGTGCTTGGTCCCAATAGAAAAAGACATACCATCACATTCATCCACACTGATATCTTTTCTGGGGAGTTTTTTTATCTGAACCTATCCTGCACTGCACCTGTTTTTTTTTAGGACATTGTCCGTCCACCAATCCCGCAAACAAGAAGCTCATCGCTTGACTGACAACACCTTAATCCATTGTATCCTTACCTGAAAGCTTCCACATCTATCCATCGAATCCCATGATTCACCGC
Source organism: Viscum album (assembly GCA_963277665.1). NCBI lineage: Eukaryota > Viridiplantae > Streptophyta > Magnoliopsida > Santalales > Viscaceae > Viscum > Viscum album. The sequence continues at coordinate 1,787,972,887 of OY728146.1, forward strand.
ACCTTCTTCATAGCACTATCCTGATACATCCCACCCGACCACAACCCGTGCTCCCCAAACCGTCACCAGACACCGAAGCCCACCATGCTCTCTAATCGGACCTCCATCGCCCTGCCAGGACCCTCACCATGGTCGTTAGCTCCCACCCCTATATTTGGCTATTCACCACGTCACCTCCCATGAAGAACTGTCGATATTCACCGACCAATACTCCCCTGCTCACTCCCCTACCGTCGTCACCCACTATCTCCCAACCCTCCACCGTTCCACACACCCCACCGCCCCATAAATTCCAAACCCCAAATATTTATTTGATGCTTTCTATATTTGATCCCAGGTTGATTCAATATTACGGGGCAACCTATTCCACTAGAAAAAACCCCAACTATATTAATAAATATACCTAATATTTTATAATTATAAGAAAACATGTTTTTAGTAAGTTTTAAAGGTGATCAGTGTATTCATATATTTGGTATGTGATAATAAGAGAAACATTATTTTGTTTGGGGAAAATTTAATGTTAATCTGATTTTTGAAACTTAGAAACCTTCCTTATAAATTTTTGGTCATTGAATTTGATAGACATATTTTGGACGAGTCTTAAAATTAACTACTTAAGGAATGGATTGAGTTAAACATTTGATATTATTGTTTGAGGTTAAATTATGATTTATTAAATTGGATATCTTGTGTTAACCATTTTGGTTTCAGTAAACATTTAAAGGCTGAAGTAATGAATTGGGGATCTTATGATTCCTTATAGTGCTTTAGGAATAAAAAAATCATCATGAACATTCATTTACTAGTATAAGGGATAAATTTAAAATATATCAAATCATAACCAAGGGATGATATTATTCATATGACATGGAAAGTAATCAAGTAAGTTTATTTTATAAATTGATTATCTGAATAGTAAAAGAATCTATCAACTCTAAGAAAAAGGATTTTGGAACAAAATTGTTATCTGTTTACTTTTCTTTCTGATAAATAAGTGTCCTTTTAACCTATCAAAAATGTATGGTTTTGTGTCTTTTAACTTTCTAACGAACAAGTTTTATATCACTCTCCATCAAATCTTGATAGCTAGATTTATCTTCCATTTCCAGGATTTCAATTCTCACTGATGTTATCCTATTATAAAGCCTAATTTTTTGGTGACCTTAACATTTATATTTCCCTCTTATTAATAGTATGTTTTATTAACCCTATTTACAATATGGGTTTCCCACAAAGGAATTTTCAAGCATCAATCTTTGATTTTCAAACTGAAATTTAAAATTAAGAGGAAGAAAATTATTAAATGAGGGTAGAATGTAAGTCGCCATAATTTTATGGTATGTATCTTTTAAATTTAATCTCTTATATATCTTTCATTTCATGCAACACCCATTATAAATGAACAATGAAATATTATTATATGATCATCGTAATCTAGCCATTAAATTGGTAGAAATAAATAGTATTAACCAAATTATGAAATTTATATATTATATATACAATAAAATGTTTTTACATTCATACAATAGATTTTATAGGCATAATATAATAACAAATCCAATTTTATGCATAAAAAACTATATTTTTCAAAAGACAGTTTTGTCACTTTTTAATGGTGCACTAATTTTAAAACTAAATTTTGAAACTTTTATAAATTCTATTTGAAAAATAAACTTTATTTTTAAAATAATAATTTAAAAAATAGATTAGGGTTAATTTTTATTATTTTTTAAAAATATTTATTTTCCCCTTAAATGTGTTATTTGAAAATACAAAAAAATGGATTTGAGTGAATAGTGAAAAATATCAATTTTTATAAAACTGTTAATTTCATTATATTAAAGTATCTTTATGATTTTAATTTTATATAAATATAAATTAAGAATAATTTAGTTATAAATAATCTAATACAATTAATTTTAATCATTCTTATACATTATTTTGGTATAAGTTCATTTTTAGGCTTAAAAATACATTTTTTAATAAAATTGTTTTTCATTGTGTTTTGCGGGATTAATTTTAAATTAGTTTTTGAAAATTATGTGTTTTGAATTTTGAAAAATGGATGTAATATTTGGATTCATCAGGTAAAAAATTAGTAAATATATCTCTTTTATTTTTTACTAATATGAATAGTAACCTTGATAATTTTTTGTTACCACTCTAAAGGGTAAATTGAGTAATTTAGATTAAAAATAAAATGATAATGACTTGAAAATTACCCTACCACTTGACCAAATTTTATTTAATGATTTAATTTTATCCATAATCAATTAATATTCTATTATATGATCATTTATGGCCTTTTAGATGAGGTTCTGATATTTATTATATTTTATTTACAGAAAAGTCAAAGATATCACGTTTATATTTTTAATAACTATAAAATTTTAATATGGTGTTATAAAAAATTTATCTTCAACTATAAATAGTATTTTAAAATATAATGTAATTTTATTTATCATATTAATTTATTTTTAATTTTTAGTGAATAGATAATTACCTTAAATTCTTACACAATAGAGATGCAATAATTATTTTACTGAAAAAAATATAAAATAAATGATATTAAAAATATTAAAATAGAAATAACTTGAAATAATTAATTTCATCCAAGAATTTTCTTAGATTAAATTGACATTTTTGGGATTTATTAAAATATTTTTTTCAAATATATCTTGTAGTATTGATATTTTTAAAAGTCCAAGTAATGAATAGTGTAAAAATAGGCATTAATGGTATTTTAAAATATTTAGTATTTTATTAAATGATATAAAATTATTCAAAATGTTAAATTTATAAAAAAGATTTGTATAAGGATTAAATATCATAAATTATTTATTTATAGGTATTTTTTCTTCTTATAGTAACTATATGAACCATCAAAGAGTAAAAATACATGTTGTCACGGTAAGAGTTAAAGAGATTAAATAAGGGTTAAAACCAAAAGATAAGGGAATTTATTAGACATAAACTTGTCTAAAAATTATTGGATGAGATTATTTATCCCCATACTCATATTATCTTCAAAATAACTCATTTTTTAGGCATATTAAATTGATAATTAATTTATATTAATTTAATATTTAAAGAGTTTTCAAAAGTTTCCATCACCTCAATTATAAATGGGGACTTATTCCTTCTCTTATTTACACCACTTTGAGCCATATAGATCAACTAAAACTTGTAAATTTATCTTATAAACATACTTATACATTTATTTGAGGTCATGTTCTTACAAAAAGACCAATATCCTTTAATAAGACTTCTAAAGGAAGTCTATTAAAGAAGAGGTAATCATTTTTACCAACTCATTCAAGTTCATTTATTATTATACTTTCTTTTAATGTTTTGTTTCCATAATAAAATAATAACTAAAGTATAATATATATTATAAAATGTTATTATTATAATTTTATGATCATATTTCACCTTTTATTCATCCTACAAAAAATAAAAGCATCGTGTGTGTGTGTATACGGCTTATCATCTCCACGTCATGGTGTAATTTTTTTTCATCACCAATTTACTTAGATGGGTATAATGATGAAAATAATTAATATATATTATAACTATAAAATTTTATGTATTCTTTAAAAAATAATATATCATTTTCTTACTTACCCTTTCACCATTAAGGAAATGATATCGTCGCTCGTGCGTACACACAACCTACCGTCTCCATGACGTGATGTAGTTTATTTTCCAAGTTTTCCTTTCAATAATGATTATAAAATTTTATATAATGAATAAATATGATATATATTAAATTAATATATTTATTTATATGATTTAACTATATCTTATGCACAAAAATTGGGACTTAGATGATAAAACATGCATATGAAAATGAAACAGATAACACCTGAAACGAGGATAATAATGAAATATTATTAATAAATGGGTGATAAGGTGATATAATATGATCATATATGATATAATAAATATTAATATGGTTATTTTATAAATTAATTTCTTTATTTAAACCATTATACAAGAAGTTAAATAACATTTGACCAGAAATAAGTGAAAAGTAAGGATTTCTCGTCTCACTTTTACTTATGTGAGATATATGACTTATTTACCACTTATTTATTTTGTGTGTTGTATATATATCACTTTAATATATCATATCATGAATATATTTATATTCATGGTATTAAATGTTTCATTTTATGATTATTAATTTTATGGGACATATGATTTGACTGATTACAAAGAGGTAAGATATCTCTTAACTCAATTTTCATTCATTGGGTTAAACTTATACTTCATTTATTATGTCATTATAAATGAATTTTTGTTATGTTGTATTTACAATTATTTTATATGTATTTATATTTTATATACATAATTGATTCATTTGGTTATTATCTAAGTGTTATACATTTTTTACATACAGTGTTTACTTTCAAAGTCATTTGATTAACTAGGGAAATAATGTTAAATCTATATCAATTACTCCATTCGGATATTTGATGATAAGGTGCATTGTATATTAATTAAATAATTTATTCTATATATAAGGAATGATTTGTACTGGAAGACATGGGTGAATCCTGGTTATGATATCCCTTCGACACATCGGTGGTCTCATAGGACGAATTGGTTATGCTAGCATTAAATGGGTTTTACCCATAATGATTAAACCATCCTGTGAAAGGTCTTGATATTAGTGGTTCATTTTCCAGATACATGAATAATTAAAAATTTCCTTCAATCATCATTTAGTTATTATTATACATAATATTTTCATTATGACAAAATATAAAGATGTATTAAATTCTTAGTTTATCGATTAAATGGTATATACGTTTAGTTATTTACCTTAACATGTTTATTATTATCGTTTAATCATGACAGTTTCTATTGTTCTTGAACCTTACAAAGTATTTGAGCTCACCCCTTTCTTATGTTTTATTTTTCACTATGTTTATATGAATTTTGTTATGATTTATATGCAGGGTTACACTAAGGGTAAAAAATGGTTTTCTCAAAGAAAATATTTTTTTTACATTATGCTTAAAATGAAATTTAAATTTCAAATATGTATCTAGTTTACCAATAATACTAAAGTATTATATCCTTTGGGCTAATATTTATTTTATATTATTCTAATTTAATTAAGTAATGCATTGGATCTGGGCTACTGGGATCTGGTTCTTTACAAAATCCTTGTACACATATCATTACATGATTTTAATCATAATTATCTATAAAATATAAACTAGGGATTGAATAGTATAGTGTCTTTGGAAGAATAGGTGTATAATTAAAAAACATGAAATTAAAATAAAACATCTTTTAATTTATCTCCATATTGATTTCCTAACTCCCTTTGAGATCCTACAATTATATAGGATAACCTGGGGAATACATAGACAAAAGGGATGATCTAAAAAGCCTCGTAAGGGAATTAACATGGGAATGAAGCATATCACATGAGTTAGAAGGAAAACATGATAAAATAAAAGGAATTTATCATGAATAAACATATTTAATCATAAAATATAAAACATAGAATCATATGATCATGGAAACATAAGAAATTGTAAGAAACTTATAACATGGCATAAACATGAGTCAAGGCTAACTACCAATACTATATCACATGGTGGACAAATTCCCATAATGAATTAGGTTTGCTCTCTAATCCCATATATAATGTATCATGAGAATAAAATATTACCCAATGAATTGGAGCTCTATCTGGGTGCACCCATCATAACATGTTCATGCATATGTGTTCCATATAAATAATCAAACATAAGGAATAAACATAAGGGTTACCCATGGAAAGAAATTGGTATTGTAATCATGTTAAGAGAAATAACCAAAGGGTGTATAACATTGGTATATATGAAATAAGGTATTTAATCATTGTTGGAAATTCATAAATTAAATATAAGAATATATCATGAATAATTAATTCCAACTTAACTGACAACATTAAAAAATAGTTGTTAGGTAACTTCAAAAATGTGCCACTTAAGTGTGGTTTTAGGGGGAAAAATAAAGATAATTTAGAGAGTATAAAGACATAATTGTTTTCATAAAAACAAAAATGAGATAAATTAATTTTTCAAGATAAATTGATTTGTTTTAGAAAAAATATTGGAGGATTGAAATAGTTTATGGAGTGTTCTTGAAAGTGAGAAATAAATAGAGAATTTCTCTTTAATCGAGTTTGCTAATTGAGAGGAATTGAGAGAGAAACATTTTAAAACATGTAATTCCCTATAAAATAAATATGAATTCAGATACATACATAATTTTGGTACATATTCATTGAATATATGATAATTGTATAAGAATAATGAACATATAAATTTTGTAAAAGAAATAGAAATCATAACCCAAAGGCACATGAGCCTCAGCCCGGTTGGTGAAGACTCGGTAGGTTCATCCAAGAGACCCGAGATCAAATCTAGGTGGAGGAATATTTCTAGGTACTGCAGCAGTAATGTATCAGGCACTGTAGCAGGTATTGTTCGGTACTGTAGTAGCCGAAACTATTCATCCATTTGAGCCTTTGGGCCACCGGTTTGGGCCTTGGGTCCTGCAAGGCTTTCGGGCCACCCAAGGCCTTCGGTCCAGTTGATTATCAAGTACTTCAGGCCACCTTAAGGCCTTAGTTCCCCCCTAAGGCCTTCGGGACACTTGAATTCAGATGTACTAGTTTGACTACATGGAAAAGGCTTCAGATGAGGATTTAGGGCAGGCGCATTCACTAGAGCAGAGCTAAACTGATTTTAAATAATGAGAGGGTATGGCTTTTCCATCAGTACTAGGCCTATGAACCTTGGCATAGGACAGCTAGCCGACCAGCCCTACGAAGGTGGAGTGTTGATATCATGACATATGCTGGGGAGGAGCAGTTCCAAGTTGTCTTGTCTGGGTGATTCTCTCTAATACCTATGGGTCATGTAGTCTTTAAGCCTTTCGGCCTTGTAAGGGTTCCAAATCACCCCTTTAAAGGTGTATTATCAAAAAATAATAAAAAATGAAGTCCTTCGGGCCATTCCGACCATAACCTAAAGAAAATATGGAGGTTCAGAGAGATCCCTTACATTTCACTTTTTATTAGTTGAACGTGATTTATTCTCTTATATAATGGTTTAAATCATGTTTTTAATTTATAAAATATCCTTATTGTCATTTATTATATCATATAAAATCTTTATATAACCTCCTACCACCATATTTTTAATAATATTCCATTATTATCATATTTTCGTGTGTAAACTACTTCATTTTTTCATGCATGTTTTGTCACGTAAGATTCAGTTCAGGTGCATGGGATATAGATTCACTATATAAATAATGATATAAATTATATAAGTATCATATTTTATGATTTAATAATTTTTTATAACCATTATTTAAATTTGGATATGGAAAATGAGTCGCATCGCTTCATGGAGACGGCAGGTCATACGTACGTATGAGCAACGGTATCATTCCCTTAATGGTGAATGGGTAGATAAATAAATGATATATTAATTTTATAAAATAAATATAATATCATAATTATCAGATATATTCATTATTTACATAATTACAACCATCCAAGTAAAGTGGTGATGAAAAATGAATTACACTGCGATGTGGAGGTGGTAAGTTGTACGTATATGATGGATAAAAGATGAAATATGGTTGTATCATAATCATAATTACATATAATTATATATATGATATTATATTTATTATTTTAAGATGGTTATAACATATTAATAGGAGTTATAAGAAGAACTAAATTTGAAAGATTCGGTAAAGATGATTACCCCTTCTATGAAGGAGCTCCTTTATAACTTCTCTTAAGGGACCTAGGGTAGGTCTTTTGGAAGGTATAAAACCACAAGAAATTAAATAAGGATTTTTATAAGATTAATTGTCATATTTTGGTCAATATATATTTCTTAAAGTGGTGTGAATAAGTGAAGTAAGGGGTACCCTTTTATAATTGAGGTGAGGGGCACTTTTTGGAATTTCTCAAAATATTAAAATATAATAAGACTATTCTAGGGACAAATGCTTCCAAATGGACTATAAATGAATAGTGGATGAATTATTAGATCATATATTATATTATTTGTGATTATATAATATTTTTTTGATTTTTAAATAATTTAATAAAATAATATATTAATGAGATATCATTATTGTTAATTTTGACACTATTCATTACTTTGACTTTAAAAACAACAAAACAATAAGTAAAATTTGAAACAGATATATTTTTATATTCTAAAATTTTCAAAGTCAAATATAGAATTATTTTAAGACATTAAATATCTCAAATTATATTTATTGTAATATTTTTAGTATCATTTATTTTATTTTTTCCATTAATTGAATAATTACTGCATCAGCATTGTGCAAGAATTTAAGGTAACTATTTCTTCCCTAAAAATTTAAAATAAATTTTCATGATGAATATATATTGTTTATATTTTTAAATACTATTTATATTATAAAATATCTTCTAGATAACTCTATATTAAAAATATAGCACTTATTAAAAACAAGAATGTGACATATTTGACTTTTCATTAAATAAAATACTATAAAGGTAATAATATCACCCAAGTGGAAATAAAAGGTCATATAACCAAAAACATGGATGATTATGAAAAAACTTAACTCATATAATAAAATTTGGGAAACTTTTAGGGTAATTTTATAGTCCTTATAATATTATTTTTACTCTTAATTACCTGATCTACCCTTTACTGTGGTAATAAGAATTACTACGGTTACTATCCACATTGACCAAAAATAAAAGGGGTATATTTACAAAATTTTTACCTCCTAATTGAAAATATTAAATCCATTTTTAAAAATTCAAAACATAGAAGTGATATAATTTAATTTAATATTAAATTGAAAAAACATAAAAAAAAATTGAAAAATTCCCATTTTAAGTATAAAATGTTTTTATAATAAATTCATGTATATAATTAATTTAAAAGACCAAAATAATATTATTTATAATCAAAAGTAAAAAAATAAATTTTAAAAATAATCTAAAATATAATTTGAATTTGAAAATGATTTAAAAGAAAAGACAGATTTCAATGTAAATTGACATTTTTCACTATTCATTAAAATTTCAAAGTTCTTAGAAAATTATTAAAATATTATTTTGAAATTATAAATTAAAAAATAATTTTTATTTTCTAAAATAAATTTTATAAAATTTTAAAAATTAATCATATTTATTTTCTCATAGAAAGAAATAAAAATCATTTTTTTAAGAAAACATATTTTTTAGGAATAAAATGACTTTACTAAAAATTAAGTATTTATTCACTAAGAATTAATGAATAAATATATTTCATAATGTAGTTATTCCTATTCATACCCACCAATTAAATAACTAGGTTATAATGGAAGTATTAAAATAATAATATTTTAATAGTATATCACGGTTCGTTTAAACTTGATGATGCGTGTAACACCAGATACTAAAGAAATCAAATTATTTAAAGAGAAATATTTAATAAAAAATATTAGGTTGTTACATGAACTAACCAACATTATCTTTGGTTCCTTGAAATTTTATTCACATTCATCCATATAATATAAGGCAACTCCCTTCCAAGTTAACTTGATGAGTATATTAGATAGACCTGATAAATCCTTCATAAAGCATCGATAATATCTAGCCAATCTAAGAAAACCATGGATATCAGTCATAGTGGTTGGTCTAGGCCAATGTTAAATAACTCTCATATTTAATAGATCCACCAATATACCCTCAATTGAGATTATATGACCCAAAAATGAAACTTTCTATAGCCAAATTTCAAACTTGGTAAATTTTTCATACAGCTTCTAATTCCTTAGGGTCTTTAGTACAATCCTCAATTTATCTTCCTACTCTTCCTTGCTATTAGAATATATTATAATGCCATTTATAAAGACTATCACAAATTAATCAAGGTAATATATAAATACTTTATTCATTAATTTCATGAATATAGAGGGTTAGTTAGTAATACCAAATAGAATCATTATAAATTCATAGTGTCCATACCTCGATCGGAAGGTTGTCTTGGGTATGTTTTCAATTTTGACCCTCAATTGATAGTATTGAGAATAAAGATAAATATTGTAAAAATATTTATCTTATCATAATTGATTCAACAAATCATAAATATGGGTAAAATCATACTTATTCTTTATTGTAATCTTGTTAAGTTCCCAATGATCAATGTAGAGTCACATTGATCAATCTATCTTCTTAGTAAAAAATAACAAGTTCACCCTAAGGTGACACGCTTGACCAAATGAATTATCAATGAATATTATCTTATATTATCTTCTAAAATTCTTACAACTCAATCAAATTCGTTCTATGTGATGTTTTAAAATAGTTATAGCATTGGGTATGATTTGTTTTGAAAAATAAACTTCAAGATTCGGTGGAAGATAACGAAAATATTCTATAAATACATCAACAAACTCCATATAATAGGAATATATTCAATGTTGAGTTTATCCCCAACCATATGATATAAATACCACTTTTGAATAATAATCAATACCCATTAAAGGTATTTAAGGTACAATAGAATTTCATATTTATCTTCGCACCGATAGTAATCATCATTTGGTTTGGAATTTTAAATGTGACATCCCTTACTCGACAATCTATATAGGATTTATATAAAGAAATTAAATTATTGTATAAAATCACATAAAATTAAACTAGAGGAATAATGATAATATTTTCCAACATTATATTCCCACAAACTTTTATTGGGGAAGAATAATAGACTTGAGATGTGATAAAATTACCATTAGGAGTTTTTACTACTAATTCAATATCTAATCATTAGTTATATAAATTAAAATTCCTTGAAACATTTCATGATATATCTTAATTAATATAAATAATATAAAATAGGGAACTTAAATATTTGATCATACCTATAACCACCTCAACTTTATCATTCTATCTTCAGTCCCATACTAAAATCAGAATTGTTATCATGACCGTTAAGTATCATTGATCAGAGTGATCAATCAAGATAAATCATTCATAGAATTTTTAAATCTTGTAACCTTTTTCAATATAATAAATCTTAGGTTTAACCTAGGTTATCATTGGTTTACATATATTCAAATCCATAATAATGGATCTTAAAAAATGTAAATTAACCTAAGAATATCCCTTGGGAGTGTCAAACCAGGTGCATAGTATGGTCTCATTCATCATGCACTAGAATTATAGACAATATATACTCAAACAACTCCTTTTTGGGTTATTATACCTATATGAACTTGTGTCTAAACCGCATTCACTTGTAGTATTCAAACATGGATTTATTGATAAGAAAAACATGATCATTTATTTACCATTATGCAGGATCTTCTCTTATACTTAAGCTTATCTAAAGGGTTCTCATTAAAGTTTCCCCATCCAAGTTTCCAAAAGTTACTAAAACTTGCTCTAATACCAAATATTTTTACCCATACATTTCATACATAAATACTATATATTATTATAATAAATAACCATTATATATAAATATTATCCATGATAAAACCACAAAGATAAAGTGTCTTTGGAAGAATGGATATATAAAAAATTGGTATATAAATTATCTATATCATTTCCCTTTAAGTTCTTTACAACTATAACCCTTATTAGACATAACATACTTAAAACCTTTCTCTGTGTCAGGGGGAAGGGAAACATAATAAAGGGTGTGGTAATATTCTTAGTATGGATAAAAATAATAGATATCAAGAAATGATTATAAGTGAGAATAAGATAAGTATGAGGGTATGAGAACGTGATCTTAACATTAGAAAATCATACTTATCAATTCATATATCATAATCATGAAACTTGGCATAATGATTTATCAATAAAAATAAATAATATATAAGAGTTTGGAATAATAAATAACTAATCATGATTCATGAGAAAATATCATAATAAAAAGATATAAGTTTGATACATTCACATAATCATATAAATCATTTCATTAGTCAAGGATAACTACCAAGACTATCATAGGGGGTTGTTTTCACTCCACATTTCATCATTTCCTTAGTTGAGGTACACTCCCAAGACTATATTATTGCACAAAGTCCCTTACTAGATTAGGTTCACTCTCCATTCTAGTCATTGTTATCTCATGAGATATCTATCTTTACCCAATGCATTGGAGGGTTATATAATTTTGTTTCCTCCCATCACATAATGAAAACCATACATACATGTGCCATAAGATTATAAAACATTCATCATATCATCAAATAATAATCCATGAAAAGGATATAAATTTCATAAAAATTTCATCAGAATAATCATAAAACATATAGATAAATAATAGATATGGTGACATTGGATCATATCAACAATAAATCATAAAAAATAACAAATGATGTTCTTATAGATGAAAATATCTTTAAAATATCCCTGGATAATTTCTTGTGAAAAACACCCTTTCATTTTGAAATCACTTATTTAAAATCTAAAAATATAAAAAAAATTAAGGAAAAAAAATTATTTAAAAATATTCAAAAAAAATATAAAGTAATATTCAAAGTAAGTAGTATTCATGATGGTAGGGAAATATATTCTTGTGGTGTATGTTAAAACATAATTCCTATCACATTTTCATTAAAAACTCAAAAGTAAATTGTTCAAAAAAAGACAATAATATTCCTTTTAAATATTTTTATATAAATTCAAAAATGGGTGAAAATAACTTTAATAAATAATTTTATAATATTAAAACATTATTAAAAATATTTTAATAAAAAATATGGGCATAAAATAAAATATTCCTGACTAAAGAGTGAAATGAAGTCGGTTTTCGTTAAAACTGTATTTTGGTCTTGTGAGTACATAAAGATAGGATAATAAAAGGAAAGCATGAAATATCTTGAAATAAAAATAGGTGACTAAAATTCATATGGTTTTTGAGAGATATATCATATAATTTCTGTATCGTAAATTTAAGAATAAATAATCATGGTAAAAATGAGATTGTAACATAAAACCCTTACATCTTTGGTTACTTTTGAATCATAACCCCCATAAAAGTAATAACATAAAATGAAACTTTAAATAAAATTAATACAAATAAATTGATAATATAACATATCAAATGGTCAGTATATATGCTACATTAAGGAAACAAGTGGTGAATATGACATATGTCTCACATAAACAAAAGTGACACGGGAATCCCTTAACTCAAGTTTTTTTTTCTTTGTAAGTACTCTAAAAGCCTGTATAATAAAGTTAAATTTTATTATAATTATATATAAAACCATAGTAGTGCCTATAATACCATAAATTTTTTACTTATAACATATTATCACCTGTTCATTAAAAATATTTCATTATCATTATCATTTTGGGTTTTAACTGCTTGATTTTTCATCTATGTTTTGGTTTGGCAGTTATGGTCCATGAACTTAGATCATGTTTTATTCATATTAATAATTTTAATCATTATATAAATATAATATTTATTCATTATATTCATAATTATAACCATTCATATAAAGTGGTGGTGGAAAATTAATTACATCAATTTGTGAAGACGGTAGTCCATACGTACGCACGAGTGATGTTTCCATTTTTTAGTGGATGGAATGAAAGGAGGTAAGTATTAATTCACCCTCAAAGAGTAATTATTACAAAATAAATATCATATATAACCATTAAAAATATAATAATATCTAACCAAGAAATATGGGGATCTAAAATTAATCATATCGTTGTGTGGAGGCGGTAGTCTACACATACGCTCGAGTGATACTTTCATCACCAATTTTATATTAAATAGGTGGTAAAAGGTTGTGTAATAATAATAATAAAATATTAGTATATTTATTATAATATATTAATCATTTTTTATGGATATAAGATGTTTATAGGAAGTATAAGAATAAATAAAATCGAAAGAATTTGATTAAGATCTATACCTCTTCTTTGAGAGACCTCCTTTGGTTTACTCCTTCAGCCTTGAAGGATTGGTCTTAAGAGAATAAAAAAATATCTAGTATGGAGGTAAAAATTCTAGGAATGTTTTTATTAATAATTTTATAAGATTTATTTCTCAAATGGTGTCAATAAGTGAGGATAAGAGGTTCCCTTTATAAGTGAGTGGAGGGACACATGGAATTTCTTAAAAGATTTGAATGGTATAAGGTCACTTTCATAGGAAAGTGGCTCCAAATGATATATTATTATAAGTTAGGGTAATATAAGGTTGAAATATATTATAATAATAATAATTTTATAGTTTTGGGTGCAAATACTACCCTTATATCTTGGTTTAATCCCCCCCCCCCCTCGATAAACCCATTTTAACCTTAATTATGATAACAAAATTTTGTTATTTTTACTATTCAAAATGACAAAAAATTAAGTTAAACTTATTATATTATATTAATTATTATTATTATAAATATGTAATCCTTTTTACCAGATTAAATTTCTATAATTTTTAGAATTTAATTTTAAATAAGCGCGCAACCCACAATGAAAACTTGTTTTAGAAAATGAATCTTTAAGCATAAAACATAATTTACTTACAATCATTTCCTTATAAAAATCATAAAACGAATGCTAAGTTATATTATTGAATATATAATATATAAATTTCATTAAAACCATTAATAAATAGATATTATTTTAATTTATTAAAATAAAAATACATTGTGTGCATAAAAACAGTTTTTACACAAATGTGTTTTTAATCTAAAAAATAATCTTATTGTAAAATCAAGTATAATAATGGTTATTATGTAATTATTTTGATTATTTATAATTAAACGATACTTATGTTATTTTAGGATCAAATTGATGATATAATGGTAATTTTACTTAAACTTAAATGATAGTTTTTGTAAAAAATCAGTATTTTCATTATTCAGTGAAAAATAATGATTTTAAGACAAATAATAAAAAATTACACTAAGATAATATAGAAGTTGTATTTAAAAATATTAATATTCATTTAATAAAATAAAATATCTATAAATGGTAGAAATTAATTATATTTTTTTGTGTAAAAATGTGATAAAAACCATTTTTTGAAGAAAACATATTTTTAAGCATAAAATGACTTTACTAAAAAATGTATAATTATTTATTATGAATTAATAAATACATTTGAATTATTTAAAAACATAATTAATATTTTTTAAAAAAATTATTAATATTCATACCTACCAATTTAATGGCTAGGTTATAACAAGTTAACTATATCATGGTTCATATAGACTCGGGGTTGTGTATAAGGAAAGATATCAAATACTTAAAGTTTATTTAAAAAGAAATATATATAAAATATTAGGGTGTTACAGCCTACTAGGATGATCACATACATAAAATAAATAAATATTAAAAATACATAGAGGCTTTACTTCAATCCCTAAGCCTCACCTCAATCCCAATCTCTAATACCCATTGGATTGCTTCATCTCAGTCCACTACATGTCTTGTGCTCTGACCTATAAAGCAGACATAAGTTCTTAACATGCATTTGGGTTCCCATGTAGAGTGTGAGAATCTAACTTAGTAGGGTCTCACTAAGAACCATAAATATATATTATCATGTGTGTGTGTATGCATGAATAAAGTAAATGCATAAATGCACAAGCTCATCGAGTTTCCATGTACTAACTGGGCTAGCATGACACTTTAAGAGTTACACATGACATTCAAACAATAGTGTGCTAACTAGGACAACACGATTCCCAACTGTACCTACTTTAGAACTATGCCAGAATCTATTCACCTAATCATGTACTACCATACCCAAACCCATCCCATAACCTAAGACTCTATGTTGGTTATCCCCTAAGTCCTCAGCCATTACCCAAAGGGATAAGGAAAGGTGTAACACCCCAAGTTTTTCTAAAAATAAATAGAAATGATTGGAACTTTGTTTTAAGTAGATATTTTTAATTATCCTTTAAAACATTACTTTTTTTACTTCTATGTTCTGAATTTCAAGAAATTATCATCTACATTTGTGTTCAGTATGTTATTTTGAGTCTATTGGAACCAACTTATTTTTTTGGTGAATAGTAACATACCCTTATAAATAGTAATATTAATAGTGATATGACCCTAATGAATAGTAAATTTTATTATTATTTTATTTTATTAAGGCTTTAAGATAATAGCATCTAGGTTAATTTTTCATTGTGATATAGAAGTAGTTACAGAATTAGAATTGTTAATTTTTGAATTAAGTATGATTTTATTTAAAATTAAATTAATAATATTTAGAAAATTATTTTCAAAAAATGGACTTCATTTTTTAAATATACACGTTGATAAATGGTCAGGGTGAATTTTTGGGAATTTTTCTGAAAAAGATAATTTTTCGGTGAATTGTAAAAAATAAAGTTTTTAGTTTCGGTGTAATAATAACATCATTAATGATATAATAATGATTTCATAATTTTTTTTCGACTTTTGTATAGTTAAATAATATTTTAGGTGTCCCAAGTGTCTTATACCATGGGAAAATACCATGGGAAAGCCCATGGTTTT
This sequence comes from Viscum album, assembly GCA_963277665.1. NCBI lineage: Eukaryota > Viridiplantae > Streptophyta > Magnoliopsida > Santalales > Viscaceae > Viscum > Viscum album. The sequence goes on from OY728146.1 coordinate 1,787,989,430, forward strand.
GTAAATACTACTCATGAGGTGTCCCTTGAAAATTATTAAAATAATCCCTCACTTTTCCTATAAATATCAACTCTTCCCTTCATTTAATCCATTACCAATTCTCCCTCAATAAATATATGGCCTAATTACCTTCATAGTAGTCCTCCCAAGTTTTCCTCAAGCCCCCAAGGTCCCAACATTCAAGTTCTAAGGGTTACTCTACAAGGTAAGAAAATTCTCAATTTCTTTCTTTTTTCCATTCAAGTTCTCTTTTATGTGGTATATCTTTCAAGTTTCCATACCATGTTCTTATTTTATTTATTATTATTGGTCTTATATATATTATTATTCATTTCTGGATGGTTTACACTTGTCCCCTCTCTTTTTAATATTTTCTAAAACCATGTTCTGTAGCTGTTAGGCTACCGAAGTTTTGTAAGAGATTTCTCACTTTTTCTTTTATTTTGAGTTCCTTCCTTATTATTTCTTCATATCTCCTTACCCAAGAGGCATGAAATCTTCATAAATAATGTATACTATGGATTTTATCATGTTAATGAAAAATTACTCATAATTATTCTTCTCCTCTCCCACTTATTTAAAGAATAAAAACATTTTCCATTTGTGTCGAATTATCGACATCGTGGATGATGTGATTTCAATTTCCATTAATTCTTTCAAATCTGATCATGAAACCATTTATATGGTTGAACCAGGTTATAATATATGTTTTATGACTCAAACATGGTTATGTAATTCTTTTTTACTCATGTTTCTAATTTATAAGACAAAACAAGGTTGTTATTATCAAAGAACCGCTAAAAGGATCTAAACGAACATCATTAATGTTCTAACTTCCTCATGTAATAATTAAAAATGATAAATGGAATAATTTATTTTATTGGTTATATAAAAATAATATTCCATTACAATTCTGGATTTTCACTTCCAATCGACAAGAATCTCCATCATGAACCAATCATGGAAATCATGTTAAGAACTCACCCAAAAACAGTTCAAAGGGAAAAATACTAATAATTAAGGGTGAAATGATGTTATAAAATGATCATATAAGATGTTATAAACATTAAAATGTTTCTATAAAATATTAATAACACTCTTTTAACCATTATACAGGAGGTTTAAACAAGTTGTAATTAAGACAAACCCGGGGTAAGGGAATTCTTTACCCGATTTCCATTCTTTGGGTTAAACTTCTACTTCATTATTCATGTGATATTTAAATTGTTTTTGTGATGGGTTCTGTTTATATTATGTTTTATTAAGTTTATTTATAGTATATATACATACTCCATCCACTCTATTAAGTCTCTCTTCAATTGTATGATATTTATAAGGGGATTTTCTTTAAAAATCCTCTTTTTAAATTTGGTTTTACGAAATTCCAAAGTAATGTTTTTATAGAATTATTCATGTTGTATGATTATGTTTTGGATCTTGGGAATTATTAATTATGAAGGGTGGGACCTATATTTCCCTCCAATACATTGGGTATGAGTAATTCGGAGGTTGGACATATGGTTACTCCAAGTGTAACTGCGATGGTTACACAAAGTAAGGTAGCCGTGAGGGTTACAGATTATAAGGTAGCCAAGAATGGTTACAATATTATGTAAGTAATACCCCAAGATACCTTTATGATTATATTTATTTTCTCATGTTTGTGTGGATATTGTTTAAATCTCATGTTACACGAAGTAAGTATATATTGGTGAAAAGCAAGTCTTTTGAAAATGTTTTCATACATTATGAGTATTCATGGACTAATGTGATTTTTCTTTCTTTTCCATCCCTTACTGAGATTTTGTGCTCATCCCAAGTTTTTAAATGATTGTTCACTGGTTAATGGATGTTTAATACAAGGAATTAAGACATGTTAAATGTTGAATAATTGTCAAGGAGTCTTGTTTTAAGTTTTAATGTTTTATATTTTTAAAAAAAATAGAAACAGTTTTTATGGTATCCACTCTGTAATAATGTTTAATGTCATGAATGTACTGTCCTAATTCTCTAAAGCTCTAAACTTGAAAATATATTCAATGTAAAAGGAAGTGTTTTGTTGCCTAATTCAAGATTATGTATGTAATAAGGTCGGGTCCTTATAGTTGGTATCAGAGGATGGTTTATATAACTTTAGGGGTTAGGGTGATGTTAATAGAATACCATAAATGATTTTCACTCTATGTTTAATTTGAAATGTTATAGCATTTAAAGATTACCATGTTTCTTTATCTAAGATATGTTTGTTCAGAATGGTTTTCCGTAGAAGGAACAGAGATGCTGAAGAGGATAGGCACCGACAGAATGACATCCTTCTGGAACTACAGCCCAGAATGGTAGGGATTGGAACTGAGCAGTTTGTGACAGTAATGGCTTAGATAACGTAGGAAATAAATGGTGGTGGCATCCATTAAAGAGAACCAATAGAGTTACTACAATGGAACATGACAGTGGTGGAACATTTTATGAGACAACATCCTTCTGCATTCAATGGATCTTCTGACCCAGTGGCAGATGAAGGATGGATTAAAGCCATTTAAAAGATATTCAATGTTATGGGATGTTCAGATAATCAGAAGGTAAGTCTTGTCATTTATCATTTTGAAGGGGAAGTTGATCAGTGGTGGTCAATGGTAATTAATATCAGGGGTAGAGAGGATTCTTATGCCTTAGAGTGGGATGAATTTAAAAGTATTTTCCTTGAAAAATATTTTCCTAAGGTGGTGCGAATAAGAATGGAGAAGTAATTCCTTGAATTGAAATAGAAGGAGGAAGATTCAGTGGCTGTGTAGGAAGCTAACTTCACCCAACTGGCGAGGTATGCTCCAAATCTGATTCTAGATCTTGATAGCAAAATCAACCGCTTTTACTCGGGATTTAAGCCAAGGTATTGAAGGGCTTTGTCCTCCCATAAATTCAAAAGTTATGAGAAACTTGTCCAATGTGCTAAGTGGGTAGAGATGGAGTTTTCTAATGATCATGTGCATTTTGGAAACAAAGAGAATAAGAGGTGCAATTGGCAAGAAATGGGTAAGAATCAACCAAAGAAATATGATAGTAAGAAAATCCAATTTATATTTTGTGAAAAGTGTGGAAAGTAGCACCCCGAGGAATGTCTTAGCAGAACTGGGAAGTGTTTTAAATGTGGTAAGTTTGGACATATGGCCCGAGATTGTAATAAAAATGATCCAAAGACTAATCCTGATAATTAGATTGTGAAGTGTTTTAAATTTGGTGAAATAGGTCATTATGCAAATGTCTACCCAAAGAGAGATCCGAATGATGCAAAGAAGCCAAACTACAAGCAGAAAGGTGTAGTGAGATCCTTTGCGACTACGTCAGTAGATGTTGGGCCATCCAATGAAGTGTATCAGGTGCTTTGTTTGTTCACTCATATTTTACTAAAGTTTTGTTTGATATGGGTTCTACACATTCCTTCATCTCTGAGAAATTCTGGTAAATTGGAAATATCACCTCAACAAATGAGACCTGAATTTGTTGTTAAAACATCAGGGGGAAATGTTATAACAAAGAGGAATTATAAGAATCATTCTATTTTGGTCTGTGGAAAGACTTTACCTGCAAACCTTTTTGTTTTACCCTTAGTCGAGTTTGATGTTATTATGGGGATGGACTGGATTTCTGATTATCATGATAAGATTGACTATAGAGCTAAAGAAGTTGTTTTTCAGAAATATTTTTAGTTTATATACAAGAATGAACCCATACAATTGATAACATATCAGGAAGATGAGAAAATATTGAAATATGGAAATGAAATTTATCTTGCTCATATTGTTGAAAACAATGGAACTATTAAAATTAATGATCTTCCAGTGGTAAATGAATACCTTGATGTTTTTTCTGATGAGTTACCTGGTGCTATACCTGATCAAGAAGTCGAATTCACAATTTACTTAGTTCCTGATTCTAAGCCAATTTCAAAACCCCCATATCATATGGATCCAATAGAACTTCTTGAATTGAAAAATCATTTGCAGGATTTTCTTGACAAAGGCTTCATTCGTCCTAGAATTTCACCATGGGGAGCCCCTGTTTTGTTTGTTAAAAAGAAATATGGTTCCATGAGACTTTACATTGATTATAGAGCTTTTAATAGCATCACTGTTAAAAACAATTATATGTTTCCTCATATTGATGACTTGTTTGATCAGCTCCTGGGAGAACAGTACTTTTCCAATATTGACTTGAAATCTGGATACCATCAGCTGAAGGTGAAGGAGGATGACATCCTGAAAACAGCCTTTCATACTAGATATGGGAATTATGAATTTGTTGTTATGCTGTTTGATTAACTAATGCACCTACTGTATTCATGAATCTTATTAATAGAGTATTTCAGGAGTTCTTGGATAAGTTTGTGGTTGTATTTATTGATGACATTCTGGTATTTTATAAAAATAAAAAGGATCATGAAAAACATATAAGGGTTGTTTTGCAAACTTTAAAAGAAAATAAACTGTATTGAAAATTCAGCAAGTGTGATTTTTATTTGCAACAGATTTATTTTCTTGGGCACATTGTAAATAATGATAGAATAACAGTTGATCCTACCAAAACAAAAGTAGTTGATGAATGTCCAAGACCCACAAATGTTACATAGATTCGTAGTTTTCTGGGCATAGCAATTTATTACCGACAATTTGTTAAGAACTTTGCATGGTTATCTAGCCCGATAACTAAGTTAACATGGAAATGGGTTAAATTTGTTTGGACAGAGGAATGGGATGTTTGTTTTTAGGAACTGAAGAAGAGATTGGTGAATGCTCCAGTTTTGGCCTTAACTTCCCAAAATGGTGAGTTTTTCATCTACAGTGATGATTCTTTTAAGGGACTTGGTTTTATTTTTATGTAGAATGATCAGGTAATTTCCTATGCTTCGAGACAACTTAAACCTCTTAAGATAAATTATCCCACACATGATTTGGAATTGGAAGTTGTGATTTTTGCTTTGAAAATATGGAGGCATCATTTATACGGAACCAAATTTCAAATATATACTGAACATAAAAGTCTCAAGTATATATTTACTTAGAAGGAATTAAACATGAGGCAGAGAAGATAGCTAGAACTGATAAAGTATTATGACTACACGATCAATTACCATCCTGGAAAAGTAAACAAAGTGGTGGATGCCTTGAGTCGGAAACATCATGCATCATTAACCATGTTATGTTTGGAACATGATCCCTTGATTAATGATTTGATGAATTTTGGATTAGAATTTGTTGGTGCAGGGAATACATATGTTTTTTTCAGGTTTTAGTGCAGTCTTTGTTGTTAGACAGAATTAAGCAAGAATAGAAGGAAGACCGTGAGCTACAGAAAAAAGTAGAATTGGTTAAAATGGGTAAGTTGACAGAATTTAATCTTGATAAATATTGTGTTTTAAAATTTGGAAAAAGGTTGTGTGTGCCTAGTTATTCTCAGTTGAATAAAGATTTGTTGTGTGAAGCTCATAGTTCTCCATTTTCTGTTCTTCCTGGAAGTACTAAGATGTACAGAGACCTTCGGGAGTATTATTGGTGGGATGGAATAAAAAGAGATATTGCTGATTTTACCCTGAAATGTTTGACGTGTCAACAGGTTAAAGCAGAGAGGCAGTTACCGAAGGGGATTCTTCAGCCTTTTTCAGTGCCAGAGTGGAAATGGGAGAACGTATCCATGGACTTTGTGGTGGGACTACCAAAGACTTCTCGAGGTAAGAATTCTATTTGGGTTATTGTTGATCGGCTAACAAAGTCTGCACATTTTCTATCAATTCGAGATACCATGTCTTTGGATCATCTTTCTCGATTGTACCTCAAGGAGATTGTCAGGTTACATGGAGTTCCTCTTTTCATTGTATCTGACTGAGATCCCAGGTTTACTTCTAACTTTTGGAAGGGACTTCAGATGTCATTGGGCACAGAGTTAAATTTCAGTACAGCTTTTCATCCTCAATTAAATGGGCAGTCAGAACAAACAATTCAAACTTTGGAGGATATGCTTCAAGCTTTTTCCATGGACTATCAGGGAATTTGGGATCAGCATCTTTCATTAGTTGATTTTTCTTATAATAATAGTTTTCATTCCAGTATTCAGATGGCACCTTTTGAGTCTTTGTATGGAAATCAGTGTCGGACTCCAGCGTTTTGGTATGAAGTTGGTGAAATAAAGTTGATGGGGCCAAAATTAGTTGAAGAAGTGGCTAAGAAAGTGAGGATGATCCAGCAGCACATGAGGACATCTCAGAGCAGGCAGAAAATTTATGTAGATAATAGAAGGAAAGACTTCACTTTCGAGGTAGGTGACCATGTTTTCCTTAAAGTTTCTCCTTAAAAAGGTGTGATTCATTTCGGTAAGAAAGGAAATCTAAGTCCATGGTTCATTGGTCCTTTTGAAATCTTGGAGAAAGTTTGAACAGTTGAATACCACGTAGCTTTGCCTCTGAGTTTGTTTGAGGTACACAATGTTTTTCATGTTTCGATGTTGAGAAAGTATGTGCCAGATTCATCACATGTCTTGATCCCAGAAGAAATTCATCTGGAAGAGAACCTTTCTTATGAAGAGAAACCAGTTCAGATTCTTGATTCAAGGGATTAGGTTTTGCGGAATAAGGTAATCCACCAGGTAAAGGTTTTGTGTAGAAACCACATGGTTGAAGAAGTAACATGGGAGTCTAAAAATGCTATGAGGGAAAAGTACCCTCAGTTGTTTAATAAGTAAATAAAATTGTGAGGATGCAATTTCAAGAAGGTGGGGATAATGTAACACCCCAAGTTTTTCTAAAAATAAATATAAATTCTTGGAACTTTGTTTTAAGTAGATATTTTTAATTAGCCTTTAAAACATTACTTTTTTTACTTCTATGTTCTGAATTTCAAGAAATTGCCATCTACATTTGTGTTCAGTATGTTATTTGGAGTCTATTGAAACCAACTTGTTTTTTTGGTGAATAGTAACATACCCTTATGAATAGTAATATGAATAGTGATATGAACATAATGAATAGTAAATTTTATTATTATTTTATTTTATTAAGGCTTTAAGATAATAGCATCTAGGTTAATTTTTCATTGTGATATAGAAGTAGTTACAGAATTAGAATTGTTAATTTTTGAATTAATTATGCTTTTATTTAAAAATTAAATTGATAATATTTAGAAAATTATTTTCAGAAAATGGAATTCATTTTTGAAATCTACACGTTGATAAATGGTTAGGGTGAATTTTTGGAATTTTTCTGAAACAGTTGATTTTTCGGTGAATAGTAAAAAATACAGTTTTTAATTTCGGTGTAATAATGACATCATTAATGATATAATAATTATGTCATAATTTTTGGTCGAATTTTTTATAGTTAAATAATATGTGAGGTTTCCCAAGTGGCTTATACCATGGTAAAATACCATGGGCAAGCCCATGGTTTTGTAAATACCACTCATGAGGTGTCCCTTGAAAATTATTAAAATAATCCCTCACTTTTCCTATAAATACCAACTCTTACCTTCATTTAATTCATTCCCAATTCTCCCTCAACAAATATCTGGCCTCCTTACCTTCATATTAGTCCTCCAAAGGTTTATTCAAGCCCCCAAGGTCCCAACCTTCAAGTTCTAAGGGTTACTCTATAAGGTAAGAAAATTCTCAATTTCTTTCTTTTTTCCATTCAAGTTCTCTTTTATGTGGTATATCTTTCAATTTTCCATACTATGTTCTTATTTTCATTACTATTCTTGATATTATATATATTATGATTCATTTCTGGATGGTTTATCCTTGTCCCATCTCTTTTTAATATTTTCTAAAACCGTGTTGTGTAGTCGTTAGGCTGCCGAATTTTTGTAATAGATTTCTCACTTTTTCTTTTATTTTGAGTTCCTTCATTATTATTTATTCATATCTCCTTACCCAAGAGGAATTAAATCTCCATAAATCATGTATAATTTGTATTTTATCATTTTTATGAAAAATTAATCATCATTATTCTTATCCTCTCCCACTTATTTAAAGAATAAAAACATTGTCCATTTGTATCGAATTATCGACATCATGGACGATGTGATTTCAATTTCCATTAATTATTTCAATTATGGTCATGAAACCATTTATATGGTTGAACCGGGTTATAATATATGTTTTATGACTCACCCATGGTTCTTGAATTATTTTTTACTCATTGTTCTAATTTATAAGACAAAACAAGGTTGTTATTATCAAAGAACCACTAAAAGAATCTAAATGAACATCATTAATGTTCTAACTTATGAATCGTCATCATGTAATAATTCAAAAATATAAATGGAATAATTTATGTTACTGGTTATATAAAAATACTACTCCATTAAAATTCTAGATTTTCACTTCCAATCAATAAGAATGTCCATCATGAACCAATCATGGAAATCATGTTAAGAACTCACCAAAAAACAGTGCAAAGGGAAAAATACTAACAATTAAGGGTGAAATGATTTTATAAAATGATCATATAATATGTTATAAACATGAAAAATTTTATATAAAATATTAATAACACTCTTTTAACCATTATACAGGAGTTTTAAACAAGTTTTAAGTAAGACAAACCCGAGGTAAGGGAATTCTCAACCCGATTTCCATTCTTTGGGTTAACCTTATACTTCATTATTCATGTGCTATTTAAATTGTTTGTGTGATGGGTTATGTTTATATTATGTTTCATTAAGTTTATTTAAAGTATATATACATACTTCATCCACTCTATGAAGTCTCTCATCAATTGTATTATATTTATAAGGGGCTTTTCTTTAAAAATCCTATTTTTGAATTTGGTTTTATGAAATTCCAAAGTAATGTTTTTATAGAATTATTCATGTTGTGTGATTATGTTTTGGATATTGGGAATTATTTATGATGAAGTTTGGGACCTATATTTACTTCCAATTCATTGGGTATGAGTAAGTTGGAGGTTGGTCGTATGGTTACTCCAAGTGTAACTATGATGGTTACACAAAGTGTGGTAGCCATGAGGGTTACAGATTATAAGGTAGCCAAGAATGGTTACAAGATTATGTAAGTAATGCCCCAAGATACCTTTATGATTATATTTTTGTTCTCATTTTTGTGTGTATCTTGTGTAAATCTCATGTTACACAAAGTAAGTATATATGTGTGAAAATCATGTCTTTTGAAAATGTTTTCATACATTATGAGTATTCATGGACTAATGTGATTTTTCCTTCTTTTCCATCCCTTACTAAGATTTTGTGATCATCCAAAGTTTTTAAATGATTTTTCACAGGTTAATGGATGTGTAATACAAGGAAGTAAGACACATTAAATGTTGAAGAATTTTCAAGGAGTCTTGTTTTAAGTTTTAATGTTTTATATTTTGAAAAAAATGGAAACTGTTTTTATGGTATCCACTTTGTAATAATGTGTAATGTCATGAATGTATTGTCTTAATTCTCTAGATCTCTAAACTTGAAAAGATCTTCAATGTAAAAGGAAGTGTTTTATTGACTAAATTCAAGATTATGTATGTAATAAGGTCGGTTCCTTATAAAAGGTCCTACATACAAGTCCAAGACTCACCTTCTCACTCAAGGAAATCATCTTCCTACACCTTCTCACTCGTGTTAATTCCATACATTCAGTCTTTCATTACATCTAGACCTAGCCTTCTAATTCAAGGAGATCACATCATCTGATCCCACATTACATCTCAACTTGACCAGTATTCCCACTCGAGACTGTCCATTATCACGACCATTTCCTTCTCACTCAAGGAAAGATCCAATCGGGTCTGAATCCATATCTTCACACTCAAGGTAATCATAGAATTTTTATGGATTTGAATTGTGGTCTTAGTTCACCAGAAGTGTGTTCATTGAAATTATGTTCCCCAAAATTTCATGCACTAGATGGTGACTAGATCGGTATGAAAAAAGTAGTAGTGAAAACTCTACAATAGTATGTGGAACCATTATAAGTTTATATCTTATGATGGTATCATGGAGGTCCCATAATGTCCAATGAAATGAAGTTCTAGAATGATTTTTTCATAAAGGTTCATTGAGGTAATCATTCAAAGTCATTTTGTTACCTGATATCAACAGTCACATTCCAAATGGATCAATATCCATAAAAGTTATAAGTCAATGAAACATTGATGATCGGATAAGTAATCCTATAAAATAGAGTGGGGACCTTCTACACACTATATTCTGAACTAAAATTGTTTACAAGATAAGTTCATGGTGTATAAGAGAATTATATATTTTAATACTTTTATAATGAATTTTTATTTACTATTTTTGTTAGTTGATTTTAATTGTTATACCTCTAATGAATATAAATAAATAATCAATGTTTATATCATGCTTGTAGGAATCAATGCCAAAAGCTTGTTAATTCATTTTTATATTTCATGTTTTATATACTTATATTGATTTCATTTTTGTTTCATTAATTGTGTGTGAGTTTCCTTGAGTTGTGTGTGAGGTTTAGATTTTTGTGATGAGTAAGGTGTAGATACTTCCCACTTTTGGTACAGATGGTCCAAGGGAAGTTATGGATGTTTTATTTCCTCCAAATTGAACTTCCAATAAGAAAAGTTTTGGTGGACTAAAGTTTATGGTTCCAGTGGTCATACAAAATCCCAATTCCCAAAAAGTGGTATTAAATCTTGTGGTTCTATGATTTCTCAACACGACAGAGGTAGATTAGGTTTTTTTATCTCTTTCCTTGATGGTATTTCATTTTTTAGTGAGAGTTTACTATAAAATAAAGGTGTGTATTTGGATGATGGTAAGGTTCATGTAATGGAATTTATTTTGGATTCTATATAAATAATATGTAGGATCATATAACTCAAAAGTAACTAGATGTTCCACTTACTGGTGTGCATCTAGAGAAAATGTAAAAGGTGAAATGGGGATGGAATGACATGAAGGCACTTGGGTTTATAGGGATACCAATGGAACATAATGTTTACTCTATCATATGTGAATTAAATACAATAGTAAAACTCATAAAATTCATTATGGATATGTACAAGAAAACAATGACACTTAACAAAGTATTTTTTATGTGATGGTTGTTTATCATAAGGATATTAGAAGGAATACTAGTGAAATATCACGTGAATGAATTCAATATGATATAAGGGAAGCTCACATCGATGAAGTTTAAATTCATAGAATATGTTTATGAATGCCTACTTTTTTCATCGGTAGTAGAGAGTTGGTATGTTTTGGTGATTTTTTTAGTAACTCTTGTGGAAAGATAGCCTTAGTATTTGAGGATGTCTATAATTTTATCATCAATGAGTAAATTCATCAAAGGGAATTATAAGAATCATTTGGTGGTTATCTTAATACTAATGGATAAGGATGGTCACCCTATAGAAGATAATGGAAGAAACCATTAGAATATGAGTCTTTTGAAAGAGTTGTAATAAATAAAATGGTCCTAGTACTGCCTACTGGAGTTTTGGGAAGAGTGGAAATATCAAAAAAGAATTACAAAAGTCATATGAAGAATACCATAATGGAATCAACTTATGTAAGTTTAAATTATATTTATACAACATAATGGGGGTATAGAATGTTTCTAAGTGTTAATACACTGGTATTATCTTGGGTGATTAACTCTGGAGTATTCTTTTATTTAATTAGTGAATAAGGAAGTACGGTCGATTAAGTATAGGGGAATTTTTTTAGAATTCATATAGTAAATGATGATGCTCTAGAATTAATTGTAAAATGATATGTCCACATACGTATTAAGAATAGTGGAATATTGAGGCTCAAAAGACTCAATAAAATCCTAGGGCTATGGAAAAATATTATTTCTATTAGAAAACTTGATGAGGAAGGCTTTGTAGTGACTTTTTCCAATGGAGTTTAGAAAGTGACTTGAGGATCCATTGTGGTTTCAAGTGGAGTAAAGGATGGGATGTTGTATTTTAATATAAGCATATATGTAATTTCAATGTTCATAACTATATAATTGTAAGATCTATAAGGTTAGTATTACAGGCCCAGTTATCTTCATAAGAAGAACATAAAAGTTCTGATGGATGAAGGCACACTGAAGCTTGATCACATGCACATTTTAGGGTGTAAAATATTTTTATTGGGGGAAAAATAAGGGGATCCGTCATCATGGATGGGTATAATCTCAAATCTTGGAAGTTGGAACTAGTTCACCATGATGTTAAGATACCTATCCCTATTTTTTCCAATGGTAGTTCCCTTTACATTATAACTTTTATTGATGATGAAACTAGAAACTTTTGGATTTATTTTTTGAATCATAAGTTATATATTATTCATTATTATATTCAATGGAAATACATTTTGGAAATTGAAATCAGTTACATATTAAAATTCCCAAGTTCTAAAAATGGTGGTGAATACACTAGACATAACTTTTGGAACTTATGTCAGAATAAGGTGACAATACATGAGAAGACAATGAATGGGATGCCATCGCAGAATATTGTGGCTAAAATGATGAATTATACATTGATATATAAGGATTAGAGTATGAGGTTTCACTCAGGAATTCCTAAGGTAATTTGGGAAAAGTCACTCATTACAATAGCTTACCTTGTCAATAGGAGTCCAGTATCATTAGTTGGTCCAAAAATTATAGAGGATATATGGTATAGTATATGACTAGAAGTTATATGATTTAAATTATTCAATAGTTTGATATATGTTAATGTTTACGCTGAGTATTGAGACAAGATCAAGGTAAAATCTAAAACCTGTTTTCTCATTGGATATGGAGATGATAATTTTGGATTTTAGATATAGGATGAAGATAAGTGAAAATTAATCTAGATACAATATGTTCAATTAAATGAGAATGTTCTTTGGAGGGATTATAAATTGGTAGAGAAATAATTTGAGGTGTAAAAATTAGCTGTTAAAGTATAAGTTGATTTGATAATAAACACTAGAAGGTAGAATGTTCTGGAGAAATAAAATAAAAACATTGGATGTATAGATGTGAGTCTAGTAGAAGATATGTTGGAAATTTCAATAACCACTCAAACTTGAGTATAAACATCAAAAGTTATTGCTTTAGGGTGCAGATAAAAACCGAGAAGTATAGGGAATTCAATTTAGTTTAGGAGGTAAAATAGAGTTAGGAGACTGTTTTAGAGGTTTGGGTATGATATAAACTTTATTATTTTAATGGTTGTAGGAAAAATTGAATGCCCAGAAGATGTGGTGACACTCAGTGACTTGAAAAAATGGAATTTATTGATGGATAAAGAGATGGATTCATTGAAATACAATAGAACTTGGGATATTACTAACTTATAAGAAGGGAAACAAGCACTTGATAATAAGTGGGTTTATAAGTTAAAGTAATATACTGATATCAAGAAGTGTTTCATGGTGGGGTTAGTGGTAAAGGTATTTTAATAAATGAAAGAATTAGATTTCTTATAAATTTTATCACTGGTAGTTAAACATGAAACTATCCAGAAAAAGTTGAGTATGGTGACATCAAAAAATCAAGAGCTGGAATAGATAGATGTAAAGACGGGTTTCCTTCATGGTGAATTAGAGGAAGAAATTTAAATGAAGTGTCTAGTATATTTGATAGAATATAGAAACCATAATAAGGTTTGTAAACTAAAGAATTATTTACAAGATGAATTAAGCACTAAGACTGTAGAATTGTAACTTCAATGAATTTATGTAGAAATAAGAATTTGATATGTGCAACATAGATCACTATTATTTATAGAAGTAGTAGGATTATGGAACATTTATCATAATAGTATATTATCTATTTAAAATATAGTTTGTGTACCCATAGGTTTCATGGATTTAATAGATGAAGAATAATTTTTCCAAAAGATTCAAAATGAATGATCTTAGACAAGCTAAAAAATCTTGGGAATGAGGATTGTCATGGATAAGAAATTTAGAACTTTGGTGTTATCCTAGAAAGAATAAATCTGAAATATCATGTAAAAAAATTAGAAAAGATAGATATAATATTATCTCAGCTACTCTTTTAAAACACTTCAAATTTTCTGAGGAACAGGCACCAGTAATGTAAGAAGAGAGTCATTACATAGATAAATTTATGTTCACATCAACAGTGGAAAGTTGGATTTGTGTAATGATTTGTATATGGTTAGACATTTATTTTTCATTTGGAGTTGTAATTTTCTTTATATATAAACCTAGAAGGGTTCACTGGGAATTTGTCAAGTGGATAATCTGTTACTTGAATGGAATAGAATATTTTTCTCTTTGTTTTGGAGATGAAGATATTTTGAAAAGATTTATAGATTCATACTTATTTGAAGATTCGGACACCCAAAAGAGATATATTGGTTTTGTTCTTATCTATATATAAACAATTATTGTTTGGATATCATGAATATAGAGGATTGATACTTTAAGTACAACAAAAGCATAGTATGTGGTTGCAATGGAAGCATGAAAGGGGATGGTTTGGTTGAATCATTTTCTAATAAACTTAGAAGAAGTAAAGAAGGAGGAATCTTATTCTGTAATAATAAAAGTGTTATTTTATTGACTTGGAATCTATTGTTCCATTCAAGAAAAAATCACATCAACATAAATTACCACTTTATTAAAAACATTTTGAAGGAAAAAATGTTAGATATATTGAAGATAACCATAAGAAAAAAATTTATGGACATGTTCACTGAAAATTTAGTTCAAAAAATTTCAAGGAAACATCATGCCTCAGTGGGACTTGGGTGAACATAAGGATTTTGGAGAAGATTTCATACTATGAATAGGAGGGATAGAAGTTTGAAAACATAATGGATACTTATTTAAGTTTCCCTACAACAATTTTTTAGTGGGAGATTTTTGGGGTGTGGATTCTGGTTTCAATTCACTGGAAGTTCATTCATTAGAATTATGATCAGTTTAATTTCATGCAATGGTTGATGATTGTATCAATATATAGATAGTGACATTGTAAACTCTCCAAGAATTATTGGAATCATTGTACGGTCATATATTTTGATGGTGTTAGTGAGGTCCCATAATGTTTAGTGAATGGAAGTTTTTGGAATGATGTTTCTAAAAAGGTTCACCAAGGTAAACAATTGTATTCAAAGTGTTACTGGAGATCACCAGTCACATACTAAATAGAGGCGTCTCCATAAAATATATATGTTGGTGAAACTTGGAAGAACTACTAAGTACTCCTTTAAAATAGGGTGGGTACCTTCTATATAGTGTATTTTAAATAAAAATAATATACTTGGGAAGTGCATAGTAGATCAAGGAATTACAAAGTATTAATATTCTATAATGAATTCTTACTAACTATTTTTTTATCTAATTGTAATTATTTTACCTCTAGTGAATATAAATAAATAATAAATATTTCTCCCATGCATGTAGGACTTAATGTTTAAAGGACATTAATCCCTTATTTTTTACTCTTTTATATACACCCATTGATTTTTTTTCATTTCTTTGAATGTGTGTGATTTTTCTTGAGTTTTTAATGAGGTTTGACTTTATACAGTGAGTAGGGTTTAAATACTTACAAATTTTGATACACTTATTTAAAGGAAAGTTTATAAGGTTTAATTTCCACTATTATAAACTTATGGAATAGGATTTTTCAGTGGAATAATGGTCTTAGTTCCAATGGTCACACAGAATCCCACTTCCCAACAAACATCATGCACACTAAGACTCTATCCGACTCATCATAGTCCTGCAAGCACCATATCACTCATGGAAAGGACAGGCATCAGGATCCATTCCCCACACTGAATTCTATCAACTATCACAAGAACACATATGCAAAAAAATAAGGCACGCAACCCGTTATACGGCTCATCATCTCATCACAGTGTGCTGATACTCAAGACCTATCCCTTTATCTCAAATCATCTACACCAACTCATGTTCATCATCCCTTAGTGACCTCATAACCCATAGTATTATCCTAACCATTTCCTTAGTAGGTGAGGTCCAATTCCTATCCAAAACCCCATTGGTGTCTTAATTCCAGGCCCTAAGTACTTCCTACAACCTATACATGGGTCTCATCTCACATGTCGTAAGGGATATTTCTCAAGCCATCACCCAGAGGAAACCCATATCTGTCACAAGTGACAAGTCTCATAGGACTTTCCTTACTCATCTTACAAACCAATACTCTCCTTCGACCTTAGGAGGGAGTTCCTAGTCACTCATGATATGTGAAACTATCACAAATATCATCACTCGGACCCAAAACCAGTATTTATGTCCACTGACTCTAGGAACCTAACCTGGGATACCCATGTCACATATCATACACTGATACCTACCCAATTACTCTTCTCAACTCAATAAATTCTATCACCCCTTGGTGACATAGTCACCTGGTAGTCTCAAATCACATAGGTGCTAAGGATAACTTATTCCAAACATTGGAGGCCTCACGCCATCCTATCTCTTTTACCCAGGGCACCCTCAGTCTCAATTCCCTATATCCAAACACGTGTAGTATGTAATCATGCATGCTCATGCACAAAAAAACATATGAAATTGTGCCATAAGGTCCCTTATTAGGCTCTGTCGAGTATTCCAATCTCATCCATGATCTCAAGCACCTGTATTACACTATACGATTACAATAATTAATTATAGAAATTTATAATTAATTATTCAATTTAATTTAAATAGGCTCATTTTCCTAAAATTCATCATGCATCCCTATTCACTGAAATGCACCCAATAGTGTATGATCAACCTTTTAGGACTACCTCTAGTCGAGTCACACAAAATCCCCATCATCCTCACCCAATTACACCATGCTTTAATGGAATTGAGGCTAAAAACCTAGCTCAGAAACCTCCAAATCGGTAGGATAAAAAGGGGAATAGAGATAAAATAAAATACCTTACCTTATATTATCATTATAACACACCAAGATCCATCCCCATCCCCCCTCGGTGTGGGGTATCCATGGGAGGAAGAGTGGGGGAGGATCCAACAGAACTATCCCTCCTCGGGTGCCTTTATTGACCTAAATCATGAAGGGATTGACCCTAAAAAGGAAGGTTTGTACCTAATTAAAAAATACACTCAGACATTGGTTATGGAATGACTAGGAGGGTCACAGCATGAAATTCCTGTCGCCCGACAAACTCATGGAGTAACCGCCCAGTCAGAGGGATTGGCCCTCAATCTTCCTTCATCATTTCATGGCCTCTAAGGGTCGTGGTGTGACCTGCTTTTCTTCATGAAAAACAAACATAAAATAATAAGAGTACTTAAACCATTCATATAAGTTATCATCACAACATGATTCCCCCTTCATGATGAGACAACTTTGTAAGGGTTATTCTTTAAGCTAAAATCCATGAAACCCACCATGATGAAAATCCATAAACCATTGTGTGACCACTCAAATGCAGGACATCAAAACGTGACCTGCTATAATTGCTAAATTTTATCAAGGCCTCCCAGCCCTACTCTAACGTCCACCTAAGCACATGAATGACAAACTGATCCTCATTCCCCATCCAAAAACATGTCCTTGATATGTCTCAATGATCATATTCCCTATCTAAATCCTAATTCACCAAACAAGCCCTACTTGAGATCAAAATTAAAATTCCATCAAAAAAGTAGTGACACTAAAATCCATGGGTCATTATAAACTCACACATCATAATAATTTACATCCTCAAGAATCCTTAGTAATTCTCCAACCACTAATCCCAACCTACCATGGTCATTTAATCACCACCATCTCATCTCATTCTACCATGAAACACCGAACATGCTTCTATTACACAACTCTAACACCAAGTTTCACCACCATTGAGATGGTTTTCAACCACATACCACTATCCCAAGACACTACACTACCTTCAATTGATTCATCCCAGAGATTATAGTGATTTTTTCTATAAGAATTAGATCAAAATGGATGATTCTAATCCATAGTGCTCAACACCATAGGAATCCTCCCTTAAGTAAGATATTTCAATTTATAGTTGTCCAACAATATTCTCGATGCAATTTCTACCTCACTATACTCAATTCCACACAAAAATGTTGATTGGTCCTCCTCTAAAAAACTTATCTTAATAATACTTGGTTTCAACCATTAACAAACTATCACACAACCTAATCACAATACTATTAGTCTTTGAGTAATCATGAGACCATTTAACAATCACATTGAAGTTTTAACCCAAATCTTAGTGTAATTCCATAGTTGGATCACCAACCACCTACTCCAGTCATTATGATCTGATCCCAAGCACTAATGCAGCTCTAATCTTACTCACTCTCGGATCACACCAAATTCAACCTAAGCTTGATGCCAACATTTATAAAATATATTAAATCATATCTAAATTTGAATATAGTGCTTCCCATGGAACTTGATATCATTAGATCTTACCACACACTAATATCCTGGTATCATCTTGATCATCCAATGGTTGGTCCCACCATAACCATGACCCATTAAACATGAGGGTTATTCACCCATGACTAATATGATTCTACACACCATAGTAGTATGGTTATAATCACCCCAATAAACTAAAATTCCAATATCCATGGAAAATACTACATCCATTGTTGAATGAAATGATCAAATATAATGGTCCTACTCATACTCAAGCTTCAATAGGAAATGCCAGCTGCTGTTAGTTCCTGATTCACCAGAAATATCATCCTCGTCATTCAATACTCCATTCACAATGAGGATAACACCCTCAAAATTCCAATGGTGTTCTCCCCACCATATAGATACCCTTACACCACTCATTAATTACCAACCCAAATGGATCCCAAAACCACTATCACCCATACTTTCAACCCTTGATAAGGATCAAAACCCCAAACTGCCATGCCTACTCAAATCTCAACACTATACAACTATTTTTGGCACCATTTGAGTTCGTCCAAAACCCATGAAATTGTCAATGGACCTATACATAGCCCATTTACCGATCCACAACACAAACAGGAACTATGCATACCCAGCTTGCACATTCCTACACACATGGAAATTTTCCTTGAAATTCCATGAAAACGCTCACTCTCCTCCTCATGGTAGATAGATCTACCAAGAACACTCACATAGGTTATTACCTAATACCTACCCTGATCTTTCTTGAACCTAGGGGTTGCATGCTCTCTCCCAACCCAGTTGCACGGCCCAACTCATGATTTCATGAGTCATATATAATTGAACCTTGGATCACATACCTAACCCATTGACCATGTTCCACATGAATGTCAGGATCGTCCAATATTCCCTAAGGCATCTCACTCATTCTAAGGCTACCACACAAAGGAGTCCTCCTAAAACCATGAACGTTTACACATGATCTATTCATCCTATATCTAACCATATTAGATCTCAATCCATGTGTCTATGAATCCAACCAACCCTACCATCTCAAACCAACCATGATACCAATCCCATGTAATTCAAATACATTTACTCAACCCACTCAGGGTTATCCACATATCTACTCGGTTTGGTTAAATATAATTCCACCAATAAGATATATGGGAAAATTTCATATAGGTTGTTGTTGACACTTTAAGGAACCAAACTCACATTATCAAGGAAACTCATGCACATCCTCATATCTTTCCTCGAGAATAAAATTCATGTACTGACCCGTTAATGGTCCCTATATATCCCTTTCATGAGGGGCTATATAGTCACCACCAAAGAATTCATCACTATAGAATCTGCATGACATGCCACCATAAAACTGCTCATTAGTGAAAAACATGGTCCAACTAAGTTAATTTATACTAACAAGTTGTATGTGAAAATTCCATATAATTTTTTTTGACACTTTAAATAGTTGAACCTCTATCGCCAGCAAAAACCAATCATAAATAAGAACATGTTTTTCATGTGAATCCTATGTGTTGGATATGATGCATGTACATGGTCCTCTTTCCAATTATCCAAGAGACAAAAATAAAAATCACATTATTCATTAAACACATCACATTTAAGTGAAAAGTCTCAACTATAACCATAGATTCCAAGAATTGCAATCCTATCACCCTAGTAACTAGGAATTCCCACCAAAAAAGGCATTCATAATGCACCAGTCTAAGGTCAATCATAATATATGACACTTTTCTAGACCACCTTCCAACCATCTACCCAAATAATAATTAAAATGAACTACAATGATACCATTTTATGATGCCTCGGTCCAGATGCCACTTAACAGTGCCTAGGGTCAAGAATCTTTGAGACCTTAGGTGTGTATTCTCATACGCTAGAGGTTTACAATTAGTAGCAAGGACCTAATACATACAATTAGAATACTATGACCTAGAATTAGAGTGAAACAATAGTGTAAATAAAAAATGCATCCACAACACATAACCATAGTACACATAATCTATAAACATAATGATATAACAAATAAACCATACATAAAAATACAGTCATACAATTACATTGACCTCCCACTATGGATGATCACTTATAAAAAATAAATAAATAAATAAAATACACAAAGGTTTTATCGTCATTAATGGGCCTTACCTCGACCCTAGTCTTCAGTGCATGTAGAGTTTTTCTAGCATGATCCACTGCACATCCAATGCTTCGACCTGTAAAGCATACATAATTTCTATATGTGCACTAGGGTTCCAGTGAAGGGTGTGAGCGTATAACTTAGTAGGTTCTAACCAAGAACCCCTAATATATTTCATTTTATGTTTTTTTATGTACAAGTAAATAAAATGAATAAATAAACATGCTTATCAAGTTGTTGTGTGCTAACAAGGCCACTATGATGTCGTATTATACCTACTTTGGCACCATGCTGGAGTTGAGTTTCCTTATATAGTGATATGGTGCTCATAACTCATCCCATACCCAGAGAATTTGGGGAAGGATTTCCACCAAGTGCTCCACCATTACCCAAAGGAGAAAGGTAAGGTTTTGTGTTCAATTTTTGGACTCGCCTTCTCACTCAAGGTGGTCCTCTACCTGCACCATCTCACTCAAGGTGTGGTCATCGATCCACTCTTGCATCACATCAGGACCCAGCATTCTCACTCAAGGTGATCCCATAATCTGATCCCACATCACATCTTAGTTGTACTATCCTTATCACTTGATATTGTACACTAACCCAATCATTACCTTATCACTCAAGGTAAGGTCCAATTAGGTCTCAAGTTATACCTTCTCACTCAAGGTAGGACCATAATTCATACACAGTAGGACTCCATATCACTCATGAAAGTTATATCCACACTATATCACACTTAGTGCGGCCAGACCTCAGGGTCCTTCCGCCACACTGAAGTATGTCACCTATCATAATCACATTTATGTAACAAAAAACAAGGCACATTGTAACATCTCATTGCTTGTTTTCAGGTACTCCTCAACCCTTGTTTTGATCATTCTTTAGTTGTGGTTTATCTCAGGTTGTTTTGGGTGAAATTTTGAAATTTTGGAAGCCTGTGCAGTTGTATATTGTTGGAACACAGTTAGGTAAAACCATGTGGTTTGTCCCAACAAACTGTTCACCCTTTGATGGTGCTCTAGAGGGGGTGCACTATTTGTCCAAACTATGCATCCAAAACCTCCAAACCATGAAACCTCAGATATTGAGGGTTTTCATGGTTGGTTAATGGTTTAAAAAAACATGAACCCACCTAGGAGAAACCATGCATCCCATAATGGGGGTGCGCAGTTAGGGCACACGGGTTTTCAAACTGTGCATCCCTCTCTAAGAAACCATTCATGTAGGTTTATTTTATTCATAATTTTTATTTTAAATTCTCGAACCCCCTATTTAAGATCCATAAACTCTTCACTTAACCATAACATGAATTCCTTGGATATAAAGTATCTCTAGAGGTGATTTTGTCTCCTCCAAACCCCTCCTTTGACGAATCAAAGTGCATGTGGAAGATCAAATCCCCCTCTGATAAGTATATCTCCTCTATTTTAATCTTTATTAATATATCCTTATTTCCTTATAATATTTTTATGGATCATCATGTATTGGATGGATCTAAACTCTACTTAATTGGATCATGGTTCTAGGTTTTATTTTTATATATCTTTCTTCTTTGATATACGTTGTCATTTCTATTTGCGTGTGTTGATCATTTGATTACAAGATAAAAGATTGGTGGTTTCATTTGATATTTTACATATAATTAAAAAACTTGATTTTCTTGATTTTTTTGAAATAGATTTCAATTGGTTTATGAAAATCCAATTTGATATGATTTAGAAATTATAATTTGAAATGGCATGGATTTTTCAAAAAAATCTAATTCTAATAAAATTGGAATTTGGGGTATATTTTGAAATTGATTGAGTTGATGAAATGATTTGAGAATTGTTTTGAGAAAAAATGGCTTAAATTAGAATGATTAAAACCTATGATTGGTTTTGTATTTAAAAGGAAAGAAATGATGAAAGAACCTTGTTTTGGTTTTGAAATTTAATTGGAATATTAAAATTGAAAATTGGGAAATTGAATTGTAAATGATTATTGATTTTAAATGAGATGATTTTCCTATTTTTTATTGATTGATTGAGAATATCTGAGCCTCGGTAGTTAGTGGGTTATTTGGGACAAGAATTATAGGATATTAATCCCATAGAATTGTATTAACGATGAAAACTCTAACAAAAACCTAGTTTGGAATATCTTATCCCTGATGGGATGTTGATGAGTCCTATTCAGCTTGAGATTGAGGGATGTGTGTACATATATTTAGCCATGATCATGGATATGAGAAGTGTGAGGATACTATAGCCTGAAACTATCGTACTTTAGGGTAGATGACCATGGTGCTTGTTATTAGTATTTTGATTATATATGATATTGATTATAGAAATTGTTTTACTCATTCCAAATAATTTATATAAATGATTTTATATAAAAAAATTATTTAATCCTTGTTTGAGATTTTTTCCATCCTTTGAAAAGAAGCTTGTTTTTTTTAAAATATAAAAATGATATATTATTTCATGCCCTTTTTTACTTAAATTGAAAGCATGATTTGGTTTATTATAATGGAATCTATTATGAAACACTTAGTGATACCATACTGAGATGTATATCTCCCACCCTACCTTTTTATTTGAGCATCTATAGATTTTCATATGATAGGTCTGAGAAAAGGGAAAGAGCCTCTTGGAGGAGGTGTATGTTCTTGAACCTTTGGGATTTAAGTGATGTTTCATTTTAGATATTTGATTTTTATCTTCCTAGTTATTGAGTACTTTGATTATGTACTACTTTGAGTTTTTTTATTCCTATTTGTTTTTTGGTACTTTCTCCTTTTGGAGTGTTGATCATACTAACTTGTATCTTTTATCTCCCACTGTTTTGTGGAAAATTTATTCCCTCTTTTATCTTTTATAGTGTTAGTTTCTAGTCACCAACCCATGGGGATCATGAATGACCTTCGGTCTATGTCAGTACCAACTCAGGTATTAGGGAACCAGGGTATCTAGGCCGGTTTATGAAAAAATGGTATCACATGCTAGGTTGGTAATATTTCCTTAATGTTATTATGTAGTTTGGGGTGTCTTTTCGAGACTTAAGAGGTAGTTATGAGTGAGTGTTTGGCCATCCCTCATCGTAATGAGCCTTAAATAATCGTGGGTGGTTTGGGAAAGGTATCTTGAGGAATAATTTGATCTAATTCTAATCTTTTCTTTTCTTTTTATTTGGATATGTTGAAATCCATATATTGTTATCTTATATGATGGGATAAATTTTCTTGTTTCTCTTGTTGAGTTATTGATTTGAATAATAGTCTAATGTCTTCAATGTTTTTTGTTGATATTTTTTAGCATCATGCCTCCAAGAAGACATGTTAATAGGCCCTCGGATGAAGCTGTTGGTGAACCATAGTGAGTGAATACTCCCATATACTATAATCTTATTGATATTATTATGTGTGTTGTCCAAGCATCGGGATAGGCACCTACACTTGTTCTCATTCAGGATCAAGTTGTAGAAACTTGGAGGGATGAATCTCATAATCATGATCAAGAGTTAATTCACTAGAATCCACAAGTGTTTCAAGGATCTAATGATTCTCAAGAGGTTGAGGATTATTTGAAGAAGATAGATCTTCTTTTTTATTTCTTGGAAATGACTGATTCGGTTAAGGTGAAATGTGACGAATTCAATCTAGAGGGACTTGGAAGGATATGGTGTGATTTTATAGTAATGGAGAAAAATAAATAAGTTTTAAAGTGGAAGGAATTTGAATTAATTTTCACAGATCAGTTCTATCTAGAGTCTATGATGTTGGCTAAGGCTATAGAGTTTTTCAAACTCAAACAGGATGATAGGAACATGACTGAGTACATGAACTACTTTATCAATCTTGTACACTACCCCACATAGTTTCACAGGCTCATAAGCACCTAAAATTACTGTGGTGAAATTATATGATTCACAAACAAATGGTTTTTGGCCATAGGCATCCAGAATGAAGATTTTTCATGTAGTGGAAGAGTCTCCAAAGGAAGCGGATATGGGTCCAACAACCGTGAGAGGTACCATCACTATAGATTCATCATTATTTACTGATTTATTTTATACTGGTGAATCTTAATCATTTATATCAACCTATGTTATGAACCTTATAAATATTCCTACATATCTTTTGTCTTATGTGATGGATATTAATATGCCCCTAGAAACAAAGAGAGAGTGGGGTCTTCATTGTCCTACTTATGTCTTCTCTATATCAGAGATCAAGATTACCTGAGATTCTCTAGTTCTCAACATGAAACCTATTAATTTCATTTTTAGGATGTATTGTATCATTTTTAATAAGGACCGAATTGACTACTATCTTCGACGGGTCTCCATTTCCATGCCTGATGGGATGTGCTAGATATTTCAAGGAGAATGGGACCATAGTTCGAGTAGATCCATGCCTTCTTATCTAGAGTTAGGAAAAGTAATATTGGTGTTTTATTTTGATCCAGAGCGGGAGTCTTTGAGTTATAATCTACTTCCAATTTTCATTGAGTTATCTAATGTTTTTCCTTCTGATTTCTCTAGTTTTACACTGATAAGAGAGGTAGATTTTTTTATTGGTTTGGTACTTGATACTCAACCAGCGTCAATTCCCTCTTACCATATAGCACCAACTAAACTAAAGGATTTTAAGACTCAGTTGTAAGACTTTCTTGAGAAATGTTTTATACACCCGAGTATGTCACCTTGGGTGGTGCATGTTCTTTTTTCTAAGAAAGCTGATGGAACACTTCTCCTATGTGTTGATTACTTGAAAATAAATCGAGTTAAAATAAAGAACAAGTATATGTTTTCATGGATTAATGATCTATTTAACTAGTTGAAAGGGGTGAAGTGGTTCTAAAATATTGATTTTCGATCTGGTTATCACCGGTTGAGAATAAAATATTCTGACATTAAAAACCCTATCTTCTGGGGTAGGTATGTCCATTATGAGTATCTTTTCATGTCATTCGGTCTAACCAATGCTCTTGAAGTATTTATGGATTTGATAAGCAGTATATTTAATGAGTATCTTAATATGTTCATGGTAGTCTTTGTGGATGATATCTTAGTTTACTCTCAGTCTGAGGAGGATCGTGTGCATCATCTGAGAGCAGTTCTGGAAATTTTGAGAAATCACCGACTTTATGCCAAGCTATTGAAATCTTATTTCTAGATTTGGGAGGTAAAATTATTAGGTCATGTGGTCTTGGAACATTTCATCTTAGTTGGCCCTGAGAAGATAAAATTTTATTATTACATGGGAACAACCACACACAAAATTCAATATTCATATCTTATTAGGTCTATTGGGTTATTATCATTCATTCATAAAGGATTTCTCAAATTTGGATTCTCTGATGATCGCTCTCACTAATAAGGGGTAAAGTTTACTTGGGTTAAAAAAAATCAAAGTTCTTTTATTGATCTGAAACATATTTTGACTTTTACACTGATGTTGACTCTTCTAGAGGACGGGAAGGGCTATGTGGTCTTTTGTGATTCCTCGGGTTTGGGTTTGGGATGTGTTGTTATGTAAGGTGATCACATGGTAGCCTATGGTTATCAATATCTTAGTAAACATGAGAAGTATTACCTAACCCATGAACTTGATCTCATAGTTGTGATGCATTCTCTTAAGATTTGGTGGCATTACCTTTTCAGAGAAAGGTTGAATGTGTATTTTGAACACAAGAGCCTAAGTTATATCTTCTCTCAAAAAAATAATAACCTCCATCATAGGTGTTGGGTGGATTACCTATAGTATTTTGATTTCAAGATTACCTATGCCTCATGGAAGGGGAATTTCATTGCTGATGTTTTAACCAGGAATCTTCTAACCCAGGCAATGAAGAAAGCAACTCAAGAGTGGAGTCTGATGGCTCTTTTTTCATAGTTACATTTAGGAGTGTGGGAAGTGGAGGATAAGGTTATCTTGGAAAGTATTCATTTGAACTCATCTCTTCTCAAGGTGATTCTTCAGGATCAGTATATTTATGAATATTTTTGTGGAATTAGGGACTCTATTTATGTTGGGGAGACCATTTCTGAGTAGTCATTCTCCACGGAGGTTTTTTATGCTTTCAAAATCAATTCGTTGTACCTATGCCGGTGGGAAAGGTTATGATGGAGGGGTTTCTATAATCCCCAATTGGATATGCACCTTGAAACCACAAAAATGTTTTATGATATGCAGTGATGATTCTGTTGGTCGGGTATGAGATAGGACATCACTGAATTTATTTTGCATTATTATACCTGTTTGTAGGTCAAGGTCGAGCACTAGAGACCTTCAGGTTTGCTTCAACTACTTTTAATACCGACTTGGAAGTGGGATGATATTGTTATGGACTTTGTGGTTCGGTTTCCACATACCCCTCAAAAAAAGAATTTTATATGGTATGTGATCGATAGGCTGACCAAATCGACTCACTTTATACCCATTCATGATACAACCAAATTTGAGGAGTTGGTAAATCTCTTTATGAAATATATTTCTCATTTTCATGGATTTCCATCTGTTATATTCTATGATATAGATCTATATGTTACCTCTCATTTTTGGAAAGGCCTTTAGGAGGTGATGGAATATCAGGTTTGTGTGAGTACGGTATACCATCCATGGATGGATGGATAGATAGAGAGGTCTATACATATTATTGAGGACATGATTTATATCTGTGTCCTCGATTTTAGTGGATCTTGGGATGAGCATTTTAGACTGTTTGATTTCACTTATAATAATAGTTACCATCCTGCGATCAAAATGGCTCCCTTTGAGGCCTTGTATGGAAGGCTATGTAAATATATGTTGTGTTGGTCGGATATTGGTGAAACTTACTTGGTTGGATTGATTTTGGTCTAAGAGACGACAAAAAATATTCAGTTGATTCATTAGATAGTGTTTAAGGCATGGAGCTAGTATAAATCCTATGTTGATAGTCATTATAGACCATTATATTTATTTTTTGGTGATCGGGTGTTCTTGAGAGTTTCACCTCGGTTTGGGTCATTGATGTTTTCTGAGGCAGGGGAAGTTTGCTACTTGTTTTTTGGGACCTTTTTAGATTATTGAGAAAGTGGAAAAATTAGATTACCTTTTAACACTTCCACCACAGTTTATGTCGATTCATAATGTGTTCCATGTATCGTAGCTTCAAAAGTATCTTTCTGACCCATCTCATGTCTTGAGCTAGGAGGATCTTGGTGTTGAGCCTGATTTATCTGTGAAAGAGCATCCATTCCAAATTTTTTATTCTAAGACAAAGGTACTTCATGGGAGGAAAATACCTTGAGTTTTTGTGTTATAGAATCATGCTTGTATTTTGCATGATACTTGGGATAAGGAGGCACTGATGAGAGAGTAGTGTCATCATATCTTTGTTATGGAAACTTCCTGATAAGTTTTCTAGGGATAGAAAGTTCTTATGGTGGAGAGGTTGTAACGTCATGTTACTTGTTTTTAGGTACTACTCATCCCTTGTTTTGATCACGCTTTGTTTTGGGTTTGTCTCGGGTTTTTTCAAGTGAAATTTGGAAAAATTTGGAAGCCAAAGGGGCTATGCATAGTTAGTGAAAGGTTAGGGAAAACTATGTGATTTTTCCAATCAAACCATGCACCCTTTAATGCTTCTCTAGAGGGGGCACATGGTTTTTCCAAACCGTGTAGCCAGACCCTCCAAACCGTGAAACCTAAAATAGTGAGGGTTTTCACAGTTATCACACAATTTGAAAAATCATTCACCCACCTAGGAGAAATCATGCATCCCATAATAGAGGCACATGGTTTGTCAAACTGTACATCCCTCTCCTAGAAACTATGTTTGTGGGTTTATTTTGTTCTGATTTTTTATTTTAAATTTCTAAATCCCTTGTTTATGATACTTAAACCCTTAACTCAACCCTAAAACAAATTCCTTAGCTAGGAAGGCTCTCTAAAGGTGATTTTAGCTCTCCAAAACCCTCCTTTGGAAAATCAAGTGTTTGTGGAAGATCTGATCCCCTTATAGTAAGTGGATATCCTCACATTCAATATCTCCTGATCTTTACATCCTTACTTTCTAGAGTTTGATGGATCATCACATATTGGATGGATCTAAACTCCATTTAATTGGATCATGATTCTAGGTTTGATTTCTATATCTCCTTAACCTTCGATCTACTTTGGAATTTTCGTTGTGGGTGTTGATCATTTGATTCCATGATAAAAGGTTGGTGATTCTGTTTAATATTTTCCATATAATTAAAAACCTTGATTTTTATTGATTTTTTTAAATAGATTTCAATTTATTTATGAAAATCCAATTTGATATGATTTGGAAATTGGAATTTGAAATGGCATGGATTTGGG
Organism: Viscum album; assembly: GCA_963277665.1. Taxonomy (NCBI): domain Eukaryota; kingdom Viridiplantae; phylum Streptophyta; class Magnoliopsida; order Santalales; family Viscaceae; genus Viscum; species Viscum album. Next base: position 1,788,018,301 of record OY728146.1, read on the forward strand.
GGGGGGAACCACCCATTCTGATGGAATTGGAATTTAGAGCGTATTTTCAAATTGATGGAGTTGATGAAATGATTTGAGAATTGCTTTTGAGAAAGATAGATTAAATTGTAATGATGGAAACCTATGATTGGTTTTGTGTTGAAAAGGAATGAAATGATAGAAAACCCATGTTTTGGTTTTAAAATTGAATTGGCATGTTGAAACTAAAAATTAGGCAATTGAATTGTAAATGATGATTGATTTGAAATGAGATTATTTACCCATTTTTTATTGATTGATTGAGCACATGCGATCTTAGGTGGTTGGTGGTTTATTTGGGACAATCATGCCTCGATCTTGATTTCCTAACATTGGATTGACAATGAAAACTCTAAAAAAAATCTATTTTGGTGTATCTTGTCCCTGATGGGATGTTTATGAGACCTATTCGACCTGAGCCTAAGGGATGTGTGTAAAAATATTTATCCATGATCACTAATATGAGAAGTGTGAGGATCCTAAAGATAGAAACTATCATACTTCAAGGAATATGGCCATGGTGCTTGTTGTGGTTATTTTGATTATGTATTCCATTGATTACATAAATTATTTTACTTGTGCCAAATGATTTATATAAATGCTTTTATATAAATTGTTTATTTAATTAGTGTTTGAGATGTTATTCATCCTTTTAAAATAATCATGTTTTGTTTTAAATATGAAAATGATGTATTATGGAATGCCCTTATTTATTTAATTTGAAATCATGATTTGGTTTATTATTATGGCATCTATTATGGAACACTTTGTGAGACCCTAATGGGCTTTATATCTCACACCCTACCTTTACCTTTGGGTGTCTGTATATTTTTTTATGCCAGTTCTGAATAAAGGGAAAGCACCACTTGGAAGAGGTGGATGTTCTTGATCCATTGGGATTGGAGTGATGTCTCCTTTAGGATGTTTGAGTTTTATATTTCTATATGTTGAGTACTTTTATGATGTTCTACTTTGAGTTTTTTTATACCTATTTGGTTTCTGGTACTTTCTCCTTCTGGAGTGTTGAGAATACTGACTTGTATGTTTTATCTTCTGCTATTTTTGTGGAAAAAAATTTCTCTCTTTTATCTTGTATGATCCCAAGAGCTAGTTGCCAACTCGTAGGGATCAGGAATGTCTTCGATCTATGTCAGTGTCAGCTTGAGTATTAGGGTACCTAAAAAAACCATTTTATGCATGTATTTTTTGATATAAAATAACCCATTTGTATATATTAATTGATTAAACTTGTCAAAATTTTATTGTTTTTATGTTTTGTGATAGGATACAGAGTTTGATAAAAAATGATGAAAAAGGTGATGAATGTAGTAAGTTGAAACCACTTCATGGTGCGGTGTGACACTAGATTTTTTAAGATATATTGAATATACAACATATTCAAGGACCAAAGTTGGATCTCGAAAATGAAGATCCAAACTAAATTAGGTGAAACCTGCTGGAAATAAAAATTACATGTCATGTAATTCATTTACACAACTTGTAATTGGAGAGTTTTACAGGACGTGAATAATTACATAGTGTGGAGAAAACTCATTTCCCCGAACATTACACATCGTGTACACAAATTATACGACATGTAAATTCTTGAACTGATTCTAAAAATCTGATTTATGATAAGTCATCAGTAGAAAATCATATCTTTTGACTCGGGACAAACCATTATGACCCGAGACCATTTAATGGACCATTTATGAAGCCACATGGATGGATTTGATCCTATAAATAATAGGCTAGGGTTTATTGAAGGATGATTGATCGGTAAGGGAAGTTCTGGATGATGGTATGCTGCAGATTTATTTTCCTACTTTCCTTTTCTTTTCTTTTCTTTATTTTGTGATGTCTCCCCTCTCCAAAATCAATTCTAATTTCCCATCCATCAATGGGTAGTTACTTTGAGTGATCGATAAAGGGGAATGCTGGACCTATATTCTTTTCTTGAGTTTTTGTGATTCAATTAAATAAAATCTTTTCTTATTTCTGCATCTACTTTCAATTCTTAATTTAGTTTTAAATTCAGAATACGGTTGTGTTGGGTTTTGATTCTGTTAATTTTAATTGTCTTGGTCGACGATCCATTTCTCCCTACACCCAATTCTTTTCCATATATGGTGGAATATATTAGGGTTGGGTGGTGATTACTTGACGGTCCTCAGCACGTGTGTAAAATTGTAAATTGGGATATTGGTTTATTAGGGAACAACAATTCTTGGTTAGGTATTTCCCTAATTAATCAAGAAAACTCACTAAAATTCCACACTTGAGAAGGAGATTAGACCAACCATAGGTTTCATATATTAATATTATCATCATAACCATATGGCCAAGGGGGGGAGAGGACTCCATAGATGAATCTCTCGCTTATCAGTCTGCAGAATGAAAAGGGGTAAAATTTAAAAATCATGATAGCATTGCACTAGGTCTAGCCAAACACGTTATGATCAATGTATTTCTCAATATTTTTAAAATTCAAACTAATCAAAATATTTTCTACTTTCACTTTCTCAACCTTAATTAAAACCAATTTTTTTAGAAAATCGACAATAAGTGATAGCCTTGTTTTTTGTGAACTCCTCTTTTGGAGACAACCTAGGGTTAACCATTGGACTATAATTAGGTAATAAAAATATTATTTTTCCACACCCCATGACAGACGTGCATCGGTAGGGTATTCGGGTTGGTTCGTGACATACACAACCCATCAAATAGCTCACCATCTAATCATAGGGCGCTAGTCACTCAAGACCATAGCCCTGTGTCTCAAATTATCAGCACCAACTCACGCATGTCACCCCTTGGTGACCTCACAACCCCTAGGATCATCTCGACCCTGGCCTCAATAGGTAGGGTCTAATTCTTAACCAAAACTCCCTTAGTGTATCAATTTTATGTCCTAAGCACTACCTACAATCTATACCTAGGTCTCGTCTCACATCTCCTAAGGGAGATCTCTCAGCCCATCACCCGGGAGGAAACCCCTCTATGTACCACATGATAAGTCCCAAAGGACTTACCTTACTCGTCTCACACACCAATACTCTCCTCCAACCTTGGGATGGAGTCCTCAGTCACTCGTGAGATGTGCGATTCTCTCGCCCGTCATCACTCACCCGCTAGCCCATCATGTATGCCCACTATCTCTAGGAACCCAACCTAGACTACCTACATCATGTCTCATACCCCAAGATATACCCAGGGAATCTCCTCAACTTACTTGATCCTCACACCCCTTTGTGACATGGTCGTTGGGTGATCTCAAACCATATAAGTTCTTAGGAGAAATTATTCCTAACGTAGGAGGCCCAGTGCCATCTTATCTATTCCACCTAGGGGACTCTCAGTTCAAATTCCTTATACCAGAAATCATGAAGTATACAAGTATGTAAACCCATGCATAAAAAAACATGTACAATTTTATCATAGGGGCCACCTATCTCAAACACAAATTTAACACCTCACCAAGTTCTGTCGAGCCTCACCCAAGCTCCTTCATGCTCCTGGTCACTTGTATCATGTCATACACTACCACAGAAAAATAGCTTTATACAGCACTGCCCTTTAACAGCACTAAAAAAATGCTGCTAAAGGGTACCTTTATCATCACTAAAAAAAGTTCTATTAAAAGTAACCCTTTATCATCACTTTTTTAATGCTGATAAAGGTACCCATTTTATCAGTGTTTTTTAGCATTGTTAATGGGACCCCTTTATCAGTTCTTTTTTAGAAGCACTGATAAAGACTCCCATTATCAATGTTTTTTTACTGGCACTGATAAAGGGTATATTTAAAAAAAATCATTAAAAATAATATATTTATATTGATATAAATATAATATATATTTTATAAATATGTTTTAGATAAGGCTAAATAGGTATTTACAATTAATATGTAAGATAATTAGTGAAAATGGATTATAAAATAATTAAAAATATTTTTTAAAATTAATAATTTACTAATTATTATTGATTAACATTCATTTAATAACAATTTGAATATAAAAAATCAAAAAATTAATAAAATATCAAAAATAAGTTGAAAACGTAACTTGGACTTGAAACGGGCATAACTTTTGATCTAGGTGTCTGTTTGGGATCTACCACATATCAAATCGAATCATGTGGAGAGACCTACACCCAAGTAACATGAGGGAACCCCCTTATCATGTTTTTCGTGGAAGAAAAGTTCTAGAAGGCCTCCAAAACTGAGTTTTTAGTTAGGGTACCCCAATTTTTAACATTTGATGGAATTTCATCCTCATTTAAGAGGGTCTTTTTGCTCATTTTCAGTGAGGATGGAATTTATTATCAGGGATTAAATTTATATTGATATTATAGTTTTGAAATTTTATCATTTTTTATATAGTACTATTATTTATAATCAAATATATAAAAATATATAAATATTTTGTATATATTCACACATAAAAATTTGATTTTATAAATATATAGGTGAATATATTTACATATAAAATGTATGAATAATTATATACATATACTATTAATGTATATATAATGTTTACATATATATATATAAAAATATATTTGTGTGTTCGTATTGACGAACATGTATATATTTATCTATATATTCTAATATATGTATATAAATATTGATATATAATATATGTAAACAAATATAAATATGTATAATTATATTTATAGATGAACACATATATACAAATATATGTATGTATGTATGTATGTATAAATATACATACACACAAACAAAACATATTTTATATATGTATTTAAATATATATATATAGATAGATAGATATATCATAATATACAGAACAAAACAATATAATATAATAGAGTGGAAAAAGTAATGGAGTGTGAGGGGTGGTCTTGGGTTCGAAACCCAGTAAAGGCGGGCGTGTGCGTGGGTGGTTGAAGCAGGTGCATAGCGCAATTAAAGAGGTGGAGAGATTGGAATAGAACTGTTAAAAGTGGAGATCGAGCATTGATAAAAATAGGGTAGTCCACCCTTAGATTTGAAGAAAAAAAATAATTTTTGACTTTTATCAGCACTTTTTTAAGCATCGATAAAAGTCTCCTTTTATTTGCGCTAAAAAACACCAATAAATGTTCCTTTTATCAGTTTTTTTTAGCACTGATAAAAGGGACCCCTTTTAACAAAGTTGAGAAAAACAATGTTTTTTAGTGATGTTAAATCCTTTTAAGTGATGATAAAAGCAGTGGTTCACTATCCAATTTGCAAAAAAAAATCTGACTTTTATCAGTGCTAAAAACGATGATAAATGTCTCTTTTATTAGCATTTTTTAGCACTGGTAAAATGGGACTTATCAGTTTTTTTAACATAGATAAAAGGGACTCCCTTTTAACAACACTGAGGACAATAATACTTTTTTAGCATTGTTAAATCCCTTTTTGAGCGTTGTTAAAGGGTCGATCTACAGTAGTGATACGACGCTAATAATTAATTATAACATTTTATAATTATTTATTAAATATAATTTAAATATACACATTCACTTAAAAAATCACCGTGAATTGTTAAAACACCAAAACCGCACCCAATGGTGTGCGATCAATTTTTTAGAACCTCCACTAGCCAAACCACACCAAAGCCTCATCATCCTTGCTCGATTTAATCATGCAGTATAATTGACACCACAACCCTAACCCAAAAACCACTGAAATTGGAAGGGTGAAAAGGAGGGCTACAAACGAAGAGAAAATGAAAGATCTTACCTTTGATCTTCATCGGAATACACCAAGAACCACCCATACCCTCCTGACACAGGGCAACCATGTGAGGAATAGGGTGAGGGGGAGACGGAAATGACCCACCTTGAGCCGCTCGCCCGATCTAAAGTGTGAAGGGGTCAATCCCAAAAACACGATTCTAAGATACAAAAAGTAAAACAAAAATGATGATTGATACTACACTGGAAATGAGGAAGATAAAATACATTGAAAATCATGAAAATTTTTGAAGTATCACTCACTTATAAAATAGTGATTTTAGTACGAATTTAAATCATATTTTTGAAATACTTTAATCGTTTTAATATAGGATATAATAATAGCTAAATAAATTTTCAATAAATTTATGCATAAAAAAGACAAAATTAAATAAAATTAAATTTAAAAAAGTTATAAGGGGTTATTTATAATATCTCGTTCGAGTAGAATTTAATTGTTGTGTATCCTATTTTTGGATTTTACTTTTTTTTTATTTTCATTATTTAAGCATTTTAGACTTTTTAAAGCCTAAGAAACATCATTTAGAAAAATAATTATCAATCAAAATTTGTGATTTCTAAGTAGGGGTGATGAGATGTATCAAGATTTTCTACTTAATATAGTGTTTAATACACATTTAAAAATTTGAGTTGGATTTGGTCCATATTTTAAGTAAGCAGGTCAACGAAGGTTCTTGAGCATGCTATAGGAATCCATGTTTTCGTGAGACTTCATGATATCACTAGGCATTGATGATAGAATCAAATATTGAATGTTGAACACGTCGTTCATATGTTTCTCGTAGACCAATAACTCTTCGTAACATGCCACTTGGGCAGGTGGATCAGGTAATGTTGACTCTAGCACGCAAAACTTCCGTTCATGGCGTAGAATAACCCGAAAGCGTCTAAATCATTCCTAGAAGTTACTAGCGGTGAGGATGTTGTCTTTATCCAGAATTGATTACAGGGATAGTGTGGCTGAAGATATTTTCATTTTATTCTATAATTAAAAGATCAAATGATTAGAACTTTCTTGATTACCTTTTATGAGAAATAATAAATTAATTTTATTAAGTATCCTACTATTTTATCAAGTCTTAATGGCCCGCACCACTAAACTTGGAATGTCCAATTCTCATGACATTCTAGTGGAAAGGATCCATATTCCCCTTCACGTGACCCCAATAAGGGTTGGTAAATATATTTAAAGGTATTTAGGTAGGCAGGTCTTTGCCAATTGTGAGCTTGCATCTCCTTGATCCGTTGAGTGGACTCCCCAATCCTGAAATCCTGACTTGGATTTCCTCAACATTTGCCTCCAATATTACATCAAGTCTAGCAAGGGATACTCCTATTGATGTAATATGGTTAAGTCAACCTAAAACCTTTCATAAGTTATTCCTGTATAAAAGTAAGTGTCCCAATAAGGGTTGGTTAAACACATGGTTTTATTGAGTCTTTCCCTTAATCAAGTAACAGAAGGATTAGTATGACTTAATATTTTGTTGAGGGATTTTTATCTCTTATGCATAAACTGCCTTATTATCTTTATCACATGCTTGTTAATACTAAGTGGAACTTACTTAAGTGATTAACCATGTCTTGATAATATTTACGCGCACCCTTGGTTTATTTTAGTTCTATCTTGCATGCTTGTTAGTTCATTAATTATGTGATCATGACAACACATCCATAATAAAAAACCATGCAAATGGAAGAAATAAAATAAAGTGAAGGGAATGATCATGATCTTTTTTTCTAATGGTTATTTTATCTAGAAGTTGATAAACTATCCCTGAACTAGGGGAGAAACACATTCGTGTTTACAGCTTTCCACCTATTCACCTTTGTATCTCCTTGGATTGGTTTCAACTCAACTCCTGACTTGGACCGCCTCCACCAGCTTGGGAGCTCCATCCATTACATATTCTTTTTAAACTCACACGCAGGTGAGGGATAAAAAGGGGTTTACATAAAAGAAACCATGAGCACACAAGCCCTACGTATTAATGAGGAGAGGTGGCTCGCAGGCCAACAATTAATTTAATAAATAAATTAAAAGGAAACCAATCACATACAAAGGTCTTGGTCTAGGTCATGATCACCCACATACATGCAATGAGTTACACATTTAATAAAACTATCATTAAATTCTTTAATCGTTCTTATTAAGATAAATTTTTCTCGAATCGATTAATTATTATCTTTAATTAATCAATCCTTTTATCTTAATCATTTTCTGAATTTCCTTGAGATTCTCATCCTAGTACATAAATGCACTTGGAGGTATCATGGTGAATACTCGTTTGAATCTACCCAACATGGATTATATTCACATACTATTTTACTCTTATAACATATGGCATACAAGACATTTAAATGCATGAAGTAACAACCTGTAGTACGATTTATGCATGATATGTAGTTATAAACATTACACAAACATTAAGGTTTTAACTTTGTGTCATTTGGTAAAGTACACGGCGTGTAGTTTGGCATGTACTACCTTCACCATTTGTCCCGAAGTACACGCCTAGGAACTCGGCATGTGAAGCGTACTTCAGAAATTTCGGAGTACATGGCGTGTACAGTGGGCTACACGTCGTGTTGTCTCCACATTACACAGTTACCGATCATCTTAGCCGTGTATGGTATACACGGTTTGGACCCTGAATCGAGGGGACTATACGTCATGTGTAGTGGGCCACACGGCATGTAATACAGTGAGTGTGTGTCTATTTGTCCCGATCAACACTCGGTGTAGAATTAACTACGCCGCGTGCAATAAATGCACACGACTTGAGTAATTGTCGAATTACTCGTGATGCACTGAACATGACTACATGGTGTGTTGTTCGGATTACATGGCGTATATGGCAGAGAACATGACGTGTAAGTCCGAACACATGATGTGTACTTTCATGTCACCTAGGCAGAATCATCGGCGCCTCCTAATGAGTTCTTTGTTTTAATTTTAATCAAAAGAATATTCATTTCTATTGAAATCTATGAGAAATGAAAAGAGGGAGAACAGATCTTGAAATCCAGATTACAAGAACAATTAACTTTGAATTTACAAACTAAATTGTTAAATCGTAAATCATCAATGAGTTATTTAAATAATTATAAACTATGATAACCTCGCTCTGATACCACTTGAAGGTTTCGGGCACAGCGGAAGCACGGTTGGACCGGTGCCCAACTTTAATTTTTATCATGATCAATGATTATCCTGGGATCAATGCAACGATAAATGTCAGTCTCCATGGAATAGAATCAAAAATTTAGATAAAGAAAGAAGAGGTCTAAAACCTTTAGAGAGGATCTTGCACATCATTTTATAATTAATTTAATTTTAATTTCTAAAGAAACAAAATACCTGATTATTCAGTATTTTCTTCGTTGATGATGTTGATCATCCAGGATGACTCTTTCAGATTGTCTCGTTGCACTTGCGAGGATCCAAACTAGAATCTTTCTAACAGAGATTCACACATGCTCCAATGGTCTTTGATTGATGTCACTCACTTTTCGGTTGTTAGCGCAGTGAACTAAATGTCTTGCGTCGATCGATCTGATCGCATGTTCTTCAATCTTGAAAAACGTCTCTTGTTCTTGAGAGGGAGAGATGAAAGGAGTCGAGAGAAAATTCCTGACTTGGAATTGCTTTTGCGTCATCGGTTTCCCTTACCTGGCACAATAGACGTACCTGTCTATTTATTGACATGGGGATTCAGTTATAATATTTAATTGCGTAATAGTAATTAAATACATTTATAATCTTAGAGAAAACTCATGCTACATAATAATAATAATTGCTTCATTATTTGTGGTGCACCAACTTGCACAAAACGGAATCATAAATGAAATTTTGTGCCACATAATTATAACAACGTTATTATTATTTTGTGTTGTGTCAACTAGTTAAATAATTATTTACCGTCTTGCAAATAATTATTTTACTACCAGACCGACCTTGATCCGCTTGAAATCCACTTCCATTTATTGAACACCCGAATAAATAAATAAATAATTTATTCTCTTAAATAAATATTTTATTTACAAACTAGTAAATAAATATTTATTAAATGTTCAATAAAATAAATATATATATTTTTATTCATAATCCCACAAATAAATATTTATTTAATTTATGCAATTATTTTAACTTAAATAAAATTATTCCACTATCTTGAGAATAATATTTATTTATTAAATTCAAATAGAATTTAATCGAGACCACCAGAAACACTTAGTGTGTGACCCTTTAGGATTCTTTCTCGTTGGCATTAGGCGGGCGTGCCAAGTCCAGGAGTACTGTCTAGCAACGGGTCAAGGCACCCAAGAGAAAAAACTTAAAGTCGCAACAACGACATCCACATACGAACGTTCACTGTGTAACATAATCTCTTTATCTCAATATCTCATCAAGTTGGTTTCATGATAGTGTCATCAACTTTTATGTTCGATATGTCGTTCTTTGACTACTTGAAATAAACTCGTCGTTACATCATGGTCATGAAATTTCGTGTGACATCTTTATTTCAATCAAAGGGTTGAGATATCAACTTCCATAAATGGAAGGGACAAATCCTTCCTCGACTTATCCATTAATAACAAGACATTCGTGACGCGCCCAATGTACCCTACTTCCCACAAATTATCTGTGTGATGATTTTCATCAGTAAATCAAAATGCGTGAGTCATGACACGTATTAGTGATAATCTTAAAGTATAAGGACCATTACACACACTCGCAGATAGGAATATCTGATGACACCAAAACATACGGAATTCCTAATAGCAGGTATGTTCTTATAATCTCCCTTCTTGGAGATTACCAAGTGCGAACTTTATGAGAAGAAGTCTCATCTGCTTACGAGTACTCGCACCTGACGATCTGTATACTATGTGTTTCATCATAGTATGGCATCCAACCGCAAAACTATATTTAAGAATATTGTTATAGCACTTCAAGGTTCTCATCATAGCGGGGAACTTCTATGACCTTGTTAATGCGACAAATACTCCAGGATATTATTATACTATAGTCATGCAGAACATTGAACAATATGTAATAAGACATTTAATATTTAAATACATTAAATATTTTTATAATCAAAGTACAAACAGTTGGTTCTATGACACTAAATCTTACATACCTAGGGTTAACCACTAGACTATACTTAGGTAATAAAAATATTATTTTGTCACGCCCCAAGACAAACGTGCGTCGATAGGGTATTTAGGCTGGTTTGTGACACACACAACCCATCAAAGAGCTCACCGGCTAATCATAGGGCGCTAGTTACTCAAGACCATAGCCTCGTGTCTCAAATTATCAGCACCAACTCACGCATGTCACCCCTTGGTGACCTCACAACCCCTAGGCTCATCTCAACTCTGGCCTCAATAGGTAGGGTCCAATTCCTAACCAAAACCCCCTTAGTATCTCAATGTTAGGTCCCAAGCACTACCTACAATCCATACCTAGGTCTCGTCTCACATCTCCGAAGGGAGATCTCTCAGCCCATCACCCTGGAGGAAACCCCTCTCTGTCCCACACGATAAGTCCCAAAGGACTTACCTTACTCATCCCGCACACCAAGACTCTCCTCCAACCTTGGGATGGAGTCCTGAGTCACTCGCGAGACGTGCGACTGTCTCGCCCGTCATCACTCACCCGCTAGCTCCTCATGTATGCCCACTAGCTCTAGGAACCCAACCTAGACTACCTACATCATGTCTCGTACCCCAAGACGTACCGAGGGACTCTCCTCAGCTTAATTGATCCTCTCACCCCTTGGCGACATGGTCGTCGGGTGATCTCAAACCACATAAGTGCTTAGGAAAAATTATTCCTAACATAGGAGCACTACGGCAAAAATAGTCTTTTGACACAGGTTATTTGCGACGGGATTATTTCTCGTCGTAAATAGTCCATCCCAGGGGTTATTTGCAACGGGATTTGGGGTCTCATCACAAAAGGTAATGCGCGCTTTCGTGCGGGTTGCGCGCTAAAGCGCGGGAAGGTTATTTGCGACGGGGGGATCCCCCCATCGCAAATAGTGTGTCGGTCAGAGGGTATTTGTGACGGGACCCGTCGCAAATACCGGCGGCGGTGAATGCGTTTTTGCGACGGGATGTTGTCCCGTCGCAAAAGGTGTGTCGGCATGTCACCTTTTACGACGGGCCCCGTCGCAAATACGCTTTTAACCACCGACAACAATTAATGCGGGCAAAGTTATTTGCGACGGTAAGACCGTCGCAAATAGTCCCGTCATAACTAATCTAACCTATATATACCCCCTCCGTTTTTCTTTCTCTTCCTCTTATTTCTCACTTTCTCTCTCTCTAAACTCGAATTTTAGAGTGAAATTTTCTCCTAGTTAATTTTTTTTTACGAAGTTGTGAAGGTGCATACATCAATCATAGATCAAGTTTAAAGGTATTTATATTTTATTTAATTTAGTATTTATTTAATTTTTTTATGTTAATTTTAATTATTGTTGATTAGTTGTAATTAAATTAGATTTAAATTGTTTTGTTATGTGTATTTTAGTAATAAATAGTGATAAATAGTACTAATTAGTAGTAATTAGTACTAATTAGTAGTTTTTAGGAATAAATAGTAATAAATAGGAATAAATAGTAATAATTAGGAATAATTAGTAATAATTAGTAATAATTAGTAATAAATTGTACTAATTAGTAATAAATAGTAGTAATTAGTAATAAATAGTAATAAATAGTAATAAATAGAAATAATTTGGAATAAATAGGAATAATTAGCAATAAATAGGAATAAATAGCAATATTTAGCAATAAATAGGAATAATTAGTAAAAATTAGCAATAAATATGAATAATTATTAATAATTAGTAATAATTAGTAATAAATAGTAATAATTAGTAATAATTAGTAATAATTAGTAATAATTAGTAATAATTAGTAATAATTAGTAATAAATAGTAATAAATAGTAATAAATAGTAATAATTAGTAATAATTAGTAATAATTAGTAATAATTAGTAATAATTAATAATAATTAGTAATAATTAGTAATAATTAGTAATAAATAGTAATAAATAATAATAATTAGTAATAAATAGTAATAAATAGTAATAATTAGTAATAATTAGTAATAATTGGTAATAATTAGTAATAAATTGTAATAAATAGTAATAAATAGTAATAAATAGTAATAATTAATAATAATTAGTAATAATTAGTAATAATTAGTAATAATTAGCAATAATTAAAAATAAATAACAATAAATAGCAATAAATAGCAACAAATAAGAATAAATAGGAATAAATATGAAGAATTAGTAAGAATTAGTAAGAATTTGTAAGAATTAGTAAGAATTAGTTGTAATTAGTAATAATTAGGAATAATTAGGAATAATTAGGAATAATTAGCAATAATTAGCAATAATTAGCAATAATTAGGAATAAATAGGAATAAATAGGAATAAATATTAAGAATTAGTAAGAATTAGTAAGAATTAGTAAGAATTAGTAATAAATAGTAATTAATAGTAATTAATTGTAATAAATACTAATAAATAGTAATAATTAGTAATAATTAGTAATAATTTGTAATAATTAGTAATAATTAGTAATAAATAGTAATAAATAGTAATAATTAGTAATAATTAATAATAATTAGTAATAAATAGTAATAAATTGTAATAAATAGTAATAATTAGTAATAATTAGTAATAATTAGTAATAATTAGTAATAAATAGTAATAAATAGTAATAAATAGTAATAATTAGTAATAATTAGTAAAAAATAGTAATAATTAGTAATAATTAGTAACAATTAGTAATAATTAGTAATAATTAGTAATAACTAGTAATAATTAGTAATAAATAGTAATAATTAGTAATAATTAGAAATAATTACTAATTAGTAATAATTAGTAATAATTAGTAATAATTAGTAATAAATAGTAATAAATAGTAATAATTAGTAATAATTGGTAATAATTAGTAATAATTAGTAATAATTAGTAATAAACAGTGATAAATAGTAAAAATTAGTAAAAATTGGTAATAATTAGCAATAATTAGCAATAATTAGCAATAATTAGCAATAAATAGCAATAAATAGCAATAAATAGGAATAAATAGGAAGAATTAGTAAGAATTAGTGAGAATTAGTAAGAATTAGTAGTAATTAGTAGTAATTAGTAATAATTAGGAATAATTAGGATTAATTAGAAATAATTAGGAATAATTAGCAATAATTAGCAATAATTAGTAATAATTAGGAATTATTAGCAATAATTAGGAATTATTAGCAATAATTAGGAATTATTAGCAATAATTAGCAATAATTAGCAATAATTAGCAATAATTAGGAATAAATAGGAATAAATAGTAAGAATTAGTAAGAATTAGTAAAAATTATTAATAAATAGTAATAAATAGTAATTAATAGTTATAAATAGTGATAAATAGTAATAATTAGTAATAATTAATAATAAATAGTAATAATTAGTAATAATTAGTAATAATTAGTAATAATTAGTAATAATTAGTAATAAATAGTAATAAATAGTAATAAATAGTAATAATTAGTAATAATTAGTAATAAATAGTAATAAATAGTAATAAATTGTAATAAATAGTGATAAATAGTGATGAATAGTACTGAATAGTAATCAATAGTGATAATTAGTAATAATTAGTAATAATTAGTAATAAATAGTCATAATTAGTAATAATTAGTAATAATTAGTAATAATTAGTAATAAATAGTAATAAATTGTAATAATTAGTAATAATTAGTAATAAATAGTAATAAATAGTAATAAATAGTAATAAATAGTAATAATTAGTGACAATTAGTAATAAATAGTAATAAATAGTAATAAATGGTAATAATTAGTAATAAATAGTAATAAATAGTAATAAATAGTAATAAATAGTAATAAATAGTAATAATTAGTAATAGTTAGTAATAATTAGTAGTAATTAATAAGAATTAGTAATAATTAGTAATAATTAGTAAGAATTAGTAAGAATTAGTAACAATTAGTAACAATTAGTAACAATTAGTAACAATTAGTAAGAAATAGTAAGAAATAGTAATAAATAATAACAATTAGTAACAATTAGTAAGAAATAGTAAAAATTAGTAACAATTAATAACAATTAGGAAGAAATAGTAACAATTAGGAAAAAAATTAATTGTAATAAATTGTAATAACTTGTAATGACTTGGCACAATTTCCAGTGAATTGACGGCACTCCTTTTGCTCGATGACTCTTCTCCTTTCAGCTTTCACCGACTCAAAACATTATGAAAAGTATGCTTCTACGTATGCATATCCAATCTCGTATGCACGAGTTTGAATATGCATTTGTAGTACCACATTTTTTATAATGTGTTCAGGTGGTGACAGTTGCAAGAAGATGATTCATCGATGAAAAGGGGGCTCTTTTGACCGACGTCTCATTTACTTGTAACTGTCTCACACAGAAATCATAATAAAGAGGTTGGTTCGTAATTTGGGCCTTTGTTATCGGAAGATTAATGCATGTCCAAATGATTGCATCTTATATTCTGGTGAAAATGATTTGTTGGATAGTTGTCACACATGTGGAAAATTGAGGTATAAATAAGCTCAACCAGGGAAGTCTAGATCGATTCCAGTAAAACAGTTGAGATATTTCCCCCTTACACCCAGGTTGCAGCATTTATTTATGTCTCAGAACACAGCGTCAATGATGTCATGGCACAAAACCAAGATTTCAACTGATAAATGCTTGAATCATCCATCTGATGGTGATTCATGGAAACATTTTGATTGTCTGCATCCGTCTTTTGCTTTAGAAACCCGAAACGTGTGATTGGGTATTTATACTGACGGTTTCTGTCCGTTTGGTTCTTATGTTAGTCAGTATTCATGTTGGTTTGTCTTTATAACTCTGTACAATTTACCTCCATGGATGTTGATGAAGGATCCCTATATATTTTTTACCTTATTAATACCAGGACATCCGAAAAAGAATATTGATGTTTATTTAAAACCATTGATTGATGAGTTAAATTCATTGTGGAGTGATGGTGTTAGTACATATGATGTTGCTATGAAACAAAATTTTATATTAAAAGCTGCATTGATGTAGACGATTAGTGACTTTCCGGCATATGGCATGTTATCTGGCTGGAGTACACATGGTCCGAAATCATGTTCTTACTGTATGAAATACAACAAAGCCTTTATGCTCATCAATGGAAAAAAAATCTTGCTATTTTGACTTTCACCGCTGATTTCTTCCAACCAATCATCCTTTTCATAGGAACAAATCTCATTTCAGAAAAGGTACAATTGAAAGGGATGAACCTCCACAAATGATCTCAGGTATAGAGTTAAAATCAGTTGTATTTTTATTATCTCCCATCACATTTGGGCCAACAATAAACCAACAGAAAGTTCATGCTTTGGGAAAGAACATAATTGGATAAAACGAAGCATTTTTTGGGATCTTTCATATTGTTCTGATTTTTTGGTCTGCCACATGCTGGATGTCATGCATATTAAGAAGAACTGTTTTGATAATTTATTTCATACGGTTTTGGATACACCAAGTAAGACCAAAGATACTATAAAGGCATGATTAGATCTTGCCCAAATTTACAGGCGACCAGAACTTGAACTATTTGAAAATGTCAGATCACAGAGGTTAATGAAGCCAAAATCAGCTTATACACTGTCCAAAGAGATTCGCTTACTATTTTGTCAGTGGATTGCAGATTTGAGACTTCCATATTACTATGCTTCCAATTTGGGAAGATGTGTTAAGAATGGTTATATTACCGGATTAAAAAGTCATGACTGTCGTGTTATAATGAAAAGACTTATGCCGATTGGATTCATAGGTTTGTTGAATTTTATGATTTGGGATTTGATAACAGACATATCATATTTTTTTCGAGACATTTGTGCAGCGACAACATCCTATGATGCGCTAAACAAACTGGAAGAAGATGTTGTTGTAATTATATGTAAACTGGAAAAAATATTTCTGTTAGCTTTCTTTGACTCAATGGAACATCTAATATTACATTTTCCACATGAAGCTAAATGTGGAGGTCCAGTACAATTTTGATGGATGTACCAATTTGAGAGATGCATGCAGAAATTGAAGAAAAAAGTACGTAACAAATCATCAGTTGAAGGCTCAATTGTTGAAGCTTATTTGCAAGAGGAAATTGTTTTTTTCTGCTCTCGTTATTTTGAATCTCAATATCCCTCAAAACACAATCGCATGGGATGAAATGAGGGAAATTTTAATGACGAAATGGAAAATAAATTGTCAGTTTTTAATCATCCAAATCTTGGTTTCGGTGGAGTTCATGAACGATGGATTTCAGATGATGAACATCACAGAGCTCATACATATGTTCTACTAAACTGTGAAGAAATGACATCATCTGTACTATGAGTGCTTCTATCACTTATTCTATAATTTATGTTACAGTATGTAAACTTATTTTATTTGTAGGTTATATGATAATCATATCAAGAATCAACTTCCACAAATTACAACAGTTACTCTTGAAGAACACAGACAAAAAAAATTCTCAATGGTTTCAAAAACTAGTAACATAAATTATTGATGGTTTAATATCAATTTTGTTTATTATTTATCATATTAATAATTGTTTTAAAAAAAATTAGGTGTCTCAACATAGTGATAAAATTGATGAGTGACTGTGTATATTGAGTAACCCACCATCCAAAATGGTTAAATCTTATAATGCATATATGGTGAATGGTTTTCAATTTCATACACGTGCATATGGGGAATCAAAAAAACAATGAACAGTGGAGTTTTCTTGAGAGGATCGCATCACAGAGAAACTAAAGTTAACTTTTATGGCATTCTGGATGAAATTATTAAGTTGTGTTATCTAGGATAGAATTACATAACGATATTTAAATGTAGGTGGTTGGATATTGAGAGAGGTTTGTGTGTTCATCCGACTCATGGAATCGTCGATATTAAATATAAAAGTCTTCTTATAGAAAATAAACCATTTTTATTGGCTCAATAGGCACATCAAATTTATTACGCAAAGTATTGTGCTACTTCAAGAGACTTGAGTGATTGGTGGAGCATAATAAAAATGAAATCTCAGGAAAATCAGTTTACTCAAACTAAATGTGGTTCTGCTGAAGTGGAACGAATTGAAATTTTTCAAGAGACTGCTCAAAATCCATCTTTTTCACAAAGAGACATGAATATCGATGATGACACTCCACAATTAAGGATCGATGATAATGAAGATGTTAATGATGTTACAAATGAATTTGAAATGATAAGAGATGATGAAACTGAAACTCATATGGATATTGATGATGTTGTGGAGGAAGATGAAGACATTGACATGGACAGTTATGGAGATGAGGATGAATATGGACATTGACACAGTTAAATGCTGGTTATAATCATAAATAATATATATCTATATAAAATAGTTATTTTTAACTATCTGCTAACAACAATCATTTTGTGTTTCAGATGGATCCTGATCTATTTCGTGAGTTGCAGGAGGTTGATCTACCTTTGGATGAGGGGGATTGTGGACCATTTGACCCTCAGCCTACTGACGGTTCAGGGGGTATGCGGAGTGTAACGGCCCAAAGTTTTTCAATGGAAATCCCCTTCTTATAATTATGTCATAAAATCACATGAAAACACAACATAATGAACTACTAAGTGCTAAGTGACCTTTAAACATAATTTTGTCACTTCTTTGTTTTTATTTTTAAAAATTCGACATACACGGTTGTGTTCAAGATGATTTTTGGAGTCTAATGAAACAAAAATAATTTTTGGTGAATAGTAGCCTACCCTTATGAATAGTAGCATACCCTTATGAATAGTAATATTACCCTTATGAATAGTAAATCATCTAACATAAGAGTAACTGTACCCATGAATAATTAAATAAAATTTAGACATCTTAGAAAGTGACAATTTGACCATAGTAAATGTTTTGGTATTTTTTAAGTCATGATTAATTAATTATAATTAATTAATTAATTTAAAATAAAATGTATTCTCCTAAAATGTATTAATTAATTATAAAATCAATGTCTTATAGTTTTTAGATAATTTTATAAGACCCTATGTAATTTTTGAAAGCACTATAAAATCAGTTTTAATTTTAAAAACTATCTTTTTAAGTGAATTATGATTTTAATTAAATATTAAATTAATAATATTTAGAAAATTATTTTTGAAAAATGGACTTCATTTTTGGATTTCACACATCGAAAAATGGTAGGGGTAAATTTTTGGTATTTTTACGAGATACTTGAATTTTTTATGAATAGTGAAATGCTGTAATTTACAAAAATAAGCTAAATAAGCTAATTATAGAGTCATGTGTGATGTTCTGATGATAATACCACTTGGTTCAGGATCACATGATAAAATTACTATTCTTGTTCATTCAATACTCACTATTCCTTATCTTAGGGTAAATTAATAAACTAATGAATTTTATATTAAGGAAACCCCTCTCCCCTCCACTATAAAAGCCACCCTTCACACCCTCATTTACTCACACCTCTCAACCTCCAAGACTTCTCTAAACTCTGCCCAAAAACCTTCCCTATCTCCTCCCCCACGTCCAATAGCTTCCTGTATCATAAAAAGACCAAGCTTAGGCCCTTAAGGAGGTTCTCAAGAGAAGGATTCAAGAGGTAATTTCTCTCCCTCTTCTCCTTTAATTTCCTTTCAAGTTCAAGTTCATTTCTTGATCTCTCCCCACCTATATTCATCAAAATTGTATTTTAACTCCATTATTATACATATACTATAATTTTATGATTCTAATGGTATATTATATCATCCAACCCCTTTTCCCTCTTCCTTTTATTTTATTAAAGAGAACGTTGTTCGTGAGGTGTTAATTTATCACCTTCAAGAACGACATGCTTTCTTCTTCCATTTCTACCTTCAGATCTGGTCTTGAAACCATTTTTATGGTTGAACCAAAATATTTTATATTTATTATGTCCTATTTAAAGTTCTGTAACTGACTTATGATCATATTTCTAAGTGATAAAATAAAACAAGTTCATTATGATCGAAAAACCGCCCAAATTAACCCAAATAATCATCATTTAATTCTTATCTAATGATTCATACATGTGGATCTAATTTGATTCATTATAATATCATTAAAAATCATTTAATATCATTAATAACATTTAATATCATTTCTGGATGTTTACCCATGTTCTACCCAAACTTCAATTTAAGAATACAAGTGAACGACTCAAGAAAACCATAAAAACAAACATCCCCGAACAATGTTTTTAAACTCTATAAGTCATACAAAGGAACATAAAATGACATAATGAAACCATAATGAACCCTATTAATGTATAAAATATTCTTTAATTTCTAATTAATGAATATAATGTCATTATACAGGACATTAAAGAGAAGGAAGCATTCGTGTACAAGGTAAGGGGAAATCTCGAACACAATTTTCTTCATTCGGGTTCTCCCTCTTCCACTCCATTTTTGATATGGTTACTCCTTAAAGGTAATTTTTTCATCATTGTCTTTACTTTTCTAGTATATACATGTTTGTCACTGGTTTTTATGTCAAACCAAAATTTTTCCAAAAGAACTCCTCTTTTAAGAACACCCCTTTTACTTCTTACTCAAAGTGGACGGTTCTTGTAACATGTATGTTATTCCCTCTTTCTTTTGGAAAACCAAAGCTTATGAATGTGTTAATATGAAATTAAACCCATTACATTCCATGTTTTATTTATGTATATCTTTGATATGTGTTCTATGTGGCAAGCATGATGATGATAATGTTATGATGTGATGGGTGCGTCCAGAATTATATAGTGCAATATGAATGTTTCAATGTGACGGGTGCGCCCAGAATTATACAGCGCTCCAATGCATTGGGTAAAGTGATGAATCTCATGAGTAAATGTAAAATGATGTGTGAACAAGATTCTATCTTGGTTCACAAGTATGTGTGGTAGTTAACCACTAATACATGATGTTTCATTTTTATGCATTTCCACATTTCAAGTCTTATATTTATGCTTCTTATCATGTTCATGATCTTTTGCCTATGTCATGATTATGATCACCCCATGATATATTCTTATTATTTATCCTCTTACTGGTATTTTAGCTCACCCCTTTTGATGTATATCCTCGGGTGGCTACATGTACTAAGGAGAGGACAAGTGCTAATAAGAAGCTAGAGAAGAAGAAATTAAATAAATGTTTATGCTTGATGTTGTAATTGTTATGTATGGTCCTAGTTTTCCCAAGACACTAAAACTTTGGATCCTCTATGTGTAATACTATTATGTTTTTTATATTTAAAATTATGTAATATTAATGTAAGAAAAGGATGGGTCACTATAGTTGGTATCAGAGGAAAGGTTTAGTTAATTTGGGAATTAGGATTAGTGAACCCTAGAGAAAACCTATAGCATGAGACTAAGTACAAATATGCACACAAGAATATTTACATAGGGATCCCATATGTTATGTTTTTGGTATAAATTTTTTAAATTAATAAGTTATTCATGCATTGTTTACTTATGTTTTGTTATAACTTTTTCTATTTTAGAAAATGGTGGGAACCAGGAGAAATCAGGCCAACAACTCGTGTGAGGGCCAATGCAACGATTTCCCGAACGACATCCCCAATGATTTGGGAGGTGGAGTTCAAAACTTTATGGTGAAGCTTACCCAATTATCTCAGGTTATGAACAATAACCATAATAATGGGGAACGTCCTCCTTCACCAAAGAGGGAGAAACTAGTTATCGAATGTTTTATGCGGCAACGACCACCGACGTTTTGTGGATCTTCTGATCCACTAGTTGCGGAACAGTGGGTCAACTCCATGGAGAAGATCTTTTCTGTTCTTCACTGTTCTGAGATGGAGAAGGAGACCCTAGCCGTTTATCGTCTAGATGGAGAAGCCTATCAATGGTGGGCTTTTATTAAGAACACCAAGCCAAGGGAGGAAATTGAAGAGATGAAATGGGAATACTTTAAGATAATGTTTCTTAATAATTACTTCCCACAAACTCTTCGTACGAAGATAGAGAGAGAATTTATAGAGCTCAAGAAAAAGGAAGGATAATCTATCACAACCTATGAAGAAAATTTTACAAGGCTCACAAGGTACACTTTGGGTTTTGTTATCAACAATGATAGAAAAATTGATAGATTCTTTATTGGATTAAAACCACACCTTCGAAAGGCTCTTGCAATTCGATACTTTGGGCGTTATGAAGAAGTTGTTCGGTGTGCTCTCAAAGTGGAGATAGAGTTTGGAGAATAGTCCCATGGCTATGGTGATAAGAAAATAAATATGGAGTTTCAAGCTGGTGGATCTAATGATAAAGGTGGGAATAAAAATCAACGACCCATGTGCCAAAAATATGGGAAGTTGCACCATGGGAACTGCTTCAAAGGGATGGGGAAATGATTCAAGTGTGGGAAAGAAGGACACCATTCTCAAGAGTGTCGAAAAGACACGAAAAGGAAGGAGAATGTAGCCGATGAAAGGAGAGAACCACTCATGGTTCAATGCTAAAACTGTAAGGAGCTAGGGCACTATGCAAACTAGTGCACTAAACCTCAAGCTCTCGAGGGTAATCAGCATCAGCAGCCACAAAAGCCAAAGGAACAAGGGAAGCCTTATGCCATCACTACTGCGGAGGTGGAGCATGATAATGAAGTTGTACAAGGTACACTTCCTAGTCACTCAATAATGGAAAAAGTCTTATTTGATTCTGGTTCTACGCATTCCTTTATATCTTTCTAGTTTTCTAGAACTATAGAATTGAAGACTTGAAACCTTGAAGTAGAGATATCTGTAAAAACACCGAGTGGTGCAATCATTGCCGCCCAAGTGTTTGACTCTTCTCCCGTTGGCGTACGTGGGAAGATTCTTCCGAAATATCTCGTAATACTTCCCTTGGTGTAATTTGACGCTATAATGGTAATGGATTGGCTCTCGTTATATAGATCACATATCAACTGTAGGGAAAAGGAAATATCTTTTCATATTCCGAACCATCCCATGCTCCTCTACAAATGTAAGGAAGATCATGAATCTCCTTTGAAAAATCCTTCAATGGTGTGGGTGTTGATTCCCTATGAAGAATCATACCTCTCCCAAATGGTTGAGTTGAAGGAAAGTTCCAACCTTGAGGAAATGCCCATCATGAGGTAATACGGCGATGTATTTCCCGAAGAGTTACCCGGAATTCCCCCGGATCGTGAGGTAGAGTTCTCAATTGAACTCATACCCGGAAATACTCCTATCTCAAAGTGTCCCTATAGGATGGATCCTATCGAACTAGAGGAGTTAAAGAAGCAGCTACAAGATCATCTGGATAAAGGGTTCATACGCCCTAGTGCATCACCTTGTGGTGCACCGGTTCTCTTTGTGAAGAAGAAGGATGGAACAATGCGGCTGTGTATCGATTATCAGGAACTCAACAAGATCACCATAAAGAACAAGTATCCTCTCCCAAGGATTGATGACTTGTTCAATTAGTTAAGAGGATCTCAATACTTCTCAAAGGTGGATCTTTGTTATGGATATCATTAGGTAAAGGTGAAGAAGGAAGATATTTAGAAGATTGTCTTTCGTACAAGGTATGGGCACTATGAGTTTTTGGTGATGCCCTTCGGACTTACTAATGCCCCTGCAATCTTCATGGATTTGATGAATAGAGTATTTAGACATTACCTCTACAAATTTGTGGTAGTGTTTATCGATGATATTATCATCTACTCCAAGAGAAAGGAGGAACATGAAGAACATCTAAGACTTGTGTTGGTGACATTAAGAAAGGAGAAGTTGTATGCCAAGTTCAGCAAGTGTGACTTTTGGATGAAGCAAGTCACATTCTTGGGACATGTGATCACAAGTGAGTGAATTTCTGTGGATACTTTAAAGAAAAAGGTGATTGAGGAATGGCCCAGGCCCTCTAGTGTCACAGAAATCTGTAGTTTTCTTGGATTAGCTGGGTACTACTGACGTTTTGTGAGAAACTTCTCACGATTTCCAAGCCCGCTAACTAAGTTAAAAAAGAAAGGGGTAAAGTATGTCTGGATGGAAGAATGTGAGGGAAGCTTCAAGGAGCTAAAGAGAAGGCTGATCACTGCATATGTACTCACACTACCGAAAAGTGGAGAAAGTTTTGTGATATACAGTGATGATACAAAGAAATTCTTGGGTTGTGTACTCATGCAAAATGACAATGTGATAGCCTACGCCTCACAGCAGTTGAAGATCCATGAGCAGAACTACCCGACGCATGATCTAGAGCTGGAAGCCGTGATTTTTTCCTTGAAAATCTGGCGGCACTACCTTTATGGTGAGAAGTGTGACATATACACCGATCACAAGATCCTAAAGTATATATTCACACAAAAGCAGCTCAACATGCGTCAAAGGAGATGGTTAGAGCTAATAAAGGATTACGATTGATCTATTCACTATCATCCTGGAAAGGCGAACAAGGTAGCTGATGCTCTAAGCAGAAAAGAACATGTTACTCTATCCATGTTGCGGATTGAGAAAGACCCTATATTATTATATATGCAAAGGATGGATTTGGAAATCATAAGGGCAGGGGATACATCTTACCTTTCCCAAATGATTGCGCAACCATCCATCCAAGAGAAGATTAAGGAAGCACAAAGGGATGATGTGGAGATACAAAAGAGGGTGAATGCAGTAAAGGAAGGGAAGCTGCAAGAGTTCCATATCGACGATGATGGTGTGATTCAGTTTGGAACGTGGATTTGTGTGCCTTCATCACTCGGGATAAAGGAGCTATTAGATAATGCACATAGCTCAACATTCTCTATCCATCCTGGGAGTACCAAGATGTACCGTGATCTCCGAGAACACTTCTGGTGGGATAACATGAAGAAGGAGATTGCGGAATATATATTAAGGTGCTTGGTATGTCAGCAAGTTAAAGCTGAGTGAAAAAAGTCCAAAGGTATGATGCATCCATTGCCTATACCCATGTGGAAATGGGAAAATGTTACTATGGACTTTGTCATGGGTCTCCTGAAGATGTCAAAGGGAAATAATGCGATATGGGTTGTGGTTGACCGACTCACCAAGACTGTCCATTTTATCGTTATTCGGGAAGAGCTATCGCTTGAACAACTTGCAAGTATATATGTGAAGGAAGTGGTGAGACCGCACGGTGTTCCACTCTCAATTGTCTCTGACTGTGACCCAAGGTTCACATCTAGATTATGGAGGATCCTTCAACATGCTTTGAGTACTGAATTAAATTTCAACACGGCCTATCACCCCCAAACTAATGGCTAGTCTGAAAGAACTATTCAGACGCTTGAAGATATGCTAAGAGCCTGCTCTCTAGAATTCAAAGGTGGATGGGATCAGCATATCTCATTGGTTGAGTTCTCATACAATAATAGCTTCCACTCGAGTATTCATATGGCTCCATATGAAGCTCTGTATAGAAAGCGATGTAGAACTCCAACTTTTTGGGATGTAGTTGGACAAAGAAAGATACTTGGACCCGATCTTGTTCAAGAGATGACAGAGAAGGTTCAAGTCATCCAGAAACACATCAAAGCTGCTCAAAGTCGGAAAAAGAGCTATGCTGATAATCGTTGAAGGGACTTGGAATTCGACGTTGGAGATAAAGTCTTCCTTCGAATATCTCCATGGAAGAGAGTCATGCGATTCGGGAAGAAAGGGAAGCTAAGTCCAAGGTATATTGGCCCCTTCGAGATCCTTGACCCTAGCCTCTCCCCACGTCCAAGAGCTTCTGGTATCATCAAAAGATCAAGCTTAGTCCCTTAAGGAGGTTCTCAAGAGAAGGATTAAAGAGGTAATTTCTCTCCCTCTTCTCCTTTAATTTCCTTTCAAGTTCAAGTTCATTTCTTGATCTCTCCCGACCTATATTCGTCCAAATGGTATTGTAACTCTAGTATTATACATATAATATAATTTTATGATTCTAATGGGATATTATATCATCCAACCCCCTTTCCCTCTTCCTTTTATTTTATTAAAGAGAATGTTGTTCGTGAGGTGTTAATTTATCACCTTCAAGAACGACATGCTTTCTTCTTCCATTTCTACCTTCAGATCTGGTCATGAAACCATTTTTACGGTTGAACCAGAATATGTTATATGTATTATGTCCTATTTAAAGTTCTTCAACTGACTTATGATCATATTTATAAGTGATAAAATAAAACAAGTTCATTATGATCGAAAAACCGCCCAAATTAACCCAAATAATCATCATTTAATTCTTATCTAATGATTCATCCACGTGGATCTAATTTGATTCATTATAAGATCATTCAAACTCCTATAATATCATTAATAACATGTAATATCAGTTCTATATGTTTACCCATGTTCTACCCAAACTTCAATTTAAGAATACAAGTGAACCACTCAAGAAAACCATAAAAACGAACATCCCCAAACAATGTTTTTAAACTCTATAAGTCATACAAAGGAACATAAAATGACATAATGAAACCATAATGAACCCTATTAATGTATAAAAGGTTCTATAATTTCTAATTAATGAATATAATGTCATTATACAGGACATTAAGGTAAGGGGAAATCTCGAACCCAATTTTCTTCCTTCGAGTTCTCCCTCTTCCACTTCATTTTTGATATGGTTACTCCTTAAAGATCATTTGTTCGTCATTGTCTTTAATTTTCTGGGATATACATGTTTATCACTGGTTTTTATGTCAAACAAAATTTTTTCAAAAAGAACTCCTCTTTTAAGAACACCCCTTTTACTTCTCACTCAAAGTGGACGGTTCTTGTAACATGTATGTTATTCCCTCTTTCTTTTGGGAACCCAAAGCTTATGGATGTGTTATTATGAGATGAAACTCATTCAATTCCATGGGATATTTATGTACATCTTTGATATGTGTTCTATGTGGCAAGCATGATGATGATAATGTTATGATGTGACGGGTGCGCCCAGAATTATATAGCGCTATATGAATGTTTCAATGTGACGGGTGCGCCCGGAATTATACAGCGCTCCAATGCATTGGGTAAAGTGATGAATCTTATGAGTAAATGTGAAATGATGTGTGAACAAGATGCTAGCTTGGTTCACAAGTATGTGTGGTAGTTAACCGCTAATACATGATGTTTCATTTTTATGCATTGCCACATTTCAAATCTTATATTTATATTTCTTCTCATGTTCATGATCTTTTGCCTATGTCATGATTATGCTCACCCCATGCTATATTCTTCTTATCTATCCTCTTACTGGGCTTTTAGCTCACCCCTTTTGATGTATATCCTCAGGTGGCTACATGTACTAAGGAGAGGACAAGTTCCAATAAGAAGCTAGAGAAGAAGAAATTAAATAAATGTTTATGTTTGATGTTGTAATTGTTATGTATGGTCCTAGTTTGTCCAAGACACTAAACCTTTGGACCCTCTATGTGTAATACTATTATGTTGTTTATATTTAAATTTATGTAATAGTAATGTAAGAAAAGGATGGGTCGCTATACGGAGGGGGCGCGATCTTGCGCGATAGATGATTCCTGACCCTATTCCCGAGCGACGTCCACGTCTTGGTTTTGATCCACACACACAGAGGTATGGTAACCTGTATATTTTAGTTAGTTTTCATTAATTAATTTATATATATACTGATTGTCTGATTATTTATTTATTTTTCACAGTTTTGCACATGTAGCTATTGGACAGGAGAGCGCTATATTGCGCAATTATTTTTCTCAGCCATGGATCACATGGGAACAGATTCTCGTTGATGTGCGGCTCGACATGTTCGATCATTGGCTGGTACGTAAATAAAGAATATTTATTTTGAAATTTATTTTATTAATAACTTGATATTATAAATTATTTGTAGGGTTTAAGGTATCTCATTGATGATAGCATGCGTGACAATATCCACACGGCATGGCAGGTGTCTATGAGAGACCGTTTCCGTCAGTTTTTGCACAATTTGAGAAGAACAGTCATTAAGAAAGCAGGAGTGACAGAATTTGATGAGTCGTGTAGAGCCCACCGACCAAAGTACATTTCATCTCACGTTTGGGATTAATTATGTTTACATTGGTTGGGTGGTGGATTTCAGATGAGATCTTCAGTGGGACGACAGAACTATGGGAGACAGGAGGTGACACATCGAGCTAGTAGTTGTACATTCAGTACGCATAGAGAGCATCTGGTAAGTATATTTTTTAAATATTATATATAACTTTAAATATAAACAGTTTATTTTATATTTCTGTAGGCAGTCGAGCATCCCGATATTACGGAGTTCGACGTTTATCGGAGGATGTACAGTGATTCAACCACTAGAGAGATTAGAGATGATCGACAGCGTCGGATTGTGGTCAGTATTATTTTTTCAGTTTGACAATTAACTGTATATAATATTTTCACCATTTTAATTTCAAATTGAAATTGAAGGAGTCATATGAGGCTGCGACCTCTCAGACACAAACTGAGAGTCAGGACGAGACGACTGAGCAGACCAGTGTCCACCATTTCGATAAGGTGGTATGGATGCAGGCGACACAGTATGACTTTGAGAAGGGTTGAGTAGTTGATATCGGCTCTCATTTGACTCTTGGTACTTGTTATGATACTATTGCGATGTCGGCGTCCAGTTCAAGAGGAGCTCGTGGAGAGACATCATCTTCTGCCTCACAATATCATGAGCAGTTGCGAACTCAATCTAAGCTTATAGAGAGTTTGCAGAAGCAGCGTGAAGAGATGTGTCGGTGACAGCAGCAACAGCAGCAGCATGAGGAGGAGATGCGTCGATAGCAGCAGCAACATCACGAGCAGATAGAGTACATGTGTCGTCTGACTCGTAGTTTAGGGATGAAGTTTCCCCCACCATCTCCAACAGTTCATCCACCTCCTCCAGAAGACGACCCCCCCGGTGATTTGTTTTTTATGTTAAAAACATTTGAATTTAAGATTTATTGTAATATGAACTATTTACAGTTTCTGTCTTTTATATTGGTACAAATATTACATAATTTAATTTTTTAATTTTTAATATTTTATTATTTATTATTAGTATTATATTTTTTAATATTTGTTTATTTTACTAATAATAATAACATTTTATGATTTTTTTATATTTTTTTGTAAATATTGAGAATTGTAATAATTTTTTATTTTTATTATTTTAATAAAATTAATATTAATTTTTTATTAATCATAATTTTATTAATTTTTTTATTATGTTTAGTATTTGCGACGGGCTCCCGTCGCAAATAATCGATTTTTTTTTAATTAATAGTATTTGCGACGGGACGTCGGACCCGTCACAAAAGGTTATTCTATATATAATGTATATAATCGAAGGATTAGTTGCGACGGTCCGTCGCGAAAGGTTATATATATATATATATATATATAATGTATATAATCGGATTATTATTTGCGACGTCGTTTTCTGCAACGGGCTATTTGCGACGGGACCCCGTCGCTAAAACTTATTTGCGACGAGATCCTGTCGCAAATACCTCTAATTCCAGTAGTGGAGGCCCAGCGCCATCTTATCTCTTCCACCGAGGGGACTCTCAGTTCAAATTCCTTATACCAGAACTCATGCAGTATACTAGTATATACACTCATGCATAAACAAACATGTACAATTGTATCATAGGGGCCACCTATCTCGAACAAAAAGTTAACACCTCACCAAGTTCTATCGAGCCTCACCCAAGCTCCTCCATGCTCCTGGTCAGTTGTATCATGTCATGCACTACCACAAAAAAACGGATTTACGCAACACTGTTCTTTAACAGCGCTAAAAAAACGTTGATAAATGGTACATTTAACAGCGCGAAAAAAATGATGTTAAAAGTACCCTTTTATCAACACTTTTTTAGCCCTGATAAAAGTACTCATTTTATCAATGTTTTTTTTAGCGTTGTTAAAGGGACTCATTCATTAGTACTTTTTTAGAAGCGCTGATATAGAGATCATTTATCAACGTTTTTTAACTAGCGTTGATAAAGGGTATATTTCAAAAAGAATATTAAAAATAATATATTAATATATAAATATATCGATATTGATATAAATATAATGTATATTTTTAAATATGTTTTAGATAAGGCTAAATATACATTTACACTTAATATATAAGATAATTAGTGAAAATGGCTTATAAAACAATTAAACATATTTTTTAAATTAATAATTTACTAATTATTATCGAGTAACAGTCATTTAATAACAATTTGAATATAAAAAAATCAATAAAATCAATAAAATATTGAAAATAAGTTGAAAACATAACTCGGATTTCAATTGAGTATAACTTTTGATCCGGTTGTCCATTTGGGTTCTACCACATATCAAATCGAATTCTGCGGCGAGTTCTACACCCAGGTAATACAATAAAACTCCCTGTCATTTTTTAGGCAAAAAAGGTCCGGAAGGCCTCTAAAACTGTGTTTTTAGTTGGGATACCCTAATTTTTAACATTTGATGAAATTTCAACCTCGTTTAAGATGGTCTTTTTGCTTATTTTCAGTGAAAATTGAATTTATTCTCAGGAATTACATTTATATTGATATTATGGTTTCAAAATTTTATCGTTTTTCATATAGTAGCATTATTCATAATCAAATATATAAAAATATATACATATTTTGTATATATTCAGACAAAAAATTATTTTTATAGATATATTTGTAAATATATTTACATATAAAATATCTTTCTAGATATATAAACTTTATCTAAATAAAAAATAATATCCATTTTATTTAAAATAAAAATGTATGAATATTTATATACATATACTATTAATGTATATATAATGTTTATATATATATAAAAATATATTTGTGCGTTTGTATTGACGAACACACACACACATATATATCTATATATTATAATATATGTATATAAATGTTGATATATAATATATGCAAATAAATATAAATATGCATAATTATATTTATAGATGCAAACATATATATAAATATATGTATGTATCTATGAATGTATGCATGTATAAACATACATACACACACAAAACATATTTTATCTATGTATTTATATTTATATATATATATATATATATATATATATATATCATAAAATGCATAACAAAACAATGTAGTGGATTGGAAAAGGCATTGGAGTATGAGGGAAGGTCTCGGGTTCGAAACCCAGCAAAGGCAAACGTGTGCATGGGTGGGTGAAGCATGTGCACAACGATTTTTAAGAAAAAAGTGGAGATTGAGTGGTGATAAAAAGAGGGTAGTCCACCCTTCAATTTGAAGAAAAAAAATAATTTTTGACTTTTATCATCGCCTTTTTTAAGTATCGAAAAAAGTCTCCTTTTATCACCGCTAAGAAAACGCTGATAAATGTCTCTTTTATCATCAATTTTTTTAGCACTAATAAAAGAGACATTTATCATCGTTTTTTTAACGCTGATAAAAGAGACCCCTTTTAACAACACTAAGGACAACAATGTTTTTTTAGTGATGTTAAAACCTTTTAAGCGATGATAAAAGGGGTGGTCCACCATCCAATTTGCAGAAGAAAACAATATTTTTTTATTTTTTTTTGACTTTTATCAGTACTAAAAAACGCTGATAAATGTCTTTTTTATTAGCATTTTTTTAGCAATGGTAAAATGGGCCTTATCGGTGTTTTTTTAACGCAGATAAAAAGAACTCCCTTTTAAAGCTCTTTTTTAGCGTTGTTGAAGGGTTGATCTGCAGTAGTGATACGGCGCCAATAATTAATTATAACATTTTATAATTATTTACTCAATTTATTTAAATATACATATTCACTTAAAAAGTCGCCGCGAATCGCTGACACCAAAACCACACCCAACGGTGTGTGATCAATTTTTTAGAACCTCCTCGGCCAAACCACACCAAAGCCTCATCATCCTTGCTCGATTTCATCGTGCAGTATAATTGACACCAAAGCCCTGACCCAAAAACCACCGAAATTGGAAGGGTGCAAAAGAGGGCTACAAACAGAGAAAAAACGAAAGATCTTACATTTGATTGTTGTCGGAATGCACCAAGAACAACCCCCACCCTCTTGACATGGGGCACCCAAGCGAGGAAGAGGTGGGGTGCGGGGAGACGGCCGAAATGACCCTCGAGTATAAATTTTCAATATATTTGTGCATAACTAAGACAAAATTAAATAAAATTAAATTTTATAAAGTTAGAAGGGGTTATTTATGATATCTCATTCGAGTATAATTTAGTTGTTGGGTATCCTATTTTTGGATTTTACTTTTTTTTTACTTTCATTATTTAAGCATTTTAGACTTTTTAAAGCCTAGGAAACATCATTTAGAAAAATCATTGTCAAGCAAAATTTGTGATTTCTGAGGGGTGACGGGATGGATCGAGATTGTCTGCTTAAGCTAGTGTTTAATACAGTCAAAAAATTGAGTTGGATTCGGTCCGTATTTTAAAAATTTAGATAAAATATAATTTAAATAAACGATTACTATTAAATATTATTAATTAATATTCACATAATAATTATCACATAAATTAAAATTTATATACATTTTCATGATATGCTTAAAAATATACGTTTGATATAAAAAATGTTATATTAAATTGAAATAACATTAAAATAAAAAAGATTAGGATTATTCTTGATTCTCGGGTCGCCTCGTATGAACTTTTGGGTTTTTTTTAAAAAACTGTTTAAATCCA
Organism: Viscum album; assembly: GCA_963277665.1. NCBI lineage: Eukaryota > Viridiplantae > Streptophyta > Magnoliopsida > Santalales > Viscaceae > Viscum > Viscum album. Next base: position 1,788,050,841 of record OY728146.1, read on the forward strand.
TTTAAAATACATATTATTTTTTGATACCACAATCTTTAATCGATTTTAAACAAATAATAATAATAAATTTACCTGTGAATGGATTTTTGAAAAAGGAATGTGTAAAATTACTTTTTGATCCTTTAGCAAACATGCCTAGTTTGACACGTTGTCAACGAACCTAAACCTATACTTCTTTTTAGGCTGTATTTTTTGAAAGTAAAGTGATTCAGTTGGCGTGGCTTCGCCGATCCCGATCTCAGGATGTCTGATGATAAGATTCCATCAATTATTTATTTACTAAATATATTAATTTATTAAACAATATTTATTTATAAAAACAATTATTTTAATATACGTATTATTTGTAATATAAATATCATTTTAAATTCTTTTTAATAATAATACTTTTTATTATTTAGCAATTCACCCCAGCAAACGCGTGGACCTTATTTACTATTATGTTTAATAAAATAATAAAGTAAAAACTAACTAATTTAGAGATTCAATTTTAGAACAGGGGGTCTTTTTATTTATTTTTTTAATTTAAAGGATCGGTTTGTATTTTATTTTGAAAACTGGGTGTGTCTATAAATTGACGCTAGACACTTTTACCCAAGAGCGCCAATTCATTTGACGCTCTTGGGATTTTGTTTCCAAATCCCATGCAACCCCTCCCCAACCCCTTTATATATATATATATATATATATATATATATATATATATATATATTATTTATTATAATTATAATTATAATAAATATATTTATAATAAATATAATAACTAAAATAAATACAATAAATTTATAATAATGTTTAATATAATTATAACAATTATATAATTATAATAAATATATAATTATAATAAATATAAAATTATAATAATTACACAATTACAATAATTAAATAAATATAAATATAATAAATATATAAATATAATAATTGTATATTTATAATAAATATATAATTATAAATATAATAATTATATAATTACAATAATTATAATAATTATATAATTGTAAATATAATAATTATATAATTATAATAAATATACAATTATAATTACAATAATTATAGAATTATAAATATAATAAATATACACTTATAATTATTATATAATTATAATAAATATATAATTATAAATATAATTGTTATAATTATTAAAAATTATATAATTGTTATAATTATTAATAATTATATAATTGTTATAATTATAATAAATATATAATTAGTGTAATTACATAATTATAATAAATATTATAATAAATGTATATTTATATTAATATTTATAATAAATATTCTAATACTTATTATAATAAATATACATTTATTTATTATAATAAATCTAAATTTATTTTATACATTTATTATTATAAATATGTACAATAAATGTAATATGATACATTTATTTTTTAATTATATTAAATGTATATTTATAATTATATAAATGTATAATAAATATAATAAATATAAATGTATAATTACATATTACATTTATTATAATAAATAAATAATTACATATTACATTTATTATAATAAATAAATGTATATATAATTACATTTATAAATGTATATTTATTATAATAAATAAATGTATATTACATTTATAAATAATTACATATTTATTATAATAAATAAATGTATATTACATTTATAATAAATGTATATTTATATAAATAAATGTATATTAATAAATATTATTAATGAAAATTAATAAATGAATATTTGTTAATAAATATTATTAATGAAAATTAATAAATGAATATTTGTTAATAAATATTATAATAAATAAATGTATATTTATAATTACATTTGTAAATGTATATTTATAATAAATGTATATTTATAAATAAATATTATTAATAAATATTATTAATGGATATTAATAAATGTATATTTATTAATGAATATTATAATAAATAAATGTATATTTATAATTACATTTATAAATGTATATTTATTATAATAAATAAATGTATATTACATTTATAAATAATTACATATTTATTATAATAAATAAATGTATATTACATTTATAATAAATGTATATTTATATAAATAAATGTATATTTATATATAAAAATGTATATTACATTTATAAGTAATTACATATTTATTATAATTAATGTATATTATATTTATAAATAAATAATCATTTATTCAGCTAATAAATGTATATTACATTTATTATAATAAATGTATATTACATTTATTATAATAAATGTATATTACATATTTATTATAATAAATGTATATTACATTTATATAAATGTATATTTATTACATATTTATTATAATAAATAATTACATTTATAAATGTATATTACATTTATAATAAATACCTAATAAATGTATATTTATTATAATAAATAAATGTATATTACATTTATAAATAATTACATATTTATTATAATAAATAAATGTATATTTATAATTATATAATTATAGTATATAATTATTCATAGATATGATAATTATACAATAAAGATAAATAATTACATATTACATTTATTATATTATAATTAAAAAATAAATGTATTATACTATTTATTATACATTTATTATACATATTTATTATAATAAATGTAGATTTATTATAATAAATAAATGTAGATTTATTATAATAAATAAATGTAGATTTATTATAATAAATAAATGTAGATTTATTATAATAAATAAATGTATATTTATTATAAATATTAATATAAATATACATTTATTATAATTAAATATTATAATATTTATTATAATAGATATTATAATAATATTTATTATAATAGATATTATAAATGTATATTTATTATAATAATATTCATTATACATTTATTAGATATTTATTATTATAAATATTATAATATTTAATTATAATAAGTATTTATTATAAATATAAATGTATTATAAATATTTATTATACATTTATTATACATTTATTGTGTATTTATTATAATAGTATTTATTAATATTTATTAGATATTTATTATAAATATTTATTATAAATAAATTATTTTATTTTATTTTTTGTATTTATTATAAAAAATATATAATTATGCATTTATTGTATTTTTTTATATTTATTATAATAAATAGAATTATATATATATATATATATATATATATGGGATTTGGGGGTGGTGTGGGTCAAAGCGCCACTTCAAGTGGCGCTGAACAAACCCATTTCCCTAATTTTAAAAAACCCTACCCCATTAAACTAAAAAAAAAACCCAACGACCTAAATTACCCAATTTAGAGAAGACAGTAAGTCATGTTCATTGAAATGAAAAGTTGTGCAAAAAAAACTGTGTTTCATGGTCGCAAAGGAAACAAATAAAACTGGGAAATGCAAGAGGGTGATAAAATCTCAGTCTTTTTTTATTTCATTTTATTGATAAGCGTTGCAGAGAACACATGTTGCATAACAGTCTCTTGTAGTCACGTAATCCAAACCCTTGATAATGTCATGCTATATTGAATCTTCATCATCAAAATCTTGCAACATATTTTTATGTAAAAATAATCATATGCGAAGGTAATACTTAATACTAACGTAGATTACAATGTTGCAAGTAATTCGTGATCAAATATACATATGGCCTATAACTATGTTGCTTCTTTTCATAAAGTGCATGTTGTCCTATTGGATAATAATTAATATATCAATCAAACAATTTGTCAATAAAATTCACTATATGATAACTGCATGTTTATCCACTTTCCTAATGCATAAGGATGTTGAAGCTCCTAAGGATCGTTGAACCACTGAGAGGGGGTGGGTAAATTAGTGATTGTCATTTTATAAAATTTCAATTTTATGAAATTTAACTCATGCAACTTGTTAGAGTTACATTCCTTATCAATTTTTATAAGCAACTCACAAGCATGCAAATGTAGGAAAGTAAACAAGGCGCGTCAAATTTAGAATGAAGTGAATACAACTTTTGAGCCAACTTCCGTTGGATTCATTCTATCTCCCAACAGGAATAATTATACTGACTCTCGTCACTTAACAAAATTTTTCTTACAAAACATGCACCACAACAAAAATGTAACTTTGTGAATCCCGCTCCAGGAAAGTTCATCCAAAAAGTCCGCCCGATTCCTCTGTCCGATTTCTTCGCCCGCTGTGTCGGCTTTCATTAATCTCTATTTGATGTACCTTTACTAAAACTGTGCTTGATGCAAACTTTCGTTCTGTCTGATTTAACAAAACTCAATGCCTTATAAACTTTCTGCACAGAAACTTTGTCCATTGCACTTTGTTCGGTAACAGAACTAACCTTTGTCCGATTCTTCGGATCAAAACATTCTGTCTGAAACTCTTCTTCAACACGAAACTCATCCTTGGTTGGAAACTCACTCTGACACAAATTCTACAACACTTCAACTTTTCGCATGCGTGACCAATGTCAAGTACGATGTACTTTTGAACCCCTATTTATAGGTGCTCTCGGAATAGTAAAGGTGGGAAACCAATTTCGTCTTCCCGCTCACTGAAATTCATAAATCCAAATTTCGTGCTCATTTGAATTTCGCTAGGATGATTCTCAACTCTTTTTTAGAACAATCATGAATCTTTTGGAATTCTCAAGTGTTTCCAATTTTCTTCAAATTTCCTTAAACTCGATGTTTAAGAAACTTTTCAATCTTTGTAACTTCAACTTTGTAAAACTTGCAACTTCGACTTTGTAACTTTAACTTTTTACAACTCGCAACTTTGTACATTCAGAGAACCTCAACATTGTTCTTCTGGAAAATTGCAACTTTGTACATTCAGAAAAAACAAAATTTCTGACAAAAAGTGTATATGGAAACCCACAAATTCATACTTCTAGAAGAATCAATTTTTCTAACAAAAAGAGTGTATGGAAAACAAAAACTTTGCACGTTCAGAAAACTATGACTTTGTACATCTGAGAAATGGAAACTTTGTAACTTCATGAAACTTAAACTCTGTATCTCTCTACATACTCCAACATTGTAACTTAATGAAACTTCAACTTTGTAACTCTGTACAAAATTCACCTTTGTAACTTTACAAAACTTCAACTTTGTAACTCCATACAAACTTCAACTTTGTAACTTTGTACAAACTTCAACTTTGTAATTTCATAAAACTTCAACTTTGTACATCTAAAAAACTTCAACTTTATAACTTCTGGAAAATTCAACTTTGTAACTCTGTACAAACATTGACTTTGTATCATCGTGAAACTTTAACTTTGTAACTCTGCACAGACTTCAACTTTGTAACTTCATGAAACAAAAACATTGTACATATGGAAAACATTCTTCATCCAAGTATACTATTCATCTATTGGACAAAAGTTCGTTTGATTACAAATATCTATTTGATTACAATACTCTGTCCGATTACAAAAGTCCACCTGATTAGAAAAGTTCTTCATCTAATCTGCACTTTGTAAAACTTGAAATGCTAGACTTTCTTACAACTCATCGTTTCAAATGTTTTTCCAGAAAATCACCATCTAATTCACTATTCATCCAATGATGAAGTTCAAACTTTTTAACAAAAAGTTCGTCTGGAAACATGAACTTTAGAAACTCCAGAAATTTGCACTCACTGCTGGAAACATGACTTATACCAACGGTTTCAAACCGTTCGTAAATGCCTAAAAACCATCAACGGTTGTTCAAACAGTTGGCTAGTTAGCCATCGGGATAGACATATACCAACAGTAATAGTATAACTGTTGGTATATGGCTCTGGAATGCACATTATACCAACAGTTTCAGTTAACTGTTGGTATAACTTTATACCACGGTTGATAACTGTTGTAAATTAGTGAATTTCAGATCTATTCCAATGATTCTAAAACCGTTGGAATAATCCTTTACCAACGGTTTATATAAAACCGTTGGTAAAGACTGATTACAGGTTCTATACCAACGATTTTATGTAAACCGTTGGTATAAAGTCACTTTTCACACATATACCAACGATTTACAATTGTTGGTATAGCCTTGCTGCAATTGCAGCAGCAGGCCGACCTGTCTCCCCCTCCGCAATCCCCTGTGCACCTGCAATTATAAGCATGTATATCCAGAATTGAATACAAAATCTAGAATTTAATTGAATTCAAAATTCAATTCAGAACCCAATTGCCCTATACAATACAGAATTCAGAATTGAATTCTCGATTGAATACATACAAAATGAATTATATACTGAATTTTGAATTATGAATGAATGACACATACAAAATGAATTATGAATTACATACATAATTCTGAATTATGTACAATGTATTCAATTCAGAATTCAATACATATAGAATTTAATTATGTACAACACATACAAATTTGGCATACAAAATATGGATAAATGACTAATATGACATACATAATATAATATAACTAATATGGCATACAAAATATGACTAATATGGCATACATAATATGGCATAAATAATATGAATTCAGAATTTAATTAACAGGCACAGGTGATTTTAGATGAAATCAGTGTGATTAAAGATTGACTAATACTTTTCACATGTAATTAGATATAAAAATGGATAAGTGACTTCAAAAATTTCATTTTTTAGGGGGGTGGAGGGGTGTCCAAGGGGGTGGGGGGGGGGGGGTGTCTAGGGGTGGGGGGGGGGGGGTTCAAGGGGGTGGGGCTGTCCAGGGGGTGGGGCTGTCCACGAGGGTGGGGGGGCTGTCTAGGGGGGTGGGGGTGTCTAGGGGGTGGGGTGGTGTCTGGGGGGGGTGTCCAAGGGGGTGGGGGTGTCCGGGGGGGGGGGGGGGTGGCTGTCTAGGGGTGGGGGTGTCCAAGGGTGGGGGGGGGGGGGTGTCCAGGGGGTGTATAGGGGGGTGGGTGGGTGGGGGTGTCCAGGGGGTGGGTGGGGGGGCTGTCCATGGGGGGTGCGAGGTGTCGAGGGGGGTGGGGGTGTCCAGGGGGTGGGGTGGGGTGGGGGGCTCTCCAATGGGGGGGGGATGTCCAGGGGGTGGGGGTGTCTAGGGGGGTGTGGTGTCCAGGGGGGTGGGGTGTCGAGGGGGTGGGGGGGGGGGGGCTCTCCAATGGGGGGGGGGGGCTGTCTAGTGGGTGGGGGTGTCTAGGGGGTGGGGTGTCCAAGGGGGTGGGGTTTCGAGGGGGTGGGGTGGGGCGGGGGTGTCCAAGGGGTGGGGGTGTCCAGGGTGTGTGTGTGTGTGTGGGGGGGTGTATCCAAGGGGGTGGGGGTGTCCAGGGGGGGTGTCCAGGGGGGTGGGGGTGTCCAGGGGGTGGTGGGGGGCTGTCCAGGGAGGTGGGGGGCTGTCCAAGGGGGTGGGGGGTGTCTAGGGGAGGGGTGAATCAGTCACACATATATTCAGTCACAACAAATCATCAAGTCACATTTTATTATTTATAGATAAAGAAATAAAGATAATGTGACCTACCTAATCACACATATATTTAGGAACAACAAATCATCAAACATAAAATGTCAATAATATTAGTAAAAAATGTAACAGATCAATCTGTCCCTCATCACCATCACTATCATCAGCGTCACCATCAGCCTCATCCCCATCCTCATCGTTGTCCCCACCATCGTCCCCGCCCTCCTCAACGCCCTCCTCCTCTCCCTCATACTCCACTTCGGCCTCCTCCTCGCCCTCCTCCTCGTCCTCCTCCTCCACCTCGGCCTCCTCCTCGCCCTCCTCCTCCGCCTCGACCTCCTCCTCGCCATCATCATCACCAGGAACAACATCGTCTTGACCACCAGTAGAACTGCCACCTGGTGATCCATATATAGAACTCATTAATGAAATATATTCATAACAAGCTGTGCTGGCATCTGGTGGAAGTGTTGGACGTAAAATTTTTATCAGTTTCATAAATGCAGTGTTTTCCCTAGCAGACTGTTCTGCCGTCTCCATGGCCCTTTTTTCAGCCTGTTCTGCCTGTGTCTTAACCTACTGAAACTTGGTGGTACTAAAAATCATACCTGAAGAGGTCCAATACCTCATCAGGACTATACTCTTCCTTGGTTGGCAGTGTACTCTGCCAGGGTGCTCATCTCCCAACACCTGATGTAAGTGATCATTTGTCCCAAAATTTTCAGGTCATTGGGCACAAAGGGACTGTAAAGAAACCTGTTACAAATATAAATAGATTATTAAGTTACAACATAGATATTAAAATTTTAAATCAATAAATTAAAACTTACAATCTGTTGCTGAGTCGGTTCCTTAACCACTGTTCCATATTTTTTCCTTCTACTTGGGAAAAACAATTTTTCTCGAGGCACACATCCTTCAATATTCAATGTTTGCCTCTACAAAATGTAGGCAACCATAATTAAAAATAGGTTACGAATAATTAATTTCCTAACTAAAATTATATGAAAACTTTAGCAATCAAATAGATTATGGAGGAAACAATAGAAAATACAAGTCGTAAAGAAAAATTATAAACAACTATCATACCTGCTTCCTCTCATGATCTGACATTGCAGTACGTCCCAATGTGTGGAGGTATTTTTTAGCATCAATGTTTTTTTTATTTTGGATGATTACTAAATAAAATTCAACAATACAAAAGATATTATTAATGAAAAACATGAAAATTTTCATTTAAATACCTCAAATGTGATTAATACCTTAAACTGGATAGTCATCCAATGAGTAATAATCTATCGATACTATTCTATCGGACAATCATCCACGATAGGTAACGACTCTACCTTTGTGCCAAATCCAGCACGCCAGCCAATATACGACTCGTGCTTATAGGCTCTCCAAAGCTCACCTAAATCCTTTAGACGTGCTGGCTGTGCACTGTCACTATCGGGGAAATTAAACCGAAGCTAACACCAAAATATTAATTCATATAAATACAAAAATAATATATTGCATTAAATAAAACATATTTTTTTTACCCATATCAATGCCCAAGCATTATCCTTGACTTAATTTGGAAAATATCTCCATGAGAGCGGACAAATGGGAATGATGTTAGAGTATTTGGCAAGCGTCACCAAAAAATTCCGACATTGCTACCCTGTTTTTTTCAATCATTTGATTGTCTTTATTGTAGTCCACCATCAACTGCGTGCGGCGGTTCCACACTGCACGTATTCATGTACGCCCCTGCCCCTACCTCCTATCATTAGATGCATTTGTTATGAAATAAAAACAAATATTTTATCAATACATGTTATAATGAAAAAAAATAATGTTATAAAAAATTATTAGGGTTCTATAAATATACCTGCGATAGTATGATCAATGAGCACCGTTGGATCCATAGAAACTGAAGGACCACCCTGTACAGGTGGAGTGGGTCCCGGTGTATGCTTCATAGGGACAAAATGTGGTGGAGTAGGATTCTAAGAAGATGAAATATATAAGCTTAGAGAGAAGGAATTTGAAGTAAAATAAGAGGACATAAATGGCTAGCCGAATGCTGGATGAGGAGTGAGAATCATCATCGTATATGGTAAAGATGGGTGAGGAGACTCAGATGTAAAAGGTGGTGAAAACATGAGAGGCCTAAATATCCTGTGTTCCCCTAACGACACACCGGGATCAGAATGTAGGATAAATGGTATGTTAGTGGGAGGGGCATGGTCTAATCGGGTACACCGACCAGATCACCTAGCTTTCATACCACCCCCCTCGTACCACCACCCTAAGTACTGGGACCACTACTAGGCTGCTCATCAAATAATTTTCGCCTAATAGGTGGATCCTGAAAAAACATTTAAAACAAAATTAATCACATGGAATTATATATTATTTACATATATATATTTGAAATAAAATACTCACTACATGCACTAGTGGTGGAACGTCCATCTCAGCTATGCGACGATTGTTGTCCATCATCGTTTTCCATCGCCTCTCTTCAATTGGTTTCATTTCCTGCATTTGAAAACAAATATGGATGTAATTAGAAATGGATAACTAATATGTAACCTAAAAAACAAAATATATGAGAGGGAATAGGGGGATTCATGGATAATTTAACTATCCATTGTTTTAGGTGAGCTTGAATAGATATATAATGAATTCAATAAATCATAAAATATGTAATAAAGAAATTTAATTTTGAATAGTATGGTTATTTACTAAGTGTCATCGGTCTATTAAAATCATGGAACATTAATTCTGAGGCTTTATTTCACTCAACAACCAAGAGACAGAGCATACTGAATTATGCCTCTTGAAAATTCAGAAAGGTATATATTATGAATGATTAAACCCTTAAGATAGTTGTAAATGATGATATAAACATATGAACAAGGATACGATATCTACAAGATTCATAAGGGGTAAATCACTTACTGAAATTAAGGAAAAATTTAATTTCTTTAGCCCAAATATATGATGCAGGTTTCTATACATGTTTTACAGAAGAATACAAACCATCATGTTCATTATCTGGTGAAATGTTAAAGGGAGTTCTTAGAGTTATACTAATTTTATACATGGTCAATAAAGCATTAAAATTTTCACCAAGTTAGAAATTTTGGTTTTGTAGGTTTGAATACAGTTCAATTCCAAATTAGAAAATGCAATTCAAATAAAATTGCAACCAATAAACATTGAAAATTCACATTAAGGTCAAGTTAGATACAAAATATTTGTAATCAATATTAAATCAATTTGAATAGTACCAACCTTAACAACCCAAGCAGAGCTAAACCAAAATAATTGAGAACATGGATGGATGATTCTATATATTTCCCACTACAACTTCAGGTTCACAGTCAACTCTGAAAATTGAGCTATTGGAGTCATCAAAAGTAATAAATGGATCGGTTCCAATGGAAGTAGGGATGGTGTCAATTCCATCATTACCATCATAAAAAACAGGTCTTGTAATTACTTCAATAATGACACCAAATTCAGGTCGAAGATGGTCTTTGATATAAAAAACTTGTTTCACCATTGATGCAAATACATATGGTTCATCAATAGAAATAGTGTGAGTCATATCAATTACTTGAAATCCATAATCATCAATACATGTGCCCTAACTCGTCATTAAATTAAACCACTGGCACTTCATCATCGTGACTCATCCATGAGAGTAAAAATTCAATATTATTATTTTTTCAACGACTCTATAATAACCTACATTTTAAAATCACAGTCTACTATCTGCTTCACTAACATAACAGTCTATTATGGTAGTAACCATAACACCATCATGTTTTGTTCTCATGTTCTTTTCTCATTCAGTGATAATAAATCTGTACCCATTGATAAAAACTGATTTATAGCCACGAACCACAATATTAGGACCAAAAGCCAAAGCTATTATTTCTTCAGAGACAGAGTCAACAAGAAAACTCAATAACTGAAATATAAATGAATATTAAATTTAATTAAATATTGATTTAATTATTTTAAACAGTAATATTTTTACCTTCAATTTTAACCAAGCAGAAAACTCTTTGATATGAAAAGTCTCTCTCCTTCTCAAAGATAAAGAACAATGATTTCTATTTATCATTGCTTTATGTTCCATATAGATCAAAATAGGAATAGTTTAATAGATATGTAAGATATACATATTCAATTTACTTACCTTATTTAGTCATCAAACAAATCATAGTTGAACAAAACTGTGTGATGTGCCATCTTCCGCTCTTCAAGGCTTAATGTCGTCAATGTATATGATCCAGAAATTTATCCTATTTGAGTAAGTGATGGAAAACTAGGTTAAATTTTCTCATACTGTTCTTCTTCGTTTCTCATTGGTCTGTTCATTCTTGTAGTAATATCAAACAAATACATAGAGCATAAATCCATATATTCTTGAGCCAAGTAACCGTTCACGATAGAACCTTTGGGATGATTCCTGTTTTGGAAATAAGACTTTAATGTATACATATTTATTTCAGTTGGATACATTCAATGAAAATAAATAGGTCCTCTGAGAAGTATTTTAGTTGGAATATAGACAGTCAGATGCATCATGCATGTGAAAAATTATGAAGAAAATATTTTCTATAACTCACACAAAATTAATGGGGAATCTACCAACATTTTTTGCAAAAAATACTTAAGAAAAATTCTTAGCAAAAAGATCTACAAAAAAATGGAACAACCAAATAACAACCACCCTTAAACTATTGGATAAAAGATGACAGATTTCTATTGGAATCAACTCATGCAGAAGGACGTGATAATCACGAGTCTTTAAAGATTTTAGCTTCAACTCTCTTCTATTGACCCGTTTAGATATGTTGCTTTAATATCCATCATGAACTTTAATAATCTCTAGTACTTCCAGAAATTACTTTTTTTATATAGGTGTCATCACATAAGAAGTACACAGAACTTTACATTTATTTTCAATGATACGTATAAGATGCAATTTTGGTCTAATGCCCCAATCCACCAAGTCACACCGAGACAGTAAATCATCTTTTGTCTTTCCCTTAACATTTAGAATAATTTAAAGCAACATTTCACATATATTCTTTTCAATGTGAATTACGTATAAGAAATGACATAACAAATTGGTCGACCAATAAGGCAAATCAAATAAGATACTCCTCTTCTTCCAATTCTAATAGGTTTCAGTGGAAACATTCTTTCTCTTTCGAGACTTTATTTGACACTTCTCGAATGAAAAACTAAAATCTTTCAACGCATTAAATACATCAGTTCTAGAAATATGCTGAGTTGGATCATCGGTCTCCATGGTATTGTCAAATCTTCGATGATTATTTCTATATAGATGGTCTATTGGCAAGAATCGTCGATGTCCCATAAGACTGAAACTACAATGACGTTTCAGTCTTCTGGATCATGTATTCTTCATACAAATAGTACATGATAGTTTTCCCTTCGTACTCCATCCAAACAACATTGCATAAACAGGAAAATCATTGATCTTTCACATAAGCGCAACGCGCATATGAAATATGTCTTTCGAACATGCATCGTATGTGCACACACCCACATCCAAAAGAAGTTTCAACTCTTTTATTAAAGGTTTCATGTATACGTCTATATCATTACTGGGATCAGAAAGTCCATATATGAGTATAATCATGAAAGTGAAAGGTTTTTTCATACACAACCATGGTGGAAGGTTATAAATGTGTATAAAAACTGGCCATGTGTTGTGCGAAGTAAGAATATTACCAAATGGATTAAAAACATCACATGAAAGACCCAATCACACATTACGCACATCAGCTACAAAATCAGGATATTGAGCATCAAATCACTACCATGAAAATCCATCTACAGGGTAAACCAAATCACCATTAGTCTTATTTCTCTCAGTATCATTATATCACATTTTTATTAATATTTCATCAGACATAAAAATATTATGGAGTCTGGGGATCAATGGAAAGTGACATATTACTTTCTGTGGCACACGGGATGGTGTTCCACCAACTTTTGGCTTCCAGCGGGATGTGCCACATTTCATACAATCATTTCGTTCAGCAGTTTCCTCCCAAAATAAATTTCAATATTTCAAACAAGCATGAATTTTGTTTCTTGAAAATTCAAGTTCCTCAACTAACTTCCACACCATATAGTGGCTTGAGAGAATATCTGCATAATTTGGAAGTAAGTCCTTCAAGACAGTAAGAATATAATAGATGGAAGTATTATAAATCTCATACATAGTTTTCTCATAAAATAATCAGATTAAAAATTATATCCTTTTCATTTTACCACATTGTCAATATACTGGAGTCATGAAAACATCATTCAATTTTTTCACCCTGACAACATCATCATTTTCATTAGACGCATCATGTGCGCTCATATTGAAGTCTTCTTGGGTTGGAATCCTTTATTTTTCGTGATGATGAATAAACGGAAACTGGTCATATAAAAAATTCTCCAATCCAGTCCTCTCATTTGGATCATCAGTATTTTGAGATTTCATTTTCTCCCCATTGTGATACCACACATAGTAGTTTACTTGAAAACCATATTTGGTTCTGTGGTAGATGAATTCTTCACGGCTCAACAAAGGTCTTATAACACAATTATAACATGGTAAATGTATGTGACCACTATATGAAGCATTGTGAAATAAAAAATCTAAAAATATCTCTAAATTGTTTTGAAAATCGCTTGAGATCTGATCGGTTTCATACATCCAACTTCTATCCATTCTATAAATTTTTTTTATAAGTCATTTCATCAAAAGCAATTCAATAATATGGAAGTTTAATCGAAAATATATTTAAGTAAATGAGAATTGTTCACTTTATATGAAACCATAACTAACACACTACTCTATATGATAATTATAATATAAAAGACAACAAAATACTCTATTTATAACAAAATACTATAAATTAATATAAATCCATGATATTGACTTCAATTATAAATATAATACCATGAAATTTGTTCATATTGAGAGAACATATATAATCTATGAGATAATTTTGAGAGTCCTATACATATTGTGTCAAAGATAAGGAGAGATTTTGAATCCATGAGCCTTTGAAGGAGAATAATCCCATTATTCTCAAGTATTCAATGAACTAAGTAATAACTTGATCATGTGAGATCTGGAGAGTATTTTGAGACTAAAAAATATATTCAAGGAATGTTTTGAATATCTTTTAAGAACTATACATGAGTGTAAAAGATCATGTACACCTGTGGAGGAGAATTATTCAGGAGTTGAGTAAAATTTAGATCGAAGAAATTTTATATTTTAGTAGATTATTTGAGTGATATTCATAATATATATTCAGAATAAATGGGAAATATAATCTGAAAATGATGGTAAAAAGTTCCTCAGGGATTGAAACATCATGGTCATACATGTTGATCATGATCCAAGAAAGATTAAATGGAACTAAGAGGAGTTTGATGTCATAAGATGAATGTTCCACGAGGAAAATAAGCATATACACATGGAGATTTCGAATAATGAGACTGAAATTTATTTTCCAAATGGGATAATCTATCCCCATTTTAGATATCCATAAAGGAAGGGGTTTCTAGTTGATGTAGTGAACTATTCCTGGGTTTATACCTTATTATTAAAACAATGTGAAGATATACTAATTCAGTTATGTGTGCCTAAATTTTAGGTGAAATGTGTTTTGGAATTTTTTCATTTATCACATACAAGAGGACACCATGGACTTGATAGAACATTGTTCAAGATATTATAAAGTGAATTCTTTTCATCAAAGATGCAAAATGTGTAAATAGAGTTTTTTAAATAAGTTATTGATGCTAAAAAATGGAAATATTTTGAAAAGTTAGGAGATTTCATAACACCCAATACCCAAAGTCGAAATATTCATTGTACGGGGAATAGATTAAATAGTAAGATTCCATTAATCATTTGGTATCACATACTTTCTATTGTGTGTGTTTCTTAAGTGTCAAAATGGGTAGAATCTTGGGCCAATTTGAAGAAAACAACTACATTTGTGATCAAATTTTTGATGAGGAATGTATTTTCCTAGTTTTGAATTCATTATTTAATTATTAGTGATCATGGAATGCACTTAAATAATGACTTTTTTGTATTATTAAATGAGAAATATGAAGTTCAATAAAACACCCTAACACCTTATTAACCAAAAAAATTTAGGTAAGTGACATTATTCAACTAAAAGATCAATAAAATTTTAGAAAAAAACATAAGTTCAATGTCATTGGATTATAACAATAAGTTTGATGATTTATTATAGTAATACATAGAGGAATTTAAAAAACTAATTGGTATGACCCCATTTAGGATTATTGATGGAAATCCATTCCAGTTATTAGTAGATATGAAACATTATTCATATTGGTATATGAGGAAAGTGGATATGGATTTAGAATAAGGTGGGAAAGTGGTTCTTGTAATTGGATAAATTAAAAGAGATCTATAGAGACTTATATGAGAATGAAAAAAATAAAAAATAAAAATCCAAGAAGTGGCATGACTAATGAATCAATTTATGAAAATTCACACCCATGGGAAATATACTTTTGATTAATTCATGTTTAGCATTTCTTATAGGTAAATTTCACCCACATTGGATGATACCTTTCATTGGAGTCAAATATTTTCCACATATATCTATTATGATCCAAAGAGGACATGAAACTTTGTTCAAGGTGAATGTAAAATAGCTAAAGCTCTAAATGAATAAATTATAAGAGTGATTCATTCTCCCTCTTAAATATAACTAAGGATATAATGGTATGTCTATATATCGATATTAAATGGGGAACTAACTGGGATTACTTTAAAAACATTATTCAATTTTTGTTAGGTTAATAATTATCTATGAATTAATAGGGTATATGATCTATTATAATCTCCAACAATCCCATACCAATGTTACAGATGAAAAAAATTCAGAATAAGAGGAGTAGTGATCAGGGGAGGAAATACCCATATAATACCTTTAAAATTACCTATACCCAATCCAACCAACATCACAATTCCAATCCATCACTGAACCAACACCCAATTCATCCTCAATATCACTACCCTTCCCATTATTCCTTGAACAAAAACTATAAATACAAAATCCAAATCCAATTTTCAACTAAACTAAAGTCCATAGAAACTACCATATAAACCCACTAAAAAAATGTAAAACCACCTACACCACTACCCCAACTATCCCCAATCCCCTCACATGGACCATACTTATATCCATTACCCACCTCGAGATAATATGATTAAACAAACCCTTTACCATCTTTGACTAGGGATACATCTCACCAGCACCTACATTAGTTCATATGGTTCACTAACTCTACGCAGAAGGAGTGGATATGAAGACTTAAAATAAAGGTGATTCACACAATCTAGACACTTTAAGTGTATAAAAAAAATAAAAAAAATCAAATTACACTTATTGGGTATACCATTCCGCAGACCGCACGGACCTCTGGTTTAGGTCAAATCAAAACTGAAAACCAAAAAAATAGATGTAGAACATTAAAACTAAGGTAGCACTTACAGATTTGAAGTGTACAAATAAAAAATTTCTTGATTTAAGATGGATATATCAGGTGGAAGGATTTTCATAGCCTATGGTAAAGATAGAGCTTTGAGATATCTTCGGTTTAGGGCTACAATCGCGCAGATGAGGAACTAGATCTGCTGTGTATTTGGGGGAAAAATTTTCCAATGGTTTTAAAAAACTGTTGGGAAATATAGTTCTTACCAACAGTTTTAAACAAACATTGGTATACTTTATAAAAATTAAATCTATACCAACGGTTTATTCAAACCATTAGGAAAGGTTGATTTTAAAACAGTATACCAATGGTTTGTTCAAACTGTTGGTGTAGTCCTCCTATACCAATGGTTTTATAAAACCATTGGTAAAAAAGTGTTGGTATAACCTCTATTTCCAACAGTGGCTTCTCTTCTATTTTACTAACTTCAAATCATATCATGAATTCTTCATGATGTTTTAGGAACATAAAAGAATAGTATAACATAGTTTGACTTTATTAAAAAAGTTTCTTAGTAAAGTAAACATTCTAACTTCATAACTTTCTTAATATATCAAAAACTTTCTTAACTTACAGATGTTCTAACATTATTTATCTTAGAAAATTTCTTAACTTCATACATATCCATATCATTCTTACTTTATAACCTTTTTGACTTTATCCATCTTTAAAACTTTCTTCTTCTCTAGTAAATTTAAAACAAAAGTTTGTTAACTTCTAGAAACTCTTCTTTTCCTGTTTAACAAAAGAATTCTTTAAAAAAAGTCAGTTGTTAACAAATATAAGAATTGGTTAGAAAAACACCAAAAATGATCTTCAATACCCCCTTTATATTTTTTGAAAAAATTTGTTAAATTTTTTTAACACTCATCATTTTTCATCACTTATTTTTCACAACTCATTTTCATAACAACTCAAAATTTTTAACTTTTACCAAAACATAACCTTTCTTAAAATGAGTGTCCTGAAACCACACTACCATATAAAGTAATGTTTTTGAAGTAATTACATCCCTCAGTGATAATAAAATTTGTTCCCATGTTAAGATAAACCCCCCTTACTTTGATCTTTTTCATTTTTCAAATCTTACACTTCTACAAAAATGGCCTTTAACAGTGCTAGAATATGCCTTCATCAGCACTAAAAAAGTGCTGATAATTTGAGCATGGTTAAAGTCTAGAAGATTTTATCATTGATAAAAAATCACTGTTAAAGTCCCCCTTTAACAGTGCTAAAAAAGTTTTGTTAAAGGCCCCTTTATGAGCATTTTTAGCGCTATTTAATGGGGCCTTTAATAGCGCTAAAAAGCACTGATAAAGGCCCCACTGATAAAGGGTATTAATTTTTTTTCTACGCCCACCCACCCCCTTCATCATCACTTCCCACACTTTGATCTCACTATTACAAAAATGGTCTTTAATAGTGCTAGAATAGTCTTTTATCAGTGCTAAAAAAGCGATGATAATTTGAGTGCGGTTAAAGGCCCATTTTATGAGCGTTTTTTAGCACTGTTAAATGGGGCCTTTAAAAATGCTAAAAAAGCACTAATGATAAAGGGTATTAATTTTTTCCCACACCCCACCCCTTTATCAGGGCTTTAGATAATTCCACCCTCCCACACACACCCCTACCTCTAGAGAGTTTCTAACTCTAAACCTCCAGCATACACATCAAGGACTTTTCCAATCCCCTATACTGTTTTGTTTCACATTTTATAATATATCTATATATTTATATATATTTCATTACATTTTTTAACCCATATATTTATATATATGTTTATATATTAATAAATATATTTTATATGTAAATATGTTTAATTATTTATTTATAAAATTAAATTTTTATGTGTGAATATATAAAAAATATGTACATATTGTTATATATTTGATTATAAATAATAATATATTGTGAAAAATGATAAAATTTCAAAACCATAATATCAATATGAATGTAATAACTTGGAATAAATTTAGTCCCCACCAAAAAAGGGCAATAAGACCCCCATAAACGTGCCTTAAAATCCATTGAATGTTAACAAATCTGGGTACACCAACTAAAAACTCAGTTTTGGAGGCCTTCTGAGCCTTTTTTGGCCTAAAAAAATGCGATAGAGGTTAACTTATGTTATTAAAGGCATAAATATTTTCACAAACTTCTATTTGATATGTGATAGAGGTCAAACAAACACCGAGATCAAAATTTATGACCATTTGAAGTTTGAGTTACATTTTCAACTTATTTTGGATCTTTTATTAATTTTTTGATTTTTTGTATATTTAAATTTGAATTAAATGATTATTAATCAAGAATAATTAGCAAATTACTAATTAAATATATATATATATATATATTAATTATTTTACAATTTATTTCAACTAAATATCTTATATATTAAGTGTAAATTCTAATTTACCTTATCTAAAACATATTTAAAAAAAATATATTATATCTATATCAATATAAATATATTTATATATTAATATTTTTTTAATGAAATATAATTTTTTTTAAGTATAATTTTATCAATGCTTGTAAAAAATTAATGATAAAGGGGGGTCTTTTATCAGCGCTTCCAAAAAAGTGCTGATAACCCCCCTTTTATCAGCACTTCCAAAAAAGCACTAATAACCCCCCCTTTATCATCATTTTTTACAAGCACTGATAAAAACCCCATTTATCAGTGCTTGTAAAAAATCACTGATAAAGTCTTCCATTTAACAATTCTTTTTTAGCACTGACAAATGGGGTCTTTAACAGTGTTTTTAGTTAGTGTTGTTAAATCCCTAGCGCTGGATAAACTCAGTTTTGTAGTAGTGTTAATTTTACACTCTCCCCGTTTTTGTTCTCTACCTCATTTTATGATAACCATAACTTCGGATTCATTACAGAAAGAAATGTAAAAACTTATTACAAAGATGTTACTTTATTTTCCCCTTTGTCAACATAATCCAAAGCATAGTTGGGAAATTACTTTAGAACTTTAAGAAGTCATTGGTGGAGGCTGAAGTGAAACTTAATATTAGTAATTTGATACTTTTTTGAAATATATTTCAACAAAAAATCTTCACCAACAATATTCTCTTTTATGAAGTGATACTTGATATCAATGTTCTTTGATTTTGAGTATTGGGATTTTTTTTATAAAGATAAATTTCACTCTAATTATCATAAAGTATCTTCAATGGTGTAGAAACATTCACTTTTAAATTTAGCAGAACTTTCATCCACAAAATTTGAGTGCAAACCCAGGTAGCCTCAACATATTTTGATTCTGCTCTGCTCAAAGTTACTGAACTTCAGTTCTTACTATGGAAACTCACACAACATTATCTTAAAAATAATGCTCCTCATGAGCTGATTTTCAATCATTACAATCTACATCCCAATCAACATCAATATAACCATGAAAGTTCATATCACAACTTCTTTTATACATCATCCCATATAAAGTTGTTCCTTTAACATATCTCATAATTCTATTTTCTACAAACATATTAGATTCTTTCAGATCACTCTGATACCTATAACATAAAGCCACAACATAAACAATATCATTTCTTGAGGCTATAAGGTAAATCAAACTTCTTATCAGCTTCTAAAGATATTTCTAATTTACACATTTTTCATTTTCCTCTTTACTCAACACTGTGCTCATTGAAATTGGAGTAGAAAGATCTTTAGAACCTGTAATTCTAAACTTTTGTGACAACTCTCTAGTGTACTTTTCTTGAGATAGAAAAATGTGTTTTTCATTTTTTTGAACTTCTAAACCTAGAAAGAAAATTAATTTTTCTAACATTGACATCTCAGGATTCTTCTTCACTTCTTCAACAAATTTTTTTACAAACATTTTCTCTATTCCCATAAAATATTATATCATCCGCATAAAAAATTACAATCATGGTGCATGAATCCACTTCTTTCATATAAAAGTTTATGAAAACTTTTTCTTTATAAAAATTCTAATTTTTCAAAAAACTATCAAGTTTAGAGTACCAGACATGTGGAGCTTGTTTTAACCCATACACAGATTTATTCAATTTAAAAACCTTTATTTCATCATTATCAAGTAGAAAATGACAAGGTTTCTCAATTTACACTTGTTGCTCAATCTCCTCATTTAAGAAATCTAACATTACATCCATCTAATAAACTTTATAACATTGATGTGTAGATAGTACTAAGAAAATTCTGATGATTTCTAATCACACAAATAGGGAAAAAGTTTCTTGAAATTATACACCTTCCACCTACACATAACCTTTACAAATAAGTCTTGCTTTGTTTTTTGAAGCTTCTCCATGTTCATTAAACTTGTTTATATACACCCATTTTGTTCCAATAACATTTTTATCTGTTGGATGTGGAACAACTTTCCATGTTTCATTTTTCTCAATTTGATCCAACTCTTCTTTCATTGCATTCACCCATTCTTTGTGTTTTATTTTTTCTAAAACCGAATTTGGTTCAATCTGTGAAATGATTAATGTCTGATTTTCTAATATCAACCTTCTTCTAGTATGAATTGGAGCTTTTTGATTTCCAAGTATATTTTCATTTTCAACCTATTTCTGTAGGGTAGTAAATTCTAAAGTTTCTATTCTAATTTCACTTTCCTCATCACAAAATTCTTTTTGAGTATTGATATATATATTTTGGATCACTTTCACTTTTGTTAGAAATATTCAGTATGAATTTCTCAATATTTTTAATATCATTTGTTAAGGAACTTGGATTTTCAATAACTTTCACATCATAGGAATCCACCAACTTTTTTAGATGTTTGTTCCAATACTTAAAAATTCTTTTTTTGGTGAATATCCCATGAAATTTCCTTTCTTATATTTTTCATCAAAATTTATAAGATCTTGATTTTTGATTTTTAGTAAACATGGACTTATAAAAACCTTGAATTTTTTATGTAGGTTTTTTACACCACATTTAATAGGAAGTATTGTTTGATATCGAACTTAATAAACTTATGTTTTGAACATGTAAAATAGTGATAACGACTTCTCTCTAGTATAACTTCCAAATTCTGTACTCTACCAACACGATTCTTCCCATTTCTACTAAAGTTTTATTTTTTCCTTTCCCTAACTCCATTTTTTTAATGGGTGTATGGAGTACTATATTAATTTTTTTATTCCACGATTTTTTAGAAAATATTAAAAATCATTCCATGTGAATTATATACCATTATCAATTCTAATTTTTTTTATATAAACCCCCATTTCTCTTTCAACATCTCTTTTGAAGGATCTAAAAATTTCTACAATCTTTAATTTATGTTTGATAAATATGATGTTGGTCATCTGAATGAAATAATCAATAAGTGATAAAGTAAAAATATCTTTTTTTATTGATGTCTCATTGGTCCAAAAAGATCTGAGTGAATAATCCCAAGAGGTATAATAGATTTTATTTCTACTTTCTTATGAATTTTACGAATCATCTTTCCTTTATGACAATTTATACAAATATCATCCTCTCTTCTTCTAAATATTGTAAAATTTCATATATAATTAACTTTTAAAAGTTTGTTCATACTTTTTTAACCAAGATTACCAATTATGTGATGCTATAACTTGTTCTCATATTCAGAACTCAAGTAACATGAGTCACCAAGTTCTCCGATCTGAAAAAGATTTCTGCTAGTTCTTTCTCCTATTATAATAAGTTTTCTATCTTCTACACTTCTGATGATGTAAGAATATTTTCCGATCATCACTTATTTTCCGTCATCATAAATTTGACTCACACTATGTAAGTTATGTTAGATCCCTTAAACATATATAACTTTATTATATTTTAGTTTCTCAGTTTCAATCTCAGTTGTTCCAATTACTATGATTTTTAAGGAAATATAATTTTAAAAAGTTATTGCCCCTCCATCACAATTTTCAACATCTTTCATGATCTTTAAATCACCCGTATTATGTGAGTAAAATATATTATCAATAATCCATGGTTTTTTCCTTTTTTTTACTTTCAGAGCTGTCTCAATAACAAAATCCCTCTCTTCAATTTTCTTATTTCCATATTTTTTTTCACCCCTTTCATAAGAAACTTATCCCAGAAGAGTTGTCATACATTCATTAGAAAATTGAACATCTTGGTCACATATTCCACAAACTTCCTCCAGACAATGATTTTTTTTTCATTTAAAGTTTTATAACATCTTGAGATTTTGTTTTTCCAAATTCTAATGGATTAAGATGTTACTCATTCTTCTTCCAATATTTCTCCACCTTTATTCCTGCCTATTTCCAAGAAGAAAAATGTTGTGCCAAAATCCGTACGATTTGTGCCCATAAATTTCTCAATACCAACAAAAACCATCAAATCTTTATTTTCTATAGAAGCAGGATATTTCCCTATAGAAATTTTATTGAGGATTGTAATAAATTTATGTTATTGTTTCCTCCAAGCATGAGGAAAATTTATTATGAAGGTTGTTTTCAACCTTTTTAGATGTGATATATTTCTCACATACTTTCTCAACCCAATTTTCCCCAACATTTTTTATCAGTTGCATGGTTAGTAAAGTTAGATGAACTTTTACATTGAGAGGGTAAATATTTCACTAGATTCTTGAAATGACCTTTCTCAATATCTTAAGATGATTCATATTTTACTTATGAATCCTTATTTAAATTTTTCATTCATCTTTATCAATATACTTTCAACGTCAAGAAGTTTGGATTTAGTTTTATAAATCTCATCTTCCTTGGAAAAAACTTTCTCACGAAGATCTTCTACCATCCTTTTTTTTCTAAAAATCTCAGCTTGAGGTTCTCTATTTCCTCAATGTATGCATCTTATTTTTTTTTAAAAAAATATTTTCCTTTCCATCAAACATTTTCTCAATAGTGTTTTTTATTATTATGATCTCTTTCTTGAGATTTGTATTTTTCTCAATACATTCTATAAGTTATGATCTGAGATAATATTCTCTATAAGTTTCTTCACCACCTACTTCTTCTTCATTGTTTAATGAATCTTTCATTTTTCAATTTTTTCAATGAATGTTATGAACTTTTCTGAACTTTCATCTTCTAAAGAATTTTTTTCAGTAGATTCATATTTATCTTTCTTACTTAGCATACTTATTTTTTTCCACTGTACTCCTTATTATATTTTTTAGATGGGTTTTCTTCCTTAGAAATTTTATTCCACTTTTCTCATTGATATTTTTCTTCAAAATAATCTCAATATTCTCAAACTTTCTTCTTGGGGAAATCTATATGAAAGTTACCCATTCCTCTACACTCAAAATATAACAACCCTTCTCTTTATTTCATATTTAAACATGATTTATTTCATAAAATTTCACTTAATAAAACTAATAATATTGAGAGGTATAGTGTATTTGGGGTTTAGGAACATTACATAACAACTTAAAACATAAAATAAAACAAAATATATATTAAAAACTTATTTTACATGACCAAAACATTCCTTTGTACTTAACACTGTATGGAATAACCTGGAGACATACATAAGAAAGGGGTGAGCTATAAAGATCAGTAAGGTAATAAACATGGAATGAAATAAAGATAATAATACATGTTAGAAAATTCATAATAATGATACATAAAGGAAAATGAATAATAAGTCATGATATAACATTATAATCATAACATGGGAAATGTAGCAACAATATACAACATGATATTAGTACGAGTCAAGGATCATTGCACATGAAGGATCATGAGTCAAAGCTCATTGTACATGAAGGAGCATGAGTCAAAGATCATTAAACATAAAGAAGCATGAGTAAAATATCACTGCACATGAAATATCATGATACTAAATATTACCCAATGCATTAGAGTGCTATTAGGGCACACCCTTCATAATCATTTCATTTTCATGCTTAAGTGTGCCACATAGATCATACATCTTGGATTCATTAATCATCATAGTTTATTACACAATAAAGAAAATGTATAATATATACATATAGATCTAAAATAAATATTTATATGTTCATAAATGTGAATACCCTTGATAGATAAATGAGCATGGTATTCACTATATAATGATTTAGGCATAGAAAATCGCGATGCAATTTTGGCAGCACAACAGCATCATATAGAAATTTATAAAAAGGGTTGATGAGAGAGGAATGAGTATCTCATCATTTATACATGAAATGGATAGTAAGAGGGACATGGAAGTACATTCCCCAACACAAGTAATTGGAAATAGAAGGCGTGATATAATAAAGAGTCTTGAAGTAGGAGGAGAAGGCAAACTAACTCTTACAAAATTACGGCATGATAATAGGTGTACGTAAAGGTTCTTAGGAGGTTTAAATGAGAGTGAAAGGGGATATCATAATTTATAAAACAAGTTGAGATTAAATGGTATAAGTAATAATGTATCCCAACATAAGTGAATAGAAATTAAAAATGCATATCATAAATGAAGTTCTTGATTAAAAATGGAGAGAGAGAATCCCTTACGGAATTTCGACATAGTAATGACTTAGGTAAGGGTACAAATGAGGGGGATAAATGATAACTCATAAAAATAAAATCAACCAAATAATAAGTTAATTATTAAAAATGAATGTAAATACAAGAAATTGAAATTAAAAAACTAATCTCAAAGAAGGTGCTTGAATTTAAAGGTGTGGAGAGAACTCCCTTACTTGGATGTGTGACACCAAAGGCTTGAGAGAGGCTTTTTGGGAGCTTGGGGGAGACTTGGTAGGAATCTAGGGAGTAGAGGAAATAGGATGTATGATATTAAAGGAGTTTTAATGAAGATAAATTGGATATTGGGTGGGTATATATAGTAAAGGAGGATGATTTCTTTATTATTTTGGTTTTGGACACTACATAATAAAATATTCAAAACCACAAACCATCCCATGGTTTTTTCCCATGGTTTCTACCAAAGTGGAGTGATATAAATTATTTTATAAGGACAAGGGATGAAGATAATAAAATATTACCCTTTTTTATGTGGAGTTGAGTCACACTTTCAAAGAAATTATTTTAAAATCTTAATATATATATTATAAGTCTTAGAGGATTCACCAAGGCTTTATAAACTAAATAAAATCAACCTAAAATAAAATTATTTCAAATATAAAACATATATTTGGACTAATATACCTTTTTAATATTTATTACATCATTATTGGTCCATTATGATGTCATAAAACACATCATATATTTATACAGTATTTAATTTTTACCTAAACATTCGACTGTCTCAGAAAATTATGAAAAATTCACCGTTAGATAATTTCAACATATTGATTCCAAAAATAATATTCATTTTATCGAAATAATTTTATAAATATGTGAATTTTCACTTTTAAAATAAAAACTGATATTTATTGAAAATGAGGGTTTTTTGACAATAACATTTTTTAAACCCGAATAAAAATTACATTTGACTTCATAAAAATTATATGATAA
Source organism: Viscum album (assembly GCA_963277665.1). Lineage (NCBI taxonomy): Eukaryota > Viridiplantae > Streptophyta > Magnoliopsida > Santalales > Viscaceae > Viscum > Viscum album. Next base: position 1,788,077,180 of record OY728146.1, read on the forward strand.
TTTATATATAATAAAAGTAATTTAAAATAATATTTTATTAATTTTGTTTATTTCAAAAATCCATCAATTCATTAAAATAGATTTTTTAATTGAATTTGAATATTAACCAAAAATACTATTTGTGCTTTAAAAATAATTTACAAAGCAATAATAATAGGATGAAAATATATTCATTATTATATAAAAAATAATGTACACAATATTATTGCTAGGGTATTGATACATATCCCTTTATTACACTAGCATATTCCCTAAGAGTAAGGTGTGCGATGGTGAAGCTTCCATGTGGCTATTCGGTGAACATGGTTTGGGATGCGATCTTAATGAGCTTGAAATTATCCAATAAATGGTTTTGATCATGCTTAAGTTGTTGGATCTAGGCTTGAGATTGGTCTAGTAAAATCCCAGAAATGCTATCTCCCTCAAAATCTCTGATAAATGGTCTTCATAGGGTACGATCCTACTGGGTGAGGCCATCACTTCCTTTGTCTGTTCCCAAAAGGATTTGTTAAATCCCTATATTTATACTAGCCATGTGATCGGTGTTCAATGATTATATTATTAATGGTAAATATACTTAATGATTATTTAAAATATAATTGGATATAATAAGATAAGTTCATGTGTTTTGTAATCATAATACATTTAATTAAATAAAAAGGGAATTTTATTCATAAAAGTTTGGGTCGTTACAATCTCTACCCTTAAGAAATTTCACCCCAGAAATTTCCTTTTCCCACACTAAAACTGATGAGGGTAACTATAATTCATCACCTCCTTTGGTTCCCAAGTTTCCTCTTCAAACTTTTGGTTTTTCCACAACACTTTGACAAGAGGCATTGTCTTATTTCGCAGAACTTTTTCTCTAAGATCTAAGATCTTTACTGGATACTCCTCATAGGAAAGGTCACTCTATAATAGTACCACATCAGGATTGAGTACATGTGATGGATCTGGTATGTAATTTCTTAAGATGGATACATGGAATACATCATGTACTTGAGATAGGTTCTATGGGAGTGCTAGTCGATAGGCCACTACTCCGATGTGATCAAGGATCTCAAAAGGGCCGATGTACCTTAGACTAAGATTTACATTCTTCCCAAATATCATCACTCTTTTCCATGGAGATATGTATAGGAATACCATGTATCCACCATTAAACTCTAGGTCACTTCAACAATTGTCAGTATAGATCTTTTTTTTGACTTTGAGCAGTATTGATGTATTGTTGGATGGTCTTAACCTTCTCCACCATTTCTTCAACCATTTCAGGACCTCAAAGTTTTCAATCACCAAATTCATCCCAAAATGATGGTGTCCTACCCCTCTTCCCATAAAGGGATTCATAAGGATCCATTTGGATTCTTGAGTGGAAACTGTTGTTGTAAGAGAACTCCACCAAAGGAAGATATTGGTCCCATCCTCCTTTGAAGTCTATTGAGAAAGCTCTCAACATATACTAAAGTTTTTGGATAGTATACTCATATTGACCATTGGTTTGAGGGTGATAAGCTATACTAAAGTTCAGCTCCGTGTTTAGAGCATGCTAGAGACTTTTCCAAAACATATAGGTGAATCTTGGATCTTGATCAGACACAATCGATAGTGGTACTCCATGTAGCCTTGCCACATCTCTGATGTATATTTGTGCTAGTTGATCCAGTGATAAATCCTATCAAATATCAATGAAATGTGCTATCTTTATAAGATGATCCATAAGAACCCAGATAGAATTGTTTCCTTTAGATGTATTTGGAAGTTTGGTGACAAAGTCCATGGTGATGTTTTCCCATTTCCATGTTGGTATTGGTAATGGTTGCATCATCCCCTTAGACTTCTACTGTTCAACCTTCACTTCCTGACATACCAGGGAATTTGATGTATATTCAATGATTCCTTATTCATGTTATCCCACCAATAGTGATCTTATAGATCTTGATACATCTTTGTGTTTTTTGGGTGAATAGAGAAAGTGAAACTATGTGCATCATCCAAAATTTATTTCTCTAACTCAGGATTTTATGGAACACATAGTCTTGAACCAAATATAACAATTCATTACTCATTAACATTGAACACCAAGGATTTCCCTTTTACAATAATTTACACTTTTTTATGAATTACCACATCATCTTTTTGAGCATCCTTTAAACTTCACAAAAGAGACGATTGAGTAATAATTTGTGAAAGTATTGATGTTGTTCCTTTATTTATGATTCCCATGTCCATATTCTTTAAGTATAATAAGATCACATCCTTCTCAATTCTCATCAATGATAAAAATGATGGGTCCTTTCTACCTAGAGCATCTACCACTTTGTTAGCTTTCCCAGGATGGTAGTGGATTGAGTAGTCGCAATCCTTGATGAGATCTAACCACCTTCATTAGCACATATTCATCTCTTTCTGCATGAATATATATTTGAGAATTTTTTGATCTGTATATATTTCACACTTCTCCCCAAAGTGATAATTCCGTCAGATTTTCAACATAAAGATCACAACTGCTAACTCCAAATCATGCGTGGGATAGTTTTTCTCATGAATTTTCAACTGCTTTGAGGTGTAGAAAATGAATTTTTCATTTTTCATCAACACACATCCTAATCAATTCTTTGAAGAATCACTTAAAATCATGAAAATATCCCCACTTGTGGGAAGTGTGAGCACATGGGTAGTGATAAGCTTCATTTTCAAATCTATGAAGAATTATTCCCCTTCATCATTCCAAGAAAATTTGACTCCATTCCAAGTTAGCTTAGTAAGAGGGTTTGACAACCGTGAGAAATTTCTCAAAAATCAGCGATAATATCTAGCTAACCCAAGGAAGATATGGATATCTATCCTAGATATTGGACTCTACCACCCCTCATTTACTTTTGTATTTTAAGGATCCATAGACATACCATTGATTGTGATGATATTCCCCAAGAATGAGACTTCTTTCAGCCATAAATCACAATTTCTGTACTTTTCATAGATATTATCCTTTCACAAGGTCTTTAGCATAGTTCTCAGATGCTTCTTATACTCCTCATTAGTTTTAGAGTATATTAGAATACCATCTATAAATACTACCAAATTTTTTTCTGAGGTAATATCTAAAAACTCTATTCATCAAGTCCATTAATATTGCTAGATAATTAGTGAGTCTAAAAGGTATCACTATAAACTCATAGTGCCCATACTTTGTACGAAAAGCAGTCTTGGGGATATCCTCCTTATTCACCCTTACTTAGTAATATATCAACCACATATCCACCTTGGATAAGTATTGTGCTCCACATAGATGATCGAACAATTCATCAATCAGTGTCAAAGGATACTTGTTATTTATCATGATTTTTTTGATCTCATGATAATCAATGAAAATGCACATTGACCCATCCTTCTTCTTGACGAAGAGGGCTGGTGCACCCCATGTTGAAGCACTTATGAGTATAAACCCTTTTTCTAAATTATCCTATAGTTTTTTCTTTAGTTCCTCAAGTTCCACAATATCCATCCTATATAGAGTCTTGGATATTGGAAACACCCCTAGTATAAGATCGATTGAAAATTCAACCTCTCATCTACGGGGAAGACCAGGAAATTCCTCTAGAAACACATCATCATATTACCTCACAATAGGCATGTCTTCAAGAATGGTTCTTTCCTTAGACTCAATCATTTTATCTAGATATTCTTGCTCATAGGGAAATAATATCCATGCTTGAGATGATGGTGCTAAATAAGATTCATCACACTCATTTCACTTGTATAGAATCGGGGGTCGATTTTCCATATGAAGAGTGATTTCCCCCTCACTACAATTTATGTTGGCTTTATATAGGGAAAGACAATCCATGCCCATAATTGTATCAAATTCCACCAAGGTAAGTATGACAAGGTTCACCAGGAAGTTAAATCCACAAATTGTGACAAGGGAGGAGTTATATACATGGTATGAAATAATTTCCCCATTTGTTGTCTTCAAAGAAATATCTACTTCCATGCATTGTGGTGGTGTTAGAATAGTTCTACTAAAATTTTGTGATATAAATTAATGCATAAAACTATGGATGATAACCATAACTTTAACTTTTTGATTCTAGTTCTAACCATTCACTTCATCCAAAATATACATAGGGATGAGTATTTTTAAACTATTAACACATAAAGGGGAATAAAATGACAAAAAATGGATAACTTATAAATCACATTTATCTACTTACTTATGATTTTATAGGATTCAATCTATATTATCTATGATTTACTTCCTAATATATATTCTTATAAGCATTTTTTGTTACCTTAATAATGGTTTGTAATGTACTTATGAATTTACCAAATCATATCCCCAGAGAGTGTTAAAATAGGTGTGTAGTAAGACCCATTGTTGTGTACCAAGTTACCCCAAGTCTAGCCTAGAACACCTTGTCAGAGTTGTTACTCCTAGGTATATCTGTTCCAAAACCACGTCCACTTTTAGTATTCAGATAGGAATGTATTTGCTTGATAAACCATTTAAATTATACTTACCAAAATTTAGGGATGTTTTCTTATTATTAGTCTTATAACTAAGGGGTTTCACTATGGTTTTCTAATCCTAATCCCAAAAATAACTAAACCCATCCTCTAATACCAACTATAACAACCTTGCTCTTTATTTCATATTTAAACATGATTTATTACATAAAATTGAAATTAATATAACTCAAAAGATCGAGAGGTATAGTGTCTTTAGGGTTTAGGAACATTACATAACAACTTAAAACATTAAATAAAACAACATCTATATTTAAAAATTCTTTTACACGACCACAACATTCCTTCACACTTAACACTGGATGATATAACCTGAGGACATACATAAGAAAGGGGTGAGCTATAAATCTTAGTAAGGGAATAAATATGTAATAAAATGAGGATAATAATACATGTTAGACAAGGAATATCGATGATGAATAAAGGAACATTAATAATAAGTTATGATATAGAATTATAATCATAACATGGGAAATGTGGAAACAATATACAACATGATATTAACATGAGTCAAGGCTCATTGCACATAAAGGAGCACGAGTCGATGCTCATTGCACATGAAGGAGCGTGATTCAAAGATCATTTCACATGAAGGATAATGAGTCAAATATCATTGAAAATGACATATTATGATACTAAACACTACCCAATGCATTGAAGTGCTATCAAGGCACACCCTTCATAATCATTTCGTTTGCATGCTTAAGTGTGCCACATAGATTATAAAACATGAATTCATTAATCATCATAGTTTATTACACGATCAAGTAAATTTGGAATAAATAAATATATACACACAATCAATAATTATATGCACATAAATGTGAATACCCTTGATATATAAATGGGTATGATATTCACTACACAGTGATTTTGGTAGGGAAAATCGCAGTGTAATTTCGGCAGCATAACGACGTCATATAAGAGTTCATAAAATGGGTTGATGAGATAGAAATGGGTATATCATAATTTAGAAATTAAATGGATAGTAATAGGGACATTTAAGGATATTAAAAAACATAAGTAATTGGAAATATAAGGTATAACATAATAAAGAGTCTTGAAGTAAGAGGAGAAAGCACACAAACTCTTACAAAATTTTGGCATGGTAATGGGCGTACGTAAAGGTTATTAGGAGGGTTAAATGCAAGTGAAAAGGTATATAATAATTTATAAAACAAGTGAAAAGTAAGTGTTATAGGTAATAATGTATCCCAATATAAGAGAACAGAAATTAAAAAAGCATATCATAAATGAATTGCTTGATTAAAAGCAGAGAGAGAGAATCCCTTACAGAATTTCGGCATAGTAACGACTTAGGTAAGGGTCCAAATTAGGGGGATAAATGATACCTCATAAAAATAACATAAATTTTATAGTAAGGTAATGATTAAAAATTAGTGTAAATACAAGAAGTTGAAATTAAAAGAACTAATCTCAAAGAAGGTGCTTGAATTCAAATGCGAGGAGAGAAATCTCTTTCTGGGATATGTGACTCCAAAGGATTGGTAGAGGCTTCTTGAGAGCTTGGGGACACCTTGGTAGGACTATATGGAGTATATGTAAGATGGTGGACTAGATTCAAGGAGTTTATTGAAAAGAAATTGAAGCTTGGGTGAGTTTATATAGAAATGGAGGGGGATTTCTTTATTATTTTGGTTTTGGACACTACATAATAAAATATTCAAAACCACAAACCATACAATGGGTATTTCCCAGGGTTTCTGAAAAAGGGGAGTGGTATAAATTATTTTATAAGGAAAAAGGAAAAAATATAATAATATATTTCCCTTTCTTATGTGGAGGTGAGTCACACTTTCAAAGAAATGATTTTAAAATATTAATATATATATATATATATTATAAGTCTTAGAAGATTCAGTAAGGCTTTATAAAATAAATAAAATAAACCTAAAATCAAATTATTTTAAAGATAAAACATATATTTTTCTGAAGATATATTTTATATAATTTATTACATCATTATTGGGCCATTATGAAGTTATAAAACACACCGTATATTTATATAGTATTTAATTTTTACCCAAAAAATCGACTGTCTCAGAAAATTATGAAAAATTAACCATTGGATAATTTAGACATCATGATTCCAAAAATAATTTTTATATTATATAAATAATTTTATAAATATTTTAATTTTTACTTTTAACATAAAAATCGGCATTTATTCAAAATGGCGGGTTTTTTGACAATAATAGTTTTTGAACCTTAATAAAAATTACATTTGAATTCATAAAAATTATATGATACTTTATATTTAATAAAATTAATTTAATAACAATATTTTAATAAAATATTATTTATTTAAAAACCCATCAATTCATCAAAATATATTTCTTAATTGAATTTTAATATTAACCAAAGATACTATTTGTTCTTTAAAAATCATTTACAAAGTAACAATAATAGGATGAAAATATATTCATTATTATATAAAAAATAATATACATAATATTATTTATAGGGTATTGATACATATAACTTTATTACACCAACATATTCCCTAAGACTAAGGTGTTCTATGGTGGGGATTTCATTAGATCATTTAGTAAACATGGTTTGGGATGTGATCTCAATGAGCTTGAACTTCTCCCATAAACAGTTTCTCTCATGTTTAAGTTATTGGATCTCATATTGGTATTAGTCTAGGTAAAATCATATAAATTTTATCTTCCTCATAATCTTATATAAATGGGATTCATAGGGTACTATCCTACTAGGTGAGACCATCACTTTGTCTTTTCCCAAAAGGATTTCTTAAAACCCTATATTTATACTAGTCATGTGGTCACCATTCAACGAGTTTATTATAAACAGTAAAGATACTGAACAGTCATTTAAAATATAATTGGATATAATAAAATAAGTTCATGTGTTTTCTATAATCATAAGACATTTAATTAAATAAAAAAATGGAAGTTTATTTATAAAAGTTTGGATCATTACACAAAACATTTGGGTGGAAGTTTTCCTCCATACTTTACTCTAAATATTTAATAATTATTAGAGAGAAGATAAATGATATTTTTATTCATTTTATCATCATCCTTATCTTTATATTCATTGTTTTCAAAAATGTTATGATCAAAATATTTTTTTAGCTTTCTCATAGCTTTAAAATCCATTTCATCCTTCATCTCCTTTTTGAACGTTGGATTTTTTCTTATCTCATAATAAAAAATAATGCTATAAAATTCATAAATAGATAAGTCATATTTATCTTATAAAGTAGAGATTTTGAAATAAAAATTTTCAAGTAAGTTTCTCACAAGTTTCTTAATAATAGTATAATATTCCAAGGTATCTCTGAAACCTTTGATGTTGCAAACAACTTCATTCAATCTGGTGAAATATTCATCAATAGCATCTTCATCACCCATCCTGATATTGTCAAGTTTACTCTTCTAGATTTTTAACTTTTCTTCCTTCACTTTAGTATTTCCCTCAAAGATACTTTTATGTTTTTCCCAAGTTTCTTTGGCTATTTTGAGACCCATTACCTTTATGAATACATTTTCTGAAAAAAATATAAGAATATAATTTCTAGTTTTTCTATCAACTTTAATGTTTCTCTTATAAGAAAAGTAAAAGAATTTTTTTTCTCAATGGGTGGAAACCCAACTATAGTAGCATCAATTACTTCTAGGAAAGGTGACTGAATATATGGAATCATTTAATTTTTTTTCCAACCATTATAATTTTTTCCATCGAAGGTAAGAATACCTATACTATTCACGAAGTTAAGATTATCTATGACAATAATATATTAGGGGAAACCTTCCCTTTGATACCAATTGAAGTTTCTAATGATAATTTAACCATTGAGAAGAAGAGGTTGAATTAGTGGCTGTATTTTAAAAAATATCCAAATTTATGAAATTTAACCCCTGCAACTTGTTATAGTTATCTTTCCTATTAATTTTTATAATAAACTCACAAGAATGAAATTGTAGGAATGTAAAAAAGACACACAAGATTTAAAAGATTTATTATCAGTGTTAAAATCAATATCCTTTCCATGGAAACTCCTATGGGTCCACAGAAATTCACTATTAGAATAGAGTGAATATAACTTTTGAGCTAACTCCCATTGGTATCCTTCTATCTCCCTATAGGTATGATTATACTAAATCTCATCAGTTTATAATTTTTTCTTACAAAAATTGAGCCATAAAAAAATATAACTTTATGAATTATTCTCTAGGAAAGTTTTTCCAAAAATTCCATCCAATTCCTCTATTCGTTTTCTCTATCCGGTGTGCCTATGCTCAGTAATCTCCATCTGATGCACCTTTTATAAAACTATGCTTGATACAAACTTTTTTTTGGATTTATTTAACAAAAATTAGCACCTCATAAACTTTATACATGGAAACTCTATCCATTATACTCTATATGGTAACTGAACTAACCTCGATTTGATTATTTTGATCAAAACATTCTATCCAAAACTCTTATTCAACACAAAAATAAAATTTTATTATAAAATCAATATGACACAAACTCTTCATCACTTCAACTTCTTTCACATGTTAACAATTCCAAGTATGATGTACTTTTCACTCATATTTATAGGTGATCCTAGAATATTAAAAGCAGGAAACCAATTTCATTTTTTAACTCACTAAAATTCATAAATCCTAATTTCATGCTCATTTAAATTTCACTGGGATGATTCTAAGATATTATATAATATTCATGAATCTTCTTGAATTATATATTATTTCCAACTTTATTTGAATTTCCTTAAACTCAATGTTTAAGAGACTCTTCAATCTTTGTAACTTCAAATTTGTACAAAATAGAACCTCAACTTTGTAACCTCAACTAAAAACTTTTTATATTTATAGAACTAAAACTATGTTATTATAAAAAATTGAAACTTTTTAAATTTATAAAAAACAATCGTTTCTTACAAAAAGTGTTTCTAGAAAACTGAAACTTCACACTTCCAGAAGAATCAATTTTTCTAACAAAAAGTGTGTTTGTAAAATTGAAACTTTATACATTAAGAAAACTAAAACTTTGTACATTCAAAAAATTGAAACTTTGTAACTTCATGAAGGTTAAACTTTGTATCTCAATACAGACTCCAACTTTGAAACTTAATGAAACTTTAACTTTGTTACTTTGTATGAACTTAAACTTTGTAAATTCATGAAACTTCATATTTGTAACTCTGTACAAAATACAAATTTTAAAATTCATAAAAATTTAACTTTGCAACTCTACAAAAACTTAAACCATTTAATTTCATGAAACTTAAACATTGTACATCTAGAAAACTTTAACTTTGTAACTTCTAGAAAATTCAACTTTGTAATTTTATACAAGCTTTGACTTTGTATCTTCATGAAACTTCATATTTGTAACTCTATACAAACATCAACCTTTTAAATTAATGAAACTTTAAATTTTTATACCTATAAAAAATTATCCATCCTATCATACTGTTGATCCACTAGAAAAAAGTTTTTCTGATTAAAAATGTCCGTCCGATTACAAAAGTCTGTATGATTACAAAAGTCCATACGATTACAAAAGTCTATCAGATTACAAAAGTTCATCCGATTAGAAATGTTCACCCAATTACAAAATTCCATAGATCTATAATTTATAAAAAATGAAATTCCATAATTTATTACAACTCATTTTTTATAATGTTTTTTCATAAAATTTCCAATTGATTAACTGTTCATCCAATGACAAGGTACAAATTTTCTGACAAAAAGTTTGTCCGGAAACATGAACTTTGGAATCTCTAGAAATTTACACTTATCTTTTGTTTTACTAACTTCATCTTATGTCATTACTTCTTTATAAAGTTTTTTAAACATGAAAGGATAACATAACATTGTCTGAATTTAGTAAGAAAGTTTCCTAACAAAGCAAACTTTCTAACTTTCTTAATTTCTTACTTTCTTCATCTCCATAACTTTCTTAACTTCCATACTTTCTAACTTTCTTCATCTCAACAAATTTCTTAATTTATAGATGTTATAAATTTATTATTCTCAGTAAATTTATTAACTTCCTACATCTCTAGAACATTATTAATTTATTACTTTTCTAACTTTCTTTATCTCTAGAATTTTCTTCTTCTCCAAAAACTTCATAACAAAAGTTTTTTAACTTCCAGAAACTCTTTTTTTTCCTATTATAAAAAAACACTATTTAACAAAAGTTATTTTTAAACCAGTAAAAAACTTTGTTAGAAAAATATCACAAATGATCTTCATATGTAAACTATAAAAATTACAAATTCTAAAATATATACATACATAATTGGAAGTCTAACTAAATAAACTAATTTACACAATTGCATACAAATTACAATGAGTAAATTTTCATAATTGTACATATCCAAAATTATCATAATTAATAGAAAATAATATAAAAATACATCAAGGCATAATAAATCATAGGATGTTAATATATATTTCTTTTAAAACCTAAATGATTATATAATTATTAGAAAAAAACATACCAAATTTTGAAAGGTTTCAAAATACTACCTTCACAACATTAAACCTAAATTAATATATTGGCAATAAGTCAAGAAACCTCATAAAAGTCAATTTTTTTAATTAGTAGTTCATTTTAGCATAAAATGAATATGGGAGGTCTTGATCAATTCACAATATCCAATTTTTTCATGAAATAAGATAACTTATCACTTTGTAGCCTCTATAGAAAGATAACAAATAATTGAAGCATGATTCAATCATATCAAATAGTTTAAATTTGAGGTAATCATTCATGATCAAAAAAATTAATTTTATGGAATTACTATAGAGGGAGGGGATGAATACACCTCAATAAAATAGTGTTTAAGACCCAATAAACATAGACATAAAGTGGTCTAAAAAATAATTAGGAATAGTTGGGCAAGGAAGGTCCACTAGTATAGAACTCTATTCAATATAATGTGTATAGAGTCTTTATTGAAAAAATTAATTTAATTGTTTTATATTACACCATTTCAATGATACCACATCATTGGGACATAAATTATTTTCAATATTTTTTTCATTTGATATCAATATTTTGTAACTCTTATGTTATATATTCTAGATATTAAAAATTACCAGTAGAGACACAAGAGTAATGATTGCAGTCAAAGAAAACTCTACAACCAATTTCATTATCTCTATAGTGGTTACTAAAAAAACATATAATATTAAGAATAAATTTTATTAAATTTTTATGAGGAGAAACACCTTATTAGTTAGAGGATCATTTTCTTTAGTGTATATATTAATGATTCCAAAGTTTTAGTTGTAATGAATTAATTATTTAATATTAGTTTTTAACCCTTCAATTTGTTAGAATATACTCATGTTTTAGAATTATAATTGTTCCAAATATTCTAAAACTTCATTATTATTCCATGATATTAGAGTGCATGTCTAAAGTAGTCTTATTTAAACCTAAATATATAATATCTAGGTTGAGGTTTGTAAAAATCTATAGGTATACCTAAGAAATCTATAACTAGAGGCCATACTTACTATAATAATTTACCCAATTAATTCTTTTACTAATTTACCATCTAGATTATTGATCCTTTCTGAAATAAAAATCTTCTTGAAAAAATAAATAGGCCATCACAACCTTAAAAAAATAAACAAAAAAGGTTGATGAATATTACCTTATCCAGGTATAATGATGGAATCCCATAGGTGTAAATGATAAGTCATTGCTAAAATAGATAAGAAATCTTTATTTATATCATCTAATTGAACGATATGGTTTAAAGTGAGCGATAGTGCTAGAATTATCAATGCTACTATTTTTGTAAGTATTTAAAGAGTTTAAATTCATATAAAAACAATACCAACATTATTCTCATGAAACCATTAGACCAACAAATTGAAATAATAAAAACACATAAAGTACAGTAGGTTATAATTCATTTACTATATGATATGATCAACTCTTAGATCATCATTTTGTTATAGGAAATTATTAAACCAACATCATGGCCTGGGCACTCGAAACAGATCTAGAATTAAATTTTTATTCCATGAAATTTAATTTCTTCAAACAAAATTGAGAAAGTTGTTGCATACAAAGAGAAAAAAATAAAAAAAAAACATTTCCTTTGAAAACTCAATTAGTGAAGTCATATATTTTGTTTTCAAATAACTAGTAATCTAATGACATGTGACTAACCACATGTTATTAATTATGAACATAAATTCTTACGTAAACACTTGGAATAGAAAATAAATAATATTAGTATCCAATTCATATAATTTTATCAATTATAGAAGTCATATCACCAAATTTTTAAAAAAACTACGATAAATAAGATAAAAAATTAAAATATGTAAGATACACTATTAAATAAAAATCCTTGGGTAATGATTGAAGACATATATTAAACTATGTTTAGGGTTATCTTTATTTAAGATAATTGCTTCTAATTTCTTAACTTACTATAATTGATATGTTTTATAAGTGTTTTCCAATAAGTTTTGTTAAAAGTAACATTAAAATTTTTCATGAATAGAGATAACCACAAAATAGTTATCATAATGCATCATACAATTACATAAACTAAGTGCGAGAGTAGTAACATTTGGATCGCAATATTTTATTGTGTAAGTTACTCATTTTTTATTAACATCAATTTCTTGTTTCTTATTTTAATCAATTTTCTCATCCAGAAATTCAATCTAATGCTTTAAATGTTTATATGATATAATCTCTACAACTACATTACAATAAGAATGTTTTTCACCATCAATAAAAAAATACATCCAGAATGATTGGACCTTTTTTATCATATTCCAAAAATAATTAACCAAATATGAAAATTTTACGAGGAAAAATATTCCATGATCTTCCAAATCATTTTCCATTTTATCATACAATATCAACCTCTACTTAATAACATAGATAAAAATATTTGTTTTAGGACAACTTAATGCCACCTTTTCTATATCGTTCATGTATCAAGGTTTCAAAATATATAGATAAATATTAATATAGGAATACTAAACTAAAATTTAAATATAACTAGAGAAATATAGTTCAAAAAATAGTAACCTTCAGATTAAAAAATTATTAATGAAAAATAACAGACAATCTGGGTACAATAATATGAGAAATGAAAAATGAAACACAAACAAGGATCTCCCAAAACCAAAAATAAAACTTATTTGTAATCATGATTTATAATTAAGAATAATCTAATGAGAAATAAGATAAAAAATAAAATATGAAAAAAGAGTAGTGTTATGAAAACACTAAGAGAAACAAATGAAAAATGATTCACAAACGAGTAAAAGGGGAAAACAAATGAATGAGAATAATATCACAAAACACAATGATTTACGTGGTTCAAAAAATGATACCTATGTCCATAGAGAGGAATAAATTTCACTATTATTGGGAACATAATTACTTGCAAATTTCGTAGTTTTAAACACACCTAGAAACCATACCTTGAATGAGATAATAAATAAGATTATGCAATTGTGCCATCAACCACATAGTAAGTACAGTATGGTATAGTGACTGGTGGATAGAATTATATGGAGCTATAATATCATTATCTCCAAATCCTAAGATGCTATAGTAACCATGCGAAAGTCTACACTACCACAGTTCCATATTAGTGTCACTTGATGAACTCTACTATAGTCCAGTCAGAGTTTCTATAGTGCCCAAATTTTTGGTCAGGGAACTTCATCCCTCAGACCCCTAAGAAGGGGAACACTTCCCCCTATAACCCCCATCAACCTCACCGTAGAGGTTCAACCATGAGATTTATGGTATAATATGTAGTTTGAGCCGCCATAATTCAGACCAACTTCATCAAAATTGACTAGGATACACAATTTCAACAAGTAATTCCAATCATATCCTTATAAATTTAGAATTAAATAATTAAAATACCTCATATGAAATAAAAGATATTTATAGTACATAAATCATGTTGATGTTGAAGTTAAGATAAATAAATAAATAAATAAATATATAGATATATAAAGTGATGAAATTAGTGAAAATTTATTCCCACTAAGGGGAGAACCAATGCAGATGTGTAAAAAACTACCATAATATCACCTTGATAAGACTGATGTCTCATAGAAAAATAGAAATATATATTAATTAGTTTTAATGAATACATATAAAATAATGTAAACATATGCACAATTGTAAAAGTTATTATACATGTGAATTATATACATTTGAAAAATTGTACCCATATACAAAATTGTATACATATTCAGAATAACATCAACAAATACTTATAAACATTTTAATACACAATTATTTTTGTATAAATTAATACACATTTACAATATACATGCATAATTTCATACAATAAATAGATATTAATGAACATATACTATAATATATTTTTAGAACCAGTTCAGCTCACATTTAGAATAGCATGTTTATCCTCTTCTTAAAAAGATAATATATTAGAATATATATAAAAATTATGTATAATTAAACTATGAACTTGTTATGAAATTTTAATTACCTGAAGGAGTATATGAATTCAATTTTCCAGTAATATTTTCATTCAAAAAATTCCTGTTAGTTAATAAAATGAATGAGCATTACTAATTGTGAAATAGTGGAAAACATATCATACATGTATCAAAACTATAAAAGTTAAACAAAGTCCCATTTTTTTCAATTATGAATCTAATTTTAAAAATTTATAATGAAACAGGGGATTCATCATCAATGTATATTGCACTTATTACTTTATAAGGTGTAGGAAAACATTAAATGAGTGTATTATTTAAATATTTATATATGTTTCAATGTATATTTAGTATTAAATTAACAAAATATATAAAATTTGAAGGAATATTTTGTAGCATTATATAAATAATTTGTTTTTTCATAGTTTATATATTAGTTTTGATGGATGAATTTCCAAGTTAATGATAGGCTACTAAAATAAAAGTACAATATAAGGAATTTAATGTTCACTGTGAATTATAAATAAATGAAAAAATACATTAAAGGGGGAATAAAAGTAACTAAATCATTTATTTATATAGGTCTTAATGGAAACTATATCAATGTTTTTATGGTGTTGTTGTTTGAAATTGAATATATTATACCAATATAGGACATTTCATTATGTGAAATCATGGGATTTTATTCAAGTTATAAACATGTATTTGATGTGATAAAAATAAATTTATCTAGAGAATGAAATAAAATTAACTAAAACAATTGAACCAAGGATAAATACCTATTTAATAACTAGTTTAATTTTTCAGTCTTTTATGATACCTTTCTTCAGAATTATTTGAATACAACCTTTAATATAACATTTACAGACATAAATAAAATATATTTTGAATGTAAATTAATATTTTTATATGAAATATGAATACTCATAATATACAGATGATAAAATAATCTCAACATAATAATTATATAGAGAAAATATAAATTTTTTATTTAAGTAGGTTGGATCATATTGTGATTAAAAAAAACATGTAAACAATATTTGATATAGGCAAGTTCGATAAATTTTAGTAAAGATTACCTCCATTGGAAGTCGTCTCACAACAACAAATTTTTTTTATCGATACTGCTATGACCGATTGGAATGGTAAAAATAAGTGAAAAATGGAAAAAGCGGAGCAATAATTTAGAGGTGGAAAACATAACATAGTTTAAGTATATTCATCAATAGAAAAATAGGTTTAAAAATATCTTAAAAAAATAGGGATTCTTAAAAGTAGGACATACCATAGGAAATTGTTGAGAGGCATTGACCAATTGTGATAATGAATAGGAATAGAAATGCTAATAGAATGGAAATGGATTTTCATAGGATAAAGTGTGAATGAAATCCTTGGATAAAGATTTAGAAGATGCTATAAAGTGAAGGAGATCAATTGATGAAGGAGTAAGCATGAAGGAAACCAAAACATGAAGATTAGGTGAAGACTTTATAGTGAAGGAGACCAATAGAGGAAGCATCAAGCATGAAGAAAACCCTAGATAGTGATTTTGGAAATAAGGAGATATTAAATGGGTGAAGGACATTAGGAATACGAGTGTTCGGTTATAGGGGAACATGATGGATTGGTTGTAGGAAAAAAATATTAATAGAGGTAACACATGTAGTTGGGAAAAGTATTATTTAGTATATTCATAGATATCATACTACTTTTACTTTTATTATATTTCATTGAATTGTGAATAATATTAAAAACCATATATATCACAAGTATATCAGATCTCATACATTGAGTCCCCTAATAACCATTATTGGTAATAATAATAAATATTTTGATCCCATTATAAAATAAAGTGAGGATATTCATATTATAAAGATTAGAGGTTCATTATTAAAATCTATATGGAGTTGATTATAAGTTTGATAAAGAATAAATTAAAGGCATGGAGGCCTCCAACCCCAAGAATAAAATATACATTTATTCCCCATGAAAAAACTCCACAAAAAGTGACTTTAATTTGATTTCTATTTACAGTAACACACTAAAAAATATTTATCTTTTTCCAACAAGGACATATCTGTTGGTAAAAGAATATTTTCTATTGGTAAAACGTTTTACCAACACATATGTCTCTGTCACTAAAATGTTGGTAAAAACTATGTCGCTAAATGTTTTTGCGACAGATAAAATAATTCTGTTACAATTATAATAATACCAACAGATAATATATATGTTGGTTAAAGTGTTTAGCAACATATTATTGTGACAAATTTTTCTATTGGTAATAATTTTTCCAACATATAATATCTATATATAAATTAAATTTGAATAAAAATTATAAAATTTTATCGCTAATAATATTTTATATTATATTTATTAATTTATCATTTATAATTCATCTATTTTAATTATTAAACCAAAGACGATTAACACGAATGTTAAAACTTAGAAATAAAAAATAATTATATTAATTATGAAATTTAATACAAAATTAATCAATACAAAAATGTAGGATCCAACCCCGAACAAGATCCTCACCCCCCCAAGTACCAGTGACTCATCCATGTCTAAGAACCACCAATGACCCAATACTAGTGAGCCAGCTCCAGCACCAGTGACTCATCCATGCCTCAGGACCAGCGAGTCACCTCCAGCTATACCACAACCTTCAGCGCAACCGCACCAATGATCCATCTGTGCCTCGGAACTAGCAAGACAACTCCAGCACCAGCAAGAAACCCCAAGCAACTGCAATACCACATCTTTTAGCTAGATGATCTCTACCACACACAGCCAAAGAGCATACCAAAAAATGATCTAACTTCGATACCAGCAAGAAACAAATAGAGTTAGCTCCAATAACAGAAAGAAACCTCAAGTAACTACTATTCCACACCCTTTAGCCCCATTATCTACATCATGAAAAACCAAAAAGCATACCCAAAAATCAGCACAAAATATCTTCATGAATTGAAACCAAAATAGAAGTAAATGGAAGTATAACAAAAATAATTTTCATAGTGAGAATTTTTCATCACCCCTATTGACATCTCAAGGACTTAGAAAAGGATAGAACTCCCAAAAATTAGTACATAGTAAATTAGGTAGATTCCATGCATGATGTTCAGTGAAACAAGAAACCAAACAAGTGTAATCTCATAACAACTAAGATTAAAACACAAAACTCACCTTTTTCTAAAATTTTGAATGTATCATGTCCATCTCTTGGAAGCCTTAAATAATGAATCTCACATCTAGAGGGGCGAAGATGATTCCCAAACTTCTACCTTTCTCTTTGAATACCTGATGTGTAGGGTAAAATGGAATATCATGTAGCTTTGAAGAGTGGGATGGAAGCTACTGAACATCGTAATGCATTTATTGTTAATATTTTTGATGAACTGATAATATTGGAATAAGTAAAGATTCTATGACTCTAAACCAATAAAAATAAACTAATTCCAAAATAGATTCCTAAATTCTAGGAATTCCAAATGAATGTAACATCATTGACCAAATCAAAAACAAGTGGAAAATTCAAGTAAATAATTCTTTCATAATTCTCATAGAAACATAAAAAAGAATCTACACAGACTAATTCACCAAAAATCAAGGTCAAAAACATGAGAATACAATTCCAAAACATAGGAATTTACCAAGTTCATAAGAAATATAAACTAATAAAGGTGAAATAATTCGGAAATAGATTCCTAAATTCCAAGATTTCCAAATAATTATAATGAAACCAACGAACAAATCACAAAATAATGGCGAATACAAGTAACAAATGCTTACATAATTATCATATAAATATAAATAATAATCTTTATATCTTGATTTATCTAAATCTAGAATTAAAAAATGAGAATAATATTCTAAAACATAGTAATTTACACCAAATATTTACACCTATCATTTCCATAACCAATAAGCATGTTCTTAACACAAAGAATCATCTATAACAATAAACAAAATGAGGGAAGCAACAAGTTGAGATTAAAATAATCATAACAGAATTTATTTATAATAGTAAATAGAAAATGGGTTTTAGAATGTAATTTTTTTGAGATATTCAACATGGTTAGAGGGTTTAAGGTGGTGCCTAAACTTATAGCTTTCTCTTTGAACACCTGGTGTGTAGGGTAAAAAGGTTTATCATCCATGCACAATGGCAGTAAAGATTCTATGACTCTAAAACTATAAACATAAACTAACTCCAAAATGGGTTCCTAAATTCTTGGAATTCAAAGTGATTTTAATAGTGACCAAATCATAAACCAGTGGAAAATTCAAGTAAGGAATGCTTGCATAATTCTCATAGAAACATAAATAATAATCTGTATGGATTTATTCACCTAAAATTATGGTAAAAAACATGAGAATACAATTCCAAAACATAGAAATTTACCAATTTCATAAGAAATATAAACCAATAAAGGTGAACTAATTCAGAAATTGATTCCTAAATTCTAGGAATTCCAAATGATTATAATGAAACTAGTGAAAAAATTACAAAATAGTGGAAAATATAAGTAACAAATGCTTGCATAATTCTCATATAAATAGAAATAAGAATCTTTACATATTTATTTATATAAATCTAGGATAAAAAACATGAGAATGCGATTCTAAAACATTTGAATTGACATAATAGATTTATACCTGTCATTTACAGAACCAATGAGAAATTTCTTGACACAAAGAATCATCTACAACAATAAATAAATGAGGTCTGCATCAAGAAAGGATTAAAAAAATCATAATTTTTTTTATAACAGTAAACCGAAAATGGGTTTTAGAATAGAAAAAAATTGAGATATTCAACATGGTTAGAATTAGAAAATAGTTTCTATACAATGTAAGGAATAAAAACATAACTAGAAACAAAAAATTCAATGATTTTAAATTCATTAATGTTGTCAAACGGACCCTAAATACATTTTCAAAACTTCAATTCAACAAAAAAGGGGTATCAGGAGAGAGAATAGGGAACACATCTAAAGTAAAAAACAGATAGTTCCAAGTATCCATGGTGATTTTCATGTTTTAAGATGATTGACACGAGCATGCATAAGACATTAAGAGTGTCACATATTACCGATAAAAGGAGGGGAGGAAACTTCTAAACCTTCAATTCTTTATAAATCAAATAGTTCTAGTAAAAAAAATATGATTTTTATGCCTTGTGAGAGAAGACATGTTATTGCTTCAACTCAAACCAATAAAATCAGTTCCTTCTCTAATATCTCATAATAGATTAAATATAAAAGATATAAGAAATTACCAATATATGGAACCTCAAAAAGAGGTTGAGACAACTTAAATACGATATGATTTCTTTTTTATGTCCAAACATTCTTTCCAAGATATTATTTTCACTCTATTCTTGATTGTAATATCTACTGGAAAAAAGTGATGGAAATGAGGGGCAATTGAGTAGCTAATAGAAACTATTGGGCTAATGGGATTGTGGTAACTAGATCACTTGACTCCTGATTGGGATGGCATGTCACATGTATCAGACCAGCTAGGACATCGATCAAAATTTAAAAGATAAAATTAGAGGTTTATAATTCATTTATATAATATAAACATGAAGGCCTAAATGAAATCCTAAAAACATCATGGCATGCTCAATTATCTTTGATCCATCTAAAATAGTCCCTTTAAACATTGTTGTAGCTCACTATATGCATTCCATACCCCCTTATCCATATCTCGCTGTAGAATAAAGTATATAATGGTTATTGTTTGTGAAGAAAAATTGCTAAAAAATGTATGAATAAGGTTTACTGAATTTAATGATACTTTTTAAAAAAGTGTTTATACAATTTATCATTTACGATAGGAGATTTTATAAAAATGTTTCTAGATTGCTTATTAAAAAAAACTGACATAGATATAAGTGTTTAAATATAAAGGTAAAATAGACATCACTTATTTTTTTAAAAATTTCTACCAGAAGTGATATAAACATATTTAAATAAGTATCATCCAGGGAAATCTAAACCTTGTTCTTTGTAGAAAGCGAAAAAAATTTACTCTGAAAATTCCAAGCAATGCAACCCTTGAAAAACAAGAATGAATTACTTTCATCATTGGTTAAGAAAATCATATAGAAGTTTATAAAAATATTCATAATGTTTAATTGATTTTTTACTCCTATTAACTAGTCAAAGGATTCTAACTGTTGAAAGAATCATAGGCTTTCCACCACTATATTGCAAATAGATCTAAATAGATCATTAAAAATGTTATATAAAATAGAAAAGAGATAAAATTTCAAGATATCTGTTCAAAATTTCAAGCAATTCTGAAATATTTAGCTATAATATAAAGTCCAAATAAATTTTAACATAATGAAACTTAGAAAACTAAAATGCCTAAGTAATGGATTGAATCACAATGCCTATCTATTACTCTCTAGAATAGTCCATAGAAATAATGAATACAAAAGCTAAAATTAAAAAATTATATACAAGAAAAAGAGTATACTGAAACATTACAAATTCCAGGAAAATTAACAGTACCTAGGCATTAGATCCTAAATAAATGCCAATATAAATAAACATATTAATCAATCAAACAAATAATACCTTAATAAAACTAACATTGTGTTTTCATTCTATACCTTCTGGATGGGCTGTCAAAATGGTGATTCAAAAAACAAAGGAACATCCCCTAAGCATCCAAAATTAGCTAACAAAAGTTGTCTCGATGAGAAATTATTAACATATTATTGATGCAAACAGTCAATTTCCTACTGAAGTCAATGTACATAACCATAGATTTAAGAGATGGGTTCAAAAAAATAGAGAAAGAGATGGATTCCAAACAATACTTACCATCCCAACCCATCCCTTCCCTTCTTCCACATGCACAATCAAGTATGTAAAGACGAGAAAAGAGAAAAATCTCATGAAAAAGAGGGAACCAGAATGAAGCTCCCACGCTAACTTCCAATAAGAGAAGGAAACATGTAAGAGGGAATGAAATTATATTGTTGATATTTTATTCCATGCATATGTTATTGTAGTTTTGAAAACAATATTTCCATAATTCAAAGTAAACAAAACGTATAAAGTAGTAAATAGACAAAAGAATTTATGTTCTTTGGAAAATTTTCTATGTGCACGTGGTGGGATTGTTACAGCATTAACTATGAAATAATAAAAGTACAAGAAGTGTGAAGGAAACATATAATCCTAATATAACCACACAAAGTATTCATAGGACACATTATCACTGAAAAAGATCCCACAATAAACCCAAATTGAGGGAAAGTGAATATGATCAGTCATTGCATATGAAAAACATCAAGAAAATAAAGCAGGTAAAAAAAATCAAGAACTAACGAAACATAATAAATAATGGATCAAGACCCATTTACCAGGGATTGGTCTAACCTTCATCACTGCCACAATGCCTGTTGACCAATGGTGATTAATTTCACCTCTATTTCACCCTTCCCCCCATAAGGGGCTTTTGTGTGAGGATGTCGGATGAGAACAAGGAGGGGGTATTCATCAAGGAGGTTTGCATGAAGTCGGCTGAGAATAGGGAGGGGGTATTCATTGAGGAGGTCTACGCGATGTCGTCCGAGAATAGGGAGGGGGTATTCATCTAGGTGGTCTGCGCGACGAAGTCTGAGGGTGAAGTCGGTAGGGAACATAGAGGTGATATTCATCGAGGAGGTCTGCGCGATGAAGATAGGGAACAGGGAGGTTCGCGAGGAATGTTGTCCATGAGGAACGGTGGCTATGAGGAACGCCGACCATGAGGAATGCCGATGGGGAATAGATAGGTCGGGTTCAGGGAGGGGTCGCAGGGAATGGAGGGGAACAACGGGGAATGACGGGGAACACTGGGGAGGCATATTAGGGTTTTTTTCTTTTATATATATATATATATAGTATAAATAAATAACTAACCATCCTATAGGAGATCATATATATATATAAATATAAAAGAAAAAAGTAAATAATTTATATAAAAAATTATATTCTATAAGGATTGTGGATATTTTAATTAATTAAAAAATTATAAATATTTTAATTAATTATAAGTTTTTATTATCAAAATGATATGCTTATAATGGAATATATATATATATATATTCAATTTTTGATAAAATATTTTATATTATTGAATAATTTATTAGTAATAGTTTTTTTAATGGTAAAATATGTATTGGTAACAATAACTAATAACAACAGATTCATTTATCAGTAAATCAATTTTTGGTATTATCATTATAAGACAAAAAATTTAAATGTTAGTAAAAGATTTTTTTGGTATTGAACTAATAATATAAACAAATATATATGTTGGTAAAATTAATTGTTAGTACCTATAGTTAATATCAACAAAATTGAATATCTGTTGGAATTAATCATTTTTACCAACAGATATATTACCTGTCAGTAATTTTTTGTTGGTAAAGGTCACTTTATTTGTAGTGACATATTAAAAAAAAAATTAATGAGAAAAAATGTTATTGATTCACATCAACATTGGATAATATTATTTTACCTTTTTTTAATATTTATTCTAAATCATTCCATTTTTCTCATTTTTCATTTCCTAAGGAAAGTTACTATATAAAAAACATTATTTTACAGTGACTTTAACTGTAACTAAATAATTTGTGATGATTTTAGAAACCATAGTGATTTTTGTCAAAACTCATTTAGTGACAGTTTTTATTTAAATATATTTTAAAAATTTTAAAAATATTTTTTTTTATTTTTTTTATTATAGATATATATATTTTTTAATTTATGTAATTTTTAATTATATAAAATATTTTTTTATTTATTTACCATTTATAATGTATTTTCTCCTTGTTTTAGTATTTTTTTGTATATGGCAGATCAAATTTCCAGAAATTCACCCATATTTAAACTACTCCCACTCATTATTACTCAACTCTTTAAAAAATTACTTTTATATTACAAAAAAATTTCCAAAGAGGCCACTCATCCTTACACTACTCTCACCCATTCTTATGTAACTCTTTAAGTACTAACAAATCTACCTAATGAATTTACATGTAATGATATGTCAATAAATTTAATTTATCTTATTTTACAAATAAAATACATTATATAAATACAAAAAAAGTTCAGTATCTAAGTAGGCCTGGTCCAAAAAACATAATGATAAAGAAAAAGTGTCATTATAAGAGGGTTTTACACAAATGAGTATAAATATCACCATACGAATCCATAATAATAAAAGATGAGCAAAATTTAGGGATCACAACGGACCACATCGAGCTCATCTCTATGAGTTCCCTTTTGGAGAGGGTATCCACTACTTGGTTGGACTCCTTGTAGGCATGAATGAAATTCATAAATAATTGATTTGAGGATTGAAGGCATTGAATCCAATGTACAAGAATTATTTAAGGAACCCTTATGGATCAGGACTTCAAAACATCTACAACCAGATTTGATTCAAATTTTAACCCATAGGGTCTTCCATCCATGAAGAATATCATATCTAATTATATGAATTATGGCCCATAATCCATCTTCAAACGAAGTTCCATTCCCGAGGTAATGAAAGAATAATCCCTTGAAAAAACCATCATGGGTATAGAAAACACGACCAAAACCTGAGGGTCCTGGTGCACCTGAAGCTGCCCCATCAATGTTAACTTTGATTCATGTTGGAATAAGAGGTATCCATCAAATTTATTTCATGACCAGTGGGGTTTTCCCTTATAGAAACACCAAACATATATAAAATGATAAGATAAAAAATCATTTTTCATCAAATCTGTTTAGATTTTAGAGGAAAAATTCACATCCCTATGAATGTTGGTGATGCCCGAACGCAATTAGGGAACATAATTATCAAAGGCCAGTACATTCCTTGTATTCCATGTGTAATAAATAGTAGAGTCATATATTGAAATAATTAGATTGTAAACCTTACCACTATGTGTTGAACTTCTAAAAGAGGTCATTAGATTCTCAAAGTTGTCTAGATGAAGCTTGATGTTGAAGATAAAAAGTAGATATTCCCATAATTTTGAGATAAAGCTACATGATACAAAAATATGATTAGTTCTTTCAACATTACCCATACAGAGGTAGAAGGAAGGTGAAATATGTTGCCCAAAACTCTAGAGTAGGTGCTGCATGGGTAGCCGACTTCTCTAGATCCTCCTTAAGAGAAAGGATCTCATTGGAGGTCAGAAGATACTCCTAAAGATATACAACCATAGAGGTATACCAACATTATTCTCACACTTGTATATGTAACACTCCATTATACTAAATAGAAAAATTATTTTTTGTGTCCAAAAAAGGATATCCTTGTTAAAAAAGTTATAACTTTGTAGATTTATCAAAATATTCGATGGTAAAAAATTCTAAAATGATGTATCATTAGAGGTAATATCACCAGTGGACATGCCTTATAGTCTATAGGGTACAACCACCTCCTCTTTCAAGGGAAATTTTAGATATAAAGTGTTTCATAAGTTGATATTTGAGTTCTTAAAAAAACCATTTAGAATAATTTAGGATGTCATTATAGGGTTGTTTGATGGAAATACAAACTAAAGATGTAATTTAATAGATATTTCCATTCATAATCCTGTTATTGAATCTCATCACAATAAAATTCCGAAATTTATCATTTGAAGAGATGATATTACAAATAAATTTATTGATGAGAGTGTTATTAAATAGTCTAAGATCCTTTATTCCCAAACCCCCATGTCAATGGGTTTGATACATTTTTTACAGGCAATAGTAATGAGTTTTTTCCTTTGAATAGAACCAATACAAATTAAATTTATGATCAGGTTTTAGAGCTTGTTGATGATATCCCTAGTCCATCTATACAAATCCAAGGAATAAACAAACATAGACATGACCACTAATTTGAACATGAAAATTTTTCCTTCTTGGGACATGGTTTTACCATTACAAGATTTCATTTGAGCAATTATCCTAGAGTAGATGTTTTCTAAGGGGAATATTTTCACCTTATCATATAAAAGAGGTACACCAAGATAAATAAATGGAAGAGTCCCATTATTAACCCCAAAACTTATGTAAAAACTATTTGGTTTGGTGGAAGGAACACCACTTCCAAAGATAATAAAGGATTTGTTCCATCTTATTGATTATCCATCAACCTCTACATAATGTCCAAAAATTTCATTAATGGAGGAAATTATCCCTTTGGAGATATCAATATTGAGTGAAAAGTTCCCAAAACATCACTTTATTTTCCTTGATTTTTACACATTCTGAGGTAGTGAAAAGAAAATTATGAATTATCCCACCAAGAAAAAAAAATTGATTTGAATTTATAATATCACCTCTAAACTCCACAAATATGAGAGAAAAAGTTTTCATAATGATCTTTTGAATAGTGTTCCCAATTGTAACTAGCCTAAAATCCCTGATGTCCACAACATTTTAATTCTTTGGAATAAGGGAAATGAAATTTGAATCTACCCCATAAGGAATAGAGGTATGAATAAAAAATTACCTCACAACATTTGTGACCTCATAATATATGATGTCTTAGTAAAACATGAAGAATTTATTTGTGAATCCATCAGGGCCAGATGTACTGACAATATTCAGTGAGAAAAAATATAATTTAATATCCATTTTAGTAGGGGCCTCAATAAGAATTTAATTTTAGTGATCATAAATTCTGGATATAATGTTTTCAATAATCTTGGAGGTGTCATCACCCCCTCATCTGAATACAGGCCTTGAAAATAATTAACTATAGAACTAGACACTTCATTTTCATAAGTGTAAAGTGATCCATTGATACTGAGGATATTAAACCATCTCTTAAACTTCTTTTCTTTTTGTTGATAGTGAAAGAATTTTGTATTACAGTCACCATCCTAAATCTATGTAACATTTTATTGATTTTGAGCCAACCTTTCTTTGAGGAAAAAAAGATAATCAATCCCGGATAGGGATTGAGTTTTATCTCTAGAAGGGGAATCATTATTTTTATTGAAAATTTTATAGCAGGCAAGACATTTTTCGAAACATTTAATTTCATCATCAAAATCTGAAAAGGATGCTGTGATCCACTCCATTAGAATATGTTTAATGTATTTCAGTTTACTAGAAAGGGTTTAAAGGGGGCCACCAGAGGGATCCCTTTTCTAGGAATTTAAGATCACCTCCCTATATCTAGGACTGAAAATCCATGAATTATTAAACTTTAAAGGAATATTGTTTGACCTTAATTATCTAGTGCATACATCAGCCACAATGAGATTATGGTTAGAGTGGATTTTGGGAAGGGTGGATCCATAAACATAGACTACATCACCCTTTTCATCAACATGAAAAAAGAACCTATCCAATTTTCTACCCTTCCTTCCAAATTTGGTGTATCCTCTCTAAGTAAAATTATATCCAACAATAGGCTCTTCAACTAGATTTAATTGGTTAATTCAAGAGTAAAATTTAACAGTAGTTATCCTATTGAAATTGGGACCAATTTTTTCATCTATCTTCAAAATAGTGTTGAACTGAATAATAATAATCCAAACTTTAGATATGTTTTTAGACACAATATCCATATCCTTCTAAATATGCCTCCTCTTAACATAAGAATTAGAGTCATAAATAAAGGAAAAAGTCAAAGTAGTATTTTTCATATCAATAAAGATAGAAACATATTAAGTTATTTTAATAAAAGAGAGGAAGGTAACACTATCATGATTTAGTACCCACAAATTCTCTATATCACTTTCATAAGAGTTCTTATAAATAAAGGAAAAACAAATTATCACTTGAAATCCTTCCAGTTGTTATAATTCATTATATGTTTAAATAAACAAATAATCAAGGGTTTTTTGTTATAATAAATCATCTAAGGGATGTGATAATGGAAGATTTCCAAAGCCCTTGAAAGTTCTAATAGAGAATCTTCATTGGTTTAGGGATAAATTCCACCATGTTTGAGGCCCACCCATATGTTCCAACTCCAATGAGGGATTTATCCCTTTCCATTTACCTTTAGACCCTTTTTTCTTGGATTTAATATTCATAATAGCACCACTTTCCATATAATAGTTATACATATGAATATTCCTAGAATATAATGGGAATCCTAAATCTGATTCACCTAGAATTTTCCATCAATGAGAGAGAACTTTTTGGGGGATAGGTCAATCCTAGAAAGTGGACCATACGAGGGAATCATTTTAGCATCCTTTCAAGAGGCAATTTCTTAAATGGATTCTTTGTCTCTTCAATTTATAATAATTTTGGGGTGTTAGACTTTTTATCATTCTGATAATCTTGTTCCTATGTATTCTCCACAAGGTTCAAATCTAATTAATTAGGTTCAGTAGAAAGTTAAATAGATCTTTCAATCGATTCAAAACAAAGTAAAGGAGATTCATCATGATTATTACTAAGTTCAATAGTGAGATTAGATGGTTTCAATCTTGTTTTGGGAGTGTAAGAAAGGGTATATTCTCCTTCCTTAGGCTTAGGATCCTTAAGAGGATATTCAACCTATAAAGAATAATAAAAAGTATAAGTACACACCTACTAGAAATCTTTCTACACCTCTTTTACCTCTACAATTCAACCAAGAGAAATCAAACCATGATCAAGGTCTAAATACTCCTTATGAGAGGGTTAGAGGGATTATGAATTGTCCTTGGTGGAAGACTTCTATAAAGGAGGAGGATCCCCCATAGGATCCTTGTCATCTTGGGCATTCATGAACCAATCTAGGTCATACCCTAACCAGACACTGAATCCAGCCTATAGCAAGGCCTGAAGGGAGTTCTCAATCCCCAAGAGCTTGTGAAAATTGTTTGGGCATAAAGAAAAACATATAGGAATGATTCTTCCCATAATAAACCAAACAATAAAAAAATAATACAAATACAAGGAAGACAAAATGTCAATACAAAATCAGACAGTGGAAGTCAAATAATATAAGTAAAAACATGTTCCAAACCAAAATGGTTAAATCAAAGTAGTTGAGACCAACAACAACTCATCTCTATGTGATATGAGGACCAACATCCCAACATTTTACTACCAAACTCCCATACCTTTCTAACAAAAATACCCATTTCCACTATGTGAAACTTTTTATTTACTTGTGTTAGATTAAACAAGATACACACACACCCAGAGGCATATGCAGGGTGTGAGAAACCATGCCAATTAAGATCCCTCAAAGTGTTTCATAACCAATATTTATAAAACAAAACAATTATGCTCATTTAAAGAAAGACAATGCATGAGATATGGATTTACAAAATTTTCAATAAAACATGGCAATCAATGCTTTTTATAATAGTTTCTAAATAATTCATAAGCAAACTATTTTCAAAGCCTTTAAAAATAATCAACCCAAGAGTAGCACCATGGAAACTAGTCCTAGGGTAGGTTAAGTCCAAGTTAGCTAAGATCCTTGTATATTAATGATCAAATTATTAAGTGAACATATATCCCAAAAACATGATCTTAGGAATGAGATAAATCACTGATAATAACCCCTCTTTAATAATAAATTTTAGCTATATTTCTAGCATTAGTCCATACTAGGTAGGAATAAACTATCATAGCATGATTATACCAATATATACCCCTCATAAGTACACCAAGTTCTTATGTTCCATAGCCCAAAATTAGAGTATTTTAATTTCACAATCATACCACACTTGGAGGATTTCATTTTCACAAATGTCACACACTTGGAGGCTTTCATTTTCTCAACTTAAATAATTTAAAGGTAATTTTACACATAAATAATTAAATAACCCTTGTAACACATCAATACATGATTTGAGATCCATTTTATTCAAAAATGAAAAATGTAAAATCCATTTTATAATATAATCACTAACTTCTAACGTTTAAATAATAATAGATCATTCCATTAAATAGTTTAGAAAACTAATTTATGATGGGAAATCTACAAAGTTCATAAAAGAAATCCTCTTTATGAAACCACTTACCTAAAACACCTGGTATACCTAAAAAATTAATGGAATACACATGAAAAGAGTAAAGAAGTATCCTAATAAGAAAAAGATATCCTTAAACCATAAAACCCATATCAACAAACCTATATTCAATAAACTCAAGATCAGCAGAGACAAGAAAAACTGCTTACCAAGAAAATTCCCAAAGAAGCACATAACGCCTAAAATAAATATATTATCTTCCTTACTTACTCACAAAAAATATATTTTAATTCTCATTAGATCATATAACAACCCATATATTGGTGTATAACTTCCTGAATCTTTGGTTCCTTTAAAGAGAGAGATAATATATACAAAAATTATGAATAACACCAAAGAACAGACTCTTACCTCGAGTTTCCTAGATCTAACACCCTAAGATTCATTAAATTTTCTATTTGGAAGAGTTAGGATCCCAAAAATATCCAAGGGAAATACCTAAGATCATGAACTAATTCTATATAAGGAATAATGAGACCAATAAGAGATATTTTAGTTTTATTTTTTTTAGATTACTTAATTCACATCACAAGATTTGGAAAACTATAGACCAACTGTGTGCCCATTTATGTTTATTGGGAGAAGCCACACAATTTTAATAAAAATGAGCCAAATATGTGAAACACCACCATCCCAAAGCACCAAAAGTTTCAGATTTTACTAGGAATGTTTCACAATTTGGACAAACCATCACCAATTTTGCACATGGCCATAAAACTCAAAAAACTCCCAAAAATCACCCAAAACAACCCAAGAATGGTTCAAAACAAAATATGGTCAAATAAAAGAATAAAAAAACCTCAAAGTGGAATTATAATGTTATATATTTGGTAGTGTGAATAAAGATATTCTACTATATTGGTTATTAAATCATATTTTTCTTGAAATAATTTTCAAAAATCAGTATTTTTATATATATCTTCAATTATAATGTTAGAACTAGCTGTTAAGAAAAAATATAGTTTTTTTCTACAAAGTTAGACCAAATTTCCTAAAATTATAAATTCTTATCGACATGTGTTGGGGTGATTATAGCTCAATTTTAGTTTTAGTCCTCAATTTTTTTATCAATTGTTTTCATGTGAAATGATTGATACCATGGTAGAATACCCATGGTTCTTTGATAATTCATCATTGGTCATTACTTTTTTTATCACCAAATATTAGATATTTCTCATGAATAATAATCAAAATTTATAATCTAGGTAAAATTCCTAATATGAGTCTTAACTTATGGTTTGAATCCATTTTAAGTAAATTTTCAAGTGTATTTAACAAACATATTTTCATTGATAGATTTATAACCCCAAACCCATTTAAGCTTCATTTAGGTTGGGTATGAGCCTCATATGTACCTACATACAAATTTACATTCATGTTAGCATCCATACATCCATCCATCTATCAATACATACTTACATACATACCTATTTATGTGTATTCATACACATATACATACATATACACATACATACATACATTAATACATACATCTATGGATGCATGCATGCATCCATCCACCCATCCATCCACTCATCTATCAATATATCTATACAAATATCCATACAACCATACTTCTATATATACATAAAAGCACATACACACATGCATGAAAACATACATGCATGCACACAGACAAATAAATAAATAAATAAATAAATAAATAAATAAATAAATAAATAAATAAACAAACAATTAAATAAATAAATAAATAAATACATATATACAAACATACATATGTACGTATGTATGTACATACATCCATCCATACATCCATCCATACATCCATGTATCCATCCATCCATCCATCTATCCATCCATCTGAAATTCCTAGGCCCAATTCAACGGGTCTGATTCAAATTTTTTCATGACATCATGCATGCCTCCCCATGAATAAGTGGATGCTTACTAGAGGTGAGGGAAAAACCATAATTTGTGAGACTATGTATTTAGTATCAAATATCTAACCATAAATAAAATATAAATTAGTAATAAAGAGACAACATGTAATCATAGCCACATGTATCCATATCAATAACATCCCATGCAATAAAAAAGTTAACACATGATCATTCATCGATAGTTTAAAGATGATCCCCACAATCAATAGATCAATACATGTGATATTAGAAATAATAAAATAAAAATGGAGGCTCTGTTACAAAAAGATCACATAGTATATATTTATATCACAAATATCTCCATATTAAGCATACTTGTATCAACTACCTCAAGTAGGGGCTTTCTCCATACTTGGATCCCTAAAAAATTTTTACAAAACAACCAAGATGTATATGTGGGGTGTGATTATAAAACCCAATAGGACACCATAAAAGATTCATTATTATAAGTATAAAAACATATTGGAGTTCATGGATTGAAAGTAAGTAAATAAATAAATAGGAATACACACAAGTCGAGTCATCATGTGCTAACTAGGACTCCATGAATCCTGACCATACCTGATATGACCAAATCTTGAAGTAATAATAATATTATACTAATAAATCCATCATCACCCATAATAAGAAGTAGATAATGAGGAATGAACAACATATACATCCTACTATATAATAAAGAGACCCTGAGGAAGGTTCTAGATGGCCAACCTCCCATGTATTCCCATCCATACCATAACCCAAGTTGGGTTGTGTGTAAAGGTTTTAAATATAACAAAATATACAATTAGGACATGAACAACTTAGATTTTTTCATGTTTAAATGAATAATCCATAATGTACATGATGATATATTTCATGACAAACAAATTAAATTAATTGAATATGGACAAAGATTTTCGGAATGAAGAGATATGACCTTTTCATATTAAATTTATAATTTACCTTGGTCTTGAGAATTATTTCTTTATAGAATATATTGACCATTCAAGACTATTTTTGGTTATACCATCATTACATCAACATGATCCAAAGTATAATACCTCTAGTTGTGATCTACACATACTCCTATGATCTCGAAGCATCACCGATGGTACTCCAGGTGCTAGTGCGATGAAAATGGTTGTCTTACATCACTCCCTTCGACTACAACATAATATTTTGAAGGATTGATTCTGATTTTCCCATTCTTGAGGAGTGGATGCATGTGGAATATCTTGGTTCTTTATATAATTATGGAGATTTTACTCTCTTGGATTGAAATAATTTCTAGAATGAATGTGTTGTGTGCAAAATAATATAACCCTAGGAAATGATATAACTATGTATTTATAGAGCTAGGTTAAAGAATAAATAATTGAAAATAGGTCCTTAATTATTCTATAAATCCCTAGTAAACCCCATGTATAAATAATAATAATAATAATATTATTTACTTTAGAGGTGATAAATTCTCAAATAAAAAAAATACAATTTCCTTAAATATATAAATTAATTTTTATTTAAATTATATTTAATATATAATTCCCACTAAATCTGATAACTATGTTCACATTTACTCCTATTTATTTACCAAACCACTAATGATAAAATTATTCAATTAATTAATTAATAAATATTTACATTAATCACGGTATTGTGAATAAATATTTATTTAATATTTCAACTCACATAAAATAACAACTGAATACGTGAGATCAATAAATTCTGTATAATTTTTTTCTCTCAGACTAGAGAATAATATTTATTCTGATAATTAAATCCATATAGAATTTAATTAATATCAATAGAAAAAACTTAGTGTGTGACCCTATAAGATTATTCCTTAGTTTAATTAGATGAGTTCTTCTAAAGTATAATATTAGAATCTAGAAACAAAAAAAAGAACCCAAGAAGATGAAGTCAATTTCATAACATCAAAAAAACACATAAAAACACTCACTGTGTAATTTAATACTTTTGTCTCGATATCTCATCAAATAGGTTTCACACTCATGTCATCAACCTATATGCTAGATACATATTTCTTTGATTATTTGAAATGAACCCATCAATACACCATGTCCACGAAATTTAGTTTAGATACTCCATTCCAATCAAAGGGACAAGGTATCAACTTCTATATAGTTGTATGGGAAAAATAATTCCTTAACTTGTACATTAATAAGATATTATTTTTGATGCACCCAACGTGTCCTACTTCACAAAAAACGAATGACGTCACCATTTTCATCAATAAATAAATTTATTTGAGTCTTTATTTGTATCTATAATAATCATAAAGTTTAAGGAATATTATAAATACTTGAAAAAATAAATATCCAATTAAACAAAACCTGCAGAATTCTGACTGGTGAGTCGATCCTCATAATCTCCACTCTTAGAGATTACCAAAGGTGAACTTCATGAGATGAAGTATTATCCTCTTATGTGTATCAAAAACCTGATAGTATGCACGATCTTTGTCATATTAGATGATTTCATATGACCATATGACATATATTTTTAGAATATCATCATATCCTTTCAAGGTTCTCATCATAGAGGGTAATTACTATAGCCATATTGATGCGACATATAATCTAAGAAATTATCATATTAAAGTCACATAGAAGAATAAAAAATATGTGATAATATGTTTATTATCATTAAAATCCATGAATATATAGATAATATAAAGTATAAATTAGTTGGTTATAGGGAAATGAATCTAACATACTCCCACTTGGACTAGAGACAATTGATAATCAATTTGAGTTCACTAGCTTTCACATGATGTTCAAGAATCTGCTGAGAAAAGGATTTAGTCAACGGGTCTTCCATGTTGTTTTATATGAAAACTTTTCTTACTGTAATGCCACAAATTTGAGAAAAATCCCTCAAGATATTTTTATAGAGTATATTCTTCACTCTATCATGTCACCATGGCTCCTTTGCAAGAGCCACCACTAAAGAATTATCACAGTATAGTGTGGTAGGTCCTGTCTTGAGGTATGATGGATAATAAAATACAAGAGGGGGGGGGGGGGTTGATGTAGTTTTAAAATAATTATAAAATATTCATCCTCTATAAGTATTATATTGATTAGTTTTTTGAATTACCGATCAAATCCAATATGATAGTATTATAAAAAAAAATATATGAAATAAAAATACCATAATGGAAATAAAATGATAAATATTTTAACTATTACTAATGAAAGAGTTAACATAGTGGAAATTTAAAAAAATTAAAATGTATTGGGTAGAAAACCAAATACTCCTTTTAATGGATATAATTAAAACCAAACTTTTAAACCAAAATGTTTGGTGGTTTTGTCGATTGAATCCAAGTTATTCATGCATTTAAACCTATTTTAAGGTATACTTGATTTTGTACCTATCATTTCTTCTATCTTCCTATCCCTAGAATCCCTTGATTGAACTTATCCATAACAAATCACTTCCACACACCAGAATTTTTTGATCTATGTATTCCTAGCAATATAATCCCTGAATCCAGATGATCAGGAATTCCTATGTCTTCCTATCCCCAAAATCCTTTTATCACATAGGATTGGAAGAAGAATAATTACAATGGAAATTTATAATAAGTTTATAATTAGAATATTAGAATGGTATCTATTAAAAAACACACTCATAAATAAAAATATTACATTGATCTAAAGTGATATCAGTAATAATAAATCACAAAGATTAAAAAAGAACAAAAAAAATTCAAAATTCTCTATTGTTGGGCAAAAATCTCTCAAGGTAACATTGAAGTATTTTTTTAGGGTTGATTGTGTTTGTTGAAAAAGCAGGTTTCCATGGAGAATTGTCGAGTTCCCGAGAAGTTGTTGACATTACATGTTGACAAATAACTATGAAAAAGGAAAGGACGATCTGGAGGCAGTACAAAAGAGCAGTACAAGGTGGCGCCGTTTTCCAGTGTTTGCCAAATTTTTGGGGTCCAAAATTTGGAGTTTGGCGAGCATCGCAAAACTAGGATTTTCATAAAGATCATAATTTAATATGGAAAAGGCATGAATTTTGTGAATATAGGATGCATGGTTTGGAAATCGCGAAGACCAGAAGAATGGAGGCGGTGATGCTTCGCGATTATGTCAAGCTTCGCAAATGGCAGAGGCTAAAGCGCATCGCGGCGGTGAAGGGCTTTGCGAAGGAGCTTCGCGGCGAAGGCACGAAGGAATGTTGGGCTTTGTGAGGGAGCTTCGCGGCGAAGTCACGAAGGTATGTTGACGGTTATTCTTCGCGACTACGTCAAGCTTCGCGAACGTAAAATTGCCGTGGTGCTTCACGATTTGGACAGAATTCCGGAAGAATCTTTGGAGCTTCATGATTTGAGATGACGTGGAGTTTACTTCGCGCGGAAGGGATGAGGGTTGGTGGAATCGCCTCTAAATAGAGGCCGACCCCCTCAAGAGAAGGAGAGAGCATTTTCATAGAAGATCATTCGCTCTCGATTTGCGAAGGTGGTTCGCGGAGCTAGTGTGCTTCGCGAAAGAGGAGCTTCGCGGCGGCTATTGTAGCTCCGCGAAACCTGCGAGCTCCGCATTGGCTTACTAAGATTCGCGAGGGTCATTTCTCTACGACGGCTTGAGCATCACGAGAGTGCTTCGTGAGAGAGCTTCGTGAAAAGGCAGGAGCTTCGCGAAGGCTTGTTTGAGCTTCGCGAAATTGGGAGCTTCGTGAAGTAGGGTGCTTTGCGAAGGTACTTTCCAAAGGTAGTTGCCCAGTGGTCAGAGGTAAAGTGCTATTCATCAGTGGATGAAATTTGGACTTCAACAGAGCATCTATCAACAATTTAAGATGCATTATTTCATGCAAATGAAGAGACCTATAGGTCTATAAACTGTGATTGGATTCCCTTCTAGAGTAGTGAGCTTAGGAAGAGGAAGAAGGTGATCCTCTCCACCGGTAGTGAGCCAGAGAGAGAGAAACAGGGAGTGACCCTTGGGAAAGCAGTGAGATAACCCTAAACTTTGTAAAGGCAATGAGCCTGGTCATATAAGTGATCTAGCCCGAACATTGTAATCCACAGCTAGTGAAGTTTAGTGGAATTGGTACGACCGACAACTTTTCGGCGTATGCTCCTTGGACGTAGCCCTTTGCGGTGAACCAAGTAAAATTGGTGTGTCCTGTGCATGCTTTAATTTCTGTCTACTTTGTGCAACAGGAAAGAGAGAGAAGAGTGTTTTGCTTAACAGCAAAACAAGATCAGAACGAGCGTTTATTTTAAATTAGTCATACCCTGATTCACCCCCCCCCCCTCAGGGTATTCAGCCTTGTGGACATGACAATTGGTATCAGAGGGAAGGTTGACAGTTGTTCTTCTCTCAAATGGAGGTCACTAATCATAGAGGGATTCCGATCTTCGACGGATGTAATTTTCAGATATGGAAGAATCGAATGCAACACTATTTCTGATCTTTAGGAATGGATGTTTTTTTAGAAGCTATGCACGGTATCACAAATGATATTACTAGTGGTGCATTATCATAAGCAGAGAATAAAGAGTTGGATGCTGATTCCAAAGCAATCAATGCCTTAGGGGGAGCCCTTTCCAATCCCATATATACAAAGGTGATGTCATGAAAAACGTCACATGCCATGTGGGAAAAGCTTTTGAATATTTATGAGGGGGATACAAAAGTCAGAGAGGCAAAGCTGCAAGTGTTGTGGAACAAGTATGAAGATCTGAGAATGAACCCGAATGAGTCTGAGGATGAAGAGGTTGAGGAGTTTGAAAATTTTAAAGATCACAGATAAAATGCTATGGTAGCAATCGTTGGTAGTTCTCAGGAAAAGGAAGAAACTGGCGCTGGAGAAGAGGAAGAAGAAGTTGAAGGAAGAGTTGATATGGAATCCGAATTGGAAGCAGCTCTTGAAGAGATAGATGTTTGGAGATCCAAAATGAAGAAATCCAATAAAGTGGTTCGTGATGCCAAACTCTATATGCAACAACAGGATGAAGAAAAGTCAGAACTGTTAGAAGAAATTGAAAGACTAAAATCCTCAACACCAGAGAGCTCAGAAAATATTGTTGAGCATAAACTTAGAATTGAGGAACA
This sequence comes from Viscum album, assembly GCA_963277665.1. Classification (NCBI taxonomy): domain Eukaryota; kingdom Viridiplantae; phylum Streptophyta; class Magnoliopsida; order Santalales; family Viscaceae; genus Viscum; species Viscum album. The sequence continues at coordinate 1,788,115,149 of OY728146.1, forward strand.
AAAGAAGGAAATTGATTGTTTGACTAACACAGGAAAGGAGCAGGTCAGACGTATCAAAGATCTTGAAGAAGAAGTGGTCAGTCTGCGACGAAAAATGAAGGATCAAGAAAAACTCTTGACCCCCAATGTGATATCAGAAAAGCAGGCCATTCAGAAGGCAGAGAAGATGAAAGAGAAGGCTTGTAGTTCAGCAGGAGTGAAGCAGAAAGAAAGATCAAATGCTAAGGTTGATTCAGGGGTGGATAAGAAACAAAAATCGGTGGCAGTTAATGTCAGACCGCAAGCACCCGTCCCGAAATTGAAGGTTGATTTGGGCACAAAACAAAATCAGAATATTCATAGATCTCAAAGGGAAAATCGTAGTGCTGATGTATCACGAAATAATGTACCCTATATTAGGTGTTATTGCTGTGGGAAAATGGGACATTCACAATATGTGTGTTCCATAGCCAAGAGATATAGAAGGTAACAAGAACAGAAATGGCAGCCAAACATAGAACAGTTTTCCAGAACATGTTTTGAAGGACACTGTTTTTGGTGCGGAGGATTTGGGCACATGACTAGGTATTGTACTTCGACCATTCAGAGAAATGTGCCAAAGCAGAATCAAAACGTTCTCAAGCAGAAGGTCAATAAACTGACAAGTGAGTTAAAAACGCAGAATAGATTTGCGGCTTTGCAAGATGAGGCTGGTCCATCATACTCTGAGAAATAACAGAAGTCCCAATCCATGCCGAGTGTGAAAGAAAAAGTAAGGACAAAAAAGAAGAAAAATGAGAAGGCCGTGGTGGCAGAGATTTCCCTTAAAGCATCAGATCGATCTGGTGTTTGGATCCTTGACAGTGGTTGCACATCCCACATGACAGGTAATAAAGATCTTGTTACAGGCATCAAATATGACAAAGAAGGAGTTGTCAAATTTGGAAATGATAAAGGCCTGAAGATTGTTGGCTCAGGGAAAGCCAAGTTTGGGGGCAAAGAGATGAGATGTGATGATGTCTTGGTAGTAGAGGGTCTCAGTCATAACTTACTCAGTGTCAGTCAACTATGTGACTCTGGGCACTCTATCCGATTTACCGAGAAGATGTGTGTTGTGAAAGGAAAAGATGGAGAAACTGTTCTGCAGGGAAAAAGGTCAAAGGGAAATCTCTACCTTGTAGGTGGGGAAGAAGATACATGTCTTTTATCCAGAGAGGAAGAAAACCAGCTGTGGCATAAGCGACTTGGTCATCTATACCAACCATATATGGAGGATATCATAAAGTGTGATGCTTCTAGAGACCTTCCCAAGCTATCACGTGATCGCACTCATATGTGTGATGCTTGCCAACAAGGGAAGATCATCAGAAAGACATACAGGCCAAAGGAACATAATTCAACTAGAGTGCTCGAACTGGTTCATGCTGATGTATGTGGACCTATCTCACCACGAGCTATAAATGGGCAAAGGTACTATGTCCTTTTCATTGATGACTATAGCAGAATGGCCTGGGTATTCATCATTACCCATAAGACAGAGGTGTTCGGTTGCATAAAGCAGTATAGTAGGGAATCAGAAAAGATGCTTGGGCAGAAAATTCTGAAGTTTCGTACTGATAACGGTACAGAATTCACAAACAGTCAAGTTGAAAACTATCTTGAGAAACATGGTATAAGGCATCAAGTTTCATCGGTAAGAACTCCTCAATAGAATGGAGTGGTTGAAAGGAGAAATCGGATCATAAACAACATGGCGAGAACAATGCTTATTGATAAAGACCTTATAGAGAAATTTTGGAAGGAAGCAGTTTTGACATCGGTCTATGTTTCGAATAGGTCTTTGTTGTGTCCAAAGCAAGGGAATACTCCGTATGAACTGTGGTACAAAAAGAAGCCAATGCTGAAATACTTTCGAATCTTTGGAAGTAAGTGTTTCATTCTCAACAAAGAAAATCACAGGAAGTTTGAGGCACGAGGAGATGATGGGATATTCCTTGGCTACTCAGGGAAAAGCAAAGCATATAAATGTTTCAACAAAAGGCTGGGAAAAATCATTGAGAGCAATGATGTCACTATAGTTGAAAATGAACCGAATACTCAACGATCCAGTAAACAGTTCCTGGATGAAAGTGATGATGAGGTAAGCAACCCAGGGGGAGCAGAAGTGGCAGAAGCTGATTCAGAAGAAGATACTGATGATGAAGAAGAAAGTGTCAAGTCTGTGTCTGCGAGGAAGCCAAAGAGTCGAGCTGAAATTGATAGGCAGAATATCATTGGTGATAAAACAGCTCTAGTTCAGACTCAAAGAATGAAATCATCACAGCAAACATCGTTTTTATCTCAAGTGTAGCCGAAATGTTTTTCCGATGTAGCTGAAGATGAAAACTGGGTTCAGGCTATGAACGAAGAGCTTGATCAGATTGAGAAGAACCAGACATGAGAGATTGTTTCGAGGCCAGCAGACAAGAATGTCATCGGGACTAAATGGTTCTATCGCAACAAGATGAATGAATATGGCATAGTGATTCAGAACAAAGCACGACTAGTGTGCAAGGGGTACTCCCAGATCGAGGGAATAGATGTCGATGAGACATTTGCACCGGTTGCAAAGCTGGAGACAATCAGATTATTTTTGGCCATAGTAGTGCAACGAAAGTTCAAATAGTTCCAGATAGATGTAAAGACTGCATTTCTAAATGGGTTTCTGGAAGAAGAGGTGTACATTGAGCATCCAGATGGTTTTCTCATTCATGAGGATGAGAGAAAAGTTTGCAGGCTGAAGAAGGCGTTATATGGGCTTTAACAAGCACCGAGAGCATGGTACTGAAGGCTATATCAGTATTTGAAGAATCTTGGTTCTCAGGTTACACAAGGTAGGAATGACACATTCATTTCTCGATCTAAATATTCCAAGGAGGTCCTGAGAAGGTTTGGAATAAAAAATTCCAAGGAGATAAAGACTCCGGTTCTACCCGGATGAAATTATCAAAATATGAGGATGGCAAGGCAATTAATATCATAGAATACAGGAAAATCATTGGATGTATGCTGTACTTAACCGCAACAAGGCCTGATATTGTTTTCGCCACATGCTAAGCAGCGAGATATCAGAGTAATCTCAAGGAAAGCCACATGCTTGCAGTGAAAAGAATACTTCGGTATATCCAGGGCACAGTGGACTTTGGCTTGACATACAATGAGAAATCTCATACAGAGTTATTGGGATATACTGATGCAGACTGGGCCGGTTCAGCGGATGATAGGAAATCAATGTCAGGTGGTGATTTCTATCTTGGTGGATTGTGTATTTCATGGCTAAGCAAGAAGCAAGATTGAATTTCACTGAGCACCACGGAAGCTGAGTATATTGCGGCCACTCAAGCATGCACACAGTTATTATGGATGAAGCAGCAGCTTGAAGATATGGGAGTTGAAGTGAAGTCTCCGATCGGAATCCAGTGCGACAACTCAAGTTCTATAAATCTTAGCAAAAATCCTGTCCATCATTCAAGGACAAAGCACATTGAGATTAACTATCATTTTATCAAGGAGAAGGTTGAGCGGGGAATCGTGAAGTTGGAGTATGTGCCTACAGAGCTACAGGTTGCAGAAATTCTGACAAAGGCCTTACCCAAGGAAGCATTTTAAAGGCATCGACTGTCTCTGGGAGTTCAGTCGATTCCCCGCACTTAAAATAGTGTAGATGTGGAACTACCCCCCCTCTCCCCGAGGTATGATGTGTTTTTCCCTAATGTGCTGATATGTGTTCTCTACTATGTTACAGACTACAAAGGAGTGACCTTTGGGTTCGTTGACAAAGGGGGAGAAAATAGTGATTGTTAAAGGGGGAGACAGTGTGGAGATTTGATAAATCATAATTGATACGGGGAGAAGCTGACAAGTGGAGCAGCCAGAAAGGGGGAGCAATGAGAAAGGGGGGAGAGTATTAAATCTGACGATTCTAGAAGTGATCAATCAAAGCCTAGATATCATGACAGCTTAGGATCGTGATAAAAGCAGAACAGTGGTGTTGGAATGGTGTGAAAAGGTGTCCAGCTATCATCAATTGGTATCAGTGTGGTTCAACAATTGGTATCAATTTAAGAATTGGTATCAGGTTGGAATCGACAATTGGGGTCTGACATGAAGTGATTCATTGATGAACTTTTCATACTACTCTTATTTCTCACGCCGAGCATTGATCATGTGGGCTTAGAGTACGTGTTAAGTGAATCCTTGAACGCTATCAGAATCGTAAGAGGCGAATGGTGGTAGCGACTAGAAGAAGACTCAGTGAGGTATCAAAGTGCAGAAAATCATTCTGAGCAGAGTTGTGAAGAGTTGTCAACGAACCCAAAGGGGGAGATTGTTGGGCAAAAATCCCTCAAGGTAACATTGTAGTATTTTTTTAGGGTTGATTATGTTTGTTGATAAAGCAGGTTTCCATGGAGAATTGTCGAGTTCTCGAGAAGTTGTTGACATTACATGTTGACAAAGAACTATGACAAAGGAAAGGACGATCTGGAGGCGGTACAAAAGAGCAGTACAAGGTGGCGCCGTTTTCCAGTGTTTTCCAAATTTTTGGGTTCCAAAATTTGGATTTTGGTGAGAATCGCGAAACTAGGATTTCCATAAAGATCATAATTTAATATGGAAAAGGCATGAATTTCACGAAGATAGGATGCATGGTTTGGAAATCGCGAAGACCAGAAGAATGGAGGCGGTGATGCTTCGCGATTATGTCAAGCTTCACGAACGGCAGAGGCTGAAGCGCATCACGGCGGTGAAGGGCTTTGCGAAGGAGCTTTGCGGAGAAGGCGCGAAGGAATGTTGGGCTTCGCGAGGGAGCTTCGCGGTGAAGTCACGAAGGTATGTTGACGGTGATTCTTCGCGACTACTTCAAGCTTCGCGAACGGAAAATTGCCATGGTGCTTCGCGATTTGGGCAGAATTCCGACGGAATATTTGGAGCTTCACGATTTGAGATGACGTGGAGTTTACTTCATGCAGAAGGGATGAGGGTCGGTGGAATCGCCTATAAATAGAGGCCGACCCCCTCGAGAGAAGTAGAGAGCATTTTCATAGAAGATCATTCGCCCTCGATTTGCGAAGGTGGTTCGCGGAGCCAGTGTGCTTCGCAAAAGAGGAGCTTCGCGGCGGCTATTGTAGCTCCGTGAAACTTGCGAGCTCCACGTTGGCTTACTAAGCTTCGCGAGGGTCATTGCTCTGCGATGGCTTGAGCATCGCGAGAGTGCTTCGCGAGAGAGCTTCACGAGAGAGCTTCGTGAAAAGGTAGGAGCTTCGCGAAGGCTTGTTTGAGCTTCGTGAAATTGGGAGCTTCGTGAAGTAGGGTGCTTTGCGAAGGTAATTTCCAAAGGTAGTTGCCCAGTGGTCAGAGGAAAAGTTCTATTCATCAATGGATAAAAGTTGGACTTAAACAGAGCATCTATCAACAGTTGAAGATGCATTATTTTATGCAAATGAAGAGACCTACAGGTCTATAAACTGTGATTGGATTCCCTTCTAGAGCAGTGAGCTTAGGAAGAGGAAGAAGGTGATCCTCTCCACCGGCAGTGAGCCAGAGAGAGAGAAACAGGGAGTGACCCTTGGGAAAGCAGTGACCTGACCCTAAACTTTGTAAAGGTAGTGAGCCTGGGCATAGAAGTGATCTAGCCCGAACATTGTAATCCACAACTAGTGAAGTTTAGTGGAATTGGTACGACCGGAAACTTGTCGGCGTATGCTCCTTGGACGTAGCCCTTTGCGGTGAACCAAGTAAAATTGGTGTGTCCTGTGCATTCTTTACTTTCTGTCTACTTTGTGCAACAGGAAAGAGAGAGAAGAGTGTTTTGCTTAACAGCGAAACAAGATCAGAACGGGCGTTTATTTTAAATTAGTCATACCCTGATTCACCCCCCCTCTCAGGGTATTCAGCCTTGTGGACCTGACATCTATCATTATGTTCATTCATTTAATTCTAAATGTCGAGGTGTGTCTTTACTTGTAAACATCATTTTAACAAACTCCAATGGCTGTATTATTTAAAACTCAGAGTCAGTTATAATTTCATCAACTACAAATTCTTCATCTACCAATGAACTCACTATGTTTATTCATATAATGATGAGTTAAATTATCACTTTTATGGTGATTCTAAATCAAATGGATGTAACATGGCATAAAAATTTAGGTAACCTTATTTTCGTAAAACTATTTTATTTCTCTAGTATTTCAGCCACTAGAAGTTAATTATAGGAAATCATATCTGTAATGACTCTATTTTTACCCTGTAAAACTTTGGAATATTTTAATGAATATTTTTAAGGATATTTGTTGAGTTAGTATGGTATTCCAAGGATCAGGGAGCCTTGATGTTTATATAATGAAAATATTAAATATATTATATCATGAACATGCATTTTTTATAAAATAATTTAATATCTCCTGAATAGAGTCTCAGAATAAAAATCCGAGACCACCATTAAATGAAAAATGTGGTTTTTACCTTTGGAATGATATAAAATTTGTTCACGTCAGGTGTTTGACATAAGTGTAGTCATGGGAGGATTAATAAATGAATAAACAAATAAATAAATGTATTTATTTATTTTTTACTAAATGAACCAAATATAAATTCTTTTATCTATAATCCAAGTTATGAAAAAATCCAAGGGTTATCTATATAACCCAAGATATTTGAGAGGATATGTTGGAGGAGAGTCTTGATAAATGGTGAGATTGTGGTTTAATGATTAGTGTGCAGTGGAGTTCATCTTCGACAAAGGAGTTTATCGATCTCACCAATGAAAAAAACATTAAACCATTAAACCATTATTCATTAATGATTGATCCAAACTCAAGGTAAGGATTTTTTTATGTTGGTTTGTTCCCTATATTGTTTTTTCCCATGGTGAACACTAATCAATTCCACTAATAAATTGATTCGCAGGTCGATCATTTATTTACAAGTGTTGATTTATCTTCCAAGAATTGGGAATTTATATTATTTGTTAATCCTTGATAATTCATTTTGTTCGACACTTTCTACATCAATGTATTGAGGATAACCTTGATAATGGAAAATGTACATTAATCACTCTGGTGTTTCATGATTTTCTACCTTTATTCTTCATGTGTTCATCATCAGTGCTTATGTTTGACCGACGATGATAATTCTCAAAAAATGATCATTATGTAATCAATATTTGGTGAAACATATCATTTTTAGAAGTTCAGATCTGGTATTGAAAGCACTATTAAGGCATGATGTAGTGTTGTGATAGATCATACATGGATCAAATAATGGATTGAGAGGTTTTATCCATGGTTTTTCATTATGGTAGTGTGGTGCGATGAGAGGCGGTTCTCAAGTGGAAGGGTGACTACAATCTTGTAATAACCCAGAACTCCATCAATGAAATTTCCCTTCTTATTTTTATTTCATATAGTATAGATCATATAAAATAACTTATTTAACATGATACAAACATCATAAATGAATAATGAATGAAATAAGAGGTATTTTTAGAAGTTAAGGAACCTATACCGATGAAATAGTAACATGCCCTTAGGAATAGTAATGTGACCCTTATGAATAGTAAAATGACCAATAGAATAGTAACCTCACCAATGAAAGCATAAATAAAACTTCTCCATCTTATAAATAAAATTATGATATAATTATATCATAGTGTAAGTAAATAAATATTTTAAAAATTAATATTTAATTGTTGATATTTTTACAAGTCATAAATATTTAATTACAATATTATAATTAATAAAATGATTTAAAATAAAATTAATTTTCATAAAAAATTATTCATAAATCCATATTTTTTTGTCTTATTATTTTAGGATAATTTTATGAGACCTTAGTTAATTTTTGAAAGTGTTATAAAACCAGTCATAAATTTAAAAGTGTATTTTTTGTGTAAATAATGATTTTAATTAAAAATTAAATTTATCATATTTAGAGAATTATTTTCACAAAATAGAGTTCATTTTGGAATTATACACATCAAAAAATGGTTAGGGTAATTTTTTTGGGATTTTTATGAAATACTTGGATTTTTAGTGAATAGTAAAATACAATAATTTACAGTATAAATACATTATAAGATTAATAAACTATTTCTCGAGTCATGGAGGATTTAAGAACCCTTGTTTTGAACTCACATTCACTTATTAATATATTTAGTCACAATAATCAGTAGTATTTCTTATATTGAGTAAAATATTAAAATAATGAATAAAATAACGAGAAATCACCCCCTCTTCTCATCACTCCTCTAAGCCTTGAAGGTTGTTAAAGTTCTGCCCAAATCCTATTAAATAGTATTTACCCACATCTATAAGCTCTTGGTCTTTCCAAATGATCAAAACCAATCCCCTTAAGGAGGTTCTCAAGGAGAAGTATTCAAGAGGTAAAATCCTCTTCCTTTTCCTTTTAATTTCTTTTCAAGTTCTTTTTTTTATTATACTCTCCTCAAATCCTCTATCCAAATGATCATGATAAATCTAGTATCATATATATAATTTAATGATATCATTTTAATGGAATATTAATTATCAATCTCCTTACTCTCTCTCTCTCTCTCTCTTATTTTAAAAACAAAATCATCATCCGAGAGGTGATGATTTAAAACCTTCAAAGACGACAAACCTTCATTATTGAGTTTATCCTTCAGGGATGGTCATGGAAAAATTTTTATAGTTGAAATAAACTATTATATATGTATTATAACCTATTTAATGTTCTATAACTATTATATATACATAATTCTAATTCATACGACAAAACCAGTTCGAGATGATCGAAATACCACCATTATAATCTAAATGAATATCACAAATGTTATATCTAATAAATCATCTTTATACCATATAATAAATTAAATTATCCAACCATTTAATCTTATATATGTTCATTAATATCATATAAATTCAATTCTGTAGAATTATACCCATTCCACATGAACTTCCACACTCATATACAAGTATACCGATCGTGAAAACCAAGGAAACGAACAATCCCAAGCGATAAAATTGCATTTATAACTCATCAAAAAGACCATAAATGAACTTAATAAAATTATACTAAATAAGATACATGTATATAAGGTTCTGAATTAATTAATTAATGGATTTAATTTTCTTATCCACGACGTTAATGTCAAGTACATAACTCATTCAGATATAAGATAAGGTTTCGATTCCCGAAACTTTATTTTCATTTGGGTTGTGCTTTCTTCCTCTATAAACTAGTGTAATTATTTATTTATTTTATATAATTATTCTAATTTTAGGAATATGTTCCAAAATCATGTATTATTATCATTTTATATTTTTTTTGTGTGGAAAATACATGTTTTAAAAGGGTTCCCTTCTCAATTCTTCACGATGATCAAGCCTGATTAAAGGGAACTTCCCAATTTCTTACCTATTTTCAAGTGCACTATATAATATATTTTAAGCCACCATTATTTTTATAAACCAATCATTTTATCATGAAGAAACTATCTTAGTTCATTTCTAGTTTTATGCAAATATTTTCCCAAAACAACTATTCTTTTCAAAGTAGAAGAGTATTACTATCAAGAATTCTTCAATGATTTCATTAGAGAATTTTCATCTATTTCAACACCCTCATTAAATCTTATTTTTTATTTGGATTAAAATATTATGATTATTATATAAGATATTTTATTAAATTTTTTACGATCAGTTTGACTATGGATGTTCTATCTTGATACCATTCACCATACTACTCAGAATGATTAGTGATTATATCTATAAATTGGGGAAAGTTATTTCATATGTTCATGTTTATTATGTTTAGAACCATCCATATGAAAAATGCATTAGACTTATAAAGTTATGGGTGTATCCCACTATAGCACCTCGATGCATTGATAGGTCTCATGAGACAAAATAGATATGGACTTGGATGAGGCCTTGCCCACTCTCAGATATGGTATTGGATGAGGCCTTAATCTTTTTTAGTTGTCTTGGTTGAGGACTTGATGCTATGATTCAGATGTCCCACATTATGAATTCCATCATTATGAAACTAGTTTTTAATAGTCCATGAGATTATTAGACTAGTATAATATCTATGGTTATGTTTTATTATGGAATTATTTAATTAGCTTTTATTCCTGCATATATTATGCTCATGTTTATTTTTAAAGGCATATGTTTTTAGTTATACACCATGCCTAATGTTTATGTTTATGATATCTTCCACTGTATCTATTACCCTTACTAAGCATCTAATATCACCCATTCTTATGTTTAATTTTTTCCAGGATGTGAAGAAGTATATTATGAATTGCTTGTAGGGATAATCTAGGAGTTATGGATGTTTTCAAAGGAATTTCTATATTGTTTTTCCTTTCAAGTTGTAATGTTGAAATTATGTATGTATATTGTTTTCCAAAGATACTAAAATATTTGGTCCTTCAAGATGCGATTCCTTTTAATCATAACAATTTAATGAAGTAAGACACCAACTTTGGGATACTAGGGTCAAGGTCTTTACAGTCAGTATCAGAGAAAGTTTAATATAAAACTTGGAAAATAGATTTAGAAAACATAGATTAGGGAACAAAACCCTAAGATAGACTTTTAGGATAAGGATACAAGAACATCCTAGAATTTTGGTAGGGAAGATATTATGTGGATCTTCCTATAAATACATCCCTATCTAAATACTACAAGTGGATATGGTTCTAGCACATATGTACTTAGGGGTAACAACTCTGACAAGGTGTCCTAGGCCTGATTGGGGATAACCTGGTACACGATAATGGGCCATACTGTGCACTTGGTTTGATACTCCTAGGGGATATGCCTAGGATAATTCATATTTTCTTTACAATCCATTATAAAGGATCTAAAAGTAAAATTTTCCTCAAAGAAACCATGTTTATGATTATGGTATTAGCTATATATATGATTTCAATATATGTTAAGTTGAGATTATATATTATGATTCATAACCTAATTTAATTTATGCCATTATTTAGAAATTACACCTAGTTGAAGGAATGGAAACTACATGAATGCGCGTATCCTATGTTGGGATTTACCTCCTATGAAAGATAATGATATTGGTATTGAAGCTTCAACTAGTGATGAGAAACTTATAACTATACTGGGATAACTAACTCAAATTATGAATAATAATCTTACCCGTATGAAGCATCATGATCCACAACGTGGAGGATAAATGTTAAACTGCTTTATGTGACAATAACCTCTATCATTCAATGGGACTACAAACCCATTTATAGCGGAGTAGTAAATAATTTATTTAGAGAAGATATTTCTCACCTTAGGATGTAATGAAAGGGAGATGGTTATCATGGAAGTTTATCATCTCTCGAGATATGCGGATCAGTGGTGGTCATCGATTCAAAACACAAAGGAGGTGTAGGAGATTGAAAATTTTAAATGAAGGGATTTTAAGGAAATCTTCCTGGAAAAATATTTTTTTTATGAACAATGAGTGGATATGGATTGCCAATTCTTGATTCTCAGATAGAAGTAGGATGAAGATGTTTCAAAGTATGAATCCAACTTTACAAGGTTAGCAAGGCATTCCACGAACTACATATGTAATCCAAAGAGAAAAATTGATCGATTATTTGATGGTTTAAAACTAATACTCAGAAGGGAACTAGTTTCCCAAAGTTTCTCATCATAATAAGATATCATCTCATGTGCTATCAATATAGAGAAATAATTCTCAATGTCTTATTAATTTAAGGTAAAGAAAGGGAAGAAGAGGGTGGCATAGGATAGAATGGATAAATGGTTGAATAAAAAAGGGAATTTTCTGACATGTGATACTTATGGAAGGAAACACCCTGGTGCCTACTTTAAAGGAAAAGGAGAGTGCTACAAGTGTGGATAAAAATTCCATCATGCTGATGATTTAAAGGTAAGGAAAGAAACTATTAATGTTCAATGATATAGCTGTAGGGAAATGGGACACTATTCTAATGATTGTCCAAAGCATCAAGGAAACATGCCTCAGAAAATTCCAAGAGAGCAGGGCCAAATTTATGTGATCACAACAGCTGAGGTTGAAATTTATAATGATATGGTGGTATGTAATTTAATCATTTACACAAAATTAGCTAATGATTTATTTGATTTTGGATCATTACATTCTTTTATATCTTCCCAGTTTTTTAATAAAATTAGACACTTAAAATTTAATTTAATAAATCAGTTGTCAATCAAAACTCCTAAGGGAAGTATAATTATAACAAAGATGTGTCAAGCCATCCCTTTTATAACACATAATCCTACTTTAGTTACTGAACTTATCATCATACCCATGATTTAATTTGATATAATACTCGGTATGGATTAGTTTTTAAATTATAATGTGAAAATCTATTAAAAGAAGAAGGATGTTACAATTTTTGAGAATGATATAGAATCCCTTATCTTTAGGGAAGAAAAACCATCATGTGATTCTTATCTAGATCCACCCACAGTAGCTCAAGTGAATGAAATTCTTGGGAATGATGAGAACACAATATCTATGGGTGAGGAAAGAAATCTTCAAATTGAGGATGTACCTATTATGAAAGAATATATTGATGTGTTTCTAGAGGATTTACTTCTATATCCTATGGAGAGGGAAATTGATTTTTTATTGATTTAATTCCTAGTGAAAGACCTATATAAAAGATTTCTTATAGAATGGCCACTGTGGAATTAGTAGAAATTAAGAAACAACTAGAGGAATTTAGTGATAAAGTATTTATTCACCCTAGTGTTTCTCCATGGGGAGCTCTTGTTCTTTTTGTTAAGAAGAAAGATGGATCTATGAAGCTGTGCATTGACTATAGGAAAATCAATGCTATTACAATAAAGAATAAGTATCCTCTTCCTCGTATTGATGATTTATTTGATCAACTTAATGGAGCCCAATATTTTTCAAAGATTGAACTCGATTAGGATATCATTAGTTGCGTGTGAGGAAGGAAGATATTCCAAAGATAGCATTTCAAACCAGTTATAGGCATTATGAGTTTATAGTAATGCCTTTTAGACTAACTAATGAACCCTATATTTTCATAGATATAATTAATAGAGTTTTCAAGGAATATCTTAATGAACTTTTTAGGTATTTATTGATGATATCTTGGTATAATAAAAAATATAAAAAAATCATGAGAATCACTTTCACATTTTTATGAAGACTTTTAGAAGAAATGAGTTATTTGGGAAGTTTAGCATGTTTGAATTATGGATTCAAATAGTTTCTTTTCTTGGATATATTGTTTCTAAATATGGAATCTTAGTTGATCCTAAAAAGACAAAGAAAATTCTGGAATGACCTACTCTAATGAACAAAACTGAGGTACGTAGTTTTATTAGTTTAGTAGGTTATTTTCGGCATTTTGTTCAGAAATTTTCCTAATTAGATAAACCATTAACAAATATTACTTATAAAGGGGGTTAAGTTCTTGTGGAAAAAAGAATGTGAAGAGTTTTTTTAAAGAATTGAAAAAGAGGTTAGTGAATTCTCTAATCTTGACTCTACCATTGGAAAATGGTTGATTTGTGATATATAGTGATGCATCAAAGAAATAAATTGGTAGTGTCCTTTTAAATAATGATAGAGTTATTTCCTATGCATCAAGGTAGTTAAAAAATCATGAACATAACTATCCAACTCATGATCTTGAGTTGTCATCTATAATCTTTGCTATGAATATATGGATACATTATCTTTACGGTGAAAGATGTGAGATATATATAGATCACAAGATCTTGAAATATATATTCTCATAGAAATAACTCAAAATGAGGAAAATATAATGGATTGAGATACTTAAGGATTATAATTGTTCAACACACTACCATCCAGGGAAGGAAAATAAGGTAAAAGATGCTTTGAGTAGGAAGGATCATGGAGTTATGAACAAAATTAGGATTGAAAAATACCCTATATACGTGGATCTAGAAAATATGGATATGATAATTATCAAGGAAGGTGAAACATCATTACTTTTTCAAATGGTTTCCTAACCATCTTTATTGAAAAGAATTAAATTTTCTCAGTGTAATGATGATATTCTTCAAATGAAAATTAAGGCTATGAATGATGGGAAGTTTCTAGACTTCTTGTGTGAGGATAGAGTTCTGAAATTTTGGAGGAGGCTATGTGTTACTTCTATACCCAATCTAAAAATGGAGTTATTGGATAATGCCCATAGCTTGAATTTCTCTATACATCATGGTAGCACTACGATGTATAGAGATCTGAAGGAAAATTTTTGGTGGGATGAAATGAAGAAGGAAATTGCTGACTATGTATCAACATGCTTATTCTATCAATAGGAGAAGGCTGAAAGAAAAAATCCTAGATAAGTCATACAACATCTTCCTATTTCTACATGGAAATGGGATAAAATCACTATGTATTTTTTTACTGGTTTACTAAAAACTACAAGAAGGAATGATGAAATATGGGTAATTGTTGATCGAATTACAAAATCCGTACATTTCCTCGCTATAAGGGAGGATTTTACACTAGAGCACCATGCATGGATCTATATTAATGAAGTTGTAAGACTTCATACAGCACCTATCTCGATTATGTCTAATCAAAACCCATGATTTACATCAAAATTTGGGAAAATTATTCAGAAATATTTGGATACTGAGATTCATTTGAGTACTTCTTATCACACTCAAACTAATGGGAAGTCAAAAAGGAAGATCCAAACTTTAGAAGACATGTTGGTATCATGCTCACTTGATTTTTAAGTTACGTGGGATCAGTATTTACCTTTGTTAGAGTTTTCTTACAATACTAGTTTCCATTCAAGTTTTTAAATTGGATCCATATGAAGAATTGTATGAAATGATATGTCGTACACCAACTTGTTGGGATGAAGCTGGTGAAAGGAATCTTGTGGACCTAGATATTATAGAGGAAACAACAATAAAGGTAAAGACTATTCAAACCCATATTAAAGCATATAAAAGTAGAAAAAAGATCTATGACAATAACTGATGGAAGGATTTGGAATTTCTAGTGTGAGATCATGTATTCTTGAAAGTATCCCCATAACGGGTGTTATAAGATTGGGGAAGAAAGGGAAACTGATCCCCATGTACATTGGTTCTTTTGAAATTATAGAGAGAGTTATAGCTGTAGCCTATCGTTTGATGATGACACCTAGCCTCTCTAAAGTAAAAAATGTTTTCTCTGTCTCATCATTAAAGAAGTAAATACTAGACCCAACACATATACTCACTTCAGAAGGAATATAATTGGAACCTAACTTATCTTACTATGAAGATCCTATCTAGATTCTAGACACTAATGAACAGGTGTTGAGGAATCAGATGACTTGGATGGTAAATGTACTTTGGAAAAATCATAAAATTGAAGAGGCAATATAGAATCCTGATGATCTTATGATGAAGAAATACCAAAATCTTTTTCTAAGGTAGAAATATGAAAATTTCGAGGATGAAATTTTTCTAGGAGTGGAGAATGTAATGACCCAGAACCCCATCAATGAAATTTCCATTTTCATATTTATTTCATAAAGTATAGATCATATAAAATCACTTATTGAACACAATACAAACATAATAAATGAATAATGAATAAAATAATAGGCATTTCTAGAAGTTAAGAAACCTATACCAATGAAATAGTAACATGCCCTTAGGAATAGTAATGTGTCCCGTATGAATAGTAAACCGACCAATAAAATAGTAATCCCACTAATGAAAGTATAAATAAAACTTCACCATCTTATAAATGAAATTATGATATAATTATATCATAGTGTAAGTAAAGAAATATTTTAATAATTAATATTTAATTGTTGGTATTTTTGTAAGTCATAAATAATTAATTACAATATAATAATTAATAAAATGATTTAAAATAAAATTTATTTTTGTAAAAAATTATTCATAAATCTATATTTTTTTGTCTTATGATTTTAGGTAAATTTTATGAGAACATAGTTAATTTTTGAAAGTGTTATAAAATCAGTTATAAATTTTAAACTATATTTTTTTACATAAATAATTATTTTAATTAAAAATTAAATTTATCATATTTATAAAATTATTTTCATATAATTTAGTTCATTTTTTAATTCTACACATCAAAAAATTGTTAGGGTGAATTTTTAGTAATTTTCTGAAATACTTGAATTTTTAGTGAATAGTAAAATATGGTAATTTATAGTATGAATACATTATAAGATAAATACACTATTAATTGTGTCAAGTATGATGTAATAAACCTTGTTTCTAACTCACATGCACTTATTACTGTATTTAGTCACAAGAATTAACTCTATTGGTTGTCTTGAGAAAAATAATAAAATAATGAATAAAATAATAAGAAATCACCCCCTCTTCTCCTCACTCCTCAAAGCCTTGAAGCTTGTCAAAGTTATATCAAAATCATATTACCTAGTATATCCCAAGTCCATAATCTCTTGGTATTTATAAAATACCAAAACCAATCCCCATAAGGAGGTTCTTAAGGAGGAGTATTCAAGAGGTAAAATCCTCTTCCTTTTCCTTTTAAATTATTTTCAAGTTCTTTATTTTATTATGCTCTCCTCACCTCCTCTGTCCAAATGACCATGATAAATCCAATATGATATATATAATAGAATTATATCATGTTAATTTAATATTCATTATCAATCTCTTTTCTCTCCCTCTCTCTTTTATTTTAAAAACGAAATCATTGTCTCAGAGGTGCCGTTTTACAACCTTTATGGACGACGAACTTTCGTTCTTTAATTTATCAATAAAGGATAGAAATGAAACAATTTTTATGGTTTAACTAGACTATAATAAATTTTTTATAGCCTATTTAATTTTCTTTAACCAGTATATATACTTAATACCAATTCATACGACAAAACTAGTTCAAGATGATCGAAATACCGCCGTAATAATCTAAACGATTATCACTAATGTTTTATCTAATAAATCATCTTCATAACATATAATAAAATGAATAATATAACCATTTAATATTATTTATATTAATTAATATCATATAAATTCAATTCTAGATAATTATACCCATTCCACATGAACTTCCATACTCATATACAAGTATACCGATCATGGAAACCAAGGAAATAAACTCTCCCAAGCGATAAAATTGTATCTTATAACTTATCAAAAAAATTCATAAATGAACTAAATAAAATTATATTAAATAAAATAAATGTTTATAAGGTTATAAATTAATTAATTAATGGATTTAATTTTATTATCTAGGACGTTAAGGTCAAGTACAGAACTCATTCAGACATAAGGTAAGGGTTCGCTTCCCAAACCTTCATTTTCATTTCGGTTGTGATTTATTACTCTATAAAACAATGAAATTATTCATTTATTTTATATAATTATTATAAATTATGAGAATATGTTTCAAAATCATGTATTTTTATCAGTTTATCTTTCATTTTTGGAAAATACTTGTTTTAAAAGGGTCCCCTTTTCAATTCTTCACGATGATCAAGCCCGATTAAAGGGAACTTCCTGATTTATTACCTATTTTTAGGTGAACACTATAATCCATTGTAATACAACATTATTTTTCTAAAGCCACTAATTTTATCATGAAAAAACTATATTAATTAGTTTCTAGTTTTATTCAAATAATTTTTCAAAAGAACTCTTCTTTTCAAAGTAAAAGAGTATTACTCTCAAGAATTATTTGTTGATTTTATTTGAGAATTTTCCTCTATTTCAATGCCCCTATTGAATATTATGTTTTATTTGGATTAACCTATTATTATTATAATCTTCCATATTTTATCAAATGGTTTATGATCAGTTTCACTATGGATGTGCTATCCTAATACCATTCACCATACTACTCAAAATGGTTTGTGATTATGTCTACAGATTGGGGAAAGTTATTTTATATATTCATGTTGTTTATGTTCAGCACCATTCATATGAGGAATTAATTGGACTTAAAAAGTGATTTTTGGGTCCCTCTATATCCTCTTTATGAATCGGTAGGTCTCATTAGACAAAAAAAATGGACTTGTCCAAGGCCTTGACCATTTTCAGATATGGTTTTGGCTGAGGCCTTAATCATTTTTAGTTGTCTTGTCCAAGGACTTGATGCTATGATTAAGATGTCCTATATTATTAATTCACTCATTATGAAACTATTAATTTATAGTCTGTGATATTATTCGACTTGTAAAATATCCATGGTTATGTATTGTTATGGAATTATTTATTCAGCTTTTATTCCTACAATATTATGCTCAAGTTTATCTTTAAAGGCATGTGTTTTAGTTATACACCATTCCTAATGTTTATTTTTATGATACCTTCCATCGTATCTATTACCATTATTGATCTATTGAGCTCACCCCTTCTTATGTTTTATTTTTCCCAGGATGTGAATAAGTATATTATGAATGACCTGTGAGGATAATATAAGAGTTGTGGATGTTTTCAAAGGAATTTATATATTTTTTCCTTTCAAGTTGTAATGTGGAACTTATGTATGCATCTTTTTTCCAAAGCTACTAAACTATTCAATCCTTCGAGATTGGATTCCCAGAAATCATACCAGTTTAATGAAGTAAGGCATCGAATCTGAGAAAATGTGGGTGGGGTCTTTAAAAATCTAGTGATTAGTGGTGATTCAGTATGGTCCACCATAGATCCAGGTTGTACAGAAAAGATTAGTGGTGGATACATAGGAAACAATAATATAGGCAAGACATGGAGAATAGCTTAGAAATTCTGGAAAATCCCAACATACATGGAATGCACTTTGGAGAACAAATGCAATGTTTTCCCTTTTCTATGATGGCTAGGGTTCCACACAGAGTTAAATATCATATGAAATATGGGACTCCCAAATTCCATGTGACTCAATATTGGTGGCTTGGTGTGTACCCCATGGGTACACAGGCACAAAAATGACCAAGTACATGGGAAAAACTAGTGTACATGGGAGAAATCATGACTAGAGTACTTGGAGATGACCAGGACAACTAGGAACAAATATAGTACATGAGCACAACTAGTGTACATGGGCATATGAAAATTAATTGGTCATGGGCCATAGGACATGGTCATACCCAAGGTATACAAGAAACATTGTGTATAACATATACATGTCACTTTCTTCTCATAGGATAAGTTGAGGTCCCCATTCTCTTTAGTCTAAATGAGTATCTATAGGGTGAGTTCCCTTAATCTATTCCTATGAGGGTATATGAGGCACCCCTTCTTGAGTATAGGATAAGTGATCCCCTCTACAGGTTAGTCTTGGATAGATTTAGGTATCCCTCTCTCTAGCTCAAAATGTGACCCTCTATCATTCTTACCTGGGTTGGGTTAGGTATCTTGTTACTCACTATCATGGCATGTGATCCCTTTTCTAGTGATTTACTTTGTCCAGGGTTAGGTATCCACTATAGAACCTGGGTGTGATCCCCTATATATATATCAATATCTTTTGAGTTATAGTGTGTAATTATTCTTGGTAATGCCTAACAAGCACAACCTATCATATGAGAAATATCGGTGTTAGCAATGACCCGAGGAGTGAGTTCTCCCAGATGAGCATTACCTTAAAGACTTAAGTAGAATCCAAGGTTATTAGTTTTGTTTATGACCTTACTTATAGGATTGGTGTCTTTTTGAGTATATCTAGGTTGTTGATGATATCATTGATTATGAGATAACTCTCACACTCTTGATTCTTTATGTTTAGTGATTTCAAGGTTTCATATTGGGTATGTTATATTCACCCCAATATGGAATTTTACCATATGAATCATGTATTATATAGACTATAGGCCTTGTGATGGAGTCCTATGTAGACCAAGAGCAGGTGGAGTATAGTTGTGATAGAAAGACCATAGTTAGTTCCAGGAATTGTATTTGATAGCAATCCTTTCCTTAGTAGTAGGTCAGAATCTTTTATAGTTTTGGTGGGCATGTATTTTTCCCTCTTTTCTTTCCCGTACTTGTGTTGTACTCTAATGGGGGATTTATTTGTATTATTGAATTATGGTATCATTTTTATCTTTCTTTTATGCATTATACTGGTGTGTGGAGTTTTGTGTACATATAATTTCTGTTAAGGCCTACCATGTGCTTGTTATGCCTACTCGGTAATAGTATCTATCCCCTGGCCTATTGAACTTAGTGTTTTGGTGTCACACTACACTTATCACCATCGAGGTTGACCCTAGTTGGTTGGGTCATAACAGAATAGTATCAAAGGTGGTTTCATCTTGGGACTTTATTTTGGATATTTTATAGCTCTGAGGCTGGGTTTGGGAGTACAGAAACCGTGTTATAGTTTTAGAAGTTCAAATATCATGCTATGGAAACTAGTTTTGGTGTGGTAGATGATGTATCCATTCACTAGGACTCAGATAATCTGATTTTTGACTTGGAATATATAGGAAATAGTTATAGGTAAAACCTTTGTACATACATCATGTAATAAGGTTTTGTGGTTTCCATGTCCTTCTTGAGTTACCTCTCTAGATATACTCTTTGAATGTGGTAAGTATTGTCTTTTTTAGAATGCCTCTATACTGAAAACAATCTAGTATTCCACATTAGGATCATGAGGATGATCCGTCCAGTGAATATTCTTTAGTACATGGACCTGTATAGGAGGTGGTACCTCTGGGTGCTTTTTTTATCTTACCTCCACCCATTAATTACCATATTACATTGGTAGTGCCTGTATAGGATGTGTATACGTTGAGTTCACTCCATAAGTTTTAGAGGGAAAACCCATAGGCTTTAGGGAGAACTATACCCACATGAAGTTGATGATTTAATTGAGTCAGTTGGGTGAGTTTTTCACCTTGTTTGGAAACCTCTCGATTAGATGGTGGTCCCTATGGTAAGCCTTCTCCATCAATCGGTAGGGAGATAGTAGAGTCTAGTGACTTAGACATATGATTAGGTGACCCTCACTTGGAAGTATTTTAACCGTATCTTTAGAGAATAGTTCTAACAAGCTATGTTGTAAGCCGTACACATCCAGGAGCTTCTGGAGCTCTAGTAGGGAATCTTGATAGTGTCATAGTATGAATCTAGGTTCACTAACCTCTCATAGTAATCAGTTGATATGATTTTAGATATATAATTTCAATCTTAGACCTTCGAGCATGGACTTCATCAATCCATCTACGTTGGTGTGATATCTCTTTACATTTCTACTTTTGATGAGGTGCTAGAGCATTCCCTAGTAGTGGATAGATTCTTGGAAGAGTAGACATTGATATTTGGTGCTGGTAATGGGTACTCTGGATCTAAGACTTTGGAAGTTCGTAGTCGATGATAAACACAGGGATCTAGGAATGATAGGAATTTTTTGGAGATAGTATCAGGATAAATGGTATACAGTTCAAGGCTCTTAGGATGGTTCTAGTTAGCTGACGGAGAGGTGATGTTTCTCCTATGATGGGTAGTGACATATCATGTGGGATTTTCTAACCCACAGAATGGACAATAGGGATAAAATTGATCGACCTCCTAGGTAGAGGTAGCATCTATAATAATGAGGTTTACAATATGGTGGATGTGTAATAGTGTAAAACCCCTATAAAAGTGAGACTTAAAGAGATAAATGTTACTACCCATGTCAAAAAGGTGCATGTTTCTTTTTAAGAGCCTACCTGATTAGAATTCCATAGTTATGTTTTCTTTTCCTAGAGTAGTTATAAATATGGGTGAACTTATAAAACATTTTCTAGGGTGTGTTTGAGTGAGGAAAAAAAACTTTTAAAGAACATGTATTGGCCCATGGGGACAATAATTAGTATGATAAGTTTCCCTGGTGAGTAATATTTTTTTTTGTGGTAGGAAGGAAACCAAGTTATTACAGGAGACACATGGGGTCATATGACTAGGTTAATGTCTCAGGTAAGGATTGTTCATGAAAAATGGTATCAGAGCCAATACCAAGTTGAAAGTGCATAGGCACTGCCTGGGTTTAAGTCTTGGGGTTAATAATGAGGGCGTTGTGCTTTAAAGGGGTGGAGACTGTAACACCCCTAGCAAAATGAGGCTTAAAAGGATAAATGTTACTACTAATGCCAACAAGGTGCACCTTTATTTTCAAGATCCTACCTAATTAGAACTCCATAGTTAACCATGATTGGTACAGAGTAGTGATTAGAAGGGGTAAACATTATTGGTTTGGAGTAGTGATCAGGATGGGTGATCTTCTGGGAAGTTTCCTAGGGTGTGTGTGGGTGAGAAAAAAACACATTGAAATAACATGTGTTGTCCCATGGGGGAATTCATTAGTCTTATAATTTACAATGATGAGTAATAGTCAGTTATGTGCTGGGAAGGAAACCAAGGTATTATAGGAGACCCATGGGGTCATATGTCTTGGTTAATGGCTTTAGGAAGGCCGGTTCGTGATATCATTGATGGTAATAATAATCAGATATGTAATAAATGAATGAGATCATATTTATGAAATCTTAGGATTGAAATTTTATCTACTATAATTCATATAATCCATATTAGCATTATTATAAGGATTTCATTGATAAAAATTGATAGTAAGTTGTTGAACACTTATACAAGGGCTCAAAATTAATTATCTAGAGAACTTACTAATAAAATATAGATTACTGTGATGAGTATTTATTCTCTAAGGAATTATGATATTAATTTATTGATATCTATAAAGAATTATGAAAGTTAAAAGAGTCTATCATTAAAGTGTTATATAGAAAATTTGAATACTTTTGGATATACCCTATTAAAGGCATTAATGTTTTCTTCAATCGAAATTCTAATGTATTTAGATTTATATGAGGATTTGGTTAAAATATCAAAGATATATAAATAATGAAGAATATATTACCACCTTTTTATATTTATATGTCTTGTGACCAAAAGAATGTAATCTAACTAAGATATCACTTGATTATTTATCAAGTGGGTTTATGGTATATGGGATAAGGGTGAATCCAATATGAATAATGAGTGAATTATATAATTAAAGGAACATTAATATGATGTATAATCTTGAGATGATTCAAAAATAATGAGTGGAAGGTATTTGTGATAAATTACTAGCACTGGAAACTAGTAAATTTAAATACAATAAATGAATATTCTAATAAAAACAACCCTTGGAAATTTAAATCTCTTTAATCCATGATCATTCAAATAACAATAAATAAGAATAAAAATTAAGAACAAAAAAGAACATACTATTTTTCAAAAACCCTATATCATGATGTCATTAGAAACTACATATAAATTACCCATTTTTTCTTGCCTTTAAATTCATTATATAGAATTTATAATCTCTGAAAAAATTTAAATTATCTTCTATATCTTACAAATGTATGATAGCATGTTCTAAGTTAAGAAATAAATAAAGATAAAAGGTATCAAACATGAATATAATGAATATTTTTCTAAAAAATGATACTGATAACTACTTTATATACCTCTTTTATTAATAAATTATTCTTTTAGTGTTCATTCATTTCAAAAATGATTAAAAAACTTTTTATCATTTATATTATTCTCTTATAATATTGGCATCGATCATTGTATATTATTATTGAAATATTCAAAAATCATAATTTAATAAATACATTATTATGTATTTTTTATTTTAAATAAAATTATTATTTAGTTGATTTAGAAGAAACTAGTGATGTCTTATATATTGATGATACCAACTATAGTGATATACCATATCATGGATAGTGGTATAATCTATATTGTTTCCTGATATTTTATATTTATGTGTATAATATTTTAAATCCACCACTTGAGATAAATACTTATAGAATGTATTAACATTTCATAAAAAATATTTAACCTTATCAAAAATCTTTATGATAAACTATCCTAAGTAATCTTATTTTTCCCAAGAAATTTATTTGAAAATAAATATCGATTTTAAAACCTTATATGTGACCCTGTAGGACTCAATAGTATTAATAATGACTATGAATTCAAAATAAACCATAATTAATGGTCATCATTTAATAAATATTTAATGAAACTTAAGCTATAGTGGGATCTAATGTGTTCTCCGTCAAATACATGTATCTCCATAAAAACATGTATACTACATGTTTCTCTATATGTCATAAGAATAATCATATAATCCATTTATATAAGATGTTTAATGTATCCATGAAGTAAGAATCATGTTTATCTCATATTGATTAGCTCATAAATTCTTGATTCTACTGAAATATATAGACCAATCTAATTGAATATATCACATATCATTCATCGATTTAGATGATCACATCATATGATAACCATGCATTATCATGATTTTCCTAAGTCTAATTCAATTAAGGGACTAGATATTGTGCTTATCACATTATAGGTCAAATATTTTCATCCTTAAGAAAAAATCACCACATGATCAAAAAAATACCAAACAACTAATAACAATAGAAACCTTAAAGATAATATATAAACTATCTCGAATATTAAAGGTTCACCTGAATTATGCCTCATTAATCTCATGAAATAGATATTTATATATTTTATAAACCCCTATGTATATAAAATACAATATACATGACATTACTGTGATATAAAGTAATGGGATTTTATGAAAAGTAATCCACACTAGTGTCTCAAGAGTGAACCTTGTATCTCCATATAAATCACTACTCACAATATGCTTAATCTTTTTCATAACTCATGTCTTTCCATGGAAAAAATGATTTAAGATAACTCATATATTTTTCATGGGGTGTTGTTTTTAATTCCTTTTTAATTGCTAAATGAAAAACCCACATAAATGATTGATAAATTAGAAATTTCAAATAATTAAAAAATAATGACACACTTTATAATCCCAATCTATACATCACATTAACTTGATCTAAGATTAAGGAAAAGATATTTTTTTTTACAATCCACTGAAATATCTAATATAAAATGATTTTATACAAATATTGTATTTTTCCTTTATTTTTTGTCTACATATTTTATGCCTTATCCTTTATATCCCCTTGATAAATATTTCCATCACAACTCTCAATTATTTCTATAATAATATAGTATTTTCAGTCAACTTGTTTTGTTTTTTAGTGAAACTAGTGTTCCTTATCCTATAAAATAGATCCATTATACTCAAAAACAATTATATCTATCAAAATATACTAATAAGTAAACCTATAATAGTAATAAATTTATTAATATAAACAAATTCCTCTATAAAATTTGATATAGTGATGTAATTGAATTTTGCTTCATAATACTCTATTATTTGATTCTTAGAACTATGCTAGATAATTTCAACACTATAAAAAAAATAATTTATTAAGATATGGAATCCATTTTATTATTTTGGATGATATTATCTGTATAAACCTTTATAATAATCACATCATCACTTGTAAGCACAAGATCCTCAGCCCAGTTGATGAGGACCTGACAAGTGCATCCAAGAGACTCAATATCAAATACGGGCAGAGACATATTTCCAGGTTATAGTAGTAGGTACTGCAGCAGTTACTTTAGTAGATGAAACTATTCATCTATTTGGGCTTTCAGGCCACTAATTTGATCCTCTATTCCTTCAAGGCCTTCGGGCTATACAAGGACTTTAGGACATTAAGGCTTCTGGGCCACCTCAAGGCCTTTGAGCCACCTCAAGGCCTTTGGGTTACCTCAAGGCCTTTAGGCCACATGAAATTGTGCTTTAATGGACCAGAAAGACTATATAAGGAGCATACTCTAGATGAGGATTCAAAGAAGGAACATTCACTATAGTAGAGATAACAGATTTTAAAGAATGATAGAGTATGAAAATTTCCATTGGGACCAGCCTGTGCATGCATGGGAAGCCTAGCCGAACAGCTATGTGAAGGTGGAGAGGTGACATCATGATGTGGACACTAGGGAGGGGCAGTTCCAAGTAGTTATAGTCTGTATTAATTACTCTAAGACCTTCTATTCATGTAATTTCATGAAGCCTACAATCCATGTTAGTGCTCCCCATCAACCCTTAAAAGGGGGATTATAAAAAATGAATAAAAATAGAGGGCCTTAGGACCATTCAGAGTAAAACATCACCCCCTTTAAAAACAAAAATTGGATCCTTAGTTCTTATAAAGTATGTAATATTTTTTTTACTAAAATCTAGTCATTCTTAGTAGAATTTTATTGGTATCTACTTGTTAAAATCAATGAATAAGATACATTAGTCTAAGTACAGAACATGGATTATATAATTTATCACATTTATGAATCATAAGAAGTATAATTGGTTAATTACATTTATATATACATATAATTACATTACAAATTTATAATAATTACACAATGTATCATTAGTAAAAACACCATCATGGAGTTATTCATGATAAATATATTTAGAACATTAATAATATATGTGTTTAAACGTAGACCATGTAACCACTTTAACTTATCTTGATATATCTATATACATCGAATATAGTCTTCTTATCTCATGAATTTTAATGGGAATAATTTTCATAACTAATATTTTATAGAATTAAATGTAAGGATGTCATTTTCAATGATTAAGATTCCATTCAAATACAATACTTTAAACAAAATAGTTCTCCCACTAAATATATTATGTAAACAAGATTAAAGTACATTTTTCATGAACCCAAACTCTTTAATTACATATTAAAAATGGTTATTCCAACTTTTTTATTATTTATTTAATATATAAATTGTCTATTAAATATTTTAGAACTTTTAAACAATATATGGACCCCTAAAACATTTGGGTTGTATAAAAAAAATCCCCAAACATATTTATATAATGGAAAAAATTTCTAACACACATACTATGGATATCATAATCAAAAATTGTTTTTATATAAAGAAACATTATAAGGTAATTTGTCATAGAAACCAGTAAAAAGGATTATTTATAATCAATATCACTGATTATATTATAAAAATTTCCTTCTAATTAATATTTATATATAGAATGTTTGTTTGTTTTCATTTAGATTACGCACTTGCCACTTCGGTGGTGGCGTGGTGGTGAAGGTGAGTGGAACAACAACGTCGTTCTTTGGGAGGTTCAGGGTTCTAATCCTGGGAGTCCGCTTTCGGGGCGATCCTCTCCCCCAGGATCCACCTGTCTTGCTGGGTCACTCGGTCTCAACTAGACAGGAAAAATGATGCGTGGCCTGACGGACTGCTTTGACGGACCATCGCTGAATGGGATGTTACCCTTCAAGAAGCTCTGCCATCTCGGCTGGCAACGACTCCTTCCCGGATGGGGCTCTCTCCAGAGTGACCCCTTCGTGGGGAGGGGGGTTTCCTTGTGTGGAGGGTTCTAAAAGGCCACACAGGGAAATTCTTTTTTAAGAAATGATTTATATTATGCACTTACAAACAATGGGTTTTACAACATCCTGTCGATCCACCAAGTTCAAAACTTGATTAATGTATGTGAATTATTTTAAAGAACTCTTATTTTTCATAGAATCAAAACAATTAATAAGTTCTTGATAAGTGGTAATTTCATCCTATATATACCCAACCTCAACATCATTTTCAATATAAAAACCACATCTTTAAAAATCTTGATAAATCATTTAAGAAATAAAATTTTCCTCTGATATCTAAGTAGATTTATATTTTATAACCCCTTGTGGAACTATCCTATATTCTATTTCCTGAACTATACAGGTTTATTAGAATTAAACACTTTAATGCTTAATATTTTTTTGATTAAATCCATGATAAATATATACCTTCAATGGAAATATTTTAATTCAAATCAGGAAATTTTTTCACTTGGTATGATTATTCAAATAATATCCTTTAGTTTACTTTGGATTCTTAATAAATTGTAACTTTTAATATTTGTGTCCATGATTATAAGAAGAAATATATTTCATAAAATTTTCATGACTATAAGTTCTCAATAATGATATTTTGGTAAATTTCTTAGTCCATATATCATATATTTTATTTACAATTGACCTAAATAAAATCTATTTAAGTAAAAAAGTTGTTCATATGAATAGTCCCTTAATATATAAAAATTTTATAATCACTCATCATTAGGAAAAAAAATACCTAACAAGATACAATTATCCATTTTAGACTATCAAATTGAGTTTTTCATTAATTTGTGTGAAGTGAAATAATTACATAAATAATTACATAATAAATAAACTCTTGAAATAAGTATTTCTTACACTACTCTAATAAATGTATCTTACTACTATTTCTATATGGATTTTTTTAGAACCTTGAAAATTTTAGTGGTTTTAAAATTCTAATTCAGAGGAAATGAATAACCATACTAACTAAATACACCAATAAAGGTTACAAAATACTTATAATGAGTATTTTATTGTATAATAATTAAAATAAATATAAAACTATGTTTTAATTACAATATACCACTATTTATTTCATCTTTTCTACTATTTTTTTTAAATTTTCCCTAATACATAAAATTCATGAATAAAATTATTAAAACTCAAATGATTTCAAAAATATATATTTTTTAGTACATGGATGCATTTCTAATTTATATGTTTGAAGTCACTATTTTATATATGGAATGTTATTATATGAGTTATATTATAGTTTTGGATATTTTGGGTTAACTTTGAGAACCTTGAAAGGGTTGTGTGGGGGGATTTGAGGTTTATGTAATTGAGAGCCAAACTATTTAATATGCATTAAAAACCATGAAATGTGAAAATTATAATTCATAAGAGGAGTTATATTTAGCTACAATGTTAGAATAATCATGAATCATAACCATGTGAGGTGTAAAATTTAGGATATTTCCCAATGCATTATTAGTCATATTGTTAGCTATATTGGATGGATAATATTATGTCACTTGAAAAGTACCATGATAATTGATATTTCTACTCAGGAATAACTTGAACACCCTTGTTATAACTAACTCATGATTTTTATAGTTCAATAGGATTTTAGAATATATTTTATAGAATTTATCACCACTATAAGTGGATTACTTCCATCATTAGGTAGTGAAGATCTATATATAAGCTAAGATATTATACACTTCATGATTCTTTAACATTTTATATCTTCCAGGAATCCAAACCATGTATATAAGTTTAAATAGTGGTAAAATTTAATAATAAAATGTGGATTTTTTATTTAGTATATTATTAAGGGCGTTCGAAGTAAATATCTTAGAGACACGATGTTGATTTCACTCTAGAAATATGACTGAGGCTTGTATAACCTTTTGTATGAAATTTTTTGTTACATTTGGTTGGATTGGATATTGGATTTAAAATTAATCTTTAACATTTAATTAAAATGATTTATATATTTGATTAATGAATTTTAATCATTGATTTTAATGTATTTATATTTTATATAAATGGAATATATCACTTTTCAAGTATGTGGGTGTGTTATAAAAAAATATATTGGAAAGTGTGGTTTCAAACATAGATTGTTGTTGTTTCATTTCATAAAATGAAATTAATAAATGGTTATGTAGATTTTGGTTGAATTAATAACATCATTATATGGTTTCAACTTTAGTATAGTGGAATCCTACTTGATATAGACATTGAATGGTTAAGTTGTACTACCAATTTTCTACTTGGTGATGAAGGTATAATGGCACACTAACGAGTAGAATTACATATTAGGTTGACTTATAGTTCTTTTTTCTTAATTAAATACCAAAATTGTTGAATAGAAATAGGTTTATAAGGGGAATTTCTCTAAATACTGGTATTTATTTCATTATTGATTTTTATTTTTATATAGATATTTTCATAATATGAATTATATAAATATCATTCTTTTATTATAAAAATTGGAATGATTCATGCATGTTTTAAAAAAATGATATGTTATTTAAAATTCATATAAAAGGGGTGAATGGGAAGTCATTAGGGATATCCTACTAGGTTTTATTTTTATATTATAAGAGGTTAAAATGGAAAGTGCTTGGTGAATTTTCCTTTAATGGTTAATTGTAAATACCTAAAGGCTTAAAGACTAAAAACCACTTTTAGAAATATTAAAGTTAGTTAAAATTATTTTAAGACATAAATAAAAGAACCAAAGTTGAACATGAAACAATATAATTATAAAATAGTTTATAAAAGAGGAAGAATATAAAAAAGGGGATTCTTAAATAAAATAATTAAGTTCATTGATGGATTAAATAATTGATAAATTAATCGAATGAAAGCGATAAATAAATAAAAATGTGGAAAGTAAATAAGGAACAAAATTTGGTAAGGAAATTCATAAATAGCTCACGAATATCCCCTATGTCTACCACGAAAATCACTTAAGGATTTAATATATTAGCCCATAGGATTTAACCATAACCAATATTCAAAAACTCCCTTGATATTTTTGGTTTTAGAAAGAAATATAAGTTACAATCGACACTAGATTTTTAATTTGAATAGATACAAACCACAAATATAATAGTCCCATTCCTTATAGCAGTTAAAAAAACTAAATATAATTAACTCACTATAAAGTAAGTGAGAACCAATAATAAAAGAGAGAGGAGGAAGATATGATTTCTTAGAAGAAATCATGTTTTAGATTTTACTTGATTTTCTCAAATGAATATGAATATGAATAAAAACTTTGAGAGAATGAGAAAATGATGAGAGTGAGATGATATTAAAATATATAAAAACTATATAATGGAGAAGATAGGAATTATATAAGTGTGAATACTAAGAGAGAATATGAGATTTATTCTATGAGTGAGTTGTTTCCCAAGTTTATTGAGGAGATACAAACACCAAAGGCCACTATTTATAGCTTTAAAATCCCTTTAATATATTTTTAGAATTCACTAGAGAATAATAAAATCATTTTATCTTAAAATTAATTAATAATAACGAACATTAAATGAATCATATATTTTGACAAAACTTTTACCATGCCCCGATGCACAAATATCAGATGTTTTAGCTTATAAAATTCCAAACACCATGGGTGTGGAAACCGGTAGTTTTCCACTTTGGCCTTCCATCCCATCGGTCTACCATAGATTGTTCAACCCTGATGTGAATCTGATTATTTTGGTATTTCTTCAACAATTGGATTCTCCACTTGCATGAATGTCGTAATAATACTCTTCTATCCTCTATCCATGGATTTAATAGTTCAATCAAGACATCTTCAATGATATTTAAAAATTCTTTAAAAATTATAATGATATGTCATCAATTCTAAATACAAATCACATGAATGGAATTGTTAAACATTTTAAAGAGTGTTTGTGATCTTTTAAAAAATTATGGTGAGAAGAATAGTAATTTTACCCTTTTGATGATAAAAAACACATGAATAATGAGTGGATAAAAATAAAAATATAATGAGGTAATATTTAAAAAAAAAATCTCAAAAAAGTAACAAAATAATTACCAAACATATTACCAATATTTCTTCTTTATTGAAAAAAACTTCTTCCCCTTAATATAAAACTTCCAACAATCATCTAAAACTATCCCCTCAATATAAAATTTCTTCTTATAAAACTTCTCCGCAATAATAATAATATTCTAGGAATCTCAATATTTATCCCCCCTTTAGATTTTAAAAAATAATGGTGAGATGGGGTCATATTAAAGATAAGAATTTGAAAAAATTATTTAAATCTATGTTTGCCATCATTAATGATCTTCAAAGAGAGAGAAAAAAACAATGATTCTAATTATTTGAATAACATCAACATTTTAAAATATTTATTTTCAATTATGATTATGATAGAATAAAATTATTATTTTTATATAAAAATATACCTCAAGAAAATAAAACATTAAAAAGATTTTTTTAAACAACACAAGAATTAAAAGAATTGAAAAATAATTTATAAAAAAGGATGTCTCCTCTAGGATTATTCTATTATTAATAGAGTAGATCACTCTCAAACAATAAATAAGATGAGATAAAGGAATTATCATATTTAAAAGAATACTAAATAAAGGAATAAAGTTTAAAAAAAAAATTCTATTATTAAGGTTTAGAAAATATTGTGTTAATGAACTATAGAAAATTCTTTGGCAGTATCAAACTTGGTGTGTAGTAAAGGTCCACTCACCATGCTTAAGATAAAGATATGGTTAAAACCCAATCAACCCTTTTTGTATAAAATATCTAGGTAAATATATTCTATAAACATATCCATGTATCTTAATCATGATAGGAATGTTTTGATTAGATTATCACACTCACTATATTTTTCCAAAATTATGAAAACTTTGAAATGTTTTTTATTTGAAAAATAATTTCAAATATATATTTTAAATAAAAAAAATTAAATAAATTATTGATATTTCCATGGTTAAGTTATAATTATAAAAATATAATCATAACCATCTTGGATTTAATAAAGTAAAAGTGATCAAGATGAAGGGTTTTAGTGAAGATATCATAAAGTAAAAGGTTTTTCAAAACAAACAGCAAAACAATATCACATTTTTGAAATTGTTCTCAAAGAAAATGGTGTATTAGATCAATTTCATTTTTGTGAGTGTTGGAAATTATTTTTATAGATACCAATCACACTAGTGTTTTCAAAAATGATTTGTACATGAGAATTTTTTTTCCAAAGTATAGGAGATAATGTTTCATCCATATAAATTGGGTGCAACAACTCCTAGAAGCTATATTTTACACTTTGGATATAGAAATAAAAAAAATATTTTTACTTCTTACTACTATATGAGACAAGGGATTTTATTAGTAGATGAAAATTTTGAATATTATTTTTTATTATCTAGTTGGAATCCTCCAAAATTAGAATTTAAAAAACAAGTATGTTCAATATTGGTTTCCTATAGAAAAAATACTGATATGTTTACATCCTTTCAAATATCATAAAAATTATTCTGTGATATTTTAAATGATATTCCTCTGTATTTTATTGAAAGTTATCTGAAATTTATACACCAAACATGATTTCTAGCCAACTCACAGTAAGTTAAAGAATAATTCCAATCATGCCTCTATAAATCTTGTTTTTGGCCGACATTCCATCTTTATATAAAGTTAGCATACTAGTTATAGAAATGGGTTTCCTAATATTATTAGCATGATCCATTCAAAACTTATTTATAATTTTATTGGCATAATTGCATTGGTTAAAAGATTTTCCATTAGACTTTTTGGAAATTTGAAAAGCAAGGAAAATTTTGATTTCTCCCACAAAACTCATTTTGAACACTCTATTAATTTAATCCAAAATCCAATAAAAAAATTATCATTTGAGATGAAAATTAAATAATCAAAATAGATTTTAACAATTAATATATCATTTTTTAAATTAATTTAGTTAGCCTATTTTACCAATAATAGGGGGTGTTTTAAACCGTAAAGAGCTATAGTTAACTTGAAATTATGATTTATAAATTTAGGATTTTTAAAAACATGTGGTTGATCCACACAAAAAATTAAAAAATAAGAACATGTAGAAAACAACCTTTGACATCCATTTTAAAAATATTGAAATTAAAATGAGTAGAAAATTCTAACAACATTCTAATAGATGATAGTCGATCAATATTTTTAAAGGTTTCACCATAATCCATACCTTCTAATTTATTACAACCTTCATCCACAAGTCAAGACTTGTGAGAAATGATAATTACTTAATTATCAAGTTTGTTTCAAAAAACCAACTTAGTGTCAATTATACGGAGATTATCAAGATGTTACCCGAAATTTAAAACATTGTTCCTTTGAAATCGGTTCAAATCCTCTTGAATGAAAAGTATGAAATTGTAATCATTTAGAGAATCATCAAGGAATTGTGGTTTAATGTGTGAGAGAGAATCTTTATGTTCAACCTCTTTTAGTATTGATCTTCAATTATGAGATCTAGATTTTAATTCATTGTAAAATTCTATAGGGGATAGTCTTTGTATTCAACACATTCCTTGAGTAAAGGAATATAAGGGGGTTCATGGACATATTAAATTATTTATTTGATTTAGTTTTATCTAAGGAAAAACTATTTTCATCAATATCATAATATATTTATGGATGGTATTTAGGAGGACTCTTATAAAATTTGATGGTAATTGACTCTTCTAAGATCTTTGTCATTGTATTGATGAATTAGATGGTTTTACATGCGTTTGAGTACCCAATAATGAACCTTCATCAGGGTTGGGTCAAACAATTCCAAGATTATACTTAGTGTTAAGGATAAATCATTTACAATAAAAAATATAAATGAATCCAACTTTATAAATTTTTCATTTATAAAGTTCATAAAGAGTTTTTTATAAGACGAGTCTTATGAAAACATGGTTAAGGATAAAGCTAACAGTGATTAAGAACTTGGACCAAAATAATTGAGGAATTTTAATATTATTCAAGATATTATAAGAAATTTCTTGGAGGGTAATATTTCATCATTGGAAAACCCCATTTTGTTTTGGTTTTCTAGGGGATAGAAAGAGTGATTAAAAACTTGAGAAGCAAAAAACTCATCAAAGGCGTTGTTATCAAATTCTATACCATGGTTTATTCTAATAGAAAATATTTTTTAGAATTTTTCATGTAAAAATTTCCTTGAAAATTTGATAAAGACATTACATGACTCATTTTCTGAAGCTATGAGGAAAACTAATGTAAATATAGTATAATAATCAATAATTATGAAGTTTTATTTTTTTACCTATAATAATAGAAACTTGAGTTGGTCTAAAAGGTTATGGTGGAATAATTATAAGGATTTAGAATAAGAAATAATATTTTTAGAGTTGAAAGATTTTTTTTGGCTTTTTAATTTGGAGAATTTTACAAACTATGTTATATTTGAAGGACAATTTTGGAAAATATCATACTATTCAGTTATGGTTGAGCCTCACAAGAGGCCAAATGTTATAATGAAATAAGTATTAATTCCAAATACATGATAAATTATCTTATGAACATAAAAATTTACATTTTGACTTGAAATAGTTTTTTAATACATAATATAATAATTCTAAAAATTGGATGTTGTAAATAAAATCTTTCCTTTAGCATTAAATGCATTAAAGAAATTATTTTTTAAAGAAATATTGATACTTCTATCACATAATTGAATAATAATCATTAAATTATACTTAAATCCATTAAAAAAATAAAATATAATTATTTAGATTAGAGATAGATAAACTATTTATACATATTATTATAATTTTACCTTTTGTGTAATTGCTAAACATGACATGTCACCAATAAAAATATTCAAGATAAATGAATTTAGAAGGATAAACACCCATACTACTTTAGAACCCATTATCCATATACCATGTAGGTTTTCAGGTTTTTCTCATGATAATATTATCCTATAAATTACTAAGTGGATAATGATTTTGGTACCCAAATCATGGAAAAGTGAAGTTACCCAATAATGACTTTGGAATCAAAATATGTTTATTACCAGTTTCATCATTAGAAAAAAATAAGATTATAAATTAATTCTATTTGGTCTACCATATCTAGAATTTTTCCAATTTCATTCATTGATAAGATGTATAAATTTTATACAATAATTACAAGATTTATTTTTGGAATGTTCCTTTCCAATTTTTTTTTAATTTTTTTAGGAAAAATTGATTGTCATAAAAAACCAATCCTGGAATTACTTTCAATATCACGTTGAGAACAAAGAATCATATTAAAATTTTCATTAAATTTGGTAAAATTATAGAGTATTTTTGAGATCATTAATTTAAAATTTATAATACCCAATATTAGTTAGTTATTTTAGTTTGAAAACCAAATAATCTTTTTCATTTAAAAGTTTATCTTTTTAAAAACAACTTGATTTTGATTATTTTTAGGATTTTAAAATTTTGAAACCAATTCAAAAAATCCATCCAGAATTTGACCTCTAACTTAAATAAAATAATAATATCTTAATTAATTATTTGAATAAGTATAATAACTCGGACTCGAACATGAATAATATACATTTTCACACAAATCAATATTGTCCATGAGGAACTTAGGACATTTTCACTTGATTTTTATATTGAAATTGTGACCTATCAAGTACTCTAAGTTAAACAAATTATAGCTTTCTTACCCTACTTATTTTTTTTCCAGGGACTTTACAGCTATATGCAGCTTTTATTTTTATAACTAAAATTTATAACATCTATTTATTTATTTTCCTTTTGGAATCATTGATTAGATATTTTCTTATTCATGTACTTGTTCACCCATTTTTAAAGATGAAAAATAATGGTGTCACATTCAGATGGATCATTGTTGGTTACTTTAAAATCAATTGAATTTTTAGACTATTTGACCTCATTTTCCTACTTTTCATCATGAATTTTTATTTTTATCTCATATGTCATGAGATAAATAATTATCTCCTCAACCAACCAATTATTTATATATATAGCTTCTTGGATCATGTTGAATTTGAATGCCTATTTTTTTAGTAAATCCTAAAGGTTTTTTAAATAATGTTTTTGTAGAAAGAAAATCTCCAAGATCCTTTATCCCATTACTAATATTAGAAATTTGACTAATAATTTTAGCGATAGGTTCATTAGGATACATAGATAAACTCTCAAAGTCTTGTATAGACATAATTAAATGGGAACCTTTAACATTTTTAGTTTAATTTTTAGTTATATATAATATTTTTAAAATTAGATAAATAATTTCTTTGTAAAAATATTATTAAATTTGTCTTCATCCAAACCATAATTCATTGAAATCATTTCTTTACCGTCTAATTCAAAATAAGAAATATCATTTGGAGTCTATTTTTCTTATTTTTAAATATTCTGAATATGTCCTTGAAAAGTAATTTTCTGTACAAGATAAATAATAGATATTAGAATACTAGACATTTGATTTTTCCAATAACCATAATTGTTACGATAAAAAAGGGGACACAACCCATAGGGTTTCCTTTAAGAGCACAATGAGTGTTTGAAAAATCCATTAAAAAGAATATTTATTGAAAAATATGTTAATAATTTTGAAAATAAAATAATATTTGAAATAATATAAAAAAAAGAAATAATAATATTTTAAACTACTTTGATACCAAATATAGGTTAGAGTATAGTAAAATGGAAAGTGGGGGTGAATTTCCCTTAAAATATTTAAAGGAAACACCTAAAATCTTAAAGGATAATAGCCTATTTTAGATTGAATGAAGATAATTAAAATATTTTAAGAGATAAAAAAGGAATAAAATTTATAGTAAAAAAATAAAGTTATAATATATTTATAAAACCAAAATAATAATGGAAAGTGAGATTCATAAATAAAATTATAAAGATGATTGATGGATTAAAAAATTTAATAATTAATTGAATGAATGTGATAAATAATTAAATATGAGGAAAGTATATAAGGAATAATATTTTTAAGGAATTTCAACAATATCTCAAGAATAGACCCTACTTATACCACCTAAATATCTTGAGGACTTAATGTATTAAACACTTGTCTTTAAAGTTTTATAAGATTGCAAAACTCCATTAAATTTGAGGTTATAGTAAGAAACTAGAATTCAAATAGACACCAATTTTTGAATGCATATAACTAAAAACCTCAATGATAGTATCCCTTTTTCGTGAAAGTAATTTTTAGCCCCTCACTTTAATGGTAGTGAGCACCAATAATGGAAAAAAGAGAAGTAAGATAGGATTACATAGAAGCAATCATGTTTTATCTTTCTAAGAATATATCTAGTGAATATAAATAACAAATATAGGAGAATATAAAAATGATGATAGTGGGAATGAATTAAAATATGTGTATACTCTAGATTGAAAATGAGATAATTTACTAAATACATCACTTTAATATAGAATTTGGTGATTGATTCAATGAGGTAATTATTGCACATGTTTATTTTGGAGATCGAAGAACCCATTTCCTCTATTTATAAACTTTAAATCCATTGGAATACTTATAGAATTTTTCAAGTATTAAAAAATTCATTGATAACCAAATGAATGAATCCGACTAAATATTAAAGGTAGTGCAACCATAAACATGGATTACACTATGCCATGGTGCAAAAAGATCAGTTTTTTTATCTTGGAAAACACCCAACCCCATGGACATAGCCACAATCAGTTGGATATTTGAGAATACCATCCAACCTATCCACCATGTCCCATTCAACCATGGCGTGGCTCTAGAAGTTTTACTCCTTCAACAAGTGTCACTTTAACTTGTGTGAAAATACTTCTATGGTTATTATATCCTTAATACAATGCTTCAATAGTTTCATTAAGACATATTAAAGGATATTTCCTGGCATTTTTAATATTTTAAAAATATTTATTGAAAACTAAATACCAATCAATTATATGAAATTAAGAAACAATTTAAAGAGTATTTGTGATCATTATGAAAAATATGGTGAGAAACAAAATATTATTACTCACCCTTGCATGTATAACATAATGTATATATATATATATTTTGAAATAATACTATAAAACATAACACATCATTATTTTATATTGAATAATTGTAGACACATCCATGGGACTACAAAGGTGGTGGAAAATTCTAGTAACCATTTCGATCTTATAGATTTTTGGGGACACATAAACTATTGGTTGGATACACCTTGTGTTGGAAAATAAT
Organism: Viscum album; assembly: GCA_963277665.1. NCBI lineage: Eukaryota > Viridiplantae > Streptophyta > Magnoliopsida > Santalales > Viscaceae > Viscum > Viscum album. The sequence goes on from OY728146.1 coordinate 1,788,153,758, forward strand.
TTTATGGAAAAATTGATTTTTTTTATTTTACATCTATACATCACTCACTATGTTTTTTTTAATTAAAATTATCGATATTTTATATTTTGAAATTTATAACATAGATTGTATATTTTTGAAATATTTTTTCTATTATAGTATGTTATTTAAATTATTATTTGGTTAGTATGTTTGATTTATGAACATCTCATGTTGTATTTTTAATAGAATTTTGGAATGAAGAATTTATTTAGTCTTGAATGAAAACCTTTTTATAATAGTATTTTTTCATTAATTAAAATTTATTTTTAGCCTTTGGTGATAATGGGGGAATAAATAAGTCTTATTAACATCCCATCAGTAAATAGATTATATTAGTGTTGATGGGTTGGGTTGGGATGTTAAAAATTGCATTAATTAGGTTTGTTTTCATGGTAATCATGTATATAGGATGTGTAAACACACATGTGGTGGTTATAAATTCATAAATTATCCCAAGAGAGGGATCCTAGGAATTGAAACCCAGACCTCACTGAACACCATTGCTTTTGTCCCTTGACCTTGCACCGCTATGCCACATGTACCGCTCATCTTTTTGTGTCACCCGGTGTCTCACCGGGTGGGCATAATGGGCGCACTTCACTTGGCTGATAGATTGCTGTGTCGAACCATCACCGATCAAGGTGTAACCCTGTGGGATGCGTTTTCATCTCATATTGAAATGACTCCTTCCTAGCTGGGGTATCTCCGGATGACCTCTTCATGAGAAGGGGGTTCTCAAGCGTGGAGGGTTCGAAAAGGCCACTCTCGGGGATTCCCTTTTAAAAGGAAAGTATCCATTAGTTACTAGAAAGTGAAGGTTGACTATATATCCATATAAATACCTATAATATTTTTAGTATGTCATTATAATGTATTATTATTTAATAAAATAAGTTTTTTTAATCATATAAGATTTCATGGATAGGAACTATATCATGTTTGAATTAATTCGTGAAATTTTCTCGATTTTATTAGTCAAAAGGTTTTTAAAAACACTTTTTTTTATAAAAGTTAATTTTTTAAAAGGGACTTGTAGATTAGGAAAGTGTTGTGTTGGTCAAGTGATGGATCCTTCTTTTGTGACTTTGTAAAAGAATTTATTTTTTAGGATTAATAAACTATTGTGTTATGTCCTTTTCTGGTTTTGATCCCTATGATATTTTATAATTATGTAACCAAGGATACTTTCTGTTAATTAGTGAGATGAATCCATAAAGAATATTCTTCAAAAATTCATTCAAATCATAGTAAAATACTTACAAGCTATATGTTTTAAAAAAACCTCAATAACCTCCTTGAGTGGATCGATCTAATGAGTATACATAAAAAACCCACATATATATTAGAGTAATGTGGGACCTGAAGCTCTGTAGAAGTGTTTTAAAATAATACATTGTAATGATGGATTATAGGATAACTCTAAATATTTTAAAGTGTTATTAGTTATGTATATATTAAATGATATAAAAAATAATTGTGGTGCTAGATAGCACATGATAAGATATAGGAATGAATATTATAAGATGTCTTTGAAATGTTTTCAAATAATAATTTCTATTACTATAATTTTTATTGTCACAAATTTTATATAGTTTAGGCATAAAATCCATTAATCAAATTATTAGAGGGATCAATTAAAATAGTAGAAAAAATAAGAGGTGATATCATTAATCTTTAAAAAAAGGTAATCTTATGATCATAATGCATGGATTCATCCTTACAACTATACATGAGATAAATTTCCTAGTTGCATCCAATGTGGATATTTTGAACAAAAATGTTGAATTACATTACCTCACAAAGACATTAAAATCACTATATAATTTTGGTACATTTGAAATAATATTATAGTGAATAGTTATAACACCAATTTTTTTTAATATATTATTACTTTTAAATAAGTGAGTATGTTTGATAGATTTATCCACACACAACACTAAACTAAAATAAAAACCATGATAAATTAAGATAAATAAATCATAATATTTTAATTATATGGAATGAATATGAGTAACCACTTTTGAAATATTTATAGAGAAAAATAATGGCTAAATTTATTATTAATAAAATTCAATTACAATAGCTAAAATGTCTAATATGATCATTTTATACTTGAAATTTATTTTTTTAGATATTTCATTTCTATGAAAAATGAATTTATAATTCATAAAAACTTTTATTAATGATGTTAGAATATTTTTAATATGAATAATTGGTAATTAAAAATTTATTTTTTAAATGATAGGAAATAAGAATACATATTAGTTATCATTTTAAAAAGCTATATAACAATATGAATAGTTTTACACTATATTTGTATATTTTATTTAAATATTGAATTATAACATTTTTAAAATTTAATTTGAAAAAATTAATATATTTTTTGGATTAATAATAAAAATATAATATTAGGATGTATTTTGGGATTTTATTAAAATATATTTTTAGGTGAATAGTGAAAAAATACAGTTTTTACAAATTACATTAATTTTAGGACATTATTAGTATATGAGTATGAATTTTAAAATTTTAAAACATTTTTATAAGACCAAAAAATTATTTTAGATGTGAATTTAATATTATAAATGTTTTTCTTAATTTATAACCTCATATTTGATATTTTAGAACATAAGTTGTATTTTCTCAAAAAAATCATTTTAATAAATTATACATTATTATTTTAAATTTAATTTTCATCACTTTTATATATTGAATTAAATTAAATTAATTTAAAATATATAATCATAGGGTTCAAATTATATAATATGTACCTCTATATTTTTAGGTATAAAAAGTACTATACATCAGGTAAAAACTAGTTACTACGGTAAAAACTAAAATATTGAGAGTAATAATTCAAGGGGAAAAGGGATTGAAACATGATAAAAATTTGTTTATAATTGAGTGGGTTTGGTGTGACTCAACCATATATCTTTAAAACTCTATAATTTCTCAAATTTATTCCACTTGACATGTTTAACATGTGCTTTGTTTATATTAGCTTCAAATTTTTAAACAAATGACATTATCACCACTTATAAAAGGGGAAACTAAACAACCCTACAAGGAACTAATAAAAAATTGATTTCCTCATGAAACCCTGGCATATCTTATTTCCCTAGAATACTATTTCACTTTTTTGTTATTTTTGTGATATTATATTAGCATATGTCACCCATTTCCAAGGGATCTTTTAAGGAAATCTCAAAGTGCTCAGCGTGAGTAATCATTTTTAATTAACATCTCTATTTATTAATTTTATTTATCAATTATAGTTATCAGATACCTATGTAATTAATTAATTAATTATTATATAATAAATTTTATTATGTTATTTTAATAATCATTTATCACTTTTCTCTTTTCTTTTAAGAAATACGAAAATGTAATTGTGTATTGTGAAAACTACCGCCACCTTGACTCACTATGATTAATTTTCCATCAACACCATAAAATAATTTTCTAAAAAAAAATTTAACAAATAATTATGATATTTATATCATTTTTTTGATTATAAAATAATAAACCATGTTACACCTTTCTCCTTTTCTATATAAAATGAAATCCTCAACCATGCGTATGCATGGATTACCACATTTATGGAATTATTGATATTTGATTTTGTTTTCACAAATACCATAAATTAATGGTAACTAGGATGGGATTAAAGTATAAATATTATTATTTTTATATCATTAATTATATTTTATGAGAAATAGTAGAACTTATTATTAATATGATCAAAAAATGATTATAATAAATTCAACTGTTTAAATTGAGTTAAATAAGAGGGAAATGATCTCTCCATTCTATGTAATGACTTTATTTAAATTATAATCATATTTATAAATTATTCCAAATATAATATATCACACTAATAAACAATAAATATTTTAATTATTCTTTTTATATAATGATATTACAACTAAACCACCATATAATTACCCATTAATCATCGTACATTCATGTTTTGGTCGGTTTAACCAACTACTTGAAAAATAATATAAATTTAATTTATATATTACTAAGAGAAATTATTTAATGATTTAATATTATATAAATATATAAATAATTCATTTTTATTAGTTATGTTAAAGTTATATGGATATTTAAATCATTAATTAAGAAATTATACTTCATTCATCACGACACACTAAAACATGCTCATCTACATTTTCAACCTATTTGATTATAACAAAAAATATCATGAATTGAGATTATAGATATATAAAATATCATGAAACATATATTAAAGTTCTATTATATAGTCTAAGAGTGATATAATTTTGAAAAACAATAGACACATTCACGGCTTTTATGAAACTCGTTCAAAGTGATAAATATTACTTATACAAGGTTTTTAAAATATGTAAAAACTAACTAATATTTATATGTATATAATGATTATAAATTAGAAGTATAAATTTATATATATATGATTAAAATTATTGGGTATGTATTTATTGGAAATAATTTAATTATTTATGATATTTGGTGCAATTGAATAATCAATGAGGACCGAGGTAAGGGTTTCACATGAAATTCCTCTCTTTGAGACAAGTTTGGTATTATGCACCTAATTTTACTTATAGGGTGTATATACTATCAATTTTAGATATCATATAATAAATTATATTTTAATAATGATATTTGAAGTTTAATTAAACCCCCCCTCATTCAAGGGGTTTTGATTCAATGGTTTCTAAATCTATATGGGTTCTCTTGGTCTCAATTCTAATTCATTGTGACATGTTACATGTTATAAAATTTGTACCCTTTGAATATTTTTATATTTATTTACTATATCCATAATGTTATATACTTTATTTCCTTTCTTGTCATGGGATTTACTAGCAATGTCTTGTTTTCTTATTCAAGTGGATGTTTATTTGGTCGTTTCCCAGATTGTAAGGATTTTTGGTAAATCAATTCTCATTCATTAAGTTATGATCATTATCCTGGAATTATTTCATAAAAATTTGAAAATATTACCTTTATATTTTATTATTTGGTATCCTCTCATTATTTTCATCAAATATACATTCTTATGACATAAAGCCTTTGATAAAAGTTTCTCACTTCATAGGTCATGTTCTTTTTTGACCATCCTCCTTATTTATCAAGATGTATTTGAATCAAGTTATTATAATATTGAATTATCTATATATTCATTACTATCTATGATGTGAGTATAAAATTTTACATAATTAAGATCGGATGATGTTCACCTAGAACGAATTTTGTTCTATTAACATGTGGAAAAGTATTGGAATTCTGTATGTTGGTATTCTAATATGTATGATTATTGGAAAGTTAACAATGCATTTTTGACCATCAAAATTCTTTCCCTACTTGGGTTACGATCATGTTATCCCTTTTATAGACACATGGATAAGAACTAGAATTCTTAATTATTATTTATAGCTAATACAAGTTTATTATGTATGAAAATTATGTATTTTTCAGTATATAGATAACCATGTTTTATTTAGCTATAGGATCCTTAGAAAATGGTAGGAATAGTCTTATTGAATATTTTGGTGAATGAATTTCACTTAATCAGGTGACTGGTGGTGCCCAAAATCACATAGCCGCTCAATACATTGAAAGGTATTATGAGACTAACATATTTGTCTATTTGGTGTATATTTTCCCAATTCATAAAGATGTCATGATTTTGGTCTTGATAAAAAATAAATCACTTAGAACAAGGCCATAATAGCATGTTTTTGATGTCTAACATTATGAATTCCTTCTATATGATATTTGTATCATTGATATATATATTTTAATTTATTATCATGGACATAATGTGCTCTTAGTTTTAGTTGATTATGAAATTATTCATATTATTAATTCTTCCAATATTATGTATGTCATGCTTATATTTTTAAGAGATTTAGTTACATGTTTTACATAATGAGTGTTTAAGATCAACCCTTAATTTGTTTCTATTTCCCTAGGTTATGAAGAAAACTATTACAAATTATATATCTAACAATATATCCTTTATGATGAATTTATGGGTGATATCGATGAAATAATATGGATTAATTATTTTCTCATGTGGTGGAAAAAAATATATCCATCAGTTGAGAAAGACACGAGTTTTTTTGTTTATGTTTTCCACAATTATTTAAAGCTAAAAACCTAAAAGTTGTTGGGAATATATATAATTAAATATTTTCTTTATATCATATAACACCTATATTTTTTTTAAATAAAAAAACAAAAAATGTTGTGTTTGATAGAGTATATAACATGCAACACTGAGCCTAAACAGATCATGAAATATTATTATTTGAATATAACCATTATATCCTAGATTTTAAATTGGTTAGTATGAATATGATTTATTGATTTATTATATATATATAAATTTACCAGTAAATAGAAACGTATTTATTAATTCTTATAAAATAAGAACTCATTTTTTAGTGATGTCATTTTATTCTTGAACAGAAAGCCCGATGACCTTACATTTTTATTTATTTATTGGATAATCCCATTTTTAATTAGGTTGAGGGGGAACCTTACATGACCCTCATGACCAAAGGTTTATGCCCTAATACATGAAACTGGAGGCCCCAAAAACTTGACACTAACATAACATACCCTCCCATCATATTTTAACAATTAACCCAACATTCGCTCTTGTAATCCTACACAACAAGTACTGCACTGTGCAAAGATGTACAATTCCTAACACCAATGGTAGATGCCATACCCTCTCTTTATTCTCATATGTTAAGCCTATAAATCTGGGTACTGCTGCTTGGAATCCCTCATTTGTATCTCCATATGGGGATATCGAGCCCCGAAAACTTTCCCCCTCATTGATAGTGCTTTATCGCTGTACACTAGGTCAAGCCGCCCCCGACACCATTATAATTCTCTTCTACTGTAACCTATAAGTGTGCCCAACATTGATAAATAAACCCACCAATATCACTGTAGTACTCCAATGAATTCTTTCCATTGGTCGTTGTGCACTCTGATGGTCCTGCCCAACCATCATATCCCACCACCAATGAGATTTCCGATGACCCCACTGTCACTGAGATCAAACTGACACACTATGCCCTGACCGACATCGACATCCAAGATGATTCCCAACTTCCTATTATAATAATACTACCTATAAGATAAAAAATTCATCCAAAAATATTTGGGGTTTTTGATGATTTTATCTTGGGATTGATGTAGGCTAACGGGCCGCCTTCTCCACTAGGCTGGACCCCGACTATTTCTTCAAAAATACATTTTTTTCAAAATGAGTTTTTATTTATTTTTTGAAGAGAATATTATAAGTAATTTCTTGAAATTTTATAAATTTTATTTTATCAATATTATATAATTTTTGGGGTTAAAATTTCAAAATTATCTTAGATAGAATTTTTTTGATTTTTCTAAAAATATTTATTTTATAGTGAATAGTAAAAAATACTAATTTTCATTGAAAACTGTATTTGGTAAAATCATTCAAAAAGTTCATTTTTTAAAAGAATTTAAAATTATTTTTAGGACACTCTAGCTTTGTATGTCGATCAGGTACTAAATGTACTAATTGCATGCTGAGAAGACACGATGAAACACAATACAAAAGAAAGGAAAAACTCAAACCCTCTCAAGGAAGTTTTTCTATTCTGAATCCACACCCAGGGTACCTTCAATCCCTGAGAGCTGAAGAAATACTTCTAAAAATACCCAGAATGTGCAACCCCAACCTATGATGAAGACCCTTGGTCAGCCACCAATTTAGTGCCCTCACTTGGAAATAGACGACCCTTCCTCACCTCATCTAGTTGGAGTAATGAACGACAACAGGGATGATATTGCAGAAGGTACCTGCATATCTGAAAGAAATATCTTATTTAGAGATGGTTTTCTTTCATGAAAGGAAGGGGAAGAAAATAACTCATAATCAGAAGATAGTTAAACAAAGAAGGAATAATCATCTCAAGCAATGGAGGATGAGAGAGTAAGGTAGGAGATGCATGATCTAAAATTGAGAAAAGGAAAGATTATTCTGGATGCCGCAACCTCAAATATGGTTAAGTCCAATAAAAAAAGGCAAAAATTAAGGCCCCCTACTGAATTTGAAGTTGGAATTCCTTCATTCTATTCCAAATCTTCAATTAAGGATATAAAACCTGCTTGTCGAGCATCCTTAAGTTGTCATGCTGTGACAATTATTTCTGGAGACCCCTATTTACTGCAGGCTTCAGGTGTAACTGTCTTTGCATCTGATCCCATGCACTGCTATGATTATCCTTCACCCAGTCAGATTGACCCCATGCTATCCAATTACCATAAGATCCTCATCAATGAAATTGTGGATCAGTCCACTATGATGTTGGACAAATCTGATGACTTACAACCAAAAGAAGGTCGAAAACCAATGAATATTACTGCATCTCTAATTGAGAAGGTGCATTATAATGTTAGCACTTCGAATCCTTTTTGTTTACTCACTAAATTATCAAATAATGGTGATCCCAATACCTCTTTATCTACTCCCATTGCTGCAGAGGATGACATAGATGAATCGTGGATGCATGCAAGGGGGAAGGGAGGTCATCATCTACATGGAAAGGGTGGTCGAATTCCCTATCACAGCATGAGTATGTACTCTAAAAACGGGTAATTTGTTCTGTATGGTCAATGATTTTCTTTTTGGTTCTTATTTGTAACCTCTACTGTTGACTTTGTTTCTGCTTCAATAAATAGGACACTATTCCTTAAATTTTAAAAAAACTATGATCCATTAATGGGCAAATTTTCCTTTTATTGTAAATATATTGACCCATAAAGAATAAAAATTTCTTTATCACAGTAATTGTAAAAAAGGGTTAATGTGGGCTAAAATAAAGGGATAAGGGTAAAAATGTAGAAACCCCAACCCTAGTAACCCTGATCTAGTGTTGAATACCATTACATTAGAATAGATACAATATTCAGATCTCAAAGGACTGATCAATTTAGTAGTTTTGGTAAACTAGATACATACCTGAGTCTTGTATTACATATTAATACAAAAATTATAGAATATTTTTTCTTTTATTTTTTGAGAATAACTTTATTTCATCTAGAATATCCTTACATATATTTATTAGTACAATTCATGGAATATTAGAGAGGGGAAACAATATAAGGGTGATCTCAAATTCTTAGTAAGGAACTACAAGAAAACCGCCTATTAGCGGCAGTTATTTTTGCATATAGAGGCGGTTTAAACCTCCCCTATATGGTTGGGCGGTGGTTTACAGAAACCGCCGCTAAATTGGGCATCAACAATCTATTAGCGGCGGTTATTTACATTTAGCGGCAGTTTAAGGGAAGGATCGTAGCTGCCTCATTTCGTGGCGGTTTTCGTGACTTTAGAGGTGGTTTTACGGCCGTTGGATTTTATTTTATTCATGGTGGTTATAAATTCCACGAATAAAATAAAATCTAGTGGCTGTAAAACCACCTCTAAAGTCACAAAAACCGCCGTGGAATGCATCCGGGCAATGCGACTCTGTAGTAGTGGTTAAAACCGCCGCTAAATGTAAGCCAATAGCGACAGTTATAACCGCCGCTAAGTAAAAAATACTTACGTTTAGAGGCAGTTTTAACCCTTGCTAATGTCTTACCAGTATACTTTAACGGCGGTTAAAATTGCCGTGAAAAGATGACCAGAAAAAAATAGCTATTTTTCTTCCACTGCACCACTGCCCTAAAAAACAAATCAAACCAGAAATACCAAAAGCCTAATATATTAATGCACACAAAATTTAAACAAGAATGGAGACAACTAGTAAAAAAATTATGGTCGTGATGCTTGGAAAATATAGTGGAACATCATAAATGGATATGTGTAGTGAGGAGGAGTAAAAAACATGACCTGAATTGATAGAGAATGGGTAAAACACCACACAAAACATTCTAAGGTTGATTTACTTTTCTCTAAAGGGAATTCCCTTGTGTGGACTTTTCGAACCCTCCACACAAGGAAACCCCCTCCCCACGAAGAGGTCACTCTGGAGAGAGCCCCAGCCGAGAAGGAGCCGTTGCCAGCCAAGATGGCAGAGCGTCCCGGAGGGTGACAACCCGGGTGGCGATGGTTCATCAAGAAATCCGTCAGCACGGGTGGGTTGCGCCTCATTTTTCCCACCCTGTCAGAAACCGGGTGACCCGGCAAGGCGAGTGGATCCCGGGGGAGAGGTTCGTCCCGAAAGCGGACTCCCAGGATTCGAACCCTGTACCTCCCAAAGAACGACGTTGTTGTACCCCTCTCCTTCACCACTACACCACCGCCGAAGCGGAATTCTAAGGTTGATTTAAAATTAGTTTATATTAGTGATTCATGGACATGGAATAGTCCTTTAAGGTTATAGAATTAGGACCATGTAGTGATCATGAAACTCAACCATGATTGAGGTGGCCTTCCTCCCAACCCCTAAGCCTTTCTGAGCCATGATTGATTCAAGAATCAAGGATATTTATATAGTTATAATTGATTATTGGGGTAAACCCAATGAGGGGAAGAAGTGACCTGGAATATATCAAGATGACAATTACAACTTTTGAGAACTAGGAAGTGAAATGGGAGTAATCGATAGAAATAGAATTATTATTGACCATGTTTCAAACATAGGATACCTAATCTAGTTGAGGATAGGATGATAAATATCATGATCTACTATTCATGGAGATCAAAGCATGAGATCCACTTTTTATCAGTAAATGTACTTCATTGAATGAGCCTGAGATGGTATGTAACACACTATGTCCATGAATCATTTCATTAGAGATCCTTTTCAGATTGGCAGGGTGAGGATTATCCAAATAGTAGAATGTGTGAACTACATAAGTGTATGTGGGGATGTACTATATAGAATATTAGGTTCCATGGGATATATTTCCTCATGTGCTCAAATGTTCTATTTAAACATGTGGGTAGACAAGATTCAAGCTTGGCCCAGAGGGAAACGTCCCCATGATGAGTTGCTGGTAGAGATGGGACTGAGATGAAATATACATGCATCAATATGTGTCTCCTCATAATGGGAATCAAGACAAACATAGTTTTGATACGTGACATGGTAAGAGACTATTTTTGGTGGAGCGATTTCATCTCTTTCAAGGATATCATATCATCTCATATTCGAAGAAATACAAGTTTTATATGGGTAATGTGTGGTTTATTTCATACTTATCATACGAGGAATATCAGTTTTATATGTGGTAATTATTTTTATAATCATCCCACACTTATCGGACGAGTCATCCTTATTTCATTTAATATGGTATGGTTATTAATTAACATTGTTTGCTGAGGAAATTGGGATTTGATGTTTAAAATCATACAACATGAACTATGACTACAACTAGTTTAAATTCCTAGAGCTCTAAATATAGGAATAGGTTTGAGTTAAATGTCTCCAAGCTTTGACCAAATTAGATAGGAAAGGGACAAACCTATAATGAGTCGGTGATAGGGTTGTGCCCTGGATTAAATATTTATGTGTAATTACTTATATCGTGATTATTGGAATCAATCCACATGTTTTTATGATTCATGGTGTCATATGATACTAATGCCCCAAGGGTTTACCTTCTTGGATGATGATATTGAATAATTACATATTATAATATTAGGCATCGAGAATTTATAAGAGGTGAAATTATCTCTCTTTAAGAGACATATCAATTTTTTATGGGGTTAAATTATCTATCATTAATAGGTATATATATTTTACATGGGGTAATGATATTGTTTAAATTCATCTTATTAGGATTTTAGAAGGTCTTTTTCATCTATATACCCATTATTTACTTCCTCATATCAGGAAATGAGAGCATCTTGGAACACTGATGTGTCAATATAAATGAAAGGAGATTATTGCTAAAAAAGAGGCTCATGTGAGGGTTTTAGGGAAATGAAACCTTATGTAATGGATTATTATATGGTGAATCATCATCTAGGATCAATGATAGAATATATATACATCAATACGTATCCCATAGAAATGGGAATCAATCCACCCATAGTTCTATAATGTTGTGGAAATATATGTTTGATGAAAATACAGGGATGAATAAACCCATGTGATGGATTTATGAGCATATTTTGTTGTCATAATGCTTGGACTATGGATCTCTTGATATAAACTATTATAGTATAGATTGGTGAGGTGGGGGAATCAAGAATGTTTTTGTGGTGAATAAAACCTGGGGTTATAGGATAAAATATGCCCTTCAACCCATGACAAAATACTAAATATGATTGCACACAATGTAAGATCATACAACCAAGACCATGATAAAAAATTTAACGTCATGATTCATGGACTAGGAAGATGATTCTCTACATGGTATCTATGTGTCATGGTATGGGTAAAAACCAATGTATAAGGGGTTAATGTAGTCCCATTTACCACATGAACATTTTGATATGAACTAAACATTATTTAAGGTTATAATCCGTGGACCGTAAATGGAGCAATGGGACCAAAGAATTAATAAATTTATATCTAGACCCAAAAAAAGGACGTCTAAGCATCATTATGTATCCCATGAGAGTGTAAATCATGACACATGTTGTTCCAGAATATGGTATAGTATAATAAAAACATTGGAACTAGGGGAAATCCTATATATAGAGGGAATTTTAGAATATAATGATCATCATGAGGCATCACATTTCAAAAGAATGAGATAAGGATAACATCAGTGCTCAATATTTTTGTAACGTTCGATTCTCCATGCCAAATCCAACACAAATATTGACTAGGGAATTGATTCAGTATTAAATGTTCATAAACTTCATCTCTCTTCAACCATGTTCTAAATTTAAATTTAGGACATGTAAATCTTGTTCTCCCTTCAACAGATTTATTAGAAATTGAAAAATCTAAAAACTCATTCAAACCCTTAAAATACTAAGGTGTGTTCCTCGATAATGTGATCCATCTTTTATCCATGTATATCACAATGTGCCTAAAAAATAATAAAAAAAATTAAAACACATAGTTACTAACAAATAGATAAAGAGATTCATATATACGATAGTGTAAGATTATAGAAACATAATATAATAAAGATGAGCTCCTGAGTTAGATATGAACCCTCTAGTGTTTGGGATAGGGGAAGTTTCTTTGGTAAAGAGAAACAGTGTGATAACAACGTGGTAGCTACTTTACCATGAAAACCAAATCACATTGTTAATTTGGAATAAATACGTGGATATAAAAATAATTCATAAGGTATGGTAAAAAATTTATATAGTCCATTCATCCAAATGGTTTTCATGGAAATGAATGGTTAAGAAAAATCTGCTGAAATAATAAAAATCGTCAATAGAACCAACAATTCCATATTACTCAATTACCACATGGTCAATACTAAAAGTTATACTAAACAGTATTCCTATCATGTTTCTACCAAATCTCCAAATTTTCAACCCTTGACTTTTAAAATCCTTTATAGCATCAAAATATAATATTAGATAACAAAAAGTAATATAAGCATAACTTGGTTGGAATCACAGTTCATGAGGAAAAAAATAATGTTTCCAATCTTGATGAAGAAGCATAGAAATAGAAGGATGTAACCTTTTCCTAAAAGGACACCAAATGCACCCTGGAGGATGAACTAAAGATAGTATAAGATGATTTTTCTTTAAAAACTTATAAAGCAACTATATATGAGTATGATAAATCCAAAATTCATTTTTGAGTAGATTATGTTTTTCCTAGAGTTGACATGGATTACAATGAGATATCCAAGCCATCAGAAGCTGTCGAATCCACTCTAATTAGGTTTTCCAAGCACAAATATTCTATCGCCAGATAAACATATAGAGGGTATTTAGTATTAAAAGGAAAAGGATTCAATAAGTGGGTGATCCTACTCTAAATTTCCAAACAAATAAAATAATTTCTTATTTTAATTCCTTGCATTGATTTTTTCACTTTGACCACATTATGAGATAAGAACTCATAATATCTATGTCCACATGCTTCATTCTTACTGAGAGAAAAAAGAGATAAATATAAGGGTATCCATAATCCTATGCAATAACACTTGAATTGAATATTTGGAATGCACGTTGATGCATATGTTAGGTTCCCATTAAGAAACAACCATGGTTTTTCATATATGAGTACCCTTGAATTATTCAACATTTACATGAAGTAAATCCTCAACCACCCCTAAGTCAAATAAAACCATGAAACCATCTGATGGGAAAATCACTACCACTTCTCAAGGGTTGGCGCTACTTGATACACCTAATAGGGCCCCATTCACTATTGAAGGTGGAACTCATCTCATTTACAAAACCACATAACACCATATAACAATAGAAAAGGGTAACCAATACAAACCAAGGAAGATACTATTTGGTATCATCTCTACCAAAAAGGAATCCCATGAATGAACCCTTTCTCCATTGGGGATAAAATCACTTTACCAGAAAGTATGATTGAAAGATAGTCACCATTAGTTTAAATTCTCTAGTTGATAAAAGGTATGATAAGGGTCTAAATTAGAATCTATAACTCCCAAAAAATCAATACAGAAATAATATCATGACCTGTATCATCTAGTATGAAGGTACATGAAGATAGGACACAAATCATACCTAAAACCAAACTAGATGTCACCTAAATCATCTATAAACATAAACCTATATATATATATATAACTCTTATCACTATGTTATTGATAAGAAACAATCAAATGTAGTGATTGTGGGAGTGTGTCAAAGTGTCACCCATCTCTTATTACTCCTACACCACCATCTTCTTAACCAAAACCAATTCAAATAAGTCAATTATCCTATAATAGTAGAGTCTATGACCTCAATGTTACTTCTAATATCGATGTTTTAGCACATCATTTCTCTAGAAATTTTCAATAAAAACTATAACCTTATCCTAAATCTTGGATACATCCCTACTAGGAATTCTCAACCTAACAACACTCACATGAGGACTCCAACACAGGTGGAGTTTTTTAAGAGAAAACCCCAACCCAATTTCTCTATAGAGTCTTCATATAAAACTAAAATATCGAATAAATCTATTATAAATAATGTTTAGGGAAAACCTTATGATGCTTACAAAAGCCAACACATTCTTATATATGGTCATGAAACCCTACAAAGGGTTTAACATACTCAGAACTCAAATTATCCTTAGTATTTGTGGATAGAATCTCATCTAGAACAAGGGATTAAATTAAAACCATAATAGATTAATACCATATGAGTTTGAGAAAACATCATCCACTAAAAACTTAGTGTGTTGTGTAGATAACTTGGTTCTAGGATCACCATATGGTTTATGGGTTTCCGAAATAGATGAATTTCATGAGTTGATGACTCCACTAAATCCTATACCACAATAGGATTAGTGGCTTCTCAGAATCTAGGAGGCCTCAACTACTAGAATTCATGTTACATAGTTTTCTTATGGGTAGTCCATCAGTGGGAACAACTATCTTCTTTATGAGAAGTTCTATACTAAAAAAGGGGAGATAAGATATATAAAATAATAGGGAAAGTATATCTCTTATATAAGTATTTAAATCAACACCTCATCACTTAAATTAAAAGTGGAAAAAGGATTAAGCACTGAGATAGGATTTTCACAAACTTAAATCTAAAAAAAGTTGTTCTTGTGTGGGTGGAATTATTTATTTGATAGGATGAACCCATAATGATTAGATCATATCTAAATCAACTAAAATAGGATATACATGAAATATAATTATTGAGAACTATATGATTCATGTATCAACTTAATTTTACCCTATATATGATGATTTAGAGATTTGGGTTGACTAACAGGTTACCAATGTCTCGGTGAAAGGACACATTTACAACCACACCTACTCTAGCCTCACTGGTATGGTAGCTAAAATAAAAAACCCCATGAAATCACAAAATTAAATTCCTAAACTTGTCCTCATGTGAATAATAACTCAAAAATATTTTCCTAGGAATTGAACCAATCTAATTCCACCCTAACATGACCTACCCCACATAGACCAAAACTAGGATGATGATAAACTAAGTGTGCCGACCAAATCCTAACTCCAATAGGCCAGAGAATCATGAAAAATACTGATTAGAAATATCACATAATATATGAGGCCATATCCTATAATAACCGAGGTCATATCCTATAATAACCTTCAATATATATTCATCCTAACTATGAAAAATAACAAAAAATACCTATAATATATATAAAGGAAACATTAAAATATATAAATGACAAAATGGCCTGAAGGCCTTCATTTTTTATTGATTTTTGATAACCCTCCTTTCAAGGGATGAGGGGAACCCTTACAAGGCCAGTAGGCTCAGAGATTACATGACCCGTAGGCATAGGAGATTACAAGACCCAAAGGTCTTAGGGAAATCAACCAGACTATCTACAAGGAACCGCCCCTACCCAACATCTGCATCTTGATAGTAGTCCAACTTTGCATGACCGTCTAACTAGGATTCTCGTGTAAGCACAGGCTGGTACCGATGGCATAGCCATACCCTCTCATTATGACAATCCATTTGGCTCTGCTCTGGTAAGTGCACCTGCTCTGTATCCTCTTCTGGGGCTGATACTTTTTTGTAGTGTGTTTGGGCCTGTATTCATGTGGCCCGAAGGCCTTGGGGTGTCCCTAAGGCCTTAAGGTGGCCCTAAGGCCTTGAGAATCAACTGGCCCAAATGCCTTGGGTGTCCCGAAAGCCTTGCAGGACCTGAGGATCAAACCGGTGGCCCAAAGGCCTAGATGGATGAATAGTTCTGGCTGCCACAGTACCGAATAGTGCCTGCTAAAGTACTTCTACAGTACTGCTACAGTGCTGCTACAATACCCTCCCCTCTAAAATATTCCTCCACCTAGATTTGATCTCGGATCTCTTGGATGCACCTAGTGAGTCCTCACCAACTGGTCTGAGTCTCATGTGAAAAATGTATACAATGCTTAATGGGAATAACAAATGATAAGTACAACACCATAGGATAAATCAAATAGGATAAATACATATACAAAACACCACACCACTAGGTACAATAAAATCAAGATAAGGGAAGACACCTCCACATAAGAATGGACTAAGGTATCACATAGTTTAAAGTCATCAGATGGGGGTATATATTGTAATTTTTAATCACATGTGGTAAAGTTGTTCAATGTGTAGTTTCACATCATATGGTGAGGATGAGTATGAGGTAAACTCAGTAATACCAATGATAAAATAGATCCAAAACCCCAAATCCCATGTGATACACGCCCAATGTTGGAAACAAGGGAAATAGAGGGATAACCAGGGTCGCGGGGGGTCGGGGGAAGCGGGGTCGTAGGGTCGTAGGGGGTCGGGGGAATCGGGGTCACCAGGGTCACTGGGTCATCGGGGTCACGGAGGGACGGGGTCTCCGGGGTCGCGGGGTCGCCAGGGTCACAGGGTCATGGGGGGTCAGGGCCTTAGATTTGGATGAATTCATTGTTTGTTCCTTGGAGTGGCAAGAACCACGTGAGGGATGGTAGTTTTGAGGCCTGATAAGTGGTGGTGTTTATGGAAATGCATGATGAAATAACTTGGGAGATTAGGTTTTGAGGTTCTACGAACCTTGTGTGGATTGAATTCCTAGACCTCTCTTTGGTGTATTCACATAGAAAGGAGTAGTGGTGTGACTTGAGGGTGATTTGGATCATATATGTGTTAGTTTTCATGAGTGGAGAATTATGGTTAAATGGGACGATCGAGGATCTGACCATGGAGTTGAACTAAGAGTCATATTCAGACTTCGGTGTGGGCATTGTACATTTTTGTTATTCCTTCAGTTTTAAGGCATCCTGGTCAGGATATGATAGTGCATTGTGGGGTGGGATTGAGCACCGTAGGTATAATTCATCTAGAGAAGGAATTACTAGTGTTGTTGCATAAAAATTGATGTGGTACGGTGGAGACCACATCAGAAATGTCATTCAAGATGCGGTTGATGTGGTTTGGGGATCAAACTAGGGAATTTAAAGAATAGTTGATGTGTTTGGGCTTGGTGTTTGGAGTTTCATAGTAAAATCATGTTGGGAATTTGGAGAAAAATGTTGGGTGTTGGTACTATCCTCCAAGACAACCACTACTAGAAAAATAGGTATTTGCGACGGGATCCCGTCGCAAATGGATTTTTGCGACGGGGGCTCGTTGCAAATGGCCCGTTGCTGAAAACGGCGTCGCAACAACACTTATTTGCGACGGGCCCGTCGCTAAAGCCTTTTGTTGCGATGGTTATTCTCCCCGTCGCAAATAGTACTCCGTATATTTGTAAAAAAAGTTTTAAAATAGTATTTGCGACGGGTCCCGTTGTAAATACCTTTTGTGACGGTACCCGTCGCAAATAGCTGTTGCGACGGGTCCCGTCGCAAAAACTATTTTTTAAAAAAAATAAAAAACTATTAATAAATTATTTTAATGCATATAATAATACTAGTATTTGCGACGGGCATAGTATCCCGTCGCAAATACTATAAAAAAAATAAAAAAATAAATTATTAATAAATTATTAATAAATTATTTTAATTAATATAATAATAGAATTATAATTCACAAATAAAAATAATAAATTATTTTAATTAATATAATAATAATAGAATTATAATTCAAAAATAAAAAATAATAGAATATTAATAAATGATTTAATTAATATAATAATATTAGAATTATAATTCATAAATAAAAAAATATTAATAAGTTATTTTAATTAATATAAAAATAATAGAATTATTTTACATTCAAATATTAAAATAATTCAAGTATTACAAAAAATATAATTAAATTATAATATTATAAAATTTTAATATATATATAAAATTTAATATTATAAAATATAAATAATATTATTATTCATATTAATATTGTTATTTAAAAATATAATATTATTAATATTTTATAATGAGACAAAAACTAAGAATAGAAAAAAAAAATATTTTGATTTTCCAAATTTTATAACATAAATACAAACTCTAATCTGAAGGAGGGGGGGGGGAGGTGGGGGATCTACAGATGGTGGTGGAGGAAACTCCATCCCTAAAGCATGAGTGAGTCGGCGCATGTACTCCATCTGCTCCTGATGCTGCTACTGCCACCGACTCGTCTGCTCCTCGTAAAACTGCTGCTGGCGTCGGCGCTCCTCCTCATGCTGCTGATGCATCTGGTCCTGCTCCTGTCGGAGACTCTCTATCTGTGCAGTCTGAGATCGCAACTGATCCTCATACTGTGTAGTAGAAGAAGATGCACGAGCTCCTCTCGAGCTGGACGCCGACATCGCAGCACTGCCATAATAATCTCCGGGAGTCAGTCGAGAGCCGATACCAACTACCCGACCCTTCTCGAAGGCATACTGGGTGGCCTGCATCCATGCCACCTCATCAAACTGACGGGAAGTGGTCTGATCTGATGACTCGGCCTGACTCTCAGGCCGGGCCTGTGACGCTGCGGCCTCATATGACTCCTATAGTTGCAATTTAAAATTAAAATTGTGAATATATTATATGCAGTTAATTTTTAAACTTGAAAACAAATAATACTGACCACGATGTGATGCTGATGATCACCTCTGAGCTCCCCAGTAGCAGGATCACTATACATCCTCCGATATACGTCGTACTCTGTAATATCGGGGTGCTCGACAGCCTATAAGAATAAAAAATAAACTGTTAATATTTATAGTTATATAAAATATTTATAAATAATGTACGTACCAGATGCTGTCTATGAGTACTGAAAGAACAACTCCCAGCTCGATGAGTCACCTCCTGTCTCCCCCGATTCTGCCTCCCCACCGATGATCTCCTCTGAAAGGCACCACTCAACCAGTGCGCACATAATCCATCCCATACATGGGATGAAATATACTCTGGTCGGTGTGCTCTATATGACTCCTCAAAATCTGACACTCCTGCTTTCTTCATCGCAGCTTTTCTTAAATTGTGTAAAAGCCGACGAAGGCGATCACGCATGGCCACCTCCCATGCCTCGTGGATGGCGTCACGCATGGTATCCTAGATCGGATACCATAAACACTACAAATAAATCAAAATATCAAGTTAGAAATGAAATAATTTTCAAAATAAAAATTATTTATTTACGTACGTACCAACCAATGGCCAAACATGGCCTGCTTCACATCAATGGGAATCTGCTCCCATGTGGTCCACGGATGAGAGAAATAGTTGCGCAAAATAGCGCTTCCCTGTCCGACTGCTATATACGGAAAACTGAAAAAATAATAAACATTTATTATGTGAATAGATTAATGAAATCTTAGTCAAATCCACAGGTTATCACACAGGTTATCACACCTCCGTGTGCGTGGATCAAACCCAAGACGTGGACGTCGCTCGGGGACGGGGCCAGGAATCATCAATCGTGCAAGACCGCGCCCCCTCCGCGTACTCCCTGGAGCGCCTGCAGGCTGAGGGTCATCTGTCAGCAACTCATCCGCATCGAAAGTCAGGTCAGCATCCGCCAACTCACGAAATGTGGCGTCGTCCATCTGAAACAGAAAATGTTAATGTTAGCAAATAATTGACAATTACTATTATATATACATATATACATATTATGATTGTATATAAATACCATGGAATTCTATCAGTGTTCATCTTCATCATCATCTTCATATATGTCAATGTCATCTTCATATTCCTCCTCAACATCATCGATATCCATTCGAGTTACAGTTGCTTCATCTCTTACCATTTCAAATTCATATGTGACATCATTAACATCATCGTCATCACCGACTCTTAAATGTGGGGTTTCGTCATCGATACTCATGTCTCTTTGTAAAAAAGATTGATTTTGAGTACTCTCTTGAAAAACATTAATTCTTTGCACATCAGTGAAAGCACATTCACTTTGACTAAACTGATTATCTCGAATTTTGATTTTTATTACACTCCACCAATCAGTCAAGTCTCTTGATGTTGCACTGTACTTTGCATAATAAACTTGATATGCCTGTTGAGCCAATAAGAATGGTTCATTTACTGCGAGAACACTTTTACATTTAATATCGATGATTCCATGAGTCGGATGAACACGCACGCCTCTCTCTGTATCCAACCACCGACATTTGAACATGGTTATGTAATGTTGTCCAAGATAACAGAGTTCAATGATTTCATCAAATATGCCATAAAAGTCAACTTCATTTTCTCGATGATGAGATCCTCTCAAGCTAACTCCACTGTTCATTGTTTTTTTCGATTCCCCATATGCATGTGTGTTGAATCGAAATCCATTCACCACATATGCATTATAAGTTTTAACAAGTTTGGAAGGTGGGTTACTCAATACACACAGCCGTTTGTCAATTTTATCAGCATGTCGAGACACCTGAAAATTTGTGAAATAATTATCAATATAGTAAACTATACATTTAATGAGTTGCTAAAAGATAAAGAATTTATGTTACCAGTTTTTGAAACCACTGAGAGAAATTTTTCAGTTGACGTTCTTCGAGAGCAGCTGCTGTAATTTGTGGAATTTGTTTCTTGATATGATTATCATACAACCTATAAAAACAAAAGTTATTTACTGTAACATAAATGATAGAATAAGTGATATAAACACTTACAGTACAACTGATGTCATTTCTTCACAGTTGAGCAAAACATACGTATGAGCTCTCTGATGTTCATCATCTGAAATCCAGCGTTCATAAACTCCACCAAAACCAAGCTCTGACTGGTTGAAAATAGATAATTGATTGTCGATTTCATCAATATTCCTCTCGTTCCGTCCCATTCGGTTGTGTTTTGAAGGATACTCAGATTCAAAATAATGGGAGCAGAAAAAAGATATTTCCTCTTTCAAATAAGCTTCTGCAATAGATCCTTCAACAGATGCTTTGTTACGTACTTTTCTTTTCAATTTTTGCATGCATCTTTCAAATGGGTACATGCATCGAAACTGTACCGGACCTCCACATTTAGATTCATATGGAAAATGTAACATCAAATGTTCCATTGAGTCGAAGAAAGACAGCGGAAATATTTTTTCCAGTTTACATATAATTACAACAACATCTTTTTCAAGTTTTCCTAGAGCATCATAATCTGCCGTAGCCGCACAAATTTCCCAAAAAAAATGAGACATGTCTGTTATGGAATCCCAAATCATAGAATTCAACAGACCTCTTAATCCAATGGGTAGAAGTCTCTCCATTATAACATGACAATCATGACTTTTTAATCCAGTAATATGACCATTCTTTACACATCTACCCAAATTAGAAGCACAACCATCTGGAAGTCTCAAATCTGAAATCCACTGACAAAATAATAAACGGTTTTCTTTAGACAGTGTATAAGCTGCTTTTGGTTTCAGTAACCTTTCTGTTCTGACATTCTCAAATAGTTCCAATTCTGGACGCCTGCAAATTTGGGCAAGATCTAAACGTGCATTTACATTGTCTTTGCTCTTTCCTGGCGTATCCAAAACTGTATGAAACAAATTATCAAAACAGTTCTTCTCAATATGCATGACATCTAACATGTGTCGGACCAACAGATCATACCAATATGGAAAATCCCAAAATATGCTACGTTTAATCCAATTGTGTTCTTTCCCAAAACCAGAAATTTTCTGTTGGTTTATTGTGGGACCAAAAGTGATGGGATGTAATGAAAATACAACTGATTTTAACTCCGAACCTGATAGCATTTTTGGAGGTCCATCCCTTTTAACTGTTCCTTTTCTGAAATGAGATCTGTTTCTGCGAAAAGGATGATCAGCTGGAAGAAATCTGTGATGACAGTCAAAATAACAAGGTTTCTTTCCATGAATGAGCATAAATGCTTTGTTCTCTCCCATACAGTAAGGACATGATTTCCGACCATGTGTACTCCAGCCAGATAACATCCCATAAGCCGGGAAGTCACTTATTGTCCACATCAATGCTGCTCTCAGTATGAAATTCTGTTTCGTTGCAACATCATATGTACTGACACCAGTACTCCACAATAAATTTAATTCATCAATCAATGGCTTCAAATAAACATCAATATTTTTCTTCGGATGTCCTGGAATTAGTAAAGTCAAAAAGATATATGGCTCCTTCATCAACATCCATGGAGGTAAATTGTACGGAGTTAAAAAAACAGGCCAACATGAATATTGACTACCATAAGATCCAAACAGATAGAAACCATCAGTGGAAAGGCCCAGTCGAACATTTCTAGCTTCTAAAGCAAAGGATGGATGCACTCTATCAAAATGTTTCCATGAATCACCATCGGTTGGATGATTCAAGCTTTTATCGGTTGAAATATTCTCTTTATTCCATGACATCATTGTCGCTGTATTCTTAGACATGAATAAACGCTGAAGTCTGGATGTAAGTGGAAAATATCTCAACTGTTTTACAGGAATCAAACCAGACTTCCCGTGTTGTCCTTTATATCTCAGTTGCCCACATTTAGGACAACTATCCAACGACTCATTTTCCCCAGAATATAAAATGCAGTCATTTGAACATGGATGAATCTTCTGACAAGTAAGTCCAAAATTTCGAACCAGCCTCTTACTCTCATAGTAATTTGCAGGTAAAACATTTCCTTCGGGTAACAGTGTTTTCAACAAAGAAAATATCTGGTCAAAACAGGTGTTTGACATTCCGTTATCTGATTTGATATCCATAAATTCTGCAACTGCTTCTAATTTGCTCATCTTACAGCCAGGATATAATGCATCCTCAGCAGACTTCAACAACTCATAAAATTCAGACGGTGCCAACTCAGGATTTGAAGCTATATCAGCCGGAGTTTCTGTATGTTGAACAGATGAACCTGCAACATCATGTACTAAATCTTGAAACCGGGATGGATCCGGAATCAAGTTGGTATCACCTGCTCTGGAATTGCGTTCACCGTGTTGATACCAAAAAACATAATCTGGTTGAAAACCAAAACGCAAGAGATGTTCTCCCACTTTGTCAAACGTGTCAAACGTTCTCAATGCACATTTTCTACAAGGGAATTTTATTTTGTCTTCTGAAACAAATTCTGGATTTGATGCCGCAAATGATAAAAAAGTATCCACACCCTCTACATATACTGGATTTAAACCAGAACTGTTTGGATTTTTACGTTGATTTATCCATATGCGGTCACCTAATAATGATTGTTGACGACCTCGTTGTTCCATATTTCTCTATAAAATATAAAAGCATTATTGGTTTTGAATAATTTGTTAGAAAAAACACTCAAGTAAAGATTTAATATATTGAGAATAAAGCAAAACATGTTACAAATATTGATAATTTTAATATTACATTGATTTTTTATTATTTTAATAATACTAATATAATTTTTCATAAACATTAATTATATAATAATAACATTATTACATTATTAGTATATTTTATTATTAATATTAAAATAACATAATTTTTTATATTATATACAATTCTCCTT
Source organism: Viscum album (assembly GCA_963277665.1). NCBI lineage: Eukaryota > Viridiplantae > Streptophyta > Magnoliopsida > Santalales > Viscaceae > Viscum > Viscum album. The sequence goes on from OY728146.1 coordinate 1,788,178,256, forward strand.
TCATCTGTGTGTTTAAAATTCTATCTCCACATGTAATATTTGCATTCACTTTCACCTCTCCATTGTTGAGTAAGTTGATAATTTTGAAAAAGAATGCAAATATTACATGTGGAGACAGAAAACACACAGATGAAAAGAGAATTGTATATAATATAGAAAATTATATTATTTTAATATTAATAATAAAATATACAAATAATGTACTAATGTTATTATTCGTAAATATTGGTAATTATTCCAAATTATTGGAAATTATTCCTAATTATGGGTAATTATTTCTAATTATTGGTAAATATTAGTAAATATTGGTAAATATTGGTAAATATTGGTAAATATTGGTATATATTGGTAAATATTGGTAAATATTGGTAATTATTGGTAATTATTGGTAATTATTACTAATTATTGGTAATTATTACTAATTATTGGTAATTATTACTAATTATTGGTAATTATTACTAATTATTGGTAATTATTACTAATTATTGGTAATTATTACTAATTATTGGTAATTATTAGTAATTATTGGTAATTATTACGAATTATTGGTAATTATTACTAATTATTGGTAATTATTACTAATTATTGGTAATTATTACTAATTATTGGTAATTATTACTAATTATTGGTAATTATTACTAATTATTGGCAATTATTGGTAATTATTGGTAAGTATTGTTAATTATTACTAATTATTGGTAATTATTACTAATTATTACTAATTATTGGTAATTATTACTAATTATTACTAATTATTGGTAATTATTACTAATTATTACTAATTATTGGTAATTATTACTAATTATTGGTAATTATTACTAATTATTGGTAATTAATACTAATTATTAGTAATTAATACTAATTATTGGTAATTATTACTAATTATTGTTAATTATTACTAATTATTGGTAATTATTACTAATTATTGGTAATTATTACTAATTATTGGTAATTATTACTAATTATTGGTAATTATTACTAATTATTGGTAATTATTACTAATTATTGGTAATTATTACTAATTATTGGTAATTATTACTAATTATTGGTAATTAATACTAATTATTGGTAATAAATACAAATTATTGGTAATTATTACTAATTATTGGTAATTATTACTAATTATTGGTAATTATTACTAATTATTGGTAATTATTACTAATTATTGGTAATTATTACTAATTATTGTTAATTATTACTAATTATTGTTAATTATTACTAATTATTGGTAATTATTAATAATTATTGGTAATTATTACTAATTATTCGTAATTATTACTAATTATTGGTAATTATTACTAATTATTGGTAATTATTACTAATTATTGGTAATTATTACTAATTATTGGTAATTAATACTAATTATTGGTAATAAATACTAATTATTGGTAATAAATACTAATTATTGGTAATTATTACTAATTATTGGTAATTAATACGAATTATTGGTAATTAATACTAATTATTGGTAATTATTACTAATTATTGGTAATTATTACTAATTATTGGTAATTATTACTAATTATTGGTAATTATTACTAATTATTGGTAATTATTACTAATTATTGGTAATTATTACTAATTATTGGTAATTATTACTAATTATTGGTAATTATTACTAATTATTGGTAATTAATACTAATTATTGGTAATTAATACTAATTATTGGTAATTATTACTAATTATTGTTAATTATTACTAATTATTGGTAATTATTACTAATTATTGTTAATTATTACTAATTATTGGTAATTATTACTAATTATTGGTAATTATTACTAATTATTGGTAATTATTACTAATTATTGGTAATTATTACTAATTATTGGTAATTAATACTAATTATTGGTAATAAATAATAATTATTGGTAATAAATACTAATTATTGGTAATTAATACTAATTATTACTAATTATTGGTAATTATTGGTAATTATTGTTAATTATTGGTAATTATTACTAGTTATTGGTAATTATTATTAATTGTTACTAATTATTAATAATTATTATTAATTATTACCAATTATTACTAATTATTGGTAATTATTATTAATTATTACCAATTATTGGTAATTATTGGTAATTATTACTAATCATTGGTAATTATTACTAATCATTGGTAATTATTGGTAATTATTGGTAAGTATTGTTAATTATTACTAATTATTGGTATTTATTACTAATTATTACTAATTATTGGTAATTATTACTAATTATTACTAATTATTGGTAATTATTACTAATTATTGGTAATTATTACTAATTATTGGTAATTATTACTAATTATTGGTAATTAATACTAATTATTACTAATTATTACTAATTATTGGTAATTATTCCTAATTTTTACTAATTATTAATTATTGGTAATTAATACTAATTATTACTAATTATTACTAATTATTGGTAATTATTCCTAATTTTTACTAATTATTACTAATTATTACTAATTATTACTAATTATTGGTAATTATTAGTAATTATTACTAATTATTACTAATTATTGGTAATTATTGGTAATTATTACTAAGTATTGTTAATTATTACTAAGTATTGTTAATTATTACTAATTATTGTTAATTATTACGAATTATTGTTAATTGTTACGAATTATTGGTAATTATTACTAATTATTACTAATTATTACTAATTATTGGTAATTATTACTAATTATTGGTAATTATTACTAATTATTGGTAATTATTCCTAATTATTGGCAATTATTACTAATTATTGGTAATTAATACTAATTATTGGTAATTAATACTAATTATTACTAATTATTGGTAATTATTGATAATTATTACTACTTATTGGTAATTATTACTACTTATTGGTAATTATTACTAATTGTTGGTAATTATTACTAATTATTGGTAATTATTACTAATTATTGGTAATTATTACTAATTATTGGTAATTATTACTAATTATTGGTAATTATTACTAATTATTGGTAATTATTACTAATTATTCCTAATTATTGATAATTATTGTTAATTGTTCCTAATTATTAGTAATTAAATGAATAATTACCAATAATTAGGAATAATTACCAATAATTACAAATAATAACATTATTAGTATATTTTATTATTAATATTAAAATAATATAATTTTCTAATTTATATACAATTCTCCTTTCATCTGTGCGTTTTCTATCTCCACATACAAATAATACATGTGAAGACAGCAAACACACAGATGAAAAGAGAATTGTATATATATAAAAAATTATATTATTTTAATATTAATAATAAAATATACTAATAATGTAATAATGTTATTATTCCTAATTATTGGTATTTATTATTAATTATTAATATTTATTCTTAATTATTAAAAATTATTACTAATTATTCCTAATTACCATTAACTATGAACAATACTAATAATTTAAATTTATTAAGTAACAAAACAATGTAAACATAATTAAATTACAACTAATTAAGAATAATTGAAACTAATAAAAAATTAAAAATAAATATTAAATTAAAATGAACATAAATACCTTGAAAATTGATCTGCTCTGATCGTTCTTCAAAACTTTAATATCAACTCCGGAGAAAAAAATCAAACTGGAGAAAAACTGAACTTTAGAAATACAACTTTGAGAGAAGAAGAAGATGGAGTTTGAGAATGATTTGAAAAAAAACGGATGGGGGTATTTATAGGTTAGATTATTTGCGACGGGATTCCCGTCGCAAATAGTGTTATTTGCGACGGTACCCATCGCAAATACCTTAGCCAACATTTATTACGGTCAACGGTTAAATAGTTATTTGCGACGGGACCCGTCGCAAATAACCACCTGCCGACATACTATTTGCGACGGGGGAATATTCCCATCGCAAATACCTTTTACCGCCGCCGGTTATTTGCGACGGGAATATTCCCCCGTCGCAAATAGTTTTCCCGCGATTTGGCGCGCAACGCGCGCCAGTTCTTTTGCGACGGGGAAAGCAATCCCGTCGCAAAAGCCTACTTATTTGCGACGGGTAAAAACCCCCGTCGCAAATACCCATTTTTCCCGTAGTGAACATAATAAGATAATCAGAATCACATAGGTGGAAATAGACCCTAGAAGGAATTCTCTCTAAACATTATATTTAGGAACTTGGAAGAATTATATTCATCCAAACCACTACAATAAGTTAGAATGAATTCAATACCATTCATTTCAACACACAAATTTTTTTTATGCAAAGTAAATGGAAGTATGCAAGAACACTTCGGTTTTATGTTGTTTGGATTGAAATTCTGGCTTCTAAGGGAGAAACACTACAACATTACATTTTACCGAAAAGAAAATATTACAACTTGTGAGTAACAATCCATGACCTGAGGCATTACTCAGGCATCCCTATAAAGTCACTAGAGTCTCATATAGTAGTAGGGGATTCCATGCAAATGTATTAAAAGTATAAGGGATTCCATGACCATATATCACATGTATGAGGTACTAAAGACCTTAGTAATACTATAATTAGGGATGTTATTACCATGTATTACAAGTATAAGGGATTCAATGACTAATTATTATAAGTATTAGGGACACCATGCTCGGGTGTCACAAGTATAAGGGACACAATTCCTGAGTACCAAACATATAAGGGATGCTATACTTGCGTAACACATGTTTGATGGACTCCATGATCGAATATCAAAAGTATAAGGAACTCCATACCTAAGTGTCATAATTCATTATAGTCAAGTAGGCCTTATAATCTATCAGCATTATATTTTAACAAGGGAGTATCCTTTTTTATGTAGAAACAGGTGATATGGTCTCATGACACCCTTCTCATCAAATTCATTATAGTCATTACAATTATGATTCAAGAAAAAACCACATAGAATGTGGTTTGGTCACCTAAGAATGCACAATACCTAGGGAGATTCCAATTGAACACCTTAAGTTGTTGAAATAGTCAACATGGGTTAAACATAAATAATAACAAAGTGATAATAAGTCTTTCTATCAAGTATAACATATTAAACATGGGTTATGTGTATGTTTAATTAATCGAATGGAAAATCAACCATGAATATTCATAATTAATAAAATAAGGAGACAATAATTGAGGTAAAATTATTATAATTCAAACCTTAGGGTTCGTATAGGTCGCCGGGGTCGCGGGGGGCCGGGGGAAGCGGGGTCGCCGGGGTCGCGGGGTCGCTGGGGTCACGGGGTCGTGGGGTTGCCGGGGTCGCGGGGTCGCCGAGGTTGCGGGGTCGCCGGGGTCACGAGGGGGCTGGGGTCACGAGAAAAGCGGGGGGCTAGTGCAAGCGAGGTCTTGGGGTGAGAAGGGGGTTTGGGGTTGGGGGAAGGGTCGGTAGTGTAAAAAAAAAGTTTCGCGACGGTTTATTATAAACTGCCGTGAAACCATTTTAAAAAAGGGTTTAGCAGTGGTTCCCAAAACTGCTGCTAAAGTCAATTTTTGTTGTAGTGAGGGTTAAGTACAATGGAAGGTATCATGAATTAATAATCATAATCAAAAAGTAAATTTAGATAACCGAACATGAATGCCACATAAATATATGGATAAGGCATAATCAATATGTAAAGGTAAATAACTAACCAAAAGTTCCATTTAAATAAATGGATAAATAAAAATCAATATGGAAACTAGATAAAATAAAATCAATATGGAAATAAAAATTATTGAGAACACATTCCATTTAAATAAATGGATAAGGAATAATCAATATGGAGAGGTAAATAACTAAAAACCATTCCATGTAATCAATAAAATGAGAATGAAATGTATCCAGATATTTTTTCATTTTGAAAATCTCATGGATAATAATAACTAAATCTGAATGAAGGAAATGCATAATTATTAGATTTAATGTTTCCTGGGTACACAAAACCTTCACCATCAAGACCTTTCACAAGAATATTTAAAACTGATGGGTAAAAACCCATTTAGCTGAGGTTAGAAAGCTAATTCATCCCTTGAGACTACCAATTTACTGAGGGTATTACTTCAAACGCTTCCTAACCTATGTCATACCAGTATAAAGCATTCCTCATCAATCGAATAATCAATTTAATTCATTAATAATTAACCTTATCAATTATCTATATGGAGTAAAGAATACAAATTTATCAATATTTTACCAGACAGTAAAATAACGTTTAAAGTTAAAACTATATGTAGAATTGGTATATATTTTATAAAATAATCATATCCTTGATAAATAATGTGGATATTTAGGGGAAATTTAATGTTCAATGGTCACTAGAATGTGAATAATTAAAGGTTAAGTTAATAACTAAAAATATGATTCACGGAAGTGAATATTAATAATATCCTTAATAAAAATAATCATAATCCACTCAGAGGAAGAATAAGTACAACATCAATATGACATATACCTATTATAATAAGAATAAGTTATGTTTTCATTAATGAAATAAAAAAGATATTTACAACATTCTTGAGGAAAATATCATTTTTATTTTAAAAATACTTTTATTAGAAAATAACTTTTAAAAGAATTTTATTTAAAAATATATTTTTAAACTTCCAAAGGAAGCTTAAAAGAAATGAAAGAGGGTAATTCCTTACTTTATATACAAGTTAAAAAGAACATTCCTTTTGTATTGTAAAAATTTTAGCAAAGTTCCTTGTTCGGAAAGTGATAAAAAGTTTCCTTTGATTTTTTTTGTAAAAAGAAAAAAATGGGTAAATATTTATTTGAATAAATCATTTTGAAAAGTTCATATAGAACATTTCTAATTTTTTTATAAATCATGGTTTTTTAATAAAATTAATTTTCATCTGAAGAGAGAAATGGATTCAGATTCTATTAAAACATTTTCTCAATAACTTTAAGTACCAAAGAGTGGGAAAATGATATTAACAATTAAAAATATTCATTAATAATCATACAATAATAAAATTAAATGGTTTATTAAAAAAATTATCATTTAATTTTCTTTAATGTAATTTCAAAAATAAACAATCTTGATTAGAATGAGATTGTGAAATAAACCCTTAAAATGATCATAATGTTGAAGCGAGAATTAATCAATGAATCGATTATATGTATCAATTGTAAATACAAATATAAAAAGTTTAAATACATAAATATATACTAAAAATATATTATAAACATAATCAATTAATATTAATGACAATTAGGAAGTAATATAATCCAATGAAAATGAACTGTGTTATGAAATTCTTTACCACTTGGTAACTTTAAGTTAAAACCCCCTTAGATGAAAAAATTCAAATTGAAACTGAAAATATTATTAATAATGATTTATTTATGATATTACATGTAAATTATAAGTATATACACCATATAAAAGTAATTAGGTGCATAACATTACAGTATACTTCAATGAATTGTAATTAAGACGAAATCCCTTACCTTGTACTTATTTTTGGTTGAACACTATTTATCCTCCTGTATAATGGTTTTAATCATGTTATTAAATTATTAAATAACCATATTAATATTTATAATACCATATATTATCCTTTTATAACATCTTATCACTAGTTTATTAACAATATTTAATTATTTTCATTGTTTCAGGTGCAAATCCCCTTGTTTTTCTAGTATGTTTTGACTTGTTAGTTTTTTCATCATAATATGTCGATCCTGATTTCATAATATTCATAATTTAAACAATTATTTAAATAATATATATATTCATTACCTATTTATTTATATTACTACAAAAAATTTGGTGATAGGAAGTGAAATAATCGCTCATGGAGACGGTTGGTCATACGTACACATGAGCATTATTTCCATTTTCTTGTCATATTGAAAAAAAAGTAAATTATATATGTATATATATATTATAATTTCAGTATCATTTTTATGTCATATATTTCACATATTTTTATAAAAACCATACTTAATACGTTCCATGTAAAGAATGAATGAATCAGATTGCTTCATGAGGCGATAGTCCGCCATACACACAAACAACGCTATCATATTCCCACAAAATGGAAATCATTAAGGTATGTGTAATATAATAATTTAAATAGTATAAAATCATCATAAATATAATAAATATAACATATAAACATTATTTAAATCATTATTCCCAACCTTTATAGGTGGTAATGAAAAAATTAATGACATCAGTTCATGATGCAGTAGTCTGTCGTACACACGAATGACAATTTCGTAACCCATTTGATGGAATTGTGTGAAGTTTTAGGTTGTAAAATTAACATAAAAACATATAATTATATTTAATATACTTATATTATTATATAATAATGTTATAAAAATAGTTTAATGAGGTGGAGAAGGAAATAAAATAAAAAAGCTTCTAGAAAAACATTACCTCTTCTTCGAGTATCCTCCTTAGGTTTTCATTAATTCCTTACTAAGTTGAATTTATGCCAAATATAAATCTTATAGGAAGAGCGTATGAAATTTAAGAAGTTTTTTGTAAAGTTCTTGGATGAAACCAAGTGTTTTTAAGGTGTTAAGTGGGGAGGAGAGGGTAAGCCATTTATAAGTGAGGGAGTGGATGCACTTGACATTTTTAAAAGAAGTTAGGTGTACCCATGTTTTTACCTAACAATAGGTTTACATAATAAAAAATATTAGATCCATGAAGGTTTAAGGTTGATATATTTCCATGCAATGGTCTTTGGAAAAGTGTATAGGTCATTCCCCCCCTTATGTTTAAAGTTTAGTCCCTTAGTAAACTCGTTTTTCTCTTAATCGCTATAATTAATTTTAATTGTTTTCACTAATAGCTTTTTTAAATAATTAATTTTTCCTTATTAGTAATTATAAATTATTTTTATTCCAGATATGGAATCCATTTTTCCAAATTTAATTTAAATAATTTTCAAAAAATAATTTAAAATTAATCCCGTAGATAGAATAAGATTGCTAGTTTTTAAAGTGAAAATGTTCATAATATTACTATATTTTTATATCTAAATTCAATTTAAAAAAAATTAAAATAGATTAATATATTTATATTTGATATAATTTCACCTAAACAAATTTAAATTATAATTTGACATTATAAATTACTTAGATTAAAATTTAGTTTTTAATAAAAATTCAGTATTTTTCACTATTCATAAAAAAATGAAGCTTATCAGAAAAATACAAAAAATTCACCCTAAAATATTTCTTGAATTAATATTTCAAAAATAAAATTTATTTTTTCATATAAAATTTATAAAATTTTTAAAATTTAGTTTTAAAACAAGTTCCATTAAAAGGCGATAAAAGTCCCTTCACAAAAATAACTTTTTTATGCAAAAAATTGGATTTATTCTTATCTTTTCCCCCTAAAATCTATTGGATTAATGTAATTTTTTTTATAAATTTTAATAATATCATCCAATAATATTAATTAATTTAATTAATTATGATACAATTCCCTTTTCATATGAAAATATTTTTTTTATAAAAACATTTCCTTTATATTCAATTGGTTTTTATATTAATTTATAATCAATTGGTAACCAATGAATTCAAATATATATTTTCATAAGTTATTTAGTCTTATTTATAACCACCAATTAAATGTATATAAGATAATTTTCATAATAATATTCAGTAAAATTCTGTCTTGCATGTCACACAAGCTATTGAAGAAACTCATTGTTGTGTACAACACAAGCTAACTCAGTATTGCATGCATTGCATAGTGCAGAATACATTGAATTTATTTGAAATAGTAAATATATCATAAATTATTGGGATGTTATATTCCCTTCTATGCTTGTTGTTGCGTGTCATACACACTATTGAATAAATGTAATTCTTTTAGAATTTTTTGGGTGTCATAAAAAACCTAATATAAATATGTACAAATTTTATTGGATGATAGTATTGTGACACATAATAATAATATATTTCAATTATATTAGATTTGATCCTTTTTACATGAAAATAATTTATATTTATATAATATATTAATTATTCCCAAGAGTTCCCCTCTTGTCATTTGTAAATGGGTACCTCCTCCACTCCTATCTTCAAAACTAAAAATGCCTTTTAGTTTGGGAAATGTCTACCCAAACTCATTCCTAACATACCTATTCACATTTTAAAGGTCTTATTTTTGGGAATAATTCCATACTAATTATGCTTGATCTGAAAGGAAAAGGTGTTTGTCCAAATAAGAGGTATATCTTTTAACTGAATATTTTAGTTTTATTTATTCTTCTACCTCATTATAATCTTCTCTAAACATGATGATATAATAACATAATTATATTCCATATACTTTTATGTTATTATTTTAATGGAATAACCTATATATATCTCCTCTTCCATCAAATGTAAAATGAAATTGTTGTTTGTGTGTACGACGTACTACCACCTCGTGAACCAACATAATTCGTTTTCCATCACCACCACTCATGAATTGTTATAATGATGGAGTTATAGTATATATATAATATTAATGAAATATTTATTATTATTCTAAGATAAAATAATACTTACCTTATTTCCATGATTATTGTTGAAAAATGGAAACATTACTCATGTGTTTATATGACCTATCATCTCCATGATAGTGACGTAAATCATTTTTCATAACCATATTTAATGATTGATTTTCAAATTATAATTGATATATAAAAATATAAATTATTTCATTATTATTATTTTGGATATTATGAATTAATGATCTTGTTAACCATAATAAACCTACTGAAGTCATTTTGGATATATGAGTGGAATATCATCAAAACGTCCAATGAGAAATTATTTAATTGTATATAACATGGTAATAAAAAAAATAGAAGGAATAATAAACATGAAAAAATTTATTAACAGATAAAATAATTTTCATAATTTTATTATTCAATAATATAAGGAATGTACATGATGTGTTATACTCAATGTAAGGGATCGCTCTGAACCACCCTTTTTCTTTGGGTTAATACCTTTCTCTCTATAACTCACTTTATATCTCTATTTAATGTTGGATAATGATTCAAAATTATTTATATATTTCTATAAAATATATAACTAGTTTATTATCTCTTCCGTTGATGGGGTAATACATGCCTTATGTATATTTTTCAAATTCATTATTTATGAAATTTCATTTCAAAATGATATAATAAAATATTATAAAAACCCATTTCTTTCCATGGATAATTGTTATGATTATTTTTTATGATTGATTTTCTTTTATGGAATAGATAATCATGAACATGTTATGATGAGTGTTCCCAGATAGTACTCCATTGCATTAGGTAATGTTTTTGTCTCACGAGACGTTATGTATGGGACTAGGGAGTAAATTGTAACATCCCGACCTCAGAGCCACGCGATGGTGTCCTGATCCAGTTTTCCACATGACTTTAAGCGCACCTCCCCATATGCTAGAGGCTTCCCACAAGCAATGAGGGTCTAGTAAGTCATTCATGGGGAGACTATACCCTCTTTTATCAAAGTAAAACACCAACAAAAGTAAATGAGAAATAGATGAATCATATATAACCAAAAATAATCATGTCAAAAGATAACCAAATAGGAAATAAAATACTCATCTGAAAGAGAAAACATGCTATGCCAATATAAGTGTTAAGTGTCTATAATGAAACTAAAAGTAAAGACACTATTACTCCCCAAACAATTTCCAAACCATGTCCGGTTCCCTTCTCCATTCTCCATCCCCAATCAATCACCCATACCAGTGACTTTTACCTTATCCAGTCCTGTAACAATATAATCTATTTGGGTACCAATCAAGCAGCCTAAATAGGGTGTCAATACAGCTGAGTAGGCCACCACCAACGGTATCTAAAACAATTCCAGTCAAAATATAGTGCATGCAGTTCTATAATGAAATAATCAAAATGCAATAATAAATAGTTTATCACATTTTAATTTATTCTTATCTAACTATATTAACTCCAGTGTTCCCAAGGATACCCGTACCTCAATAATAACTTCATATCATACCAGAGCCTGAAGTATTACCTTGGTAATACCATATCTTAATACCTGCTTCTAGAAAAAGATCAAAGTATTCAAGGTTCTATGATATCTTAGTACCCAATTAAAATCATTCAGGAGTTCAAATATTCTTGTGTGAGTCCACAAATTGGAGTTCTACTATTTCCATTATTTAACTTCAAATTTATAAGCCACATTGGAAAAGTTACCAATATCACAAACGTAAGTAAAAACCACATGTACGGTTTCCTGGGAAGGGGTGCATGGTTAGTCAAAACCGTGAACCAACAGTATAGACCTCAATATCTAGGGTCACATGATTTTCTGGGTTTGGGGACATGGTTTACCAAACCATGCGCTAACCGTGCAGACCTCTCTGCCCATGTTCGCACTTTTAGCTGGGTTGAGTGCATAGTTTAACCTAACTATATGCAAACCCTGCACAGACCCATTTTCAAAAAAATTTCTTTAAAACTCCACCAAAACACACCCAAGTCATAACTACAAAAAAGGTAATTAAATAGAATTTAAATTAAATTAATTTGTTCCTAAGATAACTCAAAAAAAGTTTGGGATCTTAAAATCTACCTGCCTTATAATATATTGTCCTCGAGTTGCAATCCCAAACATCTCTAAGATTCCGATCCAAAAATATTTGGCCATTGATCCCTCATATCTACCCCCTTTTACATGTTTCCTCTTGCACATGTCCATGTTTTCATAAAACATGAACTATCGGTATGGTCTTTCCCCGCAACACTTTATCACTATGATCGAAAACACGTATCATATTTTCCTCAAAGGATGCATCTATCTCAAGATCAACCTCATCCACCTCGATCACATGAGAAGAGTTGAGGTGATACTTCCGATGTTTTCATACATGGAAAGTATCATATATAGAGTTGTATCTCTACAAAAGATCCAATTGGTATACATCCAGACCGATTATCTCCACTATCTCAAATGGTCTAACAAACCTGGGCACCAACTTGCCTTGCCTCCATATCCTGTGGTGACCCAACCTAGGCGTCACCCAAAGGAACACACTATCAACCTTTCTAAACTATAATGGTCATCTATATTTGTCACCATATGACTTCTATATACTATGAGCCAGAGCCATATGTTTCTGGATCAACTGTACCTTCTCAGATGTCTCCTACATGAGACTCTATCCCAACAACTCTGACTCACTTGAATCCATCCAGAATTGCAGTGATCTACATGGACTACCATAAAGAGCCTTGTATGGTTCCATCTATATAGTTTCCTTATAACTATTATTATAGGAAAACTCCACTAAATCCAATTTATTTTTCCAATATCCACCGAAGTCAGGAACACATGCTCGTATCATATCCTTAAGAACCTGTATAGTATGTTCTGACTACCCATCTTTCTATGGGTGGAAATCTGTACTAAATAATACTTATGTGCTAAGTGCGTTCTACATGACCTTATAGAAGCGTGAATTAAAGATTGAATCATGATATGAAACTATAGTCCGTGATACTCCATGTAGACGAACTATCACCCAAATGTACAGTTATCCCAACTGTTCTACTATAAAGGCTTCCCTTATTGGAAATAAATGAACTACCTTTATTAGTCGGTCTATAATTACACAAATAGAGTCATTATTCCTAAGATTCCTTGGAATAACCACCAATAAATCCATGGTTACACCATCCCACTTCCATTTTAGAATAGACAACAGCTATTGTAAACCTCCAGGTCATTGATTCTCTGCCTTCATCTGTTGACAAGTGAAGCATCCTGTCACAAACCCTTATAATCCTTTTTCATTCCTGGCCACCTAAACTATCATCATAGGTCATGGTAAATTTTGGTTACAACTGGATGCAACACCCATTTTGAGGCATGATATTCCCACATGAGCTCCTCTCTCTTGCTCGTAGGTACAACAACTAGATTATTCAGCTAGATGATCTCATCCTTCTCTATTAACCAGTCCAAAGATGTCGCCCCACCTTTAAAGATTCCCCTCAAGGAAAAGTACTCAAGATACGTATACTATATATATCTAATCCATATCAAGAGTGTAGAATCCACTTCAACTAAAACTAGAGTCATCAGATTCTGAATCTTCTAAACCACCACAGGCATTTCAACCACCATGGTCATCATTTTCTAATTTTCACTTGACTCCTGAACCATCTGAGTCTAAGAATTCCTGCTCAAGGAATTATCCACACTGTTTCCTTTCACAAGATATATTCCAATTAAAAGTAAAAGGACTACATATACTCAACCCATATCCACTTCTGAAGATTCAAATCACACTATTAAAATACATACTTCAAGATCTTGTGATCTATATAGACTTTAAAATTTTCTCCCAAAAGATAGTTTCACCAATACTTAAGATCATAAACCACTACTGCCAACTCAAGGTCATGTGTAGTGTAATTTTGTTCATGAGGCCTCAACTGCCAAGTCCCATATTCCAAAACTCGATCTCCCTTCATTAGAACCACTCCATGTCCGATCCCAGATGCATAAAAATAAACCGTATACTCCTCACTTGACTCAAGTAGGATCAAAATTGGTGAAAATGTTAAGCACTTCTTCAACTCCTAAAAATATCTCTCATAACCCTCAGACCATTCTAAATTTACTCCCTTTTTGTTCAAGCCTAAAAGAAACACTGCTAACCAGGAAAAGTCTTGGATGAATCTCCTATAATATCTATCTAATTCTAGGAAGCTTTAGATATCAAAAAAATTCTTGTTATACTCCCAAGAAACGGCTGCCTAAACCTTCTCTGGGTCCACTTACACACATTCCTTCAAGATAATGTGCCCCAAGAAGTGTACTTGGTCAATCCAAAACTAACACTTAGATATATTGGCGTATAACCGATTCCATCTCAGTGTACTTAGGACGATGTTATGATTTTGGGAATTATCTTCATGAGAATTAGAGTACACCAATATGTATTCCACAAACACCACTAAACACTGATCCAGATACAGATGGAAGATCCTAGTCATCAAATCCATAAACATTACTAGTGCATTTATCAACCCAAATGACATTACAAAAAACTCATAAAGGCCATACCTACTTCTAAAATTAGTCCTAAATATATCATAAGTTCTTACTCTCAATTTATGATACCCTGATCTCAAATTAATCTTTGAGAACACACAAGATCCCTTATATTGGTCAAATAGATCATCAATACGCATGAGAGGATATTAGTTCTTTATATTAATTTTGTTCAAATTTTGGTAATGGAAACACAAACCTAAATTCCTGTCAGCCTTCTTTGTGAAAAAATAGGTGATCCCCAAGGAGATGTACTTGGAAAAACAAATTCCTTATCCTCCAACTCCTTCAACTGAGTATTAATCTCTTGAAGCTCAGTTGGTTTTATTATGTACGGTGGAATAAATAGTAGCTAAACCCTCGAAATGATTTCAATAGTGAATTCCACATCTCTCTTAGGTGATATCCTTGAGAAGTGTTCAGGAAAGACATCCTGAAACAGATACACTACTAGTATTAGTACATCATGGACAACACCCCCATCATCTAATAATAGACGAGAAACTTGGGCTGTAAGCTCTCCCAATTGCTGAATTATTTCCCCTACTTAGCCTGCCTAGATATCCCACTCTCCATGGTGAATATATTGGTCACCCTTAGAAGACACAAAGGTCACTCTCATATGGTAATAATCAATGTGGGCTCGGTATGTGACTAACTAGTACATACCCATAATCAGGATGAAGCCCGTTATATCAATAATAAAGAGATCCCATATAAAACGATACTCCCTGATCTCTATTGAATATACCTTTCATAGACAGATATATCTAGACTATGTTCCCAGTGGTGTATCGATAGTCATTACTCCACTCAAAAAATAAACCTCCAGGATCAAACCATTAACAAGTTTTGATGATATAAAGGAATGAGAGGCACGAGTATCAAACAAGGCACTATCTAAAGTATAAGCTATTAGAATAGTATCTCTCACTATTGTTGGTCCATCCTCACTATCTACAAGTGTAGGCTGTACTACATGTAACTATGGTGCCCCTCTTCCCTGTGATGCTATCTGAATCCCCTGAGTAGCACCACTCTACTGATGTGGGCACTCCTTCCCAGAAGCACCACGCCTACTACCTCTACTACCTTAGAAAGTAGAAATCCAACTAACAACCCGATATGGTGTAGAAGATCCTATTCCCATACTTTGACTCTGCCTGAATAATCCTTCAGTACCAGTATGTCGCTGTGACCTATAAAACTTTTTTAGATTCCCCATCTTGCCGCAAGATCAATGCTCTAATGTTGGTCGGGAAAAATGTCGAAGATAGTGTCTTGAACTACCATAATAATAACAGATGGCCCCATTAAGGTCCTATCCAATCAATCATACTATGTGCATACTATACTTCCTACTTCCTTGGCTAAAGTTATCATAACATTGCTTCCTTCTCTCAGAAGTCGCACCTTCTGATCATCCAGTAACAACTACCTTTCCAGCACTGGAAGCCTCCCTCAGGTTCCCTTCAACTATGAGAGCGTGATCCACCCCTTTTGTAAACTTCTTTAGCCTGAATATATTCACATAGGACTTAATCTCAAACTTAAGTCCATCCTAAAAATGATTCGTCGTTGTTTCCTTGTCTACTGCTAACATTAGAGAAAAGCGGTGCAGATCTGTGTAGTGTTCAACATAGTCCATCCACTACATGCTCCCCTATGTAAGATGCATGAACTCTGTAGTTTTCTATTGTATTAGAATCTCTAGATAAAATTATTCCGAGAACCACTCCATGAAATATTTCCATAACATACCATCATTCTATCTAGTTCGGGCTCAAATGTCCCAGCAGTGCCTCACTGATCCCTATAGCATATAAGAAACCAACTTGTCCCTCCTCTCTGCCAGAGTCTCCAAATGGTCAAGTATTGTCTCTATGGACTCAAACCTGAATTAAAATCTCATAAGTCCACCCTCTCTAGTAAAAGTTAGAGAGTGATGAAACTAAAACTCCCTTTTCAACATAGATATACTTTTCACAACCCACCCTAGGTCTCTTTCCATGAATTGCATGGAGCCGGTGAATTTCTATCGAAACTTCTCCCCTTAACAATCAGACGGATTGATCGCTGCCTTAATTTTCCTAACTAGAAAAACATTCCTAGGCACTTCCCTTGGTCATCCCCTCAACAAGAGTTGTGAAGTCATACTCTCTACAAATCTAAACACATGTCCCAGGTCTCATAACACAATCTTTTAAGGTTTTTGTAAGAGGAAATAATCACAACAAGTATTTTTCCACCACCTCACCACACTGTCAACACCTAGGCACTATCACTACCGTTAAGAATTATACTCCTAGGTTTTGGTTAACAAGGGTAAACACACTATCATAATTATTTTTCTCAATTAGACACCCAATTATTATCATTTTTCATCATCTTAAAATCCTAATCAATTCACATTAGGCACCATTTTTAATTTTAATCTCACAAAAAGGAAAAAAGTTCAAGTTTAAAAACTTACCCATATCCTGCTTTTACATGTGTGCCTAAAGTTATGCATGTCACAATAAACTCGAGTGCCTAGAATGATGCATGCAGACTGAAATCTCTTTCCATTCTAGTCCACAAATCAATACTAAAAAATTATCAAAAACAATAATCACATCATAGCACAAGTGTGTCACCAAAGGTGAAAGAATATTCAACTGTAACAAAAAACAAAAATAACAATAATCTCACCCTGTGTACTTGGGTTTCCCCCATACACAGGTTTGAAACTACCATGCATGATCTCATTACCAAGCCCCGACTTTTCCTAGTCTATAACACCCCAAACATTTTACTGTATTTTTCTCTTACATACATTATATTCATTAGATAAACTATATTTCATGAAGCACCGAGTCTATGTGAAACAAAACTTGTTTATTTATAGGGGAAAGACATAACCTATCCATTAAACTTAAAATTTCCACTTTTGTGTTTTGAATTTAAAAAAACAGACATACACAGTTGCGACCAGGGTGATATTTAGAGCCTGATAGAATCAAGTTAATTTTCAGTGAATAGTAACTTACCTTTATGAATAGTAAAATACCCTTCTAAATAGTAAAATACCCTTATTAATAGTAATATGAACTTTATGAATGTCAACGTTACCCATTAAAGTGTAAACAAAATTTAGGCATCTTAAAAATGAAGATGAATATTTTAAGTGTTGGTATTCTTCGATTAAATGATGAATTTAATTAGAAAATAAATTTCTCATATTTAGAAAAATATTTTTAAAAAATAGAGTTTATTTTTGGATTCTAAAATTCAAAAAATGGTTAGGGTAATTTTTTGGTATTTTTCTAAAATACTTGAATTTTTGGTGAATAGTAAAATACATTAATTTACCAAATAAATACATTTTAATTTAAATCCACTATTCCTAGCATCATGAGTGATGTAAGAACCCAAATCTCAAACTCACATGCACTTATTAATATTCCAGGTCATGGAATCCTCAATATTTTTTATCTTGTGGAGAAATAATAAATTAATGAATATAATATTAAGAAAAACCCTCCTCCCCTCCTCTATATAAACTACCCCTCATCCCCTCTTCCTCCCACACCACTCAAGCTTTGAGACTTACCTAAGTTCTTCAAAAAACACTTCACAATCCCTCCCCCAAATTTCCAAGACCTGATGGTCTCACAAAAAGTCTAGAAACAAAGGCCTTGAGGAGATTCTCAAGGAGGAGTACTCAAGAGGTGAACCTCTCTTCCTTTTTATTTCATCTTCTTTTACAAGTTCCATTATTTTGTTGCTCTCTCATCACCTCACCTAATCCAAATTATATGATAATTATATTACCTTACATGAAATAGAATTTTATTATTCTAATGGAATATTTTATCATCATCTCTCTTTTCCCCCTCCTCTTACACTAAAAATTAAAATACCGTCCGAGATGTGTTAATTTATCACCTTCAAGGATGACATGTTTTGAATTTCTATTAATATCTTCAAGAATAGCCATGAAAATTTTTTAATAGTCTAACCAGATCGTAATATATATTTATTTTAACTTATTAAATGTTATGTAATCCTTACACACTCATAATATAAAATAATAATACAAAACAAGTTCATTTTGCACAAAACCGCCAAGTTAATCCAAGCGTTTATCATTAATTTTTAACCAATGAGTCATCCTCATGGTATATTACCCCAAATAATTATAAGATATTATATATATATATATAATTTAACTAATAATGTATATTAAAAATTCTGGATGTTTAACCATATTTCAAACAAACTTCCATTCATGAATACAAGTAAACCGATCATGAAAAGCAAGGAAGAAAATACTACCAAAACAATAAAATTGAACCTCTTAAACCCATAAAAAAAGAAATGAATGAACCAAATAAGGTTATAATAAATAAATAAAATTTATAGGAGGTCCTAGAATTATTAATTAATGAAGCTAAATTTTATTATTTAGGTTATTAAGATCAATCGACTCGATTGATTACAATGTGGTAAGGGACTTTGTCTCAATTTCCATTTCATTATCATTTAGTTAGTCACCTAATCTTTCTTATGTGGTGTATTAACTACTCATTTGAGATAATTTTTCATTTGAAAATTTAAATATATTATATATCCATATTCTGGTTTCATGGATTTGATTATTTTCTCAATCCACATACCATTTTACATACAATGTTTATTTGGAATGCTATTTTAACTATGGAAATATTGGTGAATCCATATCCTATAATCTATAAGAATATTGAGAAGGCATATTGTACTTGCATTAAATATATATATAAATAATTATTTGGACTTGCAATTATGGGTGGGGCCCACTATATCCCCTCGATGCATTGACATGTCTCATGAGACAAATCAGTTGGCGACCAACTCTTTGAGTTTGTTTCAAAAAACTCAGATGAGTTTCTACCCACAGACTTAAACCATTTAAACAATATAGTGATATCATGTGCCAGATACATGAAATTCAATTAATAATAATTCTCTTTATTTATTTTTAGTTATTACTGTCCACGAGGTTTTCACTATGACAAAATATATGGATGCAGTTTCATTCTTAGTTTATTATTGGTGTGTATTTTTTCATTTATTCACCATGCCATGTTGACTATTCCTATTTGATTATGATTCAATTATTGTTTATTAATTCTTATGCTATTTGTAACCATTACTGAGAATTTGAGCTCACCCCTTTTATTTGTTTACCTTCAATAGATTATAAAGAGGAGACTATTTATTGAGTTCTCATGGATATAGTTTATTAGTTTTTCTTATGTATTGTATTTTGTTACCTTTATCAATGTAATTTGAGTTAAATATATATATCTGGTTTCTTCAAGACTACTAAATTGATCATTCCTTTGGGATTTCATTCCTTGTAATCATGCCGATTTGATAAGTAATGCATCGACTCTGGACTTCTGGGGTAAAAGCGTTACACTGTCTCTTATCTACCTTTCCCAAAACAGTAAGAAAAAATAAGAAGAAAGAAAACTAGATCTTTGATATCATTTTGTAACATCCTGGCCTAGGAGTCATGTGATGGTTCCCCAATCTGGTTCTCCACATGACCTGAAGCATGCCACCTCATATGCTAGAGGCTTCCAACTAGTATCGAGGGTCTGGTAAGTCTTTTATTGGGAGACTATACCCTCTTTTATCAGATTTAAACACCATAAAAAGTAAAAAAGAAACAGAGGAAGCATATATAACTAGTAAATACTCATTTCAAAAGTTAAGGAAACACGAAATACAATACTCAACAGAAAGGAAAAACATGATATTCCAATACAAGTGTTTAGTTTCTATAATGAAACTGAAAGTAAAGACACTACGACTCCCCAAACGAGTTCAGAACCATGTTTGGTTCCCTCCTCCAAGATCCTTCCCCAATAAGCCACATATCCTAAGGAATTTTCCCTTATATAGTACTTCAACAATATAATCTATTTGGGTACCAATCAGGTATCCCGAATAAGGTGTGAGTAAAATTCAGTAGGCCACCACCAACGATGTCTGAAACAATTCCAATCAAAAGATAGTGCATGCAATTCTATAAGGAATTAAGTAAAATAAAATAATTAAAAGTTTATCAAATTTACATTTATTATTATGTAACTAAATTAACTCTAGGGTTACCAAGGATACACATAACTAAATATTAAATTCATCTCGTACCTAAGCCCGATGTGTTCCCTAGGTAATACCATATCTTAATACCTACTTCTAGCAGAATATTGAAGTATTCAAGGTTTTATGATATCTCATTTGACTTATGCCGGAGTTTGAATATTCTCGTGTGAGTCCATAACTCTGAGTTCCATTATTTCCATTCCTTAAACTCAAATTTATAAGCCACATTGACAAAGTTACCAATATCACAAATGTAAGTAAGTTGACCATGTTACCGTGCTTACCCCTCAATAGAATGACCATGTTCCCATTCTCATTACTCATAAGTATAATAACCTTGTTACCATGTATAATTATCAATTTAGAATGACCATGTTCCCATTCTCTTTAGTCATAAGTATAATGACCATGTTACCATGTATACTTCTCAATTTAGAATGACCATGGTCCTAGTCTCTTTACTCAAAAGTTTGATGACCATTTTACCATTTGTACTTCTCAATTTTGAATGACCATGTTGCCATTATCTTTACTCATAAGTATGATGACCATGTTACCATTTTAACTTCTCAATTTAGAATGACCATGTTCCCATTATTTATCACATAATTAATTTACCAATTAATTATCCATCCCAATCCCATTACTAATTCAAAAATTAGTTAAATACATCCATTCCCTTAGTAAACTCAATAATTAACGAAGTGCATCAAACCATTAATTAATTTATCAATTAATTAATCAAAATCACAATTAATATTCCATAATTAATTTTACAGAATTAATTATCTCATTCTAATCTCAAATTCTATAATTAATCTCATAATTAATTATATAGATCACATTATCAAAGGCACACAATTAATCTATAATTAATTATCTCATCTTAGCCATCTCAACATCTCATATTTAATCCCATAATCCATTACCAAGATTAAAAACCCTACCTATTATAATCAATTTACCCAAATTAATTACCTAATAGGGCATCCCATTAGTCTCATGATTAATTCCCTAATTAATTACCTATTTTAATAAAGGTTCGATAAATCAATTTTTCAATCTAATTAACCCAATTCAAGAAAATCAATTTCTAAAGGATGCTAGAAATTATACAATTATATATATATATATATATATATATATCAAATCTACAATTATTTGAATTAGATTTAGACCACCCACCTCAATTCTTGTATGGATTTTCGTTCAACAAAAATCCCCAAAATCCGAGCAGCACAATGACGTAGATCTGAGTTTCGGATCTAAATCCCTAAATCAAGATATCAAAATACCAAGATATAATCAATCTAGATCTTGATCTACAATCATCGATCTAGATCTCATCGATTAGGTTTAGATCTAAAGAAACAGGTAATAAACTCCCCCAAAAGATTAAGAGAAGAAGGAAAAATGACTGGGATAGGCTTTGGGATGAAATCCACTTACTAGGAGAAGAGTGGATCTTCGATTTGGGCTTTGAATCATGAAGAATGGAGGTTTAATGGACATGGAACCCCTCCAAAAAGTTGTAGAATCACCTAAACTCGTCAAGCCCAAGCTTCGGTCGAAATATGAGTGTTTTAGGGGTTTTGGTTGTTTTAAAACCAATTTCCGGTTGAATAAAAACCACGCGCACCGTTTCCTGGGTAGGGGTGCATTGTTAGGCGAAACCGTGTGCCAATCGTGCAGAGCTCACCGTCCAGGGTCACTTGCTTTCCTTGTTTTGGTCACATATCTTAGAAAACTATGCGCTAACAATGCAGACCTCTCTGCCTGGGTTCGCAGGATTAGCTGGGCTGGGCACACAGTTTACCCTAACCGTGCGCAAACTTTGCATAGTCCCATTTTCGCAATTTTTCTTAAAAACTCCACCCAAAAACACCCCAAGTCATAACCGCAAACAAAGGTACTTAGAAAAAAAGCCCCTAAATTTGTGCCCAAGAAAACTCAAAAAAAGGTTGGGATCTTACACAAATATTAACAATTTTATTAATTATATAATTATTGATAGAAATGAATAAATTTTATATACATATATTTAAATGTTAAATATTAATAAATAGTATAAATTAAATATATAGATATGTAAAATGATTAAAATTAAATAATTTAGCAAATAAAAATAAAAAGTGAGTAAATTAAGAAAAATATTAAACAATTTATTAATGAAATAATTATTGATAAAAATGAATAAATTTAATATACATATATATATATATATATATATTATAAATATTAATAAATAGTATATATTA
Organism: Viscum album; assembly: GCA_963277665.1. NCBI lineage: Eukaryota > Viridiplantae > Streptophyta > Magnoliopsida > Santalales > Viscaceae > Viscum > Viscum album. The sequence goes on from OY728146.1 coordinate 1,788,201,648, forward strand.
AATATATAGACTTATAAAATTAATAAAATGAAATAATTAAATAATAAAAATTAAAAATGAATAAATTAAGAAAAATATTAAACATTTTATTAATTAAATAATTATTGATAAAAATGAATAAATTTAATATATATATATAGATTATAAATATTAATAAATAGTATATATTATATATATAAAATGAATAAATTATAATAATTAAATAAAAAAATTAAGAAATTAATAAATTGTATTTATTAAACAAGAAAATTAAGAATGAATAAATTACAAAATTATTTAAAACTTTATTAATAAAACAATTTTTAATAAAAATAAATTTTTTTAATATATATATTAATTATAAATTATAATAAATAATATATATTGAATATAAATATATAAAATTAATTAAATGTAATAATTAAAAACATATTAATGTCTTATTCATTTTTAATGGTTTTTATACAAAGTTATTCATTAATACATTTAATATAAAAATATATTCATATATATTTTTATATATATATATATATCAATGTATATAATATTTCCTAAAATATGATTTATATAATACCAAATATTTATTCTTACATTAAATAAGCCATATATTTAGTGAAAAGTGGTTTATAATTAAAAATTAATATTAATTAAAAATACGGACTAATTACATCGAGTAATGAACATAATTGAATTTCATTCGATTTTTAAATTTAACATAAATCAAATGTGTTTTACCTTGATTTTACATACATACATGTAATTAATTCATTTTTATATACAACATACACACACAAATATTCACTCAATTAATGAAATCTTATATAGAATCATATACACCTAATATTTATATAATTTTTCAAATCTGAGTATTCATTTTACAATTTCATTATAACATGATACATTTAATATATTATGTTTTTAATTAGCATTTTTTTAATATTATTATATTTAGGCATTATTTATTCATTTTTAATATTTTTTAATTTTTTATTGTTTATTTGTTTTTAATTTAATCATTTTCTATTATTTATTTATATATACTTATTTACTATGTTTTAATATTTTCAATATTTATTCATATTTACTTCAATATATATCCATATTTTCTTAATAATTTATATTTAATTAATAAAAATTATCCATTTTTCAAAATTTTTAAAGTGTACTCATTTTTAATTTTTTAATTTGACTCATTTTTTAACATGCATGAATTTAAGATTATATATTAATTAATAATGTCAAAAACATATTTGTAAATAAATAAATAAAAATAAATATATTTACAAGTTTGTATTTACTATATTTATAAATTTATAAATTTATAATTATAAATAAATTAATATTATTTTTTTAAAATGTATTTATATAATTATATATAAATAATTATATATATTTAAAAAAATTTAAAATTATAATAAATTTATTTAAATAATTAATATATTTACAATATTTATAGTTATTTATTAAATAAATAAATATATTTATAATTATATAGATATATATAATGATATAAATATATAAATATATTTTCTAAAATTATTTGTATATTTATAAATAAATAATGATGTATATAAATAATTATAAAATTAAAATAAATATATTTACTATATATATATATTAAATTTATATATAATTTTATAAATATATATAATGATATAAATATATTTTTAATTATAAAATTATAATAAATATATTTAAATAATAAATATATTTACTATATTTATATTTATATTTATTTATTAAATATACATATAATTATATAAATATTTATAATGATATAATTATATTTATAATTATAAATAAAAAATTATAAATATATATTCAAATATATTTATTTATAAATATATTTATAAATGTATATTTACTATATTTTAAAATTTATATATTTATAATTAAAAATAAAAATGTTAATTATTTTAAAAATTATTAATGTAATTATAAAAAAAATAATTATATATTAAAATAATTATAAAATTATTATAGATAAATATATAATTATATAAATATAAATGGAATTTATTTTATTTATAATTATAATTATCAATCCTTTATCAGCGCTAAAAGAGCATTAATAAAAGGTACCTTTATCAGTGCTAAACTTTTATTGCTAATAAAGATATCTTTTATCTGTGCTAGAAAAGTGCTGCTAAAGATATCTTTTATCAACACTTTTTAATATAGTAGTGATAAAAGTATCTTTATTAGTTTTTTTTGAAAGCGCAGGTAAGGGTCTCATCGGTCTATTTTAAAGAACCCTAACTATGACTGATTCAGTCACGATTCTCAAGATTTCATAGAACTCCTCTACATTCTCTCAGAAGAATCAAGGTTAGAATCCTTGGTATGTTATTTTCTCCTCCTGCACTCTTGTTGATTGCTTGTCTGGGTTCCATGGTTTGTGTAATTATGGTGTTCTCAACCATGATGAACCCTACCACTCTTCTCCCATAACTATATTCGTGATTGGTCTCTTTAATTCTTCCTCATTGTTTCCATTCTTATCCCCACCTCCACTCATGGCTCTTTCCATTATTAATGCTATAGCTGTCACCATCACCACTGTCATAATCAACTCTGCATTTTTCTTTTTTCCTCTACAACTGATTCTCTTTGATAATTCTCCATGGTTTTTAGTCACAGTTATGATTTTTTAACACTTCCAAGGTCTATTTTATTTGATAAATTTTTGTCTTGGGATTGTGGTTTTCTTATATTATTATTTTATTAATGGGTGTTAAAAATCATGCTGATTTACTTATAAATGGGTGTTTAAGGTATGTTTAGAAGGTGTTAACTTTGAGTAAATGAAAATTTAATGTGTTTCATGAAAACTAAGGTATGTTTAATTTTCTTGAATGATTATTTAATCAGTGTTATATTTGAGGAATAGTTTTTTGATGAATGGGCATCTTGTAAATCTTCTAACACTTTTCAAGAAATTTAATGTATTTTTAGTTTAATTATTAATATTTTTATAACATGTAAGGTATGTTTAATATACCAAATGAGTGTTGGGATGATTACTGAATGTTGTTTTATTGCATTATGAATCGGTGTTCTGAAGGTATAATGAATTATATAGTTTGAACATAGATTATTGATAATATATATTTAAATGATCATCCTAGGAAAGTTTTGATTGTGTTTTTTTGTGTAATTTTAGTATAGGGGAAGTTAATTTATAATTAATTTTGAATAACACAAGAGTAATATAATATATTTTTTTAATTTATCCCCCATTTATTTTCCATTCTATAGTTTAATATTTATATAAAATTCCTATGGGAAAATTTCAACTTAACCCAAATTAGGTACTATAACTATTTCATCAAAAAACATCAAAACTTTTGTAATGTTACTTTTTACATCATCCTAGTCATAGAGTACACTAATATTGATCATTCTGAAATGATATGATAAGGATAAGAATATTGAAATTTATTTAGAATGTAATTAGAAAAAAATAATAAAATTATTTCCCTATTTAGTCATTTTCATAGTATATATCACTTTGTATTTACTACATAAAGTGACATTTTCATTTTCAATATGATGTATGAAATCACATTTCTCATTTTGGATCCTTATCACTATTGATATTGTTTTAATTACTACTATATTATTTCTAATGTTATTTTATAATTTATATTTATTTATATGTTTTTCAAATAATAATTACCAAATTATATAATTAAAAGAAAGAAAATTTGAGTTTTATTTGTGGTCAACCTTTTAAAATCAATGTTAAGATTTATTTTTTTTGGAATTTTTTCGGAATTAGTTATAATTTAATAAGTCTAAGGTGAAACATTTTTTTTTAAATTTATTGCCTTTATTTTATTTATGAAATATTTTTCATTTCTTTGATTATATTTTTATTTATAAAGTTAAATTTGAATTTATTTTAAAAAATATATATATTTAGTACTTGAAATTTATTATAGGTGATAATGAATTTTAGTTGGATTGAAACACTATAAAAAATGATGAATATGAGGAAGGGGTTGATTAATTTTAGAATTTTCAAAATATAACACACTAAAAAATGACATGTTTTTCTATCTTTTGTTGAAATGTTTAAATATTATATAGTTGTAAAGTAGATAAATTAAAGATCATTTAATTTTTTAGGATTTCAATACATGTTACAATCCTTGGTAACACATGAAGATTATCAGGTTGATAATTTTGATCACATTGTATATATTCATTTTGAAATTAAATTTATGGAAATTTATAAGACACGAATAATCACACACTTATATGGTGATACTAAAAAACCATTGTATCTTGGTTGTAGAAAATTTATGGTTTCATTAATGAATTTATAAGTCACGACCTGGGTAATTTATTAGCTAAGGTATTAGGTTATTTATTAAATCATATCTCATTACCTTTCATGATCTAGACTATAAGATTTGAAGGGAAGGATCCTGATCTATTTGGAATATAAAAAACTTAAAAAAACGCTTTGATTTCTTTCCCACTTTTGTAGTTTCACCTATTGAGTTTGGACTAGAAACCACATCTAGAACAAAGAGTGGTTGGAAATCTAGGTAGATCCAATTTACTGGACCAAACATATGATATCTACATTTTTTATCTTAAAATGATTTGGATCTTATAGAATTTCTAAGCATGAACTTATATAAATGAAAATATTTAAATAGTTAAAAAAGGCAAGTCCAAACTTTAATTTCATATAATAAATAATTTTAAAACAATTAAACAAGTTCAAAAGAATTTACATAACAAACCAAGCATAAATATATAATGTTAAAAAATGTGTGATGTGGTCTGCATCTCACAACACCCAATCTCATGAAAAAACATTATTCAGTCCTCCTATGGCTAATTTTTCACTGAAAATGATCACTTTCACCTATCGATGCACTATCTCAATGCTATGTCACAATTTCTAAACAACCAAAATCATCCCATGATCATCTAAACAACCAAAAAAATGTAGAAACATGAGACTTGGTGTGACTTCATGGTTGGTTACTTTCCAATTAAAAAAACCCGCTATTATTCACTCACCCTAGGTACTAAAGAACCTCTAATTTTACTCACACTCAGATAACTTCAATTCAAACCTAATTCTGATATTACACACAGACTCCATCTAACACCTGATGTTATTTTGGAAAATATTTTTCAATGTCATGAATATTTGTGAAACATTATTAATGTTGATTCTTGAATAAATTTTATGTCATGTAAAATCTTGGATTTGTGGCTTCTTGTGTGATATTTTATGAAACTAATTTTTGATAAATCAGTAGTCCCATGATTGAATTTTGAGATAATTCCATGGGAACCTTAGTATTTTGGGGGGCATTCCAGCACAACCATATTATTATTTAAATTGTTAATTTACTAGTGTCTTCTCTAAAACATTTTATTCATGTCAAGTTTATAAATTGTTTAATAATTATGATTTTCTTTAGATTGGATGGTGACCTATTTATCATTTTTATGGTCATGCCTATTTTAAATTTAAGTTTTAAAAAAGGAAACATGGTTTTAAAAGTTAAAGTGGGTTTTTAAATGAAAAGAATGAGGTTTTCTCTTAATATAAACTAAAATGGATTAGGTTTTTTGAAACTCATGAAGTAATTTAAAAGTGAACCTATAAAGTTATAAACATTTAAACATGTACATCTTTCCATGGAAATGGTTTTAAACTTATAAATTTATTGTTAATTTTATTTCAATATTATTTTAAAAAATTTCACTTTATGCTAATAGTTTCTATAGAAAAGTGGGTTTTTATCCCATTAAGTGTTTTTTAAAAAAATTGGTCAATTTTCATGTGTAATTAAAAAAATGGATTTCAAACGAGGTTTTAAAAATTCAAAAAGCATCCTTTTGAATTTGGAAAGTGGTTTTGGGATGATATTTAAAATTTTGAATTAAGAAATGGTAATTTAAGAAGTTTTTTAGCGGCAACTATCATCCTCATCAACTTCATCCCCGAACAGTTATTATTGCATCTTGTTTCTTGAGACTCATTCACCATCTCTTCTAAATTTTTTGAACTACTCTAAGCAGTATTCATCCAAAATGATTACCAGTACCTATTATGGGAATACTAATACTAAAATTATTTTAAGAAACATAGGTACGTGTCTAGAAGAGATGGGGGATGATTCTCAAGTAATAAAATGTAATAATAACTATCCATGAGATGAATCTCTTGAGGAAGATAGTTGTCTATAACTTTCACCTTTAGATAACACCTATCGTAGTGAAGTAATTCTTTTATTAAATTAGATTACCCATTTCCTTAAAAGAATACTGAAATTATTTGAAACAATCAAATGCTGGGTTCCCCTTTTTAGAATTATCTATAACTTTCATCTTTGATAAGGAATATCTTATGTGTATTTATTTATTTATTGTTTAAAATGAATATTTTATGAACCTAATAGGTGAATTTATACTACTTATTTAATTAATTTTTTCATCATTTATATACTATTTTTAAGTTAATTTCATTAACTTTTTTATATAATACTTATTTAGTTTTTTCATATATCTTTTGGTAAGTCATATTTTTCTTTTAACAATTTGGAAGAAGTCAAAAAAGAGATAACACGTTCCTTTATGATGGAAGAGAAAACCCCACGCTTGCTGAAATATGAAGTGTTTCACAGAGCATGAAGATTATCTTCCATCATAATGAAATATGTTCTCTATTTTATGGATTTTTGTAAATTTTCTAAATCAAAACACTTATCGAATACTCAATCAACCAAACCTCAATATGATACACAATGGGATCAGTACGACTTAAGATGTATGATTTTAGTTTATAATTTACATTTTAGTTAAAAACCCACAACACATACTCAAAATTGAGTAAACACATCAAGATTTTTTGATACTTTAAGTAAAAAATCCATAAGTCATTTGTACTATTTAGTAATCAGTCGCACCTCAATCCAATGAATAATGTGTTTCATATCACTCCAAATTTGTATTTTTGTTTAAAATTGAAAATAATTTTAGTAAAAATGACAAGTGACATACTAAAAAAATTAGAAAAATCACTCTAATTGCCTTGATAATTTTGATGTGTCAGAATTAGTCTCATATCAAACCATCACATGATGTGACTGTTATGACTCAGAGGGAGCGTTTCCATTTTAAAATGAAATTTTTGTAAAAAAAATCAACATACTCAAAACTAAGAAAACACATTCATATTGTTTTGAAACTTTAATAAAATTATATATATGTAATTTGAGACGTGTAGAAATTATTCGTACCTCAATCCGAGGTATGGTGTGACCAGTTCAACTCCATGTGCTTCATTTTATTTAAAATTGACATCAATTTTATTAAAAACAAAAACTAACATACTTAAAACCAAAGAAATACCTTCAGGTTGTTCTGATACTTTTGGAAAATGACCCATAAGTCACTTTCAAAATATATTAGTTAAAACCACCTCAATCTGATACATGATGTTCTCAGTTTGACTCAATGTGTCTGTTATCAATTTAAAATTGATATTTTAGTTCAAAAAGTGTCACATACTAAAAACTAAAGAAACACACTCTGATTGTCTTGATAATTTTGAAGAAAAAAAATTCACATGTAATTTTTGATGTGTAGGGATTAGTCTCACGTCAAACCGACTTACAATGTGACTAGTTTGAAACAAAGTGTGCATTTCTAGTTCAAAATGACATTTTAGTAAAAAATAAAAGTGACAAAATGAAAACAAAGAAAAAATATTTAGAGGGGGTTATATACAACCCCACTAAATTCATTTTTGGTATAAATTAGAGGGGGTTATACACAACCCCACCTAATCATCAAATTTATAGGGGGTTTACAAACCCCTATAAATTTTTATCATTATTATTTTAATATTTAGTAGGATTTTAGAGGTAGTTATGTAAAAAATAACACTAATTAAATAATTAGTGGCCTTATATATTTGGTTTGATATTAGAGTCTCTATATATATAATATATGTCTGGATTTTAGAGGCTATATATATAATGGATTTTTTAAAGGAAATAGTGGGGGTTCACAACCCCCTCTAATCTCTTAAATTAGTGGGAGTTTTGAACCCCCTCTAATTTATGAAATTAGAGGGGGTTTATAAACAGCCACTAATGCCTTAGATTAGAGGAGGTTTTAATCCCACACTATATAAGAAATTAAAGGTGGTTCATAGACCGCCACTAATCCCTTAGATTAGAGGGGGGATTTAACCAAATTTAATTCATTTTTAAAAATAGATACCATATAAATTCAAATTTTATAATATATGTGTGTGCGTGTGCACATGCGTGTATATATATAACATTTATTTGGATTTTAGAGGCTATATATATAATGGATTTTTTTAAAGAAAATAGTGGGGGTTTGTACCCTCTCTAATCTCTTAAATTAAAGGGGGTTCATAAACCACCACTATTCCATTAGATTAGAGGGGGCTCATCAACCACCGCTAATCCCTCAGATTAGAGGGGGTTTTAACCCCCTCTATTTTTTAAATAAATCCCACACAAATTACAATTTTATAATATATACGTGTGTGCATGCATGTGTGTGTATATATATATTTTACATAAACACATTATATAAATGTATTTAAATACATTATAAACACACACAAACATACATACAGTAAATAAATACTTATACGTATAAACAAAAATGTATACATATATAAAGATTGGTATTCATAATATAAATGTAATTATAAATATATTTATTCAAATATATAAAATTTATATGTGGTTTTATAAATACTAGACATTTATTAATGACATTTGTATTAGGATTTATGTTATACATATATTATATTAAATAAATTTGTATTATATATTTATGTATAAATAAATTTACATGATATTATGTATACAAATATATATAATATAGAAAAAATTATATATAAATATAAAAATATGTAAAAATATATTTATGTATGGAAAATATTTTTTATATAAATATACATAAAAATTTCATCTATATAGTATTATCTCATTATATTATAGGAATATATATAATATTATTATATATATAATAATGAAATTAAACATATAATATATTAATTGTACTTATATTAAATATAATATAATATAAATATATGATATATATATATTTGTATACAAATAAATGTATTTCTAAAATACATAATATATATTTTTATTCATAAAAATATGTAATATATATATATATTATTTTAATTATGTACATATAAATAATATATATAAGTAGTATATAAATATATAATATAGAATATATTTAATTGTATATACATATAAATATAAATAAATAAATACAAATACATAAATAAATAAATAAATAAATATAAATATAATATATAGTAATTATATTATGTATAATTGTATATAGATATAAATATGGTAAAAATTATATATATTATCATTTAAATGTATTTAAATATATTATTGAAATAATATTTATTAAAATAAACAATCAAATATATATAAATATATTCATGTATAATTTATAAATCAAAATACATTTTTCATAATGGTTAGGGGGCTGGAGCACCGACGGTCTATTTGCCTTCCCATACTAGGATTGGAACATGTTGGGAGAAAATTTTATATATGGTAGGGGTTTGGGTTGTAGGGTACATTAGTAGGGGAGGGGAACCTTTGGAGTATAAGGGAATGGGGACACGGGTGCCAACAGATGACAGAACTGGAGGGTTCCCTCAGGCGAATGGGGATGCGGGTGCGAACAGACGGTGGCAATGGAAGGAGAAGGGGGACCCTTAGGAGAACCAGAAGGAAGGGGAGAGGGGCATGATAGGGGGAACTAGAGGAGTTTAGGTGAACGAGGATGGGGAAAAAATAGTAATAAAAAAACCCACATTTAGAGTCGATTTCAAACACCCCTAAATGTTTGATGAAAATGGGGAGGTTTTCCAAAATTTCCCTTAAATGTGGGTCTTCAAAAAAATTAGGGGTGGTTGAAACTTCCCCTAAAATCATTAAATTATTTATAGGGGGTTTTAACCCCCTATAAACTAGAATTATCCAAAAAATTAAGGCAAAGTTAGAGGGGGTTTAAACCCCCTCTAAAATAACCATCGTTAAATCTTATCTAATTTTATGAGTGATTTCTACAAATCTCCCCTAACAACATAGGGAATCCACTTTAATGATGGTTTTCCATAACTGGCACTAACACATTTATAGGGGGTTATAATGCCCTATAATTGAAAAAATAACCTCTTCTAATGAATCTATTTTTTTTGTAGTGATCTATGTCATTTAGGAATTATCAATACCTCAATACGATATACGATGTGCCTAGTATGTCTCAAAGTTCCTGTTATCAATTTAAAATTAAAATTTTAGTTCAAAAACTAACAGTCACTAAAAACTGAGAAATCACGCTTGTATTGTCTTGATAATTTTAAAAGATGATTCCTAAGTCATTTGTGATATACAGAAATCAGTCTCACATAAAACTAAAACATGATATGACCAGTATGACTCAAAGTTTATGTTTCTAGTTTAAAATGATATTTTAGTAAAAAAAAAATTACATATTCAAAACTAAGAAAAAAAATTTAGATTGTTTTTATAATTTATAAAAATGATCCATATTTAATTTGGTATATGTAGAAATCATCCACACCTCAATATAATGTACGATGTGACCGGTATGACTCCAAGTGTATCTTTTCAATATATAAGTGTCATTTTAGTTTAAAACGTGTATCACATCACCAAAACTGAGTAAACGATCCTAGATTGTTTTCTCATCATTTTATCTGCTACAAATTAATTAATTTCCTTATCATTTTTTATCTTATAACTATTTAATAACTTTTCATAGAGTTAATGATTTCAGATGAATAAGAAATGGCATGACATGAAAGAATCAACCGCAACTCAATTAGATACATATTGTTCCTATTATGAATCAAAGTTTTGTTTAAAATTAATTCTTTATGTTAAGTTTATTTATTTATATTATTAATAACATAATAATTTTTTTCTTATAGAGGTGCATTATTTTGCTCGAGGTGGGGTGGTTTGTTCGACAATAACATGATTTGGGGTCAGGGGAAAAAGGAAAAGGAACATTGATGTTTTTTAATTCATGTTATAATTTTTACTTATGTAATTATATAAACTAATGTTTGAAATATCTATAATATATTGTTTTTTCTTGTATTTGTGTTATAAATTTTATTTCATTGAAATTCTATATTTAGACATGATTTTTCTACTTTGTGGTGCTATTTCTGATGTTGTAGTGTGCTATTACAGTAAAATATATTATGACCCTTTATCAGCACTTTTATAAGCAATGATAAATAACCCCTTTATAATCACTTGTAGAAGCACTGATAAATGATTCCTTTATCAGTGAACTTAGTAGCACTGATAAAGGGTCCCTTTATCAGTACTAAATAAAATTTCTTATAAATAGGTTATTTTATAAGCACCTCTAAAAGAACTGATAGAGGAATACTTTATCAAATATTTTGTTAGTTCTGATAAAGGAAACCTTTATCAACATTGTTCTAGCACTGATAAAAGCCTAGGGTTTTTAAACACACTCTGGTAGTCCAAGATTTTTTAGTGCTGATAAAGTCCAACTCTAGCACTGTTAAATACCTCTTTTATAGTAGTGAGGACTTATTCCACCATGTGATGGTTTCATGGAAGTTACCCTCAACTTATGCTTACATCATGTTTTATATATTTTTACACATTTCATGTGTTTCCATGATCTTATGATACTATGTTCATTAGGTTTTTCTCCTATGTGATTACTCATGATCTTTCTCTTTTATGATATCATGTTATACATTTGAATCACAAGTTATGTTTTCTTATCATGTTTATTTCCTTACTATAATTTTATCTCATCCATTTTTTCTATGTATTCTCTAATTCATCCTATGAAATTTTAGGAGATCAAATAGATTTATAAGATCTTTATGGAGATAAAGATAAAGTCATTTTATTTTAGTTTCAATGTGATGTATTATTAACCTAATCCTTGAAATACTCTAGTCTTTTCAATCCATTGGTTATGTTTAGTGGATATTTATGTAAAAAATCATGTAATAATATATGTAAAAGGCTTGGCTTTTTATAGTTGGTAATTGAGTATGGTGTATTTATTTTTGTAGATTAGGACTATAATACTTATGTGATGAAACTTGGGGTAAGTCTAAAGAAAAAATTACCATGGATAACCTAGATTGAAACCTAGAGACTCATAAGTTAGTATATACTTAAAATTTGTAAGTTATTTTATCTATAATCATAAATTTTACTTTTCTATGTTTATTAGTTAATATATTCTAACCTTGTTTTTCCTTTTTTATCTATGGTGGTAAATAGAAGAAAACGAGCCAACAAAAAACTTGATAGGCATTGTGATGATTTCCCTAATTATATTCATAACCTTATGGGAGAAGGTAATTCTAATATCATGGTTTTACTAGTTAAACTGTCTCAAGTTATTAATAATAACTTTAATCATGTTGAATTCCCTCCTTATCCAAAGTATGATCAATTTATTATCTCATATTTTATGCAAAAAGGCCTCTTACCTTTAGCGGATCTTTTGATCTCGTCATAATGTAACAATGGATTATATCCATTGAAAATACATTCTCTATACCCTAATGCTCAGAACAACATAATGTTTTGTTGTTTTATTTATCACATGGATAGGGAAGATTATTAATGGTAGATACTACTCATGAACATTAATTCCAAGTAATAAATTAATTCTAGGTAATGTTAATAATTATAGAAAAATAATTTAATAAATATTTTCCCCAAACTCTCCATCTTAAAATAGAAGGGGATTTTTTCAAACTAAATCAAAAGTAATATTATTCTATCAAGTTTTATGAGGAAAAGATCACAATGCTTTCATGGTATGACTCCCACTTCTTCATCAACATTGAAATAATGGTAAATGAATTCTTTTTTGAATTAAATCAAATAATATGAAAAGATTTGGAATTTTGAGACTTTAAAAGCTATGATGAGATTGTTCATTATTCCCTCCAGGTTGATATGGATATTGGAGACTCTCAATGGTCTCATTGGTGTGAAAACCCCCAGAAAATATGGTTTAATTCATGATGATCAAAGGATGAATCCCATAGAGGAAAGAAAATCCAACATCCCTTGTGTCAAAAGTGTGGGAAGAATATTATCAGAAACTATTTTAAGGGAACCAACATATGTTACAAATATGGAAGATAGGGGAATCAAGATAATCTATGATAAAGTGAAATGAATAAGCCTGCTAATATTATGGAAGAAAAGAAGTTTTATATTAACACTCAGACTATGTTACATTGTTTTAACTTCAAGTAATAATGTAAATATGAAAGAAAATTACCTATGACAATGTTTTTTAGAGACAATCAATGACAACAACCTCCAAGGATTAGAGAGAATTAAATGGAATTTGCTATAACTACAAGTGGGATGGATCTCGATAATGGTGTCGTGATAGGTATGCTAGTTATTCATTCAGGAATAGAAAATATTATTAATTATTATGGTTTTATACGTTTATTCACATCTTACATGTTTAGTAGAACTATTCAAACACCACCACCAAATATTTGGGTTAAACTATCCATGATAATATAAAATAGAGAAATCGTTTCATCCTAATAATAAAAATCCTTCCTAGTCAATGTTTGTGTGTTAAACCTTCTAAAAAATTTAACCTTACCTCCTTTAGTGGATTTTTATGCTATATTTGGAATTGATTGGTTATCCTTATATTAATAAAATATCAACTATCCGGAGAGGGTGATCACTCTTCACATCCGAAGTCATCCTCTGATTCTGTGAATGTGTAAGGAGGTGGATGAATCACCCTTGAAATATTCTTCTCAAGTATGGATATTGTTTCCTTATAAGAAAGAATATCTAGATCAAATTATTGAGAAAAAGGAGATAATTACACTTGAAGACATGCCCAGTATGAGGGATTATAATAATGTGTTCCCTAAATAGTTTCATGATCTTCCTTATAACTGAAATGTTGATTTATCCATAAAACTTATACCTGGATCTATACCCAAATCCAATATTCCTTATAGAATTACCACCATAGAGTTAGAGGAATAGAAAAAATAATTACAAGAAAATATAGAAAAGGTTTTAACACACCCAAATGATTCACTATAGGGTGTGATGGTACTCCTTGTCAAGAAGAAGGATGGATTAATGCACCTCTGTATTGATTAGTGTGAACTCAAAAAAAAATCATGATAGAAAACAAGTACTTCCTACCATGGATATATAACTTTTTCAATCAACTACATGAGGCCTAATATCTCTCTATTGTGTACCATCAGTCAGGATATCACTAATTAATGGTGAATAAAACATATATTCACAAAAATAACTTTCAAAAATAGAATAGACACTTTGAGTTCATAGTGATTACCTTAATAATATAAATCTTTACTAATCTATATTGAATTAATGAATATAAACATTAGATATTACCTCAAAAATTTGTGTTAGTCATTTTAGATAATATTCTGAAAAACTCTATATGTAAGGCGGATTTTGGGAATAATTTTGATATTGTGCTAAAGTCACAGTGAAAGGATATAATATATGAAAAATATAGTAAATTTGAGTTATAGATTAGGGAAGTATCATTATTATGGAATGTTATCACCAGTAATGGGATATATGTGGATGAATTTAAGACCAAGGCAGTTGAGGAGTTCCCTAGATCAATGTATATAATGGATATCCATAGTTTCCTTAAACTATCTAGGTCTTACCAGAAATTTGTGAGAAATGTATCATGATTATAAAACCCACTAACCTAGAAGACCCAAAATGGAGAAAATATTTTCTAGAACTATTTATGTGAAGATAATTTCAGTGAATTAGAAGATAGGATTATTACTACATCAATTATCATGTTTAAAATATGCTATCATTATCTCTAAAAGAAGAACTATGAAATAGATATGGATTATAACAGCCTTGAGCATATATTCTCATAGAATGAGACTAATATGTACCAATAAATATGGTTGGAGCTGATGAAGGACTATAAATTCTCAATACACTTCCATCCTAGGGAAAAAATAAAGTTGTAGATTCTCTATATAGAAAAGATATGAAAAATACTTCTCACTTCATTAAAATTAAATAGAAATTATCACTTGATCACTTTGAAAAGATATACATCGGAGAATTTGTGAGGTTTTATGGAACACCACTATCAATTATATATTACCATGATCTATGATTTACGTCCATTTTTTAGAAGAGTGACGAAAAATTCCCTAAATACTAAGTATGAATTTATTATGACTTATTAACCCAAAACTAATTGCCAATACTAGTAGACTATCTAGACTCTGGTTGAAATGTTGAGATAATTCTCGATGGAATTTAAATAGGGATGGTATAAATATCATTATTTGGATGAGTTCTTTTACAATAATAGTTTATAATCAGGCATCCAAATGTCTCCATATAAATCCCTTTATGGGAAGAGATATAAAACAACTATGTTCTTGGATGAATCTAGTGAACATAATCCATTAGTAGCTTAAATGGTTGTGGAAATAGTGAAAATGGTCAAGACTATTTATTAGCACATCTGGGATGCTCAAAGTTAAAAAATAGAAATGCTGAAAACCATCAATTAGACCTAGATTTTGAGGTTGAAGTTAATGGGATCCCCTATATATCTCAATGGAACAAAGTAATGAAATTTTGGAAGAAGGGAAAGATAATTCCCAGGTACTCCATACCCTCTGGTATTCTTAATCAGAATGAAGTTATGGATTCATGATTAGTACTACTACCGACACTTTATCAAGTGCATGATGTATTTTATGTATCCCTCTTGAGGATATACATACGAGATGACTCACATACACTGAATTTAGATGTGGTACATCTGGAAAGTGATATCTCTTATTTAGAGAAACTGGTAAAGATCTTGGACTATAGAGACAATGTCATATGAAACACAAAAAATCACATTGTCAAAGTACTATAGTGAAACCAACAAATATGAGGAGGAAAAATAGGAACCAAAGGAAGCTATGAAGAAGAAGTACCCTCACCGGTTTTCAACTTAGTTTGTAATAAAGAATTATAAGGGTAAAATTTCTTTAGGGGAGAATAACGTGACACTATGAGTTTTTTTAAATGAAATAAAAGAAAACTATGTGTGATAGCTTATATGACATGTAACACTGAGCCTAAAGAAAACCATGAAAAATTATAATTTAAATACAATCGATATACCCTAGCTGTTAAATTGCTGGGTATCCATAGGATTAACTAATTTATGAAAAAATATATATAAAGTTCATTTTAAAAAAAAATTATCAATTAATTCTTAGGAAATAAGAATTATATTTTTAGTAAAGTCATTTAATTCTTCAAAAATAAATTTTCTTCAAAAACGGGTTTTATTGATTTTTGTGAGAAAAGATTACAATTAATTTAAATAAATTTTATAAATATTATTTCATAAAAAGGATATCATTTTTGGGAGAAACATTTCAATATTTGGTTGGGTGATGTTTTTTGTGATTTTTTTGAAATGATTGTTTTCTAGTGAATAGTGGAAAATACTAATTTTCATTGAAAATTGCATTTTGTTTCAATCATTAAAAAAGATCCATTTTGTTATAAAATGTTTTCAATGTAAAATTAATTTCCTTATATTATTAACAATTGAATTAATTTAATTATAATGATTTTTTTATTAAATATGGTATAAAAAAATTTCTATACATAAAATGATTTTTTTTCTAAAAAGTTATTTTATTGAAATTTTAGTTTTAATATTAAATTAATTTATATCACTTAGAGAATTAGAATCATAAAAAATGGACTCCATATTTTCATTCAAGTGGTCAAAATTTTTATTTTTGGTCATTATGAATTGTAAGCATAGTAAATAATTACCCCCATAGTATTGGTAAATCTGGTAATTAAAGATAAAAATATGATAATGATTATAAAATGATGCTAACCCTTGAATTAATTTTATTATATTAGTGATTTGTTTCTAAAAATATTAAAAACTACAAATATATGTCCTTTTCTAACATTTGGATATGATTTTTGCCATTATAATATATTATGAAATGAAAAGTCAAAGATGTCATCTTCTTTATTTTATTAACTCTAATTTTTTGGAATAAGGATAAAAAATGCCATGTTCAGTTAGGAAATTTTATTTAAAAGATAAAATATTTTTTTCAGGGTAATTTATTTTTATATTTTAGTTTTTAAATAATTACCTTTACCTAATAAATAGAAAAATAAAATCAATGATTTTATAAATATTAAAAGTGATATAATTTGAAGTAATTATTTTGATCAATAAATTTTAAGATGAATATATCATATTAGGATTATGTTAAAATAATATATTCTAATTGCATATTTTTCATGATGTCTTTAAGGAAAAATTAAACGAATCGTTCCAAAATTGACATTAATGTTATTTTATAATAAATAATATATTATTAAATGACTTAAAATTTATAAAAATTATATCATTATTAGATTTATTATTTCATGTTTAAAATTATCATATATTGTATATTTATGGTCTAATTATCCTTTTATAATAACTCAATTGAACCTTAAATAATAAAAACATATTTATCCTAGTAATTATCAAAAAGGGTTAACACGAGTTAAAACATAGACATAAGGGTAAAAAACTAATCTAAAATTGTTCAAAATTTATTTTATTATTTTATTTATACCCATACACTTCATATATTAAAATTATACTTGTTTTGAGGCTTTTTCCAGGAAAAAAAATTTATATTAATTTAATATTTTAAGTATTCCCATAAGTTCCCCTCTCATCATTTGTAAAATGGAACCTCCTATCCTCTTTTCATCACAATTAAAAATCCTTTTATTTTGTAAAATATCCACCCAAATAAATAATTAACATCCCTAATCTCATTATATAGTTCTTAGGTTTGGAATAATACCATACTTAGAGTTATTATGGTGAAAAGAAATTGTGGTTGTCCGAAGAAGTGGTATATCTTTTAACTGAATGTTTTAGTTTTACTACTCTTATACCTACTTAAAATAATCTGAAACCCTGAAGATTTAAATAAATTAGTATATTAAAAATAATAGGATATTATTTTGTTAGTTTTATAACCTATATCCATCTTCTATTCCATCAAATGTGAAACAAAAATGTCGTTCATGTGTACGGTGGACTGTTACCACACGAACAGATGTAATTCATTTTCCATCACCATAACTCATGGATATTAGTAATGATTTATTTAAATTATATATATATATATATAATATTAATTATATATTTATCTTTCATGATAAATAATATATCATTTAATTTCCTACCTTTCCATTCATTGAAAAAATGATAACATCATTTGTGTGTACATGTGGATTACCAGCTTCATGAAGCAATGCGATTATTTTTCATAACCACATCACATAAATTATATATATAATTTTATTTAATTTTATAAAATTATATTTATTATATAATAAAAATTCTATAATGAAAAAATAATACTTACCTTCCTTCTATAATTATCATTGTAAAATAGAAACTTCACTCATGCGTACGTACGACCTACCATCTCTACTATTATAACATAAATCACTTTTCATAAACATATTTCATAGTTTGTTATAAAATTATAATTGATGTATAAAAATGATAATTATTTAATGATTATTACTTTGGATATGATGGATTAATTATGTTCTTAACCATAGTCAATCAACCGAAGTAATTTTTGGATATATTAGTCTAATATCGTCAAAATGTTTGATGAGAACTTAAGTGATTGTATGTAACATGGTTATAAATTAGATAAATGAGATATAAAACATGAAAAAGGTTGTTAAGAAATTAAATAATTAACATAATTTTATTATTCAGGAATATAAGGAGCATACATGATGACTTAGACTCATGGTAAGGGATCTATCTGAATTGCCCTTTTTCTTTGGGTTATGACCTTTCTCTCTCTAACTCACTTACTATATCTCTTTAATGTTATGTAATGCTTATAAATTTTTTATTAATGTATCTCACATATATAACTAGGTTATTATTCCTTCTTTTTATAGGGTAATACATTCCTTATTTTTATTTCTCAAATTTCTTCATTATGAAATCTCTTTTTATTATGATATGAGGTAATATTATGAAATCCAATTATTTCCATGGGTAATTATTATGATTAATTTCCTTTTGTGGAACACATAATCCTGAACATGTTATGATGGGTGCACCCAGTTAGAGATTCTTTTCATTGGGTAATTTTTTTTTCACATGAGATGACATGTATGTTTTAGGGAGTAAACCTAATCAATCCACTATTGGAATCTCTCCCCCATGTGATGTTGTATTGATAATTATCCTTGACTTATGATTATGTAATGTTTTTTTGATGAAAAGTTTCATATTTTTTCATAATATTATGATTCCATATTTTTTATATTATTATCTTATGTGATTATTCATTAGCCCTCTCATTTATATTATCATGTTATACCTTTTAATCATAAGTTATGTTTCCTTATCATTTTTATCCCCTTATTTATTTTTTTAGCATACTCGTTTTGTCTATGTAGTCCTTAGGTTATACCATGGTTATTTAGAAGCTCAAATGGATTTACATTCTCATTACGGAGATTAAAATAAATTATTTTTATTTTAATTTCATTTTGATGTATTTGGAACCCATTCTTATAAATACACTTGGATTTTTTATCCTTTGTTCATATTTAATAGATATTTATGCTAAAAATGGTGTTATAATATATAAAAAAGTCATGGTTCCCTATAGCTTATTTAATTATGGTATAGTTATTTCTTATAGTTTTATATTTATGGTCATAGATGGTATGTACAGTATGGATTTAGGGAAATGAATTTTAGGGTACATTACTAGGCCTTCCCAATTGGTATCAAAGTAGTGTTTCAATAGCTTTAAAGATTATGATGTTTGTGGAGGTTAATTTAATGGTTAATATGTTAAGTTTCATCATAATTTAAAAGGTATATATTACCCTTTAGGTTAGTATATTATTTAATTTTATGGTAATAATATATATATATTTTTTGGGATTAGGATAATAGAAACATAAAAAACCCTTGGATAAGTCTAAGTGATAATTCTAAGCATGTGATAAAATTCCAAAGTTTTTCTAATATAGAGATTGTGTGGTTCAACTAGAAATTGAATCACTGTCTAGATACTACATATGGTGCATCCTCTATAATATATGTACCTAGGGGTAATAAACCCAAATATGGTTCATTAGGTAATAAGTTTATTTTCACCTGGTGGATGATAAAAAGGTCTAACTACACACTCGGTTTGACACTCTTGTGGGATATGCTTCAGTTAATTCACATTATATTTATGAAAAATTATGAGGGATCTGAATATGTTTAGGTTTGATAACCTAATAGGAAAGTGAAAATTGATAACATATATTTAAATTTATAGATTCGTTAATTAATGTATATATTGATTGATATGTTCTTTCCTGGATAAATGATGAGTTAGATTTTGATAGCATGAATTTCAATGATCACTCATTTGATAATACATTAAGAAATTTCAAGGTCATTTCGGATCTATATTTTGAGGGACATGGTTGAGAACTATAGGATAACCCAACATAATGTAACCTAGGTCAAACTAAGATTATCATAGGTTGAAATAATGGAAATACATGTTAAATTGATGATAAGGGTAAAATGTTTTAAGGTTGGATCCATTTTATGTTATCGATTATGATAATTCCACCATATTATTAATATTAAACCACTCATGTGAACCAATTTTGTTTTAGAAATGGATCAAAATAAAAGGAACCATGTTTCTATGGACAATGCGATGATTACCAGAACGAGCAACCACTACTACAAAATAGACCTTTAAGAGCATTGACCTTTATCAGCACTAGTAAAATGTGCTGATAAAGGTTCCCTTTATCTATGCTAAAAAAAGATGATAATGGGAAACCTTTATCAGTGATTTTCTATAGCGCTAATAAATGTCTCAAATAAAATGAAAAAATTAAACAAATAAAAATAAAAAAAGAGTAAATTAAAAAAAATTAGCAGTTTTATTAATTAAATAATTTTTGATAAAAATTAATAAAATTAATATATATACATAAGTTACAAATATTAATAAATAGTATATATTAAGTATATAGATATATAAAATGAATAAAATGAAATAATTAAACAAAAAAAATATAAAATGAGTAAATTAAGAAAAATATTAAACATTTTATTAATTAAATAATTTTTGATAAAAATGAATAAATTTAATATACATATATATAGATTATAAATATTAATAAATAGTATATATTCATATAAAATTAATAAATTGTAATAATTAAAAAAAAAAATTTAAAATGAATAAATTAAAAAATTATTGAAAAATTTATTAATGAAACAATTATTAATAGAGATGAATAAATTTAATATATATATATATATATATATATATTAATTATAAATAGTTATAAATGATATGTATTAAATATAAATATATAAAATGAATAAAATTTAGTAATTAAAAACAAGTTAATGTTTTATTTGTTTTTAATGGTTTTTATAATAATTATTCATTAATATATTTGATATTGAAATATATTTATATATATTTAGATATATATATATATATAAATTAATTTATAATATTTTCTAAAATATTATTTATATAATACAAAATATTTGTGCCTACATATTAAATAAGTCATATATATAGTAAATAATGGGTTATAATTAAAAATTAATATTGATTAAAAATATTGACTAATTGCATCAAGTAATGAACATAATTGAATACTATTTTATTTTTTAATTAAATATATATAAAATGTGTGTTACATTGATTTCACATATATATACGTAATTAATTAATTTTTATATATGATACTCACACACAAATATTTACGTAATTAATGAAATCTTATATATATAGTAACACATACACCTAATATTTATGTAATTTATTTAAATTTTAGTATTCATTTTATAATTTCATTATAGCATGATAAATTTAATATATTCTGTTTTTAATCCCTATTTTTTTTAATTTTTAATATTAGTACAGTTGGGTATTAATTCATTTTTAATATTTTTTATTATTTTATTTTTTTGGGAAATTAATCATTTTTATTATTATTTTTATATATTTATTTACTATGTTGTAGTATTTTCTATATTTATTCATCTTTATTTCAATATATAACCATATTTGTTTTATAATTTATATTTAATTAATAAAACATATCATTTTTTTCAATATTTTTAAATTGTACTCATTTTTAATTATTCAATTTCACTCATTTTTAAGATGTGTGCATTTAAGATTATATATTAATTTTTAATATCAAAAATATATTTATAAATAAATATTTATAAATAAATATTTATAAATAAATATATTTATAAATGTATATTTACTATATTTATAAATTTATAAACTTATAATTATAAATAAATAAATATTTTTTTAAAAGTATTTATATAATTATAAATAAATAATTTTATATATTTAAATAATTATAAAATTATAATAAATTTATTTAAATAATGAATACATTTACTATATATTATATATATATATAATTATATACACACAGATATATATAATGATATAAATGTATGAATATTTCTTTTAAAAAGTATTAATATAATTATAAAAAAATAATAATATATTTAAATATGTAAAGACCCATAAATTCCGCGGATTTTTTAAATACATGGAATTTTTACGAGTCCTCAAAAATTTACGGCGCTTGATTCTGAGGCCCGGTGTGCCCAGAATCAATTTCTAAAGTTTTGTTCGGGTACGTTCATTAAACGTACGAGCATGTTTTTATAACTTTTGAGCTGGTGCTCAGAACTGAAATTCGAGGGCTCCGTTGAACTCGCAGCGCTGGTATTCTCTTAAGAAGACTTTCACCTCGACGACAGACGATCGGGAATAAAAGTTAGTTTTTGGCTTTTTGTAAAAAAATAATAAAAAAAGTGCAACACTTTATTTTATTTTTAAGCTGCCATGTGTTGAGTGTGTTGGTTAAAACCTCCCCTTGGTTGTTGGCGGTGAGACCACCACACCATAACCTCCCATGAGAGGTTATGGTGGTGGGTCCCACCCGAGCATAACCTCCAATGGGAGGATAATTGAGGTGGGGACCACCCGAGCCGCATAATCTCCCTATTAATGATAGGGGTGGGGACCACCTGACCCCTATTGATGGTGAAGGATGAAACCTCCCCACTCTCCCTCATTAATGAGGGAGAGCCACTTGACCTCCCTGCGTAATTAATTTCACCAACGCATGTGTTTTATTAGGGAGAGCCTCTTGGCATTCTCTAAATTAATGAGACAACACTCGTGTATTTAATTTGGTGGAGCTAGGTTTTTAATTCTTTTTTTTGAATTGGCATGCCAAAGTAATATTAGACGAGTAATATAATATTATTTCATTGTCATTTATCTTTTTGTGGAATTGAGAGGAGCTTGGGAGAAAAGTGCTCCCAATGAAGAACGCGAAAACGCCAGATTTCTTCTTCGACTTCTTTCCTCGAATCCTACCAACGTGGAGCACCTTCCGCGGCCGACTCAACTGGGTATTCGGAGAGCGTGGTGGATGCGACGAATGATGATTGAAAAATAATAAGGTATGTGGTTATTTCATGTTGATGCTTCATTTTTCTTCCTCTCATCATCGAATGAAAAATTGATACAAAGTGTCGTAATTAATTGTTGAGCTTCATTCTGATGAACCAAATGATATCATCCTAAATGAAGAGGGTGCGTTCCAAACTAACATGGACCGACTCCCTCCGTTGTTCTTTCGTAATGATTCTTTGGCTTGGCGATGAGGCGATGACAACAAAGGTGACAACGATGAAGGCCGCGCTGCCCGCGGCCTCCGCAAATCGCACCGTCCCCGAGGAGCACCTATACTTCCGGTCAAACACTGACGGGCCCCACCGCGCGAAGGGCGGATTACCTGTGTGATACTTCACGCACTCTGGCCCGCCCCACGGTCTTCCAATGCACCGTCGCACCCCGAGCCGCCTGCCAGCGCGCCACCGCACCCCGCGCCGCCTTCCTGCGTCCCGCCGGCCCGCGCCCCGCCGGCCCGCGCCCTGCCCAGCACCCCCGCATGCTGCTCACGTGCCACCACGGCCTGCCCGATGCACCCTCGGCCTGCCCGTGCTCCGCACGGCCTGCCAGCTAGCCTCCCGACCGCCGACCTCCCGAGCCGCGCCCCTCGCGGCGCTGGCTGAACCGGCCCTGACCTTTGGGCCGAGTCGCATGCGTGGCGAGATCCAGGTCGAACCGCCCTCACAGTTCGCTGGGCCAGGCCCAACAAACCAGACCTAACTTAGCGGGATAACCCACCCAATGGGCTGGGTAAGACCCATCGGGTCTGTCCGGGTTGACCCAGACCGGGTCAGACCAGACCCGAGCCCACTACCGACCCTTTGCTTATTTTACTCATATCTGTGACACAGGATGTCCATTTGAAGAGCTGTCAGCAGCACTGGTAATCTCAATGAGAGATGATCCCTTTGAGTATACCTCACTAGTGTTCGGGGTATAGTTGAGATACGGTCAGGTTGGTTCGTACACAAATCCAATCGGCCCCCAGGACTCAAAGGCTAATAACTCACAGACCAGGCGTCCAATTGACGTGCTGTATGTTACGTTGAGACCCCTTTGACATGGAGGTACTTTGAGATACTTCTACATAAGAATTAGAGACACTTAGTGTATTGACCAGTAGCTCGTGGAGCGGATCCTTTCGGTGACGAGCAGAGAGAGTACAAAGACCTAGTAACTGGCTGAGACCTGACGACTGCTTGACCGATTCAACTCGGAATGACTCAACTAGCCCAGTGGGGAGCGTCTCTGTGTGACGCGATAGACCCATGGCGGAGGAGCGACTCTGTGTGAGCGTGGAAGACCCGCGATACTCAATAGGAGGATTACCTCTGTAGGCTATTAGGGGGAGTGCCTATGTGTGACGCGGCAGACCCACAGTGGAGAGCACCTCTGTGTGACATAGTAGACCCACGAAACTTGAAAGGAGGAGTGCCTCAACAGTCCAAGGATAGTGGGAAGTGCCTCTGTGTGACGCGGCAGGCCCACTGTACTCAATAGAGGAGGAGTACGCCACCAGCCATGGTTTCGATAATAAAAATCCTGGTTTGAGCTGAGTCTTTGACTTTTTTGTTTTCCTCATGATTGAGATGGGTT
This sequence comes from Viscum album, assembly GCA_963277665.1. Lineage (NCBI taxonomy): Eukaryota > Viridiplantae > Streptophyta > Magnoliopsida > Santalales > Viscaceae > Viscum > Viscum album. Next base: position 1,788,226,942 of record OY728146.1, read on the forward strand.
ACTAGATAACTTAGGTATATGTATGGGCATATACCTAAGTAATGGTTATCTGTTGTTTTCATGTGTTTTTATCCTTGTTGGATTTTGTGAGACCTTGAGGGTCTCAGCGTCCCTACTGAGTATCGTTATACTCACCCCTACACAGGCTATGCCCACACCTCATTGTGTTTAATGCAGACGATGGACAACACTGACAGAGGCCAAGAGTGCTAGGACAGGACGGTACCCATAGGTGGACCTTACGATGAGTCGATACATAGAGGAGTCTGAAGGATGTGGAGTGATGAGGTGGCCATCTGTACCTACTGTTCAGGCAGGAACCCCAGAGGACGACCCAGGAGCTGCTCTTTACCTTTCAGCTATTTTATCCTTTTTCAGTTATACTTGTACTTTACAGTTGGACTTGTATTTCTGGCCCCTTTTACTTTCCATCACACTTTTTTATACAGTTTTTACTTAGTGTTTTACTTATAGTTGTGTACTCTGATGTGTTTGTTTACAGTTATAAAGGCAATGCCTTCCCAGTTTAGGGATATACGTCTTTGGTTCTAGTCGCCAACCCCTGGCCTATGGAAGGAGGGATTGGGGTAGTTACGACATGGGCCCTGGGGGACGGGTTGTGAAAAATTGGTATCAGAGGAGTCGGTTCTACTGCAGAACTTAGGACTCTGATATTTATTTTCTATGAAGCAATAGTTTTTAAGGGTACTAAGTGTGGTTTTCAGTTCATGGACTCTAGTGTTGGTGTGGGTGACCAATGTATCCATACACCCGGACCCTGATCTCTGATTTCTAACTCAGTACACAAAAATTCTGAATACGTGTGTGTTTTCTAAAAAGTTTTCTTATTTCATCTCAACCAGGTCAGCTCACCATGTATAGTCTTTTAACTGTGTCACATATGTTTCTTTCAGGATACCTCCCTGTGAACGACCAGTTAGAGCCCCTAGATTCGTACGTACTCACAGCCCACTGAGCGAGGAGGCCTCAGTGCAGGACCCTCTTCCAGTTGTGGCACCAGCGGGTGCACCAGCGGTACCACTCCCCCATTGGGTCACCGATGCCACCATCCCCGGCAGTAGAGAGTGTAGGCCGCTTGAGCGCATTGCACTAGTTACTGTGCCAGAGGCCACCCAGGTTTAGGGGAGATATGAACCCACAAGCGGCTGAGGATTGGCTGGAGGCTGTGGTGAAAGTATTTCGGCTAGTAGGGACACCAACAAACTTTATGGTGATCCTTGCTGCCAGCCTCCTTCAGGAAGCCATATGCAGATGGTGGAGCCTGATGCTCCAAGTTCATGACGAGGCAAAACTTCTTGGTTCAGACTTCGAGAGCTTGTTTCGGGTGGAGTTTGTCCCAGCCACCCTTTGAGTGGTGTAGATACAGGAGCTACTGCATCTACGACAGGGTATCATAATGGTGGCGCAGTACTCAATGAGGTTCACCGAACTCTCGCTCTACTCCACTGATATGGTACGAGACTCATTATTTTGCGCCCGGACCTTTGAGCATGGAATCAGGCAGGAGATCAGAGCTTTGGTGATCTCACTTAGCATACTGACTCAGGCGGGGGTGTTAAAGAGATCCCTCATAGTAGAGAGTTTTCTTGCTGAGCAGTCACCAACAGTGAGACCCACCACTAGCCAACATGCAGCAGAGTCTTCTACAGATGGCAGTAGATAGATTTTTTAGAGATCCAAGAGGAACAGAACTACAAATGGACAACCGCACGAATCAGGATCGGTTGTGCGGGGAACACAGAGTAGAGACACACATGCCGGTAGCAGGCAGTGTTACTCATGCGGCGGGCTTGGTCACATGGCTCATGACTGTCTGACCCACCGCTCTGATGATCATCAGATAGTTAAGAGACCTCCCATACAGAGGCATAGATTCCATTGAGGCGGTCCGTAGGGCTCAAGAGGACGTGGCGGAGGAGATGGTCGAGCAGGTGGCGGTGGACGACATTACGAGGTGCTACTGCCACCACCACCAGGAGGTCCACCCCGACCGTAGGGAGCAGGTGGACAGGGGAGATCTTAGCTTCAGGCAGCTGAAGCATACAACCATGGCGCTCTGGAGATGATTCAAGGTATGTTCTATGTCTACTCCACCTTAGTTGCAGTTCTTATAGACACAGGTTCCAGTCACTCTTTCATTGCCACTGCCCTCGTTCAGAGCTCATAGATTCTGACGGAGCCGTTGGCTCGATCCTTACTGCTAAAGACTCTTATGGGAGCATACTCGATGATTACGCACTGGTACCGGCAGTGTGAGCATAGTCTAGGAGGTGAGAGCTTCGGCTGGGATCTCCTAGTAGTGGCGTTGATGCCTTATGATGTCATCTTGGGTGTGGACTGGTTATCTACAGTCCATGATCAGATTGACTGTATTAAGAAAAAAGTGCGGTGTGTCCGCACGGATGGAACCAGGTTTACCTTCACCAGCGAGAAGGGAAACTTTGCAGCACATGACAGACTTACTCAGTGGAGGGTGCAACTGATCACTCACCTGTTGGCTTGCCTTACCCTTGGAGAAGTAGATGTGGAGAGTCCGACTTATCCTATAGTGGTGGACCAGTACGCGGATGTTTTCCCTGACAATGTTTCAGGATTATCTCCTCACAGAGAGGTGTACTTCTACATTGACCTGTACCCTGGGACGACACCGATATCTACTCCAGTGTATCAGATGGCTCCCACGGAGCTTTGCGAGCTGCAGGTACAACTAGAGGACTTGCAGAGGAAGGGATTCATCTGACCCAGTGTTTCTCCTTGGTCAGCCCTGATTCTGTTTGCCAAAAAGGTAGATGGAAGGTTGAGGCTCTATGTCTACTACCATATCCTGAACCAGGTGATTATGAAGAACAAGTACCCACTCTCAAGGATTGAAAACCTCTTTGATCAGCTAAAGGGAGCGCAGTGGTTCTTGAAGATAGACCTCAGATCAGGCTATCACCAGCTCAGATTTTGAGACGAGGATGTGCAGAAGACAACCTTAAGGTGTCGTTACGACCACTACGAGTTCTTGGTTATGACCTTCGGTGTAAACAATGCTCCAATAGTGCTAATGAGTCTAATGAATAGGGTCTTCCATCCATACCCCAATTTCTTTTTCAAAGTGTTCATCAACGACATTTTGATCTACTCAACTACTGAGGAGCAACATGCCTACCAGACTCGGGTGTGTCCTGATGTAGGAGTGAGAGGTGATCGCATATGGTTCTCAGAAGATGAGGCAACATTAGAAGAACTATGCTACCCATGATCTGGAGTTAGAAGCAATGGTCTTTTCCTTGAATATGTGGGGACATTATCTAATGGTCGAACGTTTTACCATGTACTCTGATCACAAGAGTCTCAGGTATATCTTTTCTCAGAAGGACCTGAACCTGAGACATAGGAGATGGATTGAGTTCCTCCAGGACTATGACTTCGAGATAGTCTATACTATTGGGAAGGTGAACGTTGTAGTAGATGATCTCAGTTGGAGATCTGGTATACAACTTCTAGGAGAGGCGATAGAGCAGCTGGATGCTTTACAGATTTCTTATGTGGACTGAGATGGGGCAGCTTTCCTACAGTCTCTTACAGTCACACCCCCACTTCATCAGTGAGTCAGGGAGGCACAACATGGGGATGATGACTGCAAGATGCGATGTTCTCATATATCCACAAGGCAGGAACCTGATAAATTTTTTGAAGGTGGGGAGCACGTCATCATTTTCAGAGGACGTACTATGGTACCAGTAGCACTTCAGGAGGAATCACTACTGGAAAATGGGTCTACACCCACAGTTTTCCAAAAAACCGTGGGTCTAATTATAGTGTGTGAACCTATACCCACGATTGTGCCAAAAAACATGGGCATAGTTTTCTATTAGGACCTATACCCACGGTTTTGGAGAAAACCGTGGGTATAGGGTATTTTTCGAAGACCTATACTGACGGTTCATCAAAACCATGGGTATTGGGTTTTTTTTGAAGACCTATACCCACGGTTCTGAAGAATCGTGGCTATAGCTTATGGAGAGGAAAGAAAATTAGGGAGGACACGAAAGAAATTTGGTGGGAAGAAATTTATTCATGGTTTATATTAATATATTTACATAAATATAAATATATATTTTCAAAAATTCTATAGCTTGGTTGGTAAATGCTTCTCGGTACTTGCTGTAGGTCGCGTGTTCAATTCAAGTCGTTCAAATTTTTTCAAAATGCGGATGACATTAATATATATATGTTGATGTATGTATGTATAACAAATAAAATTGTTAGCCCAGTTGGTCCCTTGGTGAAGCGCTGTGTTGAGGCGAGTTGTCAGGGGAGGTTTGAATCCCGCTGTCTACAAAATTTTCCGCAACGCGGTTTATTTTAATTTTCAAAATGCGGTGTATATTAATATATATTTTTAGATATATTATATCTAACAAATAATACAAGAATCTTGGGTGGTTCGCTGTTGAGGAGTGGCTGGGAGGCGCTCCCGGAGGCGCGGGTTCAAGTATCCCCATCGTCGGATTTTTGGAATTTAAATACCCCACGGTTTGAAAACCGTGGGGTTTGCTATGTGCCACACTAGAACAGCATGGCCACCATTTGAAAAGCCTATACCCACGGTTCCAAAAACCATCGGTATAGGATGAGACCCCTATACCAATGCCATTCCATCCCACAGTTCCCAAAACCGTGGGTATAGGCTATACCCACGATTTTGGGGGCTATACCCACAGTTTTGAACCATGGGTATAGGTTGTTTTTCCAGTAGTGAATTGTTGAGGGAGTTCCACACATCTCCTCTAGAGGTACATCCAGGTGTGGCAAAGATGTATCAGGACCTCCGACAACAGCATTGGTGGCCAGGTATGAAGAAGGCAGTAGCTGAGTTTGTCTCACGATTCCTCACATGTCAGCAAGTGAAGGCAGAGCACCAGGTACCAGCAGGCTTGGTTCAACCCTTAGAGGTCCCAGAGTGGAAGTGGGATGAGATATTCATGGACTTTGTGATGGGTCTTCCACATAGATCCAGGGGTTACGACTCGATTTGGATGATCGTCGACCGAATAACGAAGTCATCCCACTTCCTACCGATCAGAGAGCAGTGTTCAATGGAGAGCTTGGGATGCCTCTATGTGCAATAGATTGTGTGTTTTCATGGAGTACTTACTTCTATTGTCTCTGAACATGACGCACGGTTTACTTCCCGTCTAAGGAAGGGGTTTCAGGAAGCTTTTGGGATGCAGCTACATATGAACATCACCTTCCATCCTCAGACAGATGGTTAGACTGAGCGGACCATTCAGACCCTCGAGGACATGATACATGAATGCGTCCTAAAATTTGATCATAGCTTGGATAATCACTTACCATTGGTGGAGTTTTCCTACAACAACAACTATCACTCCACCATAGGGATAACACCTTTCGAGGAGTTGTACGAGTGACCTTGCAGATCACCCCTGTGCTGTACAGACCCTGGGGAGTTAGAACTAGTGGGACCCAAGATGGTACGGGCTACCATGGAGAAGGTGAAGATCATCCAAGAGAGGTTGAAGACTGCATAGAGCAGACATAATTCGAATGCTGACAGGAGACAGGATATCTCTAGAGTTCGAGGATGGCGACCACGTCTTCCTACGGGTCTCACCTCGACGAGTTCTATGGAAATTTGGCCAAGGCAGCAGAATATCTCCGAGGTTCATCAGACCTTTCCAAGTCCTCAGTAGAGTAGGCAAGGTGGCCTACCACCTATTTATTCCACCTCAATTGCACTAGATGCATGACGTCTTCCACGTATTTCAGCTGAGGAGATTCGTGCACGACCCTTCCCACATCATCGACCATGGAGAGCTGGACATCGACGATGGGGAGACTTTTAAGGAGGTTCCAGTGGAGATTGAGGATCGACAGGACCTGGTCCTACGTGGATGGTCGATACCTTTGGTTCGCATTCTCTAGCAGCATGGGAACCTCCAAGAGAGCACATAGGAGCGGGAGACTCAGATACGTGATCAGTACCCCCATTTGTTCCCATAGTTCGAGTTGTAGCTTACAGGGATTTAAATCCCTGAGGTGGGGAGAATGTAAAGACTCAAAAATTCTGTGGATTTTTTTATATATATGGAATTTTTACGAGTCCGCAAAAATTTACGGTGCTTGATTGTGAGGCCCGGTGTTCCTAGAATCAATTTCTGAAGTTTTGTTCGGGTACGTTCAGTAAACGTATGAGAATGTTTTTATAACTTTTAAGTTGGTGCTCAGAACTGAAATATGAGGGCACCGTTGAACTCGTAGCGCCGATATTCACTTAAGAAGACTTTTACCTCGACGATAGACGATCGAGAATAAAAGTTAATTTTTGGATTTTTATAAAAAATAATAAAATAAAGTACAACAATTTGTTTTATTTTTAAGCTGCCATGTGTTGAGTGTGTTGGTTAAAACCTCCCCTTGGAAGTTAGTGGTGAGACCGCCACACCCTAACCACCCATGAGAGGTTATGGGGGTGGGGCCCACCCAGGCATAACCTGCCATGGGAGGATAATTGAGGTGGGGACCACCCGAGCCACATAACCTACCTATTAATGATTGGGGTGGGGACCACTCGACCCCTATTGATGGTGGAGGATGAAACCTCCCCACTATCCCTCTTTAATGAGGGAGAGACTCTTGACCTCCCTGCGCAATTAATTGCACCAACACATGTGTTTTATTAAGGAGAGCCTCTTGGCATCCTCCAAATTAATGAGACAACACTCATGCATTTAATTTGGTGGAGCCGGGTTTTTAATTATTTTTTTTGAATTGGTGTTCCAACGTAATATTATATGAATAATCTAATATTATTTCATTGGCATTTCTCTTTTGGTAGAATTGAGAGGATCTTGGGAGAAAAGTGCTTCCAACGAAGAATGTGAAGAATGTCAGATTTCTTCTTCGAATTCTTTCCTAGAATCCTACCGACGTGGAGCGCCTTCTGCGACCGACTCAACTCGGGATTCCGAGAGCATGGAGGATGCGAAAAATGACGAATGAAAAATAATAAGGTAGGGGGTTATTGTATGTTGATGCTTCCCTTTTCTTCCTCTCATCATCGAATGAAGAAATGATACAAAGTGTCACAATTAATTGTTGAGATTCATTCTGATGAGCCAAATGATGTCATCTATAAACGCAGAGGGTGCGGGCCAAACAAACATGGCCTGAATCCCTCCTCCGTTATTTCATAATGATTCTTTAGCTTGGCGATGAGGCGACGACAAAGAATTTGGAAACGACGAAGGCCGCGCTACCTGCTGCCTCCGTGAATTGCACCGCCCCCACGGCGCACCCATACTTCCAGCCGAACACTGCCGCGCCCCGCCGTGCGAACCGCAGCTTACCCGCGTGCTACCCCACGCGCTCCGGCTTGCCCTGTGGTCTTCTCGCACGCCGACACGCCTTGCGCCGTCTCCCCGCGCACTGTCGTGCCTCACGCTGCCTGCCCAGGAGCCTCCGCGGCCCGCGCCGCCTCCCCGGATGCTCCGCACGCTTCTTGGCTCCACCATCACCCTACCCGGCACCCCCTTATACTCCCTGTGCACTACCGCAGCCTTCCCGGCCCTACAGACGGATTTCCCAGTGCCCCGACCCCCTACCCGGCATCCCCGCGCGTTGCCCGCGTGCCACCACGTCCTGCCCGACGCACCCGTGGCCTGCCTGGCGTCCAGCCGGCCTACCCGCGCCCCAAGCGGCCTGCCCTCTAGCATACCGGCCACTGACCTCCCGAGCTGTGCCCCTCGTGGCACTGGCTTAACCGGCCTCAAACTTCGGGCCGAGTTGCCTGCGTGGCGACATCCGGGCCGAACCGCCCTTGCAGTCTGCTGGGCCGAGCCCAGCGGACCAGACCTACCTTAGGGGGATGACCCATCCAATGAGCTGGGTCAGCCCATCGGGTTTGTCCGGGTTGACCCAGACTGGGTTGGGCCGAGTCGGTCCGACCAGGTCGAACCGGACCCGGGCCCACTACCGTCCCTTTTCTTACTTTGGCCATATCTATGACACCGGATGTCCGTTTGAACAGCCATTAGTGGCGCTGGTAATCTCAATAAGAGACGATCCCTTTGAGTATACCCCACTGAAGTTTGGGGAATAATTGAGATATGGTCGGGTTGGTTCGTACACGAATCCAACCAGGCCCCCGGGACTAAAAGACTAATAACTCACAGACCGAGCATCCGATTGACGTGCTATCTGTTAGGTTGAGACCCCTATGACGTGGCGGTCCTTTGAGATACTTCTATGTGAGACTTCGCGACACTTGGAGTATCGACCAGTAGCTCGTGGAGCAGATCCTTCCGGTGACGAGTAAACAGAGTACATAGACCTATTATCTGGCTGAGACAGGACGACTTCTTGACCGATTCGACTCAGAGTTACTCAACTAGCCTAGTGGGGAGTGCCTCTATGTGACGCGGTAGACCCATGGCGGAGGAGCGCCCCTGTGTGAGCACGGCAGACCCACGATACTCGACAGGAGGAGTACCTCTGTAGGCTATTAGGGGGAGCCCCTCTATGTAACGCGGCAGACCCACGGTGGGGAGCGCCTCTGTGTGATGCATCCGACCCATGACACTCGACAGGAGGAGTGCCTCAGTAGTCTAAGGATAGTGGGAAGTGCCTCTGTGTGATGCGACATGCCCATTGTACTCGATAGAGGAGGAATAATCCACCATCCATGGTTTCGATAATAAAAATCCTGGTTTGAGCTGAGTCTTTGAATTTTGTGTTTTCCTCATGATTGAGATGGGTTACTAGATAACTTAGGTATATGTATGGGCATATACCTAATTAATGGTTATCTTTTGTTTTCGTACTTTATGTTTTATCTTTGTTGGATTTTGTGAGACCATGAGGGCCTCGAGGTCTCTACTGAGTATCGTTATACTCACCCCTGCACGGGATATGCCCGCACCTCATTGTTTTGGATGCAGATGAAGGACAATGCTGACAGAGGCCGAGAGTGCCAGGACTAGATGGTACCCAGAGGTGGACCTTACAACGAGTCGGTACATAGAGGAGTCTGACAGATGTGGAGTGCTGAGGTGGCCATCTGTACCTACCCTTCAGGTAGGAACCCCGAAGAATGATCCAAGAGATGCTCTTTACCTTTCAGCTGTTTATCCCCTTTTCAGTTGTACTTGTACTTTATAGTTGGGCTTGTATTTCTGGTCCCTTTTACTTTCCATCACACTTTTTGTATACAGTTTTTACTTAGTGTTTTACTTCTATTTGTGTACTATGATGTGTTTGTTTATAGTTATAAAGGAAATACCTTCCCATTTTAGGGATATATGCCTTTGGTTCTAGTCGCTAGCCCCTGGCCTATGGAAGGCGGGCTTGGGGTAGTTACGACACGAGCCCTGGGGGACGAGTCGTGACAAAATAATTATAAAATTATGATAAATATATTTAAATAATTAATATATTTACTATACTTATATTTATTAATATTTATTAAATATATATAATTATATAAATATATACAATGATATAAATATATTTTATAAATATGAAATTATAATAAATATATTTAAATAATGAATATATTTACTATATTTATAAATATATATATTTATGAAACATATATATAATTACATAAATATTTATAATGATATAAGTATATTTATAATTATAAATAATTTTTTTAAAAAAATGTATTTATATAAACATATTTACTCATATTTTTATTTAAAATTAAAATCATAAATCCTTTATAAGTACTAAAAAACAAAGATAATGATAGATTTTATCAGTACTTATTAATTTAGTGCTGATAAAAGGTATCTTTATCAATGTTTTTTTCAAAGCGCTGATAAAAGTATCTCGGTTTATTTGAAGTACCATAACCACGATTATTTCAGTCATTATATCTAAAGCTTTTCATGGAAGACAGTTACCGTCAGTGCTCCTCCTCCTTGAATCCAAGGTCAAATTAGGGCTTAGATCAAGTCTCAAATACATCCAAGGCTCAAATCAAAGGCTCAAATGAACCAAGCCTCGAACAAATCAAAGGCTCGAATGAATCCAAGATTTCATGTGTGATATCTATACTTTCTCTTAGTTTAATCAAAGCATGAATTAAAGGTATATTATTTTCTCCTCATCCTCACTCATTGATTTCTTTTTTGGGTTCCTCATAAGGTCCTTTTGACTTAGGTGGATGTCTTTTTGATGAGCGCGCTTTGGATTTTCGAGAGCATTAATTTTTTTTGATTTCACTGAATGGTTGTGGGTATTTTACCTTCATGGGAAAGTATTGATATTCTAGTTTGTGAGTTACTAACCATATAAAATTCTCACAGATATGTTTCGATGTTGGGGTTTAGGCATAAACACGTTCATTTTAGCACATAGAGAGTTGGGAAATAGCTCCTATGATATTTATAAATTGGGTGAAATCCCTATCACTAGAAGGATGTATAAGGGATTTTTTCCTTCATCCAATGATAAAGAAGATATAGGAAAACCCCTCCCCTTGTGAGATACCTACTACTCAAAGTAGAGATAATACTAATAATAAATCTTGAATAGTATTCAGTTGTTCTATTTGAGGAATTGGTAAATGTTCTGGTGGGTTTTCTTGGGATATTTTCCATTTTTCTTTAAATTAAAATTAATTTAGTTTGTTAGTAATGGTGTTTTTTATCATAATGTTATTAATAGAATGCCTTGGTTAATTACCATGATATTGGTTGTGGTTCCAACATTGTGACACTCCCTGGTGGGTTTCTCAAGTTCTTCCTAGCTAAATTAACTATTGAAATTAATTATAATTATTTTATAATTATGTATTTTTCTATTTTTTTGATAATATATGGACTAATGTGATTGAGGATCTATGTATCAGGATTGTATGGAATGAGAAAAGTGATTCTAATATGGTTAACTTCATAAAAGAGGTGGGTGGTACCAAAATTTTCAAGCAATGTTTTATATGTGTTTTAGTGGGAAATTTGATATGTTGGAATAGATAATTGGAAAAAATAGACCATAGTGAGTTCTAATATGGGTTTATGATCATGATATATAATATCTGAAAATGATTTTGAATAAAATAGTCATTCCATACTCTATGGGATGATTATAATATCACGTGGTTATTTCTTTACCTTATTATCCTCAGGTTGGTTAGTTGGGAAAATCCTAAGGGATATTAGAATATAAAATAAATGAGGTGAACCAAGGAAATTATTGTATGATTGTGTGAGAGGGACCTTTGAGAGTAGATTGTATGATTGGTGTTTGTAAATGGTTTCCTTATGGGCCATGCTTCATGAAAAAAGTGACACATGGACTTAGGACATAGGATATCACCATGGAAGTTAATATATATTAGTATATAAGTTATATTATGATATGTATGATGAGGATAATAATAGATAATGGAAGTATCCCATAAGGTTAGAACAATGTGTTAATTTCCTTATAGTTTTTTAGGGTAGTGATGTGCTAAGATGGATTATATGATAACCTTAGTAGTGATTAGATATGTGTTATAAAATTGATTATAATCACTTCAAACCTAATGGGATACCCTATAAAGGGAAGGATGGATTAGTTGATCATGTAGCTTACTTTGACTTGAGATTTTAGGTGTCTGATTGATGAATTATAGCCTATGGAATATGAGATTATCTAACAAGTGATCATTGAGAAAGCTGATCAATGCCTAATATAGATGATCTTTGAGTATCATAAATTAGAATATTATGGGTATTCTGTGAGGGATATGTATGCTATGTTAGCATGTTATTTACTATAGACATGCTAGTGATTCATCAAGGGTTAGGGTGAGGGTGATGTGAAAATTGTGTTTCCATTTGTTGTTATTTATGTTTTTTTAGAAGTTAAGTTTAATTAATGTATTTTGGAACCCATTGTGCCATTCTTTTATAAGGGAACCAATTATGTTAAGACTTACCCATTTTTAAAATTAGCTTACTAAGGAAAATGGCTATATTATACCCATTTTAGGATTTGGATGCAATTAGTACATGTGATGGATATCCCAAAGGGATACTCTTGGTTACTAGGGGTCTGAGGTTGAATATCGTGGTACTTGTAATGTGGTTATTTCCAGAGGGATATAAATAATTTCTCCTCCTCCTATGATTCAAATGTTAACCTCTTATTAGTGAAATGTTTTGAATTACAGGTAAAAACCATGGAATATTTTTATGGTATGGTTAGTATAATTCACTAGTATAAAAGGAAGTAGGTACAATTTATTATCTCGGTATCCTGGTTATTACACAATGAATTGACTGACATGTGTATTTTAAGTGTTAACAATTTGAACATATACTAAAATATATTAATTTTTTCATATTTAGGGTCCCTTTTAGTGTTTACTTGTTTATTTTTATACTCTCACCCTACACATGAACCTTAGTGGAGATAGAGTTTTTATATTTGAGATACATGTGAAGGAAAAGGACTAGTAACATAGATTAGAGTTGGTGAAACTCAGTGGATATGATTTTATGTTCTCATGGTAGTGTCAGAGATGTTTTGGTATTTTGGGATAATATTTGATAATTTAAATTAAGATGTGTTAATTTAAAAAGTTTTAAGGAGAAAAATTTCATCCTCACCAGCTTCAATCCCAAATAGTTATTATTGCATTTTGTTGCTTGAGAGTCACCCCATCTATTTTATATTGCTTGAACTACTCTAAGAAGTAGTCATCCAAAATGAACACCGATACCCAATATGGGATGAATAATACTGATAGTAGTTCAATAGACATAGGTGCATGTTAATAATAGAGAGATGACTTTTCTCAAGAAACAAAATGCAATAATAACTATTCAGGATATGTAGTTGATGAGGATTAAAGTTGTCTATAACTTTCAAATTTGGATGAATTTAGAGGATAACAACTACTATAGTGGATTAATTATTTTCTTAAATTAAATTACCCATTTTATTAAAAATGGATTATTGCTAATCATTTGAAAAAGGAGTATTAAAATAGAGTTAAATATTTCATCATGTTTTCAATAGAGAATGCATGTGACCCTTATAAAATCCTTTGTTCGTGTTTTTATTATTGTTATTCAAGAAAAATTAATTGTTTGACTACTCATGTAGAAAATTTCTTCTGCACATGATGATGCTACCAATCCTGAGGAAGAATAGAATGTTGATGCTAAAACTACATAATTATTAGGGGATAAACACCAAGTTGATGAAAAAACAATAACAATGTAGCATCACAAGGTTGAATAAAATTATCAAGGTAAGAATAAAGGGTATAGAATTTAACGTTAGTTAGAATCAACGCGGCCAAACTATTGACCCCAACAAGTCAATGTTCATTAGTTATATTGGGGTTACATTGAGGATGAATGTGCTTATTTATATTGATTTATGGTTTCACATCTAGCCTATAACGAAGGATACCCTTTTGGAAGATATAAAGGTAATGTTACAATATGATTTATCTATTTTACTAAAAAATTACATAATTAAGCATTGATTTAATTTTCATCAATCCTTTAATATTTCATTTGTTTTAGAATATTTCCATTAGAAATTTGTCTTAATAGCCACTAGAAAATCACATAGATACTTCCATAATCTTTTTACCAAGTTACATCTTAGGGATTCTGAGGGGAAAGTAAAACCACACACACTAGTTAGTTATGAACACATTATAAAGTAAGAAACATGGAATTATTTCATCAATCATCACTATGAGAAATCATTTCAAGTGAATTGAAGTGCATAATAAATTATTTGAAATTATTTATTTAATACAATTTGATTCAGTGTTGTTAATTTATGAAATAGTAAAAAATTTCTGAAAATAAATATCGTGCATCAAAACCAATGTACCCTTATCACAAAAGAAAGATGAGGTACACTTCACTAGCGAAAAAATGGTATGTATTTTAAATAAAAAAACATTTTTATCTAATATAAACCAACATATATTCCTTTATTTATATGTATATTGATGTTAGAAATCAAAATCCACTTCTATCACATGTCATGTGTAATTGAAGAAGGCTGACGTAAATAGGGAGGGGGTAAACTAGTTGATGAAAACCAAAGATTAGTATAGGAAACATGTGTAAGTATGTCATAATTGTAATTATTTATTTTTATAATAGTATTACATAAAAATATCTATTTATGTTCATACTTTTTATATGTTTTATACATAAGAGTCTATAGTGACCATACTAGAAGAAAATATACTTTCAGTAGCTTTTAAGCATTCAGAACAATATGGTTGTGTTAGAGGAGTAGGTTTTGGATTGTCTCCTCAAACATATTTCAAGAGGATAAAACCACATGAAGATACATATAACATGATGAAAAAATTTTAGGTACAAATAGATTATTTGTAAGATTTTAGTTTTGGATATGTTTTGCCATACCAATGTATGAGAAAGGATCAAAGTGAACCGATGATGGAATGATGATCCGTACATGAAGAACCAAATGACCCTGCTATCTTTGAGGCTTGTAATTCCCCTCAAGTGTGTACTCCACTATAAGTAATAAATTTTTTCAGTACTCTTTATCCTAAATATGAATATAACCACTTTAGATAAATTATATTACTAAAATTATATAGGGTAAAATTTTATATAATTTCTATCTATCAACACCCACACACCACCTTATTGTGAGGGGAATAGTTTATAATATCCTGGGAGACAAGGTACCCTATAAAAAACTCCCAAAAGATTACATGAGAGTAGGGATTTTGGTAAATCCTGAGATGAATACTAATTTTCCTATTCCACTATATGATATGAATATTACAACATTCAATAGTGCTATTGGAATGTTCCTAGAATTGTTATTTAATCTTATAAAGATACATGAGGTATATATTTAACAAATTTTTTCATATGAAAAACCTGTAGCAGTTGATAAAAAAAGGTCTGAATCAAGTTATGATATTATAGATGAATAAAGAAATAATGAAACAGAAATTTAGATCAAGAAATTCTATTGAATTGACCAAGAAATCAAAAGAACCTTCCAAGAGTACCTTATCCCCACCAGTTCTAGAGAAACATTTATTATCATTAAAAAATTATGCATAGAACAAATTTAAAGAGGATAATATTTATTACATTCCATGTGAAGAATAAATATATGGAACATACATGACATACATAGTTGGTATCAAGTGAATAAATGATATTCTAAAAAATGAATGGTTGGGAGCCTCAGTTTTGATTACATACATAGTGTAAATTTTCATAATACCTCTCTCCAAATAGTGATCTAATATGTTAATTAAAGTTAATAACTATTAATATTTTCTACTGGAATTTATATTATTACTATATGAAGGTAAAGCCATGCGAAGCATGATTTTGATTCATTAATATCTATATCATTTCTATGGAAAAAAGTAATTTGGATATCAAAGAAATTGAGAAGAAAAGAGATGAGTTGTACGATGTTTTTGATTAAAAATAATAGATCAAAGACTCTTTTTTATGTCTACAATGTAGAGGTAAAACTCTATAATATAATCACAGAAAATATATTTTAATTTTTTCATTACTTATTTTTTTTCATTTTTTAGGCAGTACTAGATGCTAACCATAGTTAATCTGGATACCCCAAATTTTTGTTTTTTGGATCTAATGCATGGATATCCAACAAACCAACCACACATGATATGTATTTTGAATTTTTAATACACTTAAATCAACATTTTATAGATAAATTTCTAATTATCTATTTTAGTTTATGTTTTAAAAATATTTTTTGTTATGATAGGGAATTCACTAAATATAGGATAAATCATGGCATGAAGTTGGCGACTGAACATAAAATTCTTGTGGATTACAACAAATAGAAAAAATTTAAGGTATATATAGAAATATTTAACTACAAAAAAATATTTCAAAATAATTTACATATTTTGATCAATGTTTCTATAGTGTTTGAAGTAAGATAATGGGAATGAGTGTAGATATAATGTTTTAAAATTTATGAGAGAGATCATAATCCATAAAAATACCATCATCCCTAACTACGTAATTTCTAAAGATAATTAAAAATTTATTAAAAAAAGTTAGTAATCATTTTTTTCCTATATTTTCATAGTACAAGAAATATTTCTGACAACCTTCACACTCAAAATAATAATAAATTTGTTTATAGATATTTGAGAAGTGTACATTTTGTTAGAATATTTTTCGAATTTTTTTTTGTGATTACTACAGTGTTTGTTATCTAGTATGGTCTATGGACATAGAAATATATTTGGGGTATGAAGAATTAGTTTCAAAATGATTATTTATTATTTTTTATCTATTTCTCATGGATAAGTTTAATGAAGGAAATAAAATTTATAGAAGCAACGACCTGTAAAAAATAAAGTTGTTGAGAAATGGTAGAGGTGGAGGAAGAGTTGGATGCGTAGGGGGAGGTGGAGTCATAGACAGAGGCAAAGGCAGAAGTGGAGTCGGCGTTAGGGACCTAGGTAGATGAGGATGCATAGAAGGAGACCCAGGATAAGGAGGCGACATAGTGCTAGCCTACAAAGAATAAAATTTTTGGGTAACGGAGCAGAGTGGGGATCATACAAAGGTTGTGTTTGTGAACAATTGTTGAAAACTGTGTACAACACTTTTCATTTAAGATAATATCCATTGTGTAAGTGTTTCAAGTTTCTTATTGAAAAAATATGTTTCACAAATTTTTTAAGTGATTTTGTATTGGAATTTAGGTGGAGGGATTTTTTTCAGAAATAAAACAAGAACCATTTATTTTTTTTAAACTGATTATCACATGCTATAATTTATATTATCACAATAAAACTACTATAAAATATTAGTTAAGTGTGAAATAAATCCCTCTCCCAAAAAAAACTGAAAAAATAGATATATTTTCTTTCCAATTTCATCTCGACACTACAAATAAAGTGTCTTAATAGTGGATACAATAGTCACTTGAGAGTTATAAAACACCAATACAATCATTAAACAAGTATATAATCTTCCTCAATGTTTGAATAAATATGTATACAATCAACCACCTAAGATAGTAGGTTTATGAGAGAACTATTGGGGGACAACTAGCATTGAGAGATCATGGTCATCAAGGAAGGATAGCATCAAAGGAAACATGACATCAAATGAAAAGAAACAAATTTTTGAATAAATCCTTAAAAATGAAAAACTCACTTCAAATGAAATTGCGAAGAACTGACAATCCAAATGAAGAACCCTTTGTAAAAGAAAATAGTATCTTGATCCAAAACATCTAAAAAAATAAATAAATACAAAATTTTATCAACTAAATCAAAAATTCTCAGAAAATAACAATATAGTGGTTTCACTTTAGTGGGTGTTGGAATTATTTGGGCTATTCAATCATCAATTATATGCATGATATAATATCAATTTTTTTTTTGAAATCCATATAAGTGACATTCATTATTCATGTGCACATTCATTAGGTATAATAATCCTAGTTCACATTATCATTAATAAAAAAATCAATTTCATTATCAATAAAAAATACATGATAATAGGGTTATTACCATTTTTATGATAGAATAATGAGGATGTTATGTTAGAGTTTATCATCACCTAGAATATTGAAAAGGATATACTAATCTATATCACAATCTAGGAATACTTAATGGATGTGCTATATTTTAGCGTCATTTTAATTATATAAAGGGATATACTGATGTTTAATACTATCAAAAGGGGTAAAAAAATTATAATGGAGTTTAGTGTCTTCTAAAAATACATAATGCTTCACACTAAAGTTTTTCCTATTAAAGTAGGTAAATGGTTTATCAGAGTTTTTACTCTCTATAATGGTGAAAGGGAAAGATATATTTTATTATTTCCCATAAAAACTCATATGTAAATATTTATTTTAGTTTATTAAATGTAAAATAATAGTTTTACACTAATATTTAATGTTTTTTAGGAATAAATGAATTCATAAAAAATGATTATTCACTCCTGTACTATGATCATGCACTCAATAAGGACAGTTCACTCATGATGATGAAATTTTATTTTTATTCTCCAAAGTATTCAATATTCTTTGTTATAAAACTCCAATATTATTAGATGACCCAAAGTGCTGAATGAACTAAAGTATAAAAATACACGGTGGAATCAATCATACCTCAAACCAATACATTGTGTATTAGGTATACCTAAAATTGTGCAGTTTCAGTTTAAAATTTTCATTTTATTAATTTATTGTTTCATATTTATGTTTAATTTATATCTTTATATTATTACTAACATAATTTTTTTCTTATAAAATTGGACCCTTTTTCTCATGTAGGGGTTGTTTTTTTGAATCTTTTTGTGCTCGTGAGATATTGGACTTCAAGGATACAACTGAGATAACAACAACAACAAGTAAATGGTTCGAGAATGTATATAACCATCATGAAAAGGTTAATTCCTACTACTTATTTAGTTAATTTTGTCACCATTTTATATACTATTTTAAAGTTATTTTCCTTATTATTTTTATCTAATAATTATTTTTTGCACATATATTTTAGGAAGTCATATTTTTTCTTTAAATCATTTGCAGTAAGACAGAAAAGAGAGAACATTCCACTTTTGGAAGAGGCGTTTCTGGTAGGATGGGTTTTATTCTTTCATCCAAATAGAACATTTATTTATTTATTTAGATTGGGGGAGACAATTGAAATAAAAACAAACCTCACATACCCAATCAACCACAATTTAATCCAATTTACAGTGTGACCGATAGGAGTTAAACTATGTGTTTTTAGTTTATAATTTATATTTTTGTTCAAAACATACATAACATAATAAAAACTAAGAAAAAACATTATTATTTTGTTGATTATTTAGAAAAATAAAACATAAGTCATTTGGGATATATTGGAATCATTCGCACCTCAATATGACACATGGTGTGATCGGTATGAATCCAAGTACATATTTGTAGTTAAAATTGGCATTTTTTTGTAAAAAAGACAATTGAAATACTCAAAATTGAGAAAAAAATAAAGATTGTTTTTAAAATTTAGGTAAAAACTAAAGAAGTTATTTTTTTATGTGTAGGATTTATCCTCACCTCAATCCGATACACGATGTTCCCAGAATGACTCAAAGTATTCGTTTTTAGTTTGAAAATAATATTTTATTTCAAAAATTGTCGCTCTATGAAAACCACAAAAACATGATCATATTGTCTTGGTAATTTAAGAAAATTATTCATGATTCATTTATGATGTATAATAATTAGTCTCACATCAATCTGACACATGAGGTAATCAGGATGACTCCAAGTTCATGTTTTTATTTTAAAATGACATTTTAGTAAAAAACACAAGTGACAAACTCAAAATTGTGAAAACACATTTGGATTGTTTTGATACTTTAGTAAAATAATACATTAATCATTTGAAACATGTATAATTCATCTAAACCTCAACTGACACACGGTATGACTAGTATGACTCAAAGTGCATGTTTTTTCTTAAACTGACATTAATTTAAGTAAAAAAGACCATTACCAAAATAAAAAACTAATAAAACAAGTTAATATTGTTTTTATAATTTATTAAAATGATTCATAAATCATTTTTGAAATATAGGAATCATTCTAACATCAATCTGACACACAATGTGGTCAGTATGACTAAAAGTGAATGTTTCTAGTTTAAATTGACATTTTAGTAAAAAAATAAGCGACATACTAAAAACTGAGAAAACATATTCATAATGTTTTTATAATTTACTAAAACAATACATAATCTATTTGTGATATTTAGGAATTAGGGTTACCTCAATATGATTCACAGTGTGACCAGTATGAATGTAAGTGCGTCTTTTTATTTAAAATTCACATTAATTTTAGTAAAGATGAAGGATGACATACTCAAAGCCAAGATAATGAATTCATATTATTTTTATACTTTAGGAAAATTATCTTTATGATATTTTTATGTGTATGAATCAGTCAAACCTCAATATAATACATGATGTTCCCATTACTACTCAAATTATTTGTTATCAGTTTAAAATTGATATTTTTGTTCAAAAAGTGTCACTCATTAGAACCCAATAAAAATCATTCTTATTTTATTGATAATTTAGGAAAAAAATTCATAACTATTTTATGATATGTAATAATCATTATCACATCAAAATTACACATGATTTTACTGGTATGACTCAAAGTATGTGTTTTTAATTTAAAATGACATTTTATTAGAAAACACAAGCAATACACTCAAAACTCAGAAAAAACATTATTATTGTTTTTATAATTTAGTAAAATGATCCATAATACATTGGGACTTTTTGGTGTCAACTTCACCTCAATCCAATGCATGGTGTGACTGTTATAACTCCAAGTGCATACTTTTATATAAATTTGACATTAATTTTAATTAAAAAGACAACTGACATACTCAAAATGGAGAAAACACATTCAAATTATTTTAACAATTTAGGAAAATAATCCATAATTTATTTCTTAAATTTAGGAATCATATTAACCTCAATATGAAACACTATCTTTTCAGTTTGACTCAAAGTATTCGTTATTAGTTTAAAATTGACATTTTAGTTCAAAAATTGCTACTCATTAAAAACCATGAAAACACCCTCATATTGTGTTGATAATTTATTACAATGATTAATAAGTCATTTTTATGTGTAGGAATCATTATCACATAAAAATTACACATGATGTGACCGTTATGACTCAAAGTGTGTGTTTCTAGTTTAAAATAAAATTTTAGTAAAAAACACAAGTAACATTCTCAAAAATTATAAAACACATTCATATTGTTTTGATACTTTAGGAAAATGATCCATAAGTCATTTGGGACATGTATGAATCATTTGAACCTAAATATGAAACATAATGTGATCTATATGATCCAAAGTTCATATTTTCAATATATAAGTGTCATTTTAGTTTAAAATGTGCATCACATTTCCAAAACTGAGAAAATGTGCCCAGATTGTTTTCTCATAATTATATTTTCTATTAATTAATTAATTAATTTATAATTTTTATATTATAATTATTTAGTTAACTTTTACAGAGATAATGATTGAAGAAAAACCAAAAATGGCGTGACATGCAATAATCACCATAACTCAATCTAATACACTGTTCCTCATATGACTCAAAATTTAGTTTGAAATTTACCCTTTTTTTAATTTATTTATTTATATTATTTTTGACATAAGAATTGTTTTCTTATAAAGGTGAATTATTTTTATCAACCAGGGGTGGTTTTTTATTTTATACATTTGATTTTCTATGTTATATAATATAGTGTTTTTTCTTGTATTATGTTGTAAATTTTATTTCATTTAGATTTTATATTTTTACTTGATTTTTCTGCTTTAATGTAACGACCCAATTTTTTTCAATGGAAATTACCTTTTCATAAGTATGTCATAAAATCACATTAAAACACAATATAATGAACTAACAAGTGCTAAGTGACCCTTAAATGTAAGTTTGTCACTTATGTGTTTGGAATTTCAAAAATCCGGCTTACACGTTTGTAATCAATAAGTTAGTTGGAGTCCGATAAGAAAAACTTAGTTTTTGGTGAATAGTAACCTATCCTAATGAATATTAACATACCCTTATGAATAGTGATATACCCTAATGAATAGTAACCTCACTTATGGTGGTATAAAAATAATATTCAAGTTGGAAGTACGATATACCTATATTTTATAATAAGTAAATGAATGTTTTAAAACAGTTTTTGAAAATAAATTATTATTTTAAATAAATATTAAAATAATCAAATTTAGAAAATTATTTTTGAAAAATGGACTTCATTTTTGGATTCTCCACATCAAAAAATGTTTAGGGTTGATTTTTGGGATTTTTCTGAAATACTTGAATTTTTGATGAATAGTTGAATCCGATAATTCATAATAAATGCTAAATAATGGATTAATTGAGTCATTGATGATGTTTTGCTGATGTTTGCCCACTTTATTCAGGATCACATGATAAAATCACTATTCTTGGTCATGGAATACTTACTATTCCTTGTCTGGGAAGAAATAAAAAATTAATGATTATAATATTATGAAATCCCTCCTCTCCTCCACTATAAAACCCCCCTTCACTCCCTCTTCTCTCCACTCCTCTCAAGCCTCGTGCCTTTCCATTATTCTGCCCAAATCTTTCCCCTAGGTTCTCCCTCAAGTCTAAAATCTATCATCCTCCCCAAAATACCAAAAACTCTCCCCTAAAGTGGTTCTCAAAGGAGGAAGTCTCAAGAGGTAAATTCCTCTTCCCAATTTCTTCTTTTCTTTTAAGTTCTTTTCCTTTTTATTTCATTCCTCACCTCCCTTCACCATAATAGTATGATAAATCCAGTAACATAAATGTACTATAATTGCTTCATGCTCGTGGTATATTTCATTATCTTCTCTCCTTTCCCCACCGTTTTATTTGAAGGAAATGAAAGCACCGTTTGAGATGTGCTAATTTAGCACATTCAAAGACAAAAGTTTATCAATTTCTATTATTATCTTTAATTCTGGTCATGAAACCATTTGTGTTATGGTTGAACCACATTATTATATATGTAATCTATCCTATTTTTGGTTCTATAATCCTTTGGTACAAATGGAATTAAGTTATAAAGAAAAACACATTCTTTGTAATCAAATCTACCGATTAACAAAAACAGTTATCACTATGGTTATATATATAATAATTCAGCTTCACTATAAGTAACCTATTTAAAATTAAAACAATTTAATATCCGATATATTAACTAAATAATATAACTTTAATTCGGGACAACCACTTTCATCTTTCATATAATCCAAACTTGAATATAAGTGAACCGATCTTTTAAAGCCAAGTAAACAAATGAATCCCAACAATGAAATTGAACCTTATAACTAATCAAAAAGGCTTTGAATGAACTAAAAAGGGTTATAATAAATAAATTTAAAATATAATAGGTTCTGGAATTATTAATTAATAAGCCTAATTTATTTATTGAGGTCGTTAATAACAAGTGGAGAACACCAATGGATTTAAGGTAAGGGATCCTCCCCTTTTTAATCTTAATCAAGATTGTTCTCTATTATTTAACTTTTGTGTAATACCAAGTGATAGGGTACGTTTATACACCTTCCCCATACTACCCTAATGTTTTATAAGTGATGATAAACCCCTTATATCTCTCATCAAGTCCTCTTAGTTACACCCGATACCATGCCAATAAACCCTGAGGGATTCTACCCGAACTTCCTTTATTCCCTCGGGTTGCTCTATCATTCTTTTTACCAAAATGTTGTTGTCTTTTATTTTATTTAAAACTTCAAAATTATGTTTATATTCCCCAAAATCATGTTCCAAGATCCATCTCTCATTCTTTTTTGGGGATATACATGCTTTTATGTGATTCTCTCTTCGATACTTCCCAATAAGCCCAATCGTTTCAAAGGAACATCCCGAACTTTTACCCAATTTCAAGTGAAATCTATCTTATGTTTTAAGACATCATTATCTTTGTAAATTCTTTATTTTTATTATGAAAAACATATTGGTTCAATTCTAGTTTTATATAAAAGAATTTCTTCTTTAATATTTTAAAAGCTCTATAGTATTTTCCTTAAAACCGCACAAAAATGTTTTAATGCTAATGTTTCTGAAATACATTTATCATATATTGTCACTTATGTTTGAAACCAATTACCATGTTATATGACTATTTTACCCTATGAACGTCCATTTATTTTCGAATTCTTTCATTACATGGACACTTTCATGATACGCCCATTGGTTATGATTTATTTCATTATTGTGGTACCCAATTATTTCCATGGGTAACCTTATGTTTGTGTATGGTTGATTATGTTTGATTATATATGTGGTAAGAATATTTATGTGGCAATAATATTCATGAAAATGATGAGATGTGTGCACCTAGATAGCACTCCAATGCCTTAGGTATGGTTAAGTCTCATGAGATGCGATGTGAAACGGGATTGGCAGTTAGCCTTGACCCATACTAAAATGGGAAATGGGATTGGCGGTTAGCCTTGACCCATAATAAAGATATGATTTATTATTTTGGAACATTTATATGATTCCATGTTTATATGATCCCATGATTATATTAAATGATTTTATAAGTTTTGTTCTTTGGATATCATTATGTCATGCCTTCTAACTCATGTGTTTGAGATGTATCCTTATGTTCATTCCCTTACTGGGCTTTTTAGCTCATCCCTTTGTTCATGTGTTCCTCAGGGTACCCTATGCAGATGTAGGGGCTAAAAGGAAGTTAGAAGCTCTTTATGGATATTAAATAAAGAAGTTTTTTAACCCCTTGTTTTGTGTTATATGTAAATAGTCTTCCAAGACACTAGAATTAATGATCCTTGGCTTGTACTCTGATGATTAATTATGCTTAAAATCATGAAATGATTTATGTAAAAGGCACGAGTCACTATAGTTGGTATCAGAGGATGGTCTAGTTATTATTGGTGATTAGGAATAGAGAACCTTAGTGAGAACCTTAAGGATGAGACTAAGTATAATAAAACAGTCCTAAAGTTTGGTGAGTATAGAGTAAGTGGTTTATCAAGAAAATACATCCCTGTCTAGATACGAGCAGGTAGAGGTGGCTCTGGAAAAGATGTACCTAGGGGTAAAACCCGAAAACACCGGTTTGATCTAGACTCGAATGGGAACTGGTGCACGACAATGGGCCTTGCTTCACTCTTGGTTACGACACTCTCGGGGGATATTCTTTGGTAGATTCACGAGCTTAGTACAAACCGTTATTAAGGGACAAAAAGAATCCTATAAGAATATAAGTTATGAAATAGATCGAGGATAACCTAGATATAAACCTAATGAATCACAAGTCAGGATATACTTATTCTTTATAAGTTCATAATTTTATGTTCCAAGTTTCTTTTTATGATCAATATCTAATTATTAAAGACCTATAATTATACGTTCTTTTCCTTAGTTAATAGCGAGAAATAGAAGAACATGTTCCAACAAACAATGTGATAGGCAATGCGATGA
Source organism: Viscum album (assembly GCA_963277665.1). NCBI lineage: Eukaryota > Viridiplantae > Streptophyta > Magnoliopsida > Santalales > Viscaceae > Viscum > Viscum album. The sequence continues at coordinate 1,788,252,019 of OY728146.1, forward strand.
TTGCCCTAATGAAATGCCTAATGTGATGGAAGAGGGTGCTCAAAACTTCATGGTAGTAATTTCTCATCTAGCTCGAGTTATGAATAATAACTTGAATCAGGTGGAATTTCCTCCTCCTCTAAGGAAAGAGAAAGTTGCCATAGAATCCTTAATGTGGCAAAGGCCTCCCATGTTTAGTGTGTCTTCTGATCCCCTCCTCGCAAAACAATGGATTAACTCCATTGAGAAGATTTTCTCTATCCTCCAGTGCTTGGAAGAAGAGAAAGTTGTAATGACAGTCTATCAATTTTATGGGTAAGCTAATCAGTGGTGGACAATGATCAAGAATACAAATTCCCAATAGGAAATGGATTCCATAGAATGGGAGGAATTCAAAAGGATGTTTTTCAACAAATATTTTCCTCGAACCCTCCATATCAAAATGGAAAGAGAGTTCCTTGGACTCAAGCATAAGTAAGATGAGTCCATTAGGGCATATGAATCGAACTTTACAAGGCTTGCAAGGTATTCCTCTGTATTTGTCATGAACACCGAAAGCAAGGTGGATCGCTTCTTTAGCGGACTAAAGCTGATTCTACAAAAAGTGTTTGTGATTCGAGACTTCAACAGCTATGAGGAGATTGTCCGTTGTTCCCTCAAGGTTGAAATGGAGATTGGAGAGTCTCAGTGGTCTCATGGGCATAATGAAAAGAAGTGGAAAATTGGGAACAACATGGGTGGTTCATCAAACAAATCCCATGATAGAAAGAAGCCTCACTTTACCATTTGAATTTTTTTGGGAAGAAGCATCTTGGTGACTGTCTCAGGGGAACCAAGAATTGTTTCAAATGCGGAAAGTTTGGTCATCTAGCCAAGAACTACCGAAGGGATGTGAAAAATCCCGCTAATGTTGGAGAAGAAAGGTAGGTTCATATCAACACTCAACCTACAATGCAGTGTTATAACTACAAGGAGCTTGGGAATTATGCGAACAGTTTCCCTAAGCCAAGGGCTCTTGGAGGAAATACACAACAACCTCTAAGGAAACAAGGAAGGGATTATGCTATCACTACTACTGAGGTGGAGCCAAAAAACGATGTGGTGATAGGTACACTTGTTATTCATTCAAGAATAGTGAACATACTATTTGATTCTAATTCTACGCATTCTTTCATATCTTGCAAGTTTAGTAGAAATATTCAAACACCACCTCAAAATTTGGAGAAAAAGTTATCTGTGAGAACATCGAATGGGGAAATTATTGCATCCATGGTTTATAACTCCTCCTCGGTTAATGTTTGTGGACTGAACCTCCTAGAAAATCTTTTCATACTTTCTTTAGTGGAGTTCGACGCTATATTCGGAATGGATTAGCTATCTTTGTACAATGCCAACATCAATTGTCGGGAAAGGGAGATCACTTTTCACATCCCGAAGCATCCTCCGATTCTTTACAAGTGTAAGGAAGAAGATGAGTCTCCTTTATAATCTTCGTCTCAAGTTTGGATACTACTTCCTTCTGATAAAGAATATCTAGCTCAAATGATTGGGACAAAGGATATAATCATTCTTGAAGAATGCCCATCGTGAGGGATTACACTGATGTATTCCTTGAAGAGTTGGCTATTCTACCTCATGATCGAGAGGTTGAGTTCTCAATTGAACTTATCCCCGGATCTCTTCCAATCTCAAAGACACCTTATAGAATGGCCATCTTAGAGCTAGAAGAGCCGAAGAAGCAGTTACAGGAGAATATGGAGAAGGGTTTTATACACCTGAGTGCTTCACCGTGGGGTGCTCCAGTTCTCTTCATCAAGAAGAAGGATAGATCAATGCGCCTCTTCATTGATTATCATGAGCTCAATAAAATCACTATAAATAACAAATATCCCCTTCCACAGATAGATGACTTGTTCAATCAACTTCATGGGGCCAGTTATTTCTCTAAGTTGGACCTTCGGCCAGGATATCACCAAATATAGGCGAGGAAGGAAGATATTCCCTAGACTGCCTTTCGAACGAGGTATGGACACTATGAGTTCATAGTGATGCCCTTAAGACTCACTAATTCTCTAGCAATTTTCATGGATTTAATGAATATAATCTTTAGAGATTACCTCAACAATTTTGTGGTGGTCTTTATTGATGATATTTTGATATACTCCAAGATCAAGGAGGAACATGAGGAGAATTTAGAAACTATGTTAAAGAATTTGCGAAGGGATAAGTTGTATGCAATGTACAATGAATTTGAGTTCTGGATGGAGGAATTATCATTCTTGTGGAATGTTATCACCAAGAAAGGGATATCTATGGACCCTTACAAGATGAAGGCAATTGAAGAGTGGCCAAGGCCAACTTCTGTAACGGAGATCCGCAGCTTTTTAGGTCTAGCTGGGTATTATCGACTATTCATGAAGAACTTTTCACGATTATCAAACCCAATGACCAAGATGACATGGAAGGAGGTAAAGTTCATCTGGATACAGGAATGTGAAGACTGTTTCAAGGAGTTGAAAAAGAGTCTTATCACTGCGCCGGTACTCACACTCCCTTCAAGTGGAGAACTCTTTGTGGTGTATAGTGATGCTTCTAAGAAAGTCTTAGGCTGTGTGCTAATGAAAAATGATAAAGTTATAGCCTATGACTCAAGGAAGCTGAAAATCCATGAGAAAAACTATCCCACACATGATCTGGAGTTGGCGGCTGTGATCTTTGCATTGAAAATCTGCCAGTATTATCTCTATAGGGAAAATGTGAGATATATACTGACCACAAGAGTCTCAAATATATATTCACACAGAAAGATCTTAGTATGCTCCACTGAATATGGATAAATCTCATCAAGGATTATGACTACTCAATCCACTACCATCCCGGTATGGCAAACAAGGTGGAAGATGCTCTAAGTAGAAATGATCTTGCATCTTTATCAATGATGAGAATTGAACAGGATCCGATCTTCTTAGATTTGAAAAGGATGGACATGGGAATTGTTAAGGAAGAAACATCATCAATCCTTTCTCAAATGATTTCTCAACCATCCCTCTTGGATAAAATATAGGATGCTCAAATAAAGGATGTTGAAATTCAAAAAAGGGTGGAAGCTGTTAAAAATGGGAAATCCTCCGATTTTAAAATTGAAGAGGAAGGATTTGTAAGATTTGGGACACGATTATGTGTACCATATGATCCATATATAAAGAGGGAGATATTGAATGATGCACATAGCTAGACCTTCTCTATCCACCCAGGGAGCACAAAGATGTATCAAGATCTTCGGGAAAACTTTTGGTGGGACAATATGAAAAGGGAGATTTCTAAATATACATCAAAGTGCCTCATATGTCAACAAGTGAAGGCTGAGAGACAAAAGTATAATAGGATGATGCAACCACTACCCATACCATCATGGAAGTGGGAGAACATTACCATGGACTTTGTCACTGGACTTCCAAATACATCTAGAGCAAACAATGCTCTATGGGTTGTTGTGGATCGTCTAACGAATAAATCTCACTTTATCGCGGTTCGAGAGGACTTCTCATTGGGTAAACTTACACGTATTTACATAAAAGAAGTGGTAAGGCTGCATGGAGTACGACTATCTATTGTATGCGATCGTGATCCAAGATTCACCTTTAAGTTCTAGAAAAGTCTCCAGCATGCTCTGAGCACTGAACTAAACTTTAGTACGGCCTATCACCCTCAAACTGATGGCCAATCTGTTTGAACTATTCAGACATTGGAAGACATGTTGAGAGTGTGTTCAATGGAATTCAAAGGAAGATGGGACCAACATCTTCCACTGGTTGAATTCTCCTACAACAATAGTTTCCACTCGAGCATCTGAATGGCACCATATGAAGACCTTTATGGGAAAAGGTGAAGAACACCAGAATTTTGGGATGAAGTCGGTGAGCATAAGCTGCTAGGACCTGAAATGGTCGAAGAAATGGTGGAGAAGGTGAAAACCATTCAGTAGAATATCAAGGCAGCCCAAAGTCGACAGAAGAGTTATGCGAATAACCATCGACGAGACCTTGAGTTTAAAGTTGGTTACATGGTATTTCTATGTATATCCCCATGGAAGAAGGTCATGAGGTTTGGGAAGAAAGGGAAGTTAAGTCCCAGGTACATCGACCCCTTCAAGATCCTTGATCGAGTCGGAGATGTGGCCTATCGACTGGCACTTCCACCTACCATGTCGAAAGTACATGATGTCTTTCATGTATCCCTCTTAAGGAAGTATATACCAGACCCTTAACATGTACTCTCTTCAGAGGTGGTATAGTTGGAAGATGATCTCTCTTACAAGGAGCACCTATTGGAGATCTTGGATCGTAGAGAAAAAGTTCTACGCAATAAGACTATTCATATGGTCAAGTTACTATGGAGAAACCATAAGTATGAGGAGGAAACATGGGAATTGGAGGAAGCAATGATGGAAAAGTACCCACACCTATTTTTGTCTTAGAATGTAAAACAAAATTTCGAGGGTGAAATTTCATAAGGGGGGAAGAATGTGATGACACAATGTTTTTCAATGGAAATTAACTTCTCATAGGTATTTCCTAAAATCACCTGAAAACACAACATAATGAACTACTAAGTTCTAAGTGACCTTTAAACATAAGTTTTTCAATTCTGTGTTTGGAATTTCAAAAATCTGGCTTACACGGTTGTAATCATTATGTTATTTGGAGTCCGATAAGGAAAACTTAATTTTTGGTGAATAGTAACCTAGCCTAATGAATAGTAATATACCCTTATGAATAGTGATATACCCTAATGAATAGTAACCTAACATATGGTAGTATAAAAATAATATTCAAGTTATAAGTACGATATACTTATATTTTAGAATAAGTTAATGAATGTTTTAAAACTGGTTTTGATAATAAATTATTATTTTAATTAAATATTAAAATAATCATATTTAGAAATTTTTTTTTGAAAAATGGACTTCATTTTTGGGTTCTTCACATTGAAATATGGTTAGGGTGAATTTTTGGGATTTTTCTGAAATACTTGAATTTTTGATGAATAGAAGAATCCGATAATTCACAATAAATGCTAAATAATGGATTAATTGAGTCATCAATGATGTTCTTATGATGTAAGATCACTTGGTTCGGAATCACATGATAAAATCACTATTCTTGGTCCTGGAATACTTACTATTCCTTGTCTTGGGAAGAAATAATAAATTAATGATTATAATATTATGAAATCCCTTCTCTCCTCCACTATAAACCCCCCCTTCACTCCCACTTCTCTCCACTCCTCTCAAGCCTTGTGACTTGCCATTATTATGCCCAAATCTCTCCACAAGTTACTCCCCCACGTCCAAAAGCTCTCATCCTCCTTAAAATACAAAAACCTCTCCCTTAAGAGATTCTCAAAGGAGGAAGTCTCAAGAGGTAAATTCCTCTTCCCAATTTCATCTTTTCTTTTAAGTTCTTTTCTTTTTTATTTCTTTCCTCACCTCCCTTCACCATAATAGTATGATAAATCTAGTAACATACATGTACATGAATGTATTTCTTCTAGTGGTATATTTCATTATCTTCGCTCCTTTCCCCACCCTTTTATTTGAAAGAAATGAAAGCACCGCTTGAGATGTGCTACTTTACCACATTCAAGAACAACGATTTATCAATTTCTATTATTATCTTTAATTATGGTTATGAAACCATTTGTGTTATGGATGAACCAGATTATTATATATTTAATATATTATATTTTTGGTTCTGTAAGCCTTTGGTACAAATGTAATTAAGTTATAAAGCAAAACACATTCTTTGAAATCAAATCCACCGATTAACAAAAATGGTTATCACTATGGTTATATATATAATAATTCAACTTCACTCTAAATAACCTAATTAAAATTAAAACCATGTAATATCCTGGATATGAACTAAATAATATAACTTCAATTCTGGACAACCACTTTTCATCTTTCATATAATCCAAACTTGAATATAAGTGAAACGATCTTTTAAAGCCAAGTAAACAAACGAGCCTGAATAATGAAATTGATCCTTGTAACAAATAAAAAAGGCTTTGAATGAACTAAAAAGGGTTATAATAAATAAATTGAATATAGAAGAGGTTCTGAAATTTTTAATTAATAATCCTAATTTGTTTATTCAGGTCGTTAATAACAAGTGGAGAACACCAACAGATTTAAGGTAAGGGATCCTCCCCTTTCTACTCTTAATCAAGATTGTTCTCTATGCTATTCCTTTTGTATAATACCAAGTGATGGGGTACATTTATACACCTTCCCATACTGCCCTAATATTTTTTAAGTTATGATAAACCCCTTATCTCTTTCATCAATCCCTCTTAGTTACACCCGATACCATGCCAATAAACCCTGATGGATTCTACCCAAACTTCCTTTATTCCTTCAGGTTTCTCTATCTTTATTTTTACCAAAATGTTATCATATTTTCTTTTATTTAGAAATTCAAAATTCTATTTATATTCTCCAAAATCATGTTCCAAGATCCATCTCTCTTTCTCTTTCGGGGGATATACATGCTTTTAAGTGAATCTCTTTTCGATACTTCCCAATAAGTACACTCGTTTTAAAGTAACTTCCCAAACTTTTACCAAATTTCAAGTGCACTCTATCTTATTTTTTAAGACACCATTATCTTTTTAAATTTTTTATTTTTACTATGAAAACATTTTTGGTTCAATTCTGGTTTTATATAAAATAATTTCTTTTTACTATTTTAAAAGCTCTGTAGTATTTTCCTTAAAACCGCACAAAAATGTTTTAATGCTAATGTTTCTAAAATACATTTCTCATATGTTGTCACTTATGTTTGACACCACTTACCATGTTATATGCCTATTTTACCCTATGAAAATCCATGTATTTTCTAATTCTATCCTTACATGGACACTTTCATGATACGCCCATTGGTTATGATTTATGTCAGGATTGTGGTACCCAATTCTTTCCATGGGTACCCTTATGTTTGTGTATGGTTGATTGTGTATGATTGTATATGTGGTAAGAATATTTATTTGTCAAGAATATTCATGAAAATTTTGAGATGGGTGTGCCCAGATAGTGCTCCAATTCATTGGGTAAGGTTAAGTCTCATGATATTCGATGTGAAACGGGATTGGCGGTTAGCCTTTACCCATACTAAAATGGGAAATGGGATTGGCGGTTATCCTTAATCCGTACTAAAGATATGATTTATGATTATGCCACATTTATATGATTCCATGTTTATATAATCCCATTCTTATATTAAATGATTTTATAAGTTTCATGCTTTGGATATCATTATTTCATGCCTCATAACTCATGTGCTAGAGATGTATCCTTAGGTTCATTCCTTTACTGGGATTTTTAGGTCATCCATTTGTTCATGTGTTCCCCATGGTATCCTATGCAGATGTAAGGGCTCAAAGGAAGTTAGAAGCTCTTTATGGAGATTAAATAAAGAAGTTTTTTTATCCCCATGTTTTATGTTATATGTACCTAGTCTTCCAAGACACCAGACTTAACAATCCTTAGCTTGTACTCTGATGATTAATTATTCTTAAAATCATGAAATGTTTTATATAAAAGGCTCAAGTCGCTATATTTATAGTGCTGCAGTGTACTATTACAGCACACTGTAGTATTACCCATTATTATTTCTTTCAGAAGTTTTTATAAAGGGGTCCATTATCAACACTAAATAAAATCTCTGATAAATGGGGTCGTTTATTAGTGCTTCTAAAAGTGTTGGTAAAATCCTAGGATTTTTGTCACACTTCAATAGTTAGTAATTTTTTTGCATTGATAAAGTCTAATTATAGCACCATTAATGGTGTGTTTTGTAGTAATAAACCCATAATAATGGTTTCTATAGAGAGAAACCATGTGATTATGATAAAAAAACTCTAATGAAATATGATTTACAGTGTTAAAATAGCTGATGTTCTAAACATACCAAATAAGATAGAGATGGAGACTTATGAAAATTCAAGGGATAAAGATGATGAAGGAAAGAAGATTAAATTTCCTCCATTTCAAAACTCAGGGAATAAGCCCATAGAAATTTCCTTAAAAGTGAAGATTAAATTTTATAAGTGTGGAGATATAGGTCATCAGACAAACAAGTATAAGGGAAAGTGAGATGATACAAAAATCTATTGCTTCATTTGGAGGGGAGTTGGGAATTATGTGACTCAATTTACAAATTCAAAATTCAATGAGGTAAATATCCAAATTAAATCATTTGAACAAAAATAATCCTATAAAACAACTACTAATGTTGTAGATATTGAGTTTTCACTTTCAATTTTATAGTATCCTATCTCATGTTTGTTTTAACCAACTATTGGATGTTCAGTTATAAATAAAAACCATTGGAGGTATGATTATCATATAAATAATTTTCAAGGTTTCTAGGTCATTATTACCTATGGATCTAGAACTTATTCCCTTAGTATGATTATATATGAAATTATTAATGGGTTATCTCTCTTTATAATGTTATAATAATAATTTTTTCATAAAGATATATCTCATTCTAAATCCTAAATAAACCCATGATCATATAGTTCTATATAGATAATTATGATTTCCCTATAGAAATTAAAAATATATTATTAGAAAAATTTAAAGGATGAAATTTATTTAAGGAGGGTAAAATGTAACACATAAAAATTTTAACATATGATTTCCTTTAAATATGTCAATATGTTTGATAGGTTTCGCCACATGCAACACTGAACAGAAAAAAATATGATATGTTAAGACCATTAAAACATAACCATTGAATTATTAGGAATTAATATGACCAAAAACACGATGAAATATTTTTATAAATAAAATATTTAATATTAATGGATTCAATTAGTATAGTTAAAATGACTAATACAATCATTTATTACATAGAAATTTATATTTCTAAATATTTATTTTCTATATGATATAAATTTTTATTTCAAGAAACATGTGATTAACGATTATAAAATATATTAGATATGAGTAATTGGTAAATAATAATTTAAATACTAAATTATAGGAAATAAGAATAAATAATAGCTTATATTTTAAAAACATATTTTTCAATATGAACATTTTTCCACTATATTTTAAGATTTTATTTAAATATTGAATTATAAAGTTTTAGATCATTAATTTAAAAAATGAAATTGTTTTTTAGATTAATTATATTAATATAATTATAAAAATAATTTTAGGAAATTTCAAAAAAAGAATTATTTTTAGGTGAATAGTGCAAAATACCGTTTTTACGAATAACATGAATTTTTTAAAATTATGATTATATAAGCAAGAATTGGAAATTAATGAAACATTTTTTGAAGACCAAATATGTATTATTATATGAATTTAAATTTTAAAAAATGTTTTTTATTTAAAAACTCATATTTAATATTTTTGAACATAAGTAATATTTTCACAAAAAATTAATACACTATATATATTTATTTTAAAATAATTTTTATCACTTTTATATAATGAATAAAATGAAATGGGAATAAAATTTTGAATAATTGGATTCATATTATCTAATAATTACCACTTTATTTTTAGGAATAATTATTATGTTACCTTAGGTAAAAACTAGTTACAACGTTAAAAACTAAAATGGTAAAAGTAATAATTCCTGGAGTACAGGGATTGGAACTTGATAAAAGTATGTATATAATGAATTGGATGAGTTTTTTATCAACCTTATCACATAAAAATCCATTATTTATAAATTTTAGATCCAATTGAAAATTTTAACATGTGATCTCTTTATTTTAAGTTGAAATATTTACAAAAATTCCATTCTCACCATTTATAATAGGGGCCTCTCACCACCACTTTAAGGAACTCCAAGAAATTTGGTTTTGAAATGATAAAATTTATTTTTTTCTTCTAAAAGATTAATATTTCAGTATCTTGAGATTTTGGTTACAATATATTATCCAATTCCATCCATTTTAAAGGGATCTTCTAAGAAAACCTCAAAGGGATCAACATGATTAATTATTTTTCTTCAACATATTTATTTTTTATTTTTTATTTCTAATTATAATATTCAAAAACCTATGTAATTAAATTATTATTTTTTATATTTTTAATTTTATTATGATATTTTAATAATCATTAACCTTTATTTATATTTTCTATTAATAAAATCAAAATTGTAATTTGAGTTTATTCGGAATACCTCCACCACAATGTGACATGTTTCATTCTCCATCACCACCTTACAATGTTGGTCTAAAAGGGAAATTTAAAAATTAATTGTGAGATCTATATAATTTACTTTATTCTAATAAAATAAACCACATTACTGTTTTATCCTATTCTATAGAAAATGAAATCTTCAACCATGAGAAAGTCTGGACCATCACCTCTATGAAACGATTGATTTTTGTTTTTATTTTCATCATCACCTTACACAGATTGTCATTAGGGTCATATTATATGATTAATATAATTTTTATGATATAATTAAGGTTTTATTAGTTAATATTGGTTAAAATATTAATGATATGATCAATAAATGATTAATTTTTATTCAATTTTGTCAAACTAATGAACTAAAAGGAAAATTATCTCTTTTTCTATGTAATGAATTTACATAAGTTTATTTTTTTAATTCATTCCAATTATTTTATATCACACTAATAGTAAAAAATTAAGGCCATTATTATTATTTAATAATTATATTACCACAAAACCACCTCATAATAACCCATTAATCATGGAAGGTTCATGTTTGGGTTAGCTTAGTCACATACTTGAAAAATACTTTGAATTTATATCATGGATGAATATGAAACATTATTTAATAATATAGTATTATATTAACATATAAATAATTATTTTTAGTTATGTTAATGTTATATGCGTAATGAATTCATTAATTAAGAAATCAACCTTTGTTCATTAAGAAATACCAAAACATGGTCATCATTGATTTCAACTACCTTGATCATAACAAAAAATACATTGAAATGTGATTATTTTATTATAAACTGTATTAGAAAATCTATTTAAGTATGTTATATGATCTAATAATAATGAAATTTTAAAAAAGAATAAACAAAAACACTACTTTTTTGAAACTAGTTCAAAGAAATAAAGGTTACTTACACCCAATGTTGAAAATTTATAAAAAAATATTTATATGTCTAGAATGATTATAAATGGGGAGTATAAATGGATGTATTTATGAATAAGTTTGTTGGATATGTTTTTAAAAAAATTAATTTAATTATTCTGGATATTGAGAGAATGTGTATAATGAATTAGGACTATGGTAAGAGTTTTCATCTCAAATTAATCTCTTTGTGGGATGTTTTTTATTATACACTTAATTTTATTTATATGGTGTATTTACTAGATATACGATATGTAATATCACAAATTATTTTTTAATCATCATATTTGAAGTTTAAGGACATCCCCACTCTTTCAAGGTGTAACACCTTAAGATTTTGTGAAATATATATTTCTTCATATATATTTAATTTTTTCTATATTTTCTGTCACATGAAACACCTAGTTTATTTGGTGTTATATTAAACATTACGTCTATCTTGGGTTACATGTAACACTGAGTTTAAATGAAACATGAAATATTATTAAATTTTTTCCATTTAATATGATTGTTATCACCTTTCCATTAAAATGATGGTTATGAATAAGATTAAATAAATTATAAAAACAATTTTTTAAACATGTATATAAAATGAATTATTTTTTGACTAATTAATTTCAAATAAAAATAAGAACCATTTGAAAATAAAATTAATCATTTTTTTGAAAAAGTATTTTTATTTCCACAAGTGTGTTTTAAATTAATAACTTTAAAAAATAAATTTAGATGAATTATTTTTATAAAATGTATATTTTATACATTAAATAAAATATCTAACATTCAACTTATGCATTTTCTAGATAAGAGAAAATAATTAATCCATATTTTCACTGAAAAACTGTATCTATCTAAAAAGCAATTTTGTCACCCTTTATAAAAATATACTAAAATTAAAATTTTATACTTTTAGAAAATATATTTTAAAAAATAAAATTCATCTTTAAATTCTGAATGTCAAAATTATATGGGACTTAATTTATGAAAATTTTCTGAAGAGATGATTTTTTCGATGAAATGTGAAAAATACTGATTTTTATTAGAAATTTTCATTTCTATTTAAACATTTAAAAACCTAAAAATTATTTTAATATGTTTTTAAAGGTAAAATTAGTTCAATTATATATATATATGTATGTAAATAAGTCAATTTTAGGTCATTGGAATTAGTTTCATACAGAATTTTCATATAAATTATTTCTAAACTTTTGAACATTTTCTCTTTGGAAAACTATATTCTAATCACAATTATGGAATTAATTTTAAAATAAATTTTGACACATAATGAAGGGAATATGGAAAAATGGATTCTATATTAGGAATAATTATTATTTATATTATATAATTCGGTCAAATTACTTATTTACCATAATGAATACTAAAAATGGTAAAAATTATTTACTGCGATTAAGGTAAAAATGAGTTTACCAGGGGGTAAACTAAAATGATAATGTTTAGAAATTACCAAAAACATATAAAACACATTTTTTTGTTCATATTTCAACCTTAAATCATGTATTATCGATAATGTCCCATTTTAGATCCTATTAGAATGTAAAAATCGTGGGTACACCTTTTTTTTTTTCAAAAATTACAATTGTGCCACTTTCCTCACTTATAAAAGGCTACCACTTTTCCTCTACAATTAACATATCCAAAACCATTTAGTTATAAATCCACCCACCCAATTCATCCCCTTAATTATTTAATATTATTCTAGAAGTATTATTTTGGTCAAAAATACAACCTAATAAGCCTTTTGGTGAAAACCAAAAGAAATTTTCCGAAGAAGAAGTAACATCCCAAACTAAAAGATTTATTTTATTTCTTTATAAACTTTATTAAATACTTATAAATTCATTATGATATAATAATATCAGTATGCTGCATATATTTACATACTATTATGTAAATGTAATGGCCTGAATATATATCATCTTCCATCAAATGTGATATGAAATCATCATTCATGTATACAACAAACTATCAACAAATGAACAAATGTTATTCATTTTCCATAAAAACATATTATGGATAGATATAAAAATGATTTTAATTTTAATATATTTTAATTATGATATTATTATTTCTTTTTTACTTATAATTCCATGCATACCTTCTTTCCTCCCAATCACCAAACCACCAAATAATATATATGATATTTTTAACGTATTTATAATTTTTGTAATTATGATGTCACATATTTCACCATGCTTTCCATTCTGTGGGAATATGATAACATCACTCATGTGTGTAACAGACTAACACCTTACAAAGCAATGTGATTGATTATTCACATAATATTTTAATGGAATGTAATAAAGAAAAGTTTAAGTAAAATAATGTGATATATAAGACATTAAAATTATTCTGGAAAGGTAATATATTATTTACCTTCATTTTATTTCATCCATAGAGAAATTGGGAACAACGTTTATGTATACGTATGACCAACCATCTCCATGAATGATGTATTTCATTTTATATATCTAAAATCTTTGGATTAATATAAATAAAAATATACTAATTATATGTTATATTTATATAATGGTTAGAACTATAGAGATAATGTAACCATGATCAAATTAAAAGGACTGAAAATAAAAAATGAAAACATACACGAAAAACAAAGCATTTTTTACCAGAAACATGATTTTAATAAGGAATTATTGATGAATTGGTAATAAAAATAAAAAATTAAATAATATATGGTATGATAGATATAATTATGATTATTTCATATATTTATAATAAATATATAGTTATTATACAGGAGGTTTTAACAAGTACAAAAGAATTCAATACTTAAGGTAATGGATTTCCATATCACTTTTATTTTATGCGAGACACAATCCATGTACACCATTTGTTTACTTTATGTGGTGTTTATAATAAATATGAATGTTTTTTTATGATTATTATCCTTAAAATTATGGGGTTAACATATTAATTTTTATGATCTCTCTTTCATGGGGTTTATGGTTCCAAAGTTACCAATGTAATAAGATATTTTTGTCTCAAATTACATTCTTGGGGACCTAAGTTATGTTATGCACCTATATTATTCTATAAGGGGTGTATAATATCTCTTTAACATGTTATATAATGAAACTAATTATGTTAATGATATTATAATTTTCATCTAATTTCATTATTTCTTATGGATTTCCATTCAAAGTTACCAATGTGGTAAGAGTTTTATGTTACAATCTCATCGTTTATCAAGATTGTTTATGATTATGTTTAAAATAATAAAATCTTATAATATATATCTCAATAAAATCATGAATTTTTACTGAATATGTTTATTTAGTTAGAATAAAATTTTTACCTTCATTCTCATCTCTTTATTTACTCAATATTTTAAGAGAATATTTTTAATAAAAAACATATTTAATTTTCTCCTTAGTAGAAAACACTTTTTCATCCAAAAAAATATTTTCTAAAAATATTTTGATTTTTTTTAATATTTTTAAAATGGTTTATTAAATAATTTTTACCCATTTTTTACTTGTTACAGTTTTTTTGGAAGGAATCTTCATTCCATTTTATAAACATTTTCTATTTTACTTTTACTGAAAATCTTAAAGAAATACTTGTTTTAATGAGTAAAACATGAAAAAAATTTCTCACCTTCATGAACATTATTTTATTTGAATATTAATTTATATGTTTTAATTATTATTTTCTATGAAAATGATTTTAAAGTTTTATTATATATGAAATAGTTTTTTTTTCAAAGGTGACAATATATTTTCCTCAAGAATTGTTTTAAATGATTTTTAAAGCTTATATTATATGTTTTCAATTTTATTTTTACTAAAAAGTATTTAAAAAATATTTTATGATTTTTTTTATAAAATTATTTTAAACGAAGAGTTATTTTCATCAATAAATGTTCCAAGCGACCTTTAAAAATTATTTTCCATATATGATGAAATCCTTTGATGCTACTAATGTTATATAGGGTATATAATCCAAGGTGGCCATTATAATTATTTCTATGGATGGTTTATATTTGAGATGATAAGATGTTTATGGAACCCATTTCTCTTTGGATGGTTATACAATGATTAAATTATTATGAAACATATTTCTTTTTTCATGATTTATGCTTTGATAAAATGATGAAATAATTCTAAAAATTGTTTCTTTTCTACAGGTTATGTTATTATGAAATTTTTATGAAAACCGTTTCTTTTCTTGGATTATGATATGATGAATTTTTTACTATCTTATTGTGATCATATGTATAATTTTAATTATGTGATGGTGGTTAAGTTATAATGATAAATGGGTAGTACCTATATCTCCCACCAATGCATTAGGTAAAGATTTATATATCATGAGATTAATAGGACTGGAATGGTGAGTGAACCCAATTTAGTAATATTTCATGTACAGTATTTTAGTCTTGGGAGTGAACGTAGAGTGATACAATGGTTTCTAGTATGAAACCATTCCACTATGATAGTTTTGGAAATGATCTATGAATAGTAAGGAAATTATTTTCTAAATTTATTTTTATGACACATTCCCCTGTATTAAGTCAATATTTTTCCCTCATGGACCATGTTTTTTTATTCCCTTATGATTCTTTTTTTTGAACTTCCAATCTTTATTCCATTACTAAATATTTTTGATCATTTATATGTATTTTATGGTTTTAATAACTTATTATCACATTCTAAACCTTTTATGCTCATTTTATGTTTACATATTTTCCTTATATACCCTTATAGAGCATTTGAGATGGACCTTTATTATGTTCCTTTCCTCAGGTTATATTCATTGGAATTACATATAATATTTCTATAAGGGTTCTAGATATGAGGAACTAAGTTTTAAACAATTTATAACTCTTATAAACTATTTTTTAATGTATCCAAGCTTTCAAAGGCACTATACCTTTACGATCCTTAGGCGTGTGTTTGTTTAATGTAATGAATATTCATCTAAAATATGTAATATATATGTGTGAGATTTTTGGTTCACTATAGTTGGTATCAAAGGAAAGGTTTAGTAATACTTTTGAAATTAGGAAGAGAAAAATTTAGGGAAATATCTAGGTACATGTATAGGGATATGTATTAGGATAAGTATAAGGATGATACAAAGTATAAGAAAATGTCATAGATTTTTTTAAAGGATAGAGAAAGAGGTTTACAAGAAATTACACCCCTTTATAGATACAAAATGTTTATGTGGATATAGAAAATAAGTACCTATGGGTAATAACTCCAAAAGGGAATATTAAGATGGAATCAATCGTCCCCTAATGCATGAAAATAACCCTTCCCGCACATCTAGATTGAAACTACCACAGGATATTCTTTTTAGATTCATAAACTCTTTACAAACCATTATAAAGGATTTAAGTTATAACCTTGATTAACCTAGGTTAAGCCTATGGTTTCATCAATTGAAAATAATGTTTCATGATTTATACAACCTATATGTTATTTTTCATGATTATGTGGTTTTACACTGTGAATATTGTTACTCACACTATATTTTTTGGTTTTAGTAAATGGAAGTAACTAGAAGGAATTAGATTAAAATTTATTGGGATATAGAATGTGTTTATGAGAAACCAAACGGGGTGATGTCTGGAGTGAAAGGTATTGTTATTATACCTAATAATTTATCACAATATATGATTAAAAAATTGCATCTCAACCAATAATCAGATCCACTAAAGAAGAGAAGGATAATTTTTACCAATATATCTGGTGGTGGAGAAAATTAAATAAAGAATATTTAGTTTCCTATATGTCGAGAATGTGGGATGAAGAACCCATGTGAATGTATTAGAGGAACAAGAAGATATTTTGAGTATAGAAAAGAATTCCATAAAAGAAGTAATTTATGAGGGAAAAAAATGAAAAGTTCAGTTAATGAAGTGGATGAAAATAATGGTCTCCCTAAGGTATCATTAATGGATGAATGTTTTAAATGAGTAAATTTTGGTCTTTATGGAAATCGATGTCCTATAGTGAATGCTCGTGAAGGGAATTAAAAAGGTGGTATGATTTATGATAATACTTTTGATTTCATTGATACCCAAAACATCATATAAAAGTTATCGTATATTCTAACAATATTTTTTATGTTAAATGTTAGAAATAAGATTAAATTGATATTGATTAAATTTAAGGCATGATTAATATTTCATATTGTAGGAAATAGGTATTAAGGAATAAGATGACGAAGCATAATTACTTATTTAATAATTAAATTGGATGATTGAAGTGTCTATATAATGGAATTAAAGAATTATATTATATGAATTATGAAATTTAAAAGGATTGTTCTGTATATGATTTTCATTAAGGATTTTCAAAAAATATGTTGATATGTACTGATGACATAAAATAAGGATTTATTATAAAAGTGATATTTTATAGAAAACACATAATTATGGGAAGATGGAACTTAATTTGTTTCGGATGTAGATATAATGATGTTGTGATAAAGATATGTTGGATATGAATAAAGTAAATTAGATAGTATTGATGAACCTGAAACTGATTATTGATTTATAGAAAAATTATTTTATGTTATCATTGAAGGAGTTTACCAAATTATTGGATTTATGGAATATATTAAATAATATGTGTTTTTATTAAGTTAATGTGGTTTAAAATTATTGTATTTATGGAATATATTCAATAATATGTGGTTTTATTAAGTTAATGTGGATGTATGTATGTTTTAATTATGGTTTTATGGTAATTCTTGTCATTACCATGTTTCAAGAAAATATATGATCAATCTATTCACACATTTAGTATGTGACATTAATATCTAATTTTGGTTGTTTAAGGGAATAATGATAAGTTGATTTTTTAAATTTAGAGACCTTATTTCTAACTTTTTTGATTCTAATTTTGGAAAGATATGGAGAATTCTTAAGGTTAGATCTCTGTGAAATGGATTAAGGTTATTTTATTGATAACTTGTGATAAAATTCCATTTTTGATAATATCTATAGGAAGAAGGAATAACTTATCATTAATTTATAGATATTATGACCCACTAGTGCATTATGAGAAAAATCCATATTTACTTATTAAAGTAAGATATTATGTGAAAGTTGATCTAAGACTAGTAAAAGTTTGGGATTGTTCTTATAAAATGGAATTAAATCAAATAAATATATCTTATCATGAAAAGTACCCAACTTTAGGAAAAGGAACTTGAAATGATATTTTATCCTATTACAATCATTTATGATGATATTAATGAAATTTTTCACACCTATATAGTTTATGGTTTTGTGGTGTTTTATTTTCACATGATCATTCACTTTCTTATGATTAATGATCTTTGTAACACTCCATTATTATTTGGAAATTATGCTTCTCTTCCATGTCTAAATCTTCACTTCCCACCTATGTTCTCTAATTTGGAAACCTAGTGTGTTTTTAACTAGATGAACTTCAAAAAACCTTTTATACAATTTCAATAGGTAGTTTTATTAATCTTTTTAATGATGTATGTTTCCCACAAAGTTATTTTCAAAATGTTAATTCCTTGTTTATCAAGAACAAGTTCAAATCTCAAGGATGCAATTTGTTTAAGGGGGGTAGAATGTAAAACATTGAGATTTTTTGAAATTTATTATTTCAAATAAATTTAATCTTTTGGATATTTTTTTATATGTAAAATTGATTTTATCTTGTTTTACAAGTCACATATAGTTTAGCTTGTGTTACACGCAACACCAATTTTAAATGAAAGGTGTATATTTTTAAAATATTATTGTTTTATATGAAAGTTATCACATGGATATTAAAATGGAATGTATGAATAATATTAAAAATACTAATAAAATATATTATTTAAACATGTATATAAAATTAATTCATTGGTGACCAATTTATTAGAATGAAAATAAGAACCATTCAAAAATAAAAGAAATTTTGTTTTGAAAAACTATTTTTATGCGAACAAGTGTGTTTTTTGAAAAAAATAAAATAAATTTTGGTGAATTATTTTAATAAAATTTATATATTATATTTTCAACAAAAATTTTAACATCCTTATTCTATGTTTTTATAGAGGCGATGAGAAATAATCTAATTTTTCGTTTAAAAACTGCATTTTTCTAAAAAGTAGTTTTGTCTTCTTTTGTGTGCTTATTTTAAAATTTATTTATTCCAATATTAGAAAAATTATTTTTTTTAAAAAACCTTTTTTGAAATAATCATATAAAAATTATATGGGAGTTAATTTTTGGGAATTTTATGAAAAGATAAACTTTTCCATAAATAGTGAAAAATACTGGTTTTTATTAAGAATTTTCATTTATTTTAAAACATTAAAAAAATTAAATATTATTTTAATATAGTTTTAAAATTATAAACAGTTCAATAATATATCTATTAATTTAATTTATGTCATTTTTAACAATTTAATTTTTAATTATGATGTAAAAACTCTTTAAACTTTTGAACATTTTCCCTTTGGGAAACCAATTTTTCAATGTGATTATAGGATTAATACTTAATTAAATTTAACCACATATTTGAATGGAATAAGAAAAAAATTATTAAATATTTTGAATAATAAAAATTTATACTATCTAATTATATCAACATAATATTTGAGCATAATTAATAGAAAAAACAATAAAAATTATTTTCACCGATTAAGGTAAAAATGGGTATACCGGAAGGATAAACTAAAATGATAAGGGTTAAAAATGACCCAATTTTTTTTTTAAAAAATTTTGTGGAATTATTTAGACCATAGATATTTTTTTTAACTATTATGGATCATTATTTATCCTTTTCTCATGTAAAAAATGTGAGTACATATTTTTATTTTCAAAAATTATAGTTGTGCCACTCACCTCACTTATAAAAGGCCACCACTCTCCTCTTCTATTCACACTGCCTAAAAAATTTGTCTCAGCCAATTACTTCCGAAATAAGTTCCTTAATTAAATCCATTAATATTCGAATCATTATTTTGCTAAAAAATCTATCCTAAGAAGCCTTTTGATGCAATCTAAAAGAAGTTTTCAAATGAACAGGTAACATCTCTAATTAAGTGTTTTATTTTATTTATTTATATAACTATTTAAATTATTATTAAAACATAATTATATAATAATATTTGTATCCTAAATATAATTATACTTTATTATTTTAATTTAATAACCTTGATCCGTCTCCCCTTCCATCAAATGGGATACAAAATCATCATTCATGTGTATGAAAGAATACCACCTCATGAGTTGATGTTATTTATTTTCCATAATTACCTTTCACGAATGGTTATAATGATTTATTTAATGTTAATATATGATATTTATGATTCTATTATACCTATATATTTATAATATCACAACTAAATTCATACCTCCCAACCTATTGGAATCCAATAACATTGCTCCTCTGTACGGTAGACCACCACTTTGCGAACTAATGTGATGTGTTTTTGATTTATATTTTACTTATATAGTAATAAGGATAGATTATATATATATATATGATATTGGAAACATATTTATAAATATTTAATTATTATATCACATATACCTCCATACTTTCCATTATGTGGGAATATGATAACGTCGTTCGTGTGTACGACGGACTACCACCTCGCAAAGCGACATGATTCGTTCTTCACATAATATTTACAAGGAATCTAATAAGGATAGGTTTAAATAATATAATGTGTTATATATGAAAAAAATTATTCCTAAATTAAATATTTTATCTACCTCTCTTTCATTTTATCCATTGATAAAATGGAAACAATGTTCATGCGTATGTACGACCTACCGTCTTAATGAATGGTGTATTTCATTTTCTATCTTTAAAATTTATTGAATAATATAAATAAATATATACCAAATATATATGATATTAATATCATGGTTAAATTTATTGATATTATGTAACCATAATCAAAGTATTAGGAATGAAAATAATAAGTCAAAACATACATGAAAAACAAAGCAATTATTACTTGAAACGTGATTTTGATAAGAAATTGTTGAAAAACGGGTAATAAAAGGTCATAAATAAATCATATATGGTTTTATAAAAAAGATTATGGTTCTTAAATATATTTATAATAAACTTATATTTATTATACATTAGGTTTTAATGTTTACGAAGGTGTTGAGACTTTAGGTAAGTGATTTCCGTCTCACTTTTATTTTCTATGTGTCATAAGCCATATTCACCACTTGTTTCTTTTATGTGGTTTATATACTAACCATGAATTAATTTTATTATTATCCTAAAAATTATTGTAATTTACATATATATTTTTAGGATATCTTCTTTATGGGGTTTATGGTTCAAAAGTTACCAAAGTAGTAAGGGATTTTGGTTTCAAATTGTCTTCTTGGGGACCTAAGTTATGTTATACACCTATCTTATTTTATGATGTGTTCATACCACTAAATTGAAATTTTATATAATGAATATATTTATTTTCATGATATTTTATTTTTCATTTTATTTTACTATTTCATGGGGATTATGATTCAATGTTACCAAATTGGAAAGAGTTTTACCTTACAATCTCATCATTTATCGGGATAGTTTATGATTATAATTCCAATGATGAAATCCTATGATATATTTCTCAAGAAGGTTGAAAATATTCTTATAAACTAGTAATATCTTGATAATACAAGTTTTCCATTAATTTTTCTCTCTTCATGTAATTGAAAGTTCTAAATAATATTTTTTAGAAAAATCATGTTTTTTCTCTCTTTAGTAAAAAACCATTTTTCTTCAAAAACCTTGATTTCTAAAAATGATTTAAAAAATGTTATTATCATTATTCAAATGAATTTTTAAATAATTTTTAACCATGTTTAACTTTTTTACATAATGATTTGAAAGTATTCTTCATGTCCTCTTCTAAATAATGCATGTTTAGATTTTACTAAAAATGTGAATGGAATATTTGTTTTAATGTGCACGACATGAACATAATTTCCCACCATCATAGAAATTATTTTCATTAAATATTCCTTTATAAGTTTTCAGTGTTATTGGAAATGAAAATTATAATTTTTTTTAAAATGTATTTTCCAATTTTAAAAGATATTTTCCTCAAGAAATGTTTTAAATTATTTTTAAATATTTCTTTATAAGTTTTTATGGTTATTTTAAAATAAAATTATTTTAAACTTTTTTATGAATTTTTATAATTAATATAATATTTTCAATGAAAATTTATTTCCTCAAGAAATGTCCCAATTGATCTTTCAAAATCATTTTCCATCCAAGATGACTACATTTGATGCTACTTATTCTTTATTGGTGATATGTTCCAAGGAAACCATTATAATTATTTATCTTGTTGGTTTATATTTATGATGAAAATATGTTTGTGATACCTATTTCTCTTCTATAGGTTTTACCATGATAAAATGATTAAGAAAACCAATTATTTGTCTATGGGTTATGATTAGATTAAATGAATAATTGATCATGAAACCTATTTATTTTATATAGGTTATGTTATTATGAAATTTTTATGAAACCCATTTCCTTTCATGGTTTCTAATATGATGAATTTTTAATGATCTTTTGGTACACATATGTATGATTTTAATTATGTAACAATGGTTACATTATATCCATAGAAATTTGGGACCTATATATCCTTATAATTCATTGGGTAAAGATTACTATCTAATGAGATTAAGAGGTATTGAATTAGAAGTAAACCTAGTAAATAAGGGATTATGTCCACTATGGTATCTTGGGTGTGAAACCTGAATACTATTATGGTTTGGGGGAGTGAACCCATTCCACTATGATAGTTTTTTTCAATGATACCTCACTAATAAGGAAATGATTTTATATGCTTATGTGTATTCCATAATTCTATGTATTACATCAATTATATACTCTGATGGATCACAATCTTTAATTTACTTATGATTCATGTCTTTTGAACTTCTAATTTTTATTCCACAACTCAAGATTTTGATCTTTGATATACTGAGTATGGTTTTTATATATTATTATTATGTTATCATACCCTTATTACCTTATTAAGTTTATGTATTTACCTTGTTTACCATTACTGAGCATCAAAGATCACCCTTTGTTAGGTTTGTTTTACCCAGTTTATGATGATAATTATTACGTGATATGTTTAATAAGGGTTCTATTTATGAGAAACTAAGTGGGAGATGATGTATAATTATTATGAACCGGTTTTTTATGTTTCCATGTTTCCAAAGGAACTATACCTTTATGATACTCAAGTTCATGTTTGAGTAATTTAATGAATATTAATAAAAAATACGAAATATCTATGTATGATAAGTTTGGATCACTACAAAAGGGATTTTGATTTGAATGTTTATAAATTCATAAAGGTTTTCTTAGTCTAAATTATGATTCTTTGAGACATGTAACATGATATACACCATTTCTTATATGCATTGTTTTCTATTAATATAATATACCATAAATATTTTATAAATAATTTCATTATATTTGAAGGGATTTACTATCCTAATCATGTTTCCTTATTCATGTAACTATTGATTTGGTTGTTTCTCCAATTTTAAGGATTTTTTTGAAACTGAAATGTCATTCATTGAGTTATGATAATTATCTTGTAAATATTTTATATAAGTTGGTAATATTCAATAATTTAACTGTATTATATTTAATTATCTCATTTTTTTCTAGGGATATATATTCTTACCATGTAAACCATTTGAAAAATATTTCTCACATCTTGGGTTATGTTCCTTTTCAACCATCCACCTTATTTATCTAGATGGATTATGTTCATGTTATTCCAGTATTGACTTAGCTGTATATTCATTACTCTATATGGTGTGAATATTAAATGTAATATAATTCAGACTGGATTATGTTTCCCTAGAAATAATGGTATTCAATTGACATGGGGAAAAGTATGGGTGTTCCATATTTTATTGTTTTAATATGAATGGTTATTGAACAGTTAAGTATGTATTGTTTTTCCATACAACTTATTTCTTAGGATGGGTTATGATCATGTTGTCCCTTACATTGAAATGGGGAAAAGTATTGAAATTGTTAAATATTAGTGAATTCTAAAAAAAAATTATTATGTATTAACATTCCATATTTTTCATTTTATGGATAATAATTCTTTTATTCAGCCATAGGTTCCTTATAGAATGGTATGGAAGGTATTTTTGACTATCATGATGAATAAATTAGACATAATTAGGTGATAGTTGGGGTTTAAAATTATACAACCCTTTAATACATCTAAAGGTATCATGTGAAAAAATGTTTGGATATTTATAGTGTTACTTCTCAATTCAATAAGATAAATTGTCAATGGTCTCTACAGTAAGTAAATATCTTAGAACTATGCCTTGAAAACAAGTTTTTTATATTTGGGATTGTTCATTCCACCAGTATGAGATCAGAATTATTGATTTCAACGTTTATTTTATTTATATGGATATATAATACTCCTAGATTCAATTGATTATGAAATTATTCGTATTATTTATTCTGGGAATATTATGAATGTAATGATTTTGTTTTTTAGTTCTTTAGTAATATGTTTCTCTAACTGATCATTTGAGGTTACTTCTTATGTTTGTTTCCTAGGGTTATGGAGAAAAGTATTAGACATTATATTTATTATATAATACCATGTTTTTATAATTTATGTGATACCTTGAAGAATTATTACAGATTAAGTATTTTCTCTTATAGTGGAAAAATATATATACTTATGTTGAGAAATAAATGGGTTTTGTTAGTTTATGTATTGTCCTAATTTTCTGAAACACTAAAAATAAAAGTTTATAAGAATGTATGTAATTAAAATTTTTCATTAGGTAATGTAATTCAGGGATATTTATATTGATAATTTTATAGTTTACTTTGAATCTAGTGTAACATCCCACCCCTCATCCACTGGTTTGGGTAGAGGAGGGTGATATCGGTCCTTAGGTGACATCCCCATGGTATCATGATGCATCACTAAAGAACTATAATACCTTGCCTTTACCTGTGTCTTGATTGATAACATCTACAAACACACCAAAGTTCCTAAGAAGGGGGTTAGTATAAAATTCAATTGAAATTCAGAAATGAATTTCCAAATCACACCACTAGGATAAACATGTTACCATATTTATATTAAATGATTTAAAGTTTTTTAAGGAGTTTATTTACAATTTTTTTCCAAGTAATGAAATCAATAAAGCCTTTAAAACAATTCTCTAAGGAATACATAAAATAATAATTTAACTGTTTAATAAATTTTTTATTTTCCATATACTCTTTCATGTCCACACACATCAAAAAAACATACACACACAAGCTTGGTGTTACCATTTATGGTGCAAATTCACGTCTATACTCCTTCCCTTTGATAGCGGTACTTCATGAGAATTATCCATCCCATTAAACTCATACACAATCATTATGCCAAAATCATATAGAACCATTTAAATAAAACCATTTCTTACATTTTGAGGCATTTAAATAAATAATTTATTTCCGTAAAACTAAACATAATTTTAGAATCACCATTTTTAAATTAGAAATAATGATTTTACAAAAAGTTATCCAATTACTATGATTTCAAAAACCATAATTTAAATGATAATTTCCATAAAATCACACCACGATTTTGAAAAAATATCAATAAATTAAATGAATTTGAAATCGATATCTCAAGTTATAATCAAGAGGACTCAAGAGGGAAGCCACCAACCTCTCAAACTTTAGTAAAAATGAAGAATGGCCAAAAACTTCAAAAAACCCAACTTAAATATTCTAAATATGACCTTAGATTTTATTCCCTTAAATAGAAACAATCATATCCCATCATTATTGACATCATAAAACATAAATATATCCCCAATATATTAGATCTAAGATTCAAAGAGTGGGAGGAAGATGATATCTAAGAAAACAATGAAGAACAAGCACTTACTGAAAAAGTGGGCCTCCGATGCACTTTTATTCACATTGGAATCGCCCCCAGATCGAAAGGAATTGTCTCTATAGCCTTGCGAGGAAGAGGAATTCGTGTTATAACTAGATTATAGGGAAAAGTCTGTAATGGGGTAAATAAAGTTAGATATACAAGTTTTAGATCCAATTTTTAATAGTTCATGGTTAATGTTCATAGTTAGGAAAACCATGCACCAACTATGCATGATCCACTGCCTCTAAACACACCTCACATGGTTGTCTTATAAAGTTAGAAAAAATGTGAACCCACCATGATATACCCCACTTTTCAGCACTCTATAGTTTCTACTTGGTATTTTCATGACTTAGCTAAACCGTTCACCAAACTGTGCACCTTATTAGTGCCCAATATTTTAGGTGCACAGTTTCTTGAAGGTGTTACACAATTTCTACTAACCGTACACCACTATAAAATACTCAAAACAATCCAAAGATCCTCCAAAACTCATAGAACATAATTTTATCATTATATATTCTTAAAATAAATAAATAAAGGGTCACATACTTGAAATTTGGGGTGATACATTCTCCCCACCATTGGTCTTTTATTCCTTGGAAAGTATAAAACCACAATTATCCTGAAAGAGTTGAGATCATTACTCCACCATTTCCTTCTAACGCTCCCACGTTTCTTCCTAAATCTAAAAAAGTTTCCATAAAACCCACACTAGATCGGTTCTTTTCCCAAACAATAAATTCTCTTGGATATCCACAATCTATACCACCACATGAATATATCCTTTAATAGTATCCCCACCATTTAGTTTTAACCTCACAGAAACACATTCATAATTAGATTTCTGTGCCTATTCAATTTTATTGATCAAATTTGGAACAAAAGAAATTATAAAGAAAAACACAACACTAAATTGGTCTTCATAATCCAAGGGAATGTTGTCTATCTCTTACATTAGTTTCCATTGACCTAAAGCCTATTTCACCAACTAACTATATGAATTTTCACTTAATGCATCCACCACAGATTTCCATTTACCTGGTGTATACATTAAGTCAAATTCAAATATTTGAATGTACTCCATTCATCTTATTTGACCCATATTCAAAGATCTTTGGGATAAAATGTGTTTCAAGATCTTATGATTCGTAAACAATATGAATTTCTCACCAAAGAGGTAATTATAAAAATTCCTTAAAGCATTAATCAAAACTACTAATTCCAAATTATATTTTTGGTAGTTCTTCTCATTAAACCATAAATTATAAGAGGCATAATCAAAAAAATAATCACCTTGCATGAGAACACATTCAACCCAAATCTCAATGCATCACAATACACCATAAAACCTTGTCTTGATTATAGAAATATCAAAATCGGTGCTAATGTGAGGCAAATTTTAAGCTATTTAAAAGAATTATTGCATTCATCATTCCATTGGAATGGAACACCTTTCCTTGTCAAATATTTCGTTGGTGAATCTAATTATGAAAATTATTGAATGAAACACTAGTAATAGCTATCCAGGCTAAGCTAACTACATATCTCAAAAAAATTATTTTGAGGGTGAAAATATATCACCACCTCTATCTTTTATAAATCTATATAAACACATTTTTAATAGATAACAAGGCCAAGTAAACATACCTATTGTATAAAAAATTCACACTTTGGAATTTTTTCATACAAAAGATGATCCTGAAAGAATTCCAATACTATTTCCATGTTTTTCTCATACTTAGCCATTGTCCTTAAATACACTAGTATGTCATCCACAAACCCCACCATAGAATAATCTAGATACCTCTAAAATATATGATTCATAAATTCCATAAATATAACTGGTGCATTCGTAATACCAAAATGCATGACCATATAATCATAATGACAATAAATACTTTTCAAGGATATCTTCGAAATATCCACCTTCTGAACCTACAGTTGGTGATATCCCAAACAAAAATCAATTTTAGAGAACCACATGGATTGCTTAAATTTATTAAATATATCATCAATTAAATGAAGAGGATAATAACTCCTTATTATAACATTATTAAGTTCACAATAATTAACACAAAGCCTAAGAGTTCCATCTTTTGTTTTTCACAAAAAAATAAGTGCTTCCCAAGGAGATGTATTAGACAAAATGGACACTTTTCATTCCAATTATTTAAACTATAATATCAATTCCCTTAATTATGTTGGTGCCAAATAATAATATGGAAGTGAGATAGGGCTAGTCCTTGTTAAGATATCAATCATCAAATTCACTTCTCTTTTGGGTATAAACCCTAAGAAATTGAAATGAAATACATAAAGGAATTAATACATTACTATTGGAAAATATTTATTCTAAGTCACATATACTAATACAAAGGTGAAATATGTCATCTGTTAAGAGATAGTTCCAACAACTGGTTCCAAAAATCTAGTACTGCTTGACTTTACATTCTGATCTCCTCTAAAGAGATACTGGACACCATTTCTTATTGTAAAAATAACCCTTTGGGTATATATTTTGATGTGGGATTTGAACATTGTCTACCAATACATTCCCAAGATTAAGTCTTAGATTTCTATCTTGAGCATAGAGAAATCCAAAATCAATTCTTCCCCTCAATAGTTATAGAACATGATTTTCACATAAAGGCTCGACATTCTCTTTGGTCAAGAGGATTTTGTAGTTAAAAGGAATCATCTCAACATGAAAACCTATAATATCAAAAACGTGAGAAGAAATAAATTAATGGGACACACCCATATCAAAAAAAGATTTCATAAGGGAAAAATTCAAAATAATCCTACCTAACACCATCAAAGGTCCATATTGATCATCCATAATCATTTTCTCATCTCAATAAAATTTCTCACTCACTTCACTTTTTTCCTTGTTACCTTGTTGAGATTTCACTATTTGAGTGATCATTAAATTCCTCAAATCACCATTAATTTGTCAGTTCTTATGATGATAATTATTCTACTGCACTAATCCAGTTGAAGAATATAATGTCTGAGAGGCATGAGATTTATCCCTAGCACATGACGTTGTAGAACCATGATAACAACATTAAGGATTATTCATTTGAATTTACTTATAACATAATCTAGGTGGTTTCATACAATCTCATTTCACATGCTCAAAATAACCACACTAAAAGAATCCATGAAAACTCTTCAGTTTTGGAGGAAGATTGATTGATCCTGCAGTCTAATTCTGTGTTATACCCCACCTTGGAAATTGGGTTCCATCTTTCTCTTATTTCCAACATTAGATTTCCCACCAGTTCCCATTGGAATGAACATGCTTCCTCCAACTATATTACATAATATGTATCTTTATTTCACCATCACTCTATTTACCATATATGTATTTTTCATTATACAAATCATTAAAATCCTTGAGAGAATTTTTGGTTAACCCTGATTCAAAATTGTGTTCCTTCAAGGACACACTTGAAGGAGAATTTAGTGGAAATGGGAGTAAATTCATAAATTCAGCTCTATACTCTATCACTATGAGGTTATCTTTCTTTAAATTGAATATTATTATTGTTCTTTAAATCTATAAAGTATGAGTATATAATTATTTGTTAAACATTTATTCAAAATAATCCAATGTTCTGCCTTTGCCTGATTTATTCTGAATTTCCAAATCCCACCATTAGAATGTAAGATCTTAAAGCATATACATTACCAACTTCACCTTCAACTCAACTGGTGTTCCTAGGAAATAAAAATATTTGATTCTTCCTATTATTCCACACTTCTTATTTTTTTAGTTCTGAATTACCCCAAAAGATGGGTGGATTCTTCTTTTGGAATTGAACTAAATGATCCACTTACCTTGTCTGATCAGTTATATTCCCTATTTCCATGGCTTGAAAATCCTAGAAAATTATATAAACCAACTGATGGTTCACCTGTGGCTCAGGTATAACCACATTCTCAATAGACTCTTCTAGTTGGTTTTTATGACACCTACTAAGTTCCATTCTCTATAACCAAAATAAAAATCCATTTAGTCTCACACTATTAAAACTAAAATCATTGAAATTTAAAATTTACCAAATAACACATAACACAACAAGGATTTCCAAAATTCAACGAGTTCTTCTTTAAAATGAATTTCTAAAATTCATCCTTTCTTTTTAAAAATCAAAAAAATTTCAACAATTTTAAAAAATAAACAATTTTTTCGCAATTAAAATAATCATGACTCAAAATTAATTATGAACTCTTAGTGTGAATTCATTACTATCAATTCATTTCATGCTATTCTCATTGACTAAACCCACGATGATGATTTTACAAATCCTAAAAGTGTCCCAAAACACTAATGTGCCCAAAGTTTATAGTAACTTGAAGTTTAACATAAATAGTTTGTATATTACTTTTTATGCTATGCATTTCATGTCCCAAAGATCTTATCTCTTTGTTACCATACCAAGAGACCCAAGAGATATATTGACACTATTTTCATATCAAGGATCAAATACACTAATACCATTTGTAACATCCATCCCTTAACTCATTGGCTTGGGTAGAGGCAGAGGGTGTTACTAGGCCCTAGGTGACATTCTCAAGTAACCAATGGCTGGAAATAAATTCCAAGTGCCACATAAAAAGTTAGGGAGTGATTTTTCCCTTTGATGATAAAAATTAATATCCAAAATAAAGAACCAAACAATGCGTAATATGATGCATGAGTACAAGAAAATATACCACTAAAAGTATAACTAAACAATAATAATATAAAAGTAAAAAGTGAAATCAAAATTAAAAAAAACTCAAAGAAAACAATGAAAAAAACTTAGAAACTACCAACTTTCTCCAAGATCCAACTCAAAAATCCATTCCCATGGTGTCATAATGCATCACTAAACAACTTAGATAACATGAATCTATATATATCTTGATATATAAATTAAGAAACCACACCAAAGTTCCCAAGAAGGGGGTGAGTATAAAACTCAATAGGATTTCCCACTGACTTAGAAAATCAAACAAATAATATAGAACATGTTATAAAATTTATAAAAAATATTTCAAAAACAATTTAAAGCAGTTTATATCTAACCAAAAATATTTTTCCAAAGAGAACAATGAAATAAGTCTTTAAAACCATTTTCAAGGAACACATTAAAGAATACTTTAACCATTTTTCTCAAGTTATGATTTGGAATATTTTTTTATATGTCCACATAAATCCACAATAGGAGCACACACAAAAACAATATTAGTGTTACCATTGATGGTGAAACTTCACATCCACACTCCATTCATTTGATGGTGGTACTTTACAAACATTATCCATCCCATTAAAATCATACACAACCGATATGCCTGAATCATATCAATACATTTAAACACACTCCTTTATTTCATTTCATGTAATTTCAAAAAAAAAATACTTTAATCATACCAGCCATAATTTTGAAATCACCATTTTAAAATTATAAACAATGTTCTTCTAAAAAGTCATCCAATTCTCATGATTTGCAAAACCATAGTACAAAGAAGAATTTATTTCAAATCACACAATTATTTACAAAAAAATATCGAGAAAATAAATAAATTTGTAATCAATCCTTCAATTTATAATCTAGAGGATTAGAGAGAGAATCTACCTACCTATAAAACTAAGGAGAAAATGAATAATGGCATAAAACTTTTAAAAACATGACATAGATTGTCTAAATCCATCCTTAGATCTTGTTCCCATCAATCACAAAAATCATATACCATCATTATTGACATAACAAAACATAGATATATGCACAATGGATTAGACCTATGATTCCAAGAGAGTGTAGAAGAAGATATCATCTGAAAACAATGAAGAATGAGCTCTTACTGATGAATCTGGGCCTCCAATGCACTTTGATTTTCCTTAGAATCAAACTTAGATGAAAAGGAATGGTCTCTAGTCTTTAGGAGGAAGTATAATTCTTATTATGTCCATATTATGGAAAAAAGTCATTAATGGGAGTAAACTGATTTAGATCAACAATTATTGGATCTAATTTTTGAATTTTCATGATTAGGGAACATGGTTAGGAAAAACATGTGCCAATCATGAATGAGACACTACCTACAAACAAACCTCACATGATTTGATCAAACATTTAGAGAAACCATTAACTAACCATGTTATACCCCACTATCCATCACTATACATTTTCTCATGGGTAGTTGCAATATTTACCCAAACCTTGAACCTAACCGTGCCCCTACCTAGTGCCCACTCTTCTAGTTTCATTGTTTCCTAGAGGTGTTGAGTGATTTATACTAATATTAATCAAATCATACACCTCTTGAAAATATTCAAAAACATTAAAAAGATCCTATGAAAATCCCTAAACATAACAAAATCATTATATATACTTAAAATATACAAATAAAGTGTCAAGTACTAGAAACCAAGGGTGTTATTTTTAGTATGTAAAGTATGTGTTTTAGGGTCCAGATTCAGGAGTGTTGGTTTGGAGAAACATGATAGTACTCTACATCATTCTCTTAAATATATAATAAGAATAAGTTATAATTGAACATGTTTAATTGGTATATGAGAAATGGCTCTGGATAGTAAACACACTTTATGAGGAAATCCATTATTGTTAATTAATCTCAAAAGAATAATAAGTTTTTTGAAAATCTATTTTTAAAATTTCTATGAATTTTTTTATTATGAAATAATTTTATTGACCAATTTATATAAAAATAACTACTATGTGTAGGGAAAGGGTGATTAGTAGCTACGACATTATCAGGTGATGGTCGTATAAGAATCTAAATCCCTAAATCTCATTCCATATATCATATATACTCAATAAAGTGTTCATTATACTATGGGATATGGTATTATCTATATCCATTATGTTTAGTCAATGATTGAATGATCTCATTATGAGATCCCAACCTATCCTTGTACTGCATAGTAAAGGATAAAATCCCCACATGAATTCCATTTGAGGTAGCTAATGATGAAATAATAACAATACCATAATAACATTCCTAAATCAATCATGGAATAATATTGATCACCCATCCTTTAATGTTACTAATACTCTAGAGTCTTGCCTCATTGTTAATGTTTAAATGGGATTAACTCTGGCCATTATCCTCCCCACCCTATGTCTTACCTTAACCCCCATACATGTTAGTCTGTAAGTCATATGTCACATGTGAAATTATAATAATAATTTTTTTTTAAAAATTATTATAAATAATTTATAATATAATTTTAGTAATTCAAATATATATATATATATATAAACCAATAATAATTCATTGCTACTTATTATGAACAAACTTTAATTTAATACAATTTTTTATATTATCTAATACACATAAAATTATATAATATCACATTATTCATCATCATATTCATCATCATCACCCTGGGTCCATAATATCTTCATTTTTATTAATTTTCATTACTTCATATTAATTAACATATAATTTTTTTTGTCAACACCATCAACCCATAGTTGAAAATTCTTATCAGTGTTATATTCATCTCCATGAGAATTAGTTTTATAGAAAGACATCACTTTGGAAATTTTAATAATTTATAACTCTACATAATCAATTAAATTTTAAATAAATTTAATTTCATGTGATTTAATTTTATTATACACCAATAATCAATTTTGTTTTATGTAAAAAAATATATGTCAATTATGAACACGTAACCCTCATTTAGTATCAAACTAATTAGGTATAATAATTTAAACATTTTTTTCCAAGAAAGATAAATTAATTGTTTCATCCACTGTGTAATAAAATTAAATGTCACTTTCTTTGTGATGAATTATATTTAAATAAAAAACTATTTATTGATTTCTTTTAGTCTCTATTTGTGTGTTTTTAAAATCAAAATCCATTGAAAATATATCTATAACAACATTTGATCAATTTTAATTTTTACTATACTTGTATAACTTAATGTACATATTAACTATCAATTCTCTTTCCATGTTATGAAATTTGGGAGAGAAATATTAATTTTTATATAATAATTATTTTTATATTATTTTTTCTTATAGACCTAAATATGTTTAACTAACCAGTATTTGTGATAAAAATATAACATAATAATGAAAATATTATTAAAGGGTATTAGGGATGATGTCTTATTTTTTTTTCATATAATCAAGGTAAAATCTATAAAAAAATAAAAAAAATTATTATAAAAATTATTCAGAGGCAAAAAATAACTAATAGTAGAATTTTTTGTAAAACTTCTATCATTTTTTCACAATTTAATATAATATATGTTTAATATCTAATATGAATGTCAACATTTATATTCACCATTGATACCAAATACTAATGGATTGAATATAGATAATGAGAAACATGTGTTACCTTCAATTATTTTATCCTTGAGACACATTCTACTATGTAACAAATAATATAAAAATTGACAATATTAAGATTAAAAATTAATAATTTTGTACTATAAACATTCTTATATTACGAATCCTTCAATGAATGTTTTTACATACAATATTATTCAATTTATAAATAAATCTATAAATTAGTTACATCCATAAAAATTTTATAGGCACTCTAAATTTTCCTTCAAATAGAAAATGTATTTCTAAATATTCCATTAAATAAAGGGAATATTGGTAAAATATTTTTTCCAAATTGTAAAATATTATAATAATCTATTCTTATAATATACTCAAAAAATAATAGCATGATATCATAACACAAATTTCATATAAAAAATAAATTCTCAGTTAGATAATTAAAATTGATGATGAAAACAACCCTATAAGACCAATATGAAATAATTATTCCCTTATGAAATGAAAATTAGGACCTTTTAACGCCATGACATGACCATTTATAAGATAACATACTAGATAAAAAGTATATCCATTAAAAATATTCAATTTTGAAATCCATTAAAATAGTAATAAATTATTTTATTTTTTCAATGAATATGTTTATTTTATATTCATTAAACTTTTTGAACATTCATCTTCTAATAATTCATGTTCATGATACATGCACATTATATCATGAGAATGTTTCCATAATGGTTTATATTGTTTTTATATTCATGTCAAACAAGGTATAAAATTTATTATCAAAATATCTGTATCAATTTTCATCAAATTATACATTTAAGGAACTAAGAAATCATAAAAATATAGTAAAAAATAAAAGATACTTTATTTATTCTAAATATTATCTATACAAACACCAAGGATTTCATTTGATTTATTGTTTTCCAAATATAATATATTTCATAGAACTGAAAATAGTTTCAAACTATATACCATAGAGAATTGGTGGAGGATTAACTCTTTTAATGGCATCTTCTATAAAATTATTTCTATTTCTGACAAAAGGGTGGTTGATAGGAACACATATTTTATTATATTAAAAAAATATGCCCTTATTATTTTAAAAAGCACAAATGATTTGTTGTCACTCATGAAATTTGGATACGATTTAGCCATGTGTACTCTAGAAATAAAGCATATTATATGATATATAATCACTATTTTTCTAAAATATTTATTCTTTCAAAGAATTTTGTTTCTGAAACTATATCATGTTTAATTACACCATCACTTCATAATAATTTTAACTGTTCAGTCAATTATTGTAATTAAATATCAACACACTTTTTTCATGACCTAAAATTAATAATTTCAAATACATATATGGTTCTTTCATAAATAACCATGGTGGTAAGTTGTTAGGAATTATGAAAATGGTCTAGTAATAATATCTACTACTATAACCATTAAAATTAAAAAAGACACCCAATTATCGCTCAAATTTACCCAAGAGATGAAGGTAGAACGGTTCTTGTAGTTTAGCTTGGGTTATCGAATCCTCAGAGACCTAAGAAGAAACCTATAGACATGTACATTCTATGGACTGTTTTTGGCTATGAAGTGGCCAAATTGGGTTAATTTTATATGGGTTTAAAGGAACTCTAAGAGACTTAAGTGAATTCAATTTAAAAGAATGAGTTGATCCTAGGTTATCACTTGGGGTGGATTGGATGTATTTAATTTTCAATGATTTCAATTTATTATATTTGAGATGGGATCATTTAATAAGATAAAACAACATCATCACCTAATGGTTTCATACCTAAACCCTTTAATACTAATCACATATACACTTTAAGGATCATAGTTTTGAGCACTTCAAGGTAAAAGTTCGTATTAGCACTTGAAGCGTGTGGCCTTAAATTCAACAAGGACAATGAAGTCTAAAGATCATCAAATAAAAATCTCAATTAAAGAAGTGATTATACATTAATGGGGTGATAAATAAGTTCCAATCCAACCCCTCGATACTCCCTTGGATCAACCAATAAGTGGGTTATCCCTCCATTGATGCTATGGTTTCAATGGAAGCGGGAAGTAGACTCATGAGGGAGGAAATGGAGAAGCAAAAAAAACACAACAAAATAATGATCACTCCACCGTTGTGTGATAATATCACAATGTTTTGTATGAAAAATTTCACACCTTGAACCAACGGTATCAAAGTGACAAGGATAATAACATAATAATAAGAGAATACAAACTTTTATTAAGAAACAAGGATGAATTAAAACAACTTACATGTAGAAGAAAAATTTGAGACAACAAAACCGCAACATAACATTACAATGAAAGAAAGCTCAAAGATGAAAAACTCCTTCATCACCACTGCCTTTAATAGGAATTTTGGGATCCTTGGGTCGATCCTCCAACAGTACAAAAGATCCCACTTGAGTATGGTAGGCCTAGGGTGGTGGAAAGTAAGGGAGAGGAGACTTTGCCACCCTTGACCCGAGGTGGAAGCCAGCTTGCTTCCACCAAATATACGTGCTTGTAAGTCCTTCTATATGGAAGAATAAGAGTGGTACATATAAGAATAAAATGGAACCCCAGATATCTCCTAACCTTCTGTAAAATATGGGACCATTTGGAGTTGTGTATTAGGATATATGATTATATTTGTGGTCTGTTTTTCTGGGCCGCAGAATCCGGCCCAGAATTTTATCTCTAACTTGGAATGCCTAAATGGACACCATGGAGGCTGAATTATCATTGGATCCTGAAGTGTGATTTTTTCCTCTAAATTTTTTATAGCATTCCAAGAAATTTGGGATGCATTGGGCCTGTATGTTGGGCCCCAGAGTCTCATCAAGGGCCTGGTGTCCAATCTAACTTCTCCAGAATTGTTTCCTTTCATCACAAAATATCCCCATCTTCTTCCATGAATTCTCCATTGATACCTAAATCAAACATGTTCATATTTAAGTGTAGATAAATTTCCAATAATATCAAATTAAAATATTTATAATCATATGAATCATTGGGTACTTCAAATGATGTTAAAAAATGTACCACATAATAGTGCATTTTAAGAAGGTATTACAATCATAATGTGAAATGTTGTTCAAAGTGTAAAATGCACAAAAATGGTTTAATAAGAATATCTCAATCCCAAGCCCATTCCTTTGTTCAAATTCATTTCCATATTTCATCCAATATCAATTAAGTATGAGGATGTGTTGTGCATCACAATAGACATGAGGGTTCATCTTTATTCAATGGGGAAATTACGGAAGTGCTAGGTGGAATCACATTTCAATATTAAAATGAGTAAATTTTTTTGTATTATATATATATATATATTGTTTTTTTTGAAATTTTTCCATGGTAATTGAAATTGCACTCAAAAGAGTCAACCCCTGTAGCGAGAGTTTTCCGATGACTCCCAGGCTCAAAGACCTTAGGGAACCATGTGAAGCCCACATACTCGAGCATCATCTCGAGTTAACTCAGTCAAAAATAAATTCAAATTACCAAAAATAGGGATAAAATTAGTAACTCTGGGCCATACAACTATGGAGTCACAATCCCCAAGTACCGAAAGCCACACATTAGGTCATTTCATTGCTCTACGTGCAAATGTATTGTTTTTTTTAATTTTTTTTATTGAATACTCATATTAAAACTAAAATGATCACCAAACCTATGCTATTTATTTGGGGGACCCCATGAACTCAAACTAATACCCCACTATCCAAGGGACGTGAATTGTGATTTTTTTTTATTTTGATGAAAATATAAATGATGAAATATCACATTGGACAACCACACTTTCCAAAATCTATGCTCATGAAATTATACAAGGATTAAAATCAGAATCAAGTCATGCTAAATTATTTGATATTCAGTTTCAAAGTGTGAAATTTGTATTACCATGTTCAAAGTTAAAGGAATTTTTCCTTCCATTTACACTTTTTTTTCAAAGCATTCATTTTTTTGACACAAAATAATTTTTTATTTTATCTTCCCCCCAACTTAAAACAACACTGTCCCCAGTGTTTAAATAAAAGAAAATTTAGAAGTGGGTAGTGGTAGAGAATGAAAGTTAAAAAAGGAAATTGAAAATGAGGATCATGGAATGAAGTGACCTGGTGGTTGAAGTTGAAATTCTTGCTGCTTTATTTTAATCCTTTGATATCCATGTCACTTGCAGAGTTCACTAGTAGAAAAAGGAAAAAAAAAACAAAACAGAACAAAACAATATATATATATATATAATAAGGAAAGTAAAATATAAATATATATATAAAAATTATAGAATAAGAAAGCACAAAAAGTCATAGTTCAGTGGTAAGCGCGTTGCCCTGTCTCCCTTCGGTCCTAGGTTCGAATCCCCACGGCTTCGCCGGTTGTGACGGGGTTTGACCCACAACCCATGACGTGTCCCTTTTTTTTATTATTATATTTTTTTTTGTATTTTTATTTTAACCTACGAAAAAATTAAAATAAAACAAACTTATGATACATTGTCTTCTTTTTGAATTTCTGGGTAAGGCATTACTGAAGGATCACACTACGTGACACAGATGAATATGGTGCTCCCCTTTCATACCCATCCATACTCATAATAGAAGAACATGTCAACAATCTATTTTTTTTAAATATAAAAATGTTTAATTAATATTTTTTTAAAAATATAAAGTTGATTAAAACAAAAAAAATGATAGGAAACTTGAAAACCATGGGTTGGATCCCATGCAACACTTTGTTTAATGTTGTTAGCCTGACATGGATCCTAAATCAATCAATTTTTTCCCGATTCATAGATTGGCTCAATTAACTCAACCTCTATTTCCTGTTTATTGAATAATTCAATGAATGGTTTTAACCTTTGAACATTGACCTTGAAAATGTAACCACTTGTGGGATCTTGAATCTCAACTGCCCCATGGGGGGTACACATGATGCACTATGAAAGGTCCTGACCATCTAGACCTTAACTTTCTTGGGTGTAAATGAAGTTTTGAACTATACAAGAGCATAATTTTTCCCGGTTCAAAATGTTTGACCTTGATATTCCTAGATTGGTAGGCTTTAACTCTAGCTTTATTGATCCTTGAATTTTCATAAGCCTATATCCTTAGTTCCTCTAGTTCATTGAGATCTAATTTCCTTTTTGTTCTGACCAATGAGAGGTCATAATCCATTTTCTTAATTGACCAAAAGGCCTTATGCACAATTTCAACAGGTAAATGGCATGCTTTTCCATAAACCAACCTATATGGGTACATTCCTAAAATAGTTTTATATGTAGTTCGATAGGCCCAAAGAGAATCTAAGAGTTTCTCAGACCAATCTTTCCTAGAGGGGTTGACAATTTTTCAAGAATTTTCTTAATCTCCCTATTCGCTAACTCAGCTTGACCATTGGTTTGAGGATGGTATGTAGTGGACACTTTATGAGAATTTCCATACTTAAACATGAGTGAAGAGAATGGGTGGTTACAGAAATGGGTTCCTTGATCACTTATTATAGCCCTAGGAATTCCAAATTGAGAAAATATGTTCTCTTTCAAAAATAAAATCAAAACTTGATGATCATTGGACTTAGTGGGAATGGCCTCAACCCATTTTGAGACATAATCGATAGCTAAGAGAATGTAAAGATATCCCCTAGAGTTTGGGAAGGGACCCATGAATTCAATTCCCCAACAGTCAAAGATTTCAACCACTAAGTTGGGAGTGAGTGTCATTTGATTCCTTTTTGTGATGGACCCTACTTGCTGACACCTAGGACAACTTTGAAAAAATGTGTAGGAGTCCCTTAATAGGGTGGGATAGAAGAGACCACATTTAAGAATCTTAGTAGATGTTTTCTTATAGGAAAAGTGACCTCCACTTGCCTCACTATGACAGAATTTAAGGACGAACTCTTGTTCAGATTCTGGAACAAACCTCCTAATGACTTGGTCAGAGCAGAACTTATAGAGGTATGGATCATCAAACACATAGTGTCTAACATGAGAAAGGAATTTCCTTCAAGCTTGAGTCCCTAAGAATTTTGGAATGACTCCTGTAACTAAGAAATTGGCTATGTCAGCATACCAAGGGAAGTCACTCACAGAGTATAGGTGTTCATCAGGAAATGAATCAGACACAGAAAAGTGATTTTAGATGTCTTTGAATTCCATCCTAGGGAGGTGATCAACTACAACATTTTCAACGCCCTTTTTATCATTGATTGTGAGGTCAAATTATTGTAAGAGAAGGACCCACCTAATCAGTCTAGCCTTAGCGTCTTGTTTTTGGAAGAGGTATTTTAGTGCAGAATGGTCAGTGAACACAGTGATGGGGGATCCTAAGAGGTAGGACCTAAACTTATCTAAATAAAACACAATAGAAAGTAACTCCTTTTCAGTAGTGGTGTATTTGATTTGGGCATCATTTAAGGATTTTCTTGCATAATCAATGACATAAGGAGATTTATCACAATGTTGTCCTAACACAACTCCTATAGCAAAGTCAGTGGCATCACACATAAGTTTTAAAGGAAGGTTCCAATTTGGAGATTTCATAATGGGAGGAGTGGTGAGAGAGGATTTGAGGGTTGATAATGAACCCTCGTAGCTTTCTGTCCAAACAAATGGAGCATCCTTCATAGGAGAGCACAAAGGGGATGGGATATTGAACTAAAGTCCTTGATGGATCTTCTATAGAAACCAGCATGTCCTAAGAAAGACCTCACTTCCTTGACAGTTTTGGGTGATGAAAGGTGATGAATGATGTCAAACTTGGATTTATCAACTTCAATCCCCCTACCTGAGACCAGATAGCCTAGAACTAGTCCCTCTTTAACCATGAAAGGGCATTTTTCCCAGTTTAGGACTAGATTCTTTTCTTCACATCTTGACAAGACTCTCTCCACATTCTGCAGAAATCCCTCAAATGCATCCCCAAACATAGAGAATCATCCATGAATACCTCAAGAAAATCCCCTACCATGTCAGAGAAGATTCCCATCATTCACCGCTGGAAGGTTCCAGGGGCATTGCATAACCCGAAGGGCATGCGTTTGAAGGCAAAGGTTACGAATGGACATTTGAATGTAGTCTTCCCTTGATCCTCTAGAGAGACCTCAATTTGATTATACCCTGAGTACCCATCTAGGAAACAGTAGAAGGCATGACCTTCCACTCTCTCAAGGACTTGGTCAATTATTGGTAAGGGGAAATGGTCCTTCTTGGTGAATGATTTTAGCTTCCTATAGTCAATTCAGACCCTCCATCCACTACTCACCCTTGTTGGAAGAATCTCTCCATCCTCATTGGTTATTACTGTGATTACAGCCTTTTTTGGAACCACTTGGATTGGGCTCACCCATTCACTCTCAGCTATGGGATATATGATACTAGCTTTTAACAATTTCAGAAGTTATTTCCCTACTACCTACATGAGATTAGGATTGAGTCGCCGTTGAGGTTGACTACATGGCTTTGAATCATATTCTAGAACAATCCTATGAGTCCCGATAAGTGGGCTAATCCCAGGAATATCAGACAGGGTCCAACCAACGACTTTCTTATGTTTCCTAAGGACATCTAGAAGCATCATCTCATGATTGGATTAAAGAGAATAATAAATGACAATAGGATGTGTTTGATTGTCCCCTAGGAAAGCATACTTGAGTGTAGCAGGAAGTTCCTTCAATTCAAGATTAGGTTGGTTCATAATTTCAGCAGAAGATTGGGACATTGGATTAAGTTCAATTTCCTTTTTTGTAGCTTCAGATAGGATTGATTCCCCACATGTAGAATTTTCAGCTACTAGATTGGCTTGATCAGATTTAGGGAAGGAAGTTTTATTGGTCTCCATGAAATTGGTTTCTTGAAAGGTTTCACTGATTGTTGGACCTAAGACTTCATTATAAGAGAAATTTGAAAATGATTCAAGCCAAGGAGATAATCTTACTTCATGTGAACAAATGATATCAATATCATCCTGACTTAAACATTCATCAAATATTCCTTGACGTTCTATGGATTCATTATCAATGCTTCCTATCATGTTTAATTCATGAGTGTCCTCATCATCCCTTATTTGTGATCTTGCATTATAGATGTTGAAGTATAGACTCATGTTCCCAAAGGTGATGGTCATGTTCCCATTTCAAATTTAGATAATAGAGTTGATTGTTGGATGAAACGGCCGACCAAGGATGATTGGGGTTTGTTCCTTATTTCCTAAGTTTGGATGGTTGTCAAGGACAATGAAGTCAGCAGGGTAGATGACATTTTCAACCTTTACCAGAACGTCCTTTAAAATCCCATTTGGAACCCTAATTCTACGATCAGTAAGTTGAAGTGTGACAGATGTGGGTTAGAGTTCTTCTAGGCCTAACTGGCAGTACACAACATAGGGGGAGAGATTGACACTAGCACCTAGGTCGCACAAGGCCTTGACAACTTTTCTCTATCCTAGTTCAACATTGATGTAAGGGCAACCAGGGTCTTTCAACTTAGGAGGAATGGTCCCTTGAATGATGGTACTCACATTAGCAGCCAAAAGGACTTGGTTTTTATGTGAAAATTTTCTTTTAAAAGTGCACAAGTACTTAAGGTACTTTGAGTAGGAAGGTATGGTTTGGATTGCATCGAGAATGGGAATGTTCAACTTGAATTGTGAGAATATTTCCCTCAATGTTTCACTCAGTTCAGGCTTGGGTTTCCCCCTCATGCGTTGAGGAAATGGTGCAGGTTGTGGGGTTGTTTGTTGAAGAGTTGTTTCTTTCACATTGTTATCAGTTTCCTCAATTTGATCTTGTGGTTCATTTGAATTTTCATCCATGTTTGAATATTCAGGTGGGTTCTGAATTAGTTGTTTAGGTTTCTCAATTGATTTCCCACTTCTTAAAACAATCACAACCTTTAGTTGTTCATGAGTTGTTTGAGCACAACTTGACTCTCCCCTTAAAGTTGAGGATGGAACCACCTGAGTAGGAATGGGTGCCTTTCTAGTTTTGATGATTTGAATTTCTTATTTTAGGGAAGAGACTTCTGAGTTCATCCTCTCTATTTGTTTGCACAGTTGTACTAGTAGTCTTTGTGGAACAGTTTGGGTTGGTGCTTGAGAAGATTGGTTTATCCCAGGGGGATATTTTGGAGGTGGGATAGTTTGTTGAAAATGGACCGGTGGCTGTTGGTATTGGATAGGTTGGGTTTGGAATTGGTTATGGGTTTGGTAGTTCTAATGGGGGTAATGATTTTGTCCCTGTGGTTGGCTAGGTTGTTGGTTATCTTTCTAGCGGAATCCGTCATTATACCTTTGGTTGAAGTTGTTTTGGTATTAAGGCTTTTGAAAGTTCAAGGCATTTACTTGCACTGGGGGTAATCCTAAAAGAACGTACTTTATGGATGGAATGGTTGGGCAGTTGTCTCTCTTATGGTCATGTTTGTCACAAATTGTGCAAACAGTGTCTATAGTTTGGATTTCATGGACTTTCCTAAGGTCTATCTCTTCAACCTTCCTAGAGAGTGCTGTGAGTTTAGCCCTAAGGATTTCCTCTTCTCTAAGTGTATGAATTCCAGTATTTCTTTGAGGCTTTTCAGAATAAGGTGAAGTTCCCCATGTTTGGTTTTGTTCAGAAAGGCTTTCTAGATACTCATAAGCATCATTTGGGGCTTTGTTTTTAAAGGTTCCATTACACATCATGTCAATTAATTGTTTGTTCCTCAGACACAACCCTTCATAGAAAATTCTCACTTGTTCAGGAATAGAAAAACCATGGAGTGGAACCATGTTTAGGGTGTCTTTGAACCTCTTCCATGTTTCATATAATGACTCTCCCTCTTTTTCAAAAAAGTTTTGGATACTCTTTTTAAGTCAATTGTTTTGTGGTGGGGAAAGTATTTTTTGTATAATTCTCTTTGTACTTGGTACCAAGAGTTTATGGATGATGGTATCAAATTTTTTATCCAATTTTTAGCTCGATCCTTTAAAGAAAAAGGAAATATCCTCATCTTAGCTGATTCTAGTTGATGTGGGGGACACATGGTTTCAACAATGTCATTGAAATCCTTAATGTGAAGGTAGGGAATCTCAGACTC
Source organism: Viscum album (assembly GCA_963277665.1). Classification (NCBI taxonomy): domain Eukaryota; kingdom Viridiplantae; phylum Streptophyta; class Magnoliopsida; order Santalales; family Viscaceae; genus Viscum; species Viscum album. The sequence continues at coordinate 1,788,296,490 of OY728146.1, forward strand.
CATTCCATGGAATGTGGGAAGATAGTTTAGGACATTGGGTTTAAAGATGTAGTTGGAATCTCCTAGGGAGTTATTTCTAATGCATTAGGGGTAATTGGTCTAGGATTGTGTGAGGTTGTCATTCATTGTTTGATCAATTTCATTCCCCAAGTTTGGGGCTACCTCATTTGGGTTTCCATTTTGGTTTCCACCCGGGTTTATGAGTTGGTTTCTTTAAAGACCTTCCATTGAAATGGGATCAATTTTTGACTCGGGGGTGTTATGAAGATTAGGATCTAATGGAAAGAGTTCCCTTGGTGTACTTGACTCCCCAACCCCAGGACTATCCACCCTAACTAGATGGTTTGATTGATTGCGAGTGTAGGAGGACATGCGCCAAAAGAAAAAAAATGAGAAAGGGACAAGATAAGAGAATTTGGATGAGAAAAGAAGAAATGGGGGAGAATAGAATGGGTGTTTAGATAAATTACTTGGGTCCCTAGAAACGGCGCCAAAATTTTATTCTTACTCAAATTTACCCAAGAGATGAAGGTCGAACAGTCCTTGTATTTTAACTTGGGTTATCGAATCCTCAGAGACCTAAGAAGAAAACTATAGAAACGTACATTCTATGGACTGTTTTTGGCTATGAAGTGGCCAAATTGGTTTGATTTTATATGGGTTTAAAGGAACTCTAAGTGACTTAAGTGAATTCAATTTAAAAGAATGAGTTGATCCTAGGTTATCACTTGAAGTGGATTGGACGTATTTCCTTTTCAATGATTTCAATTTCTTATATTTGAGATGGTTTCATTTAAGAAGATAAAACAACATCATCACCTACTGGTTTAATACCTAAACCCTTTAATACTAATCACCTATACCCTTTAAGGATCAAAGTTTTGATCACTTCAAGGTAAAATTTCGTATTAGCACTTGAAGCGTGTTGCCTTGAATTCAACAAGGATGATGGAGTTTAAAATCATAAAATAAAAATCTCAATTAAATAAGTGATTATACATTAATGGGGTGATAAATAACATCCAATCCAGCCCCTTTACACTCCCTTGGATCAAACCATAAGTGGGTTATCCCTCCATTGATGCTATGGTTTCAATGGAAGCGGGAAGTAGACTCATGAGGGAGGAAATGGAGAAGTAAAAAAACACAATAAAATAACAATAACTCCACCATTGTGTAATAATATCACAAGGTTTGGTATGAACAAGTTCACACCATGAACCAAAGGTATAAAATTGTTAAGGATAAGAACATAATAATAAGATAATAAGAACTTTTATTAAGAAACAAGGATGAATTAAAACAACTTACATGTGGAAGACAAATTTGAGACAACAAAACCGAAGCATAACATTACAATGAAAGAAAGCTCAAAGATGAAAAACTCCTTCACCACCACTACCTTAAATAGGCATTTTGGGAGCCTTGGGTCGATAATCCAACAGTACAAAAGATCCCACTTGAGTATGGTAGGCCTAGGGTGGTGGAAAGTAAGGGATAGGAGACTTTTCCACCATTGACCCGAGGTTGCAACCAACTTGCTTCCACCAAACAGACGCGCTTGTAAGTCCTTATAGATGGCAGAGTAATAGTGGGACATAGAAGAATAAAATGGATCCCCGGATGTCTCCTAAACATATGTAAAATTTGGGCCCATTTGGAGTTTTTTATTAGGATCTATGATTATATTATTGGGCTGTTTTTCTGGGCCACAGAATCTGGACCAGAATTTTATCTCTAACTTGGGCTGCCTAACTGGACACCATGGAAGCCGGATTAGCATTGTATCCTGAAGAGTTATTTTATTACTCTACATGTCTTATAGCATCCCACGAAATGTGGGATTCATTGGGCCTGTATGTTGGGCCTCACAGTCTCATGAATGGCCTAGTGTCCAATCCGACTTCTCCAGAATTGTTTCCTTTCATCACAAAATATCCCCATCTTCTTCCATGAATTCTAAATTGATCCCTGAATCAAGAATGTTCATATTGAAGTGTAGATCAATTTTAAAAAATATCAAATTAAAATATGTATAATCATATGAATCATTGGGTACTTCAAATGATGTTAAAAAATGTACAACATAATTTTCATTTAAAGAAGGTATTACAATCATAATATGAAATGCTTTTCAAAGTGTAAAATGCAATAAAATGGTGTTTATGAATAATAAAGCACATGAATATTATATATATTAAAAATTAATATTAGCCTCATTTAGTGGCTAATCAACACCCAAGAAAAGTCTTAAACAAACATTACAAGTTTTCTGAGAAAAATAAAATGTAACTAGTTAAATTATTTTCATGAGACATTATCACATGGATGATTGAATATTTTATTTATAAATTAATTGAACTGATACCATGTAATAATTAAAGATATTATACTCTAAATAAACATACACTGTTGGTTCCTTTTTAGTTTTATGATTACAAATCTAAAAATGAATTTTATTTAATTTTTTTAAACTAGTACCATATTTAATTTTATCATTTAACGGGGTCCCTCTTTTACAAATATCTAAAAGGGGTATCCTTTTTTTTGTTTATTAAAGGGGTCTTGACTCTCAACCTATTAAAATAATAACAATAAAAAATTAACTATTATGCACATCAAAATTTCATTTAATAGCCATAAATTAATTATTTTACGTTAATATTGAGGCGATTCTAAATTAAAATTCTCATCATTATTCAATTTATTAGTTTTTTGAAAAGAAAATCTAGTTGTCTCATGTAATAAATATTGAAATATTGATTTATACTAACTAAAAAGAAAAAATGAACCTCTATATGTATGATTTTAACCATGTTGACATAGGAAAAAAATAATTCAATTTGAAAATATAACAAAATAGACAACCTCTAAACACATAAAACTATTAATATCACATAATAACATCTTTTATATAAGGAAACATATTGTATCTTCCAAAATATAGTCCATATTTGGCAATGAGGATGCCAATTTTTTTAACACTCTTTATGTGATAAAATTTTATACCAGAACCATACTAAATTTTATGATTACAAATATAAATGTGATTAGCTAATAGATATTGATGTATATTTTTTGCACTAATTATTTTTTTCAGCATTGGATGAAAAAATTAAAATTTTACAAAATAAAATTCACTCGAAAAACATAATTAATTTTATTTTTTAGTTTTTCTAATTTACAAAAAATTTATATTTTTTTCAATTAATTTTAATAATTAATTATTTTTTATTAATTTTAAAATATAATTTTAATAAGTTATTAATTTTTTAATTAATTAATCTGTAGTAATTAATAATTTTTTATTTTTTCTAATAATTACAAAGACTCAATTAATTTTTATTAATCAATTAATTAATTTTACTATTTTTTATAAATATTTAAATAATTTTTATTAAAAAAATTTATTTTTTACAATACAGTTATTGAAAATTAGTAATTATGTGACATCTCAGACCCAGATACCACCCAGAGGTGCCTTGAGCCCGGTCGACCACATGGATTCAAGTGCATCTCCTTGAATGCCAGAGGCTGCTGACTAGCAGTGATCGCTTAGGGTGTGTCTGTGGGGATAGTATGTCCACATTATCAGAGTGTAGCACAACATATAAAAGTAATAAGAAGACCAAAATAGTGGGATCAATATAAGTAAATAGAATCCACAACCAAAGTAGTCTAAATAATAAACTACTATAAAAAATCGTAATAATAATCAAAAGCTGATGATGATACATGTCATGTCACTATAAAACTAGAAAACATAGATATAAGGAAGTAGGTATACATTGTATAAAAAAGTAGAAAAAATAATCAAAAAACTATTCCCAGCATCCCAATCTCCAGCTCAGTCATCTGCTACCAAGCCCCATCCTATGAAATCAAGCAATCAAGTGACTGAAGTAGTACTCTTCCCCTTGTCAACACTTGCGTATATGTAGCCTTCCAAAGTGACAATGATATGCCAGATTGGGTGTAAGATAAATCTTAGTAGGCCACCACCAATGATGTCTATAATATCCAATTTTTGTATTATATACTGAAACAGTATGCAAGCATGCATATATAAAAGTAAAGTAGTTTAGTAATGTAAATACCAAAGTACCTACTTTAGCCCTTACCTGGTGTCTGAACATGAAACCAATTCAATAATTAATTAGTTCCAGTTTATATACTGAGGTCATGTAAGGTAATATTAGAACTTAAATGATTATAATTATGGATCCAAGACATAACAAAACATCCTTATGTTATTAATAATGAATAGGTTCCAAGGTGGGAACCATGGTATCCTTGACTTTAGGGTTCAAACCAAATAAAATAGTAACAATTTCCTGGATATAGGGGTAAGAGTGTAATCTAAGGAGGGTCGTCCAAGGAATTACACAAAAATGAATCTAATCGAGTCCAAGGAAAACATCCAAGGTAAAATTGGATAAGAAATGGCCAGACCCAAGGATGTAACCAAGGCACCTCATGTCTGTAGAAGCCATGTTGGATCTAAGGAGTGTATCCAAGGCATCCAATAATAGTAAAGTAGGGATCCTACTATGTCATATCAGGCATAATATAATAGAAAAAGATTGGGTTACAAGGGGTTCTAACACTTAGCAATAGAAATCTCTGAATAATAATGGAATCCATGAGTGCTCAAGGAATTCCCTTTGGAATCCAAAATCTAACTCGAGTTTGACCACTTCCTATAATGATGTAAAGGTCCATATATAATTAGGCAGCTTATAATTGATTCATTTAATAATTAATTCCATGTAATGGTCATACCATTTGATAAGTTCATTTGGTTCAAGCCTTTCCATTAATTATTGTGACAAGGCTAAGAGGTATGCAACTGTTTAACAATCCATTAATGTCAATTCATATTTAAGTACTTGGTTTTCTCCTTTATCTTTCATTATCAAGACATGGTGGGATAAGAAGAAGAAACCAAATGAAATTCATTTATAATGATCTAGGATAGGTCATATATATACAATATAATTTCCATTTCCATTTAATATTTGATTAATAAAGTTGAATAACTTACCATAGGAAGGTCAATTAGAAGAAAACATGTTACTGGTCATTTACCAATTTACAAATCACCTAATTAAGTATAACTTACAATTAACAAGGTTAAGCCTAAGAACACTAGAATGTTGGCTTAGAAAAACATATCATAACACCAAAATCATTAACTATATAAACCCCCTACTTGGGGTGGTCGGTGTTGTGGACATAACCACTAATGATAAAAAAGATTTATGGCATGGGTCCAAGAACACAGTTCTAATGACTACAATTGAGGATTATTAATTCCATAAAGGATTCCTGATGAAATCAGTGCGCACACATGGTAATTTATAAAATGAATAATCTTTATAGATGAGTTATAGACCACCTAACTCATACTCATATGAATCTTCTAATATAGTATCAATCTATAGTTTTTCTTAGATTGGAAGATATCTGAAGAATAAATCAATTTCATGAAATTAGGGCATTTGGGCCTGCATTTAAATAGCATCATTGGTGGGAATAAGGAGGATGAAATATTAAAAAGGAATTAAAAACATACTAAGAGGAATCCAATGGGAGAAATGGAATCTTAATCAGACTTAAGGTGGAGGATTTACTTAAATTATTAGGTTATACTTGAAGAGGGATCCAAACGAATGAAAATAGAGGGGTTATCCACTTGAAAAGTAATGAGAAAAAGGGTGCGTTTTAAAAGATAAATTGAGGGAAAAATCATAACATCACCAAAAAACTAGCCTCACATTGTTTTTTCACACAGTTAGGGATAAAATATGCCAACCATGTTTCTTATACAATAGAGAGGGGGAACCCACATGGTCAGTCCGCACAGTTAGAGAAACAATTTTCAAACCATGTAAAACACCTTTTCAATTTTTTTCTATAGTTTTCACATGGAAATGCACCCCAAATCTCATGGTTTTTTAACTGTGAAGAAGATAGGATACCATTGTAAAACCTCACATAGTTATAAAAAATGGTATGTCCTACCCCACATGATTTCTTCTATCCTTATGACAAGCCTTTTCACCAAAAAACTCAGTTCTGGGGTCCAAACAAGTCTCAGGAACCCCCAATACACCATGAACTCATTTAGAATCCATATTAGGTCAAAAATAAATAATAAGAAAAAATTTAAAAGGTTCCATACCTGAGTTAAAGACTAGGTTTTTACAGTCTTCTCCCATTAGAGGAACTTGTCCCTAAGTTCACCTTCCAAGGGCAGTGAAAAACTGTCAGAGAACAACTCTTGCCACTGGGTATGTATGTCAGCCTCGCACACCCAAGTCCTGTCCTGTACATGGACATACTTCTATAACACCCATAATAGAGGAAAAAACCATCCTTAGAGAGCCTTCATGATTTAGTCAATGATGTGTATAGGATATTCCTTAACTGAATCATCTATATCTAACTCAACTTCCTCAGTATCAAAAGTATGATACATGTCAGCATGAACCGATAAACTACCATCATAAATCTCTCCAAAATATCAAATAGACCTATATAATGAGGCAAAAACTTCCCTTTTCTCTATATCAATCTATTACCTAGCCTGGGTAATACCTACATGAAAACATGATCCCTAACCTCAAACTTCAGAGGTCATAGATGATGATCAGAATAAGATTTCTATCTTTACTGTTAGTAGAAATACACTTACTAATTATTTAAAATTTCTTCAAAGTCTCTTTCATGAGATGAGTACCTAGTAGCACTGCCTCACCTAACTTTATCTAGCACAAGGGTGAACAGAACACCCTACCGTACAAGGCCTCAAAAGAATCCATATGAATTGTCACCTAAAATAAATAATTGTAGGAAATATCAATGAGAAGGATATTCTTCTCCCAATAACCACTAAAATTAAGATTTCATGCTTAGATAGTGTCCTTCAGAACCTGTATCATCTGTTCCGACTGTCCATCTGTTTGAGGGTGTGCTCATAAGAACCTGCGTACCCATAGCCTTATACTATCCCTACCAGAACCATGAAGAAAAATGGGAATCCCTCTCTAAAATTATAGTATGAGTGACCCCAAGTAGTCATAAGATCTCACAGACATACAGTATTCCCATCTCATCCACTGAGAAAGTCTCCCAGATAGGAAGGAAGTGGGATACTTTCTTCAGTAGATCAATAACTACCCATATAGTGCCATTACCTCTTGGAGACTTAGGTAAGCTGACTACAAAGTCCATGAATACATATTACAATTTCCATTTCAAGATTATAAGCATATATAAAAACTCTTTAGGTATTTAGTGCTCCACATTCACTTTCTTACAGGCGGAACACCAAGTGATAAAGCCATCCATCTGACATTTCATCCCAGAGCACCAATACTAGCGTCGTATATCTTGATACATCTTGGAGATTATTGGATAAAATACCCATTTAGAAGCATGATAATCATGCATCAACTATTCTCTCATATCTTTAAGAAACTAGAAAATTACATGAATATACAAGATGCCATCTCCTTCCACAGACCAATATGGAGGTGGGTCATCTCTTGCAATACTCTCATAGAGAACCAAGCCCTCAAGATCTGAATATTTCCTTATATTCACATTCTAAAGGAGGTAAAAGGTACATGTAAAGTACTAGAGAAAAGAATAATCCTAAATGTAATGATACTCTAGATGAAAACTAGAAAATAGGGACATCAATTTCCCTTCTTCACTGGCTTCCCATATAGCCTGTGCCTGAGTACTTGAGATCTTGGACCAATATTCATTGTTTGAGAATAAATTCATGTGATTCAAAGATATATTTGAGGATATTATTATCTACATACACAAAGAACTGATCACCCATCAGAAAGTGTCTCCAGTAATGTAAGTCATAGACAACTGCTACCATCTCAAGGTAATACATTATATATTTTCACTCATGAGTCCTCAATTGCCGAGATCTGTATGAAAAAACTCTATCCTCTTATATCATCATTGCTCTGAAGACAATTTTTGATTCACCAAAAAACACTCTATAACCTCTTCTAGGCTCTAGCAGAATCAAAACTGGTGCTGAGATAATTCTCCCTTTCAGATCCTAAAAGTATTTCTCACACTCTTCTAACCATTGTAACTTAACACCCTTCTTTGTAATACTATAAAGAGGTGGAATAAGGAATGAAAAGTATTTTATGAAATACTTATAATATCTATACATCCATAAGAAGTTTCATATATCTAACACAATCTTGGGATGATTCCCGGAAACCATAAAACTTACACTCTCAAGGTCAACTGAGACTCTTGATTCTGAGATAATATGGACTTAGTATTGAAATTTGTTGATCTAGAAGTGTCACTTAACAGGCATGGAATAAAGTTATTTCTTTCTCAGTTTACTTAGAATGATCTCAATGTTCTTATCATGGTCTCTATGAGTGTGAGAATAAACCAATATTTCATCCACAAATACTACGAAAAAGGAATCCATATAGTGGTGGAACACCATATTCATCAAATCTATGAAAATGGAAGGTGATTTTTCAAGACTGCACAACATAACAAGGTACTCATACAAAACATACCTTATATAGAAATTTTTACATGGTATGTCTGCTGGATTGAATTGCACCTAATGATAGCCCAATCTTAGGTCAATCTTAGAGAATACCACATCTCTTCAAAGCGGGTCAAAGAGATCATCTAGTTGATACAGTTGATAGAGGTTCTTGACTATAAGCTGGTTCAACTATATTTAATACACACATAAAAGAAGGGTCTCATCCTCTTTATTAGAGAAAATCATGGGTGAACCCCAAGAGGAATTACTGGGATATATAAAACCTTTAGCCTATAGATCCTATAACTATCGCTTGAGCTCCTGGAGATCAGTAGGTTCCATACTGTATGGAGGAATTAAAATTGGAGCTACTCCTAAAAGAAGTTATATTGTAAACTTTACCTCTATCTAAGGAGGTAATCCAAAAAAAAATCATCAGGAAAGACATCCCTAGAACAGTATACCACAAGAGAGAATTAATCCTGATATAACCACTATTATTATATTAAGAGATTAGAAATCTAGGTGGTCACTCCACCTAGACCATGATGCTCTGGTCCAACTCTACTGGCTTGGACATACCACTCACCTTTGTGTAGATAATGTCTACCATCTAGTGATGTAAAAGACACCCTGTGATGATAGAAGTACTCAAATACATGATATGAAACCAACTAATACCTCCCAAGAATGAAATAAAATCATTTAATCTCAATAAAAAAGTGAATCCATAAGAAAGGGTAATTGCCTACCTTAAGGGGACAGTCTCTGCATTGGCATATGTCCTCTGACCATACTCCCAATTGTGTATCTAGGGTCATTACACTATATTAGTATTGTGTTACCTTCTTTAGATTTTCCATAATAGATAAAGAGATGAAAAAGTGTGAATCACCTGTATCAAATAAAGAAAAAACTATAGTGAAATACCTCGTGCTATCGACGATCCTACATCCGGATCTTGAGGTATTAACTGTAGTGCATGGAATTTTATTGATCCATGACCTTGTGCTACAAATGGACTACCATGAGTATAACTGATTTGGTGGTGCTGTTGTTGATCAGGAGTCTGGATACCATGGCCATGAAGTCCTCCTCATCTAGTCTTTCCAGTGCAACTCCTATTCCCTACCTAACATAATATAAAAGAACCTTCCCCTGAAGGTGGAGTTTTTTCCGAACCTATTCCACTTAAAGTATATGTAAAGGTCCAAAATAATCACTGAAGGTTCCCCATACAACCATAAGACCGACACTCTAGATGGTCTCTATCACAATGAGGCTTTAGATTCCCCTATTATCCACATTGAAACCACACCATAGAGATACTAGTATGGGTACTCTGGCTTCCACTACCATGATGAAAAACCCCGATGGAACATTTTATGCTACTATAAGAACTACTGGATGACCACAGTGCCAATCCTCTATGACAAGTACTATCACCATCCCTTGGGTTACACTCAGTGATAAGAGACTGATTTAATGTTTCGGAAAATTTTGATAGGATAAATACATTCACCTGAGTAAAGATGGAATACACAACCCCATCCTCAAAGCTTATAGCATACAAAATCTCATTATTGTCTAGAAATGGTTCAAAGCACTATAATTTAGTAAAATGCACTAAATACTCCATGAATGACATAGAACCCTACTCGAGATGCATAAACTCTTTGGATCTTTTAGATATTAGTATTTTAGGGAAGAAATGATCATAGAAAGCAATATAGAAGTCAGCCCATACCGTGCCCTGATGGTGACCAGCCTAGGAAATCACATCCCACCAGTACTTGGATAAACCACGTAGCATGTACACAACAATCTTTACCCTCCACTCCCGAGGTGTCTCTAGATGCGTAGGACAAACAAGGTGGCCACCATCCATGACTCAAAAGTTTATGGGCTGTCATCCCATGAGAAAGTGGGATACTAATGCTACTGTAACCCATAGGTCAGATTAACCATTGTAGGTGTAGGTCATGGAGCACATTTCATAGATTATGTTATACATAAAAACCTATCATGTTTCTATGATTCAATGCCTAGATTTGGTATAACAGGAAGTTCCTCATGTTACACTCTTGGTGATAAGACTATTATCTCAGGGCACACCATGTCTGGATCTTGGTCCTCAATAACATCTTGGCACATGACACAAGGACATCATGAGAACATCGGTTTAAAAATTCTAAGCACATGCCTTAAAATAATCATTAAGAAGATACAAATCGATTATAGTAGAAGATGAACGAATATAAAGGCCTCACTACCCATAGTATATTACCCCAACTACCATCTTAGAAGACCAGGTATCAGTAATTGATCTTGTTTAAATTATAGGGGTTCTATTAGATGGTGGGACAACTATACCTTACCTCATCATTTACTGACAACTATTTCCTTTTTTATGTCAAATTTCACTTTTAAGTTTTTATTTTCTAATTTTCAAACATCAAGGTTCCTTTAAAATTGATGTTCATTTTCAGTGAATTAGAGCCCATAAACCTTATCACTGAAATCAAAACCCATTTAATTATATTCTAATGGATCGACTTATTAAATTACCCATTTGAAACCATGAGGGACCAAAAAAACTCATGAATTAAAACTAGAAATCACTCAATCATAGCCCCAGAGTAGCATAATCCCAATATACTAACATGGATCACACAATAATCAAAGGAATATCAAGAAATAAAATCAGTAAATGAACCTATATGGAATGGAATATGCATGACATGTGAATTATTGGTGCCTATAATGATGCATGAACAATGATCCTTTCCCTCATACCATCAGGCCAAGGATGAAATAAATCTCTCAATCATAATAATATAATAACCACAATGAAACACGTGCACCATCCAATAGTGAAATGATATCAACTGTAATAGAAAAAAGTAGAATAAAAATTATTATTTAGGAAACTTGGTGTTTACCCTGAATATGGGTTAGCTATGACCAAGAACGACTTATAACAAAGTCCCAAGAATTCAAAATATCCCGACTATTGTCTCCAAGTATTAAATCAATAAAGGAAACCTCTGATACTACTTTGTGACATCCCAACCCAGACGCCACTCAGAGGTGCCCCAAGCTCGATTGACCACATGGACTTAAGGGAATCTCCCCAAACACTAGAGGATGCTGACTAGTAGTGAGAGAACAGGGTGTGTCCTTGGGGAGACTATGACCTCATTACTAGAGTGTATCATAGAGGATAGAAGTAATAACAAGAGGTAAATAACATAAGGAATATAAGTAAGCAGAATCCACAATAGAAGTAGACTGAATAATAAACAACTATAGAAGCTCATAATAATAATCAAAAGTTTGTGATGATACATGTCATGTCACTATAAAATGGAAAACATGGATACAACGAAGCATACATAAATGATATAAAAATTTATAAAAGAGAAACTAAAAACTATTCCCAACATCTCAAGCTCTAGCTCAGTCATTTTCTTCTAAGATGCATCCTAAGAAATCAAGAAATCAAGTGATAGAAGAGGTGGTATTCCTATTATCAAAACCTATGTACATGTAGTCTTCCGAGGTGACAATGGTGGCTCGGACAAGGTGTGAGATAAATCTCAATAGTCCATCATTAATGATGTTTATAATATCCATTCCTAGTAATATAAACTAAAATAATGTGCAAGCATGCTTATATAAAAGCAAAGTAGTGCAGTAATGTAAATACCCATGTACCAGCTTCAGCCCTCGACTGGTTCTTAAACGTGTAACCAGTTTATTAATTAATTAGTTTGAGTTTATATAATTAGGTCACATGAGGTAATAACAGTATTGAAATGATAATAATGATGGATCCAAGATGAAAAAAGGAATAAAGATGATATTAGTATTGAATAGGTTCCAAGGTAGTAACCATTGAAACCTCGACCTTAGGGGTTGATCCAAATTAGGTAGTAACTGTATCCTAGATATAGGGGTATGAGTGTAATCCAAGGAACTTCGTCCAAGTAATTCCACAATAATGAATCTACCATAGTCTAAGGAAAACATCAAAGGTAAAATGGGATAAGAAATGGACAGAACTAAGCATGTAAATAAGGTGCCTCATGTTTGTAGATGCCATGACAGATCCGAGGATTGAATCCAAGGCATACTATAATACTAAAAGAGGGATCCTGTAGTGTCATACTAATCATCCCCTGATAGAAAAATATTGTGTTACAATGTGGGTCTCACCCTTGGAAACTATCATCTCTAAATCAGAATGGGATCCACAAGTTCTCAAGGCATTCCCTTAGGAATCCAGAAAGCTAACTCGAGTATTACCACTTCTTAAAATGATGTCAAGGTATATATATATAATTAGGCACCTTACAATTTATTCATTTAATAATTAAGGCCATATAGTGGTTATATCATTTAATAAGTTCATTTGGTTTAATCCTTTCTCTTATTTTGTGTGACAAGGATAAGGGGCAGGAAACTGTTTACCAATCCCTTCAAGTCATTTCATATTTAATTACTTGGTTCTCTCCTTTTCCTTTTGTTAAGATGAAGAGGGGGATAATAAAAAACAACCACATGCAATTCATTTATAAATACCTATGGAAAGTCATATATATAGAATATACTTTCCATTTTCATTTAAGGTTTGAGTAATCAAGTTGAATCACTTACCTTAGGTGGGTCAAGTGGAAGAAAACCTTGTACTAGTAATTTACCAATTCATAAGTCACTTAATTAAGGATGGATTACCATTAGCATGGTCAATCCTAGACACACCTGAATGGTAGCTCATACAAACATATCATTCCACTACAAGCATTAACTATGTAAAAACCAGACATGGTGTAGTCGGCGTTCTGGATGTAAACACCAGAAATGAAAAAATTTTATGGAATGGGTCTTAGAATATAGTTCTAATGACTAAAAACAAGGAATATTAATTAAAGAGATGATTCATGATGAAATGAAAATGCACACACAATAATTGATAAAACAATGAATCTTGAGGGATGAGTTATAGACCACCAAACTCATACTCGTAAGAATCTCTTTACCAAGTATCATCCTTTAATTTGGCCTAGATTAGAATAAATCTGAAGAACAGATCAAATACCTAAAATTAGGGCATATGAGACTACATCTAAATATCATTTTTGATGGTAATAATTCCAAAAGATTAAAAATAAATTAATAATGTACAGAGGGGAATCCAATGAGACAAAAAAAATCTCAATCAAACTTCGAATGGTTTATTTTCTTCAATTCATAGGTTAGGCTTGAAGAGGGTGCCAAAAGAGAGAAAATGGAGGGGCTGTCCTCTAGAGAAGGAATAAGGAATAAGGGTATGTTTTAAAACATAAATTATGGGAGAAATTGTAAATTACCTATAAAAACAACATTGCATGGTTTGGACGTACAGTTAGGGAAACCATGCACCAACTGTGCTTATTCTACTGTGTGTGGGGGGGGGGGTGTAACACCCCGAGATTTTATGAAAAATATTCTTTTTAATTTCATTAATTTCTTGTGTTGTACGCTACACCAAAAGGAGCTTGCACAATAGGCATCCTTGTCTTTCCTTGCATTACACGCAATCACGACCTTCCTCGATAGCGTGTGTAGTATGCAATAACAAGTTTCACTAAACAACGATATGCTATTAAAATATTATTAAAACTAGCCGTTATGAATAGTAATAACCACTTTTTGAAATTTTGTAAATTTTTTATTTTTCAAAACGGACTTCATTTTTGGATTCAGAATATCGATATTATCTTAGGGTGAAATTTTGGTACTTTTCGGCTAACTTTCATTTTCTGATGAATAGTGAAAATTACTAAATTTTAATTAAAAACAACCTTTTTAATCGAAATAATTAATAGTGATAATTTATTAATTTGAGTGGTTTAGAAGTATATTTAGAATATATTTTTACAATTTAATACAATGTTGGTTATTGGATGTAATTTCACATTTAAACCAGACATAAACAAGTGTCAATCTTTTTATAGTTATTATCTCTTAAGAACACGCTATTTGTTTTGACGACGGGAATTAATTTTTAAATTAATTAATGAAACTGATATGTTTTGAATTTGGTAAAATAGACATCATTTTTGAGTTCATAATATCAAATATAGCTTAGGCCTAATTTTTGGTATTTTTCTGGAAACTTTCATTTTTTGATGAATAGTGAAACCACTAAGTGGTAGTTAAAAAAAATGAATTTTTCATAAAACTTAATTTTACAGCTTCTGTGAGTGGAATTTCAAAAATCCGAGAGACACGGTTGATGTCAGTATGTAAAATGTGGTTGAATGAGATGAAAATAATTTTTGGTGAATAGTGACTTTTTACTTTTTTTACCACGGTTAAAAGTAAATAGTGTAATTAAGGGTAAAAATGTTATTATTATTACCCTAACACATGTCCTAATTCTATTGGATAAGTTTAATTCGACCAAAAACAACCTTAGGAATAAAATATGACCATTTAGGCCCACTTGGATTAGATTAGGACATTTATTATTAAATTATTTAAAGAAGGGTTAAAATAGTTAAAATCAAAGTTTAATAAGTATATCATTTTTAATATAGGGTTATACATAAGATAAATTCGACTATAAATATTCCTTAGAAATATAAAAATATTTCCTACATAATGATATTTTATTTGTAATTTTTAGACTTTAAATAAGTTAATTTATTTATGACACAAAGATGATGCAGTAATTATCTAATTAATGAAATATTGACATAATTGATGTTATAAATACCCAAATAAATGTAATTTGAGACTTTTTATGAATTAAAATAATTTTCTAGGTTACTATGACATGTTAGTATTGATTTAATTAACTTTTTTCGAACTAATCATTCTATTATAATTTTTTACAAAAAATCAATTACTAAATAGAGTCAAAATTGACATAAAATAGTTTTTAAAACAAATATTATATTATTAATTGTTATTTTATTCCTAAAAATCTAAGGTTCGGTCAAATGACTTAGATAACATCATATATATTAATCATAAACAACTTGGGGTTCGTTTGGATTGTTATAGTAAGTTTATTAACCTTATAGTGTAAGAACACAAAAAGATACGGTAAAAGTAAAATTATCTAACTTAAAGTTAAATATAAATGATAAGGTTAATATAGGAACCTAAACTTGTCAAAATTCTATTGGATGAGAGGATTTCGACCCATATCCACCTTAGCTTCGAAATAAATCAATTTGGAGCTATTTAAAACCGAATTTGTCTTTATAATAAAATAATATTTTTTAGTTTTTCCAAAGGAGCCCCTCTCTTCCCTTATAAAAGGGCACCTCCTCCGTCTCTTACTCACACCACTTTGAGCCTTAATGCTCGTCCAACCCCTGTCAAATTCTCTTCTCCACTTCCCTAGCAACATCCTAGAGGTTCTGGTCTTCTTCAAAGACCAATTTTAGTGCCCTAAAAGGAGGACTCAAAGAGGCGCTTCAAAGAAGAGGTAATGTCCGTTACCAATTCTTTCAACTTTATTTCTTCTTCCACTTCTTCTTATTAGGTTGTTTAATTATGAGGTAATAACATCAGTATCCCTCATATACTGATATGTTATTATAAATATGAAACAAACCTATTTCACCTCTTATCCATCCTACGGAAAATGAAATCACCGCGTGTGCGTACGTACGGAATACCGTCTCCACGCTGTGGTGTAATCTATTTTCCACCACCACCTTACTTGGATGGGTATAATGGTGTACATAATAACTATATATGATTATTTTAAAGTTATATTTATTCTGAAATAGTATACATACACTCAAATACAATTCCACGATCATGAGAACGATATCATCGCTCGTGCGTACGTACGGACTGCCGTCTCCACGACGCGATGAGATTCATTCTCCACGTTAAACATTCATGATTGATTATAAAGTATATATAATAAGTAATCATGAAATATATGACATAATAATGATACTGGATTTATGTGTATATATATGTATGTCATCTACTTAATTCCATTCAACATAATAAGGAAATGAAAACTGCGTTCATGCGTACATACGGCCTACCGTCTCCACGAATGGTGTATTTCTTTCCATTTACTGATATATTATATATATGTATATTCTGAATATATATTATATATAAATCATTTTTTATATTCTGGAATTAAGTAATCATGATCTAAGTAATCATATGAATAATTACAAGTCAAAACATGGATGACAAATGAAATGATTTTACCCAAAACGCTCTTTAAAATGGAATTTACAAAAGAACGGGTGAAATAAAGTCATAAGTGAACCATATATGATATCATGACAATGATTATTATTCTGGAATAAGTCAATTACATTATTTAAATCATTATACAAGAGGTTTGGACACTTACAAAGAAAATCAGACCGAAGGTAAGGGAAATATCACAATCTCATTTTTATCCGAGATTGTCTATACTTTGAAATTTTCTGGGGTGTATTTTATCATCCACATCCATGTTTCCTTAATATATAATATTATTTCAATCCACCTAAATGTGTTTAATTCCAATTTTTCCCTTCGGTGAGTTTTTATTAAAAGATATGAAAGGAATATTTTGTCGTTTTTTCGTACGTGGTACTTTTTGACTTTTCCGACAAAAGTACGAGAAGAATGTTTTTTTAACTTATACAGCATGAATGGATTTTTAAAAAAATATTTCCAAGAATCTTCCTTTACAATTTTTCAATTTTATTTTTAATCAACTTCTTTTAGTTTAAAATTTTATGACATGTTAAGAAAGGAAAAATGTTTTAGAAAGGATATTTTTCTCAAGAATGGAGTTCAAGAGTTTTATCAAAATTATTTTCCATCTAAGATAATATAGGGTTCTAATTCTATCCCTATTATTACATGGATTTGATTATGTTGTGATGGAAATATTTTTATGAATTCCTTTATCTTATATGAATTGTTTTATGATGTCATGATGTTTAAGAATCCCATTTTTATTATATGGGTTATGCTATGATGTATGATTTATGATTTTGTGGTGCACATAAGAATGGTATCATTATGAGATGGGTGGGACCTATATCTCCCTCCAATGCATTGGGTAAAGATTTTATATCTCATGATATAGACATGGCTGGAAGGGAAGGTTAAACCGGTTCAGTGAAACAAGACTGAAATGAGGAGTGAACTCGGTTCACAAATAGACTTTGTCCACTAAGATAGTCTTGGAAATGAGTCTTGACTAATAAGAAATTATTCTCTATGATTATGTGTGTATGAAACAAAGTGTCATGTTTTAAGTTGTGATTATTGGTATTACATTTCACTACTATGATTTATCCCATGTTATGATATTATGATCTCTTTTGCAGGTTAAGATTTCCAAAATGTTATGTTCTTATGAATATGATGTGATTGATATTTCTTTTGTTTACCCTTACTGAGCATTTAAGATCACCCTTTTATGTTTTCTTTTCCCCAGGATATAAAGAAAGGTTTTAGGTATAAAAAATGGAAGATCTTTATGGGAGATGTTGAAGATATTTCACCACGATTAGAAGATTATATTCCGAGTTTCCAAAGACACTAAACTATTACAGTCCTTGTGTGTGTGTTTTTTTTATTTACTAAGTATTCCGCAAAAGTAATGTAATGTCCATGTATGTTAAGATTTGGGTCTCTACAGTTGGTATCAGAGGAAAGGTTTAGTCAAACTTTGGAAACTAGGATGTGAAAATGTTAGTGATATCCCTAGAGATATTTCTAAGGTATGTCTAGGGATGTCCCTAAGTATAAGTATACGTATAGGATATAGTCCTAGAACTACGGTAACGATATTAGAATTTAACCTAAGATGTTAGATATTGAGGGTGATCCCCCTTTTCTATGTTGTTTTCCCTAGCATGATTTTTCCCCTCACACTATTCTTTTTGGGTTTTAGAAAATGGCTGGAAACAGGAAGATTCATGAAAATGGAGGATATGACGGACAATGGAATGATATTCTTCATGAGAAACCAAATAAAACGGGATTTGGAAGTCCAAACATCGTTATTATGCCTAATCAGTAATCTCATAATATGATCAATAATCTCAACTTTGTTAAGTTTCCCGACTGAGATAATAAGAGAAAGATGGAGTTTCATGACGATCATAGAGGAAAGAAAGTTCAATTTCCCTCATGTAAATAATGTGGGAAGAGGAATCAGGGAGATTGTTTCAAGGGAACTGGAAGATGCTTTGGGTGTGGAAAAGAAGGACACAAAGCCAATAAGTGCAAAGGAAAAGGTTCAGTTAACACCATGGATGAGGATAATGTTATTTCTACGAAATCAACAATGGTTAAATGTTTTAAATGTGGAATGTACGGACATTATGCAAACCAATGCCCTAAGGGAAAGTCTCATGAAGAGAATCAGTACGACTGTATGGGTAGTATTTATGTTTTTGATGATGAAGAGACTAAAAATGATATGTGAGATGAAATAATTGTTGAAGCTCGGTCAATGGTTTAAGAAGGTAGTGGAATGATTACATGTTTATCAAGTGTAATGTTGTAATCTCATGGTACTATGGAATAAAGAGACATCTAAGGATTTTTACACTGTTGTCTTTCCTTGAGTTTTGAAAGTGTATGATTAATGGTACCAGTATCCATTAAAGGTTATTCAGATATTTTTGGAATATAGATGATATGCGCATAATGAAGGGATTAGGAGAAAATTAAATATTTGATAGTATTCATGAGCTCATGACTGATATAAGGAGAAGGTTATATCATGGTTTGAGTATATAGAATTTTTGGATTTTGGTATGTGGAAAGAGTTAACTTTTGACAACATTCATGTTCTCACTAAGGTTTAATGGGTATTCATTTTTCAAGATAATACATGATTAAGGTATTCACATGAATGGAATGTGGCCAACAAGATATATGTGGGATAAATGATGGTATTCACATGCTTGGTTGATGACATTTCAAGTAATCATTTTCTTTATACTATGAGATTGGACTGAAGTATTTTAGATAAGCCTAAAGATTGGAATGGATTATGTTAGACATAAGTTAGTATTGTTTAAGGATAGAACTTTTTTATTATTATATATGTGATGTTATAGTAATGTAGTTTTAGAAAAAGGACAAACTGCAGGACGGGCGACAGCCCATCGCGTCGGACAAGGCTGTGGGAATCGAACCCACACCCGAAGTGCGACTGGCCTTTATCGCCTACCACTGGCCTACAAGAATTTCCTGTTAAGTAGAAACTAGTTTTATTATATTAAGCAGTATGATATGTGAAGTATAAGTCCATTTTAGGAACCACATATGATTAATCTCACTATAGATGGACATATGTAAGTTTTGATAACTTTTCTAACCTTTTGTTTGAGACAGATGGAATGACTGATCATTCTATCACATGATCTGCTAACACATCATGAATTACAAATTCAACTTCATTTCTTTAAGAGATGAAGTGGAAATTTTCCAAAGAACGACCAACGGTGAGACTATACCAAAATCAAGAAAGTATTTCTTCTAATTCCAATTTCATCAACTTTAGGAAAATGATCTTGAAAACCAAAAATGTTGTCATAGTGCTCTTATATCTGATGAATCAGATGGTACTTAGATCGTCACAAATTTATGGCTTTGTTATTGCGGGATTTTCCATAGCCATGTTCTCTACCACTCTCCATCAGAACATGATGGTTAGATTTCCCTTCCATATCCATATTTTCACCTATGTGGAAACCCAGTGATTAGTTTATTTGGGTAACCATTACGTTTCATACTTTTTTTTAAAGATTGGTTTTGGTATTATTTTTTTACGATGTGGGTTTCTATTAAAGAAAATTTCGAGTAGTAAACCATTTATAACCCCGACGAATTTTGAGGGCGAAATTCATTTTAAGGGGGGTAGAATGTAACACCCTGAGATTTTATGAAAAAATATTCTTTTTAATTTCATTAATGTCTTGTGTTGTACGCTACACCAAAAGGAGCTTTCAAAACACGCATCCTTGACTTGCCTTGCATTACACGCAGTCACGACCTTCCCCGATAGCGTGTGTAGTACGCAATGACGAGTTTCACTAAACAACGATATGCTATTAAAATATTATTAAAACTAGCCGTTATGAATAGTAATAACCACTTTTTGAAATTTTGTAAATTTTATTTTTTAAAACGGACTTCATTTTTGGATTTGGAATATCGAAATTAGCTTAGGGTGAAATTTTGGTACTTTTCGGCTAACTTTCAATTTCTGATGAATAGTGAAAATTACTAAATTTTAATTAAAAACAACTTTTTTAATCGAAATAATTAATAGTGATAAATTATTAATTTGATTGGTTTTAAAGTATATTTATAATATATTTTTACAATTTAATACAATGTTGGTCATTGGATGCAATTTCACATTTAAACCAGACATAAACAAGTGTCAATCTTTTGATAGTTATTATCTCTTAAGAACACGCTATTTGTTTTGACGACGAGAATTAATTTTTAAATTAATTAATTCAACTGATATGTTTTGAATTTGGTAAAATAGACATCATTTTTTAGTTCATAATATCAAATATAGCTTAGGCCTAATTTTTGGTATTTTTCTGGAAACTTTCATTTTTTGATGAACAGTGAAACCACTTAGTGGTAGTTAAAAAAATGAATTTTTCATAAAACTTAATTTACCGCTTCTGTGAGTGGAATTTCAAAAATACGAGAGACATGGTTGATGTCAATAAGTAAAATGTGGTTCA
Source organism: Viscum album (assembly GCA_963277665.1). NCBI lineage: Eukaryota > Viridiplantae > Streptophyta > Magnoliopsida > Santalales > Viscaceae > Viscum > Viscum album. The sequence continues at coordinate 1,788,317,793 of OY728146.1, forward strand.
ATGAGATGAAAATAATTTTTGGTGAATAGTAACTTTTTACATTTTTTACCACAGTTAAAAGTAAATAGGGTAATTAAGGGTAAAAATGTTATTATTATTACCCTAACACATGTCCTAATTCTATTGAATAAGTTTAATTCGACCAAAAACAACCTGAAGAATAAAATATGAACATTTTGGCCCACTTGGATTAGATTAGGACATTTATTATTAAATTATTTAAAGAAGGGTTAAAATAGTTAAAATCAAAGTTTAATAAGTAATTCATTTTTAATATAGGGTTATACATAAGATAAATTAGACTATAAATATTCATTAGAAATATAAAAAGATTTCCTACATAATGATATTTTATTTGTAATTTTTAGACTTTAAATAAGTTAATTTATTTATGACACAAAGATGATGCAGTAATTATCTTATTAATGAAATATTGACATAATTGATATTATAAATACCCAAATAAATGTAATTTGAGCCTTTTTATGAATTCCACTAATTTAATAGGTTAATATGACATGTTAGTATTGATTTAATTAACTTTTTTCGAAATAATCATTCTTTTATAATTTTTACAAAAAATCAATTACTAAATAGAGTCAAAATTGACATAAAATAGTTTTTAAAACAAATATTATATTATTAATTGTTATTTTATTCCTAAAAATCTAAGGTTCGGCCAAATGACTTATATAATGTTATATATATTAATAATAAACAACTTGGGGTTCGTTTGGCTTGTTATAGTAAGTTTATTAACCTTATAGTGTAAGAACACAAAAAGACACGGTAAAAGTAAAATTATCTAACTTAAAGTTAAATATAAATGATAAGGTTAATATAGGAAACTAAACTTGTACAAATTCTATTTTATGAGAGAGTTTCTACCCATATTCACCTTAGCTTCGAAATAAATCAATTTGGATCTATTTAAAAACGAATTTTGCTTTATAATAAAAAAATAGTTTTAGTTTTTCCAAAGGAGCCCCTCTCCTACCTTATAAAAGGGCACCTCCTCCCTCTCTTACTCACACCACTTTGAGCCTTAAAGCTCGGCCAAACCCTGCCAAATTATCTTCTCCACTTCCCTAGAAACATCCTAGAGGTTCTTGTCTTCTTCCAAGACCAATTTTAGTGCCCTAAGAGGAGGAATCAAAGAGGCGCTTCAAAGAAGAGGTAATGTCCGTTACCAATTCTTTCAACTTTATTTCTTCTTCAACTTCTTCTTATTAGGTTGTTTAATTATGAGGTAATAAAATCAGTATCCCCCATATACTGATATGTTCTTATAAATATGAAACAACCCTATTTCACCTCTTATCCATCCTACGGAAAATGAAATCACCGCGCGTGCGTACGTACAGAATACCGTCTCCACGCCGTGGTGTAATCTATTTTCCACCACCACCTTACTTGGATGGGTATAATGGTGTACATTATAACTATATATGATTATTTTAAAGTGATATTGATTTTGAAATAGTATAAATACACTCCAATAAAATTCCACGATCATGAGAACGATATCATCGCTCGTGCGTACGTACGGACTACCGTCTCCACGACGTGATGAGATTTATTCTCCACGTTAACCATTCCTAATTGATTATAAAGTATATATAATAAGTAATAATGAAATATATGAAATAATAATGATACTAGATTTATGTGTATATATATGTATGTCATCTACTTAATTCCATTCAACTCAATAAGGAAACGAAAACAGCGTTCATGCGTACGTACGACCTACCGTCTCCAAAAATGATGTATTTCTTTCCATTTACTAATATATTATATATATGTATATTATGAATATATATTATATATAAATCATGTTTTATATTCTGTAATTAAGTAATCATTATCTAAGTAATCATATGAATAATTACAAGTCAAAACACGGACGACAAATGAAATGATTTTACCCAAAAGGCTCTTTAACATGGAATTTACAAAAGAACGGGTAAAATAAAGTCATAAGTGAACCATATATGATATCATAACAATGAGTATGATTCTGGAATAATTAAATGACATTATTTAAATCATTATACAGGAGGTTTGGACACTTACGAAGAAAATCGGACCTAAGGTAAGGGAAATATCACAATCTCATTTTTATCCGAGATTGTATATACTGTGAAATTTTCTGGGGTGTATTTTATCATCCACATCCATTTTTCCTTAATATGTAATATTATTTCCATCCGCCTACATGTGTTTAAATCCAATTTTACCCCTCGTTGAGTTTTTAGTAAAATATATGAAAGGAATATTTTGTCGTTTTTTCGTACGAGGTACTTTTTGACTTTTACGAAAAAGTACGAGAAGAATGTTTTTTTAAACTTATACGGCATGAATGGATTTTTAAAACAATATTTCCAAGAATCTCCCTTTACAATTTTTCAAGTTTATTTTTAATCAACTTCTTTTAGTTTAAAATTGTATGACATGTTAAGAAAGGAAAAATGTTTTAGAAAGGATATTTTTCTCAAGAATGGAGTTCAAGAGTTTTATCAAAATTATTTTCCATCTAAGATAATATAGGGTTCTATTTCTATCCATATTATTACATTGATTTTATTATGTTGTGATGGAATTTTTTTTATGAATTCATTTATCTTATATGAATTGTTTTATGATGTCATGATGTTTAATAATCCCATTTTTATTACATGGGTTATGCTACGATGTATGATTTATGATTTTGTGGCACACATAAGAATGGTATCATTACGAGATGGGTGGGACCTATATCTCCCTCCAATTCATTGGGTAAAGATTTTATATCTCATGAGATAGACATGGCTGGAACGGTAGGTTTAACCGATTCAGTGAAACAGGACTGAAACGAGGAGTGAACTCGGTTCAGAAATGCACTTTGTCCACTAAGATAGTCTTGGAAATGAGTTTTGACTAATAAGAAATGATTCTATATGATTATGTGTGTATGACACAAAGTTTCATGTTCTAATTTATGATTATTGGGATTACATTTCACTACTATGATTTATCCCATGTTATGATATTATGATCTCTTTTTCAGGTTAAGATTTCCAAAATGTTATGTTCTTATGAATATGATGTGATTGATATTTATTTTGTTTACCCTTACTGAGCATTTGAGCTCACCCTTTTATGTTTTATTTTCCCCAGGATATAAATAAAGGTTTTAGGTATAAAAAAAGGAAGATATTTATGGGAGATGTTGAAGATCTTTAACCACGATTAGAAGATTATATTCCGAGTTTCCAAAGACACTAAACTATTACGGTACTTGTGTTTGTGTTTTTGTTATGTACTAAGTATTCCACAAAAGTAATGTAATGTCCATGTACGTTAAGCTTCGGGTCTCTATAGTTGGTATCAGAGGAAAGGTTTAGTCAACCTTTGGAAACTAGGATGCGAAAATGTTAGTGAGATCCCTAGAGATATTTCTAAGGTATGTCTAGGGATGTCCCTAAGGATAAGTATACGTATAGGATATAGTCCTAGAACTACTGTAACGATATTAGAATTTAACCTAAGATGTTAGATATTGAGGGTGGTCCCCTTTACTATGTTGTTTTCCCTAGCATGATTTTTTCCCCTCACACTATTCTTTTTGGGTTTTAGAAAATGGCTGGAAATAGGAAGATTCATGATAATGGAGGATATGACGGACAATGGAATGATATGCTTCATTAGAAACCAAATGAAACGGGATTTGGAAGTCCATACATCGTTATTATGCCTAATCAGAAATCTCATAATATGATCAATAATCTCAACTTTGGTAATTTTCCCGACTCAGATAATAAGATAAAGATGGAGTTTCATGATGATCATAGAGGAAAGAAAGTTCAATTTACCACATGTAAATCATGTGGGAAGAGGCATCGAGGAGATTGTTTGAAGGGAACTGTAAGATGCTTTGGGTGTGGAAAAGAAGGACAAACATCCAGTAAGTGCAAAGGAAAAGGTTCAGTTAACACCATGGATGAGGATAATGGTATTGCTACGACATCAACAATGGTTAAATGTTTTAAATGTGGAATGTACGGGCATTATGCAAACCAATGCCCTAAGGGAAAGTATCATGAAGAGAATCAGTACGACCATATGAGTAGTATTTATGTTGATGATGATGAAGAGACTACAAATGATATGTGAGATGAAAGAATTGTTGAAACTCAGTCAATGGTTTAATAAGGTAGTGGAATGATTACATATTTATCAAGTGTAATGTTGTAATCTCATGGTACTATGGAATAAAGAGACATCTAAGGATTGTTACACTGTTGTCTTTCCTTGAGTTTTGAAAGTGTATGATTAATGGTACCAGTATCCATTAAAGGTTATTCAGATATTTTTGGAATATAGATGATATGCGCATAATGAAGGGATAAGGAGAAAATTAAATGTTTGATAGTATTCATGAGCTCATGACTGATATAAGGAGAAGGTTATATCATGGTTTGAGTATATAGAATTTTTGGATTTTGGTATGTGGAAAGAGTTAACTTTTGACAGCATTCATGTTTTCACTAAGGTTTAATGGGTATTCATTTTTCAAGAGAATACATGATTAAGGTATTCACATGACTGGAATGTGACCAACTAGATATATGAGGGATAAATGATGGTATTCACATGCTTGGTTGATGACATTTCAAGTAATCGTTTTCTTTATACTATGAGCTTGGACCGAAGTATTTTAGATAAGCCTAAAGATTGAAATGGATTATGTTGGACATAAGTCAGTATTGTTTAAGGATATAACTTTTTATTATTATTTATGTGATGTTATAGTAATGTAGTTTTAGAAAAAGGACACCCTGCAGGACGAGCGACTGCCCATCGCGTCGGACAAGGCTGTGGGAATCGAACCCACAACCGAAGTGCGACTGGACTTTATCGCTTACCACTGGCCTACAAGAAATTCCCTGTTAAGTAGAAACTAGTTTTATTATATTAAGAAGTATGATATATGAAGTATAAGTCCATTTTAGGAACCATATATGATTAATCTCACTATAGATGGACTTATGTAAGTTTTGATAACTTTTCTAACCTTTTGTTTGAGAGAGATGGAATGACCCATCATTCTATCACATGATCTGCTAACACATCATGAATTAAAAATTCAACTTCATTTCTTTAAGAGATGAAGTGTAAATTGTCCAAATAACAACCAACGGTGAGACTATACCAAAATCACGAAAGTATTTCTTCTAATTCCAATTTCATCAACTTTAGGAAAATGATCTTGAAAACCAAAAATTTTGTCCTAGTGCTCTTATATCTGATGAATCAGATGGTACCTTAGATCGTCACAAATTTATGGCGTTGTGATTTCTGGCTTTTCCATTGCCATGTTCTCTACCACTCTCCATCAGAACATGATGGTTAGATTTCCCTTCCATATCCATATTTTCACCTATGTGGAAACCCAGTGATTAGTTTATTTGGGTAACCGTTACGTTTCATAATTTTGTTTTTAAAGATTGGTTTTGGTATTCTTTTTTTATGATGTGGTTTTCTATTAAAGAAAATTTCGATTTGTAAACCATTTATAACCCCGACGAATATTGAGGGCGAAATTCATTTTAAGGGGGGTAGAATGTAACACCCAGAGATTTTATGAAAAATATATTTTTTAATTTCATTAATATCTTGTGTTGTACGCTACACAAAAAGGAGCTTACACACCACGCGTCCTTGACTTGCCTTGAATTACACGCAATCACGACCTTCCTCGATAGCGTGTGTAGTACGCAACAACGAGTTTCACTAAACAACGATATGCTGTTAAAATATTATTAAAACTAGCCGTTATGAATAGTAATAACCACTTTTTGAAATTTTGTAAATTTTATTTTTCAAAATGGACTTCAGTTTTGGATTCGGAATATCAAAATTAGCTTAGGGTGAAATTTTGGTACTTTTCGGCTAACTTTCATTTTCTGATGACTAGAGAAAATTACTAAATTTTAATTAAAAACAACCTTTTTAATCGAAATAATTAATAGTGATAAATTATTAATTTGAGTGGTTTTAAAGTTTATTTAGAATATATTTTCACAATTTAATACAATGTTGTTCATTGGATGTAATTTCACATTTAAACCAGACATAAACAAGTGTCAATCTTTTGATAGTTATTATCTCTTAAGAAAACGCTATTTGTGTTGATGACGAGAATTAATTTTTAAATAAATTAATGCAACTGATATGTTTTGAATTTGGTAAAATAGACATCATTTTGGATTTCATTATATCAAATATAGCTTAGGCCAAATTTTTTGTATTTTTCTGGAAACTTTCATTTTTTGATGAATAGTGAAACCACTAAGTGGTAGTTAAAAAAATGATTTTTTCATAAAACTTAATTTTACCGCTTCTGTGAGTGGAGTTTCAAAAATCCGAGAGACACGGTTGATGTCAGTAAGAAAAATGTGGTTTAATGAGAAGAAAATAATTTTTGGTGAATAGTAATTTTTTACTTTGTTTACCGCGGTTAAAAGTAAATAGGGTAATTAAGGGTAAAAATGTTATTATTATTACCCTAACACATGTCCTAATTATATTGGATAAGTTTAATTCGACCAAAAACAACCTTAGGAATAAAATATGACCATTTAGGCCCACTTGGATTAGATTAGGACATTTATTATTAAATTATTTAAAGAAGGGTTAAAATAGTTAAAATCAATGTTTAATAAGTATATCATTTTTAATATAGGGTTATACATAAGATACATTCGACTATAAATATTCATTAGAAATATAAAAATATTTCCTACATAATTATATTTTATTTGTAATTTTTAGACTTTAAATAAGTTAATTTATTTATGACACAAAGATGATGCAGTAATTATCTTATTAATGAAATATTGACATAATTGATGTTATAAATACCCAAATAAATGTAATTTGAGACTTTTTATGAATTCCCATAATTTTCTAGGTTACTATGACATGTTAGTATTTATTTAATTAACTTTTTTTGAACTAATCATTCTGTTATAATTTTTACAAAAAATCAATTACTAAATAGAGTCAAAATTGACATAAAATAGTTTTTAAAAAAAATATTATATTATTAATTGTTATTTTATTCCTAAAAATCTAATGTTCGGTCAAATACCTTATATAAGGTCATATATATTAATAATAAACAACTTGGGGTTAGTTTGGCTTGTTATAGTAAGTTTATTAACCTTATAGTGTAAGAACACAAAAAGACATGGTAAAAGTAAAATTATCTAACTTAAAGTTAAATATAAATGATAAGGTTAATATAGGAACCTAAACTTGTCTAAATTCTATTGTATGAGAGGATTTAGAACCATATCCACCTTATCTTCGAAATAAATCAATTTGGAGCTATTTAAAACCAAATTTGGCTTTATAATAAAATAATATTTTTAGTTTTTCCAAAGGAGCCCCTCTCCTCCCTTATAAAAGGGCACCTCCTTCCTCTCTTAATCACACCACTTTGAGCCTTAAAGCTCGGACAAACCCTGCCAAATTCTCTTCTCCACTTCCCTAGAAACATCCTAGAGGTTATGGTCTTCTTCAAAGACCAATTTTAGTGCCCTAAGAGGAGGACTCAAAGAGGCGCTTCAAAGAAGAGGTAATGTCCATTACCAATTCTTTCAACTTTATTTCTTCTTCCACTTCTTCTTCTTAGGTTGTTTCATTATGAGGTAATAACATCAGTATCTCTAATATACTGATATGTTATTATAAATATTAAACAACCCTATTTCACCTCTTATCCATCCTACGGAAAACAAAATCACCGTGCGTGTGTACGTACGGAATACCGTCTACACGCCGTGGTGTAATCTATTTTCCACCACCACCTTACTTGGATGGGTATAATGGTGTACATAATAACTATATATGATTATTGTAAATTTATATTGATTCTGAAATAGTATAAATACACTCCAATAAAATTCCATGATCATGAGAACGATATCATCGCTCGTGCGTATGTTCAGACTACCGTCTCCACGATGCGATGAGATTCATTCTCCACGTTAACCATTCATGATTGATTATAAAGTATATATAATAAGTAATCATGAAATATATGACATAATAATGATACTATATTTATGTGTATATATATGTATGTCATCTACTTAATTCCATTCAACTCAATAAGGAAACGAAAACAACATTCATGCGTACGTACGACCTACCGTCTCCATGAACGGTGTATTTCTTTCCATTTACTGATCTATTATATATATGTATATTCTGAATATAAATTATATATAAATCATGTTTTATATTCTAGACTTAAGTAATCATGATCTAAGTAATCATATGAATAATTACAAGTCAAAACACGGACGACAAATGAAATGATTTTACCCAAAACGCTCTTTAACATGGAATTTACAAAAGAACGGGTAAAATAAAGTCATAAGTGAACCATATATGATATCATAACAATGAGTATGATTATGGAATAAGTCAATGACATTATTTAAATCATTATACAGGAGGTTCGGACACTTACGAAGCAAATCGGACCTAAGGTAAGAGAAATATCACAATCTCATTTTTATCCGAGATTGTCTATACTTTGAAATTTTCTGGGGTGTATTTTATCATCCACATCCGTTTTTCCTTAATATGTAATATTATTTCCATCCACCTACATGTGTTAAAATCCAATTTTACCCTTCAGTTAGTTTTTAGTAAAAGATATGAAAGGAATATTTTGTCGTTTTTTCGTACGAGGTACTTTTTGACTTTTTTGACAAAAGTACGAGAAGAATGTTTTTTTAACTTATATGGCATGAATGGATTTTTAAAACAATATTTCCAAGAATCTTCCTTTACAATTTTCAAGTTTATTTTTAATCAACTTCTTTTAGTTTAAAATTGTATGACATGTTAAGAAAGGAAAAATGTTTTATAAATGATATTTTTCTCAAGAATGGAGTTCAAGAGTTTTATCAAAATTATTTTCCATCTAAGATAATATAGGGTTCTGTTTATATCCCTATTATTACATGGATTTGATTATGTTGTGATGGAAATATTTTTATGAATTCGTTTATCTTATATGAATTGTTTTATGATGTCATGATGTTGAAGAATCCCATTTTTATTACATGGGTTATGCTATGATGTATGATTTATGATTTTGTGGCACACATAAGAATGGTATCATTATGAGATGGGTCGGACCTATATCTCCCTCCAATGCATTGGGTAAAGATTTTATATCTCATGAGATAGACATGGCTGGAACGGCAGGTTAAACCGGTTCAGTGAAACAGGACTGAAACGAGGAGTGAACTCGGTTCAGAAATGGACTTTGTCCACTAAGATAGTCTTGGAAATGAGTCTTGACTAATAAGAAATGATTCTCTATGATTATGTGTGTATGTCACAAAGTTTCATGTTTTAAGTTATGATTATTGGGATTAAATTTCACTACTATGATTTTTCCCATGTTATGATATTATGATCTCTTTTGCTGGTTAAGATTTCCATAATGTTATGTTCTTATGAATATGATGTGATTGATATTTCTTTTGTTTACCCTTACTGAGCATTTGAGCTCACCCTTTTATGTTCTCTTTTCCCCAGGATATAAAGAAAGGTTTTAGGTATAAAAAAAGGAAGATCTTTATGGGAGATGTTTAAGATCTTTCACCACGATTAGAAGATTATATTCCGAGTTTCCAAAGACACTAAACTATTAGGGTCCTTGTGTGTGTGTTTTTGTTATGTGCTAAGTATTCCGCAAAAGTAATGTAATTTCCTTGTACGTTAAGATTCGGGTCTCTACAGGGGGGATCTTACATGGTTAGGATTCATGGTTAGAGAAATAATGTGCCAACTGTGCAAAACACGTCTTCAAATTTGTCTATTGTTTTCACATGGTCGTGCACCCCAAATTGCACAGTTTTTCTAACTGTACAGTCTATAGTATCCCAATGTCCAGCCTCAAATGTGCAAAACACATCTTCAAACCGTGTGAGGCTGGACATTGGGATACTATATGTCGCACAATTAGACAAACCATGCAATTTCGGGTGCACGACCATGGAAATACTATAGACAAATTTGAAGATGTGTTTTGCACACTTGGCACATTTTTTCTCTAACCATGTAGCCTAACCATGTAGGAGCCCCCTCCCTAGAGTAGAATAAGCACAATTGGTGCATGGTTTCCCTAACTGTACAACCAAACTGTTAAAATTAATTATAATATTTAATTATGTTTTATGAATATTTATATATATATGCACTAAATAATTAATTTTAAAAAGTTAGTTTTTACCATTAATTTACTTTAATTTTACTATTTCATTTTAATAATTAAAATACTCAATTAATTTCATACATTTTTTTATGTTCATTGTAAATTCTTAAATATTTATTTAGTTTTAATAATTTTGACTAATTTTACAAATCAATATTAAATTACTTTTATAAATTAAATTTACTAATTGTTTTTTTATAATTTTACTCAATTTATTTAATATTTTAAATTAAATTTACTTTTTTTTACAAATACTTAATTGATATTAATAGTTTTTATAGTTTTTATTAATTTTTTAATAATTTAATTATAAAACTAAATGCTTAATTAAATTTTCTAATTATTATTAAAAAATAATAATAATTTTTATTTTTGTATATTAATTAATTAATTTTATAAATTTCAATAAACATGTAATTTAATTTATTGGAATTACTAATTAATTTTATTAATTAATACTAATTGAAATACACTTTTTTACTAGTTCTTATAAATAATATATCAATTTTAACAAAATTTATAATTTTTACTAATTTTATAAATATCTTTAAATTTATATTTATTTATTCATAAAATTAACATTTAAATAAAAAATTACACACAAATTATTTTAAAATGTAAATAATAAATAAAATTAAATAATAATTTTAAAATTATATAAAAATTTGTATCTTTGAAAGAATTAAAAAACCTTAACGTGATCGCTTTACATTGTACATCCTGAACTATGAATTTTGTGTTAAATATATTTATAAATGTTGAATGATAAAAAATGGAGGCATGTGGAGTATTTATAATGAAATGAGTAGAAATAAACAGTTGTAATGGATAAGAATTGATCATAATTATTCCCCATGTGGTTATCACCCATTTTTCACAATCTATTTTTATGATGAAAATTTATGAAGATTGGATAATTCATCACAAATAATTTTTAATTTGTTTTGACTTTTCCAATGGTTACTAGCGATGGGAATTGACGACTATCTCTATATCCATCACAAATAATGAGCTATGTTAGTTTAATTACAATTTAAATTTTCTCATCGTAAATGTTATCCTTATTATAAATTGAATGGTAATGGGTTAATTTTTATCACAATGGTATAATGAATTTTTATTTAGGTCATATGGATCTTGTATATGTTGTAAATAATTAATTTTTGATAAAAAACCCATTACTAAAAAACACAAAAACAATTAATTTTGTGCACATTATTGAGAGAATGATTTCCAAAACTTATTATTATAGATTGTTCATATGTCACAAAAACCTACCAAAACTTTAATTACTTATCATGGAATAAATGTAAATTATAAAATGAGGCTATTAAAAGAATATTATGCAATGGATGATAGGTCATCACAAAAAAAGAGATCATAAATGATGGATTCCTTATAGTATTTCCTTTATATATATATAATAATTCTTTTTCTTAATCATAAAAAAATTAATTTTCTGAAAATGGGGATTCCTTTCACAACACTATCTGAGTTTATTTTGATCTAGCCTACACATGGATTTTTTCAAAAAGTATAAATAAGACCAGTATATCATTTAAAACACACCCTAACATCGAGTTTGTTAAAGATTGGTATAAATTTTAGCAAGATACCTCGAATCCCATTCTTTATGAAATTTTCTATCTTGATTATATGTAGAAATATGGGAAAGTATTATTTCATATTCATGTCTTATTGCTCCAAAATTGAGATGTTTTGGTTCCAATATATTATATTAAAGTCTTATGCAATGGCCATTAAGAATAAATTCCTAATATTAGGTGAACTGGATTGACTTCTGAAGGTATACAATAAAGGATGGAGTGATTATCTATCTTGATCATTGATTGTGAACTGCTTGAAGAAAATATACCAGATGGACTTGGCATAACATCACTATATGGAAATATGTAAAGTTTATCCCCAACCATGATTTTAGTAACTACATCAGGAGTAGAGGGTTGTAGTAGATTTAATCAAGTTATTTTGGAAGGCATCTTATTATTTTTAGTTTTCCATATCGGAATAACTATAAATGCATATATCTAGGGCATCTCAAACAATTTTAACAAGATATTTGACTAAGACCAAATAATAATATTTTATTATTATGGTTTCGCTATAAGAGTTTCTTGGATCACAAGTTTCTATCATAAAATTTCCTTATAGGGGTATGAATCTATAGTTATGGATGGTATCCTTAAGACTAACAGTTGAATGGTTCAAGTATGATGTGATTTTTTCCTTGATTAAGACCTAGAGTTCTATGATTCCCCTGTAAAATCAGCTCACTAAGGCTGAACCAATGCATTTTCCTTCCAAAAATACTGGTTAAATTCCAAGTAGGTAACTAATTGATATAAAATCATAACAAAAGTACATATTTATTTCATAAACGTCCATATAGATAAATTAAAGAAATTATACTAACCTACTTTGAGTCTATATAAGAACCTTGTATTGAGGAATCAATTATATTCTGAGTTTTCAGAGTGAATCCAAAAAAAATGATCTTGTTGGGATACATTGAAATGTATTATATTTTTTACTCTCATTCCCAAATCTCTCCTTAAAATGATGTTGATTTTATAGGGGACAATGATGAATTTCCATTTAGATATACAATCACTCCAAATGATGTTCATGATACTCTATTTCAATATTTTTGTAAGAGAAAGAGGCCATTTGCAGACTATAAAAGTGTAGCGAATCTTGAGGATGATAATTCCTTTGATAGGGGATAATCTTCTTTTAAGTAATATAGAAATCTATTTTCGTGAATTGAGATGATTTATAATGCTACTAATAATCTCCCAAAAGTAAGCCACTTTATGTATACCCTTGAATAAGGTAATTCCAGGGTAATTTAAAGCCATATTCCTTTTTTTATATTAACATTCAACTTGATGATAAACTTTCTGAAGAAAATCAGGTGCTTGTCTTAGATAATTAATTAATTAGAAAATTTTTAATTGTGTCTCAAAGTATCTATAATAACCTCAACAATATGAGTGCTCCCTTGATGGAATATAATAAGTTCGTCAACATAGAATAGTTGAGATGGTTATTTTATATATTCTCCATCTTGAATCCACATGAGATTCTACTTCATAGTAATATTAATAATGTACTCATTCATGTACTCATTAGTTAAAATAAGTAGAATTTAAATAGTGGATACCCTTTCCAAACTCTACAAGTGCACCTAAAATATCCATGAAGTATTCGATTGGATAAAGTTTAAATCATGACTAATTTAAAGAAGTTTCTATTAAATCTAATGAATACATTATTTAATTTAAATTAGTTAATCAATTTAAAGAGTAAATTTAATTTATAATGTTATAAGATTTCCTAATTTGTGCATTTAATGAAATGTTTCCATTTTTTCATCATTACTAATGATTCTTTCATATTATAAAGTTTTAATCAAGTAATACTGATTATTAATTCTATAAAAAAACAAAAATTGATTTTCAGATTTCACTTTTCTAGTGAAAAGGGATATTCTGATGGACAATATCATACATAATATTTTATAGACATTTTTGGCCAAGGAAAGAAGCCTATATTGGTGAAGGGATTCAACAACATCAACCTTATAGATTAATAATATAAACTATGTGTTTAAGTCCATTATTTGAATTCCATTCCAATTTAAGATTGAAACCAAACTCATTAGTTCATTGTGTTTGATGTTCCAAAATTCTTGGAAGAAATTATTATTGAATCCATATAGTAATGGTGTATTTAAGAAGTTTAATGAAAAAAGAACAAGCCTAACTTCTTCCATGTTTAACATTTTAGAGCGAAACTTGTGGAAACTTATTCAATGGCCTCTGCAATCACATATATCATATCCATGATTTTCACCCTCAGGACTTTATTTTTGTGATACTATCTTATTACAATATGTCTTCTCATATTTAATTATTTCATGATATGAAAGGTTCACCATTTCTAATAAAATTATTTTCTTTTTAGGCTTCCTTATATTTTTTATCTTGTTAGATAATCAGGTGTTGTTACCTCCGTTTTCCAAGTATTTTACCCTAAATTTTTCATTGATGATTTTTTCTTTCATTTGGATCTTAGAATTTAGTTGGGAAGATAAATCCATTTACTTATTTAGATTTGTTATATTAAACTCCTCATTGTGATTTTCTTATATTTTAGATAGATTTTTTAGGTGTTCAATCTCAATTCCAATAATATTGAGTCTATCCTTGCTCCAAGCCCAATATTCTTCTTCATGTTTTTCTATTTTCATATTTAATAAATAAGGTCATTATTGTAAATAGTTTATGAACACACATATTAAACCACTATTCTATAATAAAGGTTCTTTATCTAGGAATTTTTGAATTTAAACTTTATGGGAACACTTTACTTGTATTTATGAATGGAGTTGAGGATGGTTTCATAATGTTTTTTTTATTTTCATTAGAGGTTGAGATATAAATTTCAAACACTCCTATAAGGAAATATAATTAACAATGCTTTATTATGAATTTATGAAAATTATTATTTTATCTAAAATCTTGCACTAACTGTATTTTTCTAGGTGAAGAGCCACTTTCAAAATGAAATTATAGTCCATGATTTCTAAAAATTCCCTTTAGTAAGTGGCTATACCTTTTTACCTTGTTCACTCATTTATTTTTGAGACCACATTAAAGTTCCCTTTGACTACAAATTGTCATTAAATCAATTTCTTGAGATTTACAATTTCATACCATAATATTTTTCTCCCCGAATATTTATTTAGGGTATAGATGAAAGAAAAATAAATATATTCCCTTAAAAAAATTTATTTCATAGATCAAAATCTATACATATATGCTTAAAAAACTAAAATTAGTTACTTTAGTGGAAACTAGTACCCAAAGAGTTTTCACAAAGACTATTTACTTGTTGATTCCTACATGATCATTTATCAAATACCTAAAATTAATTTTTTTTAAAATTATTAGGTGATCTCTAAGTTATGTAACTCCTTAAAATTCCAAAAAAGATAACATTCATCTTTTACCTTGTCTGAATTTTGAATTACTTCCTCCTAATAGTGACATTTTATTACATGATGATCCTTTTGGTCTATCCCTATACCAATTATAGGGAGATGATACTATTTTATGTTTATTTTTAGTCCTTTTATTTTTCCTTACTAGAATAAAATTCTAAAAATTGGTAGGGAAAAAAATCCTCCTTCTAGATCCTAGTTATCTAAGTTTTAGTCACTTCCACATGATATTCAATAGTATTTTAGAACCCATATTATTAGAGGGGATGTGATCAAGCTTCACATATGGACTTAGATCCTTTTATAGGAAATTATATTTTTTAGGTTTTTGGTTTTATTATTCAAGAGATTGAATCCCAATATCTTCATCTGATTGATAGATATAAAATCATCAGACTAGAGGACCACACTCTTCAAATTGGATATGAGATACAAAAGGTGAGTCACTTTCACCATGGTTATAGGGGTGTTGAGCCATATTTATGAGAGGAACAATTAATCATCCACCTTATCACTACATTTTATAGAATTATAGTTATCATTCCCATATAAAATATTCAAATCATCCCATGCTACCTCCTCCAATAATGATTCTGGAAATCCAAGATCAATAAAGCTATGTGGGATAATAGTTTACTTCTACTTATATTTAGAGATATTGGGAACTCTATCATTTTATTCACCTTCATATGTGCATTCCAGAGTCTTCAAAGCCTTATTAAATTTCTTTTGGGGATTTAAGGATTCACAATCCCTCACCTTAATGGGATTTTTCTCTAATACTATACATATTTCTTTTGAGAAGCCTGACAAAGCTTTATATGCTCAAAAATTCCTTCTATTTGAAACCTCATGGAATTATAAAGTATAGTAATTACATAAAGAATTCATAAAATCAAATGCATACTCAACATATATTTTATCACTATTCACAATTAGAGTACAAATCTAAGGATGTGGAATCCAAAGGTCTATATCCACCAAGACTCTAGCATAATTTACAAGCCTTCCTTCAAGTGTATTTTCATCCACCTTGAGGGGAAATCAAATATAAGATGAAATGTCCTTCAATTTTAGTGGGTAAAAAAACATCCGGTTGAGATAGTGGATCCAAACCGAGATTTGATCATTTGCATGCTACTGATGATGTAGGTTGAAATTAATACCCCATTCGAATATTTTAAAAATTCCAGGGTTTAGATTTTAGAAAATTTAGTCCTGTTAAGTGGATAACTATATTTATAATTTTTATGAAAGAAATTATCAATTTCCAATAGGCTTGATATTATAATTATCATAACCCCAAATCCTATTTAGGTTAAATTTAAAATCCTTTTCATTTGATTGATCATTAACCTCCAGAAGGATTAAATATACAATATGGGAGAACCTATAAGATTCTTGTATTTATTTGAGACATTATTGGTTAATGGATATTGAAAACCTCCTATCATTTGATCATAAGATTCATGATTCATGCAATTACTATGTTTAAGAACATCCCATTTGAGTGAACTTTTTTGTTAAGACCACCACGAAGGCCACACCTTTTCTAATAGGATTATTCACCTTCCATTAAATATATTCTAGAACTGTATTATATTTATAAATCTCTATAATTTATTAGAAGATAGTGGATCATAGGATCAATTTTAATCCATCATTAGGAATACATCATCACTCAACCTATATAGCTGCATCTTTTTCAAGGGGGATCTCATAAAACAAAACAAATATAAATTTGGGTTATATATTTTTGGTATTTAGGAAAAAAGATATTGGGAGTGGGTAGTAATAAATTGAGGATAAATAAAATGATAATAGGACTCATAATTGGAACCTTAGTCATTTTAAGGAATCCCTTTACAACTAAAAACACATAAGAAATTTGGCTCCATATTCCACACATAGATCCAATTTTCCCAGAATAAATTCTCATTTATTTCCTTATTTATATACATTGGTACAAATTGGAGATTCAAAACTAGTATTAACTACTAAATTTTCAAATTTATCAAAATTTATTTCTATAAAATTCAATTGTTTATACTCATTTCACTTCTCCTTATAAATGAGAATAATTATCAATTTATAGTACTTATTGATAATGAATCTAAAAATGATGTATGTTTTTAATTGAATTTTAATATATAAAAAATATATTAAGTATATTGGTATCTTGTTTATAATGGTCTTCAAAAAGGACATATATTAATTAAAATCCCATTAAAATTATGTCCATATACATAATATCAACTAGGTATCCAAGATCCATATCTAACTAAACATCAATTATATTTTTGAATTTCTCTTGTCACATTACTATTGATGTAGAAAATCATGTCAATTAAATTATAACTAAATCTTTTATAGTTTAGTTAAAAAAACATTTCCCAAATTTTTCATATAAATTATACTAAAATTATCCCTCTAGAATCATAATCACATTATGGTACCACATCTAGGTAGAACCAAAATCTTGAAATTAGATATAAGAACCTAATATTATTAAGTCCATAAATACTTAACAAACCATACACAATATAATCCATGTAAACCCAAATATGGAATTACCAACCAATTAAGTTTATCATAGTCTTGTTTTATGTTTTCTTTTGAAGGAATATAATGATATTAAAACCATGATAATTTAAATGGGATAATTTCATATTAACTTTAGAAGGTTGGAACCTTCTATTTAAAGTTATAATAGTATTTTGTTTTTATTAATAAATTATTAATGATGAGCTTATGAAGTGTTATTCGACTTCGTATGAGGATTGCATAAGCATGTAGAATAAGTTTCTTGGTATGGATATATTATTTATAAAGAGATATATCATAAATTATTTGTGGTATTTACTAATCTATTGTGAAACTGAACATGAGGAGGATAGGGAGTTTGAGGTTATTGTGGTAGTTGTTTTATCTAGATAAATTTCTATTGATCGTAGACTAAATATTTATTTTATGGTGAATGTTATGGTGATTATAATTCCCTTAAAAAATTAATTAAGGTTCATTTTTATAGAAATTTGATACATAGCTTAAGAATAATAAAATAAATATTTGAAAGAAGAGATAGATAATATGAATAAAAAATAATATCCCTTGAGTTGAATTCTATATTCCTATACTTAATATCTAATTTCCAGCATGAGATAATTCCTAACCTATTCTTTAGGAACTAGATTGTGTCATTACCTTGATGAAGCACTTTTGTTACCTTTCAGTAGCTCTATTGGTCTACCTTGGCATGACACTAAAATTTCAGGAATGAATTTGATGCAAATATTGTTTTCCATCTTCAACAAAAATTCCATAGGTTCAATGAAAGAACTCAGATAACCCTAAAACATGGAAAAATTCTTCATCTCAACACTTCATATTTGAAACTAGTAACATATACTATGTAGATGTCCTAGAAAGTCCACCACTTAATTCACATGAAACCTCCTTGAAATAATAACCCAAGCCCCTAGAGTGAAATTATTTACAAACATGCCGTGAGTGAGAGGAGGATCATCCCCCATTTATCATACTTTTCAAACAAGACCTCATAATCAACATCATAACTAGTGTGAAAACCACTTCAGTATCTCCTTCAAACAAGACCATCCTCTATCAAAGTTGAAAATTAATAACCTTGCATCAAGCCCATGATGAGAATACAAACTTATATTGACATCATCACAAACATGCCCTTCCAGATTCCAAATTTCCATCATCCACCCATGATTTCATGTTTGAAAGAGTATTCATCTTTCCAGTCTTTATTGAATTCATATAAGTTTTGTGCCAATTACCAGTTTAGAAAAAATAGATTCATCCAAAATCAATCTATTGACATGAAATTTTTTTAGTACAACTTAGAGATATCATCCCCAATATATTAAGGTCAAGACCAATTTGATTCATCGAGCAAGGGTTGGAATCCCCACTTCTCTTTATTTCTCTATTTTTCATAATTTTTAGGTTCCAAATCCATAAATATCGATTATATATCTCATAAAGTTTCAATGAATTCTGGTATGATAGTAATCAAGTTCATTTGATTGAACTAAAGTGTGTCTTTTACCTGATTCTGTTGTATTTGTGCTTTTAAAAGCCTTGAATCTCCAACAGGCTTGGATTTGATCCCATATCCATTAGAAATTGGTCTCTGGAAGAGGTTATGGTGAAATAAATAATAGGAATAAAAATAATGTCTATGTCATTTTATTATAGAATTAGATATCATTGACTTAGGGTTTCAACTTCAAATGAGATGTTTTTTTTCACTATATCATGTCACATGTCCTCATAATTTCAAAATATTTATGGGAAACCTGAAATAGAATTATACGATAAATGGAAATCAAGGAATTCTTCATGCATGCTTAACTAAAGCAGTGGTATGGATTTTTTTATGTCATATTAGATGTCATGGTGTTTATTGAATATGATGTTTTAAATAGGAGATGTGAAATAGGTTGTATAAGAGGCTGTGGAGAAATGCATTTCACCTAGAAGTGGACTATGTAACATTCATTATATTTTTATGTAACAGTGGTATCCGAAATTAATATTTTTAAAATGAAAAAATAATTATATTTATTAGGATTTTGTGACATGAATTTCATAGTTTTTTAGTTATGGGTGGATCTGAATAACATCACACCCTGGAGAACTATGTTTATTCTATGTCAAATGTTTTTTATGATAATTAAATATTTGGGTGGATTTAGACATTATAATTAAAATAGATTTTATTAGTGAATTAAATTTATTCAAAATTTATGAAACCAAAGGTTAATTAGGTGATCAAAAATGGTATTTAAATATGCATGTAGTTGGGAGTTGAAATTGAAGGTAATTTAAGAATAAAATTAGATAATCTAATAGGTAGAGGGATTAGGAAAAAATATAGAGTAAGAATTACTAAATCTTATTTTCTTGGTGAAGGGAGGTTGTATAGAAATATATTATTGATCCTAACATTAACGGATGAAATTTAAGAAAAAATAAGACACCCCCACTATTTAGGGATGATTATTTATTATGATTAAATTATAATATATTATTGTGTCATCATTTCTTGAATTCCTTTCCTCAAAGAAATGCATGGAGATTTCAGTAGAGGGGGTGACCCTGGGATTGATAATGATACTTTCCCAATATTATAAATAGATATAATGAATCTTGATATTACAAGTAACTTAAATCATCATTGGTTTATTATTTATGGAGTATCACTTAGTGGTTAAAAAAGTAAAATCATTATCCCACTATATTTATTTTCCTTATATAGCCATGGTAAGTGTATTCTTAAGACTACTTGGTTTGTTTAATTCATATATACATCAGGATAACATCCATTAGATATAGAAGAGAAATAATAAACATAGTAATTCAACCCCCACTAATCTTAGTGCGTGTTTGGGACATCATGGCTGTAACAAGTGATATCTGATCCATAAAGTTAATCTTGGTGAGTATATTAGTTTAAGATTTTAATCAGAGAGAATGAAATGAATAAAAATAGATTTTATTTGTGTAAATGATAATATTATCAAATCTATAATAATCAAATGAGATCTCATTTTTTATCCCAAACTAATTTTTTTCACTATTGATATTAATATAATTCACGTGAGTGATATTATGGAGCTATCTAAGAATGATACTAATAGGAATTTCTCAAAATTGATGAAAAGACACACAATTTCTTATTATGTTTATTTTTAAATTAGATATAAATGAAGGTGATGATATTTAAATAATTTAATATGGTATGGTATTAATTTTCTAATATTTATAATGGATATAGAAAACCGAAGGAGAAAAAGTTTCATATTCTTCACAAAAAAATTTATGATTTGAAGATTATTTCAAATAGATACATTGCTATTTTATTTAACAAAATTATTGATTTCATCGAACATAATCACTACTATGTGATTCTATGAATGATTATTACATTTTAAATAAAATCTTATAGATATTTTCTCTTATTTATAATCCAAATTTTTTGGCCTTGGATGAAG
Source organism: Viscum album (assembly GCA_963277665.1). Classification (NCBI taxonomy): domain Eukaryota; kingdom Viridiplantae; phylum Streptophyta; class Magnoliopsida; order Santalales; family Viscaceae; genus Viscum; species Viscum album. The sequence continues at coordinate 1,788,339,130 of OY728146.1, forward strand.
GAAATCTTACAGAGCTACCTCTTAATAATTTACATTAAATACTATTAACACATAAAATTTATGAATTTAGAAGTAAAAAAGAGTAATTAATCAAAGGATACAAAATTTAAATCAATGTATAAGATTCATGTACAAGGACATAGTGTAGAAGATGAATATATAACTGATGAATTTCTATCATTTGTGGAAAGAAAATTCAAGAAATACAAACGAAGGGTTGAGGGAAAGTTACAATTAACTTTTTTTCATTATATAAAGGTTGAAAATATTTCTATGAGATATCCATTAATAATAAAAGGTGAATATTGTGAGGCTGAATACATATAATAATAGAAAAGTAAGTTTTATTCTTAACAAAACATTAAATATAGAAGCACACCTGGAAACGGTTTTTAGTGGATTTTATTAGTGACTAAAGAAGAAGATTATGATAGAGTGTTCTTTGAAAATGTTGTAATATAAATAAAATTATATTAGAAGGATTGTATGATGGAAATTATTAATCAATATCAGTCTAAAATTGTTGAAGAAAATCCACTAGATGGTTATTTCATCTCAAGGAAGAAAAATAATGTTCTTTCTAGGATCATGATATACAATGAATGATGAATAAAAATATTTTTGGTCTACTAAATAATTTAGTTAATTATATTGAATATAAATCTAAAATCACTTATTTATAGAAGTTTTTGAAGCATCAAGGGGTTATTCATGAAAATATAATATAATTTATGTATTTAAAGTTGGAAATTAAAGAACAATACGAGTTAAACAATGATATTTCTGTATGGATTATCCCATCCAACCTTATATTTATTTTTGATTCATGATTATGTATATGATGTTTTTATCAAATTAATTTTTGTATATAAATTGATTTATTTATGTTGGTTATTTATATTTTGTTATATGTTGTTTTTCTTGGATTATATTGTAAAAAGTTTATAATTATATGCATGAATATATAATGTATAGATACATTATGTTGGATTTATGGGTGGTGTTTATTATATAGTTTTTGTGAATTTGAGGGTGAAATAGTTCCTAATGGTTATTTTATATCTTCGGTGCTTTTCACGAGCCCATGGAGATTAGGTATGTACATAGGGCTATGTGACGTACCATCTTAGAAAATATGGTGTGTCAACCTAATCTAATTAATTTAAAAATTATATCAATGCCAACTTGATATTTGGGTAATTATATTTGTATGAAGATAAGACTATTGGAACTTGAGAGGTGAGAATAAGGGAGTTCCGAAACAATTAATTTTCATGCTAAACCTTGAGTTACCATTGATGGTATGGAATTTTGTTTTGATTTAAGATTTTTTCTATGGAATTATATTATTATTTGAGGAAGTTTGAAATTTATAATAGTTTCAAGGGAATCAAATTATTTATTTTTATAAATTTTATGTTTTGGGTTGGAAATCGGATGGAAACCAGAGGCATAAGGTTTTAGAAAATAGTATAGAAAACCCTTGGGAGGATACATGATCAGTATTGGATACCTTTAAAGTTATAGTCACATATTTTTTTCACGGTTCACTAAAAAATCTAGGGAAATTATATATACTGAGAAATTTTGGATTTTTTTCTTTTACCACCTATGGTATATGAGATTTTTATTCTTAATATTAAAATTTATTTATGTGTAATTAGGTGATGTTTTATATTGTATCCACACTATTTTTATTTTAATTATTTTTTTATAGGGATATATATTTCATGTTTTATGGATAATTCTTCCCAAAAATACTTCAGTGAGTTATGGAGATGAATCTATAGAGAATACACCATAGGTTGACCCTTGATTTTTCACTATTCTTATTGATTTATTCATCAAAACCATTCAATATATGGTTTGATAAGGTGATTGAGATATAAATATAGTGGTGGATCATGAAATGAAGTTTACTATGAAAAGTAAACCCAAGTTCAATAGAGCCTTCAGATGTCGGGAATTAAAATAATCAATGGACAAAATGGAATATATATTTTTGTTTATTTTGAAACCTATGAATTCAAAGGTTTTTTAACACTTACATGATTTATTTACTATAACATAAATCATGAGGATCCATTACACATTCTATTTTTTATATGAATCTCACTTGGGAAAAGATGAAGGATATGTTCAAAAAAGTAGTTTTTCCTAGATATTTGAGGGAGTGGAATGGTAGAGGGTTCATGACTTCGGTATAAGACAATTTATGTATATCAAAATGTTTTACCTAGTTCATAGAATTTTTTACATTTCCATTGATCTCCTAATAAAAAAGTATCTTAATGATCAACAATTTGAGATCAACATTAGGCCAAAGGATGTGCTATCATTGTGTGTGGTTAGGCCATCTGTATTTATTTTATAGGAACCATCCTCTGAGTAGTAAAGCTAGTATTATTATAATTAGGTCCCCAGGTTAAGTTAGATGAATCTAAAGGATCATTACATCACCCTCAAATAATGGGATATTATCATCTAACTGGGAATACTTAGAGTGGTCCCTAGTTAGGGTGGTTATATATCATAGTGCATGTTCTTGAGGAATCTAATATTAGGAAAGTGACAATAAGAGGTACAATATTTTTTTCTTCTTAAACGATATTATAATTGTTTGATATCGGTGAATCTCATTCCTTTATTTCATCAAATTTAATTGATAATCTGGGATTGAAATTTTATTTGAGGTTATATATGATAAATCTATCAACTCATTTGGGAAAGAGGATGAGTAGGGATTCAAGTTACATTAGTGTCATGTGGTGATTTATTATGATGATATCTCATGGGATCTTCTAGTTCTTGATCAAGATATATTTAACCTTATCTTTTTTTTGTATTGGTTGTTCAATTTTAAACCCCAGATCAATTAAAATCATTAAAGAGTTATGATCATTTTTCAAAAAGAAACTCTCAAATATTCTTGGGTGAGTTGGATCTAATATCTAGTAGATTAGGACTATTGTTTTAGAGATATGATCGATTTTATGTGAGATATATAGATTTATTATTGATGTTTTTTTATAAAAGTGTAGATGGTTAATTTAAGATGGTGGTATATAGATATCAGAAGATTTTTTGAAATTACTTTTGTTATTTTCCATTGGTTATAGAGGTGGATTCTTCTATTGATCATTTCCCCAATATGGAACACATTTCCCTACCATTTTATCAAATGAATCATGTCTTGATAAATGAATTAAAATTAAAATTGGATGATTTTGATTGAAATAGTTTTTTATGGTATTATCACTATAGGAATCGACGATTCTATTTTTATAGAAGGAGAAAATAATCCACTAGTTTTGCAAAAATTAAGAAAATCCCAATTTTGTGAAATTTAAGAATAAGAACCCATTACCATGGGTCGATGAAATCCTTGAAGAGTATAAGGAAGCAAGATGGTTTTCTATGATTGACCTCATATTGAGATACCATAAGTTGAGAGTGATAGAACATAATATTCTTAAGAAATATTTCAAGAGTAGGTATAAGCATTATGAGTAACCTGCTATTCCTTTTGGACTTAATAATTTTTCTATTATTTTCATGGAGTTATGGAATATGATATTGCAATTTTATCTTGAAAACATTTTTGTTGTGTTCATAGATATTTTCTTGGTTTACTCAAATTTTATAGAAGATCATGATTTGTATCTTGAATTATATTAAGAACATTAAATAATCATCACCTTTATTCCAACTTCTCTCATTTCTAGTTATGGATATATGTAGTGAAATTATTGGGTCATGAATTTTTAGAGAGGTATCTATATGTAAATTTAGAAGATTTAAGTGGAAATATCATTGTAAAGACCTAGAAAATTCTTCTAGATCAAGATATTTTTGGTATCTCTTGAAATTAAAGGTGGTTTTTTCTCAATTTCTCTTGGTTTTCATCTCTATTGATGGAATAAACTCAAAATGGGATGATATTTTAATGTGATGAGAGATTACAATGAGTATTTTTTTTTATTTTAAGGACTGTTTGAGATCCTCTTCTTTTCTTATTCTTCCAGATCCTTGAGATGGAAATTTAGTGTATTTTGATGGATCATGAATGATGTTTCAGTGTGTTTTGATATAGTGTGACTATATTATATTAAATGTTTCCCACTAGTTACCCTCTCATGAGAATAAATTCTTCACTTAGGACCTTTCATTTTCAATTTTGGTGCATGAATTTAATACTGAGCTCTATTATCTATTTTTGGAGAAATTTACTATATATTATGATCAAAAAAATTTCTTGTTTATATTTTCCTATATGGATTTTAATCCTCAATATTGAAACTAACATCCGTATATCCAGACTTTTGATTTTGATTTATCCTATACCCTTAGAAAATGGGAGGTCATGGAAGACACCTTAATCTAGAATATTTTTAATCACGTGGTGAAACAATCGAAGCATGACTGGATTTTCACAAGCTTATTTTTTGATATAAATCTCAATGTGAAAGAGGAATATTACTAGGTATTATTAGATAGTGTGAAAGTAATACACTACATTGATGATAAAATTCATATATAGATGGAATGATATCCTGATTATTAATGTATTATGGTATTTTAAATAGTGGAGTGGACTATGGTGATTTCCCTTGGTCTCATGATGGTGTCATTTGATTTTAGAAGAGGTTATTATTTATTTTTACCTTTTGGTTGGTAGATATGGAATTTGGGAAAATTTCTTGTTGAGTATGACTCCATAGAGATACTATGATTTTTTATCTTAAATTTAGGTACAGGTAGCCCATCAAATTAAAGGTTCTTTTTGATTTTATGACTCCTATTCTTATGTATATAAATATCAAGGAAAATAATCAAATGTATATGAGATTATTGTAGCCTGTTCACATTCATTTGTGGAAGTGGTATAATATTTCCATGAACAACATAATTGTAGTTCCTTAATATTCTAGTGATAATAATTTTATGTATATGATTATTTATTATTTGAAGAAATATGATCATTTTTTCTTATTAAGTATTCATTGAAAGTTAAAGATATTGGAGGTCTATATTTCTAAGATATGATTAAACTTTAGGGTGTGACCTAAGATATTGTTTTTGATCAATACAAAATTTTGAACACCCAATTCTAAAATAATCTTTAGGGATCAATGGTTTCTTAGTTGAAGATGGGAATGGATTTTTATCCACATATGGATGTTTATACTAAAAATGATGTCTAGATACTATAAGAAATACATTATGCTTGTCTTCTCTATTTTAGAACATCATGGGAGAAACTTCTATCATTAGTTGTGTTTTCTTGTAACAATAGTTATCAAAACTTTATAAATATATCACAATTTTTATCCATTTATTGTTAACCATGTCAGTTTCGTTTTTGGTTTTTAAAATTGGGTGATGGATCATTGAAAAAAACAATAATATTTCTGAATATGACTAGTAATATTTAATTTATTTGAAAAAATAGTTGATAGATCACATTCACTTGAAATATAATGTTTATCGTCGTCATCATCTAGTTTTTTTAGTGATTCTGTGTTTCTAAAAGTTTCTCTATAAAAGGAACATCATAGATGAGGAAACTGTGTAAGTTGATTCTTGTTATGCTAGACCATTTGAGATCATGGAGAATCTAAAAAATTATTATAATATCAGTATTTACCATTTATTAAGACTTTAATTCATGGTTTTATCATGTCTCTTGGTTGAGTAAGTATTATATTGACCTGTATCATGTGATTGAGTGGGAGTTTGTGGATTGTTAACTCGATGACCCCTTGGCTGTGTAGCCTATTCATGATACGAAGCATCAGGATATAGTTTTGTGGTGAAAGAAAATTTCATTAGTATGAGTTATCATTATTGTGTTGGATAAATAATTTATATTTGTGAATGTGATTACTTGATAACAGATTATGAACTCACATTTTTTTTATTGAGGAGCACTAAGAAGTTTTTCGGGTTATAAGGTGGCATATGAGTAGAATTGTGACACAACCGAGTCAGTGGTTTGTATAAAATTTTGATTATTTCCTCTTGTTATAAAATTATAGTATTTTTAAGAGTTTAAAGCTAATAAATGAAAAAATGGAGTTGAAATTGTGTTACTTATAAATAAAATAAAGATAACACAAGATGGAAGTGAATTGTGCCTTTTCAAAAATTTCGATAGATTATGGTTTTTAAATCTATTTGTGATTTATGCAGATATGAGTCACTCTATTTTATATGAAATATAAGAAGAAGATAAATATAAAGAAGGTACAAAATATTTTTATAGTGGTATGGGGTATAAGGATATCCTTTTCCACTCCACCAACACTCTCTTTTTGAGCTTGGTGGATTTCATAAGAAATATTATCTATTTAGTAGACCTTTAAATCCATAGATGAGTGTAAGCAGTTGACACCTTTACAATTAAGGATAAAAAAAGCCTTTTGGTTCTTGTATAGGTAACCAATTATCCATAGCTTAGTATAATAAGATGATACTTAAACCACAACTAAGTACGAGTAGTTGATACTACAAAAAATCAAAAGAGTTTGATTTATTGATAGTTTGGGTTTATCTTCACTATTACAATAACAACAATTGAAATTATATAGACCTTCTTCTTTAGAAATGAAAGTATTCAAGAAAGAATAAATTTTATGTGATCTTGGTTACAAAATATATTCAATTCTAATAGAAACAAACAATAACAGTAATCTTATAGTAGTATGAGGTTGAAAATGTATGTCTCCAAAGTGTAGCCTATTCAGAAAATAATAGTTTCAATTGTTCATTGCAGAAACATTGTAAAATATATTCATACGAATAAAATTGTATGTGTATATGTGTGTATATATTTTCCAAAGCACTTGTGATAGAATATATATAGTATACATATTTCCTCGGTATTATAAATCCAATAAAATCACCTAATAGAACATGGATATTCAAATTCAAATAGTCTATAGGGAAGTTGTAAATTCCTATAAGAATATGAGAGAATTACTATGATGAATATGGTTTTTTCAATTGATAATAATGATCCTTTGAATCATTCATATATAATATTTCAATTAGCCTCTAAAACTATTAAGACCATTTCATAAATCTTAGATTATATCACAAATTTAAAAATTTTCTATTGAATAGTCAACCATAGGGTTTAACTGCGTAGTGAAGGGTTCCTTTGCATGGTGTATAATTTCTTTTCATAGCATAGAGTTACTTTTCATAGTGCAGGGTTCCTTCCAATATATGGTTACTTAAATTTACTTTCATCTATGCACAATGTAGGGATAAAAAGTAATGTAGGGATGATAATCCATATGTTCATTCTTATAGTGCAATGTTGATTCTAAATATAACATTGATTAACCATACATTTAATCTTCTAAACATAGGGTATGAATAGTGTTTCCATATTTTGATATAGGGATTATATTTCATACATTTTTCATTTCTCCAAACATAGGGTTTCCAATCCATATGATTAATATCCAGTGTTGGGATTCTGATCCATACACAATATTTTTAGTGTAGTATTAGGATGATGATCCATACATTCATTTACCAAAAAAAGTGTTTGAACATTGTTTCTATAACACATCCCATATATTTTTATTCAATCAAAGATATAAATAAAATCATGATATATATTCTTGAAACATAATTAACAATACTTTTTATAAAACAAACAAGGGTATTTTTGAGCATCAAAATTATTATATATTACAGAGTACAGTCAAGACAATACATGCCAAAAAATGTGATCCTTTTTGATGATCACAAAACCCATTAAGTATTTTATAGAAAATTCAGGATTTATAAACACTAATATGATATAATAAAATATTTTGATTTCATAGTATTATTTTGATAAAGTAAAATAGATACTTGTAAATTGAAATAGTTTTATTTAACAAAAAATATGTAATTTGTTTGTTCAAAAATATTATCCCCCTTTTTGTGATATAAAAAATAAGGTTTGATAAAATAAAAGATATAAACCACATTTAATATAGAACTAAACTGTAAACAAATTTTATGGACTACTATATAGAATAATAAGATATGTGATATGGAAATCTAAATTTTAATATGAATAACATAATAATAAATGTATAAAATAGATTAAAACAAAAAATACAAAAGTAAAGAAAATTAAACTTAAATCCAGATTAATTTTTTTTGAGAAATTATGTGTACATCCCATAATCAATAAAATAATTCTTAAAAAGGATGGGCACAATTTGAAATGGTTTCCTTGATTAGAATATCTATGGGTAGTTGGCACAATTAGATGCAGAAATGATTGTACAACACCATGTATCTCATGTAGCTTCAGTAACAGGTTTTGAAAGCGATTGAAAACACATTTGTCCACTATTAAAGCATATTCTTTGAATATTGTCCAAATTTAAAGAATTTAACAAAATTAACCTTGAAAAAATCATTCACCGTTTCTTCAGATTGAATGAAAGAAGTTTATCTATCACTAACTTGTTGAATGATAGGTCCTAACGAGGATTCATTAGATATCACCTGAATTATCAAATCTTTCTGATTATCTAGAAGAAAATTTAAAGGAGAATTGTCACACTGAATAGTGTGTAGTCTATTATTGAATTTAGTCAATACTAAATAAATAGCTTCAAATATCCTTATGCGGTGATGAGGGTTCTGTTGAGATATAGAGGTTAAATCACGGGGACTATCTCTAACAAACTGAAATTCTCTACTTAACATGTGTTTCATCTCATAAAAATCATATTTCTTCATAGATTATTCCTTTAAAGATCAAAATTATCTATCCAAATATCTGATAAATTATTTTAGATCTTCACAGGAATAAAATTTTCTCAAATGTAATTGAGTTTTGATTGAAGTTCCTAAAACCCACTCCTTGGAACTATTTAACTTGTGATCTCTTCAACCATTTTCCTCTCAGTTTTCAATTCTTATCTAAAAGAAAGGTTTTAGTTCTATAAAGAAATACACTTAAGAATCATAAAATCATCATAAGAGTTAGAAGAATCTACAGAAATATATCTTGAAGATTATACAACCTGAGAAATATCCAAACTTGGCTCTCTTACTAAAACAACCATTCATTAAACTTATGTTATTTCTCTTAATGTAGACATATTTACATCAACCGAGTTAGCAATAACCAAAGAAATATTTTCAGGGGAAACTCTACTTGAAATAGGGACACCTTCCTTGTGTTTTTCTTATATATGAGCCTCTTGCTCAATATTCTCATCCACTTGAGCCTCATGGTCAACTTCATCTGCAACTTCATCCATAGTCTCTGGAATGTTGACTGATATTATTCTTCTCTAAACAATATTTATCTCTTTAGGTCTTGATTCGACCTCTTCATCAGCCCTAGGTATAACATATCCAACTGATGGTGTCATCCTCTGCTCCCTTGATCAGATACCATCAACTTCTGTGGTTTTTCCACTCCAACAAGTAAAATAATATTATAGGAATTGATTGAGAAATATCCCAATTTATTGATAGTGCCAAAATTTAAAATGTTGTTTTGATGAAATATATATCCAAAAGACATATCTCTAATTTTTCCTTTTCTGTGCAATAAAAATGAAAGTATTCTTCCAAAGGGATAGAATCTCACCTTTGATTCATTATGACTACAATGAATTAAATATCTTAACATAAATCAATATAAATTGAACCTAATTTGGATTAGAAATAGAAACAGAATATACATGTCTAGATACAAGACTTTCCCTAACTAAGGTGTTCTTGATAAAATTTCTGATTGAATAAACTTCATCATGACTTTTCAATTAGGAGTAAGGTCTTTTTGTCATTATTTTCTTGATATATCTTGTTACAAACAAAGAAAACATAATCTCCTCTGAATTTTATTTTGAATCACCGATATTCCTAATGTTAAAATGTAAATCCACCTCATGGGGAAAATGTAATAACTTAGAAATTTTAAATGAAGAAAGAGAAAATTCATCATCATGAATCTTATAGAATATAGAGTCTTCATTGACTCCAAAAATAAACAAGGCATTACTACAAATCTCTTTCACTTCTATGTCAAACATCATAGGAGTGTACCATATCCAAAAGAAAAATCAAATAATTGAAATCTAATGTCTATATTTAATGAAGTAATTATCTAATTTAAATACTATAGATCTATCAATTTACCTTGAAAAAGTTTATGATACATAACTGGAGGGTAAGTAGGTGCAACTAGGTATGCATCATCAATTCTTCTAGATGTTTCTATTTCTGAAGGTTCCGAGATTGAGGTTTTGATGGTTTAGGGTTTTGGAATATTGGAATGAGAATCTATCTATAATCCGAAAGGATGTAAAGGAGTATGAAGGAGAGCGAGATAAGGGAGACGAGTTTCTCTCTCTGATTGAGAATATACTCATTACTTTTTTAATTTGAAAAGACAAATAAAAAGAAATCAAAATGGAATTATTTTAATCAATATGTAATTGAATAAAAAAGAAAAAAAATTAAAATAATTAAATACAATAAATAAAGTTTACTAAAATAAAAAATAAATAATATGAATAAATTAATAAAAATTCATTTAAAATTAAATATTACTAACTCCCCCTTAATAAAATCAAAACTTGCATTGGGAAGTGGTTTAGTAAATATATCAGCCTTTTGATATTTAGTTTTAACAAATTCAAATATATATCCATTTTAAGAACATGATCTTATAGAAAATTATTCTTTATATCAATATTCTTAGTCCTAGAATGAATTATAGGATTTTTTTAAACATTTATTTCACTATTTTTATAACATAAAATAGGTATATTATTAAATTTTGTTCCAAAATATAGTAGATTGTTTTTCATCCACAATACTTGTGCAGAAATACTTCCAACAAAAACATATTCTGCCTCAACCATTGATTGGAAAACTGAATGTTGTTTCTTACTCTACCATGAAACTAAATATTTTCCTAAAATGTGATAGGTTCCTGAGGTTCTTTTTCTATTTGATCTAAAAACACTACAATAAACATCAGAATATGAAATTAAATTAAAATAAGAGGTTTTAAAATAAATTATAGATTGAAAAATAGTTCCTTTTAAAAATCTAAAAATTATTTTAACAATAGTAAGATTAGATTATTGTGGATTTTATGAAATCTAGAACATAAAATATAGAAAACATAATGTGTGATCTTCTTGTAGTAATATATAATAAACTAAAAATCATAACTCTATATAACTTCTTTTCAACTGATTTTCATGGTTAATCCAAATAATGTTTTATATTAGGAAACATATGATTTGTATAAGTCTTAGTATTTTTAAGTCCAAAATTTATCAATAAATCAATAATATATTTAATATGATTTAAAACATTTCCATAATCTTTTTGATAAATCAGAAATGTTAAAAATAAATTTAATTCTACCATTATACTAATTTCAAATTCTTTTTTACATTAGTTTTGAAAAATCATTATAATGTTTTTTATTTTTTGAACCAAAAATTACATTATCAACATAAATGTGCAATAATAAAATATTATAATATATATAATTTTCTTAAAAAGTGTTAGATCTTCTTGTCTAATAGTAATTCCATTTTTCAAAATAAAAGAACATAATATTTTAACATCCATATGATGTAATTTAAGATTTATATAAGATGCATAATATAAAAGGATTATAATAAATTAAATTCTAGATACAAGTGAAATAGTTTCATCATAATATATTCCTTCTTCTTGATTATATCCTTTATCTTATAATATATTCTTGTTTCTGGCTATGATCCCTTAATAATCCTGTTTATTTCTAATTATCCACTTAGTTCCTATTATTGGATAATATGATGGTATTTCCAATAAATTCCAAACATCATTTCTTTTGACTTGGTTTAGTTCTTTTTAAATCACTAATAGACAACTCTCATCTTATAAAGCTTCTTCAATAGAATTAGGTTCTAACTAAGATAAAAATGTAGGAAATTAAACTAGGTTTCTTACATCTTTTTAATTCGGATTCCTATATTTAGGTCTCATATAAGAGTTTTTAAAGGATGGTTCTTTAAGGTTATAAACTATTTGGGTAAGATAATTTTAGGTTATTCAACTTCATGTTCTTATAAACTAGACTAAATTTTATTTATATTATTTTTAAATCATATTTTGGTGAATCAAGTATCATGTTATCAAAAGAGTCAATATATTCATCTGTTTGATCTGGATTTTTTTTTGAAAGGGTTTGATTTATCAAGCTTCACATAAAATAATTATTCAATAATCCTTGATATTTTATTGAACACTGTATAGGCTTTAAAAGTAGAAGAATATTGTAAAAATGTTCCTTTATAATCATTTGGATCTAATTTACCAAGTTTGTCCTTAGTATTCAAGATATACACCTTGAATCCAAATACATTAAAGTACTTTACTTTTGGATTATGTTATTCCATAGTTTATAGGGTGCCTTTTTAATAATAAGTCTTATTAAAACTCTATTCATGATATAACAGGCTATGATTATTGTTTCTACCCATAAGTAGGTAAGAAAACTGTATTAATTCAGCATAGTACTTTCCATTTCTTGAATAGTTCCATTTCTTCATTCAACAATTCCATTTTTTGAGGTGTTCTTGGTGCAAAGGATGTGTTTTTAATACCTAGTTTTGAGTATAAAGAATTAAATTATTTATTTTTAAACTCTCCATTATGTTCACTTCTTAGTGAACTTATTTTAAAACTTTTTTATTTTTGAACAATTTTGCAAAAGCTTTCAAAAACTGTGAATACCTCACTTTTGAATTTTAGAAAATATACCCAAGTAAATCGAGAAAAATTATCAACTAAAACATAATCATATAACTTAACCTACAAAATTTATAACCTAGATGGTCCAAAAAAATTCATATGGATAATTTCTAAAGGTTTAGATGTAGCAATTGTTTTAATACATTTGAAAGAAGATTTGTGTTGTTTGATGATTTGGAATGAATCAAAAAATCTATAATATTCATACTTAATACTAGGTAAATCAGAAACTAAATTTTTGTTAGATAATTTATGTAAAGAATATATATTTTAATGTATAAGTATTCTATGACAAATTTATGACTCATTTTTATTATTATTTAAACAGTTCACTTTTTTGTTTACATAACAAATTAAGATCAAAATTATAAACATTGTTAGTTCTTGGTGCTCTAAATTTAAGGAGTCTATTTTTTAAAATAGAGGAGGAGTTGTTTGAAAAGTCAATATAAAATACATAATCATAAATTTGATAGATACTTATCAAGTTATGCATTATCCCTTTTATAAATATATCTTTATAGATTGAGATATTATTTGGATCTCTAACAATTCCAAATGTATCAATCTTTCCTTGTAACAAAAAGTGACTAGATCTCTATCCATTTGAGTTAGTGTATGGAAATTTGATGAGTATCCACTCATGTTTATAGGACAATCACTATCCATATACCATATATCCTTTTTGTTCCTATAACCTTTTTCCAACAAAATAAATTAAACATTTGTTTGATTTGGTACCCAAATTTTATTGGGTCCAATAATGTCAACAAACAATGATATGGGGATCCAGATTTACTTTACTTTCCCAAAATTTATATCACTTCCTTTAGTAATTTTTTTATAAATAAAAGAGTTATTAATAACACTAATTTTTGGATTTATCAATTAGTATTTTTTAGTGTAATGGAATTTTATTCCCCAATAATAGGATGTATTATTTTTTGAATTGGGTACAAAATATTTTTTGTATAATTTAGATTTTTCACCTTTGCAACCTATTCCAATTTTCTATATTTTAATAAAATTATTTGTAAGAATATCATTTAGTGTATTTTCTCCTTTTGTAAAAATAGGATATTTTTTTATAAGACTCTACTTTGTTCTGTAATTATTTTTTTCCTTTTTTCATAATCAATACAGTTTGATGGTGATGAGTTGAATTTTTCAATTAGAACATGATTTTGTTTTATCACAGTGTCTCTTTTAATTAAAAAATTATGATTATTTTTAATGATTTATGTTTCTTTAAAAAAGAATCATATTTTTCTTCTATAATTGTACATTTTCCAGATAATTTACCATTTGAACAACTACCAGTTTTAAAATCAAAAGAGTAATTATATTGTACATTATCTTCTTCTTTAGCCATAAAGCACATGTTGGATTCTTATTTTTGGTCCACTTTTTCAAAATAAAATTTCTAAGAGTTGCTGGAGTCTTTAGATACACTCCATGTAGTTTTTATATCTCTTTTGATTTATTCTCATAATCTTCATTCTTCTAATATTTTTTTCCTTCTTCTTCCTTCTTTTAATTGGGGAAAGTTAGGTCTGATGTATCCTAATTTTTTTTGGATTTGTTGAATCCTACTTCACGAGTTTCTATTTCATCCATATTGAATGTTTTTATATAGCCTATTTTATTCTTATATAATTTTTAAAATATTTTATCTAGCTGAGACAATTCCATTTTAGAATACGAGGAGTCTGATTTTTTTTCTGTTTTGACTTCTTGTATTTATTTTTGGTTATGCTTCTGATATATAAATTTGAGTGCATTATTTTCCCTTTTTTACTATAATATTGTGATTTTAAAATTCATCTTTCATTTCTGATTCATACAACAACAATGTTACAGTCGTTTCCTTTATTTTAAAATTATTTATAGGTGATGATTATTAGATATCCGTAGAAATGCCATTCCATTTAGAGGAAATTACTCTATGTACTTTCAGTGCTTGATCAAATTGAATAATATGATCTACCAAATTAGTAATATTATTAAAAATATATATTAATTATCCATTTATCTCTGTGATTCTTTCACCATCAAAATTTATAAATGTGTTAAACTTGAGCTTACCTGTAGCATATCGCATCTGTATGATTCTATATGTTCCTTCATAAGAAACTAAAATAGTTTTCCACATTTCATAGGCAATAGGGAATTGTGAAACTCGATTGAATTCATCAGATCCAAGTCCATAGGTGATAATATTCACTGAATTTGAATTGATGTCATATTCAAGTTATGTTTCATCATTCCAAGTCTATAGTTTTTGTGGAATCACCTAAAATGCGATGATCTTTGAATATACTTTAATTCCAGATTTTTCAGATATATGATCATACGTGATTTCTAGCTTCCATAGTTTTCACCATTAATATATGGAGCACAAACCATATACATACCTTATTTTGGATCAGTCATTACCATTTTCTTTGTATATACCTTATTAGTTTCAAATTTCTATAGATTTTTCACAAAATCTCACCTTTTATAACAATTTTTAGGTCAGAATAATATAAAGAGAACACAAGAGGGGGGTGAATTGTGTCTTTTCAAAAATCTCAATAGATTCTGGTTTGTAAATATGTTTACGATTTATAGAGATATGAAATATTAACTTCTATATAAAATATAATCAGAGGATAAATATAAATAATGAACACTAAAATTTAATAGTGGTTCAGGGCACAAATATCCCCTAGTCCACTCCAAAAATTCTCTCTTTGAAAGCTTGTTGAATCTCACTAGAAAATTTATCTTTTCACTAGACCTTCAAATCCACAACTAAGTGTAGGAAGTTGACACCTTTACAATAAAGTCCAAATACAGCCTTCTGGTTCTTTTACATGGAACCTATTATCCACATCTTAATACAAGAAGCTGATACTTAAACCACAACTGAGTACGAGTAGTTGGTACCTCAATAAATAAAAATAGTTTGATTTTTGGTGGTTTGGGTTGATCTTCACAGTTATAGCAACAAAAATTGACAATATATGGATATTCTTCTTTAGAAATGAATAAATTCAAGAAAAAATAAGTATGAAGTAATCCCGGTTGTAAAATATCTTCAATTTGAATAGCAACAAACTCCAATAGTAATTATATAGCAGTTTGAGGTAGAAAATGTATATCTCCAAAGTTTATCCTCTTCAAGAAATAACAGATCTTGTCGTTAATTGAATAATAATTTTAAAATATATTCACATGAATAAAATCATATGTCTATATGTGTGTATATAATTTCCAATGGACTTGTGATAGAATATATATTTTAGAAAAATTTATTTGGCATTATATATCCAAGAAAATATCCTGATAGGATGCAGATATGAAAATTCAAATTGTCTAAAGGAATGTCATAAATTCCCTTAAGAATATGAGAAAACTCCCCTAATGAATATAGTGCTTTGAATCAATATTTAAAATCCTTTTAATCAGTCATAGAATAGATTTAAATTATCCTATAAAACTGTCAAGGCCGTTTCATGATTCTTAGATTATATCACAACTTTAAAAGTCTACCATTGAATAATCAAACATAGTGTTCAACTGCATAGTGTAGGGTTTCTTTTCAAAGTAGATGTTTTCTTTACATAACGTAGAGTTACTTTACGTAGTCTAGGGTTACTACCAATATATGGTTTCTTAACCATTATTTCTTCTGTGTGTAATGTAGGGATCAAAAATAACCTTGGGATGAGAATCCATATGTTCATACTTCCAATGCACGACTGATTCCAAATGTATCATTGATTAAACATACGTTCAATCTCCCAAATTTAGGGTATGAACCGTGTTTCCAAATTCCAACATAGGGATGATATTACATATGTTCTTTTTCTATGAATGTAGGGTTTCTGATCCATACATTTAATATTCATCATGGGAATGCTGATCCATATGAAAATTGTTTAACAAAGCATAGGGATGGTGATCCATACGTTCATTTACTAAACATTGGTTTTGAATAGTGTTTCCATAACACATCCAATAGCTTTTTATTCCATTAAATATATAAATAAAATTATGATACATATTCATGAAACCTACTTAAGGAAACTTTATTAGAAAAAGGATATTTGTGAGAATCACAATCATCATATATTATAGACTATTGTTGAGGAAATACATTCGCAATAAGTAATAGTTCCAAAGTTAGTGCTTACCATAAACCAAAACTGTATGGAAGTGATATATATTTAGAAGTGTGGGTTTTAAAAGTTTTCACCTGATACCCAAAACCATATATCTTCAAAGAAAAATTGTGTATCAGATCCTTATGGATGGGGTGACCCTATATAATTATCACATGGTTTGGGAAACTGTATAGACAAACTATGTTAATCACTCTTGTGTATGGGGGGGGGGTTCAATCTGGTGATAATTTCATTATTCTCACACACCTTCCCAAACCATGCATCCAAACTAAGTAGCCTATTGATATTAAAAAAAAATCAAAATACTCTTGTACACTTATGGAATTTAAATTTTTTCTCCACAACAATTTAAATTTATGGGACATAGATATCTCCTCATGTTATGGGTTTCTCTTACTAAGATCACTTGGTTATTCTTAATTTATTTTAGTGAGTTTCTTAAAGGTAAACTCTTGATCTCTATAGATTTATCTTCTTATCTAATTCAATCATCTTGTTACTCATTTTCATTTATATTATATTGATCTAGTTGAACATGGTATCCAATCCCATGGCTAGAAATGGTTTTATAATCTAATATCTTTCATTGTATTCTTTATATGTATTCCTTATTTATCTTAAATTATTTTGAGAAGCTGAGGAGTTTGTATTGAGTTTAAGGTAAGAATATCTATATAATTATCCTACCTTTGGAATACCATTAATACGATAATTTTCTATAGATTCATTCATAATATTATGTTTGAAATTAATTATTGAGTACTGATTTATGTTTATTCAAGTTTTTAGCCATGAATTTTCATTTTGAAAATTATAATGTTTTCATGGAAATGATTTATTTTTTTTATAAAAAATAGTTTTATGTATATAAGGTGTTTATAACATGGTTTTAATTAGTTTTATTATTTTTAATGTATTTTAAAATTAATTTTGGAAAAATAATTATTTTAAAAATATTTCTTAATTTTATTGGAAAACCTTTTATTTAAGTAAAATATTATTGATTATGTATTTATTCAAAGTTGATGTATTTATTGAGATGATTATATGATGTTTTCTATGTTATTAGAATTGATTATTAATGAGTTTTTCAAGGGAAACCTGGGTATATATTATGGTAATTTGACGAGTGACACATTAACATAGATTTTGATTTTACTTGTGTCTATTTAAGATTGTGTCTTGACTAGGGTCTTGAACCTGATGAATATAAGAGTTTAAGCTGAGGTTGAAACTATTAAGCTCAAATATGAAAAAAGTGTTCTTCAAGGGAGGTCTAGGAATACCCCATTCTTTATGTTGTTTTAATTCCCAAAAGTTTATATCCCATCTGAGCTATTTATGTGATGTATTTTTAATATATAGATTCAAATTATTGATGACTTATGTTTGTTTTTCATGTTTATGTGATTTAAATCCACTATGTTCACATTTATATCTAATTGTTTTTATATTTTTAAAATCAAAAGGATTTTAAATGGATCTAAAAATTATTTTTTATGAAAAAACTATTATATTAATATGCATGTTTTCTAAATATTTTTTTGTAACTATTTATAATAGTTTTCATTATGAATAATATTATGTAGGTTCATGGTGGTATCATATTGTATTTTTTCCAAGCACCCTACATACATCCATAGGGTGTATATAGACTTTATTTTTTCTAACTCAGATAATGAGAATGAATTCAAATCTTTTAAGGGATTTTTTTGATTCTTCTCATATTTTTTATTATGATTGTTGGTGGTGAGCATTGTTCATGAGAATTTTCATCCGGTGGAGAATTTTGGTGACCTTGGAGTATAGATTTTGGGTTGATTATATATTAGCCCCTATGAACTTGTATTTATTTTGGATTCACAATTATATATATTATGTTTTATATTAAATTAATTTTAATTTATAAGGTGATGTATTTATGATGCTTTTTTTCTTATGATCTAATATTATATTATTGAAAATTATCATTTTTTACATAGATGTCTCAAGTATGGATACATAATGTTAGATATATGAGTAGAGTCTGTCATGATGTTTATATATCCTAGATGGTTAAATCATTACCAAGGTTTTTTTGTTACCATAAATTATTTTTACCTGGCTATGGTGAGTAGGAATACATGTTGGGCCTTGGGGCTGAATGGATTAGGTGATGTGGGGGGTTAACATAGGCCAGTTTGTTACATGAAATCTTATGTTACATCACGATTCCATTTGGTATCATTTTCTAGAAAATTCATTGTCCACATTAAAGGGAAAAATCATGTAGGTGCGCCTCAAAATGATTCTAGGATTCATCCAACATCTCTATAAAATACCACCCCTCCTCATTGGCTTTAGTCGATGTGGAATTTCTATATGGCCTTAGGTGAAATCCCTAATATGCCAAAGCCTAGAAATAAATGCCAAGGTATATAATAAAATTATGAGATTATTTTCCCTTTGAAAATAAAAAAATAAAAACAAAACATACCCTAACCAAAATCACTGTATGATTCATGAAAAAATTCAATACAACTCAATGAATAAAAAATAAAACCAACTATATCAATGCACCATGTGGAAACCAAAATCAACATCGAATATAAAGTTGAAGAAAAAAATAACAAAATCTCAAAGTATCCAAATAAATAAATCCATAACCCCTTTTATGCTACATGCTCCAACTCAACAAAACAACCCAATTATCATGAAGCACTACTAAATAAATGAAATACTTTCACTTTACTTGTGTCTTGATAAACAATATCTGCAAAAGCACCGAAGTGAAAAGGGGGGGGGGTGAGAAATTAAACTCAGTAGCCTTTAATATAATAACTTCCATACTAATTCCACTATGATAGAAAAATTTAGCACATTTTTATATAAAATAATTCACATAAATAAGTTTAAAACATTTTAATAGTTCACATAAAAGCCAAGCAATTCAAATCCCAAATGAAGTTTTTCTAACAAAAAAAGTTTCCATGAAAAAAAACCAAAAAATTAATTTAACAATTTGTAAAATTTGTGTGGAATAACCCATTCCATTACAAATATCCACACCCACACACACTGAACCACACAAGCTTCACACTTACCATCGATGGTGTAACTTCACATCCATATTCCATCCTTTTGATGGTGGTACTTCATGAAAAATATTAGTCCCATTCAACTCACAAATAACCATTTAATCCTAAAACCATGCCAATAAATTATTTTCTAAACCATTTCAATAAAACTATAATTTTATTGAAAAAACTTTTCCATGCATCATAACCAAACAACCTTTTTAAAATCTTATTATCACTTACAATTTTAACGAAAAAACCAAATTTTCACAATTCCATTAACTACCACCAAAGAGGGTTTCCATCCATTAATTAAAAACAATTAAACAATAAATTTAAAAAATATCAGTTTTAAATAAATCCTTTAAGATATAAGAAGAGGAGTCAGGAGGGAATCCACCCATAATAAAAATTATGGTGAAAATGAAGAATGACACTAAATCTTTAAAAAAACTGCGTTGATTCTTCAAAAAGACACCTTAGATCTCATTCCATATCATCAAAACAACCATATATCATCAAGATTAGAATCAAATATCATAGATATATCCCCAATATATCAGATCTGGGAATCCAATAGGGGTAAGAATAGCAGACCAAAGAAAAATGACAAAGAACAGAGACTTACCAATGAATATGACCTTCAACACACCAAGATTTGTCAACATATCATTCCTGGATCAATGAGGAAAGTATCCATGACATTTGGGATGAATAAAACCAATTTAGGGTTAAAAATAGTGGAAAATATTGGATTTAGGATAAAACCAAGTTATATCCACCTTTTTAGGATCTAATATTTAGATGTGTAGGGTTGGGTTACACAGTTAGGAAAACCATGCACCAACAATACACTAACCACTGCCTCCCAAAATCCTTGACATGACTGGCTCACATGGTTTGAGAAACCACAAAAAAATTGTTTTTTACCTTGATTCCACTTTTCATTATTGTTCCTAAGTGGCTACACAGTTTTTCCAAACCATGAACCTACCCAAAGCACACTTCCTCTCTTTGAACAGTTTCTTATAGGATTTGTGCTATTTATACTACCCATGATCAAATCATGAACCTCTAGAAAATACCCAAAACATTTCAAAAGTCTTCCAAAACCTCCCAAACTTCTCCCAAACACTTTACATAATTAGAATAGGTAAATTAATGGCTACTTAATTGGAACTTGGGGTGCTACATTCTCCCCACCATTGGCCTTTCCATCCTTATAAAGTAGAAAACCAATGCTGTACTAAAAGTGGTTTGGCCATTTCTTGATAATTTCCTTATACTTTTCCCAAGTTTATTCATGAATTTGACCATGTTTCCACAAACAATTAATTATACCAATGATTTTCTATGAAAGTCTTTCTCTTTCTTATCCACAATGCGTACTGACACATGCACCAATGAATCATCTGACTCTATGTCATCGTGATCCCATCGAATCACTTAGTCAGGATCAAGACGACACTTTTTCAACTAAGATACTTGGAACACATTGTGCACCACACATAAATATGGGGGAAAATCCAACCTATATGACACATCACCATCCTATTAAAGTGTCTCAAAAGGGGCTATATATCAAGGAGATAACTTTACTTGCTTCCAAAAATGAAGATGCCCATGCCTTGGAGAGATTCTCAAGAACACATGATCACTTAACTCGAATGAAAATGACCATTAATGATGTTCCACATAATATTTTTTATGACTCTAATCTGTCTCTATCCATTTCCTGATCAACGGAATATTATCCATTGTATCTTGGATAAGGCTCAACCCAACCAGTGAAGTCTCACCTATTTCAACCCAACAAAGTGAAGAACAATATGGTCACCCATAAAATTATTCAAAAGGATCCATATGTACCAAGGCCTAATAATTTTTTTTATATGAGAACTCCCCTAATGATATGTGCTCCTCCCATGAGCCAAAAAAATCCATTACACAAGCTTGAAACTTTTCTTCCAACATTTTTATCATCCAATAGGATTGTTCATCAGTTTGAGGATGATAATTCATAATCTTAGTCAACTGATTCCCAAGGTATTTATATAAGGATTGATAGAAATGAGATATAAAACTATGATCTCTATCCAATACTATTGAAACTAGTACTCCATGCCTCTTCACTACTTCTCAGATATAAATATTGGACAAGTCCTCCATCGTATGAGATTCATGAATAAGGATGAAACAATCCTAATTTGTGAGACAATCCAATATCACCCATATAGAATTGTGTTTCCAAATAGTTCTTGGGATACCCATTATAAAATCATCCACCATTATTTTCATACTGACCCACAAAAACTATGATTTTAAAACCTTATACATCTTATGTATTCTAGGGTGAAAAACCCATCTCGAATGGTGGTAAGCATGGAGAAGTTATTCCTTACAAGGTTTATGTATAACCATATGATTTAGAAACCACAAAACTGAACTCCCATCAATATTCCATCCCCTAATGGTATCCCAACTACTAAGTTTCAACCTCATATAAACATATACTGAATCAGATGAAAGTTACTATTTAACTATATGTACCAAATTAGGAATAAAAGAAACCAAGAAGGAAACCACTACACTACCTCATTGTTCACAATCCAAGTGAATGTTGTCTATCAATGACATTAACTTCCATTATTATGATGCCTCTTTTTCCAACTGATCAAATGAATTTCTGGTTGATGCATATGGAATTGAATTTCCTTTAACCAGTGTATACATTAAGTAAAAGTCATACATTTAAAGATGCTCTAACCATTTAATTTTTCCCATATTTAAATCACTTTGGAATAAAATATGTTTTAAGCTCCAATGACCCATAAACACTGTAAATTTATCACCAAATAGGTAATAATTCCTAGTATTAAAATCATAGACTAAAATATCTAACTCTAAATTGTGAATTATATAGTTATTCTCATGAAACCATAGCTACTTGGATACATAAGAAACCACATGATCTCTTTATGTGAGAAAAAATCCCAACCTAGAACCCGAATCATCAAAATAAACCATGTACCCTTATCCTAATTTTGGAAAAATCAAAATCAATTTTGATATAAGGAAAAATTTTATCTCTGGAAAAAACATATGACATTACTCATTCCATTGGAAATGAATATTATTCATTGTTAAAACTGCCATATGTGATGCTAGTAATGAGAAAACATGAAAGAAAATTAGTAATAACCAGCTGGACCCAAGAAACTATGTATGTCAAAGATATTATTTTGTAGTTTCCAAGAGATAACAACCTCTATATTTTATGGATCCACAGAAACAACAATTTCAAATATTACATGGTCATGCAAACATACCTCTTATATCCAAAATCACACTTTGATAATTTAGCACACATGCGATGATCCCTCAAGTTTCCCAACACTGTCTCCAAGTGTTTCTCATGATCATACCCTTTCTCAAAATACCAAAATATTTTGTACAAAAAAACCACCAAAAAATAATTGAGAGATCGATGAAATATACCATTCATCAATTACATAAAAACCATTGGTTCATTTATAAGAATGAAAGGCATTACTACATACTCATAATGGCCAGATCTACTTCTAAAACCTTTCTTTGGAATATCCTTCTATCAAACTCATAATTGGTGATATCCAAATTGTAGGTAATTTTAGATAACCACTAGGCTCCTCTCAACTGATCGAATATATCGTTGATGCATGGAAACTGATTCCAATTATTTATTATGAATTGGTTAGGATTATTCTAACACACACACAATATATGAGTTCCATCTACCTTTTTGAAAAACAAGATTGGTGCTACCCAAAAAGATGTGCCAGGACAAATGAAGCATTTTCTTTATAGCTCTTCCAACCACAATTTCAATTCCCTTAATTTTTTTGTATCCATATAGAACTACAGAAGGTAAATATGACTGGTCCCCAGATGAAGCTCAGTTGTAAAATCCACTTATATTGTGGGTGGAAACCCAAATAAATTTTTAGGAAACACATCTAGAAACTGATCAATAACTGATGGAAAACTACTATTCTCAATTTCTTCCTGTGATTACAAAGTTAACACTGCCAACTGGTATGAGATAATTCCAACAACTGGTGCCAAAATTCCTATTTCATCTTCCTTTATATTTTGGTCTCCTTTGAAGATATTCTTGATGCAATCATTAGTCGTAAAAGTAACATTTATTGTATAAAAATCGATATGAGCCTTGAACACTATCAACCAATCCCTGGATTACTTCATATAAATATATCTAAATCACAAAGAAATCCCATATCAAATAATATCAATCAATCATTGTAGAACATTCTTTACATATAAAGGCTCTACATTCTCTTCGACCAATAGGAGTTTATACTTTCAAAATAGAAGGAATCATATCAATATAAAAACCCATAAATTCAATAGCACAAGAAGTAATAAACCAGTGAGATTCACTCACATCCAAAAAATATTTCATAAGAGTAGATTTCAAAAGAATTATAAATCTCACCATTGATGGTGAAAATTGATCATCCTTAATAACATGCTCATATCCATATAAATTCTTAATCGCTATACTTTGTTCTTTATTTCCCTGTTGATATTTCCCTTACTAAGGATTTATGGTATTCCTAGAATCTCCACGTGTAGATCTATTTTACTGATGAGGATTATTCTTCTTCCCTCACCCTGTTGAATCATATGACATATGTGAAACATGATAAGTATCCGAAATAGCTGACCTCAGAGCACTGTAATAATATTTATAAAGATTCCCAATCTAATTGCAGTTGTGGAAAGATATAGGTGTTACCATAAAATAAAGCTTCATGTTATCTAAAAATCAACATTGAAAACTTCCAGGCTTATTCTTGGTATTATAAGAAATATTCATTGATCCATACCTATGATTTTGAGTCATCCTAGTACCTTGGAAATAGGTTTCCCTATTCCTGTTTTTCCCAACATTAGGGATCCCACCGCTTCTTGTAGGCATCAACATGATTCCTCCACCTGTATCACCAGATATCTCCCTTTTTTCCACCATCGCTCTATTAACCATCTCCATATAATATTTTATATAGAGCACAATGATATTTGAGTGAATTTTCTACCTCATCCCAAATTCAAATATGTATTCACTCAAGGATGTACTAAAAAAATTCTAGTTAAAAAAGACTAAAGTCATAAATTTAGCTGGATACTATGTCACTAAAACATTATCTTAATTCAAGATGAAAATGTAAATTGTTCTTGAAATCCTAAACATGTGAGGATAAAAATTTTTTGTTTAAAAATTATTCAAAATCCTCCCTTGTAATTAATTGGTCTAATTTGTCTTGAATAAATAAATCCCATAACTAACATTCAAGATCTATCAACATATACATCACCATCTTGAGTTTCAGCTCAGTTGGTGCTCCATTTAAATAAAATATTCGATTCATCGTATTCATCCACACCTCTGCCTTCTCTGGTTCTGAATCACCCTAAAAGATGTGTGGATTATTCTTTTGGAAGTAAATGGATTGATCCACTTTCCTTGGTCCATCCATTTAGTTCTATATATCCAAATCATGAAAATCTTGCACAATACTTTGAACTAGCTGTTGGTCTACTTGTGGCTCAGGTGCAACCAGATTCATAAGAGCCTCTTTTAAATAGTTTCTACAATACCTACCTAGTTCCATTTTCAATTTTCAATACAAAATTCCATAAGTATCACTCTATTGAAACTTAAGTCTTTACAATTTTAAATTCTTCCATATTATACATATCACAATAAGGATTTCCAAAATTCCACACTTTCCATTTTTAACCCATCTTTAAAAATATTACCATGCTTTTGAAAATAAAACCATTTTCAAAATACCACTGTCATGGAATTTTCAAAATATCACATTTGAAAATAATTACATAGATTCTAAAAAATAATCCTTTTTCCCACAAAATCATAAGTCATTACTCAAAATGAAATATGAACTCATAGTGGGAAGTCATTTCTCTCCATGCATGTCATGCTCTTCTCATTGAAAAAACCCATACAAATCAGATTACCAATCATATATGTTTCTCCAAAACACTTATCTAACCAAATCCCTAGTAACTTAAAGTTCATAATAAATAGGATAGCTATGTCTATTTATGCTTTAAAATTCAAGTCTCAAAAATCCTATGCCTTTCCACAATCCTAACTAAAGGAATAAACCATAATTAATTTCTACTCCAAGATCAACAGCCCATACCATTTTTTCAAAAATGAAAGATAGAATAACCAAGAATGATACCATTTTTAAGTCAAGTAATGAACAAGATGATACCACTAGTAACATCCCACCCACCCTCATTGGATTTAGTCAAGTTAGAATTTCTATGTGGCCTTAGGCGATATCCTCAAAATATCAAAGGCTAGAAATAAATTCCGAAGGCTTTAATACAGTTGGGGGATGATTTTTCATTTGAAAATAAAACAACTACAAACAAACCCACCCTAACCAAAGCTACTATATGATGTATGAAAAAAACACAATACAAATAAATTTATAAAAAAAATCAAAACAACTATATCAGAGTACCAAATAGAAACCAAAATCAATATTAATTACAAAATATGAGAAGAAAAAAAATAATAAATCTGAAAGATACTAAAGACATAACTCCACATATACCCTTATGATCCATGATACAACTCAAAAAAAAACAGACTAAGTATCATGAAACAAAACAAAAGAAATATGATACTTTCCCATTACCTATGAGACAATTACCAGTATCTAAAAAAGCACCAACGTACCAAAGCGGGGGGGGGGGGGGGTGAGTAATGAAACTCAGTCGCATTTCCCCAAATGAAATCCCTAATCATTATACTAGGATAGAGAAAGTTAGAACATTTTTATATGATGTAATTAATATAAATCAATTTAAAATATTTTAACAATTTTCATGAATGGACAGAAATTCAAATCCCAAAGTAGTTTTTCCAACCAAAATAGTGTCCAAGGAAAGAAACCAAACAAGTCAATTAACCATTTCTAAAATTCATGGGGAATAACCCATTATATTTCAAATATCTACACCCATACACACTCAACCACACAAGATTGGTGTTTACCATTGATATTGGAACTTTACTTCCATACTCCACCCCTTTGATGGGGGTACTTAACAACTAATATCTATCCCATTCTACTCATGCATAAACATTTAATTCAATAAGCATGAAAAAATCATTTCCAAACCATTTCAATAAAATTACCATTTTATTTGAAACAATTTTCATGCATCAAAACCAAACAACAATTTTAAAAGCATCATTTTAAAATTATGTTATTACTTACCCTTTTAAAAAAACAACCAATTTTCACAATTCCATAAACCACTACCAAAGAGGGGTTCTATCAATAAATTCACTAAAATTTCAAAATAAATTTCAATAAAAACAGTAAATTTTGAATAAACCCTTTAGGTTCGAATAACTAGAGTCGAGATTGAAGCCAACTACCTTAGAAGTTATGAAGAAAATGAAGAAAGACACTAATTCTTCAACAAAAAAGAGTTGAATCGCCAAAAATCAAACCTTTGATCTCATAAACTATCATCAAAACAACCATATATCACTATTATTATCATCCAATATCATATAATTATTCCCAAAAGATCAGATATATGAATCTAAGAGAGGGATGATGAGTAGATCTAAGGAAAACAACCAAGAAAAGACACTTTCCAAGAAATATAGCCTTCAACTCACCATGATTTGTCAAATGATTTCTCCCAGATGAAAGGATAAATAAAAAACTACCTTTATAAGGAATAAAAACCAAGTTAGGGTCAAATTTTTTAAAAAACTAGTGGATTTGAGGTAAAAACGAGTTAGATCCACTTTTTAGGTTCTAACTTTTAACCATATATGGTTGAGTTGCATAGTTAAGAAAACTGTCCACCTACCATGATCTAGAAATTGACTCCCAAAATACTTTGCGTGGTTGTATCACATAGTTTGAAAAAACCCTTTCCAAAAATGTTTTCCCCTCTATTCCACTTTTCATATTTTCTTCTAAGTGTACACACAGTTTGTCCACACTGTGTGACTAACCGTTCTCTTGCCCAAAGCCCACGACCTCTATTTTCACGGTTTTCTGTAGGAGTTTCATAGTTTATACTGACCATGATCAGACCATGAACATATATAAAATACCCGAAAATATTCGAAAAGTCTTCCAAACCCTCCCAAACTTCACCCAAATACTTTACATACTTAAAATACATAAATGAAGGGTTACTTACTTGAAACCGAGGGTGCAATAATTTCACTATGAATCTTATACCACACATTGACATCGTATTTCAAAATTTTTATTACTAATATGGGGTAAAACTAGGATTAATTATGTTTTCTCTTTAACTAAAACCATAAGTAATTAAAGAATAATTTCATGATGAACATTGACTATATAATAGATCTTAATACTTTTTATTTTTATGGTGATCTAAAGTAAATCCATGTTAACTTATTTTTATATTTTCATTTGTTATTAATCTCATTTACCTTCCCTCCATTACATGGAATCCTTTTTTATTAATTTTGAGGGTTATTTGGTTAGATCCTGATGGTGGATTCGTGATGGAGTGGTGTTCTTCGATTTTTTTGGTTTTTCAAGAGCATTCATTGAAGTGTGTTATTCATATCACCCATACATGATGATTATTGGATCTTTATTTTTAGGTGGGGTATTTCAAATATAATATATTAATAATATTTTTAAATATGGTATTACTCTGATTTATTTTTCAATGGGTATATTTAGTGACCCAAACTTTCTGAATGATAATGTTTTTCATTAAAATGTGTGTTATATTATTTTATACAAAAAAACTCTAAGTCATTAATAATTAAGTGAGTATAAATTGAAACGTGACCATTAGGTTTTGATCATTATATTAATTTTGGTCAATTATGATCATCGGTCAATATGAATGTTGGAAACTATACTATTGAGAATAATTTTCATGTTATGGTTAATGTTTATAAGTAGAAATAATAAAGGATAATTAATGTAGAATGGAGAAAAATGTACTCAACCAGTAAAGTCATGCCATACAAAGCTGATTTTTCTGAAATAGTGAGTTAGTTAGAGTCAATGGGCTTTACTCTTAACCAATACCAAATATAGATTCAATAAGTGAGGCTTGAACGAAATCTCTTATGGGAGAAGTTCAAGTTAGTTGAAATTAATACTCGGGTGATGTTAGCTAAGTCGCCCTTTGAGTCTATCAGCTTCTCACACCATACCATTAGGTCATATTCAAGTGTTATAATGGGCTATTCATTGAGGAACTAGTTACTTAAAGTTTAATAACTTTATATAAATAATTTATTATTCCGTCATTTCAATTTTAAGAATAGTTTTTCTTAAATTCAAAAGAAATTTGATAAATTTTTTTTCAGTCAAAAATTGTACTTTTCATAAAAGTTATAATTATAATAATAAAATAAGGTATTATGAATAATATTTATTTTAAAAAAATAATATGATTAAAACACTCTTATTCAAAAATAAATGATAAATTTTTTTCAGGGGTCAAATTTTTTTTCCATGCATTCTCAATATGCTATTATTTTTAATAAATAAGGATTTCAATATTTAGAAGTTAAAATTATTATATTTAGGGAATTATTATGATAAAATAAATATTTTTTTTGAAATCAATAAATTTAAATTATTTTAGGGTGAATTTATGATAATTTTTATAATATACTTTAATTTTTTATGAATTGTAGAAATATAGTTCGAGTTTTTCAGTATATTTAATGAAATAATAATTATTTCATAATGATATAATAAATTATTAAAAAAAAAACCAGAACTTAAAATAATTTATTTTATTAATATCCATTATTTAAATAGATTTTAATTTATTTCCAAATATAGAATTTTCTTTCCAAATTCTGAAATGGAAACATCAACGTTAAAAATTTTATTTTGTGAAAAATTTAATTTTTCTCAAAACAATAAGTCATATAAAATTGTGGTAAAATATTGTGGGATAAAATTAAATAAAATATTCTCCAAGTGTCTAATAACACGGGAAATCATATGGATTTGAATTTACCACAACCCTAGTTTGCAAAGCCTTTATTTAGAAATTAATAAAATAAATCCCTAACTTTTTTTACAAATTCCCACCATTTCTTGATTTTATTTGAATTCCATTTCTTAATCTACAAATATATTATATTTTTACCTCCCAAGGTGTCCTTCCAATGTATCCTCATGTCCCTAAGGTCCTAATCATCGTGTTCTAGTTTTTCATCATCAAGGTAAGGGAAATATCATCCTCTTTTTTTTTTCAAATTCACTTTTTATGTGGAATGTCTTTAAAATTTAAAAAATATGCTCTTATGTCCATTTTATTCCACATATTTATTGTATTAATAGTATTTAATGAATGGGAGACCCGTATCCACTCTATTTTTACCTTTTTCTAAATCTATGTTTTATACCCGTTGTGTTGCTAATTTTACTTCTCAAAATTTATATCTTCCCCTCAAGAAATTCCCTTTTGTTTTACTTATATGAATATCCAAACCTATTTAGTTTCTAGGTTAATCCAAAAAGATATAAAATTTGTTTATTTTATTATGGGATTAATTCACATAAAATCCTTATTTCTTATCTGTGATTTATAAATAGAATAAAGATCTTGACTTTAAGCACTTTTTTAAAACACAAAATTTTTTATATGAAACCAGTTTCTTCTATTATATGTGGGTTATTTATGAAATGTTTTATCATGATATATGTATATAAAAATAATTAATATATATTAATGGTGTTCCCTAATAACTCTCCAATCCATTTGATAAATAATTTAATCTCCAGATATGACATGTTTTACGATACCTTAGTGAATAACCTTGGTAATTTTTATGACACCAAGGTGAAAAAACATGGTGATATGATTATGAATGTATCATTTAAATGTTTTATCCACATTTAAAAGTTATTATTAATGTTATTATTGTTATTATATTTCTCCGTCTCATGAATTTATTCTATTCCTCAAGTTTTTTTTTGATAATTCTCATGATCATATGTAAACTGTTTCCCTTGATTTCTCTTACTGGGCCGTATGATCACCATTTCATTTGATGTATGTACTCAGGTTATGATATGTAGTAAATTTAATTTGTATTTACCAATTATTAATCCTTTAAATTTTATTATAATGATGTTTTATGTTTTCATGTATTATATACCTTGTTTCCAAGATACTAAACTTTAAAAGATCCTATATTTTGTACAATGTAAATGAAAAGTTATGTATTAAATAGGTGGGATACCATAGTTGGTATCAAAGGATGGTTTATTTATTTATATAAATTAGTATTTTAAAACATTAATAATAACCTTAGGGATAGGTTAAATATTATAAAATATCTTATTATTTTGGTAAAATATTATGTAAGTGATTTCTGAGAAAATAAATCCCTATCTGGACATGAAAAAGTGGATGTGGATCTCACAAAAATTTATCTAGGGGTAAAACCCGAAAAAGATACTTTTATCTAGACTCAAAGGATAATTGGTACATGAAAATGGGACTTGATGTACTTATTGTTTGACACTCCCCAAGGATATGTTTGGTTAATCACAAGTTTATTATGAACCATTGTGAAGGATTTATTGAAAATATAATTATTGTTAAAGAATAAAATATTTAAGTTTGATGTTTAAATAAATAAAATTATTTTATAATTATAAAATTATTAAAAGAATCAATTTTCTCACTATTTTTTTTCTTTTAGAAAATGGTGGTAAATATGAGTAACTATGTAAATAGTGAGTGAAAAAGACCAAGCATTGATGACCGTATGATGTAATCCATATTGGAAAACTTCTTAAGAATGATGAATCAATTGACTCAAGTTATGAAAAATAAATTGAATCCTACTGGGATACCTGATTCACCTTGAAGGGAGAAACTTTCCATTGAGTCATTTATGTATCAATGACCACCATATTTCAATAGATATATCGACCCTTTGATTTTTGAATAATGGATATGCTCTATAAAAAATATATTTTTTATACTTAATTGTTCAGAACAATATAAGTCTCCATGGATGTGTATCGCTTAGAGGGAAAAGATAATCAGTGGTGGAAACTGATTAAAACCATGATGATAAGAAGGGATATTAAATTTATTTAGTGTGAATATTTCATGGTTACCTTTTCCAAAAATATTTACCCTCTTCGATGTGAATGAAAATTGAGAATAAATTCTTAGAGCTAACGTATAAAGAAAATGAATATGTGAGAAACTATGAGATAAAATTTACAATACTTTCTCACTACACATCTAGATTTATCATGGATCCTAATTGGAGGGTTGATAGATTATTCTATGGAATAAGACCCCATCTAGGTAAGATTATTTCCAATTGAGACTATGAAAGTTATGAAGAGATAGCGAGAAGTGATATAAAGGTTGAACTAGAGTTTAGATATACTTAGTGGTCCAATAGATTGAATGAAAATAAAAGATCAATGGATCCAAGATTAGGGAGTAACTTTGATCATGGAAGTGAGGTATGAAATTCAAACATTCCACATGAAACAAATGTGGGAAGAAACATTCAAGAAATTTCTTAATCCGTAGAAGAAAATTTTACAAGTGTGGAAGAGATGACCATATTACTTGGAACTATCATAGTGAGGTGGAGCCTCAAATTCTCAACACTAATGAAAATGGGAATATGGTACAAGATCGACCTAAAGATCAATGCTTCAAGTGTGTATAGCTTGGTCACTTTGATAATGACTTTCTAAATTCGAAGTTGATGTAGGGGAATCTCCATCAACATTATCATAGGCCAAGGGAGAAAGGTTGTGATTTTTCTATCAAAAAATATGAAGTTGAAGCTACAAATGATGTGGTGGTAGGTATTCTTGTTGTTATCTCAAAGCCATAAAGTACTTTTTTGAATATGATTCTATTCATTCCTTTATTTCCTCCAAGATTACAAAGTATATTGAATCAATCCCTAAACTACTAAAAGTAGAATTATCATTCAATACTCCTATAGTGATTATCCAAGCATCAATAGTGTATTGAAACTATAGTATTCACTTTGGTGATCATAATATCATTAGAAATATAGTATCCATTCTCATGATAGATTTCAAAATTATACTTGGTATGTATTGGCTGTCAAAGTATAACAATAATATGAACTATAGAAGTAACTAAATCTCAATAGTGTTTAATGGAAAACCTATAGTTGTTTTTGAAGGAGATATATCTTAACCAGAGATCTGTCTAGAAAAATATCCCATTGCGTTTTTTACAGAGATGATTGATTAAAATGAATAGGTAAATGAAAGTATGAAAATAGAGAATGTACCCATCATTTAGACATACATTGGTGTATTTCTTGAGGAGTTAACTAGACTTCCCCTATAAAGAGAGGTAGATTTCTCTATTTAACTCAATATTGGATCCAAGTTGATATCAAATACCCCATATGGAATGGAAAATGTGGAGTTGGAGGAATTAAAGAAACAACTCCAAGAACTTTTGGAGGAGGGGTTTATCCGACCAAGAGTGTCTCCTTAGAGATCACCTATTCTCTTTGTAAAGAAGATAGATAGATCAATGTGGGTATGCATTGATTATATATAGCTTAACTGGATCACAGTGAACAAAAAAATACCCTCTTATAGGTATTTATGATTTATTTAACTAGCTTTACGGGGTTCAATTAGTCTTCAATATTTATCTGTAATCTTGTTATCATTAATTGAGGGTAAATAAAAAAGATATTACAAAGACTGCCTTTTGATCATGATATGGGCAATAAGAGTTTGTTTTTATACACTTCAGCTTGACTAATTCTCCTACTGTATTTATGGATTTTATGAATATAATATTTAAGGAATACCTTGATAACTTTTTGTAGTTTTTATTGATGATATTTTGATATATTACAAAAGTTTCAAAGATAATGAGGATCATTTAATGGTTATATTGAAAACAATGAAGAATGAGAGGCTATTTGGATAGTTCAAAAAATTTTAATTCTGGTTACAAGAAATTAATTTCTTAGGGAATGTTTTAATCAATTAAAGAATCTAAATTGACCCTATCAAGATAATGGTTGTGGAGGAGTGGCCTCATCCTAAAATAGAAAATGAGATTCATATTTTCCTTGGTTTAGCAGGATATTATATGAGGTTTGTGAAACAAATTTCATGAAATTATAATAAGATAACCAAGTTAACTCTAAAGGGGTCCAAGTTAATTTAGAAAAAATTGCATGAAGAATGTTTTCAAGATCTTAAGAAGATGATGGTTACTTCACTTGTGTTAACTCTACCCTCTACCGGAGAAGGATTTGTTAATTTTAATGATCCATCTCTGAAAGGGATCAGGTACTCCCTCATTAATAATGATAGGGTGATTGCTTTTGAATCTTGATAGTTGAATCCTAAGGAGAAAAATTATCCTATGCATGATGTAGAGATAGATACAATTGTTTTTTCTCTGAAGATATTGAGGCACTATCCTTATAGGGATAAATGTGATATATATATAGACCATCAAAGTTTGAATTATATTTTCACACAAAAGTAATTGACCCTGAGACATAGAAGATTGTTGGGAATTC
The DNA here is from genome assembly GCA_963277665.1 of Viscum album. NCBI lineage: Eukaryota > Viridiplantae > Streptophyta > Magnoliopsida > Santalales > Viscaceae > Viscum > Viscum album. Next base: position 1,788,373,803 of record OY728146.1, read on the forward strand.
TTAAAGACTGACTTTTATATTCATTATCACCCTGTAATAGAAAAAAAGTCACATATGCATTAATCAAGAAAGACCCAATTGTTCAATAAATGATGAGGATTAGAGGAGATAATTTGTTCAACGATCTAGTAAAACTGGACATGTGAATCATAAAGGAAGGGACATATTCAACCCGATCAAAAATGAATTCTCAACCATCATTACTAGAGAATATCAAGAAATACCAAAGAGAAGATCCTTTATTTTAAAAGAAGATAGAGGCTTTGAACAATGGGATGTTTCATGAGCTCAATATTGATCAAGAAGGTGTCGTAAAATTTAGTACAAGGCTATGTGTTCCATCTATTCTGGAAATAAAGAAGGGGATAATGGATGAAGCTCATGGATCTATATTCTCTATGCATCCTAGAATCACTGAAATGTATAAGTACCTTCATGATCTTTATTGGTGGGATAACATGAAAAGGGATATTTCTGAGTACCCTACATGATTCTTGGTGTGCCAACAAGTGAAGGAAGAGTGACAAATTCCTAAAGGGGTATTGCAACCACTACCCATACCAGCATCGAGGTAGAACAATATCACTATAGACTTTGTAATAGGTCTCCCAAAAACATCCAAAGTAAACAATTCAACATGAGTTTTAGTGGACCACCTGACCAATTTTTCCCATTTTATCTCTATTCAATAAGATTTATCTCTTGACCAACTTTCCAAGATATACATGAAGGAATTGTTCAGGATTCATGTAGTTACAATCTCCATAATATCTGATCATGATCTGAGGTTCATATAAAAATTATAGAGGCATTTAAACAGGATCTGGGTAATGAAATGAATTTTAGTATAACCTATCACCCTAAACTGATGGCCAATCTGAAAGGAATATTCAGACACTATAGAACATGATGATTACTTCCTTAATGACATTTATAGGTGTATGGTATCAATATCTCCCATTAGTTGAGTTCTCATACCACAACAACTTCAATTTGAGTATTGAAATGGAACCCTATGAAGCTATATATGGGAAGAGATGTAAAACTGTTAATTATTGGGATGAATCTACTGAGAGAAAGATTCTTGTGCATGATCTTGTGCAATAGATGGTAGAAAATGTTCATTCCAACCGACAACACATAAAGACTACTCAGAGTCGGTAGAAGAACTATATTGACAACCATCGAAGGTACTTGGAGTTTAGTGTTGGTGAAAAATTATTCCTTAGAATTTCACCATAGAAGAGAGCCATGTGGTTTGGGAAGAAGGGGAAACTTATCCCTAGGTACATTGGACCCTATGAAATCCTTGTTAATATAGGAGTAGTGTCCTATCAGCTTTCACTTATTCCAAATCTAGCTCAAGTTCATTATGTATTCCACATATCTATCTTGAAGAAGTACATACCTAACACTTCACACGTACCGAATCCTGATGCGGTTCAACTAAAACATAACCTCTCTTATGATGAGAAGCTGGTGGAGATCTTGGAACATAGAGACAAGGTTCTACGCAACAAGACTACCCAACTCATAAAAGATTTGTGGTGGATCCACAAACATGAATAAACAATGTGGGAACTAGAGGAAATCATGAGGCAAAGGTACCCACACCTTTTCTTAACCAAGGGAATGATTTGAATTTTTGAGGTTGAAATTTCTTTAGGGGGAAGAATGTAACAACCTAAAATTTTTAAATGATAAATTTTCCTAAAAATGTGAGTTATATTATCTTATTGAAAAAATACTCTATCTCATTAATAATCAAGTGAGTGTAAATTGAAATGTGACCATCGAGTTTTGAAAGTTTTATGACCTTTAGAAAATTATTACCATTTTTCAATATGACCATTGGTCAACATGACAATTGGAAACTATACTCTTGATAATAATTTTAATGCTATGATTAGTGTTTATAATTAGAAATGACAAAGGATAACTAATATATAAAGGAGAAATGATGAACTCTAGTAGTAAAGTCATGCCATATGAAGCCCATTTATCTGAATTTGGGAGGAGGTAGTGTCACCAGGATTCACTCTTGATCAATCCCAAGTTAAACTTCAACAAGTGAGGTTTGAACAAAATATCTTATGGGAGAAGTTTACTTTAATGGAAATTACCACTTAGGAAATGTTAGCCGAGCCACCCCATGATTCTATCACCATAACAAACTTTACCCTTTATTCATATGCGGGTGTTATAAGATGTTTTGTTTCGAGGCCATAATAACTTAAATTGTTATCCATTTGTATAAATAAAATTTTTATTCTATCATTTCTGTTTTAAGAATAATTTTTCTTAAATTGAGATGGAATTTGGTAAATTGATTTTTCGATCAGAAATTGTACTTATTAGAAAATTATAACTATTATAATTAACTGAGTTATTATGAATAATATTTATTTTAAATAAATAATATAATTAAAACACTTTTATTTAAAAATAAATTATAAAATAATTTTTTTCAAGTGTCACAAATTTTACTATGCATTTTCAATCTGCTATTATTTTTAATTAATACAATTTTTGTAATTAAAATTTAAAATTATCATATTTAGATACTTATAACAAAAAAATAAATATAATTTTTTAAATCTGCACGTTGAAATTAGGTTAGGGATAATTTTGATAATTTTCTAAAATACTTTAATTTTTCATGAATAGTAAAAATATAATTTGAGTTTTTCTGTATGTTTAACGACAAAATAATTATTTCATAATGATTTAATAACTAATAAAACACAAATAAAGACTTAAAGTAGTTTATTTTAACAATATAAAGTATTTTAATTGTTTCTAATCCCTTTCCAAATATATAAATTACTTTCCAAATTTTAAGATGAAAACTTTATCTTTAAAAATGTTATTTTGTAAAAAATTTAATTTTCCTTGAAAAAATAAGTAATATAAAATTGTGGTAAACTATTTTGAGACAAAATGATGTAATATATAATCTAAGTTTCTAATACCATGGGAAAATACCATGATCAATCCCATGATTTTTCATTTACCACTACCTAGGTGTCGATGCCTTTGTTTAGAAATTAATAAACAAATCCTCCACTTTTGCTATAAATACCCACCCATTTTTCCCTTTCATTTAGATAATATTTTATCCTCCATGAATATATAATAGTTTTACCTTAAAATTATTCCTCCCAATGTTTCCTCAAGACCCCAATATCCGAGTCACTCTTCAATGTAAGGGAAATCCCAACTCATCTTTTTTCTCAAATTCCATTTTTATGTAGAATGTTTATAAAATTTCAAAATTATGTTTTTATATAATTTTTATTATATCCCTTTACTTTATTAATATTATTTTATTAATGGGAAACCCCTGTACCCTCCCTTTTTCCCCATTTCTAAAACCATGTTTTGTGCTTGTTATGTTGCCGATTTTACTTCTCAAAATTTATCTCTTCTCATGAAGGAATTCAATTTTATTTTCTTTATGTGAATACCCAAACCTATTGATTTTATATAATTATTCAAAAACATATAAAAATTATTTATTTTATTTTGGAACTGATATACATAAAAACCTCATTCTCTTTTTGTGGGTTATAAATGACATAAAGATCTTATCTTTAAGCACTGTTTTAAAACGTCATGTTTTTTATATAAAACCCATTTAATATATTCTGCACTAGTTATTTATGAATTTTTTTATTATTATATATATGTATTAAATTAATTAATAAATATTAAGGGTGTTATATGATAATGCTCCAATGCATTGGGTACAGAATTTAATGTCTAGAGATGACATGTTTTATGATTCCTTGGTGAATAACATTGATATTTTTTTGACACCTCAGTGATAATCCTTGGTGATATGCTTATTAATGTATCCTTTAAATGTTTTAGCCACATTTCAAAGTTACTAATATTGTTATTATTGTTATTATTGTTATTATTTTTCTCTTTCTTATGCCTTTATGATATTCCTCAAGTTCTTATCAATAATTCTCATGATCACATGTAAAATTTCCCCATGTTTTCCCTTGTTTAGTATCCCCTGAGTTTATATATCTCTTCTAGGTGATGATATATAGTTTAACATAAATTTTATAGAAGGTTGATTTTATGTATATATTATTATCATTAATTTATTATTATGATTAAAAATAAAAAAAAATATTTTAATAAGAAAAGGATTATATTTTATTTGGTATGAATGATTATTTATATTCTTTTAAATGATTTATTAACATGTTTAAAGCATGTGTTGAGTATAAATATTTAATGACTAATGATACCATATCAATAATTTTTTGTGTGATGTTTTCCTACTATACCATGTTTTTTAATATTTTAACATTCTCATAATGGATTAATTAATTAGATATGACAAAATAGTTGTTATGTGGTGGACCTAATGTGTGTATCCAATTAATTTTGGGATATTTTTCCCCTTTTATTTGTTATATGATATGGAGTTATTGATTATATTTATATATGTTTATTTTTATTATAATTATTATTTTATTAGCACGGTATCTATTATTTAAATTACACTAAAATGATTTAAATTAAATCCCAATAAAAATAGTCATTTTGGTGGAAGTAGAGTGCAATATGATGCTATAGTGGAGGCATTTATTGTTGTTTATGGTTGTAAAATGTGGTTTATGTTGGGAAGTGATGAAATTTTCGTTACCTCAAATATTAGAAGTGATTTTTTTTCTTAAAATTTTCTTTTTTAGTGTTTTATTCCCTTATGTATAAATAATTGAGTCATATAATTCCTAGATAATGGGTGGTAAAGTAATTTATGAAATAATCAAAAGTAATTGTGTTGGGTTGAAATAGTGGAGAATTTATAAATAAGTAAAGTAATGAAATGATAAAATAGAAGTAAGATGAATGTATAATTATCTGTTTGAATTATGAAATAAATTTTAAAGTGATTAATTAATATATTAAATACTAGTATAATGATTATACATGTTAGGGATTTAGAAAAAATTAATGAAATTCGATTTTGGTTACATAAATTATGATGTCTAATGAATAAAAATTGAATTTTAAAATTTATAATGTGATTATTAATTCAGAACTGACAATGAATGTTAGTGTGATTTTACTAACTAATATTATAGAATTATTGGTGTTTTCCTTATAATCAAGATCTTGAGATATTGTCAAATGTTCTAGAGATTACCTTTATTTTAATTCGATTTAGGAACGATTAATAAATTTTATTGTATATTAGCTTTTTGTGGTAAGATACCCATCATTGGTGTATTTTATTTATAAGTGATATCAAGGTGTGATAAATTATAGTGGGGATGTATTGTGATTAGTTCATGGTCGATTTTACATATTTATAAATGAAGGTGACATATCAGTGTGAGATGAAATTATATCTAGAGATGTATCATTAGGTTACCCATTTCACGTTGTCAACTTTTTCAGAGGTGTTAGTTAAGCTATAGGTTATTGAGAATATTCTTTTTCTAATTATATATTATTGATATGGGACTCAAAATAAATCTTTGAGCACAATAATAGTGAATATATGTCCTAAATATTATGGTTAATCAAAGTTTCAACTAGATGAGAGTTATCCTTAGTTTACCTTATCTCTATTGACAAAAGATAACCATTATCGGGCGCCTATCAAGATATATGGAAATGTTTTTGTACTGTATAAATCATGGAAATTGAAAATTTATTTATGGATCCTCTTCTATATCAATGAGAAGAAGGTGTGTTGTAATAGGTTCATGAATTAGATCAGTTTCCTCCAAATAATAAGTAGTAATATGAGGGTGTTCAGGGTTTTTCATTTCTGGTTAGAAATGGGATAGTAAATGGGAATCATGTTGAAGGACCTTGTATATATGGATATAGGGTAGATCATGGTTTAGGTTGTTTATAGTTGTAGGGTTAATTAGACAGAGAAGAAGGAAGAGGTGATATGTATATAATAAAGTTTCTTGGAGTCAATAATTCTATTCGGGAGTGTTGTTGGCTTATAATACAATAGTAGATATTATAAAGTGATTGTTGGACAACATTATTAATCAATAGATTCACTATAAAAATTAATAAACCCATTTGATTCAATTCTTTTCATTTATTGTTAATATTTGGTATATGTTATTGTCTATTTATTCTAAATGAGACTTTTATTTTTCAATTTAGATAAAGAAAAATCTATGTGTATTGGTGAGTGAGAGAATTAAAAATAAAAAACACAATTAGAGAACCTATCTTATATAATGGGTGTGTTGGTTTTGATTTCAAATGAGATTATGGTGGTGGTGTTTTTAAAGGACATGTATTACTTTATGGATGTATTTCCATGATAGTTTATGATAATACCCAATGATGTGATATAGGGTTTGGGATAAAGTTACAATTTGGGGTATCATTGATTTTAATGTCAGCATATAATATAACCATCCATGTTTTGAGAGATATGGACTCTAATTTTTTGAACTTTTATATAAGGGTTTCATCTAACATTGCGTATTGACTTGGTGTGCTCTAGTGTTATTTGTGATGAATGTGGAAAGAAGTATATAGATTTGTATTGATTGCATTCAATTGAATCTGGGGATAGTGAATAAGCACTCTCTACTCCCAGGGACTGATGTTTCATTCAATCAGTTTAATGAAGCTATTCTGTTCTCAAAAATTGATTTATATTATGGTCATAATTATATATGGTATTAGGATTTAGATATAAAAATTAATTTCTTTATATACCACTAATGTAACTTCATGATTTTTTTTTTATTTTCACCCTGAATGAACCAGATTTATTCATGGGACTAATTCCTTTTATGTTTTATGAGTTCATATATTGTTCTATTGTAGTTTCTATTAATGAAATCATAAAATATTTGATATTGGAGGATAGTAATGCAGTGGATTTAAGAGTAGTTATAAAGGTTATTTTGACAACATCAATAATTTGAGAATCTATATAAGTGTATTTTTTAGTTAAGATATGTGAATTTCCTAGGAAATTTTGCATTATAACATGGAGTAGTAGTGGGTTATTTAAATATTTTTTTATTTTTTTTCTATGGAATCCACCATAAATGTTTCATAGGATCAAATTTTTCTTGTTCTTATTGGATATTATATGATGTTTGTGTTGAATTGTTCTGATATTGTGTATCATTTTATAGCATTTTCCATGATGAATCAGACATTGGAGTGGTTAAATTGTTTTTATGATTATTTTTCTTACATAAAGGATAATTTGGTCTATTATAATATTCATTTATTTCCTATAAAGGGATATATTTCTGAGGTATTTTTGGATGCATTATGTCTTAGCTTAGGATGTGTTATGATGGAGTAGAGGGAAATTATCACTTATAGGTCTTAGTAATTACAACCTTGTGAATGCATATACTCCATCCATGATGTTATAATTTCATTGGTCATGTTTTCCTTGATGTTTTAGATGCAATATATTATTATTGATCACTTTGTAGTGTTTAGAGATCATATAAGTGTGAAATTTATTTTATTTATATATTATTTTAATATTAATTGTTGATGGTGGATGGAGTTATTATATGATTATGATATTATAATATCTTATTCACCATAGAAGGAGAATATGGAAAATTAATCACTTAGTATAAAGTCTGATTGGAATGTTATTTATGAGTCTAGGGACTCTTGGATAACAATAGAGAGGCTTGTATAAATTTATCTTGATATAGGTGAAGTTTATGAATGTGGTTTATTTATTAGATGATAGTGTATTCATTAATGGAATAATATATAAATGAATATCAATTGAGGAATTCTTAAGTGGATATTTGGTGCGATCATGTCTTCTAGGTGATACACCTAATGGATGGCCATAGGATGATGAAAATTATGTGTTATTCGTGGAAATGAATTTTGTTTTTTCAGAATAAATTGGTTAATATTAGCGTGTGTATCTACATGTTTGATTTTATATAAGGAGAATTCCAAAAATCATGTTCTTCAACATGATTTTGAAACTCAAGTATTATTTACCACTACCTTTCATTTTTATATGGATTTTTAGATGGAGTGAACTATTTATAATTTATAGTACAATTTATGTTCATGTGTTCTGGATTTTATAGGTTCATGGATGAATCACTTTCCCTTCTTTGAGATTTATTATAATAAAATCTATCACACTTCGATTGGTATGTATCCATTCAAACTTTCTTCGATTTGACATTCCATATCTCTGTTGGGTAGGACCAAACTTATTAAATACATGATTCTTTGACCAGAATTGGGGAAGATCACATTAGAGAAGGTTCAAGGGATTTGTGAGTGGATAAAGGTAACTTGGAATCTTTATAAGTCATATTCTTATAATAGTAGGAGACATTTTGAGTTCAATATAGGATATAATGTGTCATTGAAGGTTTTAACTTATCATGGTAAGTGTAGGTTTTGTTAAGGGAGTAATATTTTACATTAATTTATTAGGATATTTGATGTTTTATTAAAATTTAGTAAGGTTTTGTATCATTTGGAACTACATATAATTATGGATTAGATCCATAAAAATTTCCACAAGTCATAGATTCATTGATATCATTATGATTTCTCTCATGTTAATTATTTGGGAGAGGAGGATATTGAATATGAAAATACTTTCATTGATCAACCAAGTGGTATTTAGGATAGTTAGGTGATTTTTTATATGGGAAATTATTTTGGTTCATTTTTTATTGAAATATAGTGCACTATAAGAGTGTGCATGGGAATGAGACTTGGAGATGCAGGTTTAGTAAAAATTTTTATGATAAATTATCATTTATATGATTATTATGAGTTTGGTTAACTTATAATATATAGCTATTATTTTATTTCTATGCTTTCAGTTGACTTGATCTAATTTTACGATGTCCCTGAGGTTATATCATATTAGTGAACTTAATATTTGAGAGGCATCTCTTAGGGGTTTATTTCTAAGTGGATGGTGTTCTATTTCTATGTTTGGGTTTGATTATAAAGTATGTGAATCATTTAATAAGTATCTAATTTAAATGATCTAACTTTTCAGACCAAATATTTTTTGGGGTATAGAATGTTTAAGGGAGTTTTTTGAGTTATTTTGATGATATAGAGGTGGAGTTCAATCTAAATTTTTAGTTGGAATCCTTATTTGAGTCATGAATTTGGTATTTTATAGTCATGATGGGTCTCATTCAGTTTCATTTTATTATTAAGTTCTATTAATTGTGGAATTGTGTTAATTATTACTACATGAAGGGGATTATTGGGATTATTGTTTAATTATAGGAAAGTGAACATATATTGTGATTTTAGGATCTATGTCCCGGTTCTTATATTTTTTAAATCCTTATGATAGTATCAATAGATTATTATGCTTTGATGCCTATACCACACATTGATTATAGTCTAGTTTGGATTGTGTTGAGGGAGAAATCACATAATAAAACTATGATTCTCAAGTATTTAAGAAGTATAATGTGATTTCTAACATTTCTCTATGATTCTATTTTGGTGTCATTGATTGAACTCTGATTGAACACAAGAAATAGGAAAATGCATTGGTGGGTCACACCATTATTTTTCTATCTAACTAATGTTTCATCATGATCTCTTATATCACGACAAAATTTTATATCTCAAGTTTTCCATTATAAATTTGGTTTTACATTTAATTTTATTTACCATTTCTTCTCTAAAACTTTAGTAGACTAAGGAAAAATTTCTTGGTAATCTTAGTACCATTGATTAATCTGAAGTTACTTTATTCTTGCGATGATATTCCGTCAGTCAAAGGTATATTATTTTTCAATTTACTATTTCATTATTCTCTTTAAAATATTCTCTATTATATTACGTCCTTATTCAATAAATTTGGATGGATATTTGGTATATTTTTAAAACAGTATTAAATACGGGGTGATATTATTAGTTTTTTGATTCTTTAGGAGAATTATTAGTATTATTTTATTCATTCTTCATATCATTATTTCTTGGGGATCATTAAAACTTAGTTTCAAGAAGGTATTCAAAACATATCATATTAAATAATATATAAAAATGTGAGATTATCATTCCTAAGTTTTTAATGAGTAAATATTTTGAATTAATCTCAAAATATAATAATATAATAATGAAGTATTTCAAATGGAAGGATGAGTAGTGTATGAGTTTATTTCATTCTTTTATATATTGATATATAATTCCCAATAGACTATGTGTAAGATTATTTCAATGTTTAAATTATTATAATTTATTTATTATTATAATTATAAATGGTTAAACAACTCAATTTTTATAAGGAAAGAAGGCTATTGAATATTTAATTATTTATTTTTTGTATTTCATTATATGATTGTTTATCATGTGTTGCAATCATAGGTTTTATGTGTTATTTTTTTTATCAATTTAATAGGAAATGGTAAGTTTATAGTCATAGCTGAAAATATGTAATGTTTTAGACAAATATGTAGAATATTTGTGAAAGGGGAAACCACCAATTCTAGTACATCACCATGGTGATATTTAAGGAGATTTAAAAATTGACAGAATGAAATATAATTAGGAATTTTTGGATTCCATATGAAACTGAAATAACTTTGGTTGGAAAGTGATATTATTTCACACATTATAGTAGTTTTTGTTATAAATGAGAATACTACATGTAGAAAATGTTGAGACTTTTAAATTGCATAGTGGATATCTTGGAGGTTAGGGATGAAGTAATCAATGAAGACCTAGATTTTTTGAAAATAGGGAGAATTATTATCTCAGGTCATGTCACTTTTTTTACATTGACAAAATCTGTATTGAAGATGGGGTAGAATAAAATAGGAATAATGGAAGGTGATAAGATTAAAAAAATCCATGTGTAAAAGGTTTTTCTCTAATTAAATGATTGAAATGGAATTAATTGGTGGATATTTGATGTATGGTGATCCAAGGGATATATTTCCATTAAAGGATGTTAGAAGTTAGTGTTTATTTAAATTTTAAATTTTAAATTCATGTATTACAAAGATATTGAGGATTTTTTTTATGTAGTTTAAGGATAAAAAACATAGAAAAATAGAGAAAAGTTAATTAATTATCCAGGATAAAAGGATATATAAATAATAATGTTAAATATATGGTATTGTTTTGTAAATTATTTTAAATTCAAGTTGCATTAAATATGAAGAGTGGAAGAATATTTTTTCTATATAATTAATATACCTGTAAGTGAATATTGAATATACATGGTGAATAACCTTATAGTTTTATTATTTATTATTTTGATTAATATCTTTGGGATTGAATTTCAAGAAAATTATTACTTTGTATCCATCTTTAAATAAGTGAATAAAAATGTAGAAGACGCCATGAAACTAGAATAAGAAGTTATTTTTTTTTCTAATGTTGTAATCATATACTAGTGTATTAGTGATTTATTTTCATATCACCACATTGTTGATATGTGATCCTTAGATGTAGCCTTTTTAAAGTTGATCCAAGTAAATTCATGTGGTTATTATTTTTAATATCTAACATTTGATCGAACATATAATAAATATTCATTATAACATTTACAACATGAATAATATATCCAATTAACTGAAGGAAACTAAATAAAAACTTCAAGACACCTTAATTCACCATACCCTCCCCCTCATTGGGTGTACAATAGATAAATAGAGCACTATAAGTAATATAAAATCCAATTTTATTTCATGAACTTATTAAGAAGTAGTTTCTTTCATGGAGAATATTGTGGATTCAAAGGGCATACACTTATTTAATGGATGCAACTATAAATTTTTTAAAATCAGGATGAGATCAAATCTATGATCACTTAGGATTGATGTATACTCAACAAAAATCCATGGAATTAAAGTTAGTGGTTTCATAAGAATATTATTGATGAATTCAGATAAAAAGTTATTAAATGATGACACTACAACTAAAAATTAATTTTTGTGAGTTTTTTCAAATCAAATATTTGTTATGAAGATAAAAAATGAAAAGAAAAAAATTGAAAGTTTTTTAAAATATATTTGACCGTCTAAAAAATTAATCCCTGAGAAAATATGGATGGATTATTTAATTTTGTCAATAAATTTGTCCGTAAAATATATGGACTTAATTTTTTGGTTAAGGATTTTGATATTATAAAGAAAATAATCATACTGTTTCTCTTATATATAAATAAAATGTTTCAGTAGTTTAAAAAGATGATCCTTATAGATTTATTCCTTTGGGACTTATGTATCAAGATGATAACATATGAAATGTGGTTTTAGTCATAGATATCTTTTGAATAATAATCTAAATAAATATAATTCAAATAATATGAGAATTAATAGTTTTAAGATTCTAAAATTGAGGAATGATATAATTAAGGATTTTATATTATTGGACCTAAGGCTGTTATTTGATAGAAATGGAGTATGGTTTGTGTTTGTTTTCAATCCTCACATAAAATACCGGGATGTTTGTTAGGAAATGGATTATACAATTTAACTAGACAACAATATTGAATGTGGCATCATTTCCCAGTGTTTTCCAAATTTTGGTGTCCAAAAATTACAAAATGAAGAAATGTGTTTTTAGAAAAGGGAGTTCGGTACAATAGTGAAGTTATATTGGAAACTTTTGTGCGAGTATTGTTTTGGGATCATCTCATCAAAATATTGTAATGGAAAAAAGCATGCTAAAAATTTATATATGCGTGAATGATGAGGTTGTGCAGAAGATTCTTATATGCCCAATACAATGTCAAAAGGGGTTTTGCATGCTCGAAGATAATATTATGCTCAGGGTCATCAAGGACTAAAAATAGGAGGTTACTCCCTCTCATGACGAAGAACTTTTCTAATGAAGATTCAGTTGCTCTGTTACCTGAAATATTTTCACTTGAAAGATTCATAGAAAAAAATATTGCATGCAAGGCGTTACCTCAGCCTTTAGAGAAAAATTAAAACTTAAAGTGCTTCTATGTGAAATATAATGGTTGAATGAAAAATAATGGTTGTTTGAAAGTCATATTTAGTGATAATCCCAAATATTGCGTGCAAGAGTAGGTGTTCTATGCAGGTGCCATTGTGTGATTTTATAAAGCTTTGAATACCTAGTTTTTTTGATCAGTGCTTCCAAGTGAATAAATTTTGGACATCAATGTAAGAAGTGTCTATTTCTTTATATAGAAAAAGACTTCAGTGATAATCTATTTTAGAGACCTTCAAGTCCATAAACTGAGTAAGACATCACCCATAACAGTGAGCAAGTGATAGTCAACAAAAGTGTTCTGAGATAAGTAATGTGCTATCCCTAAAATAATTATAAATTCAGTGTCTCTCGCACCTAGTGACTATGTATAAACTATTGTACTCCACAAATAGTGAATATTAGTTGACTTTGGTATGACCAAAAACCTTTCAGTGTATGATCCTTGGAATTTCCCTTAGTGGTGAACCAAGTAAAATCACTGTGTCATCTCTTTGCATGTGATTATTTTCTTTCTACAATTTCTTATAAGAAAGGTTTAACAGGTTCCTACCAATTTGGGAACAAGATCCATCATATTTAAAGAAAAAATTAACACCGTAATTCACCCATCCCATCTCAGGGTGTTCCGGGGTCCATCACTCATCACTTGTAATAGAGAAGTTAAAAAATGGTAACGACATATTTGAATGTATATAATTTTTAGATTTATTTTATTGTGTTAAAGCTGAGAAAATCATTGTAATATATCTCAATAATTTTTTTGAAGTTGATAGTAAGTTTTATTTATCAAAAAAATAAAATATTAAGTTCACTCTAGAAGTATCTTCAATTTTGGAAACTTAGTTGGAAAGATGTTTCAAAGGAAGGTATTGTAATCAAATAATAAGTGTATGATAAGTAAAATCCATTAGTAGGAATTGAGATAAATATTATTTTGGATACTAAATATTAAATTATGAAATGAGTAAAGAAACAAAACTATTGTTGAAGAAAATGTTTTACCCGAATGAGTTATTGATATCTTTGTAAATTTAAAGCAGATCATGTGTTGTTTGGCCTATATATAAATAAGAATAAAAAATTAAAGGTTTCTTGAAAGTTTCATTATATTGTATTTAAAATTTGAAGTTAAATTTGATCATATATAAAATATTATAGAAAATTTTGGGAAGTATCATGGGATATCAAAAGAAGCTGTGAATTAAATATTCTTTTTTCATAAGGGAATCTTCAAGGAGTGTCCTTCTTAAACCCTACACCCTAGAAAACCCCCCTCCCTTTGATGATATCACTCCAGAGAGAGCCTCAAGTAGAAAGGTGTCATTTCCAGCTGAGATGTCAAAGTTTCACATAGGGTAACAACCCAATAAATGATGGTTTGGCACATTAATACATCGACTAGATGTGCTGCGCCCTCTTGTCTAAAACACACACCTGGTGGAGGATTGAAAAGGAATATTGAAGAATAGATTAATATAACTTATGTTATCAATATGACTATCAAGGAGAAATTGGATAATATAAAAAAACTTGGGAAATATATTGTATCCTTAAGAATAAAAACTAGGTCAATGAGTAAGACTATTTGAATAATGAACAAGTTTAATTTTTGTATATTCTCAAAATATTTTTAAAAATAGTGAGAATATTAAGGTACAGAAACATTTTAGGATATTTTTGAGTTATAAAATACAAATTTTTATATAAAAAGGGTTTTTATTTTTATGGTTAAACATAAAATGGGAATTTATTAAGACTTAAGAGAATATTAAAGAAGAAGAATAAATAAATCTATTAACCATCAAGAATATAAAAACATTCAAGGTGTTTTGAAATACATGTGACCTATAGTGGAATGAAGGAAATAATATATTTATTTTTATGGAATTATATCTTTTGGGTTCTATTGACCACATTATATCTTATTATGGTTAATCTAAAACTTATCTAGGATGATAAAATTTTAGAATTTAGAAATGAAGAGTTGAAGGTTTTCTTATTTTCAAAAAAATCATTCATTTTTTGGTTACTATTTTAATTTTACAAAAAATTTCAATAAATAAGTATACTATGGGAAGAAAATAGATAAATACTCTTATGAAAGTTCAATTAAATGTATACAAGTTAAAAAAATTTAATTATATGAAAAATGGGATTTATCCTATTGAATAAAATTAATTTGATTATATGGATTATGATAGAGATAATGAAAATAGTTTAAAAAATGTTTTAATCAGTATATAATTTCATGGATATAAAAGAAAAATGAAAAATGAAGGAAATTTTGATGAAATTTACTTAAAATAAAAAAATAATAATAAAATAAGGATTTTGGATATAGTTTTTCATCTCATATCATAGTTAATAGATTTTGATGAAGAATATAAATTGTGGATTAGATAGAAAATGAAATTTGAACAATGGTGGAGAATTAAATATTAAATTAAAAAGGAAGACCCATTTGGATAATTATGATTTGAATAATACTAATCTAAATTATATTGATGGTCTTTTCCACAACATATTAAGTGTTAGTCAACATTATGACTCATATTTAAAATAAATATTCAACTAAAAATTGATGCACCCTACACCTAATTTCCTAGATCTATTTATAAAAAAACTATCTTCAAACATTGGATTTGATTCAGAGTGATATGAATATATATTTATTTTATATCATTTCTATTCGTTAAAAATTATATCTCAAAACAAATCACTATTCCAAAAACATAATGTTTAGTTTCTTTGAGGACCAGTTTTATAAGAGACTAGTTTTGTGATAATTATTAATGGTATTATATAATCAATCAACAAATATACCCCCTTCTATACTTATCATATGTTATTATCATATTCATAACCTTAAAAGGGAAACATAATAAATGATAGAGATCAACTTCTTAGTAAGGGAATACTTATGAACATGTAATTTGGGGTTGGATCAAATTAATATAGGAAAACATGAGAACAATATAAATATATTTTTAGAATAATATTGAAGGAAAATATTTATCCATAAGTCATAATAAACATGTACCATGGAATAAGTGTGTGTGATAAAAAACATGAACCATAAATAATAATCGTACACATATGAATTAGAAATCTGGTATAACTATAGTAAAACATGACATTGTGAGAAAATAAAAATTCTATCACATCCACATAAAATATTATTAATAAATATATTTGTGAACATTTCCATGTAACATTATGTGAAAAAATCTATACGTGATCATTTCCATGCATAATCTTATGAAGAAACCCATATGTGATCAAGTTCATGCAGAATCGTATGAATTTTTTTTAACATGATCATGTCATGAACAATATTGTGAACAAACCGTATGTTATTATTTCTATGCATAATCATGTTAAAAAGTCAATACAAAATAATTTCCCTGAACAATCATAGAAATAAATCAATATGTGATAATGTCCAAACACTGTCATGTGAAAAAACTATAGATGATCATGTCCCCCCACAACATCCTTATCTCATGAGATATAAAAACATAACCAATGCATTGGAAGTATATATAGGAAACCACTCATCACTAATAAATACATATGTGTGAGAATTGAAAACAATAATTAATAATATCATAAAGAACACATGTAAATAAAAATGGGTTTTTCAAAATTTTTAGATAGAATCACTAAAATTAATCACAAGAATGTAAGTGGTTGATACCCAATATTAAATCACCCAAAAATAGAATTTCATAATAACACACTGAGTGAGGTTCATTAAAAAATAACTTCTAAAGAAATAATTACCTTAAATATGGTAATGAAATCATAAAAATGATTTTGAGAATATACTTTCAAATTCAGTGTAATTGATGAAGTTATGAATCACTTTTAAAGATCATTTTTTGGAAAGGTAACTTTATAGTAGTTGAAAATAAATCATTTCCAAAAATCAATGTTTTTAATGAAATCTCTATAATAAAGAATTTTAAAATATATAAAATTTTAAAAAATATGTTTTTTTTAAAAACTTATAATTTTAAAATGAATCATTATAACTGGATCCTTGAAAATGCATAAACTATTAAAAATGTTTAGGTGATTTTTTTTTGAAAAATTTTACATAAAAAATAATCTTCTATAATTAAATATTAAAAAATCTAAAAAAGGATTCAAAAATATGAAGAGAAATTTTTTAAAACATTTACATTTAAAAATAATCTTTAATAACGGAGCCTTGAAATGGAAATAATGGTTTGAAAAAGGTGAAGTGAAACCTCATGGAAACACTTACATTTTAATAAGTAACTTTATTAATTGATCATAAAAATGAAACAATGGTTATCTAATGAAATTTGGAGTGGAGGATAAAACAATTGATTCTTAAAGGATAGGAAACATTTTTTATATTTTGAAATAGGTTTGTTGAAAAATCATAAAAAAATATTAAGAAAACATAACTTTTAATTTTCAATTAGATAAATGTGAAGGTCATTTGAGATAAAACATAATTGGGTTTCCAAATATAATGGTGAACATTGGTGAGAAATTATAATATGGATAAGAGGATAAACTATCATTAAAGATGTTGAGAATTATTCTCACTATGATAAAAATTTAGAGGTATAAATTCATCAATATAATATTTTTAAATTAGAAATTTATTCTTGAAAATGTTGAATATAATTTACCATGAAATATAATTTTAGGTTAGAAGTTACCAAACTTGAGATAATTATGTTCAACAAGAAGTTTCTAACTCAACAAAGGGGGTTGAGTTAACACAGACTATTATAACCTTAGGATCATTTGAATCAAAATCTATTTAATTAAATAAAATGATATTTATCTTCAAACCCCATGAGTTACATTAATATGCTAAAATAAATTCCCTAGAAAATAATTTCACTTTATCAAAGAAGTCATGGTACACAATAATAAATATGTCTCAAGAAATTTAATTTGAAACAAAAAACTTAAACAATAACTATAACATAAGAATCAAATTAAAATTAGTGTGATACTGTGAAATAGAAATTACAATATATTGAAATGAATTATATTTATTATTGCTAAAGAAAATGAGGAAGTTAATGCCCCATATAAATTAAATTATGGTGCTCAATATCAGATATATCTTTTCGATTTGAAAATTAGAGAAAGAAACCCTTACTATGTATTCTCACTTACTTTAATGTGATCTAACCTCTTGTATAATAGAAATAAAAATATTAATAACTTATTATAGAAAAAAATTTATATCTATAAACTTGTAAAAATTTATTTTAAAAATATTCTATACATATAAATTTGATAGTTAATATCTATTTTTGATATCTGGTATGAGTACTCTTGATCATTAGAAACTAGTTTCAAAATAGTAATTTTAGTCTTACTTATTCTCTTTGAGATCATAATTTACCAATTATTTAAGATAGAATACTCATATTTTTCAATTATTTTATAAATTCCATTTGATTTGGTGAATTACACGAATATTATTTGTGACAAAGGATACTGAGATGAACTAGTCTTGACATGTTTAATGATCATAAGGCGATATATTAATAAATATACTAAATATTTACAAAAATCTTAAAATTAATTAAGAGATATTAAAAAATTTATTAATAAATTATATTAACATTATATAAAATTATATAATAATTCATGGTTTAAACATTATATCATCGTTCATGTAGGTGATAAAAACTAACCCAAACAAGATATTATTAAAATGTTTTTTTGAGTAACGATTTGTGTTGATAAAATTTTATTATTAATTTTATAGGAGCCTATAAATTTCATAAAAGAAATTAAGATTCTTTTAATTCATTATTTGAACAATCCATGTAGGGTGGTGATGAAAAATGTAATTTTTCATTCGAAGAGGAGGTTGTTCATCATACACACAATTAATGATTTTATTTCTCAGTGAATGGGATAAAATGGATATATATGGTAAATTATATTTTCTAAATTATATTTGTGAAATATTAAGAAAATTAATATATAAAATTCATCATTGTTTCCTTATATTAGTGTTAGTGATGATAAATGAATGACTTAATTTCATGGAGGTTGTAGTATTATCATATGCACAATCGATATTCTTTTATTTTTATAATTATATGGACATGAATAAATTATTTTCGTTAAAACAATATAATAATATTTAATTATAAAAATTATAGTGAGGTCATTATATTTATATGTTTAAGATAGTTTTAGAAGTGAGAAAATATGAATAAAATGTTAAGGATTAATGTAACTTATTTAGAAAAGAGGATTATTAAAATGATATAGGTTTCTATGAGGATAATAATGGAAACATTTTAAGATTAAATTATAAGGAATTTTGGTGTCATGATGGGGTGAATGTTTTCTATTTTTATAATTGAATAAATGTGTGCTTTTGTGAAAGCCCATTACTTTTCAGTAATAGAAAGAAGCTATTCAAGAGTAAATAGATCCAAAAGTTAGAAATAATTTATTTTTAGACGAGATAAGGTTTATAATTCCTCTAATATTAATCTTAGAAAATGTTTTAAATTTTTTCCATCCTTTTACCACATGATTATTATATTTTACCATTTTGGTTTTTACCCTGATAACAAATTTTCACCCAAGTAATTTATATTCTATTAAAAATTTAAGGTAAACCATTTGACATATTTTGGGTGTTAAGAACCTAGATTTAATCCCCATATATTATAATTAAGTATATATATAATATAAAATTTAATTTTATGTTAAAAACTTTAATATATAGAAAAACTATTTAGTAGAAACAAATTTCATTTTCACCAATAAGTTTTCTTAATCATATGTAGTATTGATTTCGAGTTTATTGAGTACTAATATATTTATATATAAGTTTATAAATTATGTTAAATATTTTTTTTACAATTTATTTATTTAATTTAATTGATAAAAAAATAAACAATATTAATAAAACATTTTATTGAAAAAATAATAGTTTTACCATTATCATGGCTATTACATTTAATCATAGTTATCAATTTTTTTAAAAAAAAAAAAATAAATTTCAATATATTAAATTTTATGATTATTTTGATATAAAATATGAAATAAATTTTGTTATATTTATGTTTTACAAATTATGTTTTTTTAATATATGTGATTAAAATTAATTTTTAGAGTAAAATATTACTTATGTATCCAAAAAATTAAACATAGGTTTTGTAAATTCAAAAAAGAGTTCTTATTTGATTTATTTTTGTTTATAAATATATATTTATATATAAATATGTTTAAATGAATTTTAACTCACTCTTAACTGAAAATTAAAATTTTACTTCCAAATCACTTTTAAGGAAAAGTGGGAATCCATTCCAGTTCAACACAGTGAACCATTAAACATAGTATGAAATAAAAAAATCGCTAAAAATAAGACTAAAATTATTAGAATCTATTACCTAGCATAACCCTCAATAAAGGCCATGTACCTTCGTTTCAAGGATATTTATGAGTAGGTCTTAAAAATTGTTGGCTATCTTGTCTCACATTTTTATGTATTTCTCCACATTAATCTTCCTTTTATTGAAGCTACGTGCTATAATTATATTTTTTTTGTTGATACAATCCATTTGTTCCACAGTGAAATTGAATCAAAGTTCTCTTTATAATATTTTTTCCACCTTCTCCTTTGACACCATAAGCTAGAATGACTATTTCTTCATTTGTTCATTAGAATTTTGAATACGCTCTAGGTTCTTTCCTTTACCTTTTCTTTTGAGAATTATTTCGAACTATCCAACTTTTCATATGTTACACCTTGTCCTTTTCTCTTATATTCATTGCTCTTGGTATTTATATTTTGATTCTATAGGGATGATATCTTTTTTTCTTTCCTCATCTTGGGATGTTGTTCCACCATCCATCATCTTGGTTTTATTGTCATACCTTGTTTCCATTTAATTCAATATCTTAGAATAATCCTTTTAAACTTTAGTTTTCTTTCCCTTAACCACAATGCACCCCCACATCACGATTCCCATTCCTTTCCCTTTTATTAATTTTGGATATGAAGTTCTTTAAATCATGTTACCTCCCACACTATCAATTAATAATATTCTAGATATCTCTTCATCATCATCTACCTATGAATGAACTCCTATGGGTTTTTTTCTAGTGAAGGAATAAGCATACCAAACATGTCCTGAGACTCTTGTTCCTAAACTAGACATGAATACTTTTCCCTTCCAGAGCCACTGTGATCCTGCCATAGCCCTTCTCATAAAACCCTTCAAATTGCTTGCTTAGATTTATATGGAAACTAATTTGTCTTGTAATTTTCCTTCTCTCTAGACTCTACTTCCCCCTATAAAACATGTGGTACCTGAAAGTAATTCTTCTGGCACTTACAATCCAATTATTCTCCTTCGATTACATCCTAGATCAAATCCTCATGAATGAGTCTGATATCCTTACTAATAACCTCAACATGAGGTAAGGTGTGAAGACCCAGACCCCCCTTGGTCCCTTCCTTTGCCAAAATCCGGTTTCCTTGCGGGGTACCGATCGGTGAGACCGATCGGCGAGACCGATCGGTGAGACCGATCGGTGAGACCGATCGGTGAGACCGACCGGTGAGACCGATCGGTGACACCGACCGGTGAGACCGATCGGTGACACCGATCGGTGAGACCGGCCCTGCCAAGTTGTTCCAGTAATGTTTCTTTTTCGCAAATAGGGTTTTAAACCCTATTCTTCCTTGCTAAAAATATCTTGGAAATCCGAAACGCGCGCAAAGGTCTTAATTAAATGCTTCATTAATTCATGGGTCAGTTAAAACCACCCAGCGCCATTAATGATGAGTCAAGCCACGTGGTCAACCCACGACTCCCTCGTCTTCCGTGGTTTTGTGTTTTCATCTCAACCGTCCCCAGCCCTTATAATTAAGGGTTAGGCCGTGGTTTTCCCCCTTCTTCGATCGTGGCCCTTCTGGTGCATCGGGACCGCCGCATCGTTATCCGTAAAGTTCCGCGCCCCCGGCCTAAACGTCGATCATCCATCAACAGGTAGGGAATTTCTCTCGTCTCTCACTTTTGTGTATCATGCGGGGTGGGCGTTACTTTTGTTCCTATGGAATTGGTTGAACCAAACCCTAATGAAGATACTAAACGAAGTTCTAAAGAAAGAAGGGGAAGGGGTTGTGATCGTTGTTTATGCTTTATCTTGTGATCATCCCTTTTGTTGTACTGGTCTATGTTTTCTGAAAATTGAGGCCGTTGGTGGTCGTGTGTGTGCACTTGAATCCCCTCGTGATGTTTTAAATGGGTTGCTGAAATTGTGAACTCCTGCTGTGAAATTGGTTAATCACGTATACCCGGCTGAATAATTGAAAGCACCAGGATCAACCCTTCTGTGATAACTAACGGATAGAACACATGGAATTTTGAAATCATGGAGTGTGTTAAGTCGTTTAAATCTGAAAATCCCTGACTCGTGTTGGTAGTGGTTGTTGGTTGTTTTCCCTTCGGGCCGTTTGCTGGAAATGTGGGAGGGGATGGGATCCCCCGTTCTTTTTATACTCTCGGTGGCTGTGTGAATTTGGGGGATGGGATCTCCTGTTGGCATGGTTTCAGTGGTTGTGGGTTTTTATCACAAACTGGGGAGAGATCCTCTGTTGGCAGAACCGGGTGTGAGTGTTTTGGTTGATCTATGCTTGACGTTTTCCTTGGTTATGCTTATGGTAGTTGCCCAGTAGTGCTTAAAATTAATTGAACATTTGACTGAACGTGAAACAAGAATGGGACAAATGGTTTTGTGGGCAAGGGTCGTGAATTGTGACTCGGGCGTTGTGGTATTGTGTTCTGTAGGTTGGCTAGGAAAACCTAAGTTTTGGGTGAGTGTTTGTTACCTATATCTATACTTGTAGCTTTGTGTTTCTTATTCGCGCCCCACCCCAGTTGAGCACTTAGTGCCGAACACCCCCATTTATGGGGGAAGGGTGTTTTTCCCAACACTATACTTAGTGGCTGGTTATTAGCTCCTTTTCTGCTCCCTTTCCCGGATAGCCCAAGTACCTTCGGGCAGGCTGTGATGGCCTGAAGTCCATTATTAGCCCAAGAACCATCGGGCAGGGTGTTGTGGTGGTTGGCTAGGTGTGTGCGGCAGGTGGTTTCCCAAGTGTCTTCGGGATGAGGCCCAGGTGTTTTCGGGCGTGGCAGTGGATTCTTTAGCCCAGGTGTCTTCGGGCGTAGCGGTGGTTGTTCTGGCCTAGGTGTTTGCAGGCATGGTTACTTGTGACAGTTGAGGCCCAGGTGTGTGCGGGCGGGATTTGGCAGTGGGACTGCGTGTGGTTGTGGCCCAGGTGTGTGCGGGCGGGATTTGGCAGTGGGACTGCGTGTGGTTGTGGCCCAGGTGTGTGCGGGCGGGTGTGGCAGTGGGACTGCGGTGAGAATGGCGGGATTGGTCCGATGCGTAGGATGTCTCAATAACCAGTGGGAAAGTGGCGCGGGGTACCCAAACATCGATGTGCTCTTATATATATATTACTTGACTTGCGTTATTTGGGGAGCGAACCTTGGTGAGGCTTGGGATGGATAGTTGCCTTGTTAGGTGTTTGGTTTACTCTTTCTCATGGGACTTTAGTACGTTTCCCCCACTTGTGCACGAGAGTCTTGGTTTTCCCTACTGAGTGTACTTGTATGCTCACCCTACGTTTACTTTCAGGTTTCCAGGAGGACTACCAGGGCTGCGCGGGACCCTATTAGTCGGGCAGTTGGAGTTGTCGCTGTTGTCGTACCTTTGTTTTCTTTTGGTATTGTACTTGAGAGCTTCTTTTTCTTTTGTACTTGTACCTTGTTGTAAACTGTTTAAACATGCATGTGGGAATGGTTTACTTTTGGCTTTACTTTTCTTTCTATCTTGGTGTTGTTGGGTTTTCTCCTCCTTATCTTTCGATCCTATAAAATAAAAAGGGTAATGCCTTCCATTTGCGAGAACTTCCTATACCCTTGGTGCTAGTCGCCACTCCGGGACCTATTGAAGGCGGGTTTCGGGGGTCATTATCTCTCCTTCAACTCAAAGAAGGAAGGGCCTGGCAATCTGCTGACCCTTCCCTCCTTTTGGTGAAGGCGGGTCGTGACAGAATGGTATCAGAGGGAGGTTGAGAGATAGGACGGAGTCTGGAGTTAGGCACAGTAAGGATTTCATGGGATGGTAAGGCAACAGCGTTGGGTGACCTTGGTGCGTGAAATAGGCCAGGGAGGACCGGCTAGGACACGGGATTTTAGGGCCCCCCGTGATCCGATGCAAGGACTCTGGACCTACCGAACGACCAAGTGAAGCCACACTGATTGCAGGGTAGAGACCCTAGGAAAGGTACATGCATCATAAATGACTTCTGTTCTTGTGTTTCTGGGATGTCTTGGGAAATTAAGAATAAATTAAATCTTAATAAGTTTTGAGAACGGTTTTCTTTGCACTACTGGGCTTAGGTATTCCTTGTTTACCTTGCAGCTATGGCACCTGGAAGGTGACCACGTGTGGTACAGGCGATCGAGACTCCTGAGACTACCTTGGCCAATCAGCAGAGAGCTGATCGGGAGGAAGAGGACGACCGGTGGCAGAAGACTCTTCGAGCCTTTCAGCGACAGGCCCTCGAGAAATATGAGGGCAGCACCTCCGACATGAAGACGGAAGGCTGGCTGGAGGAGCTAGTCATAGCCTTCGGCCTGATTCGGGCCCCGACAGAGTACTGGGTTCCTCTGGCTGTTAGCCAGATGCGAGGAGCGTCACGTCAGTGGTGGATGCTTCACCTGGGGAGTAGGAAAGAGTCTGAGGTTGCTTGGGCGGAATTCGAGAAGGAGTTCCGGGCGGAGTTTCTCTCCTCGACAATGAAGGCGGAGAAGAGACAGGAGCTACTCTCCCTCCAGCAGGGGAGCATGTCCGTGAGGGAACTTGGAATCAAGTTCAAGGACCTCCTGCGTTTTTCTCCAGACCTCTTTCCCGATGAGGAGTCTCGGGCAAGACGTTTGGAGGAGGCGCTCCGACCCTCCCTCCAGTATGTTGTTACTCCCTTTACCCTTCCGACATACTTAGAGGTTCAGAAGAAGGCCGAAGTGGTGGAAAGGATGCACACTCTAGGCGGACTGTCACGAGAAGGGATCCAGCTGGGACCATCGAAGGGGAAGGCCGTCAGCACCAGGCCCCCCAGCATCGGGACCCTCCAGGTTCCGACCCGCAGGGAGCAGGCCACAGCAGTTTCAGTTTCGATCCCCTGGCCCACGTTCTTTTCCTTCGGGCTCGGGACCACGGTGCTTCATCTGCGGGAGCCCTGGACATCTTCGGAGTCAGTGCCCCGATCGGGTGCAGTACAGCAGTGGCAGTCATCCCCAGCATCCGCCACAGCAGCAGTTCCCAGCCAGACCCTTCCAGCAGCAGCAGCAGGGACAGCGAGCTCCCGCTCCTCCGCAGACAGACATAGGAGGAGGAGGCCGACCTCAGGGCGCTCCCCAGGGACCTCGACCAGGGCGTGGTCGGGGAGGTGGCCGACAGCCGAGGGGTAGGGGAGCTGGGCGTGTACAGTTACACGCCGCAGAAGCAACAGTTCCAGCAGGGCCAGAGGTTGTTCGAGGTACGATCAGTGTGTTTAGCACTCTTGCTTATGCTTTGTTCGATACCGGAGCTTCGCACTCCTTTGTTGCACCCAGTCTAGCCCGCGCCTTGGGTCTAGATGCCGAGAGACTTCCAGTGCCCCTGGTGTTGAGCACACCAGTTGGAGGTCAGACCGACTTGCTGTTCGTTTGTCGGGGATGTAGACTGATGTTGGGGCCACATCAGTCGGTTAAGGATCTCCTTCTGCTACAGATTCGGCCGTACGATGTCATCCTAGGCATCGACTGGCTATTTTCTGTGTGCGCCGTCATCGACTGTTTCCAAAGGAGGGTGGTGTTCTCCGGTTTGGACGGCCAGCGTGTTACTTTCACCGGCGAGCGGAGCTGTCCGAAGGGAAACAGGAGGGAGGAACCTCTCCTCTCCTTGTTGACCGAACTGACGATAGAATCAACAGATGCGGAAATGGTGGAAGTACCAGAGATCGTTCGTGAATTTATGGACGTCTTTCCTGAGGAGGTGACGACTCTACCCCCTCGACGTGATATCGAGTTCGGGATAGACCTGCAGCCCGGCTCTCGACCAATCTCGATGGCTCCTTACCGGATGGCACCTTCGGAGCTACGGGAGTTGCGGATACAGATTGACGATCTGATGAAGAGGGGTTATGTTCGTCCAAGTGCATCACCGTGGGGTGCCCCAGTCTTGTTTGCGAAGAAGGCAGATGGTGGCCTCAGGTTATGCATAGATTACAGGAGGCTGAATCAGGTAACAATCAAGAACCGCTACCCTCTTCCGAGGATAGATGATCTTTTCGACCAGCTGAAGGGGGCAGGATGGTTCTCGAAGATCGACCTGCGATCCGGGTACCACCAGCTGAGGGTGAAGGATAGCGACGTCCCGAAGACGGCGTTCAGGTGCAGGTATGGGCACTTCGAGTTCGTGGTCATGCCCTTTGGTGTTACGAACGCCCCAGCCGTGTTCATGGGGCTTATGAACTCCATCTTTCGGGAGTACCTGGATCGGTTTGTGGTGGTGTTCATCGACGATATCCTGATCTATTCAAAGTCAGAAGAGGACCATGCAGAGCACCTGAGGACAGTTTTGGAGGTCCTACGACAGCACCAGCTCTATGGGAAGTTGTCAAAGTGCAAGTTCTGGGCGCGAGAAGTGCACTTCCTTGGACATGTAGTGTCTGAGCAGGGAGTAGCAGTCGACCCATCAAAGGTTGAGGCAATTGTTTCTTGGGCAACACCCAAGAATGTGGCGGAAGTTCGGAGTTTCCTTGGACTGGCAGGCTACTACCGGAGATTCGTACCCAACTTCTCCCGGGTAGCAGCCCCTTTGACGGCTTTGACCAAGAAGGACCAAGTTTTCATGTGGAGCGAGCAATGTGAGTCGTCCTTCAGCTACCTAAAAGAAAAACTGGTTAGTGCCCCAGTGTTGAGGTTGCCAGAAGAAGGGATGGCCTATGAGGTATTCTGTGATTCTTCAGGACAGGGCCTGGGGTGCGTATTGATGCAGCGACAAGGGGTGATCTCTTACGGGTCCAGGCAGCTACGCCCCCATGAGCGGAACTATGCCACCCATGACCTGGAGCTTGCAGCGGTGGTGTTCGCATTAAAGCTGTGGCGACATTACCTCTTTGGGGAGCGCTTTGTGGTCTTCACCGACCACAAAAGCTTGCGCTATATCTTCTCCCAGCGTGACTTGAACTTGCGACAGCGGAGGTGGGTCAAGTTTCTCCAGGACTACGACTTTGAGATCTCATACACTGAAGGTAAGGGAAACGTTGTGCCTGATGCCCTGAGCAGGAAGCCGCATCAGGAGGTGGTTCGGGAATCTGCTGATGCTTGGAAGGCAATGGGGGAGTTGGCTGCCTTGCACTTGGATGCAAGGGTGGAAGGTACTAGAGGTTGTTTGTTTCAGATGACGGTACAGTCCTCCTTGTTGCAGCAAGTGGAAGAGTCTCAGTGGGGAGATCCTGAGGTAGAAGTGTTGCGGGATCGTGTCGATCAGGGGAACGCCCCGGAAGGATGGTCGGAGGACAGCCGACATCGGATGCTCTTTCATCGGAGGTTGTTTGTTCCAGAGGTGATGCGTGATGAAGTCCTTCATGAGTTCCATAGCTCAGCCTTGGCGGTACATCCGGATGTTTCGAAAATGTACCAAGGCCTGAGGGGACAGTTTTGGTGGCCCGGGGTGAAACGGGCAGTGGCAGAGTTCGTGGCTAAATGCCTGGTGTGTCAGCAGGTGAAGGCTGAACACCGTGTTCCTGGTGGTCTGTTGCATCCTCTAGATGTTCCCGAGTGGAAGTGGGACGACATCTCAATGGACTTCGTCACGGGACTACCCAGAGCTCAGGGCGGGCATGATGCTATCTGGGTAGTGGTGGATCGATTGACAAAATCTGCTCACTTCTTGGCTATCAAGGAGTCGGGACCCGTGAGTACCTTAGCACAGAGGTACGTGGATGAGGTGGTGCGTTTGCATGGAGTTCCGAAAACGATCGTCTCGGATCGGGACACTCGATTCACCTCACGAGTCTGGAAGGGGTTACAACATGCTTTTGGCACCCAACTATGCCTTAGCACTGCTTTTCACCCTCAGACTGATGGGCAGACAGAGCGGACTATCCAGACTTTGGAGGACATGCTGCGAGCATGTGTTCTGGATTTCGGAGGATCATGGGTACGACACTTGCCTTTAGTAGAGTTTGCCTACAACAACAGTTTTCACTCTACTATCGGCATGGCTCCTTTTGAGGCCTTGTATGGAAGACCATGTCGTTCACCCTTATGCTGGGCAGAGGTTGGTGAGACTGGTACTCTTGGACCAGAAGTAGTGCAGAGCACCACGGAGAAAGTCCAGCTAGTGCGGGAGAGGATGAAAGCAGCTCAGGATCGGCAGAAATCTTATGCTGATCGTCGGAGGAGGCCCCTGAAGTTCGAGGTGGGAGATCATGTGTTTTTGAAGGTTTCCCCTCGACGGGGGCAGCGGAGGTTCGGAAAGGGGAGTAAGCTCTCCCCTAGGTTCATCGGACCTTTCGAGGTGCTGAGGCGAGTTGGCGAGGTGGCATATCAGCTGGCCCTACCACCTCAGTTGGAGAGGGTCCATGACGTCTTCCATGTCTCCCAGCTTTGTCAGTACTTACATGATGACTCTCATGTCATCAACTGGGGAGAGCTAGACGTGGGAGGAGACGCGACCTTCGAGGAACGGCCAGTCAGAATCGAGGATCGCAAGGAGAAAGTGCTCCGTGGACGAACCGTCGGCCTGGTTCGTGTGTTGTGGAGACATGGCGGCCTCGAAGAGAGTACGTGGGAGAGGGAAGCACAGATGCGTGCCCAATACCCCGAGTTGTCCTGAGCTTTGAACCCTTGGTGCCTGTTGTGACAGAACGTTTGACCTTTTTGGCTATGAAATGTGCTAGGTTCCTTTCCTCTGTTATGTGTGGGAAGCCCCGGCTGAAGGGAAGGGGAAACCCGACCCCTAATCAGGACGCATTAAGGTGGATGCGATTAAACCCGTGCGGGCGAGTCAGTGCCGCCCAAAGCGGATAATATCTTGACATGGGGGAGGGGGACTCCCCAAACCCACATGACCGGGCGGTTTGGCGTGATATGATGCTTGGTTCTTGACAGGGAGTATTTTCAATTAGCAGGGGTCCACTCCTAAGAGGTATCTTCGAAGATGGTTGTTCGGATCCTCTCTTTCCTTCTAGTTTGTTTTGATTCTCGGGGACGAGAATCGTTTAAGAGGTATCTGATGTGAAGACCCAGACCCCCCTTGGTCCCTTCCTTTGCCAAAATCCGGTTTCCTTGCGGGGGTACCGATCGGTGAGACCGATCGGCGAGACCGATCGGTGAGACCGATCGGCGAGACCGATCGGTGAGACCGATCGGCGAGACCGATCGGTGAGACCGATCGGTGAGACCGATCGGTGAGACCGACCGGTGAGACCGATCGGTGAGACCGACCGGTGAGACCGATCGGTGAGACCGACCGGTGAGACCGATCGGTGAGACCGACCGGTGAGACCGATCGGTGACACCGATCGGTGAGACCGATCGGTGACACCGATCGGCGAGACCGATCGGTGAGACCGATCGGTGAGACCGATCGGTGAGACCGATCGGTGAGACCGATCGGTGAGACCGATCGGTGAGACCGATCGGTGAGACCGGTCGGTGAGACCGACCGGTGAGACCGATCGGTGACACCGATCGGTGAGACCGATCGGTGACACCGATCGGTGAGACCGATCGGTGACACCGATCGGTGAGACCGGCCCTGCCAAGTTGTTCCAGTAATGTTTCTTTTTCGCAAATAGGGTTTTAAACCCTATTCTTCCTTGCTAAAAATATCTTGGAAATCCGAAACGCGCGCAAAGGTCTTAATTAAATGCTTCATTAATTCATGGGTCAGTTAAAACCACCCAGCTCCATTAATGATGAGTCAAGCCACGTGGTCAACCCACGACTCCCTCGTCTTCCGTGGTTTTGTGTTTTCATCTCAACCGTCCCCAGCCCTTATAATTAAGGGTTAGGCCGTGGTTTTCCCCCTTCTTCGATCGTGGCCCTTCTGGTGCATCGGGACCGCCGCATCGTTATCCGTAAAGTTCCGCGCCCCCGGCCTAAACGTCGATCATCCATCAACAGGTAGGGAATTTCTCTCGTCTCTCACTTTTGTGTATCATGCGGGGTGGGCGTTACTTTTGTTCCTATGGAATTGGTTGAACCAAACCCTAATGAAGATACTAAACGAAGTTCTAAAGAAAGAAGGGGAAGGGGTTGTGATCGTTGTTTATGCTTTATCTTGTGATCATCCCTTTTGTTGTACTGGTCTATGTTTTCTGAAAATTGAGGCCGTTGGTGGTCGTGTGTGTGCACTTGAATCCCCTCGTGATGTTTTAAATGGGTTGCTGAAATTGTGAACTCCTGCTGTGAAATTGGTTAATCACGTATACCCGGCTGAATAATTGAAAGCACCAGGATCAACCCTTCTGTGATAACTAACGGATAGAACACATGGAATTTTGAAATCATGGAGTGTGTTAAGTCGTTTAAATCTGAAAATCCCTGACTCGTGTTGGTAGTGGTTGTTGGTTGTTTTCCCTTCGGGCCGTTTGCTGGAAATGTGGGAGGGGATGGGATCCCCCGTTCTTTTTATACTCTCGGTGGCTGTGTGAATTTGGGGGATGGGATCTCCTGTTGGCATGGTTTCAGTGGTTGTGGGTTTTTATCACAAACTGGGGAGAGATCCTCTGTTGGCAGAACCGGGTGTGAGTGTTTTGGTTGATCTATGCTTGACGTTTTCCTTGGTTATGCTTATGGTAGTTGCCCAGTAGTGCTTAAAATTAATTGAACATTTGACTGAACGTGAAACAAGAATGGGACAAATGGTTTTGTGGGCAAGGGTCATGAATTGTGACTCGGGCGTTGTGGTATTGTGTTCTGTAGGTTGGCTAGGAAAACCTAAGTTTTGGGTGAGTGTTTGTTACCTATATCTATACTTGTAGCTTTGTGTTTCTTATTCGCGCCCCACCCCAGTTGAGCACTTAGTGCCGAACACCCCCATTTATGGGGGAAGGGTGTTTTTCCCAACACTATACTTAGTGGCTGGTTATTAGCTCCTTTTCTGCTCCCTTTCCCGGATAGCCCAAGTACCTTCGGGCAGGCTGTGATGGCCTGAAGTCCATTATTAGCCCAAGAACCATCGGGCAGGGTGTTGTGGTGGTTGGCCAGGTGTGTGCGGCAGGTGGTTTCCCAAGTGTCTTCGGGATGAGGCCCAGGTGTTTTCGGGCGTGGCAGTGGATTCTTTAGCCCAGGTGTCTTCGGGCGTAGCGGTGGTTGTTCTGGACTAGGTGTTTGCAGGCATGGTTACTTGTGACAGTTGAGGCCCAGGTGTGTGCGGGCGGGATTTGGCAGTGGGACTGCGTGTGGTTGTGGCCAAGGTGTGTGCGGGCGGGATTTGGCAGTGGGACTGCGTGTGGTTGTGGCCCAGGTGTGTGCGGGCGGGTGTGGCAGTGGGACTGCGGTGAGAATGGCGGGATTGGTCCGATGCGTAGGATGTCTCAATAACCAGTGGGAAAGTGGCGCGGGGTACCCAAACATCGATGTGCTCTTATATATATATTACTTGACTTGCGTTATTTGGGGAGCGAACCTTGGTGAGGCTTGGGATGGATAGTTGCCTTGTTAGGTGTTTGGTTTACTCTTTCTCACGGGACTTTAGTACGTTTCCCCCACTTGTGCACGAGAGTCTTGGTTTTCCCTACTGAGTGTACTTGTATGCTCACCCTACGTTTACTTTCAGGTTTCCAGGAGGACTACCAGGGATGCGCGGGACCCTATTAGTCGGGCAGTTGGAGTTGTCGCTGTTGTCGTACCTTTGTTTTCTTTTGGTATTGTACTTGAGAGCTTCTTTTTCTTTTGTACTTGTACCTTGTTGTAAACTGTTTAAACATGCATGTGGGAATGGTTTACTTTTGGCTTTACTTTTCTTTCTATCTTGGTGTTGTTGGGTTTTCTCCTCCTTATCTTTCGATCCTATAAAATAAAAAGGGTAATGCCTTCCATTTGCGAGAACTTCCTATACCCTTGGTGCTAGTCGCCACTCCGGGACCTATTGAAGGCGGGTTTCGGGGGTCATTATCTCTCCTTCAACTCAAAGAAGGAAGGGCCTGGCAATCTGCTGACCCTTCCCTCCTTTTGGTGAAGGCGGGTCGTGACATAAGGACTCTTGTATGTGATTACTATGTTCCAAAGAGATATCTTTATAAACATCCTAAGATCCTCCTGGGTCAGACATGTCATACACAATCGACCTACAGTCAGCCAGATCCTGTCTCAGACGATTGGAAATATCCAACACTATTGAATTATAGATCTTTATTCGTGCATCACAATGATGGGTACATGCTGTGCTGACCCAATTTGGATCATTGTGGGGGACTCAATAACCTTTTTATTGAACTGAATACTTGAAGTATAAACATGATCATTCTTGGATGCTTCGGTCATGATGACATGCATATTTTAGATTCCCCAACCAATTACATAATGATCAACAATCGATCTAGGACTCAAAAACCACCCGTTTCTTCCATAAGTGTTCTTCCCTGACCACAAATAAATAATTATTCCACTTGAGGCCTTGAAAACTGAACTTTAATATATATTCAAGGGGACATGAGGTGGAAAAAAAATTGTTAGACTATTCACAAAAAGATTATGTAAAACCATATTTCCAAGATCACAAAGAATTGAAATATTTTGGAAAAATAGTGGTAGTTTAGGAAAACTTACCCACACCACCATAAAAGAAAAATAATGCTTCATACAAAACTCACAGGTCCATCAAAAGTAATAAAAGTATCCACCGTTGATGGATCGAGGAGCTCTTGACTAGGAAAGATTCATATCATCCTCCAAAGAGAAACATATAATCATATTCTGATTATTGAGAATACCAACTAGTGCTCGTTATTGCAGACCCAAAGAGATGAAGATGAACCAATCGAAGGTGTTGACCGAAGGCTATTATTTCCTAAAGTAAAAAACTAAGGTTTTATTGACAAGATCCAAAGAATTTAAAAACTCCTTGGGCAAAAGCTCCAGCTGAGGTGAGCCATTGAATAGATTTGGAACCTTAGTGCTAATTGAAATCATTGGGAAAGGAGAAAAAGAATTTGGGTTAGATAATGGGAGAAAGGGAAGAATCCTATAGCTAGAAGGCTATGGGGGGATAGCATCCCCCCCAGTGGGGAGGGAGGGGCTAGAGAGATGACCATTTCTACCTTAGGGCATCTCCAAGAGAATAGGAAGAGAGCATTGAGTCAACATATTATTTGATGATTAACTTGTTCTTGTACTAGGATAATTTCATAAAAGTGGTGGTATTATAAAAATAAGTACTTTTTACTATTCACCAAAAAATCCATTATTTTTATAATATCTCAAAAATTCACCTTAGGTTAAAGTTTATATTTTCAATCTAAAATTGAATTTGATTTTGTAAAATTTAAATTATAAAATTTATAAATTTAATTTTTAAGTTAAAATTCAATATATATAATGAGAAACTAGTTTTATTGAATAATTCCTTATTAAATCATTATTTTTTCTTAATTCTATTTCATTTAACTATAAAATTGATTCCAATATTTTTTATTTCACATATATTTTATTATTTATAAATTTTCTTAATAACTAATAAGTTATGGATTT
Organism: Viscum album; assembly: GCA_963277665.1. NCBI lineage: Eukaryota > Viridiplantae > Streptophyta > Magnoliopsida > Santalales > Viscaceae > Viscum > Viscum album. Next base: position 1,788,407,561 of record OY728146.1, read on the forward strand.
CTTTATTTTAGCATTTCCTTTGGTACATGCTATTTAATATGGTGTTAATTTTGGTAATATATATATATATATTCCAAAATATTGGGGGTGTAAAATGCCCCTAATCCTAAATAAATTAAACCCCCCAATTTTTTTATTTATTTACTAAAATCTGAAGCTAAGGTATCCATAAGAAACTCATGACATATCTTCAGCTGAGATATTCTCCTTACTATCCTTTGTAAGACTATAAAACTATTTATCCATAATATTCTTCAGTAAGAGTTCTCAGGGACATACCCTTCACAACTTTATTTTCATGATATAGTTTCCAACCAAATACTACATCAAAAAATGTTATGTTATTTTTCAACAAAATATGATCAAATGTCATAACAATATGAAAACTCAATCTATGGATTCATTTCCCAATGACAGGTTTATTCTAACTTATTATTCTTTTCATTCAACTGTGATATTATTTTACTAACCAATCACTCCATCAATTTAACCTAGGTTTTCTATGGTTAATTTATTATTAAGTCTTTTACCCTAAATCATAATTTAATACAAATATATTTAAATCCATAATGTTGGGTTTTAAAGTGGATATAATTAAACAAAGAATATCCATCATGAGTGTCTAAACATGTGTTCAGTCTTAGTCCCACCCATCATGGACTTGAGTAAATATTATGTAGATACTAGACTATAAATTTTTAGAGTGATTACCCCTATGTGTACCTGACCTTAATGTCCTGAAGGAATTATTTTTTATTGTTTTTTTGATAACCCCCCTTTCAAGGGATGTGGGGGAACCCTTACAAGTCCCGTAGGCTTAGATATTACATTTCCCATAGGCTTGGAGACATTACAAGACCTATAGGTCTTAAGGAAGTCATGAAGACTATGAATACTTGAAACCGTCCCTCCCCAACATCTGCATTGTGATCATATCTCCACCATTGTATGGATGTTAGACTAGCATGTCCATGAGAAGAGGATCACATACATAGTACTGATGGAAAATCACATACCCTCTCAATCTTCCAAATCCATTTTAGCCATGCTCTCGTGAATGTTCCCTACTCTTGAATCCTCTTCTGAAGCAGTTACTTGTAGACTCTATCTGTGAAACTGCAAATCAGGTGGCCTTGAAGGCCCTCAGGTTGCCGAAGGCCATGAGGTGGCCCAGAATATTTACTAACTGAAGGCCTGGGTGGCCTAAAGGCCTTAAGGACTCCAAGCCCAAACCGGTGGCCCAAGGTGAATAGTACCAGCTTCTAAAATACCGAACATTACTCTCTATAGTACCACCACAATACCAACTATAATACTACATAGTACTGCTACAATACAACTACAGAACCCCAAAATCATGCCTCTGCCTGGTTTCGAACCCGGGTCTCTTGGATGCACTTAGGGAGACGTCACCAACTAGGCTGGGGCTCTTGTGCACCCCTATGTGTATCTATGCTAAAATATAATCCAAATTCTAGTATCCAAACAAGGATCTATTTTTTAAGAATCCACTTGATCACTAATTTACCAAAACATTAGGATATTATCCATCCATACAATTATCCTTTAGGATTATCCATATGGTTTTCAATAAATTTATCTTATCATAATCCATAATAAAACTAAACTAATCATAAAAAATAATTAAATTAATCCTAAAAATATATAAACCCCTCTCTGATACCCACTGAGGTACACCAGACTGACACTCCCAGATCTGGTAAAAAACACTAGCTTTAATATAAAGTGATGGGTCCATATATTTATTTTACATTGAATCTATAAGTTAAATGTCACATCTCATAAAACAAAACTCATAGTGCCTAGAATAGGCAGACCAATTTCTTTGAGTATCAGTTACATAAGATAATTTTTTATTATACTTCTAAAATTTTCTTCCTAATTAAAACACAATAGTCTCTATTCCAGACTTCATGTAAGTTCTACACATCTTCATAACCTAAGTAAGGTAAACGTAAGAAATGGTTGAGATAAAATTCTCTGTAATGGAAAACTTATCAACATTTCATCAAGTGTTGAATAGAAAACATATGAGAAAACATGAGTTGGGGAGAAATATATTAATAATTGTACATGATGCAATAATATTTCTACATATTTCATCTTATAAGGACTTGTAATCTCTAATAAATAATAATCTATCATATAATAATAGTGTGATATAACAAAGATGAACTTAAGAGAATAATAATATGAATATGTCATAGAAATGTGGTATAAGTATAGTATACCATGACATTGTGAATGATGAAAAATACAATCATGAACTCGCAAAAACCCACAAACAAATATTTATAGAATTATCACTTTGTACAATCTTGTGAAAATACTTATATATTATCATGTCCATTAAAAATAATTTGAAATATTATGTAGGTGATCATATCCATTCAAAATCTTGTGAAAAAAATATACTTGATCATGTACACACATAATCAATTGAAAAATATACATATGTGATCATGTACGCACTAAATCACATGAACAAATATATATGTGACCATTTCCATACAAAATCATGTAAAAAAACCTATATGTTATTTGTTTCCAAGCACCACCATATAAAAAAAGCGTTATGTGACAATTTCTACACACAATAATGAGAAAAATATTATACATTATCAGGTCCACCCACAAAATTTTTATCTCATAAGATATAAAAACATATCCAATGAATGGAAGGGATATATAAGACTCTACCTATCAATAATTCATACATATGTGTGAAACATAAATAAAATCATTAATCACACTATGAAGAACCCATGGAATAAAATATGGGTTTCATAACATTGGTAGATGGTACCACCAAAATTGACCTCATGAATGTAAATGGTGATACTGAAAATTAAATCCCACAAAAGTGTGTTTCTTAAGAACATTCATAGGGGGATCCTGAAATATAACTTATATTGAAATAATTACCTTAGAGATGGTAGAAAAATTGTAAAATATTTTTATAGAAAATTCTTATAAAATTTGTGTAAGATATAAAGCAATGGGTCACTTTAAAAAGTAATTTTCAGAAAGGTCACTTTTGGGAAGTTTGAAATAAGTAATTTAAAAAAAATTTGGAGGAGTTATCATAAATAAATAATTAGAAAATAAATAATTTTTCCAAAAACATGGATTTAAATCAATTTAAAAAAATTACTCCTATAGAGAATTTACCATAATGTATCCTTGAAAAAGATATATATATATATATATTTTAAAAAGGTGAATTGAAAAAAATTTGAAAAAATTTAATTTTAAAAAGAATATACAACAATTTTTCATTCAAAAATTCATAAATGTTTTAAAATGTTGAAGTGATTTTTTTTAATATTTTTAATTTTCAAAAATATTCTGTAATAATGGAGCCTTTAAAAATACAAAATGGTTTCAAAAAGGTGATGTGAAAACATTTAAAAAACTTTTACATTAAAAAAATTCTATAATGGAGCTCTGAAAAACACAACATGGTTTGAAAAAGGAGAATTGAAAGATTTGGAGAACACCTACCTCTAAGTGAAACGTAAATAATAGATATTTGAAATGACATAAATATTATTTAATGAAATGTAGAGTTGAAGTCAAGACATTATATTTTGAAAGGATGGAAAACCTTTTTAATATTTTGAAATTCCTTAGATGAAATCAAATATCATAATAAGATTAATAAAAAAACCTTTTAAAATAGAATATGTAAGATATAGAGTTCAATTAAGTTGACACATAATTAATTTTAAAATATATAGGAGAACATTGGTGGGAAATGAAAATATAGACGTGGAGGATATAATTTCATTAAAGTGGATGGGAATTATTCTCACAATGATATATTTTTTAATGAATAAATTAACTGTTGTAAAATCATTAAATTGAAAATTAATTCTCCCAAAATATGAATAGAATGTACGAATAAATAAAATCCCAGGTTCTAAGTAACCAAAATTGGAATTTAGATGTTCAATAATAAACATTCTAACTCAATGAAGGGAATTGAGTTGATAAAGACCCTCACAACCTTATTATCCATTGAATAAAAGTAATTTAAATGAAATTCAAGTTATAAGTATCAAATCCCATTGAATTACGAGAATATGGTAATGTAAATCCAATATTAAATAATCACACCTTTTCAAATATATTTTGGTGAAAAATAAGAAATATCTCTCAAGATATTAAATTTGAGACACAGATCTAATTACGGTTACAATAACATAATAATAAAAAGAACATATGTGGGATACCATGAAATAGAAATTAAAATATCCTGAAATGAAATATATTAATTATAAGAGAAAGAAATGTGTAATAGAATACACTACATAAAATAAATAGTGGTGTGAAATATCAAATATGTCTCACAGGTTTTAAAATGTGATAAAGAAACCTTGTATTTATATTCTAAACTACTAAAATGCACTCTAAGTTCCTATATAATAAATATAAATTTCTAAATAAATTATTTTATAACATTACTCATATCTAATACCTTTTATTAATTTTTTTTATTATATATATTTATATTAGTATCTTATTATCTATTTTTAAAATTGAGTGTGACTAATATTTATAGTTTTGGAATAGTTTTTTAATAATAGCGTTGTTCTTCATTCATCTCAAAAATATCAACATTCATAGTTTATTAAAGATAGAGAAATATTTTTTTTCATTGATTCCATATGTTCTATTATATTTTTTTAAAGAAAAAGATATGGTTCTTGAAAAAGGAATTTTCGATGAACTTGTTCTAGTGTGTTTAAAGATCGACAGATTATATATTTTTAGATATATTAAATATTAATAACACATTTACAAAATAATTTGAAAATTTAAATAAATTTTTATTAAATTATTTTACAATTATATATCATTCTTTAATTATTCATGGTTTAAACATTATTACATCTCTCACTTACGTGGTGATGACCTACCAAAATGAGTGAGGATTATAATGATTTATTTAATAAAGAAATGATATAATATATTGTTAATATAAATTTTAAATAATCCAAAATATTCTATAAATATAATTTAAATTACTGAATTTATCCTTACAACCATCTATTCAGGGCTATAATGAAAAATGAAATTCGTCGTCAATAGAGGCGACAATCTACTGTATGCATTGTTGTACCCCTCTCTCTTGGATTTTAATGATCACAATCACTCTTATTTTGTTATAACTTATTTTCAAGTGTTTTTGTTGATAGGAAAAAGGTTTCCAAGGAGTTGGGCCAAGAAGGACTTAAAGTAGACTCTCTGAGTCTACCGGCCAACCGGTGGATTCCCACCGGCCAGCCGATGGTCTCTGGCAGTAGCAATGGTTTCTGTCTAGAGCCACCGGTCAGCCGGTGTGAGCTCCCCGGCCAGCCGGTATTGTCACCAGTCAGCCGGTGTCTGACCACCGGCTAGCCGGTAGAACCTGGGAAGAGAGCTTTCTCTCTCTCTGGATCACCGGCCAGCCGGTGTCTCAGGACCGGCCAGCCGGTGGACCACCGGCCAGCTGGTGAGACACCACCGGCCAGCCGGTGTGCCCAGTCAAACTAGCCGTTGGGCTTTGACCAGACTTGTACTTTTGACTCCCAACGGCTTCGAAGGCCTCTCCAACGCCTCCGAAGACCCCCAACGGCCATTTGGGTGTTCCTCTCCTATAAATAGAGGAATAGGAAGCCCCGGAAAATAATAGTAGCCCACAGGAACATTTTTCGATCATTTGGCGAACCTCCGGCGCATTCCTTCAAGGATCCCCACCTACTCCAACTCACTTCCACGACCAAGGAGCACCACCATAGAATCTTGGGAGCGCTCTTCATCATCACCAATCAATCCATTGGCTCCCAAGACTTCTCCTCTTTACGGTTTTTATTGTTTTATCATTTTGAGCATTATTTTAAGTTTTTGCATACAAACCCTTCTTTCTCTCATTCTCCCTTTGTTTGGGTTTTCACACCACCTTCAAGGTGTGAAGAGGTTAGTCAAGTCTTCCCTGTAAAAGACTTGAGTCATAGGTGAGCTAGCCTTCACCTGTAAGAAGGCTAGTGGGTTTCTTGCTACAACCAATAAAAAGCAAGCTGTAATAGGTTTCTAGGCTGCCTTAAAGTCTAGTGGGTTTCTTGCTACAACCATTAAAAAGAAAGCTGTCGTATAAATATCTCAACGGTTGAGTTGGGAGCGGAGACGTAGGCTTAGGATTTAGGCTGAACTCCGTTATCAATTTTGTGTCTTGCCTCTTTTATTTCCGCTGCGCTTTAACTTTTTCTTAAATTGTTAAACTTTTTTAAAAGGCAATTTACCCCCCCTCTTGCCATCACTCTCCATCCCAACAATTGGTATCAAAGGGAGGTTTGTTTAATACCTTAACCGGTTTCAAATTCAATATCCTTTGTGATGGCTTCATCTTCTTTCGCCCCCAAAGGTTATTCATTGGGTCGTGCTCCTTTTTTTGATGGAACCGACTATATCTATTAGAAAACCCGCATGTCTACTTTTCTTAGAAGTACAGGTTATCCTATTTATAGAATTGTCATGCATGGTTACTCTCTCGCTTCTCCCGATGAATCCAAATGGACTCAAGCCGATATTAAAAATTTCGAGCTTGATGGAAAAGCCATGAACGCTCTTCATTGTGGCCTTGATCGTAATGAATTCAATCGAGTTTCCACATGCACTTCATCTCATGAAATCTGGAAACTCTTGGAGGTTACCCATGAGGGGACCAACAAAGTTAAGGATACTCGATTGGATATGTACCGTCAAGATTTTGAGTCTTTTACCATGCATCCATCTGAAAATATTACTGATATGTTTACTCTCTTTACTGATGTTTGTAATGGGAGAAAGTCTCTTGGAGATGATGTTTCTGCAGAGATGATGGTCAAGAAGATCCTTTGGATCTTACCAAGTTCATGGGCACCGAAAGTCACGGCAATTCAAGAAGCGAAGAATTCAAAAGAAATTCCGGTCGAAGAGCTCATCAGATCCCTCATGACCTACGAGATCACCATGAGGAGGCAAGCTGAAAAGGAAGGAAAACTCATCGAAACTCCAAAGAACATCGCCTTCAAAGTTCAAAAAGAAGAAATCTCCTCCTCCTCATCTATTTCCTCTTCAAGCGGCGATTCAGAAATCGAGAACCTTGCCCGCAAGATGCACAAATTCATGAAGAAGAAAAAAAAGAAGAAATCTCGCAAGGCTCGAAAGGAAGAACTCGACGAAAAATCCAAGCCCGAGGTAATATGTTATGGGTGCGGCAAGAAAGGCCATTATAAGCCCGATTGCCCACTCCAAAAGACAAGGGCCAAGCAAAAGGAAAAGAAAAAGGCATTCAAGACCACTTGGATTGATAGCTCCTCATCCTCCTCCTCCTCAAAAGACAACGGTAAAAAATGTCTAATGGCATTTCATGAGGTAACCTCTTCCGACTCCTCTTCCTCTTGTTCTTGCAATTCATTCAATCATTTATCTTACGAGGATCTCCAACATGCAAGAGATCAATTGGAGGAAGGTTTTCACGAACTTTCTTCCAAATTTATTGCTTTAAAAAAGAAATTCAAAATTCTTTCTTCCGAAAAGGATCAACTTCTCAAAGAAAAGGAAGACTTGTCCCTCAAGATCCAAAACCTTCCCGATGTTGATTCTATAGAATCAACAATCAAGGATTTAAGGAAATCCCTAGTTAAGTTCACCGAAGGTGAACATAACCTTTCGAAGCTCCTTGGTTCCCAATGCATATCTAGAACCACCCAAGGGCTTGGCTATTCCAAGCAAGCTTCCTCTTCCCATTATCCTACTATTTTTGTAAGGGGGAGCTCCCAATATAAATTTTGCAACTATTGAAAAAAGATCGGGCACTTAATTTACGAGTGCGACTGCAAAAATGCCCGGTATGGAAGGCCCAAAACCATTTCCTTTAACGATGAATTTCATAGGAGAAGACCCACCACAAGACAAGTTTGGATTAAAAAATCCATTTTAGTGAGTCTCTCCAGACCAAAATTTGTCTTGGTTCTAAAATCCTCTCCCCGGTGATTTGTTGTATTTATTTAGGGGGAGTTAGGATCGTTTAAGCCTTTTTGCGTTTATCTTTCAAAACTTTCAATTCAAATTTCAAAAATTTCAATTGGTTTAAAATTTATATCTTGTTTTTCAATCCTTTCCTTCAATCAAATTTTATTCCACGTCCTATTTTGATAATCACAAAGGGGGAGATTTCCTTGGTTGATTGGGGGAGAAATATTTTTCTCATGCTTTGCTTTACTTTTCAATTTATCCTTTAAAGCATGCCTTTCATTTCAGTATTTTTTGTTTTGGTGATTGTGATCATCAAAATAGGGGGAGATTGTTGTACCCCTCTCTCTTGGATTTTAATGATCACAATCACTCTTATTTTGTTCTAACTTATTTTCAAGTGTTTTTGTTGATAGGAAAAAGGTTGCCAAGGAGTTGGGCCAAGAAGGACTGAAAGTAGACTCTCTGAGTCTACCGGCCAACCGGTGGATTCCCACCGGCCAGCCGGTGGTCTCTGGCAGTATCAATGGTTTCTGTCCAGAGCCACCGGTCAGCCGGTTTGAGCTCCCTGGCCAGCCGGTATTGTCACCAGCCAGCCGGTGTCTGACCACCGGCCAGCCGATAGAACCTGGGCAGAGAGCTTGCTCTCTGTCTGGATCACCGGCCAGCCGGTGTCTCAGGACCGGCCAGCCGGTGGACCACCGGCCAGCTGGTGAGACACCACCGGCCCGCCGGTGTGCCCAGTCAAACTAGCCGTTGGGCTTTGACCAGACTTGTACTTTTGACTCCCAACGGCTCCAAAGGCCTCTCCAACGGCTCCGAAGACCCCCAACGGCCATTTGGGTGTTCCTCTCCTATAAATAGAGGACTAGGAAGCCCCATAAAATAATATTAGCCCACGGGAGCATTTTTCGATCATTTGGCGAACCTCCGGCGCATTCCTTCAAGGATCCCCACCTGCTCCAACTCACTTCCACAACCAAGGAGCACCACCATAGATTCTTGGGAGCGCTCTTCATCATCACCAATCAATCCATTGGCGCCCAAGACTTATCCTCTTTACGGTTTTTATTGTTTTATCATTTTGAGCATTATTTTAAGTTTGTGCATACAAACCCTTCTTTCTCTCATTCTCCCTTTGTTTGGGTTTTCACACCACCTTCAAGGTGTGAAGAGGTTAGTCAAGTCTTCCCTGTAAAAGACTTGAGTCATAGGTGAGCTAGCCTTGACCTGTAAGAAGGCTAGTGGGTTTCTTGCTACAACCAATAAAAAGAAAGCTGTAATAGGTTTCTAGGCTGCCTTAAAGTCTAGTGGGTTTCTTGCTACAACCATTAAAAAGCAAGCTGTCGTATAAATATCTCAACGGTTGAGTTGGGAGCGGAGACGTAGGCTTAGGATTTAGGCCGAACTCCGTTATCAATTTTGTGTCTTGCCTCTTTTATTTCCGCTGCGCTTTAACTTTTTCGTAAATTGTTAAACTTTTTTAAAAGGCAATTCACCCCCCCTCTTGCCATCACTCTCCGTCCCAACATCTCAATAAACGAGAAATAATGTAGGTATATGATAAATTATCACTTTATATATTTTTTAATTATTTTTAATATTCATTCAACTAATCCAAACTTGTTATGAACTAGGAAAGGTGGTGATTAAAAATGTAAGATTTCATTTTGTGGAGGCGGTAGTCCCCAAGTCCCTATGATCCATGTTTTATTATTTTTCTAGGTGGATGGGAATTAATAAATAACCATTTTTACATTATTATAATAAGAAATCCATAAACTAATGATACTAAGGTCATTATGTTACTAGGTTAATGATATCTTATTAATGAAAATAATTAATAAGAAAAAGGTAACAATAAAGTAATACTCACATTAGGACTTTGAAATATCTATTGAAAGTTTCCATTGAAATGATGGTTTATGACAAATAATTTAGTAGAAAGGCTTATGAACTAAATAAATACATATACGATGGGAATATAGGAGAGTTTCAAGATGAAATTATATGGAATAATGGTTTCATGATTGTGTGGAATTGTTATCCTCTTATATGTGAAAATTAACTTTTGAGAATACCCTTTATCTTTCAATCATGAAATAATAATATTCAGGGATAAATAGATAAAACCAATATAAATAATGGATTTTGTGGTTTTATAATATCAAAAAATCATCTACCAGTCATATTAAAACATTTTTTAAAAATTTTACAATCCTTTCATACTTTATTTTTATGTTTTTTCATTTTTATTGTTACCTTAGTAACTAGTTTACACCCATAGAATTTATGTTTTATTAAAAATATATGGTAACCCCTATTACTAAATTTCTGTGTCCAAAAAATAAATTTTATTCCCTTATAAAATAATTCAATTTATAATTAATTTAAAACTAACTCTTAAATTTAAAAATTTAACATATAAAAAAACTGTTTCATAGGAAAAAATGTATTTAACATTAAGTGTTTTTAATTTTATTTATGTATTGATTTCAAATTGAAGCAGTGATAATATTTTTACTTATAGTTTTTTAAATTATATTAAATTAAAATTTTATAAGATATTAATTTAAATGAATAGTTAAAAGTTACGCAATATTAATAAAATAATTCATTGAAAATAACAATTTAACCATTATTGTGGTTATAAACTTTAATCATTGTAATTTTAATTTTAAGATAAAAAATAAAAATAAAAACATTAAATATTATGAATATTTTGATATTAAATATAAATAAATTTTATATAAAATTTAATTTTTACAAGTGTTGAAAATTAATTTTTAATAGAAGTGAATAAAAAAAGTTTTTAGAGTTAAATATTACTAAATTTTACAAAATATTAAACACTAGTTTCATAGATTTAAAAAATAGCCTAACTTTTTTATTTTACTATATAAATATAAATTTTTATAGAAAATATTTTCAATGACTTTTAAGTCATTCAATGTTTATGATAATGTCATAAAACTAACAATATCATTAAAATTAGTATTTTTTTACTATTAACCTAAAAATCAATAAGTTTTTAAAAAATCTCAAAAAATTAATTTGGATAAAATTGATATTTAAAATAAAAAATTGAAGTCCAATTTTTAATATTAAAATTAAAAAATATATAAAGATAAATTTTAATTTAAAATTAAATATATATAACGAAGAACTGTTTTTATTGGAAAATTCCCTTTTAAAACTTTAAATGTTATTAATCCTATTTTGTTAGAGTTTATAATTGATTAAAACCTTTTGTATTGAATAGAGGTGTTATTAATATCTAATTTTCATAACTATAATTATTTCATTGCTCATTTTAGTTCGGTATTTCATGTGGTGAAAGGTATTTAATAGCGTATTACTTTATATATATATATATATAATATATTCTAAAATACTTAGCCATTACAAAATGGGTGAAGAATCAGTATAATGATTGGGAATTCTCAAGTATAGGGATGGAGGGAAAACACAATCATATATTTGGTTAATAGAAAAGATAATTCCAATTTTATGAAAATAAAAGAACAATATAGTTTGTAGAATTAAAGAGATGGGCATATATTTATACATAACACAAAGAACATATAAAATTTTATGATTATTTTTTTTATTAAATCTTTAAAGAAAGAAAGATATAATTTTGGTGATTTATAATTTAAATGAAATATTTTAAGGAATTCTTATCATCCAAAGAATAAATAGATTTAGTTTTGATGAACTTAGTTCAAAACAATGTTTAGGTTCCAATTAGACAGGTTAGAACATCTTGAGAGAGATATTTCATCTTATTTATTAATGATTTTATAAGGATTGGAAATTGTATTTTTTAGTGTTCAATGAATGAAATTTTGTGCTGGATAAATAAGTTTTTTATAAGATAACTAAACGAAATTGTAAGAATTATTAATATTCTATGATCAGATCATGTAACAATATATACATATGAGGATGTTAAAAATTTCTTTAGAAAGCATGGTATATAGAAGGAAGCATATTTAGTGATAAAAACTCTATAAAATGGGAGAATGCAATGAATAATTGACATATTGAACAACATGGAAAATTCAATTTGATAGAGAGTGGAATATCACATCACTATTGTAAATAATATTTACAATTAGATATTTATATTTATATTAAGAATTTTCTTAGTATTGAAGTTGTAAATATTCTATAAAAAACTGCATGGGAAGGAATCCCTCCATAAATCCCCTTATAATGGTTAGAGTAAAGTGTTTTATTATAAACAAAGAATGAAATTGGGGAACAAATTGAGAATTTTTGGATAAACACCTCTTTTCAAGTAACTATTCAAAGGGTAAGGCCTATATGGGCTTCCTAAAAAGGTTCAACCATATTTTATATAGTGGTGATGTAAAGGTTATTAGAAATGAATGAAAAGAAGATTCTAGAAAGTTTATTTCTAAAAACTTATTTTTAGAATACAAATTGATAAATATAAATTTAGGAGAAGTTTAAAATATTAAGGTTGATGATGATTCTAAAAACGAACCAGTTAAAGAAAAAAGTGAATAAGGTAGTCATATTTTTTACTCAATTAAGGATAGGAGAATAATTTTACCTAATCAATATTATTGTATGTAAATATGTAATAACTCAAACATGTAGGATAAGTAGAATGAAGCACACTAAAATATTTTACTATACTAAATCATCCTAATTTTAAGAATTAGACAATGAGTCATAAATAAAGTTTGTAAAGAAATTATTAGACTAGAATGATTAAAATCATACTTAGGAGGTTATAGGTTGTCCAAATAATCAAAATTTAATTAGTAGGAAGTGGGTCTTGAAGAATAATATTGATGAAAATGGAAGAGTTTTTAAGAACAAGTCAAGACTAGTTTGTAAGGGTTATTCTTAAGATGAATTCATTTATGTAGAATAAAAACTTATTCTAGTAGTTGGAATGGAGTTCATTCTACTCTTTATATAAGTGAAAGTTCAAATAAATCTTATAGTTTTTACGTATATGTGATATAATACCCCAATAGTGTAAAACATGAACATCATGTTTGATATGGTATATAACAAAAAAAATCGATATTAGAAGATAATTTAACTCCCTAATAATTTATCATATATTTCTTAAAATAAATTCAATCTCTTCATTATCTTAGAAATCACACAACACCAGGTTTAAATGAAACATAATAATCTATTAAAATATTATAATTTAAAAATTACCAATATAAACTAGCCATTATGTTGGTGGATATGAATAAAACTAAAAAATTTATGGAAATTATATTGTTTAAACTTGTATAACATCAATTCAAAGATTTTCTATTTAGTAAAAATAAAATAATAATCATTTAAAATAAGAAGAAATATTTTCTAAAAAACTATATTTTTTCTAAAAGGAAGTCTAGTCTCGCTTTACACACACACATTAAAATTATTTTTTTTACCAATTTTATAATTTTTTTTTGAAAAATTAAATTTATTTTTTAATTTAATATGTCGAAATTATATTTGGGTGAATTTTTTTGAATTTTTGAAAATGATTAATGTTTTTGATTAATATTGAAAAATAATGAATTTTAATAAAAAACAGCCTTTTTTCTTTGAATTATTTATAAATATAAATTATATTATCAATTGGTTTTGAATAAAAATTAGTTCTAATATATATATATATATATATATATAAATTCAATTTTGGCCATTAAAATCAATTTCAAATTAAATTTTTATATAAAATATTTCTAAATTTTTGAATATTTTCTCTTTGAAAACTTGCTTTATTGTCATTTCTGCTGGATTAATTTTAAATTAAAATTTTCTACTTCAAGGAATGAAATTTAGAGAAATGGATTATATATTTGGAATCAGAATAAGTTATTTCATTTAATAAGGACATCTTAATTTTTTTTGATAATGAATAGTTAAAAAAAGAAAAAATTATTTTCCACAACTTTAGTAAAAATTGATTTATTGGGGGTTAAATTAAGAAGGTAAGGGTTAAAAATGACCTAAACAATTTCCAAAAAAAAATTATATACCCAAATATAGTCATTATAATGTATATGGATCAATAATACTCTATTTTTGACCCTTTTGGCATGTTAAAAACATGGGCACACTGTTTTATTTTCAATAATTACAAGTGTTCCACTCAACTCACAAACAAAAGACCTCCGACTCTCATCTCTTATTAAGACATTAAAACCATTTTGTTTTAGAAAATCCAAGCCCTAATCACTTCCCAACATCCAAACCCTAATGTTAGATGATTTTTTTTCATAGATGCATTCTAGTTTAATTCCTATATATGCATTTTTTATTTCTTCTTCTACCTAATTAAAATATTCTTCATTTATGTTTACATATTAACAAAATTTTATCCCATATAATAATATTTTTCTATTTTAAGAATATTACTTATATCCATATCATATTCCCTCAAATTGTAAATGATAATGTGGCTCATCTTTACAGTGGAATACTGCCTCGTGAACAGATGTGACATGTTTTCCATAAAAAACTCCTACAACTAGGTATGATGATGTATATAAAGTATATATATGATATTTATAAAATAAATATACATATTTAGTTAATATATAATATATGAATTTTTAAAATTCTATTCCCTAGTGGATACGATAATGTCACTCGTGTGTACGGTGGACTATCGCCTCGCGAAGCAATTTGATTCATTTTTCACTAATGCCTTACATAGAATGTAATAAGGATACTTTTAATGAATATATGTGATTTAAATGAATTAATTATGATATTAATGACATATTTATCATTCTAAAAATATAATATATCATTTTATTTACTACTTTTTCACTCATTTAAATATGATATCATCATTCATGTACATGTGGACTACCCCCTTCATGAAGTGATGTGACTCTATTTTCACCGAAACACCACATAGATGATATATATATATATATATTTGATAAAATAATATTTTATTTATGATATTATAATCATTATTTAATGTTAAATTATTGTATACCTCTTTTCGATAATGATCATCGAAAAATGGAAGCGTTACTATTGCATACGTATGACCAACCTTCTCCATGAAAATAAATTACTCCATTTATAAAAAACACATTTTATGATTGGTATTAAAATTATAATTGATATATAAATATTATAATAATATTCTGATTATTATTCTGGATATGTTTAAGTAATGACCTCTTAGACCAACAATCAACATATCAAAGTCATTTTTGACACATAAGTCAAATATCGTAAAACAACCTGAGGTAAACTTAATTGATTAAGTAAATATATATAAAATGGTAATAATTGAAGTAAAAGGAATAATAAAAATTAAAATGAGCATAATAAACTAAATAATTAACATAATTTTGTTATTCATTATAAGAATCGTACATGATGATTCAAACTCAAGTTAAGGGTTTCTTGTTCCACTTTTACTTTGATGAGAAATATGTCATATTCACCACTTATTTCCATTATGAGGTGTATATATAGAACCTTTTTTATATTTTATATCATTAATATATTTCTATTCATGGTATTTGAAGTTTTATTTAATGTTATTTATTTAATGGGGATTATGATTCAAAACTTACCAAAGTGGTAAGAGTTTATTTCACAATCTCATTGTTATTCATGATTGTTTTTGTTTAAGTCGCATTGAGGAAATTATTATATATTTATTTATAAAACTCAATATACTTTCTTCTAATATACCTATTCATAATATTTTTCAATTAATAGTAACATATTTCTTTATTTTTCACTTAAAATAAATATAAAAATATTTTTAATAAAATCTAACTTTATCTATCTCTTTAGTAGAAAATATTTTTCTTACTAAACTATGTTTTCAAAAAATGTTTTAAAAAAATATTTTCAAAAATATTTTGTCATTCAGTAAATGATTTATTAAATAAATATTTACCAATGTTTGACTATTTAATGAACAATTGATAGGGAATATTCTTATCATTTTCCATATGAGGCACTTTTCAAACCATTTTATGTTGGAAAATAAATGTTATTTTAAACTTATACAACATGTATGAAATTACCCGCAATTAGAAACATTGTTTCATTGGATTACTTTTAAATTTTACAATGTTGTTTATAAATATTTGTTTCTGCTACTATATAAATTCTTATATTTTAGTCATGGTTTTCAAAGAAATTAATTTTAGAAATATTTTATGAATTATTTTTATCTAAAAATAAAAATGGTGATTTTAAAAGAAATGTTATTTTACTCAAGAAATGTTCTAAGTGATCTTTGAAAATAATTTCCCATCTAAGAATATATCCTTTTATGTAACATATACTTTAATGGGGATATACTCCAATGATTCCTTCCTTACTATTTATATGGATAGTTTATAATCCGTTTGACTGGGGATACACTCTACGGATACCATTCATTTTACTATGAATGGTTTATGATCATTATTAATAATTGGGGTAATTATTAACATTTTATATGTTAGTTTTTCAATATGAATGTTTATGTTGATTATGTTTTTCCCCTTTGATTTTAGGAATTCATTAGAATTAGTAATTTATATACAGGTTCTATTATAGCCCCCAATGCATAGATAGGTCTCATAAGACAAACTAGTTTGATTTTTGTCATATGGATTAGCCATTGATTTTTATTTTTTGGCACAAGACCTCAAATGTATGTTTAATATGTCCAAATTTATGAATTCCATCCTTATAAATTCAATTATTTATATTCCATGTGATTATTCGATTTGTTAAAATATCCATGGATACATTTTCAAGATCATGTTATTATTTATATGGAATTATTTAGTCTTCATTTATTCCTTCCATATTATGCTCAACTTATTGATTAAATGGAACGTGTTTTAGTTATATACCATTCCAAATTGATTATGACTTATTTATTCATAACATCCGTTTAATGCTTACCCCTGCCAAGAATCCAAAATCACCCCTTTGTTATGTTTTATTTTTCCTAGGATACCATGAAGTGTTTTATGATTAATATGCAAGGATACACTATGATAAACATTTTTTTTATCAAAGAAAATAACTTTTTATTTTATATTTTCAATTGAAACAATAATTTCAAGTATATATCTAGTTTAATAATACTACTAAACTATTAATTAATTTAGGATGTGGTTACTTGTATGTTATGTTAATGTAATAAAGTAGACATCATCTTTGGGCTACTTCAATCGTGGTCTCTACAGTTGGTATCAAAGAAAGTTTAGTAGAAACCCTATGAACTATATTTAGGAAAACATATATTATGGAACATAACCCTATTATAAATGTTGTGGATGTGTATAGAGTAAGATACTAATTTTTTGGTGTGGAATAGATTATGAGCCTTTTTTATATCAAATAAATCTCTTTTTGGACAATACAGGTGGACGTGGATCTAGAAAATATGTACCTAGGGGCAACAACTACAAAAACGAACATTGGTATTGACTCAATCATCACCTTCTATGTGATAATGTGATTCATTTGACAATTGGTTTGTCACTTTCATGGGATATACTTACTATAATTCACATTTTATTTACAAACCATAATGATGTTATTGAAAATAAATATATCCCTATAAAAACCAATTCTATTATTTTAGGATTATCTAAATATAAACTTTTCAATTTATGATAAGTGTTCAAATAGTTTTGGGATTATATATTATTTTTCATAATTTTATGATAAAATATAGTGTATTCCATGTTTTCTATATAAATACTAATATAAGGAATGGTAAACCCATAAATGATCATACATAATATAGGGATTTCCCCCTAAGTAAGGTAAGGATATAAGAGCTGGGGTTAGAGATAGAGCTAGAACTGATCAAATTATAGGCATATTGGGGTAGCTGAATTAGGTTATGATTAATAAAATTTCTTATATAGAGAAGCATTATGATCCACCATGCTGTGTAATTATGTTAGATCTATTCATGTTTTAATAACCTCCATCAATAAATAGAAATACAAATCTATTTTTATTAGAGAAATGGATTTGTCTCTCAGAGAAGATATTTATCACTCCGAGAAGTAGAGAAAGGGATAAATTTTTTATAGTAGTTTATCATCTCTTAGTAGATACAGATCAAAGGTAGTCATTAGTTCAAAACACTAAGAATGAGCAAAAAATATAAATCATGGAGTGGAAGGATTAAAAGGTACTCTTCTTGGAAAAGTATTTTCCTCATGCACAATGAGTGGAAATGGATATACTATTTATGATTCTAAGATAAAAAAATGGAAAATGTATCTATTTATGAAGAAAAACTTACAAGGTTATCAAGTAATGATAGAGACTATATACATAATCCAAAGAGTAATATTGATTATTTCTTTGATAGACTTAAGCTAATTCTTTGAAGGGAACAATTCTCTTAAAGATTCTCATCACACGAGGATATAATCTCCTGTGCTATAAAGATAGAGAAAGAATTATCAATATACTATGGGTTCAATGGGAATCTAAATAAGAATAGTATGGAATAGTAAGATACATATAAATGGAATAAGGTAAAGAAGGATTTTCCAACATGTGATAATTGTGAAAGGAAAGACTATAGTACATGCTTAAAAAAGAGAGAAGTTTTTTCAAGGGTATAGAAAAATGACACCATGCTAATGATTTCAAGGGTAAGAAATAATATTCCAATATTTAATTATTAAACTATAAGCAGATGGAACACTTTGAAAATTAACTCACTCAGTGTTAAGGGAATATAACTCAAAAAGAGATAATGGGTAATGATCAACCTTATGCTATTACTTCAGATGTAGTGGAATGATTCATGTGTTTCTGTTTAGATTTAAGAATTATCTTATAGGAGTGCTTTAACCAGTGATATTATAGTTATAATAATTATAAAATGTATAAGGATTGTACTGTAATACTATTTCATTGAGGTAGTTATGGGTTTTTACAATTTGGGAACATTATAGGCATTATTATAATATTGTTTTAGAAAATTGAAAAAACCATATTTGGTGAAAATCCATCGCATCTAGAAAGGCCATGGGGCTTAAAACCACAACCAAAGTAGGATAAGGGTTTATTTCATACCACTATCCTACATGATGTCCTAGTAAATATTTCATGGTTTTTAGTTTAAAAATTTGAAGGATAAAACCTATTGTTAAACAAGTGGTGTTACTTTTGGGGTTTAGAGATTAATTTATTATATTTTATAACTTATGATAAGCATATTAGTTTTAGAAAATATTTATAAATAGACATAAATAATTTTTAATATTTTATAGATATTAAGCTTCATTAAATTTTAATTTTAGTTCTATAGTTATAAAACATTCATCATGGATATTTATTTATTATAGTAAGAAATGATGTGGAAAATGATCAAAGAATAACCATGTGATGAAACGTTTCCAATGAAATTGAAATATATTAAGTAATTAAATTTTCATATGCTCTCAGTCTATATGGTAATGGAATTTATCAACTATTTTAAAAGGATATTAAGAAAAAATGTTATCATAATACATTGATTTATATTAAACTAAGGGAATTTTAAATCATCAAATATTTATGGTTTTGAGGTCTATAACTTTACAATAATCATTCTCATTCCTATGATTAGTTAACTTTATCTCTCCCTATAATTATTTATTCCTTTATTGGATGTCTATATATCTACTTTCAACTAACATTATCATACTTATAAACCTAGTAATGTGTTATTCCATATAAACATGGGACTTTCCTTTCTATCTTATTAAGATATTTTTTTATACACCCCTATCGTGATGTGGGATTTGAATAAAGATATTTTTAAATTTCAAACCCTTTACTATTTAGATCAGGATAAAATCGCAAGGACACAATTTTTTTTTGGGGGGGCGGATGTAACAACAAAATATTTTAAAAGAGGAATGTTATGTTCGATATGTTAAGTGAAATAAGACACCAAAATTTTAAGAGAACTTAACAACCTAAAATTTTATGATATATTTATTTTTAAATAAACTAAATCTATTTAATATCACGAAATTAACATAACATCAGCTATGAATGAAACACTATACTCTATTGAAATAAAATTATTTAAACATTACCATTATAACCAAGATATTAAATTTTATGGAATAAGTAGTAATAAATAAATTATGAAAATTATATGGTTTACATATGTATAAAATAAAATATATGGTTATCTATTAATTAGAAACAAAATAATAATCATTTGAAAGAAAAATAAATGTTTCTTAAAAAATGACATCTTTCTAAAAGGCAGTATAGTCTCACTTTGAACTGTAAATTAAAAATAAAAAATTATGAATTTTGTAATTATTTTTGACAAAATAAACTTAATTTTTTTACTCTAAATTTCAAAAATATATTTGGGTTATTTTTTGAGTTTTTTTAGAAGATTAATTTTTTTGATGAATAGTGAAAAATAATTAATTTTAATTGAAAACCGATTTTTCTTTCAAATTATTTATAATGTTATATAAAATTTTAAAATTTTTATTGTAAAATTAGTTCAATTATATTTCTAATAATAAAATTTAGGTCATTGGAATCATTTTCAAATTTAATTTTGATATAAAAACTTTGTAAACTTTTAAGCATTTTCTCTTTGGAAACCCACTTTCTCGCCTTGTCAATGCGATTAATTTCAAATTAAAAATTATCTACTTCTATAAATTGAATTTAGAAAAATTTATTCCAAATTTTTAATCAAAATTATTTATATTATCTAATAATTTACTTTTATTTTTTGACCATATTGAATAGTAAAAATAATAAAAATTATTTACTATGGTTAAGGTAAAAACTAATTAACTAGGGGGTGAAACTAAAAAGATAAGGGTTAAAAACTACCCAAACCTTGTCCAACATCAATTGTATGTAAATATTTATAACTTATAATTTCTAAGTCTCTATAATTATCTATTTCACCCTTTTTTTTTGGGAAAATTTGTCACAACTTCTTCTTTTCAAAAATTATAAGTGTGCCACTCACCTCCATTATAAAAGGCCACACACTATCCTCTTTTAGTCACATATTAAGACCATTTTGTATCAGAAATTCAATAACAAAATAACATCACAACTTAAATACTCTCATATAATAATCCTTTTTTTAAAAAATCGATTATACTAATACATTAGGTATAATCCTAAGCGGTGGTCTATGAAGAGGTAAAAAACCTCACTATGCATTTTTGTTTTATTTTTTCTTACACATCCTTCAAATATTCACAATTTATACTTATATAATAAAAACTTATCTACCATATACTTAGATTTTATTATGTTATGTTAATGACCTATATCCATCTCCTCTTCCCTCAAATGGGAAATGATAACATCGCTCGTGTGTACAACAGGTTGGCACCTCACAAATCGATGCAACATGTTTTCCATTGACTCCTCACACGGTTGTGTATGATAAATATATAAATTATATATATGATAATTATAACATAATTATACCTCTGTATTTATTATATCATATATACCATTTTACTTTCTATTCTATATGTGATACAGTAACCTCACTCGTGTGTATGTTAGACTACCGCATCACGAAGTGATGTGTTTTGTTTTTCACTAATGATTTATATGGAAGGTAATAAGGATATATTTTTTGAATATAAGTGATTTAAATGAAACAATTATATAACATATATATTTATCCTTCTTAAAAGATAAAACAATATTCTATTTCTTTATGTTTCACTCACTGAAAGATAACAACGTCATTCGTATTTGAGTGAAATACCGCCTTCATGAAGAAATGCGACTATATTTTCATATAAACACCAAATGGATGATATATTTTAGTATATTGAAATTAAAAATATAGTATATATGATAATATTATCATCCTGTAAATATAATGTATTACTTCTTTTCTATAATGATCACTCAAAATGGAAACTTTATTAATGTGTACATACGACCTGCCGTCTCCAAGGTCATAACATAATTCATTTTTCAAAAAAATAATTAATGATTGGAGTTAGAGGAATAATTCTGTATAAATATGATAATTATTTCATGACTACTATTCTGGATATATTTGAAATAATGAAATATAAGAAAAATAGTCAACCTACTGAAGTCCTTTTTAATAGGTAAGTCAAATATCATTGAAACACATGATGTAAACACAATTGATTAAATAATTGTACATAAAAAGATAACAAGTGAAATAAAATTAATAATAAACTTGAAAAATGTTCTTAAAAAATTAAATAATCAACATAAGTTTATTATTCGGTACTATAAATAACATATGTGATAATTCAGACTCATGGTAGGGTTTCTCGTCTCACTTTGACTTCCATGATACATATAAATTTTTAATTACTTATTTCCATTTTGTAGCGTATATAATAAAACATTATATATTTTATATCATGTATATATCTCTATTATATGGCATGTATAAAATTACCCACCACCACGAACTTCCTTTTTTTTAATATTCTTTAAAATTTACAATCATATTTCTAAATAATTTTTTCCATTATATTCTAGAAATTTTTAGTTTATAAACGTGATTTTAAAATAAAATGATTTTGAACATATTTTATGAATTTTATAGTTTTATAATAGAAAGGGCTATTTTAAAGGAAATGTTATTTTCCTCAAAAAATGTTCCAAGTGATATTTAAGAATCATTTGCCATATAAGAATACATCATTTTACATAAATTATGAATTAATGGGGATATATTCTAATGATACAATCCATATTATTTATCTGAATGGTTTATGATTAGTTTGACTGGGGAAGTACTCTATTGATACCATTGATTTTACTCTGTATGGTTTATGATTTTTTTTATTGATTGGGGTATGTTTTAAAATTTCATATGTCTATTTTTCATTACAAATGTTTATGTTTGTATTATTTCTCCTTTTTTATATTAGGAATTCATTGAATATAGTATTTAAAGGGAGGGGACCACTATAACCCCTCAATGCATTGATAGGTCTTATAAGACAAACTATATTGGGTTTTGGCCATGGCCTTACCCATTTATTTATATTTCTTAGAACAAGTCCTCAATAGTTTGTTTTATATACCCAATATTATTCATTCCATCATTATAAATTTAGTTATCGACATTACATGTGATTGTTTGATTAGTTAGAATATCTATGGTTAAATTTTCAAGATCACATGATTATTTATATGGTATTTTTTGATTATCATTTA
Organism: Viscum album; assembly: GCA_963277665.1. NCBI lineage: Eukaryota > Viridiplantae > Streptophyta > Magnoliopsida > Santalales > Viscaceae > Viscum > Viscum album. Next base: position 1,788,430,781 of record OY728146.1, read on the forward strand.
TTCGAGCCATATTACCCTTACTAAGCATCTAATTTCACCATTTTCTTTTGTGTTATTTTCCCTAGGATACTAAGAATTGTTTTTTGATTGATATGTTTGGATACACTAAGGGTGATAATGGTGTTATTAAAGAAAATACTTCATTTATTTTATGTTTTCAATTGTAATATAAATTTAATGTATGTATCGAGTTTACCAATACTAATAAACTATTCATTAATTTTGGATGTGATTCATTGTATTTAATTTCAATGTAATAAAGAAAAAACCAGCTTTAACATAATGTGATCGAGGTCCCTATATGTGATAACATATTTTTTAATGGAGTTATTATAGAAGAGTTGTATATTGAGCAGCTAGTAAGATTTTTTTTGGTAATCATGACAAAAAAGTGTAAAAGTTGAAAAAGGATTTATATTATCCAAATCCAAAGCTTAGTTCTTGGTAGGAAAGGCTTAGAAATTTCTTGAGAATGGTATAATTCACAAAATTAGTTTTTTATCACAAAATTTATGTGAAAATTTTTAAACAAGTAATTTTTATGTTGATGGTGTGTGTTAAAAAAATATTTTTTAAATTTAATAAGAAAAATTTAGTTAATAAGTTTTCATAGTTAATGAGTTATGAGTTTGAGATTTTATTGACATGTGTGATGAAAAATTTTCATGGGTGTCAAGTTTTTCACTATGAAGAGAATATATTCATATCATAAGTTAATTTGTAAGTAAATTGTTGAATACATTTAATATAGGTGATTGGAAGATTCTTTAAAATTTGATAAAAGCTGGAACATAAATTCAAAACCATAAGAATAACCGGGGAGTATATTCTAGTTTTTATATAAGAATTATTAGAAGTATACTATTTCTTAATATAATCATAAATGATATATTTTATGTTACATTCAAGTATTTTTTTTCCAAATTTTCCAAAATAAATAGAACCTTCTAATAGTGAAAGGAATCATGAAATATATTTAGGTAACATTGAATTATGGTTTTATATTATTTGATGGAAAATAAATGGATTTAATTTCACATTCATACACTGATTCAGATGAGGATATAGTGGGTATAAAACAAAAATTTGGTAGATCATTTTATATTGGATGAAATTTTGGGGGATGTATTATTAAGAAACATTATTTTGTTTATTTAAGTATAGTTGTAATAGACTGTATTTATTTTAACTAGTATTGATCACAACATACATAGATTTATAAAAAATTAGAAGATCTTGGGGATGTGGTTGAACAACCAATGTGGATTCTATGAAACAAAAAAGGTGATATTTAATTGACCAAAAATCCAATTTAGAACACTCATATGACACATATTTAAATATGGTTCCATTTTATGAAACAGAAGGCATAGAAAAGTATTATTAAGCTAGAATTTATTAGAACAAAAATTAAGGTGGTAAATATAATTATTAATCCATTTAGTGTTCTTTAATTTGATAATAACCAGTTCAACTATGGAGTTTAAAAAATTATAATAAACTGAAGTTATTCGGATACCCCTATCCCCATTGTATTAATTATTATATTTGATTTTTTTATTTTAGATATATTTCATTATTATGTTAAATAATATTGGGGATACACTATCCATGAGGACTTTTGAAGAAAATCATAGATTTAACCAATTTTCATTCCTCTATAGAAAAAACTAAACCTCTCAAATATTAATTATGTTTTCTAAAATGAAATTTTTCTCAGGTAATCTTAGAGAACTATTTGAATGGACATTTTGCAGTACTAGAGAAGTGAAAAAATCATTAATTGATTATTTTGATTAAATGTTAGGTTATTTGACCCTTTTAATTTTATTTCTAGAAGAGAGAATACTAGTAATTCAATGGGGAGTTAAAGTAGACTAACAAAAGGGGGACAGAGATATACAAGGGATCTTGGCTAGAAAATTTCAATTTGGTGCATTATTTAAAAAAATATCCAATGAGGGAGAATATTATAACCATATGTTTTGAATCCTGGATTTTTGGTAAAATTATGAAGTAATTAGAATAAGATATTAATATTTGAGGATATAAGATGTTTTGGAGATTTAAGTAGAATATTGGGGAATGAGTCCATAACCATGAACAATATCACATTGTTTTGACACCCATGGAACAATAATAATGTAGTGGATGTTTTAGATTCCATTTAAAAAAGAAATGATTTTATTTGGAAATGAATATTCTTATACATGAAATGGAAGATTACATTTAAATCGATAATATTAACTATGGAAATCATTCATACATATTCTATATATATATAATTTCATGGTGTTTATGAATAAAATTTTTGAGAAGGCCTAGAGTTTTCGATGGAGGTGAGAATGCAAGTTTTTCATTGTGTAATTTTTCATTTTTCAATGAAGATTTACTTGTGTGATAAAAGGTGTCCCAGAAAATCCATAATGGATAATATTTTTGGATTAGAAAAATATATATGTAAAATGGTAACCTAAAAAGTAATATTTCATGGAGGAATAAGGGTATCATATCATGTTTTCTAGAATCAGGGTAAAATGGGAAGAGATAATAGAGAAAGGAATTTGTTTTTAGTAATTTCAAACTAGGGATACATTATATTTTGGTTATTAAAGAAACATTTCATAAGTTGTTAGTTGTTGAGAATAGGATGGGAATTTTTAACAGAGACCATGTTGTTTTGTTTGAAAACTGATGGTTACGATCAATTTTACTGCTTTAGGACCTTTTTGACTATTTTTATGGTTCTTAATTATATTTTAATGATTAAATTGGTACTTAATGTAGAAGATATTTTTAGTGATGATCTAAGTGATGAAAATGAATTAATTAAAGTTGTATTTTTTTGTTTGAATGTTAAATTGTAATTTATACATTTTTTGATATAAAGGATGTTTTTATGTAGAACAAGGATATCACACACAAAAAAGTGAGAAAAATGATCTAATTTTCATGGATCATAGGATATATAGAAAAAAATTCTGAATATATAGTATTGATATACAATATTTTATTTTTCCAAGTTTAATTAATGATCATTCTTGGATGAATAATATATTGTGCATATGATTCATTTATCTAGAAGTTAATACTGAAGCAATATAGAGAACACCCAAATTGATTGGTGTCATCTTTTTTTATTGGTATATTTTGAGTTCATAATGTGTATAAATTATAATATTGTATACCTCTTAAAATGATTTCATAGAAGAGAGGAAGATATTTTGGACCTTGTATTAGTAGTTGTCTCTTCCTATTGTTGTAATCATTTTCTAGTACAACAGTGTTTGTTGTCACATAATCACATTATTTATATTTTATCCAGGTATATAAACTCTTATAGTCGAACCATGTAAAATCAATTTTCCATGATTTGTACTATTTTATATTTCTTTAAACATAAAACAAATATTCATGGTGTCTTTTCCAAAGATATAGAAACTCTAACTAATCAGGTGATTAAATAAACAATTCTAATACACCTTAATTCACCGCATTTTCCCACATATCAAGGCATGTATTGTAACCATAGGGTACCAAAATATGGTTAACTCGTGAGTTTGGTATAGTTTAATAATGTTTAATACTAATGCGATAGAAGAAATTATGTTTATGTTGTTGTTATATCATGTTTTTTATTATTTAAACACACCCATAATGGAATAATTAATTATATTTTAAAAAATATGACGGTGATTTTTTTATTAATGTTTATATATAATTATGTTTGGTTTATGAATTCTCTAATATTTATTATATTGGATGATTCTATGGTTGATATTTATATGTTTTTATTATTATTATAATTGATATTTTTTCCATATTTTATTTCATTTATATACCCTAACAATGATTCAAATTAAAACCAGGTATGATTTATTGATTTTGAAGGGGTTGAGTGGTAGATAATATTTGAGAGGCTGTAGTTTATGATTGGTGGTTGGTTAATTTGGTTGATATTAGGAATTTATGAAGTTATTATAGTATTAAATATTAAAATTGTTATTTTTTAATGAATTATCTATTCTATTATTGTCTTTTTTATGTAGAATTAGTTGAGTTTTAGAATTAAATTATTATTAATGGTAAATTAATTTATAAAATAATCAAAATATATCAGATGAGGTTGATGTAGTGAATAACTGGTAAATAATTAAAGTAATAAAATGATGAAATTGATGTAGATTGAATGAATAATCATGTGTTGAAATTATGAATGAAATGGTAAAGTAGATAATGAATAGTTTTAATGATTCTTCTTATTGTAATTTTTTATTTTTTTAATTAATATTGATTATGGTAACCAGAATTATGATGTTGAATGAAAAAAACGTGGATTTAAAAATTAATAATATTATAATTCATTTAAAATTGATGATGAATAATAATGTGTTTAGTAATTATTATATATGAAATTAATTAGTATACAATCAATTATTTTTTTGTTGTTTTATTAGAATTTAATTAGTAATTTTAATATTTAGATTTGTTATCTTGGAAGTTGAGTGATGTTGTTCATTAATGTATTAGTTCTAGGATGTTTTCCTTATTTTGGCTCTATGTTATTTTATATTCATTATTGTTTTGTTATTTCTTAGTTTCATCCCATAATATATGTTATTGAGGATACGTATGTCTTAATACTCCCCCTACCTCCCTCTCTCTTCTAACCATACCATGGTATTTGTATATGTTCAGTCTATAAGGGATTATTATTATCAGATGTACACTCATAAGTGATGTAATGGATCAATTTTATTAAATATATGTAGCTATGGTGTCAGGTGGCTTAAAGTTTTACTGTATGTGTATATGTTTGATGTAACGACTTATGATAAATTATACATATATATATATATATTAGTGGGTTGTAATGGTTTAATTTAAAGTTAATATATATACTCTATGTGATTTATCTCTATTATATTATTTTTTTATGGGAATATTTTGGTCATGTGGTTGCTATAAAATTTTGGGTTTTATGGATATATAGATATATAGTATATGGTGGTTTGATGTATAGAGGGTATGTGAGCACCATGATGAGTGATATTTAGTTTTAGTGTGACTAGTTCATTGGGGATGTGGATTTGGTTTTCCATCATCTATATATAAATACATATTAAATAATATGCTACCTATTTTATTGCAATATTTGTTGATTAATTCAGAGTGTAGTTGGGAACTAAGTTGACCTAGTCTTTAATATGAGTTTATTTTATTTTTTATTCATTTAGGATTTATTGTACTTCTTCTGCATTTTCATGAAAAGTTCTATGGAGGAATATACTAAGTGTACTTAAATAACAACTTATATATATATATATGTGTGTGATTTTGTGTGTGTGTGTTTGTGTATTTGGTTATCTCATGATATTCCTCGGTGAATGAGTTTTTCCTTATTATATATTTAATGTTATTCATGACTATCTAGTGATCATTATTTTGTTATTGCATGATATTTTACTTCCATTTTTATTTTTGGTATTTTTTTAAATAACATTATATGAATCTTGTATTTGTTATTTATTTATATTTCTATAGAGTTGACTAGATTTTATTTTCTTATGATTGTTTGGGAAATATTTCACAGATGTGGGTCTTATATACCCTCAATGATAGTATCCAACATATACCCTATTGGTGGTTGGATTTGGGGGTTACTTCGATTTTCACTATTGCCCCATGAGGGGTTTTAGTGGGGGTGGTTCATGACATGTTTATAAACCAAACCAATCTTATCCATATATACAGTAATGATTGAGAACTATTAGATATTAGGACTGTCTCAACCTTCTTTGAAATCTAAATATCAAATAAATATGTGTTTTTCACCCATAAGTAATGTGAATTGGACATAACAAAATTTTTAATCAATGTGATCATGAAATCATGTCATCCAATCCATATCAAAGATAACATCAAAGCTATTAATTTTCATGATAAAGAAATAACATAAGTTGATATAGACTGCAAACACTATAGCATAACCTGATAATTTCCTAAAATGATTTATCCACTTCCCAAGAGGTATATCTTGTGTTAGAAGACCAAAATAGTACTAAAAAAATCCTCAATCTAGGTATTAATAATTCAAAGATGAAAAATTGAGACACTATTATTTCAAATAGAGAATATAAAAGTTTAAAAGTGGCTTGAACCATACCATTAATTTTCGAATGACCCTCTCCATCATTATCTTAAACAAAGTCTTAAGTAATAAAAAATAAATAAGCATTAGATATATGAGCGAATAATTATGATCCATGATTTTCTAATAGAATCAAATTAGATTTACCTTCTTCTAATACACTTAATGTCCTCAACCACCTCTATGACTTGACTAACTAGAGAAAATCTTATAGTTTTTCTATTGAGGTCCCCTTACTAGGCTTGAGAATCTTAATTCCTTCCAAATCCTCACCGTATAACTTTTTTTAGAATCCACCTATTATTCTAATGTAGGTTATGATTCTTACAATAATAACAAAGCCTCTTTTATGGGTTTTAGGAAATTAATAAAAAAATGATATAGCCTTTTAATATTATATCATAAAACCTGAAATAATCTAGAAGGAGGAATTAATAAACCTATGACTTGACCTAGATGACTATCACTTTCTTTACATTCCTCATCCACTCTCCTCTTCCTACCACGAGAATTGTCACCACCATCTTCACTGTAAGGGAACCTATTTAGACCTTTAAAGAAAGGGGAAAGGGTCAATATACTCCCTTAAATTTGGATTTTATCTATAGTAAAATTCTTGAATACCATATTAGAATAATAATTTTGGTTTAAAATCCTCTCATGATACTTCAAATATGGAAAATGTACAATCTATTTTTTTTCCTTTTTAGGAATTATTTCTAGCTACTAAGGGAGAAAATAATAACATCTATAACAACCCAACCCAAATCCCTAGGTCCAAGATAGAATGCCACATGATATCATCTAATTCCTATTTTGTAGAAGGCCATGACATTAGCTAGTTTGTGGACCCCAACTAGCTATTTATTAGGGATGTAACACCCCAAGATTTTATAGTACGTTATCTCATTAAAGTAATTCAATAGCTTGTGAAACACACAACATTGAGTTCGAGCGCACGAAAACTTACCACACTAACCGTACAAATAAAGGTTATGAATATTATTAAATTCATTTATAATCTTATATACTCTATATATTTTTAAAATTCTTATTATGTGTTTCTTAGAGATAGTATAAGAACAAATCCATTTTTTCATATAAAAGAAGTATTTCTCAAAAAATGCAATTTTACCACCTTTTAATGACAAAAATTTTTTAAAACCAATATTTGACACTTTTATATATTCAATTTAATTAAATTAGATTCTTCTTTAGAAGCAGGACATACAAATTTAGTTTGGATAAAGTTTTGGTACTTTTTTGATAACTTTCATATTTTGATGAATATTGGAAAATACTATGTTTTAATTGAAAACAATATTTCTAATGAGAAAAATTTATAGTGTCCAATTATAAATTTGAATGGTTTTTGAAGTATAATTAGATTATATTTTTACCATTTAATCCAATGTTGGTCATTGTAATTAATTTCACTTTGAAATTATACATAAACAAGTGTCAATCTTTTGATAGTTATTGTTTCTTAAAAACATGCTATTTGTTTTGATAACGGGAATTAATTTTAAATTAATTAATATAACTTCTATGTTTTAAATTTGGTAAAATAGACCTCATTCTTGAATTAAGAATATAAAATATAGCTTATGATGAATTTTTGGTATTTTTCTAAAAGGTATCAATTTTTGATGAATAGTAAAACCACTTAGTAGTAGTTAAAAAACCGAATTTTTCATTTAAATGAAATTTTACATCTTCTATGAATTGAATTACAAAAATACAACATACATTGTTGTTATTAGTAAGTAAAATTTTATTCAATAAGATAAAAATAATTTTTGGTGAATAGTAACTTTTGACTTTTATTTACTGTGGTTAAAGGTAAATTGGGTAATTTAAGGTAAAAAGAATATTACATTAATAAAAAAATTACCTTAACACATGTCCCAAAGTTATTAGATGAGTCATGTACGACCATGAGAATCCTTGGGTCAGTTTTGGGACTCCCTGGATTTAATTAAGAGTGATAATGACATTTTATTTTAATTAACTTAAAGTAAAGAAAAAAATGACATTAGAAAATATCTTTTAGTATATCAATTTTTACATGGGGTTATATAAGTCATATTTTCGAAAATAAATATTTATTTGAAAGATAAAAATATTTCCTACATTATGGAATTTTGTTTTATAATTTTTAGACATTAAATAAATTAAATTATTTATGACCTAATAATGATGTAGTGTTTACCTCATTAATAAATGATTTAAATAAATAAGATTATTAATATTAAAGAAATATCCAAAACCAGTCCAATTCTTATTGGATGATTTTATATTAAAAATTAGTCATCTTATATTCTAATTTAATGAGTTTTGGACATTTTTAAACCGAATATAAGTTTATTATAAAATAATATTTTCAAACATTCCAAAAGAGCCCCTCCTCTCCCTTATAAAAGGACACCACTTCTAAATCATTTATCAAACCTCTCAAGCCCCTTGTCTCATAAAACCCTTTCCCAAATAAGCTCTCCAGATACCTCTATTCCACTTAGAATCCTTACATTAGGCAAAAGTCACTTCAAGAAGTCCGTTTGGTTCAAACCAAAGAGAGTTACCCAAATTAAAGGTAATGGTTTATCTTAACTTCTTTTCTTATATTTTACTTCCACAACCCATAAACACTTTTTAGTCCTTTATTTTATAACAACACTAGTATCCTAAATATACTATGATGTTTTTATGAGAAATATTTTAACTACACTTACACACACCTCCTTCTAATGGGTAAAGAACATATTGTTTCTCTGGATAACAAAATAACGCCTCACGAAGCGATGATTGTTCAATTGTATCCTACCACCTTTCACGGTGGCCATTAAGATGAAACTGTATTTATATATGATATATATTATTTTTATTTTTTATTTATGATTCTGTATTTTCCATTTATATCATTCCTTTATGGTTTCCATTATGGGTAAAACACGATAATTTCATTTGAGGAAGTGCGGACTACCGCCCCCTCAATGTGATATGACTCATTAATTCCTTATGTGGGACATATAAAAGATGGAATTATTGATATTTTATAGTATATTATAATTTAATTATAATATAACTATGTATCATTATGTTTTAATTCCATTAAAATACAAAATAAAAATGAAAGTAGCGTTCATGCGTACGTACGACTTACCGTCTCCATGAACAGTGCATTTCATTTCTTATCTCCAAATGTTATATATTGTTATAAATACATATATATACTGGATATATAATATATATATGATATATAAATCATTTATATCATTCTATAGATAATGGAATTTCAAATACATGGATAAATTGTAATTATAACAAGTTCATTTTTTACTCAAGTTCCGAACATCGATAAAATATCCAATCAGAACTCAAATAATTAACTAATTGTTACAGCAAGGTAATAAGAGATATAAAATGAATAATAAACTTTAAAAATGTTCTTAATCAAGTAGAAAATTACTTATTTTTATTATTCTAAAAGAACAAGGAACATACAAGACAAGTCGGACTTGAGGTAAAGGGTTTCTTATCTCACTTTTAATTCCGTGAGATTTCCATTGTTCGCCACTTATTGCATGTGGTGTATTTTGTACTTAAATTTGATATATATTATCATTATTCTCTTTATATTTACTGTATTCTAGGAATTATTTAGTGGTTATTAAATTTTGGTCATACAAATCGATTGATTACATCATGGTAAGGGTTAATTCTACAATCTCTTCATTATATGAGGTTGTCTATACATAATTATCTACTAGGAACTCTTTATCATCCACATCCATGTTTTCTTGAAAATTTATTTAAAAACATTTTTACTATTTAATAGAGAATTGGTAAAATTCATTTATACCCTTATTCGACCCTATATATTTTTGAATGGAATCTTTCTATCATTTTCCAAATAAGGAACTTTACGATTTTTTTGACAAAATTAAGGTAAGAATGTTTTTTAACTTATACGGCGGGTGAGGCTACTTTCTACTGTTATAACATCGTCGAAGCTTACCTTATAAGATTATATGAAAATTTTCAATATAAATATTTTCTTTATAATTATGTGACTCTTAAATGATTTCAAAATAGAAAGAGATATTTCTCTCAAATAGTTTTGATTTCATCTATATCAACATCCTTTGAAACATTTTACACTCATTTGAAGTTGATTTATTATGATACAAATCTTCCTTATTGTATTTAAGGTTTTGGGATATGTCTGACTGTGGATAAATTATTTTTATTCCATTCATGTTTTATGGTTAAAGTATTTACATTTCATATGCTAGTTTTAATACGAATTTTTATGTTATATTTCAACCTATTCTTAAGATGAATGTGTTAGACTAGTATGTTCCGGGTTGGGGACTAGTAAAATTAAGCCCTCTGGGTTGGGGTTTGGTTACAGTAAACTCTCTAGGATGGAGTCCGGTTATAGAGGTTCTCTGGGTTGGAGTCCGGTTATAGAGGCTCTCCGGGTTGGAGTCCGGTTACAGAGGCCCTCCGGGTTGGAGTCCAGTTACAGAGGCTCTCCGAGTTGGGTTTCAGTTCCAGTTATCCCCTAGGTCCTGGCATGAGGCCTTGATACAAAAACTAAAGTTCGACATTATGAATTCCATCATTATAAAAGTGTCTATTGATATTGAATGTGATTATTAGACTAGTAGAATATTCATTTGAATAAGTAAGTGGAATTATTTTATTTTATCTTTGCCATATTATGTTTAATTTCAAGTTTAAAAGGATTTTTTTAGTCTTATACATTGACTTAAATGTTTATGATTATTTATTAAAGTTTATACTATATTGTTATCCTTACTAATCATCTGAGCTCACCCCTTTCTATGTTTTATTTTTCCTAGAATGCGAAGTAGTATATTTTGACTGAACTGCAGGGATAGGTTAAGTGATATGAGTGTGTAATATGGAGACAATGTTGTTGTAGTTTTTAATTTTATAATTTAATGTAAAACTTATTAATTTATCTAGTATTTCCTAGACAACTAAACTAATCGGTCTTTCAAGACTTGATCTTTTGTGATCATGCCAATGTTATGTGATAATTGCCTGACTGTGGGGAACTAGGGTCGGGGCGTTACAAGGGATTACTCGATAGTGTTAATTTAACGGACTTTTGGTCATTTATGATGTAAATTACCCCTTGTTTTGATATACCTTACCTCTATTTTATAGTATAAATATTATTTTACATCATACCAATCCTCTCTTCAGAGTTTCCTCATGATATATAGTGAATTTAGACTCAAAACATTAGAGAATATGGTTAAGATCATTCATGTTTCTTCGATCTTGGCCTCCTTATTCCTCTTTTGGTGGTGGATAACATTTTGATTTAACATGGATGATTAAAATGGTATATCTAAAACCATTTTATGCTTTACTATTCTAAAACCCTTTGAATACTCTACACTATACTCATCTGGGTCATCATATTTTCTTTGGAAATATTCTCATTAAACAATCGGATGCAAATTTCATTATATCTTGAAGGAATTGTATAAGAGAAATAGAAATTTAGAGTGGTATGGATAGAGGCTTCCATGTGATGATAAACGGGTGTTATTGTTGGGTTTTTTGATGAATTTATTTCCCTTTATGTTCTCTTATTTGGTGTCTAGTCAAATTGAGTTAAATTTTCCATTGGATGATGACATTAATTTGGGGGAATTTTATCATCTTAGTATAAATATTTTTCTAGGAGTGGTCAATATATGTTGGACATAATTGCATCAATGGTATGTCACTTTCTCCATTTCTTTAGATGGTTAAAATTATTTATCAACTTAAATTTTTTTATTATCAAAGAACTTTTGAGGGAAAAGTGAGAAACCATAACGTTCAACAAGAAATGACACCATCAAAAGACATAACATATTCATTGAAACATAATTTGAGACTATTAGAGACCTTATCCCTAAATAATTTCCAAGATAACATACATACGTGTTTCTAGATCTTCCCTCATAAAGTCTTCAAAGCGGTACACCATTTTCTCCCACGTTTGATTGTACTCTTCGCAGTTGATCCCCCCTTCATTAAAACATCTTAACTGGATTAGATCTTGTTTATCAATACATTTAGTTTGCTCGGTATTGGTCTCCACTTGAATCCCTCATCCCATCATTCTGTTCGCTTCCTCTTCTGTGGCCTTGATAATAAGGACCTTCTCCATCATATCTTATCCCGAATGTGCTAGGAGTTTCCATGGGTCCTTGTTATTGGCCTTCTCCATCTCTGTCTCTAGAGGCCGATCACCCCTAGAATTCTTAGTCTTGCCTGAACTCTGGCCAAGACCTTCCTTCTCAGACTTTCCCTGCACAAAATTATCATCAGTAGTTTGGCATTCCATTTCTTTTGATTTGATTTTTTTTCTTGATCTAGTCTCCATTAGTTTCGGTAAGGAAGAATAATCCTTGCATCCTTTGTTCTTCCTCCCATTGTTTAAGGTGAAGGTTCCCACATCCAATTTGGATTTTGTACATTTCTTCTTTCTTAGGCTATACAAACCTTGAGAATGTTTACCACCTACACGATCCTCCGAAAAATAACCAGGGGACTCATCCTCAAAGTAACCACCATCAGCAACTGCCCCCTCTGTAGGGACCTGTCCCTGTTGGACACCTTCCCGATCATTGGCCACCCTTTATATTTCCAATATTGCAAATTGGTTGTAGGTCAGGATGCAAATATGAACTTGACTGGTCTCAGCTTCAAATTTATGACTCACCAAACCTTTTGGAGTACACTTCCATGGGAGGTTCTGACCCCTAAAACTCCTATTCTCCCCCACTGCCTCCAAAGGCAGATCAGAAGGCACTTCCAAAAGCACTGAGTTTGGCCTGGTGATCAGAGCCCCATCTCCATATTTCATCTCAACCCCTATGGTCGTGGAGCCATCACCTACCTTTACTACTTCCTTCTCACACCCTTTTTTCAAGTCTCGTTTCAGCCGATCAAGGACCACACTCACCTTGGGGTCCGGTGGCATCCAATGTCCGTTCTTATGCATTGCGCTATCTATTACTGTAGATTCTTCAGTCACTTCAACTCCAAAATTCCCAACACACCCATCATCCTGGCTCTTGCCTCGAATACTAGAATTGACATCCAAATCCATTCTCTTCGATCCTTCAATAGCGGCAACCACCCTTCGTTACAGCCCCACATCCGCTTTATTCTTACTTTCATGCCTACATACTGTCATATCGTGACCCAAATTCTTACACGAAGAACAATAATCCACCCATGACTCAAATATCACCCACTTCTTGTAGAGGAACTCCTCTCCAACATCAATACACACAAAATCAGTCAGGATCCCCGACACATCGACTTCAACACAAACTCGAGGAGAAATACGATGAGACACAGCCCGAGTCGTGCTATTCTAGCAGAGGTAACACCCCACCAGGTTCCCTAACATGAAAATGATGGATGAATTTTGAAATGGGAGAGGTAGGTCCAGAAATCTTACCCAAATATCCATCGTTGGGGAGTCCCGACACATATGAAAGTTGTAGCTCCACTTGAACAGAAAGTACCTGGCTCCGTTGAAGCTACGAGGGGCCGAGGACCAAGCAGAAATCTGGTCCTCTTCCAAAGAAAATGAATCATGATATGCCTGCCATCTAAAAGTCCCACCATAGAGCGATCATCAAGACCCTATGATTAGAAAATAAACCTATCAAATGAGTCTACCGAAGGTCGAAGAGCCTTGAATCTGGGGACCAATGTCAGTCGAAGAATAGACGAAGCTTCATTGAACTCCGAAATCAATAGAGGAAACTGTGGACTTCTCTGAAATAACTCGGGGACCTTAGGGAAAATCGCAATCCAAGGAAATGTATGTAGAAGATCAGGATTAGAGAAGGTGGAGAAGGCATGAATCGGTGCTCCATCGTAGGGAGACGAGGATCCCTCCCCCGTCGGAGGGGGAGGTATGGGCGCGACCACCAACGCCATAAGGGTTCTGGTAAATTGGTCATTTATATTTTTTTCAACCTTGATTTTATATTTTTTTGAACTATGGGGATTTTTTACAGAATGAAATTAGAAGTGTGTTACATACCATCCATGGATGGTTGGTCATGGATTAGATTTGGTGTTTTTATCTGGTAAGTTATTTACCATGAATTATTCTCAACCTTGATTTTGAGTTTCCTTGAAACAGTGTAATTAATAATTATTTAGTTATTATTTATTATTTGGATTTCTTGGGAAAGAGAGATAAACTTGAAGTGATCATTGGAGGCCATATGGACTTCCAAAATCTTTGAAAAATATTTTGTGCTTTATTGGATGGAGTTTCCTCTGTTTTTAGTGGGTAGTCCCCATTACTCCACCCTATGGTATTATGTACCATTTATTGAATTGATATAATATTTCCAAGCTTGGGAGAATGATTATTAATTCATAATTGTGAGTTGAATAAAATGGAATACACTTTTATCAATTGACCCAACCGATTAACACAAGAGATCTTGTGTAATGCATAATTAGTCAATGAACATATTATCTTAACAAATTAAATGAATATAATTAATAAAATAATAAGGTTCTAAGGGCCATATTGGACCTTGTGTGCTGGATTTCTTCCTGGATCCTAATAAATGAGGCTTAATTAGTAATGTAGCTATCAGAACTATATTTATTCTTGATCACTTTTTTGTGTGTGTATCCCACGATATCAGGTTTAATGTTTTATCACATGTTTGTGTGTACCATGAGACCATTCTTTATTATTGATCACATGTGGTGTGTGTGTAGCCACATGAGACATGTTATTGATGTTTTATCCTAGGTGAATTTTTAATGTCTATGAATATTTCCACTATAATGTGATGTTTCATCTTTTATCCAGTATATATATATTATATGTATTGTTCCTCTATCTTTTGTTTCCAAGTGTGAGGAATGATCCATATAAACAATTAAACTATGAGGAATGTATTATTTATTTGTTTGAATGTATATGTACTATCCCAAATTATTGGATGTTTCAAACATATTTTGGACTATTCTATTGAGGGGGATTGTTTCTGGTAGTTGGTTATATAATGATTCACATAGACTATCCCTCCTGAGAGGGATGTGTTAGAGTTTCTATCGGTATGTATATTGATTTTCCCAAGAGACTGGACATGTCAAATATACATTGGACCATCCAATTAAGGGATAGATGTTTCTGACATGGATGGTTGAAATTATTTTTGGAATAGATCCCAAGTAGGTGTAGATAGGCTTTATGGAAGGTTGGTTAATGCGCGTCCTCTTGGCATATGGGTGTTTACTTGGTATTTGTGATTTGGTGATTATATGATATCCCTGTTTAGTTTATATATTAAATGTAGATTTTATACAGATATTTTCACTTTCATATTCACTAAATGTTACTAGTAAGGTATAGAAGCATTTAGGTGGTACTAAATGAGTTATAATCACACATTTCCCAAGCGAACATGGCACTTTGGTACCCAAGAATCCCATTTTTTTTGTAGTTATTGGCTAGGATGAGGCCCAAGTATGATCATCTAGTGCGATATATTTTTATAAGTATAGAGACTGAGATAAGATAGGGATGGGTGTTACATAGCCACATGTTTTTTTATATTATATACACAATCATCCCAGTCATTAATTAGTTTCTACTATCCTATTGTAACTATCAAGTTTGTAAATTTTTCATCCATTCATATAGTTTGTATGTTTATGGTTAGAATTACTCTAATTAAATACCAGTTACATATATGGTTATTTATAATTTTTTTTTACTCTAATTGATTTTGTAGACTCTTCATAGTTCCCATCATTTCCTCATTGTTAGTCGGTAGGCTCAAGCATATCGGGAGGTGTGCTTGACATCATGTGGAATTCTTGATCAGACCTTGCGATTTTGTTCAATATGTTACAAAATATCTAAAAAATAGTTAGCATAATCTATCAAAGATAACACTTATTAATTGATATATGTAAAATTTTTCACTAAATCCGACATCAATTTCTTTTAGAAGAATTCAACAAATTAGAGACACTTGAATTATTATCCTGATAATCTCTCATGTATCCTCACCTAAACCATCACAACCTACTATTTTATTTAATATCTGTATGTATAAAATATATCAAATTCACTCTCTAGTCATCAAGTTTCTCAAAAATTTCATATATTTTCTCAATCATATCCATCAAATTCTCTATATCTTGAGTCATAAAATGCCTTTTTCGGTTGAATGATGTTGTATCAAGAAGTCCTAAGTTAATTATACCATATAATCCTCTCCTTGATCCAACCCGCTTCCCCCATCCTATACTAGGTGAAACACCCCAACCTATATAGTTTCTGTATAATAAACCAATAGATCTACCTTGGGAGAATTCTTAGAACCACCCTGTTAATTATTTAGATATATAATAAGGAAGTTCTCAATATTGTTAACATATCAATATCAATCCCAAATTTTCTCCATGGGAATTCATTGAGGAAATTTTCTTATAAAATATTAAATATTGGTCTAAAAACATACCAAAATGGATTAACTATTGGAATACTCTAATCATGATCAATTACATAATTATACAACCACCTTTCCGATAGTGTAACTAACTTATTTATAAAAAATATCACATCCTAGAAGGTATTACCTTTGGGCCCACTCTAAAAGACATAAAGAAACCACAATCCATGAAATAACCACTCTTCTAGAATCAGAGTTATTATACCTATATAGATAGAATAATTATATCAAGTAAATAGTCATGTAAGATTAGTTTTTTTTCATTTATTTTATGCCACTGATAATTTATTTTTTAAAAAACTAAAATTAATTTTCATTGGAATTTAGTTAATTAAGACCTTTAATAATCACACATATGAAATAACCTGATATGTGTATACATGTGCTTATTATTATGCATAAACTCACACTCTATTAGAACTTTGAGTAAGAGGAAAATCCATATAAAATGATTTCAAAAAATCCTGAGAAGAAAAACTATGAAACCTCAAACTTAAAACCCATAATATAAATCCCACATCTCTAGTAACTCTAGTGTACACTATATAGTTTCTATCCAGACATGAGTAAACATTCAAATATGATTTCTCTCTATACTATATATAATCTAATAAACCAAAAAATGTATATTCAAGAAATTGGGGCTTTGTTGAAATTTTTTAATACCCCAACTCAGTACACTAGGTTCAGGTAAGATCACTACAAGGAGTCATGTGTGCCTTCCCGTATAGAGGAGGTTCCCATTATGGAAAGGGATAAATCTATAAAATTTGGATACTATACACTAATATCATTCCAATAATTAATAATAGAAATTATTTTAATAATAAAGTAGTGATTATACAATATGTAATCATTGGTATGTTATTAGTATATTACTGGGATCATATAGAATAAAAAATGAATCCATGTCCATACATAGTTACTTAAAAGACTATCCCTATATGTTGTAAATCAACACATGTGATATAAATTGGAAAATAATAATAATATTGTATTTTTTACAAAATGATTCCAATTTATGTATAGGTATCACCACTATCTCTATACCAAGATCATCCTGCTCAATTACCAGAAATAAAGTCTTTCTTATTACATGGATTCCTAAAAACAATGTTTGTACTCCCATTGTGGTGCATGTGGACACTGTCAATAAAATATATATTTGAGTAACACTTGTGGGAAGTTATCATAATAGGATAAATATATATGACTATATGTAATATCAATAGATATGTAAAAAAACAAACATACTCCCCATATAGGCCATCATGTTCTAACCAAGTGGCCATGAATCCCCATTTCTCATAATTTGACCAATGAAATAAAGGAGAGTCATTTTATTCCTAAAATCCCATAAAAAATATAGAGTAAGTGACTATTGAGGAATTAATGACATATCCAACCTTCAGTATAGAAAGTTGATCATGAAAAAGATTTAAGATAACCGACCTACTATATAGAAAATAGACCAAGATGAAGGTGTAACATTGTCATGCTCCTATATAGGAAAATAATCATAAGGAATGTGTAACATATCCAACCTTCAAAATTGTAAGTCGAACATGGGGAAGGTGTAACATATATAATCCCTTGTGTAGAAAACAAAAAACCAAATAGGTTGTAAATGTCAAAAAAATTATAAACCCTATGGTATTTTATTTTTTATTTATCTCAATTATAACTTAAAATATAATAAAATATAATATACATATCAAAAAACCAATTTTTACTCATGCTATAGCCTCCCATATTAATACCCACCACCTAAATAAAAAATAAACAATATGTAGTCCATTAGTTATAGTCTCATCACAACCCATCTTAAAATATTCCATATTAACAATTTTTGGACCTCAATATATTCTTAATTGGAAAAGGATATAACCCACAACCATAATCCAATAAAAACACTATATTAAATGATAAAAATATTTAGATATCTTATGTTAATCATATATTACCAAGGTGAAAACATTTTGAAAAAAAACCTTTCTTGATGGGGACATAATCAAGATGAAACATTAAAATAACAGATCCAAAAGGTGAACTATATCTTATAAAACCAATAAAATATCTTATACGCATTAGATATAAGAATTTCATATTAAAACATGCACCAATATGAATGAATGTTCATATTTTCACTTATAAAAATGAAAAAAAGATATGGACTTCCTAATTCAATCCACTAAGAGTTTACACACCATGAGACTTCTAGCAATTCAAGACCAGTTTATTATAACATGAAATCAAAAATAAAATCATTGAAATTAAGTATTTGAAATGGAGAAAGAAATAAAATTGAGTGACTACCACAATCATGGATTCTATATGACAAGTCATACCCATAAATGATGATCACAAATTACAATGTATTATTATGCCAAGAAATTTATTTATAAGATCTCTAAAAATAAGATATGGAACATAATGGGAAATTTCAGTCATAGTTAGTTTAGGGAGGAAGGTAGATGAGGTATTATACATTTTAAAATAAAAATACCAAAATTACCCTAATGAAATTATTTCTGGAGGACCACCAGGTACTCAATATCCCTATACTATGAACATAGTACACTTTTATCCACCCTGTACAACCCCACTAGATAGTTGATTGGTGAATATGGGATATTGATATAACATCCATACCATTGGGTATCAGAATAAAGGTGTTATTTGAAGAGTTTTGTAAATGACTGTATGGAAATATTTTGAAATTTTTCGTATAGTTAATGGGTTATTTTTCATTCAATTTTATGGTAAATGATTTTAATTATTGATTAATGAATCAATTTTTTTATAAATACCATGTATTTTGTTTTATGATCCTTTAAAATATTTTAAATAATATTTTTAGGGGATTCACTCATTCTTTAATTTTATTTTGGTTTCATGGGGATACATAGACATATATATATATATATATATATATATAATATATAAAATGAGACATTGCGTCATGAATATTGGTGTCTTAGTGCGGACTATAGTGTTTTGGCATAAAGGAATAGGCCATTTTAGGGTTCTTATGTAATGATATTGGTTATGAACCATGAGTGGTAGGTGATGCACTATCTAAAGGGGGATACCTTGTCATGGCATGATGGGTATTGTTTATGGATAGGGATTTTCTATCATATAATATTAAAAAATTTTATGGAATGATGCCATGGGTGTAGTAATTCGATTAAAAAATTTACTTAATTTACTTAATTAATTAATTTATTAATGTTATATCCAAAAGTGAAATCCTAATAATTTAAATGTCCTTATAGCCTCTAGTTAGGGTTGGCCATAATTCCTAATTATATAATATTAGAGGCGAGAGGATTGGGGAATGTGGTATCCACCTAACATAACCTATATGTAGGATCAACATCAATCCTTGGTATCAACATGGTATTCATAAAAAATAAATAAAACATGATGCATGTCACATTATTTAATTTTTATTGCTCTATTCTTTATTTTTTGAGCTAGGTCGATTTATTATTGATTATTTAATAATAAATGATTATCCTTGAAATTTATCTTTTCCTTTTCCTAAAATTATGTACTATGTATTGTTCATCTTGTAATTCAAAATTATAATCTCAAACATAATAGATGATGACTAGATCACTCTGTCGAGAACTAATCCTTTCTTTCCCATGTGTTTCAATTCCCCATTCTACATGATTTAATCATTATTCATTGTTATAGCCACCATCGCAATGGGACTTGGCCTTATTCAATGAAAAAATTAAACCTATCCATAAAATGAATGGATTTCATTATATAAATCAAGACTGAGGAATGTAGAATCGATAAATGGGTATGAGGGATCATGGGAATGTGTGGTGATGATTGAACCCAAAATTAGAAATTTGAAGAGGTGTTTTGGTTCTGTGAAAGTCACTTATGAATCAGTTTTTTGGGTGAATAGTGACCATAAAACAACCAAATCAGACTCATCATTGGTGGATGAGGATTTTTTAGGAGTTTTAAGTATGATTGGTGTTAAGATAGGTGGTTGTGTTTTGACCCCAGGGTTTTTTTGTGTCTGTTTTGAAAAAGTATAATACATAGAATCATGGTGAAATGAGGTGTAATGTCTAGGAGTATCATATAATGTCTTCTAGACCCCATAAAGTGATAGTTTTATGTGTAGAAATGTTTAATCCCCTTATGGAGGGTTCACTTTTGTGTGGATTTTTGCTTACACATTGTCATGATATGGTGTAGAGTGTTATTGTGTTAAGGCCAAGTTGAGGTTGAGAGGCCACAACCTGGTAAAGGGGTTCCATAGGGTAATGTCCAAGGAATAGGGAGGCTCATGGGTGGAAGGGTAATAATTCACATCATGAAACCCTGATAATACTATCCTTCTATATTGTGACTAAAATATTCATGCTATGATAGTGTCCTATTGGGGAATGTTGTTATCATTATAGGGAATAACAATGTCTTCCAATGGCATGATGGAATTATAATCTACATAGAACGAGATTGTGTACTTCTCTTTATATGTTAGGTGAGATGCATTATGATATGGATATCTTCCCATAATTTGGTCCATATGTCTGATTAAGAGGGTTGATCATGGACATCAAAGCATTCATAGGGCCAGTCACTCTCTCATAGATTATGTATAAAATAACAAGGTGTAGGTCCCTAGAATTACTGGTTTAATTATATACCCCCTTCACTGCAGTGTGTTACTTGGGGTGTGTGTTCTCCTTTTATATAATTTTTCTTCCCTCATTTTTTATGATACCAGATGAGTTTTGGGTCCTCCATTACATTTCGAGAGTAGTGATGTGGGATTATGAGTTTGATTAGTTCATATTCTTTAGCCTTCAGGGTGGTTCTTCAGTGGTTGTATTTTGAAGTGAGGGACTCTAACCTATGTGCCAAATTATATTGATAACATAAAATATATTATTTTATAGTTAATTATTTCATTATTTCCATGTGGTTTTGAGATGAATACTTTTCTTATTATTTCTTCATTGTGTTCTAGGATTTATATAGATTATGCATGTACTTATCCCTGTATGGGGGTATTTTCCCAAACG
Organism: Viscum album; assembly: GCA_963277665.1. Lineage (NCBI taxonomy): Eukaryota > Viridiplantae > Streptophyta > Magnoliopsida > Santalales > Viscaceae > Viscum > Viscum album. Next base: position 1,788,452,533 of record OY728146.1, read on the forward strand.
TATCAACTCTTATGAAGATGAAAGGTAGTTAGGTGGTGACCTGGTTGGACATGGTGTTTCTAGATATTAGTATTTCTAAGATTTAATAGCAGTGGGTGACATTATTTTCTAGAGAAATCTCATTGTGATTACCTCTTTTTATTATCGATTAAAATTTTTCCCCTTTGGATTTTGGGGGATGTATCTTTCCCATCTTTTCTTTATGATTTATATTCTATTTATGACTTTGTGGATATTTTGTTTTAAACATGCATCATATATATTTAATTAGTTTTATTTTATTTTTTGTTCATTGTTATGTGCTATGTTTAGGTGTGTGTAGTATCCTGGTGAATTAGTTTAATGCATTTCATTATTTTACATATGTATATTCAATGTATGTTACTAGTTTATAGATAATTGGATGAGGAATTGGAGCGGGGAACTCTGTTTTGTACTTTACAACTTGAGTCTTGGTGAGTTAGGTCATGTTAGAGTGGTTTAAAAGTGGGTATATTTTTTTGGATTGAGTATGTAGTTAGATTAATGGAGATAATTTGTTTTTGGAATTCAGGGAAATAATGTTAAAGAGTCACAATTTTGGATTCCATGCCGGGTAACCCAATGTTTTGGTGGTATCTAATGTATCCATTCACCAATACTTTGATAATGTTCTTGTCAATTACATATACTAAGGCACCAAATGAAGGTAAAAATATATGGTATTTGAATCTTATAGTAATGGGTAATTAAAATCACTAATATTTTTGATTTAAATCCCCATATATGATTTAATTTCATGTTTTATATTATTTAATTTTGGGAAGATATTATACAGATAACTAACTTGTATTTTTACACTACTATAAATTAGAACATTAAAGATCGCCACTGGAAGTTTTTAATGGTCTTTAGATAAAGCCTTGCGGCCTCCAATGGTGGTTGCATTAGGCTCGTCGCTGTAGGGCTACAACGACCGCCAGTGGTGGTCCCTATAGGTGACCTAATGCTCAGTCGAATAACGGCCTCTATTGGTCGAGCTATAGCGAATTCCAATGGTGGTCGCAAGAATCTGGAAAAAACTCCACCCATTAGCGACCACCTTAGTTCTCCCCTAACCTGGGAATTTTTTTAAAAAAATTTCAGTGCTACTTCTCAAACAACAGAAACAAAATTGAAATTAGAAAAAAATAAATTCCAAACAGCAGAAACACTAGGATCCTCAAAAAAAAAAATGAAAGACATACTTCTTCACATATACAACTATTAAAACAACTCCAATCCATTCCAATCTTCTGCTTCAAAAAAACCTACAACAAGATACAAATGAAACAACTATACAAGGCATATGAAAATTGGACATATTTATTCGGTTAGTATATATATATATATATATAATAATCAAATTGGGCCATTAAAAATTTAGGGTGTTAGGCCATTAGGGAATTAATCCGTCTGGGTGTTAGGCCATTTGGGAGTTAGGCCGTTAGGGTGTTTGTCCCTTAGGGAATTTGGCCAATTGGCCAAGTCTCTGTTTAGACAATTCTCCATTAGGCCTATAGGCTAATATTCCATTAAGAAATTTGGTCATTAGGACAATAGGATAATATACCAATAGGCCAATAATACATTAGGTAATTAGGATAGTAGTCCCTTTGGCCAATTGTCCATTAGGCCATTAGGCCTTTTGGCCGTTACGCTGTTGGGATGTTAGGACGTTTGGCTGTTAGGACATTTGGGTGTTAAGAGACTAGGGCATTCGGTTGTTGGTTCGTTAGGCAGTTGGGGCATTAGGTCGTTAGGGCGTTAGGCCATTAGAGAGTTTGGACGTTAGGGTGTTAGGGCATTAGGGCATTATTCCATTAGACCATTACGGTGTTTGGCCATTAAGGAGTTGAGCATTTAGGGCATTTGACCATTTGGGAATTTGGGAATTTGGCCAATTTTCCAAGTCTCTATTTATCCAATTGGCCATTAGGAAAATACACTAATATTCCATTAAGATATTTGGTCATTAGGCCAATAGGATAACATTCCATTAGGAAAATAGCCTAATAGGACATTAGGAAAATAAGAAATTAGGTAATTAGTATAGTAGTCCATTTTTTCAATTGTCCATTAGGTCATTAGTCCATTGGGTTGTTAGGCCATTTGGCCATTAGGCCGTTGGGCCATTTGGATGTTGGGCCATTAAGCCGTTGGTCCATTAGGCCATTGGGCCCTTAAATCATTTGGGCCTTTGGCCATTAGTGAGTTTGGCTATCATGGTGTTTTTTCTATTAGGGCATTAGAGATTTAGGCTGTTAGGGCGTTAGGCCATTAGGGAGTTTGGCCATTTAGGAATTTGTGAATTTTTCCAATTGGCCAAGTCTCTATTTATCCAATTGGCCATTAGGCCAGTAGTCTAATATGTCATTAGGACATTTGGTCATCAGGAAAATAGGCTAATATACCAATAGGACAATAGGAAATTAGGTAATTAGGACTTTAGGTAATTACGACACTATTCCATTTGACCAATTGTCTATTCTGTCGTTCGGCTGTTGGGCCATTAGACCATTAGGGAATTAGGGTATTATGGCATTTGAGAGTTAGGAAATTTTGGTGTTAGGATGTTAGGGAATTTGGCCATTAAGGAATTAGGCCATTAGAGCGATATTCCTTTTTTTCGTTAGACCGTTAGGGCGTTAGGCTGTTCGGGCGTTAGGCCATTATTGCGTCATGCCATTTAGGTGTTAGGCCGTTTGGGCATTAGTACTTTAGGGTGTTAGGGCATTAGGCCATTAGAGCGTTCAGCTATTTGGACATTTCGGAATTTTTCCAATTGGACAATTATCCAATCTTCCAATTGGCCATTCAGCCAATTTTGACATTAGGCCATTAATCCATTATGAAATTAGGCTCAATACTCTACTCTATTAGTGACCTACTTTTCTGCTTGTACGCGATGAGGTGGTTTGGAAAGAGGTTTGGACAACCATTTGGCTTCGTTTGCTCGACATTGAACTATATAGAGTAAAGTTTAGTACTGAATAGTCCCCCAACCCTCCCCTTTTTAAAATCCCCCTCCTAACACCCTGTAGGAGCCACACTCCCCCCCAAAACTACCCACAGACAGCCCCCCATCCTCAGACATCCCCCACTCCTAACCCCCTGGACAACCCCACTCCCCCCACACCCCCGGAGAGCCTCCACCCTGAACAACCCTCCCATAAACTGAACATATATAATGTTATTCATTTATTAAAAACTGTTTATTTACTCTCTTTACTAATTTTCCAGGAAAAGTGCATAATTAGTGAGAAATACTCATGTTTTAATATTAAATGTAAAATTTGAGCATTATTTGAATTAATAAAATCATTTTTGTTTGTAATTTTAATTATAAATCTTACCCTACATATCCAAATTTCATGATTATTTATTTTTAGGGCTACTTACCCAAATTTAAACATTTCATTAGCAGGGAACATTGGAAAAATCTTCCATTTTGAGGGTCATATGGTCCCACAAGAAGACCCAAAGAATCTGTGAAGAAACTGGACCAACCATGATGATTGAGTTACTGGTCTAAATCCTGAAGCCTAAATTATATGAAACTCCACCATATATTCATTATTATCCAAAATAATCATGTATAAAAATTTGAAGGTCTAACTACAAAAAAAGTCCCAACAGATGTATTTAAGTCCAGCCCATCATTCTGCCCGATAATTAAAATACGGACACTATTCAAGGCTATTATCCTTATGTACTAATTAAATAAAGATGGTATTTTTTTCGTTTTTAAAATACAATATGGGAGTAAAACTTGTTAGAATAGATTAATTTTATTTTATGGCATATTCATGTTCAAAAAACCATTGAAATTTCAGCCTTCAAAAAAGTGTAGATTGAAATTGAAAGATTATAATTGTTTATTCAAACAGCCATAACATTGGATCGTTAAGTCCAATGGATGCAAAATTTTCAGATTTTACATAATACATTCATAAATACATCTTTTAAGAAGACAATAGTTTGTGATTCAACTATCTGAATGTACAAATCATCGATCCAAGTGGAGAGGTAGTTTTTGATTGAAAATAGTCCACCTCTTTGGGCTATATATATATACATCCCCCTCTTCTCCATTCAAGGAGTTAGAATTTAAGAGAAAATGATGATAGGTTGTCATGACCAAGGCTCTTCTAATGTCTTGGTAGGATCTTCCATACTAAAGTTTTCACCTAAGTAACCATTCCTCCTTGCTTCCTTTCATTTACTTTTGTGTTGTTCATCGTTTATAATCGTGTAAGTGTTTGTTTTTGTAATTATATTTTAATGAAAGATTCTTTTTCATATTCTATTTGAATATTACAACATATGTTATTAAATAGTAATTTTCTCAAAATACTTTAAATCTAGTAAAAATCCATTTTCTATTTTTCTTTCTCATTCAATTGAAAGTCCGTGTTTATTTTTCTTCATCACTCATGTGTGTGTTCGGTACACCTATCTTTTCTTATCCCTTTATTTTTCTACTCTTATTAATTAATCATCATAAAAATAATAAAACATATTACCAATAATTTCAATGGATGAGTAAATATATAATTTGGGCGTTATAATTTAGGAATGTTAAGTCATTGAGAGCTTTTGCTCGTTGAATATTCTTTGAATTAACATTGTGTATGTTGGAATTAACATTTCATGAATTAATGACTTGTCTTGTTTAAAGAGTAGTTTACATTGATTATTGGAACCATAAAAACCCTACCATAAACAAGATATGATTAATATTAGAATCCTATGTTAAGTTAATCCCTGGATTAAAGCCTTAACACTTGGGAATTATAATCAATGTCAACTTGTGATATGGGTATCAATTTAATTCAATATAAAGAAAAGATCAAGTATATAAAAATATTAAATAACTAATGATGAATTCAACCCAATATTTATAAAATTATTAAATCAATCTTAATCAATCAATCATTTTAATTAAGCTCTGGAAATGAACCCCCTAATAAAAATAAAATCAACTTAAAACAATCGACTATTCAAAAGTATCATCACCGAGGATTCGACCTGAGTGCTGCTATAAACATTAACAGAGCACCAAAACCTTGAACTATCTATAGGAGATAATCTACCACAATTTCAAATGGAATCATTTTTGGGAATGATGCATTAAGTAATCATTCGTATTTGGTTATTGTAAAAAATAAAAATTTAAAAATAAACTGAAAAAAACCCAAATAAAAACCCACCTTCTAATAAAAATCATAAATGAAAAAAAAACAAAAAAACCTATCTTCCTCATCCTTCCAAATTTTCTTTGAATACCCCATAGACTCTCAAACAATCCCTCGGTTCTGTTTGACCCTGAAATATAGAAAAATATTTTTCAACTTTGGAGGAACATTAGATTTAATCAACTCATTCAAGAACCATTCCTTGTACAACCAATTGAATTAGATATGGATAATCCTAGGGAACAAACACTTAAATAAATTTCTACCACTGATATGAATTACCAACACCATGGTAATTCCCAAATGAACCACTCCATGAAAACTGGTAGATTTTTAAAAATCTTGTTGCAACCTACCCACACCAACAAATTCCTGACCAAATCTTGATCCAATACTTCTAGGAGGGGTTATTAGATATGGATAGAAATATCATTGATACCACAAGTGGCAATGCTCTTATTTATAAAACGCTTGCTGTTGAAATAGTTCTCATAAGAAACATGGATGAAAACACATAACAATCCCATACTCGAGCACATGCTCAAGTCAAACAACACCAATATAGTCAATCGATAGAGTCGAACAAGATGACAGAGTGAATGAATGAACTTACAGGTCTTATGTGACAACTAGCTATGGATTCCAAACCCGCAAACTCATTTTCTACCCAATCTTTGTTTCATAGACCTGTCATGAACTGTGGAATCTACAGCTCCCCATCTCATCCAACTGAAACATATCCACAACTTCAAGAGGATAAAACAGATTCATCTAGACCAAAAGAGAATAATGCAGTATATGCTCAGAGGAACAACAACCCACAACAATCAAGTTAGTTCGTTAGAAACTTCAATCAACCCCACTCTGAGCCCTTTTCTTCTACCTTTATCCAATTATTGAGGTATGGTAATACTATTTCTCATCCCCCTCAATTCCCTCCTCAAAATGAAAACCAATTACAATATGGACAAGGATTTGTTAAATTCAAAAAACCATAACCTTTTATTCCTCAATCTCAAAGGACCAGTCCTCTTCTTTCTCCTCCCAGATTTCACTATCCTAATTAGCCTTCATAATTTCCAAACCAATATAATCTCTTTCCCAGGAACGAAAATCAAAGAAATATGAATTTAAGACAAGACTATTCTTCCAAGAAACCACGAAAAAGTGCAGTGGAAAATCTTACCTTCATCACCCATTATAGCATTAAGAACATTGAAACCCAAATTGGCCAACCTGGATCCCACCTAAGCCAGCAACAAAAATTAAATTCTTCACAACTCCCAGCTCAACCATTACCAAACCCCAAGAGTAATGTAAGTAAAATTTCACTTATATTGAGAAGGAAAATTGCTATGCCTCATGATGAGTCCTCCAACTTCCCCTTAAATGTTAACCTAGTAGATGAAAAGAAAAAGAAACTTGAAAAGGAATCTGAATCCATTCCCTCACCTCCTTCCATTCCACTTAGGATTGCAATTACTTTTCCTCAAGATAATTCTTAGCCAAATAAGTCATTTGAACCTAATCCTAAAATTCCTGAGATGTTTGACGTGTTGAAGTCAAAATTACCCTCTTATATGCCATAAAAAAATCCCTAAGTACGTCAATTTTCTTAAGAAATTGTGCACCCATAAGAGGAAACATATAACCTTCAAGAATGTTTCCACCCAGCAGTCTATTACCATAATGTTCAAAGATCCAGTGATCTTGACGGTTCTATGCCAAATTTGTATTTCCAACATTGATGATGCACTCATAGACTTATGAGCCTCAATTAATGTCATGCCCAAATACATATTTTCCAACCTTGGTTTTGGTCCCTTACATCCAATGAGTTTTTTCATTCAATTAGCTAATCGAAGCACTACTAGTCCTGAGGGTATAATCGAAGATTTCCTTGTTCATTCCAATGATCCGATCTTCCATGCTGATTTCTATGTCCTTGAAATTGAAGGTGAGATAAACTCTTCTAGATCTCCCCTAATTATAGGAAGACCATTAAAAATGATAGTGATAACCATGATTGATGTCCATTGAAATATTTTATACATGGAATTTGGTGACCAACTGATCAAGTTCCAAATTTTCGAAGCAAGTGATACCCATCTGAGGATCACTCTTCATTCTCAATGCATGCTTTTGAGGACACTTCTAAGAGTCAATTAAACACCATTCCATCATGTTCATTATGTTATAATGATAAAGGATCTTGTGAAATTTTCACCATGATTAACGAAGTCATAAATAGTGAAGTTGATGTGGACCTCTCATTCATATAATCCATCAATCTAGTGTAACTTAAAAAATCTCTTGCATCCCACATCAACTATAATATCTACTACTCCAATTTGGACAATATTAAGGAAAATGAATATGAAGAAACTAATTTCCCTTCCTCCATTCCTGAGTTGTCTAACCCACTAATAAAAGATGAGACTGATTTTAAACCTATTCTTAAACACCTAAAATATGAATTCCTTTTTCGTTACCACTCTTATCCTATCATTTTCTTTACTTCACTTACTAAAACCGAGGAGTCCAAAATTTTTCAGGTGTTAGAGGAAAATAGAAAGACCTTAGGTTGGACCCCATATAACATACTAGGAATCAATAATTCTCTTTTCATTCATCACATCTATCTTGAATAATCATCCAAACTAATTTGAAAAACACAAATAATAATTAATCCACTCATAATTGAGGTAGTTAGGGAAGATATCACGAAGCTTCATCAAGATGGAATTATCAACCCAATTTCTGATATTTAATGGGTTATTCTAAATAATGTTTTACCTAATAAAGTTAGGATAAATATTGTCACAAATGTACATGGAGAGGTAGTTAGAACTTGAGTGAAGAAAAAATGGTGTGTGTGCATCAACTATAGGAAATTGAATGTTGAAACAAGAAAATATCACTCCCTTATTTCATTCCTTGATCAAATGCTAGAAATATTAGATATAAAGTCACATTATTACTTTCTTTATGGATGCACCAACTATTTTTAAATCCTAATCGCTCCTCAGGACTAGGGAAAGACTACTTTCAATATCCCCTTTGGAATATATGCATATCGGAGAATGCCTTTTGGCCTTTGTAATGCTTCTGCAACATTCCATAGGTGTATAATGAGAATCTTTTCTAAATTCATGAAACTCTGCATGGAAGTCTTCATGGATGACTTTACCATTTATGGTGAGTCATTTGAATCGTGCATGAATTAACTCCCTCTAGTCCTTCAATAGTGTGTCAAGTGTAACCTTGTGATAAATTTTAAAAAATGTCACTTTATGGTTGAAAATGGGATTTTTCTATGGCACATAGTTTCAAAAGAGGGTATTGAAGTTGATCCTGACAAAATTGGAGAGATCCAATCCCTTCCTGAACCCACTTTAGTTCGAGACATCTGTCCATTCCTCAGCCATGCTAATTTTTATTAGAGATTTATCCATAACGTTATTAGGATTTCCCTCCCACTCACTTGGTTTCTCCAAAATTATGTCACTTTCAATTTTTATGAGGTTTTCTTGAGAGCCTTTGTTGAACTCAAAACTGATCCTACATCTACCGCAATAATTTAACCCTCAGATTTGTCCTTACCCTTTAAGTTGATGTGTGATGCTTCTGATAGATTCGTTGGGTTGCTCTTGGTTAAATAATAGAAACAATTCCTCATGTCATCTATTATTCCTCTAAAAAATTAGAGAAAACTCAATCCCACTACACTATGACTGAAAAATATTTTTGAAAGTGATTTTTTACTTTGATAAATTGAGACCCTATCTCTTAGGTGCCAAAATAATTTTCTTCATAGAACATTCTTCTATAAAGTTCTTACTCAAGAAATTTGATTCCAAATTGAGGATAATAATATAGATCTTAATTCTCCACGTTTTTGACCTTGGAATAAATGATATACTAGGAAAAGAAAACCTTGTGGCTGATCACCTGAGTCGAATTTTCAAATATTATCATTTAGAAATAATTGATCCTAAACTCCCCAATGAGCACCTTTTATCTCTCATTCCAAAGTCACCATGGTATGTACCAATTTTAAATTAATTAGTTTCTGGTGTTTTTCAATAAAAATTTTTGAAAGAAAAAAAATGAAGTTGAAAAGTGATTCAAAATACTATTTTTAGAAATAAAATAAACTTTGGGAAACTCGGACTGACATGGTAATTAAGAGATATGTCGATGAAGATGAACATTCCTCCATTTTGGAATTTTGTCACTCACTTTCTAGAGGTGACCACTATGTACCAAAAAGGACCTCCTAAAAGGTCATGGACTCTGTATTCTTCTGGCCTTCACTCTTCAATATTCACATGAGTTCTATCAATCATGTACCACTTGCCAAAATTTTGGCACAATTTCAAAGAGAAAAGAAATGACCCAAAAGCCTTTAATTTTATATGATATTTTCAATGTTTTGGGAATGGATTTCATGGGACCATTCCCCCATTCCAATGGATTATAAAACATTCTTCTTGGAGTTGATTTTTCTTCTAGGTGGGTCGAGACCAAACCCACTAGAAATGATGATTCTCATACTATTAGTGAGTTCCCAAGGAAACATATCTTTCACTAATTTTTCACACCATGTGCCATGATAAGTGACTTAGGAACTCATTTTTATAATATAACCAAAGAATATATTTTGAAAAAGAATGGGGTCGTACATTAAACTTCAACTTCATATCACCCCCAAACAAATGAAATGGATGAAATTTCTAATAGAGAAGTGAAAATAGTGATTGGGAGAATTGTAAAACCCTCCAAAAAAGACTGGCCTGCAAGACTTGGTGAAACACATTGGGCTTATCAAACTGCCTGTAAAACACCCATTAGGATGTTTCCTTTTAGGCTAGTTTTGGGTAAAGCATGTCATTTTCTAGTTAAAATCCAACATAAGTCATTTTGGGCTATGAAAATTTGTAATTTTTATTTTGAAAAATCTGGTGAAGAAAGATTACTGAAATTAGATGAACTGGAGAAGATTCAATTTGATTTTTACAAGAATTATAATCTCTACAAAGAAAAATAAAAGGAACTCCACGAAAAACACATCCTGTGAAAGGTATTTCATGAATGTGAAAAATTAATTCTATTAAATTTTATGTTTTGACTTCACCAAGGTAATCTTAATCATCATTGTGAAGGTCCTTTTATTTTTTCTCATGTTTACCCACTTTGTGAAGTGAAATTCCAAGACCCCTCTTTTAAAAAGGACATTCACACTTAATGGAAATTAGTTAAATCATCACCATGAGAGGACACACAATCCAAGAACAACATCAAAATCCATCATATCCACAGTATACCAACCACTAGACAGAGAGGGAAACCCACCAAATCCAAACCAGGGGAACCTCTTTTACTATAACTCCCTTTTTCTTTCTTCTTCCTCTGCCTCTCTCTCTCTCCCCCCTTTTCTTCTTATTATTCTCTTTTTAAATTTTTTACCATTTATTTCATAAAAACCTTTCTTTTTATATTTTTCTTTTTTGTGGATGTGTATTTTAAACACACTAAAAAACTAAAAAAATGCAAAAAAAAAAAAAAACAAAATAAAAAGTCATACATACTCACCATCTAGTTTTGAAAATTTTTCCATCCATTTTGGGGAGTTAATAGACATGTTTCGTCTAAAAAATTTGGTATTTTCCTCATGAATTTGGATAAAAAATATTATTCAAAACCAAAATTTTTTGAATCCTCAGTTTTAGATTTGGAAAGTAATTCTTCCACAACCATGAGAAAAAAAATTAAATTCCAGGCCACGACCACCTATGTAAATATTTTTAAAATGTGTGTTTTTTCCTGTGGTAGAGATTTTGGAGTTTGTGTAAATTCTAGTTGCATTTCTTACTTTTGTGTTCATTAATATGAAAGATGCATTTTTTGAACCTCATGAGAATCACAATAGCCAAATAGCCTCTCATTTACCTTACATTAATCCTCATTTTGAAATCCCATTCAGGCCTATGAAAACCTTTTCTTAGATATCCACATTAAAATCACAATACCTTATCACACCCAATATCTACATGGATTTACATTGCATTATTTATTGAAATTTAAGTGTGGGGGGAATGAATTTAATTTTTGGGTGCCCTATTATTGATTTTCAACATGTTATCATATACTTGAGGGAAAGAATCCATTTTAGTGTGGGTGAGAGGTTTTCATTCAGTTATTTTTTGGTAATGTGTTTTCATTGTTTTAATTTTGTAAATTTTATTAACAAGTTTCAAAAAAATGAAAAAAATCAATAAAAAAAAAGAAAAAAAATGGGTTGTGTCTTGTGTGGTTCAAAAATAGCTCTTCTTCAACCTTTGATATCGTTATAAATATTATAATTAGTTTTTTTATGAGATCAATCACTAGTTGGGATATGAGTGTGAGATTTGTTTCAAGTTCAAATTTTGAAAAAAATTTAAAAAAATAAAAAAATAAAAAAATAGAACACTTGTATTATATATTCTTATGTCATTGGGAGAAGTTTTGTGTTTTGTAAATATTTCATCTTCGCATTTACTTTAAATTTTCTCCTTCCTTTGATTCTTTATTCACACAATCATGCCCATGTAAATATGTGTTTCCATTTCCTTCCATGTTTCATTTAAAAAAAAACTGTGCTTTATTTTACCCATACTGATGTCTTACCCCTCTTCTCCTCTCTCTTGGACTTTATATTCCTACCGTCCCATAGACATAAAAAAACCCATTAAAATTACCTCTCAATTCTTGTGCACTTTATGACAGGTAATGGAAGTTGAGATATCTTTAAAACTCTAAGATTTTCACCTTTGGTTGGTGAATGATTGAACCTCCATAAATAAATTTTATCATCTTAAGAGGTGTGAGTTTTGAGTTTACACATTTTCAATTACTAAATTTGATCCTGAAAAATGAATTGTTTTTGTAACATCATTTCTATAACAATTTTTTGTGTAATTCAATATGGATTAGTGAAATGGTCTAAACCTCCCCTAATTATGGAATACAAAATTTTAATATTTGTTGGTGAGTGTAAATGATTTTGTAATATTTTTTATATTTGTTGCACATGAGGAAATTTACAATCTTAAGTGTGGGTTATTTGATGTTATTCATTTATTAATACTTTTTATTTACTCTCGTTACTGATTTTCAATTAAATCTGCATAATTGGTGTGAAATACTCATGTTTTAATATTAAATATAATTTTTGGGCATTATTTGAATTAGTCAAATCGAGTTAGTTTACAATTTTAATTATATATCTCACCATTTTATCCAAATTTCATAATTCATGCTTTTTTAGGGTTCCTTATTCAAATTCTAACATTTCATTAGAAGGTACATTTGGCCAAATCGTCCATTTGGATGGTCATATAGTCCACATAAGAAGACCTAAAGAATCTGTGAAGAAAATTGACCAGCCATGATGATTGAGTTACTTGTCTAAATCATGAAGCCCAAATTTTATGAAACTCCACCATATGTTATTGATTATCAAAAATAATCATGGATAATAATTTTAAGGTCCAACTACAACAAAAATGGGACCAAATTATGCTTTTAAGTCCAGACCATCATTCTGGTCAGGAATTAAAAAAAGGACACTATTTATGAATTTTCTTTTTGTATAATAATCAAATCAAGATGGTATTTTTCATTCTAAAAGTTAATATATGGGCATAAAACTTATTAGATGAATATTTAGGGAATATTCCTGTTCAAAAAACCATTCACATTTCAGCCTTCGAAAAAGTGTAGACTGAAATGGATAGATTGCAATTTTTTATTCAAACCACCTTACATTTGGATCCTTAAGTATAATGGCCACCAAAATTTCATATTAGACATGATATATTAATATCTACTACTTTTAATAAGATAATATTTCATGATTCATCTTTCTGAATGTCCACATCGGCGAGCCAAGTATAGGGGTAGTTTTGGAATGAAAACAGTCCACCTCCTTGGGCTACATATACATCCCCCTAAAATATATTCAAGGAGTTGGAATTCAAGAGTAAAAGATTATAGGTTGGAATGACTAACTATCTTCTAAAATATTGGTAGGATCTTCAACACTCAAGTTTTAACTAGAGAAACCATTCCTCCTTCCTTTCATTCATTTACTTTTGTGATGTTCTTCATTTATAATTGTGTAAGTGTTTGTTTATGTACTTATCTTTTAATGCCAATTTCTTATTCATATTTACTTTGAATAATACAAGCTATGTTATTTAATAGTAATGTTCTTAAAATATTTTAAATCCAGTAAAAATTCATTTTCTATTTTTCTTTCTCATTCAATTGAAAGTCAGTGTTTATTTATCTTCGCCGCTCGTGTGTGTGTTTGGAGCACCACTCATTTCTTATCCCTTTGTTTTTATTATCTTCTTAATTTATCATAATAAACATAATATACCATATTAATAATAATTTAATTGTATGAGTAAATATCTCATTGGGATGAGTTATAATTTAGGTATGTTAAGTGATTAAGAGCTTTTTCTCGATGAATATTATTTGAATTAACATTGTGTATATTGGACTTAACATGTCATGGATTAATGATTTTTTTGTTTAATGAGTGATTTCCATGGATTATTAGAACCATAAATACACTACCATAAAAATGATACTGTTAATATTATAGCCTTATGTTAAGTTAATTATTGTATTAAAGCCTTAATACTTGGAAAACTCTAATCAACGCCAACTTCTGATATAGGTGTCAATTTAATGAAATATAAAGAAAGGCTCAATGATATCACAATATTAACTTCCTAATGATGAAATCACCCCAATATTTATAAAATTATTAAATCAATCTTAATCAATCAATCATTTCAATTAATCTCTGCAAACAAACCCCCAATCAAAATACATTTAAATAAAAACAATCAACTATTAAAAAGTATAATCAAGGAGGATTCAACTTGACTGATACTATACACATTAACAGAGCACCTAAACCATGAATGGTCAATAGGAAAAAATCTGCCTCACTTTCAAGCCCCCTATAGACAGCACCCCCATTCCCCACTCCCAACCCCCCCTTGGACAGCCCCCCCAAACAAAACTCCCACCGGACAGCCCCCACACTCACCCCAGACAACCCCCACCCTCAAAAACCCCAACTCCTAACCCCCCTGGACAACCCCATTCCTACACACCCCCTCTAATATCCCCCTCCCCCTGTGGACATCACCCGCAACCCCCCCAACTCCTTGTACAAACCCCCTTATAGCCCCATACACCCCAGAAGCCCCGTAGCCCTTGGGTAGACCCCACTCCCACCCCTCCCCGAAAAGGACCCATCCCTGAACCCCCTCCCCCTACATGACCCAGACAACCCTCCCCCCAGATAGCCCCCCTAAACATTCCTAAGATAACCCCCACCTGAACAACCCCTCCCCATCCACCCTACAACCCCCAATACTAGATTCATTTTCAATTACACATGCGCAATGTGTCACTTTGATTATTTTCAAATTATAAACAACACCAGATTCAGTAAACATGAATCTAAATTCTCTATCTAATTAATTATCAATCAATTCAATCTTTACATTCCTTACCAATTTCTATCAAGAATAACATGCTAATCTTTTGCATAACAGATCATACTGACAAGAATAGTATATATAGTACACTATCTAGCAACATAGTAGGAAAACTGTTATCATGGTATAAAGAAACAACACTGTCCATTAGGAGATTATGTCATTTTTTCATTTGGGAAAAGGCCATTTGGTCATTTAGACAATAAGCTAATATGCAATTAAGTTAATAAGATATTTTTTAATTAGGACATTATTCTATTGGGAAAACTGTTCCATTGGGTCCTTAGGCCGTTGGGGCATTAGGATATTGGGGAATTAGGCTGTTGGGGCGTTAGGGCGTTGGGGAATTAGGCCATTGGGATGTTAGGATGTTAGTTCATTAGTCCATTAGGGCATTTGGACATTAGGGAGTTAGTCCATTAGGGTGTTAGGCCAATAGGGCGTTTGGCTATTTGGGAATTTTTTTATTTTGGCATTTGGGAAATTGTCCAATTGGTCATCAGGACAATACGCTAATATTACATTAGTCCATTTCGTCATTAGTCCAATTGGGTAATATAAAATTAGGCTAGTAAGACATTAAGTAATTAGGACAGTATTCCATTTGGCTAGTTTTCCATTAGGCCCTTAGGCCATTGGGTCGTTAGGAAATTGGGGCGTTAGTCCATTGGGGAATTAGGCCGTTGGGGAGTTAGGTCGTTGGGGCGTCAGGCTATTTAGGCCACTAGGGTGTTTGGCTATTTGGGCCATTAGGTAATTGGACTATTAAGACATTTGGTCGTTAGGAAAATAGGCTAGTAGGCAATTCGTCCCTTAGTCCAATAGGCCATTTGGCCAATGAGCCATAAGGCCATTAGGCCATTAGGCCATTAGGCCATTAGGCCACCTAGCGTAATCCCTATCTTCCAATGTTGATTCTAAGAAATTATCTATCATAATAAAGTATCCAATTACTGATGATACTCTTAAAATTAAAAAACATTGGAGTTTTTTAAAATATAAATTGTTATAATTTTAAACAATTCTACATTTAAAGTATAAATCAATATATAACACTAATTCAATAATAAATATAAAAGAAACACACCTCATGAATATAATGCGTCATGCATGGTCAGGGCTGCTACCGCCATCCGGTGTGTGAGGTTCTAAAAAAATAAAAATTATAAAGATTTTAATAAAAAAAATAATATAATGTAAATAAATAAATTCAGTATAAAACTGCATCGTATGATCCCCTACACTATCACCGAGATGCACATATTCCCGCAGTGTTCTAACCTCAGCGATCAATTGCGCATTTACCTCCTCGGAAGCTTGTAATAGTTCCTCAAAATCTAAAATATGTTGTGTCATTTGAGCAAAAACATGACCAAGAACCTCAAATAATGATACCAAAGAATGAGGAATCCCTGTTCTATTGGTCAAACTATATGCATGCTCGTCACGACCAATAATGCGATGGAATATCTCATCTCTCAAATGGGAAGCTGTCGTGAGTCCTATGGAGGCTGTTCTAGCTCATCTCTAAATTTATCATGTAAAGTATTTAAATATACATACATATATACGTTTAAATACATATGCATGTAAGTATTGGTAATGAGTACAAGAACATAATATAAGAGTTGTAGCCTCTGGATCATTTCGATAACGAGTTCTCATTCACACCGACATATTACCAGTCGTTGTATCTTGTTCCCATAACTATATTCCAATAAAATTTAAAATAAAAATAGAAAACCATATTAAATAATAAATTTAAAAATTAATAATAAATACATCATGTCATATATGAGACACGTGACGAGTCTCAAGCCTGTGAGGTGGTCCCTACAATGATCGATTCTCAGAATGTTGTGATGACACCTTTTACCTTCAATCAATTCAAATTTCAAACAAATATAATTTAAAAAATTATATAAAATATATATAAAAAAATAAATATACTAACTGTAAGGGTCTCATTTGACCAATATGCAACTAATTCACACCACTGAGATGGGAGAACTCCTCTTGGGACTTTTTCTAGAATGTTTGGGGCACCCAGATTTAGTACCTAGTGCTCCCTTTTGACTTTGACCTTATAATATTTCCACATCTTACAAAATTTTACCTTACACACTGACCGAAACTCATCGAGGAACACTTTAATATTATTCTATTTAAGAAAAAAAAATCACACATGTTATTATTTTTTAAACATAAGGAAGAAACTAAAATGGTGTTCTTAGCTAAACTTCCCTCCAAAGTGGATCTAATGTATCCTGAGGGATAGAAGTCCAGTCACGTCTGGTTAATGGAAATCGATGTGGGTCACATATGATATGACCCAAATGATAAATAAATATAGGGATAATCAGTCCCCCATGATGAAATCTCTCATGAAATGAAATATCAAAGACCATGTGGGAACTCTTTGAGGAAATGCCCTGATTGGGGCCTCTCTTGCATGATGAAGAAGCAGTCGAGTCAAATATTTTTGAAAAAAATTTTATACATAATTTGAAATATATGAATATATATATATATATATATATGTTTAGAAATTTCATAAAAAAATAAACACAGTTACATTAAAATATGCCCCAACCCTGATACGCAGTTGGCTTAGATGGATGATGGGGATATGCTACCTCTTTTCCTAATATTCCTATAGTCATACAAAAAATTAGTAAGGGGGCCATCCAAAGTGTCAAAAAGATAAATTGTATTTTAAAAAAACAATCAAACTTGATCAATTTTTAATAAAAAAATGGATAGAATAATTAGATGTAAATGGATTTTAAATGTAATGACCTGGAAATTTCAAGGAATTTTTTTTTCTTAATTTATTTGTAATTTTACGAGTACGCAGTTTCTGACGGCGCCTGATACCGAGGCCTGGTGTGCCCGGAATCAATTTTAGAAGTTTAGATTGGGTACGTTCAGTGAATGAACGAGTGGGTTTTTCTAACTTTTAATCCGATGCTCGGAATCGAAATCTGAGGGCACCGATGAAACCACAGTGCCAGTAATTACTTAGGAGCAATTTCAGGATGCCTCCTCACGGACGACCTGCTAGAGCCCCGAGAGTTGTACGTACTGACATCTCGCCGAGCGACGAGGCCTTAGTACAGGGCCCTCTTCCAGTTAAGGAACTAGCGGAGGAACCAGCGGTACTATCACCCATTGGGCCACCTATGCCACCAGCCCCAGTAACAGAGAGTGCACGTCGCTTGAGTGCACTGCATGAGTTCCAGCGCTAGAGGCCACCCAAGTTCAAGGGAGAGACAGACCCGTAGGTGGCTGAGGATTGGCTGGAGGCTGTGGTGAGAGTCTTCAGGCTAGTAGGGACGCCAACAGACTTCATGGTGATCCTTGCTGCCATCCTCCTTCAGGCAGCAATAGACAGATGGTGGAGCCTGTTGCTCTAGATGCATGACGAGGCAACACTTCTATGGGCAAAATTCGAGAGCCTGTTCTGGAAGATTTTGTACCGGCCACCCTTCGAGTGGTGCGTATACAGGAGCTACTGCATCTACAACAGGGTAGCGTGATAGTGGCGCAGTACATAGCGAGGTTCACAGACCTCTCAGGCTAGTCCACAGATATGGTACGAGACCCGTTCTTCAGGGCCCGAACCTTCGACCAGGGGCTCAGGCGAGAGATTAGAGCTTTTGTTGTTTCTCACAGCAACCCGACGCAGACAGGGGTGTTGGAGAGAGCCCTCTTAGTGGAGAGTTTCCTTACTAAGAAGTCTCCAATAGTAGGACCCACCACTAGACGGCATGCGGCAGAATCTTCTGTAGCGGGCAGTAGGTAGATGAAACAGAGGTCCAAGAGGACCAGACCTATAGGTGGTCGACCTCCTGACACATGATCGTGTGTGCGAGGAACCCGGGGTGGATAGAGACTTACCAGGAGCAGACAGTTTTACTTCTACGGTGGGGTTGGTCACATGGCACGCGATTGTCCGACCCACCATACAGATGACCAGCAGATAAACGAAGGACCTCCCAGGAAGAGGCATAGGTTCGATCGAGGCGGACAACAAGGAACAGGAGACCGAGACAGGGGAGTAGGCCTTGCAGCTGGAGGTGGACAACGCTTCGAGGTGTTTCCACCACTACCACCAGGAGGTCCACCCCAACCACAGGGAACAGGTGGACATGGGAGAGCTCAGCTTCAGGAAGCAGAAGCATACGACTACGGAGCTCCGGAAGCTGGCATACAAGAGCAGGACTAGTTCCAGGCACGAGACCTTTGATCTTGGTGCTTCTAGTTTCCTTGTTGTCATTGTTGTGTGTCTTTGTACTTCGAGCTGCAGTAATAAAATACACTTTTCCTTGTGACTTTTGCTTCCTTCCTTTTTGTGTACTGAGAGGTCCCGATTAAAACTGTTGACTTGACCCTCACTTTTGAGATTCCTACTGGAGGAGACCCAGTTACCTCATGCTGATGTCGACAGTGTGACTCGACCGTTAGAGGCGAGAGTGATGATTGGATATCTTGGTAGTAACGTCGAGGCCTTACGACATCGTCCCTGGCACGAATGCATCACTCATGTCTAGATTGACTGTATTAGGCAAAGAACGTGGTTCATCCAGGGGATGAGACTAGATTTCTCTTATCGAAAAAGAAGAAATCATAGCAGCTCTTGTGGGACCAGAGATGGTCCAGGCCATGACAGAGAAGGTCCAGGTCATCCAGGAGCGGATGAGGATAGCTCAGGGCCGACAGAAGTCTTATAATGATAGGAGGTAGAGACCACACGAGTTCGAGGATCTCGACCACGTTTTCTTACAGGTCTCACCTCGTCGTGGAATTAAGAAGATTTGGCTGAGGCGACTAGTTATCTCTGCGCTTCATCGGACCCTTCAAGGTCCTCAGCAGGGTAGGTGAGGTGGGTTACTGCTTGACCCATCCACCTCAGTTGCACCTGGTGCACGACAACTTTCACGTATCTCAACTGAGTAGATACGTGCTTGACCCGACGCATATCATCGACCATGGGGAGCTGGACTTTGGTGATGAGGTGACTTTTGCGGGGTTCCAGTAGAGGTTAAGGATCAATAGGAGCAGATCCTATGTGGACAATCAATTCCTCTTGTGCGCTTTCGTTGGAAGCCCGGGAACCTCTAGGAGAGAACATGGGAGAATAAGGCTCAGATGTGTGCTTAGTACCACTTTTGTATCCCTAGTTTGTGTTAAAACGTTACGGGGACATAAAGTCCTACGGAGGGAGTAATTAAAAGAACCGGAAATTTCAAGGAAATTTTTTTGTTAATTTATTTGGAATTTTACGAGTACACAGTTTCTGACGGCGCCTGATTCAGAGGCCCAGTGTGCCCGAAATCAATTTTCAAAGTTTAGCTCGGGTACGTTCAGTGAACGAACGAGCGGGTTTTTCTAACTTTTAATCCGGTGCTCGGAATCGAAATCCGAGGGCATCGATGAAACCGTAGCACCGATAATTGCTTAGGAGCACCTTTTCCGAAGCTGCGTTTGCTCGGGAGGAGTTGTTAAAAATGTGGTTTTAGTGAGGAATAAAATAAAATTATATTACAATTTTATTTCTTTTTCTCTAAGTAGTTATATCCTAAGTAAGGGAGTTGGGGATGGGACCCACTTGTTGTTAACTAACCTTGGGAGGATAAAGGTGGGGTGGGGCCCACACAAGCCCAACCCCTCACATTCCTAACTCCTCAAAACCCCCCACTTAAGTTGTATAACTCATGAACTCCTCCTTTAATGTCGTGACTTGCCCTCTACTCTCATTTAATCAAGCCAACACATTAATTCAACTAATGGATTTGAGTTTTTAAATTTTGAACTCATGACATGGCTTAATAAAATACGTGGAGTTTATTTTATTTTTTGGGGTTAGTGGGTTGTGTTAATAATTGGAGAAGAAAGCCCTAGTTTTGTAGAACTTCATCTCCTTCATTGAAGAACGCTACGTCTCCGAAGAAGGACATCAACTTGGTGGTCCCGGAATTCTCCATCCACTTCCTCTTCCGCGACAAGGAAGGAGATGCTGACCGTGTAGATTGATGCCAACAACAACGTTCTTCTTCTTCTTCCGACGATGACAGAATTGATACCGTTCTTCCACGACACTCGATTACCGCGAAGTTCGACTTCCGCGACTCGTCGATGTACGATGTTAATTTTGAGGTAGGGGGTTTTCTCATTTTGTTTTCATGTGAATTATACCCTCATCAATGATTAAAAGCATGTGTTTAAATGTTTTCCATTTGATAACACATAACGCGGACGGCGCGGGACAAACAAACACGGCTCGACAACCCTCCGTAGATTGGTTTTGGTGTGCGGATTGACGACAGTGATGGAACGGGACCACAATAGTGATTTAAGGCCTTCACAGTAAGGTACGAGACTCGAGATGAACACCGGCACAGACGGAATTGAAAAAGGACCACCGGAGCAACTCCGGTGGCCCGCGGACATCACCGGTGGCGTGGGTCACCAGCGCTGCGGCGCCCTGGCTCGCCGCTAGGAGGAACCACCGAGGCCTCAGTCATGGCGGCAGGCGGCCGGATCCCATGACCGCGCGGGATCTGGGTGGTGCAGGACGGGGCGCTCGCCGCGCCCGTGGAGCACAAAGGCCGCGGGGGACCGCGTCCCCCGCTCGACTCACTGGCCGAGCCCCGCGTGCCACCCGGCTGGGCCAGGCTGGGATGGGCGGACCGAGCCGGGCTGCGCCCTTCCGGGTAGGACCCGGACCCGGGTCGGGTCGACCCGGTTCGGGCCGACCCTGGGGGGGTTGGGCCGGGTCGGACCAGGCCCAGACTCCCCATTTTCAAATCACTTCCAGTGTTTTGCCCATATCTTGGGTTACAGACCTCCGATCGATTCACCTTCAGTTGCGTAGAGATCCTTGGATCGATACGGTCATTTTGGTATATTACACTAAATGTTTCGCAGAAATTTGAGTGTGGACGGGTTGGTTCGAACACGAAACGAACCGGGCCATTGGATCGGAAACACTTATAACATGAGCTCCGGACGTCCGATAGACGTGCTGTCGACTTTGTTGGATTCCTCTTTATGAGAAGGAACTTTTGGAATACTTCACATGAGGTTTGGACGTAGTTGGAGTAAGGCCGGTTGGATTGTACCCAAAATCCAACCGGGCCCCTAGAACGGAAAAGCTGATAACTTTCAGACCGAACATCCGTTTGACGAACCGTCAGTGGCATTGGTGATCACGTTGAGAAACGGTCCCTATGAGAGTTCGGGGTACATTTGAGATACGGTTGGGTTGGTTCGTAAACGAAACCAACCGGGCCCCCGGGACGAAAAGGCTGATAACACACACACCGAGCATCCGATTGATGCGCCATCTATTGTGTTGAGTTTCCTATGATGTGGCTGACCCTTGGGATACTTCTTCGTAGAACTTTGTGATACTTGGAGTATCGAACAATAGGTCATGGAGCGGACCCTCCCGTTGACGAGCTAGCAGAGTGTATAGACCTAGTAGCTGGCTGATACTTGAAGACTGCTGATCGATAGTGTCAGAGTGATTCAGATAGCCCAGTCGGGTGCTCTTGGTTGTAGCAGCAGACCCACAGCGGATGTGCGCTTGGTTGTAGCAGCAGACCCGTGGTACTCGACAGAAGGATTACCTCTTTAGGCTATGATGGGGTGCGCTTGGTTGTAGCGACAGACCCATGGTGGGATGCGCTTGGTTGCAGCGGCAGGCCCACAGTACTCGACAGGTGGAGTACTTCAGCAGTCCAAGCTTAGTGGGGAATGCATGGTTGAAGCGGCAGGCCCACTATACTCGACAGAGGAGGAGTTCTCCAGCAGCCATGGTTTCAACATCATGAATAAAATCATGGTTTGAGCTGAGTCAATAACCATTGTGTTTTCCTCATGATTGAGATAGGTTACTTGATAACTTAGGTATATGTATGGGCATATACCTATGTAGAGGTTATCTGTTGAGATATTTCTTTGTGGTTATCCTTGTTGGATTTAGTGCGACCTTGAGGGTCTCGGGGCCCCTACTGAGTATCGTATACTCACCCCTGCACGGGATATGCCCGCACCTCGTTGTGTTGGATGCAGACGACAGATCGCGCTAACAGAGGCCGAGTGTTCGAGGACTGGATGGTACCCGAAGGTGGACCTCACGACGAGACAATATCCGGTGGTGGACTTCACGACGAGGCGACACTCGAAGGAGGTTGAGAGTGGGGATGTCTGGGGGGATATTTTATTGGGGGGGGGAGCTGTCTGGGGGTGGGAGGGCTGTCTAGATGGAAGGGGAGGGGCTATGCAGGTGTGGGTGTGGGTGTTATATGGGGGGATTTTGGGGGCGATATGTCTTGGAGGGGGGGGGGGCTGTCCAAGGGGGTTGATAGTGGGGGTTGTCCGGGGCTGGGGGTGTGTGTGTGTATTGGGGGGGGGGGGGCTGTCTGGAGGGGGTGGGGGGGGGGGCTTTCCAAGGACTGGGGGGCTGTCTTGGTGGAGGGGTTAATTCTAACAAGCAATAAATAAAAATTCATATGTACCAATTTTTTTTGGGTGTTTTAAATTTTTTAAAAAAAAGGCATTAAATTGAAGAGTGGAAAAAAATTGCACCTTTCATTAAAAATGAAAATAGACCATTTCTCCTTCAATGGATGCTCTAACCCAATAAATATTTTCTTCAAATTGAACTATAGTATCTTGATCAAGATGTTGGGAAACAAAGGGAACAGTCTCGAGTTCTTATTGTTCAAATAAAAACACTCCTCGATGGGAAATTTTCACAACAACTTTCCAACTAGGTTTCAAATGAAAAGTAATGAAGAATACTTGTTCTTCTTGTGATGTCAAAATTAAAGGTTCATGATCAACTCATTCATTTTTTTATAACATATAGTTATAATTCACCAATGTAAACTGATATTGATCGAATTTAATTCCACGCATTGGATCAACACAATCACTGTTTAACAATATGTATTTCAACCCGTGTATGTATACAACTTCAATGATTTCTGTCAATTTACTATAGTAATTACCAAAATCAATGAATGGAAAACCGATGCCACTGTTTCGTGTTGCTCATTTTTTATCAACATCTTTAATGTGAAATCGAAATGCATTAGAATCTATTGCTTTATAAAGAAGAGCTATTATGGATGGACCCTCAGCTAGTTGGATAAATTATTTAGTTAGCATGGGTCACATAACTTCCTCAGGTTATGAACAGACATAATTCTCAGAATTCAATAATTATTTCTGTAGAAATAAATTATTATAATAATTCACTCATAATGAAAATCAATTTATATGTAAAAAACCATTGAACGAATCATGAAATGATGCATAATGAATGTTTTGAATTTGATACTCAGTCACATGATGCATC
The DNA here is from genome assembly GCA_963277665.1 of Viscum album. NCBI lineage: Eukaryota > Viridiplantae > Streptophyta > Magnoliopsida > Santalales > Viscaceae > Viscum > Viscum album. The sequence goes on from OY728146.1 coordinate 1,788,476,688, forward strand.
TCTTATTTTAGCTCATTAACGTGTTTCTTGAAATGATGACATGATGTTTAAATGATCAACTTATGAAAAAAACATGTGGAAGTTAAACAAAAAAAGTGATCATACACTTGATTCATTAATGGTGAAAATGATGGAGTATTGAATAAGATATATTAATGCACTTGCATCCACTCGATATTATACATATCAAATATGGTTCCTTCTCCAACTGGACCATTATGAATCCGAGAGGGATTATCTAATTTTGTTTCAACATCTATAAGATATTCTTCACAAAAGTAGTACACTCATCCATCAAATAACCATTGACTATTGATGCTTTTGGACGAGATATTTTGGGTACAAATAGTTTCAATGTATTCTGATAACGCTCAATAGGATACATCAATAGACCAAAATCCATTAATTCGTCAGTTTGGTGTACTATAATGTGAACCATATCATAGAAAAATGAGGGGGTAGTAGTTTCCTAAAGTGATAATGCGTAAGTAAAATTTAGTCCTAATTTTTTTAAAATCACTCTTTTTTATTTCTTAAACAAAGATGTCTTAAAAAATTACACATCTCAATCAATGGTTAAACAACATTGGGGTATAAAAAATCAAAAATAGTTATTGGAATAAACTTTTGAATTAGTATGTTATTTTCATGACTTTTCAACCCTTGAAATGTTCTTCTCATCAGATTCACACACTTTGAAAAATTAGAAGAGTAACCATCAGGCAGCTTGATCATCTTCAAAATTGAAAGAAATGTCTATTTCTCCTTTGTAGTCATCATATACTATTCATCAAGCATATATTCCTTATTTCCATTAGCTAACTATAAATGAAACTATTTACTTCAACCCATTTCTTCCAAATCACAATGTGAATTAAAATGGTCCATTTATTTTCCACTGACACCTAAAATGGTCCACAATATATTATCATAGAAATGTTTTTCAATGTGAATGACATCCAAATTATGACTTAGAATGTTAGTTTTCCCATAGCATATATTTTAAAAAATACTTTCCTTTTTCCAATTATGACTGCGCTGTCTACCCACAAAATGACATATTAGGTAATGGATGAGCCCCCAAATCCTGAAATTCATATACTATGTGGATGTTTTCTTATTCAATCTATGATAACATTTCAACTCCTTTCAAGATATTTGGTGTTGGGATGAACTCTCTAGTACCATAAAATGTCACTCATTCCTTTATGAACTCATGATGAGGGGGGAGAAAATGTCTGTGACCCATGTATTCCAATTTTTTAGAATGATTAAGTCATACATATTGTTTATTTTTATTGACAAAAGGCTAGAATATCCCCCTTTCATACTCCAACCTGATAAATTTGCATAATCTGGGAAGTCAGTTATTTTCCACAATAAAGTAGCCTACAGTTTGAACATTTCATTCATTTCATAGTGATAATTCATCACACCATCTCCAAAAAATTCATGTAACTCATCAATCAATGGAGGAAGGTAAACATCAATCTTATCCCCATTACTTCTAGGTCCATCAATAAGAGTGTAAAGTAATATAAATTGTTACTTTATATAAATCTGTGAAGGAAGATTATAAGAAACCAACACCATAATATATGTGCTATGATTTGCACCAACCACAGACTTTAATGGACAGAAACCATCTGCTTACAACCCTAATCAGACATTACAAACATATTTAGAAAAGACAGTGTGTCTCTTATCAAAATCCTTCCATGCATGAGAGTCTACCGGGTGGGTTAACATAACAATTTCTTGATTTATATCTGCATTACATCTCATTAAATTAAAAACTTTATATGACATAAAAAATCTTTTCAACCTTTGATTTTCATGAAAGTAACACATTTTATTTAAGGAAATTGATTTTCCCTCTTTCATAGTCCGGCTTTGATGAGTCTGATTTCCCATGTTCTCTTTCCACCTAGAAGCCCCATAGACCGTAAAAATATCCAAATGGGTAGTTTCTATTCTAAACAACATAAAACTATTTGCACAATCATCTATGATCTCATATGTAAAACCTAAGTCCGTTGTAAACTTATGAGCATGGTAATACGACTCATGAATATTAGCATCGATAGGAAGAACCATTTGTAATAACACCAACATTTTGAAAAATGATGTGTATGAAAACTGATTCAATGTGTTAAAATGAAAAAACTCCACAATAAAAAACAATTTATTTTATGAAGTACATCCAAGATATAATTCCATTTTTTTCAACATCAAGTACTTCATAAAACCTCCTCAAATCATGATCTTCACCAGAGCACAAATTTATCTCACCAGTATCAACATTCTAGATGTCAATGCCTTCAAAATCCAACCCACGTACCATTTTAGTGAAAATTTAATGATTTGGATTATTCATCCTTGCATCAACATCCATCTTAACTACATCTGTATTTTGAAAATTAATATATTCTTCCCCATGATGAGTCCAACTATTATAATTTTTTAGAAATACGTTCAAGAATAGGTTCTCCCTCATGGTATCTCATGTGAATTGATTTATGTTTGAAAATTTTATACATTGAAAACTAATATAGTCACTTTTAAATCCTCCAATGAACTCAAAAAACTACATAATGAACTTGAGATATTCTCTAGATGTTCAATTTGGAAGTTCAATCAAAATATTATCCTTAATAATATCTGTATAAGAAAAATTTACAAAAGACTTAATATTATATTCATATTTTATATCAAATATATTTAAAATAAAGAATAACCAATTGCTTTTGGACCATTGATAAAATAAATAATTCATATATCTAAATAATAAACAAGAGAACAGATAATGGAATGGAAGTGAAAGCCCATGTCATCGCCACTATGTCGGTATGATAAATCTAATGATGATTCTATATTGAAGAGTCCGTAATCATATTTTTATTAAAAATTTAAAAAAAGGATGTGAAATATTTTATAACTCCTAAAATATTAGATGAAAATATGTATAATTAATAAACTACATTGGGAATAAATTTGTTTTGTAATTCCATAGTGTAAAATTTTTTCAAGAAAAGAATATTATATCAATGTTAGATAATTATTCAAACATATGTAATACTAATTGTTATTCATAAATATTTAATTTTTCACAATAATTGGTTAATTTTTTATCATAAGGTAACTGATTGGGTCATCCAAAACAAGATTGTCACCATTGAGCTGTAAATTTCAAGTTTGTTTCTCAAATGTGTTTCCATAAAATGACTCACTCTTATCATATTCTTCTCCTGTAAACATGATCATTGGTTCCCTACAATATATTGTTCTTCATAATATAGAGTTGGATAGATCATGGGTCTTATATAATGACATTACTTAACTCATTTTATCATATGGGTGGAGGAGTCCATCAGTTAAGAAACAAAATATATTATATATTGGGTATACTAAAAAATAGAAAACTAACATGAACAATAAGTAATATATGGTCCACTAAATTCATAAAGCATAAATTTTGATACACTATAATCAAAACATATAAGAAAACTATATCTATATAAAGTCAAATTATAAATCCAAAAAAACGAAACACAATATAATAACATGCTTGCATATGTAGTATATGAAAAAATTCATCAAATACCAATCTGGAAATATCAACCTTTGTGACTAAGTTAACACCCACCAATAAATCAACGAATATAATTTGTGATGAAAGTTCCCAAAATCAATTAGTGATGAAAGTTCCAATTTTAGATTTCTACAAACAAGTACACTATATGTTATGTATAGAAGTATGATGGAAATTATATTTTCAAGTATGCATGTCCTCACATATATGTGTATTCTATGTATGTACAATACAAATCTATAAATTTCACTAGGTGTGTATAAGACACTGTTCACTTCTTATTTTCTTTACACACACATCTAATTCACACACATTTTCCACTTATTAATTTATTCACACACACAACTTCTATCCACACATTGTACACTTATAATTTTCAATGCATGTTTACATTTATGTGTGCATAGCTTCTTTCTAGTGCATTATACTAAATAAGTTTGCATGATACCTTTTCAAACCATGTTACTTTTGTAATCTTAATCAAACAGTGAATACTTCACACAAGAATATGTATTATCTTCTCAAACTCAGAGAAGCTATATATTTATACAAATAATATCACACTACCTTTATTCCACTAGAGGCAGTAAAGATTAACCATCAAATATATAAATCAATCTCTAATTTAGGGAAAACTAACTAATCTATACCAAGGATAACATCAAATATATACAATTCTAGAACAAATAAATACCAAACTATCTTGACTTATGTTATCAATAGATAATATTTGGGACAATGAATGTGATGCCCCATGCTAAATCATAGGGACTAAGACAATGTTCTTCATGGCCTCAAGCAGGTATCCTTTTATGCAATATGTTTTTTACTATTAGTAAGGGTCTGAATGTCATCAATAAAGAAAATATACCATTGGTATTAATAAGGAAAAGGATAAAAATTACATAATAGAATGAATAAAAAATTAAAAATCATAATCCATGGTAGGTATCTGAAGTCATATAGTAAAAACCCAAATACATCAAAAGGGTTAGGTTTATAAAGGTGTGGGAAATAACAAGAATGTGAAAAATATTAACAGATCACTATAAATTCCATCCCAATTTAATCTCTAAACTCCATTATCCATATCCTAGACCCTATCATCAGGGCCTTTCCCATTCGTGTATCCTAGACTATGAAGTCTTCACATGAATTGTGATGCCCATGCATGAAGGGTATATAAAAGTAGTAAAAAAAAACCTATTTATCCTTAACACATTTGAAATGGTATAAGAGTCTATGTTGTGATAATAAATAAATGTTCATGAAATAAAACCCACAACCATGTTCGAAGTGGTCATGCACTGAAAAAACATTGGCTCTGTGATGGAAATGCAGTTATAACAAAATTCAAGAACTTAGTCAATAAAAATGTCACATCATGTGTTCAAAAACAAAAAAAGGTAAGATTATCAAGTAAAACCTTAGAAGGCCATAAATACCCATCTCTCTCTTAGTTAATCCATTGGGATAACATGTTTGTACACTCCCTTGGGCCTTTGTATTCCAAAACTACGTCTCAATTCATGTCCTTGAATACCATCGTTCCCCATTTTCCCCACAAGGTTCATATCACATAAATCTACAATGACCCTATGTGAGGCTAAAAAAATATAATATACCCCATCATTTATCTCAATACAATCTTCATGGAACATACATCATCTTATCACGCCCCCTTAAGACATACCAAGCCACGATGAGTACACCAGTAACATTGGTACCATGCATAGAACAACACAATATAAAATATAAAAAGTACATCACATTGAAAAATAGAATATCATATAGAGGAACACCATATAATATTAATAATAACATATAGTATCGAAACTCCCTCATGCGATCAAACACAAACATGGGTCTCATGGGCTATGCAAGAACACACATGTGGTCAAACCTCTAGCATTTTCTCTTGGGATACAAACACACAAAGAGTCATTTGATAAACTCAAGAATGTTTTAAATTAAATAACTACACAACTAAATATCAATCTAGTCAAAATATACATGGAATATACATTGTATTTAACTTCCAACATCAAGTAAAGTGTGAAGTATTCTCATACACACACTATTAGCACACATTGTTTCATAATTCCTCATGCTCAGGAAATTAAATTTCAAAACTTTCTAATTACACACAATATTTATATAATCTTTATGCATGCCAAATGTGTTCTATAAATTTCCTAAAATCAAAACCCTAAAATGGAAATTAGGGCATAACTGATAGTGCGAAAAATCCAAAAGGGAGGTAGCCGGAGGTGGTTCTATGAGGGATAGGAGGGGAATCAGAGGGGAGTCAGAGTCGGAGGTGGTGTGGCAAGGGAGGGGATAGGCGGAAATGACGACATGGATCCAGAGGAGGAGGTGGTGCGGTGAGGGAGGGGATGAGAGATGATGTCCAAAACGGAGCGAGAGGTAGAGGAGATGCAACATCAGTGGTGCAGTGTCAGTGGTGCAGCGAGGGAGGGGATTGGTGGTGGAGGCGGTGCGGTGAGGGAGGGTATGGGCGACTGTGAGGGGTTAAGGTTTTGGGATCAGGCATAAGGGTGGGGGGTTGATTTTTTGGAAGCATTGAGACCGCCAATAGTGGTCTCCCCTACAAGGGATCCCCAAATCCTCCTTTTCTCGTAGTGTTAGGTTGGGTTTTTAAGTTCTTATGACAATGATTGAGCCCCTTATTGATGACCAGGTGAGTGATGAGGCACCCATACAGGGATTATATCATGAGGTGTTTCCACTGGGTATAAAAGAAAAAATACCACCACCCATTATGTAGTTATAAAATGAACCAACCATGATGTTATTCTACATTCCTCCTCAAAAAATACAACTAATTATCCTATTGGAATAGTATCATGATATTCATAGGTTAAGTGTCTTTTTAAATTATAGAAATAGACCCCACTTAGACTACAAAGAAATCCTAACCATCAAGAATCTAAAACATGGATTGAGATAGTTTTTCAGTATTTCTCCAGGTTCATATTCCTATAAAACACATAGTAATTATTGTTGCTAGTCTTCTCTATGGTTTGGTGATCCCTTGGTGGACATTGATAATCTAGATCCATGGTGAGGTAATGCTTTCTTGTTTATAGTTTGAACACCTTTTTCATGAGGTGTACAACCCAATGAACTTGAATTATATTCACATCCATGATATGTTAGAGTTATAACATTACGACATATCAATTATTGATTATTTTTTAAGGTTTAATAATCTCAATAGGTAGTTAATCGATATGATTCATGATGTATACTTCTGAGAATGGATGTTTGAGCATAAAATTCATAGATACATCTGAGTAGGAAACATTCCCCTTTGTATCCTCACCAAAACCTATGTAATATTATGACCCTTTATGGTGGATATCTTCTATTTAATGTGACTACATGAAGTTGGATCTAGTGAAAATCAATTAGGATAAGAGTCCAAGAATATGGTGGACTGAAATCAAGCATCAAGGAAAATATGTAAGAGGTAGAATATTATTCTGTGTTAGGATAAAGTATAGATAAGGTATGAGTTATATAGAGGATACAATCAACAAAATGACCAGATTTTTTTATGTTTTATGAGGATGATGACATATTGAAAGAATCCAAACCATTGCATTTATGGAAGTGTCCTGATTAGGGAGCTCTCAGAGGTAAAAAAGGGTGGTATTTGGGTAAGGTAATTTAGAAGAGTATATGGTAGTTCACTAATAGTAGAATCTTTATGAGGATTATGTTATGATCCTATTCTATTACCTCCACCTAAGGTGGTATATGCTAGGCTCATAGAAATGTAAGTGATGGATACAAACAAATGAAATTGATGAAGGGTTATGACTATTCAGCACCTGATTTGATCCAAGGGAAAATCAACCTCCACAATTATTTGTAACCCACACTAATAGATAACACCATGATTTGTTCATTTATTGTTAAATTCCTATATCATGAGCTATAAATTCTATTAGAGATTCAAACATTATAGTTTGGCTGGAGACTCTTATTCAAAGTCATAGGACTCTCACAAAAAAACATTAATAGTATGAGTTTGTTCTTAGTGGGGATTGGTTTTTAAAGGACCATATTTTGGTTGTGATAGAACAATGTAATTTTATGTTTGGTATAGAATATATATCCTTCATTCATTCTAGGATAAATAAATAATATCAACAATTTATGTGTTACTGACCATATGGATTGAGTTTCTTCTTTACAGGTGAGTGGTGACTTCAGTCAAGATGAGTTACGATTTTATGCTAGATATTGCATTTGATCAGTCATTAGTTGGTGGGTTAAGATCATTATATGATAGAATAATCAAATGATATGATTCATGTAGAAATGAAATACTATATTAATGTTTTTCCCATGTATGTTTTAGGGATCCCCCAAGTCAAGAGGTTGACTTCTGCAAGAAATTTCACCACTTAAACACTCTGATATCTTTTATGGATTGTCGAATGATCTTGGTTGAGATCATAAAAAAATTCATAGTTTGAGGACTATAAGAATAAATGTTTCCTCAAAACCAGAGTTTCCCTTTGGAAATCTATAGTATTGTATTACAATAATTTAGAGGGAATATTGATACTTTATATTGACTATATCCTCCTAAATCAAGTGAAAATAAAGAGAAATTAACATATTCCAAGGACCAATGACCTCTTAAACCAACTAAAGAGAGAAAATTGGTTCTAGAAAATTCATCTTATATATGTACAAAAATAGCTTTTGGTTTGTGATGTGGATATTCTTAAGTTGAAATTTCTATGTCGTTACTTCCATTATGAGTTTTTGTTGATAATCTTTTCCAAGATGTATGTGACATATATGTTCATTAGCCTTATAATCCATATTTTTAGCTCTCTTTATACCGGTTCATAGTTTTCCCCATTGATGAAATCCTTATCTATTGATCCTCATAGAATTATAATACTTTCCATATATGTATTTTCATTGATCTAATTTGGGAACACCAATTATATAGAATGATATTGTAGTGTATTATTTATATTTGATAAGTCTATGTCATAGAGAATTTCATCTCAAAGAATGGTTTACTTATGGACCCAATGAATTTATATCTTGGGAGCCACCCAAGATTATTTTTTAGGTTCATATATTCCTTATGTTAGTGAGGAAAACATGATATTCATAAAATATTTATCTAGGAATACTACCCCCATGACAAAACTTACCTAAAACTAATAGCCATTCACTTGGTCAGGTAGATTCCAAAGAGATTTTGAGGAGTTGATGTTTTGGTGGACATGTTATTCTGTACTATGGTTTCTAGAGATGGGATCTAATTAAATGGATCTTTGTGATTCTTATAGTGTGTCACCTTGTTGTGTGTTGATGCAAAGGTATATGTTTACTATTTATTAGTTAAAGAAATTGAGACCTCTGGAATAGTTATGCTACTCATGATCTTGAGTTAGCAGTGGTAGTGTTTTCTATAAAGATTTAGAGGAATTTGATTCTTAGTGAGAAATTTATAGTGTATATAGACCATAAGAGAATTTTGATAATATTTACTCTAAGGGATATTAATATGACATAGTGGGGTGGGTTGATGTTCTTGTATGACTACAAATATGAGATTCTATATACCTTGAGAAAGGTTAATTTGATGGATAATTCCATGAGTCGTAATTCCCATTATCAGTTTTCAGGGGAGGCATTTGAGTAGTTGGCCTAGTTAAAGTCAACCTTGATGGAACATGGAGAAGTGTATTATCTTAAATCAATGGTTATAGAAACTATGATTATTTAATGTGTGAAGGAGGACCTTTTCGGATACATCGATTACAAGTTTTTGTGCAATCATATAACAATAGGTTATAGACTAGATGAATACTATGAAGAAGGGGATAAAATCATTAACTTTTAGGGATGGATATTGGTGTTAGTCATACTATGCGAGGAGGAGATGTGAGAGTTATATAGTTCACCCTTTGAGTTATATATAGGAACTATGAATATATTCCAAGACCCTAAGAATTAGTTTATATCAAAAGGTATGAAATCTATTGTTTCTAAGTTTATACCATGGTGCCTCACCTATTAGCAGGTGAAGGCAGAGCCCCAAGTACCAGTTCGTTTTTTCTAACACAATGAGGTTTTAGAGTAGAAATGAGATAGAATATGGATGTATTTCATGATAAAGATCCCACAAATAGTGATGTTTGATGATACTATGTTGGTAATCATCAACTGACTGATCAATTCATCCAACAAACTTGTTATTTAAGAGAAATGTTCTCCAGAGAGGTATTTAGGATTTAGTTGAAAATGAAAATAGTATTGCACCCTGAGACCAATGAATAGCCCAAGAAAACCATTCAAGTTCTTAAGGATATGCTAAGGGCTTGTGCATTTTAGTTTTTCAAGTATTTGGAGGACCAAAAAAATTTAGAAGATTTTTTCTATAATAATAGATACTATTTCACCATTATAAAAGAACTATTAGAAACCCTTTATGGGAGACCTATTAGGTCAACACTATGTTGGGCAGTTCAAGGAGAGTCGATAGTAATTGGTTCAAAGTTAGTGTGGGAAATGAAAAATAAGGTGGTGGTAATCCTTGAGTGGATCAGAACTACTCATTAGTGTCAAAGGTTTTATATGTACTTATGATAGAGACCTTTATATTTCGAGGAGAGAGATCATGTGTTCTTTAATGAATCCCCATGGAGTAGTTTTTAAACATTTATACACATGGTAAGTCTTCCCTGAGGTTTATTGATATATTATAGACCTGATGTAGTGTAGTTAAGATTTATTATCACATGGCTCCACCCCAATAGTTTCTCCAAGTGCATGGAAACTTCAACATATATCATTTTTCCCATTAAGTGAATGATTTTTCACTTGTCATTTTCATGGGTTAGTTATACATTGAGGATGATTCTCCCTTCTCTAAGTAACTAATGTTTATTGAGGATAACTAGAAAATAACTCTTCTTTGATGATATATTATATTAGTTCACATCCTTCAGAAACATGGGATTTAATAGGATATCTCTTGGGAGTGTGAGAACTAGAAGAGGGATTAGTGCCCTCACTTTTTTAGTAGTTTTTTATTTTTTAGAGAAAAACCTTAATATAGAGAGGATGTTGTGACCCTGGTTTTTTTTATCTCAACCATTATAATATTTTAAATAAAAATTTCTATGTGGGTTAATGATATATTTCATTATTATTTTTGTCATAGGGATATATATATATATATGTGTGTGTGTGTGTGTGTGTGTTTATGTGTGTGTCCAATATATATAAAATAAATTGGGGGAAGGATATTTCACTCTATGATAATTGGTGTAACAATATGGATGATACTGTTGTTGAATGAATTATTATGCCATAACATGGTCTTTATTTCATGGAATGGGGTGTAAAACATGAAATTTTGGTTTCACATAGTCTTATAGAGGATAATAAGTCCCAATATGAGAGGTATTGGTCATAACATGGGGGTTTCTATCACGGAATGTCCAAATGTTTCATTACAAGATTACCTAGGGGTGTTCCTTCCATTAATTAATTTAGTTAGATGAATTTATTAATTATTTAAATTTTTTATTTTTTATCTAGAACCCTAATCCCTATTATTTAATCATAATTAAATCCTCAAAATAAAGTTACTAATAAATATTATTTAGGGAGGGGAGGAGGGGTGTTGATTGGTAGATATGAGAGTCATTGAATGTTACCTATGTAGATAATGAACATCAAACATGAGAATCAACATGTTCTTTATTGGTAATTTATCTAAGCAAGTTGTGGGGATTATGATTAACTTTTACATTCTTTTTTATTGAAAGTCTTAAGTTATACTGATTTATGACTAATTATTTAACACTAAAAGAATGTATATATAATTTTTATATTCTTAATTCATAGTAAATTTTTGATCTATGTTGTATATATGTGTTCATAACAAATATAATGTAATGAAATTTTGATAATGACTAGATGAACATGTCTGGGGTCAATCCCTTATTTTCCATCCACTTTTCCCCACTTGGTTCTCATTTTCAACATTGGTCATCACAATGGCTAGTAGTTTGATGGGATTTTTCCTTTTTCAAATAATAACAGAAACATAAGTCTATGATTAGTGGATTTAAGTATAGTTAAAATGATCAACATGTTCATAATCAATGAATGTATACTACATATTGTGGGTTCCTATGATTATGTGGGATCCTAAAGGTAGAGATGTATAGAGGTAATGGGGTTATTTTTTAATCCCTTATAGATTTTTTACAATGAATCATGGTTTCTAAATAATTGATTAAATCTTGGATTTAATATAGGATTCCTTTATAAGAGTTTTGAGTATGATTAATGGTGATAGTGGAGAATACAATACGATTCAAGGTAGTTTACTATGTATTGGGTTCCAAACCATGATGCAGAAAGTCATAGTATGATGATGTGACCGATCTGTAAGAATAACATGATGGGATTGATAAACCAATATGTGATGGTTTTGAGTGTAAAATGGTTAATTCCAATATGTGTGGTCCACCTATGTAAGGATTTTACCGTACATATGGTCATGATGTGGAGAAAAATTCCATATAATGAAGGCTGGTTTAAGGATAAGTGGGAAATACATAGTAAAGGGGTGTCATGGTGAAATATACTAAGAATTTGGATGCTCACAAGTAGTAGGGGAAGAGGTCACTCGCTAAGACACCTATCAAATTGGCCCATCACAGTGTTCCCAATATGGTCACTCCATGATGGTATATTATAATGGTGAAATGATTTTTATCTAGGGAATAATGGCCATTATTATACATGTAAAGTTAGGATTCACCTATATTTACCATACATATAATAATCAAATATTTTAGTTTGTATTTCTCAATAAAAATAACATCGCATTCTATAACATGTATCCCACACAACACCAACCTTAAACAAACCGTTAAATAATATTATTGAAATATGGAAGTTATAACCATGTTGGTGGGTTGGTAGGTATGAATTATATTAAAAAAATTATGAAAATTATGCATAAATGTTTAATATATTTAAAATTTATTTATTAATTCAAAATAAATAAGTTCTTGATTTTTAGTATTCCTTTTATGCGTTAAAAATTCATTTTCATTAAAATGGGTTTTATTTCATTTTGTATAGATATTATAATTTATTACAACCAATTTTAGATATTTTATTTTAAAAAATAGAAATAATTTTTTAATTATTAATTTCATAATAGGACTCAAATAATCATTTTATATTTTTTATAAAATGATTGATTTTTGAGTGAATAGTGAAAATGATAATATTTGAAAAATAATCATTTATTTTCATTAAAGAAATTAATTTTAATGTAAAATATTGTTTTTAATTCGGTATAAAGTAATATAAGATCCAATTTATTAAAATTTACCAAATTAATTTAAAATAAATCAATATTACATTTATTTTGGAATAAGTTCATATCTATGATAAAAGTTGTAATTTTTTAAAATTGTTTTTCATTGCATTTTACACATTTATATTATTATTTATTTTTTCCACATATTTAAATTGAATCCAAACAAGTAGACTCTATATATTGATTAAATAGTTCCAAATTTGGTAAATATATTAATTTCCTCCTTATTTATACTAAATTGTAACCATGGAAAATGTTTATCAACCTGATAATGAGTAAAACATGTTAATTAAAGACAATACAATGGGATAAGGTCTAAAAATAAACTCAACACTTAAAATTATTTAATTAGATGATATTAATTCAACTATTTCCATAAAAATTTGTATATATGTCATTTTTTCCATTTTTCTTTCCTAATGACATTTATATTATTTTAAGAAGATAATTAATACAAAATACCACTTTTTTATTATAATATCTATAAAATATTTCCATTAGGTTACAAAGAAGTTAATATTGGTTATAAATTTTTATTTTTTATATTAATATTTATATTTTTTGAATTAATTTATTTTTAATTTTTAGTGATGATATAGTTATCTTAAACTCTTTAGAAATGTTAATATAGTGCTTGTTCTAGCTGTAGAAAAATCAAGTTAAATGATTTTAAGGACAATAAATTTAATATTTTTCTGATAAAATATGGTATTCCATGAATTTGATATGTATTTACAGAGTATAATTAATTTTAAATTCGTTTATATTCAAATTCTATATTTGATGTCTTTTAAGTAAAATTAATTGAATAGTCCAAAAAATGAATATAATTATATTTTATGATGAACAATATTTTATTAGATGATTTAAAAATAAATTTAATATATAATTATAAAACTTAGGATGTTAAATGATCTCAAAATCCATCCATTTACCATTTTTGGGAAACTTATTGACATATAATTAGATTCATGACCCTCAAAGGTTAATAAATCTGTTACCACAATTAAGGATAAAATGAATTAATGAGGTGGTTAAACTGAATGTTATGGTTTAAAATTAACTATAAACATGTATCAATTTAATTTTTTGAAGGAATTTATACTTTAAAATTTCAAAAATTTAAATTAGAGGAATTTGGTACCACTTTAAATGATATTTATATATATTATATTTAAATATTTTAATTAATTTCAAGGGTTTCATTTCTCTCACTTATAAAGGGGAACCACTTCTACTCCATACTATACACATATTAACCCATATAGAATTACCTAGTACTTACTAAATAACTTCCCAATATTTAGACCCATTACCTAGAGCCTTTTTTCTCATCAAATGACCTAATAAAAAATTTTAATTTGTAAGCCAATAGTTGTCTTCTGAGGAAGAGTTATAACTATTAACTGAGTGTCTTCATTTGATTTACTCTTATAAATCCTTAAAAATCAAATATAATCATGATAATATAATAATATGGTTATATTTCATATTATGATATTTTATTTTTATTTAGGAATGTCCCTTATTAACCTATTTTTCAACCTATTAAAAAAACATTGCTCGTGAATATGTAAGGCCTACTATCTCCATATAGCGGTGTAATTTCTTTCATCAAAATTTTACTTGTATAGTTATAAAGTAGGAATTAATGAATATATATAAATTAATGAAATAATTTTGTTTTCTAAAATAAAATATATCTTCTAACTTCTTACTTTTCCATCCATTGTAAAATGATATTGTCTTTTGTGTATACATGTGGACTACCACCTCTACAAAATGATGTGATTGGTTCCTCTATTACCACCATGAATTAATGAATATAATAATTATATATAATTAATATAAATTAATTTCATGTAAATATCAAAATTATAGATATAATGGAACCATTTCATGAACCCTATAACCACAAAAAATTTATAGAAATAATTTTTGAGAGATTGACCGATCAACCTTAAAGTGGTTGATGTATTCAAGAAATATTCAATTAATGGATGAAAAATAACAATAAAATAAAATTAAAATGTATAAAAGTCTAATTTTTTTAATTAATGTATTTAATGAGTATAAATTCATTATATTGAAAGATAAAACTTGTATGAATAAGAAGAGAACCAAGGTAAGGGATTTATATTCCAATTTCATTTTACTTAAAGAATGTTTATATTCAGATATCATTGGGAAAAATTATATTATCCTAGTTATTTAAACCCTATAATTTTTTTATCTTATTGTTAGGTTGTGGTGTACACGGTGTTTCCATTTTCTCTCTTGTGAGATCAATAATTGAAAAGTAAGTTACATGTAAGGTACTATCTTTTAAAAATAATGTTTTGAATTTTTCCTTTAAAATAATTTTGATCCATTACCAAATTTGCTTTAAAATGTTTTAAATAATGTTTTTACAATTATAAAAATATCTATTTAATTACTTTTTAATTTTTTTTACTTTCAAACAATAATTTTAATAGGAATATTTTTTTTATTTTCCAAAATAGGCAGTATTTACCAAAAGTGTGAATGAATATTTGTTTTAACCTAGACTAAATAAAATTTTATTAATTCTTCCATGAATATTATTTGATTTGAATATTAATTTAAAACTTACATTTTTATTCTAAAATAAATTAATTTTCACAATATATTGGTATTTTTTTATTTAAAATGACATTATAAGAAAATAGTGATAATTTTTTAAGGGAATGAAAAGAATTTTGAGAATTGATTTATAACCCTATTCTTAAATGAAGTTAAAAGGAAGTTATTTTTAATGTATTTATTATATTTGTTTGGTTTTAAAACAGAACCATAATTTCTGATGAATTGAAGGTATTATTTGATCTTTTAATGATATTAGATTATACCTTATTTAGAAATTATTCATTGTCTTATGATCATATTCTATATTGTTCTATTTTATTCATTAGACATTATTTTTCTCATTCATGTCCATATTTTTAATATCATAGATAAATTCAAAATAATTTATATTACTTTGTTAATATTTAAAAAATATTCAGTTTATATACTTTTTCTATCAATTGAAGGTAAGTTAATAAGTATATTATTTCATTTAAAATATAAATATTTATTATTTATATTCTTGATTCAATATTTATAATTGGTGACCTAAAAATAAATTTAATGATACACTGTATAGATCAATAAAAATATTAGGACAGTATATGAAATACAAGTTATGGGTGGGGTCCGATTGTAGATATCCCCTGGATACATCAACATGTCCCACGAGAAAAAATTAATGGCCACATTAGATGGGTATTTGGTTTACACTTAACCATTTATTAAGAATAATGTCTTGGTAAAGTGTCATTTTTGTTAAAATTCAGGATAAATTGGTCAAGGAATTGATTGATATTTTCTGAATGTAGAAATTTATTCAATTAATTAATTAAGAATTCAATTTTCAATATGAATGTTATTTTTTATATTATCCATGTATTTTTATTGAACTCAATTTATTTACTGAATGAAATTTGTTTCGATTTTTCACTCTACAATATTTATTAGTTTGTATTTACTCATAATGGATTCCATTTTACATAACCCCTATGTAGAATTCAAGCCCCATTCTATTTTTTTTCATTTCCCAATGATATGAATAATAAATTTAAGGATGATTTTAAGGTTGGGATATCATCCCTTAATATATGTTTTTTTTATTTCCAATTTAATTTGTTAATCAATTATTTATCTAGTTTTTCAAGATTTCTAAACCGATCGATCATATGTGGTGTGATACCTTTTATCCTATATCAGTGTAAGAGATAAATAATATCCTTAGGTTACTAGTGTCAAGGTTTTATGGCTGGTATTAGATAAATTTTATAAGGAACCCATATAATTAGATTTTAAATGAACATATATTACATGAGAATTATGATACACATTTAGAGTATTTGAGATCCTATTAGGGATTTTCATTCAGTGGAAGACTATTTATTGTTAATTTGAGATAACTAAGTGAGTTCCATTATTTAGGGATAGAGAATTAAATAATTAATAGAATCAAAACTCTTGGTTAATGTAGGGATTGCCTTTTTGAGTAAGACAATATAGTATATGTTAGAGTTTAGTAGATCTTGGACATATTAGAGAACCTATATGAGGTTATAATTTATAACATTTACCATATGGAGAAACCCATCATGGTATAATCTGAAGTGATATATATTATGATTATTCCTATCCAACTATCTTTAGTTATGAAAAAACAATCTTAAACTAACTGAATTTCTAAGAACGAATATACAAGTGGCGTTTCATTAATGTTTATGTGATATAGACTATCGATTGAACATGATTCAACATCCCATGTGTTATGAATGTGTTATAGTGAACTTGGTTAAATTATTAATGTGAATGTGATTTTTCACAAGTGCGAATAAAAAGTCCATCATTATCATAATTTCAAAATCGTGAAATAAAATTTTAATGTCCAAATATTTGACTCTAAGGAGATAAGGAATTATGTAAACATATTCTTTAAGCATCATTCATGACACTAATAATTTTATTTATTGATTCTATAATTAATATAATATAATGATTATAAGGAACATGGGAATCAATTGAGAATCATTCTTTAATATTTTAGAGAAAATGGAGTTATATGATAAATTTCATAATTGTGAATGTTGATTTTAGAAAATTTATTTTATTGGAAATATTGTCTCCATGTATGGAATATCTATTTATATTTATATGAAAAAAGGGATAATGAATATTCATATAGATTAATTTAGCCTTTATAGATTTGGATTTTGGGAAACCATAGTTAAATTGGAGAATATAAAGTATTTATTAACTATATTTTTGAACGAGGAATAAGAAAAAAATACAAGGATTTATTTTATAATATTAAACTATATTGAAAATTTATAAAACATATATTTTGGAAAAATCTGTTGAATGGGGTCAATAACCTTGAAAAGTGGTTTTTAATATAATTATATATAATGGGAGATATTTATTGAAGAATGCATATATGGACTTTAATATTATTAGTTGAGACGACTATGTAATACTTGTTGATGTTTACTCCATTTTTTATAGTTTTTTGAGAAAAATTATGTTATGTCATATGTGATTAGGGAATAAAAATATTTGAATATGTGACTATATATGTGATAAAGGTTTTTAAGGAATAATATTAACAAAGGTTTATTCGTATTGGTTATTATTTTATCTTATGCTAACCAGTTGGTTTAAGATAGGAGAAATAAATTATCAAAATATGGTTGATCAAAATATGATTTCAGGGATTCATGCATGAAAAATTCAATATGATAATAATGATTTACATAAAATGAAGAAATTATGATCATAAAAGGGATGAAATCATATAAAAAAATCTTATCATATTTTCTCCCCATGGTGAAGAAATTTCTCACACTCAAGGAAACTAATGATAAATCAATATAGTATTCTACGTAAAATAACTCTCAAATATCATGGTACATATTTTAAAACTAATTTTAAACTATGATACTTATTGAGGTACATTCATAATATGTTTCTTAGGCATAAAAGTGAAATTAAAGTTCATGATAAAATCAATATCATATTAAATTACTATGTTATATAAAATCTAAAAAATAGGAATTAAAATTAGAAGTGTACAATTTAATTAAGATGGGGAAATGAAATACCCTAATATTTTATTTTAAAATTTCTTCTAAAAATAACACTAGGTTTAGTAGCATGTAGTAGATATAACACTATGCTTAAAAAAACAGAAAAATAATACTATTTAACTTGGACTTTGGGAGAGTGGATATAATTAGGAATAAAAAAATTATGAAAAATATGTATGGAGGTTTTATATATTTTAAATGTATTGATGAGTGAATAATAAATATGTACTCAATTTTGACTAAAGTAATTTTATTGCTCAAAAATTTATTTTTTTCAATTTTCTTTTTAGTTTCTTTTGTGGAAATAATAAATAATTATTGCCACTTTTAGAAATTTAATTTGAAAAAATGAATATAATTTTTTAAATCACTATTTAATTAAAGGATTAGGTTGAATATTTAAGATTTTTTTGAAAATATTTAATTTTGATTGAATACTGAAAAATACCAATTTTTTAAACATTTTCATTTCATTCCAATAAATAAATAAATTTAAATGACTGATTTTGTTTTAATTTTTTTTAAATTAATATAAGATCAATTTTATTAAATATATTATAAATAATTTCATAGTAGTTAAATTTCTATCTAATTTTGTTTGAAGTTCATTTTTATACTTAGAAAACAATTTTCTAAAAAATATTTTCTATTTTGTTTAACTCATTTACATTCAATTTGATTTATTCCACTTCTAAAAAAATCATGAAAAATGGATTCCATATTTGCAATCAAGATTTTTTATTTTTTATATAATTTAATTTCATTTTTAGTCCTAATAAAATAGTAACCATGGTAAAGTTTTATCAATATTGTAATGGGTAAAACAAGTTAATTTAGATTAAAACTTTGGGATATGGTCTTAAAACCAACATAAAACATTCATCTAATTCAACGGATGAGATTTATTCAACAACATCCTTCCTCAATTTGAATATATGATAATTTGGTTCCATTTTCATTTGATAATTTAATTTATATTATTTTAAGTAAATAATTAATATGAAATGTCACTCCCTTTATTTCAATATCTATAATATATTTTCATTACAATAAAATAAAGGTAAGATCAGTTATAAAATTTTTCATAAGATTAATACATTATTTTTATGAAATTAATTTATTTTTAATTATTAAAGATGATATAAATACCATAAAATCATTCATAACACTGATATAGTCTATGTAAAAACACTAAAAAAATCAAGGTAAATGATTTAAAAAATGATAAAAAAATATGTTTTCAATGAGTTGTGGTACTTGATGAATTTAATAAGAAATTATAAAGGATAATTATTAGTAAATATTCACTGATTCGATTTCGATTTTTTTGCTCGATTTATTGAAAGTAAAATTAAATCAATTTTCCCAAAATAACTTTAATTATATTTTGTGACAAATAATATTTCATTAAATGATTTAAAAATATAACAATGATAAAATAGAAAAAATGGGATGGTAAGTTGTCTAAAATTTCATCCAATGACTATTTGTGAGCCACATGTCACCTTCTATGTAAATCTATGACCCTTAAAGTATAATTTTTCTACCATGGATAAGGTTAAAAAGAGTAAATAATTGTGTTAAACCAAAAAATAAGGTTGAAAATGCAACTTAAACATGTATAAATTTCATTGTTTGAAGGTATTTTGGCATTATCATGTTCGAAAATTTAATAATGAACCATATTTATATGTATTTGAATAAAGAACAAGATATGAATCTTGAAACCCATGAATTAATTAAATATAAATAAATAAAATCATTAGTTTATAGTCATGAAATATTAAAAAATATAATGGTGTACAATACTAATTTTATCTCAAGAAATATATTGTTTTACAGAGAACAAGTTATCTTGTTTCTCGCATACTCAAACACACTCTGACCACTTATATAATAGACATAACTATCTCAATAACATATTCTAAAACTATATTCATTTATATTTATATTTATAGAATTCATTTATAACCACTTATTGTGAATATACTAGTTGGTTATGGTTCATTTTCATCATCAAATGAGAGAATCTCTAATTGCTTATTTCATAATAGTTTTGAAATTGTGTTGTTGATTCAAGTTTGTTAAAAAAAGTTCATAATTCACATATGTCCAAGATACTATAATCCCGGTGTTTTAATGATTCATTACATACCATTTTCATTTTGTAAAATATAAAGGTATGGTTTGTGAATATGTATTTTTTGAGGAACTAGTTTTATAATGTTTTAGATACAAAGGTGATATAATAAAAAATAATTAACACCATTAAAAAATAATTAAAAAATCATATTTGATTTATTATTAAATGATATTAACACTATATAACATTCCTTAATCATTAATGATATAAATATTATAACATTGTTTACAAAGTTGGTATAACTATCACAAATGGGATTGTGTTATAATGATTTTATGAGTGATGATACATTTTTAGAAAATTTTGATATAAAATTAAATAAACATAAAAATTTCATAAAATTCATACATCATAATAAAATTAATTATCAAAACCATCAATGAAGGGTGGTGATGAGAATTTAAAATCATCATTAATGTATACAGTAATCTGTCATACACACAATTAATGATTCTATTTCTCAATGAATGTGATAGAATGAAGGTATATGATAAATTATTATTTAAAGTTTATAATTTTTAAAAATTAAAATTAATAATTCATCAAATTTATTGCTTTTACCAACTATGAAAAGAGGTTATGAAAAATTAAAGAAGTCATTTTGTGGAGGTGATAGTCTACCGTAGAAACAATGTATGTTCTGTTATTTTTTAAGTGTTTGAGAAGAAATAAATAATATATTTTATATTAATACAATAACACAAAAAATATAATAATTATACTAAGTTCACCACATTATTATACTTAGGGTAGCGATAGAAATGAAAATTTAAGAATAAAAAGCTAAATATTGAGTAGTACTTGTTCAAGGACATTGATGTTTCTTTTAAAAGTCACCTTGGAAGTGGATGGATTAGGAAAACTAATTGGTAGTATAGGATTTGGAAAACGAGATAGGGTCAAATTAGGATAAAAATGGTATAGTTTTATTATTAAATTATAAGGAATAAGGGTGTTATAAAGGGGTGGAAGTCTTACCATTTTATAAGTGAATAATATGGAACTTTTGTAATTACCCATTATTTCAAAATAATGATGTGAAACTATTATAGGGTAAAAGGATACAGAATATGGAAATAATGGAGTGTAGGTTGGGATGATTTCTTTAAATCATCCCCCAATCATTTTTCGATTTTTTTTAAACATCTTTAAATTGTTTTACCACTTGATATTAACATTTTAACATTTTAACAATTTTGTTCATACCTTGGTAAATAGTTTTTACCCAAGTTAATTAGAATATATAAAAAATAAAAGATAAATCCTACTAAAAAATTGAGGCGTGATGTACCTAAATTTATTCCCCATTTAATCCAATTAAATTTATCAATAATATAAGGTTAGAATTTGTTATACAGAAAACAATTTTGTAGAAAAATATGGTATTCCTCGTTATGTGTTCTTAATATTTTATAAAATCAACTGCCAATTAAATTTTTGATATAATATATGTATTCTTGTTAAAAAATAATATCATTTTATTTATAGAAATTTTATTATTTTAATTTATTAGATAAAAATTACACAATTTTAATAAAATGTTTCTTCTAAAATCACCCTTCCACGATTATCATGGTCATTACATTTAATCTCATTAATCATTATTTTATTTCAAAATGAGGTTCACCATATTAAATAATATTAAGATATTGATATAAAATTTTAAATATATTTTTTAGATTTATTTTCTACTATTTATGAAAACTAAATTTTAATATTAGTGAATGAAAATAGTTTGTAGAGTAAAATATAACATAAGTTTAGAAAATGATAAACAAGGGTGTTATAAATTAAAAATATTGCATTGAAATAATTTATTTAAATTTAAATATATTATTTTATGAAAAAATGTTCCAATTACTTTTAAGTGATTATATAATATGATAATATCATTAATGTTATGGTATTATATAAATTGGTATTTTTTTTACTGTTAACAAAAAAAGTCATATACTTTTTTAAAAATATAAAAAATTAAACATAATATTTTATTAACATAAATTATCCAAAAATGAATGTTTCAATAATTTATAAAATTTATAAAAATAACTAAAAAATTAAAATACAATATATAAAGGGGGGATATTTTTATTGAAAAGAATCCCTTTTAAAATTTTAAGTATTATTAATCCTATATTGAATGTATTTTTAATTGACTGTTATATTTTTATCTACTGAAGATTTTAATCTAGTTATAATTTTATTAAAAAATATATCATGGATTTTTTGAGTTTGGTTTTTACATGAAACTTTCTATTGATACACATTTTATTTGAGGAAAAAATATTCTGAAATATTATGGTGTTTCAAAGATGGATTTGAAGGTGTTTTCTAGTAAAATTAAATGTCATTCTATGCCTGTTATCTTATTCCACAATATCTAACATAATTCTAAGACCTCCTTTTTCTTGTGCTTGAATCATAATTTTTATTTCACCATAAAATGGTCAAATAACCTCTATAAAAGGGTATTCTTCCTCCTTTGATTAAATGAATCCCTTATGAGTTTTGTTTCTAGTTCATCAATATCTTTTTTGATAGTTATTGGGATAGGAATTTTTAATGTATTTTCTGATTTTTGGTACAAGTTGGGATGTAATTTTCTTTATAGAAGAGGATTTAGGTTCTTTTGGTATTAAATTCATTTTAAAAATATCATGAATATATTGTATTTGAGGTTTAAATTTCTTCTTTTCTTGGAAAATTTTTTATTATATTCATAGGATTATGGTATTTTACTTAATGATACATTGTGGATGTTTTATGATCTACAAATAACAACATCATGATATATTTTATATTGGTTATTTCTAATTACTTATATAGGGAGTTCTCATACCTCCCCTTAATTTATATTCTATCTCTAGTAAATTTCAGCACTTCCTTTTCTTTAGTCAATAATAAATATTGAAAACTATTTTAGAAACATTGAATTGGTGTTTTTGAACTATTTTAGTACATTTAGTGGAGGGTTTTTAATTAAATTTCTATAGATGTTATAAAATGGATTAAAATATTTATTTAATTTAACACCCAATTTTTTTTAAAGAATAACATTTTTTTGATAGAATATGTGACACACAACCCCGAGCTTAAGAAATCTAATATATATATATATATATATTTTAAATTTGATCTATTCGATAACTTATGAAAGAAGAAACCCCAAGTATAAATGAACTATATTATGGAATAACATTATAATCAATCCACTAAATTATTAGTTATTATTTTTAATAAATAATTTATAAAAAATATGGTTATATATTTATTTTCAATAAAATATGAATCATTTAAAAGAAAATGAAATGTCTTATAAAAAAATATATTTTTTATTCTTTTAAAAGAAGTTTTAATTGCTTTGTGATCAGATAATTTGAAATTTAATTTCACAACTATTGGAAAGTTTCTTTGACAAAAATAAATTATTTTTTAAATCATAATATAAAATTATTTTGGCATGAATTTTTGGGATTTCCCAAAAATATTTCTCTTTGCGATGATTAGTGAGAAATATTGAATTTTAATTGAAAATTTCCTTTTTGATTTAAAATATTTATAAAGTTAAATTATATATTTTTTGGTTTTAAAGTAAAATTAGTTCAATTATATAACTATTAATCCAATTTATTTCATTTGATCATTTTTATAATGATTCTTGATATAAGTACTTTTTAAATTTTTGAAAATGGTGTCTTTAAAACCCCACTTTCTCTTTATGTTAGCTGGATTAATTTTAAATTAAAATGTTTCAGTTTTGTAAATGTAATTTTTAAAATATTTTTACATATTTTGAACAAGAATAATTTATATCATCTAATAATTTCAACTTATTTGTTTTTCCTAGTTAATGATAAAAATTATAAAAACTGTTTAGGGTGGTTAATGTACAAATGGTATTACCTAGGGGATAAATTAAAAATATAAGTGTTAAAATTACATAAAAACTTATATAAAATATATTGGATGATTTTTTTGAACTAATCATGTATATGTAATGATAATTATGAATTTTTACCCTTTTTTATTGTGGAATATATATTTTTTCTTTTTATTTTAAAACATTACAAGCACACTACTCACCTCACTTATAAAAGGCCACCAACTCTCCTATCTTCTTCATATATTCACATGATTTTGGATAAAAAATGACCTGACTAAATCACCTCTAAATCAAAATAACCTATTACTATATGAATTATCTTGTTCCAAAATCCATAATAGGAAGGGTTTTGGTGAAAACTTAAAGAGGTTACTTGAAGTAGAGGAAACGTTCTTTAATGTGTTTTTTTTATATTTTTCACCTCCACCTCCATCAATTTTTATTAAAATATATTGATTTTATAACCACAATATCTTACATATATTTATATGTTTTATGTTATTTTAATGACCTAAAAACATACCAACTTCCCTCAAATTGGTTAAAAATTCATCATTCATGTGTACAATGAACACCACCTCGCAAACTAATGGAATATGTTTTTTTACCACCTGTCATTATTGGAAATGTTGATGGGTATATATTGTATGTATGATATTTCTAATATAATTACATATATAGAGTTATTATATCATATATACCCTTTTAATTTTCATTATTTAGGGTATAAGATAATGTTGCTCATGTGTATAATGGACTACCACCTCACAAAGCGATGTGACTCATTTTTAACTAACTCTTTATATAGAAGGAAATAAGGATAAATTATTTAAATATATTTGGTATTAATGAAATAATTATTATATTAATGAAATATTTATCATTATTAAAAGATTACATTAATAATTTTCTTTCATACCTTTCACACACTTAAAGATGAAATCTTCATTCATCTATGTGTGGACTACCACCTTCACAATGTGGTGCAACTCTCTTTTCATCACCATGACACATAAATGATATATATAATTATATTTAAGGAAATAACATTTTATTTATGATATTATGATCATTATATAAATAATTATTATCAATTAATGGGTGATATGATATTATACAAGGATAATATATTGTTCTATTATAAATATTTGTTAAAACCACTATATAAGATTTTAAAGAATGATTAACCAAAAGGAAGCTTTTGGTAAGGGTTTTTTTAAATAAATTTCCATTCCTTGGTTTAAAATTTTACTTCATTGATTTTGTTATTCAAAGACTCCGTGTGTAATGAACTTTGAATATTTTGTGTTTTATTTCCAATTCTTTATATGGATTTATATTTGATACTCATAATAAATTCATTGATTAATCTCTACTTTTTTAGATATAATATTTTTATTGGAATTCATCTCAATGTCCCTTCATTAAGGTATTATGTAATTTTATGACCCTAATTAAATTTTATGGTATATATGCTTTACATTTGACATGTGATATACTAAATAATTTATTACTCATTATATTTTAATATTTAATTTTAATTTTTTTATCCAAGGGGATTTGAATTAAATATTAACATGTGGTAATTAATTTTATAACTCAATTTCATTCATTAGGCTATACTACCTAATAATTGTTTTTAATATTATATTGTTACGTGGGAATTGAATTTTGAATTATTTATATTCTATATCTAATTATTTTATGTGGATTGAAATTTGATATACATAATCGATTCATTTGTTAATTTTAAATTAAATGTTATGGTATTTGAAATGGTATATTTCGCAATCTCATTTTAATAATGATTATTTGTAGTTGAATTTTCATTGAATTATATTATTTTATAAATTTTTAATAAACCATTTTATTTTTTTCTCATATTTTTATTAATGAAATTTTTAATTAATAGTTCCATTTTCCCACTCTTTGGTACTTAAAATTTATGAGAAAAGTCTTTTTTGAAAATATGAGTTAATTTATCTCTATGGTCAGATTTGTTTCTTCCAAAACAATGTTTTATAAAAATGTTCATAGAAATTTTTCTATCCTTTTAAAAATGATTTATATAATTTTTTTTACCCATTTTGAATTTTTATAAAAAATATTAAAGGAATCTTCTTGTCATTTTCAAGCCAAGTCCCGTTTTTCTTGTACCAAAAATGTGAATGGAATATTTATTTTAACGTACTTGGATTATATGGAATTTTAGACCGTCATGAATAATAAATGTTTTAAGGGTCCCTTTATAAGTTTATATGATTATTTTCATAGAAAATTATTTACAAAATATTTTGTGAAATTTTATTTTTAAAAGGTGATTTTCAAAATAAAAAAGGATATTTTCCTCAAGAATGTTTTGAAAGATATTTTTGTGATATTTTTATTCATCAACAATAAACACCATTTATTTTAATTATTCTAAATTGGTGATATGTTGTATTAATAACATATTCTATATTTATATTGATTTTTAGCATCATTTTGACTAACTAAAGTATTAACATTCACTTAATTGATTCATTTTTTAGTAGTTGACTTTCTATTGAAATATTTACTTACCTTTAATAATTGGAAATGAAATTTATGCTAAATTTAATATTATTTACCATGGATTTTTATATTTTATAAATCAACTATCATTTATACATATATTTTTCTACATTGAATGTTATTATTTTATTTGGGGAAATATTTATAAATCAATGTTCTTTAGTCACTACATATATTTTATTATAAGGCACATTGTTCATAAATGAAATTTTTTATTCGATATATGAGGAATGAGTCTGACCTAAAGTGATGGGAGGGGATTGGAAATATATAACCCCTTAATGAATTGATATTTTCATGAGTAGAATTAGTAATATTTCATTAAATAGGTTTTTAATAGTATATTTAAACTATATTGTGAATGGTATTTATGTAGAGGTATCATGATGCTAGAGATCACATCGTCTAATTATTTAGTATTTCCTTTTTTAAGAATTTAGTTTTTATTATCCATAATATTTTCATAAAAATTTTATCTTTATATGTTAATTATTAGTTTATTGATTAAATTCAATGTGTTTTTAGTTATATACCATTCCATATTTATTATTCATTTTCTTATTATCCATGAGATTTTCATAATGATTTTATCTCTGGATGAATTTAATTATTAGTTTATTGATTAAATGATATGTGTTTTAAGTTATTTACCTTCCCCAACTGATTATGGATTATATAATTATAATATCAAAGTTATTTATAAAATGGAATTTGTTTTCAGTTATTTACCTTGACATATTGATTATTCACTACTAGAAATACACCATATAATAATGGTTTTAATCCATTTGTATAGCCCCTAGAACCATCAGTATAGTCCATTCCAACAGTTCCTTAAACCATTGTCTTATTTTGTGTGTGTATATCCCTATGCCAATGGTTTTTATGAAACCATTGGAATAGGAAATTTAGATTCACCCTATACCAATGGTTTAGTACAATGGTTGGAATAGATTTCTTATTCCAACAGTTTGGATAGTCGTTGATATAGGATGGTTGGATATAAGTTATCCCAATGGTTTTATTAAACCATTGGTAAAGGTGGTTGGATTTATGTTTTACCAATAGTTTTTATAAACTAATGATATAATTATATGGTATTTTTTATGGGTCTGTACCGATGGTTTCTGAACCCATTAGTATATCCTTTATGTACATTCCCACCATCCAAAAACACCTCCTATGATTTCCTAAAAGCATCAAAAACCCCAAACACCTATGCCCACACCTCTATAGCCACACCCCTAAACATGTTACAAGCATTATATAAAAATCAAGAAACACATTATTATACTTAATGAGTTATAATAAACAACACATATATATAATCACATTCATTCATCAAACATCATATCTTATAAATATCAGTCAGGAATGTAAAGGATCGATATCTCTATCATTATAATTAATATAATAACTAATATACTCATCACCATCATCATCATAATCACTATCTCCATAACCATACTTCTATATTTCTTATTTACACTTGAGAAAAAGAGTATCTGTCTAGGAACATATCATTTAATTTTAAATAATTACCTTTTTAATAACATTGAATATTTTAAAACATCAATAGAAACATGATATTACTAAAATGTAAATTTTATAAAATAATACCAAATAACCTATCAAATAATTTCAAAAAACATAAAATTGATATAAATATCTTGAGAAACTATATTTGAAATATAAAAACTAAGTTATGCACTAATTTTACACATATAATCTCAATTTAATGATTTAATCAACAATGGGTTTTTATCAAAAAATTGATAAGGATATAATCTCCCACCATTGAGAGAGTTTAAATAAATTCAGTAGGAAGTAGCGTCATAATACAACCAATTAAAACATTATAAACCAAAAAAACTATAAAAAAATAGCAACATAAAATTTAGATAATCAACTTAGTCTATGAAAGTGAGATTACTTATTAAAAATCCTCATAATAAAAAAAATTATTTTTACTAGGTTCAGAAGCTATGAAACATGTTTGTTTGACAATAATGATAAATATAACTATGATATTTAATGGTTTCAACTTTTTATGGAAAAATAAACATAATTAATGAACTGTAAATAAAAATATGTTCTATATAGTGTCTAATAATTACAAAAGTCTTATAATTTGTGTTTTGGGTGTTTTAGAAGTGTTGGAGTAGATCATGTAGGATGGTTAAAGGAATATTATCGTGTAAATTCATATTAAGTTTAATATTTCTAATTTGAGTTAGGTATTTTTCTATAAATGAGGATGCCTCTATGAATTTGGTCTAGATTTTATTCTATATTTATGTGTTAAGTGAGATGGAATCTGAAATTGCAGTTTTATCAGATGTCTTGGTAGTTGGGATTATTTATTCTCAATAAGTAGTAGTTTTGTCATTCATGGTAACTATGAATTTTTAGAGTAATCCTTGTATGGTGAAAGAAATAGAAGAAATATAATAATTTCTGAGTCAAGGTATAATGATATAATGATTGTTCAAGAATCCATCATTCAATAGAATATGTTTGCATTGATTTTTGTTTAGGTTGTTACTTTTAGTTTTTATTTTTATAATTGTTATATAGGATTAGTCTAGGATTGGGATAGGTGTTAGGTTTATGTATTTTGTTAGAAGTTAGGTTTTTTCTTGTGTATATTTTGGTTTTAGGATTAAAGTTCATTTTTTTGTTTTAGTTTTAGGGGTTATGTTTAGATTTAAATAAAAATAATATGGCTGTATTTTTTTTGTTTTGGGTGATTGAGTTTAAGTGATAAAATTTTAAAGGGTTTAGTTTTAGGTTTTAGGTTTGGATATATGTTCGGATTATGGGTTAATATATGAATGTTGTGGGAAAGGCTGAATGACATGGCTATTTCACCCCTAGGACTGTCATCCATCAAGGATAATTGATTAAAAATTAGGTGCATGACTTAGAATTAATGTACTATAGTCGTACCCTCTCCCTAGGATTATCTAATAACTGGAAAATCCATTAGAATCATTAAATAATAAAATAAATAATTGAGTGGTTGACCATTCATATATTTTTCCTTCTAACTAGGTGTTTTAAGTTCTATATTAAATTCCTTTAAATTGTTTTTAAGTAATTTAAACTCAATTAAGAATCCTTTTTCTACATTAATTATACATTATAACTGAAAAAATTAAAAAAATAGATAACTAGTGGCGAAATATTCATGTTTTTCTTAAGTATTTTCCATTATTTTTATTTTGAAATATTTTTCCTTAACCCTTTGAAATTTAATTTCATAAAAGGAAAGTTGTTTCCCTATATAATTGTAATTTCCTGAACTGGGTGCCACATACCTGTGATCTGAGATGATTAATTACATGAAATCAAATGTTGCTCCCCATATTCCAAATTTTACCAACTAGAAGTGAGGGTATAATATAAAGCATTCAGAGACTATGCCGTCTTTATTAGAGTAATAAAATAGAGAAAAAAGAAAAATAATAACTAAATGAAGATAAATAATAACTGAAATCATACTAAAATCAATAATAGGATAATATCACAGGATGAACCAAAACAGTAAAAAAGATCCAAAGTAAACAAATAAAATATTTCAGTCCATAGTATGTGTCATGTGTCAACATAAAAACCTAAAAATAAAGACACTAAAAACATTTTATGGGTACCAAAACCATGTCTGGTTCTTTAATCCATGCCCCATCCAAAATTATTCATCAAACATAGAGATATTTTACTTATAATATCCTAAAAACATGAAGTCTGTTTGGGTACTGATCAGGAAGACTGAGTATGGTGCGAGTAAAACCCAGTTATCCACCACTGATGATGTCTAAAACAATATCTACTCAAAAAAACAATATGCTGTTTTATAAATAAAAAACCAAAATAAGGTAAATAGTTATCATATTTCATTATTCTTTAATTGGATAAATAATTACCGGGTCTCAAAATGACACTCCATCTGTCAATACCTTCTTTTTACCATTTTGGATTCTGAACAATATTACATATGGAAAATCACAATTCATTATAATCTTTAGGTTTCATTTATCATTCAATTTAAATTTCATAATCATAGACACTTGGAATGATATTCCAATGCCAACATTTTGGGTTTAGTACTCCATGGCTAGAACACTATGGATATTTGAAGCATCATTCAATGCCCCACAATACATATATCAATTAATCACAAGTGAGATTTGGAAGCATCAGTCAATGCCACACACTCATTTATCACATGAATGAATTTTGGTCTAGAATGCCTTGTCTGTCACCCTAGGATATTTTAAGAATCAGTCAGTATCACACTACCCATTTATCAAACAATCACACATTTTACATATATCACATTTAACATTGTTAATAATCATTAACCCTATCTACAAGATTTCACATCATGGTATACCATTTCAATTATTAAAATAATTAAGGTCCATCAATTTAATTCACATGGAATAATATGAAAAAATCACTATTAAACCATTCATCAACCTTTAGTTATATATTTCATCAACCCTTCAAGGTTAATCCAAACATCACTTATTTACCATCAATGAGTCAGTTAATCATTCAATTAATAAATCAATTCCACAATATGATCAATTATCCAACTACACAATTCCATTAACTGGCTTATTTCAAAACCTCCTTAACCAAGGAATTTGAAAATCCATTAATTAATTAATTTACCAAATTAATTAATAAAATTTAAGAGGAAATTTCTAAACATGCAATAGAGATTTCAAAATTACATACACATATTTAAATTCATTAATTTTTTAATTTAATAATAGACCACCTAACTCAAGATCGTTGATAGATGCTTGCTAGTGGAAATACCCAAATTGAAGTAGAACTTTCAATTATACAATAAAGAAAAAGACTTAGATAAAATACTATACAGTAAATTGAACATTTTAATATGTATAAAATCCAAGATCTAGAAACATCACTAATAGATAAAAAATCCCTTAAAAATAAGATATATATACATGAGATAGGGAGGAAACTATTCATAATGATATCTCTTACTGAGATAGGTGTTGATATATAAAATTGACATTTGATTCACTATGAAAGAAGTTTAGAATTCCTTGGAATCCATCTAAGAGCCTCCAAAAATGAGATAAAATATTTAGTGTTGATCTGGGGTGTTTAGGGATATAATATAATGGTTTGAATAATTTTTCAATTGATTTTTATAGGTTTATTTTTTCATGCACACCATTTCTAGTACGGGGCATATAGTTGCCTTAACTGTGTGCCTAACCATGTTCCAACTTTTAGGGGTTTCATGATTACTACTTAGAGGGAGCACAGTTTGAAAAACTACGTGATAACCATGCAATCATCCTCTTCCTAGGATTTCACGGTTTTCTAGGTAGGGAACATGGTTTGGGAAATACATGCACCAACCAGGGACTTACCAAAACCCCTCCAAAATGTATCTAGTTTCACATGAAAACTCTCTAAAGTAAAACCCAAAAAAGATATATTAAAGAACAAGGAAAAAGAGTAACTAAAAACCAATCATGATTTTTCCCTATAAAATTTTGTTTTCTTACAATCTCCCCACCTTATAATATCTCCTTCTCAAGTTTTACTCCCAAGCATCTCTATAATTCTTAGTTAAAAAATCAGGCTGCTGAGCCTATATATCCTCTTCTTTATCCCTTGTTTCCTTCTAAACACACCCATGTTTCCACAATACAAGAAGTATTGGAATTGTATTTCCCCGAAATACTTTCTTACTAAGATCTAAAAAATGTAAAACATGATCCTTAAAGGATGAATCAATCTGAAGCTCAACATCATCCACATCGATCACATGAGAGATTTCAAGGTGAAACTTCTAAATCTGTTTCACATGAAAATGTCATGCATGACACTGTACCTCTATAGAATAGAAAATTGGTACCACACTATCCCGATTCTATCCAAAACCTAAAAAGTTCTAATAAACCTCGGCACCAACAAGACATGACTATTGATCCTATAGTGAACCAATATAAGTGACACCCAAAAGAACACACAACCTCTAAATATAAACTCTATGGGTCATCTATATCTATCAACATATGACATCTACCTACTCAAATCTATATTCATTTGTTTCAAAATCAATTGAACCTTCTCCAATATCTCCTCCATGAGACTCAGTCCCAATATATCTGAGTCTCCTACCTGTATCCAGCATAGAGCTGATCTTTATTTCTTACCATAAAGAGAAACAAATGGTTCCATATGAATAGTTTCATAACAACTATT
The DNA here is from genome assembly GCA_963277665.1 of Viscum album. Lineage (NCBI taxonomy): Eukaryota > Viridiplantae > Streptophyta > Magnoliopsida > Santalales > Viscaceae > Viscum > Viscum album. The sequence goes on from OY728146.1 coordinate 1,788,510,189, forward strand.
GTTATAGGAGAATTCCACCAGTGTTAAGTGATTCTTCTAGAACCACCAATGTTAATAACACATGCTCATAATATATCCTCAAGTACCTGAATAATATATTCTGACTGTCTATCTATTTGTGGGTGGAATTTCATACACAACAATACCAGTGTTCCAATAACCTTGGGAAATACTTACAAAAAATGTGAAGTAAAATGTGATTCTCGATATGAAAATATACTCTTTATCATCCCATGAAGTTGGAATATCTCTCACACATACAATCTTCTAAAATAATCCACTATTAATGTTTCATGTATTGGCATGAAATGTACTACATTCATCATTATGCCCACAACCACCCAAATAGAATCATTATTTCCTGGAGTCCATGAGATACCTAAAAAAATCATTGGTAGAATCATACCACTTATACAATGGAATGGGAGAAAAATTTAGTAGACCAATGAGTCATTGATGCTCTTCCTTCACCTTTTAACAGGTGTAGCATCGCGTTACCAACCCTACTATCTCCTTTTTCATGCCTCTCCACCAATACTATCGACATAGGTCACAATTTTTTTTGGTAAAACCCTGATTCCACTCTCACTTTGAGGCATGAAATTCATACATCAACTCCTCCCACATTCCATTAGGAACAACAACACAACCCTAGACATAGGCAATCTCATCTTCATCTATAGTATAATCTGAAGGTGACTCCCCCACCTTCAAAAATTTCCCTCAAGAACAAATATTATGGATCCTAATACAGCCTCTTCCTGATATGTCTCAAAAGTGAATACCCCACTAAAATTGATATGAGAGTCATATTCTTCTCACCACCCTAAACCATAACATGCATCTAAAAAAACAATGAAATCATCATTCCCTCAAAACAAGTCTCCTGAACTACCTAAGTCTGAGTTTTCCTATTTAAATAATAAATAACACTGCTTCCATTCTCAGGTATATATTCTAGCATAAAATTAAATGGCTTCATATACTCAACCCACCCATACTACTATAGATTCATATATCTCTGTGAAAAGATATAATTTTAGCTCTATTGATTGGTATACAAAGTAAACCTTTTTCAATTGATAATTAAACCAACAATTCAAGTAATAAACAACTTCATCTAATTTGAGGTCATGCATAGTGTAATTCTATTCATGAGGCCTCAACTGCCATGAACCATTGGCCACAACTCAATAATCTTACATAAAAACTACTCCAAGTCCTATCCCATATTCATCACAATATATTGTACACACCTCCCACAACTCAAGTAGGATCAAGATAATAATGGTTAAAAAATGATTCTTCAACTCTTTGAAAGAATTATTTCTTTCTCCATACCATTCAAACATTATACCCTTCTTGGTCAACCCTAAAATAGGTTCTTCTAAGTGGGAAAAGTCATGAATGAACCTATGATAATAGCCTACCAATTCTAGAAATATGTGGATATCAAGATCATTTTTGGGATACTACAATGAAAAAACAACCATCACCTTCTTTTGGTATACTACCACACCTTCCTTCGAGATGATGTGACCCAAGAAGTATACCGGGTAAATTCAAAATTGGAACATAGAGAGTTTTACAAATAGCTAATACTCTCTAATTGTGCCTAGGAAAATGTCAAGATTTTTTCTATGATCATCACGAGTCTTGGATTACACCAATATGTAATCCATAAACACTACCGCAATATTATCTAGGTATGGGTGAAAGATTCTATCCATCATGTCCATAAACACTATTAGTGCATTTGTCAGCTCAAACGACATAAAAAATAACTCATAAAGGCTATAAAAGCAACTAAAAGAATTTTGAGGTATGTTAGAAGGTCGAGCTGTCAATTGGTGTTACCATAATCTCAGGTTGAACCTAGAGAACACACAAGTTACTCTCAACTGGTCAAAGAGAACATCAATACATATAAGAGGATATCAGTTCTTCACTATCATCTAGTTTAAATTCTATTAATCAACACACAAGTGAAAGGTTCTACTAACCTTCTTAGTAAATAGGACTAGAGAACCCTAAGGAGACATACTCAGATGGATAAATCTCTTATCCATAAAATATTCTAGACGAGTCTAGAGATATTGAAGCCCTTTTGGTTCTATTTTATATAGTGGAATGAAAACTGGATCAAATCCATGCATAAACTCAATAGTAAAATCCACATTCCTCTCAGGTGTCATCCTTGAGAAGTCCTTAGAAAACACATCATAGAACCAATATACTATTGGTGGAAAGAAATAATAATTCACACCCCCATAGTCTATAAGTATACCTGCATCTTGGGTAGTGAGCTCCCCCACTTGTTGATAAACTGGTCCTGGACATCCCCCCCTCATATCCCATTATCCAAGGTGTACATAACTGTCACCCTCAGGAGATATAAAGGTCAATCTCCTTTGGTAATAATCAATGTGGACTTGGTACACTACTAACTTATCCTCACCCAAAATTCAGTCAAATACTGACAGGTACACTATATAGATATCCCATAGAAAATGATACCCCCAACCTTGGGAGGACACCCCTTGCACAAACAAATGTCTCTAGAACATTACCCCAAATTTTTATCCATCATCATAACCCCAATTAGAAACTACACTTCTATACTTATCCCATTTAAAATTTGTGTAGATATAATAAAATGATATGCTCTAATATCAAATAATGAACTAGTAGGTGTAGAATCTACAAGAAAAGTCCCTCTAACTATTGATGGTACAACCTCACTATCTGTAAGTGTTTGCTGAATGACATGAAACATTCCCACACCTTTTCCCTACAATATTATCTGGGTCTCCTTAGATGATCCACTTTACAAATATGGGTGATCTTTCCTAGAAGCACCACTACCACTACGTCTACCACCATAACCATTAGAACAGTATCTTCCTGGATGTTACGATGTAGTAGACTCTCTTCCAAGACTCTGGTTCATCCTAGATACTATATCATTACAAATTTTTCATGGGTTTTCGGATAACTACTCTATAAGTCCCATCATATCTCGATATTGGAACTCAAGTAGTGATCAGGGAAAATGTCTATGAATGTGACCTGACCTACCCCACTAGTGGAAGGTCACCTGAGAAGGGTCCTGAGTAACTGACCCTTCCCCTTGGCCACTCTTCTTTCTACCCACTTGGTTGAAATTCTCATTGTGATTCTTCCTACCATTGGAAGAAACAACTCCTGGTTGTCTAGAAGAAACCATATATCCTTCACTGGAAGACTCCTTCAGGTTTCCCTCATATATGATATCTCAATTTACCACTTATGAAATATTTTTTAGCCGAAATATATTTTATAGGGTTTTAATTTCACCTCTAATCCAATCTTTAAATTATTTCACCTCCATTGACTCATATCTTGGTGATGCAGGATAAAAGTACTATAGATTTATAAAACGAATAAAATATTCCATGATGGACATTCTCATATGATTTAACCTCATAAATTTTGATTCTCTACCTTACTTGAGTGTATCATGGTGAAAGTAATCCAAGAACTTCTCCTGAATGTCATTCCACTCCATATTGTACAACTATCCATCCTATGTCTAGATGTCCCACAAATGCTTCACTTGACCACATAATATATAAGCAGTCGATTTGACACTCTTCTTAGTAGAAGTCTCCATGTGGTCAAGAATCGTCTGGTTAAACTCAATCCAGATCTCACTCTCTCTCGTAAACATGAGAGAGTGTCGCAAGTGAAACTCCGATGTCATATCATACATAATTTTTACAACATTCCCTAGTCACCACTCCATAAAATGCATGAAGTGGGAAAAATTGTCACATAATTCATCTATGACACCCTCACTCAGAACTATAGGGGTCTTAGGTTCAATGGATAAAGGATCATTTCTATCCATTCACCCTTACAATATTATAAAAAAGAACCATTTTAGATACATATATCTAAAATTCATAAAACACAAATATGAGGATCCATTTCACAATATTAGTACTTTTATGTGATGTGGATTGAAATTAAGTCATAACAAAACAACCCTCATATTCCTCACTACAAAGTGAAAACCAAGGAACTATCACTACCCTTAACCAACCTACATCTATGTAATGATTTGAAAATGGATTACACAATCTTATTTCAAGTTTCTCATTAGAAACACAATTTTTACTTTCAAATTACCACCGTATTCATCATTTATAATTTTTTAATTTCATATTGGGAACCTTTTTCAATAAAATCACACAAGAAAGAAGAAATAATAAAATTCTAACAAAGTACTTAGAATATGCTTTTCTATTCATGTCTAAAATAATGCATGTCATAATAATTCTTGAGTTCCTAAAATGATTCTTGTATGTTCAACTCTTTTTACATATTAGGCCATGGGTGAAATATCAAAACCTCTTTGAATAATAATAACATCACACAACATGTGCATCACCCAATGTGAAATAACATCCAAATGTAATAGAAAACATTAATAATAGATATCATACCCTGGGTACTTGGGTTTTCCCTTGTACGCGGGTTAGATACTCCCATGAATGAGCTCATGAACAAGGCCCAACTCATATAAGTCACCTATTTAATTTTCCCAAATAGTAAGAAAAATGAAAAGAAAAGAAAAATGTGCTATGTCACCACTTGTAATTTATTGACTTAGGTGCCACAAAATAGTGCCCCAAGCCAGTCAGTTACAAGAAATCAAGACTGCCTCCCCATATTACAGAGGCTTTTGACTAGTAGCGAGGGTATAATATAAAACAAGGGGAGACTATAAGTTATTTATTAGGGTAATACAATAGTGGAAATAGAACAATAATAACTAAATGACAATAACTAATAACTTGAATCGTAATATAATAAAAAACAAAAAAATATCACATTATTAACCAAAAAAGGAAAAAAATCCAAACTAAAGTAGTAAATATATTAAGGACATAATAAATTTCAAGTGTCAAATGAAAACCCTAAAAATAAAGATACTGACAACTCCTAGTGGGTCTGGACACCATATCTAGTTCCCTGATCCATGCTATCCCAAATCAGCCATCTATCACAGGTATCTTTCCCAAATACTATCCTATAAACATAAAGTATATTTATTTACTAATCCGGAATCCTGAGTAGGATGTGAGTATAATTCAGTAGGCCACCAATGATAGTGTCTAAAACAATATCAGTCTATAACAGTGTATGAAGTTGCATAAAGAACAAAGCACAATAAGGTAAATAGTTATGACATTTCATTATTATTTAATTATCCACATAATTACTTGGGTTATAAATGACACCCAAATCCATTAATATATGCTTCATCCCATTTCAGAGTCTCAACAATATCACATTGGGAAATAAAAATTCTTTATAATCATAAAATTTCATTTGTCATTCAATTCCAATTTCATAATTACATACACCAGTAACAATAATACAAAGTCAAAATTTGGGGTCATGATTTCCATGTTTAACACACTCTGGGTATTTGAAGCATCAGTCCGTGTCCCAAAAACCATATATCAATCAATTATAAGTAATATTTTTAATCATTATTTCATGTACCAAACTCATTCATCACTTGAATTCATTTTTTCATATAATACCATGTCTAACACCCCATGGGTATTTGAAGCATCAGTCTATATGCCATAACCTGTCTATCAAGCAATAAAACATTTCACATATATCAAAATGTACATAGTTAATAACCATTAACCATATCAACAACATTTTATATCACATTATACCATTTGAATAATTAGAACAATCAAGGTCCATCACCTTAATTCACATGAAATAATATGAACAAATCACTATTGAACCATTTATCAAACTTTAATCATATAATTCCTCAACCCTTCAAGTTTAATAAAAACACCACATACTTACCATTAGTCATTCAATTTATCATTAAATTTGACAATCAATTATATAATCCCATCAATTGACCAATTACACAATCCCATTAATTAAAAAATTTCATAACCCCATTAACCAATCAATTCCCCAATCCATTAATTAATTAATTAACAAAATTAATTAATTTAATTCATGATAAAATTGCTAAAAGTGAAATATAGATTTCCCAATTACATACACATAATGGACATCAAGACTTTTGAAATGGAATAACAGACCAACTACATCAATAATTTTGATGGATTCTCACAAATTAAAATTACTAAATTAAAGAGGAACATTCAATTACACAATGAATAATGAGATATATATCCAAAATCTAGATCCAAATTCAAATGGTTTATGATATATCAAAACCTATATCTATATAAATGACCAATAGAGGAAATAATCCCTTCCAAATAAGTGAGAAATATGGGTGGGGTGGGGGACTAATTAGGATAAGATCTCTTACTCGGAGAGGTGAGAATATGTAAAAATGATCTTCAATTCTATAAGAATAGAGTTTAGAAGACCTTAGAGTCCACATAGGAACCACAAATAAATAAGAGAAATGATTTAGGATAAAAAGGGGCATTTATGGATATAACTTGGGTGTTGAGGAATTTTTATATAATTTTTGGTAGTTTGTTTTTCTAAATTCATTGTTTCCTATAAAGGGAACACAATTTTCCCTAACCATACGCCTAAGCATGAACCTACTATTAGAGGTCACATGGTTAATAATTATAGGGTGAATGGTTTGAAAAACCATGAACCAACCATACAATCCCTCTTGGCCTAGGGTTGCATGGTTTTCTTGGGTAGGGCACACATTTTGGAAAAACCATGCGTTAACCATGAACTACTGAAGACCCCTCCCAAAAATATCATGTTTCATCCTGAAACTCCTCAGAGTAAAACCCAAACAAGATTTAATAAAAAAAGGAAAAATAGTACCTAAAAAATGATCATGATTCAGCTCTAGAAAAGTTCAATGTCATACAAAAATCCATGTATTTAGACAGAATTAAAAAATGTTGACATCAATAATATCATATTTTGAATCTAGAATTGTTCATTTATTACAGTATGTTACATTTAAATAAATTTTAATAATTCATGATGTTTTTGAATAATAGGGATAAATTTTCTCTATATCAACTTTAAATTTTTTTAACACCTCTCAAGATCATTTTCTCTTTAATTTGTGATGATAATTGATTTTTATTTCAGTTTCAGTAGCCACTACCAATTCTAGATTTCCATAAGATTTTTCTAGTTTTTTTCATCCAAGTAATCATACTTAAGTTAAAAAAATTCGATAGGATATTTTCAAATTAATAGATATTTTATATATTCTTTTTAATTTCATATAAAATCCACAAAAAACATTAGTTTTTCCCATAGAACTATACTTAAAAATTACATGAATTTTAGTACAATTTTGGAATTTTTAGAACACTGATGTGTCTCCCTTCATGTGTATTTAGAACCCATTACACATGTTCCCAAATTTTTTCTTAATACTTTATTATTTTGTTACTAATATATTTTTCTAATTGGATTAGCAAAAATATCTTTTAGAACACTAATATATATATTTTGGAACAAAAAAATATTTAACATTAATAATATATTGATATTTACATGAAAATGATTTAGAAATAAAATAACTTTAATTACTTAATGATTGATAAAAAATTAAAGGACATTCACTAAATTAATTAAATCTCATACCATAAGTGCATTAGTTAATAGAATTTATTTTTTATTATATGTTTTCATAGATATATTAATGTATCATTTTTATTAGTTATTTTCATTCCAACTACTTGTCTAAGTTCAAACAAGATCATTTCCATGTTCTACCTTTAGATAATAAATTTTTAAAAATTTCATATCCATTGTATAAAAATTGTATGCACATCCAAAATTTGAGTTTATGAAGTGTTGAAAATTAGATATTATACTCTAAAAATATAATTATTTTTGCTATGAATGTACCTATTTTATGTTTCTTACCTATTAACATCTCAAAAAACTATAGGAAAATGTTTAATTTATAGGGTAGGGCACACATTTTGGAAAAACCATGCGTTAACCATGAAATGCTGAAGACCCCTCCAATAAATATCATGTTTCATCCAGAAACTCCACAAAGTAAAACCCAAACAAGATTTAATATAAAAGGAAAAAGTGTACCTAAAAAATGATCATGATTCAGCTCTAGAAAAGTTCAGTATCTTAAAATAATCCATGTATTTAGTCATGAATTAAAAAATGTTAACATCAATAATATCATATTTTGAATCTAGAATTGTCCATTTATTACGGTATGTTACATTTAAATAAATTTTAATAATTCATGATGTTTTTGAATGATAGGGATAAATTTTATTATATCAACTTTGAAATTTTTTAACACCTCTCAAGATCATTTTCTCTTTAATTTGTGATGATAATTGATTTTTATTTCAGTTTCAGTAGCCACTATCAATTTTATATTTCAACAAGATTTTTATTGTATTTTTCATCCAAGTAATCTTACTTCAGTTCAAAATATTCGATAGGATATTTTCAAATTAATAGATTTTTTATATATTATTTTTAATTTCATATAAAGGCTATAAAAACATTAGTTTTTCCCACAGAACTATACTTAAAATTACATGAATTTTAGTACAATTTTGGAATTTTTGGAACATTGATGTGTCTCCCTTCATGTGTCTTTACAACCCATTACACATGTTCCAAAATTGTTTCTTAATACTTTATGATTTTGTTACTAATATATTTTTCTAATTGGATTACCAAAAATACCTTTTAGAACACAAATATATATATTTTTTGAAAAAAAATATTTAACAGTAATAAAATATTGATATTTAAATGAAAATGATTTAGAAATAAAATACCTTTAATTACATAATGATTGATAAAAAATTAAATGACATTCACCAAATTAATAAAATCTCATGCCATAAGTGCATTAGTTAATAGAATTTATTTTTTATTATATATTTTCATAGATATATTTATGTATCATTTTTATTAGTTATTTTCAATTCCAGCAACTTGTCTAAGTTCAAACAAAATCATTTCCATGTTCTACCTTCAGCTAATAAATTTGGAAAAATTTCTTAGCCATTGTATAAAAATTGTATGCACATCCACAATTTGAGTTTATGAAGTGTTGAAAATTAAATATTCTACTCTAAAAATATAATTATTTTTTCTATGAATGTACCAATTTTATGTTTTTTACCTATAAAAATCTCAAAAAATTGTAGGAAAATGTATAATTTCTATAGTCTTGGAATTCCATAATTATGTAGAAAGGTCCTAAATTATTCCAGAAACTCAAAAATTGTGCAGCACCTCCCAATCCATCTAATAGAACCATACATGATTTCGCAAAAATATCCAAAAACCACAACCTTAAATAAGTACCACCCACACCTCCAATTATTCAAGAACCATATATATTGAAGTGTTCATTAATTTAGGGATAGTAAATTTTGGTTATATTTCATCTTATTTAGGTAATTTTAATATATGGTAAATATAAGTAGCTAATACTAACAGTTCTAAAATACTTAAGTAAATAAATATTTCCTATATGATACTTCACCATTATATTTTCCCTTTTAGTGGATTGATTATGTTAAACACATGCTAATAAATTACATATAGAAATACAGATTTAATATAATATAGAAAGTTAATATAGATTTGTACTAATATACCAAACTACATCTAGATCAGTTCTTCCTTTTTTAGTTTCATCATGAGAAGTCATCCCCATATATAGTTCCAGTATGTAGTTCTAATTTCACGATGATTCCAATTATTAAAAATGTTATATATACCTTTTCAGATTTTATTCATATCATTTTTCTTTTTTTAGAGGATTTGGACTACTAAATTCATGATTCGATATCAATTTTAACAACTCAATTTTAATTGATATCACTAGTTGTGAAGGTATGGATTTGATATCTTTATGACTAAATATTTTTTCTCTTTTTCATAGAGATTCTGATTCATCTGGGAACTTCACCACTGTATAAAACATTGATCTAAAATTTAATATTATAAAATGATTTATTGACCATACATCCTTGATATATTTTTTATTATATAATCATATTTTTTTTCAACCCATATTTTTTTGATTTGTTAGCATGTATACTCCATGGATTGTACATCCTAGTAGATGAAAAAATAATCTAAACTCAGTAATAAAATAGTTATATACCTTGGTAAAGGGTTTTATTCCAATTTACCCATATTAAGAAAGATGGTTAATCAATATAAAAAACCATTTTTTACTTCACCTTAAACATTTCAATCCAATTATATATTTATAGTAGTTATAATGTAATCTGACTTAACTTCAACTTCATTTGTTATTTTTATTTTTTACACTACTAAAAACAAAACACGTTTTTAATTGGATAAATATACCATAATATATTTCATGAAGCTTCATAGTTTGTTCTTACATTTTCTATTTCTTATTGTTTCTTAGTTTATCCCTACAAGATTCAATAATGTTTTTAACTTACACCGTACCTTGAGATAATTCCTTATAATGGTATTGTTTAGTTTTAGGAACATATAAATTCTCCCCCTTCTTATAAATATTCTTCTTATCATTCCATGACATATTTGGCTTAATAAATTATTTTGAAATAGTTTTCTAGAATCTTTCCCTATATATCAGTATAAGATTATGTTGGATCTATTTTTTTTACATAAAAATGAAATTTAATGGCCCCTTATTTCATAATATTAATTCCCTAATATTAGAGTTGGGTATGAATAAGATTAAGTTGAAATGTGGAACATAATATTAAAAGAATATAGTTTAATTAAATAAATAGGATATTGATTTTATAATTTTTACTTCCATTGTACTAGATTCTGAGAACTATAATTTCATAGATTAATCAGTTTGAAGATGAATTTTATATCTTGAATTAATATTTCTCAAAAAACATTATGTTGTAGAATGGTTAATGTGGTGGGTGAAATTATAGATATTTCAAAGTTATAGAGGGAAAGGAAAAAAATATAAATTCCTTAAAGATCACATGGAATTGTAAATAAAAAAATCAATCTTTATATGGATGTATTTAATTTTCATAAAAATGTAAGAGATATGCATAAGAATGATCTCCCCCTATGTAAGAATCAATTTACAATGAATAATAATTAATTTTAGAACCATTTAAATGTTATTCATACACATATTATGAAATATATATTGGTAACTCATTGGTAAATAGATCTCACAATGGTCGTATCATCATCTGGGAACTGATCTAAGTGTTAGAATAAAAAATCAACATAATATTAAAATAGGAGAACAATCATAATTGTATATCAATTTAAGGGTAGTGTCAACATTAGGGATATATAGGGGATTTATTTATTTTAAGACCCAAAATCTCAGAATGAACATTGAAGATTCAGAGGATCTTGATCCAAAAATATTGAATCAGGTGGAGGAATTCTTATAGATTAATATTTCATGGAGTAAAAGCATGAACCATGTGGGAGGAGGAAATTTTGATAGAGTATTTCACATCGAGTCATAATGACTATTATTATTAATAGTGAATAGATCCGTTTGATGCATAAGGGATGTGAAATATGTGAATATTTACATGAGGTGAAATATTTTGATTTATACTTATGAACTAATGAAATTATTTTAAGTGAGGGACTATGTAGATATTCATGTGAATGACCAGGAGAGAGTGATAGGACCAGAGGCTATTAGTTCCATAAGATGTAGTTCATTGGGTATTATGCAGTATAAATATTAACCAAAAATATCTTACTTCATTTTATCTTATTTTAATTATTCTTTCTAATTTGGGATATATTTATTCTTTTCATTAATTGTTTTGTTTCCATTCATTATGTGCATCACTTTTACAGTAGACATTGTATTGAAAAGTGACGTTTGGGGGAGTAATTACATTAGTAACTTCAAATAATTTAAATTGGTCAGATTAGGTTGAGGTATGTATTCTCCATTAAAGAGTAATAAATTTATTGAACTTTTAAAGACATATAACTATATATGATAGTTTACTAAAATTATTTGTCACCAAATGGTAGGTATGTTTTTTCAAAAAACTTCCCTCAAATAATCCATAATAGCTATAAAATGTCTTGATGTATGACTAGAGACTCATTAATAAATTCAGTTCATTATGATTTCCTTAATTTTTATATAGTTTTCAGTCCTTTATATTTTTTCATAGAATTTTCTTTCATTTATCATTTTATATTTATTTTTGTGATTTTTCATTTAACTCTATCAATTTAAATTTTGTGTTGAATTTTTATTCAATGTTTCTATTTTTTTGATTTTGTTTTATATTTATCACCATTTTCTTTCCCAGGGGTTATATCCTATTTGATACTATACTAAATTTTTAGGTATGTTAAATTCCTGAGAAACAACATCAAGGGAAGGATTTTTTATCATTAGATATCAAAAATAAATTTTATAAACCAACACTTAAATTTGTTATAAATTTATATAGGGTTTAACCCATGAAAAGTAAAATTATCTAAAATCCAGAACCCAAGAAAAAAGATCAATAAGAATGGGAAAATAAATATCAAACAAAATTTTAATAGAGGGAGTGAAATAAAAATTAACAAACTGAAAGAAAAGATATCCACTAAAATAATTATAATGAAAAAAGAAGAAAAATATTGAATACCAAGTGAAAATATGGGAATAATAATGATATTAGTTGATTAAATAATTTCTAATCCTATATAAATTTTAAATACAACAGGGATTTATGCTTTTATGTATTTGAGATAAAACACAAAGACATTTTTTGCAGCTTATCATTTTTAAGTGAACCATCCTAAGAAGTGAAATTTCTATCATAACTAATAAAATGGATGATATTTTCATAAATAATACAAAAAAGAATATGTTTTAATTAATGTAATTTGGTTATGGAATCTATGGTGAGAGAAGAAATAATTTTTATTAGTTATTATTAAGAGTATTAAAAAAATTACGTTTATGAAGAACAATAATGAGAACACTAAATGAAATGATTACACTAATGAGACTCTAATGAGACCAACCATAATTTATTGAATTTGGTTCAGAAATTAATTTATTTTTTACTACTAATAATTATTTAACTATAAAATTATATTTTAATTCACCATAATTAAAATGGGAAATGGAGGTGGTAAAACAATCCAGAAATAATAATATACAAGTATGAATAAAACTAAACATGATCAAAACAATAATGTCCAATTTAATTTGTTAAAACCCCCTAAATAAATTTACTTTTACAATTTGATAATTATATTAATTAATTACAATTAATACATATCATATATAACATGAATTAGTGCAATATTATAGTTATAATGAAGATATTATCTATTATTCTTCATCCTCCCTCAAGACCCATTTCCTTTAAAAATTCTCCTTCAACTAAATCTAGTATCTGGACTTATAAATGAATCAAATATATATCCATTTAAACATTAATATAAACTACCTTAAAATCATATATATGTATGATGTGTATCTAATTGAAAGAAAGATCTTATATCGATGCATTTTTAGTAAAAATCCATTAATAACCCATGAAAATATAGTAGAAAAGTACATGATTTTCAAACTTATGTAATAGAGGAACAAATCCTAGTAAGGTCAAAGAGATCAAATAAAACTTTAGTTATCTAATGTATCACAATAAGTATGAGTAATCACAATGTGTACAAAAATAACTAATACATATAATAAATATGAAATTATAATGTTTTAATTAATGTTTTAAGAATTTATTTCAAATAAGATAAACATTCCTATTTTATATAATAACTCCATGGGACTCATTTTTAGAAAGACAAGAAAAAAGTACCATGGATTGTACCACAATCTTTGATTACCAGTACAAATCAATTTCAATATCATTGTTTTTTTAAAGAAACCAAAAATTAAATCTCATGAAACTGTATATGGGGAAATAATAGTTCATATTAGAGGGAGTAACAAAATGTAAAAAAATTACATCACTAAAAATTAGATTGATTTTGAAATATACTAATAAATATTCTATCTTATTCCATGAATTTGGTAAAATGTTTAGTTTAATGTTTTCTACCTAGAATAAAATGAAAATGAATGTTGGAAATAGATATACCTGATTTGGAACTCACCAATTTGATGTTGAAGAGCAAGGAAATGTAATAAAAAACTAAGGATAGATCATCATAGATGGAGAAGAAAATGGAATTCCACTCATATGGTTCTAGATGGGAGATAGAAGAGATGAGGAGGAGATCACGAGCAAGCATATATTTGGAAGGATATATCAATAGTTTTAAAAAACCACTGGTATAATAAAATCTGAATTATATACCAACTATTTTAAAAAATCATTGGTATACCAGCATATATTCCAATGGTTTCAAAAAACTGTTGGTATAACATTCTTCTATCAAACTTTATACTAATGATTTAAGAAATATTTTGGTATAGATTTCAGTAATTCTGATGTTTTTTGTAAAACCAATGAAATGTGGTATGTTTAATGTTCATTAACAAATAGTTCTTCAAAAAACATTAGAGTATGTTATGTGTAAATTATATATGTTTTTTATAAAATTATTGGTACAGGTATGTCGGTATATCCTTAGTTTTCAGTAGTTATTATTTATTGGTTCATGATAGCTTCCACTATACTTAACCCTTAATGATCATTTGAACCAACTCTTATTTTGTTTCGTTTCCCCAATATTTCCTAAAGTTCACTATTATTTATGTGTCATGAAATGTAAGAGTGAAAAATTTTATTCTCAAAAAAATAATATTCTAATTTATATTTTCAAATTTATTATGAGAATCATGTATGTGTCTAGTTTACTGATACTACTAAACCATCTATCCTTCAGGATATAATTTCTTGCATCTTATGAAAATTTATTAAAGTAGAAAGTGTCTCCGAGATATTGGGATCATGGTCACTACAGTCATTATAAAAGGATTTTTAGTAAAAACTCCGGGAACTAGATTTATAAAAACATATATTATGTATCATAACCCTATGATATACTTTGATTATATGCATATAATAATATCCTAATGTTTTAGTAAGTTATATATTATGTGGGTTTTCTTTGGAAATCATCCCTTTATATATACTATAAGGGGACTTGGTTATGGAACATCTGTAGTTAAGGGTCGTAACTCTAAAGAGGGTGGATTAGGATTGAACCAATTAATACTTAGTGAATGACAACTAGCATAACTAAACAACTAGTTTGATACTTTCAAGGGATATTCTGAAGATAATTGACATTTTCTTTACAATACATTATGGATTATTCAATAGATGATGACAATTAATGAACAAAGATAAGCCTTAGTTGTAGTGAAATATATCTTTATTATGCCTAATTAGTATTCAAAAAATATTATTAATAACTTATACCTTAACCAATCCTTGGACACACCAATGTGGATAAGGATTTATCTTGGAAAGAGATCGAGTGATGGATACCATGAAGGAATGACAGATTGATTTCCATTATGTGAGAAATATGGAAAGGAACACCTTGGAAAACATCTGAAAGGAATGGGAAAATTATTTATGCAAGGCAAGTAGGTGAATAAGGAAAATAATTTCCAATAAAAAATGAAGAGTACAATGGAAGGAAATAAATAGAATCCTTGGGATCCATTTATAATTCATTGTCTTCTACGTAGAGAACCACAGAATTATCTGAGACAATGCCCTATTCTAAAGGTTATACCACAAACCATGGAGGACATATGTAGAAATAAAATAGTCAAAATATTTATGGGGATTATATAATTATATGATAAAAATATTTTTATCAATGTTTTTTGGTTAAAAGAGTCATGAAATATCTATGGATTTAGTAAGATTTTAGAATAATATATCTCCTCATTAATATAAGAGTAATTGATACCATAATGGATTATGATTTTATTAATGATCATAAGTTTAATTCTAAAATACAATTTTTTTAAGTTTTATGATATAGGATTTTACAATGATTAAGGATATTTTTGGAAAGTATTTATTGGAATACAAACAATTGGTTTTTTTTTATATTTTAGTAACAAAGTTATTTAAGAAATAATTCCATTACTTTTTATAGGAATAATATTGAAGGAATTTTTAGGGATATATTTATTTCTTGCATACATTTTGTGGTGTTTTTAAGCCATTATTTATATATTTAATTGATTATTCATGCTGTTTTGTGAACTGTGTAACTTGTTTTGTTTTTATGGAAGTACACATTGGATAATTCAAAGAGGATGAAAATGATGCTTCTTGGGAGTAAAACTGAAGAACTAAGGAAAATAAGGCATTAGAAGTAGAAAAATGTTATTAAACGTCATGTAAAAATTAAACATCATGTACCGGGGAAACTAATTAAAACAAAGAAGCATTGTGAAGGGAAAAAATCAACTTTAAAATTTACACATGGTGTAACAAATTACAAGTCATGTAAAGTTTTAGGATGGATATTATGTGTCCAGATATTGTATATCTTCAATTTTAGAAAGAATGTATGACATCAGACCAACCCCAGACCACCTTTAGACCAGTTCTTAATGATTTCCATTAATATTAGAGCCCATATGATGCCTATAAATAGAGGGATAGCTTGTTAGAGTTGAAATATTTGAAGACCAAAGCATGGAACGAGAAGCTGCAATGTGTAAATCCCTCCCTGAGTTCATCTTCGTTTTATTTATTCATTATTTTTATTTTATCCTTCCAAAAATTAATCTTATCACTAGGATGAGAGGGTAAAACCGCCTTGTTATATGGTTATGTAAATTGAAGGGGGAAGGAGTGTTAGATTTATTTCAAATTATTTATTCATGTATTTGGGTTGTTGCGACTCTTCAATCAATTTACAATCTCTTTATGTTTATTTTATCATAACCATTGACGTTTTAATCTAAAAATAAATTTAAAATTGAGAAAATTAATAATTAATGATGGAATGACAACTATAAAATTCAGGTGAAATCAAGTTTAAATGTGGTATTGATAAAATCTTAATTAAAAAATACCTTAACTTACCAGAACAAGGGAAATATGGTATTTCTGTGTTGAGGAGAGGATACAATGACCACCGTATCTTCCTCCTCTCAACCCTGAAAAAACCCTAAATTAATCAACCTATTTTTTTAAATCCAATTACACTCAAACCGTGAAATTACAAAACACTAACACACTTTCTAAAATCTGATCTCAACATATAAATGTAATTTTATTTCTTTATTCATTTTCTCAAAATCAAATCAAACCAATATTATCACATATATTTCTTCAAATTAATAAAATTTATCTTTTGAATATATAATCAAAAAAAAAAATTCACCATCTCTATGGATCTACCTCAACCTAATTCTTTATTCATTTTAATTAATTAGTTGTATCTATTTATTATTTTTTATAAATTAATGTTTTTTATAGACCCGTAGGGAAATAACAATGCCCTACCAACCTATCAAGTAGACTATAGGGTCTATATCATATATAATATTGAGTTAATTAAGAATTATTAGTCTGTGTGGAATGATATAAGAATTATATTAATATAGTTTTAGAAAAAGAACATCCCACATCAGAGGTGACAAACTGTCATTTTTAAAAATGCTGTTGGTGATTGACCCCAAAACGAAAGTTTGATAATTTTTTAACACCAACCTATTACCTACATGATATTTTTGTTAATATTTCATTATTTTTAGTTAAAAAATTTTATGAATAAATATTAATGATGAACCAATGGTGTTACTATTGAGGTTTACATTCATGTTCTATTAATCATATGGTCTTTTAAATCATCACATATTTATTGTTTTGAGGTCCTTCACATTCCATTTACTATTTACTTTCTTGTGATCACTGAACTATACCAATCTATATAATTATTTATGCCTTTCTTTCCTGACCATATATTCACATTCCACCATTTTTCTCTAAGTTATAAATATATGAAAGTGTTATTATATATAAACTTTTTACTTCCATTTTTCCCTTATTAAGAGGGCATTTTATTAACCGTTTTATGATATTAGTTTCTAAAAAATCGTATTTCCTAATTCCAAAACCTTTATGACTAAGATCAATTTTAAATTGTGAGTACCTAATTTAGTTATGTGAGGGAAAATGTAACATCCAAAAATTATAAAAGTATAATTTTTTTCATACCCTATGCGACATGAAACAAAGAGCTTAAAATGCCTATGAAATATTTTTCATTAATTATAATCTCTTCAACAGCATGAGAAACACCCAACCTCGAGTATAAATGAAGTTTATTATAGTATTCCATTTTAACTTAAAGAGTAATATTTTTTGAATGAATTTTTATAAATATACTGTGATTTGTTTCTATTTATTTGAAATAAAACAATAATAATATACAAGAAAAAAGGTATTCAGAAAAAAAATCTTTTTTCTAAAAGATGGTTTAGTTTATCCTTGCGTAGATAATTTAAAATTAATTTTTAGAGAATTTATAAAATTTAAAAAATTAAAATTATCTTAATTTTTTAAATCATCACAGAAAAATTATTTTAGGGTAAATTTTATGGACATTTATATTATATTTCATTTTCGATGAATAGTAAATAATACTGAATTTTAATTGAAAACTGACCTTTTATTTAAATTAGTTTTAATGATAAATTATACTAGGAAATGTTTTTAAAGTAAAATTATTTCAATAATATATCTATTAATCCAATTTAGGTATTTATATTCATTATAATATTGATTTTTATAGAAAAACTTTCGAAACTTGTGAACATTTTCTATTTAAAAAACCAACTTTCTAGTCACATGAGTGAGATTAATTTTAAATTAAAAATTACCAGTTATGTAAATGTAATTTTTTAAAATGGATTAACTATTTTGAATAAAAATATTTTATATTATATAATGAATAAAACATAATATTTTACCATAAATAATATTAAAAATAGGAAAAACTATTTAATGTGGTTAATGTAAAAATTAGAGTTACGGGGTGTTAAAACAAAAACGATAGGGGTCAAATTGCCCTAAAAATTGTATAAAATAAATTTTATAGATATATGTAGATCTTATAATGTATATGTATTTATAAGACTCTATTTTTTACTCTTTTGGAATTTGAAAAATGTGGCTTTACCTTTTTATTTCCAAAAATTACAAGTATGCCACTCATCACATTTAAAAAAGGTCACCCTCTCTCCTCTATTTGTTACACATTTATACACTTTTTTTTCAAACAATAAAATCCCTAATAACTGTCCAAAATCCATAAAATTATCCATAAATCACTATTTGGGTCATAAATACAACCTTGGAATGATTTTGGTGAAAATATAAGGAGGTTACCTGAACAAAAGGCAACGTTCTTCAACGGGCATTTTTATTTTATTTCATCCTTCACCTCCATAAATTATTATTAAAACCTAGTTATATAATAACAAAAATTTATTTCATATATTTATATGTTTTATGTTAAGGTAATGAATTAAAAATATCCCCACTTTCATCAAATGGGTTATTAAATCATTATTCTTGTGTATGACAAACTACCACCTCACGAACCGATGACATTAATTGTTTCCATTACCACCTATCATGATTTTGTATGATTATGGATATAAAGTATATATATATGATATTTATATAATAATTATATAAATATAGTAATTTTAACATATATATAACTTTTTTACATTCTATTCCACATGGGATAGGATAACGCCCCTCGTGTGTACGGAGGACTACTATCTCGTGAAGCAATGTGAGTTATTTTTCACTAATTCTTTACATGGAAGGTAATATGTATAAAGTTAATAAGTATATATGTTATACATGAAATTATTATGATATTAATGGAATATTTATCTTTCTTAAAATATAATATATTTTATTTTATTTCTTACCATTTCACTCACTTAACGATGATAAGATTGTTCATATACATGTTGAATAACGTCTTCACAAAAATATGTGACTCAGTTTTCATCACCACACCACATGGGTGATATATATATAAGTATATTTAAATAAAAATATTTTAGTTAGGATATTTTTATATTTATGTTGTGGTAAAATATTACTTAAATCTTTTATATAATGACTATTGAAAAATGGAAACGTTTCTTATGTCTACTTACATCCTACCGTCTCCAAGAATGTAAGATACTTAATTTCTCAAAACCATATTTCATAATTGTTCATAAAAGTACAATTTATATATAAATATTATAATTAAGTCATGATTATTATTGTGTATATGATGGATATATATAATTTACACAATAATTAAAACTTTCATAAAAAAGAACAAATTAGAGATCAAGGAAGTTAACACATGAAACAATGAAAATAATGAAAGATTATTAATAAACTAGTGATAATATATTATAAAAGAATTTCATATGGTTCTAGAATAAGTTAATAACTTTTTTAAAGCCACTTTAAAAAATGATAATTCACATTCAACCAAAATTAAACATGTGGTAAGGTATTTATCAAATAAATTTTTATTTATTTAGTTAAATTTATAATTTAATGATTATGTCATGTTAAGATTATGTGTGTAGGAACAATTTATTATTTTAGGATTTATATCCAATTGTTTTATATGGATAGAAATTTTATATAAATTATCAGTTTATTGATTAATCACCACTTAAACTGTATGATCTTAGTAAGATACATCGACCCAATTTTTCCTCCTTGAGACATATTGTAATGTTAGACACTTAATTTGATTTATATGGTGTATATAGTTCCCCTTTGATATATAATATCATTATTAATAAATTATTAATGGTATTTGAATTTTAAATTTGAATTATATCATCCAAGGGTAATTGAATTCAAAATTCTTAAGTGGTAATGAATTTTACAACTCAATTCTTTCATTTGGTTATATTACTAGTTTGTTGTCTTTGATATTAGATGATTATACGTGTCTTGAATTTTGAATAAATTATGTTGCATATCTAGTATATCTATGAGGTTTTTTATTTTACAAACATAAAAAATTCATTGGTTAATTCTCACTTCAATGTTATGATCAATGTTAGGGTTTATTTTTCAATCTCATTTTAATCAGGATTGTTCATACTTGAATTTCCATTGAAGGATATTTTTTGATCACTATTTAATAAACCCTTTTTTTTTATTTTAATATTTTTATACATAAAATTTTTCTAGTAATATTACAATTTAACATTTTTTTTGTTCATAAAACAATCATGATTTGTTTAATAAAATCCTACTTCATGTCTCTCTTCATTTAGAAATGCATTTTATTCGAAAGACATGTTTTCGATAAATGTTTTAATTTTTTTAACCTTTTACAAATGTTTTTCAAATAAATTTTTACCCATTTTTACTTTTTCTTAAATTTATTGAAAGGAATATTCATTTCATTTTAAAAACGAGCCCTATTTTTCTTAGACCGAAAAGTTGAAACAAATCCTATTTAAATGTATTCCAAATGTACAAAATTTTTTACAATCATGGACACCTAATGTTTGAAATATTCATTTATAATTTGGAAATATAATTGTAAAATAAAATTATTTTCAAAATTTTTCTTGAACTTTTAGTTATAAAAGATGATTTTAAAATTGAGAAGGTTATTATCCTTAAGATTGTTTTTAATGATATTTATTTTGGTATTTCTATTCATCAAAATTGATAGACCTTTATTTTAATTTTACTCCAATTGGGATATATTGTATTAATAAAATCCCATTTCATTCTATGGATAATTTATAATCATTTTGAACAAGGAAACTATTTACATTGACTTCCTTGATTCATTTTTATTTTCATGAACTTTAGCCACAAATAGTCACTTACCTGTGATCATTGGACATTAAATTTCCCCTAACTATTCATATTATTTGTCATGGATAGGTTTATTTGTTAAACCATATATCTTTTATACATAAAACATTCTATATTTAAAGTCATTTTTTAATTTTTTGAAATATTTTTAAATATGTATTCTTTACAGAATATGGATATTTGAAGATAATAAAAATTATTCATGAATTATATTGATTATATATATATATATATGAGGAATGATTTTGAACTACAGTGATGGGTGATAACTAGAATTATATATCCCCTCGATGCATTGGTAGAATCATAAAGTGATTTAGTATGCTAGGATTAATTTTGTTTCTACCTATAGTTTTAAACTGTATTTTGAATGTTCACGAAGGTAGAGGTATTGTGATTCCAAAGATCTTGACATCAAATAATTGATAATTTCCTCCATTAGTGGTTAAGTTATTATTATATTAGATATTTTTAGAATGTTATTGTATTTAGATGCATTTAATTCTAAATTTATTGATTACATGAAGTTTGTATTCATTTAGTCACCTTTCCATATTGGTTATGCATTATCATATTATATAGGAGATTTTGATAAGGATATTATCTCTCGATGTAGTATATTTTTAGATTGTTGATTAAATGACATACGTTTTCAACTTTTTATATTACCATATCAATTACTCCTTATCCAATTATGATAAAAAAGTCACTAATTAAAATCCATGACTATTCATTTATTTACCTCTTCATATTTACTATTATTTATTGATTCATGGTAGATTCCATTGTACTTATCCTTTACTGAGAAATTAATCTCACCATTATTTTGTTTCCCTTATTCAGGATTCCTTGAAGTGTAAATTTTTTGATAAGTAAGGATATTGTAGAGGGAATAATTTTATTTTGTAAATAATCATGTTGTAAATTTTTTACTCAAATTTAATATGGAAATATTGTTTGTATCTAGTTTAATGTTATAAATATACTATTTATATCTTTAGTATGTGACTACTTATATCTTATAACATTGTAGTAATATAGTATTGGGACCTGGGATCCTTAGTTTATGTTTTCTTCATTTACGCCTATAAATTATTAATTTAAAAAAGATATATATTTTCAAATTTTAAAAATTACTCTTTCCCAACATGTTTATTTTGAGTGAAAATTTTAATTATTTTATGATGATGGTTAATCTTATTTCATTGCTTTATTTTCTAATATTCTATATACTTTGAAAACTTCCATGTTTTCTCTATATATTTAGATTCTTTCTTTTCAAAAACTATGTACTATAAAATGTTATAATATTCTTTATTGTTACCATAACATAAATAGTTTTTACCATTGCATGCTCTTTGATATTCCCAATAGTGAATATGTTATGACCATGATGTTGAAGCTTGAAAAAATGAACCATGTACTATTGGAAAGACTTTTATTTCCCTTTTTATGTGTTCCTAAGAGGGTTTTACCTTCCACTATAGACTAGAAGAGATATAAATCCATGATCTAAATTTAACACCAAATAAAATATTCAGTAGTCGATAGGTAACAACTAGGCTCGTGGGTGGAAGGGAGTGACCCAGTTATATACATTATTCATTTTATAAACCAAGTTGTTTCAAAAAATATATATAATGTTATCAACAATTATTAAAATATTCTTTTCTTTTAAAGTGATATCTTTTTCACTAGTTTATTGAATTCCAAAAAATACTATATTTGTTTTATAAAAACTCCTCATTCATTAACTCTAAAAAATTCTTCACAATTACTAAAAACACTATTTCAAATGATTGAAAAATTTAATTTTTAAACCTAATAAAATTTTTGGGTAGTGTTTATTTGCAAATTAAAAATCCATGCCACCTTAGAATGTACTTTTTTAAAGTGGAATAGAATAAGGCTGAAAAAAATATATAATTAAAATTTCTCTTAAAAGGGTCAATATTCTAAATAGTGGTTTAAAATAAGGAAATCTTATTCTAATGATAGAACTTTAACTTTAAATTAATGTATCACCCCAATTATTATACAATATTAATCCCTCCATTGGGGTTATACCTTAGGGTAAAATCATATGACCAATGACAAGATTAATCCCTTTTATGATTTCTTTCAAAGAATATATTCAAGATCACTTTTTAACCAATAGTCTTTATTTGTAATGGAGTCCCTAGAACATAACACATGTATTATACCATTTTTTATACTTAATAATTATAACTATTTTTTTATTATTAGAGCCTTTTATCATTATTTACTTTTATCATGTATACATATTTCATATTTATAATGCATAATTATTTCAATATTATTGTTTTATTCTATGTATATATATATAAATTTAATACATGACAGGTTTATACGATAAGAAATATAACATAGATAACATGACTATTTTTCATGTTGATCAAACTGATGATTTTTTGATTTTCACTTATATTATTATTGTAAATAATTTATTTATGGTCATTCAAGATTGGATATGTTAATATATAATCCTATTATATAATCTAGAAGTAGGTATGACAATTATTTATGCATTTGTTCCTAAGGGGTGTGTTATAAGATTTACTTACCCTTGATGTGGGATGGTATCACAATTATCTGGCTCATTATACAAATTCTTATATTCTTCCAGATGGGCTATATTATCACTTTGACTATCTAGGACTAATTTCATACATTGGATAGGTCACTAGGTCTATGAATTATTTATACACATCACGCATATGTGTGGGTGAAGATTTTTATATGCGTAATATAATCAATGGTAAGATTATGTACACCCATTGAGGACGACCCAAGGTTTTCATTATAGATTTTGGGTCAAGTGTGAAGAAAGTATAATAGTTATGGACACTTACAATATATGGAGTTATCAGTTGTAGTTGATATTGACCTTTAAACTACTAATTTATTGTTTTATTATTGTTCCATTCTTATTGACTACTAAATTAATTTATCATATACATATGAAAATTAGTACACATTCCTAGAAAAACATGTTGTTATTCCCTTTTTAGAGGTTGAATTTTTATGGTTCCCAATAAAGTTTATAATTTATAACACACTTCAATGACACATTAGTGAACATTAAGATTGATAAATTTCAATTTAGATACTTCATTAGTGATAGTAAATCCATGAAACTGATGGTTTTGGGATTCAAAGGAGTTTTATCCTCTAGATGCTTAGACGATTTGTTGATACCTATGGATCATTTTAGTTTACTTTTTTTGATGTATGTATTGTAGTGTTCTACAGTTCCATTATAAGGGTTCCCATATATGGGATAACACTTTTAGTCCTTAAGTACACATTAGGAATTCATTATTTGAGTATCTTGTGTCATGGTTTCCTTCTATTTCCATATTGGATTTATGTATGTTTTGAAACTAATTAGTATAAATGAATATATAATATAGTTGTTTATTACTATAATATTATTTTTATTAGATACATTGTAATACCAATAATGAATAATAATATTTTGAGTCAACATTCCCATAAACCCCAGGGGTTTTGAAGAATTTTTAATAAGTCTATATTTTTTTTATATTCATTTATTTGGTATAATCTCCTCCCATGTGTTCTATTATCAATCCCCAAACATTTACACCAACATATAGAAAATAATAAGTGTATCTTTGGTGTTTTGGTGAACCATCTAAGTGATATTTGTGTAATTGTTTCATGATAATAATAAATTGATATCGTAGAA
This sequence comes from Viscum album, assembly GCA_963277665.1. Classification (NCBI taxonomy): domain Eukaryota; kingdom Viridiplantae; phylum Streptophyta; class Magnoliopsida; order Santalales; family Viscaceae; genus Viscum; species Viscum album. The sequence goes on from OY728146.1 coordinate 1,788,535,734, forward strand.
TTTTTTTGGGTTATATAAAATTTGTTATTTTAATTTTTAGATAGGGGATTGGTTATCGTGAACCAAGAGGGCATAATGGGTGGATTTTTGACCAACATGCCTCTAGTAGAATCCCATGTCACTAGAGATATTTGGGGTGTGTATTCTAGGAAAAAAAGGCGTGATTGAGGATATATTATATATTATATGAAAATAAATTTGTGATAAATTGGGATAAAGGTTATAAGGATAAAAGTAGAGACTCTCCATATAATTTTTAATGTATCATATTGTTTATGGGAACCTGAGTACATTAACATTACATGTGTTACTTTTTTATGATTATTATCATTCATGAATAGAATTAATTAAATAAATAATAATTAATAATGTAAACAGTGATTCTTTATATAACTATTTAGATGTTATATAATTAATTTTAAGCATTTACATACCTACCTTTATTAGAATTAATTATTTATTTCCCTTTATAGTAATATGCTATATTTATTTGACATAAATAGAATTTGTAATCATGTTTAAGATCATTTTTTAGTTATCTAATGATAAGGATATTGATATTTTAATTGTTTAATTTCTCTTTTGGGCAAGCTACTTTTTATCTGATTACTGATTCTTTACTAGGTGTACTACTTATTTATTTCTTTGAATTATTTATGTGAATGTATATTTGTTTATTTAGTGAAATACTAATGTAATTTTTTTTGTAGGCAATATAACTTGAAAATTTTCCCTTTTTCAAGTATTTCATAGATTTATAATACTAATTATTTTCTAGTCTAAAATGGATGTGTTATTAAAAAGTAAAACTTGGTTATTTTTTTAAATATGAAAGAAAAATTTAATATTTTCCAAACTAATTAATAATATAATAAATATTTTTCATATTTAATTATTATTGATGATTCAAATATTTATATTCTGTATAAAAATATTATTTGATTTTTAAATCAAAAAAGTAAATAGTTTTATTAAACTATTTAATTATAAGGTTTTCTTTAATAGTTCAATTTTCATATTATAGAATTTTTATTCAACGAAATAAAATTAAATTTTTAATTTATTGTGTCAAAATTATCATAGGATTACTTTTTTATAATTTTTTGAAATGATAAATATTGTGATAATGTGAGAAAATTACATTTTTTACTAAAATATCCTTTTTGTTCAAAGAATTTATAGGAATATATTTCATTTAAAATTATTTTAAAGTAAAATTAGTTTTATTATGTTACTATTAATCAAATTGAGGTATTTGGAATCAATTTACTATTGTATTTTGATATTAAAAATTTTTATGCTTAAGAAACCTTTTTCTTTAGAAAATTGTTTTCATCATTCTAATGGGTATAGTTTGAAATTAACTTCTAACTCTTTTGTGAATTTAGTTTATTAGAATGGATTTTATTTTTTTAATATTAATACTTAATATTAGGAAATATGTTTAACTTAATTTTTTGTCATAATGAATTGTAAAAATAGTGATTTTTTTGGTTCACATGGTAAACATAAAATAATTTAATTAAAGATAAAAGTAATATCATAAGGACTAAAAAGTATCTATAAGACCTGAATATTTTTTTTATATTGATTATATTTCTTTTATAATCATTATAATTTAAAATTTATTATTTTTTTCTTCTATTTCCTTGATAACTACCTTTATAATACTTTATGTAATAAAAAAGACAAAATATCACACTCTTAGATTTAAATATCTATTTTGTTTTCAAAATGGGATAAATGTAATTTTTGAATGAATATTAATTTTTATTATTATGAAAATGAAATTATTCTCATGATGTTAGTTTATTTCTAAATATTATTAATTATATAATTACCGGAATGTTTTACATAATGTTGAAGCAGTACTTATTTAATTGAAATAAAAATAAAATAAATGATTTTGAAAACAATAAAAGTAATACAATTTGAATATATTATTTTTTTGACAATTTTTTTAGAATAATATTACATTATAGGAAATTTTAAAAGGAAACTATTTTAATTCAATATTTTTTGGATGTTTTAAAGTCAAATTAAATAAATAGTGTCAAAATTGATATTATTGATATTTAAATAATTAATGTTTCCTTAAAAGATTTAAAATTTGTATAAGCCTTATATTTGAAATGGTGAGTAATAAATAATTTATAATATAAACCACATTCCATTTTCGTACTTTATTTCCCATTTATAGTAACTTTCTTGACCGTCAAAGAGAAAAAACATTAAAATCATGGTAATTACCAAAAATTGATAAAATTCTCTAAAATAAAAAGTTAATTGTGTAAAATTCATCAAAAATTGTAAAATACTTATTTTATGATAGGATTGATAATAATTATTTTATTATATTATAAAATTATAAATTTTATTCAATTTTTATATAAAATTTAATTGATATTAATTTTATACATTAAGAAATTTCAAGAGTGCCTCTCCCTTATCTTATAAAAGGGAAAAGTTTATTCTATTTTCATCACCCATTAAAAAAAATTAATTTCATCCAATGACAACATAAATGAATTAAATACATAAATCCCCACTTCCTATATACCTTTTATTTATGAAAAAACAATATAGGAATGCATTTGGTGTAAACCTTAATGGGTTTTCCGAAGAAGAGGTATGGTTCTTAAACACATTTTCTCGTTTATTTTCATTTTATAACATCTTGAAATATAATTCAACCATGAAACAATAATAACATTTGTATCTACCATATTTTCTTGTTTTATTATGTCAATTTAATATCATATATCCTTCCCATATTCTATAAAATGGGAAATAAAACATCGTTCATGTGTAAATCGAACTACAGCCTTACAACCCAATATAATTCATTTAAAATCACCTCATATTATGGATGCTTGTAATGATGTATTTAGTTTTTTTGTATTATATTCATGATATACATATATTTCAAAAAATAAAACATATTATTTACTTTCAAACCATTCCATTCACTGAAAAATGATTACATCGTTTTTTGGCACTTGTGGACTACCATCCCCACAAAGTGATGTGATTTATTATTTTCATCACATCACGTGAATGATATATATAATTATATTAAATTATATTATATTATATCTGTCACATTTTTTTCATTATATAAATGTAAAATAATACTTACCTACTTTATATAACGATTATTGAAAAAATGGAAACGTTGCTCATTTATACTTATGACATACAATCTACATGATTGTAATGCAGATCATTATCCATAAACATATAAAAGAGTTTGTTTTAAAAGAATAATTGATGTATAAAAAGGGTAATAATGTCATTATTATTATTCAAGAGATGACTGAATAATTATCCCTTTGACCATTGTCAATCTACCAATTTTTTTGGACATATGGGCGAAATGTTATCAAAACCACCAACATAAACTTAATTGATCATGACACGCTGAAAGAAATAATGAAAATGAATAAGGTTCTTAATAAATTAATTAATTATGATATATTTATTTTGTTTGAAGTGAAATTATATATGTGACAGGTCAAACTCAAGTTAATTTAATTTCTTTTAAAAATCCTCTTTTGAATATTCCTATTAAACTATTTTTTGTTCTATTTATTTTATGGATATGTCTATAAATACATAAATTCATTATTTAGAATTTTTTTTGATTTTAAAATTCATTAATAATTTTTCAAAGGGAATATTTTTATGTATTTTTTACAGAATGTTTTTACTTTCATTATAAAATAAAAAAAGGAAATTTATATTTTAACAAATATGATGACAAAGAACATTTCACACTTCCATAAATATTATATGATATTTTACTTCCTTTATAATATTTTGTATTTTATATAATGAAAAAACCACTTTCCCTTTTTTAGTGAATTTTAAATTACAAATTTAAGTTTTAATCTAAATGGATAAATCTGTAGTAGGAAATTTTTTCTTATGGGTGAAGACAATATTTCAAAAATTTAAATATTTTAAGTGTTATGAATATGTTATAGCTCCCAGGTATTATTTATGATAATGGGTTAGGTCCATTATAAAATATTTATGGGTTTGTTTATGATATACCTATAATTAATTGGCTATGATTTATATTGTGAAGTTGAACATGAGTATTGTTCAAAGTGTAACCCGTTAGGTGATTTCAAGTGTAACTGTGAAGGTTATTCCATGTTTAACCATGAATTTTATCCCATTTTGTAACCATGAATGTTAATCCATATGAAATATTGATAAAAAATGATTCCTCTCATTACATATATGATATATTTTTTATTTTTGTGATTTTTGTGGATATTTTGTTTTTTTCAAAGTAAGATAACGATTTCATGTTTAAATAAAATTATTTGTAATTTCATTTGTATAATGAATGTAACTTTCTTAAATAATTTTCATGTAATTATCATGAATAAAAAGAATCCCTTATGTTTTTATTTTTTCATTAATATTTTTTATTAAAATTTTTATTAAAATATTTGGGTTAGAAAGTTTATTTATTTTGTAATAAAATTTTTATATTGAACACTATGTTTATTTTGAGAAAGGAAGTTGTTTATAAGTATTCATGGGCTGATGGGTTTCATTATTAATTATGTCCCTTGCTATGTTTTTTGTTATCAACACACATTTTGATTTTTTTAAGGAAATGTTGGGATAAATATGTGGTCAAGATAAAAATTGTAAAGACATTTCATGAAAATAAAACATGTTATATTTTAAAATATTTTTTCCTAGAAAATATATATAAAGTAGAAGTATCCACTTTGTGTTGTAATATTTATTTAATTAAGGGTTATGACCTAATTCAATTAAACTCTATATCTAAAATATATTTGGGAATGAAATATGTTGAATCCCCAACTAAAAACATTGGATTGTGTAATGTTTATGGTTGTAACCTTGAATTTGGTTCTAGAGAAAAGAACCAGATATCTTTAAACATATGATAATATCAGTAAATACCCTTAATATATTTTAGTTATTTGTTATCATGATATAGTATTTTATTATTTACATGACTATTTATCTAAATTATGTTTTTTTATAAAGGGTTTCTACAGATAAAAGAGCGATATTGTAGTAGGAAGTAATGAAAAGGAAAATATCTTTCTAAACCAGCAACCTAGAATGGTCAGGATTGTAAAGGAAAAGTTCTCACTAAGATGGATCAGTTGATGAATGTTATAAATGTTAGCTCAATCCATGATAGATATATTCTAAATCTAACACTTTGAAACACGTTGATAATAGAACATTTTGTGAGAGAACAACCTAATGAATTTAAGGGTCTTTAAATCTAGTGGTAAATGAAGGATGAAATAAATCCCTTGAAATGTTATTCAATGTAATGGGTTATTCGGATCTGGGAAAGGTAAATATTATAATTTACTATTTTAAAGGTGAATCCAACCAATTGTGGTTAATGGTTTATAATATCCAAGATGGAGAAGTAATTAACATCAGGTAATGGGATTATTTGAATAAGATTTTTAAGGTGTTACAAATTAGTAAAGAAAAAAGTTCTTGAAATTGAAATTGGAGGGGGAGAATTTGGTGGTAATGTATGAAGAAAATATTAATCTTTTGTAAATTTACTCAATAAATATTATCAATAATCTTGAAATGAAAATTAATTTCTTCTATCATTGAATTTAAATATTATGAGAAAATTTATTGATATGAAGAGATGGTGGAATTGTGTTTTTTTTTTGACAATCACCTATTCCACATAAACCTAAAAAAATAGTTCTAGGTGGACAATAATAGGGAAATAACCCATCAATGAAATATTAAGGTAAGAAAATAATGTTTCTAGATTGCGAAAGGTATACTAAAAATAACCACATAGAATTCTTTTCAGAAACTATGAAGTTCTTCTGATATGTTTAATTGGGAAAATGGACTAGGATTGAAATGAAAAGTTCTTTGTATTGGAAATTAATGTTTTATTATATGTCAATAAAGTGTTTTAAATTTAGTTAGATGTTTCATTATATATATGAGTGTTTGAATAATAATAAAAATAATAATGGAAAGCGATCATACAATAAGATGAAAGGTGTAGTGACTTCAACTCCAGTAACCCTGATCCGGTTTCAACTTTATTGTATTTTCATAAGATGTAAGGGATTTCATCCCAAAGGACCAAATAGTTCAGTAGTATTAGTGAACTAGATATATATTTGAGTTATACATTACATTTTATTATGAAATTTATGAGATAATTTTTAAAGAATATTATTATTCCTTCTAGAATATTCCTATATATATTTTGTAATACACTTCATGAATTCCTAGGACATAAATTTTTTTTGGTGAGCTCAAATACTCAATAAGGGTAAAGTATAATGAAATATATTGTGAATCAATGAGAATAATAAACATGGAAATATAAATAACTAAACACACATTTCATAAGTAATTTTACTTGAATAATTAATATGGAAAGATAAATAATTGAAAACACATGACCTTTAATAAATAAACTTAGAATGAAATGTATACAAATACAGGACCACTGTGAAAATCTCATGGATAATAATAACTAATTTCTTAAGGAAATAAATTCTTAATTATTGGATATCATACTTCCCTGACACAAGATAACTATACCTTCAAGATCTAATAACAAAACAATGTAATGAATCCAACCCTTTTAGCCTGGAGATAATGTCTTAATTTGTTAAATTGGTATAGATATAAGGTATCACATCCCAAAGGGACAAAAAGTTTAGCATTTTTGGAAAACTAGTTACGTACATGATACACATTTCACATTTGGAAAATAAAATAAATCATAAAAAATGTAAAAATTCCTCCTTCTTGAAACTCATTCTAAGAACACATCATCATATCATGGGGAAATGAAAAAAATTAAGGGTTTAATAAAATAATTAGTAATGGTTAAGTATACTGGAAGTTATCATTAATTAATAATAAAAATAGAAAAATTTAAATTAAATAACTCAGCATAGATTCCATTTAAATAAATGGATAAGGAATAATCTATATTACAAGGTAAATATCTAAAAAATCATCCCATTTAATCAATAAAATAAAATTGAAATATATCAAGATATTACATCATAGAGAAAATATGATGTAAAATAATAATTTAACTCTTAATTAAATAAATTCTTAATTATTGAATGTCATTATTATATGCATCATGATACCTCTATTTTTAATACCTTCCACAAATTAGTTTAAATACCACAGGTATAAAGATATTTCATTTATCTATCTTAATTTATATGATGGGGACAACTAATGAACCAAAGGGATATATTTTACCAATCCCTATATATATCTTCAATTAAAATATACTCCTCATATACATAATAATCAAATTAATAAAACCAACATTCTATTTCATTAAATTTCTCTTCTGAGTAAAGGATACAGACATAACAATACTTCCACAGTTAATCTTTCAAATTAAACACTGAATTTAAAAATGGTATAGGGATTAGAAAATAATAATATCCATTAAAAAATAATATAGGTATTTAGTAGAGAATTAATGAACAAGGTAAAATTATCACAGGAAAGTGATTTCTTCAATATAAATTTAACAATCACAAAAAGTGAGATTTTACAATAACTATTACCACTTTGTAAATTTCAATTCAAATACCCTGGTATGAAATGATTCAGTGTGATACGTAAAATACTAATAATTATGAATGAAAAATGAAATTACATATCAAAAGGGAAGTATATACATCATATAAAAGTGAATTGGGGAATAATAATAAACAAGTCTCAAAGGAATAAAAATTGAGAAAAAATCCATTACCTCACGTCTCCTTCAGGGTAAACATAATTTAACCTTCTATAAAGTGGTTTTAAACATGTTATTAACTTATAACATAAACCTATTAATATTTATAATATCATATATAATCGTTATATAAAATCTTATTACCTGTTCATAAATAATATCTCATTGTTTTCATTGTTTCATGTGTTAATTTTCTTTTTTTCCCAAGATCATTTCATTACGAATGATCAGATTATTTCACAAATTATATAGTACTAAAAAATATATAATAATATTAATTATATAATTATAATATTTTTACATCAATTTTATTCTTAAAACTAATCATGAATGTTAGTTATGTGAAATTAATTATATTAGGATCATGAAGATGGTATTTCATACATATGCATGAGTAGTGTTTCTATTTTTCAATGATCATTTTTGAAATTTGATAAGTAATATTTTACCATTATATAATGATCATAATATAATATATACCACATTTCAAAATTATATATATCATCCATGGGGTCTGGTGATGAAATAAGAGCCGCATAATTTCGTAAAGGCGGTAGTCCAAATGTACACAAAAACTGTTATTGTCTTTCATTGAGTAAAAAAGTAATAAAATAAAAAGATATATTATATTTTAAGAATGATAAATTTTTAATTAATAGAATTATAAAATTTATATCACATATAATCTTTAAATTTATCCTTATCACTTTCTATGTAAAGCGTTATTGAAATAAGAATCACTTCGCATCGCGAGTCGGTAGTCTTCCGTTCACACGAGTAATGTCATAAAGTCTCCTAATAAATGGAATGTAATAAGGTATATATATGATATAATGAATAAAAATGTATAATTATGTTATATATAATATATAGATACTATATATTCATCAAATTACTCAACCTTGTAAGGTGGTAATTGAAAAAGAACGACATTGGTTCACAATGCGATAATCCACCGTACAACCAAATGATGATTTCATAACCTAATTGATTAAAGTGGAGGTGGGTGTAATAAATTAAATTTTTATAAAATAATCATTATATATTTAAGTCACTAAATTAAATATATCGTAATGTTTTAATAAAAATTTAATGAGTTATAGAAATAAATAAAATAAAGACGTTCGTTGAAGAACATTACCTCTACTTCGTGTATCCACTTTATTGTTTCACTAATGCCTTCATAAGTGTAATTTATGACCAAAATGAGGCTCATAGGTTGATTATAGGAAATTTGGGAAGTTATTTTTGCAATTATTTTCTTATAAAAATGGTTTGTAAGGTGTTAATAAATTAAGGGAGTGAGTTTGCTTTTATAATTGAGGGGGAGTGACATTTTTTTAAATACCCAAAAGTATTCACTGTTGGGAGGTCTACCTTATCTCATGTGCCTCAAAAATTGATTAATAATGGAGTATATGGTTTATTTGGTCTATAGATACCTCTAAAACACAAAAATAAAATTTTTTATCATGATATTTATCAGTCTTTAGGATTACTCAATTTTGACGCCTTTAGTTTTTACCACAGTAAATTGTATATTTCTTATTTAGCTAGGTAATATATCCATAAAGAATACAATTTGAATGATTTTTATTAGATAATTTTTATCAAATTATTATAAATATGAAATAAAATTTTATAAATAAAAATACAATGTGTGTAAAATAAATTTGAATAAAACACATGTAACACACAAAACATTATATTAACCACAATAGCGGTAAATTTTTTTAACTATTTTTAATAATAATTACGGTAAAAAATTAAGTTTTTAGTATTGTATAAATTAATTTATGATTATTATTAATGAATAATTCACTTCTCCCAATTCAAATCCCATAATCATTAGAATTTATTTTAAAATTAACCCCGCAGACGCGATAAAAAATGAGTTTTTAAAGTGAAAATGTCAAAAAGTTTACTATGTTTATATATAGAAATCAAATAATTAAATTATTCCAATTCACTAAAATATATTAATTTTTCTAAAATTTAGTTAATTTCACATTAAAAAAAATTCAAAATGTAATTAATCATTATAAATTATTTAAATGAAAAGCCAGTTTTGAAGTACAATTCAGTATTTTCCAATATTCACTAAAAAAATGAAACTTATCTAAAAAATACAACACATTCACCCTAAGATAATATTGGTATTTAAATTAAAAAATTAATTTAATTTTAAAAAATTATGTTTCTAAAATTGCTAAAAAATAATTTTAAATTATGTGTGCAAAGAGTAATTAAACCATTTTTTAGAAGAAATACTCTTTTTCTGAAAAATAATATTTTTTTTATTTTAAATGATATTTATTTTATTAATAATAAATATATATTTAATAAAAAAAATTAAAAATACATATTTTCTTACGTTAATTAATCCAATTCTTACCTTCCACACTATCGATTAAGAAAAAATTATCATATTAAATAATAATGTCAATAAAATATTGATGTTTGTTAAAATTAATCCTTGTTCTGTAACAAAATATTTTGAAGAAAATATTTTTTGAATTAAACACAAGATAAAATCAATGTTATATGTAATTAAATCTAAAAATTTTATTTCATGTCATATACATTATAGAATAGAATTTTATTCCTCTAAAATTTCAATGTTTTAATGTAACACCCCAAGATTTCATAGTGTGTTATTTCTTCAAAATAATTCAATAACTTGCACTACACGCAACACCGAGTTCAAGCGCACCATGACTTACCAAACAATCCGTTCAAAAAAGGTTATGAATAGTATTAACTAAATTTTTAAACTTTATATAATCCTTATAATTTTAGAATCCATATTATGAGTTTCTTAGACATAATGTAAGAACAAATTCATCTTCAGTATTGTAGTTTTACCAACTTTTAATAGTGAACCCTTTTTAAATAAAATATTTTAAACTTTTTGACTAAATGGGGACATCAAAAAATTTAAAATAAAACATCCCAAGCTTCCACGGTACGCTTTCCTTTGAATAAAACAGTAGCGTGTGTTGTACGCAACTTCGAGTTTTAACACACACCACAACCGATCAAACTAGCCGTTATGAATAGTAATAATTAATTTTTTGAAATTATATATATTTTATATTTCAAAATGGACTTCATTTTTGGATTCGGAATATCAAATTTAGCCTAAGGTGAAATTTTGGTACTTTTCGGATAACTTTCATATTTTGATGAATAGTAAAAATTACTAAATTTTAATTAAAAACAACTTCTTTAATCAAAATAATTAATAGTGATAAATGATGAATTTGAGTGGTTTTAAAGTATATTTAGAATATATTTTTACCAGTTAATATAATTTTGGTCATTGGACATAATTTTACAATTAAACCGAACATAAACAAGTGTCAATCTTTTGATAGTTATTATCTCTTAAAAACACGCTTTTTGTTTTGACAGCGGGAATTAATTTTAAATTAATTTCAGCCACTTCTGTGTTTTTAATTTAGAAAAATGGATTCCATATTTGGAATCAGTATGTTCAAATTGTGTAAATAGGTAACTTTTATTTTTAGACATTTTGAATAATTACTGCGGTAAATATTTTATTTACCATGGTTAAGGGTAAATCCGGTAAATAAGGGTTAAAAAATAATATTATAATAATACTAAATTACCCGAAAACGTGTCTTAACCCTATTGGTTGATACATGGTCGACCATGGGCATCTTTGGGTCAATTTTGGGACCCCATTGATCCACTTGTAAGTGATAATGACACTTTATTTTAATTAAGTTAAAATGAATACAAAAATGGCATAAGCTTACATCTTTTAAAAGAACAATTTTTACATAGGGTTATACATGTTGGATTTTCGATTATAAATATTCATTAGAAAGCCAAAACGATTTCCTACATAATGATATTTTATTTATAATTTTTAGACATCAAATAATTTAAATTATTAATGACACAATAATGATGCAATGTTTACCTCATTAATAAATCATTTAAATAAATAAGATTATAATGATTAAAATATTATCTAAAACCTGTCCAATTCTTATTGGTTGATGTTATTTAGAATATGAGTCATCTTATATTCGACCTCAATGATTTTTGGACCATTATAAACCGAATATAATTATATTATAAAGTAATACTTTCACTCTTTCCTAAAGAGCCCCTCCTCTCCCTTATAAAAGGAGACCACTTCTACTCATTCCTCACACCTCTCAAGCCACTTGGCTCGTCCAAACTCTGCCCAAATAAGCTCCCCACATCCCTATCCTCCTCCTTGAAGCTTCCCCTTAGGCAGAAAGCATTTCAAGAAGCCCTTTGGTTCCAACCAAAGTGAGTTACCTAAATTAAAGGTAACATTTTCTCTTAAATTATTTTCAATTATTTTGCTTCTCCAACCCCCAAACTCTTTTTATTTCCTTTCTTTTGTAACAACACCAGTATCCACAATATACTAGGATGTTGTTATAAGAAGGATTCAAACTACACATTCACACAACTCCATCTAATGGATGATGAACATAATGTTTCTGTGGATGGCAAACTAACGCCTCACGAAACGATGATTGTTCAAATACATCTTACCGCCTCTCATGGTGGCCATTAGGATGGAACTGTAATTAAATATGATATTAATGATATATAATTTATATATAAGCTTCTGTAATTCCATTTTATTTCATACAATTATTCGTTTCATGTTGTATATACATACGATAATTTCATTTGAGGAAGTGCGGACTACCGCCCCCTTAAAATGATATGACTCGTTCATACCACACATGGAACGTATAAAGGATGGTGTTAATGAACTTAAGTAACATATATAGAATATTATATTTTACTGGAATAGTAATATACCTATGTATCATTTGGATTCGATTCTTTTAAAATAAAAATTAAATGGAAGTAGCATTCGTGCGTACGTACGGACTACCGTCTCCACGAATGCGATGTGATTCATTCTCTATCGTATCCATTAAAGTATAATTATCATTTGATGATTTAAAAATGATGTTTAAGGACTTGATACCATTCTGGATATGAATAATATACATCCCATTAATAACGAATATGGCTCACATAACAAAGAATATAAAGTAAAATGAACCCGTTAACACCTGAAATGACGATAATTCTAAGATATTATTAACAAATCAATGTTAAAAGATCATATATGATATCATATTAAAGTAACTGATTCTTGTATTATTCAATAACAATTATTTCACCATTATACATGAGGTAAACCTACCATCGACCAAGGAAAAAGTACAAAGTAAGGGATTCTCTTATCTCATTTTCAATTCCGTGAGATTTCCATTGTTCGCTACTAAATTATTGAAAGTGGTGTATTTTGTACTTACATTTGATATATATTATCATGATTCACTTTATATTCATGTTATTCTGTAAATAATTTGGTGGTTATTAACTTTTGGCCATGCGACTCAGTTGATTAACGTGGTAAGGGGTTTCTTGTCTCACTTTTAATTCCGTGAGAATTCCATTGATCACCACTTAATTATTGCATGTGGTGTATGTGTACTACCCATGATTGTATTCATTGTGTAATATACTTTATTTTATGGGTATTTACATCATCATGGTATGATATTTCTTTCATGGGTGTTTGTTTCTTAAGTTACCTAATCAATAAGGGAATTTGAGATTTCAATTTCCACTCATTTGGCTTTACGCATATTTCATTGATTATATTACCCCAAGATTATGTGTGGAATAACTATTCATTTGATTATGTCATAATTTCCACTCCCATTCCTGTGGATATAAGTTTGATACACATAATCACTCCATTGATAATTCTCAAGTCATTTATATGAATTTGATAAGAGTAATTTTAACTCATTCTCCATTTGTTGAGTTAAACATCCAATTCGTTGGTATTGTTTTTACAAGAATATGTGTGAATGTCCTTTGATTGTTTTACACTGAATATCCAATCATATTTAGTGTATTTATATTTGTCACACATAATTATTTCATTGATATATCCTTAACCTAAGGATATAACCTTTATGAGAGATTTCATCTCAATTTACATTCCATTGAGACTTCTTTGATGATATACACCAAATCACTTTTATGTGGTGTATATAATGTACTTTGACATAGTATATCATGATTCCCTTTATTATCATGATATTACAAAGTTTTGATTACCTCAATTATTTGTATTCAAGTGTCTCTTTTGGTTAGAATCTCTAACTAAAATACCATTTTTAAATGTTTTAAAGACTTATTCATCTAAACCTTTCTCATTAATGTCCATGTTTTAAAAATGGTTTTAAGGATTTATTTATATGGCCATTAAAGTTTATAAATCAAAACTCCTTTTAAAAAGTTTCAAAGTGGTATGGGACACTTTTATTCAAAAATCTACTTTTAAATGGCTTCTTGAGAAATAGTGTGACTTTTAAATGTTTTCAAGAAAAGGGGGATATTTCTCTCAAATAGTTTTGATGATTATTTTCATCTATGTCAACATCCTTAATTATTCTTGATTGAGGTTAATGTGATACAATACAATATTCCATATTGTATCGAATGAGTTATGTTTGACTGTGGATGTGCTGTTTTTATACCATTCATGGTTTGTGGTAAAAGTATTGACATTTCGTATGCTAGTTTTAATACGAATGTTTATGTTATGTTTAAACATGTTCATATGAGGAATGCATTGGACTTAATAAGTTACGGGTGGAGCCCGCTATACCTCCTCGATGCATCGGTAGGTCTCATGAGACAAACTAGTGTCTTGGCACAAGGCCTTGGCAAAAATCTTATTTGTAGTCTTGGCACGAGGCCTTGGCTATGTGGTTATGATAGTCTGGCATTATGCATTCCATCATTATGAAAGTGGTTATTGATATTGCATGTGATCATTCGACTAGTAGAATATCCATGTGAGTAAGTAAATGGCATTATTTCATTTTATTTATGCCATACCATGTTGAAAGTTCAAGTTTCAAAGGCTTTTGTTTTAGTTATAAATTGCCTTAAGTGTTTATGATTATTTATGAAAGCTTCTGCTATAATGTTATCCTTACTGAGCATCCGAGCTCACCCCTTTCAATGTTTTATTTTTTTTTCCAAGATTATGAAGTAGTAATTTATGAATGACCTGCAGGGATAGTATGAGGGGATATGAAGACAAAATGTTTTTTTTTATGATGTAATGTAAAAATTTATGGATGTATCTAGTTATTCCAAGGCTACTAAACTAATAGGTCTTTCGAGACTTGATCTTTCTCATGATCATGAAAATGTTATGTAATAATGCACCGAATCTGGGTAACTAGGGTCGGGGCGTTACAGTTGGTATCAGAGGAAGTTTAGTACAAACCTTGGTAGCTAGATTTAGATAAACTCTGATTAGAGCACGTAGACCTAAGATGAACTTTGAGGATTAGTATAAAAGAATTTCCTAAATTTTGGTATTGTAAAGATTTTGTGAGTTTTCCGAGCAATACATCCCTGTCTGGATACGAGCAGGTAGAGGCGGCTCTGGCACAGATGTACCTAGGGGTAAAACCCGAAAACACCGCTTTGAGCTAGACTCGAACGGGAACTGGTGCACGACAACGGGGCTTGCTGCACTCTTGGTTACGACACTCCCGGGGGATATGCTTAGGATAATTTACATTTTCTTTACAAACCGATTTAAGTAATATATACATAAGATGAGAGTAAATGACCTTGGTTAATCCTAATATGTTTCAAATTGAGAATATGGTGACATTTTAATCTCTAAATGATTTTACGACTACCATTACTCACAAAATGCTTTCTGGTTTTAGTCAATGGCTGGATTCCAAGGAAGTCATAGTGACTTTGAGAATGATGTACAAGGTGGGAACGGTGGTGGAAATGAGCAACAAAATGGAATGTTGATAGGCGTAAAAGATATCGTCTTTATGGAAAACCAGTTTTCCAAAAATATGATCAACAACATATATATTAACCAACTCCCAGACTCAAAAAGGAAGAGAAAGGTGATAAATGATAAGATCTCCAGCAATGGAGACCATGGAGAAAAGAAAACTCAATTTTCATCATGCAGGAATTGTGGAAAGAGACACCCAGGAAAGTGTCTCAATGGGACAATGAAATGTTTTACGTGCGGGAAGGAAGGACATAAAGTGAAGAATTGCCGAAGAAAAATGAAGAGTACTATGGAAGAAGATAAAAATGGTCCCAAGAGTCCATTTACAGTCATTTGCCGTAAATGTAGGGGACCTGGCCATTACCCGAGTGAATGTCCTATTTTATAGGATATTTTCTTGCTCAAAGAAGAAGCTATGTGGAAATAAATGGTTGGAGAAAAATTTAAAAAGTATTAGCACTCCTTGTTGATGGGTTTACTTTGGAATAATTTTCTCTTGTATTTGTAACCCCTCAGTTTGCCATGTGAGAATGATATTTGAGGAATAATTGTCTCTTCTCTTGTGGATATAGGTATAAATAACCATTTGGTTTTATATGATCATTGGGGTTTGAGAAAATGATAAGTTATTATAATTTGGGATGAAAATGAAAAGTATGATATAACAGTTGTGGTTAAATTATGTTATTTTGAAAAATTTATCTCATTTTGGTAATATTATAGAATATAGTTTTTGAAAAAGGACAACACGTAGACCGTGTGACAACCCGTCGCGTCGGACAAAGCTGTGGGAATCGAACCCACAACCAAAGTGCGATTGGGATTTATCGCCTACCACTGGACTACGTGAAGTCCCTGGTTAGTATGACTATTTTTTTTGTTAAATGATTTTATTGATCAATAATAAGATGATTTGGGTTCTTATGTCTTATCAAATGAATACCCTTGGTATAGGAACATGATTTGGTGATTAAGTGATAAATTTTATTTTGGAAGATGTTCGTTTTGTTAGGAACACTATATGCCCAAGGAAAATAGAATACAATGAGGTTTCATTTGTAGAGTAATGGTGGATTTTTATCTACATTTTTATTGTTGATTTATAGTGATTTGGGTTATTTATGGAAATTATTAACCTATAACAGAGAATATGTGATGATGTTAATTACTTTTAAGTATGTGACTTTAAGAGTATTTGATGTCATTTGGAGATACAATGTAACATGGGAGACTACATAATCAAATTCTTCTATGTTTTGGGTTTCAATATTAGTTTGGATTATATTAAAGGATTTTTAAGGACAATTGGTTATTGAATGGTATCTATTTAACTTTGGGGTATTGTTGGTTTAATTTTAGAAATTATGATTAGTGCATATTTATCTCAATGAATATCCTTTTGGGGGATCATTAGATCATTCACTAACCATTTTGGTTTTGATTAATCTTAAAAGACAATGTAAATATACGGTTTATCCTGCATGGATCATGTGATTCTATAGAAGTTTATTCTAGCTATTCCAGTGTGACCAAGTCTTCTTGAATACTCATCGTTTAAAAAAAATTGAGTTAGTGGTGGAAATTTATTAAAGAATGAAAATCTACTTAAAATTTAAGTATATCTCATAATGTTCTTAGTCAATATCATAAATGAATTCCTCTTCCTTATGTAATGTAACTTTTAAAAAAAAATGTTGTCCTAGATGGTACCTTAAATCATCACTAATTTATGGCTTTGGGATTGTTGGCCTTTTCATTGCCATGTTCTCTACCACTCTCCATCAGATAATTGATGGTTAGATTTCTCCTCCATATCCATATTTTCCTACATGGAACCCTAGTATGTGTTATTTTCGGTAATCTTCATACTTTCCACTCTTTATTTTAAATAGAGGCCTCATTAATTCATTTTTCAATGTGGGATTTCAACTAAGATATTTTGAAATGTCAAAAATGTGTGATCCCAATACCCTATATTTTGTTGAACCGATGGTACTTCAAATCATCATAGATTGATGAGTTTAAGGACCTCAATTTTGTACTTGTTTGTGATTGATAACCTCAACCACTACCTATAAATATTTACGTTTTTTCTCCAATTATATGTCTCTAATTGCCACCAATGTTCTCCTAATCGAGATCATAATTTGGTGGTGACCCTTTCATTTCTCTTTTCCTCATATTAAGACTAAATTTTAGTAAACCAATTTCCGATGTGGGTTTTCCCACAAATATATTTTCTATTTTCAACCTTTTATTTTCTAAGAACAATTTCAAACTGCGAGGATGCAATTTATTGAAGGAGGGGAGAATGTAACACCCCAAGATTTCATAGTGTGTTATTTCTTCAAAATAATTCAATAACTTGCACTACACGCAACACCGAGTTCAAGCGCACCATGACTTACCAAACAAGCCGTTCAAAAAAGGTTATGAATAGTATTAACTAAATTTTTAAACTTTATATAATCCTTATAATTTTAGAATCCATATTATGAGTTTCTTAGACATAATGTAAGAACAAATTCATCTTCAGTATTGTAGTTTTACCAACTTTTAATAGTGAACCCTTTTTAAATAAAATATTTTAAACTTTTTGACTAAATGGGGACATCAAAAAATTTAAAATAAAACATCCCAAGCTTCCACGGTACGCTTTCCTTTGAATAAAACAGTAGCGTGTGTTGTACGCAACTTCGAGTTTTAACACACACCACAACCGATCAAACTAGCCGTTATGAATAGTAATACTTAATTTTTTGAAATTATATATATTTTATATTTCAAAATGGACTTCATTTTTGGATTCGGAATATCAAATTTATCCTAAGGTGAAATTTTTGGTACTTTTCGGATAACTTTCATATTTTGATGAATAGTAAAAATTACTAAATTTTAATTAAAAACAACTTTTTTAATCAAAATAATTAATAGTGATAAATGATGAATTTGAGTGGTTTTAAAGTATATTTAGAATATATTTTTACCATTTAATATAATTTTGGTCATTGGACATAATTTTACAATTAAACCGAACATAAACAAGTGTCAATCTTTTGATAGTTATTATCTCTTAAAAACACGCTTTTTGTTTTGACAGCGGGAATTAATTTTAAATTTATTTCTGCCACTTCTGTGTTTTGAATTTAGAAAAATGGATCCCATATTTGGAATCAGGATGTTCAAATTGTGTAAATAGGTAACTTTTATTTTTAGACATTTTGAATAATTACTGCGGTAAATATTTTATTTACCATGGTTAAGGGTAAATCCGGTAAATAAGGGTTAAAAAATAATATTATAATAATACTAAATTACCCTAAAACGTGTCTTAACCCTATTGGTTGATACATGGTCGACCATGGGCATCTTTGGGTCAATTTTGGGACCCCATTGATCCACTTGTAAGTGATAATGACACTTTATTTTAATTAAGTTAAAATGAATACAAAAATGGCATAAGCTTACATCTTTTAAAAGAACAATTTTTACATAGGGTTATACATGTTGGATTATCGATTATAAATATTCATTAGAAAGCTAAAAAGATTTAATACATAATTATATTTTATTTATAATTTTTAGACATCAAATAATTTAAATTATTAATGACACAATAATGATGCAATGTTTACCTCATTAATAAATCATTTAAATAAATAAGATTATAATGATTAAAATATTATCTAAAACCTGTCCAATTATTATTGGTTGATGTTATTTAGAATATGAGTCATCTTATCTTCGACCTCAATGATTTTTGGACCATTATAAACCGAATATAATTATATTATAAAGTAATACTTTCACTCTTTCCTAAAGAGCCCCTCCTCTCCCTTATAAAAGGAGACCACTTCTACTCATTCCTCACACCTCTCAAGCCACTTGGCTCGTCCAAACTCTGCCCAACTAAGCTCCCCACATCCTTCTCCTACTCCTTGAAGCTTCCCCTTAGGCAGAAAGCATTTCAAGAAGTCCTTTGGTTCCAACCAAAGTGAGTTACCTAAATTAAAGGTAACATTTTCTCTTAAATTATTTTCAATTATTTTGCTTCTCCAACCCCCAAAATCTTTTTATTTCCTTTCTTTTGTAACAACACCAGTATCCACAATATACTAGGATGTTGTTATAATAAGGATTCAAACTACACATTCACACAACTCCATCTAATGGATGATGAACATAATGTTTCTGTGGATGGCAAACTAACGCCTCACGAAACGATGATTGTTCAAATACATCTTACTGCCTCTCATGGTGGCCATTAGGATGGAACTGTAATTAAATATGATATTAATGATATATATTTTATATATAAGATTCTGTAATTCCATTTTATTTCAAACAATTATTCGTTTCATGTTGTATATACATACGATAATTTCATTTGAGGAAGTGCGGACTACCGCCCCCTTAAAATGATATGACTGGTTCATACCACACATGGAACGTATAAAGGATGGTGTTAATGAACTTAAGTAACATATATAGAATATTATATTTTACTGGAATAGTAATATACCTATGTATCATTTGGATTCGATTCTTTTAAAATAAAAATTAAATGGAAGTAGCATTCGTGCGTACGTACGGACTACCGTCTCCACGAACGCGATGTGATTCATTCTCTATCGTATCCATTCAATTATAATTATCATTTGATGATTTAAAAATGATTTTTAAGGACTTGATACTATTCTGGATATGAATAATATACATCCCATTAATAACGAATATGGCTCACATAACAAAGAATATAAAGTAAAATGAACCCGTTAACACCTGAAATGACGATAATTCTAAGATATTATTAACAAATCAATGTTAAAAGATCATATATGATATCATATTAAAGTAACTGATTCTTGTATTATTCAATAACAATTATTTCACCATTATACAGGAGGTAAACCTACCATCGACCAAGGAAAAAGTACAAAGTAAGGGATTCTCTTATCTCACTTTCAATTCCGTGAGATTTCCATTGTTCGCTACTAAATTATTGAAAGTGGTGTATTGTGTACTTCCATTTGATATATATTATCATGATTCACTTTATATTCATGTTATTCTGTAAATCATTTGGTGGTTATTAACTTTTGTCCATGCGACTCAGTTGATTAACGTGGTAAGGGGTTTCTTGTCTCACTTTTAATTCCGTGAGAATTCCATTGATCACCACTTAATTATTGCATGTGGTGTATGTGTACTACCCATGATTGTATTCATTGTGTAATATAATTTATTTTATGGGTATTTACATCATCATGGTATGATCTTTCTTTCATGGGTGTTTGTTTCTTAAGTTACCTAATCAATAAGGGAATTTGAGATTTCAATTTCCACTCATTTGGCTTTACGCATATTTCATTGATTATATTACCCCAAGATTATGTGTGGAATCACTATTCATTTGATTATGTCATAATTTCCACTCCCCTTCCTGTGGATATAAGTTTGATACACATAATCACTCCATTGATAATTCTCAAGTCATTGATATGAATTTGATAAGAGTAATTTTAACTCATTCTCCATTTGTTGAGTTAAGCATCCAATTCGTTGGTATTGTTTTTACAAGAATATGTGTGAATGTCCTTTGATTGTTTTACACTGAATATCCAATCATATTTAGTGTATTTATATTTGTCACACATAATTATGTCATTGATTTATCCTTAACCTAAGGATATAACCTTTATGAGAGATTTCATCTCAATTTACATTCCATTGAGACTTCTTTGATGATATACACCAAATCACTTTTATGTGGTGTATATAATGTACTTTGAAATAGTATATCATGATTCCCTTTATTATCATGATATTAAAAAGTTTTTATTACCTCAATTATTTGTATTCAAGTGTCTCTTTTGGTTAGAATCTCTAACTAAAATACCATTTTTAAATGTTTTAAAGACTTATTCATCTAAACCTTTCTCATTAATTTCCATGTTTTAAAAATGGTTTTAAGGATTTATTTATATGGTCATTAAAGTTTATAAATAAAAACTCCTTTTAAAAAGTTTCAAAGTGGTATGGGACACTTTGATTCAAAAATCTACTTTTAAATGGCTTCTTGACAAATAGTGCGACTTTTAAATGTTTTCAAGAAAAGGGGGATATTTATCTCAAATAGTTTTGATGATTATTTTCATCTATGTCAAAATCCTTCATTATTCTTGATTGAGGTTAATGTGATACAATACAATCTTCCATATTGTATCGAATGAGTTATGTTTGACTGTGGATGTGCTGTTTTTATACCATTCATGGTTTGTGGTAAAAGTATTGACATTTCGTATGCTATTTTTAATACAAATGTTTATGTTATGTTTAAACATGTTCATATGAGGAATGCATTGGACTTAATAAGTGACGGGTGGAGCCCGCTATAGCTCCTCGATGCATCGGTATGTCTCATTAGACAAACTAGTGTCTTGGCACAAGGCCTTGGCAAAATCTTATTTGTAGTCTTGGCACGAGGCCTTGGCTATGTGGTTATGATAGTCTGGCATTATGCATTCCATCATTATGAAAGTGGTTATTGATATTGCATGTGATCATTCGACTAGTAGAATATCCATGTGAGTAAGTAAATGGCATTATTTCATTTTATTTATGCCATACCATGTTGAAAGTTCAAGTTTCAAAGGCTTTTGTTTTAGTTATAAATTGCCTTAAGTGTTTATGATTATTTATGAAAGCTTCTGCTATAATGTTATCCTTACTGAGCATCCGAGCTCACCCCTTTCAATGTTTTATTTTTTTTTCCAGGATTATGAAGAAGTAATTTATGAATGACCTGCAGGGATAGTATGAGGGGATATGAAGACAAAATGTTTTTTTTATGATGTAATGTAAAAATTTATGGATGTATCTAGTTATTCCAAGGCTACTAAACTAATCGGTCTTTCGAGACTTGATCTTTCTCATGATCATGCCAATGTTATGTAATAATGCACCGACTCTGGGTAACTAGTGTCGGGGCGTTACATTTAAACTCTCGCCACTATAAATAAAATGCATACTCACAATTTAAACTTATTCTCGGTAATCCAAGGAATGATATTTGAATTTTTATTGTTAGAAAACCCACATCATAAAAGGGTTAATAAAAAATCATCTTAATAAGTGAATAAAGAGATCTCAAGTGTCATAAGGAATAACACATAACTAGGTGTCCATGTAAGAGAACTTTGGTGGCATGTGAAGACATGGATATGGAAGAAAATTGTAAATATTTATAGAGAGTGACTGAGTTCATGGATCATAATAAAGTGAATGATAAATGGAATGTTAAGGGACTTAAAACCATAAATCCAATATGATTTCAAAACCGTATGATTCATCTGATATGAATGTAATAAGATAACATTTTTTAGGATCTATTTCCACATGTTGAGGAATTATTTCATAATCTAAGTATATATGGAAATATACTTACTTGATATATTTCTATTTCATAATAAAAATTTCATCCTCTGGTTGTACTTCAATTAATTTCAAATTCATCCCTCACAATAAGAAATTAACATCCAAAAATTATAATTTTAATACCCAAAGCACTGAAATTAAGTTTTAAAAGATTTTGCTGAAAATCATTTTTTTCCATTTCTAAAGGCCAGTTCAAGGGTTGCCGGTACCCAATACATGACTTCAATGCTTTCAATTCATCACTTCACAACATCCAGATCAAATTCAAAATTCAAATTAAAAAACAAAAGTCAACTAGACAGCTGCCCTCGAGCTGCACACCTGCACCACCAGCACCTCGAACCAAGCACCCTGCCATTCAGCACCTCCTCTGAAGTATATCGCCAAAGTGATTTCACTGGAACATCAATGACATCACGAGAGGGATTTTCCAAATCATATCCTCCAAAATCCTTGGGTAGCCTCCGATTAAGCAGATATTGAGAATCAATCTTGGGTGGATGAGATCAACCTTCAATCTCCCCGCCATCGACAACCATCCATAAAACCAGAGACCAAATCGTCCTCAAACTCAAAAAACATCTCTTCACCGCCGTCCAGAAGATCCACGAAGACAATGCTCAACTTACAAAGACAAGGGTTAACGAGGGGTAGTTCTTGAGCTATTGAGGCAGAGCTCAAGTTCAGATTCAACACCGTGCCGCGTTGAAGAGACAAACACCAGTGTGCTCAAGGAGAGCTAAAATGGAGCCACCGCAGCAATGAAGCTGCCACCTCAAACCGCCGAGCAAGGGAGAGGACCAGCGTCGATCCGGGATGAGGGAAGGCGGTGCGAGAGAGAACCCTAGCGGTGCTAATCCTCTTACGGGCTCATTAACCTGTGCATTTCAAATATATTCTAATATTTGTAATAGAATGAAAAGTTATTCCTTTGATATTTAGTTATTATAATAAAAAATGGTTAGTATAGGTCATCCAATATGCATAAATATCTATATGGTGAGGTAATAAAGTATTCTATAGAATGACATGAAATATTAAACCAATTTTTTTTCATAAATGGTAAACCATATGACCCTTATAACAGATTAAAATCCAAAAAATTAGAATGAAGGTCAATGAATTTCCAAAATGAACTTATTATAAATCTTTATAGAACTCAAAGTTTCACTCAATAAACACAAACCAAACATATGAATACCTTTATCATATATTCTCTTGAAACATGGAAAAAAATTGAATTACCACAAATCATTATTAAAAAAATTCATGCTTCCTTAACCCTTAAATAAAAAAAATATTATTGGATATATTCCTTAAATCCCAAAATATCATAGACTTCATCAATGATAGAATAATCAACTTTGTCAAGAAATAATTAATCAGTTCCATGGAAGTGAGTACTTTCTAATTTTATTTATCCATATCAATCATCTCTTTACCCTAACATTATTATCTCAACATCAGGAACATATTAGGGGTTATATTTCCCTCTATCACATGCTTTCCAATAAGTTCAACTTTCCACTAAATCATTTTTCTTGGTAATCAGTACCTTTCAACTCATGATTTAAAATACTTAATAGAAAGTACTATAGCACAATCGTTATATATTTCATAATTACTATAACCTGGATATCATTGATAAATTACTCAAATGAAATAATTCATAGATTTAAAAAATGATCACATTAATCATTCCTCTTCATATGTGGTGATAAAATTTTATTGACTGTGATCTATTATATTCATTTCAGTTATATTCATTTTATGGTCTACACATTTGTTTTAATAGTGTTCCATCTCCTTAAATTTTAAGGATTTCACATTGGAAACATTTCCTTACCATTGAAATCAAAATAAAGGCACTCTTTCCCTCCACCCATATAGAAAACTCCAATTCCTTTTAAGCATGAACTAGGGTGTTTTTTCTACAATTATCATATGTGGGAAAATAATTCTTTCTCTTATTTCCTTTATCTATATTTTTATTATCCATACTATTATTATCATACTTCCCTTTGAAGAAATAGTTTTTATAGAATTATTTATATATATTTTTAGAACATGATACTATGTCCTCATATAATGAGAATGGTTGGGATACTAGTTACCTTTGAAAGATTGGTTTAACCCAATCAAAGAAATGATCATTCTTACTATTTGGAATATGTTTATTTATTTAGTTCTCATTCCTTCTTCTAGGAACCATTTATAAATAATGGAATATTCTATATCTTCTCATTAAATTTTTAATCATATATTATAATTCCAAATATGGAGTAACTCTTAATATAAATAAAAAAATTATAAATTATTAATCTCAGGATCATATACTTTGGTTTCATTGGGGAAATATTTATTTTCAAATAATTCATAATGGTTTGTAAATATAATGTGATTAATTTTAGGAATATCCCCTAAGAGTTTTAAACTATATGCATAATAAGGCCTACTTTTGGGTAGCGGGTAACGCTTACATAAACCCCAACATGGATTTTTCAGAGTCATTACCCCTAGGTACCTTTATTCTAGAAACATGTACACTTTTAGTATACAAAAATGGATGTATTTCTAGAACAATAAAATAATATATACTATAATAAAACATTATTATTTTATTTTATACATATCCTAATATTCTATCCCGGAGTTTCATAAAATAATCTATGTTTTCCTAAATCTAGTTTGAAATGTTTCTTCTAAACTGGGCTCTAATACAAACTGCAATGACCCCATCCCCAACATCCTGAATCTAGTTTTTTACATTATTTCATTGGAATAGATACATGGAATGTTGTCCTTAAAAACCAAGAAATATAGTATTTTTCAAAAACTAGATACATACCTGATACCCATTTTATATTAAGAAAATAAAAAAAATTATATTAATTATTAAAATCCATCTTTCTTGAAACTCATTCCAAGAATTCATCTTCATATCATGGGGACGGGAAACAATATAAGGTTGAGTTCAAATAACTAGTAAGGGATAAGTACAATTTAATCTATCCTAATTCAATAATAATAATAAAACTTGGAATGGTAAATAACTGAACACATATTCTATTTAAACAACAGGATAAGGCATATTTAATAATAAAAGGCAAATAACTAAAAATACATTCCACTTAAACAATGAACTGAAAATAAAATGCATTGAGATAAAATAACATTGTTGAATTATCCTATAAAATAATAACTAAAATATTAAGGAATGAAATTATTATTTATTGGACACCATCATCTCATGAATCATGATACCTTTACTATCAAGTTTTTTCACAAGACATTTTAAATACTACTGACATAAACTCTTTTAATTAAGGAAACATAATTTTTGTCATTAGACATACCGATGCATCGATGGGATATATTATACTAGGACCCACACATCATCTTAGGTGAAAATCATTCCTCAAATATTAAGTAATCAATTTAACTAAATCAATATTCCTTATCATCAAATATCTATTTTGAGTAAATGATACAGATTTATCAATATTTCCCCAATTAGTATTTCAAAGTAAACACCATAAAAAAAATGGTATATGATTTAGGAAGTAATAATAAATATCATAAAATAATATATATATTAGATAAATGTAATTACCAATTTAAAATTATCACATGAATTTGATTTATTCAATATAAAGTTAATAATCACAAAAAAATTGAGATTATACATTATCATTAAGAACTTAATAATTTTAAATCCAAGTCCCCTTGGATTAAATAATTAAAATTGGAACATAAAACACCAAGAATTAGAAATTAATCATGATATTAAATGTCAAAATGGGTGTATATACACCATATAAAAGTGAATTTTTGTATAATGACGAATAAGTCTCAATGGAATGTAAATTGAGATGAAATCCCTTACCTCACATGTCCTTCTGGATGTTTGTGATTTAACCTCCTATATAGTGGTTTTAAACTTGTTATTAAATTATTAAAAAACACATATATTATTTATTATATTATATATTATCATTTAAAAATACTCGTATTACCCATTAATTAATAATATTTTATTATTTTCATTGTTTTGGGTGTTAATTGCCTGATTTTCTCATGCATGCTTCGCCATGAAAGAACTTGTTCTTGGGTATATTATATATTTATATAATATCCAAAATAATAATCAGGAAATAATTATCATATTTTTAAATCATTTTTATATTCAATTACAATCTTTAATATTGGTTATGAAAAATGAAGTATGTTATGATAATGAAGACGGTAGGTTATACGTACGCATGAGTAACATTCCCATTTTTCAATGATCATTATGGGAAAGT
Organism: Viscum album; assembly: GCA_963277665.1. NCBI lineage: Eukaryota > Viridiplantae > Streptophyta > Magnoliopsida > Santalales > Viscaceae > Viscum > Viscum album. Next base: position 1,788,563,128 of record OY728146.1, read on the forward strand.
GGAAATTAATATTTTAAAATTATATAATGATAATAATATAATATATACCATATTATATACTTACATATACCATACATAAGGTTTGGTTATTAAAAGAGTCACATCGTTTTGTGAAGGCGGTAGTCCACACATACATGAATGACATTATCGTCTTTCATTGAGTAAAAATGTAACAAAATTAAATGATATATTGTCTTTATGTATTGAAGAATATGTAATTAATATCATAAATATTACCTTTATATGAAATGTAATCATTAAATTCATCCTTATCATCTTCCATGTAAAACATTAGTGAATGATGAATCACATCGCTTTGTAACGTGATAGTTTGTCATACACACAAGAGACATTATCATGTCTCCTAAAGAATGGAAAGTTATAAGGTATAATTTAAATAACTAATCTTTAGTTATAATAATTATATATTTTATGTAAAAACTTCTTATTATTCATAATACCCATATTTAGAGGTGGTAATGGAAAAACAAATGACATCGGTTGATGAGGTAGTTGACCATTCTACACACAAACAATGATTTCTTAACCCATTTAATAGATGTGTAGGTGGTTTCAGTTCATACCATTATAATAAAAAAATCCCGGTAAATTAAATATACTAAAGTTATTATATCAACACTTTTTAATAATAATTTATTTCGGTGTAGAAATAAGTAAAATAATCTGGCTTCTTGAAGAATATTTCCTCTTCTTTGGATATCCTTATTTGGATTGCACTAATACCTTTCTAAATTGGATTTTTCCAAAAATAAATCTTCTAGGATAAGGGTATGAATTGTTTTAAGTGATTTTGGTTTGTTATTGGCTGAACCAAATAGGTTTTAATGTGGGAATAAATGTGGGGTGTGAGTGCCCTTTTATAATTGAGGAGTATTGAAATTCTTATAAATACCCATATTATTCACCTTTGGGAGGTCTCAATTACCTCATATGCTTAAAAATATGATTAATAATTAATTTTAGGGTTTATGTGGTTGATTAACACATAAAAAATAAAAAAAACAAACACATTGTTTTATCATTTGATTCGTTTGTCTTTAAATTTACTCAATTTTACCCTTTTAGTTTTTACCATTGTAACTTGTATCTTATTTTTACCTACGTGATTTATCCATTATGAATACAATTAATTTTTTTTATTATATAATTTTTATGTACTTATCCTAAATATGATATATAATTTATAAAATAAAAAACCTTTGTTTATGTAAAATTAATTTAAATACAAACTCATGTAATGTGGAAACTCCCATTTTATCCTTAATCACTTTAAATAATTTTAACTATTTTATCTAATAATTATGAAAAAAATTTATGGTTAAATTTTTAGATAATATAAATTATTATTATTCAAAATTTCTAATTCATTTTTCCAAATTCAACTCTCATAAGTGGAAAATTTTAATTTAAAAATAACCCCATGATCATAATGAGAAAACAAGGTTTTTAAGTGGAAACTCTAAAAGTTTACAATGTTTTTACTACAAAATTAAATATAAAAATTATTCCAATGAACTAATATGGTTTAATTGATATACAAATTTACAATTTTTCTTTAAAACTATTTCTAAATATAATATAACATTATAAATTACTAAAATGAGATGACAGTTTTTAATTAAATTTTTTATTTTTTATTATTCATAAAAAAATGAAACTTATATGAAAAATAAAAAAAATCAACCAAAGGTAATTTTTCAATTCCAATTTCAAAAATTAAGATTATTTTATCAAATTATTTTTCTAAAATCAGTAAAAATTAATTTTGAATTATGTGTTTAATGCGTTATTAAACCTTCATTTAGAAAAAATATTATTCTTTAAAAATATTTCATTTTCTTTTATATGATATTTATATTATTACTAATAAAATGATAATTATTAAAAAAGTTTAAACCAAATGTTTTGATAATTTATTTTATTCTATTCTTACCCTCCATTCATATGGTTATACAATAACTTTCATATTTAATAATAATATTAATAATATATTGTTGTTTGGTAGAACTCGACCTTCCGTATAACAGAAGATTTCTAGGAAAATCATTTTTTGATGTAATGTAAGATAATATTTTTTCTCCATATAATTAAAGATAAAAATTAGTGTTTCATGAAACTTATTATATTTAATAAAATATTTTTCTTTTATAATTTCTAGGTGTAATATAAAATTTAGAACTAAGGGGTAGAACCCCATTTTACTAAGGATTGCCAACTGATTCATCCCATACAACTAGCACTACACTTAAAGAATATCAATAATAGGCCCCACCATTTCCATACCTATCAAAATAATTCATCACATATTAATAAATTATTTAATTCATAAAAAATGTGCCATATCATCAAATATATGTATTAGGTAATGAATACTAATTTATCTATATTTCCTTATATAAAAAATGACTTTCAATATAGAACACCATATGTAGAAATGACACATGTTTTAAGAAATAATCATATACATGATAAATAATATGGATATTTATGGTAAATTTAATTTCTTTTGATCACAATATATTTAAAATTTCAAGGTAAAGTTATTGACTAAAAATATAAATCAAGAATTGATTTAAGTGTATCCTTTTGTCAAAATAATCATAAACCATCTGAAGGGAGAATAAAGATGGTATAAATAGAACATATTACTAGAGTTTTATATTTAAAATTACTAGTTTTTCTCATTGTTGAATATAAAAAACATAAAAAATTCATTAAAACAATTCTATAGGAAGTTATCCTTTTCACTGTGAAAATCACTTTTTACAACATAAAACATTTTAAAAACCATCATCTTTGAAAATAAAATTTAAAAAATAATTATTTCTAGAATATTATGAAAAGAAATTTATTTAAAAATAGCCTTATAAAAATTCAGGTTAGGCTCCAAATAAATGACGATCATGTCACCACATATTTATATAAATTTCATTCATGTAAAAAAGAACATTTTTTTCACTGTAAAAAGGTTAGAAAAGTTCCTCATTCAGAAAATAATAAGAATATTTCTTTGAAAAAAAATTTAAAAAAAAATTGTTAAACATTTCATTAATAAATCATTTTAAAATGTTTAAAAACATTTTTTAAACCATTTTTAGCGATAATGGTTTTGTAAGAAAATATATTTCTTATTTAAGAGAGAAATGAAGTCAAATTTTCTTAAAATAATTTTATTGATTATTTTAACTCCCAAATAGTGTAAAAATGGTATTATTAATTGAAATTATCTTGAACAATGTATGATAAAAAAACTTTATTGGAGATTTATTAGAATTATTTTAAGGAACTATTTTTTATGTTGATTATATATTTTTTGGGTTTTATCTTGGGTGTGATACGGTGAAATTTGGATGTTTTTAATGGTGTTTTTGGAAGTGTAAACTTGGAGCATGATTCTCCCAAATCATGTGCCCTGCCCCAAAAAACTGTGAAACCTCATAAGGATTGATATTACATGGTTGAAACACTCTTTTTCAAAACATGTCCCCTTTTAGAAGTTACCATGCACCCCCATATGAGTGTCACATGGCCAGGGCACACAGTTTGGAAAACCATGTGCCCCTACCCTTAAAACCATGCGTATGAGACTTTTTTCTATGATAATATTATTTTAAAATCATAAACCCATCATATTTAACCCCAATTTTACTTGTCTAGGCCAAAAAATCTTTCTTTCAAACTTGAAGTCACCCGAAGGATTCTTAGAGCTCTCAAACACCATTCTCGACGATTCGATGACCAAATTAAAGAATCGACACCTGTCCTGATAAGCGATTCTCGCCCTAATTAGTTACCTCTCCATCTACCATATTTATATCATACTTTGAAGGGATGTTTTTTCTATTATTAATTGGTCTAGATATAGGTTCTCATGAATTTAATTGATTTGATCTTAGATCTAGGTATCAGATATAGATCTCATTGTTCATCATGATCTTGGTTGTTCAGCTTCAATTGTGTATTTCCATTTGCTAGAATCTATCAAAGATCTCGAGGTAGGTGGTAAAAATTGAAAATCCAATAGTCTTGATTTAATTACGTGTATGTAAATATGCAATTTAAATTTTTATTATTGGTTAATTGAATCTGTAATTTAATAAGATTAAATTGAATTTCCATGTCATAATTGAATGGGTTGAATTTAGGGAAATTGTAAATTGGTTGAACTCAATTAATTAACTGGATAATTTATCAATGGAATGTTTTGATTATGTAATTTGTGGGATATAAGGAATAATAAATTGGTAAATTAATAGGTTTGAGTAAATAGTCAATTAATGTGATTATGAATTAATTGACAATGAGAATTATGAGATGGTTGGATTAACCATAATGGGTTATTGGTTTATATGATATAAATATTTCAAAAAGGATAAATTGTTAATTTCTTATATTATTCCATGTGATTTAATTGTTGAACCATGATTTTTCTAATAACTAAGATGGTATCCATGATGTGAAATGATAAAAGGGGGGTTAATTTTTATTAACCTTGATTGATGTGATTTTTGTGATATATGTGTGATGGATTGATATATGAGTGTGGGATATGGAATTAGGATTCAAATACCCATATGTGATTATTATTGAGTGTGAGATAGGTAATGAGGCTCCAAATACCCATGTGGCATTGAGTGTAGGACAGGGACCAAGGATTTAATTACCCATGTGACATTGAGTTGTGGGATAAGGATAGATGCTCCAAATAGCCATAGAGTGTTACATACAACATTCTATGACCATGATATTTTCACTGGACTATGGTTATAATTGGTCATGATATGAATTTAAATTAAATGATAAATGATAACCATGGTATTGTGTTATGTGAGATCACATGCGGATAGTTCAAAATTCGGTAGGGTATGAAGAAGGTTTTGATAATATGTGTGTCATCGTGAACCAAATGATTTATGTGGTTAATTAAAAAATAATGAAATATGATAAATATTTACTTTATGCATTATAATTTTTTATTTGTACAACTACATACATTATTATTGAATGGATATTGTTTTATAATACATTGATCATGGCCTATTGATTTGTACTCACACCCTACTCAGGTTTTATGACTTGTACCCTAAGAGGCCTCACGTTTTCAAGACATAATAAGGGAAGGATCCCCATGTCATATGGATGATTTGGGATGGAGAATATATAAGGGAACCAAAATTGGCACCAGGACCCATTTTGGGGAGTTATGAGGGTCTTTATTTTGGGTTTTCATTTTGAAAATTGAAACTTATTCTGCATGATATATCTACCATTTTAGTTTTTGGATATTGTCTTTTGTTCGGATTCATCTTATATTACTGGTCTATTTTTGGTATGGCATTATACTGGTGATTGGTTATTGTATTTTAGTTATTTATTATGTTCTAATACTTTGATAAATAGGTTATAGTCTCACTATGTTATATATATTAGATTCTCAATACTCTTATTTAGCCTCTCATATACGAAGAGGCACATTGAAGGTCATGCAATCGATCGGCTTGGGGAAATGATATTTTTTACCCTGGTTAGGGTGTTATAAAGTGGAACCAAAGGGTTTTTTTCTTTTCTTTTGTATTACAATTTTGAAAAGGTATAAAGGAGACTAGGAAGAGTTTAGCCTCATACATGGGAGTTTCTAACCCATGTATAGGGAAAACCAATGTACCTAAGGTGGGATTGTTGTTATTAATGTTTTATATTGTGATTGTATGTTATTTCATCAAGTGTGATTCACTTGATGCATGATTTGATAATTTTTTCTGAGATTTTATGAGATTTCACTTGGGTCCTAATTTGGCGTGATAGTTAATCATGAATGAATAATTTTAGGAACTGAGGAATTATCCCGACATGCATCATTTTTAGGAACATGTGGGAAAATATGTTTTGGGTAATTTCTTGAAATTGAAATGTTTTTCCTTGATTTAGTATTTGAAAAAAATGGTGCCTAATATGAAATTGAATGTTGTAAAATGATGAAAAATGTGAATAATTGGGTGTGTACTGAAAAATTGTGAAGTGATAATGCGATTACAATTGTTAACCCTGACCTAGATGTAGAGTGGTTAAGGGTAGTGATACTGCCTTAGTTTTGACTATGTGATGGGAAAGGGGGGCTGAATTTTTATGGCTCCGTGTGAATCTGTTTTATAAACAATGTTATTTTTGTGAGATTTTTACTAAAGTGTGTATTTTTAATTGTAAATATATGCCTCCACGAATACATTTTTTGATATTATAAAATGAGGTAATGGTTAGAAATGACACTCTATTAGTGGATCTTGAGGCACCTGTAGTCTTGGGTGAAGGGTCAAGAGATAAGTTCCATGATAAATTTACCCACTTCATACATTCTTAGGAGAGATACCTAGAGTGGGTTGAGAAGAGTATGTTTGACCTGAAATGGGAGTTTCAGTTACAACACCCTAAGACATTCACTGAAGACCAGGGAACTTAGGAAACATAGTTCTTTATTGAGTCCATATATACCATAGTCAACCATTTATAGACTCCTTCTGAAAATAAGATTAATTTGGATTTTGATATGTTATGAGGATTAGATAAGCGCTAATGGGATGTTTATGCTTTGACTGGGAAAGTAGATGGAATGGATTTGAAGGTATTCTATGAGAATTTCACGCAACACTTTTATCTGGAGACTCTAAGACAAGATAGGGAAGTTGTGTTCCTATGGATATCCGAAGGGGTATGTATTTGATGGACTATACCGGTCAATTTACTAAATTTCAATGATTTTATCCAATGCTATAAGGGGATGATATACCTACAATAAGTAATTTCTAAGAATACTTAAATGTGAGATTAATTCTTAAGTTAACATCTTATGGTTAAACAAGGTTACTGAGGTGGTAGATCAGGATATAATATATTAGAGACCCAAATGAGTCTTTAGGTAACAGAAAATTGGTTTCTACTGGATGATCATGGGGTATATATTACAAGAGTAGGAAGTGTCACTATGACAATGTTGACTAAAGCATTGGAAAGAAGAGTTGACAGGGGGATGGATTAGTTACTCTGGATCTTACCAGAGTCATTTTCCACCAGTGCAGAAGGTCATTCCAATTTTGTAGACATTTTCCATGATAAACAGTATAGTTCAAATCTTATGGAAGGATGATAAATGTACAAAAGTTCTATAGGAACCCACAAAAGATTAGTAGTAATGGAGCATCTAGTCATAAATAGATTGTGGGAAGAGTATCTTCTATACCATATCAGTATAGAAGTTTGAATTCTATTGGCCATTGAGGTATAAGAAGTGGAATTTGTACTTATAGGAAAGAGCTCCCATATCACCATAGTGGTGTAGCTTAGGGGAGTCAAACTACATCATATAAAAGATGGGAATGCCAATTTTATACAATTCAAACTATACTAGTTGATAGAAAGGAGAAATCATTGAAAATTATAGGTATTATTATTTTAGATTATATGCTTACTAGCTTCTTATTTTATACTAGTACCTCTCTTTACATTATATCTACACATATTTTGAAAGGGTTGAAAGTAACTGTGATGTTTTTAAGTGGGGTTATGATGATCAATACACAACTAGATGTATAGAGGGACATCTATTTATGAATGGGGTGTTCTATCGAGGTTGGGGACTATCATTTTATATGTGATATTTCCATCCTTGATATGTTAGTTTTTTACCTAATTATGGGAATTATCAAGACCAATTTTTTTTACAACAGGAGAGTGAATTTTACGTATCCCGAATGATACAATTTTTCTCATCATGGATAATGGTACATCAAGGAGGGTTATCTAGGTCCAATTCATTATAAAATAGGGGAGATCACCATCCAAGTTGTAAGTCTATTGTTGGATGATGGGGGTGTAAAGCATGATGTCTTTCCCATCTAGTAGGCTGGTTCCAAGATGAATTTCCGAAGTATTTGTTAGGGCTTCCACTTGATTGGTTTGTGAAGGTTACTATTCATCTCATGACTATAGTTGAGCTAGTTTATATTCTATCATATAAAATGGAAATAGTAGAGATTCAATATCTCATGACTCAGATGTAAGTGTTGAAGGATAAGGAGTTTATCCTTCCAAGTACATTGCCTTGGGGTTCTAAAGTACTGTTTACAAAGAAGGATGACATTAGTTTGTGCTTGTGTGTGGATTAACAAATGTTAAACTGAATAAATATGAAGAAATGGCATCTTATTCTGTGTATCAAAGATTAATTTTACTAGTTGATTGGAACTTGTGTTATCTTTAATATCAACATGAGATTAGGGTATCATTAGTTGAAATTCCAAACTTATAAAATACATCTGATTTATTTTAGAAGCAGGTATGTCTTGTATGAGTTTTTCTTCATATTGTTTGGTTTTATGAATTCTCTAGTAGTGTTTATGGCCTTGATGAACTAAATATTCCACCAATACCTAGATCAAATTGTGTTTATATTTTGTATAAAAACTTGTTGTACTTAAAGACTCATGAAATTCCTTCCTAACTTATTTAAATCATCTTATGTACAATGATATTTCATTAGCTGTATGCCATGTTATCCATGATCCAATTTTATAATGATAAAGTACATATTTTGGGTCATATCATCTCATTAGATGGTGTGTTAGTTGAGATATACAAGATACAAGAAATTATTTATTAGTAGAAACCCAAGAATGTTTTTGATATTTAGAGCTTTATAGGTTTAGAAGGATATAATTGGGGATTCATACATTACTTTTATAACTTGGAATCACCACTTTTAGACTTGAAAATTAAAGGAGTTAAGTTTGAATGTATTTTCTCATGTGAGAATGATTTCCATGAGTTGAATAATATCTTGACTACAAAACCAATCATGATCCAACTCATTCCTGGGAAGGAGTATATGGTGTTTCTTGATTCTCCTGGGATCGAGATTGGAGTGGTGTTGATAAAGGGAGATATAGTTGCAGCGTACATTTCATAGTAGTTATGGACACATGAATGGAACTTCCTTACACACAACCTTGAGTTTTATATAGTGGTTTATGACTTGAAATTTTAGTGGAATTATGTTTTGGGATAAAAGTTTACAATGTATACTGATCAAAAATAAATTAAAGTATATCCTTTCATATTGGGATTGGAATCTATGACAATAAAGGGGAGTTGAGTATAAGAAATCATTTTGATTCTGAGAAAGAATCAATTTTGAGGAAGTTAAACATGATTTCTGACACTATAAGCGGGAAAACATAAACTTATGCAGTTTAACAGCCTAGTTTTGAGTAGAATATGGTGACCTTACTAGATGAGATTAATGTTGTGGTTTGTGAGGGTTAGAAGGATACATCCATCGTATTATTTTTAGCAGAGTCTAAAATTTTTATTCAGATTAATGAAAGATCATATGATGATATTGAGTGTTTTTCCTAGAGATAAATCCTTAAATTTGGGGAGTCACATTTATATTGGACTACATAAGTGGATGTGATTATCTATGTTAGTAATAATGTTGTTGTGCCTATGAGTATGCGAGTGGAGTTGATTTATGATTTTCAAGCCTCAAGGTGGGATTCAAATCTAGGTTTTAAAAAAATGTACGATGCCCTATGATGATAATATTGGTGTTTAAGAATGAAAAAGGAGACAGTTGGGTTCATGAAATGATGTTATATCTATCAATAGTTAATGGTTGAGTATCAAAGTCCTGGTGGTTTACTACAACAATTTCCTATTTTTTAATAGAAGTGGTATGGAATTACCATGGATTTTTGGTTGGTCTACCAAGTATGACTTTGAATAATAATGATACTTGGGTGATAATTTATCTTATATTGATTGGATCACATTTATTCCCTATACAGGGATCTTTCTTAGTAGATCAATTAGGAGATTTGTAAGTTTTAAAGATAGCCAATCTGTACCGGGTTCCACAAAGTATAGTTTCATATCGCGACTCATGGATTACTTCAAAATTATTGTAGGGATTGAAAAACTCCCTTGATACATAGGTATTACTGAGTATAACTTTCCACCCACAAACAGATGGGTAGTTGGAACGTACTATATAGATTTTAGAGGATATGCTTTGGGTGTGTGTTCTAGACTTTAGTGGGACTTGGGGGAGAAACATAGGACATTTAGAGTTCACATATAAAAACAATTATCAGGAATCTATATAGATGGATCCATATAAGTATTTTTATGTTAGTCCATTCAGATTAGGTTTATGCTGGATGGTGGTAGGAGAGTCAAGCTATTGATATCAAGTCTCATGACGAGGACATCAAACTAAGATCAGCTAATTCAGAAAAAATGGATATGGATCAAAGTTGATAGAATTTGTATGCTAATAGAAATTGATGACCCCTAGATTTTACAATGGTTTACCATGTGTTTATTTGGGTGTCTCCATGATTGTGTCACTATAGTATTTAGAGGTTGGGAAGGTTGGTGCTCGGGTTTGTTGGATTGTTTGAGGTAGATGATTGAATTGAACTGGTGGCATACTGATTGACTCGGTTGTAGAAGTATAGTTCTATGCATAATTTTTTTCATGTTTCAAAACTTCTTCTGTATCACCCTGAACTTCATCATGTGATTGTTATGAATGATGTTGAGCTCCAGACTAATTCATCATTTGGGAAGCATCTGATATGTTTTTTGGATCATATGGATAAAGTGTTGCAGGGAAAGAATGTGTGGATAGTTTTTGTATTAATGAAACATGGGATTCTTTAGGAGGAAACATGGGAGATATAAGTGGATTTGTGGGATAAGTGGTCTGATCGTTTTACCTTGGAATATTGGAGAGGATTGAGAGTACAACTTAAGGATGAGATATTATAAGGTGGGGAGATTTTTAGATCCCAAATTTTTTTAAGGAGATTTCTTGAGATTTTTTCATATAATATTCTTACTTGTTTTGAGTATATATTTTTTGGGTTTTTATCTTGGGTACGTTTGGGTGGATTCTGGATGTTTTTTGAGGGGTTTGGATAGTTCAAAGTTGGGGAACAATTTTCCCAAATCGTTATTCCCTACCGAAGAAATCCATGAAACCCCAGAGAGAGAGAGGGATTGTACACCAAGTTCACGGGTTGTCAAACCGTGCACCCTCTTAAGAGTAATTTTGGACCCCTACTGGAGAGGTGTCTGATTAGGGTGCACAGTTTGGAAAACTATGTTCCCCTTCCCAGGAAACCATACATTCAATATTTTTTCCCAAAAAATATTGTTTTAAAATCCAATCCTCTCGGATTTAACCCCAATTCAACCCATCTTGTCCTAACAATTTTATCCTTCAATCTTGGACTCTCATAAAGATTCCAGTGGCTATCAAACACATTTCTTGATGATTTTGAGACTGGATTTATGAATCCACACCACTCCCGGTAATAGATTCTCATCAAAATTAGTTTTCTTCCACTCTCCCATATTTCTCTCATCCTCTAAAGTGATTTTTTCCTTCATTGGAAATGGATATATATCTTGGTTTTCATGGAACTAATTTTTTTGATCTTGGATCTAGGTTTCAAATTTAGATCTCATTATTCATTGTGATCTGGGTTGTTTTTCATGAATTAGGAATTTCCATTGGTGATCATCCATCAATGATTTTGAGGTTGGTTTTCTAAATTGAAAATCCCATAGTCTTTATTTAATTACACATATAAAATTGTGCAATTTATATTTCCATGACTTGGAATTCCATATGGAATTTTATTTTATTAAATTTAATTTCCATGTGATAATTGAATGGGTTTAATTTTGGGAAATTGTAGAATGGTTGAATTTTATTAATTAATTGGTTAATTAATCAGTGGAATGATGTGGTTATGAAATTAATGGGATGTGGGGAATATGAAACTGGTTAATTAATTGGATTGTGTAAGTAGTCAATTAATGTGATTATTAATTAAATGATAGTGAGAATTTTGATATAGCTAGGTTTACCTTAATAGAATAACGGGTTATATTATTTAAATATTGGAAAACGATTTAATGGTGAATTTATCATATTATTCCATGTGATTAAATTGTTGAACCATGATTGTTTTGATAATTGAAATGGTATCCATGGAAGTGAAATTATAAAAGCGTGTTAATGTTAATTAACCTCGTTTGGTGTGATTTATGTGATATATGTGTGATTGATTGATATACGAGCCTAGCAAAAGTATTGAGGCTCTAAATACACATATGTGATTATTATTGAGTATGGAACAAGTAATACGGCTCCAAATAACCCCATGACATTAATTGTGGGATCGACTTCGAGGATCCAAATACACATGTGACATTGAGGTATAGGATAGGGACAATGGCTCTACATTGACATTGGACTATGGTTCCAATTGGATGTGATATAAATTGAAATGAAATAATAAATTATAACTTTGTTATTTTGATATGTGATATCCCTTATGGACAATCCTAACTGTGGCATGGGACAATGTAGATATTGATAGTATGGGTGTCATCCTGAACCTAGGGATTTATGTTGTTAATTAATGAATAATAAAATGTTATAACAATTTTCTTTTTGCATTTTAATATCTTTTTTCTACAACTACATACACTATTATTGAATGGATTTTGTTTTATATTCCATTGGTGGTGGCCTACTAAGTTGTACTCACACACTAATTGGGATTCCTGATCTTTACACAAATAGAATTCATGTTTTTAGGATAGAATAATGGCATGATCCATAGGGTTGATGGTTGTGTTAGGATGGATCATGGATAAAGGAACCACACCTAGTGTCAAGACCTTCCTGGGAGAGTTTTCATGGTCTTTCTTTTGGGTTTTCATTTTTACACATTACACTTCTTTGGCATGACATATCAACTATTTTGTATTGGGATATTGTATTTTGTTCGGATTCATCATGTATTTCTGATATCTTTTGGTTATGGAATTATATTGGTTTTGGTTATTGTAATTTGTTTATTACCTGACTATTTTCATTGTTTTCATACTTTGATAATGTGTGTATATTCTCCTAGTGTCATATATATTATACCCTCATTGCTAGTCATTAGCGTCTGGCATACGTGGAGGTGCACTTGAGGTCACACAACTAACCATTTTAGGGAAATGTTATGTGAAACCTAAGAAGGGATATTAAAAATAACCCGAGGATAAGAAAATTAAATAGGTTTATTTATAAAATGATAAAATAATTTCTTTCTACATAAATTCAAGAATAAAAAATCTTTATTAGAATGAGATTGTGAAATAAACCCTTAAAATGATCATTTTGTTGAAGTAAGAATAAATAAATGAACCAATTATGAGTATCAACTAAAAATACACATAAAATAAGTTTAAATACAACATAAGATAATAAAATTTAATTATACTCATAATCTTATGATATTAATGACAATGAAGAAGTAATATAACCCAATGAAAAGAAATTGAGTTATGAAATTCTTATCCACTTGGTAATTTTCATGTCAAATACCCATTATTAAAATAATTCAAATTTTTACTTAAAATACCATGAATTATTGATTAATCCTTATATAACATGTCAAAGTGGTAGTATATACCCCATATAAAAAAAATTAGGTGTATAAAATTATAATATCCCTCAATGGCATGTAATTGAGATGAAATTCCTTACCCCACACTTCCTTTTGCATGAACATGATTTAAATTCCTTTATAGTGGTTTTTTAAATGTTATTGATTTATTAAAGAACCATATTAATATTCTTATTATCACATATTGTCCTTTTATAACTTAATATCACCAATATGTCAATAACCATTCATTATTTTTTATGGTTTTGGGCATTAATTGCTTTATTATCTCATGCGTGTTTCATCATGAATGATCTAGTGTTTTGACATTTTATATAGATCTACCATCTTCAGAATAATAATCATGACATAAATATCATAATTTTATATCAATTATAATTTTAAAAATAATCATGGAAAATATTTAGGAAAAATGGTTTATGTTACAATCATGTTGACTGTATGTTATACATACGCTTGATTAATATTTCCATTTTTTAATGATAATTATTGAAAGGAATTATGTTATATTTTATCTTTTAAAAATGATAATAATATCATATATTCCATATTATATTATTAAATATCCTTATATATATAATCTATGTGGTGTGGTTATGAAAATAGAGTCACGTCACTTCATTAAGATGATAGTCCACACTTACACGAGCAACATTATCATATTTCAATGTAAGAATGAATAAGATATTTAATATTTTTATAATGATAAGTTTTTCATTAATTTCATAATTATTTAATTTATGTCAAATATATTTATTAACTTTATCCTCATCACATTTCATGTAAATTAATAGTGAAAAACAAATCACATCACTCCGTGAGGTGGTAGTCCTTCATACACATGAGTGACATTATTGTTTCACTTATAGAAAATAATATATAAAGGTATATATGATATAATGACTCAAGAGGTACAATTATGATATAAATATAAATAATATAAATTATATCTACAATCATAACAAACCATGATAGGTGTTAATGGAAAAAATAATGATATCGGTTCGTGAGGTGGTAGTCCACTGTACACACAGATAATGATTTCATAACCCATTTTATGGAAGTGGAGATGGTTTTAGGTCATTCCATTAATATAAAAACATATCAGTATATGGAACATACTAAGGTTATTATATCAATTTTTTTAATAAAAATTTATGTAGGTGGACGAAGAAATAATAGAAAAATTTTGAATGTGATTTGTAGGCATGAAGGAACATGTGATGATATAGAGATAAATATCTTAGTTTCATCTCTTCCCCATAAAGGAATTTCTACCAGGTCAAAATAAAAATTCAAGTACAAATCCCTCCTATACTAACCAAAGCATGGCTATGACTATGGGAAAGAAAGCAGGCTAAGCTTTTCCTAATGTCTTCATTCTTTATTTGGAATTCCCAAGGCCTAGGGTCTATTTTCAAAACAAAATTCATTGCCAATGAATTTCATAATCATTCAGTCTCTCTTGTTTATATTATGAAACCAAAGAAAAACTACTACAACATTGAAGACTTTACATAGAAATTTCTATCACCAAACATCCTCCTCATTGATTCTTTTGATCTTACCATCTGGGTTTTCTAGAAATAAAATATCATTATAGAGAAGCTAGGGGCCTCAAATTAAAATGTTTCAATGAAAATATCTTAGGGGACCCAAAGTATCATATTCACTTTTTTATATGCTAAATGTGATTTACAGCCATGAAGGACCTTATGTCAAGAGATTTTTCCTTCAACTTAGGAAACCTGCTATGGTTTGTAGGGGTGATTTTAACACTATAGCTCAATTAGAGATAAATATAGGGAGAGGAGACTTTCCTGATCAAGCTAGTCATGAATTTGTTTCGTGCATATCCAGTAGTGGCCTGCTAGATCTAGGGTAACAAAAGGATTGTTTAACATGGTGCAAGAATCAATGAGGTAGCTGTCGCACTTGATGCCATTTTGATTGATGTATAGAGAATGGTACAATGAAATATTCTTACTCATCCACCAAAGTTTTACACTTGGATAGAGCTTTATCAGATCATTATTCTATCATCATTTTGATGCTCTCTCAGAATAACTCATGTAAACATCTCATTTTTTCACATCTTTGGATAGAGGACTCTTACTTTTTGGTGGTATTTTGGGACACATGGAATAATATTTCCATGATACATACTTATACTAGGCTGTATAACAATCAAAGAATCTCAATAGTGATCTTATTATCTGGATAAAACATCAACCATCCTGAGTATATGACTTGGAAGTCATCAATAGGGAGGTTGAACACCTTGAGATCCATCAAGAGGTCGACTAAGATGATTTTCTCTTTGAGGATCCTTCACTCAAGAAGCACCTCTTGGTTGAGACACTCCTCAATAAAAAAAATATCTCAAGATCAAACCATGATAAAGTGGTTGCGAGAAGGAGATCAAAATACAGGGTACTTTCAGGCATGCATAAAAGAGAAAAAATATTTCAAAATAACAAACATTCTAATGGAAAATGGATCCTATGTGAATTATCGTGATGAGGTGGGGAAGATGGCCAATTTTTTTTCAAATCACTCTTGGTAGGTCCTAGCCCTTTCATACAAGAAGTTACTCAAGGGGTCCCCTGGTTATTCAAGGGGAAATTCCTACTATGGTGTTAGAGTTGGTGAATGACTCGGTGAAGTTGAAATCAGAGGAAAAGGGGATCTAGGAGGTAGTTTGCTCCCCAATCCTAAAATCATTCCAAGTACTAATGGTTTCCCAAGATCATTTTATATAGTTATCGGGTATTTGGTTAAGTCTAAGTTAGTTCATCCGGTTGAAGACTTCTTCCATGGGTGATACATACCTCATGTCGCTTGTGCCACCAAACTAGTCATGATTTGAAAAGTGAATAATATGGAGTCCATTCAACATCATAGACCTATTTTCATGTGAAACTTTCCATATAAAGTTTTTAAAAGAGTCATAAACCAAATTATTTATTATCATCTACCCAGAGGGATATCTGTTGAGCAGAATAGGTCTCCCAAGGGGAGAACAAATCATGGGGAAATCAGATTGTCCTAGGAGATAATTAGAGACATCAACAAAAAAAACTCACCTCCAACAAGGTAATAAAACATGATATTAACAAGAAATATGATAGGATGGAGTGGAACTACATACTCAAGGTCTTATCAGGTATGAGGTTTTCTCCTTGGGTAAACAATCTTCTTTTTAGATGCTTCATCTCCTCCTGGATCTCAACCTCTTTAATGGGAAAACAATTTGGATTTTTTAAGGTGGTAATGGGACTAATGTAGGGTGATATGCTTTCTCTCACCCTTTTCATTATCGTCTCTAGTTTTTTAAGTTGGTATATCAAAAAATTTACCATGGTGGGAATCATCCTTCCCTTTTTCTCTCAACACCACTCACGTAACATTTCTCACATAATGATTGATGATGATAAAATTATTATTATGAATGGAAGAAAGATATCCATTTGAGGTATCGATGTAATTATGGTGGAGTACACCAAGTGGAGTGACAAACTTATCAATTGAAGAAAAAAACAGTATTTATATTTCAATAAAATTATCAAAAAGGCGGGACATGGAAATTGAAAATAGCTTTGAGATGCATAAATGAACCTTACCCATGGAGTACATAGGTGATCTGATTTATCAAAGACAATTTATAACTCAGCAATTTGATAGGATAAGTTTCAAAATTTATGGGAGAATAAGTAATTGGAAGAACAAGTTCCTCTCCTTTTGAGGCAGAATCAATATCATTAATAGTGTACTCACATCTATCCCTATCCATGTCCTCCCTGTACTCATGTTTCCAAAATATATTATCTCATGGATGGAAAATATAATTCAATATTTTCTTTTGGATTCCCAATCTTAAATGAAACATAACTGGGTGTCTTAGGATAGGTTTGTAAAGCCTATACAGTGGGAATACATCAATGTTATAAGCATCTCTAGTTTTATAAAAGGTGTGCATGCTAAACTAGCTTGGGAGATTATTAAAGGGAAGAACCTTTGGGGTATGGTCATGAATAATATGAATGAAGTTGTTGTGGATATGCATAGATGGAGACCTACTGCCACCATGACCGTGGTTCAACCTTATATTTTGAACCTCCAACAGCACACCTGATAGTTAGTGGGTAGAGGTGACATCACTTTTTGGAAGAATAAATTGTCAGATACTGGGATTAGATTCTTGGGTTTCCCTACTCCTGAGATCACCTTCTGTTAAGAATCTTCCTACTCAATATTTATCTCAGATATCCTCTATGAAAAACTGAAATCTATCCTTGATAACATTGAGGTTAATATGGAACCTGATAGATGCATATTTTTAGGCACACCTTCAAGAGTTTTTTTGGCCAAATATTACATCAAACTGCAGGCTATTAACACTGGGTGTGATGTGTGGAATGAAACTATTTGGTGCAAATAGGTTGCCTTAAAGTTCAATTTTTTAGCATGAAGGGTTAGTAATAATTCATTTCTTATAAATGAAAATATTCAGTGCCTTGGTTTCAACCTAGTATCGAAATGTTTCTTCTTTAGAGAGGTTCGACTTGAATCCATGAATCATTTATTCTTCAAAGGAACGTGGGTGAAAGAGGTGTGGAATGCCTTTTTTGGTTTCACAGGTTGGCCATTGTAAGGATAATCATGCATAATTTTCTTCAACAAGTGGTACCAAGGGGTAGGTGACGTTGATCCTTGATGAAAGGCGTGATACCTATTCTTTTTGGTGGGTAACTAGAGTATTTGGGAAGGAAAAAATGACACCAGATATAAGAAATTATGAAGCATAGGGACTAGGGTCATTTTCAAAACCAGGTGTATGCTGTTTGATCTAGCCCACCTTAGAATAGGATCAGAGAAATATCCTTCAATTAGAGAGACTAACATAGGGTCCTCACCATTTATGCACGGTTGCACCACAAGGCAGGGGACCTAGGTTTGTTGGAATCCACATCCTACATGGCTCAAAATGAATACTGACTGCTCCTACATTGGGGGTCTCATGTGGGGTGGGGGAGTCGTCAAAGATCCCAAGGGATCAATGGTTATCACCTTCTCTTTTTATCTTTGGATTGGTGATTCACTGTAAGAATAATACAAATCTATTCTCACCAACCTCCAAATATTTAGGCAAAGGAACATACTGCTTACCATAGTTGAATAAGACTCTCTTTAGGTTTGTAATGCGATGTGTGGTTCTGGTTTATCTCCTTGGAAGGTGGAATAAATTATTAGAAAATAAAAATATTTTGTGATAAGCTACGTAGAGGTAAGTTATAACTAGCACGAGGGGAATATTTATGGTAACTTTTAATATTCCAAAATTATTCAATGTGAAAAAAGCTATTTTTACACTGATCCGTGGTCTTTTCCTACTAAAGGGATGAAATTTGTTTGCGCAGACACTCTTGGTCTCCACTTATTTAGACATCCCTGGCCCACTGGTTTTCTATTATAGTATTTTATTTCCCTTTATATTGATTTCTTGTACTCCTCTTCTTTTAATAAAATAAATTTTTTTTGTGGTAGGGTAATAATGTTACCTATTCTCATGGAATCATCCTTAGGTTTGCACGGAAGGCCTTCTTGGATTGCGATTTCTAAACAAGAAGGGATTTATTTTGTGAATAATAGAGTATATGGGGTGGCCTTTTGCAGTTGAGGTGAGTGCCACACTTGATTTGTTTTTAAAAATATTCAATCATAGGCATGTTTGTATCATGAAAAAGCCACATAAATGGACCGTTATCAAACCTAGAATAAGTATTTATAAAATATATCCATCGAATGAGGTTTTGATAAGTTTTATGGTCATTTTACCATTATCTTCTCATTTTAACACGTGATAAATCCATTTTCATCTCAACCATGAAAATTAATTTTTATCATTTTCACTATTCAATTACAGAAAAAATAAAGTAGAAATTATTAGAAAATATAAATTATGATGAATAAGAATATTGAATAAATTTTTTCAAATTCAATTCACATATGTGGAAATATTTAATTTAAAATTAACCCTATAGACGTGATGTCAAAATGAGGTTTTAAAGAGAAAATGTTCATAAATTTACAATGTCTTAATATCAAAATTCAATATGAAAATTAATCAAATTAGATGAATTGGATTAGTTGATATAAAATTTAACTAATTTTTTGTTTAAATAAATTAATTATATAATTTTACGTTATAAATTATTTAAATAAAAATGCATCTTTTAGTTAAAATTTATTATTTTTTCACTATTCATCAAAAAAATAAAATTTTCAACAGAATCCAAAAAATTCACCCAAATATAGTATTGATATTATGATTTAAAAAATGAATTTTATTTTATCAAATAAATTTTCTTAAATTGGTAAAAAATAATTTTAAAATATGTGCACAAATCTTGATTACTTCAACTTTTAGAACAATGAAGTTTTTCCGAAAACATTTCTTTTTCTTTTAAATTAATCTTATTTTATTTCTAATCAATATACAATCATAATTTTAATTTTATAGTTATTACTATTTATACCCACCAATTTAATGTCTAGGTTATAATAGTATACTATATTATGTTTCATTTATAATAAGGGTTGCATATTCCACGAGTTATAAAAGATCTTTAATTTAAAGAAATATATTTTACGGGTTTTTTAATCTCGATGTTTCATGTCACATACAAAATCAAATAAAATGTTATTATTTTTGAATTTTGGGACAATATATTCTCCCCAACTTAATTAAAATTTTTCTTCACAATTTAAATTATATCTCAGTAAAAAAGGGCATGTCATTTGAATATTATTTTGTTGAAAACTCCCATTATAAAAAGAGTTAATTATTTTTTCTCTTAATAAAATATGGATGGAAGTAAATAAGTTCACACAAATATAATTCTATGTAGGATAAAATTGTTGTGAATTGAAGACATGGAAATGGAAGGAAAGTGTAAATAATTATAGATAGTGATTGAGGCCATTGATCATAAGCAAGGGAATGATCAATAGAAAGTTAAGGGACTCAAAACCATATATATATGATGGTTTAAAAGACTATATGATTCATGAGATATGATAGTAATAAGATGATTTTTTTGAATACCCTTTTCCTAAAGATAATAAATTATTTTACACTTTATGAATATATTAAAATATACTTAGATGATACATTTATATTTCATAAGATTAATTTGATCATTTTTCTATGGCTTGATCAATTTCCAATTCTTCACTTACTACAAGAAATAAATATTCAAAATTATTTTTTTTATTCTTGAAGCATTACAATTCAATTTTAATGGATCATAATTCCCATAAAAATGTGATAAGTATTTATTTATATCTTTATCTATTTTACAAAAAAAAATATAGTATGCACATGTTACCCAATATAATAAATTAATCTATAAAACTCAAAAGTAACACTACTGGTTTAACATCAATGTTTATTTGTCAATTCATTTAACTATTTAAACATTAAATAGGATATCACATGGTCTAGTGGTAGGCGTTAAACCCTTACCATCCTTCAGTCTTGGGTTGAAGCCCTACAACCTCATCGGAATTGATGTGTTGCCACAAGACATGAAGTTTGTCATTTTTATAAACTATATTAAAATAATTTTGATAAATTTCTAAAAACAATTAATGTACATCCTTGAAACAAAATCAAATCGATGAATATCCTTTTTTTACTATGGTTTTAATTACAAATTCTTTTTTGCACAAGGTAAAATAATCTTATTTTACTATTATTACAATCTCATTTATAATCATAAAAACCATAACAGTTACCATTACCTATAAAATATGTCTATAAAATGTAAAGACATTAATATGAAAATAAATTTCTCATTAAAACATATACTCACTAATGGGTTATATTTTCATAAATTTCATCCAGAATATAATTAATATTAGAATAGTACCTACGCAAAAAACCTAAAATATTGGTGTTTATGTCTTTTAAATTATTATAAATCTAAAACTTATAAACCTACGATGATATCTGTAAATAACAAGTTAAATAAAGACACATATGATCCTAAAATTTAACAGAATCCTTAAATGTTTCACGATTCTTACAAAAAAAATACAATTGATAAAAATACTTCTATTGTATAATTCTAGAATCCCAATATATAAATATTCATGAACATTGTTACAACGTAAATCTTGGATTGGTCTTAGTGTTATCTTTTAAAAGAGTGAACTGAATTGAAAAATGCTAATCTTAAAAAAAATTTAGGCAAAGAACTATAAATGGATCCCAAGGATGAAATTTATTTCCTCTCACCATACTCTTCATTAATCCTCATAAATTCATTAATTTAAGCCCTTTTTCCACATATAAATAATTTTCCCATTTCTTTGGAAGTTTTTCTTTTAAATCTAAGATAGATTAGGTTTAACCTAAGTCACTCATTATCATTATCTATTCAAATCCTTCACAATTCGTTGTAATGTAAATGAGAATTATCCAAATCATATCCTCTAGGAGTTTCGAACTGGGTGTGATGTAAGGTCCAATATCATATGCCCATTGACTATTGGGTCAAGAACAATACACCTTTTTAGTGTTGTTAACCCTAGGTACAAAGATTCCAAAGTGATGTATCCTTGTAGTATCCAGATAGGGTTATATTTCCATAAAAAATCACGTAGTTTATACCTTACCAAAACATTAGGATGTTATATATATGTATCCAAAAATTATATCATAGGGTTGTGATACATCATATATTGTTTCTTCTTATACTAGTTCCCAATGTTTCTAATAAACTTCATCTAATACCAACTGTAGTGAACTCAACTTCAGTAAACATGTGATGATGGTTTATTTATTACATTGGCATAATATACAAGGAATAACATCCTGAAGGACCAAATAGTTCATTAATCTTGGTAAACTAGATACTAATTTGAGTTTGCATTAAATTTGATATAAAAGTTACGAAATATTTTTTTGAGAATAAAATTATTCCCTCTAGTATATTCTTTTGTATATTTCATAGTACACATCATGAATTCTTAGGAAAGGAAACAAAATAAGGGTGAGCTTAAATGAAGGATAATGTTTATTTATATTAGAAGCTATCAAGAATCAATGACCATAATAATAATGGGATAATAAATAACTAAACACACATGCCATAAATAATTTGACTATCACAATCAATATGGAATGTTAAATAACTAAAAACACATTTCATTTTATCAATACACTAAGAATGAAATGAATCTAGAAGTAATATCATATAGAATGTATCATAGATAAAATAAAAATATTTTTAATAAAGGAGATTCTTAATTAGTGAATATCATGTTTCTTTGTCACATGATACCTATAATATATGTATTTATCCTCAAGAAAATTTAAAAATGATGGGTAGAAAACCATTTAACTAAGTCTAGAAAACTGTTTCATCCTATGAAAATTACAATGGATTGACGAGATATCAATAATCGGTCTCCACAAGTGTAATTCGTGTCCAAATAATTCATCATTTATAAAATAAATCAATTTAATTCATCAAAAATATTCCCTATCATCAAATATTTTCATTGAGTAAATAATATGGATTTATCAATATTTCCAAAGATAAAAAAATGAATTTTAATGTAAAAAAATGTATATAGAAATGATATATAGTTTAAACAATAAACATATCGATGATAAATAATATTTACATTTAGTTGAAATTTATTTTCCAATGGTCATCATAAAGTGAACATTTCAAGGTAAATTTACTGACTACAAAAATTAATTGAGGATCTAAATGTCTATAATTTCCTTGGTCCAAATAATCATAAACCTTCCTAAGGGATAATAATGATAGTATCAATGAAACATATTGCTAGTGTAGTATATGTAAAATTAACATTATTTATTTTCCATGAATAGAAATTACATAAATATATCTATAAATTAGTCATTGAGTAAAATATCATTTTAATTTTAGAATTCATATTTTAAAACATAAAAAATCTTTAAAATCCTTTTCGTTGAAAATAAATTAAAAAATATGTGAATTTATAGAACATTTGGGGAAAATGTTTCTATAAAAGAAATATCATAAACTTGAATAGGAATCTTTAATTAAATGGAAATTATATGAATGGATCATTTCATACATGTTATACAAGTTAAAATTAACATTCATTTTTCACTATAAAAATGTTAGAATAGTGGATTATTTTGAAATTGAAACTAATATTAATTTGATAAACTTTTGTAAAAAGAAATTATTGGTAAAAGTTTTTTAATAAATAATTTTGAAAAGGTTAAAAACGTTTTTGAAAATATTTTTAGGAAACATGGTTTTGGAAGAAAATAGATTTCCAACTCAAGATATAAATGAAGTTATATCTTCTTAAAAGCTTGTTATAAATTATTTTAAGTAATAAAGAGTGGGAAAATAGTAAAACAACTTGGAAAATCATGAATATATGAATGATAAGAAAATTAATTTTTTTTATTTAGACAATGATCATATAATTTCTTTAAAATAAAATTCAGGAATAAAAATTATCGATTAGAATAAGATTGTGAAATAAACCATTATAGTGATCATAACATTGAAGTGAAAATTAATAAAGGAATATATTATATATATGAACTAAAAAACAACATAAAACAAGTGGATATCAAACATTAGATTATCAAAAATCAACATACACATAATCTTGGAATATCCCTAACAACTAATAAGTAATAAAACCAGATGTAAAGAAATTGAGTTATGAAATTATTCACCCCGTAGTAATTTTCAAGTCAAATTCCATTGGATGATGTAATTAAAATTGAAGCTTAAATACCATGAATTATTAATGAATAATTATATAAATTATCAAATGGGTAGTTTATACACCATATAAAAGAAATTAGGTTCATAACATTACAATATTACTCAATCAAAATAAATTTAGATGAAATCCATTACCTCATGATTCATTTTGGTTGTACATGATTTAATGTATCATCCCCCCCCTCACCCATTATATTGGGAAGAGGCTGGTGGGGTGTTACAAGCCTTATGTGACATCCCCAAGACACCAACGACTGGAAATAAATTCCAAGATATTTATAAAAAAATTGGGGATGATTTTCAATTTCAAAATGATACAACCAAACCAATAAAACCATAACAAAAAAACCTTGATATGATTTATGACTACCAAATAATACTCAAATAAAAAAACAAAATAAACAATATTAGAGTATACTGTAGAAATGAAGACAAAAAAACTCAGAGAAATGGAAGAAATCAACTTAGAAACACCCAAACTTGTCCAAGTTCAAACTTCACATGCCCAGCCCATTTTATAAATAAGAATCACTAAAGAACTGGGATAACCTACCTTTAAATATATTCTAATATATCACATTTGAAAATGAACCAAAGTTCCCAAGAAGGGGGTGAGTATAAACTTAGTAATACTTCTCTAATGACTTTGCTACTCACATCACTAAGATAAAGCATGTTGGCACATTTATATGAAATAGTTCAAAAAAATTTAAAATAGTTTATATAAAATCCCAATACAATTTTAAACCAAAATAGTTTCCATGGAAAGAAATCAAACAATATTTGGAAACCATTTCTAAAATGAATTTGGCATACCCTTTACATACATCCACACATATAATCCTGAATTTATAGGTGATAGTTCTGTACTTCTGGGAGGTATCTAATTGATTTGCTAAGTCATCACAAGTTAACCATTACTAATTTCCCTAAAGGAAAACACCCCTTCCACGAGATCACGTCAATGAAAATTAACTCACGCAAACCATGTATGTCAAACCCCATTCCATGAAATTTCAATAAGACATTCTTTTTTTGGAAACAATTACATAAATAATTCATTCATTAAACAATTCCTAGAAACCATTTCTATGTAACAAATAAAAGGTAGCTTTAAAATCGTAATTTTCAAAATTATAACTTATAGGGTTTTCCAATGAACCAACCAATTTCCAATATTTCACAAAATAATCACTAAAGTGGTTTTACACCAAATCAAACATAAATTTTAAAAATAATTTTAAACAATTCAATTATTTTGAAATCAATCCCTCAAGTTAATATCAAGAGGAGTTGAGAGTGAAGGCAACTAAAAATTAAACTTATTATAAAAAAGTTCTATGTCCTTAAAAAACTCGACTTAGAACTTCAAAAACCATCCTTAAATCTCGTTAACATCAACCACAAAAATAATATCTCATTATTATTGACATTGAAAAACATAGATATCTCCCCAAATGTTTTGATATATAACTTCAAGAGAGGAAAAAAGAATAAATATAAGGAAAAATACCAATAATGAGAACATACTGAATAATCTGGGCCCATAACACACATAAATTCTCCAACAGATCACTTCTAGATTGAAAGGAAGCGTCTCTACAGCCTTCAGAAGGAGTAGGATTTGTGTTATGACTAGATTAGGGAAAAATGATTCATTAAGATAGTAAAATTATTGAGATCTATAATTTTTGGATCTATTTTTTAATGGTCCATAATTAGGGTACAAAGTTAAGAAAATTGTGAGATAACCATGCACAATCCACTACCACCAAAAACCCTTCGTATGGTTGTCTCATGTGGTTAGGAAAACTATGTGCTAACAATTCTATTCTTTTCTATTAATATGTGTGTGCTTTCTGTTGGGTAGCTACAAGGTTTGTTCAAACATTTTGTCAGACCATGATCTTACCCAGTTCCCACTATTTGAGTTTTATAGTCAATTGGAGGGTGTTTCATGGTTTATAATAACTAATATCAAACCTTGAACCTCCAAAAAAGACTAAAAAAAAACCCAAATATCCTGTGAACCTCTAAAAAAATAACCCAAACATTATATATACTTAAAATACATAAGTAAAGGGTTATGTATAAGAAACTGATGGATTTACATTATCCCCACGATTGGTTATTCCATCCCAAAAAAGTTGAAAACCACCATTTTCATGAAAGTGTTATAGCCATTTCTTGACCATTTCCTTCTAATTATCCTATTTTTCTTTTTCAATATGACTATGTATCCATAAAATTTGAACTAGAACAATTATTTTCCCATGAAATAATTACATTTTTCCTATCCAAAATCTAGAGAAGAAAATGATACAACACAACATTCAGTTCCATGTCAATGTGATCCAATCAAATAACATGGTCAAGATCAGGATGTTAGTTCTTCAATTGAGATAAATGAAACACATTATGTACTGAACAAGTCTTTGGTGGTTAGGCCAACTGATATTCCACCTTACCAACCAATTCAAGTATCTCAGAAGGGAATATGTATCAATAATATAACATTCCCTACATACCAAAATGATGAGGTCCAATCTTTGGAGAGATCCTTAAGAAAACATGATCACTCAACATGATCAACAATGGTTGTCGATGATGATCTGAATATGATTTCTAACAACTCTCCATTGTATCCATCCTCTTTCTGATCAACTTAATCTTTTATATTGTCTCTTGCACAAGTATTGGACCAACTAGTGACGTTTATACTATTTCCACCCATCAAAGTGGAGAATGATAGGGATTCCCATACAACGCTTAAGAATGATACATATGTATTGAGGTTTGATAACTATTGTTACGTGTGATTTATACTAACAGTATGTTCTCCTTCTGTAAACCCAAAAAATTCATTACATAGGAAATAATCACTTCTTTCTATTTTTTTATTTTCCATTAGGATTTTCCATCCATTTAAGGAAGATATTCCATTCTTTTAGTGATCTATGTCCCATGTGAATTATTTAAGGAATTCCAAAAAATTAGATGTAAACATAAAATATCTATATGATACTATTGAAATCGGTATTCCATGCATCTTTAAAAATTATTAGATGTAGAATTTTGAAAATTCTTTCACCACATAATATTCATGAAAATGGATGATATGGGATGACTTTGTGAATTGATCGACTATCACCCATATGGAATTGTGTTTTAGAACCATCCTTCGTAGACTTGTTACAAAATCTACAGCTATCTTCTCTCATTTTCACTTGGGAATCAGTAGATACTACAGAATACCTTCCATGAAATGGTGCGTTTCCTTGACCCGCTAACAGGTGAGGCATCTTTGAACAACTCAACCACTTTTCTTTTCATTCCAAGTCACTAAAATTATTTATTTAGTTCCTTATACATATTTTTTATTCCAAGATGAAAATCTGATCTTGAATGGTGGTAAGCATGAATGAGTTTTTCCTGAAAAGCTATGGTTATGACCATTCAATGTCAAAATCAAAACACAGAATTCCAATCTAGCTTATATCCCTCATTGGTCTCCCCACAACTGAGTTTTGACATCAAAGGAACACATTCAGAATTTTATGTTTATTCATCTTTACCCTTATGAATGAAATGATGAATAAATGAAACTAGAATAAAAAATAAAATACAACCTCAGTCTTTAAAATTCAATTACATGTTGGTTGTGACCGACGCTAGCTACCACTGATCTAAATAATCTTTAGACAGCTGATTATACAACTTCGTTCTTAATGAATCTTCCACTAAATTTGCATTACCTGGTCTGTAAATGTAGTCGAATTAGAACATTTAATGATTCTACATCCATCTTCATTTTCTCGGATTCAAATATATTTTTATGAAAACGTGTTTCAATATCTTATGATCCATAAGAACCATAAATTTCTCACCAAAGAGGAAATGATGCCAATTTTTTAAATTAAAGACTATAATAGCTAAATCCAAATCTTGTATTGGGTATTTATTCTCATGAAACCACAATTTTAAGGATCTATAAGAAAAAAAATCTTCCTGCATGAGTGCACAACCCAACCCATATCCTAAATCATCTCAATACACAAAAAACCATTGTCCTAATTTTGGTAATATCAACACTGGTGCTATTGGAATGTTAAATTTATACTCTTGTAAATAATTTATAGATTCATCATTCCATTTTAATGGAACACTTTTCCATTTTAAATCTATCATTGGTGAAGCTAGTCATGGAAATTCATGAAAAAACATTGATAATGACCAAAAAACCAGGGAAACTGCATATCTCAAAGAAATTATATGGTGGTTTCAAAGAGATCACAACCTCAATCATTTATAGATCTATATATACCCATCCTTTAGAGAATAAATATACATGGAAACATAACTATTTTATCTAAAAAACACCCTTTGAATATTTGGCATAAAAATAATGATCCCAAAAGTTACCCAACACTATTTCCAAGTGCTCCTCGTGATCAACACTTATCCTATAACACACCAATATGTTTTTCACAAAGACAACCACAACAGAATATAAAAACCTTTAAAATATATAATTCATCAATTATATAAAGACATCTAGTGTATTCATTATATTTAAAGGAATAACCAATTACTCATAATGGCCAAATATACTTCTGAAAGCTGTCTTCATAATATCATCCTTTCAAAACCATTGTTGGTGATATCCAAAATAAAAGTTAAATTTAGAGAACCTCTGGGACCCCTTTAATTGATCAAATAGTTCATGAACGTGTCATAGAGGATTCCAATTCATTATCACAACTTGGTTAGATTATGATAATATATAAAAAGCCTAAGAGTTCCATATTCATTTTTTACAAACAATACTAGGGCTACCCATAGAGAAGTAAAATGCTGAATGAACCATTT
Organism: Viscum album; assembly: GCA_963277665.1. Taxonomy (NCBI): domain Eukaryota; kingdom Viridiplantae; phylum Streptophyta; class Magnoliopsida; order Santalales; family Viscaceae; genus Viscum; species Viscum album. Next base: position 1,788,592,361 of record OY728146.1, read on the forward strand.
TCTTTTCAAATCCTCCAATTTGACATTAAATTACCTTAATTCTATTTTTGACATATGAAAAGAAGAAATTGAGATAGGAATGGAACCTATTATGAGATCAATCAAAAACTCCGCATCGTTTGTAAGTGTAATCCCAGAGAAATTATTAAGAAAACATCAACAAACTAATCCACTACGATTGGAAAATATATATTCCTAGTCTCATCCATATATTTTAAGGTAAAATATCCAAACTTGTATGAGATAGTTCTAGAAACTGGTTCGAATAATCCTTCTCCACTTTCTTTAACATTTTTTATCCTCTAATGTGATGCCTGATTCCATATATAGTTGTAAAATAACCATTTGGGTATAACAATTGACATGAACTTTGAACATAGAACATGATTTTATAATAAATAATTAAAATTATCCTTGTCTAAGAGAAGTTTGATGTTTCAAAATATAAGGAATAATCTCAACATGAAAACCCATAAGATAAATAGCATAAAAAATAGTAAAAAAATAGGACACACCCATATCAAAAAAATATTATATAAGGGTTGAATTCAATAGAGTCATACCTATCACTGTTGAAAGTAATAATTGATCATCCACGACCATTTTCTCAGTTCTATATAATTTCTTACTTGCTACACTATGCTCTTTATTACTCTGTGGATATTGCATTGGTTGATGAATCTTGGTATTTTAGGAATTATGATGGCTTCTACGGATCTAATGAAAAGAACAATTCTGTTTCACTCATCTATTCAAAGAATACTATTACTAGGATTCATGGGATGTGTGTCTAGAACCCTACATTAGAGCATGATGACAATGAAAATAAAGATGTTCCACCTTGTTTCAATTTTTACATTCTCTAGGTGGATTCATATAGTCTCTCTTAATATATTCAAAAGTACCACACTATAAGAATCAATGATTATTCTTCAGTTTATGAGGAAGATTCATTGATACCACTATATAATTTTAAATCATACCACCACTTTGAAATAGGATCCCCTCTTCGTCTTATTCCCAGCATTAGAGTTCCCCCCTTTTCCTATAGGCATCAACATGCTTCCTCCAACTATATAACCTGAGATGTATCTTTATTACACAATATCTCTATTGACCATCTCTTTATAGTCCATTATTAAAAGAATATAAATCTTTGAGTGAATATCTATCCTTAAACTAAATAAAAAATGCATACCATCAAAGACACACTTGTAGCCACTTCGGGTAAAAATCATACTAAATTCATTAATTTTGACACATACTCTATTACTGAGAGTTTATCCTACTTGAAAATATACAATTCCATTGTTCTAGATGTTTCAAATGTGTGACAATAGAATTTTTTTGTTGAAACATTCTTCAAAATCCTCCAATGGAATGCCTCGGTCCAATTTATCCTAAACTCTTAATTCCCCCAATTACTATGCTAGATCCTCTAGTATATAATTTTATAAATTCACCATTAGATTAACTGGTGTGCCTTAGAAATATAATATTTAATTCATTCTATTTAAACTAACTTATTATTTTCTGATTATGAATAAAATCTAAATATGGGTGGATTATGCTTCTAGAACTGAACCAAATGATTCAATTTTCTTTGTTCATCATTTATGTTACGTCTCTCCGTAGCATAAAAATCCCAGAAAAAAATTTGGACATTTTTTGGTTCACCTATGGCTCAGGTGCAACCACATTCTTAGTGGTCTCTTCCGGTTATTTTCTATTATGCATAGTGGGTGCCATTTTCTATAACCAAAATAAAACCTCATTTAATCTCACTTGTTATAAATCAAAGGATTAAAAATTTCAAAAATTTTCACTTGGCACTAATGAAATCATGGATTTCATAAATTCAATAATTTTAACTTTCAAACCACCTTTTGAAAATTCAATCGTGATTTTTAAAAATCAAACCATGTTCAACTATATTAAAAAATCAACTCTTTTTAAGAAATTCAGAATACATTACTAATAATAAATTATGGAATTCTAGTGGTAATTCATTAGTATCAACACATTCCATGCTCTCTTATCAAATAAACCCATGACTATGAGGTAAAAAATCCAAAATTTTTCTCCAACACTCATGTACCTGAAATTCATTGTAACATGAAGTTCAACATAAATTTGTTAGCTACAGTTTTCTATGCTCTAAATTTTATTTTACGAAAATATTACTCCTCAATACCAACCACACTCATGTTCTAAAAAAGTATTATTTTTTGAACTCTCATACCAAACAAATTTATACCATTTGAAACATTTTACCTCTCACGAATTGTCTTGGGAAGAGGCGGGTGAGGTTTTACTTTCCTTAGGTGACATTCCCAAGACAACAAAGGTTATAGATAAATTCCATGGGCTTCATAGATAATTAGTGGATTATTTTCCATTTAAAAGTAAAAAATAAAAAAAAAACCATAACTAAAAAACATCTATATGATTCATAATTATAAAATATAACTCAAATAAAAACAAATATAACCAAAATATATCAAAATATAATGAAGAAATCAAGACCAAAAAAATAAAAGGCACGAGATAAATCAACTCAGAAACTCTTAATCTTCTCTATGATGAAACCTCAAATTCCCAGCCCAATGTATCAAGAACCTTCAAAAGAGAACTGGGATACCTTGCCTTTACATTTTTTAAATATATCACATTTACAAACACACTAAACTTACTAAGCATGGGGTGATTATAAAACTTATTAGGACTTCACCAATGACTTCCCGACTCATGCCACAATTGTAGAATATATTATCACACATATATAAAATAATACAAAAAATTTAAAGAAGTTTATATGAAAGACCAAAATAGTTATCCTTCCAATAAAGTTTCCATTACTTGATATGAAATTATATTTGAAAACCATTTCTCAAATCGATTTGGCATACCCATGACACACATTCACAAGTCCACACATGCATGGCCAGATGATTGTTCAATACTCATGATCAGTTTCCCATCAACCTACCATATATTTACAAGGTATCCATTAACAATTTCCCTAATGGAACACACCCCTTCAATAATTACATTTCAATGAAATTGAACACATTCCAACCATGTATTCTAAAACCCATATATATAAACTTCAATAAAACATTCATTTTATTGAAAATAATTCAATAAAAAAAATTCTTTATAAATTTTTTACAAACCATTTCATTGTAATAAAAAAACCATATTTTTAAAATCCTTATTTTAAAATTATAACCAAGAGAGTGTTTCAATGAACAACCCAATTTCCATAAATTCACAGAACCATCACTAAATAAGTTTTACACTTAATCCCATATAAATTTTCATAATCAATTCATACAATTCAATAAATTTGAAACAAATCGTTCATGTTATAAGGAATATAAGTAAAGTGTGAAGCCACCTAACTCTCAAACTTATGTGAATAAAATAAAGGTCTAACTCATTAAAAACTCAACTTAGATCTTCAAAAAAACACTTTACATTTTTGTTCCATTCAACTAAAACAACCATATATCATCATGATTGAAATAAAAAAAATATATCAGTCCCCAAAAGATTAGATCTAGGATTAAAAGAGAGCGGAGAAGAATAATTATAAGGAAAACTCCCAAGAATGGGAACTTACAGAATAATTCAGGCCTCTAACACACTTAGATTCACCTAAATATCACTCATGGATTAAAAGGAAAGGTCTATCTAGACTTTGGAAGGATAGTAATTCATTTTATGAATGGATTAGTGGAAAATAAGCCATTAATGTGTAAATTGAGTGAGATCTACAATTTTCGGTCCCAAAATTTTAATAGTACACAATTTGTGTGCATGATTAGGAAACTCATGGGATAACCATGCATGTTAAAATACGACAATAAACTCATAGAATGGTTGTATTACATGGATAGAAAAACTACTTTCCAACCATGTTATTCCCATCTTTCCCTCCTTTTATGGTATCTCTAGGGTAGCCTTACAGTTTGGCCAAACAGTTTACCTAACTGTGCACCTAACTAGTTCCCACTATTTGAGGTGTAAGGTATCTTAAAGGATGTTTCAAAAAATATACCAACCATTCTAAAATGGTGAACCCAAATAGAATCCTCAAAATCATTCCAAAGCACCTCCAACCTCCCAAAAAATTTCTTGAACATTATATATATACCTAAAATACATAATTAAAGGGTTATGTACCTAAAATCATGGGAGTTACATCTAACATCCTATATAGTGGTTGAAAACATGTTATTAACATATAAAATAGACATATTAATATTTATAATATAATATACGATCCTTTTATAATATGTTATGACCTGATTGTTAATAATCTTTAATAATTTTCATTGTTTCGTGTAATAATTTCCCTATTTTCCCATGTATGTTTCATCATGGACGATTTGGTTCTTACGCATATCATATAGTTATATAATATCTATAATAATAATACTGAATTAATAAGCATGTTTTTACATAAATTACACTTTTAAAACAAATAATGAAGGATGGTTATAAAAAATGGACTTTGTTATAATCATGGAGATGTCAGGTCATCCTATGCATGCGTACCATTTCCATTTTCAATGATAATTATTGAATGAAGGTAAGTGATTTTTTCAGTTTTGATAATGAAAATAATGTCATATATGCCATATTAATTATTTAAATATACTTATATATAAAATTAATTTTTGGGTGATGAAAAGAGAGTCACATCGCTTCATGAAGGTGGTTGCGCACACTTACACGAGTGACATTATCATATTTCATTATAATAAATAAAGTGATATATTATATTTTAAGAATAATAAATATTTATTTAATATAATAATTATTTCATGTATATAAAATATATTAGTTAATATTATCATTCTCAACTTCCATGTAAAGTGTTAGTGATAAAAAATCGCATCGCTTTGCGAGGCGGTACTCCGCCGTACCCAAGATTGACATTATTGTATCCCGTATGGGATAAGATTTAAAAAGGAATATAATATATAATAACTAAAGGGGTATAATTATGTTATGAATGTCGTATATATACTTTATATCAATCATAATACTAAAGGTGAGATGGGGTAACTGAAAAATCAATTATATCGGTTTGTGAGAAAAAAGTCCATCGTACAAACGATAAATGATTTAAAAACACATTTGATGGAAGTTGAGGTTTTGGTAGGTCATTAAAATTAAATAAAAACAACACAGTACATGTAACATACTCTGGTTATTATATCTTCTTGGGTTAATAATAATTTAAGTAGTTTGAGGAAGAAATATAATAAAACCGCTCGTTGATGAGAATTGCCTCCTTTTCTTCTATCCTCTTTAGGTTTTCACTAAAGAATTTCCTAGGTGGGATTTTTGACAAAATAAGGATTATAGAATTTTAGAAGAGAATTTTTGAAGTGATTAGGGCCAGTCAAGTATGAAAAAATGGTTTTTCATGTTCGAAGAAGTGAAGAGAGTGGATGAACTTTTATTAGTGAGGTGAGTGACACACTTGTAATTTTTTGTAATGATTCAATCACACCGATGTTTTTATCATACTGAAAGACACCAAAATGGTGAATTATATATAAAAAAAGAGATAATTTCTATATATTTCCCTAAAATTTGTGTTTTGTATGTTGGTAGGTCATTTTTACCCTAATATTCTTATTTTAAAAACTAGAATATCAATTTTTACCTTAACCACTATAATCAATGTTTAATATCAATTTTGCTAAAAAAACCAAATATGGAATCCAAATATGTTTTTTGGTAAAAAATTATGTGTTTTTGGTAAAATGGTAAAAATAGTGAAAAATTATATATGTTTTGGTAAAATGTTGAAAATTTATGTGTGTTTTGGATTTACCTAACCTGTAAATCCATTTTTTCCATTACCAAAATGCGTGTTTTGGTAAAACATTATGTTTACCTTATTATAAAATTTAATTCATTATTATCAAAAATATTAATCAATTTTTCATATTTACATTCATATTTTTGGAAAAAAATAATTTCTAATTAACCCTGTAGACGTGCTGAGAAAGTGTGTTTTTAAATAGAAAATGTTCAAAAGTGTACAATATTTTTATACCAAAATTCAAAATTAAAACTATTAAAAAGAAATAAATTGGCTAAAATGATATAAAATAAAAGAAAATTTACATTAAAACCAATTCAATATATAATATATGATTATAAATTATTTAAATGAAAACATTGTTTTAAATTAAATTTTAGTATTTTTTACTATTCATCAAAAAAGAAACTTTTTAAAAATATACAAAAAATTCACCCAAAAATAATTTTTATGTTAATATTTATAAAATAAAGTAAATTTTATCAACTAAAATATCTAAAATTGGTAAAAATTAATTTTAAATGATGTGTGCACAACGTGACTAATCCAACTTTTAGAAAGATAGTATTTTTCTGAAAACATTTCTTTCTATATTAAATTATTCTTATTTTATTTATAAAAAATATATTACCATAATTTTCATATTTTATTTTTTATTATTCATACCATCCTTTTTAATTCTTGGTTATAACGATATAATATATTATAGATCATTTAGAATTAAGGTTATATATTCTAGAAGTTATCAAAGGGTTTATATTTAAAGAAATATTTTTCATGGGTTGTTTAAACTCAATGTTGCATATTGTATACGCTATCGAATAATATGTTATTATTTTAGAATTTAGGGGTGTTACAAAGGGTGTAGAGAAATCATTTTAAACTACTTCAGTATATGATGGGACATCGAATGAAGTGGTAATGGGAACACTTCTCATTTATTCATATTATTCTAATTTCTAGTTTGATTCTGGGTCTACTAATTTTTTCATTACAAATATTTTTTTGTAAATTAGAAATTTCACCTAATAAAATGAATATAAAACTTATGGTCAAACACAATTTATTATTAATAAGTGAAAAATTAATTATAATAATATTCGTACTATTTTCTATGGAAAGTCTTTACATGCAAGCCTTTTTTCTTTTCCACTAGTATAATTTGATGATATTAAGAGTAGGCATTAGATCCATGTTTATCATTCTAAGATAGTGTTTATAGATAATTTATTTATAAATTGTTTTAACTTGTATTAAATAATGAATTCATACATTTTATAATATTTCAAGATGTTTAGTAACATTAAAAATATGGAAATTAAAGCTACCTTTCCAATATTGTTGAAAATAATAGAAATGTATAAAATAATTATGTTATAGTTTTAAAAGAATACATGGATATTTTCCTAATGAGATTTTTAATGTTACAAATGATTTTGAAGCTAAATTTACTATTGACTAATTTCAGGATGCTATGCCAATTTCAAAACATCCTTATTGAATGGATCGATTTGAGCTCTAATAATTGAAAAACCTTTGTTGGAGTTTCTTGATAATGTTCTCATTAATACAATCACTTCACCATTCGGTTTACTTATTTTGTTTTATAAAAATAAATATTTTTCCATGGGGATTTAAATTGAGTACTTTGATTTTAATAACATTACTATTAAGAATAATTATCATTTGTATCATATTGATGATTTTTTATCTTATCTGGTGAGATCATTATTGTTGAAGATTTATGTAAGGTCTAGATAACAATAGCTGATAGTGAAGGAGGATGAAATTATAAAAACAATGTTTCAGAAAAGATACACTCATTTTGAGTTTATGGTTATATACTTTAGTTATAAAAATGCCCCAATTATATTTATATATCTTATTAAAAAAGTTTCCCTTAAAATTTTTATATGTTTTTGTTTGTTTTTATTGATGGAATCCTTATTTATTAAAAAATTTGTGAGGATTATTAAAAACATATGAGGAATATTTTGGGAACCATAAACGATCAAATGTTATGCAGAAAATTTAATTAATGTGATTTTTTCAAAACATATTTCATTCCCTGAACTCATCATAAATAAATAAGGCATGTCATTTGATTCTTCTAAAATTAAAGTTTTTGATTAATGGAAATACCAACAAATGTTACTGAGATAAATAGTTTTCATGGAATAATATGTTATTTCAGACAGTTTTTGATAACATTGAACATTTATATAGCCCAATAACTAAGTTATCATGATAGGGAGTTATGTTCATAAAGAAATTATAGATGTGAGGAATGTTTCTAGTAATTCAGAATAAGTCTAGTGAATGAAGTAGTTTTGTCTCTATCCTCTAGGTGACTTCTTTATTAACATTGATTCTTCATTAAAATGACTTAGTTGTGTCCCTTTTTAATGTTTTTAAAATAAAATTAGTTGTATTATATTTTGAATAATCCCATTTTGGTATTTTGGATCAAATTTATTTTCAATTTTTATATAAAAACATTTTATATTTATAGAAAAGTTTCTTTTGGAAAACCGCTTTTCATCACATTTATGGGTCTAATTTTAAGATAAATTATGCCAATTAGATGATTTGAATTTGGTAAAATGGGTTAAATATTTTTAATCATTATAAATAACATTAGGTAATATGGCCAACTTAATTTTTTTCATAATAAATAGTAAAAAATAAAATAAAAATCATTTTACTATGTTAAAGGTAAAATAGGTTAATTAAGGTTAAAAATAACATGATAAAGACTAAAAAGTAACTCAAAAATGTGAATTAATTGTATATTAAATTATATTTCATTTATAATTATCTATGTTTCAAATATATGACCATTATTTTCCATATGAGAATTATTGTGTCTTACATAATACATTATGTAAACAAAAATTCATAATTTCACCTTCTTGCTTTTAAATATATCATATGCGATTACAAAGGGAAAAAATAAAGTTGTGAATAAATAATTATTATTATTTTTGTCAAAATGAAATTATTTTCATTATTTTAATTTTTTTAAATATATAATTAAATTAGTTTCTTATAAAACAATAACAAGGTATATATTTAATTAAAATAAAAATAAAATAAATGATACTAAAAAAAGTAATAAAATTAAAATAAATTATTGGGTTCCACAAATATTTTATAAAAATATAACATTATATGGAAGTGTAAAATGCATATAATTGAATTCCATTTTTTCTTGAGGTTCTTAATGTCAAATTAAATGAATAGTATCAAAATTGAGATGAAAGATATTTTGCAATAAATAATGTTTAATTAAAGGATTTAAAATTTCTAAAACTACAATTTTCATCTACAATAAATGTAAATTTTTGAAAATATCATTCATTTTCAATTTATGGGAAATTTTTACTTTTATTGAAACGTTCTTTATATCCAAAGAGTAAAATTTTAATGTCACGGTAATTGTCAAAAAGTGTTATAATAGGTTTAAACATAGTGATAATGGTGAAAACATCACCTAAAATTATTCAATTTTATTTTATGGAATGTTTACACTCATAATTATATTATCTCCAAATATATTAAAATTTTATCCAATTCAATATGAAAATTAATTTATATTTATTTAATACTAAAATAAATTCCAAGAGTTATCCTCTCCTCTCTTATAAAAGGGAACCTCTTCTTATCTTTTCCTCAAACTTCAAGAAAGATTTAGATCATGAAATAACCAACCAAATACTTTCCTTACATTCCTTACCATGTTCTTGTGGAATTTATTTATTATAAATCCATCCTTTTAATGCTTTTGGTGCAAACCTTAAGAGATTGTTCGAAGAAATGGTATTTTTATTTACAATGAATTTTAGTTTTGTTTATTTTTATAAATTCATAATTATTTTTCAGCTGTGAGGAAATGAAAAAATAGTATTTATCATATACTAATTTTTTATTAGGTTAATTATATAACCTATATCCATCTATCCTTATATAAAATGTGACTCAAAACCACCATTCTTGTGTATAGAGTACCACTATACCATGAATCTATGTGATAATATTTCCATTAACTTCTTTTGAGATAGTTTATAATGATAGGGTAAATGTATATATATATAGATAATATTTTTATAAAATAATTATAATTCATAAAACATAACACATTATTTAATTTATTTACTTTCTATTCATTGAAAAATTATAACGTCGTTCGTGCTTACGTATGGACTACCACATCCATGAAGTGATGAAATTAATTTTTTCATTGCCACATCACATGGATGATATATATAATTATATTTAGTGTAATTATATTTTATTTATAATGTGAGGATCATTCTAGAAATATAAAATTATATTAACCCTCTTTCCACAAATATTTTTGAAAAATGCAAAAGTTACTCATGTATAAGTACGACCTACCATCTCCATGTTTCTAATTTAGTTAATTTTCCCAATCCATATCCCATGGTTGGTTTAAATATTTTAAAATATTTATAATAATTATAATTATTTCATAATAATTATTCTTTATATGATGCAACAATGGACTCTTTGATCATATTCATCATACTGAATTAATTTTGGACATATGAGATGAATATCACTGAACCATATGACATGAAAAAAATTGTTTATAACATTGTAGAAGGAATAATAGATTAATTTTTTATTATTATTTAGGATGATAAATAGAACACATGATAAGTCAGAGTCAAGGTAAGATACATTCTTTTAAAAATATTCTTTTGAAGATTCTCTTAAAACGCATTTTATTACACGTATTTTAGAGATGTATCTATATGAACATGAATTAAATATAGAGGAAATTATATTTAAATTATCATATTTTATTCAAATGTTTTCAGATGAAATATTTTTAGGTATTTTACATGGAATTTGTTGATTTTTTTTAGAAAAAACAAAAGGAATTTTCTATTTTAACATATATGATGACATCGATTTTTCACACCATTGTTTCAATTTTTTGTTAGTTGTCTTACCTTATAAAAATCCACATTTTATTAAAATAAAACCTACCCTTTCCTTTTTTTATAAATTTTATATTTAAATTTTTTGTTTTTATGGAAAGGGATATATCATTATCTAGAAATTTTTTCTTAAGGGTGAAATGAATATTTTGAAAACTATAAGAATTTATATGTTTTGATTTTGTTATGATTATTGTGCATTGTTTATAGTGAATATTAGTTGTATTATTAACCCATTATGGGTGTGTCCATGATATCCCTCCAATTTATTAGGTAATACTTAGGTTTGGAAGTTGTTCATGATGGTTACTACAAGTGTAACGAAGAATATTATTCCATGAATAATTATGATGGTTATTCCATGTGTAACCATAAAGGTTACATCATTTGTTTATTCTTGAAATGGTTTTTAAAAAATATTATTATTTATCATATTAATCTAATTAGTTTATTTTTAATGAAAATTATTTTCAAATTCTTATGGAATAAAAGTATAACATTGTGAAAACAAATCATGAGATTATCATGATTGTAAAAAATAATTACGAGTTTCTACTTAATTTATGATTTATTAGTAATTGTTTTATTAAATACCTTAGGTAGATAAGTTGATTTATAGTTTAAGGAAATGTTTAAAAAAACAAAACAATTATGTTGAAAAAAGAAAATTTTTATATGTATTCATGGAATGATGTGTTTATTTCTTTTTTTAAGTCCCTTACATTGATTCTTGTGCTCATAAAACATTTTAAAATTATTTTTACAAGGTTTCAAAGATGATTATGGATATTAATGTGGGGAATATAATTTTTTTGAAGGTATTTTTGGAAAAGAAAACATTTTATATCTAAAAAAGTTCTTTTTTTTTGAAAAAAATGGATACTTAGTTTGAGTTTCCACTATGTGATGTGATATTTAATTATGTAATAGTGGTTATATAATTATATAAAAAATTAAACCTAAATGATATTTTCGAATTCCATAAAATAATTCATTTACTAAAAACTCATTATTATGTAATGTTTAAGGTTGAGTCTTAGATAAAATCTCTTGTCTCAAGTAAGAAATTGTTTCAAATGTTACAACATGACTAAAAGTGTTGTATTTTGATTAAATAATTGGAAAATAGTTTTATTAATTAAAAAATATAATAAAATAAATTTGGAAAAACCAATATTTTTATGAAAAATCTTATCTTTTTTAATGTATAATTTTAGATGGTGTTTGGTTGACTTTGATTTATAAAATATAAATAGTTTCTTCATGGTAGAACATGTGAAGAAAAAATTTCATAATTGGTGATGTGAAATGATTTTAATTGCAGAATATGGTGTGTTAAATGATATTTGGAATTAAAAATCTGAATTTTTTTTATTTTTGAAATTCTATTCAAATAAATAAAATCTTTAAGAAATTATAAATTGATATTTTAATTAGGATTTCTATGAAATTTCATTTATAAAATAGAAAGTTTCTAAAATTAGAGTTGATCTATGCTCGTAAATGAAAAATAATTTCTTGATAAAATTATTTATATTTATTTTAAATGGAACTCATTTTAGGATGAGTTTGAGAGATAAGTATATTTTATATTGGATAGATCATTGGAGTGGGTATAATTTAGTTATTGATGCTTTAATGATTTTTTGAATCTTATTAAATCCATGGATAAGAAAATTACATGAATATGAGTGGTTGTGTTATTTATGGACATTTTATATTAAAACTTATGTAATTGTTTTATTTATATAAAAGTTCATACATTGAGCTTTACCCTTTAGTATTGGATTGCATATTTTTTGAGATGCAATAAATTAGAGATGTGATGTTGGTTTTGGATGTGTGGTTTCATGCCTGTAATTAGTATAACTTTTGAATTTGGGAGTCTCATTTTGTTTAATGTATTAGGTTATAATTTGGTGATGTTTATTAGAATAATTATTATTATTTGGGTGGACTATTTATTTCTCATTATAAATTGGAAACTTAGAGTCATTGTGTCTTTATGGATAATAATTTTTTCAAAAATATTGGGAGCATAGTAAATTTGGAATGAATGGATGATTCATAATTTTAGGGATGAAATTTTTTATATTGGGGAGAATTGCAACATCTATGTCTACATGGATCTGAATAAAGGTGGAATTTAAAATTTTGAGTAAGGTTGTGGTGTTTCCATTCATTCTGGGATTCACTTAAGAGTTTTGAAACTTGAGTAATGAATCGTAGATATTTTTAGACATGGTTTAAATTTTGGTAGGTGATATAGGGGTTTAGAAAGGTTTTATGGGGGAGTCACCTGATTATTTTTTGGTATAGAAGACATTGGGTATATAAAAACCTTCATGAACCAACCCAAGTTGACCCCGAACTGATCACCCAGGCTTATCCGTTACAAGTCCTAAGAGGTGTTTCTAATCCTCTGACATTGGGAATGAGTGGGATCATACAATGAATGAAACATAAAAATTTGAGTCTATAAGTCTTTGAACAAAATATATATAAACATATCCAGATGCAAAAAAGATGGAAATAAAAATAATTCTTTAAATCAAAACTGGACCCAAATAGAATCCATATATATCCTTTCTTGAAATAGTATAAATTCACTAGTTTGAAATTTATTTTGGGGAAATTGGGTTATTATCATTAAAAAGGAAGAAATCATCTTTCCTTTTTAAAAACCAATTTAAAAACTAAAGAGGCAAGTGAAAACAAAACAGGAAGAAATTACAAGAGAATAGGAAAATCAAACTAAATAAAAATAGTTGGGGTAACGCAAACAAAGATAGGAATAAAGGGACACAATATAGGTATAATAAGTAAAATACTAATAGATCAAGTAATGATAGTGCTATACAATAAAATATGAAAATAAAAATATGTAAACATGGGAATTTCATAAACATCCCTAGAATAAATCCCTAGATGTACTCGGTTCATCGGCACCCTCCAACATACGGTGCACATCCATAGTCAATAACCATTGTAGCTGCTCTAAATTATCCTCACTAATAGAAAATCACACATGGCCTATTCTATTTTTATAGGGTTGTAATCTGTCAAATTGGGACTAGAAATCAATCAGCATATGACCCTTTAGATGGATTCCAAGAATCCTATGATAATAGTATAAAGGAGAGTGAGGAGGTTATCCCATTGTTGGAATTGAACATAACTCATAGATGTTACCGTGCATGAATTTACCAATCCCCAACACCATCTATGCAAAGTACATTTCATCGGAAGGATGACCATATGGGTTTCCATTATACCTAGAACAATTCAAAAGAGATGAACATTACTACATGAAATATGAATTTAAAACCAATTTCTGAAACACCAAAATGTAAGAAACATGCATTAACATTTATAAATCCAAACCTTTTTCTATTGAAAATACATTTATTCTCATTATAATTACCAATGCCTTGGTGAAAAAATAATTCATTCTCTAAAGGTTCTAAATAGGAAATTAAATTTATGGGGTTCCTAATAATGTTTCAAGGGTATAAAGATGCCATGTTTTAGATAACACATTTAGAAAACACATTTGGATTTATTTGGAACCCATGTATCTATAAAAAAACATTAAGAGTTTTTAGAAAAAAATAATTTGTGAGATGGAGTGGAAGTTAGAAAAAGGAAAATGGTAGGAGAGTGTATTGAAAAACATTTTTCAAAATGGAAATTTTTATGGAATCCCATGTATATTAGTATTTTCTTATCCACAAGTTCTCACTATGAACATATGGATATAACAACATCCATAAAAACACACACACAAATATATATATATATGGAAAACCATGAAAATACTAATGGTTTCAATTATTAAATCACAGTTAATGTTACGACCAATCATAACGACCAAAAAAGAGCATTAAACCTTAAAGAGGCATCACACCCACATATAATGATCAACTCACAAGAACACAAAATCTCCAAAATCCAAAAAAAGACAAACACACTCCCAAAGTACTAAATTTAATTTTAGTTAGAATTTTATCAGACTCCATATATGCATATATATATATATTGGTATAAAAAAGAGATACTATTAAAAATTCATTTTCATCAAATTTACAACATAGAAACACCAAAAGAAATCAATCTAGCACATCAGAAACATGAATCCCACATTTAAATTTTTTTAGGAATGAAAAATCAACAAATGGAATGTTTTGTAAAGGAAATGGGCAAAAAAACCTACCTCAATGATATGAGAATTCCATGAAACTCCAAGAGACGGGAGAAGATGGTCCATAAGGAAAACCAAGAAACATAAAATCAAAAAAAAAATCAAACCATATAAGCCAACCCTCACCCTAGGGTTCATCCAATAGGGAGAAATGGAAAGTGGAACAATAAGAACCAGAGAAGATGAGAATAAAAGGAGAAAAGTTATAAAAAACAAATAGAAAATCACCTTTAATCCTTAGAGAAGTAACAATGGCCAAAGGAGAACCAAGGGAGGAGGGTTTTGGGATCCCCACAATGAAACTAGGTTGAGTGGGGGAGGAGAAACCTGACTTTGGGTTCAACCAAAAGAGGAAAAAATTGGAAACTAAAATTTCAAAGAATATGGATAAGTCACACAGTTTGGCCACATATTTTTCCGAACTATGCACCAATCATGCACACCATACTAGAAGGAAGTGAACACCCCATGATAAGGTAGTATTTGTTATAAAATAATGCGCCACATTTGGAAATACTTTATATATAAATGGTATAACCTCTCAAACATTTTCAACAAAATTTCTACTAGTGATGCATAAGCTGTGTGCCTTGGCTAAGCCACCACCAACAAACATCATAGTTACTCTTTTGGACACCCAGTTTGGCCCAAACAGTGTGAAGACCATTACATGAAAACTATGATAGAAAAAATGAAATGAGAATAGCCTCTACCTCCACTATCGGCATGTTTTCTACCCAAACCTTGCACACTATTAGTGAATAGGGGAAAAAATAACATAAAACCTCAAAAACTCAAAAAATAGTCACTAATAACTAGACCCAAACCTCATCAAAAATATTAAAAGGAATGAAATAAATAAATATAAATAAAATATAAATAAAATTGGGATCGATGTGTGACAACTATACCTAATAAAAAAACTTTCTCCCCTCATAAATTGACACATCCAAATGAGGAACAAAGATAAAACCCAAAACCAAAATGAGACCAAACAAAACCACGATCCTTGATATGGCTATACAACTATAAAAGTCGCACCTTACCAACTTTTGAGGAAACTATAAGAAGATCCATGGTGGGTCTCTTCAATATTAAAAATACAACGAGCACAAAAAATACAACACAAGAGTTCCCAATAAAATGGTAATCAAATAAAAGGATCTTAAATCAAATATCAATCCTCAACATGATTTCTTATTTCCATAGGAATTGAACATATCCAAAATTAGAAAAACCCAAAATTGAATGCGATCTATTAGATGAATATCAATTTAATGACTCACTTAAATAAAGAACAACCATAAACTATTGGGGTTCCATTAAAATAGCTAACAATTTTTTTCTAGGAAATAAGTGTATTTAAAAAATAAAAGAGCCACAACATTGGAAAACCTTATCCATCTCTGCTTCAAAATTGGAGTAAAGAGATGTGATAACACCCCCATACCCACTGATTCATGTCTTTGAGAATGGATTGACTTTGATGCCTTTGGATAGATCCATGGTATCTTGAAGAATCTATTAACCCACATTCAGGGGTTGTAGGCCTTCAACTAAGACATCCTCCTTGAGAAAAGGTACATGGAAATTCTCTCCAAGTGACACAAATGACTAAATTTTTGACAATACATCATAGGATTATGACCAGATAGATTAAAATTTTATTACAGATCACACTAAAAGTATATTAGTGGTTGTTCTGATGGATGATAGAGAGAAACATACAAAACAAACTTCTCAGAAACTAGTTCCTCTAGAACGCAATTCTTTCTAGATGGGAATCCACAAGAACACCAAGAGAAATTGGATTCCCAACTACTACATGTTGTGCTAGAAGAAGAAACTCTTCTTGAAATTACTCATATAATATCATCCTAAATAGAACTTTCCCATATAATATAACTTGATCCTTCATATTTGAAAAAAGATCTAAGAAGAAAAGAGGATCTTTCAAAGGTTCTTTTGATACTATTTCCAGAGAAAAAGAAACTGGATCTTTAAAATGATCAACATAGGCCTTCATCATCTGTTTACCTTACTGAACACCCAAGATCTCCTATAATTTATTTATCCCCACCTTCTCAAGTATAAAAAATTGAATTAAAGTGTTTTTAAAAACATACCATTTCATCCCAACATGCAACAATGATGGGATGATCATCTTACACTAATCTAAATCTAAACACTCAATTGAAATCAGAATAGCTCACAACATCCCAAAATCAAGAGTTATTAAATACCAAAAAACACCTTTTACCTTCTAAATCCATTGGATATCCTGGGATGGACCTTTTTACCATGAAATATTTTCAAAAACTTGGAATAACATGACTCTTCTACCCCACTGGGAGTATGGGTAGGGCCATTGACTGAAAGTGACTTAGTAAAATATTTTGGGATATTGGTAGATAACATACTATAAAATATATCAAAATAAAAATAAAATCATCATCCACTCAAGATATGAATAAAAATACATTCCAAACACAAATTCCGAGATCATAAATCAAAAAATAAAAAAACAAATCCAAAATCTACTTTTAAATAAATTTTTTCCTTTCCAATTTCAAAAAAAATTGAAATACCAAAATTAATTTTCCATTATAAAAACCAAATTCTTTTAAAAGGACAAACCCATTTCCAAAAATCACTATCATTTCAAAATCCACTCACACCAACTAAAATCAACAAAATAAAAAATCACACCAAAACTAGTGAAATAGGGATGTATTTCCCATGAATAGCCATGGTTTAGAAGACCATACCCTGAGAAGGAACCAACCACTAGAAGTTTCTTGAACCCTATACTCAGGCTCCATATTAGTCACTACTCCGTGAAAGATCACTTTGTATAATCGGTTCACTTCCGTTGTCATTCCCTAAACAACAAATTCATAACCGAAACCAATTGAATATAACCAAAATTCAAAAAATAAAAGAATTAAGTATTAGAATAACATTGGTAACTCATGGATCAGGATGAGTAAGAGTTTACAATGCTGTTCTTGTGACAAACTCTCCAGTCTCAACAATCCAATATCCATTCTACCTAGAACCCCAAATAATAAAGGGAGGCTCTGATACCATTATGCCTTCTACGGTCAGTGTTATGCATAACATAAGGTCTGTATAATGAGTATAAGGACTCTAGGATGGTACTTGGGTAGGAATTGGAATATATAAATTGGTTTTTATGTGTGAATAATTGATAATAAGAAGTTCTATTTTATAAGATAGGGGAGGGGCACTGTTATAATTTCTCAAAATATTAAATTAATAAAAATAAATTATTAGTTAAAAATGAGTAAAACATGAGTTATTTCAAAGATAAGTTGATTAATTTGTAGAATAAAGTCATAAAATAAAAATTATACATTTTTTACCATTTCTATACCGTTATATTTTGGTTTTAAACCCTATTTAACCCAATTAACTCTAAACTCGTCATTATGAATTTTTACTCATTGAGAGTTTATATAATTACTACAAAATGTAAAAAAACCTATAAATGAACCATGTTTTTTTTATTTTAGGCCTTATATTAATAACTTTTATAAGTTTTATATTATTATTAATTTTATATTATTTAATAAATTATAATTTATTATAAAATATCAATTCTATTAATTTTCTGAACTATTCATAAAATGGATATTAATAAAATCTATATAAAACATAGAATTCATAAAAACTATTATATACCTAACATATGAATATAATATAAATAATTCATGGATTATATTATTTATCTCAAATTATATTACTCTTAACATTTTAAATATCATTTATTTTAAATTTTCATTAATTAAATAATTACTACACGAGCATTGTGCAGGAATTTTAGGAAATTATATCATCACTAAAAAACAAAAACAAATTACCATTATGAATTTAAATATATTATAATTCAAAATTATATGTATGGTTGAACATATCCTTTGGATAACCACTTATTAAAATATTATAGTCATTAAAAAAAGATTGTGACATGTTTGACTTTTCATGAAAAAAATACAATAAGTGTCATAATCTCATCAAAATGGCCTTAAAATTACATATTAATGAATCTTGGAAGTTAATGGATGAATTAAACTCATCCAATAAAGTTTAGCTACATGTTGGGGACATTTTATAAGGATTATCTGTTTATTTTTAACCTTTAATTACATAATTTACCATTTACAGAGGTAACACAAACTCCTAAGATTACAATTCATATTAAAAAACATAAAAGAGACATATTTTTTAAATTTTAACCTTCTAATTCCAATTATCTAATTAATTTTATAAAATTCATAAAACAATATTTAAAAGTTAATTTAAAATGAAATTTCAAAAATGCAACAAATTATTTTCCCAGAAAAGTTTCATTTTAAACATGAAATTATTTTATGATAAATTAACGAATAAAATGCACTTCAAAAAACAATAAATAAAATAAAATTGAAATAATTTAATTTTGAAACTACTAGATACATAATTTTCCTATGTAAATAAAATAATCTTTTCAATAAAAAAAATAATATTTTTGATTATTCATTGAAAAATCATTCTTTTTAATAATTTTTTTTAAATTATTCATGTTAAGATAAAGTGATTATTTATAAATAATTAATTAGTAAAATTTAAATGAGTAGATCCATTATGTATTTCATAAAAATATTATTTCTATTCAAACCATCTAACTTAACTGCCATGATATAATGGTCACATTCAAATAATAATATCTTATTGTTCATTTAACCTTGATATTTCATATCTTGTACTATATAGACTTTATTTTTAATATAGAGGGATATTAAATTCTATATTCATGAAAATTTACCTAATATCTAGGATGTTGGTGATATTTATCACTCCATACCTTCTCTTCCTCACTCTTCCTTTAGTAGAATTGATAATACACATTGGTGTTGGAGATTATCCAGTAGTGTTCAACCGTGTATCTTTGGGATTGATGTGATGTGAAGAGGAAATGATGTGATGTGATATTTGGTGGGGGTAAATCAATGTATGAAGAGTGCATGAGGTATATGTATATTAAATTCATGATTACCTACTACCTTATTTATATGATGAGATGAGATGTGATGTCCCATGGGTCTTTGGGTGAGACATGGTGTGGTATTGATTGTTGGTATGATTGAATGAAAGACCCTGTGAGGTAAGATATGGTATGGATGTATCTTAACTAACATAAAATATGGTTGGTATGTGATGTGATATATATGGAAGGTATGAGAGCTTAGAAAATTCAATGTTGGGGTGTCAGTGTAGAAAATCAGTGGGGTAGTTTTAGCGGGGTGCCTTTCATTATATTATTTCTACACTATATTACTATATTGGATAATTGATTTGTTGGGATAGACTTTTGGAGGTTGGGATTTGTTTTTTTCTAACATGTTTAAGGTTAATCCTCCATTATTAAATATAAAAAAAGTGAGTGTCTTTTTTTAAAATGGGAAATAGGTAACCCATTATAATATCGGAGGCAACGGTTCCTTTAAAAAACAATACGTGAAAGTCGAAACAATTTTTTGACCGTAAAGAGGAAGATGTATTAAGTACCAAAATTTGGAGGGAGTTGTAGATAGAGTTCTTATCATTGATGATAATGGTTGAAAAGATTTAGGAGTTTTTATCTCTTTAATATAGGATATTGTTTGTATGGGATATTGGAAAACATTTTGAGGACCTCATGCACTTTTCACATGATGTTTTTCTAGATGAGGCATCCATATTGTGTCTTGTGGAGGATGATATACACCCAGTGATGAGGTACAAAATCAGCGCATTTACTCTCTATATACCTAGAGGCAAAGAACAAAATATAGGTTATTGAGAGGTTTTTTATATGGAATTGGTTCCTTGAGAGAGTAGTCAGCATGGGGTTCAAAGTGTATTGCTTCAAGCAGTGGCCCAAAAAGTTTTTAATCATGTAGGGTTTTTAATTGTGGGAAACTATCCACAAAAATTATTTTCTCATCCTTCATGGACAAGTGTATTTTGAGAATATTAATGATACTATTATTTTATGTGATATGTATTTGGTACATTTACACCACAAGTATTAGTGTCGAACCATTCAAGGAGACTAGTTCCAGATGAGCATTCCAATAACATTTTTGCACTAGTTTTAGTTAACTCAAAGAGAGTTTTAGTGGAAGGGACCACTAACACTTGTTCAAAAAACCAAGAATAGATGGTGGTTATAGGTGGAAGCCTCATGATGTTCCTCATCCATATAAACATATCCTAGATAATGGTCATTGAGTTTTAAAAAAGAGAGGTAGAGGAGTTGGGTGTGCTTAGACGTATGGATTGTAGGTAGTTGTGCTAGTTGGAATATAAGTTGTACAATATATGATTTTTTTATGATAAAGTCTTATCTGTGCCTTGTTTTATTCAAGCACCTCTATTTTCTTTTTTATCGTTCTTTGAACTATTCATTGGGATTATACGTGGAGATACTTCATGAGAACTTAGTATTTTCTATCCCATTTAGATGTCATCCTACCTTGTTTCAAGTGTGTTATGTACCAACATTTTGGAGGGAGTTATGGATAGAGTTCTTATCATCGATGATAAGGGTTGAAAATATTTAGGATTTTTTATCCCTTTAATATGGGATATTGTTTGTATGGGATATTGTAAAAAAATTTGAGGACCTCATGCACTTTTCACATGATGTTTTTATAGATGAGGCATCCGTATTGTGTCTTGTGGAGGACGATATACACCCAGTGATGAGGTACACAATCAGCCCATTTACTCTTTCTATATACATAGAGGCAAAGAATAAAATATAGTTTATTGAGATGTTTTTTCTATGGAATTGGTGCCTTGAGAGAGTGGTCAGCATGGAGTACAAAGTGCAGTGCTTCAAGTAGTGGCCCAAAAAGTTTTTAATCATGTAGGGTTTTGAATTGTGGCAAACTATCCACACAAATTATTTTCTCATCCTTCATGGACAAGTGGATTTTGAGAATATTAATGAGACTATTGCTTTTTGTGATATGTATTTGGTACATTTACACCACAAGGATTAGTGTGTAACCATTCAAGGAGGCTAGTTTCAGATGAGAATTCTAATAACTTTTTTTCACTAGTTTTAGTTAACTCAAAGAGAGTTTTAGTGGAAGGGACCACTAACAATTGTTCAAAAAACCAAGAATAGATGGTTGTTATAGGTGGAAGCCTCGTGATGTTCCACATCCATATAGACATATCCTAGATAATGGTCATTGAGTTTTAAAAAAGAGAGGTAGAGGAGTTGGGCGTTCATAGATGTATGGGTTGTAGGTAGTTGCACTAGTTGGAATAGAAGTTGTACAATATATGATTTTTTTATGATAAAGTCTTATCCGTGCCTTGTTTTATTCAAGTGCCTCTATCTTCTTTTTTATCGTTCTTTGAACTATTTATTGGGACTATACGTGGAGATACTTCACAAGAAATTAGTGTTTTCTATCCCATTTAGATGTCATCCTACCTTGTTTCAAGTGTGTTAGGGGTTTATACTGGTGATAGGGTAGTAGAAATCAATCATAAGTTTCTTCTTGTTGTAAATAAATTCGTATGATGTTATTCTTCGAATGGAATTTATGTACCCTTTTTTTGTAGTCATCTAATGATACTGGAATTGATTTTCATTTTCTGACAAGGAACATTAGTGAGTGGTGTTCTTTGGAGTGTGTGGTTATTGGAATGATGTCAATAAATTAGAGCCCCTTTTTCCTCAGTTGGTAGAGATATCAATAGGATCCTAAGTAAATTATATTCCTTGGGTTTTGGGGGAGTTATTGGATGTTCTCCACGATGAAGTTATGGTACTAACCCCATGATGTGATGTCAATTTTGGGATAGAGTTTCGACTAGGCATGTCTCCAATTCTAATGAATTCATATCAAATGGTGTGTGTGGAGTTACATGAGTTGAGAATTTAGGTGGTTGATCTGATGTGGAGGGGTTTCATCTAACTAAATTTGTCTCATTGTGGTGATTTGGTGTTGTTCACCAAGAAGGTGTATAGCTTTCTGAGGTTGTGTATAGACTTAAAAAGGTTAAATTGGGAAATATTCAAGAAACATTACCCTATTATAATGATTGATAAATAGTTCAACCAACTGATACCGACTAAATGGTTCCATATAATAGATTTGTGGTCTGAGAATCACCTATTGATGGTTAAGGGGGATGATATTCCAAAGACTTCCTTCAAGTGAAGGTATGGGAAATTAGAGTTTGTTGCCATATCGTTCGATGCCACAAATATACAATTTGTGTTTATAGAGGGCATGATTTATGAGTTCTATGAATTCTTGAACCAGTTCAACACTATGTTCATCAATGATATATTGATATAATAGTTGTGATAGGAGGATAAAGGCGGGAACATCAATTCTATATTATTGGTTCTTGAACTCGACAATCTCTATGAAAATATTTCCAAGTGCATGTTTTGTTCATGAGAGGTTCATTTAATTAGGAATGAGGTGTCATGGTAAGGTGTATCCATAGAACATTTAAGGGTAGATTAATTTCTTTCTTGAGAAGAAAATAATAATGTGGTATAGGTTTTTAGTTTTCTTAGCATGGAAATATATTATTAGGGATTTTTTAATGATATCTATTTTGTATTATCCAGTTAAATATATTTGAATCATAAGGACAAATATTTTATTTCAATGAATCATTACTTGGAAGAATTTGGTACCATAATTGAGAATTTGGCAAGTTCTCTTCTTCTTTAGTTGTCTAAGGATAGTGTGATATTTGAGGTTTAATGCAATGATTTTTATCTAGTATTGAGATGAATATAAATTTAATTGAAATAATTTATATCTAATGGGTCTAAGAAGTTATGACTCCAAGAGAGTAACTATGCCACAAATTAGTTGGATCTAGTAGGAGTTTTATTTGTGGTGATGTTATGGAACCATTACCACCCTTTCAAGCACTTTTTAGATTTTTCAAACCCATGTGACCTGAAATATTTAATTTCTTAGTGATATTTGAATCTATAGAAGTAGAGTTGGATGTATTTTATTAATTATTTTGATTTTGAGATCACACACACCCTTGAAAATTGGATTTTTTTTCTATACACAGTGTTGGATGTCTCGAAGACATGAATATCAGGAGTCTACGGATATTTATAAAGGGATGGCAGAGAACAAAATAATTCATGTTGATGATAAATAGAGTATTGGTCATATTTTTAATTATGATATGATTTTTAAGTTATACAATTTTTAGTTTGTGGATGATTCTCCATGGGGATACTCTAAGGAAGAGGTGATGTGTGAATGTGTTGGCCTAAATGATGCTTTTAAGTGATGGTCAGAGTATGGTTAGAAGCCAATTTTATTTTATAAAAAATATTTGATCTGTCTAAAATACATGAGGAGTATTCTATGATTTCTGTATATCACATTAAGTGGTACATGCTAGTTTCACCAAGATATATTATAGATTGAGGATATAAATTTGGTAGCATGGTATAAATAGTTTTTTCAGAGTTCATGAAAAAGTGTATTGTTTTTAGAAAGTGAATATAGAAAACTATGTTCGTTGAAGTTTTTTATAGTTCTCAGATATTAATGAGTGTAAATGGGAGGACATCTCTATGAATTTTGTCTCGTGGTTACACCAATATTATGGTTATTTTGTACTAACTAATGAAGTTAGTGCATTTTCGGATTATTTTTGAGTCAAATGTCATTGATTTCTTAAGGAGGTGTTATATAGACTATGTGGTTACATATCATAGGGTACTTAGAGACATATTCTCTTATTGAGATCCTAATTTTACCATATTGGTATGGAGGGGATTTTATAATGATTTTGGATTCTCGTTTCACTTTCGCACTACTTTCCTCCCCCAGATTGATTAGAAGGTAGAGTGGAACATTGAGATAATGAATGATATGTTGTGAAATTGTGTTGTGGAAATTGGTGGATCATGGGTAAGACACCTTATTCTAGAATAGTTGTCCTATAATGACATCTATCACTTTTCCATTATCATAGATTTATATGATGTGTTTTTTGGGTAGTCATTTCATTCTCCAGAGTATTGATAGAGGTTTGTGAGTTGGTAATTATTGGTATTTATGTAGTTCAAAACATGACCGAGGTGATCCTATTGGTTTGGGAGAGGATTACGGAAACAAAAAAATTAATATTTCCTATTATGATCATATTAAGAGCCCCTTGGAGTTTGATGTTGGAAGACATGTGTTCTTGAGAGTCTCCCCTTAAAGTGTACAGTGGAGGTTTACCAAGTGTGTAGTATTTCTCCCCATTTTTTCATGACTTTTGTGGTATTGGGGAATATTAGTGTAGTTTAAAATCAGTTTATGTTTTTTGTATACATTGTGGCTTATGTAAGAGTACATTAGCATACCATATATTGATGTGTTCCATGTACCTAAATTTGTTTTTATCCTTGATTTATTATTTTCTACTTTTTTATGTTGTGTTTGGATGATGTAATTTTATGTGATGTGTAGTTTTCATGAAATCATAATGCATGTTATTTCTTTTGGTAGGTAAAATTGTGAAAACCAAATTTCTAAAAGAGACACATTATTCTATTCCATGATTAAAACTATGTTGGTGGTTCAGTGCCACCCTGAGAAAATAATACTTCGACATGGAAAATGGGATTACATGACTTGAGTTCTTAGAGGAGTATTGTGTGTTGGTATAAGAATTTAGTGGTTTGGGTTGTGTGGAGGTGGAGATGGTTGTTTTTACGGTATAATGATGAAGTGATTTTGTTTTGTGGGAATGTGGTGTCTTGTGGCTGGTTCCAAATGATGTCGTATTAGGCCTAGTATAGGATAGTGGTATATTTGTGTGATATTCTTGTCAGTGTTTTCTTTATTTTTTGTGTGTTTGGATGACAATTGTGCTAGGAGTGTAAGAAGATACATAAGAGTTATTTCATGAGGTAGTTGTTTAGCCACCTTTTACCCTTAGTTTTGGTTTTGTTTATTTAGGATGAGAATCATTTGAGATGTATCCAATGTAATAATATATGTCTTCTTGGACCATTACTTTTCCAGTTTTGGTGTTTGGTAAATTTTAGGGGATTTTTGAATAGGTTAATTTGAGGTAAGAATTGCAGTAGAACTAAAGTAGGTGGCACACATTATAAACCTAATTCAGGACATGATTTTTTATTCACATCTTATATAGCTTGTGGTTCATGAAATATATATGGTTTAGGGGTAGTATTTGTAATAGAATAACTTAATGAAAATGTAATAACTAACATGACTATAATTACACCTATGGTGATGTTAATATTTTAATAAGACTGAAATATAAATATTTCATGGTCCAAAATGGACTCATGACATGTAATCAATGGACCCTATGTAATTCATGCTGTGAAAGGGGTGAATTATAACATGATTATACGTTATTTTAGTCAATTTATTACATATGTATCTTGGTATATCTTGGATATAAACTAAACATGGGATCTATTGGGGGTTATTTCATCCCCTTTCTCTATTCCTTGATTTATGGATTCTGGTGGTTAGTTATTGGAAAATTATGAAGATTTATTCTCTATTTTTTCCTTATTTTACCTCATGATTCTTTAGTAAATTCAATTTAGTGTTGTTATTTCATTATGGGGTCTTTTTAAATTTCATTTTGAAGATCCAATTATTTGGTTTGTTTTGATCCATGGTTTCTTTGCGTGGTTGTGTTTTTCATGTATTGCTATTTCATTTTTTTCTGTACAAGGATTCACAAAGCTTTCAAAACGTAAGGGAACCTTGTTTTAAATAGTTTGCATATTAATTATTGGTATTTCATGCCAATTATTTATATTGGATTGATATTAATGATTTTATTAAAAGGATAATAAATTGTAAAAACATGAAATTGGTGGGGATGTGAAGAAATCAATTTTTTCTTTGTAGTTAGTATTGATGAGTTTTTTTATGTTGTTGCATTATTGAAACTAACGACTAATGGGAACCCTATTTGTGTGATAGGTTATATATTGTGAGACCATTATTGTGTTATTGTTTGACTAATACCACAATAAAAGGCTGAATAACTTATGTATGGATAATAAATTGTTTTCCCAAGGAAATCTGGTTTTTGTGTTAATACCCATGCTAAATAATGACGTATTGTGATGAACGACCTTGAATAAACTATGGAAATTGAGAGTTGTTTTCATTGTGTCTTGTTTTTTAGGTTTCCTTGTGTGTTGTGGGACTTCCTATGGTGACAATGGTGACTATATGGGCTATATAGTGTGTGGGGATGTGACATGGTAGTTGGTTTGATGTATGCGATATGGGAAGTTGTTTGGTTATGGTCCTTGATGGTTATAGTGCGTGGTGGATGTGACATGTAGAAGTTAGGGAATATGGTTATGGTGGTGATAAGAATTAGTTTATTTGATATGTATATGATGGTTGACATTGTGTTGTGGTGATGAATAATTTTAGTTGGCCTAATTGTGGTGTGTTGTGGTTGTGTTATTTACTCGATGTTAAATGGAATAAATTATGATGATGACTGAATGAATAAATGAATGGATTGATAAATGAAATATTATGGGATGGTAAATGAGTAATGTTGGGATAAAAATTAAGGTATATTGGTAAATTAAATGAACTAAATAAATTTATAGGTTGTGCAATGTGAAATTAAATAACTTAATGAATACAAGTGGGAGAACCTAAAAATGAAAGTGGAATAATGTTACTCTTTTTTCAGTTGTGTGGTTATTTTCATAGAGTGATAGAAGTGGTTATAATGGTTGATATGTGTTATAGTGTTATTTATGTGGTGTGATCAATTTTTGATGATTTGAACCCATTGTCTGGGTATTGTTTTCTATCTATATATCAATTATTTTAATTTATTTCTATATTTTCGTCACCCAAGTTAGACAAATTTAACAAAACTCAGAGGTTCCTGGTTTTGGGTGTTTTCCCTAACATCCCGGATGGTGGTGATAAGGATGGTTAGTTACCTTCTCTCCCCCACTCTTCCATTAGACGCAATGATTATATGGGTTGGTGTTGGAGATTACCCATTAGTGTTAGAAAAGGTTTCTTTAGGAGAGATATGAATTGATGATGCAGTGATGAAATTTTATATGTGGTGGGGTTTATTCATGGTAGGATGTGGGAATGAGGTTGATTTTATTTGCCTTTATTACAACCTACTGACCTAGTTATTTGATGTGATGAGATATGATGACCCGTGTTTCTTTCGGCGAGATGTGGTGTGGTGATGAGTAATACTAGTAATGGATTATAGACCTTATAAGGGTGGGCAGGTAAGGATTTTACCTAGCACACATCATTTATGGATGATATGTTATTTGATATGTTTGGAAGGGTGGGAGAACATGATGTTTGACAATAGGTAGTGATTACCGTAAACCCATGGGGAAGTGGTAGTGGGGTGCCTTTATTTTTATTCATTAAATACTATGATACTATATTGGATTCTTGTTTTCACGATATGTCCTTGATGAGGTTGGGATTTTTCATATTACTATTTTGAGTGTTTGTTAGTTTTTTTGTTCTATAGTGTATTAGTATGATTCTTTCACATGGGATATTTAGACATTGGGTATGCCCCTAATTAGTAAACTTGATGATAAATGTATATAAATAATTATTTTTTTAGGTTTATTGAAGAAAATTAGGTTCCTAGATATAAATTTATAGATATATTTATAACTTATGTTGAGTCGACACTAAAGGACTTGTATTTTGGGTATCATACTTGGATACTTTTATTTGTATTTTCTCATTATTTTCATGCATTTTGGGATCATTTCTGGTTTAATTTTGTATTATCTACCAGAGTTTTTTGGTGGTTTGTTATATAATCTTTTAATCATATGTTATTATAGTGTGTGATTCCACCCATATGTGATATTTTATTCCATCAATTCTTGTTGCTAAACTAGGGCCTATTATAGGTGGAAAATGGGTCTAATTATCTCCCTTCATTCATTCTAAGTCTTGGAGGGGTGTCTTTGGATGGAGGGGTCATGAAAGCATGTCTTCTATATGACCCCTAAATTTTTGTTCAAATTTTGAAACATAGAGTTAAAGTTAATGTTGAATTAATAAATAAATTAATTTGGGCCTAAAGACCCTTCATATTCACCATCTCTAGTTCTTCATGCATTTATGCGCTTGAAACATCTACAATATCAATTAGGCATAGTTAAAAAAATTATCTTCATCATGTTTTATATTTCCATGTCAAATTTATATTCATTTAGACTAGTGACTTTTTGTATTTAATCTAACCTTAAAAATATATCCAATCCGATGAGAGATTCTAGAGCCTAAATCGTGATATCTTTTTAGGCCTCAAATGTTTGGATTAAAAAATTTATCCCTATAAATGTAATATTGACCAACAAATATTAAAGGCTAAAACATTTACTTTTCAATTCTGATGAGTATATAAAAATTTATGTCTAAAATCAGAATGTTAATAAAAAAAGATAAAAATATAAATTTAGGCCATTTTTTAAGCTATTCAAGATTAACTTCTTAAAAATAATTTCTTTTCAATTTATTATAAAATAAAACATTGATGGTATTATAAAATTTTAATTAAATAATAAAATATATAAAAATAGGATCCTTAGCATTTCCCCATTGATAAATAATGAACTCTTGAAAAATATAATGAATTTTGCTAAAAAAATTATATTGTCTAGGATCAAACACATAAACCAGGAAAGGAGAAATTAATATTAATTTATTTTTGAAAACATCACGACTCATATATATTTTCAATCCACTATACTGCATAATTTCAGGAAAACTTTCATGTTCTAAGATTATGAATAAAATGATATTTAATGGAATTAACATTTCAACATGTATCTCTCTAATAAATGCCTCTTTACAAATATCCTCATGAAAAATATCCATTTATCACTTACTTGATACAAAAATAAATTTTATTATTATAAGTAAAATGTTACCCTATTCATAGAGTATTCAATATTCCCATATCCTAAATCCATTAATTTTTTATAATTAGTAAATACAATTTTAGTTTTTTTCTTAATTTCAATGACTTATATCTTAGAAATTAAAGTGGGATAAAAATTCCATATTTTTTATCAGTTTAAAATAACTTTTAATAATAAAAAACTCTTTTGAATTGGATCCTTGAGGTGTTATTTTTCAAAAAAGAAAATTCATATGATAATGCGTTTAAAATTCAAGTTTCATTGTGTTATAATTCAAATTCAATAAAACTTTGTTCCACTCTTGTTTTATTTTTAAGTTCTGAAGCAAATATTTCCAAGGAATCAATATCATAACTTACGTAGTAATCATATATATTCAACAAATTCAAAATTAATGTAATATTCAAAACCATCATGGTATATTTTCTATGAAGGAAAAATATTAATGCTAAAATTTCTAACCTAAAAACACACTAATAATTAAAATCTAGAAAAAACATAAAAAATTAAGAAAGAAAACCTAAAAAAAGGATACTCAAAATAAATTTTTAAAGGAAGATTAACATATCCCCCCACAAGTATTATTAGGTACCTTTTTATTTATTCTAAACACGATTTTAAAAAATATGGGTAATAACAAAAGGAAAGGAAAAATATGACCTAATAATATTTTTTTAGTGAAAGACATTGCTTAAGATCCTATATATTTCCACTTACAACCTAAACATAAATGAAAACATAAAAAAAATACTGAGAATGAAATGGAAAGGGAAATTTTGATAGATTTTTCATGAAACCAAACAAATAGATTATAGGATTCTATATCCCCGTGTCAAGAAGTTTTAGTGGGTTATCCCTAATATGCTGGTGGATATGACCTACATGAAATTTAACACAACATATGTTTTCTTCCATTAGAAATTACACCACTATGATCATAGAGGAACACTTGTATTATGTACTTTGGGTCTATCCCCAGAGTAATGTAATAAAAATAACCAAGTGGGGGACGTAAAATGTATGGGTACTCCATTAAATCATCCATTAGTTTGATCACTTCTTCAACACCGTCTAGGCCCTACACTTGTAAATCTACTACTTTGTAAAATTTAAGAATTAGAAATTCTATGAAAATTTCAATTTTAATAGAATTAAATAATTATTAATCTCAAAAAAACATTCACATTTTGTAAGTCATATTTAAAATAAATCTCTTCATGAAAAACTATTATGAACTCAGTCTTATAAAGGACACATTATTTTCCTTATATAGCGTCAAACATTACCCATGGGTTATCTAAATCTCAATTGTTAATTAAAGGAGAGGTTATACACAATTTAGCTTTGAATAAATTAGAAATAAAATAATTTATAATTTTTTTTATCCCTTAACTATTTTTGAATCAATTTTATTTTCTTTACATAGTTCAACATAGAGTTTTATTGTTGTGGATATATATGAATAGTCAATATCCTTCATATTTTTTTTATAATTACATCACCTTAGTGGTTTATTCAAGAAATTTAAGATATTTTTTAAAGAGATTTTGATTATTATTTTTCAATGATAAGAGAATCCCTTACTTATAAGATTCTAAATAGTATTATTAATATTATTAAAATTCATGTCGATATCCTGAAAAAACATTATTTGGAATTTCTATACCTAATTTTTTTTATGAAATGGTTGATAGAGGATGAATGGATCATCAAGTATCTCCTTTTATGCCTCTTTTTTTTCTTAAACTTAAAATATTTGTGGAAAAATCTTTACTTTATTTTTAATTTTCTTTTTTTGTTGTTTTTTCCAACATAAAACATTGATTTCTTTGAGTATGGTGTCTAGATATTCAATTTGTATTATTGTTTCTTCCAGTATATTGAAATTCTATTGAATTTAAAACTAGAATACCCATTCATTAATAGACTTAATATCATTACTAGAGTATAAAAATCACTATATTAATCCATTCTATCAAATGAAATTAATTATATGTAATGATTCTTCTTTTTAGTGATTAATTATTTTACCCTTTATTTTTGGTGAAAAAAAGAATGTGTAAGATCTTGGAATCCTATAAAATGGTTCCAAATGGGTAAATTGGGATTTATTTTGGATTCTTGGACAAATTTTTATTTACTTAAGCATGAAATATAATGCAAGACCTATGTTTTCTCTCTCTAGTAGGTCACTTACAAAAAATGATTTTCTATTTTTGTTATTATATTAAAAAATATATTCTAATATAATTTGGGGTTTTAAGTATTCATATTATATAAAAATAAATATAATAATTGAAAATATAAAAACTAGCATAACATAAAATAAGCATATGGGAATAAACCATTGTTATTATGAGATCAGTGTAATGTTATCATTGTTCTATAGAAATTTCTGCATTATCTTATTTAGTGTTGAGATCAAACTTTTCACTCAGCAAACTTATGTTTGAATGACATTAAACAACACACATACCTGATTTTGTAAGAGTAATCTCTTCAATAATAATATGCAAACCAAACTCTACCATTTAAATGACATAAATATTAGTGGTAAGGAAAATTAATGAACAAGGATGAAGTAGTCAGTGTTATGGAAAGTAGGGAGAAAACCCACAAAAATAAATTTAACCACTAATGAAATATTATAATAAAATACAAAATAATAAAAATATATATACAATGAACTAAAAATGCTACCACTCCCCCACCCCCTGGAACATCAATGAAGTTTAGTTATCCATTTCTAGAAATTACAAGGACCATAGTAGGAGAAAGAAAAATCAGAAAATAATATATTATATATGATAGGAGGTATACAAAAATAATATATATTAAAAATAATGTATAATATTAAATTAGAAATTGATCCATCCTAGCTCCTAGAATGGAATTTTTTTTGAAAAGGAAAGGAAAAACATTTTTATAGGCAAATGGGTGTCCATATTTCCCTCATTGTTTAACCTCTATGATTTTTCTTGTGATTGGGTTAGTAAATGACTAAATTTGAAAAATATTTCCTCTTGAATGCTGTGCTTATTTATATTTCACACTCATTATAAATATATCAGATTATTTTTCCACTTTCAGGTACTATTAAATAAAAATAATTAATGATGTTATTTTTATCCTGGAAATAGTTCATATTCCCAATATTCTGTTTTCTATTCATTTATCGGATTTAATAACTACTTCATATAGAGAACACAGAGTGAGAGATAATATAAAACATCACGTTTTCTATCTCCAAGTGAAATTCATCTCATTTTTTCCATTAAATTGTGTGATATTTTCCCTTATTCAAAATTAGTCCAGTCAAGGAATAGATTTCAATACCCAAATTGTGAGCTCCTTTTAAGCTACAACATTTTGGATTTTTCACTTGGTCTTGTTAATTGAAATATATCCCAATACACAAAGAATCTGGAAAATATAATTTTAAAAAATGTTTTCACTTTATAAAATGTTATAATAGGAATAAAAATGTATATAAAAATAGTTACAAATCCAAAATTAGTCTAAATTTACTTGAAAACCCAAAAAATGTGTCAACTACCCATAAAACAAATATTGGACGAATTAAAGAAAATTAATTTCAAAAGAAAATATATGATAATTAGATATTAATGAGAAATGTATCTTTATTTATCTTAATATATATCATTAATAATAATTTCTCATTATACTTTTATTAAATATTATATGTTAAAATCTATATTTTTGTGTTAATTACTACGATTTCTATGAATATATTAGTTCAGAATTTCTAGTAGGTGAACAATTTTTAGGGTTTCATATTCAAAAATATTTTATATTTTAACATTTTTTTGTCATTTAAGTCGAGAAAATTTTTATATATCAATATGTTTTCAAATATAGATTCAAATTAATAATAGTGCCCTAGTATTCTTGTTCTATGATATTAAATTTATTGATGAGCATTGATTGTTAATATTATTTATATAATATAAAAATTATATTTGAATAACCTAAATAATATTATAAATATCATATTTATATATTAAAACAAATGTTAGATCCTTAGTTGTAAGGTGGTGATGAAAAATGAAATATGATGTTCATGTATGTGGTAGTTCATATGTAGTAGAAGTGACATTTTCATTATCTAATGGATGGAAGGGAAGTAAGGTGGATAATGATTTATATTTAAAGAAATGTATTTATATAATATATATAATATATATTCATTAAATATATATTTATGACCATTCATGACATGTGATAATGAAAAATAAAATATTTCGTTCATGGAGTTGGTAGTCTTCATGTACACATGAGGGATTATTTCATTTTCCAACAGATGGAAAGCAGTAAGATGATGATTTTTCTATAAGAATAATATCCATCCAATGGACCTAAGGCCTTCATTTTTTATTGATTTTTTGATAATACACCTATCAAGGGTTGAGGTGGAACCCTTACAAGGCCCATAGGCATAAGTATTACATGGACCATAGGACTTTGAGTAATTCATTACCCATAGGCTTTGAACATTACATACAACATAGACTAACTACTTGGAACTTCTCCTCCCTAGATTGTTTATCGTGAAATCAACTCTCCACCTTTGCATGGATATTCGACTAGGTTATCCCATGCATTCACAGGCTTGTCCCGCTGGCAGGTTCTATACCCTCTCATTTCACTAAAATAATTAAATTTATTTCATTATGTTATGATTATTATAAAATATTTGGAAGAGTTTTAAGAATAATGAAACTTAAAATAACTTAGTTAAGATAATTACAATTTACTTAGATATAATCCTTCATGTCTCTAATTATTCCATTTTGGTTGTTTTTTTGATACAAGAACCTATATAAAATATAATTTATTTTTCAAGTTATTTTTGGTAAAAATTGGTTGATATAATTTTATAAATGAGTATGGATAAGTGAGGGTCAGATGGGTCCATTTACAAGTGACTAGGGTGGAATATTTGAAAATACACCTAACTTTATAATAATATAAATGTATTGATAAAGGTAAAGTGGATTTAAGGTAACCTAAATTATATGATAGGATATTTTATTTTTAAATAAAATAATACAATCAAATTAAATACAGTATTTATTAATATTTTTAATGTGATCACATTATTGTAACTAATTTAACCCATTTAACTCATGCCGTGTTGACAAAATTTTACTATTGTAGCATAATTTTAGGAATAAAAATGAAATGGAAATTAATAAATAACCAGAATAAAATTATTAAAAAATTTATAATTCATTTTAAAAGATTCAATTTCATTAGGTGGACGAAATTACTTTTAATATAAGTATGAAAAATGCAATTAAAACTGTTTTCGGAAAATTTTCCATTTAAGAAAAAAATGAATTTACATAAAAATAATGTATATAATTGATCTTTAAGAAATTTATTAGTTTATTAATTACATAATTATATTTATTTTTATTTAAAACTAATATATAACCGAATTTAACCATATAAAAACTTAATTAAAGAAATTAAATAAAAATATTTCTTTTATTTGAAGAAACCCTGACCTTTCTTTTAAAAGGTCAAAATAGGTTTCTAAAGTCAAAGTAATATTTTTGAAGTTTTAATTTTAATACATTAACTCATATTTTGTATATATATAATTTTTAATAATCCTTAACTAATTTTTATATCATGATGATGTCATAAATGTGAGAATATTTGTAAAAACAATATTTTTCATAATTCTCCCAAAAATTATCCTTTTTAGAATAATCCCAAAAAAACACATTAAGATAATTTTACATGAAATATAAAAAAATAAGTTTATTTCATCAATGTAAAATTTGAAAATTTAGAAATTTATCATTCTAATAAAATATATATAGTATATAATAAAAAAAAATTTTGTTAACAAAACAATTTTTTACATGATTAATTAAATTAATGTTCATTATAGTTACTAAATTATTTATTGGATCATAATAATTTTTCATAACAATAATTACTATAATTTTATTAACATATGTTAAGAAAATAAATTTTTTAATAGTTTTAATTTTATCAATGTTTAATAGTAAATCTAAATAGTTTCTCTAGAATGAACTGTATTTCGGTTGAGACCTAGAGTTGTTGAGGTGTATTTGCAAGAATTTGGTGAAATATATTGAAGTGGATATAAAAAATGTTTTTGATATATTTTTCAATAAATAAATCATGTTTAAACTCACATTTTTTGTGACATGAAGGTGTTTGAATAATAATTTGATGATGCCAAAGTAGGTACAATGTAATTATATGTCACAAAAGGATTTTTTGATGCAATAATATTGAAGGATAAATAGAAGTGATTCCATAATACAATGAAATTTCATCACCATAAATGTTTATTATAGAGGGTCTTTTATTACCTAATTCCCACACCTAACTGGATTATATAAATTAAATCTATACCAAAGTAATGGTTTTTATGTGATAAAAATTCTAAAATTGGAATCGGTTGGGAAAATGATCAACATGACCTAATGTCACATATCTGATATACATTCCACATAGGAAGATAAATTAGAGTTATTAATATCATATAATAAGTTCTACACTATAGGGGAAGATGGGTCTATTTTCAGTGGCTCTGGAAAATCTGGGACCTCCCCGACACAATGAAGATCCACACCGAAATGCATGGTATGTTAGAATTTATTACCTCCCTATAATTTTAAACCACTACACCACAAAAAATATAACATGAACTTTTCAAGATAAAATCTAGAAGATTATATTATAATAAATGGACAATAATGTATAATATATTAGTTTAGTTTTATTTGTTCTATAAAAATATGGTCTTCCATGCCATTGAGTCTTAATCACACCTCATAATATTCTTGTAGTTAAAAAATAACTGGTTTGAACCACAACCACTCATTATATTGTCAAGGATGCACTGTAAAATTGGCCTTTGAGATAATCTACCAGTTTTACCAGGATTTATAACATATATTCATATTCTATATTTTTTTGTTATACCAACTGATTCTAACTACAAATTCAAATTGAGTGGTTAATATTTAGTTGGGATATGAACCAAGGGTTTTGATTGAACATGTATATTTTAATTTAAAATTCAAATTAAAATATGAACTTCATTATGAAGGGAATGTTGTTTATAAATGAATATAGTGTATAGTTGTAGAAGAAATAACAATGTAGAGATGAATAATAAGAATGATAATAAGTTCTATATATGTGTTATATATTGAAGATTCGATGATTATCCAAAGTATGAGAAATGAAGAAGAATAATAATATCGAAGTTGATATGTGCATTTGTTGTGTATACAAAGTGAAAATGTGAATTTTTTTAGAGAAAGACTAAATTAGAATTTATTATTGATTACAATAGAGAAATTAGAGTGGTTTTGATATATTTTATCACACACAACAATATAAAGGTAATCTATTTGGTTGAATTATTTTCCATTTTTACCTATATATTTATAATTTTAAATTATATGATGCACTTGTTTTCTAGATTCACCGAAGTATAGTTGGGACACACAAAAATTTGTGTTTCATGTTTACACCCTACTTGTTATACTAAAATGATGATACTAGAGGGTAGTGTGATCCTAAAAGATTCTATATAATACGAAGGACTAAACTTATTTATTTTAGAAGAGAAACTTGTAAATATACCATTTCCACTTATTTTGTTGTGTGTTTAGGGGTGTTTTACATATCATTAATACATTTTAACTAGTAGATAAGGATATTTTGAATGAAATATTAATACAATATAGATCATTGAATACCCCTTTTTAGTGATATCTCATTTATCTTAAAATTGTTCAATAAGTTATATCAGATCGAAATTTTGGATTCAATTGTGATTGGATACTTTAAAAAATATGATCTTAAAGAAGAATTCAATAATTTGGGTTATCAATAATGGAAACAATAAATTCATTGAATAGTAACGGGATTCCAATATTTGATGTGATAGTTTACCACTAATTGAAAGATACAATGTTTCCATACGTGTTGTGAATTAGTTATGATGTATTGGAATCTTCATGGTTGTGTTCTCTAAGATGAATAAATTTCTATGAAAACAAAAAATAATAGGAATTTAGAGAATCATGGTCTTGTAACAAATGTTATTCTTTCACCAATCTCAAAATGTTAGTTTTTTAACGTCCATGGACTCAAATAGGCTAAAATATCAAGGATAAACTTTATAATATCTGTGAAGTAAAAAAGAAATATAGAGTGATCTAAGTTAACGTTTTATAGAAATAAGTATCAAGATATAGGTAGAATTATGGGGAATCTATGGATATTTTCTTCATAATGGTGAATTAAATTACATGAAAAATAAATGTCTATGGTGATAATTTAGAACATACTGATATTTTTGAAAAGATTTTGTGTATCCAAGAATATATGTTTGTTTACAAAGTCTCCACTTTGGAATAAAAATATTCAATTAATATTTATCTTGATGATTTATATAGTATCTTAATATATTATAAAGTATGGAAAGATAGTTCTATCATATAAAATTTCAATACTGCACAAGAAATCTTCTTTAAATATACAATGTAAGCTAAGTTGAAGAATATAATTATTTTTGATTAAGAATAACATATTTTATTTTCTGATGAATATGTGGATGGTAATTTTTAGGATTCTATATCTTATATATTAAGAAACACGAGAATAGTAAAAGGAAAGTACATGTGAATATTTCCTTAAAGTAATTCATGTGTGGAACTAATGGATATTATTCTTCAAATTTTTTAAAATAAAAAAATAGTGAAGATAATGTTGAGGATGATGATATAGTTATAATTTTCAAAAAATATAAAAAATACTAAAAAATTATATTAAATTGATAAATTTAATGATTTATCCAAATTTCATTGGAAAAATTTTTTGTACACATAATTTTTTGATATTGAAATTGAATTTGGGGATGAATTTCACTCTAGAGGTGAATATGATAAGAATATGATCATTACAATAGTGAATGATGAAAATTTATATACTGATTAAATTAGATCTAAATGTATATGGGAAGAATAAATTGATATATAGTTCATTCTATATAGATAATGAAATTAATTCACCTCACAGAATTTCAAATAGGAGGTGGAAATCAAAAATTTATTATATATTGTAAATCATTTAAAAACACTGAATCTATATTTGTAAAATAAATGATTTTTTAATGATAATAATGGTTTAAAAAAATTTATTGATGATGAGAAAACTCTTAAAAATAAGTTTAAATAATATTTAAGGATACAGAAATAGATTTTTCCATTTACAAGAAAACATGATCAGATTATAAGAAAATTTAAAAAATTACATATCCTATGTAGGGAATTATATTATAGAAGTTGAAATGTCCCAAAAATAGTGAATATGAAAAAAACTTAATTGATAAAGACTATCGTAATTCTAATTTTTTTTAGAAAACTCAATAAATGAGAAACAATTCACGACGAACAAGGTTTTGGCTAAATCTAGTGTTGTTCTACAATATAAAAATTCTTGGATCATTTTCGTGGGTGGAAATTTACTAAAAATTGGTTATTTGATAGAGATAAATAAAATATTTATATGAAGATAAATAATTTGGGATCTCATCCATATTTTGTTTCACAAAAAGGATATAAAATTGGTGACCCTATGATGTGAGAAAGATAATATACAAAATATGGATTGAACATTACATTCAAAGGTAAACATACTTTTTATGTGTTGGTATTATGGGGTATTTTGGGAATATAGAAAATATTTGATAGTTTAGTAAAAAAATCATAAATATATGAGAAGGAATGATAATAAATCATTCATGTGGATTTAGTCCACTTATGAGACGAAAGTTCATAAACGGTTAAGAAATGTTGAAGGAAGTCATAGAACAAGATCCATATTCTTAATGAAGTCCGTGGAAGGTGTGATATGCCTAATAATAATTTTAATTATTTACTTATTATTTTACCATCCTAACAAAACCTGAGTTCCAAATCTCACAAGAATAAGAAGAAAGGAAAAGAAAAGGATTTAATTGTTGAATTTTAACATAATGAATAAAAAGTATATATTATATGTATCTTGGAAAGTGGATGATAATTACACCTGATAATTGATTTTAAACTCTTAAAATATGTAAAAAAAATTGTAGATATATCTCTTTTAGCTTTGGTAATTATGGAACACTCTAGATTGAAGGAATTGGAACATCATTTTTTAGAAAAGAAAATATGCAATATAAAAAAACACTTGTGTTCATAGATATAAATAAAGTCTCCTAAGTGTTTCTTAGCTCTAGGATGATAAAATTAAGATGTCTTAAAAATATTGATTCATTTTTAAGAATCATGAAGATAAAAAAATTGAAACAAAAATACATCAGTCTAAAATAAATTTGATTCAAGTGGGTGTTTCTTGAAAATAATGTTATATTTGTATGAAAGAAGAAAATGAGTTTTAATATAGAATGATTTTCTATCATAGCCAAAAAATTATGAATTTTATCACTCATACATAAAGTGTTCATGATATTACTTTTTTGAAAAGAGATATAAGTTAGATGTTCATTATTTTAAAAAATGGGTAAATTATTAACTGTTTATACAAGATGCTGGGGATTTAATATACTCAACCGTTGGAGATAATTCATTCTGATATATTTGGTCACATGGGGAATAAGTCAATATATGTATATAAGTTTTAATTAGTTTCATTTAATAATTATCTCATATTTCTTGTGTTATCAATGTAAAAGGTGTGAATCTTGTAAATTTTAAAAGATAAAGAGTTTGTGGGATATTTATTGGATATCATTTAAATTAAGATAGTTATCATTGTTTCAATTTATAAAGTTAAAAAAATCAATGATGTATCCAACGTTAATGTAATATAACTATTAAAGAAATAAATCAATCATGATAAATCATGTTTAAAAAGTTATTTTATTTTAATTTTTTGTGAATAGTTTGAATAAATTTCTAAAAAATAAAAAAGTTATGAAGATGTATAGGTTGAAGAAGAAGATCCTAACATTTCAAGTGATGAGTAATAGTTATGTTCAACTCATATAAGGATAACAAATAAAGTTTAGGATTAAAACAACATTGGGGATTATCGAGATCACATTCAAAATAAAACGACTTTGATGACAACCACTAATTCTTATTTGTATTCTCATGTTAGACCTAGATAATTTTAATAATCTAAGAAGAATAAAGATTGTATTGAAACTAGTAATGAACAACATTATAAAATATATAATAATGAAACATTGGAGTTGGTACCCAATCCTAAATAAAATAATAAAATCTGTATAAAGTTGGTGTTGTGAAATAAATGTAATGATAAAGTTAAAGTAGTAATAAATAATTATTTTTTTGTATTAAAAGTTCATTTATAGGATAAAGTATTGGATATTTATGAGACATAATCTGAATCTTAATGGATAGAAACCATATTATTCATTTTTTTTATTTCTGAAAAAAGGAAATATAAAAAATTTTAGGTGCATTTCATGTCATTCCACCACAATGGTGAATTCAAAAGGGAACTGTTTTTTGAAAAACATTGTGTATTATTTCTCCAAGAATATGAGAATATTGTTTTCAGGTTGAAAAGGGCTTTATATAGTCTAAAATATACCCTAAGAAGATGGTATTCTATATTTTGAAATTGTTAAAAGGGTTTTCATTTTAGGAATGGAAAAGTGGAATAAAATCACTATATATAATATAGAAAAGAAACATATCTTGATATTATTGTTTTTATAGACAACAACAAATTTTTGGAAATGATTAAAAAATATGTGAAAATTTTACCAATTAGATAAAAGAGTCAACAAAGTTTATTACCCTTTGAGAAATGATGTATTTTATTTTTTACATATTTCTAAAAAAAAATTATATTTCCCTTCTCAATAAAAATATACCAATGAAATTATAAAAATGTTTTTTATGGAGTACTAGAATATTATTTCTACATGAATTTTAGTTGTAAATAAATTATATAAAGATAAAAAAGGAATTTTTATGTGTCTTAAGTAATTTTGGTAGATAATAGGTGGAATTTAATACTTAAAATCAATGAGACCAAATATTGTGTATGTCATTACACTTTATGCTCTGTAATAACGTTCCCCACATCATTATCATTTTAGTTCTGGAAATAAAATTCTCAGATATTTCCTTGTAGAAAAATATTTTGTTTTAAAAAATTTTAGATAATAAATCCTTGATATTTTATATAATATAAATACATGTTGGAAAGACTATATTAATGATAATAGGTCAACATCGAGGGGAATTTTCTATCTTCGTGATAGGTGGGTTTTGATAGGCTCAATGAAGAAAATTTATATTATATTAATCATATATTAAGTGGTAGCTGTGGTTGAAACTGAATCCGTGAATTAGTTAAAGTCCATTAAGGAATAGGTGGAAGAATTTAAAGATGAAGTGTATTTTCGCCTTCTATTGGGATATCATAAGAAATTTAATATGAATTAATAAAAAAATCAAGTTTAATATTCAAGAAGAAATTAACTTGATATCAAATATCATCACACCAGGTAACTTTTTGAGATAAATTAGTTACAAGTGTAATTTGTTCTTATGAAGGAACAAGTTACTGATGATCCCGCCAAAGATTTTCCATAAGAATCATATCAGTATATGAGTTTGCTATTGGGAATTCCACTTCATCCCAATCAATGATAAGGTATTGTTTTATTTTTCTTCTATCTTATATTGACTTTGGATATTTTTTTCAATACGGGAGTAAATAAAAAAACTAAATATTTCTATAAATCAATCTTCATAACATTTTGTAAAAGGAAGAGAATATGTGTTAGGGGATTATCCATTTCTATGTGATTATTTTTTAATGGTAAAGAATACATTTTGATAGAGTTATTAAATGGGGAATTCATAATTTTAGAATTTGTTCATGTGTGTGAACAATTGTAACCATTAATTTAAGTACATAGAGGTTTTGATGATGAATTACATGTTTTTGTATCATTTTATCACTTGAATAAAGTTGATTATGAGTCACTTCTTGGTTGTGGACAACATGGTATTATTTCTTCACTATTCTTGTTCCCCTTATTGGTATTTCTCACATAGGCTTAAAATTATTGAATGGTTATCCATTGTAATAAATTGTGAGTTTTGTCATGATTTACATTCCTTATTTGACAAAAACAATTCAATGGAGGTATTTCTAAGACTAATAAGTGTTGAGGTTTTTTGTCAGATATTAGAGAAATAGGTTGATGTGGATATATTTTTTTATCATATTATCTTTTCAATAAAAAATAAAGTTTATATTCTCATTTTTTTGAGAGGGGAAGGTGTTTGAAAATTAATTCAGATGATTATAAAGATGGTTCAATGTCATTACATATCAAAGAATGAGTTCATTAAGGATGTAGATTAATTAATTAATAAATGTGGTTCCACACCACAACATAGGTTTTATTCTATAGATGTTTATTGGAGAATATTTTATATGTTGTAATTGATGTCTATGGTATATCTAGTTGAAATAAAGTTAGAGTATGCCACATTAATGATTTTCATGTTATGGAGATGTGAAAATTATTAGTGGGAGGAAATATGTTCTTCAAAATATAATGCCATAAAATGGATATCCAATCCATTTAAGAGACTCAATCACAGTTTTCTACACCATAGAAGAAAAAACGGGAGACATAAGATTCCATTTATATTTTCATTGGCTCTAAGAAATATGAGATCTCTATGTCAGAGTGAAGTTCAATGATATGGTGAATGAAAATTTGGAATTCAGTG
Organism: Viscum album; assembly: GCA_963277665.1. NCBI lineage: Eukaryota > Viridiplantae > Streptophyta > Magnoliopsida > Santalales > Viscaceae > Viscum > Viscum album. Next base: position 1,788,636,183 of record OY728146.1, read on the forward strand.
ACTCCAGAGAATTCGGGAACTCCATGCCCCAGATTTGATAAAATATAGAGGAATATGTTGTAGTTCATATACAATGCCATATAATATATTTTTCTAGTTTTGTTGGTTTTTGAGAAATTGAAACTTCCATTCCTTAAATTTTTTTCACACTAAAAAAATACTCTAGTGGTTGAAAAATAACTTGTTTGAACCCCCCACCTCATGATTTATTGTTTGAGGTTGTGTTATAAAAGTCGTATTATAGACAAATATTGGTATATTGACTATGATTGTTGACCTAGATTCATATTTATAATTTCAGGTTTATTATAGACCATTTTGATCAACCATTCAAATTTAATGGTCATGATTTATATTGGAGAACATCCAAGAGATGTGATTCAAGAATGAGCTTTTAAATTTAAATTAAAAATTATATTTAAATTTATTAAATAAGTAAATACATTATATATATGAATTATGTAAATTATTTGATAATAAATAATGATGTAGATAGGAAAAATAAGTTCTTGACATGCTTTATAAAATGAATATTTTTTGATTATCTAAATAAAAATAAATGAAAAATAGTTATATTGAATTGGTTGTGTTCATGTGTTGTTCATAAAAAGAGTATAAAAAATGTGTTTATGTGAAAGTTTTATGATGAGTGAATGCTTCTTTATTATAGTGAAAGTATATTTGAAGTGAAATATTTTATCACACTCAACAAATTAGTGAAATTTTATTTGGTTAAATACTTTTCTATTGTTACCTTACCATTTATAATTGTATTTTACCATAAGCACTTCTATGCTGGATGCACCAAATCATTAATGTGAAATGTAAAAATTATGGTTTCAAGTTTATACCCTTCTCAATGTACTCAGATGATGATTCTAGTAGGTAGTGTGATCCAATAGTAATCCATGTCACACCAAGGACTAGTCTTTTCACATTACGATGTGAACATAGTATATCGGTTACGGTGACTTATATTGGAGTATGTTTGGGTGTTTTTTAGAAAAAATAACTAAATCATAGCATGTGTTGAAGTATATTTTTAATTAAATATAAAATCATATAAATCACTGATTCACCTCCCTATTATTCTCACATGGACCGTGAAGTTCTTATTTTATATTTCCATGTAAAATAGAACCTCGATAATTTTACAAACTCACATATTTTTGCAATTTTATTTCATTTAACTATATTTTAGTTTATTTAATTATATATCATAATAAATAATTATTCACTTTAATTTTGTAATTTCATGAATTAAATGATTTCGTATATATTGGTTTTATTTCAAGGAGAATACATTCTAAAATATAAATGTGTTACATCCCACCCTAACTAAATAAATTATATCCTCACAATATTAATTTATTATTAACAAAATTTATATAACTTGAAATATGTACAATATTATATATATATATATATATTATCACGATATGTAATTTCCATGTTAATATAGGGAAACATATTAATTATTAAATAAATACTTATAAAACCATGTATGTAAAATTTTAAGACTCAAACTTGTGAATTAGTTTCCAAAATAATTCCATGATTATTGGGATAATATTTTCCATATAAGACTTGATATATTTAAATTTATCATTTTTAAATTTTTTTAATTCTTTTAACCTCAAGATAGATAATATGAGAAAATATACTTAGAAGAATTATTTTTATCCTATAAGCATGATTTCATCCTTAAGTTGTGTTTCAATCAGTTTTTAAATTATATATCATTTCATATTCAAAATGATAAATTACAATGATGATTAATTTCATGTATGAATCCTGAAAATAAAATAATAATTTATCATAATATCCATAAAATATTGTTAAGATATTTTTCTTATATACATCCATTTAGTAAATCCAAAATGGTTAAAAAAAATATAATTCAATTTCTAATATTAATAATCCATCATGTGAATTTTTACGAAATTATTCTACCAAACCAAAAAATAACTAGAAATGTTCAACATAAATCATTAAAAAAATTAATAAACCCAAAAATTTTCCAAATTTTTTACTTAAATTCAAATTCAAAAATAAATCTGAAGGTTTTGATAACATTTTCTTCTAAAATCAAGTTAACCTTCATTTTAAAACTTATTGAACAATAATAATAATTAATTTTTCAGTAAATTATAAATCAAAAAAATAATTAAAATATATTCTACTTGAAATATAATTATTAACTCTAGAATAACTTACATCACCATGACATCAAATGAATCTCTATTCATCGTGTTTATCTATACTACTCAACATATATTTCCAAAAATAAATCATTCCACTGTACCAATCAACCATAATAAAATCACATACTAATTTTAATAGTAATGTATACCTAAATCAAATATTCCTCCTAAACCTCAAAATCATCCCAAAAAATATCAATTATTACCTAACAATACTGTCATATAAGACATAAAAGGTGGTATGATTTCCTCTAATCTTATGATCAAACATAATATTACCAAACATCGATGATATTTATTAGTGTTAAATTGTCATTACATAATATAATCTTATCATATAAAGTTATCTATACCTTCATATGATACCTTTTATAATTCCTTAAACCCATAATCTCAGATATCGTACTAAAAACATAATCATTCAATACTAGATTTCATGCCAAATTAAGATGCATAATTTTGACTATTAATAATTAAAAAATAAAATTAAATTATTTATTCACTTATATACCCAAGAATGTTTATAATATCGAGATTTATATAATTATTAAAAATCTTCACCTAATAGAACACATGCCTTTCCCATACAATGGGATTCTTTCCCATTATTTTTGATTTTTGTTATTTTATAATAAAATTTCTCACTAAATTCTCAAAAAAAATGATTCCTTCATAAACATATCACATAAGTTATTCTTCTTCACAACAATGGGAAATGTACATATAAAAAAGGTGATCACAAACACTCGATATGTGTTTCATATAATGGAAGTTAACATAGAGACACAAAACAAGAGTAATATGGTAGACTTAATAATCAAAATATGTGTCAAATAATCAATGAATTGATAAAAATATATATCTGGATACAAACACAATAAATAAAATTAAATAATAATAAATAATTTTCATCAAGGTGATAAAATTCATAATTTAGAACATATTCAATTCAAGACCTTGGCTAAGAACGTTATAGATAATCTAATCCATATTTTCAAGTTCTAATCCAAGATATTACCGACAATATTATTTTTAAGATCAAGAAAATTTAAAAGAAATTATCATTGTATGGGATTGTATAAACCAAGTTATTCACATTTTAGTTTATCTCATGTGACATAGTCAACGCCTCAGGTGGTTATTTAATTTCTGGCCGCCAACATCACTTGAACAAGTACAATTCATTTTTCATATAAAATGTAATATATTATTTATTATTTCTAATATTTACTTAGTTTTATACTTATTACTCTATAAATTTTGAATATTATATCATATATAAGTCATATCAGAGGGTGTTCACCAAGAATGATAATTCAGTTATTGACTAGGAAAATATTAATAATCTATATACTTGATAATTACATATAGATAAGTACTGATTGACAAAATAAGATTTATTAAATATGGGAAAAATTAAATCATAGTTATATCAATATATATTATTATTGATTATAAATGAATATTAATTATTTATTGATATGGAGAGTGCTGAATGACATAATAATAAGGAAGTGATTGAACTAGAAAAAATCATTTTATACTAGTTAGGTTAAAAACATAAATTAAAAGGGGATGATAGGAGACAATGAATTCATTAGAAATAAAGGTTTTATATTAAGGGAAACAATTTTTTAAAATAATAAGGAAAAATTAAGTGAATATTTAATAATAATTTTCCTTAATGTTTTGATAACATTATTTAAAAAAGAGAAAAAAGTTACTTGCAAAATTATTTTAATGGGGTGAAATGAAGACTCTTAAAAAAATAAAATAATTTATATAATGTATTATTTTAAAAAAATATATCTAATTAATAAAATTTAGAGTGAAATAAAAAAATATACATAAGTGGAACTAAATCCCCTCTCAAAACATTTAAAATATATATATATTTTTCTTCTAAAAAATCCTAGAATAATCATAATATATATAACCTTGGAAAAACCATCAAAAAAGGGGAAAGAAGATAAATAATGAATATTGGTCATGATGATGGGAAAATACCTTAGTTTTCAATACATTTTAAAATATATTATCTTCAATATTTTTTAAAGTAATTCAAAAACTAATTCTTTAGATTTTTTTTTGAAAAAATAATAAATAAGGATATTGAAAAGAAATATTCCCAACGAAAATTGAGAATAAGGTTTAATTTTATTATAGACATCCTATTGGTTGTTTTGAGTACTAAAGAGAGTAAAAATGGAAATAATAGTCTAAAAACATATAAATAACAAGTGGAGAAGAAAATATATTTGCTATATAAAGTAAATAACACATAATTCATTCAATTTAATTTGAAACATAAAGAATACTGATAAAATATTAGATTCTAAAATAAACCCTTGTAGTTTTGGTAACTTTTGAATAAAAATACATTATAAAATATAACATGATATTCTTCCCAAATTACAATTAATTGCATAAAAAATATGCTACAATATATTCATTGGGTATTTAGTACTCTATATATAATAATTAATAGTAGACAACATGAAACATGTTACAAGTAATTGAAATTTATATAATGTACCCTTATATATTAAATAACACTCAAATAAAACCCTCTAAAAATAGATTATATAGCATGGTATATTAATTAAAAAATTAATATATTTTATCATGATATTATATTTAAAAGTGGAATCATATAAAATATATAACGGAAAATGGGTGAATAATTTAAAATATGTTTCAAAGAAGGAAGCTTAAGACGAGAAACTTTTAACATGGGAAACATATTGGCCAAACAAACTATAAAATACTATATTATTCACATATATAAGAAAAATATTTAAATTTATATTACTAGATACCATTCACTAATAATTTAACATTACCCATTTATTAAAAGTTATTTGTTACAATAAATACATTTTGGTTAACTTTTCCATTTTCCACACCTAATTTGGTTTTGTGATTCCAGTCCTCATAACTTGGGAATCGATTCATAATATCCATAATTTTATAAATTTAAGATATTTATAATTATATTATCACAGAATTTTTATAGTTTTATAGGTTTTCAAAAAAATTATTCAAATTTGGAAAAGTGTCTCGGTATGCTCTTTTTAGGTGACTAAATTTTATGATGGAAAATTGTTTTTGAAATGATTAATATTATTTACAAATTATCATTAAAAACATTAATCATGTTAAAATTTTCATATTTATTATTTATATCCATTTTTATATCAAAAAATTTAAAGCACTGATGAAAAATGAAATACATCATTCATGGAGATGGCAGTCTTCCCATAACCCGAGTGAAGATTTAATTTTTAATGGATTGGAGGGAAAGAAGGTAGATTATGAAATATAATTAAATTATTCTGTTTATTTTATTAATATAAATTTTTTCATTAAATCTATATTTATAACCATCCAAGTGAGTTGATGATGAAAAATAAAATACACCATTCATGGATGTAGTAGTCTTCATGTATACATGAATAACACTATTATTTTCCAAATAATTGAAAAGATAAAGTTGATGGTTGTTCCATCAATATAATTACAAATCTATAAAATAATAATACTTATTTAATTACTTTATGTTAGTTATATATTATTTTTAATACGTTTATTAAGAACGAAACATTAAGAAACTATTTTAAGATAATTACATCTTCGTTGGATATCCTCCAATGGATATCCCCTTTATCCTTCTTATGATGGTATTTTGGTGTGAAAATATTCTATAGAAAGTTATTAAGGGTTTTATCATTTGATGTATGATGATATTGTTTGAGGTGAGGTGCACAAAGTGTGTAGATAAGTGGTGAGAGAAGGGGTTCTCTTATAAGTGTGATGGGTGGCACTTTTGTAAATACTATTAACATTAAAATAATATAAATATATTTCTCAAGGTCATGTCGGAAAAATGAAAGAAAAATTATAATATAGTATAGTTTTGGTAAAAATTTACTCATAATATCAAATTATAAAAACTATTTGTTGATATTTATGGTCGTATCACATTTTTTTGACATTTTTTAACTAAATTAATTCTTGAAGTGGTGACTAAATTTTGATATAGCATCATAATTTTATAATAATAAAATGAAATCGAACATATTAAATAATTATGAAATTATGAATCCAAAAATTCCATCCATTTTAAAATATATAATTTCATGATTTGATATAAATTATTTTTTAAAAAAGTATACAAAACGCGATGAAAACTAGTTTTTTAGATAAATTGATTTTAAGAATAAAAATAAATTTACACCAAAATAATCTATAGAATTGATACCCAAGAAATTTATTGGTTAATTAATAAAAACAATATTGTTTTTTAACTTTAAAACAAATCCAAGACATAATGTAACCTTAAAAATACTTAATTAAATAAAATGATAAAAAAAGTTCTCACATTAGAATAAAATATCACTTAAGTTTTAAAATGTCAACCATAGGTTTCGAAATTAAACATAGTATAATTTAAATAATATATTTTAATACATAAATAATATTTTATCTTTAAAAAGGGTTTCATAAACTTTTAAATTTTTATTATATGAGGAATATGTCATAAAACTTACAATATTTGTAAAAACTATATTTTTCACTATTTAAAAAAAATCAACCATTTGAGAAAAAATAAAAAAATTCAAACTAAACTAATTTAAACATGATAAATTCAAAAATGATGTTTATTTTTTCAAACTCAAATTACAGATTTTATTAATTTATCCTTTAAATGAAACATATATAATTTATAATAAAAACAATGTGTTTAAACAAAACATTTTTTGTTTATCTTTTAATAATTAAAATAATATTGCATAGATTTACTAAATTATTTATTTTATGTTACTAATTTATTTTAACAGTCCTTAAAATAATTTTATAAAAAAAATTAATTGATATCATTTAGGTAAAATTATTTAATTTATCAAAAATATGTAATTTAAAAAGATAGATTCACTATAATTAATGGTATTTTACTGAATTAAATTATAACCCTATTAATTTTCCAAATTCATTTTTTTCTCAAATAAATGTCATTTAAATATATAAAATGTATTCCATTTGGTATTTTAATTAATAATTATTCACTTTATTTTGATGGAATGTGTATTTCAGGATATCGTATAAAGTGTTTTTATTTAAAATATATTACACCCTAAAATCTAATGGGGTTATAGAATACATATTCTGTTTACTTACATGACCACCAAAGATCCTTTATTCATTAAATATTATTTTTAAAAGTCAAAAATAAATTTATAGAATTATAACTTATTTATAGATTTTTTAAAATATATTTTGATACTTACAAAAAATTAAACATATTTAAGGTATTGGAACACATAATATTTTTTATTTCATAATTATCACATATTTATGTAGTTATAAAATATATGAAAAAAAAATCAAAACTACACATTTATTATTTAATAAGAAGTAAATTATTATTTAAAAATTATCAATAATTCAACACAACCTAATTTTGACATGTTCACATCAAATATAATGTCTATTTTTAGTGAATAAATTTATAAGAATTAGAAATAATTATTTTAAATTGAAAATTATATGTTTTCTTAAAAATATATTTTTAGATAGAAAACTATTTATTTATTCACATAAAATGATTTTAAATTTTATAATATAAAAAATATTTATTCTTAAAGAGTTTTTAGACATATAATAACATATTTAAAATATAATTATCATATATTTTTTTTTGAATTTCTATTCAAAGTAGTATTTTACATTTCTTTTGGATATTTTTATTATTCCAGTGATCATGTTACCATCTTGTTATAATGATTATGAAATAATCTTGTAATGTTTAGATCCTAATGGTCATGTTTCCCTTTACACCCTATATATATTCTATTATTATCATAATTCAACATCTATAATTTCACTTACAAAGGTTATATTCTTCCCTTTATAATGTCTACTATTTTCCAATCGTTTTTTCTATTTTTATATTCTTTATAATCTCCCTCTTATTATTATTCCACTAATAATAATAGCATAAATATTTATAAATTTTTGTTCTTTTGAAAGTGTAGATAATATTGAGAAATGTGATTCATCTATCATCAATTTATTTAAATCCCTCATAAATGGGATAAAAACACTTCTATCAAACCATGGTACTATATCTTTACAAATATATAACATGGGAAACATCCAAATTTTCATAGAATATATCTTTTTTGTGACACGATATCCTATCATTCTGCAATGAATATTTTCAACAGTAATTATAGTTTAGAAATAATTTGTGAAAGTACTGATAATGTCTCTTCTATTTTGACATTCATGTTCATGTTCACTATGTCCCTGATCTATGTATTTATGTTAATTTTTATCATTTCATAAACACCATGGTCATTCATACTTGGTGAATTACTATTTTTTAGTGACAATGGATTAAAAAATTATATTACATAAAAATATCCAACAATATCCTCTTTCTCATGATCTATTCCTTTTAGGAGTTTTTGTATGTCAAACTTTAGTGGTCTATATATATATCACCATCTCCCAATGATGATAATGTATCCATATATATAATGAAAAAATAATTGCAACTTACTTCAAATCATGGGTAAGATAACTCTACTCATAAGAAACCAACTATCTAGAATCATAGGAAACTAACATGCCAATTTTTAAGAGTACACATCCATGTCCATTCATGGATGATTCACTAGAGATGAAAAATTATTCTACATTAGAAGCTAAATTTATTTCATGTTCACTAACCAATGACTTCTTCCATTTTTTGAAACATTCTTCACACTCTTTTTTAATTTTTGAAATTAACTCCCTTTCAATTTTAATTAGTTAGTGGACTTGAAATAGATGATTTTTTTATAAACCTTATATAATATCCTACTAGAATAAGGAAACTACGAATCAAAATCACTATTATAGGATGAGTTCACTATTTTATGAGATTATATTAATTATATCAACTAAAATTTCTTCACTAATTATAATGTGACCCAATAATTCTAACTATTAAAACCAAACATTTGAATTAAATATTGTAGAAAAAATCACCTTTTCCTCAATGTTTGTAATACATGCCTTATAAGATCATAATTTTCCTTATAAATTTTTTAATATAACATAATACTGTTAAAAATGAATGTTATAAATTTATCAACGTAGTCTCAAAAAATTATATTTATCAAATCTATAAATACTGGATGAGAGTTGGTTAATGAACATGACATAATATCAAATTCATAATACCTATAAAATGTGGATAAATCATTTTTAGGATATCCTCATTCATCATACTTAAATGAAGATACCTAGATCTGAGGTAAATCATGGGTAATAATTGATTCCCATGCATTTGGATGAATAAATCCTCCATCCTTGGAGGAGTTAATTTTTTTTCATTTCAATCAAATTAAATAATCATTTATTAATGAATATTCATATTGATTCGTCTTTATCTTTCAATTATTCAGTCCAAGAGACCATTGTATATCTCTTAACACAATTAACACTTCGGGAACACACTACCCTTTTCCTTTATAACTCCCAATGTATCATTTTACTAGATATTTTCTTATATGAGATCTTATTGTAATAAATCGTCAATCAATTATTATAATATAATAAATAGAGAATCATGAAGTGCATCAAGTAATTTGTAAATTTTATTTTATAAAATTTCAATGATTTATTCTCATTTTTTTCTTTATCTCTCAGAATTCATAACCAATTTGTGTTTAGATGGTGTGAGGAAAATACATGATAAAAATAATTTTCCAAAACTCTTCCCACTCCATACCTTAATCTTTATCCATTATATTCATGATTTTTATAATTTTCCACCAATAATTAGCTTCTCCATCTAAGAAATAAATGCCCAAAGTAACTTTATCTTACACAAAAAAATAAAATATAAAAAACTTAGATTTTATAGTGTTGATCCATTTTTTTATGAATGGATCAGTGGGTCAACTAAAGAAAGGTGATCAATGAAGCATTAAGGATTAAAAGTCCCATATTTCATGTAATAGTGAAACTGAATGCTCCATATTATTTAGGTTTTTATTTATAACAAAGTATAGATAATTAAGATTCATCATGAATTTTTCAACTCAATCGTTCATTATACTTGAATGGTCTTTGTTGAACTCTCTGTTTCATTTTTTATTTAAATTTTCCCTTCCATATCAATTTTTTTAAAGGAAGATAACTTTAATTATAAAATTAATTTTGTGATAACTATTATGATAAAATTTTCAATGAGATAATTTAACCCAAAAATTTTATAATATAACATTTCTAAAAAAAATAAAATTAAATATATTTTAATATAAGAAATAAACACATTGGTAATATATACCTTATATGGGTTAATAAAAATCATGTGATCAACCCCATCATGTCTCCTAGAAGTCCCAAACTAGATGTGTTGTTAGGCCCACAAAAGGTTTACTAAGGAAAGGTCATGATAATACCAAGCCAACCTTTTTAGAGTTATTACTCTTAGGAACATCAGAGGAATACCCTAAATCCATTTGTTCTATCCAGAAATGGATGTCAATTCATTGAAACGACACACTCTATAAATTAGTATAATTTTAGGATTTTTTTATTAAATTTATAAAAATAATATTTGTTGATGTTTTTTAGATAAATTTCTATAAATAACTAACCAATTTTTTGATACTAGATATATTTAATCATATTTGGAATAAATTATTTTTTAACATAATCACATAAAAAAAATAATTCTTTGATAATTTCAATTATATATTTTTAGGTTAAATTACTTGGAGACTATTTACATAATACATGAAGTACAAATACTAAATAAAAAATAAAATTTATTTAATACAATTGAATCTCTACTTTATAATTACTCCATGTGACACCTCACTATATATGATTTCTTGGGGATATAAATAAAACTAATGGGTGAGAACAAATCCAAAAAAGGGGATAGCTGAAGGAAATGGAAAGTGAGTGATAATGAAGGGTAAATCATGAAACAAAATATAAGAACAAGATCAAAAGTATAAGAGAAAAAACCAGGAAATATGGACATAATATAAAAATGTGTCATTCATAATCATATCACCAAGGTACATCACTGTGGTTCCCCAAAACATGTTGCCAAAGTTATTAACTAAGGTATCATGAAACATTACAAGGTGTCCTTCCAAGTCTTGTGAATCATGTTTTTCCAAGAGATAAATTCTTTACCCAATTAATTGTAGGGATATTAGGGATAATTATTCATATAAATATAATTATTTGTGACATATAGACTATATATGATAAGAAATAATTTCATATATACCTTTTGGATGATTAAGAAAGGGTTTTTTATGAAATCATAAATTTCATACATGGTTCCAAATATGAACTTATCCTCATTTTTAATTAAATAGTAGGAAATTTATGTCTCATTTATAGAAAACCACAATAAATTAAGTGTAATTACATATATATGAATACCCTTGAATGAAAATTGTGTAGGGTATTTACAATATAAAAGTATGGTAGGGGAAATAAAATCACGATTTTCATGATATAACTGGTATACTAATTAGACCATATAATTGGATTATTAATAGATAATTATAGACTATAATTAATATAAATTCATTTTTATGGCACTAAAATGACTAAAAATACATGAAAACATAATATTTATTAAATAAAATGGAAGACTACAATCTAAGAACTTGAATGAAAAAAATTAAAGAGGAATAAAACCCATTCAATTACCCCTCCATATAATTATAAGATAGGTCCTTGAGATATTAGTGAATAATAAAAATGTATTAATCAGATATTCATAGATATAGGGTTGTTATAATGTATTTTTAATGAATAAAATACATCGTATAGATGGATATTTACTGGAAATTGAGGGTAATTGGTTAATATTTTTAAAATATAGATATTGGAATATTTGGTTTTGAAAATATATTTTCTATCAGCCAACCATTATTTTAGATCATTGTTTATAAAATTATGGACATGGTTTTTAAAAAATTGAAATTTTAAAAATGAATTATTATTTTATATATTAATTTGATCTAAAAATATCCTCTTTTCAATATTTTTTTGGAAATTCAAATTTTTTTTAGACTTCGAAGAATCATTAAATTTTATAAAAAATATTTTTGAAACATATATAAAAATTAAATATATTTATTTTCATGAAAAAATAAAATATATTATCACATCATTATTACATATTAATAAATACATGAAATTTAGAGAAAATTCAACACTTTATTTTTAAAATTCACTAAAAAATCAAATTTTAAAAACATTTATAAATAATTTACCCAGATATAATTTCAATGCAATTATTTTAAAAAATAATGATTATTTCATGAAAAAAAATTCATATGTTTAAAAATGAATTATTTAAAGAAATTACATATTATCTACAAAAATATATTTTTGAAAGGAAACACATTACTTATTCACTTTAAATAATTATAAATTCTATAATATCATAAATATTAATTCACTATTGGGAAGTTGGGTTTTCACAACCCTTATATACCAACGCTTCTATAGAACCATTGGTATAGGGGTCCTTTACTAATGGTTTATTCAAACCGTTGGTAAAGTTTTGCTTAGTAAAGGACTTCCCAATGGTTTGAAGAAACCGCTGGGAAATCCACAACATTTTTACCCTTTACCAACAGTTTGTAAAAACCATTGGCAAAGGCCATGATTTTCCCAATGGTTTTTGAAAACATTGGGAAAGGTACCCCCAAATACAATAAACTCGCCCCCGATTACACAGAAGCACATAACTTATTTCCCCTGATTTCTAGAAGCCCTCGCGCGCAGGTGAACCCTAACCTGAGGTCTTCCATCCAATCAGCTGCAACATCCCCATCCAATTTAGACTCCTTAATTTTATTCCCAAATACCTACATAGAATTCCTCTTCCCTCAATTTTTCCATTTATTTCAATATCTAGAAAGATCAAGTAATTATTCCCTATTTTTAGGGATTTTGGAAAATTTTATGATTCATAATATATGATATTGAATCAATGACTAATACTTGATTGGTATATGTATGTGATTATATAGAATATGGTTTATAAACTATCCCTTATAAGTATCACTTTTTGTGTTATTTGTGATCTGTATAGTATCATTGACATACTTTATTATTAATCTCAAATTTAAAAATAAATTTTTCTATCTATACTTTATGAAATTAAACCTCTATACGATCCATGAACAACCTATTAGTTTAGAAGCCTAAAATTTATCTACCCATGGGGTGCACATGACATGGGAATGTTTTCTCCCAAATAACCAGTGCCCCAGCTCCGAGTAAGTCCTATTACAAACCTAATCCAGACCTCCTCCCAATGTATTCTCGGCTGAAAAATACCTTCCAGCCGAAGATCCTTCTTCAACCAAACAAATTTTTATTTATACACTTCAAATTAGTAAGTGTTATCTTAGTTTTAGTTTTCTTCATATTTTTATTTTATGTTTGATGTTTTGATTTTGGTAAAATTATAGTTATTGTTGTTGGAGTACCGAACCCTTTGTTTTTTTTGTTCTACACTTCATACATCGTAAATGGTATGTTTAGTGCAGGGGTAAATGGTTTGTTTTATGTTTTTTTAGTTAGGGGTGGGATGTCTAGATGGGGGGGGGGGGGTTGTGGGCTATCCAGGGGGGGGGGGGGTGGGCTGTCCTGGACACCTCGTACCCCCGGGACAGCCCCCCACTCCTGGAAATCCCCCACCCCGACCCCCTGGATAGCCCCGCCACCCCCGTGGATAGCCCACCCACCCCCTTGGACACCTCGTACCCCTTGGACAACCCCCCCCCCCCCCCCCCGCCCCCCATGGAAAGCCCGCCCACCCCCTGGACACCCCTACCCCCCTGGACAGCCCCACCACCCCTGTGGACAGCCCGCCCACCCACCCCGTACCACCCTAGACAACCCCGCCTACCCCCTGGACACCCCCTCCCCTCGTGGACTACCCCCACCCTTGTGGACAACCCGCCTACCCCCTGGACACCCCGTACCCCCTGGATAGCCCCAACATCTCCACCACCCCCTGGACAGCCCGCCCACCCCCTGGACACCTCGTACCCCCTGGACAACCCCCCACCCCCTAGAAAGCCCCACCTGTACACCCTGACCCCCTGGACAGCCCCGCCACCCCCGTGGATAGCCCACCCACCCCCTGGACAATCAATACCCCCCCTGGATAGCCCCCCACACTTGTGGACAGCCCCCCATACACCCTCCCACCACCCCCCGGACCCCCCATCCCCCCCAGACTCCTCCACCCCTTGGAAATCCCCCCCACCCCCTTGATACCCCTGACCCCACTGGACAGCCCCACCACCCCTGTGGACAACCCGACCCCCCCCCACCCTGTGGATAGCCCGCTCACCCCCTGGGTAGCCATCCCACCCCCTGGACACCCCGTACCACCCTGGATATCCCCGCCACCCCCATGGGTAGTCCGCCCACACCCTAGACACCCCGTACCCCTTGGATAGCCCCACCCACCCCCTGGACACCCCGCTCACCCCTTGGACAGCCCACCCACCCCCTAGACTCCCCCTACCCCCATGGATAGCCCTACCAACCCCGTGGACTACCCGCCCACCTGGACACCCCACCCCCCTAGACAACCCCCACCCTAGACACCTCTAACCCCCTAGACAGCCCCGCCACCACCAGGACACCCCGCACCCCATGGAAACTCCCTCCCCATTGTGCAATGTATGTGATCACTCAAATTATATATTAAAATATAAAATTTCTTCGATCTAAAATTTAGTCAACCCCATAATAATTCTCCTCCAAAAGTGTACATTATCTTGTAAACTCATGTATAGTTATTCAAAGATATTTTTTGTTATAAATATAGTATTTTATTGTCTTTTATATTATGATTCTCATATAGAGTAGTGTTTTAGTTATGGTTTCAAATTAAGTGAACAATTCTCATTTACTTAAATTTATTTTCGATGAAACATCAATCTTATTGAATTTCTTTTGACGAAATGACTTATAACAAATTTATTTATAGAATATTCAGATGTTGGATGTATGAAACCAATCAGATCTCAAGCGATTTTCAAAACAATTTGGAGAGATTTTTAGATTTTGTATTTCATAATGCTTCAGATAGTTGTCGCATACACTACCCATGTTCCATTTGTGTTGGAAGACCTTAGTTGAGCCATGAAGAAGTCTGCTACCAAATAACCAAATATGGTTTTCAAGGAAACTACTATGTGTGGTATCATAATGGGGAGAAAATGAGATCTCAAATTGATGATGATCCAAATGAGAGGACTGGAGTGGAGAATTTGTTATATGACCAGTTTTTGTTTATTTATCATCATGAAAAAGAAAGGATTCTAACCCAAGAAGACTTTGATATGAGCACACATTATGCGTCTAATGAAAATGATGATGTTGTCAGGGTTTAAAAATTTAATGATGGTGCCACGACTCTAGTATATCGACAATGTGATAAAATGGAAAAGCTATAATTTTTCATCGAATTGTTTCTTGGGATAACTATGTATGGGATTTCTAATATAGAAATCGATTACATTCTTACCTTCTTGAAAAATTTACTTCCAAATGATGCAGATATTATCTCAAACCACTATATGGAATGGAAGTTAGTTGAGGAACATTGATTTTTAAGGAAAAAAATTCATGTTTTCCTGAAATATTGTAGTTTATTCTAGGAGAAAACTGCTCAACGAAATGATTGTATAAAATGTGTAACATCCTAATGAAAGTCAAAATCTAATGGAACACTAAACTACGTGCTGCAGAAAGTAATGTGACACTTTCCATTAATCTATAGACACCAGAACCTTTTTATGTATGATTAAATATCAATAAAAATGAGATGGAATGATACCAAGAGAAATAATACTAATGATGAGTTGGTTCACCCAGAAGATGGATTTCATGGAAGAGATTTGATGCTCGATATCCTGATTTTGTAGCTGACATGCGTAATGTGAGGCTAGGTCTTTCATGCGACGATTTTAATTCGTTTGGGAAGATACTTACTTTGAACAGCACATGGAGAGTTTTTATACACATTTATAATATTCCCTCATGGTTGTTTATAAAAAAACCTTTTACTTTCAAGAGTATACTCATATCTGTCCCTTCTAATCCCAGCATTGATATTGACTTATACACAAAAACTTTAATAAAAGAGTTGAAACTTATTTAGGATGTGGGTGTGCACACATACGATGCATATTCAAAAGACGTATTTCAGATGCGTACTGCACTTATGTGGATGATCAATGATTTTATGGCTTATGAAATGATGTCTGGATGGAACACAAATGGAAAACTCTCACGTCCAATTGGTACAAAGAATACACGATTCAGAAGACTGAAACATCAATGTAGTTTTAGTTTTATGGGACATTGTTGATTCTTTCCAATGGACCATCTATATAGAAATAATCATCGAAGATTTGATAATACCATAGAGTCCGATGATCCACCTCAGCATATATCTAGAACTTATGTGCTTAATGATTTGAAATATTTCATTTTTCCATTCAGGATGGGTCAAATGAAATTTGGAAAGAGAAAGAATGTTTCCACTGAATCCTGTTACAAATGGAGGAAGAAGTGCATCTTTTTTTATTTTCTTTATTGTTCAACCAATTTGTTAAATCATTGCTTATACGTATTTCACATTGAAAAGAATATATGTGAAATGTTGTGTTCTATAATTATATGTGTTAAGGTAAAGATAAAAGATTATTTAAAGCGTCGGCGTGACTTGGTGGATCAGGGAAACATACCAGAATTACATCTTGGGCGTATTAGTGAAAATAAATGGAAAGTTCCATGTGCTTGTTATGTGATGGAACCTATGAAAAAAAACAATTTCTATTAGTATTAGAGATTATTAGAGTTCCTGATGGCTATTTAAGCAACATATCTAAATGGGTCAACAGAAGGGAGTTGAATCTAAAATTGTTGAAGACTCATGATTATCACATTCTTCTATATGAGTTTATTCCAATATAAATCTGTAATCCTTTGTCTAATAATGTAAGGGTGACTGTTATTTGGTTGTGGCATTTGTTTAGAGATCTTTGTGCTAATAATTTTTTCAATTATTTCTTGCAAAAAAATGTTAATAGATTCCCCATTAATTTTTTGTGATCTGGAGAAAATATTTCCTCCATCATTTTTCATATTCATGCTACATATCAATTTCCATATTCCCACTGAAATACTTCTCAGATGACCTATTTATTTTCGTTGGAAGTTTCCAACTGAAATAAATATGTACACATTAAAGACTTATGTCCGAAACAGGAATCATCTTGAAGGATATCTCATGAATGGTTACTTGGCTCAAGAATGTATGAATTTTTTCTCAATGTATTTTTCTGATTATACTACACAAATGAACAGACCAATAAGAAAAGAAAAAGAACAATATGAGAAAATTCGACCAAATTTTCCATCACTTACTCAAATAGGAGGAATTCCTGGATCATATACATTGAATACATTATGCCTTGAAGAGTAGGAGATGGCACAACACACAATTTTGTTCAACTGTGATTTGTTTGATGACTACATCATGTAACTAAATTGAATATGTATATATTACATACATATCTGTTAATCTATTCATATTTTTTATCTACAGGGAACATAAAACTATGATAAATAGAAAGAATCGTTCGTTATCTTTGGGAAGGAGGGAGTCTTTGCATAACAAAGTGTTTTTTTCTTGGTTAAAATTGAAGGTAAATATATTACTATTTAAAATAATTAAATCAATATTAAATTAATTTTAATATTCATTTATATTCTAGTTATTGAGTTTTTCTACTGACTCTGTCTCTGTGGAAATAAGATCTTTGGCTTTTGGTCCTAATACAGTGGTTTGGGACTATAAATCAATTGTTATCAATGGGTACAAATTTGTTGTCACTGAAAGAGAAAAGAACATGAGAACACAACATGTTGGTATTATGGTTACTACCAAAACAAATTTTTATGCCAGTGCATCAGATAGTAGACCATGATTAAAGAATGTGGGTTATTATGGAGTCATTGAAAAATTGTAATATTGGATTATTCCTCTCATGGATGAGTCACGATGATGAAATTCCATTGGATTGATTCGATGATGAGGCATGGCACATTTATTGATGATTGTGGATTTAGAGTAATTAATATGACTCACACTCTTGCTACTGAAGAACCATATGTATTGACATCAATGGCTAAACATGTTTTTTTTATCAAAGACCAACTTCGACCTGAATTTGGTGTTGTAGTTGAAGTAATTCCAAAAAATATTTTTGATGATGGTGATGATGGAATTGACACTGTCCCAATTGCCATTGGATGCAATCCATTTATTTCTTTTGATGACTCTAGTAGATCAATTTTCAAATTTGATTGCGAACCTGATGTTATGGTGAAAAATATATAGAATCATCCATCCATATTCCCAATACTTTTGGTTTACCTCGAGTTGGGTTTTTAAGGTTGGTACTATTAAAATTGATTTAGTATTAATTAAAAATATGTTCTATCCGATTTGACCGTTATGTGCATTTTTAATGTTTATTAGTTGAAATGTTTTATTTGAATTTCATTTTTTAATTTGTAATTAAACTATATTTAAACCTACAAAACCAACATTTCTAACTTGGTGAACATTTCAATGCTTCAACTATGATTTGTATAAAATTTGTATGACTCTAAGACCTCTCTTTAACATTTTACCAGGTAATGAACATGATGGTTTGTATTCTTTTTCAAAACATTTATTGAAACTTGCATCATCTACCAGAGATAACGAAATTAAATTTTTCCTTCCATTTGACAACTATTTCACCACTTATGAATCTGATAGATTCAATGTTCCATGATTTTAATAGACCGATGACACTTAATAAATAATCACCCTACTAGAAATTAAAATTTTCCCACTCATTTATTTTGTTTTTTTGGGTTACACATTAGTTATAATTTTCTATTTAGGTCTATATTTTTTTTCAAATGTAGGAAAATGAAATCAATTTAAGAGAGGCAATCAAAACTTATTATCAACAGCAGTCGTCGCATGGCTGATCTGGGCATTCTGCCACTAGTGCCTGTAGTGAGTACTTTATTTAAAATGTATTTATTTAAATAATATATAATGTCATGTGATTAATTTTTGTAAACATTTATTTTGGATTCATATATTAGGAGAAAATTATTCAATGAGAATCCTAGTAGTGGTCCCAGTACTTAGGGTGTTCGTACGAGGTGGGGGGGTGGTACGGGAGCTAGATGATCTGGTCGGTGTACTTGATTAGAACCTACCCCTCCCACTGACATACCGTACATCCCACATTCTTATCCCGGTGTGACAGTCGGGACACAAGGGATATTTAGACCTCCCATGTTTTCACCACCCTTTACATCTGAGCCTCCTCACCCATCTGTACCATATCCTATGATGATTCCCACTCCCCATACAGCATTTGGCCGACCATCCTTGACATCTTATTTTACTTCTAATTCCTTTTCTCTGGGATTTTATATTCCATATTCTTTAACTACTGATCCTCCAGAGTCTATCCCTGTGGAGCATACATTGGGACCCACTCCATCTGTACAGGGTGTTCCTTCAGTTTCTGCAGATCCAGCGGTTCCTATTGATCAGACTACCAAAGGTATACTTATACAACCCTAAAAAATTGTTACATGATTATTTATTTTCATTATAACATGTATTGATAAAATATTTGTTTTTATTTCATAACAGATACATCTAGTGATAGGAGGCAGGGGCGGGGGCGTACATGTATGCGTTCTATGTGGAACCGCCACACACAGTTGATGGTGGACTACAATGAAGATAGTGAGATGATTAAAAAATCAGGGCAGCAATGTTGGAGTTTTTTGGCGACGCATGAAAAATACATCGACATCATTCCTATCAGCCCGCTCTCATAGAGACAGCTACCAAATGAAGTCAAGGATAAAGCCTAGGTAGAGATATGGGTAAAAGAATCTGTTGTATTTTATGCAATATGTTAATTTTTTTATTTATATGTATTAATATTTTTGTTTCAACTGTAGCTTAATTTCCCTGATGGTGAGGGTGCAGGGCCAACACGTCTAAAGGATTTAGGCGACCTTTGGAGAGCTTATAAGCATGAGTTCTACATTGGCTGGCATGATAGAGTGGGAAAAAAGATAGAGGTGTTCCCTGTCGTGGATGATTTTCCATTAGAAAAGTACCGACAGATGATTACTCATTGTGAGACTAGGAAATTTATAATATTAATCAAATTAGAAGTATTTAAATGAAAATTTTCATTTTTTCGTTAATACTAATTATTTAATTTTATTTAGGATGAATCTGGATGAAATAGAAAAAACTTTTATGCTAAGAAATACATCCACACATTTGGATGTACTACGATGCTAGATCATGAGAGACATCTTGTATGATAGTTTTTAATCATTCTTTATGACTTTCACTTTCTATTGCTTCCTTCGTAATTTATTTGATTTCTAAGGTTGTTAAATAATTTTAGTTTTGTAATTAATGTTTTTTTGGTATACTATTTTTAATTATGGTTTCCAACATTCAATTTCATTTTAGAGGCATAAATTGAATATAGAATGATGTGTGACTCGAGCAAAACTGTTTTTATTGAGTAGAAAGAAGAAAGATGGAAGTACAGTTAATGAACCAACTCAAAAACAGATTGTAAGTTTTAATTTCTAGATTTAAAATTTTAATCTTTATTTTGTAACTTAATAATATATTTATTTTTGTAATATGCTGCATTAGAGGCCCTTGATGCCCAATAATCTGACAATTTTGGGCCAAACGATCAATTATATCAGGTGTTAGGAGACGAGAACCCTGGTAGAGTATGCTATCGGCCTAGGAAGAGTATAGTTCCGATGAGGTATTGTCCCTCCTCAGGTTCGAGTAGTTGTGCCACCGAGTAGCAGAAGGTTAAGGCAAAGGCAAAACAAGCTAAAAAAGGGCCACAGAGACGACAACATAGTCGGCTTTGGCAATCACTACATTTGTCAAACTGATGGAAGCTTTACATCCAACACTTCCACCAGTGGCCAGCACTGCTTGTGAGGAATATATGTCATCAATGCATTCTATATACGGTGCACATGGTGGAAGTTCTAGTGGTGGTCAAGATGATGACGAGAAGGAGGCCGAGGCGGAGGAGGAGGAGGGTGAGGAGGAGGAAGATGGAGAGGAGGAGTGCGAGGTGAAGGATGAGGGCGATGAGGAGGCCGAGCCTGAGTATGAGGGAGAGGATGAGGGCAAGGAAAATGACAGGGACGACGATGAGGACGAGTGTGAGGGTGAAGGTGATGGTGATGATAGTGATGGGGATGAGGGACAAATAAATCTGTTAAATTTTTTACTGATATTACTAACCTTTTATGTTTATTGATTTGTTTTGCCTTAATATATGTGTGATAAGGTAGGTCACATTATCTTCAGTTTTTTATCTATAAATAATAAAACTTGATTTGATGATTTTCCATCAAATCCTCCTATTTTAATGAAATTATAATTTTTTACTGGAATTTAGAAAATTGGTGGTTTTATTAGAAGTTGATATAATGAAATTATTTTTTTAAACTTGAAATAATTTTCTAAGAAAATATTTAAATACCATCCCATGAACCCGGGAAATCCCCCCAGATATCCCCCCAAACAGACCCCCAGACAGTCCCCTCCTCCTTTCTGAACCCTGGACAGCCCCCACCCTCCTCCCTGGACCCCGGATAGCCCCCAGACAGCCCCCCCAGATAGCCCCATGGAAAGCCCCCAGATTTCCCCTCGGATAGTCCCCCGGACAGCCCCCACCCTTCTTCCTAGACCCCGGACAAACCCCCTCCTTCCTGGACACTAGACAGCCCCCACCCACCTCCTACCATGAATAACCCCCACCACATATATCCTCATCCTCCACTGAGTACCCCACACAACTGTGTATCAGTGACATCATCACACTAATCACTACATTATAAGGTCACTGAGCCCAATCTAATCTCTCTTCAAGATTCACCCTAAATCCCAATCTAATTAACATTCCATTACTATTACTTCAGTACCAAGAATCAACCACCTACCTTGATTCCATAGACAATAACACTCAAAATTAGGAGTCTTAGATCCCAATCTATTCTCTATTCAAGATTCACCCTAAATCCCAACAAAAAATAGGGTTTTAGAGCATCAGAAGAAGATTACAGAAGAGTTCAAACCCTAATCGAAAAGAGGAAGCCAGTAGAGGATTTTAAGTAAAAATAACAGACATTTGGAAAATTGACCAGACATTTTTTGATTGTATTTATACTTTATCACAAGGATCCATGGGTCATTTTTGACGTGTACGAGTCAACCCGTCTCAATCTGAGGCACTGTGTGGCTGGTACCACTCAAAGTGTATAACTTTTATTTTAATTGGACAACATTTTAAGTGAAAACAACAACTAGCATACATACACCTGACCAATCACATTCAAATTCTTTTGACACTTTACAAAAATGATCCATGGGTCATTTGTGATGTTTACGAGTTGACCCCGCATCAATCTGAGGCACAATGTGGCCGGTAACACTCAAACTGTCTCACATTTATTTGAAATCGACAAGATTTTAAGGGAGAACAACAACTTTCATACATAAAACTGACCAAATGCATTCAGATTATGTTGATAATTTAATACAACAATCCATGGGTCATATTTGATGTGTACGAGTCAACCCCGCCTCAATTTGAGGCATGATGTGGCCGGTACCACTCAAACTATCTCACTTTTATTTGAAATGGATAGGATTTTAAGTGAAAACAAAAAATTGCATACGGAAAACCAACAAAATGATTTTTGATTCTATTGATAATTTAGGAAAACAATCCATGGGTCATTTGTGACATGTACAAGTCAACCTCACCTCAATCCAAGGCACGGTGTGGACGATATCACTCAAAGTCTATCTCTTTGGTTTAAAATGGACCATGTGTTAAGTAAAAATAACAGACATTCAAAAAAATGACCAAACGTATTCTGATCATGTTGATACTTTATCACAAGGATCCATGGTTCATTTGTGATGTGTACGACTCAACACTGTTTCAATATGAGGGACGGTGTGTCCATTACCACTCAAAGTGTCTCACTTTTATGTGAAATGAACAAGATTTTAAGTGAAAACAACAACTTGCATACGGAAAACTGGCCAAACACATTCAGATTCTATTAATAAATTAGGAAAACCATACATGGGTCATTTGTGATGTGTACAAGTCAACCCCGTTTCAATCCAAAGTATGGTGTGGTTGGTACCACTCAAACTGTCTCCCTTTTATTTGAAATGGACAGGATATTAAGTGAAAAACAACAAATTGCATATAAAAAACTGACCAAACGCTTTCTGATTGTATTTATACTTTAGCACAAGGATCCATGGGTCATTTTTGATGTGTACAAGTCAACCCCATCTCAATATGAGGCACGGTGTGGCCGGTACCACTCAAAGTGTCTCACTCTAATTTGAATTGGACAACATTTTACGTGAAAACAACAAATGGCATAAAAAAATAGACCAAATGCATTCATATTCTATTGATAATTTAGTAAAATGATCCATGGGTCATTTTAGATGTGTATGAGTCAACCCCACCTCAATTTGAGGCACGGTGTGGCCGGTACCACTCAAAATCTCTCACATTTATTTGAAATGGACAAGATTTTAAGGGAAAACAACAACTTTCATATGGAAAAAACGAACAAAATTAATTCATATTCTATTGATACTTTATGAAAATGATCCATGGGTCATTTTTTATGTGTAAGAGTCAACCCCGCCTCAATCTGAGGCATGGTGTGGCCAGTACCAGACAAATTGTCTCACTTAAATTTGAAATGGATGGGATTTGAAGTGAAAAAAAACTTTCATACGGAAAACCAACCAAATGCTTTCTAATTGTATTGATACTTTATAAAAAATATCCATGGGTCATTTTGGATGTGTATGAGTCAACCTCGACTCAATCAGAGGCATGGGGTAGCTGGTATCACTCAAAGTATCTCTCTTTTGTTTAAAATGGACACTGTTTTATGTAAAAACAACAGACATTTGGAAAGCTGACCAAACATATTCTGATTGTTTTGATACTTTATCAAAAGGATCCATGGGTCATTTTTGATGTGTAAAAGTCAATCCCATCTCAATTTGAGGGACGGTGTGACCATCACCACTCAGATTGTCTCACTTTTATTTGATATGGACAAGATTTTAAGTGAAAACAACAACTTGCATACAGAAAACCGACCAAACACATTCAGATACTAATGATAATTTATTAAAACAATACATGGGTCATTTTTGATGTGTAGAAGTCAACCCACCCTCAATCTGAGGCATGGTGTGGCCAGTACCACTCAAATTGTCTCACTTTAATTTGAAATGGACATAATTTTGTGTGAAAACAAGAAATTTCATACGGAAAACTGACCAAAAGCTTTCTGATTGTATTTATACTTTAGAAAAAGGATCCATGGGTCATTTTCGACATGTACGAGTAAAACCCGTCTCAATCCGAGGCACGGTGTAGCCGGTACCACTCAAAGTGTCTCACTTTAATTTGAATTGGACACATTTTAAGTGAAAACAACAACTGGCATACAGATGACTGACCAAACACATTAAAATTCTGTTGATACTTTAGGGAAAAAATCCATGGGTAATTTTTTATGTCTATGAGTCAACCCCACCTCAATTCGAGGAACACTGTGTCCAGTACTACTTAAACTGTCTCACATTTATTTGAAATGGACAAGATTGTAAGTGAAAACAAAAACTTGCATATGGAAAACTGACCAAACGCATTATGATTCTATTGATACTTTAATAAAATGATCCATGGGTCATTTTTTATGTGTATGAGTCAACCCCGACCAATCCAAGGCACAACATTTCTGGTACCACTCCAACTATCTCACTTTTATTTGAAATGGACAAGATTTTAAGTGAAGACATCAACTTGCATATGGAAAACCAACCAAATTTTTTTTAATTGTATTGATACTTCAGGAAAACGATCCATGGGTCATTTCTGATGTGTATGAGTCAAGCCCGCCTCAATATGAGGCACAGTGTGGCTGGTATCACTCAATTTCTATCTCTTTTGTTTAAAATGGACATTGTTTTATGTAAAAACAATATACATTCATAAAAAGGACCAAATTTTTTCTGATTTTGTTTATACTTTAGCACAAGGATCCATGGGTCATTTTTGATGTGTATGATTCAACACTGTCTCAATCTGAGGGACGGTGTGGCCGTTATCACTCAAAGTGTCTCACATTTATTTGGAATGGACAAGATTTTAAGTGAAAACAAAAACTTGCATACGGAAAACCAACCAAATGCATTCATATTCTGTTGATACTTTAGTAAAAATATCCATGGGTAATTTTTAATGTGTAAGAGTAAACCCTGTCTCAATCTGAGGCACGATGTGGCTATTAACACTCAAACTGTCTCACTTTTACTTGAAATAGACATGATTTTTAGTGAAAACAACAACTTTCATACGAAAAACTGACCAAACACTTTCTGATTGTATTGATACTTTATCAAAAGGATCCATGAGTCATTTTGAACGTGTAAGAGTCAACTTCATCTCAATATGAGGAATGGTGTGGCTGGTACCACTCAAAGTGTCTCACTTTTATTTGAATTGGAAAACATTTTAAGTGAAAAAAACAATTGGCATATGAAAAGATGACCAAACACACTCAGATTTTGTTGATACTTTAGGAAAATGATCCGTGGGTCATTTTTGCTATGTATGATTCAACCTTGCCTCAATCCGAGGCATGGTGTGGCTGGTACCGCTAAAACTATCTCACATTTATTTGAAATGAACAATATTTTAAGTGAAAACTACAACTTTCATATACAAAACGGACCAAACGCATTAGGATTCTGTTGATACTTTATGAAAATGATCCATGGGTCATTTATGATGTGTATGAGTCAACCCTGCCTCAATCCGGGGCACAGTGTGGCCGGTACCACTAAAAGTGTCTCACTTTTATATGAAATGGATAGGATTTTAAGTGAAAACAACAACTTGCATATGGAAAACCAACCAAACGCTTTCTGATTGTATTGATACTTCAGGAAAACGATCCGTGGGTCATTTTTTATGTGTAAGTGTCAAAACCACATCAATACAAGGCACGGTGTGGCCAGTATCACTCAAAGTGTATCTCTTTGTTTTAAAATGGACTCTATTTTAAGTAAAAATAACTGACATTCAGAAAACTAACCAAACATATTCTGATTGTGTTGATACTTTAGAACAAGGATCCATGGGTCATTTATGATGTGTACAATTAAACCTTGTCTCAATCTAAGGGATGGTGTGTCCGTTACAACTCAAACTGTCTCACATTTATTTGAAATGGACATGATTTTAAGTGAAATCAACAACTTGCATACAGAAAACTGACCAAACGCATTCAAATTCAGTTGATACTTTAAGAAAACGATCCATGGGTCATTTTTGACGTGTACGAGTCAACCCCATCTCAATCAGAGGAACGGTGTGGCTGTTACCACTCAAAATATCTCACTTTTATTTGAAATGCACATGATTTTTAGTGAAAACAACAACTAGCATATGGAAAACTGACCAAACACTTTCTGATTGTGTTGATACTTCAAGAAAATGATCCATTTGTAATTTTGGAAATTTATGAGTCAACCCCACCTCAATCTGAGGCATGGTGCGGCCGGTATCACTCAAATTGTATCTCTTTTAATTAAAATGGACACTGTTTTAAGTAAAAACAACAGACATTCAGAAAACCAACCAAACATATTATGATTGTGTTGATAATTTAGCACAAGAATCCATGGGTTATTTGTGACGTGTACTAGTCAACCCCGTATCAATCCAAGGGACAGTGTGGCTGGTACCACTCAAAGTGTCTCACTTTTATTTGAAATGGACACAATTTTAAGTGAAAACAACAACTGGTAGACGGAAAACCGACCAAACACATTACGATTCAGTTGATACTTTAGGACAATTATCCATGGGTCATTTGTGATATGTAAGAGTCAAACCTGCCTCAATTCGAGGCATGTTGTGGCTGGTACGATTCAAACTGTCTCACTTTTATTTGAAATGGACATGATTTTAAGTGAAAAAAACAACGTGCATACGGAGAACCGACAAAACGTATTCAGATTGTGTTGATAATTCAGCACAAGTATCCCTAGTCAAGCCTCACATAATTCACTTCTTATGTGAGTAACTCCTACCCCAATTCTAAAACACATGACATTTAATACGCCAATCCCATCCTCTAATAGTGGGTTTTAGGAGCGAACCAAAGTCCCTTTGGGAACGCAATACCAAAGACATAATTGAATATTCATACCCACTACCCAAAATGTGGATTCATCTCACATCACACCCAGGAGACCCAATTACAATTAGCCACATACCCCCTTATTCCAATTGAAAAGTCTTTAAAAACAAGTAGGTTATTCTGGTAACCTATCTATTATGTCGAGATTGGCCAATGTTTCCCACTAACACATCATTAACCATTTATATATGGATATATATTCATTATAGGAATATAAAAATCCCACATGCTTCCTATAACTCATATTAGGTCTAAGCACATGACCACTACCATTTCTTATCTTATGGGTATCATGATCCTTGTCCACTCTACCCGTGTTTTTCTGTTTGTTTTAAGATAGTTAGCCCAAGACCATTACTAAACATCCCATCTGCTTCCTATAACATGTAGCCTTTTTTCTCTTGTGTGTATTGGTGTTTTGGTTTGAGTGAGGCGTGAATTCTAAATTTTGAATACTATTATAGGAGTAATTGATTTTCAATTATAAATTTTTTAATTCTAGATGTATTGGATTCTAGCTATATTGGTAATGAATTATAAATTTTGAATACTGTTATGTGTATTGGATTCTGGATGTATTGGATTTTAATTTTGTATTGGTGTTATGGGTGTTATTTCATTACAAATCTGTATGTATTAGATTGTGGATGTATTGGATTTTGTATTTTTCTCTTCTGCTGTTGTTTGAGTGAGGAATGAATTTTAAATTTCTAAATATCTGAATTTTGGATAAATTTTAAACATCCCATGTATGCTTTTGGATTCTGGTTGTGTATGTGTTTTTGTAGGTCATGGAGAGTTGTAGGTTGGAGGGGGCTGCTGGCTGTTGTGGAGCTGCAGGGCTACTGGCTGCTGTGGAGCTGCAACATATGTATACCAATGGTTTTCAAAACAGTTGGTATAGCCTTTTAATGTATATTATACCAACGGTTTTCTTATAACTATTGGTATAAACTTGTATAAATGGTTCTTAAAACCGCTAGTATATGTTTGGATGAATATTATACACTATATATGAATGGTTTAGTAACTTTGGTATAAGGGTAACATATACCAAATGTTTGTGAAACCGTTGGTATATCTCTTACTTTAAAACATATACCAACGGTTTACAAAGAACCGTTGGTATAAGCCTTTACCCACAAATTACTTGTCCACGATTTGGGAAATCATTGGTATATAATATACCAACAGTTTCAAGGCCTTTACCAATGGTTTTGAACCGTTGGTAAAGGGTATAATTCCAGTAGTGATTCATGACATATTATAACATATTTCAAATATAATTATTTTATTTAATGCCTTTGAATTTCCCTTTATGAAGTATTTTATTATTTTTGGGGGTACTTTAACTATTTTAATGTATATACTAAAAAATGGTTAGGATCTACACCAGCCTAATCCTAAAATTTATTAAAAAGAATTAAGTAAACAATTCTGGAATTAAAAGCGAGTTTTACTAATGTGGGAGTGGCTATCACCCTTAAATTCTATATCCACCAATGGTTTGAAAAACTATTTGTACAAAAAGAACCATATAGATATCATCTCCAAAATACATCACTTCGATAAGAAATATACAACTTGGTTAGATTCCATATATTCATGGTAAAGAAATATGTTGAGATGACTAGTGGACTAAAGGCATTTAATCAATTTGGGATGTATTTTCCATGGAACACTCCTAGATATGAATTTATATACTTGAACAAACTGATGTGAATCTGACTCAATCCAAATCGATTTCCATTCATGATTGAAAAAAATATTAATTATATAAATAATGTCCCATAATTTATACTTTTATTCAATTTTCATAATTCATAATTCACCCCTATACTTATAAAGGATCCACTCTTCCCTTTAAACCATATTTCATATTCCTAATGTTTTTTTATTATCTGCTGAATGTGGATGATATTCATTGTAAATATCTTAATAATAATATTTTCTAAGGTCTATAAACATAAATTTAGTTCATTATTGAAATTTAAATTCATTTATAATCTCAAATGAAATTCATGCTAAAAATACAAATTTGGCCCCAATAAATCATCTGTTTGTGGAGAACATTATATTAATTTTTTATATTTGATATTTTTGTATATGATTGATCAATTTGTTTGGAATCCCAAACAAATTTGGTCCCAATCAATCATCTGTTTGTGGAGAAAATTATAGTCATTTTATATCTTTGATATGTTTTTATATGATTGATGGGTGAATCCCAAGATATGATGGAGATTTTTCATCATGAGCAAAGAATTTTTTTGGAGAAAGCATAATGGGCCTAAGGCTCATCAAACAAAAGTGGTGCAGACAAACCAAGCCCAATGAAGCTCAAATATTTACTGAATAAAGATACAAATATGAGGATCATTTTATTCAACTGAGGAAAAGGATGATTTGGATTTTTTCATGAAGATAAAGGGATCTGAAGTTGAGATTTAAATGGTGGGCCCGATCTGAATGCACATAAAGTCATCCCACCATTTCGACCATATATTCCAAAAGTCTGCACCAAATGGCCTAAAAGTTTTACAAGTAATAGAGGAATGATGGAAGAGAATATTTTGATTCTATGACCCCTCCGAATTTGGATTCCTTCAATTACAAATTCACATGTCAAAATGGGGGATGAATCTGGATGAATTTTTCCGGTCAACTCTGAAATGTCCAATTCCCTTTATTTTTTCACCCTCCTTTTGAAACTCTAAATTAATGAGGAAGGAATTTATTATTGGGGTGTGTCTCTAAGGCTCATAAAATGGTTATATAAAGAGATGGTGGTGAAGTGAATTATCATCTAATATTTTTCTTTCAATTGAAGGTTTTCTTTCATCTATTGTATTTATTTCAATTGTAATTTCCAGCTTTCGTTTTGTAATAGAATTGTCAGTTTCTCTAATGTAATTTTTTTATTAACATTTAATATCTTAGTAAAAGTTTTTCTTCTTCTTAACTTTTTATTATCCGTTTCTACACACATTGATACTGTTAAATCAAGATGTGAATTTATTCACATGAGTACTTGTATATTTCTCACACAACGGTGGAGTGTTCATTTTTATTAGCGTTTTTCTTCTTCAATCCCACATAATTAAGTCAACTTATCACTTTTATTGATAGAATAGAATTAATGGAGGGATAAAAATTTATGGTTTTGTCTTAGAGACTTACATGAGATGGATTGGATGTTATTTCATGTACTTTAATTTTTAAAACTATTATTTATTTTAATATTTCCATTCGATGAGTTATGTTCTTCTTCATCTTCACCATGTTTAACGATGATTAATTCTGAGTGCTAGTATAAACCAATTCCTTGGAGTGATCATGAAATTTATCCTCTATGTGTTTAGGTGATTAGCCTTGGAATTGTGTCAGAACTAAATTGGTGGATGAGGATGTGGAATTATCTTGTTTTTTGGATTCATCTTGAATTAGTGATCTCAAACATTGTAAGAAACAAATGCATCCAATCCACCCCAAGAAACAACCTAGGGTCAACCCATATTAATTAATTGTTTTAGATCAAGTAAATTTGTTTTTTTTAATTTTTAGTTAAATTAAATAATTAGTTCTTCAATCAAAATCAACCCCCCCAAGTTGGCCACTTCATAGCCAATCCCACATCCAATCTTAGTGTCTCAAGGTTTCTTCTTCGGTCCCTATGGATTCATTCCCTACTTGTAATTCAATTGAAACTTTTATCGGTCGGTTAAATTTTGGCGCAACCATTTTTCCATCATTTTGTGGTCAAGATAGAAGCAGTGTTCTATATGGGAGAATTAGTGCCTATTATGTTTACCATTATTTGTGCACAATTATTTAGTTTTTATCTCCCACTATTATTACTAGCTATTATATTAAATATTATTCCATTATAGCTTATTTATGTATAAAATGAAATATTTATTCTTTGTGATTCAACTATAAAACATAATGAAATGGTCATTATAAAACATGTGTTATTTTACTAACAATATAAAGGAATTTTGGGTCAATAAATTCAACCCCGTAAATAATTTCAGCATTAAAATTGTTGTATTACCTATAAATAAATGGGGACATTTTTCCTTCATTACTACTTCTGGATTTGATCTAACTTCTTATAACTTGTATTTTTTTTAAAAAGTGTTTTACTAATCATTATGTCTTGTCCCTAAACAATTTTTCCCCATCATCTAAAATATGTATCAGTTCTACTTCATATGATAGGTCAGTCTGCAATTCCACACCACTTATGTCAAGTTTATTTGTTTGATCTGACATATACTATCTTAATAGGGATACAAGGAAGAAATTATATAAATTTTAAATATTTAAAGGTGATGCTAATACACTAGAAACTAATCTAATATGCTCTAGAATCTTATGTGGATTAATTTTCTTTAAACTAAATTTAAACTTTTTCCAAATATAATGAATCCTTTCAATGGTCATATTTTTTGGAATATGTAGTCTCTAACAAAAAATTCTGAATCATTCCAATTATTGTTATGAAAATATTTTTTTCATCATGCAGTATACTCGATATGAATATGGATAACTTGTATATTCTTCATAGACACTTTCATAATGTATGGTATAAATAGTTTTTTTTGTCTAAATTTAACACAAAATATTGGATTTCAACACATTTCCCTTATACGAGATAACCCTTAACATATTTTCAATTGTTTTAATAGTCTTCCTATACTACCCATTAGTTTCATGATGATAATTTTTTTATGTTTTCTTCAATAATCATATGCCTTTTAAGGATAGTATTAAACATATAAATAAATTATTGACCTTGGTTATTAATAATTTACAATAATTAACCATAAAGTCTCACCACTTCTTAAATATATATATAAGAAATTCCCCAAGTGAGAAATTCTCTCATATAATGAAAAAATTAACAGACATTATTAATCTATGAATGATTACCCATATAAAATTATTTCCATTGGATGTCTTATTAAGACCTATAAAAAATCCATAGTGATGTTTTCCCACTTTAATATAAGAATCGGTCGTGGGTATAATACTCTTTTAGGAGGTTAAAACTCTACCTTAACTTTTGACATATCAATCATGTTGATGTATAATCATTACTA
Organism: Viscum album; assembly: GCA_963277665.1. Taxonomy (NCBI): domain Eukaryota; kingdom Viridiplantae; phylum Streptophyta; class Magnoliopsida; order Santalales; family Viscaceae; genus Viscum; species Viscum album. The sequence goes on from OY728146.1 coordinate 1,788,668,965, forward strand.
TCCCTCTTCATATTACATCACACAATAATTATCATGTGGTTATCTATGAAAGTTATTCTTTAGAGATTTTTTGAGAATTCATATCCATAGGAATCATCCATCAACTCTATTTTAACTCTAAAATATATGGTATATATTTCCTTGTAATAAACCTCATTGATCCAAATTGATAAGAATGGTACTAAATAAACTTCCCATTTTTCATTCCTTATATCTTTTTTTAATAATATCATCCTATTATAAAATCTTTAATTTCTCTAGTAATGATGGTTGAGGAATAATTTGGGATAGGATTCATGACATACCTTCTCTTAAGAAATCCATGTCCATATTTACCAAGTAATGGGTCAATGGATCTCATTTAATATTCATTATTTCATGAACACCATTGTATTTTGAAACTAATGCACCCGTAACATTGTTTAATTTTTCCGAGTGATAATGATTAATATAATCGTAGTCCTGAACATGATCCAACAGTCACATTTTCTAAATGATTAGCTCATTTTTTTTGAATATGTACTTCATAGATTAGTATTATATATATATATATAAATATTCTATCTATATACATAATGTATCTATGTTTTTAATATAAAAAATTTCAATTCACCCTAAATCATGGTTTTGATAAATCTACGAATGATATTTCAACTATAGGGATGCACATGCAATCACCCAGACATTTTTAAGAGTATAGATGTAAATCCATTCAAGGATACACCACTATAGATAAAAATACTTCTTCATGAGTGGGTAAATATAGAACTGTTATACTAACTAGCCGCTTATTCAGTTCCTAGAAACACTCTTCACATTCTTTTTTTTAGATGAAATTTACTATCTTTTGAGTTAACTTCATTAATAGATTATTATTCCTGGAATATTTTTTCATACACTATCTATATCATCCCATATTATTAAGTATTATACTAAAATAAAAAATTATTATAGAATAACGCTTCTCTTCTTCAGCCTTTGAGTTAAAGGGATCATGTGTTATTCCTTCTTTGGAAACAATTTCTCCCACAAATTCTACATATTTTAACATGAAAAAATTTTATTAATTTTTTAAAAAAATCCACACCTTCCACACATTTTATAAAATAACACTTGGATAATCTGATTATTCCATATAACTTTTTAAATATTTCAAATTATCATCAATACATATTACTATAAATTTATCAATGTACACCAAAAATATTTTATTCCTAAAATTAATATATACAGCAGGTGATTTAGTCAATAAAAATATCATGTCATCACGCTAATAATTTCAATATCATGTTTGGAAAAAAAATATTTAAGATATCCTATTTCTTTAAACTCAATTGATGATACCCATATTGAAGGTAAATATTAGAGAATAATTGATCCCCATGATGGTGGTCAAATAAATCATCAATACCTAGAAGTGGATATTTGTTCCCAAATCTGATCCCATTAATTTATCTATAATCAATGCACAACAACATTGATCTATCCTTATATTTTTATAATTAATTCTATGAGACTACTAAATATCTTCAAAATCAAATTATATTTTAATATCACACCACATAATATTCTCAAAAATAAAAAAGTATTGAATTTATAGATCCAACCATAGATGAGGCCATAGTATACTAAATAATAGATATAACATTTCATCAGAATCAATAGAAAAGGTTAAATATTATCACATAATAATTGAAATTTGTATTTCATCACTTCCCACTAATTCATAATCCTTTTAAACATTCTCTACATATTCACTTTCAATTTTTATTTAAATGATTCAGGGGAGATACTTGTTGAAAATGGAATTTTTTTAACTCTTACCACTCCATAGTATCAACATAATCATTTAGATTTATATTTTTAATTAGTGTCCACAATTGACCGAATTGTCCAATAAGTGGTATACCACCAAAGTATCTTTCTAATTATTAGACTATTGATTCTATTATATTAAAAAATATTTCATTTAATTATCTATATCCTCTATTATTTACATGGCTTCTTCCATTTTCTTCAATTTTTCTAAAATAAAAAAACATGAATGTAAAAATTCATAATATTATTAATCTTTTGATAATATTTCTTATTTGGATTGAAATACTGAGATTATTTACTATAAAATTTCTTGGAATTGTTTCATAAATCTTTTATAGATGAAAAAAATAAAGTATTAGTCTTCTTATATATCTGTCCTATTGGTTGTAAAAATCATTTGATCAATAAAATAATATCCCCCGTGAGTGTCAAAATAGGTGTAAAATTATTCCCACATGTTGTACACTAATTGAAGATTTATTTAATACCCAACCAATAGTTATTAGGGTTATTTAACATCGGGTAATATAATCCAGATCCTGAATCCATTTATAGAATCTCGATAGCAATTTCATTTCTTGGATACTAAACACTCTATATTTTATCTTAATTTTATTATGATTTCTTATGTACTTATCTCATGGGTTTTCACTAATGTTTTCTTGTCCTAATTTCAATAAAAAACAAACATTTCTTTGATACCAGCTAGGTCATGCCAACATTTTTATACACTATTTTTTTTAACAAAATTCATTACCGAAATATCACATTATTAAATTAATGGAGATATTTTGAGTTTTAATGTATTGTAAATTAAGTACATACTATATGAAGTACATAGGTATAGTAAATATAACAAACATTATATATTCCTATCAAATAAACACTTTATAATTCCATACAAGGATACATTATTTCATATTATTTCATATGTACATATACCAAAATTAAATAGTGATAGTAAATCATAATATGGGGATAAATGAGGGAAATTGAAATTAAGAGATCATTAAAGAAAAAACATGATGCATAACATATGATAATGATCATAATTAAATGATTCATAACATAAAAACGTGGTTACCCCTAAAAACAATACATTCATAATCATATCTCCAAGGCTTATCATCAACGTTTTATAAAAAAATTTACAATGGTTATTAAGTGAGGAATAATAATAGTTAAAATATGTTAACTTTTCATCTTTTTAATCCATTATTATGGAATGTGTGTTTTATACATGAGAACTTCCAATTAATTAAATATATGTATATTTGTATGTATACCCTTGATTGAAAATAGGGTCTGGTATACACAATATAAAAGTATGTAGTGGAAAATTAAATAATGATATCGACAGCATAACGGGTTTAAAAAATGGATATGGAATGGGATTATTTAGAGTGAATGTTATTCTATCATTAATATAAAATCATTTGGATAGTAATGGAATGAGCATAAATAAATAAATAATAATAACTTGAAAATTAAAATGAATAATACAAAGAATTTATTTGAATGGTAAAGACCCAGATTTTCCATGTACTCTTTTTAATTAAATGGAATTATTACGAGTCTGCAAAAATTAACGGTGCATGATTCTGAGGCCCGATGCACCCAAAATGAATTTAATAATTTTTTTAAGGTACATTCAGTAAACATGCAAGCGATGTTTTCTAATTTTTAAACCGGTGCTCAGATTAAAAATCTGATGGCAGCATTGAATCCGTAACGCTGAGATTCGCTTAAGGGAGACTTTACTTTGACCAAAGAAGATCATGAGAAAATGTTAAATTTTGGACATTTAAAAGAATAATAAAATTACAATGTTATTTTATTTTTCTATTTTTCTTTTTCCTCCAATGTACAAGTAGCAACGTGGGACCAACGATATGTCAATCCAATAAATGGATTGGGCTTTCTATCCTATGTAACAACAACGTTGGGGATTTAGGAAGGTTCCTAATTAATGAGCCCCATTAATTCCCAACATCGTTACTTACTCTCTCCTTTTACTATTTATAAATAGATTGGGGAGAGGTGTATGAACTGCTTCATCAAGGAACGAAATACTGACAAAGTGCCGATATTCCATACCCTTGGAGGATGAAGCTTGTTCCGATGAGTAGTGACGACCAACTCCAGAACCCTAAACCGAAGATCGAAGATCAAGAGACGCCGTCATAGGCTATTTTCAGGGATGACGAACACCGAACCACTTTCTCAATCGTGGGCATTCTCCATCATTCTTGAGGTAGGGGTTTGTTTTTATTTGTTTAATTAAAGTGAATTTCTGAAACCATTTAATCCTCCCTCTTGGATACAAGCTAACGCAGAGGGAGCATGCCTAATGAACCTGACCCAAACCCTTGGCTACCTTGGTACCCTTGTGCCTCCATAGAATACCGTCGGTGCGGAGGCACCAACTGGATATGATGGAGGTGGTTAACCGTTGTGCGCCTAAAAAGGATCCCTTGACACAAATCCGCATCGGTCAACAGAGTGGCCGACGCTAGCTAGCCATGGAGGAGGTGCGGCGAGCCTCCGGTGAGTAAGGAGACACGACTCGTTAGCTGCGAGGTTCGGTAGAGGAGGCCGAATGAGGAAGGGAAGGGCAGTGTGACCAGTGCGTAGCTGGCGAGTAGGAGGTCATGGACGAATCCATATAGGAGGTGGAACCCTCACCTCCGGTGGGTTACATGGAGACTAGGAGACGCCCATGTGGCATCACCATTTCACAAGTTGAATGGACTCTGGGCCGTTTGAGAGACCAGGGGATTCACCCCCCCTTGCACCGGCTAGGGCGGACCCAACCGTGGGCCGGACTGGTGAGTCGTGCCCCCTTGTGGGCCGGGCCGAACGTCGGCCTAGCGGGCTGAGCCCGCCTTGGCCCAGCACTGATCAGGTCCGGTTGGGTTGGTCCGACTGGGTCAGACTGGACCTGGGCCCAATCGGACTCAAAAACACTTAAAGGGTCATATCTTGAGAACCAGACGTCCATTTGTCGAACCTTATATTGCGTTGGGATACTTGGATAGAGATGGTACTTTTGATATACTCTAATTAAATTTTGGAGACAATATCAAATCGGACCCTCAGAACTAAAATTCTTATAACACACAGACTGGGCATCTGATTGATGCTCTGTCTATCACATTGGAACCCTTATGACATGGTGCCCCATTGGGTAAATATTTTGTGGAGCTTGGTGGCAGTCGAGGTATGACCAATATCTCGAGGTGTAGATTCTACTGAACTCGAGCGCACTAGGTGTGAGGAATCATGTGGTTGGCTGAAACGTGAAGAAGGAACATCAATCCTATGTGGGTCAGCATATATTGATACAGTATGGGTCAGATTATATCAAATCATTTGTGGGTAAGCACTTAGATATCCTGTGTGGGTCATTTAATTCCTATCGTGAGTGGGTCAGATCCTATGTGGGTTAGTGGGGTTTAGTACCTAATGATCCTATGTGGGTTAGGAGCTGAGATTCTTAACAGAATTAGATGATATATCTTTCAACTATTCATCTATACTTCTGTACTTAAGTTATACCTAATTTCGACCTGAGTCTGTTATCTTCTTGGTGTTACCTAGGTGGTACTTCTTCTTCATGGTGTCACATGTGTGGTACTTTCACCTTCGTGGTGTCATATTCATGGTGTTACCTATGTGGTACTTCTACTTTCATGGCGTTTTCTTTGTGGTGTTACCTGTGTGGTAGTTCTATCTTCGTGGTGTTACCTGTGTGCTACTTCTTCTTCCTGGTGTTACCTATGTGGTACTTCTACCTTTGTGGCATTATTCCCTCATGTGTGAGATGACTATATCATGAAAACTTAGGTATATGTATGGGAATATTCCCAAGTAAAGTTGTTGTCTATTGCTTCATGCTTTGAGATTGAGGTTTTTATTTGTGGTATTTCATTTGAGGAACTCTGGGGGACCTACAGGGATCTCGGGGTCCCTACTAAGTATCATTATACTCACCCTTGCACGGGCTACGCTTGTACCTTGTTGGGTCTTGTGCAGACGACGAACAACATTGATCAAGGTTGAGGGATCTAGGACTGGAAGGTACTCAGTTGTGGAAAATTTGGTGTAACGTGATGTAGATACTATAGATCGTGAGATGTACCTACCCTTCAGGTAGCATCCTTGGTGGACGATCCATGAGATGTTTTTAACTTTTTAGCTATGTTTTTACTTTTCTGTTGTACTTGTACCTTTTAGTTGGGCTTGTATTCTGGTCTCGTTACTTCGAGAACTCTTTTACTATAGCAGTTTACCTCATGGTTGCTTCTTGTTGTGTTCTTGGACTATGTGTCTATATAGGTAAAAAGGCAATGTTGTCCAGTTTTAGGGATATGCCTTTCCAGTGCTTGTCGCCAACCCCTGGCCAATTGAAGGCGCGATTGGGGTAGTCACAACACGTGGCCTGAGGGACGGGTCGAGACAAAGTGGTATCAGAGGAGTCGGTTCTACTGAAAAACTAGGATTCAGGTCTTTTTTATGAGGAAATAGTGTTATGTGTAATGCATGTGGTTTTCAGTTTGGGGAATCCAGTGTCGGTGCGGTGGCCGACGTATCCATATATCAGGACCCTGAATTCTGATTTCCGACTCAGTACACAGAAACACTGATTTCATGTGTTTTTGAAAAGTTTTTTATTGTGATCTCTTTGAGCCATCTCACCATGTATATATTATTGACTATGGCACACCTATTTTATTTCAGGATTCCACCACATAGATAGACAACCAGGATTTTCGATAGATAAGGTGATTAAGGTCCACCAAGCGACATTGACTCGGTGTAGGGCCCTCTTACGTCATTTGCACCTTTGCGTGGTGTACCAGAAGCACCCCTACCCATTGGGCATCATTTTATACTAGCCCCCCCCCCCATCTGAGGATGCACGATGATTGAGAACATTTCATGAGTTTCAGCGGTTGAGGCCTATGATGTTCTAAGGTGAGAAGGACCCTCAGGTAACTAAGGACATGATGGAGGTTGTGGCTAGAGTTTTTCGCTTAGTGGGGACACTAGATGACCTTATGGTGATCCTAGTAGCCAGTATTTTTTGGCAACAGTAGGGAGATGGTGGATATTGATGCTCCAGATACACGACAAGGTGACCCTCATCTAGGTGAACCTCAAGGGCCTTTTCAGGGCAGAGTTCGTCCCAACTACTCTACACTCCGTGCGTATATAAGTGCTGATACACTTACAGCAGGGCAGCATGACTGTGTCCTAGTACTGGGAAAGGTTCAATGATCTCTCCCGCTACTCTACTGATAACATATGAGACCCTTAAATTAAGGTCCAAACTATTTATAAGGGTCTCTGACGAGAGATCAGAGCAACAATGATATCACTCAGCATTCCGATGCAGGCTGGGGTGCTAGAGCATGCACTTTTTGTGGAGAGCTTCCTAGCTAAGCAGGAAATGATAGTGATAGCCACCATCGGATGTTAGGTAGCAGATTCATCTTCCATAGGTAGTTAGAATATGACGTAGTGGCCCATTCTGACAAGGCCTTCTGATGGAAAACCTCAGGATACAGGTTTGTTGGTGCGGGGATCATGGGATAGAGGAGGACAACTAATGAGAAGGCAGTTCTACTCGTGTGGTGGGCAGGGTCACATGGCTCGCGACTGCCCGACCCACCATACGGAAAACCATCAGATAGTTAAAATACTGCCGATGCAATGGTAGAGATTGGAAAGGGGAGGTCTTCAGGAAGTAGGCGGACATGGCAGAGGATTTGATCATGCTGTAGGCTATTGGCGATGATTCGAGGTTCTAGCACCCGCACCTCTAGGTGGTCCACCCTGACTACAAAGAGCTTGTGGACAGGGATGATCTCATCTCCAGGAAGCTAATTCCTAGAACCACATTGGTAGAGAGATGATTAGAGGTATGATCTATGTCTACTTCATCTTAGCTGAAGTATTTATAGACATAGGCCCTAGTGACTCTTTTATTGCCACGACCCTCGTTCGGAGCTTGGAGATTCTGGTAGAGTTTTTGGCTTGATACTTACGGCTAGAGACTCCTATGGATGAGGATTCAATGATTACACACTAGTTTTGGAAGTGTGAGTTTACTCATAGAGTTGAGAGTTTTGGGTGGGATCTTCTGGTAGCGGTGTCAAGGCCTTATGACGTCATCTTTGGTATGGACTGGTTATCCATAGTCCATTCCTAGATTGACTGTATTAGTCGCAAAGTGCGGTGTGTCCATGAGGATGAGACCATGTTTTCTTTTACAGGAAAGAATGGAACCTTTGCAGAACATGATGAACTTACCTAGAGGAGGGTGAAACTGATCACACATCAGTTGGCTAGTCTTACCCTCGGGGCAGTTGATGTTGAGAGTCTGAGCTATCATGTACGGGTGGAACAGTATGCCATTGTCTTTTCTGATGATGTTCCAGGACTACCTCTAAATAGAGAGGTAGACTTTTAAATTTACATGTACACTAGGAAAACACCGATATCTACACTAGCATATTGGATGGATCCCGCGGTGCTTTGTGAGTTACTGGTACAATTGGAGAACATCCAGAGAAAAGGGTTCATAAGAATCAGTGTTTCTCCATGCCAGCCCCAATTTTATTCTCCAAGAATGCATATAGGAGTTTGAGACTATGTGTGGACTATCGGTGCTCGAACTAGGTGACCATGAAAAACATGTATCCACATCCGAGGATTGTTGATCTTTTCGATCAACTGATGGGAGATCGTTGGTTTTTGAAGATAGATCTCAAATTAGGCAATCATCAACTCATGGTACGAGATGAGAATGTGAAGAAGGAAGCCTTTAGATGTTTGTATGGCCACTATGAGTTCTTGGTTATGCCGTTCGGTATGATCGATTCCCAAGCAGTGTTCATGGGACTCATGAACATTATCTTCCAGCCATACCATGATCTATTTGTGGTGGTCTTCATCGACAACATATTGATATACTCAGCGACGGAGGAGGATCATGCCTATCATCTGCAAATATTCATGGATACACTCTAAGAGCACCATCTTTATGGTAAGATCTTGAAGTTCCAGTTTTGGATATGAGAGGTCCACTTTCTGAGACACGTTATCTCAGAGGATGGATTTGAAGTGGATCCGGTGAAGATAGAGGTTGTGATTTCTTGGGAGCCACCCAAGAGTGTGACTGAGGGGGCGAGTTTCCTGGAATTGGCTGGATAGTACCAGATATTCATGCCAAACTTTTCCAGAGTTGTGGAACTCTTGTTAGCATTGGAGAAGAAGGGAAAACCCTTCGTATGGATGGATATATTCCAGTAGTGTTTTCAGGAGTTGAGTCAGAGATTAACGAGTGCCCCCATATTGAGTCTACGAGAATAGGTTGTTGGGTATGTGGTCTACTGCGATGCATCAAGGACCAGACTTGGGTGTGTCCTAATGCAGGAGTGAGAAGTGATCGCCTACGGCTCAAAACACCTGAGGCAGCATGAGATGAACTATCCTACCCGTGATAAGGATTCATGAGTTTTGATCTTATCCTAGAAGATGTGGAAAAATTACTTGATGGGAGAATGTTTTATAGTCTACTCTGATCACAAGAGTCTCAGGTATTTCTTATATCAGAAGGACCTGAACCTGAGATAGTGGTGATGGCTAGAGTTTCTCCAAGACAATGACTTTGAGATAGTCTACACTCTTGGGAAGGGGAACATGGTAGCATATGCACTCAGTAGGTGGTCTGGTTTTCAGTTTCTGAGTGAGGAAGAAGAGGAGCTAGCCACGTTGCATATATCCTTCATGGATAGAGAGGAAGAAGCATACCTCTAGTCTATGACCGTCACTACCCCATTCCATCAGTGAGTCAGGGAGGCACAACCTGGGGACATTAACTAAGAGGCTCTATATGCTCGGATATCCATAGGACATGCATCTGATAGATTGTTTGAAGGTGGGGAGCATGTCATCCTCTTTAGAGGATGTACCCTGGTACCAGTGGAGCTACAAGAGGAGGTGATGAGGGAGTTCCATACATCCCCTCTGGTGGTGCATAATGGTGTGGCGATGATGTACCAGGACCTCTGACATCATCACTAGTAGACATGGATTAATAACGTTGTGGCTGAGTTTGTTTCTTAAAGCCTCACTTGTCAATAGGTTGTCCATCAGGTTTAGAACAACCACTAGAGGTGCCAGAGTGAATGTTGGATGGTATCTCCATTGACTTTGTGACAGGGCTTCCACGTATATCCAGTGGACTTGATTCCATCTCGCTGATCATTGAATGACTCACCATGTCAACTCACTTCCGACCCATTCGATAACAGGGACTAGTAGAGGGCTTGGAATGCCTCTACATGTACGAGATTGTATGATTTCATGGGGTTCAATCAATTATCATCTCTTACTATTACACACGTTTCACATTCTGGTTGTGGAAGGGATTACATGAGACATTCAGGACTCAACTACATTTAAGAACCGCCTTTCATCCTCAGACGGATGGTCAGACAGAGTGGACAATACATACACTGCATGACATGCTTTGTGCTTGCATCATAGATTTTTTCCACAATTGAGAGGATCACTTTCCTTTGGCGGAGTTTGCATACAACAACAGTTATCACTCCACCATCGGTATAGAACCATTTGAGGCCTTATACGGTCGACAATAAAGATCACCTATATGTTGGACATACCCATTGGAGTCAACACTTATGGGTCCAAGGTTGGTACGAGTTACTACTGAGAAGGTGGAGATCATCCAGGAGGGGATTAAGACTGCACAGAGTAGACAAAATTCTTATGCTGACAGGAGATTAAGAACTTTTTAGATCAAAAAGGGAGACCATGTCTTCCTACGAGTCTCACCTCGATGAAAATTATGAAGATTTGGTCGTGGCGACAAGTTATCCCCGAGGTTTATCAGACTATTTCTGATACTTCAGAGGATAGGCGAGGTGGAATACCACTTGGAACTTCCACTACAGTTGGATAGGGTGCTCGACGGCTTCCACCAATCCTAGCTAAGGAGATACATTCATGACCCATCTCACATCATCGACCATGGTGAGCTATACTTTAATGATGGGGAAACATTTACAGAGGTTCTAGTAGAGATTGAGGATCAATATGAGTGGGTCCTTCATGGGAAATCAATAACTCTGATGCCCGTTCGCTGGAAGCACGAGAACCTCCCAGAGAGCACTTGGGAGTGGGAAGCTCAGATTAATGCTCAATAATCCCATTTTTTATTAGTCTATGTTGTGTGTTTAGAGGATGAAAATCACTAAGGTGGGGATAATGTAAAGACCCATGTTTTCCATGTAATTTTGTTAATTATATGGAATTATTATGAGTTTGTGAAAATTAATGGCGTGTGATTCTGAATCCCAGTTTGACCGGAATGAATTTATGAACCTTTTTTAAGGTACACTCAGAAAAGGTGAGAGCAGCGTTTTCTAACATTTTAACCAGTGCTTAGATTAAAAATTTGAGGGCACTACTGAGTCCGCAACACCATGATTTTTATAAGGGAGGATTCACTTTGACTGCAGAAGGTAGGGAGAAAATTTTAAATTATGAACATTTAAAAGAATAATAAAATAACAAAGTTATTTTATTATACTTTCTTTCTTTTTCCTCCAACGGACAAGAGGCAACATGGGACCAGTGACATGTCGAGCCAATAAATGTCTTGACCTTTTGATCCTAAGTAACAGCAACATTGGAGAATTAGGAAGGTTCCTAATTAATGAGTCCCTATTAATTCCCAACATCGTTACTTACCCTCCCCCTCTAATATTTATATGGAGCGTGGCGAGAGGTACCATCACTACTTCATCAAGAAATGAAGTACTGACAAAGTGCAGAGATTCCAAACCCTTGGAGGATGGATCCTGTTCCGGAGAGCGACGACAAGCACCACCAGAACCACGAATCGAAGATCGATGATCAAGCAATATCTTCAGAGGATAGTTGCAGGGACGACAAACACCGACCCACTACCTCAATCATGAGCATTATCCATAGTTTTTGAGGTAGGGGTTTGTTTGTTTGTTTTTAATTCAAGTGAATTTCTTGAACCCTTTAATCCTCCCACATGGTTACAAGCTAAAGAAGAGGGTGTGGGTCTATCGAACATGGCTCGGACCCTACTCTAACCTGCTACCCTTGCGCCACCATGGAAGACCGTCGGTGGGACAACACTAACCGGCTATGGTGGAGGCAGCGTGCCATCCCGCACTACAAGAGGAGGCCATGGGACAAAGTCGAAGTGGTCAACAGAGTAGCCTACACTGAACAACTGTGGAGGAGGTGCGGCCCACTGTCGTGCGCCGCCAGTGATCAAGGGGTCGCGACTCATCAGCTACGATGGTCATTGGAGGTGGCCAACACCTCAACCGGCCACAAAAGGGAAGGCAGGCGTGATCAGCGCCCCTACGGTGAGAAGGAGGCTTCAACCGAAGCCGCAGCAGAGGGGGAACCCGCACATCTGGCGGGTTCCATGGAGATCGGGAGATGCCCATGTGGCGCCACGGTTTCACAAGCCGAATGGAATAAAAGATGTTTGGGAGACCAAGGGACCCCCCCTCGTGCCGGCTAGGGTCGACCCATTGCGACCTGGACCAGTGGGTTGTTCCCCATTGCGGGTCGGGACACACTTTATGGGTCAGGCCGCCCCCTTGCAGGTAGGACCACCCCTTGCTGGCCAGGATGGAACTCATGCCAGAGGTCTGAGCCCACCGTGGCCCAACCTACACCAGGTTAGGTTGGGTTGGTCTGACCAGGTCGGACCGGACCTGAGCCCAACCAGACCCAGAAACACTTAAAGGGACATATCTTGATAACTGGACATCCTTTTGACAAGCTGTCTATGGAACTGGGATACTTAGATTGAGACAGTCCTTTTGGTATACTCCACTTGAGTTTTGGAGAGAGTTTGAGTACGACTGGGTTGGATCAAACCCGAATCCAACCAGGCCCTCAGAACTAAAATGCTTATAACTAATAGACCTAGTATACGATTGACACACTGTTTGTCACAATGGAACCCTTACGATATGACTGTCCTTCAGGTTACTCCTCCAGGGATTTTAGTGGCGGTCGAGATATGACCATTATATTGAGGGGCAGATTCTACAGAACTTGAGCGCACCGAGTACGAGGAATCTTGTGGTAGGATATAACCTGAAGAAGGAACATCGATCCTGTGTGGGTTAGTATCTATCGATTCTGTATGAGTCAGCTTATATCAGATCTTGTGTGGGTCAGCGCTCAACGATTCTATGTGGGTCAACATGTACCGATCTTGTGTGGGTCAGAACATGTGTGGGTTAGGGGGTGTTAGTACCTAACGATCCTCTGTGGGTTAGTAACTGAGCTTATGATCTATTTTATGACTAATCATCTATACTTATATACTTAATTTATACCTAATTTTGAGCTGAGTCTGTTAACTTCATAGTGTTACATGTGTGGTACTTCTTCTTTTTGGTGTTACATGTGTGATATTTTCACCATCGTGGTGTTTTCTTCGTGGTATTACCTATGTGGTACTTCTACCTTTGTGGTGTTGTCTTCGTGGTGTTACCTGTGTCGAACTTCTATCTTCGTGGTGTTACCTGTGTGGTACTTCTTCTCCGTGGTGTTACCTGTGTTGGACTTCTACCTTTGCGGTGTTACCTTTGTGGTATTCTTCTCTCATGTGTGAGTTGAGTATATCTTGATAAGTTAGGTATATGCATGGTTATATATCTACGTAGAGTTGATATCTATTGCTTCGTGATTTGATATTGAGGTCTTGTTTTGTGGTATTTCCTTTGCGGAACTCTAGGAGACCAACGGGGGTCTCAGGGTCACTACTAAGTATTGTTATACTCACCCCTGTACAGGCTATTCCCACACCATGTTGTGTCTTGTATAGAAAACAGACATCATTTATTGAGGTTAGGGTATCCAAGACTGGACGGTACTCATAGGTGTCCTATTTGGCATGATGTGACGTATGGACTGCATATCATGAGTTGTACCTACCCTTTAGGTAGGATCCTCAATGGATGATCCAGGAGCTGTTTTCACCATTCAGTTGTGTTTTTTTACTTTTCAATTTTACTTGTACCTTTAATTTGAGATTTTATTCCTATCCCTTTACTTTTACCACTCTTTTACTATAGTAGTTTACTTCATAGTTGCTTCTTGTTATGTTCTTGGACTATGTGTCTATACATGTAAAAAGACAATGCCTTCCCGTTTTAAGGATATGCCTTTTCGGTGCTAGTTTCCATCCCCTAGCCTATGGAAGGCAGGCTTGGGGTAGTCACGGAATGGGCCCCAAGGGACAACTCATGATATGAATTAAATGAAGGAAAGGGGGATAGAACTCATTACCTTATATATCAGATCTTAAGAAGATATGTGACACATTGAGAGCTTGGGGGACTTTAAAAAGAGATTAAAAGGAATATAAAAGTGGTAGGGACATGATAAAAAGATTTTGAGTGAATTAAATAGGTTATACACGTTGGTATCTATAGTAAAATTAGGATAATTGTTTATTATTTTATTAAATATTGATTTTGAAATTCTAGATATAGAAAATTAATTTGATATAGGTGAACCACATTTTTATATCATGATTCATGACATTATGAAATATTTTTTTGAATTATTAAAATTTTAAAAGTTAATTCGTATTCTGTATATTAATTTATCCACAAAAAATCTTGTATTCAGATAAAATGCTTTCTAGAAGTCAAAAATTTAATTAAGATTTTGGAATTTCATTATTTCATTTTATCCAAATTTTTATAATAATTATTAATAAATTAACAAATTTAAGGTTCTTAAAAATATAATATATCTTATAACATCATTATTACATATTAATAAAGTCATAAAATATACAAAAACACACTATTGTATTTTTATTATTCATTAAAAAAGTAAGTATTTTTGAAAATTATCAATAATTCACCCTAAACTAATTTCAATGTGATAAATTAAAATATAATTTATATTTTATGAAAATAAATTCTTAACATTGTGAAATTATTATTTTAATTAAAAAATTTCATATTTTTCATATATTTATATTTTTGAAGGGAACCATATTATTTATTCACATTAAATAAATCTAAATTTACAATATCAAACATATTTATTCATAAAGAGTATATGGGCATATAAAAAAATATATAAATATAATTATTATATATAATACTTTTGAAATTCCTTTTTAACTTGTATTTTTATAATTATATTGGGTATTTTTTCTATTCCAAAGGTTATATATGAGCCATGTTGAAATAATCACGTGATAGTTAGATCCTAATGGTTTTTTGTCCTTTAAAACATATATATACTCTATCATTATCATATATCCTTACCCAAACATTAATTTTTAAGTTCATACACTTACCTTGATATTTTCTTCCATGTTATTAATTGTTATCATTTTTTACATTGTTCTTATGATAGTAGTGATATGCAAGGGGAAATTAGATCCTATGGAGTTTACCTTTATGTGTGAACTATAATTTAGTTGTTATCTACATCTACTATTCCTAGATTTTATGGTAAATATTATTTCATGATATGTAATGATCCTATGAAATTTAATAGTCTTTGTTTGTGCTTTTATTGTAAAACATAACAAATATATCATTGTGAAACTTGGGTTGTTTTACAATTAGTAGAGAGAAATCTTGGGTCATTATAGATAAACCCAATACAATATGTTATATGATTTTAATGGATATCCCAATTCATTATGTTTAGGGATATAGTTTGAAATCCCCACACATTTTGTAATGGGATATGGTTGGTTTTTCCAATTTACTAAATTCTACGATATTGGCTGTTATTATAGTCTACTACATTATAGTCCATGGGTGGTTAGCTGAGACCACCATGTTTTGATTATCATGGTCGTTATCAATGACTTGTGTATATGATATACTATAATTATTTTTTTACTGAATCAAAATTTTATGATTCATATCTATGTTATAAATATTTAAAATCATCTCAATATGATTTACTCAGAGTTATTTTATATAAATAGATTATGTTCTAAAAAATATATGTTCATTTCATGCTCTCTCAGTAAAATTTTTCATCATGATCATGCATATTTCTTTAACTAATGTCTCATATATTTTCCTTCTTATAAGATTTTTTTTTCTAATGTTGTGATATGTTTAGGATGGATTATTTTATTATTTTCTAAAAATAAATGAACATTATATTATAAAATAATATGGATAAAAATATAATATCTAATTATATTAAACAATTTTATTCAATCTGTGTGGTTTAATCATGATTTATAATGTAGAACCTTGAAAATAGTGTAAAATCCATATTTTTGGATTTTGAGTTGCATGGGTACCCTAGTATGGTTAGTTAATTTTAGGAATTACATTATAGTGAATAATATATAGAAAAAAACCTAGGTTTTATTAAAGATATCATTAGTTAAGACACATTAGAATTAATTTTTCATATTCATATAATTGTGTTATTTGACACCATAATTACTCACACTCACAAATTATTCATTTGTAAATGGATATAAATAGGATGATTCAAGAGAATAATGAATTTAATAGGAAATAAAATGTTTTTATTTATAAAAAAACAAAATTATATTTTATCCATTGTGTGAATTCTCATAGTTTTTCATACATAGATATCTCAATATATGAATAATAACTCAAATGATAAAGAACTCCCAAATACACCAAAGAAGAAAAAACATTTTTTAGATTCTTTCCATGAATCAATAGACACTATCCATTAGTGGATATATTAAACGATTAATTGATTTCTATTGAATCAAAATCATAAAAAACAACTTTTCATGATTTAATCATGAGAAAAAAAATTCATTTTGGATTTAAAAAATTAGGAATTTAATATTTCTTTGTAGTTTACATTGATCTAGACCTAATATATTAAGTATTGAGTTTTCAATTAAAATATTCAGTGGTGGGATGATTAAATACCTTGTATAGAATATTTTTTAATAGATATTTGTGGTAATAAATTTCTTAAAAATATGTTCATTATTTAGGGGAATTTAATAAAATATAGGGTAATGATTTGATATCTCAATATATGACCAATATACCTTATTCATTGTGAGTGCTTAACAAGAATATATCTTTATAGATAACATATATATAAGGAAATTATAATGGAAAAGAAGAAATCTAACCTTACAAAAATAATTAATCACCCCTTTATCAAAGTGAATATTAGGGAGTCAAAAAAGAATGATATGGAACTATAAAAGAATGTGGGAGATTATATTTGAGCTCCTCCTTGATAAAAATAAATTTATAATATTTGGAATAAAAATATGTTTCTCATACATTGTTTAATTTAATAAGTATCAATTAGATGATTCACATAACTCATCATAATGCATTCAACAAGGAAGAAATAAAATGTATAAGGGGTTTTAGAACACTTTATGTGGATAAATATGAAGTGGTTCATGATATTCTAGAATAAGGGAAATTTATTTCAAGGATACGTTTCTTCCTTTGAGATTCTTGATCATATAAAGACTATATAATCTTGAAAAGAACTTATAAAAAACATTTAAAACATGTGCAACATATTCCATGTACAACATATGAGGAATTGTATAATATATTTATAACATAAACAATACTCAGTGGTCATATAATAAGAGTATGATATCTCTTATGAGGAATAAAAATTGAATATCTTATATTAATGAAATAATTTAAACAAAAAATAACTACTCACGTGGACATAGTTATGGGGAATAGTTATAAATACAAGGAAACAATATGGGAAACTTAAGATAGATGTACCTTCATGTATTATGATCTAAGAAATGAAAATTTGAAGATATAACTTTTTTAATAGGAAGTAAACACCCTAGATTTTAACATAAATGTTCCTATAATAACAACCATATTTTTTGAAATTGAACGAATTGTTTCACATGAAATTAAAAGGAATAATACTTCATTCCATTAAGTTAGAATGCCATAACATATAATGATAGAGTAATTTATGAATTTCATGAAACATATATGGAATTAAAAAATGAAAATTTTATGATATTAATAGAAATAGGTATTTAAAAAAGACTACAAGTTTTATAAATTTTCCACATAATATCCTATGAGAATCAAATCATCATGTATAATTATAAAGTTTTAATAAATGTAAAATATTATTGATAAATTTAGGAATTAATGATGTAATATGACATAATGGTTTTTATATAAATATTTAAGGCTATATACAAAAACAAATAAGTGTAATGTCATTTTTATATAGAAATTGGGAACATTTATAGTAATTAAGTATAAAAATAACCAATGATAATTTAATAGCTTTTATAATTATAATGTTTTATTTATGTATAGTTAATAATGTATTTAAAAAATATATTTTAAATATATATAAAATTAATTAACATCCACATAATAATTATGAAATGATAAAAAATATTAAAATAATCATTTATTGAAAAACAAAAAATTTTAATTTTAAAATTATTTACTCTATATTTATATTTTTAATTTAAAATTTATGATTACAATATTTATATTTTCATTTTATTATAATGAATTCCAAATTATGAATTTGAACATCAAAATTGGGTAACATGGCATATATTATATTTTTAGTAAAAAATATATACTTTGATAAATAATAAAATAAATTAAATCAAGGTAAAAAACTAAATATTAAATAAAAATATTTTTAAATAAGTATATTTATACTTACATATATGGTGTGTTTTTATTTTTTACATGATTTTAAAAAATGTTGAAATATTTTTGGTTATTTTTATGGCTGAGGCTACAAAGGATGTGAATTTTCTGTTCCAAATTGTTTACTGTTATGGGTTTATGTTTTTAAATATTTGTCAAAAAATTATTTATTTTGTATTTGGTGATATTTTAACTGAAAAAATATTTTGGAAATTATATGAATTATTATGGGATTTATAATACATCTATTAAATTTTTTATGAATATTTTATAAATATATATTTTTTATAATCATTTTATAATTATTTTGTTCCATTTAATAATGGTTGGAATTATTATGTCTATTTTGGAGTTAAAGAATATTTTAAGAGTTTATGATGTGGTTCAATTCTACTTTGGAAATGATTTTTGTGACTTTTTTTCACTGTTAAATAGTCTATAATAATTGTTTTTTATATTTCATAGTTTATATTTTGTTATTATATAGTTAGATATTTATATTACATGAGGATATATTTTCAAATCCTTTAGTGTTGAAGCCTCTCATATAAGAGAATATCTATTTTCATAGTGATATATATGATTATTCATGGGATATTTATTTTGAAATAAGATATTTATGTTCCTTTTATATTATTACATCATTCATAGAAATACTCCCATAATATATACCTAGAAACTAAAAATAAGATGCAAGAATAAGTTGTACATATATAGAAATAATTCAGTCCTCGACTGGAGTAAATATTCATATAAAAGCACACATGAGATTAATTCATCATATCTCACTAGAGATTAAATAATTTCAAAAGTGGTCACATGATATTAATCCAACCAAAATTGTTTTATATGATATATACTTCAATTCAAATGAAGAAAATAGTTTTTAATATAGATTTGGGTAAAGGGATGGGGTACCCTTAAAGAGATTTGTGGTGCCAGAGTTTCCCCATTTTCGCCATCTTCTCTGCCTTAGGTGACTACGGTTCTTCTTTAAAGTTATTCTCGGTAGGATCGCTGGTTTCTCCTCTTTCTATAGTGGTGTCGGTTAAAGATCTATTCATCATTGGCATCGAAGGTACTTGTCCCTTTTTCTTGAGGGTTCGCGGGTTCTAGTGGCATTGTGGGTGGTAGCCAACCAAGAGGCTTCTACGATGTTGATGGTCATGTTCTTCAGTGGGTTCAGATATCAATGGAGGTGCGGTGTTGGTCCGAGGTCGAGTTCTAGTCTGTTGTGGGCTGAGGTTGTTGCCTCGTCTTCTTCTCCACCTATGAGTGATTGGGTGGCTAGGTGGCCTCCATGTATGAGCATGATATTGGCAACAAGAATCATTTAGTCTTTGTTCATTTTGTGAAGAATATCCCTCCATCATTTCCTCTGATGGTCTAGATCTTGGTGGTGGGTTTCAATCTTTGATTTCAGGATATTTGTGGGGTGGGTTTTGTTCTTTCTGTGAAATCTATTTTGGTGTAAATCTCTTTTAGTGCATTTTGTTGGTTTGTGGATGGTCGATTGGTTCATGGTTGCGCTATGGTATCTGCATATTAGGGTGCGACATCCAAACATCCTGGTATTCCTCATTTGTGTTTCTTCAATGACCTTTGTGTATGTGCTCTTAGGGTCATCTCACATCGCTAGAGGGTTTGGGCGAACTCCCACTAGAGTCTGCCGGCGAGTTTGTGGATTTAGGCTGGTGTCGATGGTCACACTAATGGACATTCGAGGAGACCGGTTCTGTGGTTTTTCTCAATTTTCCGATGTTCATGTTCCATGGTTCATGGTACCTTGACCTTATCTTGATGATTTGGACTCTAGATCTGTAGGTATGTTAGTTGGAATGCTTGAATGGATTGTCCATCCATTATGCTTGAATGGTGATTTTTGTGAAGCCTTGTATTTTTTTTAGTGGGGAAGTGGGGAAGTACAGAAGTGGTGGAATGGTGAAGTCATATATGGATTCTAACTTTTTCCTCTAAATTTTTTGCATAATGAAAAAAAATATTTTTTAGGCAGTCTGTCACATGTAAAAATAAGTTTCCAAGTTTGATGTTTTAAAAGAATAAAAAGACATGTCAACCATGATTTAAAAAAATCAAGGCCTAGACTAATTCACTTATATTCCAGATTCCACGATCAAGGATTGATATAGTTTACTTATTATATATTTCAAAAGTATTTATTGAAGTATTTTTCTTAAATATCATTGGTAAATCCAAGCATAATGAATTATATTATGATTTAAAGTAAAGGGGGATTGTGTTTTATATTGGGAGAAACAATATTTATAAAATTATAGAATGGCCATGTTTAGTGTTTTGAAAAGAAATATATTCTGGTCAAGGATAATGGATTACAAGAAAGAACAAATTAATTTAGGATTGAACACTGATTATCTATGCATGGTTGTCTAATATTCATGTACGATCACCTATATGGTCTGATTTAAGCGATGAACCCTTTACATGAGTCAGCCTAGGAGAAAAGCGATACCAATATCTAAGTGGTATCTATTTGATAGAAGGTGCAGCTAGTATGATCATGTGATGTGGGTTGTTTTATCTAAGTGAATAGTAATTTAGGTATTGGGTTGTTGAATCATGATAGATTTAAATAATTCATCTCGTTGGTTTTTTTCATTTATTTGAATGTTCCATTTCTGGGAATGCCACACTTCATGGGATTATTAACCTTTAGGTGTTATTATTCTGAAAATTATATTTTTGAAAAATTTATTAAATGATTTTTTATGTTATTTGACATAGAATTGTTGAAATTGAGGTCAAGTTAGCTTTATTAGTTGACAGATAGGACTCTAATTGTTGAATCCATGATTAAGAATTCCATTTAATTAAGTACCCTATATTGGATTGGGGATGCATATTGGTTTATTTGAAGTAAAACCAGGAATATTTATGTGTAATAAATGATATATAAGATAGTTTATGGATAATAGATCATTCCCTGTTAAATTTTATTTGAATAGAAGGACTAGTTGGCTGAGCTCAAGTTAAAAATTTAGGATGATTAAATACATAATGTCGACAATAATAATAAATTTAAAAGTAAGGTAGAAGAATTATTTAAAAATACATGTATGATATAATATAAAATAAACAAATTATGAAAAATAAAGATAGCCTAGTGGGTTTAAAATAAAAGAGACACGTGTAGGTAGTGGAATTTCATGATTTTATTTTTTACAGCTAGATTGAGGTAGTGAATTTATGTTGGCAATTTTGGGGGAGAATAAAAGGGCACTTCCAAACTACTGTGACACAATTTCAATAGATAATGTGCAGGGGTTTTAGAGTAGATTCCATAATGAAGATTTAGTATTAGAGAATTATATATATATCAAATGAAAATAGAAGATTCAACACCTTATAAACGCATTTTTTTTCTCAATTTCTCTCTCTTATAATGGAATGATTTCTTTTTTATCTTTCAAATATGATATAATTCAAATTAAATTTTTGGTTAATAAATATAATTATGATCATTTTTTTAAATTCATTATTAAATTTTAATTTCACAATATGAGAAATTATTTCATCTTTCCTTTAATTATTTCTTGAAGAAATGATTTTTCCAATTTTCTCAATAATCAATGACGTATGATCATATTTAATAATTAAAAAAACTTAAAAATGTGTTTTTCTTCTAAAAATAATTTTACATAACAATTTTCTTTTTAGATATTAATAATTCACGATTTGATGATAACTTTATTTTTATAATGATATTATTAGTTCATTCTACTTTAAGTATTAAATAATGGAATTGAAAATTTTCCGAAGATGATCATCGACAAGATAAAATCTAAAATAATTTTGTTAGAAATATATTTTATAAAATATATCTAGTTTAATAGCATTTTTAAGAAAAATAAAAAACTTTTTTAGGATCATAGATTATAAATTGTTCTATTTCATTACTGATTACCTTTCACTTGTAAAACATCTCTTATGATTTTATTTATTAATTCTAATACATATTTAACTCGCTCTCACTACTATTTTAAATTTCATCTTACATTATTATCTCCATTAAATGAAATAGTTTGTATGTGTCTATATATAGAATATTTCTTTTTAGAATGTATTCAATTATTTTGAATCACACTATATATCCTTCCATGTGAAGATAAATATTCACTACAAAACTAGTTAGAGTAATGTTTTTGTATAAATAATATTTTTAGCCTTTTAAAATGGTTTTTATTTAAATTTTTTTTTCATTTATATGGATTTATGTTTTAGTCAAAATAAAATTTAAAATTATAATAAATTATAAAAACATAAAATAATTTTTTTTTCAAAAAAATAAATCTAAATTAAACTCACAACTACTTATTTTTTAAATTAAAAATAGACCAATCTAACAAAATTTATTGATATATATAATTTTGAATGTTCTTGAATAGATAATAATTCTTAACAAGGGCTCTCTATACTTCATTTTAGACTTTTGAAATGTTGTGGAGTAGCTTCCACTTCAATTACGATGTTAGGATTTAATTAAATTGAGATTATTTTCCCAATTTTATTTAATGGAAACACTATGAACTAGTTTCTTGAGTAATATAAGAACATTTTTGAAACCTATTAGTAGTTTTAGAATTATTTTTCTAGTAATGTTTATCATAATATGTTTAAGGTATGGATTATAATTATAATTAAGATATTATTTCAATATGATGGAGTGGATTTAATTAATTAAAAGTTATATTTTAGGACCCTCTTTGGTAGTGTACTGATCACCAAGTCTACTCTCATTTCTTTATAGATGCAATCTATGAGGATCTTTTACCCTTTTTAAATAAAAATTTATATCAATATTCTAGAGGTAATTACATGGAAAAAACTAATGTCAAGTTGAGGAAAATATATAATACACTTGTACGTAACTCTCAAAAAATATTCTTCTAGGAGAATAATGTTCAAGAAAGTGGAAAATTAATTTAATTTAGAGTTGTTAATAAACTCAAAACATTATAAGATTGATAAAAAAACTTCCCTCTATATTTAATAAAAATACATATCAATGTTAAAATATGGTTCCATTTCAAAATCGTGATAAAAAACTTGTAGAATAACACTCTCACTATAGGATGTATAAGGATTATTGAAATTACTATCCATGAAATAATATGATTGCATGACTGAATAAAAATGTTAATTTTCACAGTTATAGGACTAGGTTTCAGAGACACAAAGATCTATTTTTCGATTCTAACAACATTATAAAAATAAACCACACAAATTTTTCTTTTAAAATTTAGATATTGAATAGAAAACCCAGTTCCCCCACAGTCAAAAGTCATCATAGATTAAAATATCAAAATCAATATAGGGATGGTGTTTCTAATATATATGGACTCTATATGGGATGATGAAATGGATGTTGAATAATGTGGATTCAAAAAGGATAAAAATGATTAAAAAAATGATAAAACACATTCTATAATTAATAAAATGGAGTTGTAATTGGGTCAGTTTGATAAATTCATCACTATTATAGACCATAGGGTTTAGTGAATTGGCAATGAAATCAAACCTAAATATAATATAATTTTTTTACATTATTAAGTGGCTTGAAAAGAAAATTGAATTATAGAGAAGAGATTAAGTATTTTCAAACCTGAAGCGGGAAAAATCTATAAATAAAAAACTTTATAATAATGTATATATATGTAACATCCTAGTTCCAAAAGCCACCCAAAGGTGCCCTATACCCAGTTGGTCACATGGCCTTAAGCGTATGTCCCTGAATGCCAGAGGCTACCCACTAGTAGTGAGGGACTTGGGTGTGGTAGTGGGGAAACTATGCCCTCATTGGTAGAGTATACAACAGATGTAAACAAATACACATAAGATAAGAAGAATCAATAATATCCTTCAGAAATAAACAGTGGAAGACTAATAGAAAAAACCAGAGTACATATATAAAATGATGCAAGATACATATGTCTAGGAAAGCATCGAACAAAGAACAATGATGAAATATTGTACTAAACCAAGTAAAAAAGAAAAATAGTAATCAGCTTCATAGTATCACAAGCCTAATCATTGTCCCATGCTCTCTAGCACCATATCATGTCAAGTACCTAAAGTGGAAGGGTGCTTGCCCTTGTCTATGCCCGCAAAAATATAATCTGTTTGGGCCAAAAAACATGACCCAAAAAGGTTGTGAGACTAATACCTATAGGCAACCACTACAAGATCTATGCCTAACAGTCTATGAGTATTTGGCAGTTAAAATTATAGGAAATAATAAATAAGAAGGTAGTCAACAATAAACAAACCACAGACTCAATATCAACCAACAACTAAAAAAGCTGATAAACACAACAAGTAACCCTCTGGGAAGAACACTCAGTCTAACCCCTCTGATCCTACCTAACAAGTAAAAGCAAGTAGCTAACACAAGGTAAACCTCTGGGAAGAACTCACATCCTATCCCCTCTAGTCCTACCTAACATGTACAAGCAACCCTCTAGGTATTACACTCAGTCTAAAACCTCTTATTCAGCTTAAGCATAAACTCTTTGAGGAAGCACTCACCGTCAATTCCCCCTATAGTCTCGTAACGGTACTAAATTTTATCTATGGAAGCACTTAAATCACATTCTCTATTTGGACTATGTTGAGGAGCTATAGACACTCTGAGGAAGCACTCAACATCAATTCCCCTTGTGGTCTTGCATCATAAAATTATAAAGACACTCTGGAGAAACCCTCCACGTCCATTCTTCCTATGGTCTATACACCAGGTTCTCATGGCCCCGTGTAAGTCAAGAAAAAGTAGAAACATGTAATGACAAAGGTAAACCTCAAGAACTACTTGGATAGAATTCAATAGAACAACAACATAACATAAAAAAAGTCACACTATCCTACAATACTAGGCATGAGAAAGTAAACAACAACCTAACCGGAAATCAAGACCCAAAGGTCCAAACAGGAAAAACATGCATGGGAAATACATCCAAAGAAAAACAATTCACCATATTCACAATCAATAATCATCTACTCAGGAATACCAGAATAGCAGAGAAATAACAGGGCTGAAACGGTGAACACGCAATACCCTGTTCATGTGTCTTGGTCAAATTTTCACATAAAACTTAAA
Organism: Viscum album; assembly: GCA_963277665.1. Taxonomy (NCBI): domain Eukaryota; kingdom Viridiplantae; phylum Streptophyta; class Magnoliopsida; order Santalales; family Viscaceae; genus Viscum; species Viscum album. Next base: position 1,788,694,672 of record OY728146.1, read on the forward strand.
TAATTTCAACATAAAGGCATAAACCACCTACCTCAGTGTTGGGAGATCGAGATAATTGAACTGTGGGGATTTAATATCCTTATAATTCCATAGATCTCTGAAAATGTATAAAACGTTCAACCTATGATAACTCACAAAAGACGAGAAATCAAGACAAGGTTCTCTAGGATAAGAGAGAACTCACCGATGTGATTCCAATGCAACCGTAAGTTTTTGATTCGGAGGACAGATGCTCGTCCAGGGTCTCGTCAAAGATCCATGACTGCTCGGTGCTCTCGGATGAACTAGGTTGAGAAGGAGATGGTTCTGTCTGTCAGATGCTACCCCTGTGCGTTTAATGAAAGAAACAAAATACATAGCATGTACATTTGAAGTACACGACGTGTACATGCCATTTCCATACTCCGCTTTAGGTGGCCTCCAGGTCATCCCACATGGCCATGTGTAAGGCCGTTACACAGCCAGCACATAGCTACCCATGGTGATCGAGTACACGATGTGTAATCATAAAGTACACGGTGTGTACTTCAAAAATTTTCAGAAACTCCCCTTTTCTCAAAAACTCTAGAAAAAAAGAAAAACATACCTGAAAAGAAGATCTGGGTTCCTACAATATAATTGTGTATAGAAATATTTAAAGTGAGTAGATTTCTATTTTCCCATGGAAAAACATAAAATGAAATAAATTGGAAAAAAATTAATGGGAGTTTCAAAGAAGATCTTGAGGGAATTACCACTGTTTTAGGGACTTTTTTCCAACCCATTCAATTTCCTCAAAGAATTTAATGAATGGGTATTGAAACTAAATATGTCATGTTTTTAGTTTGTTTAAGAAGATTCTATTAATCATTCAATTTATAGAATATTTGGTTCAAATCCCCTCATATTGGAAATCCATTCAGATTATTACTTATAATAAAATGGGTTTAGATGATTTTTTAACATATAGCTTAACTGAGTGGTGAAGTTTTTTCATAAATTAAAATCCCTCATCAACTCTAGAATATTGGTAGTTTTTTATCCATTTCCTCATTTGTAAATAGTCTTCATATAAATTTGTTTTGTGATATTAGAGAAACAATAAATATAAAATATTTATCATTGGATCAAAAATTGATATTAGGAGAAATTTAATCAATAACTATTACTTTTATACGTTAAATTTTTTTCTATTAATCACCCAATTAAGGTGGTGTATAACCTCTTAGTTATTGTAAGTAATATTTTTCCAACTAATTTTCTCATAATAGTTATTATGTTTTATAAATAAGTCCCTAACTTTCTTACTAATCCTTTCTTGGAAACTTTAGGGAATCTAATAGATGTATCAAAAGGAAAGATAAAATTCATATTTGGTGAGAAAATAGAGGGTTATAATGCTTTCAAAAATATTAAATAACTCACATATGAAGAAAACTACTCAAATGTTTATCTTCTTGAGTTAGAGAATAATTTTTATGAAATTAAGATATAATAATTACTATTAATGGAATAATAAGATAATAATATAATATTGGATAGAAACTAGATAAAAATTAATATGTGTGAGGTAGAGTTACTATAAGATTAGTATAAGGGATAAATCTACGATAATATTAACATGATCATTAAGAAATTAATTATGAAAATAGATATAAAAACTAGGTTTGAGTGGATTTCCACTATGAAAAATAGTGAGGAATAATCTTTTTATAGACTTTGGTACTTATTTAATAAACATGTTAAGGACACATGGCCACAAAAAATGAAAACCATTCTTTATTTTAATACAAAACTTAGTGTAGAGTAAAAATTAGATATAAGAACCTAGAATACCAATTTTTAGTTGATGAATCTACACTGAATGTAATTATTTTTCTAAGATAGAAAATATTCAAGTAGATATATTTTTAGTTATACAAGGTGATCATAAAAAAATATGTTTTACTCTTTCATACATTAATGGGTTGAGTAATTCATTTTTTACAAGTAGGTTATCTATGGATCCTAAGAACAGACCAGTTGTTAAGGGAAAAATTATTACAATCCCAATAAGAAATAATCTGTTATGTAATATGTTACTAGGATTTTAAATGATGGAATCATTTATCAAATATTACAAAATCCTTCTGTTATTCTAGTTCAGGTTTTTCCTAAAACTGTGTGTGTGGGGGGGGGGGGGTTCATGAATGATAAAATAAACTAATTTGACGAAAAAAATGAATTTTTTTTAGAGTTTTAATAGATTATAAGAATCTTTATTTTTCAACTAAAAATGAAAATCATCTTATGTTATTTTATGACTAAATTCAGGATAGGTTATATAAAAACGAGTTCTATTTTATCATGATTGTTATCATGGTTACAAAAAAAACTCTACTAGCTCTTAAGGATTAAGAAAATAACATTCATAAGTTATTTTAGAATATTTTACTACTCATGAATTCCCTTTGTATTTGGGTTTGATTAGAATAAAATTAAAATATTTATTATGGATATTTTTTAGGTATTACTATGAATATTATTGAGATGTTAATGGATGTTTTTACATTTTTTGGAGAACTTACAAGAGATGTATAGAATATCTGAAGTTTGGTTTGAAAATATATCTATTGAAAACCATGTCTTGAATTGGAAAAATATCAATCTATAGACATTGATCGAACTATTCTAGGTGAAATTTTTTATAGGATATGAATGGAGGTAGAATCTAGTATGATATATGTAATACAAAATTTCCAATCAGCTAAAAATGTATAGAGTATTTGAAGTTTCCATGGGTATTCCAGTTTTTAGTATCCATTTATAAAAAACATTACAAAATCACTTATATTTTGTGCTCACAAAAATAAAATGCAACATCCTTTATCATTGATGATATATCAATTGAATCATTCAATCTTTAAATAATATAAATTAATGTCTTGACATATAATTACTACCCCTAATTAGAAACTTCTTTTTGAGATAATGTGTGATGCTAGGGACATGGTTGGAGGGCCTAGTTTAGGTTATAGGAAAGATAGGAGGTTGGGTGTGATGTATTATGATTGAATGTTGCTATATGTGTCTTAAAAAAGCTAAAATGATACTAAGAATGTTTTTTTTGGTTTTTATGTATTCATTAAAAAAGTAAATGTAGTATTTCATTGATTGTATGGTGATAGTTTTGACTACTAATTATTATATGACGTATTTTTCGTCTATGTAACAGGACAATACTAGACTCATTAAGTGGATACTGTTATTGTAAAGGTTTTATTTAAAAATAAATGGGAACAAATTCTTTAAAAAATATTCTATATTATTATTATTGGTTTTGGGACACTCATAACATTGACCATATTGGGATAAATTCATCTTTTATAAATGAAAACAAACACACTATTTTAATAAAAATAGCTTCTTAGTTTTTATATTTTATCATATATATATATCTAGGGGGTTATGTCTTGTAATCTCACTCAATATAAAATAATTAAATTGAAATTTAATCTAAATTTATATTTTAGGGATGATACTGGTTTTTAACTTATGTGTTTATAGTGTTATTCATTGATGTGTTCCTAAAGAGGATATAATAACCAATATTTTGAATTATCACCCTCAACTATGTAGATGTCACCATAGATGAGATATTACATTAAAAAATGTGTTAAAATATATATTTTTAAACATAATTTTTTCATGGATACAATATGTTTTTTGATCTATTTTGATAAATGAAAAAATATGGGATAATTTGGTAGTAGGAAAGAGTTACATTAAAAATTAATTTTAGTGGAAGAAATAATTTATGATTATAGTTTGGATTATAAGGTTGTGCTTTTTTCTAAAATCTAATCCTTTTAGTTTTCTCCAAGTTTTTTGGTTTTGATATGTGATTTAGAGGAATTTCGGGGGAAGGAGTTGAGTTTTGTCCATCTAGAGGGCCACCAAATCATGGATATATATTTAGAGATGGTTTTGGTGATCTATTTTGTTGTTTTTCATGAGGCCAAATGTTTTAATCTGGTCATTTTGTGTTTCCCACTCCTAAGATTAGTTATTTCATGTGCGTAATTCTATGATAGGACACACTATGGGTAGTGAAACAACTTAGTTTTTCATTGTTTAATTTTTTGACATATATGTTTCCCTATGTGAAAAATAGAGGAGATACGGACACATAGTAGAGTGTGTGGTGGCATATGTTTCATAGTGAGTATTATAGTAGAAAATGTGGTTAGAACTATGCCATTTTTGTGGTGTTGGGGTTCTGGGACAAATAATGCATGCTTTGTGCATGGGAGAAGGTAAATAGTGTGTTGGGACTCTCTTTATTGAATTTGTATGCATGAAGATCTGAAATGGTGATGCAATTTTCAATATGTCCTGGTGATGACTTTGGATGAAATCTAGGATGATGAAAAAGATTCCCTACATTGTGGTTAATAGGTTGGTTTTAGTTAAGCTGTCTTAATGTGGGTTTTAATAAAGTTAAAAAATAGGGGGGTGGCCATATAAAACACTGAGAAACCAAATCTCTATTAATCAATGGGAACCATATTTATAGAGAATATAAACACATTATAGTGGAGGATAGTCCATCATTTATTAAAAATGTGGGGATAACTTTCCCTTTGGTTCAATTTTCTCTCTCTCCTAAAAACCCCGTGTCAACTCACATCTTCTCTATACTCTTCATTCGCTTCTTTGAAGGTAAAAATACCTTGTTTTGATGGAATCAAACACTCTTAAATCAGGATATCCAATCTTATTATCTCCCTATTTTCTAAATGGTTCTATTTATTCTTTTAGATCCATGTGGTGAGTATTATATTGTTTTAGGTATGATTCTAGCATAATCTGATGTTTGTTTGTTGTGGTTAGGTTCTAAGGGGGATTTATTTGATCTCAGTGGATGTTTATCCTTAATCTTCCATTATTAATCGATGAAAATTTAATGTATTACCTCAAGGTAAGAGATTCATTACTTCTATTATATTTTGTGACAATTTGAATGTATAATTAGATTTCCTCTTTTGGGGGTAGTATAATTGACCTAAAAAAATATAACAACCAAAATAAAAAATGATTTAAAGGAATTATATAATCAAATATGGAGATGCATTATTTTTTATGCATCTTGATATTTTATAGATAGTTTTCTATTTATTTTTCTCTTTTTTTTAGTTTTTTAGGGTCAATGTGTTTAAAATTTGATAAATAATGTAAAATTGTTAGTGATGAAGTGATTAATGAAACATGAATGAAAAATTTTTACTGTTTCAACTGGGAATTTATGTTTGGGAAAATTTCTAATATTTTGAATATTTATAAATTTGTTGTTATTATTTTGATAAGTAATTTACCTCATATTTAATTATTTGGATAATTATAATCTATCATAGTAGTTAATATTATAGTCATATTTTCTTTTTTATTATAATTGATTATTTATGTGTTTTTATGCTTAATAGTTATAATAAATTTCTTATTATGTTTTTTGGTACTTAATATACTTAATATTATAGTGTTTTTTAAGTTTGAAGATAGATTTTCCAGTTTATTTTTCTCTTTTGTAAGAATTATAGGAAATATTTTTTCTTTTAAAAAGAATAATATCACACATTCATGCATAAAACTACAATCACGATCTAACTTTATGAATCCCGTAGATCTTGAGGACAACCCTTATGTAAATATAATGAATACCTTAACATGAACATACAATACTCTTATAATTTACATGAGTTCCACAATACCATTAAATAAGATATAATTTTCTATACCATTACAATGTTGTTCCAAACCAAAACACATGATGTGAGTGGCCTAGTGCCTGATTTTGGTAGGCTGAGTGTGGTTTCATAATCTTTATCTTAGATCACTATTATTGTTTTTGATGGTTTGTGATGGGGATTATCCATGGAACTAGAAAAACCCAACAACTCTCACATTAATGAAAATAGATATTATTTTAGACCCTAATTCTAAACGAATGTGGTCACTTGGGGATCTACCAAGGACACTTAGAAACTCACATTAGTTGAGAGTATGGGAGAAAAAGATCATTACACCCTGTTACGGGGAAATGTTTCCAACCTTGGGACATATTTTAATCCAATTCGTGAGTCCTTCTGAATTTCATGTACAAGACTGGTTACCCCTATTAGAAATTAGTTATTATATGTGTATATGTGAATATCTTAATATATTATAGAATTTACATCATTGTGAACATTTTTTTGTGCATCTAATGTTCTATATATATTTTCTGTTGTTACATTGAGATAATGGTCTATAGATCACTATGGTTTTAATAAACACAACTAGTTTCTATAGATTATATAACTATCTAGGAAGGAAGTATTTGTTCTTAGTGTCCGGATAGAGACCATGAAAATGGATTCCAATGTAGTATTATGAAAGTAACCAGAAACAATGTAGTTAATTTACACATAACAAGGCATGAAATATCATTTAATTTAAAATAAAAAGGATCAGACCCTACAATTTAATGTCTTGCAGAATGGATGAATATATGAAATATTTCAATTATTGGTTGGTGTGATACTTATGCCTGAACCCCCCCCCTAAAAGGATGTGATGGTTTAGTTAGGAGTATATCCTTAACTGGATATATGTTGTCTCATTGCGAATATAGCCTAGATGAGGCACATATAGTTTTTTCAAAGAAGGAATGTAGACCTCAAGGTGGGTGTATGATATTATCAAGAATATATCTTTATTAAATGATAATCTATCATGAATATGGTCATAATGAATGTCACGTTCAGAAATACATAATTATATCCACATGAGGAAAGTAAAAGAATTGAATTCCTTTTGAATATGCCCCCATGATAATGGGTATAGAGTATTATGTTAGGTTATAACCTTTGGGAGTTATCCTACCTATCCTATTTGATAGGAATCAAGGACAATGTAGTTTGAGAATATTGGTTTATGGTCATGTGATGGGGATATATTTTACATTTTTATGTCAATTGGTATGGATGTTGTCATGAATTTTAACATCATCTATTTAGGACATAGTCCATGAATTTTATTCCTATACTATGGGGATGTATGATTAATGTAATATGTGATAAATGATTATTGAGTGGGGATTGAAAATATTTACCTTACCTAATATAATAGTCTGAGATTATACCTTGTTGGAGGCCTAATATTGGGGGAATACTTAATTTTTATAATATATTAATCAACTCATATCTCTACTCCCACTTGTATACTATTTGGTGTCAGAAAGAAGAGATAATGTAAGATTAAGAAAATTGTTCAAGAGTGGGAAATTAGGATTGAATTTGGATTATACCTGACAAAGAGGCCCACAAATTATGGCGAATTGTCTCATTCTTATCGCATGAGTCACCATTTTCTCGTTACACTAGGAATCCTCTATCCATCACAGGGGTTAAATATTCAACATAAATTCTTATGGTGATGAATTTTTACTTATGTTTAGCATCATGTTACTAGGACATGGTTATGCACAGTTTAGAGTCATGAAACAAAGATAGGTTTTTGAAGATTATGTGTTGACCTATCCTATCTCACAAAAGAGTAGGAGAGAGAAGGTTTGAGGGTGGTCAGCATCAATAATTCCACCAAAGGGGAATACATATCCATTTCATGGGTGTGATGAGAAAGTATAAGGTCCAGAAACTACACATTTTAGGAAGTACACATGAGTCATGCTCCCAATTAGGAGACTGAAAGTATAGATATCGGTCTTATTCCAACTACAGTTTCCTCTCAACTCTTGTGAGCTCGGGATTCCACAAGGTTCCCTAGACGATATAGTTCAAAAATATATTATATAAGAGTTGTTTACAATTACTAGGAAATTTTCATCAAGTCATTTAGATTGGGATCTACTATAACAAGGGAATATAATATTATAAAACCCATGAGGACCCTATATGTTGAAGGAGAAACATAGAAGACACATTTTATGAAAGGGAATATAGGATCAGAAGAGGTTAAAACGAGTATATATACCCTAATTTTATACATTTTATGGATTTGGAGGAGGCCTTGACTTTTTTAAATCTTTCTAGATGAAAGAATTCCAAATGATTTTTAGAGTAAAATATGTGAAATCCTAGGGGGATAAAGGGGCCTAGAAACCCCAAAGTGGCTAGACCATGGGGCATAGAGTACATTAATGTGATAATATATGGAATATTTATGATGAGGTCCATGCCACTTTTTATATGTGTGTAATAGTTCATACTACATTATACACAATCCATAAGGGTAATTTCATGGAGTTGGAGAGCCTTGGGTTATGGAATGGAATATGCATTAGGTGGGTGGATAATCAATCTTAGTAAAAACACTATATAAGAGGATTATTGATCCCATTAGACACACTAGGTGGTTGGAGAGGCTTCAAAATGTGAGTTTTGTGGGTTAGAGCATTACCTGTGGGATTCTATGCGAATTATTCTAGCTCTATATACCTTATTCATTTTACTGCTCCCATATTCTGATTGGAAACTAGGGTATTTATAAGAGAGGATGAGAAAATATCTTCCCAAATTTTAGGGCCACATGTTTTGCAGTAGTAAATTTTTGGGTATTGTCATTTGGTTATTGTGCTTGAGTTTCTTGTAAATTGGGTAGAAATTCAAGAGTGTGATCATCTCGAAATCACATTGCGTGTCTCCAGCGATTATGGGAAATTTTTGCTCAATTTTTGAGGGTAGGGGTCTCTTTGAATGAGAAGGATGCCACAAGGGTGATAATCTTAGTGTTTTGATAATTTCTACCAGCCAAGACAGTGTCCATATCAATGGAATGTGGATTCTTAGTAGCCACTTGATCTCCTTCGAGTAGTGAATATAAATGATGAATGGTGAACCATGTATTTTACGAAGAGTTTTCTTCATCACCTCTATAAGAATGAGGATAATGTTGGATATTCCTCCCACTAAATGAAAATAAGTTCTCACTATCATTCTATGTGGAATGAAATTGATGTTGGGGAGGTGAATACCAGATTCCCACTAAGGGAACATCATCATTTCTCTTATAAAGTGGAAAATCTAGTGGTTTGCAGTGTGTAGGTGTCAAAAAATACCACCTGTAATGAATCTTAATAGCCACAATGTTGGATAACTTCCAATAATGTAAGGATAATCATATGTAGAAAGTTTAATTTTTTTCTATGAAGCATGTGGCTCGTGAGGGAGGCACATGGAAGGTAGATGAATGGTCACATTGTGACCTATAAAAAAGAAATAACCCCTCTAATTTTCATGGGTTTTCTAGTGATATTTTAAGATGAATTTCAGAAAAACCACACATTAATTAGTATTCCCACATACATTGAAAACTTATGTCATTCCCATGTTCAATAAGTGATGCATTTCAACATATATTTTTCAGTGGTGTTTAGAGGTCCATGTAGTTTCCCAGCGAAGCAAACACATCTTCATAGAAAATGTCCCAGTCCATCATGAAATAATTTGATCGTTTTTTTCCTATGTGGTGTTCACTTGGTTACCAAATAGTATTTACATAGTTCCAATGACTTACTCAATGAAATATAATGAATTATTGAATCACTTATGATGCGTTTTTTTATAACATTTACTAGATGGAATTCGATCAATTAATCTATGGTGTCTAGTAAATTTCTATTTTTTAGTCTTGGGACCTCTCTATTTGGAATCTAAAGTTATAGAATATGACCCAAGATGAATTTTAATGTGATCAAGATACTTTTGCGAGAAGTGATGAAATCATCAGGAGTGTTGAATATGATCAATGCAAATAAATTAAAACGAAGTATCAATTCCTCTCACTGTGCATGGTAGCAAGGCTTCAAGTAAATCCATTATTACATAGGATACCATTATTTGGATTCTAAGTTCTCATAAATGTAAGGATCCTTACTCTATGGGTTGTGGTTGTAAAACCCTGAAATTTTTGAAAAATATTTCCCTTTAAATAATTTAATTTCTTGGATATTTTTTTCATATGAAACACTGAGTTTAAACGAATTGTGATATACTATTAAAATATTAAATGTGACCGTTATTTCTTAGTATTTTGATTAGAAGGTATGAATAATAATAAATAAGTTAGAAAAAATATATGGTGTATAGTTTAATAAAATTAATTTATTTGTTGGAAAATGATTAGAAATTAAAATGAAAAATATTTCAAAATAAAATTGTTGTTGTTTATGAAAAATCCTTTTTAATCCACACAATGAATTTTTATATTATTAAATTAAATTAATTAATATTGGTGAATGATTTTAATCCCCCCCACACACATATATATATTATATTCAATCAAATTTTTTAACATTAATTTAATATTTTTCTAGGAATAAGATAATAATAATTAACCATGTTTTATTATTAAAAAACCATTTTCTAGAAGGTTTCCTTCATTATGTTTTTCAAACTTATTTTATAATTAATTTTGGCCACTAATAGGTATGAATTTGATTAAATGGATTCCCAATTTAGAATCTATATGTTTAAAATTGATAAATAGTCCCCTTCTATTTTAGGATAATATGAATAGAAATTTTTGTAATATTTATCACATTGGTAAAATGTAAATCAGGTTAATCTAAGTTAAAACTATGTGATAATGTAATGAAAAATCCTACGGGGCCCATGTCGGGAGTACCCCAAGCCTGCCTCAAATAGGCTGGGGCTAGTGACTAGCACCAGAAAGGAATACCCCAAAAGGGAAGGCATTGCATTTAAACCTGTAAACACCCAGACATGGAAAAAATACACAAAGAAACTGCTGAGGGAAGGACAGTACAACCACTACAACGTACAAGGGTACACTAAAAGAAAAATGGACTGGAATACAAGCCCAACTCGAAATAAAGTATAGTAAATAAAGTAAAATCTCCAGAATTCATCCACCAATGATCCTACCGGAAGGGTAGGTACAGCTCATGGTCAGTTGTTGCTGTAACACACCACGTCTGATGATCTACCTCCAAGCACCATCTAGTCTTAGATCCCCACAATCCCTATCAATGTTGTCTGTCATCTTCTCAAGCCACAACAAGTGAAAGCAAATCAAATGTTGGGGTGAGTATAAAAATACTCAGTAGGGACCCTAATACCCCTGAAGGTCTCTCAGAAATCCTCAATGGAAAAATACTGTAAAAGAGAATACCACAAAGAAAGATCTTAAATACATAGCACAATTTAAACACTCAGGTCATACCCGGTATAGCATAAAGTACAAAGGTAAGGATGAATATTCATAAAGAAAAATTATCTTATTTTTTTGAGAGGTTCTACTGCTGATCCATGAAGGGTTTATGTACTGCTAATCCCCAAATGGTCTCTTTTATTTTGATACAAGAAGGGTCATTCAACTGCTAATCCACAAAGGGTTTCTCAACTACTGATCCATGGTGGGTCACTCTATGGATGATCCATCTGATTTCATGCAACTACTGATTCATTATGGGTAGCTCTCATGCTTGTCCATGAAGGGTCACTTTTATGTTGATCCATGAAGGGTCTCTTTTATGTCGATCCATTAAGGGTCTCTTTTATGTTGATCCACAAAGGGTCTCTCTTTATTCTTCACATCACAACCGTCCACTGGATTCTCGTACATAAAACGCTTGATATCAGGAGGATCCTTCCACATACTATCAATATAAACTCAATAGACATGAATTACATCAAATATTAACACAAAGAACCATATCATCATTGGGTTCCCAACGTAACGGACGACACATCGATCGAATGCCTGATCTGTTAGATATGGGAATTTTTGTAAAAATGGAGTAGTTGGATTTGAGTTCGATCAAACTCGGGCATAAACAAATATCCATAAATATTCATATAGAGTATATCCAATGGACCACCTTGTCTAAAGGGTCCTTTTTCCATAGAAGATGCATTAATAAGACTCCTGATCTAATATTTATTTGCATTTTAGTGAAATAGGGCTGGTTGGGTCTAGTCCGACCCTGTCAGACCAACCCTATCCGACTTTGTCTGAGAGTCTGACATGGATTTTTCAAGGGATGGGCCCAGCCAGCCTGTTGGGCCCACAGATCCGGCCTAGTGGTGTACCAGACCTATGTCACTAGTCCAACCCGGTGGTGTGGGTCCATCCCATTGGACCACAGTTCTAGATTGCAGTTGGTTCCACCCGCTAGGTAGGGAAAAACCCACCTGTAGAAACCCAGCCCTTGGAGAAGGACGGTTCTCCATCCCAGACGCAGCTCAGTCGTGTCTGGTTCTCTTGCCAATGGTGACATCTGGTGACTCCCCTTGATCTAGAATGACTGACCGAGCAGCTGAACCTTTCCTCCCAAATGCGGTTGACGGACCGTGTGCCACCAGCACACCCGAGCGGCTGGACACAACCTCTCCTCCACACGATGCCGATGGGTGCCACACCCCCTCATTTTTGTGGCATGTCGGTCGTGGCCTCTAGCCACCACCCTTATCCTGTAGCTGCTACTGTAGGCCGCTTCTGGTCATCACCAACACGCCTGCATGTTTCTCGGCAGACCACGGGACACACTTCGATGGTCCGTTCTTCTTGCTGCCTACACCTATGGTCCTCGAGGATTGGCCTCTTCACCACGAAGGCCTCAGAACTAATACACCATCATTTTGAGAATAAAGTAACCATGAACACATGAGTGGAGGTTCTTGATAATTTTTTCTATCAGCCCAGTCCCTCATCATTAGAGGTCTAAATAAGGGGAGGTTCAGGGATTGAAGTAAAATATTTCTATTAACAAAACCATCACAAAACCCCATGTGAAACACTCTTCCATAATAACATCTGATACTCAAATCAACCCATTCATCGGTTAATCCACACTTGTTGTTTTAGAATAATGATTGGGGAATTTAAACACAATGTAAAACCCTAATTGGATACATTGGATTCATTGAGGTCGGAGGAAGATTTCCGTGTCATGGTTGATCAGCGATCGTTGGCTTTTGTCACCACTCGTCAATCTATGAATCCAATTTTCCAATGTTTGTTGTTTAACAATCATGTTCTTCGTTGGAGAATAACTTTTCTGGTGATTCATCCAAGATCATTTGTTGATTTATTTCCCTTTCCCCAATGTGTCAACATAAATAAAAAGAATTACGTCCCCACACTAATTCATTTATGAACCAATGTCGTAGGTAAATTTCATTAACACGTCGTTACATTACGAGTTAATAGGAAATTAATGACTCCCATTAATGTGAGTCATTGTTTCCTTGTCACTACACCACAGTGTTTCCATCCTCCTCTCATCGTTTGAAAAAATAAAAGAAAAGTACTTTTATTAAAGTTATTTAATTTATTTCTGAAAAGTATGAAAATATACTTCTCTGTGCAGCCCTTTCTGGCCGAACATAAGTCCTTTCTAGGTGATCTCTGAGGCTCTGAGTTCAACAGCTCCCTCAGATTTTTAATTCGAGCACTAGTAAATTTTTTTGAAAAACACACTCACATGTTTAATTAAGCGTACTAAAAACAAGTTCAAAAATTCTATTTTGGGCTCACTGGGCCTCAGAATCAGGTGATGTCAAAGCATGTGGACTCATAATAATTCCATTAAAGTGAAAAAATATACATTGTAATTCTGGGTCACTACATATAAGGCTATAATGAGTCATAATATTCTTATTAGATTAAGTTTATTTTACCCCTATTTTATTAAGATATTTTTTAATTTGTTTAATGTAAACTAATTTTTGAAAATGACCAATATTATCTTTAAGTAAAATAATGACACAAAATGTCACTCTCTTGGTTTTAAATATCTATTACGTATGTACATAAGGACAATAGAAAGTAATGAAGGAAACAAATATCTATTTTTATCTTATGATTTTTATTTATTTTGGTATTTTATTTATAATTTTTATGTGTTAAATTATGACATTAAATTCTTACACAAAGCTGGAATAATATTTGTTCAATTAATGGAAAAAATAACATAAATGATGATAAATATATTAAAAGTAATATATATTTTTTGATTTAATGTGTTAAAAAAATTTATAGATGAATATGAAATAGTAGTTTTTTTTAATTATTATATTCAAATAAATTTTTTTATTTTTGTCTTTTATGTTAAATTGAATGAATAATGTGAAAATGGAAATGAATAATATTTTAAAAGAATAATGTTTTATCAAATTATTTAAAAATCACAAAAAAATATTAAAAAGGACCAAAAGGATATTATATGATCCCATATGTAATATATTGTTCAATTATGATCCAATTATCACATTATATGTAATATTATAACACATTAAGGGTAAAAAAGATCTTACTATAGTTAAGGTCAGAATTGGATAACTATGTGTTTAATAAAAAATATAAGGTTTAAAATGACAAAAAACCTAAAAAAATTTGTGATGGTATTACAACCATGTCCTATAATATATTATAATACTTATATTTTTAATGTATTTTTTCTAGAGAATTACTTTATTATAATATAATTTTTTTTGAAATTCCAAAATTTCCCCTCACCTCAATTATAAAAGGTCACATACTCTCTTACTTATTTACACCACAATGAGCCATCTCTATTTACCATAACCTCAAAAATTACCTTCTCAATATTCTTATCTATATTTTGTAGGTTTTTTTATTCCCTAATGACTAATCCTAGCATCCTTATGTGGAGATCTAGAGGTGTTTTTTCTATCAACTGGTAATTTCCTTAACCGATCACTTTATTTTACATACTATTCACCTCCTATAAATTCATGGTATATATTATAAAATAATAAGTTTAGTATTAGAAATATACCTAAATATTATTATGATTATTAATTAATCATTATCCACTATATTTAGCATCAAATGGGAAGTGAAAGTGTTGCTCGTACGTACGCACAACTTGCCATCTCCATGCAGAGATATAATTAATTTTCCATCATAATATTTCTTAAATGGTTATTATAGATTGTTTAAATATTATAAATAATTTTTAGGACATAATTATTCTTATGATATCAAAATATCACATCTACCTTCTTACCTTCCAACTATTGGATGTTGACAATTTAATTAATATTTACGTGAAGACTACCACCTCCATGAAGTGATGTAATATTTTAATAATTTCCACTACACATGGATATTAATGATGAAGGATTTGATGATTTTATATGATATATATAATGTATCATCCATAGTTTCAATAAGGAAAAACTATGTTCAATAGCATACATGATACACTACATCAAGCTTAAACGAACAACTAAATATTATTATTTAATATTACTTTTATAACCTGACCTTTTATTTGACATGAATGAACAATATTAACTAAATTATGAAAATATGGTTTAAAAATGTTTATATAATGATTCATTGGTAACCAAATTTATTATAAATGGAAATAAAAACCAATTGAATATAAATGATGTGTCACTAATGAAAAATATGTCTATACCCACGGTTTTGAAAAAAACTGTGGGTATGAGGATAATATGTGAACCTATACCCACGGTTGTGCCAAAAACTGTGGGTATAGTTTTTTTAAGACCTATACCCACGGTTTTGGAGAAAACCATGGGTATAGGGTATTTTCTAAAGACATATACCGACAGTTCTTGAAGATCGTAGGTTTTGCGGTTTTTTTGAAGACTTATACCCACGGTTCTCCAGAACTGTGGGTATAGCTTTCCCGCATTATGGAGGGAAAATAAAATTAGGCGGGACACGGGAAAAATTTGGCGGGGATGACATTTTTTCACGGTTTAGATTAATATATTTATATACATATAAATATAAACTAACAAAAGTTGTATACATGGGTTGGTCCGTTGGTGGGGCACGGCCGCGAGGCTTAGCACGCGGCGTGGGTTCGAAACCCTCCGGGTGCATTTTTTTGAATTTAAATACTATATATTAATATATATATATGAAAATATAGGTATATGTAACAAATGAAAATCCCAGCTGGGTTGTTTCGTTGGGGGTGCGCGACCGCAAGGATGAGCGCGCAACGCGGTTTCGAAACCCCCTAGGAGCTTTTTTTGAATTTAAATACCCCATATCAATATATATAAACAGATATATGTTTAAGTAAAAAATATAAATAATAGTTGGGTTGGTCTGTTGGTGGGGCGCAGCCACGAGGCCTAGCGAGCGGTGCAGGTTCAAAACCCCCTAGGTGTTTTTTTAAATTAAATACCCCACAGTTTGAAAACTGTGGGGTCTGCTGTGTGCCATGCAGGAACAGCGGTGTGCCCCATTTTACTCCCCTATACCGACGGTTCTCAAAACTGTGAGTATAAGATGAGACCCCTATACCCACGGTCCCCTATACCGATGCCATTCCAGCCCATGGTTCCCAAAACCGTGGGTATAGGCTGAGACCCCTATCCCGACACCATTCCAGCCCACGGTTCCCAAAACCGTGGGTATAGGCTATAACCACGGTTTTGGGGGCTATACCAATGGTTTTGAACCATGGGTATAGGTTGTTTTTCCAGTAGTGTGTTTCTATTAAAACCTATTTAAATGAGAATAGTTATGTTTATAAATTCACATCACACTTTTTAGATTATATTAATGAAATATAAACTCAATGTGATGTTTAAAATGTATATTATTTGTTTTATAGACAATATATGAGAACAAAATAAATTTCAAGAATAAAAGAAGTATTTAAAAAAATCATTTTCGCCACCTTTTGAAATATAGTTTTGACACTTTTATGAGTTATATTTAAAAAAAATAAAATTCTTATTTGGAATATGGAGATAAAAATTTACTTTGGTTGAAATTTTAGTATTTTCCTAATAAAATTCATAATTTAATTAATAGTTAAAAATACTGCATTTTAATTAAAAACTTTTATTTTTCTAAGTTATTAATATTGTTATATTATCTATTTAATTGGTATTAAATTATAAATATATTATTTTTTTACCATTTAATCAAATTTTAGATATTGAATGTAATTTCACATTGAAATTAGATATAAACTCACACCAATATTTTGATGTCTTTTACTTTTTAAAATCCCATTTTCTCATTTTGACAATAGGGATTAATTTAAAAGTAATTACTAGAACTTATTTTTCATGAATTTGGAAAAATGGATTCCAAATTTGGAAACATAAAGTCCAAATTATGTAAATATAATCCTTTAATTTTTTATCTTTAGGATTTTTAAGTCTAGTAATTATTTTTATTTACTATGGTGAAAGGGTAAATCAGGTCAATTAGGATACAAATAATATTATAATAATATAAAATTATCCTATCACTTTTCATAATATTATTTGATGTGATATTTCCATCCAATAAAACCTTGGTGATTCCTCTCCCAAGATTCTTGAAATTGTCAAACCTTTCCAGGATAGCTCATCCATGACTCATGAACCTGTAAAGTCATCCCTCACAAACCGTTATAGGAATAATCAACCATCAGTGGACTGTGGGGTGACAATTCCACCAGATGATATTAAGAATGAAACCATAACCAATGAAATTAATCCTGACACATCCACCAATAAACAAGAAAAAACCACTAACACTCAAGAGGTTAGAAGGTCGAAAAGAAACAAAGACTCCAGTAAAAAGAAAATGAAGAGTTCTAACTCAAAATTGTGGTTTAAATAAAGATTCTATTTTGTAATTTTTAGTTAATCTCTTATCCTAACACGTTCAACATTTTAAAAATAATGGTTCAT
Organism: Viscum album; assembly: GCA_963277665.1. NCBI lineage: Eukaryota > Viridiplantae > Streptophyta > Magnoliopsida > Santalales > Viscaceae > Viscum > Viscum album. The sequence goes on from OY728146.1 coordinate 1,788,712,350, forward strand.
ACCCATCATCCCATGTTAATTTCTATTGTTGAACCTAAAATCTCTTTCTCTTATAAATTCACATATTTATGTCAGCACAATTACATTTTCATTGGTTCTATAAGTAACACCCTCAATGCTGATTCTCTATGGGTTTTTTTTGCACTATTCTTTATATAATAAAAGCATCTTCAATAAATCTGATAAAATTTTTACATTATCTTTTAATATTGAGGGAACTCTTGCTTATTGCTTCTTTATTTACACAAAAAACTAATACCAAGAAAGAATAACACTCTGGTACAATCTCTCTCTTTTAGGAAATAACACTAATGCCCCTGGTTTCTTATTCATGATTTTAATTTGCATTCTTAAATCAAGAAAAAAAATTGGTCCTTCACATGCCTCTATTTCCACTAGGGAATTCAAAGCCTCAATTGAGGACAACAACCTCATTGAAATTAATCTTATGGGTGCGAAATACAACTGGTATAGGAGATATTATAACAAAGTGGCTGATTACAAATTGTGTTGAGCCTTCAAAAATGTTTTATCTTTAGATAAATGAGACATTATTTCCAGAACCACTCTCCATAGGCTAAAAACTGATCATCACCCCATCCTGGCTAGTGCCACATCCAAATCCATCAAACCCAGTCTGCCTGTCTGATTTAACAATGCATGGTTCTTGGATGACGAGTTCTCCCATTTCATCCAAATCTTTCGGTCCTCTATGTCACATAACAAAGATTCCTTTGAATGTATCCTCAAATTAAAACATTTAAAAAGTACCTTAAATACATCTGTAGCTCTAAATACAAACAAGTTAATAATGAAATCATGCTTCTCGAGAAGGATCTCAATGACATTAAAACCAATAACACCAACTCCGACCATAACACTGATCCTAATCAAGAGATAAATATTGAAATCAAACTAAACTGTATTCCCATGTTTATTGAAAATATTGGAAAAAATAATTGAAAGTTAAATGGTTAATTGATGGTAATAGAAATAAAAAATTCAATAATTCGATTCAATGTATCAGAAAGGTCTATAAGATGTTATCTCATCTAAACGATAGAGAAATCCTGATTGAAAATGAAGAATACATTTCCCATAATGTTGACTCATACTATGAAACTATATTTAATGGTTCTAAAACCAGTATGGACCTCCTTTTCGAGGTCATTTGTATTGTGACCACTGAAGAAGTAAACACTTTCTTCCTTACCACTCCAATGAAACATTAAATCAAAGACACTATCTTTAGTCTGAATCCTAATAGTGCTCTAAGTCTTTATGGATTTAACAATGGGTTCTTTCAACGTCATTGGGATATTATTTGTTGGATCGAATATGTAGATGTATATGTATATTATATGGAACAATACAAGAGGGGGTGAATTTTATGTTTAAACTTTGTGTTTAAATACTTAAGAATTTAGTTTAAATGATCCTAAACTAATGCAAATACAAACACCCACAAATGTATTGAGTATAAAGGTATGATGTAATGTAACACAATTAGAAAAGTAAAGTAATTGTATTCAATATGAATAAAATAATCAGAGTAAAACAATAGTGAATGATTCTACCTTAAAGTGTATAGAATCAATCGATACAATATGTAATAGTATAATTGTAATTGAAACAATTACAATTGAAAGTGTAAAGAAGAAAATAAACAATAAAAATTCCTTTCTAATACAAGCAGTATAAGAAATGTAAAAGAATTACAGTTCTTTTGACCCAAAGAGAAGGGTTATCCTTTCACCAGGGATAAAAGGTCTGTCTCACCAACACCTTGGTAAGCCCTCGATATGATGATCGGTACGTTTGTCTGCCTATCCCCGACAGCCCTCGATAAGATGATCGGTACGTCTCTCTGCCTATCCCCGACATCCCTTGATACGATGATCGGTACGTCTGTCTACCTATCCCCGATAGCCCACGATACGATGATCGGTACGTCTGTCTGCCTATCCCCAGCAGCCCTCGATTTGATGATCGGTACGTCTGTCTACCTATCCCTGATAGCCCTCGATTTTGTAGGCAATCGACACCTCTGTCATTCAATCACTTGAAATCCATTGATACGATGATCGGATGCACAAAGAAGGAGATAAGTCACATCGTCTCTCTCTAGAACTTTATAGAAGGAGAATATCATGGGTGTTCCAAAGTCTCTTTTTTCTGCTTCTAATGACCAGTTATTTATAGGCCTCAGGTTCCAACGGTCATATTGCCTCCAAAGGTCATATTTCTCCAAAAAACTCGGAGGGACTTGGACACCAGGCATTATAATGGTCATATTGAAATAGAAATCATGAAATCATTTTGATTAGTTTGTAACTAACTCAACGAAATCGTATTGATTAAACAAAAGATATATGAAGATGATATCCATCAGTACGATTAATATGAAACATGTGTTTTTGACTACGTACCAAAACAAGAAAGTAATGAAAGTATGAGTAGCAGAGTCAACACAATTTCCAAAGTCAGTACAAAAAAATATAGTTAGTACGGTCAGACTTGTACGACTGGCATGGTCAGTGCGATCAGCATGGTTAGTACGATCAGCATGGTCAGTACGATCAACATGGTCAGTACGATCAGTATGGTCATTACGATCAGCATGGTTAGTACGATCAACATGGTCAGTACGATCAGCATGTTCAGTACGGTTAGGATGATCAGTACGATTAGTATGGTCAGTATGATCAGTATGGTCAGTACGATACGATAAACATGATAAAGGTCATTTTTGATTTCCAAAACAAGATATAAAAGTCAAAAGAGGACTTTTGACTCAACAATCTCCCCCTTTTTGGAAAGAACAAAACACAAAATAAAAACCAAAAGAAATACTTATCTCCCTTGAGTTATTGGAAACTCTTCTGAAAAAGAAATTGAATACAACTAACTCTTCCTTAGGTATGTACTTTCCTACGGATTGTATTCATAGAATTTCCTTGATTTAGAAGTGTTTGTTCAAAACATTCTCTCTTTGTAAAAAATTCTCCCCCTTTGTAAAACATTCTCCCCCTTTGTGATTTAAAAAATGAAAGGGGTATTCTTTAATTGTCTAAAAGAGTTAGAAAAGAAATACAAGACAATGGATATAGTAACATAAATTTCATTACCATAACAAACAAAGCCAAACTTGAAAAAAAATTCAAGTCCCTTGTTTTCTCTTTCCTTCTCCTTTTTAATAAACTCATGAAGAACCGCCTTCATCTTTTTTATTTCCTTTTTGTCTTCAGAAATAGCATCAACCGGAGATCTGAGAAGGTCTTGTTGATTGGCAAAAAGTTGATCCTGATTTCTGATTGTCTCCTCTTGAACTCTGATAACTTCTTCAAGAGCATCAATTCTATCTTGAAAATTCTTTTTATCTTTAGATATCATAGAGTTTTGTTTCTTTAACAGAAATATTTCATCCATTAGAGACAAAACCTTCGAGAGCACATATTGAAAGGAATTCATTCTATCCTGTAACACTTTTATTGAAGAAATATCGGTTCTATGAGTTACCTGATTCAGTATTTCAATAGTTTCTTTGTCAAGTTTATTGAAAGAAATTGCAACCTCATTTGACAACCTTATTATATCTTCAATTGTCATCTCATGGTCATTGACTGAGCTCTCTGTTTTGTATGACCACTTCATCATCTTGTTGCAAGCCTTCTTATGAGCGGCCAAACTTTCTGAAAGAACTTTCAGATCGGCTTCAACTGAAAGAACTTTCTTTCTCAATTATTTTACTGAACCAAATTTATTTTTTTGATTGTCAGTAATGAAATCAATTTTCCCTTCCATCCTAGGAAAGTATGGAATATTCTTCTCAATTCTTCTCAAAACATGAACAATCTAATAACTCTTCTTGAGAGAGATTGTGTGTTCTAAATCAGTATCCTCATCATACGAAGCTAGTTCATTTGATCATCTTGAGTCTATAACTGGCTGTTTTCCTTTATATTTTTCTTTATCCTTTCTTTTATCTTCTATTTTTGTCACCAATGACTAACTTTTTCAGTATGAGAAGATTGAGCACCTTGCTTTACTTGAGAAGAAATTCTATCAGGAGTTTCAGATGTTTGAATAGGTGCTTGATCGGCATGAGGGGTTTGTTGAATACCTTCACTTTGTTTCTGAATAGATTCCTCTTTACTCTCCTTCAAACTATGAAGGAATTCTAAAAGAAAATCTCATTCCTCTTATTCAACTTCTTGTATCTCTTCCAACATTTGTTTTCATTTTTCTTTCTTAGGAAGACTCTGTATGATGGGCTCTTGATGCACATCATCTGTTAGTTGAGAAATTGCATCCTAAACCATTTTGAAGACTTTAGAGATATCAAAGTCTTCAGACTTTCTCTTCAAAACGGTCTTCTTTTTCTTTTCAGCTTTAAGGGTTTATTCTACCCTTATTCTTTCCACAAACGCTTTGGCTGGATCAAGTCCAAACTTTGGATCACCTTCCTTTCTCTGTTCCTTATCCTTTCTCCATTTGTCAACAACCTCCTTACTGTACTTTGGCTTCTTCTTTGGATTTGAGATGGTTTGTGGATCAGACTTTTGAGTAATACCAATAGATTGATTGTCTTTTACTGGAATAGGTGCCAATTGATTCTGAGCTGATTCAGCTTCTACATCCTTAACAAAAAGTTTTGAGTTCTGATCAAAACAAATATTCAACCTTTTCATCGTACTCTTACTAATCCAGGATGGCTTCAGATCTATTAGCTTTCCTTTTAAAGGAATGTTGAAAAGCTTCATGCTCTCGAGACTGAACTTTGTAAGGATAGATGGATACATAATCAAATGAGATTTGATTTCCCCTGACTTTACATTCTTAATTGTTTCAAAAATGTATCCCATCAGATTTACTTTTCTAATGTTGACAAGATAGTCAAGCATGAAAATGTCAGAAATTTTCAGAGTTTCTCTATCCCCATTCCTTGGGATAAGAAAACCTTGCATCCAAAGAGCAACAAACCTTTTTTATAGAGAAAGATGAGCCACTTTCCTCTTATCTTCATTTACAACAAACAAAGACTTCTCAGAACTTCCTCTATTAAACGTACTAACCTCCTCTGGTAGTTTATGATATGTACATAAAGAATCACCTTCTACTGGGAAATTCAGAAAATGAGACGCTTGTTTCACAGTCATAGACAACTTTTTATCGTACACAGAAAAATTGATAGTCATGTCTTTGTCAAAATATACGGTTTTATAAAACTGACTGAATTCATCAAAGAGAACCGTATCTTGAGAAACAATTCTTTCAACATACAAATTCTACCATTCTTAAAACAAAATAATCCTCTTGATTGTAGAATCATATAATCATAGAATTTACGGGAAACTAACCTCTCCCTGCAAAGGTCTTTTTCCGAGAAATCCTTTGAAGAAATATCGGTGGGAGTGTTGGCAGAAGACTAAGACATAGAGATGCTGCCGATGAAATATCGTACAATGACTTAAAATCAGTGAGGCAGAGCTCCGGCGTAGATCCTAAAAAAAACGATGTGGGTTTGGGGAGGGGGGGTATTTATAGGCGATATAGGGGTGACCGTTGATCTTATACGGTTGAGATTAGAAGAGAGGAAATCAACAGTTAGGATTAAAAATATTTTTTTTAAAAAATAAAAAGTACCTACCGGAGAACATAAGGTAATTGTTGGTTTTAGTAGAGTTCAAAAGAAAACACAGTCGTACGTAAAGAACAAAATACTATCAATCGTCATGCCGTTGGGAAAGAATGTCATTACCATGAACTGAAAATCCGATGGAAAAAAAAATTGTTACCATGGACATGCTGATGGAAAAAAATTCATTACCATGATCGGACAAGACGATGGAAAAGAAATTCATTACCATGAACTGACAGTACGATGGAAAACAAACTTATTACCATGAACTGACAATACGATGGAAAAGAAAATCATTACCATGAACTGACAGTACGATGGAAAAGAAAATCATTACCATGAACTGATAGTACGATGGAAAAGAAAATCATTACCATGAACGGACGATCCGATAGACAGATAGGTGAATATTACGATAAAACTGTCAATACAATAAAACTGTCAATATGATAAAACTGTCAAAACGATAAAACTGTCAATACGATAAAACTGTCAATACGATAAAATTGTCAATACGATAAAACTGTCAATACAATAAAACTGTCAATACAATGAACAGATAGGACAAAAAAACACATACCATAAGATAAAAAGAAAACACAGTAAGAAATGTTCTCCCCCTTTCTTAGTGGAGTTTCATAAATGTTAGGAGGAATGTAAAACATGAAGTGGATATGAATGATTACTTTATTGTAATCATTCCTAGCTTCTGTTTTATAAATTCAAGTCTATAGGAAGGTAACAATTTTGTAAAAAGGTCAGCAAGTTGTTCTTGCGTTCCGATGAACTGTAAAACAATATCTCTTTTTTGTGTGTGATCCCTAAGAAAGTGATGTATAACATCTATGTGTTTTGTATGAGAGTGATGTTCTGGGTTCTTACTAAGAGCTATGTTACTAGTATTATCATAGAGAATTTGGGTTTTGAAAAAACTCAATCCATAGTCAATGAGTGTGTGTTGCATCCACAACAGTTGAGCACAGCAACTTCCAGCTGCAACATATTCAGCTTCAACAGTGGAAAGTGCTACTGAGTGTTGTTTCTTGCAGGACCAAGAAACCAGAGAATCTCATAAGAAATAACATGTTCCATATGTACTTTTTCTATCCATTCTACAACCACTAAAGTCAGCATCTAAAAAACCTTTTAAAACAAAATCATTTCAAAAAGAGTAAAAAAGTCCTAAATCCATAGTACCTTTTAAATACCGAAAAATTCTCTTTACAGCTTTTAAATGAGACTCTTTTGGATTAGATTGGTATCTTGCACATAAGCATACAGAAAACATTAAGTTTGGTTGACTAGCTGTCAAGTATAGAAAACTTCCTATCATACCTCTAAAAATTGTTTGACCTACTGGTTTCCCAGTTTCATCAAGATCAACTGTATTTGAGGTACCAATTGGAGTGCTAATAATTTTAGCTTTGTCATATCCATACTTCTTAAGTAAATATTTAATATACTTATGTTGGGATATATATGTTCCTTCTGGTTTTTGAGAAATTTGAATACCTAAAAAGAATGTTAACTCACCCATCATACTCATTTCAAACTCAGACTTCATTAAATTAGCAAAACAATCAGTTAAAGATTGTTGAGTTGATCCAAATATGATGTCATCAACATAGATTTGAACAATAAAGACATTTTTATTTTCCATTTTTATAAAAAGGGTTGGATCTGCTGTACCTTTTGTATAATTTTTTTGTAAAAGAAATCTTGTAAGTCTATCATACCATGCTCTAGGGGCTTGTTTAAGGCCATATAGAGCATTGGTAAGTTTAAAAACACGATCAGGATGTTTTGGGTCTAAAAACCGGGGGTTGTTCGAAAAAAACTTCTTCTTGAACAAAACCATTTAGAAAAGCACATTTTACATTTATTTGAAAAAGTTTGAAATTAAAGTATGCTACAAAGGCTAATAGAATATGAATAGATTCAAGTCTAGCTATAGGAGCATATGTTTCTTCATAGTCTATTCCCTCTTGTTGGTTATACCCCTAAGAAACAAGTCTTTCTTTATTTCTTACAATGACTCCATTTTCATCACATTTGTTTCTGAAAACCCATTTTACACCAATTATAGTTCTTTCTTTAGGTCTTTCAACTAAAGTACAGAATTGATTCCTCTCAAATTCATTTAGTTCATCTTGCATTTCTTTGATCCAATCTTCATCACCTAAGGCCTCACTTGGACTTTTAGGTTAAAATTGGGAAATAAAATCAAGATGTTCTATTTCATTTCATAAGAAATTTCTAGTCCTTACAGGTTGATTTACATCACCAATGATGTTATCCCTAGGATGATTCCTAAGAAACAAATGATTTGGGTTTTGTAAAACCTGTTCATTTACATATGGTAGAAATTATTATGTGGTAAATGTTTCAGAAGTAACTTCTTGAACATTTTCCTTATCAGAAGGATTTTCTATCAAACGTTGATAATCAGTTTTTGAAAACACATCTTTGGATTTAGGATGGGATGGTTTAAAAAAAGAATTAGTTTCATCAAATTTTACATGTAATGTTTCGTCAACAGTATAAGTGTTTTTATTGAAAACTCTATAAGCCTTAGAAGTTGTGGAGTAGCCCAGAAAGATTCCTTGATCAGCTTTTGGTGCGAATTTGTGTAGATTATCTTTTGTATTCAGAATGAATACTTTGCACCAAAAAACTTTGAAGTATGAAACATTAGCTTTTCAGCCAGTCCATAAGTCATAAGGTGTTTTATTAAGAAATGGTATGGATAAAACATGATTTATAGTATAGAAAGCAGTACTAACGGCTTCATCCTGAAAGTGCTTAGCAATTGAGTATTCACTCAACATGGTTCTAGTCATTTTTTGAAGAATACGATTTCTTCTTTGAACAACACCATTTTGCTGATAAGTTCTTGGGGCTGAGAAATTGTGAGTAATACCTTTCTTAATACAAAACGTTTCAAATTCACAATTTTTAAATTCACCACCATGATCAATATAGATAGTTATCAATGGTATATTTTTTTCATTTTTAACTTGAGCTCTAAAAGTTCTGAAATAAGAAAGGGCTTCAGATTTCTTTGTTAGAAAATAGACCCATGTGAATCTAGTAAATTCATCAACTAAAACAAATACATATTATTTGCCTCCAAAGATTCCAGTTTGTTAAGGACCAAAAAGATCCATATGCACTAACTGTAATGCATTAGAAGTTAAAACTTCAATAATTGATTTAAAGCTAGTTTTATGTTGCTTTCCATATTTACAAGGATCACAGACTTTTGAAGAATCATATCTAAGATCCAGTAGTCCCTTTACAAGTCTTTTCTTTGAGAGTTTACAAAGGTTTCTTAGATTGCAGTGTCCTAGTCTTCTATTCCATAGCCATGATTGGTCTTCTATTCCACTTAAGCAGGGTAAGTTTTGGATCCTAAGGTCTTCTACGTTAATAGTGTATACATTCTCTTGCCTATGGGTAGATAGAATGAACTCATCCTTTGAATTGTGAACTAGACACTTATCATTCATAAAATTCACAAGGTAACCTTCAACACACAATTGAATTATGCTGATGAGATTGTGCTTAAGAACTTTTACAAAAAAAAACATTTGAGATAAGAACTTTTCTAAGAAAAACAATATTACCTATACCAACAATCTTTCCTTGAGCATTATCTCTGAAGGTAACTTTTCCACCTTTTGTTTTGATAATCTTTTTAAAGAGATCTTTGTTTCCAGTCATGTGTCGAGAACAACCACTATCCATGTACCAAATATTCTTGATGGTACACTTCTCATTTTCCTAAAAAAAAACAATTAGTTTTTCGGAATCCAAACTAGTTTGGATCCAGAATGGTTAGATTACAGAATTTTAGGAATCCAATTTTTTTTTACAAAATGAGCTTTATGAAATCCTAAAGATTGAGTTTTATTGAGAGAACACTCTCTTTTCCAGTGTCCACCACATTGGCACTTAGAACAAAAAGAGGTTTTTTGTGGAACAAAATAGTTATTACTAAAAACAGGTTTGGAATGAGTATAACCAAGTCCAGAACGATTTATAAAATGCCGGATTTGGGAATACATTTTGTCAAAATTTTCTTTGCCATGATTAAAGTTTGACAAACATTTCTTTAAATAGAAAATTTCTGATTTTAGTTTTAAAACTATGTTTTAACTTCCAAAACATTTTATTTTCAACTAGAGTCAGGCTCTAAAACATTTTTTTGAAATCACATTTTCTAGATCCTTAGAAAGTTTATCCTTATCAGATTTGACTTTCTCATGGGTTTTTAGAATACTTTCAAAATCAAAAGTTTTCATATTAAGATCATTATAAAGATCTGATACTTCTTTAGTAAAAACTGAAATTCTAGGGTTTGCTTTCTCAAGCTTCTTCTTGAGTTTAGAATTTTTATTTTCAACTAATTTAGAAAATATTGATACTTCTTCAAAAGAAGGTAATGTATCATCTTTAGATGATGAAGATTCATCATTTGAAGATTCATAATATTTATCAGTATAATTTTCATTTAAAGAGACATTTCTAATAGCTTAAGAATTGTGTACCTTTGCCATGAGACAATGATCTTCAATTGGTAATATGGCTATAAGTCCAATATTTCTTTATCCTAAGGACTCATATTATGAAGAATTATCTGATGAATCACTACTACTTGCACTCAAAGTATCATTTTCCTTCAAGACTTTCTTTGTCTTATAATACTTTTTCTTGTTTCTTTCAGAGTGTTTTTCCTTTCTGTATTTTCTCTTTAGTAAAGGACAATCAGGCCTTATATGACCTACTTTCTTACATTCATAACAAGTTACCTCTGAATATTTCTTGTCCTTCCTATCTTTCTTTTTGAATCTATATTGGAAGTCTTTCTTTCCCTCAATCTTGTTCATCCTTAGAGAAAGATTGGCTAACTCATTATCCGAGTGATCACTATCACTTGATTCTGATATAACAATTTTCTTGGCTTTGGATCTTGTAATCCTTTCAGGTGTTTTAACTTTAGATGTAAAGGCTACACTTCCATTCCCATTTTTCTTCTTATTAAAATCAGTATCTCTTTTCATTCTTATCTCATGCTGTAAAATAGTTCCAAAGAGTTCATCAAGAGTAATCTGGGAAACTTTTTTGTTTTCATCAATAGCTGTCCTTTTTGACTCCCATTCATTTGGCATTATATCAATAATCTTTTATACAAGAGCTTCATCATCAAGGACTTTTTCTACCATGGATTGTAAGCTGTTGAAAATTGTCATAAATCTCTGTTGTACTTTACATACTAGCTCTCCATATGGAAAAACAAATCCATGATACCCTGCTCGAAGCTTCGCTCTTCTTGTTTCTATAACCTTGGATGTAACAAAATTAGTGACTTCTAATTTCTTCCAAATACAGTTGGATGCTTCACATGATTATATCTGACTGTATATATTCCTAGTCATAGAGCATAATAAATTATTGCGTACCTTGTAATTTAGTTGATATTCTTGATTCTATTGGTTAGTGAAATACTGACTTCTTTGTCAGGAATCTTGTAACCACTAGTAAGAATAATAAAATTGTCTACACCGGAATTGATCACGAAAGTTTGCATACGATCTCTCCAGTAATCATAATCATTCCCATCAAATATAAGTGGTCTAGAAGGATTTAGATTGTCTATTGAACCAATATTTATTCCTGCCATCTATCAAAACAAAAAAATTTCCACTCCACACGTTAGTGTAGTAAGTAATTAAAATAGTAATATGAAAGAAAAGGTGCAAGTAATACAAATCTGTGGAAGATCACCTCTGATACCAATTGTTGGATCGAATATATAGAATTATAAGTATATTAGATGGAACAATACAAGAGGGGGGTGAATTGTATGTTTAAACTTTGTGTTTAAACACTTAAGAATTTAGTTTAAATGATCTCAAAATAATACAAATACAGACACCCACAAGTGTATTCAGTATAAAGGTATGATGTAATGTAACACAATTAGAAAAGTAATGTAATTGTATTCAAGATGAATACTATAATAAGAGTAAAACAATGGTGAATGATTGTACCTTAAAGCGTATAGAATCAATCGATACAATATGTAATAGTATAATTGTAATTGAAACAATTACAATTGAAAGTGTAAAGAAGAAAGGAAACAATACAAATTTCTTTCTAATACAAGAAGGAGTAGAAATATAAAATAATTACAATTATTTTGACCGAAAGAGAAGTGTTATCCATTCACCAGGGATAAAAGGTCTGTCTCACCAACACCTTGGTAAGCCCTCGATACGATGATCAGAACATCTATCCGCCTATCCCCGACAGCCCTCGATACGATGATCGGTACGTCTGTCTGCCTATCCCCGGCAGAGCTTGATACGATGATCGGTACGTCTGTCTGCCTATCCCTGGAATTCCTCAATACGATGATCGGTATATCTGTCTGCCTATCCCAGGCATCCCTCGATACGATGATCGGTACGTCTGTCTGCCTATCCCCAACAGCCCTCGATTTTGTAGGCAATCGACACCTCTGTCTTTCAATCACTTGAAAGCCCTTGATACGATGATCGGACGCACAAAGCAGGAGAGAAGTCACAGTGTCTCTCTCTAGAACTTTATAGAAGAAGAATATCACATGTGTTCCAAAGTCTCTCTTTTTCATCTTCAAATGACCTCCTATTTATAGGCCTCGGGTTCCAACGGTCATATTGCCTCAAACAGTCATATTTCTCCAAAAAACTCGGAGGGATCTGAACACCTGGCATTATAAAGGTCATATTAAAATAGAAAGCACAACATCATTTTGATTAGTTTGTAACTAACTCAATGACATCGTATTGATTAAAAAAAAGAAATATGAAGATGATAACCATGAGTACAATTAATATGAAATATGTGTTTTTGAATAAGTACCAAAACAAGTAAGTAATGAATGTATGAGTAGCATAGTCAATACAATTTCCAGAGTCAGTACAAAAAAACATAGTCAGTACAATCAGCATCGTACGATTGGCTTGGTCAGTACAATCAGCTTGGTCAGTACGATCAGCATTGTCAATACGATCGGCATGGTCAGTACGATCAGCATGGTCAGTACGATCAGCATGGTCAGTACGATCAGCATGGTCAGTACGATCAGCATGGTCAGTACGATCAGTATGGTCAGTACGATCAGTATGGTTAGTATGATCAGTATGGTCAGTACGATTAGCATGATCAGTATGATAAGCATGGTCAGTACGATCAGTATGGTCAGTACGATCAGTATGGTCAGTACGATCAGCATGGTCAGTACGATACGATAAACATGATAAAGGTTATTTGTGACTTCCAAAACAAGATATAAAGTCAAAAGAATACTTTTGACTCAACATTATCCACAATGATGTCTGTAATCTTGTCAAATAATTTTTATTCAATTGAGTTCTCCCTCATTCCCTAAATGTTCAGTTTCTAACCTTAATCCCTAATGTGGATAATTATTCTAAGATTCTTCGGTTTAGTCCCTTGATCTTATAAATAATATATATAAAATTATCACTAAAATCATTGCTAATAGACTTTACACCATCATGGATAAAATGGTCTCTGAGAACCAATTTGGTTTCATAAAGGGAAGATCCATTCAAGACTGAATCTCTCCTGTTCATAAAGTGTCAACAACTTGAATAAACCCAACAAAGGAGGTAACATAGCTATTAAGTTTGACATCAGGATAGCCTATGACACTCTGTACTAGAGATTCATATTCAATGTCTTGTAAGGATTTTTTTTAATACACAATTCATCCCTATGATCATGAATCTTTTCAACTCAGAGTCTATCTCTATTTTGATAAATGGCTCTCCAAAAGGTTATTTTAAATTCACTAAAGGTGTCAAACAAGGTGATATTATCTCTTCCATCCCTTTCTCAATAGAGGATAACTATATTAGATGCTTTATTAATCATCTAGAGTCCTTTAAGAAATAGAAACCCATTCATCTCTCTGAGAATTTAAATGCTCCTACACACCTTTTTTATGCTGAGGACACCATTATCTTCCTTCAAGTAGATAAAAGGAACATCCTCAACCTCAAAACTTTTCTCTCACAATATGAAGAGGTTTCTGGCCAAACCATTATTTGGAACATATCTTGCATCTTATTTGGGGAAAACTTCCCCCCCCCCAACCAAAAATGTATCATTATCAACGACCTCAGCCTTAAAGAATGTGTTCATCCTTTCAATTACCTTGGTGTCCCTATATTTTGGGCCAAACCCAAATCTTGTAATTTTGCATCTATTATTTACCATGTTCTTAAACAGGTAGCTTCATGGAAAGGCAAGGCTCTATCCATGGCTGGTAGGGCTTGCCTGGTTTAATGAACTATTGTATCCAAAATAGTTTAAACTATGATGGTTTATAAATGGAATGTTGGTCATATTAAAAAAAATGAACGTCTCCATTAAAAATTTCATCTGGACTGGTAATACCCTGAAAAGAAAGCTTGTGACTGTTCCCCCATTAACCTGTTGCAAGTCTATTAAGAATGGTGGTATTAATATTTAAAATATAATACTATTCAATAAATCCCTTCCGGCTGGAATTAAATGCAACCTTCTTCATAATCCTTCATATGCTATCACCTTTCATAAAAATAGATCCCTTACCAAACATAAGATGAGAAACTCTTGTTTCATTAATCCTTCCATTTGGCCTTCCATCAAATACACCTTCAACAAAATTTCAATTAATTCCAGTTGAATGGTCTCTTGTGACTCTTCTATAAAATTTTGGCTAGATAACTAGGCTGGAAAGCCTTTAATTTACCCATACGTACGTACGACCTACCATCTCCTTGACTATAACATTATTCATTTTTCATACCATAAATGAATGGTTTCATTTAAAATGTATAATTTATATATAAGAGAGGTTACTATTTCATGAATTTTATTCTATAGATGATGGACTTATGACCACATGAACTATTGACAAGATGCCAAGTTCATTTTCCACTCGAGTACCAAATATCGACAAAACACCCGATGTAATCATAAATAATTAATTAATTTTTATAACATGGTAATAAGTGATAATAAGGAATAATAAAAATGAAATATTTTATCATGTAAGTAGAAATTAAACTATGTTTATTATTCAGGAATATAATTATTGTACGTGAAGTGTCGGACTTAGGGTAAGGTACTACGTCTTAAGCTCCTTTCATTGAGGCATATCTTGATATTATGAACCATTAGTATACTATAAGGTGTATATAAAACCATTAATACATTTTATATCATGAATTAATATATTCTAATGATATTTAATATTTATTTTAATGTTATTATGTAATTATTTTTATTCAAGAGTTTCTCAAGTGTTAAGGGACTCTTTAACTAAAACCTCATTTTAAATGTTTTAACGATTTATTATTCTAAATATTTCTCATTGATTTCCATTTTTTAAAAATGGTTTTATGGATTTATTTATATCTAAATTATTTTTTAAAAAATTTTAATACCTTTCAAAAGTTTCAAATTGTTATTCGATAATGTGATTCAAGAATATTCTTTTTCAATTTTTTAATTTTGTTTTAAAAATGGATTGACTATTTCAATAACATGGATTTTTTTCTAACATATTCACCATAAATGGAATTTATATATTTTATATCGCTATTATGTTTTTATATTTATTTATGTTTACCATTTTATTTTTAAATAACATGTTTTCATTTATGAGTACACTAATTTGAAATATGAAATGTGATTTCAAAGTAGAAATGTTATTTTTTCCTTTATGATTGTTTTATGTGTTATGATTATGTTATAGTAATTAGGAATTTTATTTGTATATGGGTGGTTTAATGCTAAAAAAATGGTGGGTGATCCCATGATAGATCTCCAATGAATTGGTTAATGAGACGGAGGTTCACGTTAAGGTCTATCATAAGTGATTTACAAAATATTCTATGATGGGTATTCCCAATGTAACCATGAAAGTTACCCCCTATATAGCAGTGAATGATAAATTTTATGTATGATATGGATTCCAAAATTTACCTTTATGATATATAATTTCTATGAATTTTTTTAAGAATCTTATGAATTTATGAGTTATGTTAAAATTTTATTTTTTATGGGTGAAAGGTATGTTATTTTGAAAATGTATTCAGGGTTATAAAATATTCATGGACTACCAGATTTACTCATTATTTTATATTTCTTATTGAGATTTTTATTCTCATCCCATGCTTTTTAAATGTTTTCCACGACATATAAGGATGGGTAAGAGAAAAGAAAAAATTCAAGAATAATTTTATTAATAAAATAAATCATGTTTGTTTTTAAAAGGTTATATATTTTAGAAGAAATGTATATGGTTGTACATGTAACCACTTTGTATAAATTTGAGTTTTTGTTTAATAGTTATGGACTAATTCCCTAAAACTATAAACATGAAAAGACCATCAATGTGAATTTTTGACTTAACTCAAGATTATTTAATTTTTAAGGTAGGGGCCTTTTATATTGCATAATAATGATAATGTAAGGGTAGACTATTTTTTACCTTTATTTTTTACTATCCATCAAAAAATGAAAACAATGTTCCTACGTCTGTATGTCATATTATCTCCACAAATAGTGAAATTAATTTTTTTTATTTTGTTTTTAAGAATGATAATAAATATATTTATAATGAATATATATATATATATATTATATTCTTATCATGACTAAAACTCTATAATTTATAAACCCATGATAAAAGTCTAAGGTTTGGGACTGCAGAACCAAAACAGACTTCGAAAATGAAGCAGTTATAAATTAAAACAACGATTTTAAAATAAACTTATCTATAAAAGGGTTATTAGATATCATAAATAAATTAAAATTCATATGATAGATATGAATATGGTTTTTGAACACATTTATACCAAATACATATTTATGATACATGGGGTTTGAACATGGAGAAGGAACATCAAAACTTCAGGTAACATATTTATATATATGTACTATTTTATTGTGGATATTATCCAATTATATCATCACCATTATTTATATGGGTGGTTTATATTTAGGAATATGATATGAATATAACTCCCATTTTCATGGGTTATACTATTTCTTAATGAAATATGGAACCTATTTTATTTTCATTGGTTACGAAATGATGATATGATGGATGATTTACGATATATTCATACACATATTTAAATACCTCCAATGAATTGGTTAAAGTATTATATCTAAAGTGATATTAATGTGATACTAGTCAAGGTTCTTTATATATTATTGGAAACATGTCAAATTTCATTATCCATTGTGGGAAACAATTCAATGTTCATGATCCACTATTAAATATGTTTTGATTCATGATCTGATGGTATTGGTAGTTAAAAATGGCATATTAAATGGTTTCTATACATATAATAGTGATACAAACTCTTATGAAATTAACTTTTGGTTAATGATTTAGTTATAATGATTTATCATTCTTATGATTCATGTCTTTGGAAATGCTAATGTTTTATTTCGTAACTCATGCTTATTATATTTTTCATATTGAGTTTGCAAATTTTATTTCATTTTAATTATCTTATACCCTTATTATAGTCATATTATTTCATAAAATCATCGATTTATATCTCCCATGATTACCCTTACTATGTATCTAAGTATACTCTTTCTTATGTTTCCTTTCCCCCGGTTATGAAGAATGTTTCAATAGGGTATCCCTATGAGGGTTAATATGTGTTAAAATATTTATTGGAGATGTTTGTGATCTTTCATGAAATAATATTTTTTATATCAATTCTTCTAATACTCTAGATCTTTATGGTTATTACATGGATTAAGATTTTTGGAATTGAATTTTCATTAAAAAATATGTAATATTTATGTTTAAAAAGATTGGGTCATTATTGTTTGTATCAAAGTAGGGTTTAGTCATTAATTCGTGATTTGGTTTAGGAAAATTTTATTAAAACCCCTGAGATATGTCTAATTATAAGATAAAATACTAAAATTTTCGTAATGATCATGAATAACCTATGATAAACATATGGTGTTATAGAAGACGATGTCATCATTTAGACATTCAATAAATGTTTTTTTCTAGATTATGTAGTTTTTTACTATGATTATTGTTTCGCAAACAACTATTTTTAGTTTTAACCCATGGATTGAATCAAAATTAATTATGTTAATGTTGAATGTGATGTAAAATGCAATGATTTTACACCTAATAATGAAAATTTTATGGTCTCTCGAATGATGAACCTTATTGTTATGCTCATGAAACATTATAAATTTATGAATCATAATGAGTTTATAAAATATAATAGGTAGAAATGTACTAATTAATCTTTTATTGGGAAAAATATACATTATTTTAGTGGACCCTCTATTCCACTAGTGGCTGAGCAGTGTATTATCACCATATAGAAAATATTTTTTATTTTTCAACACTTGGGAAATTCAAAAAATTTCCCAGAAATATGTTATCTAGAATGTGACATACAACAATAGTAAAATTATATTAATAATTTAAGGGAAGTGGAATAAATTCAATCAATATAAATATATTAGTTTAAGGGGATATTCTTTAGTAAGTACTTTCCTTGTATTTTATGCAAAAAAATTGATGATGAATTACGTTAGATTATGTAAAATAATGATTAATCCATTTATACCTATGAGAAACATTTTACAAGATTTTTTATGGTATACCTTTAGTTTAATTATCATCCCTAAAAGTAAAACTGGTTGATTATTTAGTGGTGTAAAACCATGTCTCTAAAATGAATTTTCTATAATAGATTTCAAAACCAATGAAGAAATTATTCTATTTTAAATCTTGGTATAAATGTGAGTTGGAGATTCCAACCATTCCAATGTTTTCACTTTGAAAAGTAAGACTGAGTCCCTTGATAAAATCATAATGGAAAAATGGTCGCATCTCCAGTCCATAGTTCCTATCTGATTGATTTTTGTTGGAATGTTCATCCTATAAATCTTGTGATTCTCTCATTTGTTTAAATTTTTTGTAAATCTATAAATTTATTAGTTACCATTATGTGGATCCCATGACAATTTTTCTATAATGTAAGTAACATTTTATTTTATAAATGAACCTATGATCGTTTGTCAAAGAGATGATGAATATTAACATCCAATTGAAATTATTTCCATCTCATTGTTCATAATTTCTATCCAAGAGGGTTGTCTATCTCAAATGGTTCAAGAAAATCTCAACATAAAGGATTTATCTTATATATAGTAACTTTTGGAATTATTTTTAAAATTATAATTGGTCTAACTTTGAATCATGAATTTTAGTTTTCTATAGAACAAATACCAGGTGTTATGCATATTTCAAAGAATCGTTATAGAATGGACCTGATTGAGTTACAAGAATCAATGAAGAAAATCCTATAGAATCTTGAAAAGGGATTCATATTCCCTAGTGAATAACTATGGTGTGAACTTGTTCTTTTTTAAGAATAAATATGGGTTAATGCATCTTTTTATTTATTATCAATAACTTATCAAGATCACTATAAAGAACAATTATCATCCCCCCATACTGATGACTTATTTGATCTACTACATGGAGTTCAATAATTTTCCAGGATTAACTTTCTTGATAGATATTCTCAATTGATGGTTAAGAAAGAGAATATACTCAATATATTCTTTTGTACAATGTATGGATTCTATGAATTTATATTGATACCGTTTTAACTTATTAATTCCCCCGCTATAGTCATGGATTTAAGGAATATAGTTTATAGTGATTACAATGATCATTCATTGTAGTATTTATAGAAGATATTATTCTATATTCAAAGACGAAGGAAGAATATGAAGATCAAAAGAGGATTGTGATGTAGATCTTATGGAGGGAGAAACTTTATGAAAATTTTACGAAGTGTGAATTTTTGATTCAGAATGTTTTATTCTAGGATAATATAATCTAATGTGAGGCTATATCAGCTAATCCATTAAAGATAGAATATATTATGAATTGGAATTTCCAACTATGGTAACTTAAATCCATATTTTTATTAGATTGGATGAATATTATCTACTTTTTTTGATAAATTTATAATGTTTATATAACTCACTCACTATGTTGACTCCGAAAGGTCCTCGATTCTAGTGGGCAGAGAAATGTGGGAACAATAAAATGGATATGAAAAGATGGTTTGTTAGTGAACCTATTATTAAAATATCCTTCATTGGTGAATGGTTTTTGATCTATAGTGATGAAATGATGAAAGTACTTGGATGTTTTATCATGGAGATCATGTATTCTTGAAACTAATTGAAGGCTTGTGATAAAAATTACTAAACTTATAACATGGAGTTAAATGTGATATTTTTTACATGAAATATATAGTGGAATTATTTTTTTATATAAAGGAGTGATATATATATATATATGAAAAAAATTTAATGTATTAATTTACTAGGATAATTTTGAATATACACAAGAGAAGATGGTCCGAGATGATTAAAAATTAAGAATTCATAGTACATTACTAAGCTAGGAAAGAGAAAATGGTGGCCAATGATATGAGTCTAAATATCCATGCTATCCTATCTATGATAAAGAATAAAAAATTTCAATATTTATGTATTGGAAATGGATAGATATGAATATCTTGAAAGAAGGGATAAATCTTAAATTACATAAATAAATGTTCAACCATCAAACCATGTGATGACTAAGGAGGTACAAAATGAAGATGTTAAGTTGAAAAAAAAGTTGGGAAATTTTAATGAGTTTTTCCTAGATTTTTGGGAATAATAAGGTTCAAAAACTTTGTATACATCCTATTAATATTTGAAAAAGGAGCAGTTGGATAAGTCTTTTCATCATTTTATATTCACTATGGGAGTACAAAGATCTATAGAGTGGTGAAAGAATATTCCTCATAGAACTATATAAAGGGAGATATTGATATTTTTCATCTCTCTAATTGTGGTTTCAGAATTTTAAGGATAAGATATGGATGTATAATCGGATGTTACACCCATCACACACACTATAATGGAAATGGGATATAATCACTATTGATTTTTTCATCAGACTCTCAAATATATTTAATGGACATATATCTATATTAGTTTTATTAAACCGCCTTATGAAGTTGGAACACTTAATTGATATTAGATAATACATATCTATTGATTATGTTGTAATAATATATATTAAGGAAATGTTATGATTGCAAGGAGTACCACTTTCCATATTACATGATTGGAATATGAGGTTTACCTTGATGTTCTAGATAAGTCTTCAACTGGATTAGGATACATAGGTGAGTTTCATTATGGTGTATCATACTCAGAAATATTTTCTTTCTGATTGAACTATTGAAACCCTAGATGATTTTATGAGATCTTGTTATATGGATTTTATAGGTGGTTGGGAATGACACCAACCTCTAGTCTAGTTTTCTTACCAAAATATATTTCACTCAAGGATTATGATGCATCCTTATAAAGACATATATATAAATAAGTGTCGATATCCAATTCACCAAGATTAATTAATAGAATTAAATATATTGGGATGTGAGATAGATAAAAAATAAAAGATAATTTTAAAACTATCCTATAGGACATCGAGGAATCTTGGAGTTAATAGAATTTTTATAGTGATAATCATAGTGATGATATGAAATTTTATTTTGGTGAGAAGGTTTATATATTCATTTATACATGGAAGAAGGTTATTAGTTTTATGAACAAATTAAATTTAGGCCTTAGGTATATTTTCCCCATCAATGTTCTTGATCAAGTTGGGATGGTAGCTTAACTCTCAGCACTTCTACTAAACCTCTTTCATGTTCATGATGTGTTACATGTATATCTTCCAAGGAAGAACATAAAAAATAATATAATACTACTAAACATAGGGGTCATACCAATGGAGAGAGATCTTTCATATGAGTAATGACTATTAGAAATATTGGATTATCGAGAAAAAGTTCTATAAAGTAAGACAAATTTCCTTGTTAATTTCCTTTAGAGAAAATATAAATTAAAAAAAGGAACATTGGAATCTGAGGATTCAATTATATAGAGATATACTAATTTATTTAATCATAATGATTAATTTTGAGGGATACGTTCATTTTAAGGGGTTTATAACATAATACGTCAATAATTTTTGAAAATTTTTCCCTTTAAATAATATTGTTTCCTCGATAGCTTATTTTACAAACTATATGGAGTTTAAATTTATTGTGATATACAATTATAATATTATTCTGTTTTGGCTATCACAGAGTCATTGAATTATGGGGAATGAATAGTAAAAACAAAACTATGAATAATATATGGTTTATTTTTTTTGAAAAATTGTGTTTAATGCACATAATTTATTTTGATATTAAAAAACTAAATTAATCACTATTGGTGAATAATTTTAATTATATATATATATTTTATATTAAATAATATTTTTTAATATTAATTTAGTATATTTATAGTCAAGGGAAAAAAAATAAATCAGGATTTATACTTAAAATGGTATTTAAAAACAAATTTTCATCAGGTTTTTACACAAATCTTAAAAATTGTTTTTTACAATTATAAAAGTTGAATTTGATTATATGGATTGCATATTTATATTTTGAATGTTTAAAATTGGTAAATGGTACCGTTTTATTTTTAGACATTATGAATAGTAACCATGGTAAAATTTGTTGCCATAATAAAGGGTTAATCATGTTAATCTGGGATAAAACTAAGTGAAAAGTATATAATTATTGATATTATTTATAATTGGATGATGGTAATTTGAATCTTATATTTTTAGTCTCAAATTAATTTTATTAATGGAAAAATTTCTATATAACTTACAAATATATTATTTAAATAAAAGAAAGATACAAAATGAAATACCCTTTGTTTTAAATAACCATTATATCTCTACATAGGGAAAAAAGTAAGATTTGAATGAATAAAAATTTATAGTTTTGTTATAATATTTTTTTAATTATGTTATTTTATTTATAATTTTTTATGTAGTAAATAATTATCTTAAATGATTACATAATTTCTAAATAGTATCTACTAAACTAATGGAAATAAAATAAATGATATTAAAAATATTTAAATTTATATAATTTGACTGATTTAATACATCCCAAGAAATTTATTTATTACTATTGAAAATTATAGTTTTTTAAGAGTTATATTCCAATTAAAACTTTTTAAAAATTTCTTTTCAGTAAAATAAAATTAATAATGTCAAAAATGGATATTAATAATATTTTATCAAAATAATATTTTATTAAATTATTTAAAAATCGAATAAAAATCACTAAATAGAAAAAAAGGATAATATATATTCTAAAATGTGATCCCATGGAAATTTATGATCGAATTATGAATTTATATGTAAAAAATGTAACATTTTAACTGTGAAAAAGGTGTTACTGTAATTAAAATTAAAATTGGTAAGTCGAGTAGTTAATAAAAAAGATAATATTTAAATGATAAAAACCTATCAAAATTTTATTCTATTAGTTGATTAAATACCTATAATATATATTCTTTGAAACACTATCCTTTAGGAAGAATTTAGGATAGATAATGACTTTATTATAATTTAATATTTTATGTATTTTCAAAAGTTCCCCTCACCTTAATTATAAAAGGGCACCCATTCCCTAACTTTTTCACAAATCTCTGAGCCTCCCATAATGTACATTAATGGAAAATTTACCATATAAACTGAATTAAACACGTTTTATAGGTGTTTTTGTTCCCAAAACACCAGTCTTAGGAATCTTAATAGGATATCTAAATGAGATCTTTCAAAGATGAGGTAATCATCTTAACTGATCAATTTCTTTTTTTACTTCTTATTTAACTCATAAAAATCCATCTTATTTATCATAAAATATTAAATTTATAATCATAAATATACTTAATTTTATTATTATTATGAATTCACCTTTATCCCCCTCCTTCTCATCTAATAGGAAGTTAAAAATATTGGTTGTGTATACATACGGTTTAGCATTTCCACATAGCGATATAATTTATTTTTAATCACTATATTTCATGGATGGTTATTGTGATGGATTTAAAGTTCCTATATGATATTTACGAAATAATTATACTTCATAAAACATAATATAAAATATAACTTCTTACCATCCAAATTGTTTGAAAATGATAACATTGACCGTGCATACGTGTGGACGACCACGTCTTCAAATCGATGTGATTTTATTTAATTTTCATTATACATTGATGGTAATAAAGAGAGATTCAATAGATTTATATGATATATATGATATAATAATGATCCTGGAATGGTAAATAAAAATTTTCCATTCTTTCATTCTGTCTTTCTAAAAAATAAATTTGTGTCCATGCGTCCGTACACTATACCAACTTCATTAATATTGTAATTAATCTTTATATATATTGAATTAATTTGTGATTAAAAATATGCATTTAATATATAAATAGGATATTTTTACCATGATTAAAATTATAAAAATTATGGAACCATGAACAAATTTTATGTACTGGGACTACAAAATCGAAACATGCTTGGAAAATGAAGCAATTATCACCTGAAATAGTAATTTTAATTAAAAATTATTAATAAATAGTTTATAATATGTCATAAAAAATAATACATTTTATGATATATAATAATATTTTTATGTAATTCATGTGTAATAAATCCATACTTATTATTTAGGAGGTTATAAATTTGTCATAGTTTTAGAATACTTTAGATAAGGATTTATGCCTTAATGAAATTTTAATTGAGATTATTTAAACGTAAATTTCCATTGTGGAAATTATACGATCCTTAGATAATTATTTATTTCATTATATTATCGTATATTTATTTCTTTAGAATGGATATTTTCTTCTCATTTTCCTCAATTCAATCATTTAATTTTTTAAAAGGTTATTTTTAAGTAAAATAAACATTATTTCCATCTTCGGTCAAAAATGTTTTTTCTTCCATAAGAATATTTTATAAAAATGTTCTAAGTAAGGATTATTAAATTATCTTGTTAATTTTTAAATAACATTTTAGCAATGTTACACCCTTTAAATTTATTTAACAAATAATATTTTTTCCATTTTTCGAACTAGGTAATTTTTTATAAAAATATAAACGAAATGTTTTCTTTTAACTTATACAGAAAGAATGAAATTTTTCACTATCATGACCACACAATATTTTTATTCACTACCAAAAACAACATTGGGTGTTGATTTTTTTTAAAGGGTATGTGATCCAATGATACCCTTAGTATTATTTTTCCAGATGGTTTATTTTTAATAAAACCCATTTTCATGGGTTATACTATGATTTGATGAAATATGGAACCATTTTTTATTGAATGAGATATTATGTGATAATATGATGGATGATTTATGATATTGTGGAACCCATATGTATCTTTTTAATCATGTGGTGTGTGGTACCTATATCTCCATCCAATACATCGATTAATGTATTATATCTCTTGAGATATCAATGGGAATCTTGTTAAATTGACTGATCTGTTATCGTAAAGAAGAAAAAGTCATTGATTCATTATGTGAAACAAGTAAATGTTATTGATATACTATAGGAAATAGGTGTTGATATATGATATGGTGATCATGGTAGTAAACCCTGACATATGAAATGGATTATATACTTATGATGGTTCCACATAATTTTGAGAAATTAACCTATAGATATTGATTGAGTTATGATGATTTATCATTCCTATTATTCATGTAATTTTAAATGATAATGTTTTGTTACAAAAGTCATTAATGTGATATTTTTCAGATTGTGTATAAAATTTTTAAGCTGTGGTCAAGATATTATATTATTATGATTATCTTATGATTAAATGTGATCATTTATTGATATCTCCCATTCTTAACCTTATATTTCATCTAAGATAAAACATTCATATTATTCATTTCCCAAGTTTATGAATATTTCTTTAAGTTCCATACACCTATAAAGAGAAATATTTCAGATGATCATTATGAGAGATGTTGAAAATATTTCATTAATTATGATCATTTTATATGTAGTCTTAAAATTCTCTAAAGAATTATTCTCCTAATTTGGATAAATTTTTTCTAAATTGAGTATTTATATAAAAATATTTAATATTTATTTATGAAAATATTAGGCTCTTATGAGAACATTTTGTTTCATAGGATCAACTAATATTTAGAGTTACTATGAGCTAACATATCAATAGTGAATCACATCATCAAGAATATCAAAAACCCTAAAGCATATGACCTATATAATAACCGTAAAGCTTATATGAGCAGTTGGACACTATAGATCTATATGTGAAATCTACAAGTGAAGGACCCCGGGACACCCTGAGAGGGGATGGGTGAATCAGGGTGACCACTTTTTCTTTTAATGTGATGGATCTTGTTCCCACGTTGGTAGGAACTTTTTGAACCTGTATGACGATTATGATCAGAAAGAAAACATTCACAAGCACAGAGAAGGCACAGCCATTTTTACTTGGTTCACCACTAAGGGCTACGTCCAAGGAGCATATGCCGACAGGTTGTCGGTCGTACCAAAATCCACTATGCTTCACTAGCTGTAGATTACAAATGTTCGGGTACAGTCGCTCTGTCCCAGGCTCACTGCCTTTACAAAGGTTCAGGGATAGCTCACTACCTCCCTTGGGTCACTCCTGTTGACTCCCCCTGGCTCACTGCCGTTGGTGAAGTCCCACTCAGTTTATAGACGTGAAGGTCTCTTCTTCATTTGCATAAGACTGCAACCTTTGTTGTATGTAGATTCTCTATTGAAGTCCAATTCTCACCAGATGAATAATATCACTTTTCCTCGAATGTACCGAGTAGTCTATCGGCTTTCGTGCAACTCCAAACAGGCCGGTGGGCTTCAGCAAAACCAGGCGCGCTTCTCCAAGACAGTCGCGCAAGTCCCACTACGGCGCGCAAGTCCAAACTGGCGCGCAAGTGTCATCAACACACATGCGCGACTCTTCCTTCCCCAACTACAAACTTGCGCGGTCCACTTCCTTTCTCTTCCAAACCGCCTTGGGCGCACAGCCAAAAACCCTGCGCGCAAGCTCTACTTGCGCGACAAAACTACCACCTGCGTGACTCAACCACCTGCGCGACGAGAGCTCGAACAATCTCTCGGCCTTGAACTCCGTGAGAAATGAGGAGGGGTGGTCTAGTATTTATAGGCAAACTGGACCCCCTGCGCGGCGGCGCGAAAGTCCCTCTACGGTGCGCAAGTCTTGTCTTCAATAAACTCTGTCGCGCAACTCACTTGCGCAACCCAACCAACACTTGCGCGACCTTCTTTCCTTAGCCAAATTTTGATGCTCTGATCCTAAAAAACATATGGCGCGCAAGTCTTTTTTCCTCCAAGAGCACGGCGCACAAGTACCTTTTCCAAAAAAACACTTTACTTTATTGGCCGATTTTTAGGCCCAAAAATTCGGCAAACACTGGTAAACAGCGCCACCTTCACTACTGTTTTCTGCTTGAACGGTATGATCGCTTTGTTGGTACACACCCTGAACTTCCACTGAGGATTGACAACAAACACAAACCATACACCAAAACATGCTTTGAAGAACTTGGTTCCAACAATCTCCCCCTTTGGGTTTGTTGGCAATCAGAATAAATTCAATAGATCTCCAACCATGAGCAAATCCAAAACGCAAGAATCAACTCAGCCAACACTCTAAGTCTACGTGAGCAATGCTCGGTGTAGAAAACAAGAGAGGAAGCTTGAATTGGGTCTTAGAGTTTTTAAATTCTCCATGACGCCCGATGTTATCCTTATTAAACTTCTCATCACAATCTTATACTTCTCATCACAGAAGAATTTCTTGGCTTGAATTTATTCCTTTCTCCCCCATTGACGATAAAACCAAAGACCGAAAAGTTTGTTCAACGTTCAGCTCAATCCATACTCCCCCTGGATAGTATCTCCCCCATAAACATGCGTCACAACCATAAGCAGATAAAAACAGTTAAAACAAACGGGGAGAGGGGAATTCCGGAGCCTCCTTATGCAGTAGGAGGTGGTCGAACACCGAGGTTAAACCGATGCTTCTCGAACACAGCCACAGACAATGGCTTGGTTAGGATATCATCCACTTGCTCATTAGTTCCAACATGATCCATTTTAATCACACCTTGTTCAACCTTTTCTTTGATAAAATGATACCGTATTTCAATATGTTTTGTACGAGAATGCTGAACTGGATTCTTCGTAAGATCAATTGCACTGTTGTTATCACAATAAATCACCATTGGTTACTGCACCTTATCACCAATATCTATTAGCTGCTGCTTCATCCAAAGAAGTTGAGTGCGTGCTTTTGTAGAGGAGATATATTCAGCTTCAGCAGTACTAAGAGAAGTACTTTCTTGTTTCTTGCTCAACCAGCCAACACATTTCTGCCATATATAGAAAGCTCCACCACTAGTGGACTTTCTGTCTACAACATCACCAGCCCAGTCAGCATCAGAAAATTCTGATAATTCACTGTCCCTGCCTGCAGCAAAAAATAACCCGAAGTTATGTGTACCTTGAATGTACCTCATGATTCTTTTTACTGCTGCCATATGTTCCTCCTTTGGATTACTCTGAAAGCGGGCCGCAAGGAATGTTGCAAAGACAATATCTGGCCTTGTCACTGTCAGGTACAGTAGGCTTCCAATGATCCTCCTGTACATGGTGGGATCAACAGAGTTCCCATCCTCATGCTTTCCAAGTTTAGTTCAAACTTCAATCGGAGTTGACATTGGTTTGGAGTCTTGCATATTGAACTTCTTTAGCAGTTCTCTTGCATATTTTTCCTGAGAAATGAATGTGTATTCCATCTTTTGAATCACTTGCAGCCCCAAGAAATATGTGAGCTCCCCAATCATAGACATTTCAAATTCTGATTTCATGTGGTTGGCAAATTCATCCACTGATTTCTTCCTGTTTCCACCAAATATGATATCATCAACGTAGACAAGAACCATGAATTGATCTTTTGGAGAATTCTTCACATAGAGATTGTGATCAACTCCTCCTCTTTTGAATTCCAACTTCTTGATATATGAATCTAGTCGTGAGTACCACGCCCATTGTGCCTGCTTCAAACCATATAGAGCTTTCTTTAGTTTGTAGACCTTTGTTTCATCGGTACCCAAGACAAAGCCCACTGGTTGTTCAATGTATACTTCTTCTTCGAGTACACCATTCAAGAATGCTGTCTTGACATCCATTTGATATACTTTATATCCTCTTTGGAGTGCCATGGCAAGGAAAAGCCTGATTGACTCCAGTCTAGCCACTGGAGCAAAGGTTTCTTCAACATCAATGCCTTCAATCTGAGAGTATCCTTTACATACCAGTCGTGCCTTGTTTCTGATGACACTTCCATGCTCATCAAACTTATTTTTGAAGATCCATTTGGTACCAATCACATTGTGACCTTCGGGTCTCTGGACAAGATCCCATGTCTGATTCTTGTCAATCTGATCTAATTCATCATTCATGGCTTTCACCCAAGATATATCTTTTGCAGCTTCTTCGAATGAGGATGTCTCTACAACTGATAGAAATGTAGATTGCGTGGTATTCCTCATACCTTGTTTGAGTGGGTGCACTCCTGTCCCCAATTATGTTGGATGGATCAATCTCAGCTCTTCGATTTCTCCTGCGAGGTTCAGTAGTATTTTCGTCAGCCATAGTTTCTTCTTCAGATTATTCTTCTGAGTCAACATCATGATGTGACTGCTGAGTGTTTTGAACAACTTCATCTATTTCTACACTTGTATTTTCTTCACGTTCACATTCTTCCTGACTTTCTATCACATCATCATATGACGTCCTTGAAGCATTTGT
The DNA here is from genome assembly GCA_963277665.1 of Viscum album. Taxonomy (NCBI): domain Eukaryota; kingdom Viridiplantae; phylum Streptophyta; class Magnoliopsida; order Santalales; family Viscaceae; genus Viscum; species Viscum album. The sequence goes on from OY728146.1 coordinate 1,788,741,890, forward strand.
GGTTTTCTCTTCAATTATCTTAACATCACTGCTTTCCACAACTCTTCCCAAATGCTTGTTGAAACATTTGTAGGCTTTTCTGTTCATTGAGTAACCAAGGAAAATTACTTCATCTGCATTGTCGCCATATTTCCCTTGATTTCCTTCTTTGTTCATGATGAAGCATTTACTTCCAAAGACACGAAAGTATTTTAGAGACGGCTTCCGTCCATGCCACAATTCATATGGTGTCTTCGTCTCACCCATATAAAGTCATGTTCGATTCTGAATGTACACTGCAGCTTGAACAACCTATTTCCAGTAATGTCGTGGAATACGACTCTCAATCAGCATAGTTCGTGCCATGTTGGTCACCTGTCGATTCCTACGTTCAACAACTCCATTTTGTTGTGGAGTTCTCACAGCAGCTACCTCATGCTGTATCCCATGCTTCTCTAGATAATTCTCAAATTCAATGGACGTGTATTCTCCTCCATTGTCAGATCGGAGCACTTTGATTGTTTGTCCAGTATCATTCTCGGCGATTCGCCGATATGTTTTCATGCAGTCAAGGACTTGTCTTTTCCTGTGAATGACCATCACACATGACATTATTCTGTAATCATCAATGAAAAGGACAAAGTACCTTTCTCCATGTGTTCCTGCAACATTTATTGGACCACAAACATCTGTATGAATCAGATCAAGAAGGTGAGATGCCATTTTCTTCTTTGGCCGATATGAACTGTAGACCAGCTTCCCACGAATACAAGCATCACACGATTTTTCACGCTCACGCTTCAAGTTGGGAATGTCCATGACAATTCTCAATTTTGATATTTTCTCCATGTCTTGTTGATTGATGTGTCCCAATCTCCGATGCCACAGATTGTTTTCTTCTTCAAAAGTCATGTAACATACATTTTCTTCACTATCAACCTGATACAAGTTTCCTTCTGTTCTGCATCCCTTCATAAGAGAATTGCCAGTTTTTCCCTTGATAGTGCAGCCTTTGTGATTAAAGGTAACAACAAGTCCTGAGTCACAGAGTTGACTCACGCTGAGGAGATTATGACGTAGGCCATCTACGTAAAGGACTTCAGTCTTCTTTAGTTCTCCATTAGCTAATTTGGTACTTCCACTCCCATTGATTTTCAGAGCCCCATCATTACCAAATCTTACTGTACTATCAACATTCTTTATGATATTTGTTAGTAGGCCGGAATTACCTGTCATATGTGATGAAAAACCGCTATCTAGAATCCAGGTACTGTTGTTCTTTGTAGCTTTGAGGGCTACCTCTGCAAGGTTTGATTTCTCAATATTCCTCCTTTCCTTCCATGAGACATTAGATTGAGTATATAGAACTGATGGCCTTTCAACTATCTCTTCCGCATACCCAGGTTCTTCATAGTCAAAGTCTTCTTTAAGAGGTGAGAACCTGTTTGAAAGAGCAACATTGTCTTGCTGACGAGACTTGACTTGTCTGGAACATCTGTATGAGGTGTCAATGTCCCTTCTCTACCTGCAATTAATGGCCTTATGACCAAAGTTAGAACAACGAAAACAATATCCATAGAAATTATTTCTTCTATAAGAATTAGGATATGAAATTGTTCTGCTTTGTTGAGCATCTATATCTTCTCCATTCAGATAGCTTCTTGCCTCTTCACAATAATAAATGGTATGACCCAGATAGCCACAGAACTGACACTTCATGAGAAGAAATGTCTTCTCACTTGAATTTCTCCTTATAGCTTCTTCCTTGGGAGAATAGTAAGACAGTCTTCCATTTTTGAAAGTTTGAGGATAATTTTCAGGTATCCTTTTAGTTTGGATTGAGGGTTCCTTTTTTAGCACTCTAGGTAACATTTCAACATGTTCAACTTTCATCTTATCTTTCTTTTGGATCTTTTAAATTCCAGCAGTTGATGACTCAACCTCACAGCCAATTCCACTCTTTCCCATGCAAGCGGGTCTTTGATCACTCAAGATTTTTCCAACCCCATCTGAACCACACTTGGCTCTTGCTAGTAATTCTGCATCTGAGAATCGTCCAAACTGTATTTTCTTCCATGATTCTTTTGGAACTGATTCAGTCTCCAGTTTACTCCTTAGAGTAACTACTTCCTCCTCAAGACCCTCAGGAGTCTTGGATTTTTCATCCAGTCGGGATGTGATTTCATTGATGACCTTTGCCTGCTCTTCAATTCTCAGCTTCAGATCTACTACATCATCATTTCTTTCAATTATTTTAGATTGTACCTTCACAAATTCTTCCAGTCGTTCAATTTCAACTTCATGTTGATCAACATATTCAGTTGATTCTTCTACAATTGATTTCCACTTATTGCAGCTCTTACATTTAATCTTAAGCTTACTAACCGCATCCTTAAGTTGCATCTCAGGATCTACACAAGTTCTCAGTTGTTTTTCTCCTTCAGTATCTTTTGGCTTTTCAACAGTGGCCATCATAGATGCATGGTTCCCAGTTTTGAATTCTGGTTCTTCTTCATCACAGAATTCATTATCATCTTCTTCCTCTTCACAGACAAAACTCTTCCTTTGCATTTTCTTACCAGATTTGAAGTCTCCCTTTTTGAAGAACCTTCTCTGAGGCTTCATGAAGTTTTCATCCTCACTATATTCATCATTGATAATTTTTAAACACTGAGAAGCAATGTGCCCAACTTTTCCACAACGGAAACACGCGAGAGGTAACTTCCCTTTGAATTTCCCTTTCCCCTTCTGGAACTTCTTTGCAATGAGAGAAAGAATTTCTTTTTCTTCGTCATCTTCACCGCTACTATCATTTGATATTTTCAGTTTATCCATGGCCTTGAATGCCATTTCCTTGCTCACCCGAGTCGTAGCATCTTCAGGTTTGACTCTCATTTCATATGCTACCAAACTGCTCAGTAGATCATCTAAAGAAAGTTTGGAACGATCTCTTTCCTCAAGGGAAGACACCTTCGCATTATAAAGAGGTGGAAGTCTTCTCAGTATTTTCTTTACAATATCAATGTATTTGATTTCTTCGCCTAGACCCCGAATAGCTCCAACCACTTCGGTAATTCGATTGAAGAAAGAGACTGCATTCTCGTCTGGATGCATCTTCAGATCATCAAACCGATTGTGCAGCACTTGTAGTTTCGCCTCCTTCACTTTCCTATCACCTTTATAAATATTCTCAAGTTTATCCCACATGGATTTTGCTGAGGTGAAATTCATCAACTTTAGGTAGATCTGATCAGAAAGGGCTGCAGTGAGTGCATTCTGTGCTTTAGCATCTACAACAAGAAGTTTCCTGTCTATTTCAGTCATAGCAAGGCCTGTTGGATCGGTGACTTTTATTCCTTGCACAGTAGAAAAAAGAACTTCTATTCCAATAGATCTTAGATGAGATCTCATTCTGTTCTTCCAGATCTGGAAATTGCTTCCATCGAAGTGAGGGACTCCCCTGACATTGATCGCGTTTTCCATGACGAAGAAGGTCAGATTCAACCCCAGCAACCTTTACGCTCTGATACCACTTGAAGGACCCCGGGACACCCTGAGAGGGGAGGGGTGAATCAGGGTGACCAATTTTTCTTTTAATGTGATGGATCTTGTTCCCACGTTGGTAGGAACTTTTTGAACCTGTATGACGATTATGATCAGAAAGAAAACATTCACAAGCACAGAGAAGGCACAGCCATTTTTACTTGGTTCACCACTAAGGGCTACGTCCAAGGAGCATATGCCGACAGGTTGTCGGTCGTACCAAAATCCACTATGCTTCACTAGCTGTAGATTACAAATGTTCGGGTACAGTCGCTCTGTCCCAGGCTCACTGCCTTTACAAAGGTTCAGGGATAGCTCACTACTTCCCTTGGGTCACTCCTGTTGACTCCCCCTGGCTCACTGCCGTTGGTGAAGTCCCACTCAGTTTATAGACGTGAAGGTCTCTTCTTCATTTGCATAAGACTGCAACCTTTGTTGTATGTAGATTCTCTATTGAAGTCCAATTCTCACCAGATGAATAATATCACTTTTCCTAGAATGTACCGAGTAGTCTATCGGCTTTCGTGCAGCTCAAAACAGGCCGGTGGGCTTCAGCAAAACTAGGCGCGCTTCTCCAAGACAGTCGCGCAAGTCCCACTACGGCGCGCAAGTCCAAACTGGCGCACAAGTGTCATCAACACACATGCGCGACTCTTCCTTCCCCAACTACAAACTTGCGCGGTCCACTTCCTTTCTCTTCTAAACCACCTTGGGCGCACAGCCAAAAACCCTGCGCGCAAGTTCTACTTGCGCGACAAAACTACCACATGCGCGACTCAACCACCTGCGCGACGAGAGCTCGAACAATCTCTCGGCCTTGAACTCTGTGAGAAATGAGGAGGGGTGGTCCAGTATTTATAGGCAAACTAGACCCCCTGCGCGGCGGCACGAAAGTCCCTCTACGGTGCGCAAGTCTTGTCTTCGATAAACTCGGTCGCACAACTCACTTGCGCAACCCAACCAACACTTGCGCGACCTTCTTTCCTTAGCCAAATTTTGATGCTCTGATCCTAAAAAACATATGGCGCGCAAGTCTTTTTTCCTCCAAGAGCACGGCGCACAAGTACCTTTTCCAAAAAAACACTTTACTTTATTGGCCGATTTTTAGGCCCAAAAATTCGGCAAACACTGGTAAACAGCGCCACCTTCACTACTGTTTTCTGCTTGAACGGTATGATCGCTTTGTTGGTACACACCCTGAACTTCCACTGAGGATTGACAACAAACACAAACCATACACCAAAACATGCTTTGAAGAACTTGGTTCCAACAATCTCCCCCTTTGGGTTTGTTGGCAATCAGAATAAATTCAATAGATCTCCAACCATGAGCAAATCCAAAACGCAAGAATCAACTCAGCCAACACTCTAAGTCTACGTGAGCAATGCTCGGTGTAGAAAACAAGAGAGGAAGCTTGAATTGGGTCTTAGAGTTTTTAAATTCTCCATGACGCCCGATGTTATCCTTATTAAACTTCTCATCACAATCTTACACTTCTCATCACAGAAGAATTTCTTGGCTTGAATTTATTCCTTTCTCCCCCATTGACGATAAAACCAAAGACCGAAAAGTTTGTTCAACGTTCAGCTCAATCCATACTCCCCCTGGATAGTATCTCCCCCATAAACATGCGTCACAACCATAAGCAGATAAAAACAGTTAAAACAAACGGGGAGAGGGGAATTCCGGAGCCTCCTTATGCAGTAGGAGGTGGTCGAACACCGAGGTTCAACCGATGCTTCTCGAACACAGCCACGGACAATGGCTTGGTTAGGATATCAGCCACTTGCTCATTAGTTCCAACATGATCCATTTTAATCACACCTTGTTCAACCTTTTCTTTGATAAAATGATACCGTATTTCAATATGTTTTGTACGAGAATGCTGAACTGGATTCTTCGTAAGATCAATTGCACTGTTGTTGTCACAATAAATCACCATTGGTTGCTGCACCTTATCACCAATATCTGTTAGCTGCTGCTTCATCCAAAGAAGTTGAGTGCGTGCTTTTGTGGCGGAGATATATTCAGCTTCAGCAGTACTAAGAGAAGTACTTTCTTGTTTCTTGCTCAACCAGCCAACACATTTCTGCCATATATAGAAAGCTCCACCACTAGTGGACTTTCTGTCTACAACATCACCAGCCCAGTCAGCATCAGAAAATGCTGATAATTCACTGTCCCTGCCTGCAGCAAAAAATAACCCGAAGTTATGTGTACCTTGAATGTACCTCATGATTCTTTTTACTGCTGCCATATGTTCCTCCTTTGGATTACTCTGAAAGCGGGCCGCAAGGAATGTTGCAAAGACAATATCTGGCCTTGTCACTGTCAGGTATAGTAGGATTCCAATGATCCTCCTGTACATGGTGGGATCAACAGAGTTCCCATCCTCATGCTTTCCAAGTTTAGTTCAAACTGCAATCGGAGTTGACATTGGTTTGGAGTCTTGCATATTGAACTTCTTTAGCAGTTCTCTTGCATATTTTTCCTGAGAAATGAATGTGTATTCCATCTTTTGAATCACTTGCAGCCCCAAGAAATATGTGAGCTCCCCAATCATAGACATTTCAAATTCTGATTTCATGTGGTTGGCAAATTCATCCACTGATTTCTTCCTGTTTCCAACAAATATGATATCATCAACGTAGACAAGAACCATGAATTGATCTTTTGGAGAATTCTTCACATAGAGATTGTGATCAACTCCTCCTCTTTTGAATTCCAACTTCTTGATATATGAATCTAGTCGTGAGTACCACGCCCATGGTGCCTGCTTCAAACCATATAGAGCTTTCTTTAGTTTGTAGACCTTTGTTTCATCGGTACCCAAGACAAAGCCCACTGGTTGTTCAATGTATACTTCTTCTTCGAGTACACCATTCAAGAATGCTGTCTTGACATCCATTTGATATACTTTATATCCTCTTTGGAGTGCCATGGCAAGGAAAAGCCTGATTGACTCCAGTCTAGCCACTGGAGCAAAGGTTTCTTCAACATCAATGCCTTCAATCTGAGAGTATCCTTTACATACCAGTCGTGCCTTGTTTCTGATGACACTTCCATGCTCATCAAACTTATTTTTGAAGATCCATTTGGTACCAATCACATTGTGACCTTCGGGTCTCTGGACAAGATCCCATGTCTGATTCTTGTCAATCTGATCTAATTCATCATTCATGGCTTTCACCCAAGATATATCTTTTGCAACTTCTTCGAATGAGGATGTCTCTACAACTGATAGAAATGTAGATTGCGTGGTATTCCTCATCCCTTGTTTGAGTGGGTGCACTCCTGTCCCCAATTATGTTGGATGGATCAATCTCAGCTCTTTGATTTCTCCTGCGAGGTTCAGTAGTATTTTCGTCAGCCATAGTTTCTTCTTCAGATTCTTCTTCTGAGTCAACATCATGATGTGACTGCTGAGTGTTTTGAACAACTTCATCTATTTCTGCACTTGTATTTTCTTCACGTTCACATTCTTCCTGACTTTCTATCACATCATCATATGACGTCCTTGAAGCATTTGTGGTTTTCTCTTCAATTATCTTAACATCACTGCTTTCCACAACTCTTCCCAAATGCTTGTTGAAACATTTGTAGGCTTTGCTGTTCATTGAGTAACCAAGGAAAATTCCTTCATCTGCATTGTCGCCATATTTCCCTTGATTTCCTTCTTTGTTCATGATGAAGCATTTACTTCCAAAGACACGAAAGTATTTTAGAGACGGCTTCCGTCCATGCCACAATTCATATGGTGTATTCGTCTCACCCATATAAAGTCATGTTCGATTCTGAATGTACACTGCAGCTTGAACAACCGCTTTCCAGTAATGTCTTGGAATACGACTCTCAATCAGCATAGTTCGTGCCATGCTGGTCACCTGTCGATTCCTACGTTCAACAACTCCATTTTGTTGTGGAGTTCTCACAGCAGCTACCTCATGCTGTATCCCATGCTTCTCTAGATAATTCTCAAATTCAATGGACGTGTATTCTCCTCCATTGTCAGATCGCAGCACTTTGATTGTTCGTCCAGTATCATTCTCGGTGATTCGCCGATATGTTTTCATGCAGTCAAGGACTTGTCTTTTCCTGTGAATGACCATCACACATGACATTATTCTGTAATCATCAATGAAAAGGACAAAGTACCTTTCTCCATGTGTTCCTGCAACATTTATTGGAACACAAACATCTGTATGAATCAGATCAAGAAGGTGAGATGCCATTTTCTTCTTTGGCCGATATGAACTGTAGACCAGCTTCCCACGAATACAAGCATCACACGATTTTTCACGCTCACGCTTCAAGTTGGGAATGTCCATGACAATTCTCAATTTTGATATTTTCTCCATGTCTTGTTGATTGATGTGTCCCAATCTCCGATGCCACAGATTGTTTTCTTCTTCAACAGTCATGTAACATACATTTTCTTCACTATCAACCTGATACAAGTTTCCTTCTGTTCTGCATCCCTTCATAAGAGAATTGCCAGTTTTTCCCTTGATAGTGCAGCCTTTGTGATTAAAGGTAACAACAAGTCCTGAGTCACAGAGTTGACTCACACTGAGGAGATTATGACGTAGGCCATCTACGTAAAGGACTTCAGTCTTCTTTAGTTCTCCATTAGCTAATTTGGTACTTCCACTCCCATTGATTTTCAGAGCCCCATCATTACCAAATCTTACTGTACTATCAACATTCTTTATGATATTTGTTAGTAGGCCGGAATTACCTGTCATATGTGATGAAAAACCACTATCTAGAATCCAGGTACTGTTGTTCTTTGTAGCTTTGAGGGCTACCTCTGCAAGGTTTGATTTCTCAATATTCCTCCTTTCCTTCCATGATACATTAGATTGAGTATATAGAACTGATGGCCTTTCAACTATCTCTTCCGCATACCCAGGTTCTTCATAGTCAAAGTCTTCTTTAAGAGGTGAGAACCTGTTTGAAAGAGCAACATTGTCTTGCTGACGAGACTTGACTTGTCTGGAACTTCTGTATGAGGTGTCAATGTCCCTTCTCTACCTGCAATTAATGGCCTTATGACCAAAGATAGAACAACGAAAACAATATCCATAGAAATTATTTCTTCTATAAGAATTAGGATATGAAATTGTTCTCCTTTGTTGAGCATCTATATCTTCTCCATTCAGATAGCTTCTTGCCTCTTCACAATAAGACATGGTATGACCCAGATAGCCACAGAACTGACACTTCATGAGAAGAAATGTCTTCTCACTTGAATTTCTCCTTATAGCTTCTTCCTTGGGAGAATAGTAAGACTGTCTTCCATTTTTGAAAGTTTGAGGATAATTTTCAGGTATCCTTTTAGTTTGGATTGCGGGTTCCTTTTTTAGCACTCTAGGTAACATTTCAACATGTTCAACTTTCATCTTATCTTTCTTTTGGATCTTTTAAATTCCAGCAGTTGATGACTCAACCTCACAGCCAATTCCACTCTTTCCCATGAAAGCGGGTCTTTGATCACTCAAGATTTTTCCAACCCCATCTGAACCACACTTGGCTCTTGCTAGTAATTCTGCATCTGAGAATCTTCCAAACATTATTTTCTTCCATGATTCTTTTGGAACTGATTCAGTCTCCAGTTTACTCCTTAGAGTAACTACTTCCTCCTCAAGACCCTCAGCAGTCTTGGATTTTTCATCCAGTCGGGATGTGATGTCATTGATGACCTTTGCCTGCTCTTCAATTCTCAGTTTCAGATCTACTACATCATCATTTATTTCAATTATTTTAGATTGTACCTTCACAAATTCTTCCAGTCGTTCAATTTCAACTTCATGTTGATCAACATATTCAGTTGATTCTTCTACAATTGATTTCCACTTATTGCAGCTCTTACATTTAATCTTAAGCTTACTAACCGCATCCTTAAGTTGCATCTCAGGATCTACACAAGTTCTCAGTTGTTTTTCTCCTTCAGTATCTTTTGGCTTTTCAACAGTGGCCATCATAGATGCATGGTTCCCAGTTTTGAATTCTGGTTCTTCTTCATCACAGAATTCATTATCATCTTCTTCCTCTTCACAGACAAAACTCTTCCTTTGCATTTTCTTACCAGATTTGAAGTCTCCCTTTTTGAAGAACCTTCTCTGAGGCTTCATGAAGTTTTCATCCTCACTATCTTCATCATTGATAATTTTTAAACACTGAGAAGCAATGTGCCCAACTTTTCCACAACGGAAACACGCGAGAGGTAACTTCCCTTTGAATTTCCCTTTCCCCTTCTGGAACTTCTTTGCAATGAGAGAAAGAATTTCTTTTTCTTCGTCATCTTCACCGCTACTATCATTTGATATTTTCAGTTTATCCATGGCCTTGAATGCCATTTCCTTGCTCACCCGAGTCGTAGCATCTTCAGGTTTGACTCTCATTTCATATGCTACCAAACTGCTCAGTAGATCATCTAAAGAAAGTTTGGAAGGATCTCTTTCCTCAAGGGCAGACACCTTCACATTATAAAGAGGTGGAAGTCTTCTCAGTATTTTCTTTACAATATCAATGTATTTGATTTCTTCGCCTAGACCCCGAATAGCTCCAACCACTTCGGTAATTCGATTGAAGAAAGAGTCTGCATTCTCGTCTGGATGCATCTTCAGATCATCAAACCGATTGTGCAGCACTTGTAGTTTCGCCTCCTTCACTTTCCTATCACCTTCATAAATATTCTCAAGTTTATCCCACATGGATTTTTCTGAGGTGAAATTCATCAACTTTAGGTAGATCTGATCAGAAAGGGCTGCAGTGAGTGCATTCTGTGCTTTAGCATCTACATCAAGAAGTTTCCTGTCTATTTCAGTCATAGCAAGGCCTATTGGATCGGTGACTTTTATTCCTTGCACAGTAGAAAAAAGAACTTCTATTCCAATAGATCTTAGATGAGATCTCATTCTGTTCTTCCAGATCTGGAAATTCCTTCCATCGAAGTGAGGGACTCCCCTGACATTGATCGCGTTTTCCATGACGAAGAAGGTCAGATTCAACACCAGCAACCTTTACGCTCTGATACCACTTGAAGGACCCCGGGACACCCTGAGAGGGGAGGGGTGAATCAGGGTGACCACTTTTTCTTTTAATGTGATGGATCTTGTTCCCACGTTGGTAGGAACTTTTTGAACCTGTATGACGATTATGATCAGAAAGAAAACATTCACAAGCACAGAGAAGGCACATCCATTTTTACTTGGTTCACCACTAAGGGCTACGTCCAAGGAGCATATGCCGACAGGTTGTCGGTCGTACCAAAATCCACTATGCTTCACTAGCTGTAGATTACAAATGTTCAGGTACAGTCGCTCTGTCCCAGGCTCACTGCCTTTACAAAGGTTCAGGGATAGCTCACTACTTCCCTTGGGTCACTCCTGTTGACTCCCCCTGGCTCACTACCATTGGTGAAGTCCCACTCAGTTTATAGACGTGAAGGTATCTTCTTCATTTGCATAAGACTGCAACCTTTGTTGTATGTAGATTCTCTATTGAAGTCCAATTCTCACCAGATGAATAATATCACTTTTCCTCGAATGTACCGAGTAGTCTATCGGCTTTCGTGCAGCTCCAAACAGGCCGGTGGGCTTCAGCAAAACCAGGCGCGCTTCTCCAAGACAGTCGTGCAAGTCCCACTACGGCGCGCAAGTCCAAACTGGTGCGCAAGTGTCATCAACACACATGCACGACTCTTCCTTCCCCAACTACAAACTTGCGCGGTCCACTTCCTTTCTCTTCCAAACCGCCTTGGGCGCACAGCCAAAAACCCTGCGCGCAAGCTCTACTTGCGTGACAAAACTACCACCTGCGCGACTCAACCACCTGCGCGACGAGAGCTCGAACAATCTCTCGGCCTTGAACTCCGTGAGAAATGAGGAGGGGTGGTACATTATTTATAGGCAAAATGGACCCCCTGCGCGGCGGCGCGCAAGTCCCTCTACGGTGCGCAAGTCTTATCTTCAATAAACTCTATCGCGCAACTCACTTGCACGACCCAACCAACACTTGTGCGACCTTCTTTCCTTAGCCAAATTTTGATGCTCTGATCCTCAAAAACATATGGCGTGAAAGTCTTTTATCCTCCAAGAGCACGGCGCGCAAGTACCTTTGCCAAAAAACACTTTACTTTATTGGCTGATTTTTAGGCCCAAAAATTTGGCAAACACTGGGAAACAACGCCACCTTCACTACTGTTTTCTGCTTGAACGGTATGATCGCTTTGTTGGTACACACCTTGAACTTCCACTGAGGATTGACAACAAACACAAAACCATACACCAAAACATGCTTTGAAGAACCTGGTTCCAACAACAAGTTCATTATGAAGAATTCAACATTGAATCAAAAATTTATTTGGTCATCGAGATATGATGTGTTGAAATTATTACATAAAAAACCAGTGGGTATATCAATCATGGGTCAACATTAATTTTGGATATTATATTCTCCCTACAAGATTTTTACCCCTTTTTTCTATATATGCTCAATTTTTTACCAAGACTAGTAAATGAGGAGGCTTGGTGAGTGTATTCTAGAGTATTTTTTATTCATCACTTTACATGTTTTTAGTCAGAAAAGTTTTATATCTTCTTCACCAATAGTTTAAGGTCATATGGTTTGAACCATTAAGGTAATATTAGTTTAGGTAATATAGATTTGAACAATAAATAATGAATTTAAGGTCATGTAGATTTTAGCACATGTTAAGTGGGGAAACCTAAATGGAATGGGTGAGGTGATAACCCGATGTAAATAGACAGCCCTGTTCCAAAATGGACTATCTCATATAGGTGTCCCACATAATTTGAGGTAGTAGTTAATGGAATAAAATAAGGTTGAAGCATTAAATTTATTGGAATGAGGGAATTTTTAACGATGTGAATGGGGAGGTAATTACACATTAAAAGGCCTTGTGGTTAGGTGAATATAGTTTATGGTCTTAATGTGTGGGATTGATAAATTCATTTAACATCCCAAATGTTGCCTAATGGTTATGAATGTCACAAAACCTCATGAACAGGGTTTTTTGGAATTGTAAATCCTAACATAAGGATATTTGATAAAGAGATATAATGTTGAGTAGGTATGAAATGGATGACCATATTTAACATTTAAAAAATAAGGTTGTGGTGATATTATACTGGAGTATATAAATTAGTGGATCAAACCCTTAAAATGATTATTTATATGGTTGAAAATCTATATTAGGGGAACATATGTATATCCATATCAGGGAAATTGTATGCATAATCATGTATATTTTTCCTTTGGGGTTGAATGTGATCATAACTCATATCAATTCGATGGTTTTCAGAAATCCTGGACACTCCAAGTATAAATTGTGATTCATTATATAAGGTTTCTTAAAATAGGTAATAAAGGTATTTTAGACTCTATATTTTCATTACTAAGATAATAAGGTTTTCTTCAAAGTGGTGAAAGTGAATGAGGGATTATGGATTGGTCTTGAAAACGGGGTTCCGACATGTGTACTGAGATTGATGGAGTTAATTCATACATAGTTCTCATATTATAGGGTAGATACTAAGAAAGGGGAATTTTAATATGATCTTTATTTGTAGAGAAACCCTATAACGAGTACCCTTATATGGATTTGGTTCTCATGTGTGGGACATATAAATTTATAGGAGGAAACTCTGAGAATTTTAAGTTCATATAGGTTAGACCATTGGTTTTTTAGTTTTTTTATCCAATAAGGACAATGATTTCATTATTTAGAAGTGGTAATTTTTATTATAGAATAGGTCTATAGATATATCACATATTTTGTGATGGTGGTATTTTTTATTCTAAATTATTTCTCAATGCCGGAGGATAAAATAATCTTCACTAGGAAATAATATGTGCAAGGGAGGAGGGTATTATGGTTGATTGGATTTTCAATTTGAACCTGTATTTAGGATTTAGGAATATTTATATATACTACCAACGAATGAATCAATCCATACATATTTATAGTGAATGAAATTTTACTTACATATCAAACTCATATATTGAGAAAAGAGATTTTTTTATATATCAATTGGGAATAAGATATAAGATATTCGATTAACTATGTATCCTAATTCAAAAGGGAATCAAGACATATTTGGTTTACATGAGGTATCCATTATGATCAATCTCTTACAATATAGTGTCCCGTCTTTTTCTCACCCAACTTTTCATTACATTGAAAAGACAAAGGATCTTTTCAAGTCTAGTTTCTTGGAAAGAAAGTATATAATACATGAAAACATAAGACATAATGATAAAAAATCTTGGAATACATATTCTTGGGTTAAATCTAGGTTACCTTGATTTTATCTCATATCATGGGGTCGTAAATTAATGGAAAGGGGTGGGAATGAATCCTAGTATGGGAAATAATCATAGGAGACATTAAACAAGTGATCTTGAGACAGATCAGTAAGAACATAAGGCATAAAAATGAGGAATGAGCTAGAGTCATATCATATTAATAATAAAATGAATCATATCCTGAAAAATTGGATACAACATTTAAAAGATACATTCATAATCATATCACTAGATTTTATCACTAAACTGTTTTAAATAAATATTACCAAGGTTATTAAAAAGGTATCGTATAACATGTCATTTCTAGAGATTATCTTATTTAACCAATGAATTAGAGAGATATCAAGGTGAAATATTAATTTGTCTTAATTTCATGAGATCCATATCGATCATGTTAAATAATTTCATTAATAATCCATGGTGAATAAAGATTGTTTTTTATCAAAAATCTTGGGAAACAAAATAGTATAAATACATGATCATTTTTTCATTTTAAACCCATAAAATAATATGTGAGCTTCATATATATAATTACCTAAATTAAAATCCATTTTTAAATATATTTTAATAACCATTTTATATGAAATATGTTTGGGTATTAAAATAAAATTAAAAGATAATTACTCATGTAAAATTGGAAAATTTGAGAAAACAATTCGGAAGATTGACAACTATAAAACATGGTTTTATAAAATTGTAAAATGAGACGGGATAAAGGTATTAATTTCATAAAAGACTATTAATACTTTATTGGGTAAATAAAATGTCAAAAAAGGAATTTTCTAGGTAATTGGAAGACATTCCACAAAAGGACTCTTTAATGGAAAATAGAAGTGAAGATTTTATTTATCTTGAAGTGTTGTTCTTAAAACTTGAGGATGGAAACATGGGTTCTTAAGGAAAAATTGGGAGGACCCATTAGAAAAAAATCATAAAAAATACATGTAGGATGGATTGGGAGTGAATATAAATGAAGAAATGGGTTGTAATTTATAGGATAAGTGGAGGAATTGTTTGATAATTTTTAAATATTAGGCTAGGAAAAATCGATTGTCTAAATTGAAAAACCATTTGACTACCTGAGGCTTTTTCTATCGGTTTCATCCATTTGGGTGAAATTTAATGTTATTTTAGACCACCATTATGAAACATATTTTTTTTAATATTTATTTGGGCATAGAATAGAAAATATTCCCCAAATTAATGTTTAAAAAAATTCCTTTTAGACTTTGGAATGTAACATATCGTTTTAAAAATTGAATGAAATATATTATATTAATTAATATATATAAAATAAAATTATTTTGGTCTTGGATTTTGTTTAGTTATTTATTAATTCATTCTAACAATAATATTATGTCATAACATATATCAAAGCCCTAAAATTATATTTGTTAATATTTATGAAAAAATATATTATATAAAATTCTCATAAATTGACCCTAACCGAATTTGAAGGTGATGATTTGAAAAATGATGTTTATTTTATCATAAAAATTCTCTACATATGTGAATTTTATCTTTTAAATATAAAAACTCTTATTTATTTAAAAATATTATTTTTAAGGAACTTTTAAATTTTAACACTTATATAAATTTTCATAGGCAGTTATAAATTTTTTTTATCGTTTATTATTTAAAAAAACTTTTTAAATACTAATTAATAAAAAATACTATTCATAATTAATTGTTTTATTATAAAATATATATATATTCTATAAAAATAAAATTATTTTTTTTAATCTAAAAATTAAAATGTCAAAATCATATGAATTAAAATTATATTTGATTAAGAAAACTATTCTTAAAATTAATTGATGAGATAAGAATTTTATTCAATAAAATGATATTACACTTTAAGTAACTATGTAAGAGACACATAACCAGTTATTACACCCACATATTTCCAAAGATTAAGGTGTGTGATGGTTATAGTTTCATGGGGTGTCTCCGCTAACACAGACCAGGTGGTAATTTCCAATAAATTAGACTTCTATCATATGAAATTTCGTTCAAGTGTCACCTTTTGAATCTCATATTGGGCTTGGTCTTGGTTGAACCCAAAGGACGATACCTCCCTCCCATGTTCTTATAAATGTATTTCAAATAGAATGACTCAACTAGTTAGGGCCATCGTCTATCCTTTCCATATAAATTATACTTTATCATTACTACTTATAAAAACAAATTATAATGGTGAAATTATCAACCAAGGGTATATTTTCTAATGATTCTAATTACCAATGGTCATATCTGACCAATGGTCATATTGCGGTCAAATCCCAACAGTCAAAATTTACTTTATAAACATCACTTCATTCTTTCACTCAAAATTAACTAAAATTTCACTTAAGGTTATATTTTCATTTAATAATTTTTTTATTGGTTTTTTAATATTTTGTTTTATTTCTATATGATTTGTAGTGGGGGTGATGATTCTAGTAGACTGGGGTGTTTTTTATTCTCCCATTTTAACTTTTCTATATTATATTCATTGTCTGGTTGTAATGTCTGGCATTTGAATCATTTTTATAGCTGAATAATGTAATGATTTTATTAGTGATATAATTTTTTTTGTTTCTATTTATTTTGAATATTTTTATATTGAACACTTATTTATTTAGGAAACAAGTATCATTTAGAATGTTTGGGTCATAACATTATTCCCCCCTTAAGATATTGTTTCACTACAATTTCAACTTATTATCTTGGTTTAGAAAAGGTGAGGGTATTTATGTCTCATTTTCTCCTCATGTTATCATGTCTCTTATTCATATTTAGAGTTTGTACACAAAATCTTGACTTTGTGGGAAGTCTTGTTGTGTAGAACCTTGTATCTACGGTCCATGATCACTACCAGCTTCTCTTCACCAGAGAGGTCATGTCTCAGTTGTAACACATTCAGATTCAGTACATTGAGGGATCAAGTATGTACTTTATCAAGAGGTATATGTGGAATATTTCATAAAATTTATATAGATTTCGTATAAGTTCTAGCTGATAGGCCACTTCTCCAATACGATCAAGGATTTCATTGGGGCCAATGTACTTTGGGATAAACTTTCCTTTTTTTCCAAATATCATCAATCTCTTACATGGTGACATCTAAAGGAAAAAATTGTCTCCAACATCAAACTACCAAGTCCTTTTTGACAATTTTTTGAATGGATATTCAACCAAATATCCGCATTGTTTAAATATTTTTAGATGACATGGACCTTTTATATCATCTCTTGAACAATATCAGGCCGAAAAAATTTCCACTTGACAACTTCATCCCAACAGGTAGGCATTCTACATCGCTCTCCATAAATATCATCATATTATTCCATTTTAATTCATAAATGAAAGACTTTCTTGTATAAGAACTCAACTAATGGGAGGTATTTATACCATCCACATTTAAATTCTATTGAGCATGGTTTCAGAATGTCGTCTAGTGTCTGAATAGTCCTTTAAGATTAGAGATCAGTTTGGGTGTGAGAGGCCATACGAAAATTCAATGAATTATTTAGATCATGTTGGGCGATTCTCCCAAATTTATATTTTAACCATGTATCATGATGATAAATTATATTAAGTATAAATACATGAAGCTTCACCACTTACTTTACATATATCTTTTCTTTTTATTCAAGAGAGAAATCATCCAAAAAATAAATGAAATGGGAACTCTTGGTGAGTCGATCCACTAAAAAACATTTCTCTTTGTTTTCATTATATTTTCTTGGGAGACTCATGAGGAAGTCCATAATGAATTTTTCCCACTTATATATTGTTATGAGTAGTGGTTTTAATACACCTTTATGATTTTTTTCTCTTCCTTCACTTGATGACATAGCAAACACCTTTTTGTGTAGTCGGAAATCTCACATTTCCTATTACCCAACCAATAATGACCATAAAGGTCCCTTGAAATTTTAGTGATTCTAGGATATATAGAGAATGTGAGGCTATGAGGTTCATCCATTAGGTCCTTATTTTTATCTGGGATAGATGGGACACATATCCTTGTATAAAATTTTAGTAACCCCTATTTATTAATATTGTACTTGGGAAACATCCCATTCTTTAAATCCCTTGTCTTCTTTTATAACAGTGGGTATTATCTTTGATATATATTTATCTTCCATAGTAATGATGTTTATGAAATCATTTGTAATATGGTTGATGATTTTTCTTCCCTTATGATTACCATGTAAAATTTTACCGAGTCTTTGATCAATGGAGTGCCTTTAATCCTCATCAGTTCCCACAAAAGAGGGTATTTCTTACATAATGAATCATCAATTTTGTTTTCCTTTCTGGGGTGATAATAAATTTAATAATCTTAGTCTTTAAGAAGTTCTATAAATATAACTTTTCTCATTTTCAATTTATTTTGTGTGAATATATACATAAAACTTTGGTGGTCTGTTGATATGTCACATTTCACCCCATAAAACTAGAACCTCTATATTTTCATAGTAATAATAACAACATCTAGCTCTAGGTATTTCATAGGATAATTATATTCATGAGGATTTACCTATTGAGATGCATAAGCAATCACCTTATCATTCCACATGAGGATACACCCAAGACCTTTCAGTGATGCGTCACTATAAATAATTAATCATTATCTTCTAGACGGTAGATTTAATATAGGTATTGTAACCAGTATCTTATTTTGTTCTTGGTAAATTTCTTCACACTAAATTTTCTAGATGAAATTACCTCCTTTTTGTGTTAACTTAGTTTGTGGATTAGAAATTAATGAGATTTGTTTCTCAAACCTCTTATAATACCCTACTAATTCAAGGAAACTATGAATAGCATTTACTATTTTAGGGTGAGGGCACTCCTTTAAAACCTTTTTCTTTTAAGTGCCAACTGATATTCCTTTATTGGTTAAATGTTCCCCAAGAATTAAGATTTTTGGGACATATATCATATTTTATAATTTATTTGTAAAGATTCTCAATCCATGGAGTTTTCATTATCAACATTTGATGATACTCATTCTCTTTAATAATTTTATGGTATATCAAAATTTCATCAATAAAAAAAATCACGAATTTATCAAATTAGTCATTAAAGAATCTATTCATAAAATCTATAAATATTGTAAGAAAATTAGTCAAGATAAAGGACTTAAAAAAACTAATAATGCCCATATATTTTCTTAAAGTCGGTAATTGTTATATCTTCTTTCTTCACCTTAAAATGAGGATACATAGATCAGAGGTCCATCTTGGGAAATAATTGATCCCCATGAAGCTGGTCAATTAAATAATCATTCCTTGGGAGAGTGTACATTTTCTTAACTATGATCCAGTCATGTTCCTTAAAATAGATGCATAACCACATTGATATATCATTATTTTTCACAAAGAGAACAATTACTCCCCAACGAGACAAACTTGGTTAGATAATACCCATCTATATAAGATCTTGAAGTTGTTTATTTAATTCCTATCACTCTATATTTTTGAATCTATATGGGGTCTTTGATATCATATTGGATCCAAATATGAGTTCAATGGATAAATCTTCCTATATTTATGAGGGAGGTCAAGGTAAATCTTTTTAAATACGTCATTGTATTCCTGAATGATGGGGATATTCTCTATCATTAAACTTTTTTTCCTTTTCCCTCTTTACTGATCATCTCCAAAAATAATGTTATGGGAGGTGTATAAAAATAAAATCTAGCTGGGATATCTTTCCAATGATAATTATAGTTGATTTTTCATTTAAGAGTAATGGAATCTTATTGTTTCTGTAGTTGATCATAATATTATACTTTGAGATCCAGTCAATCCCTAATATATTGTCTAATTATACCATTGTAATGAATACTATATTTATAATGATATTTTACTCAACAAATTTAATAATAGAGTTTCTATACACTATTTATTATAGGATAATTCCTAAAGAAGACTTGACTGATTACTATACTTATAGCAGTTCATATATTGATTCTATATTCTTTGAAAACATGGATAAAATAATGGAATGCATAGAACCATAATCAAACAATGTATTTTCTAGATTTGATATAACCATGAGTGTACCTGCCACCACATCATTCTGAGCCTCCACTTTATCCAACATAATAATAAAATCCAAACTGTGCTCCCTTATCCTATGCTGAAGTTGATAGTGGTTCCCCTCTATTATCTTCTGATTTGTATATTGATTGGAAAAGTGCGCAAGTTGTCCACACTTGAAGCAATGAACCTCTATCTTGGGTTGAACCATATTTACCTTTTAATTAGTGTTGAGATGTTGGGGATTTAGCTCACCATTAAATTCCCAAGATATATGACCATCTCTTACACATTTTTAGAACCTTCCACTCCCAATTATTTCCCTGAATGATTCTTCACACATTTGTTTCATGTGGGAAGTTTCACTTTCATTCCTAAAATTCTAAGATAAATGTTCCTCATTGAGTTTGGATCCATAGGTTTTTTCTTCTCATTCAATCTATCTGAATAATTCATCTCTCTGAACTCTATTTCAACATTTATAATAGTCCATGTTATGTCCTCATAGTTTTTACAGTAATAAATTGGCAGATTCCTCCAAAAATAGGTTCTAAATCAACTAAATAATCTATCTACCTTTCCCTTTGGATCCATAAGAAGAAATAGGTTTATCAAGAAAGTATTTTATAGTCAATTTCATATAATCTTTCCAATTTTTTTCCTTCTTATTTAGTTTTATGAATTCCTTCTCCATTTTAATTCACATTTAACTGGAGAAATATTTTTTGAAAAATATTCCACTGAACTCTTCATAATCTATAGCATTGATATCCCTTATTGGAGTTTTTGTTTTTAATCTCTTTCAACCACTGATCAACTTCTCCTTCAAATAGGTATACTTCCATGGTTACTTTCTATTGCACCTAAAAATGGAGTGGAGAAAATATATTTTCCATAGAACTTATCCATTTTTTAGAAATCAATTTGTTAGTAGATCCACAAAATAATGTGGTATTTGATGCATGAAGGACTCAATAGAAAGTTATTCACTTTAGTGTGAATCTGGTCTCTCAACCTGATTTAAGTTACTGGTCATAACTCTAGTTATTTGATTGATCATCCCCATAGACTTTTCTATTCTATATTATATCAAAATTCAAAGACTATACCATTCGTTTCACTCATAATTTATGCATTTCCTCGTATTTACTTTCAATTTTATTAAAAAAACCTTAGTGGGAAACATGTCACTTTTATAATTCTTATAATTATTAAGGGATACTATGCCATACAACATCATTATTAAATATGTTATTAATATACTCTAATAAGAATTATATTCTCAATATATATTTTATAAAGGTTCATAAAAATATTGTTATTAACCAAACATATCCCCAAGGAGTGTCAAACAAAGAGTGAAGCAAGGCTCATTTTCATGCACTATTTCTCATTTGAGTCCTTCTCAAAGTAGTGTCTTTGGGTGTATCCCCTTGGTATATCTATGCCAGATCCATATCAAATTATTCATATATATTC
The DNA here is from genome assembly GCA_963277665.1 of Viscum album. Taxonomy (NCBI): domain Eukaryota; kingdom Viridiplantae; phylum Streptophyta; class Magnoliopsida; order Santalales; family Viscaceae; genus Viscum; species Viscum album. The sequence goes on from OY728146.1 coordinate 1,788,763,258, forward strand.
ATGGATTTATTTTCTCATAAAAAACTTACATAATACATCACCAAAATACCAGGTTATTTTACTATATTTAGACATTTCCCTAGGGTAATTACTGAAGTTGTAAGTGCTAATCTATAAAAATAACTGAATCTTACTTCGACAACAACTATAACATCATACCTTTTATTACATAACATTTCATTATATTGTACAAATATAAGATCTTTTAAAGTTTAGTTTCTTGGATGTATGGTACATAATACATGAAAACATTAAATATCCTTCTAAAACAACTTGAAATACATCTTTAGTGGTTCACTCTAGGTTATCTTTAATGCATCTCATATCCTGGGGACATAAATCAAAGGAAAGTGGTCAGCATATATCCTAGTAAGGTAAATAAGAAAGGGCGGAAGATAGAATTTGATCATAAGACATATCAATAATAAGATAAGGCTTAAAAATAATGCATAATAAAAAGGTATATCATAATAATAAAAAGTAGAATTATAACAGGGAAATGTGGTAACAAAATATAAATGTGGCATTCATAATCATATCACAAATATATATCACCAAATTTTAGTAAATAAAAATTAACTAGGTTATTCACTAAATTATCGTATAACATATCATCTCAATAGATTAAATTATTTACCCAATGCATTGGAGTGCTATTAGGATTATAACACCCTGTGATATTTTGAATTATTATTTTTTGAATAAATTTCTCATTTTGATTTTTATCATTTCACATGGCACACAAAATATGTCTCTATATATATATATATATATATGAAAACACTAATTCAAACATTCTTTTCACACGTCACTGACCAGGATTTCACTACATGAAATACTAAAGAGGCTTACTCTACCTATAACACCGACTCTCTATACATTACACACAATACAAATATTTCAACAAAAAAAAATTTATTGTTATGAATATTTAAATGATATAATGGTAACATACATGTTAAACTTAGTTATATGAATATTAATAACTAATTATCATAATTATTTATAATTTTTCTATATAGAAAAAACATATTGATAATTAAGGATATGATTTTTGGTAAAGCCCTTTATGTTTAAAATTATTGTTTTCTCAAATGAAACATTTTAATAATAAAATTAATATTAGACACATTTATAAAATTTATTCATTAAAATAATATTAAATTTTGAATTTATAATACTGAAATTAGTTTATGGTAAATTTTTGGTATTTTTATTTGAAACTTCATTTTTTGATGAATAGTGAAAGTACTGTATTTTAGTTAATACTACCTTTTAGTTTAACAATTTATTAATTTCAAATTATACTTTAACTGTTGTAAGGCCAGTTTTTATAAATTATATATCTATTAATTCAATTTTGGTAATTAGAATAAATTTTAATTTGAAATTGAATATAAAAACAAAATGAAAATTTTAACTTCTTTCTAATTTTAAAAGCTCATAATTTGAACTCGTCCGTGGGATTTTCATTAATCATAATATTGTTTCTTCAATGAGTTGAATTTGGAAAAACATACATAAACCATTTCAATTGGTATATCATTTAGATTCAAATAAGATCATGTTTATTTTTATCAAAATTAAATGAAAAGTGATTAAAATTATTCACAATGATTATGGTCAAATTAAGTTTAATTAGGGACTAAATCTTAATCTTTGGAGGCCAAGTGACCTATCCACTTGTCCAAACCCCATTTCCTGGAAATATGTTTTTAATAAACATTAAAGTATTGATTTATGTTGGTTTGGTATAAATTTTTTGGTAAGAACGTGTGTATGAATAACTTGTATTAAAAAATTCCAAGTGAGTCCTTTTCCTTCCCTATAAAAGTCCACCACCTCTCTCACATACTCACAACACTCAGACCTTTTAGGTTCGACCAATCTCTACCCAGTCCACATCCTAGAAATCATACCTTCCTCCTAGAATAATTTCCTTGTGAATAAGGAAACCCAAGGGATCATTTTGGCACAATCCATAATAATTAACTCGATTAATATGTGGTTTGAATGAGTACGACGAGAGTCAAGACATAAGGTACGGGGATTTCATCTCAATTTTTATTTCCATGATATACAAGCTATGTTCACCACCATATCATTTTATGTGTTTTATTTAAATCCCATGATTGTATTCAATGTATCTTATACTTAAATTTATAGGTATTCAAAATTCCATTCTATGATCCTTCTATCATAGAGATTATATTTCAAAAGTTACCAAATCAGTAAAAAAATATTGTCTCAATTTTCCTTCTTTGAGAATCACATTTTTTATGAACCTCAATTCACTTTTTGGGAGTATATAATTCTATTTTACATATAATATCTTGAATGTAATTCCCCGACCCCAGCTACCCAGAGTCGGTGCATTACTTCGTAACATTGGCATGATCACAAAAGATCATGTCTCGAAAGACCGATTAGTTTAGTAGCCTTGGAAACACTAGATACATTCATAAGTATTTCATTACATCAAAAAGTAAACAAACTACAATAACATGGTCTTCATAGTCCACAATCATATCCCTTTCTGACTACCCCTGTAGGTCATTCATAAAATACTTCTTCACATCCTGGAAAAATATTAAAACATTGAAAGGGGTGAGCTCAGATGCTCAGTAAGGTTAACAATATAGCGGAAGCTTTCATAAATAAACATTAACATTTAAGGCAATGTATAACTAAAACAAAAGCCTTTTAAACTTGAACTTCAACATAATATGGCAAAAGTAAAATGAGATAATGCCATTTACTTCTTCACATGGATATTCTACTGGTCGAATAATCACATGCAATATCAATAACCACTTTCATAACGATGGAATGCATAATGCCAGACTATCATAACCACGTAGCCAAGGCCTCGTGCCAAGACCACAAAAAAGATTTTGTCAAGGCCTCGTGCCAAGACACTAGTTTGTCTCTTGAGACCTGCCGATGCATCGAGGAGCTATAGCGGGCTCCACCCGTCACTTATTATGTCCAATGCATTCCTCATATGAATAGGCTTAAACATATCATAAACCATAACATAATCGTATCACATAAAACATGCATAAAGGAAACATAACATTTCCAAATTTCAATCACAAGATAACAATACAACACATTGATATAATAAAAACGCTTTCAAAACCATTTTCAATACCAAAATAAAAGAAAGTTAAAACATTGTATTTATTTTTCATTAAAAAAGTGATGGCTTGTAGAGGAAGACGAAACTCAAATAATGGTCACGGCGGCGGAGAAGTCGTTGTCGCCACATATGTACGGAAAGAAAAACATTCCCTTTTTGTCGTTTAGTAAAATGCTTCGTATAAAAAAAGATTCCTTTCGAATAAACGTAAAAGTCAAAGGGGTTTATACACCGTATAAAAGAAAGTTGTGTATAAAACCAAATATGCCTCAATGAAAGGAGATTGAGACGAAGTCCTTAAAAAGATCATTTTTAAAATAAAGTAGATCTATTATGTGTATTCACTATAGGTACACATAAAGAAAGTAAAAATACAAAATAATACATAATAATATCAGGACATAATTGGAAATTAGGAGATTAACCCAAAGAATGGAAGTTGGGTTAAGAAGTTCCCTTACCTTGTGTCCGACTTGACTCAACCGTTCTTTAACCTCCTGAATAATAAACTAGAGTTAATATCTACCTTATTAAGAACCATTTTAAATTTCATTATCCTTTTTATATCACTTATTACAATGTTATGAATATTATGTAATTATTCAAGTTAATAACGATCGTTTTGTCGATCTTTGGTAACTTGAGTCAACAATAAACTTATTATAATTACAAGTTGTTCATTTGGTAGAATATCCATTATATCCAGAATTATATTCATGATTTAGATGTCATATATATCTTATATATCCAGTATATACATTCATTTATAATATTACGTAACATTTAGAGGTAAGAAATGAAATGCACCGTTAATGGAGACGGTAAGCCGTACGTACGCATGAACGCTACTTTCATTTCAATTTCATATTTAATGGAACTAAATCATAATGATATAAATGTATAATATAATTCCAGTATAATATAGTGTATAATACCATTTACTCCATCCTTTATACATCCCACATATGGCATTAACGATTCAAATCACTTTGAGGGGGCGGTAGTCCGCACTTCCTAAAATGAAATTATCGCGTTTTACCCATAATGGAAATCATAAAGTATGCCATAAATGATAAATACAGAAGCATAAGTAAAATATAAACATATTATATATCATATATAATAATAGTGACATCTTAATGGCCACCTTTGAAGGTGTTATATGAGTGTTGAACAATCATCGTTTCGTGAGGCAGAAATTCGCCATCCACAGAAACCGTATGTTCTTTAACCATTAGATGTAGGTGTGTGTAAGTGTAGCTCTAATACTTCTTATAACAACATCTTAGTATATTGGGGATACTGGTGTTGTTACAAAAGAAATGAATAAAAAGAGTTTAGGGGGTTGGAGAAGAAAAATAAAACAAAACAACATTAGAGGAGACATTACCTCAAAATCGGGTAACTCTTTTTGATTTGAGCCAAAGGCTTCCTTGGGAAGAGTTCTGCCCAAAGTGAGGCTTCTAGGAGTAATAGGGGGAAGTTGGGAGATTATTTGGGCAGAGGTTGGCCGAGCCAAATGGCTTGAAGGTGTGAATAAGGTGGGAGAGGTGGGGGCCTTTTATAAGTGGAGAGGAGGGGCTCTTTTGGAAAGATTGAAATGTTACATTATTACACAATGCTTTTCGGATTCTAAAGGTCCCACACTTATATAATTCGAGGCTAAAGTGATAAGGTTTCGAAATATCCTCATCCAATAGGCTTTGGACAAGTGTAAGCCTTGGATTTTTCATTATCTTCTCATTTTATTTAAATCGTTAAATAATGAGGTCATCGCTGCATCATAATGATGTCATAAATAAATTATTTTATTTAATGTCTAAAAATTATAAAAAAAAATACTATGATGTAGGAAATCGTTTTAGCTTTCTAAGGAATAATTATAATCAAAATTTGGACTTGTGTAACCCCACGTAAAAATTGTTTTAATAAAACATTTTATGTTTGTGTCATTTTTTACTTTAACATTATATAAAAGGTATTTATGTCATTTTCTAACTAAAGTGGCTCCATGGGGTCCCCAAGTTGACCCATGGGTTGCCTTGGTCGGCAATGACTCATCCAATAGGAGTAGGACAAGTGTCAAGCTCATATCATATTATTAAAACATTATTTTTACCTTAAACTACACTAATTACCTCTAATCGCGATTAAGAACTTAAAAGTTACTATTCACCAAAAAATTATTTTAATCTCATTGAACCACATTTTACATCTTAATGACAACCATGTATGTCGGATTTTTGAAAATCAAAACACAGAAGTGGTAATATTTCATTTAAACGAAAAATCAGTTATTTAACGACCACTTAGTGGTTTCACTATTCATCAAAAATTGAAGTTTTTCAGAACAATGCCAAAATTTCACCCTAAGCTATAATTGATATTCAGAATTCAAAAATGATGCCTATTTTACAAAATTCCAAACATATAAGTTGCATTAATTAATTTTATAATTAATTCCCGCTGTTACAACAAATAGCGTGTTTTTAAGAAACAATTTATATCCAAAGATTGGCAATTGTTTATGTCCATTTTCAATGTTAAATTAATTATAATGACCACCATTGGATAAAATGGTAAAAATATATTCTAATTATACTTTAAAACCACTCAATAGTATAACTTATCATGATAAATTCTTTTCATTAAAAAATTTGTTTTATGTATTTTTCACTATTCATAAAAATTTGGAAGTTCTCAGAAAATCACAAAAAATTCAACATAGGCTAATTTAAATATTAGGAATACAAAAATGAAGTACATTTTGAAATATAAAATTTATATAAATTTAAAAAGTGGTTATTACTATTCATAACAGCTACTTTGATTAGTTGCGGTGTGTTAGAACTCAAAGTTGCGTACAATGCAAGCTATTGCATTATTGAATGAGATGCGTATCGTGGAAGCTCGGGGTGTTACATTCTCCCCTCCTTCAATAAATTGCTTCCTCGCAATTTGAAATTTTTCTTTGAAAATAAAAGGTTGAAAAGAGAAATTACCTTTGAGAAAACCCACATCGGAAATAAGATTAATAAAATTTAGCCTTAATAAGAGGGAAAGGGAAATGAAAAAGTCAACACCCAATTATGATCTCGATTAGGAGAACATTGGTGGAAATTAGAGACATATAATTGGAGGAAAAACGTAAATATTTGTAGGGAGTTATTGGGGTCATCAATCACAATCAACTGTCAAATTGAGGGCCTCAAAGCCTTCAATCTATGTTGATTTAAAATATCATCAGTTCAACAAGACATAAGGTATTAGGATAACACATTTTTTGTTTTAATATCCCTTTAATAAAGTTTAAGAATTAATTTATTCATTGAATAAGAGATAGGTATATATATATTTATGCTTGACAATTAGAGTTTCAACCATCAACTCATCTTTCACTCAAAAAGATAATAGAACTCAAAAATATTATACTTATCTTAATTGTATAAGGTTACAAATGTTAACACATACTATTTAGATTAGTAAAATTATTTTGTAATAACCAGGGACTTCCTGTAGGCTAGTGGTAGGAAATAAAGGCCTGTCACACTATGATTGTGGGTTCGATTCCTGCAGCTTTGTCCGACGCGATGGGTTATGCCCCACCCTACAGGTTGTCCTTTTCCTAAAACTATAGTATTATAATATTCCAAAAGTAATATTCAAAAATGTTTTAACCTTAAACAATACTATCCAAAGATCAACTTAATCCATTCCAACCTTTATAGTTATCCAAAATACTTCTGTCCAACTCACAGTCCAAATTTTATAAGGAAGGTAAACATAATGAAGATCCTTTTTCCCACGTAACAACATGTGAATACCTTCATCATATATTCTTTTTAAACATATTGAATTACCATGATCCCTTATTCCTTATAGAATACTAGATATACTCCTTCTATCCAAAAATGTATACAAAACATCAATCAGTTTCAAGGAAGTTAATTATATCCAGTATAATTTATCCAAATCAATCACGTCTTATTCCAAAAATCACAATCTCAGTATCAGAACCATATTATGGTCTATCTTTCTCTCAACCATATATTTTCCAAAAATTTAATCCTACTTTGGAGTCACTTTTCTTGGTTCCACACAATCTCAAGTCCTTGATGAAATAGTACTGCAGTACAATCCTTATATACTCCATAATTATTATAACCAGTACATCATTGATACAACACTCAAATTACAAAATTATTTAATAACAACATAAGAACTCTAATCATTACTCCTCATCTGTGGTAGTATCATAACTTGATTATTATCCAATAACATCATTTGGGGCATACTCTGATGATTTGGACATTGGTTTGCGTAGTGTCCCCAATCCTTGCAGAAGAAGCATTGTACATTTGAAACCATTTTCTTACCCTTTCAGTCACTCACTTTGTGTCCTTTTTCTCTACACTTATAACAAACTCCCATTCCCTTTAGGCAAGTTCCATGATGTTTCTTCCCACAATTACCACATATTGGAAAATTATTCTTTCCCCTCATCCCTTTATCCATCATTCTCTCTTCCATCCCTTTCGTCTCTTGCTTCGCTTCAAAGCCATAGGACTCAGAGAATTCTTTACTTATCTTATTAACACATGATACTATTTCTTCATATGTTGAGAACACATGGGAGACTATTTCCCTTCTAAATGTTGGCTTAATACCGTGAAAGATACGATCCTTCTTACTCTTTGGATCATATGTACTGCTGGAGTTCACATTCCATCTACTGGGCGCCATTTCTATACAATGGAATAAACTAGGTTAGTTTATGAGTTACAATGAATAATTCCAAACTTTTAAAATACTTAAAGTAAATTGAACGGTTTATGGATATAATCCATAATCATAAGAATGTTTTCTTTGAGGAAGTATATACTCATAAACCCTACATAGTGGTTTGTAATGAAAATGAGAATTATCCTAAGAATATCCCACGGGAGTGTCGTAAACAAGAGTGCAGCAAGGCCCGTTGTCGTGCACCAGTTCCCGTTCGAGTCTAGCTCAAAGTGGTGTTTTCAGGTTTTACCCCTAGGTACATCTGTGCCAGAGCCGCCTCTACCTGCTCGTATCCAGATAGGGATGTATTTCTCGGAAAACTCACAACATCTCTACAATACCAAAATTCTAGGAAGTTATTCTATACTAATCCTCAAGGTATATCTTCGGGCTATGTTCTCTAATCAGAGTTTATCTAAATCTAGCTTCCAAGGTTAGTACTAAACTGCCTCTAATACCAACTGTAACGCCCCGACCCCAGCTACCCAGAGTCGGTGCATTACTTCGTAACATTGGCATGATCACAAAAGATCAAGTCTCGAAAGACCGATTAGTTTAGTAGCCTTGGAAACACTAGATACATTCATAAGTCTTTCATTACATCAAAAAGTAAACAAACTACAATAACATGGTCTTCATAGTCCACAATCATATCCCTTTCTGACTACCCCTGTAGGTCATTCATAAAATACTTCTTCACATCCTGGAAAAATATTAAAACATTGAAAGGGGTGATCTCAGATGCTCAGTAAGGTTAACAATATAGCGGAAGCTTTCATAAATAAACATTAACATTTAAGGCAATGTATAACTAAAAAAAAGCCTTTTAAACTTGAACTTCAACATAATATGGCAAAAGTAAAATGAGATAATTCCATTTACTTCTTCAAATGGATATTCTACTGGTCGAATAATCACATGCAATATCAATAACTACTTTCATAATGATGGAATGCATAATGCCAGACTATCATAACCACGTAGCCAAGGCCTCGTGCCAAGACCACAAATAAGATTTTGTCAAGGCCTCGTGCCAAGACACTAGTTTTTCTCATGAGACCTGTCGATGCATCGAGGAGCTATAGCGGGCTCCACCCGTCACTTATTAAGTCCAATGCATTCCTCATATGAATAGGTTTAAACATATCATAAACCATAACATAATCGTATCACATAAAACATGCATAAAGGAAACATAACATTTCCAAATTTCAATCACAAGATAACAATACAACACATTGATATAATAAAAACGCTTTCAAAACCATTTTCAATACCAAAATAAAAGAAAGTTAAAACATTGTATTTATTTTTCATTAAAAAAAGTGATGGCTTGTAGAGGAAGCCGAAACTCAAATAATGGTCACGGCGGTGGAGAAGTCGTTGTCGCCGCATATGTACGGAAAGAAAAACATTCCCTTTTTGTCGTTTAGTAAAACTCTTCGTATAAAAAAAGATTCCTTTCGAATAAACGTAAAAGTCAAAGGGGTTTATACACCGTATAAAAGAAAGTTGTGTATAAAACCAAATATGCCTCAATGAAAGGAGATTGAGACGAAGTCCTTAAATAGATAATTTTTAAAATAAAGTAGATCTTATTTTGTGTATTCACTATAGGTACACATAAATAAAGTAAAAATACAAAATAATACATAATAATATCATGACATAATTGGAAATTAGGAGATTAACCCAAAGAATGGAAGTTGGGTTAAGAAGTTCCCTTACCTTGTGTCCGACTTGACTCAACCGTTCTTTAACCTCCTGAATAATAAAATAGAGTTAATATCTACCTTATTAAGAACCATTTTCAATTTCATTATCCTTTTTATATCACTTATTACAATGTTATGATTATTATGTTATTATTCAAGTTAATAACGATCGTTTTGTCGATCTTTGGTAACATGAGTCAACAATAAACTTCTTATAATTACAAGTTGTTCATGTGGTAGAATATCCATTATATCCAGAATTATATTCATGATTTAGATGCCATATATATCATATATATCCAGTATATACATTCATTTATAATATTACGTAACATTTAGAGGTAAGAAATGAAATGCACCGTTCATGGAGACGGTAAGCCGTACATACGCATGAACGCTACTTTCATTTCAATTTCATATTTAATGGATCTAAATCATAATGATATAAATGTATAATATAATTCCAGTATAATATAGTGTATAATACCATTTACTCCATCCTTTATACATCCCACATACGGCATTAATGATTCAAATCACTTTGAGGGGGCGGTAGTCCACACTTCCTAAAATGAAATTATCGCGTTTTACCCATAATGGAAATCATAAAGTATGCCATAAATGAGAAATACAGAAGCATAAGTAAAACATAAACATATTATATATCATATATAATAATAGTGATATCTTAATGGCCACCTTTTAAGGTGTTATATGAGTGTTGAACAATCATCGTTTCGTGAGGCAGAAATTCGCCATCCACAGAAACCATATGTTCTTTAACCATTAGTTGTAGGTGTGTGTATGTGTAGCTCGAATACATCTTATAACAACATCTTAGTATATTGAGTATACTGGTGTTGTTACAAAAGAAATGAATAAAAAGAGTTTAGGGGGTTGGAGAAGAAAAATAAAACAAAACAACATTAGAGGAGACATTACCTCAAAATCGGGTAACTCTTTTTGATTTGAGCCAAAGGCTTCCTTGGGAAGAGTTCTGCCCAAAGTGAGGCTTCTAGGAGTAATAGGGGGAAGTTGGGAGAGTATTTGGGCAAAGGTTGGCCGAGCCAAATGGCTTGAAGGTGTGAATAAGGTGGGAGAGGTGGGGGCCTTTTATAAGTGGAGAGGAGGGGCTCTTTTGGAAAGTTTGAAATGTTACATTATTACACAATTCTTTTCGGATTATAAAGGTCCAACACCTATATAATTCGAGGCTAAGGTGATAAGGTTTCGAAATATCCTCATCCAATAGGCTTTGGACAAGTGTAAGCCTTGGATTTTGCATTATCTTCTCATTTTATTTAAATCATTAAATAATGAGGTCATCACTCCATCATAATGATGTCAGAAATAATTTAATTTATATAATGTCTAAAAATTATAAAAAAAATACTATGATGTAGGAAATTTTTTTAGCTTTCTAAGGAATATTTATAATCAAAATTCGGACTTTTGTAACCCCACGTAAAAATTGTTTTAATAAAACATTTTATGTTTGTGTCATTTTTTACTTTAACATTAAATAAAAGGTATTTATGTCATTTTCTAACTAAAGTGGCTACATGGGGTCCCCAAGTTGACCCATGGGTTTCCTTGGTCGTCCATGACTCATCCAATAGGAGTAGGACAAGTGTCAAGATCATATCATATTATTAAAACATTATTTTTACCTTAAACTACACTAATTACCTCTAATCGCGATTAAGAACTTAAAAGTTACTATTCACCAAAAAATTATTTTAATCTCATTGAACCACATTTTACTTCTTAATGACAACCATGTATGTCGGATTTTTGAAAATCAAAACACAGAAGTGGTAATATTTCATTTAAACGAAAAATCAGTTATTTAACTACCACTTAGTGGTTTCACCATTCATCAAAAATTGAATTTTTTCAGAACAATGCCAAAATTTCACCCTAAGCTATAATTGATATTCAGAATTCAAAAATGATGTCTATTTTAAAAAATTCCAAACATATAAGTTTCATTAATTAATTTTATAATTAATTCCCGCTGTTACAACAAATAGCGTGTTTTTAAGAAACAATTTATATCAAAAGATTGGCAATTGTTTATGTCCATTTTCAATGTTAAATTAATTCTAATGACCACCATTGGATAAAATGGTAAAAATATATTCTAATTATACTTTAAAACCACTCAATATTATAACTTATCACGATAAATTATTTTCATTAAAAAAGTTGTTTTATGTATTTTTCACTATTCATAAAAATTTGGAAGTTCTCAGAAAATTACAAAACATTCAACATAGGCTAATTTCAATATTAAAAATACAAAAATGAAGTACATTTTGAAATATAAAATTTATATAAATTTAAAAAGTGGTTATTACTATTCATAACGGCTACTTTGATTAGTTACGGTGTGTTAGAACTCAAAGTTGCGTACAATGCAAGCTATTGCATTATTGAATGAGATGCGTATCGTGGAAGCTCGGGGTGTTACATTGAATTCTCTTTCATTTATGATATTTTAAGTTTCATGTAATTTCCTTTTCTTAAATGGAGATTATGATCAAAACTTACCATGTTATCAGAGTTTAGGGAGATAACATCCTCACTTTTCAAGATTTTTTATCTTTATTTTTCATTTGATGAAATATTATGATCTATATCTCGATAACATACCTGAATTTTATTCTCATCTTATTATACACGATTTATTCATTTATTTGAGCCATTTTTTCTATCCTTTTTACCCTGAAAAGAAATTTTATTTTTACCTTATATGATATGAATGGATTTATCCATTGTAAATCCTTTAAATCTTTCTTTTCTTTTTTAAAGGATTCCTTTTAAGAATTTTTTTTAAAAAATATAATTTAAAATAAAGGGTTATCAAATTTTTTGAAATATTACTTTATATTTTTTCAAGGAAAATGGTTTTCAAAATGTTTTCAAGAATATTTTATCTGTTTAAAGGAAAATGGTTTTAAAAATGTTCTCATTCCTTATTTCAACATTTTCAAGGAATTTTCTAAACAAATGGTTTCTGAAAGGTTTTATTGTTTTAAAGACATTTTTTCAAAGATGAAATTATATTTTACATAAGAAATATTTTCAAAATATTATTATAAGTTATTTTCCTTATAATATGACATATGTTGATGTTAATCATGCCCATATAGGAAATAATATAAAGGATTCATTTATATTATTTCTAGAATGATTTAGATTTTTAAGGAATGATGCTTATAAAAAATGTTTCTCTTTCATGGGTTATATTTTTTTTGAAACCTTCTTCTTTTCACGGTTTATGCTTTGATAAAAGTATTAGGAAACATATATCTTTACTATAGGTTTTGATGTGATTAAATATTAATGATACCCATTTAATTTCATGGGTTTTGATTTGATGTTTATAGAACCCATATCTTTTTTTGGGTCATGATATGATGAATGTTTTATTATCCCATGGAACATGTATGAATGGTTTCATTATGATATGGGTGGGACTTATATCTCATTTCAATGCATTGGGTAACATTTTATGACTTATGAGGGTTAATATTATCCATGAACTAGATTATATATTCATAATGTTATGTGCGGAACCAGTTTCATGTATATAAGTTTATGCATGAACCTAATTAAAAATTCACAATGATATGAGTAAACCTTATTATATGTTCTTAATATTAAGCATGGGACAAGTTTCATGTCCATAAGTATATAAGTGAATTTTATTACTTGTTCATTATGTCATTAATGAACTTGACTACATGTTCACAAAGTTATGCACTGAATGATTTTCATGTTCATAGGGTTATGTGTGAACCTGATTACACATTCAAAATGTTATGTATGGACCTAATTTCATGTCATTATGTTGATGTGGGGGTCTTAATTCATGTTCTTTAACTCAATTAGTGAACTTTTTTCTTCTTATACATGTTCAAAATGTTATAAATAAATGTACATACCCTAAATTCCATGTCTTATTACTATATTATGCTTTCATGACTTATGTTATTAATCATATTATTATCCTTATATTATGAACTTCAAATATTTATTATGATCTCTAATATGTATTGTATGATATTCAAATGTTATGATCATGTTACATACCCTTTACTTCACATTGTGCTTAGGCATTATCTTTATTTACCCTTATTGAGTATCTGAGATCACTCTTTTCTTTTATTTCATTTCTCAAGGATATGAAGAAAGGTTTTAAGTATGTGTAATATATGTGGAGATCTTTATGGTATATTTGAATATCTTTCACTAGGATATAAGATTTTGTTTCCATGTTTCTAGAGACACTAAATTGTTATGGTCCAGAGGCATTTATTTTTATAATGTAATGAGTACTCATCTAAAATGATTTAATATCAAGGTATTTTAATACTGGCTCACTATAGTTGCTATCAAAAGAATGGTTACTTTATCATTTGATTAGTAGGATAAGAAATAATTAGTGAGATCCCAAGGAATATTTCCATGTATATTTCTAGGGATGCCTCTAAGGAAAAGTATACAGATGTGTTAATGTTTAGGAAAATATTGTAGAATTTTGTTAAAGAATATAGTGAGTGGAACCCTAGAAATAAATTTTGTTTTAGATACTATAAGGGGATGTGTATCTAGAAAATATGTACATTGGTTTAAAAAATATGAAAATATATTCTGATCCTAGCTCCGGGTAATCTGGTAGAGGACAATGGGCCTTACTGCACACCTAATTTGGCAGTCTCAGGGGATATGTGTTGGGAATTCACAAAGTCTTCATGAACAATCATGAAGGATTTAAATATAGTTTTTATATGAATTACCTAGGTTGAATGTAGGGTTTCATATATTAAGGAATTTTTCATGATTTATACATCCTATAAATAATTATATTCATAACCATGTGGTTTTCTTCAATGATAAGTAATGCTCACACTATGCCTTCTGGTTTTAGTCAGTGGAGATAACTTGAAAGAACATGGTTCACATTTAATTTTTTTGATTTGGAAGGTATGGGAATTAGGCAAATATATTTCCAATGTGGATATTCCATAAAGTTAATCTAGAAAATGTTATGTGTATTCGTTATAATTATAAAGATATAGAGACCTCAAACAATATGGGAAAGGTATGTAATGTTCCTCTAGTATTGTTTACATTATACATAAGAAGCATGATTTGATTAAGGATGAGTAACCTTAAGAAAATATTCATATTTCATATTCTAGGAAAGATGTATTTAGAAATATGTTTATGCTTCCTAAGTAATAGTTTACAAATAAATTTGAGGAATGATGTATTTATGTTTTTTAATTCAAAGATGATGTTATATAAATGATGAAAAATATGGTTATTTTCAGTATATTTTTTCATTAAGGATTTAAAGGACATGTTAGATGGTGATGAATACATATAAAAATGATTTCATGGAAGGGTAATATTTTGATTTAGGGAAGGTAACTCCTAATTAATTCCTAACATTTAGATAATTATAAATGGATAAATATATGCTGGATATGAATAAGTAAATTATACAGTACAAATTACCCTGGAACCGATTATTTACAAAGTCCTCTATATCATAAAGGATGAAGTTTAGATATTATTTTATTTAAATAATATATCCAATAATCATTGGAGAATGAAAGAATACTTGTTTTCTAAATGGACTTATGGTAGTTAAGGTTATTCGTGTGTTTCAAGAGAATATACGATGAGGGTATTGACATGTTAGGAATGTGAAAAAAAGAGCTAATTTGTGATATATGTGGGATAAATGTTAAGGCGGTTTCATGACTTTAGTTCTATGGTTTTATATTTTCATCTTTCCGAATAGTTATATGATATATATTCATGAAACGTTTATGTTAAACTTTGGAGGATGTATTTATCTATTGATATTATATTGAAAACCTTGGTTAGAAGGAAATTTAGTGATTAACCATATTTCAAGGATTCCCATTATATTTTGGAAATTATATTTGTATGTATTTAGAAAAGGATACTATGTATGTCAGGTGACAGAAAATCAATCCTGACAAGGCCGCAAATCTTGAACCCATGATCGAAGGATGATAGGGGCTTCACGCCTACCACTGGCCTATACAATGTCCTGGTTAATGTATAATTATTTTTTATGGAAAGATAGTGTTATTTTTTTAGATATTAATGTATTATTAATATTATTTTTTATGAAATATTATAGTTAAATAGTTATGCATTTAATTCTATTATTATCCTTAAGATCTATTAAATGTGTATTTTATCACTCTAGGAATAAAAGTTATTTTCATAATGTCCATTACACGAAGTAATGGATGAATTTGAATCTAATAGAATCACGACTAAATAATAAAATTTTATTTATATAAATATGTAACGTAAGTATATTTTCTTATATTCTTAGTCAATAAAATAATTACTCAACGTTAGGATAATGTTCAAATGAAAATGTGTTGTCTTAATAGCTTATTTTTTTTGAACTGATGACCTTTTAAATCATCAATGATTAATTAAATTGAGGAACTCAAATTTTTTTTGTAATTAACTTATGTGTGATTTATGACCTCTGTCACTCTTTATAAATATATATGCTTTTCCTCCATTTCCAATTTTCACTCCCAACCTATGTTCTCTTATGTAGAAACCCTATTATATGTTACATTGTTTAACAGTTATGGACCCAACTGTCCCTTTTAATGGAATTTTTAGTATTCATTTTTATGATGTGGGTTTCTATGAATGAAAATTTCAAGTATCAAACCTTTGATAACCCATACAAATTTCGAGTGAAAAAATTATTTTAAGGTGATAGAATGTATCACCCTGAGATTTTATGATTTTTTTTCAAACTAATTTATCTTTTTATATTTTATTATTCACATGACCCTAGAAATATGCTTTTAGATATATATATATATATATATATATATATAAATCACTAAGTCAAACATTCTTTAAACATTGTACCCACTTGGCTTGCGCTACACACAAAACTAACTTCTCTTGCGAAACCTACAGCACAGACTTGGCATACATTCTAGGAAACTTAGATGTTTCTACGAAACATAATTTTCCTTGATACATTTATTTAAATGATATAATGATAAAAAATATTTTAAAAATCCATAATTTCATCCTATATATTGGATTAGAATTAATATTAATTTTTCTACTTCTGTAAGTTGAATTTTGAAAAACTTTCCAAAACCATTATAATAAATATCATTTTTAGAGTCTAATGAGATCATGTTTATTTTTTGTCAACATTATTAGTTAAAGTAATTAAAATTAATCACAACTATTAAGGTCAAATTATGATTAATTTGAGATGAAACCATAATCTTAGTAGCCCGAATAAGATACCTACTTATCTAAAACCCATTCATTGACCATATTTTGGTCATACACTTTAAATTATTGATTTATGTCGGTTTGATATAAATTTTGTCATATAATAACATGTGTACACCTAAATTGTTTTAAAAAATTACAAGTGAGTCCTTTTCTTTCCCTATAAAGGCCACCACCTCTTCCACATCCTCACACCTATCAAACCTTTTAGTTTCAGCCAAGATCTACCCAATCCACTTACATGAAATCGTAAATTCCTTTTTGAAGACTTCCTTTGGGAATAATACAAGCAAAGGAAGCCTTTTTGCTCAAACCAAAAGTTTTTACCCAATTAAGAGGTGGTTTTAATGAGTACGATTAGTCAAGACACAATGTAAGCAGATTTTATCTCAATTTTTATTTCCATGAGATACATGTTATATTCTTCACTCATTCCTTTTTTTTGGAATATGTTCTTCCCATTATATTATTCTATGTATCTCATAATTAAATTTATGGGTATTCACATATCCATTCTATGATACTTATTTCATAGTGTTTATGTTTCAAAAGTTACCAAATCAGTGAAATGGGTTTATCTCAATTTTCTTTCTTTGAGACTCATGTTTTTTTATGAACCTAAATTCTATTTCAAGGTGTATATAAATCCATTTTACATTTTTTATAATTAATTTCATTTCATTAATTATATTTTATGATTCATTTAATTTACTATTCTTACATGTAGTGTATTATCCCAAGTTACCATGTTTTCTGATTTTATTAGGATAATCTCATCTCTTTTCAATATTATTTTCGTTTCTGATTCCTTTGATGAAATATTATGATCCATATCTCAATAAAATTCACGAATTATCTTCTCCTCTAGTAATTCATGAATTATTCATATATTGGTACCATTTATTCCACACTTTGGTACATAAGATAGTTAAGAAAGTGTTTATAAGAAAGGCCAATATTACTCCCCATTTAGTCAGAAATCTGTGTTCTTTTAAACCCATGTTTTGTAAAAAGTTTTTCTAAGAATATTCTTCTAATATCCTATGATCATTAAGAGGAATTTTACACTTTTTTATTTTACCAATATTTTCGAAGGAATCTCATTTTTTCTTTCCTAACGAGCCATTTTTCTAACCATTTTACCATGGAAAAGGAATATTATTTTTACCTCATATGACATGTACGAATTTAGACAATGTCAATCCTTTGAAGAATTATTTTCATGTTTAATGGTTAATTTTTAGGATTTTTTTTTCAGAAATATTTTTAAAATATATTTTTCTAGACGTTTTCAGGATCCTTTTAAATGTTTTCATAGAAAATAGTTTTCAAAATGCTTTCATGATTATTTTATGAGTTTTTAAAGAAAATAGTTTTCAAATTTTTTCAACAACTTATTTATACTTTTTCAAATTATTTTAAAAGGAAAGTGTTTCCAAAAGGTTTTATATTTTATGAAGAGTTTTTTAATGAAGAAAAGATATTTTCCTCAGGAAATGTTTTCAAAATATACCGATAAGTTATTTTCCTTTTCAGATGAAATCCTTTGATATTACTCATTCTTGAATAAGAAATAATCCAAAGATTCATTCAAATTATTTATTGAATGGTTTATGTTTTGATGGAATGATGATTATGAAACCTGTTTCTATTTCAGGGGATATATTATTTTAAAACTCTATTTTTTTCATGGATTATGATTTTTATGAAATTATTATTAAACCCATATATTTTCCATAGTTTATAATGTGATGAAATGTAAATGATACCTATTTAATTGCATGGGTTCTGATTTTATGTTTGTAGAACACATCTCTTTTTATATGTCAAGGTATGTAGAATTTTTTATTATCATGTGGAACATGTTGTAATGGTTTCATTATGAGATGGGTGGGACCTATATCTCCCTCTGATGCATTGGTTAACAATAGACGACTCATGAGTATAAATGTTATGCATGAACCTGATTACATGTTCATAACGTAATGAATGTACCTAGTTGTATGTCCATAAGTTTATGCGTGAACCTAATTGCATGTTCATAATGTTTTGACTGGCCCTTATTATGTTTTCACAATGTTATGCATGGACCTGGTTTCAGGTCCGTATGTTTATGTGTGAACCTGAATACATGTTTGCAATGTTATGTGTGAACCTGATTACATATTCACAAAGTTATGTATGGACCTAGTTTCATGTCCATACGGTTATGTGTGAACCATATTACATGTTCAAAATTTTATGCATGAAACTGGTTTTATGTTCATATATTGATGTGATGGCATGATTCCATGTCTTTAACTTAATGAGTGAACCTGTTTCAACTTATACATGATCAGAATATTATAAAAAAATGTGAATTCCAAAAATTCCATGTCTTTTTACTATGTTATTGTTTCATGAATTATGCTCTCAATCCTCTTATGATCTATGTATTATAAACTTCTAATATATATTATTGTCTCTAAAATATAAGGTACGATCTTTGAATGTTTTGCTCAAGTTTAATACCCTTTATTTCATGATATTCTTATACATTTTTTTATTAACCGTTACTGAGCATCTGATCTCACCCCTTTCAGACGTTTCCTTTTCCTAAGTTATTAAGAAATGTTTTAGGTAGATTTAAAAAAATTATAGATATTTATGGTATATTTCAAATATCTTTCACCAGGATAGATTATTTTATTTCCAAGATTCCAAAGAGATTAAACTATTATGGTCCTTAGGCATGTATTTTTGTAATGTACTGAGTATTCATCTAAAATGATGTCATAATCATGTATGTTAAGGTTGTGTCACTATAAGGGTGGAACCTTAATATGTATTAATTTAATGTGATCCACATACATCAAAATAAAAAATTTCATTAATAACTCGTATTGAATAAAGAATGAGTTTTTAATCAAAAATCTTTGCAAATAAAAGAGCTTAAAGACATGATTATTTTATATTTTAAACCCATGAAAGGATATGTGAGTTTCATATATGTATTTCCAAAAAATTTAATGATATTTTAAAATATATTAGAATACTCATTTAATGGAAAATAGGTTTGGTTATTCAAATAAAAAGTAAAAGATAATTACTCAGGTAAATGAGGAAAATTTGAGAAGAAAATTTTGCAGCATGATGGGTATAGAACATTGTATTAAAATATGGTAAAATGAGAGGGTAAAAGGGTGTCCCAATTATTAAATATTGTTCATACATTATTGAGATAATATAAATTGTAAAAAAAGAATTTTCTTTGAAATTGGAATACATACCAAACAAGGACTCTTGGAAGGAAAATAGAAGTGAAGATTTCACTTATCATAGACAGTTGTTCATAAAACATGACGATGGAACCATGGGATAATTATGAAAACTTATGGGGGGTGATTGGGAGGAAACAATAGTAGAAATTGTTTTAAATAGGTTTTGGAGTGAATGGAAACAGAGAAATTTGTGGGTATTTATATGATAAGTGGATGAATTCTTTACTAACTTCCATATGTAGGTCTTAGGAAATTAAGTTGTGGAAATTAATAAAAAATTGGATTACCCATGGTTTTAGCCCATGTTTTTTTTCATTTGGATCATATATAATGATTTTTTTAACCACTATAACAGAAATTCATATTTAAAAAAATTTGTCTTGGAAATCTCAAGATTCCACGATGTAATGTTTAAAAAAAATTAATTTTCCGATTTGGAAAGTAAATAATATTTTAAAAAATGGTATAAAATTTATTGAAATACAAAATTTTAATAAAATAAAATATTTTTTTTCTTAGATTATGTTTAATTAGTTATTAATTAATTATTACATAAATATGATTTCATAACACACACTAAAACCCTAAAACTGTATTTTTTACTATTCATGAAAAAATAATGTATTTTATAAAATTCTCATAAATTCACCCTAACCTAATTTTAATTTGCTAATATAAAAAAATTATATTTATTTTATTATTAAAAATATCCAAATAATTGAATTTTAACTTTTTAGTTTAAAATATTCTTATTTATTTAAAAATAACATTTTTTGAGGCATAACGAAATTCCAGACACCTATAAAACATTTCATAGGAAATTATAAAATTACATTATTATTTTAGATTATAATAAAACTTATTTAAAGGCCTATTTAATTAAAAAAATACTACTCAAAGTAGATTAGTTTATTATAAAAATTTTATGTATTTTCTGAAAAAATAAAATAATATTTTATTTAGGTCAAAAAATAGAATTATCCAATTAGTCTGAACTAAAATTATATTGTATAAAGGGAACCTATTATTAAAATTAATTGATATAATATGAATTTTATTTATAAAAAGGTTATTAAACATTAATTAACTAATTCCAAGACACGTAACCCCTTATTACACCTGCATATGCGCTAAGAGTAAGGTGTGTGTTAGTGGTAGTTTCATGGGGTTCCTCAGCTAACATCGACCAAGTGGTAATATCTACTAAATTGAACTTATCCTATAGGTGAATTTGGTTCAATATTCACTTGTTTAATCTTAACTTGGGATTGGTCAGGGGTGAGCCCCAAAGTCGATACCACCATCCCAATTCTTGAAAATGTGCTTTAAACGATATGAATTGAATGGTTATGGGAATTGTTTCTCCTTTTTGTATTAATAATACAATATACTTACTACTTATTGAAATTAATTATAATGTTAACATTATAAAAAAGTGTATAATTTCATTTGTTCATATTGATAGATGGTCATATCTGACCAATGATCATATAACAGTTGAATCCCAATGACCACATTTCCTTCTTATAAATACCACTTCATTATTTCACTCAAAATTCAATATAATACCACTTAAGGTTATAATTTTATTTCATAAGATGTTTATTATTTTAATAATTTCTTGTAGTATTTTTAGTTTGGGAGAATATTATACTCAATTGGAGTGATCCTTATATTCCTATTTTGTCTATTCTATTTTATATTCATTATCTGGTTTTAATATTTGTAATTTAAATAAGTTTCATAGTTGTCTAATGTTATGATCATTATTAATGACAATTTTTTTTTGTTTCTCATTACTTTATATATTATTAAATAAAACAAATATTTATTTATGGAAAAATTATCATTTATAAGGTCTTCATCTTTAAATGCATAAGGGTGACAGTATTTTCATTCCTATGAACATGAATGTTGTGTATTAGGAATCCTTACATACATATATTTATTATGTAAGGGCATTAGGATAGACCAAGTTATCTTATAAAAATATATTAGGGTCATGTACAATAGAGAATGTTTTCCTTACATTTGGTAATGATGTGGTTTGGTCTTTTTGATCAGTGTAATCATCCAAAATCTCTAAATTTACATTATTCATTCTCAAATTAAGAAACAATTATTGAAATAAAATCTTACTTGTACAAAACCATGGTTCTAGTCAGGGAAAATCCCATGTGGTTTTACATTCTATGATGGTGATATTTTCATAATCTTTTACATTATGAAACTAAGATGAAATAAGGGAACATTATCACTAACTCAACCTGTTATATAAGAGAAAAAGTCCATCGGTGTTCCCATATGGATCTAACTATCATCCAGGTGAATGAGTTACTTTTCTAAGTAGTAACAAAACAGAAGGAGGGAATGCATAAAAATATTATATCAATTGAATGTTATGAATAATGGATGTAAAACCTTGATATTTTATGATATATTTATCCTTAAATAAACATAGTTTTTTTGATATCATTCTTTACATGAAACACTAGGTTTAAATGAACCACGATATACTATTAATATATTATTATTTTATTTGAATGTTATCTCCAATTAATTTGATTGGGGGATTTAAATAATAATAAATAAGTTATGAAAAAAATATAATTTAAATATTTATAAAATTACTTAATTGTCTATTAAATGGTTCTAAAGGAAAATATATATCATTTCATGGTAGATAGAGAAGTTCTGAAAAAAATATTCCAAACACGAAATGTGTTTTTATATTATTAAATTATATTAATATCAATTTATAAATAATTTTAATAAAATATATATTTTATATATTTAACTAAACCATTATCATCCATATAATTGTTTTTAATCGGCATAAAATAAGAATAAGTTCTATTTTATGATTAAAAATACAATTTTTCTAAAAATAGTTTTCATTGTGTTTTTCACACATACATTAAAATGAATTTTGTAAACTTTTTGAAATTGAATCCTATAAAATAGATTCCATATTTGGAATAAAAAAATCAATATATTTTCATAGGGTTATCTTAATTTTTTTTCATTGCAAATATTAAAAACTGCAATTTTGTTCCATGGTTATGGTTTGAAATGATTTAGCGGGGTGAACCTCAGATTTATGGTTTCAAATATCACAAAAAATGATTGAATTTAATTTTTTGGTGGGGTATCAGTAATAGAATACCATTATTTTAATATTTCAAACTTTTGAACCACCTCAATTGAGTAAGACATTAATATATATAAATCTTTTAAATAATTCCATGTGTTTCCATTCCCTCCCTTAAAAAAGGATACCACCTCTCCTCTATTCTCTGAACTTCATGAGATATATATCATGTGAAAAACAGAAATTATCCATTTATAACATACATAAATACTTATTATAGTTCCTAATATAATTATAGTACTATCCATTCAAGCTTTTTGGTGTAAGTGGAGGGAGGTTTCTCTTTGAAGAGTTGTACCTCTTACCCAAGTATTTTTTAATTTTATTTCATATTTTACCATCTCTAATTTTATTTCATAAATTTCAAAATAATGAATTTATTATAGTCAATTTTTTAAATTGTTATTATTATAATCTATTATCCATTTTCCACTTCATTTCCAACAAATTTGAATTGAACGTATCGTCTATGAATACATCTGGAATATCAACTCCATGTTGCGATATGATTCATTTAACATCACCATAATAAATGGTTGGATATTATGATAGATTTAAAGTTTATATATGATATTTATAATAAAATTATAAAATTATAATTATAATATCTTATCCTCCTTCTTAAATTATCACTTATTTGAAAATTATAACGTCTTTTATGCGTATCTGTGGACTACCACCTCTATTGAGTGATGTGATTTTTTTTCATTTCCTATTTTCATGGTTGGTGATAAGGATATATTTATTAATTATATATTAATTTAATTATAAAATAATCATTCTATAATAGTAAATTATAATTTTATTTTCTATCAATAAATCCAACAAAAATTGACAGCATCACTCATGCATATATATGGATTATCATCTCTACGAGGAGATAAAATTCATTTTTTATCATCGTGTCATATGAATGATTATAAAAGGAAATATAATGAACATGTATTATATGTATTTCATTATTAATATTAATTATAATATAAAACTATAATGTCTTGACCAAGGTCCCACACACTGGTTCCCCTATACAGTTGGTCACATGACCTCAGGCATGCCTCCCCGTACACTAGTGGATACTAACTAGAAATGAGGGTCTAATATCGATCATGGGAAGACTATAAGCTCTTTATCATAGTAATTCAATAGTATAAATAAATAAAAAATATCCAAAATATATAACCATAACCAGAATAATTCCAATATCACATGACGACCAAAATTGGAATACAATATCCAAAACTAAAGCAGTAGATATGTCATGCCAAGTACATGTCTAGTAACAAATCTAAAACCCAAAATAATTACACTAAAAAATCCCAAGTGGTTCCTGATACTATGTCTGGTTCCCTCAACATAATCTATCCTGACTCTTCTATATTATATAGGACCTTTTCCTTTATCCTATTCTACAAACATGAATTTATATTCAGGAACCGATTAGGCCTCCTAAGTTGGGTGTGAGTAAAACTCAGTAGTACCCCACCAATAGTGTCTAAAACAATATAACATCTATAAAAGTGTATGAAATTTTATAAAGAATAATTTACAATGAATAATGTAAAAATTATCATATTTCATTATTCTTTAATTTAACACATAAACTCACAGGTTCCTAAGGACCCTCAAACCCTCAATACCTACGTCAACCTCTGTCTGAGTCTGAACTGTATCATAATAACATGTTTATCAGTTATCATTTCATTTAAAATCATATCATGAAAAAATAGGAACCATAGTCAAAGGCCAACTCATGGGTATAGAATGTCGCGCCTGAGAACTTGTGGGTGTTTGGAGCCATTATCCCTGTCCAACACCTCAATGTCACATGGGTTTTTAGAGACCCATTCCATGTCCCATACTCACTACAACATATTGTGATTTTGAGCATCAGTACCATCTGCACACCACGTTTAGCACATATGGGTATTTGGAGAGTCAATCCATGTCCCACAACTTGTTTATTACATATTGGTACATGGAGCCTCAGTCCTTGTTCCAAACCTATCTTATCACATAAGAGTATTTCGAACCATATTTTATGTCCCACACTCATATGTTAATTAATACACATATATCACATAATTCAATGTTGTCCAACATTAACAATTATTATAAACAATACACATCATGTTATACCATTAAATTTTATCACAGAAAACACAATTCATCAATTTAGTCACATGGAATATAATTAAAATTTCATTATGAAACCATTTTACATCATTTAACCATATATCCCATTAACAAATTATGCTCATGAAAAATCATCTCTCAGTTCCCATTGTCAATTAATTCATTAACAGTTAAATTGAAAAATCACAATACCCCAATTTCTCATTAATTCCACAGTCAAGACTTCCCATTAATTAATTCAATTCGTAATTAATTTAATTTTAACAACTTCATAATCACAAAAATTCCCATTAATTATTTCAATAATTAATTAATCGAATTAATCCAATTTTATAATCACAATAATTATAAATAATTATTTCTCCAATTAATTAATCCAATTATAACAATTAAAATTTTCCCTAATTTAATGAAATTTATCATCACATGGAAAGAATAATAAATAAATTCTATGATTCCATAAATTATTTAATAAATTACTTTACTCAATATAATATTAAATTTTTAATTATTCCAATTGATGTTTCATAACACATAATCACAATTGGAATTAAAGACTATGGGAATTGAATTTGGACCACCAAGCTCAAAATTGATGATGAACAATTTTTAATGGAAATCCACAATTGAAGTCGAACAACCAAGATCATGACTAAGAATGAGATATATATCAATAAAACCTATATCATGATCCCTTTACAACATGGAAAAATCATCCCCACATTATCCAAAAAGAGACATGGGAGAAAGTGTAACCTAGATGTAAAGAAACCACATACCCGTAGAGGTGTTGATCTGGCAATCCGATCATTGATTCATCAAGAAAGTTGTTTGAAATCCATATGTATTCATTCATAGGCCTCAAAAAATGATATGAAAAATTTATAGTCTAATTTTGTTAAATTTGGGTGATTTCTAAGATGTTCGGTATTTTAAAAACCAATTTTTCAATTAATAAAATCTACACACATGGTTTCCTGGGGTAGGGTGCATGGTTTTCCAAACTATGTTCATTAACCGTTCACCTATTACAGGGGTTCAAGGTTAATCTTAATAGGGTTGAGAATTTGAAAAATCATCCACAAGCTTTACAGATCCCCTCTCTATGGGTCCACATTGTTTACTGGGTAGGCACACGGTTTGGGAAAATAATGCCCAAATCATGCACTTCCCATCTTCCTTCCAAAATTCTCATAATTTCACCTGAACACTCAGTAATCTAAAACACAAAAAAGATAAACTCAAAATAAAGAAAATGAGTACTTTTAATATATCTCAATATATCTACTTAAAAGCATGAGATAGTAAAATCTCCCCACTTTATAATAGCTCAGCCTCAAGCTGTACTCCCAGGCATCTCTAAGATTCTGAGGTAAAAATATCAGGCAACTAATCCTATGTCTCCCATGTTTCCTTCTAAACAGACCTATATTTCAATAATACAAAAAAATATGTGCGGTATTTCCCCACATCAATTTCTCATCATGATTCAACACATACATTAGATTTTCCTCACAGAACGCATCAGTCTCGAGCTCAACAACATCCAAATTGATCTCATGAGAAGGGTCGGGCGATACCTCCAATGCCATGACAAATGCCAAACATTGTGCATAACACTATAACTATGTGGAAAATCCAATTGGTATGCCATCGGCCTAATTCTCTCTACAACCTCAAAGGTCCCAATAAACATGTTTGTTAGTTTTCCCTGTCTCTATATCCTATAGTGACCAAACATAGGAAACAACTGATGGAACACACGATCAACCTCGATAAACTCTTGGGGACATCAAGTCTATCACCATGTGGTATCTATCTACTCTAATCCATAGATATTTTCTTCCAAACCAGTTAAACCTGCCCCAACATCTCCTTCACAAGACTCAGTCCCAATAGCTCTGAATCACTTGCCTCTATCCAACATAGAGGTGA
This sequence comes from Viscum album, assembly GCA_963277665.1. Lineage (NCBI taxonomy): Eukaryota > Viridiplantae > Streptophyta > Magnoliopsida > Santalales > Viscaceae > Viscum > Viscum album. The sequence continues at coordinate 1,788,790,711 of OY728146.1, forward strand.
TCTACATGTCCGACCATAAATAGACTCATATGTTTCCATTTTTATAGTTTCTTGATATATATTAGTATAGGTTAACTCTACCAGATCTAGGTTCTTCTCTAAAGACCAACCAAATTATAGGCACATGCTCAATGAATATACTCAAGTATATGTATTATACATTCTAACTTCATATATGTCAGTGGGTGGAACGATGTCCTAGGTAAGACATCAATACATAGACACTTATGAAAGAATTTCTATAATTTTGAAGTAAAACTTTATTAACGATTTGAAACCATAATTTGTCGTGCTTTGTGTAGATAAACTATCTCCAGAACATAAATATCTCCCATCTAATGCACGAGAAAGACTCTTATACCATTATTAAATGAGCTAACTTTTTCAAATGCTCCATAATTACCCAAATAACATCATTCTTTCATGGAATCCTCAGGATACCAATCATTAAGTCCATGGTATCCTTTTCCCACCTCTATTTTAAAATTGGAAACAATTATATATAATATCTCGGCCATTTATTCTCAATATTCACCTATTGAAAGGTGTAGCCTCATGTTAGGAACCCTGCTACCCCCTTTTTCATGCCAGGAGACCAAAACTAATGTTGTAGGTCATTGGGAATTTTTGGTCACACCTAGGTGAAACAACCACTTCAAGACATTAAATTCAAACATGATCTCTTCTCACATACTTGTAGGCAAATATAATCTGGTTACTGACATAGATGATCCCATCTTCATCTGTATTCCAATATGAAGGTGACTCCTTAACTTCAAGGGTTTCTTTCAAGGCCAAACATTATAGATACTCATACTCATTTTCTCTAAAATATAGATCAAATGTGTAGAGTCCTTTGAAACTGAAATGAGATCCATCTACTCCTAACCGTCTTAAACCACAACATGCATATCATCTAGAAAATAACTCATTTTTCATTAAGTATTAGACTCTTGAACTATCTGATGCTGAGTTTTCATGATTTAGTAGTCAGCTACTTTATTTCCCTTCCCATACATATATGTGAGATAAAATTAAAATGAATTCATATACTCAACCCACGTCCCCTACTGAATATTCAAGTCTTGTTTTGAAAATATATACTTTATGCAATTGTAATTAGTATACATAGTAAACTTTTCACCCAATAGATAATGATGCTAACAGTTCATGGAATAAAAAAACACTGCTAACTCGAGGTCATGCATAGTGTAGTTCTATTCATGTAGCCTTAACTACTAATACCTATAAGCTAGAACCATATATTCTTTCATCAACACTCCTCTGAGTCCTATTCTAGAAGCATCACAAAATTCCATTTACATCAAACCTAGATCATTTAGGATAAATATTGGTGTCATAGACCACTACCTCTTCATATCATTGAAATAATTCTCAGATGTTGTAGACCACAAAAAAATTATCCAATTATTGGTCACGCTTAGAATAGGTTCTTCCAAATCAGAAAAGTCCTACATGAACCTTTAATAATAAACTGAAATCCACAAAAAACTATGGATATCAAAAAGGTTCTTGTGATACTTCCAAGAAACCACTGCCTAAACTTTATTTTATTCCACTAACACACATTCATTTGAGAGGATTTGACCCAGGAAGTGTACGTGATCAATAAAAAACTAACACTTAGAAATATTTGTGTATAGATTATTCACTCTCATTGTACCCAAGATGATGTCAAGATGTGGGGCATGATTGTCATGAGTCTTAGAGTGCACTATGATTTAATCCAAAAATATTACCATACACTGATCTAAGTACGGTTGAAAGATTATATTCACCAAGTAAATAAATATTCTAGAGTATTCATCAACCCAAACAGCATCATAAATAACTCATAAAGGACATACCAGCTTATGGATACAGTCCTCAGTATATCAAAGTCCGAACTATCAACTGATGATACCCTAACCTCAATTAGATCATGGAGAAAAAACCTCCCCTCAACTAGTCAAATAGTTCATCGATATGTGGAAGAGGACACTAGATCTTCAAATTCATTTGGTTCAACTTCTGGTAATCAGCACATAATAGCATAGCCTCATTAGGCTTCATATAAAACAATACTGGAAAACCTAAAGGATACATACCTTGGTGGATAAACCCCTTATCCATAAAATCTTCTAGTTTATTATTGATCTCTTGAATCTATATTAAAAACATTCTGTATGGTGGAATAGAAACTGGCACATCCCCTGATATGAACTAATTTGTAAATTCCACATCTCTCTTAGGTGGAATCCCTGATAAGTCTTCATGGAAATAATCCTAAAATATATCCACAATGGGTGGAATGAAATCATTCTTAGTACCTCCATCATCCATCAATTGACTAGAAACATAGACTGTGAGATCCCCCAATTGCTGATAAACTAGCCTTACATGGCTGACCATGATATACCACTCTCCACAGTGGATATATTTTTCACCCTTTGGAGACTTAAACATCACTCACCTGTAGTAACAGACTATGTGGGCTCAGTATGATACTGTTCATTGCATATCTATAGTTATGTCAAATCCTTACTTTTAAAATATGTAAAAATATAAAATGAAATTATACTCACCAACCTCAAGATAAATCCCATTGCACAATTAGATGTCTCTCTACCATACTCCCAATGTTACATATATCATGAAACCCAACACACGAAATCCACCATCAGGATCAAACCATTCACAAGTTTTATAGATATAAAATAATTACCAATATCATATAAGGCACTAGATATTATAGAAACTATATTAATAGTACCTATAACTATCAAAGTTCTAACCTTGAAATCAAAAATTGTAGGATGAAGTACATGAAAATTTCATTCCTCTCTTCCCAATGATGCAGTATGAGCCCCCTGAGTTGCATGACTCCACTGATACGTGTGATCTTCCCCAAAAACACTACATCCACCTCATATTCCATCATGTCTAGAATAACTCCAACTACCATACTAATACATTATATAATATCCCACTCCCACACTATAGTTATTCCTAAATACTCCATCACTAGTATTCTATCATGTGTTTCTATAGGACTGCTATAGATATCCCATCTTTTCGCAAGCTTAATACTAAACTAGTGGTTAGGGATAATGTCTAAGATAGAGACCCTTCCTACAACTCTAGTTCCAAAGCACTCATATAAGATCCTATGTAACAGATCCTTACCCTTATCCACTCTTCTTTCCCAATATCTGGTCAACATTATCATAACAATGCTTCCTACCCTAAGAAGGCATACCTACAAATCATCCAGCAAAAACCACCTATCCTTTAGGGAATCCTCTATTAGGTTCTGCTCATATATGAGAGTGTAATTCACCACCTAAAAAAAATTCAACTAAAAGATATTATCTTGGGACATAATATCACACTTAAGTCCATCCTATAAATTCTTATCCATAGTTGTTGCATCCCCTTCCAGCACTGAAAATAGTTTTGCAAGTTAGGTAAGGAACCAAGATAGTCTTTCATGCACATACCCCCTATGTCAACCACATGAGATCAGCTACCCTCTCTTATCTCATTTATAAGGACCCAACCCTAACCATTACATAATCATTATTTTTGATCAAGAATATTTCTTTTTCACATTAAGGATCTTTTCAGGTTTAGAGTATTTCAGAATTAGGCGATAACAATTACATTATATCTCAAATATTACCAAGTATACACTTATAATCTATAAATTTTTTATGACAATAAAATTCCTTAAAAAATAATTCATTTCATGATAAAAAACTTCATGAATTATTCCTCTCTCTTACGCTACCTTATACCCAGTGAAAAACATTTAAAAAACATGGGATGAGTATAAAAATCTCAGTAAGGGTTATAAAATAAAGAAAGAAAACATTAGTCCATGAATACATAAAAATAAATGAAATAAAACTTTTCACTCATAAAACATAATCTTTTTAACATACCTCATGAAATCAAAATATTTTTTAATAACTTATAGAAATCCAAAATCATAAAGGTAACTAGTGGTATCCATAACATACTTACATTTTATCATTCACAACTACATAGGGTGTAAACTTCATGGTTACGTTTGTAATACCCATCCTAACATATTACCTAAATCTCTTAGGAGAAACCTTAATGATTACCTCCATCAAGTTACCTAATGAACTGGAGGGAAATCATGGGCTCACCAACCCAAGGTTTGTCCTGGAACCACCTATTTTTTTTTTAAAAATGTAACCATCCATCAAATGTCCAAGTACCATTTCATACCACATAAAAGACTGAAATTATAAACATTTCACTCATCAATCACAATAAATAAATTCATGATATTTTAATATTCAATCTATTTCTAAAACCATCTAAAACATTTAATAAAGATATTTTTGAATCAATGTGTCCCATAACACTTGGAAAATTTTAATGGAAAGTCTATAATTAAAAATTTAAAACATATATGTCCATATATATAAATATTTAAAACTATTTTAAAAACATGGAAATTAATGAGATTTATTTAGAAGAATAAATCTTTAAAACTTTGAAAATGATGTTCTAGTTAAAAAGTCTCATAACACTTGAGAAACAATTGAATAAAAATAATTAAAGAATAACATAAAGACATTAAATATCATGAGAATATAGATATTCATGATGTAAAATGTCAAAAGGGATGTATATACATCTTATTGGAGTAATAAAGGTTCCCAATATCAAGATATGCCTCAATAAAAGGACATTGGGATGTAGTCCCTTACAAATACTGTATCATTAGATTAAGGATATATAAATGACATATATAAGTATGAAAAATATAAATACACCCAATATAAGTTGATATTCGGAGTAAAACAATCAGAGTTCAATCACATGTATTCTTGGAAAAACAAAACCAATGAAATGTATATTCAACTCAATAAATTGAGATTGAGTTATGATTTCCCATAAAAAGTTCGTATAAATGACATAAGAATTTTTAAATATAGTGATTATGTGATTCAACATTATATACATTTAAATGGAAGTGGAAATTAAAATATAAATAAATATACAGTGATTCCACACATAATCTTGGCATAATAAAATCGATGAAGTATTCGTAAAACCCAATGAGTGGAAATTGAGTTTAGAAATTCCCTTAAAAAGATCATTTTGTTAAAAAAAAAATATACCGATTATGTGTATTCACTATAACTCCACTTAAATCAAGTATAAATAATATCTAAGATGGGAAAATTCATTTCTCATATAATCCTAGAACAACATTATCAAGTAGTAGAAGATCAACCCAAAGAATGGAAGTTGTGTTAAGAAGTTCCCTTACCTTGAGTCTGACTTGTCCTGTTCAAAATTTAATTTATTGAATAATAAAAATATGTTAATTTTTACTATATTTAGAACCTTTTTATAATTTATTATTCATTTTATATCACTTATTACCATGTTATAGAAATTAGTTCATTTTTTGAGTTCATATAAGATGTTTTGTCGATGTTTGTTACTTGAGTCAAAAATTAGCTTGTTCAATGTAAAATGTCTATGTGGTCAAAATTACACCATCTCCATAATGTTATTCATGATTTAAATATAATATATATCTAGTATATATGTATTTATAATAGTCAATAATATTTTGAAATAGATAATTAAATTCCCAGTTCATGGAGACGATAGGCCGTATGTACGCATGAAGGATACTTTAATTTCTTTTTCAACTTAAATGAATTATAATAAAATGATATAAATTTTTATTGTAATAACAGTATAAAATTTATTTCATTTATTTTTCATAGTTTTTAAGAATCCATTCTTTATAAGTTCAATTTATAGAATGAATGAGTCATATCACTTTGTGGTGACAGTAGTCCACAGTTCTTGAAGTGCATTGTGTTGCATTTGTTGTCAATGAGGCATGAAGTTGTCTTGGAATGAATGGAAGTCAAGGAATGTCAAGATGTGAATGAAAAAGGTTGTGATGGTGTTGGTGATGAATGGAGAATGGCCATGGTACTAAGATGCATGTCACTTAGGAGATTCACTAAGTGGTATTGGAAATTGTGGTTGCACTATCTCCATGAAAATCTGACGATTGTTGAGCTACTCTTTAAGTTCGAAGAACTTGTATCCTGATGATACAATGTCACAACATTGTTTGAAGACCATGCATTGTATTGACAATGCATGAGGAGATGAAAAGAGATCCATCCACAACTTCTAAGTGGATGAAGTGGATTAAAGAAGTCCATGTACTAACTCTTAGTGCATGTGAAACAGAAGAAGATCCAATTGATCTCTGATTAGATCAATGAAGAATGTTGAAGAACATGTGTGATTTATGAGATTCCTTTGAAGAAGTCCCTCCTAAGTATTGAACACATATAGAAGAGGAGATGAAGAAGATTAAGAAGAAACCTTGGGAATTCCATATCCTAAGTAGAGATCATATGAGAGGAGAAATGATGGAATTCTTAAGAAGAAGAAGAAAGGAAGAAGGCTTGAAGTGGCACTTGGCAATTGGCATATTTTATATGGAGGAGAAACTTGTTTTTATACAAAGTCTTATTCAAGACTTAGCCAAAAAAATTGGCCAGCCCGTGGACACCTTGAGGGTTCAACCCCAAGGCACATGTGGGCCTAAGGCGCCACGCCCAAGGGGGAACCCGTGGGGCGAGTCCAGGGCGGCAGGACGCACCCAAGACACCGCTAGGCGTCTGGGGCACGTCCGGAGGAGCGCGGCAGGGGCGCATGAGCGCACCCGAGTGTGCATAGTGGGCGCTAGGAGCGCGCCCGCAGGAGCATGAGTGGGCGCAGAGCGCGCCCGCAGGGAGAACATGGTGCGGGGTGGCACCGTGGAGGGAGAAGTTCAACTGAGCATATGGCGGCAGTGCTTGGTTATTAAACCGCGGAAAAACCGCGCCCCGTTTCGATGTGGGACACGGAAAATTCACCGGGAATGAATTCTGGCCGTCCATCTCATCGCGCGCCCGATCCGAGCCGCTCATCTGATCCGCAGCGAGATGATTTGATCCAGGCCGTTGAAGATCTGATCCGACGGCTCCCGGCTTATCTTCTATCCTGATCTCGACCGAAGGTCACCCGCGAGCAGCCGCTGAACCAGAGCCCTCCGAGCACCAGTTTTCGAGTTCCCGGCCACCTCTGAAGGATCTAAGACCTCCATTGAGCTCGTCTCTCCACACCGAACACGGCCATGCATAAAAAATGGTGTGCATGCAATGTATGGAGAATTTCGAATGAGGCCGAGGCAAACGGAGTTGCCGAGGCATCGGGGTATTGGTGTTTTTGCATGGGATGAGCCTAAACTGAAGGCTGTGCATGCGTTATGAGTCGCATGCACGTAGAGGAACAAAAATAAAGGGAGCTCGCGTGAAACCGAGAATAAAAAACAAGATTTGGAAATATTTTTGAAGATCCGAAGATCTCGGGTGTTTGAAGTTATTTCACGCGGATAGAACCGCCTCTCCTCTGCCTATATAAATGAGGCCTAGCCCTCGAGAAAGCTTGCTGATGCGCTGAAGTTTTGAAGACCCGTGAGAAGCCTTTGTGCCTCGCGAAGAAAGAAGCCCCGTGCAATATATTTGCGCGGCTGAAGTCCTCGGTGCCATCCTTGGCCCGAAGGAGTCCCCTGCGCGCTAATTCATTGCGCGACAGGAAGGAGAGGAGCTTGCGCAACCTTGTGCGCTCCCTCTGTGCACCGCGGCCCCCTACGCGGTAGCACTTGCGCACCCGGAGGCTTGCGTGACTGAGGCAGCCCGTGGTGTTGTACTTTACACCCGTGGCTTGCGCGCCCGTGGTTTCCATACCCTGTGCGACAGAAGCCCCCGCGGCTGAGACGCCTTTCACCCGAGGCTTGTGCGGCTGTTGAAGAAGAAGAGGCCGCACCCCTTGCGCGCCCTTGGTTGAAGCCCGTGGGTGATACCCTTGCACGACCCAAAGCAATAGCATCCTTGCGCGGTAGTGGCTTTGCCTCTTGTGTGTGCAAAGTAAAAGTTGGAGGCTGAGGGTTGTGACCAAGTGTGTGCACCAAGTGAAGACACATTTTGTGTGTGCAAAATTGAAGAACAACCTACGGGTTAAGGGTGTGCAACAAGAAGAGGGAAGAGGCCAAAGTCAAGTGTGTGCAAAACAAAGAACAATTTATGTGTACATGAACAAGTAACAAAGAAGGCCGAACCTATGTGTGTGCTCTAAGTGGAGTGAACACACTTAGAAGAAGAAGAAGACTCACACAAAGTATAACACACATTTAAGTGTGTAAACACATTGAACAAAGTGTGAAGTTCAAGTGAGAAGGTGTGTGATATAATTGACTACACCCTTTGTGGGTTTATTTCACCAAGAGAAAAGGAAGAGGAGAGTGCATGCATGCATGCATGCACGTGCAAACGTGAAGAAAGTTAAATCAGTGGTGTGCATCTGAGGAGTCCAAGACTTGAAGATCTTGAAGAGATTTGAGAACCCATGCTATCAGTGCATGAAGATGAAGAGCTGCCATGCACTCAGTGCATGAAGTTGAATTGAAGTGAGACTGGACCAGACTGAAGTTAAAGACATCAATTGTCTGAGTATTCAGTAATTGGAGAGAGGCCAGGTCATCCTTAGAAGAAGGAGATAAATCCTGAGCAACACGAGAAGACCTGTTCACCACAAGTGATCAGAAGAAGAGCAAGGCCAGCAGCCTTTATCCCAGGCTGCTGAGGATACTTGAAGAACTTAAAGTGAAGAAGAGCTACTCGTGCGACTCGAGGAGCCAGAGAAGACCCTGTGGGACTCACGGAGAAGAAGTCTTCAGTGGGATTCTGGAGCAGGCCAGTGGGACTCTAGTAACACTGTGGGACGCAGTATAAAGACCCTCCTGTGGGACTCAGGAGAGATACGGTGGGAAGCTGTATCGACCATTGTAATACTAACCGATTATAATGGGAGAATCCATGCTGGGAGAGCATGGCAAGGATGTAGGCCTTTGGTGCCGAACCTTGTAAATCCTTGTGTCCTGTTCCTTTTCATTACTGCATCATTCTGGAAAGGTTGAGAGATACAAGAAGAGTGGATCGAGGCTTTAACCAGCCATAGAGGTTTAATTGATAAGGAATCAATTAGTAAAAAGTTTTAAGGGATCACTGATTCACCCCCTCCCCCTCTCAGTGATTCACACTGATCTGGGCACTTCAATTGGTATCAGAGCCAGGTTACCTCTAAAAGATCCAAGGGAGTCTTTATGAAGTGCAGATTTGAGGAAACGAGCGACCAGCCTCAAATGGAGATATCTGCCAAGACTCAGAAAAATAGAAAGAAGAAACAGGCCAAGAAGATGAAGAAGAAGGTTGCTTCAATCATAGAAACTCCTTCTATGGAAAGAAATGTGAAAGTCACATCAGATGACAATTCATTTTATCATTCTTCTGATGAAGCCTTCTCTAGCTGTGATGAAGATGGAAGAAACAATTATCTTCTAAATGCAATCAAATATCTTCAGAAGAGAGTCCCCAAGGAAGTTGCAATGTGTATAGCTACAGGCCTCCTTGATCTTCAAGAAGAAAAATTACAGCTAGAAGATGAAGACAATTCTCTGGAAGTCCAATTGGCAAAAAGGGTTGGGATAACCAACACTCTCAGAAAGCTGGTGAAGGCTAAAGATGAAACAGTTTCTCTTTGCAATGAAAGATATGAAGACACTACTGAAGAATTGCAGAGAAGCCTATCTGAGAAAGAATTATTTAAAGTAATAATCAAAGATGTGTTTCATGCACTGGAGAAGTTGCACAAAGTGTCAATGATTGTCAGAGATGCTCAACTTGAAGACAAAGTAAACAGGGTGAAGGAGCTTGACAATTCATTACAAGAAATGAAGAAAGTGCATGATGACCAGATGAATCAGCTGAAAGAAAGTTGGGAAGGAAAGCTAAGAGATGTTGAGGATGAGAAGAACTCCCTCAACATGAAATTCTTTGAACTAGAGGTGATATTGAAAAATCTGCAATCACCCAAAGCCAAAGCCTCCCAGTCAGCTGAAAGGAGAAATGTTGCTACTCAAGTATGCATTGAGCAGGATGATTCTAAAAGAAAGACATCCTCTAATAAAAGTGCAACATCTTCTAGAAAGAAGGTACCATCCATACCATCTTGTACTGATGCTTCTAATTGTGTTTCCACAAAAAGTGCAGGATGGAAGAATAATTCCAAACAAGTATGGATGAAGACAATGAAGAAAGAAAGCTCTCCTGAAGCAGCACAACAATTCAAGACAAGAACCCTACAATCAGAAGGAATCAAAAAGTCAAGATTTCTGGGTCAATGTTGGTGTTGTAACAAGTATGGGCACTGTGCAAAGGATTGTTGGTACAATCCACTGAATGTCAAAGCACAAAGGAAGCCCATGCCAAGGGGGAGCAAGCCAGAAGAAAAGAAGCAGCATACACAGGTCCAGAGACATCTGTTTACTGCAAATAGATTTGGATTACTTGACAACATCTGGGATGGTTGCAAAAGTGGTCAAATAGATACATGTCAATCTCCAACTGTATCCAGAGCTCAAAAGAAGAAAAGATCACGGAACCTGGCTAAGAGAGATTCCTTGGGAAGCAAGAAGAAAGTAGAAAATGCTCCCAAGAAGTGTTCGAGAAATGAAGAGAAGTCCTTGGAGTCTGAGTCCAAGAAGGGTGATGCATCCAGAAGGACCACCAAGAAGTGCTTCTACTGTGGAAAGAAAGGTCATACCATGGATCTTTGTAAAGAAGCCATGAAATGCAATAGAAGCCAACTGGACTCAAACAGAAAATCAATCCAGAAGAAGAAGAAGGGATTGATTGATAACAAGTTGCCTAATATAGGTAGCTTGACATCATCAAAGGAACCATGTGAAACTTCCAGAACTGAGGCCACACTTCCAAATGACTCGTTAGTCATATGGCCAAATCAGTTGCAAGTTGCCAAAGATCTGAAAAGAGCTGATGATGAAGTTCTGGCAATTGCTAAGGCAAAAGGGAAGAAGAAGGTTTCACATGAAGATGTTTTGAGAACCACACCAGCACAATCATCAATGAAGATCAAATGTGCAAGTGTGAAGAATGGTGAAAATGGGACATCTCGGTTGAGAGAATCTTCTCAACCTTGTTGTTCACATTGATGAACCAAGGAGGTTCCATCTTATTCCCTAATCACTTGTATTTACATGTGCTGACATTTCAGGGAATTGAAGATGATGATCATTCTCAATTGGAGGATGGTTTGGAAGGAATAGAGTGCACCCCTTGAGGGGGAGCCAATCTGAAGAAGATGGGATTCTTAGATTAATACCATCTTGAAGAAAAGTGAAGGTATTCCAATCATACTTTCATCCCTTGTTTCTTAATTGTATTCATCATGAAAATTAAGGGGGAGTATTGATTGAAGACAAATGGATGAAAGGGGGAGCTTTATCTTTGCACCTGAACTTTCTAATGAGTTTTGTGAAGTGTGTGCAGGATTTAGAAATTCATTGTTATATCTGAAAAATTTCGAACCCCTTAGCATGATCTCACATGTTTACAGTGAATGTGGACAGCATTGAGTTCCTTGGTTACATCACTCTTGTTTTCTACACCGGGTTAGCCCAAGTAGACTTAGAGTTGATCTACTAAAGGTTCCTTGCTCTAGAGAACATGTGACATCATCCCTCTCTTAGTGCTTATAAAGAAAATGTTATTCGAAGGGAGGAAGATATTTTTGGAAGAGTACCACACCACACCTTTGCATTTGATTGCCAATAAGGGGGAGAAAATATTGGCACACATATTGACCCATTCATATGTGTTGAAGGAGTGTATTGACAACAAATACAAAGGGGGAGATTGAAGTGCATTGTGTTGCATTTGTTGTCAATGAGGCATGAAGTTGTCTTGGAATGAATGGAAGTCAAGGAATGTCAAGTTGTGAATGACAAAGGTTGTGATGGTGTTGGTGATGAATGGAGAATGGCCATGGTACTAAGATGCATGTCACTTAGGAGATTCACTAAGTGTTATTGGAAATTGTGGTTGCACTATCTCCATGAAAATCTGACGATTGTTGAGCTGCTCTTTAAGTTCGAAGAACTTGTATCCTGATGATACAATGTCACAACATTGTTTGAAGACCATGCATTGTATTGACAATTCATGAGGAGATGAAAAGAGAGCCATCCACAACTTCTAAGTGGATGAAGTGGATTAAAGAAGTCCATGTACTAACTCTTAGTGCATGTGAATCAGAAGAAGATCCAATTGATCTCTGATTAGATCAATGAAGAATGTTGAAGAACATGTGTGATTTATGAGATTCAGTTGAAGAAGTCCCTCCTAAGTATTGAACACATATAGAAGAGGAGATGAAGAAGATTAAGAAGAAACCTTGGGAATTCCATATCCTAAGTAGAGATCATATGAGAGGAGAAATGATGGAATTCTTAAGAAGAAGAAGAAAGGAAGAAGGCTTGAAGTGGCACTTGGCAATTGGCATATTTTATATGGAGGAGAAACTTGTTTTTATACAAAGTCTTATTCAAGACTTAGCCAAAAAAATTGGCCATCCCGTGGACACCTTGAGGGTGCAACCCCAAGGCACATGTGGGCCTAAGGCGCCACGCCCAAGGGGGAACCCGTGGGGTGAGTCCAGGGCGGCAGGACGCACCCAAGACACCGCTAGGCGTCTGGGGCACGCCCGGAGGAGCGCGGCAGGGGCGCATGAGCGCACCCGAGTGTGCATAGTGGGCGCTAGGAGCGCGCCCGCAGGAGCATGAGTGGGCGCAGAGCGCGCCCGCAGGGAGAACACGGTGCGGGGCGGCACCGTGGAGGGAGAAGTTCAACTGAGCATATGGCGACAGCGCTTGGTTATTAAACCGCGGAAAACCCGCGCCCCGTTTCGATGTAGGACGCGGGAAATTCACCGGGAATGAATTCTGGCCGTCCATCTCATCGCGCGCCCGATCCGAGCCGCTCATCTGATCCGCGGCGAGATGATTTGATCCAGGCCGTTGAAGATCTGATCCGACGGCTCCCGGCTTATCTTCTACCCCGAGCTCGACCGAAGGTCACCCGCGAGCAGCCGCTGAACCAGAGCCCTCCGAGCACCAGTTTTCGAGTTCCCGGCCACCTCTGAAGGATCTAAGACCTCCATTGAGCTCGTCTCTCCACACCGAACACGGCCATGCATAAAAAATGGTGTGCATGCAATGTATGGAGAATTTCGAATGAGGCCGAGGCAAACGGAGTTGCCGAGGCATCGGGGTATTGGTGTTTTTGCATGGGATGAGCCTAAACCGAAGGCTGTGCATGCGTTATGAGTCGCATTCACGTAGAGGAACAAAAATAAAGGGAGCCCGCGTGAAACCGAGAATAAAAAACAAGATTTGGAAATATTTTTGAAGATCCGAAGATCTCGGGTGTTTGAAGTTATTTCACGCGGATAGAACCGCCTCTCCTCTGCCTATATAAATGAGTCCTAGCCCTCGAGAAAGCTTGCTGATGCGCTGAAGTTTTGAAGACCCGTGAGAAGCCTTTGTGCCTCGCGAAGAAAGAAGCCCCGTGCAATATATTTGCGCGGCTGAAGTCCTCGGTGCCATCCTTGGCCCGAAGGAGTCCCCTGCACGCTAATTCATTGCGCGACAGGAAGGAGAGGAGCTTGCGCAACCTTGCGCGCTCCCTCTGTGCACCGCGGCCCCCTACGCGGTAGCACTTGCGCACCCGGAGGCTTGCGCGACTGAGGCAGCCCGTGGAGTTGTACTTTACACCCGTGGCTTGCGCGCCCGTGGTTTCCATACCCTGTGTGACAGAAGCCCCCGCGGCTGAGACGCCTTGCACCCGAGGCTTGTGCGGCTGTTGAAGAAGAAGAGTCCGCACCCCTTGCGCGCCCTTGGTTGAAGCCCGCGGGTGATACCCTTGCACGACCCAAAGCAGTAGCATCCTTGCGCGGTAGTGGCTTTGCCTCTTGTGTGTGCAAAGTAAAAGTTGGAGGCCGAGGGTTGTGACCAAGTGTGTGCACCAAGTGAAGACACATTTTGTGTGTGCAAAATTGAAGAACAACCTACGGGTTAAGGGTGTGCAACAAGAAGAGGGAAGAGGCCAAAGTCAAGTGTGTGCAAAACAAAGAACAATTTATGTGTACATGAACAAGTAACAAAGAAGGCCGAACCTATGTGTGTGCTCTAAGTGGAGTGAACACACTTAGAAGAAGAAGAAGACTCACACAAAGTATAACACACATTTAAGTGTGTAAACACATTGAACAAAGTGTGAAGTTCAAGTGAGAAGGTGTGTGCTATAATTGACTACACCCTTTGTGGGTTTATTGCACCAAGAGAAAAGGAAGAGGAGAGTGCATGCATGCATGCATGCACGTGCAAACGTGAAGAAAGTTAAATCAGTGGTGTGCATCTGAGGAGTCCAAGACTTGAAGATCTTGAAGAGATTTGAGAACCCATGCTATCAGTGCATGAAGATGAAGAGCTGCCATGTACTCAGTGCATGAAGTTGAATTGAAGTGAGACTGGACCAGACTGAAGTTAAAAACATCAATTGTCTGAGTATTCAGTAATTGGAGAGAGGCCAGGTCATCCTTAGAAGAAGGAGATAAATCCCGAGCAAGACGAGAAGACCTGTTCACCACAAGTGATCAGAAGAAGAGCAAGGCCAGCAGCCTTTATCCCAGGCTGCTGAGGATACTTTAAGAACTTAAAGTGAAGAAGAGCTACTCGTGCGACTCGAGGAGCCAGAGAAGACCCTGTGGGACTCAGGGAGAAGAAGTCTTCAGTGGGATTCTGGAGCAGGCCAGTGGGACTCTGGTAACACTGTGGGACGCAGTATAAAGACCCTCATGTGGGACTCAGGAGAGATACGGTGGGAAGCTGTATCGACCATTGTAATACTAACCGATTATAATGGGAGAATCCATGCTGGGAGAGCATGGCAAGGATGTAGGCCTTTGGTGCCGAACCTTGTAAATCCTTGTGTCCTGTGCCTTTTCATTACTGCATCATTCGGGAAAGGTTGAGAGATACAAGAAGAGTGGATCGAGGCTTTAACCAGCCATAGAGGTTTAATTGATAAGGAATCAATTAGTAAAAAGTTTTAAGGGATCACTGATTCACCCCCTCTCCCTCTCAGTGATTCACACTGATCTGGGCACTTCAGTTCCTCAAATAAAATCATCATATTTACACATCATAGAAAGCATAAATGTATGTTGTAAATAAAAAGAACATAGGCATAGAATAATATAAATATAATATATATCATATATAAATATTGTTCCATCATAATTTCCACCATGAGATGTGGTAGGGGAATATTGAACAATCATTGTTTCGTGAGGTACTAGTCCACCATACATAGAAACAATATGTTCATATCCCTTATACGAAGGTGTGTTTAAGTGTAGTAAAAATAGTTATCAAAAAAACATCCTATTATATTGAGGATAACATAATATTTATGTAATCAAAGAATAATAAGAGCATAGGGAGTGGAAAAGGAAAATCAAAGAAAGGAACTTGAGAGAAGACATTACCTATAAATTGGGTAACTTCTTTTGAATTAAACCAAAAGGTTTCATGAATTTCCTTATGACCAAGGTAAGGCTTATTGGATGAAGGGAGGGATTCTGGGATATTATTTGATCAGAACTTGGCCAAGACTAGGGGCTTTATAGGTGTGAGTAAGTGGTTCGAGGTGGAGACCTTTTATAAGAGGGAGGAAAGGCACTTTAGGAAATTCATGAAATATTAATTTATTATAAATTCAATTTCGATTAAAAATGGTCCAAAACTCATTTAATTTAATTATAATATTTTTTTTATAATAATCATAATAAAATAATTTTTTTGACATTTTTGTAATATATTTTTATCCTTATATTTTTTAACCCTTATTTAACCATTTTTAATGATACAATGATATTATGTTATTTACACATTATGGGTTAATTTAATTTCTATATCATGTAAAAAGACCCAAAAAAGTAATTTATGACATAATTGGACTTATATTATACATTATTTCGAATATTATATCTTTAGGAATTTAATATCATTTAATAAACTATTTTTAATTTAAAATTATGAATTATGTCAATTTTTGACACTATTCACACTTGACTTTTTTACGAATTCATAAAAACATAATTCCTTCAAAAAAAATTGAATCAATATTAAGATGCCAAAATCACCTTGATAATTTCTTTATAACATTAATTTTTTCAAAATATATTTATTTCAAAATTTATAATATCATTTATTTGAATCCTATCTTAATAAATCAATCACTGCATGATCATTGGGTCATAATTAAATTTATTTATTTAATTTCTAAAAAATATAACAAAATATAATGATGTGGGAAATATTTTTAGATTTCTCGTTAAAATTCATAGTTCATGATATCACTTATATAACCCCATATAAATTTTTTTAGTAAGAATATATATGTTTATGTTATTTTTCTCTTTACATTAAATTAATTGTTATAACATGTCATTATCACTCCCAAGTGGATCCCAAATGAAACCATTTCAGAATAAGGATTATCATGGTTGGAAATATACCATTAAATAGGATTAAGACACATTTCAGGATATTTTTATATTATTATAATATAAATTTTTACCCTTATTTAACTGATTTACCGTTTAACCATGGTAGATAAAAATAATTATTGAAGTTACTATTCATAATGTCAAAAAATAAAAGGTTTATAATTAAAAAAAATTGGACCTTCTAATTCCAAATATGGAATCCGTTTTTAAAAATTCAAAACATATATATTTTAGTAATTAATATAAAATTAATTACCGTTTTCAAAACCAATAAGCGGGTTTTTTAGAAGTAAAAACTATCAAAAGATTGTGATATGTTTATGTCCAATATAAAAGTGAAATTACTTTCAATGACTAAAATTGGATTAAATGATAAAAACAAAATCTAATTACCCAATACAAACAATTAACATTAAAATCTACCTTCATAAATAAATTTGATGAAAAGGTGATATTGAATTAAAGTGTAGTACTTTTCACTATTCATTAGAAAATGAACATTATCAGAAAAATACAAAAATTTCATACATATTAAATTTAGAATTTTTAATTATAAACAAGAAGTTTATTTTTTCAAATAGAACAAATAAAATTTACAAAAACTAGATTTAAAAAGAATTCTCTAAAAAAATGAGATAAAACAACCTTTTAAAAATATTAGTATATTTTATGCTTAAAATTGCATCCATTCTCATTGTAAGACTCTAAAATTTGTTGGATAAATGGAAAAAATTAAAAAATATGCAAAATAATAATATATTTACTTCTTTTAATTCCCACTAATATAATGGCTAGGTGATAACTACTATTTCAAATAATAATAATATTATTGTATTATTTTCTGGTATAACTCAACATTGTGTGAAATATATGGTTTTATAGAAAACCATTGTTGTGTGTTTCAAACGTTATCAGAAAAAGTTTCTTCTTTAAGGTAAAATTAATAACTTATTCATAAATATTAATATATAAAAAAATGTATTATTTTATAAATACTTGGGTCATTACTTCATTCCCCCTTTTGGAAATTTCATCCTCACAATTTTTAAATTGGGCTCAGAAAAATCATTAAAAATACCACATTAGAAAAAAAATGTTAATAAAACTATCACATTAGGAGAAAGAAAGATATGTAAAAAGGTCACCCAATATAGCACTTAAATTTTGGGAGCACTTTGTTTATAAGTTTGTATTTGTTGTAAATAATTGTAAATGAAGATCAAAATGAAGGAGATCAAGAAGTACTCTAATGAAATGGAGGAATGAAAATTCATATTGTTATTGTACTGACCATAAGTTCAAAGAACATGTGTCAATGTTGACACATTGTTTACAAATGTGAATAATGGTGAGGTATAATCCATCTGAGGATGATTAAAGAAGAATGGGGATTTGATGAAGACCATGCAATTTTTCATGATTGCATGAGAACCATGCAAGAGACTTATTGAATAATAATATGCATGAAGTGGAGAATGGCGGTTGAAGAAGAAGACAGTGTGAAAGGGACTGGAATTCTGAGATGGCCATGCACTTCACATTGTCTCAAAATATAATGATGCTAAAGGTGATCTATCAAAGGATATACATCAAGATAGTGGATTTTGTGATGAAATAATAAGAGTTGTTGAAGAATCCAAATCATAGAAAAGGGACTTGCGCGCCAAGGTCTTGGAGGTTTGGAAACTTGTGCACCATATGTTTTTCAAGATCAAAACATCATAATATGGAAAATGGATAAGGTCCCCACAAGTTTTGGGTTTGGTCGCGCAAGTTTCTTGCATAGAAAAAGGGACTTGCGCGATGTGTACTTGAAGGAGAAGAAACTTGCGTGTCATATGTTTTTCAATATCAAAACATGGAAAAATTGCAAAGGGATAAGGGCAACACAAGATTTGGGATGGTTGAGCAAGTGACTTGCTCACCAAGAAAGGACTTGTGTTCCTTTGCCTAGAAGGTTTGGAAACTTGCACACCTATTGTTCTTTAGGATCCGAACTTCAAAATATGGCAAAGGAAAGAGGGTCGCACAAGTATTGGTTTGGTTGTGCAAGTGATTTGCACGACAGAGGCTTGGGAGGTTGGACTTGCATGTCGAAACTTGCACGCCAAGGGGAGACTTGTGCGTCGTCTCGCAGGGTGTCCAAATGCCTATAAATATAGGTTAACCCCTCCTCATTCTTCCCGAGCTCAACACTTAGTGAAAATCAAAGCTCCCATCACGTAGGTGTGCTGGTCGCGCAAGTAGTAATTGGGCTCCAGGTGATGGTTTCAAACCCAAGGTGGTTAGGGAGAGAAAGGATGTGGGTCTCACAAGTTAGAAGTTGGTGAAGGTAGAGTCACGTAGGTGGTTTGGTAACACTTGAGCACTAGTTTGGACTTGCGCGCCGCACAAGAGACTTGCACGCCGAGCTTGGGGAAGCATTCCAGGTATTGCTGAAGCCTGCCTGTCTTTTTAGAGCTGCACAAAATTCAGAAGATTGCCCAATACCTTAGGTACAAAGTGATATTAAAGAGGAAATCTAAATGATACATGCATTATCTCATGCATACATGGAGAAGTGATTATGATGATGCCAAGTAAGCTGATCTTCATTTATTGAGCAATCACATAAGTGGTTGTGATTCAAGAAAACAAATACAAGAGGATCTACAGATTCAGTCATTACACTAAAGAAGAAGGATTGAACTGAAAAGAGAATCAACTCTGAACCCTGATGCAAGCAAAGTCTCAGGATGAATAGGAGACAAAGAACTGCATGACTATCTTCCAATGAGACCTTCATGTCTATAAACTGAGTGTGGCTTCAACAAGGGTAGTGAGCCAGGGGGAGTCAACAGGAGTGACCCAAGGGATGCAGTGAGCTATCCCTGAACTTTTGTAAAGGAAGTGAGCCTGGGACAGAGTGACTGTGCATGAACCTTTGTAATCTACATCTAGTGAAGTTTATTGGAATTTTGGTACGACCGACAACTTTACGGCGTGTGCTCCTTGGATGTAGCCCTTAGTGGTGAACCAAGTAAAAATTATTGTTTCACCTATTTGCATGTGAATGTTTCATTACTGATCATATCAATCATACAAGTTTAACTAGTTTTTACCAACGTGGGAACAGTATCATTGTTTTTAAAAGAAAAGGTTGACACCCTGATTCACCCCTCCCCTCTCAGGGTGTCCTGGGGTCCTACAAGTGGTATAAGAGAGAAAGGTTCACGTATGTTGGATACTCTACAGTAATTATATTCATAAAAGGATTTGAGTTTATTTCCTAATGTCAACAATGAAGTTCAGTCTTGATGAAGATTCAGTCATTTCTAAGAAGAAGCCTACATCCAGCAAGACCATGAAAAATAGGAAAAAGAAAGAGAAGAAGCTGTTGAAGAAGTCCCTCATATCCAAAGGAGATGCAGTGTCTGGTTCTCCATGCCCTTTCAAAAATGAAAAATATCAGGCTTCAAATGTATCGAACATGTGGCTTAGGATTCTACCATAGGAATGGAAGACACTTCTATCACAAGTGATCAGGAGAAATTAATAAGCTATCTGCACAATATTCCTGAATAAAGAGTTGCTGCTATTTTTAGAATATTTCAATGCATGCTGGTTGAGATCAACCAAATGGAAAGTGAAGCTGATAATTTGGAAAAGGGGTTGGAAGGAAAAATTCATGAATGCTTAAAGCTCACCAAACAGATATAAGCCTTTGAAGAAAAATAGGTAGTCACTAAAACTCTAAAAGAAAAGATCTGTGCGCTTGAAGTTGAGATGAATAAGTTCATTGAAGTCAATATTTTTTTTGGAAGAAACATCCAAGAGATTCAAGGATCTTGCCTCATTATTAAAAAATAAAGTTAAGACGCATAAATATGAGGTTGAAAGATTGAAGAAGACTTGTGAAGAGAAGATGATCATGATTGAAGATCAGAAGATCATCCTCAATATTTAAAGTCGAAAATTGGAATCCCAATTAACAAATGTTGAGAATACACATATTGAGACTTCACAAAATAATGAAACAAGTGATGCTTGTACTCAATGTTCATTGGATGATTCTAAAGATGAAATACCTCCAACATGTGACAAAAAGATTATGACAACTCTTGATTACCCATCTCAAGAATCCGCTAACGCTAGTACTCAATGCTCACTAGAGGATTCTACTATCAAAAGACCTCCAACATGTGATAAGAAGATCGTGACTTCACTCATTGATATATCACAAGTATCTATGAATGTGAAGGTACCATCCATAAAAACTTGTACTATTTTTTCTAAATATGTTCCTTCAAAAAGTGCAGGTTGGAAGAAAAATTCTAAAAAAGTATAGGTGAGGAAAGAGGAGGATAAGAAACCTACCAATATGGATAGGTTGGATGGGAAGAAAAAGGAGGAAGTCAGTTCCTCAAATAGAGCATAAAAAATTAAAAGAAGGCCCAACAACCTTATACAGAAGATACAAAGAAGAAATGATTTTTGGGTCAATGTTGGTTTTGCAACTGATTTGGTCATTGTGCACTGGATTGTTGGTACAATCCCTTTAATGAAAAAGCACAAAGAAAGCCTGTATCAAAGGGAAGAAATCTTGAGAAGAAGAAGAAACATATGCAGGTCCAAAATCATCTGTTTACAGCAAACAGATTTGGAATTGTTGATAACATATGTGATGTATGCCACAACAGTGGTCACAAGGAAGATACATGCTCATCTCAACATGCTTTCACTGTTGATAAGAAAAGAAGACCTCTGATTCCATTTGAGTATGAAGCAAGTACCTTGGGTTGAATTCAGAAGAATAGTGTGAACACACATTTCCCCAAGAATATCTCATGTAGGGAAGCTCAGAAGACCCAGGATTTTAGATCCATGAAATTGAAGGGTCATTCATCCAAAAGAAAAATTTAGTGGGATGAAACTCAGGTGAACCCATGTAGAAGATCCAAACCAGCTGGAACTGTTCCAAATGACTTTTTCATCATCTGGCCAGGATATTTGAAAAGGATGAGGGAACTTGAAGATGAGAAGGCCAAGGCTGGTGACAAAGGAAAAGAAAATATTTCACATGATGAAGACAGAGTGCAGGAGATATTGAAAACCAAGAGAAACACACGTGTCAAAGAAGTTCTGTGTGAGAGATGCAAGAAATCTGGTCACATTTCAAAAGTTTTTCTAACCTTAATACCATAGCAATAAGAAGTCCTCAAAAGGAGCAATACTGCATCATTCCAAATAGTTATTAAGAAGAATAATTATCCATACCACGTAGAAGAAATTGTGAAAGAATCCATGCTACATCAACGCATATCAGAACATATGTTCAAATATGCAGGTGTTAATACTGGGGTGAACAGAGGAACAAGGTTGAGAAAAGAACCTCAACCGTGCAACTCATGTTGATGAAGCAAGGATGAACCACCTTATTCCCTTAATCATTTGTGTATTGTGTTTGTGCTAATAATATGGATAATTGAAGGTGAAGCATGCTCTAAGGGGGAGAACCTGGGAAGTAGTGAATGATTTCAACTCTTGATAGCTAAGCTGAAGAAGTTTCCATCCTTGGAAGATTCTAAAATTGATATTCAAGGATTAAAATGATGAAGAGTTTTCCCCTTTAGGGAGAAGAAAAAAATGAAGAAGCTTCCAAAATCATTGTTTCAATAAGTATCAACTCCGGATGGTATTAAATGCAATTACTCTGTTAATTTCATGAAGAACAAGTCATTGGGGAAGGTATGTCATTTATCAATCTCTCAAACTTGGATACTCAGAACAAATATCATTCTACAAAGGGGGAGTAACTGAATTGATCAGTGACATAAGAAGAATAGAAGTTCCCCAAGGCCACTTATCTCACCAATTGCACTTGAATGTTTTTGATCTATTTGTTGAAGTCAGTGAAAAAATTTCAAGTTGATTATTCCCTATCACATTTGATTTAATTAGCCTAAAATGAAAGTGTTAAACCCTTGAATAAAAAATACATGAGTTCTCATTTCATGTGGTATCATGATTTGTGAATAATGGATAGCCTTGTTTTCTATATCAAATCCTCTTATTTTCTACATCGATCCTTGCTGATGTAGACTTAGAGTGAAATGATTAATGAAACATTACTTAATTATAGATAGATACCCTCCCTACCATGAAATCTTTATTTCTTGTCAATAAGGGGGAGAGAAAGTGAAATGAATGATTGAAAAGAAATGTCGATTGAAGAGAACATTCTAATTTTGACATTGATGAATTCATTTCAGAAGATATGTAAGGTATTGACAAAAAATTAAAAAGGGGGAGATGATTGGGATCAATTTGTGTATAAGGTTGTATTTGTTGTCAATAGTTTTCAATGAAGATCAAAATGAAGGAAATCAAAAAGTACTCCAATGAAATGGTGGAATGTAAATTCCTATAATTGTTGTACTGATCATAAGTTCAAAGAACATGTGTCAAAGGTGACACATTGTTTACAACAGTGAAGAATGGTAAGGTATAATCCATATGAGGATGATTAAAGAAGAATGAGGATTTGATGAAAACCATGCAATTCTTCATGATTTCATGAGAACCATGCAAGAGACTTCTTGAATAATAATTTTCATGAAGTAGAGAATGCCGGTTAAAGAAGAAGATAGTGTGGAAGGGACTGAAATTTTGAGATGGCCATGCACTTCACATTTTCTCAAAATATGATGATGCTAAAGATGATATATCAAAGGATATATATCACGATAGTGGAGTTTTTGATGGAAGAAGAAGAGTTGTTGAAGAAGCCACATCACAGAAAAGAAGCATGAAGTTTATGTATGAAGCATATACTGAAGGTTGCACCACTTTCCAGTGTTTTCCAAATTATTGGGCCTCAAAATAGAAATAGAGAGAAAAGTGTTTTTGGGAAAGGGAATTGAGTGCCGAGGTCTTGGAGGTCTGGAAACAAGCGCGCCATATGTTTTTCAAGATCAAAACATCAAAATATGGAAAACGGATAAGGGCCATGAAATTTTTGGGTTTGGTCATGCAAGTGACTAGCGCTGCAAAAGGGACTTGTGTGTCGTGTACTTGAAGGTGGGGAAACTTGCGTGTCATATGTTTTTCAAGATCGGAACATGGAAAAATGGAAAAGGGATAAGGGACACGCAAGATTTGGGCTGGTCGCGCAAGTGACTTGTGTGCCAAGAAAGAACTTGCACGTCGGTGCCTAGAAGGTTTGTAAAGTTGCGCGCCTCTTGTTCTTCATGATCAGAACTTCAAAATATGGAAAATTAAAGAGAGTCGCACAAGTATTGGTTTGGTTGTGCAAGTGAGTTACGTGACAGAGGCTTGGGCAGTTGGACTTGCACGCTGAAACTTGTGCGGCGAGGGGAGACTAGCGCGCTGTCGTGCAGGGTGTCCAAATGCCTATAAATATAGGTCAACCCCTCCTCATTCTTCACGATCTCAACACATAGAGAAAATCAGAGCTCCCGTTGCGCAGGTGTGCTGGTCGTGCAAGTGGTGTGTGTTCGTGCAAGTAGTAGTTGTGTGCCAGGTGATGGTTGCGCGCCCATGGTGGTTAGGGAGAGAAAATAAGTGGGTCGCTCAAGTTAGATGCTGGGGAAGGTAGAGTCGTGCAGGTGGTTTGGTAACACTAGCACGATAGTTTGGACTTGCGCGCCAAGACTTGCATGACATCAAGAGACTTGCGTGCCGGGCTTGGGAAAGCACGCCAGGTATTGCTAAAGCCCGCCTGTCTTTTTGGAGCTGCACTGAAGTTAGAAGATTTCCCGATACCTTCGGTGCAATGTGAGATTAAAGAGGAAATCTAAATGATACATGCATGATCTCATGCATACATGGAGAACTGATTCTGACGATTCCATGTAAGTTGAGCTTCATTTATGGAGAAATCACATAAGTGGTTGTGATTCAGGCAAACAAAGACAAGAGGATCTAGTGCATCCAGTCATTGCACTAAAGAAGAAGGATTGAGCTGAAAAGAGTATCAAATCTGAACCCTGATGCAAGAAAAGTCTCATGCTGAACAGGAGACAAAGAAATTCTTGACTATCTTTTAAAGAGACCTTCGCATCTATAAACTGAGTGTGGCTTCACCAAGGGTAGTGAACGAGGGGGACTCAATGGGAGTAACCCGAGGTACGCAGTGATCTATCTCGGAACTTTTGTAAAGGCAGTGAGCATGGGACATAGTGACTATGCCCGAACCTTTGTAAGCCACGACTAGTGAAGTTTAGTGGAATTTTCGTATGACTGGAAACTTGTCGGCATATGATCCTTGGATGTAGCCCTTAGTGGTGAACCAAGTAAAAATTGTTGTGTATCCTCTTTGCATGTGAATGTTTCATTACTGATTATATCCATCATACAGGTTTAACTAGTTCCTACCAACGTGGGAACACGATCCTTGTTTTTAAAATAAACGGTTGACACCCTGATTCAACCCTCCCCTCTCAGGGTGTCCCAGGGTCCTACATTAAAAAGATTCAATTTAGGAAAACATGGATATGGAAGAAAAACTAACCATATTATTTTGATGGAGTGTGATAGAAAACATTATTAGGAGAATGTTAACAATATGTAAACCACAAAATTGTGATGGGTTAGATGGTATTTAATTCCCCAATAAGAAAAAATAAACAGTTAATGATTTTGTTTTAAGGTCCTTTTCATAAATTTGAGGAATTTATTTATGGGCATGAGTAAGAAAATAAGAAAACATACTGTGTATTGAAGATGACTTGGTCACCCATTAAGTTCTAGAATAAACTTCTAGATAATCACTTAATCCACAAAAATTAATTATATATTTCCCCTATTTTTGACTTTATCCATAAACAAAATGGTTAGTACAAGATCTAATAATCCCCTAAAAGATAATCCCTTATAAAAATAAATACTACTCTTAATCGCAAAAATTCAACCAAAAATTCCCAAAGATTAACAAAGATTATTCAATTCACAAATGACCTTGAAATTCTTCAAAATAATCTAAACTAAAATTAAAACCCAAAATTCAGAAGGATTTTATCACAAAGTCTTTCACAAAATATATTAACATTTACATCCAAATAACTTCGACTAATCTTAAAGTATCATACATAAAATTAATTAACATAATCACATATTCTACATGATAGGTTAATCATTTCCACAATTAACCCATATCACCATATGTCCATAGTAAAAACATAGATTCTTCCAAAATAAAATCCAACCATTTATCCTCAATAAAAATATCATAGTATTCTATTTTCTTTTGGCATATAGTGTTCTCCAAAGAGAGGATGTCTTACAAAATAAAATTTATCACTTAATCACCAAATCATTTTCAAATAATATGGATATCCATTTCCTAAATAATAAGTTCCAAAAATAAACATATTTTTGATCCATAGAAAAATTAAACTAAAAATAATAAGTCATACTAACAAGGGACTTTACATTGTCTAGTGGTAGGTGATAAATCTCAGTGGCACTTTGTTTGTTGGTTTGATTCTTGCATCTTTATTCGACGCTATGGGTTGTCACAAGATCTTCTTATTATACTTTTTCAAAAACAATATATTTTTATAACAATACCAAAAATGAGATAAAATCCTCAAAATAACTATAACATATTATAAACTAAGAGGTTATCTCATACCTCAAATTTTTCATCCCAAAAATTAATAACACATAATTTCCTCAAATGTTGATGTCTCCAACAATACCATTAGTCACCTTAATATTTCTGATCATAAATCCTAAAAAGGGGTTTCAAAGAAATTTTACTTATGACCTACCATAAAATTATAAATCCATGATGATATCCATAACCCTTAAGAAAACAAACTAATTTCAAAAGTTGTCTAAATCTTTACTCTAATACCAACTATAAGGCCCCACCCTTAGAAATTTCATAATTTTGATTTTTGATCAAGGATTTACATTCTTTCACATTAAGGATCATTTCGGGTTTAGAGTTTTTGATAATTAAGACATAACTATTAAATTTAATCTCAAATATTACTATGTAGACAGTTATAATCTATTTAAATTTTTTCACAACAATAAAAATTCTTAAAAATGAACTATTTACTTGATAAAAATCTTCTTGAATTCTTCCTTTCTTTTAACCTTCTTTATACCTTGTGAAACGTTTTTTCTAAAACTAAGGATGTGCATAAAAAGCTTAGTAAGGGTTATAAAATAAGGAAAGAAAAATTACTCCATGAATACATAAAAATCAATTAAATAATACTTTTCACTCATAAAATAGTAGTTTTTTAACATACCTCATGAAATCATTATATTTATGAATAACTCATAGAAATCAAAAATCATAAATGTAACCTGGGTAATCTATAACATACTTACATTGTACCTTTCACAACTAAATAGACAGTGACCTTTATAGTTACAATTGGAATACCCATCATATTATATTCCCTAAATCTCTTAAGATAGACCTTAATGTTTACCTCTGTCACATTACCCAATGCATTTGAGATCCATCACGGGCTCACCCGCCCTAGGATTATCACTAAACCACTTGAATTTGGTTTATAACGTAACCACCCATGAAATTTCAAAGTAAAATTACATTACATATAAAAGATTGAAATTATCAACATTTCACTCATCAATCACATGAAATAATTTCAAGATATTAAAATATTCAATCCATTTCTAAAACCATTTAAAATATTCAATAAAGATTTTTTTTTCAATTGAAGTGTCCCATAACACTTTCAAACATATAAAATAAATTCAAGAATTAAAATTTTAAAACATATATGTCCATATAAATAAATCCTTCAAACCATTTTGAAAACATAGACATTAATGATAAGTATTTAGAACAATAAATCTTTAAAACTTTTAAAATGATGTTTTAGTAAAGGAGTCTCATAACACTTGAATAAAAATAATTAAAGAATGACATAAAATGAAACATTAAATATCATGATAATATAGATAATCATGACATGAATTTTCAAAAGGGTTGTTTTTACACCTTATAGGATAATAAATGTTTCCAATATCAAGATATGCATAAATGAAAGGATATTAAGACGAAGTCCCTTACAAAGATCGTATCATTAGATTAAACATAAATAAATGACCTAAATATCTGTGAAAAGTATAAATACACCCTATATACATGGATATTATGTGTAAAACAATAGTAGGTCATTTACACATATTCTTGGAAAAACAAAACCAATGACATAGATAATTCATTGAATTGAGATTTAGCTATGATTTCCCATACCATGTTTGTATAAATTAAATAAGAATTAATAAATGTGATAATTATGTGTAAAAATATTTTATCCAGAAAAATTGATTTGGAAATTAAAACATAAATAAATTTACAGTGATTCAATGAATAATATTGGCATAATATAATCAACAAAATATGCGTAAAACCCAATGAGTGAAAATTGAGTTTAGAAATTCCATTACATAGATCATTTTTAAAAAAAATAGATTGATTATGTGTATTAAATATAAATACACATAAATAAAGTATAAATAATATATAATATATGAAAATTAATTTCTCACATAATCATATAATGACGTAATCAAGAAGTAGAAGATCAACCCAAAGAATGGAAATTGGGTTAAGAAGTTCCCTTACCTTGAGTCCAAATTGTCCCGTTTGTTCTTTAATTTCCCGAATGATAAACATAGGTTAATTTATACCAGCTTTAGAACCTTTTAAAAAAAATTATTCATTTTATATCACTGATTACCATGTTATATAAATTAGTTAATTATTTGAGTTCATATCAGATGTTTTGTCGATGTTTAGTACTTGAGTAAAAAATGAACTTGTTTGATGTAAAATGACCATCTGGTCAAAATAAAATCATCTAAAGAATATTATTTTGAATTTAAAAATTATATATATTAAGTATATATTTATTTATAATAGTACATAATATTTTGAGATAACAAGTTAAATTCACCATTCATGGAGATGGTAGGCCGTACGTATGGATGAATGCTACATTCATTTCTTTGTCATATTAAAATAATAATAATAAAAAGATAAAAATTAATATTATAATTATAGTATTAAATTTATTTCATGTTTTTATAATAGTTTTAATAAAACCATCTTTTATACATTTCATGTATAACATGAATGAGTCATATCACTTTGAGGGGGCGGTAGTCCACACTTCCTCAAATTAAATTACCATATTTACACATCATGGAAAGTATAAAGGTATGTTGTAAATAAAATTTAAAAAATCATAGATACAATATAAATATAATATATATCATATATAAATAATAGTTCCATATTAATGTCTACCATAAAAGGTGGTAGGGGGAATTTGAATAATCATCATTTTGTGAGGCAGTAGTTCGCTGCACCCAGAAACAGTATGTTCATATCCATTAGATTGAGGTGTGTGTAAATGTAGTTTGAATAATTATCATAACAAAATCCTAGTATATTAATGATACTTATGTTGTTATGTAATTAAAGAATAATAAGATCATATGCAGTGGATAAGGAAAACAAAGGAAAGGAATTTGAGAGAAGACGTTAACTCAAAATCGGGTAACTTCTTTTGATTTGGCCCAAAAGGCTTTCTTGAATGGCATTATACCCAAGGTAAGGAATCTAGAAGGAATGGAGAGATGTTGGAGGGTTATTTGAGTAGAATTTGGATGATACAAGGGGTTTTATAGATGGGAGTAAGTGGGTATATGTGGTGGATTTTATAAAAGGGAGGAGGGGCACTTTATGAAAGTCTTTAAATATTAATTTATTATAAATTCATTTTTGATTAAAAATGGAAAAAAACTCATTTAATTAGATGATAATATAAATTTTGTTATAATAACAATAATAAAACAATTTTTATACATTATTTCAAAAAATTTATCCATATATTTTTTTAACCATTATTTTACCCTTTTCAATCTTAAAGTGATATCATGTTATTTACACATTATGGGTTATTGTAATTATCATATCATGTAAAAACACCCAAAAATAGACATTTATGAAATAATTGGACTTATACTAACCATTTTTTCAAATCTTAAATTTTTATGAATTTAATATCATTTAATAAACTATTTTATATTTTATGCTATGAATTATGTCAATTTTGGATTCTATTCATACTTGGCATTTTTATAAATTCATAAAAAATTCATTCCTTCAAAAAAAAAATCAATTATAATATCTTATATTAACCTATATAATTTGTTTAAAACATTAGTTTTGAAAAATAATATTTATTTTGAATATTTATAATATCATTTATTTAAATACTTTATTGATGATGAAATCACTACATCATCATTGTGTCATAACTAGATTTATTTATTTAATTTCTAAAAATTAAAAATAAAATATAACGATGTAGGAAATATTTTTATATTTATAATGACTAGTTATAGTCGAAGAGATAACTTATATAACCCATATATAAATTTTTTTAGTATGAAGATACATTTTTATTTAATTTTTCTCTTTACTTTAAAAAAATTATTATAACAAGTCATTATCACTCCAAAGTGGCACCTAAATGCCAAAATTTCGGCTTACAAATGCTCATGGTGGGAAATATATCATAGAATAGGATTATTATAAATTTTAGGGTGGTTTTATTTTATAATAATATTATATTTTACCCTTATTTACCTGATTTACCCTTTAACCATGGTAAATAAAAATAATTACTAAAGTTACTATTCATAATGTCCTAAAATAAAAGGTACCTATATAATTTTTTCTGAAATTATAATTTCAAATATGGAATTAATTTTTAGGAATTAAAAAAACTGAAATTTTAGTAATTAATTTAAAATTAATTCCCATTTTCTAAACTAAAAAATGATTTTCTAAGAAGTAAAAACAATCAAAAGAATGGCATGTGTTTTTATCCAATTAAAAAGTGAAATTACTTTCAATGAAAAAAATTGGTTTAAATGAGAAAAACATAATCTAATTACACTTTTAAACTAATTAAAATCATAATCTATATTTATAAATAAACTATATTAAATGAAGTTTTGAATTAAAATGCAGTAATTTTCACTATTCATTAAAAAATATTTTTTTTAGAAAAATACCAAAATTTCATCCAATGTAAATATTTATGTCCCAATTATAAATAAAATGCTTATTTTGTCAAATATAACATATAAAAGTTTCAAAAACTATATTTAAAATGGTTTCACCATAAAATGGTGATCAAACAACCTTTTAAAAATATTAGAGTATTTTATGTTTAAAATTTCATTCATTCGCATTTTAAGCATCTAAAATTAATTTTATAAACGCAAAATCATATGAAAAATATGTAAAATCATAATATAGTTAATTTTTTCATTCATTCTAATAAAAAGTCTAGGATTTTACAACCCTTTAAAATAATAAAAATATTATTGTATTATTTTTCGATCTAACTCAACGTTGTGTGAAACATAAGATTTATGAGGAACCTGTTTTTATGTGTTGGGTAAGCTACCAGAAAAAGTTTCCTCTATAATGTAAAATTTCTATGTAATTTATATTTATAAATATATATGAAAATTTATTATTCTATAAATACCCAACTCGTTACGTGAGTACCTTTTGAGAAAGGTGCACTAGGAACTTCATTAAAAATTCCATCCATATCATGCCCTCAGCCATCCTAGCATGAGCCAGAACATCACGCAAGTGATTCAATGATCCCTATAAAATGCTAGCATCCAACATGATCTAATTATTAGAAAGAGTATCAAAGTGGTCAAATATAGTATTGATGTACTCGATCTACAACTCTATTTCCTCATGTATATACTCTCTAGTGAATGTTGAAGGGTGATACAATTGAACACCTATGTCACATCATAAATAATTTTCACAACCCACACTAATTATTTTTCCATGAAATGTGTGAATTGAGAAATTTTATCTCATAACTTATCTCCAACATCCTCACTAGACACTACTGGTGCTTCAGGTTCCACTATTGGAGGATGATTTCTAGCGGTAGCCCTTTATCATCCTTTCAAAAATAAGTTCAACAACTTACCCAAAAATCTTCTTTTCAAGTTGTTCCTAAAAAGGTTTATGTAAAATGATAATCCTGAGTTCCTAGAATGATTCATGTATAATTTACACTCAATCCATATTGGACCATGAGTCAAATCTCACAAAATATCAATACAAATAATCACATTTTAGAATAACTATATCACTCAGGGTTAAATAACATCCAACAATAACAAAACACATCCACAATAAATAGATTTTCTAGTCCCATGCGTGAGATCATTTCCAATGTTAGACTCTTTATAGTCTTCTATAAACCTTTACCAAATAGTAATAAAAAGTAAAATATAATTAAACCCCTCTAATACTATTTTGTGACATCCCAACCCTAATGTTAAACACCAATTCCCAATTTGGATGGTCGCATGTCATCAGGGATGCCTCCCTATACACAAGAGGTAGCTAAATTGTTGTGGGGGTCTAATATCAATCATGGGGAGACTATAACCTCTTTTTCATATAAATACAATAGTGTA
This sequence comes from Viscum album, assembly GCA_963277665.1. Classification (NCBI taxonomy): domain Eukaryota; kingdom Viridiplantae; phylum Streptophyta; class Magnoliopsida; order Santalales; family Viscaceae; genus Viscum; species Viscum album. The sequence continues at coordinate 1,788,822,784 of OY728146.1, forward strand.
GATAAATAAAAATAGAAAAAATAAATAAATAACCATAAAAATAATAATACCCATATCATAATATGACCAAAATAGGAATAAGATATAAAAAACTAAACCAGTAGATATCTCTACCAATTACGTGTCCAATGCCAAATGTAAAACCCAAATAAAGACACTAAAAACTCCCAAGAGGGTTTTGAATTCCAGTTCTAGTTCCTTCATCCATGCTCTATCCATAATTATCCATCTAACATATGTCCTTTTCCCTTATCCAATTCTATAAACATGAAGTATATTTGTGTATCGATCTGGAATCCCATGTATGGTGTGAGTAAAATGTAGTAGTTAACCACTAATGGAATCTAAAATAATATCAATTCAATACAACTTTTTGTAGTTATATTAATAATAGAGTATAATTCATAAATTCAATAGTTATCACATTTAATTATTATTTAATTTACTTAAAAACCCCTGGTTTTTCAAGGACCCATGAACCCTTAATACATTCTTTAGATCATCCTAAAGTCGAGACCATATCAAAATACAATGTTTATCATTTATCACTTCATTTCAATCATATCACAACCAATTGGAACCATATTATTATGGAAACTCATTGGAATATAATGTCATTTCTAAATCCACGTGGGTATTTGGTGCCTCAATTCCTTTCCTAATCATCGATTAAACATAGGTATTTAGAGCCTTATCCCATATCCCATACGATCTCATAAGGTTTTTTGGTGCATAAGTCTCTTTCTGATACCTATTTTATCCCCTGTGGGTATTAGGAGCATCAATCCCTATCCCAATGCTTGTTTATCATATATTGGTATTTCGATCTATAGTCCATATCCCACACCTCATTTATCACATGTTGATATTTGGAGCCTCAATCTATTTCCAACAATCATATATCAATCAAGAACCCATATAACATATATCACATATTTCAAGGTTAACCAATATTAACCATTTTAATGAGCATCAAATATCATTGTATACAATTACAATTTATCACAAAAAACACGGTCCCTCAATGTATTCACAATGAATAATTCGAACAATTCACTATTTTTCCATTTTTTATCATTTAACAATATAAACCATTAAGTCGTTATGGTTAAGAAAAAGCATCTATTTTATTTAATTCATAAAAACGTTAATTAACCAATCACAAAACCCCAATTACTCATCAATTCCACAATGAAAACAACCCATTAATTAATTCACTAATTAATTAATCATATTTCACCAATTGCAGAATCACAACAATTTCCATTAATTAATATACCAACTAATTTATCCAATTAAACCAACTTCATGATCACTAATATTCCAATTAATAAATTCACCAATTAATCAATATAATGAAACCTATTCTAATTTCCCCTAATCTAACCCAATTCATCATTACATAGAACTTACATTAAATCAATTCCATGACTCCATAAATTAATTGGTCAACTTATTTAGTCAATTAAAGATTCAATTGTCAATTGATACAAATGAAGTTTCAAAAAACATACAAGAAATTAGAATTCAAGACCGAGGGGCATGAATTTAGACCCCCTACATCAAAATTGATGATGAACACTCGCTGATAGAAAACCATTATTAAAGTGAAATAGCCAAGATCTTGCAAAAGAACAATATATAGATCCAAAACCTAGATCCAAGATCAAAAGAATTAAGATCCATAAAAACTAGATATAGATCGATTAAAAATAGAGTAAAACCATCCCATCTTTATTTGGAGAGAGGGACAAGTGAAAGTGAGACATAAACAGGAAGAAAACACATATATGGAGAGGTGAAAATCCGTCAATCTGACCTTCGATTCATCTTGAACAATGTTCTAGAGCTCTAGTGATTGTTTTGAGAGCCAGAAAACAATTAAAATAGGTCTGAGTCAAATTGGGTAAAATTTTTGTGAAGTATAAGTGGTTTAGGATTTTTGAAACAAATATTTGGAGTAATTAAAGATTCACTCATGGTTTCCTAGTCAAGGGTGCATGATTTTCCAAACCATGTACTTTAATGGTGCCCCTGTTCTGGGGGGGGGGGGTGCATGGTTATTCCTAATAGGAAATATGATTTGAAAATCTATCCACCAGATATGTGAATCTATTTTTCCTAGGTTCACATGGTTTGACAGGAAGGGTTCACGGTTTGGGAAAATCATGCACCATCCATGCACTACCCCTCTTCATTCCAAAATTCTCCAATTTTACTTAAAAATATAGATGGTAAAAAAAACAAGATATACTATAAAAATAAAAAAGTAATACCTTTAAATGAGATCTATAAATATCATTAAAGGTTTATGATCTTATAGAAACCGTGACAAATTTAATGTTTTTGGAACCATCAAATTTAATCAATTATTGAAAATGGACCAGTTTTTACACGACTATTTGTTTTATTGAATAATTTGTTTTAAAAAGGATAATATGAAATTATAAAGTATTGATAAATATTAAGATATGTATTAATATTTCCCTTATTTTTTTATACTCTATTCATTTTTATTTACCTTTCTTTGAATAGAAAATGGTATTTTCTCATCTTTTCAAATAAAGGATCGAATGACATTATAAAACTATTTATTATCAACATCAACATCCTTTCAGGATTGTAATAATTAACTAGGTATATTATATTATGATATCATCCACTTTGTTTATTTGGATGTCTTTTTATGATGATCATTTGAGGATAACTCAATGAAACATACTTCTTTCCCACATTCTAATTAGGTTATTATGAAACATTTTTGAAAATAATTTCATTTTCATAGGTTATGATTGGGTGAAATAGAATTTTTTTTTATGAAACATGTTTCCTTTCCCTTGGTTATGATATAATGAGACAAGAACTTTTTTTTCTAATATAATAAACATATATGGTTTTCATTATTTGATGGCTAGGACTAGAATTATATATCCCTCTAATGATTGGTCATAGATGATGGATACGAAAATATCTTCAGAGGTGATGAATTTAATAAATGGATAAGAGATTATGAAGTTAATTTGATCGTATTTACTCTTAAGAGGACACTAAAAATGATCGAGTTGGAATTTCTAATATGTTACTTTTCCCATAATGATATTTTTGGGAGTGAGTATTGAATAAGGAAGTTAATTTCTAAATTTATGCGCATTCAAGAAAAACTTATTTTTGATTCTTTTGATATTATCACATGGCTCAATATTTTTTATTGATTATTCCACACACTAATGAATTAGGTTAATGGTTTTAAAATAGCCTTATGCATTGATTTATGATTTATTATCCTTTATTTATTATGTATAATTATTGTATGTTATGATTATGTTCTCATACCATTATGCTTATTTTATTCTCACTTATGATCATTGATAGATATATATTATGTTTAACCTTATCAAACATATGATCTTTCCCTTTTCTATATTTCGTTTCCCTAAAATATGAGGAAATATTTTAATTACAGTATGTATAAGAAGTGAACTATGTGAGAAGAAATTTGTGGTATATTTTGAAGAATTTTCATGAAAGAATAAGATTATGTATCGTGGAAAAAATAATCTAAAAAATTATTGTGTTGAGGTGTGAATTATTGTGATATATTTTGAAAATTCATCTAAAATGATGTAATATATGTGTATGAAAAGATTAAACTATCTTTATTGGTATCATAAAACTGTGTAGTTAATTTTTAGAGGTAAATATTAGAGACTTTTTTTTACATAAAAGCGATAAATTGATGTATGGGATAAAATCCTAATGTTATCGTAAAGTATAGATTGTGTTTTTTCCTTGCAAGTATATCCCTATATGGATACTTTTAAGTGTATGTAGTTGTGGAATATATTATCCTAGGGGTAATAACTCCAAATGTGGTAGATAATATATTATCTTGATTTCCACTAGTGCATGATTAGTGGGCCTAAGAACTTACTCCTGGATAAACACTCATGGTGAATATTAGTCTATTAATTAATATTTCATTTATAAACCATTTTGATGGATTTTAATACATTAAAACAATGAATGTCCAAGTTTAAATAAAAGTTTATATAGAATGAATAGAATTTTTCATGATTTAGACATCATATAAATTAATTTTTATGATTACATAATCAGTCACTATGAATAGTGTTTCTCACATTATATATTTTTTTGTTAGTCAAGGGATGAACCCAAGAGGAATATTGTTAATTATGCATTTTATGGGAAATAAAATGGACCCCCTCATGAGAAACTAAATCAAATAAGAGATGGGATGTGAAATATTGTTCATATTATCACCCAAAAATTTTAAGTAGTGAATGGTAACATGAATCATAAACAGATTTTAAATATTTAAAGGATGGAAAAATTAATTTTTAATCATTTTATTTAGAAAGATCCACAATTAATTAGTGGTTCTTATAATCAAATAATTTCTATGAAAATGATCAGTACCATTGAACATATATTTTCCATTCTGTATTGTTTGTAATGTGAACATGTTCTCAATGAATTATATCATTTTGAAGGTGAACCAGATAAATTATTAACTCTTACCACTAATACGATTCAAGAGTTTGAAATTGATAGACATTAATGGGAAGATTTTAAGAAGTAATTTCTCATTAAGTATTTCCCAAAATCTCGACACATGAAAATGAAAATAGAATTCCAAGAATTAAATAAAAAATATGGAGAATCTATAAGTACAAATGATAAAAGTTTCACCAAAATCAGAAGGTATTATTTCTGTTTAATCAGTGATCCTGAAATAAAATTTTAACATATTGTTTAGTGTATTAAGAACAAGTCTCAAAAAGGAATTGGATATTAAAGGATTTTGTTTCTATGAATAAATATTTCATTTTTCCCTCATGATAAAAATGAAAATTGGAGACTATCAATGTTCAAATGGTTATGGGAATAAAATGAGAAATATGGATTTTCTAGTGAAATCTAAAAATAAAACCCATATATGAAATAAAATTAATGTTCATTTATTTTATAAATAGGGAATAAATAATATTTCTAATTATCTTATTTGTTCAGGTAAATATTTTAGATGTAGAAAATAACATCATAAATAAAAATTGAATGTGATATGAAGAGTCCAATCACTAAAATGGATGGTGAAAACCTCAACTAAATGTACTACCCACTCTCTGATGGTATAATTTAATGGATTGAGGACACCTCTCTAATTAGTGTATGAATCTATGTTTTAATGATTACTATCGACATGGGTAAACCCTTCATTCTAAGGATATAGGGAAATATATTAAGATCAAAACTGATGATGTGGTTAAATAGAAAAAAGTTTTTACCATTTTACTTACTATCTACTCTAAAAATACAACTGTTTTATTTCATTATGGACCTTCCCATTAATTTATATCTAATGAATTTTCAAAGAGTATCAGGTTACCATCAATAATATTAGATATTGAGTTACCAGTAAACACACTTAATGGTGAAATGATTGCATCTCAAATCTATAAATCCTCTATGATAGAAGTTTATAGGAATATGGTTTAAAAAAATCATGTAATTCCCACTCTAATTGAATTTCATGTGATTCTAGGAATTAATTGGATATATAAATATATATCCCAATTCAAAGTTGGTGGAATCAATTTCATGATTGATATTATTAACCAACCTATGAATGTATTTCATTGTGGTGATAAATATGAGATTTCAATGGATGTTACTTTGGTTTTATGGGTATTACAACCGATTCAAGAAGGGTATTTGTCTCAAATGGTTTGGCCGAAGCTACCATTTGAATAAATTACTATTATTCAAGATTATGATTATATATTCTCTTATGTTTTGTATAGTCTTCCCCAAAATCATAAAGTTTACTTTTCAATAGAACACATACTAGGTGATACACTTATTTCAAAGAATTTATATATAAAGGATCCAATTGGGTTTCAAGAATTGAAGAAGAAAATCCCATATTATCTTAATATGGTATTCAATAGTCCTAGTGTGCCCCAATGGTTTACGCATGTAATTTTATTATAAAAAATATATTTTCAAGGATTCATTGAATATTTTTATAACATAAAATTTTATCTGTTATGAACACGTATCATCTACCTCATATTGACAATATGTTATATCGATTACATTGATCTCAATATTTTGAGTTCAATGATATTTAATCTAGATATCATTAATTAAGAGTCAAGAAGAATGATATACCCAATACAACCTTCCATATGAGGTATGGTAATTATGAATTTTTAGTGATTCCATTTAGAATTACTAGTTATCCTATCATATTATTGGATTTAACTAATATAGTCATTAGATATTTTTTTGATCAATTTATGGTACCATTTATAAATGAAATTATTAAATAATAAATGAGAAAGGAGAGCATGAAGAACATTTGAGTATCATATTTGTAACAACCCAGGTAAATAAAGAATATAACATTTTCATATTTATTAAAATTTTTGAATTAAATATTAATTTTTCTTTAAATGGGATTCTATGTTCGATGGTGTACACGATACACAACTACGGGTTTCTTTGAAATATTACATTGCACAAAACGTTGAATCATACTGAAAAATAATATAATAATATTGTTATTTTAAATGGTAGTTAACAAATAGCTGATGTATTGGTGGGAATGTTCAAAACTAACCGTATTATGATTAAATATGTTTCTTAAATGTTTTTACTTTTATCCATTAAATTTTAGAGGCTTAAAATAATAAAAAATCTTATTTTAAACATAAATACTCTAATATTCATTAAAAGGTCGATTTACCCCCTTTTGAAGGAGAACCCTCTTTAAATATAGTCTTGGTAATTTTTATATGTTCTATTTGACAAAATAAAAAATTTATTTAGAATCGGTACATCAAAATTTACTTTGGATAAATTATTGGTGTTTTTCTGAAAAAATTCATTTTTAATGAATAGTGAAGAATATGATATTTTAATTCAAAACTGCCTTTTAATATAATTTATTTATAAGGATAGATTATATTTTTAATCATTTTTAAAGTGTAATTATATTATGTTTTTACCATTTAACCCAATTTTGGTCATTATAAGTAATTTCACATCAAAATTAGACATAAATAAGTGCCAATTTTTTTATAGTAATTATTTCTTAAAAACACACTTTTTGTATTGACATCGTTTATTTATTTAAAATTAATTTCTTCCAATTCTCTGTTTAAAATTTGGAAAAATGGATTCCATATTTGGAATCAATTTGTCCAAATTGTGTAAATAGGTATCTTTTATTTTTATACATTTTGAATATTTACTTTAGTAAAAATTTTATTTACAATGGTTAAAAGATAAATATAGTAAATAAGGTTAACAAAATATTATGATAATAATATTAAATTACCATAAAATGTGTCATCCTATTGTTTGATACATTTCCAAATATGAGAATCCTTGGGTCAATTTTGGGACCCCATGAAGCCACTTGGGAGTGATGATGAAAATTTATATTAATTAATTTAATGTAAAGACAAAAATGACTTAAACATGTATCTTTTAGTCAATCAATTTTTCAAGGGGTTATATAATTTATTTAATATAATATAAATATTTATTTGAGATATAAATATATCTCCTACATCGTGTTATTTTTTATAATTTTTAAAAACCAAAAAAATGAAATTATTTATGACACAATAATGATGTAGTGTTTACCTCATTAATGAATGATTTCAATAAATTAGATTATAAATAATAAAAAATTATCTAAAACCTATAAAATTATTATTTTATGATTTTATTTCTAACATGAGTCACATTATCTTTGAATTTTATGAGTTTTTGACCTTTTAGAACTGAAAATATTTTTGCAATAAAATAATATTTTCAAGATTTACTAAAGAGCCCCCTATAAAAATCCCTCACTTCCAACCCATTCTTCACAGTTTTAAAGCCCCTTGGCTCATCCAAAATCTGCCTAAAAAATATCCACACATCCCTCTACTCATCCTATAAGCCTTCCACTAGGTATAATGCAATTCAAGTAATCCTTTCGGTTCAAACCAAAGGGAGATACCCGATTTAAAGGTAACATCTTCTCTTATATTATTTTGTTTTATTTTACTTTTACAACCCCCTATAACCTTTTTATTCCATTATTTTATAACAAAAAATATATCTTTAATATAATAGGTTGTTTTATGAGAATTATTCGAACGAAACTTACACACACCTCCATATAATTGGTGAAGAACATACTCTTTTTGTAGACTGTGAACTACTTCCTCACAAAATGATGATTGTTCAATCTTATCCTACCACCTCTCATGGTGGACATTATGATGAAAATGTATTTATATATGATATATATTATGTTTATGATTTCACTATCATTTTTTAATTTTTATTTACAAACATACATTTATTCTCTCTAATATCTGTAAGTACGATAATTTCATTTGAGGAAGTGCAGACTACCACTCCCTCAAGGTGATATGATTCGTTCATGACATACATGGAAAATATAAAGGATGGATTTAATGATATTATTTAACATATATATCATATGATAATATAATGTAATTATAATATACCTATGTATCATTATGTTTTCATTCCATTAAATATAAAATAGAAATGAATGTAGAGTTCCGGCGTACTTATGGCTTACCGTCTCCATGAACGGTGCATTTTATTTATTATCTTCAAACTTTATGTAATATTAATAATAAAAACCTATATTGGATATCTATGATATATAAAATATATAAATAATTTATATCATTCTATATATAATGTAATTTTGACCACATGAAAAACTTTTAATTATAAAAAGTTCATTTTTGACTCAAGCACCAAATATCGACAAAATGACCATTATTAACTTAAATGATTGTATAATTATTATAACATGGTAATAAGTGATAAGGAAGGAATAATTAATGTTAAAAGGGTTCTTAAGAAATTATAAATTAACATTATCTTATTATCCAAGAGATTTAAGAATGAGCTGGTCCAGTCAGACATGAGGTAAGGGTTTTCTTATCTCACTTTTAATTCTTTGAGATTTCCATTGTTCGCCACTTATTTATTGCATGTGGTGTATTGTCCACTACCATTTGATATATATTATCATTATTATCATTATATTCATCGTATTATGTGATTCAATTGGTGTTTATTAACTTTAGGTCAAACGACTCGATTGATTACAATGTGGTAAGGGGTTTTCGTCTCACTTTTTATTCCCATGAGATTCATGCAATCTTTTCCACCATTTACTTTTTTGGGGTGTATGTACTACCCATTATTTTATTCATTTTGTAATATAATTTAATTTATGTGTATTTACATATTCATTGTATTATCTTTCTTCCATGTGGTGTATGTTTCGTAAGATACCAAATCGGTAAGGGAAATTTTTAACCCAGTTTGTAATCCTTGGGGTAATCTTCTAATTCATAATTATGTCATGATATGAAATGTATGTGGAATAACTGTTTTTGTATTTATGTTTTAATTTATACTCCCCTTTGTGTGGATATACTTTTGATTCACATAATAACTTTATCGATAAATTCTCAAGTCATCTATATGAACTTCATAAGGGTAATTTTAACTCAATTTCTATTCATTGAGTTAAGCATCCAAGTCATTGGTATTGTTTTTAAAAAAATGGGTTTAGTATTTATTTATATTGAAATTACTGTTTTAAAATGTTAATAACATTAAAATCTTAATAGTGTTATGGGAAACATTGATTAAATAGTATCTTTATTAAATGTTTTAAATAGCCTTGAAAATGGTTTGATAAAGCATTGATTATGTCAATATCTTTAAAAAAAATTTGTGATTACAATGTGGAAATTTTATCTTTCTTTTATTCTTTTTTTAGGTTATTAATATTTCATGTTTATTGGGCATTGTTTACATATATGGGTGGTTCCGTGATAAACCTAGGACGGTTGAGCCAGAGATAGCTCTCCAATGCATTGGGTAACATGACAGAGGTAAATGTTAATATTTGTCCTAAGTAATTTAAGGAATATACTATGATGGGTATTCCAATATAAGTCCCTACATAGTTTTGATAGCTAAAATGTATGTATTATATAGATTCGACAAGATAAATTTATGATTTATGATTTCTATGTGTTATTCATAAATCTTATGATTTCCTGTGGTATGTTATTATCGAAAAGTATTGTTTTATTAATTTGTATTTATTGATGGGTTAATGTTTCATTTACTTAATTTATAACACCTAATAATCTTTTTTATCCTCATCCCTAGTTTTTGAAATGTTTTCCACAGGACTTATAGAATAATATGGTCAAGGATGGGATCAAGGAAAAGTCATTTTGTCTAAAACTTGGAACTAAACATGTTTCTTTTTAAGAATTTTTATTTTATGAAAAAAATGGATACTGAGTTGTAGTTTCTTCATGTAATTTTCTAGTTGATATGTAATAATTATGGCCTAGTTCTCTAAAAATCTAAACGAGAAAATATCCTCAATGTGAATTATTAATTTAATTCAAGATTATGTAATGTTTTAAGTCTGAGTCCATATAGTTGGCATCAGAGGTCGGTTTAGATAACATTAGAGGTTAGTGTGTTATTTAATCATAAGTGACATAAACCTAATGGTTAGAATATTTGTAATAATCACAGTTATTTTAGATGTGATAAATGGTTATTACATTTTGGGATTTAAAATGAAATGTATTAGATAACATTTGAGGATAAAATATGTCATGGTTATTTTTTAGGAATTTCACTCTTTTTTTTGAATGTTAAGAAATTGTGTAGTTTTTGAAAAAATACAACACATAGACCATGTGACAACCCATCGTTTCGAAGAATGTTTTGGGAATCGTACCAACAAAAAATGGGTGATTTGGATTTATCACCTACCCCTAGACTACGTGAAGTCCCTGGTTGGTATGACTAATTATTTTTATTCAAATGATTTCATTGTTCAAGAATAAGTTTATTTGGGATATTATGTTTTATAAAATGGACATCCTTAGTATATGAAAAATATTTGGTGATAATGTAATAAATGTTATTTTGGAATACATTCTGTCTTTTGGGAACACTATGTGCCTAAGGAAAATAAAATACTATGGAATTTAATTTGTGGGGTAATGGTCGAAATATTATTTTGGAAGAATCTAAGTTTTAATTGTGTACATATGGTGATTTGGGTTATTTATGGAAATGATTAATATATCATAGATAATATGTGTTTAGGACAATTACACTTCAGTATGAGACTTTAAGAGAACTCGATGTTTTTGGAGAAAAATGTTAAGATTTAGTGTGGAAGATTATGTGATTAAATTATTCTGAGTTTTGGGTTTCAATATTAGTCTGTATTATTTTGAATAATTTTAAGGACAATTGTATATTTAATGGTCTGTATTGAACTTTTGGTTCTTTTTGTTGACTTTTGGAGATTACGAGTTGTATTTCTTTTTATAAAGGATTATCTAATTGGGATTATCTGATCTTATACTAACCAGTTTTGGTTTTGGTTGATGTATAAGGATATGGTAAATATATAGTTCATCTTTTATAGATTATGTGATACTATAAATGTTTATTCTATCACTTCAAGTGTGACCAAGTCATCTTTAATAATTTCCATTTGAATAAAATTTGAGTTTTTTTAGAATTTTATTAAACGATGACACTCTATCACTCTCTATTAATCTATGAGAGTTAGTTTCTCTTCCATATCCATGTTTTAATTTAATTATAGTATTTTTTATCTTGGGTGACCTTTCTAATTCTTTTACATTATTTTAAAGTGACATTTTTATTGACTTTTTTCCGATGTTGGACTTTCAATGAAGTTTCCAGGCCCAATTTTAAAATTGTGAGGACACAATTCCCAAAAGGGGGAGTGATGTAACATCCCGGATAAATAAAGAATATAAAATTTTCATATTTATTAATATTTGTGAATTAAATATTAAATTTACTTTAAATGGGATTCTATGTTTGATGGCATACCCGATACGCAACAACAGCTTTCTTTGAAATCTTACGCTGCACACAATGTTGAGTTACACTGAAAATAATATAATTATATAATTTTATTAAATGGTAGCTAACACATAGCCATTTTATGGGTGGGAATGAATAAAACTAATCATATTATTATTAAGTATGTTTCTTAAATGTTTTTACGTTTATCCAATAAATTTTAGAGGCTTAAAATAAGAAAGAATCTAATTTCAAGCATAAATACTCTCATATTCTTTAAAAGGCCTATTTACCTCCTTTTGATGGAGAACCCTCATTAAATATAGTTTTAGTCACTTTTATATTTTTGTTTGACAAAATAAATTTCTTCTTTAGAATCATGAAATCAAAATTTACTTTAGATAAATTTTTGGTATTTTTCTGATAATATTATTTTTTTAATGAATAGTGGAAAATATTGTATTTTAATTCAAAACATCCTATTAATCTAATTTATATATAAGGTTAGATAATATTTTTAATTGGTTTTAAAGTTTAATTATATTAATTTTTTATTATTTAATCCAATTTTGGTCATTTGAAGTAATTTCACATTTAAATTAGACATAAATAAGTGTCAATATTTTGATATTTATTATTTCTTAAAACAACGGTTTTTGTTTTGACATCGCGAATTAATTTTAAATTAATTTCTACCACTTTTGGGTTTTAAATTTTTTACAAAATTATTCCATATTTGGAATCATTAGTTCTAAATTGTGTAAATATGTAACATTTATTTATAGACATTATGAATATTTTCTTCAGAAAAAATTTTATTTACCATGGTTAAAGGGTAAATCTGGTAAATAAGGGTAACAAAATATTATTATAATATTATTAAATTGTGATAACATGTGTCCTAATACTATCTTTTGATTCATTTTCGACCATGAGAATCCTTGGGTTGATTTTGGGACCCCATGAAGTCACGTGGAAGTGATAATGACACTTTATATTAATTAATTTAAGGTAAAGACAAAAATGACTTAAACATATATGTTTTAGTAAATCATTTTTTACATGGGGTTATGTATGTTATCTCTTAGAATATAAATATTCATTTTAAATATAAAATTTTTTCCAACATCATGGGATTTTTTAATAAATTTTCAACATTAAATAAACAAAATAATTTATGACACAATAATGACGCAGTGTTTACGTCATTAATGAATGATTCAAATAAATAAGATTATAAAGATTAAAAAAATATCCAAAACCTATCCAATTCTTATTTTATGATATTATTTTTAACATGAGTCATCTTATCCTCGACTTTAATGAGTTTTGGACCTTTATAAATTGAAAATAATTATATAATAAAATAATATTTTCAAGCTCTCCTAATGAGCCCCTCCTCCCCCTTATAAAACTCCCTCACTTCTAACCCATTCCACACACTTTTCACGCCCATTGGATCATCAAAACTCCACATAAATAATCTCCCTGCATCCATATCTTCCTCTTATAAGCCTTCCACTAGGAAGAAGGTAATTCAAGTAACCTTTTGGTTCAAACCAATGGGAGATACCCGATTTAAAGGTAACATCTTCTCTTGTGTTTGTTTATTTTATTTTGCTTCCCCAACCCTATAAACTCTTTTAATTTCTTTATATTATAAAAAAATGCATCTTAAATATACTAGGTTTTTGTTTTCAGATGGATCTAAACTACTCTTACACACACCTCCATCTAATTGGTAAAGAACTTACTGTTTTTGTGGATGATGAACTACTGCCTCATAAAACCATGATTATTCAATCACCTCATACCACCTCTCATGGTGTCCATTATGATGGCACTGCATTTATATATGATATATATTATTTTTATTTTTTCTCTATGCTTCTGTAATTTTTATTTACAAATATTCATATATGCTTTTAAATATGTGTACATATGATAATTTCATTTGATAAAGTGTGGACTACCACTCACTCAAGATGATATGATTCGTTCATGACATACATGGAGTATATAAAGAAAGAAGATAATGAAATTATGTAACATATATATCATATGATATTATATTGTAATTATAATACACCTATTTATCATTATATTTTCATTCCATTGAATATGAAATAGAAGTGAAAGTAGCGTTCATGCATACGTACAGCTTACCGTCTCCATGAATGGTGTATTTCATTTCTTATCTACAAATGTTATTTAATATTATTAATAAATACCTATACTAGATATATATGATATATATGATATCTAAATAATTAATATAATTATGAATATAGTTTACTTTTTGCCACATGAACAACTTGTAATTATAAGAAGTTCATTTTTGACCAAAGTACCAAATATCGACAAAACATCCACTATTAACGTAAATGATTTCATAATGTTTGTAACAAATTAATAAGGCATATAAAAGTAATAATTTACTTCAAAATTTTTCCTAATTAAATAGAAATTATCTTTATCTTATTATTCAGGATATTAAAGAATGGACGTGTCAAGTCGGACACGAGGTAAGGGGTTTCTTATCTCACTTTTAATTCCATGAGATTTCCATTGTTTGTAACTTATTTATTTCATGTGGTTTGTTCTGTACCAAAATATGATATATATTATCATGATTCTATTTATATTCATTGTATCTTGTGATTTAATTGGTGGTTATTAACTTTTGTTCACACGACTCGATTGATTACAATGTGGTAAGAGGTTTTCATCTCACTTTTTATTCCAGTGAGATTCATGCTATATTTGCTAATATTTCCTTATGTGTGGTGTTTTTACTGCCCATTATTGTATTAATTTGTGTAATATAATTTAATTTATGGGTATTTACATCTTCATTTTATGATCCTTCTTTCATGTGGTGAATGTTTCGTAAGTTACCAAATCGGTAAAAGAACTTTTTAACCCAATTTCCATTCCTTGGGTTAATATTCTAATTCATAATTTTGTAATGCTATGAATTGTGTGTCGAATAACTATTTATTAATTTGTGTTGTAATTTACACTCCCCTTTGTGTGGATATAATTTTTATACACATAATCACTCTATTGATAAATTCTCAAGTCATCGATATGAACTTGATAAGAGTTATTTTAACTAAATTTCCATTCATTGAGTTTAACAATGAAGTAATTGGTGTTGTTTTTACAAAAATACAGGTGAATGTTCATTTATTGATGTACACTAAATATAAAATCATATTGAGTGTATTTATATTTTTCAGACATTATTATATAATTGATTTATCTTTAATATATGGATACATATTTTATAAGGGATTTCATCTCAATTTACATTCCATTGAGACTTCATTGTTATTATGCACCAATTCACTTTTATATGGTGTATATATTATCCTTTAGAATATTATATCATGAATAATTTTATTCTCATGATATTATAATTTTCTGATTAAATGTTATTCCACAATTATTTTTATTCAAGAATCTTTCATATTGTTAAAAACTCTTTAACAAAAATATAGTTTTAAATGTTTTAAAGATTTATTCTTCTAAATAATTCTCATTAATGTTCATGTTTTAAAAATGGTTTTTAGGATTTATTTAAATGGACATTAATTTTTTTAAATGTTAATACTTTTAAAATATTCAATGTGTTATGGGACACTTTGAATAAAAAACTCTTTATTAAATGTTTTAAAAGGTTTTGAAGATGGTTTGATAAAGCATTGATTATGTCCATATCTTGAAAAGATATATTATGATTACGATGTGGAAATTTTATCTTTCTTTTATTCTTGTTTTATGTGTTATGAATATGTTAGGGTTATTGGGAATTGTTTACGTATATGGGTGGTTCCGTGATAAACCTAGGGCGGGTGAGCCCGAGATAGCTCTGCAATGCATTGGGTAACATGATGGAGGTAAACAATAATGTTTCTCCTTAGAGATTTTGGGAATATACTATGATGGGAATTCCAATGTAACTAGCTACATTTCTATGATAACTACAATGTAAGTATGATATAGATGCCACAAGTTACCTTTATTATTATGATTTATATGTGTTATTCATAAATCTTATGATTTTATAAGGTATGTTATGATCGAAAAGTATGGTCCCTTTGATTTGTATTTATTTATTAGTTAATGATTCCTTTACTTATTTTATAACCCTTACTGAGATTTTTATGCTCATCCCATATTTTTGAAAAGTTTCCCACGTGACTTAAATATGAAGAGGGTCAAGGATGAAATCAAGGAAAATTCATGTTGTCTATAACATGAAACTAGACGTGTTTCTTTTTAAAAGTTTTTATTTTATGAAAAAATGGATATTGAGTAGTAGTGTCTACATGTAATTTTCAGCTTTATATGTAATAGTTATGGCCTAATACTCTAAAACTCTAAACCTGAAAATACCCTCAAGTTGAATTACTTATTTAATTCCAGATTAAGTATTGTTTTATGGTCGGGTCCTTATAATATTGAACACCTTGAGGAAGGATACGTTTTATGAAAAATTTACAAAGTGCGAATTATATCTTATGGATTATTTATTCATGGTATATAAAATCTCAAGTGACGGTATATAGGTGTATACTTCAATTATTGATGTTATTAACGAATGGACCATGCCAACAAAGATAAATGGAAACTATAATTTTCATAGGTTGGTTAAATATTATAGGTACATTGTGATGGATTTATCATGCATATATTATCCAATAACTATTTCAACATAGAAATGATCCATGTTCCTTTGGATTGGTGATTATGATGAAATTTTCAAGGAGATAAAATGAAAATTGTTATGTGCACATAATTTTAATCTACACTATAATACAGAATGGTTTGTGATCATTAGTTACTCATAAAAGAAAGGAATGAGGGACCCCGGGACACCCTGAGAGGGGAGGGGTGAATCATGGTGTCGGCATTTTCTTTTAAACTGATGGATCTTGTTCCCACACTGGTAGAAACTAGTTTAACCTATATGATAGATATGAGAATAAATAAAACATTCACATGAAAAGAGATGACACATCACTTTTTACTTGGTTCACCACTATTCTAAGCCGGCGTGGAAGTTTCAAGACGGCACGCAAGTTCACCTCTCCCACTTGCGCGACACTCACTTCTTCAACTTCAAACTTGCGCGACTCACACCCTTTTACGCCCAAACCGATTTTGGCGTGCAACTATCAACTATCACGCTTCTTCAAATCCTGGCGTGCAAGTGTCACTAAACCACCTGTGCGACACCTCCTTCACAAACTCCAAACTTGGGCCACTCACACCCTTTCTTGCCCAAACTGATTTTGGCGCGCAACTATCAATTATCGCACAACTTATACCTGCGTGACCCACCACCACTTGCACGACCCAAACACCTGCGTGAAGGGAGGTATGATTTTCTCTAAGTCTGAACTTCATTGAAAAAAGAGGAGGGGTGGTACTCAATTTATAGGCATTATGGACACCCTGCGTGATGGCACACAAATTTTCTCTCAGCGCCCAAGTCCAGCCGCCCTAGTCTCTGCCACGCTAGTCACTTGCGTGACCAAACCCAAAACATGGGCGCCCAAACTTCCTTTTCCATATGTTGTTGATATGATCATGAAAGACATATGGCACGCAAGTTTCCAACCCTCGAAGTCATCGGCGCACAAGTACCTTTATCAAAAACACTTTTCTTCATTTGTCAATTTTGAGGTCCATAAATTTGGCAAACACCAGAAAATGTTGATACCTTCAATACTGTTATCTTCTTATTCTGTATGACCACTTTGATGGCACACATTCTGAACTTCCATTGAGGATTGACAAAATACAAAAACCATACTCCAGTTCATGCATAGAATGACCATGGTTCCAATAGGTAATGGGATGAAAACTCATGTAGAATGATATGGATATATTTTATACCTCTTTCAAATTTATTTTTTTATAAAAGTTACCGGATTAATGATATAGAGATGGATACATTTATTTTTTCACTAAAAAAGGAGGAATTACCTTCATAGTCAACAGTAGGATAGATAAACATCTCATAAATCATTAGATTAATTATTCACACAAAAAGAGTTGAATATATTCCAAATTAGATGATTATAGTTTATTAAAGATTATGACATATCAATAGAATACCACCCTAGAAAGGAAAATAAGGTGGTTGGTGCTCTGTATCTGAAATACCATGCAAATTTATCAATGATGAGGATTGAATAAGATACAATATGTATTAATTTTTAGATATGGATCATGAAAAAATGATTAAAATGGGAAGATAATATATTTATAGGAAGAATTTTCATCCATCAATCCATATGGGGAATAATTAATCAAAGAAGGCGGTTGTGGAACTTTCGATGAATGTGATAAATGTATTAAAGTTCCACCATGATTGAAATGGAATGATAAATATTTAGAACTGAGTATGCCTCCCATCAATGCCAATAATTAAGAAAGAGTTGATGGATAAATATCATAGCTCATAATTCTCTATTCATATTAGAACTATAAAAATGTATTGATATCTAAAAGAGTGTTTCTCGAGGAATAACATGAAATGAGACATTATTGAGTATGTATCTAATTTAATCTTATGATAGAAAGAAGATACATAGTTATAATAGGATGTTACGAAAATTACTTATACCATTATCGAAATAGAAACATATTACAATTGATTTAATTTTTAGAAACCAAAAAATATTTAAATGGTATAATTATATATGGGACGTAGTTGATCACATTGTGTAATAAGCATATTTTATTTCCATAAGATAATAATTATCTATATTTTATAATTCTATGTTTTATATTAACTAATTGTTAAGGTTTTATAGAGTACCAAATTATATTGTATTTAACTAGGATATGAAGTTTTCCTTGATGTTCTGGATAAGTCTTTAGCTTTTTTTGGATGTAGAGTTGAGTTTTTGTACTTCATGTCATCCCCAAATAAAAAATTAGTATTAGATAATCATTCAAACTCATGAATATGTTTTAATATAATTCAATAAGTATTTAAAATATGGTTTAGATTATTTCCTTTAATTAGTATAATTTTTTCACAATAATAGACTTCAATCAAGTATAAAAGTGGCCCCTAATAAAGACCTTTATGGAAGTAAGTTTAGAAAAAAAATATTTTGGGTTGAAATTGTAGAAATATATATATTGAGATCTAGTTTAACTATGGAAAATTTAGAGAAGGTTTCAGAAATTCACAATCACATCAGAGTAGTTTAGAGTTAACATAAAACTTTTTCTATCAATTATCAGTTAGATCTGTAGTACGATCACTACTGGAAATTAGATCTTTCCCAATGATTCTATACCAACGATTTGAAAAAACCATTGGTATAGGTCACCTTTCCCAACAGTTTGGCCAAACCGTTGGGAAAGGCCCCCAAATTGGCCACTTTTCCCAACGGTTTGGCCAAATCGTTGGGAAAGGTAGACCTATCCCAACGGTTTGGCCAAACCGTTGGGAAAGGCCCTCAAATTGGACACTTTTACCAATGTTTTGGACAAACCATTGGGAAAGGTGGACCTATCCCAACGGTTTGGCCAAACCATTGGGAAAGGTGGACCTATCCCAACGGTTTGGCCAAACCATTGGGAAAGGCCCCCAAATTGGACACTTTTCCCAACGGTTTGGCCAAACCGTTGGGAAAAGTGGGCCAAAATTCAACATCCTACACAGAATCAAAATCACAACCAAAGACCTATACCAACGATTGTTAAAACTGTTGGTATAGGTCTATACCAATGGTTTTAACAACCGTTAGTATAGGTACTTTCATTTTTTATCGGACCTTCGTACCGAGAACATTATATAAATCAAAATTTAAAATATTTATGAGAATACGTATATATATTTATGTAATTATGATCACAAAAGTCATGTTAGGTTAGTGGTTGAGTCGTTCAATTATAAACGAGGGGTCCTGGGATCAAATCCCAGCGGATGTTTTATTTATGGAATTTATATACCAACGGTTCCATTACCGTTGGTATAGATTTCATATTACCTATACCAACGGTTTCCAAAACTGTTGTTATAGGTCTATACCAACGGTTTTTGGAAAACTGTTGGTATAGACCTATCCCAATGGCTTACTTGGCTACGGTTCCCCAAACCATTGGTATAGGCTATACCAACGGTTTGGAGGCCTATACCAACGGTTTCAAACTGTTGGTATAGGTTAGATTTCCAGTAGTGGATGTTGGTGACAGGGTTTTCATAAAATAATATACACATATAAAGGTTATGAATTTTCAAATGAAGGTAAATACGAGCCCTAGATATATCAGTCCCTTAATAATTCTTGATTATATCAGAATGGGTGTTTAGCACTTGGAGCTTCAATTAAATCATTCTGAATTTTATCATGTCTTCCATGTTAATATCATATGGAACTAAATAATAGATTATTCAGCTGTAAAAAAACACTGTGATCATACTAATAAACCATGATCAATATTATTTGAAAAAACTAGTGGAGGTTTTTAATTTAATAGATAATGTTATTTTAAAAAACACCACTCACTTGATCATTGTTTTGTGGTACAACCATAAGTTTTATAAAGCTATATGGGAACTCAAAGTTGTGATGAGGAAGAAGTATCCTCAGTTATTTTATTAATAGTTGTGGAATTTTGTGGGGTAAATTATTTTAAGGGGTTTAAAATGTTACAACTTGATATTTTAAAATAAATTTCACTATAAATAAATTAAATTTCATTGATATCATTCTTTACATTAAATAATGAGTTTAAACAAACTGGGATATATTATTTATATATAATTATTTAATTTGATTTATATATCCAAGATAGTTAATTTTACGGAATGAATATCACTAACTAAATTATGAAAAATTATTCTTTACATATGTATTAAATTAATTCATTTTTATCAACTTTTTAGAAATGAGAATAAAAGTATTTTAAGGTAAATAATATGTTTTAATGAAAATTAGTTTTTATAGTAATAATTTAATTTTACCCTATGATATTTGATTAATATCTATTACTGAGTAAATTTATTAATTTTTTTGATTATATATTAAATTAAATATTTTAATATTCATCTAGTAGTTTTTACTAGACATTGAATAATAATATATTTATGTTGATGATTAAAATGGATTCTTTAAAAGTGGATTTTGTGGGACTTTGTGTGCTTATTTTAAAATCTATTTTTCACAATTAGAGAAATTTAATCCCTTAAAATATATTACATATTTTAATCATAATAATTTATATAGTTTAATAGTTTGAACTTACTTTTTTTGACATAATTAATGATAAAAATAGTAAAACTTTGTTACCATGGTTAGGTTTAAATAGGGATTAGGAGAGATTATCCAATGAGTAACATTTTAAGAATTTAAAAATGATATTTAATTTAATTGATTTATGGGATTATTACCTCATATTTCCTATAATTTAATCATTGAAATTTTGAAATAGCTCTTCATGTGTCAGAAATTAATAAATTTTAATATTTTGAAAACATGTTTGTGTTTCCTCTCCCTCCATCATAAGAGGTTTTCATTTCTCTTATATTCCTCACACTTATTGAGTATTATATATTGGCCAATACCTATCCTAATCACTTTATAACATCCCTAAATACATCTTTAAGTTTTTTTCATTATATCATCCATTGAATTCATAAATTTTAAACCAAATAAGGTTTCCCAATTGAGAGTTATAACTATTAGTCGAGTACTTTCAATTTTATTAATTATTATACCACCTTTGAATATATTGAATCTATTCAAAAATAAAGGATTTAGTTTACTAAATATACATAAATTTTATTGTTAAAACATCTTAAAATTTCTAACCTCCTTTCCAACAAATGAAAAATGAATGTATAACTCTAATGTTCATGTAGACGACCACATCCACATAGTGATATGATTCATTTTCCAACACATTAAGGCATGGATTATTATTATAATTGATTTAATTTTTATATATAATATTAATAAACTAATTAAACTTTTTTTAATTTTAATATATTATTTACCTTCTTACTTTTCTATCAGTTGGAAAATGATAATGTGGCTCGTGTGTATATGTGGGCGTCCACATCCACAAAAAGATTTTATTCATTTCTCATTTCTCATTACATGGATGATAATGATGATATATTTAATGAATATATATTATATTAATGATATAATAAGGATTCTAAAAATTTGAATGACAATTTTATTTTTGTTCATTCCTGCCATATAAATGTGAAAACATCACCACAACATACGTAGGGACTACCATCTCAACAAAGTGATGAAATTCATTTTACATCAACACGTTATATTAACGATTGTAAAATTAATTATAATAAATAATTATTATAATAATTTCATTATTAAAATTATGGATATTATGAAATTATAACCGTTGTATTTGTAATTGAGCAATATAATCTAAACATGCATGAGAAAATGATCATTTTCATTATAATGTTCATTTTAATGAATTAATAGTTAATGAAACAAAAATATGAAATTAAAAAGTAAATATAAATATTATTTTTTATAATATGGTTTAGTAATATATTTATAATAAATTTATATTTATTATATAGGATCTTTTAATTCTTATGATGCACAACAAGATTTGAGTTAAGGGGTTTATGTAACAATCTCATTTCTTTTCATAATTTTCAAGACTATTTTTTTGGGGGAAATTATATTGATATTATCCTTTAAGAAACATATATTTTCTTCTCTTATGATTATTCCTATATTTTTAATGTTTTTAAAAAATTCCTCTCCTTGGTACTTAAAATTATCAGGAAATTTCATTTAAAGAAAAATCATCCTAATTTCTACTTTGGTTGACATATTTTTGTTTCATGTACATAATAGTGAAAATTTATTTATGAAAATTAAGTCCAATACAAGAATCATTTTAAAATTTTAATTTTCACTACCTTTGATTATATTTTCAAAGGTTTATAATGTAATATTTCTAAAATTCTTCTTAATACTTAATTTTTAACTTCTTATAAAAGTTAGAAAGGAATGATTTTTTAAACATATTTGGAAAGAAAAGATTATCAAAAAATCATTAATGTTATTTTATTCAAATATGACTTTAATTGTTTCTATTTTTACTAATAATGACAAGGACCAAGAAGAATCCAAGACTAAAAATTTAGTGAGAAGAAAAAGAAGATAGTCTTACATCAGAAAAAATTATTACTGATTCAAGAATGGGTAACACCTCATATGTCCACATCAAGTAGTGATGAAAAATATCCATGAATCCAAAGGACCACATTGAGCTCATTATAATAATCACCTTCTTTGAAAAATCATCAGCATCATAGCTGGATTTCTTATACACATGTGAAATCCTACAATTGAGAAGGCTAATGACATGAATACATTCAATCCATTGATGTAAATTTTTTCACAGCATATTATGTGTACATGTTATTAGAACATTAATAGTGAACTAAAAATAAGATCGTATATATAATCTATTCCAATTATGCTGAATAGAATATTTGAAAACATGTATTACATCCCATAATTCAGACTCATATGTGGTCACCTGGAAAATATAATGTGAGAAACAACCTTTCACAAAACCATGATGGGTGTAGAATAGCCCACTACATCCTGATGGGCCAAAAGAAACAAAGGAATTTCCATCCACATTCACATTAATCCATGGACTTATGGGAGGAATCCAAAGAGTTAATTTCAAAACAAACTATCTTATTTCCCTTCCTTGTACACCAAGCATTCTAAAAACCTTATGATCATAGGAAAAATTATTTATGTATTTTTTTTATTTATAGATACAATGAAAAAATCATTGTGATTAGACATTATTCCTAAATGAATAATCAGTTTGGTATTTTCGATCAAGGCCTCATTCATGGTTGCAAATTTGTAAGCATTTTAATAATCCATAACTGCTAGAAGTAGGTTGTAAGCCTGCATACCAGAGAAATGCCCATCAGTAGTAAAAGTGGCTAGAATCTTCCCAAATGGATGGCCATATCAATGCACACACACAAAATTTCCGAATGTGCACTTAAAATCTTAAAATGATGGGTTATTCCACAAAAACATGATGAATATTCTCCATAGATCCCATGTAAAAAGGACATGTGGAAGGCATCTCAATTCCACCCTCTCAAGTTGATCATGTGTAGGAAGTCTATTTTTTTATATTTTCCAGATTATAATTTCTCTTCCAGGATGGGTGAAAGGTGTCCTAAAACATGTGATCCATGTCAAAATATTGTACCTCCTTTTCTATTCATCTTATTAAAATACATACTGTTAAAATTGACCCTCTAATCCTGATCCCATAAAGTAATGTCCATGTCCAAAAAAGAATACCAATTAATTTTAGAGGATACATGAGGGGGAACATTCATATCATGTATTTTTCTACTGGAAAAAGAAATTTTCAATAGAAAGTTTCTTTTTGTTGGATAGCACAAAAATTCTTTCCTCAATAGGTTTGTTGGGACAATGAGTTGTCAAAAAATTGAGATTGGACTACTTAGAGACAATACATTTTCAGTTGCACATTAGACCATTAAATCATTTACTAAAAATGAAGTTTAGTTTACTAATAAGGCTGATGATCCATCTGTAAATAGATAAAATGTATACAAACATATATATGATAAAGTAGTCGATCAAAGACACCATTCGTACTTGAGATATGGATTTACCTTTCCATTTGGGCAGTTGATTAAGGATGCTAGAAAAAGTTTCTACAAGTTGAAAACTTGTGATATTACCCAAGAATATGGGAACAAAATCATAGATAAATGGAATAACTCCCCTCTTCACGCCCATATTTGTAGAAATACTTTTCTTCCATGTCATTGTTCTTCAATTTTCAAATATAATTTAATATTTCTTCTAAAATATTTCTTTCTTACCACTTATTCATAGTGATAAATAATGAAATTGATATCTGAATTATTTTTCTTGTAATTATTCCAAATAATAATAATATCGTCATCATAGAACAAATTTAATGGTTTGAACATATCTTTCAGAACTTTGATCAATTTTGAAAATTAAAATATTAACTTTTTCATTCATATATTTACTCAAATAGTCGTCATCCTAGGAAATAAAAGGCCTAACAAGGGATCAACTTGCCTAAATACCCTAGATCATTGGAAGAAACCTCTAAAAGATCCATTCATAAGGATGGAGATTCTTCTATAACTCATAATAATGTAGATCGTATTATGAAGATACATGGAGAACCAATAATTTTTAAGAACAATAAAAATGAAACTCTATTTAGGATTAGAAAAGACTTTGGAGAAATCAATATTCAGTGAAATTATTCCATCCATTATCTTCCTATTAATTGGATTAACACTCTATGAATTAGAGAAAAGAAACTTTTTGATGTAACTACAAGGGAAAACCCCAAAAAGATTTTTGGTAATTATATGCTTTTCCAATTTCCACAATATAATGGTAATACTCTGTATGAGTATTTTAGGAAGGGTGTTTCCAATTGAAACTAGTCTAAAATCACATATAGAAACAACATTAAATTTTATGGGTATAGGAGAAATGAATCTATATTTTAACCCACGAGGAATGTGATCATGAGTAAAGAACTCTTTAACCACATTCACCACATCGTTATGAATAATTTCCCAGTAGAATATGGTGAACTCAATAGTGAACCCACATAGGCCTAACACATAATTAATGATAAAGGAAAATATAGTTTTTCTAACCTCCTATATTATTGTAACCGAGACAATACCTCAACACACTTTCTATCTAATTTAAGCAAGGATATTATCAATCATCTCTTATAATCTATAAGATTCAATCATCATAATAGTTACTTTTAAAGAATATAGTAACTACATTATATATTTCAATTTCATATGCATATAGACTTTTATTTATTATAAGTGTAGTATTCCCTCCCTTTATTCTTTTATCCTTATTCATTCTCTAGAAAATCATTGGGTTCCTATCACCACTTTGTAACTATATCACATTTAATTATTTTGTACCGAGATTTTCCTAAATAATCATAATATCATCCATTGTAGATAAGGAATTAAATTCCTTCCTTAAAGGAGTATCGTAAGATGTATTAGCAATTTGGAAGCCTATAATCACATTCTTAGTAGCCTTTATATCATAATAATGTCAGGAAAAGGAATTTTTTGTTCACCCTATTAAATTTACCTTGTTAAATCTTAGTTTAAATTCTAATACATTAAGAGGGGTGCCACAATAACTAGTTTCCCATGACTTTTGTACAATTTCCTTACATAGAAGAACAACCAAACAACCACTATGAAATCTAAATGGGAGGGGTCTGCCCATTAAATTTGTATACAGACATCAATAATCAATGGATTTTGATCTAAGTGAGTCCAAGGAAGAGAAAAACCAAACACCCCAGTAGTGACACATCCATTATTAACATGAAAAATGCATCTATCAAGCTTATTGGAAATACTTAAATTAAGAGTATACCTATTCTATGTGAAGACACCCAAAAAAATTAGGTCCACAAAATGGATGCACCGATCAATTCATATAGAGAAATCATCAGAGGTTAATCTATGATTGTTGAATAAAATTTTCTCCTGAGTTATTAGTACTTAATTCCCCAATTAGAATCCACATGTGATTCATATTTTCAGACATAATACAAATTTCCATCCATAACTCACTTATACTTGTATTTGATACAAATTAATAAATAAAAGAAATGGCGAGATTGGATCACTGTTAAAGTAGTGAAAATGTTATACATTGGTGCCCTCAATCACTAGAGAGAAGATGGAAATAATCATGATTGAAAACCCATAAATGTCATATGTAAATCTTATGAGAATTTTGAGAGACATAACTATACCCAAGAGTTTCCCAATTGAAGCAGTTCCACCTATCAAACATCATTTTTGGCTCACCAAGCCAAATTAAATGAGTGTTATAGGTCACAATAAAATTCCTAATAGTTATGAATATCATGTAATTCCCCAATAATTTGTACTTACAATATAAGAGATTCATTTTTATAATTTTTTTCTCTTGTTAAAGGCCTTTTATGTTGTGGTATTTCATTCTTCATCTTCCATTTGACTTTATTTATTTTTTTATTGACTACGTCCTCTACTAAACTTACCTTGTAATCATTTTTAATGTCCACTTGAATATTATATATACTTCAATTAGTGTCTTGAGCTGCTTCGGTATATCGAGGGTCTTTATTTAATTTAATATATTTATTAGAATCTTTCCATGAGATACCATGCAGTTGTGTGACTTGATTGATAGATTAAATATTTTTTGGGGCATACCCATAATCTCTTTTTTTTCTTCTATTCTTGGAGGTAGAGGAAAGAGTGAAATGTTCTTCCAGATTCATAGTTATGTCACAAATACCACTATGATGATCATTCAATTAATTATGTTCATAGAGAAACTCTGAAGTTCCTTAAACATTTAGAGACACCATTGAAATGGTGTCACTAGCCATGTCATAGCTTTGAGGTGGAATAATAGGAAATACCAGTAAATCCTCCTACCCAATAAGATCATTATTTCTAACCAATATCACACTACTAGAATAAATGTTTTCCTTATTGAAAACCCCCTAAAAACTAGTATCACTGAAAAGGACACAAATATTCAACATCTCTACTATAACATAATAGACCTACAACTGATCAAGATTATTTGGAGAACTGGGGCCTTACCAAAATTTCTTTTATCAAGTGTAGCCTCAATGACAGGACCATCATCACTACGTGTAGAGTTACCAGGATCAAAAAGGGTCGTATTACCTTTCTATCTTTTTAAATTTCCTTTTCCCCACTGAAATTTTCCTCTTCATGGTCGTTGAACATAAAAAATTTGAATATATAATCCATGGTACATTCAAATGTCAAATGTCCAAAAAAACCACGACGTAAACATAATTTTGGATTGATTTAATATTTTATTTCTATATTGGTACTACCATATCTGGTTGTTAGAAAAACTAATCCAACTAGGGTCTAAACTATATCAACCACAACATGCATGCTTGAAAAATTCCCAATTCTTGGATTGTTTGTATACTGATCTATTCTGATCGGATTTTCCAACCTAGGATTCCATATCCTAGAGGATTTATGGATTACATTACAACTAATTTAGCTTTAAAATTAGAATCAAAAATTTTCCATTATAATTTATAACTTTTTTGGGATAAATGTTACAGTCCAATCCATATATTCTCAAAATACTAGTTTTTATGGAATCTTATCCAACGCTCCAAGATAACCTATTACAATCATCAAAGGGGAAGAAAATGTAATAGTATTATCTCCCCACCACTATATTTATCCAATTATGAAATTATAAAACCTTAATGATTATTTGGGCGAGATCATTGAATATATAAGTCCTATCCACTTTTGAGACTAGAAATCACATGATAATTAATCACTTTTAAAAATTCAATCATTCTTAAGAAACATCCTAATTGGATGATACATGAGAAATATGTCCATTATTGATTACCCTAATAGAGTAAGAATCATAAAAGTGTGAGAAATAAATATTATCTGTCAATTTGAGTACCTCCACCAAATTATTCCTCAATCTAATAGAATCTGTGGGGACACACAATGCCACAATTAAATTTCTCATTAATAATAATGGAATATAACTTTGTGGACAACGTGATCATTATCCAAATATGTGGAAGAAGTATTTTAGGTTTTTTTATATTCGTGATCATCTATGTTTTTTGGTTTGGGATAATCCCCTTTACCATTACTTACCCATCAACATTTCAATTGTGAAATCATAATGTTTCTTTTTGTTTGCAAAGAAAATGATTTTTCAAAATTTTTGGATTGTTTATTGAATATTATATTAAAATATAAGGATATTTTCTCATAATTTCAAAGAACGGGTTGAATGATCTTATAAAATTATTCTCCATCTATATCAATGTCCTTTATGGATATTTACCATTCACAAGGTATTTGATCAAATGTTATCATCAACTCTATTTTCCAATATGGATTGTGATGATGATTATTTACGGAAAATACTATAAAACCCATTTGTTTCCCATGGGTTAATTATGTTATAATGAAGCATTTATGAATATGATATGATGAAATGATTTTAAAATTTTTTTCCTTTCCACATGTTATTATATGATGATATGATGAATGTTTTATGATATTTTTAAATACATATTTATGGTTTTCATTATCTGATGGGTGGTGTTGATATTATTTATCTCTCTAATTATTTGGAAACAATGATGATGTTGATTATATTCTAAGAGACGATAGAGGTAATAAAATACTAAGAGATGATATAGTAAACTTGATGAATTTTAATCATAATAGAAAGTTTGTAATGACTAGTTATGGATTTTTATTATCTAAAAATGATAGTATTTGGAGTGAACCTTGAGTAAGGAAGATAAAATCTATATTTATGTGTGAAAAAATATATATATTGGTTATAATATGATCTTATAGATCATGATTGATTATTGATGATACCAAACAGTAATGAATTATGTCTTTTTTTATGAAAAATATTTATATCATGATTTTTTATTAATGATATTTGACTGACTGTGTATTATTATTGTATGTTATGATTATTTTTTTAAATGTTTACACATATCTTATACTCACTTATGATCATTGATTGTTAGTTTTCACCCTTAATCAGCATCTGAGATCAACCATTCTATTTTTTACTTTCACTAGTTCATGTAGAAATGTTTCAAGTAGAGTATTTATAATAATTGTGCTATGTTAGAAGAAATTTGTGGGAGATATTGAAGATATTTCGTTAAATAAGATGATTATGTTTGTAGTCCCCCATGACTCCAAACAATTATAATGTTGGGATATGTATTATTATGTGATGTACTGGATATTCCTCGAGAATGATGTAATATATATATATAAATCTTGTGTTTCCTCAATAGATGTATGGGGGAATGCATTTTATAGTCGTGATTCTTGTCTTGAAATGTCATGAAATTTACGGTCATTTTACTTGGATTTTGTCACGAAGTTTTATATCCTGATACTAGAACATTATCACGAAGTTTTTTCTCATGAAACTTGATTATTTTTATTTCATTTTATGTCATGTGGATAATAAATTTTCATTTATTATTATTCCATGTTACAAGGATAAGATCAGGTGGTTTTAAATTATGTTACTTAAAAATTTTCATGTAGATTTCTTTCATGTGACTAGGATATGAGATATATGTACCTTAAATTATTGTTTTATGTACATTGAACATGTATTTTAACAACATATTATAAGTTATAAATGTGAAAAAATTTGACTATTATGTATATAAATTGATGAGGAACCTAAAATTGATGATTTCCATGATATGCTTTCAATATATTGATAGTAAGCAATTAACTCAGTTGTAATAGGATTTTTGTATGACATAAGGTCCTTCTAATGTTGGTTAAACATTTTTTTTACGGGTATAATTGGGATTATGAGGACCAGTACTAGAAATAATTTGAGGTACTAATAAAGGTTAACCTTTTTTAAGGGTTCGAGTGATTCAATTTTGATGTATTTAAATGTTTCGAAGTGTTCACAATAATTTTTCATTAATCCCATATAAGTAATACTGTCACTTTTGATACTTTTCATTTTTATAGATCATGATATAAATAGGTATTCTAAGTAAGGGAAGATGAACCATAATGGTAAGGAATAATTCTATCATGTATATGAGAGAACATATGGTCGCCTATGTAATATTATGGGTTATGTGTGATAGTTTTTTTGAGCATGAAAGAGTTTATTGGGAACTGGTTTCTAGTGTTTATATACTATTTTATGGATTAAATTAGTTAGGGTCTTATTGAGAGCCTCTATTTTTTTTATTTTTTACTGGATGGTGGTGAGATGAGTGGTTGGATTGAATTTGAAATTATGGATACATACTTATTAGCTTCAAAAAGATTTAATTGGGGCCACTATCTTTTAAAAATATGTGAGGGACACCAAATATGGTAATTATGTTCTTATTCACAAATATGATCATATAATTTTCCCAACTTCATTAAGGGTTATATCCTCTACCCATTTGAAGAATAAATCAGTGGCAGTAAGGATATAATTAAACATTGTACTGGTAAATGGTTGATATGGACCGATAAAATATACAACCCATATGGAAAATGGCCAAGAATATAAGGTGGTATGACTTAATTATGAATGTTCTTATATGATGTTGGAATTTATATGATATTAATATATTTTTTTAGTTAAATCCATAGAATCTTACATTATAGATAACAAAAAATACGTGATCCTCCTCATTTTAGGAGAGATCATGGTTCCTAAAATATGAGCACTATAGTTACCTACATTGTCTTCTTTCACAATGGTAATAATTTATCCTTCTCTAATGTGACTAAAGATAACACCATAAAAGAATCATTTTTATTGATTTATGATTATTTTGGCCTACAAGAAAATTAATATTGGTTGTATGATGGAAGATCTATTCAATCATAGCATAACCTATAGAAGAATTTCGTTTTGGTGGAATTTAGATATGGGGGACATATGCCACTCACTGTTTAATTTCATTAGGCTATTAGTTGAAATTCAAATATAGTTTACAACTCATTGGTTTCTTCCATGATTTTTCTAATGAATTAGCACACCATCCTAAATCATGTGAAGTAGAAAATTGAATCATCCTGGTCAGGATATACCATTGTTATATTTGAATTATTTACTAAATATGCATGAAAATTATTTGAATTCAATAAACTACTGTAAATCTACCATATATCAAAGGTTTTAGAGAATTGTTATATGCCATAAAACAATTTGTATTGGATATACTAATGAATCTATATACCATTGGATATTCTACCATCAGTAAAGGGATATACCGACCATAGTTATTGAAAACATTAGTATATTCCAATAGGAATTTAACATAAAAAATTTTATGTGTAAAAATTTGGTATACTTAAATACTAATAGTTAAATAAAACCATTGGTATATTGTACTCTATCCATCTAGGAATAATAATTAACCCAATAGGTCTACACAATCAATACCACAATATATAAAAAAATACCAATCATAGAACATATTTAATGTAATATATATTATATATTTATCACTTTACAAATTAATAACTCCATTAATATTTTTGTTCAATCATTCACAATACTATAACAAAGATATATAATCCACACAATTTATTTTAGTCATTAAAAAAATTCATCACAATTGTGTCATTATGATCAGCTAAAAATAAATGGTATTAATATCTCCCTCATCACCACCACTTCCATCATAATTATCACTCATATCATGGAAATCATAATCATCAACATGATCCTCAACATTTTCATCATTACTAAGAGATCAATTACCTCAACCGCCACTAAGAACATCATTTCCATCACCTAGAAAATCATATAAAGAGTTCATTATTGAAATACATGTACAAAAAAAGAATAATTATTTGAAGTATGTGATCAAAATAATACTATCATAGCTTTCAGTAATACCATACTGACCATTTTACCTTTTTCAATCACTTATATAGCAATATGTCTTTCAATTTATTCTTCATGATAATTTTATATATTTTTACTATCAAATAATGTGGAGATTCTTTATGGGGTCTAATACCCACTGAAGGCAATTCTCTTCCTAGGTCAGCATTAGACTCACCCCTAGTTCTCATGTAATGCTCCGACCCTAGTTACTCAGAGTCGGTGCATTATTACATAAAATTGGCATGATCACAAGATATCAAGTCTTGAAAGAACGATTAGTTTAGTAGCCTTGGAAGTAACAGACACATACATAAGTTTTACATTACATCATGAACTAAAAAAACCCCATTTTACCCTCTTTCAAAAAACTCATATCCTATGTAAAATCCCTAAAGGTTAATCATAATAAACATTTTCGCATCCTATAAAAAATAAAACATAGAAAGGGGTGAGATCAGATGCTCAGTAAGGATAAAAATATAGTAGAAACTATCATAAATAAGAATAAACATTTAATGAAATTTATAAGACTACAACAAAATTCTTTTAACCGTAAACTTCAGCATAATATGGAAAATATAAATAAAATAATTCCATTTACTTATTCACATGGATATTCTACTAGTTGAATTATCACATGAAATATCAATAAGTAATTTCATAATGATGGAATGCATGATTCCAGACACCATAACCACATAGTCAAGGCCACAATCCAAGAATACAAATGAGATTTTGTCAATTCCCTCTTCAAAGACACTAGTTTGTCTCATGAGACCTACCGATGCATTGAGGACCTATAGAGGGCTTCACCCGTCACTTACTAAGTCCAATGCATTCCTTATATGAAATGGTTGAAACATAATATAAAAAATTGTATTAAAACTAGCATAAAAAATGTCAATAACCATATACCATGAATGGTATAAAAATATAACTTCCAAATTCAATCATATCAAAAAACCTTCAATATAATATGGAAGATTTTATCATAATAAATCAACTTCAAACAAATATAAAATCCAATGAGGAATGTTGACATATATGAAATAAATCCTAAAAATATTTGAGTGAAATATTTATTTCTATATTGAAATCATTCAAAAGTATGGAAAAAATTATTTTGAAAATATTCTTATAATCTTGTACTGGAAAATTTGAAAGTGTTATAACGGTGGAAAATTTCCACACCCGTCGTATACATTAAAAAACATTCTTACCTTAATTTGTCGAAAAGGTTATAAAGTACATTATTTGGAAAGCGACAGAAATATTATTTTCAAACCATTTTATAAAAATTAAAACAAGGGTATAATTGACTTTAACCCATAGTGTAGTGAATAGTAATTTTTTGAAATACATTTTTATGAAACAAGGATGTGGATGATAAAGAGGTCCTAGTAGATACTCAGGTATAAACAACCTTGGATAATAAAGAGATTGTATAATTAACACATAGCTTTTAATTTTCCATGGTAGAGGGTAAATTAAATTCATTTATAATAGTTAAATCATTGTTATTAAATTATAGATGAACCATATACCATAATATGATATCATATATGATCTTCTAATATTTCTTTCTTAATAATATTTCAGTAGTATCATTGTTTCGGGTGTTAACTGATTCGTTTTACATTATATGTTTTGTTATGTAAGTCATGTTTGTTATGGATAGGATTTAATTGATTCATATATAGAATTATATTATGTTCTTCAAAACTATTTTTAATCATGAAATGAAAATTATTCTTGAATGGTTACAATGGGGGATGAATCTCTTCGCGTTCATGGAGACTGTAATCCGTAAGTACGAACAAGCAACAATATAATTCTATTGATGGTGAAATCATATGTAATTGGATGGTATATGACATATATATAATAATTAACATGTTATATTTATTATTTACACCAATTATACTCATTACTATACCCATCCAAATAATTAAGTGTTGAATAACCAACTACACCAGGACGTGGAGACGGTAAGCCGTACATACACATGTATGGTGACTTTGTCATTCATAGGATGGGTAGAATAATGAATATGGTTGTATCATATTTATAATAACATCATAGTATATATAAGGTATGATAGTTATTATTTTGGTATGGAAAAAACATTGAAAGAGGATGTGAAAAATGAAAATAACTTTGAAAGAGGTGATGAAATTATTACCTCTTCTTCAGGTGCTTCTTTTTTGATTTGATCTAAAGGGCTCCATAGGTTGGATTTTCGATCAAAGTAAGGCCTCTAGGTTGAATTAAAGGTATATGGGAAGATTTTTTATTAGGTTTTGTCTAAGGCAAATGGATTTGTAGGGGTGATTTTGAGATAAGGAGAAGTACCCTTTTATAAGATAGGTGAGGGTCACTTTAGGAAAATCTTGAAATATTATTTTATTATAAAATCAGTTTTATTGTCTAATGGATCCAAATTGATTTATTTTGAGGATAAGGTGGGTATGGGTCGCAATAATCACAACCAATAGGTTTTATGAATGTTTATTCCACAATATTGACCTTATATTTTAGATTTAACTCGTAGTTAAATAGTTTAACTTTTATAATGTCTTCTTGTATTTTTATATTAAATGGTAAATAAACATACTATAAAATTATAAGGAAACCCCAAGTGGTTCATCAATTAAATATCTATAATTATATAAGTCATATGGAAGAAACTTATATATTTAGGAATATTATATCATTTACTAATATAGTACTTCTTTTAAAAACACATTTATGTCAATTTTGATACGATTTAGTATTTGGTTTTTATGAAATTATAAAAAACATGATTAATTCGAAAAAATAAATTAAATTAATCCTAAAATATCATATTAACATATAAAATTAGTGGAATGAATCAAAATTATCAATTTACATTTATTTTCAGGTTTATAATTTCAATTAGTTTAATCATTAATTAATAAGGTAATTACTGAACCATCATTGTTTTATAAATAAATTTAATTATTTAATGTTTAAAATTATAAATAAAATACCATTATGTAAGAAATATTTTTATAATTCTAATGAATATTTATAATCGGATTTATCTTATGTACAACCCTATATTAAAAATGGTTTAGTTATTATAATTTTAATTTAACACTTTTAACTCTTCTTTAAATAAAATACAATAAATGTCCTAATTTAATCCAAGTGGATAAAAAAGGATCATATTTTATTCCTATGGTTGACTTTGGTGGAAAATAAATTATCCAATATAATTAGAAAATGTGTAGGTTAATTAAAATATCATTTTCACCTTTAATTACCTTATTTACATTTAACCATGGTAAATAAAATTCAAAAGTTACTCTTGACCAAAATTATTTTCATCCCATTAAACCACATTTTAGATGTCAACCGTCTCTCTATGATTTTTTAAATTCAATTCTCATAAGCTATAAAATTACATTTTATGCAAATTTTCAAATGTTCCTAGAAGGTGGGAAAAAGACGTTAAAAAGTTCTATAAAATATTATATATCTAATCATATTTCAAAATGACTCAAATGAATTAAAATGGAAATATATAGGTATTATTTACCTATTTTGACTTAAAATAAATTTAAATAAAATAAATATTTATTAAAAAAATGTTGGTTTTAAACAATAACTAATGTTTTCGCTATTCATAAAAAAACTGAATTTTTTCAGAAAAAACCACAAATTCACCCTAAGATAATTTTGATATTCTGAATCTAAAAATGAAGCCCATTTTTAAAAATAAAATTTATTAAATTTTAAAACATAAGTATTACTATTCATAACTAATTTTTAAATGATTAGTTTGACTGGTCGTGGTGTGCTAGAACTCGAAGTTGAATACAACGCAAGCTATTGTATTATTCAAAGAGAAATGTACCGTGGAAGCTTAGGGTGTTAACTCTAATCAACTAAAACTTGTCTAAAATTATAATTTGGCTCTATATTTTCATATTATTTTTCATTTAGGGACATCATGGAACACCATTGAAATTTTAATAAAATATTTAATTAAGAATTTGGTACAAAAAATTTAAATAATAAAAATACAAATTACAATCCCTTCTTTTATTTGTTATTTTAAATCAAACAATATTTTTTAATCCTACTCATGAGTAGAAGTTTTTCTCATGTAAGATGAACTTTTATGATTAATATTTATTTTTTTAAATTAAATTTATTAAAATAAGACCATATTATTCAATAATAAGAAATTCATTAAGAAAAATAAACCATTCTAACTAATATTGGACTGATAAAATCCATAAAAAAATCAGTTAAATTTCAATTTACATTTATTAATTTTTTCAAGGTGTATTCCTATTAGTTTTATTATTTTTTTTTTAGTGAGGTTTGATTGGATTGTCAATTTAGTTATAATAATTTTCATTCATTTTTATTAATTTTAATTTTTTTGATTTAGTTCAGTATAATAAGAAAATTGAATGATTTTATAATTTTTTATACTGAATAATTAAGTATGGTACAAATATAATTTTTTTTCTTCAATATTAGTCATTTAATTTTATTTTGTTACATCTTAAATAATTTAATTTTAGATTGTTACATCTTAATTCAATCAAATTCAATTTGATTTGGTTTTAATTAGTTTTTATTTGTATGTGTTAGTTGGGTTCACTTCATTTAAATTCAATTTGATTTAACTTGAGTCCATTTCATTTAGTTTAATATATATTATTTTGTATTTGTTTAGTTTTTTTATTCTGAGTAATTTATTTTGAATCTAGTTTCATTTATTTTTTTTACTTTTTATATATATTCAATCATTTTTTTCCTTTCACTCAATATTAATTAGTTCATTTTATGATGATTCAATTCAATTAATTTTGTATTCATTTAGACTGATCAATATAGTTTACATTTTTTTTCACTTTCACTAAATTCACATAAATAAACTTATTTTCATTTTTATATTATTTCTAGTAGGCTAGTTCAAGTTATATTTGTTCAAGGTAGAGTTTTTTATCTCTGGTCTATGTTAATTTTCTCTATTTTGTTTAAGTGGGTATTGTTATATTAATGTCAAGATCATAGAGGTTTCTATTTATGGTTTATATTATTTTCTATTTAAATTGATTAAGGTCTATTAATTTATATTCAATAATTTTTTGGTCTATTTCATTGTTCTTGCCCCATTCATTTTGAAGTGCGGTTCATTTAAATTATTTTCACAATTTTGATTATACAATATTTATTTGGATTGATTAAGGTTGGTTCTATTTGGTTTTAGTGGTTATTGTTTTGTCAAGAACAAGATGGTTTGGTTTATTGCATATATTTTTATTATATTACGAATAATTTTATTATGTTCTATTTAATTATATTCGATAAATATATGTTTTAGTTAAGTTGTGTTAGTTCCAAGTAAAGTTAAATTGTTCATAAAATTTACTTAGTGTCTCTCATGCTACGACATTGTAGTGAACCTCAATGTTTGTGTGTACTTCCAAAAACCATTTTATTTTTGTTTTTGTATAATTATTTATGGAAAGAAAAATTCCATAAAAATAATAAAAAATAAATTTAATGAAAAACAATTAAAGTTATAGAAAAACATAAAATCATTACTCTTCCGATAAGTTATAATTTCATATTATAGTATAGTTAGACAGTCATTGAATATTAGAAACCCATCACACTTAGTGGAAAATATAATCTTCCAACCAATATAAACATCTTATTTATTTTATTTCCATAATTACTTATGTTCCATCAACTGATATTCATTCATAGCTTCACAATAAGGAATTTTAAATCGAATATAAAATGAAAATAAAAATTCAGACTAATAAAATAATAATACATAGTTCTATGTAAAAAAATTTCTTACACATATCTCATTTCATTAATTCTGCTTGATTTTATTTTTGATATTATTCCATGAGACTGGTTGAAATGTAATGATATCATTGTACTTGACTAATGATTCCATGAAACTTTTATATTGTATAGAATTTTTAACTATCATCTAGTTATCATCATTATAATCTACCATGATTTTTTTGACGGTTCGGGGATTCATGAATATAGGTTCACCAATGTCCCCTATTGTTTGATCCCATTGAATAAGATAAAAGAATAAAAATTAGAATTAAAAATATTCGAATAAGAAAAATTGATGTGATATGATTTAGAAGACAGATAAAAATAAAAATTATCTAGGATGACTATTAGGCCCTGATAGATCTATAGGATGTCCTTGATCTGCAGTCGAGGAAGAATGTTCATTTCCATTACATGTTATGGGTTTACTACATGATAAAGAGAATAAGTTGAATGATAAAAATCATCAAATATTTTATGGAAAAGACTATAGAATTTATGTGGAATATATATGGTAGGATAATGATAGAAGGGAGGAGAATACATCATGGGATATAAAAATATTATATTATAAGTTAAAATTAAATAACATGATAAAGAAGACATATTTTGGAATATCCCAAGTGGCTCAAGTGGTACAGGGAAAAGGATGGTAGATGTGATGTCTTCAGGTGGGTTTGGTAGTGATTGGGTACAAATGGGGCTATATGTAGCTCTATTATCACCCCCACTTAATTAGGCTTTCTAGTGACCCATAGTAGTAGGATATGTAGAGATCAATTTTGATTTAATTGAATGTCCCTAAAATAAATTTAATAAATTATAAGAATAATAAATTAAATTTAACTCAAAATAAACACATTACAATTATTATACTCATAAAGGCTATCATAAGAGGCATCCCAACGTCCATAGTCAGTTATCACTCTCAAAACAATATCTTCTTTTGAGTTTCGTCATTATTATCCATATTCTACATATGAATGATATGATTTTTAAAACAATTTTTAAACATGATGAAATAAAATTAGAATTCAAACAAGAATAAAATGATATTATAACATCCTATTTTATACATAAAGTTTAAAATAGTTTAAAGAACTCTATTAAAACAATATTTGAAAAAAAATGTTTTAAACATGATTCAGAAATTATTATTTAAAAAAAAATTTATAATTGTCTCAAACCCTTTGTCAGGAATTGAAATAAATATAAATAAATTAACTAATTACAAACAATAATAAAATAAACATACCATTCCAAATTAATAATAAATTAATATCATTATAATAATACCAACCTTAGAATCCAACATCAATCTAAAATTAATGATCTAAGAAAATATGTGGTTACTTATATATATTACACAACACTAATTCAGGTTTCACATAAATTATAACAATGTTAGTCATCAAATGAAATATTTTGTTCAATACCAATGTAGGAATCAACGGCCTCAATTTCATCACCCCCATCTTAAAATATATGAATTGGTATTACTCTAATAATGTAATTGTATTCGCATATGAGAATATCCTTCACATAAAAATATTTATTTTTCATTGATACCAAAATATACGGTTCATCGATAACTATGATGTGATTCATGTAAATAGCTCCAAATCCACCATCAATAATTAATACACCATGTCTCATCGTTGAATCAAACCTTTTTTATTTCATTATAGTGACTCATCTATGAGAGTTGTAATCCAATAAAATTATTTTATCAACAACTCCATTATAAAAAAATCTTCAAATCGGGGCATGTTATCTGATACACTAGAATAATAGTATGTTATTTTAGTAAACATAATTATTTCATGTTCTATTAACATGTTTCCAAAATGATAAGTTATACAAAAATTCAACTGATTATTAATGACTTTCATTTAAGAAACAAAAAAATGGGTTAAAGATCTAATGCAATAAATTATTAATAGACAGAGTCAATAGGTAAACCCAATAATTGAAATATATATGAAAAATTCAATTACATAAATATTTATATTTTGTTATGATTTATTTAATATTTTTACCTTTTATTTTAACCAAGTATAAAACTCTTTATTATGAAAATTATCTTTCCATATCTAAGGAAATGAATTATTAACTATATAGATAATTTGATTATGTTCCATTTATAAAATGGTAACAAAATTTTAAGGTATATACGAAATTATGTAGTATGAGATAATGTATATATATTCATATTAAATATTGGATATATTAGTCAAATAAATCATAGTTAAATAAAAATATACAAAGTGACATATCATACTCTTCAAGGATATATATTTTCAATTTTTATGGCCCATGAATTATTCTTATATGGGGATGAGACAAAAACCAGTACTCAATTTATGCATACTAATTATCTTTATTTCTCATTGTCTTATTTTTACTTGAGCTCACACTATTCACATACATTGAATAATTCCTACACAAATTTTGATCCAGATATCATCTAATAATAGACCCTTAAAGGGGATTCTTATTTCAAACCTAAAACATCAGTTTTCATATATTTATTTCAATAAGATAAATCCACTAAAAATAAATGAGTCCCCAAAGGATTATTTCATTTTGAATATGAACTATTTGATATATCATTCATGTAAAATTATAATAAAGGAAAAAATTTCTCTATCCCATAATAAATTAATCGTTCCTCTTTTATAATTTTTTAAGAAAAACTTGGATAAAATTTTATTAAAAATATCCCTATACAAATTTCATAATTGAATCAACATCACCCTTAATTTATTTAATAGTATATGATGGATTAAAATAGGAATAAACTCAAAAAAAGGATGTGATAATCATGAGTTTTTATTGATATTTGTTTTTCAAAACTATTTTGTTGACACATTTTGATAATTTTCTGAAATAGCCATCTGAAACCTTGATATTAGTCAACAGTTCCAAAAAATAATTTTTCTCTAAATGTTTCACCATATAAGAATAATAGATGAAATTTGAATTATTTTCACTAATATGTATAGGATATTGTTTTGACCAAATCCACTAATCTAAAAATTATAGTGAGATTATATGTAATCTTGGGGTTTTCCATTGATATTTAGAATATTTGAAATAATATT
The DNA here is from genome assembly GCA_963277665.1 of Viscum album. NCBI lineage: Eukaryota > Viridiplantae > Streptophyta > Magnoliopsida > Santalales > Viscaceae > Viscum > Viscum album. Next base: position 1,788,864,248 of record OY728146.1, read on the forward strand.
TATAGATATATTTTCTTAAATGTGTAATACATATAAATAATGTTCTAAAAAATTAGTTTACCAATATGTAAACTAAAAAATATAATTTTATTCTTATAATTTTAAGTGTATTTATTGTTCTCAATCTTCTACCTTTTAGATTTCATCTGATATTTACCTAATGAAAAACATATATCATTTAATTCATTTTTCACATCAGTTCTTATAATAGGTTGATATGGATTTTTAGTTTTAACAGTATTATCAAACCTTTGGAAATGCATCCTATATGGATAATCCATTTAAAATAATCTTCTATACCCCATGAAAAAGAAACAATAATGAAATTTTTAGAGGGTAGTTTGAGGGGTAAGTTTCCCCTTCTAAACCATGTATTCTTTATGTAATTTTGAGATGGTAGTTTCCCCTTTATGATCTTACCAGAAATCATTTGATAACCAAGAAAATCATATATGGTCCATAGAATTTCAACACGCATCTGAAATGTATTTTTAGAATAAGAATCGAATGTGAATATACCAACTTCCAAAAGTATCTTAAGCCCATTTATTAATGTTTATAAGTCGATATCATTAGCACTTTCTCAATTAGAAAGTCTAGATATGAGTACACTCAAGAGAGTGAATATTTTTTCATACACATATATGAAAGAATATTATGAAAACGAATAAAGACTATACATGTTATGTGTGATGTAATAATATAAAAAAATAAATTAAAACCATAATAGAATAGACCCAAACATATATTACCCAACTAAGATGAAAATCATCATGTTTTTCATCAAAAATTATCCATGAATATCCATTTAAAGTATAAATCACCTCATTAATATAATTAATTCTCCCAAAATCATGCCTTCTCATATATATTGAAATTTTAGAGAAAATGAATAGATTATGAAAAATATGAATCAATGGAAGGATTCATATGGATTATTAGGGAAAAAATGGTGTTCCATCAACATTTGGTTTGAGGATATATCACACTTTTATTAGTCATGTGGGCGTCTAAAAATAAGCTACAGTCTTTTGGGAAAGCGTGAATTTTATAAATAGAAACTTACATCCCATATAATGATTTGAGGGAATATCTTCAATATCAGGAAGTTTATATTTCAAAAAGGTAACATAATAAATGGAAGTATTAAAAATTCCATACATGATTTTTTCATGATATAGACACAATAGAAATTCTAATTTCTTCTTTTTAGTACATTCTTGATATACATGAATCCAACCACCATACATTAATTTTATCACTCTCCCGACATCATCATTAGAATTATTTTACTCATGTGTTTTTATGCCATTGTTTTCTTGCAATGAAATATTAAAATTTTCATGATGATATACAAATAGAAACTGATCTAAATTATATTCTCCCTAACACTCAATTAATTTTAATAGTAGAATGATATTAGATTGACTTGTCTCTCCCTTGTGATAATACACATAACAGTTTGTTTGAAATGCATATTTTTTTTATATTTTCACGAACTTATTCATATAATAACCGATGTATTTAAATGTAATTATAAAATGGAAAATATACAAGACCTCAACCTGAATCATTTTTTAATGAAATATTTAAAAAAATAAAATCATTTAAAACTTGATTATCATATAATCATTATGATACATCTATAATCTACCAAATATATCACTGGAAGAAAATTATATTATTATCAATATACAAAAAAATAATTACAAAATTCATAAGAAATATTATTTTGAATATATGGAATAAGAAAGAACAATTACATACAATTAGATAATCAGGAGGAAGTGAGTAACTATTAAACAGACCATTATTCATAATAAAAATAAATATTGAAACACCTCACACCATATTAAATTGAAATTAATTGTTCAAAAAACTTTGTCATTAAATTATTTAAATAAAAAATTGTAGTAAATAATATCCAAACAACTTAATACATTATAAAAAAATATATGTATTATTTGTATTAGGAATTAACTAAAATATATGATAGAAAATAATAACAATATAATAAGTGCTAGTGTGTTTAAGATCTAAACCATTCGTCTCTACTTGTCTAACCGATACATTTTATACTCACTATAGAAATGACTTAAAAAAGTCACTTCCAACATGAAAACTCTTGTATTTTATACACATGTTTTTTTCATGGAAATAATTGTAATACCCTCATGACATAATTTAGTTTCAAATTACTATAGAATATTTCAAAAAAGATATGTCAAATACCAAATAGAATATTAAATTCATCGACGAATACTAATATCATAGAATGAAAAGAGTAAGTGATATGAAATTTTATATAACTGATGCATACAATTAATTAACCAAAAAAAGTACAAGAAATGGAATAGGAAACAACTATTTCATAATACAATTAATACATAAGTTTTTATGATGATTTTTTATAAAAACTTATTTATTTTAAATAATAGATTCATTAAATTAAATACATTTTTCTCTAAAAAGGAAAACATTTACTCTGGATTAAAAACAAATTTTGGCCTAGCAATTTTTTTCTTTAATGGATATTTTTTTATTATAGAAACATTCATAATAGGATCAAGGTATTATTTAGTATCACATGTCTACCGATTATTTCAAATAATATAATAAAAATACCAATTCTAATATGAAAATCATAAAACTATAACAATATGTATCCAAATAAATAAAAATATATGACATCTGATATAATCTATGTATACTATTAATGACCAAAACAAATAAAAAGTCACAAAATATGAAAAAAATACATAATATTATATTGAAATTAATTATTTTAAAATTTTGATCATTCAATTATTAATATAAAACAATAACTGAATAATTTCAAAACCCCATAATACATTAACAAGAAAATTAGTGTTAAAGTTAATTATAAAATTAGTTAATATATATTACAAAAAATATAATTATATTATATTAATGAAAGATTGTTGAATAAATAAATTAAAAAATATATATCAATTATAATCCCATTTATAATTAAATACTATAACAAATATACTATAAATGAACATTAATTCAATAAATTGGAATGAATGGTAACCAAACATGATCTCAATTAGGTATGGACATGTAGATAAAAATGAAAATGATGTTCATAGGAACAAAATATGGATTCGGAACTTTCCAATTTAATGTTGAAAAATATGAGAATCAATGAATCAAAGAATTAGTGGAGATATATAGAGGATAAGAGTGGGGATTTCACCACTCGATGAAGGGATAATTAGGTATTATGGGTGTGGAGGGGAATATGAAAGGTTTTTCATCATATATCTCATCACTAAATGAATATTTTTTATAAAAAAGTTGTTGATATAGGCTTCACTATACCAATTCTATCTACAAACCATTGGTATAAAGTACTTGATATGACTCTATACCATAATTTTTAGAAAACCATTAGTATACATGCATGGGTATAACCTAAAATTTTTATAGTGGGAAAAAGAAATAATTTTTTTTCCAATTTGAATTATTCTATTAACCCTCATTTGTACTCATGAAGTGGAATCAATTCATCTTTCATAATTGAATATTCACCACTAATTTTTTTATTTCTAATTTTTAATAACATTTAATGTAAAAATGGACCACTGGACTCTTCAGTTCTAATTATAAACCCAAAATAATATTTTTTCACTCATCTACATTTTTGGTCAAACCTTTTTACAATAGAAAACAATAGAGAAAAATACCATAGTTGGGGAAATTAGGATGATTCATAGACCAACCCTATTGATTTTTTTTTCTTTCCAAATTGATTTTACTATAGGTCTTATAGAGTAACAATGAAATAGAATATACCATATTTATGAAGTGTATTGATCAGTTAAAAACTCTTCATCTAGTAACATGAATTCCACTAGAATATTTTCAATATAATTTTGTATTGAAATAAATTTTTCTAGTTCTGGTCTATAAAATGATTTTTATGATTTGAAGTAGATCTCAAAGTGTTGTTGGATGGATCCTCACTATGATAAAAAAACTAGTTAATATTGGAAAACTCAAGATATACTTGAAAAGTTTTTTACAAGTGACCAAATGGACCCTACGATCTTTCAGGTAGTGTCTAAAAATATATTCACTAAATGTCAATATTAGATATTTTTTCTCAATATCATAAAATTGACTCTCAGTACCTCAGATGGTTTTTCTAAGATAGTTGAAACTGTTTTCTTTTCTTACATCATTCTTCTATATGAGAAATGTGCCAAGTGATTACTTTAAGGCCACCACATAGAGAATCAATTTCAACCATCATGTCATCAATATAATATTTCATATACATAACTATAAAGTGTATAAAAATATGGTTCATATCTTGTTGATATATATCCCCAATAGTCTTCAAGACAAATGGAATCATTTGATAGAATTTCACTACTTGGGGTGCTAGGAAAGTAGTGGACACTTAAAAATTAGGATCCATTCATATTTAGTTTTTTACTGAATATAATTGTATAATAGAGAGGGAAATAAATCAATAAATTTCATCAATAGAAACATAATTAATTGGGATTGGTGAATAATCCTTCATGAAAAATGAGAAGAGATCCGAGAAATCAGTGTAGAATATGATTTTTCTACTTTTTTATGAATGAGACAATATTAGAAATTCATTTTATATACTGGACCTCCCAAATGAATTTGAAATTTTTTTTTATAAAATTATTCCTTACCCTTTATATCACTTGAATGCCTACTTATATCCATGATGATCTGAGAGCCGGCCCACATGATGAGTGACCACATTGGGATCTGATCAAGATAATTCTATAAAATTCATGGTGAAGATTAAAGTCCCAAACCCTAGTATCCGAGAGCTAGTTCTTATATTATTACATTGAAAATGGTTACAAGGTATCGAATCTCAAAGGACTAGATAGTTGAGTACTATTGGTCAACTAGACGTATACTTGAATCTCACATTACGTTTGAAAACATAAATTACAAAATATAGTGGAAATAAATATTCTCAATCCTTATACTCATTCAATGATTTCTTATTCATATCATAGGTAAAGGAATAAAAATAATGGTGAGCTTAAATTCTCAATAAGGTTTACTTATAGTGGATGATATCTGGAGTAAATAATTCATTATCAATATGGAAAGGTAAATAGCTAAAACACATACCATTTAATTAATAAATTAATCATGAAGAATAATATGGAAGGTTAAAATGAAGAAAAGATGATTCCTTATAAATAATTACATGAGAGTGAAACTTATCCATAGATATTACATTATCACAATGAAATGAACAAATAATTTTAACAATTATAGAATGCATAACGTCGGAAAGTTTAAAGTTACCATCAAAATCTTGTCCAACACGCTTTGTGGTATGGGTAGGTATACACCAAAACCCATTAAATAATGCTATCCAACTTGTTTATATTGTTATAAATATCTATTAATCAAGTATAAATGTAATTAAGGGCCCCACCCATTATTTAAAAAGTACAATATATTCATCATATGAATAAATAATACAACTTAATCGGCATGCCTTATTGAAGAACTATCTCAATACAATGAAATAACATAGAGAACATCAATAATTTCCCCAATAAAAATAATTAGAGACCATATAAAATATGAATGAGGATAGGTTCATTACAAATATAAATGTTATAAATGAAAAGTGTTATTGTCTTTGATGAGTATATATAATATAAAAAAACATTAAAACATCCTTAAAGAAAATTATGTTTTCATTTTGAAATAATCATTTAAAAAATTATAAAATACATGGAAAAATGTTTTATTTAAAAAAATACTTACTATTTTAAAAACCTTTTTAAATTCCTGAGTATTCATAATGGTGATTTTGTTTCTCTCTGAGTATATTTAAATAGTGATATATGTCACTTGTTCACTAAAAAGTCAAAAAAATTATTATTCATGAAAAGAAAACATGATTCCTCTTAAAAAAATTGTATATTGTCAAACATGGGACAAATTTATTCAATAAATTATTGTATAATATTTAAAAATATTATTAAAAACATTTTATGGAAATATATATTTGGAGAAAAATATTCCCAACAAATGAGAAAAATAAAGTCATCTTTTATTAAAATATTATTTATGTACCTTGAGTAATTATGAGGTTAAAAATGAAAATAAAAAATTGTTATTTCTAGAAACATACATAGGATAATAAAATGGTGAGGTTTTATTATTATAAGTTCAAATAGTTCTTCCATCAGATACATATATATAAATAATCCCAAATAATGATGTGATTGTGAAATAAGCCCTTTTGATTTGGGTAGTTTTTTAATCATAACCCCTAAGAAATTAATAAATTTAAATGAATCATTAAATACCATTAATATATATACATATATATTTATTATATTAAAAAAGGGGTAGTAGACACACCATATAAAAAATGGTCTATAATACTAAATATGTCTCAATAGAGTGGAATTTGAGAAGAAATGTCTTACAATGATAATAGCATTAAATGGTGAATTAATTAATGAATTGATTATGTGAATAAATTGTAAATCCAATTAATATAATTGAAAATAAAATATTAAATAATTATTATTATTTTCACACATTATTTTAGTATATCAAGGAAAATGAATAAGAAACATAAATAAATGAAAAGAAATTGATTTTTGCGACCACTTATCAAAGGTCTGACTCATCACGCATTTGATAAAAAAAATTGAATAATAAAATTATGTTAGTTATTTACATTATTAAGAACCCTTTTAATTTTTATTATTCTTTTTATTTTATTTAATATCATTATATATTTAAATACATGATCAATTATTTTCACATTGGATGTTTTGATGATAGTTTATTTATATATCTAAATTAAAATCCACAGTTTAATTATATTAAAATTTGTCATCATACAATCATTTCCAAAATAAGAATTATTACATATTTTTAATCTGTATCCATCAAATATAATTTTCAATAAAACCATGAAATATTTTTTTGAAAAATTTACTACGTTACAATCATGGTGATAATATGTCGTTGTTGAGCTTTAGTAACATTTCCATTTTTCACTGATCATGAAAAAATAACATAATAATTATTATAACATTTTAGAATTATTATTAAAAATCAATATCATATTTTATATTTAAATATACTTATTTATATCACTCATGTGATGTGGTTATAAAAAAAGAATAAAATCCCTTTATCGAGGTGGTAATCCACAGGTATGTACAAATGACATTATCTATATTAAATGAATAGAAATGTAAATAATTAAGTGATATATTACATAAAATAATGATAAATATTTCATGAATATAATTTATATATATATAGTAAATTTATCATCAAAACCATCTATTAGAAGTGGTGATGGAAAACGAATTAAATTGATTCAAATGGTGGTAGTCCATTATACACACGAATGACGATTTCGTTTCACATTTGATAGAATAGGAGATAGAAATAAGTTATGTAATTAACATAAAAAAATCTCGATTTTTGGGATATATGGATGTTACCATAACATCATGGATGAATAAGATTTTATGATGTTAGAGAAGAAGTAAAATAAAAACACTTAGTTGAGAATGGGTTCTCTATTTCTGAAAACCTCTTAAGGATTACATAAAAATACTTAATATGGGGGATATCTAATAGAAAAGCCCTTTGGAAATGGAAATGGAGGTATTAAAATGTATTTATGATGGTTTTTTGTCACATAAAATTACTTTTAAGTGTGAATAAAATAGGACAGGACGTGCGTTTTTATTAGTAGGGGAGGGGAACTTTTGGAATTTCATAAAGTATTTATTTAATATAAATTATATAAAACTAAAAAATTGATCCAAATTGATATTTTTTTAATATAGGATGATGATGGGAATAAATCCTATCTTCCATTAAAAAATGTAATTGTTTATAATATATATTTTAACTTATCATTTTTAACTAGTATTAACCATTTTTCAAAACTATCTCGATAACAATGTTTTTAATATTTATGTGTCATAATAGTAAAAATAATATAAAATAGTACATTAAGTAAAAAATTGTTGATATTTTCAACCATATGCTAATCATGTTAAATAATATAGGTTATTTTAAGAATTTTAAATCTTTTAATAAAACATTATTTTTATAAAATATCTTTAAGGACATTTTAAGAACTATTCATTTAATTTGAACTTAATAGTATTAATACAAAAAATTAATTTGAATATAGTCAATTAAAAAAATACCTACCTGTTCATATTTATCAAATTTATTTAGAACCTAATAATTCAATAATGTTAAATTACTTTAAAATTTTTAATATCATTTATACTATTTTTCAACTAACTGATTAAATATTATGTTAATGTTGTGTAACCATTTATGGTAATTATTTCATTCTTAAATATTAATTTTTTTTTGATAAAAATATTAATTTAAATTTAAAATAAATATTTATAATTTAACATATGTTGTATTTATCCCGATCAGAAAAATTTATTAAAATTAATGTAAGAATGCGTAATTTTTTACTTTTCAATATATAAAATAATATAAATGTAAAATCAATTCCAAATGGAAAAAGGACATATATTCACATTTTGGATGGTTAGGGATTGAATATATTCATCCAATAAAATTCATTCATGTATTATTGTTATTTTTCTGTCATTATCATTTTATTTTTAATCTTAATTACCTAATTTACCCTTACCGTGGTGATAATTATTTACAATAGTTATTATTCATAATGGCTAAAAATAAAATGGTCCTATTTAACAAATTTATACATACATATTTTAAATATGGAATCATTACTTATAGATTCAATTAAAATATGATGGATAATTTAATTTAAAACTAATCCCACAAAGCACGGTGGAAATAATTTTTTAAAAAATATGCAATTTTCAAGAAAATGATTAGTTTACATTAAATTTTTGACCATTAATATTCTTTATATTAATATAAATTCATATGTATATATATAAAATACCTGAATTTAATTTAATTAATTACTCATTATGTTTTATTTTAAATAATTACAATGGAAACAACATTATGCCCTATAAAATATATTTTAATAAAATTGCGTTTTGAGCATAAAAATAGATTTATTATAAAATCAATTAAATTTATATTTTAAATTGGATAAATAATATTATTAAAACTTAAATGGATACTATAAAACTATAATAAAAAATTTAAAATATAATCAAAATTTAAATTAGTTGATTTAATGAAAAGACTTGACAATTTTACAAAAAATGACGCATTTCCCTTTTCAAAAAAATACCAATATTTTCTAAAAAATCAATAACTTTTTTCCTATTGATAATTTTCACATTTAGATTTCAAAATTGATATTTTTATTATAAAGTAAAATTACTACATGTGTAATATTTTAATTATATTATCCACAAATATGAATTATAAAAATCATTTTTGAAGAAAAAATATTTTTGAAGCATAAAATGACTTTAATGAAAATTTCTCCCTTAGTTATTAGTAACTCATGAATATATTTCTATTTATTAATATCATTATAAATATAAATTAATTTTATAATTTTAATTTTTAATCACTGATTCAACAGCTAATTTATAAAGGTCATATATAAATAATATATTTTTCAGGTTGTTTAATCTCGGTGTTGTGTGTCGTATATGCTATCGAACATAACATTCTTATATTATGATTTTAATGTGATAAATTCTCTAAAAATTTAATATATTTCACCCTAATAATTTTAACATGCACTCATAAATCAAGGTTTTGACATTTGAAAATTCTTTTTTGGAAAAACCACATTTTAACTAGGCAAATACATCTTCCTCTTAAAAATAGAGAATGGGAAATTTGAAGGTATTATAGAATAACCAAAAACAATAGTGTAGAATAATATTTCAATCATAGGAGCTGAAAATATTAACACTAAAGAAAAAAAAATGCCCAATAACTAATAGAGTGTGATAAATAAAATGTTCAGAATAAAGTTAACGACCAAAAAGTTATAAATCTGTGATTATTGAAAAGACCATTGATTCCTCATAAATAATGTTAAATGTATAATTTTTTTATGTGAATATCCTTTTCATAATTTTAAGTATTCATTTTACTATCAATATATACAAAACAATAATATATACTTACTTCATATATTTTTATATCACAAGAACAATTATGTCCTTTGGTTGTGTAATAAAAAAATTCACCTTATTTATTACATCTAGAAATGAATATCCTAGATGAAATTATTATTCCTGGATAACTAATATTAACTTTAATGGATCAAAATATCTATAAATGAGTGACATGTATTTAGTGTTTCTCAAAATATTTACCAAAACCAAAATGGTTGGCACAAGATATCTAACATAATATGTCAATAATTATAACCACAACAGTAACATCGAATGTTCAAATACTTACATTCCATAGTTATTTATCATTAATACCATTCTAAAATAAATCTAACCAAAATCAAAATTTAACTATTCATATGGAAGGTCACTGAATCTCAAAAATTAATTTAAAATTAATCCCCCAAATAGTATAAAGTAACTCTTATTATCAAATAAAAAATATTTTAATACCTTCATCACCATAAAACCTCAAAGAACATATTACTACTTAAAAAACTAACCATATACTTATTACTTATAAAAAAATCCCATTTTATCAAATATATTAAATTAATCTTAAAATACAGTGAACACCATAAAAAATTAAGTTTTCACCAAATCGGAAACCATTTCCAGGGACACTAACACTATCTGATTTAATTAATAAATTCCAATCACATATTTTTCTAAAATAAACCTATCATCAGGCATATATTAACTATTATTTTTCCCGAAACACCAGTTTTTTATAGAATATCAAGTTAACATTAAATAAACTTTCTTGGTCATTAGTACAATTCAATATATGTGTTCAAATCCTTAATGAAAATATATTATAGAATAATCCTTATATTATTCATGAAATGTATTAAAAACCTATCATTTATATAGTGATTCTATTACATAATAATCAAATCCCTCTATATAAACACTTAAATACTTTTGATTCAATTATTATTGTTACATTTTTCCGTCCTGGATTTTGGATTTTACCCCTAGATTTGAGCATTGACTTGGATAATGTCAATGTTCCCAACACTTAAGAAATATAAATCCTTTGTAATTATTTAGTATGTGTCCTTTATTTACAAACCGAAACATCTACCCATTCTTTGATAAATTCCATGGGGTCTCTTAGTCCATATTTTTGACATGAAGGAAATAAAATCATGTTTTCTATAAAGTTTCCATTATCCAACTTCTCAGGAAAATATATCTTTGTCTTGTTTAGAGAGTCAAAGTGTTTTCTAAAATTAATGTCTTTTATCATAAATCAAAAAATTATTATTAATAATAATTACAATAGCTTTTTATCCAGTCATGATCCAATATGAGTTCTCATAATAATTGTATTATCCATCTCATTCAATGTTAACATGATTTTTCTTAGTTTTAGACATTGACTAAAACCCAAAAACATATAATGAGGAATAATTTTAATTGTTGGAAACCAGATAATCATTTTTAGTATTTCTAAACTGAAAATCTTAGTTTTCAATCAAATATAATGTAGGTTTAATGTAGGTCATTCATTATCATCAACTATTCAAGTCCTTCATAATGGTTCGGAAATAAAATATTGATTAACCTAAGAATATCCCCTAGGTGTATCAAACTAAACACAACAATTAGACACTCACCATGTAATATAATGATATAAAAGTTATACTTGACCAAATATTTTTAGGTTTATCTCCTATAGTTTAATTTTCCTTAAAACCATTCCCTTATTGAGTATCCCATTAAGGATGTATTTCTAGGGAAACCACATAATCTCTACTAGATGATTTTTTTAAATGATATCCAATACATAAAATTATCCTCAATGTAATTGTTATGGTTATGTTCAATAATATATATCTTCCTATATATAGTTCCCAAGGTTCCTACTAAACCCCCACTAAAATATACTATGAATACCATGACTCTAGTATCTTAAATCTATGGGTAAATTTGTTGCATTAGAACTAGATATATGGAATCATATGTTGAAGGACCAAATAGTTTAGTATTATTGGTAAAATAAATATTTACACAAATCACACATTGTATATGAAGATATAAAATAAAAAACATAGTTAAAGTAATTATTCATTATTCTATAACTCATTGAAGGATTCCATCTTTATATATCGGTGAATGGAAACAATATAATGGCCTAGTAATATGGTCAATATGGTTTATGTACAATTGAAGATATCACGATTAAATAAGATATAATCAATATGGTAATGTAAATAACTAAAATTCATAACATTTAACCAATAACTTCAGCATAAAGAATAATATGGATGGTATAAATGATGATCAAATTATTTTATATAAATAATCACAAGAGCTTAATACATATCCATGGTTATAATAACTAGTGATATAATGATATGGATATAAATAATAGATTTCATAACGATGTAATGAATAAAAATGGGTATTTTAATCATACCATCGATGTCTTCAACCAATATATTTTATACTATTGGTAGGTATAAACAAAAAATGTAATTTATAAAATTATCCAACTGGTTTGTCTCTTGAGAACTACTAATACATCAAGGGTATTTCTGAATTACTAGTGTTTTTCAATCAAATCCCTTGAACTTTAGTTTTTTATTATTTCAAATACTTGTCATTATTTACTTATATATTTTTTTAAATTTTGTCAATTTGGATTTTTCTTTTTCATTGCGTTCCAGACATTAATTTCTTTAAGTTTGAAGTTATGGATGTTTTGATGAAATTTTCCTATGTCTGGAAAAATATACAATCTATGGATTTTAAGTACATTGAGAAATGACTAATTATGAATTTTTCTATGTAGATACTCTATGAAATTCATTCACCAATTAAATTGGATACATTGAAGAATTGTTTACATGGACATTGCTTACATCGATAAGATCCCATACATGAGTAATCAATTATGTTTATAAATTTTCTATATAAATCAGTTTCATGGTGAAATTAGCAACATCATTCATTAAATTCATTTCAGTTTCATGTATGTGGATAAGAATCCAATATGGTTAGTTTTTTCAATGTAATTAGAATAATCATTATGGATTCATAAGTAATAATTAGCTATGTGATAATCTAAAATTAGATACATCATTATATAATCTATATTTATTATCATTCATTCATATCTGAGAGATTTTAATATATTTTTAAAATCATTAAAATCTAGATTAATTATTTATAGTTAAATCGATACTTATAAGATCCATGTATCGATATATGATATGAGTACAAGTATTTAAAAATTGTTTTCACAAATGTTGGTGTATTTTAATAAAAAGTAAGTGTCTCAGATCCTAGATTCTATGGTTTGTATAATTTAAAATAAAATATATATTTTTCTTTTATTTAGGTGGGTAAAATATTTTCAAGAATAAAAAATATATATCATGTGAAGATGAGGATATATACAGAGAATAAGAGTGTCTCCGGTATGCTGCTATATTTTTCATTAAAAAGAAGAAGAAGCTTCATTTTCTATAGTGGTACTAAAATTTGTATATGTGTTTTCATTTTTATAACTTGTCTAAATTTAAATTCATTTATTATCGTATATCCTAGATATTTCCTCCTTTTTAGTTTTATGTTCAATTTTTTTGTTACCACTATAAAAACACTTTTTTCTTATCATTCTTTGTAATGTTTTATAGTAAGAGAACCATATGGGTTTTGTTTATAAAGTTGTACTCGAGGTTAGATAAAAGTACATGTTCATTTATAAGATGTTTTGACTTCGTTCACTTAATCATTTAATCCTTTTAAAAAGGACCGATAGTCTGTAATAAAATAGATAGTCTTGTTAGTATAACCAAACTCCTGGAGAAGAGGGTGGGTGGAGTGGATTAGGGAAATTTTTCCCCCAAACCACTATAAATATATATTTGTTGTTTATTTTTTACTCTTGATTTTATTTTTTTCTAATATTTTAGTAAATATATAATATAATGTTAGTCATTTATATATATGGTGGTTTTCTATGTAATTTTTTAAGAACTCAATTCTACCCCTTATGTTCTTTTTATGCCTTAACAACCAACATATGGTATCAAAGTTAGTTACTCTTGATTTATAATATTTCAAAGAATTAAGTTTAAAGTTCTTCTCACAATGGTTAATTTGACTATGAAAAGATAATTTATGTCTATGGTAAGATCACCTTATTTCAATGGTGAAAATTATGGTCACCAAAAGGAACATACTTTCATTTTGCAAAGGAACATTCGTTAAAAGTTTTATCTAAAATCCATAATGCCATATGAAATTATGAAAAACTCAACCAAAAACATAGGGTGTTGATACTAAATCTAGTTATGATTTAAATTATAGAAAAATTAATTAAATAATCCATAGACTGGGAATGAATTAGTTTAATAGAGTATCTCAATGGAAAACAACCTATGAAATGTGGAATACTATTTTACATTCCTATAAAGGTAGAAATAATGTAAGAGCTATCAAATATGATACTAAAAAACTAAGGTATGATGCATTTTGAATGATGGATGGTGATAGAATCGCCCAATTAAATGGTAGTATAATGGAGATTATAATCAATATTGACACTCTAGGAAAACCAATTACTAAGTTAGAGAAATGTTTTAACTTTCAATAGTTTTACTACATAAGTTGAGTGGAATTTTTTCTAATATTCTACATTATAAAGAGGTTAATAATTTTAAAATAAAAAATATAATTATAACTCTTATTATGTATCAAGAAGAGTTGGAATACTAATATAGATATAAATAGTCTGTTATGAAGAATAATTCTTATTTAATAGTATCAAATTCAAATGATAATAATAAATTAAAGGGAAATAAAATTAGTGAATCATATGATGAAAAACATCAAAATGTTTTGATTCAGATAGTTTGTTTTATTAATATTAAAGAGTGTTCTAAATGGTTTACAATATGATAATAGGATCTAAGAATCTTTTCAACATTTATTAGACGTATTATGGGAAATTCATAAATAAGTGAGATGTTATGATTCTAAGAATAATGAAAATATTACACTAGATTCTCCACAGCTACGTGGAAAAAAAATTCAGAGAAAAATTATTTCCAAAAGGATTATTAGAAAAAAAAAATCCATGAAAGCCACATAGGTAATATGGAGTGATTCTAAGGATTATATTGATGTTTCATATTTATAATAATAGTCCTAATAATCTAATTATAAATCCATCTTGTGGATTATTGGACAATCAAATGAGGTGCATTCATTTTACTCTTCTAAACATGAAGTTCAATATAAAAATTAAAATTTATCTTAACATGGATTTAAATGAGTATAATAATATTTTGGAAAATAAATATTATAATTTAAAAAACTATTAAAAAAAATAATTACCACTCGGTTAATGAAAAATATGACTTTAATAAACAAATTCAAAAATTAAATAACCAAGAACCAAAATTATGGAATATATAGTTTTGAACTTGGTAATAGGATTGAAAAAATGAATACATAAGTTTAAAACATTAAGCATCCTTATAGTGTTTCTACTAGTGGGGAAAATTATTTAAACCAAAAACATGTAAATAATAAGTCTAATAAAAGTAAATTTGGAATAGAAATCCAAGGCAGGAATCCAAGATTTTGTAAAAAAAAAATTTGAACAAATATAAAAACAAGAACCTTTTTAAAATAACTTGTTTTCACTATAGAGAGTTATGAAATTTTGACTAAAAATATAATTTAAAAAAACCTCAATTATAAGGAATTATAAATTATTTTGTTTCAATGAAATTCAAAAATTACAATGCTAGAATTTTGGTAAAGAACAAATAGATTTGGTTTTCCAAATGATTAGTTTACAAAATTGCTCGACCTATGAAAATATGGGTACCAAAACATTTTCTTGTATGATTTATTTTGGAAAAAAATGGACCATAAGAATAAATGTTAAATGAAATATATAAATTGGAATTTTAATATATATGTGTACATATTTCTAAAATTCCCACTCTTTATCAAAACTTGTTGAAGGTTATTTCACTTTTCTAGACAATGATAAAGAAAAAATTATTGGAGTTAGATTTGTTTTTAATTCTGGATAAGTTATCATAAAAAAATTTCTTTATTTGTAATGTTTAAATAATAAATATACAATTATATCTCAATTTTATGGTGAAATTTATTTAATCAATTTTAAAAAATAATCCTTATTTAGGTTTTAAAAAAAAGTTCATTAGATTTATGTAACATAGTATATAGAATTTCTATACTCGTTATTTTGATTTTTTGAGTAGACAAAAAGTGATATATTTAAATGATTAAATAGATTATTCATGGTTATGGAATAAGATAATGGTATAAATTAGTGTTTATCAATAATAAAACTATCTAAAAAGAATTTACTTTAATATTTACCTTAACATAAATTTGTTAAAATAATGTTTTGAGTTGCATGTGAAATAAGAAAACCATAGAAGTAATATTTTAAATTGATAAAATATTTTTCTATTTCTATACCACTATAATCAATTAATATGAATTATTTGGAAAATCTAGAGTTTCAATCTGATGTGGAAAATATTTTTTTCTCATTTCTTTAATCTTTTAGGATATAATTGGGTTTTATTTTTAAGAGTCAAATGTGAAGTTTATTCTCTTTTTATATGTTTTTTTCAATTAGTTATAAAGAAAAAATTCAAAAATTATTTATTTAATAATTTACATGGAGTATAATTTTAAAACACTGAGTTAAATATCTATTTTTCAACACATGGTATCAAGAATACTTTTCTTCCCCCATGACAGATCATAAAAATGGTCTTTCTGAGAGGAGTAACATAGAATTGTAAGAAATTATGAGAACAATGTTGTGTGAATATAACCTTCCCAGACATTTTTGGGAAAATTATATGAATTCAACATTTAATTTAATAAAAAAAATTTTATTAGACACATTTTTATTACCATAACCTACTATCTATGGAATAATAAAAATAAAAAAGTAGGATTCAAAATTGTTTTTTGATGCAAGGTTTATATTCTAAACAATAAGGATAATCGTGGTAAGTATGATCTATAATTAAATGAAGGAATATTTCTTGAATATCATAATACTTCTAGGGTATATATATTTTGTAATAAAACATAAAAAAATTATAATAAACTCATGTGAAATTTTCTGAAAGTGATCCATTTGATCACATAATGTCTCAAATTGATTAAAAAAGTGATTATTTTGAAAACAGAATAAATTATTTAAGATATAAATATTATACAGTTTTCCATCTTTTTATATAAGATAGAAATTATTTCCATATAATAATCCTAAGAATAAGGGAGTTGGGATATATGAATTGAAGAGGAATTAATCCATTTCAAGTGAAAAAAATGATTGGGAAATAGTTAATATACCCTATATAAATAATGTTATATAAAAAGATATTATTTTAAGAATAAAGTGTATGGTCATTTTTTGAATACATGAAACAAGGATAGGTTAATTACTAAAGGTTGCAATAAAGAATAAGGTATGGATTATTAGTAGATCCTTGAACATGTTTCAAGATTACAAGTTATTAGGACTTTATTAGACAATACATTATATATGAATTTAATGTTATATTAGATGGATGTATAATAATATTTTTTAAATGGTTTTCTTATAGAGGAACTCTATGTTGAACAACCCCTTAATTTTGAAAAACCATATTTTCAAAATTCAATTTTTAAATATAACAAATCCTTTCATTACCTTAAAAATGCACCAAGATATTGGTATAAACATTGGAGTTATTTTATTTTATCCAATGGTTTTTCAGTAGGTAAGATAGATCCAACATTATTTAATAAAAAATCATCTTTAGATATTTTTTTAGTTCATATACATATTTCAATATGTGATCTTATATTCTACACAGAAAATATGGATACTCAATTTTTAAAATTCATGCAAAAAGAATTTGAAATGAGCATGATGGGTGAGTTAGAATATTTTCTATGTTTTTCTATTTATCAAAAATATTTTGGGTATGTGTTGAATTAAGGAAAATATATACAAAACATGCTTAAAATACTTGGATATAAATGTGGAAAAGCGTATACAAATCCAATGAGTTATAATGAAAATATTTACATGGAAGAGGATAGAAAAAAAGTTAACAAACAACTTTATAAGGGAATAATTAGATACCTAATGTATTTCACTAAAAATAGCCAGAACATTATGTTTTTTGTATAACTTTGAGAAGAATATTACGAAAACCATAAATAATCTCATTCCAGAAATTCAAAGAGAATTTTAACGTATTTGAAGAGAACAACATCTATTTAATTACTTTTTTCAGGAAGTTGTGATTTCAATTTAAATTCATATTCAGAAACTACCTTTGGCGGGGAAAGAAAATATATGAAGATAATCTAAGCAATCATTCATTTTCTAAGTAAATTTTTGGTATTCCGATCTATTAAGAAACAACAATATGTTTCATTTTATACTATTTAAGAAGAATATATTGTTTTTTTAGTAGATTCAAATAGTTATTGTGGATGAAACACCTCTTGATGGATTTTAGATTAAATAATTTTCAATTTTTAACTAAATGTGATAACACTAGTTCTATAAATATTTCAAAAAAATAAATAAAAAAATTGATAACCATGAATGTATATTTAAGGAAAAATTTCATGATAGATCACACATAAAAGTGTCATAATACTCTTGAATTTATCTCTATTAAAAAGCTGTTAGTAGATATTTTTACTAAACCTCTTGGGTGTGGTCATTTTGATTTAATATAAATTGAATTCGATTTGTTTGAATGATAATGTGTTTAATTTATTTTATGTCATCAATATTAATTTTAACTTTATATGTTAACCTATATAAGTGTTGTACAATTAGGAAATAAAAATTTAATTCAATTACATTTTATACTGTTTTATTTATTAATTATTTTGAATTCATACACAAACTCATTCAAGTATATAATCATTTTTATATTTAAGTCAAAAACAGAAAATAAATATTATTCTCAACCCATTTTACATCTACATATGTACCTTATACCCAAATTAGAATAATATCTCTGAATCTCAAACCTTTCAGATCCCTTGACGTCCTTCAACTTACCCTATCAGCTACAGAAAAGGTTAATTACATAGATGGATGATGTTTTAGATCTTTCAAGAAATCCAATAGTAGTTCATCATGAAGTATATTTTATGTTAACTCCATTGATCTAATGTGGATCGAGTAATTTGATATTTTTCAAAAAGAAATAGTTTCATAACTAAGAGACTGTTTTTTATGTGAAAAAATATAGTTTTATAATTGAGGAAGAAGGTCCTAAATTTATGAGAAATTTGGAGTTTATTTAAACCAAATCGATAATGTAGTTCTTTTAAATGTTACGTGATGGTCAGTGATGAATTCATCTCTTCAAATGTAAGAGATGTTTCATTTTCCACTAGAGTGGGATTTTAGTTTATGTTAGACAAATGTTGGAATAATATCTTTTTGGACATTATAAATGTTTTTTTTCTAGAAACTATGCTGTTGAAAATAATCTAGTGAATTATTTTCCAATATAACAGAAGGTATATTTTGTGTGTATGCAAACTCGAATATCCCAGAGGGATAGTGAAATGGAGAAACTTATTTTTCAAGATATACACATTTCGTACATTATAATAAATCACCTAAAATTGAATTCTACTAGGAACATGATGTATATTATGTACCATTATTTAAAATGAAATGGTAATATTAATTACCAACCTTGTTATAGGTTTAGTTACTTAGTTTTGAAGAGAAGAGAGTTGGATCCCAATGAATGTGATAACATAACATGCCACAAGTGTAATAATTTTTCTTGATTCTTTTTAAATACAATATGTTATCTTAAGGATTTTACTTCATGATCCCTGAAGAAGGTATTTCAAGAAAGTATGGCTTAGGGGGGAGACATCCTAGACTCCACTATATACAAAATAAGCACTCATTGTGATGGTTTCTACTAGGTGATTGAAGGATTCGGTACCAACCAGAACTAAACCTCCAGTAATAATTTTAATTTTTGTTGTAGTTTTTCCTACAAAAAGTCAATAAGAGACTATTTAGAGGAATTATTTTATAGTTGTTGAGTCTACTAATGGAATTTATTATGTTGAGTAACTAGTTTTTGAGATAACTATTTTATTCCTTGGGAAAAGACCATTGGATTATCTGCTCAGTGGTCCCACTACTAAAGTTAGATATATGTATTAGATAAAAGTTAATATTGTGGATCCAATTCTTCATGGATAACATACTATTCGATAAAGTAGTGATGATGTGGTTATGGGATCTACTAATAATTCCCATATTCCTCTTGTGACATCACTAGCTCTAGTGGATAATGGGGATGTTCCCTTAGATAGTAAAATACTAGATATCTCATGACAGACAACATTTCATTATTCTATAATGGATGTGTTTTATAATATTAGATCATATTTTTATGATCTAAAGGTGGAGATTTTTTCCTATAATGATGACATTGGAAAACTAAAATATTCCAGTTTTTCTTAGTCTTATTTTAATAGTATAGTTGGGATGATGGATTCTAAATAAGAAATGACAAAAATTATTTTGACAATCCCTCCTATTCAACCTGATTCAACTTTTGAAATTATTTTTCTGGAACTATAATTCATAAAATATTTTTTGAAAGGATTGATTGATTATTATACTAACAAATATAAATTAAATAATATTATTACTATAGATGCATGTCAAAGAGATTTATTTCAGAATATTACTTCGATACGGTGTGCTATAGTACAAGAATTCCTTAATGAATTGAAGTACTTTATGATTGAAATGAACAGATATTTAATTTTTTTATAAAGGATAGTGTTAAGATATTTTAAATTTATAAAGAAGGATTAACCTACTAGGGATATTGTTAGTCACATTGAAAATTAAGTTCCCCATATTCTCACACTGGAATTAATCAAGTGTTTTCAAAATTTAATTTTTATTCTTCTATGATTCAATCCCTCAATTAAGATCTTCTTTCTTCTATATATTTGAATGAGTTTTAAAAGTATCTTATGGTTTAATTTCATGATAATCAATAATCAGTAAATAATCTTAGTATTTGGATTTAAAATTCTTTTAATATCTATGTTGGTCATCTTTAAAATAATCTTGGTGATATGGTAGAAGAGAATACTAGTTTTTCAATGAAAGCAATATATATAGTTTTATTATTCATTGAAGTAGTCAATAAAATAAGTAAAATTCTTAGAAAGTATCTTAATGGAATAATTTCAATGGTTATATATCTTTATTATGAGAAATATTGATGTCTATAATTATAATATTATTTAAAAATTGTAGTACTAGTTATAGGAAGGTATTTAATTTTTACTAACCTCTAAGGATATTTTTTTATGTGGAACCAGTTACTCATTTTTTTGATGTATAAATTTGAGTTGAACATGATCCTCTTGCTATAAGTGATCATGTTTATAAACTATCTATAAATACTATAATATAGATTTTAATATTTTGATAGATCATGTGAAGATAATGGAAAAATGTTTAAATTAGTGAATAGTAGAATGATTGACATTCCATGTTAAGTAGAATTGGTTTTGAATAAATATTTCATGGACATAAAATCCACTACTGATATTTAAGATAATGCTCATTTTTCTCAATCCTTTATAATTCAATGATCCTTCAATATTCACATTAGGTCATATTGAATCATTTAAGGGAATTATCAAGAGTGGTTTTTCTTCACTTTCTCAAACTCACAAGAAAGCCTCTCCCATTATTCTATATTTATGGAAGTTATATATGTTTACAGGAAGAGATATGTGTGTTAAATAATTATTTTAAATGAGATAAATAATACAAATTTCTCTTAATCCATGAGAATATCATTGTCGTACTAGTTATATAATTGAAGTGATTTGGGATATAACATATCTCTATTCAAAATAACAGGCAAAGTATGATGGTGATTTAGCTACTAAAAATTATTTGGGAGAAACATCTTCTTATGATAATTTTATGAACGTATTTTTTCATGATTATGTATCCAATGACATCATTCTAGGTTAATATTATTATGGGAAAAATATTAAAGATCATATTTTGTGTTCCCATGTAATCTTTTTAATCGGATTAAGAATTGGAACTATTTTGGCACTAGAGAAGGAAAAATACATTCAAGGATGATAATAACAATAACCACTAGATCCAATCTAAATTTAAAACAACTTCTATCCAAAAAAAATTCTTGTATGAACCCATTTATAAACATGAGTCTTTTGACCAACATTTTGTATTTGTAATGAGTGAATTTACTTTTGTATAATCATTTGACACTAAATTAAATCTTTATTTCTGATGTGTTTAGAAGTGATTATTTTCAATGAATGATGTTCATATATTTTTCCTTTATTATTTATTGATTTCATTTGATGTTTAATAAAATTAGTTTTTTTAATAATTCCATTTTTTCTAAATTTCACTATTCATTTTTAGTAAAATAACCAATGGTCCTTTATTCTCAAGTGAAAAATTACACATCTTTTTCCTATCTATAACATTTTTTTTATTGATAAAAAAATAGAAAATATTAATTTTCTACATTTTACCTAGAAAATGGAGAGGTTTAAAGTTAATGGAGAGGCATATAAGATAATATCTTCATTTTAGAAAGAAATATATTATATATATTTTTTGTAAAGAATCATGATTACCCCATTTAAAATTTATTGATTAATTTTAAACATGTTTTGTGATCATAAATATGGGGGATATTGTTAGAGTAGTAGTTTAATTATATA
The DNA here is from genome assembly GCA_963277665.1 of Viscum album. Taxonomy (NCBI): domain Eukaryota; kingdom Viridiplantae; phylum Streptophyta; class Magnoliopsida; order Santalales; family Viscaceae; genus Viscum; species Viscum album. Next base: position 1,788,887,182 of record OY728146.1, read on the forward strand.
CTATCCCATTAAAATTACTTTTCAATAATCTCAAATACCATTTATTCATTAATAATGTTTTATGGGTGTTTAAATGGTAGTATCTTTTTCTAAGTGTTTCAGCCATTATTTCATTATGTATAAAATTTTGGAAGTTCTTATGAAACATTCTTATATCTAGGAAAACTTTATACATGAGGATTTTGGGTATAAGAAGAAATATATAAATAAGAACTTGGATATATAGATTACATACCTGAAGGATTCTATTTTTTAAATTGGCTACATTGTGAAATCACCTACATAGTAATTTCATACTTTAATATGATCGCCTACATGAAAAGTTATCTATATAGATCAATCTAATACTAAAATCATTTAAGGGGTGAAATCAACTATGTCATTCCTTTCTGCTATGTTAGTTTCTGGTACATGAGTAAAAAGCATCTCTTGTTCATTTTCTCTATATAGTTCATATCAACTATTTGGATTCAAAAGTACAAATCGGAAACATGATAATCCATAATCATCTATATCATGTTGCAATATGTTTTTGTTACTCTATCGTCACATTAGTGACATTTTAATTAATTTTTATGATTTAAAATGTGGGAAAATATCTTTATATAAAAAATTTATTATAATAATGTCCAAGTACTGATATAATAGATAAGTACACATACTGTTTATTTTTATTTACTATTTATGATTTATTATAAACAAAAGGACGTGTCTTAGATATCTGATTATATAGATTTTATTCTGTGAAAGTAAAAGATAATTTTTTCATGAATTTTTGTTTATGGTGTATTTTAATTAATACATAACTGATCTCATGTGAAAAGGAAGATATATACATTGAAGAATAGAAGTGTATGTACACTGATCTATTTTACATAAACAATATGAAGAATATTCATTTTACACAGTTGTAAAACAACATCTATCTATGATTTCATTTATAAGACTCTCCTCAAGATTCATTCTTTTCTTATCATTTCTCTTTCATATATATTCCATCTAAAAATTATATCTTACAATTGTGTTCTGCACCAATAAACACCTATTTTGTCCCTTTTGTTGCAAAGGTTCCCAGTAAAAGATCCTGAAGGATGTTGGTTGTAAAGCCTTACTAGATCCCAATTCAATGATCATAAGCATTTGAAAAAAGTGGTTCTTATATTCTCTCAGCCATTCATCCCCAAGAAAATGTTCATGAGGTCCTTAGAAAAATGAATGATCTAGTAAAAATCACCAAAATCAAGGAGAAGAGGGTTGGTGGAATGGACTAGGATACTTTTATTCCCTAAACTACTATAGATCATAGTGTCTTGTCATTTTTCTTTCAACTTTTTTTTGTGGCAAGGAAATAATATAATTTTAGTCATTTTTAAAGAGGTTGGTTTTATAAATAATTAATTTTTTAAGAAATCAATTCACCCCCCCCCCCACTTGAGTATTTTTAAAGCCTTATCGAGCAATAGGTCTATTGTATTTATATCACCACTCATCACTTAATAAGTCCAATACAAAAATCATTTTGATAAAAAAATATAACTTAATCAACATTCCATATTCAATGACTATCTATATAAGAAGATCCAGAATATGAAATATCTATACATGACCTAGTAAATCAAATGATAAGACCTCGAATGAAATAATAAGTATACTATACTTACAACAACTCTCTGGTGTAGAATAATTTTTTTTGTTGTTTATGATTTAATATACCATAAAAGGTAATTTAAATAATTCATGAGGAAAATATCATTCTTATTTAGAAACATATAATTTAAAAATAAAAAAATACTAAATAATAGGAAACTTTTTTTCCTAAAATAATCTTGAAACTTATAAGGAAAAAATAAAATCAATGAGAGGTCATGGGGGAGGAAAATTATTTTCATTCCAAGTACATTAAAATAAATACTCCTTTACATTTTATGAAAAAATCCAACAAGTTCCTTGTTCGTAGAATGATAATAAGCTTCATTATAAAACATTTTTTAAAAATTAAAAAACGTCTAATTTTATTAAAGAAATAAATATATAATATTAAAAAACTAATAAACTGTTTTAATGAAATATATATATATAATAAAAAGATTCCGGAATGAGTAGGAATAAAAGAAATTTTTTCCTAAAACATGATTTTGGAATATTGAGTAATTAAAATGTTCAAAATAATAGAAAAAATTATGAATTCTAGAAATAAATTTAACAGATATAAATTATTTTATTTTAATAAAGAATGATAGAAAAATCCCTTGTCAAAGACTAAAACATAAATAATCCCAAATAATGAGGATATTGTGAAATAAAACATTTCCAATTTTGTAAATTTTTAATCCTAACACCAATTAAATGCTAAAATTAATGGAATCATTAAATAAAAATAATATAATGAGATTCATGATATAACATATAAAAGTGTATTTAGATACACATTATTAGAATGAAAATGTTCATAATACAAAATATGTCCCAATTGAGTGGAGATTTAGAGGAAATATATTATAGAGAACATATAAAATTATCATAGTTCATTACACACATTATCTTACAAAATAAAAGATAATGAAGAATTAATATAAACCAACGAGAAAAATTGAGTTATTAAACCCCTTACCTTAGTTTTGAATCATAAAATACATTTTTTATCTTCCTAACTAATACAATAATGTTGATTTTTTTACTTTCATAAGAAACAGTTTCCTATTTTTTATTTCATTTATTATTTGACATCATGTTATATTTCATTACATAATCAATAAAGTTAACCTTAAATGTTTTGATGATATTCTGTTCATATGAACAAAATGACTCATCTGGTTTGAATATTTTAAAAGTGGAAAATTTTTCTTTATCTCAAGAAAAATAATAATGAAATAATCATAATTTTTATACATGAATTTTTATTTTTAAATTGAAAATAAAATATGGATATGAAAAATTAAATGTGTCAAAATTATAGAGACTTTAAGATATATGTACTCATGTGTAACTATTAAATTTTTCAATGGTCATTATGGAAACAAAATATGTGTTATTTTATCATTATATAATGATAATTATAAGATTAATATCATATCATTTCATTATATACACTAATATATATTAATTCATGTGATTTTTTTATGAAACATTAATCACATCGCTATGTGGAGGTGGTAATCCAAATATACACACGAATGATGTTATAATTTTTAAATGAATGAAAATTTATGAAAATATATGATATATTATAATTTTATAATGATAAATATATCATTAATATCATATATATAGTAAATCCATCATTAAAACCAAATGTCTATTATGGTTATGGAAAATGAATCACATCAGTTTGTGAGGCGGTAGTCCACCAAACATAAGGAGGATAGTTTCATTTCCTATTTGATAGAAGATGAGATGGATATTGGGAATGATATTTACATAATAAATTCATAGTATATTGGAGATAATATTTTTGTTATATCACAATTATTCTATAAGATTTTAAGGAGTTATAAGAATAAATAATACAATAACATTTAGTTAGAATGATACCTCTTTCTTGGACAACCAGTTTAGGTTAACCCCAAAATCCATCATTGTAGGGTTTCATAATCAATGTTGGGGACTCTAGGAAATGGAATGAAAAGAAAATAATTTATTTGTGCAGAGATTTTATAAACCCAAATACTTTTTTTCTATGAAAAAAATATAATATATGGTTTTAGTTTTTAAGTGAGGGATGTGAATTTTATAAGTTTCTTAATGTATTAAATAAATATATTGTATTTTTCCAATAAAATTCCTGAAAAATGATATAATTCTAATATATAATTATGTTTTGTCAAAATTATATCAAAAAAGTAAAATTTTACACTTATGTTTTTTTGAACTTGTGATAATCCATTTTAATAGAAGAGTTCATAATAACCGTGTTAATTTTTAGGGTTCAATATAGTTATTATAAAATAATTATTATTCAATAAATTGAAAATTGTTAATATCTCAAACCATATCCTAATAAATTGGCCAATTATTGGTTTTTTATAAATTTTAAAACATTTAATAAAATATAATTTATAAAAAAAATCATTAATATAATTTTTGGAATTATTAATTTTATTTAACACTTATATCACCAAGATAGAAAGGGAATTAAAAAATAATAAATTAAATAATTACTAGAATGTTATATTTTTCGAAAAAAAATCATGGAAGATAATTTTTCAGTCAAATTATATTAATTGAAAAAAATATTAAATAGTTAAATTTATTATTCTATTATTTTAAAAGATATTGGGTTGGAGTTGCATATGAATCTAAGGTAAATATTTTTTCCATAAAAAATTAAATGTAAATTACTATGATAAAAATAATAATTTCTTTCTCAAATACTTATTTATAAAGAAAAATATGTTTTCTCTATCCCTATCAAAAAAATATTATAGAAATTAAAAGGATGAAATTTACATTTTTTATTTTTATTTTTATTAAATAATATAAAGTTAAAAATCATTTTTTAATAGAAGAAAAGTAAAATATTAGAATTCTGGATCTTCATCGATGAAATAAACGGATTAAATAAAATTAATTCAAGTTTTATGGTAATTTCATGGTCATCATCATATTATTTTTAACCTTAATTACCTGATTTACCCAAACCATTGTGATAATTATTTACTATATTTACTATTACTAATAAATAATAATAAATGGAGATTATATAGAAAATATTGACCTAATTATTAAAATATTAAATCTAATTCTTAATATTAAATTCAAATAAGTGGAATAATTGAATTTAAAATTAATCCCATAGAGCACGATGGAAAATAGTTTTTCATGACGATGTATTTTTCATGGAAAATATGATTTTACATTAACTCTATGATTAGTAATATTCATTATATAAATTAAAATTTATAAATATATATATACTCTATATTTTTCATGTAAATAATTCCAAGTAGAAATTGTTTTAATTAATTAAAATGGAGAAAACATTATGTTCTTGAAAACTATTTCCATAAAAATATTTTTTTTAAACATAAAAATAGACTTATACCTAAATCAAGAAAAATAATGATTAAAATTAAATTAATTAAATTATTAAAAATAAAATTTATCATATGTCGCATTAAAAAAATCCAAAATTAAATTGAACATTAAATTACTTGTTTAAATAGAAACAAATAACAGTATTATAAAAAATAATATTTTTTAATATTCATTAAAAACCGAATATATTTAAAAAAAATATGATAATTTGACCGTAAGATAATTTTGATTTGATAAAATGAAAAGTATTACCATTTTTATTAAATAACATTACTAAAAGTAGGAGAAATTAATTATATCACCCATGCACAAAAATAAATAAAAACTTTTCGGAATAAAATGTATTTTTGTTACTTGAAATGACTTTACTGAAAGTTATAATATTATATTATAATAATTAATCAATAAATATTGTGGAATGAATTTTCATTACATGAAAACAAATAACATTAAGATAAACAACATAATAGTATTACAAAACTAGGATCTGAAGGCTTAGTGTCCTTTGAAAATATGCCTCATATATAAATTGTATGTAATAAGACATATACATCTAATTAAATATTTATTCATTATAATTTGAAATTATTTAATTCTCCTTAGTATATGTAGTCCTTAAAGGATTTACATCATGGAAAGGGGTGATCTAAAATCCTGGTAAGAGGAAGAATAAAGAGCGTGATTCAATATAACATGGGTGAGCATAATCATCATCATCATATCATAAGCATTGGATTATCATTAGAGTCAAGATGGGATCATTAGATAAATTAATGTATTGTATAATATGTATAAAAATGTAACATCATTTCATAGTGTTTGAATACCACATATAGTTGTGAATAAAGATAGCTTCATTTCTAGGAATAATATATGTGAAAAATCATAATATCATCATTGTGAACACATATAGAATCATGTTCATGAATAATATACATAATTTAATCAGATATATCACATTACCCTATGCATTAGAGGTATATATAATTATGGTCTCACCTATCATGTATTAAATATTCACGATCATGTATGCCACATAGAACATATAATAATTATAGCCATGAAATAACCAATGGAAATGAATGAGTATCATATTTATTTCATAAAGCATAATTTCATGAATATAAATTGGGGTTTAAAAAAAATAAGTAAAAAAATATTTAGTATAAATTTCATAATTCATGATAAAATAATAAACCACTCATGATGAGTAGAGAATGTGTTTTGGAAAGAAACAACATTGTTAAAAAAAATTGTTGGATTAAAAATAATTTTTGAAAGGTGAAAGAATATTATATCCCCCAAAAAAGAGGAAATAATATAGAAATAATATTTAAGGAATATTATAGGAATATCGATCATAAAAATGATGAGAAATACATATAAACCTAAGAAATTCGAGTTTGGTTTGAGATTCCCCTTACTCTAGATACTAATTTATTTCCGACCTTTTCTGCATCCTAAATAATTAACATGGGTTTATTAAAACAATTGATATAGAAGAGAATTATTATCCTTTTTATGACATTTTATCAATTAATTTCATTTGATTATATTTTTTAATTTTCATTTGTTGAATGGGAGACATTTTGATATCACATTTTCCATAACAAATTTCTAACTCCTTTATTTCAAAATATTATTCAATTTATTTTAAAAATTATTATAATTAATTTTATAATACTAAAAAAATATAATTATAAATTTATATATTAAAAGTAATCTATTATAACCATCCATAGGTTTAGTTATAAAAAATTTTGGAAACATCCTCATTGGCAGTTAACCGATCATTAATGGAATTTTTTCAAAAAAGAAGGAACGAGAAGTATATAAATTTATATGGCATAAATATAATACTTCTTGTGGGTTAACATAATTAATTTAATGAGAACATAATAATTAATTCTCCTTATAAGATTTTTTTTAATGGGGTGGAGGAAAAGATAAATAGGAGTGGATAATGAGAAAGGGGAATTCATGAGAATATACCCCCTACTCGGTGTTCCTTCTTCTTTATAACACTAAACCCCTTTGATAATTAGAGTTTTATATATATAGAACATCCATTTGTATTATAAGAGGATTAAGAAAGGGTATTTTTTATAGATTTTTCTTCTTAATTTTAAAGAGGAGAGGTATTCCAAGGGGGTGGAAAGTGGTTATTTATATTTGAGGAGGGGTATTTTTAGAATAAAATATTAAATTAAATACTATATTAAAGGTAAAAAATTTAATAGTGAATTTATAAAAACATATTTAAATATAATAGAATGGATTTTTGAATTTAAAACACTTTATAATCAGAATTCTCATAGTTTGTTAAAATGGAATTTGGGAAAAAATTTATTTTAAGGGAACACTTTTGACTTTAGGCTTTGGAAAATCTATTTTTTTTAAGAAATTAAGTTTAATATATTTTAAGGATAGATTTAGGAAATAATTTTTTTTTTCAAAAATCATGTTCTATAAATTATCATGTCATTATGACATCATGAATGTTGTAATTTATGATACACTGGACATGAAAAAATAGTATTTTTACTATTTATTTGAAAATTGAAGTATTTTAGAAAATTACAAAAAAATAACCATCGGAAAATTTTAAAGTAATGAATTCAAAAAATTGAATTCACTGTATATCATTAATTTTATATAATAAGTGATTTGAATTTTTAAGAAGATTTTTTTATTTTTATGAAATAATTTTAAATATTTTTTATTAGAAATGTGTTTATATTCTCATTGAGTATTTCTGGTCTTGATATTTATTTTATGGTATTATTTTATTATTATATTTATAGTTACATAAATATATAATGATAAATATATAAATTTTGTATTTTATATTTTTGAGGTTAAATTACTATTTAAATAGTTTGGTTACTCTTCTGAAAGGTCAAGTTACTATTCCCAACAGTAAGGTTACCAATATATTAGTCACATTACAATTCCTATGATAAAATTGTATCTTATAAATACCTCCACATTTCATTATTAATTATTCTCCTCAATTCCACTCATGGATTTACAATTCCATTTTCTATAATATTTATTAGTTTAATAATATTTTGTTTCATTTCTACAATTTTACTCATGAGAGGAATGATTCTTACAAAACATGATGATCCAAATTCTCATATTATTGTTTTTATGTTATATTTTATGTCCTTGTGTAATATTTTGAATTTTAATGGGTTTATTCACTGAATAATGAAATAATTTTGATTTAATAAATTAAAGTGTTGTCTATTTCCCTATGTGCCCTATGTGTATAATAATTACATAATTTAATATAACACACATTTATTTATAAATAATTATCATTTAAAAAGTGTTGTTCAATACATCATTTCCCCATTTATAAATTTCATCCTTAAAATTTCAACTCTTTTTCTCAAATGAGAATAGATGAGGTTACTTATATTTAATTTTTCCCTATAGTTCCCACACCACCACATTACATTTATAGTTATTCCAAAAAACATTGAAAAGGTGATCTGTATTGTTTTGTAGAAAATTTTTCTTTATAGTCAAAGATCTTCACTGGATGATCTTAATATGAGAGTTAATTCTCCAGTTGTACCACATAAATATTATGTACTAATGAGGGTTTGGGTAAATAATTTCTAATGAGAGATACATGAAGCACATGATAAACTTGAGCCGTAATTGGTTGAAGTACAAGATGACATGCTAATACTTCTATACATTCAAGTATCTTAAAGGGGACACTGTACATAATGATAATATTCCATTTATTTCCAAATAACATGAATCTCTTCCTTGGTGAAATTTAAAGAAAAACATTTCTTCCAACTTCAAACTCCAAGTGTCTTCGATGGTTGTCAACATAGATTTTTTTCTGACCATGAGTATCTTCTATATGCTATTGGATGGCTTGCACCTTTTCTATCACATCTTTCCCAAGATCAGGTGAAAGTTTCTTCTATTCACCAACTTCATCCCAATAAGTAATATCTCGACATCGCTTCCCATATAGATCATTGTATGTATCCATTTGAATATTTTACTAGTAGTTGTTGTTTTATGAGAACTAAAATAATGCGAGATATTGATCCCATACCCATTTCAATTCCATTGATAATGATGTCATCATTTCCTCAATTTTTTAGATTAACCATCAGTTTTTTAGACATAGGACATAATTAAATTCATTTTAGTATTCAAATAATATTGAACACTTCTCCAAAATATTGAAGTGAAAATTTGATAATGATTAGAAATAATGGAAACTGTTACCCCATGTAGTCTCACCACACCTATAAAATATATATAATAAAGTTTATCAAGTGATTAATCTTCCTGAATAGTGATCAAGTGGGTAATCTTTATTAGTCTATCCACCACAACCCATATATTGTTTTTCCTTTGGATGTATTTGGGAGATGGGTGAAAAGTTCAATGGTGATCCTCTCCCATTTCAAATTTTCTATAGAAAATGGTTACATAATACCATTTAACTTTTGTTTATATACTTTATCTTATTGAAATTACATGAATATTAATATATAAATTGCATTCCTAATCTTCATCTCTTCCTAGAAGAAGTGTTGTCTATGATAATTATACATCTTCATACTTCTAGGTTGGATGGAGAAAGATGAGTAATGAGCATTATCAAATAAATCTTTATTTATCTCAAGTAATGATGTCACACAAAACCTATCTCCAAATCAAATAACACTATCCTCTTTGATTTTGAAATCATGGAGCTTCCATTCGGTTACAACTTCCAACCTTTTTCTGATTCACAAAATCATTCCTTTTAGCTTTATTAATATTCACTTGGATAGATGGTTGGGTAATTATTTAGTAAAGGTAATATGTATTCCCTATCGTTATGATTTCCATATCCATCTTATCCATATTCATGAATATGGGGTCTTTATCCATCCTCATCATGGATAGAGTATAATTTTCTTTTCATATAATATAATTAGCTACATTGTTCACCGTTTATGAATGGTAGTGAATAGACAATCATAGTCCCTGATTATCTCTCACCTGTTTCTTTGAGGCATGCTGAGTCCATTAAGTATGAATATATATATTAAAATCTTGAGATCTTTTTATTTGTTACACTTCTTACCATAGAGGTAATACTGGGATGTTTTCATGGAAATGATCACAACTAAAAACTCAATATCATGCATAAAGTAGGTTTTATCATGGATATTTAATCATCGTAAGGTGCAGGTTATCACTATCTAACTCTACATGCGTACACAACCTGATAATTTCCTTAAAGCATCATTATATATCACAAAACCGTATCCTCTTATTGATAGTGTGAGTATAAGAGTAGTGATTATCCTCTTATTTAGCTCCTTAAATATTTCATCATATTCTTCTAGACATACATTATTTAACCCTATCTATGTTAACTTAGTTTATGGTCTTGATAATCATAATATTTTATCCCAAAACATATATAGTACCCTATTATACCAATAAAACTATAGATTTCTATGAAACTACTTGGTCTGGTCCATTTCGTAATTGAATTTATCTTTAAAGGGTCGACCTAAATTCCTTTAAATGTGATCATGTTCCCTTAGAATGTAACTCACTAAATCCAAAAGTCTCACTTTTTAAAAATAGTATACACTTATCCTTCTGTAATTTCGTCAATACAATCCTAATATTCTCATCATATTCATACCTTAACATGGAATAAATAATAATATCATCGATAAAAAATAACATATATTTTTCAAGGGAGTCTTGAAAGAACATATTCGTCAAATACATGAATATTTTAGTGGCATTTAGAAGTTTGAATGGAAACACTATTTAATCGTAGTGTTCATACCTTGTATAGAAGGTTTTCTACTAAATATCACCCTTCTTCACCTTCAAATGATGATATCTAGAATGACGATCCACCTTTATGAAGCATTGAGCTCCTTTACGTTGATTGGAAAAGTCAATAATCTTTTTTAGGGGATACATTTTCTTTATGGTCATCTTTTTGAGCTCTTAATAATCGACCCACAATGACATTGATCCAACCATTTTAATTAAAAAGGGCACTGGCACACCCAATGGTGATATACTACATCATACAACCCTGTATTAATATTATCTTGAATTTTCTTCCCTAACTCATCTAGTTTAATTGTGACTATCCTATTGGTGGATTTTGAGATAGTAACGGATATCGTTATAAGCTATATTAAGAGAGCATGGGATGTTTTTGAATACGAAAAGTGATTTCCTTTTCCTAATAGTTGTTGTTTGATATATATAACAAGATCAAATCCATACCCATTATAGTATCAAATTGCACCATGGGAAGGATTATGGGATTCATTGGAATCATCTTCCCTCATATGATAATAGCAGAAGAGTCTGACACTTGGGTTATAATTATTTCACCTCTATGTGTTTATATATATATATATATCTCCAATTCAAGGTATTAAGGCTATAATTCAACAGTTCTAAAAAAATTATATAGAGGATTACATAGAACCAAAATAAAATAAAATAAAAGTCCATTCTTGAGTGAATATAATGTCTACACTATATGAAATAATTTTCATGCTCCACTTCAGTAGTAGTGATGGAATATGTTTTCTCATGCCCCATGGTATTTAGTGGTTGTTGACCTTAATTACCCACAAGGACCCATGAATTAGGGAACAAGATTACATAGTTCCCTTTATCACTAATATTGAATAATTTAATTGTGGGTGGTAAATTCATAGGTGTCCTCTTTTCTTATATCGTGTTTTCTAGATTCTTTATGTATCCTCACTATTCATGATTTTTGTGGAATTATCCCCCACAGTTGACACATGTGTTGTGTGTTCTCTTTCCTCATATACAATTTGTCCAACCATCATTAATATCCATTATTCTCTTATTATCTTAATAACCATGGGACAATTATAAAAAGTATATATCTACTTTGAGGGTACATCAAAGTATTTCATTAAAACTCAATTTGTGTCAGATATTTATAGAATATTTAAGGTGTGGTTTTGAACAAATAAATAATATATCTATTTTTTTCTCATTTCTGATAAATAATCTCAAAGAGTATATTGAAATACTTGTGACATTTTCCCTATAATACATGATACATTCTCTTTCTATATTCTTATTCTTGAATAATTATATCACCATATTTCTTTAAGAGTTCCTAGGAAATACTAGATATTGAAAACTTTCTTAAAGTATTCCCACTACATTTTTTCTGCTTAACCCTTTTTAGGGTAATATTTATCGACCCCCACCATTGATTGGTTTCTCTATTTATATGATAGAGGACTAGAGTCACATTGTGCATCCCAAAAAAGTGGAGTACATAAAATATTTTCACCATTGAGTTCTCCAATTGGTCCATGAAAATTGGATTGGAAGATCCACTAAATGTCTGTGATCATACCAATATAAAGGACTCAATATCTTGTTTTTTATTCTGGGGTGCAGGTAGATATTCCAAGTGATTTATTTTATTTTTCATAGCTGGAGTCATCTCGGTAATCATCATTATAAATTTTTGAATTCTAGCTCCCATATCATTAGGGATGTCATTTAAACAATACATGAATTGTCCCTCATGTGGGTTATTGTCTTGGTTTCTCCTAGATCTCACTATTTTCAAAATGTTTTTAACAAAAAATAATTCCAAAAATAACAAATAAAAAAATTATTCTTTTGTGTTCATTAACTATAAGGGGATAAAAAAATTATGCACTTTCCTTGTCTCGTTTGTCTTTCATTTCCCTCCTACTTTTTGATAATCCCAAAATGGGGAGAAATATATGAGAAATAAATATATGAAAAATATATGAGAAAAATATGGGAGAAATATAAAAAAAATATAGGACAAGAGAAAACTCACTCTTTATATGTTATATGCATTTGATCTATGTTGTTAGGAAAAATATACACTCTAAATCTACATGGTTTGTGATCATCAAAAAGGGGGAGATTGTTGGAATCTTCATGTATTAATCATGTTTTAATGATCACAAATCATATTTAGTATATAAAACTTGTTAACTCTATGTAATCTATATCACATCAAATGTATAGTAGCTTAGTAAAAGTTATCCAAAGCTCTTAAGTGCTATACACTCAATCTGGATACTATATAATATATTTTTATTCACTTCATAATGATTTTCTATGAAAAATGATTATGTTTAATTCACTTAATGAATATTACTGCTTAAGTCTGAATATAGATATTTTCCTAAGTCTGGGACACCGTGACCGTGAAACACCGTGAAGTAGACCCCGTGAAGCAGACTCCGTGAAGCGGAAACCATGAACAAGACACCGTGAAGCAGACACCGTGAAGCAGACACCGTGAACAAGACACAGTGAAGCAGACACTGTGAACATGATACCATAAAGTAGTCACTGTGAATAAGAAATCGTGACATCCAGACACCTTAAACACAAGACATTGTGACCAATCCAGACACCGTGTGAAGAAGACACCATTTTCTAATATGTTTTGTTGTCTTTGGATTTGATCTCTAACTATCATATTAGAAGATTTTAATGCACTGACATAATTAATGTTTCTTTTGTAGAAATTTCCTTGACAGTACGGGGTACAAGGTGCAGAATACATGAAACCTGTCAGCTCAAACACATGCACTCCAAGAGAAAAGAGTAATGCGGCCCAGAAAAAAAAAGAGGATATACATGAGAGTAGTTGCACGATACTGAAAAATAAAAAAAGCTAGTGGTAGTGAGGGCGACAACCGAATACACTTAGAGAATTTTCTCATGCAACTCAACTCTGCTGAAGAACACACGAAGCATACTAAAATCCTAGAATCCCGAGAACACTTTCACACTATTAAACACCAAGATGAACAAAAGCTGGATCTATCTGACTTTCAATACTCTATTTTCCATTTGAGGACTTCAGTTCTCCATCGGCCTCATCTAATAAGTACTAAGCTGAAAAGAATATTACTCAGAGCACTTCTAAACATATCTCAATATTTCTTCTCTGTTGTATATCATTTTATTAACTTTCGAGCAAAGTGTGTATCTTTATTACAACACACTCTGTCTCCTGCATTAAACTGAAGGATTTAGGATATCCCTACTCAAACATTAGGTTACTCTTGTGTATACCCATGATAAGTGTGGAAGATGTCCCTGTGTGGCCTGGTTGTTTGTATACACGAAGAACTGTGGTAGAGGTCCATATGTGGCCTGAATAGTCCCTTGTATTGTTACTAACCCTGATCTAGTGTGTGGATCAAGTTTATTTATATAAAATTCTTGGTGTTAGGTGATCACCAAGTAGAGTGGATTTGGTCTTGGCTTGAGACTAAACCACTAGTTTCATATCCACTGTGCTGATTAATTTAGTCTTATCTGTTTTACTGTTTTACTATATAATTCAGATATCACCAAATTCACTTTGATATTTAATCTTGGAAAGAAGTTGTAATTGTATTGCCTTAATAGAATAGCTTCAAAAGAAATCTTAATAACTGAAATTAAGATTACTGAGAACTAATCAATCTTCTAAGAAGTTATTTAAACAGTCAAACCATTATAATAGTATAAACTTGATTAACTGGGCTGTATTTAACCTTTTGGAGAATTCTTTTAGAAACACTTTTTAATTTGAAATTTTTATAGTTACTCAGTTCACCCCCCCCCCTCTTGAGTAATCTACTCCGACCAACAATATCTTTAATTTTTAATATTAAAATTATAATTTTTATGAAATATTTTAAAATATAGTTTATTAGAGACATGCTTATATTTTCTGTGATTTTTTTAAATATTAATTTTATGGTATTATAATATCTATATTTACATAAATAAATCATGATAAATATTATTAATATTAAATTTTATTATTTTGGGGTTAAATCACTATTCCCATGGTAAAGTTATTGTTAAAAAATTTCCACAGTAATATTTCCAACCATTATGTTACTAATCTAATGGACAGATCACTATTCCAATGGTAACATTGTCCCATATAAAAACACCTTCATTAATTTAATCAATATTCACTTAAATTACACTAATGGATGTAAATTTCCATTTTCTACAATTTCAATTCATTTACTAATATTTTGTTTCATTTCTATAGTGTTGTTCATTGGGGGGGGGGATTTTTATCCGATTGTGGTGATCTAAATTTTGAAAAATTATTTTTTCTATTTTCTATTTTCCACTATAATATTTTGAACTATGATGGGTTTATCCAATAACTAATTTAATTATTTTCATTAATACATTAAATTTTGGTTTGTTTCTCTATGTGCCCTTTGTATATATTATATATATATATAATATAACATACATTTATTTAAGAAAAAAATATAATTTTAAAAGCCAGGGTCATTACAATACATCTTTTTGATTGAGATCCTTATATATATTTTAGGGTGAGATTAATTGTATTTTTTCCACTAATTTAATGGATATGTTATAATCGTCATATTTAAATAATATAGTTTGTGAATGGTTTAAGCTCATTACTACATGTGTCATATGCTATCCAACATAATGTTATTCTCTTAAAATCATAAGTTGCTACATAAAGATATCATAATACTTTTTCAATAAAAAGAATCATATCTCTTTCATTTTAAGACACATTGAGACAATTATTAGTGT
Organism: Viscum album; assembly: GCA_963277665.1. Lineage (NCBI taxonomy): Eukaryota > Viridiplantae > Streptophyta > Magnoliopsida > Santalales > Viscaceae > Viscum > Viscum album. The sequence goes on from OY728146.1 coordinate 1,788,902,857, forward strand.
GATTTGGGGATCTTTCTATATAATTATACTTACAAGTATGAGTTAATTAATAGGGGAAGAAGATTCTTCTTAGAATATAAGAGGGGAATATTTTAGATATTCTACTTCATCTTAATCTTCCTCAGTATCTACAAAAGAGAGAGAAAAAGGAATTTTTTTTGAGGATAGGCGATTGTAGGATGTCAAATATATCTTCCAATAGATGTAAAAGAGGAATCCTCAAATTATAAGGGATGTGATATATATGCAGCTTCATCAATTACATTCAGGGTATTCTCTCCAACCTCTATGTTGTTGTCGAGTTAAAAAATATATTCTAACATCATTGCATTCATAAGATGATATAGGAACATTTTTAGCCAAATGTCTACACCTTCCATCTTGAGTTTAACACTTGGTTTGAGGCATGTAATAAAGAGTGGAAACTGTTATCAATTGTTCTGGATGATTATAATTTGTCGATCATTTTACACATGTGATTTTATTTGATTCTTCTTTCAATAATATGATTTTGACCAGAAATTTTTTTATGTCCAATAATTATTCGAATATTATTGGATTGTATTAATCTATAGATGACTAAAAGTGAGACTGGTTCTTCTACTGAATACACTAATGTTCTAATCTCTAGGTTTTTGTAGAAGACATTATTTCAGTAGGGATTTCCCCTGAATCATGAGTTCTGCATCTACCATATCTTCCATGACCCCATCATCCTAAATGAACTCTCCCCAACGACCATCAATTTTGAGGTTGAAAACATAATCACAAGTATTTTATTCGTCTAGAAAGAAGGTATTTGTTAAGAAAATAATATTGATGGATCTATATAGATAATAATTTTTTGTTTTAATGATTAACATTAAACAATTTATAAAAGTGGTTCTAATTCTCCCAATAGTAATGTAAAGAAATTAGAGAGGGTTTGGACAAGATTGGGCATTAGTATTGATTAACTCTCCTATAATTTAGCTATATATCATTGGTTAGTAAAATTTTAGAAGACTAAAATTTGGAAGATTATGGTGAAGATGAAGCTAGAAATACCATTACATTAGAAATTAAGGGAATGGATGGTTGGTTTAGCTGTTCTATAAGGATGGATTATGCCCATTTGACCAAATATTAGTCATTAAATAATCAATATTCTGACCACCCTTATTCAAAACATCCTACCATTCCCAATATTCTTCTAGAGAGATTATAGAAACACAAGTATCCTTCATTGGTGGATTTATTGACATAACATGTCTAGAATCCATGATTTTATAAAGGATTTAATAAAATATTGATCAGACTAGGATTGTGTGTCCCATCATTTAGTGGAAAGAATATATTTTTGGAAATCACTGAGGCTAACCTATTAGGATACTTAGGTTTAGTAGATTTAGCAAACTAATTTTTTATAGCTATATTGAAAAATCTAGGGACATACTCATTTTTTAAAGAATAATTACTTTTTATTCCATTATTCTTATGGGGAATTCCTAAACATTTCCTCCCTTCTTTAAAAAATAAATATTTATTTTTTTATTTAGGTGGGGCTACAATATTTCATGGTTTTATGTTCTAATGCAGTTTTTAGATATGGATTAAGTGTAATAGTTATATTTTCCACTTTTCAAATCCTCATTCCTTAAGATTTTTTTGTTCAATGATTCTTGGTATTCATACAAAAAATCTAATATTTAAAAATTTGTGTGATTATGAAAATATCATGAATTTTCCGTATTATTTTATCAGTATGAGTGGAATTATTAAGTTATCTTGTAGATTTTTAATACATATTCCTAGAAACTCTCATTTTAGAAATTTTCTGTTTTGGAATAGGAAATATCTTACCATATTGAAACAATCTATGAGTCTATATAATTTTTTCCATTTTTTGTAGTTTTATAGGTCGAGGTGTTTCATCTTTCTCAATGTGGATTAGAACTTATAGAGGAATTTCTAACAGAGGGATTCACATCATATGATTGACCTAGCTGGTAGATTGTTCTACTAAAAAGATATAGGTATATATGGGGTCCAAACATATCATTTGAGATTAGTTGCCTCTTATTATTCTGAAGTTCCTATCATAGGACCAAATAAAGAAAAAAATTGATAAATGAATCTATGGTTCCCTAGTTCCATATAAAAGTGGTAATGTTTTATTCATAAAGTTAGGAAGAGAATGAGTCACACAAAATCATTTGAGGAATAATTTTATTTTATATTTCGTAGCACATTCCTCACACCCCATTACTTTCATTTAATATGCCTTTAAGTCAATAGTTTCAACACGTTTTGATGAAATAACTAGTTGGGAGGACATATTTCTTAGGGAAATGACATGGGGAACCAGAAATAGTGTACCATGCCATGTTTGATGAATTTAACCACTCTGAATTATTCTAGTTAAACATTCATTATATTTATCTAGATTCAATAATAATGGGGGATGTTCATGATATTATTATACCAATTTATCAAGATAAACCAATTTTTTCTAGATCCCATGTTGTGAAGATGAGTTGGATCCACTATTTTTTTGCATGGAAGGATATTCTTTTAAAGGTAGATTTATTAAAAGATGAATGTGGTTTACTACTTAGAGTGTAAACCTAGTGGTAAAATTTACCATGAGTGACTCAATGTTCCGTATTTTTTACATCATAAAATCTACCTTATACTGAGTGAATCTTTATTTAATTCAATGGGGTTAAAATTCTTCATGTAATGTCTGATAAATACCATACACTTTACATTTTCTTTATTAAATCTCTCTAAAATTTTGGTAACCATACATTTGAGTGGCCTAAAAAATTTGTATATTTCATTAGTGTTGAATATGAATTTCTTTTTGAACTATTTCAATGTGGACCATATTCGAAAAATATTTTCCTCATGTTATTATATATTAGATTTATGCTGAAAATTGTATATAGGTCCAGTGTTATTGACTTTTACTAATGCATAATACTCTACCAGCATCGTTTCATCATTATAAGTATAAGTGGAATTGTCAACATTGAGGTATATATTGATTATTATGTCAAAAATACACCCAATAATCATCATCTTGCGGGATTCTTTGGTATTCAATCAATATGAGTATCCTCCTTCTCCTTCTATGACTCTCCTAAGACTTCTTTATAGAGTTAAATCAGATAGAATCCCCAAAAACCATTTTTGTATTGTTCTTCAAGGAGAAAAGGGCCATTGAATATGAGTAACTCTGAAGGATTCTCTTGTAATGTCACTTCAAGTCTAGTAAATATCAACTTCTATGGGGTAAGAAGTGATTGATGTAAAAATACTCCCAACATAGTAGGATGGGATTGATCTATTTCCATGGAGACAATATTTTAGATCCTTTAGTGGCTTGATGACTGTGGGGGTGGTAGTGGAAGTGAAAATTCCCCAATCCCTACAACACATGGTTTCTATTAGAATACTATAATTGTGGCCACTATTTCTACCATCATGATCTTATAAGATTTTTTATGATCATGATCTAAGTGTATTGAATTCTCTATGAATGAGGTTCTCACTATTTAAGGTAATGATATTGAAGAAGGTTTGGTCCTTCCTAAGTGATAAATCTATTCAAAATATTTAGAGGCACAATAAAAGATTATAATAATACATCACCATCATCGTGTTTAAAATTACTAAGATTTGGTCATAATAGAACCCAGTTGAGTATACCAATTGTTTTGTGTAGTGGTTTTCCCTAAAATAATGTTTTTACACAATTCCATTTTTGGGGGAATCTATTGGTTGGGGAGTGGGGTGCAATGTTATTCTCCATGACCACTACATCATGTAATATTCCTACTAGAAGGAGTGTTAGAAATCATCTAACATCAATTTATTAAACCAGTAATTCTTTCACACTGGATATTCTCATGCTTATTTTCTAAAATCATGCTTCTTTCAGCTCGAAGGGTGGACAAATAAATCAATTAGAGAAATTATTACACTTACTTTATGTGAATTTTGTATTCCATTTGAGGCCTAAATTTCACCTTTAATTTTTTAAAATTCATCCCCATTTTTAGATGATGATGGTGTATACATTCTTCTATAAATGATTTTGGAACTATATATTGGGGTTTTCTATAGGATAGAGAATTGATATTATGTTCTCTTTGGCTAGTTGTTTCCTCATAACCAGGTGTTCACAATATATTATATGTGAGATTTATTGACCTTTTCTAACCAGGGTATTTTTTCTAAGAATCCTTATTTTATAGAAGAATAATAAATGGAATAATATTCATTATGGAGGAAGATAATTTATATAAATGTTTTTATGGAATTATGTATACATTTTGAGTACCTATGATTTTGAAAGGATATCACTTATAAAAAATAATCCATCTTGTTTAGATGGACCCATCCTTTCAATTTCATCATGATACAAGGAATTTATAAAAGTTTTATCATTAAGGATATGGTATTATATATAGAATAAGATGTTGTGATAGGTAGTACTGTTAAAAAAATGTCGTTATGGGGTAGAATAACATCATAAATTGAAGAACTATTTTTTTGAGAGAATTATTGAAACATATATTTTAGGGAGTACCTTCCAAGTGTCTAGTTTAATGGAGAGAACCTTACTTCCAACTGATCTTCTAACCATAAGGAGTATTTTTTTATTATTATGATAAAATTTCATATGATTGATCTTAATTATTCCATGGAAAAGACCTTTATGGTGGGTGATCTAGTGAGGACCTACGAAGATACTATTAGAAACATTTTATGGAGGACCTTTCCAACAATTTATACATCCTTGATATGATATTCAGTAATTAGGATCATAGTTTGATGTTAAAACTTTTTCAAGGGCCCAAAAAGGTATCATCAAGTAAAGAAGGGATATGGGATTTCTCTAGAGATTTTGTATACAAAAACCGAGATTTATTTTTTTTCTCATTGTTGTGAATCTGATGTTATGTTTTGTGGAAAAAATATCTCCATATATTTGAGTCATTTAAATGGAAACCCATGTTTACCTCATAATATAATGATAGAATACTTTGGAATATGAAGGAATATGTTATTACCTTTTTGTTTTCCCTTGGATATGGTGATTAAATTCTACATAGTGAAGGTGAGTAGGAATATATGTTTGATCCAGAAAAAAATAATTGAACATTTTATCAAGAACATGAATATTTGGTAGGGATACATTGATTCTCTATAGTATCCATTGAAACTAGTCATTGATATCCATTTGTAATGGGAATCCATCCTAGATTCTTTAGTTATTTCATCACCAATATATGGAAATGATCCTCCGGGATAAAATCTATAAATTGTTCTCTACCCTAAGTAGATATTGATATATATCTAGGTACTACTCTTATAGTGGGGATAGGGATATATGATGGTCCCCTAATGGTTTTTGGGGTATTTTTTCTACCATTTCTTTCTACTACTGCCAAAATATATTTACATCTATATATAATGTCCATAAGAATACAAGTATTCCCATTCCTTATCGTTAAAATTTGTGGATGAGATTCTTTAGAAGTAATGGGGATATGTGCTTATTCCTTTGTGGGTGCTGGGATATGAGCCTATTTTTGTCTTCTAGTTATCATCGGGCTATTCAAATGAGTTTGATGTACTATGGAGGAATTTTTTGCATACTTTTGGGTTACTATTGGTATATATCAATATGATTCCATTAATGTTAGAAGAGTAAGCTAATATTATAAATGTATGGGAGTGGTAATGTGTTCTTATATACACGTTTCCTATAAGATATGTTAGTTAGTTTATTCATTGGAAGTATGAATTTGGGCATTCTTCTTACGGTTAGCTACTAGAAACACCTGGTTTACTTTCTTGAAACCTTTGGTATGAGTGGTCAGAGTACCGGTTTCTTGGATTGTATTCTTGGTGGGATACTAAGGGTTTGATGTTACATGGTAATGATTATGGTAGTTAATAGTAGACCATCTATCTGGCTCTTGAGTCTGGTGAATTGAAATTTGACCTAGAGATAAACTTCCCTATAATTTTTGATTTGTTATTATTATGATTCAAGGAAAGTATTTTGATGTGGTTTTACATGGTGATAGGTTCCACCATATCCATCACAACTTGCCATTGTGAAGATTGTCCATGAGATTTCACATTATAGAGTATTTCGACAATAACACAAGTATCAGAATAGTACTATTTAGTGGATACTCCTAGATCATTGCATTTGAAACATCATGTTGGGAAGTTTATAAATTCATCTAATTAAACTCGGCCCCATATTGTGCAACTAATGTGTCATAATTATAACATTGGAATGATGAAATTGGGATTAAAATGAGTTCTTATTATAGATGTCCTACAAGGGAGAAGCAAACACAAACAAGTGAACACATCAATGTAGTATCACAATTAATAACTTACATTACTAATTAATTATAGTAGACACGGTTATATTATCTATTAAAATATTCATTACTAGATCAAAATTTCTATTTTACTCAAGACGTGATATGTGAGTGTCCCAATACATGATTCTCAGTGGGTGAGTATGGTTGCACAATCTTCATGTCGAATCATAATTCTTACATCAGCCAGTTTCTAATGGATTTTATTCTGGGAACTGGAAACACCCAATGGATCCCACATTCATGGAAGAGATGTTAATATGAACCTAGATTCTAAAGAAAGTAGGTCACTAGGTTTTATTACCAATAATACTTAAGAAATCATATTGGTTGAGAGGATGTGATCTTAGGGACATCACACCCTATTGGGTGGATTTTTTTTTACTTGAGGACCCTATTATACATTTAAGTCATGTTCATGAATCCTTCCCAAGTCCTGATACATGAATAATCACCCACATAATAACAATTATTTATTTTCTTATGTCAGAAAAAATATACATATATATCATAGGTATCCATTTCATGTGAACATTTGTATATATAATAGGATCAATATAATTATCTAATTTGTTATTTAGCAATGTTGGTATATAGGTTCCTATGGTTTAATTACAATTTTTTGGGATCTATTAAGTTCATCATCATCCAATATTTTTTTATATGTCTAGAATGTTGGGATGATGACCATGAAAATTACTTTCTAAAAAACATTTTCAAATAAATCATAACCTACATATTTTTGTTCCAAATAATGGGGAACACCATAAAATTTAATTTCATTTAACAAGTACCATACAATTAAATTTATCTTCATGTGGTAAATACAACTATATTAAAGTTTCTTGTAATAGTTGGTGTGGAGATTATGCATTAGAAGGCCTTTTAGATGATGTGTTAGTTTGAAAGGAACTATATCCCTACCCAAATACATATGGTCTCATCAAGAATATAAACTGGATGAGGTAGATGTGGTAGTATAACAGAAATCATACATCCCATTATGCCAGGATATGATAATTTTTGGAATATCACACAATGAAAGTATGTTCCATAGGGAAAATGGTCGTGATGAATAGGGTGTTCAGACTTCTAAGAATATAGTCATGTGGGGGAAAGATGAAATTTATTTTATCATGACTATGAACCTAAGAGATTGGGTGTATAGAATTATTTTGGTTTTGAACCCATTTGTGTCATCTTATATATCCTATTTGATAGAAATCAAATCCCATATATTTCTAGATGTAATTTTTTAGGTCATGTGATAGAACCATACCATACAGTTTTACATAATGTGATAAGGGAATAATCTTGCAGTTTTACCTTATTTGTCTAAGATGTAGGCCATGTAATTTTACATCATTTTTCTAGAATTTCTGTGTCCCAAAATATGATACATGATAATATTAAGTGGGGCTAATGCATATAAATATGCCTAGAAATAATTATTTTTTCACATACCATGTAGACATCTGAATACATGGGAAATTATTAACTATTCTAATGGAGTGGTCAAAATGGGTCAACAATCCTACATGAGTGATGATCAATGTGAAAAAATAGATATAATGGTTGGTTAATCATTCTATTTTAGGGTTTTTAATTAGGCTTGAATGGAGCTAGTACCTCAGGAATTGACCCACAAAGTGTTGGAAATCATCCCATATTTTTTCTTGAGGCACCATAAACTTGTGATTTGGGGAATACATGGTTTATAACATTGGTTAAGGATACATTTTAACAACTTACACTGATGAAGTTGTCATAGATTTTATTTTCATGTGACTATGATGTGGTTCTATACATTTTAAATTCATTTAACCCATATATTTTTCCAACGATAAAATATTAAACTATACAATATCATATCGTATTAGAGGAGAGGATGTTAAATGGTGGTCACCCTAAATTTTGAATTCCTTATGGCTTATAATTATGTTATATATTCATGATTGGAAAATAGATGATAAAAATGCCACAAATTTCATACAGCTCATTGGAGGATTACTCACAAATAGGGGATAAGAAGGGAAGATAAAGTGAATATTCCAATTGTGGGTGCCTCTCTCCACACATGAACTCAAGAATCCACAAGGGGATGTGGACAATAAATCTTGAACATGGATCAGTCAAATTTCACTACATGATTGAGGTGAGTTCTTTCTAATAGCCTATTGTTTAGAACACCAAATAACAACGGAATGTATGATTGAAAACCCACTATAAACCCTATCTATTGAGGTAGATATGTGAAAAAAAATCATTTACCAATGGAATTAAAGATAGAAATAGGATCACATTAATATAAATTCAATGATATCATGCATTATGTGGCTTTTTTGAAGGCCTCAATATTTTCTTTTTATATATTTCTTGATGAAATAATTCTATAAGATAATAGGGTGCATGGTGTGAAATATTGGGTGGATGGAGGGTCTCATATATCTCTATGGAAGCTATACCACATTCTATAAATGAAATAAAATCAATACCATATGTTATATGAATGGTGATGGACCTATTATGTGGTATATGTATAAGGAAGTCTATAAAATGTGGTATTATGGCCTTGAGGTCCATGTTGCAGGGTAGGTGATCCATGGTGTATAACATGGTTATTGCACTGGGTGGGGGGAAGAATGATCCCATACGACACAATCGGTGGGTGGGATTGCATTGGAAAAAGGAGTTTTGTGGATTAGAGGATCACTAGTGGTATTCTGTAATAATTTTTATGGATATCTAACCCTTCATCCTTTAACTCATTTATTATTCTAAATAAAAATATTGTATTTATATGTAAGTTATAGGAAACTGTATCGTAGTTTTTTTCCACACTTTCTGACGTCAGTTGGAACATGGTATTTTCACTTGGTTACCATGTGTGAGGATATCTATGATTGAGAAGTAATTTCTAAGGGTAACCATATCAGAGACATATAGTGTATAGTGATAGGTTGTAGGGGTATTTTCACTCAGTTGTTTCATGTGATATTCTTGTAGATTGAGAAGGTATCTGTGAGGGTGGCCATATCAAAGTCACATGAAAGCCTACAGACTTAGATATTCGCCATCGTAAAGTCACATTAAGCCCAATAGTCTACTCAATATAATCACAGTTGTGTTAAATTTTATGTAAATAATTCCTAGAATATGATTTTTAGGTTTCTCTATCAACCACATAGAAAGAGGGAAGTGATGTGTAAGGTCTCCACTGATTAGTATTAAGGGCCCATGGTCATTCCTAATGGAAATTAGGTGATATTGTAGATTAAAGAAATTGATTCCTTCTAAGGGCTCACCATTTTTTCACTTTGAATGTGGGTAATCAAGTGGTTTCCGGGGAGCGGGTATCAAAAGTAGCAGATGATATTTATTGTATACTTTTATTTATCATATTAAACCTAAGTGGTACCTATATTTTCCATACAAAAATTGGATGATACCATTATATAAAAAAAATTATGTTGATATGAGTTTAATGGGTGAGTTAATATTTTTTCTTGGTCTTTAAATTTTCCAACAAGAAGATGAGATATTTCTTATTAAATATTAATATGTTAAAGAGTTAGTTGTGTGATTCAGATTAGATTAAATTATGATTATGAGAACTGTAATGACCCAAACCCAGTTACCCAGAGTCGGTGCATTATTTTAATACATTGGCATGATTACAAGGAATCAAGTCCCAAAGGACCGATTAGTTTAGTAGTCTTGGAAAATAGATTACATACAAGAATGTAACATTACACTTCATAACATACAAAACAACATAAATAATCCTTTATGAATTCCATTATTCCCTTGTATTAACCCTTCTTATCAATCACAATATACTTCTTGGAATCCTGGGAAAAAAATAAAACATAGAAAATGGGTGAGCTCAAACGCTCCATAAGGGTAAGAAATACAGCAGAAACTTTCATAAATAAGCATAAACATTTAAGGCAATTTATAACTAAAACAAAAGCCCTTTAAACTTGAACTTCAACATATTATGAAAAAAAATTGAAATAATTCCATTTACTTATTCACATGGATATTCTACTAATCGAATAATCACATACAATATCAATAACCACTTTCATAATGATGGAATGCATAATGCCAGACTATCATAACCACATAGCCAAGGCCTCGTGCCAAGACTACAAATAAGATTTTGCCAAGGCCTTGTGCCAAGACACTAGTTTGTCTCATTAGACCTACCGATGCATCGAGAAGCTATAGCAGGATCCACTTGTCACTTACTAAGTCCAATTCATTCCCATATGAAAAGTTTTAAACATAACATAAACATTCATATTAAAACTAACATACGAAATGTCAACACTTTCTCCATAAACCATGAATGGTATAAAAATAACACATCCAGAGTAAAACATATCACAAAACCATCAATACAATACAAAAGTTTTGTACCATAATAAATCAACATCAAATAAGCTTAAAATCCATCAAAGGATGTTGAAATAGATGAAATCAAAACTATTTGAGAGAAATATCTCTTTTCTCGAAATCATTGAAAAGTCTCACATTTATAAAGGAAGTAATTTAAAAGAGATTTTTGAATCAAAGTGTCCCATACCACTTCGAAACTTTTGAAAAGAAATATCATTTCAAAGACTTCATGTCCATTTAAATAAATCCTTAAAATCATTTTGAAAACATGGACATTAATTAAAAATATTTATAAAGATAAATCTTTAAAACATTTTAAATTATGATCTTGATAAAGAGTACCTTTCACAAATTCTTTAAATATTTATTTTAAAATCATTTAAAAGTAACATAATTATAAAATAAAACATTTACATTGAAAACATTCTTATAAGCTTGTAAGGGAAGATTTGACGATTTTATAACAGCGGTAAATAGCCACACCCGCCATATAAGTTAAAAAAACATTCTTACCTTAAATTTGTCAAAAGGTTAAAAGTGCCATGTTTGGAAAACAACGGAAATATTACATTAAAAACACATAAGGGTATAAATGAGTTTAACCCATATTCTTTGTAAATAGTAAAAAAAATTGAAATACATTTCGAAGAAACATGGATGTGGATGATAAAGAAATCCCAGTAGATTATTACGTATAAACAACCTCGGATAATGTAGAGATTGTGAAATAAACCCTTACCTTGTACTTTTCATTGGTTGGGGGTAGGTTAACCTCCTGTATAATAGTGAAATAATTTTTATTAAATTATTCAATAATCATATACATTAATATGATATCATATATGATCTTTTAACATTGCTTTGTTAATAATATCTTAGAATTATCATCGTTTCGGGTGTTAACTTACTTGTTTTATTTTATATGTTTTGTTACGTAAGCCATGCTTGTAATGGATAGGTTGTATCTTAATCATATCCAGAATGATATCAAGTTCGTAGATACTATTATTAATCATCAAATTAGAATTATACTTGAATGGATACGATGGAGAATGAATCTCATCACGTTCATGGAGACGGTAGTCCGTACGTACGCACGAGCGATAATATCATTCTTTTGATGTTAAAATAATATATAATTGGATGGTATATCATATATATAGAATTATTATTATGTTATATTTATTATTTACATGAATTACACATCATTATTATACCCTTCCAAATAATAATTTATTGAAAAACAATTACACCACGACGTGGAGACGGTAAGCTGTACGTACGCACGTATGGTGACATGTTATTCAAATGATGGATAGAATACTGAATATGGTTGTACCATATTTATAATAACATCACTGTATATATATGATACTGGATTTATTATTTTAGAATGGTAATAACAAAGTAAGAATAAGTGGAAGAAGAAAGGAACTTGGAAAAGGGTGGTGAAATCATTACCTTTTCTTCAGGTTCTTTCTTTTGAATTGATCAAAAGGGATCCATAGGTTGGCTTTCTGATCAAACTAAGTCCTCTAGGTTGTAGTGAGGGAAGTTGGGAGAGTATTTGGGAAGATTTTGGCCGATCCAAAAGGCTTTTAATGTGTGAATAAATGAGAAGGAGGAGTTTCCTTTTATAAGAGGGGTGAGGGGCACCTTTGGAAAATCTAGAAATATTAGTTTATAATAAATTTATATTCAGTTTCTAATGGCTCAAAAGTTGATTATTTATTTTTCAAGGTGGGGATGGGTCGTAAAACACTCAAACAATAGAATTTATACAGGTTTTGGCATTATATTAACCTTATCTTTAAGTATTAACTCTTAGTTAATTAGTTTCACTTTTACAATGTCTCTTTGTATTTTTATATTATATGGTTAATAAACATACCATATACATCTAAGCGACCCCCAAGTGGTCCATTAATGATATAACTATCATTCTAGAAGTCGATTTTCCAAATATTAGATTTTTAGGAATTTAATATCAATTAATAATATAATATTTGTTTTAAAAACTCTTTTATGTCAATTTTGACACTATTCAATAGTTGATTTTTGTGAAACTCATAAAAGAATTATTACTTCGAAAAAAGTCAATTAAATCAATACTAATATGTCACATTATCCTATAAAATTAGTTTAATTCATTAAAAGTCTCAAATTATATTTATATGGATATTTATAATATCAATTATTTTAATTTTTCACTATTATGGTAATTACTGCATCATCATTGTGTCATACATAAATTAAATTATTTAAACTGTAAAAATTATAAATAAAATACCATTATGTAGGAAATATTTTTATATTTCTAATGAATATTTATAGTCGAAAAGACAACATATATAACCCTATGTAAATTTTTTTTTCTAAACGATATATACTTCTGTCATTTTTGTATTCATTTTATCTTAATTAAAATAAAGTGTCCCTATCACCTACAAGTGGCTACATGGGGTCCCAAATCGACCCAAAGATGCCCATGGTCGACCATGTATTAACCAATAAGGATAGGACACGTTTTAGTGTAATTTTTTATTATTATAATATTATTTTTTAACCCTTATTTACCGGATATACCCTTTAACCATGGTAAATAAAATATTTACCGAAGTAATTATTCAAAATGTATAAAAATAAAAGTTACCTATTTACACAATTTGAAAATCCTGATTCCAAATATTGAATCCATTTTTCCAAATTCAAAACAAATAAGTGGAAGAAATTAATTTAAAATTAATTCCCGTTGATAAAACAAAAAACATGTTTTTAAGAAATAATAACTATCAAAAGATTGTCACTTGTTTATGTCTGGTTTAATTGTGAAATTATGTCCAATGAAAAACATTGAATTAAATGGTAAAAATATTTTCTAAATATACTTTTAAACCGCTCAATTTTATAATTTATCAATATTAATTATTTTGATTAAAAAAGTTGTTTTTAATTAAAATTTAGTAATTTTCACTATTCATCAAAATATGAAAGTTATCTGAAAAGTACCAAAATTTCACCCTAGGATAATTTAGATATTCTGAATCCAAAAATGAAGTCCATTTTGAGAGATAAAATTTATAAAATTTCAAAAATTAGGTATTACTATTCGTAACGGCTAGTTTGGTTGGTTGTGGGGTGTTAGAACTCAGTGTTGCGTACAATACACGCTATCAAATTTTTCAAATAGAAGCGTACCGTAGAAGCTTGGGGTGTTACATTTTCCTATCCTTCAATAAATTGCATCCTCGCAATTTGAAATTGTTCTTCAAAAAGAAAAGGTTGAAAATTAAAAATATCTTTGTGGGAAAACCCACATCAAAAATTGGGTTACTAAAATTTAGTCTTAATATGAGGAAAAGAGAAATGAAAGGGTTACCACCAAATTATGATCTTGATTAGGAGAACATTGGTGGAAATTAGAGACAGATAATTGGAGGAAAAACGTAAATATTTATAGGTAGTGATTGAGGTCATCAATCACAACAAGTTTAAAATTGAGGTCCTTAAATTCATCAATCTATGATGATTTAAAATACCATCGATTCAAAAAAACATAAGGTATTAGGATAACACATTTTTGACATTTCAAAATATCTTATTTGAAATCCCACATTGAAAAATGAATTAATGAGGCCTCTATTTAAAATAAAGAGTGGAAGGTATGAAGATTACCAAAAATAACACATACTAGGGTTCCATGTAGGAAAATATGGATATGGAAGAGAAATCTAACCATAAATTATCTGATGGAGAGTGGTAGAGAACATGGATATGAAAAGGACAACAATCCCAAATCCATAAATTAGTGATGATTTAAGGTACCATCTAGGACAACATTTTTGTTCTAAGTTCCTTTTTTAATGTTGAGGAATTTATTTATGAGATTGGCTAAGATCATAAGGAGATATACTTACTTTATAATTAGAGTTTTATCCATTAATAAATTTCTACCAAAAACTCATCTTTCACTCTAAAAGATAATAGAATGTAAAAAAAATTCTATTTATACTATTCATATAGGGTTCCAAAATAAACGAATTTATAATTCATCTACCAGATCTTTTAAAAAAACTACATTATTTAATCCAGGACATCTCGTGGGCCAGTGGTATGTGATACACCCTTTTCGCCCTTCGGTTGTGGGTTCAAGTCTCATGGCCTTTCCGGTCGCGACGGGTTGCCGCCCGACCTCTGGGTTGTCCTTTTATGGCAATCCAAAATTAATCTCAGACTAGAATTTATTCAAAATACTTCTGTCCAAACTCACAGTCCAACATTTATAAGGAAGGTAAACATAATATAGATCTGTTTTACCCCGTAATAGCATATGAATATATTCATCATGTATTCTTTTAAAACACGGAAACATCCTGAATTACCATAATCCTTAGTGATTACATTCATGCTCCCTTATTCAATATAGAATGCTGGATATACTTCATCAATCCAAAAATGTTTTAAACCCCAACAATGATGGAATATACAAATAATTAATCAGCTTCAAGGTAGTCAAGAATATCCAATATAATTTATCCAAATCAATCATGTATTATTCTAAAATCACTACCTCGGTATCAAAACCATATTATAGTTTATCTTTCTCTCAACCATATATTTTCCAAAACTTTAACCTTCTATTAAGTCACTTTTTTTGTTCCACACAATCTCAAGTCCTTAATGAAATAGTAATGCAGTATAATCCTTATATACTCCATAATTATTATAACAAGTACATTGTTGATACAACACTCAAATGACATAATCAACATAAGAACTCTAATCATTCCTCTCCATCTGTGGTAGTATCATAACTAGATTATTATCCAATAGCATCATTTGTGGCATAGTCTGATGACTGGGACATAGGTTCGCGTAGTGTCCAAACTCCTTGAAAATTAAGCATTGTACATTTGAAACCATTTTCTTACCCTTGTAGTCACGTACTTTGTGCCCTTTTCCTCCACACTTATAACAAACTCTCATTCCTTTCAGGAAAGTTCCAGGGTGTTTCTTCCCACAGTTATCACATATGGTAAAATTCTTCTTTTCCCTCTTCCCTTTATCCATCTTTCTCTCTTCCATCCTTTTCTTCCCTTGCTTACCTTCAAAGAAATAGGACTCAGTAAACTGTTTACTTATCTTATCAACACATGATATTATTTCTTCATATGATGATAATACATGGGAGACTATGTCCCTTATAAATGATTTCTTAGTACCATTAAAGATATGATCCTTCCTACTCTTTGGATCATACGTATTACTGGAGTTCACATTCCTTCTACTGGGCGCCAGTTCTATACAATAGCATAAACTAGGTCAGTTTATGAATTGTAATAAATAATTCCTAATTCAAATTGAACAGTTTATATATATAATCCATAATCATAAAAAATGTTTTCTTTGAGTAAGTATATACTCATGAGGCCATCATAATGGTTTTTAAATAAAATTAGAATTATCCTAAGCATATCCCCCGGGAGTGTTGTAACCAAGAGTGCAGCAAGGCCTGTTTTCGTGCACCAGTTCCCGTTCGAGTCTAGCTCAAAGCGGTGTTTTCCGGTTTTACCCCTAGGTACATCTGTGCCAGAGCCGTCTCTACCTAATCGTATCTAGACAAGGATGTATTGCTCGGAAAACTCACAAAATCTCTACAATACCAAAATTCTAGGAAGTTATTCTATACTAATCCTCAAAGTCTATCATAGGGCTATGTTCTCTAATCAGAGTTTATCTAAATCTAGTTTCCAAGGTTATTGTTAAACTTCCTCTGATACCAACTGTAACGCCCCGACCCCAGTTACCCAGAGTCGGTGCATTATTTTAATACATTGTCATGATTACAAGGAATCAAGTCCCAAAGGACAGATTAATTTAGCAGTCTTAGAAAATAGATTACATACATGAATGTTACATTACACTTCATAACATACAAAACAACATAAATAATCCTTTATTAATGCCATTATTCCCTTGTCTTAGCCCTTATTATCAATCACAATATACTTCTTGGAATCCTGGGAAAAAATAATACATAGAAAAGGGGTGAGCTCAAACGCTCCATAAGGGTAAGAAATACAGTAGAAACTTTCATAAATAAGCATAAACATTTAAGGCAATGTATAACTAAAACAAAAGCCTTTTAAACTTGATCTTCAACATAGTATAAAAAAAAGAAATAATGCCATTTAATTATTCACATGGATATTCTACTAATAGAATAATCACATGAAATATCAATGACCACTTTCATAATGATGGAATTCATAATGCCAGACTATCATAACCACATAGCCAAGGCCTCGTGCCAAGACTACAAATAAGATTTTTCCAAGGCCTTGTGCCAAGACACTAGTTTGTCTCATGAGACCTACCGATGCATCGAGGAGCTATAGCGGGCTCCACCCTTCACTTACTAAGTCCAATCCATTCCCATATGAAAAGTTTTAAGCATAACATAAACATTCGTATTAAAACTATTATACGAAATTTCAACAATTTCTCCATAAACCATGAATGGTATAAAAATAACACATCCACAGTAAAACATATCACAAACCCTTCAATACAATACAAAAGTTTTGTATCATAATAAATCAACATCAAATAAGCTTAAAATCTATCAAAGGATGTTGACATAGATGAAATCAAAACTATTCGAGAGAAATATCTCTTTTCTCGAAATCATTGAAAAGTCACACATTTATAAAGGAAGTAATTTAAAAGAGATTTTTGAATCAAAGTGTCCCATACCACTTTGAAACTTTTGAAAAGAAATATCATTTCAAAGACTTCATGTCCATATAAATAAATCCTTAAAATCATTTTGAAAACATGGACATTAATTAAAAATATTTATAAAGATAAATCTTTAAAACATTTAAAATTGTGATCTTGATAAAGAGAACCTTTCACAAATTCTTAAAATATTCATTTTGAAATCATTTAAAAGTCACATAATTATAAAATAAAACATTTACATTGAAAATATTCTTATAAGCTTGTAAGGTAAGCTTTGATGATTTTATAATGGCGGTAAATAGCCACACCCGCCATATAAGTTAAAAAAACATTCTTACCTTAAATTTGTCGAAAGGTTAAAAGTGACTTGTTTGGAAAAAGACGGAAGTATTCCTTTAAAAACATATAAGGGTATAAATTAATTTAACCCATATTATTTTTAAATAGTAAAAATGTTTTGAAATACATTTCTATGAAACATGGATGTGGATGATAAAGAAATCCTAGTAGATTATTACGTATAAACAACCTCGGATAATGAAGAGATTGCGAAATAAACCCTAACCTTGTACTTTTCCTTAGTTGGTGGTAGGTTAACCTCCTGTATAATGGTGAAATAATTGTTATTAAATTATTCAATAATCATATACATTAATATGATATCATATATGATCTTTTAACATTGCTTTGTTAATAATATCTTAGGATTATCGTCATTTCGGGTGTTAACTTACTCGTTTTCTTTTATATATTTTGTTACGTAAGCCATGTTTATAATGGATAGGTTGTATATTAATCATATGTAGAATGATATCAAGTCCTTAGATACTATAATTAATCATCAAATGAGAATTATACTTGAAGGGATACAATGGAGAATGAATCTCATCGCGTTCGTGGAGACGGTAGTCCGTACGTACGCACGAGCGAAAATATCATTTTTTTGATATTAAAATAATATATAATTGGATGGTATATCATATATACATAATCATTATCATGTTATATTTATTATTTACATAATTAAACATCATTATTATACCCATCCAAATAATAATTTATTGAATTGCAATTACACCACGACGTGGAGACGGTAAGCCGTACTTACGCACATATGGTGACATATTATTCAAAGGATGGATAGAATACTGAATATGGTTGTACCATATTTATAATAACATCATATTATAAATATGATACTGGAGTTATTATTTTAGACTGGTAATAACAAAGGAAGAAGAAGTGGAAGAAGAAAGGAACTTGGAAAAGGGTGGTGAAATCATTACCTCTTCTTCGAGTTCTTCCTTTTGATTTGATCAAAAGGGCTCCTTAGGTTATCTTTCTGATAAAACTAAGTCCTATAGGTTGTATTAAGGGAATTTGGGAGAGTATTTGGGCAGAGTTTGGCCGAAAAAAAAGGCTTTTAAGGTGTGAAGAAATGAGAAGGAGGAGTGCCCTTTTATAAGAGGGGTGAGGGGCACCTTTGGAAAAGCTAGAAATATTAGTTTATAATAAATTCATATTCGGTTTCTAATGCCTCCAAAGTTGATTATTTAAAGGTTAATGTGGGGATGGGTCGAAAAACACTCAACCAATATAATTTATACAGGTTTGGGTCATTATATTAACTTTATCTTTAAGTATTAACTCTTACTTAATTAGTTTCACTTTTACAATGTCTCTTTGTATTTTTATATTATATGGTTAATAAACATACCATATACATCCAAGCGACCCCAAAGTGGTCCATTAATGATATAAATATCATTATATAAGTCTCTAGGCCGAACATTATATTTTTAGGACTTTAATATCAATTAATAATATAATATTTGTTTTAAAAACTCTTTTATGTCAATTTTGACACTATTCAATAGTTGATTTTTGTGAAACTCATAACAGAATTATTACTTCGAAAAAAGTCAATTAAATAAATAATAATACGACATAGTATCCTATAAAATTAGTTTAATTCATTAAAAGTCTAAAATTATATTTATTTGGGTAATTATAATATCAATTATTTTAATTTTTCACTATTATGGTAATTACTGCATCATCATTGTGTCATAAATAAATTAAATTATTTAATCTCTAAAAATTATAAATAAAATATCATCATGTAGGAAATCGTTTTAGATTTCTAATTAATATTTATAGTCTTAAATACAACATATATAACCCTATGTAAAAATTGTTTTTCTAAAAGATATATGCTTGAGTCTTTTTTGTATTCATTTTAACTTAATTAAAATAAAGTGTCCCTATCACCTACAAGTGGCTCCATGGGGTCCCAAAATCGACCCAAAGATGCCCATGGTCGGCCATGTATCAACCAATAAGGTTAGGACACGTTTTAGGGTAATTGTTTATTATTATAATATTATTTTTTAACCCTTATTTACCGGATTTACCCTTTAACCATGGTAAATAAAATATTTACCAAAGTAATTATTCAAAATGTATAAAAATAAAAGTTACCTATTTACACAATTTGAACATCCTGATTCCAAATATGGAATCCATTTTTCCAAATTCAAAACACAGTAGTGGAAGAAGTTAATTTAAAATTAATTTCCATTGTTAAAACCAAAAGCGTGTTTTTAAGAGATAATAACTATCAAAAGATTGGCACTTGTTTATGTCTGGTTTAATTGTGAAATTATGTCCAATGAAAAACATTAAATTAAATGGTAAAAATATATTCTAAATATACTTTAAAACCACTAAAATTCATAATTTATCAATATTAATTATTTTTATTTAAAAAGTTGTTTTTAATTAAAATTTAGTAATTTTCACTATTCATCAAAATATGAAAGTTATCTGAAAAGTACCAAAATTTCACCCTAGGCTAATTTCGATATTCCGAATCCAAAAATGAATTCCATTTTGAGAGATAAAATTTATAAAATTTAAAAAAGTAGGTATTACTATTCATAACGGCTAGTTTGATTGGTTGTGGTGTGTTAGAACTCGGTGTTGCGTACAACACACGCTATCACATTATTCAAATAGAAGCGTACCATAGAATATTGGGGAGTTAAAAGAAACCCCATGTAAACTAATTAAAAATTGGATGTTGGTGAATTAAATAAACATATAGATATAATTTTTTTAAAGTTATGATATGTGGTTTTTATAACAATATTACTTGTAGACTAAATATAATGTTCAGTGTATGTTTATGTTCTAGGTTTCAAGATAATCCAATGTATAGTAGTTTTGAATCTATTAAAAGGGTTATAAGTAATATTAAAGGGAAATTTAATTTTGGTTTATTTAATTCCAAGAGAAACTATATTAATTTCTTTTGTTCA
Source organism: Viscum album (assembly GCA_963277665.1). Classification (NCBI taxonomy): domain Eukaryota; kingdom Viridiplantae; phylum Streptophyta; class Magnoliopsida; order Santalales; family Viscaceae; genus Viscum; species Viscum album. The sequence continues at coordinate 1,788,923,717 of OY728146.1, forward strand.
CAAATTTTTATTTTTGAGGTTGTAGGATTGGTAAGAAAATCATATCCGGTATATTTAATTTTGATGGAAAGAATTAATTTCATTGAATTATTGGAAATAATATAGGTTGATTTATCCACTGGTGAGGATGAGTATACAGTGTTTCATTGTGTTTTTGCTCATTTTATTTGGATTAAAAAAACTTTATTTAATTTTGAAGTTTAATTAAATATAATAAATATTTACTGTTATAATTTTTTTGAATACATCATTTTTAAAAATCACATGTAGTAGTCATAGAAAAATCATATAGATGTTATTATTCATTTAATTTAAAATAGTGATAATAAATGAGATATTGTTTTCTAATATGTAACAAATGATAATCTAATCGATGATTTATTTACTAAACCATTATATGAATTAAAATTTCAGAAAATAATGTCCTAAATTGTTATATAGGATACCTAATAAAATTTTATTACTATTGGGTTTACTATTTCTTTAAATATATTTATTTTTTTCAGAGATATATTTTTTAGATTTTTTTCTACTCACTATAAAATATGAAATATCATAAAATTATTATATGTCAAGTTGATATTTAGTTTTAACTATTAGTTTTTAAAAAAAACTATATCACAAATAACAGTTTCTATTTATTCTATTCAGATGATATTTATTCTGGTTAAAGAATTGATTTATCATTCAATTATCAATTATAGTAGATGATTTACTGTTATATTTTCATTTATATTGGTGGAGATTTCATATTATTTTCTTTATAAGTCTAATATATACTCAGATTATATTTTTTGGAATTTTTTTAAGAATAATAGTAATTTTTTATCATTTATAATTGAAGGAGATATAAACATATTTTAATTGTTAATTATTTTTAAATATTGGTAGAATTACTTATTTTAGATCTATTTATATTTTAATTATTATTAATAATTTTTATGTTTCTTAAGATTAATTGTTTTAATTTAATTATTATGTGTTTTGGTATTTAATCATTTTAATATTATAGAGCCTTAGTTTTTATGTCCATATATAGATTTCTATTTTTACTTTACCCTTATATGAAAATTTTAATTGTATTTTTATCTTTACACATAATCATATCATACACATACATAGTATATAGTATTAAAAATCTAACCTTACATAGCTAATGGTTCATGATATTTACATTTACATTGGATTAAGTATATCCTTTAAATGAACTTAAAATCTAATTTACCTTTACATGAGTTCCACCTTTCCTTTTGATATGATTAAATTTATTTTACAGTTACATTGCTGATGATAATTAATACTTTCCTTTATGTAGATTAAGAAAACTAAGGTTTACCATTATGTATCCTATAAAAAAAAATTAATACTTTTATATAGCCTATGAATAATGATTTTTATATTTACATAGATTAGTTAATCACTCAAAATGGTTGGTATTTTAAAATTGTTGCATAGTGGAAGGTGTTTTGAGTTGGATTTGTAAATATGATAAAGATAACATTTTAATCTTTCATTTTTTCATGAATTATGATTCATGGTAATTTGGAAATGGGGAATGCAGAGTTGTGTATGTGTTGAGGGGAAATGGATAAGTATTTTTACTATACTATGGTATTGGTCATTATGGAATATGTGCATTGAAACTACATTCTACACATTATAGTTCCAAGTGTGGTGCCATTCAGAAATATGTTTTAGTATCTTTTATGTATTTAATTATACTACTTTATTATAATATATTATTAAATGGTTTTTGTTTTTGTAAATCATACTTAATTATTAATGATCATATTTAAATTAATTTGAATGAGTATTATACATGAAGTAATATGTGTAGCAAATATTTTTGAGAATTCCCATGGTATTTACTTTTATATTAAACATCCATAAAACGAAGATTGGTTAAAATTTTAAGATAACAAATGGAAAGAATTTATAAATATAGAGAGAAATATAAAAAGATAAAAATATATAATTGACATTAATTATTTCTTTCTACTAGTATAGAAAAGTTGTTCTTCTATGATCAAAACTATTACTTGGGTACAGATCCATGGCATTTTTGCATAAAATAACCAATTTTTTATAAGAATTGATTGAGAATTTTCTATTACTAATATAATTATATTTATAAATGTTTATATTTTTAAACATTTTATTTTTATTTATTTTTATTCTTGTTATATATTAGTCTTAACATTTTCTAAAAAAGAATGTTTAATTTTGGTTAAACCTCAACTTCAGAGGCATATTTATCTAGAGTTTTCACTCTTATAGGTAAAGTTATGTTCTTTTTATTAAGGATATTTATCCATGTCACAAATTATAGTGTATGTTTTATAAGATTTTTAATCCCCTAAAATTTTACTTATATTTTTTCATTGGGTTCTATTTTAGTAGAGGATAAGAGTTAAGTGAACAGTTGATGTCAGTTCACCTTTAACCAAACTATTGGAAAATTTGTGTGTTCATTGTTTCATATTTTTTGCTCCATTTAAATCTACCTTTTATGAAATATTATTACATTATACATACAATATAAATTTTTTGTTTTATTTTCATGAACACTAGTTTTATGGTTTATATAATTAAAAAATATGAAATTATCTGTGTATTAAATTGTCATGATTTTATAACTTCGATAATTTAGAATTAGTAGAATGTTTTAAAAAGAATAATCTCTACCTCTCCTTTAGAATTATCAGTTAAATTGCACTATTCTAATAAAAATCAATCACCATTCATCTATGAAATATTTTTTATATAAAAGTAACTTTTTAATCATGTATATACTTAAATTTTAACTTTATTAGATTCTTATGAAAGGTTTCTAATCATTGAACCTTTGTAAAATGATTTTTTAAATTTAAGAAATAAATAAAATAGGTCTTTCAATAGATAAATGTTTTTGGATGTGTGATCCCATCCTTATTTGAAAATGTTTTTATGCCTTCGATTATGGATTTATTTCCCATAAAATTTAAATACTTTTACTATGTATGTTTCTATTTTGATTATAGAGCATTATTTTGAATTGATGTATGGGGTTTTCTTTTATAAGGTGTGTATGGAACAATTTGGGAGTATGGATTTATTATTTACTTTTTTATGATGTTGATGTTAGATTAGACAGTTTTAGTTGACACCTAGGCTTTCCTTTCTCTAGTTTGGGGGTTGGGTGGTTGTTTCATTAGGATGATCTGAATTATAGATATATAGAATTTCAAAAACAATATTTTTTATCATGTTGAAATAAATAGAGGTGATGTATGATAAACATAAAATATTGATGCTTGAATTAGATAGGGTTAGTGGTTGATTTTAAATATATGTATTTTTTATTAATTTCATAAATTATCTTCATGATACTTAAATGAATTAAAATTATGAAAAATAAAAATTCAAGTGTTGATTTCATAATGAAAATATTAAAAAATAATTTTGGTTACTTTTAATGTTGTCATACTTTGTCTTCTAAAAAATTTATTCCATGCTTGGTTTTTTGCTTCCAGGAAAATCATTATGAATTCTCCAATTGAGCATGAAATTTAGTCCTAAAAAATCCACACGAACTACCAAATTATATGTTTTATATGAATGGAAATATTTTTCATGTTATGAGTTTTTTGTTTTTGTTTTGTTGAAATGGATAATATGCTGGTTTTAAGCATTGTTGTGACACTTTGTAAAAGATTTAAATGATGAATTGAAAACTATTTTTACACATAAGTTGTTTTATTCTCTCATTAACATAGATTTCATAATTAAAGAAAATATTGATTTTTATCTTTGAGAGAGGGTTTTTAAAAACTAAACAATGTTTAATGGGTCCACATTAGAATTTCCATGAAATTTTTCCAAAAATGATTATTCCTGAGAATCAATTTGTATATCCAGTGAGTGTTTATTTAATCAAATATTGATTATTTTCTTAATACATTGAGTGGTTTAACACTTATATTCCTTTATAGAGTCAATTTGGTAATATATATTAAATTTTCCTCTTAAAACATAACTCTTAATGAAATTTATGGAGTATTTATTTCATTTTGAATATAATTTTAGAATCTTAAATAATTTTATAACTTATAAATTTTTCATTCAAATGATCTCAAAATTAAAATTTTTATCAACATTATATGTGTGCGTGTTTGAAAATGATTAATATTTTATATTTAATTATGTGAGAATGGTATTTATTTCTATTACATACTCATCCATCATGACTTTATGGTTTTGTATAATTAATTATTTCCTTTTAAAATTATGGGTTATTTCTTGAGTTTCATGTTTTTTTCCTTGGAGAAAGAAGAGGACTTTTCATAGAACACCAAAATGAAAAATTCTGTTGGTCATATTCCTTTTCAAACATTCAAATTTGAACATAACTTTTAAGTATATAAATTACATTTTTTTGAAATATTTTCAATTTTAGAGAAAAAAATACAAATTTTTCTGGACATATTTCATAGATGAAATTATATTTTGAATATCACCACACCATTCATATTTTAACCCTTTATTTATTTGATGAGTTGAAAACTTTTTAGATATGTTTAATTGATTTCATTAGTCAAGTAAAAGGATTTAGTGCGGTGCAGTTTCAGGTGGATAAATTATATACAAGTTTTCCACAACTTTTTATATAATTTTTTGTGTCTTTATGGTTGAACTGTCCTTTTCAGGTGTCAATTTATTTATAATTGATCATTCCTTTTCAAAAAATTTATTATTTAAATCTTAGTGTATAAAATGTGATTTTTGGGGATATATTTATTATTTTTGATTTTTAATATTTATATATTTTTTTAAATAATTATAATGATTTTTGGACAATTTTAATTGAAACATTAATTTTAAAATTATTTTATTATTTTAGGTATATAAAATTAATTTTGATAAAGTTATATGAATATTTTTTAACATATTTCTCTAAATAATATTTTAATTATTTTGGGGTGCTTAAAAATGTTTTTAATGTTGTGTTTGATTAAGGACTTGACAAATCATTTTAAAAACTTAATTTTAAGGTTTAATTCAACTTTGGAAATTTTATTTGAGATTTTATTTTAATTTTATATAGTCGAAAACAAATTTTTGTCAATATTACATATATTTTATTTTATTATTTCGTGGAAAATTTTAATATTACATGAGGTTAAGTTTTAAAAAATTTCTATATTAATATATCTCAGGTAAGATAAAAATATTTTTATAGATATATAAAGGATTGAGGAAGGGACTTCTCTATGTGCAAAAGATATTATAAGTTTCTACACTGCATTAAATTATTTGCAGAAGGCCTCTCATAATATGTACCAAACTACTCAAAGTCAAATGATAAAATAAGTTTTCCATTCATAAGTATAATTTACGCATCATGTCTGATTAAATTGGGTGTATAATTGAACATAAGACTAATTCTTCGTAGATCAAATAAGATTGAAAATTTTTAAAAGTATCCATGTGTGTCTAATCTAGAAAAAGAGTGATTGTGTTATATTAACATCAGTTCCTATATAATAATAAGATGATGGGATTATATTTTTTCAATAATAATAAGACAAGTTAATCATGATTTAGGTAAATTTTGGTTCAAAAATATTCAATTGAAGTATAGAAGCATCATTTAAGGATCAAAAATGTTTTCATAATACATGTTTAAATAATATATAATGAAGTTAGTATCTTATAACCTATTTATCATCTCATTCTTTTGGAATTACAATGTGATGAAAAGGTAAAGTTACATTGATAAAATCAATGGATGGAATTTATAAACATGAGATCGAGGCTAAATGTGGTCATATTTTTACAAATAAAGGGTTCTTATTAAGGATTATGAATGTTGAGCTTAAATTGATGTGTTCGATACCAAAAATTTATTACTTGTGGATATCTATGGATTCATTATGAAGTGGTAACTTATAGAACAATTTAAATATTAAACCCAAACAGTGAGGAGATTAAAGAGTAATGAATTGATAGTAGTGAAGTGGTTTTATTTCAACATAAGGTTAAGCCATCACAATCTTATGATGATGGTAATTTTACTTTCTTTCATAAGAAATTGATTTGTGGGATGAGGAAATGAAAAGTTTTTTTATTATTTAAATTTTTATGTTTATAGGGTCTAATGTTTGAAATTTGGTTTAGCATGTTATTTTTAAAATTGACGTCTTCTTGGTGTTTGTAAGTTGGGTTCTACACATTTTAACTGTGAAATTATTGATGTCATTCAACATTGATTTTGGTGAAATTAATGTCTAATAAATGTTGGTAGTCAAGGGATTTCAAATAGGTTTTTGAAGCCAATATTGTACGTATATAATGATGATGTCTCTAGGATAGGTCCATAAGTACACACAAATTGATTCAATGTGTGATGGTGAAAAAGAATTACACAAAAAATATTGGGAATGATTGTTAAAGGATACTAGACCATGGATTGTTAAGTTAGAATTTCACCTAACTAGTTTTCTGACCTCAAATTCATGTAGTTTTAGGATTCAAGATTTAATGGGGAGGAAAATGATAATTTTAAAAATATTAGAAAATAATTTTTAAAAAATTGGGGTAGGATAAAATATTAAATAAATAATTAAGTAAAATGGGACTTCTTAGTTCTGTTACAACAACCTACTTGTGGGGTGTAATAAAGTTAATGTTTTCTATTTATAATAAATGGTGAAATTATAGACTTCTAAGACACACTCCTGGTATATAGTGACTATAATTTTTAGAGATTATTATAGGGAGAATATCAATCCATATTGAGAGGGACTTGGATTCAATATAAATGATCCATATCCTTTAAAATATATATTTTTCATTTTATCTCTATTACAGTGGAAACCACTATTTTTTTGTATCAAATATGATATGTTTATAATTAATTTATAGAGGAATAAATATTTTTTGGATTATATTGTTAAACATCAGCCTTGTTGTACATACTAATATTGATCCAACATATCTAATTCTAAAAAAGTATATTAATTCACAAAAAAAATTTATTTTACTATTTAATATTTTTTAGTGTGGTTAACATTTTTATATAAATTCTCTATACATAGTTTTATTATTGAACTATCTTATTTTTTTATTGATTATTTTTTTAAGGAAAATATCATATGGGGTGAAGAAAATTTGTACCTATTGGAAAAATATCTTATGGCTTGAGTAAAAAGTCATATGAAATGGAATTTTTAACCATGTTAATTAATATATGAAGTCTAGTAACTAACATATCAACATTTTAACATCTTAAAATTTTTTTTAATATTATAATAAGATCATAATATCAAATGAAATTTAATAATATAATTCAATGATCAAAATATCTTTTGAAATTTAGTAATATCATATAAAGATATATACATCATATGAGAATATAAAAAATTAATACCAAATTTCACACCTTATACTTGAGTTTTAATTTTATTTTATTCTTTTCTTGATGTTTGATATTTTGGTTTAGTTTTGGGTTTATATCTCAGTGTGATTTTTTGTGTTTTGGAGTTTTTTGGAGTGTTTTGGCCCTGATCACAGATTTTGTGCATGGGTTGAGAGGAAATTTTGAAGCTAGTTAGGGTTTAGAATGATTTAATTTCATTTTATCCATGTAGGGTTTGAATTTCTTGGTTGGGACCAAACTATGTTATGAAAAGAGGTAAATGTGTGACTATTGGGTGGTGTATGGGACTAGGCGCACAACTTATGCACAATTAGGAAAAACCATATAGAAAGTTTTTCATTTTTAACAGAGGTTATTTTCATGGTTGGTTCATGGGTTTCAAACTATTCATCCATATTATCAAGTTGTATTCATATAGTAGGGTGTGTATGGTTACTAAAGGGTTTGGAAAACCATGCAGCCAAACCATGCGACTTACCCAATTTCTTAAAAAGTAAAAATTCAATTTTTACTCCTTTTGGTTTTCAACCCATTTCAAGTTTATGTACCTTTTATTTTCTTATAAACACCAGGAGACTCATAAAACCCATTATCATTGGATATCTATCCTCCATGGTCACTCCTCCAGGAATATTAGGTATGTTACTTTAGTTTTTTGGTAAATTTTCTCCTCTTCTTCCTCACTCCTAGTTCCTCAGTTTCTCTTGTCTTATATCTTTCTTGGATTAACATTGGAGTGAGTTTTGGATATTTATGTTTTATTTATTTGATGTCATGGTGTACATATTTTTCTTTAGGTGTAGTTCTTCCTTCTCTGAGGATTTTATTGCATATGCACGTCTTGGGGTAGGTGTATCCATTCATTTTCTTTTCAGAATATTCTATTTTATGCTTAAGTGTTTCTAATTAGTTTATAAATGTGTTTCTAATGCTTTTTGTGTGTTTAATTAATGAAATATAATCTTTTCATGTTGAAAAATTGGTGGAAATGGGTTTTCAAAGAGTTCCACTAATTATTTCTATATATGTTGGTATATAAGGTGTTTTGATGAAATGCCTTGTTAAACTTTTAAAACTAGATTGAGCACTTTTGGATTGTTTTTTGTCTCAGTTATGTTTCTATAACTTAGTTTGTGTGTGGAATGGTCTTGTTAGTCGATTTTGGTGCCTTATTATTGTTTGATGTGTGAGTGTGGGTCTTGAGACTGGTTTTTGTGTAATATATGCTTCCTAAAATGAATCTTTTAGTTTTTTTGTATTTCAAAAAGAATTCTATTAGAGGTGGGAGTATCCATGTGTGAAAAGGTTTAACAATACGATATAAAAACACATAAAAATGGGATTCTATAAAAGAAAATATCTATCTCAAACCTGGTTTCCAAAATGTGATTCTCCCACTTCTTCCCCTCTTCCATTCCCTATTCTGGAGGGGTTTTCTATAATAGTCCAATTTCTTTGTAAATCATTTATAACATGTGGAGTGTGGTTTTTTATAATTAAATTATATAAAATACTATTTGGAACCTTTCATGATTTTTTTTGTGTTTTTATATCGATTTTGGAAATGGTTTTTGAAATGGATATGAGTGGTAAATGCAATGGCCAAATTGGTACCCTATAGCATTTGGAAAGTGATTTAAAAAAATATGTGATATACATGCCCATTTTTCACTTTAAGATGATATGATGTGTGAGAGATCCTCTATGGTTGTCTCTACTTAGGGAGGTCTATCACATAGGTGGTGTCAGATTTTGGACAAGGCATCAATAGCAGTGTCTATGGGTTATTGGTTTATTCCATGCATGTGATGACCACCATAGCCTAATTGTATTACAATCATGAGATTCCTAGGTGTCATTTAGAGTGTCCAGTGATGACTTCTTACTATTCCAAATTATGTGGATAGGTACCCCCTATATTTGTTAAGGGGATAGGAGGGAATTTTAACTAGTGAAGATAGAGGGGCATTTCCACATGTTATCATGTGGGTCCGAATTGAGTATGTCTCGGGATAACTTCTAGATATGTTTAGGAAATGACCAAGATTATTATTTTTATATTCTTTTTTATTATTCGTCCCATTATTATCTTCTCTACAATATATTACTCTTTTTATATTCACTTGATTTTTTTCTTTATTTTCTAACTTATACTTTTATCATATGGTTTGGTTCCTCGTTTTTTCTTTTAGATCTTAAAAATGGGTTTTAAAATAGAAATTTCCTTTGAAAATAAAAAAGGGGTGTGTGTTGTTTTAAAAAGTGAAATTTTTAATTATATCACTAAATTGATTAAATAAATATTTTATAATTTTATGTCAAAATATAATTTATGGAATGTTTAGGGGACAAAATTTTATGGATTCTATAACGATTACTTACTGATCTATTTATATCACACCGTACTTGTGCTATTTAACTTTAGCTTACCAGAGCTATTTTGGAGGTTCTATATTTTTTTCAGGATTCCCTATAGAGTTGGATATTTCTTGTGGATGGTTGTGACCAAAACCTCACATGTATATTATGGTGGGTTCTAGTTGGTTATAGTTTTGTTATTAATTCTCGGTTTTATCCAGCTTCCTTTGTATCTATTTTTGTTATATATATATATATTGATGGTAGGTTATTATTTTATTATGATGCATTCTATGTTAGGTATATTTTTATCAGTTAATATTGGGATAAATTATCCCCAAATGGTTTATTTTTTATGATCGACACTAGTTTTCATCTCAAGAGGATCAAGAATACCTTTCCTTCCTTGTCGCAGGCTGAGACCGGTGTCAGATAGAAAGGTAGCTCAATCTGTTTCACAAAAAAAATGGTATCAGAGAAGCCCTTTATTATTTTAGGGCATAATGTATATTATATATTGGAATTTCGAGACTCAAGTGGTATGTTTGGTAAGATCTTCATGTAACATTTCTCATTCTAATCCTTGAGTTATCATGGGTACTTTGTTACTTGAGTCTATTATTTTGAATTTATGTCTTTCTTCCATCAGTGATTGTTTGGTTTTTGTGTCTTGGGGGATGAAAATGAGAGTGATCTAGTGTTGAGAAGTGATATTTCATGGATTAGAGACCCATGTGGATACTGAGTGCATTGTTCATGATACTTTTAGTGTTTGATTCTTTCTCGGTGCATGGTCTACAAAACCATGTGGTTAGGATATGCATGAAAACATGTCCCCTATTTCAAAATATTTGGTGTGAGTTATTTTTTATCCTGATTTTGGTTGGTCTTCGTGTATTTTTAAAAAGGGAAAAAGCTTTTTAGAAAATGGGTTTCAAAAGTTAAATGAATTTCTGGGGTGTATTTTTATTTGAAGAGGGGGTTCGGGTGTTTAAAATTTGATTTAGTAGAGGGTTTCAATGATTGAAAAGTATTCATGGAAGAAGGAGGTTTTTAAATAGAAATGGAAATGGTGAATTTTTAAAATATTAATTTGGTTTTATTCTATGATGTTCTGATTATGATATTGGTTTTTTAGTTTTTAATGTTCCTTTTGATTGGATATTTATTCAATTGTGTGTCTTTATACTATTTAGATTCTGACACCAAGAAAGATCCCAATGGATTACATAGAGTCTCATCCAATTGTTGGCCCTATCTAGAATCCTAATGAAGTGGTAAAGTTGAGTTATTCTCTATGGTTACTTATTTTCTATGGTGATTAAGGTCTTTATGTGGCTACAGCGGGTCTTGACCAATTTGAAGGTGTCTTTAGGTCGATGGTAACTCTTGAGTCCATGATAGTGTGTTTTTTTTAATTCATTTAGGAGTCTTTGTTTGGTTATTTGGAAGGTTATTTTCCAATAATAATTTCATGTTATAATGTTATGGGAATCCTTTAAGATCACTTTTATATAATTGTTCATAACTCAATATGTGAAGGTGAAGAAGGTGGTTGTGCTCTAGGATGTTCCATAGGGTCAGTGGATGGTGAAATATGATATTAAACATTTCAAGGAGTGGGTTTCCATTTATCAAGATATATAATCAAAAGATTTTCTGAAGGATACTCTAATTTCTCAGGTTCTTCATTTATATAATAATTATTATGTCCTCTCATTTGTTGATGTTTAGTTTGAGTAGTTTATGAATGAGGAAATTCTATCTGATTTTTTTCCTAACGAGCAGACAGTGGTAATTGATGAACCAGTTTCATATAGCACTTGTGATGGATCCCTATATAGTTAGATGGGTCTCCAAGAAGAACCAATTCCTAAAAATCACCCTCTGTTAGTTTTGGCTTCTCCTTAATTGGATTGTTCACTCGTGTGTTTCTATAGTTTTCTGTCCTGAAATTTGAACTCATCATTCCATAAAAATCTAAAGGGAAATCAAAAATGTGTCCATTTGGGAAACATATATATGTTTTGTAATCATTATTTCCATATAAATTGTAACATTATAGGTAAATAAAGAATATAAATATTTTATATTTATTAAAATTTGTGAATTAAATATTAATTTTACCTTCAAAGGGATGCTATGTTCGATGGAAAACCTGTTACAGAACAACGTGTTTCATTGAAAGCTTAAGTTTCACACAACGTTGAGTTATACTGAAAAATATTAATATAATATTATTTTTTTAAATGGTAGTTAACGTATAGCCATTGTATTGGTGGGAATGAACAAAACTAACCATGCTAAGATTAAATATTTTTCTTAAATGTTTTTACTTTTATCCAATAAATTTTAGAGGTTTAAAATAAGAAAGAATATGATTTTAAGCATATACTATTGGTTGGAAATATATCAAAAAATAGGATTAAAAGGTCGATTTACCAGATTTTGATGGAGAAGCCTTTTCAAATTTAGTTTTGGTCACTTTTTATAAGTTCTATTTGGAAAAATAAAATTCTATTTTAGAATTGGGACATTAAAATTTAATTTGGGTAAATTTTTGGTATTTTTCTGATAAAGTTCATTTTTTATGAATAGTGTAAAATACTGTATTTAAATTCATAAATGTCTTTTAATATAATTTAGGTATATGGTTAGATTATATTTTTATATAGTTTTAAAGTCTAATTAGATTATATTTTAACTATTTAATCCAATTTTTATCATTGGAAGTAATTTCACTATGAAATTGGACATAAATAAGTGTCAATTTTTTTATAGTTATTATTTCTTAATATTACGCTTTTTGTTTTCAAAGAGGGAATAAATTTTAAATTAATTTATTCCACTTCTGTGTTTTGAATTTATAAAAATGGATTCCATATTTAAAATCATGAGTTCCAAATTTTGTAAATAGGTATCTTTTTTAGACATTATGAATATTTACTTCAGTAAAAAAAAATTACCATGGTTAAAGGGTAAATCTGGTAAATAAGGGTAAAAAAATATTATTATAATAATTATAAATTACCCTAACATGGGTACTAATCCTATTTTTTGATATATTTCCAACCATTTCCATCCTTGGGTTGATTTGGGGACCCCATCGAGCCACTTGGTAGTGATAATGACACTTTATATTAATTAATTTAAAGTAATGACAAAAATGACATAAACATATATCTTTTATTAAATCAATTTTTACATTGGGTTATATATGTTGTATCTTGGACTATAATATTTATTATAAATATAAATATATTTCATACATAATGGTATCTTTTTTAATTTTCAGATATGAAATAAATGAAATTATTTATGACACAATAATGATGAATTATTTACCTCATTAATGAATGATTTAAATAAATAAGATTATAATGATTACAATAATATCCAAAACTTGTTAAATTATTATTGGATGATATTATTTCGAACACGAGTCATCTTATATTCTACTGTAATAAGTTTTGGAACTTTAGAAACCAAAAATCATTATATGATAAAATAATATTTTTAAACTTTTCTAAAAAGCCCATCCTCCCCCTTATAAAAATCCCTCACTTATAACCCATTACACACACTTCTCATGTCCATTGGATTGTCTAACCTCTACCCAATTAATATCCATCCATCCCTATCCTCATCCTAGAATCCTTCTTCAAAGAAGAAGTCAATTCAATTAAACCTTTTGGTTCAAACCCAAGGGAGATACCTGATTTAAAGGTAACATCTTCTCTTAAGTTATTTTGTTTTATTTTACTTATCCAACCCCCTAAACACTTTTTATTACTATATTTTATAACCACATAAGTATCCTCAATATAATAGGTTGTTTTAGGAGAATTATTTGGACTACAATTACACACACCTCCATCTAATGGGTAAAGAATATACAGTTTCTGTAGACGACGAACTACTGCCTCATGAAACGATGATTGTTCAATATTCTCCTACCACCTCTCATGGTGGCCATTATGATGGAACTATATTTATATATGATATATATTATTTTTATTGTTTCTCTATTATTTTTTAAATTTTATTTACAAACATAAATTTATGCTTTCCAATATGTGTAAATAAGATAATTTCATTTGAGGAAATGTGGACTACCGCCCCCTCAATGTGATATGATTCGTTCATGAAATACATGGATTGCATAAAGGATCCAGTTAATAAAATCATGTAACATATATATCATATGATATTATAATGGAATTATAATATACCCATTTATCATTAAGTTTTCATTCCATTAAATTAGAAATAGAAAGGAAAGTAGGGTTCATGCGTATGTATGGCTTACTGTCTCCATGAATGGTGCATTTCATTTATTATCTCCAAATGTTATGTAATATTATAAATAAAAAAATATAATGGATATATATGTTATATATTATATAAAAATATTCAATATCATTATGGATAAAATGGACTTTTGACCACATCAACAACTTTTAATTATAAGAAGTTCATTTTTGACTCAAGTACCAAATATCGACAAAACAACCATTATTAACTAAAATGATTTCATATTGTTTATAACATGGTAATAAGTGATATAAAAAGAATAATAAACATGAAAAAATTTATTAAGAATGTATAAATTAACTTTATTTTATTATTCATGAGATTAAAAAATGAACAGGTCAAGTCGGACACGCAGTAAGGGGTTTCTTATCTCACTTTTAATTCCATGAGATTTCCATTTTTCGCCACATATTTATTCTATGTGGTGTGTTGTGTACTTAAATTTGATATATATTATCATGATTATATTTATATTCATGTTATTATATGATTAATTTGGTGGTTTTTAACTTTTTCTCTTACGACTCGATTCATTACAACATGGTAATGGGTTTTCATCTCACTTTTTATTCCTGTGAGATTAATGCTATATTTACCACTATTTACTTTTTTGCGGTGTACGTACTACCCATGATTTTATTTTTTGAGTAATATACTTTAATTTATGGATGTTTACATCTTTATTATATTATCCTTTTTTTCATGGGGTGTATGTTTCATAAGTTACCAAATCGGTAATGAACCATTCACCCTCATCTTTTTAAAAGACTTCATTTTTGTTATGTCTTTTAATTTACATATTATAATGTTGGGATATGTTATTATATGTCCTTATTGTAGTACATTTTATGGCCAATTGATTAGATACCCTTATCTCTCTTATAAACTCATTTTCTGAATTATAAAGTAATGTCGTTAGGCTGTCATATTTCTGTAAGGGATCTTCTTAACCCAATATCAATTCTTTGGGTTAAACATCTACTTCTTGATTATTTCATGCTATGAATATGTTTGAATGACCTATGATTGTTTTACACTTAATATACACTTATATTTGGTGTATTATTTTTTTTCATACATAATTATGTAATTTATATATCCTTATCCTAAGGATACAGTCTTTATAAGGGATTTTATCTCAATTTACACTCCATTGATACTTCTTTGTTTATATGTTCCAAATTCACATTCATATGGTGAATATACTGACCTTTGACATATTATATCATGAATACCATTATTTTCATGATATTATAAGTTTTTTATTAAATTTTATTCCTCAATTATTTGTATTGAAGAATCTCTAATTTGGTTAGGAACTCTTTAACTAAAATATCATTTTAACTATTTTAAAGATTTAATATTATAAATATTTCTCATTAATTTCCATGTTTTCAAAATGGTTTAAATTATTTACTTATATGGATTGTAATGTTTAGAAATGTTAAACCCTTAAAAAATATCAATGTGGTATGGGACACTTTGATTCAAAAATCTATTTATTATATGTTTTAATTGGTTTTGAAAATGGTTTGATAAATCATTGTTCATTTAAATATATTGACATGATATATTGTGATTGGAATGTGGAAATTTTATCTTTCCTTTATTCTTGTGTTATTTGTTATGATTATGTTATGGTTATTGGGCATTGTTTACGTATATGGGTGGTTTTGTGATAAACCTAGGGCGGGTGAGCCCGAGATTGCCTTCCAATACATTAGGTAACGTGACGGAGGTAAACATTAATCTTTCTCCTAAGAGATTTAGGGAATATATTATGAAGGTTATTCCAATGTAACTCTTTATATATATTTGATAGCTATAATGTAAGTATATTATGTGTGCCACAAGTTACCTTTATGATTTATGAATAATGTGTGTTATTCATAAATCATATGACTTCCTAAGGTATGATATGATTGAAAAGTATGGTTTCATTGATTAGTATTTATTTATGGGATAATGTTTTCTTTCCTCATATTATAACCCTTACGAAGCTTTTTGTGCTCATCCTATGTTTTTGAAATGTTTTCCACATGAATTCTAGATGAATAAGGTCAAATATGGGATCAAGGAAAAGTCATGTTGTCAAAAACGTGGAACTAGACATATTTCTTTTTAATATTTTTTATTTTATGAAAAGAATTTAAACTGAGTTGTAGTGTCTACATGTAATTATCAGGATGATATGTAATAGTTTTGGCCTAATTCTCTAAAAATCTAAACCCAAAAAGATCCTCAATTTGAATGTTTCATTTAATTCAATGTTATGTAATGTTTTAAGGCTGAGTCCTTATATATATAATCCTTGGTTGGATGTTTTTACCTCTTGACTATAGGGGGTTAGATGTTTCAAAGACCCAATGCTCAACCCAAATGCCTCAGAGTGTATCTATTCATATAGTTAGGTATTTTTTGGGGTTTTGGGGATCCTTTTTCCACATTATATATCCAACGTTAGAGTAGATATGGTTTAATATTTATTATTTTAATTTCCCTTATTGTTGTAATATCAATTAAAATCATGGTGTTCTTGTTTTTGTGTAGACCTCATGGTTGTGCCTTATGGTAGTGAATAATTAAATGGTTCTTCTTGAAGTGGATTGGTTTTGTTTTAGGTTGTGCTCATTTTGGAGATATTAATGTTTTATTAAAATGATAAATCCTATTATTTTGTGCTCATTCTTAGTTCCTTTCATTTGGTTTTTCATAGTGTTATAATTTCCCATGTTGGTGTTGTCTTTTTGGGAATTCCAGTGATGGTCTATGATAGTTTGTTCCTTCTACTGCTGAGAAGAAAAAAAATATTCATCATGGATCTACTTATTGTGGTTTTACCTAGTTCTGGTCATGTGTGACTTTTGGATTGAAAGGTAACAATGAGGATCATGGTTCTTCTTGGCTTCATTTAGTTTTGGGTTTGATCAATAGTTCTCATTATGCTGGGTGACTTTATGGGGGGATAATGTTTCTGTGGTGGGAAGAATTTTCACACACCTAACTTTTTTTATTCTTTTATATTATTATTTTCTTGATATTGAATCTTTTGATTGAGGTTCAGGATGAGATACCATTTTTAATTTCTGAGTTTGTCATGTGCCAGGTGGGTTTTGTCCTTGGTCATGGTTTATGTGCATGATTTTTGAGGAAACTATATGGATTGTTATGGTTTAGGGTGTTTTTATTTCATTTTCTTATACCATGGTTGGGCACAAACCATTAAATACAATGGGGTAACCTTTCTACTCTTGGGTGTTGTCTAGGATAGTTTCATGACATGTATATAGTTTGGAGAAATCATACGACAAAAATGTGGGCAATTTAGCATTTTTAAAAGAGGTGATTTTCTCGATTGGAACGCGGTTTTCCAAACCATGTGAATAGCTTGTGTGGGTTTAATACTCTTCTAGTAGGGTGTCCATAGTTTTTGAATGGTTTGGAAAACCATGTGGCCAATCCATATGACTTAACTAGTTTCTTAAAAAGTTCAAATTCCATTTATACCCCAATTTAGTTTTATAAACATTTCAGGTTTCTCTTCCCTTATTCATCTTAGGTGCACCAGGGGGCTCCTGAAACACCCTCTCCTTAGCTCTCCCTCTTCCATGGTTTCTCCTCTAAGATTGTAAGGTAATTTTATTTGGTTTTCAAGTATATTTTCTCATCTTATTCTTATTCTATCTTATTTACTTGGTTCCTCTTATATTTTATCTCTCATAGAGGAACCCTTGAATAAGGGTTGGCTAATTTTGGTTGATTTATTTGATATTAGGTGTGTATATTATTCCCCAGGTGCAGTTCTTCCTTCTAGTTGGGTTTTTTCTATGTATACATTTTTTGGATAGGTGTCTCCACCCATTTTTTCTGAAACATTACAATTATTTCTTTCAGTGTTTCTAATTAGTTTATAAATGTGTTTATCATGTTTATGTTGTTTTTATTTAATTAATTTTAGTGTTTTCATGTTGGAAAATTTGTAAAATTGTGTTTTAAAATAGTTTCTATAATTATTTATTTATATTTATATAAGGTATTAGATAAAATTATATATTATCCTTTTAAATCAAAAGTTTTCACCATATAATTCTATTAGGACCTAGTTATGTTTTGATAACATGGATTCTGTGCGGAATATGGTAGTGAGTAGATTTTTTTCCTTGTTATGGTCTAATGTCAGAGTGTGGGTCTTGAGATGGTTTATTATGCTATTTAGGCTTCTTAAAATGAAATTAGATATTAAATGTAAAGTCCATATTGGTCCCTTATGGTATTTAGAAAGTGATTTTAAAACTCTTGTGATTTTTAGCCCAAATTTGAAATTTGAGGCGATTTGATTTGTGATGAGAACCTCTATTTTAACAACACTACTCTTTATTACACACATAAACATGATTAATTAAATAAACATCCACTTAAGACAACTCTTAGGATATATAGGTCTAGTGTCATATGAAATTAGAAAGATTACATAACAACTTAAAACATAAAACACAACATATTTTTTGAAAACTTCTTTTACATGACAACAACATTCTTTCATACATAGTATTGTATGAGATAACATGAGAACATGTATAAGAAAAAAATGATCTATAAAGACCAATAATGTAGTAAACAAGGAATAACATGAAGAATGTATTACATGCGTGGAAATAGTTATACCAATGTATCCCAAGAAAAAAATGAACATAAAGGCCTAATATAGCATGATTATCATATCATGGAAATGTGGCGTCAACATTTAACATGATATTAGCATGATCCAATGATAATTTCATATGAATAATGATTAAACCCCCATTTCACTTGAATTATCATGAGTAAACCCTCATTTCACATGATGTATCATGGTAATAATATTTAACGAATGCATTGAAGAACATTTAGGGTGCAACCATCTTAATCATTTCATTTAATGCAAAAGTGTTCCCCATGGAATATACCACATGAAATCATTCGACATCATAATTTATTGTAACACCACAAGTATTTCAAAAAATAAATGGAAATGCATGAAACTTTGTTTTAACTAGATATATTTTTAACTAGACTTTAAAACATAACTTTTCCACTTCTATTTTTTGAATTTTAAGAAACTGTCATCTACAATTATGTTCATTATGTTATTTCGAGTCTATTGGAGCCAACTTGTTTTTTTTGTGAATAGTAGCATACCCTTATGAATATTAATATGAATAGTAATATGAATAGTAATATGACTCTAATGAATAGTAAATTTATAATTATTCTATTTTATTTAGTCTTTAAGATAATAGCATATAGGTTAATTTTTCATTGTGATATAGAAGTAGTTACAGAATTAGAGTTGTTAATTTTTGAATTAAGTATGATTTTATGTAAAAATAAAATTAATAGTATTTAGAACATTTCTTCAAAAAATGGACTTCATTTTTTTAATCTACACATCGATAAATGATTAGGGTGAATTTTGTGAATTTTTCCAAAACAGTCAATTTTTTAGTGAATAGTAAAAAATACAGTTTTTAGTTTCTATGTGTTAATGACATCATTAATGATATAATAATGATGTCATAAATCTGGTAGACTTGTGTATAGTTAAATAAGATTTTAGGTGTCCCAAGTGTCTTATAACATAGCCAAATACCATGGGAAAGCCCACAGTTTTGCAAATACCACCCATGCGGTGTCCCTTGAATATTATTAAAATATTCCCTTACTTTCCCTATAAATACCAACCCATTACTCCATTAACTTTATTCCCAATTCCTCCTAAACGATGCTCTTGCCTACTTACCTTCATTGTAGTCCTCCCATGGTTTCCTCAATCCCCCAATGTCCAAACCTTCAAGTTCTATGGGTTACTCTACAAGGTAAGAGAATTCTCAATTTCTTTCTTTTTCCATTCAAATTATCTTTTATGTGGTATAAATTTTAAGTTTCAATACCATGTTCTTATTTCCTTCTAATTATTGATCTACTCTATATTATGATCCGTTTCTGGATGGGTGAACATTTTCCCCTCTCTTTTTAATATTTTGTAAAACCATGTTGCGTAGCCGTTAGGCTGCCGAATTTTTGTAAGGGATTTCTCAATTATTATTTTATTTTGAGTTCCCTTCTCATTATTTATTCATATCTTCTTACCCAAGTGGAATAAAATATCAAGAATCATGTATATTATTGATTTTCTAATGTTCATGGAAAATTCATCATCATTATTCTTCTTCTCTCCCACTTTTTCAAAGAATTAAAAACATTGTTCGTGATGTGTCGAATTACCGACATCATGGACGATGTGATTTCAATTTCCATTAATTATTTCAAGTCTTGTTATTAAACCATCTATATGGTTGAAGTAGGTTATAATATATGTTTTATGACTCATCCATGGTTTTTTAATTATTTTTTACTCATGGATCTAATTTATAAGACAAAATGAGATTGTTATTATTAAAGAACCACTAAAATGATCTAAACGAACATCGTTAATGTTTCAACTTATGAATCATCATCACATTAAAAATCAAAATGATAAATGGTATAAATTATGTTACCTGAAATATTTAAATTCTATTCCATTCCAATTCTTGAATTTCACTTCCAATCAACAAGAACATCCATCATGAACCAATCTTGGAAATCATGTAAAGAACTCACCCAAAAACAGTGCAAGTGGAAAAATAATAACAATTAAAGGGTCAAATAACATTATGAAATGATCATATAATATGTTATATACATTAACATGTTTATTTAAAATATTAATAACACTCTTATATATATTATACAAGAGTTTTACACAAGTTTGAAGTAAGACCAACCCGAGATAAGGGAATTCTTAACCTGATTTCCATTCTTTGGGTTAACCTTCTACTTAATTATTTATGTGCTATTTAAATTGTTTGTGTGATGTTTCATATTTATATTATGTTTTATAATGTTTATTTAAAGTATATATACATTCTTCATAAATTCTATTAAGTCTCCCTTCAATTGTATGATATTTATAAGGGGATTTTATTTAAAAATACTATTTTTAAATTCGGTTTTATGAAATTCCAAACTAACATTTTTGTGGAATTATTCATGTTATATGATTATGTTTTAGTTCTTGGAAATTATTTATGATGAAGGGTGGGAAATATATTTCCCTCCAATTCATTTTGTATGAGTAAGTTGGAGGTCGGCCATATGGTTACTCCATGTGTAACTGCGATGGTTACACAAAGTAAGGTAGTCGTGAGGGTTACAAATTATAAGGTAACCAAGAATGGTTACAAGATTATGTAAGTAATGCCCCAAGATACCAATATGATTATATTTATGTTCTCATATTTTGTGTGGATCTTGTTTAAATCTCATGTTACACAAAGTAAGTATATATGGGTGACAAGAATGTCTTTTGAAAATGTTATCATACGTTACGAGTATTCATGGACTAATGTACTCTTTCCTTGTTTTTCATCCCCTACTGATATTTTGTGCTCATCCCAAGTTTTTAAATTACTTTCATAGGTGGATATGTAAGACAAGAAAATAATCCATTTTTGATGTTGAATAACATTCAAGGAGACTTGTTTTAAGTTTTAATGTTTTATATTTTGAAAAAAAATGGAAACTATTTTTGTGGTATACACTCTGTAATAATGTGTAATGTTATGAATGTATTGCCCTAATTCTATAAAGATCTAAAATTGAAAAGATCCTCAATGGAAATGGACGTTTTTTTTTCTTGACTAAATTCAAGATTATGTATGTAATAAGTTCGGGTCCTTATAGTTGGTATCAGAGGATGGTTTAGATAACTACAGGGGTTAGGGTGATGTTAATAGAATACCATAAATGATTTTCACTCTATGTTTAATTTGAAATGTTTTACCATTTAAATATTACCATGTTTCTTCATCTAAGACATTTTTGTTCAGAATGGTTGTATGCGGAAGGAACAGGGATTCTAAAGAAGAGAGGCACTGAGAGAATGACATCCTTTCGGAACTACAGCCCGGAATAGTAGGGATTGGAACCGAGCAGTTTTTGATAGTAATGGCACAACTAATGAAGGAAATAAATGGTGTTGGAATACATGAAAGAGAACCAATATAGGTACCACAATGGAACATGACAGTAGTGGAATATTTTATGAGACAACATTCTCCTATATTCAATGGATCTTCTGACCCAGTAGCAGCTGAAGAATGGATCAAAGCCCTTGAAAGGATATTCGATGTTGTGGGATGTTCATACAATCAAAATTTAAGTATCACCATTTATTGTTTTGAAGGGGAAGCTGATATGTGGTGATCAATGGTAATGAATATCAGGTGTAGAGTTGATTTTGATGCCTTAGAGTGTGATGAATTTAAAAGTCTTTTCCTTGAAAAATATTTTCCGAAGGTGGTGCGACTTATAATGGAGAAGCAATTCCTTGAATTGAAATAGAAGGAGGAAGATTCAGTGGCTATGCATGAAGCTAACTTCAACCGACTGGCAAGGTATGCTCCAAATCTTATTCAAGATCTTGATAGAAAAATCAACCGCTTTTACTCAGGACTGAAGCCAAGGAATCGAAGGATGTTAGCCTCCTGTGAATTCAAAATTTACGAGAAACTTGTCTAATGTGCTGATAGGGTATAGATGAATTTTTTTAATGATCTCGTTCATTTTGGAAACAAAGAGAAGAAGAGGTCAAATTGGTAAGCAATGGGTAATAATCAACCAAAGAAATCTAATGGTAAGAAAATCCAATTTCCAGTTTGTGAAAAGTGTGGAAAGAAGAACCTTGGGAAATGTCTTAGAAAAACTGGGATGTTTTTTAAATGTGGTAAGTTTAGACATATAGATCGAGTTTTCAATGAAAATGATCCTAAGGAAAATTTTGATAAGCAAACCGTAAAGTGTTTCAAATGTGGTGAGATGGGTCATTATGAAAATTCCTGCCCAATGACAGATCTGAATGATGCAAAGAAGAAAGACTAAAAGCAGAAAGGTGTAGTGAGATCCTTTGAGACTACGTCAGTATAAGTCGGGCCATCCAATGAAGTTGTATCAGGTACTTTGTTTGTTCACTCATATTTTTCTAAAGTTTTGTTTGATACAGGGTCTACACATTCCTTCGTCTCTGAGAAATTTTTTGGTAAATTGGAAATATCACCTCAACAAATGAGACTCAAACTTGTTGTTAAAACACGAGGGGAAATGTTATAGAAAAGATGAATTATAAGAATCTTTCTATTGTGGTCTGTGGAAAGAATTTAACTTCAAATCTAGTTGTTTTACCCTTAGTCGAGTTTGATGATATTCTGGGAATGGAATGTATTTCTGATTGTCATTCTAAGACTGACTATAGATCTAAAGAAGTTGTTTTTTAGAAAGATTTTTAGTTTGTATACAATAATGAACCCATACAATTGATAACATATCAGGAAGCCGAGAAAATATTGAAAGATGGAAATGAATGTTATCTTGATCATATTGTTGAAAACAAGGGAACAATTCAATTTAATGATGTGCTAGTTGTAAGTGAACACATTGATGTTTTTCCTGATGAGTTACCTAGTGTCATACCTGATCGAGAAGAAGAATTCACAATTGACTTAGTTCTGGATGCTAAGCCAATTTCAAAACCCCCTTATCGTATGGCTCTAGTAGAACTTCTTGAATTGAAAATTCAGTTGCAGGATTTTCTTGACAAAGGCTTCATTCATCCTAGCACTTCACCATGGGGAGCCCCTGTTTTTTTGTTAATAAGAAAGATGGTTCCATGAGAATTTTCATTGATTATATAGCTTTGAATAACATCACTATTAAAAACAAGTATCTTTTGCCTTATATCGATGAATTTTTTGATCCGCTCTAGGGAGCTCAGTACTTTTCCAAGATTTACTTGAGATCCAGATACCATCAGTTGAAGGTGAAGGAGGTTGACATCCTGAAAACAACCTTTCGTACTAGATATGGGCATTATGAATTTGGTGTTATGACGTTTGGATTAACTAATACACTTGCTGTATTCATGAATCTTATTAATAAAGTATTTTATGAATTCATGGATAAGTTTGTGGTTGTATTTCTTGATGACATTATGGTATTTTCTAAAAATAAATAGGAGCATGAAAAAAATCTAAGGGTTGTTTTTCACACTTTAAAAGAAAATAAACTATATAGAAAATTCAGCAAGTGTGATTTTTGGTTTCAACAGATTTCTTTTCTTGGGAACATTGTAAATAAAGATGGAATAACAGTTGATCCTTCCAAAACAAAAGTAGTTGATGAATGGCCAAGACCCACAAATGTTACATAGGTTCATAGATTTCTAGGCTTAGTAGGTGGTTACCAGTGGTTTGTTAAGAACTTTTCACGGTTATCTAGCCTGATAACTAAGTTAACACAGAAAGGGGTTAAGTTTGTTTGGTCAGAGTAATGTGATGTTTGTTTTCAAGAACTGAATAAGAGATTGGTGAATGCTCCAATTTTTTCCTTACCTTACCGAAATGGTGAATTTTTCATCTACAGTGATCCTTATTTGAAGGGAATTGGTTGTGTTTTGATGCCGAATGATCAGGTAATTGCATATGCTTCAAGAAAACATAAACATCATGAGAAAAATTATCCAACACATGATTTCGAATTAGATGTTGTGGTTTTTGCTTTGAAAATTTGGATCCATCATCTATACGGAACCAAATTCCAAATATATACTAACCATAAAAGTATAAAGTATATATTCACTCAAAAGTATTTATACATGAGGCAGAGAAGATGGATAGAACTGATAAAGGATTATGACTGCACAATCAATTACCATTCAGGAAAAGAAAACAAAGTAACGGATGCCTTAAGTCAGAAACATCAAGCATAATTAACCATGCTACGTTTGGAACATGATCCATTGATTAATGATTTTTTGAATTTTGTCTTAGATGTTGTTGGTGCAGGGAATACCTCTGTTTTATTTCAGGTTTTGGTGCAGTCTTCATTGTCAGAAAGAATTAAGCAAGTGTAGAAGGAATATCATGAGCTACAGAAAAAGTTATAATTGGTTAAAATGGGTAAGTTTACAGAATTTATCCTTGAAAAGATTGGGTTTTAAGATTTGGGAAAAGGTTGTGTGTGCCTATTAATTCTTATTTGAATAAATATTTGTTGTGTGAAGCTCATAGTTATCTATTTTCTATTCATCCTGGCAGTACTAAGATGTACAGAGACCTTTGGGAGTATTATTGGTGGGATGGAATGAAAATATATATTGATGATTTTACCATGAAATGTTTGAAATTTCAACAGGTTAAAGAAGAGAAGAAGTTACCAAAGGGGATGCTTCAGCCTTTTTTAGTACCAGATTGGAAATGAGAGAATGTATCCATGGACTTTTTGGTGGGACTACCAAAGACTTCTCGAGGTAACAATGTGATTTGGGTTATTGTTGATCGGTTAAAAAAGTCTGCACATTTTCATTCAATTTGAGATACAATGCCTTTGGATCAACTTTCTCAATTATACCTCAAGGAGATTGTCAAGTTATATGGAGTTACTGTTTCTATTGTACCTGACTGAGATCCTAGGTTCACTTCTAACTTTTTGAAGGGACTTCAAAAGTCGTTGGGAACAGAGTTAAATTTCAGTATAGCTTTTCATACTCAATCATATGGGCAGTCAGAATGAACGATTCAAACCTTGGAGGATATGATTTGAGGTTTTTCAATGGACTATTAGGGATGTTCTGATCAACATATTTCTTTAGTTTGGTTTTCTTATAATAATAGTTTACATTCCAGTATTCAAAGGGAACCTTTTGAGTCCTTGTATGGGAAGCAGTGTCGGACTCCAGCGTTTTGGGATGAAGTCGGTGAAAGAAAGTCTATGGGGTCGTAATTAGTTGAAGAAGTGGCTGAGAAAGTGAGGATGATCCAGTATCACATGAGGAAAGCTCAGAGCAGGCAGAAAAGTTATGCAGATAACAGAAGGAAAGACTTCTCTTTCAAGGTAGGTGATCATGTTTTCCTTAAAATCCCTCCTTGGAAAAGTGTGATGTGTATTGGTAAGAAAAGGAAGCTAAGCCCATGGTTCATCGGTCCTTTTGAATTCTTGAAGAAAGTTGGAATAGTTTCATATCGTGTAGCTTTGCCTCTAAGCTTGTTTCAGGTACACAATGTTTTTCATGTTTTGATGTTGAGAAAGTATGTGTCGGATTCATCACATGTGTTGAGCCCAGAAGCAGTTCAGCTAGAAGAGAACCTTTCTTATGAAGAGAAAATAGTTCAGATTCTTGATCAAAGGGAACAAGTATTGCGGAATAATTTAATCCACCAGCTAAAGGTTTTGTGGAGAACCCACATGGTTGAAGAAGCAACATGGGAGTCTGAAAATGTTATGAGGGAAAAGTACCCTTAGTTGTTTAATAAGTAAATAAAATAGCGAGGACAAAATTTCTAAAAGGTGGGGATAATGTAACACCAAAAGTTTTTCTAAAAATAAATTGAAATGCATGGAACTTTGTTTTAAGTAGATATATTTTAAACTAGCCTTTAAAACATAATTTTCCACTTCTATGTTTTTAATTTAAAGAAACTGTCATCTAAATTTGTGTTCAGTATGTTATTTGGAGCCTATTGGAACCAACTTGTTTTTTTTTGAATAGTAACATACCCTTATGAATAGTAATATGACCCTAATGAATAGTAAATTTTATTATTATTTTATTTTATTAATTATTTAAGATAATAGCATATAGGTTAATTTTTCATTGTGATATAGAAGTAGTTACAGAATTAGAATCGTTAATTCTTGAATTAAGTATGCTTTTATGTAAAAATAAATTTAATAACGTTTAGAAAATTCTTTTCAAAAAATGGACTTCATTTTTGAAATCTAACCATCGATAAATGGTTAGGGTGAATTTTTTGAATTTTTCAGAAACATTTGATTTTTCAGTGAATAGTAAAAAATACAGTTTTTAGTTTTGGTGTGTTAATGACATCATTAATGATTTATTAATGATGTCAAAAAGCTGGTAGACTTGTGTATAGTTAAATAAGATGTGAGGTGTCCCATGTGGATTATACCATGGGAAAATACCATGGGAAAGCCCATGGTTTTGTAAATACCATCTATGAGGTGTCCCATGAATATTATTAAACTATTCCCTTACTTTCCCTATAAATACCAACCCATTCCTCCATTACCATAATTCCCAATTCCTCCTCAACGATGATCTGGCCTCCTTACCTTCATATAAGTCCTCCTAGGGTTTCCTCAATCCCCCATGGTCCTAACCATAAAGTTCTAAGGGTTACTCTACAAGGTAAGAAAATTCTCAATTTCTTTCTTTTTCCATTCAAGTTCTCTTTTATGTGGTATAACCTTCATGTTTCCATACCATGTTATTATTTAATTATAATTATTGATCTAGTCTATATTATTATTCATTTATGTATGTGTGACCCTTTTCCCCTCTCTTTTTAATATTTTCTAAAACCATGTTGTGTAGCCATTAGGCTGCCGGATTTTTGTAAGGGATTTCTCAATTATTCTTTTATTGTGAGTTCCTTTCTCAATATTTCTCCATCTCTTCATACCCCAGTGGCATGAAATCTCCAAAATAATATATATTCTGGATGTTCTCATGTTCATTTAAAATTCATCATCATTGTTCTTCTTCTCTCCCACTTTTTAAAATAATTAAAAACATTGTCCATGATGTGTCGAATTACCGACATCATGGACGATATGATTTCAATTTCCATTAATTATTTAAAGTATGGTCATTGAACAATTTATTTGGTTGAACCAGGTTATAATATATGTGTTATGACTCACCCATGGTTTTTTAATTATTTTTTTACTCATGGTTTTAATTTATAAGACAAAATGATATTGTTATTATCAAAGAACCACTAAAATGATGTAAATGAACATCGTTACTGTTTTAACTTAAAAATAATCCTCATATTAATCATAAAAATGATAAATTGTATAAATTATGGAACTTTAAATATGTAAATACCTTTCCATTCCAATTCTTTAATTTCACTTCCAATCAACAATAACATCCATCATGAACCAATCTTGGAAATCATGTAAAGAACTCATCCAAAAACAGTGCAAGGGGAAAAATAAAAACAATTAAAGGGAAAAATAATGTTATGAAATTATCATATAAGATGTTATAAACATTAAATTTTTTATTTAAAATATTAATAACACTATTCTAACTATTATACACGAGGTTTAAACAAGTTGGAAGTAAGACAATCCCGAGGTAATGGAATTCTTAACCTGGTTTCCATTCTTTGGGTTGACCTTCTACTTCATTATTTATGTAATATTTAAATTGTTTCTGTGATGGTTTCTATTTATATTGTGTTTTATTATGTTTATTTACAGTATATATACATACTCCATCTAGTCTATTAGGTCTCTCTTCAATTGTATGATATTTGTAAGGGGATTTTCTTTAAAAATCATCTTTTTACATTTGGCTTTACGAAATACTAATGTAATGTTTTTATTAAATTATTCTTTTTGTGTGATTATGTTTTGGTTCTTGATAATTATTTATGATGAAGGGTGGGACCTATATTTTACTCCAATTTATTGGGTATGAGTAAGTTGGAGGTGGGCCGTATCGTTACTCCAAGTGTAACTGGGATAGTTACACAAAGTAAGGTAGCCGTGAGGGTTAAAAATTATAAGGTAGCCAAGAATGGTTACAATATTATGTAAGTAATGACCCAAGATACCACTATGATTATCTATATGTTCTCATGTTTTGTGTGGATCTTGTTGAAATCTCATGTTACATAAAGTAAGTATATATGGGTGATAATAATTTCTTTTTAAAATGTTTTCATATGTCATGAGTATTCATGGACTAATGTACTCTTTCCTTCTTTTTCATCCCTTACTGAGCTTTTGTGCTCATCACAAGTTTTTAAATGACTTTCACAAGTTAATGGATATGTAATACAATTAAGGCATCCATGTTTAATGTTGAAGAAAAGTCAAGGAGTCTTATTTTAAGAATTAATGTTTTATATTTTGAAAAAAATGGAAACTGTTTTTATGGTATCCACTCTGTAATAATGTGTAATGTTATGAATGTATTTTCCTAATTATCTAAAGCTCTAAACTTGAAAATATCCTCAATGTAAAAGGATGTTTTTTTTGACTAAATTCAAGATTATGTATGTAATATGTTCGAGTCCTTATATTTATTCCATGATAAAGGAATGTGGAACAAATACATGAAACTATATAATAGATATGTAAATGTTCATAAAGGTGAATACCATTAATAGAGAAATAAGCATGGTATTCACTACACAATGACTTTGGCTAGGAAAATCCCTGTGCTAATAGGGCAGCATAACGATGTGACATAATAGTTCATAAAAATGGTTTATGGGAGATAAATGGGAATCACATCATATTTACATGAAATTAAATGTAATTGGGTCATATAGATACATTTCCCAAAAAATTTAATGGAATTTAGATGCATAATATAAAAGAATTTCTTGAATCTAAATGAGAAGAGAGAAATCTGTTACGGAATTTCAGCATGGTAAAAGGAGTACATTGGAGGAATTAATGAGAGAGAAAGGGTTATCTCATCGTTCAAACATATGTAGGGAATTATAGGGGAGGTGAGATATCATACCCCAACATTTGTAATTGAAAACAAAATGGTATAACAACATAATGAAATTTTGACAAAAATGAGAAAGGTTTAAATCCATTACTTGAAATGTGATCTCAAAGGCTTGATAGAGGCTTGATATAGGATTCATGTGAACCTGGAACGACTTGGTAGGATAATAGATAGAGGAAGTAAGATTAGGGACGTTCCCCAAGGGTTTTGATTGAAGAGAAGTTGGACCTTGGGTGGGTTTATTTATGAAAAGAGAGGGAATTCTTTATTATTTAGGTTTTGGACACCACATATTAAACTAATAAAAACCACTAACCACCCCATTGATTTTTTCCATGGTTTTTTCCAAAGTGGAGTGAAAAATATTATTTTATAAGTCCATTGTCGGAAAATGTTAAAATATTAGGATTGATTATGTATAGGTGAGTCACACTCTCAAGAAAATCATTTTAATATGTCAAAATATTGTATATGTCTTGGAGGTTCCACCAAGGCAAAATAAAATTAATAAAACTAATCTAAAATTAAATTACTTTAAAGTTAAAAAATATATTGGTTGAATAACCCATTTATTGTATTTTATTGAACCACTATTGGGTCATTATTATGTTATAAAACACATTATATATTTAAACAGTATTTAATTTTTATCCAAAAATTCTACTGCCTCAAAAATTTTTGAAACATTAACCATTGGATAATTTTGACATCCTGATTGAAAAAATAATATTCTTTTTATCTAAATATTTTCCTAAATAGGTGAATTTTTAATTATAAAAAAAATCACATTTTTAGAAATTTCACAAGTTTTGACATAAACAACTTTCAAACATTAATAAAAATTAAAATTGTATTTAAAAAATTATGCAATCATTTATATTTAATAAAAATTAATTTTGTAAAAATATTTTATTAAAATATTATTTAATTCAAAAAACCATTAATTTATCCAAATAGTTTTCTTAGTTGAATATCAACTAAAAATACTATTTTTTCTTTAAAAACAATATAAAAAGTAACAATAATAAAATGAATGTATATTATTTACTCTATACAAAAATAATGCACATAATAATAGTTATAGGGTCTTGTTACATAACCCCTTATTACACCTGCATAAGACCTAAGGGTAAGGCAAACAATGGTGACAAAATCTTGGGGAGACTCAGATAACATTACTCAGGTTGTAATCTCTATTAACTTCCACTTCTCATATAGGCGGTTCCATTCAAGCTTAATATGTTGAAGCTCAACTTGTGATTGGTCAAGAGAAAATCCCAATGACACCACCTCCTTTCTAAGCTCGGACAAATGGGATTCATATAGAGAAATTATATTGGATGAGGCCATCACATCCTTTGTCTTCATAAATTGAATTTGTTAAAGCCCTATATTTATAATAATCATTTGATAAATATTCAATTTCTATATTTGCAAAGATTAAAAATTTTAATGGTATTTTGAACTCCAAAAACATAAATCCATGGAAGTTAATGTGTCTTATAATACCATTTTATAATGTAATAAATTTAATCAAATCAACAAAAATTTTTATTAATAAAAGTCTGGGTTGTTAAAATATTCCCCTCTTAAGAAATTTTTCCCTCGAAATTTCATTTTCCAAAACTAAAATCGATACGGGTAACTATACTTCATCACTTCCTCTGATTCTGACATTGCTTCTTCAAACTTGTGGTTTCTCCACAACACCATGACGAGGGGAATTGTCTTATTTCATATAAATGTTTCCATAAAATCTATGATATTCATCGGCTTCTCTTCATAAGAGAGGTAATTCTCCAATGATACCACCTCTAGATTTAGTACATGTGATGGTTCAGTTATGTACTTCCTCAAGAGTGATACTAGGAATAAATCATGTACTTGAGATAGGTTTGTTGGGATTCCTGTTCGATATGCCACTACCCTAATGCGATCAATGATCTCAAAAGGGGCGATGTACCTTGGACTAAGCTTTCCCTTCTTCCCAAATCTCTTAACTCTTTTCCAAGGTGATATAAAGAGGAGTTTCGTGTCTCCAATATCAAACACTAGGTCTCGTTGAAGATTATCATTATATCTCTTTTATCGACTCTGGGTAGCTTTAATGTGTTGTTGGATGGTCTTAACCTTCTCCACTATTTATTCAACCATTTTTTGGCCTAGAAGTTTTCACTCGCCAACTTCATCCAAACATGCCAGTGTTCTGCACCAATTCCCATAAAGGGCTTCATAAGGAGCCATTTGGATGCTTGAGTGGAAACTGTTATTATAAGAGAACTCAACTAGAGGAAGACGTTGGTCCCATCCAACTTTGAAGTCCATTGATAATTCGCTCAACTTTTCCTCAGGTTTTCAGATACTCCACCTAGATTGGCTATCTTTTTTAGGTTAATAAGTAGTACTGAAGTTCATCTCAATATTCAAAGCATGTTGAATACACTTCTAGAACATTGAGTTGAATCTTGGATCTCGATCAGATACAATAGACAGTGGTGCTCCATGTAGCCTTACCAATTCTCTGATATATATATGTTCCATTTTATCTAATTAGAGATTCTCTCTAATTTTAATGATGTGTGCAGTCTTTATAAGATGATATACAATAACCTAGATATCATTGTTTTCTTTGGAAGTATTTAGAAGTCCGGTGACAAAGTCCATGGTGATGTTATCCTATTTCCATATTAGTTGGATCATATTCAACTCTTTTTGTGTGAATATATACTTGACCCTATTGTGATCTGTGTATATTTCACACATCTCCCTAAAGAGGTAATGTCACTAAAATTTTAAAATAATGATTACTGCAACGAAATCCAGATCATGTGTTGGATAGTTTTTCTCATGAAATTTAAATTTCCTTGAAGCATATGCAATTCCTTTTTCATTTTACATCAACACACACCCCATTCCCTTCAACTAGACATCGCAAAATGCCACAAAAAGTTCTCCACTTATGGGTAAAGTGAGTATGGGAATAGTGATAAGCCTCATTTTCAACTCCTTGAAGCCCTCTTCACATTCATCATTGCAAGATAACTTTACTCCCTTCCGATTTGGATTGATGAGAGGGTTTGAAAATCATTGTAAATTTCTCACAAATCGGCGTTAATATACTGCTATCCCCATGAATCTAAAGATATCTATCACATATGTTGGCCTTGTCCAACCCTCAATTACAGCTGTCTTGGAGGGATCTATAAATATCCCATTACTTGTGATGATATGACCCAAAAATGAGACTTACTTCAACTAGATCTCTCACTTTCTATACTTTGCATAGAGATTCTCCTTCCTCAAGGTCTCTAGTACAGTGCTTAGACTCTCCTCATGCTCTTCCATGGTTTTGGTGTATATTAGAATATCATCTATAAATACTACCAAAAAAATTTCAAGGTAATATTTCAAGACTCTATTAATCAATTACATGATTATGTTTGGATCATTAGTGAGTCCAAAAGGAATTTCTATGAATTCCCAGTGCCCATATCTTGAACAAAAAGCAGTCTGTGGATATCCACTTTCTTCACCCTTACTTGGAAATATCCGAACTGCATATCCACCTTAGAGAAGTATTGTTCTCCATGTCGTGGATCTAACAATTCATCTATTCAGTACATAGGATAATTTTTCATTATCATGATTTTTTTGAGCTTATGATAATTAATTCAAAGGCACATTGACCCATCCTTCTTCTTGACGAAGAGGACTGGTGCACCCCGTGGTGAAGCACTTGAGAGTATAAACCCTTTTTACAGATTCTCCTATATTTGTTTCTTTAGCTCACCAATCTCCACAAAATCCATTCTAGAAAGAGTCTTGGATATTATAAACAACCCAGGTATAAGATCAATTATGAATTAAACATATCTTCTATCAGGAAGACAAGGAAATTCCTTAGGAAACACATCATCAAACTCCCTCACAATAGGCATGTCTTCAAGAATGGTTGGTTCCGTAGACATAATCATCTGAGAAAGATCTCAATTCTCATAGGGAAGTATTATCCATGCTTGATAAGATAGTTCTAAAGAAGACTCATACTCCTCCATGCACTTGCATAGAATCAGGGGTCGACTCTCAATATGGAGAGTGATTTCCCTCTCACGAAAATTTATGTTCGCTATATATAAGTAATAACAATCCATGAAAAGAATTGCATAAAATTACACCAAAGGGTGTATGATGTGGTTCGTTGGGAAGTTAAATACACAAATTATGATAGGGGAGGTGTTATATTCATGGGATGAAATGATTGACCCAAAATCCATTATCAATGAAATCTATACTTCCATGATTTGTGGTGGTGTTGAGATTTTTCTACTAAACTTTTGGGATATAAAATAATGTGTAAAACCAGAATAAAAATGTAATTTCACTATTCTTGAATGAATAACTAGCATATATATCACCACTTCGTTTTCGGGGTTCACTTCTGTGGTAGGGTTGGAAAAATCTCACCCTTGCTTCCTTGGAGGTTGTTGGTTTCCTAAAAAAACAATTGTCTTAGAAAACTGGTTTTCAAATTTCAATTTTTATTTGCAGTTGAATAAATAAACAATGTATTTAGGGTTAAACGGAGCATTCTGATCCGCTATCATAGTTCCAGGTTTTTTTCATCAGTTAATGTCTCGGTTCCTTTATCTTAAACACCTAAAACATTTACTTATCCCCTTCAGGAAATTTTTGGGGTGCTTATTCATGCTCCTTTGGAAAGTGGGGTGCTGGATTTTCGTAGCACCATTGGATTTATCCATCAGAACACTAGAATTAAGGTCCACATTATACTTCTTATCCCTAGGATACCTCTGAGATTCACCGATATCCATTTCTACTTTGAGGGAACATCAGAAAATTTCCTCATATCTCTCGAAGTCATAGATCGACAATAATTTCTGTTGGCTAGGTTTTAGCCCACCAAAGAAGAGGTTAGCCTTGAATTCAGGGGTAATGAAAATGCTAGAGGTTTATCATGAAATCGTTGTGAAGTTTTCCTCATACACTTTGATGGATTTATCATCTTTTTTCTTGAGGGCATGAATGTTTATTTAAATATTAAGTCGGTGGGTGTGAGGAAAGTATTTATCAAAAAACATTTTTCGGAAATCCTTACATTCCAATGCCTCGATATCCTCCACAAGCTTCGTACTTTTGATCAATGTAAACCATTTATCATCTTCACCCTTCAAATGATAATCATCCAGAATAACCTTCTCATGTTCAGTACATTAAAGGACTAAGAAGATATTTTCAATAGAGTTGATCCATTGTTCGTAAATTGAAGGATTCAATGATCCATTAAAATTAAGAGGCGTTTTTTCCATAAAGCTCTAGATTATGACTTATTATTTATTAGGGGGGTTGAACGTTCCTATTGACTAATTTTTCTATTTAAAACCTTGGTTAATTAATAGAGTATCGTGAAAACGTTTTCAATTCCCACTCTCATCAGATTGGGCATCTCATTAGAATAGTCATCACTTTGATCTTCACATCAGATGTTAGCCCGAGTCCCCCTATTACTGGCCATTGGTGGGAATAAAAATAAATTTAGGTATAAAATATAAAAATGGAATCCATAGAAAAAATATATAACATATAAATTACTTTTATTTCCTTTACTTATGAATTTATAGGCTTAAATATATGTTATACATGATCTACTTCCCAACATATAGTCTTAAGGGAATTTTTTATTCCCATAATAATGGTTCAAATTGAGCATCTGAGTTTTCCAAATCATATCCCCTGGGATTTTCATAACCAAGAGTGCAAAAATTCCCATTTTCATGCACCAGTTCATGTCTGAGTCTTGCTAAAAGTGGTGTTTTAAGGTTTTACCCTTCGATTCATTTGTGCCAGAGCTGCCTCTGCCTACTCGTATCCAGACAGGGATGTATTTTTTTGACAAACCACTTACACAATACACACCAAATTATGGATGTTTTTTATTATAATTAGTCTTATCCCTAAAGCTTTCACTAGGGTTTTCTAATCCTAATCCAAGAAATAAATAAACATATCCTATGATACCAACTATAACAACCTTGCTCTTTATTACACAAATATACATGATTTATTACGTAAAATTTAACTTAATAAAACTATGAGTATAGAGATATCTAGTGTCTTGAGAAATTATAAACATTACATAACAACTTAGAAAATAAAATATGACATATTTGTAGAATAATTCTTTTAAATTACCATAATATTCGTTTATACATAGCATTGCATGTGATAACCTGGGGACATGCATAAGAAAAGGTTGAGATATAAAGCCCAGTATGAGAGTAAACAAGAATTAACATGAAGAATATAGTACATGTTACTAAATAGTATTATCAATGGATTATAAGAGAAACATGAACATAAAGTCATGATATAGCAGGATTATCATAACATTGAAATGTGGTATCAACATTTAACATTATATTAACCTGATCCAAGGCTCTGTACACTTGGATCATGAGTAAAACCACATTAAACATGAATTATCATTAGAAAACCCTTACTGAACTTGTCTTATCCTGATACTAATCTTTACCAAATTCATTAGATCGCTATCAGGGCACACCCTTCTTAATCATTTTATTTCATGCATATGTGTTCCACATGAATCATAAAACATGGAATCATTAAACATTATCATTTATTCCATGATAAAGGAATTTAAAATTCATATGTAAAACTATATAATATATATGTAAATGGTATTAAAGGTGAATACCCTTGATAGAGAAATGGGCACGGTATTCACTACACAATGACCATGGCATAGAAAATTGCAGTGGAAATTGGGCAGCATAATGACATGACATAAGAATTCATAAAAATGGTTGATGAGAGAGAAAGTGGTATCTCGTCATATGTATAAAAAATGAACAGTAAAGGGGTCATATAGATACATGTACCAACATATGTAATGTAATTTAGACACATAATATAAAATAATTGTTTGAAAGTAAATGAGGGGAGAGAAATCACTTACGGAATTTCGGCATGGTAACATGTGTACATGTGAGGAATTAATGAGAGAGAAAGGGGCCTCTAATCATTCAAACATATGGATGGAAGTATAGGGGAGGTGTGAAATCATACCCCAATATTTTTAATTTAAAACAAAATGGTATAACAACATTATGAAATTTGGACAAAAAATGAGAAAAGAAGAAATCGCATACTTGGAAGTGTGATCCCAATGGTTTGAGAGAAGCTTCGTGGGAGCTTAGGGAGCCTTGGGAGGATACTAGAGAGAGGATGGTAGAGTAGGGACGTTCTCCAAGGGTTTTTAGTTAAGATAAGTGGGATCATGGTAGGGTTAAAATAGGAAACAAGAGGGAATTATTTATTATTTAGGTTTTGGAAACACACATTACACTAATCAAAACCACCAAACAACCCATGGTTTTTGTCCATGGTTATTTCCAAAGGGTAATGTAAAAAAATATTTTATAAGGGAATTGGTTGAACTTATTAAAATATTAGGTTTTCTTATATGGAGGTGAGTCACACTATCAAAGAAATTATTTTAAAATGTTAAAATGTTTTATAAGTCTTGGAGGGTCTACTAGGGCACCATAAAATTAATCAAAAAAATCTAAAATTACATTATTTTAAAGTTAAACCCTAAAATGGCCGAACATACAATTTATAGTATTTTATTTCATCACTGTTGGGTAATTATGATTTCATAAAACACAATATATGGTTGATTTTTGGTACCAAGTAGAAGCACTCATACCCATTGGATTTGTTGAGTGGCTAGAGGGGAGTTTCCATTGGTGAGGCTAGTTTAGAGAATCTAGTTGATTATTAAATGCGGAGATGCACCACACACCCGTAGGTGATTCTGAAATGTGTAAATCTAACGATTTCTTCTAGATATGTTTAAGAAATTTCCCTAATTACTTTATATTCATTATTATTATTCTTCTACACATTATTATCTTCTTGACTATCTCTTTTAATGTATATATTTAACTTCAATATTTTCTTTTTTTTTCTAATAGATCATTTGATTTTTTGGTTTGGTTCCTCTTTTTTTATTTTTGGTTCATAAAATTAGGTTTTAAAATGGAAATTTGTTTGAAAATTGTAAATTGGTGTTAATTTTTTTAAGGTAAATATGTATTTGACTCTTAAAAATGATAAAAACTTGATTTTCTAAATATATTTCAAACTATAGATTATGGACTATTTTGATAATGGAGATATATTGATTATATGGTGCTTACATACTGAGCTATTTATGATCACACCCTACTAGTTCCACTTAGCGTCATTAGACCCAAGATATTTTATAGGATTATTATTTTTCATGGTTTTGATATGGATAGTTTTAGTTCTTTTTTATGGTTGTCACCAAGAGGTCACATAGAGACTTATTCAAGTTCTAGTTGGTTCTAGTTTTGTTTACAGTTTTAAAATTTTCTCTCTTTCTAATGTATCATGTTTTTGTTGTGAATTTATTGATTCCTAGTTATTATTTGATTGTGATTAATACACTATTTGGTCTATTTGTATCATTTTATATTAGGATAAATCATTCCCACTTGGTTTATCTTTGATTCTAGGTACTAGTTTCTATTCTGGGAGGATCGGGAATTCCTTTTAACACATACTATAGGATAAGTTAGGTTTTGGGTCATTTGGAATCCATTTTTTGTTTTGTTACATAAAAAAATTACTTCCTATGAAAATCATTGTGGATTTTTAGAATTTAATAATGTTGGAGTTAGTTCCCCATAACCAACTATTATTCAATTTCCAAAATATTCATGAAGGAAAATATAAATTTATATCTTTTCACATGATGATAGTTCATATTTGCTGGAGCTATGTGATAATGTTCTAAGGGTATAGTCATATTGTAATTCCATAGAATTTCCCTACTACGATGACAACCCATAAGATCCGTGATATTATTCTCCAATTTATTTTTTATAGATTCATGATATCATTTGATGAGAAGTAAATGATATAGTATATCAGGGGTGGTTACTCATAAGACATTGAGATGTTTTATCAGTGTATGCACTTTATAATATTCAAAGTATATGATTATGAGATCATGACCTTCTAATATGAAATAAATTATTATATGTGCCATTGGATGTTCTTATCTATGGACACGTTTGATTTTCCTTAGACATGATGATTATAATTAATAAAAATCATCAGTTGTGTACATTTTTTTTATGATGAAAATTAATATGACATATTCTCTTGTCGAAGTAAGTTATCTTGGTTGTTTCATGAGTGATATTCCATTAATGAATAATGAAAAAAGGATTTATTCCTTATTTTATTTAATGAAAGTTAATACTTTAGACCCTTTATTTGTAATTGGGATACATAATGAAATCATTGGACATATTGATATTTGGGGAATTAAATTTAAAAAAATCAATTAATGATTCATTGACGACATATTTTGATGGAGACTGCATGAAACTTTCTTTATTAGAGATATTTTGATAAGTGGACTATATTAGACAGTGTGCATTCATATGATATTGTATGTCATTGTAACAATATCTTCATTCTATATGGGATACATGGATTGTTTCTAGATGTTAACCTTGGACATTAGGTAGTGTAGGATAATTCCACTAAGAAAGGGTACTTTAATATCACACACTTAGTGTATCCATATCCTAAGTTATATTTTTTATGAATTTAGAATGTGGAATAAATATAACTCTTGTACATGGATTGATAATTTTGGATGTTTTTTTGATCAAATATATTCAGTCACCATGAATATGAGAGAATATTATGTGTGTCCAATGTTAAATAAATACCTATTATTTGGATACTTATTTATTTATTTATATTGATATATAATATTTTTTTAATCTATAAAATATTCATAATAAAATAAATATATATTTATTTGGTTACATGAACATTTCAAAAATATTTATTTGTTGTTGTTTTAATATATATATATTTATTTATTTATTGATCAATAATGGAGTGATATCTATTTATTTATTTATATAAATAGAAATTCTTTAGAGTCTGATATATACTAAGGAGAACTAGAAGACTAAGATTAATGGTCCCATGAGAAATGATATATTAAATATTATTTGAGTAAATGTTAATTTTTTTAGTAAAGGAAATAATAATTATATATCATTCAGTTTAGATAATGTTAATAAATAATAATGACATGATTGTTATTTAGACATGGGGTTAACTAAGGATTAAAGAATAATAATGTCGCTTGTGTAATTTTTTATTCTATAACCCTATTATTATAAATAACCAATTATATTATTTTCTAGCACTTTCCAAGCGTAGCCACTGTTGTGAACAATGGTATCTAGAGACATTCCTCTGTGTCCCTAGAGAGCTCCTCTCTAATAACACTCTCAAGAAGATATAGTGGTCCTCCATAATTATCCTCTCAGGTATATGGGGAACTAGAGTAATTACATCTCTCTTATAAGGGTTCTATTGAGATAAAAATTGATCGATGAATGTGATAGAAGATAATTCTATGATGAAAATCAGAGGGTCATGAAACATGCGTGGATAAACACTAAAGTAAACTCAATCTTGATTCTTCTGGTGCAATAAATATGTGTTAATTGGTCTCAACTGAATCATCAATGATGAAATAATTCCAATAAGTGGTATTTTTTATCTTGACTCAAATTAATTATAATTTTTTCATGATCTTATCATGTGGTTTCAGGGGTTTCTGTTTAATCTAGTTTTGATGGGAAATCCAAAAGTGTTGATTAAAATCTATTTTTGGGCCTGGGTTCGACCACTTTCACTATACCAAAATGCCATGAAGTTGTATCAGATCAGTCACATGACAATTTATATTTATTTTGTATTCGTTGAATAATATACATGTTTATTATTAGTATTCCATTTCTATTAATTCATTTTTAATAAAAAATTCAATACTAAATGTTCTTTATCTTCATTTTATCCATAACATAAGAAGAATATATAAAGAATGAATAGAAATTTAATTGGGTGTTATTAAGTGTTCGAGAGAATGATATAGTTATAGGGTGTTTAACTGAAAAGTATACACCATGTAATTAGGTTCGTTGTATCATGATAATAGGG
The DNA here is from genome assembly GCA_963277665.1 of Viscum album. Lineage (NCBI taxonomy): Eukaryota > Viridiplantae > Streptophyta > Magnoliopsida > Santalales > Viscaceae > Viscum > Viscum album. Next base: position 1,788,964,540 of record OY728146.1, read on the forward strand.
GAGATACATGGATCACCGCATGGAAAATAGAACACTGAGTAATTTATACACAACATGTGGACTAGTAATATAGGAACTTGACTTTTGGGACTACATGTTGTGTAGCCTTCTTATATATTGTTTAGACCTACATGGATCACCATAAACTTTCTTGGAAACCATGTGATCAATATATTCACCACATAGAGCATTAATACATTAATCCAATCAAGTAATAATTAATAAAATTGCATGCCATGTAGCATATGTACACACTATATGAATCAACAATTACCACATGCTTACATGCCTAATTACCTGAGCATGTTACAAAAATACTCCTAATGAGATATACATAGTGTGAAGCTCACTTGTACATAACATTAAATCACCCAATAATAAATATAATTAAATTTTTCAAAAAAAAAATAAATAATTTTAGTATTAAAACCAAAAATCGATTTCTAATAGAAGGTGTGATACTATGTAACATTATTTTAATAGTATATAGATGCTCAAATAATTTTATATAATTAATTCTCCATAATACTCAACGTCTTTACTATAGGAATTTGAATCAATACATGTTGTCTGGTCTAACATGTATCCAATTATCACAAATTCCACATTTATTATGTGATATTATGATATATTGAATTTCATATTTATTAACCATGTGACTTTCTATATATTCTAACAGGATATGTCATTATTATATATGTGACTAAAAATAGTGAATTGGGCTATATTCCATGTTCCGTCCATGTACATATAGTGCAGTTATTTTTTTTTTAAATAAATATTTTGATTTATTTGAATGAAAATGATGGATGTTCTAGGATTTACGAAACAAGATATAATTAATGGATGAAGTATTTTTTAAGATAATTAATTGAATAAATTACAAGGTATTTTTTCATAACAAAATAATGAATTGAAGAAAATTATAGATAGTGTTCAATTAGAAATATATTACATGTGTGGATTATTATGATATTATAAGAACCAAAGTATGTGTTTGAGATATTTTAATTAAATTATTATATTATGAATTTTGTAATAATTAATTTTTTAATCTAAATTAATGGTCTGTAAGTCACCCCTCCACTATTATATAATTTCTTACATTCTTATGTTTTTGTTTATGTAAACCCCAATAAGAAATCATACGGTCCTCCTCACCTATATGCAAGTAAAGATTATGTAATGGATGTAGCTACATGATGAGTGGAGTGTTGATCTTAAAGACAGATTTTTTGGTTGGATTTATGGGTTATTGAAAAATTGGTAAAGAGGATATGATTGGGTGTGTTGGATTTTTTTTGTCAATGTTTAATTCATATGATAATATAAATCATAATATGAAAGGTGAAATGTTCATAGAGTTTATATATCATGAATGAAGTTCATGATGTAATGAAAATTGAAGGTAAAGACTCTACCATAGTGTAAGAGGCCACGAAATATTTTTATTGATTATGCCAAATAAGAGGCTCTAAATGAGTTCTCCATGCCACAGTGAAGGAACACATCATAGAGGAGGCTGGGTAGATTTTTAATAACATTAAAAAATTTAGGACCTCCATGTTGTTGTGAACTGCCCACATCACAGAGTACTGCTATATGGAATTCAAGGGATATTGAAATTTTGGGAATTATGTGCCAAAACTCTATGACTATGTCATATTCAATAGGTTTATTAAAGTACTGCACCATAGTGAGTAGACCAGTCCATATAGAGGAGATGGATAGTTCCCAATGGTTCTGGAAAAATTGGGGCCTCTGCACTACAGCTCCTATGAGCATGTTTTAGTCATGTGAATTCATGAATAACTATTACTTAGTGACCATAACATGCCAAAAAGTGTATTTTTGATATATTTCAATGGTTCTTGGTATATTTTGACCTTCACACTATATCACCTTGACCACACCACAACCATATGTGGCAGTTTGGTGAAAACAATTTAAAACCAACCAAATATGTTATAATACCTATAACCATGTTGAAGAAGCTTTTTATAGGATATTTTGAAAATTATTATTGACATGGGTTCATCTAATTACATTTTTAGTTTTTATTATTTATAAAAAACTATAATTTTATATTTTATAATAGGATCTTTTGGAACTAATATCAAAATAATGGTTTGGAAAAACAAAGTTGATGGTTCCAATTTGAATTTGGTATTCACATAAATAAAGGGTAAAATGTGTTCTACTCTGGATGATTTTTTGTAAGAAAAAATTAAAATCGTGTAGAATTGGGAGGGTAAAAAAGTAAAGAAGAAGAATAAGTTGTTTTTTATATTGCAACTGAGTGAATGGATCTAACAAATTATTCTATAGGTTTAACAAGAATAATAAGAAAACCACATTTACAATTAAAACCTATTTTGGAAGACTTTATTAATATTGATATCAATTAACATATATTTATTTTAGTTTGGGGTGAAATATCACATTCAGGAGACTTGATGTAATATGAGTTCAAGGAAAAACACTACTCATTATAACTACATAAAGATACTAGTTGGTCATATGATATTTATGGAATCTAGATCATCTCAGGCACTATACTTCTCATTTCAAGTGGTGAACCTTATAAATTTGAAGTTCCCTTATGTTATTTTTGTGTCTAAAAATGATCAAGATTTACTTGAACTGGTGATGGGGTTTTTTTACAATGAATATGTAAAATATTTGCAATCACTAATTCCCCCTATAAGCGATTCCTCACAAATCAAAGATGTGTATTCTCAAGTGGTATCAGATGAGGTTATCCTAATTTTTGATTTAATACTTAATGTTTTTGAATAATCCTCCCTTTTTTCAATGTGGTTGTTTGTAGGTTTTTGATGTTTATCATAGAAAATCATAATTCAACGAAAAATAGGGGCATTACATACTTTAATAGAGATAATTACCACAAATGGAAGTAAAATATGTTGCCTTAACTTCTATCGATCAGTTTAGAAGTTCTTGGGAAAGAAACTAATGGGTTTCCACCTCATAATAAAAATTCTTCTTTCACAGCAAAAGATAAAAGAAATATTACGAATGATGGTCATATGAGGATTGTTTTACTACCATTTTTATCTGAGAATGAACTTCTCAAATTTAGAGGTATCATGATATCCAAATGCACTTGGGATAAACTATTAAATTTCTACCATGTAAATAATATTGTAATCTAGTTTATGATAAAAAAATGTAGATTGAAATATGAAGATATGAAAATTATTAACTTTAAACTATTGATGATTTTTTCACAATAGTTACTGAGATTTTGAGTATAATCAGAATATATAGTGATAAATTGGAATATACAATAGGGGTTGTGATTATACTCCATATCCTACCAAATATTTTTTATGATAATTTATTTACTCTTGAATATAGGGACCCAGAATCACTTCTTATAGATGATTTATGTAGCATTCTCATTACCTATATGAATAAGAAATAATTTCTTATCAAGAATATATGTATGGATGAAAAATAAATATCTTTAGTTTCCCCAAAGAAACATAAGTATAAGAAGTAGTCTAAATAAAAAATATTTATTATTATGATTTTGATTTTGATTTGATTAAAAAGTTTAATATGATTTTTTCTCTAATCTCAATAAATGTGTTAAGATTTAAGGGATGGTTTAAAGTTAAACATCCACTAATTTTTTTGGGTATCGATATGTCATACATTTTGCTATAAATTAACCTTAGTTTTAAAAATATATAGTCATCGATGAAGAAGAATAAGTACCAAGTATAGTTTTTAATAAGATATTATTTATTTTTTAAAAACATAAATTTTTATCTAAAGGTAAGAGGAAACATTTCTCAAAATTAAAAAAGGTAAATTTCCTATCAGAATGTGAAATAATTGATACTAGTGATAAAGAAAAGAAAATAGACATGTCAAGATATTTTGATAAACAATTTCTCATTACAAGGGTTAATTAAAGAATAAATTAATATGGAAGGTGGTAGTGGTGTTGAATAAAATGAATAAATTGAAAGATAATTCTTACTAAAAATATAACTTAAGGAGTGTCTCTCAATGATCTCTATGTTGGACAATTAGATAAAATTTTTGAATAAGTAAAGAAATACTCTATAAGAAATGGAGGATTTTTAAATGGAGAGGAATTAATGTTTGAGAAAAAATTCGAAAACTTCAAAAATATTGTCAAATAACTAAAAAAATTATGATTCAATATGGAAGAAGATAAAGAGAAATAGATAGTATTCAAAATTTTATAAAATAATTGTTATATATGGAAATAGTGTTCAAAAAATTCAAACTATATTTTCAAAAAACTATTCACAAATTTAGGGATATCCAATGTAAGGGAGAGGCTCATAAAAGTTATCAAAGACTACTCATAAATAAAGTAAAAAGGTATTCAGAGAACATATACAATATCTAGGAAGAAGAATCAAATAAAAAAGATGATTGGAGAAAAATAAATTGATTTTCCAGAAGATGGAATTTCATAGTGCACCTTCATGAATATAAAGGCGACTAACAATAGTGAATAAAAAAGGGATGAGAAAATTTTTGATATGAATAAGGATGTGAAAGGAGTTGTTAAAATTTTTGTTTTTCATAAATGATCCAGAATTAATAGTGGTGAGAAGTTTTGAATTTAGGTTCTTAGTTTTAGATATCATGGTGTCTATAAAGAAAAATATTATTTTTATGGTTATTATTGGAACTATGGTAGTTTTTGGAAAATGTGAAGGTTCTATTAGTTTAATTACATAAACATTATGAGTTTATATTTTTAAGAAGTAAAAAATTAAGGGACAATCATCTCAATAAAAGGAGAACAATTTAGAGATACTCAGGAAAATATGAATTGAAAACTGAAAATAGATATCATCTATTAGAATATGTTTTTGAATGATATGAAAAACTATTTGTGTATTTAAAGGGGTGATTTTTATTTCATCATATCAAATATTATAAAGAGAGATCTCTTATATGTTTCGGATAAAGAAATATAAAGTTAATGAAAAATATATGGTTTTTTATTTTTCTTACAAAGCATCCAAATTAGAATATCCCCAGATTTTTGGGATATATTTGTTCTTAACATATGATAATAGTTTTTAATAATTTCATATAATTGATAAATGTAAAGAATTCTTCGTGACCTTTGGAGATGATGGGTCACTCAAAAAAGGTGGTTGATTGACATTGACTGGTAAAGCTTATTTAAAATCCAACAACACATTTTATATTGATTGACTAAAACATAAACATCCAAGTGTGCCTGAGTTATGTGATAAATAAAATGATGTTTTCTTAATTGATATTTGTTTTTTAAGGACCTTTAATGATCAATGTATTTTGGTAAGAGTATGGTTAATAACAGCTAATTTGTTTCATATTAGTGATGTTGTAAATTATTTTTAGTTATGAATTAATGAAGAAAATTGATTATGAAATTGATGACTTGTCCACCATGTCCAAAAAATATGTGTAAGATTATTTATGGAGACAATTTTTAGGGTGTTCAAAGTTGAAAAGATAATTTAAATGGTTGTTTTTAACTTTTAAAAAGTAAGGTATAGTGAATACTCTACATAATAAGGTTGAAGTATAATACTAGTTATCTTTTGGAGCTTATTCACCATAGAATTTACTGGTCAAATAGGAATTAATAAAAAATGGAGAAAATTATTTTATTCTACTTATTGAGTAATTTAAACAATTTAACAATATTATACTTATGAAACCTAGATCATAGGCTTTAAATTGGTTTAATGTACTAGGAGAAGTGCAGAGAATGAGTGTGGTTACTTTTTAAATATAATTGAAATTGATAGTGGTGTTGAGTTTACAGGTATAATATTTTAATATTATCTAGAGTTTCAATGAATTATTCATGAATATAGTGTTCTATACACAAAAAATGGTTTAGATGAACAAAATAAAATTTTCCTTGTGGATATGTCTTAGACTGTCTTATTGGAGCACGAATAATCTCATTATTTCAAGATATAAGCTATTTGGAGTAGTAGTTCATATCCAAAGTCATTATCATTGTAGGAAAAATTCATACATGTAATAATTTAATATCTATTACAATAAATATAAATGTTTAAAAATTTTATTGTTTTTAGAAACCACTATATTATCAATGCTAGTTGAAAATATGGGAAATTTTGAAAGAAGAGTTGTCGATAGTATCTTACTTGGTTATCCACCAAATATAATTGCATAAAATTATTATCATAAATAGATCAGGAACACTATTTCTATTATTGATGTGAATGTGATGGAATAGATAAATAAAGTTATCTCCCATGAAAAAAATGTTTTATAATTTATTATGATGATTATAATTTGTGAAAGACAAATGTGAAGCTTCAAAAAATATTTTGAATTAAAAAGAAGATCCATATAAAAAAAGATAATTCAGAAAATTCAATTGATGAATAACTATGTTATTAATACCATCCCATGTTGTGAAATAAATTTCTGGTCTAAAATATCCTTAGAATCCATATGAAACATATTCAAACTAGAATAAATTTAAGAAAAAACTCTCATATCTCATTTGTCTTTCATGTTGAACAGAAATATGCCCAATAAGTAGTGAAACACAATGAGTGGATTGATGAAATGAAAGAAGAGATGTATCAGGATGAAAATAATAATACTTTGAAGTTGGTACTCAAGCCCAATGAAAAAAAATATTGGGAAAAAGTGGGTTTTCCCAAGTAATATGATTGAAAAAGGTAAATTATTGAAAAATAATGAAATATTGTTGTGTAATAGATATTCACATGTTAAATGATTTTACTTCAATTATACCTTTAAAAGAGTTTCGAGACATGAAACTATAAGGATTTTTTTTAAATTACATCATAATGGAATTTCATGATCTTTCAAATAGATATCCAATTAACCCTCTTCATTGTCCAGTTCATAGAGAAAATATATATTGGACATCTATGTGGTTTATTACTTAATGAAGATGATAATTGTGTTTTCAAGTTAAATAATGATATATATATATATGGTCTAACAAAAGCCCCAATATATTCGTATTCTAAGATAAATTCTTATATAGAGTAGATGAATTTTATTAAAGGGAGATATGATATAAATCAATAACTTAAAATTGAAAATGAGGTATTTCCCCTGTTTATTTCTTATGTAGATGATATTATTTTTTCTAGAAATTTTAAAAGTGTTTTTGAGGAGTTTTATAAGAAAATTAAGAATCTTTTTGAAATGGCCATGATTGGGGAGCTCAAATACAATCATATATTAAAATTCTAATAAAAAGGATTATATTTTTCAATCTTAGGATAAGTAGGCTAATGAAATTTCAAAAATAAATTGTATTAGATATTCAAATACTATTTCAAAAAAAATTAGTTGGTAAAATGTTAGAACAAGTTGATCATGGAAAGGAAGTATATCCAATAAAATTATTGAAGTAGATAAGATGTCTACATTACTTGATAGCTTTAAGACCTAATGGTTTTTATATTGTAATTAATTTTCCCATATATAAATGTACTCAATAAAGAGTCTCATTTATTTTCTAAAATAGGAATATATAGATACATGAAGTGGTTTTTTTATATGACAGTAAAGTGAATATTGATATATTCATTTATTAAGATTTAAACTGGGCAGGATGTTATTCTCATAGGACATCTACATCTAGTGGAGGTTTTATTCAGGTAGAAAGTTGTCTTTTTTGGAACCCATGAAAGAAAATTATAACTAATATAATCATTATTGCAGATGAATATAATAATAAAACTCATGTAACAACACAAATTATATGGATGAAGACTCAACTATAAGATTTGAATTCTGAAGTAAAGATTCCATTAAATTTTGGATATGATAGTCAAATTTTAATTAATCTTTGAAAGAATTCAGTTTAAAATTCAAGGTCTAGAAAAATTGTTATAAAATTTAAATTCATCAATGGCCTAGTAGATAAAATTTTGCTAATGATGTAATTTTTTCATAAAAAATAGAAAATTATAGATTTTTTCTCCAAGACTCTATCAGAAGAATTATTTTATAATCATATTTTGAATTTATATGTTCAACTTAATTCTTTACAAGGCTATGGTATGGTGTTTTTATACCCTTTTTTTTCTTGTTGTTGGATTTTTTTCAAAGGGGAAGAAATATTGGTAAGATATAAATCATTACATTATGTTTTCTTACTAATATTTATTAATAGTGGAGCATAAAATGTAGGGGGTTACCCATAGATATGTAATTCTTACCTATTTTAAGAAAAGTTTTCATTGAGGTGGCTTTCTTAAATAGGGTATGATGTTCTTTCGACATATGTGAACTGTTTTTATAGTTTATTTGTAAGTTGTTGTAGAAAAAGTTTAGGATCATATTATTCAGGTTATGATGATGTTTGTGTTAAAGAAGCTTCTTAGATCACTATATCACTACTGGAATCATGATCTTTCCCAACACTTCTATACCAACGGTTTGTAAAAACCATTGGTATAGCTACTCTTTCCCAACGGTTCATCAAAACCGTTGGGAAAGGGCCTAAAAACACACCCTTTCCCAACGGTTTTGGTGAACCGTTGGGAAAGAGTGACCTTTCCCAACGGTTCACCAAAACTGTTGGGAAAGGGTGTGATTTTAGGCCCTTTCCCAACGGTTTTGGTGAACCGTTGGGAAAGAGTACCCTTTCCCAACGGTTCACCAAAACCGTTGGGAAAGGGTGTGATTTTAGGCCCTTTCCCAACGGTTTTGATGAACCGTTGGGAAATGTTACTCTTTCCCAACGGTTCTCAAGAACCGTTGGGAAAAAGAAGAACCGTTGGGATAGGTCTATCCCAACGGTTTTGACAACCGTTGGGATATGTTCATTGATTTTTTTCCAGATCTACTACCAGAGAACATTATATAAATCAAAAATTTAAATAATTATGATAATACATATATATATTTATGAAATTATGTTTACAAAAGTGATGTTAGCTTAGTGGTTAAGTCGTTCGATTATAAACGAGGGGTCCTGGGATCAAATCCCAGCAGATGTTTTATTTTTGGAATTTATATACCAACGGTTCCATTACCGTTGGTATAGATTTCATATTACCTATACCAACGGTTTCCAAAAACTTTGGTATAGGTCTATACCAACGGTTTTTGGAAAACCGTTGGTATAGACCTATCCCAACGGCTTACTTGGCTATGGTTCTCCAAACCGTTGGTATAGGCTATACCAACGGTTTGGAGGCCTATACCAACGGTTCCAAACCGTTGGTAAAGGTTAGTTTTCCAGTAGTGTATATTGAGGGTGTGCTATTATTTATTCAATGTTCTTGTTTGTTAGACTATATTTTCTCACATAGGATTAAAATAATTGAATTGTGATCCATTACTATGTTTTCATAGTTTCTTCATTATTTTTGTTCCTTGCATGAAAAAAAAATCTAATGGGGGATATTATTGAGCACAAGATGTCCTGAGTTTTTTTATTTATGGGAGGCTAAATAATTGGTAATGATTATATTATTGGGTATATTATATTTATTTTTAATTACATAAATCATCTCTAAAGTGAAATTATATTATGAAAGGTGAAATTTTCATAGTTTCTATTTATCATGAATTTATTTCATGATGTATCTAGAATATAGGGAGAAGACTATGTTGTAGTGTAGAGGACCACATCATAGTATTGGTTAACATGACACATAGTAGTTTTCCATTATACTAAGGAGACTCTAACTAACTTATATATACTATAGTGAAGAGGAGTTTGAATAGATTTTTTGTGATACTAGAAGACTCATGTCCTCCATTCTGAAGTGAGAATTCTACATCCTAGAGAACTTATATATGGAATTCATTGGTTTTGTGAATTTTTTGACCTCCACAAGACAACTCTATAACCGTGAAATATTCCTGTGGGTTATTGAAGGATTGTTCCACAGTGATTATACCATGCCATAAAAAGAAGATGGATTATTTTCAATGTTTCTAGAAAATGTGGTACCTCCATGCAACAACTTCTTGACCACACCATAGTTAATCGGATTCATAAAGTAATATGTTGTAGGTACTAGACCACACTTTGGAGTGAATTTGGATGGATTTTTGTGATTCTGAAGATTCAGTGAGTTCCACGCTAAAGGGCCATAAATAAATAGTAGCCATGTTTGTAAATTATATTAAAATTGATCAAAACTGACAAGATATTTCATAATTCTTATGAACATCACACATAAGTGGATTCAAGAAATATTCAAATTATATTTCTAACTTGGATTAATCATAGTACAATTTTGGTTATTTTATATATAAAAAAACTAATTCAAATTAGATTATTGTGTACTTTTGGAACTATAATCCAAATTATATGATTTAAAAAGTATGTTTATGGTTTTAATATATCATTAATGTTCACATTAAAACAAGAGAAAATGGTGCACTTTTGTGTATGAATTTTACAAACAAAAAAAAGAAGTGGGTGGTTAAAGATGAAAATAAGAAGAAGAAGTTGTTGTGCATATTGCCACCGAGTGAAGAGATCCTACTTATAATTCTATAGGTTATTAAAGAAGAAGAGTAGCACTAATCTAACAATTAAAAAATATATTTTGAAGGATTTATTTAAAATTATATCAATTAATATAACTTAATTTCAAAAAAAATATGAATTATCACATTCAGAAGACTTCATGTAATCTGAGTTTAAGGATTAACCCCACCCATTGGGCCTACATGTTGAAACTAGTTGGTCATATGATTTTGGTAGAATCCGGATCATGCCGGGGACAAGCCTTCTCATTTTATAAGGTGAAACCTAAAAATCTGTTATGCCATTTTTTGTGTGTATGTTGAATACTTATTAAGATTTACATTAACTGGTGACAATGGTTGTTTCACTATAAAAATGAAAAGGAATTAAAATCGTTGATTCACCCCCCCCCCCCCCCCCCGTCAATGATTACTCAATAATCAAGGAGATTTCTTTTCATGGAGGTAGTTTAAAAAAATCAAGGTGATAACAACTGAAGAGTTATATTTTATTAAATGTCGATTTCTACAAATTGAACCAAGTTGTGCTTTGAGGATTTTCTACTAAGTCAGGAGTTATTTTATCAATCGTTGGATAATATAACCATTTGATATGATCATTCAAAATTTAGTATTTTATTGTTTTTAGTTACAGGGTTTATCATTTTTTATGATTTATATATATAAGTTAATAAATTATTTAACAAGAATAAAAGATAAATTTTAAAATAAATAGGATTATCGAAAATTTAATCCTGATATTGTTAATAACATATGTAAAACATTTATAATATTAAGAAGATTATAATAATGATAAAATTAAAAATTTTGACATAAATATTAAAACCCCTTAATCAAAAATATTATGTTCATATATCTTTATACTACTTAGGTGGAATTTAGGCATTAGATTAATGTTATATACCAATATATGTTAGTGCTTTTTTCAATTATCGGTGAATTTAAATATTTATTTTTTGGTCAACATAACATAATTTTTATTAAGGGTTGATCACCTCTATGAGAGAAATAGAAACTATTAAGAAATGTTTTGGAAATTCAATATCTAGGATTTTATGTTTAGGGATTTCACTAAACAAATCATGAAGCTGTGAGTTAATGTAGTTGGAAAATTATGCCAATCTAAATACCCTCTAGTTTCTTTTTAGATATTCTAGGGTTATGATAGTTGAAATATGGATCCATTATACTAGAAGATAAATGCCACATAATATTCCAAAAACAATTTTAGGGGCTATTTGGTTTTGATAAAACAGTGAAAGACTGGTAAAAAAATTATAACATCATACGATTTGGTAATTAAAATTAAAATTTGATTCATTTTTTAAATAATGTAGTGTATATCTATAAATATCATCATAATATCTTGATACATTAGAACATATATCATTTACTTACAGAGACATGATTCTAAGGTCAGTGTAGTTATTTCTTACCATAAACCACTATAGGAAATGTTTCGCTGACCATCTTATAGGGTCCCATTCTGTGACCACCAAAAGCTCGTCTCCAATAGGTTTGGGGCTGGTGCCTAGCACCGAGTAGGCATATTGTAACGCCCCGACCCCAGTTACCCAGAGTCGGTGCATTATTACATAACATTGGCATGATCACAAGAAAGATCAAATCTCGAAAGACCGATTGGTTTAGTAGCCTTGGAAACACTAGATATATTCATAAGTCTTACATTACATCATAAAGTGAAAAACTACTTCAACAACATATTGTCTCCATATTCCACACTCATATCTCCACATAATATCCCTGCAGGTCATTCATAATTTACTTCTTCACTTCCTGGGAAAAATAAAACATAGAAAAGGGGTGAGCTCAAATGCCCAGTAAGGATAATAATATAGCGGAAACTTTCATAAATAAGAATAAACATTTAAGGCAATGTATAACTAAAACAACAGCTTTTTAAACTTGAACTTCAACATAGTATGGCAAAAGTAAAATGAAATAATTCCATTTACTAATTCACATGGATATTCTACTAATCAAATAATCACATGTAATATCAGTAACCACTTTCATAATGATGGAATGCATAATGATGAACTTTAATTTCTTTTTCAAGGCCTCGTCCCAAGACCTAGGTGCTAACTGTAACCGGAACCCAACCCGGAGTGCCTCTAATAACCAGACACCAACCCGGAGTGCCTCTAATAACCGGACACCAACCTGGAGTTCCTCTAATAACCGGAGACCAAACCAGAGTTCCTCTAATAACTGGAGACCAAACCGGAGGGCTTACTTTTACCGATCCCCAACCCCGAACATACTTGTCTAACACATTCATCTGAATGAAAGGTTGAAATATAACATAAACATTCGGATTAAAAATAACTTATGAAATGTCAATACTTTAAAAAAACCATGAGTGACATAAGAATAGATTATCCACAGTCAAAAATATCACAAAACCTTCAATAAAATATGGATGTTTTGTATCATAGTAAATCAACTTCAAATAAGCTTAAAAGCCATCAAAAGATGTTGACATAGATGACATCAAAACTATTTTAGAGAAATATCTCTTTTTTTTAAATCATTTTAAAAGTAACATAATTATAAAATAATACATTAAATTTGAAAATATTCTTATAAGATTTTAAGGGAAGCTTTGACGATTTTATAACGGCGGTAAATAGCTGCACCCTCCGTATAAGTTAAAAAAACATTCTTACCTTAAATTTGTCAAAAAGGTTAAAAGTGCCTTATTTGGAAAACGACGGAAAGATTCCATTAGAAACACATAATGTTATAAATGACTTTAACCCATATTCTTGTAAATAGTAAAAAAGTTTTGAAATACATTATTAAGAAACATGGATGTGGATGATAAAGAGATCCCAGTAGATTATTACGTATAAACAACCTCGGATAATGAAGAGATTGTGAAATAACCCTTACCTTGTACTTTTCCTTGGTTGGGGTAGGTTAACCTCCTTTATAATGGTGAAATAATTGTTATTAAATTATACAAGAATCATATATATTAATATGATATCATATAAGATCTTTTAACATTGATTTGTTAATAATATCTTTTAATTATCGTCGTTTCGGGTGTTAACTTACTCATTTTCTTTTATATGTTTTGTTACATAAGACGTGTTTTTTATCGATAGGTTGTATATTATTCATATCCAGAATTATATCAAGTCCTTAAACATCATTTTTAAATCATCAAATGATAATTATACTTTAATGGATATGATGGATAATGAACCTCATCACGTTCGTGGAGACAGTAGTCCGTACGTACGCACGAGCGACAATATCATTCTTTTGATATTAAAATAATATATAAATGGATGGTATATAATATATAAAGAATCATTAACATGTTATATTAATTATTTACATGAGTTACACATCATTATTATACCCATCCAAATAATAATATATTGAATAACAATTATACCACGACGTGGAGACGGTAAGTCGTACGTACGCACATATGGTGACATGTTCTTAAAAGGGTGGATATAATACTGAATATGGTTGTACCATATTTATAATAACATCACAGTATATATAATATACTGGATTTATTATTTTATAATGGTAATAACAAAGAAAGAAGAAGTGGAAGAAGAAAGGAACTTGAAAAGGGGTGGTGAAAACATTACCTCTTCTTCAGGTTCTTCCTTTTGATTTGATCAAAAGTGGTCCTTAGGTTGGCTTTCTGATCAAACTAAGGATTCTAGGTTGTAGTGAGGGAAGTTGGGAGAGTATTTGGTCAGAGTTTGGCCAAACCAAAAGGCTTTGAAGGTGTGAAGATAAGAGAAGGATGACTTCCCTTTTATAAGAGGGGTGAGGGGCACCTTTGGAAAAGCTAGAAATATTAGTTTATAATAAATTCATATTCGGTTTCTAATGGCTCAAAAGTTGATTATTTTAATTTTAATGTGGGGATGGGTCGAAAAAAACTCAACCAATAGAATTTAGGTAGGTTTGGGTACTTATATTAACCTTATCTTTAAGTATTAACTCTATGTTAATTAGTTTCACTTTTACAATGTCTCTTTGTATTTTTATATAATATGGTTAATAAACTTACTATATATATCAAAGCGACCCCCAAGTGGTCCATTAATGATGAAAATATCATGGTATAAGTCTCTTGGCCGAACCTTAGATTTTTAGGAATTTAATATCAATTAATAATATAATATTTGTTTTAAGAACTCTTTTATGTCAATTTTGACACTATTCAATAGTTGATTTTTGTGAAACTCATAACAGAATTATTACTTCGGAAAAAGTTAATTAAATTAATCATAATATGTCATATTATCCTATAAAATTATTTTAATTCATTGAAAGTCTCAAATTATATTTATTTGGGTATTTATAATATCAATTATTTTAAATTTTCACTATTATGGGAATTACTGCATCATCATTGTGTCATAAATAAATTAAAATATATAAAGTATAAAAATTATAAATAAAATATCATTATATATTAAATCTTTTTAGATTTCTAATGAATATTTATAGTCGAAACTCCAACATATATAACCCTATGTAATAATTGTTTTTCTAAAAGATATATGCTTGTGTCATTTTTGTATTCCTTTTAACTTAATTAAAATAAAGTGTCCCTATCACCTACAAGTGGCTCCATGGGGTCCCAAAATCGGCCCAAAGATGCCTATGGTCGAACATGTATCAACCAATAAGGTTAGGACACGTTTTAGGGTAATTTAGTATTATTATAATATTATTTTTTAACCCTTATTTTCCGGATTTACCCTTAACCATGGTAAGTAAAATATTTACCACAGTAATTATTCAAAATGTTTAAAAATAAATGTTAACTATTTACACAATTTGAACATCCTAATTTCAAATATGGAATCCATTTTACCAAATTCAAAACACATAAGTGGCAGAAATTAATTTAAAATTAATTCCCGTTGTTAAAACAAAAAGCATGTTTTTAAGAGGTAATAACTATCAAAAGATTGACACGTGTTTATGTTCGGTTTAATTGTAAAAGTATGTCCAATGAACAACATTGTATTAAATGGTAAAAATATATTCTAAATATAATTTAAAACCTCTCAAATTCATAATTTATCACTATTAATTATTTTGATTAAAAAAGTTGTTTTTAATTAAAATTTAGTAATTTTCACTATTCATCAAAATATTAAAGTTATCCGAAAAGTACCAAAATTTTACCTTAGGATAAATTCGATATTCCGAATCCAAAAATGAAGCCCATTTTTAAATATAAAATATATATAATTTCAAAAAGTAGGTATTACTATTCATAACGACTAGTTTGATTCGTTATGGTGTATTAGAACTCGGTGTTGCGTACAACACACGCTAGCGTACCGTGGAAGCTTGGGATGTTTCATTTTAAATTTTTGATGTCCCCATTTAGTCAAAAAGTTTAAAATATTTTATTTAAAAAGTGTACACTATTAAAAGTTGGTAAAAGTGCAATACTGAAAATGAATTTGTTCTTACATTATGTCTAAGAAACTCATAATATGGATTCTAAAATTATAAGGATTATATAAAGTTTAAAATTTAGTTAACACTATTAATAACCTCTTTTGAACAGCTTGTTTGGTAAGTCATGGTGAGATTGAACTTGGTGTTGCCTGTAGTGAAAGTTATTGAATTATTTTGAAGAAATAACACACTATGAAATCTTGGGGTGTTACATTCTCCCCTCCTTCAATAAATTGCGTCCTCGCAATTTGAAATTGTCCTTCGAAAATAAAAGGTTGAAAATAGAAAATATCTTTGTGGGAAAACCCACATCGGAAATTAGGTTACTAAAATTTAGTCTTAATATGAAGAAAAGAGAAATGAAAGGGTCACCACCAAATTATGATCTCTATTAGGAGAACATTGGTGGAAACTAGAGACATATAATTGGAGGAAAACGTAAATATTTATAGGTAGTGATTGAGGTCATCAATCACAAAAAGTATAAAATTGAGGTCCTTAAATTCATCAATCTATGATGATTTTAAATACCATCGGTTCAACAAAAAATAGGGTATTGGGATAACACATTTTTGACATTTCAAAATATCTTAGTTGAAATCCCACATCGAAAAATGAATTTATTAGGCCTTTATTTAAAATAAAGAGTGGAAAGTATGAAGATTACTGGAAATAACACATACTAGGGTTCCATGTAGGAAAATATGGATATGGAAGAGAAATCTAACCATCAATTATCTGATGGAGAGTGGTAGAGAACATGGCTATGAAAAGGCCAACAATCCCAAAGCCATAAATTAGTGATGATTTAAGGTACCATATAGGACAACATATTTGTTCTAAGTTTCTTTTCTTAATGTTGAGGAATTTATTTATCAGATTGTCTAAGATCATAAGGATATATACATACTTTATAATTAGGGTTTTGTCCATTAATAAATTTCTAACACAAACTCATCTTTCACTCTAAAAGATAATAGAACGTAAAAAAATTCTATTTATACTATTCGTACAGGGTTCCAAAATAAACGAATTTATAATTTATCTACCAGATCTTTTAATAAAAACTACATTATTTAATCCAGGACATCTCTTGGGCCAGTGGTAGGTGATTCACCCTTGTCGCCCTTCAGTTGCGGGTTTAAGTCTCGCAGCCTTGCCGGTCGCGACGGGTTGCCGCCTGACCACCAGGTTGTCCTTTTATGGCAATCCAAAATTAATCTCAAACTAGAATTTATCTAAAATACTTCTCACAGTCCAACATTTATAAGTAAGGTAAATATAATGTAGATCCTTTTTACCCCGTAATAGCATATTAATACCTTCATCATGTATTCATTTAAAACCCTGAAACATCATGAATTACCATAATCCTTATTGAATACATTCATGCTCCCTTATTCCATATAGAATGCTGGATATACTTCATCAATCCAAAAAAAATTTAAACCCCAACGATGATGAAATATACAAATCATTAATCAGCTTCAAGGTAGTCAAGAATATCCAAATCAATCATGTATTATTCTAAAATCACTACCTCAGTATCGGAACCATATTACGGTTTATCTTTCTCTCAACCATATATTTTCCAAAAATTTAACCTGCTATTGAGTCACTTTTCTATGTTCTACACAATATCATGTCCTTAATGAAATAGTACTGCAGTACAATCCTTATATACTCCATAATTATTATAACAATTACATTATTGATACAACACTCAAATGACATAATCAACATAAGAACTCTAATCATTCCTCTTCATCTGTGGTAGTATCATAACTTGATTATTATCCAATAGCATCATTTGCGGCATAGTCTGATGACTGGGACATAGGTTCAAGTAGTGTCCAAACTCCTTGCAAATGAAGAATTGTAAATTTGAAACCATTTTCTTACCCTTGCAGTCACGTACTTTGTGCCCTTTTCCACCACACTTATAACAAACTCACATTCCTTTCAGGCAAGTTCCAAGGTGTTTCTTCCCACAATTATCACATATGGGAAAATTCTTCTTTTCCCTCTTCCCTTTATCCATCTTTCCCTCTTCCATACTTTTCTTCTCTTGCTCTCCTTCAAATCCATAGGACTCAATAAACTCTTTACTTATCTTATCAACACATGATATTATTTCTTAATATGATGATAATACATTGGAGACTATTTCTCTTATAATTTCTGGCTTAAGACCATGAAAGATATGATACTTCCTTCTCTTTGGATCATGTGCATTGCTGAAGTTCTCATTCCTTCTACTGGGCGCCATTTCTAAACAATGGCATACACTAGATTAGTTTATGAATAACAATACCTAATCCCAAACTTGTAAAACACATAACATAAATTTAATTGTTTATGGATATAATCCATAATCATAAAAATGACTCCTTTGAGGAAGTATATACTCACAAACCCTTCATAATGGTTTGTAAAGAAAATGAGAATTATCCTAAGCATATCCCCCGGGAGTGTCGTAACCAAGAGTGTAGCAAGGCCCGTTTTCGTGCACCAGTTCCCGTTCGAGTCTAGCTCAAAGCGGTGTTTTCGGGTTTTACCCCTAGGTACATCTGTGCCAGAGCCGCCTCTACCTGTTCGTATCCAGACAGGGATGTATTGCTCGGAAAACTCACAAAATCTCTACAATACTAAAATTCTAGGAAGTTCTTCTATACTAATCCTCAAAGTTCATCTTAGATATACGTGCTCTAATCAGAGTTTATCTAAATCTAGCTTCCAAGGTTTGTACTAAACTTCCTCTGATACCAACTGTAACGCCCCGACCCCAGTTACCCAGAGTCGGTGCATTATTAAATAACATTGGCATGATCACAAGAAAGATCAAATCTCGAAAGACCGATTGGTTTAGTAGCCTTAGAAACACTAGATATATTCATAAGTCTTACATTACATCATAAAGTGAAAAACTACTACAACAACATATTGTCTCTATATTCCACACTCATAACCCCACATAATATCCCTGCAGGTCATTCATAATTTACTTCTTCAATTCCTGGGAAAAAGAAAACATAGAAAAGGGGTGAGCTCAAATGACCAGTAAGGATAATAATATAGCGGAAACTTTCATAAATAAGAATAAACATGTAAGGAAATGTATAACTAAAACAGAAGATTTTTAAACTTGAACTTCAACATAGTATGGCAAAAGTAAAATGAAATAATTCCATTTACTTATTCACATGGATATTCTACTAATCAAATAATCACATGTAATATTAGTAACCACTTTCATAATGATGGAATGCATAATGCTGAACTTTAATTTCTTTGTCAAGGCCTCGTCCCAAGACCTAGGTGCTAACTGTAACCGGAACCCATCCCGGAGTGCCTCTAATAACCGGACACCAACCTGGAGTGCCTCTAATAACCGGACACCAACATGGAGTTCCTATAATAACCGGAGACCAAACCGTAGTTCCTCTAATAACCGGAGACCAAACCAGAGGGCTTACTTTTACCAGTCCCCAACCCGGAACATACTTGTCTAACACGTTCATCTGAATGAAAGGTTGAAATATAACATAAACATTCGGATTAAAAATAACTTATGAAATTTCAATACTTTAAAAAAACCATGAGTGACATAAGAATAGCTTATCCACAGTCAATAATATCACAAAACCTTCAATAAAATATGGATGTTTTGTATCATAATAAATCAACTTCAAATAAGCTTAAAATCCATCAAAAGATGTTGACATAGATGAAATCAAAACTATTTTAGAGAAATATCTCTTTTTTTGAAATCATTTTAAAAGTAACATAATTATAAAATAATACATTCAATTTGAAAATATTCTTATAATCTTGTAAGGGAAGCTTTGACGATTTTATAACGGTGGTAAATAGCCGCACCCGCCATATAAGTTAAAAAAACATTCTTACCTTAAATTTGTAAAAAAGGTTAAAAGTGTGTTGTTTGGAAAACGACGGAAATATTGCTTTCGAAACACATAAGGGTATAAATGAATTTAACTCATATTCTTGTAAATAGTAAAAATGTTTTGAAATACATTATTAAGAAACATGGATGTGGATGATAAAGGGATCCCAGTAGATTATTACGTATAAACAACCTCGGATAATGAAGAGATTGTGAAATAACCCTTACCCTGTACTTTTCCTTGGTTGGGGTAGGTTAACCTCCTGTATAATGGTGAAATAATTGTTATTAAATTATACATGAATCATATATATTAATATGATATCATATATGATCTTTTAACATTGATTTGTTAATAATATCTTTTAATTATCATTGTTTCGGGTGTTAACTTACTCATTTTCTTTTATATGTTTTGTTACATAAGCCATGTTTTTTATCGATAGGTAGTATCTTATTCATATCCAGAATTATATCAAGTCCTTAAACATCATTTTTAAATCATAAAATGATAATTATACTTTAATGGATATGATGTAGAATGAATCTCATCACGTTCGTGGAGACTGTAGTCCGTACGTACGCACGAGCGACAATATCATTCTTTTGATATTAAATGAAAATATAAATGGATGGTATATCATATATAAAGAATCATTAAAATGTTATATTTATTATTTACATGAGTTACACATCATTATTATACCCATACAAATAATAATATATTGAATAACAATTACACCACGACGTGGAGACGGTAAGCCGTACGTACGCACGTATGGTGACATGTTATTCAAAGGGTGGATAGAATACTGAATATGGTTGTACCATATTTATAATAACATCACAGTATATATAAGATACTGGAGTTATTATTTTAGAATGGTAATAACAAAGAAAGAAGAAGTGGAAGAAGAAAGGAACTTGAAAAGGGGTGGTGAAAACATTACCTCTTCTTCAGGTTCTTCCTTTTGATTTGATCAAAAGGGGTCCTTAGGTTGGCATTATGATCAAACTAAGGCCTCTGGGTTATAGTGAGGGAAGTTGGGAGAGTATTTGGTCAGAGTTTGGCCGAACCAAAAGGCTTTGAAGGTGTGAAGAAAAGAGAATGAGGAGTGCCCCTTTATAAGAGGGGTGAGGGGCACCTTTGGAAAAGATAGAAATATTAGTTTATAATAAATTCATATTCAGTTTCTAATGTCTCAAAAGTTTATTATTTAAATTTTAATGTGGTTATGGGTCTAAAACAACTCATCCAATAGAATTTAGATAGGTTTGGGTACTTATATTAACCATATCATTAAGTATTAACTCTATGTTAATTAGTTTGACTTTTACAATGTCTCTTTGTATTTTTATATAATATGGTTAATAAACTTACTATATACATCCAAGAGACCCCCAAGTGGTCCATTAATAACTAAAATATCATGTTATAAGTCTCTTGGCCGAAACTCATATTTTTAGGAATTTAATATCAATTAATAATATAATATTTGTTTTAAGAACTCTTTTATGTCAATTTTGACACTATTAAATAGTTGATTTTTGTGAAACTCATAACAGAATTATTACTTCGATAAAAGTTAATTAAATTAATCATAATATGTCATATTATCCTATAAAATTATTGTAATTCATTAAAAGTCTCAAATTATATTTATTTGGGTATTTATAATATCAATTATTTTAAATTTTCACTATTATGGGAATTACTGCATCATCATTGTGTCATAAATAAATTAAAATATTTAAAGTCTCAAAATTATAAATAAAATATAATTATGTTTTAAATCTTTGTATATTTCTAATGAATATTTATAGTTGGAAATCCAACATATATAACCCTATGTAATAATTGTTTTTCTAAAAGATATATACTTGTGTCATTTTTGTATTCATTTTAACTTAATTAAAATAAAGTGTCCCTATCACCTACAAGTGTCTCCATGGGGTCCCAAAATCGGCCCAATGATGCCTATGGTCGAACATGTATCAACCAATAAGGTTAGGACACGTTTTAGGGTAATTTAGTATTATTATAATATTATTTTTTAACCCTTATTTACCGGATTTACCCTTAACCATGGTAAATAAAATATTTACCACAGTAATTATTCAAAATGTTTAAAAATAAATGTTACCTATATACACAATTTGAACATCCTGATTCCAAATATGGAATCCATTTTTCCAAATTCAAAACACAGAAGTGGTAGAAATTAATTTAAAATTAATTCTTGTTGTTAAAACAAAAAGCATGTTTTTAAGAGGTAATAACTATCAAAAGATTGACACTTGTTTATGTCCGGTTTAATTGTAAAAGTATGTCCAATGACCAACATTGTATTAAATGGTAAAAATATATTCTAAATATACTTTAAAACCTCTCAAATTCATAATTTATCACTATTAATTATTTTTATTAAAAAAGTTTTTTTTAATTAAAATTTAGTAATTTTCACTATTCATCAAAATATTAAAGTTATACGAAAAGTACCAAAATTTCACCTTAGGATAAATTTGATATTCTGAATCCAAAAATGAAGTCCATTTTGAAATATAAAATATATATAATTTCAAAAAGTAGGTATTACTATTCATAACGGCTAGTTTGATTGGTTATGGTGTGTTAGAACTCGGTGTTGCGTACAACACACGCTAGCGTACCGTGGAAGCTTGGGATGTTTCATTTTAAATTTTTGATGTCCCCATTTAGTCAAAAAGTTTAAAATATTGTATTTAAAAAGGGTTCACTATTAAAAGTTGGTAAAAGTGAAATACTGAAAATGAATTTGTTCTTACATTATGTCTAAGAAACTCATAATATGGATTCTAAAATTATAAGGATTATATAAAGTTTAAAATTTAGTTAACACTATTAATAAACTCTTTTGAATGGCTTGTTTGGTAAGTCATGGTGCGATTGAACTTGGTGTTGCGTGTAGTGAAAATTATTGAATTATTTTGAAGAAATAACACACTATGAAATCTTGGGGTGTTACATTCTCCCCTCTTTCAATAAATTACGTCCTCGCAATTTGAAATTGTTCTTCGAAAATAAAAGGTTGAAAATAGAAAATATCTTTTTGGGAAAACCCAGATCGGAAATTAGGTTACTAAAATTTAGTCTTAATATGAGGAAAAGATAAATGAAAGGGTCACCACCAAATTATGATCACTATTAGGAGAACATTGGTGGCAACTAGAGACATATAATTGGAGGAAAAACGTAAATATTTATAGGTAGTGATTGAGGTCATCAATCACAAACAAGTATAAAATTGAGGTCCTTAAATTCATCAATCTATGATGATTTGAAATAACATCGGTTCAACAAAAAATAGGGTATTGGGATAACACATTTTTGACATTTCAAAATATCTTAGTTGAGATCCCACATCGAAAAATGAATTTATGAGGCCTCTATTTAAAATAATGAGTAGAAAGTATGAAGATTACCGGAAATAACACATACTAGGGTTCCATGTAGGAAAATATGGATATGGAAGAGAAATCTAACCATCAATAATCTGATGGATAGTGGTAGAGAACATGGCTTTGAAAAGGCCAACAATCCCAAAGCCATAAATTAGTGATGATTTAAGGTACCATCTAGGACAACATTTTTGTTCTAAGTTTCTTTTCTTAATGTTGAGGAATTTATTTATGAGATTGGCTATGATCATAAGGATATATACATACTTTATAATTAGGGTTTTATCCATTAATAAATTTCTAACACAAACTCATCTTTCACTCTAAAAGATAATAGAACGTAAAAAAATTCTATTTATACTATTCGTACAGGGTTCCAAAATAAACGAATTTATAATTTATCTACAAGATATTTTAATAAAAACTACATTATTTAATCCAGGACATCTCTTGGGCCAGTGGTAGGTGATACACCCTTGTCGCCCTTCGGTTGCGGGTTTAAGTCTCGCAGCCTTGCCGGTTGCGACGGGTTGCCGCCTGACCACCAGGATGTCCTTTTATGGAAATCCAAAATTAATCTCAAACTAGAATTTAACCAAAATACGTCTCACAGTCCAACATTTATAAGGAAGGTAAACATAATGTAGATCCTTTTAACCCCGTAATAGCATATTAATACCTTCATCATGTATTCATTTAAAACACTGAAACATCCTGAATTACCATAATCCTTATTGAATACATTCATGCTCCCTTATTCCATATAGAATGCTGGATATACTTCATCAATCCAAAAATGTTTTAAACCCCAACGATGATGAAATATACAAATCATTAATCAGCTTAAAGGTAGTCAAGAATATCCAAATCAATCATGTATTATTCTAAAATCACTACCTTAGTATCAGAACCATATTATGGTTTATCTTTCTCTCAACCATATATTTTCCAAAAATTTAACCTGCTATTGAGTCACTTTTCTATGTTCTACACAATATCATGTCCTTAATGAAATAGTACTGCAGTACAATCCTTATATACTCCATAATTATTATAACAAGTACATTGTTGATACAACACTCAAATGAAATAATCAACATAAGAACTCTAATCATTCCTCTTCATCTGTGGTAGTATCATAAATTGATTATTATCCAATAGCATCATTTGCGGCATAGTCTGATGACTGGGACATAGGTTCGCGTAGTGTCTAAACTCCTTGAAAATGAAGAATTGTACATTTGAAACCATTTTCTTACCCTTGCAGTCAAGTACTTTGTGCCCTTTTCCTCCACACTTATAACAATCTCACATTCCTTTCAGGCAAGTTCCAAGGTGTTTCTTCCGACAGTTATCACATATGGGAAAATTCTTCTTTTCCCTCTTCCCTTTATCCATCTTTCCCTCTTCCATCCTTTTCTTCTCTTTCGTCCCTTCAAATACATAGGACTCAGTAAACTCTTTACTTATCTTATCAACACATGATGTTATTTCTTCATATGATGATAATACATTGGAGACTATTTCTCTTATAAATTCTGGCTTAAGACCATGAAAGATATGATCCTTCCTTATCTTTGGATCATGTGCATTGCTGGAGTTCTCATTCCTTCTACTTGGCGCCATTTCTAAACAATGGCATACACTAGATTAGTTTATGAATAACAATTCCTAATCCCAAACTTGTAAAACACATAACATAAATTTAATTGTTTATGGATATAATCCATAATCATAAAAATGACTCCTTTGAGGAAGTATATACCCACAAACCCTTCATAATGGTTTGTAATGAAAATGAGAATTATCCTAAGCATATCCCTCGGGAGTGTCGTAACCAAGAGTGCAACAAGGCCTGTTGTCGTGCACCAGTTCCCGTTCGAGTCTAGCTCAAAGCGGTGTTTTCGGGTTTTACCCCTAGGTACATCTGTGCCAGAGCCTCCTCTACCTGCTCGTACCCGGACAGGGATGTATTGCTCGGAAAACTCACAAAATCTCTACAATAACAAAATTCTAGGAAGTTCTTCTATACTAATCCTCAAAGTTCATCTTAGGTCTACGTGCTCTAATCAGAGTTTATCTAAATCTAGTTTCCAAGGTTTGTACTAGACTTCCTCTGATACCAACTGTAACGCCCCGACCCCAGTTACCCAGAGTCGGTGCATTATTACATAACATTGTCATGATCACAAGAAAGATCAAATCTCGAAAGACCGATTGGTTTAGTAGCCTTGGAAACACTAGATATATTCATAAGACTTACATTATATCATAAAGTGAAAAACTACTACAACAACATATTGTCTCTATATTCCACACTCATATCCCCACATAATATCCCTGTAGGTCATTCATAATTTACTTCTTCACTTCCTGGGAAAAATAAAACATAGAAAAGGGGTGAGCTCAAATGCCCAGTAAGGATAATAATATAGCGGAAACTTTCATAAATAAGAATAAACATTTAAGGCAATGTATAACTAAAACAAAAGCTTTTTAAACTTGAACTTCAACATAGTATGGCAAAATTAAAATGAAATAATTCCATTTACTTATTCACATGGATATTCTACTAATCAAATAATCACATGTAATATCAGTAACCACTTTCATAATGATGGATTGCATAATTCTGAACTTTAATTTCTTTGTCAAGGCCTCGTCCCAAGACCTTGGTGCTAACTGTAACCGGAACCCATCCCGGAGTGCCTCTAATAACCGGACACCAACCCGGAGTGCCTCTAATAACCGGACACCAACCCGGAGTTCCTCTAATAACCGGAGACCAAACCGGAGTTCCTCTAATAACTGGAAACCAAACCAGAGGGATTACTTTTACCGGTCCCCAACCCAGAACATACTTGTCTAACACATTCATCTGAATGAAAGGTTGAAATATAACATAAACATTCAGATTAAAAATAACTTATGAAATTTCAATAATTTAAAAAACACCATGAGTGACATAAGAATAGTTTATCCACAGTCAAAAATATCACAAAACCTTCAATAAAATATGGATGTTTTGTATCATAATAAATCAACTTCAAATAAGCTTAAAATCCATCAAAAGATGTTGACATAGATGAAATCAAAACTATTTTAGAGAAATATCTCTTTTTTTAAATCATTTTAAAAGTAAAATAATTATAAAATAATACATTCAATTTGAAAATATTCTTATAATCTTGTAACGGAAGCTTTGATGATTTTATAATGGCGGTAAATAGCCGCACCCGCTGTATAAGTTAAAAAAACATTCTTACCTTAAATTTGTCAAAAAGGTTAAAAGTGCCTTGTTTGGAAAACGACGGAAAGATTCCTTTCGAAACACATAAGGGTATAAATGACTTTAACCCATATTCTTGTAAATAGTAAAAATGTTTTGAAATACATTACTAAGAAACATGGATGTTGATGATAAATAGATCCCAGTAGATTATTACGTATAAACAACTTCGGATAATGAAGAGATTGTGAAATAACCCTTACCTTGTATTTTTCCTTTGTCGGGGTAGGTTAACCTCCTGTATAATGGTGAAATAATTGTTATTTAATTATACAAGAATCATATATATTAATATGATATCATATATGATCTTTTAACATTGATTTGTTAGTAATATCTTTTAATTATCGTCGTTTCGGGTGTTAACATACTCATTTTCTTTTATATGTTTTGTTACATAAGCCGTGTTTTTTATCTATAGGTTGTATCTTATTCATATCCATAATTATATCAAGTCCTTAAACATCATTTTTAAATCATAAAATGATAATTATACTTTAATTGATATGATGGAGAATGAATCTCATCACGTTCGTGGAGACGGTAGTCCGTACGTACGCACGAGCGACAATATCATTCTTTTGATATTAAAATAATATATAAATGGATGGTATATCATATATACAGAATCATTAATATGTTATATTTATTATTTACAAGAGTTACACATCATTATTATACCCATCCAAATAATAATATATTGAATAACAATTACACCACGACGTGGAGACGGTAAGCTGTACGTACGCACGTATGGTGACATGTTCTTCAAATGGTGGATAGAATACTGAATATGGTTGTACCATATTTATAATAACATCACAGTATATATAAGATACTGGATTTATTATTTTAGAATGGTAATAACAAATAAAGAAGAAGTGGAAGAAGAAAGGAACTTGAAAAGGGGTGGTGAAAACATTACCTCTTCTTCAGGTTCTTCCTTTTGATTTGATCAAAAGGGGTCCTTAGGTTGGCTTTCTAATCAAACTAAGGCCTCTAGGTTGTAGTGAGGGAAGTTGGGAGAGTATTTGGTCAGAGTTTGGCCGAACCAAAAGGCTTTTAAGGTGTGAAGAAAAGATAAGGAGCAGTGTCACTTTATAAGAGGGGTGAGGGGCACCTTTGGAAAAGCTAGAAATATTAGTTTATAATAAATTCATATTCGGTTTATAATGGATCCAAAGTTGATTATTTAAATTTTAAGGTGGGGATGGGTCTAAAAGAACTCAACCAATAGAATTTAGACAGGTTTGGGTACTTATATTAACCATGTATTTAAGTATTAACTCTATGTTAATTAGTTTCACTTTTACAATGTCTCTTTGTATTTTTATATAATATGGTTAATAAACTTACTATATACATATAAGAGACCCCAAAGTGGTCCATTAATGATGAAAATATCATTGTATAAGTCTTTTGTCCGAACCTTAGATTTTTAGTAATTTAATATCAATTAATAATATAATATTTGTTTTAAGAACTCTTTTATGTCAATTTTGACACTATTCAATAGTTGATTTTTGTGAAACTCATAACAGAATTATTACTTCGAAAAAAGTTAATTAAATTAATAATAATATGTCATAGTATCCTATAAAATTATTTTAATTCATTAAAAGTCTCAAATTATATTTATTTGGGTATTTATAATATCAATTATTTTAAATTTTCACTATTATCGGAATTACTGCATCATCATTGTGTCATAAATAAATTAACATATTTAAAGTCTAAAAATTATAAATAAAATATCATTATGTAGTAAATAATTTTATCTTTCTAATGAATATTTATAGTCTAAAATCTAGCATATATAACCCTATGTAATAATTGTTTTTCTAAAAGATATATGCTTGTGTCATTTTTGTATTCATTTTAACATAATTAAAATAAAGTGTCCCTATCACCTACAAGTGGCTCCATGGGGTCCCAAAATCGGCCCAAAGATGCCTATGGTCGAACATGTATCAACCAATAAGGTTAGAACACGTTTTAGGGTAATTTATTATTATTATAATATTATTTTTTTACCCTTATTTACCGGATTTACCCTTTACCATGGTAAATAAAATATTTACCACAGTAATTATTCAAAATGTTTAAAATTAAATGTTACCTATTTACACAATTTGAACATCCTGATTCCAAATATGGAATCCATTTTTCCAAATTCAAAACATAGAATTGGCAGAAATTAATTTAAAATTAATTCTCGTTGTTAAAACAAAAAGCATGTTTTTAAGAGGTAATAACTATCAAAAGATTGACACTTGTTTATGTCCGGTTTAATTGTAAAAGTATGTCCAATTACCAACAATGTATTAAATGGTAAAAATATATTCTAAATATACTTTAAAACCTCTCAAATTCATAATTTATCACTATTAATTATTTTGATTAAAAAAGTTGTTTTTAATTAAAATTTAGTAATTTTCACTATTCATCGAAATATTAAAGTTATCCGAAAAGTACCAAAATTTCACCTTAGGATAAATTTGATATTACAAATCCAAAAATGAAGTCCATTTTGAAATATAAAATATATATAATTTCAAAAAGTAGGTATTACTATTCATAACGGCTAGTTTGATTGGTTATGGTGTGTTAGAACTCGGTGTTGCGTACAACACACGCTAGCATACCGTGGAAGCATGGGATGTTTCATTTTAAATTTTTGATGTCCTAATTTAGTCAAAAAGTTTAAAATATTGTATTTAAAAAGGTTTCACTATTAAAAGTTGGTAAAAGTGCAATACTGAAAATGAATTTGTTCTTACATTATGTCTAAGAAACTCACAATATGGATTCTAAAATTATAAAGATTATATAAAGTTTAAAATTTAGTTAACACTATTAATAACCTCTTTTGAACGGCTTGTTTGGTAAGTCATGGTGCGATTGAACTTGGTGTTGCGTGTAGTGAAAGTTATTGAATTATTTTGAAGAAATAACACACTATGAAATCTTGGGGTGTTACACATATCCCACAAATGGGCAGCATTATCCTAACGTTCCTGCATGCACGTATACATACCCTAGATACAAATGATGAAACGTAAAAACACTATGTAAACAATGAATGCAAACCATGGTATCCCAAAACCAGAGTACAATACTCAAAGTACTAGAAAGTAAACAGGTCCAAAACAATCCCACCAAAATAAAAGAGTATGACGCCATAAGTCCGACTTGTAAAATAAGAGGTTCTATGACTATCATCGTAAAATCTGTCATTACACACCTTGGCATGTCCAGTATCACAAGGAAGTTCCTTGTATTGGTTTTCCAAGAACTCTATTGAAGAGTAGATCATCTAGTCTAGACACGAAACGTGCAGAAAACTACCTTGCAGGGGTGAGTAAAAAAATACTCAGTAGTACACCCTGAAAGAACAAATAAACACCACAAAGAAAATACCATAAAGAAAATACAAAAAAGAAATTCCAAAAAAAATACAATGAATGAATACCACCAAGAAAATTCCACAAATAAATACCATCTAGGAATACCACAAAGGAAATTCAACGAAGGAATACCAGAACAAAAATTACACAAAGGAATAAAACCAGGGAATACCACAATGGAATGCATATTTAGTTCCACACAGTTATATTTTTATTGAAAATATATCAAGAACACTTATATATACTCAATACAATATGTGACAAGGTCTAAACAAGACACATAGTCTTCAAAAGACACACAATCTCAATAAAACACACAGTCTCCATAATACCCACTATCTTCAAAAGACACACAATCTTTATAAGATAATCATTATCTATGTCAAACCCAGCCACAAAAATGTTTTATTGAAGCATGATTATTTTGGGAGAACTCAGCCCTCAAGACATTAGGTCATATGCACACTCCCACTAAAACCCACGTCAGATATCTTTAAATAATTGTCTCGTTGTAAGGGTCCCAATACTGTACATGGAACATCAAACAAATATTTAGTTTCCAAGTTATGGCCATTTGAAAATTTCATAAGGGGGTTCATTTGGTCGTGGACCAAATGTGGTGGTCAACCACCTCATCCGACCACCCTCACGATTAACTATTTCATAGAAGATTGAGCTTTCAGGACCACGTGGTAGCTCGGTCGACCGTGGTGCATGGTCAACCACCCTGGGTCGGACCCAAGTCCGACCTGACTTGGTGGGTCCAACCCAACCCAGACCATCTTCTCTTGGCATAGACCCACTCCACTGGACTCATCCCATTTTCCTTAGGACCGACCCAATTCATCGGGGCTGGACGACCTCCTCGGGTTCGGGTCATTCACGTGGGGCCATCTGGCCTGGTCGAAACTGTTGTCATCCACGTCCCACATGACTGCCACCACCGCATCCTGCGAAACAATCGCATTCTGTGGCGGTCACTGCACACGGCCTCCCACCGCGTCCCACATGACCCACCATTGTTGTAATACCCCAATGTTTTAAAAATAAATTGAAAAGAATGAAACTTTTTTTAAATTATATAGTTATAACTAGCCTTTAAACATAATTTTTCCACTTTAATGATATGAATTTCCAAAAAAATCATCTAGAGTTGTGATCAGTAAGTTTCTTGGAGTCTGATAGAACTAACATATTTTTTAGTGAATAGAAAATACCCTTATTAATATTAATATGAATAGTAATATGACACTTATGAATAGTAAATCATATTATTTTTGTATTTTATTTTGGTCATAAGATATTGAGTTCTTGATTAATTTTTCATGGTGTTAAAAATTGAGTTCTAGTTTTAAAATTATTATTTGTTAAAAAATTATGGTTTTATTTAAAAAATAAATTAATAATATTTATAAAATTATTTTCAAAAACTGGAGTTCATATTTCAATTTTATACGTAAAAAAATGGTTGGGGTGAATTTTTGTGATTTTTCTGAAATTCTTGAATTTTTTATGAATATTAAATTACAATAAATTACGTTAAATGCTAACTACTTCTTTAACTGCATCATATGTGATGCAAGTCTGATGTAAGAACACCTGGTTAGAACTCACATTCACTTATTACTATTTTTTCACATGAATATTGACTATTCATAGACTTTATAAAAATCATTAAACTAATTATTAAAATAATGTAAAACCCCCCTATCCTCCAATATAAATACCACCTTCATTCTCCTCTTCCTATCACACCTCACATGCCTTGATCATTGAATATGTTCGGCTAAATATCATTCCCAAGGCTCTTACCCATTTCCAAGACCATATGGTCTCCCAAAAAATTAAAAACTAAAGGCCTTAAGGAGGATCTCAAGGAGAAGATATCAAGAGGTTAGAATCCCCTTTCATTTTCTTGTATTTCCTTTTCAATTATTTTCTTTTATTATACTCTCTACACCTGCCATTATACAAGAGGAATGAAATATAAATTATGATATATATTATGGATTATATTCATGTTTTTTAGGAATAATTATCATTCTTCCTCTCATATTCCTCTTATTCTAAAACTTAAAACATCATCCTTGATGTGCTGATTTACCAAAATCAAGGAAGATGTATTTACAATTTGCATTACTTCCATCCAAACTAATAATAAAACAATTTTAATGTCTGAAAAATGATTTAAATTTAATGACATATCCTCTTTCATGCTCTGGATTTAACATAAATACATAATATTATGTTATATAATGAAACAAGTTCGTGATTATCAAAGAACTGAAAAATTATATTAATGGATATCACTATAGATTTATCTAAGGATTCATCATCATAAAATATAACCAAAATGAGTTATGGAATAATTTAATATTATGTAAACATATGAATACCATTTCATTACACTTATGTACTTTCCTTTACATGGGACTAGAAAATCAAATACAAATTGGCCATAGAAATCATGTAAAGAATGCACCAGAAACAACAGATAGAACAAAATACGAATAATTAAAGGGTAAAATGATGTGATTAAGTTATCATGTAATGTGTTATAAACATTAATATGTTTCTATAATATATTAATAACACTTTTCTCAACATTATATAGTAATTTTATACACATTTTAATTCAGACGTACTAGAGGTAAGGGACTTCTTAACCTAATTTCCAATCTTTGGGTTAACCTTATAATTTATTCATTATGTGGTATTAAGATTATTTTTGTGATGATTTTTTTTATATTTTGTTTTATTATATTTATTTACAGTTCTTACAGATATCCATTCCTTTCCATTAATTATCACTCCAATTATTTTTGTAAGGGACTTTTCTTTTAAAATTCGTTTAAAATTGTATTTAATAAAAATAAGAAAGATAGTTTATATATATATATATACGGCATGAGTGGTTTATCTTGATTTCATGATACTTATTACCATGATATATTTCCTGGACATATTTATGTTGGTTTTATATCATTATGTGGAATGATATGTGGGTTTAATCTCAGTATAGCTCAAGATATGATATGTGATCCCCATTATAGCTCTCCAATGCATTCATTAATACAGAGATAGAATTTGACCAAATGGTTATTCCATGTGTAAGGCTGATTGTAAGAGTGATATGGTAAATATGTTCTAAGGAAAATATATTATGTTTATAGGCATGTTAAATAATTTTTATGAAATGGGTTTTACTGGTTTTTATATTATCACTTGACTAAAGATTTCTTTCCTTATATCCCTTAATAAGAATTTTGTGTTAATACCACATTTTTAAATGTTTTTCACATGTTATAAGGATGTGTAAGAGAATTAATGAATAAAATATAAATTTTCTGAATATTTTTCAGTGAAATTATATTTTTATTTAGTTTTTATGTATTAGAAAAATTAGATACTATTTTTGTATTATCCTCATGTATGGTTATGGGATGTTATATATGTTTTATGTCTTGATTTCTCTAAAACTCTAAACCTAAAATTATCCTCAATGTGTAAGAATGTTTGATATTGTATAAAAATCAATATTATGTAATGTTTTAAGGATGGGTCCTTATAGTTGGTATAAAATGATGGATTAGATAACTTTAGGGTTTAGGATGATGTTAAATGAATACCATAAATGATTTTTACTCAATGGTAATTTGATATGTTATTTAATTTAAATATTACCATGTTTCTTCATCTAAGATATGTCTTTTTAGAATGTTTTCCCACTGAAGGAACAAGGAATATTATGTATAAAGGGCCCAAAAATCTGATGTTTTTCTGAATCTACAACCTGGAATGGTGGGAATTGAAACAAATTAGTTTTTGATAGAAAAGTCTTAGTTGACTTAATAAATAAATTTTGGTGGTATCCTTGCTAGAATGGAACATGATCTATCATGAAGAAACATGTCTTTTGTGCAGCATTTTATGGGGAAACATCCTCAAGAATTCAGTGGAATCACAAATCCAGTGATAACCGAAGGATCGATCAATGCTGTAGAAAATATATGTTATGTCATGGGATGTTTAGAACATCAAAATATAATAATAGCCATTTATCTCTTGGAAGGTGAATCTGATCAATGGCGGTTTCTGGTTAAGAATATGAGAGAAATATATAATCTTGATATTCTGGAATGGGATGATGTTAAGAGTATTTTTCTAGAAAAATATTTTCCTAAAACTGTTCAAATCAAAATAGAGAAATAATTCCTGGAACTGAAGTATAAATTTAATTATTCCATGGTATAATATGAATCCAATTTCAAAATACTTTCCAGGTACATACCATATCTTACTCAGTATTTTTATAGTAAAATTAATATATTTTACTTTAGTTTGAAACCATTTTTACAAAGAGATTTGTTTTTCATGAGAGTTCAAAAGATATGATAAACTTATTCATTGTGATGAAAAATTTGATATGGAGTTTACTACCATGTATTTGCATCATGATGACAAGAATAAGAAGCGGTTAGGTTGGCAGCCAATGAGAAAAAATTCATCAAATAAATCAGGAGGTAAGAAAATCAATTTCCCTTCTTGTGAAAATTGGGGTAAAATGAATCTTGGTGAATGTCTTATAAATTATGGGAAATTATACCGATGTGGAAATATTGGATACAAGTCTCATGATTGAAAGGAAAATGATCTAAAATTCAATACGAAGTCTACGGTGAGATGCTTTAACTGTAGGCAATTGGTTTATTTTCTTAATGTTTGTCAAAAGCTAGTCACTCAGGTATGGAATCAACAAAATTAGAAGAAGAAGGGTGTGTTATTATCCTTTGCAACCACTTTAGTAGATTTTAATCCACCAAAAGTGGTTTATTAGTTATATTGTTTGTTTTTAAAAATTTCACAAATTTTTTTTTTGATTTGGGTTCTACAAATTTATTTATTTCTGATAAATATTTGGAAAAATTGCGAATTCCACCTCATGAAATGAATCAAAAACTCAAGGTAAACACACCTGGAGGAAGTATTGTGGAAATAAGAAATTATAATAATCTATATATCCCCTTATGTGGAAGGAGTTCACCAACAAACCCCACGGTATTGCCTCTAGTGGAGTTTGGTGTTATTTTGGGTATATATTGGCTTTCTTTTTTATCATCTTAAGATAAATCGCAGAGAAAAAGAAGTTTCTTTTTAGAAATAGTTTCAATTTGTGTATAATATTGAACCCATTCAACATATAACATAAGAGAAAGCTAAAAAACTGATAAAAAATGTAAATTAATGTTATCTTACTCATATTTTTAATGATAAGGGTACTATATAGATTAATGATATATCAGTGGTAAATGATTATTTGGATGTTTTCCTGATGATTTTCCTAGTGTAGTTCTTGATCGAGAGGTTGATTTTACTATTGAATTAATTCCTAATGATAAGAAAATTTCTAAACCCCCTTATTTAATGGCTAAAATAGAACTTAAAGAATTAAAAAATAATTTTCAGGAATTGTTAGAGAGAGGCTTCATCTGACCTATCACTTCCCTGTGGGGTGATCATAACTTTTTTGTTAAAAATAAAGATTTTTTAATGAAAATTTTCATTGATTATAGATCCTTGAATAAAATTTACTGTTAAAAATAAGTATCATTTTACTCATATATATTATTTGTTTCATCAACTCTAGGGAGAATGATATTTTTTAAGGTTGACCAGAGGTCAGGGTACCAAAAGTTGAAAGTAAAGGATTTAGACATCCCAAAGACTGTGTTCTGTACGAGATATGTTCATTATGAATTTTTATTTATGCCTTTTGTGTAAACTAACTCATCTTTGGTATTAATGTATCTTATGAATATAATATTTCATGAGTTATTGGATAAGTTTTTTGTTGTGTTTATTGACGAAATTATGGTATATTCTAGAGGTAAAGTGGAGCATGAAAAAAATCTAACGGTTTTCTTTCAATCATGAAAAGAAAATTAACTTTATGGAAAATTCATCAAGTATGAATTTTGGTTGAAAAATAGTTATTTCCTAGGTCACATTTTTTATGAGGATGGAATAGCTATTGATCCTACTAAAATGAAGGATGTTTATGAATGGCCAAGACCCACAAATATAATTGAGATTTGTAGTTTTTTTGTTTGGTAGGATAATACTAGAGTTTTGTTGAAAAATTTGCATGGTTATCTAGTACACTAACTAAGTTAACACAAAAAGGAGTTAAATTCATCTGTAAAAAATAATTTTATGATTTTTTTAGGAATTTAAAAGAATATTTTTGAATGATCCCATCCTGAACCTACCTTTAATAAGTGGTGAATTTTTCATCTACAGTGATGCTTATTTTAATGGAGTTGGTTGTGTTTTAATGTATAATGATCATGAAATTTCTTATTCTTCAGGAAAACTAAATACTGATGAGTTAAATTATCCCACACATGATTTGGAATTGTCAGTTATGGTTTTTTCATTTAAAATTTGGAGGCATCATTTATACGAAGCCAAAAGTCAAATATATACTGACCATAAAAGTTTGTATTATATATTGTAAGAACCTGGTTTTTGCTGTGAAAGACTTTTGAATATTCTTGATGATATTCCAGAGCAGCGCCTTCAGACGGCGTGCGATTCCGAGCCCCGGAGTGGCCGGAATTTAATTTGTGGTGCGTTCACACTGGAAACGCCAAATAAATGGGATAACTCCTAAACGGTAATCCATATCAGAGATCCGAGTGTACGGATGGGTCCGGAATGGGTTGTTTACCCTAGAAATGATATAAAACCTGTCGACACGGGATGTTTGGACCCCTCGCTCGCTTCTGGAAGGTTAAACGGATAAATTAATTTATTCGTTTAATGGAGAAATGCTAGTATCTCTTAAAAGGTGGCTCGGATTGGGAAACTGAGGGCACCGTTCAGTTCGGTGCGTGTCTTTTACCCTAGGAGGGGTATAAGTTTCGTGGGCGCAGGCCGTTTGTGAAAAATGGCTCCAGGGGCGTTTTCGTAATTTAGCGGCTTCAGACGTTAAATTTTATAACTTTTGAACGGGGCCTCGGATTAAAATTCCAAGACCTCCATTGTGCTCGAGAGGTGGTGTTTACCCTAGGGGAGGCTTAACCTTGACCCCGCCGGGTGCTTCTGATGCGGGCTATTTTGGGAGTTTTAATTAATTAATGTTTTAATTAATTATTTTCCTACTTAAAGCCCTAACCCCCTCCCATCTTCCACCCTTGTTCATTCTCTGGCGGAAGGCAGCAACCAAAGGGAGTTCTCCTCTCCTACTCCTCTCTGGCAAGGTGCGGCCCCGGCGGATCGCCCGTAAAGCTTCGGGCAACACCCACGAGGTAGGATTTGTCGTTTGCGTTTTTCATTCACCGCACCTACTTCAAACTCAAATAATTGTATTGAAACTCTGTCGGATTTTCAAACGAATCCCATGAACGCATATCATTAAATTTTCTCTTTTCGACCCTTGTTTCTGTTTTGAAATCGGAGCTCAGAGCCGTTCGCAATCGTTCGCTGAAGTTTGCGGGAATTTCGGGTTGTCCCGGCGGTTTCCAGCCAGTTTGGGTGCTCCGGCTGTCCGAGGCGCGGTGGCATCAGGTGGCGTGGCATCGGCTCGGGCTTCAGAGGCGCGGCGGCGAGCGCCTCAGGTGGCAGGCGGCCGGGGGAGCGGGGTCGTGCGGCGGTCGTCGGCCGCAGGCGCCGCGGGCGCGGAGCGCGAAGGGGGTGGGGAACCAGCTTCGCCCGGTCGTCGCGGCACGCAGCCCCGGGGTCTTCTTGACCCCGGCCAGCAGACAAGGGACCCGCGCCTCGCGGGTCCCATGGGGAGACTGCCCGACCGGCTCAGCCGGTCCGGGCGACGCGGGCCGGCACAGGCAGTGAGTGGGTCGGCCGAACCGGCCCGGCCCACCATTTGGTCCGAAAATTTTCTAAAATGGCTCTAAAAGGAAGCTCGGGTGTCGGATTCACGTGTCGTCAACGACGACGCGCTCCTTGAGTTAAGCTGAGTATTTTGAGATGGTCTCGGGAATTTTTAATTCCCGAAACGATGGGCCTCGGAGGCACGACACATCTTAAAGTGGAATGTCGTTTTTTTTCGGGAATCTTGTTTTGAGCGGCGCGGACGCATCCGACGCCCGTTTTGAGCGCTGTCAGTGGTGTTGTGACCCTGGCACTGAGGCGGAGGCTTCCAGGTCAGTTTCGGGCATAGAGGCCGAAGTTGAAGTGCGGGCCCCATGGCCCGTCTTTTGAGCTGCGTGCAGCATTTCACAACTTTTTCCTCGGACGTCCGTTCGGGGCGTGCGAGCAGTCGATGTTGGGTGTTTTTCTGAGGGCATCGCATTGGCGCAGTCTGCCCGCTGTAATTCCGCACAATGGTGCGGGCCCCGCGAGGGCCGTTTCGGGAGTTGACGGTGATTTCCAGCTTTATCATCGGGCAATCATTTTGGACAAATGAATAGTCCATCTTGTGTGCTTTTTCGAGAGGATCGCAATGGTGCGATCGGTTCGCAATGGTGCGGGCCCCGCGATCGGTTCGTTGAGTTTCGGGACCAGGATGTGGGTCCCACGTGGCATCGCTCGTGTGCGGTGCGCCGGGATGCACCTTTTTCTCCGGATATCCGTTGAACTCAAGTGAGTAGTGCTTTTGACGTGTTTTCCCAAGGGAATCACAATGGTGCGATGCGCCCGAATGTTTTCGGGGCCGAGGCTCGGGATCACGGGGCGTCGTTCGGGCGTGAGGCGGTGTTGGTGACTTTTCCGTCGGATATCCGTTGGAGGCGAGTAAATAGTCGATCTCACGTATTTTTCTGTGAGGATTACCACGGTGCGATCCGTTTGGTTGTGCGGAACCATATACATGATCTTATTAAATGTGGAAGCATGAGAGGTGCTCCGGTGGCGGTTCGTCCTACCATGTTTGTAGCGGACCCTTGGCGTGTGATCGCGCACTCTTGGGAGAGTGATATAAATGGTTGATGAGATGTGGTTGGTTGTGCCTCAGCTGATGAGGTGGTAGGTTGGAGTTGTTATGTCACGCCTTCGCGTTGACGTTGGGTGCCGTGTGCACGATAGCCTATGGGCTTGAACGATGTATACTCTGGGAGTATACGGGAGCGCTTGGAGGTACGTGTGGTTTGTACCTAAGACGTTCGTGCGCTTGGTTGGGGTTGACTTGGGGCCACATGTCGTGTGGGACCCACGTGCGTGACATGTTCTGCTTTTCGTACTTGGACCTCTCGCGGCGTAGAGGGTCCCTTTGTGCTCGTTTGTTTGGCTAGCGGGGTGGAGTTTATTTCCCCTGGCTTTGTGCTCGTTTGTTTGACCAGCAGGGTTGAGTGGTCTCCCCCTGGTTTCGCTCTCGATGGATTGGCTGGTAGCGGTGCTAGTGACACCCAGTGCTGGGGCAGACGCTGCACCTCTTTTAGGAGAGTTGTTCTGGAGTTGGGTGGTTGCGCGGCCCCCCACTCCGTGTTCGGTCGGCCAGTGTTGTACCCTCTTGTAGAGATGATAGAGAGGTTCTGAGTTTTACCCTCCAGCGGGGCTGGGCAGTGGGTTACTCATCGACTTCCTCGGGCTTACCATCTAGCAGGACTGGGCAGTGGGTTGCTCATTGACTTTTAGGGTCTACCCTCCAGCAGAGACTGGGCAGTGGGTCACCCGACGCTATTAGGGTCGACCCTCGAGCAGAGACTAGGCAGTGGGTCACCCGACGACCTCCCAGGGTCTACCCTCCCGCAGGGCTGGGCAGTGGGTCACCCGTCGTCTAGTTCTAGGTCTACCCTCCAGCACGGCTGGGCAGTGGGTCGCCTGTAGACTTATTCCAGGTCTACCCTCTAGCACGGCTGGGCAGTGGGTCGCCTGTCGACTTATTCCAGGTCTACCCTCCAGCAGGGCTAGGTAGTGGGTCGTCTGATGATGTATTATGGTTTACCCTCCAGCAGGGCTGGGTAGTGGGTCACCCAGTATCTTATTATGGTTTACCCTCTAGCGGGGCTGGGCAGCGGGTTGCCGGTTGATGTGTTAGGGTTTACCCTCCAGCAAGGCTGGACAGTGGGTCAGCCGATATCTAGTTATGAATTACCCTCCAGCAGGGCTGGGCAGTGGGGACACAGTTTGACATTCCAGACTTAGTCCTCTCGACTAGGCTAGTCTGTGGCTTTCCTCCGTGATTACCAGAGCGGGACCCTTGGTTGTACGGGTCGGTGATGTAGCAGCTTGACTTTGAGGAGACCTATCGACTACGGGGCAGTGACGAGTTGTGGTTTGACGTTCCCCTAGAACTCTCAAGTACAAGGGGAACTTTCCCCACCGAGACGCGTTCTTGAGATGCGATCTAAAACCGTGCGGGCGAGTCAGTGCCGCCCAAAGCGGATAGTGTCGAAGTGCGGTGATTGAGCCCCTTTGCTTGTAGTTCGGGGCAGACGTGCGGGATTCTGGGCGACGATGATGGTTATGTCTGGGACGGTTGGCGACACTTTTCTTGGGCTGACCTACGGGATGGAGATCCCCTTACGACATTGTTCGGGATTCTTGCTGATCATAAGGATATGTATATACCATGTTCGAGTACCCACTTCATGGGCTTGGTTACTCTCCCTCCAGGAGAGGCGAAGACGCGCGGGGTATGCCACGTGCTATCCGTGTCTAGATTCTCGTGGTTGGATGAGTCTACTCTTCTGCTGTAGGTAGCGAATACTCGAAGGTAAGATCATCTTCTCACCATTTCCAGCTCCTTGTGCCTGGACGAGTTTACTTCCTTTCTTTTGTTGGGTTGAGCTGGACTCTTTACTGCACTCTCTGTTGTACTCCCTTTTCTTTTCCTTATTCACTCTACTTCTCACCCTTCGGTACCTCCTTTGTTTCTCCCTCGAGCCTTCGGCGTATCCTAATGAGTATTTTTATACTCACCCCTGCTTGGGCTTTGCCCGCACTTGGTGTTCCCTTGCAGAGGATGGACAGGTGGAGCGTGACTTCAGTGGAGCATAGGAGCTAGGGATCTTGGACCGCGTGCGGTGGTCGTTGCCGGGTTCCAGGTGGAAACCCGTCAGCAGTTTCTTCTTGTTTACCTGTTGCCGGGTTGTGGTACCTTTTTGGTTGGGCACGTGTTTACCCATTTTCTTTTCATCTTGTACCTTGTACTGATTAGAGGTCCATGCACATTTGTGGTGTATATATAGAAGATTCCCTTTCCTTTTCTTTTCTTGTCTTTACTTTTACTCTGCACTGTTGCATTGAGTTTGTTGTGTGTGTGTGTATAGGTGCATAGGCAAAGGCCTCCCTGAGTTGTTGTGCCTTCGGTGTTGGTCGCCATCCCCTGGCCTATGGAGGCGGGCCTGGGGTAGTTACAGCTCGAGCCCGGGTAGGGTCGGGTTGTGAAAAAGTGGTATCAGAGGTGGTTCGTTCCTTGGGACGTTGTGCGGACGTCCCTAAAAGATGAATTGGTTGGGATATAGGGAAACAGTGTTAACGTGTCTCGAGAGCGGCTCTCAGGCCAGGGAGTCCAGTGATGGTGCAGCGGCCAACGTATCCATTCACCAGGACCTTGATAACCCGCTTGTCGAATCGGCATGCTGAGACACTTGTTGCAGGGAAATTTGTTTGTGCATCACGTAGGATTGAGTCTTTTATTGTCCTTCTTGAGTCAGCTCCCCATTGATGATATTGGTATATACATATATGCTCATCTGACCGCGGCACTCCTTGATAATATTCAGGATGTCTCCGCGAAGACAGACAGCCAGGATACCAGCTTTGGTTCGTGACGACGACCCTGTGAGCTACGAGGCCACAGTACAGGACCCATCATGCGAGCCCCTTTCTCCGGGTGGGCCGGTAGTAGCACCCCCACCTGTTGAGCAGCAGGCAGTTTCAGCAGAGCAGGCTGAGCTTGAGCGCAGATTGAGCGTGCTCCGTGAGTTCCAGCAGTAGGGACCGCTGAGGTTCAGTGGTGAGTCAGACCCTCAGGCAGCAGAGCTTTGGCTCGGGGTAGTGGTTCGCCTTTTCAGACTTGTGCAGACACCGACATGTCAGAGAGTGGCTTTGACAGCCAGCCTTTTTCGTGGATCAGCTTGGCGTTGGTGGAGTCTGGTGACTCGGTTTCTTGACGAGTCGTCGCTTTCGTGGGGAAAATTTCGGTTGTTGTTTCGTGAAGATTTTTCCACTCCTGCTTGCGCTCCATTCAGATTCAGGAGCTCCTGTAGTTTCAGCAGGGAGGGATGACGGTGGCCGAGTACGCGGCTAGTTTTGAAGACCATGCACGCTTTTACCCGGACATGGTCCATGACGACAACTTCCGAGCGTGGAAGTTTGAGCAGGGTCTCCGCCGAGAGATTCGTGTTGTCATAGTACCCTTGGGCATTCCCACATATGCCCGGGGTGCCAGAGCAGGTGTTGGTGACAGAGGGATTCCTGTCACATTCTAGAGTTGATGGTGGCAGCAGGCACGTCGGAGCCGAGACGTCTTCCATAGCTAGTAGGTGCCGGAAAACAGGATCTTGATGTGGGTGGCCTTCCCACTACCGGTTTCGGAGATGTGGTTGTAGACCACTGTGGTGAAAAGGCACAGGGCCTCAGCCGAGGATGCCCTTCCGTGAGTGGATCCCGGGCCGTGGTCGTACACCACAGTGGCCCCGGAGGGGACCAGGGAATCCCAGATAGCGCCGG
The DNA here is from genome assembly GCA_963277665.1 of Viscum album. Lineage (NCBI taxonomy): Eukaryota > Viridiplantae > Streptophyta > Magnoliopsida > Santalales > Viscaceae > Viscum > Viscum album. The sequence continues at coordinate 1,789,007,237 of OY728146.1, forward strand.
TGCTATGCTTGTGACGGGCGAGGTCACTTGGCACGAGACTGCCCGACCCGAATTGCTGAGAGCTTCAGGCAGGCAGCAGGCGCACCACCAAGGCAGAGGCAGCGCCGTGATCAGAGTAGTGTCCATAGAGGTGGTGCTAGCAGAGGAGCGGGAGGAGCTGGAGGTGGGGGACGATGTTACGAGATCTCCCCATCACCACTTGGAAGTCCACGTCAGGCTCCGGGAGCTGACGGTTGGGACCGCGGGTAGTCGCGAGCTTTGGATGTCTACGATCCTGCAGAGCATGGGATGGTGAGAGGCACCCCTTGTGACTCTTCTAATTTTTGCAGTAGCATTGTTAGTCTCTGCGTGTGGAAGACTTTTCTCCCTGGTCCTTGTTTGAGGTGTTACCAGGGTGACGCAGGGCGTCGGGTGTAATCCTGTGTTGGTAAGGAAAAAGGCGTGAGACCTTTTCCTTTAGTCGATGGTGTCAACTCCATCACTCACCGAGCGTGTAAGAGAGCCTCGGTTGTGGAGTCTTGTGTGGCCAGATATCCTTGGGTGTTTCACCATATGGATATTCTAAAGGAGGGAATCACCGGGCCTTGTTTCAAGTGCGGGAGGTAATTCCAGTCGCGGCGTGCGACGTAGAGGTTTGGCCAGGGAGGTGAGCTACCCCCGAGGGACTTCGGGCCGTTTGAGACCATGCAAAGGGATGGAAAGGTACCCTACCACCTTTCCCTGACACCAAATTCGGGAGTGGGTGCACGACTTCGGCAAGGGCCGACCTAGCATTGACAGATCAATCCTTTGGTCTGTGTGCGGTAATGCAGAGCTGTGCGTGGGTTCTTTTGGGTATGAGGAAGCCAGGTGTGAGCTTAGTACCCTGTGTTTCTCCCTAGTTTTGCTTTTCGGGGACAAAAAATTTGAAGGAGGGAATGATTTAAGAACCCAGTTTTTGCTGTGAAAGACTTTGGAATATTCTTGATGATATTCCAGAGCAGCGCCTTCAGATGGCGTGCGATTCCGAGCCCCGGAGTGGCCGGAATTTAATTTTCGGTGCGTTCACACTAGAAACACCAAATAAATGAGATAACTCCTAAACGGTGATCCGAATTAGAGATCCGAGTGTACGTATGGGACCGGAATGGGGTGTTTACCCTAGGAATGACATAAAACTTGTCGGCATGGGATGTTTGGACCTCTCGCTCGCTTCCGGATGGTTAAACGGATAAATTAATAAATTAATTTATTCATTTAATGGTGAAACGCCAGTATCTCTTAAATGCTGGCTCAGATTGGGAAAATGAGGGCACTGTTGAGTTCGGAGCGTGCCGTTTACCCTAGGAGGGGTATAAGTTTCACGGGCGCAGGCCGTTTGTGAAAAATGGCTCCGGGGGCGTTTTCGTAATTTAGCGGCTTCAGACGTTAAATTTTATAACTTTTGAACGGGGCCTCAGATTAAAATTTTGTGACCGCCGTTGTGCTCGGTAGGTGGTGTTTACCCTAGGGGAGGCTTAACCTCGACCCCGTCGGGTGCTTCGGATGCGGGCTATTTTGGGAGTTTTAATTAATTAATGTTTTAATTAATTATTTTCCTACTTAAAGCCCTAACCCCCTCCCATCATCCTCCCTTGTTCGTTCTCTAGTGGAAGGCAGCAACCAAAGGGAGTTCTTCTCTCCTCCTCCTCTTCGGCAAGGCGCGGCCCCGGCGGATCGCCCGTGAAGCTTCGGGCAACGCCCACAAGGTAGGATTTGTCGTTTGCGTTTTACATTCACCGCACCTACTTCGAACTCAAATAATTGTATTGAAACTCTATTGGATTTTTGAACGAATCCCATGAACGTGTAGTATAAAATTTTTTCTTTCCGATGCTTGTTTCGGTTTTGAAATCGGAGCTCAGAGTCGTTCGCAATCGTTCGCCGAAGTTTGCGAGAATTTCGAGTTGTCTCGGCGGTTTCCGGCCAGTTTGGGTGCTCCGGCTGTCCGAGGCGCAGCGGCTTCAGGTGGCGCGGCGTCAGATCGGGCTTCAGCGGCACGGCAGAGAGCGCCTCAGGCGGCATGCGGCTGGGGGAGAGGGGTCGTGCGGCGGTCGTCGGCCGCAGGCGCCGCGGGCGCGGAGCGCGAAGGGGGGGGGGGGAACCGGCTTCGGCCGGTCGTCACAGCACGCAGCACCGGGGTCTTCGTGACCCCGGCCAGCAGACAAGGGACCCGCGCCTCACAGGTCCCATGGGGAGACTTCCGGACCGGCTCAGCCGGTCCAGGCGACCCGGGCCGGCCCGCGCGGTGAACCGCGGGCCGACACAGGAAGTGAGTGGGCCGGCCGAACCGGCCCGGCCCACCCTTTGGTCCGAAAATTTTCTAAAACGCATCTAAAAGGCATCTCGGGTGTCATATTCGCGTGCCGTCAGCGGCGACACGCTCCTTGAGTTAAGAAGAGTATTTTGATATGGTTTCGGGAATTTTTAATCCCCGAAACGATGGGCCTCGGAGGCGCGACGCATCTTAAAGTGGAATGTCGTTTTTTTTCAGAAATCTTCTTTTGAGCGGCGCGGACGCATCCGACGTCCGTTTTGAGCGCCGTCAGTGGCATTGTGACCCTGGCACTGAGGCGGAGGATTCCAGGGCAGTTTCGGGCATCGAGGCCGAAGTTGATGCGCGGGCCCATGGCCCATCTTTTGAGCTGCGTGCAGCATTTCACGACTTTTTCCTCGGACGTCCGTTCGGGGCGTGCGAGTAGTCGATGTTGGGTATTTTTCCGAGGGCATCCCATTGGCACAGTCTGCCCGCTTTAATACTGCACAATGGTGTGGGCCCCGTGGTGGCCGTTTCGGGAGTTGACGGTGATTTCCATCTTTATCACCGGGAAACCGTTTTGGACAAATGAATAGTCCATCTTGTGTGCTTTTTCGAGACGATCGCAACGGTGCGATCCGTTCGTTGAGTTTCGGGACCGGGATGCGGGTCCCACGTGGCATCGCTCGTGTGCGGTGTGCCGGGATGCACCTTTTTTTCCAGATATCTGTTGCACTCAAGTGAGTAGTGCTTTTGACGTGTTTTCCCGAGGGAATTGCAATGGTGCAATGCGCCCGAATGTTTTCGGGGCCGAGGCTTGGGATCACGGGACACCGTTCGGGCGTGAGGCGGTGTTGTTGAATTTTCCGTCGGATATCTGTTGGAGGCAAGTAAGTAGTCGATCTCATGTGTTTTTTCGCGAGGATTACCACGGTGTGATCTGTTTGGTTGTGCGGAACCTTATACATGATCTTATTAAATGTGGAAGCATGAGAGGTGCTCCGGTGGCGGTTCGTCCTACCATGTTTGTAGCGGACCCTTGGCGTGTGATCGCGCACTCTTGGGAGAGTGATATAAATGGTTAATGAGATGTGGTTTGTTGTGCCTCAGCCGATGATGTGGCAGGATGGAGTTGTTATGTCACGCCTTCGCGTTGACGTTGGGTGCCGTGTGCACGATAACCTATGGGCTGGAATGAGGTATACTCTGGGAGTATACGGGAGCGCTTGGAGGTACGTGTGGTTTGTACCTGAGACGTTCGTGCACTTGGTTGGGGTTGACTTGGGGCCACAGGTCGTGTGGGCCCCATGTGTGTGCCGTGTTCTGCTTTGCATACTTGGACCTCTCGCGGTGTAGAGGGTCCATTTGTGCTCGTTTGTTTGGCTAGCGGGGTGGAGTTTATTTCCCCTGGCTTTGTGCTCGTTTTTTTGACCAGCATGGTTGAGTGGTCTCCCTCTGGTTTCGCTCTCGATGGATTGGCTGGTAGCGGTGCTAGTGACACCCAGTGCTGGGGCAGACGCTGCACCTCTTTTAGGAGAGCTATTCTGGAGTTGGGTGGTTGTGCGACCCCCACTCCGTCTTCGGTCGGCTAGTGTTGTACCCTCCTGTAGAGATGGTAGAGAGGTTCTGAGTTTTAACCTCCAGAGGGGCTGGGCAGTGGGTTACTCATCGACATCCTCGGGCTCACCCTCCAGCAGGGCTGGGCAGTGGGTTTCTCATTGAATTTTTGGGTCTACCCTTCAGCAGAGACTGGGCAGCGGGTCACCCGACGCTATTAGGGTCTACACTCCAGTAGAGACTGGGCAGTGGGTCACCCGACGACCTCTCAGGGCCTACCCTCCAGTAGGGCTGGGCAGTGGGTCACCCGTCGTCTAGTTCCAGGTCTACCCTCTAGCACGGCTGGGCATTGGGTCGCCTGTTGACTTATTCTAGGTCTACCCTCCATCACGGTTGGGCAGTGGGTCGCCTGTCGACTTCTTCCAGGTCTACCCTCCAGTGGGGCTGGGCAGTGGGTCGCCTGATGACGTATTATGGTTTACCCTCCAGCAGGGATGGGCATTGGGTCACCCAGTATCTTATTATGGTTTACCCTCCAGCGGGGCTGGGCAGCGGGTCGCCGGTTGATGTGTTAGGGTTTACCCTCCAGCAAGGCTGGACAGTGGGTCACCCGATATCTGGTTATGAATTACCCTCCAGCAGGGCTGGGCAGTGGGGACACCAGTTGACATTCCAGACTCAGTCCTCTCGACTAGGCTAGTCTGTGGCATTCCACCATGATTACCAGAGCGGGACCATTGGTTGTACGGGTCGGTGATGTAGCAGCTTCACTTTGAGGAGACCTCTCTACTGCGGGTCAGTGACGAGTTGTAGTTTGAAGTTCCCCCAGAACTCTCAAGTACGAGGGGCACTTTCCCCACCGAGATGCATTCTTGCAACGCGATCTAAAACTGTGCGGGTGAGTTAGTGTCTCCCAAAGAGGATAGTGTCGAAGTGCGGTGATTGAGCCCCTTGGCTTGTAGTTCGGGGCAGACGTGCGGGATTCTGGGTGATGATGATGGTTATGTCTGGGACTGTTGGCGACAATTTTCTTGGGCTGTGCTACGGGATGGAGATCCCCTTACGACATTGTTCGGGCTTCTTGCTAAGCATAAGGATATGAATATACCTTGTTCGGGTACCCACTTCTTGGGCTTGGTTACTCTCCCTCCAGGAGAGGCGAAGACACGCGGGGTATGCCAAGTGCTTTCCGTGTCTAGCTTCTCGTGGTTGGATGTGTCTACTCTCCTGCTGTAGGTACCGAAGACTCGACGGGAAGATCATCTTCTAACCGTTTCCAGCTCCTTGTGCCTGGACGAGTCTAATTCCTTTCTTTTGTTGGGTTGAGATGGACTCTTTACTGCACTCTCTGTTGTACTCCCTTTGATTTTCCTTGTTCGCTCTACTACTCACCCTTCGGTACCTCCTTTGTTGCTCCCTCGAGCCTTCGGGGTATCCTACTGAGTATTTTTATACTCACCCCTGCTTGGGCTTTGCCCGCACTGGGTGTGCCCTTCCAGACGATGGACAGGTGGAGCGTGACATCAGTGGAGCGTAGGAGCTTGGGAGCTTGGACCGTGTGCGGTGGTCGTAGCTAGGTTCCAGGTGGGAGACCCGTCAGCAGTTTCTTCTTGTTTACCTGTTGTCGGGTTGTGGCACCTTTTTGGTTGGGCGCGTGTTTTCCCCTTTTCTTTTCATCTTGTACCTTGTACTGATTAGAGGTCGATGCACATTTGTGGTGTATATATAGCAGTTTCCCTTTCCTTTTCTTTGCATGTATTTACTTTTACTCTGCACTGTTTCATTGAGTTTGCTACGTGTGTGTGTACAGGTGCTTAGGCAAAGGCCTCCCAGAGTTGTTGTGCCTTCGGTGCTGGTTTCCAGCCCCTAGCCTATGGAGGTGGGCCTGGGGTAGTTGCGGCTCGAGCCCGGGTAGGGTCGGGTCGTGACAAAGTGGTATCAGAGGTGGTTCATTCCTTGGGACGTTGTGCGGACATCCCTAAAAGAGGAATTGGTTGGGATATAGGGAAACAGTGTTAACGTGTCTCGAGAGCGGCTCTCCGGCCAGGGAGTCCAGTGATGGTGCGACAGCCGACGTATCCATTCAACAGGACCTTGATAACCCGCTTGTAGACTCGGCATGCTGAGACACTTGTTGCAGGGAAATTTTTTTGTGCATCATGTAGGATTGAGTCTTTGACTGTCCTTTTTGAGTCAGATCCACATTTTTGATATTGGTATATACATATATGCTCATCTGACCGCGACACTCCTTGATAATATTCAGGATGTCTCCGCGAAGACAGCCAGCCAGAATACCAGCTTTGGTTCGTGACGACGACCCTGTGAGCTATGAGGCCACAGTCCAGGACCCATCATGCGATCCCCTTTCTCCAGGTGGGCCGGTAGTAGCACCCCCACCTATTGAGCAGCAGGCAGTTTCAGCAGAGTAGGCTGAGCTTGAGCGCAGGTTGAGTGTGCTCCGTGAGTTCCAGCGGCAGGGTCCGCTGAGGTTTAGTGGTGAGTCAGAACCTCAAGCAGCAGAGCTTTGGCTCGGGGCAGTGGTTCGCCTTTTCAGACTTGTGCAGACGCCGACAGGTCAGAGAGTGGCTTTGATAGCCAGCCTTTTTCATGGATCAGCTTGGCTTTGGTGGAGTCTGGTGACTCAGTTTCTTGACGAGTCGTCGCTTTCGTGGGGAAACTTTCGGTTGTTGTTTCATGAGGAGTTTTTCCCCTCCTTCTTGCGCTCCGTTCGGATTCAGGAGCTCCTGCAGTTTCAGCAGGGAGGGATGACGGTGGCCGAGTACGCGACTAGTTTTGCAGACCATGCACGCTTTTACCTGGACATGGTCCATGACAACAACTTCCGAGCGCGAAAGTTTGAGCAGGGTCTCCGCCGAGAGATTCTTATTGTCGTAGTACCCTTGGGCATTCCCACATATTCCCGGGGTGCCAGAGCAGGCGTTGGTGATAGAGGCACCCCTTGCGACTCTTATACTTTTTTCAGTAGCATTGTCAGACTCTGCGTGTGGAAGACTTTTCTCCCGGCTCCTTGTTTGAGGTGTTACCATGGTGACGTAGGGCGTCGGGTGTAACCCTGTGTTGGTAAGGAAAAAGGCGTGAGACCTTTTCCTTTAGTTGATGGTGTCGACTCCATCACTCACCGAGCGTGTAAGAGAGCCTCTGTTGTGGAGTCTTGTGTGGCCAGATATCCTTGGGTGTTTCACCATATAGATATTCTGAAGGAGGGAATCACCAGGCCTTGTTTCAGGTGCGGGCGGTGATTCCAGTCGCGGCGTGCGACGTAGAGGTTTGACCAGGGAGGTGAGCTACCCCCGAGGGCCTTCGGGCCATTTGAGACCGTGCAAAGGGATGGCGAGGTACCCTATCGCCTTGCCCTAACCCCAAATTCTGGAGTGGGTGAACGACATCGGCAAGGGCCGACCTAGCATGGACAGATCAATCCTTTGGTCTGTGTGCGGTGACGCAGAGCTTTGCATGGGTTCTTCTGGGTATGAGGAAGCCAGGTGTGAGCTTAGTACCCTGTGTTTATCCCTAGTTTTGATTTTCGGGGATGAAAAGCTTGAAGGATGGAATGATGTAAGAACCCGTTTTTTTTCAGTGAAAGACTTTGGAATATTATTGATGATATTCCAGAGCAGCGCCTTCATACGGCGTGCAATTCCGAGCCCCGGAGTGGCCGGAATTTAATTTTTGGTGCGTTCACACTGGAAACACCAAATAAATGGGATAACTCCTAAACGGTGATCCGTATCAGAGATCCAAGTGTACGGATGGGTCCGGAATTGGGTGTTTACCCTAGGAGTGGCATAAAACTTGTCGGCACGAGATGTTTGGACCCCTCGTTCACTTCCAGAAGGTTAAACGGATAAATTAATAAATTAATTTATTCGTTTAATGGATAAATTCTAGTATCTATTAAACAGTGGCACGAATTTGGAAACTGAGGACACCATTGAGTTTGGAGCGTGCTGTTTACCCTAGGAGGGGTATAAGTTTCGTGGGCGCAGGCCGTTTGTGAAAAATGGCTCCAGGGGTGTTTTCGTAATTTAGCGGCATCGGACGTTAAATTTTATAACATTTGAATGGGGCCTCAGATTAAAATTCCGAGACCGCCTTTGTGCTCGGTAGGTGGTTTTTACCCTAGGGGAGGCTTAACCTCGACCCCGTCAGGTGCTTCGGATGCGGGCTATTTTGGGAGTTTTAATTAATTAATGTTTTAATTAATTATTTTCCTACTTAAATCCCTAACCCCCTCCCATCTTCCTCCCTTGTTCATTCTCTGGCGGAAGGTAGCAACCAAAGGGAGTTCTCCTCTCTTCCTCCTCTTCGGCAAGGTGCGGCCCCAGCGGATCGCCCGTGAAGCTTCGGGCAACGCCCATGAGGTAGGATTTGTCGTTTGTGTTTTTCATTCACCGCACCTACTTCTAACTCAAATAATTGTATTGAAACTCTGTTGGATTTTTGAACGAATCCCATGAATGCATAGTATATAATTTTATCTTTCCGATGCTTGTTTCGGTTTTGAAATTGGAGCTCATAGTCGTTCGCAATCGTTCGCCGAAGTTTGTGGGAATTTCGGGTTGTCCCGGCGGTTTCCGGCCAGTTTGGGTGCTCCGGCTGTCTGAGGTGCGATGGCTTCAGGTGGCGCGGCGTCGGCTCGGGCTTCAGAGGCACGGCGGCAAGCACCTCTGGTGGCAGGCGGCCGAGGGAGTGGGGTCGTGCGGTGGTCGTCGGCCGCAGGCGCCGCGGGCGCGGAGCTCGAAGGGGGGGGGGGGAACCGGCTTCGACCGGTCGTCGCGGCACGCAGCCCCGGGGTATTCGTGACCCCGGCAAGCAGACAACGGACCCGCGCCTCGTGGGTCCCATGGGGAGACTTCCGGACCAGCTCAGCCAGTCCGGGCGACACGGGCCGGCCCGCGCGGTGAACCGCGGGCCGGCACAGGCAGTGAGTGGGCCGGCCGAACCGGCCCGGCCCACCCTTTGGTCCGAAAATTTACTAAAACGCCTCTAAAAGGCAGATCGGGTGACGGATTCGCATGCCGTCAGCGGCGACGCGCTCCTTGAGTTAAGCCGATTATTTTGAGGTGGTTTTGGGAATTTTTAATTCCCGAAACGATGGGCCTCGTAGGTGTGATGCATCTTAAAGTGTAATGTCTTTTTTTTTCGGGAATATTGTTTTGAGCGGCGCGGACGTATCCGACGTCCGTTTTGAGCGCCGTCAGCGGCGTTGTGACCCTGGCACTGAGGCGGAGGTTTCTAGGGCGGTTTCGGGCCTAGAGGCCGAAGTTGAAGCGTAGGCCCCATGGCCCGTCTTTTGAGCTGCGTGTAGCATTTCACGACTTTTTCCTCGGACGTCCGTTCGGGGCGTGCGAGCAGTCGGTGTTGGGTGTTTTTCCGAGGGCATCGCGTTGGCGCAGTCTTCCCGCTGTAATTCTGCACAATGGTGCAGGCCCCGCAAGGGCCGTTTCGGGAGTTGACGGTGATTTCCAGCTTTATCACCGGGAAACCGTTTTGGACAAATGAATAGTCCATCTTGTGTGATTTTTCGAGAGGATCACAACAGTGTGATCCGTTTGTTGAGTTTTGGGACTGGGATGTGGGTCCCACGTGGCATCTCTTGTGTGCGGTGCGCCGAGATGCACCTTTTTTCCCGGATATTCGTTGCACTCAAGTGAGTAGTTCTTTTGACGTGTTTTCCCGATGGAATCGCAATGGTGCGATGCGCCCGAATGTTTTCGGTGCCGAGGCTCGAGATCACGGGACGTCGTTCGGGCGTGAGGCGGTGTTGGCGACTTTTCCGTCGGATATCCGTTGGAGGCGAGTAAATAGTTTATCTCGCATGTTTTTCCGCGAGGATTACCATGGTGCGATCCGTTTGGTTGTGCGGAACATTATACATGATCTTATTAAATGTGGAAGCATGAGAGGTGCTCCGGTGGCGGTTCGTCCTACCATGTTTGTAGCGGACCCTTGGCGTGTGATCGCGCACTCTTGGGAAAGTGATATAAATGGTTCATGAGATGTGGTTGGTTGTGCCTTAGCCGATGAGGTGGCAGGTTGGAGTTGTTATGTCACGCCTTCGCGTTGACGTTGGGTGTCATGTGCACTATAGCCTATGGGCTGGAACGAGGTATACTCTGGGAGTATACGAGAGCGCTTGGAGGTACGTGTGGTTTGTACCTGAGACGTTCGTGCACTTGGTTGGGGTTGACTTGGGGCCACACGTCGTGTGGGCCCCACGTGCCTGTCGTGTTCTGCTTTGCGTACTTGGACCTATCGCGGCGTAGAGGGTCCCTTTGTGCTCGTTTGTTTCGCTAGCGGGGTGGAGTTTATTTCCCCTGGCTTTGTGCTCGTTTGTTTGACCAGCAGGGTTGAGTGGTCTCCCTCTGGTTTTGCTCTCGATGGATTGGCTGGTAGCGGTGCTAGTGACACCCTGTGCTGGGGCATATGTTGCACCTCTTTTAGGAGAGCTATTCTGGAGTTGGGTGGTTGCGCGACCCTCACTCCGTGTTCGGTCAGCCAATGTTGTACCCTCCTTTATAGATGGCAGAGCGGTTCTGAGTTTTACCCTCCAGTGGGGCTGGGCAGTGGGTTACTCATCGACTTCCTCGGGCTTACCCTCGAGCAGGGCTGGGCAGTGGGTTGCTCATTGACTTTTAGGGTCTACCCTCCAGCAGAGACTGGGCAGTGGGTCACCCGACGCTATTAGGGTCTATCCTCCAGCAGAGACTGGGCAGTGGGTCACCCGACGACCTCTCAGGTTCTACCCTCCAGCAGGGCTGGGCATTGGGTCACCCATCTTCTAGTTCCAGGTCTACCCTCCAGCAGGGCTGGGTAGTGGGTCGCCTGTTGACTTATTCCAGGTCTACCCTCCAGCACGGTTGGGCAGTGTGTCGCCTGTCGACTTATTCCAGGTCTACCCTCCAGCGGGGCTGGGCAGTGGGTCGCCTGATGACATATTATGGTTTACCCTCCAGTAGGGATGGGCAGTGGGTCTCCCAGTATCTTATTATGGTTTACCCTCCAGTGGGGCTGGTCAGCGGGTCGCCGGTTGATGTGTTAGGGTTTACCCTCCAGCAAGGCTGGACAGTGGGTCACCCGATATCTGGTTATGAATTACCCTCCAGCAGGGCTGGGCAGTGGGGGTACCAGTTGACATTCTAGACTCATTCCTCTCGACTAGGCTAGTCTCTGACTTTCCTCTGTGATTACCGGAGTGGGACCCTTGGTTGTACGGGTCGGTGATGTAGCAGCTTGACTTTGAGGAGACCTCTCGACTACGGGGCAGTGATGAGTTTTAGTTTGACGTTCCCCCAGAACTCTCAAGTACGAGGGACACTTTCCCCACCGAGATGCGTTCTTGCGACGCGATCTCAAACCGTGCGGGCGAGTCAGTGCCGCCCAAAGCGGATAGTGTCGAAGTGCGGTGATTGAGCCCCTTGGCTTGTAGATCGGGGCAGACGTGCGGGATTCTGGGCGACGATGATGGTTATGTCTGGGACTGTTGGTGACACTTTTCTTGGGCTGAGCTACGGGATGGAGATCCCCTTACGACATTGTTTGGGCTTCTTGCTGAGCATAAGGATATGTATATACCTTGTTCGAGTACCCACTTCTTGGGCTTGGTTACTCTCCCTCTAGGAGAGGCGAAGAAGCGCGGGGTATGCCACGTGCTTTCCGTGTCTAGATTCTCATGGTTGGATGAGTCTACTCTCCTGCTGTAGGTAGAGAATACTCGACGGGAAGATCATCTTCTCACCATTTCCAGATCCTTGTGCCTGGACGAGTCTACTTCCTTTATTTTGTTGGGTTGATCTGGACTCTTTACTGCACTCTCTGGTGTACTCCCTTTTCTTTTCCTTGTTCGCCCTACTGCTCACCCTTCGGTACCTCCTTTGTTTCTCCCTCGAGCCTTCGGGGTATCCTACTGAGTATTTTTATACTCACCCCTACTTGGGCTTTGCCCGCACTTGGTGTTCCCTTGCAGACGACGGACAGGTGGAGCGTGACTTCAGTGGAGCGTAGGAGCTTGGGAGCGTGGACCGTGTGCGGTGGTCATGGTCGGGTTCCAGGTGGGAGACCCATCAGTAGTTTCTTCTTGTTTACTTGTTGCCAGGTTGTGGCACCTTTTTGGTTGGGTGCGTGATTGCCCCTTTTCTTTTCAGCTTGTACCTTGTACTGATTAGAGGTCGATTCACATTTGTGGTGTATATATAGCAGTTGCCCTTTACTTTTCTTTTCTTGTCTTTACTTTTACTTTGCACTGTTGCATTGAGTTTGCTACGTGTGTGTGTACAAGTGCTTAGGCAAAGGCCTCCCCGAGTTGTTGTGCCTTCGGCGCTGGTCGCCAGCCCCTGGCCTCTGGAGGCGGGCCTGTGGTAGTTGTGGCTCGAGCCCGGGTAGGGTCGGGTCGTGACAATATTCACCCAAAAGGATTTAAACATGAGGTAGAGAAGATGGATAGAATTGATAAAATAATATGATTTCATGATAAAATACCTTTTAGAAAAATAAAACAAAGTGGGATATGTATTGATTCGAAAACATCATGCATCATTAACCATGTTACCTTTGGAACATTACCCATTTATTTATGTTTTGATGAATTATGTCTTAAAAGTTTATTGGGGGAGAAAAATTATCTATTTTGTTTCAGGTTTCAGTGCAATCATCTCTTCTAGACATACTTAAGCATGTACAGAAAGAAGATGGTGAGTTACAGAAAAATATAAAATTGGTTAAAAGGAGTAAGTTTCCAGAATTTAACCTTGATAAAGATTTTGTTTTAAAGTCTGGGAAGAGATCATGTGTTCCTAGAGATTCTCATTTGAAGAAATAATTGTTATGTGAATCCCACGGTTCTCCATTTTCAGTTCATCCTAGAAACACAATGGTATAATAAGATATTCGAGAGTATTACTGGTGGTATGGAATGAAAAGGTTTATTTCTGATTTTACCATAAAATTTTTGACATGACAACAGGTTAAATTAGAGTGGAAGTTACCAAGAGATATGCTTCAGACTTTGAAAGTTTTACTAAGGATATATGAGAATATATCTTGGGACATCTTTGTGGGACTACAAAAAATTTCTTGAGGAAACAATGCAATATGGGTTATTGTTGATTGACTGACTAAATCTTCTCATTTGCTTCCTCTTCATGGAACCATGTCTTTGGATAAAATTTCTCAATTTTACCTCAAATAATCTGTCAGGTTACATGGAGTTCCTCTTTCCAATGTATCTGACCATGATCCATGGTTTAATTTTAAATTTTGGAATGGATTTCAGATTTTGTTGGGAAAATAATTAAATTTAAGACATCTTTTCATCCTCAATTAGAGAGACAATTATATCATATTATTTGGACTATAGAAGTTATGTCTAGAAGTTTTTCAATGGACTACAAGGGAAGTTGGGATCAACATCTGTCATTTGTTGAGTTTTCTTATAATGAAAATTTTCATTCTAGTGTACAGATGGATCCTTTTTTTGAATTATAGGGGAAGATAAGTAGAACTCTAGATTCCTGGGATTATGCTAATGAAAGAATGTTCATGTGACCAAAATATGTAGAGGAAGTGGATGAGAAAGTGATTATGATCCATAAACGCAAGGGGATTTCTCAAAGAATACATAAATGTTATGTAGATAATATGAAGAAATACTTTTCCTTTGAGGTATGTGATCATGTTTTTCTTAGAATCTCACCATGTAAAAGTGTTATGCATTTTGGTAAGAAATAAAAGCTAGTACCCCAGTTCATTGGACCATATGAAATCCTTGAGAAAGTTTGGAAAGTCACATAGGAAGTAGATTTACCTCTGAGTTTATCTTAGTTACATAAAGTTTCTCATGTTTCGATGTTGAGAATGTATGTTCTAACTTCATCTCATGTCTTGAGCCTAGATGTAGTTTAGATGGAAGAGAACCCTTCTTATGAAGAGAAACCAATTCAAATTCTTGATCGAATAGAACAAGTATTGTGAAATAAGGTAATCTAAAAGTTAATGGTTTTTTGGAGAAACCATGTTGTTGAAGAATAAAAGTGGGATTACAAAAATTCTATGAGGGAAAAGTACCCTCACGTGTTTAGTAAGTAAATAAAATTAAGAGGATGCAATTTCTAGAAGGTGAGGACAATGTGACACCCCGAGGTTTTAAAAATAAATTGAAATGCATGAAACTTTGTTTTAAGTAGATATTTATCCCGAGAATTTTAACATAATTTTTATGTATTTATAATTTAAATTTCAATTAACTATCATCTACGGTTGTGATATTTATGTTTTTTGAAGTATAATAGAACCAAATTGTTTTTTGGTGAATAGTAACATACTATTATGAATATAAATATGATCCTTATGAATAGTACACCATATTATTATTTTATTTTCTTAAGGTTATAATATAATGAGATCTTGAATAATTTTACAAGGTTTTAAAAATGAGTTATGGTTTTAAAATAGTTATCTTTGAATGAATTGTGATTTTATTTAAAAATTAAATTAATAATATTTAAAAAAATATTTTTAAAAAATGGAGCAGATTTTTTAATTCTACACTTTAAAAAATGGTTAGGGTGATTTTTTTGGGATTTTTCTGATATTCTTGAATTTTTTATGAATAGTAAAACACAATAAATTTCGATAAATGCTATATACTTATTTTACTGCATTATAGGTGATGCAAGGCTGATGTAAGAACACTGGATTCAATAACAGATATACTTATTACTTTTTGGGGTCACATGAATGAAGACCATTCATAGTCTGGAGAAGTAATATTAAATTAATGATTAATATAATGTAAAACCCTTCCTCTCCAACACCATAAATACCACCCTCATTCCCCTATTCCTCCCACACCTCTCAAGCTTTGATAACTGATTAAGTTCTTCCCAATATTCTTCCCAAGTATCTTCCACGCATCCTAGATCTACTGGTCTCACTAAAAGGCCAAGACCAGAGGCTTTAAAGAGGATCTCAAGGAGAAGAGATCAAAAAGGTAGGAATCCCATATCTTTTTCTTGTGTTTTCATTTCAATTATTTTATTTTATTATACTCTCTTAACCTCCCCTTATCAAGAGGAATAAAATATCGAGTATTATATATATTCTCGATTTGTTAGTAGGTTTTTGGAAATATTCATTGTAATTATTTCTCTCTTATTCCACTTATTTTAAAAATAAAAACACCATTCATGATGTGCCAATTTACCAAAATCCTGAATGATATGTTTACAATTTCTATTACTTCAATAAAAATTGGTTATAAAAAACATTTAATGGTAGAAACATGATTTAAATTGTATTTTATATCTTAATTAATGTTATAGATTTAACATATATATATATAATATTATGTTATATAATGAAACTAGTTCATTATAATCAATGAACTACAAAAATGATCTAAATGGATATCACTAAATGTTTATCTAATGTTTCATCCTTATAATATATAACCAAAATGTGTTATGTAATAATTTAATATTATGGAAACATATTAACACGATTTAATTACCTTCATTTAATTTCATTTATATATGATAAGAGAATCAAATACAAACCGGTCATGGAAATTATAGAAAGAACGCTCCTGAAACCATGGAAGGAACACAATACTAATAAATAAAGGATGAAATTATGTTATGAAATGATCATTTAATGTTTTATAAAAATTAATATGTTTCTGTAAGATATTAATAAAACTCTTTTAACCATTATATAGGAGGTTTAAACATGTTTTTCTTAATACGAACCCGAGGTAAGGGAATTCTTATCCGAATTTCTAATATTTTGGTTAACCTTTTAATTTATTCATTATGTATTACTAAGATTATTTATGTGATGAATATTTTTTATATTATTTTATATTATGTGTTTTTATAGTGCATAAACATATCCATTAATTTCAATTAATTATCACTCCAATTATATTTTTATGGGACTTTCCTTTTAAAGTTCACTTTAATAAAATTTAGAAAGATTGTTCATATATATACATATATGTGGAATGAGTAGTTTATCATAATTTCATGATACATTATTACCATGTTATGTTCCTTGTATATTTTTATCTTGTTTTGTGCCCATTATTTCCAAGATATGTTGTTTTGGGACCATTATAGCTCATGATATGATTGGTGAGCCCCATTATAGCTCTCCAATGCATTGGGTACTCTAGAGATGGAATTTGAACAAATGGTTATTCTATGTGTAAGGGTGATTGTAAGACTTATATGTTAAATATGTTAAAAGTAAATTACATTATTTTCCTAAACATGTTAGTAAGTTTTTATGAAATTGGTTTTATTGGTTTTTATGTTATCAATTGACTAATGATATCTTTCCTTATATCCCTTACTGATATTTTTTCCATATCCAAGGTTTTTATATGTTTTTTACAGGTCATATGGATGTTTGATAAAGAGAAATAAGTCAATTTAAATGTTATAAATTTTTTTCAAAGAAATTATTTTTTTATTTGTGTTTTTTATTTTGGAAAACCGGATACTATTTTAGTATTATCATCGTGTATAGTTATAGGATGTTATATTTGTTTTATGATAATATTTCTTAAAACTCTAAACCTAAAAATATCCTCAATGTGAAAGAATTTTTTTCTATAAAACTAAAGATTATGTAACGTTTTATGGATGGTTTCCTATAGTTTTCTTCAATGTACTTCACCACATTCACCACCTCCGGTCATCACATCGGCTCGCATAACCTAACTAGACCATTGCCCAGAACCTACATCGGTGGTCCCTTCCACAGACCACAGAAACACCTATGATGCTTTTATTTATAAAACAAAACCATATTTGAGATACTCGAGTCCAAAATTATATATATTCAACCTCTGTTTTAGTTTTCCTCCAATTTGGGTGCCTAATTGCATTCAAAGCCTCCCAACAAGTCGAGAATATATCACGAGTGTCCAATGGTGAAGAACACCAAGAATGGGGGATAGAAAAACATGAATAACACCATGAAGAATGCACCCTATCCTTTTTTCATGTCATCCTCAATATGTTCTCCTTATAATGAATAAGGAAGAGGAATTTTAAACAACCTACTATTAATAACCCCCACCATTATTAACCATCCTGCATCAATTGATTCCCGGATGAATCTATTCGTGGATTGACCCATGTTCATCCTGAAAATCTAGAACATGGAAATCACAAATAAACCACTACCCTATAGGGGATAAGGATTTTTTGATGTTGAGTATTGATTTCCAAAGTCAATCTATCAAGAAAAATCTCTGATCCTATTTTTTTCATCACTACTGAGATAAATCTCATAGGATTCTCTATAGAACCTCCAAGGAATTTCTAGAGTTATGAGCCTAACCTTGGGTCCCTACCTAGCTCTTCATTTCAAAGTAAAAACATTGTTCCATCGGCGTAATGTTAAAACAAAATGAACTCCCAGATTATTTTATTCATTAAAATTTCCAAAAAATATTTCCGATAGTCGACCTGCGTTGGTTGATGTTAGGACTCACCTTGGGAAAACATCACAATAAAAACAGAATGGTGGTCTCGGATTTCCAATTTGAATAACCATTCATGAATTATTAATAATTTTAAAAATTAATTTTATTTATAGTGACATCATTGGTGAATGTTTCTTCAGATGACCTGTGCTGACCAATGTTAGATTGCACCTAGGACAAAGCCACCATTTTGAGCTTAATTATTCCCTTAGAGTTCTGATTTAGGTATCTATTTAAAATATATTCCACTTTTTTAGAAATTTGGGCATGAATTCTATTAAAAAAATAACATATTTCAATGAATTGTTCTGGACACACTGGTCCTAGTAATCAAGCTCTATCTTAGTGAATGGTCATGGATTTTTCACAAATAATATCTAAAAATTAAAATGGGTAATTTTGAGTCATTAAATTATCCCTCCATGGGGATTTACATCCCTAAAATCTGAAAAAAAGTCCACTCAAACAAATGTGGGTACTGAGAGCTAATATATGACTCTCTCTCCCATGTGCTCTCTTATAGATTCTTGTGCTAGCACTAGACACGCACTAAAGGAATCATTCACCAATGAAGTATACTCCCAACTTTAACCAAATTCAAACATGCATGCTCAAAGTATGTCCTCTAGAACATGAATGGTTTTCTCAGTCTGGTCATCCTTCTGTTGGTCAAACATTGTTCTCAAACAAAATTGATTCCTAAATGCCTCATATAATCCATTCCATGACTAGTATATAAAGATAAAATCACGGTCTGAAACTATAATTGATGGAACACAATGGATTCGAACTATATTCTGCACGTAGAGGCATCCCAATATCTCTACCAAATGCTGCTATTTGATAGCTAGGATTTAGACCAGCTTTGTGAGTCGGTCAATGATCACCCAGATAGTATTGTGTACCCTATACGTACATGGTAAACCCATCACGAATTTGATCAATATCCCATATCACTTCCATTATGACACCTCATGGGGTTGAGATGAACCTACAAGAACCTGTTGATCTTCCTTCACTTGCTGACAAGTAAGGTATCAAGAATGAAACTCTGCAACTCCCTTATTCATCCTTGGCCACTAAAACTGACATCGAAGGTCCCGGTACATCTTCACCACACATGGATGTTTTACCAAATGGGATGTATGGAACTTCCTCAAAACCTCCATCGCAATACCACAAGATATATTATTCACCCTATGAAATAAACAACATTCTCCCCACTTTTCGAATATCCATCAGGGTAATTCATTATGAAAATTTGATAACGTAAAGTCTCACAGTCGGTATCCCCAATCTATGTCTCATTGACTTGATAGAATAGTATAGGGGTAACAACCATCGAATAGATGTAAGCTTATCCATCCCCATCCACAAAGGATATCTTAAACAAGGCCAGCTACCCTGATGCCTTGTTCAGCAACTACGAACCAGATCTTATCCTGAGAGCATTTTCTACCACGTTCCCCTTCCTAGAAATATAGACAATCTCAAAGTCATGGTTCTAGAAGAACTATTTCTATCTCCTCTATATCATGTTCATATATTCTTGAGAGAATATATTACTAAGAATCATGTGGTTGGGGTTGATGATAAAATTCTTGTCCATTAGGTAGTGTTACCAAATCAATAAAGTGAATACTACCACTGGTAACTCAAGATATCAGGTCATGTATATCTAATTGTGTAGTCTCAACTGGCGTGAACCATAGTTGATCACTCCTTTCACTAGAATCTAGACACAAAAAACCATAGTTAATGATGCATTGTAGAACACTACATACTCAGTTCCCTCTTCTGGAAATCCGAGATGGAAGCACTTGTCAATCTCTAACTGAACTACTAAAAAACCTCCTAGAACTTCTTTTCCATAAAAAATGTTTTCCCTTTCATATCGTAATTTTCAATTATTCTACCACTCTGTAAAATTTGGGTACAAACCTTCGATAGTACCCAGCCAAATGAAAGAAACAATGTAACTTTGTAACACTCTTGGGTGGATCCCAAGTAAGAACTACCTAAATCTTTGATGGATCCACTACAAATCCATCATTAAAATAGAAATGACCTAGAAAAGACACCTCCAAAATATGTAACTGACACTTTGAGAGATTCCCTTAATGATGGCCCTCTTGGAGTGTGTCTAGGACCATCCTAAAGTGTCTCATGTGCTCTTCTTCAGATGTTGACTACACTATGATTTCATCAAGGAAGACCAACATGAACCGGTCTAAGTAAGATTGATAGATCTAGTTCATGAGTCCAAAAAATGCTTTTGGGGACATCTTCATGACAAAAAAAAATATCACTAAATACTCATAGTTTCCACAACGATATCTGAAGGACCTCTTTGGTATATCCTCATATCATACTCATAGCTTGTGATATCTAGATCTGAGGTCAATCATCATGAACCTTCGGGCCCCGTTCAACTAATCAAAGAGCTCATTGATCCTTGGTAGTGGATACTTACCCTTCCTGGTCACTTGTTTCTAGAATCACAATTCCACTCATAACCTCAATCTCTATTCTTCCTTCTTGGAAAAAAACTAGGGATGCCTAGGGTGAAACACTGTGTCTCACAATTCCCTTCATCTGCAAGTCCTCCAACTGCACCCTCAGCTCACAAATATCTATGGGAGACATCTGATATATAGGTGTAGATATCATTTCCATCCTAGTGTATAGATAAATTCATAATGTTGACTCCCTATATTTATTTAATCCTAGAACATCCTCAGGAAATACTTCCTCATACTCTGACAATACTATAAAAAATTGTGGACACAAATCATCCGCTGCATTGAGGGTCAGGCTAGACAACTGATTAGTGATTAGCAAAACTAGACTTTGTGTGAGTCCATCATGCATTTCAAGTGTTTCATTTTCATGAACAAAATAAAATATTGTTCCATCACTATGGAAACACCACACTTTGCCTCAATGTCCTCTCAACAATATCCTAGTCAGCCATATGGTGGGTAAGAAAATATCATGTCAGATGTCCCCGACCATCGCATGAGTAACAAATTTTGTCCCTCAGCTAACTTATGATACCCTAGGAGCCATGAATCTATGATCTAGTTTCCTAATATTATCTCCCAATGATCCTGACTCAATTGGGTCCATGCGACTATCATCAACTACTTGTTTCTGAGGACTTAGCTACCTATTGCCTGCTGGAAGCTCCCACATTCGGTGCCCACTCTCCTAGAAATATCTCCACTAGTAGGGCTTAATCAAGTATCCCTACATTAGTAGGAATACTAAGGGATATCATAGATTCCATGATCTCATAGTGTATGCCCTACTTGAAGGACTGATCCATAAAAAATGTGTTCCATACCATATTTGTGGGCTAGGCTGAAAGATCAGTAAATTTCACTAAATACTCTTCCATAGTCTGATTGCCCTTGTGTAGATGCAGAAGATCCTGTTTGTGATCCAACCATAACATGGTTGGAAAGAAATCCTCCATGAAGTGATACTTTAAGTATTCCCAATATAGAGTTGTCTCATTATGTTTCTGGGTCACTAAACTCCACCATCACCAAGTAAAACCCTAAAACATTCTCGCGGAAATCACTTCCATTTAGTCGGGAAGTTACCTTACAAGTCAAAAGACACTAGTAACCACGTTCAGTAAATCCTCAACTACATGGGAGGTCGCTACCTCTAAAACTCATGAAACATGCTCAAACTAAGTGAATCCTAACTTGTTAGTGCTGGTAGTATATTTTTCTTAACGGGGGGTCATATAGCTTGTAAACCACCTGGAAGTTCTATATCTAGTATCAACCCATGTATCGATGCCTCGTCGCTTGGAAGATTTTCTTCAGGATCATTAAATGGATTCCTGGATAGCTGTCTATATAGGGTAATAATTTAATAAAACAAGATATACCATGGTAAATATATTATATCTGGAGAGATGAATCAAGAAGGACATTGAAGAGACAACCCATACCTATATGATTCATATACAATTATTTTCCCTCCAACCAGTTTTTTCATATACCGAGTTGAAAAGAAAGTTCTAAGAGTCTTGGAGTAGGGATACAACAGTTTCCACACCAACATTGGATTCCTTGGCCTGATAGTTTAACTCAGAACACTTGACACTATTCCCCCAAACCAACCTCATAGATTCCCAGTCTAAAGGTATAACTAAACTACTATGATACCACTCTTTCATGTCCCATCTCAGAGGGTCTCATGTCGTGACTACCCCCAAGCATACCTCAAAGATTATAGGGTCTGGTTACTAGCATTGGGTAGGAATATCCCTCAAATGGGAGGTATTAGCCTGATGTACTTGTAAGTATGCACACATCTTTGTGTTACAAATGACGATATGTAAAAACAATATGTAAAAAATTCACAAAAAACAACAATATCCCACATCCAAAGTACTATAGTGAATGTACTAGAAAGTAAACAGGGCTAAAAAATCCCACCAAAAGAAAATAATCTGAAGCCACAAGTCCAACCAGTCATATAAAAAGGTATTGGGACTACCATCAGAAACAATACAGGTACACACCTTGGCATATCCAATCCCCCAAGGCACAACCTGGTCCTAGTATTCCTGGAACTCTATTGAGGAGTTGATCATCTACACAAGACAAAACACATACTGGAAGAGTCTATGCAAGGGTGAGTAAAACAAAAATATATAGGACACACCAAATCTAGAACGAAATACCACAAAAGATATACCATAAAAGAAATACCATGAAGGAATAACACAGATGAATACCACAAAAAAATATCATGAAGGAATACCACAGTGTAAATACCATGAAGTAATATCCCAAAATAAATACCCTAAATGAATAAAAATAAATAAATTCGACAATAGAATACCACCAAGGAATACTATAAAGGAACACACAGTCAGCTCCACACAGATATATGTCTTCAGAAAATATATCAAGAACATCCTAGTATACTCAATGAAATAAGATACATAGTCTCAACAAGACATATATTCTCCATAATATAGGTAGTCTCTATAAGAGACACAATCTCCATAAGACACACAATCTCCACACAACCTTTATAAATCACTTAATCTCTAAGTCACAGACAACCATAGAAATGTTTTCTTGATGTGCACTCATTTCAGGATAACTCACTCCTCAATCCATTAATTCATATGCACACTCCCATAAAAACAAACTTAGGATATGAGGAAATGATTATCTTATTGTAAGGGTCCAAACACCATAGGCGACTCATCCAACGGATGTTCAGTTTGAATGTTTTGTCCAGTAGAAAATTTTAAAATGGGTTTCACTGGGTCGTGGACCGACTGTGGTGGTTGACCCCCACGGTCGACCATGCCGTGATAACTCAAGCTTCCACTATGGTCAATCATCATCCCACTATCCTGGCCATGTGGTATCTTGGTCGAACATGGCTCACGGTCCACCACCCTGGGTCAGACCTGACCCGATACGTCTCTAATGGGCCTGGACCAACTCCACCAGGCCTAGCCCATTTATACTTGACCCAGCCCAATCTACCCTGGACGGCCCGCATCCTCTGGCTCAAACCGCTCATGCGTAGACCATCTGGCCAGGTCAACATCATCTACAGCCGCATCCCCCAGAGCTGCTCCTGCCGCATCTTACAACCATATCGTGTTCCACAGCCAGTGTCTCCACATGTGAATTACCGCTGTGTCTATGGACGACCTTAAACACATGTAGCCTCCTACCAAATCCAACATAGCTTGCCACTAACTTTTGTGGATTCCACCCCGTCTTCCACCATCAGTCACCGCACCACCTATCGCCGTCTACCCAACTTACTGGACCGCCACACTAGACCCACACTGGACCCACACTGGTGGTCCCTTCCATAGACCACCAAGCCACCTTTAATTCTGGTATTTCTGTAATGAATGAATATCCATGATTCTTGGGTCCTGTTCAATACAATTCTAGCCTATGTTTCTTTTTTTCTCAAATCTGGGGTTCTGATTGAGTTCCGAGCCTCCTGATAAGTCATGTCATGGACACAACGGTCTAATGATGAAAAAATCAAGAACAAGGGAGGGAAAAAGTATAAATAACACTCTAAGGAATGGGACTCATCCTTTATTCAAGTTTTCCTCAATCTGTTCTCGTTATAATGAATAACAGAGGATAATTTAAAATAATCTTCCATTAATAAACACCACCATTATTAACCATCCCACAATGATCAATCTGCAAACCAATATGTTCGTGGATTGGCTCTCATTCATCATTAAAATAAATAACCTTTAAATAAAAATGAAACAACCTTTTTACCTGTTATATGGATGGTTTGATTTAAAGTATTGATTTCTATTGGTGATTTGTCATGAACGATCTCTGATCCATGTGTTTGTCATCGTTGCCGAGAGAATGCTCAAAGTACTATCTACAGTGCCTCTAAAGAATTTCTAGGGTTATGATCCTAACCCTGGGTCCCTACCTAACTCTTATTTTCAAATAATTAATATCTCTACATTGACATAATTTTCAAATAAAATAAAATAATAGTTTATTTTATTCATTAAAACGTCCAAAATCTATTTTTATTAGATGACTTGTGTCGGCTGATCTTAAGCCTCACCTTGGGAAAATACAACATTATAAACTAAATTATGGTCTTATATTACCAATCTAAGTCACCGTTCATGAGTTATTAGGATTTTAAAAAATAATATTAATTACAGTATCTTCCTTGGGGACTTTTTCTTTAGATTACCCGCACCGACTAAACTCAAGTGGCGCCAAGGGTAATGACTCTATTTGATCTCAATGGTTCCCACAAATTTTTGATCTAGGAACCTGTTTAAAGTATATTCCATGTTTTTAGGAATGTCATGTGTGTGTGCTATTAAAAACTTAACATTTTTCAATTAATTTTTCTAGGAACACCGAGCCTCGAAATTTCACCCCGTCTTAGCTCCTCACCCAGGAATGTTTCCAAATAGATTATAGAAACAAAATTGTAAAATTATGTGTCATTTAAGAAATATAAACCATGTTCTATAATTACATATTCTAATTTAGATTTCTCATATAGTAAGTGAAGGATAAAAATTATTCCTATAATAGATATATGGTTATGATGCACAAGTCTATTTTGTTGAAATATCACTTATGCTTAGAGAAATGATAACAATACAAAAGGTTGTGGATTCTTATACCAAAAATCCTATCTTTTGTCTCTTGATAAGGAGAAATATAGAATTTAGATAAATGATAATTTCACTAAAAAATTCTTGTGTAAACTAAAAGAGCGTACGTATCTATTGATATTGTCTTCAATATACTGAAGTATATTAACACTGTAGTAATATTTGGGCTTCCATATTCATAAATAATTTCCTATTAATCTCATAAAATTTCCCTTACCATATAGGTTCTCTATATTCATCTTGTGAGATAAAAAGCATGGATGAAAAGATTGGGAATATTTTTAAAGAGCTTCACCTGGTAAATAATACTAATGGAGAACTCGATTCCACAACCCTTCAGAAGAAAAAAACCCAATGTTGAAAATCCCATTACTATTTTATACTATATGGTTCATTTAAAATTTATTTCGATGGGACAAAAGTTTTATAGGTAGTGTGGTGAACAAGAGGTTATTTACTTCCCACAAGTATAATAAATTCATTTGAAAATAAGCTACAGTGAAGTTAAGACAATGTAATTTGTTGTATATAATTATATTCATTATCTTATGTAATGATTATATCTCACTTCATTTACATTTAAAAAAAATTAAAAAAAGAACCAATTCAGAAAGGTGTATTCTACCAGTGGCTTTGAAAGAGTGGTTTCTAGGTTAGCAATGAGAATCACAGCAAAACATTACAATAACTAAGTTGTGTTCTTATAGTTGTAGATAATGGGTGATTTCTATTACAGTAGTGTGAAAACATTCAAGTGGTTGAGGGAGGGTAATTCCAATATCAAAAATGAGAAACCCGTGATTTGTTTTTACACAATTAATTGATTATAGATAAATAAATATTTTTGTTTAGTGTTATAAAAAATTTACCTCATTGTTATTTTGAACACAATAAGATAGTAATTCTTTCGAAATAGTTGTTTTATGGTAAAATAAAATTATTTAATAGTTTAATAAAACATGAATCCTAAATATTCAACATCGGAAATAAATTATGAATATAATTTTAAAATTCATACATAGTTGTGGAATTATAATTCTTATAAAAATTTAAATATAATATTTTATATAAATAGCCCGTATTTTTCTTAGACTCTTAGGAAATAAAACTCAGAGGAATATAAGATACATATGTTCAATACTAAGAAACCATTATAAATAAAGGTTTTCCACAATGATTTTGATATTTATTCAGCTACATAGAATATAAAATTCCATGGTGAAGCAAAAGGTAAATTCATATACTTCTTAAATTCAATATGGAAATTTTAACGATGAAAAATTAATGTAATGAATGAACTTGATAAAATATATAGGATCCTCGGGGTGGTTTCTTAAATATTTTCTTTATAAATTAGTTCATTATCATTAAATAGAGAGTGATGTTTTTCCTAAACTTTTTTTACCATTTTCACATCAGGGAGATGGTGATAGTGAAATGTAGGTCGATGGATAGTATTATAAATACTATAAATATTCCATGATTCCTTTCTAGAAATGTTTCAAAAAAAGGAAAACATAAAAACAAACCATATGACATTAATTTTGACTACTGGGTATGTTATAATGTTAAATTAATTTCATTATATTACAACCTTGGGTGTTTCGATGGGATCCATTTTTAATGATGCTGAAAGTTTCAAATGTACATCATCAAAACACAAGGCGTGTTTCAATTAATGATATTATTAACACTATGAATTTTAATATCACTAATATTGAACAGGTTATAATAATACCACATTTTTTATGAGGGATATACAACTCCTTTTGAGATGATGGTAGAATTTAGGACTTCAATGGATTCTTGGATTCAAATGCATAAGTTGTCATGTGAACATTACACTCCACAAGTATTAGTCGGAGGCATTATTTAAGAAGCATATACTATGTAAGACTTTTAAAATCATAGTGGGGGTTTTATATTCACCATTGTGGGTGATATATTGTCCAATAAGGAAAATAAATCATATAGAGAGAAGTCAGTTGCAACTATCTATGATTCAGATGTTTATATAAATTCCATAATAGAATACATATAGAAAAAAACAAGAGTATGATATTTTAGATATTCCTAGAATTGATATTATTGGTGATAATTATAAATAAACAATATATAGATGGTTGAATTCATTACCAATAATGAATTATTTGTTATTAAAAGGGTTAATGTCTAATACATAGTCTATGACATAAACCTTTACTTTAATCATTGTTGAAAAATCTATTTGAATTCTAACTGTTATAACTATTTTGATAATTTTTTTTGCATCAGTTCTCAAGGGATACCTCTCATGGATATAGTTTTATTTTTAATATGGTTTGATCATAATGGTAGAATATATCAATGAAGTTAAATATGGTTTTCATGTTATAAATATCCATTTAGGATTTGAAACATTTATAATGACCGTACATTAATTATTTGAACTAAACTATAAAAACGTGTCTAAAACATTATATTGGAATTTATAATTTTTCTAGGAATGGTATGTTTAAGAGTAGTCAGAAAACATTTTATTAGTCTCATATTTATATAAGACTAAATAATTTATTGAAAAAATTCTTATATAGAAACCTAAGTTCTATGGAACATGATCCACTGACCTAGATTGAGGGGTTTCTTATTCCAAGTCATAGTAAAAAGTTGACATGGTGTTCAAAAAATTATGATAGAATAGAATACACAATTTTTGTCCACAACCACATGATATTCATGTGATTTTTAGACTATATATTCCTAAGAGTGTTTTGGAAATCAATATCACATTCAGTGACATGTACATGAGTTTTATATTGCTTACATTTAAATAATAGAATGTAAATATCAAATGAGACTTGGAGAATTGCATTTTATTGAATTTATAAAAATATGAAAGTACTTGAGGACGTATAAATGTATAAGTTCCATGTAATCAGTGAAATGAGAATACTATTTTTTTAGTTACTATAAAAATAATTATTTAGATTAGTTTGATTTAGTATCATAGTTAGATTAATATAATATGTTTAATGGAAAACCATTTTATATCTAGTAATTTACATCCATATATCCTACTAGGTAAATGATGGAATTCGATTTAATATAGAAAAGAAATTTTCACAATGATTTTTTCTATATTTTAGAGTTTTTCAAGTAGGGACAATTAATTCCTAACATGATTATTTTTAACTTTTGTATTCTCCATGATTCTATGTATTATGAGGGGAAAATATATGCACTCAGTGATATCATCTCATGAGGTATTTTACCATAGGTATGAGATCAGAGAAAGTATAAAAACCATGTGTAGTGTGGTGGAATAAAAAGCTATAGCCATATCCTTGCATAAGTATGTTCATCAATTGAAACTACCAGTTATGTTGATATTAGTTGGATCTTGTTTAAGTGGGTGTTTATTAGAGTCATTTACCTCTAACCAAATATTATTTTATTATCAAAATACTCAAAGAGTTTCATAGTAATTCACATATTATCATATAATTATTTTTATTCTATGTGACATTTATGTGATAATGTCTTAAGGGTATATATCATAGTGAAAGGTCATAGCAGCAACCTTCTATGATGAGAACTCAAAACTATCATGAATGTATTATTTAATATATACATAATAGTCAGATGATATAATTTGGTTTGGTTAAAATGATATAGGAAATCAGGGGTGGATAATCCTGCTAATTTGAGACAAATTTCAAGGGTGTATTTCATTGGTAATCTTTAGAGAAGTTGAATATAATAAATTGAATTTCAAATTGGAAAATCACATTTATATATTTTGTTAGATGTTCCTAACTGAATATGTTTGTAATATTACTTAAACAAGAATATTGTTAATAATTCAAAACATGAGTCATATTAATTGATTTATTGATAAAAATTGTGATGACTTATGCTCACAGTGATGTAGGCTACATGTTTTTAACCACTGGTGATATTTATTTAATGAATCATGTGAGAAATTATTTTCCCTTATCTTATTTAATATAAGATTATATCAAAGTCTCTTTTATGAGAATGGAACTAGTTAATAAAATTAATATCCATGGTGTTCTATGGGAATGTTTATTTTGGTAAATTCAAAGATATAGACATCGGGAATACAGGTTAAATCTGATCAGTATACAACCAAATTGATTAGTGATATCTAGAAAAATGAATTATTTTATATAGTGAGTGTCCATATGTGGTTTTGTGTCATTTTTGTTACATGAACATTTTCCATCTATGGGCTCATTAGCGTGTTATTATATGCTAACCATGGACTTTAAGCATCGAGTACCAGTGGATCACACATAAAGTGTATCCATAACCACAATTTAATTGAATAGAAATTTAACATAATGATTGAATATTGATCTCATACGTGATTTAAAAATTCTTTATATTTTTATTGTATTAGTCCGGAGTTATTTGAGTTAATAATATATGTGTTAAAAATTAATTAAATATTTATTCACCAGGTAATTGTTTATTTAATTACATGAATATATTATATTTTTTATTAATGGTATATTTTAAAGGTAAAAAATAATTATTATTTCACTTATAAGGGAATTTAATAAATATTTATTCACTATTTTAGTGTATA
This sequence comes from Viscum album, assembly GCA_963277665.1. NCBI lineage: Eukaryota > Viridiplantae > Streptophyta > Magnoliopsida > Santalales > Viscaceae > Viscum > Viscum album. Next base: position 1,789,036,350 of record OY728146.1, read on the forward strand.
ATATTTTGTTGTTTATCAAAATGTAATTTAGTGACATTTATTTATTTAAATATATAATTTATTTAATTTATGATAAATATTATATAGGACTAAAGGATAGAGATAAATGGTTCAATAAGAAATGATATGTTTGATATTATCTGATTAACTATTAATTTATTTACATCCGGAAATAATATCAATTTTTCCATCTGTTTTAGAGAATTTCAAGTAATTAAAAATTAGTTTACTAATATTTAGACATGGGGTTTATCGGGGATTTTGGGAATAATAATTGACCATGTGAAAATTTATATTCACTAACCATATGTCTATAAGTACCTGATTATATCATTTTTAACCCAATCCTATCCTATCCACCATATTACCATACAATTTTGATATAGAATCCTCTTGATCCATAGGTATATAATCAAACATAATTCTCTTACAAATGGAGAGGTGTGATCCACAAATACCCTCTCGAGTTAGGAAATAAACATTATAATTCCTTCTTGCCTAAAAATTCTATTGTGATAAATGATGATCGATGCGAGTGTAAGAATGGTTTGTGCTTCCACCTAGATAATTCTATGCGAAGGGTTAAAGGTTTTTGGGTCACTTATGGATCACATCTAAAGGAAATATAATCTACATTCCTCTAACTCGGTGATGGAATAAAAATTGGTCTAAATCAAATCATCAGCAAATAAATATTTACAATGAGATTTTAATCATTATATTGACATAAATAAATTTTATATTATATGTTATGATCATATCCCCTGGAATAAAGGGAGACTATTTAATATAGTTCTATGGATAAATCCAAATAATTTAATGAAAAAACCATTATTAGGAATGGGTTTTACTACTTCATCTATGCAGAGAACCTTAAAAAATTACACTTATTTAGAAATTTATCAAAATATTAATATGCGTCAAAATTGAATCCTAAATTTTTTCAAAATGAGTAAATAGGTGATATTTTTATTTCTGTCGCTTTATTCTCATAAAAAGTAAAAATCCTTTGACCTAGAAAAAATAGGTAACTGGGAATGAGAAATCCAAGATGGCCTAATTTCTAAATATTTAATGATTTCTATGGATAAATTGTGTTATCCGTATATTTTTTCTAATTATCTTTTATATTTTCACGCTTCAATTTTGTAGTAATATAAACTATGGATTTATAAAAGTAACCACATATATATATATATATATATATATTCTAATTTTACACTCTAAAGTTGTACAACAATATTTATTACCTTTATATATCTGTCCTCTTTATTATTCCTTCTTAATCGTGATTTTCATTTCAAAAATAAATATAAATTTATTTGTTACTAATATTCTTAGTAAACATTTACAATAATGGGATAATTTTTTAAATATTCTATTTAAAGATAAATTTATTCCCTTGATATTTGTATTCATTTTTTAGTTTCTGGATACAACTATTAACTAAACCATATTCACATTTCTCATCTCTACATACTACAATATGTGCACACTCCTTGCATTAATTGTGGGATGAAGGCCACAAATATTTATTATGAAGTGATATATTAGTAAAATTTATTTTCTCCATTGTACCATGTAATAACAACTTCTACATAGCTATGTAATCCCAAGGAAAATTAAAAGAATCAAAATCACTCATCTCCCAATAGTATTTTGTAGAGTAGATTAAGTTAAGTTATTGTCTTCCTGGAAAAATATAAATAAATTTATTTCTATTATTTATTACCCTTTATATTCCACTACATATATAAATTAAAATTATGGGGTCTGCATTCAATATATAGTAATATGGATTCATTAATTTGGTAAGAATTTTAAGAAATCAATTCAAATCCCACTTGAGTTATTTTTTAACACAATTGATGTAAAAAATATTATCAGAGAAAAGACTTTTGAGTTCTCAACTTTTTCTCATTAAATTATGAAGATCATTATCTTATTTAGATAGGGGTTGATATAAAATAAGGAATCAATATGGTCAAGGATTCATAATTAAATGGAGATAATTATGGTTACTAAAAAGATAAAATGTTTTTATAATCAAATAATACAACTTTAAGAGTATATTTGAATTCTTTCAAACCTTATAAAATTTTTATTTGAGAACCTCATCTATGGAGTAAAGATCAAGAAAACAAGTATTATTTAAATTCTAAATCCCTGAATTATATTATTTTGGATTAGAACCTATTGAATTTAATAGGTTTTTTAGTGTGTTACTATCAACGATATGTGTGAAAATATTTTTTTTGCATAATAAGGGAAAAATAATTATAGAAAGTTAAATAATAACACTAAATTAAATAATTTTGAAATTTCTATGATTATAGTTAGTAAAAACATAATTTAGATGAATTACATACATACTGAAATTGTAAAAAATGTTGTTGTTATGGGAAACACTATTCTACAACCTAATCACACTCTAAAATTTAGTATATACTTTCCTTAAAATGGAATTGGACCTTAGTTTTTATTTTTATGGTGAAAAATGTAAAGGATTTATAGATAAAAGATCCCAATGGTAATATCATGATGTGTGAGGTGCAAATGGAAAACAATCATAATGAAAAGATTATGGAAAATGAGAAATACGATTTGAAATTTTTTATTTCAAGGAATGAGATAAAAGATAAAAAAACATTTATTTTCTTACTCATTTGATAAAAAAATCTATATATTCAGATTCAAGTGATGATATTTCTCAATTTTCATGAAATCTTGATAATTTTTATAAAACAATAATAGGATTCAATATATCCATTAATAAGAATAATAAGTTTTATTGAAATATGAAAGAGTTATGGTGTTATATGTACAAAAATCATGGACACAAAAAAACCCAATTGTCTATAACATAAGGAGAATAATAAATTTTAGAATATGTTTAAAAGGATATTATATTACAATAATATGAATTTTATATAAATAAAATCCACATGTATTGATAATTAAGACTCCGATGATTATTCTAATTCTAAATCATAGGACGAACATTAAAATTGAATAGAAAATATGTGATTTTTAGAATAAACAGAAGAAGAAAATTGTTTTATTATTCTGATTATATATATAATTTGAGAAATATCACTAATGAAAATTAAATTAATATTATTATATTTTAGAACATATGTTTCAATAACTTAAAAAATAAGAAAACAATAGAAATCATATGATGTTTTGTGTGCTAAAAAAGATGACATTTTAAAATATACTTTATATTTAAAAGAGAAATAAGAAAAATATTCTTATACATGTGCTGAAAATGACATTTGAATTATTTGAATAGTGATTAAATTTAAATCCAAAAAAATAAATTCTTATTTATTTAATATATTGTTTCTGTACTTGGTAAAAAAATAAATCAAATAAAGGTATACATGGAATGTGTATAAATTGAAAAGGCTAGCCAATATAGAAATTATATTTTCTCTATGATCAGTAATCAAGATAATGTCAGGAATAAAAGTTTTTCATTGATGAATAAATATTAATTATACATATGATTTATTCTTTATAAGTACTTAATTTAGTGGATATATTAATACCTTTATTTAAAAAAATATCTAATTTTAATGTTTATTTTTTTTGTTAGAAATAAATTTGGGTGACTAAATATTTAGTTTCAACCATTTCTATACTAAAAATAATTTGGGTACCAAAAAATATTCTTGATGAATTTGTTATTTTTTTGGAAAATACAAATTAACACCCAGGGAATGTGGTTAATATATATTGGTTGTTTAAGGAATTTGAGTGGTAAAGTTTCAAAATTCCTCTCGTTGTCAAATATATTAGGAGTTTATTAATATTTTTTGATGATTATATATGAAGAAAAATTGGATTTGGATCAATTTCAATTTCAATTTTTTTAATCAACAAGTTTTTAAAGGATAAAGGCTTAATAAAATCCTAATAAAAATTACTATACATTGTGATGATTGATATTCTGTATATTTATCCTATAATACCTGATATATTTTGAATGATGAATTAAATAAATTTAAATTTCATATAACTCAAAATATTTATACCTTATATCATCATTATATGTGTAAAAAAAATTAAATAGTTTTAATATTGAAATCCATGAATCAAGCATTTGTAATAGAAGACATGGGCACTGTAAAATTTATTCCTTGAGAATATTATCTTAGAAGAATCTAATATCACATTTTTCTAAACATAAAAATGATAAAAATAAAATATTTTTTAATTAAATATTTTAAGGCAATACAAATCATCTTTCAAACCCAATAAATATATTTTTACTTCTAGACAATTATATCATATCCAGGTGTATTTTTTAGAACATCTAGAAAAAAAATTATGAGGGGTTTTTTATGTGTTGGTTAGTGATTTTTTCATATTTAACTGACAGTATTTTTTATTTATTAAGAGTGAATCCTTTTATTATTGTAAAAATTCATTAATGTTGGATCATGATAAAAAAGATGTTAGTTTTTTTCTAGAAGAACTAACCATAGGGTGGAGTTTGAAAATCTAGAATTTAATGTATTGTGTTCAAAAAATGTTATTAAACACACATTATATACCCCAAGGAAATATCAACATAATGATGTTTTTTAAAGGAGTATGAATATTCAAGATATTTATATAACTATATTATATGAATTTGGAATTTTGTCCGATTGTTTGGTGGATGCTGTTAAAATTACATGCTATATCATAAAAAACATTAATGAGATCTATAATGAATAAAAACCCAATGACCTATGGAATAATAGAAATATAAAAGTACGATACTTCCATATTTTTTGAACAATATTTATATCTTTAATTACAAGGAGAATCATGATAATTTTTATGAAATGGCTGATGAAGGAATAATTAATAGATATTCAACCACTTATAATGCATATAGTATTTTCAATAAAAATTTCAAAGAAATTTAAAGAATCAAATCATTTGAAATTTAATGCATGTTTTCCATTTGATAACAAAAAATTTCAAATTGATGACCTTGGTTATTATTTATATAACATGAGACTGTATCCAACTTTCAAATATAAAAAAATAAATTTGATTTGGTACATAGTTAAGAATAAACTTATCCTAAAAGGTAGGAAGCTAGTAAACATAATACTATTTTTCCAAGACATATTTGAACCAAGAAATCCACCCTTAGAAACAATTATAAAAAAACTAGATGGAATATTTTGAACAAAAATATGTTCCTAAAACATTAATAAATTAGTTTCCCTATTTTTTCAACTAGAAAAGAAAACTATAGATGTATCCTTCAGTGATGAGAGTATGATTTTACTCATGAATTATTAATTAAACATGTTCAAGAGGAACAAGATATATAAATTAGTTAATAGACCCCATACATCACTGCCATATTAACTGAATGGGTCTTTAAAAATAAATAAGATGATCATATATTAATAATTATAAATAAGGTCATATTAATAGTCAAAGTTTATAACCAATAGAAACAGATGAATTAAGAGGAAACCTTTACTCCTCTAACAAGATAAAAATATTTTTTAATCCCTATAGATTATTCATGATATATAAAACTTAATTTTCTCTATATGGACATTAAAAATTCATTTTTAAATAGTTTTATTATAGAGTAAGACTCTATTGAACAACCACAATTTTTTTAAAATATGTATTTTCTAAATTATATTTTTAAACTTACTAAATATATTTATGGTTTTTAAAAAGAATTGCGAGTTTTTTGTGAATGAATTAGTTCTCTTACTTTGTGAAATGGTGTTTTTTTGTCCTGGTAGATTCTACCCTATTTAAGAAAACATAATATTTCAGTATTTTACTCATTAATATATATGTTTATGGTGTTATTTGTTAATAATTTAACAATAAAACGTGTAACGAGTTTTGAAAACTCATGAAAAATGAACATTTAATCTATTTATGTGAGTTTACTTCTTTAGTTCGTTTGAAAATTTATTAAAAATATTATAAGAATGTAAAAAATCAGATCAAATTCATTCTTAATTTACATAGAAGGTTTAGCCATAAAAATATTTAGATTTATCCAACTACTATGCATTGTAATATAAAACATGAATTCGATGAAGCTGCAAAAGGAGTGGATGAAAATTTTTATAGTCAAATAATGATGAATTTATTATATATAAATTATAGTGGACAAGAAATATTATTTTCTATATCACTTTGTGCTATATTTCAATAAAATCCTGATTATTCTCACATAATGGTTTCCATGCATATTGTAATATATTCAAAAGGGACTATATCTCTTAATTTTATTTTTTTAAATACTTACCATTATGATTTAATATCATATTTTGATGTTGACTTTGGAGATTGTATACAATATAGAAAGTGTACCACGATAATTTTCTATTTCATGGGTAAATCATTGGATTTTAGGTCTTGTAAAAATAAATATTTTCTTTTACTATCAATTTTTGAAGTTGAATACAAAGATTATAGAAATTATTGCGCACAAGTGTTTAGGAAAATACACACCTTGATGGAATTTGTATTAAATTTAAGTATTATACTAATCAAACGTGACATCACTAGTGATATCTAAATTTCAATGAATCCAATAATACTTTGTTAAACTAATACTAGTGATTGATGTAATCAATTATTGAGATATTACAAACAAAAATGTAATATTTATCTGAAATTCATTAATACAAAGAAGATACTAGCGAATATATTTATTAAGACTCTTCTAATTGAGAAATTTTATTTCATTAATATATAGTTGGCCTTATTTGAATAAAAAACTTTTAAATTATGTTATATTTTATGTTTAAATATTTATCTTGTTTATACCATTTTAATACATCCCGTCTGGTATTTTTTTCTATTTACTTATAACTGATATATTTTATATAAAAAAATTTCAATTTTTTTCAAAGTAAATCATTTTATATTGGTAAGAGTAGACATGAAATAAGGGTTCTCAATTTTCCTATTAAAATTTAATGCAAATGTAAAAGGAAAATAAAAAACTAAGTGTTTTTAAAATAGAAAATTTCTAATGTAATAAATCAGAAAAACTAATAAATTTGAATATATGATATTTATTAAAATGTTAATTTTAGTACTAGTTAAGTAAGTCAGGAAAAAGGAATAATTCATATCGATTTTATGCAATTATTCATATTGATATTGAATGATGCAACACATAAAAATAAATGAGGTAGAAATCATAGTTTGATCACCGGGTTTAGAAATAGCTTGCTTTAATCCCTTGCTTCTCCTCCACAAATATATGTAGGTTTATTTTATTAACCACTAGATCATGTAAGTTATCAAGAAACTCATCCCTCATGATTATGGTAATGTGTATTATCTTATGCTTTAGTACAATACAATGAATCTATTCCCTCACATTATTAGTAGTGATCACCCATTATAGAAGGATATTAGAAGAAATAAGTTTTTCTTAGTGAAAACCCATTAAAATTATGATCCATAATTTCTCAAAAGTATGATTAAAATTGATATGGGATATTGAGATAGGATTTTGGAGGAGATAATATGAAAATGAAGAAAAATTGAGACTGGCTATTTGAGTGAAGAATTTAAGAATGATATAGATACAACATAAGGCCAGCTTTTTTCCACATTAAATAAATCACCAGAACTAGTTACTCATAACCACTTGTTACATAATACACCTCACTGGATTTCAAGTGTGTCACCTAGATCTTACTGGATCTATAAAGTCTACACCAGATTGCTGCAATTGGCCAATAGCTCGTCGGTGGTCCTCTGAAATATTGTTGGAACATTGGTTGGCTCATTGACTAGATTGTAATCCCCCACCAACTGGATGATTGAATTTATAGAGCTGTGATCTTTTTTATATATAGAACCAGTAAGTTGGTTACCTACAACAGTTGGTCGGTGCATCTTAAAAGTCTCCAACATTAATATGTGGCACCCATTCTTCCTTCTAAGTTCATTTATTGGTCATCCAACAAAATTTTATGAACTCATTTCATTAAATAATACTTCAACAAGATCATAAGTTCCACTTCAAAAGATTAAACATGATCCTCAAGATGTCATCATGATCTTATGAATTTATCATTTGAGTCTATTAATCTCAAGAAATGTAAAATAATTGAATATCTAAAAAACACTAAATGAAATTGCTAAAAAAAATTGTTTTTAATCATGAAAAGATTTATTAAATAGGAAGGTATAATAATATACCCTTATCATAAAAGGAAATATTAAGGGTAAATAAATAGTCAAAGATATAGTAATGACTTCATAATATAAAACAAGATATACAACATTCCCAATATATTATATAGAAAAATATTCATTATTCTCAATGAGTTAAATAAAATAATTGAAATATACTAATGATATTAACATAATGATATTATATATATTCAAGATATTGAAATTCTAAACTCCCATATATGAAACAATTAACAAATAACATACATAACTTTTGATGTCTAGAAAATTCTCACCGTTTGTGATAAAATAAAATTTTTCCCATAAATTTCAAGAAAAATCTACCTTTTTTGGTTATCATGAAGAAAAAGAAGGAGAGGAATGAGGAATTTGGAAGAAAAACATAATAGATATATTAAACGTGATTATGAAAATTAAAAATATTTATTCCAAAATAAATATTTATAAAATGTTTCAAAAATAGAAATAAGAATTAAGATAAAATGAAATAATATAATTCATGCACTTTTATATTCAAAAAATCCATATTAATGTAATCATTATATATTTATAGATAAAGATAGTTTAAAAGTATTTTTTTTAAACAAAAAATGGTTTTTGAGAGAAAATAAAGAGAATTAGATAAAGTAAATTGTGAAATAAAGAAAAGAAAACGTAGATGAAGATAAAATAAAGAGAAATAGAGGAAAGAAAATAATGAAGAAAAAATATAGATAAAATTAGAAAATAGGATAATAAAATTGATACATACCTTATCCAAAACACTCACTCTATCAATGAAAATTTTTCCACCATTGAATGAAATTTTTATAGAAGTTGTGAAAAAATACCATTAGATGTGAAAACATACCTAGAAGTCATACAATAATTTTCAATTTTTTCAAGTTAACTAGAAAATAATGTTAGAGAGATAAGTATTTAAAAAAATTAGTAATCATTATTCATCCTTTAATATTCATAACAACAAAAATTACAAAAAATATATAAGAAATATACATAATTTATTATATATATTTTGAAAATTATTTTAAACATATTTAAATTAATAAAACTAATGGAATTTAATGATTGAAAATAAATTTAAAATAATATCATTGTGATAAAAATTACTACTTTTAAAAAATAGGATTTTCATGTTTCAAAATAAGAGAAAAATATTTTTTTTATTTTAAAAAGTAATTAAATAAAGTATATCTTTAATAAATTTTCAGAATTTAGGAGATAATGATCTACCTAAAATAAGCGTGCATGTGAGATATATGGATCATATCCGTGAAAGAATAAATACATAAAAATAGTAGAAAAAATTAATAATTTGAATATTTTTAGAAGAATAGATAAAAAAAGATTTTAAACAAAATTAATATTTAATATAAATTTTGAAAAGATTACACAAGTTAGATATGGTCAAATGAAATTTTCATAAGAATACCATTACAACTCACCTTTAATGAAATCAAAAAAATCATATGTAAAATTTTAATGAATGTATAAATTAGTTGATACTCTATCCTAACAAATTCCAATATGATATCAACCTTTTGGAAGTTATCTATTATGAAATGTCACTTATTGACAATGTGTTCAGTGAGTTAGTGTTTGATAAGATTTTTAAAAATATTAATAACACTAGTATTACCAATCTTAAAAAGTATATTCTAGTATTTAATCCCCAATTATAAGAGTGTGTGTTTTATCCATATTATTTGGGTTCAAAAACTTCCAGTAGTTATGAATTGAAATTCGGATATAGATAGATATATAGTGCTATTTTTTATACTACTCTATAAGATGAGGATCTTTCCATGTATGTATAATGTCCCACAAGTAAATTTTCCCTCTATTTAATATCCACTTAAATATGTTTTTGAAAAAACTATTTAAATCAAAATAATTTACATTGGGAAAAAACAAACCATGAATTTTTGTTCCTTTAAAATAATATAAAATTATTTTATTAACTTTGAATTGATATTAATTTAGATATTATTGAAAATGAAGATAAATAAAAACAATGAATGTGATGTTAGGTCTGGTTATATCAAGATAAATTATACTGATCATACTTATATAAATCATAACATCGATAGGATTACCGATTTCACCAATGTTAGATTACAAGTCATACTCATATGTATTCTATTTTTCTTACTGTGATCAATGTCGAATCATTTAAGAGTTCATTTGTATATTGGAATTGGTTTTTAAAAAAACCATATTTATTTTAATAAGTTAAAAAAATTATAATGAATTATAGTTAACCCATAAAGATCAATTAATATACATTTTTCCTTAAATTATAAAATCAAAAATAATGATCTTTGTTTGTCGAGTCAACAATTAAATTGTCAATGTAAATATTAATGTGTAACAAGTTATTTTATAATGGGTCTAGAAATTATTTGATTCAAATTTTCTCATTTAAAAACATTTCGATAAATAATAATTTAATAATTTTTTTTGTCAAACACAAGTGGATTTTTCAAATGATATAGTGATTTAGTTAATTTAAAAACATTATTTGGATAAAAGGGATCTTTAGAAATCTGTTTTTGTTCCACAAAAAACATTTCATTAATAGAACTATTTCAAAATCTCATTTTAAATGTTTATATAAGTAAATTTATATATGTTTATCCATATATCTATATATTTATATATATATTCAAATAAATATATATACCCACAAATATATTTATTTATATTATCAAATTATATATATATACTTATATATGTTGGTGGGCACATATTGGTGTGAAACTATCTCCTTGGTTTGTGGATACCAACACGTGTGTTAGTTTCTCCATAGGTTTCTTTTCATATGTAAGAAAATGATTTTTTCAGCGATCTATATTTTATATTTGATTTATTTAAAAATAATAATTTATTTGTATTTTTGGAAATAAATACCCCTTACATCACCTGTAACATGACTAAAAAAACTCAACCTCATTAAAATTAAATAAAAAAAATATAATACAATGTCACTAAAAATGAAAATAATTGAAAATAGAAAATATATAATATATAATAAGAGTAATAAAAAATGTATAATAAACAAATAGTTATATATTTATATATATATAATAACTAGAAATGTATTTTTTAAAATATAATCAATTCTTATATTTATTCCGCATAAAATAAATAAATATTAATTAATAATTATTTTTATTAGAGTTATATTGAAATTATTTATATATTCATTTTTATATACATGATTTTTCAATGATAAATTTCAAGGAAAATTTTATTTTTTTATATTAAAATATTCCTGTATTGTCCTGGAAATTATGTATAATTTTTTTTATTATATGGAATATTTCGAGACCCCGAAACTTGATAGCGCGTGATTCTAAGGCTGGGAGTGCCCGGAATGATCAGTCGTAGTTTGGTTGAGTTTTAATTAGTGTGCATAAGAAGTTTTCCTGAAAAAAGTGGAATAAATCTTAAAAGTTAACATGGATCAGAAATCTGAGTGCACCGTTGCGTTCAGTATGGTGGGTTTACCTTAGGTGTGACTTAAGATTAGCCGTCACGAGCCTCCTGTGAGAAAACCCAAAAATGGCATAACTGTAAATAAAATATTTAAATAAATTATTTTATTTTTCAAATGCTTATAACTCATAAATGGTAGCTTGGATTAAAAATCAGAGACCACCACTAAACTCGTGAGGGTATTCTCTCTTTAGAAAGATGCTAACAGTGGTCGACGCGGGACACTAGTGAAAGTTAGTTTTTGGCCATATATAAAATAATTAAGTGACAATTATTTTATTTTAAAATACATAACATTTAAAGGGTAACTCGTATTGAAAATAAAAGAGTACCATTGGGTTTATTGGGACGTGTTTCACTTAGGCAGAGCCTTACCTTGATCAGCGCGGGTCGAGGGCGACTGTAAATAATTTTACGAGCTTTTTTTCAGGTACGTTCAGTAATCGCACATGCGGCATTTTATAACTTTTTCTCCGGTGCTCTGAATTGATATATGATGGCACCATTGAACTCACAGTGCCGATATTATCTTAAGGTGACCTTCTCCTTGACTGTAGTAGGTCGAGGGTGAAAGTTAGTTTTCTTGAATTTTGTGGGATATTTGAAATAATAAAAATAAAATAAATAAGAACATTTATTTTATTTTTAAAACCTCCCAATCTGTATGTGCAGTGGTGGGGACCACCGAACCCACTTCAACTACCTCTTTAATGTCAATTAACTCTTGGTTTCTCCCCCAAATTAAATGGTCCAACTTTAGTTTAATTAATGTGATAACAATTATTTGAGTTAATAGACATAACTCAATTAAAACTGGTTTCTAATCCTTTTGGTGGAGATCGTTGGCAAAGGACATTTGAGAGAGCCTTAGAGAACTGGTAAGAACATCCTATAAATGAAGAACCTATCCAATGATGAAGCATTATTTGAATCGAGAAACGTGGAACCAACTTCGGGAGTGTGGTGCCTGAGCGACGAACTCCAACTTCATCAACATCATCTCCTTCCTCACGCCGACACCAATGAGAAATCGAGGTAGGGGGTTTATTTTAATGTATGATAAATATCAATTTTTTAATTCCTCCTATTCTTGATTCTCAATGATAATGGCCAAAAAAACATATTCATCGATCTGCACATAGACCATGAACCTTCTTATATCATTTTTCATGTGTTCTTCATCTCCAAATTATTAAGCGTTCTAAAAAATCAATTTTTGGTTGAGTGTGGAATATGGATTCGGAGATCTCGACCCGAGGATCTCAAATTTTGAATAATCACAATTTTTTGGCTTAGAATGAAGATTCAGCGTCCCACAGAAGGGGCGACATGGTGATGCGATTCTGGCGTGTCTCCAAGGTGCGGTGGTGCGGCTAGCTTGAGGCGCTGTGATGTGGCAGGCTGCAGGCGCGGCTACCCGGCTTGCCGGAGGTGGTGCTGGCGGTTTTGGCCGTACAGAGGAACCCCACCATTTGGTTTGCAAGAGAAAAATCATGAAGGAATAAAACTGTGAATGACTGAGATTAGATAGGGAAGGAATAATTTAATTAAATTAAAAGAAAAATAAATGAAAACGATTTAAAGAGGGAGCGGTGATTGAGTCTGGGGCATGGGGGTCTGAGGTGCGCTGTACACAAGAGAAAAAGGGGGAGAAATCCACCCATAATATTTTTGGTTTAGATATATTAATAATAATATAAAACCAATTAAAATGGAAATTTTAATTTAACGGTAGCTCATGTGCATGGAGAGTCTTGTTTTGGGTTGCTTGTGTGTGTTAGTTATAGAATAAAATAATGTTATTATTATTTTGAGTCATGAAACCTTATTCTCAACATAAGTCCTTCATACGATGTCAGAATAAAGATCCATCAGCGGCGATGTAAATATATCTTTAAGAAGGTCGATACAAGTCCAATATTGGATATTAAATTCAGATCTGTAGCTCAGGTCCACTAAATACCCAATAATAATAATAATAATAATAATAATACAGGATCTTGTATCCGACATATCTCACTCATATGGTGTCGAAATGATGCACCGTTTTCGATGCTACAAACCTAAAATTAAGACTGACGTTTCAAGTCCATTTTTGGATATTAAATTCTAGTTCATATCCCAGTTCCATGAAACACCCATTATTATTATTATTATTATTATTATTATGGGATCTTGTATTTGACATATCTCCCTCATACGGTGTTGAAAAGACGAACCACCTGTGGCGTTGAAATCCTTGAGATGAGACGATCCTTTTGATACACTCCACATGAATTTTAAATAATGTTAATGTTTTTCTTGGTTGGATCATACTTGAATCCAACTGGTCCCTCGACACTAAAATTCATATATCTTACAGATCGGGTTTCTGATTGACATGGCGTCTATCGCATTGGAACCTTTACGAGATGATGGTATTTGGGGTTACTAATTTTTGGAGATTATTGGCAGTCGAGGTATGAAAAATATCTCGATGTGAAAATTCTATGAAACTGGAGCGCATCAGGTGTGAGGAATCCATTGGCTGGCTGTAACATGAGAAAGGGATCCTTCGTGGGTCTGTATTTTAGAATCCCACATGGATCTTCTCTAGGAATCTATGTGGGACTACTCTTGAATCCTGTGAGGTTCTACTATACTAGGATCATGTGTCCGTCTGATGACATACTAAACAAGTACTAGGATACTGTGTGGGTTTGACGAAGTACTGACGATGTACTAGGATCATGTGTGGGTCTGACGACGTGCTGACGATGTAATAGGATCCTGTGTCAGTATGACGATGTACTAATGAGGTACTAGGATCATGTGTGGGTCTGATGATGTAATACAATCCTCCGTGGGTCTGATGATGATTTAGGATCCTTCGTGGGTCTGCCTCTTAACAGAGTGAGATGAATTAGTAGTTACATCAAATCATCTCTACTACAGTACCTAAGTTATACGTGGTATGAGATGAGACTTTACATTTGTGGTGATACCTTTGGGGTATTCTTCTGTATGGTGTACCTATGTGGTACTTTCCTTCATGGTAATATCTTTTTGGTATTCTTCTGTGTGGCGTACCTGTGTGTTACTTACCTTCGTTGTATTCCTCCCTTTGTGGAATAGTTGAGATTTTGGATTTTGAGTTGGACCCTATGTTTCCTCATGATTGAGATTGGTATACTTGATAACCTAGGTATATGTATGGGAATATTCCAAAGTAGGGTTGACAGTTGAATACATGCAGTGTGGTATATCCTTAGTGCATTTTTTGAAACCTTGTGGGTCTCGGGGTCCTTACTGAGTATTGTTATACTCACCCTTGCGCTGACTGAGGATGAGACTACCAGGACTGGAGGTAGCTCGTAGGTGGACATTAGATGAGTCATACCTCCGAGACAACCATTTGAGAGTTGTACATACCCTTCAGGTAGGATCTTTGGTGGGTGTTCACATGAGTTGTTCCAGTTTACTTTTACCTTTTATTTTTCCTGTACTTTCCAGTTAGGCTTGTATTCTAGACCCTTTGGCTTACTTTACTCATACTTTTACTATATTGTTTACTCATTCTCATAATTTGTTATGTTCTTAGTTGTGTGTGTTTACAGGATATAAAGGCAATGCCTTCCCATTTTTAGGGAATACGTCTTCGGTGCTAGTCTCCAACCCTAGCCGATAGAAGGTGGGATTGGGGTAGTCACGACATGGGCCCTGGGGATTGGTCATGACAAATTGGTATCAGAGGAGTCAGTTCTACTATAGAACATTGGACTATGGTCTTTATAATGGGAATAGTGTTAAGTGTAGTAAGTGTGGTTATCAGTTTAGAGAATCCAGGTTTGGTGTGGCGGCCGACGTATCCATACACCAAGACCCTAACTTCTGATTTCTGACTCAGTGTAGGAAAACACTAATTTCATTTGTGTTTTGAAAAGTTTTATTCACTACTAGAAATAAGATATATACGTACAATTTTGGGAAAACTATTGGTATAGTTCCCTTATATGGACCTATACCAACGGTTTATCCAAAACCATTGGTATAGGTCACTAATTTGGACACATACCAATGGTTTCGGACAAAACGTTGGTATATGGGAGACCTATAACAATGGTTTGGGGAAAACCGTTGGTATAGGTCACTAATACGGACTTATGCTTACGGTTTTGGCAAAACCGTTGGTATAGGTCCATAATAGCGACCCTATACCAACGATTTGTCCAAAACGGTTGGTATATGTCCCAAAATCAAAGAATATATACCAACGGTTCTCAAAACCGTTGGTATAGGTCTATACCAATGGTTTTGAGAACAGTTGGTATAGTTACATGTATTTTTTATGGAATCTTCTTATAGAGAACATTAAATAAATCAGAATTTAAAATATTTATGATAATACATATATATATATATTTAAGAAATTATGTTCACAAAAGTCAAGTTAGGTTAGTGGTTAGATCATTCAATCATAAAATGCAGGTACTGAGTTTAAAACCCATCGAATGCTTCTTTTTTGAAATACATATACCAATGGTTTTATTGAATAGTTTGTATAGATTTTTTATATTACTTATACCAAATGTTTTGAAAATCATTGGTATAGGTCTATACCAGTGGTTTTGGAAAAAATGTCAGTATAGACCTATCTCCACGGCTTACTTGGCCACATTCCTCCAAACTGTTGGTATAGGATATACCAATGGTTTGGAGGCCTATACCAATGGTTTCAAACTGTTGGTATAGGGTATTTTTTTACTAGTTCTTGTGTTTTATTGAGTCAGCTCACCAGGTATAACTAAATGACTGTGGCGCACTGGTTTTTTATCAGGATTTCACTACATAGACAACCAGCTAGGATTCCGAAGAGAGTACATGATGACGGCCCACCGAGCGATGAGGCTCCACTCCAAGGCCCTCTTACTATGTTGGCACCTTTGGGTGGTGTACCAGCAGCACCAACACACATTGGGTAGCAGATATCACCATCCCACTCGCGGACGATGTACGCCGACTGAGTGCGTTGCACGAGTTTCAGTAGTAGAGGCCTCCAAGGTTTTGAGGCGAGACAGATTCCCATGCATCTGAGGGCTAGTTGGATGTGGTTTCTAGAGTTTTCTGCCTTATTGAGACACCAGTAGAACAGATGGTGATCTTAGCTACAATTATTTTCTAGTGAGCGACCATGAGGATGGTCTTCTTGGTGATGAGGCTACGATACGTGGACCGTTTCCCAAGATGGTACCTTCAATTAGTGTGTCAGCTATATCACTACCCATTGGTCATAAGTTACAATAGGTGGTACCGGTAGAGGACACATATAGGCTTAGTTCCTTACTCGTGATTAAGCATCAGATACCCCTCATGTTCCGAGGAGATCCCGAATCACAGTCGGCTGAGGACTGGGTTGAGGAGGTGGCTGAGAGTTCTCTAGAGATTCTACAGCTCAACATGACGACATGTCAGTAGCTGAGTATTCATCAAGGCGTACCGATCATTCCTGGTACTCGATTAATATATTACGATCAGTGATTCATGGCTCAGACTTTCAATTTCAGTCTATTTAAGGACGTACGAGCTAGAATTATTCCTCATTGGATTCCTACTTATGTTGGAGTGCTAGAGAGTACCTTTTTGGTTGAATGTTCTGTGGATGAGCGGATATAGCCAGTGAATGTTATTAGTGGTATAATAATAAACTGGTTCCAGTCATAGATACTTGAGCATGTAAAAATGTTTTGTGAATAAGAAGTGTTAGGGACAGATTAATCTGTAGGGCTGCAGATGTGGAATCAGTGCTAGAGGAGCAGCATGAGGTGGTGTATATTTCGACATGATATAACCAACCCCATAGTGGTCCCTTCCAGGCTCAGGGAGATAGAGGACATGGGAAGCAATAAGATGCATGCAGTCAAGGAGTGCAACCCAAGGGCTCTAGGAATGATTCTAGGTATGGTATGTGTCTACTACTAGCTGTCGTATCAATATACATAGGTACCAATCATTCCTGCCTTCCAAAATTTTTTTCCAAGATCTAGAGGTTTCGTTTAAACCATGGACTTTACCCTCACATCTAGAGATACCTTTGAGAGGAGACTCGATAATCACACATATGCCGATGGTGCGATATTACCCTTGAGGTGAGAGTTTCGGTTGGAACCTCTTGGTGGCTGTGTCTGGTCCTTACGAAGTTAGTTTGGGTATGACTGGAAATCCACAATTCATACTCATATTGACTAAATTAGGCAAAAAGGTTTTGGATTATCTACAATGTTGGGATGAGGTTTTCTTTAGTTGAAGAAAAATAAAACCCGGGCAGCACAGGATAAACTCGTGCATAGGAGGGTGCAACCAATCACTCTTGAGTCGGCTAGCCTTACCCTCATGGAAGTAAGAGTTTTTAGTTTTTAGTTCCCAATGGAGTGGCTAGATTTCCTCCTTGACTTTGAGATAATATATGATCCTAATAAGGGGAAAGTGTTAGTAGATTCCCTCAGCAAGAGTCCTGTCCTGTAGCTTTTGTGTGAGGTGACAGAACAACTAGCCGCTTTAGGGATATCCTACGTGGATCGAGAAGGAGAAGCTTATCTTCAGTCTCTAACAGCCACTCCCCCACTTCTTCAGAGAGTCAGGGAGGCATAGTGTGGGGACACTGACTACGAGGCTCAACATGTTATGATATCCTCAAGGCTGCCACCTGATGGATTTTCTGAAGGTGGGGAGCACATCATCTTATTTAGAGGATGTACCATGGTACCAGATGCGCTATAGGAGTAGGTGTTGAGGGAGTCCCATACGTCCCCTCTAATGATACATCATGGTGTGGTGAAGATGTATACAGATCCCTGACAACATTACTAATGGCCCAGGATGAAGGAAGTAGTGGTAGAGTTTGTGACACGATGTCTCACTTGTCAGCAAGTGAGGACTACACAGAGTTGGCATAAGTTTTATGCTGGCAAGATACAGAAATCCATGGAGTTCCATGAGGGGGACCATGTATTCTTGCGAGTCTTTCCTCGACAGGGAAAATGATGATTTGGTCAAGGTGGCAAGTTATTACCAAGGATTATCGGTCCTTTTATGATACTTCAGAGGATAGTTGTGGTAGCATACCACATGGATCTTCCACCACACTTGGAGAGGGTGCATGACGTCTTCCACATATCCCAGCTGAGGAGATATGTGCAGGACCTACCCCACATCATCGACCATGGAGAGATGGAATTCGATGATGGAGTGACGTTTACCGAGGTTCCATTAGAGATTGAGGATCAATAGTAGCGGGTCCTTCATGGGCATTCGATACCTCTGGTGCGCTTTTGTTGGAAACACGGGCACCTCTAGGAAAGCACATGGGAGCGGGAGGCTCAGATTCGTGATCAGTACCCTCTTTTGGTTATTTTTCCTTTGTTACAGTTTTTGGGGATGTGAAGTCCTAAGGTGGGGGGAATGTGATACCCCAGAAATTTAGTATTTTTTTATTATATTCAATTTTTCAAGACAGTGAAATCTGACGGCGCGTGATTCCGAGGCCCAGAGTGCCCTGAATGTTTCGTCGATGTTTGGTTTAGTTTTAATTAGCACACGTAAGCTGTTTTTTTGAAATAGTGGAATAAATTTTAAATAGTAACTCATATTAGAAATCTTACGGCACCATTGCATTCAGGATGGCGGGTTTACACTAGGCGCGACTTATGTTTAGTTGGTACGGGTCTCCTGTGAGAAAACCCAAAAAAGGAATAACCGTAAATAAAATAATTATATAAATTATTTTATTTTTTAAATGCTTATAACTCAAAAATGTTAGCTCAGATTGAAAATATTAAACCACTATTGAACTAGTGAGGGTATTCTCTCTTTAGTAAGATACTAACATTGTTCGGTGCGGGCCACTAGTGAAAGTTAGTTTTTGGCCGTAAATAAAATAATTAAGTGACAATTATTTTATTGTAAAATCCATATCTTTTAAACGGTAACTCAGATTAAAAATATGAGAGTAACGTTGGGTTCATTGGGGCGTGTTTCACTTAGGCAGAGGCTAAATTCGATTATCCTGGGTCGAGGGTGACTGTAAATTATTTTCCGAACTTTGTTTCAGGTACATTCAGTAAATACTCAAGCGGCGTTTTTAACTTTTGAACTGGTGCTCTTAATTTTAATCTAAGGGCACCGTTGAACATGAAACACCGATATTCGCATAAGGAGACCTTCACCTTGAACATTATAGGTCAAGAGTGAATGTTAGTTTTAGTAAATTTTGTGGGAGAGTTAAAAGAATAAAAAAAAACAACTTTTATTTTATTTTTAAAACATCCCAATTTGTATGTGCGGTGGTGGGGACCACTCGACCCCCCTGGAAATCCCTCTTTAATGTGATTTAACTCTTGGTTTCTCCCCAAAATTAAACGTTCCAACTTTAGTTTAATTAACATGCCAATAATTAATTGAGTTAATATACTTAACTCAATTAAGATTGGCTCCTCATCCTTTTGGTGGAGATCATTGGCAAAGGAGATTTGGGAGATCCTTGGACAACTGGGAAGAATATCCTCCAAACAAGGAACCTCTCCAACAAAGAAGCATTCTTTGAATCGAGGAATGTGTAACCAACTTCGGGAGCATGGTGGGGGAGTGACGAATGCCGACATCATCAACATCGTCTCCTTCCTCACGTCGACACCAATGAGAAATTAAGGTAGGAGGTTTATTTTGAAGTATGATAAATATCTATTTTTTAATTGCTTTGTTCTATATTCTCAACGACGATGGAAAAACAAACGTGGCCATCGATATTAACATAGACCATGACCCTTTCTATATCATTTTTCGTGCGTTCTTCATCTCCTTATAATTAATTGTGCTAAAAAATCAATGTTTTATTGAGTGAATAATTTGGATAATGAGTTCTCGATCTGAGGATCTCAAATCTACAATCGTGACAATTTTCCAGCTTAGAATGAAGATGTAGCGGCCCACGGAAGGGGCGACGTGGTGATGCAATTCTGGCATGTCTTCAAGGCGTGGCGGTGCGGCTGGCTTGTGGCACTGTAGTGTGGAAGGCTAGAGGAGTGATGACCCAGCTTACTAGAGGTGGTGCTGCTGGTTCTGACCGTGTGGAGGAACCCCACCGTTTGGGTTGCGAGAGAAAAATTGGGAAGGAATAAAATCATGAATGAATCAGATTGGAGAGAGAAGAAATAAATTATGCAAATTAAAATAAAAATAAATGGAAAGGAATTAAATAGGGATAAGGTATTGAGTCTGTGGTGCATGGGTTTGAGGGGCGATGTACACAAGAGAAAAAGGGGGAGAAAGCCACCCATAATATTTCTGGTTTAGATATATTAATAATAATATAAAATCAATTAAAAAGTAAATTTCAATTGAGAGGTGCCTCCTGTGCGTGGAGAGTCTTTTTTTGGTTTTATTGTGTGTCTTAATGAGAGAATAAAATAATGTTATTATTATTTTGTGTCATGAAACCTTATTCTCGACATAAGTCCTTCATACGATGTCGAAATGAGGATCCGTCAGCGGCGATGTAACTCTATCTTTAAAATGGTTGATTCAAGTCCAATATTGGATATTAAATTCTGATCTTTATCATGGTTCCATGAAACACCCAATAATAATAATAATAATAATAATAATAATAATAATAATAATATTCTAGGATCCTGTATCTGACATATCTCCCGCATACGTTGTCGAAATGAACCGTCTGGGATGCTGCGACACTGAAATTTAGAGGGATGTTTCAAGTACAATGTTTGTTATTAAATTTTGGTATGTGTCTCGGATCCATTAGACACCCAATAGTAATAATAATAAAAATATTATTATTATTATTATTATTATTGTTGTTGTTGTTGTTGGATCTTGTATCTGACATATCTCCCTCATAAAGTGTCAAAATGATGAACTGTCTGCTGCGTTGAAGTCCTTGAGATGAGACGGTCATTTTGAGATACTCCACGTGAAATTTGGAGAATTTTGACGTTTAATCAGGTTGGATCATACTATAATCTAACCAGGCCCTCGGTACTAAAATGCATATATCTTACAGACCGAGTTTCTGATGGATTCGGCATCTGTCGCATTGGAACCCTTACGACATGACATTATTTCAAGTTACTCCTTTGTGGAGATTAGTGGTGGTTGAGGTACGACTGATATCTCGAGTGTAACACCCCAAGCTTCCACGGTACGTTTCCCTTCGAATAATGCAATAGCGTGTGTTGTACGCAACCTCGAGTTCTAACACACGCCACAACTAATTAAACTAGCTGTTGTGAATAGTAATACCTACTTTTTGAAATTTTATAAATTTTATTTATCAAAATGGACTTCATTTTTGGATTTGGAATATCTAAATTAGCCTATGTTGAATTTTTGGTATTTTTCTGAGAACTTCTAATTTTTTATGAATAGTGAAAAATACTTAAAAACAACTTTTTTAATCAAAATAATTTATAGTGATAAATTATACTATTTAGTGGTTTTAAAGTATAATTAGAATATATTTTTACCATTTTATCAAATGGTGGTCATTAGAATTAATTTAACATTGAAATTGGACATAAACAATTGTCAGTCTTTTGATATAAATTGTTTCTTAAAAACACGCTATTTGTTGTAACATCGGGAATTAATTATAAAATTAATTAATGCAACTTATATGTTTGGAATTTTGTAAAATAGACATCATTTTTGAATTCGGAATATCAATTATAGCTTAGGGTGAAATTTTGGCCTTATTCTGAAAAACTTCAATTTTTGATGAATAGTGAAACCACTAAGTGGTTGTTAAAAACTGATTTTTAGTTAAAATGAAATATTACCACTTCTGTGATTTGATTTTCAAAAATACGACATACATGGTTGTCATTAAGAAGTAAAATGTGGTTCAATGAGATTAAAATAATTTTTTGATGAATAGTAACTTTTACGTTCTTAATCGCGATTAGAGGTAATTAGTGTAGTTTAAGGTAAAAATAATGTTTTAATAATATGAGATGAGCTTGACACTTGTCCTACTCCTATTGGATGAGTCATGGCCGACCAAGACAACCCATGGGTCAACTTGGGGACCCCATGGAGCCACTTTGTTTGGAAAATGACATTAATATATATTTATTTAATGTTAAAATTAAATTGACACAAACATGAGTTGTTTTACTAAAATAGTTTTTAAGAGGGGTTACACAAGTCCAAATTTGGACTATAAATATTCATTAGAAATCTAAAAATATTTCCTAAATCATAGTATTTTTTTTATAATTTTTAGACATTAAATAAATTAAATTATTTATGACATCATTATGATGCAGCGATGACCTCATTATTTAACGATTTTAATAAAATGAAAAGATAATGTAAAATACAAGGCTTACACTTGTCCAAAGACTATTGGATGGGTATATTTAGAACCCTTATCACCTTAGCCACTAATTATATAAGTGTGGGACCTTTAGAATCCGAAAATCATTGAATAATAATGTAACATTTCAATCTTTCCAAAAGAGCACCTCCTCTCCTCTTATAAAAGGCCCCCACCTCTACCACCTTATTCACACTTTCAAGCCTTTTAGTTCGGCCAACCTTTACCCAAATACTCTCCCAACTTCTCTCCCTTAATCCTAGAAGCTTTACATTGGTCCGGAAGCCATCCTAAGGAGTCCTTTTGATCAAATCAAAAAGAAGAACCCGGAAAAGAGGTAACATTTTCATCACCCTCTTTCAAGTTTCTTTCTTCTTCCACTCCCTCTTTGTTTATTATTTCAATTATAAAATTATAACTCCAGTATATTCTATATACTGTGATGTTATTATAAATATTTAACAACCATATTCAGTATTCTACCCATCATTTGAATGACATGTCACCATACGTGCGTACGTACGGCTTACCGTCTCCACGTCGTGGTGTAATTGTTATTCAATATATTATTATTTAGATGGGTATAATAATGATATGTAATTCATTTAAATAATAAATATAACATTATAATTATTCTGTATATATGATATACTATCCAATTATATATTATTTTAATATCAAAATAATGATATTGTCTCTCGTGCGTACGTATGGACTACCGTCTCCACGAACGCGATGAGATTCATTCTCCGTCATATCCATTCAAGTAAAATTATCATTTGATGATTTAAAAATAATGTTTAAGGACATGATATCATTCTGGATATGAATAAGATACAACCTATCCATGAAAAACATGACTTACGTAACAAAACATATAAAAGAAAATGAGTAAGTTAACACCGGAAACAACGATAAATCTAAGATATCGTTAACAAAGCAATATTAAAAGATCATATATGATATCATATGAATGTATATGATTCTTGTATAATTTAATAACAATTATTTCACCATTATACAGGAGGTTAACCTACCCCAACCAAGGAAAAGTACAAGGTAAGGGTTTACTTCACAACCTCTTCATTATCCAAGGTTGTTTATACATAATTATCTACTGGGACCTCGTTATCATCAACATCCATGTTTCTTAAAAATGTCTTTCAAAACATTTTTACTATTAAATGGAAAATGGGTTAAAGTCATTTATACCCTTATACATTTTTGAAAGTAATCTTACCGTCGTTTTCCAAACAATGTACTTTTTGACCTTTTGACAAATTTAAGGTAAGAATGTTTTTTTAACTTATACGGCGGGTGCAGCTATTTTCCGCCATTATAACTTCGTCAAAGCTTCCCTTACAAGCTTATAATAATATTTTCAAAGTAAATGTATTATTTTATAATTATGGGACTTTTAAATGATTTCAAAAAAGAGAGATATTTCTCTCAAATAGCTTTGATTTCATCCATGTCAACATCCTTTGATGGTTTTTAAGTTTATTTGAAATTGATTTATGATACAAAACTTCCATTGAGCATTTTGTGAAACATTTGACTGTGGATGTGTTATTTTTATACCATCCATAGTTTATGGAGAAACTGTTGACATTTCGTATGCTAGTTTTAATACGAATATTTATGTTATGTTTAAACCTATTCATAGGAGGAATGTATTGGACTTAATAAGTGACGGGTGGAGCCCGCTATAGCTCCTCGATGCATCGGTAGGTCTCATGAGACAACTAGACGTGGAATTGGCCGAGACCCTTTCCCAATTTGATTTATGGTTTTGGCCAAGGCCTTAATCATTTTAGACTTCTTGGCCGAGGCCTTGACAAAATGTTTCAGAATGTCTGGCATTATACATTCTCTCATTATGAAAGTGGTTATTGATATTTCATGTGATTATTCGTCTAGTAGAATATCCATGTGAGTAAGTAATGGCATTATTTTATTTTACTTTTTCCATATTATGCGGAAGTTCAAGTTCAATAAGGCTTTTGTTTTAGTTATACATTGCCTTAAATGCTTATGTTTTCTTATGAAAGTTTCCCCTATATTGTTATCCTTACGGAGCATTTGAGCTCACCCCTTTCAATGTTTTATTTTTCACAGGATGTGAAGAAGTGTATTATGACTGACTTGAAAGAATATTCAGTGAGGATATGAGTGTGGACTAGGGAGACCATGTTATTGTAGTTTTCATTTTTATGATTTAATGTAATGTTTATGAATGTATCTAGTGCTTCCAAGGCTACTAAACTAATCGGTCTTTCGAGACTTGATCTTTTGTGATCATGCCAATGTTACGAAGTAATGCACTGACTCTGGGTAGCTGGGGTCGGGGCGTTACAGTTGGTATCAGAGGAAGTTTAGTACAAACCTTGGAAGCTAGATTTAGACAAACTTTGATTAGAGCACGTAGACCTAAGATGAACTTTGAGGATTAGTATAGAAGAACTTCCTAAAATTTTGGTATTGTATAGATTTTGTGAGTTTTTCGAGTAATACATCCCTGTATGGATACGAGCAGGTAGAGGCGGCTCTGGAACAGATGTACCTAGGGGTAAAACCCAAAAACACCGCTTTGAGCTAGACTCGAACGGGAACTAGTGCACGACAACGGGCCTTGCTGCACTCTTGGTTACGACACTCCCGGGGGATATGCTTAGGATAATTCCCATTTTCTTTACAAACCACTATGAAGGGTTACGAGTATATACTTCCTCAAAGAAAACATTTTTATAATTAGGGATTATATCCATAATTAGTTCAATTTATATTAAGTGTTTTACAAGTATGGAATTATGTATTTTTATTCATAAACTAATCTATTTTATGCCATTATTTAGAAATGGCGCCTAGTGGAAGGAATGGAAACCATATCAATGCACGCACTCCGTGTAGGGATTGCCCTCTTTCTCAAGATAATTATGGTGGATCTAGTTATACAACTGGTGCTGATCAGCTTCTCACGGTACTGGGACAACTCACGCAGGTTATGAATAAAAACCTTACTCGTATGGAGCACCCTGATCCGCAACGTGGAGGATCAATGCTAGACCGTTTCATGAGGAAACAACCACCAACCTTCAATGGGAGTACAAATCCTATAGTATCTGAGCAATGGATAAATTCCTTAGAGAGAATATCCCATGCCTTGGGGAGTAGTGAAAGGGAGAAAGTTGTCATGGCAGTTTACCACCTCACTGGAGATGCCGATCAATGGTGGTCACTAATTCAAAACACAAAGGAAGATGATGAATTAACAAACATGGAATGGAAGGAGTTCAAAGAGATGTTCTTAGAAAAATACTTTCCTCGAGACCGTCGAGTGGATATGGAAAGGAAATTTCTAAGTCTGAGGCAGAAGGAGGATGAGAATGTCGCAAAGTATGAGTCTAACTTTACAAGGTTAGCAAGGTATGCTGCAGATTACATACGTAACCCAAGAAGTAAGACTGATCGTTTCTTTGATGGGTTAAAACCATTTCTCCGTCGAGCTTTAGTATCACAAACCTTCTCTTCATACGAAGGTATTGTCTTGTGCGCTATCAAGATGGAAAATGAATTCTCTAAGTCTTATGACTTTAAATCAAAGAAAGATAAGAAGAGATCCGCTGAAAACTCTGGGAAAGGAAATAAGGAAACATGGAAGAAGGGTAGAAATGAATTTCCACCCTATGATAATTGTGGTAGGAAGCACCCTGGTGCCTTTCTAAAAGGAAAAGTAGTATGTTACAAGTGTGGTGAAAAAGGCCACCAAGCTCATGAATTCAAGGGAAAGAAATCGGCTGTCAACGTGGAATGCTATAATTGTATAGAGAAGGGACATTATGCAAATGAATGTCCTAAGCGTCAGGGGAACATACCTCAGAAGAGGCCAAGGGATCAGGGCTAGGCTTATTCTATCACTACTGTTGAGGTGGAAGCTCCGAAAGACGTGGTGGAAGGTAATTTAATGGTTTCCTCAAGTTTAGAAAATGCATTATTTGATTCTGGATCATCGTATTGTTTCATATCTTCCCAGTTTGCTAAGAAAATTAGATATTTCTAATTTGATTTAACAAGGGAGTTTTCGGTCAAAACCCCTAAGGGAAGTATTTTTGCAACAAAGTTTTGTTGATTAGTTACCATTAGAGCACCTAAATGTTCTTTACCTGCTGATCTCATCGTCATACCCATGATTGAATTTGATATAATCCTCGGTATGGATTGGCTTTCGGACCATGATGCAAAAATTTATTGTAAGAGGAAAGAGGTTAAGATTCTTGATGATGATGATAAGGAACACCTTATCTATAGAGCAGAATCATCGCCACATAATTCTTATCTAGATCCACCCCCAGTAGCTCAACTAAATTCAATTATTGGGGAGGAAGAGAAGGAAATTACTGAGGGTGAGGAAAAGAATATTCAAATAGAGGATGTACCTATTGTGAGAGAATATGTTGATGTGTTTCCGGAAGATTTACCTGGACATCCTCTAGAACGAGAAGTTGAGTTTTCCATTGATTTAATTCCTGGATCAAGGCCCATATCGAAGACCCCTTATAGAATGGCCACTGTGGAATTAGTTGAACTAAAGAAACAACTAGAGGAATTGAGTAATAAGGGATTTATTCTCCCTAGTGTTTCTCCTTGGGGATCCCCTGTTCTTTTTGTTAAGAAGAAAGATGGATCTATGAGGTTGTGCATCGACTATAGGGAGATCAATGCTATAACAATAAAGAACAAGTATCCCCTACCTCGCATTGATGATTTGTTTGACCAACTGCATGGAGCTCAATACTTTTCAAAGATTGACCTTCGGTCTGGATACCATCAGTTGTGTGTGAATAAGGAAGACGTTCCAAAGACAGCATTTCGAACAAGGTACGAGCATTACGAGTTTACAGTAATTCCTTTTGGATTGACTAATGCACCCTCTGTTTTCATGGATCTAATGAATATAGTTTTAAAGGAATATCTTGATGACTTTGTAGTGGTATTTATTGATGATATCTTGGTATACTCCAAAATCCACGAAGATCATGAAAATCACTTACGCATTATCCTGAAGACTCTTAGAAGACATGAATTATATGGGAAATTTAGCAAGTGTGAATTCTGGCTTCAGGAGATTTCTTTTCTTGGCCATATTGTCTCTAAGGATGTAATTTCTGTTGATCCTTCTAAAACCAAGGCAATCCAAGAATGGCCAGCACCGACAAGTATAACTGAGGTACGCAGTTTTATTGGTTTAGCAGGTTATTATCGACGTTTCGTCCAGAATTTTTCCAGCTTGGCTAACCCATTGACAAAGCTCACACGTAAAGGGATTAAATTTGTCTGGACAAAAGAGTGTGAAGAATGTTTTGAAGAACTGAAGAGAAGATTAGTCAACGCCCCTGTATTGACTCTGCCATCGGGGAATGATGGGTTTGTTATTTATAGTGATGCATCGAAGAAAGGACTTGGTTGTGTCCTTATGCAGAATGATAAGGTTATTGACTATGCATCATGACAGCTAAAAATTCATGAGCAAAACTATCCTACTCATGATCTTGAGTTAGAAGCTATGATCTTTGCTTTAACGATATGGAGACATTACCTCTATGGTGAAAAATGTGAGATTTATACTGATCACAAGAGTTTGAAGTATATTTTCTCACAAAAAGAACTCAACATGAGGAAAAGCCGATGGCTTGAACTACTCAAGGATTATGATTGCACGATACATTACCACCCGGGGAAGGCAAGCAAGGTGGAAGATGCTTTGAGTAGAAAAGACCATGGAGTTTTGAATGTGATGAGAATTGAAAGGGATCCAATTTTCATGGATCTAGTGAAGATGGACATGGGAATAACTAGGGAAGGTGAAACATCAATGCTTTTTCAAATGGTTGCCAAACCATCATTACTAGAAATGATTAAGAGTTCTCAGACCAATGATGAAGAATTTCAGAAGAATATTAAAGATGTGAATGATGGAAGATTGAGGGACTTTGTGTATAAGGATGGAATTTTGAAATTCGGGAAGAGACTTTGTGTTCCCGATATACCTGATCTAAAAAGGGAATTGCTGGATGATACTCATAGTTCCAATTTCTCTATACACCCTGGGAGCACCAAAATGTATAAATATTTGAAGGAACATTTTTTGTGGGACAATATGAAGAGGGAGATTGCTGATTTTGTGTCGAGGTGTATGGTTTGTCAACAAGTGAAAGCTGGAAGGCAACATCCTGGTGGAGTATTGTAACCTCTTCCCATACCTTAGTGGAAATGGGATAATATTATGATGGACTTTGTCATGGGAATACCAAAGACTCCTAGAATGAATGATGCAATATGGGTCATTGTTGATCGTCTTACTAAGTCAGCACATTTTCTAGCTATACGGGAGGATCTACCACTTGAACGTCTAGCAAGACTCTATATTAATGAAGTTGTAAGACTTCATGGAGTACCCCTATCGATTGTTTCTGATCGTGATCCTCGTTTTACTTCATGATTTTGGAAAAGTCTTCAAAAGGCCTTGGATACTGAACTTCGTTTGAGTACTGCCTATCACCCTCAAATAGATGGACAATCAGAACGGACTATTCAAACCTTAGAAGACATGTTGAGATCATGCTCTTTTGACTTTCAGGGTATGTGGGATCAATATTTACCACTGGTAGAATTTTCCTATAACAATAGCTTCCATTCAAGCATTCAGATGGCACCTTATGAAGCATTATACGGAAAGATATGTCGTACACCAACCTGTTGGGATGACGTTGGTGAAAGAAAACTTGTGGGACCAGAACTAGTGGAAGAAACAATGGAAAAGGTCAAGGTAATCCAAAACCACATCAAATCAGCTCAAAGTAGACAGAAGAGCTATGTCGATAACAGAAGAAAGGTTTTGGAATTTCAGGTGGGAGATCATGTTTTCCTAAAGGTATCTCCATGGAAGGGAGTTATACGTTTTGGTAAGAAGGGTAAGTTGAGTCCCAGGTACATCGGACCTTTCAAAATTCTAGATCGTATTGGGGCTGTAGCTTATCGTTTGGCGATGCCGCCAAATCTCTCCAAAGTTCACGATGTTTTCCACATATCGCTATTGAGAAAATACATGCCCGACCCAACACATGTACTTACCTATGAGGAATTAGAACTGAAACCCGATCTATCTTATTGCGAATAGCCCATCATAATTCTTGATGTGAAGGAGCAGGTGCTGAGAAACCGGATGACTCGTCTGGTAAAGGTTTTGTGGAGAAATCATAAAATGGAAGAGGCAACGTGGGAACCTGAGGAACTTATGATGAAGAACCACCCGAGTCTTTTTATGCAGTAATACCCTAGAAATTTCGAGGATGCAATTATTTGAAGGAGGGGAGAATGTAACACCCCAAGCTTCCACGGTACGTTTCCCTTCGAATAATGCAATAGCGTGTGTTGTACGCAACCTCGAGCTCTAACACATATCACAACTAATCAAACTAGCCGTTGTGAATAGTAATACCTACTTTTTGAAATTTTATAAATTTTATTTATCAAAATGGACTTCATTTTTGGATTCGAAATATCGAAATTATCCTACGTTGAATTTTTGGTATTTTTCTGAGAACTTCTAATTTTTTATGAATAGTGAAAAATACTTAAAAACAACCTTTTTAATCAAAATAATTTATAGTGATAAATTATACTATTTAGTGGTTTTAAAGTATAATTAGAATATATTTTTACCATTTTATCCAATGGTGGTCATTAGAATTAATTTAACATTGAAATTGGACATAAACAATTGCCAATCTTTTGATATAAATTGTTTCTTAAAAATACGCTATTTGTTGTAACAGCGGGAATTAATTATAAAATTAATTAATGCAACTTATATGTTTGGAATTTTGTAAAATAGACATCATTTTTGAATTAGGAATATCAATTATATCTTAGGGTGAAATTTTGGCCTTATTCTGAAAAACTTCAATTTTTGATGAATAGTGAAACCACTAAGTGGTTGTTAAAAACTGATTTTTTGTTAAAATGAAATATTACCAATTCTGTGATTTTATTTTCAAAAATCCTACATACATGGGTTTCATTAAGAAGTAAAATGTGGTTCAATGAGATTAAAATAATTTTTTGGTGAATAGTAACTTTTAAGTTCTTAATCGCGATTAGAGGTAATTAGTGTAGTTTAAGGTAAAAATAATGTTTTAATAATATGAGATGAGATTGAAACTTGTCCTACTACTATTGGATGAGTCATGGCCGACCAAGACAACCCATGGGTCAACTTCGGGACCCCATGAAGCCACTTTGGTTGGAAAATGACATTAATATATATATATTTAATGTTAAAATTAAATTGACACAAACATGAGTTGTTTTACTAAAACAGTTTTTAAGTGGGGTTACACAAGTCCAAATTTTGACTATAAATATTCATTAGAAAGATAAAATGATTTCCTACATCATAGTATTTTTTTTATAATTTTTAGACATTAAATAAATTAAAGTATTTATGACATCATTATGATGCAGCGATGACCTCATTATTTAACGATTTTAATAAAATGAAAAGATAATTTAAAATCCAAGGCTTACACTTGTCCAAAGACTATTGGATGGGTATATTTCGAACCCTTATCACCTTATCCACGAATTATATAAGTTTGGGACCTTTAGAATCCTAAAAGCATTGTATAATAATGTAACATTTCAATCTTTCCAAAAGAGCCCCTCCTCTCCTCTTATAAAAGGCCCCCACCTCTACCACCTTATTCACACTTTCAAGACTTTTGGTTCGGCCAACATCTGCCCAAATACTCTCCCAACTTCTCTCCGTTAATCCTAGAAGCTTTACTTTTGTCAGGAAGCCATCCTAAGGAGTCCTTTGGATCAAATCAAAAGGAAGAACCCGAAGAAGAGGTAACATTTTCATCACCCTCTTTCAAGTTTCTTTCTTCTTCCACTCCCTATTTGTTTATTATTTCAATTATAAAATTATAACTCCAGTATCTTCTATATACTTTGATGTTATTATAAATATGGAACAACCATATTCATTACTCTACCCATCATTTTAATGACATGTCACCATACGTGCGTACGTACGGCTTACCGTCTCCACGTTGTGGTGTAATTGTTATTCAATATATTATTATTTAGATGGGTATAATAATGATATGTAATTGATGTAAATAATAAATATAACATGATAATGATTCTGTATATATGATATACTATCCAATTATATATTATTTTAATATCAAAATAATGATATTGTCGCTCGTGCGTACGTACGGACTATCGTCTCCACGAACGCGATGAGATTCATTCTCCGTCGTATCCATTCAAGTATAATTATCATTTGATGATTTAAAAATAATGTTTAAGGACATGATATCATTCTAGATATGAATAATATACAACCTATCCATGAAAAACATGACTTACATAACAAAACATATAAAAGAAAATGAGTAAGTTATCACCTGAAACAACGATAAATCTAAGATATTGTTAACAAAGCAATGTTAAAAGATCATATATGATATCATATGAATGTATATGATTCTTATATAATTTAATAACAATTATTTCACCATTATACAGGAGGTTAACCTACCCCAACCAAGGAAAAGTACAAGGTAAGGGTTTACTTCACAACCTCTTCATTATCCAAGGTTGTTTATACATAATTATCTACTGGGACCTCGTTATCATCCACATCCATGTTTCTTAAAAATGTCTTCCAAAACATTTTTACTATTAAATGGAAAATGGGTTAAAGTAATTTATACCCTTATACGTTTTTGAAAGGAATCTTACCGTCGTTTTCCAAACAATGTACTTTTTGACCTTTTTGACAAATTTAAGGTAAGAATGTTTTTTTTAACTTATACGGCGGGTGCGGCTATTTTCCGCCATTATAACTTCGTTGAAGCTTCCCTTACAAGCTTATAATAATATTTTCAATGTAAATGTATTATTTTATAATTATGGTACTTTTAAATGATTTCAAAAAAGAGAGATATTTCTCTCAAATAGCTTTGATTTCATCAATGTCAACATCCTTTGATGGGTTTTAAGTTTATTTGAAATTGATTTATGATACAAAACTTCCATTGAGAATTTTGTGAAACATTTGACTGTGGATGTGTTATTTTTATACCATCCATAGTTTATGGAGAAACTATTGACATTTCGTATGCTAGTTTTAATACGAATATTTATTTTATGTTTAAACCTATTCATATGAGGAATGTATTGGACTTAATAAGTGACGGGTGGAGCCCGCTATAGCTCCTCGATGCATCAGTAGGTCTCATGAGACAACTAGACGTGGAATTGGCCGAGGCCCTTTCCCAATTTGATTTATGGTTTTGGCCGAGGCCTTAATCATTTTAGACGTCTTGGCCGAGGCCTTGACAAAATGTTTCAGAATGTCTGGCATTATACATTCCATCATTATGAAAGTGGTTATTGATATTTCATGTGATTATTCGTCTAGTAGAATATCCATGTGAGTAAGTAATGGAATTATTTTATTTTACTTTTTCCATATTATGCTGAAGTTCAAGTTCAATAAGGATTTTGTTTTAGTTATACATTGCCTTAAATGCTTATGTTTTCTTATGAAAGTTTCCGCTATATTGTTATCCTTACGGGGCATTTGAGCTCACCCCTTTCAATGTTTTATTTTTCCCAGGATGTGAAGAAGTGTATTATGACTGCCTTGCAAGAATAGTCAGTGAGGATATGAGTGTGGACTAGGGAGACCATGTTATTGTATTTTTCATTTTTATGATGTAATGTAATGTTTATGAATGTATCTAGTGTTTCCAAGGCTACTAAACTAATCGGTCTTTCGAGACTTGATCTTTTGTGATCATGCCAATGTTACGAAGTAATGCACCGACTCTGGGTAGCTGGGGTCGGGGCGTTACATCGAGGGGAATATTCTATGAAACTCAAGTGCACGGGGTTCAGTGAATCTTGTGGTTGGCTGTAACATGAAAATGGTATCCTTTGTGGATATGTATTTTAGAATCCCACATGGATCCACTCTCGGAATCCATTTGGGACTACTCTTAGATGTGGTGTGGATCTGCTATACTAGGATCTTGTGTCATTCAAACGATGTACTGATGATGTAATATGATCCTCTGTGGGTTTGATGATGTACTGATGATGTACTAGCATCCTGTGTGGGTCTGACGACGTAATGACGATGTACTAGGATCCTGTTTGGGTTTGACGATGTACTGATGAGGTACTAGGATCCTGTGTGGGTTTGATGATGTACTATGATCCTCTCAGGGTCTGATGATGATTTGGGATCCTTCGTGGGTCTGCCTCTTAAAATAGTAAGATAAATTTTTAGTTACATTTAATCATATCTTCTATTGTACCTAAGGTATACCTGGTATTAATTGAGTCTTTACCTTAATGGTGATACCTTTGTGATATTCTTCTATATGGTGTACCTGTGTGGTACTTTCCTTCGTGGTAATACCTTGGTGGAATTCTTCTATGTAGAATACATGTGTGGTACTTAACTTCGTGGTATTCCTCCCTTTATAGAATAGTTGAGCTCTAGGCATTTGAGTTGGACCTTATGTTTCCTCATGATTGAGATGGGTATACCTGATAACTTTGGAATATGTATGGGAATATATCTAAGTAGGTTCGATAGTTGATTTCATGTTGTGTGGTTTATCCTTGTTGGATTTTGTGAGACCTTGAGGGTCTTGGGGTCCCTACTAAGTATCGTTATACTCGCCCAAGTATGGGTTATGCCCGCACCTTGTTGTGTTTGGTGCAGATGATAGACATCGCTGACTGAGGACGAGAGTACCAAGACTGGAGATAGGTAAAAAACTGATCTTGGAATCTTAGGTTTCGGAACATGGGAAGATATTAATACCGTATATGTTGGGTTTTGTTTGGTTTTTTTTAAAAAAATTAACCGAACCATACTATATAGTCTGGTTTGAATATATAGAATTCAAAACCATTTAATAATTTTTTGGTTCAGATAAAGGAAATGAGATATTAACATGTTGTTTGATTTGGTTTGGATTTCAAATAAACCAATATTTTTTTGAAAACATCATTGATATTTTTTAATGATTAGATATAATTTTAAAAAAAATTATCAATACTCATCAAATTTTAATTGAAAAATTCATCAAAGAACCAAGTGGAAGGACCAAAAACTAAAAAAATCCATAAAATAACATGAAATTCAAACACCAAAATAGTCTGGTGCAATGTAGTGCCACTTCCTAAAAAAAGTGAAATACAGAGCCATGCACTACATCTAAAATAGTATAACACAATTGCCTCCATAAAGCTATAGTGGAACACAACTAGTTCCAAAATAGTACACAACCTCTGCTTACTAAAATATTCATTGCAACACCACAACCTATAAAATTTTCTTGCATCATTACCTCTAAAAATATGTTGTATTGTGACAAAATTAACAAGTAACATTAGAAAAAAAATTCCTTTGAAAATAAAAACAAAATTTATTGTTATGTATAAAAAATAAATATGCAGCTTAATTACTGAACATGAAAAAAAAATTAGAAATTAAAAAAAATTACATATAATATGAAAAAAAATATTTATAAAATAAATTAAAGTTAAATATGAAAGAAATTAGTAACATATAAAATTTCACATATATGTATAATTAATATGAGCTTATATTTACACATATCATGTTAAATATATGTTTAAATACCTATATTGATTTAGTTAAATCACCTAAGATTGCAGTTCCTAGAAAAATACGTATAATAATAAAAAAAGGAATATATAATATTAAATAAAAATTCTTATTCAATACAAGATAAAAAGAGGTATATATTTTCATAAAAGTTCATGAAATATTTTAGATATATTCACAACATTATTAAATTAAAAAATGTGAAATTAAAGTCAATTAAACTGACATTTTATTAAATAAATAAATAAATAATGGATACTTTACCAACCATATCGAACCACGCTCCATACAATAAATCAATATATAAATCATATTAAAATAAAAACCCAAGCCCCAAAAATTCAAATTACATAAATAATGAATATTAATTACATTAGTTGATGGGAAATGAACATAGTTTAAGTTATATTAGAAAATCCTTCATTTAATAAATATCAAGAGAAACATTTAATTCCGACTAAAAATATATTTTAAAAATGGAAGTTACAATATTAGAGACACATTGTAAATATTTAATTTTTAAATAAGTATTAATTTAACAAAATTAACTATCTACCACCTCAAGTTCATTGAATTTTTTCTTGCAATTTTTCAAAATATTATATTTTTTTAGCCTATCAGGACTATAAAAAATCCCCTCCCCTAGTGGGATTAAAAGTGATTCTAAAAACATCTTGTACTCTGCCTCATGTACTAAAAGAACTTTCTTTTGTTATATAATATATTTAAAAGGATAAAAAATCTTGTTCTATCCAGCACAAAATAGGATACCTTGAATAGTTGTTTTTCCATTGTTCTATAATATGTTAAATTTATCACCATTCGAAAAACATTCATGCTCATATACTATAAATTTTTTCCATTAACTTCTATCGATCAAGGACACATATAAAACGTTATGTTCAATAATATCTAAACTTGAAGTATATTTTAATTATTTTCATTTCTTCTACACATCATTATTAATTTCTTTATTATACTTATTTTTGGCCCCACTAACCGACTCATAATAAGTAAAAAACAATAAATTTCATATCAAATAATATACATTAGTAGTATTTCAATATTATCATCCTAAAAATTATAAATCATCCATTCAAAAAAAAATACAAATTCTAATGGGGATATATGACACTAAAAACAAAAAATAAAACAATCACATAATTGTGGTTAATCTAATATTTATCATGCCTCTTCATAATCTCAACAGCTATTATACAAGGATAAATTTCATTACATTTTCATCATTTCTTGATTTCATATCCAACTCCCAAATTATGATTAAAACATTTATTTAAAGTAACATAATTTAAACAAGATATATTCATTGTATCTTTACAAAAAACACCATTATGGGAATTATTTCATGTGTATACTCCCAATTTCATTTAGTCAAAAATCCTTTCATTTAATTCTAAAAATGTTATTCTCCTAAAATATTCTTCATGGATATCTAACAAATCAGAAAAACATTTAAATTTAATTAAAGTCTCTAATATCAAAACTATGTACTCCCATCTTGTCTCAACATTTAATCAAAAAATAATTATTTTTTCAAACCCCTCATACTCAGAAAACCCCTTAAACATAGCCATCAATGTTGGGTAAAATCTCACATACCTAACAATAGCTTTAATTATGAATATATAATAATAGATATCTGTTAATTATTTTTTAATAACGAAGATCAATATGGTAGAAGAATATCTCATGTGAATATATTCTCCCTTAAGAGTAATTGTATTCTTGGATAGAAATTTTTTTCCCAAAAATTTATTGCCTAAATCATTTGATGAGTCATTATCTATAGTGATGGTGAGAATCATAGTTATCCCACAAATAAAAATAAATTTGTCAATTTTTTTACTAATAATCACATCATTATGTCCTTTAACTTAAAAATAATAATAATCCTTTAATGAAAATTTAAACCATCATCAATAATGTGAAATGTTTGAAAAATTTAGTTTAGATTTGGATTTGAAATCCATGTGTCTATATTTAGAAAAGCAGTTGGTGAATAAGATGATAGATATATTTTCAATTTACTCCTCTCCTCCCAAAAAATGTCTAAACAAACTCAGAAAAATGTTCTATATGAAGGAAGATAGAATTTGGTTGATATACTTATAATATTTAATGAAAGTGTTCATGTTCAACAAAATTAATTGAATGCTCACCCACAATAACTATGCCTGAAAACCTTCCCTAAAAAAATCATGATCAAATTGAGTTAACAAACTTTCATTATCCCTTCTATTTTAAATAATTCAAGGACGAGTCATTTGTTTCATGCGATATCAATATTTATTTTTATATTTGAAACACATACCCTAATTAGAATGAATGTTATGGGTTTTTTTCTTCATTTTAATGAAAAAAGTTTCATACAGTAATTACTAAATAACCTAAATTTACATTGTTTCTTTTATCTTTATAAAACTATCTCAAACATCATACCTTTCTCTCCTATTAGTAAATATATAAATAGGGGTTTTATATGATTTTCCAAAAGTGAATGACTTTCATTACATAGCTCTTTGAAATTATAAAATTATAATCCACAACCAAATTATTGGAATATATTCTATGAATCATGCAATCAAATGTATACATTTATAACAAATAATATGTCAATTATTTTATAGAAAAATTATTAAGAATTCATTTCCTTTAAGAATGCAATATATTTTCTACATCATGAAGAAAAATTAAATAAATAAAATAATAACTCATTTCCTCTATTCCAAATTCATAAATTAAATATAAAATTGCACACAAAATCCTAATTCATGGCACTATATTGGACGTTAAAAATATATTTAAACAAAAAATTAATATTGAAATTAAAATAGAATAACAAAATAATAACAAAAAAATTAATTAACATATAAACAAAAAAAATCTTGTTAACAGGTCGATGTTCACAAATGGACATAATTAGTAAAAAAATACCTTTTTTATATTGATTTTTATTTTTTAAAATCTCATTTTTAATGGTGATGTTTCTATATGTTATGTAAAAAAATGGTTTTAACATCAAAAATTATAACCAATATTAAAAATATAATATTGAAGAAATTTTATGTCAATTGTTATATTATCGATTAAAAATGTGATTTTCTACATCAGTTATAAAAATGTGATTTTCTACATCAGTTATAAAAGTGTGATTTTGAATATGTCTTTTTATATGGCTTAAATAATAATTGATATAAAATAGTCATTTTTACCTCAATTTTCATTTAATATACGTAAAAAAGTATCTATTTTTTTATATAATTTTCAATAAAGATGACTCCCTTCGATGAAAACAAAATATTAAAAGATGGTAAATTTTTAAAATACCAAATTTAATATATATAAAACATACATCATTAACATAATTTACATGATTCTATTAGTCCTTAGTGACATAGTTTTCTTCGGATGAAAGATCTAATGAGGCACCTGAAGTTGCTGTGTGAAATGAATTTTAGTTTCCATTGAAAGATTATAAAATTTAACCTGATCTAAAGAAATATTATTAATTATAAATAGGGTAAAATTAAAAGTTTTATCAGTTGATAAAATAATCATAAAAAAATAAATCATTGAAAAATAATTATAAATACCATGATGAAATTTTCGAAAGGATAATCAGTAGAACTTTGTAGAATATAGAAATAGAAAATTCGGTGGAATGATGATGATTATTGAATGATTTCATTTGAAATGAATACATATGAATCATGAAAACATATAAATGAAACTTGAAAAGGAAACTATGATAGAATAAACTTTCAGCAGCAATTGAAAATTTTCAAATATGTGCTAAATTAAATGGAGCACCACATTGGAGTGATGTGATATTTCATCTTTTACATTGGTTACTTGTTTAATAATAGGAAAAAAGTTTTTTAACAACATTTTTATTTTTAAGTTATATTAAAATGTTAGTTTTTCCTATTGGGTGTTTAAAAACATACAGGAAAAATACACTTAGATTTTCTTTCAAGTCGATTATATAAATAAATGAAATGAATTTTTTTAACATTAGGTGTGTATGTTTGTGTATAAAAATATACATATATAGATATTTACTAATTATAAATTTCTAAATAATTATGTATTAATAATTAATAATGAATTTAGTTATTAAATAACTACTAACTAATAATTATAAATATTTAATAATTATGAATTAACAATTTCTAATTTATTAAAATTTTAAATTATAAATGATAAATGATTATAAATATAAAATATTATTTATTAAAGAATTTTAAATATTTAATAAATAGTAATTAGTAATTATAATCAAGTAATAAATTTTAATTAATAATTATATCAAATTATATTTAATTTGTATCCTTTTTAAGAAAAATCCCAGATAAAATTAAATATATAAAAAAAATTGATTTAGAAACTTTTTAATCCCTGTTAAATTATAGTTTTTTTTACAAACTATGAATTAGTAGTTATTTTCTAAAATCACCTCTAAAAAACAACCTATAAAAATTGGACTGGACTGCAACCAAAATAGTCACAAAAACCAGTCTAAAACTATGTTGAAGGGAGTCATTAATCCCATAGGGAAAACCATAAGTGTATGTGCATCCAAGAATGCCTTATTTGAAATGATCTCACAAAAATAAATTTAATTAAATAAGTAGTGGAACTTCACCATTAATTACTTCATGATCCATCTATAAGTCATTTGTATATTCCAAGATAAATATGTTGAAAAGAAACAATATAAACAATTTAAATAATTGAAATAGTAGAAACCCCACAGAACACCCCTAACCCCCTTGAATACAATTGTCCCTTCTATTCAACATCCATAATGCCACATATATAATTCCACACCAATTAAATAAAAGAAAAACACTAGGATTTTTGATTGGGATGGTGCCATAAAGAAAATAAATAAGAAACAATAAACAACTTACCTCTACAACCCCATAAGTCACTAACTTGTCATGAAGATATAAAAGCCCCTTTAGTGATAAAAAATTGATATTAATACCTAAAATTGAATTATAATCATAGTAATGAGAACTAAAATTCTCATTAGGCCTCCACCCATTTTCTTACATACCTAAACTTTAATAATAATCCCATTTCATGATAGTTTTAAAAAAAATATAGAAATATATTTTTAAAATTTAAGTGTAAAAATGAAAAGAAAATTTCATAATATATTTATAAACTGATATTTCTTATTTTTTTAATTGAAAATGATAAGTATGAAAAATATCTCTTTATGAAAACAATGATTCCCTGAAAAACCCAATCAATCAAGGAATAAAATGATAAGACAAAGAGATATCATATATCAAACCAACAACCAAAGAATGGGTGTAATGGTTTACCCAGATGTTTTAACTAGAATGATTTTGTAATCATTTATTAGATACCCTAGTACCCTATGTGTCACTAGATAATATTTCCCAAATGAGGACATTGAATAATCAAAGTATGCATCAAATTCATAATAATAAATCACCCTCACCTTCAATAGCCACATAATAAATAAAACCTTTCTATCTATCGGCCTATCACCACATATGTAAAGACCCATAAAATTCAAGGGAAATTTTTTTTTCTGAATTTTCTTTTGGATTTTACAAGAACACAGTTTCTAACGGCACTTGATTCTGAGGACCGGTGTGCCCGGAATTTTTATCTGAAGTTTAGCTCGGGTACGTTCTGTGAACGAACGAGTGGGAATTCCTATCTTTTGAACCGGTGCTCAGAATCGAATTCTGAGGGCACCGATGGAACCGCAGCGCCGGTAATTGCTTAGGAACGCCTTTTCTGGAGTTGCGTTTTCTCGATATGAGTTGTTTAAATTTGTGGATTAAGTGTGAGTGGAAGAAAATTTCGTTAAGAATTTTATTTCTCTTTTCCATGTGTTAGAACCTAGGTGTAAGAGTTAGGGTGGGACCCACTAATTATTAGTTTCTCTTGAGTGGATTAAAGGTGAGGTGGGGCCCACACGATCCCCCACCTTTTCAATTCCCTTAACTCCCTA
Source organism: Viscum album (assembly GCA_963277665.1). Taxonomy (NCBI): domain Eukaryota; kingdom Viridiplantae; phylum Streptophyta; class Magnoliopsida; order Santalales; family Viscaceae; genus Viscum; species Viscum album. The sequence goes on from OY728146.1 coordinate 1,789,078,155, forward strand.
ACTCCTCTTAACCCCCCCACTTAAGTTGTGTAACACTTTTAACTTTTAAACTTCCCTTTATTTCGGTGACTTTTCCACTCCTCTCATTAAGTATGCCAACACACCAATTCAATTAATTAAATTAAGTTTTGAATTTTGAATTGTGGCATGAGTTAATAAAATAAGGATGAGCCTTATTTTATTTTGGTTGGTGGTTGTGTGCGGACAATTTAGGAGAGAGCTCTTGGGTGTTTTCATCTTCATCACGAAGAACACCAAGACTTCGATGAAGAACGTCATCACCGTAAGAAGAGATCGGTGTTCCGTCTCTTCTCCTCTCCGCAGCCAGTGTGTGACCCCATTTTTCGAAGATCGACGACGCACCCTCTTTTTATCTTCTTCCCATGTCAATGAAAAGGAGACGCCACTTCCTCATCGGACGTTCTCCGTCAACATACGGAGCTTCACCTCACGATGTCGTTTTCTGCGGCGAACCCCCGTTCTAGCTACGCTCAAGGTAGGGGTTATTTAATTATTTTATTCGTGTTTACCACCTTGTCGTTCTTCATTAAAATACGACCAAATTCTATCGATTAACGAGAGGGGGCCGGACCGCACAAATACGGCCGACCCTCCTCCCTTATCTGTGTGTTTGTTTCTTTATGGTTTGAAACGAGAATGGCGTGGTTCCGTCGCACCGCGTGTGATCGTGCGACAAGGAATGCGCGGCACCGTTGCGCCGTGCCGTGGAAAAGAACAAGGACACGACGCCTTCGCGCCGTGTCGGAGAAACCCGAAGACACCACAGCCATAGCGGGGCCACGGTGGAAGAGCATGGCGCCGTCATGCCGCACCGGACGACCAAGGCCACGGCTGGTTCCGGGCCGCGGCAAAGCAGGGTGACCGACGGCTGGAGACGGGCCATCGGCGTCGGAGCAGGGAGGGGACCGTCCGTCTCCGGTCCCGTGGAGTAGGAACCGGCCGGCCAGGGCGGGCCGACCGGACAGGGGAAGAGCCGGGGGTCAAAACCCCCGGCTGGCCAGCTGAGCGGCCCCTTAATTGGGGTCGCGGTTTCTGAACGGCGGTGGGTAGCACTCCCCCCCCGCATAACCGAACTGTTCGGCCGTTTGGCCGAGACAGCTGGCGCCGCGCGCCAGCGCGCCGGGCCGACCCAGGGGGTCTTGGGTTGGGTCGGTCCAGGCCCGAAACCCCCGTTTTCGGACCCCTTTTGGTTCTTTTACCCATATCTCGGGCTAAGGACCTCCGATCGACGCGCCGTCAGTGGTGATGCGATCCTTGGATCGAGTCGGTCATTTTGTTATATCGCACTCAAGGTTTCAGAATACTTTGGGTTCGGCCGGGTTGGTTCGTACACAAAACCAACCGGGCCCTCATAGCAGAAACGCTTATAACTTGAGCTTCAGACGTCCGATTGATGTACCGTCGACTTTGTTGGATTCCTCTAAGTGAGACAGATCTTTTGGCATAATCCATCAGAGGTTTGGACATAGGTGGAGTATGGTCGGGTTGGTTTTTCCTTAAAAACCAACCGGGCCCCCGGGACGAAAAAGCCAACAACTCTCAGACCGGGCGTCCGATTGATGTGTCGTCTGCAACGTTGAGTTCCTGTTGAAGATACGGAACTTTTGGATACATCATCTCTGGACTATGTGTCAGTTGATGTATCAGCCTCTCGGCTCATGGAGCGGACCCTCCCGAACGATCTTGCTGTGTGCGGGAACCCTAGTGCTGGCTGCGTTTGCTACTGTGACGACGCCGATTGTACAGAGATCCTCAGTGGATTCGACGGCGACGATTACAGCACTCAGTGATCCTATGTGGATCAGTGCTACCGATCCTGTGTGGGTCTGATCCTGTGTGGGTCAGCGCTCATCGGTTCTGTGTGAGCCAGCGCCTACAGATCCTGTGTGGGTCTGATCCTGTGTGGGTCATTGCGGGGGTTAGTTACCTATCGATCCTGTGTGGGTCAGACCCTTCCTGGGTCATTGTGGGGGTTAGTACCTATCGATCCTTTGTGGGTCCGACGACTTAGATGAATCTGTGGATATATCTAATCATCTCTATCGTCATACGAAGAAGTATAGTTGTGTGAGCTGAATCCTGTTTTACTTTCCTATTTGGATTGTGTTGTGCTATCCTGTGTGGATTTACGTTTTTCTTTCCTACGTGGACTGGGTTGTACTTAGGTTCGGATGTTGGAGCCGAACGAGAATTGATGACTTAGGTATATATATGGGCATATACCTAAGCAGTGTCTGATGTTACTTCGTGATTGTATCTTTCCTTTGTGGATTATCCTTTGTGGATTCTGAGAGACCTTCGGGGGTCTTGGGGTCCCTACTAAGTAGCTTATACTCACCCCTGTATGGGCTATGTCCGCACTACGTTGTGTTGGTTGCAGACGACGGACAGCGCTGACCGTGGTTGAGGTTTGCAGAGCAGGATGGTACCTGTAGGTGGACCACTGGGCGGGGCTTACTCGGAGCGGTTGGCTGGACCCGAGGAGTAGTCGAGGCTAACGGTACCCACCCTTCAGGTGGGACTTCCAGTGGACGGCTCGACGCTGCAGCTGTACTTTTCAATTGTTGTTTTCCCTTTCCAGTTGTACTTTACTCTCAGTTTGGGTTTGTATACTGGCCCACTTAATTTTCCGCACTTACTATTGTACCAGCTTTTACTTAATGTTTACTTCTACTGCTTGCTTTCTCTATGGTGTTTGTTTACTTTCCAAAGGCAATTCCTTCCCTTTTTATCGGGAATTTACGCCTTGGTGCTAGTCGCCAGCCCCGGGCATATGGAAGGTGGGCCTGGGGTAGTCACGGCACGGGCCCCGAGGACGGGTCGTGACAAATTGGTATCAAAGGAGTTCGGTTCTACCACAGAACTTGGGAATCTGATATTTTCTATGTGAAGCAATAGTGTTTAGCGTATTGGTTGTGGTTATCAGTCCAGGGAGTCCAGTGTTGGTGTGGCGGCCGACGTATCCGTACACCAGGACCCTGACTTCTGATTTCCAACTTAATGCATGAAAACATTGATTGCATGTGTGTTTCAAGTTTTCTTTGTGATTACTTTGTGTCAGCTCACCAGGTATACTGTTCTGACCGTGGCGCACCTGTTTCCTTTTCAGGATGGCCCCACGATGGCAGCCAGCTAGGGTTCTGAGAGTTGAACGTGACAACAGCCCACCGAGCGACGAGGCCTCGATGTAGGGCCCTTTGACAGTTGAGGCACCAGCAGTACCTTTACTCACCGAGCCACCGATGCTTCCAGCCCCAGCCTCTAACGATGCATGTCGCCTTAGTGCACTGCATGACTTCCAGCACCAGCGACCGCCTAGGTTCCGCGGGGAGACGGACCCCCAGGCAGCCGAGGACTGGCTGGAGGTAGTGGTATGAGTTTTCCGGTTAGTGAGGAAACCAGCAGACATCATGGTGATCCTCGCGGTGAGCCTACTGCACGCGGCAGCGGGCCGATGGAGGATCTTGATGCTCCAGGTGAATGATGGGGAATCTCTACTCTGGAAAGACTTTGGGAGCCTCTTTCGCTCACAGTTCGTCCCAGCCACCCTCCGTGCGGCGTGCATCCAGGATCTTCTTCAACTACGGCAGGGCAGCTTGACAGTCGCCCAGTACTCGGCGAGATTTACCGATCTCTCGTGCTACTCTACAGACATGGTACGAGACCCATTCTTCTGGGCCCAGACCTTTGAGCAGGGATTGAGACACGAGATCAGGGAATCACTGATCTCTCTCAGCATTTCGACTCAGAAAGAAGTACTGGAGCGATCCCTTTTGATCGAGATCTTTCTTGCTGAGTCTACACTAGCGCCGAGACCCACCGCAGAGCGGCACGTAGAAGAGTCTTCTGCAGTAGGCAGTCGACGGATGACTCATGGGTCCAGGAAGACCAGACCCTCAGGCAGATGACCTCAGGACACTGGCTCAGTAGTGCGGGGCACACAGTGCGGAGCCAGTCTTTCGAGAGGCAGGCAGTGCTACTCATGCGGCGGGCAGGGCCACATGGCTTCTGATTGCCCGACCTGCCGTGCCGAGGAGAAGAAGACGGTTGAGGGACCACCGAGGCAGAGGCAGAGGGTCTACCGTGGTGGTCCGTAAGGAGCAGGTGGACGAGGCAGAGGAGCTATCCGAGCAGCATGTGGTGGGAGACACTTTGAGGCTTTACCACCACCACCACCAGGAGGTCCACCCCGACCACAGGGAGCTGGCGGGCAGAGACAAGCACAGCTCCAGGCAGTGGAGGCCTATGACCACGGCGCGCCCGAGATGATTCGAGGTACTATCTGTGTCTATTACACCCTTTCTGCAGTACTTATAGACACAGGAGAGGGTCATTCTTTCATAGCCGCTTCCCTTGTTCGAAGCTCGGAGATTCCGACATAGCTGTTGGCTCGATCCTTACGGCTAGAGACTCCTACGGGAGCAGACTCGACGATTACGCACTGGTGCCGGTAGTGTGATCTTACTCTAGGAGGTGAGAGCTTTGGTTGGGATCTTCTTGTAGTGGCGTCGAGGCCTTATGACGTCATCTTGGGCATGGATTGGTTGTCTACATTCCATGCACAGATTGACTGTATTAGGCGCAAGGTGCGTTGTGTACGCACCGACGGGAGGAGGATCACCTTCACCGGCGAGAAGGGAGCCTTTACAGAACAGGATGGACTCTCGCAGTGGAGAGGAAAACCCATCACTCATCAGTTGGCTAGCCTCATCCTAGGAGCTATTTACGTGTGGAGTCCTAGTTTTCCTACAGTGGTGGATCAGTATGCGGACATCTTTCCCGACGACGTTCCAGGGCTACCTCCTCGTAGAGAGGTAGACTTTTATATCGACCTATACCCCCGGACAGCCCCGATATCGACTCCAGCATATCGGATGTCCCTCACTGAGCTTCGAGAGCTATGGGTACAATTGGAGGACTTGTAGGGCAAGGGGTTCATTAGACCCAGTGTTTCACCCTGGGCTTTCCCGATTTTGTTCGCCAAGAAGGCGGACGGGAGCTTGCGACTTTGTGTCGACTATCGTCTCCTGAACCAGGTGATAGTAAGGAACAAGTATCCGCTACCGAGGATTGATGACCTCTTTGATCAGCTAAAGGGAGCACGGTGGTTCTCGAAGATAGACCTCAGGTCAGGCTATCATCAGCTCAGAGTTCGAGACGAGGACTTGCAGAAGACGACCTTCAGGTGTCGATATGGCCACTATGAGTTCTTGGTTATGCACTTTGGCATGACCAATGCCCCATCAGTGTTCATGGCCCTCATGAACAGGATATTTCAGCCATACCTCGATCGATTTGTCATGGTCTTCATCGAAGACATTTTGATTTACTCGACGACTGAGTAGGAGCATTCCTAACACTTGCGGGTTGTACTAGACACACTCCAAGATCACCAGATTTATGGTAAGCTCTCGAAGTGTCAGTTCTAGATATGCGAGGTCCACTTCTTGGGACATGTCATCTCTGAGGCGGGAGTTGTAGTGGATCCTTCGAAGATCAAGGCAGTGCTAGCTTAAGATCCACCCATGAGCGTGACGGAGGTGCGGAGTTTCTTGGGACTAGATGGATACTACCAGAGATTTGTGCCAGACTTCTCCAGAGTTGCGGCACCACTCTCAGCTTTGAAGAAGAAGGGGAAACCCTTTTTTTGGTCAGACAGTTGTTAGCAGAGCTTCCAGGAGTTGAGACAGAGATTGACCAGATCACCTATCTTGAGGTTACATGAGGAGGAAGTAGGGTACGTAGTCTACTGCGATGCATCAGGGACCGGACTCGGATGTGTCCTGATGCAGGAGTGGGCCGTGATCGCCTATGGATCATGTCAGTTGAGGCCGCATGAGCAGAACTACGCTACCCATGACCTGGAGTTAGCAGCAGTGGTCTTCGCTCTGAAGACACGGAGACACTAACTAATGGGAGAGCGCTTTAAAGTCTTTTATGACCATCAGAGTCTCGGATACATCTTCTCTCAGAAGGACCTGAATCTGAGACAGCGGTGATGGCTCGAGTTCCTCCAGGACTATGACTTTGAGATAGTCTATACTCCTGGGAAGGGAAACGTAGTAGCCGATGCTCTCAGCAGGAGGACGTGCATTCAGATACTTGAGGAGGCGACAGAGAAGCTAGCCTCTTTGCATATATCCTTCGTGGATAGAGATGGAGCATCCTTCCTCCAGTCTCTCACAGTCACTCCTCCACTACTACAGCGGTTCAGAGAGGCAAAGCGTGGGGACGCGGACTGTGAGACGCGGCGTGGACAGATATCCTCAGGACATGCACCTGATGGTTTCTCCTTTGGAGCAGAGTACGACATCCTTTTCAAAGGACGTACCTTGGTACCATTCGCTTTACGATACGAGGTGTTGAGAGAGTTTCACACTTCTCCCTTGGCGGTACATCCTGGAGTGGCGAAGATGTACCAGGACCTCAGACGACAGCACTGGTGGCTGGGCATGAAAAAGGCTGTGGCAGAGTTTTTTTCTCGATGCCTCACCTGCCAGCAGGTGAAGGCAGAGCACCAGGTTCCAGCAGGCTTGGTACAGTCCTTAGAGTTCCCATAGTTGAAGTGGGACGGGATATCAATGGACTTCGTGACTGGACTTCCACGCACTTCTAGAGGTCACGACTCCATTTGGGTGATTATCGACCAAGTCACCAAGTCGGCACACTTCTTACCCATCAGAGAGCAGGGCTTAGTGGAGATCTTGGGATGTCTTTATGTTCAGGAGATTGTGCGGCTTCATGGTGTGCCATCATCTATCGTCTCTGATCGAGATGCTCTCTTTACTTCCCGTCTTTGGCAGGGGTTGCAGGAGGCTTTCGGGACACAGCTACGTCTGAGCACAGCCTTTCACCCTCAGACGGATGGTCAGACGGAGAGGACCATTCAGACTCTCGCGGACATGCTCCGCACATGTTTCCTCGAATTTGGTCACAGCTGGGAGGACCACCTACCCTTGGTGGAGTTCGCGTACCACAACAGCTACCACTCCACCATCGGGATGGCACCATACGAGGCGTTGTATGGCCGACCTTGCAAATCTCCTTTGTGCTGGACAGACCCTGGAAAGTCAGCACTTGTGGGACCGGAGATAGTTCAGGCCACGACAGAGAAGGTCCAAGTCATCTAAGAGCGGATGAGGACAGCTCAGAGCCGGTAGAAGTCTTATGCTGACAGGAGGCGGAGGCCACTAGAGTTTGAGGATGGCGACTGCGTCTTTTTGCGTGTTTCACCTCGACGTGGATTACGGAGATTTGACCGAGGCAGAAAGTTGTCTCCACGCTTCATCGGACCGTTCCAGGTCCTCAACAGGATTGGCGAGCTGGCTTATCGCCTGGCTCTACCACCTCAGTTGCACCGGGTGCATGACGTCTTCCACGTATCTCAGCTGAGGAGATACGTGCACGACCCGACGCATATCATTGACCATGGGGAGCTAGACGTTGATGTTGGGGCAACTTTTACGGAGGTCCCAGTGGAGATCGAGGATCGACAGGAGTGGGTCCTGCGTGGACGGTCGATTCCTCTAGTGCGCATTAGATGGAAGCACATGAATCTCCAGGAGAGAACTTGGGAGCGGGAGGCTCAGATGCATGCTCAATACCCACATTTGTTTCCCTAGTTTTCGATATATCTTTATGGGGACGTAAAGCCCTGAGGTGGGAGTAATGTAAAGACCTGTAAAATTCAAGGGAAAGTTTTTTTTTCTTAATTTTGTTTTGGATTTTACAAGAACGCAGTTTATGACGGAACTTGATTCCGAGGCCCGGTGTGCCCGGAATTTTTATCCGAAGTTTAGCTTGGGTACGTTCAGTGAACGAACGAGCGGGAATTCCTATCTTTTGAACCGGTGCTCAGAATCGAATTCTGAGGGCACCGATGGAACCGCAGCGCCGGTAATTGCTTATTAACGCCTTTTCTGGAGTTGTGTTTGCTCGATATGAGTTGTTTAAATTTGTGGATTAAGTGTGAGTGAAAAAAAATTTTGTTAAGAATTTTATTTCTCTTTTCCAAGTGTTAGAACCTAGGTGTAGGAATTAGGGTGGGACCCACTGATTTTTAGTTTCTCTTGAGTGGATTAAAGGTGAGGTGGGGCCCACACGAGCCCCCACCTTTTCAATTCCCTTAACTCCCTAACTCCTCTTAACCCCCCACTTAATTTGTGTAACACTTTTAACTTTTAAACTTCCCTTTATTTGGGTGACTTTTCCTCTCCTATCATTAAGTATGCCAACACACCAATTCAATTAATTAAATTAAGTTTTCATTTTTGAATTGTGGCATGTGTTAATAAAATAAGGATGAGCCTTATTTTATTTTGGTTGGTTGTTGTGTGTGGAAAATTGAGGAGAGAGCTCTTGGGTGTTTTCATCTTCATCACGAAGAACACGAAGACTTCGACAAAGAACGTCGTCACCGTAAGAAGAGATCGACGTGCCGTATCTTCTTCTCTCCGCAGCCGGTGTGTAATCCCTTTTTTCGAAGATCGACGAAGCACCCTCTTTCGATATTCTTCCCATGTCAAAGAAAAAAAGATGCCACTTCCTCCTCGGACGTTCTCCGTCAACATACGGAGCTTCACCTCGCGACGTCGTTTTCCGTGGCGAACCCCCATTCTAGCAACGCTAAAGGTAGGGGTTATTTAATTACATTATTCATGTTTACCACCTTATTGTTCTTTGTGAAAATATGACCAAATGCTATCGATTAACGAGAGGGGGACGGACCCCAAAAACACGGCCGACCCTCCTCCCTTATCCGTGTGTTTGTTTCTTTGTGGTTTGAAACGAGAATGGCGTGGTGTCGTTGCACCGCGTGTGAACGTACGACAAGTAATGTGCGGCACCGTCGCGCCGCGCTGTGGAAACGAACAAGGACACGACGTCGTCTCACCGCGTCGGAGAAACCCGAAGACACTGCAGCCGGAGCGGGGCCGCGGTGGAAGAGCACGGCGCTGTCGTGCCACACCGGACGACCAAGGCCGCGACCGGTTCCGGGCCGTGGCGAAGTAGGGTGACCGGCGGCCGGAGACAGGCTACCGGCGTCAGAGCAGGGAGGGGACCGACCATCGCCAGTCCCGTGGAGCAGGAACCGGCTGGCCAGGGCGGGCCGGCCGGATAGGGGAAGAGCCGGTGGTCAAAACCCCCGGCTGGCCAGCTGAGAGGCCCCTTAATTGGGGTCGCGGTTTCCGAACGGTGGGGGCAGTGCGCCCCCCCGCATAACCGAACGGCTCGGTTGTTCGGCCGGGCCGGCTGGCACCGCGCGCCGGGCCGGGCTGCGCCCAGGCCGGGCCAGGCCGCGCCGCGCCCAGCCGGGCCGATCCAGGGGGTCTCGGGCCGGGTCGGTCCGGGCCCGAAACCCCCGTTTTCGGACCCCTTTTGGTTCTTTTACCCATATCTCGGGTTAAGGACCTCTGATCGACGCGCTGTTAGCAGAGATGCGATCCTTGGATCGAGATGGTCGTTTCAGTATATCGCACTCAAGGTTTTAGAATACTTTGTGGTCGGCCGGGTTGGTTCGTACACGAAACCAACCGGGCCCTCGGAGCGGAAACGCTTATAACTTGAGCTCCGGACGTCCGATTGACGTACCTTCAACTTTGTTAGATTCCTCTAAGTGAGACGGATCTTTTGGAATACTCCGCCCGAGGTTTGGATGTAGGTGGAGTACGGTCGGGTTGGTTTTGCCTTAAAAACCAACTGGGCCCCTAGGACGAAAAAGCCAATAACTCTCAGACCTGGCGTCCGATTGACGCGCCGTCTGCGACATTGAGTTCCTATTGACAATACGGAACTTTTGGATACATCAAATCTGGACTATGTTTCATTTGATGTATCAGCCTCTCGGCTCGTGGAGCGGACCCTCCCGAATGAGCTTGCTGTGTGCGGGAACCCTAGTGCTGGCTGCGTTTGCTACTGTGACGATGACGACTGTACAGAGATACTCAGTGGATTCGACGACGACAGTTACAGCACTCAGCGATCCTATGTGGATCAGTGCTACTGATCCTGTGTGGGTCCGATCCTATGTGGGTCAGCGCTCAGCGGTTCTGTGTGAGCCAGCGCCTATAGATCCTGTGTGGGTCCGATCCGGTGTGGGTCATTGCGGGGGTTAGTTACCTATCGATCCTGTGTGGTTCAGACCCCTCCTAGGTCATTGAAGGCGTTAGTACCTATCAATCCTTTGTGGGTCCGATGACTTAGATGAATCAGTGGATATATCTGATCGTCTATATCATCATACGAAGAAGTATACTTGTGTGAGCTGAATCCTGTTTTACTTTCCTATGTGGATTGTGTTGTGCTATCCTGTGTGGATTTACGTTTTTCTTTCCTGTGTGGACTGGGTTGTACTTGGGTTCAGATGTTGGAGCCGAACGAGAATTGATGACTTAGGCATATGTATGGGCATATATCTAAGCAGTGTGGGATTTTACTTCGTGATTGTATCTTTCCTTTGTGGATTATCCTTTGTGGATTCTAGGAGACCTTCGGGGGTCTCGGGGTCCCTACTGAGTAGCTTATACTCACCCCTGCACGGGCTATGCCCGCACTACGTTGTGTTGGTTGCAGACGACGGACAACGCTGATCATAATTGAGGCTTGCGGAGCAGGGTGGTACCTGGAGGTGGACCGCTGGGTGAGACGTACTCGGAGCAGTTGGCTGGACCCAAGGAGCAGTGGAGGCTAACTGTACCCACCCTTCAGGTGGGACTTCCAGTGGACGGCTCGACACTGCAGCTCTACTTTTCAGTTGCTATTTTCCCTTTCTAGTTGTACTTTACTCTCAGTTTGGGTTTGTATATTGGCCCACTTACTTTTCTGTACTTACTGTTGTACCAGCTTTTACTAGTGTTTACTTCTACTGATTGCTTGCTCTGTGTTGTTTGTTTACATTCCCAAGGCGATTCCTTCCCTTTTTATCGGGAATTTACGCCTGGATGCTAGTTGCCAGCCCCTGGCCTATGGAAGGCGGTCTTGGGGTAGTCACGACACGGGCCCCGAGGACAGGTCGTGACAACATACATCAAACACCACCCATAAATAGAAACAATCATAAGGAGAATAAAAAGGGCTCCACATACTCATGCATTTTCAAAAACATTTAAAATTAAAAAATATGCAAAGATAAAACCTAATCAATATGAAAAACCTATTTCACAATATTTCATATTTTATTCATTTAAATAATTCTTGAAATATTTCTATTAAAATCACCCTTGAAATAAATTTAAGAAAAAACTCTTCAATTTATAAACAATATTTAAAAATTAAACATAACTCAACAATTCACCGCATGGCCAAAAAAGGGTTAAGAAACTTTTAAACAGCCCACTTTACTTTAAAAAATTCTTGAAATATTTTTATTAATACATGTAATTTCAACTATCACTTGAAATTTCTTATAAAATTTTATACCAATTGAGATTTCACATCAAAATCATTTTTCAATTTTTTTCAAATGCAAAGAAATATTTCTTAACTTAAATATAATTTTTAAATATTCATTAGTATAATATAATTAAAATTTATTTGTGAAACTAAATGAAAACAAAATTGAGACATGATTTAAATATATAAACCCATCACTTAATATAAAAACAATAAAGAAATAAATTTCTCTTATTACAAATCCAATGAAAAATGAAATACTATCATAAGAAAACAAAAACATGAATTTTGAACTCAAGAAATGAACAGCTCAAAAAAAATTTAACATTAATATATGTGAAGACCTAAATTGAATCAAATGGGAATGGTAGAAAAAATCATATTTATATTGAACAAGGTGTGATGGATTTATCAAATTCCCTACTATCAAGAACAGAAAACAAAGGACAACTAAAACCCTACCTTGGGTTTGTCTAGGAAGGGGTGTAGTGGTGGAGGGAGAAGAAAAGAAGAGGATATGGAGAATAAAGGGAATGGTAGTCCCTACCCTAGAGATTCAACCTTGAATCCTAAATAAACCACCGAGACTCTCCATAGAGGATGAGGGGTTGTGAGGGGAGATGGAGAAACTGAGATCGTGGATGAATAGTTCGTGTGACCAAGGGGGGGAAATTGGGGCTTTCATAGATTTAATTTCACAGAGGGAAGATAGGTAATTTCATAAAAATAAAAACGGGAAATTTTTCTTGTTTTTTCGTATAGTTTTCCAAACCATGTGTCAACCATGAAGTTGCTACTATATGATTATCCCTCATACGTGAAAATTAATAACATAATAATCACCAAACACGTGATAATCATTCCATAACATGTTTATACACATTTTTCTAAAAATATTCCCAAGAAACCACACAAAAATTTAAAATTCATGTAGATACTATGATAAACCACACTATTAAGTTTCATACCCAAATCCATGATTATCATAGAGTTACTAATAACCATGCAGAATAACTGTCCAACACCCAAAAAGTGATCAAAAATTTAAATTACAAGGTTAAAATTTACTGAAACATAATATTACCAAAATAAAAATAAATTAATACAAAATAATGGAAAATAAATTACTTAGTGACCTGTGGAGTCATTATTCTCCCCACTATATAACATTTGGCCCCCAGATTTTCCTGAATAAAATAATAAGTTATTGGAAATAGGTTGTTTATTCCAGTTCAATTCATGAGGTGGGAGGGATGGGGAAAACAATGAGATATCTAATAAAATAGAACCACTTACCATGATTCATCAAGAAAACTATCTATCTTAAATCCTTAAATATCCAAACCGGACTTACACAAACATGAGAATTCTTTCAGTATATCAAGACCAAAATCGGCCACGTCATTGTACTAAGATAAGGAAAACTGATAGTGGGTCTCCCCACCATTTAAAATTATCTAAATAGTGAGATAATTTATTAATATCTAAAAATAATAGATAATACAACTATAAAATCACATGCATAAAAAATAACCAATCAATCTCCAAGAGAGAAACAATCCAAATGAATATGCACCAACAAATCCAAGTCATTACGACTACCAAGGTCATATCCAAGTCCAAATAAAGGCATTGGTTTTATCATTGGGTCACTATATAGAAGTGATAAATAGGATCCAAAAAATGGAATACCATCTCCTAAACACATAAAAACCCAAAACAACCACATGTTACTGACAACCTGAACCAATTTCATCCACATCAAAGATACCCATGACAAAACAGAAGGTTTTTTCAATTCCCCACCATAGAAAATCAAACTACATCACCCATAAAAATCACAAAAAAACCTGGAGAAATAGAACTACACAACCAAATTCAAATTATACTACAAGGAATGAATCATCCCATATGAACCTATTAAAGAGATCCCAAGGAAAAAAAGTATAAATTACATCAATAGACATAATTGAACTCACATCCTTATAGTAAATACATAAAAACATAGAACATAATTGATACTTCATCTGATAAATCATGTCAATGAAATGAACTAGATCATACTAGATCTCACCCGTGAAGACTTGAACTATTTTTATAAACATATTTTGAGGAATGTAAAAAATAGAAAAAGACATGAAAACATTTAATTAATAAAAAAATTAAGACCCTCTAGTCATGTCCTAAAGGGAAATGTACAAAACATATATTTCATAAAAAAAATATTACATACACACACACACACACACTAAAGAACTTCCTTTTCATTATTATAATCACCAACTTTAAATAAGGAATTTTAAAACACCACACTCAATCTGAAAAAAAAACATTTTATATATTTTATTACCATTTTAACTCATTTCAAAATTAAAAGTTTAAATTTTATATAATTTCCCAAAGACCCACCCTTTATAACAACCCAGATCCCACACTCTTGGATCTAGTGATGAAATAATAAACATTAAATTTTAATATTTGATTCTCATTATTGATACAGAATGTTTTTCCATACAAAAATTACAAAATAAAAATTAAAAAAATAGATAACTGACATTTTGAATAATCTCTTAGGTTTTGTGTTTATAGAATTAGGAAAAACTCCTACATTAAAGATACCCTTGTTGTTACTTGATATTTTATCCCACTTAACCTATTTTTATTATTATTTCATATTAATTCATAATCATTATCCATGAAAAATACCTTCTTATGAATAATTAATTAAACCACTTTCTTTATAACTTGTGAAAGAGAAAACATAAGAAGGGTGATCTCAAATTCTTAGTAATAGTTAAGAGAATAATTAATAATTTAAATTCATCAATAATAAAAATAATTGCATAAGGGTATAAAGACATAATCAGAGTGAATGAATGAATTAAAAAAGAACTCAGGCCCATAATTATATAAAAAATAATAATCATGAGACGTGTTATATTAGTCTTGATCAAACTAAATATTAGAAACCCATCGAAATAATTGATAAAATATGTTGTTATCTTAGAACATCATCATAATATTAACCTTATAGAATCCTTAAAATTGGAATAACCATATTTATGAGTTCTAATATATCTATCTAGATAATATAATCATTACCAAATTAATTGGAGTGTTATCTAGACACAACCATCATTTGAGCTATAAGTTCCTCACTCGGCACTATCTTGGCCACCAAATCATATAAGCTATAATAGTATCACCTGACATTATCTCGACCACCCTATCATATAATACATAACGAGATCAACAAATATTTTCTGAGTGAACCCATCATATATAATTTATAAGAACTAAAAAATGAATAAAATAAATAGAGCAATCATTTCATCAAAGAACTCATAGAAACAATCATTATTATTTTTATACCTCAATTAACCCATTTAAAATTAATGGGTTTCATGTTAATATCTATTATACAATATTGACCCACGGAAAATAAATGGTTTTCATAATAATATCTTTAATAAATGTTTAACCCATTGAAAATAAATTTTTTCCATAACAATCTCATTAAAACATGGTTAACCAATTGAAAAGAAATTGGTTTTATAACAATATCATTAAATCAATCACAACTCATCCAAAAAAGGAATGAGGATAATACCATTAAAATATATCCCCATTATATCATAAGTAAAAAACATGGTTTTTTTCTTTCAATGAATGTAAATAATATCAAAACATTATTAAATACATTTTTTCTGAAAATAACCTTTTCATTTTTAAAATAATTTTTTTATACAAAAAATAAAAAATAAAGAAATACTTCGAAAATCCTTATTTTTTAAAACAACCGTGGACACATATAAATAAAGATTTTAAGAAATCATATAAATCTTTTCTTCAGGAAAATATCCTTTCAATTTAAAAAAAATCAAAAAAATTTGAAAAATCGTTTTATTTTAATATTACCTTTAAAACATATAAAGGATACTTCGAAGTAAATAATCTTCAAGATGGAAAAATTTTCAATTTTTTTATGTTAAAACAAAGAATCTTTCACATTTTCAATAAAATCCAAAGTGGAATTTTTTGGAAAAATATATGAATTTTTATTTTTAAAGAAATTATAAAGTTAAAAAATGTGAAACAATTAATTAATAAATAATTTTAAAAATTCTAAAAACATTTTAGAATTTTTTTTTAGAAAACATGGTTTTAGAGAAAATAAGGTTTATGACCAAAGAAACAAACTATATTTTTCTTAAAACAATTGTTACCAATTTTAATTACCAATGTGTGGGTAAATGGTCATATTACTGAAAAATAACTCTATAACCAGAGGGGAATAAAAACCACTATAATTACTAAGATTTATATCATAAGATTTCAATATTGGAGAATTAATCGTGATAATCCTGATAAAAAATGAGATTATACAATAAATTTCAAAACACTTTGGTAACATTGAATCCTAAGACAAATGAAAAGATAAAATTAAATTAAAAATGATATATCATTATGATAAATAAATTCAATATGTTAAATTTCAATGTTTTTATAAATACACCTCATAAAGTAAAATATGTTCATAACATGACATAAGTCTCAAAGAAGGAAAATAGTTACTAAAATCTTTTACCACTTTTGAAATATTTTGAATCATAATATAAAATAAACAATAACAACATATGAGACATTAAATATCATAAAAATAATGGTATTAATGATTTAACATATCAGATTTAAATTATATACACCACACAAAAAATGAGTGGTAAATTTTTATATGTATGCTAAGAATAAAATATAAACTACAACCCCTTTACCTCTGGCTACCTATTAGTTGAACATTTCTTTTACAAATGTACAATGGTTTTAAACAAGTTAATAAGTTATTAAAAACAATATATATATTTATAATATCATATACTATCCTTCAATAACATTTTATCACTTTTTTTTATTAATATTTCTTCATTTTTGTCGTTTGAGATGTTAATTGCCTTATTTTATCATTCATGTTTCTTTATCAATGTTATGATTCTTTTTTACATTATATATCTCCATTATCTCTAGAATAATAATCATGACATAATAAACACATTTATACAAAAAACATATTTTTAATAAAAATCATGAAATATGGTTATGAGAAATAAATTGTGTTACGATATTGGAGATTGTAGGTCGTAAGTACGCATGAGTAACATTTACATTTTTCAATAATTATTATCAAAATTATGTAAGTAATATATTATATTAAAATAATTATATTCATATCACATATGCCATATTATTTAGTTAAATATACTAATATATATCATCCATTTAGTGTGGGGATGAACATAGAGTTGCATAGCTTCGTGAAGGCGGTAGTCCACACATACATGAATAATGCTATCATTTATTTAGTGTCAAAAAATTATATGACATATTATATTTTAAGAATTATAAATATTTCATTAGTATCATTATTATTTAATATATATCACATATAATAATTAAATTTATACTTATTACCTTCCATGTAAAGCGTTACTGAAAAAAATCACATCACTTTGCAAGGTGATAGTCTGTTGTAGACTTAAGTGACATTATTGTATATCCTACAGAATGGATATTATTAAGGTATATATGATATAATTAAACCATAGGTATAATTATATCATAAATATAACACATATATATTATATCTACCATCATTCCCAACCCTGGTTGGTGGTCATGGAAAAACGAATGACATCAGTTCACGAGGCGGTAGTCCACCATATATAAGAATGATGATTTAATAATCCATTTTATTGAAGAATAGATGGTTTTAGGTAATTAAATTGAAATAAAGAACATGAATATATATTTTATATAGTGAATATATTATATTACCATAATAAAAAATAATTAAAGGAGGTGTAGGAATAAATAAAATAAAATCTCTCGTTAAAGAACGCTTCCTCTTCTTCAAGTATCCTCATTATGTTTGTACCAAGAGCCTTTCTAGGGTTAATTTATGCCTAAAATTAGTCTTATTAGTTTTTAGGTGGTATGTTTAGAAGTTATTTTTTTCATTTTTATTAAAATAATGTTTTAATGGGTTAAAACGATAGGATAAGGGGTTTCCTTTTATAAGTGTGGTGAGTGGAACACATGTAATTGTTTGAAAGAATGAATTCCACCCATGTTTCTTTCATGTAAAAATACTTATATAAAAGGCCATTATTTTGAATATAAGGTATAAGGTCGAAATATTTCCATAAAATTGGTTTTGAGAATGTTTTGTTTTATTTTTTACCCATATCTTTTTAGTTTAAACCCAAGTAGACCCATTTTTACCATAACCACAGTATTTAATTTTAATATTTTCACTATTCCTATTAGTCAAAAATTATATGAAACTTATTAGATAATATAAATTAATTTTATTGAAAATATGAAATTAATTTTCCAAATTAAATTTATTGAAATTGAAAAAAATAATTTAAAATTAATCTTATATACGTGACAAGAAAGCATGTTTTCAAAGATAAAATGTGAAAACATTTACACAGTTTTTGAATCCAATTTCAATATTAAATTAATTTAAATTACATAAATTAGATAAATTATATATTATTGAAATAATATTACTTGAAACCCAATTTAAAATATAATTTAACTTTATTAATAAATTAAATGAAAATCCAGTTTTATATTAAAATTTACAATTTTTTACTATTTATCAAAAAATTAATCTTTTTAAAAAATTCTAAAAAATTCACCATAATAAAATTTAAACATTATGATTTAAAAAATAATTTTTTTGAAATAAATTTTATAATATTTTAAAAAATTGAATTTAAAATAATACTCATAGAAGCTATGAAAAATAACGTTCTTGAGAACTATATTTTTCAAGCACAATATGATTTTATATTAACTATATGTCTAACAGTAATAATAGTATGAATATTAATTGAAAATTTTATGATATATAATAAATAATTTAAAATTTAATCATTCATCGTTAAATATTCTTTTATTAAATTAAAATGGACAAATATTATGCACTATAAAATAGTTTTCATAAAAAAAACCCTCTTTAAACCAAAAAACAAATTTATACGAAAATATAATATAATATGATTCAAATGTAATTTAGTGGATTGTTACTAAATATTACATATGTTATATGAAATAATATTTCAAAAAAATTTCTTTTTTATTACTAAATTTATTTAAAATTAATAAAACTTTTTCAAAAATCTATTTTTTAAATTATTTACTAAAAAATAAATATTTTATAAAAAACACAAAATAACACCCTAAGTAAACTTTGATATTCAAATTTAAAAAATTAAGTTCATTTTATCAAATAATGTTTCTAAAGGTTTCTAAAGTTAATTTTAATATTTCTTTATGAAAATAAATAAAAAATTATTTTTAATGAAAACATATTTTTGAAGACGAAAAATAATTTTCCAAAAAATTATATATTATTTACTAAAAATTTATCATCAATTTATATTGAGTAGGTAATATATGTAAATATTTCATAAATATGTTTATATTTTTCACAACCTCTAATTTAATGTTTAGGTTTTAATGGTTATATATATCATGGGTCGTTAAAGGTCAGCATTGTGTGTTGGATATGATATCGAACATCAAAAATCTCGACAATGTATGTATTAGAAACTATCAAAGCGGTTAAATTTAATTAAAAATTGTTGTATTATAAAGTATTAAGGAGATACATTCTCATATAAGTTTAGTTTTACATGTTATTTACACTATCAAACATAATATTATTCTTCAAAAATCCTAGGGTGTTAGAGCCTCCCCTCAACCTTTGTAAATTGTGTTCTAAATATTTGAACTATATCTACGTAATTAATGGTTATATATGTAGAAATATCATCTTAAACCAACATTATAAAAGGGGTAAATAAAATATCCACTAAATAATAGAGAAAGGCAAGTCTAAAGGTCATATGGAATAACACATAACAAGTTTTTCAAATAGGGGAACAGATGTGGGGATACAATAAAATACTAAATAATTATAATGAGTAATTGAGGTCATTTATCCCGTGAATTTGAATGTTCAATGGAATGTTAAGGACCTCAAAAAAATTATGATTAAAAATTCTATTTGATTCATTTGAAATGAATGTAATAGGATATGATTTATTTCAATATCCTTTTCCCAAATTTGAGTAATTAAATTTCCATATATACTAGGAGAATAAAGAAATATACAAAATTAATGTGTATAATTTCATCCTGTTTTATATTTCCACCAAAATAATACCCTTTTCTCCAAATTTTGAGAATTAATGATGATTTGTTTTCATCATTGAATCTCTAAAATCATCTTTTAAACACCCCATAACCATAAAAGTGATAATCACGAAATTTCACCAACATTTAGACAATAACCAAAACTAAAATGGTTATAAAATGGTATAATAATTCTAAAAATGAGTAAAACATTATATGATAAAAAATACGTTAATATCCAAAATTCAATAGTAAATCCCAAAGTTCAAAAGAAACCATTCCTAAAAATATTCGACATTAAAGATTGTTTTAATTTAAAACACTATCACGTACCTTTTATATTTCAAGACCAAAATATGGTGATATTTATTTGGAAATAACATTAATCACTTAGTCATAAAATTATATTTCAATCATGTGGTTATCTATATGATACAACTTGTATTCTCCAAATTACATCAATATACAAGATCATAGAAACCATTAATGTTATCAATACATTAAATATTATTTCAAAAAAAAAATCTTCCTGAATAATCCACATTAAAACAACAATTTATATATACTTCAACTAATTAAATTGTATTCCAATGTTTCATAAATCACTTAATGATCTCATTACTTTAAACTTAAAAAATCATATTTAAGAATTCAAAATTATAATCATCATTAAACTTATAGATACATAAAGTTATCCATATCTCTTAAGATAACCTCTTAAGAAAACATCCTAATATCCAATGTTATCTTAAATAACAACTGATACCAATTGTAATAGCCTCGAACTTGCACCACCCGATCTGGTGCTGAAATCATAAACATTATAATTTCCTCTTTTGAAATGATAATTGAGAGCGAATATTTTTCCATCCAAACCATAAAAAATCAAATGGAAAAAATTCACCACTTAAATTCCAAATAACCTTATGGGTTTAGAGTTTTAAGGGGTTAGAAAAAAAGACGAATAAAAAAATACTAATTTAATTAGATGAGTATTTATCCCAATTCACCCATCATTTCTTATCTATCATTAAATCATATTCATCATCCATATAAAGTCCCCTATATAACTAATTCATTCAACCTCATTCTTTATAACCTGGGGAAGATAAAAAAAATTATATCAAATGCTTAGTAAGCGTAAATATAAGCATTAACAATTGATATTAACCAATGATCATAAGATGTGCATTAGGGTTTTATGACATAATACGAGTGCATAACTAAATCATAAATGAAATCATAAACATCAATACCTGAATCAAAATTCATGAAACATGAAATAAGTCATTATAAAAGTAAATAATTATAAAAATAAATAATCCTGATCCATGTTATATCAATCTAGAAAAAAAAAAGAAAAGATTAGGAACCCATGGAAATTATATATAAAATGTATACGTATCTTCAATCATCCTCATCATAAAACCCTTATAGAACCCTTATAATTAGACAAACCATCAAAATGAAATAAAATATAATTGTCTATATAACATAATCATTACCCAATATATGGGAGAACTATATAGGTGCACCCTTAATTTAACCTATAATGATCTCACCATGTATTATCTGCTTCACCCCATCATATACGCTATAATGGAATAACCTGGAGATATTTTGGTTTTCCTATAATATAATTTTTTACGGGCTCACCTCATGCTATTTGGGAACACCCATTATATATAATATCCCAAAACCACCACATTAATGAAGTACATAGATCTATTATTTCATCATAAAACTCATAGAAATAGTCTTTATTTCATTTATAACTTGATTGAAGCATGGAAACGAAATGGATTTCTTGTCAATACATTTTAATCATGAATTACCAGTGGAAAAGTAATGGGTTCAATAAGAATCTTTTTGAAACAAGGTATCCCATGGAAATAAATGGGTTCCATAATAATCTATTTGAAATTAGGTCATACCATGTTAAATAAATTTATTTTATGAAAATATCTTTGAATCAATTTTAATCCATCCAAAGAAAGAATGAGGATGGTATCATTACAAAATATACCCAATGAATCATAAGTGAACTAAAGGGTTATTGATGATTATAAATGAAAATACAATGAAAATATCATAAAAACTTATGAGTACAATTACCTTTTCATTTTAAAAAACACTTTTTTAACAAAATAAAAATTCAGACAATATTTTGAAAAATATTTTCTATGAAAAAAACGTAGAAACATATAAAGGAATATTTTAAATATTCTTTTTAAACTTTTCTTGAAGAAACTATATTTTTAATTTTGAAAATAACTTTTTAAAAAAAATTAAAAATCCACGATTTTTCCACAATATTAAAAGTTTATAAAGGTATATTCAATGGAAATAATGGTCATGATGGAAGAAAAGATCATTTACATTGTACATGATAAAACAAATATTCCTTTAAATTTTTTGGTAAAAAAATAGGCATTGTTTCAAAAATTACTTGAATATTCTATAAAAAATAAAAAAAATAAAAAATGGGTAAAAATTTCTTTAATAAATCATTTTAAGAATGATAATAAAATTGAAAACATTTTTAGAAAACATGGTTTTGGAAGACAAAGGGTTTTCGACCGAAGATAGGAATAAATATGATTTTTTTTTAAATTATCAATTTTTTTAAAAACTATAGAGTGGGATAATGGTATTATTAAATTAAAATATCATGAATGAACATAGGATGAGAAACTTCCGGAGAAATATTGAGATCTAGAACAAAATATTTAAACATTTTATATTAATCATAACATTCCCAATAAACATTGAGATTGTAACATAAAACTCTTACCACATTAATAAAATTGAATCTTAATCCCCATGAAAGGGTAACATTAAATGAAATATAAAATATCATGATTATAATTAAATTCAATATATTACATTTCTATGTTTCTATATATAAAACTCATAAAATAATATCAGTGTATAAGACGATATAAGTCTCAAAGAAGGGAAATTAAGACAAGAATCTCTTAGCACTTTAGTAATCTTTTGAAATGTAATACCCCATAAATAATAACATCTGATTAATTATAAAATATCATTAAAGGAATTTTATTCCTGATATAAAATTTCAAATGAAAATTATATAAACCACATAAAATAACTATGTGGTGAAATTTCATATGTTTCTCTAGAGTAAAAAAGAGAGTAGAACTCCATTACCTTATGTTCATTTTTAGTTGAACATTATCAAACATCTTGTATGGTGGGTTTAATCAAGTTATTAACTTCTTTAATATCCATATTATTATTTCTTAAATCGTATATGATATTTTTATATCATCTTATCACACATTCATTAATAATTTTTCATTATTTTCTTTATTTTGAGTGTTAATTACCTTATTTTCTAAATCATGTTTTTCTATGAATGTTTATATTCTTGTGCATATTAAGTGGTTCAATATTATCCAAAATAATAACAATGAAATAACTATATTATTTATACATAAATTATAAATTTAATTCCAATCATTAAATATATTTTATTAAAAATAAGTATGTTGCGATCGTGGAGGTGGTAGGTTGTACGTACACATGAGAAACATTTCAATTCTTTCAATGATGGTTTAGAAATGGAAGTAAATAATATTTTATCATTATATAATGATCATAATATCATATATTCCATTTTCATAGATAATTACTAGGTTTCCCTCATTTAAGATAATAAACTACAAATGGATCCCTGGGATGATATTTATATCCTTCCATTGAACTCATCATTTTACTCAAAAATAATTTTTTTAATACCCTCCCTCTCCTCACAAAAATCATTTTACCATTACTTTTAGACACTTTCACAAGAACTTTTTCCAAATTTTTTAAAATGAATAAAATGTGTCATTACTTCCTCCATGATATTCACCACCCAATCTCTTGGTGACCTTAATTTTTCTCTTATTTGGTGATTCTAAGAGTTGGTTATGGTATAAGATATTAATCTTATTTTAGGATAATTGATTAGGCATAATCACGATATCTTTCAGTCTTTTCATTATATCATTTTTTTCTCATAGTCACCATATTTTTCTTTATATTGAATGATAAAATGTTCCTTCAAGTTCGAACCATTGACTGAATCAAAAAATCATAGTATAAAAAATAGTAATCATAGTAGAAATACCATATAATCATTTACAATATTTATAAATGATGACATGTTTTTTTCTTTATAAGAAACCTTAAATTTAACATATGTCATTTAATTTCATTATATATACAAATAATTCATAATTTTTGTTAAAGAAAATTCTAATTGTCCAAATAATATCCCCACGGAGTGTCAAAATAAGTGCGTAGTAAGGCCTGTTGTAATGCATTGAGTGATGATTGGGTCAATCCCAATGAATCCTTTTTATAATTATTACCCCAAGGAAAAATTGTTCCAAATACATAACCACATATAGTATCTAGAAAAGGATATATTTCTATAAAAAAATCACATAATCTCTTCATTTCAAAAGCATTTTCATATTATTCTATACTTATAGTCAATGTCTATCACAGGGTTAAGTTCCCTAATCAATGTTTTTCAAAATCTAGTTCCCATAGAATCTTCTAAAAATTATTTGATACCAACAATATTGGTCTAGAATTTTTTCCAATAGTCTATAATTGATACCCATTAGGGCACTCTGAGGGTGGTTACACCTCTTGATTATGACTTTCCATCATCCGCTATGGTGGACCTTTCTTCATGAATCCCTTAGGTTGTGATCAATGCTTCATCCAACACCCAATCGTGAGAGTTACCAAGGAAATAATTCCTTCTATAGCATATGATACTAATTGTATTGTGGCGTCCCTTCCTGGGTTCCACTAAATGGTTCCCCAAGCCGGTTGGCCACATGACCTCAAGTGCACCTCCCCATACTCCAGAGGTTGCTGACTACAAGCGAGGGCCTGGTAAGTCAGTATTGGGGATACTATACATTATTTTATAAAAAAAACACCAATAGATGAAAATAAAAATAACCAAGTGAGGATGTATATAAATAACCAGAACAATACCTTGTAATATGATATTCAAAACAAGAAAATAAAATACTAAAATAAAAGGTAAAACATGCCTTGGTAATGCAAGTGTCACGTGTCTACAATGAAACTAAATGTAATGACACAAAAACTCCCATGTGGGTCCCGAACCACGTTCAGTTCCCTATCCCATACTCTAATCACAAAAAAAACTTATCCAAGGGACTTTCCCTTATCATGTCTTGTGACAAAAAATTCTACTCAGGTTCCAATCCGGCAGCACAAATAGGGTGTGAGTGTGACTCAGTATCCCACCACCAATGATGTATAAAAAAAATCTAGTTAAAAGATAATGTATGCAGTTTTATGAAGCAATAACTAAAAATCATAATTAAACAGTTATCACATTTTAATTTATCTTTAATCATCACATTAGTTCTAGTTTTAATTCATGTTTCCCATTTCAATCATTATTCATTATTATCATTCATTTGGTGTTGAACGTTATGTTAAGTACCCCAAATCTCATTCAGTGTAGGTCTATGCCTATCACTTCATATCTCATTCAGTGTAGGTATCCATGCCTATCACCCAATAATGTCAATCTTGGATAACTATTTGGGAGAAAATCTTTTTCCATGTTCCAACTTCTAATCAGTCTAAAACTCCATGTCTATCACAAAAAAAATATCATCAATTTAATCATTCTTTAATTAAAAATAATTTAACACATCATTCCATTACTAATCTAATGATTGGTTAAACATTTAATAGGCCATTAGTTAACTCAACAATTAACTAAGCATGTAACCCATTAATTAATTCATTAGTTAATTGATCAATAAACAGAATTCTCATTACATAATTAATTCTTCACAATTAATTATCTATATCGAATCACAACTTATCATAATTAATTATCACAATTAATTATCTTTAATCAACATAAGAGCATATAATTAATTCTCACAATTAATTATCTTACATATACAAACATCATTTCATAATTAATTTCCCCCAATTAATTATCTTAACACAAAAAATTAAATATATCAATTAAAATATATCAACCCATATCCAATCTCTAAAACAAATATCTATTTGTGTGACCCCCCATTCATTTTTTCCATGATTCAATTATCCATTAATCACCAAGCCAATCACAATTCAATTCCACATTATTAATTAATCCAATTTAGGAAATAAATTATCAAGGGAAGCTAGAATACCCATAAACTCACATTCACATGTCAAATACATGACTAAGGGAGATAGATTTAGACCACCTACCTCGGTTTATTGATGGATGTTATCCCAATATAAATACCCAAAATTCGATAGTCACAACGTCATTGATCAAGATCAAAATCTAAATACTTACCCAAAATTAAGATCAAAGGAACCAATACATTGAAAAACTAAATCTATATCCACATTTCTATATCTACATCTCAGCTCATATGTTTAGATCCATGGAAATGATGGAGATATTCCATGGAAAGATCAAGGAAATATAGAGGAATGAACGTGAGAAGCAACAGGATGAAATCCACATACTAGGAAGAGATAAGATCATCAATATGGGCTTTTGATCTAGTAGAATGATGCTTAAATCACCTTGGAAACCCTCCAGAAGCATCTGAGGTCACCTAGAATTTTTGAAGCTAAAGCCAAGGTCAAAATATGGGAGTCTCATGGGTTTAGGTGGTTTTAAAAAGGATGTTAAGATAAAATAATATGTATATAGAGTATCCTGATTAGGGACGCATATCTATAGAAAATCATGCGCCAACAATGAGGACATCTTTTTTTCCATGTTTTCATGGTTGGAACGGTTTAGTCGCACGATTTTTCAAACGATGTGCAAACCGTGTAGACCAATCTGTCCAATTTTTTTATGGTTGGAATGGTTAAATCATACGTTTTTTCTAACTGTGCATATCCCACTATCCATTAATATTTCATAAAAATTCACCCAAATTCACCCCAATCCACTAATTCAAAACAAAGGTACTTAAGAACCTCTGAAACTACCTAAAAAATCTCCCCAAATGACTCCACAAAAGTCCGGGATCTTACACTCTTCCCTCCTTATAACAACTCTTTTTCAATATGTACTCCCAAACTTCTTAAGATTCTGAGCCAAAAAGATTGGCCCATTTAGCCCTCAAATCAACTTCCCATTCCCATGTTTCTATTGGAACCAAGGTTGTTCATTCATGGAAAAGTAGTTCGATTTGTGATAGTTTTCAATCAACTTTGGGATGATCATGGTTTGGGTTTGTTATTGTCAACCCTATTCATGGATGATCTGGGATATTATATTGAATGATTGGGTTTTTCATGCAATATTGAGTGTGTTTTTGGAACTTGCAGGCAAGACATGTTTTAGGATCAGAACATCAAAAAATGAAAATTTCAGGGAGTGAAAGAAATGTGATTTTGCATGAAAAGGTTTGTGTACCCAATGCAACATAAAAAGGGGTTTTTCATGCTCATCATGAAGCATATGTGCACCAACGAATACACGATTGAATATTGTTCACAAGGTCTTCAAGGGCCTATAAATTTTCAGTTACCTCTAAGGAAGACTTATGAATTTTCCATTGAAAATTAGGTAACTCTGTCATGTGAAATATTTTCACGTGAAAGAATGGAAGAGAGTCAATCTCGTAGGAAAGGTGTTTCTTTAGTATAAAAGGTCCATGTGAACCATTCAGTTCAGTTAAATGCAAGATAAGGGTTTCGCGTAATGTAGGTGTTTCATGAAGTCATCATTCACAACATTTCCAAAATATTTCACACAAGTTGGGGTTTTTCATGAAAGTGTGGTGTTATGATTCCGATAGGTTTTTGAATATTCGGTTCAGTGGTTTAGTTCATTCAAGTGTATCAATCCAGGACATCGATGCAAGAAGTGTCTCATTATAAATAGAGACAATAACTTCAATGCAAATCTATTGAAGATACCTTCATGTCTATAAACCGAGTGGGACATCACCCAAGGTCGTGAGCTAGAGGGAGTCAATGGGAGTGACATGAGGGGCGCAGTGAGCTATCTCTGAACATATTTATAGGGAGTGTGCCTGGGGCAGAGTGATTTTACCCAAACCTTGTAATCCACAGTTGGTGAAGTTTAGTGGAGTTGGGTACGACGGGCAGCCTATCGGCGTATGCTCCTTGGACGTAGCCCTTAGTGGTGAACCAAGTAAAGTTGTTGTGTCATATCCCTACATTATTTTGTTTGACATATTTTATAAGTTTCTACCAATGTTCAAACAAGATACACAACTTTAAAGAGAAAAATATGACACCCTGATTCACCCCTCCACTCCCAGGGTGTTCTGGGGTTCCTCAGTTTCCTCTTCAATAATTCTATGTTTCCATAACACACGAACTAAAGACATAGACTTTTCTCCAAACAATTTCTCACTATAATCCAACACACTTATTGGATGCTTCTTAAAGGACATATCTATCTCGAGGTCAACCACTAAAACCTCAATCACATGAGATGGGTCGAGGTGATACCTCCGTAATTGTGACACATGGAAAACATCATGCATATCACTAAATTTTTGTGGAAGGGATAATTGGTATTCCACTGTACCAATTCTATCCAGCACCTCAAATAGTCCCAAAAACCTGGCCATAAAATTTCCCTACCTCGGTATCATGTGGTGACCCAATCTAGGGGACACCAGAAGGAATACATTATCTCCCTTTGTAAACTCTAGTTTTCATATCTACCTATCATCATACAACTTATACGTACTCTAAGTTGTATCCAAAATTTTTAGAATCAAATGCACCTACTCTGATGTCTCTTGAATGAGACTCGATCCCAATAGATCTGACTCACCCACCTCTAATTAGCGTAGAAGTGATCTAAAAGGTATACCATAATGTAATTCATATGGTTCCATATGCATAGTTTCCTGATAACTGTTTTTATAGGAGAACTTTTCTAAATCCAAGTGCATATCCGAAGAACCACCAAAGTCAATCGCATATGCTCGCAGCATACCATCAAACACATGTATAGTACACTTTAACTTTCCATCTATCTATGGGTGGAAATACATACTTAAAAAAACATGTGTACTAAGTGCCTTCTGTAAATCCTACCATAATTGTGAAGTAAACCACATATCATGATCAGAAACTATAGTCGGTGGCAACCCATGCAAATGAACTATCTGTCAAACATAGAGTTCTCCCATTTTTTCTACTATAATGGTTTCCCTGATAAGTAATAAATCTGATACCTTCGTTAGTTGATCCACAATGACCAAAATAGCATCATTCTTCCTAAGAACCTTTGGAAGACTTACCACGAAATCCATAGTCACATCATCCCAATTACATTTTGGAATAGGAAACAACTACAATAGGCCTTCAGGTCGTCGATGCTATTCCTTTACCTACTGACCGGTGAAACATCTTGTTACGAAACCCTGCTATCTATTTTTTTATTCTTGGACACCAAAACTATCTTTATAGGTCCCATTACATTTTTTTCACCCCAGGATGTACAACCCACTTTGAGGAAAGAAATTCTCGCAGGAGTTCCTCTTGCATACTTGTAGACACAACAACCTGATTTCTCACATAGATGATCTCATCCTCATCTATTATCCAGTCTGACGGTGTCTCCCCACATTCAAGGCTTTCCCTTAAGTCTAAACACTCTAGATTCTTATACTACCTATCCCTCATCCATCTCCAGAGTGAAGACTACCCTACTATAGAAACTAGATTCATCCTCTATTGACTGTTCTAAACTACCACACACATTTATACTAGCAAAGTCATAATCTTCCACTTTTCACTTGACTCATATACCAACTGAGTTTGGGTTTTCCTTCTTAATGCATTATCCACACTATCCCCCTTTCCTAGTGTATATGCTAGGTCACAATCAAAGGATTTAATATACTATACCCATCTTCGTTGTTGAAGATTAAAGTTAGGCTATCAAAAGATATACTTTAAGCATTTCTGATTTATAGAAACTATAAACCTTTTACCCCAAAGATAGTGTCACCAACACATAAGAGCATAAACCACTGCTGCCAACTTGAGGTCATTCGTAGTTTAATTCCATTCATGTGGTCCCAGCTACTGAGATTCATAAGTAACGAATCAATCCTCTTACATCAACACAGCTCCGATTCCGATCCTATAAGTGTCACAATAAATTGTGTAATCCTCAACCAACTCAACTAGAATCAAAATTGTGGCCAATGTCAAGCGCTTATTCAACTCCCAAAAAGCATTCTCACATGCTTCTATCTAATAAAACTTTTTCCCTTTCTTTGTCAAACCAAAAAGTGGTTCTTCCAAATGAAATAAGTCTTGGATGAACCTACTATAAAAACCATCTAATCCTAAAAATCTTCAGATATCAACCACATTCTTGGGATGCTCCCAAGAATTCTGTGCCTTCACTTTTTCGGGGTCCACTGCCACACCTTTTTCTGAGATGATGTGCCAAAAAACGTGTACCCGGTGAATCAAAAAATTTTATTTAGATTTCATGAAATATAGCTAATTCTCTCTCAGTGTACCTAGGATGATGTCAAGATACTGGGAATGATCTTAATGAGTCTTTGATTACACCAAGATTTCATCCAAAAACACCACCACAAACTAATCTAAGTACGGATGAAAGATATTGTTCATCAAGGCCATAAATACTAATAGATCATTTGTCAACCCAAATGGAATCATAAAAAACCTATAATGGTTATACCATCTTCTAATAGAAATTCATGGTATATAAGAGGTCTGAACTCTCACCTAATGATTCCCTGATCTTAGATCAATCTTTGAGAACACACAATCCCCCTTCAGCTAGTCAAACAAGTCACTGATACATGGATGTGTATATATGTTCTTCACGGTTATTTTATTCAAATTTCGGTAATAGAAGCAAAAGCTTAAACTCCCATAAGCCTTCTCTGCAAACAAAACTGGTGATCCCCAAGGTGACGTACTCGGAAGGATAAAACCTGTTTCCTCTAAGTCCTCCAACTACTTTTTGATATCCTGAAGCTCAGTCGGTGTCATTCTGTATGGTGGAATAGATACTGGATCACCCTATGGCATGAGCTCAATACTGAA
The DNA here is from genome assembly GCA_963277665.1 of Viscum album. Classification (NCBI taxonomy): domain Eukaryota; kingdom Viridiplantae; phylum Streptophyta; class Magnoliopsida; order Santalales; family Viscaceae; genus Viscum; species Viscum album. The sequence continues at coordinate 1,789,108,884 of OY728146.1, forward strand.
TTCCACATCACTCTCAGGTGGAATCCTTTAAAAGTCTTTAGGAAATACATCATGAAACGGTTCTACTACTGGTGGAATGATGTCTTTCCTAACACTCACATCATCCAGTAAATGACTAGAAACTAGATCTATGAGCTCTCCCATATCTATGTAATTGTTCCAACTTGTCTTACATGGATATCCCATTCTCCAAGATGAACAAACTAGTCACCCTTAAGGGATACAAAGGTCACTCTCCTACGGTAACAGTTTATGTGGGCTCGATATGGAACTAGCCAATCTATACCCACAATTAGGTTGAATCCCGTTATAACAAGAACATAGTTATCCCAAAGAAAATAAAACTCTCTGATATCTAGAAAACATACCTTGAATAAATAGATATCCCTAGACCGTGTTCCCAATCGTGTATTAATATCCATCACCCTGCTTATGGACTCCACCTCCAGGCTCAAACCTTTAACAAGATTTGGAGATATAAAGGAATGAGAGGCACACATATAAAAAATGGCACTATCTAAATTAGAAGAAAATAGAATAGTACCTCTCACTATCCATGGATCATCCTCGCTCTCCATTGGTGTAGGTTTCACTTCATGTAATAGTCATGCCGTTATTCCATGTGGCATCATTTGACTCCCTTGAGTAGAACCACTCTATTGATATAGGCACTCATACCCTGAAGTATCACATCCACTACCTCTACCACCTCTTCTAGTATAACTCCAACTGCTTGACCTATATAGTGTATAACACCTCTTTCCCACACTCTAAATCTGAGTAGATACTCCCTTAGCACCCGCTTTTCACTTCTTGTTGCAGATATTCTATGGTGCCCCATCTTGCCACAAAAATGGAACTCAACTAGTTGTTGAGGACAATGTGTATGATAGTATCCCTACCTAATACATTGGGGGTGAAGCATGTGAATAAGATCCCATACAACTGTTCCTCCTGAATGTCCACCTTGATTTCCAATATCCTAACTAAGGTTCTCGTAACAACGCTTCATGCTCTAGGAAGGCACACTGCTTGATTGAATAGTGACATCTACCTATCCAGTACTAAAAATCTCCTTTAGTTCACCCTCTGAAATGAGATCCTGATTAACCACTTATGATAATTTCTTCAGCCTAAATATATTTACCTCGGACTTAATTTCACACATAATCCCATTCCTAAAATCGTTTTGATGAAGAAGCCTCATATACTGCCAAAGTTGGAGAAAAACACTGTAAATCTGTGAAATGTTTAGCGTAATCCATTATAGAAATGCTTCCTAGGTTCAGATGCATAAACTCTGAAGCCTTCTCTTTTCTCAACGTCACTGGATAGAAGTGGTCCATGAAATTCTCTAGAAAGTCCTTCCAAAACATATCATTATCCTGTCCAGATAATACATGAATTTTCCACCAGTGCTTCACTAAACCTCTCAAAATATATGCAGCCAACTTGACCCTCCTCCCTATTAGAGTTTCTAAATAGTCAAGTACCTTCTCTATGGATTCAATCCAGAATTCATCTCTCATAGGTCCACCCTCTCCAGTAAATGTAGGAGGGTGCTATAGCTAAAACTCCCTTGTAAACTCTAACAAGATTTTTAAAACTCCCCTAGGTCCCTATACATGAATTTCATGAAATGAAAAATTTTATCTCTAAAATATTCCCCTTCTTCCACAACTTTCATTATTGGTTCCACCAGTTCCCTTTCTGAATGTTTTTATAGGAAAAACCCCCTAGTCTCTCCCAAAACAAGCATCGTGGAGTCATATCTCTACAAGTCCAACCACATGTCTTAGGTATCATAACACAACCTTTTTACATTTAAGTAAGATGAGAAACTAACACAACAAGTTTTAGCATGCCCTTACCCCCTTTTCCTTTCACCACACAGTTAATCACTACCCTTAACCATCCTACAGCTAGGTCTTGGTTGATAAGTGTGCTGACATTATCATTAATTAACTCTAACATTAATTAATCACATTATCTCAATTTAATTAATTAAACAACTAATTAATTAATCACAATCATTTCATCAATCATGGTTCTCATTAGACTCCCATTTATTCTCATTTTTCATCATTATTTCAATCTCACAACAAGGAAAAATAGTACATGTTCAACAACTTACCAATAACTCATTTTTCCCTGAGTTCCTAGAATAATTCATGTCACAACAACCCTGAGTGCCTAGAATGATGCATTGAGACTCATGTATTGCGCCTCTTTAGGCCGCGAATCAAAATCCAACAACATCAAAGCAAATATCACATCATGCAACAAATTCATCACCAAAAGTGATATAATATCCAACTATAACAACAAACAACAATCACAATAATCCAACACTGAGTACACATATTTTCCCCCATACATGGGTTTGTAACTCCCATGCACAAGCTCATTACCAAGCCTCAACTCTTCCAAGCCTCATTTCTATCTTTCCCAAAACAGTAAGACAAAAGATAAAAAATAAATTAAAATTCCTTTGATACCACACTGTAATGTCCCAACCTGGGTGAAACTAAATGGTATGCCGAGCTGGTTGGTCACATTACCTCAAGATCCCCTACCCATATTCTAGAGGGTGTTGAATAGCAGCAAGGGTCTGGTAAGTCAATCATAGGGAGACTATACCCTATTTTATCAGAATAAAACTCTAATGAAAGCTTACAACAATAACCAAGTGTGGAAGCATATAAATAACCATAATAATACCATGTCATATGATATTCAAAACAAGAAAATACAATACTCAAATGAAAGGTAAAACATGCAATGACAATGAAAGTGTCAAGTGTATACAATGAAACTAAAAGTAAAGACACAACGACTCCCAAGAAGGTCCCAAAACATGATTTGTTCCCTCTCCCATGCTCCAATCCCAAACAAAAACCTATCATAGGGCCTTTCCCTTATCATATCCTACAACAACAAAGTCTACTCAGGTGTTGATCATGTAGACCAAATAGGGTGTGAGTAAGACTCAGTAGGACACCAACAATGGTGTCTAAAACTAGTCCAGTTAAAAGATATTTTATGCAGTTTTATAAAGTAATAAATACAATGCATAATTAAACAATTATAATATTTTATTTTAATCTTTAATCATCACATTAGTCCTAATTCCAATTTGTGTTTTCCATTTGAATCATCGTTTATTGTCATCATTCAATTGGTGTTGAACATCATGTTAAGAACCCCAAATTTCATTCAGTTTAGGTCATCATTCCTATCACACCATATCTCATTCGGTGTAGGTTTTCATGCCTAGCACCCCATAATCCCATGCTTGGATAACTGTTGGGGAGGAACGCCATGTCCAAGTCCCAACATTTAATCAGTCTAGAATTCCATGTCTAGATCCCAAAAAATCTCATCTATTTAATCATTTTTAATTCATAAGAGTTATCCACATCATTCCATTACTAATCCAACAATTAGTTAAACATTTCAAAGTCCATCAGTTTACTCAACAATCAACTAAGCACATAACCCATTAATTAATTTTTCAATTAATAAATCAACAAACACATTTTTCATTCCATAAATAAATCATCACAATTAGTTATCTATAGAAAATATCGTCTTCTCATAATTAATTCTCACAATTAATTATCTTTAATCAATATTATGGAATATAATTAATTCTCACAATTAATTATTTTACAGATCCAAACATCATTTCATAATTAATTTCCCCCAATTAACTATCTTAACACAATAAATTCAATATCTCAACCCAAAACCAATCTCTAAAAAAATACTTATTTGGGAAACACCCTTCATTTTTTCCATGATTCAATTATTTATTAATAACCAAGGTAATCACAAGTCAATTCAACATTCCTAATTACTCCAATTTAAAAAACATGTTATCAAGGGAAGATAGTAAATCCATAAAATCACATTCACATATCCAATCTATGACTATGGGAGTTTGATTTTGGCTACCTACCTCATTTTATTAATGAATGTTATCCCATCAGAAATCCCTAAAATCCAATCAGTACAACATTGTCGATCAAACTCCCGATCTAAATCCCTAAACAAAAATTTAGATAAAAATCATCATGATCTTGAAAAACAAGATCTAGATACACAATCCTAGATCTAGATCTCAACTCATTGGTTTTTTATCTTGGTAAATGATGTATAACTTCCATTAAAAGATCAAATAAAGATATAGGAATGAATGGGAGAAGCAACGGGGTGAAATAAACTTACTAGGAAGAGAGAAGATATCAAATCAGAGCTTTTAATCTCGAAGAACGATGTTAAAATCACCTTGGAAACCCTTCAGAAGGCTTTGGGATCACCAAGAATTTGCCAATCCAGAGTCAAGGTCGAAATATTGGAGTCTTGAGGGTTTGGGTGGTTTTAAAAAGGATTTTTGGATAAAATAATCTGTATGCATGGTTTCCTGAGTATGGATGCATGGTTTTGGAAAACCGTGTGTCAACCGTGCGAACCCCTCTGTTTATGTTTTCATGGTTGGAAAGGTTTAGTCGCACAATTTTTCAAACCTTTCATAAACTATGTCAACCTCTCTATCCAGTTTTTCATGGTTGCTATGATTTAGTCACACGATTTGTATAACCACACACAAATCACGCACATCCCACTACCCATTAATTTTTCTTAAAAAAAATCATCCAAATGCACCGCAATCCACTAATACAAATCAATGGTACATAAAAACCTTAAAAAGCACATAAAAAGATCCTAAGATAACTCCAAAATATTCCAGCATACTACATGTATGGAATCCGACTCCAGAAAACTGAATCTAATGCTGTAAATTATTAAATTTGCAGAAGATAATAGGAATCACATCCTAAAGGACCAAATAGTTTAGCAGTATTATTAAAATAGATATATACCTAACTTCTATATTATATTTGAAAGTGTAAATTATAAAAAAAATCTATAATATCATTATTCTCTCTACCATATCATTTCATATAATTCTTATTAAGGGTGAGAAAAAATTCTTAGTAAGGGTTAAATATACCAGAAGATATCATTAATAAATAATCATAAATTACATGTAAAGGTAAATAAGTGAGCACAAATTTTATTTAAATATCCTAAATATAATAATCAACATAGAATGGTAAAAAAATTAAAATATGTTCCATTTAATCAATATCATGAATATCATAACTGGACAGGGAATAATCAATATGGAAAGCTAAATAACTAAAAACACCTTCCATTTAATCAATAAGCTGATAATGAAATGAATCCATATATAGTATCATTGTGAAAAAAATTCTGGATAATAATATTTGAATTATTAATAAACTAAATGATTAATCATTGGATGTCATGTTCTTATGAACATGATACCTCTACCATTATGTCGTTTCAAAATATAGTTTAAAACTACTGGTAAAAAACTATTTAATTCTATCTTACTGATTTTTCTTATTATACTATCGATGAACCAATGGGCTATATAATTTTAGGAACCACCCATCACTACATGTCCAAAGAAATAATTATATATCTAATAATAAATTTAATTCCAGAAAAATGTTACTTATCATAAAATATCTATATTGGTTAAAGAATTATGATTTTTCAATATTTACCCAGATAGAAAAATTTCAATTTATAATACAATATGTAGAAATTATATATTTTTTAAGAAAAAACATATCTTCATTATACAATGACTATGGATATTTAAGAGAAAAATATTATGTAAAAATGATATACCTTTTAGAAAATAATTATATCAATTATACAATGAATATGGATATTGATGATAAATGAATTTTATAATGATAAAAAGAGAGTGAACTTTTAAAATAATGTTATCGACTACAAAAAAATGACTCAATAAAGTGATTATCCATACATTATTTGGTCAAAATGAACATAAACCATTCAAATAATTTATAAAGATGATATCACTACAATATATCCCCAATGGATCATAAGTATAATAATAATTTCATGCCATTAATGAATATAAATACCACAAAATGTCAATAAAAACCTTCTTTAGGAAAATAATATTATTAATTTGAAAATAATTGTAAAACAAAAAGTTCAAAAAAAATTAAAATACAATTCCTTACATGTGACCTTTAAAACATATAAATTAACTTTTAATCATTGATTACTTATGATTAAAGGAAATTCCATATGTTTTGAGTATATTAAAACCAAGATTCTTTTCACAATTTTGGAAAAAGAAAAACAAGCCCTGTTTTGAAAATGGCATGATGATTCATTTAAAATAATTTTTAAAAAAGTAAAAATGGGGAAAACCTTTTATAAATAATTTCTAAAAGGATAAAGACATTTTTGAATTTTTTCACAAAATATAGTTTTGGAGTAAAATTTATTTCTGACCGAATAGACAAATAAAGTCATATTTCATTAAAAAACTTTTCTCAATCATTTTATGTACCAATGTTGTGACCAGACCCCAGATAGATCAGATCTAGTTTCTTATATAAATTTTATTTTCATGATTATAGAGAATAAAATCTTGAGGTGCCGAGAGTTTAGTAGTCTTGGTAAACTATATATATATTTGAGTCTGGTATTAAAAATTAATATACTAATTAAAAATTCATTTTTTTAAAACAATAACTTCAAGGATTATAACTTTCACCTTTTATATCCCTACATATCTTTCAATATACATTTCTTCAAATCCTAGGGAAATGAAACATAATAACGGTGATCTAAAATGTTCAATAAGGGTCATGTCTAGTGGTAGTAACAATAAATCAATGAGAATAGAAAATATGGAATGGTAAAAAAGTGAACACATATACCATGTAATAAATTAACAAAATGGAAGTGAGAAAACAATATAGAAAGTTAATAACTAGAAAATTATTCCATTCAAACAACTAAATAGGGAAAAGTAAATATATCAAGGTAAGAAACTGAAACACATTCCATTTAATCAATTAACTGAAAATTAAATGTATCCATAGATATGTCAATGGAAAATCTCATGGATAAATAATATATAAAATTAAATGATTGAAATGATTAATTTTAGGATGCAATGTTTTCAGGGTACATGGAACCATTATTGTCAATACCTTTCTCAAGACAGTTTATCATATTGTGTAAAAACCCATCTAAGGTGGCTAGACAAGTAATTCATCCCCTAAGACTACCATTGCATTGAGGGGCTTTCATTAAATGGTCCCCAACCCATAGGGAATTCCTTAAATGGTCTCCAACCCAAATATTTTATGTCCAAATCATTTCTCATAATGAATAAACATTATGCCTTAACAAAATTTATCCATATTAAATAGAAGATATAGATTTATCAATAATTCCCTAGTTAATCAAATAACTATCATAGTAAACAATCTATGTAAAATGGTATATGGTTTAATATACACTATGTGAGAATATAGAAATTCAAGGTAATTTCTAATGAAAAATAATTACAATATGGTTATTGTTTCAAAATAATGTTAACAATCACAAAAGTAAGTGATATTTCAAAGATAATCATTAAGAATATTATTTAGAAAAATAATATTTAAACATCCCAAAGTGTTCCATTCCACTTGAAAAATTTAAATAATAATTCCCTTGAAGGAACATTTTTAATTCCATGAAGGAATATGACTCATGATATAATGTATCAAATGGGGTAGTAGATACCCTATAAAAAATAAATAATTGGTATATATTGCATATGCCTCACGGATAGAAAATTAAGACAAGAATCCCTTACCTTGAGTCTGACTTGTATCGTGTAGCATTATATTGCCGAATAACAAATTTATTTTAATTATTTACTTGATTGAGAACCTTTTTATTATTTTTCATTACTTTTATTTCACTTATTACTATGTTTTATACAAATATTAAATCAATTAAGTATACATCGAGTGTTTTGACCAAGCTCAGTTTATATGTCAAAAATAACTTGTGTTGTGTTCAACTACGGTCGAAGGGGTCACCATATAACATCTTCAGAAATATAAGCAAGAAATAATTATCATATTTATACATAAATTATTTTTTGAAACCAATCATTAAGTATAGTTATGAAAAATAATCCAATGTTAGAACCATGGGAATGGTAGGTCATACGTACGCATGAGTAACGTTCCCATTTTTCAATGATCATTATGGAAAGAAGTTAAGAAATGAAATATATTTCTCGAATTATCACTATATCATAAATAAAATATAATTTAGTAATATATTATTATATATATAATTATTGTGATTTAAATTAATCACTTCATGTTGAGGAGGTGGTAGTCCACATGTCCACGAACATCGTTATAACCTTTTAACTGTGTGAAAGGATAATAAAGAAAATAATATATATTAAACTTCAATAAAAGTAATTATTTATTAAACATAATATATAAGTTTTTTTATGTCACATATTTGTAATTAAAACCATCCTTTCTATGTTCCATTAATATTTTGGATGAATCACATCACTTTGAGGAGGCGATAGTCCACACTTCGAGAAAATATGTTATCATCTTTATACAAAATGGAATGTATAAGGGTATGTGTTATAAAAGAATTATGAAATTATAAAGATGTACTAAATAAAATATAAAACATATATAAACAAGTTTTCCATAATAATTTCCACCATGAGAGTGGTAATATAAAAAATTAAAAATCATCATTTCATGGGGTGATAGTTCGTTTTACACATAAAATGTATGTTCAATAACAACTAGAAGGAAGTGTGTGTAATTTTAGGTGGAAAACTTAATATAACAAAATATTAGTACATTTAATATACTGGTTTTGTTATCTGAACATTGAAGAATAATATTTTAGGGGGTGTATAATGGAAATAAATTTAAAGATCTCGAGGGAATATGTTACATCTTAATCGGGTAACTCCTTTTAGTATATACCAAAGGGCTTCCTTGGAAGGATTTATGCTCAAATTGAGGATTAAAGGATGATAAGTGGGATTTTTGGAAGTGAATTGGGAATATATTGGGTGAAAATAAGTGGTTTGAGAGGTTTGATTAATCAGGATAAGTGGTGGCATTTTATAGTAGAGGAGGAGTGGAACCCTTGTAAAATTTTTACCAAGGAATTCCTACCACATTTTTCATGTTGCTAGTAGATACAATAATGAATCCAATTCTCTAAAAGATATTTTACGGTCAATATATTTGCATAAAATATCTCTTGTAAATGTTTATAGGTTATTTTGGTCCTTAAGGTTAAGTCTTATCCCCTTATTTATCTTAATTTAACCGTTATTATTGTAATTAATTTTAATCACTTTCACTAATATTTTTCATCAAAATAATAGTTGGGATTATTAGAAATTATAAATTATTCTAATTCCAAATATTGAATCCATTTTTTCAAATTAATGTAATAGAAGTGGAATAAATTAATTTAAATTTAATCCCACAGCTGGGATGATAATGTTGGATTTTTAAGAAAAAACATTTGAATGCTTTCTATGTTTTTATAATCAATTTCGAAGTGAAATTGATTAAAAATAAAAAACATTGTATTAATTGGTAGAAATATGATTTAATTAAAGTTTAAAATAGATTAATATTATAATTTATCCTTCTAAATAAATTATATGAAAAAATAGTTTTGAACTATAATTCAGTATTTTTAACTATTCATTAAAAAATGATATGCTTCGAAAAAATATTAAAAATTCATCCTAACCTAATTTTTATATTTATATATCAAATATAAAGTTAATTTCTTCATATAAAAATAAATATAGTGTCAAAATTAATATTTAAAATGGTTTTCCCATTAAAAGGTGGTAAAAATTGCTTTATAAAAATATAAGTTTTTATGTGTGAAATTAGGTTTGTTTTTATATTATGCTTATCAAACCTAATGGATGAATATCAAAAGTTTTTGATTGAATATATAAAATATATATTTAATTAATATAATTCACTAATTTTAATTAATTATGTTCATTAAGACAAAACTCCACTGGAATCATAAAAATAATAACATCTCTTTCAAAATCAAATTGGTTCTTATTTTCATCTTTGATTAATTGACAACTAATTAATTTATTTAATATTTATATAAATAATAAATTTTCATAACACAGTTAACTATATTTAAAAACTCTAAAGTAATTGATATGTTATGTTATATTATATTGAATAATGATATTTTAATAATACATTTTTATTTGGTAAAACTCTATGTTGTGTGTAATGAAAGCTATTGAGGAAGGTCTCTCTTGCATGCGATGTAAGATAAATTACTGTTTCATGCATTAAAAGATATAAAATTTATTTAATATTGAAATATATCTGGTTAATATATTCCCTTTTTACAAGTGGTGTTGTGTGACATAAACACTATAGAATAAAAAGTTGTACATTACAATTTCAAGGTGTTATATTCCCCCACCTTAATTAAACAGATTCCTCACAATTTAAACTTGATCTTGGTAATAAATTCTTTGATATTTCTTATTTGAAATCCCACATTATGAAAAGGGTTCTCAAAACATCCTATAGAAATAGAGAATTGGAATTACAAAGGTCAAATGGACTATCATGTAACTATGTCTCTAAGTGTGATAACATTTGTGGAATGTGAAAATACATACATGGAGGAAAAGAGAAAATATTAATAGGAAGTGAATGAGTTCATAAATCACAAACAAGTGAATGATAAATATTAATTTTAAGGACTAAATTTTTTTATCTTTTTTGATTTTATAGACTATCAGTTAAACATAAATTAAGGTATTAGGACAACATTTTATTTCAAATTAATTTTACAAATATTGGGTAATTATTTTACTGACCAATAATAAAAGAAAATATTCTTACTTGATGGGTTTCAATTTCTTATAAAAAATACTAATTTTTAGTTGGGCTTTGATCAAATTATAATTTATCCCATTACTTCTAGAAATTTGTTACCAATAATAATTTTTTATACCTGAAGGACTAAAAGAAATATTTAAATGATCTTAAGGAATATAAAAGAGTGACATGTATAACTATTAGTCTTTAACAATCTTACAAACCCAATATGGTTAATAGATTATTCTCTAATCTCCACAAGTGATATTACGAGTTCATCATTAATATTTATCTATCCAATTGTTTAACTCAAAACAATGAAAAATTAACTAGGACATTGTGTAGGTCTCTGGTTAGTGTGAAACCCTTATCATCCTTCATTCATGGGTTCAATACCCAGAACCCTGCCAAATTTGATTGTTTTCACCCAGAATATAGATTGTCCTTTTCTAAAACCATATTAATATAATTCAAAAAATATATAAATCCTTAAAATAAGGTTATTCTATTAATAGACTTTTAATAGAGTTTTTCAATACAAAACTAATACATAAATACTTCAACTAATTAACTTCACATATATCCTTAGAGTTTATCTTCTGGAATAGGGAATTGACTCAAGTATTTTCCATGTTCCGAACATTTACAATAATGGACTATAAGGGATTCCTTAGGTTTAGTCTCCTTTCCTTCCATTGTAGTCTTCATTTTCTCCTCAAAAATCCTATTTTGTGTATTTATTTCTCACACATAAATCATTTCATTATTCCATTAACACACTTTTCTTAGTTTCTCCATCCAAATTCCTTTCATGATAGAAATTGAGCCTTCTTTTCTCTACGGTTCCCACCACTTGATCTCTTAGCAACCTCCACCATTCTCTTCCTCGGTGGGTTTATGAGTTGGTAAAGGTATATGTTATTAATCATATTTTAGGAAAATTGATTAAATATAAAAATGATATTTTTCACTCCAATCAAAACCTCATTTTGATGTGAACCGCGCAGGGACCCACTAGGACACGTGGCTGCCTCGGTCGGCGTCTACCAGGCCCTAGGAACCCCAGTGATACGGGACCACAACCCCGCTGCAGCGGCAATCCCCCAACCCATCGCCGCAACTGGGACCCACTTGGACACCTGGCCCAGGAACCCCACATATACGGCAGGTTGTTGGGAACAGCCGGTTTCGAACCTGGGTCACCTTTAACACCAAGCCCATGGAACTTGATGCCAACCACTAAGCTGCACCCTAGTGGTTGGCATCCAGTTCCATGGGCTGGGTGTTAAAGCCGACCCGGGTTCGAAACCGGCTGTTCGCAACAACCTGCCGTATATGTGGGGTTCCTGGGCCAGGTGTCCCCGTGGGTCCCAGTTGCGGCGATGGCTTGGGGGATTGCCGCTGCAGCGGGGTTGTGGGACCGTATCACTGGGGTTCCTAGGGCCTGGTAGACGCCGACCGAGGAAGCCAGGTGTCCTAGTGGGTCCCAGCAGGGTTCACATCATAAAAGAGATCTATTTAATGATGTGAACCCCGCTGGGACCCACTAGGACACGTGGCTGCCTCAGTCGACGTCTACCAGGCCCTAGGAACCCCAGTGATACGGGCCCACAACCCCGCTGCAGCGGCAATCCCCCAACCCATCGCCGCAACTGGGACCCACTGGGACACCTGGCCCAGTGGGTCCCAGTTGCAGCGATGGGTTGGGGGATTGCCGCTGCAGCGGGGTTGTGGGCCCCTAACACTGGGGTTCCTAGGGCCTGGTAGACGCCGACTGAGGCATCCACGTGTCCTAGTGGGTCCCAGCGGGGTTCACATCACATTTGGATGCTCATTTTCACCCCCTTCTATTTCATAATCAATGTTAACTTGACTCCTTTGGTTACCATGCTTTGAATAAAACCAGAAAGCATAGTGTGGGAAAAAATAGTCATAGAATAACATGTAATTATTTATAGGATATCTAAATGATGACACCTTTCTTAAATATAAAATTAATTTGGATTAACCTAGGTCATTCATTTTTAAGATCCTTTAAATTTGGTTGTAAAAAAATATGTATTTTCTTATACATATCCCCCGGGAGTGTCAATCTATGTATGTGGTAAATCTTTCTCTCATATATCATGTTACACTGACTTAGGCTCGAAACACCTTGTCGGAGTTGTTACTCTTACGTACATCTATTTTAGAATAACACCCACTTGTAGTATCTAGATAGAGATGTATTTCTAGAAAACCCACATAATCACTTTCTTGTTGAAATTATAGGGTTTTCTTATATACATAACCTTTAATTCAACCATAGTATTATGTTTTCTAATGTACGGTTTCCTAAATCTCATTCCCAAGGTTTCTAATAAACACACATTGATACCAAATGTAGCAACCCAACCCCGGATATCCCAAATACGATTTCTTCTATTAATTACATTGGCTTTATTAAAAGGAATAAAATCTTTAATTCCTTACAGTTTACTAGTCTTGGTAAACCAAATACATACATGAGTCTTGTTTTAAAAATTAATACACTAATTAGAATATAATTTTTTTCTAAGTAATAACTTCGAGGAAAATAACATTCATATAGTATATCCATGCATAAATTTTATTATACGCGTCTTGGATTCCTGGGAAAAGGATACATAATAACAGTAGTTCAAATTCTTATTAAGGGTAAAGTATAGAAGAAGAAATAATAAATCAATTAGAGTACTTAATATGGTAAGGTAAATAACATAATATACCTTCCATGTAATCAATAAACTGAATATAAGTGAGTAAAAAATATAGAAATTTAAGAAATAGAAACAAATTGAATTTAAATAAATATATTAGAAAATAAATATGGCAAGGGAAGAAACTAAAACAGATTACATTTAATCACTGAACTGAAAATTAAATGTAACAATATATATGTCTATGTGAAATGACATGGATGAATAGTACCTAAAACTGAATAACAGAAGTTCTTAATTGTTGGATTACATGTATCTTAGGTACATGTAACAAGTATCATCAAGACCTTTCACAGGAAAGTTTATCATATTGGGTAAAACCCCATATAATGATGCTAGCCAACTAACTCATCCCATTAGAATACCGATGCATCAAGCGGCTTTTATTAACTAGTCCCCAAGATATAGGGATTTTCTTAATTTGTTCCCAAACCATGTATTGAATGTCCGAAGGATTAATCATATCGAATAAAAAATATTCCTTATCAAAATGTATCTGTATTTAGTAAAAGATATAGATTTATCAATAATTCCCCAGTTAATCAAATAATTTCCAAATTGATCATGGTATATAAAACATTATATGGTTTATGAAATAACAGTATCCATTATGTAATAATATGGATATTTAAGGTAATTTATAATGGAAAAATATTACAATAAATTGATTGTTTTAAGATAAAGTTAACAATAAAAAAATAAGTGATATTTCGAAGATAATCATTAAGAATGTTTTTGAGGAAAATAATAGTTAAACATCCCAAAGTGCCCCATACCACCTGAAACATTCAAATAATAATTACCATGATATAAATTTTTCCATATGATGATGAAAAAGGAATCATGGTATAATGTAATAAAATGGTCAGTAGATACACTACACAAAATAAGTAAGTAGAGTAAATGGTGTGTACCTCATAGAAGGAAAAGCAAGGCTATAATCTCTTTCCTGGAATACGACTTGTCTCATGTGTCTTTATACTACTTAATAATTAAATTATATTAATTTTTTTACTTTATTGAAAAACATTATCATGTTTCTAATTAATTTTATTCAAATTATTACTATGTTTTACACAACTACTAAATCAATTATGTTTAGGTCGGGTGTATTGACCAAATTCAGTTAATATGTAAAAAATAACTTCTGTTGGTCAACTATGGTAAAAGGGGATATTATATAACATCTCCATAATAATAATAATGAAATAATTATAATATTTATAAAAATATTTATACTGATAAAACCAATCATTAAATATAATTATTAAAAACGAACCAATATTACAATCACGGAGACGGTCAGCCGTACGTATGCTTGAGTAACGTTTCTATTTTTCAATGATCATTACGGAAAGAAGGTAAGTAAAGAAATATCGTTCAATAATGATATTCATATTATAAATACCATATTATTTGTTAATATATTCTTATATATATATTTATTGAGATTTAAATGGAATTACATCATGTCAAGGAGGCGGTATTCCACACGTCTAAGAACAACGTTATAAATTCTTTGGTGTGTGAAAGGGTAATAAATAAAATGCTTTATACTATATTTCTAAAATTTTAATTATGTCATGAAAAAATATATAGAATTTTTATTTCATAAATTTTAAACTAAAACCATTTTTTATAAATTCCATGTATAGTTTGAATGAATCATATCACATTGAGAAGACGGTATTCCACACATCCACAAACGATGTTATCATAATTATCCAAAATGGAAAGTATAAGGGTATGTGTTATAAAATAATTAAATAAGAATAAAGACATAAAAATATAATATATAACGAATATAAAAAAAGTATCCATCACAATTTCAACCACGATATTTGGTAATAGGAAAAATGAACAACCATCTTTTCATGAGGAGGTAGTTCACCGTACACGTAAAGAGTATGATTGTTACCCATTAGATGGAATTGTGTGAGAGTGTTGGTAGAAACCTTAAAATAAATTAAAAATATCATTATATTTAGGATACTTTTTTTATTATATTAACATGTAAGAAGAATATTTTAGGGTTTGATAGTGGAAATAAAATTAAAGTGCTTTAGGAAAGATGTAACCTCTTAATCGTGTAACTAATTTTTCTCTATACCAAAGGGAATACTTTCAAGGATTCATATATAGAGGTATGATTATATTTGTAGGGGAAGGATTTTTTGAAGTTAATTGGGAATATCTTGGCTGAGCCTTTGTGGTTTGGGAGGTGTGAGTAATGCAGAGAAGTGGTGGCCTTTTATAGTGGAGTGGCACTCTTGTAGTATTTCGACAAAGAAATTACTACCACGTTTTACCTATTGAATGTGGATCCAATTACAGAAAAAATTAGATCTAATAGAGTTTAGGGCCTATATATGTATATAAAATATCTCTTAGAGAATTTTATAGGTAATTTTGGGCCTTAAGGTTAAGGTTTACTCTCTTATTAATCTTAATTTGACATTAATCATTGTAATTAATTTTAATCACTTTCACTAATATTTTTTATCTAAAAATTTTCTATTATTAGACATTATAAATTATTATAATTCCAAACATTGAATCCATTTTTCCAAATTCCAATCATATAGGTGTCATAAATTGATTTAAATTAATCTTGCAAGAGGGACGATAATGAGGGTTTTTAAAGTAAAAACATCTGAAAGTGTGCTATGTTTTTATAATCAATTTCAAAGTGAAATTAATTATAAGAACATAAATTTTATAAATTGATAAATATATTTTCAAATAAAACTTTAAAACATATTAAAATTATAATTTATCCTTATAATCAAATTTGATGGTAAAGCAGCTTTGAACTAAAATTTGGTATTTTTAAGTATTCATTAAAAATAATATGTTTTCTAAATATACCAAAAATCACAATAACCATATTATTATGTTTCTATTTTAAATATGAATTATATTTTGTCATATTTAACAAATTAAAGTTTCAAAATTCATATTCAAAAAGGGTTCGCCATTAAATGGTGATAAAATTGCCTTTATAAAAATATAGGTTTTTATGTGTAAAATTGTGTCGGTTCTTATCATGTGCATATCGAACCTAATAAATGAATATAAATTTTTTTTATTTAATATATAAAATATATATTTCATAAAAATAATTCACTAATTGTTATTAATTATTTATATTAATACAGAACTCCTGTAGAAGCATAAAAATTGTAATATTTCTTTTTATATCCAATTAGTTATTATTTTTCATTACTCATTAATTGGTAACCAATGAATTCATTTTATATTTATATAAATCATAAATTTTAATATTTTAGTATAAAATATTTATAACCAATGACATTATGACTAGGTTATATTCAACAATATTAAATAATAATATTTTAATAATGTGTTGTCCTTTGGTGAAACTATGTCTTATGTGTAACAAAAGATATTAAGGAATGTATCTCTTTCATGTAATGAAAAAAACATAGTGTATTGTGAATTAAAAAATATATAATTTAATTAATATTGTAATGTATCAGGTTAATATAATCCCTTTTTACACGTCGTATTTTATTTCATAAACACTACTGAATACAAAGTTGTACTTTAGAATTTCAAGGTGTTACAACCAAAGAGTGAAAAATAAAAAAGTTAATTTAAAACTTCATGAATAAATATAATATAATAAAATTAAAGTTTTTTATTATACAATCAAATATTTTCGTTTAATATAAATTCAATTATAAACAATACTGACTAAAATGATATTGTAAAATAATCCCTTATGAAGATCATGATGTTGAGGTTAAAATTAAACAATGAATCAATTATGAGTATAAAATATTAATTAAAATAAATTAAGTGGGTATAAATCATAATATAGTCATAGTTAACTATGTAAATAATCTTATAATATAAAATGCAATGAAGAAATAATATAACCCAATGAAAGAAAATTAAGTTATTAAATTCTTTACCGCTTGAAAGATTTTAATTCAAATGAAATTGGAATAAATAATTGAAATTATAACATAAAACTCCATGAATTATTAATGAATAATACTATTACATTTTAATGGTATAGAATATACACCATATTAAATAAATTTGGGGTATAACATTTTAATATGCCTCGTTAAAGGTAGATTTAGACAAATTCTTTTACCTTATGCTTCCATTGGGTTGAACAAAATTTAACCTCATATATAGAAGTTTTAAACATGTTATTGAATTATAAATAGTAATATTAATATTTCTGATATCATATATGATCATTTTATAACATTTTATCACCTGTTCGTTAATAATCCTTCCTTATTTTTATTGTTTTGAGAGTTAATTTCCCTGTTATCTCATTCCTGCTTTATCAAGAATGTTTTAGAACATGCGAATATTATATAGTCACATAATATAATAAAATAATCATGAAATAATTATAATAGTTATACATAAATTATAATTTTAATAAAAATCATGAATAATGGTTTTGAGAAATGAAGTATGTTACAATAATGTATATAGTGGGTCATTGGTACGCAAAAGTTATGTTTCCATTTTTCAACGATCATTGTGAAAAAGAGTTTTGTAATATTTTATCTTAAAATAATGATAATAATATCATAAATACCATATTAGTTATTTAAATTTATTTATTTATATCATTCATGTGGTGTGGTGTTGAAATAAGAGTCACATCGCTTCGTGAAGGTGGTAGTACACACGTACACAAATGTTGTTATCATCATTCATTGAGTGAAAAGGTATGATAATGAAGGATATATTATCTTTTAATAATGATAAATACTTCTTTAATATCATAATTATTCCATATATATCACATATTTTCAATAAAATTTTCTTTATTTCCATCCATGTAAATAATTAGTGAAAAAACAAATTACATCGCCTTACAAGTTAGTTGTCTGCCGTACACATGAGTGACATTATCGCATCTCATATAGAATAGAACATAAAAAAATATAGGATATAATTACTAAATAGATAAAATTATTCTATAAATATCAGATATAAAAATTATATACATCATCACCCCAAACCATTGGTGGTGTTGATGGAAAACATGTCACATCAGTTCATGTGGTGGAAGTGACATGTTTCTAGGATATCAGATATAAAAATTATATACATCATCACACCAAACCAATTACATCGCCTTATAATTTCCCATTTGAGATAATAGGAGATGAATATCAGTTATTAACATAACATAATAAAATATAAAAATATGGGGTCTTCCATTGTTATTATAAATTGTTAAATTAACAATATTTCTAGGATGGTGTTGATGAAATAAAATAAACACACATAGTTAGAAATATTACATCTTCTTAGAATACGTATTTAGGATTATACAAATTGTATTCCTAGAATCGATTTGTGATAAAACCAATGATTCTTGGAAGTGAGGAAAGAATAAAGGAATTATTTTAATTAGGGAATTTCCAATGAAAAAATATAAGGTGTGAATAATAGAGGATAGTGGGTGGCCTTTTAGAGGTGAGGTGAGTCTCGCACTTGCTGTTTATGAAACTAAAAAGGTGTACCCAGATTATTAACATGAAAAAGGGTCCAAAATGAAGTATTATAAGGTAATTAGACATTATAAGGTCTACATATTGATAACAACTAGGTTTTGGTCAAGTTTTAAGGTCATTTTAACACATATTTTATAAGTTTAATCCTTTTATAAATTAGTTTTTACCTTAAGCACGATAATTTATTATTAATTATATTACAATAAATAATGGAAAAAATTAAGAATAAAATGTTATATAATTTAAATAATTATGATTTCAAACATTGAATCCATTTTTAGAATTAAATTAATAGAAGATGAACAATAAAATTTAATTTTATACCTAGAGATGTGATGAAAAAGCTTGTTTTCAAAGAGAAAATTATCATCATTATTGATGGTTTTAAAATAAAAATTCAATATGAAATTTATTCTAAGAACTTAAACTATTTAAATATCAATATAATTGAACTATTTATACTTGGAAACAAAATTATAATGTAATTTAACCTTGTGATTTATTTAAAAAACCAGGAATTTTTAAATAAAAATTTGTATTTTCACTATTCATTAAAAAATGAAGCATTTTATAAAAAATCACAAAACATAACCCTAAGATAATTTTGATATAATTATATTAGAAAAAATTAATTATATCAAATAATTTTTTAAAATTTGGTATAAATTAATGTTAAATTATGAGTAAAAATCCTAACTAAACCATCTTTTAGAAAAAGTATTGTTTTTAAAAAACATTTATTTTTATATTAAAGGATTCTTATTATATTTATTAAAAAAAGATTTCCGTAATTATTTTAAAAAATAGTAATATTAATAAATTATAATTTATTATCTTGTTTACAAAATTATACTATATTAAATTTTATTTAGACTCATGGGTTCATGTTCTGCAAGCTATCGAAGAGAGTAAATTTAAAGAAATATATTTTATGGGTTTCGTAAGCTTGGTGTTGTGTGTCACATATTCTGTCAAACAAAATTTTATTTATTTTAGAATATTGAGGTTTTAAAATCTATAGGTACCTGAGTAAATTTAATTCCATATTCAATAAATGTGTGTTTAATCCATATAATTTTTTCACAACTATTGCATGAAACTTTGTATTGAGCCCTACATTGTCCAATATCAAATAAATTTTTTTTTACTCAACCATGTAATTATATAAATTCCCAAAAATTAATATTCTTATAAGGTTCCCTTTTTATATAACTTATATCGACCAAAATCGGCATTAGAATAGCTAACTAATTCCAAAATCATTCTATCTATAGTAATATAATCCAAAATAAAATGTATCCTTGAGATGCGTAAACATTATTTTAGCCATATTTATATGATATTTTTTTGGTTTTAATTGAAAATGATAAAACACATAAATACTACATATAATATCATTCTATCTACAATTATTATAAACTCCCGATAATACCATTGTAGGTAGTTTGGTTAACTCATTTTCTACTTTCAACCGATTAAAATTTATAGTTTTCACTCATATGACTGTCATTTACTTTTATGAAATCAAAACCAATCATTTTAAGACATCATTTATACATTTTTTTATTTTAAATTGTTAAATCCATTATTTGGAAAATCTGAAAACAAATAAATAACATGAACTCACCCATTAAATTCATTTCAAATTCTTTTAGTGTAATTTAATAAAATTCAATTCATAAAGAGTTTTTTAATAATCCAAAAATAATATCATCCTCAAATATTTGAACCACTAAAACACCATTTGAAATCATTCATATAAATAAGGTAGGATCATCCATTATATTTGAAAACTTGATAGAAATTATAAATAAAATGTACATATCATACCAAGGTCTAGTAGCTGGTTTTCAACTGAAATGATATTTCAACATTTTAAAAACATGACATTAAATATAGGATTTTAAAAATCAATGGGTTGTATAAAAAATACATCAACAAAAATGTAGTCCTTAAGGAATTCACTCAATGTGTCCATTTTATATATTTTTAAATGTAGATAAATTTCATAAGAATGTAGAATTCTATTGGATTCATGACTCGGAATAGATGAAATTATTTCTTCATAATAAATTTCTTCCTCTTCATTACAACCCTATGCAACCAATATATATTTATTTTTATCTATATTTCTATATTCAAAAACTTTGTTTTTAAACAGGCATTTAGTTCTAGTAGTTATTAAGTCTTTACGTCTTTTTAATAGTTCCTAGACATTATTCCTTTCAAACTGGTTCAACTCTTATTACAAATCCATGACCAAGAATTAATTTGTGATAGATTCATTACTATTTTTAGGTTTGATCTATAATAAAAATGATTGAAGTTAAACTAGGTTTTTGGGAGATTATCAAGTATGGGTACCTTTATATATATCTCCAATAACATCATCTAAGAGATTGTCTCAATGGGTTCTAATGATTCAAGGGAAAAAATTACTAGGTTTTTTAATGTCTTCTTCATGATAAGGCTGGATACATTGGTCTATAATATGTTATATTAGATTTTTAGTATTCTAATCTGAAGTTCCAGAGGATCGAATAACAACTTAGAATGGGGGATTACATCAATTTTTCATTTTTATATGTTTTGATTAATTAAAAAAAATAACCCATGTACTCTATTAATATTTATATCCTAATAAAAAATTTATAAATACTCATGCATAAATTTTTTGGAAATCAAGTAAATCGCACAAGATTTATAGGGTTCATCCTCAGTCTGGGAAACTACATCCTTCTCATAGCCACTCCCATGGGTTTATAAAAATCCACTATTAAAAATAAGTGAATACAACTTCTTAAAACCCCTGTAATAAAACTTCTATCTATCAATTGGAATTATTATACCAACTCTCATTAGTTTACGATTTTTTCTTATTAAAAAATTAAGCCAAAAACAGAATAAATTCTTTGTTTAAACTGATCCATAATTACTTAGTCTGAATCCTCATTCTGATTTGATGGATCAAATTTTTTCTCAATATAGTTATGCTAGATTCGGGATATGATTTTCTCTGAATATGATAATTATGGATAAGGGATTTGATTATTTGAATATGATAATGTTGGATCCTAGATATGATTATCTAAATATGATAATTCTAGATCCTGGATCTTATTCTTGGAGTATGTTGATTTAAAACAATGAATTCATTCTAAATCTGAAAAAATTAAATTCTTCTTAAATGATCAATACAATTATTCTTCAATCAGATTGGAACCTTAAAATTTAATTTTAAAGTTCTCTTCATTTTACACATGTGTGATAGCTGAAAATGAAAGAATGGTCTGATGAAGTACTTATAGGAAACTCAGAAAATAGAGGCTGGAAACATGGAAACTTTCGCCACTTACTCAAATCTCAAAATACCCAAAAATCGGCCACAATTAAATCATCATTTCAAATTTTTCAAACCTCCTATTATTTATCCTAGATTTACACAAAATTAAAATTTCAGTTTGACCACATCAATTATTTTTACATTTCTCAGCTCAATATGATCTTTTTCTTTCTCAGCTTCATTATAATCTATTTATTTCTCAGCTCATTATGATTTTTTTGTTTCTCAGCTCATTACAATAATTTTCCTTCTCAAAAATTTGAGATTGATTTATTTCTCAACTCATTATGATATATTTATTTCTCATCTCATTACAATCTATTTCTTTCTCATATCATTAAAATCTATTTCATTCACAGCTTCATTATGATCTGTTTCTTTCTCATCCCATTATTTTCTTTTGATTGGTATGGATAAAATTATTAGTATCCCATCCTCCTTCCATATGGTTCTGTTCTATCTGGGTATGATAATTTTTCTCCTAATTTTGAGTACAATCATCCTCAGTGTAAAATTTTTTTTTGGATCTAGATGGATGATCGGATGGTATAGTAACTAATGTTGATCTTTCTAAATGTGATGTAAATACCATTATTATGTAATTATTATTATGATGTAATTTCCCTTAGGATGAAATTATTATTACGATGAAATTCCCATTATAATGGAATTATTATTATAGTGAAATACAAATTATGATGGAATTATCATTACAATGAAAGTCCCATTATGATAGAATTCTCATTACGATCAAATTCTCATTTGGATTGAATTTTTCACTTTAAAATTTTGAATTTTGTCTAACCTCTACACCATTTCTTTAAATCAATTTTCTTGAATGTTTTCATCGTTTATTAGATCTTCTCAATCAGCAAATCATTGTCTGATTTTGTTTTAGAAAGTATGAAAAATTTCAAACTACTGAATTCACTTTTTACTTTCAAAAACACTTCATGTACAAAATTAAATCCTCACTCATCATTTTGGATCATATTATATAAATATAATGGACCTCAGTAGGATTATTTTGAATATTAAAAATAACATTCTTCTCTTTTTTGTTTAGATCCAAACTCTTAGTATTCTTTACAAAGAACTCATTATAATAAATCTAAATATGATTCATAGAATACAAAAACATTTTAATACATAAGAAAATTAATTGTTAACAAATAAATAACATTTCTAAAACAAAATACCACAAAGGTTCTTTAATCCACCCCCATTGAATTTTTTGAAAACCCTCATTAACAACTTTTCAAAGTCTCAGAATTTATCACAACTCAACCTGTTTACTTTTATGAAAACATATCCTTTCTCAAAAGAGAATTTCATGACACCACACTACTATATAAAATAATGTTTTTGAATGAATTCCACCCCTTGGTGGAAAGAAAGTTTTTGTGGCCATGTAAAGATAAACTCCCCTCACTTTTTTCACATGTTCTTTATCCCTAACACGCTGTATGTTTTCACACTTTCTTTTTATCTCCCGCATTATTTATTTTCTATCATTCTTTATCTCCCCCATTTTATTATAACCACAACTCTATATTCATAAAAAATGATAATTAAATATTTTACAAAGTACAAAGTTGTTACTTTCTCTCTCCCTTTGTTAACATAATCCAAAGAATAGTTGGGGAATTTCTTTATAGGGTTCAAGAAGACATGGGAGGAGAATGAACAAGAAATTAAAACCATAATTCCACAAACCTTATTTTAAGTATTGATTTTATAAAGATATCATAAATCTAATAATCTATTGAAATGTATTCCAGAGAAACATATCCAGTAGCAACATTAACTTTTATAGATTGAAACTTGATATAAATGTGTTTTGATCTTTAATTTTGAACAAAATTCAAAGAAAGATAAATTTTTCTCTAATTATAAAAATTATCTTCAATGATTTAGAAAGGTTTTCTTTCAAATATTTCATCTGAACCTTGATCAAAAACATTTGAGTACAAACATGAGTACTTTCAACATATTAAGACTCATTTATTCTCAATTTTATTATACTTGGTTTCTTACTATACCAACTCACATAACATTCACCCAATAAAAATATTCCTCTTGAGGTTGATTTTCTATCATTACAATCTCCAGCCCAATCGACATTTTTATAAACCTGAAACTTTGTTTCATTATTTCTTTTGTATAATAGTCCATGTAAATTTGTTCCTTTGACATATCTCAGAATTCATTTTATTTCCAACATATGTGACAGTTTGGGATTAGTTTGATACCTGGAACACAATTTCATAGCATAAAAAATATCAATCCATGAGTATGTAAGGTAAAAAAGAATTCCTATTAGATTTTTAAATTATTTCTGATCCAAACATGTTCCAGATTCATCTTTGTTAAACTCTGTGCTCCCTAAAATAAGAGTTGAAACTTCTTTTTATTATTCCACCCCAATCTTCTTTAACAATTATCTGGAATACTTTTCTTAGGTTAAGAAAATTTATTTTTTTTGTTTAAATTTTAAGACAAAGAAGAAGGTTAATTATCCCAATATATATATTTCAAAATTCTTTTTAATTTCCTCAACCAATGTCTTACAAACATCTTCCCTATCCACTAAAAAATTTAAATCATCCACAGAAAAATTACTATTAGAGTTTAGGATTCAAAAACATTCATATAAAAGTTTCTATCAACTTTCACTTTAATAAAATTTAACATTATCGGACTATTTTCAATCTTATAATATCATGTATGTGGTTCTTGTTTCATCCGATACAAATCTTTCTTCAATTTACAAACTTTTTTTTTCATCCTTATCAAGTAGAAAACAATAGGGTTTTTCAATTTAAACATCTTCCTTAATCTCACCATTTAAGAAAGATGAATTTACATTAATCTAATAATTTTTTTTAATTCTTATGGGAGTCTATTGAAAGAAACATTATAATAGTTTCTTATCATGCAGATGCCATAAATGTTCATCAAAATCTCTACCTTCCACCTATGAATATCCTTTAAAAATAGTCCTGGATTTGTTTTTGAAACTTTTCCATGTTCATTGAACTTGTTTCTATAACCCCACATTGTTCTAATTAGATTTTAATTTGATGGATGTGAAATAACTTCCCAAGATTCACTATTTTTAATCTGCTCCAATTATTCATTCATATCATCCACCCATGTTTTGTGTGGAATAGCTTCTGTAAATAACTATGGTTAGACTTTTGAGATAAGTGAATTCTGATTATATTATCACAACTTTGGTCTATTCTAATCTGAATCCTTCTCATTTCCAATAATTTTTTTTCATATTCATCATGTTTTTCTAAGGTATAAAATTTAAAATTTTCTTTCCTAGGTAAAATTTTCTCATCACATGATTCTTCTTAGTATTGATAAGTATGTTTTAAATTACATTCACCATTGTTGGAATTATATAGTTTATCCTCCTCAGCATTCTCAAAAACTTTTTTAATTATATTTGATTTTAAATTACCTTCACATCAAATGAGTCCGAAAACTTTTGTAAACTTTTGTTCCAAAATTTGTAACTTCTTCCATTTGGTGAATTACCCATAAAAGTTCCTTTCTTAGAATTATGATCAAACATTCCCAAATCCATATTTTTTATTCTGAGAAAATATAGACTTCCAAAATCATCGAATAATTTAAATGATAGCTTTTTCTTATAACATGTTTCATAAGGATTCATATTGTATTTTTTTCTCAACAAGAATATATTTTGAACATGTACGGTAGTACTAATATCTTCTATCGAAAAGAATTTTCAAATTTTTTATTTTGTTAACAGTCTTATTCCCATTTACACTAATCTTATTTTCTTTCTTTCTACTACCTCATTTTTTTTACAGATTATAGAAAGCACTATACTAATGTTTGATACCATTTTTCTTATAAAAAATTCCAAATTATTGTTTGTGAATTCAGTATAATTATCTGTTCTCAGCTTTTTTATAGAAACCCTCAATTCTTTCACAAAATCTTTTCAGTATAAATTTAACATTTCAATATTCTATGACTTGTGCTTTATAAACATGATGTTTGTCATCTGAGTTAAATAATCAATAAAAATAATAACATAAAATTCTACTTTTGTTGATGGATGTTTCACCGGTCCACATAGATTAGTATGAATAAGCACAAGTGGTATTATATATTGAATCTCAACTCTTTCAGGACTTTTGTAAGTCATATTTCCTTTCTATAATGTAATACAAACATCTTCATCTCTTCTATTAAATTTTGTAATATTCCATATAGAATAAACTATATAAAGTTTATTCATTTTTTTCTACCCAAGGTATCCATGTCTTCGGTGCCATAATTTATTTTCTTAATAAGCACTCAAGTAACATGAGTTATTGAATTCATCTATTGCAAAGAGATTTCAACTATTTATTTCTCCTTTTATAATGCATTTTCCATCTTTCCCGCTTCTGATTATAAAAAATTATTTCCTAAAAAAATTCTTTTATATCATCAGAAAGTTTAGTTATATTGAGTATGTTATTTTTTATCCCATCATGAAATAGAACTTATTTAGATTTTAACTTTTCTACTTCAATCTCAGTAGTTTCAATTCCTTTGATTTTTAAGGAACCATCATTCCCAAAGATAATTTGTCCTCCATCATGACATTCTAAATGATACAATATTTTTATATCACATGTCAAATGTGGATAACAACCACTATTAGGTAACCATGGTTTGTTTATTTGACATTCTTTAGAAGTTGTCTCAATAACAAAATATATTTCCTCAAATTTCTTCTTTTCAGCTTCCTTTTCTTTTTTTTTATGAGGAATTTATTCCAGAATAAGTGTCATACATATTTCAGCATGATTCCAAGATTAATCAAATCATCCAGAAACATATTCTATACATTCAAATTGATTCTTGGTTTGAATGTTTTTAACATATTGATAATTCACCTTTTCAACATTCTATGAGTTTGGAAAGTTACTCATTCTACATTCACAATTTCAACCGCATTTCTCAATAGTTCTTCTAGTTAGAGATAATTTGGGCCAACAATTATAGTCTTTATTCTCATAGATTCCACAACACTAGATATAGCCATAAAATCATGATTTTCAATTCAAGAAAGAACTTTCTCCATAGAAACTTTTTTTGAGGGTGAAAACTTATTTCATCTCTAACATACTCGAAATGTGGATCATATTTTCTCTTGAATGATTTTTCTAATTTATATATTTTATAGGTTTTCTATATCATTTGTCAATAAAATATCTCCCAATACTTTTTCCAGAACATGAAAATTTAAAAGAAATAGATTAAATATTATTTTTGGTAAGATAAGATTTCACACGATTCTCATATTGAGTCTTTTAGGTGACTTTAGAAGTCTCATATTTTACTTCTAAAGCTTTGTTGAAGTTTTCATTTATCTTCCTCAAGTTAATTTTAGACTAAATAAGTTTTTATTGAAAATTGTTAAATTATTCCGCTTATGTTTTCATGATTCTTAATAAGATCTTCAATCATCACTCCCTGTTCATCAATTCGATTATTTTAACATAAAATCCACATGATGTATTCTTCCTCTTTACTAATAACATCTTTTCTTGCATTAGAAACTTCTTGAAAATATTTCTTCATAACTCTAATTTATTTCTTGCGATTTTTTTTCTCAATACATGAAGCAAGTTTGGTATTGAGTTGATACTCTCTATAAGATACTTCTCCACCTTATTCACTCTAAGGAATCTTTTGTTTTCTTGAATTTTTTAATGAGGGTACTGAATTATTCCAAACATTCATCTTTAGAATAATTATTTTTGGTTGAGTCTGATTCAAATTTCTTACTCAACATACTTATTTTTTTCTAGTAAAGTTCTTATTTTATTTTTTGGAATAATTTTCGTATTTATCATTTTTTCACTTCTCCTAGTGAGATTTTCCAACGTAATAATCTTGATATTTTACAAATATATTCTTGGGGTAGTTCATAAATATTTTTTTGATTCCACCACACTCAAAACATTTAGGAGGAATTTTACCTCCATACTTTCCTCTTCCACTTTGATAGTTCTTGGATATAAGAGACATGATTTTTTCATTCAACTCATAATCCTCTTTATCTTTAGATTCACTAGGATTAACATTTTCAACATCTTGAATTTTTTACTTTCTCATAGTTTTAAAATCCATTTTATATTTCATATTCTTTTTA
This sequence comes from Viscum album, assembly GCA_963277665.1. Classification (NCBI taxonomy): domain Eukaryota; kingdom Viridiplantae; phylum Streptophyta; class Magnoliopsida; order Santalales; family Viscaceae; genus Viscum; species Viscum album. The sequence continues at coordinate 1,789,137,464 of OY728146.1, forward strand.
ATCATTGGAAATTTCCTCATTTCATAAGAAACTAGAGGGTTATGAAATTCATCAATAGATAAATCATATTTGTCCTCTAAAGAATAAATTGTGGAATCAAACCTTTCTGAAAAGTTTATCATATGTTTCTTCACAATTATCAAATCTCCCAAGAAATCTCAAAATCCTATGATGTTGAAAACAATTTCATTTACTCTAGTAAATATTCATCTATTTTTTCTTCATCTCTCATTTTGATGTATTCATATTTAATATGATATATTTGTATCATTTCTTCCTTAACCTTCGTATTTCTTTAGAAAAAACTCTCCAGCTTGTCCTATATACTTTTTGATGTTTTGAGACCCTTCACCTTCTGATAAAAATTCTCTAATCAGGACATAAAGATCAAATTTAAATCCTTTACATAAACATTGATAAATCTATTATCTGAAACTTTCATAGTATCATATTTATCAATAAGTAGAAAACCAATAGTAGCATCATCAACAACTTCATGGACAAGATATAAGAGATAAGGAATCATCCGATTTTTTCATCCATAGTAATGTTTTTCCACAAATGATTGAATTCCTCTACTGTTGACCAAATTAGTATTTTATATAATAAGGATTCAACAGTAGAACCTTTTCTTTGATAAATATTGCAGTTCTAAAGGATCGAATACTAACTAAGAAGGGTGGTTGAATTAGTTGATCTCTTTTATAAGATTCAATTATTTTCGAAACATAACCTATGTAACCTATTATAATTTTTATCGTTATTATCTTTTAGTAAATACTCCTACGTGAAATAGTAGTAAAGCAAGTAAATCACACAATATTAACAAGGTTCAGCCTCAGTGTGAGAACCTATATCCTCTCTATAGCCACTCCCATGGGTCAATGGAAGTCCACTATTAAGGAGAAGTGAATACAACTTATGCCAACGCCTGTTAGAAACCTTCTATCTACTGATAGTAATTATTATACTAACTTCCATTAGTTTATAATGTTTTATATTAAAACAATTGAGACCAAAAAATGAATAAATACTTTTCTGAATGTGACTCACAATTTCTCAATTTTAATCCTTAGTATAATTTGGTTGGATCTGATTTTTTTCTCAATACAATGATACTGGATTCTAGATGTGATTTTCTATGAATTCAATATTTATGGATCCTGGATATGATTCTATTAATTTAATAATACTATATTCTAGATATAATTCTCTGAATATGATAATGTTGGATCCTTGATATGATTCTCTATGTATGATGATTCAATACAAAGAATTCATTATCAATCTAAAAACTCAAATTCTGCTCAAATGTGAAATACATTTTTTTCTCAATTAGATGGGAACTTTCACTTTGAATTATTTAGTGTTCTAAATTTTTCAAATTTGTTAAAGTTTCAAATGGATGAATGATCTGAGGAAGTATTTATATGTGACTCACAAAACAATGGTTGGGGTTGTCCCATAGGAGACGGTTGGCCACCCTCTATAGTATTAGGGGTTTTAATAATCACAAATCATGTCAAAACCAATTAATCCTGTCAAATAAATTCATTCATGTTTATTTAAGTTTCAATATGTGTAATTATGATTCTATATGATCACATATATTTTAAATAAATTTTAATAATATTTATGTTGTTAGATAGTCTAAGAAAATATATTTTCTATGTATGATAGGCTGACACTAATATAAGAGATGAGAAACCGATATTTTAATTGAGCCACCGACAGTGAAAAATGACTCACTAATAGATGATTCCCCGACAGTGAAATCGACCCACTAATAGACTAAATTTCTCACTGATAGTTCAAATGAGAAACTGATAGTTCAGTTTTCCACTAATTCAAGGACTTACCAATGAAAGGACTTACCGATTCAAGGAACTACCTATGCAAGGACCTTCTGATGCAAGGACCTACAGAACCAAGGACCTACCGACATAGGTACCTACCAACACAAGGAACAACTGATGCAAAGACCTAACGATGCAAGGACCTTCCATTAAAAGGTCTCACTCATAGTTAAAATGATTCACCGACGTAATGAGTAACCAATGCATGGAAAGACTGACAGAATGACACACCAATGGAATGAGGTACCAACAAAAAGAGATACCGATTGAAAATTCCCCGATATACTTTTTAAATTTCAATTTTTTTAATATTATTTCTAATGGTCATATTTTGAGTGTCTTAATGTGATTGTTTAATTTAATGCTTTTTGCGGACATATTTAATGGGGGTGTCTGAAGTATGAGGTATGACACCTAACTCAGAAATGCACATTGTTTGGATACAAATATATAAAAGAAAAATAATCATGATAAAAGATACATATAAAAAGTATCACATGAAAGATATACACAAGAAGATAATTGCACATAGAGAGTAGCAGAAAAACATGTGAGACATACATAAAGGAATATCACATTAAGAACTCTTCATTCTTATTGTTGTGAACCAGAGAAGTATTGTCCACCAAATTTATAACATATCTAAATTATCCATCTAAAATTAAGGAGAATATCATCTCATCTACCTGGAATATAGAACAAATTACTCCACAACACTCTATTTTCAATGTTTTCTTCCTAAAGAGGACTTCATCTCCAACTTTGATACATCCAGGAGTCCAGAGCTAAACTGCATAACACGCAGATCCTTCTAAACCCTATCTAATATTTATTGCTATATTTTGTGTAATTTTATTACCTTTTCGAGATGTGAGGGAAACTCTCTGTAAAACGCACACTATCTCCTACACTGAACAAGATGATTCTAAATATCCTCGCACAACTATCTTTTTACACTTGTTTATCCCATGTATAACTGTGGTAGTGTTCTTCTGTGACTTGTTGGTATTTTTCCCATGTATAACTATGGTAGATGTCTTGTGACTTGGGATGTCTATATACTATTGTGTAAACCCCTATCCAGGGTGTGAATAAAAAACCATTATCTGTATATATTTCTTGGTGGCAGTTTATCACCAAGTGGAGAGGACTAGTCTCACCTTTAGACTGATCCTCTGGTTTTATATCTATCGGGTTTTCAAATTTATTTTTCACTATTTTTACATGTATTTCAGAAAATTGAATTCTAATTGGATAGTTTTTCTTGGATAGTGTTTATAACTATGTTTTCTGATTATATTTGTTTCAAAATTTTTATCAATATCTCATATTATTTCCACTGAGAAACAATCAATCTTTTGAGAAATTAGTTGAACAGTCAGACTATTATGAATCCACTAATTTGATTAGCTAGCCTATTAAGTTTTTTAAAATTGGGGGAAACTTTTAAATAATATTTTCAACAGAAATTTTTATAGGAACTAAGTTCAACCCCTCTTGAGTCTCCTACTCCAACCAATAATTGGAATAATAGGTTGTTTTTAACTACTATTTTCAAAATTCGCAAATATTGTGAAAATATTTTTAACTGGGATTTAGTGGTGTTTTAAAGATCTCAAAATTTATATTACTTCAAAAAATCTAGCACTTTAAAAATATTTTCATAGTGTGGATAATATATTAGAAGGTGTTCATACAAACAGAGCACCCTAATTTAATGAAACAAAATATTCCCCCTGGAAGATTCATATGAAAATGCATTTAGAAAGTATGGTATTTGAAATTTTTATAGTTATAAAAGAAAAATAGAAAATACCAAATACTGCTAGGAACACCTAGAGTGATTCCAAAAACACTACTTAATATAATATATGTTTCTACTTCTGCCTATGAAATTTGAGACACTTTAGCTATTTCACATGAAGGAACTTCTAATGTTAAATAAAGGAGACTTTACACCTATGATATTATGTATAATAATTTTAAGATGAATAATAAGGAGCTTATTTCTAACATGTATCTCATGATTAATGAAATTTTGAAAACCAAAATATCTCTAGGAAGATATATTATAGGCAATGATAAAATCATGAGAACACTCATATTCTTACTAGATAGATGGAGTGAGAATTTTGTATCAATAAGAGAATCATGTGACCTTGACATTTTTTCAGTAAAGAAGATGATTGGAAAGGTTATGATTTATGAGGGAGAACTAAAAGTAAACAAAGAAAAGGATGATGAAACCAAAATAAAATATGTTGATATGAAATCTACTATATCCAAAAAGAAGGAAAAATATCAAGATGAAACTAAAATTTCAAGTGATTAAAAATATACAACAAATAATGATGAAGAGGTGGATCAAATAGCTGTAAGGTTTAGGAAATTTTATAGAAAGAATAAATTCTTCTGAAATACCAACTAAAAAGGTAAATATGATCATAACGTCCATTTGAAAAGGGATTGGAAAAGGGGTGACACTTCAAATGAAATCTTATGTTTTGAGTAATAAATAATGGGAAATGTAATGGCTGACTATCCCAAGATAATGTATAAGAAGAAGTATGATGATAAGGAAACAAATATAAAAAGGCCTTGAAGGAAACTAGGAGTCATTTTGAGGACAACTAAAGTGACTCAGAATCCTCACATAATGAAAATACTAATAAGGAAAATATGTATTTTAGGAAAAACACATCTAAGGTAACACTAAACTACCCTGAACATAATGCTTACTATTATGGAGATGGAAGTGATTCTTAAAACCTGACCAATTAAGAAATGTTTGAATATTTCAAAATTATAGAGGACACTTGTAATGAATAAAAAAATAAATATAAATCCATTTAAAAATATTATGATTTGACTACCATAATTAAATCTAAACATGCAATAGAAAAAGAGAAAAATTATCAGCTGCTTAAGGAAAACAATGATCTTAAATTGTCAAATGAACAACTGAAAAAGGATTGAGAACGGTTTACAAATGGTAAAGAAATATTAGTTCAAATTCCTGGTAAAAAATTTTATCATAAATATATTAATAGAATATGATATCAACTAGGAAATAGAAATTTGGATAAAACTCATTTTTTATATCAAAATCTAGAAAATCTAGTTTTGTGCCCATTTCTAGAAAAAATTTTGCAAGTTCTATCCATGAAACATCTTCTACTTTTTCAATTTTTTATGGACCAAATAATTTCTAATTTTTCAAATACTTTACATGCTTCTTATAGGAAAACCTTGAAGCCAATGTGGGTTCTCAATAATCTTATTAAGAATGTTATTGGACCCAAAAAAACCTGAGTACCAATATCTTTTCTTTTCAAATATATTTTTGTAGGAATACTGTTTGAAGAGATCCTGTAAAATATTATGGTACTTGGACATTAAGTATTAAATACACATGACAAGATATTATTCATGTTTAAAGAACATGATAAATATTGATGGTGGACAAGTCACTTTTGGTGATAATGAAAAATGAAAAATCATTTGCCTTATCCAGATTGGTAAGTCTAACTCAGGTTTAATTTTCAAAGAATTTTTTATTGATGGATTAAAATGTAACCTCCTTAGTATTTATCAATTATGTGATGATGATTTTAATGTTAAATTTGAAAATGATGCATTCAATGTTTTAAATTCTTAAAATTAATTATTAGTTATTTCTCTTAGAAATGAGAAAGTTTATGTAGTTAACTAAGATTTTTTTATTTCTAAAAATTTTCATGTTTGAATACTTTTCATAAATATTTGTGGATTTGTAATTCGATATTAGGGCTATAAAATATACACTCAATTAGAAATATTACTAGAAAATAAATAGTTAAGTATCTACCTAAACATGAGTTTACAAATGATAATGTCTGTAATGCTAGTCAAAATGGTAAACAATTCAAAATATCTTTCAAACCAAATAAAGATGTTTCAACTTCTCATCATCTTGAGCTGGTTCACTTGGATCTATTTGGTCCTTCTAGAGTTTCAAGTATAAGTGGCAATCACTATGTCCATATTCTTGTATATGACTATTATAGATATACTTGGACCTTCTTCATGGATCAAAAAAGTAAATCTTTCTCTCATTTCACCAAGTATTCTTGGAATATATAAAATCATATTGTAATTCATATTAAAACCTTATGAAGTGACCATGGTGATCACTTTGAGAATCAAGATTTTGATTCCTTTTGATCAAAAAATGGATATTTTCATAACTTCTCTTCTCCTTGGATGCCTTAGAAAAATGGTGTTTTAGAAAGAAGGAATATAACCCTATATGAAATTTTTAGAACCATGCGTAGGGGGTATGACCTACCAGTACACTTTTGGGTAGAAGAAATAAATAAATCATGATATACAATTAACAGATTCTTGATTAGACCTATCCTTAATAAAAATACTTATGAGTTGTAGAACAATATAAAACCTAAGTTTAACTACTTAAATGTTTTTTGTTAGAAAGTCTATATTCTTAACACTAAAGATAATATGGAAAAAATTGCCTCCAAGATTGGTGAAAGAATTTTATTAGGTTATCAAATTTATAGTAAAGACTGTATAGTCTTCAACAATAGAACCATATGTGTGGATGAATCTTTTCATGTCATGTTTTATGTGACAGATCCACAATAGCAGAACGCCTCTCCAAAAAATATTGAGGATGATATGCCAAATATAGACATAAATACTAAATATTTTGACCATCTTGTTAAAAAATCTATTAAATCTTCCAATTTTGGAAATTCTCTAGATTCTAGTAATGATGAACCAAAACCTATTGAATAACCTAAAATATCTATCCGTTCCTTTTCTAGACATGTTAGAACTCTCAAGAACCATTCTGTAGATACTATATCTGGAGATTTAGACAAAGGAACTCATAATAGAGCTTCTCTTAGAAATCAGGTTGAATATAAATATTTCTTATCACAACATGTACCTAATAAAACCAATGATGATATCAATGGGATTGATATGCAATTAAAGTTAAATCATTTTGAGAAAAAAGTTTCTAGAAACTTATTAATTGACCCAAAGACACCTTGAATATTGTCACTAAATTGGTGTTTAAGAATAAATTAGAATTATTTGTTAAGATAGTTAGAAACAAAACTATATTGGTTGAACAATACTATAGTCAATAAACATGAATTGAATATAAGGGAAACTTTTTCACCAATTGCTAGAATTTAGGATAGTAGAATCAGACATGCTTATGTAGAACATCTAGATTTCAATCTTTATCAAATTGGTGTCAAGATTTCATTTTTAATTGGTTTTATAATTGACGATGTTTTTTTAAACAACCCCTAGGTTTTACAAATCCCCACTTTCCAAATAATGTTTTTAAGTTAACTAAAGAATTATATGGTTTAACAAAAGATCCAAAAGCTTAGTATGATAGTCTCAACACTTTTCTTATTTTAAATTTTTTTACAAATGGTATTGATGATCCTACCCTTTGTATAAAAAAAATTTCCAAATATATTTTAATTGTTAAAAAATATGTTGATGACATTATTTTTTGATCCTCTAAAACTTATTTAAGTTTTTATTTTTCCAAGTTGTTGCAAAGTGGTTTTGAGGTGATTTTTATGGGGGGACTCAAATTCTTTCTTGGATTTCCAATATTTCAAAATAAATAAGGTATTGTTTTGAATCAATGTAAATATACTAAGGATATTTTAAAAAGATTTGGATTTTAAATCACTAAGAGTAGTAACACTCCAATGAGTACCACTTTTAAGTTGGACCTTGATGAAGCTGGTAAACCTATTAATCAAACCAATTATATAGGAATGATTGGAAGTTTACCCTACTTAACTTTTATTATTCCAAATATTATGTTTAGTGTGATCATGTGTGATTGTTTTTAAAGAAAACCCACAAGAATATAATTTAAATTTTGTGAAAAGGATTTTTAAATACCTAAAATATACAACCAATTTTGGACTGTTCTATCAGAGAGGAATGTATTTTTATTTGGTTAGTTTTTCAGATGCTAAATCTGGTGGATGTAAGTTAGACAGAAAGATATCCTCTGGAACATGTCAATTTTTGAGAAAGTATCTAGTTTCATAGTGTATTAAGAAACAAAATTATATTGCATTATTTTTTTCCGAAGCTGAATACATCACTGCTGGTAGTTGTTGTCCATAAACATTATGGATGAAACATACATTACTAGACTATGGATATCAATTCAGACAATCTCTTATAAATTGTGATAAAATTAGTGTTATTAATATTTATAATAATAATTTTTCACATTCTATGAAAAAACACATTGATGTAAGACATCAATTTTCAGTGACCATTATCAAAAATGTGATATAACTTTAGAGTTCATTAGCACCGAACATCATCTTGGTGACATTTTCACAAATCCATTGAACAATTAAAGAATGAACTACATAAGACCAAATTTAGGAATGATAAATCTATAGGAATATATTTTGTTATTATTTTGATAATTTTAAGAGAATTTTTTATAGAGGCACTAGAAAAGTCACAAAGATAGTGTCATACCAAAACTGACAGTATGAAGCTAACAAAGTCATGCTGACATTGATGACTTTGTGTCCTCGATGTTCTATCTTTCCAACACAGTTCTCCTGATGACATTAATTCCATGACAAGATGACACTGCAATTGTTATGTAACATATCTCATGTTGACCAATATGAATCATTATTTTTATGTGTTTTGTTTTTTTACTAAAACAACGCAGTTTCATTTATGTTTTTTAACTCGATTCACGATTTTACCATTTTGTAATTTAAAATGCCATAAATGATATAAATCGATTCAATCCACTAAACTCATTTACCCTTACACTTAATCATCCATTTCTCTCTCTACCTACCAACCTTTCACCTTATAACCTTCAAACCTAACTTTTTTATTAGCGCATTTAAATCCAAATCTTGAAGGTGGTGAGTCTAATGAATCTAAGAAATAGAAAGGAGAATCACGAAAATCTTCTAGACCTGTTAATTATTCCCTGGTGACTCCAAAAAAGAGGTTCTTTTTTAATAGATTTTGGAATGAAATTATTTTATGCTTAGTGTTTTATTGGATAAAGGATGGATTGAGTGCTTCTTAGATAATGAATGAACATTTCACCCAATGTTAGTTCTTGAGTTTTACGTGAATGTGTAGTTTCTTCTAGAAGGTAGTGATGTTTTTTGGATTAATTCCACAATGAAAGGGAAAAAAGAATCACTTTTTCATCTATAATGTGTGATAAATGTCTTAAGGTACCCCATGAGGGTGTGTTTGATAATTACTAAGGTAGTTCTCTACCAAAGTGTGACTTTTTCTACATTGAGATAGCTCTGAAGGAGCTTGCTGACAATGAAAAGCATAAGAGACCCATTGTTACAGAGTTAGATGGGGAGTGTAGAATCTTTTTCAAGTTTATATAGAATCCGATTTGTTCTATGAAAGTGGAATTTTCATATTTAATGTATCAATATATCTATTTTATTTTTAGACTGAGAATAGGGATTAAGGTAAATCTTTGTAGATACCTTTTTGTGCACATCAATGAAATGATCAAGCCTTATCGGAAAACTAATTCCCTATTTTATCCAAGGTTAATCTTAGCCACATTGAAAAAAGAAATGGTTGTGATAGTGGAGATTAAGAATTTCATTCATAGTGTAGTGGGATTTTTCTAATCAAAGAGATTTATAAAAGGATCAAGATCAATTGGAACCCATTGAAGAAATAATGGGTTGAGATGAAGATAAGATTTATAATAAGTCCAATCCGGTGGACCAACCAACTAGGAAATGAAATATAGATTTATTTGAATCTCGGACCATATGAGGATGTTTTTTACTCTTCAAATGAAGAAGAAGATCATGTCACACCGTTCAAAGATCAATGGTCACCTATTGATGATATGAGTGACCTTGACACTACAGGAGCAACCAAAGGTTTTTATTTTGGATCACCATGTCCACCAATTGGTTTAACCTTTCATGGGACCAAAATTGAAGACAATTTAGATGTTGAGATACAAGTCTCAAGAAAAGTATAATATGTTATCAAGTCATGTGTCTTTGTGAAAAAATTATAAGAAGAAGAAAAGGAAACAAGTAAAGAAGATGAAAGAAGTAGTGGAAGTGGAAATGGTAGTGAAGAGGAAGAAGGTGAAGAAAATGATGAAATAAATGGAATTGAAGAGCATGCCTATATAATTGATGATGATGATTAAGGCAGTGGTGAAGGAAATGAAAATGATAGTTACCATCATGGGGATGATCAAGGTGGATATGTATAAATTTTTTATGATTTAGTTCAGAAAGTTGTTGAATAAAGAGAAAATGATGAAGTTTATGATGAAGTGGAAGTTCAATTGATCCATGCACCTATGTTAGTGTATGAAAGAAGGATATCTCATGATGAAGGTGAGAAACCAGTGAGGAGAAAATAGATTGAGAGGGAGAATCATGTCAGAAGAGATCAAGCTAAGGGGGAGCATCACGAAGGAAGAGTGATACTTTACACTCTCACCACTTTGGATGATGATGTTATGTTTGAATATGTAGTTAATCCTAGATATGTAGCACTGGGTATGGATTATGAAGGCTCATATGATGAGTTATTTGTAAATGTTTCCCAATAATTAGTGGCTGAGACCCTTCCTAGTGACTCTATCACTAAAGCATACTTTGAAAGTTTTATGGAAGAAATTTGTTCAGCTGTGAATGTTTCAGTTTAATCTCAAATGGACTTTGATATTTAATAAGCTAGAATGGAAAACACACAGCTGAGTAATGAATTAAACTCTCCCAAATATTCAATTAAAGGGATGAAGAAGAATGAAATAGATTCTTCTACATTTGTTTAGGCAGTTGGTGTGGGTGAGCCTGATGCAATCAGAATTTCAGAAAAGGTTATAACTAAAATTCAACCCAATATAATAAAAACAGCTAAAAAAATTATTGGAAACACTACCATGTTGAGAAAAGAAATGACTAGGCATGTCTCTGTAATAAATAATTTGACCTCTATGTATAAAGGTTGTATGGAGACTGTTCTTAAAGATTTGAAGACTCATACCTCAACTACTAATGTTTCTTCTACCTCTGGTCAGTCATCTTAGGCCTTGGACATTGAAGCAGTTAGAGATGTTATTAAGGAAGATATTTAAGAATTGTTTGATTCTTCTTTATTGGCCAACCATGGAAAAATTGAGAAGAATAGTGACCATGTTCATGATATGGGAAGACTCTATTCCAAGATAGCTGATACATCAAATGCTCAGATTACAAAGAAGGTGGATATTTATTTCAATAAGATTATTACCAACCATCTGTTGACCAACCTTTTTAAGTATTTGATATAGAATTTGACACTGAATCCAGTTACCAGAGCCTTCAAAGACAATGTATAGAAATTTAAGGACTTCGCCCCAATACATGAAAAGGTCATGGAGAATAAAGATTATTTTGAGAAAGATATAAATTATGGTGGTTAAATAATTTAGTATTCCATAAAGATGTTGAATCCATATATTCATGTGTAGAGTGATGAAACCATGGTTCCTGATGCTTCACCTATTGGACATATTATATTAGTACCTCCACCTCAAATGTCAGTTTCTCAGGATCTCAGTCAGATTAGACCAGTGATCCAAGAGCAGATTCAACAAAATGTATTGTCACAACACAAACCCAGCCTTACACCTAATGTTCTAGAATGAGTGATCCTACCTCCTCAAAAGATTTCTTCAGACCGTCCAATTTCTCATAGACCACCTTATGAACCATCGATTGATCCCTCTATGAATGGTAAGGAACCACTTGATCCTGAGAAGTATTTTAGGTTAATCTTTGATAAGGATGATTTTTTTTCTTTGGTTTTCTTTTCCTGGAAATTTGTAATACGTTGTACATCATTGATTAATGGAATTTAGTGCTCTTTTATTTTATATATGTGTGTCATATCTATTATTCGCTCATATATATTATTCATTTAATTCATGTTTCCTTATTGATTGAAATCAAAAGGGCGAGAAATTTTTTTGATACCCTTTCACTTTTTGATAATCCTAAAAGGGGGAGAACAATTTGGAATTATCATTGTTTATTTTACCATTGATATCACTCATATGTATTTTATTTTCCTTACCTATGATTACATATGCGAAGAAAATTCATTAGAATTTGATTCTATTATTTTTGTTTCCTTTGATACCATTAATGTTTATTTTACCTCTCAACCTTATATATATAATGATAAAATTCATCAATAATGGGAGATGAAAAAAAGAATGATTATATTCCACAACAAATAATTGTACTTCATAATTCAATGACTTGTGATCATCAAAAAGGGGGATATTATTGGTCCATTGGAGTCAATTGTAAACCCCCTCTCTAGTATTAATGGTTTTAATAATCACACATCGTATAAAAACATATTAATCATGTATAATCATTTCAATAATGTTTATTTAAGTTTTAGTATGTATAATTATGATTATTTAGGATCACATATAATTTTAACACATTCTAATAATATTTATTTTGTTAGAAAATCCAAGAAGAAATATTTTCTAAGTATGATAGAATGACACCGACTGAAGAGATGAGACAATGGCAGTTCAACTGAGTCACCGATAGTGAAAAAAGACTCCCCAATAGATGACTCACTGTTAGTGAAATTGACATACTGATAGACCGTCTATCTCAAAGATTGTTCAAATGAGTCACTGATAATTCAATTTCCCCACTGATGCAAGGACTTACTGACACAAGGACCTACCGACACCAGGACCTACTGACGCAAGTACTTTCCAACGCATGGACCTACTGACGTAAGGACCTACCAATGCAAGGACTCACAGATAGTTTTAATGAGTCATCGAAGCTTGGAATGACTAACAGAATGACACAAAGATGGAATAATTCATCGATAGAAGGAGATACCAATAGAGAAAACACCGATAGACTATTTAAATTTCATTTTATTTAATATTATTTCTAATGGTCATATTTTGAGTGTTTTAATGTGACTAATTAATGTAATGATTTTTAAAGACATATTTAATGGGGATGTCAGATTTATGAGATACATCACCTACCTCAAACATGCACATTTTCAAGATATAATTAAATAAAAGAAATTGACATAAGATGAAAGATATATATAAAAAGTTTCACATGAATGATATATGTAAGAATATACTCGCATACATAGAGTACCAAAACCACATGGGAAACATATAGAATGAAAGATCACATGAGGAACTCTTTATTCCTACATGAAATGAACCAGAGAACTACTATCCACCAATGTTCAAACATCTCTATAGCATCCAACTAAACCTATGGAGAATAACATCTTATCCTCATAGAAGATAGAACATAGTGCTTCAAAACAATCTATTTTTAGTGTCTACTTCCAGAAATGGACTCCATATTCTTATTTGATAAATCATAGATTCTAGATCTGAACTGTATAACACACAGAGCCATCTAAACCATTTCTTATATTTTGTTTCTCTATTTTTTTTTCTTTTTTTACCTTTTAGAGTAGTTTTTTCATCTCTCTATAAAACACACATTGTCTCCTACACAAAACTGGAGGATTCTATATATCATCACAAAAATATATTTTTACTCTTATTTATCCCACATAGAACTGTGGTAGAGGTCCTATTTGACATGGTTGTATTATGTTCCCATTTAGAACTCTAGTAGAGGTATTGTGACATAGATGGTCTGTGTACTGTTGTGTAAAATCCAATCCAGGGTGTGGATCAAAAACCATTATCTATATTTATTTATTGGTGGTAGGTGATCACCAATTGGAGATAACCATGTCGCAGATTGAGACTGGACCTCTTGTTTTATATCTGTTGTGTTTTAAAATTTAGTTTTCTCTATTTTTACCAATATTTTATAAAACTAAATTTCACTTTGAAAGTTAGTCTTGGAAAGTGTTTATAGATATTTTGGCTTATAAGATTATTTAAAAAAGTTGTATCAATATATCATATTGGTGCAACTAAGAAATAATCAATCTTTTGAGAAATTAGTTAAATAGTCAAACTATTATAAATTCCCTACTTTGATTAAATATCTTGATATGTTTTTTTAAATTGGGGTAATATTTTAAATAATATTTTCAATTGAAATTTTTATAGGAACTCAATTCACACCCCTCTTTAGTGTCTTACTCCGACCAATAGTTGGAAAATTGGAAACTTTCACCACTTCCTCAAATCTCTAAATATTCAAATGTATCTCAAATTTAAAACCTCAACATTGACATCTTCAATCCTCATTATATTTCTCTATGATTTATGAAAAATTAAAATTCTAGTTTGACCACTTAATATATTTATACCTTTCTCAGCTTATTACAATCTGTTTCTTTCTTAGCTTTATTGAAATCCGTTTCTTTCTCATCTCATTACGATTGGTTTATTCCTCACCACATTGAGATCTATTTTTTCTCATCTCATTATGATATATTTGTTTTTTAGATCATTATTATATGTATCTTTCTCATCTCATTATGATATGTTTATTTATCATCTCATTATGATTGGTTTCATTCTTATCTGCATTACGATTTGTTTCTTTATCATCCCATTATGGTATTTTGACTAGCCTGGATACAATTTTCAATATCCCTTCCTCTTTGCATCTGGTTCGAATCAATTTGGGTATGATCATTTTCCTCTAAATCCTGAGTATAATCATCCTGGCAACAAAACGTTTTTTATGCTTCAGGTGGATGATCAAATTTTATAGTACCTAATTCCGATCAGCCTCACCCTAATGAAAATCCCATTATTATGGAATTATCATTATTATGAAATTCCCATTATGATGGAATTATCATTATATTGAAATTATCATTACAATGGATTTCAAATTATGATGAAATTACTATTGAAATGGAATTCTCAATATGATCAAATTCACTTTACTATGGAATTTATCACTCTTCAATTTTTAATTTCATCAAACCACCCGACCATTTCTTCAAAATCTTATATCATGAAATTTTTCATGATTTGTCAAAAATTCTTAATCAATGGTGCATCATCTAATTTTTTTATAAACTATAAAAACTTTCTAAATCCTGAAATCACATTATTATTTCAAAAACTATTTAGTAATTAAATGAATTTTCACTCATCATTTTAGATCCGATTATCTGAATCTGTTGGACCTAAGTATGATTATTCTAAATACAGAAAAAAAATCTCCCCCTTTTGTGTGCATCTGAAATTTTATCATTATTTACAAAGAACTCATTATGGTGAAATTAAATATTATTCCATGAAAAAAACATTACAATAAAAAAAATTAGTTGTCAACAAATACAAAATTTTGTTAAAACACTCCACAAAGGATCTTCAAAATCTATAAATTGTTTCAAGGACTTTGAGGATTTATTGATATAAATATTTGATATATCATCCTCAATATTTTCAAAACATGATTTAGGATCTTCTGGATCTATTAAAAAATGGTATAATTTATAGGTTATTCCAAAAACTAGTTATTTTATTAAATATACTATATGATTTTCTGGTGATTGAATAATCTAGGAACATTCCATAATCACTCTTTAGGGAAAAAATTTCCATATTCTAATTTTTATTAAGAACAAAGAATTTAAATCAAAACAAATTAATGTAATGAGCCATGGGTTTTCTACCATTCCATAATACATTAGGGGTATCCTTTTAAAGAGGTTTGATAAGAACTCTGTATATTATATAATAATATTTGTTGACAGCTTCATCCTAAAAGTAAATAATTAATTCATACACATTAATCATTTCTTAGAAACCTCTTAAAGTGTTTTATTCATCCTTTTAACTAAAAATTAATTACGGGGAGTTCTATGTGAAGATAAGTTGTTACTATAGCCATTTTGTGAGCATAAAGTCTCAAAATCATGATTCAAAAACTCACAAAAATGAACAATTCTATTTTTTTTGGTGATTCTAATAATGTTTTTTATAGACTAATCATATTTTGATAAACATATATAATATTTATGTTTGTGATCCAAGAAATAAACTCATGTGAATCTTCAATAATCATTGAAAACAATATAAACATAATTATTTCCTAATAAACTAAAAACTATAGATGGTAAAAAAATCCACACGAACCAAATCTTGGGGTTTATAGTTATAAACTTCTTTATTTTTCTTGAAAGAAGTATTATGGTGATTTATATTTTTATAGGGATTTCATAATTTTTTAAATGGGAATTGAATTTTGGGAAGATTATTAACTAAACCTATATTAATAACCTTCTTAAGTGTAAATATATTGCAGTTCCATAGTTTCCTATTCCAAAATAGATATTCATTATAAAATAAAATAATTAATAAATATTTTGAAAAAAATAATGAATATTTATTACCAACATACACATTATAATTCTATAATGTGGTAAATATTAAATCTACCTAGAATTATAAATATTAAAGTGATTATGTCTAAAAATAACATTAATATTATTATCACATAGTTTCGAAATTAAAACAAGATTATATTTTAAACCATCAATATTCAAAAATTTATAAATTATATATAGATTCAGAAGTACTGATTTTTTCAAGACCAATTATTTTTTGTTCAGCAATATAAAAAAATTGACATGTCCACCATACAATTTAAAAATATTCATGAAACCTATGTATCATCTGGTAATTTTTATTAAATATAAACTATCTAGATACATTAATTTCTTACAAGTATTATTAATGAATTTCACCCAAAATAATTAAATATGAACTGATATTGGTATCCATAATTTCTTGTGTCTAAATATATTAGAAAATAAATATATAGGAATCCAAATATTCTTAACTTATCAATCAAAAATTAAATTAGGAGATCTATAAATAAATTCCATTTTATGAAAAAAAATTACATAGACAGTTTATAGAATTATATGATGTTGAACTAGGAATAATGTTATTTTTACAAATTTTCCATTTTCTAGGGAGGAATCCCATTCTAGTCATATATGTTGGTGTAGTATATTCACCTATAATTATAGTTAATGTTTTTATTCTATGGGTTAAAATATAAAGCCCTTTTAAAAGCTATTAAATATATGATTTATTTTCATTATTCTCCATTAATATTGATAAATTATTTTAATTTTCATCTATAGGATAAATTTTATAACTATCATAAGGAAACATACACCCTTTAAATATTTTCAAATTTTTATTTAAGTTCATTCATGGTATCTATTAGAAATGATAAGTATGAAAATAATTATTCATTATGTATATTTTAATCTTCATGATATTTATTTTGATAAAGGATTAGAGCAGTATTTTTTACCTCAATAGTAGAACCCATAATAACATATTGGATTTCTCAATAGCTACATTCTTGAGACTATCTAAACCACTATAGTTTCCTTGTAAATAGCTTCAAGTATCATTCATTTCTTTGTGGTGTTTATTTAATTTACCATCATAATTATTATTATATTTTTTTATAAAGGAAATAAACATTAATACCCCCTTTTCTTTTTCACATGTAGTAGGTAACTTCAGAAATCAACGCATCTGTTTTTTTGATTTCCCATTATATCATATTTTCCACTACAATTTGGTTTCCTAAAAAACATTTTATTCCTAATTTTTTTTAACCATATAAATAAAAGGTCATTTTATAAATTACTATTTGGTTCATCTTTACTTCCACTATTTCTGTTATATTTGGTAACATGGATTTTTACTATGTTTTATTACAATCAATGAGCTTTTTATGTTTAGAATTATCATAATGGTTTACTTTTAAATACTCCTCACAAAATATCAGTTTTATAATTAGTTGCTTGACTGCAAAGTTTCTAATATCACTTGATTTTTTAATGTAGATAGTAATGTCTCTATAATGATTATACGAACATCTAAATTTCCTTAGTACATGTTATTTTTCATCCACATGTTGTTGAAATGCATACATAGTATTTATGATTTCATTGAACCTAATATATTGTTAATAAATAGATTTATCATGTTTTATTTTAAATTTTTCATATCTAATAGTATATTTATTCAATATGAAATTTGTAAAATTATGAATTCCATTATGAGATATAGAAAGAGTGTCCCAGATTTTAGAAGATGTATCAAAAGAACATACTCTATTATGCTCATCAAGTCCAAAAGTAAAACATAAATAATTCAATCTGTTTCAATTACAGTCATAAGTCATTTTTGTGGAATCACTTTGGTTGTGTCTAAGATAATTTGGTTTTTTTATATTTATCTTTAATAATAGCCCAAATGTAAAAACCCATGTCCTCATTTTGAATTTTACTTTTAATTTTACATTGATCATATTTTGAGCCATTAAAGTAATATATTATATTTGAAACATGGATATCAGATCAAGATGGATACATGAATAAAAAGGTATAATAATACTAATACAATAGAGATATTATCAAGGTGACTTGATCATGGTGTTTTATAAGGAATAAAAATATGAAAGGATAATAAAAAAATTCCTTCAACACAAAATGTTTGTTGGAGTAGAGGGCTCAAGTTGTGGAAAAATTAAGAATAAAATTAAAATATCTATTAAAATAAGAAATAAAATGAAATCCCATAATTTATAAAATTTAAAGTTAATTGATATATTAGGCATTACTAATTTTATGTTTTTTAACAACCTCAAAATGGTATTATAAAAAATCAGTCATAATAAAATGTGATTACCTAACATTCAGGATTACTCAACTCACATCAAACAACTGATATACAACTAGTGAAAATTGACTATCAAATTTATTCAAGTGCAGAAAATATTGTGGATAGAATATGACGTAATAGAGTAAATGAAAAACACATATAAAAAAACAATACGTTCAGTCTCAATATGAGAAATATTAATATCACTAATAAACAACCCCTATATAAAGAATGTTTTTTAATATAAATAAGATGATCCACAAACTAGATCTAGTATACATAATAAAATAACACACAAGGTTTTCCATGCTATCACCAAGCCTCTACCATAGATTTTCAAAGATAGATAAAGGGGAATAAAATTAAATAAATAATATAAATGTAATATTCAATATGGTATAGGATTATATTCTAAATAGTATTAAAATAAACTTATCACAACTCAAAAGTTAAGTAAAATAAAGGTGGAGAGAGAGAAAGATAGATTTGATGCATCTTTAACACTGATCAAGATTCGGTTGATCATTAAGGTTCGCTTCTCTTTCCAAAAGTCTTCATTTTTTATGAGATAATAAGGAATGATAATATTTTTTCTGTCATAATTTTCAATTATGTAAAGTAGAGAACTATGTGTTGTTGATTTTGAATCAGAGTAATAACACATGTTTCCTCTTATATTTTTCTGATTAACCTATTTCCCAATTAAATTAAATAATTTTTTCTTATTCATATAAAATTAATAACAATAATTGATATATCCTCTAATTTAGAATGTAATCTAGATGTCTTGAATGAACTAATTTTCCTTTTAATTCATAAAAATTATCCTATGGGATATATTAAATAAATATACTCCCAATTAAACATAGTTGATCCATGCCTTCCACTTTATCCTGAAACTTCATGATTGGTTTAATACTTAGGAAAAAACTTCTTCAAGGTAATATTTAAATTGTGTTAGAATAACTCACCTATAAAAGTCACTACACATGATCACACATTCGATTGAATTACTAATGTGGTCAATAAATTTCACGTGTGGATGATTCACTTCAATTTTTGGTATCATTACCTTAATATGTGGTCTCTCAAAGTCAACATACAGTCACTTCAATACCTTTATATATTTCCAAATATGTCATGTCGTCTCTTGGTTTTACCTTAGGGTCACTACAATTTATTTTTTATTTTTTGTAAATATTTTTTGAGATTTTCATCATGGTTGATCTATGATTCATACAATCTATAAGATATCATTACTCAGTTTCTCAAATTTCTATTTTCTCATTTCATTCCCCTCTTTATTTGGGTATGTTTTGGGACTCCGAAGGATAAAGAGAACTTTTGGGAGGAAATGACCTAAATTTTGAGGATGAATGTTTTTTTGAATAAATGGACTCTATATATAATGGTTTTAAAGGATTTGTGGGGTTTTCACAATGTTGGGATAAATATGGTGTTTGTTTGGATTTTTCAAGATAATATGGACTTTTAAAATCCTTTAAGATAAATACAAATTGTGAATCATTTATAATTCATTCATTGGACACTAGGTTGATGTCATATGTTTAGTTCAACATGTGAAAATTTTACACATCGTGAAAGGTTAAAAAATCATGAAAAGTATTCAGGTCTATTATTGGTTTTTAAGAAGATTTAGTGAACTTGTAAAAATAATGAATTGATTATATTTTGTGAATATTTTGATTATAATTAAATGATAAAATTGGGATTTTTAATCCAATGTGATGTTTTTTCAGAATTTTTGGGTTCCATTGATTACACATAGTGAAATGTGGTTTCACACTGTGTAATTATCACAGTCTGTTATTTTTAGAGAACTAAATGGGTGATAGATTATTCATTAAATTTAAGAAACTTCTCTATCAAAAAAAGAAGGTCTCCCATGCGATTTTGGAGAAACGTTTCCTTCCAAATCACTTCATTCAGTGATTGATCTTTGAGGTGGTTGCAGTGTGTTTCTCAAATTGTGTAATACTTATTCTTGTCCATTGTCATTAATCACGATAGTTATATTTCACTATGTTTATGGATCTACATATTTTTGATGATATTATTTATGATCCATTCTACATTATTCCTATGATATTTTTTATAAGGCTATCCCTTTGGTTATGTTTGGTGAGGTGTGTGAGTTTCTTTGAGCTATGTTGTGATCTTTCATTTTCACCTACCTCTTTTCTTATTGAATCAATTATGAGACGTGAGGATTAAATCTACATAATTCATTTTTGTCTTTCATATCTTCTTTGTTTGTAGATTCTTTTTGTGGTAGTGTGAGACCTAGTTTAGAGGTAGGTGGTTCTGTCTCTAGCCTATGTTGGATGGATTTTATTTATCTTATTTTATAAAAAATTATAGTTAAATTGGAATTATTGATGTATTTTTGTGGAATGGTTTCTGAAAAAATATGGACTTCCCGTATTTTATTAAAAGAAAAGGTATTTTTAGAGATTTTTGAAATAGATTTATGAAATGGTTTTCAATACATAATTTTTAAAAAATCGGTTGTAAACAATAACACTTGGGATGCCTTGAGTAATTAGGTGGAAGGTGTATCTTAGCACCATAATCTATTTATTACTAGTGGTTCATTTAGGTGGCATTTCTATGTTCCCATGGCCTATTGTTTTAGAGACTCGATCGACATTAGAGGGGTCCACTCATGGGGTTTTCATCTCCTTCTTATACATGTGTTATAAGGACTTGAGTGCACACTAGTCATTGATTGTTGTACAAGTAGCCTTCTAGCCTGACCTATAGTGATCGTTGGAGTGATGTTACCTATACATTATGTCGTACTGTTTTATCTTGTGCTAACTTGGATATGATATAATATATGACCCATTATTTGATTTTATTTGACTATATTGATATATATTTACATATATTTAATTATTTGAAATAGTTTTACATAAATTATTTAGGAATATTTTATAAGGGGAATGTTTTTACATTTCTTTTGATATAAAAAATATTTAAATGCTTATCACGCCCTGTATTCCTTAAGGTTGAGAATGTTTATATCATTATACATAGAATTTTTATGGAACACTTAGGTGGGACCCTACTAATTTGATTTATCTCACACCTATCACAAACCTTAAATTGGTATATAACTTTTTATTTATTTCATTATTGGGAAAGAAAAGGTTATGTGGTGATGTGGTGATGTTTTCTATCAGTTGTGTTTGGGTAGTTGGTGGTGAGATTGTAGTATTTTTCCCATGGTTTCACTTGGAGTACCATTCTTTGTTTTAACTTTCATTTGTTGTTAAACTTGTAGCATAGAGATTTTTTGGATACCATGGAGTTGTATCACTTATTTTGATTCATTTTTTTTATGAAATATTTTTTTTTCTTCCTTCATTTTTTCATTCCCTCATGTATATATATATATATCATGTTGTTAACTTCATGTTGGGTGAAATAATTTGTTTGGATGTTGTTGAGGCCTGAGTACTATTTGAAACCTTATGGGGATCAATAATTCTCATTTGGTATGTGGAGGCTCGGGTCAGGTACCAGTTTGATAGGGTATTCAAGATAGGTCCATAATAGTTTGGTAATAGAGGCAATTTTTCCTCAGGATTCCTTTTCTTAGGAAGATTTGTAGACTTGAGATAAATTTTTTGAGACTTGACAGATAAATCTCGGTGAGTTCCTAGCCCACTATTTTTAAGATTAGTCACAAGTTACAATGGGATATTTGGATATGTGTCCCATGTTAACATTTCTTGATCATAATATCAGTTTTTTACTTATGGTTTTGTGGTTTGAAGTGAGATTATTTAGTTTCCCAATCGTTTATTTTATTTTAGTGTGAAATAGTATGCACCCAATACATCCTCCATGTGTTCCTCGGAAGGGTTAAGTTAATAATTCATAGTGGATTATTCTTATAGTTCATAATATTATCGAGGCTATTATGTGATCGGTTTGTGTTGTAGACCAAAATGCACCACAAGCCCGGAACATAGTTGTTAAGGTACTACCAAGAGCTAGAGAGTATAAATATAAATCATTAGAATTTTTATGCAATAATCCAATATCCTTTAAGGGTATGAATGAACCTCAAGATTCTAGGGACTAGTTATAAAATATGGATCATATTTTTTACTCCCAAAATATGCCTGAGAGTATCAAGGTGAATTGTGTGGCATTCAAATTGGTTGATATCATCAAGAAATGGTGGGATTACATGGTAGATGTAGATAGGTATTTGGGATTCAACTACAATGGTTTCAAAAAACTATTCTCCCATCAGGTTTTTCTAGAAACACTAATGATGGATAAGTCTATGTAGTTTCTCTAATTGAAATATGGAGAGAGTTCAATGTCTTCACACACCAATTGGTTTGCTGAGTTGGTTCATTTTTTCTAGAGTTAGTATATAATTACCAGTGAAGGTTCAAAAGTACCTTTATAGTTTGTGAATAGATATCAAATCATAGGTATTTATATTGAATATTTCCAACTATGCAATTCTGATAGAAAATTAAATGATGGAAAATATGAATAGAAAAAAATTATTTTTATTCTTCCCCTTCCCCTTCACATAGTGGAATCTTCAATGCCATGCAGGTATAATGGGGAAGTGTAAGGATAATCACAGGAGGGGTAAAGGTGATTCTCATCAATTGAATCCACTAAACCTTCAAATATAGATATTAGTGTACTGATTACTTGCTACTAGTGTGGAAAGGTTGTTCACACATGGTGTTCCTATTCTGCACCTATGAAGATGTGTAAAATTTGGTGGTGTTATGGTCATATGTATCATTTCTGTCAAGTCATGTTTTTTCATAATTATGATCATGGATCGTCACCTTGAAAGACTATTTTAGAGTAGTTATATGCTTCAAGTACTAAATGTATCCAACCACATGTCTTAGGAGTGAATCAATTTCACACATTAGATGAGATTCTGAAAGAGGTAGACATGGGTCCAACGACAGTGTGATGTAACATTTTTATCGCACCGTCATTAGTGACTAATTTTTTTGATATGATTGTCCCACACTTATTTATATCCAGTCATTTTTTGGATATTATTAAACTTACAAAGGATTTTATCTCCTTTATTAGGGAGTTAATGAAACCTCTTATGAATAGGAATGAGGGGGAGTTTCAGTGTCCTCATTCACTATTGATAGCTGATGTAGAGTTTTCTTGGGATTTTATTATTCTCAATTTGGATCTATTTTAAATAATCATTGTAATGGATTAGATTGTCTCTTAACATGTAGTGGTTCATATTTATCATTTTAATGTCTCATTTTTCGGGGTCGATTAGAGATATCATGTGTTTCCGGGAAAGTGAGATCTGAGGTTTGTCCATGCTAGACCTTCTCTCTTAGAGCTCAGTAGTTCTTTCTCTTTTATAATTATTGATCCTGATGTTGTTCCTCCTATTTTTGATCTTCCCACTATGGTAGGGTAATTTATTGAAATTTTAATATATTATTTATTTGGTATTCTTCCATAGAGTGATATAGAGTTTACAAATGAACTCGTGTTAGGTACATAACCAATTTTGATTCCCACTAATAATATAGAACTAATAGACCCGAAGGAGCTCATGATTCAATTATACAAACAGATGGTGAAATTGTTTTTTTAGCCAATTAATTCACTTTCGAAAAAACATGTGCACTTTTCCAATAAGGTAGATGTTTCACCCATATTTTGTATAGACAATTGGAAATTGAAATGGGTAATGGATAAGAATAAGCATCTATTGTCTCATGTGGATAATTTATCTGCTCAGTTAAATGGGGAAAGTTGTTTTTAAAATTTGATCATCAGTTGGGTTATCATCATATTATAGTTCAGAAGTCTGATATTTTGAATAAGTATTTTAGGAGCATGTATTTCCATTATGAATATCTTGTGATGTTTTTTGGTCTGACGAAAAATCCTATAGTTTTTATACCATTAATTAAATAAATATTCCATCAGTATCTCAACACTTTGATGTTACTGTTCATGGATGATATTTTGGTTGATTCAAGATATGAGCATAACCATAAGTATTATTTGGTATTAGATCTATAAATAATGAGGATTCATAATTATTTTTTTGGATTTGAGAAGTGATGTTCTTAGGGTATGTGACTTCAGATAATGGATTACTAGTTGATCTAGAGAAGGAGTAGTCGGTATTTTCATGGAATATCTAGGAAACGTATTTGAGATTAGTATCTTCCTTATTCATTCTAGATATTATCAATGGTTCATCAAAGATTTTTTATTGTACGAATAACCATTCCATGCTATTACCAGGAATTGGGTGAAAGTTATTTTGGATGTAATGTGTTAGTTTTCATTCGATGGGCTAAAACAACTTCTAACATTAGCTCTTATTCTTATCTTACCAAATCCCTATAAGTATTTATAGTTTGTATTGATGATTATGGATCATTTTTGGGTTATTTTCTGATGTTGGGTGATCAAGTAGTGGATTAAAGATCATGATAAATTCAACAACATGAGAATAATTACCCCACTCTTGATTTAGATCCTTCCACTGTTATTCATCAGCTTAATTATTGGAATAAATATATATTTTTTTGGATTTTAAAGGTATTTTATGATCATAATATTTTCAATAATATATTCACTTAGAAATACATGAATCTCAGATATATATGGTGGTAGTAATACCTTCATACTCTTGACATAGAAATGTCCTACACCCCGAGGAAGGGGAATGTAATTTCAGAAAAATGTTGAATGAAAGTTTCAAAAAAGGATGTTCTAAAATTTAAGGAAGAGTATAAACTTATTGGGATATTCACTCGGTTTCACATAGATGAACCAGATGATGTTTTAGGTATGGTTTTGACCAATGTTTAGTTATTATCGTCTCTATTTTATTATATTATGTAGATTCTGCTGGAGGATTGCAAGGTGAGAAGAATTTGAGAAACCCTATATATTGGGGAGACTATTTCTGGATGGTCTCTCTTTGTATATGGTATTCTCTATCATGGAGATCGGTTTTTCTTCCTCATATCTGTGAAGAGCTCAGTTTTGTTTGACTATCATAGATCATTGTGGTCCATTAATTTTGGCATTAAAAAGATATATTATCATATGATTTATATATTTTTGGGGATATGAATGAATAAAAATATAGTAGGTAATATTTCCACTTTTATTTCTACCAATAGACAAAAGTCATAATCTAGAAAAATCATGTTTTCTTCAGCCTCTTTAGGTACCAGTTTGGAAATTGGATGAGGTTTACAAGGATTTTTTTTTATTTTAATAGACTTTTTGAGGAAGAAATGTTATCTAGGTTTTGATTGATCCATTGAAAAATTTATCTCACTTCATTTGTGTTAGGGAAAAATGTTATATTCTAGGTAAGTTGTATATGTAGGTGATTGTGAGGTTACATGGGGTTTCATTTTCCATTTTTTCCCACAATGATCCTAGGTTTACTAGAGGATTCTGTGTGAGCCTCCAATTAGTGATGGGGACTCATGTTAGGTTGAATACAGTTTACCATCCAAATATAGATGATCATATGAGGAAATATATTCAGATCCAAGAGGATATTATCATTTCTTACAACTTGGATTTAGTGGATCACGGAACAACCATATGATAGAAGTTGATTTTTCTCATAAAAAATATCATTTGTCTATTAAAATATATCCCTTTGAGGATTTTTATGGTTTGCCATGAAGATAACCTCTTTTCTGGGAAGAGGTGTGTGAGGCCTATTTGGTGGGACTGATTCTAATTTAGTGGACATCAGAAAGGAATCCAGATATATGATGGTGTCTGATTATATCCCAAAGTTATCATAAAATTTATAGAGATCATCAATATCATCTTTTAGAGTTTACCATTGGTTAAGTGGTTTTCTTGAAAGTTTATCCTTAGTTTGGAAACTGTTGGATTGAAAAATAGAGAAATTTTCCTAGATATGTTGGACGATTTGAGTTTACTGAGAATCTTCAAAAGGTTGATTATCGGTTGGAATTTCTAGTTCAGTTGATAGTTAATCATGGTGTTTTCTATATATCAATTCTCATGAAAAATAATGTTGATCCCACTCATGTTATAAGGTGGGAAGAGATTGAGTTGAAGCTATATGCTTCTTTTAAGGAGAAACCCATGGAGATTATTGACTCTCATGGGAAAGTATTTCATGGGAATTTGATTTCATTTGTCAGAGTGTTAAAGAAACATGGATCAACTTCTTTTGAGACAAGGGAATGTGATTCATTGATGAGGGACCATGTTCTCACCTCTTTTTGAACATCATTCTTCCACATGACTTCTTAGGGATGAATAATCTTATAGAGGGGAGTTTGAAACATCCCATTACCCAATTTCAAGTATTTTTCTTTTATATTTTTGTTTCCCTCTTTATTCTAGTAATTTTTTTTGAATCCATAGTTTAGAGAACAATTCCTCAAAAAAAAATTACCTAAATTTTGTAGATATATATCTATTGGGATTAATTTTTTATGGGTATAAATGTGTTAAGAGCTTTGTGGGGTTCTCCATTAGTTCAGACAACTTTGGTGTTGATTGGTATTTTTATGATAATCTATTCTTTTTTCTATCTTTAGGAGAAATATACATCATTAACCATTTACAAATCTTTTATTAGTCTCCGTGAAGATTTTATTAGTTTTTTTTGGAGTGTTAAAATATCTCATTCCATGAAAGGTTTACACATAGTGAAAAGTATTCACCTCCTGTAATGGTTGTTTGGAAAATGTTCTAAACCAATATTATCAATAAAAGTATCATATGACTTGAATATGTTTCACATCATGAAATGGTAAAATCATTATTTTTTAAAATAAGAGAAATTTTTTTATTGTATAAGGTTTTTTAGATTACTTGTTGTGAAATGGAGTTTCACGCCATATAATTATCATGGTCTATTATATTTAGGGATTTGGATGGTTGATTGATTATTTATTCAACCTCAATATCTTTTTGACTGAACTATGATCTCTACCATTTGATTTTAGAAACCCTATCTCCTTATAAATCACTTCATTCAGTGATTGATCTTTATTTCAGTTGTTGTGCAGTTATATAGGGGATTAACCTTATGGTTATTAATTTTTTTGACCAGGATAACAATGTTTCACTATTTTTATAGATCCATTGATTTATGATAATATTTTTCATGATCCATTCAAGATATATCTTTTGATCTTATTATGGATTCTAAACTTTGTGTTGGTTATTGTGTGGCATGCGATTTAATCTATGATATGTTGTGATCAATCCTTTATTCTGATTACTTTTATAATTTTGTTAATTACAAGATGAAAGGAATAATTCTAGGGCCTCTATCACTATATATGCATTCTTCCTTGTAGGTGGATTCATACCATGGGTATCTGTGACCACATTTTGTGGTATGAGGTTATTAATTAATCCTATATTGAATGAAATATATTTATCTAGTTTTATAGATTTTCTACAATTTTGTTTTATAAATTATTTGGCCAGATTTATTTGTGTATGTGGAAATGGGTTTTTGAGAAAATACAGGGTTTCTCGTGTTTTGTTAAGATAAATTGTATTTTCAATGAAATATCAAATAGATTTTCAAAATGATTTTCAAAAAATAATTTTGATAAAATGGTTTAAAAAGTGTAGAACATAGATAGAATTGGTTACTTAGGCAGAAGTTTTATCTTATGGTTATCATCCTTGTATTATTGGGGGTTCACTCATGGGGTGTTCATCTTCTACCTAGGAACATTGTTCTAGGAACCTTATTGACATTATAGGGGGTTCACTCATTAAGTGTTACTATTCCCATTAGGCATGTGTTCTATGGACTTGAGTGTGAACTGGTCATTGATTATCGTATGAGTACTCTGTTAGCCTAAAATATTGTGATCCTTGGGTTGATGTTACCTGTTATTTGGCTTAAACAATTTTTCCCTTTACTTTTACATATTTTATATGATATTTAATACATTATTTGATTTTATTTGGTTACTTTGATATATATATATGTATATATTTATTTATTTATTTATTTATAGTTATTTGAAAAAAATTTACCTTCTTTATTTAGAACAGTGGAATAAAGGGGAAATGTGTTTCAAAGATTCTGATTTAAAAACTGCTTAACTGGTTATTAAGACTTGTTTTCCATGAAGTTAATAATGTTCATAATATCATATAGATACCTTTTATGGAACAACTGGGTAGGGTTATACTAATCTTGTTTAGCTGAAACCCTATGCACCCCTTCAGTGATGTGTACACCTTTATAGGTAATTTGATGAATGGAAGGGTAAGGTGACACAGTAAGGTGGATAGGTTTTCCTTCAGTTGTTTCTAGGTATATGGTGATGAGATGGTGGGATTTTTCTTACATTTTCACCTGGAATGGATATTTTGGTTTTACTTTTCCATTACTAGCAGACTTGTTTCATGGATATTGTTTAGATACCTTGAGTTGTATCACGTTTTATATTTCCTTTTTATCATGAAATATATATTTTTATTCTTTCAACATTACATTCCTTCATGTGTGTGTGTAGATATATATATTCCATTTTTTCTAATTCAGGTTGGGAGAAATAATTTTCTCTGTTGCTTTGATTCCCTGGTGTTATTTATAGCCTATTGGGATCACGAATTCCCTTCATGTATTGATATATTTGGTATGGTACAAGTTAGAGATTTTTTTTGGGTCATTTATGTTGCACAGTCAATCCACTTTTTCATACAGTTTCCCCCATATTTTTTAAAATTTTCATAATATCCATATTTCTACACATAATAGAATTAAGTTCTTTATGTTTTTGATTCATGGATTTAATAGTCTCTCTGAAATTTAGGAAGATATCCATAAATTCAAAAAAAATATAAAGAAAACAATCATAAATAATTAGAATCAAATTAAACATGATTTAGGTTCATTTTAAGAAAGAATTATTAGACTAAGTCAAAAGTTTCATTGAATGATCACCATATAGTTTTTTGAATTTTTCATCAATATTATCTTTATGATCATCAAATTTTTGAAATTAATAACCATTACAAAAGAGTTTTTTACTCATATATATCATACTGAGGATCATGAAAATACCGCATACACTCAACTCCTCTTACTTTGGACATATAAACATTTGATCTCAATCACATTATCAATATTTTTTTATGTAGCTCTTCTACAATATCAGGTCCATCGTATATTCACCAATTTTACTTCTAAATAAACAAAATCATTTTTCCAAGAATCATCTTCTGATAGTTCATATTTAGTGAGTGCATCCTCTAGTAATCTTATCATCCTGAAGGGTGTCAACATGTATTTTTATTTTTTATCTTTTTTTAACTATTATTTTTTGGATTCCCATTACCTTCACATCCAATACTAATAGATTTTAAATTAATATTATATATTAGAGACAAAAATCCATTGTTTCAGAAATGTTTCTCATATGAAAATAGTTCTTCCAAGGTAACTTTACTATCCAAGGATGGATTTTCAAAAACTTCATCAATGTGTAGTCCAGATTTCAACATCATCCTTTATAATTCATAAACATGAACTTGGATTCTTAATATCATTAGCATGAACATGAATTAAATAGTGATTTTATCAATATTTAATGCTTGTATGATATTTTTACATAATTCCATCTAAAAAATCACCAATTATGTTTATTTCTTCTTATGAAAAAAATCAATCCTTTACAATTTCCATAGGTAGCATCTTTTTCATCCTCATTTCCAATATATGTATGGACATTCACTAGAATATATAATAACAGGAATCTTCACTATAAGTTCTCTATAAGATCTTCGAGATATATTTTTAACATTTAGCATCTTCCTGAATTGGGATCCCCCATTATCATACAACCCAAATTGAAAACCATATCACATTTAAGACAAATACAATCATCACAATCCATTGGGTTATTCAATTTCTATATTTGGATTTTTTTTATAAATACCCTTAAATTTATCATATAAATCACTCATTAATATGTAATTAGTAGTTTTATTTTTATATCCCACATATTGATATTAAATATAAAGATTTAATGATATAGGAAATTTCATACTAATACATTATTTAAAATTTAACTTCCCCTATTATTAAATGTGATCCACTTGAGAGAATGGTGGCATCACATTTATCTATGTGTTGAGATATAAACTATTAAACTCCAAGTCCACATATTACTACTCAGTGCAGAATATAAGAGTGATAAATTTAGATATATAATTTGTCTGTAAAATCATCAGTTTATGATATAAACACAAAAATATCTTTCTTGTGGATTCTTATGTTTTTTACATATAAACACCTATACTCATCTTTACGAAACACATGAAAAATTATCATGTAAAATAATATTTTCCACATTTCAAT
Source organism: Viscum album (assembly GCA_963277665.1). Lineage (NCBI taxonomy): Eukaryota > Viridiplantae > Streptophyta > Magnoliopsida > Santalales > Viscaceae > Viscum > Viscum album. The sequence continues at coordinate 1,789,168,452 of OY728146.1, forward strand.
TTTATTTCAAATATAAAATACACTCACACATAATAATAAGAATTTATGCAATCAATAATAGGATGCTAATGTGGGATGAATTTACCTCATTTATGTATGTCCATATCTCTAAATTTTCATTAAATATTAGCATCTTGAATCATATCCACCTGTCAACTCCCATTCAGGGTATGCATTGTAACATATCAAAATCATGGCTATAATTCTTTAATATATAATCCAGTAATAACATTTAGATACAAACTGATGTGTTGGGAGGATAAAACATGGTTCTAATTAAATCACTTCATTATGGATATGTTTTAAAGATATAAAATTTTCATAGATTTTATCAGGTTATCCCCTTATATACATTATCATAAATTCCCTGTAATAATAAGAAGATATATATATATATATATATATAAGAATAAATTGAATTCATTTTCAACTCCTTAATGAGTGAAATAAGTGTGAGATTTTCTTCTCACCCAATAAACTCTTTTAATCTCAGCACTAGTTTATTGATAAATCTTCCTTATAGCCCCTTATTTGACTTTCATGACAAAACAATTTATTTTCAACATGGTCATCCTTCAATTTTATCTTTTATTTGGTGTGTAATTGGAATTTTATCACTTTATAGAAAAACATAATAACGTTTTTTCTTGGCATATTTTAGTGTTTTTATTGAAATAATTTCACAAATTCCTTAGGAACATTCTATGAATTCTTCTTATCTAAGGAATCCTTTTGTGTAGGATAAATATTAGAACATGAGGTCATTGGTTCTTTTATTTTTCAATAACTACATAGGCCCCAATAGCCATGTCATGCAGTTTTCATAACTGTGTCCAATATTTTTTCACCAACCACAAAGCTTTATAGTCATCTATGAGTTTATCTTATTTTGAATTTTCTCAAGTTCTCCTGGGATATTTTTCACCAAGACAAACATTGTATTTTTTTTATTGGATTAATTATAGCAGTTAATCCAAATTTGTTTATCCTACTTTTATTTTCATGGTATATTTAAAATGCCATATAATGTTTAATTTTTTAACCATATAATTATATTCCCTTTGATTTACCATCATTCTTAGCCTTCTTCATGGGTTCACATTGTTTAACTTTCTTCTTCTATTTACATCCCATGAAAAAATAACCATATTTTATAATAATATTATTTAACTATTATGGTATTCTTATTTTATTGACATATTTTAGTACATGATTGGTATAAATGAACTAGAACTCGTCATCACAATGACCACTTCTATTAAAATATCAATAAAAATTCATTAATCTTTCAAAAATATTTTAAATATATAGATTCATTACCACATATTTATGTGTACTTTGCATCAACTCAATATGTTTTCTCATAATTTAGGTCTAATTCTCATCAATCTACAACTTCTAGTATTTTTATGAATTGAAATAGTTTTTCAACAACTAATGTCCTTATGTCTAAATTTTTTCATAGAAGAAACAATGCACAATAAACCTCATTCTTTTTCCTTCCATTATATTTTATAAATCATTATTCCCTTAATGTTTTTAGAGTACACCATTTTTATTTTTAGTTTTCTTGGGAGATTCAATATTATTGATCTTATTTACATCTACCATTGATATATTGGTGGGTTTTTCATGAATATTATTTATCCATTGTTTTTCTATATTTTTTTTAATATTCACCGGCCATAAAAAATATCAGTATATGTAGATTTTTCTAAAAACATTGATATTTTTCTAGTATCTCATATTAGATTAATTATTTTAGTATCTCAATACCATATCGCTATTTTAATAATTGTTTTTAGAAACAAGACAGTCATTAGAAGTATTCATGTCAAATGATTTTTTATTTTTAATACCTTGAGAAGTTTCTACATGTGTAACCTCCAGATTTATCATTTTTACATATAACTCAAGAAACTTATGGTTATTGGAAGTATATTGAATATATAAAATTTTGAATATTACACCCCATTTATTTTATATCTTTACAATCCAATACTTATGATTTTTAAGAATTTGTTAAAACAAATTTTCAATTTCATTAATTTAAATGGAATTTATTTCAAATTGGGAATCCTTTACACATATATTATTTTTGTGAGTTTCTACTATAGCATGAATATTTTATTCAATATGTTTACCTGTAATATCCATATCATGAATAATATAATACAATAATTCTTTATCCATTGAGAATTTTTATTTAGTCATCATTATGTGTTTCACCATGGATTAAACATATTTGTTGAGAGAGTTGTGGTTTAGTAAATATTCCACTAAATCTTTTTTTCATAGATTAATTATACATATTTGATTATATTTTCACACCTTTTACATCCTAAAAGAAATAAAATGTATGGGTAAAATATAAGTCAATAAATTATTTAAGTAGCCTTTAACTTTAGAGTATTGTTCTTCAACTAATTTAGTAAACAAATTCTCTGCATACCCCTCACTGCTTCAACAGGATTCTTCTAGAGGATTTTTATCAATAGATTCAATAATTATATTTCAAAATTGATAAATTTCAAAAATTGGTTGATCTTATTTCTCATTTGAGATCTTTCTCATCTTTTTATCCTCTTTATTCTATCTTCTCTTTAGGTTTTTATATAAAATCACTATTTTTTCACTTATATGGGTGGGAAGATCTTTTTATATTTGGGGAATTTATTTCTATTATTTAAATATGAATTTCTTAGATATCTAATAAAACCCAAGAAAGAAAATATATCTAATTAAAGTAGAAACCTTAACTCTAATTCCACTTTACGTTACATTGGATAGTACAATTGCAATGATATGGGGTGAATTACGGTGGACACATTTTATCAAAAAAAAATCCAAATAAAATTTTAAACCCCTTTTTAATTTGAACCTTTATACATGTTGGGATGATTGTATATTATATATTCACAATCACATAAATAGCACATGTAAGTCAAAAAATAAATGTACCATAATAAAAAAAATCATGGTTTGACCCCATTGTGGGAATATTATCCTTGTTATGTTTGGGTACAATATGATCCATGAATTTTAACATTAATATTGTAAGTGAAAATAATGGAGTAGTTATCTCCCTAAACCCACTTTTCTAGTGATAAGGTACCACCCGTTACTCACTAATATATTATATCGGATCCCACCAATTGATCAAGGTTATATCCTAATAAAAATTTAGTATCAGGATTGAACAATCTTATATTATTCTAAATTCCCCAGATACTCAACCATACTACCTCTAAAAAATATATTTAGTAATCTCATGTATGTATTTTTATCACAAAGTAGGATCATGTTCCCCATCATAGGTCTTTAACAGCCACTAAATGAATATATTCTAATACATGTATATCATCCTCATACTCTATTAATATTTATAATATGTAACTTATGAATCACCTCAAATTTTTTTAATTATCCTAACATTTTAACCTTTTTTAGTATAAAAACTATTTATCCTTGATATGTAAATTTTTGTCTCTTAATTTCCAGTTTTTCAAGTATTTTATCTTCTAGATTTCTAACTTTTAAAGTATCCTCAACATTAAATTTTAGAATATTATGTTTTAGTTCCTCAAATCCTCAAACCCAAACAATGTTCATAACTTAAAGGTACGTTCTCATATTATGAAAAACTATGTATTTACATAGGATAAATTCAAACTACAAATTATCATGTATGTATATTCACACAACTGATTTTTTTTTTTAAATTGTTAACACAAGGAATAATTTTTCGAAAACCAAATATGAAAAATAGAGCTTTTAGATCTTTGAGAAAATAATTTTCAACTTATAATCACTACTATAAATTGTGGAATTTTCTATGGACCATTTGTGATGGGATCCTATCTCAAAAACCCTTTTGTGACGGGACCCCTTCGCAAATGACCAGTTGTAGAAAAAAACTTCACAAATAGATTTTTTTGAAATGGGATGTGAACCTATCACAAGTGGCTTCCTCGTGGTTTTTAAATAACTTATTATGATGACACGTCATAAATACTATTTGCAATGGGACCTACCACAAATACTATTATAGACGGTTCCCATCAAAAATGTTTGTAATGACTATTTGCAATGGGCCCATCGAAAATAGTGTAAAATATTAATATTATTATTGGAAAAATATTAATATAAATGAAATAATAATATTAATATTAGTAAAATGATTTAAATTATAAAATAATGAAATAATATTCATAAAATATTAATAATAATATTGATAATATGATAACAATGTTATTACTAATATTAATATAATTAATATAATAAAAAAATTAAAATAATGAAAATGTAAATGTTCATAAAAAATATAATAATATAATAAAAAGAAAATAATCAAAAATAATAATTAATAAAATAAAAAAATTAAAAATTTTAAATAAAGTAATAAAATAATAAAAAATTAAATAAATAAAAAAATATAATATTTGAAACAATATAAAAAATACACTATATAAAAATGTAGATAGTTAATATTACAAAAAAAATTATATTCAAATGTTTGATCATAAAAAATAAATACACCATTGAGGGGGAGGGTCGTCTCGAGGAATGGGGGAGGGAACTACATCCCGAAAAAACGTGTTAGACGTCGCATGTACTTTAACTTCACCTGCTCCTACTACTGCCATCATAGATGCATCTCTTCCTGCATCTCCTACTACTGTTGCTGTTGTTGTAGGAACTCTTCATGTTTTTGTATTTAACAACCTGACTCTTTGGAAAAGGTACGGATCGTTAGTTTTTCTTTCGAACCTTTCCTTTAATCTTGTTAAATGTGTGTAATGTTCTAAGGAAGGTCCGGGTAGCGTCCGGGGTTTGTTCAGAGCCCGGGAGTTTGATAAATTGTAACGCCCCGATTCTAGTTACCCAGAGTCGGTGCATTATTACATAAAATTGGAATGATCATAAGGAAATCATGTCTCGAAAGACTGATCAGTTTAGTATTTCTGGAAACAAGATTAACACATAACTTTGACTTTACAACTTGAAAAGAAATACAACACAAATAAATTTCACTAGAAACATCCATGCCTCCTATATTATGTCTTCTGGTCACTCATAACTAACTTCTTCATATCCTGTGAAAATGAAACATAAGAAAGGGGTGAGCTCAAACGCTCAGAAAGGGTAAGTAATACAGCAGAAAATGACATAAATATTAAGCATGGTAAATAATTGAAACCACAAGCATTTACCCATAAAAACATGAATAATTTTATGGAAATAATATGAGATGAGTAAATAATGCCAAAATAAAACATAATCATTGGTATTCTACAAGTCGAATGACCACATGAACCTTTAACATTATTTCCATAATGATGGAATGTATAATACCGGACATTCTGAAAAAAAAATTCAAGGCCCCGGCAAAGACGTCTAAAAATGATTAAGGCCTCGGCCAAAACCATAAATCAAATTGGGAAAGGTCCTCAGCCAATTATACATCTATATGTCTCATGAGACCTACCGATGCAACGAGGAGCTATAGCGGGCACCACCCATCACCTAATAAGTCCAATACATTCCTCATATGAAAAGGTTTAAACATATCATAAACATTCGTATTAAAACTAGAATATGAAATGTCAATACTTTAACCATAAATCATGAATGGTATAAAAATAGAACATCTACATTCAAACATATCACAAAACCTTTAATACAATATGGAAGTTTTTTATCATAATAAATCAACTCCAAATAAACTTAAAATCCATCAAAGGATGTTGACATAGATGAAATCAAAATCCTTTTTAGAGAAATATCTCTTTCTATTTTGAAATCATTTAAGAGTCACATAATTGTAAAATAAAACATTTACTTTCAAAATATTCTTATAATCTTGTAAGGGAAGCTTCGACAAGTTTATAACTTTATAAAATAGCTGCACCCACCGTATCAGTTAAAAAAAGAAATTCTTACCTTAATTTTGTCGAAAAGGTTAAAAAGGACCTTGTTTGGAAAAAAATGGAAAGATTCCTTTATAAACATCTTACAAAAAGTCAAAAAAGGGTATAAATGACATTAACCCATATTATGTGAAATAGTAAAAATGTTTGTAAATACAGTTTTAAGAAACATGCCTGTGGATGATAAAGAGGTCCCAGTAGATAATTACGTATAAACAACCTCATATAATGAAGAGATTGTAAAATAAACCCTTACCTTGTACTTTTCCTTGGTTGAGGGTAGGTTAACCTCATGTATAATGGTGAAATAATTGTTACTAAATTATACAAGAATCATATACATTAATATGATATCATATATGATCTTTTAACATTGATTTGTTAATAATATCTTAGTATTATCATCATTTCGGGTGTTAATGGATTCATTTTTCTTTATATTATTTGTTATGTGAGCCATATTTTTTATTTATGGGATGTATATTATTCATATCCAAAATTATATCAAGTCCTTAAACATTATTTTTAATCATCAAATGAGAATTAGACTTGAATGGATACGATGGGGAATAAATCTCATCGCGTTCGTGGAGACGGTACTCCGTACGTACGCACGAGCAATAATATCATTATTTTTGATATTAAAATAATATATAATTGGATGGTATATTATATATACAGAATAATTATCATGTTATATTTATTATTTACATGAATTAAACATCATTATTATACCCATCAAAATAATAATTTTTTGAATCACAATTACACCATGATGTGGAGACGGTAAGTCGTACATACGCATGTATGGTGACATGTCATTAAAAGGATGGGTAGAATAATGAGTACGGTTGTAACATATTTATAATAAAATCAAAGTATATAGAATATTTTGGAGTTATTATTTTAGAATCGGAATAACAAAGAAAGAAGAAGTTGAAGAAGAAAGGAACTTGAAAGAGGGTGGTAAAAACATTACCTCTTAATCGGGTTCTTCCTTTTGATTTGATCAAAAGGGCTCCTTAAGTTGGCTTTTTGATCAAACTAAGGCCTCTAGGTGTAAGTGAGGGAAGTTGAGAGAATATTTGGGAAGGGTTTGGCCGAGCCAAAAGGCTTTGAAGGTGTAAATTATAGAGAAGGGGAAGTGCCCTTTTATAAGAGGGGTGAGGGGCACCTTTGGAAAAGATAGAAATATTATTATATAATAAATCCATATTCAGTTTCTAATTTCTCCAAAGTTAATTATTTAAAGTTTAAGGTGGTGATGGGTCGAAATACTTTCAAGCAGTAGATTTTAGACTGGTTTGTGTCACTATATTAACCTTATCATTTATATATAACTCTTAGTTAAATAGTTTGACATTTACCATGTATCTTTGTATTTTTATATTATATAGTTAATAAACATACTATATACATCCAAGATACCCCCAAGTGGTCTATTAATGATACCCCTATCATGATATAAGTCTTTTGGCCGAACCTTCGATTTTTAGGAATAGAATATCAATTAATAATATAATATTTGTCTTAAAAACCCTTTTATGTCAATTTTGACACTATTGGATATTTTGTTTTTGATAATTTCATAACAGCATTATTACTTCGAATAAAATTTATATAAACAATCCTAATAAATCATATTAACCTAGAAAATTATTGGAATTCACAAAAAGTTTCAAATTAAATTTATTTTGATATTTATAATATCAATTATTTTAATATTTCACTAATAAGGTAATTACTGCATCATCATTGTGTCATAAATAAATTAAATTATTTAATGTATAAAAATTATAAATAAAATACCATTATATAGGAAATATTTTTAGATTTATAATTAAAAATTATAATCTAATTTATCTTATGTATATCCCTATATTATAAATTTTTTATTTTTAAACTTTGATTTTAACTCTTTTAACTCTTCTTTGAATTAAATAATAAAAAATGTCCTAATCTAATCCAAGTGGACCTAAATGATAATATTTCATTCCTAAGGTTGTTTTGGTCGAGACACACTTGTACAATAGAATTAGGACATGTGTTAGGGTAATATTAATATCATTTTTACCCTTAATTACACTATTTACTTTAAACCGTGGTAATTAAAATAAAAAAGTTACTATTCACCAAAAAATATTTTTATCTTACTGAACAAAATTTTACTCCTTGATATTAACTGTGTCTCTTGTATTTTTGAAATTCCACTCACAGAAGCGGTAAAATTAAGTTTTATGTGAATTTATAAATTTTCCTAGGAGGTGGGTAAAAGACCGTGAAAAGTTTAATAAAATGTTTATGTATCTAAAATTATTCTAAACTAACTCCAATGAATTACATTGAACTTATATAGGTATTATGTGTCTATTTTGTCCTTAATTAAATTTAAATAAAATAAATAATTAATTAAATAATAAATCGGTTTTAAACTATAACTCAGTGTTTTTTCACTATTCATCAAAAATTGAATGTTTTCAGAAAAATACCAAAAATTCACCCTAAGATAATTTCGATATTTCTAATCCAAAAATGAATTTCATTTTGAAAGATAAAATTTATAAAATTTCAAAAATTGGGTATTAATATTCATAACGGCTAGTTTGATTGGTTGTGGTGTGTGTTAGAACTTGAAGTTGCGTACAACACATGCTACTGTATTATTCAAAGAGAAGCGTACCATGGAAGCTTGGGATGTTACATTCTCCCCACCTTAAAATAATTTCATCCTCAAAATTTATAGAATATTATTGCATAAAAAGACTCGGGTGGTTCTTCATCATAAGTTCCTTGGGTTCCCACGTTGCCTCTTCCATCTTATGGTTTCTCCATAGAACTTTTACCAGATGAGTCATCCAGTTTCTCAGCACTTGTTATCTTGTATCAAGAATTCTAACGGGCTCTTCAAAATAAGACAGATCGGGTTCTTGTTCTAATTCCTCGTAAGTGAGTACATGCGTTGGGTCAGGCATGTATTTTCTCAACAGGGATATGTGGAACACATCGTGAACTTAGGAGTGACTTGGAGGTATTTCCAAATGGTAAGCTACACCCCCAATTCGTTCTAGAATTTCAAAAGTTATGATGTACCTGGGACTCAATTTACCCTTCTAACCGAAACTTATAACTCCCTTCCATGGAGATACCTTCAAGAAAACACGATCCCCTACCTGAAATTCCAAATCCTTCCTTCAGTTATCAGCATAGTTCTTCTGCCTACTTTGAGCTGCTTTGATGTGGTTTTGGATTACCTTCACCTTTTCCATTGTTTCCTCCACCAGTTCTAGGCCTACGAGTTTTCTCTCACCAACGTCATCCAAACAGGTTGGTGTGCGAAATCTCTTTCAATATAACGCTTCATATAGTGACATCTTAATAATTGAATGGATCTATTGTTATAGAAAAATTCCACCAGAGGTAAGTATTGATCCCACATACCCTAAAAGTCAAGTGAGCATGATCTCAACATGTCTTCTAAGGTTTGAATAGTCCATTCTGATTGTCCATCTGTTTGAGGGTGGTAGGCAGTGCTCAAACAAAGTTCTGTATCCAAGGACTTTTGAAGACTCTTCTAGAATCTTGAAGTAAAACGGGGATCACGATCAGATACAATAGATAGGGGTACTCCATGAAGTCTCACAACTTCATTAATATATAGTTTTGCTAGACGTTCAAGTGGTAGATCTTCTATTATAGCAAGAAAATGTGCTGACTTGGTAAGACGATCAACAATGACGCATATTGCATCGTTCTTTCTAGGAGTCTTTGGTAGTCCCATGATAAATTCCATCATAATAACATCCCATTTCCACTCCGATTTGGGAAGAGGTTGCATGACTCCTCCAGGTTGTTTCCTTACAGCTTTCACTTGTTGACAAACCATACTTCTTGACACAAAATCAGCAATCTCCCTCTTCATATTGTCCCACCAAACAATTTCCTTCAAATCTCTATACATTCTGGTGCTCCCAGGGTGTATAGAGAAATTGGAACTATGAAAATCGTCTAAAAATTCCATTTTTAGATCATGTATATTGGGAACACAAAGTCTCTTCCCAAATTTCAAAATTCCTTCTTCATACACAAAGTCTCTCAGTCTCCCATCATTCACAGCTTTAATCTTCTTTTGAAACTCTTCATCACTGGTCTGAGAACTCTTTATCTTTTCTAGTATATGGTTTGGCAACCATTTGAAAAAGTATATATGTTTCACCTTCCATGGTGATTCCCATATCTATCTTCACTAGATCTATGAAAATAGGATCCCTTTCAATTTTCTTCATGTTCAAAACTCCATGATCCTTTCTTCTCAAAGCATCTGCCACCTTATTTTCCTTCCCCAGGTGATAGTGTATCGTGCAATAATAATCCTTGAGTAATTCAAGCCATATTTTTGGCTCATGTTGAGTTATTTCTGTGAAAACATATACTTCAAACTCTTGTAATCTGTATACATCTCACATTTTCACCATAGAGATAATGTCTCCATATCTTCAAAGAAAAGATTACAGTAGATAACTCAAAATCATGAGTATGATAGTTTTTCTAATTAATTTTCAACTGTCGTGATGCATATGCAATAAGTCTATCATTCTGAATAAGGATACAACCAAGTCCTTTCTTCGACGCATCACTATAAATAACAAACCCATCATTCCCCGATGGTAGATTCAATATAGGAGCATTGACTAATCTTCTCTTCAGTTCTTCAAAAACATTCTTCACACTCTTTTGTCCAAACAAATTTAACCCCTTTATGTGTGAGCTTCATTAATGGGTTAGCCAATCGGGAAAAGTTTAGGACGAAACGTCGATAATAACCTACAAAACCAATAAAACTACGTACCTCAGTTATACTCATTGGTGCAAGCCATTCATGGATTTATCTTCTCATAGAAGGATAAATAGAGATTCCATCCTTAGAGACAATATGGCCAAGAAAATAAATCTCCTGAAGCTAGAATTCACACTTACTAAACTTCCCATATAATTTATGTCTTCTAAGAGTCTTTAGGATAATGTGAAAGTTATTTTCATGATCCTTATATCTTTTGGAGTATACCAATATATCATCAATAAATACCACCACAAAATCATCGAGATATTCCTTGAAAAATCAATTCATTAGATCCATGAATACAGAGGGTGAATTAGTCAATCCAAAAGGAATTACTGTAAACTCCTAATTCATATACCTGGTTCGAAAGGCTTTCATCGGAATGTCTTCATTCATCACACACAACTGATGGTATCCAGATCGAAGGCCAATCTTTGAAAATTATTTATCTCCATGTAGTTGATAAAATAAATCATCAATGCGAGGTAGGGGATACGTGTTCTTTATTGTTATGGCATTGATTTCCCTGTAGTTGATACATAACCTCATAGATCCATCTTTCTTCTTAACAAAAAGGACAGGGGCTCCCCATGGAGAAACACTAGGGCGAAAAAATCCCATATTATTCAATTAAACTAGTTGTTTCTTTAGTGAAACTAATTCTGCAGTGGTCATTCTATAAGGGGTCTTCGATATAGGCCTTGAACCAGGAATTAAATCAACGGAAAAATCAATTTATCATTCTGGAGGATGTCCAAGTAAATATTCCAGAAACACATCAACATATTCTCTCACAATAGGTACATCCTCTATTTGAACATTAATTTCCTCACCCATAGTTATTTCATTCTCTTCCTCCCTGATAATTGAATTTAGTTGAGCTACTGAGGGTGGATCTAGGTAAGAATTAGGGGGTGACGATTCCGCTCTAAATATAAGGTGTTCATTATCATCATCATCAAAAATAGTAACCTCCTTCTTCTTACAATAAATTTTTGCATAATGGTCCGAAATCCAATACATACCTAGGATTATATCAAATTCAATCATAGGTATGACAATGAGATCCACAGATAAATTACATTTATGTGCACTAATGGGGACTAATTCACAAACCTTTGTTGCAATGATTCTTCCCTTAAAAGTTTTGACTGACAACTCCCTTGTTATAAAAAATTGGAAATATCTAATTTTCTTAGCAAACAGGGAAGATATGAAACAATGTAATGATCCAAAATCAAATAAATAATTTTCTAAACTTGAGTAAACCATTAAATTACCTGCCACTACGTCTTTTAGGGCTTCAACCTCAGCAGTAGTGATTACATAATCGAGGCCTTGTTCCCTAGGCCTTTTCTAAGGTAAGATTCCCTAACTCTTAGGACATTCATCTGCATAATGTCCAATCTCCCTGTAATTGTAGCATTGAACATTGGTAGTGTCTTTCTTTCTTTTACAATCCCCAGCTAGATGGCCTTTCTGTCCACACTTGTAGCATACTCCGTTTCCTTTAAACAGGCACTAGGGTGCTTTCTTCTGCAATTATCACACGGTGGAAATTCAATTCTTCCCCTATTCCTTAATTCATTATTTCCTTTCCTATAGTGTTCAGAAGATCTCTTCATCTCTTACTTTGATTTAATGTCATAAGACATAGAGAATTCTTTTTCTGTCTTGATAGCACACGAGACAATATCTTCTTATGACGAGAAGGATTGTGATACCAATGCTCAATGGAGAAACGGTTTTAACCCATCAAAAAAAAGATCAATATTACTTCTTGGGTTACATATATAATCTGAAGCATACCTTTCTAACCTTGTAAAGTTAGCCTCATACTTTGCGACATTCTCATCCTCCTTTTGTCTCAGACTCAGAAATTACCTTTCCATATTTGCTCGATGGTCACGAGGAAATTATTTTTCTAAAAACAGATCTTTGAACTCCCTCCATTCCATATTTGATACTTCATCATAATCCTTCATGTATTGAATCAATGACCACCATTGATCAGAATCTCCAGTGAGGCGGTAAACTTCCATGATAACTTTTTCCCTTTCACTACTCCCCAAGGCATAGAATATTTTCTCTAAGGAATTTATCCATTGCTCGGTTACTAAGGGATTTTTACTCCCATTGAATGTTGGTGGTTATTGCCTCATGATGTGATATAACATTGATCATCCGCATTGTGGATCAGGGTGCTCCATATGGGTAAGGTTATTATTCATAATCTGAGTGAGTTGTCCCAGTATGGTGATTAGCTGATCGGCACCAGTTTCATCACCAGCTCCACTATAATTATCTTGAGTAGGAGGGCAATCCCTACATTAAGTGCAAGCATTGATATGGTTTCCATTCCTTCAACTAGGAACTATTTCTAAACAATGGCATAAACTAGATCAGTTTATGAATCAAAATACATAATTCCATACTTGTAAAACACTAAACATAAATTGAAATATTTATGGATATAATCCATAATCATAAAAAAAATGTTTTCTTTGAGGAATTATATACTCATTAACCCTTCATAATGGTTTTTAAAGAAAATGAGAATTATCCTAAGCATATCCCCCGGGAGTGTTGTAACCAAGAGTGCAGCAAGGCCCGTTGTCATGCACCAGTTCACGTTCAAGTCTAGCTCAAAGCGGTGTTTTTGGGTTTTACCCCTAGGTACATCTGTGCCAGAGCCGCATCTATGTGCTTGTATCTAGACATGGATGTGTTGCTCGGATAACTCACAAAATCTCTATAATACCAAAATTCTAGGAAGTTCTTCTATACTAATCCTTAATGTCCATCTTAGGTCTATGTGCTCTAATCAGAGTTTATCTAAATCTAGTTTCCAAGGTTTTTACTTAACTTCCTCTGATACCAACTGTAACGCCCCAACCCCAGTTACCCAGAGTCAGTGCATTATTATATAAAATTGTCATGATCATAAGGAAATCATGTCTCGAAAGACCGATCAGTTTATTATTATTGGAAACAAGATTCATACATAAGTTTAACTTTACAACTTGAAAAGAAATACAACACAAATATCTTTCATTAGAAACATCCAAGACTCCTAGATTATGCCTGCTGGTCACTCATAACTAACTTCTTCATATCTTGGGAAAATGAAAAATAAGAAAGGGGTGAGCTCAAATTCTCAGTAAGGGTAAGTAATATAGCGGAAAATGACATAAATATTAAGCAAGGTAAATAATTGAAACCACTTACCTTTACCAATAATAAACATGAATAATTTTATGGAAAGAATATGAGCTGAGTAAATAATGCCATAATAAAACATAATCATGGGTATTCTACAAGTCGAATGACCACATGAACCATCGATATTATTTCCATAATGAGGGAATGTATAATGCCGTATATTCTGAAACATTTTGTCAAGGCCTTGGCCAAGACGTCTAAAAATGATTAAGGCCTCGGCCAAAACCATAAAAAAAATTGGAAAAGGGCCTCAGCCAATTCCATGTCTAGTTGTCTCATGAGACCTACCGATGCATCAAGGAGCTATATCAGGCTCCACCCGTCACTTACTAAGTCCAATACAGTCCTCATATGAAAAGGTTTAAACATATCATAAACATTCGTATTAAAACTAGCATACGAAATGTCAATAATTTAACCATAAATCATGAATGGTATAAAAATACCACATCCATAGTCAAACATATCACAAAACCTTCAATACAATATGGAAGTTTTGTATCATAATAAATAAACTCCAAATAAACTTAAAATCCATCAAAGGATGTTGACATATATGAAATCAATACTCTTTTTAGAGAAATATCTATTTCTATTTTGAAATCATTTAAGAGTCACATAATTATAAAATAAAACATTTACTTTGAAAATATTCTTATAATATTGTAAGGTAATATTAGACATGTTTATAACAGTAGAAAATAGCCGCACCCGCCGTTTAAGTTAAAAAAATACATTCTTACCTTAATTTTGTCAAAAAGGTTAAAAAGGACCTTGTTTGAAAAATGACAGAAATATTCCTTTATAAAAATCTTATAAAAAGTCAAAAAAGGGTATAAATGACTTTAACCCATATTTTTTAAAATAGAAAAAATGTTTTTAAATACATTTTTTAGAAACATGGATGTGGATGATAAAGAGGTCCCAGTAGATAATTACGTATAAACAACCTCGGATAATGAAGAGATTGTGAAATAAACCATTACCATGTACTTTTCCTTGGTTGAAGGTAAGTTAATCTCCTGTATAATGGTGAAATAATTATTACTAAATTATTCAAGAATCATATACATTAATAGGATATCATATATGATCTTTTAACATTGATTTGTTAATAATATCTTAGTATTATCATCGTTTCGGGTGTTAATGGATTCATCTTTCTTTATATTCTTTGTTATGTGAGACATATTTTTTTATGGATGGGATGTATATTATTCATATCCAGAATGATATCAAGTCCTTAAACATTATTTTTAATCATCAAATGAGAATCATACTTGAATGGATACGATGGGGAATGAATCTCATCACGTTCGTGGAGACGATAGTCCTTAAATACGCATGAGTGACAAAATCATTATTTTGATATTAAAATAATATATAATTGGATGGTATATCATATATAAATAATCATTATCATTTTATATTTATTATTTATATGAATTACACATCATCATTATACCCATCCAAATAATAATGTTTTGAATAACAATTACACCACGATGTGGAGACGGTAAGCCGTACGTACGCATGTATGGTGACATGTCATGAGAAGGATAGATTGAATACTGAATATGGTTGTACCATATTTATAATAACATCAAAGTAGATAAAAGATACTATAGTTATTATTTTAAAATGGGAATAACAAAGAAAGAATAAGTTGAAGAAGAAAGGAACTTGAAAGAGAGTGGTGAAAACATTACATCTTAATCGGGTTCTTCCTTTTGATTTGATCAAAAGAGCTCCTTCGGTTGGCTTTATGATCAAAAAAAGGCCTCTAGGTCGATGTGAGGGAAGTTTAGAGAATATTTGGGCAAGGTTTGTCTGATCCAAAGGCTTTGAATGTGTAAATTAGAGAGAAGGGGGAGTGCCCTTTTATAAGAGGGGTGAGGGGAACCTTTGGAAAAGATAGAAATATTATTTTATAATAAATTCATATTCGGTTTCTAATGGCTCCAAAATGGATTATTTATAGGTTAGGGTGGGTATGGGTCTAAATCCTTTCAACCAATATATTTGAGACAGGTTTGGGTCACTATATTAACCTTATCATTTATATTTAACTCTTAGTTAAATAGTTTGACATTTACCATGTCTCTTTGTATTTTTATATTATATAGTTAATAAACATAATATATATATCCAAGAGGCCCCCAACTGGTCTATTAATGAGACACCTATCATGATATAAGTCCTTTTTCCAAACTTTAGATTTTTAGGAACAGAATATCAATTAATAATATAATATTTGTTTTAAAAACTCTTTTATGTCAATTTTGACACTATTGGGTATTTTGTTTTTGATAATTTCATAACAGAATTATTACTTCGAATAAAATTTATAAATACAATTATAATATGTTATATTAAGCTATAAAATTATTTTAATTCATAAAAAGTCTCAAATTACATTTATTTTGATATTTATAATTTCAATTATTTTAATATTTCACTAATAAGGTAATTGTTGCATCAGCATTGTGTCATAAATAAATTAAATTATTTAATGTCTAAAAATTATAAATAAAATACAATATTATAGTAAATCGTTTTATCTTTCTAAGGAATATTTATAATCGAATTTATCTTATCTGTAACACTATATTAAAAAAATTTTAGTTATTAAACTTTGATTTATACTCTTTTAACTCTTCTTTGAATTAAATAATAATAAATGTCCTAATCTACTCCAAGTGGACCTAAATGATAATATTTTATTTCTAAGTATTGTTTGGTCGAGATACACATGTCCAATAATATTAGGACATGTTTAGGGTAATATTAATATAATTTTTACCCTTAATTACCCAATTTACTTTTAAGTGTGGTAAATAAAAGTAAAAAGTTACTATTCACCAAAAATTATTTTTATCTTATTGAACCACATTTTACTCCTTGATATTAACCATGACTCTTGTATTTTAAAAATTCCACTCACAGAAGCGGTAAAATTCCGTTTTATGTTAATTTTTAAATTCTCCTAGGAGGTGGGTAAAAGACGGTGAAAATTTCAATAAAATTTTTATATATCTAAAATTATTATAAACTAAGTCCAATATATTAAATTGAACTTATATAGTTATTATGTATCTATTTTTACCTTAATTAAATTTAAATAAAATAAATAATTATTTAAATAAAAATTCGGTTTTAAACTATAACTCAGTGTTTTTAACTATTCATCAAAAATTGAATTTTTTTAGAAAAATTCCAAAAATTAACCCTAAGCTAATTTTGATATTCCGAATCCAAAAATGAAGTCCATTTTGAATGATAAAATTTAAAAAATTTAAAAAATTGGGTATTACTATTCAAAACAGCTAGTTTGATTGGTTGTGGTGTGTGTTAGAACTCAAGGTTGCGTACAACACACGTTACTATATTATTCAAAGGGAAGTGTACCATGGAAGCTTGGGGTGTTACAGAAATGTACTTACAGAAAGGGGTGCATGGCATGCACATGGTTTGGATAAACAGTGCAGACTTTGGTTTGGAAGCAGGGAGGTGCGTACGGTTTGCGCACGGTTTGGGTAAACCATGTGCCTAAACCGTGCGACCCTTTTTCTGGAGGCAGGGAAGTGTGCACAATTTTCACACAGTTTGGTAAA
Source organism: Viscum album (assembly GCA_963277665.1). NCBI lineage: Eukaryota > Viridiplantae > Streptophyta > Magnoliopsida > Santalales > Viscaceae > Viscum > Viscum album. The sequence goes on from OY728146.1 coordinate 1,789,186,055, forward strand.
CCGTGCGCCTAAACCATACAACCCTGTTCTGGGTGAATTTACAGTTTTTCCCTTAATTCTATTTAAGGCCTTAATCCTTTTCTTTTCCTTCCTCCACCGGACAGAACCATAGGGGAGCCCTCTTTTGAGCTCTAAACCCTCTCCTCTCTCTTTTCCTTGTCGTTTCTTCATATGGAGTCCAATTCTTGATCTGTCGGAAGCGTTGGAAGTTCCAAGGTAAGGCTAAACTTAGGCACCCTTCCTTTATCTATAAATCGTGCCTTCTGTCTTGTTATTTTGATGCAGGCTCATATGCCCTATTTTCAGGGCATTGGACTAGAACTCAGATCTCTTCCAATATACTGCGAATATGAGATTGATATCAAGTGATCCTACACCTATAGCTCTAAGGTAGGTGTTCATGTGGTTTCCATTTTGGGTTTTCACCTTATTGATTTATTGTTGTTGTGTTATGGTTTGTCTTTCGCCAAACCACGTATTTATAATGACGGTTTCATATCTAAATGACCCGTGTGGTATAAGAGTGATAAATCCAACCTTGTTAGGGTGTTTGGATTTGTTACGTACTGGGAGTGGTCATCCATAGGTTTTATTCCTTGAGAATTATCCCTTTTCACCTTTGAACATTAATGAAATGTCTTGAAAGGGCATTTTACATGTCAGGTAAATGAGATGACTTTGTTAGAGGTTGGCTAGGATGAGAGAGCATGAATCCCCTTTAATGAATTGAAATTCATGTATGTCATGCTTTTCTTATGTGATATTATAAGATGGATATGCCTTTCTTTGATAATGTGATATGATATAAGTTGGTTTGACTTATATAATGTGATGTGAATGGTTATGCTTTGATGTGTTGACATGTTTGTGATAAGTCGTGTGTTGGGCGGGAGGCATTCTAACCCCGTGCCAGATAAATCTCAGTGCTTGAGGATGAGAGGCATTTATACCTCGTGCCTATATAACCTTTATAGGTGGGAGGCATTTTTACCCCCATGCTAGCTACAGTGATTGAGGAAGAGAGGCATTTATACCTCGTTCCCATATAACCTTTACTAGTGGGAGGCATTTCTACTCCACACCGGTTATAGTGCTTGTGGATGAGAGGCATTCATACCTTGGGCCAGTGATACTTGTACATATGTGAGAAGAATGGATGAGAGGCATGCTTACCTCATGCCAGTGATAACCTATATCTATGTACTTATACCTTTGGTGATCGTTCAGTTTACCAGCCATGAGCTGAAGCAGGTAGACCTGCCAAGTGCCCTTATGGAACCTAAGCGGGAGGGTTTTTTATTTACTTTTCTTTACTTACTTGCAGTATATTACTCACTTTTCTTGTGAAAACCTATTTGGATTACATGTAGACATCGTTGGTGGTGGCCTACTGAGACTTTTCTCACACCCTACCCGGGCGGCCTCTTGGGAACCCGTGTAGACTTTACTGCTACAGGTAGTAGTAGGGGCAAGGGCCCTGCATCAAGTTGTTGATACATGTATGTTCTAGCCAGTGATCCAGAGTAGAGGATCTACCTTGGCTAGAGATGCTCGTGGACCACTTTTTTATCTTTTTCTATTATAGTATAGCATGATTTCCATCTACTTCCATTGTATCAGCATGCCATGCATTCATTTTGTATCAGGCACTACCTGTGAAGCTTTTGTATATCTACCAGGGTTTTCCTTACTTCTGTTGTTTGGTTGTATGTTTCCCATTTTTCTCCTATTTATCCATTGGTTGTGCTTCCACTATTTCTATTACTTTGATGATATTCCATTGTGCACTATGACATGGGGGTATAGTCTCCCCAACTGACTTACCATTAAACCCTCGCTGCTAGTCGGCAGCTTCTGGCCTATGGGGAGACGAGCCATGGGTCATGTGGCCAACCGGGCTCGAGGCTTGGGTTGAGGGGCAGCTGGGTCAGGGACTTCACAAAGTGGTATTAGAGGTTTTTCTTTCTTGCTTGATTTACTGTTTGGCGACAATAGACTTGGAGAATGGGAATTCTTAGGGAATTAACCATGAGTCATGCTTGGGCGTCGCGAACCCATGTACGGGGAAAAGACCAAGTTTCCTATTTTATTTTGTTAATGATTTTTCTATTTACTGTTGATATCATTTCACCATTGGGTTTTTCACATGTTTTGTGATGTTATTGAGATTTGCAATGTTGAAATTTGGATTTCATGGCTTGACCCAATGAAATGAGGTTTATGCATTAGAGCATGCATCATGATAGGCACAATATGATTAGGCCATGCATATTTCCTTGCCACGTTTAAATTTTTAGCGAGCATTGCATGTTGTTTATTTCCATGCCTTGATAATATGTGTGCAACTGTGCTAACCTTTCATGCATGTTGTGAATTGGGGAATGATGTGATTTTAGTGGGTGTCACTCTTTGTTTTAAGGTTTATGGGCCCTTATGGGTCGGAAAATGACATTCTAACTAAACCAATCTTTTTCTTAAAAGGAAATTTAAATGCTTTAGTAGTGATAATAAATGAGAAATGATATCCAAGTGTGTGTCATCTTTTAGTTCATGAGGAGTATGGGCCCTTATGGGCTGGGAAATGCCATATCACTAATTAAGTTAAAATTGAACAGTGGAATGTTTTACTAAGATTTCATATGGGTGTGGATAGGTGATCTTAGGGGTAGGAAGGCTTAGTACCTGTCCTAGCTTCTAGTGTTTAGCCTTTAATTGTTTTGGTTCCATACTTTGAGACGTTCGGTTGGCATTGTAGCACTATGCCTCCGCGAAGTCCTCGAGTCACGCGTGCTGATGGCTGTGACGATCACATTCCTAAAGTGGCGGTCCTGGAGCCACCAGTGGATCTTTCTGTTGAGCCACCTATGGCTCCTCTTACTATTCATGAGATGGGAGTCGATGCCCAGTTCTGTGAGAACTTCTTATGCATGATGCAGAGTATGCAAGGTGGAGTGCGACCTGCCCCGAATATGGTAGAGTTGACCCGTGAGTTTCTATTGCAGTATCCTCATACATTTATGGATGATGGAGGACCACTTGCTGCGGAGTCCTGGTTGGAGGATATTATGACCATCTTCGAGCACCTGGAGACGCCTCCAGAGCAGAGGGTCAAGCTCGTAGATTATATGCTACGTGGTCCAGCCAGGAGGTGGTGGGATGTCATCACCCAGTCGGGACATTAGAGAGATATGATCTGGACTGATTCCCAGACCATTTTTTACGATTATTTCTTTCCCCAGACTTCGTGGAATGACAGAGCTAGGGATTTTATGTATCTGCAACAAGGGGCCAAGACTTTCATGGAGTATTTGTCGCTTTTCACTGAGTTACAGTGTTTTTCTCCTACACTAGTTGTTGATGATCTCACGGCCACTAGGAATTTTGAGGATGGGCTATGTTACACCATTCAGTCATAGGTTAACTTGTTCAGGTTGACGACTATTTTAGAAATCGTTAATCTGGAGTTGATCACAGAGAGGAAATTGAGAGAAGTGGACAGTATAAACCAGGGCGGTTTAGCACCGAAGGGTTCTAGTGGATCTGATTTTGGGAATAAGTGGTGTTTGGAGGACTCTCGTGGTGTTAGTAGTGGTCAGAACCATTTCTTAGGTGGTACTCTTATCTGTCACCAATGTGGGGTGCCAAGACATATGAAGAGGCAGTGTACGCGAAACCTAGTGGAGTGCAGAGGTTGTGGTAGGTTGGGTCATCTCCACCGCTTCTGCAGGACTTTTCCCCTGGGGTCCTGTGAGAAGGGATCTATACCTACTCCATGATCTAGCATTGGATCAGCAGGATCCCATCAGTCAGGCGGCTGGAATACCGTCGGTCGATCATGCCGTGGTGGCAGTCGAGGTAGAGGTAATCAGGCGTGTGACTCTCAGCACCAGCAGGGTGGGTCTGCTCAGGGTAGCCAAGCTATGACGCAGGGTCGTGGTACTGGCCTGTTGTATACAGTCGAGCCTACACCACAGGAGCAGTATACTGGACCATCTACTGTACGAAGTACGATTCTATTTTCCTCTACAATAGTATCTACTTTGTTTGACACAGGCGCTTCTCACTCTTTTATATCGGAGGCGATTATTGGAAGTTTGGGTCTTGACGTTGAGTCATATCATGGCATGATCACATTATATACCCCGTTGGGTATCCATTCAGAGGGCGTTCGTCATTTTCATAATTGACCCCTCGAGGTGGTCGGTTACCTTTTTGTTTGGAACCAGTATGTCATGGATATGACAAGTTTTGATGTAATAATCGGGATGGACTAGTTAGTTCCCTTTAGATCCCGGATTTACTGCTATCGTCGGAGGGTAGCGTTTACACAACCATAGGGTGACACACATATGCATAAGGGAGAGTGGGATCTTAGGGCGACACGAGTAGGAATGGAACACTAGAGTTTAGGTGGTGTCACGACACAAGTTTCCAGTCTTTATCTCGATGACAAAGGGTTACAACCCTTTGTTTATCCTCCTGTGGTGGAGGATTTCAGTGATGTCTTTCCTGATGATTTCTCTGGTCTACCTCCATTGCGATAGGTGGAGTTTACTATTGATCTTATACCAGAAGCATCACCAGTGTCCATTCCTCCTTATAGGATGGCACCTAAGGAACTTCTGGAGCATAAGAGCCAGCTGGAGGACCTAGAAGAAAAATGCTTTATACGTCCCAGTACTTATCCCTGGGGATCACCGGTTCTCTTTTCCAAGAAAGAAGATAGTACCCTTCACCTTTTCATGGATTATCATAAGTTAAATTAGCTGACTATTAAGAATCGGTATCCTTTGCCCTGAATTGATGACCTTTTCGATCAGCTCTGAGGAGCGAAGGTGTTTTCAAAGATACATTTGAGGTCAGACTATCACCAGGTGCGTGTTAGGACTTCGGACATACCTCGCACGACATTCAGGAGCAGGTATGGTCTCTATGAGTACCTAGTGATGTCGTTTGGTCATACAAATGCACCTGTAGTGTTCATGGCTCTTATGAATCGGATTTTTCACCCGTACCTTGATTCTTTTGTGGTTGTGTTTGTGGATGATATCTTTGTCTATTCACACTTGAGACATGACCATTCAACCCATCTTGAGATCATTCTGAATACACTAAGAGAGCATTAGATTTATGCTATGCTCAGTAAATGCCACTTTTGGATAGACAAGGTTCACTTCCCGGGTCACATTATTTCTGAGTCGGGAGTTTCAGTTGACCCTGAGAAGGTGAGTGCTATAATTTCTTAGGAGCATTCCAAGAATGTATTTGAAATCAGGAGTTTCTTGGGGATTTCTGGATATTATAGGCGGTTCATTCAGGACTTTTCATTCCTAGAAGCACTGCTTACATATTTTACCAAAAACTGGGTGAGATTCTATTGGTCAGAACCTTGTGAAGTAGGTTTTCAGGAACTGAAGGGAAGACTAACTTCAGCACCGATACTGATCTTGCCGGAGCCAAGCAAAGCTTATACGGTCTTTTGTGATGCGTCGGGTATCGATCTTGGAGCTATCTTGATGCAGGACGAGCGAGTTGTTGCTCATTGTTCTCATCACTTAAAGCCTCATGAAAGGAACTATCTGACGCATGACCTCGAGCTCACAATGGTTGTACATGCCTTACACTGTTGGAGACACTATTTGTTGGGAGAGCACTTTGTGGTATACACTGACTACAAAAGCCTCAAATATATCTTCACTCAGCAGGATCTAAATCTCCGGCAACGCAGGTGGCTCGAGTACCTGCAATCCTTTGATTTCGAGCAGGCCTACACTCCTAGGAAACGAAACTCAGTAGCCGATGCGCTAAGTCGAAAAACTCAGTCACAAGAGGTTCAAGAATCTAATGAGGAATGGAAACTGATGGTCTTATTTTAAGAGATGAAACATTGAGTTTCAAGAGGGTCAGGGCCAGACTGTTCTCTCAGCCTTGGCGGTGACGTCTAATCTTTTGGAATGGGTCAAGGCTAGGCAGTTATCAGATCCAGAAGGCCTTGTTATACAAAAAAGTGTTATTGAGGATGTCTCTACCGATTTGACTGTGGATTAAGGTGATACCTTATTTTTTTGTGGGCGTGTATGGGTCCCAGTAGACATCATAGAGGAGATTATGAGGGATTTCCACACCTCATCATGGGCAGTTCACCCAGGAATCACCAAAATGTATCATGATTTGCGATGATAGTATAGGTGACCTAGAATGAAACGGGAGATCCCTGGTTTTATCACGCGTTGTTTCCCATGTCAGCAGGTGAAGGTAGAACATCAACGTCTGTAAGGGTTTTTGTAGCCGTTGTCCATTCCGGAGTTGAAATGGGATGATGTTTCTATGGAATTTGTAACCAGTTTACCCAGGTCACCTCGTGACAATGATGCAGTATGTGTTATCGTCGACCGTCTAACGAATGTCACGCATTTCTTACCAGTGTGGGATACCTTCACGGTTTATGACTTGGGAAGAATGTATGTCAAGGAAATAGATCACCTCCATCGAGCACCTCGATCTGTTGTCTCAGAAAGAGATCCTCGTTTTACATCTTGGTTCTGGTAGGGTTTATAAAAGGCCTTGGGTACGCAAGTACTTTTGAGCACGGCCTAACACCCACAGACTGAGCGGTAGACCGAGCCGAATATACAGGTACTAGAGGATGTGTTACGTGCCTATGTTCTTGATTTCATAGGTTAATGGGAGAAACACATTTCTCTTGTCGAGTTCAGTTATAACAATAGATTCCAGGCTACCATTGAGATGGATCCCTATAAAGCCTTATATGGTAGTCCTTATCGCTCGCCTTTGTGTTGGCTTGAAGCAGGGGAGGAAGCTGTTCTAGGACCACATCTTTTGTAGAAAACTACGCAGAAGATACATCTTATTAGGAAGCGTATGCAGACAGCTCAGTCTAGACAGTAGTCCTATGCTAAAAAAACCGGTGACCTCTTGAGTTCGAGGTTGGGGACTGGGTTTTCTTGAAGGTATCACCCAAGTTTGGGCAGAGACGTATACAGAATCAGGGTAAGCTCTCACCGAGGTTCGTAGGACCCTTTGAGCCGATGAAGTGGATCAGACCAGTAGCTTACCAGCTTGCACTTCCGCAGAGATATCAGGCCATGCATGTTGTTTTTCATGTATCTTAGCTACGCCGGTACTTTTCATATTCAAATCATGTTTTTCAATCTGATGAGGTTGAACTGGATATAAATGCTTCCTTTAAGGAGTATATGATGAGAATTGTTGACCGGCATGTGAAGACACTCTGTGGCATGTCTGTTCCTTTTGTACGCGTGTTGTGGCAGCACGGCCGGGTACAAGATGAGACCTAGGAGTGGGAGGCTGATATACATTCTCAATGGCCAGATCTTTTTGTCGGTGACACCTCCGTACCCTCGGAAGGCCAACTCAGGGATGATTTTCTTTAAGGAGGGGAGGTAGTAACGACCTGACTCTTTGGAAAAGGTACGGATCATTAGATTTTCTTTCGAACCTTTACTTTAAGATTGTTTAATGTGTTTAATGTTCTAAGGAAGGTCCGGGTAGCGTACAGGGTTTTTTTGGAGCCCGAGAGGATGAGAAATGGATCTGAAGACAGGGGCGCACGACCTACGCACGCCTTGCACATTGTTTGGATAAATCGTGCAGCCTTTGGTCTGGAAGTAGGGAGGTGAACATGGTTTGCACAAGGTTTGGGAAAATTTTTCTCCTAAACCGTGCGACCCTTTTTCTGGAGGCAGGGAAGTGCACACAATTTTCGCACGGTTTGGTAAACCGTGCGCCTAAACCGTACAACCCTGTTCTGGGTGAATTTACAGTTTTTCCCTTAATTCTATTTAAGGCCTTAATCCTTTTCTTTTCCTTCCTCCACTAGACAGAACCAAAGGGGTGCCCTCTTTTGAGCTCCAAACCATCTTCTCTCTCTTTTCCTTGTCATTTCTTCGTCTGAAGTCCGATTCTTGATCCGTCGGAAGCGTTGGAAGGGCTAAGGTATGGCTAACCTCACGCACCCTTCCTTCATTGGAAAATCTTGCCTTCTATCTTATTATTTTGATGCAGGCTCATATGCCCTATTTTTAGGGCATTTGACTGGAACTCTGATCTCTTCCAATATACTGTGAATTTGTGGGTGATATCAAGCGAGCCTACGCCTACAACTCTAAGGTAAGTGGTCACGTGGTTTCTATTTTGGGTTTTCTCCTTATTGAGTTATTGTTGTTGTTCTATGGTTTGTCTTTTTCCAAACCAAGTATTTATATTGACTGCTTCATATCTAAATGACTCGTGTGGTATAAGAGTGATGAATCCAACCTTGTTAGGGTGTTTGGATTTGTTATGGACCAAGAGTGGTCAACCATGGGTGTTATGCCTTGAGAATTTTCCCTTTTCACCTTTGAACCTTAATGAAATGTCTTGAAAAGGAATTTTCCATGTTAGGCAAATGAGATGACTTGGTTAGAGGTTGGCTAGGATGAGAGAGCCTGAAACCCCTTTAATGAATTGAAATGCATGTATGTCATGCTTTGCTTATGTGATATTATAAGATGGATATGCCTTGCTTTGCTAATGTGATATGATATAAGATGGTTTACCTTATATAATGTGATGTGAATGGTTATGCTTTGATGTGTTGACATGTTTGTGATAACCCGTGTGTTGGGTGGGAGGAATTCTTACCTCGTGCCAGATAAATCTCTGTGCTTGAGGATGAGAGGCATTTATACCTCGTGCCTATATAACCAATACGGGTGGGAGGAATTTTTACCCCATGCCAGAAACAGTGATTGAGGATGAGAGTCATTTATACCTCGTTCCCATATAACCTTTACGGGTGGGAGGCATTTCTACCCAACGCTGGTTATAGTGCTTCAGGATGAGAGGCATTCATACCTTGGGCCAGTGATACTTGTATGTATGTGAGAAGAATGGACGAGAGGCATGATTACCTCATTCCAGTGATAACCTATATCTATGTACTTACATCTTTGGTGGTCGTTCAGTTTACCAGCCATGAGCTGAAGTAGGTAGACCCACCAGGTGTCCTTATGAAACCTGAGTCGGAGAGTTTTTTATTTAATTTTATTTACTTACTTGTAGTTTATTACTCACTTTTCATGCGAAAACCTATTTGGATTACACGTAGACATCGTTGGTGGTGGCCTACTGAGACTTTTCTCACACCCTACTCAGGTGGCCTCTTGGTCACCTGTGTAGAATTTACTGGTGAAGGTACTAGTAGGGGTAAGGGCCCTGCATTAGGTTGTTGATACATGTATGTTCTAGCTGGTGATCCAAAGCAGAGGATCGATCTTGTCTAGAGATGCTCGTGGATCACTTTTTTTTATTTTTTTGTTATAGTATAGCATGCTTTCCATCTACTTCCATTGTATCAGCATGCCATGCATTCATTTTGTATTAGGTACTTCCTGTGAGGCTTCTTTATATCTATTAGGGTTTTCCTTACTTCTGTTTTTTGGTTGTATGTTTCCCATTTTTCTCATATTTATCCATTGGTTGTGCTTCCACTATTTCTATTACTTTGATGATATTCCACTGTGCACTCTGACATGGGGGTACAGTCTCCCCAACTAACATACCATTACACCCTCGCTGCTAGTCATCAGCCCCTGGACTAGGGGGAGATGAGTCAGGGGTCATGTGGTCAACCAGGCTCGGGGCTCGGGTTGAGGGGCAGCTGGGTCAGGGACGTCACAAAGTGGTATCAGAGGTTTTTCTTTCTTTCTTGCTTTTCTGTTTGGCGACAATAGATTTGGAGAATGGGAACACTTAGGTACATAACCACAAGTCGTCCTTGGGCGTCGTGAACCCATGTACGGGGAAAAGACCATGTTGCCTATTTTATATTGTTAATGATTCTACTATTTACTGTTGATACCGTTTCACCGTTGGGTGATTAAAATGTTTCATGATGTTATTGAGATTTGCGATGTTGAAATTTGGATTTCATGGTTTGAACCAATTAAATGAGGGTTATTCATTAGAGCATGCATCTTGATAGGAAAAATATGATTAGGCCATGCATATTGCCATGCCACGTTTAAATTTTTAGCGAGCATTGCCTGTTGCTTATTTCCATGCCTTGATAATATGTGTACAACTGTGCTAACCTTTCATGCATGTTGTGAATTGGGGAATGATTTTATTTTAGTGGGTGTCACTATTTGGTTCATAAGGTGTATGGGACCTTATGGGTCGGAAAATGACATTCCAACTAAACCAATATTTTTCTTAAAAGGAAATTTAAATGCTTGAGTAGTGCTAGTAAACGAGAAATGACATCCAAGTGTGTGTCATCTTTCAGTTCATGAGGAGTATGGGCCCTTATGGGCTGGTAAATGCCATATCACTGGATTAAGTTAAAATTGAACAGTGGCATGTTTTACTAAGAGTTCCTATGGGTGTGGATAGGTGATCTTAGGTGTAGGAAGGGTTAGTACCTGTCATAGCTTCTAGGGTTTAGCCTTTAATTTTTTTGGTTCCTTCTTTTGAGACGTTCGTTTGGCATTGTAACACTATGCCTTCGAGATTTCCTTGAGTCACGCTTGATGAAGGCAGTGACGATCACGTTCTTGAGGTGGCGGGCCTGGAGAAGCCTTTTGATCTTACTATTGAGACACCTGTGGCTCCTCTTGTTATTCCTGAGATGGGTGATGATTCCCAGTTTCGTGAGACCTTCTTGAGTATGATGCAGAGCATTCAAGGTGGAGTGCGACTTTCCCTGAATTTGGCATAGTTGACCCGTGAGTTTCAGCCATAGAATCCTCCTAAATTAATGGGATATGGCGTACCACTTTCTGCGGAGTCCTGGTTGGAGGCTATTCTGACCATCTTCAAGCACCTGGAGACGCCTCCAGAGTGGAGGGTAAAGCTTGCAGCTTATATGCTACATGGTTCAGCCAGGAGGTGGTGGGATGTCATCACCCAGTCATGATAGCAGAGAGATATGATCTAGACTGATTTCCAGACCTTATTTTACGATTATTTCTTTCCCCAGACTTAGAGGGCTGACAGTGCTAGAGAGTTTATGAATCTGCAACAATGGACCATGACAATCATGGAGTATTCATCGTGTTTCACTGAGTTACAGTGTTTTTCTTCTACACTAGTTGATGATGATCTCACGTCCTCTAGGAATTTTGAGGATGGGTTGTGTTACGCCATCCGGTCACAGGTTAACATGTTCAGGTTAACGACTATTTCAGAAATCGTTAATCAGGCGTTGATCACAGAGAGGAACTTGAGAGAAGGGGACAGTGTGAACCAGGGCAGTTCAGCACCGAAGGGTTCTAGTGGATTTTATTTTGGGAAGAAGAGGCGTTTTGAGGACTCTCGCAGTGTTAGTGGTGGTTAGACACTTTTCTCAGGTGGAACTCTTATCTGTCACCAATGTTGGGTGCCCTGACATATGAAGAAGTTGTGTACGCGAAACCCAATGGAGTGAAGAGGTTGTGGTAGGTTGGTTCATCTCCACTGCTTCTACAGGAATTTTCCCCTAGGGTCTAGTAAGCAGGGATATGTACCTACTCTACGATCTGGAACTGGATCGGCAGGATCACGTCAGTCAGGCGGCTGGAATACCGCAGGTCGATCAGGCCGTGGCGGCAGTCGAGGTAGAGGTAATCAGGCGTGTGACTCTCAGTACCAGCAGGGCGGGTCTGCTCAGGGTAGCCAGGCTGTGACGCAGGGCCATGGTACCGGACAGTTGTATGCAGTCAAGCCTACACCACAGGAGTAGTACGCTGGACCATCTACTATACGAGGTATGATTCTAGTTTCCTTTACATTAGTATCTGCTTTGTTTGACACAGGCACTTCTCACTCTTTTATATCAAAGGAGATTATTGGAAGTTTGGGCCTCGATATTGAGTCATATAATGGCATGATCATGTTAGATACCCTGTTGGGTATCCGTTCAGAGGGCGTTCGTCGTTGTCATAATTGTCCCCTCCAGGTGTGTGGTTACCTTTTCGTGTGGAACCTGTGTGTCCTGGATATGACAGGTTTTGATGTAATAATCGGGATGGACTGGTTAGTTCCCTTTAGATCCTGAATTGACTTCTATTGTCGGATGGTAGAATTTATGTCACCAGAGGGTGACACACATATGCATAAGGTATAATGGGATCTTATTATGACACGAGCAGGGCCGGAACACCAATGTTTAGGTGGTGTCACGGAACAGGTTTCTAGTCTTTATCTCGATGACCAAGGGTTACAACCCTCTGTTTATCCTCCCATGGTGGACCATTTCAGTGATGTCTTTCCTGATGATTTCTCTGGTCTAACTTCAGTGGGAGAGGTGGAGTTTAGTGTTGATCTTATACCCGGAGCATCACCAGTGACCATTCCTCCTTCTAGGATGGCATCTAAGGAACTTCTGGAGCTTAAGAGTCAGCCGGAGGACTTGGAAGCAAATGGATTTATACATCCCAGTACTTCTCCTTGGGGATCACCAGTTCTCTTTTCCAAGAAGGCAGATAGTACCCTTCGTCGTTTCGTGGATTATCATAATTTAAATCAGCTGACTATTAAGAATCGGTAACCTTTACCCCAAATTGACGACCTTTTCGATCAGCTCTGAGGAGAGAAGGTGTTTTCAAAGACAGATTTGAGGTCGAGCTATCACCAGGTGCATGTTAGGACTTCGTACATACCTCGCACGGAGTTCAGGAGTAGGTATAGTCTCTATGAGTACCTAGTCATTCCGTTTGGTCTTACAAATTCACTTGTAGTGTTCATGGCTCTTATGAATCGGATTTTTCACCCGTACCTTGATTCTTTTGTGGTTGTGTTTTTTGAATATATCTCAGTCTATTCACGATTGAGACACGACCACGAAACCCATATTGAGATCATGCTGAATACACTAATAGAGCATCAGCTTTATGCAAAGCTCATTAAATTCCACTTTTGGATAGATGAGGTTCACTTCCTAGGTCACATTATTTCTGAGTCGGGAGTTTCAGTTTACCCTGAGAAGGTGAGTGCTGTAATTTCTTGGGAGCAGCCCAAGAACGTCTTTGATATCAGGAGTTTCTTGGGGATTTCCGGATATTATAGGTGGTTCATTTAGGAATTTTCATTCCTAGAATAATTGCTTATAGTTTTGACCAAAAGGGGGTGAGATTCAATTGGTCAGAACCTTGTGAGGTATCTTTTCATGAACTGAAGGGCAGACTAACTTCAGCATCGATACTGATCCTTCCAGATCTAGGCAGAGCTTATATGGTCTTTTGCGATGCGTCAGGTATCGGGCTTGGAGCTGTCTTGATGCAGGATGAGCGATTCGTTGCGTATGGTTATCGTCGGTTAAAGCCTCATGAACGGAACTATCCGACGCACGACCTCGAGCTCGCAGCGATTGTACATGCCTTATGTTGTTGGAGACACTATTTTTTGGGAGATAAATTTGTGGTATACACTGACCACAAAAGCCTAAAATATATCTTCACTCAGCGGGATCAAAATCTCAGGCAACGCAGCTGAGTCGAGTACCTACAATCCTCTTATTTCGAGCTGGCCTACACTCCTGGGAAAGGAAATTTAGTAGCCGATGTGCTAAGTCAAAAAACTCAGTCGCAAGTTTTTCGGGAATCTAATGAGGAGTGGAAACTGATGGCCCCATTTTTAGAGATGGATGTTGATGTTTCAGGAGGGTCGGGGAAAGACTATTCTCTCATCCTTGGCGGTGACGTCTACTCTTTTGGAATGGGTCATGGCTAGACAGCTATCAGATCCAGAAGGCCATGTTCTGCGAGAAAGTGTTGTTGATAATGCCTCTATAGATTGGAATGTGGATGGAGGTGATACCTTATTCTTCCGTGGGCATGTATGGGTCCCAGCTGACATCATAGAGGAGCTGATGAGGGATTTCCACACCTCAGCATGGGCAGTTCACCCAGGCATCACCAAAATGTATCGTGATTAGTGACGACAGTACTGTTGGCCAAGCATGAAATGGGAGATAGCCAGTTTTATCACGCGTTGTTCCACCTATCAGTAGGTGAAGGCGGAACATCAGCATCTGACAGGGTTTTTTCACCCGTTGTCTATTCCGGAGTGGAAATGAGATGATGTTTCTATGGACTTTGTAACCGGTTTACCCAGGTCACCTCGTGGCAATGATGCGGTATGGGTTATCGTCGACCGTCTGACGAAGGTCCCGCATTTCTTACCAGTGAGGGAGACCTTCACGGTTGATGACTTGGGAAGAATGTATGTCATGTAAATAGTGTGACTGCATGGAGCACCTCGATCTGTTGTCTTGGACCAAGATCCTCATTTTACATCTCGGTTCTAGCAGGGTTTACATAAGGCCTTGGGTACGCAAGTAATTTTGAGCACAACCTATCTCCCACAGACCGACGGGCAGACTGAGAAGACTATACAGGTACTAGAGGATATGTTATGTTCCAATGTTCTTGATTTCAGAGTTTCATGGGATAAACACATTCCTCTTGTTGAGTTCAGTTATAATAATAGTTTCCAGGCTACCATTAGGATGGCTCCATATGAAGCCTTATATGGTAGGCCTTGTCGCTCGCCTTTGTGTTGTCTTGAATCAGGGGAGGAAGGTATTCTAAGACCATGTCTTGTGCAGGAAACTATGGAGAAGATACAGCGTATTAGAAAGCGTATGCAGATAGCTTAGTCTAGACAGCAGTCCTATGATAACAAGCACCGGCGACCTCTTGAGTTCGAGGTTGGGGACCGGGTTTTCTTGAAGGTATCACCCAGGTTGGGGCAGAGATGTATACAGAAGCAGGGTAAGCTCTCATCGAGGATCATAGGACCCTTTGAGGAGATGAATCGGATCAGACCAGAATCTTACCAGCCTACACTTCTGCAGAGATATCTGGACATGCACGTTGTTTTTCATGTATCTCAGGTACGCCGTTACTTTTTAGATCCGACTCATATTTTTCAGTCTGATGAGGTTGAACTGGATATAGATGCTTCCTTCGAGGAGTATCCGATGCGAATTGTTGACCGGAGTGTGAAGACACTCTGTGGTAGGTCTGTTCCTCTTGTATGGGTGTTGTGGAATCACGGTCGGGTGCAGGACGAGACCAAAGAGCGGGAGGCTTATATATGTTCTCAATGGCTAGAGATTTTTATCAGTGACACCTCAGTGCCCTCGGAAGGCCAACTCGGGGACGAGTTACTTTAAAGAGGGGAAGTTGTAATGATCCGACTCTTTGGAAAAGGTACAGATCGTTAGTTTTTCTTTAGAACCTTTCCTTTAAGCTTGTTTAATGTGTGTAATGTTCTAAGGAAGGTTCGGGTAGCGTCCAGGGTTTGTTCGGAGCCCGGGAGGTTGAGAAATGGACTTAAAGATAGGGGCGCACAGCCTGCGAACGGCTTGCGCACGGTTTGGATAAACCGTGCATCCTTTGGTCTGGAAGCAGGGAGGTGCGCACGGTTTTCGCATGGTTTGGGTAAACCGTGCACCTAAACTGTGCGACGATTTTTCTTGAGGTAAGGAAGTGTTCACAGTTTGCGCACGGTTTGGTAAACCCTGCGCCTAAACCGTGTGACCCTGTTCTGGGTGAATTTACAGTTTTTCCCTTAATTCTATTTAAGGCCTTAAGCCTTTTCTTTTCCTTCCTCCACCAGACAGAACCATAGGGGAGCCCTCTTTTGAGCTCCAAACCCTCTCCTCTCTCTTTTCCTTTCCGTTTCTTTGTCCTGAGTCTGATTCTTGATCTGTCGGAAGCGTTGGAAGGTCCAAGGTAAGGCTAGCATCACGCACCCTTACTTCATCGGCAAATATTTCCTTCTGTCTTGTTATTTTGATGCAGGCTCATATGCCCTATTTTCAGGGCATTAGACTGGAACTCAGATCTCTTCCAATCTACTAAAAATATGAGGTTGATATCAAGCGAACCTATTCCTATAGCTCTAAGGTAGGTGGTCATGTGGTTTCCATTTTGGGTTTTTGCCCTATTGAGTTATTGTTGTCGTGCTATGGTTTGCCTTTCACCAAACCCAGTATTTATAATGACTGATTCATATCTAAATGACATGTGTGGTATAAGAGTGATGAATCCAACCTTGTTAGGGTGTTTGTATTTGTTATGGACTGGGAGTGGTCAACCATAGGTGTTATGCCTTGAGAATTGGCCCTTTTCACATTTGAAACTTAATGAAATGTCTGGAAAGGGAATTTACCATGTTAGGAAAATGAGATGACTTGGTTAGAGGTTGGCTAGGATGAGATAGCCTGAACCCCCTTTAATTAATTGAAATGCATGTATGCCAATATTTTCTCATGTGATATTATAAGATGGATATGCCTTGATTTGATAATGTGATATGATATAAGATGGATTTCCTTATATAATGTGATGTGAATGGTTATTCTATGATGTGTTGAAATGTTTGTGATAACCCGTGTACTGGGTGGGAGGCATTCTAACCTCGTGCTAGATAAATATCAGTGCTTGAGGACGAGAGGCATTTATATCTCGTGCCTATATAACCTTTACGGGTGGGGTCATTTTTACCCCATGCCAGTTACAATGATTGAGGATGAGAGGCATTTATACCTCGTGCCCATATAACCTTTACGGGTGGGAGGCATTTCTACCCCACGCCGGTTACAGTGCTTGTGGACGAGAGGAATTCATACCTCGAGCTAGTGATACTTGTACGTATGTGAGAATCATGGATTAGAGGTATGATTACCTCATGCCAGTGATAACCTATATCTACGTACTTATACCTTTGGTGATCGTTCAGTTTACCTGCCATGAGCTGAAGTAGGTAGACCCACCAGGTGTCCTTTCGGAACCTGAGTGGGAGGGTTGTTTATTTACTTTGCTTTAATTACTTGTATTCTATTACTCACTTTGCTTGCGAACACCTATTTGGATTACAAGTAGACATCATTGGTGGTGGCCTAATGAGACTTGTCTCACACCCTACCCAGGAATCCTATTGGGAGCCTGTGTAGACTTTACTGCTACAGGTACTAGTAGGGGCAAGGGACCTGCATCAGGTTGTTGATACATGTATGTTCTAGCTGGAGATCTAGAGAAAAGGATCAATCTTGGCCAGAGATGCTCATGGACCACTTTTGTTTCTTTTTTTATTACAGTATAGCATGATTTCCATCTACTTCCATTCTATCAGCATGCCATGCATTCATTTTGTATCAGGCACTGCCTGTGAGGCTTTTGTATATCTATCGGGGTTTTCCTTACTTCTGTTGTTTGGTTGTATGTTTCCCCTTTTTTCCCCTGTTTATCCATTGGGTGTGCTTCCGCTATTTCTATTGCTTTGTTGCAATTCCACTGTGAACTCTGACTGGGGGGTACAATCTCCCCAACTAACTTACCATTACACCCCCACTACTAGTCGGCAGCCCCTGGCCTATGGGGAGATGAATCAGGGGTCATGTGGCCAACCAGGCTCAGGGCTCGGGGTGAGGGGAAGCCAGGTCAGGGACGTCACATTGTAGCTAGCATTGAGGAATCGGTTCCTACATCCTATGTATACTCTCTATAAGCTCCATATGAGATCTCAGTTTCTCCTGATACATTGCAGAAGATAATGACGACTCTCCACGAGCTCCTCTTGGGCTAGATGCCAACATCAGAGTGGTGGCTTAATAATCCACTTGTGTTAATAGATAGTTGATACCAACAACTCTTCATTTCTATAAGGCATACTCATTCACCTACATCCATATTGTCTCATTAAATCGAAGGGCACTGGTCTGACCATCGGTCTTAGTTTGACTCTCATTCTATGTATGAGACATCACGACCTCATATGACACCTTCAATTGAAATTTCAAAGTAATGTAGTTAAAATATTATTTTTAGTTAAATATTAGGCTCAAAAATAAAATATAATGGTCACAATCTGACACTGGTGAGCACCTCTATTCTCTCTAGTGGTTGGATCACTATACATCCTCCTATAAACGTCCAAATCTAAAAAATTGGGTTGTTCAACTGCGTGTAGGAATATAAAAGAAACCATTTACATTTAAAGTTATATAAAATATATTAAAAAAATTACTTACTATATTATCCCTATGCGTACTGAATGTATGACTACCAGCTTGATGTGTCACCTCTTGTCTTCTCGGTTTTGTCGACCTACCAATGAAATCCTCTCAGAACAATCACCCAAATAGTTTGAACATAATCTATCCCAAACATGAGGTGAAATGTAATCAGGTTGGTGGGTGTGAAAGGAATCATCAAACTCTGCCACTCATGCTTTCTCCCTTTCTTTCCTTATCAAATTGTTCAAAAACTGACTACAACCCTGATGCAATGTTCCCTTCCATGCCATCCAGATAGCCCCATGTGTGCTCTCATCAATGGGATACAATAAATCTTAAAAATAATTTATAATATCACATTTTTAATTAAATTAATTTCAAAATAATTATTATTTATTTATGTATCGCCAATTATCGAACATGTGGTGTTGCACATCAACGGGATTCTGATTCCATGAGACCCATTATTTAAAAAATAATTGTATGTTATAGCGCTCTTGTTTCCAGAAGCAATATTGGTAAAGCTATGAAAAAAGAAAAAATAATTAAAAAATTATTATATAATAAATTATTGATAACTAACTAAAATACACAGGTAAACATGCCTCTACACATGGGGATTGAAGACATGACGTGCATGTCGCTCGGGGATCGGGACATGAATCATCAACTGTGAAAGACCACACCCCCATTGAGTCCCTCCTGAACCTTGAGTAGTCTGAGGGTTAGATGACCCAACATCCTACTCATAAAAAGGTAGATTAGCTTCCTATAAAAAATGATATAGATCCATGTCCATATGAAACACAAACTAATTATTGTTCAAAAACAATTGAAAACAACTATTAATTCAAGATATATATTATACATGATTATAATTAGTAATTAACCGTGTCAATGTTCATCCTCATCCTCATCTTCATATATGGATATTTCAATATATCCATATTCCTCCTTAGCATCATCAATTTTCATATTACATTTAGTTTTGTCATATATTTTCTTTTCAAATTCATTTTTAACATCCTTAACATCATAGTCCCTATAAACCCTTAAATGTGGGGTGTTATTATCAATATTCATGTCTCTTCGTAAAAAATATGGATTTAGAGGTTTCACTTGAAAAAATTCAATTTCTTACACTTCAACGGAACTACATTCAATTTAAGTAAACTAATTTTCTCAGGATGTAATTTTTATTATGTTACACCAATCACTCAACTGTATTGAAGTATCTCAATATTTTGAATAATAAATTTTATGTTCCTAATGAGACAATAAAAATGGTTCATTTACTATAATAATATTTTTTTATTAAATAACAAAGATTCCATGTGTCGGATGAACACACAAGCCTCTCTCAGTATCCAACCACTGAACCTTAAATATCCTTAAGTAGTTCATTCCTAGATAACATAGTTCAATAATTTCATCTAGTATTTCATAAAGGATAACATCATTTTCTCTATGATGAGATCCTCTCAAGAAACCACCACTATTAATTTTTTTTATTCCTTATATTCATGTGTATGAAATCAAGAACCCTTCACCACATATGCATTATAAGATTTAACTATTTTTTAGGGTGGGTTACTCAATACATGCAATCAATTATCAATTTTAACATCACGTTGAGATACATGAAAATTTGAAAAATAATTATCAATACAATAGATAACAAAATTGATTTTATGTATTAAGACAAAAATAATTTGTATTACTAGTTTTTAAATCCAGAAGAAAAGTTTTTTTGTGGAAGTTCTTCAAGAGAAGCTACTGTAATTTGTGGAAGTTGTTTCTTTATATGATTATCATGTAACCTATAAATAAAATAAGAATAATTTACTATAACAAAAAACATAGAAAAATGGATATGAGCTCTAATTATACAAAGGGTTTCATTTCTTCATAGTTGAGCAAAACATGTGTATAAGCTCTATGATGTTCATCATCTGAAAGACATCATTCATAAACTCCACCAAATCCATGTTTGGGATAATTGAAAACTGATAATTGATTACCCATTTCATCATCAAAATTTTCCTCTTTATCTCCCATACGATTGTGTTTTGAGTGATATTCATATTGAAAGTAATAAGAGAAGAAAAAATAAATTTCCTCTTGCAAATAAGATTCTACAATAGAACCTTCAACTGATGATTTGTTATGTACGTTTTCTTAAATATATGCATTCATCTCTTGAATGAGTAAATCCATCAAAACTATACTGGACCTCCAAATTTTTCTTAATGTGGAAAATTTAATGTCAAATGTTCTATTGAGTCAAATAAGACCAGTGTGAATATTTTTTCTAGTTTACAAAAAATTAAAACAACATCATATTGCAGTCTGCTTAATGCGTTGTAGTCACTTGTGGCTAAAAAAATGTCTCGAATAAAATATGATATGGATGTTAGCACATCCTATATAATATAATTAAAAAAATTATTAATCCAATAAGAAAAAATATTTCCATTATAACATGATAGTCATTACTTTTTAATCCAATAATATGACCATTTCGGACACATTTGTCTAAATTGGAAGCATTACCATCTAGAAGTATCAAATATATATTCCTCTAATAAAATAATAATCAATTATATTTGGAGAGTTTATAAGATACTTTTGGCTTCATTAACTTCTCTGATCTATCATTTTAAAACAGTTCATGTTCTGGTCTCCTGGAAACTTGGGGAAGATCTAATAGTGCCTTTACATTGTCTTTGGTCTTACCTGGTGTATCCAAACCTATGTGAAATAAATTATCAAAATAGTTTTTCCTAGTATAAATGATATCTAAAATGTGATGGACCAGAAAATCAAAACAATATGGAAGATCCCAAAAAATGTTTCGTTTTATCGAATTGTGTTCTTTCACAAATCCATCAATTTCTGTTGGTTTATTTTCTGTCCAAATGTGATGGGTGGTAATGAATAGACAATTTATTTTAACTCTTTACCTAAGATCATTTTTGGGGGTCCATCTCTTTCAATTGTGCCTTTTATATTATAAAATTTATTCCTCCAAAATGGATGATCAGTTTGAACGAATCTACAATGATAGTTGAAAAAATAATGCTTTTTCCCATTGATGAGCATAAATGGTTTGTTGTCTTTCATACAGTACAAAAATGATTTTAGACCATGTGTACTTCATCTAGATAAAATTCCATATTCTATGAAGTCACTAATTTTCCGCATCAATTAATCTTTTAAAAAAAATTTTGTTTTGTAGTAACCTAAAATATACTGACACCATTACTCCATAATGAATTTAACTCATCAATCAATAGTTTCAAATAAACATCAATATTCTTTTTTGGATTTCTTGAAATTAATAAGGTCAAAAAAATATGGTTCCTTCATCAGCATCCTAAGAGATAAATTGAATTCAGTTATAAAGATATTCCAACATTAATAATGACAACTTTAAGAACCAAATATACAAAAAGCATTTGTAAAAGATCCAATCTCACATTTTGGGATTATAAGGAAAAAGACGGATGCATGTGGTCAAAATGTTTTCATGAATCACTACCAGAGTGGTGATTTAATGTTTTACCAGTTGGAATATTAGTTGTGTGCCATGAAATCAACGTTGATGTGTTCTAAGATAAAAATAAACTTGTAATCTAGGTGTATGTGGGAAATATCAAAATTATTTTATAGGAATCAATCCAAACATCCCTTGTTTATCCTCTTTATATCTCAATTTTCAACATGTGGACCTACTATGAAATGACCCACTTTTACCATAATATAAGATTAAATCATTTGAACATGCTTGAATGTTCTAATAACCAAGACTGAGATTACGAAACAGTCTCTTTCTATCATAAAAATTTATAGACAACACATTTCCTTCAGGTAGTAATGTTTTTACCAAAGATAATATCATATCAAAATAGATACTTGAAAGTACATTATCTGATTTACTAGTCATAAATTTAGAAACTGGTTCAAATTTTCATATATTGTAACCAGGATATAAGGAATCCTCAATGGACCTCAAAAACTCATAAAAATGAGATGGTTCTAATTGAGAATCTAAATTAATATCATCCTGAATTTCATCCTGTTGAAGAGAAAGACCTTCCATAACATGTACTAAATTTTAAAACTATGATGGTTCTGGAATCAAATTATTAGTATCTTCACTGGAATTTTGTTCACCATATTGAAACGAAAAAACATAATCTGCTATAAAACCAAAAGGAAATAAATGACCTCTAATGTTGTAAAATGTGTCAAAGGTCCCCAGAGCATATTTTTATGAGGAAACTTAATAGTCCATTCTGAATAAAATTATGGTTTTGATGAAACAAATTATAAGAAATCTTCAACGCCCTTAATATATACAAGATTTAAACCAAAACCATTTGGATTATTACACAGATTTATCCATGTGAGATCATCTAATAATGATTGTTTTTGAATTCATTGTTTGATAGTTTTTCTAAAAAATATAAAATACTTATCTTTTTTATATAATTTTATATAAGAAAAACACTATCCAAAAGAGAGAAGACAATTAAATTTAATTTTCAATCATATTATAATAATTTCAATTAGTTCATACTTATTTATAGTATATTTTTAAATTTTTATACTAATCTAAACTAACATATAATAACTTAATCTAATTATCGCTAATTATTATTAATTACAGCTAATTTATACTAGTGATTGTTAAAAACTATTGACACAATTTCTGGTGGATTGGAAGAATCTCTTTTTCTCGACGACTCGTCTCCACTATCTCTAATTGAAATCACTAAGAAAAATCTACTCATACGTACAGATAATTATTTCTGTATTCATGAAGATGAAGAGTAGTGCGATGAGGCCTCCCTTTTCTCTATATTCATGCATACAAAATTGGATATCCATACGTCTGAGTATATTTTTCATAGTTATTTTAGTTGGATACAGTTGACATGAGTCATCGGGAAAATGGGCCTCTTTTTCCTGATGGATCATCTCCTTATAACTTTCTCTGACAAAAATCAGTATGAAAAATCTTCTCCAACGTACATATATGCATTTTCAAGTACCCAAGAATGGAGATCAAGAAGGCCTCACCACGCGGCTCTCTATTCTTGTATATATAAAAATGGATATTCGTACATGAGGATGGACTTTTCATAATAATTTAAAAGGGAGAAAATTACAAGTATATAAGGAATTGAGAAAATGGATGCTTCCAATCTACTATAAATTGTTCCAATTTATACCAGTTGTCACAATTAATTACAATTTATTTTTAATTATTGATGATTATTTCTAATTATTGCTAATTATTACTAATTATTAGAATTTATTACTAATTACTAGATTTTATTACTAATTGTTACTAATTATTAAAATTTATTATTAATTATTACTATTTATAGCTAATTATTACAATTTATTAGTAATTATTATTAATTATTACAATTTATTACAAATTATTAAATTTTATTACTCATTATTACTATTTATTACTAATTATTACAATTTATTAATAATTATTACTATTTATTACTATTTATTACCTTCTATTACTACTTATAACCATTTATTACTACTTATTACCATTTATTACAACTTTTTACTCTTTATTACTAATTATTTAAATTTATTACTAATCATCACAATTCTTTACTAATTATTGTAATTTATTTCTAATTATTGTAATTTATTAGTACTTATTGCAATTTAATACAAATTATTTCAATTTCTTACTAATTATTAATATTTTTTACTAATTATAAAAATTTATTAATAATTATTACTAGTTAGTACAAATTGTTACTCATTATTCTTATTTATTACTAATTATTTCAATTTATTACTAATTATTAGAATTTATTTCTAATTTTTTGAATTTAATACTAATTATTTTAATTTATTACTAATTATTACTAATTATTAGAATTTATTATTAATTATTACCAAATATTCCTAATTATTGCAAATTATTAATAATTGTCACTAATTATTACAACCCGTTACTAATTATAACTAATTGTAACTATTTATTACTAAGTGTTACAAATCATTACTAATTATTACAATTTATTACTAATTGTTACAATTTATTACTAATTATTAGAATTTATTACTAATAATTTCTAATTATAATAATTTATTACTAATTATTACATTTTATTACTAATTATTACAATTTATTAATAACTATTACAATTGATCGCTAATTATTACAATTTATTAATAATTATTTGAATTTATTAATAATTATTCAAATTTATTGCTAATTTTTGCAATTTATTACTAATTACTCTAATTAAGTACTAATTGTTTCAATTTATTACTAATTGTTTCAATTTATTACTAATTATTGCAATTTGTTACTAATTGTTGCAATTTATTACTAATTGTTGTAATTTATTACTAATTATTGCAATTTAATACTATTTTTTTGCAATTTAGTACTAATTATTTCAGTTTAATACTAGTTATTGAAATTTAATACTGATTATTTTAATTTGATACTAATTATAACAATTTAATACTAATTATTACTAATTAATATAATAACTATTAATTAATATTAATTTATACTAATCACACATAATTATTTGTAAAAATAAAAATAAAAAATTATAAATAAAACTATCTAATATTAATTTAATTAACCGCAGCTAATTAACAATAACTAAAAATAAAATTAAATGAAAAACGTAAAAAAATAGACAAATAACTTAAAACTGAAACTTTCAAATGCTATAAGTTGTGAAAAATACACCGAATTAAAATTTTTAACTATGAAAAATTATGAGAGAACGTTTTTCACTAGTGAGAGATAGAGGAGTAGAGAATGGAGTGGAATAAGGGGGGAAAATGGGTGGGGGTATATATAGGTTAGATTAGTTGTGACAAGTCCCATCGCAAATAACCTATCCTCAAAAATTCATTTGTAACAGAGCCCATCATAAAAGACAACCTGCCAACATAGTATTTGCAACAGGATATATATAATGTCCCAAATACTAAAAACACTGCCTAGTATTTGCAACGGGCTACTATAGCCCGTCGGAAATACCCTTTCCCGTGTTTTGGCACGTAACGTGAACCAATGTTTTTGCAACGGGAACCATCAGCCCATCGAAAAAACCGTATTATTTGTTGCGGGCTTGTTGTCATATCGCAAAAACTTTTTCCGAAGGACTATTTGCGATGAGATACTGACCTCTCACAAATAGTGCATTGTAATTGTCGTGTTTTCCTATAGTGAATGATTCAATGTGGCCAAATTTATAGTTGAATCTTCCCTTGTGAGAAATGTTATTATGATTTTGAAAATCACCACAGATGTCCATGAATGTGTCTTAGTTATTAAAACAATTATTTCATGAACTCCATACTTGTGCAAGATTTTTTCTGACCTGTGGAAAATTCAACCAATCTTGTTGAAAAATGCTTTCCTTTCACCTAGATCATCATTGGAGAGCCTGTGTCTAACGTCTAGAACCTACAAATTCCACACAACTCATCATTATAACTTCTGGTATTTTTTATATAGGAAAATTATCTTATTAAAATACTATATAGGATTTACTTCTAGCCTTTACTCAAAGTCTTCCACATAAGTGAATACTTCAAACATCACTTATAATCTTGAACTTACGCATCTTCCATATCAGTCAATTATATTTTCATTACATTAACATATTTGAATCAATATCAATTTATGAAATCATAATTATTGGATTCTTCATCTTTGGATCATCTTCTTCCATAACTTTATCGTCTTCTCTCATAATTTTGTCTCCCACTTACAAAATCTCCATTAAAACATGAAATGGAAATGGAAAATATAATATATTTTTATTTATCTTTTGATATCGCTTCTTCCTTCACACTTATAAAACATCCATAACAAGTTGATTTCAATGCTTACAACTACTGGATGTCTAAAATTCACTAGCTTAATAACTTTTGATCTTATTATCTACTAAACTAGTGCATCATGTCAACTTTTGTAACATACAACTTCCATATTTAGCACTAATCATGATTTAAATAGAGTAATTGTGATGTTTTTATCACTTTAATTTCCCACCATAGAATCTTCTAATTTTAACATCGACAACACATGCCAAATAATCTTCATGATACTTATGTTTTTTCAATTATTACCATTACATAATATTTTTCTAATATTATTTATCATAGTAAATATTTACACTTTACCAAATACACTCAACTCTTCTAACTTTTTTAATCCTTAAATTTTGATCTATATCACTTTATCTATTTTTTAATATGAATATATTCTTATCCCACTAGAACTTCTAATTTTCAATTCTTTAACATAGATATATACAATATCTTGAATCCACAACTCATCTTATAGTAGTTCTTATTTTGTGAGCGCATCATTTTTCTAACATATCTTCTAGTAGTGTATCATCATATATTCTCGATGGCCCTAAGAAATATAGAAAGAAGGTCTATAGGGGAGATGAATAGAAATTTTTAATTCTTATTATAATTTTTAAAATAAATTTAAATTAGGAGGCATATATGTGTAATTAATATTTCTTAAATGGTGAAATTATAGTATCTTAGAGGATAACAAGTGGAATAAAACATAATAAATAAGAACTCCAATATTTTTTTGTAGTTTGGTTCAATGAGAACAAACGTCCACTCTTAACTCCCCTCTTCTCCTCAATAGGAATGGTACTCACTATGAAAGGATGTATTTTAAAATTTAGAAGACCCAATCTATGACCTATTTTTTTAGTTACAAAAAGAACCCAGAAAATTATAAGATATAAAAAAAACATAGATCCTTTCACGAGGTTCAAGCTCTACCTATATGGATGTTATTTTTTATCAGGTTCTCAAAACTAGGACACTTTATTTTGGTTGTATTCATAACCACATGTGAGTTTTGTTACAACACGATGAAAAGAATATAAATCCAAAAAATACAACATAATAAAATATTAAAATAAATAAAAAAAATAACAAAATGAATGTTATCTTATGTAGAAAAAGTCTCATAAACCCACCACAAATGATTATAAACATTATAAATTTTATAACATGAGAAATTCCTCATTATTTTTTCCCAAAATTGAAAGAAAAATGAATCTTGGGAACATTTATAGAATGTTGAATGGAATTCTTATTGTTAACTCATTTATGCTCTTATATGTCATCTAAACTACTTTAACAAATATTTATATATGAATTATAAATACCTAATTCCTTTAAAAATATCCATGAGGATTAATTAATAACAAACTTCACATGGTTTGATCATTACAACAAATCACATCACGCCACTATGAGAAACAGTCATATCAAAAGTAATATCATTACATGACATTTGAAATATCATGTGCATAATTCATGCATAAAAATTTCAACTCCGCTTTTACCAACATTGTTAGAATTAAAATAAATTTTAAATACTAATAAAATTAAAAGACTCAGCACAACATAAAGTAATTCGAACTATTAAAACATTAAATAAATAGATCATTATAAATATTTATATGAATAATTAAGAAAAATTATTTTACTTAGGGTATACTATAATGGTACTCTTTGTTTTACCCTAACAATGTCACATAGATTATAGCCAATGTTCAAACAAGCATTCTGTGAGTGTAAAAAACTAAATGTGTAACAGAAAGAGATGATTTCTAAAAGATTAGTGGAGGTAATATAGACTAAAAAAAGAAACATAAAGGTATTATTTTATTTCCTTAGTTCACCTAAAGGTAAGAGAATAAGATACATGAAGTTAAAATCGAAATATGTGTGTAACATAAGGATATAATATTTAAATCTCATGTTTTCGAAAGGTTAATTCTTAATTAGATACATTACATAAATTTCAATATTCATTATGCATTGACATGATAAATTATGAATAAACATAAAATCCGTTTTTCATAAACACTAAACAAATTATTTTCATTCTACTTAAGCATCATTCTAATTAATGAAATCATGAAACAAGTCATATGTATGCATGTGAGATTTCTACATAAAAATGAAATACATAGATGGTGCAATTCTAGAAATAAAAAAATCATTAACTTCATTCTATTTATTGCTATATTTTGTACGTTGAATACAATTTGAAATAAAATTCTCAAAAAAACATAAATACATTAAAATTTACAAAAACAAAATGAAAAAAAATTATATTCATGAAAATTAAATCTCATTGAATAAAATAAATTTATAGAATTGTAATTATTAAAAAATATAAAATGAATAAATTTCATATAATCTAAATTCGCAAAACTAGAAATATCCCCTATTTTAAATTAAAACTCAAATATTTAATCCATAAATTCTAACAATTTTTAAAATTTATCAAAAAGTGAAAATAAACATTTTAAATGGTTAAATTGTTTAAAAAAATTATTCAATAACTTTACTAAATAGTAATAAACATACCATTAGTAGATTAAAAATCATCAATTATTCAACTAAAAACACTGACAACCTAAATTTTTACAAAGTAAAACTAGTAATTGGATAACACCAAAACATGTAAGATCTCCAAACATGAAACAATAAAAAGAAATCATGTTTTTGTAAGATTATCAAAATTGGAATTCCCCAAGTTTATAATTTAAAATCCGATGCACAAAACAAATTAATGAATGTTTATCAATCTTAAAAAATATATATAACTCCATATAAATTCATTATTTTTTAAAAAATATGAGAACACTTAAACACCACTTTCATGAAATATAGTAATATTAATATAAAATTTTAGAATAGTTGTTTTTTATAAAATCCCCTAGAATCTATAAAACATTTTTAATGATAATAAAATAATTTTAGAGAGATTTAAAATGAATTTAATGTATAAGAATTTATTTAAAACATGCCAGTAAACTATAAAATAAGGCTTAATAAACCTACTTACTACCCAAAATAGAAATTTGTCCCTAAATATTTGTACTGGTATATGTCTGATAGGATTTGTTTAAAATACCTTAGGTACATATAATGTACAATGATTAAATTTTTTGAAAATGAAAATAAATTTTAAAAGATTTGAATGTTTATGAATAAAAGACAAATCCTATTGAAAATAATAATAATTTACATAAAGACCGAATCATTCACATTTAAATCATGTAACAAATACTATTCTAATTGTTTTTCATTTTAAATATTTATCAAAAACTAATAGAAATATTTATTCAAAACTAATACATGTAGAACCCCTTTTTTGTGGCATATTAATTCTTCTCATACCATTTTAAATCCTTTTTCTTGGTTTTAGTTAGTCTTGGGGGATTGGGTTATGTTCTTTGGAAGTTTTTGAGTTGTTCGATTATTTTGTGTCCACCATGGATAAAAACATGTTATTGTGGCTGGAATGTTGTATTGTTTGTATCCTTATGAATCATGAAGAGGATGATACAGAGACTGGATGGTAATGGCCAGGGTTGGAACACCCTTAGAGGATTATTTTACGCTACATCTATAGAGGCCTCACTATTCCATGGTCTCTGGCATAGTGATCCCAAAACGGCCTAGTCTGTTGCACTATGGAATGTTAGTTGGCTATAGTGTGCTTCTTATTTTTCACAACATTAAAGAAACCATTATTTTTTTGGATACACCTGGTCATTTTAATGATCAAAAAAATTTGTGAATGTATTTTTCTAATTTATTTCATGGGAAATTTATGGGATCCATCTGTGGTCTTCATGGAATACTTTTATTTCATTTTTAAGAAGAAAACACCTCTTATAACCCTTTTCTTTCCAAATTTTAGGTGTTATATATATTTTTATTTTATACTGAGCTATTGGAATTCTTCTATATGGTCCTATATGAAGATTTGGGAGGTTTTTCTTAGGTCTATAGTCAAGTCTCTCTCTTGGGGTGTAGTGCGCCTGACTTGATATTGGTGTCTTCTCTATCACTTATTTTTTTCTGGATTTTGGAGTCTTGTATTTATAAATTATCATGGAATTTTTTCTAATAAAATAACTCAGGTAGTATGCTTTTTTAAACAATAGTTTATAGGGATTAAAGTAATTCATACTACTTGTTTGAAAAAAATGTTTCAAATATATTTTTTTGAACATTATGGAATCCCTTGTTTTAATTTTTTGAGAATAAAATTATTTTAATAAATGTTTTAAAAAATTTATGAAAAAGATTTTTTTTGAAAAAATATAACATAAAATATTTAAATACATGTTGGAATTTATTCATGTTTGTATATTATGGGGTCAATATAGTATGGACTTGGAGATTAATGAATGTTGGGAAAGAAGGAATATCACCAAGTGATAGATTGATGAAGGATGGGTCACCTCTCATTATTATTGAGATTATCATTTTGAAATAATTTTTGTGTTTTTCTGGAACATGGAATAGGTATTCCAAGTTAAAGAAAATAAGTGTAATTTTATTAAGTTCAATTTTTTATCTTAAACTATTTGTCTTAAACTATTCTCTTTTGGTATACTTTTTTTGTAATTCTCACCCTATATTTTATATAAACTATGTGGCACATTGTTTTTATTTCTAGTGGCACGAGATGGCATATCTCTTGGTAAAATCATACCAGGTTTCACTATTAAACCCCAATATATAAACTTTGGTGTGTATTTATATGTTTTTAATAATGAAATAGGGAAAGGTAATTTCTTGTAATTCTCTAGTAGATAATCTTGATGTTTATTCCTTAGAATTAAGTTATAGAATAGGGTTTCACTTTTTGAGTCATTGGAGTGATGCCACATTGGTTTTTCTGCAGTGATATCCCTTTTAGTTTTTTGAGACTTGTATTATACTTTTTTACTACTAATAAAATATTTTTTATATTGGTTTCCATTATATTATATTGTTTGTACCCTTTCATCATATGGTTTTTTTATTTTTTATTTTTTTATCTTTATAGGTTATGTTGATTCTTTATGAAATATCATCCCGCAATGTTTCACTAAGACCTTTTCATTTATTTCGAACAATTAGGGATCCTACCTATGGTTATTGGCACCTTCAATCCAACCCAAGCCTATGGTTTTGGTGGGTATGTTAAAATGGTATCAGTATTTATCATTGTTGTCATGTTGGGATGCTATTAAGGATATTATAAAGGTTGTAACTTGAAATTTATTTCATAGGAAGATATAGAAAACCCCATTATGTTGAAATTCCAATTACTAGGGTGTTTAGGCACAAAGGTGTTTTAGACACCAATAATCATGTTTTAATCTGTTCATATTTAGTTTAGCCTATATAGGTATCGTATCTTTTATTATTAGGGAGATATCCAACTAGGACTACATTGTTCATTTTATGTTTGATGATTTTTGGAAAATGGTTGTAATGATTCTTGCATTTGATTATTTGGAATATTTTAATACTTTAGTTTCAATTCATTATATTCTAAGTGGTATTTTTTCTAAATATTAAAAAACAGAACTTGTGAGATAATATAGAAACCTATAAGAATAGGCCTTAGAAATAAAGGTTTCACCAAAAAATGGATGAACCAAAGGTTTTTTTAGGGAATTTTTCATGATTTTCAAGTTGTTGATATGGGAAATTGAAATTATAAACAACATTATGAGGATAATTATTATCAATTTAACAAATAGAATTCACTAATATTTTAGAGTGATTTAAACCAAAAAATAAATAAGTGTAGATTAAAAAAGTGACCTTAATTTATCATTCACTTGGAATATTGGATGATCTAAATGTCAAGTTATAAGTAAACACATAGTTGGATCTTTTAGGATAATGGTGTGATTTAACTATCCAAGATAAAGTTGTCTAATTACTTTTTTGGGAGGACATTGAAGAGTTTCTCATTAAATAATTCTATCCCCACACCTTCGAGATAGAAATAATGATAAATATAATTTTCCTTAAGTAATACAATCAATTTGTGAAAGAATATGCAGCCATGTTCATGATCTTAGATCATTTTGTCTAAAATTTTCTAAAAGTGTGTCTTTTATGGAACACATATTTGAGTTCATAATGTACTTATAAATTCATTTTATGATAATTTTCTTTTATATTATATATTTTATAGATATGGTTAATAGAGAGATAGTTTCCATTAAATATATATTTGAAAAAAAATGTCTGGAGTGAGTTTGTTTGTTTAAATATGGCATAGATAAGAACTCTAATGTTGTGAATAAGAAAAATATGTAAAACAACTTCGATAGTGGTGAATAATATTAAAGTCATACCACTAAATCAGTAAACTTTCTAAGCCTAGATATTTGAAATGTGTTTCATTAGACCATATGAAGTGGGATTGTATGGAACCACCTTGGGTATTTCACAAATGTAACAATATAGGATATCACTAGTGGTTTTAATGGAATTAATGAAACATATATTTAAGTTGTACCTAGAATATTTCATTTTTCTATTAATCGATTAAATTATGGTGTCTTATTCAACTAAAAAAGAACATAATTAACATTTTGACATTATGTTCAACATTTTCTAAGAGCACCAATTGTATGAAGAATTCCGTAAATGTGATTTATGGACACATGATGTTTTATTCCATGTTCCTGTCATTTTTAATAAAGGTATATTAATAGAAACTATATTAAAAAAAAGTATTTATCTCCTTGTAACCTCTGAAGTACATATTTGGGATACACATATTTTTGGGCTTAGTAGGTTTCTATCATTACTTTAATAGATACTTCTCACATCTTTCATCACCTATGACAGTGATAATGAGAAATGTATATTAATTTCATTAGAGTGGGGACTTTCAATAACAATTTTAGATTATATTGAAATTTTAAAATTCACGAACCTTATTTTTTCTAAATAATGGGAAGGGTTATGTTGTTTATTGTGACGTATCTAGATCTAGACTTGGTTGTGTCCACAAAAGAATCATCGGGTAGCTTTGGGATCTTGATAGATAAAAAATCATGAAAATAATTTTCCAATCCATGATTTGTAAATTTTTTTGGTTGTTAGTGCTTTGAAAACATGGCATAATTATCTCTTTGGTGATAAATAAACTATTTCTATAGAAAATAAATCATAAAACACTTCTTTTCATAGAGTGATTTTAATTTGATTAGAACACAATAGTAAGAATATATCCAATTTTTTATTTTGAATCGATTTATACATCGATAAAATAGAATTCTATAGAATATTTTTTAAGTAAAAAAATTGTACAGTCAGTTATCTAAATAATCTCATGAATAGTTTAATTTGATATCTACTATTTTTGAAATGTTATTAGATCTCACTCAGTAGTATGAAGTTATAATTTTATATAAAATGAGTCTTATTCCCAACTTACCATTACGTCAAAAGTTTATACTGGGGATACCATTGGTTGATGGAAACAAGATGGGAACTCCATTTTACTTCTCTATGATCAATTTATAATTTCATATTATTATAAAGAGAAACTCCTTTCATATTAACACTACTCAAACCAGGTTGTTCATCCCTGAATTTGGAGAATTTATATGGTTTTTGAAACTCTTTTTCAGTGGTATGGCATAAAAAGGAAAGTGGGAGATTATGTCTAGAGGTTCCTCACTTGTTAGTGGGTCAAGACTAAACACTAATGATCATATAGTATATTTCAATATTTAACCATTAATGTCTAGAAATGGGTGTACATAACTATGAGTTTTGTATCAAATCTACAAAAAGTGATTCAAAAACACAATGTCAAATGGTTGATTTGGGATCAAATCACAAAGTAACCTGACTTCATCCATATTTATGAACCTAGTATAGGAGAATAATTTCCAAATAAATATATTCTATAAGTTGATAATTTTCAATTCATATCATTATTAATCATGTCCAACTAAGATCCTCTATTTAAATATCATATTTGGTAATTTTTAAAAGAATATTTGGGTTTCTTGTTGACCATGAGAACAAAAAATCATCCTCAAATGGATGAAAAATCAAAACAGGTGATCCAAATACTATAATACATGCTCTAATATTGTGTAATAGATCTGTGAGTCTCATTGGAGGATCATATAATATTAATGGATTTATAATACAATAATATATATTAGTCCTCGATACATAAAGATTCTTTTGAATAATTATTTTTAATCCTTATCAATATCTACTTTTTTTGGTAGAAACTATAAAAGCTTCACTGTTTAGACATAGTTAGGTTTTAAATAATATTAGGAAAATAAAAATGATTCAGAAAATGATTTAGATTGCTTAGAGTCATTATAAATTTTATGAAAATCATCATTATCAATTGTTATCATTTTCTACGGGAGATCATGTTTTCTGGAAAGTTACTACACGACTAAAGAATTTATGTTTGGAAAATTTATGTCAATTTTATCCTTGGTAAAGTATACCTTTTAAAACAATGGAATATATTGGTGATACAGAATATCAGTAAGATTTACCACCATAGTTCATCTCCATACACAATTTATTTCATGTATTTCAATTGAAGAAGTTGCAGCCTAATCCTAACATAGTGATTTAGTGGGAAAATTTTATCATGAATTGAAGAATACTTTCCTATATGTGTTAACATGAAATTTGGATAGAAAATCTAAATTGTAATAGGTAAATAGTATATAATTTATTTGAGTTTTATGGTATCATGATAAAGAGATTTTGGAATAATGAAATGAACTTTTTAATGTACTATAAATTTATATATTTTTAGGGATAGAAAGTATAATGTTGGGAAGAATGTAACACCCCATGTTTTAGGTATATTCCTTCTTATCTAATTGTTTTAAATATTTTTTCATGGTTTTAGTTTAGTTTGGGGGGCTTATGTGAGGTTTTTGATGTTTTTTCGTAAGTTTCATCCCATTTTGGGTCCACGATGGGTAGAAACATGCCATTATCGAGGGAGTGTTGTGATGGGAATGTCCCTATGTTTCTCATACTATTTTTCTCTCAATTTATGGGAGAATTATCATTTTAGAACAACTAGGTTTTGGTAACAATCAACACCATTTTTAAATGTCCACTTCTTATGCCAATTATTTGGGAGAGTTTATTTGATCATTCAATGATCTTCCTAGAATAATTTTAATGAATTTTCAACTAGGAAAACACATATTATAAACATTTAATTTTCTTTATCTTGGTGTTCTGGATATAGTTTTTTAGGTTGGGATCTAGGTTTACATTACACTTGTATCCTATGGAGAATTGGGAGGTTTTTAGTGGTTATTTAGTCATGTATTTTCCTTATATTGTGGTGAACCTAACTTGAGGTAGTTGGATTTTTTATCACTCCTATATTTATATAATTGGAAGGTTTATATTTCTAAATTATCTTTCTATGATTTTCAATAAAAAAATCATATTGTTAATTTGTTTGAAAATCCTAGTTTATGTGGATTATAGTAATTATTATAGATAGTTTGAAAATGGTTATTATTTTGAAGAAATTTTTTTGAACCTTGTGGAATTCCTTATTTTAATTTCTTGATAATTAAATTTTTTTAGCAATGCGTTTTGAAATTAAATAAAAATGATTGGTTTTGAAAAAATAATTGTGAAATAAAAGCAAGAACACATGTTGGCATGTGTATATATTTTCATTATACGAGGCCTTGGTAGTATAGATTTAGAACATGGTTCCAATAGAACATAAAGGTATAATACCATGTGATAGTGTGGTGAATAATATGTCACCACTCATGAGTATAGGGTTTTTCAATTAGAATGCATGTATGTGTGTGAAACATGAAATGTGTATGCCAAGTATAAGGGAAGAGTGTAAAATCTGATTTAGTACATTTTTTTCTTAAAGAAGTTCATATATTATCTTCTTATAGTAAATTATTTTTTGACTATATCCCTATGATATATATAAACTATGAGATAACTTATTTCTTTTCCTAGTGGCATTTTTTGGGATGTCCCTTTGGGAAATACTACTGGGTATGATTACTCACCACTTTTATATTCACTTTGTTTCATTTATAGACATTATTATTCCAGAAACATATAATAGTAAGGTCTCACACTTATTTAGTGAATCATCTTGATTCTATTTCCTTGGGATATAATTTGAGCTTGGGGTTTTCCTTTTAGATTATTTGGAGTGATTCCACTTTGTTGTTGTGTTGAGAAATACTCAACTTTCCATGAGTCTTGTATTATAATTTTTTGATACTACTCTTGTATTTTTATATTATTAGTTTCATTTATGTTTTATTTTCTATACCCAAGCATCATATGGTTGTCTTGGTTTTTTATATGTTATCATGTCTAGTTATAACTTTTCTTCTCGAAAAATCATCTGCCCTATGTTTTACTAATCCCTTTGAATTTATTGTTAGCCTTTAGTTTCAAGAGAATTACACATATATATATTAGTCCCTATAACCTAACCCAATCCAATGAGTTAGTAAAGTATGTTAAAATAGAGTTACAATTTATTATCATCTTTTGTTGCCTTAAAAAATCATTATTATTTTTACTTCTAATTGTAATTATAGTCATGGATTCTTTTAAACATTCATTTTAACCATTAAACATTCTATTCGACATTTTAATGATTTACATATCATCAAAAAATTTATCTCAAGTTCATTATTTATAATTCATTATGTTATTATTCTATTGATTTTATAAATTATTTTCTTATTAACCTTAAATTAAACATTTTAATTATTAATCTTAGATATTATATCCTTTTAATTTTCATTTTCAGTAATCAGTTTGTTATCATTTTTTGTTACCTTACACAAATCCTTTCAAAAAAAGTTATAAATATAAAAATATTTTCAATTTCATCATTATAAATATCATAAGTTTCATTCGACTCCTTATTTATATATTTATTAAAATTAGAATTACAATTAAGACTGAATTAAGAATAAGTTTATTTTTTATCCTCAGTAATAGCATCATAACTAACATAAAAAGTTTTTAAATGTTGATTAATAAGAGATTTAGATAACTCAAAATTCATATCCATTAATTTAATGTTTACAGTATCCTCTTTACTTCTCTATTCTCAACCTAAATCTAAATCATTTAAATAATTTCAATCTACAAATAAATATTACTTTTCCTTTTTTGTTTTTTTCCATGTCTTTCTTTTAATTATTGATGTTAGGTTGTTCTAATTAAATATTTCCCTTTTCATTACACTCATAACAGTTGAACATAGATATGTGGTAGATTGATCTTATGTGATTAATTTTTCCAATTATGGGAGGGTTTTCACTCATTTTTGGATATGCGACACCCTTTGATTATGTGCTCAGCCAAAGCCATGCAATGATTCTGATTCATGAAAACTCTATCCACCACCAATGATCCCCATACATGGATGTGATTAATTATAAATTGGAATAAATATTGAATCTACTAGCCTACATTTATCTTAATATTTCCCTTTTAGAAAATAGGAATAATAAGAGATTCATAGAAACAACACACTGTGGAAGGAGCCATCAAGCACAAGAGAGACCCATGATGAAGAGAATCGAAGATTCAAAGACTCCCATTAAATAATTGGTTGGTAACTCTCAAGTGGATAGTTAAGGCCTCAAAGGAGGAAATACTATCAAACCATAAAATCAGGGTCTCAAGGTTCTACCAAATGTATTTTAGTACAAATATTGATCATTTTAACCCTATTTGGTCATGTGATCACTTGATCACTCTCCCATCACATGGACATAGAGAAACCATTTAGTCACAGAAACACCTAACCCTATTTGGGTTATGTGATCATAGGATACAACCTCATTCACATGACCACCATATACATTAATTTGATCATTTACCTATCACATGATTTCTGAGCACTCATTTTCCATGGGGACTACAAAACTCTCAAAACCGCCCCAAAAAAACTAGAGTATTTTCATCTAGATCTATGGTGGATTTCTTCACTATTTTGTGGGCTGGGATATATAGGGTATCTCTCCCAGTGTAAACTCTTCTTATTTCCTATTGAATTTCACTTTCCTTCTACCAATATATTCTATAACCTATACTGGCCTATAAATATGATGAAATATGGGAGTATAAGGTTTTAATTCCACCATGAACCCTAGGTGGTCCCCATTTATGATTTCGTCCATCATGAATCATTAATTATATGAGGGCATAGAATTAGATTTAGGTAGACTCAATTTTTAATCCCTATTCAAATGCAGTGTCACACTCATGTAAAATGAACCCAATATTCAATTATTTATTGTCTCTCACACCGAGAATGACTCATGCGGGCTTTGAGGTTCGAGTTAATTATGCTATCAGAATAATTTGAACTTTTATTTTGGACCTACTTATTAGGTATAATCCCAATAATATCTATCATCTTGGCCCACCATCCTATGTTTAATACCTAACCATATTACCTTCTTCTCAAATAGTCATATTCCCTACAATACATTACGTAAATGGTTCATATTCCCATTGAATCATTTATAGACAACCTCATATTTGTAATCCCCTATCAATACTCTATTGTTTACCTTTTATAATACATAAGTCCTTAAAAATTATGTTAAACTACATGGAAAATATCCGAGTCCTAAAACCTTAAATATCCTGATAAAAAAATTATTGAATTTAGTTAAACTGTATGGTATGATCTTGTTACATAACCTTAAACAATGTGAAAAAAACAACATAGGATTGATTACTATTTCGATTACATATGCAAGGAACCTATTTGAGGTTCAAACCCAATATCATATATCTTCAATTCACTACTACAAGGGCCATATTCCATAGAGATAATCCCTCTATAATTTCATATTCCTAGTAATATCATAATCAACCCATTGTTCTATACTCCCTCTGAGCCTCATCATATTATTAAAATCAAACCATATTATTGTTAATATATATCATTATAGGTCCATATTCCTTGTCGAACCAACCCATTAAAATTTAACCATATTCCCTTAAAGGTAAACTAGAAAGGACCACTCATGTGTTAGTCTTACACAAACTCTTAATGGAAATAACTCACGCAGTCGTCCTTATTGTATGATATTAAATGGAATGGAGCGATCATCATCAATGGTCCTTAAAAGGTATAATGTTCCCCATTAAGGTTCACTAAACTATATAGGTTTTTATATTTTCACAAGGAAATTTTGGAATCCAATTCATGGGTAAGATCCCAAAATCTAATACATACACTACCTTCCTTGTAACACCCCAAGCTTCCACGATACGCTTTTGTTTCAAAAATGCAATAGCTTACATTGTACGCTAGTTTGAGATTTTAACACAACGTGACCAATCAAAGTAGCCACTATGAATAGTAATACCCAATTTTTGAAATTAAATAAATTTTATATTTCAGAATGGACTTAATTTTTGGA
Source organism: Viscum album (assembly GCA_963277665.1). Classification (NCBI taxonomy): domain Eukaryota; kingdom Viridiplantae; phylum Streptophyta; class Magnoliopsida; order Santalales; family Viscaceae; genus Viscum; species Viscum album. The sequence goes on from OY728146.1 coordinate 1,789,225,406, forward strand.
TTTGGAATATCGAAATTAGCCTATTTTGAATTTTTGGTATTTTTCTGAGAACATCCAATTTTCGATGAATAGTGAAAAATACTTAAAAACAATATTTTTAATAAAAGTAATTAATAATGATAAATTATACTATTGAGTGGTTTTAAAGTATAATTAGAATATAATTTTACCATTTTATCCAATGGTGGTCATTACAATTAATTTTACTTTGAAATTGGACATAAACAATTGTCAATCTTTTGATTGATATTGTTTCTTAAAAACACGCTATTTGTTTTGAAAATGAGAATTAATTATAAAATTAATTAATGAAACTTATATATTTGGAATTTTGTAAAATAGACATCATTTTTGAATTCAGAATATCAATTATAGCTTAAGGTAGATTTTTGGTATTGTTCTGAGAAACTTCAATTTTTGATGAATAGTGAAACCACTAAGTGGTAGTTAAAAAACTAATTTTCATTTTAAATGAAACTTTACCACATCTGTGAATTGAATTTCAAAAATCTGACATACATGGTTGTCATTAGTCAGTAAAATGTGGTTCAATGAGATGAAAATAATTTTTGGTGAATAGTAACTTTTAAGTTTTATTAATCGCGATTAAAGGTAATTAGTGCAATTTAAGATAAATATAATGTTATAATAATATGAAATTACATTTACACTTGTCCTGCCCTTATTGAATGATTCATGGACGACCAATAAAATCCATGGGTCAACTTGGGGAGCCCATGGAGCCACTTGGGTAAGAAGATGACATTAATAACTTTTTATTGAAAGTAAAAATAAAATTGTCACAAACATGTGTTGTTTTAATAAAAAAAATTATTACATGGAGTTATATAAGTTAACTTGTTGACTATAAATATTCATTGGAAAAATAAAAAAATTTCCTAAATCATGGTAATTTTTTGATAATTTTTACGCATTAAATAAATAAATTTATTTATGACACCATGATGACGCAGTGATTACCTCCTTATGAACAATTTAAATAAAATGAAAAGATAAGGTAACATCTAAGGCATAAACTTGTCTAAAACCTATTGGATGGGTATATTTCTAACCCTTATCACCTTATCCTAGAAATATATCATTGTGGGACCTTTAAAATCAGAAATCATTTCATAATAAAGTAACATTTCATGACTTTCCAAGAGTGCCCCTCCTCTCCTCTTATAAAAGGCCCCCAACTTTACCACCTTATTCACACCATCAAAGCCATTTGGCTCGGCCAAAATCTACCCAAATAATCTCTAAACTTCCCTCTATTACTCCTAGAAGCCTCACTTTGGTCAGAATTCTTCCCAAGGAAGCCTTTGTCTCAAATCAAAAAGAGTTACCCGATTTTAAGGTAATGTCTTCTCTTATGTTATTTTGTTTTATTTTGCTTCTCCAAACCCTTAAACTCTTTTTATTTATTTATTTTGTAACAAAAACAGTATCTTAAATATACTAGGATGTTTTTATGAGAAGTATTTTATTTACACTTACACACACCTTCATCTAATGTATAAAGAACATATTATTTCTGTTGGTGGAAAATTACTGCCTCACGAAACGATGATTGTTCAATATTCTTTTAACACATTTCATGGTGTCCATTAAGATGTCACTATATTTATATATGATATATATTATGTTTATGTTTTCCTAATGCTTCTCTATTTTTCATTTATAGCATACCTTTATGATTTCCATTATGGGTAAACGCAATAATTTCATTTTAGGAAGTGCGGACTACCGCCCCCTCAAAGTGATTTGAATCGTTAATGCCATATGTGGGACATATAAAGGATGGAGTAAATTATATTATATATGATATTAAAGTAGAATTATAATATACCTTTATATCATTATGATTTCATTCCATTAAATACGAAATAGAAATGAAAGTAGCGTTCATGCGTACGTACGGCTTACCGTCTCCATGAACAGTGCATTTCATATCTTGCCTCTAAATGTTATGTAATATTATAAATGAATGTATATATTGGATATATATTATATATATGATATAAACATCATGAATATAATTCTGGATAAAATGGATATTTTACCACATGAACAACTTGTAATTATACGCAGTTTATTTTTGACTCAAGTACCAAAGATAGACAAAATGACTGTCAATAACTTAAATAATTAAATAATGTTCATAACATGGTAATAAGTGATATAAAAGGAATAATGAACTTTAAAAAGTTTCTTAAGCAATTATAAATTAACTCTAGTTTATTATTCAGGAGGTTAAAGAACGATCGAGTCAAGTCGGACACGAGGTAAGGGACTTCGTCTCAATCCCCTTTCATTGAGGCATATTTTGTTTTATACACAACTTTATTTTATACGGTGTATAAACCCCTTTGAATTTTATGTTTATTAAAAAGGAATCTTTTTATATGAAGCATTTTACTAAACAACAAAAAGGAATGTTTTTTCATCGTACGTATGCGGCGACAACGACTTCTCTGCCATCGTGACCATTATTTGAGTTTCGGCTTCCTCTACAAGCTATAACTTTTTTAAAATGAAAAATAAATACCATGTTTTACTTTTCCTTTATTTTGGTATTGCAAATGGTTTTATCATATCAATTTTTCGTATTGATATCTTGTGATTGAAATGTGGAAATTTTATGTTTCCATTATGCATGTTTTATGTGATACGATTATGTTATGGTTTATGATATGTTTAAACATTTTCATATAAGGAATGCATTGGACTTAATAAGTGACGGGTGGAGCCCACTATAGCTCTTCGATACATTGGTTGGTCTCATGATAAAAACTAGTGTCTTGGCATGAGGCCTTGACAAAATCTTAGTTGTAGTCTAAGCACAAGGCCTTGACTTTGTGGTTATGATAGTCTGGCATTATGCATTCCATCATTATGAAAGTGGTTATTGATATTCCATGTGATTATTCAACTAGTAGAATATCCATGTGAATAAGTAAATGACATTATTTCATTTTATTTTTCCCATATTATGCAGAAGTTCAAGTTTAAAAGGCTTTTTTAGTTATACATTGCCTTAAATGTTTTTGTTTATTTATGAAAGTTTCTGCTATATTGTTATCCTTACTGAGCATCTGAGCCAACCCCTTTCTGTGTTTTATTTTTCCGAGGATGTGAAGAAATATTTTATGACTAACTTGTAGGGATAGTCTGAAGGGGATATGAGTGTGGACTATGGAGACCATGTTATTTTAGTTTTTCACTTTATGATGTAATGTAACATTTATTAATGTATCTAGTGTTTCCAAGGGTACTAAACTAATCGGTCTTTCGAGTCTTGATCTTTTGTGATCATTCCATTGTTTCGTAATAATGCACCAACTCTGGGTAACTGGGGTCGGGGCGTTACAGTTGGTATCAGAGGTAGTTTAGTACTAACCTTGGAAGCTAGATTTATAAAAACTCTGATTAAAGCACATAGCCCTAAGATAGACTTTGAGGATTAGTATAGAAGAACATCCTAGAATTTTGGTATTATATATATTTTGTGACTTTTCCGAGAAATACATACTTGTATGGATACGAGCAGGTAGAGGTGGCTCTGGCACAGATGTACCTAGGGGTAAAACCCGAAAACACCGCTTTGAGCTAGACTCTAATGGGAACTGGTGCAGGACAACGGGCCTTGCTGCACTCTTGGTTATAATACTCACGGGGGATATGATTAGGATAATTCCAATTTTTTTAAAAACCATTATGAAGGGTTTAAGAGTATATACTTACTCAAAGAAAATATTTTTATGATTATGGATTACATCCATAAACTGTTCAATTTAAGTTAGGTGTTTTTCAAGTTTTTTATTTTGTATTTTGATTTATAATCTAATCTAGTTTATGCCATTGTTTAGAAATGGCGCCTAGTGGAAGGAATGAAAACCATATCAATTCATGCACTCCATGTAAGGATTACCCTATTGCTCAAGATAATTAGAGTGGAGCTGGTGATACAACTGGTGCGGATCATATTATCACCATACTGGGACTACTCACTCAGGTTATGAATAATAACCTTACATGTATGGAGCACCCTGATCCACAACGTGGAGGATCAATGTTAGACTTCTTCATGAAGCAACAACTAAAAATATTCAATGGGAGTACAAATCCCTTAGTAGCTAAGCAATGGATAAATTCCTTAGAGAAAATATTCCATGCCTTGGGGTGTAGTGAAAGGGAAAAGGTTATCATGGTAGTTTACCGCCTCACTGGAGATGATGATTAATGGTGGTCATTGATTCAAAATATAAAGTAAGATGAAGATGTATCAAGTATGTAATGGAGAGAGTTCAAGGATCTTTTCTTAGAAAAATACCTTCCTCATGACCATCGAGCAGATATGGCAATTTCTGAGTCTGAGGCAAAAGGAGGATGAGAATGTCACAAATTATGAGGCTAACTTTACAAGGTTAGTGAGGCATGATGAAGATTATATATGTAACCTAAGAAGTAAGATTGATCGTTTCTTTGATGGGTTAAAACCATTTCTCCATCGAGCTTTAGCTTCATAATATTTCTCAACGTACGAAGATATAGTCTCATGTTCTATCAAGACAGAAAAGGAATTCTCTAAATCTTATGACAATAATGTAATGAAAGAGAAGAAGAGAATGGTGGAACAATAGATAGATGAAGGGAAAAGGGGAAATAAGGATGTTCCATTATGCGATAATTGTGGGAAGAATCACCCCGGTACTTGCCTAAAAGGAACGGGAGTTTGTTATAAATGTGGAGAAAAAGGTCATCAGGCTCGTTATTGCAAGGGAAAGAATGAGGCTATCAATGTTGAATGATATGATTGTAGAGAATGGGGCATTATGCAAATGAATTCCCTAAGCGCCAAGGAAACTTACCTCAGAAAAGGCCAAGGGAGAAAGGCCAATCTTATGATGTTACTATAGTTGAAGTGGAATAATTTATGTATTTATGTTTTTGGACTCAAGGATTATAATCTAGTTATAAGAATAATGTGATATATATAAGGATTGTACTGCAGTACGTGTTTTTTTCATTAAGGTTTTAATATGATGAAGGTAATCATATTTTTAGTATGTGACAATAAGAGAAACTTTACTTTATTTGGGGAATCTGATGTTACAATTGATTTTGGAATTTAAAGACCTTTTAGAGAAAGTCTTGACAGATGTATTTTTGATAACTATAAAGGTCGGAATGGATTAAGTTGAACTTTGGATAGTATTGTTTAAGGTTAAAAAATTTCTGAAGATTATTTTTGGAATATTATAAAACTATAGTTTTAGGAAAAGGACAACCTACAGGTCGGAGGATAACCCGTCGCATGGGACAAAGCTGTAGGAATCGAACTCACAACCATAGTGCGATAGGCCTTTATTACCTACCACTAACCTACTAGATGTCCCTGGTTATTAAAAAATAGTTTTCCTAATCTAAATGGTAAGTGTTAATGTTTATAACCTTGTACGATTAGGATAAATATAATATTTGTGAGTTCTATTACCTTTTGGGGTGAAAGATGTGTTTGTAGTAGAAATTAGTTGAAGGTTGAAAGTCTACTTGTCAAGAATATATATATATATATATATACCTATCTATTATTCTATGAATAAATTAATTCTTAAACTTTAGGAAAGTGATATTAAAACAAAAAAATGTGTTATCCTAATACCTTATGTTTTTTTGAACTGATTATATTTTAAATCAATATAGATTGAAGGCTTTGAGGCCCTCAATTTTACACTTGTTTGTGACTGATGACCTAAATAGCTCCCTAAAAATATTTACATTTTTCCTCCAATTATATGTCTCTAATTTCCACCAATGTTCTCCGAATTGAGATCATAATTTGGTGGTGACTTTTTCATTTCCCTTTTCCTCTTATTAAGGCTAAATTTTATTAACCTTATTTCCGATGTGGGTTTTCAACAAAGGTATTTTCTATTTTCAAACTTTTATTTTCGAAGAACATTTTCAAATTATGAGGATGAAATTTATTAGAGGAGGGAATAATTTAACACCCCAAGATTCCACGATACGCTTCTCTTTCAATAATGCAATAGCTTTCATTGTACGCTAGTTTGAGATTCTAACACACCGCGACCAATCAAAGTAGCCATTATGAATAGTAATACCCACTTTTTGAAAGTATATAAATTTTATATTTCATAATGGACTTCATTTTTGGATTTGTAATATCGAAATTAGCCTATGTTGAATTTTTGGTATTTTTCTGAGAACTTCCAATTTTCGATGAATAGTGAAAAATACTTAAAAACAACATTTTTAAAAAAAAATTTATAGTGATAAATTATACTATTGATTGGTTTTAAAGTATAATTAGAATATAATTTTACCATTTTATCCAATGGTGGTTATTAGAATTAATTTCACTTTGAAATTGGACATAAACAATTGTCAATCTTTTGATTGATATTGTTTCTTAAAAATACGTTATTTGTTTTGACAACCGGAATTAATTAAAAATTAATTAATGAAACTAATATTTTTGAAATTTTTTAAAATATACATCATTTTTGAATTTTGAATATCAATTATAGCTTAGATTTTATTTTTTGTACTGTTCTGAGAAACTTCAATTTTTGATGAATAGTGAAACCACTAAGTGGTAGTTAAAAAACTAATTTTTCATTTAAATGAAACTTTACCACTTCTGTGAATTGAATTTCAAAAATCTGACATACAAGGTTGTCATTAGTAAGTAATTTGTGGTTCAATGAGATGAAAATAATTTTTGGGGAATAGTAACTTTTAAGTTTTATTAATCGTGATTAAAGGTAATTACTGTAATTTAAGGTAAATTTTATGTTATAATAATATGAAATTACCTTTACATGTGTCCTACCCTTATTGGATGAGTCATTTACGATCCATAAAATCTATGGGTAAACTTGGGGACCCCATGGATCCACTTGGGTAAGAAAATTACATTAATAACTTTTTATTTAAAGCAAAAATAAAATTGTCACAAACATGTGTTGTTTTACTAAAACAATTATTAAAGGGGGTTATATAAGATAACTTTATGACTATAAATATTCATTGGAAAGGTAAAAATATTTCCTACATCATGTTAATTTTTATTCATTAATTAAATAAGTTTATTTATGACACCGTGATGATGCAGCGATTACCTCATTAATGAACAATTTAAATAAAATGAAAATATAAGGTAAACTCTAAGAATTAAACTTGTATAAAACCTATTTTATGGGTATATTTAGAACCCTTATCACCTTATAATAGAAATATATCATTTTGGGACCTTTAAAATCCAAAAATCATTTCATAATAAAGTAATATTTCATGACTTTCCAAGAGTTCCCCTCCTCTCCTCTTATAAAAGACCCCCAACTCTACCACCTTATTCACACCTTAAAAGCCATTTGAATCGGCCAAACTCTTCCCAACTACTCTCTAAACTTCCCTCTCTTACTACTATAATCCTCACTTTGTACATAAGTCTTCCCAAGGAAGCCTTTGGCTCAAATCAAAAAGAGTTACCCGATTTTAAGGTAATGTCTTCTCTTATGTTCTTTTGTTTTATTTTTCTTCTCCAACCCCTTAAACTATTTTTATTGCTTTATTTTGTAACAAAAAAAGTATCTTAAATATACTAGGATGTTATTATGAGAAGGATTTTATTTACACTTACACACACCTTCGTCTAATGGTTAAATAACATACGGTTTCTGTGGGTGGCGAATTACTGCCTCACGAAACGATGATTGTTCAATATTATTTTAACACCTCTCATAGTGGACATTAAGATGTAACTATATTTATATATGATATATATTATGTCTATTTTTTATTTATGCTTCTGTATTTTTCATTTATTACAAATCTTTATGATTTCCATTATGGGTAAACGTGATAATTTCATTTTAGGAAGTGCGGACTACCACCCCCTCAAAGTGATTTGAATCATTAGTGCCATATGTGGGATGTATAAAGGATGGAGTAAATGATATTGTATATGATATTTTACTGGAATTATAATATACCTTTATATCATTAGGATTTCATTCTATTAAATATGAAATAGAAATGAAAGTAGCATTCATGTGTACGTACGGCTTACCGTCTCCATGAACGGTGCATTTCATTTCTTACCTCTAAATGTTATATAATATTATAAATGAATGTATATACTAGATATATATGATATATATGATATCTAAATCATGAATATAATTCTTGATATAATGGATATTTTACCACATGAATAACTTGTAATTATAAGAATTTTATTTTAGACTCAAGTACCAAAGATCGACAAAACGACCGTTATTAACCTAAATAATTACATAATGTTCATAACATGGTAATAATTGAAATAAAAGGAATAATGAACTTGAAAAAGGTTCTTAATCAAGTATAAATTAACTCTAGTATATTATTCATGAGGTTAAATAATGATCGAGTCAAATCGGACACAAGGTAAGGGACTTTGTCTCAATTCCCTTTCATTGAGGCATATTTTGTTTTATATACAACTTTCTTTTATACGGTGTATAAACGCCTTTGACTTTTAAATTTATTCAAAAGGAATATTTTTATATGAAGAGTTTTACAAAACGACAAAACGTAATGTTTTTTTGGTCATACGTATGCGGCGACAACGACTTCTCTGCCGCCGTGACCATTATTTGAGTTTCGGCTTCCTCTACAAGCTATAACATTTTTAAAATGAAAAATAAATACCAAGTTGTACTTTTCATTTTTTTGGTATTGAAAATGGTTTTATCATATCAATGTGTTGTATTTATATCTTGTGATTGAAATGTGGAAATGTCATGTTTCCATTATGCATGTTTTATGTGATACGATTATGTTATGGTTTATGATTGGTTTAAACATTTTCATATAAGGAATTCATTAGACTTAATAAGTGACGTGTGGAGCCCGCTATAGCTCCTCGATGCATCGGTAGGTCTCATGAGACAAACAAGTGTCTTGGCACAAGGCCTTGACAAAATCTTATTTGTATTCTTGGCAGAAGGCCTTGACTATGTGGTTATGATAGTTTGGCATTATGCATTCCATCATTATGAAAGTGGTTATTAATATTGCATGTGATTATTCGACTAGTGGAATATCCATGTGAATAAGTAAATGGGATTATTTCATTTTATTTTTTCCATATTATGCTGAAGTTCAAGTTTAAAAGTCTTGTGTTTTAGTTATACATTGACTTAAATTATTATGTTTATTTATGAATGTTTCTTCTATATTGTTATCCTTACTGAGCATCTGAGCTCACCCCTTTCTAGGTTTTATTTTTCCCAGGATGTGAAGAAATATTTTATGACTAACCTGTAGGGATAGACTGAAGGGGATATGAGTGTGGACTATAGAGACCATGTTATTGTAGTTTTTCACTTTATGATGTAATGTTACATTTATGAATGTATCTAGTGTTTCTAAGGCTACTAAACTAATCGGTCCTTAGAGACTTGATCTTTTGTGATCATGCTAATGTTATGTAATAATGCACCGACTCTGGGTAACTGTGGTCGGGGAGTTACATTTCTAGAAGGTTATAAACTATAGAGAACCCATATATGTGTCTTTAAAACATAAATTCTTATAGAATATCATTGGAGAGTAATGAATATTAGAATTGGTCACATATTCTAATTTTGAAATAGGCTAACTAACATATTCTAACATCCACACAATAGTGGGATCATATTCCTACGAATTGATTAGATACATTAAATAATCTCAATAAATTTTCTTAAATAATGGTAAATATCCCTAAAATATCCAATGATAATTGTCTACATAATTTAACAGCCTATGAGCAGTAGGCTCATATCCCTTCTCAAACCCAAATAACATGTCAGTATATTCTGATAGCAACATAGGAAAAGTCACATATTACAACCAATTGAAATTATAGTATCCATGAGGCTATAAAGTGAATATCTATAATAACTCAAGGATCCAATGACCCTTAATATAAATTTAAATGCCATACCTAATATGAAATTCCACCTCATGGTATCATATAGATGGATTATGGGGATCCCATAACTAATATCCGTAGTATAGAACCTCTCCAAGGTGATATCTCTCCCAGAAATGACATCATACCCTTATTATGTCATCTTATTATAGATAGTGGATCAAACTACTAGGTACAATGATATTTGTTTTCTTATCAATTACTACTAGCACCTCACCTTGGTCAGTAGATGACGCAATGTTCTGACTACCATAACTGTCTTCTACAGGCCAAGAATCATTATCTGTTGAAAAGTGATCTCTATAGTATAAAAAAGTATAGTAATATGACACTAATGATAAATAGTATGGTGTGGATATTTGTAAATAATTGGATGAGAAAAATATTTTTAAAACACTTTTTCCCATCACCACATCTTGAAATGATATCCCAGATGTGTTAAGGGAGGAATGCATTCCTTACTTATGTCCTAACTTCTGGGTCACTCTTCATTGGTTAAAGGATAAGAATCACCCTTATTATAGATATAGTTATCACCTCTAAGAAATGAATAGTGTTTTATGTAAGATATACCTTGCTACACTATCTATTCCTTGGTACCTAAGGTGACAAAATCACTTCCTGGTCATGTTGTATATTTGTAACCATAGTCTACTGGCCCTCAAGAAAATAATTATTTTTCCACATCTAAAAAAACATATTATGATGAATAAAGTATATATAATTATACATAAATTCATTCTTGAGATAGTAGTGTATTCAAAATATGGAATAATTAAATTTTAAGGATACATTTTTTGTCATAGAACTGAGAAAAATAGACACCATCTAGTCAACCTATAAAAATCCACTTATCTCTAATGCATAAAATAATTATAACCATATAGAGATTTGTTGGTATGATCCTATGAAAAGACTCACAATAGTTAATAACATATATTATATTAGAAATAAAAATCCTCTAAATATAATATAACTCTCTGAGTAAATTATATCATACTCTGAGTGGACTTTACACCCAACTCATGCTAATGTAAAAAATATAAGAAATAAAGAAGGCTAATCTAGAATCCATAATGGAGTCTTTCGAGGTAAAACCCTAAATGATAATTCTAGGATAATTTTTACCATTCCTTATACCCTTGTGTCATTAAATCCTTAGATTCTTAGATGATATTATTGTTAGTTCCATGTATACCCTATTCTGCAGGGATGAGGTCATTTTTACCAAAATAGCCACCTCTAGAATGTAAAATCTTCAGTAGGTACAAAAATTATTTTTGTTATCCCCAAATAATATTCATACATTAGGTATGGGGTATTTATTATTTTCTCTTATTTGAAAAATAAATCCTTTCTAGTCTAGGTTGTGTTTTTCAGTATCTGGTTCCCCAATTGTTCCAACCATCATGTGATGAACCCCTTTCACTAAGGAAAAGATTGGAGATGATGATCAAATATTCCTACAGGATCACTATTCAAAAAGAAAAAACATAGAAATATCAATAAAGAAATATCCCATCCTGTAAAATTCACAATTTGAGACAACCCATTTAGAAAAAGAGAATAGCGGAAAAACTCGATATAACTTTACAAGAGGTTAGGGAAAACAACGAGTCACTATATTATTTAGAAGATGATTAAGTGATTTTAAATACCTGGTATTTTATGTTCAATATCATCATAGTAAATATAGTAAATTAAATATATTAATAAATTTAAATTGGGGTAAAAAAATATGGAAATATTTTATTGAGATGCAAGGTGTACTGAAACATGGGATAAGGTTGTGTGTACCAAGGATCATAGGAGAACCCATAAACTGGTACTTAAAAATGAGGAGCTTCCACCCACCCCCCTTGATTCTATTTTACTTGAGTTAAAGGTAAAGTAATGGTCATATCCTACTTTCCACCAGGAGATCCTTAATTCCTCTCTACAAAAGAAAAGTTGGAGTATTATGAGGTCGATATATCCAATCTCAGATGAATCTATGAGAAATTTCTTAAGGAAAATATTCCCAAAAAATATCACCTTCAAGGGAAAGTGAACATATATTTTAATTTTCATCAAGAGGGAGGTAATTTTCCCATAATAGTAGAATCTACAACAAATTTAGTTCTGGATCCATAAATTTAGTGAATTTAAATACTGTAATTGAGGAGGATTGAGATTTCCCTCTATCATGATAATCTCTTGCCTTGTATTAGGATTGTCACGTATTCCCAATATGAACCAATAGTAAATATAAAATGGATGTTGGAAAACCATGTTAATATTTACCCACTTCTTACTCTTAGGATAAAACTCGTACAACATTTCCCCCGAACATTACAGCACTGACAAGTCTCTTGGTGCTCAAATGGATTCCCAAGAAGAGCGGTATTCCCTAGTGTAGCTCAATTGGAATCTATATACTGAATGGGTCTTTTCGCCTCTAACTATATCCATTTTTTGATATCATATTTTCCAAACCTCCAATGACATGGGATATTTCAAATATAATTTATCACATTTTTTGTCCTGAAATGAACCAATAATGGACCTAGGGGACAAGATAGAGGTAGAAAAGTACAGGTTCCTTACGCGTACTCCGGTAGGGGAAGGTTTCATTTAGCATAGTATCTTATTAGTATATTCTATTATAGGTAGAGAATAACATAACCATAATTTCCTTTAAAAATTTAACTCCCAAATATGGAAAAATGTATTCATTGGTTTCATGAACTATAAACATTTTGAAAATGAATGGGTCACTGACATTATCAACAAATGGAAAGGCCTGAAAAAATCACCCCAAATTCCACTCCCATAAGATAATATATCAAAACATTGAATATAAATCAAATATGTTAAACTATAGACACCACTAATCCCATTGAAATATCTTGGAGGATTTCTAGAGTTTAAAGGCACCGAACAAGTTATAGAGGATATTATTTGGTGAACAAGGTCAAAATCTCAAACCATTAACATAAAATAATCGAAAAGTTATTATAAGGTAGAAAATAGTTCTACTATACTAATACCTACACTATAAATAGTTTAATAACTAAAACATTATCTACACCTCTATACATCTCCTACCAAATGATAGAAATAAAATAATTTTTTCTTCTAGAGAAAGGATACACATGATATAAGGAATGAAAAAAAATCTAATCCATTAGAAAAGAATAATTTTCTTGTAAATTTCTTGATTCCAAGGAAAATAATACCTTCCAGATTATTAAGCCCAGAAAACATAATGAAGCTGGCCTTAGTGGTCATCCGAAGTAGTTTCTGTTTTCATTTGAGTTTGGGCCACACTATCCAAGCTTGATTTTTCTTCAAATCCATCTTATAGAGCATGGTTGTTTTTAAATAGGTGATACTCTGAAAATTTCCTAGAAAGTGTCTCATGTTTCTAATACCCAATTAGAATAATAATTTTATTGGATAGATGATCTAGTTAGGCATGAATGAAATTTGTATTATTATATGACTTGGATGATGGTTGATTTGGCTCATGTTATTCTCAACGCACAACTCCATCATCCGATTGAAATCCCAAAACCTCTTATATTATCCAAATGGACATCATCAAACTCATCCAACAGAAGAATATTCAATAGATGGATGATAAATAGGGAATGATAATAAGAGTATCTCCCTAATAAAAAAATAACACAATATATTGTAGATTAATTTCTCTTAAAAATTGGGGAAATAACACTACCATGCAAAAAAAGAACCTTCATCATATGAAGCGTCACTTTTTCATTTTGTTAATATAATAAAATAAATAAAACCATTATTAGATGATTAATATGTATATAAACCTAAGATTCGTATATATAACTGGGGAGCTAGAGGTAGAGGTTTTAAAAGTATATGGAAGAAGGGAAGTTGTAATTGTGGTCCATCGTGGTACTCTAGCTGCATCATAACTGAATCCATATATGCTGTCAAAACCCACATGCAAGAACATCAATGGGAACAATAGGAACATAGACCAACCCCTGAATTTTTTGAGAGGCATCCAATACCAATTTCCTTGGAAGACCTGTTAGTGGGTATGAAATGGACTGACCAGCCCAGATAAGTGGGTAGACTAACTCAATGAAATTTATTCATAAAATGTGTTCCTTTAATCCTTATGCGTGAATTATATCTGTCTAACCAAGGTTCGTCGGATTCTCTACCACATGTCAAGGATAAACCCCAAATAATGAAGCGTATACCTAAAATTTATAAGTATGAAATCTTGAAATAGTTATAGGATGTCTTAACCAAGATCTAGATTATGAATAATCTTCTTCTTTCAAAGGTGATCAGGGATGTACTTGTGGATGTCCTCCAAAGCCTTCAAGAGGTTAAGAAAAAAATCACCACATTTGAGGTGTATCAGGAAGAAACCGGTTTCATAGAATATCATGCCACTATATCATTTATATAGAATAATCAAGAGGAAACTATTCAGGGGTTCTCAGAACCATGTATTTTTTATGCAAGCTAGACAATATTGATATTTAGTAGGATCTAATCGACAATCATTATGGGTTTAATCTAATTTCATTCCAAAATCTATTAGGTTTAGGGTATAATGAGGTTGATTTATCCCCCATGAAGATGACTAATATTTTTTTAAAACATAACTAGTTTAATTATTTATAAAACCTATTAACTATTTTATAGTAGTTTGTAGGGTGGAACTCATAGGGATGGTTGAAACCCCTTTTTTCTATAATAATTAAAAAAATTATATTCATTGGATGTTCAATGGTGGAAGAAGACCTACCATCATAGATGTCCAATTATTGAAAATGAGCTATCGCTAGGTGAATTCCAATGGTGGAAGACCAAAAACACCTAATGGATGTAAACTAACCTTTCTAAAAAACAATACCACTTCATATAGTGGTTGAAATATCATTATGTTTTTAAATTTAACATAGAAGTCAATAGAAAGTGAAGCACAAGTTTCTGAATAAATTTTTGAAGTTGTAGAAAATATTCAAAAAATGTTAAAACAAAAATCAAAATCAAAATATAGAAATAGAGATTCATAAAAACTAATCATGATAGACACATGGGGAATTTTTTTGGGACTTGTTTGAATTGGTTTCTTCATTAATGGAAAATTAATAGAATTTTCATTTTTATAAATCATTTTGGTTAATATCCCTCTCGAGGAGATTAATCATATAGATTAATCAATATTGAAGTTCTACACTTCAAGAAACATAAAAAATCTATTATTTTTGAAGAAAAACAAATTATAAATAATCCTATTGATTGTTTCCGATGTTTTTAGCCTGAATTTTGAGATACAAAACAATTTTAATGAATTCAGAATCAATCTCGCCAATTAATTGTGATTCTTAAACGATAATTTAAAGAAAATAATATATTTAAAAAATAGAATTAAAATTCCTTAGGAAATAATTTAGACAATATCCATGTCTATTTCAATAATTCTAGATTAAAACCATGAAAAATTACAAATGAAAATTAATTACAAAATAAGTAGAAATAAATATCCCTTTGATTTTGCTATGAATTAGTTCTACTATCTCGATCTTCATTCTCTAGGACTCTATCATAATCCTCCCAAAATGAAGAATGTGAAGACCCCCCCCCCAAACTAATTATGTCATCTACCATATAATTTAAATCATATCATTCTCTTTTTCATCACCTTCAATGTATACTACCTTAGTGGTCTACGCTTGTCATTGGTTGAAGTTTTATGCGTCCCAAATTAATTACTCGTTCTTAGAACTTTAGTATATCATAAGTTTGGGGTCGATCCACAGGGATCCATGGCGTACATGAATTTAATTGAGTTAATACTTAATTAGGTTAAGTATGAAAAGTTTAGAAACGACTGGGTTGATTTTTGGGTTTTGATTTAAACTAAACTGATTTACTTTGAAGAATGGATACAGTTTGAAGGAAAAAAACGGGTAAATTTAAAAAGTTCTTAGAAATGGAAAGAAAAGACATGTCGGGGCTGTGGTGAATAATCAATTCTTATGCAGATTGTTTAAATGGTTTTGTTGTTCATAATAATTCAATCATTCAGGATTCCATTTTGTTACAAGATTTCCTTGGTCCGGTTCCTCTTGTTTGGAATTAGAGCAGTTGACTCCTTGGTCCAGTAGTCAATGTCCTTAATTCTTTATTACATCCAGTCCATTACTTGAATCAGTGAAAACCTTCCAATAGTCATGGATGTTTGCATCGTTACTTTTATTTTTTATCGCCGAGAATCCTTCCCTTGGTCCGGCTAAGAATTCTCCGTTATATTAGACAGTGGCTTAAGAAAAGTAAGATGAATTACAATGATTCAAGCACAAATATATAAAACAATATACAAATTATAATCCCATCATCCATAGCCCCAACACAAGGGGTTTAGTTACACATAGAATTTAGAAGAGAAATGACACACGTGATACCTGACGGATGCATCGTGTAGGCGTTGAGGTAGAGTATCGGAGGGTGGAATGGTGGAATAGCAGAATGACAGCACCTCGGTGGCTTCGAGAATGGTGGTAGAAGAGCTTCTCCCTCTTCCAATGATTCTGAACTCCCAAATTCATTGGCCAAGGCCTCATTTTATAGAAAAATAAATTACACTGCGTGTATAGAAAGTACATGTCGTGTACTTTTCGTCAACACGTTTTGGCGCCATTTTCTCCACTGGCAGGTGGCCGAGCACGCCGTTATTGACTTTTGCACACGGTGACGCCTACAAGTTGAGTGAACACGGCGTGTAGCGCCACCATACATGGCGTGTAGCGCTGCCATCCCCTTCTAGAATAGCTGACACGGTGTGTAAAAGTTCAGACACGTTGTGTCTTCATCAACGGCCACAAGGGTGTGTGGACTTTTCTCTGTAACCACCGCTTCTAGAAGGTGGTGCACGATGTGTAGCACTAACCCACACGGTGTGCATCTCTTCCTGGTAGACACGAGCATGTACTCCCTACTTTGGTCTGTGTCCTTGTCTGGATGTACACGGCGTGTATAGAAAGTACACGTCGTGTAGTTTCAAAAATGTCACAAACTTCCCTTGATTTGTGTATTAAGCCAGCAAGCTCCTGCAAGTAAACAGATTCACCAAAACAAAATATATGTTCATGAAACCACAGATATATGCTGAAAACATGATTTTATCTTCAATTATATATTTGGAAATGTATACACAAATTGGGTGCATCAAGTTTCCCCACACTTAGTCGTTTGATTTCCCTCAAGAAAAATCTCAACATCTAATTAAGAGAGCCTGTACTTTGAAAAGGAAGGTATTTAGTTAATCAAACGTATAACTGATAAAGTTACTGAGGAAAAATTCTAAAAGGCACAAACAAATTCAATTCATAAGATATTAAAATCATGCCTCATATATAATGTAATTAACTACTCTCATCCTCTTTCAACATATTGTTCAACCTTACAAAAATAAGCATGCCACTTGATGATTTACCTTACCAGTTAAAATCACACTCCACACTCAAGATGTTTTTAATCGAAGTTATTCTCAATCCAAGGCATATAAATTCTATCCATAGGTTTTCAAGATATCTTGTTCTCCATTTTAGAAAAATTGAATTACAAAAATCACGAGGGCTTTGTCAATAAGGTTTAGATGTTTCTATGGCTAAGGGTTGGTAGGTTCAGATGTGAAAATAAATTCTGAGGCTTGAAAAAGGCTGGATAATTCCTTTAAACAACATTTCATGATATTAAAAGTATATCTCATTGAAAATACATCCTTCAAAAGCCCAGTCAAATGCTTTTGTAATCGTTACCAACTCCCTTAGGTAAGTAGGGTTTATGGGAAAATAAGTATCAAATAAGTATAATGTCCCCTCGTTGTTTGTTTGTTGTTGTTGTTGTTTTTTTAACAACAAAACACAAGGGCATCCCTTATGAATACAATGAGTACATGTTTGGAACCCATTCTGCCCCAAATAATCAAGAGTCACTCCCCCACACTTTATTTCATGGCTATACAAAAATATGCCATGTATTTCCAACTCCCTCTTTAAATCTTAAATGAATAATCATGCAAAGTTTAAAAAGAAATAGGGTAGGATGGGAAATAGGCTTGTAATGTGGCTTCCTATAAAGGTTGTTCATGGATTCAATGGGCTTAACGATGATTAAATGTAGGGTAGGTATCAAGATAAAGGGGTTGAAACAATCTAATGCCTCAATCATGTTAAAGTAATTCAAAAATTTCATCATATTTCGAAAAGAAAAACTTGCAAATTCTGCTAGTGATACATATCCTAAGAATATCTCAAGAAAGAGGGTATTAGAAAAGAAATAAGAAAAAGGGTTTAGAATACCTCTCAGGAGTGGAAAAATAATAAAGGGACAATCAGGTCATGACATGCATATAAATGATTAGCCCAATTAATGTAATTTAATCAAGGATGAAAGGTTGTAATTGAAACTATATCATTAATCATTTTAAAATACTTAAAAACTAAGAATCATGTAACCTTTCCAAAAGTTCCTACTGATAACTCTATCATTTATAAGACTGATTAACAAAAATTTCTTTACATTTACAAATATAGAGTCTAATAATGATTTCTCCTAGGTTAGTTTAAGGGAAAAGACTAAGGTGAAAGATATAGATGCTCCCCCACACTGAACACTGCACATGGTCCACCAAGTGCAACACCAAGGTAAAGGGTAGGCAGCAGGGAGAAATGGGGGGCAAAATGAGGGAAAGTAGTGGAAGAAGTAAATCCAAAAAGAAAGAAAATAGAAATGGAAAAATACTCCCCTCGTGAAAAGTGATGCCCAAAGCACGCCATGAATGTACCTGTGACTGTCGATAAAAAGAAAGAAGACTACAAACATGCATAACATCACATCATAGAAAATGACAGAAGAGATATATAAGAGAAAGGAAAATGCCACTATCATGGGGTCGCCTCAGGGGAGGCATCATCTAGTACAGAATCGTCCGGGAGAGATGGCGTAGGAACCGTGGAAGGGTGAGGCTCTGACTCGGCATCGGGAAGGGTAGCTGAAGAAGTAGGAGCCGCAGGTGCCAGACTCGGGATCGGAAGCTCAGCAGCAGGTCCTGGCCCAGCAGAAGTGGCAGCAACAGAGCTCATCGTAGTCATCAGAACAGAAGCTATGGCTGACGCAGGAGACGGCGGTGGAGCAGCAGCAGAAGGTCCAGGAATGGAGGCAGGGGCTGGTGGCTGAGGCAATGGAACACCAAGATGCTGAGCAATATGTACCAACAGATGCTCCATCTGGTCCTGGCGGCCATCCAGACGAATCAAATAGCGAGCAATGGTGTCCTGGCGACCGATGATACGGGCCAACTACTGCTCCATCATGGCTAAGAGGAGGGAAATAGCCGGATCGACTAAGGGTGTGGGGGTAGGTGGGATGGGAGAGGGTACAGAAGAAGGAAAGTTAGAATAAGTGGGGTCAGTAGGTGGTGGGTGAGGGGGAGAAGCTGGCGGAGCTGGGGAAGGAGGGGCAGGGTCAGCAGGTGGGGCAGGGTCAGCAGGTGGGGCAGGGTCAGTAGGTGGGGTAGGTTCAGCAGGTGGGGTAGGGTCAGCAGGTGGTGGGGCTCGAGCCTGAGCAAGGACGTAGGCACCCCCTACTTCCGTACCAATCCCATGCGAATGAGCATGAGAAATTCCATCCGCTGGGGTGAACCTAACAAGTCATGAGGTAATGAGGGCTCAAATACCCCTAAGTGGTGGGCAAGACGGGTGGTGTAAAACCCGCCGTTCAGGTTTCCCTGACTGCCGGTAAACATGGAGTGAAAATAGGAGGCGGCAAGAAAGGGGAGGTCCAGGTAGGCGTGTCGGATGACACATGTAAGAAGCTCCATGTCACGGCCGGTCACGACCCCCATATCCTCATGGTGGGGGAAGAGTATGGCGCTGAAACACCGATGGGTGAAGCAAAGGACGGGATCGGCTATAAGAGTGCTCTTCTGAGAAGTGGGGGAGTGCCGGTGGTCAGGCCCAGCGATCTCCCACCACATGGCAATGAGGTCAGAGCGCTCAGGCCGGGTCAAGTCAGAAACGGGGGGTGGGGTGAAAGGATGGGGGTAGAAGCCGCACCCTCAGCCGAAATCTCTCATCGTCAGAGAAAAACGTCGGCCACCTAGCCTGAATCGAACCACTGGCACCGTATCTCCAGGCGTCTCTCGGTACTCCACTCCATCGAACTCAAAGGAGGTCGCAAACTCCAAAAATAAATCTCGGAACATAGGAGTGCTGACCTGGAAAATCTCGAGGACTGCGGTGTGCCCGAGAAGTACCTCCAACTCCTTCCAAATACCGAGCCGCTTCGGAATGCTGCTGTCAAGGTACTGGTTTCTCAATGGTATCGGCTAACGAGAAAAGCATCAGAGCCTGTCGTATGCGAGGTCGGCAACCGGGAATACCGTGCAGGGATAGGGAGCACCTGCAGGTCCCGACCCAGGTGCCAGTGCACCAGCAGCATCTGGATCTGGAGGTGGATCCGCCGAAGAAGAAGGTGGCTCGATGGAAGGGGTGCTCGAAGAGGGAACAGCTGCTGAGGATGATGGTACAGCGGAAGTGGCAGCTGGTGCAGTAGAAGGAGGCCCCGCCTCATCTGAGGGAGTGAGTGGTGGCAGAATGGCCAACATAGGGAGCTCAAAGACCGGAGCGTCGTGGTCCGACTGAGTAGGTGGTCAGAGTCGGATCTGACGATAACTGGACTCCTCCCCCTCAGTGGTGGAGGTTGGCCGCTTCCTGCGCGAATGAACATGATCTTCCATATCCTGAAATAGAAAGAAAAAGAAAACAAAAAAAACAAAAGAAGAAAATAAAATGAAGAAAATGTGAGAAAACTAGAAAATTAAAGTACATGGCGTGTACTCACAGCTGGAAGATATCCCGTGTTCTCTGGAAAGACATGTCGAGGGTGGAAAGAGACCATGTAATAGGACACGGCGTGTACCGAACATACACGTCGTGTTCCCATCAAATCCTAGGTGGTCGTGTAACAAATGACACGACCATGTTTTTAACAGTTCAGAAAACACAATACACACCGTGTAGTGTCTGGACACGGCGTGGACTACATACGAAGAACATGGTCATGCAGAGGGGGAGACACGGGCCGGCTACAGATATAGAGGACACGGCGTATAACGAACATACACGCTGTGTTCTGGAACATGGGGTGACAGGTCGTGTTATGTGCCACACACGGAGGGGCCAACACTAACAACGGAAACGGCGTGTACCAAACACACATGCCGTGTAAATGAAAATGGTGTGTGAGACCGTGTGCAAAAGTGTACGCGGGCACGATGAAACGGACACGGTGTGTACTGAACATACGCACCGTGTATATTCAAATTTCTGAAAATTCATTCTGAGGTCGTGTTCAGATGTACATGGCGTGTGTTCTTCATTTCGTGGTCGTGTACTGCCGGAAGCCGAACAGTTGGCCAATCCTAAAAACACCCTATACAAGTCTAAAAATTTGAAACAGAGGGTGTAGAATGGTGTACCTGGATCGAGGATCACAATGTGAGAGGAATCAGAACTTGAAATGCCCCAAATCGACGGATTTGGCAAAAGGGGGTTCGGACGGCGTTTGGGAGAAGAAACGGGAAGAAGGGGAAGAATCAGGCGGCCGTGCAACATGGCCTCAATCCGGGTGGCCCACGACTTTTATAGATGAGGTACACGACATGTATAGAAAGTACACGCCGTGTATTATTTTATTTTTTTTATTCTATTTTTTGAATTAAGAAAAGTATAAAAATTAATTATTATAGTAAACTATATAATAATTATTAAAAATAGAAATATTGAAAAATTCTATTATACATAAGACTATACACGACGTATATCGGGAAATACACGTCGTGTATTTTAAAATAAGAAAAGGAGTAGTACAACCTTTGGTCCGGTGCTTGGGGCGGAATTCGAACCGGCGATCGGTTGATTCGAACGGATGCCTTCACCCACTGGAGAAAAGGTTGTTCTGCTGTTCATATATATTTTATATATATATTTATTCTATACGGCTTATACACACGGAAATAAGGAAAAACACGGCGTGTGGTTTTTATTTAGGAAAGGATGGGGGTGAAGTGGGGAGATTAGCGCGATTCGAAACCGGGTCTTGTGAACCTCGTGTCGAGACTTTGCCAATCCGCCAACTTCACCGGCATGTAATTTCTTATTTTATAAAAGGTTTTTATTTATATTTGAAAAATCATGGCGCACACGACGTATATGGGAGTACACGTCGTGTGGTTTTATTAAAAGAATAAATGATGGAAATGGGACGGTTGTCTGGATTCGAACCCGGGTCTTTTGAAATCTGATCATGATTCTAGCCAACCGGCCCATCCCCACCATGGGTTTTATTAAACGCATGTACATATATATACAGATTGACAATACCACACACTTCGTGTAATTAAAAAGGAGTAACCTCGTGCCGAAGGTAGGTCAGGAGGATTCGAACCGAGGACGGCTCGAATAAACTCCAGTGACTTTTCCATCGGCACCGGCATCATCCCTGGTTAGTTATTTGTTATTCTATAGATTTATACTGTTATGTTTATAAATGAAAAAGACTTAGTACATGCCGTTTATATAATTGGGACATGGCGTGTAACCTCTGGGTTGCCTCCTAGGAAGCGCCTTTGTTTTAGGTCATTGGCTCGACCAACTTACCTTGCTTACCGGAGGAGTATGGCGGACAACGTTCCCACCATGTTATCTGTAGGATGGTAAGCTTTCAACCACTTCCCGTTTACCTTGAATGGTTGACCATCTTCTCCAAAAATTTCTACCGCTCTATGATGGAATACGCGGATAACGTGGAATGGTCCCGACCAGCATGACTTTAACTTCCCTGGAAATAAGTGTAGACGAGAATTAAAGAGAAGTACCTGATCACCGGGTTGGAAAGATTTTCGTTATATCATCCGGTCTTAAATGGCTCTTGTCTTCTCTTTGTACAACTTGGCATTCTCGTATGCCTCTAATCGGATCTCATCTAGTTCCGACAGTTGGAACTTCTGTTTCTCTTCAGCTGCCTTCAGATCAAAATTTAGGGCTTTGACGGCCCAGTAGGCTTTGTGTTCCAATTATACTGGAAAATGGCAGGGCTTTCCAAAGACGAGGCGGAACGGGGACATTCCCAGTGGTGTTTTGAAAGCAGTCTGATATGACCATAAGTCATCGTCTAACTTCTTGGACCAGTCCTTCCGTGAAGTGTTCACTGTTTTTCCAGGATTTTCTTGAGCTTTTGATTGGAGAGCTTGACCTGTCCACTGGACTGGGGATGATATGGTGTCCCCATATGATGCTTTAATCCACACTTCGACAGTATTCCTCTCATCATTGTGTTGTCAAAGTGGGTCCCTCTATCACTGATCAGTACTCGAGGAACTCCAAACCTGCTAAAAATATTTTTATTTAAGAAATTTATGACTACCTTGGTTGTGTCGTGAGCTGTAGTAATAGCTTCCACCCATTTGTAGACGTAGTCGACGCAGACCAGGATGTAAGTGTTCCCAAAAGATTGTGGAAAAGGACCCCTGAATTCTATGCCCCAGACGTCGAAAATCTTGACTTCTAGGATGGGGTGCTGAGGCATCTCGGATCTACGTCCCACATTACCCGTCCTCTGGCACCGATCGCAACATGAAACAAAGGCTCGAGCATCTCTATGCATAGTGGCCCAGAAAAATACAGACTGCAGGATCTTAGCTATGGTATGGTTCGGTCCATGATGTCCTCTTACTGGTGAGGCATGACAGAACTCCAGGACACTGTGAACTTTATTCTCTGGGATTCAACGATGGATCACTCCATCTGCACAGGATCAGAATAGCAGAGGATCCTCCCAGAAGTACCTTTTCACATCAGAGAAAAATCTTTTCCTTTGATGGAAGGAGAGGTCGGGATGAACGACACCTGTAACCAGAAAATTAGCGATATAAGCATTCCATGGTCGAGGTGTTTCACTGATCGAAAAGAGGTGCCCATCAGGAAAATCCTCCCTGATCTCCCGATCTTCTTCCTTCTCTAAGTGTGGCAGCTCGAGGCGGGAGAGATGGTCAGCAATGGAGTTCTCACTCCCTTTCTTGTCCCGGATCTCAAGATCAAATTCTTGTAGGAGGAGTACCCAGTGGATAAATTGGGGCTTCGCATATTTCTTGTTGAGTAGGTACTTTAGTGCTGCATGGTCAGTATAAACAATAACTTTAGACAACACTAAGTAAGAACGAAACTTGTCAAATGTGAAAACCACTGCGACCATCTCCTTTTCTATGGTGGTGTAGTAAATCTGTGCCTCGTTGAGCGTCCTTCTGGCATAATAGATAGTTCGTAAAATCCGGTCAAGGCGCTGACCCAAGACTGCTCCCACTGCGTAGTCGCTCGCATCGCACATCACCTCAAATTGTTCCTCCCAGTTTGGAGAAATCATAACTGGAGATTTCACAAGGCGCTGCATCAGATGCTCAAAAGATCTGACACAATGGTCATCGAACCAAAATATGGCATCCTTGGTTAGAATATTGGTGAGGGGTTGGGCTATTTTGGAGAAGTCACGGACAAACCGCCTGTAAAATCCTGCATGCCCCAGGAAGCTGCGGATGGCGCAGACGGAAGTCGGTATTGGTAGCCGTGAAATGACTTCAATCTTCATCGGGTCAACCTCTATCCCTTTCGCTGAAATTATGTGGCCAAGGACTATGCCACTTTGTACCATAAAATGACACTTTTACCAGTTCAAAACTAGGTTAGTGTAGTCACATCTTTCCAAAACAAGCTCTAGGTGTCGTAAACAAATGGTAAATGATTTTCCATAAATGGAAAAATCATCCATGAATACCTCCAGGATTCGTTCCTCAATGTCGTGGAAGATGGCCAGCATACAGCGCTGGAAGGTGGCGGGGGAATTGCACATGTCGAAAGACATCCTTCGATAAGCAAATGTGTCGTAGGGGTAAGTGAAAGTGCTATTTTCCTAATCCTCCGGAGCAATGGAGATTTGGTTGTAACCGGAAAAACCATCGAGGAAGAAATAGAAGTTGTGCCCTACTAGCCTCTCTAGAATTTGATCCATGAATGGCAAGGGGAAGTGATCTTTTCTTGTTGCATCATTCAACTTCCGGTAATCCACACAGACTCTCCAGCCCGTGATAGTGCGTGTAGGGATGAGTTCGTCCTTATCATTTGAAATCACAGTGATACCCTTTTTTTGGGTACCACTTGGAGAGGACTCACCCACGGACTATCCGAGATGGGATAGATGATGTCTGCATCCAATAATTTGATCACCTACTTCTTTACAACTTCCTTCATGGGAGGATTCAAATACCGTTGTGGTTTTAGAGATTTCTTGGCACCCTCTTCAAGTAGCACATTGTGAGTGAAAATGGTAGGGCTGATGCCCTTCAGATCAGCGACTGTCCACCCAATAGCATGCTTCTACTGTTTGAGAACCTGTAAAAGTGCATCTTCCTGCTCCTATGATTGTTCTACATTATGTATAACAGGCAAAGTTTGATTGGGTCCTAGATACCCATATTTGAGAGAAGATGGAAGAGGCTTCAGTTCGAGTTCTGGTGCCTTTAAAATAGAAGGCACAAGTAACTGCACCTCGTCCCGTTCCAAACTATCAGGAAAAACTGCATGCTGCCAATAGTGGTTGCCCTGGCCTTCTATGAATTGCAAGTCTTCCGGCACTTCCCCTAATAGAATATCTGGATCAGTTAAATTATTCAAAATAAAAGAACATACCAGTTCATCTCCTTTGTCGCTAAAATGATTATCCATGGTGGACACTGCATAACAGTCCTCATGCTCTGACAAAGAAGCATGTTTGACGACTTTGAGGACGTTATAGGAAACTCTTTCATCACCTACCCAAAAAATAAGCTCCCCTTGGTGTACATCGATCAGGACCTTCCCAGTTTCCAAGAAAGGCTTTCCATGTATAAGAGGTGCTTCCAGGTCATCCCCCATGTCGAGGATGATGAAACCATCACGGATAATCAATCTACCCACCTTGACCAGTACGTCCTCAAGTAGTCCCTTCGGGTGCTTGATGGATCGATCAGCCAGTTGAAGGGCGACGCGGGTAGGCTTGAGCTCGTGGAGTCCCAGCTTCTTGAAAACTTCAAGGGGCATAAAGTTCATGCTGGCCCCTAAGTCACAGAGGGCCTTCCCAAACTCGCAGGATCCAATAGTACAAGGAATGGTGAAACTACCTAGATCTTGGAGTTTAGGAGGAATGGAATGTTGAACCACCACGGAGCACTCCTTTGTTAGTGCAATTACGCCCAACTACTCCATTTTCCTTTTATTCGAGAGGATTTCCTTCATGAATTTGGCGTGTGTTGGAATTTGTGTCAGGGATTCCGCAAATGGTATGTTGATATGTAGCTTCTTGAAAACATACATAAATTTTCTGAATTGGTGGTCCGGCTTCCTCTACATCAATCTTTCCAGAAGGGTAAGGCAGGCTTGAATGGTTGGATTACATCCTTTTCTTTATTTTGTAAGGCCTCCTTCTGTGGGATATTGGATGAGGAGGGGTCGGTATTGGTACCTTTTTCTTCAACAGTGGGTGTGGATGCACCTTGCTGTGCTGATTGGTTCCGGTGGATCTCTTTTCCACTCTCGAGCATAATAGCATTGGCCTCCTCCCTTGGGTTCTTTTCGGTGTTCCCTGGTAGTGTACCGGGCTGCCTCCCTAAGAGTTGATTTTCCAGCTGGCCAATCTGATTCTCCAAGCCTCGAATCGAAGCTTCTTGATTCGGGATCCAAGTCTCAGTCGTAGATATAAATTTAGTCATCAAATCCTCTAACCTTGAGCTGTTCTCCTGCTGAGGTGGTTGTTGAGCCGGTGGAGGAGGTGACTGACGTGGCTACTTTGGACGAGGGTTTTGATACCCTTGTTGCTGATAAGGACCCTACTGGGGTTGTTGCAGCCTTTGGAATTGGTTCTGGTATGGAGTTTGGTTGTAGTTGGGCGGTCGTTGGGGCAGAGGATTCTGTTGTTGTTGGCCCCAGCCTGTGTTCTGTTGATCTCGCCATGCCGGGTTCTGGTACTGCTGGTACTGGTTGGGCCCTCGATTGTGGGCAACATAACTCTCCTCGCTCGTCGAGGTGCCTCCAGTTGAACCCGGGCATTCTCCCATGATGTGGTTATCACCACAATCGCCGCATGCTGGGTGGTGTGCCGCATGAACTTGAGATGTTCCTTTGAGGTTCAATGCGTCGATTTTTTTGGACACAGCGTCCAACTGACCATCCAAAAATGTGGTAGCATCAATATTGTGCATACCTCACTTTTGAGTCCCCCGCTCGGAGTGCCACTGGAAGCTGTTGGCTGACATATCTTCCAGTAGTTCGAATAGTTCTTCGGGGGACTTCTGCATCACTGTACCTCCAGCAGCAGCGTCCACCACGGACTTGGTATTCGTGGTAAGTCCTCCATAGAAGGTCTGGACTTGCATCCAGAGTGGGAGTCCAAGATGGGGGAATTTTTGTAACATCACCTTGAAGCGTTCCCAGGACTCGCACAATGACTTGGAGTCGTGCTGCTGGAAGTTATGAATCTCATTCCGGAGTGTCACCATCTTGGATGGCGGGAAGTACTTGGAAAGGAATTCCTGGGCTAGCTCCTCCCAGGTGAGGATAATCGTTGGGGCAGCCCCTTGATCCAGTCATTCACCTTATCCTGTAGAGAAAAGGGAAATAGGCGAAGACGGATGGCATCCTCGGACACCGCATGGTACCGAAAGGTGTCGCAGATCTCCAGAAAGTTGGAGAGATGGGCGTTCGGATCCTCGCTAGCCAGGCCTCCAAATTGGACTGTGTTCTGGATCAGCTGCATGATAGCAGGCTTTATTTCGAAGTGTTGGGCCTAGACCGGAGGACGGATGATGCCCGTATCAGCTCCGTGAATCGATGGAAGTCCGTACTCCATAAGGGTACGTCTTGGAGGTTGTTGTTGATGGGGTGGAGCTTGCATAAACTGCTCCTGAGGGGCAAAGTATGGTCGTGGGAAGAGTTGATGCAGTGGCCGTTGGTAATCCCTTGGGAGGAATTCGATGAAGGATCCAGAAGGTTGCTCCGGTAGACCAGCAGCGGGAGGCTGCTGATCTTGGTACTGATGCTCAGTCGCATCATCTACGGCCGGTGCTCCCTCTTCCATATTCACCATAGGTCTTTGTAGATGGTTGTGAGTTTCTATCTGTGTACGCCGACGATGAAGAAAGGTCTGTTCGATTTCCAAGTCAAGCAGAACTAATTCCGAAGACTTGGCACTTCTAGATCGTGTACAGCGTCGAAACATACACTTGAATCTCTACACAACACAAAATGAACACCAGGCGTAAAAGCGAAAAAAATAAATAAAATTTGAATTGAGATTTAGAAAAGAGATTTTTGATATTTTTTTTTGATTTTTATGTTCACTTAAATCAATTATTAACACAATTTAAATTTTAGCACTAAATGTGGATCCCTGGAAACGGCGCCAAAATTTGGTCTACGCTGGTCGTTGGTTGAAGTTTTATGCGTCCCAAATTAATTACCCATTCTTAGAGCTTTAGTATAGCATAAGTTCGGGGTCGATCCATAGGGAAACATGGCGTGAATGAATTTAATTGAGTTAATACTTAATTATGTGAAGTATGCAACGTTTAGAAACTATTGGGTTGATTTTTGGGTTTTGATTTAAACTAAACTGATTTACTTTGAAGAATGGATACAGTTTGAAGGAAAACAATGGGTAAATTTAAAAAGTTCTTAGAAATGGAAAGAAAAGACGTGTCGAGGATGTGGTGAATAAGAAGTTCTTATGAAGATTTTTTAAATGGTTGTGATGTTCATAATAATTCAATCATTTAGGATTCCATTTTGTTACAAGATTTCCTTGGTCTGGTTCCTCTTGTTTGGAATTATAGGAGTTGACTCCTTTGTCTGGTAGTCAATGTCCTTAATTCATTATTACGTCCAGTCCATTACTTGAATCGGTGAAAACCTTCCAATAGTCATGGATGTTTGCATTGTTACTTTTCTTTTGTATCACCGAGAATCCTTCCCTTGGTCCGGCTAAGAATTCTCAGTTATATTAGACAGTGGCTTAAGAAAAGTAAGATGAATTACAACGATTCAAACACAAATATATAAAACAATGTACAAATTATATTCCCATCATCCATATCCCCAACACGAGGTGTTTAGTTACACATATAATTTAGGAGAGAAATGACACATGTGATACCTGACGGATGGATCGTGTAGGCATTGAGGTAGAGTATCGGAGGGTGGAATGGTGGAATAGCGGAATGACAGCACCTCGGTGGCTTCGGGAATGGTGGTAGCAGAGCTTCTCCCTCTTCCAATGATTATGAACTCCCAAATTCGTAGGCCAAGGCCTCATTTTATAGAAAAATAAAGTACACGGCGTGTATAGAAAGTACACGTCGTGTACTTTTCATCAACACGTTTTGGCGCCATTTTCTCCGCTGGAAGGTGGCCGAGCACACCATTCTTGACTTTTGCACACGGCGCCACCTGCAATTTGAGTGAACACGGCCTGTAGTGCCGCCATACACGGTGTGTAGCGCCGCCATCCCTTCTAGAATAGCTGACACAGCGTGTAAAAGTTCATACACGCCGTGACTTCATCAACGGCCACATGGGCGTGTGTACTTTTCTCTGCAACCACGGCTTCTAGAAGGTACACGGCGTGTAGCGCTGACCCACACGACGTGCATCTCTGCCTGGTAGAAATGGGCGTGTACTCACTGCTTTGGTCCGTGTCCTTGTCTGGATGTACACGACGTGTATAGAAAGTACACGCTGTGTAGTTTCAAAAATGTCACAAACTTCCCTTGATCCGTGTATTAAGCCAGAAAGCCCCTGCAAGTAAACAGATTCACCAAAATCAAATAATATGTTCATGAAACCACATATATATGTTGAAAAAATTCTTTTATCTTCAATTATATATTTAGAAATGTATACACAAATTGGGTGCATCACTTAGTTCGGTGCACAATAAGTAACCAAATGTAACACCCCAAGATTTCACAGTGTGTTTTCTTTTTAAATAAATTCAATAGCTTATATTGCACACAACATTGAGTTTGAGAACACCACGATCTATTAACCAAGACATTAAAATTGAATTTATGATATTATTAAAAAAATTAAGAAACTTATGTATATTCCATTTATCTTGTGTGTTTCCTATATAATTATATAACAACAAATTCGGTTTTATGAAAATAAAATTTATTTTTTACGGTGAATTTTATAACATTTTAATAGTGTGCCTATTTTAAAACTAAATTTTTGAAATTTCATAAACATTATTTTTCAAAATAGACTTCATTTTTAAATTTTGAATATCAAAATTATCTTAGGGTGAATTTTTGGTTTCTTTCTAAGAAGATTAATTTTTTAATGAATAGGGAAAAGTACTTCAATGTAGTTAAAACACTGTATTTTTATTTTAGTAATTATTATAATTTTAATATATTTTTAAATTAGAAATAGATCAATAATGTATATATTAATCCAATATATGTTATTAGAGTCATTTTTAAATTATAATTATATGTAAAACCCTATTGAACTGTTGAACGTTTCCTTTTACATGTCTTCCCATCTCATCTTCGGGGTTAGTGTCCAACATAATTTGGTCACTTATGTGAATTAAATTTTAAAAAATGGATATACATGATTTTAAATAGTGTTATATTTAGAGTATAATAGGGTTAATTTAATTTTTGGATTTTATGAATAATAACTTTAGTAAATTTTAATTTACCACAGTAAAGGGTATATCGGGTAATTATAGGTAAAAAATATTATAATATTGTATAATTACCCTAACACTTATCCTAATTTTATTGGATAAGTGGTTTTATACTAATAAACACATTTTCCAAAAATTATTACCTTTCTAAGATAATTTGGTATGAATATGACGTTTATAATATTTAATTTAAAGATGAGTTAAAATATCATACTTATGTTTTTTAATGTGTAATGCATTTTTAATACATGGTAATATTGAAGATAAATTTGACTATAAAAATTAATTTGAAATATAATATATTTATATTCATCTTGATAATTTATATTTATTTTTTAGATTAGAAATAATTTAATTAAATCCTCGCATATTAATGATGTTGTAATTGTCTGATTAATGGAAATATCAAATAAATGATATTAAAAATACTAAAATAAATATAATTTGGAATAATTATTAACATCCACTAATTTATAGATAAAATATACATGTTAGTGACATATTAAAATTATTTTTCCAAGCTATTATGTCTTTATGATATTTTAAAAGAACGAAATATGAATAGTGTCAAACTTGACATAAATTATACATTAAAATTAACAAAATATTATTAAATTAAATAAAATTCATAAAAATATAAAATACATCCTAATAACTTTAATAATTTCAAATATTTCATCAATGATCCATTTGGGGACCATTTAGAATTTTATATTAGGTATAGTAACCCTAAAATGTAAAAAAACCATGTTGTCATGGTTAGAGTTAAGGGGGTTAACTAAGGGTTAAAGCGAATATATAAGGTTCATATTGTAACCTAAACGTTTTTTAAAAACAAATTTGAAATTATTTTGATACATAATTATATTATATTCTAAATAAATCACTTTTGATCTATTTTAAATCAAGAAACAATTTATATTAATTTAATATTTTAAATAATTATAAGAGTTCCCCTCGCCACTCATAAAAAGGAACCTCCACCCTCACTTCCTCACACCACGTTGAGCCTTATATATTGAAAAATAATTTTCCATATTTCCTCCAAACATTCTTAGTAATGTTATTTAGTTCTTGGTTTTCTAATAATACAAACCCTAGGGTCACTAAGAGGAGATCCAAAGGAAGTCCCCTGAAGAAGAGGTAATTTTTTTACCAATTCATTTAAGTTTATTTGTTATTATACTTCCCCTTAGTATTATATTTCCAAAAATAAATAAATAAAACTTGTATAATCTATAACCAGAATTTTTACTATTATTATGGGGAAACCATATTCTTTCTTTTATTCATCCTATGAAAAACAATATCACGATACATTTGTACTCATGGCTTACTATCTCCACATTATGGTGTAATTTGTTTTCCATCACTATATTATTTATATTTGTATAATTATTGATATAATATATAAAAATAACAAATATTACACGATATTGATTATATATATATAATATACTATCTAATTAAGTACCCTTTTACCATTAACGGAATGATATCGTCGCTTGTGCGTATGTACGACCTGCTGTCTCCACAACATGATGAGATCTGTATTCCATGTTAATCAATCAAGAATGATTATGAAAATGTATATAATGAATAAATTTAAAATATATGACATAATAAAAATAATTAATATATATATACTTGTATTTCATTTTTCTTTTTCAATTCAGTACGATAACAAAACAGAAACAGCGATCATGTGTAAGTATGGTTTAACGTCTCCAAGAATGGTGTATTCCATTAAATATATCTATATTTTTTATATATGTTTATATAATAAATATATATGTTATATAAACCATTTTTTATATTCATGAAGTATTTAAATCATGATCTAAGTAATAGGATCAAGAATAACAAGTCAAAACATGCACGATAAACAAAGCGGTAATTACATAGAAGGGTGCTTTAACTTGGAATTGTTAATAAACGGGTAATATAAACTCCTAAATCAATAAAATATGATATCATAAATATTATTATAATTCTTTTATAAGTTAATAATATGTTTAAAACCACTATACATGAGCTTCGGACACATAAAAACTCAATCATTCCTAAAGTAATGGTTAATTTTACAATCTATTTACTATTTGGGATTGTATATACATAATTAAACACTGGGAAATATTAATCATTTAAGCCAT
Source organism: Viscum album (assembly GCA_963277665.1). Taxonomy (NCBI): domain Eukaryota; kingdom Viridiplantae; phylum Streptophyta; class Magnoliopsida; order Santalales; family Viscaceae; genus Viscum; species Viscum album. The sequence goes on from OY728146.1 coordinate 1,789,258,370, forward strand.
TGTTTCTTGAAAATTCCTTCAAATATATTTTTTATATTGTTATACAAATTATTAAGTGTTTTTTATAAGTTTTTAAATTTTTATAAAATGATTTGACATAATTTTTTTTTCATTTTCTAAACAAGGTGTTGTATGAATTTTTCAACAAAATATATAAGCAATGTTTTTTAACTTATATGAAACGAGTGAATTTTACAGTCGTCATGATTCCTTGATGTTTCAAACATTAAATTACAATTTTAAAAAGTTATTTTAAAATAAAATGGTTTCTTTTAAAATTGTTAAAATTTTAAATAAATGATTTCAATGTAAAAAAAGGTATTTCTGTCAAGAAATTTCTAATGATTTTAATATTGTTTTTTCATCTATGTCAATATGATTTGTTGAATCTTATGCTTACTTGAGGTTCATATATTATGATATCATTTACAATATTTTATTTAGTGTTTTATGATTGGGATTGAATATAGATGTGCTATTTTGATACCATTCATAATTTATGCTTAGAGTATTTATATTTTGTATTCTAGTTTTAATAAGAATTTTTCTATTAGTTATGTTTTACTACTTAATAATAAGAATTCATTAGACTTAGTAAGTTATGGGAAAGGCTCTCTATAGACCCTAGATGCATCAGTAGGTCTCATGAGAAAAACTAGTTTGGGATTTGACAATTATCTTACCCATTAATGTATGGTGTCTTGGTTGCAGACTGAACAATATGTTTACAATGTCTGTCATTATGTATTACCGCATTCTAAGATTAGTTATTGATATTACGTATTATTACTATATTATTACAATATTCATGTTATTATTTATATGTAATTATTTTATTTATTGTTTAATATTATGGTCAATATTATGTTCTAATGGATTTTGTTTTAGTAATACACCTTTCCTTAAGGTTTCTGCTTATTTGTTCATAATATGTACCATTATACGCTTACCCTTACTGAGCATCTGATATCACCCCTTTCTTATCTTTTATTATTCCCAGGATACCAAGATGTGTATTATTATTGATATTTTGGTATAAGATAGGAAAATAATGGTGTTATAAAAGGATTTTTTATGTTGTATTATATGTTTTTAATTATAATGTATGGTTCATGCATGTAATATATTTTCCAAGACTGTTATACTATTCCGTCATTTGGTATTTGAAACTTTTATCTATTCCAATGTAATAAAATAAGGCACCAACTCTGGGATAGTGGTGTTTGGGAGCTACTGTTGGTATCATAGGATGTTTATTAGCAACCATGGATACTAGATTTAGAAAAACCTGGATTATGGGACATAACCCTATGGTAGAATTTGGGGATAAGCATATAAGAACATACTAAACTTTTGGTAAGGTAGAGATTATGTGTGTCTTTTTAGAATTACATATGTGTCTGGATACTATAAGTGGATTTGGTTTTATCATATATGTACCTATGGGAAACAACTTTAACAAAGAGTGTTGCGTCTGACCTAGCGTAACCTGGTACATGACAATGGACTTTACTGCGCAGCTGATTTGACACTCTTGGGGGATATTTTTAGGATAATTTTCATTCACAATTAAAATTATTAATGTGAAATTCACTAATGCATGTGATCCAAATATTAATATGGATCATATTTTTCATGGTATTAATCCAATATTTAAAAGGGAAATAGTCTCCCAAGCATTATAATCATTTGAGGGCATCGAATCATGTGATAACAAGATGGGTAATGAATTCTACAAGTCTTATGGCCTCAAATGAAGGAAGGAATATAATATTAGGGTAGGTAAATGGTTGTGTAAGGTGATAGGTAAATTCTACACTATGTATATTTTCTTTGGATCAAAGCATAAGAATTAAAGGACAACTTGGAAAATATGGATAAAGGGAAGAAGGGAAAGTTGTCTTTCCCACATCTGGTAATTGTAGAAAAAACCCATGTTACTTTTTGAAGGGAATGGGAGTTTTTTGTAACTATGGATACAAAGACCACATATTTCTTGATTTCAAGGTAAAGACTAGAAATTTCAAAGTAGAATGATCCCAATACAATGATATGAGACACTACAAAAATAAGTTTCTCATGCATCAAAGAAATATACCCCAAAAGAGGCTAATGGATCATGGATAAGATTATACTACTCAGATGAAGAGGAATTATTAATATGATTATTTTTGGATTCAAGAATTATTTAATTTTATTATTTTATCAATTATGTACTAGTTATAATAATTATAGAATATATGAGGATTGTACTATAGTATTATTTCATTAAGAATTTGAGAATGTGTGTTGAATGGTACAGAGAAAAGCGACTCATTGGTAAGTTAAAATTTTTGGGAAAATATATGGTTGAGGGAAATATAATCCTTGATATTTTTATGATACTAAGATAATGATGTCAAAATAAAGAGATGATATATTTGGATAAACTAAATAGGATAGTACTAACCACCTCAGAACTGATTAATTGTTTGTTGAAAAAGTGATATATGCCATCACTGATGGAGTTTACAGCTTTCATTTTGATTTAAGAAGTATATCCAATATTTTATGTTCAATTTAAGGAATAAGGGAGAATTCAAGTTTTCAATAATGTATTATTGTAATTAAAGTTATTACCATGTTTCAAGAGAATACATAATTAAGGTATTCACATGTTTGGAATGTAAAAGTTAAGAGATGGTTCTTGTGGCATAATGATTAAGTATAAGTTCATTTTGGAAAAGTTGACCATTTATGAAACGGTCTAAGTTTATCTTTGGAAATCATTTTAGAGGTTAACATATTACTTCACCCTATGATGAAAATTGTGTTAAGAAATGAAGTAGAAATAGTTAAAGACAAAACCAAATTATAAGATTGAATTTATGAAAATGTATCAATTAATTATATTTCCTTACATTGATATATAGTGAAAGAATTCCTCAACTCTAGGAAAAATATATAATGAAAAAATATATTAATTTTTATTTAACTGATAGAATTTTAAAACAGCATAGATTTATGGATTTGAGGTCTTCAATTTCCATTTATTTTTCTCATGTTTTTTATTGATGACCTAAATCACTCCCCAAAAATATTTAAATTTTCCCTCCATGTATGTATCTCTACTTGCCACTAATTTTCTCCTAATCAAAATCTTGTTTTTTTTGTGACCTTCACATATCCCATTACTATTTATAAAGAATAAGTTTTATTAACTCCATTTACGATTGGGACTATTAAATAATAGTATTTTAAAAAAATAAACTCTGGATTAATTACATCAAATTTAAAATTCAAGCATGAAATTTAATTAATAAGAGAAGAATTTAACACTCTAATATTCCACAGTAAATTTTATTTTTAAATAATTTGAATAGATTTTGTTGCACGCAACCCCGAGTTCAAGCAAACCACAATCTATTAACATTGATGTTTAAATTATGGTTATGAATAGTATCAAACTCATTATGAAAATTGTGTATATTTCATTTATCATATGTGTTTCCTTGACACATATATATAATAAATCTTATTTTACTTATAAAAATTATATCTTTTAAGGGGAATTTTATTAGCTTTTAATGGAGAACATATTTTAAAACTAAATTTTATAAATTTTATATTTCTAAATAGGTATCAATTTTTAGCTTTCAATATCAAAATTTTCTGAAGTTAATTTTTTGATATTTTTCTAAGAAGTTTCTTTTTTTATGAATAGTGAAAAATACTGCATTGTAGTTACAAAACTGACATTTCATTTAAATAATTTTTAAAATTTAAATTTATTTTTAAAGTCACAATAGATAAATAATATATATATTAATCCAATTTAGGTTATTGGAATCATTTTTATATTAAAATTAGATATAAAACTTTATTGAACAATTGAACGTTTCCTTTTACCCGCCTTCTCGCCTCATCTGCGGATTAGTGTAAAAGTTAATGTAGCCACTTCTGTGAATTGAATTTAGAAACACGAACAAAAAAATTTGTAATAAATGTTATATTTAGAGTCTAATTGGATAAAATTAATTTTTGGATATTATAAATAGTAACTTTAGTAATTCTTTATTTACCACGATTAAGGGTAAATTAGTTTATTAAATGTAAAAATAATATTATATTATTATAATATCACCTTAAAAATTGTCCAAATTTTCTTAGATAAGTTTTTTTCAACCAAAATCAAGAATAGGATAAAATTATAACATTTTTAAGCCACATTGGTAAGAATATGACATTTACAATGTTTTATTTAAAGATAAGTTGAAAATGTCATACTCATGTTTTTTAACATGTATTACATTTTTAATTCATGGATATATGAAAGATAAATTATAATAAAAATATTAATTTGAAATATAATAAATTTATCTTAGTCATGGTAATTTATTTTTATTTTTTATAGAATAAATAATTTAATTAGTGATTTTCTTAATAACGATACAATAATTGTTTAATTAATTTAAATATTAAATAATTGAAATTAAAAATATTAAAATAAATAAAATTGAATAATTAATGAAATAAAATAATTTCATAGATAACTTAGATATTTTATTCATATATTAGAAGTGTTTTTTAGGATTTATCATGTTGTTAGGATATTTAAAAAACAAATAATTAATAGTATTAAATTGACATAAAGGATATTTTAAAATAAATAATTATTTATTTAATTAAATAAAATTTATAAAACTCTAAAGTTCATCCAAATAACTATAATAAGATTAAATATTTCATAAATTATCCATTTTGGGTTTTTTGATATTTTATAGTAACTATATTATCCCTGAAGTATAAAAAATATATGTTGTCAAGGTATGACTTAAATGGTTTAATAAAGTGTTAAAGATTAAAGATATGGTTAATATTGTGACCTAAACAAGTATAAAATAAATTGGTTGAAATTATTTTTACCCATACTTATATTATCATATAAATAACTCACTTTTCATATATTTGAAATTAACTAGTAATTGATATTAATTTAATATTTTAAAGGATTCCAATAGTGACTGTCCCCGCTCTTACAAAAAGAAACCTCATTCCTCAGTTCCTCACACCACATTGAGACTTCTATATCAAAAAAAAACTTATCATTTCTCCTAAAAACATTCTTAGTTATTTTCTTAAAATCCTGATATTCTAAAAAGATGAACCCTAGTGTCCCTAAATTATATCTGAAGGAAGTCCACTGAAGAAGAGGTAAGTGTTTTAACAATACATTTAAGTTCAATTGTTCTTCTACATCCTCTTATTTTGATGTTTTCATAATAAAGTAATAAATAAAGTATAATATATATTATGTGATGTTATTTTGATTATGTTACAACCATATTACTCATTTCATCCATCTTATGTAAAACAATATCATCATGCATGTGTAGGTACGACTTGTCATCTCCGCACTATGTTGTAATTTTTTTCCATCACCGCTTTATTTGGATGAGTATAATTATGGATATAATAGATTTCAATAATAAATATTACATGATATTGATTCTTTATAATCTATATACCATCTAATTTCTTACCGTTTTATAAATAATTAAATTATATCATCACTCGTGCATACGTACAACCTATTATCTCAATGACCTGATTAGACTCATCTTCCACTTTAAACATTTAGGAATAATTATAAAACTGTATATAATTAATAAATATGAAATATATGACATAATATTTTTAATTAAATAATATATATATATACAAATATTTTTTTACCATCTTTTATTCAGTATGGTAAAAAATGGAAATAGAGTTCATGCATACGTACGACTTACCATCTCCATGAATGGTGTATTCTATATGATATATCTATATGATATATATTTATATACTAAATATATATGATATATAAATAATTTTTTAGATTTTTAAAATAATTGTATCAAGATTGAGGTTATAGGATCAAGAACAAAAATTCAAAACACATAGGATAAACAAAGCCATTATTACCCAAAATGTTTCTTTATCTTTGGGTTGTTAATAAAAGGTTAAGATAAATTCATAAATTAATAAAATATGATATAATAATTATTATAATGATTTTTTTATTGATTAATAATATGTTTAATAACACTATACAGGTGTTTCAGACACATATGGAGGGAATCAGTTCTAAAGTAAGCGTTAATTTCACAATCTAACTACTATTTAGGATTGTATATACGTAAGTATCAACTAAGGAATATTTATCATCCATGTGCATGTTTCTTAAAAATGTATTCCAAAATACTTTTAATATTATCCAAAAAAATATTAATGTATTTTGACCAATGTTTGACTTTTTAGAAATCAATTTTAAAGGAATCTTTTTTTCATTTTTGAAATGAGATACTTCATGAATTTTTTAACAAAATATGGAAGGAATGATTTTTTAACATATGCGACATGAGAAGATTTTACCTATGTCATGACACCTTTAATTATTAAATCTTAATTTAAAAGTTTAGAATGTTTTTTTTTAAATAAAATGTTTTCTTTTATAAATGCATGTCTTTTAAATAAGTAAATTTCAAAGTAAAAATTTGTATTTCTCTCCATAAATTTATAATGATTTTATTAGAGTATTTTCATATATGCCAACATCCTTTATAGAATATTATTATTATTTGAGGTTGATCTATTATGATATAATTTACCATATTTCATTTAATGGTTTATGATTCAGTTTGATTGTAGATGTGATATCTTGATACCATTAATAATTTATGGTTAAAGTATTCAAATTTCATATGCTAGTTTTAATATGAATGTTTCTGTTGGTTATGTTTTAACCCTTCATAAAAAATAATTCATCTAACTTAGTAAGTGATGGGCAGGGCTTGTTATATTCCCTTGATTCATCGATAGGTCTCAGGAGACAAACTAGTGTGGGTTTTGACAAATATCTTACCCATTTATGTATGGTGCATTGGCTGAATCCTTTTAGGTGTGTTTATGATGTATGATATTATGTATTCCATCATTCTAAGATTCGTTTTTGATATCACATGTGATTATTTGATTATTATACTATCCATGTGATTATTTATATTGAATTAATTTTATTTATTCTTTCCATATTATGCATAAGATTATATTTTAATGTCTTGCCTTTCAATTACACACCTTGCCTTAATGTTTATGCTTATTTATTCATAACATCTTCCACTGTACACTTACCCATACAGATCATCTGAGATAAACCCTTCCTTATGTTTTTTTCCTAGGATTACAAGATGAGTATTATGATTGATATGTAAGGTAATGTAATGAGAATAATGCTATTCTCAAAGGATTTTCTATATTGTATTTTATGATTTGAATTGTAATGTAATGTTTATGTATCAATATATTTTACAAAACTACTAAACTGATCAGTCCTTTGGGATATGACAATTGTATTTATGCCAACGTATTAAAATAAGAAACAAACTTTAGGCTAGTGGGGTCGGGGTGTTAAATCATGCATGTTGCACATTCTTCTCCCATTATCACCACATTAACAAATATCTTGTAAATGAAAACAAACCTATATGCACTGGAAATCAAAAAATTAATAAATTAATCATTATAATTAATAAAAATATAAATTATAAAATTATAAGTATAATAATATAATTATTATTTGACAAAAATATATTTATAAATAAACTTATTATAATAAAAATATAAAATTTATAATTAGGAAAATAATTATATATATATATATAATATTTTTTATAAAAACATTTTATTATTGTTGTAATTATATATTTATTAATTTATAAACAAAAATATATTATCATTTTAAATTTTTTTATTAGATTTGTAAATAATATTATTTTATAATTTTAATTAATTTATTTAATTTATTAAAATTATAATTTTATAAATATATATATAATATTAAATTTTTTTATTTCTTAAAAATTATTAATATCAGATAAAAATATATGGTGGTTACACTTCCCAAACTATGGAGGTGGGTCCAGGGTTGTCACCGGCCGGTATCAGAAAGGGATCTTGGACCTTGGTGGTAATAGTGGTAGGGCTTAGCGGTTGAACATCTTATGTAGGGTCTCTTGTAGTGGATCCTCATGGAAATGGTAAACTATGGTGGTGGAAGGAAGAAGAAGGTGGCAATGGATCCTCATGAAAGTGAAAAAATGTTCCTATGACATATTTGTAATAGCGGTAGTGAGAAGAAGCTTGTAGTGGATCCTCATAGTAGTGTATAATTGCACCTATGACATATTTGTAATAGTGATAGAGATAAGAAGTCAGTGATGGATCCTTGTGGTGGTGACAGATTTGTAGTAGAAGCATCTGGACACAACAAGGGCTTGTTGTGGACCCTTTTGGTGGAAGGTTAGGTGTTGGTCGCCTGTTGGTGGTGGTACAAAATACTATGTTTTTCTACTGCCAAGTGTGGGATGGTAGTGGGTTTATTGGTAGGGGAAATGGGTCTTCAAACTAGTATCACTACAATAGTTAATAAACAATAATTAACCTTAAAAATATTAAAACATTAATATAATATAGATAATAAAATTTTAAAACTACTTTAATTATTTTAATTAAATTCAAATTTAGAAAATTGAATTAATTAAATAGTTAAAACAACTGAATGATTAAATAAAAAACCAATTTTTTTACATTAAATAAAAAACTAATATTTAAATGAAAATTTATATTTAAATATCAAATTTATTAATTAATTTGATAATATAATATATGATGAAATAATAAAATAAATTAAAATAGGTTAAATTACTAATTAATGCGAGATTAATTATTAATATAATAAATTTGAGTTCAAATATAATAAAAATAAAAATAAGAGTGACTTAAAAACTAAATTAATGATCAATTAATAAAATGAATAAATAATGAAGACTTTTTTATAAAATAAAAACAAGAAAATATACAAATAATATTTCTAAGTCAATCAGAATTAAAATTTTAAATTTAATTAAAAGTAATATAAAGAAAAATAATACAAACAAAAAGAATGTTTTTAAAAGCTAAAAATATAAAATTAAACATAAAAAATGATTACTTAATAAATTTTACAACAAAATCCCAAGAGTTAAATTATATGAAAAGTTAGACACAATTAATTAATTAAATCAAAAAAATAAAATATGTGTCAAATCAACACATTTTATGGCCACCTAGAATTCCCTCATACTTAATCATTGATTGTCCTTAATAAATTATTTATCAATTTTAGTATGAAACGATAAATCTCAAAAAATTAAAAGGTGTAATAAAAAAATTAATTGATTAATGTTAAATGATTTCCCCCATGAACCCTTTTGAGCAAATTTTATGTCTATCCTCTTAAAATAATGTGGATTTAGTTCATGATTAATTATTGTTATACTAATATTATTTCTTTTGAAAAAAATTGAATTGAATTAAACAAACATCAACTTGCATTTTACTAAGACTTAAAAATGTCTCTTTACCTCTAGGTGAGCATATACACATAATTATCACTCAAATAAATTAGACACAACTAAATGGATGAGTGGTTTCAAAAATATATTGATAAATTAATAAATCATCCAATACTTTTAAATTATATAAAAAATAATGAAATAATTAAGGAAATAAACACAATCTATATTCGAATTTTCATTTCATAACTAATGTAAATGCATGTATTATAATTTTGATTTAATAAAAAACGTTCAATTCAATGATAGTTGTATAAAATTTTATAAAAAAAGACCATCAACATATGATTTCTAGGGGGATATAAATGATTTACTCAATTAAACTCTTTGGGTAATTAATATGTAACCTTCTCAAAGTGTCTTTATAGTATTCAAAATTAAGAAAAACAAATTCCCACTAAAAGTGAAGAAAAAACATGAAAAAAATAGAAAATATTTTAAGGGATTTCATAGGACTACTATAAATACCCAAATATCCCAAATAAAAAACCTCTACCCCGAACATAAACCCATATTGTTTCCTCAAAGATAAATTAAAAGGTTGAAAAATAGTTTAATGATATGATCAAAGGTCACAATGAGGCTCGAACAACAATGAGTTTTCTAGAATAAATATTTGACAACAGTTTAAGTAAACTAATTATATATCATTAAATCTAGGGATAATAAATTTTAGTTAATTTCGAACAATTTAATGTTAAATATCAAGTACATATTGAATTGGGTGTCTATAATTATTGAAATTTTTTTATATTAGAATTTAAATAGAATGTAAGAATGTATATGAAACACTAATAAAATAAAATAAAAATCACTTAAAATCTAATAGCTAAAATATTACTCCCAAACACTGGATTTCATATAGTGGATATATTTAAAAAATTCAATGAAGTACACTCTACAACAATGACATGCCTACAAATTAGTAACAAAGAAGATTAGAAATTTGATGTAGAAATAAATAACTCCCTGGTTTAATAAATATTTCTCAATTGACTAAGGAACTAGAATTAATCTTCTCATATAAATTAAATGTATATATGGTAACTCTACTATTTTATTAACACCTTAGCAGTAACCTTCCCTAATAAAAATGACCAGGAGAAACAAGAACAAAAAACTAGAAGAAGAATTACAAAAGACATAGCACCAACAGCAAAATATTTATAATAAAGAAAAGGTAAAATAAACTAAATATCATGCTTTAGAACCCATGAATCAATAAATTTCATATCTTTAGTTAGAATTTAGTGAAAATCAGTTTCCAGGAAATAATATGGTATCCAAACACTTTGCCTATGCTTTAAAATAATGGTGGATTCATTGACCGTTTACTATAATTGGTCTATTTTCTTATCATACAATTTCAGTACCTCTATTTTATAACACTATTATAATAGTGAAGTGACCATACCACATAGATTTAAATTTATTATGAAAGATTTTAATACTAGAATTAAAGATACGTAACTTCTGTATTACTTTTAATTCTCTGTTCTAAATGATATAATCATGAAATACCCTGAATATCTATTTCAAATGCTAGAATAATCATAATGCACTCTCATGATGTCATCTAACACACTCAATTCTACAATCCTTATATCTCCAACAATATTAAAAAAAATTAAGGCATTTACTTCCCAATATGACTTATGTTGCAACTCCATGGGTAAATGACAGCATTTCCAAAATAATAGCCCATATGGAGACATAACAAGTATGGTTTTAAATGTAGTTCTATAGGACCATATTTCCTTATATAATTTTAGATACCAATTTTTTCTAGAGTATGTTATGTTATCTCTAAAATATTTTTCAGCTACAGGTTTAAAATTTCCACCTGTACGTCAGATTATGGATGGTAGGAAGTTCCAGTTCTATTGAAACATCCATATTTCTCCATTAATGATTTAAATTTATTATTCTTAAAAATCATTCCATTATCCATAATGAAATATCACGGAACCCCAAATCTAGGGAAGATTTTATTTTTGAAAAATTTTAGTACACAACTGGATTTATTGTTGAAAAGTGCTACTACCTCATCCCAATTGGATACAAAGTCAAAAACAACTAAAATATACTCTTTCCTTTGATATGATGGGAATCGTCCCATAATTTCTAAACCTAAAACATAAAATATCTCCATTTCTAGAATACCTATCTAATGATTTTTTTTCTTTCACCAAAAATTCCCTAAACTTTGGTATCTATCACATACCACTAAAAAACTTTTAACATCCTTGAATAATGTTGGGTAGTAAAATTTAAATCGAAGGAATAATTAAGTGGTCCACTCTCCACCATGATGTCATCCTCAAGGTGAAGAGTGACTAATATCCAATATTGATAACATTTCCTCTTCTATCATACACCTTCTTAATATCCCATAAGAACATCCCCGAAAAAGAAAAGGGACATCTCGAAGATAGTACTTAAGCACCAAAATTAACTTCTTTTCATAGTTTCTTGAAGAATCCTTATAAATGAAACTTGCTTACAAGAATTTAGCAAGGTCTACAAACCCATAAGATTTCTTAATAGAGTTAGTAATCTAATTCTCATTAGTAATGGAAGAATTAGTCTCCCTTATATCTTCACACTATTTATTATACATCTCAGATATATGATTTAAAACAACATTTTCATATCTCAATTTGAATAAATTACTTATATCAAAATATTTTATTTTGATAATCCATCTAATGACTCTAGGTGTGGCCTCTTTCTTTGATAGTGGATACTATATGGTAGAATGGTCTATAAAGTTTATAACATTGGACCCTAAAAGGTATAACATAAACTTTTCTATAGAAAAAAACACATCTACTAATTCCTTCTTAGTTTTCATGTTATTCCTTTTTGATTCATATAGAAGTTTGGTACTATAATAAACCACATGTAACATCTTATCTTTCCTCTTTCCTAAGAGATCTCTAACATCTATATCACTTCTATTACACATAAGTTCTAAAGGTAATTCCCAATCAGGTGTAGTTATGATAGTTTATGTAGTGAGTTTTTCCTTAAATAATGTTGGGAAAAAATCCCTCAAGGAATCATTGAATTATTTTTGAGGTGATTGTGTTTGTTGACAAAGTGGACATCTGAGTAGTGATTGTTGACAAAGCAAAACAATGACATAGAAATTTGTTAACAAAGAGGATTTCATGATGGAATGTCGAGTTCAAGATCTGAGTTCAACGATCCATGTTTGATTCAAGAACGTCTATAATGGAATGGACGAATTGGAGGCGGTACAAAAAGAACAGATACAAGGTGGCGTCGTTTTCTAGTGTTTGCCAAATTTTTGGGCCTGAAAATCGACAAATGAAGAAAAGTGTTTTTGGAAAATGGACTTGTGATCCAAGGACTTGGAGTATAGGAAACTTGCACGCCATATTTTTTTCAAGATTAGAAGATCAAAATATGTAAAAGGAAACAGGTTCGCGCAAGTTTGGGAGTTGGTCGCGCAAGTGTCTAGGAGGACAGAAGACTTGAGCACCGAGACAGGGTCGCGTAGGTGACTTTTGCGCCGTCACACAGGGTGGTCAATTTGCCTATAAATACTGGACCACCCCGCTTCATTCTTCACCAGAGTTCATCACTTTGAGAAATCCGAGCTCCCGTCGCGCAGGTGTGGTGGTCGCGCAAGTTGTGTGTGGGTCGCGCAAGTGAAGTTGCGCGCCAGTGTGAGAAGTTGCGCGTCGGTTGATAGTTTCATGCCAATATTGTTTTGGGCATAAAATGAATACATTCGCGCAAGTTTGGAGTTGGGGAAGATTGTGTCGCGCACGTGTCTGAGTAGGACTTGCGCGCCCGTTGTGACTTGCGCGCCGATACTTGCGCACCGAGTTAGACTTGCACGCCAAGTAAGGTTTATTTCCATCAGTGATTTTCAGGCAGCATGGAAGCTGGAAGGTTGCCCGATACCTTCGGTGCAAAGAGATAGTCATCTACGGGTGAGAATTGGGCTTCGACAGAGCGTCTACTTACAAAGGAATATGCATTACTTCATGCAAATGAAGAGACCTACATGTCTATAAACTGTGAGTGGATCCTTTCTAGAGCAGTGAGAAAAGGAAGAGGAAGAAGGTGATCCTCTCCACCAGTAGTGAGCCAGAGAGAGAGAAATAGGGAGTGACCCTTGGGAAAGTAGTGAGCTAACCCTAAACTTGTAAAGGCAGTGAGCCAGGGCTTATAAGTGATCTTTCCTGAACCCTGTAATCCACAGCTAGTGAATTATAGTGGAATTTGGTACGAACAGAAACCTGTCAATGTATGCTCCTTGGATGTATCCCTTAGCGGTGAACTAAGTAAAATTTTTGTGTCCTGTGCTTGCTTTACTTTCGGTTTATATTGTGCAACAGAAAATAGAGAGAAGAGTGTTTTGCTTAACAACGAAACAAGATCAGAACGGGCTTTAATTTTAAATTAGTCATACCCTGATTCACCCCCCCCCCCCCCCTCTCAGGGTATTCAGCCTAGTGGACCTAACAAATAATTAAATTATTATAAGTCATTTTTATCAAAAAGAAAGGGTGCATATTTGACCATCAAATAACCCAAGGTCATTGTTAGTTTTTTAAAGTATTTTAAAGACCTTCGGTAAAAGCTAGAATTACCTAAGAAGCATTGAACACCCTTATGATTTTTTGGAGGTGGTATTTTTTTGATTTACTTAAACATTGTCAGTATCTACCTATGAATCCCATTTAGAAAATTTATGTCCCAAAACAATTCCTTTTATGGTCACAAAATGACATTTCTACTAATTTTTAACTATGTTAGCCTCTAAGAATCTATCTAAAATCAATTCCAAATTACTTATACTGGTCTAAAATTTGATGAATTCATCCATGAATACCATAATGTTTCTCTATATCATATCGGAAATGATAGTCATCATACATCTCTGAACAGTTTTGGTTTCACCACAAAATACAAAGGGCGTCCTCTGGTAAAGAATTTTGAAAAATAGGAATATGGATCTAGTTTTATCTTGATTTTATAGGGCTAAAAGAATTTGGTTGTAACCAGAATATCTATTTATGAAACCAAAGAATTCATTGAAATGCATCGTAAAATGATCCTTCCTAGTTGATGATTTGATTTTTCTATAATCAATACATAATATCCATTTGGTTTATTTTTCTCACTTGAATATTTTTAGTTTTTTCTTTGGTGACTATAATGAAACCTCTGTTTCTTCAGACTATTATGACTAGACTAACCCAAGAATTATTAGAGATGGTATATATATTCGTATTTTCCTATAATTTGATAACTTTCTCTCTCGTAACTTCATTCATATTTGGGTTCAGTCTCCTTTGAAATTATACTCTTGGTTTGTGGTCTTGTTCCATAGGGTTGTTATTCATGTTGAAATAATTACTAATCCCTTTGATATTATATATGGACCATCCAATATTTATTTTAATATTTCATCAGAACACACAAAAGTTTTTCCTATTGGTTTTCTTTCAGTTCAACTGAAATTATTAGAGTTTGTTCTTAATTTTCACATAAAAATGAGTATTTTTAGGTGTGTTGGGATCAGTTTTGATTGTAAAATTGGGTGATTCTTCACTTTAAAAAGGACATTAGGGTTGTAAGGAACAATATCTAAATCATTTTTCTTATAAGTAGCTTTAAAAGTGGACCAATTTTATATTTTATAACCAGCTTTTAAATTTAATTAACTATTGTCCAAAGTGGAAATCTCACTATAAATCAAAATTTAAAATATTGATAAAAAAATCATCCAATTGTTTTGACAACTCTCTCTTAAACAAATAAAATTATCCTACATTTTTTTAATATATGAATTGACCTAAATTTCTCTCAATAATTCCTTAGGTTCAAAAATAGGGGATTTAATTCCAATAACAGTAGAAACAGGATTGCTATCCAATTCTAGAAAATTTTATATATTATCACATTAAGAAGGTTCAAAAGTGTGTATAATTACATTTTAAACTTCTAATTTACTTTATTATTCCCTTGGTTTTTTTCAAATTCTACTAAATGTTAAATATGATTTCAACTTGTAAGGACTTCTCTATCGAACTGTTTTCACAAAAATTTGGCTCTATATAATTTTTTAACAGACTGAATTCTTCCTATTTTTATCAAAGTTTAAAGAATAATTGAACCTTTGAAACATCTAAAACATCTCCTCATATGGCCAAGAAGGTCCCACAAAGAATTATGGTCATCTCCAGATCACACTCTATATTTTACTATAAGAAGTAAGATAGAAAACAAAGCTTGCCAACAACAATAAGAAGATCATCTACCCTTCGAATTGGATGTTTTAGTGAATGGTCATCCAAATATAGGGTGAAATTGGTGGGTGTAAGGTCACAAAATACCAATTTTTTACACATTGAGAAAGAGGGTAGATTAATACTATCACTGAAGTCACATAGACAGTTCAATTGACCAATTTTACTTAAATTATGGGGAATGAAAAAGATATCATGACTTGTAATCTTGGTAGAGATATTATTTTAAATAATAACACTACACTCTTGAGTTCATCTTTTTGAAGAAAATGATTCTATATTCTTTTTTTGTGAAATAATGTTTTTAATAGATTTAAAATAATAAAGAATTTGATTCAAGGAATGGATGAAAGGGATATTCACTTGGAGCCTGGTCAAAATCTTAAGGAACTGAAGAAGGTTAGCATTGTTGTTATTCATGGATTTACGTTTTTATGGGAATGGTATGGGTGGGGAGTAGTTCCTAAGAACAAAATAAATTTTCCCTATATCATCAAAAACAGTATCCTTCTCTTTTTTTCTTTTAGCTTCAGAAACATTTTATGATTGTTTTTTATGTGAAAAATTAATATTTTATTGATTTTATAAAAAAATCCCTAATTTATGGATTGTGTGTTTTATATATTTTAACTTCCATATTCACTCAATTTTTCATTTTTTTACTCTTAAGGCCTTTTCTAGCATCTATTTGAGTATTTATCCTACTTCTTGTGACAACAATAATGACATTTTCCTTAGGGTATATTTTGGTGTGCTAGAGAACTTACACATATCCCTAGATGTCAAGTCTCCAGTGAATTTTCCAATTAATAATTCAAGATTTAGAATTCTAGCATCATATTCAACTTTATCCAATCTAGGTTTTACTTTTTGAGAATCAAAAATAGATTCTTATGAGTCAAATATTTTAAAATTTTTCTATATTCTATTAAAAAATGGCCCATCAAAACTCCCTTGCGAATTGGATGAATCACCCATCTATTTGTTTTAGATTTTTTGTCTAGAACGGTTTTTGTAACTAGGGTAAAAAAAATTTCTTATCATGTATTTTTCTTTTTAGGATAAATTAGGATAGTTCTTATAGCTTTTGTTATAGTTATTTTTAAATGGATCGTCCTTTTTAAGAATTTGAGGACCATAATTTTTGATATTTTTATGTGATTATTGGGATGGCATTTCAATTATTGGAAAAACTCAATATGCACAAATTTCCCACACTGAGTGCACTCCTCTCTAAGAGGCTACTTTTTTTGGAATCCTACTTAATTGGAACTTTGTTTGGATTTTTGGTTCATTAAGATTTAAGTTGATCTTTGTTTATAGCTAATTGGTCATGATCATCTACCCCTAATCCTTTATTATTTCCACTTATTTTTAATATCATCCTATGATAATTGTTACTTTTAGAATTAAAATAAAGGTTTTTAAAAAAAATTATCAACTCTTCATCTGTATTTTCATTGTAATTACCCAAAGAATATTGGTCAACACGATTTTTACTACAAGAGGAAAATATTTCATTGAAGGTTTCCATGGGAACATGGTATGAAAGCTGATGATGGGGACACTGGCTAAGAAGGTCCCTAAAATCTATCCCAATAATTATGAAAGCCTTCCCCATGCTTTAATAGAAACATCGTATTTTGGTTATAAATTCACATTTATGTCTTTGAGGGTAAACTTTTATTACAATAGAATTATATAATTAGTCCCAATTTTCAATCTATTCTCATCTAAAGTCAGAAACTAGTTTCATTCATTCCATTTAAGGAAAAAGGGAAAAATTCTCATTCTTAACTCATTCTCAGTAATTACTAACAGAGGTAACTATTGCATTGTATTATTTAATTCTCCAATGAAAGCTAGTGATTGTTCATTATAGATCCCAGTAAAGGTAGAAAACAGTGAAAGGTGTGATAGTTTAAATTCATATTTCCTAGATTTAGGTGAAATTCTAATTTAATGTGTTTCTTGACACTTGAGGTAGTTGAAACACCCTTATACTAGGCCTCTAATTAAATTCAATTGAGTTTAGGATAAATGTTTTGTTCATTGTTAATAGGAACTCTTTATCCTTTGTTTTCCATTTCAAATGTGTTTTTATTTTCAAGATAACTCAAATTTTTATATTTATCGAGAATAAAAGGTTTTAAAAAATTAGTTGAACCCCTTATGCTCATAAAAAAAGGTAACAGATAAAATTCACCAAAAGTAGTTGAAGATAGTTAAAAGCAGAACACATATAGTTCGATTAAAACTTAATTGGAACAAAAACAATAAGTAATAAGTAGTAAAATAATTTTGAAATAAATATTTTTAGTATTAGTTTTTATACTTTTTATTTTGAATATTTTTATATTATTTTTTAAAAAATACTTCTTTTAAATGGTCACATGAAGCCTTCCCTAGAAACAAAACTGAATAACTGACATGTTTTTCATTGAAATTGTTCATAGTTTAATTATTTATAAAACCCATATACTACTATATAGAAGTTCTTATAGTCCATGCCAAAGAAAAGGTTGTGTGATAAAACCTTTCACAACTAAACCACTATAAATAATGGTTAAAACTACTTTTTATATTTTATAATTAAATTTTTTATTATCGTTGTATGTTCTAAAGTGGAATATGACCCGTCGTTGGTGTTTTGAATGGGAAAAATGACCTAATATTGGAATAAGTCCAATAGTGGTAAACAAAAACACCCAAAGAACATGAACCAACTTTTCTTAAAATAATACCACTATAAATTTAGGTTAAATGATTGTTGTTGTTGTACTGATTATGAAAAATAATAGAAAAGAAAGAAATAATTTATTAAAAAAATAGTTAATGTATGAAAAATTGTTGACAAAAAATTAGAACAAGAATGAATATTAAAAAGTAGAAATAGAGATTGAGTAAAAACTAATCAAGATAGACACATCAGGAATTTTGATACAATTGGTTGGGAATTAATTTCATCATTCAAAAAAAATTAATTGAATTTTAATTATTGAAAATGGGTTTTTTTAATCTCCCACTATAGAAGATTAATCTCATAGATTAAGGGTTCATGATGTTCTACACTTAAAGAAACAAAAAAAATCAATAAGTTTCAGAGAAAACTAAATAAGAAACAATATCAATGGTTGTTTCTAATTATTTTGGAATGAAGTTTGAGACACAAATTAACTTTAATGAATTTATAATCAATCTCATCGATTTATTCTAATTCTTAAAAAGATAACATAAAGAAGACAATATATTTAACATGCTAAATTGAAACCCCCAAGAAAATAATTTAGGAAAGATCCACCTCTATTTCAAGAATTTTAGACGAAGACCAAAAATAATTATAAATAAAAATTAATTAAAAATGAGGACAAAGAAATATCTATCTGATGTAGCTATGAATCTATGTTATCGTCTTGGACTTCGGTGTCCGGGTCTCTATCTTGCTCCTCCTGAAATCAATAATGAATAGGATCCTCACACTTTTTTTTATCATTTGTCTCTGAATTTAAATTCTATCATTCTCTTTTTCAACACCTTTAGTATACATTGACTTGGTTTGATATGCTTGAAGTCCCCAAATATCTTACACTTTCTTCTCCCATCATCATCACTTTAGAAAATCACTTGTAATTGAAAATGAACATGGATACACTTTAAATCAAAGAATGAATAAATAATCCATTATTGTTAATAAAAATAAATCTTTTATAGTTATAAGTATAATAATAATATTATTATTATTATTTTACTAAAAATATTTAAAAATAATTTTATTATAATAAATAGATAACATTTCTAATTAGAAAAATAATTACTAACAAATAAATATATAAATATTAAATAATAATTATAAAAACAATTTAATATTTCTTTAATTATATAATTATAAATTTATAATAAAATATATATTATCATTTTAAATTTCATTATTTTTATTTTTATAACTAATTTTATTTTATTAATTTTAAATTATTTATTTAATTTATTATATTTATAATATATTTAAATATACATATATATAATATTGAATTCTTTTGTTTTTCAAAATTTTGTATTACTATATAAAAATATATATATTATATTCTTTTCCTTTATTAATTTATATTTATGTGAATTTTATTATTATTATTATTATTATTATTCATTTATTATTATTTATTAGAATTTATTAGTATTTATAATTTTCTTTTTATTCTTTTGTTTACTAATCCCTACCACATTTTATCTTTCCCAGGAAAGGGCTCGACCTCAAGTGTGGGAGGCGGCTCGCAGCTTCATCTTCTTCCCTGGTGCCGGCTCAGATCATCTCAAGGTCTCCTTCACCGAAAATCAACCATGACAACATCATCTCAGATGATTCTCTTTATTGGATGGCTCGACTGCTAAAACCCCCATCATATCTAGGTGTGTCTTGGGTTCCAAAGGAGTCGGTGGTGAAGAATTTATGAAGATCTGGTGTCGCTATCTATTATGACATGGGTGAGGATTTCATCTTGAATTAGAGTGGTCGACTTCAATAGATCTGTGGGAGTCCTTATCTTGGTCAATATCTAGTGGCCTTGTATTCCTTAGGAGGCATGAAAGATTTCCTCTTTGCAATAGTATATCTTCTTTAAGTGTTAAAATGTCTGTGAAGGATAATATATACACTGAGATATAGAATTTCCAAAATCCACCAATGATTTCATCTTTGATTGAGACTTCGCCATCCCAGAATCAATTAACACTTGGTTTGTCTCACTTCTTGTTTTACTAAGCCGATGCAAGCAGCTTCATATTTGGTGTTGTTATGGATTGTGTAGTAGTAATGGGTTGTGGGTTGGTCACTTGGTGCTAGAAGAAGGTGAGAATGGACTTGGAAAATTCATAGCGGTAAAGGATGTCGGTGGAACCACATATGTGGGGGAGGCTGGCAGTCGATCCCCATTGTGGTGGAAAATTGTGGCAGCGGTTGGGGAAGAATCTAGTGGCACAGCCTCGTGGAATTGGAAAAATATGGTGATGGCATATTTTTGATGGTAATAGGGAGAATAAAAAAGTGTTGGATCTTTGTGGTGGTGGAATATGTGTTGAGGAATTAATAAAACAAAGTAGAGACCAACAATGGCTCATTTAGGCAGAAGGTTGGCTGGCGGTGGCACAGTTGTGCCGGCACAAAGTGATTTTTTTATACAAACAAGTGTGGGTTGGCAGTGGGTTGCTTGGCGGCAGTAAGGGGTATGTCCACTAGTGGCATTCCAACAGTTAAAAAATTACAATTAACCATAATAAAAATATTAAAACATTAATATAATAAGTATTTTAAAATTTAAAAAATAATTTAATTATTTAAAAAAACTCAAATTAAAAATATGAATTAATTAAAAATTTAAAAGAAATTAATGATTAATTAAAAAAAATTATAATACCATAAATGAAAAACAAAACATTAAATTAAAAATTATAATAAAAAATAAAATTAATTAATAATTTTTTATAACCAAATATAAGTTGAAATAATAAAATAAATTCAAACTTTTTAAATTAATAATTGAATCTATATTAATTATTAATAAAATAAATTTGAGTAAAAATATAATAAAATTACAAAAATAGGCGAGTTAAAAACTAAATAAAAATTGAATTAAATAAATTAATATATAATGCTGAATTGTTTAATTAATAAAGAAAAAAAATTAAAATTAATATGCATAAGTAAAGAAGAATTAAAAATTGAAAATTAATTAAAAATAACATAAAAGAAAATAAATCATACCATATTATTGTTTTTAAAAGATAAAAATAAAAAATTAAACATAAAATTATTAATAATTAAATTCAATTAAAAAGAACAGTAGTTATATTTTATGAAAATTTAGACATAATTAATTATTTTAATCAAAAAAATAATTATTAAAATAGGTGTAAAATCAATAAGTTTTAAGTCCACATCACTGACCATTCAGGGCTATGATAAGAGTGATCAAAATCCACTTAAACGTTCAAACTCAAGGCCTGGTTCAGTAACCTAATGTCTAATTCTAAGTTCATGGATATCTAGGAGACCTCAATGTATAATATTCTACTTGGATGACCTTGGATTCATTGCCACATAGTTGTTCTCTTATCATACCATCAATGCGTAAATTATTCCTCCAATAGAAATTTTGGGGTTCTATGTGGAGAAAATGCCCCATTTGAATCATGTAAATCCCTGTATGCTATGGAAATTTTCTACAAAAGATAAGGAAGGTAGATGATGAATAAGAGTGATACATTGGTTTCCCGTACAAATGTTATAGGAACAATCCCTATCATCTCTCAAAGATTTCTCAGAAATGATTATGTATTTTCTATCAACTCAATATAGGGAGTAGTTCAAGTTCTATAGAGTTTTTGTAGTTCATAAGCTTTTCTAAATCATGTCTATATAGTAGCATCCATGCTAGAAGAATTTGGATTCCCTGAAAAATATTTCTCCTTTTTCATCATTTAAATATTTGGATACCCTCATTCCACTCTTTTTTATTACAAAACCACCTTTCCCCAAAGGTAGAAATTAAAATTTTCCAAATGATTTCATGAGATTTCAATGTTTCTTCTATAACTAATGATAATAGAGATGTATGTGAGCATCACCATAGTTCTCTTAAAAATAATGCCCAAGAATTTACACACTTGAGACTCAAGGTGACTTCTCCAGATTTATAAAGGATATGGATTCATCTATATTATCTATGGCCTCTGATGATTAATTCACTAAGTATATGATGAAATATGAAATTTACAACATTATATATACAATTTTATCATTCAATGATGGTGTCTCTACAACAATTGAAGAGATCATTCAGCAATATTTGGGTAAAAAAAGGCTCCTTATCTAACATTAATCAATGTATCCATTCCTCTAGAACAAAAAGAGACTTCTATCTTCTTCTTGAAGTTGAATTTTTTTGTTTTCATGTGAAATTATGTAAAAATATTAGTGTTGGATCTCAATTTATCCAACCTTAATTTCAGATTTACCAATGATCATAAAGATTTCAAGTATATGAATGGAAGAATGAATCCCACTCATTCAAAAAAATGTACTATCTAATGTAGATAATCTCATTAAATAGAATTTCATTAGAGTTTATTACAACCAATAATGGCCTACCAACATCATCCCCATTAACAAAAAAATTAACAAATCATGGTCTGTATAAATTTTAGTGATATCAACTGAAACTGTCTAAAGGATTGCTATTGATTTTTGATTATGAAAATCTTGATTTATGTGACTATGGGATTACAATAAATTTCAATTATGGATGGGAAACCATGGTAAAATCAGATCAAAATGGCCCATGAAGATGAGGAATCCTCTACCTTCAGGGGAACTCAAGGGATATTCTACTACATGGTCATGTCCTTCTTTAAAACCCAACATTTTTGTGAATTTATTTTTTCAAATAAATTAAATTATTTTCAAATATTTAAATAAAAACCACACCATATTAATCTTTTGTTACACACAAAACCAATTTAATCTTTTGCTACTTTCCACATTGGGGTGTCTTGTATTAAACATGACCCAGAGTTTTAACCAACCAAGATATATTATTATTTTCATTATTCAGAGTAAATTATTATAACCTATCTATTAAGGTTATTGATATGAATAAAAATATTTTATTATTAAATATTATAAATAATTTGTTTATATAAATAAAACATATTGAAAAAATACTTAATTTTTAATAAAATTATTTTATGTTTTGAATATATAATTTTGTCAAAAAATGCATTTTGTTTCCTTTATGAAAATTAATAAAAAAAATTACAAAATTTTATAAAATTAATTTGATAAAATAATCTTCATTATTTAAATAATCCTATAAAAATTTGATTAGGCTGAGTTTTTTGGATTTGAGTGAAAATATTTTTTTTTTCTTGAATAATGAAGAATGCTGAATTTTAATTGAAAACTACATTTTTTTATATATACATTTATAAAAGTAATGTAAATTTTAAATAGGTTTTCAAGTAATTTTTTTAAAATTTCACATCTATTAACCCAATGTGGTCCATTAGAATAATTTTCATATTTAATTTTGACATAAAAAATATGTATACGTTTGAATATTTTCTCATTAAAAACTTATTTTCTCGTCGTGTCTATGAGATAAATTTAAAATTAAAATTTCCCAATTCATTTTATTTAATTAAAAATATGGATTGAATATTTTTAATAACTATAATTTATATTATTTAATATGTTCAACTAAATTTTTGACCAAAATGATTATAAAAAACATTAAAAATAATTTATTACGATTAGGGTAAAAATGGGTATACTAGGGGTTCAATAAAACAATAGTGGTCAAAATAACCCAAAACATGTCCAATAATCATTTAATTGAAATATTTAGACCTTATATCTTCTATAATATATAATTTTCCATTATTGGAGCCTTATAAAATGAACATTATTTGGGTTGAATTCTTTCTTTCAAAACATCACAACTGTAACAATCACCTCACTTATAAAAGGACACCCCATATCCTCTTATATTCACAACATAAAACACTTTTGTGTCATCAAATACCTACACGGATAATTTAAAAAATTTATCCTATCATCTAATAATTATTATTTTGTAAATAAATCCAACCAAGTAAGGATTTTGATGTTAACCTGAGTAGGATACCTAAATAATATGTCATGTTCGTCAAGGAGATTTTTTGTTTTATTTATTCCTACGCCTACTTCAATTATTTTTCTACCATACTGATATAAAAACAACATTATATTACATATAATGAGATTTTTTTATGTGAAATTCATGTCCTAGAACAATCTCTACTTCAATAAAATAGGTTGTGAAATCATCAACCATTTGTACAGCAGACTACCACCACGTGAACCGATGTTATTCATTTTTCGAGTACCATAACTCACGACTAATAATAATGATGGATTTATTATTTATATAAGATATTTATTATATTATTCTGTTTATTTAATTATTATATCACCCATACATTTATACTCTCCAGATTTTTGGAATATGATAACGTTACTCGTGTGTACAATGGACTACCGCCTCACAAAGTAATGTGATTAGTTCAGGCTTTACATAGAAAATAATATGGTTTGTTTTAATCAAAATATGTTATATATATGGAAAAAATGATTCTATAATGAAATTATATCAATTACCATTATTTATTTTAATCTAATAAGAAAATGTAAAGAACGTTCATTCGTACATACTGTCTACCATCAACCTGAACGGTGTATTTCATTTTCGATCACTAAATTCTTTGCATTACTATAATTACATATATACTAAATATATATAATATTTATTTAATGTATAAAATATGGTACTATATAGAAATATTTTTATATAATTGATGTATAATAAACTTATATTTATTATAGAGGAGTTTTGAATGTGAATTTTGTAATTCAACGCTTATGGTAAGGTATTTTTTGTCGCAATGTTTATTCTTTGAGACTTATGTTTTCTTATACACCAATAGTATTTAACATGGTGTATATATAGCCCCATTTAAACATAAAATAATAAAGTTATTTATCCTCTTGATAATATAATATGGATTTTATTTTATTACTTCATGGGGATTAGGATTCAATGTATCCCAAGTGGTAATGATTTTATGTCACAGTCTCATTGTTTATGAGGGTTTTTTATGATTCTGTTTCCGATGATAAAATATTATGATACATCTCTCAATAAACTCATGAATTTTATTTTACTATGGTTATTCATGATATTTTAAAGTAATGATTCCTTTTTTACACTATTTGATACTTAAAATAATTGATAATTTTTTTAAGAAAATATGGGATTATTTCTCACTTCGATCAGAAATCCATTTTCTTCAAAAACCATGTTTTCTAAATATTTTCTCAATTATTATTATTATTAAACTATTATATTCTAAATAAATTTTACCCATGTTTGAATTTAAAGAAATTTAAATGAATTTTAATGTCATTTTCCAAGAAAATATCATTTGGATTATATCGAAAATGGGAAGGGGATATTAGTTTTAATGTGTACAGTGTGAATAAAATATCTCATCATCATAAACATTATTTTTTTTAAGAACACATTATATTTTTTCAAGGTAATTTTCAAATGAAAATATTTTCAAAATATTTTATGTTTTAAAAATTATTTTTTAAAGAGGAAATTATATATTCCCCAAGAAATGTATTAAGTGATCGATCAAAATCATTTTTTGTATAAGATGAAATACATTGATGTTTTATATTCCATACTAGGGATATGATCTGATAATACCATTCTTATTATATCTCTAAATGGTTTATGTTTATTGTGGAATGATTTTTTTGAAACTCTTCTCTCTTACAAGGGTAATATGAGGATAAAATTTTTATAAAAACCTCTTAATTTACATGGGTTATGATATGATGAAATGATGGAATGATTATGAAAATTGTCACTTTTTTACATGTTTTGATAGGATGAAGTTTTTATCAAACACATTTACTTTCAGGGGTTATGATATGACTAATGGTTTTTAAATTTTTGGCACTCAAAAATATTCTTTTTATTATTAGAAGGGTGAGACCTATGTCTCCCTCCAATGAATTGGGTAAATATTTATATCTCATGGGATATATCAGAATGGAATGGGGAGTAAACATGGTTCAGTAAGGGACATTGTTCTCCATGATAATATTGGGAGTGAATCTTGACTACTATTATAGTTTGTGGAGTGAGCCCATTCCACTATAATAGCCTCAGAAATAAGCTTTTACTAATATGGAAATGATTTTCTATGCATATCTGTATGCTAAAAATAAATTTCTTCTACCAATGTTAGGTTTTAATGGATCATTTTCTATGATTCCATTCTGATTCATTAATTATGAACTTATAATCTTATTCCATGACTCAATATTATGATATTTGATTTGTAGGTTGTGGTTTTTAAACAACATACTCGTGTTATTATGCCATTTTGTTCACATAATTATTTTGTACCTCCCTTTTCTTTCCCTTACTGAGAATCTAATTTTACTCTTTCTTATGTTTCCTTTCACGAGGTTATGAATAAATTTATAACATATGATATGTATAAAAAGGTTTTTAGTTATGATAATTATAGTATGATATGAATTATTTTACATATGGACTAGTTGTTTATGTTTCCATGTTTCCAACGACATTGTACAATTATGTTCATTAAGCATGTGTTTTCATAATATATTGAATATTCATAAAAATGATGTAATATCTATGTATAATAATCTAGGGTTGGTATATATGGTATCATAGGATATGTTTAGTTAACATTTGGAAACTAGGATGAGAAAACATTAGTGAGATTCCTAAGGATGTTTCTAAGGATAAGACTAATGATGAGTCAGAGTATAGGAAAATGTTCTATTATTTTAGTAAATAATATAGTGTGTGGTTTCCAAGAACTTACATCCCTTTTTAGATATTAATTGTGGTTTTGGATCTAGGATAGAGTTAACTTGGGGCAATAACTCAGAAAATGGTGAATTGAGATGGATTCGATTGTCACCTAGTGTATGAAAATAAGCCTTTTTTCCCTCTTGGTTTTACACTTCTAGGGGATGTTATTCAGAAATTCACAAACTCTTTATGAACCATTATGAATGATTTAAATAGAAGTTGACTATTAGTAAAATAGGATAAACCTAAGGTTTTTTGAATTATTGAATAATGTGTCATGATTCAAAAATCCTAGTAGTGATTTTTCATGATTATGAGGTTCCCCATTATGATTTTTGTTTCTTAGACTATGTTTTTTGATTTTATTCAATTACATTTTTTTAACAAAATATTAAGGCACTTAGGCCTCTTTATTGAATCAAAAGAAGGTAGTAAAATACAATGTAATCAAAAATAGATATAGAGAATAGAAAGAACACATTTAGGCCATTTTAGACCGAGTGTTCATATTATGATGAGGGGAGCATCCACCCCACCCAT
This sequence comes from Viscum album, assembly GCA_963277665.1. Lineage (NCBI taxonomy): Eukaryota > Viridiplantae > Streptophyta > Magnoliopsida > Santalales > Viscaceae > Viscum > Viscum album. Next base: position 1,789,286,066 of record OY728146.1, read on the forward strand.
AAGGATGTGGCTCTCTTCTCCTAGTTTGGGCCCGCGTCCATGATCCCCCTCCATAATCAAGAAATTCAGCATCGTAAGCATCTTATATCTCATCTAATCCATATACACAAACATCGCTTTGAACCTATTCCTCACTACTACCTAACTCAAGCAGCTCAAAAGAATTACGAGTACTTACTTTTACAAGATGTTTGTATTTCATGCATCGAGAATTGTCATTCTCAAGAGACTTCAAGACTGAAGTCCTATTGACAGTCAATTCTGAGCACCCAACCCCCTTTTTATTGAGAGTCTGTAGAACAGTGTTTTTGATGATCCCATCAACTGTCATAATGTCATCAATGGCAGTCTGGTACGTGCCTATGCACTGGACATGAGTAACAGTATTTTGAAAATCCAGATTGCTCCTACCCGATTTAGGTTGAGGGTCTTCTACCCTCCAATCGGGTTCGTCATTGGCATGATGATTTATGCTTGTGTGCTATATAGATGTAGTATCTTGAGAGCTAGAATGGACCTACCATCACTTACCGAGTCTTTAATTCTGAGGTTCTTCCATTCTCAAATAATGTGTGTCCTTCACGGGTATAATATCTTTATCCATAGAATTCAATGAAGATATTTCAACCTCAAAATGAGTCCTTACCTGTCCTGAGGCATCGTGGGTTGGGGATGAAGTCACTACTTCTTTTGAAGCCATTAATCTTGGAGGATTCATGTGGTCTCCAGGGGATTTGATTGATTTTGAAACATAGTTGCTGCAATTTAGAACAAACCCATGTTTACTTTTATTTTGAGGAGTAGAACTAACCTTTTTGGTTGAAACCCCTTCTAATTTGATCTTCCCCTTACGACTAGAAGAAACCAAATTATTCTCTTTCCAAAAATTTAAGTCCACCTCATTTTGGGCAGAAATTTTCTTGTATTCTTGTTTATTAGTTGATTCACGACCATCATCACCATCTGTGATGTCTTCAGCCAAGGAATACATGAATGAAAAACCAGTGCGGAGACTATCCTCTACTGTATCAGACCAAGACACCATGGATTTATCAACTGGAAGAACCGGTGGAACCAGGCAATTGGTTTTTTCAGGCAATTCATTGGGAAATTAATGTCATGTGTACAACCATTATTTAGAGAAAAACTAGAAATAGGTGCACTGATATCTTGAGCAGTTCCTAAGTTGACATGTGAACTAATATGTCCATTGATAGGATTAGGATTATTGGAAACTGGAACCTATACCACAACAACAGTTTTATCATGTTGGATTATTAATGTTATATTTGATAGAAAATTAAATGATTTTTCTCCTAAGAATCCAAATGTTATGGGAGATGGAATGAAAAATATTTTTTTTATGATCACACTTATTTCTCAAGATATAAATCATATTATACTTCCAAATTAAAAAAAGAGGGAACAATATTCAGTTGGATCCTTCATGAGGGAAGGTCCACATTCTTTTAGTGAGTCTTCTGGTTGACTAGTTTCTGGAAAATGTATCAAAACAACTAAAGTTATATATTCTGTTATCCATTTTTCAAAACATGAAAATTTATTTTAGATATATACCATTTTGAAGGTGAAGTAGATCTATGGTAGACTCTTATCAAGAATACTAGGCAAGAGGATGGAATTGACTCAATGGGTTAGTATGAGTTCAATAACTTATTTTACAATAATTTCTTTCCTTGTATTCTACATAAAAATATGGATAATTATTTCCTTTATATAAATAACATAGATGGTGAATCTATGGGTGCCTATGAGGAATGTTTTTCACTACTTGTGAGGTATGCTTCTAGATTTATCATTCAAGCATAAATTAAGGTTGACCGATTAATTAGGGGCTTAAAATCAAGTATATAAATGGAGTTATCCATAAGATACTATAGTAGTAATGAAGATATTTCTTGATGTGATGTCAATGTGGAAATGGATGTTGGAGTAATTTCTTAATCTCATGGTTATGATAAGAAGATAAAAATAGAATTAAATGGAAAATCTAAGAACTATGGAGAGAAGACGATGAGCTTTAAATTATTCTAAATGTGATGGAATTATCATAGTGGAAATTTTTTTAAGGGGGGTAGTAAATTTTTTAAGCGTTGATGGGAAGGTTATCGAGAAATTGATATCTGAAGTGATGGGAAGAAGCTAGCTAACTATGTGAATAGAGATAAAGCTAAACAGAATGCACCTCCCACACTTTAGTGTTTCAAATGTAATTAGAATGGGAACTATGGTAACTAGTTCCCAAATACAATTTTAAATGATAATGCTTGATATTATAAACATATTAATCTAAAATAAAAAGTAAAATATCATTTCATCACTATTTCTAATGACGGGATAAATAATGATGTGATGAAAGGTATAATTATATCCATGGTAGAATTGATAGTGTTTTATTTGAATCTGGATCTACCCATTCTTTCATGTATGAAGAATTTTATAAGGGTATCAAAATTAAATCAAAATACTAGATGTAGAATTATCAATGAAATATCTTAATGGTAAAATGATCACTTCTCTGCTATATTATTCATCTCTGGTTAATGTTAGTGGGAATATTCTTCTTGAAAATATTTTTCTTTCTTTCTATGGTTTTGTTTGATGTAATCATAGGCCTAAATTATATTTCTTTACATAACTCATACATCAATTTTGGATGAAGTCAAGTCAATTTTTCAATTTGAAACCAAAATATAATCATCTATCAATATGATGATATGTATTATATTTTTATGGAGATCAAATCTATTTTATGGGTATTAATTTTCATTGAGAAGGGGTTTTCTACCTCAGACGGTTGTGAAGAAACTCAACATCAATGATATTTATATCATGTATGAATTTATTTATGTGTTTCAAAAAAAGTGACCTAGAATTCCACAAAAATATGAACTTGAGTTCTTGAAATAAATAATGGAAGGTTTCAAACCAATTTCAAAGACTCTTTATAGAATGGCCCCAATTGAGATATAGGAATTGAAAAAGAAACTCCTAAAAAACTTGAAAAGGGATTTATTCATCCATGTGTGTCCTATTAAGGTAAAAATGTTCTTTTTAAAAAAATAAATATGGATAACACAGATTCATAATTTATTATCATGATCTGCTCAAGATAAGAAAAAATTAAAAAAATATCCTCTTCCCCATGATGATTCCTTGTTTGATCAATTATGTAGAGCATAATATTTTCGAAGATTAACCTAAATTCTGGAAGTCAACAATTGAGTGTCAATAAGGAGGATATATCAAATACAAAATTACATAAAATTTATGGAAACTATGAATGTATAGTGATTCCAATTGGTATTACTAATTCATCTACTATCACGATGGATGTAATGAATATAGTCATTAGAAATTACCTTGATCAGTTTTCGGTAGTCCTTAAAGACAATATTATTATCTACTGAAAGAGAGTGTAAGGGTGAAAATATCACCTGATAATTGTAATAAAGACCCTAAGAATGGATATATTACATTAAAATTTTCAAAGTGTGAATTTTGGCAGAAAAAGGTTTCATTTTGGGTCATATAATCTCAATAGAGGGTATATCGATAGATCCCTTAACGGAAAAGGCTATTGAATGTGGGTACAAGTAAACCAAGGTTATTAATATCCACATTTCTCTTCTTTTATCTAGATATTAGTGATAGTTTGTGGATAATTTCATAAGAATATTTAATCCCCTAACTAAGTTAACTCAGAAGGGACCCATGTTCATTAGAAAAGATGAATGTGAGGAAACTTTCATGGAAATAAAAATAAAACTAGTCATCTCACCTATGATTACATTACACTGTAGTGGATAATGGTTGTTAATCTATAGTGAACTATCCAAGTAGGGATTGGGATGTGTTCTTATGAATTAAAGCAAGGTAATATCTTATGGCTAACAACAATAGAAAATTAATGATAAAAATTATCCAACTTGTGATTTGGAGTTAGTTATGGTAAAATTTTCATTAAAAATATAGAGGAATTATCATTATAGATAAAAATGTAATATATATACTGATAATAAAATTTAAAATTATATATTCAGTGATAAGGATTTGAATATGCACCAAATAAGATAGTTATAGTTGATCAAATATTATAACTGTCCAATTCACTACCATCAAGGGAAAGTGAACAAGGTGGTTGATGCTTTGAGTCCAAAGGATCATGCGAGATTATCCAGGGTGAGGATTACCAAATATCTAATATTTCTATATTTACAATTGATGGGTCTAGAAATCATAAAGGAATGTGTAAAATTTTATCTTTCTCAATTCAATGTTCAACCATCTATCCAAGTAGAGATAAAAGAGGAATAAAAAGAAGATGCAGTGCTGAAAAAGTAGGTTAGAAATGTTCCTGAATTTAACCTTTATCATGTTGGAATGATAATGTTCAGGAGCTGTATATGGGTTCCGTCCATGCCATATTTGAAGAATGACTTATTAGTGGAATCTCATAGTTGTTAATTATATATTCATCTGGGAAGTATGAAGATGTATAGAGATATGAAAGAGTATTTATATTAAGATGACATGAAAAGAGATATCATAAATTTTTTGTCTCGGTTCATTTCTTTTCATCAGTTTAGTTTTAAATTTAAAATTCTAAGGGGATGTTATATTCATTACCCATATGATAATGGAAGTGGGAAAACATCACCATGGATTTTGTCATTAGACACCCCAAAATGTCTACAGGGTGTAATTTTATTTGGGTTTTAGTTGATAACCATACTATGACAACACACTTAATCGATATCATAGAATAATTATATCTAGATCAGAATTCCATGATATACATTAATGGAGAGGTAGGGATACATATAGTATAACATTCCATTCTATCTGATTCAGATCTGAGGTTTAACACAAATTTCTAGTGAAGTGTTCAGCAAGCTCCTAATAAGAAGTTGAGCTAAAACTATAGGTATAATCCTTTTATATATGTTCATTTTGAGAGAAAAATTTAAACCCTAGATGATATTTTGAGATCATGGTCTTGGGATTTCAAAGGTGGTTGGGATCACCACCTTTCTGTAGTTGAGTTTTCTTTCAACAATAGCTTTCACTCAAACATTCAAATGGATCCTTATGAAGCCCTCAATGGAATGAAATATAGATCTCTAACATGATGAGATGAATATTTTAGAAATAAATCTATTTAGAAATGAGATAGTAGAAGAAATGGTATGGAAAGTTAGATCCACTCAGTAGCACATCAAGATGCCTCACAGTTCACTAAACAAATTACTGAAAGTCACCCAAATGATATAGAATTTTATATTGGTGATAATGTGTTTCAAATAATTTCTCTATGGAAGAAGTTTATGATATTTGGGAAGAAAGGGAAATTGATCCCTATGAATATCAGCCCTTTGGTAATTCTGGATCCTACCGATATGGTATAATATCATTTGGAACTTCAGACAAACTTATCTCAACTCCATGATGTGTTACTTGTATCACTACTAAGGAATTATATAACGGACCCTTCACATTTTTGAACTCAAAGGCCATACCACTAGATAAAAATATTTTTATGAGGAAAAAATGGTGGAGATTTTGGATAATACCAAGAAATTTATATGAAAAAAGACCACTCACTTGGTTAAATTTTTGTGAAAACCCCTTAGTATTAGGAAGATATGTGTGAACATGAAGATATTATGAGACAAAATTATCCTAGTTTGTTAGTATTAGAGTAATGAATTTGGAGGTTTCAATTCATGTAATTAGGTGTAGAATGTAACACCTTGAGTTTTTGTGAATTGTTTTCAAATAAATCAAATTTTATTAATAGCTTATGTTTTTAGAAACACCCAGATAATCTTGCACTACAAAAAACACAAATATAAGCTAGTGCTACATGAAACACTAGGTTAACTTATGTTAAAGACGACGTTTAGTTTTAACAAACCATGATATATTAATAATATTATTATTCAAACATGACTATTATAACTTAACCATAAATTAGTGATATGAATTGTAATAACTAAAATCATATTGATAAAAAAGTAATAAATTTTTATTACAAACTTTATATGTTTCAAAAAACTATATTCTAAAAAAATTGTTTCTTTTTGTAAACAATATAAAATTAATTTTTCACTCTTTTAGAAAATTAATTATATAAAATCAAATTCATTTTTCCAATAATTGTGTAAAATTATCTTAGGGTGAATTTTTTGGATTTTTATGAAAAAGTTTCATTTTTTGTTGAATAGTAAAAATACTAAATTTTAATTAAAAAATACCTTTTCAGTTAATTAATTTATAAATTTAAATTATATAAAAATTTTCTTTAATGTAACATTAGTTAAATTAAACATCCATTAATCCAATTTAGGTCATTATAATAAATTTCATATTTAATTTTTATATATATAAATATTTTTCTATAATAAATGTATAAAAAACTTATATTTATTATATAGGATGTTTCAACATGTACTATGGGAGCCAAGACGTAAGGTAATGGATATTTTTATCTCAATTTTCCATCTTTGAGACATATGTTTTGTTATTCACCTATATTCTCCATGAGGTGTGTATACATCCGTTTTGACATTTTATTATTTCATAGATCCCTGAAATGTGTGTTTTAGTTTTAAGAATCATTGCTTCCTGGCGTTTTCCCTTGGATTTATTCATAGAACCAGAAACACACAAATGTTCTTTATCTAAAAGGGACCTGATTTTCCAATGCATGCATTCTTTATGTTTGAACTTTAAGATACTTATGAATGTTCCTTGGTTGAGAGGATGGGAGGTCGGACTCATCACACCCTTTTGTAGGGAATTATTGTCTACTACAGGAATCTCTTAACAAATTTAAGATATTTTCATGAATCCTTATTAATTAACCAAGTATAACGCAAGTTTGCCATGGAATTTTCAATCACTTATTAACATGTGTAAAATTTAGATTCATTTTTATGTATTCAAGGTTCTTTATCAATGGAAATATTCGTATGTATTTGAGGTTTTCCATTAATAGTATCCTATCATATACTATTTGGAGATTATTTTAATCATGGTTATGATGAAACTAGTTTTAAGCCACTCAATGGGGCACTCTAGAATTTATTGTCATCTTGGGAGATGAATTTTTGTTTTGATACTAAGATCATACCAATAAAATGTGAATCCTACGTATCCTTGTGAAAGGAATATGAACCCTTATAGTTCAGTTCCTCTTAATGGTAAACATCATACCTTTTAAAGAAATGTGATAAGGACCTCTTCATATAGTTTAATGTCATGTGATATGGAAATCTAAGAAAAATATTCATAGTCAATATTTGGTGTGGGACTTAGGCCTAAGCTTCCCAAGGAACTCGAAATGAAAATGGATTTCCAAATATTATTCAATGTTTTGTGTACAACTTACTCTCCTATCATTATTCGAGATGTTTTCAAGTAATAGTACCATTTTCCACTCTTAGGTTCTTAAAATTTTGAGAATTTTTCTTAAGAATAAATGAATTTATTTACCTCTTTGGTCATAAATCTTCTTTCTTCCAAAACCATATTTTTAAAAAAATCCAATTTTTTCCATTATTCTCCTATGATTTTTAAAATAAAATTATAACTATGCTTTAATTTATTTTAAACATTATTTGACGGGTTTATTCATGTCATTTTACAAACAATTTCCATTTGTATTTTACTGAAAATGTAAATATAATCTTTTTTTACATGTATAGTATAAATAAAACTTCTTATAGTTATAACCATTATTTTCCTTGAATCTTCCTTTATAAATTTTCAAGTTTATTTTCAAATAAAATTATTTTAAATAAGTTTTATTTTTTAAAAACTATTTTTCAATTATGAAAATATATTTTCCACAAAAATTGTTTTAAATGATTGATAAGATCATTTTTCATCTAAGATGAAATTATTTGATGTTACCTATGAATTAATGGGGATATGATCCAAGGATACCATTATTATTCTTTCTCTAAATGGTTAATGTTTATTAATGAATGATGTTTATCAATCTCATTTATATTATATGGGTTATACCAAGATAAAATACATATGAAACCCACTTTTTTCCATGGTTAATGCTATGATGAAATGATAGAATGATTATGAAACCTATCTCTTTTCTATAGAATATGGTACCATGAAATGTTTATAAAACCAATTTAATTTCATGTGTTATGATATAATGAGTGTTTTATTATCTTATGGAATGTATGAATACGGTTTTTATTATGAGATGGGTGGCACGTGATATCACTCAAATTAATTGGGTAAATATTTATATCACATTAGATATACATGACTAGAATAAATAGTGAACCTGATTCAATAAGTGACTGTCTACTATGACGGTCCTTGGAGTGGACCTTTACTTCTATGATGGATTAAGAAGTCAAAATATCCCACTATTATATCATTTTAAATGATCCATCACAAATATGTAAATGATTATTTATGCATAAATTCATAAAAAAAAATTATGCTATATGCCATTTTGATTCTCTCATGGATCATGTTATTTTATTACCTAATTATTAATGTCTTGTGAACTTCCAATATTTATTCTATGACTCAATATTATGATATGTTATATGAATGTTATGGGTTTAAAATGTTATTTTAATTTTTATAATACACTTATGTTCATGTAATTATTACATATCTCCTTTTTTAGAATTACTGAGCATATGATCCCACCCTTTATTATGTTTCCATTACCCAGGTTATGAGGAAATTAATTACATATTATATGTCTAATAAGGGTGATAGTTATGAGGATCATAGTGGGAGTTGACATACTTTACATATAAACCTATTATTTTTGTTTCCATGTTTCCAAAGACACTAAACTAGTATGGTCCTTAGGCATGTGTTTGTTTAATATAATGAATTTTTATTAAAAATGATGTGATATATATTTTTGAAAGTTTTGAGTCACTATTACTTTAGTTTAAATAATTTTAGTTCCACTTACAAACATGCCATGAATGAAATACTCAAGTGCTTTCTAGGAACAAATGTGTAAATCTATGTTGATGATCTGGTGGTTTAATCTCAATAACGGTGTGATAATCTCATTAACCATCAAATAAGATTCAAAAAATTAAAGTAATGTAGAATAAAAACTAACCCTATGAAGTGTTATTTCAAGTAAACATTATGGAAATTACTTGGTTTTTTCATAATCCACCATTGAATTTTGGTCAACCCATAGACATCTATTGTAATCCTCACAATGCCTCATCTTAGGAACCATAAAGAGTTTAGAAGTATATAATGATTCCTTACCTAAATCAGGTTTTTCATAACCATCCAGATCAGTAAATTCCACCCATTCACAAAGCTAATGAATAAGGGTTTATCTTATCTATGGGAAGATGATTACCAATAATCTGTAAATAAATCTCATGTGATACCTACAACACCCATTAGTTTTAATTACACTTTTTGAATGGAGGACACTTATCCAATATATGGTCCCTATAGAATGATATCTTAGTACCCTTATCACATAGAAACAGTGATGTAGCAAAATTAATTAGTCTCTTATATCTTAGTTGGATAATATTAGATATCGAGACCTGATATCCTAATATTTATAATAAATACCTTGCACTCTTTTCTAGCGTTAAAAATATGAGGCACAACTTGCATCACACCAGGGTCCACCTAGTCTCTCGCATTGAAATCATAAATTATAACATCAACTGACCTCTATTCACTGGGAATTTTGACTTGTGTACAGTCATCCAATGATAATAATACATCTAATTCATGTCACATAAGGCAATCAAAGGGCATATGCAAGATGATTTCCTCACATCACATCCTACCCTGGGAAGTATTCTAGTAAATAACGAGCTTCTATAAGAAGAGTATTTCTATAACCATGACACTCCACAAACATGGGAGATGTATTTTAAAGGAGGTTATCAAATTCTATTCCAGAAATGAATGGAAAGACTGAATCTCAACTATTATGGTTTCTAGATTGTCTTTGTCTCCCCAACCAAGAAAATACTACCCTAATATTTATTTCTATTTGAAGGTTTCATTAATAATTAGGAAAAATAACAATCCCTTATCGCAAGCTTATAATAATCCCTATAGATACAAATAACACAAATAAATTTCACGTGAGATTCCGAGTAAGTGATTAAGTAGCTTAATGGAGAATATTACATTAAAAATAAATATTTATCCCCTCTCACAGGTTATATAATGGGACTGATAGAAAAATTTCCTTTTGATCCAATATTGAATCATGTCCCTCACTCACAGAACACTCATACTAATCTACTAGCTAATTCAGAAACAACCCCAACTAACCAACAAAAAGATAATATAGTCTTATTCATTCCACACCAAACGGTAGTATCTCTGGCCATCATTTTTAACATGGAATACATCAATCTAGATTGTGCTTTCATAAGGAAATAATAAGTTAATATCCTTATAAATTGATTCTATTTCTTATGGATGATCCCTGTAATTATCTACCTCTAAAAAGGGATCTTTTAGTATATAGGTCCATGAATTAGTGGATATGAATCGAAGAAGAAAACTTCACCCTTTATTATGGACCTAATTAATGAGAAGTCCTCTATAAACAGTGTTTCAATGGAATACTCTTCAAATTAATTGAATAAAGAGTAAAACTCATCAAAATGAAGGAAGTACCATAAAGATATAGGAGTTATCATCTATCAGAAACCAATATACCCTGCAAAAATTAAGAGGCTTGGCTATTTCAAACCAAAAATGAAATAATAACACATGGAATTAATCAAGAAATGTTAATATTATCATATACATGAAAATTTCATCCATCATCCCATATATATGATTCATAATTTTAAATAAAAAAGAAAAATTTCCATATAGGGAAAGGATTTCAGGGGGATATATACCCCATCTATACCGAGGATGTATAAATATATCCATACCAACACTAACTTCTTTTCCTAATTGACCAAGACCATAACCCTCAAGAATGTTGGGTTGAAGAACCTCATCAGCTTCATGAATTCCACCACCATTACAAGTTTTCATGTCCCTCATACAATATTGAGGTAAAATGGCGGCAAAATATGTTTTTTTAGTTGAAAAACTTGTATCTGTAGTATAAAAACTACACTATTTAATTTTCCTTCTATCACAAAGTTGGAAATAAGAAATTAGAGGCTTTCAATAAAAATATTTTATAAAATGGTGGATAAAGACAAGAAATTTGGGCAAGAAAAACTCTTGCATGGCCCCTGGGAATATCATACCACTACCGAAATTCCCACAAAAGTGACCCCATATTCTCTTTTCTATAGAATAAGGTGGATTTACCCCATCAAAATTCAGTATTCCTCACCCTAAATCTCTATCTATGGTCAACTCTTAGAAGGTGAACAATAATAAAAGCAATTTTATGAGTAATAATGAATCAAGAGAAGAGGTTTTTACATTTCATAGTCTATGGTTCTACCAAAATTAAATTTCATGAGATTCAATAATAATTTTGACCTTTAATTGTTCCATCAAGGAGAGTTTATGTTATTTCTTGGAACCCTAATTATAATAGGGAAGAAGCCAAAAAATATTGACCCAAAGTGGGAAGATATTATTTTATACACATGGTATATTCTAATAGATATTATTTCATGGAATCATTGGATATTGAATCTATAACATCCCTAGTTTTTATGAATTTATTTTTTTCAAATAAATCAAATTTATTTGATAGCTTGTGTTACGTAAAACATCAAGTTGCAAAAAATTATGAAAAACAATTAATATTGTCATTTAAATATGACCATTGTTACGATAAAAATAAACATGGTAGCTTTAATATGCATAAAAAAGTAAATATTAATTATAATGATTTCATTTAAACAAAAAATACTGTTAAAAGGTCCTTAATTTTTGGTAAAGCATTAGTATGTTTTGAAAATTAAATTCTCTAAAAAATATTTTTTTTAATAATAGTAATATAAGTTTTTGAAACTTTTTAATATTAATTTGATAAAATAGAGTTCATTTTTTAAATTATCATGAAAATATTAACTTAGGGAGATTTTTCGGGAGTTTTCTGAAAATAATTATTTTTAAATGAATAGTAAAAATTTGGTTTTTCTTAAGAATTTTCATTTATTTTAAAAATTTACAGACAAAAACAAATTAATCTGGTTTTAAAAGTAACATTATTTCAATTATGTTTCTATTAATATAATTTCAGTAATTTTAATCATGTTCATATTTAATTTCTACATAAAAACATTGTAAACTTTTTAACATTTTTCTCTTAGAAAATCTTTTTCTAATCATACCTACATGATTAATTTAAAATTAATTTTTGTCACATATGTGAATTAAATTTGGAAAAATAGATAAAATATTTTTAATTGAAAATTATTTATATTATTTAATAATTTCTACTTAATTTTGGACATAATGAATAGTGAAAATAGAAAAAAAAAATATCGTAGATAGGGAAAAAATGGGTTTACTATGAGTTTAAAATTAAAATATAAGGGTTAAAAATAAACCAAAACATGTATAAATCCTATTTTATATCTATATTTTCATCTTATACAAACTTATTTAGAATATAGTATCATTTTGAATCTTTGTTCATGGGAATAACTTTATAATTTCGGATTATTTTTGGAAATTTTCAAGTAGTTTTTAGTGGGTTCCTTTCCCACACTTATAAGATGACACCACCACCCTTAGATTATTCTCCATTATAAATCATTAAATTTCATCCATAATTTAATAAAATCCCTCCCCAAAATCATTATTCATATTATATATATCTTATTCCTCCGAAAATACCAACATTGGGGTCCTTAATAAGAGATCAGAAAGAGGTTCTTCTAAGGAAAGGTTATTTTCTTCACTGGGTTCCTTCTTTTTCTTTATTAATTTGGAACATTTATTTATGTATTAAAAATGAAAATATAAAAACAATAGTATCTAATACATATTTATATATTAATTTAATTTAAATACTTATATCATTCTTCACTTTTATCTAATGTAAAATGAAACCATTGATCATGTGTAAGAAGGACCACCGCCTAATGAACTGATGTAGTTTGTTTTCCATCACCACCTTGCAATTGTAGATACAATTATGGATTAAATGTTTATATATTAAATATAAAATATTAATATACTAATTTAATTATTATATCTCATATAAAACCTTCCATTCCATTTTGTAGGGGATATGATAACATCGCTCACGTGTACAACGGAATACCACCTCGTGAAGTGATGTGATTTGTTTTTGCTTAAGATTTAAAAAGAAGGTATTAAAGATAAATTTAATGAATATAAATGATTTATATAAAAACATAGTGATTATTTAGTTTTAAAATAATATTTACCTTTTTATTTCTTTCAATCCATCGAGAAAATAAAAATAGTGTTCATGCGTACCTATGGACTAACGTCTCCATGAATGGTGTATTTCATTTTCTTTCTCTAAATATAATGAATTTAACTAAAAAAATATATAATTAACATATAATATATGTATATATTGGTTAAAAGTATTTATATAATGAAACCATGATCAAAGTAAGAGGACAGAAAATAACAAATCAAAACATACACAAAAAACAAAGTAGTTATTACCCAAAACATGACTTTAACAGGAAATTGTTAATAAAATAGTATTAAAATGAAATTAGTAAATAATATATGGTATGATATATATAATTATGGTTATTTAATACATTTATAACAAACATATATTGATTATATATGAGTTTTAAACATGTATATAAGAATTTGAGTCTTACAGTAAGTGATTTCTCATCTCTCTTTTATTTCATAGAGACGTATGTGAATTCGACACTCATTTGTGTTTTGTGATGTATATAGTGACACTTATAGGTTTTAAATCATTAATATCATTTTTTTCTTAATATTAAATGTTTTATTTTATTTTATTATTTATTGGGGATTATGATTCAAAATATTACTAAAACAGTAAGAGACTTTTATTTCACTTTTCTTTTTCTGTGAGACACATTATATATTCACCACATGTTTCTTTTATGTGGTGTATGTAATTATTATGAATTTATTTTATGATTTTTATCCTCAAAATATTTTATATACATATCCATTTGAAAATATCTCTTTCTTGGGTTTTATGGTTCAAAATTCACACAAGTGGTATGGTATTTTTTGTATCAAATTACCTTCTTGGGAATAAAAGTTTAGTTATGCACATATATTATTCTATGAAGTGTATGTACTGACCCATTAATATGTTATATCATTTATACCTTTATTTTTTTGATATTAAGTGTTTCATTTAGTGTAATAATTTTTTGTTGATTAGGATTAAATATAACCAAATTGGAAAGACTTTTCTGTTACAATCACATTTTTTATTGAGATTATTTATCAGTATGATTCCAATGATGAAATAATATGATATTTATCTAATTAGACTCATGTATTTTTCTCCTCATAAGGTTATATCATTAGAATAATTGTTTCCCATTAATTTTTCTCTATTTATGTACTCAAGAGTTCAAAATAATTTTTTTATGAAAAATCGTCTATATTCCTCTCTTTGATTAAAATCCATTTTTCTTCTATATCCAAGTTTTCTAAGAAAAATAATTTTTTTTAACATTATTAAAATTATTTATTAAATAAATTTTTACCCATGTTTTTATTTTTACAAAAAAAATTTAAATATATATTTATGATGCATTCCAAACAATGCCTATTTGGATTTTACCAAAAAAATGAAATAAATATTTATTTTAACATCTATGGAATGTACATAATTTCCCATCATCATGAAAATTTTCTTCATTAAATATTACTTTATATATTTTCAAAGTTATTTTAAATGAAAATTATTTTCTAAAAAATATGTTTTAATGAAAATTAATACATAAATGTTGTTTTCCCCCAAAAATGTTTTAAATGATTTTTAATTTTTCTTTATATGTTTTTAAGGTTATTCTCATATAAAAGGATTTTAAAAATGATTTTTGTTTTTAAAATTATTTTTATAGTGTAAATAAAATTTTCTTAAAGAAATTAAATATATTATTTTTAAATATCCCTTTATGTATTTTCAAAGTTATTTTAAAATAAAAAGGATTTCAAAAATATATTATTTTTAAAAAATTGATTTTCAAAGAAAATTTCTTTTCTTGAAGAAATATTCCAACTGATATTTCATAATAATTTTCTATCTAAGATGAAATCCTTCGATACTAATTACTCTTTACAAGGGTTAGGATTCAAGGATGTCATTCTTATTCTTTCTTTTGATGGTTTATGTTTATGATTACAAGATGTTTACAAAACTCATTTCTCTTTCATGGGTTATACCATGATGAAATGATAATAAAACAATCTAATTTTTAGGGTTTATAATATAATGAAAGAATAAAATGATCATCAAACCTTTACCTTTTATATATGTTAAGATATGGTGAAATTTTAATGAAACTTATTTCATTTCACAGGTTATGCTATGATGAATGTTTTATGATATTGTGGAACATGTATGTATATTTTTTATTTTGTGATTAGTGGGACCTATATCTCCCTCTGTTTTATTGGGTAAATAATTATATATCATGAGAGAGAGAAGACTGTAATGGGGAGTAAACCCACTTTAGTAAGGAACACATTCCACTATGATGGTCTTGGGAGTGAACCATTATAATATTGATGGTTTGGGGGTAACCCATTCCACTATTGGAAAATGGTGTGTACTAATCCAATATAGGAAATAGGTGCACCCTAATCCACAATGTGAAAATAGTGATGATTCCCAATCCTCTAGGTTGACGGTATTGGAAGTTAACATTTAAATATGAAAAAAAAATTCAATATTTATGATGGAGCCACACATTCATGGGATGATTTTATAATAAATGATGGATTTATGATGATTTATTATTCTCATGGGAAATTAATTCAGAAATGATAAATTAATATTCCATGAATCATATTTATGGTTTATTGTAGGTCGGATATGTACTTTTTAAGTTATGTTCACAATAACATACTCTTATAATTATCTTATGATTTTATTTGATCAAAGATAGATATCTATTATGTTTAAACTTATTAAGAATCTGAGCTTACCCTTTATTAGGTATCCTTCCCTAGGATACGAAGAATGGTTTATATAGGTTATTCCTAGGAGTAGTAAAATGTAAGAAGATATTTTTGGGATTTGTAGAATATGATTCAAAAAATAATAATATTTTGTTTCTAGTCTCCAAAGAAACTATACCTTTATGATCCTTAGGCATGTTCTTGTGTAATTTAAGGAATATTAAAGAAAAAAAGATGAAAGATTTATGTATGAGAAGCCCACGATTCTATATAAGATATCATTCCCTTACTAATTTAAGGTTTCCCAAGAAATAATTTACATAATTCATGTTTTAGTTATACGTCTCAGTATAAATAATGTAAACTTCCTAGTATCCGATTCTTTATGGAAATAATTTAACCTGAAAATAATCCTAGTCCTAATAGCATGAATTCTAAGTGCATAGAATATAAGTCTTGAAGTAATGAAATTAAACTACATAGAATCCACATTTTTACCATATGAAATTAAAATACATAGTCATCATCTCAATCACAAGGTGTTAGACTGCGTTTGGGAAGTACACAATGCATGACTCTAAACAACTTTGAGTACCCATTGTTGGCGGTATCTTTATCTCATAAAAGGAACCTGGTCCATGTAATATTCTATGTCATGTATTTTTCTTGGGAGACAGATCATTAACACCCTCTTATTCCTTGCATATGATCCAAATTTTTACACTGAATAATCTATTAAATTAACTATATGAGTTTTAATTACTATCAATACAAGATAATTAATGACTCTTAGGTCCCTTTTCCTAGTCCTAGTTATGCATTCCAAAAAAACTATCCCCTTTCCTCTCTGTTTGAGTCAGATCTGTGCAGGGTACAATTTCTACTGTAAATGTGTGTGTATTTATTCCTTCAATCACAGTATGCAAGGTGATTCCCATATCTCATGTCTTACACCCAACTAAAATTTAAAAAAACACATATAACTTAATGTTTGATCCTTTCCATAGATACTTCATTCCCCCATTATAACTACACTAATGTGGGGCTTAATTATCTTTCTATACACATGATCCAGATCCTTTCATAATAGGTCCTGCAAAAAAATTATGTATGGTTTGAAAAAAAATTCCATCCTATATATGATATAGATATATGTAGGAGTCTCTATCATAGAGTTATTTATATATAAACCTATATTGAAAATACCCTCATATATAAATGATCTTGGTATATGTGCTAAATAAAAAACAAGAACAATATGTGAATTTATTCCATTTATTTTAGGATACATAGTGATGCTAGGAATCCATAACTTTGGATCTACCACAATTTACAAATAAAATGCATCTCTATGAATATAGGAGTGAGATATATGCGTGGAGCCATACTAGAACTATGTGTGTCATGATTCCTATCAATTATTTATGTCATGATCCTCTATCCTAATTCTAGCCACAAAAAATCAAAATAAAACGTTCCATTTCCCCTATATATAAACCAGATCTATAATTTACCTCTAATATAACATCTATGTGTGTCTTGATTCCTATTATCACAAGATATGTAGTGATTCACAAATATATTATCCACATCCTGACTACAATCTCCATGAAAAAATATCCTCCCTATGCATATGAATCAGATCTATATAGGTGATTTCTTTGAAATAACTAACTATATCTTGATTACTATCTATATATAATACATAGTTACATCAGGAATATCTATCATAGGCCCAAAAATAATTTTTAAAAAATAAATCATGTCACCTTTGTATTTTGGATCTGTTAGTGATAATTTCATTTTTAGGATAGCACTATAGTGAGGTACATCCCAAATTTATTTCCTCATACATGAAAATTCCATGTAAAGAATAAGATAAATAAAAATTTACTTCTTCAACAAATGAGCCTAATCTATATGGGAGTCTTCACTGTTGAGTTCTTCATGAAACTATGCTAAAAAAATATCTCACCCCAATGTAAGAAAATGATATATATATATATGTGTAATTTCAATATAAAAATAATGTTTGGATTTATTCTTTTATTCACAAGATATGTAGTGATTCACATAATTAATGGACTTGGTCTAGCTACAAAGATAAAACATTTCACCACCTCATCTTGGTTTCCAATCATATCACTCTTCATTCATAATGGGTCTACTCTTTTTTAGAACTAAAACAAGATTCTTTTACCTCACAAGTGGATAAAATTAATACAAAAGCGTAATTCTGAAAATTTCCCCACTATCAAATGAGATATATCTACATAGGATTCTTCAAATTTGGTTCCCTCATTTATAAAATTATTCTTAGAAATATCCCAATTTCACCTACATATTAGCATATATATATATAGGGGGAAATACTTAAAATAATTATGTGTGTATTGATTCATGTTATCGCAAGATATGAGTATATAATATAATCTATGTCTAACCATAAGTTCAATCAGCCAAAATTCTGTCATATCATATACATTCTCTTTTTAGTAGAATTGTGTTAAAAATATACACATTGTAAAGAGAGATCATTTAAATTCTACATTTTATCATTAATTTCATACTTATAGCCCTATGTTATGATAAAATGTTCCCTATATTTATTGTCTCTCCATTTTCATGCACCCTTAGGAAACCAAGGTGGAATCCTAGCCACATCTTCTTTGTCACACAAAGGATTACTCCAATGAGGTTAGATTTTCAGGTAAATCGTCTAAAAAATATGGATTGAAATGAACCATGTCATAAATATGTGAAACCAAGTATTTTTTAGGTGACCTTAAACTATATGGAATGGTCTTCTCTATTGCATAACATTAACATTTATGGCATGTGTTTTGAATATATTACTTTAAACTATCTAGAATATCCTCCTCTTCATATAACGTTAAACATAACGGTTATTTTCCTCGCTATAAAAAGTTAAACTATGTAGTAAATATCCTTGTCATGTGATGTTAAACCGTATTACAACCTCTATATTATGGAATCAAATATCAAGATATTTTTTGAAAGAACCAAAGTTATGTTCCCTAATATGATGTGGGATAAAATTTCATTGCCTATTATTTCTCAAACTAAGCATGACTTACATCAGTTAAGAGTTCTTGACCGATCACCCAATTTTTTGTAACTAGGAGTTTTATCACCAAATAGGGATGAAAAACGGTCAAAATTTTAGGACATTAATCTTCTCAATAATGGTCTTATTCTAGAGACCCACTTTACTAATGTATATATCAAATCTATGTAAGGGCCCCATAACATATGTCTATTTATCCATAAGTTTATTCTAGGGTGAAAATGACACCTGCATTAAAACACCCCCAACAAATGTAAATTGTATTTTAAGACACTTCTTATAAACTTCACATCAGTTCGTGATGTCCTAGTCACATGACATTAAATTGTACTTTCTTTTTCTAATATATATAATGCTAAACTATGTAGAATAAGTTCCTTATCACATAACCCAAAACTACAAAACATATAATTCCTTTTCACATGGTTTTAAACTGAAAGGCACCTAATTCCTAAAAACATGATGTTAAACTGTATGACATCTGACAACTTGTCACATGAGGTTATACTACAAGACATTCGATTCATTATCATTTGAAGTTAAAATTAATGGAATATAAGAAAATTTGAAAGCATAAAATGAAAAAATCTATCATCTAATATCATTCATGATCAAAGGTATATAAGATCTTAATCATAGTAAATCTTGTTATTGAATTCATCAATCACCTTTACTGAACATATCAATCCATAAAAAATTATTCATGTCTTCTGAATATTTTGTAGCCACAAACCATCCATGGCTATTAATAATGATTATATCCCTCATCAAGAAATACTACTATGTGGTTATTCAAATATTACCCAATTTATATTATACATATATTCACATGGTCAATCCAACTAATCAGATGTGTTTTACCTTAATAAAAAATGTTCCCTAATCCTTTTATATCCTAAAAACATCAAAAAATAGTATGTCCTTTGAATATGGTTTGTGCACATAGCTTTTGTATCTATCACATACCATTTATCATGATTTAAGAAATGTGTTACATGATTTAAAATATCATATTCCCCTATTCAAAATGGTGTTAGAGTATTCTCCACCCTTGGAATCCTAGTTTGGTAACTTTTCTAGACTTACCCTTTTCTAGGGTGTGTACATTATGACCTAAAACTATGTGCACTTTGGTCCATGTGTTATAAAGTAATGTTTTTAACACCCTATTTAATGTTTTATAAAATTAAACATTATCCTTATATGTTCTAGATTTAATGACCCTAAATCACCAGTTAAAGAGGCATAAAAATTTTCAAATGGGGTACCTAAAAAGAGGATTCTAAGAAAAAATCAAGACTTTTCTCACTAAGATTCAATCTCAAATACTTAGGCAAATGGTAGTGAATTACTAAAAGAAGAACAAAACCTATAGGTCCCATATTATGACCCTATTATAAGGTGATACATGTATTTTGGACCCCTCTAGTTTTATAAAATGTTCGATCAATGATTTATCACATCCCTTTAACTTGATTATGTATTCAGTACATGATGACACAACTGTTAGGTTATCAAAACCCTACTTGCATTTCCTTATCTCTATAACCTACTTCAAATCCCAAATTTTTTGATTCCTCATAAACCATGTAGGGTTGTTGGTATTGTATCCAACATCAAGTTACACCTCTGTTTAAATATTCATACATCTCATAATTTTGCTCAGGTGTATGCACCGTCAGTATTTCCTCCAAAATGGTGGCATTTTAGTCTTTTGAAAAAGTTTAATATAATATATATATCCCTTTAAAACATCATATCAAAACCAGTCATTATAATATGTTCTATGAGAATCTTTTATATTCTTATCCCCTCTGATTATAATTGATTTAAAATCCTTGAGATATTATTTACTTAATCTATAATCCTATAGTTTGGGTGGATTAAATATCCTTGATATTAAACCGCCATATACCAAACCAATTATCAAGTAAAGGATATGTTACATCATTACTAAAAATATTAACAATCCTAGTTGTCTTAACCTAAACCGCACGACTCATTAGTCCAAATTTTATGACCTTGAACTACCCAAGTAAAGAGACATGGTACTCATCAAGCCAAAATCCTATGAAGGATGTTCTAGGAAAAATTGAGTCCCTACCTCTTAATCCTTCCCCACATGAATCTTATTCAAAATGTAAATAAAAAAATACACCATGATTAGTGGTCCCTAATATATTCTCATCAATAGTCAGACGATACTCATTATTTCCTATGTCTAAGAAAATTTTAGGATATTCCCTTTCCATAACATCCATAATCAAATCCCCTACTTGTGTCAAAATATTCATTATCATTTAAAAATAAACCATATCCAGGGAATTGGTGATGGTTTCTATACTAATATTGATCCATGAGTCATTCCTTGGAGGAACACATCATCATTTCTAAATGGTCCATCTCTAGTAAGTCAGTGATAGTATTTATACCGATATCCTTCTATGAGACACACACATCATGAATTAATTATAATTCATACATGGACCATATCTAGAATTACTGTGATGTTTTATATACTAATATACTTCTATTTTCCCCACCCCGAATAAATTTCTCATCAGTTTTTGAAAGGACAATATGGTGTGTCAGCGATGGTCTCTATAACGATATTCATCTTCGATCCACGAATAGGTGGAATTCATCAAAATTTCTGAATGGACCATCTCTAGTGGGTCATTGATTGTTTTTATACCAAAATCTATCAATGTGTTATACCAAAATAAAATCACCATCATTTTTTACTAAACCATCTGTTTTGTACAGGTGATGATGTTTGTTCTATTATCAATCTTACAACCATTCCTAGGAGAAATTCATCATAAAATTTGAAAATAAAAAATATCTAGTTCCTTGGTTATTGTATTCAATTTAATTTTCATATGTGATCCACACATAGGAAGAAACCATCATCATTTCTAAATTGACCATCTCTATTTCATTAGTGATGGTTTTTATACCAATACCCATTTGTGATCCAGGCTTAAGACGAATTCATAAACATTTATGAATGGACTAGATCTAGTGCATCAGTGACGGTGTTTAAACTATTATCCATATATAATCAATGCCAAGGAATAATTCATCATTGATTTTTAAATAGACCATCTCTAGTGTATTGGTGATGGTCTTTAAACTGATATACATCCATTTTCCACATTAATAAGGAATTCATCATAATTTATAAACAGTCTAACTCTGGTTATTTGGTGATGGAGTTTAAATCGATATCCATATGATCCATGCCCATGAGGTAATCATCATCATTTTCAAAATAGAATAACTCTAATTCAATAGAAATTAATATTATACCTATATCTATTGACAAACAATGCCAAGGGGGAATTCATTACCATTCAAATATTGTATTTTGAATTTGGGAAGATTTATAATTTTTGGAAGCTTAAATTTTCTCAATGATTTGGTAGATATTAATATATCCATGTAATTTAAATGATAAAATATTGAAAAAAATACATGGAATGTAAGTAACCTTATTCAATGAAATTTAAAAAGGCAGATGAACTTTCATACTTTAGAGTCTCTCCCGTGTTTCTGCATACAAGTGGATCCTATGTCAAAACATTGTAACATAATTAGATTATAATATTCCCTAATATGAACCATTTTATTTCCATAATTAGTGATTTGTTGTTGAAATTGATGTAACCATCTAGTTTCTACCTCCACAATGGTTTACAGTGATTCCACTCTCATAGAAGCATCTATCATGGTTGTCACAGCTACCTCCCCAAGTTGTTTCTCTTCCTCCTCAATCTTTTCATCCATTAGAGATTCATGTTAGTACCTATTCTTTTATGGTTTTATACCACCACCACATACTAATATAGTAATATCCTTTATTTTTCTATGTATTTACCTCTTTGGGTTTTTTAACCTATATTATTTGGCATTCCTTCTTTATTAAACATTAGTGGTCGGGTCTATTTTTGGGAATTGAGAAATTATTTTGTGTAAAATGAACTAAAGTTTGGGTATGTATGTTTTAATAAATTAAAGGACTCCAATTTTAAGCATTTAAAAAGGATTAAGAGGGGTTTCTGGGGTTTTGTAGGCTTTGGAAGTTGTTTGGTATTTGTCTATAGAAACTAGGATAAAAGTTATCTACTGAACAATTACACGCTGTAAAAATGTTACACGATGTGTAACTATCACAAAGAATATGTCATGAACTTGTGCCAAGATATAAATGATTACACACCGTGAACACTTTACATGATGTGTAACTATCACTTTGAATATTTTTTGGGCTCAGAAGTTTCAAGGTCTTGTGGTGAATTTGATTCATTCTTTCTTCACCATGTAACCCTCAGTCTCAGACCCCAGGATGTCATTAAGTAATTTCTGAGTGACTTATATCCTTCAAAACATCATGATCAATCATTTGATTCCTATTTATTTGTTTCCCTTTTATTTTCCCCACTCATAAACTTGTTCTCTCTTGTAGCAGTGTAATGTATTGATGGAAGATGTTTTGGGTTTTGATATGGGTATTTTTTATCTTGGTTTATTTGTGAGATATTCTTTTCCACCATTATTATTGGTGTTACCTATTTTAAGTTCTATTTTGATCACCAGATAAAATTTGGTGGTCTATAACCAAACCCTATTGTCATTTTATAAATGTTTAAATGTGTGCAATATTGGGTGATTACAATGAAATAACATGTGGGTTAATGAATAGAATAATGGTGATGATAAATCATGGGTTGGATTCCTCCTTATATCCCTTTAGATTTAATAATGTTATGACTAGTATTTTAGTTAACCATAGGGTGATCCTACCCTTTAATATCTAAGAAAAGGTAAATGGATTAAAATATGTTTTAGCCTGACATGAGACCTAAGGTGATTTCTTATGATAGATTAACCATATAAAATGACTTAATTTATTATTGAAATATTTGATGATTATTTTATATAAATGGGTGATAAAACTAGCATGGAAATAAATTAATATATAATTAAAATGAATGAATAAGTAATTTTAATAGATATGAGAATTTGAAGAATTAACCATCCTGAAGTATGATATGACATTATGTTATTGTATTATTATAGTTATAAATTGTGTTATTATTAATGATAAAATTATTGTATAAATAGAATTATTTGGTTGTTTAAATGATTATATAAAGGGTTTGGATTGGTATATTGAAATGATTATATAAAATGCTTGGCTCGGTATGCTGAAATTATTATATAAAGGGTCTGTCCTGGTACACTAAAATGATTATAAAAATAGATTTTCTAAGTTATTATAAAATACTTGTAGGTCTTGAATCAGTTCTATGATTATTCCATGGACATATTTTTATGGTTGGAACGGTTTTCTTGCATTCTGAAATATATTTCATCATGGTTCTGAAGATAATTGTTTGATTTATTATACTTATTGATTAAATAATACGCCTATTTATCTCATTATTGTGTGCACTTATTTTTCAAACTGGTTTCATTTAGACATAATGTTTTGACCTACTAAATATCAATCACACCCTATTCGGGATGTCTTTGGGTACCCAATAAAACTATATGGATGTAGGTTTGGATAAGGAAAAAGTGTCTTTTTGTTTATTGTTGCTTGCTAGGTGGGTTGGCA
Source organism: Viscum album (assembly GCA_963277665.1). Classification (NCBI taxonomy): domain Eukaryota; kingdom Viridiplantae; phylum Streptophyta; class Magnoliopsida; order Santalales; family Viscaceae; genus Viscum; species Viscum album. Next base: position 1,789,310,890 of record OY728146.1, read on the forward strand.
TATAGTGATGGGACAAACTTGGGATCTGGTATCAGGGCATTACGAGTTTAGTTGTATCATCATATTATTTTCTTTATATTAATTTTTTTTACATTTATATACATCCCACCATATCATTACAAGGTTCACTAGTTTTTTTACTTGGTTCTCCCTTTACCTTCAATTTATATGATGTACTATTTCTCTAATTTCTATTGCAATGATATTTGATTATTCCAGCTATATTATAACTTTATACCATGGGGTATAGTCTCCCCAATATATTCTTTACCCCCTTCTATTCAGCTACCTCAAGAATTTGGGGAGGCGTTCCTGAGTTCCAGTAAACAACCAAATTTTTCCATGTGAGAGAGCATCAGAACAGGGGACTTTAGAATGTGGTACTAGAGGACCAGGTTATTCTTTTCTATTTATTTTCTATTTGTTGAAGGGAGAAAGGAGACTTGGATTTATCCAGACTTGGTATTGATCTTGTGCATAAGAGTAGCTAACCCATGTATAGAGGAAATTTTGAGTACCCATTGATGGGATTTTTGGTCATGATGTTCACATGTTACAGTTTTATTTTATTTCACCGTGAGTGATTCATATGTTGTGTGATGTTATTTTTTTATTGACATTTATAATTGTGTCCTGATATGAAATGAGATATATATGCATGAATCATGATATGAAAATTGGGATATATATTGACATGAACTGTTCATGATAGGGAAATATTATTTTCATGTGATATATTTTTTTATATGAAATGTTAAATTAGATAGCTATAATATCTAATAAATTATGTGAAAGAAATGATACACATTCTAACTGACTTGTTAGTCCATGATTGGAGAGACTATGTGTCTTTGGTTCTATGTATTTTATACTTATTGAGGATGACCTTGTGTTATCTAGTGTTCTATAGGGTGTATTTATCTTATAGAGAAAATTCATTATCATGAACATTGAATAGAGAATCAGGAGAGAGGTAATTGGAATGATCCTAATACAGAAGAACTATAGATTCCTACAACTCATGAGGATCAGATGGATGCTAAGATTCATGATATATTATTAAGGGTAATGAAATCCATGGAAAGGTAAACATTTCACACAATTCCTTCATTTTATGAGACGAAAAGAGAGTTTTAACTACATTATCCACCAACATTCACTAGGGGGCCTAGGTAGCTGAGTTCTGAATTGATTCAGTCTAAATGACCTTTAATAACCTTGAGACACCTATAGATAGAATGTTGAATCATACTTTATACATGTTTCATGGACTAGACAAGCATTTGTGGGACACTGTAGAGTATACAGGGAAGATAGAGGAGTTATCTTGGAAGGGATTTAAGGTGAATTTTTTAAGCCAATTCTATCTAAAAATGTTTAGGGATGAGAAATCATGTGAGTTTATGCACTAGATGTATGAGGGAATGTTAGTGATGGACTATTCTAAATTTATCACCGATTTGCAAAGCTTTAATAATGACATTGAATTTCCATGTATTATTTTTTAATATTGTGTGGATTTTTTTATACTATGCACTAAGACGGTGTTTGATTAGAAGGCATGAAGTTCCTAGAATAAATGATTGAAATATATCTAATATTTAAAATATCACACATTCATAGGTTCCTTAAAATAATAAAAAACCTCTAAATGATATACCCAATCAAAAATCAAAGAAACCATTATGGTCAAAATTTTGGTTTTACCATAGGCGCAACATAAACTTTTTTGTTTCATGTGTGTTTGTGGAAAATTCATCGTGGGTATAAAATAAATTAATCAATTAAATAAAATAAATTTATTTATTCATTAACATAGTGAACTAACTTATCCTATAAATATAAGGTTATGGTGAATTCTAAAGTTTAACCACTAATCCCTATATATCTGTAGAACTAGTTGAGATCCATTGGAGGATATTCTTTTGGATGGTGATTGCAAGATCAAAGATCGATGACTCGTATGAGATGGAATTGAATGATCTCACAAAAAATCATTGCAAAAATCTATTCTTTATCAGTGATCGATCCATGTCGAGGTAGGGCATTGTTTTATTCGGTTTCTTTCCCAGTTTTCTATTTCTATGATGAACCTAGATCAATCAACCAAGAAACTGATTCACTGATTGTGTTTATTAAGGGATGGGGTTATTTTGGAGATTTATTGGGGGAATTTACTTATGATTATTTTTTATATATTCTTTAATAATTATAATATAAATTAATCTAGGTTGATAAGAACATTGAGAAAAGTTCGTTACTCATGACTGTTCCTTCTTCTTCTCTCCCCTAATTATCCATTCATTAGAGGAGTTATTCATTTGGCTAGTGGTTTGATGTATACTTAAAAATGGAATGGTGTGCACTAGTTTCTTGGCACAATGATTTGTAATTATAGATTCTAGCTCATTATGACATGTAGATGGTGTGACAATGGAAACAGTAGTGGATCAGATGATATAGATACTAGGTTTTCATGTTCTTCAGTGTACAATGAAGAACACCATTCAATGGTATTTTTGTAATGTATTGTTGTTTGGGTTTTGAGGATCAAGTGGTATAAATGCATGACTAATGCACTCTTTGATTTTGGAATGGGGTGCAGTCGGATTGGTTTTTTTAGTAATGGATATGATATTAGAAATCCAGATTGGAGATTTTGGAAAATCCCATAACACTTGGCATGTAATCTATGATTACATGGTGTGTGGGGCCCTCTTAGTGGTGGATATAATTTTGGGATATAGATAAGTATCACACAACATGTGACCTTGTCCCATGGTGTGTGACCTCACCCCAAAGTCTCAATGTGTACCTCGATGGTTACACAGACATTAGATGGAGTATACTGTTATAGTAACATTGTGTACTCCTACAAGAACACATCTTGGAAAGGTGTGCTTGGTAATTCCCATGTACTGGTACACATGATCTTTTAAATTTGTTAAAAACTGTCCTTTACTGATTACATAGACACAAACATGGTCTTTTTACATAGGTAGGACCCAACGTTGAAGGAACACGATGTATAACCCTACAACACTCCATGTACTCATTATATGTTGGATTTGATTCCTTTTACTTTGTATCATAGAAAAGATTCATTTGGACACATTATTAATATTTGTTCCCGAAGGGTTACAATGGAATTGATTCCAACAAATAGCATAGCGATCCCTTCTATATGAAACCTTTTATAGAATTGATGGAATCCTTTTGTGAGGCCCAGAGTGGGATCCCCTATCATATTCTCTCCCTATGTGGAGTTAGTAGTATCTTCACGAGTAGCACTACATGGACCTTGATCTTCTAATTAGATGGTAATTTTAGATTGAGTTGGCGGTATCCCACATGGCCCTGAGTGTGATCCTTATCTATGTATCATATCTATTTGGATGTCATTATTGTTATTAAACTGATAGAGTGTGTTCTACCAGATGAGTTCTATGTGGAATATTTGAGCTAGAATCCTAGGATGACATTATGGTGGTGACATACCTTTAGACTGTGTGTCTTCGTTGAGTATTTATGGATAGTATTTTTATATGAATTTTAGACATATGATTATATAGAGCTGAATGTTATTCATTTGTGGTATGATTTTTCATTTTAGGGTGTCCTAGTGGGTATTATTATTTTCATTCATGCATAGGCGTTTCCCGCACATGTCATGTCTTGTACAGATGATCAACCTTTTGACAAGGTCCTAGATGGACCTGGACAAGATGGTGCTTAGTGAGAGCAGACATACTAAGGCATTTTCCTATAGTATATTGATAGTAGTTTCAATCTTTATTTTCATGTTAGACTTGTTTATCGACACATTGTGGTGGGATTGTATATGGACCTGTTTAATTTACTTCATTTTGTACTTTGGTTGTGTGATTTATACATATTCATGATTTGTTATTCAGTTTTTTTACATTTCAACATTTTATGGGCTTAGAGATGTGTGTGTTTGTGTGTGTATAGGTACTAAGGATAAGTAATCTCATGTTAGTGATATTCCTACATTGATGTAGTCATTATCCCCTTCCTATTCGAGGCTCACTTTAGGATCCATATCATGGTCTTCATTAGGATTGATTGTGACAACTTTTCACTATGTTTAGAAGCTAATGAGATAGTTAGAGTGAGGATTTTATATGATGGTATGTAATATAAGAGTATTTCACATGCAAAATCATTTTTGGATAATATTTTTCAATGTGATGAATTAGGGTCGCATTATAGAGTGAAATTTTAGAGAGGCCCTAAGTAACGGCCTTGATATTTTAGTAGGATGAACTGGTATCTATTCATTAAGTGGAATGGAGAAAAACTATGATATTTATCACTAATGAAACAATAGACAAAAAATCAAGTGTAGTAGGAATCCGTATAAATACCATGTTCCAAAATAGTAAAATCAGTGTGGAATTATTGGCCACAAATAGCCTCGATGTTTATACCTAATTTAGAGTGTCATTATTGGATTAGGGTTGGCCACCTATAGAGGTCTTGTAGGATCAAGCATTAGTAGAGTATTGTAGGGGGATTTGGACATGTACCATATTCTGGGAAGGGAATCTCTACCCATTAGTAGAGTGGTAGATAGAATTACATTGGATGATCAGGTTGAGGTAGGATGTTTAGTACCCCATTTTATGAGTGATAGTTCTAGATGGAGGGAACCACATAGGGGAGTCATAATAAATCCCAAAGAGGAGAAAAAATTCATGTGCATTCTATATAATATCCACCATCAAGTTTAGATGTAGAACCTTCCACCATTAGAAGTATGATTATTTATCATATAACCTCTTTTCATTCTGTTTGATATAAAAGCATCATAACCCTTTTCCCCACTCTTTTAGAAAATATTTTGGGATTTTCTATGGAAATTTTGGACGGTTTTTTTACCATTGATACAGTATTTTGAGTGAGGTTATAGAATATAAAACATTTCAAGAAGTATTCTCTTCAAATTGGTGGTTATCATTTATTTTAGGAACATTTTTTGAATGAAATGGTAGGTATCAATTTTATTCTTCATATGAATTGGATGCTTCTATTAGAGGATAATATTTAATGTTATCAGGGGAGAGTTACCATTAAATATCCTAAAGGAGGAATCTATTTTCACTAGGGTGGTGGGGTCTTTAGGTAGGTCATACATGGCCAATTCAATGCATATTAGATTATATGTATCTTAGATAGTAATTATTTCTCTAGATGATGGTAGAATTATTCATTCTAATTTTATTCAAATGGTAGAATATTTTATGCAAATATTTTATTATCAATTATATGGCTTACCACCTGAGCATGAGATCGAGTTTACAATGGAGTTTCTACCGGGGGTAGAATAAGTTTCAATCCCACCTTACAGGATAGACCATTAGAGAATTATGAGTTAAAAATCATTTGTAAGATCTAGAAGTTAAAGGATTTGTATGTCCTAGTACATATCCATGGGTTTCTCCATTTATTTTCACCAAGAAGGTTGATGAGACTTTATCTTTATCTAAGGATTATTAGAGATTGAACTAGATGGAGATTAAAAATATGTATCCCCTTCCACACATCAATGATCTTTTCAATCATCTGAGAAGTTTTAGGACTTTCTCAAAGAATGATTTTAGATCAAGATACCACCAATTGAATGTGAGTGAGTCATAAATACCTCTAACTTCTTTTATAAGTGGGGATATATTTTATTAGTTTTTTGTGATGTTGTTTGGTCTAATGAATCTACTTGCGGTATTCATTTATTTGATGAATCAGATATTTCAAAATTTCCCAGATCATTTTATGGTAGTTTTTGTCGATGAAATATTATTTGTACTCCTACCCAGGAGACGATCATTCCCAACATCTTGAAATCTTCTTGATTGTATTGAGAGAGAACCATCTGTACCCCAAGATAACCAAATGATGTTTCTAGATTGATAAAGTGAAATTCTTGAAAAATGTCACCTCAAATGAAAGAGTGTTAATAGACCCAGAGATGGTTACCACCATAGTATCTTCGGACATGCCTAATAATGTCTTTGATAGTAAAATATTTCTAGGATTTGAAGGTTATTATCGGCATTTCATCCATGAATTCACTAATATTTAAGCACCAATGTCCAAGATGGCCAATAGATTGTTGAATTTTGTTTAGTCATATTCTTGTGAGAGATATTTTTGGGATCTGAAGAGCAGGATGACCTCTACATTGATTATTACTTTACATATGCTAGTAAAGGAATATATTTAATATCCCAATGCATTCATGGTTTGACTCAAAGCTGTTATGATGTAGGAGGATTAAGTGGTTGCTTTTGGCACTAGATATCTGAGACCGCATGTGATGAATTATCCTACTCATTTTATGGAGTAAACTATAATGGTATATTCAATGTGATTTTTGAGATATTATCTTATGGGTGATAGGTTTTTGGTTTATAGGGACCATAAGAGCCTCAAGTAAATATTTTATCAATGGTACATGAACCTTTGACAAATCATGTTGGTTAACTATCTATAGTATTTCTACTTCGAGTTGAATTAGACACTAGTCAAGGTCAATGTCTTTGTTAATTACATTATATATAAGATGTATAAAGAAGAATTCAGGCACTCTTGTGATGATTTTATGATCATGGGGATCTTTGTATACATGAATCTAGATGTTTAGGAGTCCTAGAGATGAGTCTCTCTAATATTGAAATCCATTATACCTATTATTATTTACCGGATCAAGATAGAGAAGTTATCTGATCGATAAGGTTTATCTATGAAGGAAATCTTATATGGCTGGGACTAATTATGATGGTCACTTAGAAGTGGTTATTTTTTTCTTATCCATAGTCGAGTATAGGTTACTACGGGCTTACATAAATAGTAGATGAGAGAGTTTCATGTATCTATATAGGTCGAACATAAATGGATAACAAAGATATATTATTATATACATAGATAGTACTAGTGGCTAAGAATATAGAAGGAGGTTATGGGCTCTATGTTGATATATTTCACCTATTAGTAGGTGAATTACAACCATCAGAGGTCAATTATGTTGTTTAATCCCCTGCCCATTCCAGGGTGGAAATGAGATAATATATTTATGGACTTTGTGACACGATTACCCAGGAAACCTCATAAGAATTATGTAACATGGTTGATCAACGATATAATTATGAAATTCTTACACTTTTTTTCTATCCTGAAAACCATAATTATTGATATTTTGGGTAATCTTTGCAAGTGAGATATAGTTTGGTTTCATAGTATTCCAAGTATTATCAGTTTGAATAGAGATCATAGTTTTACATCTTGGTTTTGGAGGATATGTAATGAGCCTTTGTTTTAAATTTTTGTGGTTCATGGTAGCATTATTTGGAACTTTGGGATATTATTTATTATAAAATAATATAGGAATCAATCCAAATGGAACCTTTTGATGATTTTTACGTAATTACAAGGACTTTTCCTCTTTTTCTTTAAAGACAAGTGAATCTATGCATGTTGTACACACTCTCATGAATGACACATCTCAGTAGGTTCGGTTGATTAGGAGGTATTTGGGGACTATACATATTAGAAAAAAGTCTTATGATTATCGTTAGATATGTCCTCTGTAGTTTGATTTTGGCCATAATGTTTTTTTGGGTGTTTCCTAGGTAGGAGAAATGTTGTTTCATGAAATATGGAATGATTGAACCAAGGTTTTTTTGGCCATTTAGTGGAATGGGTTGGTACAGTGGCATACTGATAGACCCTTCCACAATGCTACAGTTCCATGTATGACTTGTTTCACATTTTTAAGATTCATAGAAATCATCTAATCCCTTTTGATGTAATAGATTTTGGTGATGTCAAGATTTGTATTGATTTGTCCTTTGAGGAGCATCTGATACAAATTATGAACTGTAGTGAAAAGTTTCTCTGCGATAAGATTATTCCTATAATATTAGTACAATGTCAATATGGGCATGTTCAATAAGAATCCTGGGAGGGGGAGTCTTATATGTGATCACAGTGGCCATACATATTCACTGAGACCCCGCAATGATGTTTGGGGAAGCTATTGTATGAGCTATTATATGGTGGGGAGGTTGTAATACGCAATCATTTTCTAGGTATTTCCCTCATTTTTATTTTCATAGAACCTATTTTTTGGGTTTTCCTTAACCAAAAAACTTTGGTGGTTGGGTCCCTTTTATAGAATGAAGATCATTTACTAGTAAAAATGACCTAACTTTCTAAGATGTATATTTTTTGAATTAATTGATTCTAGGGTTAAGCATGTCGAAGGGAATGTGAGGGTTTTCTATAGTTTGGATGGATTCATAGGTGCTTTAAAATTTTACTATAGACACTAGGATGAAAGCAATCTATTGGGAATTTTCATGTCGTGAACATGTTACACAATTTGTAACGGTTGATATGAAGATGTCATGAATTTATAAAAGCATGAAAAGAATACACATCTTGAATATGTTACATGATATGTAACTATAACCATGAAAATGTCATGAATTAGTGAAAGTCATGAAATTAATATAATCCATGAACATGTTACATGATTTTTAACTATCTCCAGGAGGATGTCGTGAACTGTTGTAGGGAATTAAGTGAATACACAATGTGAACCCCATTCAAGTCATCTAATATTAAACTGGGGTTATTTAACAATAGGTGCTTCATTTTTCATAATAGCTCATAAATTGATAAATAGATGACATGAAAGTGTTTTAGGACATTAATTTCATGATCTCAACATTTTTAAATCCACACTATGTGTTTGATTCATTCTTCATACACCATTGATCCCTCCCTCTTAGACAGTAGGATGACACCAAGTGATTTTTGATTTCTTTCTTCCCTTAGAGACATCACGATCAAGCATCTAATTTCTAATTAGTTATTAAAATTTTATTTTCCCTTCTATTATTCTTGTTCTCCATTCTAGTGGTGGAATGTCATAACTGTAGTTTTTTTTGTTTTGATATGTGTCTTTCAGGATCTAGATGTATACTTTTGATCTTCTTCACCTTTATTCTGGTTGTCTTTTTCCTATTGGGAGCATTATTTTGATCACCAGATAAAATTAGGATTTCAAGAACAATACTGTATCTTATGTTTTAAATTCTTAACTATGTGTGATATTGTGTGATTGTGTTGAAACAATATGTACATTAATTAATAGAATAATTTTGATGATTAATCAAGTATTGGATTACCCCATGGATCCCTTTGGGTCTAATGGTGTTACGACCTAGATTTCAGTTACCCACTGGGTGATCCTACCCTGGAATAATAAAAACTATTTAATGGATAAAAGAATTTTTTAGAATTACATGAGACTTTATGTGATTTATTGTGATTGATTCACCTAAGAAAATTTATTAATTTATTAAAAAAATTCTGGTGATTATTTGATAAAAATTGGTGTGAAAATGTAATGGAAACATCTTAATATGTAATTTAAATGAATGAATATATAATTTAAATAAAAATGGTAAATGGTTTAATTAAGCATTTTGATCTATGATACGATGTAATTTTTTAGTATTCTTGTTGTTATAACTTGTGTATTATTGAAGCTAAAATGATTATACAAAAGGATTTTCCTAGATAATTAAATGATTATAAAAAGGGACTGGCCTAGTATGCTAAAATTATTATATAAAGTTATTTTCATGGTATGTCTAAATGATTATATAAACAGATTCATCTAGTATTAATAAATTATTATATAAAGTAATTTCCCTAATGATGTTGTAATTATTATAGGACATGACCCAATTATGTAATTATGACATGGGATTGTGCTTATGGTTGGCATAGTTGTGAGACTTTCTCAGAGATATTCTGTGAATATTCCAAAGAATATTTTTTGATGAATTATGTTAATTGATTAATTACTACACCTATTTATCACTTTATTTCAATATCTTATTTATCATAATAGTTTCTTTTATAAATAATGTTTCAAACCTAATGAGTTTTACTTGAAATTTATTTGGGATGATATTTTCTACATGAAAAGTTTATATGGATTAATTTTTGGACAATGGAAAAGGACCTTATTATTGATTGTTTCTTTTTTGGATGGGTTATACCTTGGATATGGCACTGACATGGGGTTCAGGACTAGAGTATTTTGAGTTTTCTATATCAATGTGGGATTTTCCTTGTATGAATTTATGTTTTACATATATATATATTCCAACCTTTCATTACATGGTTTACAGTTATTTTATTTACTTGGTTCTTCATTTTTCTTCCATTTGTATGATGTATTGTTTCCATTATTTTTTTTAATCTGATATATTTTTATTTTTGTTATATTATAACATTGTACCAAGGGGTATTGTCTCCCCACTATATTCTCAACACCCCTACTACTAGTTGGTAGCCTTTGGCATATGGGGAGGAATGCTTGAGGACTAGTAACCAAACTAATATGACCATTTTATAGAGTACTGGATCGGTGGATGTTACAGGGAGGCTCAGTTGAGGTCTTCAATATGATGATGTATAATATAAATTGTGGCCTCTATCGATGATATCTATATTTTGAGTGCCTTTCTCTATTCTTGAATGGTGAGAACTAATTTCACCCTATCATGGAGGTCATGGTAGTAATAAATACATTATCCTAGAGTGGAGAACATGTACTGGAGGAAACCCAATTGGTATTTAAGCACCTAAAATTGGATCTTGATGAATAGGGTCTAAATGTAATTCCAAAACTATCACATGATCTATTGTCTGAATGTTGTATATTTAGTGCCTTGATGCAAGCCTAGTCCTATAATAGGGATGAATTTGGAAACCATGGTTTTGAGAAAATATATTTTTTTCATATCTCCGAAAAGACTTGGGGTTGAATTAGACTTCACATCGTTCATTCCCACTATAAGATACCCTGATGCTGCTAAGTTTTGGATTCCAAAATCATGTGACAAAGATATCGAGATAAAATATATAATGTATGAAAATAAAAATAAAAACTCAATATAGTGTATCCATGGAGTTTTGGATATATATCAACATTGTTTATGGTTGAAACTACACTTAATAAAATTTCCTCAACATGATGAATTATTTGAAGATATTATGGTGGAACACTTAACTCATCACCAATGAGAGAAACCAATATTAACAGAGGTCAATAAATTTAATGTAATCCTAATTTAATGTGAAATAATATAATAGGAATATACCATATTCAAAGGATTCACTAACTCTATCTAGATCTAATTAAGAGTAAATAGTTGTTCATGGGGACTTTATGAGCGTATATTTAAATTCAGGGAAGAAGGGAATGATATCCACAATGTTAAAACTAGGGATTGGGTCCAAAACCACCCAGACCTCAAACATCATTGTTTCTACAATTACTTCTTTAGTAATCAAAGGAAATTAAAGTGGTGGGTAATTTGGAGCCCTCAAATCCGTTTTTTCAAGTTTACAGGATTGGCTTTTGGGGTACCTCCTTCATTCCCCTCTAACTTTAAATTTTCACTTTTAGTAGTTGGTATGGTCAAGTGACATATCAACTATGATTGTTCCTAATCCCCCATAATTATTATATCTACAAAGGAACCCCCATGGTAGAAACCATATAACATTTAGATATGGTTTCCTCAACCCTTTGGGGTTCTTGGTGAGTGACAACAATGTCAAAGTAGGTCTAGAAAAGTTACTAAGGAAATATAGGGGACATGGACACAAATATATTACATAATCATTAAATCATGATAAGATTGTCTCATTAGAAACCTTTCTCACTTTATCTTTATCAAAAAACTGAGATAAGTCCCCTCAAATAGAAAATATTCCCAGGTAATTAGAGCTGGCATTAGAGGTTTTACTTGAAACACCACTTTAGGATCAGGGACCACTACCTCTATATGCTCCATCTGACCAGGGGAGAATTTTTCACAAGCCTCGTCATCAGAAAGTGCACTGACACCAACCACCATCCCTCTAATAAAATATTCTAAAGAAGTTATATGCAACCTTTTTCTCTCTATCATCATATAATATCTGAATGGAATATTATTAGTCTTTCAATGATATATAATACACTAGTAATAGTGATATTTGTCTCACTGTTTATTTGGAAGTGTGTTGGATTCCCTCTTTACTCTCTGCTACACCAATATTGGAGTCCATCATCCATATCACCTAGTAAATATAGTGAAATTAATTTTACGTGGAATAGATTATAACATCGATATCTCTGAAGTAAGCCACAATCATAGTGAGTTTTTTCTTATATCATATATTCTATGGAGAGGTCATATTTCTGATGCTCATCGGTTCTACTTATAACTAAAGGATCACTATTCAAACATCCACAATGGATATTACCTTTTAGTAGTAATTTCATTGATGGAATTAAATAGGAATAGACTTCATGACTGTAGTGTGTGATTAGGAAGGCACATCACCTTTGGGATTCCCAATGGATGAGGGAGCCGGATACAAGTGTGAGACCTACTTCCTGGGAATATTCAATGTGACTAATCCAATTTAATCAATCCATTTACCAATCCCATTTCCCATTATTTTATTGGATTATCATTGATTTTATCCCAAACTAAAGGGGTAACTTTGATATTCTCTACCATTATGGATAACTAAACATATGGGTAGTAATATATCAAGGTGTTATCATAACCATTTGATAGTAAAATACCGATTTAATTTATATAATAATTCACTTAGATACAAGTCTACTACATTGAAAAAATAATCTAAAATTATCTGGTGACCATAGATTTTTTTCCACCCAAATAAAGTAATGTGGGGTGGGGGATTTCATTTTAATGCATCTAAACTACCTCCAAAACTAGTATGGTGCATAACCTTATTAGATTAGTATGTCTCCTACCTTGGTAGACAAGGTGACCTAATGGATTTCTATAAAATTGGCACACACATCAGGACTGCACTAGCCATTTTCAGTAATAGTGTTTTCTAGATCTCTAAAAATCATATATAAAAATTATTCATACAACTTCAACTTTTCTTATATCTCCCAAATTTTTATTGATCTCGGCCAAACACTTCTGATTCATGGAAATAATAGAATGAATGGGTTTTATATATTCCATTGGCATTGTTAAACCCAAAATTATAATATGGTATCCCATCTAACCACGTAATAATTGGAAGGGACCTAAAATTATATATGCGGTCTTCCCAATACATATGTGATGGGATTGATAATACAACATGGACAATATGGATACAGCTAAAATAAATTTTCTACCACTAGCCAGTTGTGTAGCCACTGTGAATTTAGTTACTCTGACCCCACCCTTTTTAAGGATTGGAATCAGACAACTTCTAAAAAAACACTAAAAAGGATTATAGTTACATTGGATGATCATCCTATAAGATGAATTTCCATAAACAGTTATTGAATTGGCTAACTTTTAATGCACTCCATTAAACATTATTCACCCCATGAGTTTCACATGTTAGAAAGGCATTATTCTTCTTTCAAAATGGTCCACCTCTAGACCTTTAAATGAATAATGATGCCCACATATTAGAGGATATGTTCACACATGGATGTTGGTCTCATTCAAGGATCTCCTTCGCTAAAATAAGAATAAACATACAAATAGGTGGAGTCCACTCAAATTCTTCTTGAATATAAAAAGGAAGGTTAATTCACTTTATATATCTCCTGAGATGGAGGCACCATTGATATCTCCACATTCTAAATATTGACACCTAATTCTTATTATATAAGTTGGAACGTACTTGTTTTTGGTCTCCACCTTCTTACCAAATCTCGCATAAGTCTACTGTTATAATAGTTGAGATATTTTTACATCTATAAAACCTATTATAATCCCACTCTCTCTAAATACACTATAAAAAATTGGCACGTTTACTTCACTCATAAGTGAAAACCATCAGTTTTAATAAAATTATTTTATTCAAATAGATTTGATCTTTTTCATGTATTTCTTGAAATGAAACACTGATTTTGTATTGTTTTATAAGTAACCCAGAGTTTTATTTTTGTTATATGAAACACTAAGTCTGTCTTGTGTTAGATGCAATGCTGAGTTTATACAAAACATGTCATACAATTACAATATTATTATGTAATATGATAGTTGTCACAAAAGTGTTGTAATAAAAGGTATTAATATGATTTAAAAAATAAGAAAATATTGTTTAAAATTTATATATAATTAATTTCTTTGAAGACCAATTAATTATAAATGAAAATAAAAAAATTGGAAATGATGGAAATATTTTTCGAAAAAACTATTTTTATGAAAACAAATGTGGTCTACCTCAAAACAAAGACAATTAGTGAATTATTTTCATAATATATATATATATAACTATATATTAAATCAACTATTTAATATTCATCTTATGTTTTTCCTAGATAATAATAATTCCAATTTTACACTTAAAAGAAATATTTTTTTAAAAAGAGTTTTGTTGCCTATTTACGGATCCCTTATTTTAAAATTAATTTTTAAATATTTAAAAAATTAATTTGATAAAATTAACATAATTTTTGAAATCATAATTCAAAAATTATAATAGGGTGACTTTTTAGTATTTTTTAAAAAAATTTAATTTATTGATGAATAGTGAAAAATACTGAATTTTAATTGACACTATATTTTCCTTTAATTTATTTATAAAGTTAAATTATATTTCAATTATATTTTTATATATAATTAGTTCAATTATACATATATTAATCAAATTTTTATCATTGGAATAAATTTTGAATTTTTTTATATAAAAACATTTTAAACCATTGAGTATTCTCACAAAAAAAAGACCAACTTCCTCATCGCATCAATGAGATTAATTTTTAAAAAAGGATTCCACTTCAGTGAGTTGAATTTTTAAAAATGTATTCCACTTCAGTGAGTTGAATTTTTAAAACAAAGTTTTGTGAATTACATGAATTTTATTAAAATTAATTTTACACAAATATAAGATTTTTATTTATTCTATTGGATATAATATTTAGAATCATTGGATATAAATAAACTAATATAAAACATTTTAATTGTAGCCTTAAATTATAAATTACTTAGGTAAATAAAAAGACACAAGTTGCAGTAGTAAAAGCTGAAAGGGTAAAATATAGTAAACTTATAGACTAAGGAAAAACATAATAATTTTTTTATTATTTTTTATTTGAGGTTTGTATCAACCAATGAAACCTTACCCTCCTTTTTTATTAATTTTTGTGGAATATAAGGTAAGGTTGAACTCCCACTATCGTCACTTCTTCAAAACTCTAAAGCCATTTGGGTCGACCAACACCACCAAAAATCACTTACCAAATTACCTCCCCTCACCTCATAAGACTTTGTATTGAAGAAAATCTATCCTAGGAAGTATTTTAGTGAAAAAATAATGAGGTTAACTGAAGAAGAGGTAACATTAATTAATGAGAGTTTTTTATTATATTTCTTCCTCAAAACCCATTAATCATTATTATATCATGTTTATATAATAAACTAAGTATAATAAATATATGGAGAATTTTTTAAGTTAAGTAAACAACCAATAAATATCTAATTCCATAAAATGGGTTACGAAATCATTATTCATGTGTACGGTGAACTGGAACCTCATAAAACAATGTCATTCGTTTTTCTATTATCACATGCCAAGTATGTTCATATTGATGGATTTATTTTTCATATATGATATATATTATATTTATTGTTTTATTATGATTATTTTATTATTTTATTTCACATACCTTCATAATAACCATTTTTTGGGAATATGATATCGTTGTTCATGTGTATGATGGACTACCACCTCACAAAGTGATGTGATCTGTTCCCGCATTACATGGGAATGTATTAACGTTGAGTTTAATGAAAATTTGTGATATATATTACATAAAAATTATTTTGTAATTATAATATATATCATTTTATTTTATTTCTTTCAACCCAAAAAGAAAAATGAAAAACAGAGTTCATGCTAATCTACAGCCCACCATCTCTATGAACGATGTACTTCATTTCCTATCACTAAATTTATGGATTACTATTAATACATATATACTAAATATATATTATATTTGTATCATTTTATCATTATAGAGATAATGTGACTATTATCAAATTAAGAGGAAAAAAATATAATGAATCAAAACATATACGAAAAACAAAGTTGTTACTACAAAAAATGTAACATAAACATGGAATTATTAATAAACATGTAATAAAATGTCATAATAAAATCATATATGGTATGATATATATGAATATGATTATTTAATATATGTATTATAAATATATATTTATTATATTTGATTTTTTACTGAGTATGATGCATGTCAAGACTTAAGGGAATGGATTTTCATTTCACTTTTTATTTCTATAAGACACATGTCATATTCACCCCCATTTTATTTTATGTGATGTATATAATTCCCATGAATTTATATTATTATTAAAATCACGAAAAATTTGGGTTTTTACATATCTATTTTATAATCTCTCTTCCATTGGGTTTATGATTTGATAGTTAACAAATCGGTAAGGGGTTTCTATCTTAATCTTTGCTTCTGTAATATGCTTTCCCTATTCAACACCTATTTATTTTGCAAGGTATGAATACTGAACATGAATGTATTTCATAAATCCTATAAATAAAATTATGTCGATATAAATATCCATCTTCTGATCTCTCTTTTAGGGGGTTTACAGTTCAAAAGATAACAAACCGATAAGGGGTTTTTGTCCCAATTTTTCTTCTTTATGACTTAACTTATGTTATGCATCTATACTCTTAAATTTTGTGTATATATTTTCCATTTGATATGTTTTATTATTAATATCCTTATTTTCATGATATTTTAAGTTTCATTAAATGTTATTATTTCATGGGTATTGGTATTCAAAGTTACCCAAGTCGTAAGAGTTTTATGTTATAATCTCATCATTTATCTTGATTACTTATGATTATGATTGCAATGATGAAATATTATTATCTATATCTCAAGAAGATCCTGAATTTTATTCTCAAGTGGTTATTTTATGAGAATATAAGTTTTTTATTAATTTTATTCTCTTTATTTACTCAATAGTTCAAAAATGGTTTTTCTGAAGAATTGTCTTTTTTAGTTGAAATATTTTTTTCATCCAAAACTGTGTTTTCTTAAAATGTTTCCAAAAATGTTTTAAAATATTATTTGAAAATATGAAAGTATATTTTTCTCAATAAATGTTTTAAATTATTTATAAATCCTTAATTTTCATTTTTGAAGGTTATTTTTAAAGAAAAGTATTTTCAACATCTTTTTTTTAAAAAAAATTATATTTCAAAGTTGAAAGGATATTTTCCTCAATAAATTGTCCAATTTTACTTTCAAAATTATTTTCCATATCATATGACTTACTCGAATGTTATTTATATATATTTTTTCATATTATTAAATGTTTCCATTCTTATTCTATCTCTAGATTGTTTTTTAGGATGATGAAATGTTTCTAAAACTGATTTATTTTTTATTGGTTATGCTATGGTGAATTTAAGAAATCTTTATGAAACCTATTTTATTTAAATGGGTTATAATGTGATGATATGTTGAATATTTTATGATATTGTGTAACATATAAGTTTAGTTTTCATTAAGAGAATGGTGGGACCTACATCTCCCTCCAATTCATTGGGTAAAGATATATATCTCATGAGATATAGATATGAAACAAGTTGATGGGCCTGCTCCACTATGGGAAATTGGTGTGTCCTAATATATAATGGGAAAAAGTTGTGTCCGGGTCTAAAATGGGGAACAGGTGCATCCAAATCCACATTAGGAAATATGTGCTTCCTGATCCACAATTTGAAACAAGTGGTAAGCCTTGATGCACTATGTTAATGGTCATGGTAGTTTACCTTGACATATGAAATGGTTTTCTTTATAAATGGTGGTGAAATACTTTTATGACATGTGATTATGGTTCGTGATTGATTTATCACCCTTAGGTTACATGTTTATGGAAATGATAAAATTTTATTCCATAACACAAGTGTATAATCTATATCAGGTAGTATATGAAATACATAAGTTATATTCACGATCACATATCCTTATTATTATCTTATGTCTTCGTATGATCAGACACTAATATCTCTTTTTACCCTTATAGAGCATTTGATCTTTTCATTTCATACATTTCATTTCCCTAGGTTATGAACTATGTTTTTATGTGGGGTAAGTCAAATAATATTACTAAATGAGAATATCTTTTAGGGTAATCATTGAATATCATTCACCAGATTAGAAGATTATGTTCCATGTTTATGAAGTCACTAAACTATTACATTCCTCAAGGGTGTATTTATGTAATTTAATGAATATTAAAATATAAAGATATAATATCTATGTATTATAATATTTGGATACTACAATTGGTATAAAAGGAATGTTTTAGTTAAAATTTTGAAACTAGAAGGGGAAAAATTCAGTGATATCCCAATAGATATTTCAAAGAATGTGTTTAGGGATATGTCAAGGGATTATTCAATGTATAGGAAAATGATCAGGAATTTTGGTAAATCATATAGCAATTGGATTCCAAGTACTTACAACCCTATTTGAATTTTACAAGTGGATGTGGATCTAACACAGATGGATTTAGGGGTGACAACCCTGACTGAAAATTAATTTTTTTTATTAAGAAAACACTTTTAAAAAATCTAAGAAACAAAAAAAACATGACATCAAAGAATTGAGACATCAAACCATGCCCCAATGGTCCAAAATTAAAAATACCAGATAAAACAACAAATAAAGTCCCCTTCCTAGCTAAAACGACATTAATTCCAGTTTCCACCATTCTAATAATGCACGAAAAGTTGTCTCTTAAAAATAAAGGCCAGTATCGATGGCCAAAGTCATACCCTCTCAAACATCCAAAACCTAATTGCATAATTCTGGTAAAAACTTGAAGCTCTAAACCTCATCTGAGGTAGTCTTTGTGGAAAATCTAGAATCAAGAACCCTTGAACAGTAGGTTGTAGGCAAACAACATTCACAATGAGGAGCAGGAACATACGGGCCAGTCAAGAACAAAACCGACGCAAATCGAGGCGCAAATCACAAATTCAAATCCACGTAGCCAATCATCACCATCACACAAATCCATCACCAATGAAACTTCACATAGAACAAAAAACCAGATTCATCACCAGCAGGAGAAGCTTTAGTCCCTGTCATGAGCTTGCAACCTAGATATCGGACCGTCGCCAGACAAAAACCCCACCACAACCCATAGCTCCCTCTGAATCCACCACAGAAGGAACTTGAAGTGGTGGTCCACAGTGCGCGAAGTCGCAATGCACCCAGGGAAATATTAGAAAAGACGAAGACCATTGGTGAGGGGTGAGTTCACACAGACTCTGACGATACCTTGAAACCCCCATAATCTCATCAAAAAAAGGAACCAAAATGAAACTGTCTGCGCTGTGAAATCCAAAACCAGGAAAAACCCTCCCCCCTCTACAACACTCAGGGGTCGACACCAAGCCACATTGAATCCAAGTAGAAGTTGTCGCCAAGCCACTTCGGCGTCAAGATGATATCCAACGTCGTTAAAACCTAAATCCTTGCATGAGCCTTCACCGAGATGATGCACGAGGTCTGTCGAAGTTGGGAGCCTCGCCTGAACCTTTGCCGAACCACACCAGCACTGAGCCAGATAATGTCGATGCCGATATGAACTGATCCTCACTAGAAGAGGGGAGGGGAAGACTCTATAAGTGAAACCATAGCCCTGAGATAAGGGTCCTTACTACATAATGGGAACTAGTGTATGATAATGGGTCTTACTATAGAACTGGTTTGATATGCCAAGGGTATATATTTTGGAAATTCATAAACTCATTATGAATAATAGTAATGGATCTAAATATATTATGATCATATATGACCTAGTTTAATCCTACTGTTTTATAGATTTAAATGAATGTGCCAGGATTTAGACACCATACAAGAGATTTCACATCATTATAAGATTTCCCACTATGATTAGTGTTTCTCACACTATATTTTTTATTTCAATAAATGGTGGAAACCTGAAAGAACTAGGTTAATAATGAATGTAATGAAAACTTTTCTAATAAGAAACCAAATTGGATGATGACTAAAGTGAAGGGCATTATGATTTTTCCTAATCAGTTTTCATGGAACATGATTAATAATGTGTACCTTAAATAAACTTTTAGAGTCACCATATTTGAGAATAAAAACTAATTTTGTGTGTTTGAGAGACTATAAACAAAAGAATATTAATTTTTCTATGTGTTTAAAGTGTTGGAAGAAACATCCAAGAGGATGTCTTAGAGGAATGAAAATAGGTTTTGATGAAAGAAAATAAGTACACAAAGAAAGTAAATTTAAAGGTAAAATGAAATGTTTGGTTAATGTAATGGATGATACTAATGATCTCCCTATGATATCATCAATTATTTAATACTTTAATTGTGGAAAGTATGGGTATTATAAAAATAGAGGTCCTAAGTAAAAATCTCATGAATAAAATCAGCAAGGTTGTATGAGTAGTGGTTAAATTACTAATGATGAAGCAGTTATAGATGACATATAAAAGGAAAAAGTTATTAACGAATAAGATGAGGAAGCCTAGTTAGTGGAATAAGGATTAGGTTGAATAATATAAGTGTTTATGTATTTTAATTCCAGAATTTTGAATATATATAATGATTGTTTGTAGAATCTTTTTGTTAAGTATTTTTAAGAATGTGTAAAATGGTAATGACGATTTAAAAAAGTTATTAAATGGAAATGTGTTATTTTTATTAAGGGAATATAACCCTTAATATGTTTTAAATTTCGTGATAATATTTTTAGGATGAAGATATATTGGATATAAATAAGTAAAATAGATAGTACTTATTACCTCAGAACTGATTAATGTTTTCTTGAAATAGTGTTTTATGTTTCCATTGATGGAGTTTAAAGCATTTTTTAAGTTAATTAATATATCCACAAATATTTGGGGAATAATTTATGTTTTCAATATTTTTTATACAAATTTGTGTTATTACCATGTTTCAATAGAATTCATTATTATGGTATTCACATGTTTGGTATGTGACAATCAAGATGCACTTTATGGAATATGGGGGATTAATGGGTAGTTTATTTTTAGAGTTTTAGTGACCTTATTTCTAATTTTTTGTATTTTAATATCTTTGAAGGTTTATAAATTTAACTATTTGTGGAATAAATCAAGTTTAACTTCGGAGGAGTTTTTAGAGAATAATTTATTACTTCACCATATGAAATTTTTTCCATAAAGGATAACCAGTTTTTACATTTTTTAACTTGAGATAGACGGAACGACTTTTCATTCTTCTATGAATATTTTTTAGTGATTCAGACATGAAAATATCATCTTCATCTCATGGAGTAAGTGATTATGTGGATATTGATCAAAGTGAGACCAAATGATGAAATTGTGCATATGAATAAAAATATATTATGTAAGTAAATTTTTATATTTTCTGAGTCTACAAATAAATTGAATTCCCCAACATTCACAAAGGAATCATAAAATAATAGTTTGTGTTGTTATCATTATTTTTTATGTTATTAATTACATTTTTCATGCCAATTGGGTTTATATATTTTTTATTTTTATCTTTATCCATGCCATGTGCTCTATCACTCCTTATTTGTATTTTGGTGTTACTTTTCTCTTTTATGTCCATCTCGTCACTTCCCACTAATGTCCTCCTATGTGGAGACACAATTATGACTTAATTTATATAAATTTTTTAATCCAATACTTTCTTATCTATATGAATTTCCATTACATTTTTTACTATGTGGATCCCTATAAAATAATTTTTTAAATATTAAAGCATTTATGACTGAGATAAACTTTGAGGGTAAAATTCATTTTATGGTTGTATAATGTAACACCCCGTGGTTTTGTGAAAATATTATTTTTTAAATATATTTTACATTTTACATATTTTTTTGACATGAAATAATGTTTTTAAAATTTGATACAAGTAACACTGAGTTTATCTTTCATTACATGCAAATCTAAGTTTGGATTTTGTTACAAGAAACATCGAGTTAAAAAAAATGTGTTATACAATTAAAATATTATTATTTAATATGATAGTTATCACATATCCATTGTAATTGTGGGTATGAATAGAATTGAATAAATTATGAAAATATAGTTGACACATTTATATATAATTATTTAATTGGAGGCCAATTAATAAGAAATTAAATACAAAAAAAAAATCAAAATAAATGAAATATTTTTTATAAAAAACTATTTTTATGCAAAAAATGTTTTCTACCTCAATAGAATAAATAAAATTCGTTATGTGAATGATTTTTAAGTAATTTATATATATTAAATATTCAATAAACTATTTAAAATTCATCTTATGTGTTTTCTAGACAAGAATAAATATAATTTTACATTTAAAACTCTATTTTTTTTTCTAAAAACGGTTTTGTTGCCTTTTTATGAAACACTTATTTTGAAACTAATTTGTTCAAATTTTATTATATTAAATTAATAAAATAAACTTTATATTTTTAATTTATATTCCAAAATTATATTAGGGTGATTTTTTTGTATTTTTCTGAAAGGATTCATCTTTGATGAATAGTGAAAAATACTAAATTTTAATTGAAATTTTTCTTTCAATCTATTTATTTATAAAGTTAAATTATATTTTGAATTGGTTTTAAGGTATAATTAGTTAAAATATAAATATAATAATAAAATCTAATAAATTTTAAACACTTTCATATTAAATGTTCATATTAAAATGCTTCAAACTTTTAAACATTTTCACTCTCAAAACATACATTCTCATCTCTCTGTGGGGTTAATTTTAAATTAAATTCTTCCACTTATATGAGTTTAATTTTTAAAAATGGATTCTATATATGGAATAAAAATAATTTATAATATCTAATAATGTCAACATAATATTTTTACCATAATGATTATTAAAAATTGTTAAAATTAATTGTCGCGACTAAGAATAAAAGATACTTTCTCACATTACACGTGTCGCGTTAACATTAATTTTACACAAACATATGATTTTAATTTAATCAATTTTATATCATATTTATAATAATGGGGTATAAATTATATTATAAAATTCATCTTATTTATATTATTAAAGGATAAATTACGTAGGCAAATAAAAAGACGCAAGTTACATTGGTAAAAACTAAAAGGGTAAAATTGAGTAAACATAACGAATAAGGAATAAAATGATATATATGGGTTTATTATTATGTTATAGTGGTTTTTATAGACTATAAAATCCATACCATACATTATTGATCAGTTTTTGAGTCACATGAGGTAAGGTTGACCTCTCGATAGTGAATGATTTTGGGTATTTACAAAAATGTCTCTCCTCCTCAATTATAGAAGGGAACTCACTAACCTCACCTATTCACATATATCAAGCCATGTGGATCAACCAAGACATGAAATAATAAATTAAAAAATTATCTAAACTCCTCATATATTTAATTTTATTGTAGGAAATTCATCTAAGTAATAATTTTAGTGAAATCTAATAGAGGATACCTGAAGAAAATATAATGTTCATCAACAAATGTTTTTTTGTTTTTTCATCTTAAAACCCCATTAATGATTTTTATTTCATGATTATATAATAACATAATTACCTTGATTATATTTATATTTTTTTATGTTAATGGAGTGGCCTAAAACCATCTACACTTCCAAAAAATTGGTTACGAAATCATCATTCGTGTGTACGGCAGACTACCGCCTCACTAACCGATGTCATTAGTTTTCCTATTACCACCTCTCAAGACTGATCATAATAATGGATTTATTTTTTTAATATTATATTTATGATATTTTATTATTATTTAATTATTATATTACACATACCTTCAAACTCTTTATTATCTAGGAATATAATAATGTTGTTTGTGTTTGTAATGGACTACCACCCTAGGAAGCAATGTGATTCATTCACACGTTACATGGAATGTATACAGGATGGGATTAATAAAAAATTATTATATATATTTATATATATTAAAAACCATGATTTTAGAATGATAATATATATCATTTATCTTTATTTCTTCCATTCCAGTAAGAAAATGAAAAACAACGTTTATACATTTGTATCACCTACCGTCTCCATGAACGGTGTATTTCATTTCCTATTACTAAACTATATGGATTAATATAAATAAAAACACACACACATACATATATATATCATATTTATATAATTATTATAATTCTGGAGACTATGTAACCATGATCAAGGTAATTGGACTAAAAATTTAATGAATCAAAATATATATAATAAACAAAATAGTTTTTACCAAAACGTAACATTAATATAGAATGGCTAAAAAGTGGTTAATAAAATTTCATAAGAAAATAATATATTTTATAATATATAATAATATATTATTATAATATATATATATATAATAAACCAATATTTATTATATTTGATGTTTGACTGAGTACGATGAAAGTCAATACTTAAGGTAACGGATTTTTGTCACACATTTTACTTCCATGAGACACATGTCATATTCACCACCTACTTATTTTATGTGGTGTATATAATTTCCATGAATGCATATTTTTATTCTTCTCTATAGATATATTGGGTTTTTATATATACATTTTGGGATCTCTCTTTCCTGGGGTTTACAGTTCAAAAGTTAACAAATTGTTAAGGAATTTTCATCTCACATTTTACTTCTTTGAGACACATGGAAAATACACAATGTATTTATTTTATATAGTGTATACATTACCAATGATTATATATTATTATTATTGTTATTATTAAAATTACATGGATATAAATATCCATTTTAGAATCTCTCTTTAAGGGGATTTATGGTTAAACGATAACAAATTGATAAGGTATTTTCATCTCAATTTTCCTTCTTTGAGATACAGATTATGTTACGCACCAATA
The DNA here is from genome assembly GCA_963277665.1 of Viscum album. NCBI lineage: Eukaryota > Viridiplantae > Streptophyta > Magnoliopsida > Santalales > Viscaceae > Viscum > Viscum album. Next base: position 1,789,335,895 of record OY728146.1, read on the forward strand.
CCCTTCTATGAGGTGAATATTATGACCATTTGACATGTTAAATCATGAAAATAATTCTTTTCATGATAATTTAGGTTTAATTTAATGTCATTATTTTATTAGGCTTATGATTCAATGTCACCAAAGTAGTAAGTGCTTTAAGTTAGAATTTCATCATTTATCTTGATAATTTATGATTATGCTTACAATGATGAAATATTATGATATATCTATCAAGAAAATCAATAATTTTATTATCCTCTTGTTATGTCATAAGAATATAAGGTTTCCCTTAATTTTATTCACTTCATGTACTTAAGAGTTTGAAATAATTTTTTATGTAAAATAATCTTTTTGATTAAAAAATCATTTTCATCCAAAACTGTGTGTTCTAAGAATGTTTTAAAAAATAATTTTTAAATGTTTATTTCAAATATGAAAGTATATTTTCTTCAAAAAAGTTTTAAATTATATTTAAAGATTTATTTATATGGTTTCACTGTGAATTTCAGAAAAAATGATTTTCAAAATGTTTTATGTTTTAAAAAATTGTTTTTCAAAGTTGAAATGATATTTTACTCAAGAAATAGTCCAAGTGTCCTTTCAAAATTATTTTCCATTTAAGATGACATACTATTATTTTACTTATTCTTTACTAGGGATAATATTGAATGATATGATCATTATTCTTTCTCTGTATAGTTAATATTTATGTTGATGATTTTTTTATGAAACCCACTTATTTTTCATGGGTTGGACGATGGTGAATTAATGAAATGTTAATGAAAATTTCTTTCTTTACAAGGGTTGTGATGTGATGATATATTGAATGTTTTATTATATTTTTTCACATATATGTATTATTTTCATTGTTATATAGGTGTGACCTATATCTCCCTTCAATGAATTGGGTAAGGATTTATATCTCATGAGATAAAAGTGGGAGACATGTTGTTCCTAACCCACAATGTGAAACAGGTGCATCCGGATCCATAATGGAAATATGTGGGACCTATATCTCTATAAAATGAATTTTTTAAAGATTTATATCTCATGATAAAAAAATGGGAATCATGTTGATGAGATTTATCCACTATAGGAAACAAGTTTTTCTTGATCCATAATGAGAAATAGGTGCATCTTGATCCACAATGGGAAACAGGTACATCTTGAACCACAATGGGAAGTGTATCCTAATCCACATTGGGAAAAATTTGATAAGTCCTAATCCACAATTTTGATATTCTTGGAAGTTTAACTGGACAATTTAAATGGTTTTATAAATTTATGATGGTGCCAAACTTTTATGAAATGAGCTAATGGTTCATGATTGATTTCTAATGATTTATCACCCTAATAGAAAATGGATTCACAAATAATAAAGTTTTATGCCACAAGTCATGTTTATAATCTCTGAAAAGTTAAGTAATAATAGTATAAGTTATGTTCATAATCACATATCTCCATTCTTATCTTATGCTTTCATATGATCATAGATAGAAACATCTTGTGTTTACCCTTACTCAGATTTTGAGCTCACCCTTTCTTTTTATTCCCTTTACTTAGTAATAATTAAAGGTTTTATATAGTGTATTTCTATGAAGAATAATAAATGTAAAGATATTTGTGTAAAATATTGAAGATCTTTCACTATATTAAAAGATTGTAGTCAAAGTTTCTAATGGAAAAAAACTATTATAGACCTTATGAATGTGTTTATGAAATGTAATGGATATTCGTATAAAAATATGTAATATCAATATATGAGAATACCAGGTCACTATAAAAATTTCAAAATAAATTCATTCTTAAAGAGTCACCTAATCGGATACCCCAACTAGATATCCACCCAAAAAACTAGTTTGTTATTTATTTTTTCAATATTGATCTATTTACATATTGGTTTTTAATTGAAACCAAATTCCCTCAAGATCAATTAGGGTATCCTTCCACATGTATCCATTAGTAATATCATCTTCATATACAAAATAACCCATAGTTGATATGTTTACTCAGTATATGTTATGAGTCTTAACAATCTATGATGGAGGATTATTCCCAACAAAAGGAGGTAAAATCGGTCTGTCATTCTATATACTGAACCTATATAGGGGTAGAACATTAGATAAATGACACTCCATATTGTTGGTCCTCGTTAATATTATAATATGGTCCTGAATATAATGTAAAATATCATAAAGGTTAGCCATAACGTTGATGAAAATAGTAGTATGATAGGATAGAATCTACTCAACTTATTTTCTAATGCACATCTTACTGAAAATGAGAATTTAGTATTAAAATAAATGGTATAAAACATAAATGAAATTTCATTACTACTATATAGTCATGTTATAATGTGACTATATAAAGGAACATGATTGTTTGAACTTTTTAGAGTCATTTGGTCTCTTAAGTGTTAAGTAAACATGAAAATTGACTATGTAAATGGTGAATTTCCATGGTTTATCAAATAAAGTGGATATGTTATGATAGTTATATGAAGTGATACATGGGATTATCATGTAAATCAATCACATGTGAGAGTTACACATTTCTAACAAGTAATTCAGTTATGTAGTAGTTTTAGCGAATTCATGATCTCACATGATGTGGGTCACAAATATGGACCCCCTAATCACCTGTATATAGTAAAGAACCTATGGGAGGCCATCGGTCCTATGAAAAAACAATGGTATAAAGTGGGCATCAAATTCCTTGTAAATAATTAACCACTCACCTTTTATACTTTATTACCAATGGGGGGAATTTTTTGGAACTAGCCAGATGTATAGTAAACCAAATAGTAAAAGGATACCTAAGAGATTGAATTTTCCTATATCTCTTTATGCCTCTCCTATTAAAAAAATTATTTCAATAATAACATAACACCCACTAGTTCACACTATCACCCATTTATTCATGTGGTAATGGAAAAAAGGGAATCAATGATAAATGCTTCAAAATCATTATAGAACACGCGACATGATAGACATGACATGTGATAATTTAATGTTTTGTGAACAAAATTATTCTAGATGCATGATTTATTCGGATTATGTGATAAATAATATCAATGACATGAGGGTTTTTACTAATTTTTGGACATGTGATATATCCTTTGATCATGAACTCAACTGAAGACACATGATGGTCTTGGTTAAAGCAGACTCTCTCTACCACCTATGAACTCTACACATGGCCCTATATCATTATAAAGTATCATATCTAATATCCTTGATTATATATACCCAAAAGTTCATCCTTCGACAAAATAGGAATAATAAGATAAATAAAAACACAACAAAAGGGGAAGGATATACTAAGAATAAGAGAGGTTTGGGATGAATAGATTCTGAGATCCAAATACCTCACTTGAAGAATCAATAGGTAAACCATTTATTGATGGTTAAGGCCTAAAAGGAGGAAATAATCCTCAATCACATGATGATTAGTTCAAGGTTTGTTGGAAAGTATTCTACAACATATATCAATCATGTGTTCCCTATCCGATCTCACAATCGCTTGATCACTCTCCTATCATGCGAACACAGAGCCTCCATTTTTTCATGTGATCTCTTAACCTCATCCAAGTCGTGAAATCGTAGGACCCAACTATTTTCACATGACTACATTATGTTATCACCAAGATATTTCCCACTCACATGATTTCGCATCCCTAATTCTTCTTTTCAGTCTCCAAAACTATCAAAACATCCCCCAATACCACATGACCCATAAAATCAGTGATTTTATGCTAGTTTTCTCCCCTTAATTCATGGATTAAATTGATAAAAGGAGGTTGGAATTTTTCATCCTAGATAGGTGTAACCCTTATGGGAACTAAATTAATAGATTCTCAGGACAATGATGATCCCTATCATGAAAAAACTGTAGTATTTTGTCTTGGATATATTGTGTATTTCCCCTCCATCCCATGAGCTAGGATGTATAGATAAACCCTCCTAGATTAATATCTTTTTTGTTTATATTAGATGTCACTCTACTCCTATCTTTATATACAACACCCTATCATGTTCTAAAATTTTGAGTGAATATGAGAGGATAATGTCTTTCTTATTGCATGACACCCCTAAGGTCCTTGTTTATGATTTCATCAATCATGAATTATCCAAGGGATAAGGGGGTAATGAGCATTGGGAATCCTTAGTGTCTAATCCCTATTCAAATCCAATGTCAAACATCTGTGAAATATTCTTAATACTCTATTATCTCTTGTTTCTCACATCGATAATGAATCTTGTGATCATAGATTTTTAAGTTTAACACACTATCAATATAATTTCATATTTCAACTTGAGAATCCTTCTTTGGTATAAGCCCCTTCATATCATTAATCTTGAGCCTCCTTATTATGTGTAAACATTGACTACATTACCTTTTTCTTAATAGATCATATTCCCCTTGATACATTTCTTCAAAGACACATATTCCAAATAAAGTGTCCAAAGGAAGCCTTTTATGTGTAATCCTTACTCAATCCTCAATTGTCACAAATTTTATGCTACACACATACCCATATAATGGAGTTAAACTATGTAGAAAAATTCCTAGATAAAAAAAATTAAACTTCATGAAAACATCTACACTGTATAACATTAAAATACTAGTTATGACCTTTCCATAAGGCCTTAAAATTTGTCACTCTAACTATGCGATATTTTGATTAATATCTCGATGGGATACATAGTACACCTCTTTTAAGTTCAAATCCAATATCATTAATCTTCTATTAACCTCCATCATCTCTATATTCCTTATTGATAATTCATCTATTTGTCCATATTCTTAGTAATATTATACCCCCCGCCTAGAGGTCTAGAATCCAATTGGGTTTCATTATATTATTCTCATCAAACCATGTTTTCATATTGATATATCTTCATAGGACCATATTTCTAAGGAGGCCAAGTCATCCTTGTTGAAATATATTGCCTTCAAGGTCAACCAGAAATGGTTTTTCATGCTTAATCCCCACATGAAACATTACTAGGAATATTTCACTTATCCATCATTACTACATAATGTAAAACTATATAGATCATTACATGTAATGTGATGTAAAAAGATATGATGTGTCTAGTTAAATGTCACCAAATTATGTGGTTTCTAATTCATTTCACAATGATACAAAAGAATCTCATTCATGGGCCTTTTCTTTAAACTGTGAACATCCACCACCTTCGTTGATGGTGATAAACTTTAGAACACCCCAATGTGTGTCTTTTAAATGTAGTGACCTATAGACAATCATCACTATGTAATAATATGATAAATATGAAGATCCTCTGATATATATTGATGGTATTTACAATATAGAACCTTTGATATATAAATATTTTCATATCGAAGGGATGCCTATAATATATACATATATTCACATTTCCATATTCCAATCATATATTTCTAGTGTTAGGTTAACCAGTACCATACCAGGATCTTGGAAGGTGTAACAAAAATTATATAAATATATAATAGAGTTCTAGAGTAGAAAATTATTCACCCGAAGTGGTTTCATGAGCCCAAACAACCATCCTCTCAAATAATGTGAGTTTCAATGTTTAATTGGTAATAAATCCATAGGGTCACTTTTCTTTATAAAGAAGGTATGTAGATTATCATAGATATCAAATTCATTGTGTGTTTCCTATTATATGAATAAATCTTATTATAAACCATCATATATGGGAATAATTTCCAAGAATAATAATGGTACAACCATGTATATCCCTTCATAGCCATGCATCTCAGGCCACCCCATCCCGGGTCGGAACATAGGAGCAACTAATAAATAATTCACCATGAAATTTGAGCATTAAAGAAAATAAGTAGTAGAATATTATGTATAGAATATGTGCACCATGAATTTTAAAGTGGTTCAGTTGAATGTAAACCTATATTTACAATTCACTCTCCACTTCTCATTGATAGGGTTGGTAATCACTATGAAAATAATCCTTTTACTAAGTATTATACTTAACCTATCACAAACCATTTACAGTTATAAGAAGAACCAAATCTTTTACAAAATATACCAAATATGAAGGATTTTACCAGGTTTAAAGTCAATGGATGTGGATGATTTTTTTATTAGGTTTTTATAACCAGGACACTATATTTTAGTTGGGTGTGGAATCATGTGTGATTTTTTTATAACTCAATGAAAAAATACATCTCAAACAATATAACACAAATATTGATTAAAATAGACAAACTATTGAATGAAATGAATTGTATACTAGTGTAGAATAATTATCTTTATCCATTCAAGAATTATGATGAACTTTTTAGCTTCTGGTGAACAACTATGGTCGGGAAACTTTGGAACAATAGTGAATGAACAATACAAATCAGGATATTTTACAATACTTTGAATATAATTATCATTTTTATCTCATGTATACTCATATATGTCACACATTTTACTTATTCCAATATTTATAAATGAAATAGGAATAGCTAAGTCAATTCAAAAAAAAACATTACAAGGATACATTAATAAAAATATTCACGTAGTTCGGACTTTTAAAAGTAATATAGTATAACATAATAAATAATAATAATAATATTGTTGACTAGTATTTTAAATATCACATGCATAAACCTTGAACAAAAAATAAAATTCACTTTTCATGGCACCATTATAACTAATATAAATTTTATAAATTAAAAAAATAATTAAAAATTATTTTTCTGAACTTGCAGAAATTCATACTATTAAAATGATAATAAAAAATATAGCCATAATAATGGGTATTAATAAATTAAAAAAAGATTTAGGTCATGGTTTCCTATAATTTATCTATCCCTTTTACACTAACTATATAGCATAGACTAAAACCATGATGAAAACAATAATAGACAATTTGTCAAACCATATATGCATAAAGTTAAATAATGATTTATAAATAATGAGTAATGATAAGATTGAATAGAAACATTCTATGTAAAGGTAGTATTTGAGTTATGTATCTCATGTAAATTTAATTGAATTAGATATGGAAAGGTAAAGTTCAAGATCCATGGGTTATATAGAGGATGAATTTGAAATATCATGTTGTGTAAATTGAACACCCTATTAGGTATAATATGTAAATCTCAATATTCATCATGCAGAAACTTAATACATGTCTCAATATTCAGAAAATAACTTCTACAAAAACATTAATAAATTATTTTTTCTTCTTCATGTGGATCAATAGTAAGCATGAAAGAATTCATATATAAGCATGTGGCATGTCTGTGTAAACATGAAATACATATATGGTGAACATGTTTAAATGTGAAATTTAATGCCTTCATGATACATTAGGGTATAAAATTACCTTAGATATAGTTAAAAAATTCTATAAAAATTTTAAAAAATAATAATTTATATAATTATAATGAAAATAATAAATTTTTCAAAATTAAAACTCATTTAATAATTTTTTTTGATGATTTGTATTTAACAAAAAAATTAAATTGATAAATTTAATATAAAAAACTCAACAATACTCACAATATATCACATTTTGAAAATTTAAAAATCGATCATTTAATATAAACTCTCTCCCATTTTTAAATTTATAAAAATGTATAAAACAATTTATAAACAAAAAAATTTATAAATAGTATTAAAGAAAATTATTAAATATTACTCAAAATAAAATTAATAAATTAAATAAATTATTTCAAGGATTAAAATTAAAACTCTACTAAAACTATGGAATAAAAATAAAAGAAGTTAGAGGATAATTTCAAAACCTATAAATTATATAAATTTGAAATAGTAAGAAAATAATAAATTTTTAGGTAGATTATTAAAAGTAAAACTAAAAATTTTTTTCATTAAAAATCAGATGTAAATCTCAAATTATAGTAAGTTGATGAATTTTACTAACAAAATATAACTCCCACTAAATTTAAAACTATTTTTAAAATAAATATAAAAGCATTATAGAACCCATTTTGTAAAATATAATATCTTAAATAGCATAACTGAGAAGAATTTAAAAAACTTCTCAAGAATTAAAAAAACCCAAAATATATTAAATGAATTTAAAAGAGATATAAAATGAATTTAGAGAATAAGAAATCATTTATTAGATGCAAATAAATCATGAAATAATACCTTATAAACATTCTTACTAGACAAAATATAAATTCTCACGTGTGAAAGTCAAATATTTTAGATTAAATTGGATTTGAATAATATCCCTTATGTTCACATGTCTTATAATGATTATCTCTTATAACAATGAAAATATATTTAAAATGATAATCCTATATTTTTTTAAAAGATTAAACATATTATAAATAATAATAATTTTAAAAATAACTGAAATATCTACATTTACAGTAAGTAACATATAATGTTATGGTATTTTTTACATTTACAATTTATTTTTTATAAAAAAATGTGGTAATAGTTCATCAAAACCAACACAGTTCTGGTTTTTAGGGATCCTTGGTTTCACTAAATATTTATTTGTTCATTGACTTCAAATAGAAACTTTAGTCATGTATTTAATCAAACATTCAAATTTTACTTTAATCTTTCCAATGTTCATTATAATGATTTCAATATCATGAAAACAAATTCTTTAGTACATGGAGAATGATTTTTTATTCTATTATTTCCTTTTTATGGTTAATAAAATTCATCCTTCATAACCTTGAATTATTTATTTTAATTATTAAACATATAAATATGGTATTTTCACTTTTAATATTCTAAAATTAGTTTCTTTTTCTGTTTTTTAATATTATTTTGATCCTTAGTTAATTTATTACAAATTTAAAAAAAAACAATTTCCTCTTGATGCTTATCCCAAATTTCATTCAACTCTTTAATTGTAAACTTTTTTTAATAATAATCATAATAGAAAATAGTTCCATAATTAGTTCCTTTTTAATAATTTTTAATTTAATAATAATTGACATTAATATGATTTAATAACTACTTTTGAGGTAATTTGAGTTCCTCAAAGCTCTTATCCATTAATATATGGTTCCCATTCTACTTTTCTATTTCTGAAATCTTGCTAGTATTAGAATCATTACTATAAATTCAACCTCCAATCAAATAATTCTTGTCATTTTTATATTTTTCATTCAATGCCATTGAATTTATGATATTATTACATTATGATTTAATGTACCCATTTTTTCAGAAACTCATAAGAAATTAATTTAGATATGTCATTATATTCCATGGAATTATTATCTATTTTTCACTTTTTCTTGTATTTCTTATTCCACATATCTTAAAAAAATTATTTTATTCCTCATACTTTGTAATAATTTTTAAATATCATTTAATTGATCTCTTTTTTTATAACTAAATTAACCTACAATATCACTATAAGATTTAGAAAAATGTGTTATGATATTTTAAAAATAGGTCCCTACCTTTAGTCATATTCTTTCCTAAAATTACTCTTCATCTCTAATTTTCATTATAAAATAGATTCAATGAGTTCATACATAGTATACTTGTTGAAATACTGATTTTCATCACTAGGTACCTTTTTGGGGGGGATACTTTTTGGGTAATTCTTAAATTATCCTTCTAGATGTTCATATTCTAACTTATGGATAAACTACAGCCAATAAGTAATGTTTATCTCTAAAAAATGTGTTTTTGAAATTACTATAGGATCAAAAAACAGATTCCCACAAATAACATTCAAGTGAATTTCATATTTAAACATAGTTATCCATTTTATATAAACATAAGAATGGATTCTTATAAACTTCAATTTGAATATGCAATAGATAGTGTCTTTATAAAACTTCATTACTTGACATAGATTCATACTTGATTCCATTTCAATAATCATTAGATATGAATTTTACTTCCTATCAAGTAACATCAATCCTTTCTTAATGCTAAGGGAAAAATCCCATTCATCCTCATTGACAGTATATCAATGGATATTCCTTAGCATGTCCATTGGAAGGAAGATTCACTAGATGTTCTCTATAGGATCTCCAAGATATATCTCGACATTGAACAACATCATGAATTGGGATTTTCCTCCATCACCTAGAAAAATTAAAACTATCCAATTGATTATCAAAAAACAATCACCACAATACATTGGGTTCTTCAGATTCCAGGTTCGTCTTTCAACTACCTAAAATTTCAAAAGAAATGACCCATATTTCTATTTATAAAAGGGATATACATCCAATACATCTTAAATATATTGATTTATATACTTACTCCTCCCAAATCACATCCATCCGAATCCATCCTCAAATTTTGGAGCCCTTATAGAAAATAAGAATATTCAAGGAAATCAAAACAAATAAGTTTAATAAGTGATGATTTGATCTCTTCAAATGGGTAAAAGTATGTATGAGCGGTTTAGAAGTTAAGGCGAGGGGATTCCTTTATCATTCTCACTACTTGAGTTATATTAACTCTAATATGTTCATATTATTATATATTATGTATATACAAGAAAATGAATGTATTATATTATATCCTTTGATAAATTATTGGGAGTTGTACTTCCACCTCATATTCTCTCTATTATTAATCCTTAATTCACACCTTAGAATTTAAAATATTTACAAGGGTTTTTAACTCAATATATCATCTAATTTTTGTTAATTTATTCAAATATTTATTTAAAATATTTTCACATACTTCTTATTTGGACCTTTATATTCTTTCAATATTGGTTATTTATAGTTATTTATATTCAATTTACCTTTTATTAATTCACATTTCACCCATTTTGATCACTATTGTAAATTCAGTATATTTCCATGTTTCTTTGTTATGGGTTACAAAAACCATGGACATAGGTGGACTAATTTCCATGGTTTCTAGAACAATGGGAACATGACTCCCCTCTTTTTATTAATTTTTTAAAACCTATAATTATAAAATATAGTTAAATATTAATATTTATTAATAATTAAAAAATCATAATTGATAAATAAGAAATTGGCCTTAATAATTTAATTTGGTTTCTTGAATGGTTTCTTGAGGTGGGGCATATAAAATCTTGAAGAACATTTTTCTTGATTACATCATATTTCCATGGTTCCATAAAAACTATACTAATAGAGGTTTAAAAATAAAACCATCTTATCAGGGTTTGGGATTATATTTTTATGGTTTTGAACCACGGTAATAACCTATTTCATTAGTATTAGATTTTCGTAGATGGATATTTTTATTTCCTCTCTCATGACATGATAATTATCTTGTATGTAAAAACTAATTATATTATAAAAAAATAATTGTTTCTTGTGTAATTTTATTCCTAGTTCTCTAATTTCTTATATTTCCTTTTATTTATTCTTCATATTCCATTAATTTTAATATAAATATTTTTTATTATATATGAATTTTCTAAATAAATAAATTTTAAATTTTCATAATTTTTTTATCCTTCCAATCAAGATTCATTTTCAATGAATTTATATACTTTCTTATCATTTTATATCTTTCAAACATATTTTTCTTAGGAAAACATTCTTATTTTTATATATTATTGAAATTTATGTTTTATTTATGATTAATTAGTTTAACATTGTGTAAAAAGTATGTAATTATTTAATTAAATCTTTTATAATATCTTATCTTTCTTTAATGTTTCTGTCATCTATACCAGTATTGTTTTATATTACACTAGTTATAAATTCACCATGTTAAATTACTTATCATTATACCTTTATTATAAGTATTTACTCTATAAAAATAATACCATGAGTTATTGTCCAAATTCCCATATATCAATAACAATTTTGAAATAAATTTTAATGAGGGAATTGATCCATATCTTCCTTGGTATTTCCTTATCATCACATATATTTAATGATATTTTTTATACAAATAACTTTCCATATAGTATGAATTTTTAATACCATATATTAATTATTATGATTGATTTTTTCTTACAAAGATAATAATATCATTTCGTTAATTGCATAAAAGAAAAAAATATGTCCATATATACATTTATTCTATATGGGAAAAAATTTCAGATCCAATCATTGATTTTTAATCCATACAATGATATGTAGTTAATTACTTAGCACTATAAAGTAATAAAATGTAACATATTTTTAAGGTGATGTATGGGATTAGAATTATATATTAATATAATGTATTGCGTAAAGATTTATATCTCAAGAAATTACTTTGTTATGGGGTGTTAGTGGTTGTCCCAAACCTATATGTTATTGGATGAGGGTGGTTATCTCAATCCACTATGTTTTCTGATGTGTGAGGTTTTCCTAATTCACTATGTTATAAGTTATGGGTGGTAAGCCATGTCCACTATACTATTGAAATGAGTTGTAATCCTAGTCTATTATGTTATTTTTAGTTAGAGTGTAACATTTAATTTGGGTTGAATTGAGTTTCCAATTAATATTTTTGTTTTAGAAATAATTAAAAAATAAATCTCCCAATTTATTAAAACACCCATTTAACTCAAATAGTAAGGATATATAATTTTATCTTTCTAAAAGGATGTCCAAAATTTCGATCATAAATCAATTAATATAAATTTAAAAAATCTTAAATCTTTTGAAATATATTTACTAGAATCAAAGAGAGAATAAAAAACATATATTTATGTTACCTATCAACATAATGTTTTGATTTTTTAGTTTTGAAAATAAATACTAGTTCATTATTTAAAATAAAGAAGTGGAAAAAATAAATCTCAAAATTTAATTAAATAAAGGTGCTCAGTATCAAGATGTGACCTTATTCACTATACTTAGTAGTCACCTTCTCCCAAGTATTTTATTAAAGAATAGATCGATACAAAACTTGGATTGAGTTTTATACAATAAAGCACGTGGATATTCAGGATACATGGATCTTCTTACATAGTTATACATGGGATAAATAAATTAATTTAAATTATAGACCATCATTCCAGGCTTCATAAACACTTACACTGTTATTTATAAGAGAATAAATGAAATGAAATGTAATAGAGTACCTAGAAACCTCCAATTAAAAATAAGAGTAAATGTTTAAAAATAAATTGATTATAAAAACAGAACTTGAAAAACATGTTAGAATGAAAAGATAAATGGGTAGTAAATAAGAGTGATTGTTTAACTCACTCTAATTAGCTTCGATTTTTAGAAAGTCCTTGAATTATTATTTAAAAGGGATCAATTGAGTTTATAAATAAGGATCATGAAAATAGAGTGTCCTACAATATTTTGAGTGAGACCTCAATGTATCAAAGTATCTTAGGAATAGGCATATATTCCTATGTTACTATCTATTTGTAACATACACATAGTTTTGATGAGTTGTTCTTATTTTTAAAGAGAAATTCGTATCAATGTGGCTATTGGATAAAATTCATTACATAATTAATTTCAATAGGTCTATAACTAATACTCAAAAATATATCTGCTAGAAAAATTAATATAGTCCATTACTTAAGTTTGACATGGTATGTTGTCTTAACATTAAACAAGGATACTTAGCCTCATGTTCGGTTGACACGGGTGATTAATTTTTTCAAATAATCACTTGGTTTCTTCTTATGGTATGTTCATCTCTTCATGTTGTGGTTAATTTTCTTTAAAAATTGGATTATTTCCTTTATGTTGTATCTTTATATATTTTCATGGTCACTTGATAGGTTAAAAAGATAAGTTTAATTATTCATGTAGTATATAATTTTATTCCTGTAGTCACTAAAATATAGACACACACAGTCAATAGAATACTTAATGAAATTATAATTAAATATTTCATGATAACATAATGGTTCAAGTAGAATATTGATCATAAACTTACCAAAGGTTTAGTATGCATGTTGTCCATTTTACCACAATGCACTGTCCATTTATAATTTTCTCATCTGATGCATGGTTAGTTGATTTCACATGAAGTTAGTTGGAATACATGGTCTGGTAGGTTTCATACAGTGACTTTACCTTCGTGGTTAGTTAAAATCATTCACATAGTAAGTATATTACACTTGAATTAGGTTGTTATATTAGGTTTAAGACTTATCCAAATATACCAGCATTTACATAAAACAACTGACTATCATAAAATAAATACATTCATTAGAAATATAATAAATAGTATTTGGGATCATTAAAAGAATAAGTGTTGGACTAAGCTAACAATATCACACTTTTTGATGATCATAAATATTGATAGACATGTACAGTGAATTAAATTAAAAATATATAAAATTAATTGAATATAAATCAGTTCTTTTAACTATTTCATTAAAAATAACGTTTTGATGATACTTCTCGATATGTATATCTCATTTATAGAAACATTTCAAACCCTTTTGGTAATATAAAAAATTTAATCTCATGAAAATGAAATTAAAAGAAATAGAAAATACTATATATATAAATAAAGATAAAAATAGTATTTGATTATGATTTCAAAAGTGAATTGAAATGATTAAAATAATACCTTGTCAATAATACTATTTAGAATAAGAATCTAGAACATCTTTAATTTATGTTGGGAGTAAGGGATCAATTCCTTTGGGGGAAAATGCTATAGTAGAATATATATTCTAGGATTCAAAGGTAGAATCTGGTTCATCAATGAATTTACATATATAAATTAGTCTGAGATTCATAACTAATTTATTAAGAGGTAGTCCAAAAGGATTTTTGGTAGAGGAGTTATTGTTAAGGGATAAGTACAAAACTATTATGGGAGGAGCTATCATAATTATATTTAAAATATATAGGAAAGGTTCCATCAGATAGTTAAATTCCTTGATCTCCCTAGACCAATGATACATATCTTGAAAATATTCACCCTAATTTACCATAAAATCCGAGAGAAAACAAGTTTTAATTTTTTTCATTTCCACATGTGACTTAATAAATTGGGTCCAAGGATGAATACTCAAATTAGTAGCCAAATATCTAAACATATCCTTGAGATATGATTTGGTGATATTATTCAAAGATAGTATTTAATTTCCTTTTGTATTGTTTATCTATCTTTTCTATATTTTTCAACATCATTTCTTACTACCAACAAATTATAAGTATCATGAGTTTTGAATCCATAAAAAATCATTTTATTATCCTACCTAAACTCATAAAAAACAATGTTAACTTATCCCTTATGAGTTGTTAGATTATTTCTTCATTAACATTACTAAGAGGAGGAGAATTCAATAATGAATATGAAGGGAAATTAGAATGCTAAAACATTGGATTCATGAATCTATGATCAATAATCAACATCATATCAAAACTATCTACATGTAAGATCTAATCTAATATTTTAAACTCTCTATCTCATTTTTCATTAGTACTTTTATAAGATAGAATCTTGGATGAATATAAGATATTAAAAAAGTAAAAGCCTTAGATAAATAATCATCTCTAGTTGAATCTAGATAATTATCAAAATAATGTAATAAATTCATTTAACACCCCATTATATCTGATTTGAACTAATTTAAATCATCCTTAATTGAATGGGATATTGAATGGATAGAAACATGTACATAAGAAGATGGATCATAGGATGCCTTAATACCATCATCCTCATTATTTATTGATATAGATCTCAGATAATAAACTTCATCCCTATTATCAATATAAATTGTTTGTTCAAATTTTAGGGGATTAGTACGATGACATTCAATACCAGTTGATATATTTTCATTCTCATGTCCATCATCATGATCTAAAGGAATAGGTCCAAAAATTCTTTCCAGGACAAGATCCCTAGAGGGACCTCTATGAGATACATCAATCCCACTATAAGTATTTATCTTAGATATTAAAGATCCTTATATCACTCATCAATTGGAAGGGGTGGCAGGTCCACTAGGTCTAAGTTGACTACCCCCATTATCATTGTTAGACTCTGAATAGTCTAAGACCAATATTGTATCCATATGGGGATTATCTCGTTTACTAGGTGAATATAGTATAGATTGTCTAAGATAAATTTTTATTAAATGATATATATCTTAGAATATTTCAACATTATCAAAGTCATCAATCTCATCTCTTTCAGGTTTGTATATATAATCAATAATAAACACATCAATGTCGATAAGGTCCACATATTACAACACTTATTCATGAGATTATTAGGTTAGTGGAGAGTTACACAATTCAAAATAAATTACAATATCAGGTTTCATATCATTTATATGGGTCTTCCGATATTCCTTATAAAGATCAATAGTCTCTATCACTTTTTCCTCTCCATCAACTTCATCAACAATTATATCAACTTCATTATAAGAAGAGATCAAGACCTGAATCCAATAAATTACATGGTATAAAATTATATTTGATAGGGTATAAGTTTTCAAACATCTTATCATAGTCAGTCACCAATTTACTTTTATAGGGAATCCAATTCACTCCCATCTATTTCAATATTTTCTAATTTAAGAAAAGATTGTCTGAAGTAGTTACTTTTTCCACCACCTATGGAACAATATCTTTATAAGAAAATAAGTTTGAAAAGTGTGTTCGGTGTGGTGTTGAAATAAAAATTGAATAGGTATTACACAACTCAAAAATATACGTCATCGCATATCTACACAAATCAAACTACAATTAATTTTCATTAAAAATATAAAGAATATATTCTGATGCCTTAAAATGTTGAAATCTCATTTCCTTGGATATATCATATATTGGATGAATTTATATACTAATATATGTTCTACACTTATTTTTCATCTAGGAGCTCCATTTCTATTTATTTCCTCTAAATAATTTTGAAATTCAAAATGGGTATGGTCTACTCATAGGAACATTGAAAATATTCAAATATATCCTTTCGTGGTATGCCTAATACTTTCAGAAAATGCTTTGAATAATACTCCAAAGCATCCCCATTTATAATAGTTCGAAATAATTATCTTTTCTATCTGAGGAAAATCTCTATAAATGTATAAAATCCTTTAATAATCTTCAGATAGAGACAACTATTCTTCTCTATGAACCAGTTATCTTATCCTCAGCTCTGAATCACTTTGCAAACTACTAATCTACTCAACTATATCCACTGAGCACCAAATTATTTTTCTAAAAATATATGTAGATCGAATAAATTTAGGTTTCATGGCTTATATATAACACTTTTTCTTCCTTTACCCATGTTTGATCATTTTTTAGAGGTTCATTGGGAGGAGGTGTGACATATAGAAAATGCTTTATCCTCATAATTTTTGTACTTTGGTTCAAACTCAGAAGTTTCAGGTTAGTTATCTAGATTTAAAAAAATAGGTTTTCAAGATAGAAGGGTTCAAGAGTAGGTAAGGATTTGAAAAAAATAATTTTTTGGAAAATATTCCCATCAATTTGGATTCTAATTAAAATTTTAAATTCATTCTAATAGCTATAAAATAATATTAAACTTAACGAAAAAATATAGTAAAAATTGTTCATTAAAATCCCAAGTATAAAAAAGATGTGGAAGGAATAATAACCACATGATCAAAGTTACTTAGGAATGATAGATCTTCTGACCATGTATTAACAGTAAATATTCAAACCATATGAGTTAAGTCTCGCGGTATGTAAAGTGACTGTGTGAGTAAATGTTTACGGTAGGTATATTGACCATATGACCAACTGGTCATGGTCTCTTTATTGACTGTATGAATAAAAACTCATGGTAATATAAATGATCGTGTGAACTAAATATCATGGTAGCTTTATGAAAATGTTTAATAATGAGATGTTAAGAATTTATAATAATAATGGTTAAAACCAAATTGAAATATTTATACATAGGTTATCAAACATAATTCATGACTTATAAAATTTATTCTTTGAATAATTTATATCTTTCTAAATATATGAGATAGTTGATATAAAATTTCAATGAATTAAAGAGTAAAATATCCTTCTAGAAAATAATCACTCAAAAAGTGATTTCTTATATCAATATGTACTGGTCTTAAATTTTACATAATATTCATAGATATATTTATTAAACTAATATTATAAAAATTTATAAGAGCATTTCAAAATTGATATCCATAGTCAATCCATGCTTATTTCAGTCATAGAATCAATTCACAATGTCTTCCTAGAGCTATGCACTCAACTTCAATAGTGGATAACAAAACATAGATACTATTTTTACTACACAATGAAACAATATAATTTTCTAGAATTATTTTTTATATCTAACATACAACCACAATAATTTTCATCTGAATAGCACGCTAAATCAAATTCCTACACACTAGAGTTAAAATTTCTTAAGTTGGAAGTACTTTTGAGGTATTTAAAGATTTTTTGATAGAATTAAAATGTTATTATTTTGGATTTCATTGAAAATGTGAACACACACACACTAAAAATAATATCATGTTAGCTATAAGTTAGGTATAGTAATGTTCCAACAATAACTCAATAAGTGGTTTGATCCATTGGATTATAAATTTCATCATGATCAAGTTTATAGCTGGTATGCATGGTAGTATCACTACCTTCAGTACTATCCATGCAAAAACATTTTAAAATATCCTTAGTGTATATGATTTGGTTTAAAATGATTTATCCCTTACAATTAAAAATCTAAAAGGGGATGTAAAACTTTAAATTACCCATCAAACTCATTTAAATTTAATTTATCATCATTTTTGAAGATTAAATACATAAATTGTATTTAGATGATCCAAAGTGATATCATAAACATAGATTTATATTACCAAAACACATTTAGAAATTTTCTTAATTATTATATTTGGTTTATCTATACCTTTTAAAATAACTTTTGAATTTAGAAAAGTGTTGATCCTATAATAAAAAGATCTAGGCTCTTATTTTAAACCATATAATTATTTTATTAAATAAAATACATGATTTAGAAATGAGGGTTATTAAATCTAGGGCTTATTGTAAAAAAATATTCATTTATATAACCATTTAGAAAGTCAGTCTTAGCATCCATTTGATATAATTTGATCTTCAAATGTTCCACATAAGAAAGAAATATTCTGATAGCTTCAAGTAAATATACTTCTAAAAAGGATTCCTCATATTAAATAGCTACCTCTTAACTCTATCCTGGTGTAACTATTCATTCTTTATTTATAATTATTATTCCTAACTGATCAACCATGTTACAAAAAACCACTTAGTTATAATGGTGAAGAATCCCTTAAGTCTTTCTACTAGTTCCTAGAAATTATCTCTTTCAAATAGTTTCAATTTTTCTTACATTTACATTTCCTAGAATTCATCATTATTACTTCAGGGATGTTATTGGGTTCAAGATGTGATATAAAGGCTTGATGTTCAACCGAATTTCAAATATAATAATTTTTCTATGTTCCTCTATCAAGATCTATAACTATGAAATATATGGGATAGTCTATTTGAGTCCTAATAATTATAGGGATATAATTGTTTGATACCACATTTTATTTTATAGGTTTAGGTTCAAATAGTTTATTAGAACTGGGTAATTTTTATACCGAAAGTTCATAGAATTATCACAAGGTTTGGAATTGATATTTAAAATTTAAAGGTAATACTCAAGCTTCTCCAAAGGGGTATTAGAATCATGTGGACCTATTTCATCAAATTTAACATTTAGGTATTCTTCCAAAATCTTGGATTTGTATAAAATTCCTTGTATAGTATTTTGAGTGTTGAATAACCCTAAAATATTATTTAATCTCATTTGGATTCAAATTTCTCTATGTTCTTATTTGCATTAAGAATAATGAATTTAGAGCCCAAAAATAAATTAATTATCTTTTGGATTTGTCTAATTCCATAATTTTTAAGGTATTTTATTTAAAAGCAGACTAATCTGGGCACTATTGATAACATAGAAATCTATATTTGTAGCCTCTATCTAGAATTAAGTAGGTAATTTATATACATTTAGCATAACTTGGGAATTACTATAAATATTTACATTTCTTCTTTCTAAAAAACATTCTATTATGGAGTCCTCATATTAGAAAATATGTGATTGTATCTATATTGGGACCATAGAGATTCAATGTTCTAATTTTTATAATCTTTCCCATTATCCATTGATAAGGTTTTATTTTTATGTTCTCTAAGGTTTTCTATATATTTTTCATATTAGTAAAAATAAGAATAATCATCACTTTTGTGAGATAAAAATAATACCCAGGTGTATCTAGAAGATTCATCTACTGGAATATAAGCATAGTGCTTCTAATTTAGGCTAAAAACTATAAACGATAAATAAGGTCCATGATAACCAACTCTAGGGGAAGAGATGTTTAAAATTAAATATTTGGTTTTAAATCAATCATATCCTACTTCCCTTTCTGTAATCGTTTATAGACTTTATCACTTGGTAATTCTGGTTTAGGGAGCTCCTTAAATAATCCATTCATAGTTAGCTTAATTATTGAGTGAAGTTTGTAGTGGCCTATTCTTATATTCTTAATCAAATACTATTTATTAAAGGTACTTAAATAGTAAATATTTTGGCAAAATAATTAATTTAAAGAAACAACATAAACATTTCTTATTTCACATAGTAGTAAAATTTAATTCATGATTGGAATCATAAATAATAAACACATTATTTTCAAGTTTAACATGATAACCATAATCACAAACCATTGAGATGCTAAGAAAGTTACATTTTAATCCACCTCTGAATAATACATTATAAATAAAAATTAGACTAGAAAAACTGATTTGAATGAGTATAATTACCCTTCCTTGGGAATTTTCAACAAAAGGGACATGTCCCCATCCACTAAAATAAGATTATTAATTCTCAAGTAGTCCCATTTAATGTATTTAGAACATCAACTATTCAGGTACCATACGTGTATACTTGTACTCTACTAATAGGTTTCATATAGAAAAATTAATTCAAAACTGATTATGGTGTCCATATTTTCTTAGTTCCATAAATGTTGGTAATAAAAATAATTATAAATCAATAGTTTTTTAACCAGTTTTATATAGATAGAATTTAGAAATTAAAAAAATAAATATTTTTAGTGCTATAAGAATAAACAAAATTATAGAGTTGGAAAAACATGAACTAGGAACAAATTTTTTCTTATAAATTATCCCATGTCTTTGTTTCTAACAAATCCCTATGATATATTTTGGTGGTTTGTTTACTGATAATTCAAGTAAGTGTTTCTCTACCAATTTCAAATCTTTCTGGATCCATTTTGAGTATTCATTGAACATTTTAAGACCATTTTTTAATTTAATAGCAGAGAAGTATTTTACTTTTCTATAGGTAATTCATAGATATAATGTAAAGAAAAACCATACAGCTTCTTTAAATGTTAGTATGTATCTGTATATTGATTGAATATTTCCTCTAGTATGATACAATGTAATATCCCAAGATTTTAAAATATGAACATCATCTATGATAGAATATATGAAATGAAACAAGAATATTAAAAAAAATTAATACACTAAGACTTAATGATTTATTTATTAACAAATAAATTCAATCTCTTTGATAGCTTATGATGCATAAAATGCGAAGTTTAAATGAAATGTGATACTCTATTAAAATATTATAATTTAAATATGACCATTATCACCAAGCCACTAAGTTGGAGGGTACAAATAGGATTTTATAAATTATGAAAATTATAAGGATTACACAAGTATAAAATAAATTCACTTTTTATATATTAATTATAAAAAAATAAGAATTATTTGAATGAAAAGTAAATGTTTTCTAAAAAACAATATTTTTCGAAAAGATGATTTAGACATGCTTTAAACACATAATTTAAAATTAGTTTTCACCTATTTTATATGTTTTATATGAAAAAATAAAATTTATTTTTGAAATTTATATTTTCAAGATTATCTTCTGGTGAGTTTTTAGGGTTTTCCAGTAAAGGTTATTTTGTTTTGAATAGGGAAAAATACTGGATTTTATTGAAAATCATATTTTTGTTTAAATTATTTACACGAATAAATTATATTTTAAATTGTTTTTAATGTAAACTTACTTCAATTATATTTCAATTTAATTAATTTATATCATTTTAATAATTTTTTTTTTAATTTTAATATATCAACATTTTAATCATTTGAATGTTTTTATTTGGAAAAACCTCTTTTTTGATGCGTCTGTGGGTATAATATTAAATTATTTTTTGAAAATTATATGAATTTAACTTGAAAAAATGGATTAAATAATTTTAAATTTCATAAATAATATAATATAATAAGTTAAACTTAATTTTTTACTATAATGAATAGTTAAAATAGAAAAAATTAATTACCACGGCTAAGGTAAAATTTGGTTTACTGGGTGTTAAAATAAAAACATAAGGGATAAAATTAACTAAAAGCTTGTGTAACACCCATTGGTGGGATATATATCAACCTTATATCATATAAGGTTCTATAATCATCCTTTTTTAGTATTTTACAATGATTAAAACATGGGTATCACTTTTTATTTCCAAATATTCAAAGTGTGTCATCTCCCCCACTTATAAAAGGCCACACCTTATCCTCTATTATTAACACATAAGAACCCTTTGGATCAGTAATTCCCAGCCCATATATATTTCTTACATACCTACCCACATCCTAGAGGCCTTATTTTAATTATTAATACCTCCTTTGATGCCTTTCGGTATAAACTTAAAGACGCTCTCTGAAGGTGAGAAAAAATTCTTAAACGTGCATGTGTGTTTTTTTTATTCTCCCACCTAATTCAAATAATAATTAAATATGATAATATAATAAAACTAGTGTCTATTAAATACTAATATTTTATTATGTTAATGTAATAACCTTTATCCATGTATACTTCAATCAAATTAGAAATGAAACAATCGATCATGTGTATGGGGGATTACTTCCTCACAAACTGATTTAAAATTTTTTCCATCACCACCTTTCATGGATGGATATAATTATGGATTTATCATATTCATATGACATTTTCACTAATATAAACACACTTTTAACAGCACTAGTTTTGGGATTTAATAGTGCTTGCACAGTATTGTCTACCAAAGTAGTGTTAAAATCCATCTTTTATCAGTGCTCATAAAAAGCACTAATAAAGGCACCCTTTAACTGCACTAAAAAGTTCTAATAAAGGGGGAAATTATCAATTCTTTTTACGAGCTCTAAAAAGGGGGCCTCTAATGATTCTTTTTAAGGGCTATCAATGGGGGTTATTTTTGTTTGATAGTCTCTATTCCATCCCTTTATCAGTGCTTTTTCACGCACTCATGTGCCCCTCTTTAATAGTGGTTTAAGAAATTCCAACACTCCTATGCATTCTAGGATTCAAACATTAAACATCCCCTTTAGGATTTATAGGCCTTTAACACTACACTAGCTTGTTTTGTTATATCTTTTTTTATATTTATATTTATTTATATGTACATTTATATCCATATTTTTTATTCATATATTTATTTAATTGTTTTTTAATATATTTATATAATATATTTTTATGAGTGTGATATATATATAATTATATTCCTTTAAATATTTTATATACTAATATTCTTTTATATGTAATATAATATAATATATATATATCAGTATAATAATACACAAATATTAATACATTTTTATAAGTTAAATAAAATGGGCAATTTTATAATTTAAATAAAATGGATAATAAATATGTATTTTATATATTTTAAGGTACATTTTTATGTAAATATATTGATATATGTATTTATTCATGGAATTTATTATAAGTAAATATAAGAAAATATGCATATTTTTAATTATAAATAAAAATTCATTAAGAAAAATGATAAAATTTCAAAACCATAATATTAATATGAATGCATTTCTTGGAAGTAAATTCATTCCCCACTAAAAAAAAGGTAGAAACATCACCTTAAAGGAGGATGAAATTCCATATAATGTTAAAAATTTGGGATACCCTGAATAGAATCTCATTTTTAGAGAATTTATGTGAATTTTTTGGCCTTGAACAACTTGATTGAGGTTCCCCAAAGTCACCAGTTCATATAGCTCATCATGGTCTTCAATTTGATATGTGGTAGAGCCCAAATGGACACCCAGATCAAATGATATGGTCGTTTTAAGTTCAATAAATGTTTTCAACTTATCTTATATTGTTCATTAATTTATTTAATTTTTATTTCATTAAAATATTATTAAATTACTATTACTCTATTATAATTAAAAATTACCAATTAGTAATATTTTTGTCATTATTTTATAAGCTATTTTCACTAAATATCTTATATATTAAGTGGAAATGCCTTTTTATCCTTATCTAAAACATATTTAGAAAATATATATTGTATTTTCTTAAATATAAATATATTTCTATGTTAATATATCATTTTTTTAATGAAATATAATTTTTACTCTCTATTAGAGCTAGAAAAAAGCATTGATAAAGGGGGTCCTTGACTAGAACTTGTAAAAAAACCGCTAATAAAGGCCCCCCTTTACCAGTGATTTTTTCTAGCACTGATAAAGGGGGGATTTTATCGATTCTTTTTTACAAGACCTGATAAAGAGGTACTTTATTGGTACTTTTTTATCATTGATAAAGACTCCCATTTATCAATTCTTTTTTAGCGCTAATAAAGCCCCCCTTTATCATCAATTTTTCTTGCACTCATAAAGGGAGCCTTTATCAACATTTTTAGCTAGCCCTGTTAAATACTAGCACTATTAATGTTTGAATTTGTAGTATTATATTGAAATTATTATAATTATGGAATTATGATATTATATATACCATATTACATACCATTCCTTGGGGGATATGATAGCGTCTCACGTTTCTACAGTGGACTACTACCTCATGAAGTAATGTGAATCATTTTTCACTAACGATTTACATGGATGGTATTAAGGTTAAAATTAATTAATATTTGTGATATTTATGACCAAAAAATAATACTATAAATATAATATATTATATAACTTCTTAACTTATAATCCTTTGGAAAACATTAACATCCCTTATGCATACATGTGGACTACCACCTCCACATAGAGATTTGAAATATTTTCCATATTATTTTTACATGGATGATAATAAGGATGCATTTGATTAAAATAAATTATATATATAACATAACAATTATTCTAGAAATATGAATTAATATTTCTTTTCCATTCATTATATCCTTTAGTAAAATGGAAATAGTATTCATACATACGTAAAACCTACCATCTCCATGGATAGTGTAGTGCAATTTCTATCTTTAACTTTTATAGATTAATATAAACATATATATAATTAACATATAAAATATAAATATCATTTTCTAAGTTAAAAATATTTTTTAACCATACTAAAATTAAAAGGACCTAAAATACCAAATCAAAACATACATGAAAAAATAATTATTACCTAAAATTTTGATTTTAACAATGGATTGTTGATGAACGTGAGATAAAACACCATAAGTAAATTATATTAGGAATGGGATATATTTTTATGGTTTTTTAATAGATTTATAATAATATTATATTTATTATATAGATAGTTTGAACACATGCAAAATATTTCGATCAAAAGGTAAGGGTTTCTCATCTCCCTTTTACTTCTGTGAGTCATATTTCATATCCATCGCTTATTCCTTAGTGGTGATGTATATAATTACCATTTTAATTGCTTATATCATAAATATATTTATATTAATTTTATTTAATGTTTCATTTTATATTACTTCTTTCATGGAATTGAAATTCAATAGTTACTAAAGTGGTAATAGATTTAGGTTTCAATCTCATTTTAAATAGAAATGTTTGTAAATGAATTAATATTGAAGGAAATTATTTGATTGTTATCTAATAAATAACATTAATTTTATTATCCTTTGTTTCTTCATTATGTTATCAATTAATAGTTCTAAATTCCACTCTTGGGTACTTAAAAGGATTGACAAAATGTTTTTAATAAAATATGACATTATTTCTATCTTCAGTCAAAAATAATTTTTCTTATAAAACCATTTTTTCTAAAAAAAATCAAAAAAATCCTTTAAAATTATAAAAAAAATATTTATTCATGAAATTTTTACACATTTTTTCATTTTTAGAAAAAAAAATTAACAGTAATCTTCATTAATTTTTCAAAAACAAGTCATGTTTGTCTTTTATTGAAATTGTGAATGGAATCTTTGTTTTAAATTGTATAGCATGAATAGAATTTTAGGCCACCATGACCAATAATTGACTTGAATATTTCTTTACATGTTTATAAGCATTTTTTCAAAGTATTTTGTTTCTAAAAATTCTATAAATTTATTTATTTCTGAAGTTTATTTTCAAAGTAAAAAAATGATATTTTATTCAATAATGATTTTAATGGAATCTTTTATCATATTTATAATTATTAACATCAAACCGTATTTTTATTATTCTCTATTGGAAATATGTATTAGTGAAACCATTCTTATTATTTCTCTTGATAGTTTATGATCAATTTGACTAGGGTTTTACTAATTTGATACCATTACCCATATTACTCTGAATGGTTATCAATATTTTTATTGATTGGGTTAACAATTAACATTTTTTATGATATATTTTAAAAAATAATGTTTATATTGATTATATTTCTCCGATTTTATAAGATTAATTCATTAAAATTAGTAAGTGATTGGTAAGGCCCACTATAGACCCTTAACACATTAATAGGTCTCACAAGACAAAATGGATTGGATTTTTTATTGATGCATGACCCAATTATGTAATATTTCCTTGTACAAAACCTCGATGGAATGGTTATGATGTCTAGAATCATGAATTCCCTCATTATGAGAATATTTATTGATATTACAAGTAATAATTTGATTATTTAGAATATCCTTGTTTAACTTTAAATCTCACGTGATTATTTCTATGGAATTATATGATAATCATTTATTCCTATGACATTATTCTCAAGTTATTGATTAAATATAATGTGTTTTAGTTATTTACCATTACATATTGATTATGATTTATTTATTCATTACTTCCTTTATACTCATACCCTTATTAAACCCAATTCTTATGTTTCTTTTCCCAAGATTCCAAAATGTGTATTATGATTGATATGTCGGGTTATACTAATGGGAATAAATTTGTTTTAAAATAAAATTATTCATTTCATTTTTATGATTCCAAATATAAATGAGATTCATGTATGTATATACTTTACCAAGACTAGTGAGTTATACGGTCCTTTGGGTTGTGATTCCATGAATCTTATACCAATGTAATAAATTAATCATTCACATTGGGATATTAATATTAGGTCATTATAGTTGGTATTGGATTGAGGTTTAATAGAAGACATGGGAGCTAGATTTTAGAAAACAAATATTTGGGAACATAACGTTATGATAAAAAATTAAGGATAAGTATAGAATAACATCTTAAAATTTTGTTAATTAAGTGATTATATGGTTTTCTTATTAATACATCCATTTATGATATTATTCATGCATAAATTTTTTAATTTAGTCTAAGGGTCTCACAAGTTATGAGATTATACATTATGTTTCATAATGTTAGGATATAATCTAGTTTATTACATTATTAAGAAATGGTTCATATAAAAATAAATGTGACCCATATCAATGCACATGCTCCATGTAGTGATTTTCCTCCTAGTAAAGATAATGAAATTTGATATTGATATTGAGTAGGAACTGATCAATTTATAACCATATTGGGGAAGATAACACATGTAATGTGAAATAACCTATCCAGTGTGGGGCATCTTGTTGATCAACAATGTGGTATAAAAATGTAAAACCTCTTTATGTGTAAGAAACCTCCAATATTTAATGGGGATAAAAATTAATTTGAATATGAGGAATGGATATGTTTCTTAGAGAAGATATTTATCACTCTCAGAATAAATTAAAGGGAAAAAGATTTCATGGTAGTTCATCAACTCTTTTGAGATGATGAACAATTTTTTATGTTGATTAAAAAAGGAGGAAGAAGAAATAGAAAACAAGGAATTAAATTATTTCAACATACTCTTTATTGAAAAATATTTTCCTCACAAGAAATAAGTGGATATAGAAATAAAATTGTTGAATCTAAGGCAAAAGAAGAGAAATATTTTTTTATGTATGATGCCAATAATATAAGGTTGTCATGGAAGATTATGGAATAAATACATAATAAAAATATAATCATTGAACATTTATTTGATGGGATTAAGCCAATTCTTTGAAGGGAACTAATATCAAAAAAATTCTCATCATATTAGGACATGGTATCATGTGATGTAAAGATGGAGAAATAATTATCTATGTATTATGGATTTGATGGGAAGAAATAGAATAATAGGATGGTAGATAAAAAGAGGGATTAATTAGAGAAGGGAAAGAAGGATTTTCCCCAGTGTGATAATATTAAAAAGAAAACCCCTTGTTTGTTATTAAATGGAATGGGAGTTTTCTAAAATTATGGATATAAATCCCACCATTATCTTGATTTCAAGGACTATAAATAATACCTTAGTGTAAAATCCATCAACTATAACACCTATAAATTTCAAATTAATAATATTTTATTAAATAGAATATGTGTCATGAAACATAAAGATTAACATATAATATAACACTAAAAAACATTACAATATATTTATTTTAAAAAATAATATTTTCTTTATAGCTTATGATTCATGCAACAACAAGTTTCTTCAATAGCTTGTGTTATACATAATACCAGTTTTTACCAAACAAAAATATACTATTAATAATATTATTTACTTTAAAAATTATTGGCCAACTTTTAAAATGGTGTATATTAATAGTATTAACTAAATTATGAAATTTTATATTTTAAACATGTTTATTCATTATCTATTAACTAAAATTGAATTTGAATCATTTAAAAGGGAAAAAATATTTTCTGGAAAATTGTATTTCTTCTAAAAGATGGTTTATTCGTGCCTTGCCTATATAATTTAAAATTCATTTTTACAAAAAATATTAATATTATCTGAAAAAATAATTTTGAAAATTAGGATATCAAAAATATATTATGGTGAATTTTTGGGATATTTTTGATAGGGTTCATTTTTTTATGAATATTGAAAAATACTAAATTTTAATTGAAATTTGTCTTTGCATTAAAATTTTTTAATATGTTAAATTATATTTTAAATTTATTTTTAAGTAGAATTAGGAAAATTACATATAAATAAACCCAATTAATTTTATTGTAATTATATTTATAATAAATTATTATATAAAAAAGATGTAAACCTTTGAACATTTTCTCATTAAAAGCTAAAAATATTGTCACGTTGTGGGATTTTTTTTAAACAAAAATTTTCAACTTATGTGAATTGAATTTTGAAAATTTTATTTCATATTTGGAATTAGAATAATTTATAATGTATAATAAGTTCAACGTAATATTTTATGAATATGAATATTTAAAATAGTAAATATTAATTATCATGGTTATCGAAAAAATAGATTTACTAGGGGATAAACTAAGAAGATAAAGATTATAAATTATCTACAAACTTATAAACACAAATTTCATAGAAATATTTACAAATTATATCTTCTATGTTCAATAATTTCCCATTTTTAATCATTTTTCATGATAAAAACATTGGTATGATTGAACCTTTTAAAAAAATATAGGAGTGCCACTCACCTCACTTATAAAATGTTACCCGCTCTCCCCTATTATTCAAATCCTAAATCCACATTTGTTCATAAAATACCTACCCAAATAAATTAAAAAAATATATCCCCTAAACCTAGAAGTTTTTCTTGTGAATAAATCTGACCATGGAAGGCTTTAGTGCAAACCTAATGAGGATAACGGAAGAAGAGGTAATGTTCTTCAAAAAAAAATTTTATTTTATTTATTTTCCCACCTCATTAAATAATTATTAAACCATGATAATATAATAAACTTAGTATATTCCATATACTAGGATTTTTTTATAATATATTCCTAACTAAAAACATATTCCACTTCTATCAAATGGTTTATGAAATCAATGTTCGTGTGTATAGCAGTCTACTACCTCGTGAACTGGTGTCATTCGTTCTTCCATTACCACCTTTCACAGTTTGGTATGATGATTAATATATAGTGTATATATATATATTATAATTATCACATAATTGTACCTCAATATTAATTACACCATATATACCTTTTTTACTTTCCATTTTTTAGGGGATATAATAACGTTGTTTGTGTATACGACGGACTACTGCCTCAAGAAGTGATGTGATTTGTTTTTTCACTAACGCTTTAGATGTAATGTAATAAGGATAAATTTAATGAATATGTATGACATAAATGACTTAATTATTGTATTAATGGAATATTTATAACTATTAAATGATAAATTTTCATTTTTTTACACTTAAATATGATAACATTGTTTGTGTACGTGTGAACTACTACCTTCCCAAAGTGATGTGACTCACTTTTTCATCACCACACAATATTAATTATATATATAAATATATATATATATAATATGTTACATGATACTATGATAATTCTATAGATGTATAATATTACATAACTTATTTCAAAAATGATCGTTCAGAAAAGAAAATGTTACCTGTGTGTACGTACGACCTACAGTCTCTATGAGCGTAAAGTACTTTATTTCTTAAAAAAATTAAATATTTGTGTAAAATTTATAATTTATATATATATATGATGTTTATATCATTATTATTATTTTTTAGGTAATTTAATATATAATATTCACAAGAACTGAAACTTTCCTAACAAAGTACGAATGAGAAAATAGGGCAACTAAAACCCAAAACAATGAAAATAATGAAATATTATTGATGGATTGGGATAATATGTTATAAAAGAGGTTATATATGATATTATAAATATGAATATTATTCTAAAATAAGTTAATATGTTTTTTAAACCACTATATAGGATGTTATATCATGTTAAACTAAAAGGAAGTCTTAGGTAAATGATTTTACTCAATTTCATTTCATTGGAAAATATTTTAATTTTATGAAAATAATATTTTTTCTATGGTGTATATACTTTCCCTTTATCATTTAATATTGGGAACACTATTTTACTCTTTTTATTTTTAGTTTTAATCTTAATTATTAAATCTATGTGTCTTTTAGTTAAAAGTTACCAAGGGTTTAAAAAATTCATAACTTAATTTATTTTTATTGTGTTATATTACTTATTTGTTATATTTTATGTTATATGATTATATATATAATTAATTATTATTATATTTTATTTTATTTATACTCTTTTTTGTATACCTATAGCTGATACACATTATATATTCACTGATTAATTCTCACTTCAATGTTATGATCATTATACGGGTTTATTTTACATTCTCGTTCTAATCAAGACTCTGTATTCTTAATTTTCTGTAGAAGGAAATTATTTTATCATTGTCAAATAAACCCATATCATTTATCTATACACTTGATATTGATTATATTTTCAATTAATAGTACCATTTATAAAATATTTAGTAATTAGAATATTTTAGAATATGTTTTTAAGAAAATCAGACTTCATTTATCTCTTCAGTTGGAAATCTGTTTTCTTACAAAACTATGTTTTCTAAAAAAAATGTATCTTTAACCTTTTAAAAATAATTTATTAGATAAATTTTTAACCATTTTATTTTATTTCAAAAAAATTAAATAAATCATATTGTCATTTTTCGAACAACGAAGTTTTCTAACCTTGTTATTGTGAAAAAAAAATATTCTTATTAACATATACAACAAGTAAAAAATTACCTATTGATATGAAAATAATTTCATTAAAGATTCCTTTTCACATTTACAAGGTCAATTCTTAATAGAATGTTCTTCCTAGTATTCTATAAATATTTTTTAAAACATTTATTTCCAAAGAAAGGGATTTTCATATTATTTTATGTTTTAAAAAGTGTTTTTAAAATTGAAAAGGATATTTTTATAAATAATTTCTTTTAAAATATTTTTATGGTATTATTATTCATAAATGATTACAACCCTTTATTCTAACTCCAATGGATTTATTTTTTATCGATTCCATCTTTATTCTTTATCTACACAGTTTATGATTATACTTATGCATTATTGACATTCACTTCCTCGTTGCATTTTTTATTCATTAAATTCCCCTTGAATTATTCACTTTCCAGTGATCAGTGGACATTTAATTTCCTCTAAATATCCATATTATTTATAATAGATATTTTTATTATGTAAACAATATATCATTGTTTTATATAGTATTTAATTCAAAAAAAATTATTATGTGAGAAAATATTTATAAATTTGTATCCTTTACTCAATTCATATATTTGATGATAAGGAAAATAAATTAAATTAAATGAACCAATTTATATATGAGGTATGATTTGGAAAAGCAGTGATGGGTCAGGAAAAAACCTTATATAGACCCTCAATGCATTAGTGTGTCTATTGATACAAATAAGTTGGGAAAAATTAAATGGGTTTCTACATTTAGTTTTAAACTATCTGGAGAAACTATATATTGAAATTGTAGGTTTTCTTTCTCCTAAGACATGACATCCAATACTTAAGCATTTACTTTATTAAGAATTAAATTATTATTATCAATGATATTTTCTTTGTGATATTATCTCTGGATACATTTCATTCTCAGTTATTATTTAAATGGATTTTGTTTTTTGATATTTACCATTCTATAGTAATTATTCCTTATCTCCTCATGATAGTAAAGTTATTGAAATATAATGTGTGTTCAGTTAATTAAAATTGTATATTGATTATCCCTTGTCTTATCATGATAGTCGATTTATTTAAATGGAATGTATGTTCAGTTATTTACCATTCCATATATATTATTCTTATTGATTCATGACTTATTTAATTATACTTAACCCATAATGAGCATTTGGGTTTACCCTCATTCTATTTAATTTCCCAAGGATTTCTTGAATTGTATTATGATTGATAAACTAAAATATTTTTGAAGGAATAATTTTATTATAAAGATATTATGTTTTAATTTGTGTCTTAAAATGTAAAATGTGTATCATGCATGTATGTAGATTACCTATATTACTAAAACGGTCAGTCGTTTGGGATTGGATTCCTTATATATATGCCAATATAATAAATAAGGCACCAACTTCAAGTTACTGAGGTTAGGGTAATTGTAGTTGGTATTCGATCTTGTTTTGTATAAAATATAAGAACTGGACTTAGTAAAACATAAATTAGGGAACATAACCTTAAAATTGACATTTAGTATAAGTATAGAAGAATGTCTTATGGTTTTGGTAAGTAGATATTTTTTCATCCTTTCTCAAAATATGTCCCTATAAGGATACTATAAGTGGATGTTCTTTTAGAATAGATATACCTCGAGGTAATAACTCTAAAAAGTGTTCATTGGGCTTGGATCGATCATCACCAGGTACATGACAATGGGCCTTAGTATGCATCTCGTTTGATTCTCCTAGGGGATATTCCAAGGATAATTCTAATCTAATTTACAAATAATTATAAAGTGTTTAAATAGATGATGACATTTAATTATCTAGGTTAAACCAATGGTGTCCTATATTGAAAATAATGTGTGATAATTTAGAAAACCTGTAAATGAATATATGTTTTCTACAATATTATTATTATTTCTCACACTTTACATTTTTATATTATTCAATGGATGGAACCTAAAGGAATCATGTTAACTTTGAATAAGAAGGAAAATTTGGTGACTATGACCAACCAAATGGGCAGATGATAAGACTAAAATATATCATAATTATTTATAATTAGTTACCCTGAAATATGATTAACAACCTACACCTTAACAAACTCTATAAATCACTAATGAAGAGAAGGATGAAGTTTTCTAAGAGCTTGAGTGATGGAGGACATGGAGGTAAGGAGGCTCAATTACATTCATTTAATAAATATAGAAAGATATATCTAAGGGAATGTCCCAATGGAATTGGAAAATGATTTATTCCTAGAATGGAAGGTCATAAAGAAAAGAATTGGTAAGGAAAATGAAGAGTGTAATGAAAGGAAATAAATATCATCATAAGGATCCATTTATAGTTTTTTTGTCTAAAATGTGGATAACCTAGGAATTATCTAAGTCAAGTACTTATTCTAAAGGTTAATTACTAGATGAAGGGAGGACCTATGTTGAGATAAAACTACTAAATTATTTATTTATTGTAATTAAATAATTAAAATGGAGAAATATTTTACCAATTCTATTTTGTTTTTGAAAATCATGAAAATATAAGGAATGTGTTAAATTTTAGAATCATATATATATTCATTATATTAATAGTTATGGATACCATAAATTATTATGTGTGTAATATTGATCATAAGTTCAAATTATTAAACACCATTTTTAAGTTTTATGTGATGGGAGTATACTAATATTAAATAAATATTATGATAATTTTATAGTAAGTATATATTTTAATAAATAAATATATTTAATGAATAATGCCTTTACATAGTATAGAAATAATTTTAAAGGTAATTATAACCTTTTGGTTTTATATGATCATTAAATACATTGTAATGATAGTCAAAAAATATTATAAACTTTTGTGGGAAAATGGAAATGTATTGAAAACCTGATCAAAAAACTTCATTTAATAATTAATTTTATTTTAGTAATATTCATCATATTTTTTTGGGAACATTATAGAAATTATATTATTATAGTTTAGAAAAAGGACAGAACATGCGACCAAAAAATGCATCCAGGAAGGTCATGGGGCATGAACCTACGACCAAAGGATGATAAGGGAATTGAACTGACCACAATCCAAAGATTTCCTAATTAAAATTTCATTATTTTATATAGAATATTTAAAAAATAAATATTAATGATTAAACCATTGTGTTACCATTGAGGTTTAGATATTAATTTATTAAATTTGATAACTTTTTTTAACCATAATAGTATAATAAAATGGTTAGATATAGATATAATTACTTGTAACTCTTTTATGAATCTTATGATCCATTAAAAGTAAATTTTAGTGCTTTGGGTAAAAAAAATTGATTTTTAGAGTATTAATTTTTTGAAGTTAAGAATTTGAAATTGATAAAAGAATAACCAAATAATAAAATTTTACTTACTAAATACAAATTATTCAAGTATATAACCTTACATTTTTAGAGAGTAAACAATTCATCAACTTGAGGAAAAAGGATCTTGAAATAAAATGTTGTTATATTACAATCATTTCTGACGATATTAATTACCTTATTCATGATTATTGGAATTATGGTTTTTAGTTTCTTAAATTGTTATTTATCATTCACATACTTATGATAAATGACCTTTATCACTCTTTATAATTATTAACACTTTTCTTCTATTTCTACATATTAACTTTTCACCAATGTTCCCATGCCTAGAAACCTAGTTATATGTTATTGTATACACCATATTTCATTAATTTTATCTCTTATTAAGAGTATATTTTATTAAATATTTTTATGATTTGGGTTATCAAAAAAAATAAAATATCAAAAAAATTATTAATTATATCATGTTTAAATTAAAAAGAAGCAATTTATTTAATGTGTGTAGAATATAACACCTCTAAATTCTAAAATAATAAAATTGTATTCAATATCATATATGACACACTACATAAATCATAAAAGAAAATATAAAACCCAAAGAATTTATAATATATTTATTTTAGAATAAATTTAATTTCTTCAATAGTGTATGAGACATGAAATAATGAGTATCTTCAATAGCCTGGGCACCACGCAATATAGAGTTTCAGTTAACAACAATATACTATTAATAATATTATTTAATATGACAGTTATTTCTTAGTTTTTAGAATAATGATAATGGATAGGATTAACTTAATTATGAAATATATAATTTACACATATTTATTTTTCATCTATTGATTATAAATATAATAAGAATAATTTAAAATAAAAAATTGTCTTATAAGAAACTGTATGTTTTCTAAAAGTAAATTGATTCGATCGTTGCACACATAATTTAAAAATAATTTTTCTAAATTATTGGAAATTTTTTTGAAAAAATATATTAAATTTATAAATCATAAAACCTAAATTATATTTGGGTTAATTTTTTTATTTTTCTAAAATGATTCATTTTTTGATGAATATCTAAAAATACCAAACATTAATTCAAAATATCATTTTATTTTAAATTATTTATAATGATAAATTATTTTTTTAATTGGTTTTAAAGTAAAATTATAGAAAATATATATCAATTAATCAAATTTATTTCATTTTAATCATTTTAATATTTAATTTTGATATAAAAACATTGTTAACATTTGAAAATTTTCCCTTTAAAACCCCATTATCTTGTCATGTCTGTGGGATTAATTTTAAATTTATTTTTTCCAACTCACTAGATTGAATTTTTAAAAATTAATTATATATTTTTAATAATAATAATTTATAATTTATAATATTATACATTTAATTTTTTACTAAAATTAATAATGAAATATTAAAATTTAATTATCGTGGTTAATTTAAAAATGGATTTACTAGGGGTTTAACTAAGAAGTTAAGATTCAAAAATGATCTTAAAACTTGAAAGAATAAAATTTTGTGGAATTATTTACTAATTATATATTCTAGTTTTTGTAATGTCTCATTTTGGAATCTTTTTCCATGAAAAAAAACATGGTTATGATTGAATACTTTCAAAAAAAAAATTACAAGTGCGTGCCTCATCTCACATATAAAAGGTCATCCTCTATCATCTCTTATTCACACATTCAATCATATTTTTTGGACAATATAAACCCAAATTACTTACCAAAATAACTTACCTCATATTACAACCCTTATTTTTTTCATAAATCCATATTTGGAAGGCTTTAGTGAAAATCAAAGTAGGATACCCAAAGAATATGTTACATTCTTCAAAAAGCATTTTTTATTTTATTTATTTCTCTAAAACCTTAAATTTTCATTAAATTTTTTTGATATAATAATATCAGTATCTGACATATAATATACTTTACTTATAATAATTTTATTACCTAAAATATTTTCCACTTTCATCAAATGGCTTATGAAATCATTATTCGTGTGTACGGCAAACTACAGCCTCACAAAAAATGTCACTCATTATTCAATTACCACCTTTCATGATTGGGTATAATAGAGGATATAAAGTTGATATATTCTGACTATAAAATATTTAGTCCTATGGATTAATTCTATCATAGATACCTTTTCTTAGTTTCTATTCTACAAAGGATATGATAATGTTGCTAATGTGTACGACAGACTATCGCCTCATGAACCAATGTGATTTTTTTCACTAACACTTTACATGGAAGGTAATAATAAAAACGTTAATTAATATATAAGTTAAACATTTCCAAATTATGACACTAATGACTTATTTATCATTCTGAAAAGATAAAATATCATTTTTTACTCTAAAATATGATTACATCATTTATATATGTGTGGACTACAGTCTTTATGAGGCAATGTGACTCTATTTTCATTAACACACCACATGGATGATATATATACATATGTGTGTATATTTATATAAATAATATGTTATATATTATGTTATTAGAATTTTGGAAAGGTACAATTTTATATTCCTTATTTTCATAATAATAATTGAAAAATAAAAATTCTATTCATGCGTATGGAGGACCTACCATCTCCATAAGAAAAATATACTTAATTTCCAAAAACTATTTTCATGATTAGTCTTAAAATTATAATTGATATATGAATATTATAATAATAACATGATTATAATTCTATAAGTTATGGAACTATATAATATGTAGAATAACCATAACCTTCATAACTAATAATGAATGAGAAAACAAGGCAATTAACACTTAAAACAATGAAAATAATGAAATATTATTAATGATTTGGTGATAAAATGTTATAAGGGGATAATATATGATATTATATATATCAACATTATCATTTAATAAGTTATTACCTTATTTAAAACCACTAAATAGGTGTTTCAATTATATTCAACCAAAATGAAGTATAAGGTAAATTATTTTGTTTCAATTAAATTTCATTGAGGAATATTATAATGTTATGCACATAATTTTTTTAAAAGGGGTATATATTTCCCCTATGCTATATAATATCATAAATAATATATTTTCAAGTGATTTAATGTTTTAATTTGATTTATTTAAACTAAATATATTTGAGTTTAACGTTGGAATGTGGTAAATAATTTCATAACTTAATTTCTTTTCATTTGGTTATATTACTTCTTTGTTGTCAACGATATTCAAAGATTATGTGTATGATGAATTATTATTATCTTATTTTTTATTTTCAGTTATTTTATGTGGAGTTACAACTGATACACATAATTGATTCATTAATTAATTTTTATTTCATCTTTATGATCATTGTAGTCATTTATTTCACAATGACATTATAATCAAGAATATTTATTCTTAAATTTTTGTTAAAGAAAAGTATTTGATCATTTTATAATAAAACCTTATAATAATAATATCCTTGGGTTATTCATTATATTTTCAATTAATATTCCCATTTTTCACTCTATGGTAGTTAAAATGTTTTGTAAAATTTTTTAAGAAAATCTTATTGTATTTCTCTCTTCGATCGGAAGTCTATTTTCTTCCAAAACCATGTTTTCTAAAAATGTTTTTAAATTTTTTAAAATGGTTTATTAATGAATTTTTTTACACAATTTTTTATATTTAAAAATTGTTTTCAAAGGAATCTTCTTGTTTTTTTCTAAAAAATAGGAATTTTTCTAGCCTTTTTACAATGAAAAGAGAATTTTCTTTTTAACTTGTACGACTTATATAGAATTACCCATTAACAATACTATAATATATTTTAATATTCAATTAAAATTTTACAGGATCGTTTTTAAATAAAAAAAATCCTAAATTTTTGGAAATTTCTAGTTTTTAAATGTAATTTCCCAATAAAAGGATTTTAAAATTGTTTTATGTTTTAAACAGGGGTCTTCAAAATAAAAAGGATATTTCCTCAAAAATATTTTTTAAAGATATTTTTATGGTGTTTATATTAATCAATGATAAAAACCCTTTACTATTAATGTAATGTGTATATCTTTTATTGATTACATTGTTATTCTTTCATTGGACGGTTTATGATTATTTTGACCAAGGATAGTATGAAAATACACTTCATTGTTAATTTTTGTAGTAATTAACTTCCCCATGAATTATTTAATTTCTTATGATCATTGGAAATTAAATTTCACCTAAATATACATATATTTTTCCATGGAAGTTTTTATTTATTAAACTATATATCATTTTCACAAATGGTGTTCACTTTTAGTGTTATTTAATTTACTGAGGAAATTTTGATAAATCTATAAACATTACTCAATATGGATATTTGATGATATAATACATTATATATAAATTAAATTTATCATTTGATATATGAAGTATTCTTTAGACATGCAGTGATGGGTGGGTCCTGAACTTTATATATTCCCTTTATGCATCTTTAGTTCTTATAAGAAAAATTTGTTGGCCAAAGTTAAATGGGTTTTTACCTATATTTTTAAACTATCTAGAGGATTTATATTGATATTATAGGTTTTCTAGTTCATGTACATGATGTTTAATTCTTACAAAATTTCATTATTAGTAATTCAGTTAATATTTTCTATGATATTTTCCCAATGATATTATCTATGGATTCATTTCATTCTTAGTTATTGATTAAATGGAAAGTGTTTTTGGTTATTTACATTTCCATATTGATTATGCCTTATATCATCAGGATTGTAATGTTATTTAAATGGTATGTGTGTTAAATTACATAGATTTCGATATTGATTATTTCTTATCTTATCATAATAGTAAATTTATTTAAATGGAATTATATTGAATTATTTACTATGCTATATTGATAATGTTTATTGACTCATGATCACTTATATTTTACTTAACCCTTAGTGAGTATTTTATATCACCCTTAATTTTTTATTTTCTTTATTATTCCATTAAGTTTACTATGATTAATTTGTATGAGTAATATATAATGAATAAAGTTACTCTTTAAAAATAATTATGTGGTAATTTATGTATTCAAATGTAAAATAGGTATCATGTATGTTTCTAGTTTACCAAGACTACTAACTGGTCATCCCGTTGAAATTTGATTCCTTGAATCTATGATAATATAATAAACAAATCACTATCTTAGAGCTATACGGGTTAATGTCAATACATAAATAGTAAGGATATGGGGAATTAGGAAAATGAATTCCTAAAGCATCAAGTAAATATACCTTAAAAGAAACTAAGGGATCAAGTTCAATATTATATTGTTACAATATATGAAGTGGAATGATTAATGTTATTATGTTTGGATTAATAAATTATGTTATAGGTGTATTTAATCAATAATAATCTAGTTGTAAGAATTATGAAATATATTAAGATTATACAGTAGTAATTTTTCTTTAAGGATTTCAGAGCATATGTTGAATGGTAATGAGGAACATGAGATCTCATACAGTGAAAATTTGAAATTCTTTGAAGACACGTGATTGAGAGAGGATAGATATTAACATCTGATTGATATTGGTATAATAAGGATAAATATGTTTTTATGAAGGTATTTGTAACATATAATGTCTATATTACCTTCGATGATGATGTAATTTTGGTTTGTTATAATTTTAAAAGATTATAAGAATTATATTAATAGTGTTTTGGAAAAAGGACAACCATCATATTGGTTAACAACCCATCACATCTGGAAAGGTCATTTGGCTTGAACCTGCAACAAAATGGTGACAATGGTGTTGTGTCTATCACTATCCTATGTGACGTTTTGGTTAATATGTCATTGTTTTTACACAAAATATGTGATAAGTAAATATTAATGTTGATCTAATGGTGTTAATGTTGAGGTTTATATATTAATGTAAACATGTACCAACCATATTGGTTTTGGAAAATATTTAGAGATGAGCAAAAATAATTTTCACTCTTTTATGGATATTACAATCTGTTAAAAGTTAATTTTAGTTATTCATGCATAAAAATTTCATTTTTTGATATTCATTTTGGGGAGTATGAGATGAACTATAAAATGATCGAAGCAAAAATAAAGGAAGTGTTAGGTCCACTAGGCTGGATACCCTGAGAGGGGGGGTGAATCAGGGTATGACTAATTAAAAATTAATGCCCGTTCTGATCTTGTTTCGCTATTAAGCAAAACACTCTTCTCTCTTTTCCCTGTTGCACGATATAAACAGAATGTAAAGCAAGCACAGGACACAGCAATTTTACTTGGTTCACCGCTAAGGGCTACGTCCAAGGATCATACGCCGACAGGTTGCCGGTCGTACCAAATTCCACTAATCTTCACTAGCTGTGGATTACAAGGTTCGGGCTAGATCACTTCTATGCCCAGGCTCACTGCCTTTACAATGTTTAGGGTCAGCTCACTGCTTTCCCAAGGGTCACTCCCTGTTTCTCTCTCTCTGGCTCACTGCCGGTGGAGAGGATCACCTTCTTCCTCTTCCTGAGCTCACTGCTCTTGGATGGAATCCACTCACAGTTTATAGACCTGTAGGTCTCTTCATTTTCCTGAAAGAATGCATCTTCTCTTGTATGTAGATGCTCTGTTGAAGTTTAACTTTCACCCGTTGATGAATATCTCTTTGCACCGAAGGTATCGGGCAAACTTCCAGCTTCCACACAGTCTGAAAATCACTGCGGGAACAAAACCTTACTTGGTGCGCAAGTCAACCTCGGCGCGCAAGTATCGGCGCGCAAGTCACAACGGGCGCGCAAGTCCTCCTCTGACACTTGCGCGACACAAGCTTCCTCAACTCCAAACTTGCACGACTCTCTTCCCTTTACGCCCAAACCACCATTGGTGCGCAACTGCAAACCGGCGCGCAACTTCTAACACCGGCGCACAACTTCAACCACTGGCGCGCAAGTCCCACCTGCGCGACCACACACACCACTTGCGCGACCACCACACCTGCGCGACGGGAGCTCTCGTCTTGAACTCCGGTAAGAAATGAGGAGGGGTGGTCCGGTATTTATAGGCAATCTGACCACCCTGCGCGACGGCGCGCAAGTCACCTGCGCGACCCAATTTCGGCGCGCAAGTCTCCTCTCCTTTAGACACTTGCGCGACCAACCCCCAAACTTGCGCGAACCTATTTCCTTAGCCATATTTTGATCTTCTGATCTTGAAAAACATGTGGCGCGCAAGTTTCCTATACTCCTAGTCCACGGCGCGCAAGTCCCTTTGCCAAAAACACTTTTCTTCATTTGCCGATTTTCAGGCCCAAAAATTTGGCAAACACTGGAAAACGGCGTCACCTTGTATCTGTTCTTTTGTACCGCCTCCAGATCTTCCATTCCTTTTATCGACGTTCTTGAATCAAACATGGATCGTTGACCTCAGCTCTTGAACTCGACATTCCATCATGAAATCCTCTTTGTCAACAATCACAACTCAGATGTCCACTTTGTCAACAAACACAATCACCTCAAAAAGGCTTCAATGATACCTTGAGAGATTTTTGCCCAACAATCTCCCCCTTTGGGTTTGTTGACAACTCTTCCAAACAAAGATACGTCATTGATTCTTCAGCCTCCATTCGCCGCATTGCGATTCTGATAGCGACCAAGAATTTACTCAACACATACTCTAAGCCCACATGAGCAATGCTCGGTGTGAGAAACAAGAGTAAATGAAAAGTTCATCAATGAATCACTTTGTCTCTAACATCCATTATTGACACCAAACACTGTCCAACACCACTATTCTGCTTTTATCACGATCCTCAGCTGTCGTGATATCTATTCTTTGATCGATCACTTCTAGCATCGTCAGATGTAATACGCTCCCCCTTTCTGCTCACAGCTTCAACACCTTTTTAGCCATATTTCCTGTGTTTTCCAAGCTAAGCTCTGGCTAAGCACGTTCAACTAGCTTCAACTCCCCCTATCTGGCTGCTCCACCTGTCAGCGTCTCCCCATATCATTTATGATTTATCAAATCTCCGCACTGTCTCCCCCTTGAACAACCACTATTTTCTCCCCCTTTGTCAACGAACCCAAAGGTCACGCCTTTGTAGTCTGTAACATAGTAGAGAACACATTAGCACAGTAGGGAAAACACAGCATACCTCGGGGAGAGGGGGGGTCCCGTGTCCACACTATTTCAAGTGCGGGGAATCTACTGAACTCCCAGAGCTAGTCGATGCCTCTCAAAAGCTTCCTTGGGTAAGGCCTTTGTCAGAATGTATGCAACCTGTAGCTCTGTAGGCACATACTCCAACTTCACGATGCCCTGCTCAACCTTCTCCTTGATGAAATGATACTTGATCTCAATGTGCTTTGTCCTGGAATGATGGACAGGATTTTTGCTAAGATTTATAGCACTTGAGTTGTCACACTGGATTCCGATCGGAGACTTCACTTCAACTCCCATATCTTCAAGCTGCTGCTTCATCCACAATAACTGTGTGCATGCTTGAGTGGCCGCTATATACTCAGCTTCTGCGGTGCTCAATGAAATGCAATCTTGTTTCTTGCTTAGCCAAGAAATACACAATCCACCAAGATAGAATGCACCACCTGACGTTGATTTTCTATCATCTGCTGAACCGGCCCAGTCTGCATCAGTATATCCCAATAACTCTGTCTGAGATT
This sequence comes from Viscum album, assembly GCA_963277665.1. NCBI lineage: Eukaryota > Viridiplantae > Streptophyta > Magnoliopsida > Santalales > Viscaceae > Viscum > Viscum album. The sequence goes on from OY728146.1 coordinate 1,789,379,531, forward strand.
TGTCGTTGTATGTCAAACCGAAGTCCACCGTGCCCTTGATATACCGAAGTACTCTTTTCACTGCAAGCATGTGACTTTCCTTGGGATTACATTGATATCTCGCTGCTTGGCATGTGGCGAAAACAATATCAGGACTTGTTGCGGTTAAGTACAACAGACTTCCAATGATTTGCCTGTATTCTGTGATATTAACTGCCTTGCCATCCTCATCTTTTGATAATTTCATCCGGGTAGCAACCGGAGTCTTCATTTCCTTGGAATTATCCATTCCAAACCTTCTTAAAACTTCCTTGGCATATTTGGATTGAGAAATGAAAGTTCCATTCCTTCCTTGTGTCACCTGTAGACCAAGGAAAAACGTTAGCTCTCCAATCATTGACATTTCAAACTCATTTTTCATGAATTCAGAAAATTGTCTTCACTGAGCTTCATCTGATCCGCCAAAAATTATGTCATCGACATACACTAGCACCATCATCCTTTGATTACTGTCATTGCTGAAATAGAGATTGTAATCAACTCCTCCACGCTGAAAACCAAGCTTCTTCAAGTACTGATCAAGCCTTGAGTACCATGCCCTTGGTGCTTGTTTCAGCCCATACAATGCCTTCTTCAGCCTGCAAACTTTATTCTCATCCTCATGAATGAGAAAACCATCTGGCTGCTCAATATACACCTCCTCTTCTAGAACCCCATTCAAGAATGAGGATTTGACATCCATCTGGAACACATTGAACTTCCTTTGAACTGCGATGGCTAGGAATAATCTTATTGTCTCCAGCCTTGCAACCGGTGCAAATGTATCATCAACATCAATTCCCTCGATTTGGGAGTACCCCTTGCACACTAGACGTGCTTTGTTCCGAATCACTGTGTCATCTTCATTCATCTTGTTGCGATAGACCCATTTGGTCCCAATGACATTCTTGTCCGCTGGCCTCGAAACAATCTCCCATGTCTGGTTCTTCTCAATCTGATCAAGCTCTTCATTCATGGCCTGAACCCAGTTTTCATCTTCAGCTGCATCAGAAAAACATTTCGGCTCCACTTGAGACAAAAACGATGCTTGTTGCGATGATTTCATTCTTCGAGTCTGAACTGGAGCTGTTTGATCACCAATGATATTCTGCCTATCAATTTCAGCTCGACTCTTTGGCTTTCTCACAGACACCGACTTGACACTTTCCTCTTCATTGTCAGTATCTTCTTCTGAGTCAGCTTCTGCCACTTCTGCTCCCCCTGGGTTGCTTACCTCATCATCACTTTCATCCAGGAACTTTTCACTGGATCGTTGAGTATTCTGCTCATTTTCAACTATAGTGACATCATTGCTTTCAATGATTTTTCCCAGCCTTTTGTTGAAACATTTATACGCTTTGCTTTTCCCGGAATAGCCAAGGAATATCCCTTCATCTCCTCGTGCCTCAAACTTCCTATGATGTTCTTTGTTGAGAATGAAACACTTACTTCCAAAGATTCGAAAGTACTTCAACGTTGGCTTCTTTCCGTACCACAGTTCATATGGAGTCTTCCCTTGCTTCGGACATAACAGGGACCTGTTTGAAACATAGACCGATGTCAGAACTGCTTCCTTCCAAAATTTCTATGGTAGGTCCTTATCAATAAGCATTGTTCTGGCCATGTTGTTGATGATCCGATTTCTCCTTTCAACTACTCCATTCTGTTGGGGAGTTCTTACTGATGAAACTTGATGTCTTATCCCATGTTTCTCGAGATAGTTTTCAACCTGAATGTTGGTAAATTCCGTACCGTTATCAGTACGAAACTTCAGAATTTTCTGCCCAAGCATCTTTTCTGATTCCCTCCTGTACTGCTTTATGCAACTGAATACCTCTGTCTTATGGGTTATGATGAATACCCAGGCCATTCTGCTATAGTCATCAATGAAAAGTACATAGTACCTTTGCCCATTTATAGCTCGTGGTGAGATAGGTCCACATACATCAGCATGCACCAGTTCGAGCACTCTAGTTGATTTCTGTTCCTTTGGCCTGTATGTCTTTCTGATGATTTTCCCTTGTTGACAAGCATCACACGTATGAGTGCGATCACGTGATAGTTTGGGAAGGTCTCTAGCAGCATCACATTTAACGAGATCCTCCATAGATGGTTGGCATAGATGACCAAGTCGCTTATGCCACAGCTGGTTTTCTTCCTCTCTGGATAAAAGACAAGTATCTTCTTCCCCACTTACAAGATAGAGATTTCCCTTTGACCTTTTTCCCTGCAGAACAGCTGCTCCATCTTTTCCTTTCACAACACACATCTTCTTGGTAAATTGGATAGAGTTCCCAGAGTCACATAGTTGACTGACACTGAGTAGATTATGACTGAGACCCTCTACTACCAAGACATCAGCACGTCTCATCTCTTTGCCCCCAAACTTGGCTTTCCCTGAGCCAACAATCTTCAGGCCTTCATCATTTCCAAATTTGACAACTCCTTCTTTGTCATATTTGATGCCTGTAACAAGATCCTTATTACCCGTCATGTGGGATGTGCAACCACTATCAAGGATCCAAACACCAGATCGATCTGATGCTTTAAGGGCAATCTCCGCCACCACAGCCTTCTCATTTTTCTTCTTCTTGGTCCATACTTTTTCTTTCACACTCGGCATGGATTGAGGCTTCTGTTCTTTCTCAGAGTATGATGGACCACCCTCATCTTGTAGAGCTGCAAATCTGTTCTGAACTTTTAACTCACTTGTTGGTTTATTGATCTACTGCTTGCGAACATTTTGATTATTCTTTGACACATTTCTCTGAATGATTGATGTGCAATACCTAGCCATGTGTCCAAATCCTCCGCACCAAAAACAGTTTCCTTCAAAATGTGTTCTGGAAAACCGTTCTCTGTTTGGCTGTCGTCTCTGCTCATGTTCCCTTCTGTATCTCTTGGCTATGGAACACACAAACTGTGAATGTCCCATTTTCCCACAGCAATAACACCTGATATAGGATGCATTCCCTCGTGATATTTCAGCACTGTGATTTCCCCTTTGGGATCTCTGAATATTCTGATTCTGTTTTGTTCCCAAATCAACCTTCACTTTCGGGATGAGTGCTTGCGGTCTGACTGCAATTGTCGCCAATTTTTGTTCTTGACTAAGCCCAGAAACGACCTTAACATCTGAGCTCAATTGCTGTTTCTTTCCTACTGAACTGCTAGGCTCCGCTTTCATCTTCTCTGTCTTCTGAATAGCCTGCTTTTCAGATATCACATTGGGGGTCAAGAGTTTATCTTGATCCTTGAGTTTTTGTCGCAGACTGACCACTTCTTCTTCAAGCTCTTTGATACATCTAACCTGCTCCTTTCCTGTGTTTGTCAGACAATCAATTTCCTTCTTTTGTTCCTCAATTTTAAGCTTATACTCAACAATATTTTCTGAGCTCTCTGGTGTTGAGGATTTTAGTATTTCAATTTCTTCTAACAGCTCAGACTTTTCTTCATCCTGTTGTTGCATGTAGAGTTTGGCATCACGAACCACTTTATTGGCTTTCTTCGTTTTGGCTCTCCAAACATCTATCTCCTCAAGAGCTGCTTCCAATTCGGCTTCCATATCAATTCTCCCTTCAATTTCTTCTTCTTCTTTAGCATCAGCTTCTTCTCCCTTTTGAGAACTACCAACAATTTCCACCAAGGCATTTACCCCACGATCTCTGCAATTTTCTATTTCCTCAACTTCTTCATCCTCAGACTCATCTGAACTTTCAAATTCTTGTGAGAGAAGATTCTTTTTCTTGAAGAAATTTCTCTTGAATTGTTTCTTCCCTTTCACAAAAGCTAAAGACTTCTTTTTGGTAATTTCAGCGTCATCATCATCATCATCATCTTGAAACTTCTTAGGGCATCTTGCCGCAAGATGACCAACCTTTCCACATCTAAAGCATGCTAGTGGAAGTTTACCTTTAAACTTTCCTCTTCCTCTTTGTAGATTCGAAGAAAGGAATGACATCACCTCATCTGTCTCTTCTTCTTCATTAGAATATTCAATGGTGAGCTTCTTCATGGCCTTAAATGCCACCTCTTTAGACTTCCCCTTTTCCACAGCCTCATTATCATCGTTCCTCATTTCATATGCAACCAAGGTACTGTGCAAATTGTCCAATGTCAGCTCTTTTGGATCTTTATCTTCTAGTACTGAAACTTTCGGATTGAACCGAGGTGGAAGTTTCCTCAAGATGCGCTTTACAATCTTTATGTCTTCAATGACTTCTCCAAGACCTCGCATATCTTCCACAACAATGTTTACCCTATCAAAGAATGCGTCAACAGACTCATTCGGGTTCATTTTCAGATCTTCATATTTGTTCCACAACACCTGCAGCTTTGCCTCTCTGACTTTTGTGTCCCCTTCATATATATTCAAAAGCTTTTCCCACATGGAATGTGACGTTTTTCATGACATCACCTTTGTGTAGATGGGATTGGAAAGGGATCCCCCTAAGGTATTGATTGCTTTGGAATCAGCATCCAACTCTCTATGCTCAGCTTCTGATAAGGCACCACTATTAATATCAGCTGTGATACCATGCATAGCTGCTGAAAACACATCCATTCCCAAGGATCGGAAATAGTGTTGCATCCGATTCTTCCATATCTGAAAATTATATCCGTCGAAGATCGGAATCCCTTTATGATTGGTTACCTCCATTGAGAGAAGAACAACTTTCAACATTTCCCTCTGATACCACTTGTTAGATCCACTAGGCTGGATACCCTGAGAGGGGGGGTGAATCAGGGTATGACTAATTAAAAATTAATGCCCGTTCTGATCTTGTTTCGCTGTTAAGTAAAACACTCTTCTCTCTTTTCCCTGTTGCACGATATAAACAGAATGTAAAGCAAGCACAGGACACGGCAATTTTACTTGATTCACCGCTAAGGGCTACGTCCAATGAGCATACGCCGACAGGTTTCCGGTCGTACCAAATTCCACTAATCTTCACTAGCTGTGGATTACAAGGTTCGGGCTAGATCACTTCTATGCCCAGGCTCACTGCCTTTACAATGTTTAGGGTCAGCTCACTGCTTTCCCAAGGGTCACTCCCTGTTTCTCTCTCTCTGGCTCACTGCCGGTGGAGAGGATCACCTTCTTCCTCTTCCTGAGCTCACTGCTCTTGGATGGAATCCACTCACAGTTTATAGACCTGTAGGTCTCTTCATTTTCCTGAAAGAATGCATCTTCTCTTGTATGTAGATGCTCTGTTGAAGTTTAACTTTCACCCGTTGATGAATATCTCTTTGCACCGAAGGTATCGGGCAAACTTCCAGCTTCCACACAGTCTGAAAATCACTACGGTAACAAAACCTTACTTGGCGCGCAAGTCAACCTCAGCGCGCAAGTATCGGCGCGCAAGTCACAATGGGCGCGCAAGTCCTCCTCTGACACTTGCGCGACACAAGCTTCCTCAACTCCAAACTTGCGCGACTCTCTTCCCTTTACGCCCAAACCACCATTGGTGCGCAACTGCAAACCGGCGCGCAACTTCTAACACCGGCGCACAACTTCAACCACTGGCGCGCAAGTCCCACCTGCGCGACCACACACACCACTTGCGCGACCACCACACCTGCGCGACGGGAGCTCTCGTCTTGAACTCCGGTAAGAAATGAGGAGGGTGGTCCGGTATTTATAGGCAATCTGACCACCCTGCGCGACGGCGCGCAAGTCACCTGCGCGACCCAATTTCGGCGCGCAAGTCTCCTCTCCTTTAGACACTTGCGCGACCAACCCCCAAACTTGCGCGAACCTATTTCCTTAGCCATATTTTGATCTTCTGATCTTGAAAAACATGTGGCGCGCAAGTTTCCTATACTCCAAGTCCACGGCGCGCAAGTCCCTTTGCCAAAAACACTTTTCTTCATTTGCCGATTTTCAGGCCCAAAAATTTGGCAAACACTGGAAAACGGCGTCACCTTGTATCTGTTCTTTTGTACCACCTCCAGATGTTCCATTCCTTTTATCGACGTTCTTGAATCAAACATGGATCGTTGACCTCAGCTCTTGAACTCGACATTCCATCATGAAATCCTCTTTGTCAACAATCACAACTCAGATGTCCACTTTTTCAACAAACACAATCACCTCAAAAAGGCTTCAATGATACCTTGAGGGATTTTTGCCCAACAGGAAGAGATTGACATTATGAACTAGAAATATATCAATTTATAAAATTTCCTAATATTCTTAAATATTAAAATAATTGCATAACTTTAGGAAAAGGATCTTGAAATAAAAATGTTATCATAAGAAATTCATATCTAATAAATCAAAAATTATTTTAAATCATCATATATTTATAGTTTTGAGTTTCTTAACATTCCATTGATCATTCACTTTATTTGAATAAATTATCCCTTTCACTCTCTACAATTATTCTTGTTTTTCTTCCATGTTCATATCATCACTTCCCTCAAATGTTATCCTACATGGAAACTTAGTTATGTGTTAGTCTAGATGAAATTTTTACTTACCATTATCTCTTATTAAGAGGATTAATTATAAAAAAAATTATAATTTCAGCTTCCAGCAAATGTATTTTCAAATATCAAACCCTCTATTTCTTTAATCAAAATTAAATTCTGAAGATGTAATTTATTTAAGGGGGTAGAATGTAATGCCCTAAGATTTTAAAATATAAACATAATACATGATAGTGTAAATGACACACAAAAAAAATATTAAAATAGAATTTATCACACCAATAATTTGTGATATAATTTATATAAAATAAATTCAATCTATTATATATCTTTTGTCGCACGCAATGTCATGTTTAAATGAAACATGATACTCCATTAAAATATTGTTATTTAAACATGACAATTATAACCTAGTTGTTAAGTTGACAGCAATGAGTAGGAATAAATAAATTATGAAAATTATATTGTTTTCAAAAGTATGAAATAAATTTTATGATTATATATTAATTAGAAATAAAATAATAATCATTTGTAATAAAAAATATTGATTTATGAAAAACTATATTTTTCAAAAAGGTGGTTTAGTCACGATTTTCAAAGATAATATAAAAATAATATATAACAGTTTTGAAAATATTATTTTAAAAAATAGACTTCATTCTTATAATATAAATTTCAAAATTATCTTAAGGTGAATTTTTTTTATTTTCAAGAAATGAGTAATTTTTTGAATAATATATAAAAATAATGTTTTTTATTTGAAAAAAACATTTTAAATTAAATTATTTACAATGATAAATTTTGTTTAAATTTTTTTTAAAGTAATATTAGTTAAATTGTATTAAAATATAACTAATTTAGGTTATTTTAAATAGTTTCAAATTCAATTCTGATATATAAACTTTTTAATCTTTTTATTATTTTTATTTGGAAAAATTGTTTTTTTGAAACGTCGGCGAGTTTAATTTTAAATTGGTTTCATAATATTATATTAATTGAATTATAAAAATATATTACATATTTTTAATCATAATAATTTATATTTTATAATATGTTAGCATAAATTTTTTACAGAAATGAATAGTGAGTATAGTAAAAATTAAATATCGTAGTTAAGGTACTAATTGATTTACCAGTGGTTAAAATAAAAATATAAGTGTTAAAATAAAAAATAAAATTATCTATCACCCATTGTGTATCCTTATTTCGACCTTACATCACTCTATTTTGGGAATGATCCATTTTGGATAATTTTTTCAGGATAAAAATGTGTATATCAGTTTTTATTTTTTTTAAAAATCGATGTGTGCTCTCTCCCTTAGTTATTAAAGGCCACCCCATCTCCTCCTCTCTTCACACTTAATATACCATTAGGATTTAGAAAAACCTATAAAAATATTTTATTTACATATATCCCCACATCCTAGAGGCCTTATTATAACTAGGAATCCCTCCTTTGAAATATTTAGATATATACTTAAAAAGGATCTCAGAAGAAGAGGTAAAATTCTTAAACATAAGTATTTTTTTTATTTATTATTCCATATCCTTAAAATAATCTTAAACTATGGCAATATAATAACATAATTATATCTTATATATTGATTTATTTATATTTCCATGTAATAACATATATCAATCTCCACTTCCATCAAAAGGAAAACAAAAATATTGATCATGTGTATTTGATTTTATCACAAATCATTAATTATTTAATCAAGGGGAAAGAGTACATAAACAGGGGGAAGGGAACAACAGAGGACCCCGGATTAGGGGGGTCTGAAATAGTGGAGACCGAGGGCATCCCCTTGGATAAGGTTAACCCCCTCCAACTTAATGGTGGTTGCATTGGAAAGGTCAGTGACAGAGGAGCCCGGGGCTGCAAGAGATGCGAGGAAGTCTGCAACTTTGTTCCCCTCTCTCCAGGTATGGGTGATTCGATCCTGGTTGTTGAGAAGTTGTTTTCATATCCTAACGATGTATAAGACTGACCAAGGGGTGGCACATCTTCCTAGTAAGGATTCATTAATAATCCTTGAGTCTGTTTCCACCTCGTATAGGGAAATATTCTTCTATTTGCAAAGACTCAACCCCATGAGAACTACATTCACCTCTTCCTGAAGAGCACTATCATCACCATAGTGCACTGTGAAAGCAAAGAAAACACTCCCTTCTGGATTTCGAACCACTCCACCACCTCTCATGGCTCCCGCAATGCATGATCCATCAGTGTTAAGTTTAAATCCAGTTGTTGGCGGAACCCATTTAATCCAACGGTCGCGTGCTCTGTCCATATGAGGGTTGGTCGAAGGGGAACGGGCCTACAGGATATGGAGGGAGGGAGCTTCGTGCCAATTATCAACAAGAGATACCATATCAATCAATAAGCTCTTGGTTTTCATGATAACGGACCGTCCTGTGGAGGAAGATCCCTCAAATCTATCCCTGTTCCGAGCTTTCCAGAGGCACCAGTATCCAGCACTGAGGATAATTGACCTCGCTGCTCTCTTGGGACCTTTATCGGTAGTCCCCTGAAACCTACTCTCCAAGAACGGCAGGTCCTGATGATGAGGTGAATGAATCACTGTGAAATCTCTGAGGGAATCTCAAACACCTCTCACCCACTCCCCTTATAAAAAGATATGGCTTGTGGTTTCTTCCCTCTTGTTTTTTCAGCATTGACAATACGATGCTAGATTTACGCCAATTTTCTTGATTTCTTTGTTCGATGAAATCTCGTGATTCCTTATGCGCTAAACCAGAAATTTGTACTTGCTCGGAAGCTTATTATACCAGACCAAGTCGTTCAAGCTATCATGATGATCCTGGGTGGTTGAGATCCTTCGGTAATCCTTGAGATTGAACTTACCGGACCAAGAGGGGGTGAACACACATTGGTCCGTCTCCGAGTTAATGAGGATAGAATCAAAAACATTAAGCTGGTCCGTGTCAAGCACCACCTTGATGAATTTAGGATGAGCACTCACCTACTTAAAGGTAATCATTGGGTCCAGACACCCCGGGAATCCAAGCACTGATCCCACCCAGTTCTGTGTCTAGAAAGGAATACTGCCTTCTCCCACAACCCACTGGGATTTCTGTTGGAGGCTAGGGATAAGAGAGTAGACTGAATTCCAGAGGGGGGATCCCTACACGTTGTCGGCTTCCATGGAACTGTCATAGTTGTAGGACATGATCCGCCCCCAGAGGGACCGGTTCTCCGCGACCTCCCAGGCGAGTTTGGCATGCATGACATGAAGTGTGTCCCTCAAGCTTTTAACATTAATACCTCATTCCGGAATGGGACGTGCCATTATTCCCCATGTGACCTAGTGCCTCTTCCCCTTGGCAAGCACACCCCATAAGAAATTAGCCAGGATCCTGTCAACTGCTTTGATCACCCCCTTTGGCACCGAAGTGGAATCCATCGCATGAACCAGGATAGTAGCCAACACACTGTTAACCAGTGAAATGTGCCCTTCAAAGGATAAGAAGTGGCTCTTCCAGTTGAGGATGCACCCTGTAATTCTGCTCACCACATGATTAAAGTCTCGAATACGCGTTTTGCAGGGCGAAAGATGGGCCCCAAGGTATTCCATCAGGAAGTGACTAGGCTTCATGTCCATGATACTGCAAATAAGGTTCGCGCGACCAGCTCCACACTTTTTTGAGATATATAAATCACTCTTGGAGTAGTTGATCACCTGACCACTCCAATAACAGTATTCTTCAAGGATCCTCTTAATGCCACGCGCAAATCTTTTTTCTGCATTCTAAAAGATAATTGTATCATCTGTAAACATCAAATGTGAGATGGGAGGGAGTTTCTTTTTCCTTCAATAAGGGAGTATACTACCAGTGAGGATACCTTGGTTCAGAAGACGGCGAAGCGCGTCCTGCATAAGGATGAACAGGGTAGGGGAGATTGGGTCACCTTGTCGTAAGCCACGAGTGGCCTTAAGAAATCCATGTGACCTCCCCCTGAACGAGACATTCATCCATGGAGAACTAAAGCATCTGAAGAGGATGTATGAGGCATTGGAAAATAGTCCCATGCAAGCTAAGTCCTTGTTCACAAAACCACATTCAAGCCTGTCATATGCCTTGGTCATATCTAATTTGATGATCATGTTGGAACCGTGAGTTTTAGCATTAATATCCCTTATCATCTCCTGTTCTAGGGCTATAACTCCCTTTATATAATGCCCTCTCACAAAACCATGTTTCTCCATGGAAATCCAGTGGGGTAAGTGCATGGGCAACCTCGTGTTAAGAATAATCGCAAATATTTTTTAGGTGAAGTTACACATGCTCACGGGCCTGTAGTGTAGAAGGGAGGAGGGGTCCTTAACCTTCAGAATGAGCACCAAGGTCATGGCAGCTGCAACCCATGGGAGAGATCCTCCTTTGAAAAAGTCCTGTACTGTTACAACAATTTTACCTTTGACCTCATCCCACGCCACTCTATAAAACAAACTAGGAAAACAGTCAGGTCCCGGAGCGCTCTCTGGGTTGAGACTCATCATGGATTGGTGAATCTCTGACTCCTCTGGGATCCCTTCCATTCATGCATTGTCTGCGGAGGATATGTTGTTTGGAATTGCCTCCCAAAGCTCTGCATAACCACCTGGGTACCCACTGGCCATCCTGATGTTAGGCCCTGCAAGGATGTCTTTGAATAAGGAGTAGGCCATTCCTTCCACGACATCTCTATCATCCGTGTAACTCCCGTCATCGAGCCTGATATTGGGCTTAATGGGAAGTCTTTTCTCCCTAATGCAGGCATGAAAGTTGGGCGTTTTCTTATCTCCCTCATGCATCCATTTAATCCTTGATTCCTCCCGAGCCACATGTTCCTGTATAAGGACCAATTCCTCAAGATTATTCTTCTTGACAGACAGCTCCTCAAAAATAAAATCATTCTAGCCTTCCTCCAGACTAGATTCCAAGCATTAAATCTCATGTTTGAGATCCTCCATCACCTGATTGATAGAGCCGAGGTCCCCTACCCAATCCTTTAACCTCATTTTAATTCGCCTTAGTTTATTATGCAAGGCCACCCAGGAAAACCCTTGTACTGGTTCCCTCTAGAAATCTCTCACCACGTAAAGAAGCCCCAGATTCCAAGTCCATTGACCATAAAACCTGAACCTACCTTGATGGATATGCCTTGAGGATAGGGAGACTAGAAATGGTGAGTGATCCAATATGCCGCGCACCAGATGATCCACCTGAGAGTCCGGGAACTTGGTTATGGCATGAACGTTAGAAAGACATTGGTCGAGATGACCCCAGCAACGTCGATACCCATTTTGATTGTTTCACCTTGTGAAGTGATCACCAATGTACCCCAAATCCATTAAACCCTTGGTAGCCATGAACTGGATGAAGTCCATGCTAGCGCGGCGCAGGAACATCCCACGTCCTTTTTTCTCTGATAGATCCGTGATGATGTTGAAGTCCCCGCAAATGATCCACGGTTCACTTCCTGGATCGAACATACTGATATCCTCCCACAGAGTCTCCCTTCTTCCACTATCACAGCTTCCATAGACAAAGGATACACAGATAGTGATAGAGCCCTTAGTCACCCTCGTCGTGACTAACTGGCCCCCCACCTGTATCAAGTCCACAGAGATTTACTTCCTCCAAAAGATCCATATGTGTCGGTTAGTTAGTGACGTTTTCATGGATGCATGCATGCTGATCATGTGGGTGACCTCCTACAGCTTGGATGGGTCCTACTTGGGCTCTAGAACAGCAGCAATGAGCACTCTGTTTTCTTGATCTCTGAAGCTATGTAGTCAGACTTCACCCTCGCTCCAAGGCCACGATATTTCCAAATGAAGATGGGAATCATTGATAAACCTTTTTCCTGACTTTGGCCCCAGGCATCGTGGTCTTAAGCTGAAAATGGGAGAGACACTCCCTAATCTGTGACTTTTGTTGTTTGAACTTCACACGGGTACACACACCTGGTCTGTTTTCCAGAATGTTTGAAGGTGACGATTGTAGTCGAGAGAGGATCTTGATTGTCTTCCCTCTCACAGCACTTGGGGGAGATATTTCCATCGGACACTTACCCTTCTCCCGACACTCCTGAGTACCCAAGTCTGCATGCCCATCCAGCCCAACCACACCAAGGACACCACCTACTCCCGGCCGAGGGAGGGGAGCATCTGGCTTGCCTTCGACCTCGATCATACCGACCTCATCAGAGGACACCTCATAACCGGGGAGAAGCAAAACTAGGGGCTTCCGAAAGCCAGCAGAGGATCGCACCAGGTGTTCCAATAACCCACCCGCAGAGAGGATCTGGTGGGGAGCGTAAGCCCAACAAGCAAGCTTGACCATCCAAGAAGGAGGGTCCCTTCGAACAAGGGGAACCAGTGCTCCGCTTGGCGCACCACCACCGGACAAAGAACTCGACAGCCGGGGATGTAGGAAGGAGGGGACGAAGGTGAAAGGGACCCATAGAACCGAAGCCCCTCCTAAGCCATAGAGGAGAAAGAACTATACGATCTATGAGAAGAGGAGCCGCTCCCCGGTGTTGACCCGCCCTCACCCCCGAGGTTTCCGTGGCGACGCCGCCTACACATCTGTTGTGAATGACCTTGAAGGAAGGAAGAGGAACAGAACCTAGGATACACCGGATAAGCAATGTCATGGTTACACAACTCTGAGCCCTGGACCTTCAGAGAGAGATGCTCCAGGATGGGGTTGGATAGATCAAGATCAACGCACATCCTGACAATCGACATATCCGCACCACACCCGGTACAGTCATCCAGACAGAGAAAACCTCCCAGGGAATCACCAATGGCTTTAAGAAAGGACCCATTCGGGAAGGGCAACAGAATCCCTAGAAGGTTGATCCAAACCGCCGCTTTAGGTCTCTCCTTTCCTTTGTGAGAATCTAGTGACCACCGCACCAGACTGAACCGCCACCGACCCACACACCGGGGGGCATTATACTAAGCTTGTATGAAGTCATCTTCTGAGGAGAAGACCAGACAGAAGGATAGACGGTGAACCAAAGAGATACGAATTGGAGCCTGCAAACCCCAGGAGTCCACACATCATTTGAAGATTGACAAAGGGGGCTTCCCTCCCCAAAATCTAGAAAAAAGTGTCCATTTCAGGCCATCAATATCCGTATCAAAGTCTGCCACCGATACATCTAAAGAGAGGCCAGATCTAGCCCTCAAAACCACTGGATACACCAGGGGAGCCTCTGGGAAATAGGGACGCTGAAAGCTGTAGAGAGAGCCACAAAGCGCCTCCTTGAAGGAAACTGCAGACCGGCTAGGCCAAGGAGAAGAGCCAGAAGGCGCCAGGGCTAGAGGAGATCCACCTCCGCTGAGGCTCGAGACAGGATCAAAGGTCATCCCCGCCGCATCCGCCGTCTGAGATCGAGCAGCCTGAGGAGCAGCGGGCGGAAATATTTGAAAACGTTCAAGTGCATGAGGCGCGTTGTTTTGGGTAGAGGAGGCCATTGTATTTGATTTTATGATTTCACATATAACTTCTTACTTACCATTCTATAAAGGATATGATAATGTCACTCTTGTGTATTATGGATTACCACCTTGCAAAGCAAATTGAATCATTTTTCACCTATGATTTAGATTAAAGGTAGTAAGGTTAATATTAATAAATATATGTGATATTTATAACCGAAAAAATTAAATGAATATAATAACACATCTAAATTCTCGTGCATACATGTGGACTACCACCTCTACGTAGAAATGTCAAATTTTTTCATTTTATTCTTACCTATATGGTAATAAGTATGGAACTGATTAAAATAAATTATATATATAACATAATATTGATTCTATAATGATCAATTGATATTTATTTTCCTTTTATTACACATATCCTATTATCTCTACAAATGGTGTCATTCACTTTCAATAATTTAATTTTATAGTTTACTCTAAAAAAATATATAATTAATATATATGATATTTATATCATGTTTTACATTTTTTATATTATGTAACTATGATCAATGTAAAAGGAATGAATATAATAAATCAAAATATACATGTAAATCAAAAAAATTATTACTGAAAAAAATGATTTTCACAAAGAATTTTTAATAAACATGGGATAAAATACCTTAATAAATTTCTATACAGTATGATATAAGTGATTACGGTTCTGTAACAGATTTACAATACACATGAATTTATTATACAAGAGGTTCAGACACATACGAAGAAATTAAAACCTGAGGTGAGGGTTTCTCATTTCACTTTTTCTTCCATTAGACTTTTGTCATATTCACAAATTATTACTTTGGTGTAGTGTATATAATTCACCTTTTGATATGTTGTATCACAAGTCTATTTAACATCATGGTATATAATTTTTCATTTGATTTTATTCCTATCATGATTCTTATGATTCAAAAATTACAATAGTGGTAAGAGATATATGTTTCAATATAATTTTAATCAGAATATTTTATACTTCAATTTCTATTAATGAAAATTTTTTAATCATTCACTAAAAATCCAATTTAATATTATTATCTTATATTTATTTATGAACTTTTCAAGAAATAGTTCAATATTCATCTCTTTGGTATATAAATTGATTAATAAAATGTATTTAATAAAATATTTTCTTCATTTATCACTTTATTAAAAAATCCTTTTTCTTCCAAAATAATTTTTTCTAAAAAAATTTAAAAAAAATATATAAATATTCTCCAAATGATTTATTATATAGATCTTTACCCATGTTTTAATTTTTTAAAAAAATTAAATTGAATCCTTATGTCATTTTCTAATCAAGTTCTATTTGGATTTTACCATAAATGTGAAAGGAATGTATCTTTAACCTGTACGGTATGAACAAAATTTTCTACCATCATGAACACTCATTGATTTAAAGATTAATTAAAAAGTATAAAATGATATTTTTAAATAAATTTTATTAATATTCTATAAATTTTTTATTTTTAAAATTGATTTTCAAAGTAAAAAATGATATTTTCCTCAAAAATTATTTTAATGGAATTTTTTATGGTAATATTATTCATTAGAAACCAAAACCCTTATTTTACGTATGCTCCATTGTGAATATTCTATAATGATACCATCCTTATTATTTCTCTGGTTGGTTTATGATTATTTGGACTCGGGTAGTACTACTTTAATATCGTTCTCCATATTAATCAGAATGGATTATGATTATGTTTATTGATTCATGTAATTTTTAATTGGTTTTTTAATAAGAATTATTTTATTGATTATGTTTCACCCCTTTCAAATGATTAATTCTCTAGACTTATCAAGTGAATGGGGGGCCTGTTATAACCCCTCAAAGCATCAATAAACTAATTTCATATTTGTTAATTATTCTTATTCTTTATTCACAATGAGTTCCTCCTATGATATAAGAAGCATTCCAATAATCTCCTTTATATGTAATTTTATAATGTCATGGGATTCCATGATGGAAATAGAGGTTTCTCTCCACCTATAAGGTTGACACCTCAAAAGTCGAATCACTTGATCTTTATACAATACTATCTTCCCAAGAGAATAATGTTTTTAAAAATCTTATTGAACCTGAGATACATCTCAGAAATGGTTTTGTGAGTTTTCATCTTGAATGTATCATATTTAATGGTGTAAATATTTATGTTTATATCATTACCAATCCATGTTCCTTCATGAGAAACATTATGTATGTCCCATATTTCAAAATTAATAGAACAACTAGATATTCTATTAAATTTTTCTTATCCTAAATTATAGTATAAATTGTTAATATATTTATAGTTATATTCATAGGTATCCCCATTGTATCACCATATTCAGCTCTAGCAGCTTTTGGTTTTCATATTTATCCTCGATGGTGGTCAAAATATCAATACACATTCATTCTATATGGATATCCATTTGATCTTCCACTGAACATAATTTATTCAATTAAAATAATGAGGTTGTTTTATGTAAGTTTCGGGTTATCTTCTATTAATCTATAAAGTAAAAAATTTAGAGTTAATAGAAATTATGATATCTTATGGTAAAACTAAATAAAATTAAAATGTAATTAGAAAATCCTCTAACACCAAATGTTGTTTAGAGTGAGACACCAAAGAGTGGGTGAATTCAGTTTACAATTAAAATTTCCATTAAAAAAAATATAAAATAAATTCCCTATCATCTAAAAACACCCTATTAATTGAAATAGAAGATATATATAATTTCATAATTCAAATAATTTCCCAAAATATTTATCATAACATCGTTAAAATATGTTTCAAATTATTTTTACTATTGAAATAGGTTTAATATACTAAAATGAATTATATAAAACACAAATTTAATTAAACTATCAATGTATAGTTTTTTTATAGTTTAGAAAATAGATTTTGTTTTTAATAGAAAAAATGGGAAATCACATAAAATATTTAATAAATGGGTTCAGTCTCAAGCTGAGACCTAATCCTATCCACTTATGAATCTCCTACTACAAAGTTTTTTATTAAAGAAAAAAATGGTCCACAACCTAAATTGGGTTTTACAAATAGTGAATAGGGTTATCATGACTATACATAGCCTCTTTTATAGTTTTACATGGGAGAAATAAAATAAATAAAATTGAACACAAATACACTATGATTAACATCATGTTCTACAGTTCTTCATTGGATAAAATAAGTAAAAAAATATGATATAGTTACTAGAACTATCTAGTACAGTACATGAGCCTATGTTTTTATATAAAAAGATTATAACAAAAAAACTTTATAAAAATAATCTTGATAAGGAAGTTAAAATGGTACAAAACTTGATTATTTGATACATCTCTGTTGATTAGCTTCAGTTTTCCATAATTCATTTAATTCTTCTTTTACATGGCTCAACTGAGTTTTCACATAAGGATAATGAAAATGTAGTGTTGTATAATTTTCTAAGAGATTCACTAGTGTATTATAATATATTAGTAAATGTGTATATTTTTATGTTGAACACTACATGTAACACCCCCTAGGTGTCTATGAGAAGTTATTCTTATTATTGGTATTTCCATCTCAAAGTTTCCATTGGAAAAAATTCATTTTTCCTTAATTAAAGGGGGTATAAAATTAATTCTCTAAAATATAGACATTGAGGATTTGAAAATATTAATTTTCTTAAGTTAGACCTGGTATGTTGTCTCCTCTTAAAACATGGTTACTTAGGATCATGGTCGGTTGTCGCTGACAATTCATATGGCCACATGATTTCTTTATATGGTAGGTTGATCTATTTATATGGCGGGTTCTTTTCTTCACACTATAACTTCTTTTCTTCATGTGGTCACATCATCTCTTCAAATAACAACTTGTGTTTCTTGCACAGTAAGATTACTTTTTAATATGTTAGGTACTTTAATTCATGTGTTCACTACAATATAGACACACACGATCAGTAAAATACTTAAATAAATTCTAAACACCTTTCACATGGTAACTTGGTTTATCATGTAGTAGTTTGATCGTCAACATGTGGTCGGTTCAGTACACTTTTAGTTCCAAGAATTTTAACATGTGGTCAATTAAATATACTTATGATTAGTGGTAAAACAATGTGGTGTAGGTTCCACATGGTCACTTAAACTTCAAGATTGGTTCAAATTCATCACATTTGTAGGTTTTAAGGGTCTGTTCAAGAATTTTCCAATTTTACCAATTTGGATAGAAAAAAATTAATGATCATAAAACATTAAATTCATTATAAATATAATAAACATGTTTTTGAAACACTAAAATATGGATGTGTTGGAATTAGACAAAAATTATGATTAACATATTGGTTTTCTTTGACTTATGTCAATCATATCCTATGATTATGTTTATTACACTTCCTTTTGTTATGATCTATTTTTATGTTTATAAGGTTCATAATCATCTCAAAATTATTTCCTCATGGAAATGTCGTATACCCCGATTATGGTCTCATATGGATATGTTTATTTTTTCTCCAAAAACTTTATGTTATTTTAAATTATCATCCATATTTCTATAAATGTTATATTATATGTTTCTCTTTGGTGGGATATTTAGATCCCCCTTTACCTTTCTTATAAATTTTCATAGGGTTCTTGATACAGTTATATGCCTTGGATTCATTCATGTGTGTAGAATTTTATAGAATAATTTTATGTTTCATTATGTTATAATATGTTTATATAGATACTTTCAAGTATAATAAACTATTTGTTTTAGGTAGTGTTTTTTGGTCATTATTTGTTATCTATAATCGTGTAAAATGGTTTTAAATTCATGAATGTGTTTTTATGCCACATTAGGCACGATAGAACAATTTTCAAAAAATTTAATGGTATAATACTCTCTGAATTGAACTCACTTTCTAAGACTAAGGTATGGGGTGAATTTTAAAAACTAAAAATGTGGTTAAAAATGTATATTAAAAATGAATATTTATATAAAAGGGAAATTGTGAAAATAAAGTTATGAGTTTTAAATCTTGATTTGTAGAATAATGGTTTTTACAAACACATAGTAATGATTATGATGCAATATATTCTCCTCAGATGGATTTTATAACATTTTGTTATCAATGATATTAGATATACATGAATAACATGAACATTTATATAGAATAATATATATTTATAGATCCTCATCCCATTAAATTTAATAAATTATCACAATTACTAAATAAATCAATGAGTATGTTATATAACTATTTTAATTGAATATTTGATAAAATATGGTCATAAAAAATCCAATTTGGCCATTTTTTTAAAATGATAATTTGATTTGAATTTATATTCAATGAATTAAATTTTTAAGATTTAAATATTATTTAGATGATTAATAAAATCTCAAAGGTATAGATGTATTTAAAGATAAATATTTTAAATGTATGACATTGAATATATAAATTTTTTCCATGGATTTTAATAGAACTTTTGGAATATATAATTTTTTTCAATCAGTCAAGTTATAATAAATATTTTCAAAAACAATTTTACATGTATAATTCACTTCATTATATATGTTAATTTTTTTTGGAATAAATTAGTATTTTATTAAAAATTTATTGTGATGCATTCAATAATTTTTTGTTCAAGGATTTTTTTATTCTAAAAAGTCAAAATAAAATTTAGTTTGTGATGATAATGTTGTATATTAATTTATGATGGACTTTATAAAAACATATCATGATCATAGTAGCATAATATAACCAATTAAATGATTGATATATCATAATTGAATCAATACGTACATATATAAAAAAACATGATCATTTTTACCTCATATCTAGTAATATACTCTTTATAGTATCTATATAATAATGATCACTTGTTGATATCCTAAAGACTTTATCCTCCAAAGGAAGTATGTTGTCTACTTGAATTTATATATGTCATGAGTGGGTCCCTCAAAACTCCACTTTTTTTATAGAAACATTTCCTAAAATATAAATTGATAACTCTATTGAAGAAAGATTTGGATTAAATTAAAGAACATACAAAACACCCAATAAAAGGATCGAATCCATTATATAGATTTCATTCATTTAACGAAGTAATTCAAGAATTGGTTTCCAATTTTTTGTAGTCAAATTACATTACTCATAATTTAAACTTATTAGTTTATTTTAATCATTGAGAATATTAAATGACTAAAGTATATTTTTTATCCAATAAATGAATCAAATCTTTGATTCAAATCTAATAAGAAACTATTTGAGGTAAATTTAAGAGGCACATGCACTCAAAATCGTACATCATATTCCATATCACATGTCATACTATAAAACATAGGCATTACCATGCCTTTAATATTATAGCTATATTATTTCTAACTTAATTAATTATATGAATATTATTTGTTACAATATGGATGAATCATATACTACAATTAATACTATATTAGTAAATATCTATAAATCTATCACTTAAACTGAAATCCCATACTGGATTTATGAAAAACTTCACCACTCATTGTTAATCCATCCAAACTTCTTTGGATACAGTTTATCAAGATCACTTGTTTTTGGAATAAAAATTTTGTCCAAAATTATACTATTTAATCTAAGTCATATCCATATTACCTGATGTGCCAGTGTGGCACTAAAAACAAATATGAATCCATAAATTAATAAAATTATGGAAAGGGAAACATGTTGGGAATCATAATTGTTACTCAAGATATAAATAATTCTAGAAATATCTTTATCAAACACACCCATAACTCAATAATAACATACCTAAAATTATATTTATCATGTACATCATATGTGTAATTATATAACCAAATTTTTCAATGACATAAAGTGACCATTAAATAAAGAAAAATTCCATCTAATAAAAGAAAAATAATTAATTTTTTATTATTTGGATATATTGATCTTACATAATGATTACAACATATGTCAATCATATGAATAAATAAGAAGATGACATGTAACTTACCAGGGATTTTTCATGTATTTCTTCAACAATGTAGTTTAAAGATCCATTATATTTAAATTTCATATAAGTGGAAAAATACCATCTTTGAAAACCTCAGTTGATGGAATGATTAATGACATAACAAATTACCCCTGATTAACTCAGCATCAAGGCTAGAATAAAAAAGGGTATCAAAGTATAAATGTTCAGACGATAAATGACTTTCTAACATTAGGTAATGGGGATTCATAATAAGTATACACCCTCTAAATATAATTGATTTTATATCATTTCATAGGATATAATTTAGTGGGTAAGTCCATATAATGATTCTCTATTTATTATCTCATGATTCTTCTCTTTATATCACATACAATATTCTACTCACAATAATTTTGAAATATCATCATAAACCATAATACTTTGTGATAAAAATTAATTCAGAATAAATTAAATTCATACTTTTAGGGGATATCATCATTACAATTTTAATGTAATATATGAAACACACATGAATAAATGATAAATTGGCATGGAATTTATTATAAAACCTAGACACAATTTACAACAATTACTTCCAGTATCTCTCATGACAAATACTAGGTGATTAAACACAAACCTCATGTTTTTTATGTTAATGGTTTTTTCAAAGGATATTATACATTATCATTGTTTGTGACCCATCTGATCTTTATAACTTTGATGTCAATGATATCAAAAATGAAATGGTATTTGTAAAGGATATGTTTATTCCTTTGGTGTTAGCAGGGCTCCTTATCTTAAAAAATTGCTCCATTTTTTACATAACAATTAGAAATTCATACATTAATGATAGTAACCACACCAAGTTCAGTTATTCACTTCTTTATCTGAATAGAACCCACCACAGTATATTATGTTGTTATATATATTACATTTATTTTAAAGTCCACCACATTAGCTTGTTTGGAACTTTTTAAACTAATAAGTCCACTATTAAATTAAAACATGAAAGAAAAGTGAGATATCATATCATATTTTTATTTATTGAAAATTATAATTAGTGTATCCCTTTTCAAAGATATTATTATAACCTCTAAATACCAATAATATATTCTTAATTACTTAAGGATATTCTTGTGAGAAATCTAGTGACTCTCACCTAAAATTGGATTTGTATCTTTGTTGGTTATGAAATAAAAACATATATATATATATATATGATACAAATTTATTAAGGATATATTAACAACAATATATCCATAATTTAGATCCTAAAATTATATTGTTGCCAACATAGTTGGGATTCATGTAACCCAACACTGAATTTCACCCAATATAATGTAGGATCAATGCATGAAATTGTCATTGCATCGTCCCTTCATGGTTTTCCTTTAGCTACAAATCAATGAGATTTATCATTTAAGGAATTATATATTATCCATTAAATTAACCAAGGAAGAACACCACAATGTAATGTAATGTATGGGTTCTACAAGATGGTGCATGATGCTCTTAATAGAGTAGAATGATTTATTCAATGAATAGTATCGGGATGGATATATAATATTATGAGGTATCGCCTATTGGGATAATCTATTTTATGATATTTTTGTTGATTCTATTTTCTTATAAATATGTTATTCATCACTAAGTGAAAGCATTATCACCCCTGCAATGATCAATAATAATTTTAATATAGTCAAAGATCAAAGGTCGATATACCACCTTGAGGGTCAGATACATTCATTTTAATATTAGGTGATCATGATGAAGTGATGAATTTAGATTAATAGATATATTACTCAGTACTACAAGTATTCTTACACCCTTCTTGTTCTTTACTTCCATTAATATGATTCCATCAATGATAATTTGGGCTATATATGGGTTCTCTATCACTTCCATATATAATGAGATTATTACACAAAACTAATTAGTAGAATTAGAGTGTTAATCATTGATGGATCAACAAGTATCTTTGAATAATTAATTAACAACATGTTTATCACATCATAAATGTATTTTCCCTTATTAATAATACATTATATGATAAAATAATTTTAGGTGCACTATTAAACATTACGTTAAGTAGAAAATGTGATATAGAGTCTGCATGTAGTATACGTTGTAAGGATAATATACTTTTCATCACATCCATGGAAAAATTAAGAATCATTTTTTATCTTCCGAATATCATATTGAGTGTCAACATAATATAATAATTGGTCTAATAATTATATTGTGAGGAAATTTAATGTAAAGTGTAACATGAAGTTCATGTCATTAAATACTAAATAGTTCCCAATTAATTTGAATCTCGTGTCAAACTTTTCCTTGGGAAAGTGATTGTTCATTACCCTAACAGCTTTAAGGGGTGTTTTTAAATTCCCATGCAATCATGCTACTCCATGGCCACTTCCACTATACATCCCCTCATGGTGGTGATACTTCCTCATGTTTCCCTATATTATCCCGATTAGTGTTCATCCAAACTATACCTCCATATTATGATGCTACTTTGAGGGTAAACTTAATTTTTAGTGGCAGTGAAAAAATAAACTAAATATTTATATTTTATTAATTATGATTATAATTTATAATTTTTTTGTAAATGATGTGTGTTAATATTTATAAAAATTATTTTTAAAAGATTAAATTTAAATATAAAATGTTCACATTGTTTTCCATATTAAATAAAGTTTTTATATGATTATTTATTCTTTTAAATTATTCATGTTTATAAATTTATTATAGAATTTCAATAATATGTATACTTAAATTTTCAATTGAGAGATTATCTAAGTGGTATATTTACCTCATAATTCTGTATCAAACCCCAGTTCAAATATGGGTAGTGAAAATATTTCTTGGCACTGTGGTAGTATTATCGAACTTTAGTAGTGTGGGTATTATACCAGGTACTATAGTAGGGTACTATTCATCACAAATGGTATTTTGTTCCATGAAATAAGAGCCTTCTATCATTATTTCCTTTTAGAAATAGGGCCTTTAGAATATATGGAATTTGGGCCAAAAAATTTTGGGCTCAAAACCACTATATGAAAAACAATATTTAACAATGATTTATTATAATTAGTTTAATAAGGAACCGCTAAAAATTGAAATAATTGAGTATCAGTTTTTTAAAAACATCTGCTAAATTTTTTCCATTTATTTTCCCACAATTTCTACCTCTCTCCCATCCATCCTCCTCCATTGATCACTCCTTATCCCCTTACCATACTTCTCCTGAAATCCCTTTCATATGATCCCCTTCCCCCCTCATCACCACTCCCCAATTGAGGTCATTGTCGCTCCCCTTTCCCCATTCCCACCTCTCTCCAACCAATCCCTCACCACCTCTCCCAAAGAGATCACCACCTACACTCCTCTATACCTCCCTAATACCTCACCACCCCTCCCAATAATCCTTTACCCTAGCCTATACTACTCCCTGAACCCTCATTGTTCCCTCACCAAGAACTCGATGCACCTCCATGGGCCCTCACTACCCCTCCCCGAGCCCTTCTCACTGCACACCTTACCCCTTTTTTAATAATCCACCAAGCCCTCACTGCCTAGATATCAATCCCTCAACACTGCTTTGGAGCCCTTATCCTCAACCTCATGGTCTCTCTTATATCCCTTTCTCCCTCGGTAGCCTTCATCCGCTACCAACGCACTACTAAACCAACCCCCATTCTCACGGTCAATGGTTATTTTCATTATCACTCAATTTCTATTAAATATTTATTAATTTCAACATTTTTTAGGTGTTTTTATTCTCTAATATTAGTTCCTTCTTGAAAAACAATAACTATATGTTATTTCAGTCATTGCTGATATTATGGAATAATGTATAAAAATTGAAGGTTGGATTTATTCATAAGTCGCCTGAGTTTATTATTATATTTGAGTGTGGATTGAAAGGTTATTGAATTATTTGATATTTTTTAAACATCACTCAATCAAGTACCTTTTAAATTTTAAATTCATTAAACATTATTATAGTCAAGATATAATTTTTTAATGGATTATTTGTATTTGAATTAAAATCTATGAAAAATGTCATGCTCAAAAACATAATCAAATTAAGATGCATAAATAATTTTTTATATCTATTTTTTTAAATAATTAATAAATTTTTTAAAATGATGATATATTTCTTATTTAATTACTTGTATTTTCAATTTATTATTTTTTTGATATTTTATGAATTATTTTCGAGACCAAGCACTAAGACGGTGTGTGATTCTAAGGCCCAGTGTGCCAAGAATAAATGCCTAAAAATATTAAATATAATGCACATGTTGTTTTCCTAAAAAAATAGAATAAATTATGAATAGATTATTGGATTAGAAATTCAAGGGTGTTTTTAAATTCATAATTAAGTTTTTACGCAAGGAATGACTTAACCTTGGTCGGCATAGGTCATTTGTGGAAAATCTGTTCGGGGAATAAAATGAATAAAATAATTAACCCTACAATTTGAAGAGATCCACCAAATCTATTGGAGGAGATCTTGTTGGTGAATGACGATCGGATCATGAATTGATGATCAACACATAATGGAATCGAAGGATATCACCAATGACAATGACATTACATCTTTCTTCATTATTGATCAATCCAATTCAAGGTAGGTTAGTTTTTTATTGGATTTATTTCCCAATTTTTGATTCCTATAATGAATATAGATCAATCGATTAATGGATTGATTCATGGATCATGCTTGTTTGAAGGATAGGGTTATTATAGGGTTATTTCAGGAGAATTAACTTGATTTATTCATTTATTCATTTTTATTCTCACTGAAACGAATTAACATCGAAAATAACATTGATCAAGTTTTGTTCCACTTATTTTTTCTTGTGATTTTCTCCCCCGGTTCTTCATTCACCCACAGGCATTCTTTGTTTGGCCTGGGGTTCAACATATTCCAATCAATTAATCATTTCTCACCAGTTTCTTAGTAAAAAAATAATATATTTGAGATATAGTTATGGTATGATGCAATAGAGGTGTGATAGTGGTAGCGGAGATCGTATTTAACCAGATTAGAAACCCCTAATTCAAGTAAGGTGATCAGACGATGATCAAGATGAACATAATTCATTTTCTAAAAAAAATTCAAAGACAAGATTTTGATATATGGCCATGGAAAGGTTTAGAAAAGGTAGATATATTATTTCTGACATGATTGGATCCCATATTTGAGGTGATGGTGGTGTGGGAGTTCCTAGAAAGAATGAAGAGGGTTTCTAGAAAATCCTAATCCAAACAGCATAAAATCTGGATTACACTATGTTTGGGTCACTCCAGGTGGTGGATAGGGTTATGGTCAAGACATAAGGATCACACAGTATGTGACCATGTCACATGGTGTGTAATATCTCCCTTGAGACTCATCATGTTCCTTGGACAGTACACGGACATGATATGGAGTACACGAGTAGAAGCATATAGTGTACTCCCCTACATAGACACTGCCTGGATAGGTACATGGCTTAAGTCCTGTACTGACACACTGGAACATATACACGGGCTGAATCTATGTACTGGAACATGGGTAGACTACCTGACCAGCTTTCACACCAATTACTTTTATGCGGATATGACTTGATGACATGGCCAACTTACACAGGCAGGACCTCGGGTTAAGGGACATGGTGTGTGACCCCTACTACATGCAGTGTAGTTTATTAAACATGGATCGGATCCCTTGTTATCCATATCTTGTAAAGGGTTCTTTAGGGTGTCTTGCCCTTACCCTTTTTTATGGTTAATAGGGAATTTTCTCCTACTCTAAGGACTATGATCCCTTCAACATGACTACTTGGGTAGAGTCATCGGAATCCCTTTGAGAGGCCTAGATTGAGATCTTTTATTCTTATTCATGACTTACGTGGAGTTCTTGGTATCATCATGACCAACACTATGTTAGAACCGAACCACTACATAGTGGGTTAATCTAGGTTGATTTTTTGGTATCACCCCATGGCCTTGGCAGTGATCCTCATTGGTGTATCAAATCTTTTCTGACCTTTCAGTGTGTAATTATAATAGCAAGACCCAACGAGCAGTATATCTTGGATAGATGTCATCAATTCTATCAGGATCATGAGTGTGTTCTCCCGAACAAGTGCTTTGTGGAATCTTCATGTTGGAATCATAGGTCGGCATACTACGGTTGTGACTTACCTTTAGATTTTGTGTCTTTGTTGAGTATATCTGGATATTCTCATTATATGTGTTGTAAAAATATACCTATGTAGACATGAGTGTATTTACTTTTTTTATTCTTTGTGGTTTTAGGGTGTCCTGCTAAGTATTTTAATACTCACCAATGGACAGAATTTTCCTAAACTTGTCTTAACTTGTGCAGAAGATCAACCATTTAACAGAGTCCAGGGTGGACTGGGACTACATAGTAATTAGTGAGACTAGACAGACTGAGGTGTGTTGTTTTGGATTTATAATAGCATTCCTAGTTATCCCATCAGGTTAGACTTTTGTTTTATACTCTTTGTGGTGGGATTGTATTTGGTCATGTTTACTTTAATTCTTACCATAATCATGATATGGGATTTTAGAGATAAGCATTAACGGTTGTTCATTTATTTGTACATTTTAGTATTTTATAGGCTTTTAGATGTGTTCGTGTGTATGGGTACTTAGAAAAAGGCCTCCAATATCAGTGATATTCCTACTTAGTGATAGTCTCTAGCCCCTTGCCTATTAGAGGAAATCTTGGTGAGTCACATAAAAACCTCCATTGGTATGGATCATGAAAGAGTGGTATTAGAGGGTTTGGTTCTAATTTAGTTCTATGAATTTGTGAGATTGGTTTTGGGAAATAGTGTTAATTATTTCTAGTTCAGATTTCAGGCTAGGGACTCTAGTGTTAGTGCAGAAGCCAACATATCATACACCAAGACTCTAATCACCTTTTTTTAACTTGGTACATGAGAACACTAGTTTTAGTAAGAAACAATGTTATATTCATCATATTATAATGGTTTGTGGTTTTCATGTCCTTCTTGATTCAGCTCTCCAAATACACTCACTGACCATAGTATAACTTGTTTATTTTAGGATGCCTATATGATGTATTCCAGATAGGATTTATCATGATTATTACAAGGGTAATCCTCTCAATGATGAGGTATTGATATAGGGATTGGTTCTTGATATGTTACCTCTTTGTGGGGCACCAACTATACCGTCACCTATAGAACAACATGTACTACCCACATCACTAGTGGATAAGGTGGGCAGGCTAAGAACCCATCACTAGTTTTAGATATAGATACCTCTTAGGTTATGATTTGATCCTGAAACATAGGTGGTCGAGGAATATCTTGAGGTGGTGAACCATGTTTTTCCTTGGTTAGGACACCAGCAGAGCATATGGTGGTCCTAGTGGTGAGCCTTCTTCATTACTTTGTAGGGTAATGTTTGGGTTTGATGGAATGGTCTTATGTCGAGGTGAATATTTTGTGGATAGAGTTTGAGATCCTTTTCATAGAGTATTTCTCACCTGCCATGCTGGGAGATATACCTATCCAAGAGCTTCTACAGGTCCATCGGGGAAGCATGATAGTGGCTGATTATTCATCGAGGTTTACAAACCTCTTCATGCACCTGATGTATATGGATTTTGAATAGTTCTTTGGGGCTCAAACATTTGAGTGAGGTCTTCTTAGAGAAATATGATCTAGTGTTATCCCTCAACAAAATGGAGTGGACATCAATCTCAGAGATCTATACATGCTAGATGTTTCCGGAGGAGGCTGTAGGAGATAGGTTTTGGGTTTTAGGGATCAAAGGGTGTTTCGGTCAGCCTAGAGAAAGGTGGGGCTACTCATGTGATGGAAGGGGACATATTTCCCATGATTTTCTAGCCTTCAGTATAGTTTACTGAGATACCATGGATGGGATTCCAATTAAGAGATAGTAGAAAGATAAGATAGGTACGCAGAGTGAACGATATGGAAGAGGAACTAGAAAATCAGTCGGAGGTGTTATATGCTTTGACTTGTTACCCCCCACCCCCCAATATTGTCTAGTCCAAACTCAAGGAGATGGAGGACAGGGGTAGGGACAGCTGCAGACATTCTAATCTTATTACCTAAAGGATTTGGGTATGATTTGAGGTATGAGATGTGGATTTTATATCTTAGTTATAGTACTGATAGACATATATTCTATCCATTACTTTGTTTCCATATATCTTGTATGATACATAGAGGTTCTAGTTAATCCCTTGGCTCAAACCTTATTCTTGGAGACTCCCATTAGAGAAGACTCAATGATCATGCACTTGTGCCAATAGAGTGACCTGAATCTTAGAGATGATAGTTTTTTTAATCCCTTGGTAGTTGTGTTGAGTCCTTATGACATCATTAATGGTATGGACTATTCATCCACAGTTTATTCCCATATTGACTATTTTAGATAATGGATGTGGTGAATCCACAATAATAAAACTATTTTATCCTTTTTCATTGAAAATAAAACCTAGTAAGCATAGAATGGACTCATGAATAGGAGGGTACAACCAATTAATCATCAATTAGATAGCCCGACCCTTGGTGTAGTGGATATAATATGTTATTAGTTTCCTACAGTGGTGGTAGTGTATAAGAATTTCTTCCTTGAGGATATTCCCGGTTTACCACCCCTATGAGAGATAAACTTATGCATTAATCTCTACCCTAGGATAGCACAAATATTCATGCCAACATATTGTATGTATCTCACAGAGATTCATGAGCTGAGGGTTTAGTTGGAGGACTTACAGAGGAATGAATTTGTAATACCAATTATTTCACCATACGAAGCCCTAGTTTTTTTTCCTTGAAGGACGAAGGTATATTGAGGTTTTTTGTGAGGATTTAACCAATTAATCATGAAGAACAAGTATCCACTACTAAGGATTTATGACCTCTTTGATTAGTTGATTGGGGCATGATGATTCTCAAAGGTTGACCTCAAGTTTGGATATCATTATCTGTGAGTACAAGATAAGGATATATCAAATGTGGAATTACAATGTCGCTATGGTCACTATGAGTACTTGGTGATTCCCTTTGGCATAACGAACTCCCCATTAGTGTTCGTGGGACTCATGGACCATATCATTCAACCTTACATAGACCGTTTCATGGTAGTCTTCATCAATGACATACTCATCTACTCGACATTCAAGGAGGAGCACACAGGACACTAGATGATAGTTCTAGACATACTCAGAGAGAACAAGCTATATGGGAAGATCTCAAATTTATAGTTATAGATTTAGGTGGTACACTTTATAGGACATATTATCTCACCAGATTGAGAGGAAGTGAACCCAACCAAGGATGGGGCATTGTTAGCTTAGAAGCCACCCAAAAGTGTAACAGAGGTGTGGAGCTTCCGTGGGTTTCAGGATATTATCAGAGATTCATACCTGATTTATCCTTAATACCAGCACCCATGATATCTTTGACTCAAAAGGGGTGGCCTTTCATATGGAATGAGAGGTAACATTAGGCCTTTAAGTAGTTGAGGTAGAGTTTGCTCCGTTCTCCCATCTTGAGATTTCTAGAGAAGGGTGTTGAGTACTTAGTGTTCTATGATGCATCAAGGATCAGTCTTGGTTTTTTTATGATGTATAGGAAAGTGGTGCTTTCATATGGTACAAGTCAATTGAGACCACATGAATATAACTACACAACCCATGATCTTGAGTTAGGAGTGGTGGTATTTAAACAAAAGGTTTTGTGACTCTACATGATGGGTGAGAAGTTCATTTTCTAATATGATCATAAAAGTATCAAGTATATATTCACTCAAAATGATCTCAACTTGAGATAGAGTCAATGGCTAGAGTTACTCCAAGATAATGAATTTTAATTTTTCTCTACTATTGAGAAGGGGAACATGGTAGAAGATGCTCTTAGTAAGAGATCTTGTTCATAGTTGCTGAGCGAGGTGTCTAAGCAATTGGCCGCATTGCAGTTATCCTTTGTGGATAGAGATGGAGAAAAATTCCTCCAGTCAGTGGTTGTCACCCCAACACTCTTGAAGCAAGTCAGGGAGGTACATCTTGGGGATACTGACTATGAGACCCTACATACTTAGATATCTAGAGGTCATGCTCCTGATGGAATTTCTAAAGGTGGGTAGCATGTCATTATTTTTACAGGATGCATGATGGTACTATTAAAATAATGAGATTAGGTTCAGAGATAGTTTCATACATCTCCTTTGGAAGTGAATACAAGTTTGGAAAAGATGTACCAAGGCCTCCAATGTTAGTTTTGGTGTCTAGGATGAAGAAAGGAGCTTCAGAGTTTGTCTCTCAGTTCCTTACTTGATAGCAAATGAAGGTTGACCACTATGTTTCAACAGGTTTAGCTCAACCCCTTTATATGACTGAGTGGAAGTAGGATGGTATATCCTTAGACATCATGATGGGATTACCATGTATGTCCAGGGGACACAAATCCATCTAGGTGATAATATACTGACTCACTAAGTCATCCTACTCCTTTGAAAATCAGGATCATATATTAGTAGAGATTAGGATTCCTCTTTGTTGAGGAGATAGTTTGACTCCATGTAATTCCATTAATAATAATTTCTAACTGTCATGCTCACTTAACATCCCAATTTTGGTAGCGATTGAAGGAGGATTTTGGGACTCAGTTACTCACCCCCAAACTAATTCCCAGAGTGAGTGGGCCATTCATGTTATGGAGGACATGATATGAGCATTCATGTTAGACATTGGCTATATTTGGGAGGATCACCTACCACTGGTTGAGTTTTTATACAATAATAGCTACCATTCCACCATTGGTATGGAACCATTTGAAGCTTTTTATGGGTGACCCTGTAGGTCACAACTCTATTAGATGGACCCAACAAAGTCAGAAGTCATGGTCATGGAGTTGGTGCGATCAACTACTAAGAATTTACAGATTATCCAGGATTATATGAAGACTAAACATAGCCATCAAAAGTCTTATGAATATAGACGATGAAGGCCTTTAGAGTTTGAGTAAGAATACCATGTATTCCTATGGGTTTCACATAGACGTGGATTACTTATATTTGTCCAGGGTAGAAATATATCCCCAAGATTCATTGTCTCTTTCTAGACACTATGTAGAGTTGTCATGGTGGTTTTCCACTTATCTCTACCTCCACAATTAGATTGGGTACATGACGTCTTCCATGTATCACAACTGAGGAGGTATGTTCATAACCCATTGCATGTTATCAACATGTGTGTGCTGAACATTGAGGATGAAGATACCTTTGTTGAGTAATCAGTAGAGATCAAGGATTTATAGTAGAGCACCATTCATGCGTAATTGATTCCTTTAGTGTGTGTCTAATGGTAGCACATGAATATATTGGAGAGAAAATAATAGAGGGAGACTTAGATTCGTGCTCAGTACCCACATCTCACTGTGTATCCCTTGTTTTGGATTTTTGGGGATGTAAATACACAATGATAGGATACTTTAGTGACTCATATTTTCCTTGTATTATTTTTTGAAATTTTATGCATTATTTTTTAGACTAGGAGATAAGACGATGTGTGATTCTGAAGCCCGTTGTGCCCGAAAAAATTCTTGAAATATATAGAATATATTAAAAAGCACGCACATGAATTTTTATTGAAAAAGTGAAATTAATTATAAATGTAGGATCATATTAGTAATCTTACGGTACCGTTTAATTCATAATATGGTATTTCCCTAGGCGCACCGTAACATTAGTCGGTGTGTGTCATTTGTGGAAAAGTCATCATGGGCACAAAATGAATAAAATGATTAATCATTTTATTTTATTTGTTTCATTGATGCAGCAATATAGTGACCTAATTATATTTATTTTAAATATTCACTTATGGGAAAATTATAGGGTTGGTCATATAACCCTATGATTCGATAAGATCCATTAGATCTGTTGGAGGTGATCCTATTAGAAAAAAATGAATAGATCATGGATCAATGATCAATGCACAACGCAATCAAAGAATCTCACAAATGAAAATGATGTTTCATCATTATTCATTAGAGATCGATCTAAATCAAGATAGGGTTTTTATTTTGATTGGATTTCTTTCCCTATTCTTGATTCCTATGATGAACTTGAATCAATCGACTAATGGATTGATCCATGGAGCGTGCGTATTAGTTATATGGGTTTATTGTGGGGTGATTTTTGGAGAATTACATTTATTTGAAAATTTATTCAATTGGATTCTAACTGAAATGAATTTAGATCAACAAAAAAATCAATTAGGGTTTGTTCCTCTTATTTTTTCTTATGATTTTCTCACCAAGTTCTTTGTTAACCCACAGGCATTATTCATTTGGCTCAGGGTTCAAAATATTTTGATCAATATATCATTGTGAACCCATTTCTTATCACAAAATTCTGAAATTTTAGATCTGATCTTAGAATGATGCAATGGAGTTACAACAGTGGTAGCAGCAAGCAGATCAGCCTGATTGGAAACCCCCAATTCCAGAAAGGTGAGAGAATGATGATCAAGAAAAATGGAATTCATTTTTCAAACAGATTCAAATCCAAGATTTAGGTGAACATCCATAACGAGGTTCAACTGAGGGAGATCCATGATTTTTGGAATGATTAGCTTTTAGATCTGATGCGATAGTGGCATGGGTTCGTGGGTAAGTAAGAACATAGGTTTCTAGAAAATCTTGATCCACATATTGTGTAATCCAGGACTATATGGTGTGTGGGTCCCCCCTCGCGATAACTAGGAATATAGGTAGTAGTTAAGGATCGCATGGTGTGTGACCCCTCCCTAGAGACTCGGTGTGTAACTTTGGGATTAAATGAACATAGGTTAGAGTATATAGTTTGGATCATGTTGTGTACTCCCCTACACAGAAATTGCATTAATAGGTACACAGGATAAGTTGTGTACTACTACACTGACACACGTACATGGGATAAATCTATGTATTAGCAAATCGATAGATTACACGGGAACCTTGCATGCAGTGCACTACTACAAAGACACAACATGATGACATGGATCATTTACATGGGAAGAACTCTGGATCAAGGGATATAGCATGTTACCTCTACTACATGTTGTGTACTCTATTATAGAAGGTATGGAACCCTTTTCCTCTATATCTTGGACAATTTTCATTAGGGTACATTCCCCTTATCCTTTTTCAAAGGTTTACTATGGAATCACCTACTACTTTTATGAATATGATTCCTTCAGCAGTACTTCTTAGATAGAGTAGTTATAATCCCTCTGAGATACCCAAAGTGATATACACTATCCATCCTCATAACCTTGGTGGAGTTCTTTGTATTATCATGACCAACACTACATGGGCATTGATCCTCTACATTGCGGGTTAATGTAGGTTGATTTGTTGGTATCACTTAATGGCCTTGGTAGTGGTCCTCATCTTTCTATCTTATCTCTTCATACCTTTCAGTGTGTACTTTTAATAGTGAGACCCGAAGAGTAGTATCTATTGAACATATGAAATTAGTGATATCAAACTCAAGAGTTTGTTCTCTCATATGAGTTCTTTGTGGAATCTCTGAGTATTAATCTTATGTAGGTGTAATATGGTTGTGTCTTACCTTTAGACTATATGTCTTTATTGATTATATCTTAATATTCTTGTTATATGTCATGTTGACATATACCTTTGTATAGCTGATTGTATTTCGTTTTTTGTATGCTTTGTGGTTTCAGGGTGTCCTTTTGGGTTTTATTATACTCACCCATGCATGAGATTTCTCTGCATGTGTTCTATCTTGTGTAGATGATCGAACTTCTGATAAGAGACCTTGGAGGACCAGTACCACATGGTGTTAGTGATACCAGACAAACTGAGGTCTATTCCTACTAATTTCAGATAATAATTTCAATTTTACTTCTCGTTTGAATTTTGTTTTAGACACTTTATGGTCAGTTTGTATTTGGACCTATTTAGTAACCTTTACATCCTTTTTTACTCTGATTATAGTTTTTTAAATTTATTAATTCAATGTGTTGTTTGGATATTTTTACATTTCAATATTCTATAATATTGGATATTTGTGTGTTTATGAAGGTACATAGGCTAAGGCCTCCTAGTCAGTGATGTGCCTACTCGGTTCTAGTCTTCATCCCCTAGAATATTGGAGGAAAATATAGGGAGTTTCATCATTGGCCCCATTAGGATGGGTCATGACATCTTATGTGTTTTGATTTTATTTAATGATGTTTAGGAACATTGTGATATATGGATAAAAGTTATATCACATTACTGAGGAACACACCTCAATATTCTAAGGGTTTGGAGGAGTTCTTAAATTTTGAAATTTCTAATAGATCCATTGAAATAACAATAAGATATCCATGCATTAAATGTAAATTTAGAATATGTTCAAAGAGGCCTAAATTTTATGAACATTTGATATTGATTCAATTATCTGATCAATATTTAAGTTCGATTTAGCATTCAAAATTGAACATTAAAGAATATTTGAGAACTAATTTCATTCAACAAAATGAGATCCCCACTTTGTTGATAATGGGAAATGTAGTGAATAACCTTATAAATGATACTTTTAGTATTTTAAGACAACAACATCTACATCAAAACATACCTAAACAACCATTTGAGGGTGCTACAAATAGTAACTAAAGAAATGATGTATTTTGGGCTATAAGACAACAAGATCAATATATTAACATATAATTGGATCCTCCTCTTGATGATATAGTGACTAATGTAAGAGATAACTTCATTAAGAAGGTAAATATGTTTCATTATTTATTTTAAAATAGATATCAAGATATATATTCTGGATTTATAAAATACTAAGAACATTATTTTCTATTGAAGTTATACCATATAAAATGCCTATATATAATTATAAATAAAGTTATTCCCATGATATTGGAATTGTTATGTGGTGCATTTCTTTAATCCATGATCCCAGGATATTATTATGATATTAAAAAATGTTGTTAAAACTCTTGTTCTAAATTATAAAAAAAATACATGATTCTCCTAATGATTGTATTCTTTATTGAGAATAGGATACAAGTAGATAGGTTTGAAAAAAATGTTTATCTTCTAAATGAAAGTCAAAGGGAGATGTTGCAAGTATTAATAAACATAATATTAAGAATATAAAGAATAAAAAAATACTTGCAAAGTATTTTTTTATGTCCTATTAAAACCTGGATTGAAAATAATATTCATGTCACCAAAAACCACTAATCACAAGAAGTGGAATTATAAGATAACAAAAATGATGGGTTAATGTGACATCCAAGTGATTCAAAATCATAGAAGATATTTTATTCATTGTATCCAAAATTATCATCTAGTCCTAATAATGTGCAATTGGGATTATAATCTAATGGATTCAACCCATTTGGGACTTTGAGTACCAGTTATAGAATTTAGCCTATATTTTATCAATTAAAATCATCATTTGTGGATGTTCATGAAACAAGAATCTTTTATCATTTCAGTGATTATTAAGTAGGAAAATTCATGGAAATGATATTTATGTATACTTCGATCCTATAACTAAAGAATTATATGATTTATGGAGCAACAATTTTGATACATATGATGCATCTTCTTGAAAAATGTTCAAAATGCATGGTGATTTAATGCAGACCATTAGTGACTTCCCTAGACATGGGAACATATCTATTTTGAAGACATATATGGTTTTGGGTTCTCTGATTTGTAACATTTATTTTGAGAACAAATGGCAACCATACAATAAGAAATGGTGCTTCTGGTTTCATTATAAATTTCATGATGCATCTAATAGATATTAGTTAAACAAGTCTATATTCAATGGGTATATTGATCATACACCGCATCCAAAATTTTTTAAAGGTTCTGATATTTTGGCATAGCTAGAAAATGTTGAGACATAATTTTGGAAGGCTCGTCATTGGAATGATAGAGGAAATTAATTAAAAGTGCATAATTAATTAAAATCAGAACACAAAAATATATGAAATAAGATATATTCCCTAAACTTATGTATTTTTAATTTAATTAGTTGAATTAAAATATTGATTCTATACATATTGCAAAGAATGTTTTTGGAAATTTGAAATTCACATTACTAGATGAGAATGAAAAATCAAAGGGCCATCTCAATGCTTATAAGGACTTGTAAATGATGAATATAATGAATTATATTTGGCCGAAATAGAATGGGAAGTATGCTCTAAAAATATTCAATGAAAAATTTGGATAAATAAACATTCCTTTTAACTTTAAAACAGGTGAAATTGTCTGGCTGGTGTTGATGTAATATCTCATGGTGTGTCAACTTAAAGAATTGTAGGTTTCATGGATAGGAAATTCATGATTCACATATATTGTTACAGTGGTTACTACCACTGGAATTACTTACATTATTACCTAGATAGGTTACTATATTTGTATTCTATTTGTTTTCATTATTTAGATAACTATACAAACAACTAATCTTGACAACCAATCTTGACAACCATCATTTTAGACAACCATCATTTTATATTACGACAAAACAATACAAAAAACTAATCTTGACAACCATCATTTTAGATTATAATAGACACATTTTATAACAACCCTGGCCCAAGTAGCCCAGATTCAATGTATACTTTATTACATTAATATAAATTCAAACAATAAAATCCCAAAGGACCTACTAGTATAGAATTTTTGAAGTACCAAATATATATATGATACCCATTTTACATAGGAATATAAACTATGAATCATAGAAAAATAAAGCATTTGGAATCATAGAAATCATTCAATGAATACTTCTTCATATCATGTAGAAAGAAAACAAATGGTGATCTCAAATGCTCATTAAGGGTTTCATATAGTGGAATATATCATGAATCAATAAAAATAAAAATAAATATTGAATTTTAACTAACTCAATACAAATTCCATATAATCAATAACTGATAATAAAATCCATCTAAAGATAATATCATTGGGTAAATATTATGGGTAATAAAAAATAAATTCTGAATGAAGTAAATGGTTAATTATTGGATTTCATGTCTCATGAACATGAAAAATATTCCATAAACTTATGTCCTTAATATGATTTGAAACTACTAGGTAAAAATCAATCTAGTTTGGTCAATTGGTTTAAACTACTAGGTACAAACAAATCTGGTTTAACCAACTGATTTGTCTCATGAGACTTGAAGATGAATCAAAGGCCTATCTATAATCAGGCCCTACACATGTTTTCATGTCCAAATAATTCCTCATATATCTAATGTTAAATTTAGTTTTAACAATGTGCCTTATCAACAAATATTTGTATTTATTTGTAACATCCTGGTTTCGGGTGCTGCCCAAGGGGGGCCCGTGTCAGGTTGGTCACATGACCTCAAAAAAATTTCCCCAAATGCCAAACACTGCTGACTAACAGCAAGGGCCAAGGTCTGATTATGGGGAAATTATGCCCTCATTGGAAGATTATACACAACGGAATAGAAATAGTAAAAAACAATGGAAGCAGTAAAACCAACAAAATAAGTTACAATAGAAGACAAATAGGAATGTAACAATAGAGGTATATATATAAATGATGCATGTCGCATGTTACTAGAAAAATATCAAAACAAGTCACAATGCTAGAAAGAAATACTGAAACCAAAGTACAATAGAAAAAAAAGTAAAATCCAATAGTATCAAAAGCCTCGGCTTGGTCTAATTCTCTCTTGATCCAATAGTAATCAAGTACCTGATGAAGAATAGTGCTTTACTTTATCTATACATGCCATCATATAATCTGTTTAGGTCTGAAAACATGGCCCAAATAGGGTGTCAGACAAATCCCAGTAGGCAAACACCAAAAGATCTATGCCTAACTGTCAGTGAATATATATAGCAGGTAATATGAAAAAATAAAGTAATAAACTAGGAAGTACTCAAAATTAAACAATCCTACAGTTTTCAATTACATTCATTTACATTTATTAATTTTTCAAACCGTTAAATAATGAAATTCTAGGATCTAGCCTAAGATCTTATCCCCTAAGTAAGGGTAAAAAACAGATGTCTCATAAGACCATCTAAATAATCAGTTAATATTGAGTCTATGCTTGTGATTTACCTTGGAAGACTTGTCACAATCATTCATTTATTCAATAACAACCCTCTGTGAAATCTCTTACAGACTAACCCCTTTAGTTCAACATAGTGCTAATCATTTACAAACGACCACTTGGGGAGCTCTCACAGTCAATACCCTTGGGTCAAAACGGCATTAATAACTTATAAAAAACCTTTGAGTAGCTCTCATGTTCAATACCCCATGGGTCAACATAGCATAAATAATCATAAATGACATCCTGGGTAGCTATCACGGTCAATACCAATGGTTAAAAGTCTACACCAAGGCTCTTATGATCCTGTGTAAATAAACATGAAAACCCCCATAGTTTTCCTGGTCCAAGGAGCTCACAATCTGTTGGAAGATCATTATTCATATCATAATAAGGCATATCATGTAATCTATAACTACTACATGGCTAAAATTCACAAGCATAAAATAGGAAATTCATATAATCCAAAAAACTCCATCATAAATAACTCATGGCATGGTAACAAGGTACAACTCATAGGCAACCTAGGTCAAACTACCATAAACAGTCAAACTAGGGAAATGCACCAATGGGATTTACTTTAAACAAGACATCTAACCTTATGCATATTCAACAACCCCTTTAAATCAATTAAACCATAGCATGTAAATAATAGGGTTAATTTCCTGATAAAGTGATACCCCAAATGTGGGTATGCAACACTTTTACCATATTTAATTCAAAGATGAACAAAGAAATCCACAAACCACCTAACTTGATTTTTTACAATCAATACTCTTGAATGTTGGCCCTTGAATCAGCCTAGAACGATGTAGAACTAAAAAAGGTGAAAAACTATCAACCTTGAAATACCCAAGTGAGAGGATGAATTAGGAACAAATGCTATAGGGAAATATATAACTCACAAGTGGTAATCCAGCGCAGTCGATGGCATCTCAGTACGAGCTTGGAAGAAGAACTAGGAGGAGCTAAAAGTTATTCAGCATTATTTCACTCTCTCGTTTGAACAGAGGGGAGAAGAAGGTGTTTTTGGATGTGGGATGCACCCTACACTGATATATCAAATAAAAAGAAAATTACATGGTGTGTTCATTTAATGTACATTCCATGTACTTTCCTCAACCAGTACTCACTTTAGGAGGTCTGTTAGGTCACCTACACAGCCATGTACTCGGTCGTTAGATTTCCAGTACATAGCTACATGTGAAAAATAGGTACATGGCATGTACTCAAAAGTACAGGGGGTGTACTTATAATTTTCTCATTTCTTATTTTTCATTAAAAACAATCGAAATCAAGATTCATACCTTAAATGAAGATCCAGGTTCTTAAAAACCTCTCCCCTTAAATAAATTCATCCTCGAATTGCCTTTACAATGTTTGTGAAGAAGAAATTTTAAAAAACTCTCGCCATTGTGATCATACATCAACCTCCCTCTCCCAAATCTTGTCATGTACTTTCCTATGTTTCCATAGAACCCGTACGAGAGGAATAGACCAACCATGTATAACCTTCATGTTTTAATCCATAATTTGAATAGGGTTCTCATTGAATGATGAATATACCTCCAACTCAACCTCATAGGGTTGAAAAAAATGTGACAGGTCTGAAAATTAACATCGTAGCTGAGAAACATGAACATGTCATACATAACCTGGTACCACTAAGGTAACTGCAACCGATAGGAAACTGGACCAACTCTTTTCAAAACCTTAAAAGGACCAACATATCTCTATGAAATATTCCCCTATCTTTTAATCCTCCTATGTCCCAACCTTGGTGTGACATGTAAGAAAACATGATCTCTAACCTAGAACTCCAAAGGTTGTATCCATTGATCAGAATAATATTTGTGGTGAGACTGTGTAGTAGGAATCCCCTTCGGAATAAACTTCACTTGCTCAGTGGTCTCCTAGACAAGATGAGGTCCTAGCATAGCTGCCACTCCGGCCTCCAACCAAGATAAGAGTGATCAGCATGGTCTACTGTACAAATCCTCATAAGGTTCCATCTAAACAGTTTCCTAAAAACTATTATTGTAGGAAAAATCCATTAAGGGTATGTGTTTCTACCAAGATCCCCTGAAATACAAGACATGTGATCATAGTATGTCCTCCAAAACCTAAATCGTGTGCTTGGACTGGCCATCTGTCTAGGGATGGTAAGTTGTACTCAAAAGTATCTTTGTACCCAAATCCCTCTGTAGTCCCTTCCAGACACGAGAAGTAAATCGGGTGTCCCTATCTGAAATGATGGAGTGCAGAACCACCTGAAAACTTACAATATATCAGATTTACAACATTCCCAACTAATTAACATTGAAGGTTTACTTGATCCGAATGAAATGTGAAACCTTTGTGAGTCTTTCAACAACAACCCAAACTACATCATTCCCTCAAGGTGACCACGGTAAACCAGTCACAAAATCCATCATGACATCATTCTACATCCACTCGGAAATGGGTAATTGATGTAAAATCCCTTCCAATTGTTGATGATCCACCTTCACCTTCTGATAGGTGGAACATCTCATAAAAAATTCAACTATATCCTCCTTCATACCTAGCCACCAATACCAATGGTGTAGGTCTCGCTACATCTGGGTGACCCCAAGATTAGCTACCCATGTGGAGGCATGAAAATATCATAAAATTTCCTCATGTATGTATGTTGACACCCATACGTACCCATGAAAATGAAAGATCTCATCATTTCCTATGGTCCATCCAAGAGAATTTCCCTTTCATAACACACTCTCCCATAGGACTAGGCCTTCATAATCTGACAGCTACCTCACTCGCACTTGATCCAATAGAGTTGGGTTAATAGTTATAGAAGAAAGAAAATTATTCCCCTACCTTTGGTACACCTCCAAATGAATCTCAGAGAATAGAACCATAAGATGCCATTTACTACTGGCCTCTTGAAATGCTTGTATCTAAGTCCTCCTGCTCAACGCATCAGCCATTGTATTTCCTTTCCCAGGCATGTAGGCAAGATCAAAGTCAAAATATTTAAGGTACTCAACCCACCTTCACTACCTCAAATTCATATCACAATGAGTAAAGATATACTTGACACTTTTTTGGTTAGTGTATACCAAAAAATTCTATCCCAAAAGATAAGGTCTCCAACAAGGTAAAGCATGCACAACTACAGCTAACTCGACATCGTACATCAGGTAATTCTTCTCATGTGGCCTCAACAGTTGAGACCCATAAGCAAGGACTCCTTCCCCCGGCATAACCACTGATCCTAGCCTGATACCTGATGCATTGCAGTAAATGGTGTAAATCTTTCCCGGCTCTGGAAAAATCAGTGTCGGTGTTGAAGTAAATCTCCTTTTCAGCCCTTAAAAGGCTGAATC
Source organism: Viscum album (assembly GCA_963277665.1). Classification (NCBI taxonomy): domain Eukaryota; kingdom Viridiplantae; phylum Streptophyta; class Magnoliopsida; order Santalales; family Viscaceae; genus Viscum; species Viscum album. The sequence goes on from OY728146.1 coordinate 1,789,421,909, forward strand.
AAAGGAATATGTCCACAAGTACTTCACACCCTTCTTAGTCAGGCCCTTCAATGGCGCTGCTAAGCATGAAAAGTCTTGTATAAAGAAACTATAGTAACCAAAAAACCCAAGAAAACTTTATACCTAAAATAAATTCTACGAATGCTACCAGGAAACTACTTCTCTCACTTTATCTGGGTCTACTGATACTCTTTTCTATGAGATAACATGACCCAGGAAGTGAATTTGGTCCATCCAAAAGTGGAATTTTGAGATCATAGCATATAACTGATTATCTCTCATTGTACTCAATACGATCCCAAGATGGGTGGCATGGTCATGTCGAGTGTGATTCTACATCAATATATTGTCAACAAAAACTTCCACAAAAGAATCCTAGTAGGGATGGAACACTCAGTTCATCAGTTCCATGAAACAATTTGGTGTGTTCGTGAGACCGAACGGCATAACCAAACACTGTTATAAAATACACATGATCTGAAAGGCTATAAGAGGTATATCAGATGGTCTATCGTGCAAATTATGATAAAAATATCTCAATTAAATCTTCATGAAGACCCAGTCTCCTCGATGTAGATCAAAGAGATCATGAATCTTCAGAAAGAGATATTGGTTCTTCACCGTCATCTGGTTCAGATTCTGATAATACACACAAAATATGAGTTTTTCGTCCACCATCTTCACAAAAAGGATAGGAGAACCCCAAGGAGAAGTAATGGTTCATATGAAACCCTTTGCATGTAACTCCTATAATTACTTATTCAGCTCATGTAACTCTATTTTAGTCATCCTATGAGGAATGGATGCCAATTACACTCCTGGCACAAGATAAATAGATAAATTTATGTCTCTCTCTAGAGGTAAACCTGAAAATTGGTATTAAAAGACATATCTGAAATGATCCACCATTAGAGAAAAGTCCATCTATGAAGTACCCTAGTCATCCAGATATAAAATAGAAATATCGTTTGTAATTCCTCCAAACCCATGATGCTTAGGTCTAGATTTTCTCACCTGGACATCCCATTCTCACTTGTGTACAAAAGACCCACCCTCTGGTGACATGCAACTCACCCTACGATGATAGAAGTAAAAAAACTCCTAGAAAGAGACCAACCAGTCCATTCCAAGAAGGAAATCAAAGCTTGTTATCTCTAAGACATAGAGGTCCCATAAAAAGGGACACCCACAAACCTCAAGAGGGACCTCCTTGCACTAACGTACACTAGCCATCCAAATCCCTAACGGAGTGTCTAGCATCATAAAATCATTAGAAGTAAAGATAAAGAGCCTGAGGATCTCAACAATGGAAATAGAAATAAAACTATGGAAATACCATATATAAAAAATATCAGAAGATAAAACTAAGGCAACTACAATTGTACCTCTAACTATAGAGGATCTGGGATCTTACACCTGCTAGGTTTTCTCCACTGCGAAAGTCTGACCTGTGACCCTACCTAACTACCCTGAGCTGATCCACATTATTGTTACTGAAAACTTGTTCCCTGACTACCACGGTCACGTCTACCTCCTCATCCTGAACGATCTGAAAAACTCTAGTTCCCTAACTGACGAGAAACTGGTGGTCCTACTTCTGAACATGGAGTCGTAGCCGATCCCCTTTCACCGGTTGCTGGTGAGAAAAACTAGTAAAAATGTTGAAGCTGACCCATCTTGCTGCAAGATCATCACTCAACTGGGTATCTCGGGCATTATGGTCTCGTGTTCCCATTCTTTCCACATTGGTATCACACCACCTGGATACCTAAATAAATATCATTGCTACTAGAATCACTATCTGAAGGCTCCCTACAGCAGCTTCTGTTATCGGTCGAAGGAGTACCAATCCTGGATACTAAACCACCCTATCTACCAGCTCCCAACTCCCTTAGATTTCACATAGAAATAATTTCCTAGTTTACTATATCCGCCACTGAATTCAGCCTCAAAACATCACCTAAGATCAAATTTCATAACTGAGTCCATCCTTAAGATGCCTAGCTAGTGATAACTCATCACCACCAAAAACAGCTGTGAAGCACTGAAGCTAGGTGAAACAAGATGAGTAATCCATCACTGAAAGAGCACCCTATTCCAAATTAAATAACCCCCAGGATCAATTATCCCTCAATATCTCAGGTAGAAGTAATCATAGAAGGTCATCTAAAACTCTTATTAAACCATATCTCAATGACATCCCACCTTTGAGATAACATCCCACCATCTCTTTGTGGAATCACATAGAATGTACATCACGAGATTCACCCTCATCTATTAGGGCATCTCCAGATGCTCAAAGATAGAATGGATAGCCTCCAACTATGACCCTACAGCCTGTGGTCCTCCCTCCCTTGAAATAGTGGGAGGATGATGCTGCTAGAACACTCACGTCAATTGTTCCATAGTCGGGGTAGGATGTATTACTCCCTAGAAATTCTACATAACCCTCATAAATCATTTTCAGAATAGTGCATCAACACCTACATCTGGTATAAAATTTGGTTCCAAAATGGGAATGATGGGAGGATCTATTGGTAGTCCCTGATCTACCATTTCTGGGGTCTGGTCATCGTACTGCACCTGGAATACAACTTGAGGATGTCTTGGTGGCATGACTCTACAAGTTCAAGCACACACCTCAGTTCAAGATTGTCAAGGACAATAAATTATAAGTGCAAGAACAGAACAAGAGAAGGAAAACAATCATGTTTTTTAAAACTGGGTTACACGGCATGTATAAACTCTACACCGCATGTTCCCTTAAGCTTTTAACATGGGTGTGTACCTCTACAAAACATGGTCATATAACACCCTTACACTCAGTGTGTGCCTCATGAGACACTCTGTGTATATGAATTTCCCCTCCAGTCCAATTTCTTCTACCTGGCTAGAAATAAATAGTTCTCTCCTAGGTAACACTACACAGCATGTTCACCCTAGACCTGGTGTGTACTACTTAAGTTTCATCCCCCAATTTCATTGGTCAAACAGTCAGATACATGGTTGATAACTACACGATGTGCATAATTGAGACACGGCATGTTCAACCTCTGTTCCATCCACCCATGTCGTTTGTCACATGGTTGGATACACTATTCATTATAACACGGCATGTAAAATCTAGACACGGCGTGTTCTACCAAAAATATTTCCCAACCCTATGTATCTGCTCACACAGTCATGTCACATGGTTAAGGACTACATGATGTGTATATATCGACACAGCTGTTCTACCAAAAATATTTTCCAGCCATGTGTCTCTACTCACATAGTCAATTTGTAGCAACCCCCAAACCCAGGGTGCTTAATGAGACATGATATACTTAACATTACATCATTAAAAATTAAATATCATGTCTCATTACAACAGAAGATTGCGAGGCTCAGGATTCTGGGAAACCAGCTGCTTCCGAATAACTTCATAGGTATCAACCATGCCTGAAAATTTTTAACAAAACGTAGGGTGAGCAAAAATGCCCAGTAAGGGGTTTTAAAACATTTTTAGAAAATCCTTTCTCAAAGAAGTTCTTTCGAAGAGAATAAAACACTTTGCTAAAAAAAACATTATCTTTTCTTAAAACATGAAATCCATCTTTCTTTGAAATCCACTTGCACAAAGAAGCACATACTTGAAATGAGCTTTAATGTAAACAAGATCAGAGTGCGCAATATAAAAAGAATAAACAATGCATAATGTTAAAACAAGGTTACTTTAATTCTAAAATAATTCTATGGCTAAGCAGGGAAAACATGCATATCATGGTTCATGAGTAAAGTACAGTTCATCTAACAGTTTACCATATGAAAAACAGTTCTTGTTACATAAAGTACATCTTCATGATCTTGGGAGATTTCAACTAGGGGTTGTCCTGTTAGTTGAACAAACCCCTGGTTAACCTTTATCATTACATGTAGAGGGAATGTATAATCCTAGACTTTGTCAAGACTTTTCATCAAGACCGTATAACATACTTAACAGGTCAAGGCTCACTGCCCACCCTGTTTCCTTAGCACAAGTCAAGGCTAACTGCCAAGATCGTCGCACATGTTCGTCTCATGAGACTCCTGCTTTACCCAATGCATTAGAGCGCTGTATAATTAAGGGCGCACCCGTCACATCATTCTTGTTGCGCTATATAATTCTGGGCGCACCCGTCACATGTAAGTCCTATACATCCCTCACATATCTTTACATGGTCATTATTCATAGGGTTTCATGCATTCTTATTTAAACCCCATTTGCACATACGTATTCATAACATGAAAACAGTTCTGTCATTAAAAACGTGATGACATGCATGCTAAAACTTCGTGCACATAACCAGTTATCTTAACATTTGAAAAACATGGGTTTTCAAGAAGATGAACATAACACTTAACATTACATAACATCTTAATACCCAATTAAAACAGGGTTGTTCATAACTTACACATATGATGATAAATGGATGTCATAGGCATTTAATACAGGCAGTTGAGGTTACAATGTGCATAATCAAGTCCATCTTGGGAAATCATATATATAATTGTGTAAACTCTTCCATTAGCAATTTAAATAAACATGAGTACATACCTATGAATACATGTATGCATTTATAAAAGTTCAAGGAGTCCATACTATCCATTTTAAGAAAATCCTGATTATCCAAAGCAGTGATAAATGAAAATTCTCAGTTTCAAGAATGATTTTGAAATCCAACCAACCCATAAACTTCATCATGCTTTATTGTAATAATTGCAAACATGGACACTAAGTTCATATTAATGTATATACACATACGTGTATGTATATATAACAACAATATACATCATTTACTTGCATAATTTTACCTATTTATTTGATTACTCAAAATCTCCATTTTTTATAGGTGAAAAAGAAAATCAGGGGTATAAACATAGAGGAACGGTTGTATACGTACATTTATCATCTTATAAATATGTGTATATATATGTATATATATATATATACACATATATAAACATAAGGTGTGAAAAGTAAGAACCTGCACCCAAAATTAAAACAGAACCTTCGGACCTTTACCCCAAATTTTATGGTTTCAAAAAGAGGTTGTCAAGATCAGTTCTAGGAATAGGTAAAATAGGTTTATATGGTCTTGTATGTTTTTATACAACAAGTGTATATAACTAAATAAAACTTATAAAGAGGTAGGAAACAATGAAGAGGTTCTTCCCCTAGCTCCCAACCGATTCTCTAAGCCGAGAGGGAGATTTCAAGGCCTTGGTTTGTAACAGTTTCACACACACCCGAAAATATGTATATATATATCATGTTTATATATATAAACGTGTATATAATCCGAAACTTGTCAAAACCTCACCAAATTAAAACTTGCATCTTACCTTTCTTGGAGAGGAGGAAAAGATGAGGCCAGAGGAACAAGAAGGTTAAACGCCGAAGTTATACGCATATGTATAACATGTATGTACGTATATACAACAATATATAAAACCTGACGTTTAAACAAAACATAGGAAAAAAAACACGACCCTTACCTTAGCTCGATGAGGAGGAGGAGGAGAATGGAGCAGCGACGGCGTCTGGAGGTCGGAGAGGTCAAGGAGATCGGTGCAAGACCTTCGGACTTTGGTGCAATAGGGGATTTAAAAAAAAAGAAGAGGACTTCGGGGGAGTCTTCGGCCCGAGGCAAGGTCGGTGTCAACCTGTGGAAAAGAGGGGAAAACGAGGTCTACTGGCCGGCCTACGAGAGGAAGAAGATATCCTACACCCTACTGGTCCAGCTGCGCGGCGAAGAAGAAGAAGAAAATGCGGCGCGAGGAGGAAGAAATCTGGAAATCAGAGGACGGCCGGAATTACACTGGGATGATCAGACGGCCCATAAGCGAGGCGGCTTTAAAAGAGGGGAACGGTCGCGATCAAGGGGAGGAGAGGATCGGACGGCCCGGGTGCGACGCGGTGCAAAAGAGAAGGAAAAAAACGCGGGTCTTCAACAGTGTAAGAAAAAAAACTTTATTAACATTCTTTTTAATTTATTAAATCATTGATTGATTTCTTCTTTTATTATTATTAATGAATTCAATTATTAAACCACTTTTATTATAAAAATCATTGGTCAAATAAAAATTATAAATTTATTTAATCAAAACATCTTATTATATAAACATATGTATATATATATATATATTCTATTTTAAAATACCAATAATTTTTATTGGCCTTGTTATTTTTAAACCATTATTATATTTTGGAAAGTTAAGGGTTCATTTAATCAATTAAAGAAAGTATCGATTTATTCATCATAATATATATTTATTTTTTTATTAATTTATTTATTTTTCCTTTGCTGAATTACATAATAATTACATTAATTTATAATTTCATGCAAACATTTGGATATACTCCTTTAAGAAAAGAAAAAGAAATAGGTTGCTTAAAAGTATTTTTGTAAGCTTAAAGATGTGACATTCGTAAATAAAACCATAATTTTGTTGGTTCGGAGAAAAACGGAATGATGGCAAGAGGGGGGGTGAATTGCCTTTTAAAAAATGATTAACAAATTAAAATCAAAGTAAATAATGCAGCGGAAATAAAGAGGCAATCACACAAGAAATTGTTAACGGAGTTCGGCCAAAACCCGGCCTACGTCTCCGCTCCCAACTCAACCGTTGAGAGATTCCTACCGCTTGCTTTTCAATGGTTTTAGCAAGAAACCCACTAGGCTTTGAGGTAGCACTAGGACCTATTACAGCTTGCTTTTGGTGGTTAAGCAAGAACCCACTTTCTTTTAATGGTTTAGCAAGAACCCACTAGCCTTTTTAACGGGTGAAGGCTAGCTCACCGAAAACTCAAGCCTTTTAAAAGGAAAGGCTTGAAGAAACCTCTTCACACCTTAATGGTGGTGTGAAACCCAAAAGAAAGGGGGATGAGAAAAGGGTTTGGGGTTTTTAGGCACAAACCCAAAATTAAAGCTCAAAATAAATAATGCAATAAAAACCGTAATTGAGGAGAAGCCTTGGGCGCCAATTGGATAGATGGAGTTGATGTAGCGTACTCTCCCAAGCTTCTTGAGGTGCTCCTTGGATGTGGAATTGAGTTGGAGCTATTGAGGTTCCTTTGAAGGAAGTCTCCGGAGGTACGCCAAATGATGAACAACGTGTCTGTGGGCTTCTGTATGGTTCCGGTAGGTGTCCGGGGCTTCCTTGGCCTTTATTTATAGGCATGGAACCCTTGGGGAGTCTTCGGAGCCGTTGGAGAGGCTTAAAGAGCCGTTGGGAGCCAAGTGGGCCAGCCTGGTCAAACTGCAACGGCTAGTTTGACTGGCTCCACCGGCTGGCCGGTACAGTCCCACCGGTTGGCCGGTGCCTTGAAAAAGGATGAGGATTTCTGTCCAGGGGCCACCGGCTGACCGGTGCCAGAGCCACCGGCTGGCCGGTGGCAAGACAGTAGCTTGCCATTCTGTGCAGGTGCCACCGGCTGACCGGTGTTGCGGCCACCGGTTGGCCGGTGGTGAGGCAGTGACTCTGCCTTCTGCCCAGGGTCCACCGGTCGACCGGTGGTGAAGCCACCGGTTGGCCGGTGGACTGAATTTCAGTCCAGTTTTGCTTCTTGCTTTCTTGGCCTAATTCCTTGGCCACCTGAATTGATTCCTATCATCCAAAAACACTTGAAAAAGGATTAGATAAATATGAGGGTGATTGTGATCATGAAAATAAAACCTTGGGCTTCCGTATGGTTCCGGTAGGTGTCTGGGGCTTCCTTGGCCTTTATTTATAGGCATGGAACCCTTGGGGAGTCTTCGGAGCCGTTGGAGAGGCTTAAAGAGCCGTTGGGAGCCAAGTGGGCCAGCCTGGTCAAACTGCAACGGCTAGTTTGACTGGCTCCACCGGCTGGCCGGTACAGTCCCACCGGTTGGCCGGTGCCTTGAAAAAGTATGAGGATTTCTGTCCAGGGGCCACCGGCTGACCGGTGCCAGAGCCACCGGCTGGCCGGTGGCAAGACAGTAGCTTTCCATTCTGTGCAGGTGCCACCGGCTGACCGGTGCTGCGGCCACCGGTTGGCCGGTGGTGAGGCAGTGGCTCTGCCTTCTGCCCAGGGTCCACCGGTCGACCGGTGGTGAAGCCACCGGTTGGCCGGTGGACTGAATTTCAGTCCAGTTTTGCTTCTTGCTTTCTTGGCCTAATTCCTTGGCCACCTGAATTGATTCCTATCATCCAAAAACACTTGAAAAAGGATTAGATAAATATGAGGGTGATTGTGATCATGAAAATAAAACCTTGAGGGGTTCGAGAGGTATAACAATCTCCCCCTATTTTGATGATCACAATCACCAAAACAATCAAAGTAAAATACTGAAATTGAAAGGAAATGCTAAGCATGATGAAAAGGATTCTCCCCCAATCAATCAAGAAATTTCTCCCCCTTTGTGATTATCAAAATAGCGTGGGGCATAAAACTTGATTGAGGGAAAGTTTGAAAAACAAAATATGAGAATTGAAATATCAATTGAGATTTTTGAAATTGAAATGAAAATTTGAATAACAGTTTGAATTGAAAGTTTTGAATCAAAAGCCAATTGAAAATTTAAATTGAATATTTTGAAATGAAAATTTTGAAACCAAGTGTTGAAATTGAAAGTTGGAATTGAAAATTTTGAATAAAAAATTTGAAATGAGAATTTTGAATGAAAATTTTTAATTCACAAAAAGGCTTAAAAGAACCTAACTCCCCCTAAATAAAAACAATAAATCACCGGGGAGAGGAAATAAATTTTGGCCCGGAGAGACTCGCAAGAAGGGATTTTTCAATCCATACTTGTCTCATAGCGGGTCTTCTCCTATAAAATTCGTCCGAAAAGTAAAAAGATTTGGGTTGACCGTACCGGGCGTTTTTACAATTACATTCATAAATAAGGTGCCCGGGTTTTTTACAATAATTGAAAAATTTATAACTAGAGCTCCCCCTTACAAAAACAGTGGGTGCATGGGAGGAGGAGGCTTGCTTGGAATAGCCAAGCCCTTGGGTGGTTCTAGATATTCGTTGGGAACCTAGGAGATTGTTCAAATTTTGTTCCCCTTGGGTGAACTTAGCTAGGGTCTCCCTTAGGTCCTTGATGGTTGATTCCAAAGAATCAACATTTGGAAAATTTTGGATTTTAAGGGACAACTCTTCCTTCTCTTTGAAAAGTTGTTCTTTTTCGGAGGAAAGCTTTTTGAAATTCTTTTTTAAAGCAACAAATTTGGAAGAAAGTTCGTGAAAACCTTCCTCCAATCGATCTCTAGCGTATTGGAGATCCTCATAAGAAAGATGATTTAAAGAATTGGAATTTGAAGAACAAGAGGAAGAGGAGTTGGAAGAAGTTACCTCATGAAATGCCATTAGGCATTTGTTACCGTTGTCGCTTGAGGAGGAGGAGGAGGAGGATGATGAGGAGGTGTCACTCCATGTCGCCTTGAGGACCTTTTTCTTTCCTTTTTCCTTTTGCGTGGCCCGTTTTTTGTTGAGTGGGCAATCGGGCTTGTAATGGCCCTTTTCGCCGCACCCGTAGCATTTTACCTTGGGCTCGGATCTTGCGGTGGGTTCTTGCTTTCGCGCCTTGCGAGATTTCTTCTTCTTCTTGTGCTTCTTCATAAATTTGTGCATTTGGCGGGCGAGATTCTCCATTTCCGAGTCGCCGCTTGATGATGAGGACGATGAGGAAGAGCTTACTTCCTTTTGTACCTTGAGGGCAATGTTCTTTGGTTTCTTGACTGGTGTGCCCTCCTTTTGTGCTTGCCTCCTCATCGTGATCTCATAAGTCATGAGAGATCCGATGAGCTCCTCTACCGGCATATTTTTGACGTCCTTAGCTTCTTGGATCGTCGTCATCTTTGGTGCCCATGAGCTCGGAAGGACCCATAAGATCTTCTTGACCATCGTCTCGGCTGAAACATCATCACCAAGAGATTTCCTTCCATTGCAAATGTCAGTGAAGCGTGTAAACATATCGGAAATAGATTCGGAAGAATGCATAGTAAAGCTTTCAAAATCTTGTCTATACATGTCTAACCGAGTATCCTTAACTTTGTTAGTGCCCTCATGGGTCACTTCTAAAAGCTTCCAAATTTCATGTGAAGTGGTGCAAGTGGATACTCGATTGAATTAATTCCTATCTAACCCGCAATGAAGAGCATTCATGGCTTTTCCATCAAGCTCGAAATTCTTAATATCGGTGGGGGTCCATTTGGATTCGTCGGGGGAAGACAAAGAATAACCTTGCATGACAATTTTGTAAATAGGATATCCTATGCTTCTTAAAAAAGTGGTCATGCGGGTTTTCCAATAATTATAGTCGGACCCATCAAAAAATGGAGCCCGACCCAAAGAAAAGCCTTCGGGGGCGAAAGAAGTGGATGCCATCACAATGGATCTTTGAATTTGAAACCGTTTAAGGTATTACTCAAATTACCCCTCTGATACCAATTGTTGGGTCAGAGAAAAACGGAATGATGGCAAGAGGGGGGGTGAATTGCCTTTTAAAAAATGATTAACAAATTAAAATCAAAGTAAATAATGCAGCGGAAATAAAGAGGCAATCACACAAGAAATTGTTAACGGAGTTCGGCCAAAACCCGGCCTACGTCTCCGCTCCCAACTCAACCGTTGAGAGATTCCTACCGCTTGCTTTTCAATGGTTTTAGCAAGAAACCCACTAGGCTTTGAGGTAGCACTAGGACCTATTACAGCTTGCTTTTGGTGGTTAAGAAAGAACCCACTTGCTTTTAATGGTTTAGCAAGAACCCACTAGCCTTTTTAACGGGTGAAGGCTAGCTCACCGAAAACTCAAGCCTTTTAAAAGGAAAGGCTTGAAGAAACCTCTTCACACCTTAATGGTGGTGTGAAACCCAAAAGAAAGGGGGATGAGAAAAGGTTTTGGGGTTTGTAGGCACAAACCCAAAATTAAAGCTCAAAATAAATAATGCAATAAAAACTGTAATTGAGGAGAAGCCTTGGGCGCCAATTGGATAGATGGAGTTGATGTAGCGTGCTCTCCCAAGCTTCTTGAGGTGCTCCTTGGATGTGGAATTGAGTTGGAGCTATTGAGGTTCCTTTGAAGGAAGTCTCCGGAGGTACGCCAAATGATGAACAACGTGTCCGTGGGCTTCCGTATGGTTCCGGTAGGTGTCTGGGGCTTCCTTGGCCTTTATTTATAGGCATAGAACCCTTGGGGAGTCTTCAGAGCCGTTGGAGAGGCTTAAAGAGCCGTTGGGAGCCAAGTGGGCCAGCCTGGTCAAACTGCAACGGCTAGTTTGACTGGCTCCACCGGCTGGCCGGTACAGTCCCACCGGTTGGCCGGTGCCTTGAAAAAGGATGAGGATTTCTGTCCAGGGGCCACCGGCTGACCGGTGCCAGAGCCACCGGCTGGCCGGTGGCAAGACAGTAGCTTGCCATTCTGTGCAGGTGCCACCGGCTGACCGGTGCTGCGGCCACCGGTTGGCCGGTGGTGAGGCAGTGGCTCTGCCTTCTGCCCAGGGTCCACCGGTCGACCGGTGGTGAAGCCACCGGTTGGCCGGTGGACTGAATTTCAGTCCAGTTTTGCTTCTTGCTTTCCTGGCCTAATTCCTTGGCCACCTGAATTGATTCCTATCATCCAAAAACACTTGAAAAAGGATTAGATAAATATGAGGGTGATTGTGATCATGAAAATAAAACCTTGAGGGGTTCGAGAGGTACAACAAATTTAATATAGTTTCCAAAATAATTAATAAAGGTCGAATTATAAGAGAAATAATATATCTAATTTGATGCAATATATATATAACTCATAAAAATTCATCCAGTTTGATATAAATAGAAAATAAAAGTTCAATTGTTCAAATTAATATGTATAATGGAAGAAAACAATAATATTAATTTTATCCATTTAGAAACATAAAATAGAATTAACATTTTGGGAAAACTAAATTAACATTGATGACACTTTAAAACATTAAATCAAAATACACAATTATCATTCTGATTTTATTCCAACGGTTAAAATAAAACATAGAGGATAAGAAGACCCAACAGTCAAAATAAAACATAAGATTTTTTGGGAAACCAACGGTCGAATTAGTGGTCGTTTGAGGTTCAACGGTCGGATTAAGGTGCTTATAAAAAGGGTCTAGTTTCAGGGTGTCCCTTACTCCAAACGACCAAAGGAGAAAATGAAAGATGGTTCTCGTGATCCCCTTGGTGATAAGCACGGTCGCGGTGGCTTCATCCATCCTCATGTTCCTTATGATGGATGCTCGAAACCCCTACCGCATTCTCGGGATCTTAGTGGTTTTAATTAGTCTTCCCATTATTGTAATCGGGTTCTTAGTTGGGATTTTTGGTTAGTTTACCTTCTTGTTTGGTCAGTGGATGTTGTAGCCGAAAGGTTGATTATTTGAATAAAAGGGATTTTTTATCCATTTGATGCATTTTATTATCATTACCTTATTAATTGTTTGTTGGTTCACTTATCGGGTGATATTGAAAAGCGAACTTGTCAAAATCAAAACAAAACATGGTTTTCTTGGGTTGTTACATTACTTCCCCCTTCAAAGAATTGCACCCTCGCAATTCTATCATAAAAAGAAGAAAAACAGAAAACCCCATACGTACAACTCTACCGAAACAGTGGGTCTGGCTCGGTTAACGGGACACCAAATTTGGCACACAACTCTTCCATTTCCCTAGTCCAGATGCACCTCGAACAGTGCCCCTTGAACTCTTGTTCATGTGTACTGCACACGGGATTCCAAAGGGAGGCTCGTGCGATGCAAAGCTCGGAAACGTTCGAGTAGATAAACTTCATGATGACTCTTCTGGCCACATCATGCTCGAGGTAGTCGAGAGGGATGATGCGGTTGAGGAGACTGAGGTTCAAGACTTGGAACATGTAAGCTGCACTAAGCTGGCCATCCTGGGCGGCCACGAGGAAACACGCTCTGGCAGAAAAGTTTTGTGCCATAGTGAAACGCTGGAACAGGCCCTCAAAGTACATTCCCCTTCACCTATAGCAGGGGAGTTGAGCAGCGATGATGAGGTGAAAGACGCGATCATTCTCTTGACATAGCCGAAGAATCTCTGGACTGTTTTCTAGATTGAGCAAACGCTGGAAGGACCCTCACAGGTGGAGAAAGGACGGGTAATCCACCATGCATGCTTTGATCAAGATGACTTCTACTAGCTCATCAGGTAGGGATGAGAAGTTCGTTTGACCAGCCATCTGAAAGCAAACATCGAAGGGAAACTCTTAAAAACATAAATACGGTGAAGACATGAAAGGAAACAAGAAACTTCCATTTCTGAAAAAGTTTACACGGCAAAGTCTGAGTTTACAAGGCGTACGCCACAAAGAGCGAAAAAACTTCCTAACTCTTCAAACCACACACAGGATGAACAGACAGGACTAAACTCATGGGAACATTTATAACGCCTCTTGAGTTTAGCGTGAGGGGTGTGGAGTTGGGAAACATCAGTGTACACTTCTTTCCTAAGAGACACATGGGTGGTCTCATTTTCCAATGCTCCAAAGTCCATTAACTGGCCCCAGAAGCCATAGTGCAGGACCTGGAACAGATAAGCCGCTCGGAGGTCTCCAACAGCAGCAGCTTCTTGAAAAGGGTTATCAAGCATTGTGCCAAATTCCTCGCCAGTTGTAAACACTCGGAAGATTCCTTCGTGATACCTTCCCCGTCGTGCATAAGAGGGAAATTGGGTCATCATCATTAGAAGATAATCCATCCCCAATCCCCGGTGGAGACTAAGCACCCTAGATGAGTTTGACACATCGTACAGGTGCTTACACGTCATGCGAATTTGGGCATAGTTTTGAAAGTTCTCGCGACTAGCTAGAGATATAATGTTCTCTAGAGCCTCAGTGGGAAGTGACAAAAGGTCGGTAGGTACATCATCCATCTGAAAGTTATAACATTTTTACTTAGTTAGTCTTAGCAATATATTTATATCACATGTTTTTCCAGAGTTTCCTGAACCCATCCTCTGATACCAACTGTAGCGCCCCCAAACCCAGGGTGCTTAATGAGACATGATATACTTAACATTACATCATTACAAATTAAATATCATGTCTCATTACAACAGAAGATCGCGAGGCTCAGGATTCTGGGAAACCAGCTGCTTCCGAATAACTTTATAGGTATCAACCATTCCTGAAAAATTTTAACAAAACGTAGGGTGAGAAAAAATGCCCAGTAAGGGGTTTTAAAACAGTTTTAGAAAATCCTTTCTCAAAGAAGTTCTTTCGAAGAGAATAAAACACTTTGCTAAAACAAAACATTATATTTTCTTAAAACATGAAATCCATCTTTCTTTGAAAACCACTTGCACAAAGAAGCACGTACTTGAAATGATCTTTAATGTAAACATGATCAGAGTGTGCAGTATAAAAAGAATAAACAATGCATAATGTTAAAACAAGGTTACTTTAATTCTAAAAGAATTCTATGGCTAAGCAGGGAAAACATGCATATCATGGTTCATGAGTAAAGTGCAGTTCATCTAACAGTTTACCATATGAAAAACAGTTCTTGTTACATAAAGTACATCTTCATGATCTTGGGATCTTTCAACTAGGGGTTTTCCTGTTAGTTGAACAAACCCCTGGATAACCTTTATCATTACATGTAGAGGGAATGTATAATCCTGGACTTTGTCAAGACTTTTCATCAAGACCGTATAACATACTTAACAGGTCAAGGCTCTGTGCCCATCCTGTTTCCTTAGCACAAGTCAAGGCTAACTGCCAAGACCGTCGCACATGTTCGTCTCATGAGACTCCTGCTTTACCCAATGCATTAGAGAACTGTATAATTCCGGGCGAACCCGTCACATCATTCTTGTCGCGCTATATAATTCTGGATGCACCCGTCACATGTAAGTCCTATACATCCCTCACATATCTTGACATGGTCATTATTCATAGGGTTTCATGCATTCTTATTTAAACCCCATTTGCACATACGTATTCATAACATGAAAACAGTTCTATCATTAAAAACGTGATGACATGCATGTTAAAACTCCGTGCACATAACCAGTTATCTTAACATTTGAAAAACATGGGTTTTCAAGAAGATGAACATAACACTTAACATTACATAACATCTTAATACCCAATTAAAGCAGGGTTGTTCATAACTTACACATATGATGATAAATGGATGTCATAGGCATTTAATACAGGCAGTTGAGGTTATAATGTGCATAATCAAGTCCATCTTGGGAAATCATATATATAATTGTGTAAACTCTTCCATTAGCACTTTAAATAAACATGAGTACATACCTATGAATACATGTATGCATTTATAAAAGTTCAAGGAGTCCATACTATCCATTTTAAGAAAAATCCTGATTATCCAAAGCAGTGATAAATGAAAATTCTCAGTTTCAAGAATGATTTTGAAATCCAACCAACCCATAAACTTCATCATGCTTTATTGTAATAATTGAAAACATGGAAACTAAGTTCATATTAATGTATATACACATACGTGTATGTATATACAACAACAATATACATCATTTACTTGCATAATTTTACCTATTTATTTGATTACTCAAAATCTCATTTTTTATGGGCGAAAAAGAAAATCAGGGGTATAAACATAGAGGAATGGTTGTATACATACATTTATCATCTTATACATATGTGTATATATATTTATATATATATACACACATATATAAACATAAGGTGTGAAAAGTAAGAACCTGCACCCAAAATTAAAACAGAACCTTCGGACCTTTACCCCAAATTTTATGGTTTCACAAAGAGGTTGTCAAGATCAGTTCTAGGAATAGGTAAAACAGGTTTATATGGTCTTTTATGTTTTTATACAACAAGTTTATATAACTAAATAAAACTTATAAAGAGGTAGGAAACAATGAAGAGGTTCTTCCACCTAGCTCCCAACCGATTCCCTAAGCCGAGAGGGAGATTTCAAGGCCTTGGTTTGCAACAGTTTCACACACACCCGAAAATATGTATATATATATCATGTTTATATATATAAACGTGTATATAAGCTGAAACTTGTCAAAACCTCACCAAATTAAAACTTGCATCTTACCTTGCTTGGAGAGGAGGAAAAGATGAGGCAAGAGGAACAAGAAGGTTAAACGCAGAAGTTATACGCATATGTATAACATGTACGTACGTATATAAAACAATATATAAAACCCAACGTTTAAACAAAACATAGAAAAAAAGAAAACACGACCCTTACCTTATCTCGACGAGGAGGAGGAGGAGAATGGAGCAGCGACGGCGTCTGGAGGTCGGAGAGGTCAAGGAGATCGGTGCAAGCCCTTCGGCCTTTGGTGCAACAAGGGATTTAAAAAAAAGAAGAAGAAAAGGACTTCGGGGGAGTCTTCGGCCCAAGGCAAGGTCAATGTCAACCTATGGAAAAGAGGGGAAAACGAGGTCTACTGGCTGGCCTATGAGAGGAAGAAGATATCCTACACCCTACTGGTCCAGCTGCGCGGCGAAGAAGAAGAAGAAAACGCGGCGCGAGGAGGAAGAAAGTCGGAAATTAGATGATGGCCAGGATTACACTAGGATGATCGGACGGCCCAGAAGCGAGGCAGCTTTAAAAGAGAGGAATGATCGCGATCAAGGGGGGGAGAGGATCGAACGGCCTGGGTGCGACGCGGTGTAAAAGAGAAGAAAAAAAACTTGGGTCTTCAACAGTGTAAGAAAAAAAAACTTTATTAACATTCCTTTTAATTTATTAAATCATTGATTGATTTCTTCTTTTATTATTATTAATGAATTAAATTATTAAACCACTTTTATTATAAAAATCATTGGTCAAATAAATATTATAAATTGATTTAATTAAAACATCATATTATATAAACATATGTATATATATATATTCTATTTTAAAATACCAATAATTTTTATTGGCCTTATTATTTTTAAACCATTATTATATTTTGGAAAATTAAAGGTTCATTTAATCAATTAAAGAAAGTATCTATTTATTCATCATAATATATATTTATTTGTTTGTTAATTTATTTATTTTTCCTTTTCTGAATTACATAATAATTACATTAATTTATAATTTCATGGAAACATTTGGATACACTCCTTTAAGAAAAGAAAAAGAAATAGGTTGCTTAAAAGTATTTGTGTAAGCTTAAAGATATGAAATTCGTAAATAAAACCATAATTTAATATAGTTTCCAAAATAATTAATAAAGGTTGAATTATAAGAGAAATAATATATCTAATTTGATGCAATATATATATAACTCATAAAAATTCATCCAGTTTGATATAAATAGAATATAAAAGTTCAATTGTTCAAATTAATATGTATAATGGAAGAAAACAATAATATTAATTTTCGCCATTTAGAAACATAAAATAGAATTAACATTTTGGGAAAACTAAATTAACATTGATGACACTTTAAAACATTAAAGAAAAATACACAATTATCATTCCGATTTTATTCCAACGGTCAAAATAAAACATAGAGGATAAGAAGACCCAACGGTCAAAATAAAACATAAGATTCTTTGGGAAACCAACGGTCGAATTAGTGGTTGTTTGAGGTTCAACGGTTGGATTAAGGTGCTTATAAAAAGGGTCTAGTTTCGGGGTGTCCCGTACTCCAAACGACCAAAGGAGAAAAGGAAAGATGGTTCGCGTGATCCCCTTGGTGCTAAGCATGGTCGCGGTGGCTTCAGCCATCCTCAT
This sequence comes from Viscum album, assembly GCA_963277665.1. Lineage (NCBI taxonomy): Eukaryota > Viridiplantae > Streptophyta > Magnoliopsida > Santalales > Viscaceae > Viscum > Viscum album. The sequence goes on from OY728146.1 coordinate 1,789,439,632, forward strand.
GTTCCTTATGATGGATGCTCGAAACCCCTACCGCATTCTCGGGCTCTTAGTGGTTTTAAGTAGTCTTCCCATTATTGTAATCGGGTTCTTAGTTGGGATTTTCGGTTAGTTTACCTTCTTTTTTGGTCAGTGGATGTTGTAGCCGAAAGGTTTCTTATTTTAATAAAGGGGATTTTTTATCCATTTGATGCATTTTATTATCATTACCTTATTAATTGTTTGTTGGTTCACTTAGCAGGTGATATTGAAAAGAGAACTTGTCAAAATCAAAACAAAACATGGTTTTCTTGGGTTGTTACACAATTCACATGGTTAAAGACTACACAGTGTGTACATACGGTACGTGGTGTGTACTTATGAAGAGTTTTTTCATCTAGAATAGAATAACACAGGGAATGTGTTCATAAAATCACATGTATTGTTGTCATGGTTTCTGGTTTGTAGGCCTCTAAAACATTTCTTAAATCCTTAAAAAACTTATAAAAATTTCCAAGGAATGACAAATTCCGACCCATGAGATCCCATACTCCTACAAATTACAGTTTGGCATCCATATTCATATCATAACTTGAAAATATTCTGTTAAAGTTCAATCATGATCCACTAAATTCCGATCTTAGAGGTCCCATAATACCTCAGGGACCAAAGTTTGGAATCTTTCCAAAATAAACTTTACATATACCAATACCCTATTAAAAATAGCATGTGTTTATATGACAACATCTATCAAAATAGCATGCATATCTAGCACAACATCTATCACAACAACCGGTAATCAGTAATGCACCCTAAATGGTATGACAAGAATGCATAAGATGTCATCTCTAACAAGTTACTATATGATTCATAAGATGGAATACCCTCATATCATTGGGTGGAAATGGAAATAGAACCATAATGATATAAATCATAATAGAAATATATATGTGTATCACCCAATGGTGGAATCGAATCGACTGTTACAATTGCAAACTAGAAAATAAATTGCAATATTCGAGGTAACTTGGTTTTTCCCTTTACACGGGTTAGCTACTCCTAGGCACAGATTATTACCAACTACCAATTACTTCATATCCCAATCTATAGGCTCCAAATAGTAAGAAAAATAAAAAACGAAACCTCCTATGACACCACATTTTAACGTCCCGATTTCGGGTGTCGCCCAAGGGTTCCCCGTACCATGTTGGTCACATTACATCAAGCACATTTTCCCAAACTCTAGAGGTTGCAGACTAACAGTGAGGTCCAAGTTCTAATAATGGGTAAACTATTCCCTCATTGATAGATTATACACAGCAGAATAAAGATAATAAACAATATTATAAGCAGTAACAGTAATAAAATAAGTAAACAGCAGAATACTGATAGGAATATAACAACAGGAGAATATATATAAATGATACATGTCACATTTAATGATAAAAATATCCAAACAAGTCATAATGCTGAAAAATTTCTAAAACAAAAGTAAAACAAAAAAATAAGTAAACTCCAGTAGCATCACAAGCCTCAGCTTTGTCCCATGCTCCCCAACTCCAACAGTAATCAAGTACCTAATGAAGAATAGAACATTCCCATATCTATACCTTCAATCAAATAATCTGTTTAGGTCTAAAAGCATGATCTAAATAGGGTGTGAGATTAATCCCACTAGGAAACCACCAAAATATTTATTACTAACTGTTAGTGAATATATATAGCTTGTAATATGCAGAAATGAAGTAATAATCAAGGAAATAATCAAAAGTAAACAATCCTATAGTTTTCAATTATATTAATCTACATTTATTAATTATTCAAACTGTTGAATGATGAAATATTAGGAAATATTATATGCTCTGTATCCCCTGGGTAATAGTAAAAAATAGATGTCTCGTAAGACCATCTAAACAATCAAGTAATACTGAGTCCAAGCTTGTGCTTTGGCTTGGAAAACTCATCAAAATCATTCATTTATTCAATAACAAACCTCTGGGAAATCTCTCACGATCTAACCCCTTTGGTTCAACATAGCACTAAAAATTTTAAAATGACCACCTATGAAGCTCTCATGATCAATACCCCTGGGTCAACATAACATTAATAACTTATAAACAACCTCTGAGTAGCTCTCACGGTCAACACCCCATGGGTTAACATAGCATAAATAATCATAAATGAACTTATGGGTAGATATCACGGCCAATGCCCATGGTTCAAATTCTACACCAAGTCTCTCATGGTCCAGTGTAAATAAACATGGGAATCCCCATAGTTTTCTTGGTCCAAATCTCTCACAGTCTATTGGAAGATTATCATGCATGTCATAACAAGGTAGCACATGTAATATATAACTAATAAATGGTTAAAATTTACAATCATAAGAAATAAAATTCATATAATAAAAAAAACTCAATCCTAAACAACTCAAGGCATGGAAACAATGTACTCCTCATAGGCAACCTAGGCCCAACAACCATAAATAGTCAAACTAGGGAAACACACCCATGAGGTGTCCCATAAAAAATGTATTTAACCTTACACATATGCAACAACCCCTTTCAATAAATTAAACCATTGAAGGTAAATAATAGTGTTAATTTCCCAATCAAGTAATACCCCAAACGTGGGTATACGACACTTTTAGCATATATAATTACAAGATGAACCAAATAAAGGCACAAACCACCAACCTTGATGTTGTATGATTAATACATTTGAACTTCGATCATCAAATCGACATAAAATGACGTTGATGTAAAAAAATTGAAAAACATCCAATCTTGAAATACCCACAGGAGATTAGGAATCAGGAAGAAATGTTATTGGGAAAGATATAACTCACCAGTGGGAATCCAATGCACTGGATAGTGTCTCAATCGGAGCTTGGATGAAGAATCGGGTGGAACACAAAGTTCTTCGGCGTTTCATCGCTCTCTTGTATGAATCGAGGGGATAGGAATGTGTTTTTGGATGTGGGTTGAAACCCCACACCAATATATCAAATAATAAGAAAATTATATAGTGTGTTCATTTAATGTACACACCATATACTAGCCTCAACCGTCCCCCACATTAAGCGATCTGTCAGGTCACTTACATGGCCATGTACTCAGTCTTTACATGGATAGTACATGGCTACACACGAAAACTAGATACATGGAGTGTGCTCAAAATTACACTGCATGTACTTAGAAAATTTTCATTTCTTTCTTTTTCCTAAAAAACACCATAAATCAAGATCCATATCTGAAATGAAGTCCAGTGTTCTTATATGAGTAAAAGATACAGATTTATCAATAGTTACCTAGATAAGAAAATATATTCTAACATAAATACTATATGTAAAAATGGTATATATTTTAGGAAATAATCAAATCCATCAGGTAATGAAATGGATATTTAATAAAAATTTAATTTCTAATGAAAAATGATCCCATGAAAGTGATTGTTTCAACATAAAGTTAACAATCACAAAATAAAGTGATATTGCATAATAACTTTTAACACTATGTAATTTTTAATTCAAATCCCATATGATGAAATAATTAAAATTAAAAAATAAAATAAAATTAATTATAAATGAATTATGAAATTACATGTCAGTGGGGAAGTATATAAAACAAATTAAATTGAATTAGTTCATATTAAAAAATAAGTCTCAATGGATTGTAAATTGAGATGAAATCCCTTGGCTCACACTTCCTTTTGGTTGGATGTGATTTAAACTCCTGTATAGCGTTTTTAAACATGTCATCAACTTATACCAAAACCATATATATACTTTATATATATTCCTTTTTTAACATCTTATCACCCTTCTGTTTATTATTGTTCATTATTTTCATTGTTTTTCAGTGTTAATTGTCTTGTTTTCTCATGCATGTTTTATCATGAAAGAACCAATTATTAAGAATATTATATAGCTATATTATCTACAGAATAATAATCATGACATAATTATCATATTTATAAATCAATTATACTTTTATGACCAATCATGAAACTTTTTTTGATAAATGAAGTGTGTTATGATCATAGAGATGGTAGTTCGTACGTACGCATGGGTGAGGTTACCAGTTTTCAACAATCATTATAGAAAAGTGGTAAGTTATATTTCATCTTTCCATAAATATAATGATATCATGAATACCATATTAGTTCTTTAAATGTATGTACCTATATATATACATCATCCTAGTGGTGTGGTGAACAAATAAGAGTCACATCACTTCATGAAAGAGGTAGTCTACACATATAGAAAAGTTTTTATCATTTTTGAGTGTAAAAAATTATTTAATATATTTCTATAATGATAAATATTTCATTAATAAAATAATTAGGTAATTTATATCACATATATTCATTAACTTCATCCTTATTACATTTCATTTAAAGAGTTAGTGAAAAATGAATCATATCGCTTCGTAAGGTGGTTGTTCGCCATACACGTGGTTGACATTATCGTATTCCCTACAGAATGGAATGTAAAAAAATTAATTTATGATATAATAACTCAATAAGTATAATTATTTTATAAATATAAAATATATGCTTTATATCAATCATCATACCGAACCATGATATGTGGTAATGGATAAAAGAATGACATCAGTTCATAAGCCTATAATCAATCGTACACAGGAATGAAATTTTTTTAAACTATTTTATGGAAGTTGGGATTATTGTAGGTAATTTAATTAACATAAAAATATATTAGTATATTTAATATACTTATTTTATTATACTGTAATGTCCGGTATTTTTTCATGTTATGATTATAACTCTATATCACGTCACTATGTACATGTTTCTTTTATTCTCCATTGAAATGACTGTTGACTAACATTTATTATCTTCCTCATGTTGTGCCATGTTTATTCCCTTACTGGGATTTATAGCTCACCTTTTTCTTATGTATTTTCTCAGGTTATCCCATGCAGAGTTAAGTACGAAGGAATATTGGGTTCATGTAAAAGAAATTTTCAATAAAGATGCCTTATTTTATGTTTTAAATTTTTATGTAATGTTCCTAATCCCAAAATACACTATACCTCTCTATCTTTTGAGTTGTATTATGTAACGCCCCGACCCCAGCTACCCAGAGCCGGTGCATTACTTCGTAACATTGGCATGATCCCAAAAGATCAAGTCTCGAAAGACCGATTAGTTTAGTAGCCTTGGAAACACTAGATACATTCATAAGTCTTTCATTACATCAAAATTAAACAAACTACAAAAAAACATGGTCTTCATAGTCCACACTCATATCTTCACTGATTATTCTTGCAAGTCAGTCATAAAATACTTCTTCACAACCTGGAAAATATTTAAACATTTAAAGGGGTGAGCTCAAATGCTCAGTAAGGATAACAATAATGCGGAAGCTTTCATAAATAAACATTAACATTTAAGGCAATGTATAACTAAAACAAAAGCCTCTTAAACATGAACTTCAACATAATATGGCAAAAGTAAAATGAGATAATGCCATTTACTTCTTCACATGGATATTCTACTGGTCGAATAATCACATGTAATATCAATAACCACTTTCATAATGATGGAATGCATAATGCCAGACTATCATAACCACGTAGTCAAGGCCTCGTGCCAAGACCACAAATAAGATTTTGTCAAGGCCTTGTGCCAAGACACTAGTTTGTCTCATGAGACCTGCCGATGCATCGAGGAGCTATAGCGGGCTCCACCCGTCACTTATTAAGTCCAATGCATTCCTCATATGAATAGGTTTAAACATATCATAAACCATAACATAATCGTATCACATAAAACATGCATAAAGGAAACATAACATTTCCATATTTCAATCACAAGATATCAATACAACACATTGATATAATAAAAATTCTTTCAAAACCATTTTCAATACCACAATAAAAGAATGTTAAAACATTGTATTTATTTTTTCTTTTTTTAAAAAAGGTATGGCTTGTAAAGGAAGCCGAAACTCAAATAATGTTCACGGCGGCGGAGAAGTCGTTGTCGCCGCATAAGTACGGAAAGAAAAACATTCCCTTTTTGTCGTTTAGTAAAATGCTTCGTATAAAAAGATTCCTTTTGAATAAACTTAAAAGTCAAAGGGGTTTATACACCGTATAAAAGAAAGTTGTGTATAAAACCAAATATGCCTCAATGAAAGGGGATTGAGACGAAGTCCTTAAAAGATCATTTTTAAAATAAAATATATCTATTATGTGTATTAAATATAGGTACACATAAAGAAAGTAAAAATACAAGATAATACATAATAATATCATGACATAATTGGAAAGTAGGAGATTAACCCAAAGAATGGAAGTTGGGTTAAGAAGATCCCTTACCTTGTGTCCGACTTGACTCAACCGTTCTTTAACCTCCTGAATAATAAACTAGAGTTAATATATACCTTATTAAGAACCATTTTCAATTTCATTATCCTTATTATATCACTTATTACAATGATATGAACATTATGTAATTATTTAAGTTAATAACGGTCGTTTTGTCGATCTTTGGTACTTGAGTCAACAATAAACTTCTTATAATTATAAGTTGTTCATGTGGTGAAATATCCATTATATCCAGAATTATATTAATGATGTAGATATCATATATATCATATATATACAGTATATACATTCATTCATAATGTCACGTTACATTTATAGGTAAGAAATGAAATGCACCGTTCATGGAGACGGTAAGCCGTACGTACGCATGAACGCTACTTTCATTTCAATTTCATATTTAATGGAACTAAATCATAATTATATAAATGTATAATATAATTCCAGTATAATATAGTGTATAATACCATTTACTCCATCCTTTATACATCCCACATATGGCATTAACGATTCAAATCACTTTGAGGGGGCGGTAGTCCGCACTTCCTAAAATGAAATTATCGCGTTTTACCCATAATGGAAATCATAAAGTATGCCATAAATGAGAAATACAGAAGCATAAGTAAAACAAAAACATATTATATATCATATATAAAAATAGTGACATCTTAATGGCCACCTTTGGAGGTGTTATATGAGTGTTGAACAATCATCGTTTCGTGAGGCAGAAATTCGCCATCCACAGAAACCATATGTTCTTTAACCATTAGATGTAGGTGTGTGTAAGTGTAGCTCGAATCCTTCTTATAACAACATCCTAGTATATTGAGGATACTGGTGTTGTTACAAAAGAAATGAATAAAAAGAGTTTAGGGGGTTGGAGAAGAAAAATAAAACAAAACAACATTAGAAAAGACATTACCTCAAAATCGGGTAACTCTTTTTGATTTGAGCTAAAGGCTTCCTTGGGAAGAGTTCTGCCCAAAGTGAGGTTTCTAGGAGTAAGGAAGGAATGTTGGGAGAGTATTTGGGCAGAGGTTGGCCGAGCCAAATGGCTTGATGGTGTGAATAAGGTGGGAGAGGTGGGGGCCTTTTATAAGTGGAGAGGAGGGGCACTTTTGGAAAGTAATGAAATGTTACATTATTTCAAAATGCTTTTCGGATTCTAAAGGTCCCACATCTATATAATTCGAGGCTAAGGTGATAAGGTTTCTAAATATCTTCATCCAATAGGCTTTGGACAAGTGTAAGCCTCGGATTTTGCATTATCTTCTCATTTTATTTAAATCGTCAAATAATGATGTCATCGCTGCATCATTATTATGTCATAAATACTTTAATTTATTTAATGTCTAAAAATTATAAAACAAATACTATGATGTAGGAAATCTTTTTAGCTTTCCAATGACTATTTATAATCAAAATTTGGACTTGTATAACCCCAATTAAAAATTGTTTTAGTAGAACAATTTATGTTAGTGTCATTTTCACTTTAACATTAAATAAAAAGTAATTTATGTTATTTCCCAACAAAAGTGGATCCATGGGGTCCCCAAGTTAGGCCATGGCTTGTCTTGTTCGGCCATGACTCAACCAATGAGGTTGGGACATGTGTCTAGGTCATTTCATATTATTAATGTATTATTTATACCTTAAACTACACTAATTACCACTAATCGCGATTAAGAACTTAAAAGTTACTATTCACCAAAAAATTATTTTGATCTCATTGAACCACATTTTACTTCTTAATGACAACCATGTATGTCGGATTTTTGAAAATCAAATCACAGAAGTTGTAATATTTCATTTAAACGAAAAATCAGTTATTTAACTACCACTTAGTGGTTTCACTATTCATCAAAAATTGAAGTTTTTCAGAATAAGGCCAAAATTTCACCCTAAGCTATAATTGATATTCCGAATTCAAAAATGATGTCTATTTTACAAAATTCCAAACATATAAGTTGTATTAATTAATTTCATAATTAATTCCCGCTGTTACAACAAATAGCGTGTTTTTAAGAAACAATTTATATCAAAAGTTTGGCAATTGTTTATGTCCAATTTCAATGTTAAATTAATTCTAATGACCACCATTGGATAAAATGGTAAAAATATTTTCTAATTATACCTTAAAACCACTAAATAGTATAATTTATCTGTATAAATTATTTTGATTAAAAAAGTTGTTTTTATGTATTTTTCACTATTCATAAAAAATTAGAAGTTCTCAGAAAAATACCAAAAATTCAACATAGGCTAATTTCGATATTACGAATACAAAAATGAAGTCCATTTTGAAATATAAAATTTCTATAATTTTAAAAAGTGGTTATTACTATTCATAACGGCTATTTTGATTAGTTGCGGTGTGTTAGAACTCGAACTTGCGTACAATGCAAGCTATTGTATTACTGAATGAGAAGCGTATCGTGGAAGCTCGGGGTGTTACATTCTCCCCTCCTTCAATAAATTGCGTCCTCGCAATTTGAAATTTTTCTTTGATAATAAAAGGCTGAAAATAGAAAATACCTTTGTGGAAAACCCACATCGGAAATAAGGTTAATAAATATATAACATTAAAAGAAAGCAGGATAAGTACAAAGGTCACCCGATATAGCCCATTCTAGGATTCTATGAAAATATGGATATGGAGGAGAAACAAACCATCAAGGTCTGATGGAGAGTTATAGAAAACAGGATTAGGAGAATGTTTAACCACAAGAAAATCACAAACTTGTGATTGGTTAAACGGTCATTGAATCCCCAGTTGGAAAAGTTAACCGACAACATTTTTGTTTTAAGTTACCTTTTATAATGTTGAGGAATTTATTTATGAGATTTACTAAGAACGTAGGGGAATATACATACTTGTTATGTATACTTTCATTCGTTAATAAATTTTTACCACAAACCCAACTTTTACTCCAAATGGTAACGGAACTCAAAAATATTCTATTTATCCTAATTGTAAAAGGTTCCAAATGTTAACACATACCATTTAGATTAGTAAAACGATTTTGTAATAACCAGGGACTTCCTGTAGGCTAGTGGTAGGAAATAAAGGCTTGTCGCACTATGGTTGTGGGTTCGATTCCTGTAGCTGTGTCCGACGCGACGGGTTATTCCCCACCCTGCAGGTTGTCCTTTTTCTAAAAATATAGTATTATAGTATTCCAGAAATAATCTTCAGAAAAGTTTTAACCTTAAACAATACTATTCAAAGTTCAACTTAATCCATCCCAACATTTATAGTTATCCAAAATACCTCTGTCCAAACTTTCTCTAAAAGGTCTCTTAATTCCAAAATCAATTGTAACATCAGATTCCCCAAACAAAGAAAAGTTTCTCTTATTGTCACATACTAAAAATATGATTACCTTAATCATATTAAAACCTTACTGAAACCAACAAGTACTGCAGTACAATCCTTATATAGATCACATTATTCTAATAACCGGAATATAATCCATGAGTCCGAAAGCATCAATACATTAGTTATTCTGCTTCAACTGTAGTAATAGCATAAGATTGTCCTTGATCCCTTGGCCTTTTCTGAGGTAAGATTCCTTGACGCTTTGGACATTCATTTGCGTAATGACCCATTTCTCTACAATTGTAGCATTCAACTTTGACAGCCTCTTTCTTTCCCTTGCAATCACGTGCCTGGTGACCTTTTTCTCCACATTTATAACAGACTCCCATTCCTTTTAGGCAAGTACCAGGGTGATTCTTCCCACAATTATCACATAATGGAAAATCCTTCTTTCCCTTTTTCCCTTTATCTGTCTCTTGTTCCACCGTTCTCTTCTTCTCTTGCTTTACTTTGTTGTCATAAGACTTAGAGAATTCCTTTTCTGTCTTGATAGCACATGAGACTATATCTTCGTATGTTGAGAAGGATTGTGATACCAAAGCTCGACGGAGAAATGGTTTTAACCCATCAAAGAAACGATCAATCTTACTCCTTGGGTTACGTATGTAATCTGCAGCATACCTTGCTAACCTTGTAAAGTTAGCCTCATACTTTGCGACATTCTCATCCTCCTTCTGCCTCAGACTCAGAAATTGCCTTTCCATATCCGCTCGATGGTCTCGAGGAAAGTATTTTTCTAAGAACAGCTCTTTGAACTCCTGCCATTCCATGTTTTTTAATTCATCATCTTCCTTTGTGTTTTGAATTAGTGACCACCATTGATCGGCATCTCCAGTGAGGCGGTAAACTGCCATGACAACATTCTCCCTTTCACTACTCCCCAGGGCATGGAATATTTTCTCTAAGGAATTTATCCATTGCTCAGCTACTATAGGATTTGTACTCCCATTGAAGGTTGGCGGTTGTTGCCTCATGAAACGGTCTAGCATTGATCCTCCACGTTGCGGATCAGGGTGCACCATACGAGTAAGGTTATTATTCATAACCTGCGTGAGTTGTCCCAGTACGGTGAGAAGCTGATCAACACCAGTTGTATCTCCAGATCCACAATAATTATCTTGAGCAGGAGGGCAATCCCTACACGGAGTTCGTGCATTGATACGGTTTCCATTCCTTCCACTAGGCGCCATTTCTAAACAATGGCATAAACTAGATTAGTTTATGAATCAAAATACATAATTCCATACTTGTTAAACACTTTACATAAATTGAACTATTTATGGATATAATCCATAATCATAAAAAGAAATGTTTTCTTTAAGGAAGTATATACTCCTAACCCTTCATAGTGGTTTGTAAAGAAAATGGGAATTATCCAAAGCATATCCCCCGGGAGTGTCGTAACCAAGAGTGCAGCAAGGCCCGTTGTCGTGCACCAGTTCCCGTTCGAGTCTAGCTCAAAGCGGTGTTTTCGGGTTTTACCCCTAGGTACATCTGTGCCAGAGCCGCCTCTACCTGCTCGTATCCAGACAGGAATGTATTGCTTGGAAAACTCACAAAATCTCTACAATACCAATATTCTAAGATGTTCTTTTATACTAATCCTCAAAGTCTATCTTCGGGCTATGTGCTCTAATCAGAGTTTATCTAAATCTAGCTTCCAAGGTTAGTACTAAACTGCCTCTGATACGAACTGTAACGCCCCGACCCCAGCTACCCAGAGCCGGTGCGTTACTTCGTAACATTGGCATGATCCCAAAAGATCAAGTCTCGAAAGACCGATTAGTTTAGTAGCCTTGGAAACACTAGATACATTCATAAGTCTTTCATTACATCAAAATTAAACAAACTACAAAAAAACATGGTCTTCATAGTCCACACTCATATCTTCACTGATTATTCTTGCAAGTCAGTCATAAAATACTTCTTCACAACCTGGAAAATATTTAAACATTGAAAGGGGTGAGCTCAAATGCTCAGTAAGGATAACAATAATGCGGAAGCTTTCATAAATAAACATTAACATTTAAGGCAATGTATAACTAAAACAAAAGCCTCTTAAACATGAACTTCAACATAATATGGCAAAAGTAAAATGAGATAATGCCATTTACTTCTTCACATGGATATTCTACTGGTCGAATAATCACATGTAATATCAATAACCACTTTCATAATGATGGAATGCATAATGCCAGACTATCATAACCACGTAGTCAAGGCCTCGTGCCAAGACCACAAATAAGATTTTGTCAAGGCCTTGTGCCAAGACACTAGTTTGTCTCATGAGACCTGCCGATGCATCGAGGAGCTATAGCGGGCTCCACCCGTCACTTATTAAGTCCAATGCATTCCTCATATGAATAGGTTTAAACATATCATAAACCATAACATAATCGTATCACATAAAACATGCATAAAGGAAACATAACATTTCCATATTTCAATCACAAGATATCAATACAACACATTGATATAATAAAAATTCTTTCAAAACCATTTTCAATACCACAATAAAAGAATGTTAAAACATTGTATTTATTTTTCTTTTTTTAAAAAAGGTATGGCTTGTAAAGGAAGCCGAAACTCAAATAATGTTCACGGCGGCGGAGAAGTCGTTGTCGCCGCATAAGTACGGAAAGAAAAACATTCCCTTTTTGTCGTTTAGTAAAATGCTTCGTATAAAAAGATTCCTTTTGAATAAACTTAAAAGTCAAAGGGGTTTATACACCGTATAAAAGAAAGTTGTGTATAAAACCAAATATGCCTCAATGAAAGGGGATTGAGACGAAGTCCTTAAAAGATCATTTTTAAAATAAAATATATCTATTATGTGTATTAAATATAGGTACACATAAATAAAGTAAAAATACAAGATAATACATAATAATATCATGACATAATTGGAAAGTAGGAGATTAACCCAAAGAATGGAAGTTGGGTTAAGAAGATCCCTTACCTTGTGTCCGACTTGACTCAACCGTTCTTTAACCTCCTGAATAATAAACTAGAGTTAATATATACCTTATTAAGAACCATTTTCAATTTCATTATCCTTATTATATCACTTATTACAATGATATGAACATTATGTAATTATTTAAGTTAATAACGGTCGTTTTGTCGATCTTTGGTACTTGAGTCAACAATAAACTTCTTATAATTATAAGTTGTTCATGTGGTGAAATATCCATTATATCCAGAATTATATTAATGATGTAGATATCATATATATCATATATATACAGTATATACATTCATTCATAATGTCACGTTACATTTATAGGTAAGAAATGAAATGCACCGTTCATGGAGACGGTAAGCCGTACGTACGCATGAACGCTACTTTCATTTCAATTTCATATTTAATGGAACTAAATCATAATTATATAAATGTATAATATAATTCCAGTATAATATAGTGTATAATACCATTTACTCCATCCTTTATACATCCCACATATGGCATTAACGATTCAAATCACTTTGAGGGGGCGGTAGTCCGCACTTCCTAAAATGAAATTATCGCGTTTTACCCATAATGGAAATCATAAAGTATGCCATAAATGAGAAATACAGAAGCATAAGTAAAACAAAAACATATTATATATCATATATAAAAATAGTGACATCTTAATGGCCACCTTTGGAGGTGTTATATGAGTGTTGAACAATCATCGTTTCGTGAGGCAGAAATTCGCCATCCACAGAAACCATATGTTCTTTAACCATTAGATGTAGGTGTGTGTAAGTGTAGCTAGAATCCTTCTTATAACAACATCCTAGTATATTGAGGATACTGGTGTTGTTACAAAAGAAATGAATAAAAAGAGTTTAGGGGGTTGGAGAAGAAAAATAAAACAAAACAACATTAGAAAAGACATTACCTCAAAATCGGGTAACTCTTTTTGATTTGAGCTAAAGGCTTCCTTGGGAAGAGTTCTGCCCAAAGTGAGGTTTCTAGGAGTAAGGAAGGAATGTTGGGAGAGTATTTGGGCAGAGGTTGGCCGAGCCAAATGGCTTGATGGTGTGAATAAGGTGGGAGAGGTGGGGGCCTTTTATAAGTGGAGAGGAGGGGCACTTTTGGAAAGTAATGAAATGTTACATTATTTCAAAATGCTTTTCGGATTCTAAAGGTCCCACATCTATATAATTCGAGGATAAGGTGATAAGGTTTCGAAATATCTTCATCCAATAGGCTTTGGACAAGTGTAAGCCTCGGATTTTGCATTATCTTCTCATTTTATTTAAATCGTCAAATAATGATGTCATCGCTGCATCATTATTATGTCATAAATACTTTAATTTATTTAATGTCTAAAAATTATAAAACAAATACTATGATGTAGGAAATCTTTTTAGATTTCCAATGACTATTTATAATCAAAATTTGGACTTGTATAACCCCAATTAAAAATTGTTTTAGTAGAACAATTTATGTTAGTGTCATTTTCACTTTAACATTAAATAAAAAGTAATTTATGTTATTTCCCAACAAAAGTGGATCCATGGGGTCCCCAAGTTAGGCCATGGCTTGTCTTGGTCGGCCATGACTCAACCAATGAGGTTGGGACATGTGTCTAGGTCATTTCATATTATTAATGTATTATTTATACCTTAAACTACACTAATTACCACTAATCGCGATTAAGAACTTAAAAGTTACTATTCACCAAAAAATTATTTTGATCTCATTGAACCACATTTTACTTCTTAATGACAACCATGTATGTCGGATTTTTGAAAATCAAATCACAGAAGTTGTAATATTTCATTTAAACGAAAAATCAGTTATTTAACTACCACTTAGTGGTTTCACTATTCATCAAAAATTGAAGTTTTTCAGAATAAGGCCAAAATTTCACCCTAAGCTATAATTGATATTCCGAATTCAAAAATGATGTCTATTTTACAAAATTCCAAACATATAAGTTGTATTAATTAATTTCATAATTAATTCCCGCTGTTACAACAAATAGCGTGTTTTTAAGAAACAATTTATATCAAAAGTTTGGCAATTGTTTATGTCCAATTTCAATGTTAAATTAATTCTAATGACCACCATTGGATAAAATGGTAAAAATATTTTCTAATTATACCTTAAAACCACTAAATAGTATAATTTATCTGTATAAATTATTTTGATTAAAAAAGTTGTTTTTATGTATTTTTCACTATTCATAAAAAATTAGAAGTTCTCAGAAAAATACCAAAAATTCAACATAGGCTAATTTCGATATTACGAATACAAAAATGAAGTCCATTTTGAAATATAAAATTTCTATAATTTTAAAAAGTGGTTATTACTATTCATAACGGCTATTTTGATTAGTTGCGGTGTGTTAGAACTCGAACTTGCGTACAATGCAAGCTATTGTATTACTGAATGAGAAGCGTATCGTGGAAGCTCGGGGTGTTACATATTATGTGTAATTTATGTATTAAATCATGTTTAAATATGAAATAAAGAGCATGGTTGTTATAGTATCATTGCAAAAATCACATAGATAATAATAACTGAATTCTGAATAAAGTAAAGTATTAGTTATTTGAATTCATGTATCAGGCACATGATAACTATTCCATAAATTTCTATCATCAATATAGTTTAGAAATACTGGGTAAAAACCAATCTAGTTTGTCCAGTTTATTTAAAACTACTGGATAGAATCTCATCTAGTTTAGCCAATAGATTTGTCACATTATTCATATCTATGAATCGAGGGTATATCCATAAAAATTCCCCACCTTTGTTTGTGTTTAAAAATAATTATTCATATATCATCTAATATATTTAATTCATTAACAATATTCATTATCATCAAATAACTATATTGAGTGAAGGGTACATATTTATTAATATTTTCCCAGATAAAAATTACCATTCAATATAACCATAAGTAAAAATGGTTAATGATTTTTGAAATAATAATATCCATAATGTAAGAATATGGATATTAATTATTACTCTAATTTATGTTGAAAAAATATCCCAATATAGTGATTGTTTCAAGAGAAATTTAATGATCACAAAAGAAAGTGAAATTGCACAATAACTTTTAACACTGGGTAATTTTCAAGTAAAATCCCCTTTGATGAAATAATTAAAATTGAAACATAAAACACCATGATTTACAAATTAATAATGATATCAAAGGTCAAAGGAGTGTTATATACACCACATAAAAGTGAATTCATTTTCAATAACAAATAAGTTTCAACAAAATGTAAATTGAGATGATATCCCTTACTTCATGATTACTTTTGGGTAAACATGTTTTAACATATGATATAGTGTATTTAAACCTATCATTAACTTAAAAAAGAACCATATTAATATTTATAATATAATATTTTATCCATTTATAACTTCTTATCAAGCTTCTTTTAATAATCTTTCATTATTTTCATTGTTTTGGGTGTTAATTGTCTTGTTTTCTCATGCGTATTTGGTCAGGAAATATCTGGTTCTATAAAATATTTTATAGTTAAATAATCTCAATAATAATAATCATGGAATAATTTTCATATTTATAAATCATTTTTTTCTTTTATATCCAAACATGAATGGTTTTTTTAAGAAATTAATTACGTTACGATCATGGAAATGATAGGTCGTACGTATGCATGAGTAAGGTTTCCATTTCTCAATGATCATTATGGAAAGGTGGTAAGTAATATTTAAAATTTAAAATAATAACATTATATTATAAAAAACATTTTATTTCATTAAATATAAATATATGTATCATCCATGTGATATGGTTATGAAAAGAGAGTGGCATCGCTTTATGGAGGTGGTAATCCATAAGTACAAGAACAGTGTGTCATCATTAAGTATAAAAAAATGAAAATGATATATTATATTTTAATAATTATAAATATGTTATGAGTATAATAATTAGGTCATTTATAGAACATATATTTATTAACTTTATACTTATTACCTTCCATGTAAAGAGCTAGGGAAAAATGAATCACATCACATCGTGAGGTGGTAGTCTGTGGTACACAAGAGTAACATTATCATATCCTCCATGGAATGGAATATAAAAATTAATATATTATTTAATGACTAAATAGGTATAATTATGTTATAAATATAATATATATACTTTATATCTATCATCATACCCAATTGTGATAGGTAGTAATGGAAAAATAAATGGCATTAGTTTGCGAGGTGGTAATCTGTTGTACCGGTGAATGATGATTACACAACCAATTAGTTGGTAGTGGGGATGTTTTTATTTCATGAAAACAACATTAAAACATTTATGTATATGTAATATAGAGTTTTTAAAATACAATCATTCTTTAATAATATTTTATAGAGTTTTATGAAGAAATAAAATAAAAATTCTCATTGAATAACATTACCTATTCTTTGGGTATCCTTCTTAGGTTTGCATCAATGACTTTTTAGGTCAGATTTTTTATCAAATTAATACTTATAGGATGATAGTTTGATAGTCAACAAGTTATTTATTTAGGGTTTGGTTGATCCAAATTCCTTTATATGTATTAATAAGTGAGGGTTATGAGTGATCATTTATAATTAAGGAGGATTGGTATTTTTGTAAATTCCAAAAACTAGTCAATAATGGGAAGTCACTTTAACCAGAAGTGGATCCAAAATTGATAATTAAATGGGTTTTGGGATTATATGGTCTATAGATACCTCCAAAACACAAAAAAACATGTGTTTTTAACATATTTTTCCTTAACTTCTACGTTTCCTTACTTTTACCATTTCTGTTTTTCACAATAGTAACTAGTCTCTTAACCCATGTAATTTATTATTCAAGATTAAAAAATGAAAATTATTAGATAATTTGGACCAATTTGTTAAAAATTTAAATCCAATTTATAAAATACAAATCTTTTATGTGTTTAATATTAATTTTAACAAAAGCGTATAAAAAGTGAAAAAAATCATTTTAACCTTAATAATACAAACATAGTTTTTACTATTTTCAGGTCAATATAGTCACTATAAAATAAAAAATATATATATTAATGGACAAAATATTTTATTTTTATGAATATAAAAATAAATTGGAATTATATAGGATTTTTATTAATTTTAAATCATTTAATAACATAACATTTTTTATAAAATAACATTAAAGTCATTTTTGAGATTATTCATTAAATTTGAATTTTTAAAAAATAAATAACATGAAAAAATTAGAATATATTATTTTAACACCTATATAAAATGATATATTTATCTAAAAAATTAATTTAGTAAAATAATTCATTCAATTTACTTTAATTATAATATTTGTAGTATCATTTATTTTATTTTTATATTAACAAAATAACTACTCAGTTGGTGCTTCTTAATAATTTAAAGTAAGTATTTCATAAAAAAATTAAAAAAAAATTAACTTTATAAAAAATAATTTATATATTAAAATTACATTTATAATTTAACATATTTTTTTATCTCTATCCTAATGCTTTATAGATATTAAAAACAAATAAGTTTCCTTTTTTGACTTTTTCAGTACTTAACATATTATATAGGTCACATTCAAGGAAAAGTGTCCCAAAAATAATAAAAATATATAATATAGTGATGAGGGCTGATATATTTCCATCCAATGGGTTTTGGAAAAAAAAAATTAGTTAATTTTAACCCTTATCTTCTTAGTTTAACCTTCGATAAACTAATTTTTACCTTAATGAGGGCAATTAATTTTTACTATTTTCAATAATTGTTTCAGAAAAAATTTATGTTGATATTATTCAATAATACAAATTATTAAAATCCAAATATGGAATATATTTTTCAAAATTCCTTTCAAAGTATTAGAAAATTTAAATTAAAAATTAATACCACAAATGCAATGAGAAAGTCCATTTTTCAAAGAGAAAATGTTCAAAAGTTTACAAAGTTTTTATGCCTAAATAAAATGTGAAAATCGAATAAATTAGATTAATATATATATAACTAAAGTAATTTTATGTTAAAACCAATTAAAATATAACTTAACATTATAAATAATTTAAATAAAAAGGCAGTTTTCAATTTAAATTCGGTATTTTCCCTATTCATCAAAAAACAAACATTTCAGAAAAATATCAATATTTTATGCTAAGAAAATTTTGATTTTCTGATTAAAAAATGATGTTTATTTAATAAAATTGATAAAAATTAATTTTAATTAATGTATAAAAATAATGGCTAAACCTTCTTTTTGAAAAAAAATAATTTTTTTCAGATTATATTTCTTTTTCATGCAAATTATTCAAATTTTATTCCCAATAAATATATAACCATAATTATCAAATTTATTTCTTACTTTTAATAAATTATTATTCAAACATCTAGGTGATAACTATCATATTAAATAATAATATTTTAACAATATGTCACATTTCATTTAAGTTCGTAATTATGTTTAACGTAAGAAAAACTTAGGGTTTTGTGTAATATAAGATAAACTCAGTGTTGTGTATAACGCAAGTTATTAAAGAGATTGAATTTATTAAAATAAAGAAATGAATCATAATGTCTTAAGGTGTTATATTTTCCTCTAATATTGGTTTTTTATGCCATATATGTTAACTAATATAGTGTTCTTATTTTATAATTTTAGGGTATTGCACTTTGTGAAATGTATATAATCTTTTCTCCATTATTTTTTGCAATCAAGATGAATTTACCAATGCATTTGGTAGAGAAAACTAAATTGGTATGTATTTTATATTATCAGTGGATGTATCCAATTAATTGGTACTTTATTTATATGTTTGTATCTTAAGTAATCCATTCTGGGATCTTCATTAAATATTCAAATATGTTTTATTAATTTTATTTCTAAGATACCTTATTCATTTAAAATCATACATGAAAAATAAATCCCAACTCGAATGATCTATTTCTTAAAGAAAATTATCAAATGAGTGTCTTACCTTTTTTTGGGTGATTGCATAATATTGAGACAATATTCACTTGAGTTGTACTTATTAATGACATATCAACTCAATCTTAACTACATGGAAAATCAAAAATATTTCCAACTATTAGAAGATCTGTTAGGATGATCTAAAATATTACAATAATAGAAACAGAACTATGATAAGAACATATATTGTTTTTAAAAACTATTGAAATTTCATATCCACTTATTTAATATCTCATTATACAAATAAATATATTCATGAGAAGTGGGACCGAAAATGAGAAAGATATAACAAAATCATTTAATAATTACTATAGAGTGGTTTTCATATCATTTAAGCTCATAAATATTGAAATCAACATGGATATTAGGTTTGAACATATATTTTTTAAATCTAGTAAAGTATATTACTTTTTTTAGGTAATTAATATTGATACTCGGGCTGAGTTCTCTAAATATTCGAAGTTTCCAGATTAAATTCCTCTAAAACATGATTGAAATGTTAATGCTTACAGTGTAAATAGATTCAATTTTTATACATTTGATTGGGTTGAGGTTTAAAAACACATAATTGTGGAATATTTTTAGTTTCTAAATAGGGATACTACGGAATTTTGATTCGTATTATCGAATTAAAATACCTTGGTCATTTTTTAGTTGTTTTATTTAAATTAAAGTGGGTTTATATTTCTAGGGGTTTTAAAAGAGATTCGTTATAATTTACTTCCTTGAACTTCTTTAGCTTGATGGATATCAGTAATTAAAAATTGCATGATAAATATATCTTTTAATCTTATGTAAAAATGTTATATTATATCGAATATTTCATGGATGATGGTTGGAGTGTAGTTGTTCACATAAAAAAGAGGCATGTATGATGTGCGTGATGAAGTGTAATATTTTACCTCTAATAATAAATCCATCATAATCAAGAAACTAAAATTTTTTTCCATCATGATATTGAAAATATTATTCTTTCATGGGAGGGTGAAGTATATGAGTAAATGATAGATATGAATAACCACATGATTAAAAGAAAAAATTATTGTTTGTGAAGTCATCCATTAACTTATTAACCACTTATGTTATATGTTACTCAGTTCTAGTACTATGGATCTGTTATCATATTAATTTTTTTTATGTTTGAGTTCTTTAATTTTGAAAACATAAATTCTATATTTTTCTATATATGTAGTCATTCATTATCATACCTATGTATATTAAGTTATTCAGTACTATACATTTTTTATCATTTCTAAATTTCTTTTTATGAATGAATCTTTCAAGATATATGTTTTGAATTTTTTAAATTGTTTAAATGACAAGAATATCAAAAATGTAGCATTTCACTAATCCTAGTCGACTCCTAATTGATATTCCCCCAACCATATAGACTACATTTGTATTACCTGATGATCATTAGGCTCACTCCCCATAACATCTAGGATTCCTTCCATCTTCCCCTGTCAGCGTCGTCCACATCCTTTGTCTCCCTCCTATCAGTGTTTAGCACACCCTCATTCTCCCTCTCATCAACATCTTCCACGCTACCTCCCAGTTCAGTATTTTTATCACACAGACACTCAAAAATAAAATAAACATGTTTTCACTCCTTTTTTAATGAGTATATTAAAGAGTTTGAGTTATATGTATAAATTTTAATGTGAATAAAGTTACGTTACTTTTTATACTAATATTGTTTCATAAAAGATGGAAAAAATGTCACTATTAATAAAAATATTAAAATTTATTTTGTATATAATATGAATGAATTGAATATATTTATCCTCATTTATTGTTATGGTATCCCGATAGATGACGTTAATGGATTATTTGGTCATATTTTGAGCTAGTTGGTAGCTGATCCAATTACCCTTATAGTTAAATATTATAATTGGAGTCATATACCTCAATCATAGAAGAATGAAGTATTTTATTCTAAAATAATGGTTTTTTTAATACATTATGGCTCAATTTAATGCCATTATTTAATTAATTTATAATAATTAAAAATGTATCACTTTTCACAGATGTTATTCTAATTTACCATTACTGATCTTATCATATGAAATTTTTCATTGAAAAAATTCGGTAAGAAATTAAAAGATTTTAAATTGAGATTATGGAATTAATTAAACAATACATCATTGGACACTCATAAACAATATGATAAGGTGCATTAAGGGGTACTTAGAGAGTAGTGAAATGTGTTTGTTGATAGACACTTCAATGAGAACCACATGGTATTGAAAAACATATTACTATATTATTATTATTTTGGATATATAAATATATTCATTATATAGGGTTATTAAATTTCATACCTTACTATTAAATTTCATGATATATATTTTAGTATGTTTTAAGAAAAAATATATCAACTCGAGGGAAAAAATTGTCCCCCACACTTCCAGTTCAAAGAGTTTTTCAAGAAAAATTTCAAATATTGAAATATTTTAATTAGTTTAAGTATTTATATGATAAAATTATATATTTCATATATGAAATTTTTTATTTATATTTTATTAATTTAGAAAATTAATTTAAGAAACCATGTCTTTTGAACATAACTTCGGATGGATATTCATACAAAATCTTATGGGAGTTATGTGAATGATCCCGCCAAAGAAGTTAGGGTATTAATTTCATTTTAATTATAATAATTTAATATCAATTGTCGCTTTGTTAATATGTATGTATATATATATGATAGATACTTTATTTAATGGTAAAAATAAATGAAATATGGTATTACAATCACATGCAGTCCTTCTCGGTCTCCTAGGATGATCTAGTTGGATAAGTCCTTGGGAAGGAGTATCCTAGTCATGTGTGCAATATGGGTTTAGAACCATTACCATCTGATATATTTAGAAGTTCTTAAGGTATTATAGCAGTATATACTAATATTTTTATATACTCACATCCTTAATATTCTCAAAATAATTTTATTGTAATGAAAAACACTAGTCAACAAAAAGGGAGAACAATCCAACAACAAGAGGCTCATATATAGATGATGGATGTTTATGTAATTTCTCAAAAGAAATAATTGGTTGAATTATATCCAAATATTATTAGAAGTGTCCCAGGTGATATTGTGTTGATGGATTTTTTGAGTGAGTAGGTAAATCACACAATTTCATAATCATTTAGTACACAAAACCATAATGGTCTTATGTTGAAATTTAAATATACAAGACTATTTAATTTTCAATAAAATTTTCATACAGAATTTGGTAGTAGGGAGTGGATACTGAGATAGAGATGGTGTCGACTTTAGTTTATTAGGTATTGATAATACTTGATATTTTATTTGGGGTTGGGGATGTATAACTAAACTAATGAAAAACTAACACAATGATATAGTGATTGAGAAATTATGTTGTGGTTTGAGGTATGGGATATTAGTGTTTCTCTTACATTACATGAAATATATACGGTTGGTGGATTTTATATGTTTTATTAAGAATAATACCTTATAATCATAATTATTAGACTATTTTGGATAATTTTTTTAAATTATTTCATGTTAATTATTTCATTATATTTTTATGGGTTTTTACTTTTCATAAACATAACATTACTATTCAAATGGGTAGTATATGATTACTATGATGAAAGTAGGGATTTTAGTAGGCTCAATTTAGGAGGTAGAGTTAGGTTTGACCATATATTGAGGAGGTTATAAGTAAGTAATGGGTGTATAAGTTTTTGGTTTTACCCATTATTTCTCATCTTTTAATTATTATTCTTATTGTATTAGGGGTGTTCTATGGTTTATATAATGAATATGTGATTTTCATAGAATTTAGGGATTGATGGAGGAAATTTAATTGAGATTATTGGGGAGTGGTTCATTATTTTCTTGTTATGTGGAAGCCTTGTTATGGTAAAATTATTATATAAATTGATATCATGTTTTTTTCTATTGTAAGCTATTTGGTGATGATGTGGTAATGATTTATGAGGGTGTGTGGTAGGAATGTATAGGAGGTGTGTAATGTATATGAAGATGTGGTGATGTTGTAAAATGAAGTTAGGGGTTATATATATGTGGTGGGGTTATGTGATTTTTTTTTATGTAGAGATATTACAAAACAGTGGAATTTGGTTTTATGTTGGAATTAATTAAGTGGAAACGAGATGAGGTAATTGTGTATTGATTTTATATGAACTTCTTTTTTATTGATTTTATTGGTGGAATTTGATGTTATGACAAGGTGTTTCATTCATTTTTATTAGATATTTCTTTATGATATTTCTAGTCCATTTATTTTAGATTTTATTATTAACCTTTTAGCTGTTATACATTGATTATATTTCGATGTACCATTATTTGATTCAGGTTTCTATATTTATAAACATGGGTTTTTGTTTACTTATATCACAAAATTGGTTTAGACTATATTAAAAAATATTCATTTTTTATTATTCATTATCACTTCCTATTATAATTATTTATGTACAAGAAGTCAATATTAGTTATAAAAATGTATATATTTGAATTTAGCATACATGTTTCTAATGTTTTGATTGTGTTTTAATTGGAACTCCATTTACAGTTGGTTTGATATGGTTATTAGAATATCAATATGATTCCATTTAATTATTATGTATCAGCCATTACCTTATTGACATGTTTATGGTTGTCTTAATAAGATGTAATTTTGGGGTTTTTAATGTTATTATATAAATATTATTTCCTATTTATTTTTTATGTTGTTTTCTTATATGTCTATCTATTTGATATATTTTTTGGGGGGATTTTTAGTTTCTTATGTTTTTTATTTTTTTAACAGCGATATATATTACAGCATTATAAACTACTTCTATATGTTATAAAAAAATATAAGAATTTTAAACCGCCATGAAACCCTTAATAATTTTTAAAGGAAAATTCACCTCTAAAAATTGAAATAACAGGACCTAAAAAATAATTTCGTAAAGCTTCATAAAACCACCATTAAATGGGGAAAATCAACACAATTTCGATAGTGGTTGAAACTTTAGTGATTGTTTTAAGATGTCATTGGGTGGTGGTCTAAATGGATATAAAACTAAAAAACTAACACTAGTCCCTTATTCTATTATAGTGAGATTTGTACAAAATAATCTCTATAACAAGTGGACTATAGGATGAAAGTGGTCACTTGTGTGGTTGGATGGATGTGGGAAGATTATTTAAGGGGATATGAAAGTGTGATCAATCACTAGAACTAAGGAACAACTCAAATAGAATGCAACAGTTCAATATTACTATGGTGTGGTTATGGAAATTGATGACATGACATGGATGGATGATAGAAAATTGAGAAGGGGTCAATATAGTTTTGGGATTTAGTCCATTTTTATTCCCTTTGTGCATCTGATCCCTTTAACCTTGTATTATGGGTCATCATATCATGTATGATTTCTCTCTAAACCCATTTAAAAAGTGGTATTATCCAAAAAAAATAAATAAAAATTGATTTGCAGAAGTATAATCTTGTATTCATGTGATAAATTTATTTTAGGAGATATATTCTTGAATTACATAGTAGGTGAGACTTTATATTATTTAGTTTTCATTTACCTAGAGCTCATTTTATTAGAGTTATAGGATTGATAATATTTTTTTAATGTAGTTTGTCTATATTATGTGTTTGATATGTCATTAATCTAATTCTCTCTTGAGTAATTTCTCTCGGAGGAGAGGGCCTTCAGGTCATACTACTAATCACTTTTGAGGCTTATATCATGTTTTAAAAAAGGTTAGGGTTTGTTACCTGTCACTATAAGATTACTTATGTGGTGATTTTCAATCTCATGTAAATTTATACCATTAAATAAAATGTTTTTATACCTTATACATAATATTAATTTAGATATGTATAAATATAATTTGATTATATATTTGGATAAATAAAAAATTATGGGAATTATAAACATTTACACATTAATGTGGTTTGAACACATTAATTTTTTGGATAGAATAGGGATTGCAAAACTAAATCATCAAAATCATGCATACAAAATAGAATAAATCACGAGATAATAAATATTTCATGAGATGAAATGTGTTAAATATTAATGAGATGAATATTAAATTAGTGAAACATTTTACCCCCCCCCCCTTAAAATTCTATGTTTCGTATTATTTATAAAGGGAAACTTTCCAAGAGCTTGATCATTAAATATAGGGGAACCGAATGGTTAGGTTTCCATGAATTATATTTCATAATTAAAGAAATAAATAAGGTGACACTAATGGTTAGCTTCCTTATACTTGGTGTTTTTATTGGGATACACAAGATGGGAATCCCTAATTGTTATGATACTTGAGGAATAGAGTTGAGTTACTCTATACAATGGATTTTCATAAATATTTTTCCCCTCAACTATCCAAAATCATATATAATATGATTTTAAATTTTTTATATACTATAAAAATTCATGGTTTATTTACATTCTCAAATCAACGTATGTTGTTATGTCAGGTGTATGTCACATATTTATGCTAATAAACATATACTCAAAGATATAAGGTAATTGAAAATTGGTGAATTATATCTTTGTATTGGTAATGGAGAAAGAGTTACTACATTATAATTTGAAACATATGGTATAATTTTACTAAGATTATTAGTCTTAGAATTCAAAAAATGTTATTATGTTCCTTCCATAAATATAAATTTAATTTGTTATATCTTGTTTGAATAAGATATCATTTTCATTCACTATTAAGAATAAAAAAATCTGTATACAGGAATGAAATGTTTTATAGAATCAATAATATGATAAATGGTTTATAGATTCTGGATATAGAAAATCCTAAGTATAATGTTCATAAAAAGATGTTTAGGATTGATTCTAATCCAAACTTACTTATCAATTTTCACCATGGATATATAAATGATAATATCATTCAAAGACACTATAGATATAGATTTTTGGAATCATTTGAATGTAAATATTTTCAAATATATGAATCATGTTTATTAGGTAATATGACCAAAGATTATTTTAGTGGAAAAGGTGAATAGTCAAGTGGACTATTGGATACCATACATAATAATTTATATGGACTAATGGGAACTTAATAATGTCATGGTTTGGGTAATTTGTCACCTTTACCATCACTTTATTTGGTATGTATATGAGTTTTTGATGAGACATGAGTATGAAAATTTTGAAAATATTGAAGAGTTTTATAATGAATTATAGAATCAACTCAATAAGTGTATTAATATTATTTTTTGAGATTAGGGTGGTGAATAATTTATTCAAGAATTCATTTATCATTTGAGGGATTGTGGAATTGTTTTATAACTCACTCCTATGAGAAAACCATAATGGAATGTGTTCTATATAAAGTAATCATAAAAATTATATATGAGATGCAGTTAGTGATATGTTCAATTATGTCTTTTATAATGATTTATAGAGGTGAATTGTATGTACAATGAATAGATTGGGATAAAATTTATTCCATATCTAATAAATTATAATTTTTAAGTTATCTTATTGAAACAATAGGATATTATTAATATAGTCATATTGAACACAATGTGTTTATGGAGAGACATGGTGTTTTTCTTGAGAATGAACACATTAGTCGAGGAGTCAATGGGTGGGGATTTGAATATAGAGAAGTTAAATTCCAACAAAAAAGACTTATAACTATAATGGAGGTTGATATGTTTTCATAAATAAATGTAGAAGTATAATTGACTCAAGTTACCTAATAACATTAATGGATTTATAGGATAAATCAATAGATCATGATACATGGATTTCTCATAGATGATAATGATTAAGAAATTTTCATATAAGGTGAATCTACCACATACTAGGAGGAAATAGAGAGTGATAATTTCAAGAAATGATAAAAAAACATGGAATCTGAAATAGAATCCATGAAAAATAATCATGTTTGGAAATTAGTGAATTCCCCTAAAAGGGTGCAACCCATTATGTCAAATAGGGTTCTTTATAAGAAAATTGACTTTAATGGTATATTTTATACCTATAAACCACACATGTTTGCAATATTTTATATGAAAATTAAGGTTATTAACTATGAAGAAACATTTTTAAAAATATAAATGGTAAATTCTATTTGGATGTTTCTCAACATAGTATCCTAATTTGATTATGATACATATCAAATGAATATCAGAAAAAAATTTCTTAATGGTAATTTAGTAATGGGAATATATATAATATAGTCCAAATATTTTGAAGTTCCAAATGATGATGGTAATGTATAAAAGCTATAACGGTCCATTTATGGATCAAAAAAATCTTCTAAAAGTTGTAATATCTCATTTGATGATACAAATAGAGAGTTTGGTTTTTCTAATAACACATATGACATTATACATATTAGAAATGACATCATAACACTTCACTCAAAAAATATTTGTCTTGGTAAATGCTTCCCAATGAAATAAATAGTTGAAGCTACTTATATACTTGGTATAAAGATCTATAGATATAGGTCTAATAAGATACTTAGAATTAGTCAAGTCACAGAAATTGGTAAAGTTCTAAATTATTTTAACACAAATAACTCCAAAATTGGTTTTTATCAACGTTATATATCACAAATATTAAAGAGATGTAGGATCATTATAAATATTTACAAGGATAAATAATATTCTATGTATGTATATCATAGGTTCTATCATGTATGTCATAGTGTGTACTCAACATGATAATGAATATGATCTTAGTATTACTTCTAGGTACCAATCCAATCCTATTGAGAGTCACTATATTATTGTGAAGAACAATCCTAAGTACATAAGAAAGACTGTAGATATGTTTTTATTCTTTTTGAGGATAAGATGAGCTTTGGTTTAAGGAATTCATTAATAGATGTTTCCAATTTGATATAAATGGTGTGAAATGTAAATTTGGATTCATTTTATTCCTAATTGGTGGAACCATATCATGGAAGAGTTGTAAACATGCTATAACAGAGGACATGACAACAAGGTAGAGTATGTAACTGCATCAGATGTTGAGAAGGAATCTATTTAGATTATGAAGTTCATCTCTAAAATAGAGTTGGTTCATAATATAAAGGGAGTGATCAAGATTTATTATGATAGTAATATAGTTAATGCTCATTAAATGGAACTTGTTTACCATTAAAGCATCAAACACATTCTTTAAAAATACCATCTTATTTGAGAGATCATTAATATAAGAGATGTTAGGATCTATTGTGTTGTTGTGTATGATAAGGTAGTGGATGAATAAATGAAACTATTGGTGTCGGAGATGTATGAGAGTTATGTAAATTCTCTTGGTATCTTTTATTTAAGAGATTTATGTAACAGTTGAGTAATGTATCATGCTATTATAATAAAGGCAATATAAATTAGTCATTCATTCATGTGTATTGTAATTTACATTACATAAATGGAATAATTCTAATATCCCTTAAAAGTATGACTTTAATTTGTCCTTAATTGACCATCATCATACTATAAGTTCTAAAAATATATTATGTTTAGTGTGACTAGTAGAATCATGATATAATAATAGAATACAAATTATTTGGACTGAACCACAAAGAATATACCATGGAATGTAATGAATTCATCAATGTACTTAGTTGTGTATTCTTATAGTTAGTATTTCAATATTTAAGTATGATATATTTCTATTATGAGAACCATTATACTTTTTCTTATAAAATCATAGGGTGGTTTGGTATATTATTGATCATTTCATTAGTTGGAGCCCAACCAGGATGGGATTTATCCACTATAAGAAAACTAAATACATATAGACCATGATTAAATTAGACTAGGTAAATACCAGGACATAATTAGTGGAGTCTCATGAGATGTTTCTAGTTACTTAGACAAGGGTAATGTGAGGTTCTCATCTGCTAGATGAATGACATGTGATATATTCATCGACTAGGTCTATCTTATTTAGAGAATCATGAATAGTTAAGATGACATATATTAGATTAACATTATTTTGTGTCTAATGGTTACTTGATTTCATGGAAATGTGATTATGTATGTATACATATATTTTATATGATATATACTGTGGTGGAAATATTTGTATAGAGATATGAGTACTTTTTATGGTTATCACATTATCCCCCTTATGAAACGACTTGAGACTTAACTATATAAATAATATATGAAATAGTATGTTTTTCACACTCTACCAAACTAAAATGATAAACCTTGATATATTATTAATATGAAATATAACCATTAAAACATAGTCAATAAATTATTTGGGATTGACTAAAGCAATTATACCACAAAATCTATAAACAAAGTTGGAAGAAATGGAATCTAGAAGTGGAAGTTTTTCGTATAAAGAAACTTTGCACGATATATAAAGAGATGGATATTTTCAAGGTCTTTTACAAGACCATGACCAATCTGAACTTGAGAAATTATAATTTGAAAAAAAAATAGAATATGCAAGAATTTCTAACTCATAGATATTTCCACACGATGCATACTAGTTGAACCGCCACCTAAAATTAAAACCAAAGATTAACTGATACTTAGGTATTATATGGAGTTCATAAGGGATTATATAATTAGAAATTATGAATATATAAAAAATTAATAAAATATTCATAGTTACAGATATATCAATAGATTTCAAAAAAAAATTAAAGTTCATTTTTTCCCAATTCTGCTTATGCTTAAAAAAATTATTCTACAAAAATTGGTATATTATATCAAGGATCTATGTTTTTTATAACTTAATAATATGAATATATATATATATATATTGTATGAATAATAATTTAACTCTATAATAATGAGTAATTTAAAGGATAAATAATAGACAATATACCAAAAGTTATTTTCCTATAAAAACAGTTTTGTCTCTATATTTTATGTTTTTAAAAAATATATATATTATAATTTTAATATGAAAAAAATAACTCATTTTACGATTTATCATGGAACTAAAATATTAAGATGAATTTTTTATATTTTTTAAAATAACGATTTGCATGTTAATAGTGAAAAAACTAATTTTATATATAAAATTATTTCTATAAAATTATTATTTTATAAGTATGAATTTGAATTAAATGAAACATTTTTATAAGACAAAATACGTATTTTATAAGTTAATTAATAAAAAAATTAATATATAAAACCATATTTTATATTTTAAAAAACTTAATAAATATTGTTTTAAAAAAATTAACACACAATACTTTTTGTTTTTGGAAATTAATTTTTATCAATTTTAAAAATTGAATCAAACAAATTTAATTTCAAAATTGGAATAATTAGGTATAAATTTTTTTTAGAAGGACCATTTTATTTTTAGGAATAAAGTGTAAGTAACATAGGTAAAAACTCTAGACCCTAATGAAAATCTGAATGGTAAAAATGAGTAACCTAAGAGGTAAATATCCTAACATGTTAAAAACATGTTGTAAATTGAGTGGTTGAGGTTTGAACCCATAAAGACCCTGATATTATAATCTCAAACTCAGTTCATTGATTTATTACATTGGAATAAGATAAAATAAATCACATCCCTAAGGACCAAATAATTTAGTAGTCGTTGTAATCTGGATACATATCTGAAATTAAAATAACAATTTAGACATAAAATACAAAACGTCACTACTAAAAAAACGACCATTAGCGACCGCCAATGGCGGTCGCAATAGGGCTCTAGCGGCCGCCCAACGACCGCCATTGGCGGTCACTTTAGCCTCGTCGTTATAGGAGGCCCGGATTTCGGCCTCCAGCGACCGCCAGGCGGTCGCTGCAGGCCTCCTGCCGGGCAACCTATAGCGACCGCTTTTGGCAGTCTCTATAGGAGGCCCGGATTTCGGCCTCCAGCTACTGCCAGGCGGTCACTGCAGGCCTCCTGCCGGGCAACCTATAGCGACTGCTTTTGGCGGTCGCTATAGTGAAATTTTTTTTAAAAAAAAATGTCCACTGAAATAAATAAATATATATATATATATATATATATTAAAAAAAATATTCACATATATACTATTAAATACAATATTTTAAATATATATATATATATAATATATTTTAAATGTTTTAATATATATAATATTAAATATATGTATAATATCGAATCATTGTGCTATAATAATTTAAAACCCCCGATTTAAAAAATGCTATCATTTCAGGTTTTTCGGAGCATGTTTGCTCTGAATTCGACCGTCGCACGCCGTTTTGGTGTTTTATGACTCCAGAAAAGCGTTTCCGGCTGCCGCAGTCAAACGGCACCTCCGATTGACATTCCGTCTCTCCCACCATTTCACAATTCACGCAACGGATGTTGTTGTGCAGTTTCGTGGCATTCGGAGGTCGTTCGGGTGGTTTTGACCCCCCAACGCGTCATTTCAGCGCGCGCTGAGCTGCTGAAAACAACGCATTCGGTCGTGTCGCGCGCACCGCACGTCTGATGGATGTTCCGCCTCTTCCTGCATCTCAGGAATAATATTCCTATCATTATCTTGCGGTTTCAGGTTTTTTGGAGCACGTCTGCTCATAATTCGACCACCGCACGTCGTTTTGGTGTTTTATGACTCTGGAAACGCGTTTCCGGCCGCCGCGGTCAAACGGCACCTCCGATTGACGTGCTGTCTGTCCGACCATTTCAAAATTCACGCAACGGATGTTGTTGTGTGGTTTCATGGAATTCGGAGGTTGTTCGGGTGGTTTTGACCCCCCAACGCGCCATTTCAGCGCGCGTCGAGCTGCTGAAAACGACACATTCGGTCGTGCCGCATGCACCGCACGTCTGATGGACGTGCCGCCTCCTCCTGAATCTTAGGAATAATATTCCTATCATTCTTGTGTGATTTCAGGTCGTTCGTAGCACGTTTGCTCCGAATTCGACCGCCGCACGCCGTTTTGGTGTTTTTTGGCGCCGGAAATGAGTTTCCGGACACCGCGGTCAAACGGCACCTCGAATGACGTGCCGTCTGGCCGACCATTTCCCAATTCATGCATCGGCTGTTGTTGTATGGTTTCGTGGAATTTGGAGGTCGTTCGGGTGGTTTTGACCACCCAACGCGGCATTTCAGCGCGCGCCGCGCTGCTGAAAACGACACATTCGGACGTGCCGCGCGCACCGAACGTCCGATGGACGTGCCGCCTCCTCCTGCATCTCAGGAATAATATTTCTATCGTTCTCGTGCGGTTTCAGGTCATTTGGAGCATGTTTGCTCCAAATTGGACCGCCACACGCCGTTTTGGTGTTTTGTGGCGCCGGAAACGCGTTTCCGGCCGCCGCGGTCAAACGGATCCTCCGAATGATGTGCCGTCTGGCCAACCATTTCACAATTCACGTACCGGCTATTGTCGTACGGTTTTGTGGCATTGGGAGTTCGTTCGGATGGTTTTGACCCCCCAACGCGCCATTTTAGTGCGCGCCGAGCTGCTGAAAACGACGCATTCAGTCGTGCCGCGCGCACCGCACGTCTGATGGACGTGCCGCCTCCTCCTGCATCTCAGTAATAATATTCCTATCGTTCTCGTGCGGTTTCAGGTCGTTCGGAGCAAGTTTGCTCTGAATTGGACCGTCGCACGCCGTTTTGGTGTTTTATGGCGCCGGAAACGCATTTCCGGCCGCCGCGGTCAAACGGTACCTCCGAATGACGTGCCGTCTGGCCGACCATTTCACAATTCACGCATCGGCTGTTTTCAAACAGTTTTGTGGCATTCGGAGGTCGTTCAGGTGGTTTTGACCCCCCAACGCGCCATTTCAGCGCACGCCGCGCTGCTGAAAACGACTCATTCGGTCGTGCCCCACGCACCGCACGTCCGATGGACGTGCCGCCTCCTCCTGCATCTCAGGAATAATATTTCTATCGTTTTCGTGCGGTTTCAGGTCGTTCGGAGCATGTTTTCTCCGAAGTGGACCGTCGCACGCCGTTTTGGTGTTTTATGGCGCCCGAAACGCGTTTCCGGCCGCCGCGGTCAAACAACACCTCTGAATGACGTGCCGTCTAGCCGAACATTTCACAATTCATGCACCGGCAGTTTTCGTATGGTTTCGTGGAATTCGGAGGTCGTTCGGGTGGTTTTGACCCCCCGCCGCGCAATTTCAGCGCGCGCCGAGCTGCTGAAAACGACACATTCGGACGTGCTGCGCGCACTGCACGTCCGATGGATGTTCCGCCTCCCCCTGCATCTCAGAAATAATATTTCTATTGTTCTCATGCGGTTTCAGGTCGTTCGGAGCATGTTTGCTCCGAATTGGACCGCCGCACGTCGTTTTGGTGTTTTATGGCGCCGGAAACGTGTTTCTGGCCGCCGCGGTCAAACGGCACCTCCGAATGACATGCCGTCTGGCCAACCATTTCACAATTTACGCACCGGCTGTTGTCGTCTGGTTTCGTGGCATTCGAACGTTGTTCGGGTGGTTTTGACCACCCAACGCGGCATTTCATTGCGCGTCGCGCTGCTGAAAACGACACATTCGGTCGTGCCGTGCGCACCACACGTCCGATGGACGTGCCGCCTCCTCCTGCATCTCAGGAATAATATTACTATCATTTTCGTGCGGTTTCAGGTCGTTCGGAGCACTTTTGTTCTGAATTGGACCGTCGCACGCCGTTTTGGTGTTTTATGTTGCCGGAAACGCATTTCCGACCGCTGCGGTCAAACGGAACCTCCGAATGACGTGCCGTCTGACCGACCATTTCGCAATTCACGCACCGGCTGTTTTCGTACGGTTTCATGGAATTCGAAGGTCGTTCGGGTGGTTTTGACCACCCAACGCGGAATTTCAGCACGCGTCATGCTGCTGAAAACGACACATTCGGACGTGTCGCGCGCACCGCATGTCCGATGGACGTGCCGCCTCCCCTTTCATCTCAGGAATAATATTTCTATCGTTCCCGTGCGATTTCAGGTCGTTCGGAGCACGTTTGCTCTGAATTGGACCGCTGCACGCCGTTTTGGTGTTTTATGGCGCCGGAAACGCGTTTCCGGCCGCCGCGGTCAAATGGCACCTCCGAATGACATACCGTCTGGCCGACCATTTCCCAATTCACGCACCGGCTATTGTCGTACGGTTTCGTGGTATTCGGACGTCATTCGGGTGGTTTTGACAACCCAACACGGCATTTCAGCGCGCGCCGCGCTGCTGAAAACGACACATTCGGTCGTGCCGCGCGCACCACACGTCCGATGGATGTGTCGCCTCCTCCTGCATCTCAGGAATAATATTTCTATCGTTCTCGTGCGGTTTCAGGTCGTTCGGAGCACGTTTCCTCTGAATTGGACCGCCGCACGCCGTTTTGGTGTTTTAGGGCGCCGGAAACGCGTTTCTGGCCGCCATGGTCAAACGGAACCTCCGAATGACGTGCCGTCTGGCCGACCATTTCGCAATTCACGCACCGACTGTTGTAGTATGGTTTCGTGGCATTCGGAGGTCATTCGGGTGGTTTTGACCACCCAACGCGGCATTTCAGTGCGGGCCACGCTGCTGAAAACGACACATTCAGACGTGTCGCGCGCACCGCACGTCTGATGGACGTGCTGCCTCCTCCTTCATCTCAAGAATAATATTTCTATCGTTCTTGTGCGGTTTCAAGTCGTTCGGAGCACGTTTGCTCCGAATTGGACCGCCACACGCCGTTTTGGTGTTTTATGGCGCCGGAAACGTGTTTCCGGCCGCCGCGATCAAACAGCACCTCCGAATGACGTTTCTTCTGGCCGACCATTTCACAATTCACGCACTGGCTGTTGTCGTACGGTTTCGTGGCATTCGGAGGTCTTTCGGGTGGTTTTGACTCCCCAACGCGCCATTTCAGCGCGCGTCGCGCTGCTGAAAACGACACATTCGGTCGTACCGCACGCACCGCACATCCGATGGACATGCTGCCTCCTCCTGCATCTCATTAATAATATTCCTATTGTTCTCGTGCGGTTTCAGGTCATTCGGAGCATGTTTGCTCCGAATTCGTCTGTTGCACGCCGTTTTGGTGTTTTGTGACTCCGGAAACGCGTTTCCAGCCGCCGCGGTCAAACGGCACCTCCGATTGACGTTCCGTCTATCATACCATTTCACAATTCACGCAACGGATTTTGTCATGCGATTTCGTGGCATTCGGAGGTCGTTCGGGTGGTTTTGACCTTCCAACGCGGTATTTCAGCGCGCGCCGAGCTGCTGAAAATGATACATTCGGACGTGCTGCGCGCACCGCACGTCCGATGGACGTGCCGCCTCCCCCTGCATCTCAGGAATAATATTTCTATCGTTCTCGTGCGGTTTCAGGTCGTTCGGAGCACGTTTGCACCGAATTGGACCGCCACAAGCCGTTTTGGTGTTTTATGGCGTCAGAAACGCGTTTTCGGCCTCCGCGGTCAAACGGCACTTCCGAATGACGTGTCGTCCAGCCAAAAATTTCAGAATTCACGCATCAGCTCTTGTCGCCCGGTTTCGTGGCATTCGGAGGTTGTTCGGGTGGTTTTGACCCCCCAACGCATCATTTCAGCGCGCGCCGCGCTGCTGAAAACGACACATTCGGTCGTGCCGCGCGCACCGCACGTCCGATGGACGTGCCGCCTCCTCCTGCATCTCAGGAATAATATTGCTATCTTTCTCGTGCGGTTTCAGGTCATTCAGAGCACGTTTGCTCTGAATTCGACCGCTGCATGCTATTTTGGTGTTTTATGACTCCGGAAACGCGTTTTCGGACGCTGCTGTCAAATGACATCTCCGATTGATGTTTCGTCTGTCCGAACATTTCACAATTCACACAACGGATGTTGTCGTGTGGATTCGTGACATTCTGAGGTCGTTCGGGTGATTTTGACCCCCCCAACGCGCCATTTCAGCGCGCGCCGAGCTGCAGAAAACGACACATTCGGACGTGCTGCGCGCACCGCACGTCCGATGGACATGCCACCTCCTCCTACATCTCAGGAATAATATTTCTATCGTTCTCGTGCAGTTTCAGGTCGTTTGGAGCACGTTTGCTCTAAATTGGACTGCTGCACGCCGTTTTGGTGTTTTATGGCGCCGGAAACGCGTTTCCATCCGCCGTGGTCAAACGGAACCTCTGAATGACGTGTCGTCTGGCCTACCATTTCACAATTCACGCACCGGCTGTTGTCGTACGGTTTCGTGGCATTCGGTGGTCGTTCGGGTGGTTTTGACCCCCCAACGCGTCATTTCAACGCGCGTCGAGCTGCTGAAAACGACACATTTGGACGTGCTGCGCGCACCGCACGTCCGATTGACGTGTCGCCTCCCCCTGCATCTCAAGAATAATATTTCTATTGTTCTCGTGCGGTTTCAGGTCGTTCGGAGCACGTTTGCTCCGAATTGGACCGCTGCACGCCGTTTTACGGGGGTGCGGGGGGTTGTACGGGAGTGTGGGGGGTTGTACGGGGGTGCGGGGGGCTGTCCGGGGGTGCGGGGGGCTGTACGGGGGTGCCGGGGGGCTGTACGGGGGTGCGGGGGGGGCTGTCCGGGGGTGCGGGGGGCTGTACGGGGGTGCCGGGGGGCTGTACGGGGGTGCGGGGGGGTTGTCCGGGGGTGCGAGGGGCTGTACGGGGGTGCGGGGGGCTGTACGGGGGTGCGGGGGGGGCTGTATGGGGGGCGGGGGGTTGTACGGTTGTGCGGGGGGCTGTCCGGGGGTGTGGGGGTGCTGTACGGGGGTGCGGGGGGCTGTCCGGGGGTGCGGGGGTTGTACGGGGGTTCGGGGGGGCTGTCCGGGGGTGCGGGGGGCTGTACGGGGGTGCGGGGGGCTGTACGGGGGTGCGGGGGGGCTGTCCGGGGGTGCGGGGGGTTCTATGGGGGTGCCGGGGGTTGTACGGGGGTGCGGGGGGCTGTACGGTGGTGCGGGGGGCTCTACGGGGGTGCGGGGTGCTGTACGGGGGTGCAGGGGGGGGGGGCTGTACGGGGGGGCGGGGGGTTGTACGGTTGTGTGGGGTGCTGTTCGGGGGTGCGGGGGGCTGTACGGAGGTGCGGGGGGTTAGAGTTTTTAAATGCACGCCTTAGATAATATTAGATATCATATAATAAACAAGAAAAGAAAGAAATTATAAGTACACAACCTTCTAATTTAAATTAAATGAATAAATACAGTACATCAATGTCAACCCCACCAGTAAAAACAAAAAACATATCTCGTGAATATATGATGCGTCACGCGTTGTCATCACTGCTACCTCCTTCTGGTGGGCCAAGGGCCTACAAAAAATAAACATTATAAATATTTTAATAACAAAAATAATTTAAATTAAATAAATAAATACAGTATATACATGCGTCGTATGATCCCCTGAACCATCAGCTCGACGCACATATTCCCGCAGTGCTCTAACCTCAGCTGTCAATTGCGCATTTGCCTCCTCGGAAGCGCGCAGCCGTGCCTAAAAATCTGACATCTACTGTGTCATATGAGCAATAGCAGGACCGACAACCGCAGCGCGTGACACTATAGAACGAGGAATCCCTGCTCCATAGGTCAAACTATAGCCATGCCCGTCCCGACCGATAATGCGATGAAAGATCTCATCCCGTCGCATGGGAAGCTATCGTTGGTCCTCTGGCAGATGTTCTAACTCAGCTTCAAATTGAGCCTGTGAAATATTTAAATATATATAAATATATATATGTTAATATATAGATTTATGTAAATATTGGTAAGTACAGACACTTACTATCAATGCTGCAACCTCTGGATCATTGCGATCACGAGTCCTCATCCACACCGACATTTTATCAGTTGCTGCACCTTGCTCTCGCAACTGTATATTAAAAGAATATAAAAACAAAACCATATTAATTAATAAATTAAAAAATGAATAATATATACCTCATGTCGGATCTAAGACATGTGACGAGTCCCGAGCCTGTGAGGTGGTCCCTGCAATGCTCGATTCTCAGAATGAAGTGTTGACACCTCCTACATTCAATTCATTCAAATTTCAAACAAATCACATATTCATGAAAATATATATACACCAAAATAATTAATATACAAACCGCAACACCCTCAGTAGACCAATATGCAACCAAGTCACGCCACTGAGCCGGGAGGACATCTCTCGGGACTTTTTCCAAAATGTCTAGGGCACCCACATTTGGTACCCAGTGGTCCCTCTCACTTTGCCTTTAAAATATTTCCACATCTTACGGCATTTTCTCATACACACGGGCCGAAACTCTTCAGGGCATACTTTCAAATTTTGCTATAAAGAAAATAATCAAACATATTAGTATTCTTTATACATAGAAAATAAAGTAAAATGATTTTCTTACCTGAACCTCCCTCCATAGACGGCCTAATGTGTCCTGAGGTATAGAAGCCCAGTCACGCGTGGTCAATGGAAATCGATGTGGGTCACGTATGATATGACCCAGATGACGAATAAATGCCGGGGAATTCGGTCCCACAGGATGAAAAACCTCATCAAATGAAACATCTATCGTCGTGTCAGAATTCCATGATAATATGCCACGACCAGGGCCTCTCCTGCGAGAGGAAGAAGCAGCCGATTCTGATCCTGTTGAAAAAAAATTTATATATAAATTGACAAATGTTATATATATATATATATATATATGTATGTATGTCAATTACATAAAAAATATAGACAATGACATTCAAACATACCTCGACCCTGAGACGTAGATGCCTCAGATGGATGATGTGGATCTTCTGCCTCTTCCCCTGACATGTCTGCATTCATAGAAAACATCAGTAATGAGTCCAAAGTGTTTAAAAGATAAATTGGATTGTTCTTAAAAAATAAAACTTGTACAACTGTTAATCAAACAAAAAATGGATTGAATAATTAGTTGTGAATGAATTTTAAAAAATCAGAAAGTTAACAAAACAGATATACAAATTATGTACAAAACCAGTCAATGCATAGCCAAATTTCAGATAGAACTAATCAAAATTCAAGCAGCACATGAATCAGATGAAAAATACCTCAATGGGATGATACACCGACCATAACATCAATAAATCAAGAGTAAAAACAACCTAAATATTTATGATTGAATTAACTTACAAAAGTGAGGATTACAACTTAAAAAGATTTATAAAATGATTAGATAATTTATGATATCCTAGGAAATTCTACTGAATAGAGGGAAAACAATTATACCTTTCATTAAGCATGCAAATCGATCGTTTCTCCTTCAACAGCCCCTCTGACCCAATAAATATCTTCTTCACGTTGAACTACGGTATGTTGATCAAGTTGTTGGTAAACAAATGGAACAGTCTCGGTTTTATCTTCTTCAAATAAAAACACTCCTCGCCAAGACATTTTGACAAAAAATTTCCAACTTGGATCCGAAGGAAAAGTAACGAAGAAAACTTGTTCCTCTTGTGATTTCAAAATGAAAGGTTCATTCTCAACTCGTTCATTATTTATGTATAACATATAGTTAAAATTCACCAATGAAAACTGATATTGATCGACTTTACATCCACGCACTGGATCAACCCAATTACACTTTAACAATATGTACTTCAAACTGTGTGTGTATACAACTTCAATGATGTCTATCAATTGACCATAGTAATAACCAGAATCGACAAAGGGACAACTGATGCCATTGTTTTGTGTTTCTCGTTTGTCGTCAACATCTTTAATGCGAAATCGAAAACCATTAGCATCAATAGCTTTATAACGACGAGCCGGTATAGATGGACCCTCAGCCAGTTGGATAAATACTTCAGGTAGCGTGGGGTCCCCTAACTCCCTCAGCTTATGAACCTACATAATTTATAAAAATCAATACTGATATATGCAGAAAGAATTAGTATAATACTTCACTCATAATGAAAATCAATTTATACATACATAATCCTTGAACCAATCATGAAATGATGCATAATGAGATTGTTGAATTTTCAACTCAGTCGCACGATGCATCTCTTCTTTTATCTCATTAATGTGTTTCTTGCAAATGATAATGTGATGTTTAAAAGATCATCTTATGCAAACAAAACATGTAAAATTTATACAAGCACATTGATCAGATACTTACTGCATTAATGGTGCAACTGATGGAGTATTGAACAAGATATATCGATGTGCTTGTATCCACTCGATGTTGTCCATATCAAATGTGGTTCCTTCTCCAACTGGACCATCATGGATCCGAGAGGGCTTATCTAATTTTGTTTCAAAATCCGTAAGATATTCTGCACAAAAGGTAGTACACTCATCCATCAAATAACCATTGGCTATTGATGCCTCTGGACGAGCTCTATTGCGTACAAATATTTTCAATGTACTCAAATACCATTCAATAGGATACATCCACCTGAATTGCACTGGACCAGCATCCATTACTTCATCAGTTAGGTGCACTGTCAAGTGGAACATAACATCGAAAAATGAGGGGGGGGGGAAAGTTTCTCAAAGTGAAAAAGCGTAAGTACAATTCGGTCCTGCAAACTTTTTAAATCACTCATTCGTTGATTTCTTAAACAAAGCTGTCTAAAAAAATTACTCATCTCAATCAAGGGCTGAACAACATTGGGGGATAAACAATCACAAATTGCGATTGGAATCAACTGCTGAAGTAATATGTGATTGTCATGACTTTTCAACCCTTGCAATGTCTTGCTCGTCAGATTCACACACTTTGAAATATTAGAAGAATAACCATCAGGAACCTTGACCATCTTCAAAATGTAAAGAAATGTCTCTTTCTCCTCTATAGTCATCATATACTGTGCAGCAGGCATATATGCCTTGTTTCCCTCAGCTAACTGTAAATGCAACTGTTTCCTTAAACCCATTTATTCCAAATCACGGCGTGCATTAACATGGTCCTTTGATTTTCCACTGACACCTAAAATGGTCCAAAATATGTTATCACAAACATTTTTTTTCAATGTGCATGACATCCAAATTATGCCTCAACATGTTAGTTTTCCAATACGGAAGACTATAAAAAATACTTTTCTTTTTCCAATTGTGACTGCGCTGCCTAC
Organism: Viscum album; assembly: GCA_963277665.1. Taxonomy (NCBI): domain Eukaryota; kingdom Viridiplantae; phylum Streptophyta; class Magnoliopsida; order Santalales; family Viscaceae; genus Viscum; species Viscum album. Next base: position 1,789,481,203 of record OY728146.1, read on the forward strand.
CCGTAGCACGAATATTACGTACTGGAGGAGCCACCAAATCTTGAATTTCATATACCGTGTGGATGTTTTCTTCCTCAATCTGCGATAACATTTCGACTCCTGTCATGATCTTTGGTGCTGGGCTGAACTCTCTAGAACCATCAAATGTCACTCTGTCCTTTCTGAATCTGTGCTGAGGAGGGAGAAAATTCTTGTGACCCATGTATGCCCATTTTTTTGAATGTTTAAGACATACAGGTTTTTTACTTTTATTGCAACAAGGGCAAGCAAATTCCCCTTTCGTACTCCAGCCTGATAAATTTGCATAAGCTGGGAAGTCATTGATTGTCCACAATAAAGCAGCATGCAGTTTGAACATTTCATTTGTTTCGAAGTCATAAGTCATCACACCATCGCCCCAAAATTCATTCAACTCATCAATCAATGGCTGAAGGTAAACATCAATCTTATCCCCCGGACTTTTAGGTCTATCAATAAGAGTGGAAAGTAATATAAATTGTTGCTTCATACAAAGCCACATAGGAAGATTATATGGAACCAACACCACGGGCCATGTGTTATGAGTTTCACCAACGATAGACTTGAATGGATTGAAACCATCTGCTGCCAATCCCAATCGGACATTACGAACATCTTTAGCAAAGTCGGGATGTCTCTTATCAAAATCCTTCCATGCATGAGAGTCCGTCGGGTGGGTTAACATATCACTTTCATGAACTCTTTCTGCATGCCAACTCATTAAATTAGAAACTTTATATGACATAAAAAATCTTTTCAACCTCGGTTTAAGGGGAAAGTAACTCATTTTTTTACGGCAATCTGTTTCCCCTGTATCACAATCTGACTTTGATGAGTATTATTTCCCCTGTTCTCTTTCCACCTGGAAGCACCACAAACTGTACAAATATCCAAATGGGCAGTTTCTTTTCTAAACAACATACAGTTGTTTTCACATGCATCTATGGTCTCATATGTAAAACCTAAGTTCTCTGTAAACTTACGAGCATAGTAATACGACTCAGGAATCTTAGCGTTGAAAGGAAGAACTTTTTTCAATAAAACCAAAAGCATGTCGAATGATGTGTCTGAACAATTATTCAAATTCTTCAAATGCAACAACTCCACGATAAACGACAGTTTATTGTAATAAGTACATCAAAGATATAATTCTATTTTCGCATCATCAAGTGCTTCATAAAGCCTCCTCGAATCACGATATGCACCAGAGCGAAGATTTATCTCACCGGTCTCAAGATTCTGGATGTCAATGCCTTCAGGATCAAACCCACGTACCATTTCAGTAAGAATTTCATGCATTGGATCAGTCATCCTTGCATCAACATCCATCTGAGTTGCATCTGTATTTTGACAACGAACATATTCTTCTCCATGAAGAGTCCAACTCTTATAATTTTTCAGAAATCCATTAAAGAAAAGGTGCTCCCTCACAGTATCTCGTGTGAATTGATATCTGTTAGCACATTTTCTACATGGACAACTAATATAGTCACTTTCAAATCCTCTCGTGAAGTCAATAAACTGCATAATGCCATTGAAATATTCTCTAGACGTTCGATTTGGAAGATCAATCCAACTCTTATCCATAATTATATCTGTATAACAAACATTTACACAATACTTATTACATTTACATTTTTCAAATCAACTATATTTAAAATAAATATTAATCATTTGTTTATGAACCATTGATAAAATAATAATGTAACTAAAAGCCCATGTTACCTGATTGAGCTACAAACCTGAAAGGGAGGGGAGCCGAAGGCGGTGCAGCGAGAGAGAGGAGGCAGCGAAGGGGAGCCGGAGCCAAAGGCGGTGCAGCAAGGGAGGGGACGGGCGGCGGCGGCAGCGGGAAGATGGAGGAGGGGAGGCGGTGAGGGGACGGGGGACGGGCAGCAGGGGGGGGGGGGCTGTCCGGGGTGCCAGAGCCGTCCGGGGTGGGGGGGAGGGCTGAGGCCGGAGGGCGGAGGGCGGAGGGCGGAGGGCGGATGGCGGAGGGTGGAGGGCGGAGGGCGGAGGGCGGATGGCGGAGGCCTAAGGGCAGAGGGCGTGCGGTGGGGGAGGCCGGGAGGCGGGGGGGGCGGGGGGGGGGGGGGGGGGGGGGCGGTGACGGGGGGGGAGGCCGGGAGGCGGGGGGGCGGGGGGGGCCGGGCGGCGGGGGAGGCCGGGCGGCGGGGGAGGCCGGGAGGCGGGGGGTAGGGCGGCGTCAGGGGGGGGGGGGGGGGGCAGGGTTTGATCGAGAGGGGGGCGGGGGTGGGGCAAAAAAGGCTGGGGGGTTTTTTATCAAGGCCAGCGACGGCCATTGGCGGTCGCTATTAGATATCTATAGCGACCGCCAATGGCGGTCGCCCGATTCTGGGGGGCTTCAATGCCCCCTTTTCTAGTAGTGCGTATTTTCTTTGAGAACACCATTATTCTCCTTAGTGTAACCCATGAAATCAATCATAATAAACTTCTTGGAAACCTGAGGAAAAATAAATCCTAAGAAATTGGTGAATTAAAATTCTCAGTAAGGGTTAATTACAGTGGAAGATAACTTGAATCAATAATGAATAATCAATATGAAAATTCAAAATAATGGAATACACGTTCCATTTAATAAAAAATTTAGACAATTTGAATCCATGGATAATATCATAGTGAAAATATCATGGATAAAAATAATGGAAATATTATTGAATAAAATTCTAAACTATTGGACTTAATGTTTCCTATGCACATAACACCTTTACAATCAAGACCTTTCACAAGACAATTTAATAATTGTGGGTAAAAACCCATTAAATTTGGCTAACTTATTCATATAATGAGATAACCTATACATCGAGGGGATTTTTATATATTGTCCTCACCCATTATTTCAGGTCCAAAGAATTACTCATCTATTGAAATAATAGTTTTAATTCATGAATCAATAATCCTTATCAACAAATATCTATATTGAGTAAAAGATACATGTTTACCATTATTTCCTTAGTTATTCAAATAACTTTCACGGTAAACATCATAGGTAAAAATGGTATACAGTTCAGTAAATAATAAAATGAATAAATTATGTGTATCAAATTTAAATCCAAATAAATAAAGTGTAAATATAAGATAATCAATAGTCATTTCTCACATCACATTATAATCAATGAAATAGATTTTTAACCTAATGAAAGAAAATTGAGTTCAGATATCACTTACCACTTGTAATTAGTTGAATAATATTCCCCATAAAAGAATAAAATTTAACAAAACATTAAATATCATGAGGAAAAATAAATTCATGATATAAAATGTAATGAGGAAATATATACACCATACAAAAGAAAAAAGTAGTTAATAAATCATATGTCCCATATAAATAAAAGTGAGATGAAAAAATCTTATCATGTGATTTCCTTTAGTTAAACATGATTTAACATACTGTATAATGGTTTAAATAATGTTATTAAGTTATAAAAGAACCATTTTAATATTTATGATATCATATTTTATCCTATTATATCATCTTGTTGACTTGTTTGTTAATAATATTTCATTATTACCCTTTTTTCGGGTGTTAATTGTTTCATTTTCCTATGCATGTTTTCTCGTATAAGTCTTGGTTTTTATGAATTGGATATAGTTTTATCATATAAATAATTATCAACAGGTTAAATATATCATATTTATTCATTATATTCATTTTTATAATCACTCTTTAATGGTGAACATAGAAACTAAATCAAATCGCATCGTGGAGGCAGTGGGTCGTACATACGCATGGGCGATGGTTTCATTCCCATAATGGTGAAAGGGTAAGGAATTGATGGTATAATAATTTTTTAATAATAAATAATCAGTCATAATTATCATATATATTCATTATTTCCATCATTATACCCATCCAAACTAAATTAGTGATGAAAAACAAATTACACCACAATTTGGAGATGGCAAGTCATACATACGCACGCGCGGTGATTTTTTTCATAGGATGGATAAAAGATGTAATATGGTTTTATCATATTCATAATAACAACTAATAATATATATGATACTTTATATATTATTTTCTGATGGAAAAAAACTCATGAAAATAAATTTAAAGAAGAAATTAACTTTAATTAGTTGGTAAAAATGATTACAAATTCTTCAGCGGACTTCTTATATATATCATCCTAAAGGATATAGGGTTGGTATTTTGGAATACCAGAGCCTCAATAACTTGTATATGGATTTTTAGAAGATAAATTGTTAATGTTTGTCTGATATATAAGGCTTAATTTTGTGTGAATAAGTGAAGTAATGAGTTCCCTATTATAATTGAGGTGATAGGTACTTTTGGAAACTCAAAAAAATTTAATATAAATTAAGTTTCAATTACAAATGGCTCCAAAATGAGTTATTTATAAGATAATATGATTTTTCGTATAAATCCTCTCATAATATATATTTTTTTTACAATTTTTTGTCACATTATTACACTTATGATTTCATTTTAACCCATATTTAACTCATTTCACTCTTACCGTAACAACATGAATTTTTACTCTTTAAGGGTTAAAATTGTTACTATAAAATGAAAAAAGGGTCATAAATAGACAATTGGTGAAATTTTAAACCTAATCTAAATCATTTGGATGAATGTAAAATTTTTAGGAATTTTATATTATTTATTAAAATATTATTAATTTTTAAATATCATTAATGTCGATTTTTACACTATTCATAACATGGATATTTAAAAATATCAAGACAACAAGATAAATTTGAAAAAAAAAATTTATTATATAAATAAAATATCAAGTTCATATGTAAAATTATTTACTCACATTTACTATCTAAAATTAAATTTATTTTAATATTTTTAATATCACTTGTTTGAAATTTTCATTAATAAAATAATTACTACATTAACATTATGTGCGAATTTAAGGTAATTATTTCATCACTAAAAAATTAAATTAAAATAACATTATTTGGATAAATATTATAGATTTAAAAATTATGTTTATCATAAAATATACCTTCGAGATAGTACCATATTAAAAATTCTATATTTATTAAATATATGAATGTGACATCTTTGACTTTTCTTTAAATAAAATATTTTAAATATCACATCCTCTTCTAAATGTCCATAAATGATTATATAACCAAAAATAATTTAGCATAGATTAAATATAATCATCCAATAAAAATGTTTCAAGTTTTATGGTTATTTTATAGTCATTGTCATTTTATTTTTAACCTAAATTACTTATTTTACTTTTTACCATTGTAACAAAAATTACCAAGGTTACTATTCATACTAGTAAAAAAAAGGGAAATGTTTATTAAATTTGAACCTTATAAATCAATATATGGAATCTATTTTCAAAATAAAAACTCATAAGTTTCAGATTTTAATTCAAAATTAATCCCATAAAAGGAGTGAAAAAGAGTTTTATTTGAGAAATGTATTTTCAAGCCCAAAAATGTACTTATACCAAAATAAGGTATAAGGATGATTAAATTGAAATGGATTGGATTATTTATAACTAAATAGTTCCTATGTTCCATTAGGATCAAATTTAAATCACAAAGATACTCTAATATAATGAAATTTGCACTTTTATAAAAATCGTTATCTTTCACTATTCACTGGAAAATCAATCATTTCAGAAAAATACCAAAAAATCACCCTAAGATAATTTTGAAATTTATATTTTAAAAATTAATTTTATTTTTTCAAATATAATTTATTAAAGTTTTAATATTTACTTTTAAAATAAGTTCTCTATTAAAAGGTTTTAAAAATACCTGTAGAAAAATTTAGTTTTTTATGCGTAAAATTGGATTTATTATTATTTTATGCCTAAAAAGTCTATTAGATGAATATAAAAACAATTTTTTGAATATATAATATATAAATTATGTAATTTGGTTTATACTATTCATTCCTTCTAATTAAACAGCTAGGTTATAAAGAAGACATAATAATATTTCATTAATCGTTTAAGTTGGGTGTTGCGTGTAACGTAAGCTATCAAAGGGATTGAATTTAAAAAGATACATAACATAAAATCATGTGGTTTTACATCCTTAACTCCTTCAATAAATTACATCCTATCAAGTTTAAATTTCACTTTGAAAATCAAAGGTTGAAACATTAAAATTCCTTTGTGGGAAACCCACATAGTAAATAGGGTCAATAAAACAACCTCTTCATAAGTGGGAAAGGGAAATGAAAAGTTCACTACAAAATTAGGATTTATAAAAGGATAATATTAGCGGGAAGTGAAAACCAAGACATGGAAGATAAATATAACAATCAAGTTATGATGGAGAGTGATATAGAACATGGTCATCAGAAATTTAATCGTTAAAAATCATAAATTTGTGATCGGTTAAAAGATCATTGATCTCTCAATAAGAATTCTAAATGGATGACGTTTTTATTACAAAATAATTTTATTATAGTTTATGGATTCTTTTAATATCCAAATAATAATAGGAGAAAATAAAATTAATTGATTTATTTTGATGTCACAAGTATAATTTCATCCTTTGGTTGTGCTTTGATCTATATCCACATCATTTCTTAAACGAACAGATAGATTTTCAAGATGAATTTTTATTCCTGAAAAACTTTTTCAAGAAATTCATAATTAATTCATCCATCCTTTAAATATTTACCAAAATCATAATGGTTAGAACATGTTATCAATCAGAAATAATATCCAATGTTCAATTTAATCCATTCCATAAGTAGTTAATCTTAAGACTTTTCCAAAATACATCTATCAAAATTAAAATTCCAAAAATTTAGAAGGAATGTCACTAAATTTCCAAAATAAACTTAAAATTATATTCCCAAAATAATATAATTTATCCTTAATCTTCACATTTGAAATAAATGAATACGTTGATCACCTTAAAACCTTAATGAAAACATGTATTCTTTCAAATCCTTAAAGAAGAAGTACTTTAGTAAAATCCTTATTTATTTTATAATACATATAACTAGGATATCATAGATAATATACTTTTACAACATTATTCAAGGATCCAAATACAAGATAAAATGAATCAATCCACTTTAGTTATATTAATGTCATAATATTAACCTTTATCCCTTAGCTTCTTATGAGGTATATTCCCTTAATGCTTTGGGCATTAATTTGTGTAGTGCCCCATCTCTTTACAGTTGAAACATCACAAATTTTTAGCTTATTTTTTTCCTATAAAATCATGAGAATTGTAGCCTTTCTCTCTAAACTTGTAACAAAATCTCATTCCATTCAATAATATACTAGAGTATTTCTTTCCACAAGTATCACATGTGGAAAAATCCACCTTTCTTTTCTTCCCTTTATCCAATTTTTTCTATTTTGGACTATGTTTCTCTTTCTTTACTTTACAACTATAAGACAAAGATAATTCTTTATCTATCATGATAGTACAAGATACTATATACCCATATTATGTAAATGTTTAAGAGTCCATTTCCCTTCAAAGGATTTGTTTAGTACCATCAAATAAATGATCAATATTTCTCTTTAGATTATATATATAATCTAAAGTATTACTTGCTAACCATGTAAAGTTGGATTCATACTTAGAAACATTCTTATCCTTCTTCTATATTAGACTCAAGAATTGTCTTTCTATATTCTCTCATTGTTCTTTAGAAAAAAAAATCATGAAATTTTCTTTAAAATCCTTCACTTCTATGATTACTATCTCTTCTTTATCTTTATTTTTTTTGAATCAATGATCAACATTGATATAAATCCCCTGAGATTTGATAAAATGACATGATAACCTTCTCTCATTCATTACTTCCCAAAGAAATAAATATCTTATCTAATAAACTTATCCATTTCTTAGCTACAAATGGATTTATAATCGCATTCAATGATGAATGTTGTTGTCACATAAAGCATTATAACATTTTTACACCGTGTTTTTTATCATTACACTCTATACACGTTATGTTATTATGCATAACCTAAGTCAGTTGTCCTAGTATAATTTTATTTTTTTCTACACCAGTTGTATCTCGAGCACCAAAATCATTATCTTTAATAGGATTTAAATCCCTATATGGATTGCATAAATTGATATGGTTAACATTCCTTCCTCTAGGTACCATTTATAAATAATAACATACACTACATTAGGTCATAATATTATGAAACATAATGTATAATCTAAAAACTAATTAACATAAATTTAAAATTTAGGAATAAGTAATATCTACATCATAAGTTTGGTATCTTTGGGATTATTTAAAAAATATTTATAGGGTTTCATTATCTAATATATGTTTTCATAAATCTAGTTCCCAAGGGTTAAACTATGCTCGCTCTCAGGACAACTGTAAAGGCCCAAACTCTTGTATACTAGGGTTGGTGTCTTACTTTATTACATTTTTATACGATACAAGAAATTATATCCCTAAGGACAAAATAGTTTAGTTGTCTTGGTAAACTAGATACATATTTTAAATTCAAATTACATTTTAGTCATAAAATTAAAAAAAAAGTATTTCCTTTGAGAACACCATTATTCCCCTCAGAATAACTCAGAATATCAATCATAATAAACTTCTTGGAATCCTAGGGAAATATAAAACATATGAAATGGTTGATCTCAAATGCTTGGTAAGGGTTAAGTATAGAAGAAGCTAACTAGAATCTATAATTAATAGCCAATAAGTAAAGGTAAAATAATTCAACACACATTACATTTAATGAATAACATTAACACAATCTAAATCCATATATTATATCATAGTTAAAATATAATGATTAAAAATAATAGAATTATTAATGAAGGGACTATTGGATATCATGTTTCCAAGGAAAAAATACCTTTATCATAAATACATTTCATAAGAAATTTTAATTATTATGGGTAAAACCCAATGTAATTTTTCTAACTTATTCATCTCATGAAACTACCAATGCATCAAAGGGATTTTCTATATACGGTCCCCACCCATTCTAGAATGTCCAAATTATTACTCATATCTCTAATTGATGTAATTAATTCATGAATCAATAATCCTTACCAACAAATATCCATATTGAGTAAAATATACGTATTAAACATTATTTTCCCAGCCATTCAAATAGCTTTCAAGGTAAACACCATATGTAAAATGTGTTTACAATTTAGAAAATAATATAATAAATTAATTGTGTGTATCAACTGTGAATCCAAATAAAATTTTAAAATACAAGATAATAAATATTTATTTCACACATAACCTTATAATTAATTAAATATAATTTCAGCCCAAAGAATGAAAATTGAGTTAAGAAATCCCTTACCACTTCAAATCAGTCAAATTATATGCCCCAAAAAGGAATAAAATTTCAAAAACCTCAAATATCATGATTATAAATAAATTCATGATATATAATGTCAAAGGTTTATTATATACATCACAAAAAAGAAATGTGTGGTTAAAAACCCATATTTCCCATAGAAATAAAAGTGAGACGAAAAAAGCATTACTATTCTCTTTCTTTTAGTTGAACGTGATTTAAAATATTTAATATTGGTTTAAATCATGTTATTAATTTATACCAAACACATTTTAATACTTATGATATCATATATGATCATATTATATAATCTTATCACCCATTTGTTAATAATTTTTCATTATTACCCTTTTTTTGGGTGTTAACTGCTTCATTTATCTATGCATATTTTATCATATAAGTCTCAATTTTTGTGCATAGGATACAGTTAAATAATCTAAATAATTATTTTAAGGTTATATATATCATATTTATTCCTTATATACATTTTTAGAATCATTATTGAATGGTGGATGGGGAAAATGAATCACATCGCGTCATAGAGATGTTAAGCCCTATGTATGCAAGAGTAGCGGTATCATTCTCTTAATGGTGAAAGGGAGAGGAAGTGGATGGTATATTAGTTTTTTAATAATAAATAAAATTTCATAATTATAATATATATTCATTATTTCCATCACTATACACATTCAGGTAAAGTAGTGATGAAAAAAAAATTACACCACAGTGTGGAGATGGTAAGTTGTACGTACACGCACACAATGCTTTTATTTTTCATAGGATGGATAAAAGGTGGAATATGGTTATCCCATAAACATAATAACATATATAAATATATATTATTCTTGATTTATTATTTTATGATGAAAAAAACACATAAAAATTAAGTTTAAGAAGAAATGAACTTGAATGAGTTCGTAAAAACGATTACCTCTTTTTCAGTGGGCTTCCTTTTGAAATATTCTTAAAAGATCTAGGTTTGTTATTTTTGGAAGACCAGGACCTAAATAAATAATATATGGATGTCTATAAGAGAACTGTTTAGGGTTTGGTTGATTTATAAGGCTCAATTGGGCGTGAATAAGTGAAGGTAGTAGCTCCCTTTTATAATTGAGGTGAGGGACACTTCTGAAAACTCTCAAAATATTAAATTAATATAAATTAATTATCCATTAAAAATGGATAAAAAAATATTTATTTAGAATATAATATTATTATAGGTATAAATAAACTCATACAATAATTTTTTGACAATCTTAGTTCTCATTATTACACTTATCATTTAATTTTAACCTTTATTTAACCCCTTTATCTCTTACCATGACAACATGGATTTTTACACTTTGAGGATTAATATAATTACTATAATATGAAACAATACTCATAAATAGATCATTGATTACATACTAAACATTTTCCACATTATTAGTCTAAATTTAATATTTTTAGTAATTTTTTATAATTTATTAAAATATTATTTATTTTAAAATAAAAATAATGTCAATTTTGACACTATTCACTACATTGACTTTAAAAATATCAATAAAACAATATAAATTTAAAATAAATATTTTCTTATATCACTAAAAAGCCAAGGTGATCTATAATGTTAGATAATAACATTTATTATATCAAATTATATTTAATTTATTATTTTTAAAATTATTTATTTTATATTTTTATTAGTAAAATAATTATTATATCAGTGTTGTGTGAGAATCTAAGGTAATTTTTTATTCACTAAAAATTAAAAATAACACACTTGGTGTAGATAAATATTTTATATTTAAAAATAATATTTATATTCTAAGATATCTTTTGAATTGAACCATATTAAAAATGTAATATTTATTAAAAATATGAATGTGATATCTTTAAATTTTCTTTAAATAAAATATTATAAATAAAATAACCTCATTAAAAATGGCCATAAATGGTGATATAAAAAAACCTTAATTTATTATGGATTAAATATAATTATATAATAAAATTTCGGAAAATTGAAGGGTCATTTTCTAGTCCTTATCATTTTATTTTTAAATTAAATTAACTAATTTACCCTTCACCATGGTAAAATAATTACAAAGGTTACTATTCATATTGGTAAAAAATAAAATATAATTTTTTTTAAAATTTGAAAATTTAAAATCCAAAAATGGAATCCATTTTTTTGAATTCAAAACATATAAGTCTTAAATTTTAATTTAAAATTAATCTTTCAAAATGAAATGAAAAATAGTTTTGTTCAAAAATGAATTTTTAAGCCCAAGAATGTTATCATACCAACATAATATATAAAAATGAATAAAATTAAATGGATAATATTATTCATAACTAAATTTTTCTTAATTTCCAATCAGATCAAATTTAAATCATAGAGATACTTTAACATAATGGAATTTACAATTTTATAAAAATCAATATTTTTAACTATTCACTGGAAAATCAATCATTTCAGAAAAATAGCAAAAATTCTCTCTAAGATAATTTTGAAATTTATCTTTTAAAAATGAATTTTATTTTGTAGAATATAATTTATAAAATTTTCAAAATTTAGTTTTAAAATAATTGTTCCATTAAAAGGTCAAAAACCTGCCTTAAAAATATAGTTTTTATGCATAAAATTTGATTTTTAATTATCTTATACATATAAAATATATTGTATGAATTTTAAAAAAAAATGAATATATAATATATAAATTTCATAATTTTTTTAATACTATTTGTTCCTCCCAATTTAACGACTACGTTATAATGATCAAAGAATCATATTTCACTTTTTATTTAAACTTGGTGTTGCATGCAACGTAAGATATAAAAGGGATTAAATTTATAATGAGACTTACCATAAAATATTTGGGTGTTATAGGATTGACCTTATCAATTCCCCAATCCATTATTTTCTAATTTTTTATTTAATTTCCTTACTATTTAATTCACATTATTTAATGTTCCAGTCATTTAAAACAAACCCATCCATTTTCACTTATGAAAGGGAAACCCCTCTACTCACTTTCCCTCACACCAAAATACCATATATTATGACTAGAAATTACCAAAAACTCTCATAAACATTTATATACACCATAAAGTTTATTTAGTATTTTTAAAAGACCATGCCTCAAAGTTTTTATCCCCTTCATAAAGGATATAATAAAAGTAGTGACATGTAAATTTCTAATCACTCCTTGCTCGTTTCTATTTCTGTTTTCACACTTATTCTTCATAAAAGTCCATTACACCGCCATAAAGTTATTAAATCAATATAATTATTATACTTTTATGTTATTATTCTGATTTTACAATCATTAAAAACCTTTCCCTCTTCCTTTATGAAAAATGAAAATGTGGATCATCTGTGTGTGTGGACTACCTACTAAAAAAAGAAATTAGTTCCATTTTCCACCAAATCCTAACTCATCTGGTATAAAAATATGATATAAATAAATTTTTGTTATATATATATATATATAATTTAATTTCCATTAATTATAAACCATGTTAATTCTTTATTTATCCCTTTAGAAATTGAAAAAATCATTCACACGTATATGCGGACTACCACCTTCATGGAACGATGCATTTAGCTTTTAACTACAACAAAAATGGATTGTTTTGTTTTCTTTATGAGTATATATGATATATATAATTAAAATATATCAATAATATGGTTTTTTTTTATAAACAAAAAATGTAAATATTATTATAAGGTAATCCAATGATGTCGATAAATATCCTGAAACTAGTCAATCATTATTTTCATCTTCACGAAAAGTGACAAAAAATCCCATTTAATGGAATTTTAAAATTATTTTTCTTTTTTAATTAATAATTCCAATACCTTTAATGGTTTTAAAATGATTATATTTTTGTGAAAAAAGTATGATTGACACCACTTTTGTTAATCATGTTTATGATGGATAGGATTATAAACACTTGAATTTAAAAAGAGATTATAAAAATCTAATACATGAAGAGAATTATTAATAATAAAGAATATAAATAGAAATATATATGAATAAGGTTATTAAATTTTTAATTAATATTTTTATATTTATAAAACATGATGTTAAATAACTTTTGTGGAAATAAAGGGTAAATTTAAGGGACATGGAAGCTAAAAATACTTCCATTGAATTATACAATTAATTATTAAACTCTGTTTCTACAAGAAATTACATTATGAATAATGTTACCTCTTTGTTATTGGGGAAAATAAGTTTTTGAACCAAATCCATTTCCATTATAGGATTCATTTTCAAAAAAATAAAAAATATAAAGGATACTTTTCTGAAAGAGACTCTTGAATATGAATTTAAAAACTATGAATGTAAAAATATTTTCAAAAATATGTTTCCATGATTTTGTTTTAATTATCTTCATATGATCCATATCTAATGGATTTATATTTAATTTTTCATTATATTTTCATTTATTATGTGATTATTTTAGGGGATTATGTTTTTAGTATCAAGTGATTTAATTCATGGCATTATGATATACCATTTAGATGTTTTATGAAATACATTATATTTCCTTGGTTTATTTATTAAATGTGAATGATTTACATTTTTATGTTTAAGAAAACTACATTTTTCATTGTTTATTTAATATATCATGATGAGTTATTTTTATTTTCACACCTATGTATGGATAATGACGACTGAGATATTATATCAACCTCTAATTAATTGGTTAAAATTTATATCTCATGAGATATTCAGGTGTAGGCATAATGAGTATCTTCTCACACACAAGGGAATAATGGGTTTTCTTAAATTTTTAGGTGTGGAAATAATGAGTTTGTTCACATAGTTGTCATTATAATGTGTTTTCTCACAAATTTTTTCCAATGTTAATGGTTGTTCAAGATTTCCAAGTTGTTTATGAATTTATGTAATAATTTTGAGATGTATTTATTTTCCATGAAATTCCATGTTTTCATTATTTCACCTCATTTTTAAATTATTCCACACTTTTATGTCATGCACACATGTTATATGATTATTCAAATTTATTTTCATCCATTTAATAACTTGTATACCTTGTTAAAAATATTTTTATGATAATTAATTATTATAACATGTTTTATGATTATTATCCATGGAATTATGATATTTCGATAAGTTATTTATTCAATTACTCATGTTCTCCTTCATGTATATGATTTGATACATTATGATAGGTCTTTCCCTTACTGTGTGACTGATTTCCTCCATTTATTTTGTATCCAATCCCAATTTTTTATATCATCAGTGATGTATGGAAAAGATTATTATGGAGTGTGATTATAGAGAAATGTTTTTAATTGTTATAAATTTTGATGTTCGTGTAACTACTCTCCAAGACACTAAACCTTTCAATCTTTTGGTTGTGTGACTATTTGTGAGATAAATTATCTAAATTAATAAATTATTATTCTATTTTAGTTGTATTTAGTTTGGGTTGATTTAATTGTTATCGGGGCAGGTTTAGTTATTTCTATATATTTGTTTAATTACCTTTGGGGTTACTATTAAAAAACATTATGGAAAACCCTAGAGATGAGTCTAATTATACTATGATATCTTAAAATATTGATCAAGTCTTGGGTAGATGGTTTTCCATGAAATTAAATATTTATAAGTGTATTAAAAGTGAATTCATTCTATGTTACAGATTTTACTAGGAGTAATAGCTCTGAAAATGGTGGATTCAGTATTAATTTCATCGTCACAATGTGCATGACAAAGTGGCCTAACTGAACTCTTGGTTTGACACTCCAAGGGGATATCATTTATTTAATCTGATTCTATTTAATAACCATAATTTAGGATGGATTTATTAGTTAATTTAATGGGTTATGATAAGAAATATGATAAAATCTAACCTTATTTTTTACCAAGAATGATATAGGTTGAACTAAATGAATTATAGACTAACATTATTGTAACAAAGAGTAAGAATTTTTTAGGTTTGATTCCTTTTATTTTATTATTACCTTATTATTTTGATTATAAATCACTCATGTTAACTTCTTTTTTTATTAATAGATTTAACTTGAAGTAACTAAGTTAACAAAGGTTGTGGGGGAAAATGTTGTGATTATCTCAATGATGGACCCCTTAGAATAAGATATGTAATGATAAATCTGGTGATAATTCCAAAAAAAACTATCTTGATATATAATTAAAAATTTAACTATAATATAAATCCATATTGAAAAAAAGAAGAGAAATATGGTGACTCATGGAAATTTAGAAAATTAAGATGATGAGAGAATAAATATTCAACCACCTATATGCCAAAAATGTGTGAAAAATAGTAAGGGAATTTCCAAAATGGGACTAGAAGAAGTTTTATATGTTCAGGAGGAGGTAATATCGCATCCAACTACCATTGAAAAATGATGGGGTCAATTAGAATGATGGTAGTGTAAAATATTCATCCAAAAGAACCATTAATGGTCCAACACCTTATGTGTGGAAAACATGTACATTATCCATGTCAGTTTCATAATCCTAATGATGATAATGATGATAGAAGTGAATGAACAAAACAACTAGTGGAATGAGTATGCTTCTATTTGATGACTATTGATGAGAATTATTGTGATAACTAAATCCTCTAATTCTGAATTATGATTATTAGATCATTATTCTAGAACTTTAAGTTACCTTGATTTTTTTTTTAAAAATACCACATTGATGTGTTGTTTATAGAATAAAATATATAATTGTATCATTGTTGGTTTTAAAATTTTATGTTTATGTGAATGTAAATCATAGTATGGGTAATTTAAACGTATTTGATATGATTATGGAAATGGAATAAATATTTCAATAAAGACTCTATATTTACTAATCATGGTAATATTTACTACAACATCTTCATTTTAGGAAGAAATAGATTGGGTTGGACACAAAAATCAATAGCTATTATGGAGAGATATTAGCATCATAGTAATAACAAAATGTAATAATGGATCATCTTCTTCAACATCCATCAATTCACTACTCCTACGTGTAGGCCCCGATTTTTTTAGATAAATGTAAAGTGTTATTTTGGAAATCATGGTGGAAGATAGGCTAGTGGGGATGAATAGAGAAAATTTAACATTTTTACTAGATAAAATAATTATCAATTTTATTAACAGAGTAATGTAACAGTTTAATATAAAAAAAATAACACAAGGAATTGTTATATTTGTTTGTTCTAAATTAAACCTATTCCACTATTATACCCCTCTAATCTAAGAGAGAAAAATTGTGAAATATACTAATTTTTTAAGGGTAATCATAACCAGATTACAACCTAATTTTTCTAATGGATGTATAGCCAAGACACCATAAATTTTTATGGGGACCCAAAAATGAATTGCAGTACTGAAATTATACTAAAGGAGTCGTAATATAAACAATCCTAAATTTTGAATCTGAGAGTCACAACTAAGGGAGAAACAAATGAAGAATTTTTTTGAATATAAAATCATAAACATAAAGTGAGAGCATATGTGGTATATGGAAAGTAGTGTTGTAGACATAAGAAACCAAAATAAAATACGAATATAAATAAATTAATTATACATATTGTTTCTTGAGTAATGTATATGTATGTATCATAAAGGAAGTAGTAGCAGTAATAGAACTTTTCCTTCAACACATGGAAAGTATATCTAGTAGAAGAAAACAAGTTCATGTTTGAATTGGTTTGTACAATACTTCAATGTTCAATGTAAATCTTTGTTTGGTTCTCTAAATTTATTGTTCTCATAATTGGTGTGCTATAAATGTTTCTCAAATCCTTTAAAAATGACACAATGTTGCGGTTTGGGGTGCCCCTGCTGATATAGGGTTTGCACTGCCCTCCTACTCTAGAATATCCACCTCCATCTTCTAATCCTGCCTCCCTCTTGTGAGACACAAATCTGGTTCTTTCTCCCTCTTTGTGTGTGGGACCATCCGACATCTCCCATTCTGCGCTTTGTCTAGATTCCCCCTTATGAGAGCAGATCCTTCATCCTGTGATGTAGAACTGCCTCCCTAGATCCCACCGAAGGCAACCTCCAATGACAAATAGTGTCACCTAATGGTCCTGGTGGTCTGTAAATAAGGGATCCCACCATTTAACCCTACGACTCCTCCCCAAGCAGTGTTGTCTGATGCCGACAACCACCTAGATCCAGCCACCATGAGGATGACATCTATCTTCCCCTTAGGCCCCCAGATCCCATGTGTGTGGTGTGATAAGTCTCCTATCGAAGCAATATCAGGGCCTTTATCTCCTCTTCTGGGTTCGGTGTTCCGGATCCATCCAGTTTCGATCACAGTTGTGCTTCATGATGTAGGTATCTCTTTCTAGACCTGTTCAGATCTGGTGTGTTTGTTCTCTTATATTTTGACAACCGAGTTAGATATTATGATGTATAGGATCATCACCTAGGGTTTATGTGGGCAGTCGCGGTGCAGGACACATGTAGGTACTTTCATGGACGACGGCAGTTCGACCTAGGACCAGTTTGTAGCTACTACAGATGTAGAGGGGTTCTGCACCTGGATGGTTCTTCATTTCCTTAGTTCCCTCTACCATTCCATCATTCTCCTCCATGATCAACCCAAATTTTTTTGGTTTTAATGGATTACAAGATTCTTTGGATTGTACAGGTGACCTTGGTGAAGGCTAAACTTTTTGAGTTCTTTTTTGTTGGTTTTGCATGTTTTTATGTTATTTTTAGGTGGGTATAGCCTTTGACAGGGTTATTTTCCCAGTCCTCCAATGGGTCCTTGTGTTGTCAGGATGGTTCTCACTTTTCCTTGAAGTGATTTTGTTCTATTAAGTTCTCACTTCACCAAAAAGTGTTTTTCAAAATAAAAAAAATTGAATTTTTAATTTGTTAAATAGGATCTGTCAAACTACAAATTCAATATCTAACCGGGTAAAGTAATTCAAATTCAAACTTCATAATTATTTCAGAGAAAAATATCATTACAAAATAATCGTAAAAAAAATAATTTGAATTCAAAACATAAAGAGAAATTCAAAATAATTTTAATTTCTTATTAAATAATTAAAATTACCTCTATAATAATAGGTTAAAATAATTCCATAAATATCATAAGACAATACAAATATTAAATTAATATTTCAAAATACATTACAATTTAATATATTGTGTAACTATAAAAAAAATTATTATACTATATTAAAGACAATAATATATGTTTGAATAAGTTTCATGCCACAATTTATTAATTTATAAAATAATATGAAGGATAATTAACTCAAAATATAAAAAATTATATATTCAAAAAAATACTCTATGTATATGTGTATATAAATAATAAATTATATCATATATAAAAAATGATTAAAATATTAAAAACACTTCACCCGATTACTATATAATTAATATGAATTAAGAAATAAATAAAATAATTAAAATTTTAATATAATAATATAGTAAAAAATATTCAAAAATAGAAAAAAAACAGATCATGTTGACAGATTCCAATTCCTTAGAAAAATAAATAAAGTTTTATCCTAAATATGAGTATTGAGTGAGCATGAAATATATTCCTTTCTATCAGTTAACATACCATGTCATTATAGATATAAGGGATCAACCTTACACATGAAATATTATAGTGAAATTAAATAGGAATTTACTTTCTTACTTCTTCAAAGATCTGTTAGGTTTAGAGTTCAAAATAATTAATATATAATTCTTACATAACAATTCCAAAACTTACAAAGTTGAAACTTATATTAAGTTTTTATTTTTCCCACAAAACAATATTATTAAAATAAAATATGAATTATTTTCATGATAAATTTTTATAACTTTCAACTTGACTTCTTATTTTCCCTTAATCATTCTTAAACCCCTATGAAAAACAATTCAAAACATGGTATTATCACAAAAATATTAGTAAGAGACAAAATAAAAATAAATTTATTATTCCTATGAAAAACCTTAAAACCCATGAAATGTTTACCTTTATCTAAATATTCTTCATCAGGATTCAATAAATAATTTCTACATGAAAACTGTACACATTTTTATCAAATAAAACCATTAAAACAGCTAAAAAAATATTTAAAACATGTAAGAATCATGGGGAATCATTTTAATTTCACTCTTACATTTGGAGTAACTCTCACTATTATGCACGGAATAACCATCATGGTTATACTTAGAGTAACCATCATAGTTACACTTGAATACTTGAAGTAACCATCATAGTTACATTTAAAATAATTATCACTATTATCCTTCGATTAACCATCACAATATATTCCCATAATCTCATAGTAGAAACATAATCAGTTAAATTCAACTTATTACCCAAAGAAATGGAGAGATATAATGGGGCTCATCTTTCATATAAGATATATCGGGACACCCAGGTGCTATAATGGGGAACAACCAATCCTAAAATATGTATTGGTCTCACCCACTTCTCATAAATAATTCCTAATTACCATGTCATGAATTAAAAAATTTATTCATGGACTTTTCATCATAAAACCATTGAAAAAATATTTTAAACATATATGAAAAACAATTTTGGATATCAAAATATCCTTTTATTTTAAAAAATAATTTCCAATACCAAAATACTGAGAAAACAGAATGATTATTTATCTTTTAATAAAACATTAATGCTTGTAATGTAATACAATCTTCAATTAATGGTTTTAGTGGTGATAAAAACATGTTTATGTTGTATACATTAAAATTGAGAACCATTTGTCTTTTTTAAATGAAGTGAAAACATTCCAAAAAATTCTTTCTTTTGAAAAACATTGAAATAAATTAAAATGCGATAAAGAATCCTTTATAATTATTTCATTTCCATACATATACATTTCTAAAACAATTCTAAAAATATGGACATGAAAGAAAAACTGAGTTTTAAGGGAAACTTTAATAGAGTATTTTTTAAAATAAAGTCCCTTAATTTGAGTCCAACTCATCATGTATGCTACTTAAATTCTGGAATGATAAAAAAATTACTCTTTTGAGAGACTTTTTCATTTTTATTATTACCTTTATTTCAATTATTAACATGTCATATAAAATTAATTAGTTATTTAAGTTTATGTTACATATTTTGACGATATTCTGTTAATATGTCCAAAATAGATTTGGTAATTTGTTTATGGTCAAAGTGATCATTACTCTACCTTCTCCAGAATAATAATAATAACATAATTATCATTTTTATGGATCAGTTATATTTTTATCCAATCATAAAATATGGTTATGAAAGATTAACTATTTTATAATCATAGAGATAGTAGACCGTACGTACACATGTGTACCATTTCCATTTAAAAAACAACACTATGGAAAGATAGTAAGTATTATTTTTTATTTCCAGAATTATAATTACATAATAAATACCATTTTATTTCTTCAAACATGTAACACCTTAATATTTTAAAATGTGAACATTATATTTGATAGCTTGTATGACACGAAACACCAAGATTGGAATAAAATATAACACCTTGAGACTTTACAAAATATTTTTAAAAAAAATTCAATCTCTTAAATAGGTTGAATTATACAAAACACTAATTTTATCTTTTGTTACATGAATCAATTATTTTATATTTTGTTACATGAAACCCTATGTTTAGCTTGTGTTACACGCAATACTGAGTTTAAAACAAATGTGGCATATTATTATTTAATATTATAGTTATCACCTAGAAATTTGAATGGGAGGGTATGAATAGTACTAAATAAATTATAAAATATATGATTATATTTTTATTATAAATAAAATGAAAAAAATTAACAAAAAAATCATAAAAACATAATTTTTTTCTAAAAGACGGTTTAATATCTCTTTGCGCATATAATTTAAAATTAATTTTTTCCAATTTTAGAAGATTTATTTGTTAAATAAACTAAATTTATGAAATTAGAATATGAAAATTATCTTAAGGATATTTTTTTAATTTTTCTGAAATTTTTCATTTTTCGATAAATAGTGAAAAATATTAAATTTTAATTGAAAACTACATTTTCAATTAAATTATTTATAATGTTCAATTATATGTTGAATTGGTTTTAAATTAAAATTAGTTCAATGATATATCTATTAATAAAATTTATTCAATGTAATTATTTTCATAATGAATTTTGATATAAAAGCTCTGTAAACATTCGAACATTTTCTATTTGAAAATCTGATTTCTTATCTTATTTGTGGGATTAATTTTAAATTAAATTTTTTCAATTCCATTAATGGAATTTTTAGAAATGGGTTCCATATTTAGAATCTTAATAATTTATATTATCTTATAAGGTAAAATTAATTTTAGAAAAAAAATTAATAGTAATAAAAGTAAAAATTATTTGTAGCTGTTAAGGTAAGAATAGATTTGCTAGTGGTTAAAGAAAAAAAGTTAAGTATTAAAATAACTGATAAATTTTTCCGAAACCCATTTTCTGTAAAAATTTTGAAACTTATCACCTTTGGATCTATTTTTTGAGTTTTTTAGACAATTTTCTATGAAAGATACATATATAATAAGTTGAGTAAAGAAAGAGACAAAAAAGGAACCTTACTTGCTTTTAATATATATAAAGCTTTGGGATATGGCCCAAAAAAAATATATATTCGGTTATAATTATTATTTTCAAATATAAATGAAATTTATTTTAATTATAAATTATTTTTATTTTTTAGGTATTAAATAATTACTTTATATTCTTAAGAGACACTAACTTATTAATTGTTTAGTTAATAGAAAAATAAAATAAATGATACAAAAAATTTTAAAATTAAAGTAAATTAAATAAATTATTTTATTATTTTAATTTTTTAGATAAATATATCATATTATAAAGGTGTGAACATAATATATTATAAATCCATCATTTTACTTATTTATATTTAAATTCATATTATATGAATAATGTCAAAATAGAAATTAATGCTATTTTATAAAAAATGTTAATTAATTAAATGATTTAAAATTAGTAAAAATTATATATTACTCAAAATTATTTTTAAATGTTTCAAGATATAAAATATGGACATTTCATGTAAGGATAGTGATTTTATAGTGACTATATTGAACCCTAAATAGTAAAAACTTGGTTAACGTTGTTAAGGTTAAAATGAAGTTGTTTCATGTTACATGTGCTTGTGTTAGAATTAATTTTGAACACATATAGTTTTTTATTTGATAAATTTTATTTAATATTTATAATAAGTAGTTCAAAATTATATAATAAGGATAATTTTATTTTAATCTTAATGGATAAATTACCAAGGTTAAAAAGACTAATTACTGTAGTGAAAAACAAAAATGGTAAAAGTAAGGGAACTTATATATTAAGGAAAAACATGTTTAAAAATGTATTTTTTTTTGTGGTAGAGGTGTGTATTGACAATATAATCTCTAAAAACATTTAATTATTAGTTTTATTATCCACTTAGGGAGATATTTATTCCCATTATTGAATAATTTTTGGAATTTACATAAATTCCACTACTCCCCAATTATAAAATGGAACTCACTCCCCTCACTTATCCACACATATAAAGTCATTTAAATCAACCATTACTTGATTAAATCACTTAAAGAAACCCCTAATATCATCCTATAAGCCATAATTTGGAATTAAATCTAACCTAGGAAGGATTTTGTGAAAAAATAAGTAGGATACCTGAAGAATAGTTAATTTTTAGGAATGAGCATTTTTATATTATTTCATCCTCCACCACATTCAATTATTATTAAACTAGGATTATATAATAACATTAGTCTATTACATATAATGAGATTTTTTTATGTCAATTTCGTGATATTTAACCATCCTCACTTATATAAAATGAGTTACAAAACCATCATTCGTGTGCACGGCGGATTGTCGCCTCGTGAACCGATGTCATTCATTTTTCCATTACCACCTCTCATAGTTGGGTATAATTATGAATATGAAGTATATATATGATATTTATAACATAATTATACCTATTTATTCATTATATCAAATTATTCTTTTTTATATTTCATTATGTTGTGGATACGATAGTGTCTCTCATGTGTACAGTTTACTACCGCATTGCAAAGTGATGGTATTCTTTTTTCAGTAACTCTTTACGTGGAATGTAATATGGATAAATTTAATGAATATATGTTGTATAAATGAACTAATTTTCATATTCATGAAATATTTATCATTATTAAAATATAATATATAATTTTATTTTGTTATACTTAAAGATGATAACATCGTTTGTGTACGTGTGGACTACTGCCTTCACGAAACGATTTGACTCTATTTTCTTCACAAAACCACATTGATGATATATATGAGTGTGTGTGTGTGTATTTAAATAACTAATATTGGATTTTTTTTATATAATTATCATTCTTAAAAGATGTAATATTACTTACCATCTTTCCATAATGATCGTTGAAAAATGGAAATGTTACTCATGTGTTTGTACAGCCTACTATCTCCAGGATCGTAGCGTACTTCATTTATCAAAATCATCTTTCATGATTGGTGTTAAAAATATAAATTATGTATAAATATAAAAATCATTTCATGATTATTTTTAAATATATGATATTAATATATAATATTCACAATAACCAAATCTTTCATGAAAAAACCTGCAAGAGAAAACACAGAAATTAACACCTAAAACAATGAAAATAATGAACGA
Organism: Viscum album; assembly: GCA_963277665.1. Classification (NCBI taxonomy): domain Eukaryota; kingdom Viridiplantae; phylum Streptophyta; class Magnoliopsida; order Santalales; family Viscaceae; genus Viscum; species Viscum album. The sequence continues at coordinate 1,789,505,186 of OY728146.1, forward strand.
TGATTAACGGAAGGGTGATAAGATATTATAAAAGGAACATATATCATTTTATAAATATTAATAATGTTTTTTATAAGTTTATAACATGTTTAAAACCATTATACATGAGTTCAAATCATGTTCAACTAAAAGGGGGTGTGAGGTAGGGGATTTCACCTCAATTTACATTCTATTGAGACTTATTTGATATTATCGACCAATTAACATTTATATAGTGTATATACATCCCATGTGACATGTAAGTTCATGATTCATTCATAATTAATGGTATTTTAATTTTTAATTTTAATTATTTCATCCAAGAGTATTTCTCTTAAAAATCACCAATTGATAAAAGTTGTTGTGAAATCTCAATTTATTTTGTGATTATTAAATTTCTATTGAAAAAATAACATTATTATGATAATTTTTATTAGAAATTAAATTTTTATTAAATATACATATACTTTAATGATTTGTTTGATAATTTCCTCATTCATATACCATTTTTACTTGTAGTGGTTAAATTAAATGATATTTTTTTATCTGGGGAATTATTGATAAATCCATATCCTTTATTCAATACAGATATTTTTTGATAAGTCACATTATTCATAATTAAAATTGATCAATCAAATTATAAGGAAGTAATTGGACATGTAGACATGGGTGGGGACCGATTATTTATAACCCCTAGATGTATCAATAGGTATTTTGAGATAAATCAGTTGGCTAGGCCAGATTAGTGTATACCCATTAGTTTTAAATCAGTTGTCCAAACCATATTGATTTTTACCCAATAGTTTTAAAATATATTTAGGATAGATCTTGATAGTATAGGTATCATTTGTCTGATACATGAAATACAATAATTAATCATTTACTTCATTCCTAACTTAGTTATTATTATCCATAATATTTTACAAATGATATTATCTCTGGATGCATTTAATTATCATTTATTAATTATATGGAATGTGTTTTAAGTTAGTAACCATTAAATATTAATCATTCATGTTGATTAATGATAGATTCCACTGTATGTGACCCATACTAAGCATTTTATATCACTTTTATTTTATTTTCTTACCCCAAGATATGAAGAATAATTCATAGAATGAGTTCAGGGATGCCAAATGTTTTCCTTTTCTATGCTTTATGTTTTAAATTCCAATGTAAAATGAGTATCATGTATGTATATGGTTATCCCAAACTGCTATAATAATAGGTACTTTAGTATTTTTATCTTATAATATATTCTAATGTAATAAAGAAGACATTGGATATGGGATACTTGGTTAAGGGTTGTTATATAATGTTTTAGTAAAAATATATCATAAAGGTTGTCAAGATCAGATAGTTGAATATTTTTCTCACATTATTGTCTAAATAATGTGAAAAATTATAATAAAACTATAGAGACCTTTTCATGTAATAATGTGAAAAATGTAAAAGATTTTAACTCTTGTAACAATATATGTAAATCATGAATTTTCAATACATGAAACCAATAAGGATTTAAGTAGATACACCTTGAGATATTATATCAGTACCCATAATATAATTTCATATGTTTTAAAATTTTAAAGAATATATCATTATACCTATTTTTCATTGAAAATTTTGTTGGAGTGTAAATTCAATTCTCTTATGGCTATAGATCATGCATTATATTCATTTTTTATAAACCCTTCTAAGCATTGAGGTGGTCCTTTGATTTTCCATTCTCATTAAGTAATGTGAGGATCAAATTATCATAAAAATTATTCCCAATATACAAAACATCAAGAATATGATTCAATGAAATAAATTAACAATACTTAAGTTTTAATAATATATTTTATTTCATCTATTTTTGGATTCTAATTTCAATTGGTGATGAACATCGAACTCAGGTCCCAATATCATTAAAATTATGAACCTTCCCAAATTTTATTTTAGCATTTACTAGTTGTTTCAGTATTTCATAACCTTTTAACAACTTTAGATGTGGTCTATAATCAATATACCCATTGATTATTGACTTTTTCAACTAAAATTTGTGAGATTCATTGATAAATCTATGATGACACATGAAGAACCATTTTTTATTTTAAGGTTGTCATTTTGGATCAAAATTAAAGTTAAAAATAGTACAATACAAACAATAAAATGGGGTTGGTAAATATTTCATTATAGAAAAACTCATGTAAAAGAAACTTATTTTATAAACATTTTATCATTTCAATATAGCATATCTCATGAAAAATGAATGAGTTTAATAAAACTCTTATTTTCAAAAACATAAACCGTCTAAAAAAATAATTAGGTTTATAATATTGGATCATATACCAATAAAGGTTAGGAAACGACAAACGATGTCATAATAGATTGAAAATTCTTTAAAAAGATCACTTGAACCATTTATTTAGTAAAATACACATTTAAAATTGAAATCATTTTATACATATATAAAAATTTAACAAATATTAAAGAAAAATATTTATTTGAAAGTAACCTTGAAAATATGTAAAGGAATATTTAAATCATTGAGTGGTCATGATAGTATGAAATTTCATTCATACCGTAGAAACTAAAAAACATTCCTTTCATAATTTTGTAAAAAGTAAAAATGCACCTCATTCGGATAATGATAAGAAGATTTATTTTAAACCATTTTCTAAAAAGTAAAACATGGGTAAAAATTAATTTTAACAAACATTTTATAACAGAAAAAGTGTTCTTAAAAACATTTTTTGATAATTTGGACATAGAAAAGAAAGTATTATCAACCAAACAGAGAAATGAAGTTAGTTTTCATTACAAACATATTTTTAGTATTTTGAGTACTTAAGTTGAGAAGAATAAATGTAAAACATTAATTTTTAATAAATTTCCATAGTATAAAAAAAGTAATGAGTATATGGGGAGTTTTATCAGAAGATTTCATCAGTGGATACTTAATAATAAACAATCTTGGTAAACAATGAGATTGTAACATGGTATCATATAAACTGTAATAACCATGAAACAAATAACCTTAGATAGATATTTAAATCCCCATAAATTTCATATGTATCATCATAAAATAAATTAATGTGAATTATATACACCATATAAATGAAACAAGTGGGGAATATATCATGTTTCACACAAAAATAACAGTGAGAAGAAAATCCCTTACCTCAGGTATAACTTTATTCGTATGCATTTGAACCTACAATATAGTAAATATATATTTATTATAAAACTATTTTATAATAATAATCAAATATATCGTACCATATATTATTTACTTGTTTCATTTTATCACCTTTTTATTAATAATTCATTCAATAAATTACTGTTATGGGTGATATGTACTTTGGTTTTTATGTATGTTTTGGTTCAGTAGTTCTGTTCCTTGTATTATTTACATCAACAAAATAATTTTAATCATTATATAAATATCATATAGTTAATTATATACATATTTATATTCATTTATAAAAGTTAAATATAGAAAAGTTAATTACATCGTTCATGGTGACGACAGGATGTATCTACCCATAAACGCTATTTTTAATTTTCAAAAGATGTAAAAAAAGGTAACTAATAATTCACCTTTCTATAATCATTACTGTATCACATAAATCTCTTAAATTAACTATATTTATCATCATTTCCATCCATGTAAAACATAAATGAAAAATAAATTGCAACACTTCGTCAAGATGGTAGTTCACACGTATGCACGAGCAACATTGTTGTTTTTCAATAGAATATAAGGTACTAAGGTAGATGTGAAATTATAATTATATAAATCTAATTATTTTGTAATTATAATATATAAATAATAAACCTATTATATTAACTATCAATTAAATATGGTGGAAGGAAATGAATTGTATCGCTATTTTGGATATGGTGAGTCATATGTACACATTAGAGATAATTTCACTACCCATTTGATAGAAAATACGTAGGATAATAGTGATTTAATAATCATAATAACATTTCATTATATTTAGGTTAATTGAGTTATTATTTTATGAAAATTAATAGATGTTTATAGGAGGTATAGAAGAAATAAAAAGAAAGTCATCGGTGATGGTTATTACTTTTTCTCCTCTTAATGATCCTAGGGTTGGTATTATGGGAAAAAACATCTATAATGTGGGTAATGAAGTTTGTAAGGTAATTATTCCAGGTATGGTAGGTATATATGGATCAAAGTGGTATGAAGATGAGAAATGAAGGGCGCCCTTTTATAATTCAGGGGAGGGGTACTCTTGGGATTTCTTAAAAGATTAAAATATAAAAAAGTCATTATCTAGAAAAGTTACAAAAAAATGATAGTGAATTGAATATAATAGATTATGTGGTTTAAAACCCATAAATAAATAAAAATTTAATAGATTTATGGTGTTTTAAACCTTATTATTCTGTTTAACCCCTTAGTTAACCAATTATAACATTAACCACGGTAACAACTTTTTCACTCTTAAAAGGTTATAATTTTACATATAAGGTAACTATGGAACCATAAGTGAAAAAATAAGGGAATTTTTTAAAATATGTTATCTTAATTTTCCTCTTTCAATATTTTTATAATTTTCAGATTGTTTTATAATATATTATGTTGATAAAATAACATTATTGTCAATTTTGATACTATTCATTTAATTTGTCTTAAAAGGAATAAAGAAAAAGTTTTAATTTGAATATAATACTTTAAAATAAAAATAATATTATTTATTAATCTATAAAATTCATGGAACACTGTACCTTTCTAAAATTATAAAACTTTTCATATATTTAAAATCGTTTTTTTTTATTTTTATAATAATTGAATAAATAATTTATTACCGTTTCTTAAGAATTTAAGGTAGTTATTTAACAAATAAATATTATAAATAAATTTAAATAATGAATATAATTTAATTATAATAAATATAGACATTTATATTCATTCATAACTTTCTTTTTTATTTATGTAAACACGTGAGAGATATTTAAAACTAAGAGAGTGACACTTTGTAAAATTCATTGCTTTAAATATTATATAGGTCATTTTCATGTACAAGTGTCTATTAAACAAATAAATTTACATAATAAGATTAAAATATTTTAATTATAATAATCAAATAATAATTAGGATGAAATATTATGGCCTTATCACTTAGTTTTAACCTAAATTTACTTGATTTACCCATTACTGATGTGATAAATTTTACCATGGTATTTATTAATATCAAACAAAAATGAATCAGACCTATTTAAAAAATATAAAAATCCTAATTAAATTTATATAATTAATTTTATATAATTCAATAAATATATGTGGTATAAATTAATTTTAAAAAAAATATCACAAAACGTGATGAAACCCACTTTTTATAAAAACGTATTTTTAAGAAACAAACTTAGTTTATTCTTATCACATGCATAAAAAATATTAAATGAATGTTAAAAAATTAGGTTGAATATATAATATATAAGATTGATTAAAATCATTCACTATTAGTGATTAATTTTATTTACAATGATAAAATTCATTACATATAAAAAAATATTTTTCAAAAAATATTTCTTTTTCTTTCAAATGATTTTTATTTTAATTTATAATAAATTTATAACCAATTAATTTATGGTATACATGTGTAAAAAATTAAATTTTTTATAATTTATATATTCCTATTTGTAACCTCTAATCCAATTTCTAAGTAATAAATAATAATATTTTAATAGTATACTGTTATACGTTTAAACTCGATGTTGCATGTAATGCAAGTTATATAAGAAATAAAATTATTTAAAGAAAAATTGATTCTAAAATATTAGGGTGTTACGTTATACCCCACTGAAAATGAATTTATCCCTAAAAATTCATCACTCTAATATAAAAAATGAGGGTAACTCTTTTACATCACATCTTTAGATTCCCATGTAGCTTCTTCAATTTTATGATTCCTCCATAGAACATTCACCTAGTGAGAAGTATTATTTCATATAAATTAATCTATTTGATAAAAAATTTATAATAGTTTCTCTTTATAATAAATATCATGATTTAGTCGTACAGCCTCTAAGTTCTGTACATGTTGCGGTTTGGGTATGTACTTTATCTAAAGAGATACATGGAACATGTAGTGAAATTGAAAGAGGTTTGGTGGAAGTGTCAAGTGATAAGATAACATCCCTACTTGATTAAGAATATAGAATGGTCCAACAAACCTATCACTCGTATTTCAAATATTTCAAAACCTCATAACCCTCTTCCATGGATAAATTCATAGAATAACCTTCTCACCAACTTCAAATTCCAGATCACACTAATATTGTTAGAATAACTTTTTTTTCAACTATGAGTTTCCTTGATGTATTATTGAATGGCTCTAACATTCTCAATTATTTCCTTACAAATATCTGGTACCAATAGAATTATTTCTCTAAATTCATTCTCACATGTTGGTGTTCTTCACATATTTATATATAGGGCATAATAAGGATTCAATTGTATTATTTAATGAAAGTGATTTTTGTAAGAAAACTTGAAAAGAGGAAGGTGTTTAGCCCAAACACATTTGGAATCCATGGAAAATATCTCAACATGTCTTCTAGGGTATTAATTGTTTTCTCAAAATGAACATCTGTCTGAGGATGATATGTCATACTTAAACCCAACACTATATCCAAAGCTATATGAAGTCTTTTCCAGAAATCCAAGGTAAACCACAAGTCTTGATCAGATATAATAGAATTTTGTACTACATGAAGCCTTAACACTTCCACCATGTATATTCTGGAAATATTTTCAAGAGAGAAGTATTCTTTGATGTAAATAAAGTGTTTTGACTTCATAATGAGATCGACTATAACCCTAATGGAATTATGGCTCTTATATGTTTTGGGGAGACTAATTAAAAAGTATGTGGTCATGTTTTCTAATTTCAATTATGGTATGTATAACGGTTATAAAGTCCTCTTATACATTTATCTCTCATCCTTAACTTGATAACATTCTATCCACTAAGATAAATACTCAATTATTTCTATATTTATTTTTTTCAACGATAAATACTATGTTATATATCTATAAATATTCATATTTCCTAGATGAATAAATAATTATAAAATATAGGTGTCATACAATAGATCCTCCTTAAAATCTTGTATATATGAAACAAATACATGATTCCTGAAATTGATCATTCCATCATTATAATAGTTAAACACAAGAAAACTGCTCACCTTCTTTTATATCTCTACATCTTCTTTCTCTTATTATTTAATCTTCACTTGAATAGATGGTCAAATACTCATTTAAAAAAGATTATATTTCTCCCCTTCCTTCAAGATTTCAAGATTTGTCCATAAAAATCCATAAATATAGGATCTTTTGTGATATTCATCATGTATAATATAGTATGACGCTTTAGACTCAGAACATATGACAACTTTTTCTCTTTACAAGACTGGTAATGTATTAGTCCATCATAATCATTAATCAGATCTAACCATCTTCTTTATCTCATATTTTATTATTTCTATGTGAAAATATATTTTAAACTTTTATGATTAGTATATATATCATACTTGTATCCATAAATATAATGAATCTATTTCTATAATGAAAAAATCTCCATAGCTAAATCCAAATCCAGATTTTGGTAATTTTTCTCATGAATCCTCAATTAGTGAGGCGTAAGCTATCACCATATCACTCTACATGATGACACATCCCAGTCCCTATGTTTTACATCACTATAGATTAGAAACCCTTCTCCACTATAGGTTAAAGTAAGAACAGTTTCACTTTCTAACCACCTCTTTGGTTCCTAGATATTTTTATCAAATTCATTTTTCCAAAGTAACTTATCTCCATTTCAAGTTAACCTAGTAATTGTATTAGATATTAATGATAAATTATCCATAAAGTGCTAGTAATATCTATCCAAACCAAGAAAACTATGAATATCAGTAACAATGGTTTGTATGGACCAATGTTAAATAACATATATATTTGAATGATCTATTGGTTTCCCTCACTTGAGATTATATGACCCAAGAGTGACTCTTTTGAAATCCAAAAATAAAATTTGATAATTTTTTCCAAAATATTCTCATTTTTCTAGGTCTTTAGTAAAATCCTCCAGTGATCTTCAGTCTCTTCCTAGATCTTTGAATATAAAAGAATATCATCTATGTAGACTACCACAAAATGATCAAGGTAATCTTTGAGGTCATTATTCCATAAATCTAGTAAGATCATTGGTGAATTAGTAAGACCGAATAGAATCACTATATATTAACAGTGCCCATACCTTATGTTGAATTTTTTGTTAGTTATATCCTCATTTTTAACCTTCAATTGATGATATCTAAAATAAAGGTAAATCATGGAAAAGTATTTATCTCTATGAAATTGATAAAAACAAGTCTTCAATATGAGTTAGAGGATATTAGTTCTTTATTTTGATCTTTTTTAGTTCGTGTTAATCAATATAAAGTCACATCAATCCATATTTCTTCTTAACAAATAGAATAGGGGTACCCCAGTGTGATCCACTTATAAAAATGAATCCATTTTCAAGATTTTACTAGAGTTTATTTTTCAATTCATGCAACTCAATTGGGTCCATTCTATATGGTGTCACTTAAATAGGTGTAGAACCAAGAATGAGTTCTATTGAGAAATCAACTTCATGATTAGGGGGAAGACCAATAAATTCTTCTAGAAATACATCAAAAAACTCATTTACAAGAGGTATATTATAGATCTTTAGTTTCTCCCCATATATATAAGATAAATACACCTTTTGAATAGGAATAAAAACCCATATAATGGATGTGATTTTCAATAGATGTTTATATTTGTCATTACACTAAAAAACAATCATATGTAGGTTCAGAATAAAAAAAGTGACGTCCCTTATTTATAAATTGTAGTGTGATTTCTATAAAGAAACTTAATTCATGTCCTAAATAATATCAAATTCAACCCGAGTGAGAATAACAAGATTTTAAGAAGTATTTTCCCATATACTTAAACTGAAGAAGAATCATAGACTTGAGATAAAATAATTGTACCATTATGGGTTTTCATGGATAATCCAATATCTAATCATTGGGGTGGAATTTGGATACCATTATAAAACAATTTAGATATAAAATGTTAGGTAGAACTAGTGTCAAATAATATATTAGAAGTTATAGAGTGGTATGTGTACCTTTCACCATATCATTATCATACCCCTCATTAGAAATTATGATTGCAAGAAATTTCCATTTTTCTCTTGTCTTAAGAGGTTTTTAACATCAATCATCACTATTAAACATAAAATTTGATCACTATTTATCATAATTACCATACTCCTTAATTTTAAACATTGGAGTGTTGGAGGTGCATTATGTAGAGATTTATCTCTATTCAAATAATTTGCCAACTTTTTCACATCATTTTGGAATTAGATTTCCCAATGACCTTCCTTTCAAAAATTTAAAACTTTATTCAACCCCTTATAATAATTTCCACTATATTACCATACATGCTTTGAGAATAAGTGAAACCTCGTCTTCTTATCTTCAGAAATATTAGAACTTCCTTTGAATTCCATAATTATTTTATTATCAAAACTATGGGATGGATAGGTAGCTACAATCTCTATTTCCACCTTGATATAACATTGAATGACTTATTTATAGAAAAAAGTATAATATAGCTAACACCCTTCATAGAATTGGTTTTCTATCACTGAAAAATCCATGAACCTTAAATTTAGGATGGATAATAATACCACAACCATACCTTGCAAGTTTTGTAAAATTTTTCATAATGGCACTATTGTAATTTTCATCCTTATTATTTAGATCAAGAAATTAATAATATATTTTCATATTAAGGGTTTGAGAAAATTACTTTGTGAAAAATAATCAATTAATCTCATCTCACTCTATGGAGTCAATATCTTCCAATTGCCTTATATTCTTGAAAAGAGTCCACCATTGATCCACTTTACCTTCTTAACAACTCACATCATAAATGAATTTTTCATGCTCTAAAAATGGGAGGATAGAAAATATATTCTCAATGGTACTAATCCATTTCTCAAAAACTAGTGTGTTAACGAAACCTCTAAAATAAGGTAAACATTTCCTCATGAAGAACTCATCGGTAATTGTTTCCTAACTTTTATCATTTAAATTTTCAGCATGATTCATAGCTTGATAACGTTTTGTGAGAATAATAATATGATTTTATATTCCAACTCCCATAACATGAGTATAATCATTTCATTATCTGCCATATTCAGAATTAGCATGATTTCTTTGGGTTCCATCCATCCACTAAAAACAAAAATAATACTTTGAGAAACAATAATCATAGTGTTAAACCACTAATCAGGAAAAAACATTTATTGGATGTCTAAATTGAGAAAATTTTATTTCAATTTATTATTTCTTAGTTTTAACCTAGGCCATGCATGATCATTTCAAAAATGTTATCATGTTATCTGATACTTAGACTTAGTCCTAGGGTTTTCACTAAATTCTTCTCATAATATTTTCCAAATATCAACTAATCTAATATTAACTATAATGGAGTATATTTTTCATACATATATATTATATATTTTTATATGAATATTATATTCATAATATAATGATCCATTCTAGAATCATATAGGTCTAGTATCATTGGAAAATTGTTTAAATAAACTACTAGTTCATAAGTGAACTATAATATCTCCCACTATGTTATTCATAACTAAAACCATTTATATACACATTATACATAATGACTTTCTTCATAACCTAGGTAAAATTAAGCATAAAAAATCATGAGAATGGATGCTCAATAAGGGTATACAAGAGAGATATCACTAATAGCGGGATAATTACATAAGAATTAGGTTATGAGAACATGTGTATAACATTTGTATTCCATACCCTATATATCATAGACCAAAATATTGAGTCATGGAACCAATTAAGAAATTTCTTAATACATTAATCCTAACAAAATAAAAGAACATGATTCTTGAGATCATAACATTGTTTTAATACATGAGTTTTTGGAACATACAAAAGAATTGAAAATCAATTTGTTATAATTAAAGTATCACTCCCATGACTATTATAGTGGATTCATTTCACTCCCCAAACAATCATGGTATTCAAGGTTCTCTTTAATGAATATTGTAGTGGACATATTCCCTTACTGAACTGGGTTTACTCGTGATTCCAGTCCTAGTTATCTCATAAGATATCAATCATTACCCATTTCAATAGACAGGTATATAATTCTAGGCCCAAACATCACATAATGAAAATCATATATATGTGTGACATAAGATCATAAAAAATTTATCATATATAAACCCCTGAAAATAAATGGGTTTTACAATCACTTCTACATAGCATAACTCATGGAAAAGAAACATATTCCAAATACATTTTATAATTTTGTTATATAATTACCCATGAAAGTGAATGGGTTTTAAAAACCTGTTCTCATCATATACACAAACCATTAAAATAAATAGAGGTGATGGTAATCTTTTATCATAACCCTAGTAAAGTTCATGATATATCATAGTATTTCATTCAAAAGATCACTTAAAACATTTCTTGAGGAAAATGTAATTTTCAATTTCAAATCAATTGATAAAAAAATAAAAATTTACCAAATATTAAATATAAAAAATTATTTTAAAATAACCTAAAAAACTTGAAAAGGAATCTTTAAATCATTGAGTGGTCATAACAGTAGTAAATTCTACTTAAGTCGTATAAGATAAAAATACATTCCTTTAATACTTTTGTAAGAAAAGTCAAAAAGTACCTTGTTCGAATAAAGAAAAGAAGATTCATTTCAAAAATATATATAAATTAAAACATGTGTAAATATAGATCATAAAAATTAATAGAGAATAGTTAAAAAAATTAAACCATTTATTAAAAATAGACAAGGAAGAGAAATTATTTCTGACCAAGAGTGAAATGAAGTCGGTTTTCCAAAAAATCATATTTTCAGTCTCTTGAGTACTTATGGTGAGTAAAATGAAAGTAAAAAAATTAAATTTCATTAAATAACCCATGGATAAGATAATTCATGAGTTTATTGAGAGTTATATTATAATATTTCATCATCATATACTTAATCATAAATAATCTCGATAAATAATGACATTCTAACATAAAAAACATTACCTCTTAAGTATAATTTGCATAAGAATACCCATAAAATAAATAACCATTTTTGTATCTAAAAATACCCATAAATTTCATAATAAAATTCATAAAGAAAATTAAAGAGAATTATATACAACACATAAAGTAAACAAGTTGTTAATATGTCATGTGTCTCACAGAAATAAAATTGAGATGAAAATCCATTACCTCAGGTCCGAATTACTTAGTATGAATTTGAACCAAATATATATTAAATATATATTTATTATAATTATTTTTTATAATCATAATTATATATATAATACCATATATTATTTACTTATAAACTTTTATCACCTATTTATTAAAAAATTATTAAAATCATTGTTCTGGATGATATATGTTTTGTTTTTAATGTATGTTTTTGTTTAGTAGTTTTTGTCTGAGCACATTGATCATAGTTCCATAATATATATAATTTTAATAATTATATAAATATAACATATATTACTTATATACATATTTATAATCATCTATAAAATATATAGATATAAAAATAAATTACATTGTTCATAGAGATGGTAAGTCGTACATACGCATGAACGTTGATTTCACTTTTCGAAAGATGGAACTAAAGAAAGGTAAATATTAATTCAACTTTAAAAAATAATTATTATATAATATAAATAAATTATATTAATTAAATCTATCCTAATTATAATCCAGTTTAAATAGAAATAAAAAAACGTATTACTTTATTGAGGTGGTCAACCACACGTACGCACGAGCGATGTTATTATTTTCCAATGATTTCGAAGGTAATAAGGTATATGTCATATAATAATTATAAAATTATAATTACTTAATAATTATTATATATATACTTTAAACACATCATAATAACCATCCATTAAATATGGTGGTTGAAAATTAATTGTATTGTTACATGGAGTGGGTAAGTTTTATGTCTGCACGAGAAATGTTCTCACTTCCCATTTGATGAGAAACAGGGTGTATAATGGTGATTTAATAATAATAATAAATTTATAGTATATGTAATATAATTAATTTATTAGTTTAATAGAAAAACTTTATATATATAGGAGGTAAAGAAGAGGTAAAAAAAAGTTATCGGTTAAGGATATTACCTCTTCTTTGAATTAACTCATTTCTATCTCCTCTTCGGGATCCTAGGATGGGTCTTCAAAGGATAACTACACATTCAGAAAATATATAATGATGTTTACAAGTGTTTTTTTTTAGGATAACTGATATATTAGTCCAAAAGTGGTGTAAATAATATAAATTTGGTGCTCCCTTTTATAATTCAGGGGTGGGGAACTCAGGATATTTCTTAAAAGATTAAAATATAATAAATAAATTTAATAGAAAAATGCATCCAAAGTTCCAGGTTTTCAAATATATCATATTGTATGGTTTAGATAACATCTACCAATAAAATTTATATGGGTATAAGTGGTTTCTTAAAACATATATTTTGGTTTCACCCCATAATTAACTTATTATAACATTAGCCACAATAACAACTTTTTCACACTTAAAGGCTTATAATTTTACTTATAATCAAACTATTGATCCATAAATGGAAAAATAGTGGAATTTTATAACATATATAATACTAATTTTACTCTTTAATTATTTCTATAATTTTTAAGTAATTTAATAAAATACTTTTTGATAAAATATTATTAATGTCAATTTTGAAACTATTCATTTAATTGGACTAAAAAGACATAAAAAAGTTGAAATTAGAATATAATAATTTAAACCAACACAAATATTTTATATTAATCTATAAAATTCATGTAAAACTATAAATCATTCATATTAATTACTTTTAATATTTTTAAAATCATTTATTTTATTTTATTTATAATTGAATAAATAGTGTATTAGTATTACGCAAGAATTTAAGGTAATTATTTAATAACTAAAAATTATAAATAAATTTTACTCATAAAAATAATTTAATTATACTAAAAAAATAAATTTATATTCATTTGTCACTTATTTTTTTCCCTATGTGCACATATAACACATATTTAAAACCAATAGAGTGACACTTTGTCACCTTATTTTCTTTAAATATTATATAGGTTATTTTCATGGAAATATTTAAATTATACAAATAAATTTAGATCCTATGGTGATAATGGTCTAATTCCATTCATATAATAATAATTATGATGAGATATTATCCCTTTATCACTAGGTTTTAACCTTAATTATCATGATTTACCCTTTACCAAGGTGATAAGTATTTCCACATTTATTATTCCTATTAATCAAAAATAAAAGGGTATTGTTTACAAAATTTTAACATAATTATTCAAAATATATATTAAAATTTATCAAATTCAATACCTACAAGTTTAATATATTAATTTTTAAAATAATCATGAAAAACCTAATGAAAATTACTTTTTAGAAAAATACATTTTTAAGCATAAAATTTGTTTAATTATTTTTCCATGATTATAAAAATATTAAATGAATGTTAAAAATTTTTATTGAATATATAATATATAAATTTAATTAAAATCAGTCACCAATAGTTAATAATTTAATTTATTAAGGAAAAAATACCTTACTTGTATAAAAATAGTTTTTAAGAAAAAAAAATATTTCATTTTCTTTCAACTGATTTTTTTTCATTTATAATAAATTGATAACTAATAAATTTATGTTACTCATTTGTATTCCATATATTTTTTATAATTTATTTATTAAAATTAATAACTTTTAATCTAATGGCTAGGTGGTAACTGTCACATTAAATAATAATATTTTAATAGTATATCGTGGTTTATTTAAACTAGGTGTTGTGTGTAATGAAAGATATTGAAAAAATAAAATTATTTGATGAGAAATATATTTTTAAACATAAATGTGTTATAGTCAAGGACAAGAAGGGTAACATATATAATCTTCCAAATATCATGAGTGGTATTACATGAAAACACATTACTTAGCACACATCTATTAGTATCATAATATAAAATAATTACTACCTTTAAATTTAAGAAATATTTAGCATCACAAATTTTTATAATATCATATGGGTTATATTTGGGTTTTTTATATAGTTTTTCCATGATTGACCAGTGTTTCATTCTTAACTACTTGAGTTATGCCTCCATTCTGGAATTCAAAAAACTATAATAATTATCACCAAAGTGAGGTGGCTTTTAGGGAATCCTTGTATCATTTATGTTCATTAATACAATATTACGATA
This sequence comes from Viscum album, assembly GCA_963277665.1. Lineage (NCBI taxonomy): Eukaryota > Viridiplantae > Streptophyta > Magnoliopsida > Santalales > Viscaceae > Viscum > Viscum album. Next base: position 1,789,520,557 of record OY728146.1, read on the forward strand.
AACTTTATCATTATACTATAAGTTCTATGATAAATTTTATCAAAATGAAATATAAATATAAACATTATATCTTATAAGAATAATATTTAGACCCTATGTGGTTTATATTAGAAAAAAGAAAAAGTATCACTAATCTATCCATAATAAGGTCAACCTTTAATACTGATTGTTTGGTTAAAAATGGTGATGTAATATAGTATATAGGGTGGTGAATAGGATATAATGAAATTTAAAAAAACAAAAAAGATATCAAAGTAAATTAAAAGAGTAAAGTAGAAATAGAAAAAAAACAAAGAATATAGGGAATTTTTATAGTGATTTATTCTAAATTGAACCCAGTACAATCTTATACATCTCTTCACTTTGAGAGATACACTGTAAAATATTCTAATTTTTGAAGGGTAAGAATAATCTGATTACAATATAATTTTTCAATTGGAAGTATAAAAAAAGACATCTGACTTTTATATATGGAGTCTCTGCCCAATAACAACAATGACATTAGACCATGGGAGTCAAAAACCAAATGGCCCTGACTTTAGAATATCTCATTCAAAACCCATAGAAAGAAATAATTAAATAATGATTATGAATGTAAAGTCATAAAAAAAAGTGATATCACATATGAGATATGAGAAGTAGTGTTACATAGACCAAAAATCAGAATAAAATAGGATTTAAATGAAATAATCATAGGTATTGGTTCTTGAGAAATGTATCTAGATGTATCGTGTAGTTGGGGGTTGTCATAGTGGTAAGCACCCAAAAATACTTCATCGAGGTTGGGGTTTAAATAACCATTGTGAGAAGGTACTGTATCAGTATTTGTAGTGGTACTGTAGCTAAATTGTAGTAGTAGAAAAATAGTAGCACTGGCAGCATTGTAGTAGTGGTGGGAACTGTAGCAGGAACTGTAGTGGCGATGGAACTATAGAAAGTAGTATAGCAGCCTGGGTACTATAGAAACACTATCCACAAAAGGTACATTGAGTAATAAATATGGGACCTCAGTTCCATTAAATGTGCCTTCGTGTCCATTGGGCCTATGGGATGTGTAATGGGATTCATGCCCACTAAGGCTACAGGCCATGTAAAGAATAAATAAGGCTTGATGGGTGGGTTATCCCTTTGGGGGGTATGTCCTACCTTTCCATCCTATTTATGAGGTGTGTGTGTGTGTGTGTTTAAATGAAATTATAATCCCAAAGAACCTAATAGATATACCTATATGTCTCATCAAGAAAATAATTAAAGTTACATATGTTTTTTCATCATGTGAAAGGTTTTTCCAACTGATGAAGACTTATTTCCTTAGGATTCTATTTATATAAAACTTAAATATTCTATGTAAATTTATTTTGGGTTTTAAAATTTTTTGTTCTCATAATTGGTGTGCTTTGAATGTTTTCTTAGGCCATTAAAGACGATCTTTAAAACAAACAAATAAATCTCTTACTAAGTAAGGTAATTCAAATTGAAACATTATAATTTTCCAAGAGAGAGAAAACATCATTCTAAAATAATCATAAAAATTTATTTTGATTTCAAAACATAAATACTGATTCAAAATAATTTTAATTAATTATTAAATAATTAAAATAGTCTTCTTAGTAATAGGTTAAATCAATTCTGTAAATATAAAAAACCAATATAAATATTAATATAAAATTTCAAAATATTTTTAATTTCAAGTCATGTGTAATTATTTAAAATTTTATTATACTGAATTAAATTATATGTAATAAGTTTGAATAAGTTCTATGTCACTAAATATAAATTTATAAAATAATAAGGAAAAATAATAAATCTGAATATTAAAAACTATTCCAAAAATATATAGTTTTTTATATGTGAAAATAAAAACTTCTCATTATTTTTATATTATTAAAATTAATAAAGAAAATAAATAAAATAAAATAAATACTTAATATAATAATGAAGTAAAAAAGAATTCAAAAATGGTGAAAAACAAATCTTTCTTAAAGATTCCAAATTTAAATAAAAAAGTATTGAATTGATCAATTCCTTGTGTCCAGTTAACTTGTTTTACCATTATTTCATGTGTTTTGTTCAAGTGTTATTGTGGTTATTTGATATAATGTGTTCTTATCATACTATCTCTTTGATGAATTATAATATTTAGTAACATGAAATTTTGGCATGTGGTCACTTTAGATTTCAACATGTGGTAACTTGAGAAAAAGGTGAATCCACAGTTACTGTCAGCTCCTGTTACTATAGATTAATTATAAAATTCCATATTCCTGCAATAACATATGGATTAACATGAAAAACTAGATCCCATTCCAATCTCCATGAATTGTGATGAGTATATTTGATCTCATCACAAGCTAAGATCCTATAGAGAGTGAACTATGTGTTAGGATAAAAGAGAAAACATGTATCTAAAAAAGTTGTATATAAATAATAATAATATTTAAACTTCATGTTTCACTGTGTGAGGTGAAGGGGAGGTCTTCATACTATTCAAGAAGGCATGGTGTTAACTACATGCTCTAAATGAGGATGATGTCAACTTCTTTATGAATAGTGTAGGTGAAAGAGAATGTGATGAAGAAACCAAGGTATAAAATATTGTTGATGGTTAAAATGATATTATAATTTTTTCATATAGAGGAAGAGAATTAATCCATGCTTGGATTAATTAGATTACTTTATATTGAAGGTTCTCTCATGTGGTAATTTTTTTGGTTCTCATAGAGTAGAAAGAGATCATGGTATGTTGGAATATAAGCTTTCAGTCCGTTAGATTAATCATTCAGGGTATGTTAAAATTATTTAATATAGTTTGATGAGAAAAACACATGCATTATGTTCATATTTCAAGTGATCAGTTAAAATGATTCATGATCACTTAGAAAAAAGCATCATGCGATCACTTATCATCACAGGTTTCTGTGAGTTTTTAGATCCTCTTAACATCTAGATCAGTATTTTGTCTAACTGAATTAAATAAAGATAAATTTTATATATTTCAAAATGATTAAACAATATTTTAATTGAAATTATTTAGGTAATGATAATTTGAAAATAATATAATATATATAAACATAAAATTTTACAATTAATAACAAAAATATTAGAAATAATTTAATCATTTTTTAGAGCATCTAAATGGAAATTTTATCCTTCCTTATATTTGAATTAAATATAGGTAAATCTATTCTCTTTATAAAAAAAACTTTGTGTACAATATTTCCAAAATCTAAAGATATAATACTAATACTATGAGCTAGTAAAAAAGATTTATAGAAATTGTGATTATCATGTAATAAAATTTTATGAGGAATTATGATAAATAAAATACTATAAAGAATTTGAATATCCAATAAAAAAAATATAAAAAATAAACCAAAAAAACCAATAGAATGGACCATCATAATCATGAATATAGAATACACCCCCCCCCCCCAACACTACCACTAGTGCAATGAGACATGATCATTAGGTGAAAAGAGGGCCACCTAGTGACCTTAGGGAAGGGAGAAATTTGAGAATGAGGTTTGAGCCTCATAGCACACAAGCCCATGAAACATGTTCAAGAAACGGTTTTGGTATTTTATGTCCTTGTTTGGGAAAATTAATATCTGCCCAATATAGATGTGGTGAGGCACCTATCTCCATCCAGTCATTAGCAGAGAGAACTTCACGAAGAGGGTAGCACATGGACTAGTGCTACAAGTGTGTGAAGAGATGGGTGGTTATCATTTAAGGTCGGTGATGCATAAATGGGATAATTCTAAGAGGGTGTAGGAAGGTGCGGTGTGGGAATATACTACAGAAGTGTTCGGGATTCATCTGAATTTGGATATCAATGAGTATTATGAGGAGGAGAATCATTCATCATAAACTTCTTTTTTCAACCTCATATTCCTATATACAATGATAATTTGAAGAATCATAGGGTATGATAGGTAGTTGTGTGTAGTGTATCTATCTCATTTAATTACCTCAACACAATTTATGATAATATACCACTACAAGACTTTCTTTGAACTTATGGAAAAATAAGATAGATCTTAACACAAAACCATGATACGTATTTAACACAAATGGTTATGAAGAAACAAAATATTGGGATTATGCTTATTATAAGTGAATAAATGTGATTAATACCTCATTATAAAGTTAAATCCTAATCAATCTTATAGTCATACTAATATCACTTAATTATCAAGTAATAATTTAAATTTTGAGGAAGCAATTTATTTAAGGGGGAATGTAATGACCTGAAATTTCCTAGAATAAATAATATATTAAATAGCATGTTTCACACACAATACCAAACTAAAATGAAAAACCATGACATATTTTTAATATTATATGTGATTGATAAAACAAGACCATTAAATTAACTGGTATAAATTGAAGTATCCATATAACAAAATCAATAATGAATGTATGAATAAATGGAATCTATAAGTGGAAGTCTTCTATATGAATCACATTTTCTAGGTTTATAACGAAGGTATCTTAGATAGGGTTTACCAATGACCAATAACAAACTGAAATCAAAAAATTAAAGATTTATAAAAACCATATATGGGATAATTTCATGATCATGGATATCTCCACAAGATATATGAACCAGCCCAGGTTGACCCTAAATTGGTCAACTGAGCCGGTCTGTGACATGTCTTGAGGGGCATTCCTGATCCCCCTGGGATGGAAACCAGTGTCGGGCATCAAAATAAAGCTATGTGGAAATATTTGTCCCATAAAAGATAAATAAATAAACAATAATAAACAGAACAATAAAACTAAACTCTAGTAATGGAAAAGGAAATAAATAGAACAACTCAACATACCACCATGTGACCTTCTAGGTCACCACCCAACTCAGAACCAAGTTCTCTCCTAGAGTAATCCTATACAAATGAAACCTAAAACTAAAAAGATAACATAGGGGTGAGCACCAAAATTCTCAGTAGGAAAACACCACATAATTCATACCTTTCCTTCCACGAAACAGTCTATTAATGCTTGTTTTAAATATAGATATAAAAATAAGGCCTTTCACATTTTAATAAAAAAAATCAAATCTCCATTTTAAATTCCAACACAAAGATACATCATTTTCTAAAACCAAATACAATTTGAAAATGAAAACCAAAATATGTGATACCAAAGTTTTCCTATGATAAAACAAGTACACAATGCAAACTAAAAATAAAATAGTGCAATAGAAATTAAATAAGCAAGGTAAATAATTAAGTAACCATGGGTGATCCTAAACATCCCTAGAATACCCTTGTAAGTACTCAGTTAGGAACCACCTACTAGCATATGGTGAATATCCTAAGTTTATAACCAATTGGCCACCCTAAAACTAACGAAATCCAATGGCAATGCCCGCCTGTCCTAACAACCAATCCAGGGGGTACTAAACTATCTAATCGGGGTTGATCAGAAATCATCACTTGATCATCTAAAATATGTCCAGGAACCCATGGTGGCAGTAATACTTTGTAAGTAGGATTCCCTCACACGTGTGACTCAACTCATAGGTCATCACCGCACTAGCCTACCCCAAACACAGATGCTTTCTATGCATTCACCCATAAAGGGTTACACTATATAGAAGAGCCCCATATATACATCCAATAATTTCACCTTAAACAAAGTTCCAACTCGTCCTTTAAAACATCTAAACATTTAAAAAAATTCACAAAACAAAAATGTTTCCATGTAGGCCCACAAATTTTAAAAATAATATTTTATAAAAGTTCATTCAAACATCATAATTTAATCGAAAGTTACAAATGGGACTTTGAGATCCAACACCAATACATTTTCATAAAATCATCTCCAAAATTTAGGAAAATACACGATCTTACAAAACATGCCAAACAGCCCCTCAAGCCCAATGTTTTTCCAAACATACTCCAAGTTCCAAATGAGGAAACCTCTTTAATATTTTATTTAATCCAATTTTAGAAGTCACACAAGGGAACCAAATTTACCTAAATAAAAAAAGTCATTTAAAATAAACATGGTTTAGGGAGGAACACCATTTTTAAGTGACAACATCATTTTAGGGCCCATCCGTGTGTGCACCTTGACACCCATGGATGTGAAAACATCCAATGGATTTCTAAGAGTAACCCGGAAACACTTAAAAACCCTTTCAAGAACATAACTCGCCATCAATCCAAAATAATAACATGAACGACAACAAATCCATTAACCATTGTTTAAAAAATCAAAATAACCTTTTTAAAACATTTTTACCAGAATCCTCAAGCCAAAAGATCACCAAATCATACATACAATGAAAGCCCCACAATTCAAAAATTCTACCATAACACAAATAAGGCTAAACATTTCATACATACCCAATTTTACTTTAAGAAAATACGTAGCATTCCAACCAACATCAAAGGTGCACTTTAATATAGACATATTTTAAAATTGCTTTGAAAACCTATTTTTAACAATTTAAATCAATTTTAAAACACCATACAAAGTTAAAAAAAAGTCACCCTAGAGTTGAGAATCATGGTAATGAATTTTATTTAATGTTACAAGCATCAAAGTAAGTGAATTGGAATGGATATGTATGGATATGCCTACCTTAAAGGTGTGAAAACGTGATGCCGCCTCCGCGGAAGATAGAATCGATCCTTGTGGTCCCTTTGCACACCTTAAAAAACTAAGAAAAACGCAAAAAAAAATAACCCGAACGCTAGGGTTTGATTAATTTAAAGGAAAACTATACTCAAAGAAAGAACACCACCAGAAGGGAGGAGACCGCGTGCCATAGGGGAGGCGGAGATGTTGCGAAGGGTTCAGGTTTGCGCAGGAAGACATTCGGACCGGGGGGTTTGGGTTTTTCGGAAGGGGGGGAACACCGCTACCATAGGCCACCAGAGATGAGGGATGGGAATGAGATTGGGTGGCTAGAGTAGGGAGGGGGAGGGTTGTCTGACATGCGCCACTGGGAGGAGGGAACTAGGAGGGAAGGGCATAGTGGTGAGGATGGGTGGAGGGGAGGCCAGCCGGAGGCACAAAAGGAGGGCTAACTAGGGCTTGAGGGAAGTCTGTGTACTGGGGTCGGAACAACCAGAAGCGAAGAGGGGACCGGCTTGCGCAGTAGTAAGGGGAAGGGGGGAAATGGGTAGACTTGGGGTTTCTTTATTTTTTTCTCATTTTATTATAATAATAATAATAATAACAAAAAATAATAATAATATAAATATAAATAATAATAATAATAATAAAAATTAAAAACAATTAAAATAATAATTATAAAAATAATAATAATAAAATAATAATGATAATAATAAAATAATAATAATACTATTAATACAATAATAAAATATTTAACAATAATTTTAATCACTTTTCTTAAATAAAATAACAAAAATAATAATAATAACAATAATAATATTAATATTCTTAATAATAATCATAATAATAATAAAAATAACGACATAAAGTTATTATTATTATCGAACATTATTGTTTCAATTTTATTCCATTTCTTTATCTTATTTTAAAAACTGGGTAACCATGCGCTCGTCGCGCAGCTTAATAAATTGCACGCAAGTTGCATGCCTCAACTCAGACCACTTAGGCACCCACACAAGCACCTAGGGAGACCACATTATTACCGCTAACAATGCGGTGCCTATGCATCGGTTTGAAACCCACCAAATCATTAAACTTCAAAAAATTTAAACAAGCACGCGGCCCGAACCTTGACAGGAGTAACCAAATACAAGGAATAATAAAATAAAAGTAAATTTATATGTCTAGGTGTAATAATTCTCCCCACCACAAACACTTTATGCCCCCATAAAGTCACCCAACTGAGCGATAGATAGAACTTGAATCAATTCCTGATTGAAAATAAAGGAAACCATAGCACAAGAGAATGGGATAACATGGGAGGGTTCTTCCCACTACAAGAACTCAAATAACACATAAATTTAACACTCAATCATACCACCCTGGAAAGAGGGGCGATGTGGGAACTACCAACAAATCCAAACTAACTTCTATATCACGAGAGAAAAACACATCCGCTGAAACTTGGAACTCTCAACCTAGACTAAAAACCCCCAACACTAGAGAAAAACATCTATGTATAACTTAACCCAAGCAGTGAACCCAAGAATAACTACAAACATAGATTCTTCCATAGGAACTTACACCTACAAATGAACATAGCCAAACCAAGATTATAATATTCAAGGGACAAACATACTTTAAGAAAAATTCATGATTCATAAAACCATAATAAGGAAAATGGAACTGTTGGATTAAAATAGAGAAATTTCATCACATTCCCCCATCGAACAATTAACTCCCAATAACATTAAACCTTTAAAGTTATAAAAAAAGAACAAAAAGACATTAGATGTTTCACTGCCAATATAGAACACAAAACTCGGACCAAGGCTTTACACCCCCGGTAACTCCTGGCAGCTCATTAGCTTCACCCCAAGATCTGTGGTTGGGGATCTGATGGTTGAAGCATCTCCTACCTTATAGTCAAGCACTATAATCCTTCAGTCATAGCATCTTCTTCAGGTGACACTTCTTTCAGAACGTCACCAAATGACCTAGAAACCCGAAACGATGGCACTTCTTCGGAGGGGTGCGACATGATGGTTTCGTGTCCATTAAACAACCACACTAATGGCAAACCATTTAACGGTTCGATGAACTGGAAACCAAGACCATTGTAGAGGAATATTTAGAAATAGGTCCATCTGGAACACCCTTCTCTCCAGATTGGAAACCTTCATAAGTAACTGGATACAATGGATTTCAAACCATCTGCACTTTGGAGACCAAATCATTGAAGAATGCATCATCCATCATCTTCTCAAAATGATGGTCCCTAAAAGGGAGGACCCTCTCCTTGATCTCTAGATGAAGACCTCTAATGATGATAGAAATATTTATCAAATCCTATGATGCTACCTATGGAGAAAATGACACAAGTTCCTTGGAATGGTCAATATATTCTCTCATCGCTCGTTGGCCTTGTTGAATACGCATGCTCTTCCCTTTTTTTTGTCTTAACCTCTTCAGGTATAAACCATCAGACAAAAGACGGATACAAATATATCCCACATCATCCCAACTTTCATTGATGGTAGGGTGAACAAATCCCATTTGTCTAGAGCTGGACCTTTGAGCAGACCCAAAACAGCATGCACTCTGACAGCTTTGGGAGTTTATAATACCATAAATATGTGCTCAACCTCTTCAATACACTCTCCTACCTCGAACGGACCTCGACCACCATAAAGGATAGGCAAAGTCTGGGAAGGGCCAAAAACTGGTCATGAATTATTAGAATGATTAGGGACATTTATCGGTGGCATTTTATGAACAACATATAAAACACAAAGTTGAAACCGATATCAAATCAAAGTACAATTAAAATTAATATCCTAATCCAAAATAACCATCTCAAAAACCAAAAAAATACAAACCCAACCCAAAATTCCCTTTTCATATTCCACTTTTTCATTTTAGATTTCAAATACTCCTTCATTCAAGGCCACTTTCCAAAAATCAAACCCGTTTTTTAGACCAAATTCATATTTTCAGAATCATTTCCCCTTTTAAAAACACTTTAGAAAAAAACATGTCCATGCCATTAATTCAAAGTACACACACAAGTAATCCCATGAACCGTTGCATATGACTTCTTCTGCTTTCATCCATATACACCAACACGCACATTCCATGTATCCCCTCACATGTGAAAATGTTTATAAAGAGTGCCCAAGGTTACACCCAAACCATTTCTCTACCAATTCCAAGAAAACAACAGATTTTTATATCAAGATATTTCAGTTTTAAAAACCATTTCACGAATTTAAAGTCATTTAAAGGAAATAATTCTCATTTCAAAACCCCTTTTTCACTTTCAAAAGAATACTTACACCAACTAAAACCAAGATGAAACTCGAATTTCATCAAACTACCGGAGTGAGAGACTAGTAGTCTTGCTAAACCTAGTAACATGGTAGTAGTCCATTCCCCAAGTAAGCATCAACAACTAGGAGGAACATAAACCATGTACTCAAACTCCATATGGGTCACTACTCCATGTGAAATCACGATATAACATCGGATTGACTCCTTTGTCATACATGAATCTAAAACAAACCAGAACAAGACAGGGACTCAATTCCTGGACTACCCCTAGTGACTTGAGGTTCGGAACGAGTGGGGGTTCATGATTCCCTTCCCATACCTATCTCACGAGTCTCGATAGTCCTAATGTCCATCCATAGAATTCCCCAAATAACAAGGGCATGCTCTGATACCATTTTTTCATGAACCAGCCCAGGTTAACCCTAAACCGGTCACATGATCTGGTCTGTGACATGTCCCTAGGGGCGTTCCCAATCCCCCCAGGTTGGTAACCAGTTTCGAGCATCAAAATAAAGCTATTGGGAATTATTTGTCCCATAAAAGATAAATAAATAAACAATATTAAAAATAATAATAAAACTAAACTCTAGCAGTAGAAATAGAAATAAATAGAACATCTCATCATACCTCCATGTGACCTTCTAGGTCACCACCCTACTCATAACCAAGTTTTCCCCGAGAGAGATCCATAACTAATGAAACCAAAAACTAAAAAGATAACATAGGGGTGAGTACCAAAATGCTCAGTAAGAAAGCACCAAAGAATCCATACCATTCCTTCCATGAAATAGTCCATTAATTCTAGTTTGAAATACATATATAAAAATAGGGTTTTTCACATTTTAATAAAACAAAATTTATTTCTCATTTTTAATGACCAACACAGAGATAAATCATTTTCTAAAACCAATTAAAATTTTAAAATGAAAACCAAAACATTTTATACCAAAGATATGATAAGATAAAACAAGTAAACAGTGAAAACTGAAAATAAACTAGTGCAACAGAAAGTAAAAAAAGAAAGATAAATAATTAAGAAACCATGGGTGATCCAAAACATCCCTAGAAGACACCTGGACATACTCAGTTCAGAACCACCTATCGGCATGTGGTGAAGCTACCAAGTCGATAATGAACTAGCCACCCTAAAATAAACAAATAAAGTGGAAAAGCCCACCTGTCCTAACAACCAATCTAGTGGGTAACAACCCGTCTAATCGGGGTTGATCAACAACCATCACTCAATTATCTAAAAGACACCCAGGAACCCATGGTGGTAGTAATACTATGTAAGTTTGAGTCCCTTTCATATGTGACCCAAATCATAGGTTATCCCCACACTTGCCTACCCCAAATACAGATGATTCCTATACATTCACCCATAAATGATTACCCTAGATAAGTGTTCCCCATATATATATTCAATCATTTCACCTCAAAAAAAGTTCCAACTATGACTTTAAAACATCTAAACATTTAAAACATTTCATAAAAAAATATTGTTACCTAGCAGGAACACAGTTTTTAAACACAATCTTTTCTAAAATTTCATACAAACATCATCATTGAATTGAAAGTGACAAATGATTCTTTGAGATCCAACACCGATAAATTTTCATAAAACCATCTCCAAACATCGGTAAAATACAAAATATTACAAAACTTTGAAAATGACCCCTCAAGCCCAATGTTTTTTCAAACATACTCCAAGTTCCAAATAGGCATACCTATTTAATATTTCATTTAATCCAATTTTTGAAGTCACGCAAGGGAACCAACTTTACTTAAATAAAAAAATTCATTTAAAATAACCAAGGTTTATGGAGGAACGCCATTTTTAAGTTCCACCTTTATTTTAGCGCACATCCATGTATTTACCTTGTGCACCCATGGATGTGACACCATCTAATGGAATATTAAGAGTAACCAAGAAACATTTAAACACCCTTTCAAGAACATCACTCACCATCAAACCAAAACAATCACCCATATGACACCAAATCCATCTACCATTATTTAAAAAATCAAAAGCACCTTTTTAAAACATTTTTACTAGAATCCTCAATCTAAAAGATCACCAAATCATACATAAAATGCAAAACCCAAAATTCAATAATTCTGTATTAACATAAATATGGCTAAACATTTCTTACATACCCAATTTCAATTTAAGTAAATACATGGAATTCCAACTAACATCAATGATGCACTTTAACCAATACATATTTCAAGAATTGCTTTAAAAACCTATTTTTAACAACTTAAATCAATTTAAAAACATTATATTAGGATAAAAAAAGGCACCCTAGTGGTGAAAATCATGGTAATAACTTTTATTGAAAGTTCCAAGCATCAAAGGAAGTGCGTCAGAATGGAGATGTATGGAGACGCCTAACTCAAAGGCATGAAAACGTGATACCGATTCCACGTAAGGTAGAACGGATCCTCACGGTCCCTTCGCACACCTTAAAACGATGAGAAAAACACACAAAACTTAACCCGAACACTAGGGTTTGATTAATTTGAAGGAAAACATAACTCAAAGAACACACCGGAAGGGAGGATATCGCGTTCCTGAGGAGAGGCAAAGATACTGCAAAGGGTTCAGGTTCACGCTGAAAGACCACCAGACTGGGGGGTTTGGGTTTTCCAGAATGGGGGGAAAACACCCCTACCATAGGCCACCAGAGAAGAGGGTCAGCACGGGGATCGAGTGGCTGGAGTAGGGAGGGGTGAGTGTTGGCTGACGTGCACTACTAGGGGGGAACCAGGAGGGCAGGGCGGAGCGGTGAGGATGGGTGGGGGGGAGGCCAGTCAGAGTCAAGGAAGGAGGGTGGACTAGGGGTTGAGGGTGGTTTGTGCGCTGGGGTAGGATAGGCTGGACGCATAGAGGGGAGCGGCTTGCACAGCGGTAAGGGGAAGGGGGGAATAGAAAGACTTAAGGTTTCTTTATTTTTTTCATTTTATAATATTAATTATATTAAAACGAACAAAAATAATAATAAAAATAACAATAATATAAATAATAATAATAATTAATAACAATAAAAATAAAAATTATAAAAATAAAAATAATAAAAATAATAATGGTAATAATAAAATAATAATAATACCATTAATACAATAATAAATATTTTTACAATAATTTTAATCATTTTTCTTAAAAACAATTACAATAATATCAATAATAATATTAATATTTTTAATAATAATAATAATAATAATATAGAGTTGTTATTATTATCGAACATTCTTTTTTAAATTTTATTCCATTTATTTATCTTATTCTAAAAACTGGGTAACTCCACGCTTGTTGCACGACTTAATAAACCTTGCGCAAGTTTCGCACCTCAACCTAGACCACTTGGGCACCCACACAAGCACCTAGGGTGACAAAATGGTTACCACAAACCTTATGGTGCCTGTGCACCAGTCTAAAACCCACCAAAATCATTAAACGTCAAAAAATTTAAACTGGGACCAACCTAAACTATGACGTGAGTCACCAAATCCAAGGAATAATAAAATAAATATAAATATAAAAGTCAGGGTGTGGCATATATACTATATAAACTGCCACCCAAAAAAACCTGAACTTTTCTAATTCTTATGTCTTAAGTAGAGTTCATAAAGGTTTATATAAGAAGAAATTGGAATTATATCATCACGTAATAAAATATTCATATATATAGATATATTATAATTTTTTATACTTTTTGAGAGATTACGTTTTCTCAATTTACATTATGATAAAAGATGTTTTTTTTTGAAAATTTGGTGTTTTCTTTCATGGAAATAATTTTATTATGATTGAATAATAACAAGATATATTTATTATATGAATATTAATTTAACACTATATGGATTATTAATTTATAGGAAAAATAATATTTAAAATACTTAAATTTATTTTTTGATAAACACTTCTTTTCACTATATTTTATATTTTTAATTAAAATAATTATGCATTTTATAATATTAGTTTGAAAAAATTAACCTCATTTTAGTATTTTTTATGGTAATATTATCCAAAAAAGTTATATTTTTCTAAAAAAATAAGATGAATACTGAAAATTTTTATTTTTTTCAAATAACATGAATTTTATGAAATTATTGGTGTATAATTATGAACTAGAAGCTCCTAAAACATGTTTACAAGAAAAATATATATTTTATAAGTGACATTATAAGTTTATAAAATTTAATTTATAAACCCATAATTGATATTTTAGAACTTAAGTAATATTTATCAAAAAAAATTAAGACATTATAAATTTCCTATTTAAAAATTAATTTATATCACTTTTATAAATCAAATTAAAAAAATAAATTTCAACTTTTGAATCATTAGTTCCAAATTATATAATAAGGACCATTTTATTTTTTTTGGAATCAAGTACAATTTACCAAGGTAAAAACTAGTTACTCTAGTGAAAACAAAAATGTCAAAAATCAGTAAGCTAAGAGGTAATGGGCCTAACATGTTAAAAAAGTTTAAAATTGGGTGTTTTAGTTTTGGACCAAACTTATATCTTTCACACTACAATATCACCCAATTTTTGAGCCACATTCATTAACAGTAACTTCCTATTAATGAAAATTTTTGGGTATTTAAAAAAATTCCACCCCTTTTCCCATATAAAAGGGGTACTCCTATCATCACTTCACCTAACACAAAACCCCCTAATTTCAATGAAAAATATACCCAAACCTCTAATAAACACTCTTATATAACATAAAGAGGTTCCGGTCTTCTAAAAATACCATCGCTCAAAGATTTAAACCCATCATGAAGGAGATAATCTAAGTAGTGAGGTATAGATTTATAATTGACCCATCCTCATTTATATTTATTTTTTTATATTTATTCATTTTTCAACCTATATTACACTATCTTAAAATCATAAAATCAGTATCATTTGTATATTTTTATGTTATTAAGATAATGGTACATGCATTAACCACTTTTCCCTATTCCTTCAAAGAAACATGTTTCATTTTTCATCACCACCTAACCCGGAAAATCCAAAAAAATGAGTTAAAAAATTGATTGATATATTTATATATATATATATATCATATTTAAGTTAATAAAATTATAAATCAGGTAAATATTTTCTTCCTTTCTAAATAATATGAAATTATTATCCATGAGTACGTGATGACCATCGCCTCCATGGAACGATGCATTATATTTTTCACTACTACTACCATGAATGGTTTTAGTTTATATTTTATGATTATATATAATATATTTTTATGTAATATATAACATTAATTCAGTTATTTTTGGATAACACAAAAAAATGAATTTTATAAGTTAATCCATCGATATTGGTAGATGACCTGAATCTAATTAATCATTGTTTTCATCTTCATTAAATGATATTAAAATATCCATGTAACATAATTGTAACCAAATAGGTCTTTTTAAAACATCAATTATAGTACCTTTAAAAGTTTATAAATAATGAACCTTGAGATAAAAATTATGATAGAACCTTCTTTTAGAAAACTAGTTCAAAATGGTTAAAATTATTAACATTTAATGTTGAAAAGAGATTATAAAAATCTAATACATGAATTTAATCATTACTAATGGAGATTACAAATGGAAATGTATATGAATAAAGTTCTGAAAAAAATATTAATATGACTATTTTTATGACACAGAAGGTTAAATGAATTATTTGTAAATCAAGGGTGAAGGTAAAGGACATGGAAACTCAAATTCCTTTCCTTGAGATATAAAATTAATTTTTGAAATTAATTTTTCTAATACTTTACATTTTTAATGATGTTCTCTATTTATTATATGGGAAAAATAGTTTTTGAAAAAAATCAATTTTCATGAAAGGATTTATTTTCACTTTTTTAAAAAACAAAGGATACATTTTGAAAACAGTATCTTAGCTATGAATTTTGAAATTATGAGTACAAAATGTTTTAAATTATTTCATTCCATGATTTTTTTTCATTATATTAACATGATATATCTCCTACAATGTTATGTTTCATGTTTCAACCTATATTTTTTTATTTATTATATTATTTTGTGTGATCAAGTTTCCTATATCAAATGATTTAATTCATGATTTTATTTTATACTATATAAATGATTTATGAAACACATTTTACTTCATTGGGTTCATTATAAAATTTGAATGATTTCAAATTAGAGTTTGAGAAACCCATTATTTTTCCATGGGTTATTTATATATAATGATGAATTATTTTAAGTGGCACACATATTTATCGAAGATGATGGCAGGAATATTATATCTTTATTAAATTAATTAGTTAAAGTTTATATTTCATGAGATAATCATGCATTGAAACATTGAGTTTGTTCACATAAGTGTGTAAATAATGGGTTTTCCCACATTTTCTAGCAAGGACATAATTAGTTTGTTCACATAGGTGTAGGAAAAACTGGTTTTCTTTTAAAAAAATTCCTATGATTATGGTCAATCCACATTTCCATGTTTTTTATCAAGATATATCACATTTTCATGATGCTATTTATTTCAATGAAGTGTCGTATTTTCACGATTATTTCTTATTTTTAATGTTTTTCACACATTTATGTCATGATCACATTTTATATGATTAATGAGTTGTATTTTTATCCATATCATAAATTTCATGATTTATGAATTATCTTTTTATGATCTTATGTTTCTCTATCATGTTTTATGATTATCACTTATGGTCTTAATATCTTTTAATTAGATATTTATCCTCTTCCTCATGTTCTCCTTCTCGTTTATTATCTAATACATTATGATATTTTTTCCCTTAATGATTATTTGAGCTCAATATTTTTTATGTCTCCAATCCCCATGTTATTAAGATGATTATATCAAGTGTGATATCTAGAAAATAGTGTACAGGTTCATGATTATAGAGAAATATTTTGAAGTTTTATAAATTAATCTATTTATATTTATTATATTCACAATACTAAAACTTTTTGTCTATAGGTTGTGAGAATTTTTTTGAGATGTATTATCTAAATCATGAAATTATTGTATTATTTAATTAATTTTTAGCTTGGGTCACTCCACCTTAGTAACTTGAGTGTCACTGATTCTTTTCTAGTGGTTGATATTTTATTAAATATACCAAATTTGGATTTTATAATTTCTTTCAATGCTTCTAAGGACTATAGTTTCACATAGATAGGCCTTTAGATACATATTAATATTTGGATATACAATTTTTAATACCCGAGACCCTACTATAGAAAGTAAACACTTCATCCTAAAAGTATTTCACAATGCACACTCTAAAGAGCCTTTTTTCGTAAATTTATTTATAATTTAAATTTTAGGATTTTAATTTGACCAAATTAAGATCCTTTTTGACTTCTATAGATCAAAATTACACTAAGATAGTTTTTTAGTACTTTTCTAAAATAATTTATTTCCAGATGAATATTAAAAAAAATTACTAATTTTACTATAACAATAAATTTTATGAAATTATCATAATAAAATAAAGACATAATTTTTTTAGAAATTTTTTTATAATATAAATATATATATATATCCTTTACAATTACAATTTTTATCATTTTGGAATCATAAATAATATTTCACCTTAAAAACTATTTTTATGTGCTTATATTAAAAATTTATTTTTGTCAATCATAGAAATGTAATTTAAAAAAATATATTTTTTATTTAAGATAAAAATTTCCATATTATATAAAAAAATTATTTTCATTTTTAGTCATAAAAATAATATTGTAGAGATTGAATTTAATTACAACGATAATGGTAAAAGTGTTTTTCTAAAAGAATTATTTTATTAACATTAGGTAATTTTTATATAATCAAAGAAATAAATAATTTATCAATAATTATTGTAACTTAATTTATATATATATATATATATATATATATATATTAACATTAATTAATTTATTAATAAATACTAAATAATATTAGGATAATTTAATTGTGAAAATATTGTTTTTCTATAAAAAAATGTTTTTCGATATATTATATGTTTTAATTTAAAAGTTTATTTTATCATTTTTAAAGACTATTTTTTATTGAATATATTCTTAATTTATTTTATCCAAATCCATATTTAATAATATGGTTTACCTTAAATTTATAATAAAATATAAATTACATAGTTAAAAACTTATTACCAAGGTAAAAAAATGAGATAATATAAGAAATATAATTATCAAAAACTAAAATTATGATTAAAACATGTGTAGAAATTATTGGTTGAGGATTTATAGACCCATGTATACCTCATACTTCAGTATTCCTATCTTTTTCATTCATTTATCTTTCAATAGTGTAATGATATCATTGAAAAGTAATGAGTATTCACAAATGTTCTGTTTTCTTCACTTATAAAAGGGACACATTTCCTCCACAAAATAACAGACATATAATATATAATATATTCTTAAAAATAGTCTATTTTATTACTCCTAGGAACAAATCACACTAACTTATGCCTCTGTTAAACCTTATTTTTCTTAAGGCCTCTATTTAAAAAGATATTTCAAAGAGAAAACACAAGATCACGACGTAAGTATAGCCATGTTCTTAGTATTTTATTCTTAATCCTCATATTCCTAACCTATTATATATATACCTATATAAATAAATTATAATAATTATTATACACATATGTTATTATATTAATTTAATATCCATTATTTATTCCAATCTATCCAATAATAAAAAAAACAAAAGCATATTTAGTGCGTGTGCGCAGAAAACTACCTCCACAAATCGATGTCTTAAGTTTATCATACCACCTCTAATGGTTGTTATTAATGATAGTATTGGTAAATAAATTATATATATATAATATAACCATAATTATGAAATTTTAAATTATCATATACATTAATTCCCTCTCATTCTTTTAGAAATAAAATCATTAATTGTGTGTTGTGCGGACTACAACTTCCATGAAGTAACATATCTTGTTTTTAATCTAGTTTTTTTATCAATTATTAAAAACTATTTAAATATGAAATTAAACCTTATAAGTATCTAAATAATATCACTATTATCCAATAATAATTCTATTATTTTCTAAAAAACCACTTTGACAAACATAATCAACTATTAATTATAGTTTGTTCATGTTATGCATTGTCTAACCACCTACTTGAACAATGTTATAAAACTTTATCATGTATAACTATAGGAATAATAATAATAATGGTAAAATATTTTCATTTGAAAATAATTATTTTTTAATGGTTATATAAATTTTATATTAATAATTTCAATTATTATTAAAATATCATCTTTAATCGATAAAATTTATGAAATCAACTAACATAAATATTTAAAATAGATAATAACTAACTAATATACATTTAAATAATAATTATAAATAATTTTAAAAATAGTTATAAGTATTAATGAGGTTTTGAAATAGGTGATTGATACATTTATTTTTGTTAAACGGTAAGTTATAGAACATTCATCTCAGTGGTATTAAAGGTAAAAATTTCTTTGGCTCAAATTTAAATTACATGATACATGATTATATGTTTTATATTATATGGTGTACCCACTTCCACCTTGATATTTTATAATTTTATTCTCTCATTATTCATGGTATTTAATGTATTATTTTAAATTTTAACCTTCCATTTATTTTGATTGAGATGTTACCGAATCCTTTTTATATCCCAAAAATACTAGATTATGGAAAGTAAAGTATATTTCGTTTTCTTACAAATTACATCACTATATGGATGTTGGAGAGTAAATGTAGATGTGAATTAAATGTGAATAGGGGTAATCACCCTGAAAATTACTCATTGTGTATCATCTTAATATTCAATTGGTGCATAATGAGTGGGCCAAAGACTGCACACCTAATGAGACACTACTGGTGGATTTGATTTGGATAATTCAAATAAACATTACAAGCATTAATGAAAAATTTTCCTCCACTTAATTTGGTCTCCTACCATTTCAAACTAATAAAATCAATTAATATCCTATATTTATAACCCAAGACTTTTAAATTACCCTCTCCTTCACTTTATCATTACTACTATGAAAATTTTACTTCTTATTAAGTTTATAATACCCCATAGTTTATATGTGAATTTTATAGATATTCTCCAAGATAGACAAATTATTAAATTGAATGGGTAAATATCTATTTTACATATTTACAACATACTGATAGCCAATATTTTATATTTTAATGATTAGAAATATTGTGGATTATATTTAGAGGAACCTTGTCAATATCACGGTTATTTTGGAAAAATGTTATCATTTTTAGGAATTTTTTCCTAGAAATACCTAATAGGAATTTCATTTTTCAATTAAATATCTTGTGATAATTATATATATGAAATTATTTAGAGATTTTAACTAATGGAAGATATTGGAAACATATCAACACCGATAGTAAATTTATGTATGTCTTATTTAAGAGATTCGATGAATTTGGAGTTAGAGATAATCAGATCATAATAATATCAGGGTTATTGACTGAGGTTATGAAAAATAACATCTATTTCATAGATAAACTTGTTGATACATAATGAGGTGTAACTATATTGGAACAATTTATCCAACAACTGGTTTAATTAAAGGGAAATAAAAATCCATCTGTAGATTAGGAATTAATCAAGTCCCTAGAAAATATATTTCTCTCTTTTGGAAGTAGTGAAAGGGAAAAGGTCATCATAGTGGTATATTGTCTAAAGGGAGATGTGGATCAAAGGTGGTAACTAATTAAGAACATTAAAGGGGAATTATAAATAGAAAACATGGAATGGAGAACTTTTAAGAAGATGCTCTAGGAAAAATACTTTCTCTGTGATCAAAGGGATGGAATGGAATAGAAATTAATCAATCTCAAATAGAAGGGGGAATATTGTTTAGTATAAGGTTAATTTTATTAGTTTATCCTAATATATAATATAATATTTTCATATTATGAAAATAAATATAGGAAATTTCATTGATGGGATAATGTTAATCCTTTTAAGAGAGATAATCACTCAGATATTTTCATTATATGAGGATATAGTCTCAAGTTCCATTAAGATTTAAATAGAGTTTTCTAAGACTTATTTATTTAATGGAAATTAGGAGAATAATAGATCTACTTAGAACCACTTAATTAAAAGTATGTTTAAAGGGAAGAAATTAAGAGTATAATTTCCCACATGTCATAATTTTGGAAAGAAACACTCAGGGACTTTCTTGAAGGGAGTGAGACTTTGTTTTAAGAAAAAATAAAAAGTATACCTAGTCATGAATGAAAAGGTAGGGTAAAAGTTTTTAATTTTTAATGATTTAATTGTAAGGATGTGGGACATTATAAAAACAAACACCCCAAACATTAAGGTAATTTACCTCAAAAAAGGATGATATATAAAGTCTTGTATTATTTGATCACTACAGCTAAGGTTGAAATTCGAAATGATGTGATAACATGTACATTGATACTAAACTCAAAGTTAGAAAATGATTAATTTGATTTTGGATCTATTTACTCATTTATATCATAAAAAATTTCTGATAACATTGAATCAACCCCAAATACTCTAAGAAAGGGTTTTATTTTAGGAAATTAATGGAATTATTTTTACATCAATGATTTATTGAGCAGTATCTATTAAGATGCATAGGTACTCCCATATGGAAAACTTGGTTGCTATACTTATGGTTGACATTAAATTAATCCTTTGTATAGATTAGATATCACTAAATAATATAATAATTTATTATCGAGAGAATAATATTATTATTTCTAAAGAGGGAATATAATCTCACATTTTCAAGTTAGATACTTAACCTCCTAAGTATCTTCCATTGTAACGTCCCTCCCAAGCTAAATCTATACCTAGTAGCCATACAAGTTCACCAGAAAACCATAGGCACTCCTACCTATACACCAGAGGCTTCCCACTAGCATCAAGGGTCTAATATGGTATAATGGGGAGAATATACCTCCTATATCAAAGTGTACAATAATGATTAAATAACCAAATTAAAATCATAACAGTAATAATTAGACTACTCCAAAATAAATAAGCACCCAATAAAAATACATGAAATTTAGTAAAGGACTAAACATCTATAATATATATAAAAAGTATTCCCCCTGGGTCAATTATAGTTACACACCAAAATAGAAGAAAAATAAAATACAAAGGATCTAAAACATCTCTAAAATGATCCTCATCGACTCTCCAAATTCCATTTGATCTATCCTACTTAACCACATTACCCTATCCCTATTCCAAACCTATTCATATAACCAAGTGAATTTATTCTTAGGAACCCAAGTACATTGGTGGATTAACTAGGATGCAAGTAAAAAACTCAGAAGGGAACCACCAATGTGAAACCATACTAGCCGTCATATACAGTGATATGTTCACGTTTCATTATTATATGAAATTAAAGTGATACTGTAAATAAATAAATTACTATTGATCCTCAAATCTATGACCCCAATCTACTATACCTACTTCGGACTATTGTCAATGTGTCTTGGATCATGTTGTGATGATGATGTCTCCCAAGTAACATGTGGCTTCCAAATCTAGGGAAACCCCATCCAATCCTCATGAAATTGTAATCCCATAACCCCAAATCCCTACCTAAGAGCTCCAAATCCATGGAAGAATATATCAGATACCTAACCTAAGACATCCAAATCAGTGGAATTTGGTATCAAATCACCTAAATACAAGGATGAAACCCATGAAGGCCCAATCTAAGAGAACCAAATCAAGGTCAGCCTATATCATATACCTGACCTGAGAGAACTAAATAAATGTAATCATGTTTCAAATCACCTGACTCTAGGGATGAGGCCAATGAAATCCCTATCTAGGATCTCCAAATCTATAGAATCTTGTATTAGATACCTGACCTGACAACTTCAAATCAATGATAGCCTATATCATATCACCTGTCTTTAGGGATGGGTCCCACGATAGCCTTATCTATAGGATCCAAATCCATGTCATCCCGATCATACAGGATCCTAATACAAGGAAACCCTTATCATGTCTGAGCCCCAAATCCATGGAATCTATAGCACCAATCTCAAGCTTTGTGGTAGCCCCAACCATATCTAGCTCCAAAACATAAAATCCAATTCTTATACTTGAGATATGATAATTTCATCTGAACCTTATCACATTATCCCTAAGGGATCACTTGATAAGAAAAGGAAACACAAGGTTTATCCAATCTCTTGCACCCATAATCCCTTTTGTTTCCCTTTGGGCTTCCCAGTCTAGTAGGGGTTTCATGGTAACACTTGTGCCCATTTTACTTACACCGCTTATGTTCGGTTAGTCGATGGGGGCACCCATTGGGTCCCCTAGATATAAATATAAATGAGGCACCATTGTGAGGTTCTTGGTCTCAGTTAAATTCTCAAGTCAAAAAATGACACACTATGACATAGCACCCCATGACACCGTTATAAGGGTATCATGGTCATACAAACTACACAAGGTGTCTCCACATTAGAGTCAATAAATATATGACTGATATCCTATATCGGTCCTAAGGGTAACTCGTGTTTAGTCCACCTACCCAAACATAGTCCAAGCCAGACTAAGATTTGTCAACCTAGGACAAACCACACCATACTGTGGAGGGTCACCCTTTATATCTTCTTCTCATCATACTCGAATGACATGAAGTCCATAATGGATTTATCTAGATTCCAATCCACTATACATAGACCGAGGGTCTTGTGGTCCATCCTTACCTCACAATATGTCTATAGGCCAACTGATGTTGCAAGGTATTAGCATCACCCATCAGTGGCAGATGTTTCAAGTAAGTGTACAGGGGCTTTCATGACCCCTATTGTTTGGTTAATATAATTAATTATCTTTGAAATTAAATAAATGGTTTGTTTAATTAAATTCATCCTTGTTAAGCATCCTGGATACTGTGATCAAACAGTCATAAGAGCATTCTCTAATAGTGCGGCCTTCCCTCACATGAGGTTTAGAGGCCATACTATGTCACAAAGTTTTGTTCATTAGCATCAACAATCATGGAATCATGCTAGTGAACCATGGTTTTTGTGACCCTTGTAACTCATTCATTTTACTTTGATATTTTATGTTCTTTGAAACATTCAATTAAAATAAAATAAAACATATAGAAAAAATATTGTCTTCCCTAATTGGTTAGGATGAACATCACATGGTAGATAAAACAAAAAATCAATCAATAAGAAAACCATTAAAGACCACCTACCTTAAACAAAGTTAGCACCCAGTAAAGAAAATCCCCAAGACATTGTATCTATTTACCCAGTTTATTCAGTTATCCTCAAATTCCACAAGTTCTTATCTACTTCCAAAACATTCCAAAAAATTAATTATAAAAAAATTAAAATTAATTAAATAGAAATAAAGAAAATTTAATTTAATGGAAAAGGTCAAAAAATATGAAATACTTATCAGATGTAACCACATCACTGGATCCTTGGACAACTATCCATAGATAATATGATATGATCATCCATCACCAATCCAAGAAAAATACATATCATGTAGAAATAAAAAAAATAACTGAAATAATATAATTAAATTAGAAACCTTGGAAAGTGAAACCCAACGACATAACTTAAATGGATCTCCATTCAACAGAATTCATTCATCAACACAGGATACTCTCTCATCATGAATATCTTAGATCTCATCATCCTTGTCAAATACAAAAATGTCTGGTGAATTTTTATATCCAATTTCACAATCAAAATTAACCCATAACCAATTGAAGATAGATATTTCAAGGATAATTAGATACATCCAAGGATCAAAAAAGGCTTGAACTCTCTAAGAAGAATTCATTACAATCGATGGTGCTTCCAATTCTAGAGGGATGACATCAGAATGGTTCCCAAAAGTGAAAACCTCATTCTCCCTTATCTTATTGCATCAAAGGTTTGAAATAATAAATATTTAGGGTTTCTAAAATAATATTGTTACTTTAAAAAATTCATAAAATTTCCTAGTGGGAATTCACATCATGATACATTATTCCACATCCTGAAATATTTGGTAAAAAGACTTTATTGGGTCAGGAAAACCTAAGTTACAATATGACACTTGGTTTCATGGTGTCAAAATTTTAATAACTTCCCTCTATTCTCAATTTCACATCTTAAAACCATCTGACACACCCCCACAAACCTAATTCACACTGTTAATACCCTATTCATAAAGTGAATGGTGTTATGTATCCCATTTCGGTGGTCCTAGTACCCCGAACACTACCCATTAATCTTCTAAAACCCCCCAAGTCATCACTTGAGACATGAAAACCATCCAAAAATATCATTTTGGAGAATTAAAAACATGGAATTTACTATTTATTCATGAATATAAAAATGAACAATCTAATAATGGTGAAAAATCAAATTCTTACTAAATTTTTTACCCATGTTGACATGGGTTCTTATGATATCTTCTCCATAAAACTTATTTTCCCCAAGAAGACTTATCAAGTATCTACCAAATTAACCTAGCCTATATAGGTTTCTTAACCCAAATAAATTTTTTTCCTTCCTCGCCGAAGAGTTGATTGAACTTTTGATGCATCCCTCTAAACACAAGATACATTATTCACCAAAAACCAAGACACTGCTCTTAACCACCAACAAACACCTATATGATGTTCCATTACACCTATCTACTTCCAAACACTGCTATTTTACCATCCAAATAATCATCAGTTTCAAGGTTCCCCCACCATAGAACATAATTTTTTGTGATTAATTAACACACATGGTGTTCCCCACTATCAGGATCTCTTAGAAAAACATGTTCCCAATAGTCTCATGACCCACTCAGAATGGATTCCATCTCATTATGCCCATGAAGGTTTAAAAAACCCACCTGATTTAGTACCACTTTTCATATCTAATTCCGACCCCGGATAGATGGGTATCCATGGCTCACACCCACATATTCCAAATTCTTCTCAAAAGGTCCCAACCAAACCTATGAATACTCCCAACATTAACCAACTATGTGGCCCTAGGTAGAATTACTTGGGAGAAGCATGGATAGTCACACAAGCATGTGGTACCCTAAAAAAATTGATACCTGGGTGGCCCAAATGGTTAGGATCCTAGGCGTATGACCTCCTCCAAGTGACCATGTAGCCTTAGGTAGAAGTATCAGAACTACACATTGTTAGGGAAATGATTTGTAAAATTATACAGGCACCTATCTCTTGTCAGAGGCACTCATACATTTTGAACATAGTTTGGTAGACCGTGCAACCAAACTATGCAGTCTTCTAGGATTAAAAAAAGAAAAATTATATTAATTAAATAAAATCAATAATAATAATAATAGTTTAAAAAAATAGGTTTTCTTTCCATTTCCATCACCCTATTTCTCAACATGCCAAGAGGGATCCCATCAATACACGACCCCCCCCCCTCATGCCTTTGATTTTGGTCCAATTTTCATTTTGTTTCATGGTTTGATCTTAACTGCTAAGAAGTTCTCCTCCTATGATCTCTATTATTTCCCTTTTATTGGTTTCATTTCTCTCCCATGTGATGTGCTCGACCTAGGGTAAAATCTAACCCAATTTTGGTGTTTATATTGGATTTTTATTATTTCTTAGTGTTTGTGAGGACTGATTTGATTCCAAATCTTACGATGTTCATCAAAGGCAGTGACTTGTGGCGCCTTAAAAGAGGATTTTACACATATACATAGGTAAGAATGTATTTTTAAATATATATAACACACTTTAAATATATTTCCTCATGGATAGTAGAATATGTAATTTAGATTAAAGATTGAAATATATATATCTATAGTTTCATATGTGTGTATGTTCATAAAAGGTGTTTTTCTTTTTAGGTGTTCTTATTGGCCTCTCTTGCTTTTATGGACCTCTTTCAAGAGGATTCAAGGGACCATTTTCAAAGGAGACATGTTTTGAGATAGATTCCCTATATCTAATCCCTTAATTTGAAATATATAAATGTTTTATGCTTATAAAGTATGATTTCCTTATTATATGAAACATATATTGAAGTTCCAAAGGATCAAATAACAACTCATAAGGAGGGTGAATCAGTTATTCACTTTTTATGAGTTTCAATAATTTTAGAAACTTAACCTCTAAAGATTATTAAGATTAATTTCCTTATCATATTTTAGTAAATACACATGCATGAAAAAGTAGGAAAATAAGTAAAGAACAAAAGATTTACAAGTTTTTCCTTAATGTGAGAGCCAACATCCCTTCTATAGCCTATCCCTTTGGTCTATGAAAATTAACTATTAAGAATAAGTGAATACAACTTACAAAAACTTCTTTTAGACACCTTATATCTCCCAATAGGAAATATTATACTAAAACCCATCAGTTTATAAATATTTTTATTAAAACAATTGATTCATAACAAAAGTAAAAATACATTATTAAATATGTTCCATAAATGTTCCAGGGTTTGATGACCCTGAATTTGATAGCCTTTGATTTGATGAACTCATTCTTATTGACTCAATACAATCAACTCAATAAGACCCATCCTTTCTCAATATGCACTTCTTAAACTCTAATAAAAAACTCAGTCTGATTGACTCAATATAATCCTCTCAATATAATTTTTCTTAGTCCGGTAAGAAAGAAACAATATTTGTCTAATCTACTAATGATATCTCTATTCAGAAAGAAATTTCACTCAAATTCATCAGTGCTCTGCCTTTTCTTCTTATATGGAAAGTTAAAATTAATTAATGATCTAAGAAACTATTTATAGGTAACCCATAATGTAAAAGGTCAGAAACTTGAAAACTTTTCTTGATTAATCAAATTTTAAAACTCTAAAAAAACTTGCATTTAAACTTTAACTTTTTCTTTTTCAAACCTTCTCAAGAATACTCTGAGATTTAACTTTAATTGTATATTAAGTTATACCACTTAAACTATTCACATTTAATCTCTATAATCATCCTTATTAAACTTTTTATCTTTTCTTTAGTAAAAATAAACTTCATCAACTCATTATGATGAAAATTTCTCAACTTTATCTTCCTTTACTCATTATGATTTGTCTTTCTTTATCATAACATTGTGATAAACTCCTTAAGTAGATAACTATATTGCATTGGTCATTATGATCTAACTATTATATTTGGAGTGGGTTAATTTTTTATCCTTCTCATAGTTAGCATAATGGAAAATACTCAACTTTAGTCTGATAAAATCCCCAAAATTATGGAATTCACATTATGATGGAATTACCACTATGATAGGTTTTTCTATTACAATGTATTTTCTCATTACGATGGAAATACCATTATAATTATTTTCCCATAATGATGGATTTTTCAAATATGGTTTAAATCCCATTACGATGATTTTTCCATAATGATGGAAGGTATTCAATGGTGACTCCACTTAGAAACTATGATATTATTTAAACCTTATAACCTATAACTCATTCAAAAATTTGACTACATCTGTGTCTGTTACTTCTAGATCTTATGTAAAAAAATTATTGATCTAGGGAACCAATTCAATCATTATTATTTCTACATTTCTTCAAAATATTTTATCATGAGTATGTTTTAGGATTTATGATAAATTCTTTATCATAAAATCATCGTCTGACTTATGGTTTAGAAACTATGTAAACATTCTAATTCATAATTTCACAATATTCTTTCAAAAATCTTCATATCATTATGAATTATTCAATCAATAACTTCTCACTTTCCAATCAACACAATGTACAATGGATATTGAACTTTATATTGATGGTCCTGAGAACGATGGTGTGTATGATCAACAAACTTCATCTTTCTAACCAATTTTTCGTCCAATGTTTGATAACCTGAGTGTGAAAACCTATGTCCAAAAAAGATATTTATTAAGGATAAAAATTTTATCCCCTTTGTGTTTGGACTCATAAACATTCATAAACCTTCATATTTCTTATGAAAATTCATTATGATAGACCAGATCTGATCCTGAATAACAAAAACATTCTTATACAAAAAGGTTAATTTTTAACAAATACAAAAACCTTTTTAAAATAAAGTATCAAAAATTTTGTTAATATGTGAAATATAAATGGTTGCTTTTATTGGAAATAAATTCTCACTTCTTTTCTAAGTTCTCCCCTAAAATTCCAAAATGGGTTTTCTCCATCTACGCATGTTCGCAACCTTGTTTTTAAACTCAAAGAATCTTAAATGTTTAAATAGTTTTTCAAACAGTCTCAAACATGAAAAATGGTGATTACCAAATATGTTTTGGTCTTTTGACCCAAAATAATAAAGGGTTTAGTGTCTTGGTTGAATTTTTCTAGGAATAATTGAGGTTATACCTAATCTAGAAAGTTAATAAATGTGAATTACAAACATATAAACATATGGGAATATATATAGGTACCTCTTTTTCATGTATTCGCTCGTGGAGAGTGGAATATGTGAATTTGGATAAAGGGTGAATATATATAAATCTTGGTGTATATGTTGTAAGTGTGAAATGTGGTTTTGAAACCTAAAATATTTGGGAAAAAGTGTTTACCTAAATTGATGAGGCCCATTTGGTGCCTTAAATTTTTTTATGAAAATATAATACCCATGTTAAGGCATTCCCCTTAAATTGGAAATGTATCATTTATGTGCTAAATGTGTGAATTGTGATTTTTTCCCATTGAATGGGTTTATGCCTTATTATGTGAATCGTCAAGGGTTGCGCTTATAAAGGGAGATTAGAGGTAAGAATTGGGTTATTGTTTTAGTGAAAATTGTATGATATGTATGTATATAATAACTTGATAAAAATTACCTCCATTTATTCATTATTTTAATCCTTGGGTAGTTGGTTATGTATTGGCTAGTGAACCTAAGTAAATAACCATACTACTATGGGATGTGCCCCTTGGTTAGGTCAGGGAGAGAAATACCAAATGTTTGGGAAATGATTTATGATATTTTATTATAGTATAAATTGATTGGTTGAGATGTATTAGATTTTTCCTAGGGTATCTCGAACAGACCCTAAGATCCCATGACAAATATTTTCATGTGCGTTATTTTCCCTCTAGTGTCTAGTTTTATTATAAAGTGACAATTTTATTTTCTTACATTTTTTTACAATGATTTCAGTACTTTTTTTATTTTAAAAATAGTTTACTAAAATTTCCATCATGTACTGAGAACTATTTTTAAATACTTAAAGGAAAATAGTTTTTCTTTAAATGGAATCTTGATATATTATTTTCTAAAAAGAGTATAAAACCCTATTTTTATTTGTATTATGATCAAACTATCATGATTGAATTTGTCTTTAAATATATGGAATAGGAAATTGTTTATACTTGGAATCCCTATGAGTAATTTTAATTCTCACAGGTATATTCTCTATCATTTTCTCATCTTCAGGTTGATCTTGTCTTATGTCACTCTTGGAGCGAGCTTGGTTTCATGGATGGTTCTGGCCTACGGGGTTACGTGGTGGTATGAATATTTTTAATTTGTTACTGATACTAGCTTTGATTCCATTATTCTATTTTTATTTATTTATTTTCTGTTTTTTGGGATAAATCACTCCCTAATTGAGTTATTCTTGATGTTTGACACTGGTTGTCATCCAAGTTGGATTTGGAATGCCTCTCTAGCCTTGTCATAGTATAGCTTGAGTGTCTTGTTTGGGGTCGGCCTAGGTTACATCATGACACTAAAACATTTCATGAAATATTTCCTTACATGATTCACACCATGAACTATGAGTTTAAATAGGAATTCACCCCTTGAAGCAAGTGACAAAAACTATTTCACACCTTAAACTAAGTGATGAATCATAGGTCACTCCAAGAAATATGTCATGGACAATATATAACCCCATGAAACATTTCAGGAAAAGTGACTCACCCCTTGAATCATCTTATAGACACACCAGAATATTCTAGGCTCTATGTCAATACACTTACTCCATCCAACGTCCCACCCAAATTTCACGTATTTTGTATACCCTATACCAGGTAACTAGACATACATATCACTAGAAACCAAACACCACATCAACATTCCTATGATCGATTTGACCAATACAAAGATTATTCTCACATGTGGATCATACTTCAATAGCCTATAGTGTTCTCCACACCATATGACATTCCTTACATCGCTCAATGATAAAAACCCTTAGGAAATCCCTTCCTCCAACCTAAAAAATATTAAGGTAGATTTTCGTATAGAAATATCTCTCTTAGTTTACTCAATAAAATGTCAAGATATTAAGAATTATTATCATTAGAATATGAGTGCATCAATATTTTTTCGATGGTTACTACTATAATAAAAAATAATCACCTTTATTTTGCTAAAAATGATAGGCACTCACTCTAGAACCACCCATTAACAAACCCTAAATAGCATCATGCATCTCTAGCACAAGACTAAAATCTTGAATCACTAGAAACCCTATGTTGCTTACTTCCTTAATACCATTCACTAAACCCAACTCAAATATCATGAGTCAATTCGTCCCCAAACATAAAGATAACCAAAATAACTCTAGGTGATCCCCTTATAAAGAAACCAGTACATAACCATGCCTTTTACAAAAAATCAATGAAACCTACCATGCATCGATATACCAATCCAAAACATGATCCATTCCTAGATAACCCCTTAGATCGGTCACTATCATAAAAAGGAAAACACTGGTCCTCTAGGGTCGGAGCTAATGATAAGGTCCTCTAGGTCCCCCACCAAGAAAAACTGATTAAGTCTCATGAAATCCATTAGGTTTGACCACCTAGTCCATAGGTAAATCACTCAGAATATCAAAACTCATCATGAATCAAGCATGATCCCATATTAACATCATGTGATATATATATGTCAAGACATCAATCTCTAAGGTCTTATAAAATAATTGTATCATACACTAAACCAACTACCCATATATAAGGAACTTGTCCTTTCATATCATCTTCACATCATACTACTCCCTAGAGTACTAGGGAACACAATGAAACCTGAATAAATACCACCTATAAGGGGTTTGAAGCTTATGAATCATGTTCCACACCTACACACTAGTGACGCTACACATCATATGCTTAAGTATTGAGTCATCATCCTCATTATTAAGTATCTCACCATTGATCCACAAAACCTACCATTATAAGGAATATTTATAAAAATCACACACTATAAATATTTTATCTCACTTGAATCCTATATTCCTAATACGATTCATAAGATGTCTCTTACCTCTATAGTCCAAGAGTCAAAATCAAACCATTGACCTCTAGACAACGAGACAAGAGATAAATATCAATCATAAATTAAAACATCCAAACCACATGTGAATCTCTCAAGGAAAAAAAATAAAACTATAACAACACAAATCAGAATAGCATCCCCATACCCTAATAAAATATAATTCCAACTAGTATAGGTGATCATAATGCACCATCCAAACATCCATACCAAGCACCAACACCTTCCAAAATATCCAGTCTACCATATCTCAAAAATCATATGATAAAAGATCCAAAAATAAAATTTGATACCACTTTTTAACATCTTGGACTAGCTCACTCAATATATAGTAGTAACCCCAGTTCTCCATATGACCTCAGGCATGTATCCCCATAATCTAGTGGATACCAACTAGCAGCGGGGGTCTAATATGGTACTATGGGGATACAATACCCCCTATATCAGAGTGCTCAATAATAACTAAATAAACAAATGACATACACAATAGTAAATAATCATATTATAAAAAATAAATATACTTTTAACAATAATACATGAAATATAGTAAAATCATGAACAAGCATGATGTAAATACGAAGGCTTCCCACTGGACCAGTTGTAGAAACAAACCATAATAAATTAAATATAAAAAAATGGATCTACTACATCTCTGGTCCAAACATTATAAAATATTCTGATTCCATCCAAGCTATCTTGATTGACCATAATATCATGGGCCTCATCATAACATGTGTCTATAAAAAATTTAATATCTACTCAGGTAACCAAGTACAGAGGTAGCCTGAGAAAGTTTTGAGAAAAAAACTCAGTAGGTAACCACCAATGTGGTCCCATACTAGCCAGAATATACAATGATATGAGTATGTTACATACTCAGGTTAAATAAATGTGTAACTAAAAATAAATAAATTTATTTTCGATCTTTAGGTCCACAAACCTGATCGACCATACCTACTTCTCGATGTCGGAGTGTCTCTGTCCATGTTGTGATGACCATGCCTCCTAAGTAACATGTGGGTTTCAAATCTAGGTAAATCCTAGATAATCCTCATGAATCTAGGATCACATCCCCTAAAATCCTTATTTGAGAGATCCAAATCCATAGAATCTTATATTAGATACCTAACCTGAGAGCTCTATATAAATGGAATCCTATAACAAATCTCCTGACTCTAGGGATGATACCCACAGTAGCCCAATCTGAGAGCCCAAAATCCATTGAATCTTATATCATGTACCTAGCCTAAGAGCTCGAGATCAATGGTATCCTATATCTGAACACCTAACTATAAGGATGAGGCCCATGGTAGCTCTATCTGAGATCTCCATATCCATAGTATCTTATATCAGATACTTGACTATATAGCTCTAAATAAGTAGTATCCTATATAAAATATCATAAGTTTGGGGATGATTAACATGGTAACCCTATATTTAGGATCTAATTCCATGGAATACCAATCATATGGGACCCTAACCCAAGGCAACCCCCATCATATCTAAGCTCTAAATTCAGGGAAACTCAAGAACCAATCTCAATCTATGTGGAATATTCAATTGTATCCTGATTCAAAACATGGAATCCCATTTTTATATTATGGATATAAGCATAGAAGCCACACCTTATTACATTATCTCATAGGGATCACTCCATAAGTGAACGAAACACAAGGTTTGGATGAACACTCATGCGTATCATTCTTATCTGTAGGCCCTTGGATTTCCTAGTCTGGTATGGGTTCCATGGTGACACCTACACCCATTGTACTAACAACACTTAGGTTAAGTCATTAAATAGAAACCCATTGGATCCCCTAGCTCTCAGTATAGAAGAGTAACCCTTGTGGGGTTCTCAGTCTCAGTCATAGTCTTAGTTCAACACCTAACACACTAGCCCATAGTGTCCCACAACATTTTTAGAATGATATCATGGCATTGTCGACTTCATAGGTCCACACAACATGGAAGTCAATAAAGAGATGAATTATTTCCCATATCAATCCTCAAGTTCATTCAAGTTCAGTTTTCTCACCAAAATCTAATCCTGGCTAACCTACGATATATCCACCTAGGCCTAGTCATGTTAGATGGAGGAGGGTCTCTTGTCTCATCTTCATCTCTTCAAGGACGAATAGCTCGATGTCCGCAAGGGGGTTCTCTAGAGTCCCAAGACCATGTACAAGGACCAAGGGTCTTGTGGTCCAGCCTTACCTCACAGAAGTTATAGAGGCCAACCAATGTTGTAAGTTCATGGAATCAACCATCGATGTTCGATGTGTCAAGCAAGTGTGTTGGGGTAGTTCATGAACCATGGAGTTTATGTATTCTAATTAAGTGTATTTTAAATTAAACAAAACATGTATTTAATTAAATTAATCACGGAGAATCTCCCTCAATGGAATTCCTAAATGTCCACAAGGGGGATCTAAAATAGTCCAGACTCACCTCATATGAGGTTTATAAGACATACAGAGTCACAAGGTCATAGCCTCATCCCTTAGCGGTGATGAAGTCAGGGCATCATGCCAGGTTTGTTTGTGACCCTTGGCGGTCATTCATTTTAATTTTATATTTTCATTTAATTTAAACATTAATTTTAAATTGAGTAAACCATTTAACAAAATAGGGTCTCACCTAATTCGTGTTCATGTGCATCGCAAGACACATAAAAAAAGAATAAATCCATTGTGAAATTATGTGAGACCACCTACCTGAAATGGAGTTAACTCCCTACTAAGAAAACCCCAATGACATTTTCTACATTTCCCCGATCCATTCAGCCTACCTCAAATGCCATGATCTTCTATCCCATGCTATAGTATCCTTAGTAATTAATTATAAATGAGTTATAATTAATTAAATCATCACAAGAAACCTCACATAAAACAATTAAAGTAAAATATGTTGAAAGGATTACCATATGCCACTTCCTCATCAAATACTTGACCAAACATCCATGGAATGTCCTATAAGATCACCTGACACCAATTTGGGTAAAATCTCAATTGCAAGGAAACAAAAAAACAACCAAAATAATATAATTAATTTGGAAATCTTTAAAAGATAAACTCAATGAAATACCATCATCAAATCTCCCTTAAACATTGTACATCCATTAACATGGAAAACTATGTCATCATGAAGATCCAATATCACACCATCCTTGGACAAATACTTCAATATATTATGGATTTTTTCATCAAATTTCTAAATCAGAATCCATCCATAACCAAATGATGATGGTTATTTCAAGGAGAATTGGAAAATTCCAAGGATTTCAAAGTATATAACTTGTTGAGTGGAATTAATAACAACTTATAACACTTCAAATGGTGGAGGTATGGGATTAGAAGGGTTCATGGAATCCAAAAACTCCATTTCATGTTTTTTATAGCATAATAGATTCAAAGGAATAGATTTCAAGGGTTTTTGAAATAATAACATCACTTTAAAACCTCAATAAAACTACCCTTTAGAAATTCAATATTTGAAACATGATTTCACATGCTGAAATTTTGGGGAAAAACCTTTACTGGGCCTAGCTAGCCTATATCACTATTTAAAAATAAGTGTTATGCCATGAAATTTCAATCACTAACCTCCGACCCCAATTTCACGTCTTAAAACCACTTAGAACACCCCCACAAGCCTTATTAATATCATGAATACCCTATTAACGATGTAAATGGAGGTTTTCATCCCATTTCAATAGTCTCAACTCCCCGTACAATCCCCTTTCGGCTTCTTGAACACCCGAGTCATCACCTGATACTTGGCCATCATACAAAAACATAATTTTTTAATTCTTAAATACTTTAAACCTTGTCCTAACTAATAGATATCAAAATAAACAATCCATTAATAGAGAAAATTAAAATTCCCGTTGAATATTCAACCCATATGGACATGTGTTCTTACATGTAGACCCACATCCAATAGCTTAACATAAATAAATTATGGTATACGAGGAATAAAAAATGCTATATATAGATGTTAATAACATCCTAATGATTGAGGATGTACTATTATACCAAAATACATTGATTTATTTTCAAAGGAACCTAGTCATCCACCAGAGCATGAAGTTTAGTTTTCTATTAAACTCATTTTTTATGCAGGACCATATCTAAAACTCTCTAAAATGGAACCAATGAAGTTAAAATAATTTAAGAAAAAAAATTCAAGAGTTGTGGGAAAAAAGACATATATTCCATAGTGTTTTACCATGGGTATCCCCTATTTAATTTTTAAATAAGAAGGATGGTTTCATCATATTTTTACATGATTATAGGGAGATAAATTCCATTTTCATGAAAAAAATGTATCATTTACCATAAATTGATGATTTATTTGATTAAATTCAAGGATATTTATCTTTTTCAATGATTTATGTTCACTCTAGTTATCATCAGTAAAGGGCGATGAATGAAGATATACTGAAGGTTAAATTTCATACGAGGTATGGAAGCGATGATTTTATAGTAATTAACTTTGAATTAACTAATGAATATTATATTTTTAAATATATAATTAATATAGTAATCAAGTATTATCTTAATATATGGCATCCTTCCTTTTTATTACATAACTTTTCATTACATTTTACAAACAGAGGATCTTTAAAGTCTAGTGTCTTGGAAATCAGGAACAATATATATCAAAACAACATAAAAAATTCTTCTAATACACTTTTAAGGATTTATGATAAGTTCATCCTAAGTAAAATTACTACATCTCAAAACCTAGAGACATAAATCAAAGAAAACGGTGAGCAGAAGGCCCAGTAAGGAAAGAAAGGTAATCAATTTACTTGTGATATCAATAAGAACTTGATGAAAACATAAAGACATGAGAAATAGAAAAATATGCATATCATAATAAAAATAATTTGAATCATAACCTGAATATGTGGATAAAACATTTAATTTATACATTCATGAACATATCACCAAGGTCCATCCCGAAGGTGTCATAAAAATTATCGAGGTTATTCACCAAGGTATCGTAAAACTTGTCATCTCTACAGATTAAATTATTTACCCAATTAATTAGAGTGATATCAGGGAATACCATTAATATTTATTTATTTTCATGTGATCCACATATATAATAATCAAACATTTCATAAATAATCCAAAGAGAATAAAATAAATGGGTTTCATATCAAAATCGTGACATTTAAAAAGTGCTTAAAAATAGGATCCTTATGTCATTTATAACCCATTGAAAGGGAGTGAGGGTTATATATATATGTCAATTACAAAATCAAATAGATAAATTTTATGTATTTATTAATACCTATAAAAATGAAAATATATTTGGGTATTCACATAAATAAAACAAGATAATTTCTTTTGAAAAGGAGAGATATTTTGAGATAAAAATTCTATAGCATAACGACTATATAACATGGTTTTAGAAAACATTAAAAAGAGATGAGAAAAGGGTCACCCACTCATAAATAAATCATAATAAAGTATAGGTAAATAATATAATTTAAATAATATCATGGCATGGATGTATTAATTATATACCACAATAAAGAGAAACATGAAAGAAAAGAGAATATGCGATTTCTTCTACAAAAATCTGGTAGCCTAACAGCGTCACTTAAAAATTCAGAAAATCAGTTGATGAGAAAATAAAGGGTATCTAATCAATTTAAAATGAAATTTAAAGTATTAAAAATATATAATAACAATTCCCTATATAATAAAATTTAACTAGATTACATAACATAAAAGAAGTCATTACATAAAAGAGGGGGTGAAAGGTTCCCTTACCTTGAAGAGAAACTTCAAAATATTAAAGGTTGGGACCTTGGGGGATTGAGGGAACCATGGGAATAATCCTTAGGAGTTAAATGACCATAGATTCGTTGATGATGACTTTTTAATGAAATTAATGAAGGAATGGGTTGGTATTTATAGCAAAAGTGAGGGAATATTTAATTAATTTCCAATGGACACCTCATCAGTGGTATTTGCAAAACCATGGGCTTTCCAACGGTATTGGCCACATGGGAAACCTCATAACATATCTTGCTATTTAAAATTAAACCAAATTTCTTAAAACATGAATACATCATTAATGATTTCATTAATCACACTAAAACTCAAAATTTTATTTTTACTATTCACCGAAAAACAAAACTTTTTATATGAATATCATAAATTTACCCTAACCTAATATCGATGCTCTGAATTAAAAAAAGAACTCCATTTCATGAAAATAATTTTCCAATTATGATATATTTAATTTATAATAAAAACACTATTTACCTGAAAAATACTAATAGTTAACTAATAATTTATGAAATAGTTATGTACTAATTCTATAATATCACATTACCAAACAAGATGTCAAAATTATTTTTATACGTTCTTAAGTGAGGTTATTATTTCATAGGTCACATTATTATTAATAAGGGTAATATTACTATTCATAATTTACTATTAAAAAAAATTGATCTTATTGAACCACATTTTTCACTCTCAATACAACCATGTATGTCCAATTTTTGAAAATCATTTCACAGAAAAAGTTAATTAATAATAAAATGTTTTTATACTATTCATAAAAAACATTACTCATAAAATTCTATTCATCAAAAAAACACTAGTCATAAAACACTATTCATCAAATTGAAACATCATAAAAATTTCTAAAAAATTCAGCCTAGGTTTATTTTGACATTTGAAATTCAAAAAAAATGAAGTTCATTTTACCATAATAATTCTCTATGTATGAGAAATCTTTGAAATGTACAATTTTTACTTATAAAATAAATTTATCAATTTTTTATTAATAAAACATATACTTTATTAGAGAAATCTATTCCTAAAATAGGAATGATTAAATAAAAAATTTATTTATACCAAGGGATTAAAAAAGTATCTAAGACCTAGTTACATAGCCCCTTATAACATCTGCATAGGACCTAAGAGTAAGGTGTGAAATAGTGATAGAATCTTGGGGTAGCTCGGACAACATTTCCCAAGTGGTGATTTCTATAATCCTGAACTTATCCTATAGGTGATTCTATTCAAGCTTCACATGTTGGTGTTAGGCTTGGGCTTGGTCCAGAGTGAAGCACAGTGAAGCAACATCCTTTCCAAGCTCTGACAGAAGGGCTTCATATGGCCTGAGTCTACTGGATGAGGCCATC
The DNA here is from genome assembly GCA_963277665.1 of Viscum album. NCBI lineage: Eukaryota > Viridiplantae > Streptophyta > Magnoliopsida > Santalales > Viscaceae > Viscum > Viscum album. The sequence goes on from OY728146.1 coordinate 1,789,559,922, forward strand.
AACTCCTCTTTTTGTATTAATTAACCATGATCACTTTTATTAATACACAATAATCATAACATTAATTGTTTAGTTTCCAATGGTCATATTGACCAACAATCATATAACAGTCAAAAACCAATGGTATCATTTTAATTATACTCACTTCATTAATTAAATGATATAGTTTTATTGAGAATGAAATAAAATAAAACACAAATTTAGGAGACAAATATTATTCAAAATTTTGGGTCATTACATTCTTCCCCCCTTAGGAATTTCATCCCCGAAATTTTAACTCGTACCCTCTAAAAAGAAAAGGTGTGGGTACTTCTACCTCAAGGAGTCCTCTAGTTACCACGTGGCTTATTCATATTTGTGGTTCCACCACAACACCTTAACAAGGTGGGTAGTCTTATTGCGTAGAACCTTGTATCTACGATCCAAGATCTCCACCAGTTGCTCCTCATAAGAGAGGTCATGTACCAGTTGTACCACCTCTGGATTTAATACATGTGAAAGGTCAAGTATGTACATCCTCAAGAGGGATATGTGGAAGAAATCATGTACTTCTTCTAGATTTGTAGGAAGTTCAAGATGATATGACACTACTCCTATGCGATCAAGGATTTCATAGGGTAAAATGTACCTGGGGTTGATATTCCCTTTCTTCCTAAACCTCATGAATCTCTTCCAAGGAGAAATTCGAAGAAATAAATTTTCAGCAACATCAAACTTCAAGTCCCTTCGACGGTTGTCGGCATAGCTCTTTTGCTGACTCTAAGAATCCTTAATGTGTTTCTGGATACAATAGATCTTTTCTGTCATATCTTACACAACATCATACCCAAGAATCTTTCTCTCACTAGCTTCATCCCAACAAGTAGGAGTTCTACATAGTTTCCCATATAGATCTTCATAGGGTTCCATTTGAATGATCGAGTGTAAGCTGTTGTTGTAAGAGAACTCAACTAAAGGGATATGTTGATCCCATCCACTGTTAAATTCCATTGATCATGTTCTTAGTATGTCCTCGAGTGTTTTAATAGTTCTTTCATATTGGCTATCAGTTTGGGGGTGATAGGTCATACTAAAATCCAATTTAGTGCTTAGATCATTTTGAATACTTCTATAGAATTTTGATATGAACCTTGGATCGCAATCAGATATGATAGAAAGTGTAACTCCATGCATCCTTACCACTTCTTTCATGTAAATCATAGAAATTTGATAAAGAGAGAAATATTCCTAAATATAGATAAAATGGGCAGTCTTGGTGAGACGGTCCCCAAAAACGCATTTCACATTGTTTTCTTTGGAAGTTCTCAGGAGACCAGTGACGAGTTCCATAGTGATATTTTCCCACTTCCATACTGGTATGGGTAGTGGTTTCAATACCCCTTTAGGAATTTTTTACTCTTACTTCACTTGTTAACATACCAGGAACCTTGAAGTATAGTCATCAATCTCCCTTTTCATATTATCCCACAATTAATGATCACGAAGGTCCATATACATTTTCGTACTTACAGTATGTATATAGAAAGTAGAGCTATGATATTCATCCATCAGATCCTTATTTATTCCCAGAATAGATGGAACACATAGTCTTTTATGAAATTTTAGTACACCTTCTTGATCAATATTGAACTCAAGAAACTTTCCATCCTTCACAGCCTCATACTTCTTCTATAAAAAAGTATCTTCTCTCTGAGCTTTCTTGATCTTCTCTAGTAATTATGGTCGATAAATCGTTTGGGTTAGGGTTGATGATGTCCCTTCCCTTATAATTACCATGTCCATCTTTACTAGTCTACTAATCAAAGGATATCTTTGAATCCTCATCATTGAAAGAACAACTGGGAATTTTCAGCTTAATGCATCAGTGACTTTGTTCACTCTTCTGGGATGATAATGAATTGAACAATCATAGTCTTTAAGAAGTTCCAATAATCTCATTTTCCTCATGTTCAATTCCTTTTGTGTGAAAATATAATTCAAACTTTGATGGTTTGTGTATATATCACATTTCTATCCATAAAGATAGTACCTCCATATCTTCAGAGAAAAAAATATCATAGCTAGCTCCAGATCATGCGTAGGATAGTTCTGTTCATGAATCTTCAACTATCAAGATGAATAAGCAATGACTGTCATTTTGCATGAGGACGCACCTAATACCTTTTAGATATGCATCGCAAAAAAATAATTAATACTTCCCCACTTTATGGCAGATTTAACATGGGTACAGTAACCAATCTCTTCTTCAGCTCTAAGAAACTTTCCTCACACTCCTTTTTACGGATTAACTTGACCCCTTTTCATGTTAACATGGTTGATTAAAAATTCTTGAAATTTTTTCCAAAAACCTCCTATAATATCCTACTAATCTAAGAAAACTACAAATCCCAATTATTGTTGTAGGATGAGGCCACTCCTTTACAAATTTTGTCTTTGCAGGGTCAACTGTGATTCCTTCATTGGTATCAATGTGCCCCAACAATGAAACTTGTTGTAACCAAAATTCACATTTTCTAAACTTTTTAAAAAGCCTCTCCTTCCATAGAGTTTTCAAAATAACTCTTATAAGATCCACATTCTCCTTGTGACTTTTGGAATATATCAAAATATCATTAATAAAAACTACCACAAATTTATCAAGGTAGTCCTTAAATACTATATTCATCAAAATAATAAAAATATCAGGTGCATTAGTCATCCCGAAGGGCATAACAACGAACTCATAATGCCCATACCTTGATTAGAAGGTAGTTTTTGGAATATCTTATTTCTTCACACTCAATTAATGATAACCAAATCAAAGTTTAATCTTATAGAAGAATTTATCCTCATGAAGTTGGTCAAATAATTCATTAATTTGTGGAAGAGGGTATTTTTTATTCACAGTTATCTCATTCAGTTCTCTATAATCAATGCATAGCCACATCAATCGGTTTATCTTCTTCACAAATCGAACAGGTTCTCTCCAAGGAGATACACTTGGTCGGATAAACCCCTTATATAAAAGGTCTTGGATTTACTTATTTAATTCCTCCAACTCCACATTTTCCATCCTATATGGGGTCTTTCATATCACATGAGATCCATGTACGAGTTTAATGGATAACTCTACCTCTCTTCCCGGGGGATGTCCAAGTAACTTCTCATGAAATACATCAATGTATTTCTGGATGATGGGGACATTTTCTATCCTTATACTCGCATTTCCTTCTTCTTCTTCACTGATCAACACCATAAAGAATGATATAGAAGGTTATTCTAGAAAAATATTGGGTTGATATTTCTCTCCTTAGAAGATAACCATAGGTTTTCTATTCTAGACTACTAAGATTTCCATGCTTTTTCATTTGATCTTAGCATTATACATTGAGATACATTCCATCCCTAGTATAATGTATAATTCTATCATGGAAATGACAAATATATTTTCAATAATATTTTTCTCACTAAATTATATACTAGAGTTTCTAAACAGTGATGATTCCTGGATAATCCCATAAGGATTCTTAACTGATAACACTACTTTTAAAAAATCAGGGGATGATTCTAAATTCATTTCAAACATGGAGGAAATAAAGGAACGCATAGAACCAAATTCAGAAAAATTACTTGCTAGATTTGAGAGAACAACAAGAGTACCTACTACCACATCATTTAGTGCTTCAACTTCAACTGTAGTGATTGAAAAATTAAGGCCTTTATCCCTTGGTCTTTGGTGAGGCTGATGTTGATTCCCCTCCACTGCCCTCATATTTGGATAGTGATTAGAAAAGTGCCCATGTTTTCCACACTTATAGAATTGGACATCAGGTAGGGCCTACACTTTCTTCCCCTTATCGTTGGTGTTGGGAAGAGGAGGCTTCACCTCACTACGAAACTTTCATGCAATATGGTCATCTCATCCACACTTGTAGTACTTTCTTCTCCCGAATAGGAAATTCCCCGAATGCTTCTTCCTACATTTATTATACGTGGGACGTCACAATTTCTTTCCTCCTCTTCCTTGATCAAAAGTCTTCCCTAATCTTGGATCCATCAATCTTTTCTTATCATTGGATTTATAAGACCATTTCCTCTCCCCAAACTCTAGTTTGAATTTAATCGCACTATGCACGATCTCCTTATAGATAACATAGTCTTGGTTGGATATATACTTCTGCAGATGAGGTTTCAATCCACCAAATAATCTATCAACCTTTCCATTTGGATCCATGACAAAGATAGAGGTGTAACATGAAATCCTTGTGACGTTCATCTCGTAACTTCTAACATATCCATTCTCCTTCTGCTTCATCTCAAGAAACTCCTTCACCATTATTGTTCTCATAGAATGAGGGAAATACTTATTGAATATTATCCCTCTAAAATCCTCTCACTCTATAGATTAAACCTTTACTCTTTGCCTCATGTTTTCAATCAGTTCCTACCACTAATCATCTTATCCCTCTAAGAGATAAAAACCCAGGGTGACTTTCTCTTACTGTGAACAGCGAAGCACAAAAAAGATATTCTATATAGAGTTGATCCATTATTCATCAATCAATGGGTTGGTCGATCCATTTAAGGTTAGTGTTAATTGATGCATAAAGGACTCAATAGAATTTTGTTCCCTTCGCGGTGAGATCGGTCTATCAGCTTCATTCAAGTTATTTCCTATAACTTGAGTCAGTTGGTTCATTATTTTCATGAAAATTTCCATTCCGGCTTCCATCAGAGGGTCTCCAGCTCATGGTCCATTGCTATCACCATTTGCACGATTCCTCCTATTTCCCACCATTTTCTAAAAAAATAAAACCTTAGTGAGAAGTATATTTAATTTATGAATCTTTTAACCATAAAGGATTTTATGTCTTAAAACTTCAAGCTTAAACATTTACATTTCTCTATAAATCCTTTTTAATGATTCAAAAAAATCTTGTGATTGACCAAACATATCCCCCAGGAGTGTCAAACCAAGAGTTAATCAAAGCCCTTTATCGTGTACTAGGAAACCCCTAGTCAAACCCAAAACTCCTTATTGGAGTTTTCACTCCTAGTTATATCTGTGACCGAGCCACATCAACTTGTTCATATCCAAAGAGGGAATTATTTGTTTGAAAACCACTAACTTAATATTTTACCAAAATACTAGGACATTTTCTTATATTTAAACTTTTCTATAGGATTATTCCTAATTTTTTCAAAACCTAATTTCCATAAATAAATAAACTATCCTTTTATACTAACTATGGAATCCCACCTTTTTATTACATAACTTTTCATTATATTTTAAAAACAGAGGATCTTTAAAGTTTGGTGTCTTGGAAATCAGGAACAATATACATGAAAAAAATATAAAACATTATTCTAATCCACTTGTAAGGCTTAATCATAAGTTAATACTATGTACAATTACTGCATCTCATAACCTAGAGACATACATCAAAGTAAAGGGTGAGTATAAGGCTCAATAAGGAAAGTAAGGGAATTAGTTTACTTGTGATATCAATAAGAACTTGATGAAAAACATAAAGACATGAGCAATGGAAAAAGAGGCATATGATAATAAAAATAACATGAAAAATAACTTGAATATGTGGCTAAATATTTAATTTATAAATTCATGTATATATCACCAAGATCCATCCCCAATGTGTCATAAACATTACCAATGTTATTCACCAAGGTATCGTAAAACTGGTCATCTATAGAGATTAAATTCTTTACTGAATTAATTAGAGCGCTATCAGGGCACACCTTTAATTGGTATTTATTTTCATGTTATCCATATAGATAATAATCAAACATTTCATAAATAACCAAAACAAAATAAAAGAAATGGGTTTCATGTTAAAATTTGGACATTTAAAAACTACTTAAAAATAAGATCATTATGTCATCTATAACCCATGGAATGGGAGTGAGGATTATATATATGTCAATTCTAGAATAAAATATATAAATTTTATGTCTTGATGAATACATATAGAAATGAAAATAGATTTTGGTATTCACATAAATAAAAAAAGATAATTTCTTTAGAAAAAGAGAGAGATTTTGAGACGAAAATTCTACAGCATAACGGCTATATAACATGGTTTTAGAAAACATTAAAAAGAGATGGGAAAAGAGTCACCCACTAATAAATAACTCATAATACATTATAGGGATAGAATTCAATTTAAATAAGATCATGGTATGGATTTTTTAATGACATACCACATGAAAAGGAAACTTGAAAGAAAAGAGAAGATGCAATTTCTTTTACGAAAATTCAGTAGCTTAACAGCATCACTTAAAAAATAAAAAAATTAGTTGATGAGAGAAGAAAGGGTATTTCATCAATTGGACATAAAATGGATAGTAGTAAATATATATAAGAACAATAACCCATATAATAAAATGGAACTATAAGACATAACATAACGGAAGTCATTACTTAAAAGAGGAGGGTGAAAGGTGCCCTTACCTTGAAGAGTACCTTCGAAAGCTTGAAGGTTGGGACCTTGGGTGGCTTGAGGTCACCTTGGGAGGACTCCTTGGGAGTTAAAAAGACCATATATTCGTTGATGATGAATTTAGAATGAAATTAATGAACTAATGGGTTGTTATGTATAGAAAATATGAGGGAATATTTAATTAATTTCCAAGGGACACCTCATCAGTGGTATTTGCAAAACCATGGGCTTGACCATGGTATTTTCCCATGGTATTGGACACTAGGGACACCTCATAAAATATATTTCTATTAAAAAGTATACCAGATTTGTTAAATAATGATTACATCATTAATGATGTCATTAATCACACCGAAACTCAAAACTGTATTTTTACTATTCACCAAAAAACAAAACATTTTATAAAAATATCATAAATTCACCCTAATATAATATCGATGCTCTGAATTCAAAAATAAACCCTATTTTATGAAAATAATTTTCTAATTATGAGATATTTAATTTATAACTAAAAACACTATTTACCTAAAAAATACTAATACTTAACTAATAATTTCTGAAACAGTTATTTAATAATTATATAATATCACATTACCAAACAAGATGTATAAATTATTTTTATACTTTCTTAAGTGATGTTACTATTCCATAGGTCACATTAGTATTCATAAGGTTAATTCTACTATTCATAATTTACTATTCATAAAAAAATTATTTTTATCTTATTGAACCACATTATTCATCCAAATTACAACCATGTATGTCAGATTTTTGAAAATCATTTCACAGAAAAAGTTAATTAACAATAATATGTTTTTATACTATTCATCAAAACACTATTCATCAAAAACACTATTCATCAAATTTTATTCATCAAAAAACACTATTCATATAACACTATTCATAAAATTGAATCTTCTTAAAAATTTCTAAAAAAATCATCCTAGGTTAATTTTGACATTTGAAATTCAAAAAAAAATGAAGTTTATAATACCATAATAATTCTCTATGTATGAGAAATCATTGAAAAGTACATTTTTTATTTATAAAATAAATTTATCAAATTTGTCTTAATAAAACATATACTTTATTAAGTAAAGCTATTCCTAAAACAATAATGATTAAATAATAGTTTTATTTATACCAAGGGATTACAAAAAGTATCTAAGGGCTCGTCACATAGCCCCATAAAACACATGCATAGGACCTAAGAGTAAAGTGTAAAATGGTGATAGAATCTTGGGGTGGCTCAGACAACATTTCCCAATTGGTGATTTCTATATGCTTGAACTTCTTATGTAGGAGATTTCGTTCATGCTTCAGATGTTGGAGTTCAGCTTGGGCTTGGTCCAGAGCAAAGCCCAGTGATGCAACCTCCTTTCCAAGATACGACAAATGGGCTTCATATAGCTCGAGTCTATTGGATGAGGCCATAAAATCCTATTTTTGTATTAATTAACCATGATCACTTGTATTTATACACCATAATCATAATGTTAGGAGTTTAGTTTCCAACAGTCATATTGTCCAATGGTCATATAACAATCGAAACACAATGGTATCATTTTAATTATACTCACTTCATTAATTAAAGTATATTGTTTTGTTGAGTATAAAATAAAATAACATACAAATTTAAGAGACCAATATTATTCAAAAGTTTGGGTCGTTACATAAAAACATCATGGTAGTATTCATTAATAATATCTTGATATACTCAAAAAGATATGAAGAGCATCAAAAACATCTACAAATAATTCTTGATACCCTCAGGGAAAATGAATTATATGGGAAATTTAATAATTATGGACTTTAGATCCATAAAGTTTATTTTATTATATATATTTTCTATAATGATAGAATATTTTTTTATACTTTGATGAAAATTGTAGTTAAATAATTATTTACACTAATGAATATAACATAGATACATAGTTTCCTTATTTTAGTAGGTTACTATCAATAGTTTGTTGATAACATTTTCTAATTTTCCAACCCATTAACCTAGTTTCCATATAAAGTGGTTAAATTCACATGTTCTAGATAATGTGAAGAAAGTTCTGAAGAGTTAAATAATAGATTTATTAATGAATTAATATTGAATTTTTTATCATGAAAGAAAGGATTTTTGACATATAGTGATGCATCGAATAAAGTTCCGGGATGTATCCTTATAAAGAATAATAGAGTGGTGGTTTATGCATCAAGAAAATTTAAGATTCATGATTATAATTATCTAAATAATGACCTTGAGTTTGAAGATATAATATTCTCTATGATACTATGGTGGCACTCTCTCTATAGAGAAATATGAAACATATACACAGACCACAAAAGTTTGAAGTATATTTTCACTCAAAAGAGATCAGTATGAGTAAAAGAAGATTATTGTAACTAATAAAAAACTATTAATTATCAATACACTACCTTCCTATTAAGGAAAAAATGTGTCTAATTCATTGAGTAGTAGGTACCATAGAGTTCTAAAAATGATGAGGGTTAATAAAAATCTTATATTTAGGGTTCTGGTAAAGATGGATATGGTAATTTTTAGGTAAGTGGATCCATCATTCCTTTTCTAAAAAATTTCTATACCATATTTACTATAAAAGATATAGAATTTACAGTAGGATTATAAGAATATAAAAAGTAGGATTAAATTAGTGATTGATTGGAAATTTATAGAATTCACCTATAAAGAAAGGGCATTAATGTTTGGAAAGTGGTTATGTGTTCCATCCATAGCTGAACTAAATATAGGGATACTAGATGAATCATATAACTAAAATTTCTCTATAATACCTAATATCACAAATTTGTATAGGGATTTAAGAGAACATTTATTGTGGGATGGTATGAAGTGAGAAATTGTGGATTATATATCCTAATGCATAGTGCTCAAGAAGTTAAAGGATAAAAGGAAATATCCTAAGTGAGTTATGAGACCTATTCATAAACTTATATGGAAGTGGGATAATATTATAATAACTTAGTCACTAGACTTCAAAATATTCCATAGAATAATGATTTTATTTGGGTCACCATTGATTAAATTATCAAGTCTTCATGTTTATTAAAATTAACGGATGACCTACTCCATGAGCATCTTTCCCTACTATATAACAATGAAATTTTAATACTTTGTAGGGAACCTATATAAATTATATAAAATCGCGACCCTTAGTTCACATAAAAGTTTTTGTAGAGTATTTAAAATGTTCTTAACAATGAGGTATATTTAATCATACCTATCATCAAAAAAATAATGGGCAGTCTAGAATTACTGTCTATACACTAAAAGACATGATAATATGATGTTTTATTAAATTCAATGATAATGGGATTAGTACATAACTCTGGTGGAATTTTTATACAATAAAAACTTCAATTTTATCATAAAGATGGAATTTTATGAGGTATTTTTTAGAAATATTTTTCATACTCTAACTTGTTTTGAAAAAGTTAGATAAAGTAATCAAGAAGGACTAGAACTTGTATAGGATATAATTGAGAACGTATGGGATATTCAAAATATTATCAAACCAGCTCAAATCATTCAAAATATTTATAAAGATAATCAAAGGAAAGACTTTTAATTTCATGTATGGGATCTTGTATTCTTAAATGTGACCCCATGGAATGAAGTTGTAATATTTGGAAAAAAAAGTGGAAGTTAATCCATGGGTACATTGAGCCTTTTAAAATTCTACAGATAATTGGAATTACATCTTACAGGTTGGATATTTCGCCCAACCTTTTGAAAGTGAATGACATATTCCATGTTTCAATATTAAGGAAATACAAGTTAGATCTAACTCATATAACCACATCTGAGGAAATATAGTTGGAACCTGAATTCCCTTATAGTGAAGGGCTTACCTAGATCCTTCAAAATAAAGAGTAAGCATTCTGGAATCAGAAAACAAAACTTTCAAAAGTCCTTCGGAGAAAACAAAAACTATGGGAGACAATAAGGTATCCTGAAGAAGCTATGGGGAGGGAATACCCAAAAAAATGTATCTTACAAATTTCCAATTTTTAGGATGAAATTAATTAAGGGGCAGAAAATGTAATACCTGAGACACTACTACAAAAGGTAAAAATTGTATCTTGAAACAATTTCACAATGTACACTATAAAGAGCCTTTATTCATGAATTTATTTAAAAATTAAATTTTAGGATTTTAATTTGATCATATTAACTTCATTATTTTATTCTACATATCAAAATTATCCCAAGATAAATTTTTGAGAATTTTATAAAATAATTGGTTTTTAGGTGAATGGTAAAAGAATTTCATTATTTTTCTACAACCATCAGTATTATAAAATTTTCATTATAAAAGAATAAATGAAAAAACTTAACTCTTTTCTATAATATATATATATATTTATAAAGTAAAATAAATCATTTAAATCACTATTCTTATCATATTGGAAACCTAAGTGACATTTCACTCTAAAAACTATTTTTATATGCTTATATTATAATAAAATTATCACTTCATGAAATATAATATAATAAACTGGATTTTATATTTGAGATAAACATGTCCATATTATTTAATAAGTTAAATTTATTTTTTAGGCATAAAAATTAGATTATAATGATTAAAGTTAATTTTTTTGATAATGATAAAACTATTTTTCTCAGAGAATTTTTTTATTAATATTATATAATTTTTATCTAATAAAACTAATTAATAATTCCTAAATAATTATTATAATAAAATTTTTAAAACTATATATAAAAATATCAACATTAATTGATTTATTATTCAATATTTAATATTATTAGGAACACTTAATTATGAAAACATCGTTTTCCTATAAAAAACTATTTTTCTATATATTATATGTTTTAATTTAAAAGTTAAATCGATCATGAATAGAAATTTAATTGTATTAAATCTATAATAAATTTATTTTCATGTCACAAGAATTTTTAAATAGTGGTTACCTTATATTAATAATAAAATAAAAATTTCATACTTAAAAACCTATCACCTATATAAAAATAAAAATGAGAAAAAGAAAAAATATAATGTCAAATAAATAGAAATATTTTTAAATAAAGTTTATAAATTATTATTTGAGTATTTATAGAACCAATTAAACCCAAAATATTTTATTTATAACTCTTGGATTCATTGATTATTTAATAGTGCAATGATATCATTGAAAAGTAAATACCTTCCACAAAAGGGATATTTTCTTCACTTTTAAAAGGGACACACTTATAAAAATTTATACAACACTAATAACTTATAATTTATTATTTAAACTCTTAAGAAAAATTATTCATATTACCCTATTCCACTCCCCTAGTAATTTTTTCCCCATTATTTATCTTAATTCCTTCATTTCCACGGAGATTTCTAAAATAAAACTTAATCTTGCAATATAAGTATAACCTTATTCTCAGTATTTTCTTCTTAATATTCCTATTAATAACCTATTATATCCATAACAATATAATTACATAAATATAATATTTACAATAATATGTTATTATATTAATCAAATAAACATTATTTATTCCATTCCATCCATTAAGAAAAAAATGTCATTATTGTGTGTGTGTGGACTATTGAATCCCCAAATCGATGTTTTCTATATCATTGTACTACCTATTATGGTCAGTTTTAATGATATGAATGATGAATAAATATGATATATACAATATAAATATTATTTTTAATTTTAAAATGATCATATACCTTAATTCCCTCTCATTCTTCAAGAAATAAAAATGTTAACCATGTATTATAGAGACTATCGCCTCCATAAAGTAATTTATCTCGTTTTTCATATTGGTTTTAATTATTTACTAAAAATATTTAAATATAACTCATTAACTTAAAATTATATAAATATTATTATTATTCTCTTATAATAATGATATTATGTCAAAAATAAAACACTTTCACAATCATAGTCATCTGTTAATTATAGTACGTTCATGTTTAGGCCATTTTAACCACCTACTTGAAAAATGCTATAAATCTATATCATGGAAGATTATGTGAACTTAAATAATAATTTTATTATAATTTAGAAAAAATAATGATTCCTAATGGTTCAGTAAAGGATATATTAATTACTTAAATTTTTTTTAAAATATCATCTTTGATCACTAAAATTGCCGATATAAGCTGAAATTAATTCCGCTTTCCCAGAACATAACTAAAAAACTAACGGAATGATATTATTGAATTATAAATTAGTGAAATTTATTTATTCGAATAAATTATTTTATATATTAATTATTATATTTGGTAGAATAACAAATATCAACATAACTATTATGAAATTGGTTCAAAATGATCGAGATTATTAACACTAGATATTGAAAATAGGCAATAAATAACTAGTATACAAGTAGATAATAATTATTAATAAATTTTAAAAAGATATAATTATGAATTATTTTATTAAATAGGTTATTAAGATAGTATTTTTTTTATAAATATGGTTATATCACATTCTTCTAGGCATGATTAAATGAAAGGATTATTTTTCTAAAAATTTCAATTAATTGAAACATTATTTTCCTATATGCAATGATTTATATTTTTTGGTGTACCGACTACCCCTTTGATATTTTATATCATGATTATCTAAATATTTATGGTAATTAATTTTCTATTTGAAATTATATCATTTAATGTATTTTGATTGAGATAATACCTAGGCTATAATAAATCCTAAAAATCAAAATTTTGGAAGGTAAAGTGTGTGTTGTTTTCCTAGAAATTGCATCCATCTATGGATATTGTAAAGTGGATGTGAATATGGAAGAGATACACCTCAGTTAAATCACCCTAATAAATTATGGTTGAGTATTATCTTAATATTCACTTGGAGAATAATTAGTGTCCTAAGACTATGTACCTAATGACACTCTCGGGGGATATGACTTGGATAATTCACATGAACTTTATGAACCTTAATTAAGGATCTTCCTACAATTTCTTTAGTATCCTACCATTAAAAACTACATAAATCAATTAATATCTTATTTTAATAGCATTGAACGTTGAAACTACCCTCTCCACCACCTTATCCTTATTTCATTTAAAATGGTACTTCCTATTATATTTATAATACCCCCATAGTTTTTATATTTAATTTTGAGATATTGTCCCAGATATACACATTATTCAATTGAATTGAGAAATAATTGTTTTATCATATTTCCATCATATAGATATCCATTGTTTTATGTTTCCATGATTGTGTAAAAAAATTCTATAGGTAATGTTATAAAATGTCTTGCTAACTCATATGATGAATGCATTGGAATTAATTAGAGATGCATGGGTCCTAGTATAGATAACTCCCTGATGCATTGGTAGGTATGATGAGACAAACTAGATAGGGTATTTTCATATGCATTACCCTTTTTGTATATTGTCTTAGAATAACTCCATGATGGTATATTTATGATATCTAGCATTATACATTCTATTAATGTGAGATCAATAATTATTATCAAGGATTTTTTTATTACTATAGATATAGTATGTCCTCGGTTTCATTTTATTATGGAATTAATTTGATCATTTATTTCTTTTTCCATTCTATTTATACCATGATTATATTATCATAGATTCCACTATATGTTACTCCTTACTAGGCATCTGATCTCATATTTATTTTGTTTTTATTTCCCTAAGAAACCTAGAAGGGTATTATGTGTAACTTTCAAGGATATGCTAGAATGGATAATAGTATTATCATTGTTTTTTTATATTGTATTTTATTTTATCATGTGTAATGTGAAAAATATGTATGTATCTAGTCTTCCAAGACTACTAAGATATAGGATCCTATGGGAACCCTTGTATTTTGAATCAATGATGTAATATTGCTATTGTTTTAGGTTTTTGGGGCTAGAGATGTTATAGAGTTTTTTCTAAGATATATAACTTGATAAAACATTATCTAGAAAGAGTTTTGGATGGATTCACAATGAGATGAGATTTTTTTCATAAAATAACTATTTTTTAGTAAAGGTGTAATGTTTTTTATTATGAACTAAAAACATATTTATAAGATACATATGACTTGAGGATATGCTGGCACCAACGTATCCTTAATCTAGAGCTTAATATTACATTGGTGCTAATGTAGTTTGGATTCATGTGATGCAAATCATCAATAAATTTCACCTAATGTAATGTAATCATAATGAATTTCATTGAAACCACATCATCTCTAAATGGTTTTCCTTTGGTCACAAATTCATGATATGTATCATTTAACACATCATGCATTATTCATTATAGTGTTCAATGAAAAACACCACAATGGGAAGTAATTTATGGGTGACATGAGATGGAACCCAATACTCATAATATAACATAAGCTCCTCATTCAATTAGTAGTGGTGTCATATCTATATAATGGGATAAAATATTATTTTTTGGGGTAATCATGTGCATGAAATCAATGTCGAAACTATATTCTTCCTGATATATTGTTGATCAAAAAGAAAAGGTGTTGGAACCCCTTTAGTGATCAAGAGACCTCTTGATATGATCATAGATCCATGGTTAGTGTACCACCACAAAGGTAGAAATAATTCATTTCCTTTTTAGGTTTTTGTTATTGAGTGTACAATAAAGATTAAAAGATAGATTACACTGCATTTTAGGTATGATTACACCCTTTGTGTCCTTAGTTTCCATGCATATAATTGTTTCTAGGATAAATCAGACTATATATGGGTTAGATTCCACCACCATTGATCATGAGAAGGTTCCAAAAAACACATAAATATACTTGTTAAGATCAAAACATAAGCAACATAGGTTCGATTACATAACATCAAATACATTATTGAACCTATAATGGATTCATGATTAATTTTATCTAGTATTTATAACTCTTTATAAGGATCTTGAATCTTCCAAATATTCGTGACATTATATATTTATAAAGGTATGTTTATTGAGTAATCTATGCTAAAACTCTTTATAACTATACCTATATATGAATTTTTTACTCAGTCCAAGTAACCTATTAAAACTATCACTATAAATATGCATAGTTGTTATGTAGGTTTCTTCACCCATTTCATTCCTTGGAAATTAGTTTCCAAACCATGTATTTTTATAATGTAAAATCAATTATAATTTCGAATAAGTATTATGTCATCTACATAAAATACTGGATATATCACAACACACTGATTAGTATTCTTGTATACAAAATAAAAAAATTTATTCTAGATGAAACCATCCACTTTCATTACATCATCATACTAGATTTTCTAACTCTAATAATCTTTCCTTAATCATTAAATGAACCATTACAACTTCTAAACCTTGTCATACTCATTAGTAAATTTAAAACCATCAAGTTATATCATATAAAATCCAAGACTAAATTATCATTAAGGAAATAAACTTTCACATTCATTTGATATTTATCATAATCATTATGGTTTACTATGGAAGTAAATATTTTAATATGCATTATCATTAAAACTAGATAAATTGTTTCATTATTGTCATTAACATTAATATTCTATAAACTTTTTCCACTAATTTTTTTTATATGTAGGAACTCTACTATCCATGTTAATTTTATTATAGAAACCCCACTTGTACCATATCGGTATCACCTCTTTAGTTTCATCCACTAATTTATGAACTTGGTTAGTATATACAGGGACTATCTTTAATATCATGTCATTTAGAAATTTCATAGAATCAAAAAACTCATTGGAATCTCAATAGGTAATTGTATCATAACCCATGAACATTACATCATCATAATTTTCCATAATAAATATATGTATATAATTTTTTAGATAAATTATATTAAACCTTTGATCTTTTAGTATAACCTAAATTTGTTCTTCTTCCAAATATTTTTGAGAAACTAGCTCAACATCCTTCTCAGGAACACATCCTGTTTTTTGGTTTTAAACTTATTCAAATTTAAATTTCCTCCCACTGAATACCCAATTTATATATTCATTTTCAAGGAATATACTATCTTATGGATGAAACACATTGTAATCTATGGGATAATAGAAATAATATTCCATATTTTTTTTGGATAACCAACAAATAATAATTTCAATGATTTGGGTTAAGTTTATCTAATAATATACATCATTATTTTTATTGATAGCCATAAATCCTCATAAAATGAAAATTGAGAAGTTTCCTAGTATATAACTCAACTTATAGATAATATCCAAAAAATTATATAGGAAGTTTTCACTGATTCATCATCAATCAAACCATATCCAAGAGAGGATTATTCCTCCTCTCAAACACATTATTCCACTATGGTGTCATAATAGGAATGATTTATGAAACAATTCTATAATATCTCATATTATAATTAAAATTTTATCTCATTTAGTCACTGCCATGGTTTGATCAAAGAATCTTAATATTTATCCCAGTTGATTTTGGACTTCAATTTTAAACACTTTGAAATTTATAAAGGATTCATTCCTATGTCTCATTTAAAAAACATAACCACACTAACTAATATAATTTATAATGGGTATAATTTTTTTATACCCATCATTACCTGGGAACTAATTTGTCTATATACATCATTTTGTATACAATCTAACAGTCCTTTATCCCTTTCACCTTTTCAAATAAAAATTTTTTCAGTCATTTTTTATAATAGAAAATCTTCAAATATGTCAAATGGTTAATAATTGATTGAGTTAAAAAGTAAATATTTTTATAGTATTTGTAATTTTTTCTCATATATATGCCCAAGGTTACAATTCCAAATATAAGTGGTTGTAAAATCCAACATGAACTTCTTATTCTGAATTATATAGATTGGATTATCCATTAATAGAAGGTATAAACCATTCACTATATTTATAATGTCATAAAATACATCATTTATGTATATAGATTAAACCTTATACTTAATAAAAATGAAAATCCCATCCTACTAATACAAGTTATAAAAATAAAATTTATATTTATAATGGGAATATAATAACAGTTTATTATATCTAGAATTATTCTACTCAATAGACTTAAATCATAAGTACCAACCTCCAATGTGGTAAATCTTACTCCATTTCAAACACATAGATTCATTTCATCTATAATCAATTCAATTTTATATCTAAGTATATGTTTATCATCAAAAATGTGTTATTCAAACTCAGTATCTGATATCCATGAGTCATAATTAGAGAAAATAATTTAAATAAAATTTACATCCATATTCTTATAATACTTATCCTTAAGAAAATTTCTCAAGCTTAAATACTAATTGAGAATAACTTTATTGTTATGACTATAAGATACCTCAAAATGATAATCATGATACAATCCATAACATATAACAAAGGAATATCTATAAGAGACTATCATGTTTTAAAACATCTCATTAATGAATTTTAAATAATTTTCTTCCATTAAAATAATGAATAGATATATCATTACATTTAGTAAGACAAGATCCAAATATTGCCTTAAAGAAGGTAATCCATGGGCACCAAGATTTAAAATGACCAACCTATTTGGGTGATTGAGTTCTTTACATGTGTTTGGTTTGGAAGGAATATCACACTTAATATTTGGGGGGTTATATTAGTCTTTAAAATTTAATATACATAAAATTAACATTAAATCCTTAACTATTTATTATCTCATATTTTATCCTTATATTTATGCATGTTTCTAATGATTTGGTTTTATAGTCTCTATATTATCCACCAAATCAGTATGTTCAAATCATTTTAATATGTAACTCTTTACAAAAATCACAATCTGTGTTACTTAAAAAAAATAAGAGCTAAAAATATTTTTATATATCCAAATGCACAGCATTCATGAGTTATATAAATACATTTAATTTAAAGGTTTATAATTATATGAAATCAATAATCCACATAAGAAGTATAGAGCAACAGATATTCAGTCCCTACTTTTCTTTATAAGGCTTAAGCCTCTAGAACAGTGAAAAATCTAATATAAATTCACGTATAAAAACCATTAATATAATATAAACATTTTATATGGATGAATATTTAAAAGAAATAAATAAAAATTTTATTTAATTTCTCAATATGAGATGTAAATATGAACATTTTGTATTTTATTTAGGCATAAAAATACTTCATTTACATCTCCTAACATTTATATTTTATAAAAAAATTGTAAACTATAATAATTTGTTAAAATAATTATTTTTTCTCATTTTTAGCCATATATTATGTTATGATAGATATTGCTATTATCTATCATAATTTTTTATTCAATCATAACATATAATGGTAACTATTGTATATGGCCTATTGTTTTGAAAATATCTTCTATATATCCTTTATGATATGATCTCCTATTTTTTAAAACTCAAAAAATTATTCATAGAATATGATAACACTTTTCATAGCTTACGACGCGGTGTAAAACCACCAATTTTGATGAATCATACGTTTAAATTCATCCAATGATACCCTATGACTTTAAAACCTAAAATATCATGTTTTAATATCTTATATCATATAAACTAGTTTAGTGATCCAATGAATAATTTCATCCACATCATATCATATTTTATTACATAGCCTTAAACACATTATGATAAACATTTTCTATATAAAATAGGTGTAAAATAATTTATATTCAATGATAAAGGTGGAAATGATACAACTAGTGGGTTTTTTTAGAATATATCATGTTGTTAACAATACAAGAAACACAATTAAATTCTCAATCTATCATCATTGAATCAATATGTAAATGTAGAATATAAAATATAAACAATTGTACCTCATGTACAACAAGATACATATTGATAGAGTCTGTTTGATAAAGATCACTTAGAAATACCCAAAAAGACTCTCACCTCCATAGGTGGTACACTAATTATTAGAATTCTCTCACATTATGAGATGATAAAACATAATTATAAAGGTGACTTAACAACTTATCCTCTAAGATAAAATGAGAACGGTGATAAATAAATATTTAGCTTGGATTGAATAATGACCACACACACCCAACAGGAGTTTCTAATCCTTAATATAGACTCCCTTCATTTAATGAAGTAAATCATGGGTTGACATCCAATTTTTGATAGTCGACATACATTACTCATAATATATATATATATATATATGTTGGAGTATTATGATCATTGAACGTTTTCAATGATCATAATATACATTTCATATCATAAATGATATAACTCTTTGATTCATAGTTAATGGAAAATCATTTTAAAGATATGGAAGCATCTCGTACACCCTATATCATATATAATATTCCATATCACATGTCATACTATATGAAATATGTATATATATTACTTTAATGGTATAGATATATCATTTATTATTTTATGCATCATATGCATAGTGTGGATTACAATATAGATTAATTTTTTAATACGACTCATCCCATTTTAGTGCAGATCCATCAGTTTGATCCATATAAAAGTTCATCTAAATTTTGATATTTATTCACATATAATGGAACTTCAATTTCATATATATTTTTTTGATAAAAAATATCATCATCGTCCTCCAATCATGATGAATTAGTTGTGATTCATGGGCTAAATTAAGAATTTGTTTGGTTGAGACTGATTATTATCATATCATAAATAAGCATGGTTTAACTATGAATAATTACATTCACATTACTTTAACTAAGGAAATATGAATTTCATAACAAAATTTAATATTGATTGTACTAATGGTGATAGAAAAAAATGTATTTCATCAAAATTATTTTTTAATCATATGTTTCAAAAGGATGGTGAGATTGATATCTAATAAATTAGAATATGTGATAATATTTTATATTTATTGACAAAATAGTTATCAACTATAATTTTTCTGAAACTAATTTACAAAATTTAGATTCAAATAATTCATTTTCTATCATTATTTTATGTGGAAGAATTATATATTTTATATCTATTTTCTATTAAATAAAAGTTTCTAATTGAATATTTATAATAAGGTTTTTATTGATCCGCCTTTATTATGACACTATATTCCATAATAATGGTTTTATTTTTTTTTCAATGAATCTTTTAAGTGAATGTTGAATAATAATTTATTAAATTAATGGAAAATAGTTTTAAAAATGAATAATAAACATGGGTATCATAATTTCCAATATTTTATGAGTCCTATGAACCCCACTTAAAAATATAAACCCTTCATTATTTGATTTCCATGTTAATATTGGTAGATAATTTATAAAAAAAATCCATAATTAGTTAATTTTTTAAATGAAAATAAATTTTCAATTATATCTGGTCATTGATGATAATTTATAAAAAATTGAATCAAAACTGGAATTCCTTCCACACTCTACATAGGGGTTTTAGATACTTTATTTACCCCTTGTTCTATTGAGTATAGGGGGGTTAATATTTATAGTGGGTTATGACCTCAAGAACTACCACAATTCAATCTATCAAAAAAATAGAATTAATACATGGGTGATTAATTACTATCAATTTTCATCAAATAATTATTTATATAAACCATAATTTATTTTGTTTTCTTAATTGGGAAAAATAATTTTATGGTCAAAAAATAATTTTATGGGTTTTTTATTTCATTCTCTCTCTTGATATATAACAATTAATGAGAATATATTAATTCAATCCCCCTCTTTTTCAAGACTCATAATGTATGATTAGGTGTGATAGAAACAACTTTTGTGTACTTTATGATATGGTTTATGAATTTATATCCTCTGTTTGAAAATATTTTTATATAACATATTTTGTCTCCCATCGCTATCCTGCTAGGGTTCCTTCAGTAGATTTTGGGGGGTCATGTGTGCCATATTTGGCATAGTCTCCCCCCATTCCCCTTTTTTTTCTTCCCACCCATTTCTCCCTTCCATTACTTCTCTCCCCACCCCTTGTTCTCTCTTTGTTCATTTTGTCCCATCTCCATCACTCATATATGATTCATTTGATGACTTTTTCTCCATATAGAGCCCATGTCATCTATTTCTATACTCTACCCTTTTAGTTGGTCTTGTTTTCATCCCCACTCTAGCCTGGTTTTCTTATTCTTCTCACCAAGGTTTGGGATGTTAAGTTCAAGTTTTTTGGGTTTCATAGGTCCAAGGCTTGTGTATGGACTCGTCTTTTATCAGTTCTCTTTTTCTTGGAGGTTTTTGGTTCTTCAATGTAGTTACAGGTGAGATATTCAGATAGTAGTGGCTTCAAAGGTTCTGTTTGGTGGTCCGAGTGAGGATTCTTCTCTATTGAGGTTATGTCCACTTTAATCGTTTCTTTGACCACATGTTCCTTTACCACTGTCCCATTTGTTCTATTGCGATGGTTTCAAAGATGCTTTGGGATGTGTGTTTTTTTGGTCACGGTGTACTAAGAAAAAATTCTAGGCCTTGATCTGATATGTGATGGTCCTAGTTTGATGATACTCTTTGATGTGGATGGTTCTGGTTTGGCGGTCATAAGGATTTCTCATCAGTGATTGTGGCATCATCTTTGGATATTATAGTGACCCTCTATTTTCGTACATATACATTACATAACTTTTTTAGAATACTTAAAACATTATAAAAATAGGTTCCCAAAGACTATATTAGTTTAGTTACTTTAGAAGCATGGAAACATAAACATTGATACAAAAATGAGCTACATTATCTCTCACTAGGTTTTTCTTGACTATCACCCTTCTTAGACACATCAAACATAATACATATCTTCATAACTTGAGGAAGGAAACCTAAAAAAGGGTAAGCTCAAATTCTCAAAAAGGGAAAATAAGAGAGATATGTAAGCATAATTATGAGAATAAGAGTATGAGAACATGATCATGAAAATAGATGATCATAACATACATATCAAAGATCATAAACATGAATCATGGAATAAATCATGGAAGTTCATAAGACATGAATCATACGGAAATAAAGAAATTAAGCTATGAAAGTATAAAGTTGGAATAAAACATGGAGTTTTGGTATACACATAATCATATATAATTATTTCTATCATAGTCAAGGCATCAATATAAAGGACATCTTAGTGTACAAATTCCTTTACTAAATCAGGTTTACACCTCGTTCCAGCTTTGCATTTCTGAACCGAGTTCACTCCTCATTATAGCCCTATATTACTTAATTAAATTCATTTTTGGTTTTATCCCTATAATACTGAATCGATTTCATTTCTCATTCCATCTATGTCTATCTCATGAGATATAAATATTTACCCAATGCATTGGAGGGATATATAGGTACCACCTTTTTCATAATGAAATCATACATATATGTGCCACAAAATCATAAACTATCATATCAAAACCCATCAAATAAAATGTGTTCCATAAACATGTAATCATATCCTAACCTGTAGAAAAATATATAGGTTTCATAATCATTTCATCAAAATAATAACCCATGGGAAGAAGAAGGTTTCAACATAATATAACCCATGAAAGAGAAATGGGTTTCCAAAACATCATGCCATAAAAACATAGACCATTAAGAGAAAGAATATAAATCAAAACATTGAATAATTTCCCTAAAAAGGAATTAGTAACACCAATAGATGTTATTGTATATACAAAATAATGGTTAAAGATCTTTTAAAAAACTTTTCTTGAGAAGAATAACCTTTCTACTTTAGATAATACTTTTTAAAAATGTAAACCCCTTTTGAGAACCATTTTCAAAAAAATAAACCTGAAAACATGTAAATAAATCTTGAAACCCATTTGAAAACCATTTTCCTTGAAAACTTATAAAATAATATTGAAAACATTTTAAAAATAATTTTCCTTGAAAACTTATAAAAGAATCTTAAAAACATTTTGAAAAAAAATTCCTTAAAACTTACAAAATAATCTTGAAACATTTTGAAAGTAATTTTCCATGAAAACATATGAAAAACATGAAAAGAAATTAAAATAATTCTCCTGGAAATTTCTCTTGAATTTTCATTTGAAAACACTTCTTAAAAAAATTTAAAACATGGTTTTTTAAATAATTCATATTTCTAACTAAAAAGATAAATACAGTCAAACTTTTCTTAAAAACATTTTATTAATTATCTTAAGTAAAAAATAGTGGGAAAATAAATGGATTTATCCTGAATAAATATAATAAAAGTAAAATCATGAGTTTTCTTGATATATGTATCATAATATTTCATCAAATAAGCATAATCACTAACAATCTTGAAAAGCAAGGAGATTATTTCAATAAACTCTAATAAATTAGTAACTTGGGATCATAGAATCAATGAAAGAGAAGGAAATTACATGAATCTTAAAATATAATTAAAATAATGATATTTCTGATATAACATGTAAAATGGAATTATATACACCTTGAAAAATAATTTAGGTGCACAACCAAACATGAGTCTCAAATAAGGAAAATTGAGACAAAACTATTTTACCAATTTGATAACTTTTGAAACTTAAAATCCATGAAAGAAAGGTCATAAAATTTATATTTAAATATAAATAAACTAAATTATAAAATACATATAAGTAATTAATGATCAGTTCATACATCACACAAAATAATTGAGTGGTGATTAAGGCACGTATCTCGCAGAAATAAAAGTGAGATGAAATTTTCTTACCTTGTCTCTTAACTCTCATCATAATCATTCAAAACATCTGTATAATAAATTAAAATTTATCATAAATCTATAAAATAACCATATTATTACTTCTTATACCATATATTTTTTGATTATGGATTTATATTACCCACTTGTAAACAATTCTATGTTAAGGTTTCACTTTAAGTAATATCCGCTTTGTTTTTTTTCATGTGTCTCAGTTTGTTATATCTTTGGTCTTTATAATTATATCATGTTTTACATAATATAAACCATTATTTAAATATAATTTATATTCTTTATATTTTTATTATAATAATCCATGTAATATTTAAGTATAAAATATAAAACATCGTTCATGGAGACGGTAAGCAGTACGTACACATGAATATTATTTTCATTTAATTATCGTGTTGAATGAAAGAATGTAAAATAAATAAATATATATATAAATAGATATATATAATTATTTTAATAGCTTTATTATATCATATATCTTATATAATTTCATTAAACTCGTCCTTAATACATTCCATGTAGTGTGTGATCGAATCACATCGGTTTGAGGGGTGGTAGTCCACACTTCCCCAAACGAAATTATCGTATCTACACTAAATAGAAAGTAAAATATATATGTTCCATAAAATGAATAAATAACCTTAAATACATAGTAAATATAATATATGATATATATAAACATATTTTCCATCATAATTTCCCCCCATGAGATGTGGTAAAGTAAAAAAATAAACAATCATCATTTAGTGAGGCGGTAGTTCATCGTACACGTAAATAATATGTTCGTTACCCATTAGATGAAGGTTTGGGTAAGTGTAGGTTAAATAAATAGAATAAAAACATCCTAGAATATTTTTTATACTAGTTTTTTATAAAATAAAGTAATAAATAGAAAGGAGTATGTGGATAAAGGAAATTAAATAAAGGAGTTTGAGGGAAAACGTTACCTCTTAATTAGATAACTCCTTTTGGTTTGTTCCAAAAGGATTACTTTAATTGATTAATGAAAAAATGGAGGTGTAAAGTATTAATATAGGTATTTTGGGAGACTATTTTTGGATATTTTTAATGATATAATGTGGCTTGTGATGTGTGAGGAAGTGGTGGAGTGCTTTCCTTTTTTTAGTGGAGGGGGAGTGGCACTCTTGTAAATACGAAAAGGAATTCAATAATGGGAGGTATCCCCTACCTAATTATCACCAAAATGGAAAAATAATATAGAAATGTAAAATTATGGTCTAAAAAAATCTACATCACACAAAGATATGTTCACTTTAATAATTTTGTTCCTTAACTTCCAAGATTCCCCAATTTTATTATTTTGGTTTTTATTAAAGCATCTAGTTTTCTAATCTAAGTAATTTAACCATTAAGAATAAAATAAATAGTGATTTTTTATATAATATATATCCACTAAATTATAAATATGATACCTAATTTAAAAAATAAAAATCGCATGTGTTTAGGAAATTAATTTTTAAAACAAGTGCATGTGACGCATAAAATATGCTTAAACATGGAATATGCTAACAATGGTTTTATAATATATGGCTAAATATGTGAATTATAAAATATAAATATGTATATTAATATAAAATAGTTAAAAAAATAATACTAAAAATCACTTGGTAGAATATATTATTTTATTTATTTTAAATATTTTAATAAAAAATAATTTATTGTAAAATGACAATAATATTAATTTTGATATTATTTATTTAATTTTAATTTTAAAATATAAACCTAATATTATAATTAAGATATATTAAGTTTAAATATTAGATACATGATATATTAAACTTAAAAAATATTTAAATACAATAATTTAATCAATTTACTTCACTTTTAATATTTATAAGATCATTTATTTTAGATTATTATTAACTAAATAATCACTATGTTGGAATTTATTAAGCATTTTAAGAAACTAAATCATCTATAAAAATTATTGATAAATTATTATGATAAAAATACACCATTTATATTGAAAAATGATATTTATAACCTAAAATATGATGTTTTTTACATATTTCAAATTTTTATAAATGTTAAAGGTAAGGAAAGTTCCCTTTTTGTCTTTTTCCTCACTTAACTTGTTATATAAGACACTTCCATTTAATAATATCTCAATAACCAATAAAATTACAACCAATATGGGATATGGTATAATTATTTCCAAACAATGGTTTTTGTACAACCTTACAAGTCATTTTAGTCATTAATATTAAGGTGTAGTACTTAATTAAGCCTAATCTTACTTTAATCACTATGATTAATTTTATTCACTTTCATTAATCATTTTGGTCAAAAATTAAGTTGATAATATTAAACTAAAAATATAATACTTATTAAAACTTTTTATATCCATTTTTTAAAATTCAAATCACATAATTTGGAAAATTAGGTTTAATGTTAATCCCACAGATGTGGCGAAAAACAAGTTTTTAAAGAAAAAACATTCAAAAGTTCAATAAGTTGTTATATCTAATTTAAATATAAAAATGATTCAAATGACATAAATTGGATTAATATACTAATAATTGATCTATTTTTATGTTAAAACCCGATTTAAAATATAATTTAACACTAATAATTTTTTAAACAAAAAGGCTATTTTTAACTAAATTGCAGTAATTTTTACTATTCATTTAAAAATGAAATTTCTTGAAAAAATACCAAAAAAACACTCTAAGATAATTTCAACATTATTAATTCAAAAATTAATTTTATTTTATTAAATTAAATTTATATTAGTGTCTAAAATTAAATTTATTATTGTTCTATCAAACTCGGTATTGCGTGTTGCACAAGCCATCGAGGATACTCAATCTTACATGTAATGTATGTTAACCTTGGTGTTCCATGTAGAGAATTTTAAAAATTATATTTCATATAGTGAATGATATATTTTTTATGTATAATTTAATTTAAACATAGTGCTTTAATATAAAATAAACTATTTTCAGTGTTGCGTCAAATGGAAAATATCAAAAAGATTAAATTAATTAGAAAAAAAATAATTCACAAAATCTCAGGGTGTTATATTCTACCAACCTTAAAATGATTTTTTTCCTAAAAATTCTTCTAGTTTATCAAAAGTTTAATACTTCAAAGTTTCATTCATAGAAACCCTCATCGTAAAAATAAATACTAAAAATTCCCATAAAAGGGGAATGTTAGAACCATAACGCTTACCCAAAGTAACGTACAACTAGGTTTTCACATAGGGGAACATAGGTAGGAAGTGAAAACAAGGGCATGGAAGAAAGATATAACTATCATCTTTTTATGTAGAGTGATAGAGAAAAAGGCTTGGAGAAATTTAACAATCAGAAATCCATAAATCTATGATGAACTAAGGGACCATCTAATTCATCGAAAACGGAGGTATTATGATGACATTTTTTGTTTCAAGATCCTTTTTCCTAAAGTTAATGAATTTTCATGAAAATATATACTTCAATTATTTAAGGAAAACCTCACCCTTTGTTGTTCCTTGATCTAATTCACCTCTTTCTCCAAAAAGGAAGGTGAATGTTTCATTCTTGAAGTAGTAACAGATCATGAGATCCCTGATATTTCATCCCATATGTCATAAGTTATCATAAAAAACATATTTTATAATTGTTTATCCAATATTCATAACTCCTCATGCGGTAAGATAATAATTTATTCTCAAAAACTTTATCCAAAATTTAATATTTCCATAAATTATTAACCTTATAACCCTTCCAAAGGATAAAAATTCAAAGATTTAGAAATAAAGTCATGAAATCACCTTAATATTGATCCCCTAGATATCACAAATTACCACTTGGTTGTCTCATTCCAAACATGTGAATAACATCATCGTATGTTCCCTTGAAACATAGTAATAACCTTAATTTCCATAAAACCTTTTGGAAAATATATGTGCTTCCTTATTCTGATGATTACTACATATATTCTTTAAATAAAAGAAGTCGTAAACTTCATCCTCGATGACATAGACCATTTTGTTAATAATGAGTTATAGGGTAATCTGTACCATCTAATTTACTTATTCATATCCAACATATCAATATCCAAATATCATTATCTCAATTTTAGGCATTAATTAAGGGTTACGTTACCTTAATAAAAATATTACCTTTCCATGAAATTACTTTTTTATGTCTTCATTTACATTAAACATATACTTTTAAATCCTTAATGAAAACATATACTGAAAATACTTATATATTTCACGATTCATATAACATAATCTTAAATTATAAAACATAAATACTTCATTAATACAACTTTATTCTTAAACCATTACTCAAGTTACATCAATTTTTTCCTTAATACCTATTTCCTAAAATATGAAATATGAATCATGTTTTAAGGTTCCTAAACCTCAATATAATCATGTTTCTTATGATCAATGTAAACAATACTGGAAGAATATCATATACCATTCACATGTTGTTTATGTTCTATTTATCTTCAGAAGTATGACCAATACTCATACCACCTTCCAGATTTTATTTATAATATTTCAACTTGGGAGATAGATTTTTATAATGCCCATAATTTACACATCTGAAACATTTAATGTTAACCATGTTCTTTCTAGTTCTCTCTATTGACTAAAAACAGAAATCACAAGGTGATAAACACATATCATATAATAAATCCATATAATTGTGAAAATTTACTTACATGATGTCTAAATAAGGAAAACTACCTTTTAATAAAAGACACCTTAGGTTTATCCTATGTTATTCATAGACAACTTATATTTAAATATTTCATGATGGTTCGTGAAGAGTTTGTTAATTCCCAAAGAATATCCCCCATGAGTTTTAACCTAGGTGTGTAATAAGGATCGTTTTCATGTACCATATTACCTTGAGTTAGGTCTACAACATCTTATCAGAGTTGTTACCCATAGGTATATTTGTTATAGAGGCACATCCACTTATAGTATCTATATAGGGATGTATATCTATCAAATCACTCACTCTATCCTTTACCAAAATTCTAGGACATTTTCCTATACATTTCCATATCCTTAGACTTATCTCTAGACATGTCCTTAGGGTTCTCACTAGAATTTTATCATCCTAGATTCCAAAGGATAACTAAACCTTTACATTGATACCTACTATAGCTACCCTCACTTTTCATACATAGAAATTACATAAATTTTTCAGAATACTTAAAACGTTATACAAATAGACGCCCAAATACCGTATTACTCTAGTGTATTTGGAGACATGGAACATAAACACAGGTACATAAATGAGCTAAATTATCTCCCACTAGGTTATTATTGAATATAACTCTTCTTAGACACATCAAACATATTATATATCTTTATAACCTAGGGAAGGAAACATAAAAAGGGGAGAGCAAAAATGCTTAGTAAGGGTAAATAAGGGAGATATTTAAGCATAATTATGAGCATAAGGGTATGAGAACACTATCATAAAAATAGAAGATCAAACCCTGTATATCAAAGATCATATACATGAATCATGGCATAAATCATGGAAGTTCATAAGACATGATTCATAAAGAAATAAATTACATAATACATGAAAGCCTAACATAGGAATAAAATAAGGAATTTTTGAAGACACATAAGAATATATAATGATTCCCATATTAGTAAAGGCATCACTTCCAAGGCCATCACATTGGATAAAGTCCTTTACTAAACTGGGTTCACACCCCATTCTAGCCCTGTATTACTGAACTGAGTTCACTCCCTATTTTAGCCTTGTATTATTGAACCGAGTTCATTTTTTATTCCATCTCTATAATATTGAATCGATTTTATTTCTCATTCCATCCATATATATCTCATGAGATATAAATATTTACCCAATGTATTGGAGGGAGATATAAGTCCCACCCATCTCATAATGAAATCATACATATATATGCCACAAAATCATAAATAATCATATCATAACCCCAGAAATGAAATGGGAACCATGAACATGTATTATATCCTAACCTATAGAAAAAGATAGAGGTTTCATAATCATTTCATCAAAAATATAACCCATGATAGGAAGAAGGTTTCAAAATTATATAACCTGTAAAAGATAAATGGGTTTCATAAACATAATTCCATCAAAATGTAATCCTTTTAGAGAAAGTATATGAATGTAAAAATTGAATCATTTCTCCATAAAGTTATGAGTAACACCAACATATGTTATCTTAGGTGGTAAATAATTTTGAAATATCTTTTAAAAAAATTATTGAGGAGAATATACTTTCCTTTTTTGATAATAATGTTTAAAAATATAAACCCCTTTTGAGAAACATTTTATTAAAAATATACTTCAAAACAGGTAAATAAATCTTGAAAACCTTTTGAAAACCATTTTCCATAATAACTTATAAAATAAGATTCAAAATATTTTGAAAGCAATTTTCTTTGAAAACTTATAAAAGAAGCTTTAAAACATTTTGAAGACAATTTTCCTTGAAAACATATAAAATAATCCTGAAAAAAATTTGAAAACAAATCATAGAAAACATATAAAAGGATCTTGAAAACATTTTTAAAATAATTTTTCCTTGAAATTGGTCTTCAAGGATCATTTGAAACCATTTTTTAAAATATGGTTTTTGAAATAAAATAGATTTTCAACTAAAAAGAGAAATATGGTAAGACTTTTCTTAAAAAAATTATTAAATATAATAAGTACCAAAGAGTGGAAAAATGGTAATAATGCATGGATATATCTTGAATAAAAAGAGGATAAGTAAACTCATGTGTTTTCTAGAGATATGTATTATAATATTTCATCAAAGAATTATAATCATTGACAATCTCAAAAAGTGATGAGATTGTTTCAATAAACTCTAATCACTTGGTAACTTGGGATCATACAATACATGTAAGATAAATAAATTAAATGAAGCTTAAAATATAATTAAAATAATTATATTTGTGATATAACATGTAAAATGTAATTATATACACCTCGAAAAATAATTTAGGTGCATAACCAAATATGAGTCTCAAATAAGGAAAATTGAGAAAAAATTATTTTACCAATTTAGTAACTTTTGAAACTTAAAACTCATGAATGAAATGTCATAAAATAGATATTTAAGTACCCATAAAATTAATTATAAAATAAATATAATTCATTAATTATCAATACATACACCACACAAAATAAGTGAGTGGTGATTAAGGCATTTATCTCACAAAAATAAAAGTGAGATGAAATATCGTTACCTTATGTCTTGACCCTCATCGTACTCATTAAAAGCTAATGTATAATAAATATAAATTTATTATAAATATATAATAGAATAATATTATTAATTATAATACAAAATATTTTTTTATGATGTATTTATATTACCTGCTTCATAATAATTTTATGTTAAGGTTTCACTTCGGGTAATATCCCCTTTGTTTTTCACATATGTCTTAATTTTTCATTTATTTGATCATTATATTTATGTCATGATTTTCATAATGTAACCCATTATTTAAATATAATTTATGTTTTTTATATGTGTATTATAATAATTCATAGAATATATAATTATGAAATGGAATACTCCGTTCATGGAGACGGTAAGTCGTACGTACGCATGAATGTTATTTCTGTTTAATTTTCATGTTGAAAGAAAAAATGTAAAATACATATATGTATATAAATTTATATATATAATTTTTAAATTATATTTATTATATCATATATATAATATAGTTTCCTTAAACTCATATTTAATACATTCCATGTAGTGTGTGAATGAATCACATCATTTTAAGGGGGTGGTAGTCCACACATCCTCAAACAAAATTATCATACTTACACCAAATGGAGCATAAAAATAAATGTGTCATAAAAGGAATAAATAAACTTAAATAAATAATAAATATAATATATTACATATATAAATATATTTTCCATCATAATTTCCACCATGAGAGGTAGTAAAAAAGAAATAAACAATCATTATTTAGTGAGGTGATAGTTCACCATACTTGTAAATAGTATGTTTGTTACCCATTAGATGGAGGTGTGTGTAAGTGTAGTTAAAAACCATAGAATAAAAATATAATAGTATATTGAGGATACTATTTTTGTTATAAAATCATGGAATAAAGAGAGTGGAGGGGTGGAGAAAATAAATAAAAGAAAAGAGTTTGAGGGAAGTTGTTACCTCTTAATCAGGTAACTCCTTTTGGTTTATGCCAAAAGGAATTCTTGTTTTTCTTTATACCAAAATGGAGGCTTAAATGAGGAAGTGATGGATTTTTGTAGACTATTTAGGAATAATTTAGATTATACAATGTGGCTTGAGAGGTGTGAGGAAGGGGTAGGGTTTTATCCTTTTTATAGTGAAGGGGGAGTGGTACTCTTGTAAATACAAAAAGGTATTCAATAATGCGAGGTCTCCCATAGCTAATATAACAAATCGTAATTTACATAAATATATATTAATTCAAAATTTAATGATATAAATTAAAAAATATAACAAATCTGTGACAGTTCTGTATAGTTATAGTGTCTTTAGAAACTAGGAAACATCAACAAATGGTTACATTATCTCCTACTTATTCCTTCATAACTAGGCCATTTTTGACATATCTTACTTAATACTCTTCTTCACAACTTGGGGAAAAGAAACATGATAAAGGTTGAGCAATGATTATTAATAAGGGTAAACAAGGGATATATCAATCATATCATAATTAGAACACATAAGAACATAACATTTTAAAATATTATCCTACAGATAAAAGATCACGATATCATGTCATAGGATAAATCAAAAAGAATCAATGAACATATACATAAGATAAGGCATGGAATTTTTTTCATACACACAATCATAGAAAATAATTTCATATTATTAAAGGCTCATTACCAAAACCATTATGGTAGACATAGTCCACTACTGAACCGAGTTCACTCCTCATTCCAGCCCTGTATTACTGAACTGATATTATTTCCTGTTACATCCATATATATATCATGAGATATAAATCATTAACAGATTAATTGGAGGGATATATATGTCCCACCCATCTCATAATTAAATCATTCTTATGTGTTCCACAAAAACATAAATCATTCATCATAGCATAACACAAGGAATAAAATGGGTTTCTTAAACATCATTCCATCATAATCTATATAAAAAAATGGATTTCATAAATATAATTCCATAATAAACACAATAAAACCACTTTAATAATAAGTATTTAAACATAACCCAATTTAAATAATGTAAACTTAGATGCAAAATAATTTTGATAAAATACTAGAAATTAATTCTTGAGGAAAATATCCTTTCTTCTTACAAAAAATTTTCTTTTCTCAAAATGCCATGAAATTTTAAAAGAAAAGAATTTATTTGAAAATAAACTATAAATATTGTAAAGGAATATTCATATAAATAATGTGTTATGAATATGTAAAAATATGTTCATTCTGTATAAGTTTAAAAAACATTATCCTCGTACTTTTTCCGAAAAAAGTCCAAAAGTACTTTATATCGAAAATGACAAAAGATTCCTTTCATAGCGTTTAATAAAAATTAACCAATGGGTAAAATTTAATTTAAAAATTTTATAAAAATATATATAATATTTTATAATACATATATATATAACATATATATGGATGATAAATATACCCTAGTAAATACTTGCGTATAAACAATCTTGGATAAAAATGAGATTGCAAAATTATCCATTACCTTAGGTCTGATATCATTTATATGTATCTGAATCTCCAGTATAATGATTTAAATAATATAATTGAATTATTACATAATCATAGTAATTTTTATGATATCATATATAATGATATTGTCATCCTTTGTTTAATAATATTTCATTATTACTCCTTATTCGGGTATAAATGAATTTATTTTCTTATGCATGTTTTGTTGGATAAGTTAATGTTCCTATTCTTAGATTATAGTTATGTCATTTAAATAATTATATTAATATAATATATATCATATTTAATCATTAAATTCTTTTATATAATCATGCTTTAATGAAGACCTGGTGGAATGAATCACATGGCATCATGGAGATGGAAGGTCGTACGTACGCAAGAAAGATAATATCATTATCATAATTGTTGAATTGTATTGAATTGGATTGTGTATAATATTTATGAATCAACGTAATTTTATAATAATCATATATATTTATTATTTCTATCATTATACCCATCCAAGTAAGGTGATGGGGAAAAACATATTACACCACAACGTGGAGACAGTAAGCCATATGTACGCACGTGTGGTGATTTTATTTTCCTTTGGATAGATAGATGGTGGAATATGGTTGTTTCATAATCATAATAAGATCTAATTACATAATTTATTCTGAATTTATTACTTTATATTAAAACATCTTGTGAATATAAAGTATAATTAGAAAGAAGTTTGAAAAAATTGGTAGGAAAGATTACCTCTTCTTCAACGTACTCCCTCTAAATCTCCTCTTAAAGCATTAGAATGGGTCTTTAGAGAAGACCAGAACCCATAGAATGTTACTAGGAAAGTTTATAATGGAACATTTCATGGTATATACTATCTTTAAGGCCCAATGAGTTGTGAATAAATGAGTGAGGACATTCCCATTTATAATTGAGGTGAGGAGCACCTTTGGAATCTCCAAACATATTAATTTATAATAAAATCAAACCACATCCAAAAACATCCAAAATGTCTTAGTTTAGAATATGAGATGAGATGAGGTTGTAATCTCATAAAAAAACAAATTTTAGACAAGTTTTTCTATCAATTTAAACATTATCATTTCAATTAACCCTTAGTTATTCTATTTTAATTTTCACTAAGGTAACAAATTATTCAATATTAAAATAGTATATTTTTTACTTATTTGATGTCAATTAGATCATAAATGAATAAATTAGAAAATTTTATAACATATAATAAATATTATATATTTAAAAAAAATATTATTTTTAAATAATTTAATAATATATTATTTTAATAAACAATCAATAGTGTCAATTTTGACACTATTCAATTTATTTATTTTTACAAATATTAAGATAAGATGTTATATTCAAACCAAATATTTTATTATATCCCCCAGGTTTCAAGGTCATCTATAAAATTTGTTTTATATATTAATTATCCCAAATTATATTTATTTTAGTATTCTTAATAACATTAACTTTATATTTTCATTAATAAAATAATCACTACATCAATTTTGTGTAATTATTTAATATATTTATTTATTGGGTAAAAATAAAAAAAATATAACAAATATAAATCCTCTATATTTCAGAAGAATAATTATAATCTAATATATCTTTTGTAAAAGCCTTTATTAAAATGTAATATTTATTAAAACATAAATCTGAAACTTTAACATCACATTAAATAAAATATTAACTATCATAATCATTTTAATATGGCTCTAAGTGGTCAATAAATAGACCCTTGGATTATTATGGTCGACATATACTCTACCAATAATATTTGGTCGAGTATTTTTTCACTTTTTGACGTAATTTTATTTTCCTTATCATATTAATTTTTTACTTAAATTATCAGATTTACCTTTAACCGCGTTAAATAAAAATTACC
Organism: Viscum album; assembly: GCA_963277665.1. Lineage (NCBI taxonomy): Eukaryota > Viridiplantae > Streptophyta > Magnoliopsida > Santalales > Viscaceae > Viscum > Viscum album. The sequence continues at coordinate 1,789,595,546 of OY728146.1, forward strand.
ATAGTTACTATCCCTAATATCCAAAAAATAAAAGTAACATATTAACATAATTTGGACACACTAATTCAATTATAGAATCCATTTTTCAAAATTTTAAATATATAATTTTTATTAATTTAATTTAAATTAATCCCATTGAGGGAATGAGAAAACGGGTTTTTAAAAAGTAAAAACCATCAAAAGATTGACATGCATTTATATCAAATATCAATGTGAAATTAGATAAAATAAAAAAAATGAATTAAATGATAAAAAATTAATTTTATTATACTTTAAAACCAATTGAATGGATAATATAATAATATAAATAAATTAAAATAAAAATTAATTTTGAATTAAAATGTAGTATTTTTCACTATTCATTAAAATATGAAAGTTTTCAGAAAAATATAAAAAAAATTATCAAAACTAAATTTTTATATGCCGATTCTAGATAAGAATTTTATTTTTCAAATAGAATTTAAAATTTTGATAAAACTATATCTAAAATGGGTGCGCCATCAAATGGCGGAAAAACTGCATTTTTTGAAAAAAAAAATCTTTATCATAAAAAATTAATTTGTTCTTATATCATATATATAAAACATATAATATGAATTTTAAAAATTATAATTAATATATTACATATATATTTCATTAATAAAATCTATCAAGAGTGATTTGATTATTTAATAAACTCGCTTATTTTAAATTAAATTGTTTTTCAGAAAAAAAAAACATTTACTTTTATTGAAAAAGGGATTTATTTTCATTTATAATTAATTGATCAAAAAATAATTGACTGTATATACATGTGTAAATAGTATTTTTATAATTCAATTAATATTATTCATACCCTCCATTATAATGACTAGGTTGTAAGGTAACATAAAAATATTTAATTGTTTGGTTATACTTGGTCTTGCATGAATTGAATTCTATAAAAAGAACTTGAAATTTTTTGTAACACAAGACAAGAATGGTTTTGTGTATATTTTAAGATAATCTGGTGTTGTGTGTAGTGCAATATTATCTTGGTGTTCTATACAACACAAGACATCAAAAAAAATATAAATAAATAGATAATCTATCTCATAAAAATCTTGATGTGTTTTAACTAATGTGACTCCAAAATAAAAAACTAATAGAGTAATGTGAAAGTATGTTCAAAAAAAATCTACAATACAAAAAAATATGTTTATTTTAATAATTTGGTTCCTTAACTTCTAAGATTCCCCAATTTTATTATTTTAGTTTTTATTAAAGAATCTAGTTTTCTAACCTAAGTAATTTAACCATTAATAATAAAATAAAGTTGGATTTATTATAAAATATAGATCCACTAAATTATATATATGATATCTAATTTAAAAAATAACAAAATCATGTGTTTTGGTATTTAATTCTTAAAACAAGGGCATGTAACGCACAAAAATCTTCTTAAACTCGGATTGTGCTAACAATGTTTTTACAATATATGGGTTAATATGTTAATTATAAAATATTAATTAGTCCATTAATATACCATATTTAATATTTTTTAAAAATTATTTATCAATTGGAATAATATAGTTTTTTATTAATTTTAAATCATTTAATAAAATATCATTTATTGTAAAATAACAATAATGTTTATTTTGGCATTATTTATTTAATTTTAATTTTAAAATATCAAAATAATATTTTAATTCATATATATTTAGTTTAAATATAGTTAAGATGATATATTAATATTAAATAATAATTAAAAATAATAATTCAATCAATTAAATTCACTTTTAATATTTTTTGTGTCATTTATTTTAGTTAATTATTAACTAAATAATCACTACTTTCGCGTTTCATAAGAATTTTAAGTAACTAAATAATATATAAAAATTAATGATAAAATATTATTATAAAAATAACCCATTTAAATTTAAAAAGGATATTTATAACCAAAAATTTTATGTTTTCTACATATTTCAAAGTTTTATAAATGTTAAAGGTAAGAAAAGTTCCATTTTTGTCTTCTTCCTCACTTAACCTTTTATAATGGGCACTTCTATTTAATAATATGAAAATAACCCATAACATTCAAACCAATAATAGATATAGTCTAATTGTTGGCATCCAATGGATTTTGGAAAAGTATAGAGGTCATTTTGGTCATTAAGATTAAGGTTTAGTCATTAATTAAGCTTAATCATACCTTAATCACTGTGATTAATTTTAATCACTTTCACTAATCATTTTAGTCAAAAATTATGTTTATATTATTATATTAAAATATATAATATTTATTACAACTATTTATGTTTTTTTTTTTAAATTCAAATCACAGAAGTGGGAAAATTAGGTTTAACGCTAATCCTGTAGACGTGGCGAGAAAGCTAGTTTTTAAAAGTAAAAACATTCAAAAGTTCAATAAGTTTTTATATATAATTTCAATATAAAAATGAATAAAATGACCAAAATTTGATTAATATATTCATAATTGATTTATTTTGACTTTAAAAACTAATTTAAAATATAATTTAACACTAATAAATATTTAAACAAAAAGGCTATTTTTAACTAAATTGCAGTAATTTTTACTATTCACCCTAAAATGAAGTTTCTCAGAAAAATCCCCAAAATTTACCCTAAAATAATTTCAAAATTTTGAATTAAAAAATTAAGTTTATTTTATCAAATTCAATTTATATTAGTGAATAAAATTAATTTTTTTATTGTTCAGCAAAACTTGGTATTGTGTGTTGCGCAAGCCATCGAGGAAAATAAATCTTGCGTGTAATGTACGCAAACCTTGGTGTTCTATGTAGATAATATTAAAATTTATGTTTTTTTTAGTGAATGATAAATTTTTATTGTGCATAAATTAACCCAAACATAATTATTTAACATAAAATAAACTATTTTCAATGTTGCATGAAATGAAAAATATCAAAAAGATTAAATTAATTCGAAATTTAATAATTCACAAAATATTAGGGTGTTACATATATGGTTTGGTTTTTCCAATTTTTATCATCTATTAAAGGTTTTGATAATTTTTTGGTGATGGTTCCAATTTCTTATTTCATTCTGTTCATATTTATACATTTTGATGTGCCACGACGGACTCTATCAATCTCCGGCATGTGGTGTTTAGATGGCAGTGATAGTGATGTTGATAGTATGGTGATGAGTACAATGGTGAATCTAGACATTGATGGTTGTAAATGATAATATGGATGATTTGGTTTATCTTAGAGGGCGACTTCTCAAGTTATATGTTTCACAATGTGGTTTTTTAAATTTTGAACTTTGAAATTGGGCAGTGTTTTTTTCTGGTTCCCGCGTCTTTTGATGGTTACCGATCAACCAAAAAGAAACTTTTAAAATTAAAATTAAATTAAATTTTTATTCATTTTAATTTATTATAACCTATATTATTTTTTTATAATATTAATAACCTTCTTATCACATCATGATTTTTCATTATTGTAGCATAGTATGTTATAATGTATTAAGATTAGCTTTTGTAATGAAAGTTTGTAGCAGTTCCCTCCTATGATGAGAATCTATAAGTTCCATGATGTTATTATTAAATATATTTTCTATAGTCAAATGAAATAATTTTAGGGACAAAAATGATATAATCTATCAGGGGTAGAGACTCATGGCACTTTGAGGCACCTTATCATGGTGTGTGCCCTTGGTAATATCCAATATAGGATATTATTAGAACGAGACCCATTGGTAAGAAATCCACATTTATATATGTCATTGTATGTTCCTATATATGGACATCTGTATTGATCCTTATACTTTATGATTATTAGTAATTATTATTATAAGTTGTGTATGTTTATGTATTGATAAAAAAAGTGATGACATATGTTCGTAGTGAGGCAGGATACATTGGGTGTGTCACGAGTAATATTTCATTAATTAATAATGTGAGAAAGGATTTGTCCCTTATGTTATTTAATATAATTTTATATTTTAGTCCCTTTTATGGAAATTATATAGAATAAATAAATCTACAGTCATGGTATTCTTTAGTAATGTTCTATTTTAAGAAATTCAAAGAAAGTGACATTGGGAAAATAGGTTGATGGCACAAGTATGTAACCTGTTTGATTAGAGATATTGTGATAAAGGGGTTATATTACATAGTAAGTATCTGTATGAGGTATTATTTCATTTATCTATTAACATCATTCTATATGGGTGTCTTGGCATGTTTCTAGATTATTTCCTTAGAGTTTAGGATATTTCTCCTAATAACACTAAGAATGAGGCCTAGAGGATCAAACACTATGTTTATCTAGAATATCAGTTAAATAATATATTATTATTTATTATTTAACAAGTTGAATAAATATTATTCTCATGTGTGTTTTAATAATTATTTATATTTACTTTATTTTATATATTTTTTCACTAGTTATTCGAGAGAATATTATGTGAGTAGAATATTTAATAAATATTTATTTTTTATTTAGAGAATATAATATTTATTTATTTATTAGTAAATAATGTTGTGATATTTTTTATTAAATAAATAGTCATTATTAAAGGAATAGTAAATATTGTGGAGGAATTGAGAACTGAGTTTAATGGTCCGATGAGAAATAATATAAATTGAATATTATTTGAATAAATAATAATTAATTCAATTCATGGTTTTAGCACTTTTCAATAAAAATATTATTATTATTATTATAAGAGACATGGGGTTTGGAAGGTATTGAAGAAATAATAAGGGTGCATATTCTATTATTATTTTATAACCCTAGTAGTATATAAACCCAATTATATTATTTTCCAGATAGAAAATTCATTTTTGTTATGCATAAGAAGATATAGAGAAAATCCTCTCAAAGACCTAGAGATATCCCTCTCCAAGAGAGCTCTCAAAAATGGAGAGCGATCATCCTCCACCACCACTATCAAGTCTAGATAGATTGATGAGAACCCTTATACGAAGTGATTCTCGATGAAATCAATGATGAATGATGCAAGCTTCAGGATCAAGCGCGCTAGCACTTAGATATTACTACGATAGTGTTCAGAGGTTTCTAGAACATGTGTGGATCATCGCTGGAAGGAATATTCTTGATTCCTACAATACAATGATTGTATGACGCAGGGATATTGGAATATCCATAAACAAAGAAATAAATTCTCACAAGGTAATTATTTAATTTCTCAAATTAATTATAAATAATATGTGATGATCATGTGATTTAGTTCGACTTCTTTTCTATTGTCTATATTCTTTTATTAAATTTTGTTAATCACAACATTTATCATCATGTAAATCATAGATTAATCATCGATAATGGTAAAAATATAAGTTGGGAAAGACCAATATGTCACTTTTATTATGCCCATAACCTTAACATAATGGATGAATCATAGTAGAATTTCCTTTAAATAATAATTATTACCTTCCTTATATCATAGTGTATCATGTATCTTAAATAACTATTTGAATAAACCTTTAACCACATGGTTTATTCTCCATATTAATAAATCTTAACCACATGGTTTACTATGATTCCCAAAAATATTCCTCAGGTACTGAATGTGTAAACATAAAATAAGGATAGAAGCATTTAAATATATAAAGTTTCAAATAAAATTTTTTTATACAAAAAAAATTACATGGTAGAACATAATCTCACCCATATTATATGATATTTTAATTTAAAGGGAGTAATTAATTTATTCAAAGAATTTATAATCATTTATTCATTGTTTATACACTAAATTACCACTTTCTTATATTAACATGTTCCCTTATGGATTAGTTCTGAATTTTGATGTGTTTACTTCGACTCCCACTTTTTTAATTCATATCCATAAAGCTAGATATTGAATTATCACAATATTAAATCAATTCACTAGAAAAATAATTCATAGAATTAAGTCCTAAAATGAAACTTCTTAGCCATACACTATGAGAATTGGCCTCAAAACATGAAACAAACTCAGCTTTCATAGTAGAAGTCACTATTAGTGTCTATTTGAAACTTCTCCACCACGCATCTCTTCCAATATTCATAAAGATGGTTCCTTAGGTTTATTTTTGTGAATCAAAACAACCAGAAAAGTCTACATATGAGTATCTAGAAACTTTGAAACTATATATATGTCTATATATAATCATGTATTTATCTGTCCCCATAAGGTAACATAATACCTTTTTCATTACCTTCTAGTGGTCTATACCTAAATTACACTGATATCACCCTTACATTCCTAAAAAATGAAATTTTAAGCCTTATGAAAGCTCAATAATATATCAAACTACCAATAATATAAGCATACAAGATCCATTTTATTTCCTTTACTTTATAATCATTTTTAGGTCTTTGGTCCATGTTGAATTTACCAAATGTTAATAATGTGTGTCATAATTGGTGCACAGTTATTCAAACGAAATCACTCTAAAACATTATTAATGTAGTTTTATTGAGATAATTAAAAAATCCCTCCCAACTTAACTTTAAAAATTGTTAATATAGTGACATGGGATGCATCATCCATATCTTTTATCTCAAATATTTTTGAGATAAACTATAATGCCCTATTTTTTTGAACTGTGGAAATTCTAAATGGATTTTTGAACTTTTCATTTATTGCATAGGCAGAATCTTAAATTGAGCCTGAAATTGAATTTTTTAGAGTTATATAACTTATAATGGTATTTTTTTAATTATAGGTTCTAATAAGTCTCTCAGAAGTTAAAATAAATTTTTGAAGCATTGGGATCCAAAAACTCATTTACAGGAGAAAGAGACAAGGGTGTATGGTTTTGTTAAAACTATGTGGCCCTCAAGTGGAAACCATGTGGACCTATAAGGGGTGACCCATATATTTTCAAATCTTTAACCTATAGCTTCATGGCTATGTTAAATTCCTCAAGAAAAATGTAGAGGATAACTGCATAGGTTGCACATGGTTTTTCTAACTGTGCACTAGCCGTGTGAGGTGCCAGTGTATTTCGAGATTAGTACCACATAGGTGGAACATGGTTTTTTAAACCATGCATAAAAACATTATGTCTCATTAAAAAATAAAAAATAATGATTTTTACCCCTAGTTCTTAAAGGTTTTTCACTCCTTTTTCTCCCCAGTTTCTTTAGAAGCCTCTCCCTCAAACTCCTCCTCTTCATCCCCCTTCCAAGGTGGGATATCATTTATTCAGACTCAGAATTGAATTCCATTCATTATGTTGGAAGCATAGAAGAAATTATAAGAATCTTATTGCTTTACTATCTTGTTTTCTTCATCATATGGAATTCTATTTATGGCCAAGCTTATTTCCCCTATTTCCAAGACATTTGATGATTCTTTATATTTATCTCATTCTGGATCAAATCAAAGCTCAATAATGTATGAGTAAAGATTTATAATCCCTAGGTAGGTAGTCTATGGATTTATTTTCATAAATTATAGTATGTTTATAAAATATGTCGCTATTCCACATGCCTTATTTTCCATGTATCACCCTTTAAATGTGAAATCTTTTATATAAAATCAAATACCATAAATTGGATAGTCATTGTGATTTTAATTAAACCATTATAGGTTTTTCACCTCAACCTGAACCACCCCCATGGGGTGTGTTTCTTATATTACATGACCCTTATGATTTATATTTTGAATTAAGATCTCCATTTGATCATGTTAACATTCTTTTATTAAAATGAAATGGTCAAATGGAATTGTGTGAACTATAAACAGTGTGGGTAACTCACTTAGCATAAAATAATTATTTATAAAATTATAGAACCATCCTTCATAAAATAAATGGATAAGTTAAATTGAGTGATATATTTAAGGCGGGGATTTACTCTTGGATATGACCAAATTATTAAATGGAATTATTGACTCCTTCACTAATAAGTGAAGTGATAAATAGAATTTTTTTATATATTTTATTTTGCATCAAATAATGAATAGCATGGACTATCCATGGCCTAAATGGTTTCTTGTAAAGGTAATGGCCCAAATTGTATACTTGAATCATGATATGGAATGTTTATGGACATAGCCTCTATATTATTTGTCCTTGAATTGTGATATAGTATTTTAACTAACATGTCCTTATTTATTACATAAATTTAAATTGTTATATTAGTTATATTATGCCTTGAACGATAATTGGGTTCCTTCTACGTAATTATATATATGGGCTCATTGGTTGAGTAAATTATGTATGCCTTGAGGAATACTTGGGTTTATTATGCAGAATGCCTTGGATGGGCTCATAGGTTAATTGAGACTACACATACCATGATTTACACTCGAGTTCCTTATGTGGAATGCCTTGGATGGGAACAGATGTTAAATGAATTATGTTAATCTATCAGTGATAATTGGTTTCCTTACCTAGAAAAACTCATAAAAGATCATCAATTAAATGAATTTTATCATACCATGGAGTGATAAAAAGTTTCTATATATAGAATGACTTGGAATGAATTATTCCTTAACTAATTTACATTATTCTATGAGTGATAAATGGATTCCCAAGTAGGAATACAATGGACATGTTTTTTAGGATAAATGAGATTTTATTACTTTCTTGATCACCTTTATAAATGGATTTTATGGGTTTAGGCTAAGTCTTATATGACTATTATACCTTAATAACATTGTCTATGTACCCTGATTGGGATTTTTTAGCTGATTCCTTAATTAAATAAGTGACTCTTGTGATACTAATATGTGTATTTCTTGGACCAATGTTGTTGGTCCTCATAAATGAAAGTTTATGTTTCCATATATAAATTTTATACATGATGTCATGTTAGAGATAATTTGGTTTAGGCTAAAGCATGTATGGTCATCCATGTTTCCCTTGAGGAACTTGATCCCAACTTGTTTACATTTATTTATTTATATCCTTATTTATATACATTCACAATGGTGTATTTTATATTCACGTACTAGATAGCATTATAAAAATTTAGTGATGGAATATTGAGTTTATCTAACATCCAATTTGGGTCATTGTTAGTACCCAAACAGACCTCATGATTATAGGTTTAGGATCATGTAATTATTCTTATATTGATACTTCTGTACATGGGACCTTAGAAGAATAGGACTGAACCGTAGCTCAAGATGCTCATGGAGATAGCCTTTGGTTATTTTATTCTTTTCATTGTCTATTATTTATGTATTTACTATTTCATGTATATTTATTTTATTTTGTAGCGTAAAATATTCATGCATGGTTATTCATTTATTTATTATTGATTCTAGTTTTTTGGTTATCATTCACTATTCATCCATTTATATTTCTTCCCAATTTATTATCTATTATACAGTTGTGTTACTATGATGATGAGGGTATACTCTATCCACTACACCATCTTTATACCCCCACTACTAGTTCATAGCCTCTAGCCTACGAGGAGGAATTCTTGTGGCCATGTGACTGATCGGATCAGGGAACTTGTTTAGTGGATTTTGGGATGGGATGTTACAAGTGGTATGAGAGATTTTTTACCCTTTATCTTACTGTTTTGGGCTAGTAGACAAGATACTAGGAATTTTTTATCACTTGGTAAATATTTGTGTATGTTATTGATAAACCCACACATTGGGAAAAGACTAAGTGTCTAGGGATGAGACTTTTGTTCATGATGTTAGTTATTAAAATTGATTATTATTTCACCTTGAGATATTACTTTACTTTTTGATGCTTACTAATTTGTGGGATTTATAGTATTTTACCCTTGGTCCAGTGTGGTAAGGAAGTATTGTTACATGTAACATTATCATCACATAAATATTCATATGCCATGAAAATGTCATTCCATGTAGATTAAGTTTCTTGATGGCCTGATACATTTTGGATGTGCCTTGTGTGACTCAGCATCATTCTTATTTGTATACACTATATTGTATGATAAATATTATTGTTCACCTGTAATTATTTATTGATAGTAGAATATCATGTTATTGTTAACATATATGATTAGTAATTAAAGTGTCTACATCAACCTAACTGGTTTTTTCCCATATAGATTGATGGTGGCACTTAAATTACCAATCAAGACTTATTTGAGCCATGGAACCTTGGTTGAATGGGCTGAAAAATTTATGGTTGTGGTCAAATGGGCTACCATGAAATTTTATAAACTGTATGAGACTTTTAAATTTTGGAAGGGTAACTCATAAATCAAACCATTGTAAATGGAATTTTTATATTCTAATAGCAAAGGTAAAAACCTGGCTGCATCTACACAAATACTAGTGATGACTTATAAAGGCACAATCATTTATAACTTTGGAATGGTAATTAATCAAACTAAATCATGATGCTTATATAAATTGTAAAGGTGTTTTTTTAAATAGTTGTTTCACAATGAAGTGTTATTTTCATTTATTAAGGCTTGTAACTATGGAACTTGGGAATGATGACCCATATGATAATATTCATAAAGGAATAACTACACCCAAGTAGGTAAGATCAGGCGCATTTCTTATGAGACAAACCCACTAAGGATGAAAATAATATTTAATAAAACAACAGTTTTTTTATTTCATTTAGATGGAATCTGGGGGGTATGAATGGACCCTATTAGGTCACCTTTACTTTTTCCTATATTAGTTCTTAACCCCAAGTAAGTATACTCATAATACATAGGTGTGGTGTTTAAAGTTTCAGAAGCCACTTATAAAACGTTACATATAAATGTATGGTGGCATATTACAAAACTGGTCCCATTTGATTAATGATGACATGTTATTTACTATTGAGATTGTAAATGTGAGGCATAATTTAATTAAAATGATAATTACAATTTAAATTGCGTTTTCTTGTGTAGTTTGGAATTGAAATTTTCTTTAATTAATCCCAATTTTGAGAATCTATATAGGGAAATAAAATAAATAAATAGAATTTATAAGATAAATTTCCTAAATTGTGATAGGATTTCAGATAAATCGGTAATGTTTTAAAGGAAGTTCGATGTTACTTTAAAATATTTTCTTGTGGTGTCAGTTAAATAAAGTACCAATTTATGTCTCATACTTGATATTCTTTAAATTGATCCTTGAAATGTTTAAAATTAAATTTAAATTGATGTAATGTCTTAAAATTAAACCCTAAAGTATTTTTCTTAGTTTCAAACCTCATGTAATGGTATTCTTAATGTATCTATGAGTTTTTCCTTGGAATAGGAATGTGAGTGATGAATATAGGCTTATGTGCCACCTTCTTATGTTTCATCAAAACTAGAGGATATGAAGTAAGTCCTAGCATCCTTTTAACGTGACTCTAGTTTAAAATTTTATGTGTTATGCCTTGGTATGGGGATATCCCAGTTGAGTTAGTTCCCTATGATGTATGTTATCACTGGTAAATGATTCTTTCAATTTTGTAGATGAGAGGTGCCACCCTGGTGTCATTTCTCCTGAGTAGGAATTCTAGTTTTTAGAATTACATCTAGGTTATGTGGGTATTCATGTCCTAGATAACCCTTTTTTGAGACAGGAGAATCACATAATTATTAGATTCAGGGGGTATACATGCCTAGGGAATGATCAGCCACTTGTTAAATAGATTAATCCATTCTCTATTTTTAGAAACATGGTGACTTTAGTCTTAAACATTTATGGAAGATAAATGTTCATGTAGTGTTGTTTAAAAAACATGGAAATATTAATATTTACTCATGATTTGGTTGATTAATAAGTGATACAATCAACTATATGAGTTAAATATAAATTTTTTAATTCTTGGGCTATATAAAAACTCTCCTATTTATTTTAAATTAATACTTGATTTATTACATAATAATACACTTAATAAAACATGGACGATTGAGAACTCTAGTTTCTTTAGGAATTATGTACATTACATAATAACATAAAACAGATAATACAACATCTTTATTAAAAACTTATTTAACATTCACAAAATGCTCCATAGAATTTAAAACTACATGGGATAACCTAGGGAAATACATAAGAAAGGGGTAAACTATAAATCCTAGTAAGGTAATAAACAAGGAATAAGTAATACATGTTATACAATAGGCATATCAATGAGGAGTAAAAGTATAACTAATAATAATCGGTGATGTATTATGATAATCATAACATGGGAAATGTTGAAACAACATAAAACACTTAATCATAAACATAGGTAAGGCTAAAACCGCAAAGAAATTATGGTGGAAAATGTCCCATAAAGTAATCAGGTTCACTCCATGTCCCAAAATGATGAATCATGATACTAAACATTATCCAATGTATTGGAGTGCTATTTGGGTACACCCATCATATTCATTTTAGTCTCATGCTTAAGTGTACCACATATATCATACAACATGGATGAATTCATCATCATAATTTATTCCATGATCAAGGAATGTGTAATACATACATGTATATCCCCAATAAATAACTATATGTGAATAAATGTGAATAACCTTGATATAAAAATTGTTATGGTATCCACTACACAATTGTTTTGGCATGGAAAATCACGATGAAATTTCATAGGCATAACGGCATTACTTAAAAAATCATAAAAATGTTTAATGAGAGAGAAATGGGTCTCTTATTATTTGGATATAAAATTTTAAGTAATAGGGACATGAAAATACATGTCCAAACTTTAGGAAATGGAAATATAATTCATAATTTCATAAAGAAACTTGAATAAAGAAGAGAAGGTGAGCATCCCTTACAGAATTTCAACGTAGTAATGACTTAGGTAAGGATCAAAATAAGGGAGGATAAATGACACATAATTCAAATAAAATAGATTCAAAAGTAAATTAATTATTATAAATTAATTAAAATAAACCCAATTAAAATTAAAAGAACTAATTTCAAAGAAGGTGCTTGAATTTGAAAGGAGGAGAGGAAGGACCCTTATTAGATTGTGTGACTACAAAAGCATAGGAGGGGCTTATTGGTGGCTTGGGGAAGCCTTGGGAGGACTCTAGAGAGTGGATTAATGATTATTGTCATTATAAAATATTTTTTAGTGAAGATAAATGGGATATAGGGTGGGTATATATAGGAAAAGAGGGGAATTTTTTTATTATTTAGGTTTTGGACTCTACATAATAAAATATCCAAAACCACAAACCATCCCATGGTTTTTTCCCATTGTTTCTTCTAAAATGGGGTGGTTATAATTATTTTATAAATAAAATTTCCTAACTTATTAAAATAATACACTTTCTTATGTGGAGGTGAGATACACTCTTAAAGAAAGTATTTTAAAACCTTAAAATATATTATAGGTTTTGAAGGATTCATAATGGATTTACAAAATAAATAAAATAAACATAAAATCACATTATTTTAAATATAAAATATATATTTATTCATGGATACCATTTATATTAATCACTAAAACACTTTTGGGTCATTATGATGTCATAAAACACAAAGTATATTTATAGGATATTTAACTTTAACCTGAAAATTCAACTCTCCCAAAAAATTATGAAAAATCTACTATTGGATAATTTTAACGTTATGATTCAGAAAATAATATTAATTTTACCTAAATAATTTTTTAAATATGTGAATTTTGACTTTTAAAATAAAATCAATATTTATTAAGAAATGTCATATTTTTTTACAATAACATTTTTCAAACCCTTGTAAAAATTAAATTTGAATTAATAAAAATATATGATCATTTATATATGTTAAACATTATTTAGTAGTATAAAAATATTATTTATTTCAAAAATTCATTAATTCATTAATTTAATTTTAATATTAACCAAAAAAAATTGTTCTTTATTGTATAAAAATTAAAATCATTTATAAACAATAATATGATAAAAATATATTCATTATTCTATACAAAAAACATATATATTCATATTTCTAGGGTCTTAATACATATCAATTTAATACACCAACAAACTACCTAAGAGTAAGGATCATAGTGGTGGGACTTTCATGGGGTGATTCGTCAAACATGGTTTGACTCGTGATCTCAAGGAGCTTGAAATTCCCCTATAAATGGTTTCACTCATGTTTAAATTGTTAGATCTCATATTGAGTTTGGTCAAGGGAAATCTAGAAATACTATCTCCCTTGGGAGATCTGATAAATGGGATTCAAAGGGTATAATCCTACTAGTTGAGGTCATCACTTCCTTTGTGTCAATTAGATTTTTTAAAACCCTATATTTATACTAATCACGTGATCACAATTCAATAGCTATATTATCACAATATTTATTCTTAATGGTCTTTTAAATCCAATTGGATATAATAAAATAAAATAATTTCATGTTTTTTCTATAACCATAATACATAATTATAGATTTAATCAAAATGGGGTTTTTATTTATAAAAGTTCGGGTCATTACAATCTTCCCCATAAAAAAAATTCTCCCTCAAAATTTTTATTTTCCATACTAAAAAAGATGATGTTAACTTTACTTCATCACCTCCTCTGGTTTCCACATTTCTTCTCCAAACTTTTGGTTTCACTATAACACTTTGACAAGGTGAATTGTCTTATTTTGTAGAAATTTTTCTCTACGATGTAAGAAATTCACAGGTTTCTCCTCATAAGAAATGTCATTCTCCACCAGAATCACCTCTGTATTGAGTGCATATGATGGGTTTGGTATGTACTTCCTCAAGAGGGATACATTTAATACATCATGTAATTGAGATAGGTTTAGTGGGAAATCTAATCGATGGTTCATCACTCTGATGCGATCAAGGATCTCAAAGGGGTCGATGTATCTTGGATTAAGCTTTATCTTATTCCCAAATCTCATCACTTTCTTCCATGGATATATGCAGATGAATACCATGTCTCCAAAATTAAGATCTAGGTCTTGTTGATTATTATCAGCATATCTCTTCTGTTTTCTCTGAGCATCCTTGATGTGTTGTCGAATGATCTTACCCTTTTCCACTATTTCCTAGACCATTTTAGGACATAGAAGTTTTTTTCCCCAACTTCAACCCAACATACAAGTGTTATATACCTCTTCCCATAAAGGGCTTAAAAGGGATTCATTTTTATGCTTGAGTGGAAATTGTTGTTTTATGAGAACTCAACCATTGGAAGATCTTGGTCCCATACTCCTTTGAATTCCATAGAACATACTCACAACATGTCTTCTAGTGTCTAAATAGTCTACTCAGACTAGGTGTAAATTTGATAATGATAGGCCATACTGAAGTTTAGCTTAGTGTTTAGAGAATATTAGAGACTTTTCCAGAACTTGGAGATGAATCTTATATCTCGATTAGATACAATCAATAGTGGTACTCCATGTAACCTTACCACTTCTCTAATATATATATGTGAAAGTTGATCCAATGAGAATTCATCTCTAATTGTGATAAAGTGAGTTATCTTTGTATGACGGTCCACAACAACCCATATAGCATTGTTTCCCCTAGATTTATTCAGAAGTTCGGTGATAAATTCCATGGTGATGTCCACCCATTTCCATGTTGGTATGGTTAATGGTTTCATCATCCCCTTAGACTTCTTTATTTCATCCTTCAATTGATGGAATACCAGGCACATTGATGTATATTTAGCGATTTTCTTCCTCATATTGTCCCACCAATGGTGCATACAGAGATCTTTTATGCTTACTAGGTGAATAAAAAAAGTTAAACTATGTGCATCATCCAATAGTTCCTTTTTTAACATAGAATTTAATGGAACACATGGTCTTTATACACTAACACAGATCCTAATCCTTTCTTCAAATCTTCATTGAATACTACAAAGAGTTATCTACTTGTTGGTAGTGTGAGCATAGATGTAATGATGATCCTCCTTTTTAACTCCATGAATATCTCTTTATATTCATAATTCCAAGAAAACTTGACTCTCTTTCGATTTAGCTTGGTAATAGGGTTTGAAAATCATGATAAATTTATCAAAAATTAGCAATAATGCCCAGCTAACCCAATGAAACTGTGGATATCGGTTACAGATGTTGGCCTTGGTCATCCTTCAATTGCTTTTATCTTTAAAGGTTCTATATATATATATATATAATTTCTTGTGATGATATTCCCCAAGAAAGAGACTTCCTTTAACTATAACTCACATATGTTTTACTTTTCATAAATCTTCTCCTTTCATAGTGTCTTTTGAATAGTTCTCAGATTCTCCTCATGCTCCTCAATGATTTTGGAATATATTAGAATATCATCTATAAATACTATTACAAATTTTTTGAGGTAATCTCTAAAGAATCTATTCATAAATTCCATAAATATTGATGGATAATTATTGGATCCTAATGGAATCACTATGAACTCATAGTACCCCTACCTTGTATGAGAATTGGCCTTAGGGATATATTCCTTCTTCAACTTTACTTGATAATATCCTAACCAAGGATCCACCTTGGAGAAGTATTGTTCTCCACATAGCTGATCAAAAAATTCATCAATCTGAGGCAAAGGGTACTTATTCATTATTGTGATCTTATTGAGCTCATGATAATCAATGAAAAAATTCATTAACCCATACCTCTTCTTAAAAAAGAGGATTGGTGCACACCATGGTGAAGCACTTGGGCGTATGAACCCTTTATCCAGATTCTCATATAGTTGTTTCTTCATCTCCTAAAGTTACAAAAAAATCCACTCTATATAGTATCTTGGATAACAGCAACACTCCAAGTATAAGATCAATTTAAAATTCAATATATTGGCTTGTAGGAAGATCAGGTAATTCCTCGAGAATTACATCAGTGTATTCCCTCACAATAGGCATGTCTTTAAGGATTTTCCTTTCTTTAAACTCAATTACATGAGCTATATATGCGTGATTATTGGGAAATAATATCCATGCTTGAGATGATGTTGTTGAAGAATATTCATCCTCCTCCTTGAAATTGTACAGAATCTTGGATCAATTCACAATACAGAGAGTGATTTCCTTATCATGGAAATTTATGTTGGATCTATATAGGGAAAGCCAATCCATGCCCAAAATTGAATCAAATTCCACCAAATGTACTATGAAAAGGTTTTTTAGAAATTTAATCCAACGAATTATAACAGGGGAGGAGTTATATACTTGGGATAAAATAATTTCCCCATTTTTCATTTTCACCAACATCCCTACCTCCAGGATTTGTGGTGGTGTTTAAATAGTTCTAATATAAATTTTGTGATATAAAGGAATGGATAGAACCAGAATCAAAAAGTATGTTCTCAATTATTGAATAAATAACTGTTGTACCTATCACCACTTCATTTTTGGGATCTACCTCAGTGGTAGTGATGGAAAAATATACCCCTTTATACCATAGAGGTTTTTGGTTGTCTCCAAAAACCCTTGCCTTAGGGAATTGGATTGTAAAGTGTCATAGTTCCTTGTAGTTGAAGCAATGAACAATGCATTGTGGGTTGACTGGATCATTCATTTCCTCTATCACATTAGTAGGTTTCTCATGTCACTAATTTCTATCTTGGTTTCCTTCCTTCTCACACCTAAAGCATTTTTTTTGTTCCCATTATTCAATTTTGGGGGTGCTTCTTCCCACACCATTGACAAGTGGGATATTGAAATTTCATAGAATAATTTTATTTCTACATAATACCACCAAAATTAAATTCAAATTTGCACTTTTTATCCCTGTGATAACCTTTAGATTATCCAATATTGATTTCAACTTTGAGGTAAAATCAGATAATTTCCTCATATCTATCAAATTCATGGATCTCCAGTTATTTTCATAGACTAAGATTTAGCCCACCAAATAAGCGATAAACATTGAATTTGGGGGTAATGAAAAGGTCAGAGGCATATCATGAAATTATTTTGAAGTTTGTCTTGTACACCCCAGTAGATTTGTTTTATTTTTGCTTGAGGGAAAGGAAATACCTTTCCATTTTAAGTCAGAGAGTGTGAGGAAAATATTTATTGAAAAACATTTTCCAGAATTCCTTCAACTCCATAACTTCGATCTCTTCATCAAGATTTGTATTCTTGATCAAGGACCAGTACTGATCATCTTATCCCTCTATAAAATAAACATCCAATAGAAACTTCTCTTTCTCAGATCATTAAATCATGGAGAATAACTTTTCAATTGATTTTATCCATTGTTCTTCAATTAAGGGATCAGATGATCCATTTAAAGTAGGAGGTCTTTGTCGCATAAAACTATTGATTGTGGATTGTTCTATCTTAAGGGTGTTTGGGTGCTGCTTTTGATCTAGGTTTCTATTTATAACTTGAGTTATCTAATAGAGTATTATCATAATTTTTTCAATTATTACTCCAATTAGGTTGGGAATCTCATTGGGGAAGTCATCGCATTTCCTTTCGCATTGATTGTTTACTCGATTCCTCCTATTTCATGACATTAGATAGAATAAAGGAAAAATTATTAATGATTATTTTTAAACTATTAAACATGTAATGAGGAATACAATGAAATTAAAGGGGAAACTTATAAATTACATTTATTTCCTTAACTTATGAATCTCTAGGATTCAATCTATGTTATCCATGATATATTTACTAACATATATTTTTATGGGAATTTTTTTATTCTATTAATAATGATTTGTAATGAGATTTTGAATTTACCAAATCATGTCCCCTAGGAGTGTCAAACTAGGTGCATAATGAGGCTCATTGTCCTGTACTAGGTTACCCGGAGTCAGGCCAAGAACACCTTGTCATAGTTGTTACTCTTAGGTACATATATTCCAGAACAACATCCACTTGTAGTATCCATACAGGGATGTATTTTCTTGATGAACCCCACACTCTATACTAACCAAAATTTAGGGATTCTTTCTTATACTTAGTCTTATCCCTAAGTATTTCTCTAGAGTTTTCTAATCTTAATCCCAAAAGTAACTAAACTTTCCTCTGATACTAACTATAACAACCCTACTCTTTATTTCACATTAATACTTGATTTATTACATAACACTATACTAAATACAACCTAGATGATTGATAATTCTAGTGTATTTTTTAATTAGGTACATTTCATAACAATATAAAATGGGGAATAAAACATCTTTATTTAAAACTTCTTTAACGGGATCAAAATACTCCTTCAAACTTAAAACTTCATGGGATAACCTAGTGATATAAATAAGAAAGGGGTGATCTATAAATACCAGTAAGGTAATAAACATTGTATAAGTGATACATGTTAGACAATAGGCATATCAATTAGGAGTAAAAGTAACATGAATAATAAGACATGATATATCATGATAATCATAACCTGGGAAATGTGGCAACAACTTAAAACAATGAATCATAAACATAGGTCAAGGATAAACATGCTAAGACATCATGGTGGAAAAATTATCATAAAGTAATTAGGTTTACTCCTTTTCACACACATGATATATCATGATACTAAACATTACCCAATTCATTGGAGAACTATTTGGGCACACCCATCATATTCATTTCATTCCCATGCTAATATGTTCCACATAGATCATACAACATGGATTGATTCATCACAATAATTTATTACATGATCATATAATGTGGAATACATACATTTAAGTCCCCGATAAAAAATTATATGTGTATAAATTTGAATACCATTTATAGAAAATGGGTATGGTATTCACTACATTATTTTTTTTGGCATGAAAAGTCATGTTGAAATTTCGGCTGCATAACGGCGTAACTTAAAAAATAATAAAAATGGTTAATGAGGGAAAAAGGGGTCTCTAATAATTTTTAAATAAAATTTGATGTAATAGTGACATGTAAATACATGTCCCAATTTTATTAAGTTGAAATAGAATGCATAAGTTCATCAAGAAACTTGAATAAAGAAGAGAATGTGAGGATCCCTTACAGAATTTTGGCATAGTAACTGCTTAGGTAAGGGTCCAAATTAGAGTAGATAAATTATCACTAATTCAAATAACATAATTTGGAAACTAAGGGAATTATTATAAATGAATTAAAATATAACCAATTTAAATTAAAATAAATAATTTCAAAGAAGGTTCTAGAATTTGAAAGGATGAGAGGAAGGCCCCTTACTTGAGTGTGTAACTCCAAAAGCTTAGGAGGGGATTCATGAGGGCTTAGAGGAGCCTTGGGAGGACTCTAGAGAGTATATGGAAGAGTATGGTCTTTCTCTGATGAGGTTTAGTGAAGAGAAATGGGATCTTGGGTGCTGTTATATAGGAAAAGAGGGGGATTTCTTTATTATTTAGGTTTTGGACTCTACATAATAAAATATCCAAAACCACAAACCATCCCTTCGTTTTTTTTATCATGGTTTATTAAAAAAGAGGGTGGTTCTTAATATTTTATAAATATAATGGTCTAACTTATTAAAATAATTCTCTTTCTTATTTGGAGGTCGGTTACACTCTTAAATAAATGATTTTAAAACCTTAAAATATATTATAAGTTTTGGATAATTCATTAAGGATATTCAAAATAAATAAAATAATTTTATTTTAAAGGGAAAAATATATTTGGTTGTGGATATCATTTATAGATATTATTACATCACTTTTGGGTCATTGTGATCTCATAAAACACAAAGTATATTTATACAATATTTAATATTTACCTAAAAATTGGATTGTATCAAAAAATTATGAAAAAATAATTATTTGATAATTTAGATGTTATGATTAAAAAAATAATTATCATTTTATCTAAATAATTTTCTCAATATTTTAATTTTTACTTTTAAAATAAAATCTATATTTATTATGAAAAGTTGGGATTTTTGACAATAACATTTTTTGAACCCTTGTAAAAAATAAATTTGACTTCATAAAAATTATATGATCATTTATATATGATAAAAATTATTTAATAATATTAAAATATTATTTATTTCAAAAATCCATTAATTCATTAATTGAATTTTAATATTAACCAAAAATACAATCTATGCTTTATTTTATCAAAATAAAAATCATTTACAAAGTAACAATAATAGGATGAAAATATATTCATTATTCTATACAAAAAAAAGTACACATTAATATTTGTAGGGCCTTTATATATATCCCTTTAATACACTATAAAAATCTCTAAGAGTACGGTGCATGATGGTGGGACTTTCATGGGGTGGTTCGGTGAACTTGGTTTGGGTCATGATCTTGATGAGCTTGAACTTCTCCTGTAAATGATTTTTCTCATGATTATGTTGTTATATATTAGCTTGGAATTGGTCAAGGGAAAATCCCAGAAATGATATCTCCCTCAGAATCTCCAATAAATGGGATTTATAGGGTATGATCCTGCTGGTTGAGGTCATCACTTCCTTTGTCTATGTCAATTGGATTTGTTAAAACACTATATTTATAATAATCACATGGTAACTATTCAATGGCTATATTATCAATGGTAATGATACTTAATAGTCTTTTAAATCTAATTGGATATAATAAAAGATAAGTTCATGTGTTTTCTATAACCATAATATATAATTAGACATTTAATAAAAAAGGGTAATTTTATTTATAATAGTTTAGGTCGTTATAGGATATCATGCTAATTTCATAGGTCATATCCAAAGTATGATAATTAGGGTGTTATAGTAAATTGAGTTATTTTAGTTCTCGGGATGATGCTATAAAAGGATCGGTCATTATAACTCTACCGATCTGTTTAGTTCTGATTTATATACCTAATGCTTATGATGTTCGTGAGCACGACTAGGGAGAGCATCAAGCATATGACTACCATATATTTGATCTAGTTCACTTTTAAGTGGGTGGTTTCCCACTCCTACTAAATTGGTTCTTGGTAAAAGTGTTTTGGACTCATCTGTGGCCTCTTTTTAGTGGTGGATAGAGTGTGTGTCATGGTATGAGTTTCCATTTTCATCAAATAATGACTTGAACACTCCTAAGGTGGGGAGTGTCAGGTTAAATGTGTTTTATTGTTTACTTTAAAGTAGAGGGATTGAAACCATAAAATACCACCTAGGAATGGTCACCCCAGTTTCTAGAAGTTATTAGACAAGTATTTTGGGTTATCTAGTCCTTGATATGATACTCAAGATCAAACATGATTATGGGTTGGGATCAAGTATGGATTATAGATTCTGACATAGGGTGCGTAAGTGACCAAGGGATGTAATGATTTTAATATGTATTGATTTTTTATAAGAATCACATTGATTAAATGGTTGGCAGTGTATAAAAAATTTAAGGACACCATAAGTCATGACTGGACTATGATGGGGGGATTTGAAATAATCATAGGATGCCTTATTTGTGAGTACATCATGGTCAAATAATGAAGATGCATTGGTAGGTGAAACCAATCACTTTTAAAAGAAGTCAAACCATTATGGTATGACTATTATTCTTGCTTGTAGTTGGTTATGGTTGGTTGGGAAACCATGTTAGGCACTTATTCTTGGATATGATAGAAGTGCCTAAAGTCTTATTAGTAATCGTTAATGATGTCCTCTTATTGTACACTTAGCGTAGTAATGATTATTCCCTATATCTAGACATCATCTAGGGTATAGTGAGAGATCATTTGTTATACATTAAGATAAAGGAATAAATTAAACTTCTTTTTGGATTGATAAATAAAATCTTTTGTATTTACCCTCTATAGGTATGGATAATCATAGAGGCTTTGTTTTTCTAGAGTAATACTAGGATTCCCATATAGTAAGTCATTAGATGGACTCAAAGACAACATCCAATTCTTTTACTTTATCCTCAGGTGATATACTAGTATTGGGATTAGTCAATTTTCTTGATACGTAGACGTTTTGGCTATGTACCAATGTCTTTTTTGTAAACTCCAGAGAATAGACAACATTGGATGTGCTCCTTGGACTCTGGTGGTTGATTTTGAGGTTACCACGGACTTACAGTCAGTATTGGTTGATATTTATAGAGTGTAACAATCCAAGGGTGATGGATCAAGTATACACCTAAATTTATGATTTGGAATGATAATAGAAATGATTAACTCGTCAATATAAATCACCAAAAGCTGGTTACATGCTTCAGTGAGTGTGCTCTAGATAATATCAATGTTTCTTGAAATAGAGGCTTAGTAATAAAGTTTTGGATGCATCAGTTCCTAAAACTGATCATTTTTTTAATATAGTTAGACATAAGTGGATCAACTTACATTCTCTTACATGTATGAATACAGTCATGTGAGGAACCCCATCAAGAACATCTTCAGTGGTGAAAATTACAATGTAAGAGTCGATCAAATAATTTCAAAGAAAATATAGCTCGACCAGGTAAAGCATAGACAATGGTGATTTGACCATTTCAATCTCATAAAGGACCAGGATCAAAGTCCTTAGGTGCAGATGGGTGTTATGAGTTGAGAATTATTCCAGAAGCATTGTTAGGATGCTCAGTCCGTTTTCTGATAGAAAATTTGATTATGAGAGTATCATCGATCATAAGTTTCAATGGAAAATATATAACCTATGGAGGGTAAAACCATAGTCTATATAATAAAAAATATGACGATGTGATCATGTATTGGGTTAGATTAGTTTGGTAATTCTTTGTATTAATGTTTCAGTTTTGAGTATGAGCGTTGGCTCATGTTTTAACAGATTGTATACTATATTCTTAAATTGATTCTTGAATATGTGTTGCACATTTAAAACACAACATAGAAATTTTATCCAAATTTTCATGATGCAGGTATGTTAGATGATGTTTATGTGTTCCCAATGACTTCTTAAAAATGAGAATTTATAAGGTGGGGAGGTTGTAATGCCACATGTTTCTAAACCATGTAAATTCTAAAGGAATTTTTGGAATTTTTGTTTGGTGGATAGGATAAATCAAATATTAATAATTTAATTTAAATTAAAAGATTTATATCACTTAAAAGTGTTGTATTTTGTTGTGGTTTAGGGTTAGAGAAGTGTCTCGTAATTTTGGATGACTTTCAAAAGCATCGGTCTTTGAAAACTCATTTTTGGCAAAAGCAGATAGGGGTGTACAGTTTTTTAAAATTGTGATGCCCTCAAGGGTAAATTGTGTGGCCCTATAAGGGGTGCCTCGTGTTTTTTCAATCCATGAACCTATGGCCACATGGACATATAACATTCTAGAAGAAAAATGAATAGGAGAACCACACCGGCTACACACAGTTTTCCTAACTATGTGCTAGTCGTGCATGGTGAGGGTTTCCTTATACAATGTCAATGCACAGTTGGAACACGGTTTTCCAAACTTTTCATCTCATTTAAAGGGGAAAAGTTACCATTTTCACCCTCTAATCCTTAAAGGGTTTTCCCTCCTTTTTCTCCCCCATTTCTTTAATAGCCATTCTTGTGTTCTCTTCTACTTCCTCCCACTTCCATGGTGGTTTATCCTTCATTTGGATTTGGAATAAACTATTGTTCAGTGCATTTTAATCTTAGAGGTAAGGCTTAGACTCATCTTATATCCCTTGTTTATTTTATTAATCATATGGAATTATATTTTCTTATGAGATCATTTGCCTTATTTTCAAGGTATTTGATAATTCTTCTAATTTATATCATTCCATGTCAAATCAAAGATCAATAATGGAGTATTGAATCATACTAGGAATAAGGAAGGTGGTTTAATGATTTTCCATTAATTTATATCATGTTTATAAAATATGTCATTGTGCCATATGCTGTATTTTTTGTTCATAACCCTGAAAATGTATAATTATTTATGTACAACCAAATTCATTAAATTTTATTTTCATTGTGATTCTAATTGAACCATTATAGGTCATTAACCTCAAACTAAACCACACCCTTGGGGTGTGTCACTTATATGCCATGACCCTTATGCTTTAGGTTTGTAATTAAGATCACCCTTTGATCATATTAACTTTATTTTCTTCAAATGATATGGTTAAATGGAATTAGGTTAACTATAAGTTGTTTGGGTGAATTACTTAGCTTACAATCCTTATATATAATATTTTAGAAACATCCTTCATAAATGAAATATCTAATTAAAATTGAGTGAGATGTTTAAGGCAGGGATTTTCCTTTTTCCATGACAAAATTATTAAATAAAATTATTGACTCCTTCACTCATAAGTGAATTGAAAAATATAATTAATTTAATTATTTAGGTTTTGGATCAAATAATGAATGTCAGGTACACTACATGTCCTACTTAATTACTTGTAAAAATAATGTCCCAATTTTTATACATGAATCATGATATGAAATGCTTATAGACATGGACTCTATTATTCAAGCTTGAATTATGATATGATATGATTGCAAGAATAACCTTATTTATTTAAAAAATTTAAATGGATTGATGAGTTATATTATTCCTTGAGAAATTTCTGTGTTCCATATTTTTAAATCCATATATTTTCTCATAGGTTGAATGAATTATATACTCCTTGAGTGATACTCGGGTTCCTTATGAGGTATTCCTTCCACATGCTAATAGGCTGATTAAGACTACATGTACCATGAGGTACACTTAGGTTTCTTAAATGGAATGCCTTGGACATACTTAGAGGTCAAATGAATTATGTTAGTCTATGGGGGTGACACATGGCTTCCTTACATGGAAATCCTTGGATTGGATCATCGATTAAATTAATTGTATCAGACAATGGAACAATATTTGGGTTCCTTATATGGAACACCTTGTATGGGAATATTGGTTAACTAATTTACAATATGCATTAACCAATATATGTATTACCAAGTAGGAATACCATCAACAGGCTCGTAGAAAAAATGATATTTTATTACTTTCTTGATCAACTTTATACATGTAAGTTGTGGGTTTAACCTATCTCATATATGACTGTTATACTTTCATGACCTTGTCTATGTTCCCTGGTTGGGATGTTTTGGTTGATACCTTAATAAAATAAGTGAATCTTGTGCTACTAATATGTGGATGCCTTGGCCTTTCACCTTGGGTCCTCACTGATGTATGTATATCTCTGAATATATATTGTTACTTATATGTATATATTTTTATTTATATGCATATATATACATGATGGAATGTCATAGATATTCTGTATTAGGATGAAGTAGGTGTGGTTGTCCAGGTGTCCTTTTAGGAAGTTGAGCACGACTTATTTGCATTTATTTATTTATTGCCTTATTGATCTACTAGCATATTACTGTATTTTATATTAATAGATTGGATAACATTATACACTGTTGGTGGTGACCTAATGAGTTTATATCACACCGTGTTCAGGCCTTCATTGGTACCCAAACAAACCTCATGATTATAGGTTCAATATCATGGATTTATACTTGTGTTAATACTCTTGATCATGGGATCATTGGAGTAGAAGACTGATCTGTAGCTCAAGATACTCAGGGAGATAGCCTTTGTAAATTTTATTCTTTTCTGTGTGTATTTTTTATGTATTACTAACTGCATGTCTACAGCTTTTATTTTATAGCATCACATGTTCATACATAGTTATTCATTCATTTGTTATTAATTTTCATGTGTTTTTATGATCTTCCACTAGTCAATTATTTATATTTATTCCAGTGTTCATTATCTTTTATACTATTATGTTGCTCTAATCATGAGTGTATAGTCTTCCCACCATACCATATTTATACCATCACTACTATTCACTAACCACTAGCATACGGGGAGGTGTTCTTGAGGCCATGTCATTGACCAGCTCGGGGCACAGGTTTAGTGGATTTTGGGATGAGACATTACATAAACTGTTTCACCTCATATAGAAAACCCATATTGCTAGAGAAAGTAAAATTCCATATATAAATAAAATAAAATATATATATATTACTCCAAATGAACTTATAGTATATACATTGATTTATAAAATTTTCTTTAAAACTTAATTATGTAATTATATCATTAAATCATAAATACCATAGTTAATATGCTTATTTTAAACCATAGATTGAAATTTTGAGCTTGCAAACTAAATACTTAACTTAATATAAAGGAATCCTTTAGGTTGTTTCATGTAAACATCCTCATAAATATTACTATTCAAAAACTACATTTTTGTGACACCCTGAGAATTTTTAAATGAACATTATGTTCAATAGTATATACAATATGAAGTACCAAGCTTAAACAAACCATGAAATATTATTATTCTTTGGTCGTTATAACATAGTCATTGAATTGGTGGATATGGATAGAAGTAACAAAATTATATATATATATATATATATAGTTCATAATCAATAAAAATATTTTGATAAGTTCATAGGAAATGAACACTCAATTTTCTGTAAAGTTGTTTTATTCTCCAAAATATGTTTTCTATAAAAATGGTCTTATTGAGAGAATAATATAATTAATTTTTAAAAATTATAGAAATTTAATTTGATAAAAAAAATATCATTTTTAAAATCTCCATATCAAAATTATCCAAGGGTGGATTTTTTTTATTTTTATAAAAGATTTATTTTCTAGTTAATAATGAAAATATGGATTTTTACTAAAAAATTGTATTTTTGTTTCAAATATTTACAAAGTTTCATTTTATATTAAAATGTTTGAAAATTAAAATCAGTTATCTAATATTATAAATAATTCAATTAATTTTATATAAATAAATGTTACTGTTGAATTTTTTAAAAAAATATTTTTATATGTAAAAATATATTCTTCTAAAAAGCTATTTTTCTTTGCATTTTGTATTTTTAAATTTAATTAATTTCTTATACATATAGAAATTTAATCATTAAAAAAATGATTCCATATTTGGAATCGGGATGTATAATTTTTTTACATCGGCCTCTTTTATTTTTTATTAATATGAATAGTAACCATAATAAATTTTTGTTACCATTTTAAATGTAAAATGGGTTAATGAGTGTTAAAACTATTATAATAAGATTTAAAATTCATTAAAAACATGGATTTATTTAATTCTATAATTCTATTTCATCCAAAAAATTAAAATATGACCTTTTGTTTCCATTTAAATTTGATTTTGACATTTATAATATTTAAGTAACATATAAAGTCAAAAATATCACTTTCGTGCTTTTAATATTTATAATATTTTATGATGGGAATAAAAAAAACATAGGTTAGGTTCTAAATAGTTATTTTAATGATAAAATTATTTTTATCATGGTGATTTATTATTAATTTTTAGTGATTAAACAATTACCTTAAATGCTTACTCAACACTGACATGGTGTTTGTGCAAGTAGTAGATAGCTCAAGTAAATTATTTTAAACTCTAAAAATAATATTTTTGGGTGATTTAAATTTTCCCATGAATTTATAAGAGAACTATAACATATTATATAAGTTTTAAAGTTTTATATTCTATTTAAATTTATGTCGTGTTTTTTTTCAAATTCAAATTATGTGAATTGTTCTTAAAATGGAATTAATAGTATTTTATGTTAAGTAATATTTTATTAAATTATTTAAAAAGAAAAAACAATATTTCAAGAAGAAAATATGTATTATAAATGTTATAAAATTTCATATCTTGTAAATTTATTATCCAATTTTTACCTTATAAGTAAAATTATAACCCTTTAATATTGAAAAAGTCATTACCATAGTTAAGGTTAAAATTTATTAACTAGGGGAATAAATCAACATGATGAGATTTAAAATTATATCTGAACAAATATAAATTTTATATGATGTTTATATCAATACCATATCTTCATTATCATCAAATAAATATCATTTTTGAGCCATTTACATGATTTAGACGCATATTATATTATAATATTTCATGTATACCCAAAAATGAAATTAATGATATTTTTTAATAAATGATATTTTTAGAATGATTTAATATTCATAAAAAATATATTCATCCAATTGATTGGTATATGGTGTAAAATCTTAAAAATGGTCCATTTATGAGTCATTATTCCATTTATGGAAACATTCTTAAACCTTAATGTGTAAAAAACATCCATATCTCGATAATTGTCAAAAGGGTTAATAGGGGTTAAAACTAAGAGATGAGGTTGAAAACAATACCAAAACTTGTCACTATTTTATTTTATGAGACTATTTCATCTCATAATCATACTATATATTAAATATATCAATTTGGTTTTATTTTTCTTTAAAAATTAATTTATATTAATTTAATACTTTATGTAATTTCAAAAGTTCCCTCCCCTCTCTTATAAAAGAGGACCTCCACTCCTTCATTATTCACAATGTTTTGGAATTATATTTCACAATATCCATTCCATAATAACTTCCTATATTCCTTCCCCTAATATTATATATTCTATTCTTTCAAAAATTCTAGCCGTTCATGGCTTAAGGTGTAAGGCAAAAGAAATTTCCCAACGAAGAGGTATAACTCTTAACCGATCATTTTCAATTTTGTGTCTTATTTTACCTCCTATAAATATATGGTATCCATTATAAAATAATTATATAATTATATTAAATATTATTTGTTATTTGTTATTATTATGGGAAATGGACAACCATTATCCACCATATTCCCATCCGTTGGAAAAATATAACATCGCTCATGTGTATGTGTGGACTATCACCTCCACAAAAAAAATGTAATTCTTTTTTCACTTATGCGTTACAAGGATGTTAATAAAGATAATTTAATGAATATATATGATATATTTTATATAATAATGATTATTTAAGGGTTAATTATTACTTACCTTTCTTTTTTCATCCGTTAAAAATTGAAAACAACATTCATGCATACCTACGACCAACCATCTCTATGAAAGGTGTAATTGATTTTTCTCTATATAACTTGTAGAGAAGAAACTATATATATATATAATGAATATATATGATATTTATATTATTTTTAAAGTTATGAAGATGACATAACTATGATCAAAGTATAAGGACTAGAATTATCAAATCAAAATTCTCATTAAAACAGAAACAGTTAACACCCAGAAACGACAATTGTAGTTAGAAATTATTATTAAATGCATATTGAAATGTTATAAGTGGATAATATATGATATTATAAGTAATTAATGATTATATTATATAATTATAAAAAATTTAAATTTATTATACATGATTTTATATTTCTTTTGAATCGTGTTGAACTTGAGGTAGGTGTTTTCTCGTGTCACTTATGAAACTGGGAGACATGTATCATATTCACCAAATGTTTACTTTTTGTGGTGTATATAATTAATATAAATGTATTTTATTATTATTTTCATTAATTTTATGGTGATTTAAAAATATATATAAGGTTCTCTCTCTATTAGGAGGTTTTGATTCAGAGATTACCAAAGCGGTAAGGGTTCTTCATCTCAATATTGTTTCATTGATACATGTTTGATGTTATTGACCTATTTATGTTTCTGAGATGTATATAGTACCCCTTTTAAAATATATATCATGATTCTCCTTATGTTCTATATTTTTAATGTTTCATTTTATGTTATTCTTTCATGGGCCTTACGATTAAAAAATTTCCAAATTGGTAAGGGATTTATGTTTCAATATCATTTTAACTAGGATTATTTATGCTTGAATTTTCATTGATGGAAATTATATGATATTTTATTAAAAAAATCCATCTCATTTTATTATCTCTTATTTATTTCTATTGAATAGTTTTATTCCTTTTATTTTCCTCACTTTAATAACTCAAGAGACCGAATGAATGTTTTTAAGGAAGAGTAACTTTATTTCCCTCTTAAGTTAAAAATCAATTTTCTTCCACGTATATGTATTCTAAAAATGTTTTAAATAATGTTTTTATTTTCCTCATATTATTGTCTTATTTTAATTTTAACCATGTTTTACTTTTTAAAAAATGGTTTTAAGGTAATTTTCTTTTTATTTTATAAATAAGTTAATTTTGAATTTTTATGAAAAACGTGAAAGGAATATTTGTTTTAACATAAAAAAATGAATAAATTTTATAAACATTATGACTGAATAATGATATGAATATTCATTTAAAATTTTTCAAGGTTCAATTCAAAGTAAATTTCTTCCTTAATATTTGGTAAATTTTTAGTTTTTAATAAGTCTTTTAAAATTTAAAAATGGTATTTTCTTCAAGAATTATTTTGATGATATTTTAGAGGAATTTTACTTGTAGGATAACATAATTTTATGTTATATAGTATTTAATTAAAATATGATTCAGTGAAACCATATTTATTATTTCTATGTATGTTTTATGGTTATAATAATGAAACATGTTTTCTTTTCCACGGTTTATGTTATGATTAATGATTTTAAGATCTTATGGAATACTTGTGAATGGGATTATAATAATGTGCTGGGTGGGACATGAATTATATATCTCTACAATACATTAGGTAAATATTTTTTTATGAGCTAAAATGGTACATATAAGGTTATTACAAGAATGAAAAAATAGGGCACATGGGAGGTTATCCCAAACCCAAAAAAATGGTACACATGAGTGTATCCCAATCTCAAAGAAAGTAAACGGGTGGTTATCCCAATCCTAACATGTTATGAATGTCTTGGGGGTATTCCTGAACTCATATTTCTATGATTACTATTTTTGTCACACTTTATTCCACTCTTTTATGGCATGATCTTATGAAAATGTTATGCTCTCATAGCTCGTGTTCTTTAATCCCTTTATGATTCATATCTTTTGAACTGCCATATTTTATTCCAGGACTCATGTTTATGTTCTAAAAATTATCAGGTATGATTTTCAAAGGTTAAGATCTTTTTATCACAACCTTTATGATCATGATATGTTTAAATTATCATTAATATCTCCCTTGTTTACCCTTACTGAGCATCTAATATTTCCCTTTATGATGTTTTCTTTTCCACAAGAGATAAATAAAAGTTTTAAGTATAATTTTATTAAGAAGGGTGGTAGTTATAAAGAACTAAGTGAGATATAATGAAAATATTTTATTAACCATTTGTTTATGTATCCAATTTTCCAAATACACTAAACCTTTACGGTTATTAGGCCTATATTTTAAAAATGTGATGAATATTCATCTATTCTCATATAAAATCCTTATATGAAAAGTGTGGGTCACTATAGTTGATATCATAGGATAGTTTTGGTCAATAATTAGAGATTAGGATTAGAGATATTTGGTGAATACCCTAGGGATAAGTATAAGTATATGATAACATCCTGATATTTTGGTGAGGAAGATATTATGTACTTTTCCTAGTAATACATCCATATCTAGATACTACAAGTGGGAATTTATTTGTAATAGATATATATAAGGGTAATAACCATGAAAATAATTGTTTTATTATATATCAATCATTGTTCTGGTGCATGGGGATTGTTCCCTTACTTTACACCTGGTTTGACACTCCTAGAGGATATGCTTGGGTTAATTTGAATTTTCTTTATGAACTGTTATGATGGATTTGAATAGATGATAACCATGAATGTACTAGGTTCAACCTAAGGAGTAAATGATTTAAAATAAGATTTCATGATTTAGACATCATATGAATTATTTTTCTTGATTATATGAATCCTCACTATGAATATTTTTTCTCACATTATACTTTTTTATTTTAATTAATGGATGGAATTAGGAGGAATCATGTTAACATAGAATGTAACATGTAATGGAATGATTATCCTCATGAGCAACAAAATGAAATAAGAATTTGAATGCCAAAACTTGTGATTATTTTTAATTAGTGATCTGATTATATATTTAAAAATATAAAACTGGGTGAGTTTCCTAACACAACTAATAAGAGAAAAATGGAGTTTCATGAAGGCCATAGAGGGAAGAATATTCATCATTCTATATGTCAGGAATGCAGGAAGCATTCAAATAAATTTCTCAAAGGAATGAGAATATTTTTTTTGTGTACAATAGAAGGGAATAGAGCATGTAATTTATGAAGAAAAATGAATATTTCAATGTAAGTAAATGAAGTTCATCCTATGGTACCATTTATAGTATAATGCCATATATGTGGGGAATATGATAATTATCTGATCCAATAAACTAATCTATGGGTAAACTTCTATACCAAGAGATTACATATGTTATACCAATCATTGAAGTCAAAAGATTTAAGTATTTATTTAGTAGTATTTGAAAATTATATTGTAGAAGTTTTATATCAATGATTGTAAAGACCCGGAAATTTCAAGGAAGTTTTTTTTCTTAATTTCTTTGGAATTTTATGAGTGCGCAGTTTCAAAAGGCACCTGATTTTTAGCCCCGATGTTCCCAAAATCAATTTCCAAAATTTAGCTCGGGTACGTTCAGTAAATGAATGAGAGGGTTTTTCTATCTTTTGAACCGATGCTCGGAATTGAAATCTGAGGGCACCGATGAACTCACAACGCCGGTAATTACTTAAGGGGACTTTTGTCGCGGTTGTGTTTGCACGGGTGGAGAAGTTAAAAGTTGTGGATTGAATGAGGAATGAATAAAATTGTGAAACAGTTTTATTTTTATATCTAAGGTGGTTTTATCCTACATGGGGGAGTTAGGGTGGGACCCACAAGCACCTAACTACCCATGTAATGATAAATGTGAGGTGGAGCCCACACGAGCCCCAACCCTTCACATTCCCTTAAAATATTCAACCCCCCCCCCCTTCTTAATTTGTGAACTCCCCATAACTCTCATTAACCCCCCATTAAATCTCCCTTGTTTAATTTTGTCAACACTCCCATTTATGATACCCCTCACCTCCTCCTCTTCCCCTCTTAAATTATTGCCAACATACCCTAATTAATGAGATGAGCTTCATTTAATTAATTAAGTGGTTTGTTTTTGGATTTTAAATTCTTTGTGATGGGAATAAAAATAATATCAAGAGATATTATTTAGTTTTGGAGCTTTGGGTGTGTGGAGAAATATATTAGTGAAGTTCTAGAGTTTTTGGGAGAGCTTTGGTGTGAAGAAGAAAGAACTTCCATCCGACGAAGAACGGAGCTTCTTCAACGAAGAACGCCGCTTCTGCGAAGATTGAAAACACGCTTCTTTTTATTCCTCTACATCAAGGGAGGAAATACAACCGTGGGGAACTCGCCAACGATGACGGTTCTTTCTCAGCGTTGACGGAGTGGAAACGCTTTCCCCGCGACAAATGAACGCCCGACAAGTTTATCGAGGTAGGGGAATTATATTTGATTTTCTCATTACCTTTTGAGAAAAGAACAACGAGTGCGGACCAACCCCTGCCCGGTTGATCCACGGATCCCTCGTTCATTCGGGTTGGATGCGGGGTTAATTTTCAGGATTGGATTTGAGTTTGATCTTGATTGAAAACCTCTAACACGGAGGGCACGGGCTAATGAACAAGCCCAGACCCCCCCCCCCCCCCCCCCCCCCCCCCCCGCGCGCAAAATATTTGTTGTGTGAGGATTGAAGGCGGCGATGAAACGGGTATAAAAAGGTGTTTGGAAGCCGTCGTAGTGAAGAACGGGTCCCGAGAGAGCCGCTGGCGTAGACGGTGGGAAAAACGGACCACCGGAGCGTGTCCGGTGATCCGCGGAAGGTGGTGGCGGCGCTGGTGACCAGAGGCGGCCGCCGGAGCAGTCCAGACACCTGGAGGTGGCGATGCCCCAGCGCGCCGTTGGAGAAGACCCGCTGAGGCTGTGACGCGGCGGCGAGGTGGAAGATCCCGTGCGGTCGCAGGATCTAGGACGGCGGGGCGGCGCAAAGCGCTGCCGGTGTCAATCAAGGGTGAGGGGCAGCGCCCCCCACTCTGTGGATTCCGCTCGGTCACGCTGGTCGAGCCGCAGCTGGCCACGCGGCTGGGTTGCGCCCAACTAATCCGGACCCGGACCCGAGTCGGGTTTACCTAGATCGGGCCGACCAAGGGGGTGTCGGGCCGGGTCGGACCGGGCCCAGACCCCCTATTTTCGGACCGTTTTCGGTTAAATAGAAATATCTTGAGCTACGGACCTCCGATCGACGCACCGTCAGTTGCGTACGATTCCTTGGATCGAGACGGTCGCTTTGGTATATTACACTCAAGTTTTTAGAGAAATTTGGGTATGGCCGGGATGGTTCAAACCCAAAACCAATCGGGCCTTCGGAGCGGAAACGCTTATAACTTGAGGACCGGACGTCCGATTGACGTGTCATTGACTACGTTGGATTTCTATTGATGAGATTGTTCTTTTGGAGTACTCTAAGTGGGTTTCGAATGATATTGGAATATGTTCGGGTTGGTTTTAGCTTAAAAACCAACCGGGCCCCTGGAACAGAAAAGCTAATAACTCACAGACCGGGCGTCCGATTGACGCACCGTCTGTTGCGTTGAGACCCCTATGACGAGGCGGTCCTTTGAGATACTTCCACGTGAGATTACGTGACACTTGGAAGTATCGACAAGTAGCTCATGGAGCTGATCCTCCCGGAGACGAGCATACGGAGTGCAGAGACCTAGTAGCTGGCTGAGACTTGATGACTGCTCATCGATCGACTCGGAGTGATTTGGATGGCCCAATGGGGTGCGCTTGGTTGTAGCAGCAGACCCACGGTGGAGGAGCTCTTGGTTGTAGCGGAAGACCCGCGGTACTCAACAGAAGGAGTAAGTATGTAGGCTATGAGGGGGTGCATTTGGTTGTAGCGGCAGACCCATGGTGGGAAGCGCTTGGTTGTAGCAGCAGTCCCACAGTACTCGACAGGTCGAGTACTTCAGCAGTCCAAGGTTAGTGGGAAGCGCTTGGTTGTAGCGGCAGGCCCACTGTACTTTACATAGTAGGAGTTCTCCAGCAGTCGTGGTTTCGACATCATGAATAAAATCCTGGTTTGAGCTGAGTCAATGACCTTTGTGTTTACCTCATGATTGAGATGGGTCACTTGATAACTTAGGTATATGTCTGGGCATATACCTAAGTAGTGGTTATCCATTGATTTCATAACCTTTGTGTTTCCTCATGATTGAGATGGGTTACTTGATAACTTAGGTATAAGTATGGGCTTATACCTAAGTAAGGGTTATCTGTTGAGATCCTTATTTGTGGTTATCCTTGTTAGATTTAGTGAGACCTTGAGGGTATCAGGGTCCCTACTGAGTATCGTTATACTCACCCCTGCACGGGCTATGTCTGCACCTTATTGTGTTGGATGTAGACGACGGACAGTGCTGACAGAGACCGAGTGTACGAGGACTGGATGGTACCCGGAGGTGGACCTCACGACGAGTCAGTACCTGGAGGTGGACTTCACGACGAGTCGGTACTCGGAAGAGGTTGGTGGGCGAGAGCGTTGAGGAGGCTATCTGTACCTACCCTTCAGGTAGGATCCGAGGTGGATGACCCAGGAGCTGCCTCTATCTTCCAACTGTTTGTCTTTTTTGTTGTACTTTCGTTCAGTTGTAGCTTTACTTTTCAGTTGGGTTTGTATTCTGGCCCATTTACTTTTCAGCACTTTCTCTTGTACTTAGTGTATTACTTCCACTTGTACTCTGGTTGGATGTGTTTATGTTTTATAAAGGCAATGTCTTTCCAGTTATCGGGATTTACGCCTTTGGTTCTAGTCATCAGCCCCTGGCCTATGGAAGGCGGGCTTTGGGTAGTCACGGCACGGGCCCCAAGAACGGGTCGTGATAAATTGGTATCAGAGGAGTCGGTTCTACCGCAGAACTTAGGACTCTAATATTTTCTTTCGGTGAAGCAATAGTGTTAAGGGTATTAAGTGTGGTCTTCAGTTCAGGGCGTCTAGTGTTGGTGCGGGCGGCCGACGTGTCTATACACCAGGACCTTGACTTCTGATTTCCGACTCAGTGCATGAAAACACTGATTTCATGTGTGTTTTCAAAAGTTTCTTTTAAATCAGCTCAAATTAGTTCAGCTCACTAGGTATAGTCTTTGATCGTGTCGCATCTATTTCTTTCAGGAGGTCTCCCCGTGGACGACCAGCTAGAGCCCCGAGATTTGTACGTACTGACAGGACACCGAGCAATGAGGACTCAGTACAGGGCCCTCATCCAGTAGAGGCACCAGTGGTACTACCACCCGTTGGGCCACCGATGCCACCATCCCCAGCAGCAGGCGATGCACGCCTCTTAAGCGCACTGCACGAGTTCCAGCGCTAGAGGCCACCCAGGTTCCGGGGAGAGATGGACCCACAGGCGGCTGAGGACTGGCTGGAGGCTGTGGTGAGAGTATTCAGGCTAGTAGGGATGCTAGTAGACTTTATGGTAATCCTTGATTTCAGCCTCCTTCAGGCAGCAGCAGGCAGATGGTGGAGCCTGATGCTCCAGATGCACGACGAGGTGACACTTCTATGGGCAGACTTCGAGAGTCTGTTCTGGGTGGATTTTGTACCAGCCACCCTTCGAGCGGTGCGTATTCAGGAGCTACTGCATCTACAGCAGGGTATCATGACGGTGGCGCAGTACTCAGCGAGGTTCACATACCTCTCACGCTACTCTACAGACATGGTATGGGACCCGTTCTTCAGGGCTTGGACCTTCGAGCAGGGGCTCAGGCGAGAGATTAGAGCTTTAGTTGTCTCTCATAGCATCCCGACGCAGATGGGGGTGTTGGAGCGAGCCCTCTTAGTGGAGAGTTTCCTTGTTGAGCAGTCTCCAGCAGTGGGACCCACCACTAGCCGGCATGCAGCAGAGTCTTCTGCAGCTGGCAGTAGACAGATGATGCAGAGGTCCAAGAGGACCAGACCCACAGGTGGTCGACCGCATGACTCAGGATCGTGTGTGCGAGGCACCCGGGGTGGAGAACGACTTACTAGGAGTGGACAGTGTTACTCCTGCAGCAGGCTTGGTCACATGGCACGTGACTGTCCGACCCGCCATACAGATGATCTGCAGATAGACGAAGGACCTCCCAGGCAGAGATAGAGGTTCAATTGAGGCAGACCGTAAGGAGTAGGAGACCGAGGTGGAGGAGCTGGCCGTGCAGCTAGAGGTGGACGACGCTTCGAGGTGTTGCCACCACCACCACCAGAAGGTCCACCCCGACCACAGGGAACGGGTGGACATGGGAGAGTATAGCTTCAGGCAGCTGAAGCATATGACTGTGGAGCTCTGTAAACAGGTGTACAGGAGCGGGACTAGTTCCAAGCATGGAGGCCTTTGTTCTTGGTTCTTCTAGCTTCCTTGTTGTTGTTGTTCGTGGTTGTTATGTGTCTTTACTTTGAGATGCAGTAATAAAATACACTTATCCTTGTGACGTTTACTTTCCTGACCTTTTTGTTTGGTTGATATTAAGAGTTTCTGATTAAAACTGTTGACTTGACCCTCACTTGCGAGATTCCTACTGGAGGATACCTAGTGACCACACACTACTTCCGACGGTGTGACTCGACCCTTGGAGGCGAGAGTAACGGTTGGATCTCTTGGTAATAGCGTCGAGGCCTTACGACGTTGTCCATGGAATGAAATAGTACCGTTCATGTCAGGATTGACTATATTAGGCAAAGAACGTGGTTCATCCAGGGGATGAGACCATATTTCTCTTTTCGGCAGAGGATAAATCCCAGCAGCTCTTTGGTAGGGTGTAGACGAAGAATGGTGGAGATGAGTACTTACAATTGTCTAGTCTCACCCATTGTTCGTTGAGCGAATGGTTTACGGTTCTCTCCAACTCAATAGTCTCAGGTGTATCTTCTCTTAGAAGGACATGAACCTGAGACAGCAGTTTTGGCTTGAATTCCTCCAAGAATATAACTTTGAGATAGGTTATACTCTTGGGGAGGGGAACGTTGCAGCAGATGCTCTTAGTTGGATATCGGGCATTCAGTTGTTAGGAGTGGCGAGACAGCAGCTGGCCGCATTTCAGATATCCTTTGTAGATAGTGATGGAGTCAGCACATGTAAAACCAGAGATGGTTCATCCTATGACGGAGAAGGTGTAGATCATCCATGAGCGGATGAAGACTGCACAGAGCAGACAGAAGTCCTATGCTTATAGGATATGAGACCACTGGAGTTTGAGGGTGACGACCACGACTTCTTACGGGTCTCACCTCGACAGGGTCTACGGAGATTTGGCCGGGGTGGCAAGTTATCTCCACGTTTCTTCGGACCTTTCCAAGTCCCTAGAAGAGTAGTCAAGGTGGCTAACCGTCTGACCTTTCCACCTCAGTTGCACCGGGTGCACAACGTCATTCACGTATCTCAGCTGAGGAGATGTGTGCATGACCTATCCGTCTTCATCGACCACGGAGAGCTAGACATCGATGCTGGGGAGACTTTCACGGGGTTCCAGTTGAGGTTGAGGATCAACAGGAGCATGTCCTATGGGGATGGACGATTCCTCCTGTGCGCTTTTTCTAGCAGCATGGAAACCTCCAGGAGAGCACATGGGAGCGGGAGGCTCAGATGCATGCTCGGTACCTCCTTTAGTTTCCCTAGTTTGTGTTGTAGATTTACGGGGATGTAAATCCCTGAGGTGGGAGTAATATAAAGACCCATAAATTTCAAGGAAAATTTTTTTCTTAATTTCTTTGGAATTTTACGAGTGCGCAGTTTTAGACGACACCTGATTCCGAGGCCCGGTGTGCCCGAAATCAATTTCCAAAGTTTTTCTCGGGTACGTTCAGTAAACGAATGAGTGGGTTTTTCTATATTTTGAACCGGTTCTCAGAATTAAAATCTGAGGGCACTGATGAACTCACAGCGCCAGTAATTGCTTAAGGGGACCTTTGTCGCGGTTGCGTTTACACGGGTGGAGAAGTTAAAAATTGTGGATTAAATGAGGAATGAATAAAATTGTGAAACAATTTTATTTTTATATCTAAGGTGGTTTTATTTTACATGGGGGAGTTAGTGTGGGACCCACAAGCACCTAACTACCCATGTAAGGATAAATGTGAGGTGGGGCCCACACGAGCCCCAACCCTTAACCTTCCCTTAAAATCTTCAAACCCCCCTTATTAATTTGTGAACTCCCCATAACTCTCATTAACCCCCCATTAAAGCTCCCTTGTTTAATTTTGTCAACACTCCCATTTATGAGACCCCTCACCTCCTCCTCTTCCCCTCTTAAATTCTTTCCAAAATTCTCTAATTAATGAGATGAGCTTAATTTAATTAATTAAGTGGTTTGTTTTTGAATTTTAAATTCTTTGTGATGGGAATAAAAATAATATCAAGAGATATTATTTAGTGTTGGAGCTTTGGGTGTGTGGAGAAATATATTAGTGAAGTTTTAGAGTTTTTGGGAGAGATTTGGTGTGAAGAAGAAAGAACTTCCCTCTGATGAAGAATGATGCTTCTTCAATGAAGAACGCCGCTTCCGCGAAGATCGACGATGCGCTTCTTTTTCTTCCTCCGCATCAAGGGAGGAAATACAACCGCGGGGAACTCGCCAACGACGATGGTTATTTCTCGTTGTTGACAGAGTGGCAACGGTTTCCCCACGATGAACAAACACCCGACAAGTTTATCGAGGTAGGGAAATTATATTTGATTTTCTCTTTACCTTTTGAGAAAAGAACGACGAGCACGGACCAACCCCTGCCCGGTTGATCTGCGGATCGCTCGTTCATGCGGGTTGGATGCGGGGTTAATTTTCGGGATTGGATTTGAGTTTTATCTTGATTGAAAACCTTTAACGCAGAGGGCACGGGCTAACGAAAAATCCTGGACACCCCCCCCCCCGCAAAATATTTGTTGTGTGCGGATTGATGGCGACAATGAAATGAGTCCGAAAAGGCGTTTGGAATCCATCGCATTGAAGAACGGGTCATGGGAGAGCTGTTGGCACAGAAGGTGGGCAAAACGGACCACCGGAGCGTGTCTGGTGGTCCGCGGAAGGTGGCGGCGGCGTCGGTGACCGGAGGCAGCGGTCGGAGCCGTCCGGCCGCCTGGAGGGGGCGGCGCCCCAGCGTGCTGCCGGAGAAGACCCGCCGCGGCTGTGTCGCGGCGGCGACGTGGAAGATCCTGCGTGGTCGCGGGATCTGGGACGGCGGGGCGGCGCAAAGCGCCGCCGGTGTCAATTAGCGGCGAGGGGTAGCGCCCCCCGCTCTGCGGCTTCCGCTCGGCCACACTGGACGAGCCGCGGCTGGCCACGTGGCTGGGCCGCGCCGGTCGGGCCGGACCGCACAGGCCGGGCCGGGCCCCGCCTGCCGGGCTGGGCCACGCCCAACCAGGCTGGACCCAGACTGGGTCGGGTCGACCCGGATCGGGCCGACCCAGGGGGTGTCGGGCCAGGTCAGACAGGGGTCAGACCCCCTATTTTTGGACCATTTTAGGTTAAATGGGAAAATCTTGAGTTACGGACCTCTGATCGACGCATCTTCAGTTGCATAGGATTCCTTGGATCGAGATGGTCGTTTTGGTATATTACACTTAAGTTTTTGGATAATTTTGTGTACGGACGGGTTGGTTCGAACCCGAAACCAACCGGGCCCTCGGAGCGGAAACGCTTATAACTTAAGGACCGGACATCCGATTGACGTTTCGTCAACTACGTAGGATTCCTCTTGATGATAGGGTTCTTTTGGAGTACTCTACGTGGGTTTTGGATGATATTGGAGTATGGTCGGGTTGGTTTTAGCTTAAAAACCAATCGGGCCCCTGGAACAGAAATGCTAATAACTCACAGACCGGGCATCCGATTAACGCATCATCTATTGCGTTGAGACCCCTATGACGAGGCGGTACTTTGAGATACTTCCACGTGAGATTACATGACACTTGGAAGTATCGACCAGTAGCTCGTGGAGCGGATCCTCCCGGAGACGAGCATACGGAGTGTAGAGACCTAGTAGCTGGCTGAGACTTGACGACTGTTGATCAATCGACTCTGAGTGATTCGGATGGCCCAGTGGGGTGCGCTTGGTTGTAGCAGTAGACCCACGGCAGAGGAGCGCTTGGTTGTAGCGGTGGAACCACGGTACTCGACAGAATGAGTACCTCTGTAGGCTATGAGGGGGTGCGCTTGGTTGTAGCGGCAGACCCATGGTGGGAAGCGCTTGGTTGTAGCAGTAGGCTCACAGTACTCGACAGGTGGAGTACTTCAGCAGTACAAGGTTAGTGGGAAGCGCTTGGTTGTAGCGGCAGGCCCACTGTACTGGATAGAGGAGGAGTTCTCCAGTAGCCGTGGTTTCAACATCATGAATAAAATCCTAGTTTGAGCTGAGTCAATGACCTTTGTGTTTACCTCATGATTGAGATTGGTCACTTGATAACTTAAGTATATGTATGGGCATATACCTAAGTAGTGGTTATCCATTTATTTCATAACCTTTGTGTTTCCTCATGATTGAGATGGGTTACTTGATAACTTAGGTATAAGTATGGGCTTATACCTAAGTAAGGGTTATCTGTTGAGATTCTTATTTGTGGTTTTCCTTGTTGGATTTAGTGAGACCTTGAGGATATTGGGGTCCCTACTGAGTATCGTTATACTCACCCCTGTACAGGCTATGCCCGCACCTTGTTGTGTTGGTTGCAGACGACGGACATCACTGACAGAGACTGAGTGTACGAGGACTGGACGGTACCCGGAGGTGGACCTCACGACGAGTCAGTACGCGGAGGTGGACTTCACAACGAGTCGGTACTTGGAGTAGGTTGGTGGGTGAGAGCGTTGAGGAGGCTATCTGTACCTACCCTTTAGGTAGAATCCGAGGTGGATGACCCAGGAGCTGCCTCTATCTTCCAACTATTTGTCTTTTCTATTGTACTTTCATTCAGTTGTAGCTGTACTTTTCAGTTTGGTTTGTATTCTGGACCATTTACTTTTCAGCACTTTCTCTTGTACTTAGTGTATTACTTCCGCTTGTACTCTGTTTGGATGTATTTATTTTTTATAAAGGTAATGCCTTCCCAGTTATCGGGATTTATGCCTTTGGTGCTAGTCGCCAGCCCCTGGCCTATGGAAGGTGGGCTTGGGGTAGTCATGGCACGGGCCCCGAGGACGGGTCGTGACAATGATATTCTATATATAAAAATCATAAAACTTCTAAGGAATTTTTCATAGTAATTGAGCATTTAAAAACATATATTTAATGGTATCGATAACCAATAAAAGTGATTTAGTGTTAATGTGATAATGATTAGTTGAGATAAATATATTATTAAACTTGATTATGTAAATTGTGTATTATTGGTGACCATAAAATTGGTTAGTAATTTGATGAAAAGTTTATTCCATTTTTTAATTTATTTAATATATTTAGTAGTATGTGATTTTATTTTAGGAATGAGGATTGTGTTACTTTTGGGAAGAATATATGTTTTCATATGAGTTTAACTTAATATTTATGAATACCATCATGGGTTTATAATTTTAAGGTTTATCATAAGTTCAATGAAATAGATACCCCTTTTGAGGTTTTAAGTGATGGGATTTTGAGTTTATTTGAAGCTTTTATTGGGTTTTAGGAAGAATACTCTATTGTGGTATAAATAACCCTTTATGTTAGTATATGATTTAATGTTATTTCAATTATGGTCTATTGGATAGTTGGATATATAAAATCTTAATGGTTGAAATGTGATTCATTAACAAGGTGATATTTTCAGAGATATTTATGGTCATGCTAAGGATTTCATTCCAAGTTAGTATAAAAATTTTATTCATGATATTTTGGTTAAGATAACTATATTATAAGATTATATAGTGATTTATTGTGGTGATTAATTATATTTTGAGAGATGTTTCATTGGGTTGGGGTATATGTAACCCTTAGGTTTAACATGTGATTTAACAATATCCTTTTAGGTTAAAAAATTCATTAATTTTGAGGTTTCTCATAATGTAGGGTTATTTATTTATGGATTTTTTTAAGTTGAACACTAGATTTAGAGATTAAAATGAAGGTTTATTAATTTTGGGAATTCTCTTACATTATTCTAATATTTTTTTTGTTTTGGAAAATGTCTAAATACTGGTGAAATATTTTGATATCATTTTTTAGGATCATGTGATCTAATAGAAGTTTATTTCATTGTTTCTAATAAGAAAAATTCATCTTTAATACTCATCATTTGTGGTAATAGATAAGATTGTGGTGTAAATTGATTAAAGGATGAAGTTATACATATCAAGTAAGAATACTTTCTTATGTTCTTAGTCTAGATGGTAAAGTAATTTCTCAACACTAGGAGAATGATCTTGAAACAAAAAAATTAATCCTAATACGTTCATTTTTTTATGAATCCATGGTCTTTTTCACACCTATTTGGTGTATGATTTTGTGGTTGTTAAATTTCTCATAATCATTCACTTTATTGTGATCAATGATCTATATCACTCTCTATAATTATTTAGACATTGATTTTCCTCTGTGTCTATATTTTCACTTCCCGCTAATATTCTCTTATTTAGAAACCTAGTTTTGTGTTATTCTAGATGACCTTTATATTTATCTTTTCCTTTTTTCAAAAGAAAGGTTAATTAGCAGTTTTTACGATGTGGGTTTTCAATAAAGGAATTTTTAAATATCAAAACCTTGATTACCAAGAACATGTTTAAATTGTGAGGATAATATTTATTAAATAGAGGAGGATGTAACAACCTGAGATTTTTTAAAATAAAACTATGTTCGATGTCGTATAAAACACGCCATAAAAATCTTAAATTAAGCATGAAATGTTTTAATTTTATGACCGTTATTACGCATCTATTGAATTAGAATGTATGAATATAAGTAACCAAATTATGATATATATATATATATTGGTCATAATCAATTGTTAGTCCAACTAGGTTAAATACCCTGAGAGGGGGGCGAATCAGGGCATGACAGATTAAAACAACTACCCCTTCAGATCTTATTTTTTCATT
The DNA here is from genome assembly GCA_963277665.1 of Viscum album. Classification (NCBI taxonomy): domain Eukaryota; kingdom Viridiplantae; phylum Streptophyta; class Magnoliopsida; order Santalales; family Viscaceae; genus Viscum; species Viscum album. Next base: position 1,789,640,120 of record OY728146.1, read on the forward strand.
AAAAAAACTTTTCTCTCCCTTTACTATAGAAATATATGAATAGAAATGAAATCATGCATTATATGAAGTGATTTTACTTTGGTTACCCACACTATGCTACATCCAAGGAACATACAATGACAATGTTCTGATGTACCAAATACACTAAGGCTCACTACCAAAATAATGTTCAGGATAGATCACTGTTATGCCTAGTCCGGTTGACCTTAAAATGTTTGGAGTGGAATTATTGTCCCTCCTTGTTTAAAAACAATCATAATTTGAAATCTCACTTCTCTCTCAACTAAATTTTTCTCACTTCTCATGCAGAAGAATCTCATATTGTTATGAATCACCTCAAAATTGTTTCACACATATATGAGTGTGCCATGAAGTCTTATTTTCACCTGGTAGATGAAATCCACTATTTCATGTACTGTTAGTCTGTGTAAATTTCTTTCACGAACTATTTTAGTCCCTTCATGAACTTCCTTGAACCCTCTTTGAGTTGTCTTGCATCCTCTATAAACTACCTTGCACTGTGTGGTGTGAGTGCTTCATGGACCTCCTTTTCTTCACAGGCTGCCTCTACTTTATGGATGGATAATGCCTCACAAACCACAAATGACTCATGGACTTCATCTTCTCTATAGCCTCCTTTTCCTTAGTGAGCTACTAAACCCCACAGAACCCTTTTTTGAATTGTCTCCTTCACATAATTGCTTCCATGAAAAAATATTCTCCTTCACAGACTCCTCCCCAGTGAACTAATTCGAACTTACCCAAAATCTTCCAGTGATGATATCTCAAATAAAATTTTATCAATATAATAATGTGATTAGGTTTCTTTTTATAGGAAAATATATTTTTCAAAACCCACTAATCATAAATACCAAAAACTTTTATGCGGTATAGCCTTCACCGTGATCTTGTTATGCAATTCACATAGTGTTTTATTCACTATGGCATCCAAAGTAATCTGAAAAAGAAGCCCTTTTTGGTATCCTTAAATCACCGCCTCCAGCCACAAATTATGATCCTACCATGAATTATGGGCCTCTCATGAATTGATCATTCTTTTATGTTTGTGTAGCGCGCTTCGCGATTTGCATAGCATGAATCCCTTTGCAGCAGGCTTAATTCACCACCTCCATCCACAAAATGATGGCTTACTTCATGGTTCCACATACCTACTTTTTGGTCTATGAACCCAATGCTTCATGTTCTGAAAACTGTAGTATGTGAACTTCTTTACAGAAAACCGTACTTTTCCATAAAACAAACTCCAGATTTTGAGACCCAAAATTTTGGAAAACACTGAGAAACTATGTCACTTTAAACATCTTCTTCTGCAACACCAAACATACTAAAAATTAGATGTATATCTTTTTCAACAAACATAATCATGCCAAAAACATTGAGATAGAACCCTGAGGGATTTTTTCCCAATAATATTCCCCTTTGGGTTTGTTGAAAACTCTTCACAATTTGATACATCATTGAAGATTCTTCCATCTTTTACCAAAATTAACTTCTTGTGATTTAGATAGAGATCAAATATTTAATTAAAAAACACTCTAATACCACATGATACATTCTTGGTGTGAGAAACAAGAGTATCATGAAAAGTTAATCAATGAATCAATTCATTACAAAACCACTCAACTGATCCCCCTATCAGCTTTTCCCCCTGTCTTCATTGACACATTTTCTCTCATTTTATAGTCACAACTTCTACCCCTTTTCCAATGAACCTAAAGGTCACTCCTTTGAGGTATATAATAGGGTAAAGAATATAGATTTTTTACATTAGGTAAAAACACACCATACCTAGGGGAGAGTGGGTCCCATATTCACACTTTTTCAAGTGTGGGGAGTCGATTGAACTCTTAGAGCCAGTCGATGATGTTCAAACACTTCTTTGGGTAAGGTCTTCATCAGAATGTATGCAACCTATAGTTTTGTAGGCACATAATATAACTACACAATCCCATGCTCCAACTTCTCCTTGATAAAATGATACTTGATTTTAATGTACTTTTTCCTTGAGTGATGGACTAGATTTTTACTAAGATTTATATCACTTGAATTATCTCAATGAATTCTAATCGGAGAATTCACTGGAACTCCCATTTCATCAAGATACTACTTCATCCACAATAACTATGTGAAAACTTGATTAGCCACAATATATTCAATTTCTGAGATGATAAACTAAGTGAAATAATTTTTCTTTCTTAGACAATAAATAAACAATCCACCAAGATAGAATGCACCACCTGATGTTGAATTTTTATCATCATCTGATCTGGCCCAATCCGTATCTGTATAGCCCAATAACTTTTTTTGAGATTTTTCATTGTATAGAAAACTAAAATCCACATTCCCTTAATATATTGAAGTATTATTTTCACTACAAGAAAGTGGGTTTCCTTGGGATTTATTTTATATATTTCTACTCTAAATTTGGAAAAAAAATATCAAGTCTTGTCTTTATCATGTAAAATAGACTTCTAATGATTTTCCTTTATTATGTGACATTAATTGCATTGCCTTCATCATCCTGTGATAGTTTTATCTGGGTAGCCATCGAAGTCATCATATTTTTGGAATTATCCATTAAAAAAATTCTAAAACTCTCTTGGCATATTTATATTTAGAAATTAATGTGTCATTATTTCTTTGTGTCACCTGTAACTAAATAAAAACATCAGTTCACCAATCATTGACATTTCAAATTAACTTTTCATGAATTCTATAAACTTTTTATATTTTTCTCCGTCTGATCCACTATATTTTATGTCATTGACATGCACCATCATCATAATCCTTTGACTAAAATCATTGTTTATATATAGATTTTAATCAACTCCACCACACTGAAAAATGGGTTTCTTCAAAATTTGATTGAGCCTTGAATACCATTCTCTTGGGGCTTGCTTCAACCCACACAGCACTTTTCTCAGCCGAAAAACTATTTTCTCATCTTTATGAATGAGAAAACCATAAGGTTTTTCAATATACACTTCTTCTTCTATAACCCCATTTAGAAATTCTAACTTGACATCCATCTGGAAAACTTTGAACTTTCTTTGCATTTTCATGGCCAAGAATAATTTGATTGTCTCAATCCTTGAAACAAGTGAAAATTTTTCATCAACAGCGATACCCTCAATCTAGAAGTACCATTTTCACACTAGTCATTCTTTTTTTTGAATCACTACATCATCTTCATTGATCTTATTGCAAAATACACATTTAGTATGTTAAGACCAATATGATGAGTAAGGTATTTGTTTTATAGTGCTTTATTTTTTTTCAAGGAATTTTTTTGAAAACATAAAACCACCTCAATTTTTATTTGTTGAAAATCATATTTATGGTTGTTTTCAAAATAATCAGACTCACTTTGTTTAATAAAAATCCATTATAATGAAAAAAAAGTTGGTTGAAGGAAAATGTTCTGATCAGACTCATCTTGGGTTCAAAATGGGAGAAGATCATAATGACAAATTGATTGAATTCATGCTGAATCTGGAATGAAAGGGTAGAATTGAGAATGCATATTACTGGAATTAAATGGTCATCATATTCACTATGAATCTGGTATGATAGAGGTGATTTTTTTTATGAATAATCAGAGTTTTCATGACTATTATTAATTCAATTTGATGATGCTTTTCTGGTTTATAATTCTCATAAATCATAAGTAAGTTATGAAACTTATGATTCAAAATTGATGAAATAATGGGGGAGTGAAATAAATGTGTCCAATTGTTTTAATATTGATTGGACTTGGGAATAAAGGAAAATAAGTGTTCTCAATTGTACCCAGTTTAATCATATCTATGTGGAAAAGAAGAAGAAGGATGTTGAAGATCATACTCAGAAATAATTGTATCCCAGCCAACCATAATTAGGATGATCATACCTAGAATGATCATACATAGAATGATCATATCTAGGATGGTTGTTATCAGGATTATTGTATCTAGTCCAATCATATTCAGAAAATATTGTACTTAGGATGAAAATAAAAGAAAGAAGCTAGAATGAATGGAAAGTTGTGATACTTTCCGATTGAAGTCTGACGATGCTGAAGCTATTCTCAAATGAATTTAAAGTCATGGAGGAAGTCATGATATAATCTCAAGTTGTGAATAAATAAATTTTCTAAAGTTTATTTGGGATTATGGGAGATTAATTGAGTAGAAACAAATGAAAATCATAATGACAAATACTGGTCAACAATATAGTCAACCATTTTAGATGGTTTAATTATTTGATAAAGGAAGAGATAGATGAACTCTAATTTCTTTCCAAATGTCTTCATCAAGTGGTTCAAGAGTTTAATTACCTTTTTTTATTTTCAAATTAATTTTTCAAGTGGGTCATGAGAAAAATTGAAAAGTATAAGTGATTTGAGAGTATAGATTAAGAAGTTTATTGGATGTGTTTTCAAGGGAATGTTTGACATTTAAAATAATGGTAGTATTCAATTAATACAAAGTATCATATTTATAAATCATAATGATATCCATTTCTTAATAAATTTACATTCAATTTATTTAGTTCTTTGTTTTGACGAAAAACTATTTATATAAAGAATATATGAAGTTTGAAGAAGATTTTATAAGGATCGAGAAGTGTTGATGAAGTCATAAATGCACCCGAGATTTTAGGGGAAATTAGTATTTGGGTGAATTTGTTTAAGTAGAAATGTTGTTGGGATTCCCTCCAAAACCTCTTATGGGTCACCTATAAAAGTTTAAAATTACATCATACTTTTATGAGTAATGAATCATTGTTCACTACATAAGATATAGAAGATCTTATTTTTTAGAGATAAGAAGTTCTCATGGTGAGTTTTTGTTGAAAAACTTTTAACAAATTGAAGTGAAAGAGAAGAGACAAGATCATAGAATCGTATTCAACAGATCATCATATTTAGTGATTATATTACTGAACTGGTTATCGTATTCTACTCTTCAAGTTTATTCGGATGATGGTCATATCGGGCTGGATTAATGGATCAGGGATTTTTGTATTGGGATTTCTGGACTAATAAAAATGTTCTGAATTGTATCAATCACACTCAGCCAGTGTTATATCTTTTCGTATTGAGTTTTTTGGACTGGTTGAATTGTACTGAGTTTTTCAAACTCATAATTGAAGTGGTTTTGATTTATCTCTACCATATTATATCAAAGTAATATTTTTTGTATTGGGGAGAATCATACCGGGAATAATTGTACATATAAGAATTGTATTGGGAGAATCATACTCAGAGGAATCAGACTCAGAAAAATGTATTGGGAAAATCAGATAGAGTTTTCATAAAAAAGTATAGAAAGTTATTACCATCTTCTGGGAAAGAAATTGAATAATTTTTTTTAAAGTAATGCATTTGTGAAATTGAAAATATGCACAGGTAACATGAGTTTTTACACAAATATTGTTTTACTCTATTTGTTCTAAGAGGGTTTACACACACTATTGAAATTGTTTCATAGTGCTACATGAGTGAAAGGTTATATCCTGCTCATTGTAATCCAAGTATTTTTTTCTAGTGGATTGTGTTGTATTAGATTGTTTCCAAACCATACCAAGGATTTATCTATTCTTTCTAAATAGTGAACCTTGTAAATGCTTGTGTTCCTATGGATGTGTGCTTGAACTATTTTCAGTAGGAAAAGAAATTTTTAACATGAGGAAAAGGTTGTTTCAATTGAAAAATAAAATTAAAATAAAAAGTGTCAATCATTTACCCTTTCCCCCTCTCAATGATACAATTACATAGATTGGTAACTTTCAAGTGGTATCAGATTAAGGTTCCCTTTTCTTATTCTTTTCTGGTGGAGAATTTGAATTGTGTAAATAGTAAAGGTATTTTAGTTTTTGATGGAAATAATTATCATATTTGTAAAGATAAAATTTTATCGTATCTTATGTCTATTGGATATGACGTTCTTGAAGTTGAAACATATGGGTTTCCTCTTATTGATTTTAAATCTCCTCTTACATCTATTGATAAGAATAATCTTGAGAATTTTAGAAGGGACAATAATGTTATATTATCATCACTTTCTGAAAGTGAATTCTAAAGAGTGAAAGGAGTTTCCAAATGTAACGCCCCAACCCCAGTTACCCAGAGTCGGTGCATTATTTTAATACATTGGCATGATTACAAGGAATCAAGTCCCGAAGGACCGATCAGTTTAGCAGTCTTGGAAAAATAGATCACATACATGAATGTTACATTTTCACTTTAAGATGTACAAAACAACATAAATAATCTTTATGAACTCCATTATTCCATTGGCTTAACCCTGCATATCAATCACATTACACTTCTTGGAATCCTGGGAAAAATAAAACATAGAAAGGGGTGAGCTCGAATTCTCAGTAAGGGTAATCAATACAGCGGAAAATTTCATAAATAAGCATAAACATTTAAGGCAATGTATAAAACTAAAACAAAAGCCTTTTAAACTTTAAATTCAGCATAATATGGCAGAAATAAAATGAAATAATTCCATTTAGTTATTCACATGGATATTCTACTAATCGAATAATCACATGAAATATCACTAACCACTTTCATAATGATGGAATGCATGATGCCGAACTTTAATTTCTGTTTCGAGGCCTCGTGCCAAGACCTAAGGGATAACTGTAACCGGAACCCAACCCAGAGATCCTCTAGAACCGGACTCCATCCCGGAGTGCCTCTAATAACTGGACACCAACCCGGAGTGCCTCTAATAACCGGACACCAACCCGGAGTGCCTCTAATAACCGGACACCAACCCGGAGTGCCTCTAATAACCGGACACCAACCCGGAGGGATTACTTTTACCGGTCCCCAACCCGGAACATACTAGTCCAACACATTAATCTTAAGAAGAGGATGAAATATAACGTAAACATTCGTATTAAAACTAACATACAAAATGTCAAAACTTTAATCATAAACCATTAATGGCATAAAAATAACTCATCCATTGTCAAAAATATAACAAAACCTTAAATACAATATGGATGATTTGTATCATAATAAATCAACTTGAAACAAGTTTAAAATCTATCAAAGGATGTTGACATAGATGAAATCAATACTATTTGAGAGAAATATCTCTTTTTTTTTAAATCATTTAAAAGTCACATAATTATAGAGAAAACCTTTATTTTGAAAATATATTTATAAGCTTGTGAAGGAAGCTTCAAAGGTGTAATAACGAAGGAGAATAACTACACCTGCCATATAAGTTAAAAAAAGACATTCTTACCTTAATTTTGTCAAAAGGTTAAAAAGGACCTTGTTTGGAAAACGACGGAAAGATTCCTTTATAAATCTCTTATAAAAAGTCAAACAAGGGTATAAATGTCTTTAACCCATATTCTTGTAAATAGTAAAAATGTTTTGAAATAAATTTTTAAGAAACATGGGTGTGGATGATAAAGATATCCCAGTAGATTATTACGTATATACAACCTCAGATAATGAAGAGATTGCGAAATAAACCCTTACCAATTTGGTAACTTACGAAACATACAACCCATGAAAGAGGTATCATACAATGAATATGTAAATACACATAAATTAAAGTTTATTACACGAATAATATAATTATGGGCAGTATATACACCACACAAAATTTAATGGTGGCAATATGGCATGAATCTCACGGGAATAAGGAGTGAGATGAAAACCCCTTACCTTGCACTTTCCTTTAGTCGAGGGTACGTTTAACCTTCTGTACGAAGATCGTAGTATGTTATTAAATTATACCAGAACCATATTAATATTTATGATATCATACATGATTCATTTATGACTTTATATTACCCATTTAATAATAATTTCCATGTTAAGTTAACATTTCGGGTAATAATCACTTTCTTTATCGTTCGTGTTTTAACTTGTCACTCTTGGTTGTATCACTTAGATCATGATTTAAATACTTTAATAATATAAAACATGATAAATATATCATATATGTTTAGAATATAAATATGTATAATATACATATATATATGAAATGGAAAACATTGTTTATGGAGATGGTAGTCCGTACGTACGCATAAATGTTGTTTCTGTTTTCATATAGTATTGAATGGAAGTAAGTGAATAAGATATATGTAAGTACATAAATACTTTTATATATATATATCTAGTAGCATTATTATGTCATATATTACATACTTATTAGTAATATATATTTTTATAATCGTCAATGAATGGTGAACTTGGAAATGAATCTCATTGCGTCGTGGAGACGGTAATCCTTACGTACGCACGAGCGAAAATATCATTCTTTTGATATTAAAATAATATATAATTGGATGGTATATCATATATACAGAATCATTATAATGTTATATTTATTATTTACATGAATTACAAATCATTATTATACCCATCCAAATAACAATGTATTGAATAACAATTACACCACGACGTGGAGACGGTAAGTCGTACGTACGCACGTATGGTGACATGTCATTCAAAGGATGGATAGAATACTTAATATGGTTGTAACATATTTATAATAATATTACAGTATATAGGAGGTACTGGATTAATTATTTTATAATGGTAAAAACAAAGAAAGAAGAAGTGGAAGAAGAAAGGAACTTGAAAAAGGGTGGTGAAATCATTACCTCTTCTTCAGGTTCTTTCTTTTGATTTGATCAAAAGGGATACTTAGGATGGATTTATGACTAAAGGAAGGCCTCTAGGATGAATTTAGGTAAGTTTATATAGTATTTGGGCAGAGGTTGGCCGAACCAAAAGGATTTTAAGGTGTGAAGTAATGAGAAGGGGGAGTGCCCTTTTATAAGAGGGGTGAGGGGCACCTTTGGAAAAGCTAGAAATATTAATTTATAATAAATTCATATTCGGTTTATAATGGCTCCAAAGTTGATTATTTAAAGGTTAATGTGGTGAGGGGTCGAAAAACACTCAACCAATAGAATTTATACAGGTTTGGGTTACTATATTAACCTTATCTTTAAGTATTAACTCTTAGTTAATTAGTTTCACTTTTACAATGTATCTTTGTATTTTTATATTATATGGTTAATAAACTTACTATATACATACAAGAGACCCCCAAGTGGTCCATTAATGATACACCTATCATGATATAAGTCTTTTGGACGAACCTTAGATTTTTATTAATTTAATATCAATTAATAATATACTATTTGTTTTAAAAACTCTTTTATGTCAATTTTGACACTATTCAATAATTGATTTTTGTAAAACTCATAACAGAATTATTACTTATAAAAAAGTTAATTAAATAATTCCTAACATGTTATATTAACTTATAAAATTAGTTTAATTCATAAAAAGTCTCAAATTATATTTATTTGGGTATCTATAATATCAATAATTTTAATTTTTCACTATTATGGTAATTACTGCATCACCATTGTGTCATATATAAATTAAATTATTTAATGTCTAAAAATTATAAATAAAATACCATTATGTAGGAAATATTTTTAGCGTTCTAATGAATATTTATAGTCTAAAATCCAACATATATAACCCTATGTAAAAATTTTTTTTTTAAAAGATATATGCTTATGTCATTTTTGTACTTATTTTAACTTAATTAAAATAAAGTGTCCCTATCACCTAAAAGTGGCTCCATGGGGTCCCAAAATCGATCCAAAGATTCCCATGGTCGAACATGTATCAACCAATAAGGTTAGGACACGTTTTAGGATAATTTGTTTTTTTTTTATAATATTATTTTTTAACCCTTATTTACCGGATTTACCCTTAACCATGGTAAATAAAATATTTACCGCAGTAATTATTCAAAATGTCTAAAAATAAAAGTTACCTATTTAAAAAATATGAACATCCTGATTCCAAATATGGAATCCATTTTTCCAAATTCAAAACACAGTAGTGGCATAAATTAATTTAAAATTAATTCCCGCTGTTAAAACAAAAAGCGTGTTTTTAAGATATAATAACTATCAAAAGATTGATACTTTTTTATGTTCGATTTAATTGTGAAATTATGTCCAATGACCAAAATTTTATTAAATGGTAAAAATATATTCTAAATATACTTTAAAACCACTCAAATTCATAATTTATCAATATAAATTATTTCTATTAAAAAGTTGTTTTTAATTAAAATTTAGTAATTTTCACTATTCATCAAAATATTAAAGTTATCTGAAGAGTACTGAAATTTCACCTTAGGATAAATTAGATATTCCAAATCCAAAAATGAAGTCCATTTTGAAATATAGAATATATATAATTTCAAAAATTAGGTATTACTATTCATAATGGCTAGTTTGATTGGTTGTGGTGTGTTAGAACTCGAAGTTGCGTACAACACACGCTACTGTATTATTCAAAGAGAAGCGTACCGTGGAAGCTCGGGGTGTTACACCAAAGCCAAAGGTATATGGGATAAATTGAAAACACATATACGAAAGCAATATAAAAGTTAAGAATGAAAAGATACAAATTTGGATATTGAAATATGAATATTTGAAGATGGGTGAGCATGAATATTTTGGAGAATTCTTTACAGTGGTAAATAACATTGTTAGTATTATCATATGTCTTGGTTAAAAGTTAGATGATTATAGATTTTTTTTAAAGATATTGATAATACTTCCCAATAAGTTTTATTCAATAATTTATTCATTGGAAGAAAAAGAACCTGAAAAAATATCTCTTGATGATTTTCATATAACTCTAATCACTTATGAAATGTGATGCGAGAGAGCTATGAAAAGAAAAAAAAGTGGATAGAGAAATTTCTTTCAAGGATACTAATAAAAAAAATTAAAGAAGAATCTTATTGAAGATAAATCTGGTGGTTTTGAATTTAAAAATGAAGTATGTAAAAATCATGATGATATTTTATCCTTGTTTTCTAAAAATGTTAAAAGAGGTGAAGGTAAGTATAAATGAAAACTTCCCTTGAAATGTTTTGAATGTGGAGACGTTGGTCACTTTGTGGCTAATTTTCCTTGAATAAAGAAAAAAAGAGGATAGTGATGAAGAAGAAATAAATCCAAGAAGATTTTGGAAGAAATGGGGAGATAAAGGAAAATTGAATTCCATAGGGAAAGAAAAAAATTATTCAAATCCAAAATAAGAAGTTTCTTTTCTAAATATGAAGAATAAGAAGGAAGTGATGTTGAATCTGAAAAATAAGTTGAGTATGGTATTGAAAATACATTTATTTTAATATTTAATGATTTATAATTTAGAAGAAGTTGTTTTGAATAATAATACACTCAAGTTGAACATAATTTAAAAGAAGAGTTGAAAGAATGTATGAGAAAGATTATAAGGCTTGAAAAGAAAAAAAACGGAAGATGAATATTCCTCAACAAGAAATCAAGAGTTTTTTGCTGATGTGAATGTAAGGCTGGTGAAATACATTTATGAATTGAAGAAATATCATGAGAAAAAAATCATAATGAGCATCTAGAGTTTAATCTGACGTCAAAAGTGTAGGTTCCGGGCACAGCAGAAGTGCATTGGTGGGTTTACCCAACTTTAATTTTTCCATTAACAACAATCAATCCAAGATCCATCACGATAATAAAATTCCAGATTTTTGGAATAGAATGAAGAACAAAATAAAGTACGGGAGTCCCATAACCATAGATAGGATCATTCTATGTTGGTTATAATTAATTTAATTAAAAGACAAGAATTTCCTTGATGGAATTCTCTCTCCGTTGATGTTTCTGGTCACGATCCGATGTGATCCATCATTTCATCTTAAAACACAAGTGTAGAATTCCTCTAGTGGTGATCCACACGTGATCCGCGTATCTCTCGACATCACCAAAGGGATCTTCAGGTGCTAGCACGGAAGAGCCTTCGCTGGCGATGTCCACCTTCGATCACCTTGAGAGCCTCTTGCAAAGCGCTCTCCTTGATCCAGTGGAGGAGGATCTCTCTCGCACCTTGAGATCATTCTTGGAATAAAAGAATTATCTCTTGGCTTGATAGCTTTCTCTAGATCCATTTTGCACAACCAACAAAAATGGCTAGGCTAATGAGCATTATATAATTGAGATTTTAATTACCTAGAATAATAAAATTAATTAATTACCCTAAATCTTTTATTCATTTAATTTAATTATTAATAAGACCCCATGTCTAATAATAACAGTTGACTATTATTATTACTTGACATGCACCCAGATAATTACACCTAATATTATTTAATTAAATAAATAAAATTATTTCTCAAAAATCCCTAAAAAATTGCACGGCGTGTACTTTTGTTTTTTTATTTTCTTTATTTCCTCCACCACATTTATTAGACCTTGAATAATGGATATTTATTTCTCAAATAAATATCAATGCATTACTCGCTAATAAATATATTATTTTTTCCACAATATATTCTCTCGAATAACATGTGTTGAAATAAATTCAATCAGGAATCCTTAAATAATTATTAAACCACAATCGGGGATAATCTTTATTTAACTTGTTAAATTAATATTTAACTGAGATACATGGACACACTTAATGTGTGACCTTCTAGGCTTCTTTCTCAGTGTCATTAGGCAAAGCCTCACTAAAGTCCAAGGTTAGCATCTAGCAACACGCCAAGGCACCCATAGAGAAAGAAGTTAATGCCACAACGATGTGTCACCTCCTATGAATGATTATCGTGTAATGTAATCCCTTTGTATCGATATCTCAAATCAAGTGGATTGCATACTAGTGTCATCAACCCATGTGCTCTATTATTCTTTCTTTGACTTTCTGAAATTGAACTCTCACATTCCTTACCATGTCCATGGATTTATTTAGGCTATATCAATTCCATCAAAGGGCCCGAGATATCTACTTTTTTATGGAATAGAAGGGGGAAATATTTTCTCACATTATCTATTAATGTAGTATTACTCATGACACACCCAACATATCCTACCTCACTAAGAATAGTGTGTCATCACAGTTTTCATCAATACATCTAAGTGCACGAGTTGTAATACCCATTAATAATAATCTTAAAGTCTAAGGGCCAATACACACCTCTGCATATAGGTACACCCAATAACATTATAAAATGTGGATTTATTATTGGCAGGTCTCATTATCATAATATCCTCCTGGATATTATCAAGGGAACGCACCATGAGAAGATGCCTCAAAGTTTTATGAGTCCTCACCCCTAATGACCTGTATTATTTTTATCCCTCAAATAACATCATCCGTCCATAGAACATATATATTCAAGAACAGTGTTATGGAACTTATGGGTTCTCATCATAGCAGAGATTCGCTATGACCCTTTAATGAAACAGTTATCCTTAGGAAATTTATCACAGGCATTCTCATGAAGAAGAACAATCAAGATGTGATAAGGTATTTATTGATGAATAAATTGAAAAGTAGCTGGTTCTAGGACACCAAATCCAACAGACTCCCACTTGGAATAGAGCCAACTACTAACAACCTTCAACCCGCTATCTCTCCCATGATATTCATGCTTTTATTGAGATAGGCCTTTAGTCATGGGGTCTGCCACGTTCTCTTCCATGGACACTATGCTCCCTACAACTTCACCCCTTTGATATAAATCCCTCAAGTAGTGATACTTTTGGGGAATGTTCTTTGTCTGTTGATGTGACCTTGGTTCTTTTGCAAGATCCACCACTGCAGTATTATCACAATACAATGTGATAGGATCTTTACTTCTAGGCACCACATCATGATCCTAGACAATGTTTTGAATCTAGATGGATTATTTGGCTATATCAGAAGCCACTATATATTCATACTCCACTATAGAATTGGTGACAACTTGCTGATTTGAACTCTTTCAGCTCACAGCTCCTCCATTGAGACAGAAAACATATTCTGATTGTGACTTCAGATCATTCTGATCTGTTTGAAAACCAACATCATCATACCCTCTGATGACAAGCTCCTCGTCTCCTCTATACACTAGGAACATATCTTTAGTTATTCTTAGATACTTAAGGATCTTCTTAACATCAATCTAATGTTTTTCTCCTGTATTTTCTTGATATCTTCTTATCATGATCAGTGTATAGGAAACATAAAGATTGGTACATAATATGGCATACATTATGGATACTATATCCAAAGCATATGGGATTTTACTCATCCTATCATTCTTATGTTGTGTATGAAGACACATTCTCTTAGAATGATCTAGTCTATGTGACACTGAAACCAATCCCTTCTTGGATTGTTCCATACTAAATCTCTTTAGTATCTGGTCAATGTATGTACCCTGACTTATTCCAAGAAACCTCTTGGATCTATCATGAATGATCTTGATCCCTAGAATGTAGGCTTCTTTACCTAAGTCCTTCATAGAGAAACACTTGTTCAATCAGTCCTTAACTGACTGTAAGACTAGTGCATAATTTCCAATAAGTAATATGTCGTCAAAATATGCTACTAGTATAATGACCACATTCCCATTAAACCACTTATAAACACATTGCTCACATTTGTTCTTAATGAAACCAAATTCCTTTATGGATTCATCAAATTGAATGTTCCATGACCTGGATGCTTGATTTAATCCATAAATGGATTTCTACAACTTGCAAACCCTTTTGGCTTTACCTGGTGTCACAAAACCTTCTGGTTGTGTCATATAGACATCTACATGAAGGTTCCCATTAAGTAATATTGTTTTGACATCCATCTTCCAAATATCATATTCATGGTAAGCTTATGTGGTAAGTATGATTCTTATGGATTTAAATATAGAAACCAGTGAGAAGGTTTCATTATAATCAATTTCTTGACGTTGTCTGAATCCTTTAGCCACTAGCCTTTCTTTATAGGTGCTAACTTGACCTTTCATGTCCAAATTTCTCTTGAATACCCATTTTCATCCAAAAATATTTAAATCAATTAGCTCATCAACTAGAACCCATACATGGTTCTGATACATGGAATCCATCCTAGAATTCAAAGCTTCTAGCCATCTTGCAGCTTCTGAGCTTTCTACTGCTTTCTTATAGGAGAGAGGTTCATCATTGTCCAACAATAATGATTCACCATCCTCAGTGACTTGGAAACCAAATCTTTTTAGTTCCCTTACCTTTCCTGAGCTCCTACTCAATACTTTTGTTTCTAGAACCTCTTCCACAAGGACCTATGAAACTTGTTCCTGTACCAAATTTTGTGTATCTTGAGCATCAACTTTGTCGAAGTCAATATTTCTCCTACTATCCATTTTCAGGATATGCTACCTATCAATAATTATGGATGGTCTGGTGACAGTAACTTTATTATCTAAAGGGTTATATAGGTAATATCATTTTGTTCCTTAGGATCTCTTATAAAGATACACCTCATGCCTAGGGGTACTAGTTTGATTCCTAATAAATATTTAACAAATGCCTATCATCCCCATACATGTGTGTGCGATAAAATGGGTTTCTTTCCATTCCATAACTTGGATGGAATTCCATTTTCCACCCTTAGTTGGTACTCAGTTTAATTTGTATGTTGGATTTTGTAATGCATATCCCCAAAGGGATAATGGAAGATCTACATGACTCATCATCGACCTGCTCATGTCCAACAAGGTGTGGTTCCTCCTTTAACTAACACCATTCTACTGTGGTGTATAAGGAGGAGTGAGATGAGATAGAATCCCAGACTCCTATTGTAGATCGATAAACTCTTGGTACTGATATTCTCTACCTCGATCCGATCTAAGTTTCTTTATCTTCTTACCAAGATGATTCTCTACTTAATTCTTGAATTCCTTAAATTTCTCTAAGGACTCTGACTTATACCTCATTAAGTATACATAGCCTTATCTACAAAAATCATCATTAGAAGTAATGAAGTATGAATATTCACCTCTAGATTCTAATAGAAATAATCCACACACATCCGTGTGCACCAATCCTAGAAGATCTATGGCCCTTTCACCTTGTCCACCGGAAGGCAGCTTGGTCATTTTACCTTGTAAACCAGTGTGACATCTATCAAGTGGTTTTATCATAGTAGAATCTAAATAACCATCTTGGAAGAGATTTTTCAAGTGCTTCTCATTTACATGATCGAGACGGTAATGCCACAACTTGGTGATGTGTGATTCATGTGAGTTTGTTTCACTATCGATTTCCAATACTTGGTTTTCATAATTTAATACATACAAACCATTATTTAAATGCGTCATACCGTAACGTATATTGTTCTTATAAAATAAACAACCCTTATTTACAAACTTGAAAATAAATCCATCCATATCTAAACATGATACAGAAATTATTTTCTTGGTAACACTAGGCACATAATAACAATTATGTAAAACCAAAAGCATCCTAGTTGGGAATGAGAGATGGTTATCGCCAATGGACAATGCATCCAGCCTTATGCCATTGACAACTTGAAGATCCACCTATCCTCTAGAAATCTTTCTAAATCTACTTGGTTTCTGCATTTGAATATATATGTCATCCCCAAAAGCTGTATCTAATACCCAAAATGTAGAAATGGAAAGATTACACTCGATAAAGAACGCACCTTTAGTGTCCCCATGCTTTTGGGTGCAGTTCCTCTTCCAGTGGTCTGGATTGCCACATGAAAAACATACTACCTCCTATTCCTTTACCTACCTCTGAATCTTTCCCTTATTATAGGGATGGTTCTCAGGGGATTCAGACCATTTATGAATCCTTGTCCCCTTTTCCTTGTCCTTCCTTTTCTTATTCACTATAAGGACTTTGGTTTTGTCACACCCCATATCCTTATCTACCTATCAAATTAAGTTCAGAAGTTCTGATAGACTCTTCTCATTTTTTCTCATGTTATAGTTGATAATAAAGCTAGAGAAGGTCATGGGTAGTGATGATAGGATGAGATCTGTAAACAAATCATTCAGGAACTTAATCCCTAAGATGTCCAGGTGTTCAATATAGCCAATATTCTTGACTACATGAGGCTCAGCTGGTGGAGAATCTCCAGGATTAGTTGTAAAAAAGTGTTGTATATCTTATATCTCTCATGTCTCACCTTCTCCTGATAGAGATCCTTAAGGTGAGACATCATGTTATACACGTCCATGTTTTCATGTTGCTTCAAGAGCTCATTAAACATGGCTGATAGCATGAAACATTTGACATATTTGGAATCATACATATGTTTCATATAGTGTTATAGTTCCTCGTCACTAGCCTCTTTCCCAGGCGCAACTGGAATAGGCTCCTCCAACGCATACAATTTCCTCTCATGGAAAAGGATGACGCGTAAACGCCTCTTCCATTCCTGGAAATTGGTGCCGGTGAGAAGGTTTTCCTTATCGAGTATGGTTCACAATGATATGTTTGAAGTCATTTTTCTTGATGTTTCTAAAAATTAATATGATAAAAGTTTTATTACTTTATCATGATCAAACTGAGACAAATAAATAATTTAATACTAATTAGTCTCCCACTATTTTATCAAAATCCAATAACCCTCACCACTGACCTCAGAATATTTTGTTGCCTAAATATTCTAGTGGAAAGGATCCATATTGACCTTATCATTACCCCAACTATGGTTGGTAATGCAACTTGATGGGTTTTAGTTAGGCATTACAAATTCCAACTACATTAACTCGTAGCTCTTTGATTCACTGATTGGACACCCCAATCCTGAAATCCTTTTATTTTGTATTTCCTTAACCTTTGCCTCTTGATCACACCAAGTCCCGCTGTGGCAGTCAACCCTTGTTGTGAACCAAGTCAAGTCAATACAAAACCTTGAATTAGAATTCCCTAATAATTGAAAGCACTCGCACTAGGGTTAGCCAAGCACTTTGAACTGTGGTTCGATTCTAACCAAGATTATGGAAGGATTATGAGCTTGTTCTATTAGTTAGTTTATCTAGTATTTGATAAACTAACCCAAGACCTAGGGTAGAAACACCTTGAACCTTTTGGGTTCATGTTTATAGATTTCCACTTATCCACCTTTGTATCTCCTTAGATTGGTTTCACCATGGCTCCTAACTTATGTCGCCTCCACTATCTTGGGAGCTCTATCCATTACATATGCTTTTATCTCACTTGCGGGTAAGGGGTAAAACAGGGTTTTACATAAAAGAATCCTTGGGCACGTAGGCCCTACATGTTAATGAGGAGAAGACTCGCAGGCCAAAAAAATTAATTTAAATTAATTAATTAAAAGAAACCATTCACATACAAATGTCTTGGTCTAGCTCATGATCATCCATACATGCAATGATATTTACTTATAAATAAAACTAGCATTCAATTCTTTAATTATTCTTGTTTATGATAAATCATGCTTGAATCAATTAATTATCTTTAATTAATCAATCCTTTTATCTTAAACAATTTTATCTGAATTTACTTGAGATTCACATCCATCATAATTTTTTAAAAAATAAATTCATTTAAAATTATCTTTGTACGTAACTTGTACCTTGGAGGCAACCTAGTGAATTCATGTTCATAATTACCTAATTGCTAGAAATGAACATTATGCAAATGTTAAATTTAACACATATATATATAACACTTATCACATGTTGTGCCTCAGCTTTACACCCACACTATGGCACATGTCTCAAGGGTTTTTATAATATAATAATAAATTTAAATAAATCTGCATAATTTGGATGAGTACATGGCGTGTAGTTCCGAATACATGGCGTGTACTTTTGTTCACTGTCCATCTGAATTACACGCCCAGGGACATGGTGTGTAGATGTACTTAGTAAATCTTTGGATTACACGATGTGTTCAGTGGGACACATGTCGTGTAGTGTCCGCATTACACAGTTTACAATTGGGCAATCTG
Organism: Viscum album; assembly: GCA_963277665.1. Classification (NCBI taxonomy): domain Eukaryota; kingdom Viridiplantae; phylum Streptophyta; class Magnoliopsida; order Santalales; family Viscaceae; genus Viscum; species Viscum album. Next base: position 1,789,658,928 of record OY728146.1, read on the forward strand.
TGTATGGGGTACACAGTCCAACCCAAACCTGAAGAGAGTACACGCTGTGTTCAGTGGGACACACGTCGTGTAATCTGGAAATCGTGTGCCACCTGTTCTTGGTCAACACATGGAGACTTAAATGCTTAGATAGAATCCAATGACACATAATGTGGTTTGTAGACCATCCCGGTGCATGGAACCTATACAACATGGCATGTACTGCTGAATACACGTCATGTGTTCTGGAGTTATACGGACGAGAAGCTCTGGCACCTCTAGATGAGATCCTCTGTTTTATTTTAATCAAAAATAAAAGAAAAAATCATTTCTATAAGGTGAACGAGAAACAAAAGAGGAGGAATGGATCTCGAGATTTAGATTTATATAACGATTAAATTAAATCGAAACAACTAAATTATTAAATGCATAAATCACCAATGAAAAACTAAATAATTATAATCAGTGTTATGACTGCTCTGATACCACTTTTAGGTTCTAGGCACAGCGGAAGTGTGTTTTTTAGTGTACCCAACTTTAATTTTTCCATTAACAACGAACAATCTAAGATTTTTCACGATAATAAAACACCATATCTTCATAATATAATTAAGAACAAAAGAAATGAAGGGATTCTCGGGACGATAGAGAGGATCATCATATGTTGGTTATAATAAATTTAATTAAAAGACAAGAATTACCTTGATGGAATTCTATCTCGATTGATATTTTTGTTCATGATCTGATGTGATCCGTCGTTGCATCATAGAATCCAAGTGTAGGATTCCTCTAGAGGTGATCCACATGTGCTCCATGTATCTCTGAATGCTGCTGAAGGGATCTACGGGTGCTAGCATAAAAGAGACTTTGCTTGTGATGTCCGCCTCCAATCGCCTTGAGAGCTGCTTACAAAGAGTTCTCCTTGATCCGGTGGAGGAGGATCTCTCTCTTACCTTGAGAGCGTTCTTAGAAGAAAAGAATTCTCTCTTGGCTTAAGAGCTTTCTCTAGATCCATTGTTCACAACCACCAAAAATGGATAGGCTAATGAGAATTATATAATTGGTATTTTAATTACATAGAATTCTAAAATTAATTAATTACCCGAAATCATTTTTTTAATTTCATTTAATTCTTAGTAAGACCATGTGTATAATAATAACAGTTGACTATTATTATTACTTGGCATGCGTCCAGCAAATTGCAACTAATATTATTTAATTAAATAAATAATATTTTTTTCTCAAAAATCTCTAGAAAAATTACACGGTGTGTATATTAATATACACAGCATGTACTTTTGTTTTTCCATTTTCTTTATTTTCTCCACCACATTTATTACATCTTGAATAATGGCTATTTATTTATCAAATAAATATCACTACATTACTCGCTAATAAATATATTATTTCTCCCGTAATATATTCTCTCGAATAACTAGTGTTGAAATAAATACGATCACATATCCTTGAATAATTATTAAACCACAATCAGGAATAATCTTTATTCAACTTGTTAAATTAATATTTAACTGAGATACTTGGACACAATTAGTGTGTGACCCTCAAGGCCTCTTTCTCAGTGGAATTAAGCGAAACCTATCAAGAGTCCAAGGTTAGCATCTAGAAACATGTGAAGGCACCCATAGATAAATAATTTAATGCTACAATGACATGTCACCTCCTAGGAATGCTTACCGTGTAATGTAGTTCCTTTGTCTCGATATCTCGAATCAAGCAGGTTGCATGCTAGTGTCATCAACCCATGTGATCGATTATTCATTCTTTGACTTTATAGAATTAAACTTGCCCATTCCTTACTATGTCCATAGATTTATTTTGGCTATATCAATTCTATCAAAGGGCCTGAGATATCTACTTCCGTTATGGAGTACAAGGGACAAATTCTTTATCACATTATCTATTAATGCAGTATTACTCATGACGCACGCAACATATCCTACCTCACTGTGAATAGTGGGTCATTACTATTTTAATCAATACATCTAAGTGTGCGAGTTGTAATACCCATTAATAATAATCTTAATTTTTAAGGACCAATACATATGTCTGTAAATAGGAACATCCAATGACACTAGGAAATGTGGATTTTCTGCTGGCAGGTCTCGTTCTCATAATATTTTCCTGGATATTATCAAGGGCGCACACCATGAGAGTATGCCTCAAAGTTTTATGATTCCTCACCCCTAATGACCTGTATTATTTGTGACCCTCAAATAACATCATCTGTCCATATAACATATATATTGAAGAATAGTTTTATGGCACTTCCGGGTTCTCATCATAGTAGGGATCCACTATGACCCTTTAATACAACAACTATCCTTAGGAAATTATCACATGCATTGTCACGCATAAGAATAATCAAGATGTTATAATGTATTTATTAACTAATAAAGTACAAAGTAGTTGGTTCTAGGCCACCAAATCCATCAAAAAGGAGAATATTTGGAACTTGTCAGACAAAAACTCTCAAAAGATGAATTGAGAAATACAAGTTTCCAAAACTCTATCATTGAAGTTGGTGAAATTTATCAAAATGATAAACCAGATAAGATTCAATAAAAATTAACTTCATAGGGTAATAATAATTATGGAATTGTTTTTGAAATAAATAATTATGGGAAATTTGTGTATGTGGCCAAGACCAACAAAGTTGGGGATTCATAAGTCTCAAAGAATCCTGAGCTCAAAAAAGTTTTGAAACAATATGAATATGAAAAGGTCTCAAACACTTTTGGTTACAATAAATCATAAAATAAAATTAGGGCTTTGATTGATAATATAAAGGTTGGTGGCTTAGAGAATAAAGATAAAAAGGTGGTTAAGAAATGTATTCACAATTCCGACCAGTGCGGTAGTTTCAGAGGAAAATACTCTTTTTATGGCTATTGCTGGTATTGTGGTGGATTCAGACATAAGATAAATATGTGTTTCTTTAACCAACAACATTACTATTATTCAACATGTTATGAAAGGCATAGGTTTAGGGGGAGTCAATTTACTCAAAAGAAGAAGTCTAAGAAGGTTGTTTTGAAGAAACCTAAGAAAGGTGGAGTAAAATTTGAAAATAGATTCCAACATTTGGAAACTGTTTTTGAAAGATGTGAACAACCTTAACACCTTGAAAAAGTATGTATTATTTTGTTAACAGAACAAAAAAAATTTCTTAACAATTCTCAGAGGCCGAAAGTGAATAAAGAAAAGGATCTTATTATTGAAACCTCTTTAAAAGCTGAAAAAGGATAACAACCTTGGATTCTTGATAGTGGATGTTTTTCTCATATGAAAGGATATTTTAAATTGTTTAATAATGTAATATATTTTAAATAAGTCATATTGAAATTTGGAAATGATGAATCCTTGAGAATCAAAGGTGTTGAATCATCCATAATTGGAAAAGAAAAGTTGAAATCCAAGAAAGTTTTTTATGTTGATGGGATGAAATACAATTTGCTTAGTGTTTCAAAATTGTGTGATGAGGGTAACAAGGTTGTCTTCAGAAAATATGGATTTGTGGTGAAAAGTGATGAAGATTAAAATATTGTTATAAGGGGATAATTTACAAAAGGAAATATTTTTTATATTGGTTAAATACAAAACTCCTGTTACATGAGTATGGTGGAAGAGAAGCAATTATGGCATAAAATGTAGTGACAAATGTGTCAAAGAAACATGAGAAATTTATATAAAACTGATAGTGTCTGAGACATTCTTGATTTTCCATGAATATGGTATTGGTGTTATACTATCTGTCCAAAAAGAAATATTACAAAATTAGTGCATAATAAAATTAATATTTGTTCTAAACAACCCCTATAACTGATTCATTATGATATCTACAAGCCAATGAGAAAATAATCAAAAAATAGATATAAGTACTTAATCACTTTCATTCGTGATTTTACTTGCATTACTTGTGTTATTTTCATGAAACATAAATTATATGCTTTGAAAATGTTTAAAAGTTTCAGAAGGAAAACTAAGAAGGAATATGAGTATTTTGTGAAGAAGTTGAGAGATGATAATGGTGGTGAATATAGATGTGAAAATTTTGATATTTTTCTAGAGAAGCATGTATTTTGGAATATTATAGTTCCCCATACAATCCTCAAAAAAATGGGGTTTTTGAAACAAAATAATAGAAGTTTGGTGGAAGTGGGAAGAACTATATTACTTGAACATAGCCTCTCTCGTTATTTTTGGAGGCAAGCCATGAGTACCGTTGTTTATATTCAGAACCAATTTTTCTATAGGCCTAATTTAGATATGACTTCCTATGAATTATTTTATGGAAAAATTCCAAGTTTGAAACACTTAAGTGTTTTTGGGAGTCCATGTATTATAAAAAAGAAAGGTGGAACCTCTAGAAAGTTTGAGTAGAAAAATGAAGATGGAATCTTTCTTAGCTATACTTCAGAAAGAAGAGGATATAGATGTTTCAAAAAATTAATATAAATAATTTTTTATTAAATTTATGTGAAAGTAATTAAAAAATAAAAGAAAGAAAAACATGCTCAGAAAGATAAGGAAGTTGAGAAAATTGAGGAAAACAATTCTGATAAGGATATAGACAATTTTATTCTTACTAAAGAAGAAGAAACAGACACATCTATTTCCAATGATGAGGAAGATACTTGAAAATCTCATCCTAGGATAAGGATGTAAGTGGAAGCTTAGAATATCATTGGGGTTCAACACCATAAGGTCCAAACAAGAAGAACAAAAAATGTTATAACACAAACTTCTATGTATTTAAAAGTGGAACTGAATGATGTAAAAGAAGCATTTCAGTATTCAAAATGGGTTCAAACCATGAATGAAGAGTTGTATCAAATTGAAAATAATTATACATGGTAACTTATACCCAATCTAGGAAATAAAAACATCATTGGTACAAAATGGGTTTTCCGGAACAATCTGAATGAATAAGGTGAAGTAATAAGAAACAAAGAAAGATTGGTTTGAAAAGGATTTTCAAAAATTAAAGGTATTGATTTTGATTAAACCTTTTCTCTATTGGAATGGTTAGAAACAATTAGAATCTTTCTTATTATTTCTACAAAATTATGTTACAAGATCATTCAAAAGGATGATAAATACTCATTCTTAAATGGGGACCTTGATGAGCAAGTTTACATTGAACAACCTTGTGGATTTCTTATTGCAAAAGATGAAAGTTATGTGTGTAGATTAAAAAAGGCTTTGTATGGGCTAAAACAAGCTCTTAGGGAATAGTATTCCAAATTGGATACATGATTAAGGAAAGTTAATTTTAATAAAGGAAGAGTGGATAACAATCTTTACATCAGAGAAAGTAAAGAGTATTCCCTCATTGTAATTGTTTATGATGATGATATTGTCTTTACTATGAATGATGAAATAAGTTGTGAATGGTTTGCTGAAGAAATGAAAAAGGTTTTTGAAATATCCACACTGGGGGAAATGAAATACTTTTTTGGGTTAAAAATATTACAAAAGGAGAAATACATTTTTCTTTCTCAAGAAAAGTATTATAAAGAACTTCTTAAGAGGTTAATCATGGAAAACTCAAAACTTGTTTCCACACTAATTTTAGTAGGAAAAAGTTATCTAAAGATGGATATGGAAAAGAAGTTAATCAGAAAGAATTTAGAAATATTATTCGATGTTTTTGTATATGAATGCCTCAAGACCCAATAATGTTTATGTTGTTACCTTATGTGAAATATTTTAGAGTGATCCAAAATAATCGCATTTAATTGTTGGAAAAAGAATTCTCAGATACATCAATGGCACGAAAAAATTTAGAATCAAGTATGGAAGATCAGATAGTATCAACCTATTTGGGTATTCAGATACTAATTGGATAGGACATGTTGATGATATAAGATCCACATCTGGTGGAGTATTATTTCTAGGAAAGAATTGTGTTAGATGGAATTAAAAAAAACATAATTCAGTAACTCTCAATATAGCTAAATATGAGTATGTTGCTTCCACTCAATCCACTAATCAAATTATGTGGTTGAAAACTCAATTGAAAGATTTACTTGTTAAAGTGAAGTTACCCTTGCTCTTGGGTTGTGATAATCAAAGTATAATCAATCTCCTCAGTAATCTAGTTTAACAATATCGTTCAAAACATATTGATATCAAATATCATTTCATCAAAGAGAATGTGGGGAAGAATGAATTGAAGCTGAAATATTTTTCAATATCAGAACAAGTTGCTAACATTTTCAAAAAAACTTTACCAAAGGAATCATTCTCAAAATTGAGGTTCACCATGGGTGTCCAACCTTTTTCCCATCAAGGTTAAGGTATGTGTTTTTTCCCCTATCTCATATTACCTTTAGATTGTATTATCAAGGAGTAGAATTGATTCATAAATACATCCTTTAAAATGCATGTAAAAAGAGGGAGTTGTGGGTAAGTTGTTAATTCAACATTGTATTTTGTGTGAATTATTCTAACTGTTTATTAGAGTGGTTATAGGAAATGAATTGTTTTGTATTCCAGGAAAGTGGATAAGTTGAGAAATAAAGATGAAGATGTTTTCATAATCACTTCTTTTGGACAACATGGATTTGTTGTCAATGATTATTGTTTCCTACAGTGGGTTAGCTCACATAGGCTTATAATTATTGATAAGTAATACATTGATTGAGGATAAAAAGATACGTGATTTATGAAACTCGATTGATAACAAAATCCAAAGGGGTGCTTATTAGGGCCTATATGATGAGGAAGGTATTTTTTTCAAGTTTTTCTTTTTGTTGTCAAGGAATGTTTTTGAAGAGATAAAATCACCTCACTTTGTATTTGGTGAAAATTGTATTTATTGTTGTTTACAAAAGAATTAGACTCACTTTGTTTAAGAAAATACCATTATAACCAAAAGAATCTAGTTTAAGTAAAAGGTCTTGATTAGAATTATCTAGGATCTGGAATAGGAGAAGATCGTAATGCGGAATTGATTAGATTCACACTGAATCTAGAATGAAAGGGTCAAATTGAGAATGAATATTTTTGGAAGTAAATGGTCATTGAATTCACTTTGAATTTGGTATGAAAGAAGTGATTGTTTTGATGAAGAATCGGAGTATGCATGACTATGATTAATTAAATGTGATGATACTTTGCTCATTTATAATTCTCATAAATCATAAGTAATTTTTGAAACTTATGATGTGAAATTTATGAAAAAAAGTGGGGTGAGAGAGATTCATCCAATTGTTTTAAGATTTATCGGAACTAGAAATAAAGTAAAATAGGTGTTCCCAATCATACCTAGTTTAATCATATCTGGTTAGAAAAGAAGAAGGATGTTGAAGACCATACTCAAAAATAGTCATATCTAGGCTAACCGTAATTAGGATGATCGTACCCAAAATGATCGTACTCAGAATGATTGTATCCGGGATGATTGTTATCATGGTGATCATATCTAGGCCAATCATATTCATAAAAGATCAAACTCAAGTTAAAAAGAAAATAATGAAGCTAGAACGAATGGAAAGTTATGCTACTTTTTAATTAATGTCTAATGATGTTGATGCTATTCTCAAATAAATTTAAAGTCATCAAGGAAGTCATGATAAAAGCACAAATTTTGAATGAAGAAAGTTAATGGATTTTATTGGAGTCTAATGTAAGAGTAATTGAGCATAATCCAATAAAAATAATAATGAAAAATATTGATCAAAAATGTAGTAAACCATTTGAGATGGTTGAATGATTTGTTGAAGGAATAGGTAGATGAACTCTGATTTGTTTCCAAGTTTCTTTATCAAATGGGTCAATAGTTGAATTACTTTTTTTCTTTTCAAATAAATTTTTCAAGTGTGTCAAGAGAAGAAGAGAATAAGGAAAAGTGATTTGAGAGTAGAGATAAAGGAGTTTTTTGAATGTGTTGTCAAGGGAAATCTTGACATTCAAAAGAATGATAGTATTCAATTAATACAAAGCATCGTATTCAGTAATCATAATGGTATTAATTTCTTCATAAATTTACATTCAATTGATATAGTGATTTTTTTTGAAGAAATTGGATTGATATGAAGAAGATATGAAGTTTTGAAGAAGATTCTAGAAGGATCTAGAAGCGTTGATGAAGTTATAAATGCGCCCAAGATTTTAGGGGAAATTGAGATTTTGGTTAATTTATTAGAGAAGAAAAGTTTTTGGGATTCCCACCAAAACCTATTATGGGTCACCTATAAAAGGTAAAAATTATGCCATACTTTTCTAATGACCAAATCACTATTCACCGTAGAAGAGATAGAAGCTCTGAGTTTTTAGAGAGAAGAAGAAGTTCTCGTTCTGAGCTTTTGTTGAAAAAGTTTTGACGGATTGAAGTGAAATAGAAGAGACAAGATCACAATGTTGTATTCATATGATCATTGTATTCATTGATTATCGTACTCAACTGATTAACATATTATACTCTTAAATTATATTCAGTTGATCATCATATCGGGCTAGATTTATCTGATCGTGGATTTCCGTATTGGGATTTTCAGACTGAGGAAAAAGTTATGAATTTTCTCAATCGTACTCACCTAGTGCTATATCTTTTTGTATTGATTTCTTCAGACTGGAAGAATTGTAATAAGCTTTTGAAATTCATAATTTAAGTGGTTTTGATTCATCTCTACAGTGTTCTATCGAAGTCGTATTTTTCATACTAGAGAAAATCATACTGGGAAGAATCGTATAGAGAAGAATCGTATTGGGGGAATCGTACTCGGTGGAATCAGATTAGGAACAATGTACTGGGAAAATTGGACAGAGTTTTTGTAACAAAGCCCATGATGTTCTTACCATATTATGGGTAATAAATTGAAGAATTTTTTTAAAGGAATATATTTTTGAAATTGAAAAGAAGAATAGGTAACATGCATTGTTACACAAATATTGTTTTACCCTATCTGTGCCAAGAGGGTGCACACGCACTATTATAATTTTTTACATAGTGATACAAGAGTAAAAGGGTATATCCTACTCATTATAATCCAAGGATTTTTTTTTAATTAATTTTATGGTATTAGATTATTTCCAAACCATACCAAGGACGTAGTTATTCTTACTGAATAGTGAACCATATAAATACTTGTGTTCCTATGGATGTGTGCTTGAACTGTTTTCAGTAGGGAAAGAAATATTTAACAGGATGTGAAGGTTGTTGCAATTGAAAATAAAAATAAAATAAAATGTATCACCAATTCACCCCATCCTCCTCTTAGTGATACAATTACACTGATTGGTAACTTTCATAGTCCCGATGACACTCCTATATGTTGGTCTTGAAACAATCTCCCATGTATGATTATTCTCAATTTTTTCAAGATCATCATTCATATCCTAAACCCAGTTTTCATCTCCAGCTGCTTCTTCAAACCATTTAGGCTCTACCTGTGATAATAATGATGATTATGGTATAGTCCTCATCCTCCATGTCTACACTGGCATTTTCTAGTCACCAATTATATTATGTCTATCAATTTTGACTTAACTCTTCAGTCTTTGTGATGATACTAGTTTATGTTCAGCCTTTTCATTATCTGAATCTTATTTTGAATTGGCCTATAGAACTAGAACTTTCCCTGAGCTACTTATATCTTCATTACTATCCTCCTGAAACTACTCATTTATTTTCTGAAGATACTTACCATTCTCTACTATAGTTACATAATTTCTTTTAACTATCTTTCCTATGAACTTATTGGAAAATTTATATTCTTTTCTTTATTTTTGTATCCAAGAAATATCCCTTCATCTCTATGGGATTCAAACTTCCTATGTTTCTCTTTATTGAGAATGAAACACTTAATTCTCAAGACTCGAAAGTAATTCAATGATGGATTTTTCCATACTGTAGATCATATGGAGTCTTCTATTATTTTGGACATAATAAATCTCTATTTAATGTGTAGACTATTATCATCACTACTTCTTTCAAAAACTTCTATGGAAGTTCTTTGTCAATGAGAATTGTTCTAGTCATGTTGTTGATAATTTGATTTTTTCTATCAACTACTTCAATTTTTTGTGGAGTTTTTACTGCTGAAACTTGGTTCCATGTCCCATGTTTTTCGAGATAATCCTACACTTTGATATTTTTGAACTATGTTCCATTATTTTTTCAGATCTTGTGTATTTTTTGACCTGGCATCTTTTCAACTCTTATTAAATAACTTATTATGAAACTAAACACCTCAAACCTATGAGTGATGACAGAAAATGATGCCATTATACTAAAATCATCAATAAAGAGAATATAATATCTCTTTACATCAATAGATATTGGTGAAATTGGTCTACACACAACAATATGCACCAACTCAAGCACTTTTGTTGACCTTTTCTCTTTTTCCTTATATGTCTTTTGAATGGTATCCCCTTGTTGATAAGTATCACATATATAGGTATAATCATGTGATAAACTAAGGAGTTCTCAGGAATCTTTACATTTCACCATATATTCCAATGATGTTTGGCTCAAATGACCAATGCGTTTATGCCATAGCCTGTTTTTTTATTCCTTGGGAAAAAAGCAAATATCTTCTTTTCCACTTACAAAGTAAGGATTTCCCTTCGTACATTTTCCCTGCAAAAAAACTGCACCATATTTTTCCTTAATTAAGCATAATTTATTTTAAAATCTTATGTCATGAACTAAATAACACATTTGTTTTACACTTATCATGTTGTGTCTGATTCATTCAACAACTAATACATTTGCATGTCTCATGTCTTTTCCTCTAAACATGGATTTTCTTGATCCAATATATTTCAAGCCTTCATCATTACAAAATCTCATAATACCTTCCTTTTCATATCTAATTCCTTTCACAGCTTTCTTATTTCCTATCATATGGGATGTGCATCTACTATCAATGATCCATATTCCAGTGTGATCTGATGCTTTGAATGCAATATCTAAAACCACTTCCTATTGATTTCTTTTCTTTTTGATCCATACCTTTGACTAATATTCTTTATGATGCTCAAAGTATGATGGACCACTTTCATCTTATAATTATGAAAATATATTTTTTGTTATTAGATCATTTTATGGTTCCTTGAGTTGTTTCTTATAACCACTTTGAGTCTGTTTTGGTTCATTCCTCTATATAGTTGATGTACGGTATATGTCCATGTTTCCAAATCCTCTACACTAGAAATAATGACCCTTGAATTAAATCCTATGATATTCATCTCTACTTATCATCCTATATTTCTCTTGTTCCTTTTGTCACCTCTTAGATATGGAACAAGCATTTTGTGGTTATCCCATTTTTACAGAACAATGACATATAATTCTAGTTGTATTCTTTTATGTCACTACTACACCACTAGTTATGTTATAGGTTCTATGGATCTTATGATTTTGATTTATACCTAAATGAATGTTCGACATCAGAGTTAGTGATAATGTTCTAACTTCAACCATTACTTCTTTCTATTTTTGATTAATCCTCATACCAGTTGTATCATTCTGATATATACTTTTCTTCTCCCGAAACTCTGTTTGTTTCACTAGAACCCTGAATTTTACTTTTCATTTTTCTATTTCCTTTGTATCCTTTTTTTCAGAATCAATAATTTTTCCTTATATTTTACCTTTATTGGTATATTTAAAACCTCCTCTTTAATCTCTTCAATGCATTTGACTCAATTTTTTACTGTGTTAGTCAGTCTATAGATAATTTTTTAATTTTCTTCAACATTGAGCTTGTATTCAATGACTTTTTCTAATGTTTCTGGATTTTCAGATTTAATCCTTTGAATTTCATCTTCTAGCTCATACTTCTCTTCTTCTTACTGATGCATATAGAGTTTTTCATCATTAAAAACTTTATTGGATTTTTTTGTTTTGGATCTCTAAACATCTATTTCTTCAAGAATAGCTTCTAATTAGATCTAATTGTCAACTATTCCTTTGAATTCTATTTTTTTGGTGTCACTATCTTCCCTTGTTTGTGAATTCTTGACAACTACCACCATAGTATTTTCTTCGTGGTCCCTACAGTCTTCCAACTCTTCTGCCTCAGATTCTTCTAAACTGTCATCTTGAAACTTCTTATGACACTTTGTTGTAATATGTCCAACATTTTCACATTGAAAACATGCAAGTGTAAGTTTTCCATTGAACTTTCATCTTCCTTACTAGGGATTTGAGGAGAGGAATGGAATGACCTCATCCACATTGTCTTCCTCTTGACTATATATAATTGTGAGCTTATTCATGTCCTTTAATTCCACTTCTTTAGAATTCCCATTCTCTACAACATCTTTATCATCATTTCTCATCTTGTATTCAATAAGAGTGCTATGCAAGCTATCCAATGTCAGCCCCTTTGGATCTTCTTCCAAAATAGAAACTTTATGACTGAATTGAGGTGGAATTTTTCTCAATATGCACTTAAAAATATTTATATCTTCAATAATTTCTATGAGACCACACATGTCTTCCACAACAATATTCACCCAGTCAAATAATGCATCAATAGACTCATTAGGTTGTATTCTCATATCCTCATACTTGTTCCATAGAACATACAGCTTTGCTTCTCTGATGTTTGAGTCACCCTCATAAATATTTAGAAACTTTTCCCACAAATCATGTGATGAATTACAAGAGATCACCTTCGTATAGATTTTATTAGATAAGAATCCCCCTAAATAATTGATTCATTTGGAATCAGCATCCAATTATCTATGTTTGGATTCTGATTAAATATTATTGTCCATACTGGCAGAAATACCGTGCATTTTAGTTGTAAATAAATCCATACCCAATGATCTAAAGAAGTGTTGCATTCGATTATTGAATAGCTAAAAATTGTTTCCATTGAAGATCAGAATCCCTTTTGTGATTAATAGCTTCCGTTTCTTATATTGAGATAGAACCACTAAAAGTAACATTTTTTTCAGATACCAATTATTATCCCAACTAGGTTAAATGCCTTTAGAGGGGGGTGAATCAGGGTATAATAGATTAAAATAATTGCCCCTTTAGATATTGTTTCACTGTTAAAAAAACACTCTTCTATCCCTTTCCCATAGAAATGTATGAATAGAAATTAAATCATCCATGAGACACAATAATTTTACTTGGTTCACTCTCATTGGGTTATGTCCAAGGATCATACAATGAAAATGTGTCGATGTACCAAATCCACTAAGCCTTAGTGTCAAAATAATGTTCATGATAGATCACTTTTATTCCCAAACCCACTGACCTTACAATGTTTGGAGCGAACTCGTTGTGTCTCCTAGTTTACAACCAATCATAATTTGAAATCTCATTGCTCTCTCAACTGAAGTGTGCTCACTGCTCCTCTAGAAGAATCTTCTATTGTTCTGAATCACCTCAAAATTGTTTCACACGTATATGAGTGTTCCATGAAGTCTTGTTTTCACCGGTTAGATGAAATCCATTTTTTCCGCGTACTATTAGATTGAAGAAATTACTTTCACGAACTATTTTAGTCCCTTCACAAACTTCCCTGAACCCTCCATGAACTATCTTTCATCCTCTGCAAATTACCTTACACCGTGTGGTGCAAGTGCTTTGTGGACCTCCTTTTCTTCACAGACCACCTCTGCTTCACAAATGGTTGATGCCTCACGAACCACTAATTTTTATTGAAATATCTATGCTCAGTGGCCCCCTTTTTATATTCAAGCAATTGAACCCTACAGAACCGTTTTTTGAATTGTCTTCGTGAACTATCTTCTTCACGGAATTGCTTCCTCATGAAACTCTTCTCCTTTACGGAATCCTCCCTCGTGAATTACTTCTAACTTACCCAAAATATCCTAGAGATGATATCTATGATGAAATTATATCTCTCTAATGATGTGATTAGGGCTCTTAATATAGGAAAATAAATCCTACAAAACCTTCTAATCAAAAATACCCAACACTTCAATGTGGTACAGCCTTCATCGTGAACTTGTTATGCGGTTTGCATAGCGCTTTATCCGGTGCGGCTTCCGATGTCATTCGCAAAAAAAACCTTTACGGAATCCTTAAATCATTACCTCTAGCTACAAACAATGATCCTCCCATGAATGATGAGTCTCTCACAAATTGATCATGCTTTACGGTTCATGTAGTGTGCTTCGTGGTTTGTGTAGTGCATAACCTTTTGCGGTGGGCTTAATTCACCACCTCCATCTGCAAAATGATAACTTTCTTCGTGGTTCTACAAACATCCTTTGCAATATGAAAACTCCATACATTAAGGTTTGTGAACTCATTTGCAGAAAACCTTCCTTTTCCATAAAACAAACTCACAATTTTGAGACTCAAAAATTTGGCAAACATTGAGAAACTGTGTCACCTTAAACATCTGCTTCAGAAACACCAACCATATTGAAACACAATCATCTAGCTTTGTCAACAAACACAATCACCCAAAAAAACTGAGATGGAACCTTGAGGTGTTTTTTTCCAACAACAATAAAAATGTATTGATGAATGCATAGGAAATAAGAACTCAATTTTTTATATATTCATTTTATTCTTCAAAATATGTTTTCTTCAAAAATGGTTTTTATTGTGCGAATATTATAATTAATATTTAGAACTTTTATAAATTTAATTTGATAAAAATAAATAATTTTAAAATCAACATATGAAAATTATATTAGGTTGAATTTTTTTAATTTTTCTGAATAGATTGATTTTCTAGTGAATAGTGAAAATAATGATTTTTACTGAAAGCTATATTTTTGTTTCAAGAATTTACAGAGTTCCGTTATATTTTAAAATATATTAAAAGTAAAATTAGTTATATAATATTTTTAATAATACAATTATGTTCATCGTAATCAATGTTATGGTTTAATTTTGTATAAAAACTTTTTTATATCTAAAAAGGCATTTTTCTGGAAAATCATTTTTCGTTGTGTTTTGTATTTTTATCCTAAATTAATTTTTACAACTTATTGAAATTGAATCTTATAAAATTAATTTTATATTTAGAATAGGGATGTCAAAAAAAATTAAATAGCACCCTTTTATTTTGGTTCAATAATAATAATAACCATAATAAATTTTTATTATCATGGTAAAGGTAAAATGGGTTAGTGAAAGCTAAAAGTAATTTGATAGGGCTTAAAATTACATCAAACACTTGTTTTTATTTCCTTGGATGAGAATATTTCATCTATAATATTCCCAAATTTGAAAATATTCCCTTTTGTCATTTAAATTTGATTTTTTACCTTTATAAGTAAAAGATAAAGTCAAAAATATCACTTCCCAGCTTTTAGTATTTAAAATTTTATATGAGAGGGATAAAAACAAATTATCTTCATTTATAAAAGTTTATTTGAAATAAAATTGAATTTTTTTCATCATGGTAATTTGTTTTAAATTTGTAGTGATGAATGAATTACCTTAAATGATTACACAATGCTAACACGGTTATTGAGAAAGAAGTAGAAAAATCAAGTGAATTATTTTAAAAACTCTAAAAATAATGTTTTTGTGGGTTAAATTTGCCCATGAATTTTTAAGATAATTATAGAATTTTATAAATTTTCTAAGGGTCTATATTCTAATTAAATTTTTGTTGTGTTGTTTTAAAATTCAAATTATTTAAATAGTTCTTAAAATAACATTAATAGTATTTTATGTTGAATATTATTTTATAAAATTATTTAAAGATCATAAAAATCATGAAAGTGGACAATATGGATGAAAAATGGTATAAAATTTCATACCATGGATATTTATGAGGCAATTTTCACCTTATTAGTAAAATTATAACCCTTTAATATTAAAAAGTTATTACCACGATTAAGGTTAAAATAGGTTAACCAAGGCGTTAAACCAAAAGATAAGATTTAAAATGATATATGAACCTATAAAAACTGGATATGATGATTTTATAAAGAAAATATCTTCTTTATCATCATATATATGTCATTTTTGAACCATTTTACTTGAGTTATAAACATATTATATTATAATATTTCATGTATTTCCCAAAATAACATTAATGATATTTTATAATAAATAATATTTTATTAATTGATTAAAAATTCATAAAAATATGATATTTGGCTAGGTGAATGGGATACGGCTGAAAATATAAACCATGGTTCATTTATTATTCACATACCCTTTTATGGTAACATTCATAACCCTTATAGAGTAAAATACATTAATATCCTGATAATTGATAAAAGGGTAAAGAGGGGGTTAAAATTATGAAATGAGGGTGAAAAAATAACCAAAACTGTCCAAATTTTATTATATTAGATTATTTCATTGCATACTCATCCTATATTCTAAATATATCAATTTTTATCCATTTTTTCATGAAAATTATTTTTTATTAATTTAATAATTTGTGTAATTCCAAGAGTTCCCTCACCTCACTTGTAAATGAGAACCTCTTATCCTTCATTGTTCATAATGTTTTAGTCTTATATATCAATGAATACCTACCATAATACATTCTAATATTACATCTCATAATCCAAGAACTTCTGTTCTTTCCAAAATACCATCCTTTCAAGGCTTAAGGTGCAAGCCAAAAGAGATTTCTCAAAGAAGAGGTATAACTCGTAACCGAGCATTTTAAATTTCATTTCTTCTTATACCTATTATAAATATGTGGTATTAATTATAAAACAATGAATTAAGTATATTAAATATTTTGAATTGTTATTATGAGAATGGAACAATCATCATCCACATTCTTCCCATCTGTTGGAAAATGATAATGTCGTTCATGCGTATGTGTGGACTACCACCTCCACGAAGCATTGTGACTCATTTTTCATTTCCTCTTTAAAAGGATGGTAATAAAGATAAATTTAATGAATATATATGATATATATGATACAATAATTATTATTTAAGGTTTAATTATTATTTAAGGGTTAATTATTATTTACCTTTCCTTCATTCTATCTTTCAAAAAGTGAAAACAATGTTCACGCGTACGTACGGCCTACCCTCTCCATGAATGGTGTAGTTATTATTTTTTATATCTATCTTTTATAGATGAATATAAGTATATTTATATAATAAATTTATATTAAATTTATATCATGGTTAAAATTATAGTGATTATGTAACCATGATTAAATTATAAAGACTGAAACTACCACACCAAAATTCTTATGAAAAACAAAACATTTAACATCCAGAAACAAAAATTTTAATAATTAATTATTAATAAAATGGCGTTGAAGTGTTTTAAGTGGATCATATATGATATTATAAGTATTTACATGAAATTTGTATTCAATTATAATAAATTTAATGTTTTTATATAGGAGGTTAGTGCACTTTCGAAGAAATTCAAACATAAGGTAAGGGTTTTCTCATCTCACATTTTCTTTCATGAGTAATATGTAATATTCACCAATTATTTCCATTTTTTTAATATTTATGGACAAAAAATGAATTTTATGATTATTTCCATGAAAATTATAGTGATTTAAAAATACATATAATTTTCCCCCTTTCATGAGGTTTTGATTCAGATATTACCAAAGCAGTAATGGTTATTCATCACGATATTGTTTCATTGAGACATGTTTGATGTTATGCACCTATTTATGTTTATGACATGTATATACTACCCCTTTGACATGTTATATCATGATTATACTTATGTCCATGATGTATAAATTTTCATTTGAAGTTATTCTTTCATGGGGCCTATGATTCAAAAATTTCCAAAGTGGAAAAAGATTTATGTTCCAATCTTATTTTAATTGGGATTTTTTATTCTTGAATTTACATTTAAGGAAATTATATGATCTTTTCCTAGAAAATAACTTTTATTTTATTCTCCTTGGGTTATTTCTTGAGAATTCCTATTCTCTTTTCATTTTCTTCACTTCATGAACTCAAGAGACTGAAAGTATGTTTTTAAGGAAAACTGACTTTATTTATCTCTTCAGTCGAAAATATATTTTCTTCCATGTCCATGTTTTCTAAAAATATTTTTAAGGAAGTTTTTATTATCCTGCTATGATTGTTTAAATTTAATTTTACCCATGTTTTAATTTTTAAAAAATAGATTAAAAGTAATATTCTTATCATTTTCTAAATGAGGCACTCTTGACTTTTTAGCAAAAATGTAAAAGGAATCTATGTTTTAACATACGCGACATAAATAAGAATTCTAACTTTTATTATCACTTGATGCTTTGAATATTCCATTTAATTTTTTTAAGGTTCTTTTCAAGGAAAATTTTTTCCTTAATATATGGGATATTTTTAGATTTTGATATGTGATTTAAAAATTAATTGGGTATTTTCCTCAAGAAATGTGTTTGATGTTTTAAAGGGATTTTAAGTTATGATAAAATCGTTGTATATTACTTAGGATTTATTGGATATGTGATCCAATGATTCCATATTTATTCGTTCTCTGAACGTTTTATTATTATTATGATGAAATATTGATGAAACTCATTTTCTTTTCCACAGGTTAAGTTGTGATGAATGTTTTTATGATCTTGTGAGCACATATGAATCGATTTTTGATTATGTTATGTGCGGAACCATAATTATATATCCCTAAATTGAGTTGAGTAAGGATTAATGTTCAATGATCTCAAAGGTACACTGGAGGATATCCCAAAACAAACAAAAAAAATAGGGTACACAGGAGGTTATCCCAAGCCTGAAAGAGGGTACAAGGGAGTTTATCCAAAGCCCAAAGTAGGTACACAGGCGATTACCCCAAGCCTAAGATGTTATTAAAATCATGGTTGGTAGCCTTGACATAATATTTCTATGATTATTATTATGCCACACATTATGACACTCATTTATGACATGATATTATGCCAATGTTATGCGCACATGGCTCATGATCTTTGATCCCTTTATGACTCTTGTCTTACAAAACTATCAAGATTTATATCATGACTCATGTTTATGTTCTAAAAATTGTTGGGTATGATTTTTAAAGGGTATGATAATGTTCTCATAATATTTATGCTCATGTTATTTTTAAATGATCATTAATATATCCCTTTTTTACCTTTTTAGAGCATCTGAGATCACCTTTTATGATGTTTTCTTTTCCATGGGATATGAAGAAAAATTTTGTGTACAATGTGTCCAAGAAGGGTTCTAGTTATGAATAACTAAGTGGGATTTGTTTTAGTTCTTTTATGAACCATTTTTTTATGTATCCAAGTTTTTGAAGACCCTATACCTTTATAGTCCTCAGTTGTGTATTTGAAAAATATAATGAATATCCATCTATTTAAATGTAATATCTATGTATGAAATGAATGGTTCCTTATAGTTTTCACATCCATTTGTTGTAATTAAAAATCAAAATAACTTTACACTATCAATACAATACATAAGTAATCCTTTTGGGATATTGGAGAAAATGTATCAGTATAATCGATCCCTTCCTTTTGAGTAAACCATTTAGCAACTTGTTGGGCCTTATATCTCTCAACGTTGCCCAGTGAATTTTTCTTGGTTTTAAAAACTCATTTACATCTAATAGGGTTTTCACCAAATTATAGCTAAACTAGTCCAAAACATCATTACTCTTCATGGAACTCATATCATCAATCAATGGCATCATACTATATTTTTGACTCTTTACAACTTATGGGTTGTGAAAATGTTTCGAGATCATTTTCAACTCCAATATTATAGTCATGTTTTTGTAGATACATAGTATAATCACTAGAAATTGATAAGTTTCATATCCTTGTGGATATTCCTAATGCTTCACCATTATTTTCCTAATAAAATTGTGGTTTAACTCGTTGTTCAAGAGTTTTTTATTCTTGGACAACCTTATCCATTGGATGATTATCAACAGTTTGTGGAATGATATTTGTTCGAACATCACTTGATAAATGAAGAGTGTTATAAGAAATTATAAATCTATCACCTAAGATAGACAGTTGAGATTCTAAATGATCTTCATAAGAAATGTTTTTGATCAGATCAATCCCACTAATCAAGTCATTTTCAAGAAATTTTTCATATCTTGATTCTATGATTCTAGTGTTCAATAACGGAAAATAAAAAGGGTATCATTTAGACAATTCAACATATCCAATGATGTGACCACTAATGGTATTAGGGTCCAAATTAATTTCATATGGATTATAAATATACACTATAGAAATACATCCCCAAATGCACACATGTCACATACTTTGTTTCCAACCCTTAAACAGTTCAAAATGTGTTTTTGAAACATCCTTTGTTGGAACCCAATTCAAAATGTAAGATTTCATTTTAAGTTATTCAGTCAACATGTATTTAGGTAACTTAGAGCTAGTAAGAATACATCATACCATGTCCATTAAAGTTTGATTTTTTCTTTCAACTAGACCATTTTGGTTTGGTCAATTAGGCATGGTGTATTGAACAACTATTCCATTTTTTGGAAGAAACCTTGCAAATGGACCAGGTAATTGTCAATCCATAGTGTATCTCTTATAATATTACCATCCTTGATTTGACCACATGATATTAATTTTTTTACCACATTGTTTCTCTATTCCATTTTGATCATGAATCAAATAGAGAAACATAAATCGTGAGTAGTCATCATTGAATGAAATAAAGTATTTATGGTCATGTAAATTTGTGTTTGAGCTACATATATTTGTATGTATGATTTAAAATATTGTTGAACTTAAGAACCATTCTTTGATTTATTGGTTTGATTCCCATAAATTTAATTCACACAGGTTTTAAAATCAGGAAAATCAGGAGTACTAAATACCCCTTCCTTAACTATTCTTTGAATTCGTTCTTTGAAGATGTATCCTAATCTCAGGTGCCATAATATAGAATAATCTTCATTTATAAAACTTCTTTTAATGTTAGTGTGAACATGCATGTTATCTTTACTTTTAAAATAAATTGATAAAAGACCATACTTTAATGTACCGCATCCAATGATGTGATTTTCATATATTAGGGAAAATTTTGTTTTATAAAAACTTAATGTAAAACGCAACGGTACAAGTTTGGAAATCGAAATCAAGTTTCTAGATAAACATGGAATATAAATGGTCTTTTCAAAGAACAAATTAAACACAATGCTCAACACTAGTACACACATCCCCATGACATCCACAAGTGAGAAAATCTTGTTTCTTGAATAGACATAAAGCTCATTGCTCATTGGTTTCCTTAGGTTTTGCAAACCTTTTCAGGTATTCATAATTTGGATTGTAGAACTAGAATCAATCCACCAAGTATTATAAATTGTATCAACCATATTTGATTCATAGAAAACAAATGAAATTGAAATACCTTTCTTTTCAATTCATTTATGAAATTTAAGACAATTTTTCATTGCATGTCGTTTACCTTTAATGAAGAAACAAATGAGTTTCTTCTTAATATTAGGTTGGGGTAACAATTACTCTCTCCCCTTCTTATTGGATTGAACTTTATGAGTCATATATTTCTGGTGCGTTGTCATCGTATTTGTTTCTCCCAATTCTACGACAAGCCTCTCCTCTTGAACACACATGGTCATTAATTCATTAATCCACCATTCATCTATATGTGTGTTATAAGAAATTTTAATTGGGCCATGTTAATGTGGAAGGGAATTGAGAATGGGATGCACCAGAAATGACTCAAATATATCAACCTTGATATTCTTATGTTATGTCGTTATATTCCTTATATGCATAATGTGCTTGTGCACACCATTCATGGTGGTGTGTCTCATAGATGGGAACTTAATAATTAATGTTCTTGCTAATGCTTTGTATAAAGATATGAACTTGTCATATTTATCCTTTATCAAGTCACGGACAATATTATGCTTGTTGAGTGAACCATGAACGCTAGCACATAATTTTGCCTTTATGGACTTTGTACTAAGATGGTTTGGCTGCTACCAATGTTTATATAAAGTTATATCATCAAATGTTCTATGATCATTAACTATAGGTGATTTGTATTTTCGAATGACATAATTAATATTCATCCATCCTAGATGAAGAAGAATCCTCTCCTTCCAAATATTACAGTTGTCGCCCTTTAATTTAGGATTTTCATAACAAGTGTCATGCAATCCTAATGGTATAACTGCAAATTAAATACTAGCTTATAAATCCAAATCATATAATTTACATAGTAAATCATGTTAACGTGAATATAAAAAATATAAAAAAAATGTGGGAAATATTTTAAATTTATTACTCATAAAAGTAATTGAAAATTGTCAATTACTAGTTTAATTCTTAAATTCATAAATTTTAGTTTGATAATTAACAAACCATATGACAAAATATTAAATTTTTAATTCATAATTATTGTGGGTAAATTATGAAAATTAAATTTAATATCACTCTTTCTTTTTTAAAAGGGAATTCCCTTGTGTGGCCTTTTCGAACCCCCCACACAAGGAAACCCCCCTCCCCACGAAGAGGTCACTCCGGAGAGAGCCACAGCCGGGAAGGAGTCGTTGCTAGCCGAGATGGCAGAGCGTCCCGGAGGGTGACAATCCGGGCGGCGATGGTTCGTCAAGCAATCCGTCAGCACGGGTGGGTTGCGCCTCATTTTGAAAAATAAAGATATATGAATATACTGCTAAAATATTGGTATAGGTGCATGGATAATTTAACTTGATTTAATGAATATTTAAATTTTATTTAATCTGGAATGTTGTGGTGAAATCCAATTCCTAATAATATTTAAAAAAATCACAATTAAATAATTATTGAACTAAATGAAAATTTTAAAGATGTATTATCAATATATTTTACAATTGAAAAACGCAACAAATGCATATATTATATAATGTTATTTTATGAAATATGTATATTTTATTTAATTAGGAATATTTTGGAAAAGCCTGATTTTAAAAAAAATTACAAAAAACACAATTAAATCGTTATTGAACCGATAAATTAAAAATGTATAGTAAATATCTTTAATGAAATTAGAACATTTGGATATCATATTTCAATTGATTTATTGTTTATTTATTTTACTTGAAATATTGGAAGTGAGGTCTGGTCGTTGATAATCATCCCCTAGACTTTGATTGATTTAGTGATTACAGTTTCAATATAAATCGAGGTTTAAATCTGGGTTACTATTATAATTTCACACCAAAAAATCTAGTTTTATGAATATAAAAACAAATATCAATTAAATAATAAAAAACAAGACAATTCTCTGGACGGCATTCCCACGGAAGGCCAAGTATGCTTATTTATTTTTTTATTAAGAATGATTAAAATGCTAAAATTTTATAATTGTTTTTTTTTTTTTACCAAGATGCCCGGAGCCAGTGGGGCGTTGGGCCTCCACGTGTAAGGACCTCACCGCGGACCCACGAAAGGCTGACGCCTGAAATTCGGCGCAAAACGATGCCGCCTGGGTGGGCGAAATAAAAATAAAATATTAAAAAAAAAAAAAGGTACCGCCAGGTTGTCGGGCACGTGCTCTTCATTGCTATCTTTCTGATTAATATTTTATGAAATTTTAATTAGAAATATATATATATTATCACGCAACATAGGTAAATTAATAAATATTAAAATTTGGTTAATATTACTACATCAAAATGTGAACATTCTTTGGAGGAAGATGAAACTTATATTTGTTACTCACATTCTAATGATAAATACAAAATGTGAACCCATAATTGTAATATGAATATCTAGCAAATCACAAGTCATAATTGATAATTTCTGAAATCTTTTATATCCATTGCACAAAATTTGGATTTTTACAATGAGTCGTTTGGGACATACATCACGTAAATAGTGGTTTACAAAATGTTTTTTGAAACCCGAAATTTTTTTCTTGCGACGGGTATTTTCAACGGACATAATGTACGTCGCAAATACTCTAGTCATCACTATGCGTGCAATGACAAGTAAGGCTTATTTGAAACGGATTTCAACAATTTGTCGCAAATAGCATGATATAAATAATTATTTGCCACATTGTCAAATTCCATCGCCAACAATCTGTCTATTGGTTCATTTGTGATAAAACGTTTCCATCACATATATTTTTCAAATAAGTGGAATTTTTTTATGATGGGCGTCTATTTCTATGGATATTAAGCCGGTCAGAAATAACTATCACAGATAATCAATTATGTCGTAAATAATCCAAACAAAAGATTGTTTGCGACAGACGATCCGTTTCAAATAATTTATCATAAAAAAACTCACTATTAATATAGTCCTCTCCCCTCATTCTCAAACTACTTCGACTTTCCAACATCTCAATCTCTCAAACTCTTCAGTTTTTTCGGAAATTAATTTTTGAGTTACAAATAAGTGTTTTGTGATCCAAACCTCATTTATAAGATGTTTTAATAACTTTTTGTAAAGTAGCTATTAATTTGATTTATTATTTTTTTTATTATAGAATTTGTTGGTTGCTTTAATTTATTAGTTTGTACATATATTTGCAAGCCATATTATTTATTGTAATTTAGTGTATGTTTTTCGGTTGTTTAATTTATTATAACCTTGAATATAAAGAGAGTTTTGAATATAAAAAAATAAAGTGAATCTTAAAATTATTGGTAATAATAAATTTTAAATTAACGATTCATTTATATAATAATAATAACAATAATAATAATAATTTTACAATTGATAACTTAAAATTTTATTGTATTATAAAAAAAATAACGAGTGAATAAAAAATGAAAAATATAAATAATTAGTATAAATAAGAATAGTTGGTAAAAAATAGTATTAAGTAGTAATAAGTAGTATTAAATAGTAATAATCAGTGAAGAATATTCATAATTGGTAAAAAACAGTAATAATTAGTAATAATTGGTAGAAATTAATAAAAATGAGAAAAAAATAGTAATAATTAGTAGAAATTAGAAGAAATTAATAATAATTAGTAGAAATTAATAATAATTAGTAATAATTATAAAAATGTAATAATTTGTAAAAAAATGTTAATAACTAGTGATAATTGGCAAAAGTTTTAAAACAATTAGTAATAACCAGCGGAGATTAGTAATAATTAGAAGAATTTAATAATAATTAGTAGAAATTAGTAATAATTAGTAAAAAATAGTCGTAATTACTTAAAAATGGTAATATTCAGTAAAAATAGTAATAATTAGTAATAATTGGCTATAATTGGTAAAAATAAATAAAAAATATAAAACAATTAGCAATAATTAGTAGACATTGGTAATAATTAGAAGGAATTTGTAATAATTAGTGGAAATCAGTGATAATTTGCAATAATTAGAAGAAATTAGTAATAATTAGCAATTATTTATAATATTAGTAAAAATTAGTAATAATTAGTAAAATTTTGTAATATTTAGTAATAATTTGTAGAAGTTACTAAAAATTAGTAGAAATCATTAGAAAACAGCAGAAATCGGTAGAAATTATTTCAAATTGTTAGCAATTAGTAATAATTTGTAGAAATTGGTAATAATTAGTAATAATTAGTAATTAGTAACAATTAGTAATTAATAATAATTTGCAATAATTAATAGAAATTAGTAGAAATTGTAAGAAATTAGTAACAATGAGTAATAATTAGTAATTAGTAAAAAACAATAATCATTAATAATTAGTAATTACTAATAATTTGTAGAAATTAGTAGAAATTAGTTGAAATTAGTAAAAATTAGTACCAATTAATACTAATTTGTAATAATTAGTAAAAATTAGCAATAATTACGAATAATTTATAGAAATTAGTATAAATTAGTAATAATTAGTGGAAATTAGTAAAAATTTGTAGAAATTATTATAAATTAGTAGAAATTAGTATTAATCAGTAGAAATTGGTAATAATAAGTAGAAATTAGTAATAATTTATCACCACACGACCTTTCGGGACATTGTTTGGGTCGGCAGTAAGCCGAGTGTGACACCTCAAGCCTACCTCCAATAAACAAGGCGCTGACGACAAGCATCGGGTAGACATATCACTAAAACGGGAGGTCTTATCCTAATGCATCTGTACGCACACACACAACTAGCTTCATGCAATAATGCAGAGATATATGAATAAACTAAAATATCAAGAGTATAAAAAATGCATGCAACAACCTCTAGGAAATACAATAAAGTGCACCAAGAGAAAACAACTGATATAAAAGGGAAAAAATACACACCCAACCAGAAAATGAGATCCCAATCTTAAAACCACTGGGAAAGGGGGGAAATGATGAGTGTTGGGCTCACAATCTCCAAGGCTGACCACCAAACATGGTCATCAGCAAGGACCACTATGCTCCATTGAAACCAGGTCCACAAAAGTCACTGCCAATTTACCCATCGTTTGCATAAGACACAACACATGTGAGAACAGTCAATGTAGGAGTGATTATATACACACTACTACAAATATGGCCTTTATCAGCGCTAGAAAAGTTGATTAATAGTGCTAAAAAAAGCGTTGTCAATCGAGAAGAGGATAAAAGGGGCCCCCTTTATCAGCACTCTGAAAAGCGCTGATAAAGGCCACTTTTATCAGCACTAAAAAAAGCGCAGATAAAATACCCCTTTATCAGCACTTTTTTTAGCGCTGATAAAAGTCAAAAAAATTAAAATAAATAAATAAGATTTATATAATGCGGACCCCCCTCACACTCTCCCGTGCGCTGCCCTTCTCACGCATCCCCACACGTGCGCACCCATTTGCTTCCACTCGAACTCGAACCCGCGACCTCCCCCCTTTCGCAACTGCACCTTTACCACTAAACCATTTAGTTTTTTTCTATATTTAATGATATATCTCTCTCTCTATATATAGTTTTATTTATTCGTATATTAATATAGATTCATATTAATATAAATATATTTATTCATATATTAGTATATATATATTCATTCGTATATTAATATATATTTATTTTTATTTTTATATATATTTTTAGTTATAATTTTTATCTGTATATTTATTTGTATATTAATATATACTTATAAGATTAGTTTTAAATACATTTATGAAATATGTTTTTTATGCGTGTTTATAAATAAATAAATAAATAAATACATATATAACACACACACACACATTTATGAATAAATACATATATATGTGTATTTGAAAAGCCATACAATGTTAAAACGACCATAACATATAATCCAGAAGTCCATTTCAACTCCACAACTAGTCAAATCGAAGAAAATGAAACAATTTTCGATATAATATGTGGTACAGGCCTAACAGACATCCGGAACAGAAGTTATACTTGTTTGAATGTTAACAAATCGAGGTATCCCGAATAAAAACTCAGTTTTGGAGGCCTTCTGGGCCTTTTTGGCCACGACAAATGTGACAAAAGGTTCTCTTAGGTTATTAGCGCGTAGAGCTCGTCGCATGCTTCGATTTGATATGCTGTAGAACTCAAACGAACACCAGAATCAAAAGTTATGACCATTTGAAGTTTGAGTTACATTTTCAACTTATTTTAGGTCTTTTATTATTATTTTTGATTTTTTGTGTCTTCAAATTGTTATTAAATGATTTTTAATCAATAATAATTAACAAATTATTAATTAATAATATTATTTAAAATATTTTAAAGCCATTTTCACTAAATTTCATATATATTAAATGTAATAGTCTATTTATACTTATCTAAAACATATTTAAAATGTATATATTATATTTATATCAATATAAATATACTTATATAAAAATATTTTATTTTTTATGATTTTTTTTGAAACATAAAATTTATTAGTGGTAGGAAAAAGTGATGATAAATCCCCCTTTTATCATCACTACTAAAAGAAGCGCTGATAAAGGGGGGCCTTTATCCGGGTTAAAAAAAGCGCTGAAAAAGGGTCATTTTTAACAGTGTTTTTTTTAGCGCTATTAAAAGGGACCCTTTATCAGTACTTTTTTTTAGCGCCGATAAAGACCCCCCTTTATCATCGCTTTTTTTTAGCACTGATAAAAGGGTAGCGCTTCCCTTGCCCGTTTTTGTAGTAGTGACATACTCAGTACGGTATCCCAAAAAACCAAAAAGAGAGCAATAGAAATAACATCAGTTAGCTCAACCCACAAGCAGTAGGTTAAGGAAAACCCAACATCATATACGCTTAAAAGAAACTCATGCGAAAAGAGAAAGGGGATCTCCACCTCCACAACCAAGCAAAAGAACGACGAGTCAACCAACAACTTCTAAAGGTCCATCTCCGATGCCCAGCACCATGTGCAATCTCACAAGAATCAGGGTGGAGAGACCACATCGAACCATTGTGCTCCAAAGATGAGGGAGCATTAACTTCAGTGGAGGATCTGATCCCTACTAGAGATCAAAGATGGGGAGTACCACTCTGTAGATAGATGACTCGTGCTTTTTATAACGCGGGGGAGTACCAAATCTACCTATAAAAAGTGTATGGGGGACCCGTGCCCTGATGCGTTATTGGAGTACTGACCCCGACATCTCTCTGGTGATCAAACCCCGACCACTACCATCGTCCCAGCATCACTAAAGGATCATCCCACTCACATTATCTAATGACAAAACAAGGGCCACCATCATATCCCATGTGGAAATTGTCAAGACCCAACCTAACGATTCTCGAGCCACAATTACTCCAAGCTCATCTCTATAGGCCAAGGGGTGGCAATAAGCGTCAGAAGACAAAATTAACATTAGAGTCCTTTGCCTAATGTACATGTACACACACCCGACCATATCAATGTAGAAGTTCATATGAATAATAATAAAAAGATGCAACAACTAGAATATAAACAATGCATGAAAAACCTGTAATGACTTAGATTTTTTCCACATATTATTTTTGGATATTGTATGGATTATTTTCAAGACCAGGCGCTGTGATAACGTGCGATTTTAAGGCCTGTTGTGCTTAGAATAAATGTTTGAAATATATTAAATAACACGAGCATGCAGTTTTCCTGAAAAAATAAAATAACTTTTAAACGGGGGCACATATCAGAAATTTGAAGTCACCGTTGAGTTCACAACATGAGTTTTACTCTAGGTGCGACATAACCTTCATTGACACAGGGCGTTTGTGGAAAAGTTTTCACAAGCATAAAAATGAATAAAATAATTAAATAAAATTATTTTAATTCATCCGTTAACGCAACGACCTAAATTATTCTATAAGAATATGGTTATGATGAAATTTCAGGGTTAGCCACATAACCATGAAGTCATTGAAGAACCCTTGGAGAGAGCGTTGGAGGATCTCTCTCAAGTGAACATCAACCAAATCAAAGATTGGTGATTATTGTGCAACAAGATTCGAAGATCTCGTTAACGACGACGTCACATACTCGTTCTTCACCAGCGATCGAACCATCTCGAGGTAGGACATTGTTTGATTTGGATTTCTTTCTCCGTTTTGGTTTTTATGAAAAATATGGATCAATCAACCAACAAATTGATTCACAGATCGTGTGTATTGCGGGATGAGATTATTGTGGGGTTTTATTGGGAGAATTTTCTTTGATTAATTGTTATCTCTTCATTTGTCATTCTAACGACAACGAATCGTGGTCAACATGAACATCGACTGAGGTTCGTTCCTCATGACTGTTCTTGGTGCTTTTCTCCCCCAATTCTACATTCATCGTGGACGTTCTTTTTTTGGTATGCAGTTCGACATATACTGAGAAAATCGATCATTGAACACCCGTTTCTTAGCGCAATGATTTGATATCATAGATCCGGGCTCGACACAATGTAACGGTGGTGCGACGATGGAGGCGACAGTAGATCAGATGATGTGGATACCCGGTTTATGTGTTCTTTAGCGCGCAACAAAGAACACCATTTCCAAATAAAATCGAAGGGTTAAAAGATGTTGATTGATGATGGAATGACTCATTGAGACATGATTCTCGATTTTTTGGCGAGACGTGAGGCTGAAACGGTGATCAGAGGAGCAACCGACAACGCGCAAACTAGATATGAGAATTTGGAAAATTCTATGATACACGATGTGTAACACGAAACTACACACCATGTTGGACCCTCATAGCATCGACTAGGGTTTCTGGATAAGGATAAGTATCACATGGTATGTGACCCTGTCACATGGCATGTGACCCCTCCCCGATGGCTTGATGCATACCTCAGAGGGTACACAGACTCAGGCTTGAGTACACGGGCATGGGCACACCGTGTACTCCTATAAGAACATGGCCAGGCTAGGCATACACTAACTAAGCTGTGTACCAGTTCATGAGCAGAAGTACACATGCAACAACACACCGTGTACTTACACACAGACATAGAAACATTCCATTTATACGGGCATGACCCAAGGTCGAAGGAACACAACGTGTACTCCCACCACACAAAGTGTACTCCTTAAATGTTGGCTTAAAGCCCTTATCCTTTGTATCTTTATATAGATTTCGTTAGGGTGCGTCCCCTATATTCATTCCCTAAGGGTTAGTATGGAATCACCTTCTACATATAAGATAATGATCTCGATCCCTTCAGTAGGACTTCTTGGATAGAGTTGTTGGAATCCTTTCATGATGCCTGGAGTGAGATCCTCCATCATCTTTTTTCCCCAGGTGGAGTTCATGGCATCATCTTAACCAACACTACACAGACACCGATCCTCTACTTAGTGGGTTTCTCTAGATTGAGTTGTTGGTAACCCCATGGACCAAGGTGCGATCCTCATCTATGTATCATATCTTTTCAGATGTTATCAGTGTTATCAAACTCATGGAGTGTGTTCTCCCAGATTAGTGCTATGTTGAATTTTCGACTTGGAATCCTAGGATGAAATTATAGTTATGAAATACCTTTAAACTGTGTGTCTTTATTGAGTATATGTGGATATTATTTTCATATGTGCTGTAGACATATACCTGTGTGAAGCTAACTGTTATTCTTTTGTTCTATTCTTTGTGGTTTCAGGGTGTTTTTCTGGTTATTATTATACTCACCCCTACATGGGCTGTTCCCTCACGTGTCATGTCTTGTGTAGATGATCGACCTTTTGAAAGAGTCCCTGAGGGACTAGGAACAAGCGCTGCTTAGTGAGACCAAACAAACTGAGGTGTGTTCCTGTGGTATCTTGATAGCAGTCCCCAATTTACTTTCAGGTTGGACTTGTTTTTAGACTCTTTGTAGTGGGTTTGTATTTGGCCCTGTTTACTTTCCTTAAATTCCTATCGTACTCTGGTTGTGGGATTTAGATGCATGCATTCATGGTTTTTCAATTGTTTTTACAATTCATCATTGTATGGGCTTAGAGATGTGTGCTTGTGTACATGTACTTAGGCTAAAGCCTACCATGTTAGTGATATGACTACTCAATACTAGTCACCAGCCCCTGAACAATTGTATGTGGGCTTGGGGAGTCACGAAACGGGCCCCATTAGGATAGGCCGTGATAGAGTGCTATCAGAGAAACCGATTCTACCTTAGGACCAAAGTCTGTGAGATTGGTTTGGGGAAACAATGTTAAGTGTTTCGAGTTTAACTTTTAGGCCAGGGACCCTAATATTGATGCGATGACCGACATATCCATACACCAAGACTCTGATCACCTACCTTTTGAATCAGTATATGAGAATATTGGTTGCATGAAAACAATGGTACATACATCATATAGAAACGAGTTGTGGTTTTCATGTCCTTCTTGAGTTATCTCTCCAGATATACTCATTGACCGTTGTACATCTTATTTACTTTCAGGATGCCTCCACGATGTATTCTATCTAGGATTCAACATTAGGATCATGAGGATGACCCCCTTAGCGATGAGACATCGATATAGGGACCAGTTTTAGAGATATTATCTCCAGGTGGTGTACCAGCTATACCACCACCTGTAGAGCAGCAAATGGTACTCACAGTACCAATGAACGAGGTGTGCAGCCTGAGTGCACTTCTTGAGTTTTAGAAACAAAGACCACTTAGGTTTTGAGGTGAGCTTGACCCATAGGTGTCCGAGGACTAGCTTAGGGCAGTGACATAATTTTTCCATCTGGTCAAAACACCAATAGATTATATGGTGGTCCAGGCGGCGAGTCTTCTTCATGGATTAGTAAGATGATAGTGGAGTTTGGAGACCCAATATTACCACGAGTCGACTCTAGCAAGGACAGAGTTTGAGCGCCATTTCAGAGAGGATTTCTATCCAGCTATGATGAGGGTTGTATTTATCTAGGAGCTTCTACAACTCCAGTAGGGCAACGTGATAGTAACTGAGTATTCATTGAGGTTTACCAACCTCTCCAGATACTCGATGGATATGGTTCGTGATCAGTTCTTCCAGGATCGGACCTTCGAGCGAGAACTATGTAGAGATTTTCAAGCCAGTGTTATCCCTCCATGCATTCCTACTTATGATGGGGTTCTAGAGAGAGATTTGGTGATTGAGAGTTTCTTGGTTGAGAAAACACATCCCACAGTTGCTGGCAGTGAGAAAACATGAACATAGACCTCAACAATAGTGAGCCAACATCAGTCTCAGGGACCTGGATGTGCGAGGCATTTCAAGAAGAGGTCCTAGGACATAGGTTCTGTGGTTCAGGGCTCACATAATGGGTATAGTTAGCCCAAAGAGAGGCAGTGATACTTATATGGCGGCATGAGACATCTTGCATGAGATTGTCTGACTCGTCGTACAACTGACAGGGAGACCTTGGATGGGCCTTTGAGACAGAGGCAACAGTAGGAGCGGATAGGTCTACTGGGCAGTGGACATGGAATATGGGTTGGGTGAGCAGCTGTAGGCGGTAGATGCTTTGACTTGTTACCACCACCACCCCCAGGTGGTCTATACCAGGCTCAGAGACTCCTATGGGAGGGGATTCAATGATCACACACTGGTGTCGACAATGTGTGTTTATTCTTGGAGGTGAGAGCTTCGACTGAGATCTTCTAGTAGTGGTGTTGAGTTCTTATGACGTCATTCTGGGTATGGAATGGGTATCAGCAGTTCATGCTCAGATTGACTATTTTAGATGCATAGTGCGGTGTTTCCGTGGAGATGGGAACTAGTTTTCCTTTTTCGACAAAAAGTAAAATAGAGTAGCATGGGATAGACTCACACATAGGAGGGTGTAGCTGATCATTCATCAGTTGGCTAGCATGACCCTCGGTGCAGTGGATGAGATGAGTTTGCAGTTTCCTACAGTGGTGGATGAGTACAAGGACGTCTTTCTAGAGGATGTTCTAGGACTACCTCCTCACAGAGAGGTAGACTTCTACATTGATCTGTACCCTAGGACAAAACTGATATCTACACCTGCATATTGAATGGCTCTAGCAGAGCTCCGGGATCTGGGGTATAGTTGGAGGACTTGCATATGAAGGAGTTTGTAAGGACCAACATTTCACCATGGACAGCCTCAGTGTTGTTTTCCATGAAGGAAAACTAAATCTTGAGGTTATGCATGGAATTATAATGCCTAAAGTAGGTGACTGTGAAGAACAAGTATCCTCTATCGAGGATTGATGACCTCTTCGATCAGATGAAGGGATAAAGATGGTTCTCAATGATAGACCTCAGATCAAGATATCACCATCTTCAAGTACGAGATGAGGACATCTTGAAGACGACTTTCAAATGTCACTATGACCACTACGATTACTTAGTGAAGCCATTTGGCATGAAAAATGCCCCAGAAGTGTTCATGGGACTCATGAATAGGATCTTCCATCCATACTTAGACTGTTTTGTAGTGGTCTTCATTGATGACATCTTAGTGTATTCAGTGTCCGAGTAGGAGAACACGATACACCTGAGGATGGTTCTGGACACACTGTGAGAGAACCAACTTTACGGAAAGATCTTGAAGTGTGAATTCTTGATACAAAAGGTCCACTTCCTAGGACATGTCATCTCAGAGGCTGGAGTTGCAGTGGATCCACCAAAGATTGAGGCAGTGCTTGCTTGGGAGCCACCCAAGAGAGTTACTGAGGTGTGGATTTTCCTTGGGTTGGATAATTACTATCAAAGGTTTGTACCTAAATTCTCCAGAGCAACAAAACCCATGATAACATTGATGAAGAAGGTAAAACCCTTCATGTGGACAACTTTTAGCAGCTGAGGCAGAGCTTGACGAGTGCTCCTATCTTGAGGCTTTCAGAGGAGGGCACTAACTACATGATGTTCTATGATGTATTAGGAACCGGGATTGGTTGTGTCCTGATGGAGGGGAAAGCAGTGATTGCTTATTCCTTATGACAATTTAGACCGCATGAGCAGACCTATGCGACTCATGACCTTGAGCTTACATCAATAGTCTTCACACTAAAGATGTGGCGACACTACCTTATTTGAAAATGATTTATTGTCTACTTTGACCACAAGAGTCTCAAGTATATCTTTTTCTCAGTAGAATTTTAATCAAGACAATGACAATGGATAGAGTTCCTCTAGGACTATAACTTCAAGGTAGTCTATACTCCTGGGAAGGGGAACATGGTGACAGATGCTCTCAGTTGGAGATCGAGTTCACAACTACTGAACGAGGCCTCATAGCAGTTGGCCTCACTTTAGATATACTTTGTGGATAGAGAGAAGACAACTTTTCTTCAGTCGATGGTAGTTTCCTCACCACTCTTATAGTGATTCCAGGAGGCACAACTCAGAGATGCTAGCTGCGAGACTACACGTGCCCAGATGTCCATAGGGCCTGCCCCTGATGGATATTCGAAAGGTGGGGAGCACGTTATCCTTTTCAAAGGATGCACCGTAATACCAATGGCATTATAGGAGGAGGTGTTGAGGGAGTTGCATACACCCCCTTTGGAAGTACATCCAAGTGTGGGGAAGATGCATCAGGACCTATGATATTAGTATTGGTGGTCGGGGATAAAGAATACAGTGGAAGAGATTGTCTCAAGATGCCTCACTTTTTAGAAAGTGAAGGTTGAGCATCAGGTTCCAGAAGGTTTGACACAACCCCTTAAGGTACTCGAGTGTAAGTGGGATGGGATATTTATACAATTTTTTATTGTCTTATCATGTACATCCAGGGGGAACAATACCATCTGGGTGATTGTAGACCGACCGACCCAGTTGGCCCACTTCCTACCTATTCGATAGCAGGGTTCAGTAGAGATCTTGGGATGCCTATACTTGTAGGAGATAGTTTGAATCCATGGAGTCTCATCTACAATAGTATCAGATCATGACACACATTTTACATCCCAATTGTGGAATGGATTGAATGAGGAATTTGGGACTCAGCTACGCTTGAGCACAGCCTTTCACCCATAGATAGATGGTAAGATGGAGTAGACCATACAGACCTTCGAGGACATGATTTTTGATTATTTTCTTGATTTTGGTCACATTCTGGAGGACCACCTACCACTGGTGGAGTTTGCGTACAACAAAAGCTTCCACTCCACCATCGGTATAGCACCGTTCAAGCCACTGTACAGACGACCAGACAGGTCACTGTTATGATGGAAAAACCTAGGGGAGTCAGCACTCATGGGTCCAGAGTGAAGGTTCTGGGCGCAGAGGAAGCGCGTGGGTGGATGTGCCCACTTTGCTTTTTGTCATTAGCAATGATCAATCCGGGATCAATACGACGATAAACGCCAGTCTCCATGGATTGAATCATAGAAAAAGACAAAGAAGAAGGTTTGTCCCGAAACCAAAAACAAGGATCGTTACAGGTTGATTATAATTAATTTAATTAATTATAAAGAAATACGTTTTGGGTGTTCTTTCTTCGTTGATGTTCTTGATCACGTTGTCGATGTGATCCGTCGTTGCGTCGCAGAAGCCAAGTGTAGAATCCCTCTAGCGGTGATCCACACGTGTACCTCGTATCTCTGGACGTTGCCAAAGGATTCTCCGGGTGCTAGAGTGGATAACCCTTTGCTTGCGTTGTTCGCCTTAGATCGTCTTGATCCGATGGAAGAGGATCTATCTCGGTCTTGAGAGTGTTCTTGGAGGAAGAGGTTCTTTCATCCTTGAAAGAATTCTCCAGAATTGTTGTGTCTCACACGGGGGTAGGAAAAGAGTTGGGGTTGTGAGGATATTTATAATCAGGTTTGAGGTCGTAGAGTTATGACAATAAATAAACACATTACACGTTTTATTTATTTCATTGACTCTTATTTAAAACCCCATGTAGAATAATTAATTCCTTGACATGCTCCCACGCTGATTATAATAAATATCATTTAAAATAATATTATATCCTCAAAATCCTGACTGTAAAAACTACACGGCGTGTATTAATAAATACATGGAATGTACTTGTTTTTCATTGAAAAATACACGGCGTGTACATTCAATGTACACGATGTGAATATCTTGTTTTAATTTATTCATTTCCTTTCTATAAAGAAAACTACACGGCGTGTAATTGTTTTCCATGAAAAACTACACGACGTGTAATCTTTAATACATGGTGTGTATATCTTGTTTTTCATTTCCTTCTTCCTCCATCATTAAAACGATTTAGGCTTGAATAATTATTAAACCACGTATGAGAATAATCTTTATTCTACTTGAGATACTTGAATACACTTAGTGTGTGACCCTCTAGGCCTCTTTCTCGTTGGCATTAGGCGAGCTTGCCTAAAGTCCAAGATTACTGTCTAGCAATGGGTCAAGGCACCAAAGAGAAAGAAGTTGAAGACGCATTGACGTATCACCTCATACAAACGCTTACTGTTTAATTTAATCCCTTTGTCTTGATATCTCATCAAGTAGGTTTCATGGAAGTGTCATAAACCTATATGCTTGATCCGTCATTCTTTGACTACCTGAAATAAACTCATCGTTCACACCATGGCCATGGAATTTAATGCGACAGTTCTATTTCAATCAAAGGTCTGATATATCAACTTTCATAAATGGAAGGGACAAATCCTTCCTCGACTTATCCATTAACAACATGTCACTCGTGACACACCCAATATACCCTACTTCCCGCCAACTGTCTGCGTGACGGTTTTCGTCAGTAAATCTAAGTGCGTGAGTCATGACATGAGTTAATGATAATCTTCCAGTCTAAGGACCATTACACACGCTCGTAGATAGAAATGTACGATGACACCAAGACATGAAGAATTGCTATTGGTGGGTCTGTTCTCATAATCTCCCATCTTGGAGATTACCAAGTGCGAACTCCATGAGAGAGAGTCTCGTCTTCTTACGAGTACTTGCACATGACAGTCTGTATACTATGTGTCCTATCATAGTATGTCATCCAACCGTAAAACTTTATTTAAGAATATTGTTATAGAATTTC
Source organism: Viscum album (assembly GCA_963277665.1). Classification (NCBI taxonomy): domain Eukaryota; kingdom Viridiplantae; phylum Streptophyta; class Magnoliopsida; order Santalales; family Viscaceae; genus Viscum; species Viscum album. Next base: position 1,789,696,099 of record OY728146.1, read on the forward strand.
AAGGTTATCATCATAGGAGGGATCTGCCATGACCTTATCAATGCAACAAATATTCTGGGACATTATTATATTATAATTATGCAGAACAATGAATAATATATAATAAGTGAACATTCATGTAATCAAAGTACAAAACAGTTGGTTCTCAGGACACCAACCCTTACACAGAGATGGTACAAGATACTACTGAGAAGATGCAGGTCATATGAGAGTGGATGAAGACTACATAGAGTTTATAGAAGTCATATGTTGATAGGCGATGGAGACCCTTAGAGTTTGAGGAGGGGGACCACATATTCCTACGAGTCTCTCATCAATGAGAGATATAGATATTTGGATAGGGCGGCAAGTTATCTTTGTGGTTCATTAGACCTTTCCTGATACTACGTACAGTGGGAGAGGTGGCATACCGCTTGGATATACCATTAGAGTTAGGGAGGGTGCATGATGTCATCCACATATCCCAGCTGAGGAGATATATGCATGACCCTTCTCACGCCATTGACCATGGTGAGCTCGAGATAGACGACGGAACGAAATTCAAGGAGTACCCAGTGGAGATAGAGTATCGATAGGATAAGATCCTTTTTGGATGGTTGATTCCTTTGGTGCATGTTCATTGGCAGCACAAGAATCTCTAGGAGAGTGCATGGGAGTGGGAGACTCAGATTCATGCTCAGTACCCCCATTTGTTTGATTAGCTTTTGGTTGACTTTTGGGGATGGAAAGACCAAAGGTGGGAAGAATATAATACCCTATAATTCCATGTATTTTTTTTTGAAAATTAAATGGGATTTTTTTGAGACCAGTCTCTGAGACGGCATGTGATTCCGAGGCCTAGAGTGGTTGGAATATATTTTCAAACTATTTTTAAAGTTCATTAAATAATCGTGTGAGTGAGTTTTTCTAACTTTTAGACCAGTGCCCAGATCAAAAATCCGAGGGCACCGTTTAACTTAGAGCATCGACATTCGCCTAGGAAGGTCCTAACATCAACCAATGCAGGTCGACCGAAAAAGATAGTTTTTGGGACTTTGAGAAGAAAAATAAAATAACTTAAAAAAGTTATTTTATTATTTTATCTTCATCGTTACGCAGCGACTCATCAGCACTACAATACAAAGACAAGGTGACACTGAATCTATTAATGAACCTCATTAATGAATCGGTGTGGAGATGTTGCAATGCGCAACACGTCTTCCTTCTTTAATTAAACAGGGATTCAGGGTTGATGAACAACCCTGTAATTCCTCTGACGAACTCCGAAGGAAACCTCTCCAATGACGAATGCTGGACAATCGGAAAGCGACGACGATACCATTGGAGAGTGAATCAGAACCAAAGATCGACATACAGTGGAAGTTGATCTTCCTCGACCGATCTCCTTTTCCCAGGTAGCAATTTAAATCTTAGTGATTGCTTTTCCCCCGTTCTCCCCTCTAAACGAAGAACGTGGATCATGTAATGGCCCGGATCTCTCCGGCCCATTCCTTTGTCGAGAAGAAGGTCATGAAGAGTTCTGGAGGGTAGAATGGACTTTTCCCACACTTTTCAAAATTTTGAAACTACACACCGTGTATTGTGAGTACACGTCGTGTACCACCTTGCCGAGTATACCCCGTGTTGAAGCCGTGTCCTTGCCGCGTGAAATAAATAAGTACATGTCGTGTAACCCATCTTACACGTCGTGTAGTTCCTCCCCGCACACGTGTTACCATGTGTTGACCAGTCAATGGTCGTGTGCTGTGTTGAAGCCGTGTCCTTGCCGCGTGAAATAAATAAGTACACGCCGTGTAACCCATCTTACACACCGTGTTGTTCCTCCCCGTGTACGCGTTACCGTGTGTTGACCAGTCAACAGCCATGTGCCGTGTTGAAGTCGTGTCCGTGCCGCGTGAAATAAATAAGTACACTCCGTGTAGCCCATCTTACACGCCGTGTAGTTCCTCCCCGCGTACACATTACCGCGTGTTGACCAGTCAACGACCGTGTGCCGCGTTGAATTCTGTGTTGGAAGCCGCGTGGCGACTGTGTGGAATGGCCAAGTACACGCCGTGTAATAGGAAGTACACGCCGTGTACTTTAGTTTTTATCTCCTATAAAAGGAGGGGGGCTCTCCTCCTTTTCAGACGATTCCTCTCCTCCCCATTCCTTCGAGCAGAGCCCTCCCGAGAGACTCCAAAGCTCATTTCTTCCATAACTTCTTCGTCTGAGCTTAGATTTACGATCCGTCAGTGGACACGAGATCGTAACGACGAGGAAGAACTTCTAAGCTTGGATTCGTTGTTTTCCCTTTGGCCTTTTCTTCCCAGCTTCCACCCAAGGAGGTTTTTTTTGGGTTTTGACAGAAGCGACAGACATCGACGGATGTCTTCTAAAGTTGATCTCAGGGAGCGTTGTGATCAGAACCTGTTGAGGTAGGGATTTTACCTTCGTCTCTCTAATTTGTGCATCATGCGGGATGGGTGTCCTATTTCTTTAACGATACATAGTTGAACCAGATTAATGAAGATAATAACTGGCTTAAAGAACGGGGATGGGGAAGTTGTTATGTTTATCCTTGTTTATTCTATTGTTATGTTGTGAATTGAATAGGCTTATGCCTACTGAAAATCACGGTCGTTGGGGGCCTTTTCTTGCACAATTAAATGTCGCCCTATCTTTCTAGACCGTTTTGTGGATGAAAACTTTTTGTAAATTGGTTAATCACGTAAAGTTGGCTGATTAAATGAATATCTAGAACCCTTATTTGATCACCCCGGTTTAACAAAATGAAATAATGAACATGTGGGTGTTGGTTTGGTTACGTGGTGTGTGAAAGGAGGGGGGGGGGGGTGAATCCTGGGTTGTTATGAATAGGATGGGCAGTGGGGCTGCAGTAAATGATATTAAAGGGGCAATGATGTGGCATGAGCCTTGTTTTGTGATACGGTTGTGGAGATGTGGTTATAGTGGCAGCAGGGCTGCAGTAATGAGTTGTGATATTAAAAGAGAGTGGAAAGTTGATAAATGAACTGTGGGGAATGATAATGAATTAAACTCGAGAACAATCAATGGGGATTGATTGATGATAAAAAGGTTGGTTTTGTGTTGCTTGTGTTCTATCTAACTTGATTTGTGGTTGGCAGGGTTTTTCTATGAAACGCTTGATCTGGTTTGATAATTTCCTAATAGTTAAGGAACTAATAAAATAAATACTATTAAAACATGAAAACCTAAATGGGGTTGGGATTGTTTGTTGTATGCATGCTTCGTAGTAGCAGTGTCGAGGCATGTGCTTAGTTTCTCTGTTTAGAAGCCATAGGTTGGGCTGTGTGTTTGGTATACATATATGTATCTGTATCTTTGTGTTTTGTCACACCCCACCCATGTTGAGCACCTAGTGCCGAACACTCCCATTTCATGGGAGAGGGTGTTTTGCCCTTAGTTACTAGCTCCTTCCTACTCCTTCCATAGGATGTGATGTCTTGAGGCGAACTTACACCTAAGAATCTTCGGGTAGGTTTTGTTGGTGAGATTTTTTTTAGCCCAAGAATCTTCGGGCAAGTTTACTGTTCCCAAGAACCTTCGGGATGAGGCCCAGGTGTGTTCGGGCTGGGATGTGATATGTTGTTTGTGAGGTGCAGGTGTGTGTGGGCGGGATTTTTGGTTTGTGAGGCGCAGGTGTGTGCGGGTGAGATATGTGGTTTGTGAGGCCCAGGTGTGTGCGGTCAGGAAGAGTGTGGTAGCGTTAGGACGTTCGCCATTAGGAAGAGCAACTAGCTAGTAGGGGGAAATGGTGTGGGGTATCCAATACTCTTGTTCTTATATACCACTACCTGTTGTTTTGTGTTTTTGGTGAGCGTGGATGGTGAGGTTGGGTGGATATAATTCCTTTTTAGGTTTTGGTTTCTTTTGTTGTTCTCACAGGACATTAGAATGTCTCCCCACCTGTGCACAAGAGCTTTAGGTTTCCCTACAGAGTATACTTGTATGCTCACCCTATGTTTACTTTCAAGTTTCCAAGAGGACTATCAGGGCCGTGCAGGACCCTACTAGTCGGGACAATTGGAGTTTTTGCAGTTTGTTGTACTCTTGTTTCTTTTGGTATTGTACTTTTGAGTTTTCCTGTACTTGTACTTTGTTTCAGAATTGTTTAAACATGCATGTGGGATTGGTTTGGGTTTATTTTCATTTACTTGTTCCTTTTTCTTTTGGTGTTTGACTCATCCTATTTCCCGATCTTAAATAATAAAAAGGGTAATGCCTCCCGTTTTTGTGAAAACTTATACCCTTGGTGCTAGTCACCACTCCGGGGCCTACTGGAGGCGGGACTCGGGGGTCATTATCTCCCTTTCACCATTGCCAGCTTAGGAGGGGCATCTTTGGTGGGAGGGGGTTGTGACAGAATGGTATCAGAGGTGATGGTTGAGAGATAGGATGGAGTCTGGAGTTAGGCACAGTGAGGATTGCATGGGATGGTAGGGAAATAGTGTTAGGTGATCTTGGTGTGTGACATAGTCCAGGGAAGACCGACTAGGACACGAGATTTTAGGGCCCCCCGTGATCCGATGCAAGGATTCTGAGCCTACCGAACGACCAAGTGAGACTACATTGATTGCAGGGTAGGGACCCTAGGGAAGGTACATGCATCATCATGTTTGCATTTTACTTGATTTGGGTGTTCTGGGAAATAAATTAAAATAAAGTGATAAAATGAAACCTTGATAAATTTCCTTACTACTTGGGCTTAGGCGATCTTTGTTTACCATACAGCTATGGCACCTGGACGTCATCCCCGGGTGACTCAGACAGTCAAGGCCCAACAGATTCGGGCGGTCGATCAGTTGAGGATTGAACGAAAGGAGGAAGATGATCAGTGGCAGAAGACTCTCTGTTCTTTCCAGTGACAAAGCCTCAAGAAGTACGAGGGTAGTACTTCAGATATAGAGATAGAGGGGTGGCTTGAGGAGCTAGGGATCACTTTTACTTTGATCCGTGCTCCGAGGGTGTACTGGGTTCCCCTAGCAGTCAGTTAGCTGAGAGGTGCGGCATGTCAGTGGTGGACGCTCTACCTCAAGGAGAGGTCAGAGGTAGAGGTTCTGTGGGCTGACTTTGAGAAGGAGTTCTGAGAGGAGTTCCTTTATTCCATGATCAAGGAAGAGAAGCGGCAGGAGTTACTCTCCCTCCATCAGGGGAGTATGTCAGTACGAGAATTGGGGATCAAGTTTAAGGGTCTCCTACGCTTTGCTCTGGATCTCTTTCCGGATGAAGAGTATCGGGCGAGACGTTTGGAGGAGGCGCTTCATCCTTCTCTCCAGTATGTTGTCACCCCCTTCACCCTTCCGACATAATTGGAAGTACAGAAGAAGGCAGAGGTTGTAGAGAGGATGCACTCGCAGGGAGGTGCACCATGAGAGGGGATCCAACCGGGTTTGTTGAAGGAAAAGGCATTCAGCAGCAGGTCTCCTGCGACAGGACCTTCCAGATTCAGGCCAGTAGGGAGCAGGCCCCAACAGTTCTAGTTCAGATCTTTGGGTCCTCTTCACTTTTTCACGAGCACAAGACCGAAGTGTTTCTATTGCAGAGTTTTCGGGCACGTTCAGAGTCAGTGCCCGACCCGAGATCAGTACGGTGGAGGTGGGCAGGTTCAGCGCCCGCCTCAGCAGCACTAGTTGCCAGTGAGGCCCTTCTAGCAGCAGCATGACCTTGCTCCTCCGAGGACAGACTTTGCAGGAGGAGGCTGACCTTAGGGTGCTCCTCAGGGACCTCGACCAGGGCGTGGTTGGGGAGGTGGTTGACATCAGAGAGGTAGAGGAGCTGGGCGTGGACAACTGCACGTAGTAGAGTTGGCAGATCCAGCCAGACTAGAGGTGGTGCGAGGTACGATTTATTTGTTCAACACTCTCGTTTCTGCTTTGTTCGATTCGGGAGCTTCGCACTCTTTTGTTGCACCCAGTCTAGCCCATGATTTGGATCTAGATGTAGAGATACTTTTCGTATCCCTGGTGCTGAGTACACCAGTTGGAGGTCAGACCAACGTATCTTGTGTTTTCCAGGGACGTGGGCTGATGTTGGGACCACATCGATCTAGTGGGGATCTTCTTTTTCTACAGATGCAGCCATACGATGTCATCCTAGGTATCGACTGGTTGTTTTCTGTTAGTGTCATTATCGAATGCTTCCGAAGAAGAGTCGTGTTCTCCAACATGGATGGGCAGCGTGTAGCTTTTGTTGGCGAGAGGAGCTATCAGGTGGGAAGCCGGCATGTGAAGCCTCCCCTTTCCTTGTTAGGTGGGTTATCAGTGGGTTCATCTGATACAGAGATGATGGATGTTACAGAGGTTGTTGGGGAGTTCCTCAATGTTTTTCCCGAGGAGGTTGTGACTCTACCCCTCCGACGTGATGTTGAGTTCGGGATATACTTACAGCCTGGTGCCTGTCCGATTTCGATGGCCCCTTATCAGATGGCACCTTCGGAGTTGCAGGAGTTGCGGATTCAGATTGACGATCTGATGGAGAAGGGTTTTGTTTGACCCAGCGTGTCACCATGGGGTGCTCCAGTTTTGTTCGTGAAGAAGGCAGATGGTGGTCTCAGGCTATGCATAGACTACCAAATGTTGAATCAGGTAACGATCAAGAACTGTTACCCCCTTCCAAGGATAGATGGTCTCTTTGACAAGCTGAGGGGAGCAGATTGGTTTTCTAAGATTTATCTACGATTTGGATATCATCAGCTGAGGGTAAAGGACAGTGACATCTCGAAGACGTCTTTCAAGTGTAGTTATGGGCACTTCGAGTTTGTAGTGATGCCGTTTGGAGTTACAAATGCACCAGCTATGTTCATGGGACTTATGAACTTTGTCTTCCGAGAGTTTCTGGACCAGTTCGTCGTTGTGTTTATCAATGACATCTTGATATACTCAAGATCAGAGGAGGAGCACGTTGAGCATCTCAGGGCAGTCTTGGAAGTCCTTCGACACCACTAGCTTTATGGGAAATTGTTGAAGTGTAAGTTCTTGATGAAAGAAGTACACTTCCTTGGGCATGTGGTGTCTCAGCATGGAGTGTCAGTGGACCCGTCGAAGGTGGAGGTAGTTGTTTCTTGGGCGAAACCCAAGAGCGTAGCAGAAGTTCATAGTTTCCTGGGGTTGGCAGGTTATTATCGGAGGTTCGTTTCGGACTTCCCTCGAGTTGCTACTCTATTGACAGCTTTGACTAGGAAGGACCAGGTCTTCCTATGGAGTGAGCAGTGCTAGAAATCTTTTGAATACCTGAAGGAGAAGTTGGTCAGTGCTCCAGTACTCAGATTTCTAGAGGAAGGGTTTTTGTATGAGGTGTTTTGTGATGCTTCTATCCTTGGTTTGGGGTGCGTACTGATGCAGAAGAAGGGTGTGATCTGTTATGGGTCTAGGCAGTTGCACCCTCACAAGCGTAACTATGCCACCCATGACCTAGAGCTTGCATCAGTAGTGTTCACACTGAAGTTGTGGTGACATTACCTCTTTGGGGAGTGCTTTTTGGTCTTCTCAGATCACAAGAGCTTACGTTATATCTTCTCCCAGCGTGACCTGAACGTACGGCAGCAGAGATGGGTTGAGTTTCTCTAAGACTATGACTTCGAGATCTCTTACAATTAAGGTAAGGGAAATATTGTGGTTGATGCCCTAATCAGGAAGTCGCATAAGGAAGTGGTTTAGGAATCCGCTGATTCTTAGAAAGTGATGGGAGAGTTGGCTGCCTTGCACTTGTATGCAAGGGTATAGGGTGTTAGAGGCTGTTTGTTTCAGATGACGGTGTAGTCCTCCTTGTTGCAGTAGGTGGAAGAGTCTCAGTGGAGAGACTCTGAGGCGGAAGTAATGCGGGATCGTATTGATCAGGGAAATTCTCTAGAAGGATGGTTAGAGGATAGCCGACATCAGATGCTTTTTCATGGAAGGTTGTTTGTTCCAGAGGCGATACATGAGGGAGTTCTCCGTGTGTTCCATAGATTAGCCTTGGCGGTACATCCGTGAGTTTCAAAAATGTACCAAGTCCTGAGGGAATAGTGTTGGTGGCCCGGGGTGAAACTGGCAGTGGCAGAGTTTGTGGTTAAGTGCCTAGTGTGTCAGCAAGTAAAGCCTGAACACCATGTTCCCAATGGTTTGTCGCATCCTTTAGATGTCCCCGAGTGGAAATGGGATGACATATCAATGGACTTCATCACAGGACTACCTAGAGCTCAGGGCGGTTATGATGCTATCTGGTTAGTGGTGGATCGACTGATGAAATCAGATCACTTCTTAGTAATTAAGGAGTCGGGCCCGGTGAGTACCTTAACACAGAGGTACGTAGATGAGGTGGTGCGTTTATATGGAGTTCTGAATACTATCATCTCAGATCGGGATAATCGGTTTACCTCACGAGTCTGGAGGGGGTTACAACATGCTTTTGGCATCCAGCTACGCCTTAGCACTGCTTTACACCCCCAGACCGATGAGCAGAAAAAGCAGAATATCCAGACGTTGGAGGACATGCTGCGAGCATGCGTTCTGGATTTCGGAGGATCATGGGTGCGACACTTTCCTTTAGTAGAGTTTGCCTACAATAACAGCTTCCACTCTACTATTGGCATGGCACCGTTTGAGGCTTTGTATGGAAGATCATTTCGTTCACCCATTTGCTGGGCAGAGGTTGGTGAGACAGGTGCTCTTGGGCCATAGGTAGTACAGAGAACCACAGAGAAAGTCCAGATTGTACGTGAGAGGATGAAAGCAGATCAGGACTGAAAGAAGTCTTATGCTAATCGTCAGAGGAGGCCCTTGGAGTTTGAGGTGGGAGATCATGTGTTCTTGAAAGTTTCCCCTCGATGGGGGCAGCAGAGGTTTGGGAAGGGGAGTAAGCTCTCCCCTAGGTTCATCGGACCTTTCGAGGTGCTGAGGCGAGTCGGTGAGGTGGCATATCAGCTGGCCCTACCACCACAGTTGGAGAAGTTTCATGACGTCTTCCATGTCTCCCAGCTTCGTCGGTACTTACACGACGACTCTCACGTTATCGACTGGGGAGAGTTAGATATAGGAGACGACACGACCTTCGAGGAATGACCGGTCAGAATCGAGGATTGTAAAGAGAAGGTGCTCTGTGGATGAACTATTTCCTTGGTTCGTGTGTTGTGGAGGCATGGCGGCCTCGAGGAGAGCACTTGGGAGCGGGAGGCTCAGATGCACGCTCAGTACCCGAAGTTGTTTTGACTTGTGTTTTGATTTGTTATTCTGAGATTTGTTTTGATGTTACACTCTGTACCTTTGATATATGGAATGCTTGGCTTGTCGGTTGTGAGACGTTTTGTTTCCTTGTTCTATGGAAGTGTGTAACATGTCCGGATGTGTGGGGAAAGGGAAAAACCTGATCCTTAATCGAGACGCATTAATGCAGATGCAATTAAACCCGTGCAGGAAAGTCAGTGCCGCCTAAAGCGGATAATATCTTGACATAGGAGAAATAATTTCTAACACATATGATTAGGTTTGTTGGTTGGGTTTCTGTTATAATGAGATCCCTAAGAGGTATCTTATTGGGTTCATCTGGGTTTGTTTTGAATTCTCGGGGACGAGAATGTTTTAAGAGGTATCTGGTGTAATGGCCTGGATCTCTCTGGCCCTTTCCTTTGTCGAGAAGAAGGTCATAAAGAGTTCTAGAGGGTAGAATGGACTTTTCCCACACTTTTCAGAATTTTGAAACTACACGCCGTGTATTGTGAGTACACACTGTGTACCACCTTGATGAGTATACCCCATGTTGAAGTCGTGTCCTTACTGCGTTAAATAAATAAGTACACGCCGTGTATCCCATATTACACGCCGTGTAGTTCCTCCCCGTGTACGCGTTACCGTGTGTTGACCAGTCAACGGCCGTGTGCCGTGTTGAAGCCGTGTCCTTGCCGCGTGAAATAAATAAGTACACGCCGTGTATCCCATCTTACACGCCTTGTAGTTCCTCCCCGCGTAAGCGTTACCATGTGTTGACCAATCAACGGCCGTGTGCCGTGTTGAAGCCGTGTCCTTACCGTGTGAAATAAATAAGTACACGCCGTGTAGCCCATCTTACACACCGTGTAGTTCCTCCCCGCGTACGCGTTACCTTGTGTTGACCAATCAACGACCGTGTGCTGCGTTGAATGCCGTGTTGGAAGCCGCATGGCGACCGTGTGGAATGGCCGAGTACATGCTATGTACTAGGAAGTACCCACCGTGTACTTTAGTTTTTCTCGCCTATAAAAGGAGGGGGCCTCTCCTCCTTTTCAGATGATTCCTCTCCTCCCCATTCCTTCGAGCAGAGCCCTCCCGAGAGACTCCAAAGCTCCTTTCTTCCATAACTTCTTCATTCGAGCTCCGATTTACGATCCGTCAGCGGCCACGAGATTGTAACGATGAGGCGGAACTTCTAAGCTTGGATCTATTGTTTTCCCTTCGGCCTTTCCTTCCCATCTTCCACCCAAGGAGGTTTTTTTTCGGGTTTTGACAGAAGCGACGAACGCCGACAAACGTCTTCTAAAGTTGATCTGAGGGAGCATTGTGATCAGAACCTATTGAGGTAGGGATTTTACCTTCATCTCTCTAATTTTTGCATCATGCGGGATGGGTGTCATCTTGCTTTCACGAGACATAGTTGAACCAGATTAATGAAGATAATAACTGGATTAAAGAATGGGGATGGGGAAGTTGTTATGTTTATCCTTGTTTATTCTATTGTTATGTTGTGAATTGAATAGACTTATGCCTAATGAAAATTACGGTCGTTGGGGGCCTTTGCTTGCGCAATTAAATGTCTCCCTATCTTTCCAGACCGTTTTGTGGAAGGAAACTTTGTGGAAATTGGTTAATCGCGTAAAGTTGGCTGATTAAATGAATATCCAGAACCCTTGTTTGATCACCCCGGTTGAAAAAAATGGAATAATGAACATGTAGGTGTTGGTTTGGTTACGTGGTGTGTGAAAGGGGGGGGGGGGGTGAATCATGGGTTGTTACAAATAGGATGGGAAGCGGGGCTGCGATAAATGATATTAAAGGGGCAATGATGTGGCACGAGTCTTGTTTTTTGATATGGTTGTGGAGATGTGGTTATAGTGGCAGTAGGGATACAGTAATGAGTTGTGATATTAAAAGAAAGTGGAAAGTTGATAAATTAACTATGGGGAACGATAATGAATTAAACACGGGAACAATCAATGGGGATTGATTGATGATAAAAAGGTTGGTTTTGTGTTTCTTGTGTTCTATCTAACTTGATTTGTGGTTGGCAGGGTTTTTCTACGAAATGATTGATCTAGTTTGATAATTGCCCAGTAGTTAAGGAACTAATAAACTAAATACCGTTGAAACTTGAAAACCTAAATGGGGTTGGGATTGTTTGTTGTATGCATGCTTCGTAGTAGCAGTGCCGAGGCACGTGATCAGTTTCTCTGTTTAGAAGCCATAAGTTGGGCTGTGTGTTTGGTATACATATATGTATCTATATTTTTGTGTTTTTCGCACCCCACCCATGTTGAGCACCTAGTGTCGAACACTCCCATTTCCTGGGAGAGGGTGTTTTCCCCTTAGTTACTAGCTCCTTCATGCTCCTTCTTCTATAGGCTGTGATGGGTTGAGGCGACCTTACACCTAAGAATCTTCGGGTAGGTTTCATTGGTGAGATTTTTTTTAGCCCAAGACTCTTCGGGCAGGTTTAGTGTTCCCAAGAACCTTCGGTATGAGGCCCAGGTGTGTTCGGGCGGGGATGTGATATGTGGTTTGTGAGGCCCAGGTGTGTGCGGGCGGGATTTGTGGTTTGTGAGGCCCAGGTGTGTGTGGGTGGGATATGTGGTTTGTGAGGCCTAGGTGTGTGTGGGCAGGAAGAGTGTGGTAGCGTCAGGACGTTCTCCGTTAGGAAGAGTAACTAGCTAGTGGGGGGAAATGGTGCGGGGTACCCGATACTCTTGTTCTTATATACCACTACCTGTTGTTTTGTGTTTTTGGTGAGCGTGGCTGGTGAGGTTGGGTGGATAGAATTCCTTGCTAGGTTTTGGTTTCTTCTGTTGTTCTCATGGTACATTAGGATGTCTCCCCACCTGTGCACAAGAGCTTTAGGTTTCCCTAATGAGTATACTTGTATGCTCACCCTACGTTTACTTTCAGATTTCTAGGAGGACTACCAGGGCCATGCGGGAACCTACTAGTCAGGACAGTTGGAGTTGTTGCAGTTTGCTGTACTCTTGTTTCTTTTGGTATTGTACTTTTTAGTTTTCCTGTACTTGTACTTTGTTTCAGAATTTTTTAAACATGCATGTGGGATTGGTTTGGGTTTATTTTCATTTACTTGTTCCTTTTTATTTTGGTGTTTGACTCATCCTATTTCCCGATCTTAAATAATAAAAAGGGTAATGCCTCCCATTTTTGTGAAAACTTATACCCTTGGTGCTATTCACCACTCTGGGGCCTACTGGAGGCGGGACTCGGGGGTCATTATATCCCTTTCATCATTGCCAGCTCAGGAGGGTCATCTTTGGTGGGAGGGGGTCATGACAGATCAACTCTCTAACAAGTTGATCTGCGTATGGATTCTCCTTACAGGATTGGGAAATATTTATTGTGGGATTGGTTATGGGGACTAAATCTTAGTGATTAATATTTATGCTTCGTGGTCCTCCTGACAAGAACAATTTCGGGACGACACGAACAAAGACCGATTTGTTCATTGGATGTTCTTTGTTATCCCATCTCTCTCTCCTTGTTCTTCGCCGACAGACCCACAAGGTCGCGCCAGATCTTTGTCGGGGGGATTCCAAATGAGGCCAAACCCCCAGAGCGATGAAAAAATGGCGAGGAGTATGCAACAGTGATGGTGACACCCCATGAATCCCAGAAGTGCAAACGAATCAGAAAACCGATCACCAACGCATCAGCCACGGGCGGAAGGCGGCACACCGTGGCGGCGGACGCCGCGGCCAGCAGGGGCCATGATGGTATAGGGTGGCGGTGCTGGTTGGGCACCACATTAGGTGGAGTGGACCGTGGGATGGGTCGCAGCATGTGCTGGCACACTGTCCACAATGGACCATGTTTAGAGGGAGATGACCGACCTCAGCCGTCCATGGGGCTGCACGAACCAGACGCCAGTGGGCATCCGGGCTAGACCCAAGCCAGTCTGCCGATGAGGGCCGACCCAATGGAGTAAACTGGGTCACTGATGTGGGCTGGGTTGATGGAGTAAACCGGACCGTAGGGCGACCCGAGCTGGAGAAGAACCGGCCCGCCAAATTACAGGTCGGGCCGGATGGGAAATCAGGCCACTGGGCGGTCCGACTGGTCAGAATCGGTCCAACTAAGTCGGATTAGACCATATGAGAACCAGGTGAATGGGAGACTTGGTGGGATAGACCAACGGCCAAACCGGGATGGTTCCAGCAAGGCCCAATTGGCCTGGCCAGACCTGGTCGACCCAAACCCAACAGGGTCGGTTCGGGTTGGCCAAACCGGGTCTGCCCAGACCCAACCGGGTCGGGTCGGGTTGGCCAAACTGGGTCGGCCCAGACCGAAATGGGTTAGGTCGGGTTGGAAAAACCGGGTTGGGTCATGCGGGACCCTCGGGCCGGGTTGGTCGGGTCAGTCCGACCAAGTCGGACCGAGCCCAGATACAACCGACCCCTGTTCACTAAAACGCCAATATCTTTCATACCGGGCGTCCGATTGATGCGCCGTCTACGGTGTTAGGACCCTTTCAACGAGATGATCCTTTGGGTATATTCTAAATGTTTTTTTATGGAACTTGATATACGAACAATGTCTTGAGAGGTTGATTCTCCCGAAATCAAGCGTACTAGAGAGTGGGAATCCTAGGATTGGCTGTGACATGAAGGATATAATGAGAGATACCTCAGTGGAATAGTAGAAGAGTGGACCTCGGTGGTCTAGTAGTTGAGAGGACCTCAGTGGTCCAGTAGTTGAGGGGACCTTAGTGCTCCAGTAGCTCAGCAGACCTCAGTGGTCCAGTAGCGGAGCCAACCTCAGGGATCCAGTAGCCGAGTGAACCTCAGTGGTAGAGTAGTTGAGCAAAACTCTGTGGTCCAGTAGCCCAGCAGACCTCAGTGGTCCAGTAGCTGAGCATACATCAATGGTCCAGTTGTTGAGCGTACCTCAGTGACTCATCAGGGATGAGTCCCTCAGTAGTACAAGATGATTCATCTTTACGACTGATAATCTTACTTTCTATACTTTGAGTTATACCTGGTGTGAGCTATCTTTTATTTGTGTTTTTTATTTGTGGTCTTGCTTTGTGATCCTGATTTTTGGTATTTACTTTTTGGTTTGGGGTCCCTGTTGAGTATTTTGTTACTCACCCCTGCACAGGCTTCGCCTGCACATGTCGTGTCTCATGTAGGCGATCAATACTTCTATGGAGACCTTGGTGGTATAGGACCAGGTGGTGCTTAGTTATTCAGGACAGAAGAGTGTAATTCTACGACTATAGGAAGATACCCTTCACCTCCCCTTTAGGTAGGGTCTCGAGTGGACGAACCATTGTAGTTGTACCTTTCTTTGTAGTTTTGAGCTTATATTCTAGCCCCTTTTTACTTTCAGTTGTACTTTACTCTCTATAGTTTTCTCAGTGACAGTTGTGGTTTACTATGTGTTTACTTTCCTCATTTTGAGCTTTGTGAATGTGTACAGGTTTAAAGGCAATGCCTTCCATTTTTGAGATATTCCTACTTGGTGCTAGTCGCCATCCCCTAGCCTATGGAAGGTGGTATTGGGGTAGTCATGGAACATGCCCTGGGGGACGGGTCATGACATGGACATACTCTGAGAGAACCAGTTTTACAAAAATCTCTCAAAGATCCAGTTTTTGATTGAAGAGGTCCACTTTCTGGGACATGTTATCTTATCAAATGGAGTGGTAGTAGACCCAACCAAGTTTAAGGCAGTGTTATCTTAGGAGACACCCAAGGGCATGAAATAAGTATGAATATTACTTGGTTTGGAAGTCTCTTACCAAAGATTCATACCTGATTTCTCAAAGATATCATCACCTATGATAGCTTTGACCCAAAAGGTATAGCCTTTCATGTGGATAGAGAGGTTCCAACAGGATTTTTAGGAGTTGAGGTAGAGATTGATGTGCTCTCCCATCTTGAGATTACTATAGGAGGGTCTCAAGTATGTAGTGTTCTATGATTCATCAGGAATCGGGCTTGGTTGTGTTCTGATGTAGAGGCATACGATGGTTGACTATAGTTCACATCAGTTGAGACCACACGAGCCAAACTACACAACCCATGATCTTGAGTTAGAAGCGGTAGTCTTCAAACTGAATTTGTGGCAACACTACCTAATGGGAGAGTGGTTTAGCATCTATTCTAGCCATAAGAGTGTCAAGTATATATTCTCTTAGAAGGATCTTAACTTGAGGCAGAGAAGATAAATATAGTTAATCCATAATTATGAATTTAAAATTTTCTATACTCCTAAGAAGGGTAATGTGGCAGTAGATTCTCTCAGCTGAAGATCTTGTTCACATTTATTAAATGAGGCATCAGAGTATTTGGCCTCATTGAAGTTATCTTTTTGTGGATGTGGATGGAGAAGCTTACCTTTAGTAGATGGTTGTCACCCATATGCTTTTGCAACAAGTTAGAGAGATACAACTTAGGTATACTTATTGTGAGACCCTACATACTCAGATATCTACTGGATATGCTCCTAATGGATTTTCTGAAGGTGGGGCACATGTCGTTATTTTCAGAGGATGCACGATGGTACCAATGACGTTGTGGGAGGAGGTTTTAAGAGAGTTTCATATATCTCATTTATTGGTACATCTAGGAGTGGAAAAGATGTACCAGGACCTCCAATGTTAGTTTTGGTGGCTAGGGATAAAGAAGGTAGTTTCATAGTTTGTCTCTCGACACCTTACCTTTCAGCAGGTAAAGGTTGAGAATCAAGTTCCAATGGATTTAGATCAACCCCTTGAGGTTCCATAATGTAAGTGATATGATATATCCATGGACTTTGTGACAGTATTTCCATATACATCTAGGGGACATGATGCCATATGGGTGATCATAGACCGACTCACCAAGTCGGCCCACTTCCTAGCCATCTGAGAGAAAAGTTCAGTAGATAGATTGAGAGGCCTCTATGTGCAGGATATAGTTTGAATCCATAGAGTTCCATTGATTATAATTTATAACCGTGAATCTCACTTCACATATCAGTTATATATGGAATTCTAGAAGATGTTTGAGACTCAGTTACGCTTGAGCACAACATTTCACCCCCATAATGGCGGTCAGAATGAGCGAACCATTCAGGTTCTGGAGAACATGCTGTGAGATTTCATGTTATACTTTAGCCTTAGTTGAGAGGATCATATACCACTAGTGGAGTTTGTATACAACAAAGGTACCATTAAAACATCTATATGAAACTATTCAAGGCTTTGTATCAGAGACCCTGCAGGTCACCATATTTGTTGGACTGACCCAGGAGATTTGGCACTCATGTGCCCAAAGTTGGTTTGATCCACTACTGAGAAGGTAAAAAATCATTTAAGAGTGGATGAATACTGCCTGGAGCCATCAAAATTCTTATGCAAACATACTATGGAGGTCTTTAGAGTTCAAGGAGGGAGACCATGTGTTCTTATGGGTTTCACCTCAATGTGGATTATGAAGATTTGGTCAGGGTGAAAATTTATCTCTATTATTCATTGGCCCTTTTCAAATACTGCATAGAGTTGGAGAGGTAGTGTACTACTTAGATCTACCACCACAGTTAGACGGGGGACACAACCTCTTCCACATGTCACAACTTAAGAGGTACGTGCATGAACCATCACACATTATTGACTAGGGTGAGCTGGACATTGAGGAAGGAGAAACCTTTGCTGAGTACCTGTTAGAGATCTAGGATCAAAGTGATAGGATCCTTCATAGGTAAATGATTCATTTAGTGCATGTCTGGTGGTAGCAAGAGAATCTTCAAGAGAGAACCGGGGAGCGAGAGGCTCATATACGTGCTCAGTACCCATATCTCTTGGTGTAACCACTTGTTTTGGTTTTTCAGGATGTAAAACCCCAAGGTGGGAAGAATGTAATGACTTCATTTTTTTCCATGTATTATTATTTTTATTGTATGAATTATTTTTAAGACCATACGCTATAACAACATGTGATTCTGAGGCCCGATGTGCCTGAAAAAATGTTTGAAATTTATTAAATATATTAAATAGCATGCGTGCGTGATTTTTTGAAAAAATGGAATAACTTCTAAATGAGGTCCTAGATCATAAATCCAAGGGTACCATTGAGTTCAAAAAGAGGGTTTTACCCCAGGTGCTACATAACCTTTGTTGGCATGGGGAATTTGTGGAAAAGTCACCGCGGGGGTAAAAATGAATAAAATAATAAAATAAAATTATTTAAATTAATCCATTGATGCATTGACCTAAATTATTCTATAATAATATGGTTATGATGTAATTTCAATGTTATCCACATAACCCTAGAGCCGTTGGATAACCCTTATAGGGAGAATTGGAGGATCTATCCCAGGAAAACATCAACTGAATTGAAGATTGATGATCAGTGTGGAACGAGATTCATAGATCTTTCCAATGATGATTATGTAAGCTCTTTGTTCATCAATGATCAATCCATATCGAGGTAGGACATTGTTTGATTTGGATTTCTTTCCCCATTTTTATTTCTATGATGAACACAGATCAACCAACCAACAAATTGATCTGTAGATCGCGCGTATTATGGGATGGGATTATTGTAGTGTTTTGTTAAGATATTTTTTCTTTATGATTCATTGTTATATCTATATTTTTTATTCTAATAAAAATGAATAAAGTTTGAAGAAAACATCAATCGAGGTCCGTTCCTCATGATTGTTCTTGGTTCTTTTCTCCCTTGATTCTATGTTCATCGTGGGTGTTCTTCGTTTGGCCCGTGGTTCGACATATACTGAGGAAATTAATTGTTGTGAACCTGTTTATTAGAGGAATTATTTGATATCATAGATCCGGGATTGGAACAATGTGATGGTGGTGTGATGATAGAGGTAACAACAGATTAGACGATGTGGATACCCAGTTTATTTGTTCTTCGACACACAATGAAGAACACCATTCAAGTCATTTTATGAATGGAATCAAAGGTCTGAAAGATGTTTATCGATAATGGTATGACTTGTTAGAACATGGTTCTCGATTTTATGGTGAGACGTGAGGCCGAAATGGTGACTAGAGGAGTGACCGAAAACGCGTGAACCAAATATGAAAATCTAGAAAATTCCGCAATACACGGTATGTAACACGGAACTACATGCCATGTGGGACCCTATTAGTGCTGGATAGGTTTTAGGATTAATATAAGTATCAAACGATCTGTGGCCCCTCCCCGATGGCTATACATGTACCTCAGAGGGTACACGAACACAAGATAGAGTAAACGGGCATGAGAATGTTGTGTATTCATCCAAAAACATGACCAGACTGAGCATACATTAGCTAAGCCGTGTACTGGTACATGGGAAAAAGTACATGGGTAGCATAATGCCATGTACTTATAAACGGACACAGACACGTTCCGTTTACATGGGAAGGACCCTAGGTTGAAAGTAAATGGTGTGTACTCCTATTATACACCGTGTACTCCTTAAATGTGGGCTTGGATCCATTATCCTTTATACCTTGGACAAGTTTCATTAGGGTGTGTTCCTTATATCCATTCCATGAGGGTTACTATGAAATCACCTCCTACAAATAAGACAATGATCCATTCAGCATGACTTCATGGATAAAGTTTTCGGAGTCCTTCTGTGAGGCCCATAGTGAGATCCTCTATCATCTTCTCGCCCTAAGTGGAGTTATTGGTATCTTTGTGACCAATATATGGGGGCGCCAATCCTCTACTTAGCAGGTTGTTCCAGATTGAGTTTTTGGTATCCCTTATGGTCCTAAGTGTTATACTCATTCGTGTATCATATCTCTTCATATGTTATTGGTGTTATCATACTTGTGGAGTGTGTTCTCCCGGATGAGTGCTATGTAGAATCTTTCGAGCTAGAATTCTAGTCTGGCATTATGGTTGTGACTTATCTTTAGACTGTGTGTCTTTATTGAGTATATTTGTTTATTCTTATTTTATGTGATGTAGACATATACCTGTGTGGAGCTGATTATTATTCTTTTGATATATGATTTTTGGTTTTGGGGTTTCCTACTAGCTATTATTATACTCACCTCTACACGGGATTTTCCCGCACATGTTGTGTCTTGTACAAATGATTGACCTTTTGACAGAGTCCCTGAGGGACCAGGACCAGGAAATTCTTAGTGAGACCGGATAGACCAATGTGTGTTTCTATGATATCTTGATTGAATTCCTTAATTTACTTTCAGGTTGGACTTGTTTTCAGACTCTTTGTGGTGGGATTATATTTGGATATGTTTGCTTTCCTTTACTTCCTGTCATATTCTGGTTGCAAGATTTATATGTACGCTTGCATGGTTGTTCAATAGTTTTTATATTTTAGCATTGTATGAGATTGAGGATGTGTGAATGTGTACAAGCACTTAAGCTAAGGACTCCCATGTTAGTGATATGCCTACTCGATTCTAGTCGCCAATCCCTATCCTATTGGAGGTGAGCATGGGGAGTCGCAACACGATCCCCATTAGGACAGGTCATGACAAAACATATAGGGTGTAAAAGAGTATAATGATTTAAATTGAAAAAGAAAAGGGGTAAAATACACACCCAACCAGAAATATGTCCCAACCTGACAACACTGGAAAAGTAAAATATTGAGAGATCCCAATTCCTAATCTCCAAGCTATGACAACCGTACGTGGTCCAATACACCAGGTATCCCTATGCTCCTCTTTAGTCACCACCAACTTGTCCATCATCTGTATAAAACAAAAAATGTGTGGGAAAAACCCATACAAGGGTGAGTATATACAAAACTAGTAGGATTCCTCAAAAGTTGAAGGGGGATTCGTAAGAGACATGATAGGAAAAGACAGACAATAGACAACTCAACCCAAAGTAAGAGAGTAAAAAATCCAACGACACAGATATAGATATATATATGATCAAACCAAAGAAACCCAAATGAGATAGAAGGGGATATCCATCTCACAACCCAATAAAGACATGCAATATTTCTTGAAGGTCCATCATTTATGCTCAACATATCATGCGTCTGTCCAAAGAAGTAACTGTGTAGAGGGCCCATGCATTTACATCATGTAGGAAAGTCGAGGGGACACAATATCCAAGAATAAGACCCAATACCTAGTATGTTAGGAGGGTTACACTTAGTGTAAGGAGGACTCACACCCTATCTGATAGGGGGTACAACTTGATGGGTAGAGGAATCACGTCGTGGTTCGTTAGGGGGGTACCACTCAGTGTAAAGAGGACCCACTCCCTATCCAATAGGGGGTACAATGCGGTGGGTAGAGGACCCAGGCCCTAGTCTGTTAGGGGGTAACACTCAGTGTAAGGAGGACCCACACCCTATTTGATAGGGGGGACAACTCGGTGGGTAGAGAAACCACATCCTGTTTTGTCTGGGAGGTACCACTTAGTAGATAGAGGACATGATTCATAATGCCATATAGGGGGTAACACTAGATAGATATAGGACCCGCACCCTAATTACAAAGGGGTACCACTCAATATATAGATAGAGGACCCACACCCTAGTCCATAAGACAGGTACTACTCTAATGATCTTTCCCAATCACTTTCACCATCAAGCACTGCCTGAAGAAGCATCACACTCGGAAGATCTCACATCATATCTCAAAAGCCATTACGAAGGCCACCGTCACATGTTACCTGGAAAAACAGTTAGGACATTCTACCTGTGAAAAAAATCTGAGCCCAAACAAAGGAGATATGGTAGGTGGAAGCTTCCTCAAAAAGGAAGTAGGGGTACATAGTGTGTAAGGGGACACACATGGTGTGTGGTCCCACTAAACTGCTTAGCTGTGTCCCTACCGGTACATGGCTCACTACTCGTGTAGCACTATACAGTATGTAGGTGGACTACATGAAATGCCTCAAACATCTAGGGTCCAACCCTTACTCCTTGCCATGTCTGTATACTTCTGTATACGATGTGTTATCCGGTACAAGGACCTGCCCTGCGTGCTCTGTCACATGACTTGTCTACCCAAGGAGGGTCACATGACATGTGATCCTTAAATTTTATAAACCTTAGCTCTGTATCCATAAGGGTAATACATGACATGTGTTCATCCATGTACACACCATGTATTTAGGATTTTTCCATAAAGTTAGATCTATGTATGCACATTCCATATCTGAGCCTAACGCTTCAGTTCTCAACTCCAAGCCTCCCAAAATTGGTGGATCTCACCCATGTTCATCATGTTCGGCCATTCGATGGCCTTAAATTGATTGTTTCATCCCATGGGGGTTCATCGTACGTCCCGTGCACCTCACATGCTTACCATGCCTTTATGTTCTCCATTTTAGATCCCAGATCTATGAAAAATCCGTCCACATCCCATGATTCATCCCCACATCCATACTTAATTGTCGATCCCTTCATCACATGTGATTCCACCGCAAATCCGGGGGGTCATATTGGGCATAGTCACGCCCAACAATGTCGAATCATGACCCCCTGGTCCAATGATGACTAACATGAAGAATTATATGAAGAAATGAATCAAAAAAAAGGTTTAACAATTGTTTCCAATTTTTCTTGGCCAACGAACACAAGTGGGGATATCCAGGGTGAGAAAAACTGAATAAATAATTTAAATTCGATGCGCGGGAACATGCATAGGCTCAAATAACATAGATCAAAGGAATAGAATCTATCACACTCAATCAATTTAATTAATAAGGGAAGAATACACAAATTGAAGAGCCCTACCTAGTTTTTGGATCATTCATCATTGAAGAATGTGATCTCCAATGAATAAGAGGAATCATTATGTTCGTTACACGTCGATCTGCCTAGATCCGGAGTCTTGTCATCATCTGATTCAGATTCATCAACGAAGGGTGGAAGAAACCTCTCAATTCTCTTAGGGTTTATGTGGCTAAACAAAAAGAACTAGAATTATGAGGTATTTAAAGGAATTTTTGATTAGGTTAATTTAATTAAATAAATAAAATTATTTATTTATTTAACTAAACGCACCCACCAACAACTGATTTTATCCGAAGGTCCCACACCGACCTATTTTAGGTCACAAATAGGGTAGAACTCGCATTCCAGACTCAAACGTGGTCTCATATTTCTAATACAAGATTCAATTTATGATATATACCATTTTATTTAGAAATTGTGTGCGTGTAATATAAAATATGTTTAATATTTTTATAAAATCAATTTTGGGAACACCGGGTCTCAGAATTGCACACCGTCTTAGTTTCTGGATCCAAAAATATATCTAAAAATATTCCAAAGTATTGCAAGGAAAAACAGGACCTCTACATCATTTTCTTCTTCAATATTTTATTCCCTGAAAAGAAAAAACTAAAAAAAAATCTCAGGACACTGAGCTCGAATCTGGGTTTCCCACTCCCAGGATCTCTTTTACACGCTCCTCATGCTACCACACCTCATAAACTAAGGAGATGGTCCGTATATGCAGGATAATCTCCCGATGATCCTAAATCTATACTAGGTGATCCGTAAAATTGGATCCATCCTTGATATCTAGCTCTCTCTAGTCAATAATGTGTGTGAGGTCATGCATGTATCTCATCAGCTATGACACATGGATGACATAATGCACCTGATCCAATTGTGGGGGTAGGGAGAGGCGGTAAACAACCTCTCTAACCCTCTGCAGGATCTAGAATGACTCGATGAACCTTGGGGTTAGCTTGTCTACTTGTCTGAACCTCCGTAATCCTCATCGTGGGGAGACTCTCTGGAAAACATGGCATACCTTCTTGAACTCCAAGGACCTACAACATCGATCTATGTAAGATTTTTTACTACTATGGGTTGTCCTCATCTGCTCATGGATGAACTAAACCTTCTTTGTCATCGTCTTCACCATCTCTCCATTGAACTCTACTCCCTGATAGCAATGAAGTGAACTATCTTTGTGATTTGGTAAACTATCACCCAGATGACGTCATGGCCTCTCGCCATCCGTGGAAGTCCTATCTCAAAGTCCATGGATATGTCATCTCATTTCCACTCTGGGGTCTCAAGATGCTGTGAAAAACCTACTAGAACCTGGTTCTCAACCTTCACCTCATAACAGATGAGGCAACGTAAGTTGAACTCAGCCACACTCCGTCTCATGCCAGCCTACCAAAACTAACACTAAAGGTCTCTGTACATCTTCCCCACACTAGGATGTACAACCAAGGGAGATGTGTGAAAATATCTCATCACCTCCTCCTGCATCATGATTGGGACCACTGTCCATCCCTGGAAAAGGATGACATGATTCTCTCCTTCAGAAAATCCATCAATTGAATCTCCCGAGGATTCTCCTAAGGATATCTGGTCATATGAGGCCTCAAAGTTGATGTCTCCCAATTTGGACTCTCTCATATGCCGGAGGAGCAGAGGAGTCAACACCATCAACTAAAGAAAAGCTGTACCCTCCTGCTCAACCAAGGTCAGCTGAAAGGAAGATAACTGCTCAGACACCTCCTGCACCAAATGAGCCTAGGAATTCCTACTAAGGGCATCTGCCACCACATTGCCTTTCCTCGAAGTATAGACTATCTCAAAGTCATAGTCCTGAAGGAACTCTAACCACTACATCTATCTCAGGTTCAAGTCTCTCTACATGAATACGTACATAAGAATATCAGGTTTTGAGTACAGGAAAAAAACTAAAGAATATCATGGTCTGAGTACAAGGAATATCATGGCCTAAGAATATCATGGTCTGCCTCAATAAAGTGCTCTCCCAGATTATAGTGCCTCATTATAGAAAAAAATCGATTTAGCGGTGGTTTTTTCACAGTGGTTTTTAAAACTGATAGATAAATGTTTTTTAAATATATTTTTTAATTTTTTTTAAAAATTAAATTAGTTTTTATCGGAGGTTTTTAAAAAACCGCCGGGAAATAGCGGCAGTTTTTAAAAAACTTCTGATAAATTAATGGAAAAAAATTAAAAAATACAATATTTAACTATGATTTACTATTTAATATTTACTATTATATATACTTAATTATTTATAATTTTAATTAATTATAATGTGTTAATTAATAAATATTTATAATTATTAGTTAATAATAATTTGAAACATAAAAAAAATCTCTAATAAGTTGAAAAGAAGACTTCGACATCAAATGACCATAACTTTTGATCCGAGAGTCCGTTTTAGCTTCACAACCAGTCAAATCAAAGCTTATGAAATTAAATAAAACCAAATTAGATTAAAATTTTGTAATAATTAAAAGAATAAAATTTATTATAGTTTCAAGAAAAGTAGGAAATCAAATTTGAACTTCAAATGACCATAACTTTTGATTCAGGTGTCTGTTTGGGCTCTACCACATATCAAATCAAAATCTATGATGAGATTTACACCATAATGATTAGGGGAACCCCGATCATGTATTTTTAAGACAAAAAAGCTCATAAGGTCTCCCAAAATGAGTTTTTAGTTGGGGTATCCCAATTTTTTAACATTCGATGAAATTTTAACCTCGTTTAAGGGGGTCTTATTGACTTTTTTCGGTATGGAATAAATTTATTCCTAGGACTAACATTCATAATGATATTATGGTTTTGAAATTTTATCATTTTTTATAATGTAGTTTTATTTATAATTAAATATATGCATATTTTCTTATATTTACTTATAATAAATCACTTTAATAAATACATATTTACATGGAAATGTATTTTTAAACATATAAACCATATGGAAATAAGTATTTTTTATTCATTTAATTTAAAATAAATAATTATCTATTTTATTAACCTTATAAAAATGCATTAATTTGTATATATATACCAATACAAGTAATGTTTATATATAAACATGTGTGTGCCAATAAAAAAATCTATATTTATGTGTATATTCTAATATATGTAAATAAATACATATATATGTAAATATTTTTGCGTGTATTTGAGAAATATAAATAGGTAGTTGTGTGTCAATAATATTGTGTGTACACATCATATATAAATATATTTTTATATAAATATATCATTATCATTAAATATAGTATATAAATGAATTTATAGTAAAACAATATGAATATATATACACACACATATGTAAATAATTTGAATATATACATATGTGTGTTTATCGATAAATTGAAATATATTTATATTTATATTATAATATATATAAATTAATATTAATATATAAAATATTTAAATAAATTTATGTGTATATATATCATACACATTCGATGATATTTCATTTTCATTTAAGAGTGTCATCATATTCTTTTTAATCCATTTATGATTTTATTCCATTGATTTACAATCCAATTGATTTGATGGTGTTGCAATTATTGTGTTTTTCCCTCTTTTGGTAATTTATTATCAATTATATATATTCATTTATATGAATTTAGGAATATTTTTGTATATTTATATACATTTTTAAATATTTATACATATTTATGTTTATATATTTTTATATCATGTATGTGTAAATATATATATAGTGATATTTATATTTACTTATGTTTATATATATATTTATATTAATAAAAAATTGTATATATGAGTGTGATTATATATAATTATGTAACATAAATGCGTGTTTATATATTTTTATGTAAATTTTGTTATATGTATATATATTTATTGATATATATATATATATATCAATTCATTATTTTATTATTTTATTATTTATTAACTATTATTTATTTAATTATTATTTATTATTCATTATTCATTATTTATTATTTATTATTCATTATTCATTATTTATTATTTATTATTCATTATTCATTATTCATTATTTACTATTTTAATATTATTTTAATATTTATTTATTATTTATTGATTTATTTTTATTATTAAATTACTGTAAAATAACTATTTAATATTTATTTATTATTTATTATTCACTATTTATTTATTATTTATTTATTATTCATTTATTATTTATTTATTATTTATTTATTATTCATTTATTATTCAGTTATTATTCATGTGACACTGGCAACGATTCTCTCTTGAATTGTTTAAACTTGTATTATTCAACACCTTGTTAGTATATGTATGATTGAATAGGTTTAAGAAATCGTTAGATCTACCTTAGTAGATCATGCTCCCTAGAACTTAGGTTGCTACTTTAATTCAATCTATGTACTATTTCTTTTATTCTCGTCTTAACTAACTGTAAGAATAATAACTATTCTCTATATGTTAGCAAACACATTTTACTTGGAAAACAATGACACTCCCACTATCCTCTGGTATACACATGGAAAATATTCGTTCCAAATGAAAATTCTATGATATTTCTGTTTACTTTAATCATGAACTGGATTTGAGTAACATACACTCCTTATTGGCAATGTATGGTTTCACCATCCCTTTCTAGTTGTGACGTATAGACACCTTCCATGATTGGTGGTCTTGACATCAAATGCCCAATAATATGATCATAGAAATTATCTATAATAACCAAATCCATTTTTTTATATTTTTGAAAAAGAACTTTATGGTTAAGTGGGAACCTAAAAGATTATAGAAATAAAAACACAATTCTACTGCCAACATACGTCACATGTTCAACATTCAACACCCTACTGAAAATTCAAAATTAAAACTATCTCACAACTGACACCAAGATATTTTCACTTGTTCCTAATGCCGACTGAGGTCAAATTGCCTGACCTAAATAATAACACACCATAATGGCCACACAAAGCCGTGCACTTTCATCATCGTCGTCCCCAACACCACCAAAACCATCATTTGCAAACAACCAAGACCAGCATACCGATTCTCCACCATCACAAAGACACTATATGAACAACTATGATTGATAGAATTTCCAAAAACCTCCACCTTCACCAAAATAGAACCAAATAGCATGAGCAACAAGAATCATGAAATCAGGAACCAATGACTACAACGATGAAACAACTAAGCCAAAAACTTTGGACCATCACGAAAAAATAACAATCAAAACCACAATGAACATGGAAACTGGGATCAAACATCGAACCAATACAAGTATCAGGAAGGAAACACCATAAAAAATTCAAATTCGATGATGGCTATTCCACTTGGTACACTGTCGAACGCCCAAAAAACACATCCCAAAACCTCTATAATAACCACCACACTAGACCGAACTGAGTATAAGTGATGGAGTAGGAAAATAGATCCAATTTCGAGGTGGGATATGGCCTCATCAGTGAACCACATCCTTTTCTAGGATGGACTACCCTTACCTTCAGAACTACCCCAAGCAGATCAACAATCCTCTGTAATAACGCCTCCATCGAAGAACTGTAAAAAGAACCGGACCTCCAGCTAGACCAAAACCCCCAATGTTATGAGAAGTAAAATTCTAATGGATTTAGGTACAATGACCCGATATTACCAATCAAGTCTTATTGGTACTACGCTTATTCCATCCTTGTATCATCTCATTTAAACACCCACTACAATATTCAAAATAATAACCCCCCCTATACTTTGATACATAGAATCCATTATTGAATTTTAATTGTTCTTGTCAATTTTAACTAATTTCCATATACCACTTACTTGTAGGATTTATTATTCTCAATTAATAATGTATCAATGAATGCAGTGATTATAAAACCAACACCACTATTTTATCCTTCCTACACAATACGTGTCTCTAGAATGTTCCTCTTCCACACCTCTTGTGGAATTCGTTCCTATGCCAACTACTTGTGCATCTTTGGCATTAACTAAAGCCAAGTCAATATTTCTCCCACCATCTCAAGTAGAGATGTGCAACCATTTTATAGAAATGAAATATATCACTTGACTATACCTTTTCTATCATAGGGATTTCTATAATTTCCTAAGAAAGTTTTAGGATGATTACTATAGATTCACATTGTGTTTTTCTTGATGTAAGTTTTTTTATATCCTTAACAAACTCTTTGAATATTACAAAATGTTCTTATAAAATTATGTATTTCCATCATAATATGACTCATATGATATCCATTTTTCATTATAGTTGGAATATAGTTATGGGATAACATCTTTATTTGCAAATCATGTCAAAAAAATATAGAAATATCTACAATGCATAATTTTAACATTGATTATCCTTTTACATACATCACGACTCTGATGTGTATAAGGAAATTTACATTTAGGAATCATTCCACACTAATTTTTTTTGATCAATGTTAATATTTAACACTCATCATTTATCCTCCTTATTTTCATCATAACCTTGATGTGGGTAAGGTAATGTGTGTTTAGGAATTACTTCACGTTACATTATATTGATTGATGAATGCTTGATCAAGATATTCTTTAGCATACCGGCCTAAAGCATCTCATATCTTCTGACCATGCATATACCATACTTCACTTTCACATTCCATAAGCATGTAAAGTAATCTTATGAAGTATACTTACCACTAACTTACCCTTGGAATAGTTCAAGCTCTCTAGCTGAACTAATTCCAAAATATTTGTGGCATACCTTTATTTATAAAGGTTTCTTTGTCCAAACCAAATAAGTATATAAGTTGACCATACCTAAGGTGTTTAGCTCCAATTAGTCTAAATACCATACTGGGTATATCCTTGCGTCCACTTTTAGTTTTACTTGATAAAGAATTATATTTCCACAACTTGGTATATAATTCTTTCATTTTATATTCATCACATACTGCCTATGATTCAAGTATATTTGAACTATTGGTTGAGTGTGAAACACCATAAAAAATATTCATTCCTAAACGAGAATAATTTATCCTAGTGTACAATAGACAGATGGGATAAATGTATTGGTTATTAAATTTATACTTGAATCATTTAATTAGAAATTAAATGTTTTGTGATTCTCACCACTAACTTAGGAACCACCCTTTCTCAGTTGTTTAGATAAAACACCTTACTTCTTGTAACATTTATATACTTACTTGGTTACTATATTTAAATACACACATGTAATAGGGATATTGTATTTAATACAAAAAATTAAAACTGAAACATTACTTACAAGTGATGAATATACCCGAAGAAGAAGAAACTACTTGCTTCCTTAATTCAGTTCATTGCATTTAAACTTCCATATATTTATTTCATGATATACGAAGAAAATAACCTTCTTTTTAATAAATATTTCTTTAAAGAATGTTGCGAAGGGTCCTTTGGCATCTCCCTTTCCACTATAATTTTTTTCTTATCTTTCAACTTGTTCACCATAAGAATTAAAGATATAATTTATTTAAGTTATTTTTAACTTAGTGAACATTACCTAAAAGGTAACAAAGTGTTTTCTCTATTCTATTCATTTTCCAATCTTAAATGAAACTAGAGTAAATGGGTGAAAATGATACGAGAAATATATTTAATGAAAGATCATGACCCATCTTTCAATTTACATATATCCAGTGTAATCATCAGCTATTCATATCTACGCTTCTCTTTATCCTCACAAGCTTCTCAGATATAAGACTACATGTAATATTATCCTTATCCTACTATAGTATCCAAAAATCACATTGGACATTTTATGATACCATTATGAAATAACCATCACATGCAACATACATGAGTCGCCTATAATAATTTTTCTCACCCTCGCTTCCTGTGGTGGATTAACAGATATTTGGGATACTAAAACCATGAATTTTTGATGTCATAGTACTTTACAAAAGTGCATGTACTATTCTTTGGAAACTCTTGCTGGTGAATACATTAAATTTGTATAATAATTATCACAGTATATATTTTGGCATTTCTTTCCATTTTCTACATAAAAATATATATCAGATTATACTTTTATCATGATTACCGATTTAAAAATTATTTATTAATTAATTAAATCATTAAATGGATCCCACAATTTTATCAAACTCTAGAAACCCTCTATACTAGAATCAGAATACTCTTTCTCTTGAGTATTCTAGTGGAAAATATCCTTGAATATCTCCTCATAGTCTACAAGCTTTGGAAATGCCATTACTTGGTGAGTTCACTGTAGGAGTTTGACTGGCCAACCGCATTAACTTGCAGCTCCATGATATGTTGAGTAAAGTCAGAGCTTCTAAAATCATAAATATGATTTACTCAATGCTTTCCTCTAAAGTTTCATCAAGATATTTTTGAATACTTATTTTCTTCTAACGTTAATTAAGTCAACCCATCACTATCATAAAAAACTCTCTATTAGTAAGAGGCACCATCAACTTTGGATGACAATCACCCTGAATACTCGATTTTGTTCAAATTTGAATGATGGAAGGTGTTTTGTGACTTAATATTTATTTGAGAGTTTTTATATTTTTCTCTATGAATGGAATCCATTTATATTAATCTTATTCATTCTATGTTTCCGTGCTCATAACTGAACATTAATAGGAAAACATTCATCGCTTCTTTATGCATTTTTCTTGTTTATTATTTTACCCATTGTCATGCAAATACATAAAATAATAAAAAAATGCAAAATGGAAATAAATACCCAACCGGTCTTGAACATATAATATTGGTTGATCCATTTAAACTTAATGGATCAACCATGACCTAGGAAAATCTTACTCGAGTCATCACTTGACTCACGATGCAACTTGCTTTCGTCCAGTACGTCCACTTATCATCTTGATTTCATCTGAAATTGATGTGGTTCGTGACTTAAAACGTCCTCTTTATGGTACAAAAATACTTATGCGTAGGTGAGGGGAACTCAAGAGTGTAATGTACATACAAATAATGGACACACAAGCCCTTATACATATTGAATAAAAGGACAATGCATAGATCATCATAAAATAATTAATTATTTACAATCATCGCATGTGGATATTAAAAAATTAAATAAAACAGACGTATATGGTCGATGCTCAAGACCAGTCAATACAATTAATTTAAAGCACGATAAAAATTAAATTGCAATAATTTAAGTATGAGAGAAATATAAATACATTAAAATAATTAATCAAATTCAAACAATTTATTCAAATATTTTATTTTATTCGGTCCAAATATTAATTTAATTTTAATACCAAAAAAATAAATAAATTCAATAATTCTATTTAATTCCTAAATTAAAATAATTATCTATACATGTATTAAAATATTATATTCTAAACTAAAAATTAATTTAATTTAATACTAAAATTAAATTAATTTTGATTAAATCGGGCCTTAAAACCCCGCCAAGACCTATTGCAGGTTGGACCGAACCCATGTAGGCCCGTTTTAGGTTGTGCAAAGCCCGTGTTTGGGTGTTCTGGGTCAGGTGAGCCCGACAAGACCGGTTTTGGATTGGGCCCACCCGCTCCATCTCAATGTGGGGCGAATTGGGTCCGATAAGAGGCCCCGAAAAAACCGAGACAGGGTTACCTTGCAACCCCAGTTGGTAGGGAATGAATCACAAATCACACATATATAAAATGGCGGATGGTGGATGGTGGATGGTGGCCCCACTCACCGGGAGAGACCAGGTCAATCACCTACCACCTCGAGCAGGACAACGAAGATGAACAAGCGACAACCACGGGGTGAGGAGCGACCGTGCAGAGCTGTCACCGACTAAGGAGGAGGGGGCGCCACGAGCTGTACAAGGAGGCCAAATGCATGAACGCGGATCGAAGGAGGAGGCACTTAGGATCAGTGGTGCACCGAACAGGCGAGGGGAGGCACGAGGCGACCACACTTGGGAGGAAGGAAGCATTCCACAGTAGGGTGGCCTCCCAAGCTTCTTCAGTAAGCTTGTGAGGAGGATGGTTTTTTTTCTTTTGACATTCTGGCCGTCCCTTTTGACATTTTCAGGATACACGTTTTTTCAAGGCTAATATCAGGATTTTTTGTTAAAGTCCGATGCCAAACTTGAAAAAATCTCTTTTTTTTCTTTATTGAGATTCAATCCGCCCACCCCACCATAAATTTATTATATATAATAATTAAATTATTTCTCAACTAGTTTGAATAATTAGCCACTAGCCGATACATTTCCACTGGTCTGTATCCAGCCGAATCATTGCCGGAATTTCAAAATTCACCAAAATCACCCCTGGATAGCAAAAAATGGATAGATAGGATTAGTAGATATAAAATATATGTTTAAATTTTAATACCCTTCAACCTTTCACAAATGATCCGTATCAAAAATTTCGAATGATCATAACTTGTCCATTCGAAATCGGATCGTTACATGATTTGAACCGTTGGGACTGAATTTGAACTCTCACCTTAATTTAAAGCAAATTAATATTTTTCCTTGCCTCGGAAAATTAAAATAATCACTTTGATACTAATTAAAGGTACTAGGGTGTGTACCCGAAGCCGGTGGGATGAGGATTTAAAGTTTGTCATTGTCAGGATGATGAAACTTGTCATCTCTGTCGATTCAAGCCCTAGTAGAGGTCTGAGGATCTCATGTGAATTATTCAAAGTGCAAAAATATAAATCGAAACATGTACCTCATTCCGAATTAGAGCGTGCTCAACTTCAGCTCATCACCGATGACCATTTCTCGAAGGATCCAAATCCAAACCCCTCTAGATCATCCACACACGCTCTAAGAATCCGTGCATTCACCATTCGTCGAATTCCATGTACTAGTGCGAAGCACTGACAAACCCTTCAATGTCACGTCGATCACCTCCATCTCGTGCCTTCGATCCATCAAAGACATTCTTGGATCGATAGTTGGATAGCGACTTTCTCTCTCTAGAAGGTGGTAGGAGAGAAGATCTCATTATGTTGGAATGAACATCATAACGTAAATGACCTCTTTCCATACTTATATAGTAGATTGAGAAAATACCCGAAAAGGGTTCCCTGACCCCAGAAAAATAACATTCACTAAATAAGCCATAAATAATAATTATAATGAACCGAACCATGTCATAAATATTATTTATATTTTATCACATACCTATAATATATATTAAATATATTATCTGATAAAACTGAGTCATTTAACTCAACTTGTAATTCCCACTAATATTAAACGAACCAAGAATGTTAAAATAATATTCATGCAAATAATACTATTCTTCATATCTACTTAAACACTTGTAAACACTTTTAAAAAAATAAATTCAACCCTGTTATTATTCACTTTAATAATAATGAATTTATTTATTTATTGATGATCGATAAAACTAGACAACTCTTGGAACCCATGGTGGGTCGCATCATGTCCTATATATCTATTCACCAAAATAGGGTAGATTCTTTAATGTGCTATTTTATGTGACTCTCTAGTCCCTTATCTCAATAGTAGTGAATATTATTCACAGACCAAAATCGAAGTCAATCAACCCATCATGGCCCCTAAAGAGATAAGGAATAGTCATAACAACGAAAACCAACCCACGAACACGTACTGTGTAATATAATTTCTTTGTCTTTCGATATCTCATAAAGTAGGACACACACTTATGTAATCATCCTTTATTTATTTATTATTTGTAAATCTAACTAGATAGATTTACCTTCGACTACCTTGTCCAAGGATTTATGAAGGTACTACCATCTTGATCAACGAGGCCCGAGATATATTACTTCCACAAATCAGAAGAGAAATATTCTATCTTGATCATTCAACCAATTTCATACCACAAATGAAACACCCAACACAAGCTAACTCACCATGATTTCATTATCATGGTTTTTTCCTTACATCAAAGTACGCGATCAAATGGCACACACTAATAACAATCTCAATTCAGGAGACCAATATGAGTGTTCGTAGATAGGAACAAACAATGACACCTGAAACATGTGGTGTTCCTATTGGTGGTTCTATCCTCATGATCTCAACTACTAGATATTACCAAGTGAAAAATTTATGAGAAGAAGTATCAATGCTTATTAGCCCCCAACACCCAACAGTCATACATCTACTGTGTCAAGTCAATATGATGTATCTAGACTATATGACATATATTTAAGATTAATGTCATAGTATCTCAAGGTTCTCATTGTAAGACCAAATATTCTATAACCTTTTGACATGAAAATTAATCAATGGAAATTACCATTTAAATAGTATACATACAAATGTCTACACTATAATGTTAAGGGTATATCATGTATAACAAATTGTATGCATGATATGGTAATAAAAAATTACTTTATAGTTGGGTCTAGGTCACCGATCATTGGATGGTGAAATCCCATCAAATGATTAGATAATATGGATCAAGGGTGAAATCAAGGGTGAATATGATATAAACTAAAGCGTTCAAGACTTCAATTTAGTATCAGGCTCATGTGATGAAGGAAAATTGCTAGAAATCAAATAAAAATTAAAATCCATGCTTGAAAATTTTAATCAATGGTATAAATCTATGAAATAACACGCCCTACCTTGGTTTTGGATCGATCACTAATGAATAACAATTATGTTCCATTGTCATTGGTGAGATCTAGGAACTTCATTGGTGAAGATGAATTCTTTGAAAAATAATTACTGCTCCACGACATATTTTCGTTCATCAACAGATCTCATTCCTAGATCCTCTAGTATCCTAGAGTTATGAAAAAAACCCTAGTGATTTATTATAATGAATAATATATAGAGAAGAATTAGGTTTTGGGTAATTTATGAAAATTAATTAATTAAATTAATTAATTACTTAACGCATGCACCGACAGTTTCCTTCAACTGAACGTTCGACACTGACCAAGTTTATATCTTCACTAGGGAAAACCTCATGTTCTAGAAACAACCACCACCTCATATTTTCCATATGAGATCCCGATTAATGAGAAAACCATTTATTTTGAAAATATGTATGTGCATGATTTAATATATATTAATGTTGTTTTAATATATTATTTTCAGGGTCCTACTACACCCAAACAAAACCGAGGAAAAATCAAGTTATATATATATATATATATATATATATATATATATATATAGATTCAAATGACTTAACCAAAAAAACTAAATTTGTTACTTTCTCCCCTCCAAGGATTTTTACCCTGAAAAATAGAATTTGTATAAAAAGGTGGGGTTTCTAAGCCTGCATCTAGATCTCAAACTCCCAAGATCTCTCCTACATGCTCCTATGCCACCAAAGCATTTAAACCAAAGGGATGGTTCATCCATACAGGATCCTCTCCTACAAATCCTCGATCATTATCAGGTAATTCGAGAAGGTGGTTCCATCCTCACTATCCATATCACCCCGGTCAATAACTTGTGATGACTCATACATATATATCCTCATATATGACACATGGAAGACATCATATACGTGATCTAACTTAGAGGGTTAGGCTAAGAATTAAGCAACCTCTCCAACCCTTTGTAGGATCTAGAATGATTCAATTAACCTTGTGGATAACCTGCTTCCTAGACCAAACCTCCAAAATCCTAGTAATGGGGAGACTCTCAGGAAAACATGGCCTCTATTCTTGAACTCCAAAGTCCTACAATATCTGCGCACATAATATTTCTATCTACTCTAGGCTATGCTAATATGCTTGTGGATGGATCACTTGTACCTTCTCTATCATTAACTTCACCAGATCTAGTCTAACAAGATACATCTTGCCAATATTAGTCCAATATAAGGTTGACCTATAGTGTTTCTTGTACAAATCCTTGAAAGGTTCCATGATGATAGTGGAGTGATAATTATTATTATAAGAAAAATCCACTAATGAAAAATGGTCCTCCCTACTCTAGCCAAAATCCAACACACAGGCTCTTAGCATATCTTCTATAACATGGATGGTTTTCTCGGTCTTCCAATCCTTCTGGGGGTGAAATGTTGTACTCATCAATAATTGGGTCTCAAAAGCCTCCTGAAAAACCATCAAAAACCATGATGTGAACCAAACGTCATGGTTGGAGATGATAATTGCGGGGACCCCATGAAGTCAGATGATCTCCCACATGTGCAACTACCCCGAACTCTCAACCGAACTCTACAAATGAATGGAAAGAAAGTGTATTGACTTTGTGATTTGATTAATAATCACCCATATAGTGTCATGGCCTCTCACTATCCATGGAATCCATGTAATAAAATCCATCACTATTCCATCATAATTCTATTTCTAGATCTCAATAGGTTGATTCAAACATACTG
Source organism: Viscum album (assembly GCA_963277665.1). Classification (NCBI taxonomy): domain Eukaryota; kingdom Viridiplantae; phylum Streptophyta; class Magnoliopsida; order Santalales; family Viscaceae; genus Viscum; species Viscum album. The sequence continues at coordinate 1,789,732,331 of OY728146.1, forward strand.
GAATCTAAGACTGATATTTGAAAACTAAATTTCTATTTTAATTTGGCAAAAAAGGTCATAAATACTTGGGAAGTGGTACTTTTTATTTATTTATACCCAACTTAGGAAATGATAATCCATTCAAATCCTCAAACACCCATTGGCCTTTTTCGTGAACAAAACCAAAGTTACCTAGGGGGACACACTGAGTCTAATAATAACTTTCTCTTGAAGGTCTTCCAACTACACCCTCAGCTCTAAGAGCATAGTAGGGTATATCTGATATGCTATAAAAAAATATTAGTGTGATTCCAGGGTGTAAATTGACACATAATTCAATATCCCACTTCATCAACAGTATGGATAAATTTTCAGGAAAGATATCCATATAATCCTATACTACTTCTAGAAGCCAAATTCCTAAAAAGTTCACTCCGCCAAGGGATAAAATTGATTAATGGGTGATAGGTTTTAGCTTCCTACTTACAAGCCATACCCACTAAGCCATAATATCTCTCCCACACACAAAGGAGAATATCATCCCATCTGTATGAATACATTTAAATCTCTTGAATTTTCAGTCTATCTAGGAATGAAACACAGAAAACTAGCTTATACCTAGGATTATGTCCTAAGGTTTCATCATAATGACCAAGAGGTACCATGAGAAACTCTCTCCACTGAGTGCCAACTTGCACTGCTTGAATATGTGTGATATAGAAGAATCACTCCCTATAGAAACCTAAAGTCATTGTTGATCGGATAAAGACTTGAATAGAAGGTTTAGATCTCACACAAGTGATATGAAGATGAAGGAATAACTCATTATTATGTCTACAAGTATTAGATCTAGAGTAGAAAAGACATAGATTATACTTTAAATCATCTTGTGGGATGCCTAATCATAGACCTCCATATATTGAAACTTCTCGTAGCATTGAATGATATCCCTCAGAGCTTAGTGTGGGCCACTTAGTGATGGTGGCAGAAGTAGGTCATAACATCATCCTCCATCAGTATCTCCTCCCTATAGAGCTCCACTGGATCCTCAATAAACACTACCTCTCCAAGGTCTTCCCTAACCATGCCTGAGAGATCCATAATCATGACATTAACTCTTCCATGAAGGTTTATCCATTTTCTATCTACCTTACTCAACATGTCGAGTAGGGAAATCACAATCCATGTGATCTCACCCAACACAAGCGTAAGATCACCCATCTCTAGGATGACTAGATCCTATGCATGATCCCTATGCTAGAAAAACTCATGTATGAGTCCAAGAATGATTATGACTCCTGCATAGTGACCCTGATGACCAACACCCACTAGATACTATTGATGAATCGACCCCATGATATCCACTACTAAATTTAACTACCCAATGTACCTCTATTAGGAATCTCTATGTAACCAAATCCCTCTCCGACACTCTAACATAAGAGGAAAATGCACAAAGAAACCATTCCAACATGGATATATCTATGAAGGACCTACTCAAACTTCCTTTCCTATAAGTATCCATCCCACACCATATTGTGAGAGTAGCGTGTGAGTTTGGTGAACCTTATGGAATTATCTAAAATGATCATATCACCCTGTTGTATCTCAAGAATCTCCAGAATCTGAATTGAGTTCAAGATTTAAGGCTAATACTCATCACAAAACAACCGCTGGAAGTTTAACCATGAGAGTAAACCCTTATCATGAGTCTGGGTAATTAAACTCCATCAGCGTTCTGTTGCTCCAAGAAGAAAGTCATCTCCTAGCACAACCATCTGATATGAAGGGGTATGAACAATCCTGAAAACTCAAACTACCACCTTGATCCAATCCTTTGCTGCCTGAGGGTCTATCTCACTGTAAAACCTTAGAGGTATCTATCGTTAAATCTCACATAACATGATAAGCCTATTCACATCATCATCCTGACCCGATAGAGCTATAAACTATCCAAAATGAAATCAATCATCTATCTGGACCACTAGATGTAACACCTCATGAATAGGTCCCTTCACTGAGGCCTCATTTCTCAATTGATCATCATCACGATCATGGATTAGTGTCATAGCTGGTTGTCATTGTAGAGGCATCCTAAATGTTAATAATATGTACCATAGTTAGATGAGAATATATGGGGAGCTAACTCAAGTACATGAAAGTAAAAAGAATCAATCCTATATGATGAATGTACCATTGGATTCCTTATAATTGATTCCAAGGTATACTGAGTCGACAAGAAGGTTTTTAGAGTCCTAGTGCATGGATACTTCGGCCACCACACCCTCACTGGGTTCCATGGAATGAGAGTTGAACTTGATATACTCTGAAATATTTTCCCAATATTTCCAAACTAATCCTCATGAAAAGTCCATCTCCAAACACCAAATCAAGTAAAATCCTACCCTTGACACAACTCTATCATGAACTAACCCATTGGGACCCTTCTTGGAACGGTATTTAGCAGAGTGTGACACTCAATCCTACATAAAATAGGCTAGGGGATGGCGATAAGAACCGAGTAGTCATATCATTAAAATGGGTGTACTTAGTCTAATTTACCCATACTCTCACACACAACCATATCTATTCAACAATGTAGAAATATAGGAATACACTAAATCATTTAGGGTATAAAAATTCATGAAACCACCTCTAGGAAATACATCGAAGCACAAAGAGAAAAAATAAATAATATAAAAGGGAAAAAATACATTCTTAACCATAAATGAGGTCCCAACTTCAAAAATACTCATAAAGGAAAAAACTAATGAGATCCCCACTCACAATCTCCATAGTCGACCATCGAACATGGACATCACCAAGAACTACTATTCTCCACCAAAATAAGTTCAACTAAACTCACTAATAATTTTCTTATCATCTAAATAAGACACAACACATACATAAAATTCCCATATAGGGGTGAGTATATACATACCTAGTATGACACATCAAAAACCAAAAAGGGAGCAGTAGAAAAAACATTAGTTATCTCAACCCACAAGTAAGAGGCTACATAAAACCTAACATCAGATATGCTCAAAAGAAACCCAATAAAATAGTTTAAGTGGATATCCATCTCCACATACAATCTAAGAATTATGATTCAGTCTATAGTTTCTAAAGTTCCATCTCTAATGCCCAACACCATGCACAACCTTACAAGAATCAAAGTGGATAGCCCACACCTCTCCACTGCGCTCTACAACTGAGGGAGCACTAACTCTAGTGGAGGACCCTCCCCCCACTAGATCTCAAAAAACGGAGGAGTACCACTCCATTAATAGAGTACCTAAAACCTATTTAATGTGGGGGAGTACCAAATATACATGTGAAATGAGGAATTGGGGACCTGTTCCCTAGTGCAACAGTGGAGTACCAACCCCATTATCACACCGGTGATCAAACCACGATCACTGCCTTTGGCTAAGCATCACTGAAGGACCACACTGATCATATCAACTTTCATCATATATTTGATGCCAAAATGAAGGCCACCATTACATCCCATGTTTAAAAAAACTTAGGATAGAATACTCATAGGACAAAATCTTAGTCTCTAAGAAAGCAATACGCAAGGTGGATGTTCCCGAGGAAAGCACACAATGTGTATAGGGAATAAATGGAGAGTCTTGGTTACTATGGTATTTCCAATTTACTTTGGCTTGTTCCTATATACTACAACTATTCTCATTTACTTTAGATATTCCTAAGTACCTATTCATGTCAAGGTATTCTGTCCATGTCTGTGCCCATGTATCAGGCTACCCTCATGTACCTTGGTCGTGCCCATATACTTGGCTATGCCTATGCCTGTGTACCTCAGGGGTCCACACCGAGCTGCCAGATTCGGGTCACATGTCATGTATATGTTATAAATGTCCTATGATATTTAATTTTTAAAAAACCATAGCCAAAAAATCTTGGGTACTATAAGGCATGTGTTCTCTGCAGTATACGCTATGTATGTTGAGATTTTATAGAAACTCATGAAGTCTTCGCATGTATTTCCCATGACACTTCCACTATCATTTATATCATGTTTGAAACCAAAAAACTTAGATCTAGGTTTTTCCACACCCAATATATCACCGGTGAATAGATTCTGACCACTCGAACTGTGTACAGAACATCCCCATCGTACCACACCACCTCGTCACCCCATTCGTAGATGAAATCCAATATTTGTCCTCCAATCCTTGTTTCCAACACCCTAATCCCATATAATATCTCAATATGACCACAAAACACTAGTCTCTATCACATTCCCACATCTTCCATGAATCTATAGGTTTGATCACGCTTGAATCCTTCCATATAATGTCGAACCGCGACCCTGTGGGTCAATGTAAAAGAATGCATGAAATGTGGGAAAAAAAGAAAAAGAATGAAGTGAAATATTAACAATGGATGGTGTTATCCCATCCAATGATTACATTATATGGAATTGGTGTGAAATTAAGGGAACCTATGATACAAACCAAAGGGTTCAATAATTCAATTTAGAATCGATCTCATGCAATGAATGATAATCATCAGAAATCAAAAGAGGATTAAAATCCATGCTTGAAAAATTAAAAAAGGGAATAGATCCATGAAATAATGTTCCTTACTTTGATTTTGGATCATTTTGTAATGAAGAATTATTATATTCCATTTTCATTGGCAAGATCCTAGAACTTTGATGGAAAAAATTAATTCCTTGATAAAAAATCAATGCTCTATGATCCATTATCATTAATCAATGAATCCTCTTCTTGGCTCCTATAATCTACTAAGAGTATGTGGCCAACCCAGATGATTTTTTATAATAAATAATATATAGGTGAGAATTAGATTTTGGGCCAGTTAAGTAAATTAATTAATTAAATTAATTAGTTACATAATTCACCCTCCAACAATCTCCTTAAACCGAACATCTGATGCCATACACTTCATGTCACATGTAGGGTAAACCCTACATTCTAAAAACAATAGCAGTCTTGGATTTCCCATCTAAGGTTCTGATCAATGGGAAATCCATTTATTCTAAAAATATGTCCATGAATGCTTTAATATATATTAATATTTTTAATATATTATTTATGAAGTCTTGCAACACCCAAAAACAACACTAACTTTGAGGAAAAATCTAGAGTTATATATCAAAATATTTAAAAGAATGAACCAATAAAACCAAAGCAATTACATATTTAGTATAAATTAGTAATAATTTTCAATAAATAGTAAAAATTAGTAAAAATTAATATAAATTATGGATCATCCCTTAATAATTATTCTTTTTTACTAGATTAATCATAACAAATATTTCTTATGAATTGCTTATATTTTATTTTTAAATCATTCCCTTCTACTGGATCAATAGTATGCAATATGTTTTATGAATTGTTCATATTTTATTCCTTAGTAAAAAATTTATGTGTTTTTTTAGTCTCTTATTTTTTTGATATATCTCTCAAATAATCCCTTTGAAATTATTCCATTCTATTAGATTATTCATAACTAATATTTCTTATGAATTGGTCATATTTTATTCCTCAATCACTCCCTTCCATTAGATTAATTATAAGCAATATTTATTTTGCATCATTCATATTTTATTCCTTTCTATTGAATTAATCCTAACCAATATTTTTTTGAATTATCATATTTTATTCAACTATCATTTCTTTTTATTGGATTAATCATAAGAAATATTTATTATGAATTGTCAATATTTTATTCTTTATTAATTATTATATGTGTTTTTTAGTAATCATTAACATTAATTAATGTTAATTAGTGTTAATTAATATTAATTAGTCTTAATTTGTTTGAAACATTTTATATATTATTCTAATTACTGCTATATTTTTAGAAAACTATTTACCTAGGAAGTAGGCACCTATGTTTATTATAATACAGTTATTGGATAAATCATCATTGATATCCAAATGATTATGGCACAAATATTATATATATTGAGGGAATTGAGACACTCATATAATTTTCTTCATTAATTTCAGAATTTATTTCAAAAGGGATAATTAAATATCCATTTATGAAATGCGATATCATTATATTTGAAATGTTTTACAATGTTGGAGTTTATCTACTGTGTTTTAGTTTATGGAATTATTATATTTTTTGGTATCAATATGGTGATTTAAATTCATAAGAATAAACAAATTTTGGTACCATATTCATCATGCTTTCAAACTATAGTTCATGAGGTTACTGAACCATTTTTTCAGCAAATAGACACTCAGAATTATAATTCAAATCCTGAATTGAAATCATCTTAATTTAATGACTTGTTAAAATTTGACGAGGAGGATTTATATTCTAAATGAAAGAAAAAAATTGAAGATATTATAATATCAATGGATATTAAATTATTTAATGGAATGTAAAATAGTTGTTTCAATCAAATATTTTCTTTGGTTAAATTATTGTTACCCAAGTGAAATAGGTTTCCTTTAAATTTGTATGTAAGTAAGAAGTTGGTCTGTAACTTGGGTCTTAGTTATCAGAAGATCCATGAATGTTACAATAATTAATTCTTTTATTATGGTGAATATGAGTCATTATTTTATTATCCTACATGTGTAAAATAGAGGTACAAAGAGGTAAAATAAGGAAAGTCAATATTTTTTCTTAGTAAATAGTTGATGTATTATCCTCTTGCACATTGTTTATAGAGTTTATTTATGTCTCAAGACATAGCCACATTTATGAAATGTCATAGATCCAATATTTCTATTAGTAAAATATTAAATCATCCATGTGATAGTGATTCAAATAAACACTTTGATCAGGTTCATCCATCTTTCACTTTAAAACTGCATAATGTGTGGTTAGGTCTTTCTATAGATGTTTTTTTTTCAATTTTGTGCTTATAGTAGTTAATAATATTATTAAACTATCATTATAAATATGTATAAATTACCACCATGGATGTTGATTATGGAACCACATATCTATTTGGAATAACTAATTCCAAGACATCTGAAGAAGAATATTTATGTTTTTTCAAATAAATTGATTAAATAGTAATATTTATTATTGAGTGATGGTGTAAGTAATAGATGATGTAATTGTAAAATAGAATTTTATGATGAAATTTTTATTAATTAGGAAAATCAGATATTTTACAGCATATGAAATATTTATTAGATGGAGTACACATGGTCCAAAATTATGTCTGCATTGTATGAGTGACCAAAAAGTGTCTATGCCTATCAATGGATGAAAAACTTATTTTTTCAATTTTCATTGAAGATTTATTACCGCAGATCATCCTTTCTAAATGAATAGAAACAATTTAAAAAAAGGTATAATTGAAATAGATAAACCACCAGCTATGCTCTCAGGTATTTAGGTAAAATCTATGGTCTCTTCATCACCTCATATTACCTTTGGATCAACTATAAATGAAAAAAATAGGTTTCTTTAAGAGAGATCCTAATTGGATAAAGTGAATTAATTTTTAGGACCTACCATATTGGTCTGATTTGTTATCCCATCACATATTATATGTAATGACCTGCCACCCTAAACCACTCAATAGTGCTCAAATCAGTGGTCACCACTTGATGTTACATGCATCCCCATATGCTAGCCATTTTTAACTAGTAGTGGGCATCTAGGGTGACACCATGGGGAGAATACACCCCCTTATTAGAATGAATTGTAATAGATAAAGAGAAACAAAAAATAATCTATTAATAACAAAAATCCATTAGATTACATAGAAATAAATAAATAGAAACCATCAATAATAAATGAATATAGTTATACAGACTCATGGTAATGCCCACATACAACAATGACTATCCATCAAGACAATCACATATAAAATAAATTAAAGAAAATAAATAGGGTATTTACTACCATACCCAAGCCTCGTAACTACCCAATTTCTAAATCTTTTGCAAGCCATTCTGCTCGATCATACTATGCTGAGCCTCTTCCCTAATTGAACCTATAATCCACGAGGATATGTTCAGATAAGAAAGTTACATGGTTTTCTGAGTAGTGTGTGGGGATAAATTAGTAGAGAACCACCAAAGTGATCCTATACATAACTAGTAATGCAGTGTAAGTGCATGTGATATGCTCTAAGTATAGATAAATATTGGCGAAGAAGCATAAATAAACAATCATTATTGATCCTATAGTTCTAACGTGACACCCAGGATCAACCATACCTTCTTTATCCAATGTTGAAGTGTCTTTGAGCATAATACATTACCTCGAGATTAGGGGGGATATGAGTCCAGCCTTGGGATCCCAAATTCCTCCACTATATGTAACATTGTATCCTGGGGGGGGGGGGTACCCTAGACATACTTGATAAAAGAAATATCTATCTGGATCCAAGAGAGTATCCCAGACACCCCTTCATATTCAATATAAGAAATAGATCCTAGTTATCCTAGGAATCCTATAATATATCTAGACTCAGTATCTACAATCCTAAGTTTCATAGTTATCTTATAGTATTAGAAATCACTAATGGATCCTAAGAATCCTACTCATCCTATGTATCACTAGGTGTACAAACCAGATCCTAGACATCACATGGAATCTCATAAAATACCAATAGGCATCATGCCAGACCTTATACATCACTAGGAATTTTACCCAACATCATAAGGTTGAACAGTAGAACATAGGAATCATTAGGCATCACTCTAAACACTAATTATATCCATTGGATCCTAGAGAGGTAATACCTGACATCCCATCATCAATCATATTTGGACCCTAGGGTGGTAATCCTCAATATCCATCATTAATCATATATGGATCCTTGGGAGGTAATACATGACATCTTTAATCATATATTTGGGGGCCTACATTCACCCAATAACATCTCATGATAATAATAATCATAAAAACAAGTATTTTTCACCTTCTTAACCCTTCTTGCATAAATATGGCTCTCCTCTCAAGTATATGACCTGTTATCATCATCATATCCTTACTGGGCACACACTATTGATTTGGGTTCTAAGGTAACACACACAATCATATATACTATCTACACTATTACCAACCCTATAAGGGATCTACATATATAATTGGGGTACCCTTCGAGGTCCCCTAGGTCATATCATACATGGAAACCCCTTATGGGTTCCTCTAACTCGTTCCCAACTCACATGTCAAAACCCATCACTCAAAAGGCATAAAATCCCTCTGCGTCTTCAGAATAATATCATGACCTCAATATTATCCTTGGTTAATCCCTATTGTATCACTCAATTAAGTTGAAAAAAATCCCATCTCACATCCCAAGAAAACTTAGGTTGGTCCCTCACCCAACCTCTCCATAAATATCACCCAGGGCATTCCTACTCAATGGTCAATTACCAAAGGGAAAGTGACACTCACCCATGTTCTCATATAAAATAGATTAATGGATCTATGGTATCTCAAGGGTATAATAAGGCCTACCAGGGCCATTCATTTTCATTCCACCACATATCCCTACTCACGGGGTCTAACAACATCTATCTAGGTTTTCTGGAATAATTGGGTTTATTTAAATATCACCCCTCAGGGACAGAGTATCATAAGGTGTATCATCATAACTAAGTCCTAAACCATTGGTGACCAGGGCATCGATCTAGTGAATAGAGGCCCATCATGACCCTTGACACTTTTTTCACAGTGATTGAATTTTATTTAAACAATTTATTTAATTTAAACAGGTCAATAATCATAGCAGTGAGATCGCATATCACATGAAACATAAATAAAACACATTTACTAAAAAGGTTATGTTTAAGGGACAACCTACCTCATACACGAAGTCATTCCCTTCATAATATAATCCCAACCACCCTCATCAAATCTCATTAAAGTCCAAACGGTCATCATCCATCAACAAGAGGCACTAATTGAATTTATAAAACTTTGGTTAGTTATTAAATAAATTCACAATTTATTTTATAATTAATTCTGTAATTATATTTAATTAAAATAATTTATAATAAATTTAATGCCTTAAACTAAAAGAAAATTAATAGTAAATTTTAAGGCTCATCTTAGAGACAAATTTACTAATTCTTACAACAGAAAAGAACCCCCAAGATAAAAAATACTATCCCAAAGACCCCAGGTAAAGCATGGAAACCACTGACCCAATAAATATAGAAAGGAAAATTATGAGGTCGACTCCCTGTTGGTTGAAACCTCAAAGGTCCTGGTGCCTAAGACGTTCCACTAAAAACTCTTCTCTTCAAGGTGACTCGCTAGCTCCTCTCTCACATTAATCCTCCTCATGAGTGAATATGCTCAATCACCTTGTCATCCTTTTAAATATCTAGATACATTTTTAATGTAAAGGTAATAACTACCCACTGGATAGAAAGATGAAGTGACACCTCAAGACATTGTGCTTGGGACTCCTCATCCAAAAAATTGTCTAGGGTAAAACACAAAAGATCCTTGAATTTGATGCCATGGTCCCACATAGACAATCTCTCCTACTGAATATAATGAAACTCCCACCTCTTCATTGCATTCATGGATGATGAAATGAACTTTTTCCAAAACTCTTTCTAAAAGTAAACCCATAAAACATCAGCCTCCTTTTTCTCACCAAGATACATCATCTACCACTAATGCAAAACTCCTGACATACGAATGACTAATAATGTGACCTAATACCCCAATAGGTCCTTGATCAAACTAAAATATATCTCAGTCCCCTACAACTATCTCTATATCTCAAGATTAAAAACTATACCCTTGTACTTCCCCAAGTCATTCTATTGAAAAGAACATAATGTATTTTTCCATTGATCATCTACCTCAACCGGATCGACCCTCTGGTGATAAAACAGATCCACCTACTAAACCTCCATTGCCTGAACCACATGCAGACGATATCCTAGATCCATCACTTAAAGGTAAATGATATTTCCTAATCTCATTATCATGTAATTTTAATAATATTTTTTAAATTAATTTTAACTTTCCCAAAATCCAAAACACCCAATTCAAACAAGAACTCAAGTCAATCATAATTCATGTACCTCTCCTAAGTATCTACCCTGAAATCAGTTCCACCACACTTGGTAATTTGGTAGGCTCAGTGACCTTATGTCGGAACACAAGAGGCCCTAAAATAGCATGCCCTAGACAGTCTTCCCTAGCCTATTTCATGCACCAAGATCAGCTGACAACATTTCCTTACCATTCAATGCAATCCTCAATATTCCTAACTCTGAACTTCATTCTATCCCTCAACCATCACCATTGATACCACTCTTTTTCAAACCCCTCCCTCCAAAGGTACCCCTCGTGAGCCACTAATGAAGTAAGAGACCTAATGAACACTGAGTCATGCCTCCAATATACTTTGGGTTTGAAACTAGTAAAGAGGGTATAAAAATATCATGAATGGGAGGAATTACTCTATATGATAATAATACCAAAAGATAGTATATCATTGATAAATCAACGACATGAAAAAACATAAGATAAATAAAACCAAAACCATCCCACCATTCATGTATAAGTAAAGAAGATATAGATAAAATTCCCAAAAATAAATACCCAAACTGAAAAGCTAAGGCAACAACATGAAAACAAACCAAGGGTCAGATCTAGTAGTGTCCAACACGATCTGCGTAATCCTCCTAGAAATATGAAAATAGTTTTATATACATAGGGTGAGAATACAATTATACTAAGTTTAGTAACCAAAGTCTCTTGTGCACATGTGAAAAGAGCATAAAAATGCACCAATGAGAAAACAATTGAACCAACAACACCTACACATGTCAACTAACCAAGACAAACATCACCATGACAACTCATAAAATAACACATCAAGTATAGTAACATAATAAGAAGAATATCGATAAAGGGTAACTTTCATCACTTTACAATTATTTTCCACTCTTACACACCAAATTCATACATCCAAGCATTACTATCCCTTCCAAACATCAAATCACGTCTTTCCCGAAGACACCTAGGCCATAAAATCATACAAAGAACCCAATATGAAACTAGCCATCACATAACATCTCACCCAAAGACACCTGGTCTATCACATCACATCTCATCCACAACCATAAACAGAGTAGTAGGGTATCATGAACATGAAGGATATAGACCTCATGCCCACCTCCTATCATTCACAAATGCCACTATAAACTATCTCATCACATCTCGCCTGTAGAAACCTGAGCCTCCATATCAAATCAAATCTCAATAGTTCACTTTAACTTCTATCCATCATAGACCATTAATTTCAATGTCAACTAGAAGAGATATTAGGGATGTTCAGGTAGCTATCCATCTATCATACCCATTGAGATTTTAAAAAAACACCTCCCAAATATATGGATGTTGGCACATTGTGTCAACACAAGTGGGGTGCATATAGAAAATCACTTAAAATATACATGATATATATATATATACACACAGAACCACAAAAAATACTAACCAATGGGTTCACACAAAAGAACTATCCAACTTACAACATCACCACCTAACCTTACAACACTACCACTTTTTTCACCACTAATAAATGCATAATAACACACAACAAGCCACAAGACATAAGACAAATTTCAAAATTTATCTTCTTTCTCAACTTAAAAGATTTTAAAAATTTCAATTTACCAACCAATTACATTAATTTAACCCACACAATGTCTAACCCATTTAATTTCACATTAAGAAACAAACATTTAATCCATACTCCATATTTTAATTTATTCATTATCCATTTCCATTCCATTAACCAAACCATCTCATTCCATTTAAAACCATTATTAACCAATTTTATTACTACCTGGGAAACTAGGAAATCAAAACACCTCATAAATGAACAACCCATCATCCTCTTTAAGACAACCAGCCCCACATCACCACCATTTCATAGCCACATCCACTTCCTTCTTTCCACAACCAAATCATAAGCACTTTTCCATCACAATCGTCCCATAACATGACCACACAACACATCACATTACCACCTCACATCACAATTAGACATCACTTCCCTATAGTATGACCATACCACAACACATCAACCCCATATCACAACTCATAACATTTTCAAATTTATCAAGGTGGGATTTATATCAATTTCACTTCTTTATTTTAGTGAAATTATCACAGAATTGATATATCCTTGTGAAAATAACTCATAATCAAAATATTAGAAATTATCCACTTTCATCACGGTGATAATAAAAAATCACACAACATAGTTCCATAAATTTTCAACCAATGCACAAACAAAGGCTCCCAACAATGTTTATTTTTAGCAGGGCATTGATCCTATACAATTAAATATCAAATAATATCAAAATTAGTAAAATCATCTTATTCAATCCCTTCTCTAATGTATTTCAATTAATTATCTCCATTAATGGATACAAAATATCTTCAAAAAAGATAATGAGAGAATAAACCCATCCCACATGATGAAATTAGGTGAGAAACAAAGGGACCCTACCCCAAAAAAATGTTTTTGATCCATTGCACAAAGTTGGATTGAGATAAAAACAACCACCAAAAACATAGATGAATAGTGACACCTTTACCCACATATAAAACAAAAAACACATGATTCCATTACCCTAAACACTATAAAAACAATATTTTCCCATACAACAGTCCCTCCCAAATGAATAAATAGAGAAAATAAGGGAAAGGATTAGAGGAGAACTCACTGCATCTACCGCATATCGATTCTATAACTCTAGGGTTGAAATACATTGAAGGGGTGTTATAATTGATCCATGGGATTCACTTGGGTCACCCATGAAATGATAGAAACAAAGGAAAAGTGGTCTGGTATGATGGGAACTAGGAATTTATACCTAGGTTAAAAAACATAGGACCACATTCTATCCTACATAAAAATAGAAGAAACCACAACGCAACACTCATCACGATGCCACAACCCTGATGATCAACTAGCCTTATGGATTCAAAACTATTCCCAAACCACAGATCCTATGAAAGGGTAAAGAGTCCATAATGTAGCTAAGACTGTTATGCCGTGGAACCTCTAAATCGGGAAGGGGAGATGGGGGTTACATCGCAACCTATATCCACAACATTGGCACCCATAAAACCACAAAACCCTTGAAACAAGACCCCAAGGACTCCACTCTATATCTCTACCTCCATGCTAAAACCATCACCTACTAATAAGGGGGTGTTCCAAAACCAAGGATCCATAACATAGCTACCACCAAATTAGTAGTAGCCTTAAAACCCCAATCAAGACCCCATATGTCACAACCTTCATTTCCAAACCATAGTGGATACCTTTGTGATATAACCCTAAGTTCTATGCTCTAGGATTTCCTCTAGCTGAAATCTTATCTCCATATCCTCATCTCACCCTCCAAACTTCTCATGATCTCCTATATACACCTTCACCACTAGAATTCCCATCAAGTAATGGGTCAGAAGGTTTATTCTATTATAGTTTCACTATAAATGTGTATCTATCCATAAAATCCACATTAACTTTAATTAAATAAAATATATTGCACTTTATTTTATTATAATTCCACCAAAAATTTATATTGTAAAGCATTATAGAATTTGTTATGGACACTTTAAACATCCGAACCTTACCATCAATGATATTAATCACACATAGTCATACTTATGTCATGTGAATTATATGTTTTAAACATGATGGATGAACATTAAACTCTTACCAATGGGTGAAGAGAAAAAAATCTATAAATCATAAATCTAAAGCTAAAGTGACTCACACAAGGTGAAATCATACAACTATAACATCTAATACCAATAATAATAATCCCATTTTTCTAGTAACCTATACATCCCATTGGAAAGGATTTTAAAGATTATCTTGTTTGATATCTATAGAAATATTCTAAACATTCCTATATCACCTATCTACTATATCCCCAAATATTCAAATGAAACAAAAACTTTGATACACTTTTTGATATAAATCATACAAAAGTTTTGATACCACTTTGTAAAGACTAGTCACCCTAGAACACCTGAAATTGCTCGAACTAGTGGTTTCTAATTGACATCAAGAATTACTCCTTGTATACTAGAGGCTACTGACTAGTAGTGGTGGTCTAGGGTGTTACCTTTGGGAGATTATACCTCCATATCATTGTGTGATATAATAGATAAAAATAAACGTAAAACCATCCATAAATAATAAAAATACATCTAAGTATACATGAATAAATAAATATAAACTACTAATAATAAATGAATGTAGTCATAAAGAATCATAATAATGTTAGTATACAATACCGAATACCCATGGGTCTTATCATATATATCATAAAAAAATAAAATAAAAAGGAGGATCTACTACCATATTTGATCCTCATCACAACCCATTCTTCAAATATTATTTGAGCTATCATGCTTGATCATGCCATAACAGGACTTCACCCAAATTGAACCTATGAACATTGAGGATATTTTTGGGTACCAAATTTATATGGTCTTCTGAGTAGGGTATGAGTGTAACTCATTAGGTAACCACTAATGTGTTTATGTACATAACTAGTAATTCATTGAAATTTCACGTGATATGTTCAAAGGATAAATAAATAAATAACATTCCAAAATCATAAATAAACATTCACTTTAAATCCTTAGGTTCTAATGTGAAACCTAGGATCAACCATACTCACTTTGACTAGTGATGGAGTGTCTCTAAACATAATACATTACCTAAGCGATGGGGGGATATGAGTCCAACCTCAAGATCCCGTGTACATGCCACTACTAAATGAAAACATTAGATCCTAGGTGGTACCCTAAGAATCCATGATAGAAGCAATCTCAACATGGATCCTAGGGAGTATCCTAGACATCCATTAATATTTAGTAATAGCATTGGATACTATGTATCCAATAAATCCTATAAAATCTATATACTAACTAGATAGATCCTAGTAATCCTAGGAATCTTATAGTACTAGACATCATCGGTGAATCCTAGGTGTCCTAAGCATATTATGCATCACTAAAAATGTAATTCAGACCCTTGGAATCACTATGCTTCCCATAAAACATCACCATGCATACCACCAGATACTTTACATCATTAAGAATTTATTCCAACATTATAAGGCATAATACCAGATCCTAGGAATAACTAAGCATCATTAAAAACTCTAAATATATCCATAGGATCATAGGGAGGTAATCCCTAGCATCCCATCATCAATAATGTCTGGATGCTAAAGTGATATTCCTCGACATCATTCATTAATAACATTTGGATCCTTGGGAGGTAATCCCTAACATCCATCATTATATATTAGATGACTGCATCCACATAGTGACATATCATGATAATAATATTTATAATAACATGGGTTGGACACTAGACCAACCCTCATCATCTAACCAAGTTCAACCTTTAAAGTTCATGACCTATTATCATCACTATAGCCTTACTTGACTCACATTATTGATTCAGGTTCTAAGGTAACACTGATAATCATTTATACTAGCTCTAATATCACTAACCCTCTATAGGGTCCAAATATATAATAGGGGATCCCTATGAGGTCCCCTAGGCCACATCATACATGAATACACCTTATGGGTTCCTTTAACTCATTCCAAACTCATAAGTCAACATCTATCACTCAGAGGGAATAACATCCCTCGATGTCATTATAATCGTATCATGGTCTCATTGGCCTCCAAGGATAAACCCTATCCACATCATACTAAGAAGTTGTCATAAATTCTATCTCACATCCCAATCCTCCATAGGTTATTCCACTCACCCAACCTATCCATAAATATAACCTAGATCATTCTTACTTTATACTCAATCACCAAAGGTGGAAGAACTTTATCCCGTTCTCTTGTCTTAACTAGACCAATGAATCTAAGGAATTTCAAGGGCCCACTATAGTCTAATAGGGATATTAATTCTCATTCTATAACATATAGATACTCAAGGGGTTTAAATGCACCTATATAGGTTTTACACAATCATTAAGTTCATTTAAATATTACCGCATAAGGTCCATGCATTATAAATCACATCATCATGATCAAGGCCTCAACCATTTGTGACTAAGACACTAAGCCAGTGCACAATGGACCATCATAACCCTTGTCACATTGTTTATTTATTTCACAGACATTTAATTTTATATAAACAATTTATTTAATTTAAACATTTCAATATCCATAGTGGTGAGAACACATATCAAATACCATATAAATAAATCACATTTAGTAAAAGGGTTATGTTCAAGGGACAATCTACCTCATATGTGGATTCATCCCTTTCATAACATAATCCCATACACCATCATCGAAGCTCATCCAATTCCAAATAGTTTTCTTCTATTAATACAAGACCCTAAGTTAATTTATAAATATCCAATTAATTATTAAATAAATTATCAATTTATTTTATTATTAATTCCATAATTATAAAAATTTTAACACCTTAAACTGGAAACAAATCCATTGTAAATTTTAAATCTCATTTAAGAGACCACTTTCCCTTTTTAATTTCCAAAATACCCACTTATTATACATTAAATAATTATAAAATAATTTTCTAATTTATTTTACAATTAATTCCAAAATTAATTTATATGAAATATTTTTCCCCCAAAATGCCATTTTATATTTTAAAATAATCATACAATAAAAGGGGAGATTTTTTTTTGAAAAAAACATTATCCTTAAATGAGGGGGGTGCCCTACAAAACGTCAACCCTTGTTACCCTTACATATACTCCTCTCCTACTGCCACATTAGGGTAATTTACCCTTACACATACTCAAACCTACATTAGGGTAACATGAGTTACCCTTACGCAGTGACTTGCATAAGGGTAACTCCCATTTCCCTCATGCAGCATCGAGCAGCTGCGTAAGTGTAACCATTATTACCCTTACAAAATGAATTATATATATAATCATAATCATTATTTTTTTTCTCCCTTATTCTTCCTTTATTCATTGTAAATCTCAAACATCACTAAGAAACCCCACTTGAAAACTTGTAGATTCTCTCAAATATACTAAATACAATTTAAAACATGGGCACTAATCTTGACATAACACAAATCACTCATTAAAATAATAAAAAAAAGCACTTAAAAATTTTAAAACCTCAAATTTAATGGGTATTCAATGAGTATTACAATAATTGGCCAATGTTATGGAAAATTATTGAATCTTAGAGCTTGAAATCACCCTTGGAGGTTTTGGCATCTCAATTCACACTCGATCGAAGTCCTTTGTGGAAAATTACCTATTCCTCTCCCTATTCCATTTCTTGGTTAAGAAATGTATTCTAGGGGAATCCAATCCTCCCCTTGCATGAAAATAATTAATAGAAAGGGATGGGAAAAAATATAATTAAATTGAATTAAATTTCATTTAATTTAGTTTAGTTTTAATATCTATTCCAAGACTTCTTGGAAACTAGAACCTGAGAAGAATTTATACCTCACCTAGGTAAAAACCCCTATATTGGACTCAACCAAAATCTTAAAATTTCAATCTATGAATTCATTTAAAAGTTATCAATGTTCTAATAACATAAATATTTTTTATTTATTAAAATAAATTTTATTACACTTTGAAAAATTTAATCAGCTTAGAATCTCACTAAATACCATTTATAGGGAAAAAATCCTATTTTTGGATCAGTGAAATAATCAAAAAAATTATCTACAGTTGTATGGTGGGTTAAATTACCATTTTATTCCTCATAAACACCTTGAAATCAAAATTTTAAATTTCTGTATAATTTTACAATGCATAAAATCTCGGGGTGTTGAATTAGATATCATAAATATTGAGAATAACTAATTTGATAACATATTTTATACAGTGCTAGACACACTTGGTAATACTAGAGATAATGTAAAGGCATTGTTAAATATTTCCCAAATTTACAAGAGTCCCAAATTTGAGTTATTTTAAAATGAAATATCATAAAATTTTATGAATCCAATAGAATAATATGCAATTTATAAATAATTTAATTTATTATTGTATCACTGGATTATGTATTTGAGGTTACCAGATAGACATGATTATTATTTTTCCTATTATGTCATAAATGTTCATATTACCTAATTAAAACATCATGATTTTCATGTCATAATGGAAATATTATTATCAAATAGACATGGAGGTTTGTATAATTCTTTAATATGTTTTGTGTTGATGGAAATATCATATATTTTCTAAGACATTTTTTTGTGACAATACACTATGATGCAATGAGTACACTACAGTAAGATATTTTTTTAATTTTATGTAAATTGGAAAAAAATTCCTTCGATTTTTTTTGATTCAATAGAATATTTAATATTACATTTATTGTATGAAATTCATGGAAAAATTGAAGATGAAGGTACGTAACAAAGCTTCTATTAAATAGTCAATTGTAGAAGTGTATTTACAAGAGGAAATTTTGAATATATGTGCTTATTATTTTAAAATTGAATATTATTTAAAATATAATCGAATGGGTTATCATGAGATAAATGATGATGATTTAATAGAATATTGATTATAAATATTTAATTTTTCTATGTTTGGTTTGGTGGAGTTCATGAATGATGTATTTAAAATGGTGAACAACACATAACTCTTACATATGTTCTGCTCAATTATGAAGAAATGACCTGATTTGTGTAGAAATTTCTAATTTTGAATATATATTTTTTTAAATATTTTTAAAATTAAAATAATATTTATTATTTTGTTTTTTTAAAAGGACAAGAATTAAATCTTCATAAAATGAGAAAACAGAGTTACAAGAGTCAAAAGGAAGGAAATTTATATTTATCTCATTGAAGAATAGTGAGTATATCACATGTAGTGCTGGAAAGGCAAGTGAAATTATTTTCCGTGGTTCTAATGTTTGCAAGGTAGTCAGAAAGATGGTTGGATTCACAATAGACATTTGTTATAATATAATTCATTGAAGCTAAACTGCTAAGACACTGTCTATTTCGATGTGAGATTCCAAGCGAGATGAATCTGACTAATTCTCACTACTTGCACAATAGTGGATGAGTCACTTTCAAACCAGATTTGATTCTAATTACTTTGTTGAGAAAAACCACTTTCTTGATGAGATCCATCATTTTAGCTTCAAGACCAGTAGCCTATCCGCATGATCCATGAATTACTTCTAAGAAGTCTTTATTGTGATCTCTAAAGGTAATTACATAGCCAGAAGGTCCGGAATTTACTTTGGAAGTTCCATCCAAATTGCATTTAATCCATCATATGAAAGGTTGTGTCTAGAAATATTTGACAGTGCCCAGGGGTTTAGGGTAATTACCATGTAATTGCAGCTTGCACAGAACTACAAAGTCTCAAACTGAATTATCACAATGTTCATCAGGTAAATTGTTATCCAGTTGAGTTGCTAACAGAATATCAAATAGAGAATCATTATGATTGAAAATTTCATTTTCATATCGGATCTTATTCCTGCTCATCCAAATATTATAAATTGTTTCAGCGCATGCCATGAAGAATAGTAAACAGACCTGTTTTGACAGCCGTACCACTGAAATGTGAAGCAGAAAATCCATGATACTTGAGACTTGTGGAGGAGGAATTTCAAAGAGGACAATGATCGAGTTCCATAGAGAGGAAGTGGTCTTGCAGGATAGGAATAGATGATTAAGATAATCATGATGTTGATGGCACATAGCACACCTGGAGCACAAGGATATTCTAACCCTTTTCAGGTTACAATCCATCAAATTTTATTCCAGTAGAGGTGCCAAAGCAGCGTGAAGCGGCAAGGCTGAAGCCATTTCTTATTAAGATTTATAAAGACAGTATTGTTGTATTGCAGTATATGATTGTAAAAATTCTTGGAGTCAAGAATTCCATTTGTATCTGGTTCCTAGATTAGAATGTCTTCTGTATTTAGAAAGTCATAAGAAGAGACTTTAAGGGAAATATGAGGTGGCAGTGTATTTAATCGCTCAAGATAGACTTTAATGGCAACATTATAATCAATATCCAGGTCCTGGGTTCTGAAATTATCAGTCAAAGGTGAACCTGCCTAGTTACCCGTCCATAATTTCAGAGAGGAGTGTGCACTAACTAGCCAGTGAGAGTGCATATCAATCTTCTAGAAAATATTTTTGAGGCCTGGCCACACTGAGGATTTCATGTAAACCTTTTTCCTGTCAATCAGTCCACTGAGGAATTTGGTTCTAATAAAATCAAGGGAATGATATTTGTCATTAATAATTCTCCAGATAAATTGATCTTGAAGAGATTGATTAAAGAGCTCAATGTTTTTAATATTGAGCCCTCCCATCGTATATGGAAAACAACATTTCTTCCATGGAGCTATAATAACTTTAAATTTTAAAATGATACCACTCCACACAAAGTTTATCATGTGAGAATTGATAGACTTGATGGTGGAGATAGGCCATGAGTACACCATGAAGGAGTAAACCAGTTTTGAGACAATCACATGTTTAACTAAAAAAAGTCTTCCTTCCATTGAAAGAGATTTTCCTTTCTAGGCAGAGAGTGTTCTTCTTACTTGAATCACCACATAAACAAAATAAGAGCAAGGCCTTCTAAGAAACATGGGTACCACAAGGTAGGTGAATGGTAGGGACCCCTACCTTATACCAAGGTCGTGTATCATTATGTGCTTCCTGGATACTGAAATATTTTTCCTAAAGAAGATAAAAGACTTGATCCGGTTAACTTACTGTCTAGAGACCCTTCCATAATGGATAAGTGTAGTCTTAATGTTTTGAATGTTGTTCCTATCTTCCTGAGTGAAAAGAATAATGTCATCAGCAAAAAGAATGTGAGAGGGGGTAAATATACCTTTGGATTCTCAAATTGTTTTGATTTCCCCTTTGTTTTCTTTATGAGTAATCAGTCTAATGATATTGTCTTCAACAAAAGAAAAAATAATGGTAAATAAAGGATCTCCTTGCCTCAATCTTCTAGAGAATTTGAAATATCCTTCTTGTTAACCCTTGATAAGAATAGAGATGTGAGCAGAGCTGATCAGATTATGAATCCAATGAATAAATCTCATGTGAAAGCCAAATTCATGCAAAATACATCCAATTAAACCCTAGTCAATGGTATCAAAGGCTTTCCTGATGTCAATCTTGAGAGCAATATTTACTCCCCTTGTAGTCTTCTGAAGGAGATTGATGCATTCAGAGGCAGTCCAAAGACAATCCTGGATTCTTCTTCCCTTAATATAACTAAACTGATTCCAAGAGATGGTTTTCTTAGAGATATGGGCAAGATGATTAACAAGAATTTTGGTAATGATCTTGTGGATAGTTTTGATAAAATCCACTAGTTGGAATTGACCAATATCACTTGCATTCTCCACCTTAGGGATTAAGGCAATAAACTGAGCATTAAGGCCTTGATAGAGAGAACCGTCAGTGAAAAATTACTTAACCAATTTACAAACATCATCTTGAATGACATCCCAATAATATTGAAGGAAATGATTGGTGAAACCATATGGCCCTGGTGAGATTCCTTTATTCATCCTAAGAACCATTTCCTTGATTTCAATATCTGTGGACATCGAGCTGAGAGGAGTATTGTCATCCTCATTTACCAAATTTGGCATGATGAATTCCTTTAAGTACTCAGTGCCTCTATAGCCATTAAAGAGGTCCTTATATAAGAAGACAATATTATTTGAGAGACTTTTTCTATCATCAATAATATTATCTCTATTCTTTAAAATAGAGAGAGCCCTGTTGACTTTCTTGCCTCATTGAAGCGCATTGAAGAATTTGGTGTTCCTGTCTCCATCTGTAGGCCACTTAACTTTAAAAAAATATTTTTGAATGCTATCTTTGAGAAAAATGAGCTTGTTACATTCTAAGGAGACTGTATCTTCCTGCCCATCAATACAAGAAAAATTATAGTTGGTCATTGATTTCTGAATCTCATGAAGTGTCGTTTCGAGAGATTCAATTTCCTGGTCAAGGAGGTTGGACATGTTTTCACTCTATTGATTCAGTTTAAACTTCAGAGCTCTAAGCTTGACAACACAAGCTAAAGTATTACGGTTGTGGTCTTCAGTGTCCCATGTCTCTTTAACCAGTTGAGATCATTCTGGAAGGGCAGTAAAAACATTATTGAACCTAAAGGGGAAAATTTTTCTCTCCTCTTTTGCAATAAATTTTTTCATAATTTGATGATGATCTAAATTGTGCCTCGCAAGAGTGACACATGAAATGGTTTTCCAGCTCTCCAGCATGTGTTCATTGAAAAATTCTAGGTCAATTATACTTGCCCTTATGCTGTTCATGTGCTTCCTATACTAGGTGTACTTGACTCCAAGCAAGTTAACCTCAAACAGATTAGACTCTTCGACACATGATCTGAATTCTTTCATAGAAATTCCGCTAGAAACCTACCCTATATTTTCATCATCATAGAGGATAAAATTAAAGTCTCACATTATTACCCATGATTTAGAGATAGAAGTGGACATTTTTTTAATTTTTTCCAAGAGAGATCTTCTGATAGTGTAGTTTTTGGATGCATAGACCATCGAACAGTACGTATTATGGCCAGAATTAGAGAACCTGCAAGTAATGACCTGCTCATCCAAAGAAATAAGAGTAGGATTGACAACACTATGATAAAAAATAATCCATATTTTGTCACGAGAAGAGTCTTTTATAGATCTAAACAATAAGTATCTGCTACCTTCAAGAGTAGATCTATTTTTAGTGTTCTTGGTTTTAGGTTTAGAGATCCCAATAATATCGGGTTTGTGTTTTCTCACAAGAAGCCTAAGGGAACCTACTGTATCAGGGTTGGCTAGTCCATGGTAGTTCCAATATAAGATCCTCATTATGATTTCTTATTGAGGGTAGATCCCCCGTTTACCTTCATTTATATTGCCTTATGTTTTCCAAACCTCATCAGATTTTCATTCCTGGAAGTAGCATTTAATATTTATTTCTTCGGGTAGCTTCAATGTAAGCTTGAAATGAATGTTCACTCTTTTTCTTGGCCTCTAATTTTGAGGGTGTATCAACAATGAACTTATGATCATCCAACACTTTCTTGGAAGGAAGGTTGATGTTATTAGAGGCTGCAATATCATTGTCGAGGGCCTTAATTACATTTGAGGTGATTAAATCCAAGGTGATATCTTCATATTGTGTATTGATTACAAGAGTGAAAATTTCTTCTATAAATTTCTGTTGGAAAGTGAGCCCCCCCATTTTTTCAAGCAATAAAAAACTTGTTTGATTGCATTTTAAAGTCCAATATGATCTTCTTATTCCGTAAGGTTTGTTGGGGAGCCTCCTCATCTGGCCCTGATAAATATTTTTTTATATCCGATATCTTTAAAAAAAAAAGATATTTTGATATCTTTGACAAGATATATCTGATATCTTTGACAAGATATATATGATATCTTTGAGAAGATATATTTTATATCTTTGATGAGATATATTTAATATCTTTAATCAGATATGAGATATCTTTTAGAAGATACATGAGATTTCATCTTCTATTTATATGAGGTGTGTGACTCTTCTCTCGGTAGTGGTTGGAGGCAGTGCAGTTGCATTTTCAAGGAGCGGTTTTCAGATCTGTAACCGATGGAACTACTCTGATTTGATCGGATTTCATCTGTGGTGGTTTTTGATCCAATCTCGGTGTTTTTCATCTGCACTTTTGTTCGGACATCAATCTTCTGCTTTCACGGTCAGATCTATTTGGGTTTCTTTAGCAGGCTGCTTTCTTCTTTTCAGGCTTCATCAAGACTGCATCTATTTTCTGACTTTGATCCACTATTTTTCTAAGTATTACTTTTGAGATCCCTTTCATTTTTGGGGAGTCTCTACCGTGTACTTATCTATTTTAGTGGATCCCTCTTTCTGGACTAGGTCCTGTGGTTTTTCCCTTTTTGGGTTTTCCACGTAAAAAAATTTCTGGTGTCAATTTTATTTTCTGCACCTATTTTTGTCGCTACGCATCCGCTGTTTGAGGGAAAGATTTCTCCGCTGCGCATTCGTGTTTTTTGTTGTTTGCGCGTTCATCGATTTCCATCTTTCCCAACATCTGGTATCAGAGGGTTTGGTTTTTATTTCATATTCATTATGGAAGCCAATTATAGTCGGATGATTTTATTGAATGGTGCCAATTATCATATGTGGTGACTTAAAATGAAGGATCTGCTTTTTGTCAAGCGAATGCATCTTCCAGTTTTTAGTACCCAAAAGCTAGAAAGGATGTCAGATGAAGAATGGGCATTCAAGCATGAGATGGTTTGTGGCTTCATTTTCCAATGGGTCGAAGACAACGTGATGAACCACATTGTCAACATCTCTCACGCTAGAACATTGTGGGAGAAGCTTGAGACTACCTATGCTTCCAAGACAGGAAACAATAAATTGTTTCTTCTCAAAAAAATGATGAATTTGAGGTACAGAGAAGGTACATCTATTTCTGATTATTTAAGTGAATATCAGGGATGTTTTGATCAGTTGTCTGGCATGGGTATTAATTTTGAAGATGAGGTTTTGGAACTTTTATTGCTTAACACGTTACCTGATTCTTGGGAGAATTTACGTGTTACTCTAACCGGTTCTGCTCCTAATGGTGCTGTGACATTCAGTT
This sequence comes from Viscum album, assembly GCA_963277665.1. Lineage (NCBI taxonomy): Eukaryota > Viridiplantae > Streptophyta > Magnoliopsida > Santalales > Viscaceae > Viscum > Viscum album. The sequence continues at coordinate 1,789,757,959 of OY728146.1, forward strand.
TTGTTAAGTCTGCTATTTTGAATGAAGAAGTCAGGAGACGTACTCAAGAGAAATCTTCAGAGATTTTAGTCACAGAGAACAGGGGGAGAAGCCAGGAAAAGAATCAGGGACAGAGCAGTCGAGGAAAGAGTAAAAGCAGAAGAAAATATAGATCAAAGCAGAGATATTTTGAATGTCATCATTATGGTAATAAGGGGCATGTTAAGAAGTTTTGTTATCATATAAAAAGAGAAAACAGAATGAAGGAAAATCATCCAAAGAAGAATATCGATGGAGATGATCATATCGCTGCCGCTACAGGGGGTGATCTTGTTATTGTTTATGACTCCATTAATATTGCTTCTAGTCATTCTTGCTGGGTTGTTGACAGTGGTGCCTGTTTTCATGTGACATCAAAGAAGGAGTTCTTTACATCTTATAACCCAGGTAATTTTGGGATTTTGAAGATGGGTAATGATGGTCATGTTAATGTCGTAGGTATCGGGACTGTTTGTTTAGAGACCAGTACTGGAAGTAAGATGATTTTGAAGAATGTTCGAAATGCACCCGAGGTTCGCTTGAATCTTATTTCTACCAGCATTCTTGATGATGAAGGGTTTATCAGCACATTTGGTGATTTCCAATGGAAGCTTTCCAAGGGCTCTTTGATTGTGGCTCGAGGGAAGAAGCAATCAGGTTTGTACTGGACTAGAGCATCTATTTCATGTGATACTGCTTGTGTTGTTGAGTGCAGTGATTAGCCAATAAAAACACATATTTTGATTACATTTTAAGGGTATTAAATGTTCATTTTTGATCTTATGGGCCTTAGTTAGTGGATTTTAATTTTGAACATCCCTTCTCATCATTTGTGCACTTCATGCCTAATATGCACCATTTTTGGCCCAATGTTTCATCTTATTTTAAGGAATGTAATTATATATATTTTAATTTTATATTTTTTGAAATGGATATTCACTTCAATTTAAACATTTTCCATTCAGGGATCAATGGATTATTCATAAATGATGATGGAGATATTTGGTGATGAAAGGAAACAATTCTGGAGAAGGCAGATTGGATATCATCCCACTGATGGGAATGTGGGCCCCACAATACAGGCCCAATGAAGCCCAAAATTCATGGGAGGATAGAAGAAATATAGAGGAACAAATAATTTTTCTTTATCCAGTGCTAATTCGTCTTCAATGGTGGTGATTAAGGCGGCCCAATTTGAAGATTTAATTTTGGGCCAGATTCTGCGGCCCAGAAAAACATCCCACTATTTCAATCATATATCCCTAAAAACAAAGTATTTTGGGATGAACTTTTACAGTCTATTAGGGGACATCAGGGGGTGAATTTAAGTCTTCTATGTCCCACTCAAATTCGGCCTTCTAGATGGTGCATTCGGCGCTTCTGTTCAGTGTAGAAAGCTGGCTCCCACTTCGAGGAAAGAGTTGAAAAGTCTCTTATGCATTAAATGTCCACCCACCTTTCTCCAACAAAATTAATTAAATGCACATGGTATGATGGGATCTCGGCCAAAGGCTTCCAAAATTCTTATTTAAGGAAGTAGGGATGGAGTATTTGAGCATCTTGGTGCTTTCTTTTCATTGTAATGTTATTATGCCAATTTGCCTTTGTAATGTTTTTCCCTCTCATGTAAGTTGTTCGAATCACCTTCATCTTCAATAAAAGTTATTATTATTCTCTTATTCTATTCTTATTAATATCACCTTGATACTATTTCCTCACGGTGTGAAATTTTTCACACCAAACCTTGTGATTTTGTTCACACAACGGTGGAGTGATCGTTATTTTTTTTGTTTTTTACTTCTTCAATTCCACCCTCATAAATCTACTTTCTGCTTCCGTTGAGAACTTGTCATCAATGGAGGGCTAGCTCTTTTATGGGTTGATCCAAGGGAGTAGCAAGGGGATGGATTTAATGTTATTTCTCACTACCAAAATGCTATTAATTTCTTTTAATTGAGTTTCTTTCATTCAATGATTTTTATTCTTCCTCTTCCTTATTGAATTTATTCACCCCACTTTCATGTGATAATTACATCCTTTACCTTGGAGTGATCATGAAAATTATCCTACAAGTGTATAGGTGATTATCATATGTTTTGAAGGTGTTTAATCAGTAAGTGATGAGGTTAGTTTGAATTCATTGCATGAATCCTTCTCGAGTTAATGAAATTAAAATCGTAAAAAAAGGAATTCATTCAATCCACCCCGAGCAATAACCTAGGATCAAATCATTTTCTCATAATTTGAATTCACATAGATCTTTTATGATCTTTCAAAACAATCTAAAATCAACCCAAGTTGGCCACTTCATATCCAAAAATCCATCTCTTTTTATTGAGTGTCTAAAGGTTCTTCTTAGGTCTCTGAGGATTCGACAACCCAAGCTACACTACAAGCGACCACTTGACCCTTAAAACTTGGGTAAATTTGGGAGAAACCTAATTTTGGCACCATTTCTGGGGACCAAGTAAGTTACATAGACAAAAACCTTCTTTCCTCACCCCCATTCTTCTATTCTCACCCAATATCTCTTATCTTTTCCCTTTCTCTCTTTTTTTTCTTTTGGCGCATGTCCGCCTTCACCCGCGATAACTCAAACATACTAGTTAGGGTGGAAAGTCATAGGATAGGGGAGTCAAGTACACCATTGGATCCTAATCTTCCCAATACCCCAGAGTTAAAGATTGAGTCAATTTCAATGGAGGGTCTTCAAAGAAACCAACTCATAAACCCGGACGGGAACCAAAATGGAAATCCAAATGAGGTAGCCCCAAATTTGGGGAATGCAGTCGATCAAACCATGAATGACTACCTTACACCTGCCTGGACCAGTGCACCCTCTTGCATTAGGTATGCTGCCCTAGGAGATGACCACTATGTCTTTCAACCTCATGTCCTAAACCACCTTCCAACTTTCCATGGGATGGAGTCAAAAATGCCTTACCTTCATGTCAAGGAGTTCAATGACATTGTTGAAATCATGTGCTCACCACATCAACTTGAGTCAGCTAAGATGAGGCTCTTTCCTTTCTCACTTAAGGATCGAGCAAAGAACTGGTTAAATAATCTGAGACCTTCGTAAATCCACACTTGGAACCAACTTCATAGATAATTCTATAAGAAATACTTTCCCCACCACAAAACAATTTCACTTAAAAAGAGTATCCAAAACTTTTTTGAAAAAGAGGGAGAGTCATTTTATGAAACATGGGAGAGGTTCAAAGACACCCTAAACATGGTTCCACACCATGGTTTTTCTATTCCTGACCAAGTAAGAATTTTCTATGAAGGTTTGGGCCCAGGGAACAAAAAATTCATTGACATGATGTGTAATGGGACCTTTAAAAAAAATCCCCAAATGATGCTTACGAGTATCTAGAAATCCTTGCTGAAAAAAACCAAACATGGGGAACATCACCTTATTCTGAAAAGCCTCAAAGAACTACTGGAATGCATACACTTAGGGAAGAGGAAAGCCTTAGGGTGAAACTTGCAGCACTCTCTAGGAAGGTTGAAGAGATAGACCATAGGAAAATCAATAAAATCCAAACTGTAGACCTTGTTTGCACAATCTGTGACAAACATGAACACAAAACAGACAACTGACCAACCATTCCATCCATCAAGGATGTTATTTTAGGAGGACCACCTGCTGAATTCAATTCCCTAAACTTTCAAAAGCCTAAATACCCTAACACATTCAACCCAAGGTATAATGACCACCCAGGCTTCCGATGGAAAGATAACCAACAACCCAGCCAACCACAAGGACCAAACCCCTACCCTACACAAAATTTTCAAAACCATAACCAATTTCAACCACAACCAGTCCAATACAAACATCCTCCAGTCCAAGACCAACAAACCATCCAACAACCAAAGTATCCCCCTGGGATAACCCAACCAACACAAGCCCCTTCCCAATCTGTCCCTCTCCCAATCCTTGAACAACTGTGCAAACAAATGGAAAGGATGAAATCAGAAGTTTCTTCACTGAAACAAGAACTTCAAACCATCAAAACTGGAAAGGAACCCATGCCCACACAGGCCATTCCACAAAAAACATCAAGGGGGGAGACAAGTTGTACTCAAACAACTCATGAACAACTAAAGGCTGTTACAGTTTAGAGAAGTGGGAAATCAATTGAGAAACCTGAACAAATAGTTCAAAACCCACCTGAAGATTCAAACTCTAATGAAAATTCAAATGAAACACATGAAAAAACTAAAGATACTAATAAAAATGTGAAAGAAACAACTCTTCAAAAAACAACCCCACAACCTGCCCCATTTCCTCAACGCATGCGGGGGAAAACCAAGCCTGAATTGAGTGAAACATTGAGGGAAATTTTATCACAAGTCAAGTTGAACATTCCACTCCTTGACGCCATTCAAACAATTCCTGCATACTCAAAATACCTTAAGGACCTCTACACATTTAAACGGAAATTCTCACATAAGAACCAAGTCCTTCTGGCAGCAAATGTTAGCACAACAATCCAAGTAACCCTTCCTCCAAAGATGAAAGACCCAGGATTCCCTTACATAAATGTTGAACTAGGAGAGAACAAAGTTGTCAAAGCCTTGTGTGATCTAGGAGCCAGTGTGAACCTCATTCCTTATGCTATGTATTGTCAGTTAGGGCTCGAAGAACTCCAACCCACATCTGTCACTCTTCAACTTGCTGATCGTAGTATTTGAGTTCCAAAGGGGATCTTAAAGGATGTTTTGGTGAAAGTGGAAAATTTCATTTACCCCGCTGACTTTATTGTTCTAGACAATTACCCAAGCTTAGGTCCTAGGTAGAAAACCCCAATCATCCTTGGTCGTCCCTTCCTTGCAACAATCAACTCTGTTATCCGAGTCCGAAATGGGAACATGACCATCACCTTTGGAAACATGAGTCTAGACTTGAACATCTACAATGCAAACTCTCAAATTGGGGATGATGAAGAGATCCATGAGGTTAATTGGATAGGTAGTGTTGATAGTGAACTCAAGGAACAACAAGGAATTACCAAAGGATGTTTAAGTCAAGAAGAGATTGATTTTCTTTGTTCACATGAGGGAAATTTGTCTCCTTGGCTTGAATCTCTTTCAGATTACTCTATTGATGATTTTCTAGAATCACCAATCAATGATACCATGGGTGAAATCAATAACATCGAGTCCATACCCATTCATGAAACTACTCTAGCTAATTTAGTGGATGAAAATTATTTTCACAAGGAACCAATTTTGTCAAGAAATATGAACAAAGAAACTGAGTTCAATACAAAGTCTCATCCTTTCTTGGAAAGTGATAACCACTATGATCTTGAATTTAAGGTTTTACCTTCATCACTAAAGTATGCATTCTTAGGGGAAAATCAATACTTTCCTGTTGTCATTTCTTCCTCTCTTGAAGCCAATCATGAGAGGATGCTTCTAGATGTCCTTAGGAGACACAAGAAATCCATTGGATGGACCCTATCTGATATTCCTGGGATTAGCCCACTTATCGGGACTCATAGAATTGTTCTAGAATTCGATTCAAATCCATGTCGTCAACCTCAGCGGCGAATCAATCCTAATCTCATGGAAGTAGTGAGAAAAGAACTTTTGAAATTGTTAAAAGCTGGTATCATCTATCCTATAGCTGAGAGTGAGTGGGTTAGCCGAATCCATGTGGTTCCAAATAAGGCTGGAATCACAGTAATAACTAATAATGATGGAGAGATGCTTCCAACAAGGGTTATTAGTGGATGGAGAGTCTGTATTGACTATAGGAATCTCAACTCTTGTACCAAGAAAGACCATTTCCTCTTGCCCTTTATTGATCAAGTCCTCGACCGAGTGGTGGGTCATCAATTATACTGCTTCCTAGATGGATTCTCAGGGTATAATCAAATCGAAGTCTCCTTAGAGGATCAAGGAAAAACAACCTTCACCTGTCCATTTGGCACTTTTGCCTTCAAGCGCACGCCCTTTGGGTTATGTAATGCCCCCGGTACCTTCCAGCGGTGCATGATGGGAATCTTCTCAGACATGGTGGGGGATTGTTTAGAGGTCTTCATGGATGATTTATCCATCTTTGGGGATACTTTTGAGGGATGCCTTCTAAATGTTGAAAAGGTTTTTTCAAGGTGTGAGGATAAGAATCTCATACTAAATTGAGAAAAATGCCATTTCATGGTAAGGGAAGGACATGTTCTAGGTCATCTGGTATCTGGTAGAGGGATTGAAGTTGATAAAGCTAAGGTTGACATCATTTGTCACCTTCCCTCTCCTAAAACTTTTAAGGAAGTGAGGTCCTTCTTAGGACATGCTGGATTTTATAGAAGGTTCATTAGGAATTTCAGCTCTATCTCTCGACCACTTTGTGCTCTATTGGTAAAAGATGCTCCATTTTTATGGATAGAAAGATGTGAGGAATCATTCTCTACACTCAAGTCAACTATTATATCTCCACCTATCATGCAATATACAAATTGGAAACTTCCTTTCGAGCTCATGTGTGATGCAAGTGACTTCACTGTAGGGGCAGCCTTAGGAAAACGGTGTGAGAAAACTCCATGTGTCATTGCTTATGCAAGAAAATATTTAAATGATACAAAAATAAACTACACCACCACTGAGAAAGAGCTTCTTGCTGTTGTCTTTGCCTTAGATAAATTCAGGTCTTATCTCTTAGGATCACCCATCATTATCTTCACTAACCATTCAGCCCTAAAATACCTTTTCCAAAAACAAGATGCCAAGGCTAGATTGATTAGGTGGGTCCTTCTTCTTCAAGAGTTCGATTTAACCATTAAGGATAAAAAGGGTGTTGAAAATGTTGTAGTTGATCACCTATCTAGGATGGAATTCAAAGACAACTCACACCACCTCTCTATGTCTGATTTATTTCTCGATGAGCACCTCTATTCAGTGAGTGATTTCCCTTAGTATGATGACATAGCAAACCATTTGGTGACGGGTGACATTCCAAAATTCCTGGGGACCCAAGCTAAGAGGAAATTTCTTTCTGATGTCAAACACTATGTGTTTGATGATCCTTACCTCTTCAAGTTATGTCTTGATCAAATCATCAGGAGATGTGTTCCCGAGTCTGAACAAGAGTCCATTCTAAAATTTTGTCATGGAGAGGCATGTGGAGGCCACTTTTCTACAAAGAAAACCACTGCAAAGGTCCTATAAAGTGGTTTCTACTGGCCGAACCTCACTAAGGATTCCTTCCAATAATGAAAAAGTTGTCCTCAATGTCAGCAATTAGGATCCATTTCCAAAAGAAATCAAATGCCCCTCACTCCCATTCTAGTCGTCGAAATCTTTGATTGTTGGGGAATTGATTTCATGGGACCCTTTCCAAAATCTAAGGGATACATCTACATCCTCTTAGCTATTGACTACGTCTCAAAATGGGTTGAGACCATTCCCACCAAGACTAATGATCATCAAGTTGTGATCCGATTCCTAAAAGAGAATATCTTTTTTAGATTTGGAATTCTGAGGGCTGTAATAAGTGATCGTGGAACCCATTTCTGTAATCGCCCATTCTCTTCACTCATTTCAAAGTATGGAATTTCTCATAAAGTTTCCACTGCGTACCATCCTCAATCCAATGGTCAAGCTGAGTTAGCAAATAGGGAGATTAAGTAAATTCTTGAAAAAACTGTCAACCCCTCTAGGAAAGATTGGTCTGAGAAACTCTTGGATGCTCTTTGGGCATATCTTACAACATTCAAAACCATCCTAGGAATGTCACCATATAGGTTGGTTTATGGAAAAGCATGCCATTTACCTGTTGAAATTGAGCATAAGGCATTTTGGGCAATCAAAAAAATGAATTTTGACATTTCTTTAGCCGAAGAAAAGAGGAAATTAGATCTTAATGAACTTGAGGAACTTAGGATGTAGGCTTATGAAAATTCAAGGATAAATAAAGCTAGAGTTCAAGCCTACCAATCTTGGAATATAAAAGTCAAACAATTTGAACTGGTAAAACCTGTGCTCTTGTATAGTTCAAAACTTCATTTACACCCGGGAAAGTTAAGGTCTAGATGGTCAGGTCCATTCATAGTGCATCATGTGTACCACCATTGGGCAGTAGAGATCCAGGATCCCACAAGTGGTAACATTTTTAAGGTCAATGGTCATAGGCTAAAACCATTCATTGAATCATTCAATAAACAGGAAATAGAGGTAGAGTTAACAGAGCCAACCTATGAACCAGGAAAAATTTGATAGATTTAGGATCCATGTCGGGCTAACGACGTTAAACAAAAGCGCTACACGGGAGGCAACCCGTGGTCTTCATGTTTCTAATCTTTTTGAATCATATTTTTTCTTCTTCTTCTTCATTTTGTTATTTAAAAAAAAATATAGATTGTTGACCTGTTCTTCTTTTATGAGTAAGGATGGGTATGACAGGGGAGCACCGTATTCATCCATGTCACGCGGTGTGATCCCTGAGTAATACCTTACCCAGAAAATATAAAGAAGACAATGTATCATCAGTTTATTTTATTTTATTTTATATTTTTGTAGGTATTTTTTTATAAAAAAATAGATTGTTGACCTGTTATTCTTTTATGAGTAAGGATGGGTATGAAATGGGAGCTCCGTATTCATCCGTGTCACGTGGTGTGATCCCTGAGTAATACATTACCCAGAAATTTAAGAGAAGACAATGTATCATTAGTTTATGTTATTTGTACCTTTTTTAGGTTAAAAAAATACAATATATATATATATATATTATTTTTTTTAAGGCATGTCATAGGTCATTGGGAAAAGCTGGTCACAACCGTCCAAGCCATTGGGAGACAAACCAGAACTGAAGGGAGACATGGGAATGCATTTTCAACATCAACCACCAGGTGACTTCATTCCATAATTTTCATTTTCAATGTCTTCATTGAACTTCTATTCTACCCCTTCTATGTTTCAATTCTTTAAACACTGGGGACAGTGTTATTCTAAGTTGGGGGGGAGATGAAAATCTGTGGAAGGAAAAATGTCATTAACCTTGAACATGATAACACACATTCCAAACTCTGAAATTGGATATCAAATAATTTTGCATGCCTTGATTCTGATTTTAATGCAAGTTTATGTTCATGTTCATAGTTATTGGAAAGTGCGGTTGTCCGATGTGATTTTTCACTGTTATATTTTCATCCATTTAATAAAAAAAACACAATTCACATCCTCTAGATTGTGGGGTTTTAGTTTGAGTTCTTGGGGACCCATAATAAATAGCATAGGATTTGCAATCATTTTAATTTTAACATGATTATTCAAAAAAAAAAAAAATTGCACGTAGAGCAATGAATTGACCTAATTTGTGGCTTTCGGCACTTGGGGATCGTGACTCCATAGTTGTCTGGCCCAGAGTTGGGCATTTTATCTCTATTTGATGTAATTTGAATTTGTTTTTGATTGAGTTAACTTGAGATGATGCCCGAGTATGTGAGCTTCACTTGGTGCCCTAAGGTCTTTGAGCCTAGGAGTCATCGACAAAGTCTTTCTTCATGGGTTGACTCGATTGAGTTCAATTTCAATTACCATGGAAAAATTGAAAAAAAAACCAAAAAAAATGAAAAAAAATGAGTACTCATCTTATTATTAAAATTTGATTGCTCCTAGCGCTTCCATCTTTTCTCCCTCTAATGGAAATGAACCCCCATGTCTATTGTGACGCACAACACTTCATCATGATTAATTGAATTTGGATGAAATATGGCAATGAATTTGAACAAAGGAATGGGCTTGGGCTTGATATATTCCTGTGGACATAGCTGGTTTTAAATGATTTTGATGGGTTTCATAATTGTTTGGTATGTGATCTTTGGGTGAGAATGTGTATTAAAATGTTTTTGGAAAAGGTCATTCGAATTTCATTTTTGTGAGATATATTTTGCTCGGGACTAGAAAAACTCAAGTTGGGGGGTGTGATTAGCCAATAAAAACACATATTTTTATTACATTTTAAGGGTATTAAATGTTCATTTTTGATCTTATGGGCCTGAGTTAGTGGATTTTAATTTTGAACATCCATTCTCATCATTTGTGCACTTCATGCCTAATATGCACCAATTTAGGACCAATGTTTCATATTATTTTAAGGAATGTAATTATATATATTTTAATTTAATATTTTTTGAAATGGATATTCACTTCAATTTAAACATTTTTCATTCAGGGATCAATGGATGATTCATAAATGATGATGGAGATATTTGGCGATGAAAGGAAACAATTCTGGAGAAGGCAGATTGGATATCATCCCACTGATGGGAATGTGGGACCCACAATACAGGCCCAATGAAGCCCAAAATTCATTGGAGGCTAGAAGACATATATAGGAACAAATAATTCTTCTGTATCCAGTGCTAATTCGTCCTCAATGGTGGTGATTAAGGCGGCCCAAGTTGAAGATTTAATTTTGGGACAGATTCTACGGCCCAGAAAAACATCCCCCTATTTCAATCATATCTCCATAACCACAAAGTATTTTGGGCTGATATTTTACAGGCTATTAGGGGACATCCGAGGGTGAATTTAAGTATTCTATGTCACACTCAAATGCGGCCTTCTAGATGGTTAATTCGGCGCTTCTGTTAGATGTAGAAAGCTGGATCCCACTTCGAGGCAAGAGTTGAAAAGTCTCTTATGCATTAAATGTCCACCCACCTTTCTCCAAAAAAATTAATTAAATGCAAATGGGACGATGAGAGATAGGCCAAAGGCTTCCAAAATGCCTATTTAAGGTAGTAGGGATGGATTATTTGAGCATCTTGGTGCTTTCTTTTCATTGTAATGTTATTATGCCAATTTGCCTTTGTAATGTTCTTCCCTCTCATGTAAGTTGTTCGAATCACCTTCGTCTTCAATAAAATTTCTTCTTCTTATCTTATTCTGTTATTATTCATATCACCTTGATATCGTTTCCTCAAGGTGTGAATTTTTTCACAGAAAACCTTGTGATTTTGTTCACACAACGGTGGAGTGATTGTTATTTTTGTTGTTTTTTTACTTCTTCAATTCCACCCTCATAAGTCTACTTTCCGCTTCTGTTGAGAACTTGTCATCAATGGAGGACTAGATCTTTTATGGGTTGATCCAAGGGAGTAGAAAGGGGCTGGATTGAATGTTATTTCTCACTCCCTAAATTCTATTAATTTCTTTTAATTGAGTTTCTTTCATTCAATGATTTTTATTCTTCCTCTTCCTTATTGAATTTATTCACCCCACTTTCATGTGATAATTACATCCTTTACCTTGGAGTGCTCATGAAAATGATCCTACAAGTGTGTATATGATTATCATATGTTTTGAATGTGTTTAATCGGTAAGTGATGAGGTTAGTTTTAATTCATTGCATGAATCCTTCTCGAGTTAATGAAATTAAAATCGTAAAAAAAGGAATTCATTCAATCCACCCCGAGCAATAACCTAGGATCAACTCATTTTCTCATAATTTGAATTCACATAGATCTTTTAGTTCTCTTTAAAAACAATCTAAAATCAACCCAAGTTGGCCACTTCATAGCCAAAAATCCATCTCTTTTTATTGAGTGTCTAAAGGTTCTTCTTAGGTCTCTGAGGATTCGACAACCCAAGCTACACTACAAGCGACCGCTTGACCCTTAAAACTTGGGTAAATTTGGGCAAAACCATGCAATGTTTCGTCCAAGTTGTGGTATAAGAGGCTCAGTCACATCAGTGAGAAAGGGCTTGGTTGTTTGGCCAAGCTAAATCTTCTTCCAGATTTGAAGAGTGTCAAATTGGACACATGTGATCATTGTATGGCTAGGAAACAGAGTAGAGTGAGTTTCAGCAGTCATCCTCCACACAGGAAGTCATAGGTACTTGAATTAGTACATTCAGATGTTTGTGGTCCTTTAAAATCTAATACCTTTAGTGGCGGTCTTTATTTTGTGACATTTATTGATGACTACTCATGAAATCTCTCGGTTTATGTTTTGAATTCCAAAAGTCAGGTGCTCAGTGTTTTTAAGAAATTTCATGTTTCTGTTGAGAGGGAATCAGGCAAGAAATTGAAATGTATTCGCACTGAAAATGGGGGAGAGTATTGTGGTCCATTTGATCAATATTGCAGGCTGGAAGGTATTCAGCATCAGAAGACACCTCCCAAGACACCTCAGCTAAATGGTGTAGCTGAGCGGATGAACAAGACTTTATTGGAAAGAGTTGGTTGTTTGATTTTGGAAGCAAAGTTGCCTGTACACTTTTGGGGTGAGTCTTTACTTACTGCTTCTTATATTATAAATTTATCACCTTCAGTTGCTTTGCAGACAGACACTCCCGATAAGTTTTGGTATGGAAAAAGGATCAGGTACGATCACTTGAAAGTTTTTGGTTGCAAGGCTTTTGTTCATTTACCTAGAGATGAGAGATCCAAGTTGGATGATAAGTCACATCAGTGTATTTTTATTGGGTATGGACATGATGAGTTTTGGTACAGGTTTTATGATACTTCTTTGAAGAAACTTGTCAGAAGCCGAGATTCAGTGTTTAAAGAGGACCAGACTATTGCAGATATTGATAAGGGAGAAAAGTCCACTTCTCCAACTTCTGATGGTTTTGTTAGTCTTGAGCCAGGTTTTGATTCACATTTACCTCATATTGTTGATTTGGATGATCACATTGATGTGCAGAATGATGCTCAGGGTGAACAAGTTGGATTTGATATTTCTGATGCACCTTTTGTTTCTGATGATCCGGTTCCTGGGGTTATGAATGAACCCGCAGTTCCACTCCGGAGGTCATCTCGGCATCGTACCATTTCTACTCAGTATTCACCTGATGAGTATGTGCTCCTCGCTGAAGGGGGATAACCAGAATCTTTTTATGAGGCGATGGAAATTGAACAGAAGGACAAATGGGTTGCGGCAATGGATGACGAGATGACATCATTGCACGACAACCACACTTTTGAGCTGGTGAAGTTACCGACAGGTAAGAGAGCTTTGCAAAATCGGTGGATTTATCGAATTAAGAGTGAAGAATCCAGTTCTGTTCCCCGATACAAGGCAAGGTTAGTTGTTAAAGGCTTCCGTCAGAAGAAAGGTATTGATTTTGATGAGATTTTTTCACCTGTTGTCAAAATGTCTTCTATTCGGGTTGTTCTTGGTTTGGCTGCTAGTTTGGATCTGCAGATTGAGAAGATGGATGTGAAGACAGCTTTCCTCCATGGAGATTTAGAGGAGGAGATTTATATGGAGCAACCAGAGGGTTTTGTAGAAAAAGGTAAAGTGAACCATGTCTGCAGATTGAAGAAGAGTTTGTATGGTTTGAAGAAAGCTCCGAGACAGTGGTATAAAAAGTTTGAATCTGTCATTTCTCCTCAGGGTTTCAGGAAGACATCTTATGATCATTGTGTGTTTGTTCAGAGATTTACTGATGATGATTTTATTATACTGCTGCTTTATGTTGATGATATGCTCATTGTTGGCCATGATGCTTCTAGAATTGACAGATTGAAGAAGGATCTTTGTCAGTCTTTTGCGATGAAAGACTTGGGGCCAGCACGAAAAAGTCTTGGCATGATGATATCCTGTGATAGGAAGGCCAAGAAATTGTGGTTATCTCAGGAGAGATACATCAAGAAGGTTCTTTAGAGATTTTCTATGGATAGAGCTAAAGTGGTTAGTACTCCTCTTGTTTTACATTTTACGCTCAGCACCAGTCAGTAACCTTCTACTGATGAAGAGAGAGAGGAGATGCAACACATACCTTATTCATCTGCTGTTGGCTATTTGATGTATGCCATGGTATGTACTAGACCTGATATAGCTCATGCAGTTGGTGTGGTCAGTTGTTTTCTATCGAATCCAGGCAGAGAGCATTAGAGGTCAGTGAAGTACATTTTTCGTTATCTTCGTGGTACTTCTGATCTGAGATTGTGTTTTGGAAAAGGGGAACTTATGATTTGTGGATTTACAGATTCAGATATGGCAGGAGATATCGATTCGAGGAAGTCTACTTTAGGCTATTTGATTACTTTTGCAGGGGGAGTTGTATCTTGGCAGTCTAGGTTGCAGAGATGTGTTGCTTTATCTACCACAGAGTCAGAGTTTATTGCAACTACAGAGGCGTGCAAATAATTGTTGTGGATGAAAAATTTTATTCAAGAGCTCAATTTTAATCAAGATAGATATGTTTTATTTTGTGATAGTCAGAGTGCTATTTGTTTGGGAAAGAATCATACTTTTCATGGCAGGTCGAAACATATCGATGTTCAGTATCATTGGATCGGTAATGTCCTTGATTTGAGACAGTTAGAGCTTGAGAAGATCCACACTGATGAAAATGGGTCAGACATGTTGACCAAGAGTTTACCCAGAGGAAAATTTGAAACTTGCCGACTGATTGAAGGGTTGGCGATGATCCCCAGTTGAGTCGAAAGGGGAGTTTGTTGGGGCGCCTCCTCATCTGGCCCTGATAAATATTTTTTTTATATCTGATATCTTAAAAAAAAGATATTTTGATATCTTTGACAAGATATATCTGATATATTTGACAAGATATATATGATATCTTTGAGAAGATATATTTTATATCTTTGATGAGATATATTTAATATCTTTAATCAGATATGAGATATATTTTAGGAGATACATGAGATTTCTTCTTCTATTTATTTGAGGTGTGCGACTCTTCTCTCGATAGTGGTTGGAGGCAGTGTAGTTGCATTTTCAAGGAATGGTTTTCAGATCTAAAATTGGTGGAACTACTCTGATTTGATCGGCTTTCATCTGCGGTTGTTTTTGATCCGATCTCGGTGTTTTTCATCTGCACTTTTTTTCGGACATCAATCTTCTGCTTTCACGGTCAGATCTATTTGGGTTTCTTTAGCAGGCTGCTTTCTTCTTTTCAGGCTTCATCAAGACTGCATCTATTCTCCTACTTTGATCCACTATTTTTCTAAGTATTACTTTTGAGATCCCTTTCATTTTTGGGGAGTCTCTACCGTGTACTTATCTATTTTAGTGGATCCCTCTTTCTGGACTAGGTCCCGTGGTTTTTCCCTTTTTGGGTTTTCCACGTAAAAAAATTTCTGGTGTCAATTTTATTTTCTGCACCTGTTTTTATCACTACGCATCCGCTGTTTGAGGGAAAGATTTCTCTGCTGTGCGTTCGTGTTTTTTTGTTGTTTGCGCATTCATCGCTTGCCATCTTTCCCAACAAGGTTAGCCTAGGACTTGCTAGAACTGGCCGAATGCTCGCATACTAGATCTGTTGAGATCGCCTTGTCATTTATTTTCACATACTTCTTTGTGATAGTAGTTTTACTTCATGGGACCTCCTTCTAAGAGGTATTGGTTGATACTAGTTGGAAAATTTTATGAACAATATAACACTTATCAATGATATTGACAACCATTCTACAGTGTTCACAGTATTTATGCACATTATCAAATTCAAACTTAACTTCAATGAGTTGCTCACTGACATCCAGGGAGACACGTTTGGGTGGTGAGGTTTCCATATAAATATCTATAAGAACTCTGGCATAGTGCCCAAGGTCACCATTGATCGTGCGCTGATCAATCCGCAAAGGTGTTCCAATTTCAGAGGCAAGATAATTGAGGATTTTAGGATGCCAGTAAATCCATGGGAGACCTTGGATTCTTTCCCAGACATACGCTATGGATTGTTTCTATGTGAATGGGTTGAAATTCGCATCCCATTTTGAGAGATGATATACCCTCAGTTTCAGGTTGAGGGTTCCAAGTCACCAAATTGCATTCAACTCCTCCTGTTTCTGCAATATGACACGAAAGTATCCCTTTCCAAGAGGAATCAATCTCCAATAGAAGAAATTCCAGTAGTGTGAAATTCATTTTTTAAGATCAAAAAAAGACCAGGGTTTTGCACTTCTTTCATTGGAGATGCGACCAAGTGCTGAGAATATATAGACCTCCATTCTTTGTTTAATCACATCAGGATCAACGGCAACTGTGATGGAACCCTCTCTAGAACATTTTATGATTAGTGGTTTGCCTGGATCTCTCAATAAGGAGGAGGCCACTGCAAGAGCTTCTGCGAAGCAGATCGCTTTACCGGGAAGAAAATTTGAACTGGAGCCAACTTCAGGTTAATTTTGATGAGGAGTAAACGATCTTTCCCATTTTGGATTAAAAAAATCCATTTTCCACAAAACCAGGCCACGATTTGAGCTTCATTAGATCGACCGATCCTAAATGATTAGGTTCCCACACATGCTTCCATCACGCCACTTTGTTTGTAACACCTTTGGTAGATTATTTGATGATTATATCAAAAAATTCACAAAACTTACACTTACACCTCTCAAAGAATGTTGACAACATAATATTTCTTATTGGTTTCAAAGACTCTTAAGTTAAATTGTACATGGTTGAACATATGGAATCAATTTTTTATTATATATATATCAATAACTATTTTATGTTTTCTTAGGTATCACAATATTAAAATAGATTTTATAGTTGATTATGTGAATTGTGTGACCCACCATCCAAATTGGTGGAATCATATATTGTGTATGTAATTCATGGATTTCAATTTCTTACACCCACATATGGTGAAAAAAACCCAAAGAAAATTGGTATTTTTTTAAAGGATCCCATTATAAATAAAGTGAAGTTGACTTTTATGTAACGATGGATGAAATAATTGAGTTATGATTTCTGGGATAGAACTGTGTAATAATGTTTAAATTCCATTGGTTTGATTTTGATTAAGGATTCCACCTTCATCTATGATGATCTATAGATTTCATTCATGATTTTTAATATAAAATACAATGATTATTTTTATTTAAATGGTTAATTGTTTCTTGGATTTGTAATGGATTTTTTTTATTAGGAAGGATACAATAATTTAAGGATTAATGGATGAAGAATTCCACTAAAAGGATTCCAAAATTGAAGGATGATTAATGGATGTTATGGAAGCTTGAAACCAAATAACCAAGCTAGGAAAGAGATTACGATGATGGAAATACCTGAATAATTTATAAGGCATTTTGTGAATTCATAGCATCAATTGAATAAATCATAAAAATAATGGGTTGATACTTTCATGGAATGTCTCTCACTTTCATGCTATGACCTATCCTAGATAGAACTAGTTTGGAAAATTTATTATCTTAATTTCAATGGAGTCTCCCTACTAATGACCAGAATGGATAACTAATTCTAGGATTGATCCAAGATTCATAAATGTTTATATTAATGATGAATAAAATTAACCAAATTACACCACAAAGATCTATAAATAGAGGGTTGTTATGTTTTTTTAATGGATTTATCCGAAGACAAATTCTTGGGGAAAGAAGCTGCACTATGTAGGATCCTCCACCATTTTATTCTCCAGTTTTCACACATGATTTCTTTTTGTTTTCTCCTCCCCATAATCCCTCATCACTAAGATGCGTAGATAACTCTTTCCATGAGATAGGGTCATATAGATAAGGGGGAATGTGTGTTAGATTTTATTCTTTATTTTTTTCATGTTTTAGGGTTATCACAATTTCAATTAATAAATTAAAATATCGTTATTATTCTTAAACCTTGACCATTAATTAATGAATCTAGAAAGTGATTTTCAATTGAACAACTAAATACCTTAAATTAATCCTGAAAATTGTCACATTTAGGGTTATTTGGTTTAAATATGATATCTGGATAAACTTAGTACATTAAAACCCTAAATTACAAGACTAAGGGAGCACATGAGCCTCAGCCCGGTTGGTGAGGACTGGACAAGTGCATCCAAGGGACTTGAGATCAAATCTGGGTGGAGACATATTTCTAGGTTACTATAACAGTACTATAGTAGGTACTGTTTGATACTGTTGTAGCCAGAAATATTCATCCATATGGGCCTTTAGGCCACTGGTTTGGTCCTCGGGTCCTGTAAGGCTTTTAGGCCACACAAGGCATTCGGGCTAGTTCTATCTTAAGGCCTTAGGACCACCTATAGGCCTTAGGTCCATATAAATATGTAGATATATGAGTCAGACTACAAGGGACAAGGCTCTAGATGAGGATCCAGAGCATATGAATTCACCAAAGTAGAGCTAACTGGAATTGGAAGAACAAGAGGGTATGGAATTACCAATGGTACTGGGCTTGTGCAGCTCTACACAGGAAAACTAGCCGACCATCCTCGTGAAGATGGAGCGATGATATCATGACATGTGCTGGGGAGAAGTAGTTTCAAGTTATTTTGTCTCGGTGATTTCCTCTAAGACGTATAGGTTATGTAATTGTCTCTAAGACTTTGGGCCTTTTAAGGGTTGCACCTAACCCATTAAAAGGTTGATTATCAAAATTGATAAAAAAATGAAGGCCTTATGGCCATTCGGTCAGAAATCCAAGGAAAATAGTGTATTTTTTTACTGAGGAGGGGATACAGTGACCCTCAAATCCTCCTTATCCCAACTTTGATACCAATACTAAAAAATAAATTTAATTTATTAATCTAATTTCACTTAAAACCTAAAATCTACAAATCCCTCACACACATATCTCAGTTGATTTTCCAAAAAACTAATCCACATTCATATCTTAATTTATTCAAATTGATTAAAAGAAACTATTTCTTTATCTCCTATCATTTTCAATTCTATTTAATAAAATTATTTAATTTTTAAAACAAAAAATAAGTAATTTCACTGTCTCGTGGGTTTGACCTCAACTCACTGATTTCTATATTTTAAATAATTAACTACACTTGTTTGAGTTTAAATAAATTAATAAATTTGGCTATCTTCATAGAGAATTAACAACGCCCCATGTCCAATCACATGAAATGTAATAATTGAAAATAAATATAAATATATTCTTATAGAAAATTAACTATTTATGCTATCACATCAAGAACATCAATTTTATTATGAAAATTACCATACTTATTTGAGATATTTAATTTATCAGTGGACTGTAATAAAAATAAAATCTCCTGAAAATTTGTTTATGAAAAATTAAAATGGTTACATTGAAGTAAAATGAATTGAATTTTTTCATAATTCATTATAAAATATATCTTTTAATTAAATAAATACAAATATCTATGATGAAGCCTCATAGTTTAGGGCTAATGGCGTTGATAATGTCGATGATGTAACTAATGGATTTAAAATAACAAGGAATGATGAATTTGAAACTCATATGTAAATTAATGATGTTAAGGAGGAAGATGGAGACATTGACACTAATGAATATGATGACGAAGATGAATAATGATTCAAATAATTTTTTTTATAATCTTAATTTATATATATTATTGTTTTCAATAAATATTCTTGTGTTTTTTTATATTTGATATATGATTTTTGTGTCTAAAATTATTTATAGGTAACATTATATTTTTTACTTTAGTTTGTTAAAGAATATATTGATGAGTTATGTTATGACTTCATGGATACTGAGATTTCTGATGATCAGCCTGCTGACTTGTCATCCTACCTATAGGTCGTATCCACTACACCATCAACTTGGAGGGGTCATGGAAAAGCAATATTTATGACTCTAGATCTCATTCCTGACCGATGTATGTCTCTTTATTTTGTTCCATTCTTGTAGATGTATGTTCAATAACGTATTTTAATTGATTTTTATATTTTTATATACTAATTATTTTATTATCTATTATTTTTGTCATAAGTTTTGAGATATAGCTATTGGGAATGATGTTACAATTTTAAAAAATTAATTTTCTGGGCTATCAATGTCATGGGATTAGGTTCCCATAAATGTTTGTCATAGGATAATTGTATAGATGAGAGTTTTCATTAGTTTTACACAATATTAGAAAGAAATCCCTAGAGAGAGTTTATGTTACCATTTTTTATCAAGATTTCTTCTATTATCAACCAGATTAAATCATAGCCTTGGCATGGGGTGGATTGTGATCCTACTAGATAACCGAGTATTTTTAGAGGAGGGAATCATCAAGTCGAAAAAACCAGGGGAGTTAGGAGGCCACATAGAGTTGGTATCTATATGTTTATTAATCATTGATGATATATGATAAGTGATTTTGTTTATTAATTTAAATATAATTTTAATGTAAAATGTTTATATTATATTTAGGTATGCCTATATTCCTCCTTCTATCATGGATTATGATTTTTATAAGACTATGTAAATTGATATTACTATAGGATATATTTTTATTGACATACAATAACAGATTGTGGATAATACTTTTTTGGTTTTTAAAATTAACTTTTTTTATTTACTATATTTATTTCTTATTGAATTTAAAGGATATGTATGAGGCCATGAATTCTCAAAAGTGATAGATTTTTTCCAATACTGAGTGTGAGGCCTTCTATGAGTCAGGTTTTGGTGAAGCAATTTGGGGTGGGTGACCACATAGGGTATCCAGAAAGGATTGGTGATCTATATTACCTCAAGATCGACACCTATGGGTTATTGTGGAACTAATGTGATGTAATTATCCATCTCTAAGGGAAATTATATAGAGTCATATTTAGATGTATAATATGAGTAGTTGCGATCTTAGGATGAGATTATACAGAGCTTTGGTATAGAGTAGTAAAAGTACCTTCGAAAATAAGAGTAACAATAGGAGGAGAAACATCGACAACGTGAGCGAATAATAGAGTACATATAAGGACATACATAATATTTTGGGATGTAATTAACTTCACTAAACCCTTTGACTGATCTACCTACCCCATAGAAACTTTATGATTTTTTTTTGAAAAACATAAAATATATTAAATGGTTATTACTTTTTTATGAAATGTTATATATATTTGTTATTATTTATTTTATTTTTTATGTTTTATTTATTTTTTATTATTTATGATGGAATTATTTATCTATCCCAAAATATGTTTTTTAATGGATTTAATTATAATTCATAAATACTATTGGTGATGAAGAGGTATTTCTGTCACAAATTCTTTCTTTGTTTTTCTTTGAGATAGACTCTCTTTCCATTGAAAAAACCTATTAACAATGGATGGATATATCCATAAATAATTTATTTTATTGATGGGATGTCACACATAAAAATTATTAAGATGATATCTTTTACAATGGTATATTTGTGATGTATTCTCATCACAATAGACAATTTTCTTTCAGAATCTGTTAAAAATAACCCATCGCAAATGATTAATTTTTTTTTGATTGATCCCAAAAAAATTAAAATACAATCATACTTATTAACATAACAAGATCATGTTATGACATTTCTATGTTAAAGTTCCCTTGAAAAAATGAAAGTGATGACAAGAATGAGAGGGTAATTTAATATTTACTAATTTATAACTTTTCAAAACCAAATTTCCTTCAATCACGTTAAACTAAATAGATCTCTTTGAAACCCGCTTCAAAATTCACACAACATGTGCGGTTCCCTAGACCCACAATATCGGATATAGTGCTAAAGCACTAAATATTTTTTTTCTAAAAAAATATTTAAATTCACTAAATAATATACATTCCTTATATTCTCAATAATTGTTTTGTTTAAATATTTTTAAAATTAGGAACTTTAATACATCCATAATAAAAAATTTCTCCTATACTAATCCTTATCCACTCTGACTAATTTTTATAATCAAGACATATTTATAGAGTAAATCCCACCCATTTTAAATCCTAGTGAAAACTGTTTTAAAACTTGGGGTAAAAAAATGGCTTAGTAAGGGGTTTTAAAATCTAATTATCAATTTTTTCAAAAAATAATTAAAAAATTTCTTTGAAAATAGTTTTTTTAAACTAGAAAATTTGATTTAAATAAAAATTTATTAAAATTTAAAATTACCCTTTCTTTAAAAATCTATAAGGGGTTTTTAAAAAATACATATCTTGATCATTATTTTAAAATAAATTGAAATAAATATTTTAATAAAAATAAAATCCTTTATTTTTTTGTAAACTAAGGGAATTTTTTTATTGAATTAGAAACTGATAGATTTGAAAATGAATCTCAAAATAAATCAAGTATTTTTTAGAGAATACATCAAAATCATAAAAAAAACCATGAGGTGACTTATAACTTTAAAGGATATATAGGGCCAACCCATCACATGGTGGAAAAATCCATTTAAATATTGAGTTCACTCCCCATTCCTCATCTATTTACAAATTACGATTTACAATTTTAATATATCATTTTTATAATTCCATTTTTTTCCACTAGAGTTTCCATAAAAACTATATTTTTAAATCTTTGAAAATGGACACACACACACACATATAGATCTATAGATATTTCATTAAATAATTAGAAGAATTTAAATAATCATTTTAAGAAATATTTAGGATTAGAACATTGATCAAAATAATAAATTTCATAGACATACAATAATTTAAATATAAGAGACACTCATTTAATAAAAATTTCTTCAAAAGAAATAATGATTACACAAATATTTGAATTTTAGAGTTTTCTATTAAAAACTCCTTACACATAAAATTTTCATTTTTAAACGAGGGTTTATTTTTGAAATAAAATATTTTAAACATGAAATAATAATTTTGAATACCATAAAATATCAACTTTGAGATTAATTAAAATTAAAGAGAGTTTTTTTGAAAACATTAAAACAAATTTTTTTGGATGGTTTTACAAAAATTGATAATATAAATTTAATACTAAATTGATAAAAATTAAACTGTAAAAAAATTACTTTATGATAATGTTTTATAAAATTTAAAACATAAATATTATTTTAAAAACATTTTTCACATTATATAAAAATATTGAAGGAGTACTCCCCTTATAAGAATTGATTCTACCCTTACCTTAATTATAAAATGAAACCTCACCAAAATTTCTGAAATCTCCTCTTTAGTAGATCTCCTTCCCAATGGTAATTTCTTAGAAACACTCTCCTTTTATCCCTATATCTCCTGCAACTGAAAATGAAGTAAAACATATATTTTTTTATAAATAGAATCATTCTATGAACTCCTGGGGATCTCTTTTATAACCCATTTCTATATATGATATTTTTTTACCGAATAATGTTTAACATACTATGCAGTTTTCCCTAAAAAAGGAGTAAATTTTTCCACATCCTTTGTTTTCCCACAAAGGCTAGTGAATGGACTACACCCTACTACTATATGTCTTATTAGTTTTTTTTATACTTAGGTATGTGGTTCCTGTAATTTCATAATAAGTTTTAAATACACACACACAAAAAAATATATATATTACCTAAAACCAAGTGATAATAGCATGAAATAAGACAAAAATTCCATTCAGGTTACATTTTCATATGTCCCACCATTCAATGAGGATCATTCAATCTCATTTCATATATTACAACACGTATTGATATGTGTAAACATTCACACATTTATATGTTTATATTCTAATGAAAATTGTTATAGATGCTCGATATCTAAAAATTGATATCTTATGATTTAACACTTCATCTCCATAACTTTTTTCCTACAATTTCATACCTTAATTAAAAATACATATGTATACACACACACACGCACCCACACATAACCTATAAATATCCCATAACATTATCATACAATGGGAGGGGAATATTACTTAATCCATACCCATGGTCTAGAAGGATTAGTATAATCCTCATTCACTTATTAAATTTCTATTCAAGTGCTTGGTTTTAGCTATGTGTGTGTATATATATATATAAGTATGTTCCATCGGTAACTAGTGTCTATGATGGCTGTAGGTTAAATACAATGTTTTTAACTATTATTGTGGTTATGTGAGAACTGTTTATCATTTATCACTCACATCTCATGATATCATAGAAATCTTGCCACCTAGGCATGAGTGTATATATATATAGTCATTTATTCAATATACCACCATAGTACTAAACATTTGAACAAGACAGTGAAGACATTGAGAGTTTTAAATATACGACTCTCGTTAATCATATTGGGCAATGACAGTTGTATACATATTTTACTAAGTAGATAAACTATAAACAAATCAACCAAAACCATTCCCTAAAATAATTTATCTTTATATTGAATAATAATCCATTCCATCCTCCTTGCAGACCATTTGTGATTATCTTGGTCCACTCTAGGCTTTACACTTCACACACTCACCTCTCGGGCTGCGCCACATCATGCCTTCCCACTGGAACTATCAAGCACGCCCTATGCATTCTTTTCACCCATACATTTTCCCAGGATCTACTTCTCCTATGTCTATATTACTCACTTTACTTCCCAAGCCACCTCCTCATAGGGTTGGATGACCATTTGTTTTGACCAAAAATGTAGTATACAAAATTTCACAGACTAGTTAACTCTTTTTTTATATTTCTTATATTAATACTTAAAATATCTGAATATTCATATCTCCATGTAAATAATTTAATTAAATTTTATATATCCATTTCTATTAATATTAAACCCACAACTTTCACATTGTTTATAATTTTTTAAAATATTTCATTTTTAAATTATTTCACTATGATTACATTACTATCAATAATTTATATATATATAACCACAAAGTCTATAATTCTCAATTTATATTTTTTTTGATTAATATTTTAATATATCATAATACTTATATTTGTCACTAAATTCACTATTAATAATCAACATATGTTAAATAAATTCCATTTAATTAATAATTAAAATATAACTCATAAGTTCTTAAAATATGTTAAAAGTATAAATTTTAAAATGTAAACACATTAATTATCATTTTATGTTTAATAATATATTGTAAAATTATTTTTATGTTAATATAATTGTCTTATTCACTATTTGTACTTATCTAGATTAATGTTTGAAGATATATGTTAGATCATAATTGGAATAATATCATTTATTGATGAATCATTTCTAAATTACTAATGTTTAATTTAATTAATATAGTACCCATAGAACATTAACTACTTAGTATTAGATAAATGATATTATTTTTAAAATAAGAATTTTGAATATAAAAATATAGTTTTATGTTTAACATTTTTATTTTTTATTTATTGAAATAAATTAAAATATACATGTAAATATATATTAAAAAACCGGGCCATTACAACCTGAAAAAAAATAAACAATCATACATACAAAAAATATTTTAAAAGATTCATTTCCCACATTGGATGATAATATCATTATTATATATGGTAGTGTTCATGAAATAGATCTTATATTTAAGGGACAAAATTTTCTTAGACCCTTGTTTTGTTTTTTTCAAGCATCAAATGTGTTTTGGAGGTAGGTAGTTGAGTTTTAGATTTGGGGGGCCTTGAACAATTATTTTAAAGGGAATGATAGAAGATACTATGGTGGTTTAATGAGATTATTTGGTTTTAAGTTTTGAATATTTAATGGAGATAGGGTTACGAACAACTGATTTTTTGAGCGACATTTCCTAAGGATTCTCAACACCATGGTGATGAGTGTTTTTGTGATTGTGGATCCTGGGGAAGTCTTGATAGAGTAGTTGTGTGAAATAGGGGGTGTATCATGATGTGGTGGTGGATTACTTGAGTGTGGTGTGTTGATGATTTCATTTTATAAAATAATTAAGATAAAATGACCCTTTCTATGGGAATGGTGATTAGATAATTTCCCTATGGGAAATGGGTGAGGTTGAAACATCTATTTTGGTGGCTGTGGTGGTGTTGATTCATGGTTTAGATAGGTTTTTTTTTATCAATGATGTAAAATGTAACACCCTGATATTTTAAAATAAGAAAATTATATTCAATAGTTTGAAGTAAAAAAACACTGAGTTTATCTTTCTTTATACACAACAATCAATTTATCTTGCATTACAAACAACCCTATGATTTTCATGTTTGATGGCGTATTCAACATGCATCACACAACATAAACGACCAATGATATATATTACCGTTATAACATGGCTATTGGAATGGTGGGTATGAACAAGATTAATATAATGATCAAAATATAGTTTACAAATGAATATATAATTAATTTTTTATTGACTAATTAATTAGAAATGAACATAAAGCCCTTTTGAAAATAAGAGGAAATATTTTTTTGAAAAAATAATTTAATGTGCACAAGAGTGTTTTATACCAATAAACTAAAAAAATAACTCTTTTTGAATTATATTAATTAAATTTTTATATAATATATTCAATCTAATTTTTAACACTCATCCTATGTGTTTTTTAGACGTGAAAATCCAATTTATCGCTTAAAACTATATATTTTTCAAAAAAATAGTTTTGTTGCCTTTTTATGGTGCACTTATCTTAAAAATAAATTTTAAAACTTTTATAAAATTTATTTTTTGAAATAAAAATCATTTTAATAACTGGTATATCATAATTTACTTAGGGTGAATTTTCGTGTTTTTTGGAAAATATTGATTTTTTGGTGAATAGTGTCAAATATCGATTTTTGTAAAAAGTATTTTATTTTAAATAAATTATGTTATTAAAAAGTCACAATACCTTTTGAATATGTTTTAAAGTAACCTAATTTATATATATTCCACTTAATTACTTTTAATCAACTTTATATTTTTTTAGTATAAGTTTGTTTTTGGGTTTAAAAACTAGTTTTCTAAAAACTATTTTAAAAATCACAATTTTATTCATTTTTAATTAATTAAAATAACAAATAATGGGGAATATTTTAAATAAAATTTATAAAATATATATCATTAAATATTATTTTATTTTTATACAATTATTATTATTAGTTATAGAGTTAATATAAAATCATATTTTTCTAAAAAAATACTCTTATTAAAAACCCATTGTTTTGTCGTGTCTACGAGAATAATATTAAATTAAAATTTCTCAATCATGTGAATTGAATTTTAAAAAATAGATTATATATTTGGAATATGTTTAATTTTTAATATCTAATAATTACAACTTAATTTTTTACCAAAGTGATTAGGCAAAATAATTAAAATTAATTACAATGATTAGGGTAAAAACGAGTTTACTTAGTAGTTTAAATTTAATCTTAAGGGAAAAAATGACATATAAACTTTTCAAGAAGCCATTTTATGGACATATCTAGACCTTATACCTTAAATTATCATTTTTAGTCATTATTCTAATCTTGTAGTTGGTAAAAATGTGGGTTCACCGCACTTTCTTTTGAAAAATACTAAGTGTGTCCTCTCCCATACTTTTAAAATCCCCCCTACCCTCCTATCTTCACACATTCAAAAAAAAATTATTTTAGAAAATAAATTACCAAATAACTTATAAAATTTACTCCTCTAATAATATAATCATTAATTTTCTTTTAAATCCAACCAAGGAAGTCCTTTGGAACAAACCAAAAGGAGTTATCCGAAGGAGAGGTAACATTCATCAACATGCATTTCTGTTTTATTTCTTTGTCCACCCCATTAAATTATTATTATACCAAGATTATATAATAACCTCAGTATACTTAATATAATTATATGTTGATATGTAACGTTTATGACCTAAAAACAAAAACAATTTTATTAATTGGGTTACAAAATCATCATTCGTGTGTACAATGTACTATCGCCTTGTGAAGAGATATCATTTACTTTTCCATTACCACCTCTCATGGTTGGAAATAATGATGGAAATAATGTGTATATATTATATTTATGATATTTATTACATAATTATTTATCTGGATTCATTATATCATATACAACCATTTTAAATTTCATATTGTGTAGGATATAATAACGTTGCTCGTGTGTATGGCGGACTACCACCTCACGAAGTGATGCAAAACATTTTTCACTAATGTGTTACATGGAAGGTAGTAAGGGTAACTATAATGAATATATATATGATATAAATAAAATATTTATATTATTAATTACATAATTATCTTTCTATAAATATATTATATCATTTTCTTCTTACTATTTCACATTGAAAAAGTGATATCGTCCTTCCTAGACGTGTGGACTACGACCTGCTCAAAACGATGTGATTATTTTTTCATCACCACATCACAATAATTATATATAATTAAATAATATTTTATTTATTATATAATTATCAATCTATAAAGATAAAATATTATATACCTTCTTTCCATAATGATCATGGAAAAAATGGAAACATTACTCATATGTACGTACGACCTATCGTCACCATGATCACAATATTTGTTCCTTTTTCATAACCATATTCAATGATTAGTTTTAAAAGATTAATTTATGTATAAATATGATAATTATTTCTTGGTTATTATTCTGGATATGTTTAAATAATGACCCCTTTAACCATATTTGACCTACCAAAGTTGTTTTTGACACATAAATTGAATATGGTCAAAATATCCGACTTAAACATAATTGATTAAGTAATTATATATATCTTGTTTATAATTGAAATAAAAGTAATAATAAACTTGTAAAATTTTATCAATAAATTAAATAATTAATATAATTTTATTTTTCAGGAAGATAAATAACACACATGATGAATTAGACTCAAGGTAAGGGTTTTTCTCATCTCACTTTTTTTTTCTGTGAGATATATGCCATATTCACCGCTTATTTTTTTTGTGGTGTATATAATACCCATTAATTTATTTTATTATTATTATACTTAATTTTTTTGGATTTACATATCCATTTTAGGATTACTCTTTCATGGGGATTATGGTTTCAAAGTTACTAAAGCGGTAATGGATTCTTGTCACAATTTTCCTTCTTTGAGATTTTTATTATGTTATAAACCAATCTTATTTTATTAGGTGTATATAATAATTTGAAATGTTATATCATTAATCTACTAATTATTATGATATTATAAGCTTCATTTAATGGTATTACATAATATGGATTACAATTCAAAGTTACCAAAGTGGTGAGAGCCTTTTGCTTCAATCTCATCATTTAACAGAATTGTGTATGATTAAGTATCCGTTGTTGACATATTATAACTCTCACAAAATATCTTATCCTTGGTTTAATCATGATATAATCATTTAATAGTACTATTTTTTTACTCTTTGTTACTTATTACAATTGAGAAAATATTTTTTATGAAAATCAAACTTTGTTTATCTCTTCGGTTGAAAATCTATTTTCTTCCAAAAGTATGTTTTCTAAAAAAAGTTTAAAAAATGTTTTAACATTTTTAAGACTATTTATTAAATTCATTTTTAGGAAAATGTTTATTTAAATTTTTTTTTTCTAAGTAATGTTCTTGTCTCTTTCTGATCAAGGCACTTTTCTAACCTTTTTACAGTGTCAAAGAAATGTTATTTTAATATGCACAACATGCACAGATTTACCCACTATCATGACCATCATTTATCTGAAGCTTCATTTTCAAGCTTATAAGGTTTTTTTTAAAGAAATTTTTTTCTTATTATTATGAAAATTCATAGTTTTTAAAAGTGGGGTTTTAAAATATATTTTTTAAATTTTTTTATGGTTTTAGAAGTGGTTTTAAAAATTAAAAGGATATTTTCCTCAAGAATGTTTCTAAAAATATTTTAATGGTATTTCTATTAATCATTGTCAAAAACAATTGTTTCTACTTATCCTCTACTGGGTATATTTTGTATTGATACCATCCACTTTCTTTCTTTGGATGAAATATGTTTATTTCATAGAGATTGTCATGGAACCCATTTGTTTTCCATGGGTGAATCATATTTGAAAGATATTGTTATGGAAAAATTTTATTTTCCATGATCTAATCATGTCTCAAAGATATTTTACTAGAACTAGTTTATTTTCCATGGGTTAATCATGTTTCAAATAGATTGTTATGGTGCCTATTTTTTTCCATGGGTTAATCACGTTATGAAAAGAATAAAGTTTGTTTTAATTAGTTATAATGAAATAAATTTTCTATGTGCTCTATCCATGTTGTGGTTTTGGGACATTATAAATTATGGGTGCACCCAGATAGCACCGGGTGATCCCATTATATCTTATACAATGGGTACGCCCAGATAGTGCTCTAATACATTAGGTAATGATTATGTTCTATAAAGAATTATATTGGAATTCAGCCCTATGGTTATTCCAATTTTAAGGGTTTTATATGGGTTATGTTAGGGTTTTATAAGATGATGTTACAAGAAATAAATATGTTTTATCTTTGTTTTATATGGGTTTATGATGTTTCATTTGATTAATATTGATATCACATGACACATGATTGTTGATTCTTATGACTTTTTCCTTTTATTGATACCTTATGCGATGTTTTCATATTTAATGATCTAGGTATATATGGGTATGAATATTCATATGTTATACTCATGCACTTTGATTATATCATCATAAACTTATGCTCTTCTTATGCTAATTAATGACATTTATTTATTAATGATTAGATTTTACCTTAATGAGAATTTTAGCTCACCCCTATTATGTTTCATTTTCCCTAGATTAAAAAGAAATTGGTTGTATGAATTATGTCTATAAATGATTTTATATGGATGATGATGATGTATTAATGTGAAAAAGAAAAGTCGGGTTAAGGGTGAGAAATTATCATTTAAATTAATGTGAATTATTTATGTAGTATTTTTTTCCTAATTATCTAAAACTCTAAACCTAAAAGGTTATATAAGTTGTAAGGGATCCAATTTTAAATTTTTATGTTATAATGTTTGGATGAAATTTTTTTTTCACCCTTATCGGCATCAAAGTTATAAATTTAAAGTTTACAATTTCAGCACCAAATCCGAGTGTATAGGTTTCGGGCTATTATAGTTGGTACCAATGGTTTGTTTTGAAAGTTTTTGAGATTATTATGTTTTCATGTGATGTTATCTTAAGAGTTATGGATACCATCATAGGTCTATTAGATTGAAGTTTACTATAAGTTCAAAGTCTTAGACACCCCATTTCAGGGTTTCAAATAGTAAAAATTTTAAAGTTGTTAATGAAATTTTGGGAGAAATTTTATTTTTTTGGGGTATTTTTAACCCCTAGTATCAACATGAAGTGATATTTAGTAAGTAATTATTTTTTTCATGTTTAAATGAAAAAAAGTAAAACATGAAGGTTGGGTGACCACAAGTCGTATTCAGAAAGGCTGTGGTGATTAAACCCACAACCGAAGGGTGAAAAGGGTGTAGTGACAACCACTAGCCTACATGATATCCAGGTTAGTATGACATTTTTATGGGTAATTATTATGTTTATTTAAAATACATATTATATTTTATTTGATGAATAATGATTGATTTATCTTGGAAGAATATATGATTAAATCTTTATAATCCTTGGGTTTTAAATTTCATTTGAAATTTTTTGATTAATTTTATGGATAGTAATTTTTTGAATTATTTGGTTTAAACTTTGAGAATTAATATTTAATTTTTAAGATTATTGTATTATATTTAGGTTTATTAATTTTGGGAATTATCTTACCATGTTCTGACCATTTTTTTGTTTAATTTGTTTGTTTATTAATTTTTTTTGTTTATATTTTTCATTTGGTTTAATTTTTTTGTTTAATGTTTTTAGAGAGGAGGAATAACTTTTTAGGCATTTTATGGTTATATGGTCTTTAAATTTTTATTTTAGTGCTTCAGGAATTAAAAATTAATCTTTAATACTCTTCGTTTGGAAAGAAAGATGAGATTATAGTGGAAATTTATAAAATGATGAAATTAAACTCATCAAGTAAGTATATATCCATTATTCTCTTAGTATAAATGTTAATAGAATTTCTCAACTATATGAAAAAGATATTGAAACAAAAATATTATGCTAGGCCCTTAAGTTTTTATGAACTGATGGTATTTTTAATTAGCACATATTGTTTTTGTTTTGTGGCCCTTAACTCTCCATTGATCATTCACTTTCTTGTGATCAATGAACTCAATCACTCCATATAACTATTTACATGTTTTCTCCATTACCACCTATGTTATCCTATTTGGAAACCAAGTTATGAGTTATTTCATATGACCTCTCTACCTACATTTCTATATTATTAATAATATGTTTTATTAACCCTTCTTTTCATGGTGGGTTTACAATAAAAGTATTTTCAAGTGTCCACCCTTTGATTACCGAGATAAAGTTCAAATTATGAGGATGAAATTTATTAAATGGGAGTTGATGTAACACCCCAATATTTTAAAATAATAAAATTATATTCAATATAGTAAAGTAAATGAAACACAGAGTTTATCTTTCATGAAATGCAACACTTATTTTATATTTCATTACACACAACCCCAATATTTTCATGTTTGATGCTGTATTCAACAAGAAACATGAGACTTAAACAACCCATGATATATATTACCATTATAACCTACCCATTGGAATGGTGGGTATGAAAAGGATTAACTAAATTATAAAAATATGGTTTACACATGTATATATAATTAATTACTTGGTGACTAATTAATTATAAATGTAAATAAAACCCTTTTGAAAATAAAAGGTAATCTTTTTCTGAAAAACTATTTTATTGAACACATGCATGTTTTATAACAATAAATTAAAAAAATCACACTTATTGGATTATATTAATGAAATTTTTAAATAATATATTCTATCTAATTTTTAAAATTCATCCTATGTGTTTTCTAGATATGATAAATCAGATTTATCACATAGAATATTATATTTTTCAAAAAAATAGTTTTGTCACCTTTTTACAACGCACTTATTCTGAACAAATTTTTAATTTTTTTATAAAATTTAATTGTTAAAATAATTTTTTTTAATTATAATATCAAAATTTACTTTGAGTGAAATTTTGGGATTGTTTCAGAAAATATTGATTTTTAGTGAATAGAGATAAATACTAATTAAAAAAGTCTTTTCTGTTCAATAAATTATGAAATTTAAAAGTCCAAATATATTTTGAATATTTTTTAAATTAACCTATGTTATATATAATCTAATTAATTACTTTAAATTAAATTTATTTTTGTTTTTAGGATAAGTTTGTTTTTGGGTTTAAAAACGTGTTTTTCAAAAGCTGTTTTAAAATGCATAATGTTTCTATTTTTAATTAATTAAAATAATCCATAATAGGGAATGTTTTAAATAAAATTTATATAATATATATCATAAAATATTATTTTATTTTATACAATTATTATTATTATTCATAAATTTAATATAGAATCTTCTTTCCCTAAAAAAATACACTTATTAAAAACTTGCTGGCTCACTATGTCTATGGGAATAATATTGAATTAAAATTTTCCACTTATGTGAATTAAATTTGGAAAAATGGATTTCATATTTTGAATTAGAATAATTTATAAAGTCTAATTATGAAAACTTAATTTTTTACCAATGTGATTGTTAAAAAAAATTAAAATTAATTACAATGATTTGGGTAAAAACAAGTTTACTTAGTGGTTAAACATTAAATTTAATGGTAGAATAAACTTTAAACCTATAAAAAACCCATTTTGAGGTCATATTTAGACCTTATACCTTTAATTCCTTATTTTGGTGCATTATTGGATCATTTTGGTAGGTAAAA
The DNA here is from genome assembly GCA_963277665.1 of Viscum album. Taxonomy (NCBI): domain Eukaryota; kingdom Viridiplantae; phylum Streptophyta; class Magnoliopsida; order Santalales; family Viscaceae; genus Viscum; species Viscum album. The sequence continues at coordinate 1,789,791,395 of OY728146.1, forward strand.
ACGTGGGTTCACCTAACTTTGTTTTGAAAAAAACCAAGTGTGTTCTCTCCCCCACTTATAAAAGGCCACCCCCTCTTCCTATATTCACACCTTCTAAACCAATTGGTTTATAGAATACATACCCAAATAAATTCTAAAATTACCTTATCTAATCCTAGAGGCCTTAATTTTGGCATAAATCCAATCAATGAAGGCCTTTCGTGCAATCCAAAAATAGTTTTTCGAAGAAGAGGTAACATTCATCAACATGTGTTTTTGTTTTATTTCTTTATCCAACCCATTAAATTGTTATTATACCATGATTATATAATAATATTAGTATATAAAATATACTGAGATGTTTTTATGTTAAGGGTATTACTTAAAAACATAAAAACCTCTATCAAATGGGCTACGAAATCATCGTTCGTGTGTACAGCGGACTACAGTCTCACGAAACATTGTCATTATTTTTTTCATTACCACCTCTCATAGTTGAGAATAATGATGTAAATAATGTTTATATATTGTATTTATAACATAACTATACCTTTTTATTCATTATATCATATATTACCTTTTTACATTTCATACTGTAGGGGATATGATAACGCTTCTTTTGTGTATTATGGACTACCACTTCGCGAAGCAGTGTGAAGCTTTTTTCACTAATATGTTACATGGAAGGTAATAAGGGTAACCATAATGAATATATATGATATAAACTAAATAATTAATCTATTTATGACATAATTATATTATTTTAAATATAGTATATCATTTTATTCTTACCATTTCTCACAATAAAAAAGTGATAACATCATTTACGGACGTGGGGACTACCGCCTCCTCAAAGCAATGTGATTATTTTTTTTCTTCACAAAATCACAATAATGATATATATAATTTTATATAAAAAAATTTTATGGTATTTATTATATAATTATAATTCTATAAAAATAAAATATTACACACCTTCTTTCCATAATGATCATTAAAAAATGGAAATGTTACTCATGCATATGTACGGTCTACCGTCTCCATTACTGTAACGTCAGTTCATTTTTTGTTATAATATCCCATTATTTGTTTTAAAAGAATAATTTATGTTTAAATATTATTTTACTTAATGATTATTATTCTAGATATTTTTAAATAATGACCCCTTTGACCATAATTAACATACCAAAGTTGTTTTTGAAACATAATCCAAATGTGGTCAAAACATCTAACTTAAACTTAATTTATTATGTAATTATGTATATCTTTATAAGTGAAATAGAAGTAATAATAAATTTGGAATTTTTTCTCAATAAATTAAATAATTAACATAAGTTTATTATTTATGAAGATAAAGAACAAGCGTGATGAATTAGACTCAAGGTAAGGGTTTTTCACATCTCCCTTTTATTTCTATAAGATATATGCCATATTAACCACTTATTTTTTTTAGTGCATAAAATGAACATTAATTTATTTTATGATTATTATAATTAAATTTATGGGGATTTACTTATCTATTTGTGGATCTCTCTTTCATGGGGTTTACTGTTCCAAAGTTACCATTGTGGTAATGGATTTTTGTCACAATTTTACTTTTTTAAGAATTTTGTTATTATATATACCTATATTGTTTTATGAAGTTTATATAATAATCCTTTGAAATGTTATATCATGAATATTCTTATTCTCATGATATTATATGTTTAATTTAATTTTATTCCTTGATGGGGATTATGTTTCAAAATTACCAAAATGGTGAGAGTCTTTTGTTACAATCTCATCATTTATTAGAACTATGTATGAATAAGTCTCCATTTTGGAAATATTATATATCTCATAAATTATTTTATAATCTATTTATTCATGTAATTTTAATATAAAATTATCATTTTACACACTTTGGTAGTTATAATAATTGAGAAAATGTTTTTAAGAAAAATGGACTTTGTTTAAATCTTCAACCAAAAATCTGTTTTCTAAAAATGTTTTAAACTTTTTAAAATGATTATTAAATTATTTTAATTTTTTTCCTTAAAAAGGTTTTCAATGTAATATTCTTGTTGGTTTCTAGTCAAGGCACTTTTCTAAACTTTTTATAGTGTAATAGTAATGTTCTTTTAACATGCATAACATGTCTAGATTTACCTACCATCATGAACATAATTTCTATAAAGATTTATTTTAAAGTTTATAAGGTTATTTTTAAATAAATTTTTTTCTTAATGTTATTGAAATTAATATTTTTTAAAATTGTTTTTTTCAAATATTTTTTTTTCAAAATGTTTTATGATTTAAAAAGTTATTTTCAAAATTAAAAGGATATTTTCCTTAGGAAATTTTTTAATAGTATTTTAATGGTATTTAAATTCATTAATTTCAAGTAGTATTGTTGTTAATTATCATTCACTAGGGATATTTTGTATTGATACCATAATTTTTCTTTAAATGTAAGGATCATGTTTGTTTCAAAGAGATTGTCTTAAAACCCATTTCTTTTCCATGGGTTAATCATGTTTCAAAGAGATTATTATGGAATCAATTTTTTACATAGTTTAATAATGTATCATATATATTTTCATGAAACTCATTTATTTTCCAGAAGTTAATCATGTTTTAAAGAGATTGTTATGAAACCCATTTCTTTTCTATGATTTAATCATTTTATGAAAATAATAAAGGTTTTTTAATGAGTTATGATGAAAAAAATTCTCTATGTGATTTATTCATGTTGTGGTTCTTTGAAATTATAAATGATGGGTGACCCTATATATCATCGGGTGATCCCATTATAGCTTTTTTAATGGGTGGACCCAGATATATCTCTAATGTATTATCTAATGATTATTTTTTTGAAGAATTTATATTGGTAGTCATCCATATGGCTATTCCAATTTTAAGGGTTTTATAAGGGTTATATGAGAAGATATTCCAAGACACCAATATGTTTTATATTTTATTTCTATGGTTATATGATATTTCATTTGATCAATATTGATATCACAAGGAACATTATTGTTTATTGTTATGTATTTTTAATTTATAAATGCCTTATGCCATGTTTTAATGTTTAATGATCAAGGTATTGATGGGTATGAATATTTCTATGTTATACTCATTCACTTTTATTTTTTCATTATACCATTATTATCTTTTTATGGTAAATGATGACATTCATTTGTTAATGCTTACATTTTCCTTACTTATAATTTGAGATCACTCCTATTATACTTCCTTTTCCCCAGTTTATAAATGAATTGGTTGAACAAATTATGTCTATAATTTGTTTCATATTGATAATGATGATGTATTAATGTGAAATAGTAAAATATGGGTTAAGTGGGAGAAATTATCATTTAGACTCATGTGAATTATTTATGTATGATTTTATTCTAATTCTCTAAAAAAATAAACCTAAAAGGTCATATTGGATGTAATTTATCATATTTTCACTTTTGATGTTGTAAGGTTTTCATAGAAAAAATGGGTTACCCTTATTGGTATCAAATCCAAAAATGTGAATTTTACGATTTCATCACTGAATATGAGAGTGTGGGTTATGAGATGTTATATAAATAGCGAGGTAGGTCCCTATATTCCATGGTATTTATTATGGTGTGATTTAAATGGAAGGGGGAATTAATATATAACTTGGTGGGCTTCCAAAGGGAACTATGGTTTAGAGAAAGACAACTATATTGAGTACCAATAATATGTAGTAGTGGTTAGTCTGATTTATAGAAGAGTGAAACAAATTTAGAGATTTTAGGGGGTTATCCATTTTGAATATTTGATATTTCATATCTTTATTTGAAGGAGGATACTATAGTTATTTTTAATTCCTACACACTATAGTGAATTTTGATTTATTTTCCATATAAATAAGGGTTGTCCATTATTCTTAGTTTGAACTTATTCTTTTATCTTGAACCCTAGCTAGTTATAAGGTCTCTTTCTAAAGTGTTTATTATATTTTTAATGATCCTAAAATTCTTGATTCATGAATTTGATACTACTTCAATCTAAGTTATCCTTATCATATATTTTTCTTCATTCACCCTATTCCTTATTCCAAGATAGTGACATTAGTGTTGATGATTTTTTCCAATAGAGCATGGTTGATGTTTTTATGATGAATGTGATAGTACTGGTTGCTAGAATCCATTTTGAAATATCATGTGCTAGATTAGATTTTCATGACTTGGAATTGATCATATTATTGAGGTAGTATAGTTCTAAGCTTCTTTCTATATACTGATATTTCATGTTTCTTGATATGTTTTGGAGTTACCTAAGTTAACTTATTAAACTTGAAACCCTTAAATTTCTATCCTCATGAATATAATGAATATAATTATCATAATTTACCATTTATTTTTATAACCTTCAATATGAATTATTGAAATAAATATCATTATTTATTGAAACCTCATTTTATATTCTATGGTCTATGTTTTTTTTGTATCACTTAAACCAATAATAAACTACCCATTCCAGATAATAATTTGGATGTGGTAAGTTATTACTCTCTCCTAGGGCATGGTGGTGATGGTTTGGTATTTTGGGAGGGATTGTTATTTATTTTATGAATTTTACTATTATAATCTTCTAACAGGACCTTATTTGGTCCAAGGGAAGGGGTTTCCTTTTATTTTTCATTTACCTTATCCTTATCTCATATAGGGATTGTTATTTAGTTCAAAGGGAGGGTTTATTGTTTGCCTTTTTTTTTCATATTACACGGATTTATTATGACTTTGATATAGAACCTTTCCCTAGATTTCATGATTAATTTATTTTAATTTATGAAATAGTAAATGTTAGTTCTGTTGTGATATTATAGGCATTATGGGATCTATTTATATTACAACCCATGTAAAATTCCTACTATTGTGGATATATAATTAAAAAATGTAACAAATAATACTAATAGAGTATATAAGATAAATCATTATATTGTTAAGGATTAAAAGAATTATATATTTAAATAAGAAGTGAGACACATATAATGAATCAATGAAAATATAGAAATTTATATTGATTAATGAGAGTAATTTCTAGATTGATGAACATAAGGTTATTATGGGGTCAAGAGTATCACTTAGGTTGAGTAGGATTATTGTATTATTAATGTTTGTCACAATGGGATAGATTTTAGGGATGTGTATTATTATAGTGATAGTTACTCTCATTCCCATAAGATTTGTTCAGCCACCATCTAGTTATAGTGTTTAGTTGAGATTATGTGAGTGAGGTTATTAGGAGGCTACGTGGGTTCGTTGATGAGGTAATTATGAAAGTTTTATGTGATAAGAGTCATGATAGAGTATGGTTGTAATTAAGTGGTTAGGTTGAAATGTTAGGTAGTTTTTAATTCTTTAACAACATTTTCTTGTGATGGTGATGTGTGGGGTTAAGTCTGGTTTTTGTCATCGGTAAACATATTTAAGTAATCATGTTTAATTAACTAAATGATTAATTGAATAAGTAAACTTAATATTAATGGACGATTTAAGAATTTAACATGGTGTTTTAGTAGTGGTATCCCATGAGTTGAGACAATTTACTTGATTATGGAATGATTTTATTAGTTTTTCTTCCACCGCATTATTAACCCTGCACTTATTTCCTTGATATGTATCACTGACTGTTATGATTTATCTTCATTGCTTGATTGATTTCATGTGTGATTGTATTCTTGATTCATATGATTTTTTGTTTCAATGTTCCTTATTTGTGATTCTATGACACTATATATATAGACTATAATGGATCAAGGGTTCAACTCATGCACCTATTATGGGTTTTAATAGTTGAAGGTTATAACATGCACACATTTACCTTAGGATATGATATCTTAGGGTTATGTTAAGTTCATATAATGTGATGACTCATGGTATTAAAACATTTTGATGAGGTCATGATGAGATGCATGAGGGAATATGATATGATGATGATGTGGTAGTGATGAGATACATTAGGTTTATTATGTGATGATTATTTGGTTGTGATGGGCTACACAATGTTCATGATGTGGTGAAGATGCAGTTTTGATAGGCTACACGGGGTATAGGATATAGTGATGATATGGTTGTGGCTATGATGATGTGGTAGTTATGATGTGGATGTGGTTTTGGTTATGTTAATGGGTTTTTATAGTGAATATTATGCTAACTAGAGATGTTACACATCTACCTTTGTTATGTAATTCTTTATATGTGGAACATATCCATGGATAATGGTTGTACATAAGTTATTATACATTGCCCTTGACTGCGATTCGTGGTCTAAACTTTATCTTGTTACTAGATTTTCCTTACTTAGTTGTTCTAACACATTTCTATCCAGACACATTGATTTCAAAATGATGTTGATTTTATTTATAATATGATCCTACTGAGTGCTACTAGTTTCTTAACCCTTTATAGTGTTTCTGAGTTGTTTTGTAGGAAAACTTAAGGGAGAATGAAGATGTTTCTGTTCAGGTAGCTAGAGTGGAGCCTTAGTATTTCCTATAGTTATTTTATTAATGATTCATCTAGTTATAATTGGGATTGTGAAATTTTAACTCGTTATTTATATATATATATATATATATATGGAGTTTACTGGTGGATTAGTTATATTTTCCTTGGAATAAAGAAGGCAATGCCTCCCCTACTTGTAATAGTTACCATTGGTGCCATTCATCATCCCATAGTCTATTGAAGGTGGGATTTATGGGTTACTCTTTCTTACTTATCCAACCTAAGAGGGTTTTCAGTGGGGTTAATTCATAATAGAGTGGTATTATATATTTTGTTTGGAAGATAATATGAAGTTTGGAGTTGGGAACAAGTGAGGCTTGCATGGTCTTGTTAGGGTGGTGGTGTCATTTAACCTTAACCTATGATATAGGTGAGGAATTTGTTAGAACACATAAATTTTGGGACCCTTGTGATTGATTAAAAATCCATAATTCCATATATTCAAGCTAAGAAATAGGTATCATTCCCCCCAATGATTGGATAGAAGGACCACGACATCCAACTAAGAAATTTTAAGTGAGATTGCACTGATTACAGGGTAAATAAATCTTGGAATTGTTCAGGCATCACTATAATAGGTAGTATTTTTAATTTTAGTTACATTTAATATGTTTATTTATGTTGAAAAACATTTATATGATGTAATATTTATAATTAAGTTTCATCCCTTTTGATAAATTGATTCATAATTAATTAAACATGCATTCTTACAAATCTTGACATAATATGATGCTTACTTATTCTTTTCTCAAAATTACATGTTTATTTTTATAATTAGATGTTTAATGAATGTAAATTTAAAAACCTATAAGACCATGTAAAGAATTAAAAGTTTTGTTTTAAATTAATTTTATAGTATGATACTATGAACTTATTAATGATGAATCATGTCTAAAATTTTGTAGTTTCAATGTATAAATTTCTAGAAGAATCTTGATTAAGAATGCCTTTGATGAATAAATATTGATTGAGTTAAAAGATTTTAAAAACAATTTTCTAATAGAATATTTTATATTTTTAAATTATTAATATGAAATAATATTCCATATGTTATGTTTATCTAATAATTCAAGATTTTTTTGAATTAAATTCAAGTTATAAGTATAAAATAATTTTTCTTACAAAACATATTTTACTTATAAATTCTTCTTACTTAGAATGTGCGAATCAATTAAATGTTTTGATGAATGAAATTTATTTGATATAATTAAAAAAGGAAATCAATAATTAATTATTTAAATTGAGAATAAAGTCGATATACCTAAACTGATTATTGTATATAGCATGTCTAGGAGTGTTAAATTCTATAATCAATCTATTGTGCAAGAATACTAAGGTATGTAACATGTTAATAGTTATCTATTCCATATCAATCATGATGATATCCATCCATCATACATGATTTATATTTGGTGTCTCATTTATTTTTCTATTTTTTAATTAAGTTTTAAGCACACAATAATGTTTAGTGTAAAGTATGATATGAGTTAAAATGGCACTAATATAATAATAAAGAAATTACTATGATGTGAGTATTGTAAGCATGTAAGGATTCTATAGAATTATTAAAATTATGAATTCATTAGTATTGAAAATACATGTACATATCCCATGAAATATTTCTTTATTACTATGTAATGGTCATTGATTGTTATCTTGACGAGTTGAATACTAGCATTCCATATTAATGAATTTTTTTCTTAAAGTTTCATGCTTGTTTTTGTTGTTTTCCATTTGTAATGATTTATGAAATGAAGATTTATAGATTTTTTTTGATATCCTTGGAGGTGGTGATGTGCTAACTGTTATTTATTTATATCATTGGATACTATTTGAAATCGATAGATGTGGTTTTATTGATTCTATAAATTTTTTATTGTATTGTATTATATGATGGAATACAGAATTATAGATATCTATTCGGTGTCTAAATTCTAATGGTATTAATATTTTTATGCCATATAATTCGGTATATGGATCTCTTACTATGGTTTAGGGTTGGAACCCAATTCTGGGTTGGTCGAAAGGTTGAGGCTCCTTCCATGTTATTAATATTATTTATAAGATATGTGACAACCTAGTTTTTTGATGTTAGGTTAAATATATTCCAATGAAGTATCATTAATATGTTGGGTGAAGGAAGGTGAATGACAAAATTTAAGATAGATCTTTTCTAAAATTACAGCGGTAAGAAGTACTGAAGTTCCTCTATGGATCATCCATCTAGGATGCTGAGGGATGGTTAAAATATATTAATGTTTCCCTGGAATTAGTGAGGACTCTATAATGATTTCGAGTCACAATGGTGGGTGGTTTTCTTTATAAGATAGCTTGAGGATGTTGGAAGATGGAGCATGGTGACCCATATGGGATGCCCTGGATGAAATTTCATAAGATATTCAATAAGGATTTTATATCTCATGTGTATATAGATATCCACATGAATGATCCCTCTTTATTTTTAGTGGGTTGAGATGATTTTTTTGATTTGTGAGTCTCAAGTTTTTCAGAAGGTAAGAGTCTGGTGATCTTGTAGAGTTAGAGTGTAGCTTCAAACCATGTGGTTGAGTTGATTTAATTTCCCTATGTCTTATGAGATGATTTGTTTTCATTATAATATTGTGGTGAATTGAAATTATAACTTCCCTATAGTTCTTTTTTCCCCTTGAGTTAGGTATGGTAATTTTTATTTTTTGGTATAATGGTTAAGTTACATTGGTTAGTTAGTCATTATATATTGAGTTTTGATGAAGGGTCTATGGATAAGCACATCCTGAGTCAATATCCTTATTACTTTTGTAATGATTTTTTTTTTAAAAATATTTTTAATTTTTTTTGTTTGAATTTTTTCCATTTCATGATTTTATTCCATTTATCTTAAAATGGTTTTGAAAATTTTAATGTGATTGATTTAATGAGTATATTTACTTAATAATTTGAATGATTTTATAAGTAAGGTATGTTATAGGTTGGTAATTATACCCAAATTTTATTTATAAAACATTTATGTGATTTAAATGATGATTCTAAAATATGGTTTTGAAAATAAGAGTTTGTTTATTTTTGGTTAAATGAATGAATTATTACCCTTGTTGGAAATTTTTGATAAACATTCTATTTTTTTTAAAGTTAATTGTTTTCAATAAATATAAAGGAATTAAATGGTATATAGATTAGTATAATATATTTATATTCTGTTGTGTCCTTTACATATGGTGATTTAGTGAAGGTATTATTAAATCAAGATCTATTTTTGTGAGTTATCTCACTAGGTTTTTATTTTGGTGTCACCCATTCCTATTTTACTTTTTTGGGTTTTTTTAATTCTTGAGGTCGAGAATTGTTTGATAGGTATCTGATATATGGAACTAAAATTTCTTAAACATTTAATTTATCATTTTTTGTTGTTGGGGGTGTCCATAGGTAGGGAGTTGAGTTTTGGATCTATGTGTCACAAAATTATCATTTTAAAGGGTGTAATAGATGTCATACTGATAGTGATGTGAGTATAGTGGGTTATCTTTTTTGGAGAGTCAGTGGAGTTAGGGTTACAAACATGTAACTTGGTGAGTGACCTGGAAATGGTGGTTATCCTTTTTACGGTGGTGTGTGTTTTTAGTTAGTGTGGTTTTTAGAGATAACTTGATGGAGTAACTATGTGAAATAAGGGAGGTGTTGTATGTTATGGTGGTGGTAACCTTTAGCATGATGTTTTGAGTATTTCACTATGTGACATGAAGAGTGGTGAATTTTCCATTTCTATGGTAATGATGCTTGGATAGTTTCCTCGTGGGAAATGGGGAAGGCTGAAATGACCATGGTTGTGGATATGTTGGTGTTGAGTCAAGGTTTGGATGGGTTTCACAACAATTTTTTAACTTAAAAGGGATGTCCCTTTAGTGTTATTGAATAAATGAGAGGAATTCTTATATACTATGGTGGGATTCCAAAGGAAGTCTTGGATGAGGCTACCATGGACTTTTTGGGTACCAATATGATGTGGTGATGTTCATGCCAGTTTTGAAATGGGTTAAATGAATACTAAGATTTAAGGGTTTTATATATTTTTAATATATGAGATTTTAGATATTTTTATACTGAGTCCATTATAGGAGTTTTGAATATATCCATTCCATGATGAAGTATATACAAGTTTTACTATAAATAGGGGCCCACCATTCATCTGGGTTTGACATTTTTATTTTCTCTCAAACCCTAGCTAGTTCTAGGGACACTTTTTAAAGTGCATAGTCATCCTTTTAAAGAACCTAACCTTCTCGGTTCATAGAATTAAAACTCCTTTGATATGAGGTGTCCTTCTCATCTCTTTTTATGAATTATTCTTATTCCTTATTCTGCCATGGGAGAATCAATGTTAATGAATGATTTTGGAGTATTATGGGTAATTTTTTGATAATGAATGTGATGATATATGTTGATGTAATCTATTGTGAAATATAGGGTGCTCGAAACAATTATCTTAGATTAGAATTAGTTGGATTGTTTTGGTAAGGGATTTTTGATATTCCTTCTATCTTTTGATAATACATGTTGCTTAATTTTATGTGGAACCACCCAAGTAACATTTTTGAACCTATAAACATTTGATTACTAGACCGTTGAATCGAATGAAAGGAATTATCATCATCCTCATTTGAATGCTTTCCCCTTTTATGTGAAAGCTTAGAATAACCATCATTCTTGATTGAAACCTCTATTTATATCCTAAAAAATAATTATTTTTTAATCCATTAAATTACTGATAAATTACTTATTGGAGATTATGATTTAGATATAGTAATTTCTTACTCTCTCCTCAGGCTTGATGGTGGTTTTTTTTCTGGGGGATGGGTTGTTGTTTATTTTATGAATTTTTATACTATACACATATCTCAAGATTTTTTTAGGGGAAGTGGTTGTATTTTATTATTCATTTTTATTATCCTACTCTCCTATTCGGATTATTATTTGTTATGGGGAGAGGGGTTATTTTTTTCCTCTCATTTTTACATTACTTGGATTTATTAATCCTTTTTTAACTATTTTCATTGGATATTTCAGTCCTTTCATTCAATTTTTGTAATATTAAAATTTAATTATGCTGTGATATTCTAGAAGTTGTTGAAGCTATTGATATTACAACCCATGCATAATGGGTATTATGGGTGGAATGAAATTGATAAAAGGAACGTAGAATATTAATGGAGAATATAAAACGATGAATTTGATTCCTTGTCATACTGGATTTAAGTATTATGTATTTCATAATAAATATTGTGCTGAATTAATGAAATTATAATGAATCATATATATAAGATTCTTCTTATGATTGTAATAAAATAGTTCTAGTGGGTTCTTGACATTCTTTGTATGGTGGGATGAGGCTTTACCCACTAGGATGCCTTAGTGTTTGTGTTATTTAGTTTCTTGAAATCCTCTCTACATATAATAAATACATACATGAGACATAGAGAATGATTACATGTTAATAAAGAAATTAATATTTATTAATGTGATTAATATCTAAAGAGATGAACCTTAGGTGATTATGGGGTCAAGAGTATTGCTTAGATTGAGTAGTCCTATTGTATTATTAAGATTTTTGATCTTATAATAGTTTTAAGAGATGGGTATGGTTAGAGTAAAAGTTCATTTCATTTCTTGAAGGTTAGTTTAACGACATAATAGTTAGAATATTTAGGTGATATTATGTATGTGAGTTTAAGGAGGTTATATGGTTTTTTGATGAGGGAGTCCAACAAGTCTTAAGTGATTTTATTCATGGGTGAGTACGGTTGTGATTTGGTGGTTGGGTTAAAATTTTGGGAAATGATTAGCAATTGACTGGTGTTGTCTTTGGATGGTGATGTGTAGAGTTAATTCAAAGTCGTGTTGTAGGTAATCATATTTAAGTGGATGTGTTTATTTATTTAATTTATTAATTAAATTAGTTAATAAAATATTAATAGGTGATTTAATAATTTATCTTGGTGTTTTAGTTATAGTATCCCATAAACTCAGAGTATTTACATGATTATGAAATAATTTGATTAGTTTATTTTTTGATGAATTATTAACACTATTCTTATTACCTTGAGATATCTCATTGTCTGTTATTATATTTTTTATTGATTTATTGATATCCTTTGTGATTGTATTCTTGAATCAAATGATTTTATGTTCATGTATTGTTTTTCCATGATTCTATGACACAATATATATGTAGGATTTAATAGATCAATGGTTCAAAAAGTGTACCTATTTTGGGTTTTAATGGATTATGGTTATAACATGTACACATTCCACTCATGCTATGATGTCTTAGGATTAGGTCATACTCTTGGCTTGTGTTGGTTAATAGTTATGACATGGGATGATGAGGTCACGATGAGCTGCATGGGGTTCAAGATGTGATGATTATGTTGTTATAAGAGGATACATATGGTGAATTATGTGATGATGATGTGGCTATGATGGGATGAATGAGATGAAGGATGTGGTGATAATGTGTTTTTATGGTCTCCATGAGGTTTATGATGTGATTATTATGTGGTTGTGGTTTGTGATTTTGTCGTATTTATAATAATTGTGGTTCATAGTGTATATTTTTGTAACTCAAGAAGTTAGTAATCTCTCATGATTATTTTTTTATTTGTATGTGGTATGTCACTTTGGATTACAATTTTTATATAGTTATGATACATCTCCCTTGACTGTGATTGGTGGTTTGAAATTTCCGTAGTTACCAAATTTTACTTACCTAATTGTTTTTATACATGTTTTTCCCAAAATATTGATTTCACATAGATGCTGATTTTTTAGGAATATGATCCTACTAAGTACTCCTAAGTTCTTAACCCTCTATAGTGTTTCTATTTTGTTTTTTAGGATAACTAGATTGATAATGAGAATTTTGTTATTCACATAGCTAGAACAGAGCCTCAGGAGCTTTGTCTTGTGTCTCCTCTGGTTGTTTTGTTTATGTTTCATGTAGTTATAGTTTGGTTTGGGAAATGTTAACTTTTAACTATATACATATATATATATATATATATATAAACTTGAATGGTGAATTGATTATATTTTCCTAATAATAGAGGGGTAATTCCTCTTATACTTGTGATAGATACCTTTGATTCTATTTTTCAACCCATATCCCATTAGAGGTGTGATTTAGGGGTTACTTCTATCTCCTTTTATAACCCTGTATGGATATTAGTAGGTGTGGTTCATGAAACTATCATTCATATCATAAGGTGATTACACATTTACCAATATCCCCCCAAATTTGTCATCCCATAAATATTACATGAATCTGTCTTAATTACAAAAGATAAACTTTAGAATGAGATCTTAATTATTATTTAATATATCATACAATTAATATATATCTTCATATTTATTTGTTTTTATAATTATAGTAACAATAATACTTTACTGCAAAATTATTCATGCATATTACTCATGAACCTTCATATCTGGTTCACCAGCACATGTTCTCTCAACTCTGTTTCTCAATGAAACATCAATAATTTTTTCTTCTAGAGAGTATCTTATATTTTTTAAGAATTAACATAAATTATAAAAAAAATATATATTATTCTCATGAATATTTCCTTAAAAAGTCAATTACATATTCATTTTGAATTCTCTAAATAATATAATATGATTTTATTCAAAATATAGAAACTGATTTTTAAAAATACCTCTAAAATATATTTCATATATTATGTAAAGACCCGGAAATCCTGTTGAATTTTCTTTCTTAAATACATTGGAATTTTACAAGTCCGCGGTTTCTGACGGCGCTTGATTCCGAGGCCCGGAATGTCCGAAATCATTTTCTGAAGTTTTTTTCAGGTACATTCAGTGAACGTACGAGCGGGATTTTATATCTTTTGAAACGATGCTCGGAATTGAAATCCGAGGACACCGATGAACTCGCAGCACCGATATTTTCTTAAGTATACCTTTACCACAGTTGCATTTGGTTGAGAGCAGAAGTTACATTTTGGAGATTCTTAAAAAATTAAATAAAATTATGTGTGACATAATTTTTATTTAGGTGGTGGTTATTTTTTTTTCTTCAAATGGAAGTTGGAGGTGGGGCCCACCGCCCACATAACCTCCCATGGGAGGATATTTTGTGGTAGGGCGCACAAAAGTTCAAACCCTTCAACTCCCCTTGAACCCCTTTAACTCTTGAACTTCCCTCTTAATGTGCCAACTCTTCCTTGTATTTAATTAATTGAGGCCTTTGAAATTCTTTCCAACTCCTTGTATTTAATTAAGTGAACCAACTTAATTAATTAATTTTAGTGTTTGAATTCTTTTGAATTCATTTTTCCAGCATTAAAATGAGAGATTATATTCTTTTATTTGGGTTGGCATAAACATTGTGGGTAGAAATAAAGAGAGGAGGAGAACTCTTGGAAGAACATCAACCTCTCGATGAAGAACGCTCCTCATCTCTGAAGAACGTGAAACAACACCTTCTATCTTCTTCAACCGGAGCAAGGAATGGAAGCACCACCGCCCACGAAGTATACCGAGGGCATCGTCTCGACTCGACTTCACCGAGATCTTCTCCCACCGATGTTGATGGAATGAAGTCCGTCTTCCGTGACGCCCATCTTTCGTGATGCCCGTCTTCCGCGACTCATCAAGAGAACATCGAAATCAAGGTAGGGGAATTTTTGTATTAATTTTAAATATGAGATTAAAACTTCGTTCTTCATGGTATAAAATTCTGGTTTGGAAAACCAAATGTTATCAAATGACAAGGAGGGTTCGGATCGCACGAACACGGCCTAACCCTACCCTTTGTTGTTTCCATTTGATGACGTCGAAGGTGGAGCCAAAAGGGCGCAGTGCCGTCCCACCGCGCTGAAGAATAACTGTAGCCAGGAGGACCGCGACAGACGGAAGAGGAACCATGGCCGGGAGGGCTGCGATGGTAGAAGAGGCGTAGCGCCGTCGCGCCGCGCTGTAGAGCCAAAAGCCGGGTCCAGGCCAGGCCATGGTGGTGGAGGACCGGCGCCGTCGTGACTTTCGCATGGAGGAAGACATGACTCTCAACCATGGGCCGCTCGGTTGGAAGAACCGGCCGGCTACTGCCGGCCGAGCTGGAGGACCACTGTGCCCGCAGACGCCACGTAGTGGAGCAGACCGCGGCCCGATTCCGCGGGCCGCTCTGCTGGGTGAAACAGTCGGCCGCCTGCCTGCTGAGCTTGAAAAACCTCAGTTCCCACAGGTACCGTGTCAGGAGAACCTCAGCCCACGTTTGCGGGGCGTTTGCGCTGGGCAGAATCGGCCAGCTACGGCCGGCCGACCAAAGGAAGAGGCGTCACCGCTTGGCGCCGCCGGGCGAACCGGACCAGGCCGCAACACAGTTCGGGTCCACAGGTGGGTCACGCCCCACCAATTCAGGCCGACTCCCCAACCGGGTCGGACCCATTGAGCTGGGTCGGGCCGACCCGCCAGCCCA
Source organism: Viscum album (assembly GCA_963277665.1). Lineage (NCBI taxonomy): Eukaryota > Viridiplantae > Streptophyta > Magnoliopsida > Santalales > Viscaceae > Viscum > Viscum album. Next base: position 1,789,807,388 of record OY728146.1, read on the forward strand.
CTTGGCTTGACGGGCCAGGCCCGACTTCGCTTAAATGTGAATATATTCATGTCTGTGCATCAGAAAGATGCGCCGTCTATGGAATTGGGACCCTTGTGAGGAGGCGGTCCTTTTTCAATACTCTAATTGATTTTTGGACAACTTTCAAAAATGGCCGGGTTTGGATCAAGCGTAAATCCAATCGGGCCTCTGGAACGGAAATGCCAATAACTCTCAGACCGGGTGTCCGTTTGACACGCTGTCTGTCACATTGGGTTCCTTATGATGAGACAGAACTATGAGATATAGAAACTCAGGACTTCGTGATAGTTGATGTATCAACACTTGAATCGAGTATCGGACCTTCCCGGAATCAAGCATGCTGTGTGCGGGAACCTTAGAGATGGCTGTGACGACTACTGTACCAGAATCCTCCGTGGGTTCGACAGTGATGACTATTGTACCAAAATCCTCCGTGGGTTCGACAACGATGACTAATGAACCAGAATCCTCTGTGGGTTCGACAATGATGACTTCTGAACCGGAATCCTCAGTGGGTTCGACAATGATGACTATTGTACCGGGATCCTCCGTGGGTCGGACAGTTCTGACTTCTGTTCTTGTATCCTGTGTGGGTCCGACACAATAGCTGGTCCTGTATTCTGTGTGGGTCCGACAGCTTAGCTAGTCCTATATCCTGTGTGGGTCTGACATCTTAGATGAATCGGTGACTACATCTGATCATCTCTATCTCTATATGAAAGATGTATACCTGTGTGAGCTGAGTCTTGTCTTTCAATCATTATCATCAATGTTATTGACTTTATTTCTTGTGTGGACTGGGTTATGCTTGGGCTTGAGAGTTGGAGCCGAACTGTGATTGGTAACTTAGGTATATGTATGGGCATATACCTAAGTAAGGTTGGTTGATACTTCGTGATTGTATCTTTCTTCTGTGGTTTATCCTTTGTGGATTCTGGGATAACTTTGGGGGTCTTGAGGTCCCTACTGAGTATCGTTATACTCACCCCTACACGGGCTTTGCCCGCACTTCGTTGTGTTGGTTGTAGACGACGGACACCACTGATCAAGGTAGAGAGTTGTAGAGCTGGAAGGTACCCAGAGGTGGACCATTTGGCGAGATGTACACAGAGAGGACAGACATACCTGGGGTGCCGAGGAGGCCATATGTACTCACCCTTCAGGTGAGATTTCTGGAGGACGACTCAGTAGTTGTTGTTTACCTTTCTGCAGTTTTACTAGTTTTTCAGTTGTTTGTACTTTAATGTTGGGCTTGTATTTCTGACCCCTTTCCTTTCAACACTTTCTTTTGTATACCGCTTTACTTAGTGTTTACTTACAGTTTTGTACTCTGTTGTTTTTTACTTATTAAAGGAAATTCCTTTCATTTTTATCAGTATTACGCCTTTGGTGTTAGTCTCCAGCCCCTGGCCTATGGAAGGGGGTTTGGGGTAGTCATGACACGGGCCTCGAGGACGGGTCGTGACAAATTGGTATCATAGGGAGGTTCTACCGGAGAACTTAGAATCTGATTCTTTTAAAGACAATAGTGTTTAAGTGTTTTGGGCGTGGTTATCAGTTTAGAGAAACCAGTGTTGGTGCGACGGATGACGTATCCATACACTAGGAGTTTGACTTCTGATCTCCTACTCAGTGCATGAAAACACTGATTGCATGTGTGTTTCCTTTGAAAAAGTTTTCTTCATGATTACTTTGTGTCAGCTCACTAGGTATACTGTTTTAACTGTTGCTCACCTATTTATTTTCAGGATGGCCCCACTAAGGCAGCGAGCTATGGTTTTGAGTTTCGTACGAGATGGTAGCCCACCGACCGACGAGGCCTCAGTGTAGGGCCCCATCACAATGGAGGTACCAGCAATACCACTATCCGCTGGGCCACCGATACCACCAGATCCAGTAGTAGAGAGTGCACGCCGTTTGAGTGCATTACATGTGTTCCAGTGCCAGAGGACGCCCAGGTTCCAGGGAGATATGGACCCACAAGTAGTTGAATATTGGCTGGAGGCTATCCTGAGAGTTTTCAGATTGGTAGGGACACCAACCGACCTCATGGTGATCCTTTCCACGAGTCTCCTACATGCAGCAGTAGACAGATGATGGAGCCTGATGTTCTAGGTGCATGACGAGTCATCTTTACTCTGGAAAGAATTTGAGAGTCTCTTCTGCTCAGAGTTTGTTCCATTCTCCCTTCGTGTGGTGCAGATTCAGGAGTTACTTCATCTGCAACAGGGCAACATGACAGTATCTTAGTACTCAGCGAGGTTCACCGACCTCTCATGCTACTCCACAGATATGGTACAAAACTCATTCTTCAGGGCCCAGACCTTCAAGCAGGGACTCAGGCATGAGATCAGAGCTTCAAGGATTCCCCTCAGCATTCTGATGCAGGCGTGGGTTCTTGAGCGATCCCTTCTAGTGGAGAGTTTTCTCGCTGAGCAGTCACCAGTAGGGAGACCCACCACAGGGCGACACGTAGCGGAGTCTTCTGCAGCCGACAGTAGATAGATGACACAGAGGTCCAAGCGGACCAGGCCATCAGGTGGGTGACCCCAGAATACTGGTTCAGTTGTGCGGGGCACATGAGATAGAGCCAGCTATACGAGAAGCAGGAAATGCTATGCATGCGGCGGGCAGGGCCACATGGATTGTGACTACCCGAACCACCATGCAGATGAGAAGAAGACAATAGAGAGACCTCCCAGGTAGAGGCATAGGTTCAATCATGGTGGTTCACCAGGATCAGGTAGACGTGGTAGAGGAGATGGCCGAGTAGTGGGTGGTGGACGATGTTTTGGGGCTCTACCACCACCACCACCAGGAGGTCCACCCCGACTACATAGAGCAGGCAGACATAGGCGGGCTCAGCTCTAGGCAGTCGAGGAGCACCTGATATGATTCGAGGTACTATCTATGTATACTACACCCTTGCTCCAGTACTTATAGACACAGGTGTGAGTCATTATTTTATTTCCACTACCCTCGTTTGGAGCTCATAGATTCTGACGGAGCTGTTGGCTCGATCCTTATGGATAGAGAGTCCTACAGGAGAAGATTCAACGATTAAGAACTGGTTCCGGAAGTGTGATCTTACTATAGGAGGTGAGATCTTTGGCTGGAATATTTTTGTAGCGGCATCGAGGCCTTACGACGTCATCTTGGGTATGGACTAGTTATCCACAGTTCATACTCAGATTGACTGTATTAGGTGCAAAGTGCGGTATATCCACACGGATGGGACCAGGTTCAACTTCATCGGTGAGAAGGGAGCCTTTGCAGCACAGGATGGACTTATGTAGAGGAGGGGGCACCCAATCACACATCAGTTGTCTAGTCACATCATCGGAGCGCTTGACGTGTGGAGTCCGGGTTTTCCTGTTGTGGTGGATCAGTATGTGGATGTTTTCCCTAACGACATTCCAGGAATACCTCATCGCAGAGAGGTATATTTCTATATTGACCTATACCCCATGACAACACCGATATCTACTCTAGTATATCGTATGGCTCCCGCCGAGCTTCGTGAGATGCAGGTACAACTGGCGAACTTACAGGGGAAGGGATTTATCCTACCTAGTGTTTCACCCTGGGCATCTCCGATTTTGTTCTCCAAGAAGGTGGATGGGAGTTTGCGATTGTGTGTTAACTACCGTCGCCTGAATCAGGTGACCATGAAGAACAAGTACCCACTCACGAGGATTGATGACCTCTTTGATCAGATCAAGGGAGCATGATGGTTCTCAAAGATAGACCTCAGGTCAGGCTATCGCCAGCTTAGAGTTCGGGATGAGGATGTGCAGAATACGGACTTCAGGTATTGGTATGGCCACTATGAGTTCTTGGTTATTCCCTTCGGTGTAACCAACGCTCCAGCAGTGTTCATGAGTCTCATGAACATGATCTTATAGCCTTACCTCGATCACTTTGTCATAGTCTTCATCAACGACATACTGATTTACTCGACTACTGAGGAGGAGCACGCTTACTATTTGCTGGTAGTACTGGATACACTCCAAGAGAACCTTATATATGATAATCTCTCGAAGTTCCAGTTCTGGATTCGAGAGGTTCACTTCTTGGGACACGTCATCTCGGAGGCTGGAGTTGTAGTGATCCCAGTGAAGATCAAGATAGTACTTGCTTGGGAGCCACCCAGGAGTGTGACGGAGGTGCAGAGTTTTCTGGGTCTGGCTGGTTACTATCAGAGATTTGTTCCAGACTTCTTCAGAGTTGCAGCACTGCTTTCTGCATTGACGAAGATGGGGAAACCCTTAGAGTGGTCAGAGAGATGGCATTAGAGATTTCAAAAGCTGAGGTAGAGATTGACCAGTGCGCCCATCTTGAGGCTACCGGAGGAGGGCGTAGGGTACATAGTTTACTACGACACATCAGGGACTGGACTCAGGTGTGTCCTGATGTAGGAGTGAGTAGTGATTGCGTATGGTTCACGACATTTGAGACAGCACAAGCAGAACTATGTTACCCATGACCTGGAGTTATTAGTAGTGGTCTTCACCTTGAAGATGTGGCGGAACTACCTGATGGATGAGCATTTTGTAGTCTACTCTGATCACCAGAGTCTTAGGTACATCTTCTTGCAGAAGGACCTGAACATGAGACAACGACTATGGATCGAGTTCCTCTAGGACTAGGACTTTGAGATTGTCTATACTCCTGGGAAGGGGAACGTTGTAGCAGATGCTCTCAGTATGAGATCATAAATTCAGCTACTAGGAGAGGCGACAAAGCAGCTGGTTGTGTTACAGATATCCTTTGTGGATAGAGATGGATCAGCCTTTCTGCAGTCTCTCATAGTCACTTCTCCACTTCTTCAGTGATTCAGGGAATCAAAGTGTGGAGACGTTGACTGTGAGATGTGACGTGCTCAGATATCCTCAGGGTAGGCACCTGATGGATTTTCTGAAGGTGGGGAGCATGTAATTCTCTTCATAGGATGTACCATGGTACCAGTTGCACTACAGGAGGAGGTGTTGACGGAGTTTTACACTTCCCCTCTAGCAGTACATCCAAGAGTGGTGAAGATGTATCAAGACCTTAGACGACAACATTGGTGGCTGGGTATGAAGAAGGCAGTAACAGAGTTTGTCTCACGATGCCTCACTTGTCAACAAGTGAAGGCGGAGCACCAGGTTCCAGTAGGCTTGGTTCAGCCCTTAGAGGTCCTAGAGTTGAAGTGGGATGGGATATCCATGGATTTCATGACGGGTCTCCCATGTACATCCAGAGGACACGACTCTATCTGGGTGATTGTCGACCGACTCACCAAGTCGGCCCACTTCCTACCGATCAGAGAGCAGGGCTAAGTAGATATCTTGGGAGGCCTCTACGTATAGGAGATCATACGGCTTCATGGTGTTCCATCGACGATCGTCTCCGATCGAGATGCCCGTTTCACTTCCCGGCTATGGAAGGGGTTACATGAGGATTTCGGTACACAAATTTTCTTGACCACCACCTTCCACCCACAGAAGGATGGCCAAACTGAGAGGACCATTAAGACTCTCGAGGACATGCTCCATGCATGCGTCCTCGACTTTGGTTGCATCTGGGAGGATTACTTTCCCTTGGTAGAGTTTGCATATAACAACATTTACCACTCTACCATCGAGATGGAACCTTAAGAGGCACTGTACGGATGACCTTGAAGATCGTCTATGTGTTGGACTAACCCAGGGGAGTCAGCACTTGTAGGACCAGAGATGGTGCAGGCTATGACGAAGAAGGTGCAGATTATCCAGGAGCGAATGAAGACTGCATAGAGAAGACAGAAGTCCTATGCTGATAGGAGATAGATACCATTGGAGTTCGAGGATGGAGACCACATCTTTTTATAGGTCTCACCTCAATGAGGTCTATGGAGATTTGGCTGAGGTGGAAAATTATCTACGAGATTCATTGGACCATTATTTATTCTCAGCAGAGTAGGCGAGGTGGCTTACCGCCTAGCTCTTCTAGCTCAGTTGCACTGGGTGCATGACGTCTTCCACGTATCTCAGCTGAGGAGATACGTGCACGACCCGTCCCACATCATTGACCATGGGGAGATGGACATCGATTATGGGGTGACATTCATGGAGGTTCCAGTGGAGATTGAGGATCGAAAAAAGTGGATCCTATGTGGATGGTCGATTCCTTTGGTGCGCATTCGCTGGCAGCACAGAAACTTCCAGGAGAGCACATGAGAGCGGGAGGCTCAGATGCGAGCTTAGTACCCCCATATGATTTCTTAGTGTGTTCTGTAGCTTATGGGGACGTAAATACCTGAGGTGGGGAGAATTTAAAGACCCGAAAATCCTATGGAAATTTTTTTCTTAAAAACATGGGAATTTTATGAGTCCGTGGTTTCTAACGGCGCCTGATTCTGAGACCCGGTGTGCCCAGAATAACTTTATGAAGTTTTGTTCAGGTACGTTCAGTGAACGTAAGAGAAAGATTTTATATCTTTTGAACTGGTTCTCAGAATTAAAATCCGAGGACACCGATGAACTCACAGTGCCCGTATTCTATTAAGGAGACCTTTACCGCAGCTGCGTTTGGTCGAGATCGGAAGTTAAATTTTAAGGATTCTTAATAAATTAAATAAAATTATGTGTGACATAATTTTTATTTAGGTGGTGGTTATTTTTTTTCTCCAAAGGGAAGTTGGAGGTGAGGCCCAACCCCCACATAAACTCCCATGGGAGGATATTTTGTGGTGGGGCCCACACGATCTCAAAACCCTCAACTCCCCTTGAACCCCATTAACTCTTGAACTTCCCCCTTAATGTGCCAAATCTTCCTTGTATTTAATTAATTGAGTCCTTTGAAATTATTGCCAACTCCTTGCATTTAATTAAGTGAACCAAATTAATTAATTAATTTGATTGTTTGAATTATTTTGAATTAATTTTTCCACCATTAAAATGAGAGATTATATTATTTTATTTGGGTTGGCATAAACATTGTGGAGAGAACTAAGGAGAGGAGGATAACTCTTGGAAGAACATCAACCTCTCGACGAAGAACACTCCACTTCTCCGAAGAACGTGAAGCAACACCTTCTATCTTCTACAACTGGAGCAAGGAAGGGAAGCGTCGCCACCCACAAAGTATACCGAGGGCGTCATCTCGACTCGACTTCACTGAGCTCTTCTCCCACCGACGTTGATGGAATGACGTCCATCTTTCGCGACACCCATCTTTCGCGATGCCTGTCTTCTGAGACTCGTCAAGAAAACATCAAAATCAAGGTAGGGGAATTTTTGTATTAATTTTAAATATGAGATTACAACTTCTTTCTTTGTGGTATAAAATTATGGTTTGGAAAACCAAATGTTATCAAATGACAAGGAGGGTTCGGACCGCACGAACACGGACTGAACCTCCCCTTTTTTGTTTCCATTTGATGACGTCGGAGGCGAAGCCGAAAGGGCGCGGTGTCGTCACACCGCGCCGGAGAATAACCGCGGCCAGGAGGACCGCGACAGACGGAAGAGGAACCGCATCCGGGAGGGCCACGACGGAAGAAGAGGCACGACGCCGTCGTGCCGCGCTGTGGAGCCGAAGGCCACGGCCAGGTCGGGCCGCGGAGGTGGAGGACCGGCGTCGTCACGCCAGACGCATGGAGGAGGACGCGGCCCGCAACCGCAGGCTACTCGGCTGGATGAAACTGGTCAGCTACTGCTGGTCGGGCTGGAGGACCCCGGCGCCCGCAGGCGCCGTGCATCAGAGAAGACCGCCTCCCGCTTCCGTGGGCTGCTCTACTGGGCGAACCAGACGACTGCCATCTGGATGGGCAAGAAAAACCGCGGCGCCTGAAGGCACCGCGTGAGGAGAACCGTGGCCCGTGTCCGTGGGTCGCGTGCGCCGTGCAGAACCGGGCGGCTACGGCCGGCTGGCCAGAGGAAGAGGCAGCGCCGCTTGGCACTGCCGTGCGAACTGGACTGGCCCACAGTGTTGGCCTGGTCCGCAGGTGGGCCACACCCCACCCGGACGGGCCGACCCCCCAGCTGGGTCGGACCCACCAAGCTGGGTCGGGCCGACCTGCCAGCCCACTGGGCTTGACGGGCTGGGCCCGACTTTGCTTAAATACAAATATCTTCAAGACCGCGCGTCCGAACGACGCGCCGTCTGCAGCACTAGGACCCTCGTGATGAGGCGGTATTTTTGTGATAATCTAAGTGAGTTTTAGATAACTTTGAAAAATGGCCGATTTTGGATCGAGCGTAAATCCAACCGGGCCCCTGAAACGGAAATGCCAATAACTCTCAGACCGGGCGTCCTTTTGACGCGCCGTTTGTCACGTTGGGTTCCTTATGTTGAGACAGAACTACGGGATACATCAACTTAAGACTTCGTGATAGTTTATGTATTGACCCTTGACTCGAGGAGTAGACCCTCCCATAATTGAGAGTGCTGTGTGAGGGAACCCTAGAGCTGGCTGCGACGACTACTGTACCAGAATCCTCCGTGGGTTCGATAGCGATGACTACTGTACCAGAATCCTCCGTGGGTTCGACAGTGATGACTACTGAACCGGAATCCTCTGTGGGTTTGACAACGAGGACTACTGAACCAGAATCCTCCGTGGGTTTGACAGCGATGACTACTGTACCGGTATTCTCCGTGGGTCCGACAGTTCTGACTTCTGTTCCTGTATCCTCTATGGGTTCGACAGAATAACTTGTCCTGTATCCTGTGTGGATCCAACAGATTAGCTGGTCCTATGTCCTCTGTGGGTTCGGCAGCTTAGATGAATCAGTGAAAACATCTGATCATCTCTATCTCTATACGAAAGATGTATACCTGTGTTAGCTGAGTCTTGTCTTTCAATCATTATCATCAATGTGATTGACTTTATTTTCTTTGTGGACTGGGTTGTGCTTGGGCTCGAGAGTTGGACCCGAACTGTGATTGGTAACTTAGGTATATGTATGGGCATATTCCTAAGTAAGGTTGGTAGATACTTCGTGATTGTATCTTTCTTTTGTGGTTTATCCTTCGTGGATTCTGGGAGACCTTCGGGGGTCTCGGGGTCCCTACTGAGTATCGTTATACTCACCCCTACACGGGCTTTTCCCGCACTTCGTTGCATTATAGTTTCATACAGAAAAGACATATATGAGGGCACATTGGAACTGGGTATGTATCTCAAGCCATAAAAAGGAGTCCTAGGTTTTCTTCTTATAACAGGAATTGGATTCATCATAGTTCGATATTCCATTAACTCACTGATGGGATATGGCAGATAATTAATGAATTTGAGGGTCATTTCCCTAAGTTTTACGAATATAGGAATTCCTTCAGGACTTACATCGATGTGATTCCCTTGTATGGGTGTAATTATATTTTTCCTTAAATGGGGCTTACACACTAAGGTTTCCCTAGTTGGGAGAAATTTATGATTCTAGTATTCTGAATGTTGAAAATCCCTAATTCCACATAAGTCGTGATCGGTGTGAGAAACAAGGGATAACAAGTGATCAGTCTCATAACATATGGACATGGTAATTATGCACTAGGGAGGGATTAATGGGGTGCTTTATATATAGATCAGATCATAGGAAGGAGTCCTACATATCCTATTTATAACAAGAATCATATTCCTTGTAGTTTAATTAGCCTTTCAATCCACATATGGATGAGGAGGAATGATTAACCCACATGAAGGATTAGGTCCCATGGGTTAAAGTGTATGATATTTGGAGGGAATTACACCAAGGTTGATTCATAATTGGTTTTTGGTTCTTAGGAAGGAATCCTATGCATCCTGTTTGGATAGGAATCAGAGTCCTCATAGTTTGAAACTACCTGACACGCTTGACTTTTTGGTGGGTCTATTCCTAACATGGTCTTCATATCAGGGATGTCTATAGGAGATGTTATAATTGTATGCTAGATATGTATGAGGATATATAGACATGTACTGATTATCTTCCTTACATGTATAATGATGTCTGGTGGACAAATATTAGGTGTATTCTATGTGATCCATCTGATTTGTTTGGGGGTCCTTCATATGATAGATGCAAACACGTCCAAGGGTGTCAAGTGATCAGGGATGACATATCAGAGGGTTTCTTCATGATATGGATAACACATCTGTTGGTATTTACAGAATTTTGATGATATTTATGGAGGACTTCATGTGACTGGGATAAAATTTCTAGAGGACTTCACGTGACTTGTATAACATGTCTGGTGGACTTCACGAGACTCAATTGACATGAATTAGGGACTTTTTGTGACTTGGATGACATGTATGGAGGACGTCATGTGATTTATCTAATATGAATAGGTACTGTTGTATGATCTAGATAAGTCATTAAATGTTCACGATGCCTTAAAATGAAAACCAACATATCCATATTTTCATAAGGTTCCAGTCCTTTTCTACCTTTATTTCTTAAATACCTAAATGTTTGTTAGAAATTGGCATATTGAGACCTCATACGACTAAGTTGATAGATGAAAAATTATTTTCATCATTTGGATAATTCACTAGAAGTCCATATCATGATCAATAGGGTGATCATGTGAAGATTACATAGATGATGCATAATCCCTTAAGTTGTTCCTTGAGTTTTACCTAGTGGAAGACCGTTTTGATTTCGTGGATTTCCACTCTGAGAAGTCTTCTCTTACCTCTATGTTCTTATGTGTATTTTTTACACCGAGGGGGAGGAATTTATAGGCATATCCAACCCGGTTCTATGTCTCCTTGGATGGCGTGTATATCATACATATGGGATTGATTTGGTGGAGCTTCACACATTTCGCATGAACCTTCCACAGGTCTTCCATGGCGTCATCTTTGTGTCGCATGATAAAAAAAACATTGATATCACTCCATCATTGCCATATTTATTAGACCCATGGATTTTCAAAGGATTTTTTAATACTCAAATTGAAATTTCAAAGGGACTTATCAAGATTTGGATGATATATTAGGGAGTCTTTGTGAGATCAAGATGCCTATCAAAGAGGTTTTCATGTGATCAAGGGAGGCTTGTCTGGGGACCTTCATGGGATCAAGTTGTCTTGTTGGAGTTATTAAGAAGGAAAAAAATATAAAACTCCTTCACATAAGTGTACCAATTTTTTCATGTTTTATTTTATAAGTCCCATTTTACTCTCGCATCGATTTTATATGAGGGTTTCACATGATCAAATGGGAATGTTAGAGATCCTTCGTATGACGGAGGTTAAATGTCCAACATACTTCACATGATGAGGCTATCATATTGGAAGGGCTCTATTTTGATCAATGAACTAATCATGTGGATCACACACACTATTCATATAAAAAATAGCATAACTTCCTTTCAAATCAGGCTTCTATATTTTTTAGATTTTTATCTATTATTTTCCAAGACCTTCAACCTTTTTTCATTGGTTGTATTTCAAGATATTTCAGGATAAATAATGGATCTCAATATGGTATGCAATAATTGTCATGGATGGTCTCTCTACTTGTCTGTGGACCTGAAGGGGCATCACTTGATCGAATGGATGAGTCTGAGGGCCTTCGCAAAATGGAGGTGACATACCTAAAGGCTTATGTGTGGCATGAATGAAATGTCTATAGGTATCTCGCATGATCTTTGAACTAATCACATGAGTCATATGAGTCCTTTACATGAAAATCAATGTAACTTCCATCACATGAAGATTCTATATTTTTTCATATTTTATTTCATAAGGACTTTGGGTGATTTCCTGGCATATGTCTATTGAAATGTCACATGATTAGAGAAAATCATCCGGAATCCTTCACATGGTCATGAGGGCCTATCATAGGGGATTCATGTGATTATCCATAGATCACATGACTCACCTGCATGACGTTCTTAGGGTCATGCGATCTCTTGTCTTCTTAAGGGTCATACAATCTATGTAACCTAGCTTCCTAATCGCTGTGTATCCATGCTGATCCTTCCTTCATTTTTTAGAGGAAATAATACCTGTACTTTAGATACTTATTTGATCGTAAAATTTTTATGCTCATTTGGTGGGAGTCAATTAATGAAACCCCTTAGGAATGAGGTCTGTAGGGAAAAGCACTTAGTTTTAGGGAATGTAAATGCCTGCCTGAGTATTTAGGTAATCTGTTGGTTAGTGTTATGAGTGGACTTTGTTCTATCAGGTGACCTTTTTTATTCTACATGCTTCCCTATAAATAGGGGAGTGGGGCCCATTTATTCCACTGGTGACCAAGACTTTCGGATCTCTTGAGATCTCCACTCTCATTTGACTAATTCACAAGACCACTTCACATAACCTCTTTTGTGAGAACTTTTTACAAGAACCAATCATGTGATCCCTTCACAAGATCAATTTTGTCTCGGTACTTTCTCAAAAAATATATGAACCAATTCATGACATTTTTTTGAACCTTAATTCTTGTTCTCTTCTTTATGGATTTTCTGCAGGATTCATATAATCTTCCTATTTTGTTTCATGATTAGTTGATAATTATGCAGTTTGGGGTGTACTTTGGGAGTACATGGGCATGGTCATGGCCAGGAATATGGGAGTGACTAAGAGTGCATGGGAATAACACAATACTCAATCATGGCCAAGTACACAATCATGGCTCTAAGTACACAAGAATTACCATATGTATAGAGGAATGAGATGATGAATACGAGCCTGACCATGAGAAGATGGGTTGGCCCCATACAGCAGAGACACGACATGTAGTACCATTACATGTCATGTAGTAATACATTTCCATCCAAGCCATGTGGAGGAATGTACACTACCATGTGTCCTGGTGAGGTCACATGCCATGCAACCCTAGTTACACAACATGTACTTTTCTTGGGAGTTTCCCTCTTGTATATATTCTTCTTATAGGCTTTGATTTTGGATCATGATTACCCTATCCAGATTAGTTCTGTATATTGAATGTGATGTTATCCTTTATAGTGTATTTAAATATATGATGCATGGTGTTGTGATCATGACACTTATTTAGATGACTCTTGACTATTAGATTCAATTAGGTGAGATCATAATAGATATTACAGGGTTATAAACCCACTTATCACAATATAGTATGAGTCCCCTGTATTCCTATTTATACTGATTGGTAACCCCTTGACTTTATAGGGTAAGACTACTCTATTTACCAAGTGATACCCCCCCTGATTCACTATAGAATAGATCCTTCATCCACTAAGTGTTACCCCCATGACACACCATGGTGTGAGTCCAATATTCGCTGAGTAAAACCCCCTATTGAACTAGGAACCATGTCCTTTATTTGAGATTACGACCCATCAGTCTGTAGTGTAGTGGTGAGGTTCATGTCCTACACATGGTTTTCTTGGATAGACACATGAGATACTGGATATTAGAGATGGATCTTTGGAGCTATATGTTGACTCATAATTCATGGATACTCTGTAGATATGGAGATCCCCTTTCCCTCCCATCTAGGTTTCTTTATAAGCATATATATTGGGTTTTATTTTCACTCTTATTATGGGTTGAGATTATTTTTATAATATCTCTATATTTCTCCTTTTTGGTTTTTGGGGAATCCTAATGGCTATGTATTTACTCACCTTGACATGGGATTTTCTTGAATGTGTCATGTATTATACAAATGACAGGTATATTGTTAGAGACATCAGTGGAGATTAGTGACACCTTGGTGTATCGACTGCGTTTTGTGGTCATACTTGGAGATCAGGAGCCAAACTCTCTCAATTTTTCCTCTTTTCTAGTTATTGGGAGGTTGGGACTTCATTTCTAGTTGGGTATGCATTTTCCCCTTTACTCTTTTCTTTATACTGTCACACTCTAATATATTACGTAGAGTTTATTTCATTCATGGTTGTACTCTATATATTTCTGTATTTATTATATTCCTCTACAATTTTTTTAGGTATATGTTTGTGTGAATGTGTATTGGTGCATTAGTAAAAGGTTTATATTTTTTAGTTATGCCTTATCAGTGCTTGTTGCCATACCCTAACCTTTTGGTAGAATGAATTGGGTTGTCACACTCAACCTTTATCCAATTATATGGGCCCCAATGGGTCAATTCATGACATTATGTGGAATTTAATGTATATATATAAAGGGAATATGATTTAGATAGTAATTTACCCAATCAATTGATGAATTTGTATCTAGGTTAACATCTATCAATCAAATGAATAAAATTTTGGGAATTCATATAATAATTTCATTTGAAAAAAAATCATGTTTATAAATAGTAGATGATTTGATATTAAAAAATTAGTGATATATCATTTCTCTTATAGAGATTAAAATATAAGAGAAATAATGAAAAAAGTTTTATTATTAAACATTTCATAATATCATTGTTAATGTCATTATTTTAGAGTTTCTTTTGAAAAATAATTTTTTTAAGAAAATGAAGAGAAAAATTATTAAAATATTAACTTGAAACAAATACCAATAATATGACCTTTAAAATAAATAATGTTTAATTCAATAAATGTGGAGTTTAGGAAGAAAATATGAGTGTAAATAAAATTATTTTTTTTATAATTTAAAATACCTTTGTTGAATCCAAAATTGGTAAATAAGATAATAAAAAATTATTTTGAAAAGGGGTAAATAGAAATATGAGGATTATAATGGATTAAACATATTTTGATTCTCAAATTGGAAAGGGTAATATTGGCAAGAAGGTAAAGTTTTGTCATGGATTAGAACAATCCATTATAAAGGAAGTGTATTAATCCAATCATTGTTGTAAATTTTAGTAAGAAATAATCCAAGGAAAAATAATTGAATTAAAGAGGTAATTTACACCAATGGAAAAAATATGATTTATGATGTTGAATAGATAATTTTCATAATAAGGTTACCAATAAATTAAAAGTTAAGAAAGATAACTCAATACCCAAATTGAAATAAAATTTAGTCAAAAAACCAATTATGATTTTTTTATCTTTCAAATTGAATACCCATAAAGTTAGAACATGATATATATTTTTAAATATATTATATTTGAGAAAAAATAAGATTAAAATCTTCTATGGTAAATATTTACATAAAAAAAATGGAACAAGTGGTGATTTCAATTCATATCTCAATGAAACAAAATTGAGTTTCAGAAAACCTTACAAACATCATTATTCATGAAGTAGGTAACATTTGGAAATGGTTTTATGTGATAAAAATATAAATACATATAAAATAAATAGTAAATTAAACATAATACAACCTTAGTGAATATCATTCCAAACTTCTACTAATAAAGTTTAAGAAGAATAATCACAACTCAATGGTTAAAAATGGACTTATCAAAAACCCTTAACTTAATTCTTGAATTCCGAGAGAGTGATTTAACCACATATGAAAAAATAAATATCTTAATATCATATTTTAAAACCTAATTATTCCTATACCCTTTTATAAGCTTAATTTTTTATCATTTATTACAAATATATTAGTTGGTTTTATTTTAGTTTCATAATCAGATGTTATTAGCTTTGATTATTTAGTATTAGTTTCATAATGGAGGGGTTTATTATTGTTTATAGATTCAAATTTAATCATTATAATATAATTATTAAAACTTTAATAATTTTATTATAATTATTTAAAAAGTTTTAATTTCATTAGATAAGCCTTTTTATTATGATTCGGGGGATGAAGTTGGTGATGAGCTTATTTCAAAAATTTATAATGAACAAAAGGTGATACAATAATAATAAGTTAAATATTAATATATCCTTTACAAAACAATAAAAAAATATTTTATCATTTATGTAAAATAACACCATTAGTTAAGTTTCCATTACCATTAATGATATAAATTTATATCATTTTTCAAGTAGGTGGTTAAATCGACCCAAACAAGAACAAGCTGTAATCTATGTGTGAGTATGGTAAAGAAAGTGATTATTTTGGAATTATATCATTATTATATAATTATAAAGATATATTTATATGTTTTAATGTGTGTAATAATATTTTAATATAGTTTTATAAAGAATTAAATACTACATGAAAAACAAAATACATCACTTTTGTTGAGGTGGTAGTCCACACGTACGCACGAGCGACATGTTCGTTTACATAGAACGGGGCGAAGATAGAAGAAATTTTATAATTTAAGAATCTTAATAATGTTTTAAATATCATATTTATCCATTATATTCCCTTTTTAACATTCCATTCAAGGAATATATGAAAAATAAAATGCACCTTTTATGGAGGTGGTAGTCTATACGTACGCATGACCGTGTTTTCAATTTTATAAAGAAAGAGGGGAAATGTGAATAATGATTATTATACAAACATAATAAAATTTGTTATAAAATAAATAATTATTTAATAATACAATAATGGGAAAATTGTATTTGGAATAGAAATATATAAGAGAAAATAAGTTTGGGAAAGATTATTACTCATGTTGAGAACTTGAGTTTTCCCTTGAAGGACTTCTTGGAAATGGAGGGCTTATGGATTTTAATTTGATCAAGGGGATTTAATTAGTATAAGAGGTATATATATGAATCTAAAATGGTATTATGTAAATATGAAATATAATTTTAGTGTTGCCTTTAAGGGGTGGTGGAAGGACCATTTTATAAGTGGAGGGAATGGATTTGTTTTTGTAAAAATAACCTCTTAATATAAAAGGAAAACATGTTTTACATGGAAAGTGGGATAAAAAGAGGAAAATAATGGAGAGAAGATAAGATTATTTTTCTAGTAATACCTCAATCACTCATTTAAATTTTTTTAACATGTTTTATATTTTTTACACTTTGTTAAACTCGTTTTAACTAAATTTACGTTTACCATGACAAATTGATTTTTAACCTCGGTAACTAATATTTATGGACAAATAATGAAAATTACCATTAAATAATTTAGAAATTATTATTTTAAAAATGGAAAAAATTTTATCTAATAAAAATTATAATACTTAGTAAAATTAATTTTAATATTTTCGCACACAACGTGCAAAACCAATTTTTAGAAAAAAATTGTATTTTTAAGTAGAAAATTGTGTTTATTTTAAAATTATAAATATTATTTATTTAAATGAAATTAATTAGTTCATTTAAAAAAAAAATAAGATTTATGTGGATTGCAAATCAAGAAAAAATATAATTATACCTTGTAGAATCATTATTAAAAGAAAAAGACAAAAAATAGTTTTTTATAAGAATAAAAGATTACTTATGTTTCAAACATGGGTTTTATAAATTTTTCATAGCATTTATAAAAGAATAATTTTACTCATTAAAAACATTCAATATCATAATAATTTTTTTATAATATTCTTAATTCATGTTTAGTTCATTATAAAGTGAAAAATTCCATGATATTAATAAAAACTATATTTTCATTGTTCACTTAAAAATTAATTATTTTAGAAAAATATAAAATTTTTATTATCTGCTAATATTTTTATTATGATTGAAAATATGAATTTAATTTGGTAAAATAAAAATTCTAATGTTTTAAAATTTATATTTTAAATAAAAATGAAAAAATATAATAAATCACTTTTCATAGGAAAAATTACTTTTTTTTAAATTTTAAGAGTTTTTATTCTTATTTTACATGAATTAATAATTATATTAATATAAATATATTATTCATATAAACAATATATATAATATATTAGTTTTTTAAAATAATTATCTTAAAAATAAAATTTTAGAAAAATATATTTTTAGCATAAATAGTCTTATTAGTTATTTTTCTACATTAATTGAATTTTATCAATGAATTGGTATTAAAAATGAATTTTATTTTATTTATATTTTTATATTTCATAATTAATTTTTCCGTATTTTTATCCACCAATTTAATGACTACATTTTAACAATTATATAAAGTTCCATGGTTTGTTTTGGTTTGGTATTGTGTGTGAAGTAAGCTATTAATCATAGTATATATTTTAATGGGAAAAAAATTAATTCTAAAATAATAGGGAATTAGATGCATGATGGTAAGGGAAACTATATCACATTATATCTTCTAAATATCATCCTTTATAATCCTTCAACGTCATCTATAATCACTCCATACACATCAAATTGGACAACCACTTCAAAAATTCTCAATCCCAAAAAATTCAATGTATTTATGTTCATTTGTCTCCAATAATTAACTGAATATATGTAATAAATATTTTTAATAATTAGTATAAAAATATAGTAAATTATTTTTTCACAAAAACAAGTATGTAATGATAATAATCACCCTTCAATAACCTCATAATGGTAATGATGAGACCACATACTAGGATGATACCTAGTGATTAACTTGTAGATTCTATCCACCCTTACCAATATCTGATGGCACCCCTAAAGTATAAGGGGGTTTATATGAGTTATGGATCATATATGATTAAAATTGGAGAATATCATATTTCATCTATGGAGAAAGAGGGGCATACTGAAATTAGGTATCGTACCTGATGAAGGTTATAGAGTATTGAATAGGTTATCCAACTGTATATATGTTATAAAATAGTGGATCATATCTTTAAATCATCTCAATTTAAGAATTACTATATCAAAAAACTATATGAAACAAGTTACAAAATGATATATGATATAAATCAATCATCTATTTGAAAAAAATTTGATGTTAGATTAATTGAATTCATGTATTGTAAATTAAACATTAAAATGAATTAGTAAATAAGTTAAAGGATGAATTGACATAAAATAAGTTAATTCATCTCAGAATATTATTATGATCCTCCACTTTTAAAATTATTTCAACATCTTACCCTCAAATATAAGACATAATATTTTAATATCATCATTAAATGATAGATCAAATTATTTTAATTGATGGGGTTTACTATCACAAAAAAAATTCTTCAACTTCATCACCCATGACATAAATTATATCGATTTCATAAGGGCTTAAACACTCCACCCTTAATTAACTCTATCATGCATGTAATATAGATATCTAGATTACAAGGACAAAATTTATGGATCACGTTCTATGTTCTCACTAATATTGATCAACTAAAATAATTTAAAATAGTAATATTGTAATTTATTTTTTATATCTTTTTAAATATCAACCCACTTATATTTGAATAATACAACTGAAAATTGTCCAAGATAATTTAATTTTTTATTGTTAATAAACATTTTATACTATCCAATCTCTATAAATAAAGTAAATGTAACACTATTTTGTGTTATCATACATTTTTTATGAAAAAATATATAAAATAGGAAGCTATGAATATTATAAGAATTGAATCTTCTGGACTTCATATAAGGTCCCCTTGACAAATTCTTCAATTCATCTAACATTATAGATCAATTTCCAATATTCATGATCTACATAAATGAATATAAAATACTATTATTCAATTAAGGTAATTATTTTAAAAACCAATGTATATGAAATTTATTTGGGTCTTACATAATGTGAAAACCAATCAATAATATATTTTTAATGATTTTATTTTGTATTTATCATTTCAAGTTTGAATTCAGAGTTTTCTATTAGTTTTAATTTTTTATCTTCAATAAAAGGATCTAAAATTTCACTATTGATTAGTATATATATATATATGATCTTGTATGAACTCTATTTATGTTAATGTAATTAAGGATATTTTTCTATCTTGACAACCTAATGTTAGAAAGTTTACTGATTTACTATAAGAATGAAATTAAATTGCATTATAATCTACAACTACAACTCAATTGAATCTCACCTCAATACTATCCAAATAAATTGAATAATATGTGATACACTATTTTTTATACATATACTTCAATAATAGAGCCTTATAGTTTAGATTTTATTCTCATATAAGACATTAAATTTCCTAGATACTTAATTAAATAAAGTAACATAATATATTTAACCATATATGTAATGATTTTTAAAAATTGAAATTAGAAATGATAAAAATTTAAGATGAAAATACCTCTATATTGGATGCATCCATCGATAATGTATGGGTACTCTAACATTAACTTACTTGTTCAAATGCAAAGTCAAAGGACCATCAGAGTGAAAAATAATAGAGTAAATATCATCCTTAAATGAAAAAGTATCATTAAAATTCTTTACAACATGTTAAACTTAATAGGTTTTAAATTTTTCTCACAAAGATTAAAGATCTTAGTGGATCATATAGGGTGACTGGGGGAGGGGGTGGGGTGAACCAATGTACCCAAATTTTACCAAGTTTTTTTCTTCTATTTCTAAGTTTTCCTCTATTTCAATCAAACCTCTATCCTAATTAAGAGATATGGATCTTGAAATGCACCTTATATCCTCACCTTGGTCAAAAATGTATAATGAATAAGAACAACAATACACAAAGTTTTTACAAGGTTCCAAAAAGCCCACTCCTTTCTCTTTTTAACAATTTTATCTATACATGGATTTTATTATCACTATAAGTTGTAGTGATTGTAATTTTATTTAAAGTCATAAAAAATGGTAGGGTATGTATAATTTACATTTTCTAGGTGAATGTATCATCAATTTCCCTTTTCATAGTTTATGATGTAAGTGAATAGTTCTTTATACTGCATCCCATTGTCTTCTTCTGCCACTAGTTTACAACATTGCTTATTTAGAAGCCACCTGTCTTAAAGGGTCCTTCTCAAACCAATAAGTAGGTCTTGAACTACTAATTTATAATAAAAAAACTTCATTAAGGTTAGACTTATAATTCATCCCATATACACTAGGATTTGCGATCATAGTGTCTTCTGAATAAACTAATAATCTAGATACACATAAGTAGAAATATTCAATCTCTCAATTTTCTTCTTATACTTATTCCTTATTCATCAGCACATATGGTTTCTTGGATATAATCCGATTCATCTTCGATACATATAATTTCTATCTTCTTAAATTCAGTATCACATTCTCCTTAATTCCATTATCTTTTCTTTTATAGAATATATATATATATATCTATATATATCCATAGAATATTTTATGTGAATATTATTCAAATAATATTTCCATAATCGATATATAAATTCCCTTGAATTGTGGAAAAATATTCTCATTGTTGAACCCATTTAACCTCATTCAAATTGAGTTAAGATTATTCCATTAAAACTCCATAAGGCTTGGGGTTTTTATTCCATACACAATATTTAATACTGTGAAATTATTCCCCTATAAAATCCACATTTTAATTCTGTTAAAATATTTACCATCTGAGCTTGGTTGGATGCATTGTGCTACTCCCCTTTGAGGTATAGAAAATTATCCTAAAACATTCATCTTGAATCATTATCATTTAAAAGATCATGATATTTAAATCTATGAAGAAAAAAGAAACAACAACATCATAATTTATTTCACATTTATTTAAAATATTAATTTTAAATAATACTCATTTATTCTTATCTGAGAAACCTTTGAAAATTTTTAAGTATTTATTTCATATGATATATATGTTTTGATTATGCCCTTTTCAAATTATAGCCTTCTTGAGCTTGATATGAAATTATTGACACATCATATGATAGCCTCTCACCTTCATATTAATTTTTTTCCACTCTATATAAAAGGGAGCCAGTCCTATATGAAAGGTTACTAGTCTCATATGATAAAATTAAATTTCATATGAAGGCAATCCATATTGTTTAAAAGGAACCCTAATATGTATGAGATAATTCATAGTTTGTATGAAAGATTCCCTTTTCCATTTTCTTTCTTTAACACAAGAATTACATAACTCACTTTTAAAAACTTCAGAACCTATTTAATTGATCTCAGTCCTTCTCAACCACTTCAAATCTTATAAAAACTTCAAAAAATTAACCAAATGTGTTCTTTTACTTTTAAATAAGTTATGGATTCTAACATAATTTGGATAGACTTTCCCAAAACATTATCTTGAAATATTCCTTCTTAATGTTAATCCTCTAATCTCTTACAAGCAAATTTCTCCAAATACCTTCAAAAATATATTATACAATGTCTTATTCACCAACATTAGACTTTGATATTAATACTAGTACATCAATTTTCACATTTTTGGATATTACTTGAATATTTCCATCCATGATATTCCAAGAAGTATATTTACTTCTTCCTTTCTTCATTTTCCATATAAAAGGGTAGTACCTCACTGATCTCTTCTTATATGAAACAAACATATTGTTAACTTTATCTTAATCGTATTAGCCTCACTAATTGATGATAAATATAATCTTATTAATGAGAAATTCAATATTAACCTTTTTATTTTTTGGTAATATCATGAAATTACTTTTAAGTTAACATGTGTTCTTGTTACCTATTTTTATCCTCCCTTATTAAAAATAAATACAAAGGTTTTGTAGGGGTGTAATCTCACTCATTTCTCCTTATTCTTCTTGAGATATGGGATCTATCATCACTTCATAAGGTGATTTATTCTCTAAATTTTTTAGTTTATAATTCTATCCTAATTCACTTTTTGAGATAATGATGATACCACATTATTTTCTTAATAAAGAGACTTTATTTAGATAAAACTAAGTCTAGGTAGGATAAACTGGTGTATAAAAAAAGTGATTAAAAAATGAGGTCAATTTTCTCTATTAATTTCTATACATCGAACACCACTATCTATTTTCACATTTAGGGTCTATAAATATATTTTTAATAACTATATATGATGAAGTCAACTCAAAAAATGAATAAGAAAATATAAAGTGCAAAAATAGTTAAAACTCCACCTTAAAATCATATTTTTCATCAACTATTACCCCATTTAAAATCTTTAATTTATATAATTAGGGAAAGGGTATAAAAAGTATGATTAGAATGCCTCAATATTCAACTTTTATAGTTTTATATTGAATTATAGATTTAGTGTAGAATGAAATTTTTGATAGATCCTCTTCATGTTTTCTCCCCCTCAAGAGACGCACTCACTTAAACTTCTCATCATGGTTGATTTTCATAAAGGAACTCCATGATTTAATCGTCTTCTTTATATAAAACTTATACAACCTCAACTAGCTCCCCATTTATTTTTTACTCTTTAAATTCCCTACATGTTTTGGAAACCATTCAAAATTTAAGGTAATATGGATGGATTTTTCATAATCCTTATTGATAACATCAAGGTTGAGAATTATCTATCAACCAAGATCTTATATTTTTTTGATTAATTATTTACAAAGATACTCATACTAGATCTCTTTTAGGTTTTGTAGTTATGGTATTCCTTTGGTATCAAGGTTTTAATCCTCTTTAAATATCTATACTTTGGTGGAATATGATTTATAACCTTTTCAAATAAAGAAAATTCAAAAAATGATGTTCTCTTTTATATCAATATTCTTCATCATTTATTCTTGTTAGAACCATGGTCTTCTATGGATGAATTGGATCATGGTTTGTGTTTGTTTTTAATCCTCAGTAGAAGTTCAGAATGTGTACCAGCAAAGTGATCATACAGTTCAAGCAGACAACAGTATTGAAGGTGGCACCATTTTCCAGTGTTCGCCAAATTTTTGGGCTTGAAAATCGACAAATGGAGAAAAGTGTTTATAGAAAAGAGACTTGTGCACCGTGTACTTTAAGTATAGGAAACTTGCGTGCCATATGTTTTTCAAGATCAAAACATGGAAAAATGTCAAAGGGATAAGGGCCATGCAAGTTTTGGGCTGGTCACGCAAGTGACCTGTGCGCCGAGAAAGGACTTGCGCGCCGATGACTAGGAGGTTTAGAAACCTACACACCGGTTTTTCTTCATGATCAGAACTTCAAAATATGTAAAAGGAAAGTAGGTCACTCAAGTATTGGTGTGGCCACACAAGTGAATAGTGCGACAGAGGCCAGGGCAGTTGGAGCTGCGCACGGGGACTTGCGCGCCGTGAGGACACTTGCGCGCCACCGCGCAGGGGGTCCAGTTTTCCTATAAATAGAGGACCACCCCACCTCATTTGGAACGATGTTCAAGAATTAGAGATATTTCGAGCTCTCGTCACATAAGTGGTTGAGTCGTACAAGTGGTAGTTGGTTTGTGCAAGTAGAGGCTGCGCGTCGGTTATTGGCTGTACGACCAAGGCGGTTTGGGAGTTAAATATGTGGAGTCGCGCAAGTTTGGAGTTGAAGGAGGCAGTGTCATGCAAGTGTGTTGGTGTCACCTCCACGCCGATTTTTTACCGCGCAGGTGACTTGCATGCCGTTCTTGAAACTTTCGTGCCAGTCTTGGAGATGTGCTCCAGGTGAGGTTGTTGTAAGCCAATCTTTTTGGAGCTGCATGAAAACTGGAAGATTACCCGATACCTTCGGTGCAAATTAGGATTAGTATACGAGTGAAAGTTGCACTTCAACAGAGCATCTACATTCAATAGAGGATGAATTATTTTGAAATGATGAAGAGACCTTCACGTCTATAAACTGAGTGTGACTTCACCAAGGGCAGTGAGCCTGGGGGAGTCAACGGGAGTGACCCGAGGACGCAGTGACCTATCCTTGAACTTTTGTAAAGGCAGTGAACCTAGAACAGAGTGACTATTCCCGAACCTTTGTAATCCATAGATAGTGTAGTTTAGTGGAATTTGGTACGACCAAAAACCTGTCAGCGTATGCTCCTTGGACGTAGCCCTTAGTGGTGAACCAAGTAAAAAGTGTTGTGTTGTCTCTCTGCATGTGAATGTTTGCTTTCTGTTCATTTACATCATACAGATTTAACAAGTTTCTACCAACGTGGGAATATGATCCATCACTTTAAAAGAAAAAGTTGAAACCCTGATTCACCCCTCCCCTCTCAGGGTGTCCCTAGGTCCTACAATTCTTAAGTTTTAAAGATAGTGATATAGTTATTTTCATTATGAACACATTTCTTACACCTTTTTTGAAAAAGTTCTTAAACTCCAGGGCCCTTATTCTTAGATAACCTTTCATGAAATTTTATTTTTTTTAGTATTAAGAAATATTTTTTCATTTATAAATTTCTTGATCCTTCAAAATTTTTTAGACATTTTTTTTGTATGTCCAAACAATCAAGTACTCCTTATTGATGTATTGAGATTTCCTGGAGTAGCAACATGATTTATTCAAAACTTTTGTGTTTCCTTTCATGGAAAACTCATACAACATTTTTTGGGATTCTAACCACTAAAATAATCCTATTATTCCATTTTTAGTTTGATTTCATTCTATGTTTCTTTATTTTTACCTTAATATTTATTTACATTGATTTTATACAATGGTCCTTGATATTTTCATTCTTAAAATTTAAGTATCATTTAATTTTATTTCGACATCCTTTACAAATTGTTTTTCCCTAATATTTTATTTTATGAAATTTTCATCACATTATTTTGTCCCAAGGAAAATTGCTCTAATTTTCTTACTTGATTTATTTTCTAATATGGAATTATTTATTTTCTGGAATATTTATGATGATTGATGTGTTTATACCATCACCCCACATGTTATGACCACCAATGAAACAATAATAATAGAATTTCTCAAGGCACTCAAATCTATTCTTGGTGAATAGATTTCTTTTTTCCTATAAATTCTACTTGAAAAAAACATGAATTATCCTTAATTAATATTTACCCCACCTTACTCTAGGACTCTTGTAGCTTATCTATATTAGCATAGTTTTTTCCAAAATTTTATTTTTTTGTTCCAAAACCTCCAGCAGTAGAAACAATTGTCAATAAACCTCCTCCCTCTTTCTATTAAAGAAATGTATATAGACTTTATTTATTATTATTTTTAATTAAATTCCCTAATATTGTGGTCACTTATTTGAGTTAAATTTTTCTTATATGTGTTAGCAACCATATTTGATGTATTGGTTAATTTTTTTTACATTTTTATCCACCATTTTTTTTAAATTTTTATTTTAGACCATGCATTTTCACATGATATAAAATTAGTGAAACCGGGATTACTAAACCAAAGGGTAAAATATTTATTGGATGTTGTTGTATAGTGATCAATATATGGTTTTAAAATCCTATTTCCACTGATATGAGTCAATGTTTTGACCTTCTTGTTATTTGAAGTTTGTGTGGAAGCTTATTTTTTTTCTGTTATTTGTGAAATTACATATTGAGTTGGTCGAAATATCTAAATTTTGACTTAATCTAAAGAAAATTGATATTTATGGATTTATTCTCATCCTTCTAGGTTTCAAGTGTAGAGAAAGTGCCTCAATAGAAATAAATAAAATAAAGTTTTTCAATTCAGTGGATCATTCACAATATTGTACTTGAAATGAATGACATGATCAACAAATTTTCCCACAAAATATTAACATAAGAAAAAACTAAAACCCAATGAGAATATTTTCACATTAAAATTAAAATTAATTTACTTATAATTATAATAATCAGTTAACTTATCGAGGAAATTTCTTCAATGATGTTTTTTATCATACATAAAACCTTATTGAATTACCTTTTTTTCATTATGAGGATTATTTTGTAGAATCCCTATAGTGGTGATCCACACAAACTCCTTTAATCTCCGAACGATGCCAATTTATTTTCAAGTGGTAGTGTTTGAAATCTATTTTCTTTGAGTTGTTTATATTTATCTATTATAGTTCCATCAATCTTAAAGGAATATATCTAGTGCAACTCATTCTTGAGAGAAAGAGAGGAGGAATGGAAAAGGAATTTTGGTGTGAGAAATTATTCTCAAATCCCAATTAAACATATATAATATACACAACCATATATTTATAAATCCAGGGTTATATTAGAATATTATTTAGTTTCTTTTCAACCCTTAAATAATTTAATAATCATTATCAAACTCCATTCCATATAATAATATTAATATTAATAATAATAATAATATTATTATTTTATGGTGTGTGATAACTCACACAATGATAAAAATTATAATGGATTGAAAATAAATGTTCTTCATTGGATGTGATCTTGGTCCACTCCAAATCCTATACATTTATTGAATACCCAAATAAATATTTAATTAAATATTTCATTCATCAATAAATATGTGTAATCAATAAAATATGAAAAAAATATTTCCTTAGTCTTGAGAATAATATTTATCCCATTAATTAAATTCATATAGAATTTAATAGAGATCAATAAAAACACTTAGTGTATGAACCCCTAGAATTATTTCTCATTATCATTTGGTAGGATTGTCTCAAGTAAAATATTACTATCTATTAATGGGTCAAAGAACCCAAGAGATAAAAAAAATGTTACTATGATGATAACCATATATGAGTGGTTTAGGTATAATATAATCCATTTCCACAATATCTCACTAATAAGTTCACACATATATGTCATCAACCTATATGCTTGATATATATTTCTTTTATTCTATAAAATAAACATGTCAATACACTATGATCTTTTAATTTAATGCGATGATTTTATTCTTATAAAAGTGATGGGATATATACTTCTGTAAATATTGAAGGAAAAAAAAAATCCTTCCTTAAGTTATGATTAATAACATCCCATTCATGACAAACCCAACATACCATACTTAATGTGAACATATAACGTCATTATAGCGACCCGACCCCAGATGGGTTGAAACAGATGTCTGATATCAATTACATTGACATAATTATAAGGAATAAAATCCAGAATGATCAAGAGTTTAGTAGTATTGGTAAACCAGATACATAAATGAGTCTTGTATTTCAAATGAATACACTAATTACAACATATTTTTTCTCTGAATAACTTTGTAAATAAATTTATTCAATTTATTATATCCCTCCATATCATTCAAAGTATGCTTCTTGGATTCCTAGGGAAAAGGAAACAAAATAAGGGTGAGATAAAATTCTCAGTAAGGGTAAAGTATAGATGAATAAATATTAAATCAATGAGAATAATAATTATGATATGGTAAATAATTGAAACCACATTCTATATAATCAATAAACTAATACGGAAGTGCATAAACAATATGTAAAGTTAATAACTAGAAACCTGTGCGATCCAAATAACTAGGTAAGGAAAAATAAATATGGTAAGGTAAGAAACTGAAACACATGCCATTTATTCAATAAACAAAAAATGAAATGTATCCATAGATAAGTCGATACAAAATATCATGGATGAATAATAATTGAAAATAAATGAGGGAAATTCTTTCTTAATGGATATTATGGCTGAGGCACATGAAAACCTATACTGTCAAGAGCTTTTAAAAGATGGTTTAAAATTATAGATAGAAAACCATTTAATTTTTGCAACTTATTTGTCTCATGAGAACTTTTCAATGCATCTAGGTGCTATATAAAGTCCATGACCCACTTGTTATTTATCTCCCAAATAATTCCACATATCGAATAATAAAAATAAATAATACTCCTTATCAAATATCTATATTTAATAAAGAATAAATAATTATCAATATTTCCCCAAATAATGAAATAAATGTCAAAGTAGAAACCGTGTGTAAAATGGTATATGTTTATACAATAGTAATATCCATGATAAATTAAATAGATAATTTAGGGAAAATTCAATGTTTAATGAT
Source organism: Viscum album (assembly GCA_963277665.1). Taxonomy (NCBI): domain Eukaryota; kingdom Viridiplantae; phylum Streptophyta; class Magnoliopsida; order Santalales; family Viscaceae; genus Viscum; species Viscum album. Next base: position 1,789,835,867 of record OY728146.1, read on the forward strand.
CATAAGAGATTTAATATTTCAAGGGGATAAAAAAATAAATAAAGGAAATGAATGTGAATACTGTCCTTGGCTAAATAAATCAGAAACCATTCATAGGAATAATAAAGATGGTATCACTAAAATATATCCCAAGTGATGTAAAATAAAGTTTTTTTCATTTATGAATAGAAATACTACAAAAATATATTTTAAAAACATTATTTATGAAAATATCATTTTGTTTTGAAAAATCTTTTGAAAAAAAATTTCTTTGAAAATAAAATTTTAAAACATTTTATTTAAAAGTGACCACTAAAACATGCAAAGTAATCTTTAAAGAAATAACAGTGAGTAAATTCGTACGTGCTATACGAGGTAAAAAGAACATTATTTTTTATGGTAAAAAGGTTAGAAAAATTCTTATTTTAAAAGTGATAAGAATATTCTTTGAAAACATTGGCAAAATAAAAAATTGTAAAAATGACTTTAGTAAATCATGTTAAAAACGTTTTTGAAAACCTTTTTAGAAAGTGGGATTTTTAGAAGAAACAAGTTCTTCGACTAAGGAAAAAATCAAGTTTGGTTTTTTTAAAATTATTTTCTAAAATATTTTGAGTATCAAAGTGTGGGAAAGTATAAATATTAATTAATAAAGGTCATGAATAACCAAAGGAGAATAAAAATTAAATGTTTATTATATAGTGAACAATACATAACAAAATGAGATTGTAAAGTAAACCCTTGAAAAGATCATAATGTTAGAGTAAGAATCAATCAATGAGTATATTAGGTTTATCAACTGTAAATATATATATAGAATGGTAAATAAATAAATAGGGAGTTAAAGTCATTATAAATATGATCATAAAATATTATTGACATTGAGTAAGTAATATAACCCAATGATAAAAATTGGTTTAGGAAATTCTTTTCGACTTGGTAACTTTTAACTCAAATCCCTTTAGATGAAATAATTTAACTTGAAACTAAAAATATCATGAAGAATGATTGAATCACAATATTATATGAAAAATTGGAAGTATTTGCACCATATATAAGAAATTATGTACACAAAAATAAAGTTATTATTTCAAGAGAAAGTTAACAATCACAGAATTAAGTGAGATTTCAAATATAATCATTAAAAACGTTCTTGAAGGGAATAATCTTTAAACATTCCAAAGTGTCCCATACCAATTTGAAACATTTGAATCATAATATACATGAAGTAATAAATAAAAATAAAAATTATAATATCATGATAATAAATGGTTTACTGATATAAAATTTTAAATGGCAGTATATACACCATATAAAAGAAACTATGTGCATAACAATAAATAAGTCTCAATGGAATGTAAATTGAGATGAAATCCATTACCTTGCATCTAAATTTTTTCGTGTGTCTTTATATTCCTGAATATAAAACCTAAGTTAATTAATGAATTTATTGAGAACCTATTTCATGTTTATCATAACTTTTATTTCACTTATTACCATGTTATATACAACCACTTAATCAATTAATTTTACGTCAGGTGTTTTTACCAAATTCAATTTATGTGTCAAAAACAACTTTGGTAGGTCACCTATGGTCGATGGGGTAATTATATAACATATCAAGAATAATAATCATGACATAATTATAATATTTATATATCAATTATACTTTTAAAAACCATAATTATGTATGATTATGAAAAATGAATCAATGTTACAATAATGGAGACGGTAGGTCATACGTACGAATGAGTAGTGTTCCCCCTTTTCAATGATCGTTATTGAAAAAAGGTAAGTAACACCATATCATTACAAAATTATAATTATATCATAAATAATATATTATTTAATCATATATACTTATATATATAATTATTTTAAGTTAAAAGGAATCACATCATGTTTAGGAGGTGGTGGTCCACATATCCGTGACCGACATTATCACTTTTTAGTGCGTGAAAGGGTAATAAAGAAAATGATATTCATATATATTTTTACCTGAAAGGTATTTATATCATTAATATCATATTTTTTTATGTCTAATATGTTTAGTTATAATTATACTTTATACAATCTATGTATTGTGTGATCGAATCACATTGCTTTTAGGAGGTGGTAGTCCACATTTCCACAAACAATGTTATCATATTTACACAAAATGAAAAGTATAGAGGTTTATATTATAAAATAATTATATAAGAATAAATAAATAATAAATATCATATATATATAATATATATAGAGTTTCCATCATAATTACCACTATGATATGTGGTAAAGGAAGAACGAACATTCATCATTTCGTGAGGCAGTAGTTCGCTGTTCACATAAAGAGTATGTTCATTACCCATTATCTGGAAGTGTGCGTAAGTGTTGGTATAAAATTAGAATAAAATCATCTTAGTATATTTATAATAACTGTGTTGATATATAATAATGGAATAAGTATAGTTGAGGGGTGGATAATGGAAATAAAACTAAAGAGGTTGAGGAAAGATATTACCTCTAAATTGGGTAACTGTTTTTCGTTTGAATAAAAGGGATTCCATGGATGTATTTAGGACCAAGGTGATTATTATAGGTATAATGGATGGATTTTGAGGATATAGGTTTCATGAAGTGGGAGGTTAGGAGGCCTTTTTTTATAGTGGAGGAGGAGTGACTCTCTTTTAATATTTTGACAAAGGAATTATATACATGTTTTTACATTGAAATTGGATACCATAATGGTAAAATTTAGATCCAATTCGAGATATGGTCTAAATATTTCAATAAAATGGTACTTAGACAAGTGTATTGGTCATTTGGGCCCTTAATATTAAGGTTAATCCCTTATTAAACTTAATTTTACCTAAATAATTGTAATTAATTTTCACTTAATTTACTAATATTTTTCGTCAAAAACTAAGTTGAACTTATTAGATGTAATAAATTATTTTTATTAAAAATATGGAATATATTTTTCTAAATTCCAATCATATAAGTGGTGTAAATTAATTTGAATTTAATCCTGCAGACGTGATGACAATGTGGGGTTTTTAAAGTAAAAACATCTGAAAGTTTGCTATGTTTTTATAGTCAACTTAAAAGTGAAATTAATTAAAACTATAAAAATTAGACTAATTAATAAAAAAATTATCTACTTAAACTTTAAAACCAATTTAGAATTTAATTTAACTTTATAAATAAATTAGATAAAAAGGTAGTTTTAAACTAAAATTCAGTATTTTTCAATATTCATTAAAAATGAAACTTTACATAAAAATACAAAAAATTCACCCAAAAATATATATTTTTGTTTTAATTTTAAATATTAAGTTTATTTTTGGCATATAATATTTATAAAATTTCCAAAAATTGGATTTAAAATAGGTTCTTCGCTAAAAGGAGGTAGAAGTGATTTAATAAAAATATAGGTTTTTATGTGTAAAATTAGGCTTGTTCTTATCTTATGTTTATAAAATCTATTGGATTAATATCAAAAATATTATATTGAATATTTAATATGGATATTATATTAACATCACTCACTAATTTTAATCATTTAATTTATTAGGATAAAATAGCTTTGTGAACATAAAAAATAGTTTTCTATAAAATCTTCCCTTTATTTTTAATTAGCTCTTGTATCCATTTCTAATTAATTTGTAACCTATGAATTCATAATATTTTGGTGTAAAAAATATATTTTAATAAGTTATTTAATACTATTCATAACAACTAGTTTATGTCTTATTATATTAAATAATAGCATTTTAATGATATATTATTGTTCGGTAAAACTCGGTCTTGCGTGTAACACAAGCCATTGAATAAAGTCTTTTTTGATTATGTCATATGATAACTTAGTATTTAATGCATTTCAAGCTATATAATTTGTTTAATTTATTTAAAATATTAAATATATTATAAATACTCATGATATTATATTCCCTTACATGCTTCGAGTTGTGTGCCATACATGCTATCAAATATAATGTTCCTACTTTAGATTTTTGGGGGGTTAAAATCATAGATTTACTTATTAAATATAAGTGTACATGTCATATAATGAATTAATGATAATATTAATGTCATGAAACAACTCATTTGGGCCTACCTATCCAGTGGAAATCTGAGTGTGACACACCATACCTGCCTCCAATAAGATAAGGGCTGGAGACAAGCACTGAGATCCATAAAATGAAATGGGATGCCTTAATCTAAATTACCTATATGAATTCACACAACCATCTCCAAGAAAATTTGTAGTGTAATAATAAAAGACTAAAAAATATAGTGTATAATCACACATAAAATAACTTATGGGGAATACATCAGAGTATGACAATATAACTAAAGTGTAGAGGGGAAAATACATGCCCAACCAAAAATGAGGTCCCAACTTGAAAAAAATTGGGTAATGAAAAAAATGAATAGATCATGGTTCTTAACATACATGTATGATCACCAAATGCAGTCAATGCACTCAAGGTACCACTATGATCCACCAATGTCACCGTCGATCTTCCTATCATCTATATAAGACAATATATTTGATAGAAAATCCCATGTAGGGGTCAGTAAATACATACCTAGTAGGATACCCATAAAAAAAGGGAGCAATAGAAAGATTCAATAATAGTTAGATCAACCCACAATTAGTGTGAAATGAACCAAACATATATTCTCATAAAGAAACCGAGATGAGAGATAAAGGGGATCTCCATATCCCCTACCCATCTAAGAATGACGAGTCTATCTGCAGATCTAAAGGTTAATCTCTAATGCCTAACATCTCATGTATCTGTATAAGATAATTGTTTGAAGGATGCAAACCTTTACACTAAACTCCACAAACCAAGGGTGTACTATCTCTAAAAGAGGACCTGTTCCCTAGTGTGAGGGGGGGGGGGGTGTCACTCAATAAATAAGGGACCCAATTACTTGTGCGTTTGGGGGGTGAAACTCGGTAGATAGAGGACCTAAACACTGGTGTATCATGGGGGTTCCACTTGGCAGATTGAGGACCCACACCCTCAATAAAATAATGGGGGTACTAATTAACCTATGTAAAGAGTATGGGGGAATAATGCCTTGGTTCGATAGGGGGTTTCCAACCCTGACATCTCTTATATGATCCCACTCGATTACTTTTATCAGTGAAGCATCTCCTAAAAAAGTATAATGATTATAATAACTTGAGTTTTGTTTAAAAATACACTATAAAGGATACCATTTCATCCCAAATAAAAAAATTCTTAGGATAGGTTACACATGGGAAAAAATATGAGTTTAAAAGAAGGATATACAAAAAGTAGAAAATCCTAGGGGTGGAATATGGCCTGTATCTAGGGTCACACGGTGTGTGACCTCACCTAGGCACCTGGATGTGTCCTCATATACACATGGATTGGATAACCATGTAGAACAGTATGGTGTGTATAAGTGGTACATAAAATTTCTTGGCCACTTGGGTATTTACCATGTCCTTATAGCCCATGCTCATGTACATTGGTTGTTCCTAGGCACTCTACTAAAGTATGAGTACAGGATCATGACCATGTACTCTAGATGTTCACCTGTTCCTGGACATTATCTTACCCATTATCTCTTGGAGTACATTTTTAGCCACCAAAATCAGGTCACATGGTGTGTATAACACCATACATGGTATGTGACATTTTTATCTACCTAAAACCCTAAACACCATAGCTAGAGGACTACATGGAATGTGTTCATCCAAAATATATGGCATGTAGTTGGGTGTTCCTCAGGTAGTGAAGCATATTCTTCATGATATTTATTATTCCATTATTTCTACCAAAAAACTTTGGAATTTGACCACCTAAAATCAATGTGTCCATAACCAGTCGTCAATCCACGACCTCCAGTGGTTGGATATCAGAAATATGATCACCCATACACATCCATTAAAAATCCAGTTAACATTTCAGATCCAAAATACTTGAATACATCACCCTCATCTAACATCAAACCTTTATCCATCCATAAACCACTGATCTATATGTCATGAAAGCATCCGACATGAATCTGGGGGTTTGATCACACTCGAACCCGACCCGAAAATGTCGAACAATGATCCCATGGGATAGAGTGATGAATGTAAAGAAATACTGGGTAGACATTTATATAAACAAAGTGAGATTATCATTGGAAAATTGTATCCTGACCAATGAATATGAAGATGAAGAAACATTTTAGGATTTAAAGAATAATAAAAATATGAACCAGTTGAACAATACAATTTAAATTCAGGCTCATGCAAGGAATGAAAATCACTAGATAAATGAAAGAAGATAATTAAATCCATTATTAACAATTAATAAATGGGATGAAACAAAAAATAATGAGGGAATATTCAATTATAGAGAAATATTTTGTGAATAATGCATCTGATAGAGATGGAGAAGAAGATCCATTATGTTCGCCGTCCGTCTCATGGTCCACCTCAATATGTTCGTCATTGTTCTTCATTCCTGATTTACTAATGAAGAAAACTTCCTCCTCTACTATAATTCTCCCAAGGTTATGTTTATAAAATTATAAAAACACATTAATTATTTATTTATAGTTTATTATCACGTTTATGGTTATTAAATGAATTATTTTAATGAATTAATTAATTCACTTAACGTTCCAACCAATGGACGCTTCAACCGAATGTCTGATGACTACCAAATTTATATCACAATTAGGGTAAAACCCACATTCCAAAAATAACCATGGTTTCTGATTTACCATATGAGGTCCCAAACAATTGGAAAACTAACTATTATAAAAAGATGTTTGTGAGTGATATAATATATCTAATATTTTCAATATATCAATATCAGTCCACTTCGGGCATCCGAATATAAATTTGACTCATATTATGTGAAAAAAAATATTCCTTAAAATATTCTAAATAGATATAAAGAAGAAATAGAGTCATTAAATTCTCCCCTCCTTTAAGGATTTTCTCCCTGAAAAGAACAACTATAAAATGTGGGGATACTAAGCCCACATCTGGCTCTCATGTTCCCAAGAGATCTCTAGAGACGAAAATCTATCATACAGTGATATCACACATTTTATATGAATATTAATTACATTAAAAAAACATACCTGAGGATTGTAATGGTTTATTGGATTTGGAGACTAGGTACACAATATTCTCATTTAGTGAAAGATCTTTAACATATCTCATAATGATCTTCCCCTTTTTTATTCTTCATAAACATAGCCTTATTAAAACCTTTCTTCATAACCCAAGAAAGGGAACATAAGAAACGGTGAGATTATATTCTCATTAAGGGTAAACAAGGAAAATATGTGAATATATCGTGATCATAAGGGTATGGGAACATGATAATAACATATAAAAACCATATTATACACATCAAAGATCAAAATATTGTGTCATGGAATAAAGCATGTTGTTTATAATATATGAATCAAAATGGAATCAAATAACATGATCCATGGGAACATAAAATTTTTATAATAAATAGGTTTGTGTCATACACATAATCTTATAACATTATGAACATGTATAAATTGAAACAAGTTTTATCATTAAGTTAAGTACATGATATCAAACCCTCTCATAAACTGATGGACATGAAACTAGTTCCATGCATAACCTTATAGACATAAAATATTGGTCTATACATGAAAATGTGGACATGTAATTTGGTTCTATCATAATATTGAGAACGTGTCATTAGGTTCATGCATAACATTGTGAACATGTTATCAGGTTTATACATAATATTGTGAACATGTAATAAAGTTCACACATAACAAATTTACTCCCAATTTATCCATATTTACCCAATTTACTATTGGGATATATAGGTCCCACCCATCATATAATAAAAACATTTTTTTCCACAAGACCACCAAAAATTCATCATATCATAACCCATAAAAGGGGCCTAGTTTTATAAACATTTCATTATAGTATAACACATGTAAAGAAATGGGTTTCATAAACATTTAATTATAGTATAACCCATGGAATGAAATAGGTTTCATAAAAATATTATCATGATAATAATAAAACATCTATAGAAATAATAAATATTTTATCATTAGATCACATCCCAAGTAAATATTAAGTGATATTAAATGAAGTCAACTTAGATGAAAAATGGTTTTTAAAAACCATTTAAATCATTTCTTGAGGAAAAAATATTTTATAATTTGAAAAAAACCTTTTTAAAACTAAAAAAGTAATCAAAATACTTTATTTTAAAATATCCTTTGAAACTTATAATGGAATATTTATAACATTTAGTGTTATTGATGGTGGGAAATGCTATACATGTTAAAATAAAGATTCTTATCACATTTTCAGTAAATAAAAAGTGGGACTTGTTTTGAAAAAGAAATTAAGATTAATTTTAAAACTCTTTTTATGAATATAAAAAGGGTAAGAATTACTTTAAAAAATACAATATGGACATTATAATAATTTTTAAAACATATTTTGAAAACGTGGATATAGAAGAAAAAATGGTTTTCTACAGAAGATTAAAATAAAGTCGGTTTTCTTTAAAAAAAATATTTTTGAATAATTAGTACATAAAGGTAGGAAAATGAAGGAAAAACATTTATTCTCATGAAATAATCATAGGGGAATAAAAATCAAAAGTTTATTGAGAGATAGATCATAATATTTTATCATTAGAAGCATACACATGAACAATCCCGATAGGCGATGAGATTCTATCATGAAACGCTTACCACATTAGTAAATTTGAATCATAATCCCCATGAAAGAATAATATTGTATTGAAATTAAACTATCATGAGAATGAATAAATTTATTATATTACATGTCAGAGGGGATATATATACACCTCATAAAAGAAGGTAGGTGCACAACATAACGTATGTCCCAAAGAAGACAAAAATTAAGACAAAAATAAATTACCGCATTGGTAACTTTGAAATCATAAACCACATGAAAGATAAATCCTAAAATGGATGTTTAAATTCACCTAAATTTTAGGATTATAATCATAAAATTAATTAATGGGAAGTATATAGAACAAATAAAAGAAACATATGGTGTATATGACATTTTTCTCACAAAAATGATTTGTTTTTTGTGTATGTTTTGATTTTTTTATTTATAGTAAATTGAGAATGGTTTAATCATATAAATAATTTTAAATATGATAGAAATATAATATATATTTATTATATAAATATTTAGGGTAATATACAAAAATTAGAGATAGAAAATGTAAAACACCGTTTAGGGAGACGGTGGGCCATACACACTCATGAACACTATTTCTATTTTATTAAAGGATAAAATGAAAGAAAGGAAAATAATTTATTACCTATAAAGAATAATTTTTATTTCATATATATCACATATATTCATTAAATTTACCCTAATTACTTTCCATGCAAAGTGTTAGTGGAAAATTAATCACATCGCTTCCCAAGGTGGTAGTCCTCCGTACACACGAACGACGTTATCATATCCCCCACTAGATGGAAATTAAGAAGGTATATATGATATAATTATTATATAGGTATAATTATTTTAAAAATATAATATATATTTATTTAATATATCCTTATTAACATCCATGTAAAATAGAAATTAAAAACACATCACATCGGTTCGCGAGGCAGTACTCCTCCGTACACACGAGCGAAATTATTGTTTTCTAACAGGTATGAAGTTAAAAAGGTGTATGTGATATTATAATTACATAAGAATAATAATTTCATAAATATATAATATAATATTTAATTCATTTATTATATATATCTGTGAGATGTTGTGATGGAAAATGAATAACATTGGTTTGCGAGGCTGTAGTTGACCGTATAGATGAATAATTTTTTCATATACCGTATGATGGAAGTGGAGATAGATAGAGGTTAGTAAATTAACATAATAAAATATTTTTACATATTATATAATGGTTTTATTATTTATCATATTTTTAAAACCAAAATTCATAGTTAGAAATATCACTTTTTTTTCAGACAACCTCTTTAGGTTTATCCTAATGCCTTCCAAGGTAGGATTTCTGATCTCAACAAGGACTCTAGGATGTAGGGATAAAATAATGGAAGAAATTTGGGTAGGTATTATATGAAACAAATGGTTTTTAAAGTGTTAAGATGAGAGTAGAGTGGGTGGTCTTTTATAAGTGAGGTGAGTGGCACACTTGTAATTTTTGAGAAGAAAAAGGTATACCCACCTTTTTTACATTCCAAAAGGCTATAAAGGTGTCATTATATAAAATTAGATGTGATATGGCCTATATATGTCCATTAAATGAGTGTTTTACAAGTTTATAGTTAATCTTACACCTTATCATTTTAGTTTAACCCTCAGTAAACTCATTTTAAACTTAACTGTGGTAATTAATTCTTACTATTTTTATTATTCATTATGGTAAAAAATTAAGATGTCCTTATTAAATAAAATAAATTATTATGGTCCAAAATATGTAATAATTTTTTTTTTCAAATTTCATTCACATAATTTAAAAAATTTAAATTTAAATTAATTCCGTAGATGTGACGGAAAAGTTGTTTTTCAAAGTGGAAAGTTTCAAAAATCTAAAAGTTTTTATTTAAAAATTCAATATAAAATTAATTAAAATGAATTAAATTTTATTAATATATATATATAATTGAAATAATTTTACTTTTAAAACTATTTTAGAAGAATTTTTATGTTTTTATATTCTTTAAAAGAAATAAAAATTCTGAATAAAAATTTGTATTTTATACTATTCATAAAATAAATTACCATTTCAGAAAATATTTAAAAATACAATCTAAGATAATTTAAAAATGATGATTTTAAAAATTAATTTTTTTTAAAATAAATTTTCTAAAATTGGAAAAATTTTATTTTTAAATAAGTGCACAAATAGTGATAAAACTACTTTTTAGAAAAATGGAGTTTTAAGTGTAAAATTGAATTTATTCTTATATATTGTCTAAAAAACACATAAGATGAATGTTAAAAATTTGAATGAACATAAAATATATAAATTAATTAAAATAAATTTCCAAAAGTTATTTGTTTAATTTATTGAGGTAATATTCATTTGTGCGCATAAAAATATTTTCGAGAAAAATATTTCCCTTATTTTAAAATAGTTTTTATTTTCATTTTTAATTTATTTGTCACCAAAGAATTCATTTTATAAACATGTTTAAACTATATATTTTAATAATTTAGTTAATCATATTCATATCCACCATTCCAATGGTTTGGTGATAATTATCATATTAAATAATAATATTTTAATAGTATGTCACATTAAGTTTAAACTAGAACTTGTGTTTAATGTCTGCTAAAATCAATGTTGTGTTTAATGCAAGATAAAATTAGCATTGCATGAAATGAAACTTAAACTCTTTGTTGTGTGTTATGAAAAATATTGAAAATATTAAATTTATTTGAAAAAATATATTTACAAAAATCTTGAGGCATTACAAGATCTCTTGAACTTTCCCGTACTTCCAAAAAACACTAACCAAAGTGATGGTATATCCATGAAAGATCTTTTCCTAATGAGCCTTGAGCTCCATTGGGTACTCTAAAAAGGTGTCTGGATACTCAACATCCAACTTAACCCTATCAAAAATGTTAATATGTTCATGTATGTATCTCCTTGGATATGGAACATAGAAGAAATCATACTAAATCACTCAAAAATAACTATTTATTTTGAAAATAGGGACACCAAAAGATCAGGGTGGTATGTAGTGATGAAAACCTAGAGAATCGCCATTGAAAATGATATTAAAATCATGGGGAAGGGCTTATGTTTTATAATAAATAATAATACCATCATTAGGGCCTCCTTTTATAGCAATAATGTCATCAGTTAAGTTCCACTCCCTCAAAGTACGAGTGAACCCAATTCCATTAAAAATGATATACTTGAACTTCCTAATAAAATATGTTAAATACTATAGAGTATTGGTATTCTCTCGAATGAATCCCACTAAGAGCTTATAACAGATTCAATTTCCAAAATATTGATGTTTCAAATCATGCGTAAGGAAAGAACACTAAATAGATCTCTAGTATGCACCTTGATTGAGTTACATGATCTATAAAAGGTGCTGAACCCACACTCCATTGAACCCATGCCATCACAAACAAGGCCTAATCCTCTCATAAACCCCTGAATGCATGAACCATTCACATTAACTTTATAACCTAATTTGGGAGGGATCCATTTGATCCACATCCAAATAGAAGTTGTATCATTGTAATTTAAGCCTCATAAGATAATACATCTTTTAGCTACACCGGTATCACCCTCATCAATTAAAGAACCAAGCTTGGCCAATAGAGAAAAAACCTGAATCTTTAGAAGATATAAATAATAATGCTTTCCTTATTGACCATTATTCCTAATGTCCCATATCACCCAACACACCAAGGTAAGCACCATTTTGTGGAGATTGAGCTTGGGTGCCCAAACATTAGCCCCTAAAACCATATAATGAGAAAATATGAAAAATAACCCACCTACTCTAGAAGAACCAAACATTATCTAACCTTATCTTAAGAAAAATGAGCCCAATCACTATCAAAAACAAGTGCCATACCGATTTAGTGTTTATTTGTTCTTATCACATACACCATGAGGCTGAGTTGATCCCCTTATTTTAAATAATTTCATCCATAGGGAAAAATTTGTTGCATAATCCCCCCCCAAAAAAAACGTTCATCTTCACTGGGATTTCCTTGTACAAGAGTTTTTTAACCCACCGGTTTGTATTCTAGCTAGGTCTCATAGACCTGAGAATCTCCTGGGAACTAAAGGTTTCAGACTTAGACTCTATAAACACACATTTATTTGGATATTCAACAAGAATAATCCTTTCTGTAACACCCCGAGATTTTATGAAAAATATTCTTTTTAATTTTATTGATGTCTTGTGTTGTACGCTACACCAAAAGGAGCTTTCACTACACACATCTCTGACTTGGCTTGAATTACACGCAATTGCGACCTTCCACAATAGCATGTGTAGTACGCAATACCAAGTTTCACTAAATGAGATATTATTATAATATTATTATGAACTAGCCGTTATGAATAGTAATAACCACTTTTTGAAATTTTATAAATTTTATCTTTCAAAAAGGACTTCATTTTTGGATTTGGAATATCGAAATTATCTTAGGGTGAAATTTTGGCACTTTTCGGATTACTTTCATATTCTGATGAATAGTGAAAATTACTAAATTTTAATTAAAAAAAACTTTTTTTAATAAAAATAATTAATAGTGATAAATTATTAATTTGATTGGTTTTAAAGTATATTTAGAATATATTTTTACAATTTAATACAATGTTGGTCATTGGATGTAATTTCACATTTAAATTAGTTATAAAGAAGTGTCAATCTTTTGATAGTTATTATCTCTTAAAAACACGCTATTTGTTTTGACGACGGGAATTAATTTTTAAATTAGTTAATGTAACTGATATGTTTTGAATTTGATAAAATAGACATCATTTTTGAATTCATAATATCAAATATATCTTAGGTCTAATTTTTGTTATTTTTCTGGAAACTTTCATTTTTTGATGAATAGTGATGCCACTAAGTGGTAGTTAAAAAAACTGAATTTTTCATAAAACTTAATTTTACCGCTTCTGTGAGTGGAATTTCGAAAATCTGAGAGACACGGTTAATATCAAGGACTAAAATGTGGTTCAATGAGTTGAAAATAATTTTTGGTGAATAGTAACTTTTTACTTTTTTTACCACGGTTAAAAGTAAATAGGGTAATTAAGGGTAAAAATGATATTATTATTACCCTAACACATATCCTAATTCTATTGGATAAGTGTAATTAGAACAAAAACCACATTAGGAATAAAATATGACCATTTATTCCCACTTGGATTAGATTAGGACATTTATTATTAATTTATTTAAAGAAAGGTTAAAATAGTTAAAATCAAAGTTTAATAAGTAGATAATTTTTAATATAGGGTTATACATAAGATACATTAGACTATAAATATTAATTTGAAATCTAAAATGATTTCCTACATAATGATATTTTATTTTTAATTTTTAGACATTAAATAATTTATTATATTTATGACACAACGATGATGCAGTAATTATCTTATTAATGAAATATTGACATAATTGATGTTATAAATACCCAAATAAATGTAATTTGAGACTTTTTATGAATTATACTAATTTTATAGGTTAATATGACATGTTAGTATTGATTTAAGTAACTTTTTTTGAACTAATCATTCTGTTATGATTTTCATAAAAATCAATTTCTAAATAGTGTCAAAATTGACATAAAATAGTTTTTAAAACAAGTATTATATTATTAATTGTTATTTTATTCATAAAAATCTAAGGTTAGGCCAAATGACTTATATAAGGTCATATATATTAATAATAAACAACTTGGGGTTAGTTTGGCTTGTTATAGTAAGTTTATTAACCTTATAGTGTAAGAACACAAAAAGAAACGGTAAAAGTAAAATTATCTAACTTAAAGTTAAATATAAATGATAAAGTTAAAATAGGAACCTAAACTTGTCTAAATTCTATTGGATGAGAGGATTTAGACCCATCCCCACCTTAGATTAGAAATAAATCAATTTGGAGCTATTTAAAACCGAATATGACTTTATAATAAAATAATATATTTAGTTTTCCAAAGGTGCCCCTCTCCTCCCTTATAAAAGGGCACCTCCTCCCTCTCTTCCTCACACCACTTTTAGACTTAAAGCTCGGCCCAACCCTGCCAATTTCTTCTCTCCACTTCCCAAGAGACATCCTAGATGTCCTGGTCTTCTTCAAAGACCAATTTTAGTGCCCTAAAAGGAGGTCTCAAAGAAGCGCTTCAAAGAAGAGGTAATGTCCGTTACCAATTCTTTCATCTTTATTTCTTCTTCCACTTCTTCTTCTTTAGTTGTTTAATTATGAAGTAATAACATCAGTATCAATCATATACTGATATGTTATTATACGTATTAAACAACCCTATTTCACCATCTATCCATCCTACGGAAAACGAAATCACCGCGCGTGCGTACGTACGGAATACCGTCTCCACGCCGTGGTGTAATCTATTTTCCACCACCACCTTACTTGGATGGGTATAATGGTGTAAATAATGACTATATATGATTATTGTAAAGTGATATTAATTCTGAAATAGTATATATACACTCCAATACAATTCCACAATCATGGGAACGATATCATCGCTCGTGCGTACGTACGGAATACCGTCTCCATGATGTGATGCGACCCGTTCTACATGATCTTCATTGCATAATGATTATATAAATGAATTGAATGAATGAATATGATATATATTACAATAATACCATTCTGTAAATCAGGTATCTATAACCTAAAAAGAAGAATAAGAATTTATTCGACAAAACACGCATAAGAACAAAAAGTAATGAACACCCGAATAACAAGTATCAATGAAATATTACTAATAATAAGCTAAGAATATGACCATATATGATATCATAAAAATAAGTATGATTCTGGAATAAGTCAATGACATTATTTAAATCATTATACAGGAGGTTCGGACACTCACGAAGCAAATCAGACCTAAGGTAATGGAAAACATCACAATCTCATTTTATCCGAGATTGTTTATACTTTGGTATTTACTGGGGTGTATTTCATTGTCCACATCCATGTTTCCTCAATATGTAATATTATTTCCATCCACCTACAATTTTTTAAATCCATTTTTACCCTTTGGTGAGTTTATTGTAAAAGATATGAAAGGAATCTTTTGTCGTTTTTCGTACGAGGTACTTTTGACTTTTTCGACAAAAGTACGATAAGAATGTTTTTTAAACTTATACAGCATGAATGGATTTTTAAAACTTTATTTCCAAGAAGCTTCCATTACAATTTTTCAAGTTTATTTTTAATCAACTTCTTTTAGTTTAAAATTGTATGACATGTTAAGAAAGGAAAAATGTTTTTTGAAGTAGAAAGGATATTTTCCTCAAGAATGGAGTTCAAGTGTTTTATCAAAATTATTTTCCATCTAAGATAATATAGGGTTCTGTTTCTATCCCTATGATTACATTGATTTGATTATGTTGTGATGGAATTATTTTTATGAATTCCTTTATCTTATATGAATTGTTTTATGATGTCATGTTGTTTAAGAATCCCATTTTTATTACATTAGTTATGCAACGATGTATGATTTATGATTTTGTGGCACACATAAGAATGGTATCATTATGAGATGGGTGGTAACTATATCTCCCTCCAATGCATTGGGTAAAGATTTTATATCTCATGAGATAGACATGGATGGAACGGTAGGTTAAACCGGTTCAGTGAAACAAGACTGAAACGAGGAATGAACTCGGTTCAGAAATGGACTTTGTCCACTAAGATAGTCTTGGCAATGAGTCTTGACTAATAAGAAATGATTCTCTATGATTATGTGTGTATTCCACAAAGTTTCATGTTTTAAGTTATGATTATTGGGATTACATTTCACTACTATGATTTATCCCATGTTATGATATTATGATCTCTTTTGAAGGTTAAGATTTCCAAAATGTTATGTTCTATTGAATATGATGTGATTGATATTTCTTTTGTTTACCCTTACTGAGCATTTGAGCTCACCCTTTTATGTTTTCTTTTCCCCAGGATATAAAGAAAGGTTTTAGGTAAAAAAAGGAAGATATTTATGGGAGATCTTGAAGATCTTTCACCACGATTAGAAGATTATATTTCGAGTTTCCAAAGACACTAAACTATTACGGTCCTTGTGTGTGTGTTTTTGTTATGTACTAAGTATTCCGCAAAAGTAATGTAATGTCCATGTACGTTAAGCTTCAGGTCTCTACAATTTCATTATATTTTTTTGTCTTCATCAGGAGTCACTACTGGAAATCCCACTTTTACCAATGCTTATATCCCAAAGGTTTAGATAAATCATTGGGAATGGATATGTATACCAACCGTTTTCTTAAACCTTTGGTATAAGCCTTAGTACATGCAATTTTACCAACAGTTATCAATAACTGTTGGTATATATTGGATTTTTACCAACTGTTTGTGTGAACCATTGGTATAGGCCTTACTATACATAAATTCCCAACGATTTTTAAAAACTATTGGGAATGTTTTCCCCTAAATGCAGATCGGGCGTCCAGTTCTGCCTCCACTCGATTGCAGGTCCCCCTCCACTCGATTGGTGCCTTAAATTGAATCTACCTCCTCCCCAGCCTGCCAAAATTCTTCCACTGATCGATCCATCTTCATTCACTAAAATTTTTTCTTCTACACTTCAAATCTGTAAGTGATACCTTGGTTTTGTGGTTCTGCAACTATTTTTTATACCTTGGTTTTGTTGTTTTGCAACTATTTTTTTCTCTTTTGACCTGGAAGAAAGGAGAGATCTGTAGACATTAATCATGGTTTTGGGTGGTCATTTGGGATATAAGATAATATTACTTCATTTTACTTGATATATTCAATAGTATTATTGATTTATGTTCAATTTTATTATCTTTGACAAATTATGTTTTTTAATAAGATGTTTTTAATGGTTGTAATAATGACTATAGGGTATCAGGGTTCACATGGTTTGTATAAGTGTTCACATGGTGTCTAAGATAATCTAGTGTCATGGAAATTTACACAGAGTACATGAATTGGATAGTTATGTAAATATACATGGCCAATCCCTTATGGTGAAAAGTATGTTTGGCTAAATTGGGTGCTGAAAACATCCCATTTAAATATGCCTTTGTTTCATGGGTATGCCCTTGTGATGTGTTGGCCATACTATAGAGTGGGTAGTAATTAGCTTACCCAAAACAGTTTTATCCCTGAAATCCAAGACTACATGATTAAATGGAAGAACCCATGTTCTAATGACATGCCTAACCTGGTTTCTAACTCACCTCACCTAAACATAAACTAGAACACTTGTTAAATGCAAGAACTTATCCTAAACATACACTGTAACGTTGGTTAAATGGAATAACCCATCCTTGTTACTAAATTCCATACACCTATGGACAAAAAATCATCATTCATGAATATCCCTATAATGCATAGGCTTTTCAGAAAACACATATCCCTTAAATGTCATGAAATTCCAGTAGGCACTGATATAAAGTTGTCATATTTACAGGTGGAAGCTTCATAAATTTGGATAATATATTCTTAGAACTATATAGTGGTACCCCATTCAGAGTTTTAAGGTAAACCCAACCCCACACATGAAAAAGAAGATCATTATCCATCAATAAAACCAATGTAAATATATAAATGGGGATTCATATTAGTATCATTAATAGATTTCCTTAGAAGTTATTAATCCATTAGGGTGTTATCCCGATACCTCCCTTGTTGGATTTCAAATTCAATTATCCTCATTTAACACCAATTTGAGGCATCTTTTCATTTACAATTATGTGTTGGTTATAGGTTATTCTGAAATATTTTTTTTTCTATATGAGTTGGAGCTATTTAATTAGAAATTTCAAAACCCTCCATAAAAATCCTACTTCTAACACTTTAATTTTCATTTCTAAACCCATATATTTAATTATAGAACACTCTGAAGTGTCTTATTACACTGGAAAACTTAATTTTCTTCATCCTTGAAGGTCGTGAACAACATCTAAATTGCAAAAAATATTTCATCGTTTTTTTTTCATTTTGAGTAGAGGCATAATATTTGCGTTTGTTTGAAGAAAAAAAATCATATTTAAGGTATTTTTTTATTTCAATTTCATGTTTTCAGGGTGGGGAGGGGGAGTGTGTAGGTGGGGTGGGGGGTGGGGTGAGGTGGGGGGGGGGGGGTCTGCCTTGGTGGGGGGGGGGTGGGGCTGGGCTATCCAGGTGGGTTCATGGTTGGCCAAGTGTTACAACCATTATTTAATTATGAGGTAATTTTTATATTTTTTTGGTATTTTATTTTTCCCTTGTATTTACTTCAGTGTTTTTGGAGAAAATATAGTATATTTACCCAATAATATGTGGTTCATGGTTGGAACACAATTCAGTGAAATGAACAACATTTTAAGGGAAAACAACAACTGACATACAGAAAACTGACCAAATATCTATACTCTCTCAATGTTTCCAGATGCCAAGGTGAGTAACTTGGTTCATGGGATTTCTGACCATTCCCTACTTCTCCTCTCTTTGTCTCCAAGGTAGGCCACTCAATAAAGGTTCAGGTTTATGAGCTAATAGAGTGGTGTACTAGGTTATCATCAGATTGTGACATAGATATTGGGGGACTCAATCCAAAGGCACACCTGGGTGGCCATTCACAACAAGATGAGGAAGTTAAATAAGGGGTTGTAGCAGTGGGCCAGGGATATCCCACCTAGTGACTAGAATTTGTAGGAGCTCAAGAGGGATATGGAGCGTTTGGAATATAGTTTGGAGGAGGATTGAGATGATTCAATTTTCACCGAACTCTGTGTTAAGAAGAATGGAGTGGATGACTTGAACCTTGCCTAGGAGCGCAGCGCAAGGGAGAGAGAAAAGATCAAGTGGCTTCGTGAAGGGGACAAGAATACTACATACTTCCATGATTTCATAAAGGAGAATAGGAGAACCATCAAAACAAACATATTTCTAGAGAATGGATCGTACAATGACGATGGGGATGTGGTTAGGTAGATGCGCACAATTTATTCAAAGACCTCTTGTAAGGCCCAAGCTCGACCATGCCAAATGGCTATCCGGCAGGGGGTGATGAGTTTTTATGAGAGGTTCCAACTGTCATCTCGGCTCATGTCAATGAAGCACTGGAAGAGATACCAGGGGAAGAGGAGATTCATAATGCCATGGTGAGGCCCAATCCAGAGAGCGCTCCAGGCCACGATAGCTTCCCAGGCTCGTTTTATAGGGAATCCTGGGAAGTTGTTAAATAGGATATCATCTCTGCTATCCAAGACTTCTTTCATGGCGGCATCCTACCACGGGTGGCATGCACTACTTTTATTTTTCTTATCCCAAAGATCAAGGATCCATCCTCTCTCAGCCACTATAGACTAGTAAGATTATACAATTTGGATTACAAGATACTGGCCGATATTCTTAATGCTAGGTTGTCTGAGCTTCTGCCCCAGTGGATATCCCTTGAACAACATGGATTTGTAAGAAGCTGCAGAATTAAGGGGAATATCACGCTATCACAAGATATTCTGAGGGACCTCAAAATCAAAACCCATGGCTCAAACATAGAAGTTAAACTAGACATGAATAAGGTGTATGGAAGAGTGGAATGAGGCTACATCAACAGGGTACTCACCTGCATGGGGTTCTCAGCTTGGGCATGCAATATCCTCTTCCGTTATTATAGCTTGGCATGGATGGATATCTCCTTCATGGGGAAAACTCATGGTTTCTTTAAGGTGGTCCGAGGCCTTTGACAAGGGGATCCTATCTCCCCCAGCATATTTATCCAAGTTCAGGACCTGCTCAGCCGCATGATCAATAGAGGCATTGCCAATGGGGACATTCGGCCCTACCGAATTAAACTGAATATCCCATTAGCTCACCATCTGATGTTTACTGATGACACAATTATTTTCATGAATTCTTCGAAGAGGTCGATGTGGGGTATCAACAGAATTCTGGAGGATTACTGTCGCTGGAGTGGCCAAGCGATCAACAAAGAAAAAAGCTGCTTCTATATTTCTAACAAATGTGATGAAAGGAGGATGATTCATCTGAGTAATAGGTTGGGGATGAATCAGGGGTATTTACCAATGTAATACCTTGGCACACCTCTATCCCCTGGCAGGACAAGAATACGGGATTTTGATCGGATGGTGAGTAGGATTGCAGGACATGTGCTCAACTAGAAAAACTATTTTTTGTCCTTCAGGGGTCAGATTGCCTTGGTCAATAATGTCCTAATGACGATCCCAATTAATGAAATGGATTACACTAATGTCTTTAAGGGGTTCATTAAATCCATTGACAAAATTCTATCGGGTTTTATTTAGGATTCTCAGTTGGAGGGGAGAAGACGTTGGGTGTCGTGGGAGAGGATAGCGAGGACAATTCATGACAGAGGGATCAATGTGAAAAGTTGATAATGCATTTTACTATGGATGCATGCAAAACTGGTATGG
This sequence comes from Viscum album, assembly GCA_963277665.1. Taxonomy (NCBI): domain Eukaryota; kingdom Viridiplantae; phylum Streptophyta; class Magnoliopsida; order Santalales; family Viscaceae; genus Viscum; species Viscum album. The sequence goes on from OY728146.1 coordinate 1,789,856,992, forward strand.
GAATTGATGGGAGAGAATTCTATTTGGGGGAAGATCATGGCTCGAAGTCTGGGCGAGAATGAGAACAATGAGCCCATACAAGGTTCCCCCCTTCTGGTCTTCCATTTGCCGTCTTCTTCCTACTCTATGATGCAATTCTAAATAGATCATAAAAGAGGGGAGTATCCAGTTTTGGCACCAAAACTGGGATGGGGAATTGATCAGATACTCAGGTTGTCCTTCTCCCACAATCTCTTTTAAATAGGCGATCCTTCATCCTCGTTTCATCAGGTTAGTCCTGATGGGGAGGTGGGGGGGCTGTGCTGGTTGGGGGGTTGTGCATGGGTGAGGTGAATTACTACTGGAAGAGTGGTTGTCATATGAAGATTGAAATGGGTGTAAATAATTTTTGAGTTATTGAAACTATTATTCAACTCTACTGGAAGATTGTTGTCATATGAAGATTGAAATAGGGAATTGTAGTATATGACATGGTTAGAAGAGTTTGATGGTTTTATGTGTTTTTTTGTGCTATTACAGGTGTTTTTTATGCTATTTTAAGTATGTTTGTATGTGTTTTTTGTGATATTTTTTATGCAGGTGTATACTGGAGGGGATACTGTAGGGGATGTTGTGAAATAGTTTTGGAAATACACAATACCAATGGTTTTAAACTGTTGGTATACTTTGAGTAAATGCATTCGGATTGTGTTGATAATTTAGTACAACGATCCATGGGTCATTTTTGACGTGTACGAGTCAACCCCGCATCAATAAGAGTCACGGTGTGGCCGGTACCACTCTAAGTGTCTCTCTTTTGTTTAAAATGGACATCATTTTAAGTGAAAACAACAACTGGCATACAGAAAACCAACCAAACACATTCAGATTGTTTTGATACTTTAGCAAAATGACCCAGGAGTCATATGTGATGTGTAAAAGTCAACCCCTCCTCAATCCGAGGCATGGTGTGGCCGATATCACTCAAAGTGTCTCTCTTTTGTTTAAAATGGACACCCTTTTAAGTAAAAATAACTGGAAAACAGAAAACTGACCAAACGTATTCAGATTGTGTTGATACTTTATAACAACGATTCATTTGACATTTTTGACATGTAGGATTCAACCCTGCATCAATCCAAGATGCGGTGTGGCCGGTACCACTCAAAGTGTCTCACCTTTATTTGAAATGAACAACATTTTAAGTGAAAACAACAACTGGCATACAGAAAATAGACCAAACACATTCTTATTGTGTTGATACTTTAGGAAGATGATCCATGGGACATTTGTGACATGTTCAATTCAACCCCGTATCAATCTGAGGCATAGTGTGACCGATACCACTCTAAATGTCTCTCTTTTGTTTAAAATTGACATCATTTTAAGTGAAAACATCAACTGGCATATGGAAAACTAACCAAACACATTTATATTGTGTTGATACTTAAGGAAAACAATCCATGAGTCATTTGTGACTTGTATAAGTCAACTTTGCCTCAATCCAAGGCACAATGTGGCCGGTACCACTCTAAGTGTCTCTCTGTTTTTTTTAAAATGGACATCATTTTAAGTAAAAACAACTGGCATAGAGAAAACTGACCAAAAGTATTCGGATTCTGTTGATACTTTAGGAAAATGATCCATGAGTCATTTGTGATGTGTAAGAGTCAACCCCGCCTCAATATGAGGTATATTGTTCCCGGTACCACTGAAAGTGTTACACCTTTATTTGAAATGATCAACATTTTAAATGAAAACAACAAATGGCATACAGAAAACTGACCAAACACATTCAGATTCTGTTGATACTTTATGAAAATGATCCATGGGTCATTTTTGATGTGTATTAGTCAACCCCGCCGCAATCTGAGGTACGGTGTGCCTGGTACCACTCAAAGTGTCTCACCTTTATTTGAAATGATCATAATTTTAAATGAAAACAATAACTTGTTGGAGTTGGTGGTATAGAACCAACTACTTTATACTTTATTCATTAAATAAAAGCCTTATCACATCTTGATTGTTCTTCTGCGTGACATGTCATGTGATAATGTCCTAATGACAGCTGTTGCATTAAACGGTCATAACGGATCCCTGCTATGATGAGAACCCGGAAGTGCCATAACACTGTTCTTGAATGTATGTTCTATGGCCGGATGATATTATTTGAGGGACACAACTAATACAGGTCATTAGGGGTGAGGACTCATAAAACTTTGAGGCACCTTCTCATGGTGTGCGCCCTTAGTAATATCCATGAGGATATTATGATAACAAGACCCGCCAGTAGGAAATCCACATTTCATAGTGTCATTGGATGTTCCTATCTACGGACGTGTGTATTGGTCCTTAGACTTTAAGATTATTATTAATGGGTATTACAACTCGCGCACTTAGATGTATTGATAAAAACTGTGACGACACACTATTCACAGTGAGGTAGGATACGTTGGGTGCATCACGAGTAATACCACATTAATAGATAATGCGATAATGGATTTGTCCCTTCCGTTCCATAACAGAAGTAGATATCTCAGGCCCTTTGATGGAATTGATATAGCCTAAATAAATCCATGGCCATGGTAAGGTATGGGAAAGTTCATTTCCGGGAAGTCAAAGAAATAATAATCAAGCACATGGGTTGATGGCACTAGCAAGCAACCCGCTTGATTAGAGATATCGAGACAAAGGGATTATATTACACGATAAGTGTTCATAGGAGGTGACACGTCATTGCGGCGTTAACTTCTTTCTCTATGTGTTCCTTGGTGTGTTTCTAGATGCTAACCTTGGACTTTAGGCAGGCTCAGCCTAATTCCACTGAGAAAGAGGCCTAGAGGGTCACACACTAAGTGTGTCCATGTATCTCAGTTAAATATTAATTTAAGAAGTTAAATAAATATTATTCCTGACCATGGTTTAATAATTATTTAAGGATGTCTGATCACATTTATTTTGATACTAGTTATTCGAGAGAATATATTGTGGACGAAATAATATATTTATTAGCGAGTAATGCAGTTACATTTATTTAAGAAATAAATAGTCATTACTCATGGTCTAATAAATGTGGTGGAGAAAAATGGAAAATAAAAGTACACACCGTGTATATTAAATATACACGCCGTGTAGTTTTATGAAAAAACGGGTACATGCCATGTATTAATTATTACACGCCGTGTAGTTTTTTCAGTTGGGATTTTGAGGATTTAATATTATTTTAATAAATGATATTTATTATAATCAGCGTGGGTGCATGTCAAGGAATTAATAATTCGACATGGGGATTTTCAATAAGAGTTAATGAAATAAATAAAACGTGTAACGCGTTTATTTATTATCATAACTCTATTAACCTCAAACCCGATTATAAATATCCTTGCAACCCCAAAATTTTAAAGAGCCTTTGTTGTGCACAACAGATTTGGAAATACTCTCAAGCCAAGAGGGAATTCCCTTTCCACCAAGAACGCCCTCAAGTTACGAGAGAAAGATCCTCCACCGGATCAAGGAAGTCGAAGGCGGTCAAAGGCAGACATCGCAAGCAAAGGTTCTTCCGCGCTAGAACTCGGAGATCCCTTCGGCGACATCCGAAGATATGTGACACACATGTAGATCACCCTTAGAGGAATCCTACACTTGGATTCTACAACGCAACGACAGATCACCGAATCGTGACCGGACAGATCAATGAAGAAAGAATTCCAACGAGGTAATTCTTATGCATTAATTAAATTAATTATAATCAACATATGATGATCCTCCTCAAGGGTTTCGGGACTCTTCTTTTCTTTTCGTTCTTCGTTCTACTCTGAATATTCGGCGTTTTATATCGTGACGGATCTCGGATTGAACGTTGTTTAACGTTAAAATTAAAGTTGGGAAAACCCACCAACGCGCTTCCGTTGCACCTGGAACCTTCAAGTGGTATCAGAGGGGTCATATCTTTGATTATAATTATTCAGTTTTTCGTTGGTAATTTACATATTTCATAATTTAGTTATTTCAATTCAAGTTTAATCATTCTGAAAATCTGAATATCAAGATCTATTCCTCCTCCCTCGTTTCTCATTTACCTCATAGAAAAAAATTTTTCTTTTAATTTTGATTAAAATAAAATAGGGGAACTCATCCAGAGGAGCCAAACGTTTCTGGCCGTATAACACCAGAATACACGGTGTGTAATCAAAATTACACCCCGTGTAGTCTAGGTTCAATGCATTGAATGATCCGCCAAATTAGACCGTGTATTGGATTCTTTCTAAGAATTTAAGACACCGTGTGTTGACCAGAAATAGGTGGAACATGGTTTCTGGAATACACGCTGTGTGGTCCAATGAACATGGCGTGTAGTCCCTTCGGGTTAGGGTTGGGGCGTGTACTCCGTACATGGCCTACCCGGCTGGAAACCGTGTAACGCGGAAACTACACGGTGTGTATCCCACTATACACGCCGTGTACTCCGAAAATTTCTGAAGTACATTAACACGCCCTGTCCCCGGGTGTGTACTTCGGATGGACGGTGAAGAAAAGTACACGCAGTGTAGTCGGAACTACACACCATGTACTCACCCAAATTACGCAGATTTATTTTTATTATTATATTATACAAACCCTTGAGACGTGTACCATGGTGCAGGTGTAAAGCTGAGGCACAACACGTGATAGGTGTTTTATATATATGTGTTTAATTTAACATCTGCGTAATAAATGGGAATTCACCGGGTTGCCTCCAAGGTACAAGTTACGTACAAGGATAATTTTAAATGAATTTAATTGTTTAAAATTATGATAGACGAGAATCTCAAGGAAATTCAGAAAAGAGATTTAAGATAAAAGGATTGATTAATTAAAGATAATTAATTGATTCGAGCGTGATTTATCTTAAACAAGAAAGATTAAAGAATTGAATTCTTGTTTTATTTATGTGTAAATATCGTTTCATGTATGGATGATCATGAGCTAGACCGAGACGTTTGTATGTGAATGGTTTCTTTTAATTTATTTATTTAAATTAAATTTGTTGTCTTGCGAGCCATCTCCTCATTAATATATAGGGCCTGTGCACCCAAGGATTATTTTATGTAAAAACAACTTTTACCCCTCACCAGCGTGTGAGATAAATGCATATGTAATGGATGGAGCTCCCAAGCTATTAGAGGCGGCTCAAGTCAGGAGCTGAGGTGAAACCAATCCAAGGAGATACAAAGGTGGACAGGTGGAAAGCTGTAAACACGAACTCGCAAGGTTCAAGGTGTTTCTCCCCTAGGTCTTGGGTTAGTTTATCAACCTCTAGATAAACTAACTAATAGAAAACGCTCATGATCATACCATTTATTTTATTTCTGTCAGTTTCATGGTTTATTTATTGTGGGTGTGTTGTCATGATCACATAATTAATGAATATAACAAGCACGCAAGATGGAACTAAAATAAAAATTGGTTTATACATAAATATTATCTTAGACATGGTTAATCACTTAAGTATATCCCACTTAATATTAACAAGCATGTAATCAAAGATAATAAAATGGAAATTTACGTATAAGGATAAAATCCCTCAAAAGAAATATTAAGTCGGTATAGCCTTCCATAATCTTGGTTAGAATCGAACCATAGTTCAAAGTGCTTGACCAACAATAGTTGGGGTGCTTTCAATTATAGGGGAATTCTAATTCAAGGTTTTGGGTTGACTTGACTTGGTTCGTATCAAGGGTTGACTGCCACAACAGGACTTGGTGTGACTAAGAGGCAAAGGTTGAGGAAATCCAAAATAAAAGGATTTCAGGATTGGGGAGTCCACTCAGCAGATCAAGGAGCTGCGAGTTAATGCAGTTGGCATTTGGAATGCCAACCTAAAACCCTTCAAGTTGCTTGACCAACCCTAGTTGGGGTAATGCAAAGGGCAATATGGATCCTTGACACTAGAATATTCAGGTAACAGAATATTCCGAAGTCAATGGTGAGGGCTATTGGATTTCGATAAAATAGTGGGAGACTAATAAGTATTAATTTATTTATTTGTCTCAATTTTTGTAATAAAGTACTAAACCTTTGCTCATATTAATTTGTAGAAACGGCACGAAAATGAATTCAAACATATCATTTCGCACCATACTCAAAAAAGAAAACCTTCTCACCGGCACCAATTTCCAAGAGTGGCATAGGTGTTTACCCGTCATCCCTCTCCATGAAAGGAAATTATATGTGCTGGAAAAGCCTATTACAGTTGTGACTGGGAAAGAGGCTACTGATGAGGAATTATCTCTGTACATGAAACACATGGATGATGCCACATATGTCCAGTGTTTCATGCTATCATCCATGTCTAATGAGCTCTTGAAGCAACATGAAAACATGGACGCTTATAACATGATGTCTCACCTTAAGGATCTCTACCAAGAGAAGGTGAGACAAGAGAGGTATGAGATCTTAAATGATTTGTTCACCATGAAGCTTGGAGAGTCTGTTCCAGCTGGGCCTCATGTAGTCAATCTTATTGGCTACATTGAACGCCTGGAAATCTTAGGGATTAAATTCCCGGATGAGTTGCGTACAGATCTCATCCTATCATCACTGCCCAAGAACTTCTCTAGATTCATTGTCAACTATAACATGATTGGAAATAAGAAGAGTCTATCGGAGCTTTTGACCTTGATTCGCCAGGTAGATAAGGACATGGGGCGTGACAAACCCGCGGTCCTTATGGTGAACAAGAAAAAGAAGGACAAGGAAAAAAGTCCAAATACTTACAAACGGTCTAATTCCCCCGAGCACCGCCCCTCCAAGAAGGGGAAGATCCAGAGGTAGGGAAAGGAATGGGAGGCGGTGTGTTTTGCATGTGGCAAGCAGGGCCAATGGTAGAGGAACTGCACCCAGAAATGTGGGGAAGCTAAAGGTACGTTCGTTATCGAGTGCAATCTTTCTATTTCCACGCATTGGGTATTAGATACAGCTTGTGGGGCTCACATCTGTATTCAAATTCAGGAACCAAGTAGATTTAGAAAGATCTCCATAGGAGAGGTGGATCTTCGAGATGCCAATGGTACAAGGTTGGCTGCGTTGGCTATTGGCGACTACCACCTCTCATTGCCGACTGGGATGATTTTGGTTTTACATAACTGTTATTTTGTGCCTAGTGTTACCAAGAACATAATTTCTGTATCTTGTTTGGATATGGATGGATTTGTTTTCAAGTTCGAAAATAAGGGTTGTCTCTTTTATAAGAACAACGTATGTTATGGTATGGAACATTTGAATAATGGTTTGTATGTATGAAATTACGAAAACCAAGTGTTGGCAATCGATAAGAAAACAAACTCACATGACTCCTACATCAACCAGTTATGGCATCACCGCCTTGGTCATGTGAACGAGAAGCGTTTGACAAAGCTCTGCCAAGATGGCTATTTAGACTCTACTGAGCTAAAACCACTTGATAGATGTCACGCTTGTTTACAAGGAAAAATGACCAAGCTGCCTTTTGGTGGACAAGGTGAAAGGGCCATAGAGCTTCTAGGATTGTTACACACGGATGTGTGTGGACCATTTCCAGTAGAAGCTAGAGGTGGATATTCTTACTTCATTACTTTTACTGATGACTTGAGTAGATATGGCTATGTCTACTTGATGAGGTATAAGTCAGAAGCCTTAGAGAAATTTAAGGAATTCAAGAATGAAGTAGAGAATCATCTTGGTAAGAAGATAAAGAAGCTTCGATTGGATCGAGGTGGAGAATATCTAAACCAAGAGTTCATCGATCTTCTACAGGAGTCTGAGATTCTATCTCAGCTCACTAATCCTTATACACCACAGTGGAATGGTGTTAGTGAAAGGAGGAATCGCACCTTGTTGGACATGGTGAGGTCGATGATGAGTCATTCAGATCTTCCATTATCCTTTTGGGGATATGCATTACAAACTACAACATACACATTAAACCGAGTACCAACTAAGGCGGCAAATGGAATTACATCCGAGTTATGGAATGGATGGAAACCCGCTTTGTCGCACACACGTGTATGGGGATGGGAGACGTTTGTTAAGGCCTTATCAGGCAACAAACTAGCACCCTGGGGCACGAAGTGTATCTTTATAGGATATCCCAAGGAAACGAAAGGATATTACCTATGTAACCCTCAAGACAAGAAAGTGACTGTCGCCAGACAAGCCGTCTTTCTTGAGAGGGAGAAAATCCTCAAGAAGGATAGTGGGAGAAAGATTGACTTCAACAAAGTTGATTCTCAAGATACACAGGAGTTGGTACAAGAACAAGTTCCATAAGTCCCCGTGGAAGAGGTTCCAGAAACACAAGTACTGCGTAGGAGCTCAAGAGAGGTAAGGGAACCAGAGAGATTTGGTTTCCTAGTCACTGAGGATGGCAAATCATTATTATTGGACAATGATGAACCTCTCTCCTACAAGGAAGTAGTAGAAAGCTCAGAAGATTCAAGAACGCTAGAAGCTATGAATTCTGAGATGGATTCCATGTATCAAAACCAAGTTTGGGTTCTGGTCGATGAGCTAGTTGATGTAAAGCCTATTGGATGCAAATGGGTATTCAAAAGAAAGATGGACATGGAAGGTAATGTTAGAACCTATAAAGCAAGGCTAGTGGCTAAATGATTCAGACAGCGTCAAAGAATTGACTATGATGAAACCTTCTCGCTAGTTGCCATGTTTAAATCCATAAGAATCATACTTTCTATAGCATCTTACCATGACTACGAGATTTGGCAGATGGATGTCAAAACAGCATTCCTTAATAGGAACCTTCAGGAAGATGTCTATATGACACAACCAGAAGGGTTTGTGACACCAGGTGAAGCCAAACGGGTTTGCAAGTTTCAGAAATCCATTTATGGATTGAAACAAGCATCCAGGTCATGGAACATTTGATTTGATGAAGCCATAAAGGAATTTGGTTTCATTAAGAATAAATGTGATCCATGTGTTTATAAGCGATTTAATGGGAATGCGGTCATCATCCTAGTGGTATATGTTGATGACATATTGATTATTGGAAATGACGTACCAACCTTACAGTCAGTTAAGGACCGGTTGAACAACTGTTTCTCCATGAAGGACTTAGGAGAAGAAGCCTACATTCTAGGGATCAAGATCATTTGTGATAGATCCAAGAGGCTGGTTGGACTAAGTCAGGGTACATACATTGACCAGATACTAAAGAGATTTATTATGGAAAAAAATCCAAGAGGGGATTGGTTCCAGTGTCACATGGCTTACATCTTTCTAAGAAAATGTGTCCCCAGACACAATAGGAGAAAGATAGGATGAGTAAGATCCCATACGCTTCGGCTACAGGATCCATCATGTATGCCATGTTATGTACTAGGATTGATGTTGCCTATGAACTGAGCATGGTAGGAAGATATCAAGAAGATCCAGGAGAACAACATTGGACTGCTGTTAATACTATCCTTAAGTATCTGAGAAGAACTGAGGATCTGTTCCGCGTGTATGGAGGAGACGAGGAGCTTGTCATCAGAGGGTATGCTGATGCTAGCTTTCAGGTAGATCAGAATGATCTAAAGTTGCAATCTGTATATGTTTTCTGTCTCAATGGAGGAGCTATGAGCTGGAAGAGTTCAAAGCAGCCAGTTGTCGCCAATTCTACAGTGAAGTCTAAATATATAGTGGCTTCTGATGCAACCAAGGAAGCAGTATGGATTCAAAACTTTGTCCAGGATCTTGATGTAGTGCCTAGCAGTAAAGATCCCATTACATTGTATTGTGATAATACAACAGCAGTGGCTCTTGCAAAATAACCAAGGTCACACCAATGGACAAAGCACATACTCCGGAAGTATCACCTCTTGAGGGATTTCTATAAAAGGGGTAAAGTTGCAGTGAGCAGAGTGCCCACAGAAGAGAACTTGGCGGACCCCATGATTAAAGGCCTATCTCAGTAGAAGCATGAATATCATGTGAGAGCTAGTGGGTTAAAGGTTCTTAGCAGTTGGCTCTAGTCCAAATGGGAGTCTGTTGGAGTTGGTGGTCTAGAATCAACTACTTTGTACTTTATTCATTAAATAAAAGCCTTATCACATCATCATTGTTCTTCTGCGTGACATGTCATGTGATAATGTCCTAAGGACAACTATTTCATTAAAGGGTCATAGCAGATCCCTGCTATGATGAGAACCTGGAAGTTCCATAAAACTATTCTTAAATGTATGTTCTATGGCCGGATGATATTATTTGAGGGACACAAATAATACAGGTCATTTGGGGTGAGGACTCATAAAACTTTGAGGAACCTTCTCATAGTGTGCACCCTTGGTAATATCCATGAGGATATTATGAGAACGAGACCTGCCAGTAGGAAATCCACATTTCATAGTGTCATTGGATGTTCCTATCTGTGGACGTGTGTATTGGTCCTTAGACTTTAAGATTATTATTAATGGGTATTACAACTCGCGCACTTAGATGTATTGATGAAAACTCTGACGAAACACTGTTCGCATCGAGGTATGATAAGTTGGGTGCGTCACGAGTAATACCACATTAATAGATAATGCGAGAAATGATTTGTCCCTTCCATTCCATAACGGAAGTAGATATCTCAGGCCCTTTGATGGAATTGATATAGCCTAAATAAATCCATGTCCATGGTAAGGTATGGGCAAGTTCAATTCTGGGATATCAAAGAAAGAATAATCAAGTACATGGGTTGATGGCACTAGCATGAAACCCGCTTGATTGGAGATATCGAGACAAAGGGATTATATTACATGGTAAGTGTTCGTAAGAGGTGACACGTCATTGCGGCGTTAACTTTTTTCTCTATGGGTGCCTTGGCGTGTTGCTAGATGCTAACCTTGGACTTTATGCAGGATCAGCCTAATGCCACTAAGAAAGAGGCCTAGAGGGTCACACACTAAGTGTGTCCATGTATCTCAGTTAAATATTAATTTAACAAGTTAAATAAATATTATTCCCGACTGTGGTTTAATAATTATTTAAGGATGTCTGATCGCATTTATTTTGACACTAGTTATTCGAGAGAATATATTGTGGATGAAATAATATATTTATTAGCGAGTAATACAGTTACATTTATTTAAGAAATAAATAGTCATTACTCAAGGTCTAATAAATTTGGTGGAGAAAAATGGAAAATAAAAGTACATGCCGTGTATATTAAATATACACGCCGTGTAGTTTTATGGAAAAACGAGTACACACCGTGTATTAATTATTACACGCCTTGTATTTTTTCCAGTTGGGATTTTGAGGATTTAATATTGTTTTAATAAATGATATTTATGATAATCAGAGGGGAGCATGTCAAGGAATTAATAATTCAACATCGGGGTTTTCAATAAGAGTTAATGAAATAAATAAAATGCGTAACGCGTTTATTTATTATCATAACCCTATTAACCTCAAACCCGATTATAAATATCCTTGCAACCCCAAGATTTTAAAAAGCCGTTGTTGTGCACAACGGATTTTGAAATACTCTCTAGCCAAGAGAGAATTCCCTTTCCACCAAGAACGCCCTCAAGTTACGAGAGAATGATTCTCCACCGGATCAATGCGGTCGAAGGCGGACATCGCAAGCGAAGGTTCTTCCGCGCTAGCACCCGGAGATCCCTTCGGTGATGTCTGGAGATACGTGACACACTTGTGGATCACCGCTAGAGGAATCCTACACTTGGATTCTACAATGCAACGATGGATCACCGAATCGTGACCGGACAGATCGACGAAGAAAGAATTCCAACGAGGTAATTCTTATGCATTAGTTAAATTAATTATAATCAACATATGATGATCCTCCTCAAGGGTTCTCGTACTCTTCTTTTATTTTATTCCTTTGTTTTACTCCAAAGATTATGCATTTTATATCGTGCCAGATCTCGGATTGAACATTGTTTACCGTTAAAATTAAGGTTGGGCAAACCCACCAACGCGCTTCCGCTGCGCCTGGAACCTTCATAACTGGCATACGAAAAACCAAACAAACACATTTGGATTATGTTGATACATTAGGACAATGATCCATGAGTTATTTTTCACATGTATGAGTCAAAACCACCTCAATCCAAGGAATGGTGTGACCGGTATCACTCTAAGTGTCTCTCTTTTGTTTAAAATGGTCAATGTTTTAAGTAAAAACAACTGACATACGGAAAATCGACCAAACATATTTGGATTGTGTTGATAATTTAGAACGATGATCTATGAGTCATTTATGAAGTGTGCGAGTCAACCAAGCCTCAATCCAAGGACTGGTGTGGCCGGTACCACTCAAAGTGTCTCAATTTTATTTTAAATGGACAACATTTTAAGTGAAAACAACAACTGGAATATGGAAAACCAACCAAACACATTCAGATTGTGTTTATACTTTAGGAGAAGGATACATTGGTCATATGTGATGTGTATGAGTCAACCCCACCTCAATCTGAGGAATGGTATGGGTGGTATCACTCCAACTGTCTATCTTTTGTTTAAAATGGACATCACTTTAAGTAAAAAAAAACTGGCATACGAAAAACCGACCAAACATATTCAGATTGTGTTGATACTTTAGCACAACAATCCATGGTATAGCCCCACACAATCAACTTATCATGTGAGGAACTCCTACCCCTATTCTAAAAACATGACATTTAATACGCCAAGAAAAACTATATTCCCTAAGTCACACAAGCTCATTAATACACACCCATTATCATCATCACTAAGTTCAAAGACTCCCACCCCAAACCATGGGACATTAAATTTTTGTTTGGTTTAATTCATTTATTCATTTTCTTATTTTGGGTTATTAGCTTCTAATTTCTGAACTCAATCGTGTATGTGTTATAAAAAATGAAATTTTGTATGTATTCTTAATTCTGTATCACATATAATTACGTATTCAGTTTTTAATGTATTGTATTGAAAATTTATTATTTTATTTTATTCATAATTTATTATTAAATTATGTATCCTTATTGTATTCATAATTGATTATATAATTTCCTACTATACAATTCACATAGCAGCACACAGATCAGCAGGCTGTTGTGCAGATTGTACAGCTAAGCCTATACCAATAGTTTTAAACCGTTGGTATAGGTTCGGTGTGCACTTTTTACCAACAATTCTTTTAGAACCGTTGGAAAGAACCTTATCTCATCTCTATACCAATGGTTTACATAAAACCGTTGGTATAATATATATTTATTCACATATACCAATGGTTTCTTTGAAACCATTGGTATATGTCTATTTTCATGGCTTACTTGGATATGGTTTTTAAAACCGTTGGTCTGATTTACAACTACAGTTTTACAGCATATACCAATGGTTTTCAACCAGTGGTATACCTTTCATTTCCAGTAGAGAGTGGATAAAATGAACCTTATATGCATTTTTCCCTTAGTTATAGCATGCTTCCCTGGCCAAATATCCATAATCCTCATTGCAAGGATACTCTTAAGAAAACATGGTCTCCTAACTCAAACTCTGAAGGCCTAAAAAATTGATCCTCATAAGATTTATTTCTAATATGGGTTGTCCTAAAATTATCATAGATCAATTTTACTTTCTTTTTCATCACCCGCACCAACTCTAGCCCAATAATAGATGCCTCACCTATCCCAGCCCAACATAATGGTGACATGAATGGTCTCTCGTGGAGGGCCTAAAAAGGTTTAATGCCTATAGTAGAGTGATATCACTTATTATAAGAAAACTACACCAATGGATAGTTTTTATCACTACTCTAGCTGAAGTATAACAAGTAGGCTCTCATCATATCTTCCAATACCTGGAGAGTCCTCTTGGTGTGACCATCCATCTGAGGGTGAAATTCCACGATCATCTGAAACTATTTCCAAAAATACTCCCATATTCCCCTCCATAACCATGATTTAAATTGAGAATCACAAGTAGATATGATTATTATGGTACCCCATGAAGCTATATTGTCTCCCATACATACAAGTTCACTAAACTCTCAACCTATATCAACCCCTTAATGGAGAGAAAATTTTCTGACTTTGTAAGTCAATCAAAAATCACCCAGATAGTATCATTGACTCTTATTGTCTGCGAAATCTCCATCAAAAAGTCCACGAATATTCAATTCTAATTTCACTACAGAATCTCAATAGGCTGAGTCAAATATTCTAGAACATGATGTTCGAACTTTACCTACTGATATGTGAGACACTAAGAGATAAACTTATTGGAACCTCACTACATGCTATCCTAACCAAACTACTACTTAAGGACCATGTATATATTCTCCACATTGGGCTGTATATCAAATGGGGAAGTCTAAAACTCCCTAATCAACTCCTCTCATAACATGACAAGAACCCCCATACATCTCGTAAAAAGGATGATGTGCTCCCTTCCTTCAAAAAATCCCTCCGGTGTATCTCTTGAGGATACCTGGTCATTTAAAACCTCGCAATTGATGTATCCCAACTACACCTATATGAAACTATGAAGAGCCATTGGAGTCACCAACATCAACTGAAGAAAAAAATACACTCCGATGCTATATTAGGATTGGATTTAAGGAATCCAACTACTCAAATGTCTCCTTCACCAAGTGAGAATGGTGCTTCCAGATAAGGGAATCTTCCACCACCCTTCTTAGGAGTATAGACTATCTCAGAGTCATTGTCCTTTAGAAACTCCGACCAATTACTCTGTCTCTGGTGATTATCTCTTTGAGTAAAGATATACCTAAGAGTCTAGTGGTCTGAGTAAACAACAAAATGCTTGGCCAGAAGATAGTACCTCTATATCTTGAGATCAAATACTACCACTACCAACTATAGTTCATGATTCATGTATTTTTATTCATGGGGTCTCAACTACCTTGACTCATAACCAATAACGTCTTGCCTTTGCATCAATAAACAATTTATCCTAACTCTAGAGGCATCACAAAACACTGTGTACTCAACGCCATCCTCTGTTTATATCAACATAAGATCACTAGTTAACCTTCACTTCATATATTCAAAGGATCTCTGAAATTTCTTAGTCCAAGTAAATGGTTTTGATTTCTATATCAAGGCTATCTATGGGGATATGATCCTATAGAATTTTTCCATGAAGCTCCCATGTTATGCCTCCAATCCAAGAAAACTTTGTGTCTTTAACATGCCCTTAGGTGGATTACAAGAATTTATTGAATCAATATTCACTAGACCCATAGGTAAACCATGATAAAAAATAAAATTCCATAGAATGTGAACCTCATGGATCAAAAAAATGGAATTTTGAGAGATTACCATAAATATAGTGATCTCAGAGTAAGTCAAAGACCAATTTTAAATGTTTATCATGATCGACCTATGATGGAGAGTATATGAGAATGTTTTAAATTAAGACAACAAAAAAATTTTCCAAGGAAAACTAAAAAATATAATTCATATGATCCATAAACACCATGGGGGAATTCATTACACCAAAAGGCATAACTGGGAACATATAATGTCTATAACAATATCAAAATTCCATCTTTGGAATCTCATCCTTCCTAACACTCAACTAGTGGTAGCTATACCTGAGGCCAATCTTTCAAAACCAAATCGTACTTTTCAGCTGGTCGAAGAGGTTGTCAAACCATATTAACGAGTAATTATTCTTTTTCATTACTAGATTCAAGTGATAATAATGAAAACATATCCTGAAACTATTTTTCACCTTTATTATGAAAAAAACTGGTACTTAACAAGGGATACACTAGATCTAATAAAAAATTTTATCTTATAGGTCCTCTAACTGAACCCCTAGATTTTGGATAAGGCTAGGGTCCATTAGATGTAAGGTAGATGATATCAATGTGGTACCATGGTGAAAATTGTTACATATGTATATTTCCCACTATGTAGGCAATCCTTGAACATCCTCAGGGAATATGTATATATAATCCTTCACTAAAGATGGAATCTATATGCCTAAAGATAATTCTACACCAAGGGATAAAATTTCCAACTGATGGGTAATGGGTTAAAACTTCCTGATCGCATGGCCTACTCACTCAGCCATGAGATCTCTCTCATCCGCAAAGGAGAATCTCATCTCTTCTATTTGACAACATCTAACTCACCTAATATAATAATAAATTTGGGAATGAACCATGGAAAACCTATCTATACCCAAGATGATGCCATAAGGATTCATCATGATAACCAAGAGGTCCTATGAGAAACTTTGTCCACTATGCTCCATCTAGTACTTTTGAAATATATAAGATAGGAAATAATTGCATCCAATATAAATATATAGCAATAGATTTTGGGATATGGTCTCAATATGGAGATATTGATCTCACACAAGGGATAAAGGGATGAAGGAATGGGTCATTCATTGATTCTACAAGTACTATACTTATAGTATAAAAGAAACATATCTTACCTCAAATCATCTTGTGAGAAGCCCGATCATATCTCTCCATTGCCTATAGCTACTCGATTCCTTGATAACCAGCTCTTCTAGCCTGGCATGGGCCACTTAGTGGTGGTGGTTGAAGTAGCTCATAACATCACCCTCTACTAGAAACTCCTCCCTCCAGAGCTCCACCTACTCCTCTTCCACCACCACCTCCTTAGAACCCACCTTGACCACACCTATGAGATCCCTGATGATGATTAGACCTCTACTATAGTAATCTAACCACTACCTTACTACCCCCATCAGTATATCAAATTAAGAAATCACAAGTCTTATGACCTCTCCTATCACAATCATAGTATTTCCCATCTCTTGACTGATTGGATCCTCTGTACAAACACTATAATATAGATCCACATACCTAATTCTGGCCATGGGATGGTCTCCTACATTTAGACACTAATGTATGAACCTCTTAATAGCTATAGAAAAATCATCCCCATGATGCCCACCTTCTACTTTAGCTGCCCAGTGCCCCTTTACTAGAGATCTCTTGGAAGCTAGAACTTATTCCAAAACTCCATTATAAGTATGAATCCATAAGGGCACTACATTGTCATATATTTTTTCATGGAGGGCCCGATCAAACTTCCAAACCCCAAAGAATATATTCCACACTACATATAGGGAGTAATGTGTGATTTCACTGAACCTTGAAACATAATTAGAAACCATAATATCACCCTATTTCAGTTCAATAAGATCCTGAATCCAAAATGATTGTGAAAAAGATGGGTAATATTCATGAAAAATATAGATTTTGGAAGTCTATCTATCAGAGAATTGTCTCATTGTGATTTTGCGTAATCAGAATCCATTAGTTATTGGTTACTCCATGAAAATGATTGGAAATGAGCACAAACATCTAATTAGTTAGGGTCTGAAAATGCATGGAGTTTTGGACCACCGAATCAAGTCAATACTCCTATACCTAAGGATATATCTCACTATGGAACCTCATTTGTCTCAGAAGCTAGAAATAACATGGAACTCTAAGACCATGTGCATTTTCCTGACCTGATGGAACTATCCACTACTATATGGGTAGTGAAACTACTCTTTTCCTGCCTTGGTGGTAACACCTCATGAGAAGGTCTATAAAATAAGGAATCATCACTCAACTGATCATCATTATGATCCTATATCGATAACATGATGGGATATCTTTATTTAGGTGTCCTTTTATTTATCAATATGTACCATGGTTAGATGAGTATATATAGGGATATGAATCAAGAAGGATTGTCAAATGGATTAGTTATAACAACCCTTCTCTTTATTACACACTTAAGCATGATTTATTACATAAAATATTCACTTGATACAACAAATAATATCGAGAGTTATAGTGTCTTTGGGGATTAGGAACATTACATAAGGACTTAAAACATGAAACACAACATCTTTATTGAAAAATTCCTTTAGATGACCACTAAATTCCCTTGTACTTAGCATGGCATGGGGTAACCCAAGGACATGCATAAGAATAGAGTGAGCTATAAAGAATAGTAATGGAGTAAACAAGGAATAAAATGAAGAATAAAATAAAGGCTATGCAATATTAATATCAATGGAGCATAAAAAAACACAAACATAAAGGCATGATAACATAGAGATGTGGCAACAACACTTAACATGGTATTAGCATGAGCCAAATCTCATTACCCATGGAGCATGAGTAAAACCTCATTACACTTGAATTATCATGAGTAAATCCTCATATCACTTGAATTAGAATGAATAAACCCTTATTTAACTTGATTTATCATGATACTAATCTTTACCCAATGTATTGGAGCACTATCAGGGTGCACCCTTCATAAACATTTGATTTCATGCATAAGTGTGCCACATGGATCATATAACATGGAATCATTCAACATCATGTATTACATGGTAAAGGGATGTGTTATAAATACATGAAGATTTATAATAAATAAGTAAATGTGCATAAAGGTGAATACCCTTTATAGATAAATGGTTATGGTTTTCACTATACAATGACATTGGCTTGGAAAATCGTAGTGCAATTTCGGCAGCATAACAACGAGACATAAGAATTCAGAAAAATGGTTGATGAGAGGGATAGGGGTGTCTCATCATATTTACATGAAATAGACAGTAATAGGGTCATATATATACATTTCCCAACATATGTAATGTAATTTAGATTCATAATATTAAAGAATTTCTTGATTGTAAATGAGGAGAGAGAAATTCCTTATGGAATTTTGGCATAGTAATTAGTGTACATATGAGGCGTTAATGAGAGATAAAGAGGTATATCATATTTTTAAATATAAGGAGGGTAATATAAGGGAGGTGAAAAATCATACCCCAACATTTTTAATTGAAAGTAAAATGGTATTACAATATAAAAAAAGTTAGATAAAAATAAGAAAGGAAGGAATCCCTTACTTGGATGTGTGATTCCAAAGGCTTGAGCGAGTCTTGAGAGAGGATTATTGGGAGATTGGGGAACCTTTGGAGTATTATAGAGAGAGTAGGGAAGTGGTTGTTCTAAATCCAAATTATTTTATTGAAGAGGAAGTGGGAGCTTGGGTGGGTTTATATAGGAAAGGATAGAGAATTCTTTATTATTTAGGTTTGGGACACCACACATTAAACTAATCAAAACCACAAACCAGACCATGGTTTTTTCCAAAGGGGATTATAAAACAATATTTTATAAGTAAAGTGGATTAACTTCTTAAAATAATAGTATTGCTTATGTGGAGTTGAGTCATACTCTCAAGGAAAACAATTTAAAAAGCTCAAATGATTTATATGTCTTGGAGGGTCCACTAGGGCTTTGTAAAATAAATAAAAAACCTAAAATCAAATAAATTTAATGGTAAAACATATATTGGACGAAAATAATGTTTATATTATTTTATTACATCACTATTGGGTCATTATGATGTTATAAAACACATTATATATTTAAACGGTATTTAATTTTTAAACAAAAATTCATCTGTCTCAGAAAATTATGAAAAATTCACCATTGGATAATTTCGATATCCTAATTCTAAATAAAATATTAATTTTATCCAAATAATATTATAAATATTTGAATTTTTACTTTTAAAATAAAAGCTGACATTTATCAAAAATTCATGGGTTTTGACAAAAACAGCTTTCAATCCTTAATAAAAATTATAACTGTATTCAAAAAAATTATACGATAATTTATACATAATAAAAATTAATTTATTAATAATAAAATTTTATTAAAATTTTATTTAATTCAAAAAACCATTAATTTAAGAAAATATATTTCTTAGCTGAATATTAACTAAAAATCTTATTTGTGCTTTAAAAACTATTTACAAAGTAACAATAATAAAATGAATGTATATTATTTATTATATACACAAATAATGCAAAAAATCATAGTGCTATGGTCTTGTTATATAACCCCTTATAACACCCACATAATACTGAAGGGTAAGGTGTACGATGGTGAAAAACTATTGGGGTGGCTTGGATAACATCACCCGGGTGGTAATCTCTATCAACTTCCACTTCTCCCATAGGTGGTTCTATTAGAGCTTAAAATGTTGAAGCTTAGCTTGGGATTGGTCAAGAGAGAAGAAAAATGAATCCACATACTTTCCGAGCTCCGATAAATGGGCTTCATACGAGGCAAGTCTACTGGATGAGGCCATCGCTTCCTTTGTCTGAGTAAATTGGACTTGTTAAAGCCCTATATTTATAATAATCATGTGATCATTGTGCAATGACTATAATAGAAAAAATAATAATTCTTAATGATATTTTAAATATCTAAAAACATAAAACCCTAGAATTTCATACTTTATATAACCATATTACATAATAGTACATTTAATTAGATCTAAAGGATTTTTCATTAATGAATGTTTGGGTCATTACAATCTTCCCCCTTGAGAAATTTCACCCTCGAAATTTCCTTTTCCCACACTAAAACAAATGTAGGTAACTCTACTTCATCACTTCCTCTAATTATGACATTGCCTCTTCAAAATTGTGGTTGCTCCCCAACATCTTAATGAGGGTAATTGACTTATTTCATAGAACTTTTTCTCTACGATCTAATATCTTCACTGGTTGCTCCTCATAGGAAAGATCATCCTCTAACTATACTACCTCTAAAGAGAGTGCATGTGAAAGGTCTGGTATGTAGTTCTTTTCTTTGAGCATCCTTTATTTTCTCTATGAGGGATGGTTGAGAAATCATTTTTGAAATGATTGATGATGTTCCTACCTTAATGATTCCCATGTCCATCCTCTGCAAATCTAAGAAGATTGGATCCTTTTCAATTCTCATCATTGATAATGATGCGGGATCCTTTCTACTTAAAGCATCATTCACCTTATTTTCTTTCCCAGGTTGGTAATGGATTGAGTAGTCATAATACTTTAGGAGTTCTATCCATATTTGTTGGAATATATTATTCTCCTTTTGTGTGAATATATATTTGAGGCTATTTTGATCTGTATATACCTCACACTTCTCCCTATAGAGATAATACCGCTAGATTTTCAAGGTGAAGATCACACATGCCAACTCCAGATCATTCATGGGATTGTTTTGATCATGAATTTTTAGCTTCCTTGAGGCATAGAATATCAATTTATCATACTTCATCAACAGACAACCCATTCACTTCTTCAAAGCATCACTGAATACCATAAAAAGTTCTCCACTTTTGGGTAAAGTGAGCACGATGTAGTGATAAGAATCATTTTCAACTCCTTGAATCTTTCTTTGCATTCATCAATCCAAGAAAACCTTACTCTATTTCGAGTTATATTGGTAAGAGGGTTGGAAAATCATGATAAATTTCTCATAAATTAGAGATAATATCTAGCGAACCCTAAGAAGCTACAGATATCCATTACCAATGTTGGCCTTGGCCATCACTGAATTGCTGTTGTCTTGGAGTGGTCCATATATATCCTATTGGTTGTGATTATATGACCCAAGAATGAGACCTCCTTCAACCAGAACTCACACTTTCTGTACTTTTCATAGAGCTTCTCCTTCCGCAAGGTCTCTAGTACAGTTTTTAGATCCTCCTCAGGATCCTCCTTGGTTTTGGAGTATATTAGAATATCATCTATAAAGACTACCAAACTTTTTTCAAGGTAATATCTAAAGACTCTATTTATCAAGTCCATGAGTATTTATAGAGAATTAGTGAGTATAAAAGGCATTACTATGAATTCATAGTGCCCATATCTTGTACTAAAAGCAGTCCTAGGGATATCTTCCCTCTTCACCCTTTCTTGGTAATATCCCTACCACAGATTCACCTTGGAGAAGTATTGTGCTCCCCGAATCTGATTGAAAAATTCATCAATTTTAGGCAAAGGATACCTGTTCTTTATTGTGATTTTGTTGATCTCATGATAATCAATGCAAAGGTGAATTGACCCATCCTTATTCTTGACAATGAGGACTAGATCACCCCAAGGTTAAGCACTTAGGTGTATAAACCCTTTATCCAGATTCTCCTGTAGTTGTTTCTTCAGCTCCTCAAGCTCCAAAAAATCCATTCTATATGGAGTCTTGAATGTTTGTAGCACCCCGGGTATAAGGTCCATTGAGAATTCAATATCTCTTCTAGGAGGAAGACCAAGCAATTCATTTGAAAACACTTCAGCGAATTCCCTCACAATAGGCATGTATTCAAGGATAGTTGCTTCCTTGAATTCAATTATCGGAGATAGATACGCATGATCATAGGGTATTAATATCCATGCTTTTCACTTGTATAGAATCAGGGGTCGATTATCCTTATGAAGCGTGATTTCCCTCTCATGGAAATTTATGTTGGCTCTATATAAGGAAAGAAAATCCATGCAGATAATTACATCAAATTCCACCAGAGGGAGTATGGAAAGGTTAAACAGGAAGGTCAATACAAAAATTATGATAGGGGAAGAGTTATATTCCTTGGATAAAATGATTTCCCCATTTTACGTACTCTCTAACATATTTACTTCCATGATTTTTGGTGGTGTTGGGATTATTCTACTAAACATTCAGGATATAAAAGATTTCATAGAACCATAATTAAAAAGTATGTTCACTATTATTGAATGAATAACTAGCGTACCTGTCACCACTTTGTTGTCGGGGTTCACTTTGGTGGTAGTGATGGAAAATTATTTCCCTTGTTTCCATGGAGGTTGTTGGTTGCCTCTGAAAACACCGGTCTTTGGGAACTGATTTTCAAGGTGTCCTAGTTCTATGTAGTTAGAGCAATGAACAATACATTGAGAGTCGAATGGAGCGTTCCTCTCCTCTATCATAGCTGTAGGTTTCTCTTGTCAACAGTTAAAGTCTTGGTGCCCTTCTCTCCACACTTAAAGAATTTCCTCATCCCCTTCATGCAATTTCTGGGGTCCTTTCTTCCACCCCTTTGTAAAGTGGGGTGCTATATTTTCATAGCACCATTGGATTTATCCATAATACTTCCAGAATTGATGTGCACTATGCGGTTATTATCCCCATGATACCCCGAAGATTTTTTGATCTCCATTTCAACCTTGATGGAACATCAGACAATTTTCTCATAGCTGTCGAAGTCACGGATTGAAAGGGATTTCTACAGGCTAGGCTTCATCTCACCAAATAAGATGTAAACCTTGCATTCAGGGGTAACGACAAATCCATAGGCGCATCATGCAAGACTTGTGAAGTTTTTCTCATACGCTCTAATGGATTCATCATCTTTTTGATTGATGGAAAAGAAGTCCCTTTCTATCTTAAGCCGGAGGGTGCGAGGAAAATATTTATCGAAAAACATTTTCCAGAAATCCTTCCAATCAAACGCCTCGATATCCTCCTAAGGCTTCGTATTTTTGATCAATTTCTACCATTGATCGGATTCACCCTCCATAAGATAAGCAACCAGAAGAACCTTTTCTTGTTCAGAACATTGAAGGATGGAGAAGATCTTTTCAATGGAGTCAATCCATTGTTCAGTGACTGAGGGATCAAATGATCCATTAAAATTAGGAGGCCTTTGTCTCATGAATCTCTAGATAGTGACTTATTATTTATTAGTGGGGGTGAATTTTCCTCTTGACCCATGTTTCTATTCAAAGGTTAAGTTAATTGAGAGAGTATCATGGAAAAGTTCGCGATTCCTACCCACATCAGATTGGTCATCTCATTAGAAAAGTCATCACATTGGTCTTCACTTCAGTTGTTATCTCGAGTCCTCCTATTACCGAACATTAATTGGAATAAATGGAAAGTTAGGGCTAACACATAAAGGGTAAACCAAGGACAAAACAATTGAATTTTAAATTAATTTTATTTCCTTAACTTATGAATCTATAGGCTTCAATCTATGATATCCATGATCTAAATTTTAACATATATTCTTAGGGGCATTCTTTTTAATTACCTTAATAATGGTTCTTACTAAGATTGTGAATTTACCAAATAATCCCCCCTGAGAGTGTCGCAACCAAGAGTACAACAAGGCCTATTTTCATGTACCAGGATACCTTGAGTCAAGCCCGAAACTCCTTGTCAGAGTTTTCACTCCTAGGTTTATCTATGCCAAAGCCGCCTCTACCTACTCGTATCTAGACAGGGATGTATTTTATTTATAAACCACTTACTCAATACTCAAAAAAACATAGGGATATTTTTATTATACTTAGTTTTATCACTAAAGATTTCACTAGGGGTTTCTAATCCTAATCCCAAAAATAACTAAACCTATCTTCTAATACCAACTATAACAACCTTGATCTTTATTACACACTTATGCATGATATATTACATAAACTCTTCACTTGATACAACATAGAAAATTGAGAGTTATAGTGTCTTTAGGGCTTAGAAAAATTACATAATGACTTAAAACATGAAACACAACATCTTTATTGAAAACTTCCTTTACATGAACACTACATTCCCTCATACTTTACATTGCATGGGGTAACCCGAGGACATGCATAAGAAAAGGGTGAGCTATAAATCCCAGTAAGGGACTAAAAAAGGAATAAAATGAAAAATAAAATACATGTTAACAAATAGGCATATTAGTGGAGCATAAAAGAAACATGAACATAGGCATGATAAGATGGAAATTTGGCAACAACAATTAACATGCTATTAGCATGAGCCAAGGCTCATTGCACATAGAGAATGAGTAAAACCTCATTGCACTTGAACTAGCAAGATTAAATCCTCATTGAAATTGAATTAGAATGAGTAAACCCTCATTTAACTTTATGTATGATGATATTAATCTTTACCAATGCATTGGAGTGATATTAGGGTACACCCTTCATAAAGATTTCATTTTATGCATAGGTGTGCCACATGGATCATACAACATGGAATCATTCATCATCATTTATTCTATGATAAAGGGATGTAGAATAAATAAAAAAATATTTATAATTAATAAGTAAATGTGATTAAGGTTAATACCCTTGATATAGAATTGGTTATGGTACTCACTACACAATGACATTGGCTTGGAAAATTGTGGTGCAATTTCGGGAGCATAATGGCGAGACATAAGAATTCATAAAAATGGTGGATTAGAGATAGGGGTGTCTCATAATATTTAAATTAAATGGACATTAAGGGGGTTATATATATAAATTTCTCAACATATGTAATGGAATTTAGATTCATAATAAAAAATAATTTCTTGATTGTAAATAAGAAGAGAGAAATTCCTTATGAAATTTCAGCATAGTAACAGGTGTACATAGGAGGCCTTAATGAGGGATAAAGAGGTTTACCATCATTTCAAACCTAATGAGTTGAATATAAGGGAGGTTCAAAATCATACCCCAAAATTTTTAATTGAATGTAAAAGGGTATTACAACATATATAAACTTGGATAAAAATAAGAAAGGAAGGAATCCCTTACTTGGAAGTGTGATCCCAAAGGATTGGGAGAGGCTTGAGAGAGGATTCTTGGTAGCTTGGGGTTCCTTTGGAAAATTCAAGATAGTGGATGGAAGGTGTTGGTTTAACTCAAAAGGCTTTGAGTGAAGAAGAAGTGGGATCTTGGGTGGGTTTATATAGGAAAGGAGATAAAATTATTTGTTAGTTAGGTTTGGGACACCACACATTAAACTAATCAAAACCAAAAACCAGACCATGGTTTTTTCCCATTGTTTTTCCAAAGGGGATTGGAAAACAATATTTTATAAGTCCAATGGACAAACTTATTAAAAATAATAGGGTTGCTTATGTGGAGGTGAGTCACACTCTCAAGGAAAACAATTTAAAAAGACAAGATGTTTTATAAGCCTTGAAGGGTCCACTAAAGCTTTGTAAAATAAATAAAACAAACCCAAAATCACATTATTTTAGTGGTAAAACATATATTGTCCGAAAATAATGTTTACAGTATTTTATTACATCACTATTATGTCATTATATTTCCTGGACAGTGACAGGCTATGTGTTCCACCCTAAGCTCACCTATAATAGGCTAGGGGCAGAAAAAAGTTCCAAGAAGGAATAAAATTAAATTGGAACCCTTAAACTAATGTACATATATGCATTCACAAAACCATCTCCCTTAAAAAATGAAAAAGAATAATAAAATAATGCAATATATAGTGTATAATCATGCATGAAATGACCTCTAGGGAATATATTAGAGTATGAAAATATAACCAATGTGAAAAGGAAAAAAATACATTCCCAACCCGAAATGAGGTCCCATCCTATATAAAACTTTATAATGGAAAAATTAAAGATATATTGACTCATAATCTCCAAATCTGACCACTAAACATGGTTAATAAACCCGAGGTACCAATATGATCCACTGATGTCACTGATGATCTACCTATCATCTAAATAAGACATAACAAATGCAGACTATTCCTATGAATGGTGAGTATATACACACCTAGTAGGATGGCCTAAAAAAGAAAAAGTGAGAAATACAAAAAATACATAAGCAGTAAGATCAACCCATAATAAGAGGGAAATAAAAAAAATATATGATCATAAAGAAAACCAGATGAGATAGAAATGGGATCTCCATCTCCACAACCCATCTAAGAATGACTTGTCTGTCTACAACTCCAAAGGTCTATATTTTATTCCCAATATTTTATGTATCCATATAAGAAAACCATATGGGGGAACCACACTTCACTTATACACTCCACATCCTAATGGGGTCACTATCATGAATAGAGGTCCCACACCCTTGTGTGATGAGGGGTTTCCACTTGCTGAATAGAAGACCCTTTACATGGTGCATTAGGGGGTGTCAATCAGAAGATAGAAGACCCACACCCACTATAGCATGATGTGGGTACCATTAGACCTCTGCAAAGAGTGTAGGGGACCCAAACCCTGGTGTAATAGTGGGGTTTCCTACCCTAGAATATCTATGATGATTCTACCTAATCACTGCTAGAGGTCAATTTTCACCTTAAGAAACTTCATTCTTGTAAAAAATCTTGTCATATATCAAAAGACACTACAAAGGCTACCTTACCACCCCATGTTAAAAATAAATTTGGATAGGCTACTTATGGGTAGACATCTATGTCCTGAAAAAGGATATACTAGAGGCAGAAGACTTGATAGAGTTACACAACATGTACCTAGGGTCACACAACATGTGATCTCACCTGGAAACCTAGCCATATCATTATCTTCACAAGGATTTATTGGATATATGGAACTAAAATGTGTGTATAGGTGGTACATAGTGTGTCTTGTTTTCCACAGGCCTACCATGTACTCTTAACCCATGTTTGTGTACACTAGCCATGTCCATGTATCCTGATCGTGTCTGAGTACATAACCATGCCTCTATACTCTGACCGTGAAAGCGTGTCTGGTCTTTCCCTTGACTGTTTACTCTCAGAGTACATAATGAGATACCATCATCAGGCCATATACAATACATAACACCATACACAGTGTGTGATGTTTATCTTTATCTAAAACTCTATCCACCACATCAAGGGGACTACATTGTGTGTAGTCAAGTTTTTATTAGGCTATGAAGTTTAGTCTTAATTTGATTTATCGATCCACTATTTCCACTAAAAATATCAGTATTTGACCACAAAAAATTGAATGGAATTCCATTGATCATCTATATTCATCCTTTTATAGTGGGAAATCAGATATCTAATCACCCATGCGAAGCTGTCATACATCCCGTTACTACTATGGATCCAAAATCCTCAAAGACATCAAATGAATCCTATATCAAACCTAGATTTTTTTTTAAAAACATTGATCTATACATAATGAACACATATTCCATGAATTTGGGGGTTTTATCACACTTGAAACCTCCCCAAAAATGTTTAAGTATGACCTCATGGGATAATGGCAATGAACACAAAGAATGACGAGGGATATATTCATATAAAAGAAGTGGGATCATCATTAGAATATAAAATATCGACCAAAAACTATGAATATGTGGAACCATCAGTGGAATTAATGCATAAAAAAGATATAAATGAATTAAAAAAATCATATTCCGAATCATAAAAAGATTGACAATCACAAAAAAATAGAAGAAGATAATTAATGGAAATATTCACCATAAATCAATGAGAGGAAACCAAAAATAACAAGGCCAACCTCAATTATGGATCAATAATTAGTGAATAATACATCCAATAGTGATATATAATAAGGTATTCTATGTTATTCATACTTCACATGGTTCACCTCGATCCATTAATCCCTTTACTTTTCTCCCAACCCACCAATGAATAACACTTCCTCATCCTCTCTAATTCTCCCAGGGTTATATGTATAACCTAATAAAAAAATAAAAATTATGTATTTATAGAATATTATTAGGTTTAAGGTTATTAAATTAATTATTTAAATAAATCAATTAATTCACCCAACATACCTACCAATGACCTCATCAACTGAACATTCAACGCTGATCAATTTATGTCGCAGTAAGGATAAGACCTAATTTTTGGAAATAACCATAGTCTTAGATTTCCCATATGAGTTTCCAAAAAATAGAAAAACCAAATATTCCAAAAAGTGGTTCACACATGATATAATATATTTAATACTTTTAATATATAAATACCGATCCCCTCTAGGCCCTAGAATCTCACAATGAATCAATTCCTGGCTCTAGAAATTATCCTTAAAATATTCCAAAGTCCTATAAGGAAAAAATAGGGTTGTTACACTTAAAGTATAAGGCTCACATGATCATAAATAAGAATATATGATGAAACTAAGACATGTAGAATTCATACTGGTGGGTCTGTTCCCATAATCTCCATTTCTTACTAGCGGGTCTGTCCTTATAATCTCTCATCTTGTATATTACCAAGTGTAAACTTCATGAGAAGAAAAGTAATCTAATTATGAGTACTCACAACCAATGATCTATTTTCCATGTTCCCTATCACAATTTATTATCCAACAGTAAAGATGTTTTTAAAAATATCATAATGGAAGTTCAAGGTTTTGATTATAGTAGGTAGTTGATATTACCTTATTAGTGTTCCAGATACCCTAGGACATTATTAAATTAAATTCCTGTCAAAAAATGAACAATATATAGTAATATGTTTTATTAATATTCATACAATTTAATATACATGTAATAATATTAAAAATAGTTGGTTCTAGAACACAATCTCCAAAAAACTACCACTTTTTCTAGATCCGAATACATACTAATTTTAGTGTTCTAGATCTCACATGATGATCATGTTTCTACTAAGTTGAGGATTTATTAAAGGGGTCCACCATGTTTTCTTCCATGGAAATTTTGTTCACTATAACTTTACCTCTCTAATAAAAATACCTCAAGAGGTTATACTTCCAAATTATATGCTTCATCCATTTATCTGACCATGGATCATTTGTGAGGTCCACCACTACAGTGTTATCACAATATAGTGTGATAGGATCTTTACTGCTAGGTACCACATCAAGACATTAGATGAAGTTGTGTATCCATACCACTTATTTATTTACCTATGATGCCACAATATTCTTGGAATGTACTATATAATCAATGACCACAACCATATTTTATCCCTTACAGACCACTACTCCTTAAAACAACATGAAGATGTATTTTGTCTTTGATTTTAGATCATCTTTATCTATTATGAAACTAGAATATATATAAATATATATATCCTATGATGACTAGTTCTTTATATATTCTATATAATAAGAACATATCCTTAGTAAAACTCATATATTTAAGGATAATCATAACTACCATCTAATGGAGGTCACCAGAATCATCTTGATATCTTCTTACCACACATAAGCTGTAGGAGACATCTAGCCTAGTACATTTAATATCATACATGATTGATCCAATCGTTGACATTTACATCATCTATCTTTCCTTAGGTGTTAGAGGACCCATTTTCTTATAAATATGAATTCCATGTGACATTATAAACAATCCCCTCTTGGATTGTTCCATGATGAACATATTAATTATCTCATCAATATATGTACCTTGATTTAGGCTGATCAGTCTCTTGGATCTATCATGATGAATCTTGATCCCAAGATTATATTTTAACATGTATAAGTCCTTTATGGAAATTTATTTATTCAACCATTATTCAATTGAATCTAATATTGGTATTTTTTTTAATAAGTAATATTTCATCGACATATATAAATAAAAAATGACCACACTCCCACTAAACCGTTTATAGTAATAAGGACAAAATTATTTCTTTATGGAGAAAAATTACATTATGGTCTCATGAAATTTAATTTTTCATGAACTAAATACTTAATTTAATCCATAAATTATATTTTCATTTTTTTGTACCTTGTTGAAATAATTATGAGTCAAAAACACTTCAAATTGTGTCATATAGATATATTCCTAAAGGTTCCCAATTAGGAAGGCTATTTTGACATCCATTTTCCAAATATCATAATCATAGAAATCCATAATTTAAAGTATAATTATGATGTGTTTTAGCAATGAAACTAGTGAAAAGTCTCATCAAAGTCAATTCATTGACAATGTTTAAACAATTTTGCAATCATTCATGCCTTATAAGTATTGGCATGCCCATCTATGTCCAATTTCTTCTTAAATACCCATTCACAGCTAATGGTATTTACATCCACTATCAGATCAACAAAAAGATAAACATGATTTTTGTATATGTAATCCATTTTATAATTCATAGCTTCTTTCCACTTGAAAAAATCTATGCCACTTACTGCTTCCTTATTGTTTAGATGATCATTATTATCAAATAACATCGAGTCTCCATCCTCTATGACTACAAAACCATGCTATTCTAGTTCTCTATCCTTTCTTGTACTCCTAGGTAGTAATTGTGTCTTTATAACATATTCTTCCATAAGGATTTGTGGAATTTGTTCATGTGAAAATTCTTATGTACCTTGAGCCATGACTTTATCGAAGTCTATGTCTCTATCTATCACAATATTCTTTAGATATGTTCTCCCTTTCAAGGAATATAGAGTGTCTTTCCATAGTAACCATTTTATTGAAGTGTTAGCATAAGTAATAACACCTTGTTTCTTTAGATTATCCTATAAAGGTAAAATTCATACATCTAGAAGTTATTTTGTTACCTTAAGAGGCATTAAAAAACGCTTCGAAACTATACACTTGAAATAAAATTTATTGATTTGGTTTGTACTTCATATTGTATATGTGCTACTATCTTTAACACATATCCCCTAAAGGATAAAGGAATAATTTAAAGACTCATCATTGATCTAACCATGTCTAATAAGGAATGGTTCCTTCTTTTTATTACATCATTCTATTATGGTGTATAATTAAGCGTGAATTGAGATAGAATTACAAAACCCTATAAATAATCTATGAAGCCTTGATTAAGATATTATTCACCACAGTCAGATAATATATTCTTAATATTCTTATCAAGATCGTTGTAAAATTCATTTTTATATTCTATAAATCTATCAAAGGATTTTGACTTATACTTCATTAAGTAAGCCTATCCATATCTATAAAAACTTTATGTAAAAGTTATAAAGTATGATAACCTACAACACCACACACATTAGTATGGAAAAAAATTTAGAATCTCATTGGACCCTTCACCATTTTCACTAAATGGGGATTTTGTCATTTTTCATTCTAAACATACATGACATACACCAAGTGGTTTTAGTTCAAAAGAATATAAATATCTTTATTTGTGTTATTTTTTCAAACGTTTTTCATTTACACCACATAGTTGGTGATTCCATTGTTGGGTGTGGTATGAATCATGTGAAGAAGTTTCATTATAGATCTCCATTACTTGGTTCGTGTAATCTAACAAATAATGATCGTTATTTAGATGTGCCTTACAATAAAAAAATGATATCTTTATAAAAGAAGAAAAATTTATTACTAAATTTTTAAATAAATTCACCTATAGAAATTCTGAATATAGAAATAATGTTTTTGGTAATAGGTGACACATAATTACACCTTTCAAATACAAATGTCATTCCTGTTGAAAACATGAGCTTATAATCATTAATAACTAAAATAATAAGTTTATCATTATTATATGCTCATAGATATTCCTCCCCTCAGTTAATCCTACTAAATATATTTTATTCCTATATTTGAATACATGTGTGAGGACCACAAGCTATATCTAATACCTAGTTTATAGAAATAGATAAATTAGCCACAATAACAAACACACTTGAAGATTACCCTTGATTATTTGGATGGGTTCCAATTTTATTCGGATGGTCAATCTTTCCACTTGTGAAACTAACAAAATCATGTTCCTTTTCTTTTCCATTGATCTTTATATTCATGTAAGGGAGTTGAAAAATGGATTTAAGATTAGATATTTTTCTTTGGTATTTTTGTTTTTTCAGCATAATTATGGTAGGATATTCATGATTTATCTCTTTATTTACTTAGAAAATAAGAGTAGCCTATTCTAATAGATACTTCTCAATATTTTTTATATTAAAATTAGTAATAGAATTGGAGAATCTCTGAGGGGGTGATGTAAGAATGAGATCAATACATAGTTTATTGGAGAGTTTAAACCATATAATCTCTAGGTTCTCAATAGAGACAATTAGTATGAATATGTGAGGACCACTTGGTGCACATTCTATTAGCTTTATCTAAAAAATATCCTTTTAAATATCAATCTGTTCTTATCTTTCCCTCTCCTAGCATAAACCAAAAAGATTCTCGAGCTTACTAAAAGGATCTATATTATCACGAGACTTCATGAGTTAAATAAACATAGATGATAACTTAAAACCTTAAATTTAAACCACATCATTCAAATAATTTTTGAAGATAATGAACTATTTATTACCTGCCTCCTTCACAAGCAGATCAAATAATAAGGATTATAACATGTACAATTTTATTTCATGGTGCAAAATAACCCGAAGGCATCTAAATAACTTCCAAAAGTTACTTCCAATGAAGGTATGATCTTTGTAATGTTTTTCAAAAGGATACTATGGAATATTAACTTTAAATTATTCTAAAATTATTAAATATCCTATTATTAGTACTTTTCTTGATTATAATTTTTTTAGAAATAATAATATTTTATTTTATTAAGTCTCCTAATATTTTATCAAGTCACAAAAACCCTCGCCATAGAACTTAGAATGTCTATTTTATTGGAAATTATAGTGGAAAGGATCCATATAACCCTTCACATAAACCCAACAAGAGTTTGTCAAGCTACTTGAAGGTATTTAGGTAGGTAGGTCCTTGAAAACTGTGGGCTTGTAGCTCCTTGATCCATTGAGTGGATTCTCTAATCCTGAAATACTAATTGGGATTTACTCAACACTTTCCTCGAAGTTACACAAATTCTAGAAATCAGAAATAATCTTGATGTAAAATGGTTATGTCTACCTAAAAATTTCTTAATATCTCCTCTTATAAAAGAAAGTGTCCCAATAAGGGTTTTTCAAACACTTAGTTCTATTGGTTTCATTCTTTATAAAGTATTGGAAGGAAAAATATCTCTTAATATTTAGTTGAGGTATTTTATTTATTATGCATAATTTTTTATATTTTTTTTATATTTTACATATAATTTTAATATTAAATGGATTCTACTTATGTGATTAACAACGTTGGATAAAATAGTTATGCATAATCCATTTATTTAAATTACATATTTTCACATTAATTCATTTTTTTTGTGATTGTTGTCTTGCATCCATAAAATAAATAATTCATAGGATTGAAATAAGTAAATAAATAAATTACATGATCATGAGATTATCTAATGGTTGATTTATTGAGTGGATAATAAATCATCCTTTGACCTTGGGGATAACTCAATATGCCGGCCTTTTCATAAGTAACAACATTCAACCTATCCACATATCCACCTATGTATCACCTAGGTTGGAATCATATTGGTTCTATATCAAACTACCTCCACACAAATTGAGATACTCAAATTTTTACATGATTTATAACTCACACGTAGGTGAGGAAAACCAAGGTTTTTTTAAAGGGGAATTATATAAATTACCATGGACATGAAAGTCCTACATAATAAATGAGGCAGGGATGACTCAGATAACATAATTTTAATTTAATAGTTAATAATTGAAAACCCATGTAATAAATTATATTAAATAATGAAAACATATATATAGGTATTGGTTAATCTTATGATCTTTCATACATGATAAGAAGTTATGAAAAAGTACACCGACTAACATTTATTTCTATCCATTCTTCATTATTATTATGAACAAATATTTATTAATTAATTACATTTTATCTTAATGACCATCCAAATTATCTTAGAGATATCCATCAAAAATTAATTAATATAAAATAAACAAAATAATTAATAATTATAGATAATTATAATAAATTTACTGAGAAGTTAATAATTATTAAAAACCATTATTGAATTGTCAAAAAAAAACCAATTCCATTAAATATAATAAGGTTACAATTATGAAATTAGAAATTTAATGTAATTTAATTTTTTTCCTTTATTGGGAGACTACACAATGTTTACTTATGAGCTTCATTCCATATACCACTATTTCCATGTACCTATGCTTCAGAATGTACCTCGATCAGACTATATGATGTGTACTAACCAACTAGAATCCTTGTGTTCCAATTGTCATTTTCTTGGGATACATTCCTGTGTCTTTGATATGTATCTCGATAGATTACATGAAAAGTACTAATGAGATACATATCATGTGTTATAGATGTCGTGTGTCAGTGGAACCCTCCAAAGAACTCAGCATATTCATCAAACATAGGAATACTCAACGTGTACAATCCAGTTATATTCCTTGTATCTCAAACATCGTGTGCCCTCTTCTCTCACAAAATGAATCAAAAGGTATTTAAGATGAGGGAAATAATTCCCTACACACCATGTACACCATATTCATGTAATTTATATCATTATTCATCAAAGATGTTAGTCTCACTTAGTTTTCACCATGTATATGATCACATGTCTTGCATGAATTTTACCACAAAATAGTGAGGACTACATCACCTGTATGCAAGCTACACGCCATGTAATCTATCATGTCGTGTTCTAGATTTGCCTAATCGACATGAGGTGTGCAATAAATGCACCTCTTGTAGTTATTAATCATCGCATCATGTATCCCCTTATGCGGCCTTTTAAAATGCACTTAGGCACATGGCGTGTATACCAACTACACACTATGTAATCCCATTCTATATATACAAAATCCTCAATAATTCCTGATGGATTTTCTGGTCATTCTTATCTATCACTAGTCCTTTAAGAAAATGATACAGTGAACAATGATAATTAATATATTGAAAATATTTTAATTAAAATTTAATTAAAGAATAAATATTATTGAAATGAAATATATTACCACTACTGCTCATATAGATCAACAATCAAATAAATAATTATAAATTTGAAACCTAACCATTTTGATACCACTTTTTGGTTTCAGGTGCAACAGAAGTACCTCAATGGGTGTAGAAAAAATAAAATATGTCTATTCAGGGGATCATTTTGAAAATTTTATATAACATGAACACCATGACCAACTAAATTTTTCCACCGGATGTTGAAATAATGAAAACTAGGAACACATTGAGGATCAGTGCACGTTAATTTTCTAATTAATTTATTTATGATTAGAGGAATCAGTTTCATAATCTAGGAACTTTCTTAGATGATGATATTGATCATGTGTAAACACTTATCAAATTATCTCCATTGTGTTAGGAGGATTCAAGTGTAGAATCCCTCTAGAGGTGATCCAAACATGATCCTTTGATCTTAAAATGGTGCCAATTGATTTCCAGGTGTTAGTGGAACAAATTGAGTTTCTTTCATTGTTTGTGTTTCTTGCTTCTAAATCCTTTGAACAAAAAGGAATATATCTAACACTTCATATTATTGAGAGTAATTGAGGAGGAATAGAGATTTTTTTTTTGTGTGCAATGATTCTCAATTCTTCATTAACCCTACACAATACACATAACCATCTATCTATAGATCTAGGGTTTAAGTTTAAATAATATTTAATTGGGCATTGAACCTTAAATAATATAATAATAATAATCAAACCCCATGACATATATTACTAATACTACTAATAATATTATTATTTTATAGCACACTCTAACTTCCGCAATGTTGAATATTATTTACTATCTTGTATATAAATATTCATCAAAACACTTGATCTTGGTCTGCTCCAACTCCTCAAAGTTTATTAAATACTTGAATAAATATTTAATTTGTTAATAAATATTTTCGATTGATAAATCATGAATAAAATTATTCATCATTCATGAGAATAATATCTATTCCATTAATTAAATTAAAAAAATAATTTTATCAAAATAAATGGAGATACCTAGTGTGTGAACCTCTAAGAGTCTTATTCCCTATAATTAGGCAGGATTGCCTAAAGTCTAAGATTAATATTTAGAAATAGGTCAAGGAACAAAAAATAAATAACTTAATGTCACAATTTTGATAACCACATATGAAGGATAATTCTATAATATAACACTGTTTCATAATATCTCATAAAGTATGTTTCATATCTATCTCATCAACCTATATGATTGATACATATTTCTTTGATTTTCTGAAATAAACATGACATTACACCATGTCCATAAAATTTAATGCGAATATTCTATTATAATAGAAGGGATGATATATCAAAATTAATACATATGCAAAAGATAAATCATTCCTTGAATTATAATTAATAGCATGCCATTCGTGACACACCCAACATACCCTAATTATCCTGAACATATGCCATCATCGTTCTGGTTAGTAAAACCTAAGTGTGCAAGTTATTTCATGAATTAATGATAATATTTAAATATAAGTGTTATGTACTGACTCAGGTGTGAATAAACTAGTTCTCAGAGATGGTTCACCATAAGGCCTTAAGAGGGCCTCTCCTTATGCCAGAGGCTATCGATGAGATGAAAGGGCCTAGGGTGTGTCCATGGAAAGACTATGCCATCATATCAGAGTAAAAACAAAGAAAATAACTAGATATCTTCCATAGAAGTAATAAAAAGAGTGTGAAAGCAGTAAATAAATTGAAATAAAATATTTTTTCGTAATTAATGAAATGCTATAAAAGATCGAACGAACATATCATACATACAATTCTGGTCACTCACTAGGTCCTCCATACATGGAGGAGTATACGAGGAAACCAAAATAAAAATATAGGGATCTAATACTAACTCTGACTTAGACCTCATATCCGATCTCCCATAAACTATAAAGCTGCACCAGTCTGATAAAAAGAATCCACACAAGTGGACCCACTTTATCATGCAATGCTGGTCCCCAACCCTATCCCTCATGAAATCTATGCTCAACCTGAAAAGTAGAAATAAGGTCTACATACACATCGAGGTTCATGCCAATTAGTGAGAATATAATCTCAATAGTCCACCCTAATGATGATCCTATAAATCTACTGTCATAAGTGCATGCTCATGTAATATTCTCACCTTGGATGAGATATATATAAAAAGGTAATAAAATAATAAGGTGAAACCACAAACGATCCATGGGTCTATAATCCCGGTCAAATATTCAAAGTTTTATCATGTATATATATATATATATTTATATGTGTATATATGTATATATTTATATATATATACACACATAAATATGTATATACAAGAGTATGGAAAAAGAAACAACATAAATCAACAATAGTTGATCATTGGTTCCATAATCCCAATTATTTGGACATCCCATAAAAATTGAATTGATCTAGATGTTTTACTACTCAAGCCATGTATAATTAAGTTGATATCTAGTTCTATAATTCCAGTAGAAAATATCTTCTTTGGACCACACTAAAAATGTCCCTGAGTAAGCTATGTCACCATAGGGGGATACGTGTCCTATCCGTGGGTTCACCCGTACCCGCATCCAATCATTATAATAATGGATACCGTATACGAATGAAAAATACTATAAATATGGTAAATAACTAGATGTCATTCCATGATCTCCTTGAAAATACAGTACAATTTGTGAGCCCCCTATACTAGTCTAAAGGTGGTCATGACATTATGACCTAGATAATACCTAAGGTTCTGGCCCTAGGTGAATTATAAAGAGTGATCACTAGTGAGGCATCATGACCACCCCTTGAGGTCTCAAATTAGGGAGAGAATTATCATCCCTATCACTCAAGAGAGCATAATCATCCATGAGTTCTTGTGACATCAATGGTGAGGAGTTCCATGTCCACCATCGAAATCTAGAAACTGATCAAGAGAGTGTAATCATCCTCATTGCTTAGGATAACGTAATCATCCACGAGTATCATCAATAGGTACTCCATGACCATGTATCATAACCAAGATAATCCATACCCAAATATCACAATCAAGGGATTCCATGACAAAATATCATAATAAAGAGATTCCATGCATGAATATTATAATAAAGGGATTCCATACCCGAATATCATAATCACAGGATTCCATGCCTAAATATCATAATCATGGTCTCAAAATTTGGATCCATGGAAGAACCTCTAAAAATCCTAATAATATAAGAGTCAAATATACAAGCTCAAAATCTAGATCCCCAGAAGTGCCTATGGGCGTCCCAATAATATAAAATTCACAAGGCTTAGAAGCCAAACCCCATGAAGTACATCTAGGCATCCCAAAAATATAATAAACCAAAATTCATCCAGAACATAGAACTATACCCAAGAAGCACCTCAAGTAATCATTTTAACATGAGCTGTAAACATGTGAATGCATAAATAAAATAGCAAGGGTGGTCTAATGACTAAACCCACCACTACTTCCATAACCCCATGGGTTTACAAGTTCTGAATATGTTCTAAGGTTACACCTGCTACCATCTGTACCCAAACATCCAACACACTAGATGAGGGTTTGTGAAACCTTAGGGAACCCACTGGGTCCCTCATATCAAAACATTGGGGAGGGAATCCTACTCAGATCTTCTATAGGCAAACACGAGTGAAGGAATATTACTCGATTTCCTCAACAAAGAGGATAAAAGTAGAAATCCTATATGGGATACTCGAGTTGTACATAGGGGGACATGTGCTGCATAGGAACCTTAATAATAGATTATGTAGGTAAAAGAATATGACATGGGATACTTGGAAATAGTAAATAGGTAGAGGGATCCTACAAGGGATTCCCTAGGTCCACACAAAATTGAATGAATCCCACATGGGATCCTTAGTAACAGTAACCCAGTAGAGGAATCCTATAAGGAATCCTCTAAAAAAAATGATTTCATGGCCTCTTAGGCCATAAGGTAACATTGGACAAGGGATACATCCTCAAAGGAATAGTTAAAAAACAATCAATCAATAGAGACAGTTCATGGATCATCTCATATAAAAGCCTCACTTTCAAGATAAAATTGGATTCGATTACTGAAGAAAGAACCTATCCTTCTAGGAAAATCCTAAAAAAATACTAGGTGTCCTAAAATCACCTCATGGTTTTAATCATTATGATATATATATAATGATACTAAAAACGGTCTACTCATATGTAGAATTTTGACTCCTCGGTGTAAGGATATGAAAAACTCTAAAAAGGGTTGCAAGGGGAAGTACACGACATGTATACCATAGTACATAGTGTGTACTCCCAAATCCCAAGCTGGGCATAAACTATAGCCAGACATGGCTTGTAAAAGTTCAAGTATATGAAAATTTTATCATTTAAATGATGTGTACCCTGTATAGGGTACCTTCCCATGTACCTTAAATTTTATGTCCATGTACTTATCTTGACCTTGTACTTCTACATGGGATGTGTGATGTTTTGAACCTAGGTTCCTCTCAAAGGTTCCCTAAGCTCAGTTGGACACATGGAATCAAGAACACCTCCTCATACTCCAGAAGCTGCCGAATAGCAGCGAGGGCCTAGGGTGTGTTTGTGATGATACTATACCCTCATTTCAGAGTGTAGAACTACAAATATATAATAACAGGTAAATTGTGGAAGCATGATATCATAGAATAAGCAAAAAAAATACCTTAATAACCATACATGGACTAACTAATTAACATAATATGGAAAATTAATCATATAAAAAATGATAATATCATATTATGTATCTAAAAAACTAGAAAACGGATATACATGGTAGTAAAAAATAAATTCAATGCAAAATAAGAAAAAGGAATCTAAAAACTATCCAATCAACCCAAGCTATGGCCTAGTCATATACTACCAAGCTATATCCTAAGAAAGAAATCAAGATCAGGTGTCAAAATTGGGCCGATTACCCTTATCAACATCTTTATTCATGTAATCTATCTAGTTACCAATAGAATCCTAGATATGGTGTGACATATATATTCTTAGGCCACCACCAATGATGTATATACCATCTAGTCTAAGAAATATATATTGACAGTTTAAAGGTATAATGAATGTAAGATAATACAATAAATGTAAATACCCTAATAGCTAATTTAGCCTTATCTTGTGTTTGAACATGAAATCATGTAATTAATTATGTTCTAGTTCATAATATGTCAAGCAAGTGGAACCAAGGTATGACCAAAGCATCCTATTGTAATAATAATATACGATCCAAGGTAATATCCAAGGAATCCTTTATGATGATAATAATAGGGGATCCTAGGTAATAACCAATGAATCCTTGACCTCATGGGTCAAGCCAACTTAGTAAAAAATGAAGCCAAACTAAAGGAGTTCAGAGTGTAATCCTAAGGGATTATCCCAATTCATTCCTCTATAAATTATTCTAATCATGTCCAATTATCTCATCCAAGGTAAACTTGGGATAATAATGACTAGGCCCCATGGGGTGAATCCATGGCGCCACATGTTTGAAGAAATCAAGTTGGATCTAATGAGTGTATCTGAGTCATCCCAATATCCTAAAGATAATGAAGGGATCCTATAATGTCATGACAAGAATCCACTAGTAGACAATGACCATGTTACAAGGTGGGTATATCCCTAAGGAATTGGATCCTTGAATCGAAATGGTGTCCTCTGAGTGCTGAAGGAATTCCCTCAAGATCCATGGTTAGCTCAAGTCTTAAAACTCTTATAAAGATAAAAAGGTCTATTTGCAATATGAAAATTATACATAATTCATTATTTAATTTAGGCCATATAATAGTCATGCATTTTAATAAATCATTATGTTCATTCCACCACCTTTCATACAAAGTGACAAGGATAAAAGAACATGAAACCATTTCTTAATTTAATTACATATTCAATTATTATATTCATTACTTTACCTTTTGTAATCATCAAAAGGTGATCTAAGGATATGAAACCATATGAAATTCCTTGATAAATAACTAATACAAATGATATGTATAAATATAATTATCATTTATCATTTAAAAGGTTAATTAATTAATTGGTACACTTACCTTAAAAGGTTCAAATGACACTATGATGTAATAACCATTAAAAATTCATTCATTTGGTTAAAACACTTAACTTTAATGAGGTCATGTCTAGATCACCCAAATGGTGATGCAAATAGTCACAACAATACATTAAAGGCATAAAATAGGAAACACCCTACTTGGGATGGTCGACATTGAGGTGATAACCTCCAGTGATGTGATGTTCATATATAGAAGGGGTTCTAGAATAAGGTCATGATGATTATAAGCACAAATTTTTAATTTAATAAGCATTTCCTGATGAAATCGATGTTCACACAATGACATAAGTTTATAAAATAATAACACTTGACAGATGAGTAATAAACCACCTACCTCAAACCTATAACGCTCTCCTTGTCCATTATTAGCCCTTAGTTTAGCCTGGATAAGAAGAAAATATAATGATGTATCAACTCCATGAAAATAGGGAATAAGATACTACACCAAAATAACGAAAAATCCATAAAGATAAAAAAATAATAAAAGTTAACATATTCAATATCTTACCAAGAGGAATCCAAAGAGACAAATAGTGATTCCATCAGACTTTGGATGGAAGAGATATCAATAAGACTAGGTGGAGGGAGATTGAGGGCCTTCAATGATA
This sequence comes from Viscum album, assembly GCA_963277665.1. Classification (NCBI taxonomy): domain Eukaryota; kingdom Viridiplantae; phylum Streptophyta; class Magnoliopsida; order Santalales; family Viscaceae; genus Viscum; species Viscum album. The sequence goes on from OY728146.1 coordinate 1,789,898,971, forward strand.
GATAAATCCTATGTACACTATAAATGAGAAAGAGGAAAATAATTATAGGTTTTTATAATTTAAAGGAAATTTTTTTTATTTCACCCAAAAATTCTGGATTGCATAGTTTGTCCAGATAGTTTTCCAAACTTTACACAAAATGTGTACCTCCCACTTCTTAAGTGTTAAGTCCACATTGTTTCCTGTGCACAGCTTGACTAACCATGTACAAAATATATGGAACACTCTACTAAAAACTGAAGGTACCCCCACTTGGGAATACACCCCTAGACATAAGGTTTTCTAGAACCGTGTACCCCCTAAATCCTACTCTCTATCCCTCATATAGTTAGAGAAACTGTTCTGACTAGATCTCCTGATTTCTACTAACTATTTGGCCTAGTCCTTTCCTCCACCGGACTGGGTTTTGAGCTTTTAAAAATATAGTAAAACCCATGAAAAAACCATGAACTCATTATGCATCCATATTTGGTCCAAAATAAATAATTAGTATGAATTTAAAAGGATATTTACCTCATAGATAACATGGTTCTTACAGTCTTCCCACCTTAAAGGAACTCATCCCCGAGGTTACCTTCCAATGTCAACAAAACTATGTATGAGAACAACCCTGAGCACTAATCACATATGTTAGACTCCAACTCCTAAGTCCCATATTTTACCCAACCGTGATACCATAACATCCATAAAAAAGGTACATATAGGCCTTGTATATCCTTCGTGATCTGATCAACAATGAATATAGGATATTCCACAAACAAATCATCATCATCTAACCAAAACTACTTGGGATCAAAAGTGTGAGAGAAGTCAGCATGATAATAGAGAATACATGATATACTTAATATTTCGTGCATGGAATGATACCTTTGAGGTAATATAAACTAATAGGCTAGAAGTATAACTCTCTCTAGAATATCAAATAGCCTAAGAAATCATGGAAAAAACTTCCCTTTCACATGTATTCATATATGACCATTATCGGTTGATACTTCTAGGAAAACACAATCCTCAAACTCAAACTCTAAAGGCCATTGATGGTGATCGACATAAGATTTATATCTAGGACAAGTAGTATAAATACGCCTCCTGATAAGATGAACATGCTCTGGAGTCTTCTGCATGAGACATGTAAAAAATAGCGTTATCTCTCCTACCACTAACCACCAAAGGGGTGAACAACATGGCCTACCATAAAAGGCCTCAAATGGATCCATATGAATCACCACAAGAAAACTATTATTATAGGGGAACTCGACGAGAGGGATATGTTTCTCCCAAGAACCACTGAAATAAATAACGTATTCTCAGATCATGTACTCTAATACATGTATCATCCGTTCTGATTGGCCTTCAGTATGGGGGTGAAAATCTATGCTCAAGCTTACCCATGTACCCATATCTCTCTGTAACCCCTGATAGAACCTCAATGTGAAACAAGCATCCCCATATGAAAAAAAAGTACACAGGACCTTGTATAGATCTATGATCTTACAAACATACAGTATTCCCATCTCATTAATTAATAAAGTCTCCTAAATAGAAGGAAAGTGGTCTGCTTTCATCAATTTATCCATACATTCCCAAAATTCATCTCTACCATGAGGCATCCTCAGTAATTTGGCTTTAAATTCCATAGAAACATCTTCGCATTTCCATTGCCAGAGTGGAAGTGGCTGTAATAATCCAACAAGATTATGGTGCTCCAACTTCACCAGCTGATAGGTGGAACACCTAGTGATAAAACCTACTATCTAAAGTTTCATACTAGGAAACTAATACTAGTGTCACATATCTTTATACATCTTAAAGATTAATAAATGAACTACCCATTAAGAAGTGTTAGACTCTTGTATCATTTCCACACTCATATCTTTAGGAAGCCAGACATTCCTATGTATACGTAGGATATCATCTCTATCAATAGACCAATTTAGAGGTGGGTCCTTGCCAGAAATCCTCTCCTAGAGAACCAAACCTTTATAATATTAAAATTTCTTATTTTCACCCTATCAAGGATGGAAGAGGTAATTGTAAAGCCTATAAGGAAGGACTACTCAATAATGTCACGGAACTCCAAATGCAGCGTAGAAAATATGGCCATCAATTTCTACTCATCACTAGCTTCTTGTATGACCTTTTCCTATGTTTTATAGCTCAGCCCATATGCTACCTCATTTCATTTTCAAAGCATGTAGGGATGCTCTAAGTCAAAGTATTGAAGGTATTAGAACAATATTAATTGTTTTAGATTCAAGTCGTGATTCATAAAGATATATTTTAGGCTCTTGTGGTCTATATATAGCACAAAGTTCTCACCCATCAGATTGTGTCTCCAGTAACATAAGTCATGGAAAACTACTGAAAGATAAAGATCATGTGTCAGGTAGTTTATATCACGAGGCCTAAACTTACAAGATCCTTATAAAACAACTATGTCATCCTACATCATCACTACACCCAGTTTCATTCTTGATACATTATATAACATTTTATAGGCTATTCCAAGCACTAGTAGAATCAGAATAGGTGCCGAGGTAAGCCCTTATTTTAATTCTTAATAGGTTTTTTCACATTCCTTTGACCACAATAACTTCACACCCTTCTTTGTAAGACTAGTAATAGGTGAAACAGTGTGTGAAAATTCCTGTATAAAATGTTTTTAATATCCAAGTATCCCTAAGAAACTCTATATGTGAAACACATTCTTGGGATACTCCCAAGAAACCACAAATATCATCTTCTATGGGTCAATTAATACCCATTATTATGAGATAATATTACCCAATATGTGAGCTGTGTTAATAAATAAGTGGCACTTAGTGAGCTTGTCACAAATATGATGTTATATCAGTGTATTCAAAACAGTCTCAAGGTCTTTATCATGGTTGATTTGAGTATAAGAATACTACAAGATTTCATCACAAAGACCATAAAAAAAATATACCAGACAGGTGTAGAAAATCCTATTAATAAAATCCATGAACATGGAAGGCATGTTCATGATACCAAACGATATAAAAAGATACTCATAAAGACCATACCTACTACAAAAATCTATATGAGGTATGTATGAAGGCCTTACTCAAACCTGATGATAGCTAGATCTCAGGTCGATCTTTGAGAATACCCTAGATCCTCAGATCTGTTAAAATTTATCATCTATACAAGGTAGTGGATACTAGTTCCTTACCATATGCTCATTTAACTGTCAGTGATCCACACATAACCTAATGGTCCCATATGCCTTCTCAGTGAAATACATGAGTGAAACCCAAGATGATGTACTAGGTTTGATATAACTTTTAGACTCCGGATCTTCTAAGTATTTCTTGAGCTTCTGAATATCATTAGGTTTCATAATATATAGGGAAATGAACACTTGATCTACTCATGGACCAATCCTGATCATAAAATCTACCCTATTTTAGGAGGTAGGCTAGAAAAATAATTAATAAATATATCCTTAAAATGATCTACCACTGTAGAAAAATCTTCCATATTTATTATTTGATCCTCCATTAAAAGACTAAAAATTCGAATAGTAACTCTACCTAGCCCATGATGCTCTGGTTCCGTTCTACTGGGCTAATCATACCACTTACCCTTGTGTAGATAACTGTTGATCTTTAGTGATGTAAATGACACATTGCAGCAATATTAGTCCACATATGTGTGATATGGAACCAAAAAATCCATCCCAAGAATGGAATCGAAGACCTTCATCTTGAGGATGAAGTGGTACCATAAGAAGGGATAACCGCCCACCTTAAGGGGGAATTCCCTATATTGGCGTATATCCTCAAACCGCTCTCCTAATAGTGTATCCCTGATTATCACACCATATAAGTAATGAATGTCAAACCTAAGACTTTCCATGGTCAATAAATAGATAAAAGAGTGTGAAGAACCTATATCAAATAAGGAGGATATAATAATAGAGGATACATGAATAGTACCTCATACTATAGTTGTTCCTGCACTTTTATCCTCAGGTATCAGTTGTAAGGCATGAAACTGACCTAATCCATGACCCAATACTACAACTAGACTACCTTGAGAAGGTCTTCTCTAATTTCATTGATAATCAGAAGTATAGATACCAGGGCCGTGACCTCATCCTAATCCTATCCGGCTGGTGCTACTCCAACTCCATGTCTGACAAGAAGTAAAAGATCCTGCACCTAAATGTGGAGATGGTGCAATGCCTCTTCCACTAGATATTGATTTTTTAAAGGTTCAATTGAATCTATAATGATGTACCATATGAACACAAGATCAACAATCAAGAGGGTCACTATCACACAATGGATTTATATTCGCCTTCCATACACACTAATGTAATTTAATAGAGTTTCCAATTTGGATACTTTGGATTCCACTGATTTGACGAGAAACCTCAAGGGAACGCTTCCAACTACTAGAAGAACCACTGACCTACCTTGACATTGAACCTATATGGTCATAATTATCACCTTACCTTAGTTTGTTTCTTAGTGATAAGAAACTGATTAATGTTCTTAGAATAAGAAAGTCGGTTAAAGAAAATCACCAATGTATATATGGCACAATTAAGCCCATCCAAAAAATTTCTTGGACACAATAGCCCATCATCATACATAAGTGGTAAAAAATGCTATATCTTAGTAAAATGAACCGAATATTCCATAAAAAAAATGGTAAACTACTTCAGATACATGCACTCTCTAGATTGTCCAGATCTCAACATCTGTGGAAAGAAGTCTTCATAGAAGACAGTCTGGAAGTCATCCCAAACCATGCCCTAATGATGAATTTATTGGGTAATCATATCCCCCAGTTCTTGGACGAATCACAAAACATATTAGTATAAGATTTTACCCTCCACTATAGAGGTGTCTCTAGAGGTTCAAATATCGATAGAGTGGCCTCCAACCAAGACTCAACAGCCTATAGACTGCCATCCCCTGAGAAGACGAGAGGATACTACTAATAGAACTCACTTGTTTGGTAAGACATCATAGGTGCAGGTCATGGAGCATTCTGTATGAACTACATCAGACACAAGAATCACTCATGAAGTTGGGTTTCAGTGCCCAGTTTGAGTATAATTGGAGGTGCCTTAGGTGGTGATACTATTAGTAATACTGGAGGCTTAGGTCCCACTATCTCTAGAATGTGGTTATCGCCACCCTACTGGAGCACAACTCAAGGACATGTGGTGCCATAGCTCTAAAAATTACAAGCACATACTTCAAAATAAGATTAAAGAATTTATAGAAAAACTAGAATAATAAGAACATATAAATATGGACTCAATACCCAAGGTATACTACAACAACCTCCATCTTAAAAGGCTAGGTATTGGTAAGTGTTTAAGTTTGATTTATAAGGGTCATAATAAGTGAAAGTGTAACTTACACATTTCTTCTTCATTTAATAGAAACCATTTTTTTATAAACTAATTTTTAGTTTTACATTTTGTATTTTCTTATTTAAATATAACATGGTTGATTAAATGAATATCCATTCCTAGTAAATAAGGTCTCATACACCATATCTCTAAAATCAACACCCATTCAATTTCTGTTTAACCTCTGGTACATTTGGTCTCAAAATGTAACATGTCATATATGATGGATTGACTCCATAAATTTCCCATTACAATCATGAGGGTCATACACCTCATGAATTGAAATCGGAAATCACTCCATAATATCCAAATAGCAGCTCATATAAGCATAGGTACATAGATGGAATTAGTAGAAACTAGCTATTTAAGATTCCACCATCAACATATATAGGACACCACTATTTATATTGATTTTTACACTTTAACTAACAAAATCCATTACCTATATAATATGTTATAAACACAATAATATATACAAAAACCATGTCTTACTCAAAAATGACATGCAACACAAGAAAATAATGTAGTGAAATTCACCTATATTTCATGGTGTATGCATGGAATTTGAATTCTAGGTGCCTATAATAATACCTGATTGATGATTAATTTTCATCATCTCATTAATTAAAGGGTAAAATGAAATATTAAAAAATATATATTAATAATAACTATCACATAGCATATTCATCACCCAATGCTGGAAGTATATCAACTTTAATAAACAGAAACAAAACAACAATTTTTCCATTTACAAGAAACTTGATATTTACCCTAAATATGGGTTAGATACTGCCAAGCATGACTCATAACCAATTTACAATATGTAGTACTTCTTTCTATTTTACCAAACCATATGAAAAAAATAAAGAAAAGCTCTGATATCGGATTGTGACGTCCTGAGCCCAGGTTCCAATCAAAGGTGTCCCTATCCTAGTTGGACACATGGCCTCAAGAATGCCTACCCTTTTTATAGAGGCTTCCAACTAGAAGAAGGGTCTTGGGTGTGTCTCTGAAGAGGATATTCCCTCATATCAAAGTGTATCATAACAGATATATAATAATAGGTTAATATAAAAAGCATGATATCAATGAATAAGTAATGAAATACATGAATAACTATCCAAGAACTAACTAATTATATTAAGGTGTAAACTTAATCATATACAAAATGATAATTCCACAACACATCTCTATAAAACTAGAAAATATGTATAAATGGAATTATCTAATACATTCTATAAAAAATAATAAAAAATAAGGAAAAAATTATCCAATAAATCTGAGCTCTGGCCCGGTCATATTCTACAAAGATCTATTATAAGTAAGTAAGAAAGATCAAGTATCCAAAGCAGGACACTCCTCATTATCAACACCTGCATACAAGTAATCTTATCAGGTGCCAATGGCATCCCATATAGGGTGTGAGATAAATCTCAGTAGAACACAACCAATGATGTCTATACCATCTTTTCTGAAAAATATAAACTGGTAGTGTGCAGGTATAATTAAATTAATATAGTATAATAAGTATAAACACCCTGAAACATTATTTAGCCTCAACTGGTGTTTGAGCAAAAAAACATATTATTAATTATGTTCCCATTTATAATATGTGAAGTAAGTGGATCCAAGGTATGACCATGTAATCCTACAATGATAATAATAACATAATATCCAATGTAATAACCATATAATCCTTGATGATGATAATAATAGTGGATCCAACATAATAACCATGGAATTCTTGACCAAAGGTGTCGATCCAACTTAGTAATAACATGAAACATGGATAAAAGGGGTCTGAGTGTAATCCAAGTAGTATAATCCAAGTAAGTCCACTATAAATGATTCCAACCACATTCAATTATATTGTTCGAGGTAAATATGAGATAAGCATGACAAGGCCCAATGGAGTGACTCCATGGCACCACGTGTTTGAAGACATCATGTTGGATCCAATGAGTTTATTCGAGGCATCCTAATATCTAGAAGATAGTGAAGGGATCCTATGGTATCATATCGAGCATCCACTGGTAGATTAAGACCATGTTCCAAGGTGTGTATATCCCTTAGAAACTAGATCCTTAAATCATAATAGCGTCCTTTGAGTGCTCAAATAATTCCATCAAGAATTCGAGGCTGGATCAAGTATAACCAATCATATAAATATGAAAAAGTCCATATGAAATGGGAAACTTATATATAATTCATTATTTACTTTAGGCTATATAATATTCATGCCTTTTAATAAGTAATTAGGTTCATTCCATCACCCATCATACAAAGTGAAAAGGCTAAATGTTAATGAAACCATTTTCTACTTTAATTACTTATTCAATTATTATGTTCATTCATTTTCCTTTCATCTCCTTTTATAGGGAATCCCCAGGTGTGGCCTTTTCGAACCCTACACACAAGGGAACCCCATACACACAAATATGTCACTCAGAGGGAGACCCAGATGGGAATGAACCATTTCCAGATGAGATGGTAGAGACTCCTGGAGGGTTATAACCCAATTAATGATGGTTCAACACAATAATCCATCAACACAACTGGGTTACATCTCATTTCACTCAACCATTTAAGAACCAGGTGACCCGACAAGATTAGTGGATCCCATGGGAAAGAGAAATTCACCAAAGATAGGACTTCGAGTAATCAAACCCCCACCTCCCTAAGAACAATGTGGTTATTCTCCTCACCTTAAACACTGTTCCACCATTTAAGTGACATTCATTTACCTTTCATAATCATTAAAAGGCAGAAGAAGGACACAGAACCATATGCAATTCATTGATAAATTACCACGCTTAGTGATATGTATAAATATACTTATCATTTAATGTTTAAAAGGTTAATAAATTAATTATAACACTTACCATAGAAGGTTCATGTGATACTATGATGTAATATCCATTAAAAATTCATTCATTTGGTTAAAATACTTACCTTTAATGAGGCTAAGTCTAGCTCACCCAAACAGTGGTGCAAATAGTCATAACAATAAACTAAATGTATAAAATATTAAACAACCTAATTGGGGTGGTATACATGGAGGTGAAAACCTCCAATGATGTGATTTTAACTTGTAGAAGGGGCTCTAGAATATGATATTGATGATTATAATCAATACATATGATTTTAATTAGCATCACTTTATAAAATTAGAATGCACACAATGATAAAAGTTTATAAAATGGAGAGACTTGGGCGATGGGTCATATAACACCTAACTCAAACCTATAGCACTATCCTCATATAGTATTAGACCTTATTTTTCCTTGGATTAGAAGAAAATGGAGGAACATATCAACTCATTGAAAATAAGGCATAAGAGAGTGCACCAAAATAGTGAAAAAAAGAAAAGATAAACAAAGAATAGAAGGTAAAATATTTGATTAGTTACCAAGAGGAATAAAAAGAGAAAAATGGTGCTTATATTAGACTCCATATAGAATAGATATCAATAATCCTTGTTGGAGATAACTTATAGCCTTCAACTGTGTGCCAACGATCATCTAAGGGGGAACCCCGCATTGTTTCATGTTCATGGGTTGACTAACCATCCGTAAACCATGCAGTACGATCTACTAAAAATAATAGGTATCCCCATGGGTGTTCAAAATTTATGGTTTACTAAAATCATGAAGCCTTAAAAGGGATACTATCCATCCCTCACATGGTTAGGTAAACCATGAGGATTGGCTCGTTATATTTATACTAATTGTGCAACTCAGTCCTTTCCTCCACCAGCTGGGGTTAGGTGGTTTAAAAAATCCCCAAACACCCAATACAAAATAGTGAACACATTATAAATCCATATTATATCCAAAATAAATAATTAGTCTGAATTTAAAAATATCCACACCTCATAGAAAAACTGGATTCTTATAGCATGCGACCCACATGTGATCTGGCCGTGTACTCCATACGACCATATGCCCCTACATGGGTTGCCTATCTAGGTACTCGACTACACGACCAAGTCCCAAGACATGGTGTATATACCCAATACATGGCATGTGTTTCTAAAAAAATAATATTTCTTGAAAATTAAGAACACATGACATGTGTTCCTGAACTACACGTTGTGTGATCCAGATTTTTGAATGGAAAACCCCTCAAATCAGATCAAAGCCCCATTTTCTCCCCAAAACAACTGATCAACCATCAAGGGGTCCTAAAAAGTGATAATAGGGTATTAAAACTTGTAAATGGTAAACATATTTGTATATATAGAAAAAATTAAAAAAAATACCTTTGGGTGGAGTTCACAGAAGCTTTGCTTGTTTCCACGGTCCACGATTTCCGCACGATGATCTGACTCCTCTCGATCTCCACAGTGGTACCTATATTCCCACATATCTCTTAATATCTCTCAATATCATTATTCTATCATGGTAATGTGAAGAAGTAATCGCATGGGGGTGTGTGTGAGAATCCAGGAAAGGAAGAGAAAAGGAAATAAATAAAAGGAAGAAAAAATAAATAAAAAGAAAAATGGGCCTGAGACGGCCCCGATACTTAACCTGAGTTTATGCCCCCACTAGAAAAAAACTCTCCAATCTAGACTCAATGGAAAGTGAAAAATCCTAGTCCAACGCTCATTTAAAAATTTATTTCTGAATGAAATTTTGTGAAAAAATTGATTTGTAATTTAATTAATTATTAAATATCAATTCTTCAGTTAAAATTTGAATGTCTCAGAATTCTACTTTACTCATATCCTAGGGTAATCACCCAATTATTTGAATAATGGATTAGTTAGAAAATTTACCTGAGATCACCAACGACTAGAAATGAACATTTTATACTTTAAAATTATCTGAAGGTAAAAATTTAAACATCTACTCAAAATTCCAATTCGAAAAAACATGAGTCCTTAAAGTCACTCTATCATAAACGTTCTCATCCCCATAAATACTTGGTGGTAAAACTAGTAATCATTATCTTATCCCAATAATATACATAAAAATATTTCTCGAATGCGTGATGACTAGTCTCATGGCATAAAAAACTGTCTCCCACAACTGAGGTGTTTAACTTTAACCAATCTAGTACCCCCACAATAATAGAATATTTATCATTTCTACATGACATCACTTGTTCACGCTTTACATGAATATTTTCCATTTAAAACATAGTATTTAAACTGAAAATGAGGGGTACTACCATCAAATGCGCAATGATGCTATCCCACCTATAACACCCCAAAATATTTTTTGGTATGCTTATCTTAAATATATTCTATTCATAGATTATATTTCATAAAGCATTGTGTTTCCTTAAAACAACACTTGTTTATTTAGGAGATAGTAATTACTTATCCGTTAAACACAAATTTTCCACTTCTATGTTTTGAATTTTGAAAAACGGTCCTCTATAGTTGTGACCAGTAAGTCATTTGGAGTCTGATAGAACCAACTTGATTTTTGATGAATAGTAACATACCCTTATGAATAGTAATACGCCCCTTATGAATACTAAATAATGATAATATTTTATTTTTTTAAGGTAATAAGATAATGAGATCTTAATTAAAATTTTAATGTGATATAAAACTAGTTAGACCTTTAAAATTGTTATTTTTTCGAATTAATTATGGTTTTATTTAAAAATAAAATTGAAAATATTTGAAAAATATTTTTACAAAATTGAGTTAATTTTTTAATTCTACACATCCAAAAATGGTTAGGGTGAAGTTTTGGGAGTTTTATAAAATACTTGAATTTTTCATTAATAGTAAAAATACAGTTTTCCATTTTCGGTTTTTTAATAACATCATAATGATGTAATAATTAAATATAAAAGGCTGATATACTTGTGTATCGTAACATATGGCATGAGGTGTCCCAAGTGGCTAAAACCATGAGAAAATACCATGGTAAATCCCATGGTTTTGCAAAAACCACTAATTAGGTGTCCCTTTTAATTAATAAAAAACTCCCTCTCATTTACTATAAATACCCACTCAATACATTCATTTTATTCCATTAAAAACTAATTATACTTCAATATGTGGTATTATTAAATCCCTATGAGTCCTCCCAAGGTGTCCTAAAACCCCTAAGGTCCCAACCTTAATGTTTTGGGAGTTACTCTACAAGGTAAGAGAATCAACCACCCTTCTCTTTTCTTAAAGCTTTCATTTTATATTTTATCTTTTATTTTCATTTGGATTATGTTGGGATATGTCATTATATATTTAACCTTTCTATTTTTAATATGTAAGAGTTATTAGAGACCTCCTTTCTCTCATCAATCTATTTTATAAAACTTTATGTGATACTGCTTGGCTCTTAACATAATCCAATTGTTATGTATTGTATTTTGTTACCTTTCCCAATGTAATCAGAGTTACATAATTATTTCTAGATTCTTAAATACTACTAAAATAATTTTTCCTTTGGGATTTAATTCCTTATAACCATGTCAATGTACTTAGTAATGCACCGGCTCTGGTTTAGAGGTGTCGAGGTGTTAGAGTTGGTATCAGAGGAAGTTTAATAGCAAACATGAAAACTAGATTAGAAATTATAGATTAGGGAACTAATCCCTAAGGTAGTATTTGAAGATAAACATACATTATCATCCTGGTATTTTGTTAAGGAATATATTATGTGGATCATTCAATCAAATACATCCCTATATGGATGCAAACATGTAGAGGTGGCTCTGACACAGATGTACCTAGGATTGAAAACTCCGAAAAGGTGTTTTGGGCTTGACCTGATGTATCCTGGTACACGAAAATGATCCTTTCTTCACTATTGGTATTTAAAATCCTTTGGGATATTCTTAGGATAATTCACATTTTCTTTACAAGCCATAATAAAGGATTTTAATGTAATTTTTCCTTAGAGAAGCCATGTTTATGAGATTAGTTATGCATAAAATTTCAATCTATGTTAAGTGCTTATCTATTTTAGATTCATAACCTAATCTAGTGTGTGCCATTATATAGAAATGAAACCTAATGGAATAAGGGAAACCAATACTCGTGGGAAATGTAGGGATATCCCAACTGAGCAAGTCAACACAGTCAATGTTAGGACATATCATATCATGACCATATTAGGACAACTTACTCAAGTTGTGAAAAATAATAATGCTACACATGTGTTGGACTATTTCATACGAAAAAAGCCCCCATCTTTTAGTGGGACTACTAATCCAATGGTAGTAGAGTAGTGGATCAAGTTCCTTGAAAATATATTCATGGAATTAAGATGTGATGAAAATGAAAAAGTAGTGCTAGTAGTATATTGTATCAAGGATGAAGCTGATCAATGGTGGTACTTGATTCAGAATAACACAAAGGAAGAAAAAATAGAAGATATAGAATGAAGTAATTTTAAGGAAATATTCTTTGAAAAATATTTCTCTCATGATCAATGAACCGAAATGAAGAAGAAATTCCTTAGATTAATGAAAATGGAAGAAGAGAGTGTGGCAAAGTATGAGGCTACCTTCACAAGACTAGCCAGGTATTCCATAGATTATGTATGAGACTCAGAAGAAAAGATTGATCATTTCTTTAAAGGTATTAAGACAAGTATTCTAAGGTCACATGCTTCTCAAACATTTTCATCATATGATGAAATTGTATCAAGTTCCATCAAAATGGAGAAAGAATTTTCTATAACAAGTTTCTTCAAGAAAAACCAAGATAAGAAGCAATACTCTAACAACCAAGGAAAATGTGAATCATCAAAGAAGAACAAGGGATCAAAGAAATTCCCATTATGAGAGAACTATGGAAAGAATCATCCCAATAAATGCTTGAAAGTAATGGGAGTTTCCTAAAAGTGTGGAGAAAAGGGTCATCGATCAAACGAATGAACGGTGAAGAAGAAATATGATAATGTTCAATGCTATAATTGTAGATCTATGGGACACTATGAAAATGAGTATTCTAATAAACAAGGAAACTTGCCTCAGAAAAGGCCATGAGAGAAAGGGAGAACATATGCGGTTAAAACTATGGAGGTTGAAGTTCCTAATGATGTTGTGGCAGGTACTTTAATTGTTTCCTCAAACATTGCCAACACTATAATTGATTCTGGATCATCGCATTCATTTATATCTTCCCAGTTTTCCAAGAAAATTAGTTATGTCCAATTTGATTTATTAAAGGAGTTGTTAGTCAAAACTACTAAGGGATGCATCATTGCAAAAAAGGCATGTCGATCAATCCCCCTCATGACACATAAACGTGCTTTAGTTTATAACCTTATCATCATACCAATGATTTAATTTGATTTAATTCACGGTATGAATTGGTTGTCAAACTATGATGTGAATATTTATTGTAATAAAAATGAAGTTACAATTTTTTAAAATGGTGTAGAATACCTATTTTTTAGAGAAGAATCCTCACAAACTGATTCTCATCAAGACCCCCCTAATAACTGTACTAAATTCAATTATTGGAGAGGAAGAGAACCAAATATCTATGGGAAAGAAAATAAATATTCAAATTGAATATATGAAGGTAATAAAAGAATATGTTGATGTATTTCTAGAGGAGTTAACTAGACATCCTCCAAAGAGGGAAATTGAGTTTTCCATTGACTTAATTCCTGGTTGAAGGCCAATATCAAAGACCCATTATAGAATTCCCACTATGAAGTTAGTAGAGCTAAATAAACTACTAGAGGAATTAGGTGATAAAGGATTTATTCGCCCTAGTTTTTCTCCATGGGGATCCCTTGTTCTTTTCTTTTAGAAGAAATATGGGTCTATGAGGTTTCACATTGATTATAGGGAAATCAATTCTATTGTTATAAATAATAAGTATCCTCTTCCATGAATTGATGATTTATTTGATTAACTTCATGGATCAATTTTTTTTTCAAAGGTTGATCTTCTATTTGGATATCATCTGTTACTTGTGAGGAAGGAATACATTCAAAAAACAGTATTTCAAAGCAGGTATGGGCATTATGAGTTTACAGTAATGCCTTTTGGACTAACTAATGCACCATATGTTTTCATGTATCTAATTAATAGAGTTTTCAAGTAATATCTTTATGACATTGTAGTGGTGTTTATTGATGATATCCGGGTATACTGTAAAAGCTATGGAGATCATAAAAATCACTTACACACTATTCTTAAGACTCTTAGAAGAAATAAATTATATAGGAATTCTAGCAAGTGAGATTTTTGGCTCCAATCAGTTTCCTTTCTAGGGAACATTGTCTCTAAGGATGGAATATTTGTAGATCCTGTGAATACAAAGGTTGTGCAAGAATGGCCTACTCTAATGAATAAAACTGAGGTACATAGTTTTATTGGTTTAACAGGTTATTATCGGTGATTCATCCAGAACATCACCCATTTATCCAACCCAATGACCAAGCTCACATGAAATGGGGTTAAGTTCATATGGACAAAGGAATGTGAAGAATGTTTTGAAGAATTGAAGAGAAGGCTAGTGAATGATTCAATATTGAATCTAACATCAACGAATGTTGAATTACTGATCTTTAGTGATGCATCAAAGAAAGGACTTGGCTGTTTCCTTATGAAGAATGATAGAGTGATTGCCTATGAATTTAGGCAGGAAAAAATTCTTGAACAAAACTATCCAACTCAAGATATTGAGTTGACAACTGTAATATTTTCTTTGAAAATATGGAGATAATATATCTATAGTGAAAAATGTGAAATATATACTGATCACTAGAGTTTGAAGTATATTTTCTCCCAGAAATAACTAAACATGAGGAAAAGATGATGGATTTAACTACTCAAGGACTATAATTTCACTATAAACTGCCACCTGGGGAAGGAAAATAAGGTGGTATATTCTTTTAGTACAAAGGATCATGGAGTTTTGAACAAGATGAGAGTTTATTGGTATCCTATGTTCATGGATCTTGTAAAGATGGATATGGGAATACTCATAGAAGTTGAAATGTCGATACTTTTTCAAATGGTTTCCAAACCTTCGTTACTAGAAAGGATAGAAATTTCTCAGATTTATGATGAGAAGTTTCAAAAGAAAATTAAAGCTGTGAATGGCGGGAGATTGATTGACTTCATATATGAAGATGAAATTTTGAAATTTTGGAGGATGTTTTGTGTTCCCAATATAGCTGATATAAAAAGGGAAATATTGGATGATGCTCATAGCTCCAATTTCTTTATACACCCTAGTAGCACTAAGATGTATAGAGATTTTAAGGAACATTCTTTGTGGTAAAACATGAAGTGGTAGATTTCTGATTATGTGTAGAGATGTTTGGTTTGTCAATGGGTGAAGGTTGGAAGACAACATCTTGGAAGAGTCATGCAACGCCTTCCTATTCATATATGGAAATGGGATGATATTACAATGGACTTTGTTATGGGACTACGAAAGAATCCCAGAAAGAATTATGCGATATGGGAAATTGTTGAATATCTTACAAAATCAGCACATTTTCTTGATATAAGAGAAGATTTACCACTTGAACGTTTAACAAGATTATATATTAATGAAGATGTAAGGCTTCATGGTGTACCATTATAAATTTTTTCAGATAGTGATCATTATTTAACATCAAAATTTTGTAAATGTATCCAGAATCCTTTGAATACTGAGCTTCGTATAAGTACTGCTTATCAACCCCAAACCGAGAGACAATATAAAAGGACTATTCAAACTCTGGATGACATGCTGAGATCATGCTCTCTTGACTTTCAAGGTATGTGAGATGAATACTTTCCTTTGGTGAAATTTTCTAGAAATAATAGTTTCAATTATAGTATTCAAATGGCACTATATGAATAATTACATGGAAAGAGATGTCGAACTCCAAATTTTTGGGACGAAGTTGGTGAGAGGAAACTTATAGGTATAGAAATTATTGAATAGACCACGAAAAAGGTGAAGAAAATACAAGCCCATATTAAAGAAGCCCAAAGTAGGCAGAAGAGTTATGCTGAAAACTTGAGAAAGGATTTGGAATTCCAAGTGGGAGATCATGTCTTTCTGAAAGTATCTCAATAGAAGGGTGTCTTATGGTTCAGTAAGAAAGGGAAACTGAGCCCCAGGTACATCAGAATGTTTGAAATTATGGAAATAATCAGAGTTGTAGCTTACTGTTTAGAAATGCCTCTATGTCTCTCCAAAGTTAATGTTGTGTTCCATGTTTCATTGTTGAAGAAATAGATTCCAGACCCACTGCATATACTCACCTATGAAAGAAGTAAATTTGGAACTTTATTTGTCATACTCTGAAGATCCTATTGGGATTCTTGACACAAGGGAGAAGGTATTGAGAAATCAGAAAACTCATCTAGTAAATGTTATTTGGAGAAACTCGAATATGGAGGAAGCAACATGGGAACCTGAGGATATTATGAAGAAGAACCACCCACATCTTTTTGGTGTGATTTTAACATAAAATTTCAAGGATGAAATTTCCGAAGGAGGGAATAATATAACACCCCAAATATTTTATGGTATGATTCTATTAAATATATTATATTCATAGAATATATTTCATAAATAACTGTCTTCCTTTAAAACAACACTTGGTTATTTAGGATATGGTCATAACATATCCATTAAACATAAATTTTCCACTTCTATGTTTTGAATTTTGAAAAACGGTTATCTAGAAGTGTGAGTAGTAAGACATTTAGAGTTTAATAGAACCAAATTGATTTTTGATGAATAGTAACATGCCCTTAGAAAATGTAATATGTCTCTTATGAATAGTAAATAATGACAATATTTTATTTTCTTATGGTAATAAGGTAATGAGATCTAAATTAAAATTTCAATGTGATATAAAACTAATTATACCATTCAAGTTGTTATTTTTTCAAATTAATTATGATTTTACTTAAAAATTAAATTTAAAATAATTAGAAAATTATTTTCAAAAAATGTAGTTAATTTTTTAATTCTACATGTTGAAAAATGGTTAGGTTGAATTTTTGGGATTTTCTAAAATACTTGATTTTTTTGTGAATAGTAAAAATATAGTTTTGAGTTTTTGGTAGTTTAATGACATCATAATGATGTAATAATTAAATATAAAAGACTGGTCGAATTTTGTACAATAACATATGGCATTATATGTCCCAAGTGTCTAAAACCATGGGAAAATACCATGGTAAAGCCCATGTTTTTGTAAAAACCACTAATGAGGTGTCCTTTTTAATTAATAAAAAACTCCATCTCATTTACTATAAATACCCACTCACCCACTCACCCTTTTTATTTTATTTCATTAAAAACTCATTATCCTTGAAGATATGGTAGTATTACCACCCTATGAGTCCTCCCAAGGTGTTCTCAAACCCACAAGATCCCAACCTTTATGTTTTGGGTGTTACTCTATAAGGTTTGAGAATCAACCACCCTTCTCTTTTCTTAAAGCTTTCATTTTATGTTTTCTCTTTTATTTTCAATTGAATTTTGTTGGGATATTTCATTAAATATTTTTCCTTTCTATCTATAATATGTAATAGTGATTATATACCCCTTTCTCTCATCAAATATTTTTTGAAATTTTAAGTGACCTTTTTAGTCTGCTGAATTTTTGTGAGAGATTTATCAATTTTTCTTCTATTTTGAGTTTCTTTATTTTATACTTATTTACCCATCTCCCCTCATCCAAATTCTATGATTATTTCTATAACTTAAATGAATTTTAATTATATTATTCTAATGGAGTATTTCATCATCATCTCTCTTTTACCCTCCTCTTATACTAAAAATGAAAACATTGTCTGAGATGTGTTAATTTATCATATTTAAGGTCGACGAGTTCTCAATTTTCATCACCATGTTCAATTTGGGTCATGAAATTTTTTTTACAGTTGATCCAGATCAGAATATATTTATTTAATCTAATTAATTTTATGGAATCCTTAAACATTCATCATATAAAATAATAATACAAAATAAGTTCATTATGAACAAAACCGCCAAGTTAATTCAAACATTTGTAATTAACTTTTAACTAATGAATCATCATCATGGTATATTAACTAAAATCATTATAAAATCATTTATATCTCTTTAATGTCATTAATGAGATATATTAACAATTTTTTATATTTAACCACATTTCAAATGAACTTTCATTCATGAATACAATTAAATGGATCACGAAAACCAAGGAAGACAATGCTTCCAAAACAATAAAATTGAACCTCTTAAACCCATAAAAAGGGACATGAATGAACCTAATAAGGTTATACTAAATCAATTAAATTTATAGGAAGTTATGTAATTATTAATTAATGAAGCTAAATTTTATTATTCAGGTCATTAAAAAAACTAAGAACACACTCGAGCATAAGGTAAGGGGTTTCTTATCTCACTTTTAATTCCATGATATTTCCATTGTTCACCACTTATTTCTTGTATCTGGTGTATGTGTACTTCCATTTTTCTTATAATATCATAATTACCTTTATATTCATGGAATTAAATGATTTATTTTATGGTTATTAAGTTCTGGTCATATGGTTTGATGGATTACATTGTGGTAAGGGACTTTGTCTCAACTACAATTTCCTTGTGACTAACTCTGTATTGTGCACCTAATAATCCTTATGTGGTATACCTAATGACCATTTGATATAAATTTTCATTTGAAATTATATTTATATTAAATATCCATATTATCATATTATTGATATGTTTATTATCTAAATTTTACACCATTTTATATACGGTGTTTATGTGGAATGTTGTTTCAAATGTGGTAATATTGATGAATCTGTATCCTCTACACTATATGAATATTGAAAAGGAATATTTATCTTGTATTATATCAATTTATAATGAATGATTTGGACTTGAAGTTGTGTGTGGGGCCCTCTATATCCCCTTGATGCATCGACAAGTCTCATGAGACAAATCTGTTAGCGACAAACCCTTCGAGTTTGTTTCCAAAAATCAGATGGGGTTTTTACCCACATAACTAAATTGTTTTAACGGTATTATGGTATCATGTTATAGATACATGACATCCAATTAATAAGCATTCAATTTTTTCATTATTAGTTATTACTATCCATGAGGTTTTCACTATGACAAAATCTATGGATCCAGGTTCATTCCTAGCTTATTAATGTCATGCGTTTTTCATTTATTCACCATTCCATATTGAATAATCCAAGTTGTTTATGATTCTGTTAATATTGATTCATACATAAAATATTTTTAACCCTTAATAATAATTCACAATATCCCCTTTCATTATTTTACCTTTAGTATATTATGAAGATGAGATCACTTATTGAGTTTCTGTGGATGCAGTTTTTAGTTTTTGTTATGTATTGTATTTTGTTACCTTTCCCATTGTAATTTGAGTTACATATATGTATATAGTTTCTTAAATACTTCTAAACTTATCATTCCTTTGAGATTTAATTCCTTATAACCATAAAAATTTACTTATTAATGCACTGACTCCGGTCTAGAGGGGTTGGGGTGTTACACCCACCATATAGATTACCTCATACCGCTCCTCGAGTGTAATCAAAACAGGTCCCATCACAAAAACTAGGATATAAATTTAAAAATAAAAGACGATCGAAATAGAGACAAAACTCTCTCAATGTCCTAAATATTATTTCTATATAGAGAATAATCATCTCTAACTTAGAGTATACTAATATTCCATCAATTGGAATGTGCAACTCTCTCATGCCACACTTACATAAAAACCGACTAACATGCATTTAACCAACACCTAACACCACATCCCCCAAAAAATGTGTGTACAGGTCCAGCCAATGTTAACCATATTGTGGTACGTGATTCATTTTTGATTTCTCCTCTACTTTTTAGGTACATTATTCATTTTAACCACAACTACCCGTTAACCATGCCCATGAAAATTTGAAAACATTTATTCACAACTCGCACATGGACACTCACCAATTTACGATTTAAAAAGTATCACACACCACCATATTGTAGCTTCATCACCTAAATCACAATCTAGTGAGTAATTTAATACCCAAACCAAGATGACCATACTACACAGAATGCTATTCCATTAATCCAGAATCTCTCATGGAAATCCTCTTCAAAATTAGGCACCTCACTTGTTCCATGATATATTTACACAAATTCCCCTCAACCAATGTAATTCTAGTCAAGAGATTATAACCATGCTCTAACTACATTAGAAAAAGAATAAATATTGCTAAATAGTATAGGAAAACAAAAAATACTTTCCATTTAAGCCAATATTGATACCAAATCACCCTAGGTGCTTCATTTAAAGACAAAGACTTCAACATGCCTATATTGATAAACCTGATCAAAAACCATGTATCCATCCCAAAAGAGTATATAACCTCACTCATTGCCTAAAAAGGCATCCATAAACTCAGTCTAACCTTACTCATAGGTTTTCCTAGATCAAACAGAACTTCGACCTACTAGGGTCTGAGTCAAAATTATGGGCCTTTAGGTCTCTTACCTAGCCCTACAGATCAAGTCTCACAAGTGGGTAACAAGTTATAAACACCAAGACCAAAATATCAAACCTCTTTAGGGAAGTTAAATATTACAATGTCCAACAAGAGTAAAAAATTTCAACATCCCCCGAAATGGACACTGATCCCCATTGAGAATCCTCATAGGAAACTTCTCCTTAGAGGCCATGATATCACTCAGAAGAGATATTGAAATGACACACATTAGGAATCCGTATATGGTAATACCCCCTCGAGGTGCAATTTATAATAAGCATACTGGTACCTATCAGAATCATACTCATCAATTCTACTAGAAAATTAGAAACGAAGGTCAGTCAAGTAGAATGTCATTCTAAGATATACAGGAAAGCACTGTATAGGTTGTTACCGACACTTTAAGTTACCATACCTAAGTGAAAATTCCCTATAAGGGGTTCAAAAAATGTGAATCATGTTCCCTATTAACCTACTAGGTTCACTAAACCTCCTGCGCATGAGGACCAAGTCATCAGTATCACCATCATATGTATCAACATAGATCCACATCACCTACCATTATAATGAAGAATATATAAAAATCAGCACAATTGAGTATAATTATACCAAAAAACTATGCAATATAACACCATTTAGGTTTTTTTGAAACTTTAAACAATTTTCCTTTATCATCAATAAAATCACACACTAGAGGGTCTATAACATGTGAATCCTACATGGAAAATATAATGCATGAGACGCCTCTTACCTTTGTCAGCCAAGAGTCAAAATCAATCACTAGCCTCTTTCCAACTGTACAAGATCCAAAAACCCATAACAAATTATAACATTCACATATAAGGTTAGTAAATCATTTAAAAAAATAGACACAACTATAACATAATAGATTAGAATACTAATCCCATGACCCTGGAAACAAAGACATCTTACTAGAGAAAGTGTTCTCGACTCACTAGTCCGATATACATCCTTGGTTTAGACACATTTCTAATAATCCTGTTTACAATATCCCAAATAGTAAATCAAAAAGAATGTGACACCTATGATATCAATTTTTCATGTCCTGACCCGGATGCGACTAAACCAGTTCTTTGATACAGTTCCCCACAAGGCCTCAAGAGAACCTCTCTAAATGCCAAATGCTACCGACTAGTAGTGAGGTCCTAAGGTGTGTCCATGGAGAGACAATGCCCTCATATCAGAGTACACGTAGTAGAAATTACTATATTTCATGTATAGAAGTAGTAAAAATATTACATATGTGGTAAATAAATTTAAATATAACATGTTTTAGTAATAAATGAAATGCTATAAAATCCCAGACATCCATGTCATACATACAACACTAGTCACCCACTTGGCCGACCATATATGTTGGAGTACACAAGGAAAATAAAATAAAAGTATTGGAAACTATTACTAATTATGATTCAGAAGACATACATGATCTCTAAGACACTTCTATGCTACACCAGACCAATCAAAAGAATCCACATAAGTGGCTCTACTCGATCATACAACCCTGGGACTAAGCCCTATCCATAATAAAATATATTCTCAACTTGAAAAGAAGACATAAGGCCTTCGCACACAACTATGTGCATGTATCGGGGTTAGAATATAATCTCAGTAGTCCACCCCAATTATGAACCTATAAATATGCTATCATAAGTGTATGCTCATGAAATTTACTCAGCCTATCCAAGACACAACTGACAAGGTAATAAAATAAAAATGTGAAACCACTATCAATCCCTGGGCCCGTAATCTCAGTCATCTAGGAAAAGTTCCATCATGTATATATATATATGTATTTGTGTATATATAGATTTCCATTAATATATATATATATACACATAAATATGTTTATACATGAGTAAAGTGAAAAAAATAACATAAATAAACAAAGGTTGTTCCTTGGGTCTATAATCCAAATTGTCTAGACATCCTGTGAAA
Source organism: Viscum album (assembly GCA_963277665.1). Classification (NCBI taxonomy): domain Eukaryota; kingdom Viridiplantae; phylum Streptophyta; class Magnoliopsida; order Santalales; family Viscaceae; genus Viscum; species Viscum album. The sequence goes on from OY728146.1 coordinate 1,789,921,763, forward strand.
AGGGAATTGATCTTGATGTCATTCCACTCAAGATGTGTATAATTAAGTTGATATCTAGGTTTGTAATCCCAATTAATACTACCTACTTTGTCCAGTGCTGAAAATTTATCTTAGCAAGCTATATCACTATAGGGGGATACATGTCCTAGCTTTGGGTTGACCTATAGTCACCTCCAATCACAATAATAAAAGATACCATATATATAAGCACAATAATATAAATATGGTATAGATATGGACTTTATTACATGATCACCATGTAAATCCAGACCAATATTTGGGCCCTAGGTCCTAATCCATAGGTGGTCATGACATTACGACTTGGATTATCTCTAAGGGTCTAACCCTTAAGAGATATATAAGGAGTGCTCACCGGTGAAACATCATGACCACCCCTAAAGGTATCTAATAAAGGAGAGAGTAATCATCCCCATCACTTGGGTATGTGTAATCATCCTTGATTATATGTCACATCAATGGAGAGGAGTTCTATGTACCCCATCATGATCTACATTTAGATCGAGAAGAGCGTAATCATCCCTGTCACTTGAATGAGTGTAATCATCCATGAATATCATCAATATAGATGCCATGAATGTGTATCAAAACCAAGGGATTACATGTCTAAATATTATAATAAAGGTTCACCATGCCTAAATATCATAATAAAGTAATGACATACCAGAATATCCTAATAAAGGGATTCTATGTCTGAATATCATAATCAACGGACACCATGCCTGAACATCATAATCATAGGCTCAAAAGAAATATCCTAAGAAGCACCTTCAAAAATCACAAAAATATAATAGTAAAAAATATAGGCACAATATCTAGATCCCAAGAAGTACCTATGGGTATCCCAACAATGTAAAAGTCAAAAGGATCAGAAGCTAGACCCAAGAAGTATATCTGGGCATCCCAATAATTTAATAAACTATAACACATCAGGAACATCAACCACAACCCAGAAAGCACCACTAGTAATCATTGATGCATTATTAGTAAGAATGTGAATGTATAAATAAAAGAGTAATGGTAGACGAACATATAAACTCACCACTACTTCAACATCACCACGAGGTTACAAGTTTATCATGAGTTCTATAGAGACACCCACTACCATCTCTTCCCAACTCTAAAATGCACTAGATCAGGGTATGTCAAATACCAAGGCACCCATTGGGTCCCTTAGATCAATTCACTAGAGAGTTAATACTACTAGGATACTATAAGGTCAAAAAATGAGTGAAGGAATCATACTCGAGATCCTCATTAGAGAAGGTAAAATAAGGAATCCTACATGGTATCCATGAGCAGTACATAGGAAAAGACATCGTACATCGAACCCTCAAAAAAAGAGTATGTTGATAGAGGCATTAGAAATCGGATCATCAGAAAGAATAAATTGATAGAGGGATTCTACAAGGGATTCAATAGGTTAGCATATAAGCAAAACCATCCCATAAGGTACCCTTGGTAATAGTAATCAGGTAGATTCATCCTACACGCAATTCTAAAAAAACTAATCTCATGACCTATTCAGATATAAGGGAACATATCACAAGGGATACATCCTCAAAGGAAGTTATAAAAAAGATTCAGTTAGGTGATATATCTCATATATCATCTTAGATAAAATTATCACCCTCATAAGTCAATTGGATTCTATTTCTAGAAGAAGAAACTCTCTAAATAGGAAAACCCAAAATTCCTCCTAGGAAACCTCAAATCAAATCAGGGGTTTCACCATAGAGATCTATGTAAAAAGATAATCATAATGGACTACTCATATGTCCAATTTTGAATCCTAGGTGTAAGGATATGAAAAACCATAAAAATGGTAGAAATGGGTGTTACACAATGTGCATATACTCTAGTACAAGACGTGTACTCCCAAATCCCAACCTAGGCGTATACTCTAGACGTACTTGGCATGTAAAATACCTCGTACATAGAGTTTTGATCATTTAAACAACATGTACCCTACATGGGGTACCTGATCGTGTACCTCACATAATCTATCCATGTAATTATCTTGGTTATGTGCTTCTATATGGCGTGCAGCCCACATGGGGTCTGGCTGTGTACTCTACATGACCATGTGGCCCTAAACAGGATGCCTGGCTGGGTACTCAACTATACAACTGAGTCCCACTACATGGAATGTATACCCCATTCACATCATTTTTTTCAAAAAATATCATCTTCCCCAAATATTAAGAACACACATTGTGTGTTCCTGAACTACACGTCCTGTGTTTGGGATTTCCGAATGGGAAACCCTCAAATCGACCCCAAACCCTGTTTATCACTAAAAGAAATAGTTTGAGCCTCATGGGGTCCTAAAAAATGATAATAGGGGTGTAAAAACTTAAAATGGTAAATATATGGGGATTTATGAAAACAATTAAAATATTCCTACCTTTGGATGAAATCTGCTGAAGATTCTCTCATTTCTGCAAACCATGTTTGCCTCTCGATGATCTAGCCCCTCCTAAGCTCTGTGGAAGTACATATCTTCCCCAAATTTGTTTCTCTATATCCATATACCTCTTATATTTTGTTCATGATATGAAGTAATACCATGGGGTAATGTAAAATAATCCAAGGAAAAAGATAAAATAAAAGAAAAAAAATGAAGAAAAAAAAGAAAAAGGGCCTCGGGCCGACACCGACACCTGACCTGAGTTTATGCCTAGACTAAGTAAAACTCCCCATTAAAAAGTCAATATAAGAGATGGAATATCAATAAAAATCTTCCTTCAAAATATACAGTTGAACGAACATGCATGAATAAATTAATATTCAATTTAATTAAATATTTATTATTAATTATTCCATTAAAATTCAAATGTCTCATAATTCCACCAAACTTCTATCCTAGGGTAAACACCATATTATTGGACCGATAGAGTGGTTAGAAAAAATATTTGAGATCATGTACTAAGATAAAATGACTATTTTACCCCTTATATGATTTGAAGGAAAAAAAATTCAAACTTCAAGTTCAGAAAAACATGAGTCCTTACACTAAGGACCATTATACATGCTCAAAGATAAGAATATTTGATAGAATCAAAACATATAAAATTACTATTGGTTGGAATATTCTCATTAACTTCTGTATTAGAGATTACCTAGTAAAAAAATCATGAGAATAATCCTCATCCAATTATGGGTACACACAAATGCATTCTTCATACTACATTCTCTATCACAGTATGTTATTCAAACATAGAACTATATTTAAGAATATCATCAGAAATGTTCAAGGTTCTAATCATAGTGGGGAACTACAATGACCTTGTCAACACAACTAATATACTAATACATCATTACATTAAATTTACAGATAAAAATGAATGGTATGTAATAAGATGCTATATTTATATTAAAAAAAATCAAATATACATATAGTCAAAATACAAATTAGTTCATTCTAGAACACCGACTCCGAAAATCCTCAATTGATATCAATATTTATTCCCATATTTTACTCAATATTTTGATTTAATATTCATGAAAATTTATTGATTCTTGTAATTATTTATCAAGATATTTTATTTTTTTTATTTAACCTCAAATTGAGAATATTTAGCATTTTTTGAGGTTTTATACATTTTTATAAATGCACAAATCACTTCTTTAAGAACACTTTCTATTAAAACTTTATTAGAACCATTGTTTTGTAATTTTTATTAAAGTAAATAAATATTTTCATTATTGATTAATAATGACTGTTCTTTTGTTTCCAAAAGGTTTGTGAAAGTGTTATAATTTCATAATTACCTTCCTAATGTATCTTTTGTTTCATTAACTTATTATTCTTATTGTGAATTATCATTAAGATGTTCCTTGATAAAATTAAGTACATAAGTAAATACTTAAATTAGGACCTTATTTAATCACATTTAAATTTTAGTGTAGAGGTATTAAACTATTTGGATCAAATCATCCTCATTATACACATCATATCTTCAAATATTCTCTTAAAAAGGATCTGTTTCAATAATTTCAATAACCAAACTCTTACCATTTTGATAACCTTTTTTTAATGGTTTATCCTTCTTATTCTTTGAAATAAGTCACTAGTTTTCAACCAATTAATTTTATTCCTTGAAGTTTTAGAAAAAAAAAATCCATACTATTTTCAGTAGAAGGGCCTTCATTTTTATCCATATGAGGAAGATAATTTTTTTATGAAATTTGAACTTCAAATAGGAAAATTTAAAACAACTAAGATGAATTTTGATATAATCAATGAAAGGATTGGTAAAATTTGATAGCACCTAAATATTTTTGTGTAGCATGTTGGGGCACTAAGGATGGTTAATAATTATACCCAAAAATTACCAAATTTTTCATTATCTATTAGTTTTCCCTACTTGTGATCAAGCCTTTATACGAATTAAGAGATATAGCTCTATAAATGTACAATATAACCTTAGATTGGTATTATGTATAAATAATAAGAAATAAACACTTAAGGATTTTAAAGGGTTTATAAAAACTTAATATTTTCCATATTTTACTCTTTTATCAAGTTATACATTTTATTATCACTATAATTTATCATAATTACAAGTAGAGTTCAAAAATCACACAATTTTTGGGTAGGTATCATGCATATTTCTTGAAATAAGGTATTGTAAAATTCCCTTTCTCTACTATATGAGACTTGTAAAGAGTCATTTATATTTCATCCTATAGTATTTTGATCTTGTTAGTTAATGACATGTTCTATACTAGAACCACTAGTCTTTAAGGGTCCTCTTGAACTAGTGAATAAGTTTTCAATAGTCTATATATGATCAATTACACCTTATATATGTATTCCTTATCCTTCAATGTAAACAAATTGTAATTTTCAATCACAATGAATTCTAAATCTTATAAGATTATAAATTCATAGAATATAAAAAAATAATAACAACAACAGAAATTAATATCTTAGGATTGTTTTTATCTATTTTCCTTTTTATTCAATGCACAAATTTTCAAGATATAATCAGCTTCACCTTCGATATATTAAAGTTATCTATTATTGAATTGAGTATATGGTTCTCTTTAATTTTAATATATATATTTTCTATATATATATATATATAACATTTTGTGTAAATATAATTCAAATAATACTTCCATATTTAATACATAAATTCCCTTGAATGTTGGTATAATACTAAATTATTGAACTTATTAAATCCCATTGAAATTCAGTTGAGGTATTTCGTTTTAAAACTAGTTATGACTTGAGTTTTTATTATTTGTATAATATTTGAATATCGTGATCTCATTATTTCAAAAAATATTATTTTTAACTCGATTAAAATATTCTCCTTGTGTTCATAGATTCATGTATTTTGATACTCCCATTTGTTACATGAAAAAATATCCTTAAAAAACCATCTTGAATCACAATTATTTAAATGAAAATGATATTTAAATATTTTTTTAACATTGAAACAATAGTGTATGAATTTATTTCCACTTCTTAAAAATATTATTTCTATTTATTCTTCTTTTATTATTGTTTAAAAAAACTATGAGTTTATCAAAGTATTTTATTCAAATGATATGTAGGTGTCACAAATTCCTTTTTAAAATTCCATATTTCTTGCAATTCATAAGAAAGGGTTGAAAACTCATGTGATATAATCACACATTCATATAAAAGTATGTATACATCAAATGTAAGAGGCCTGGTTCTGTATGAGAGGTTAGTAGTATCGTATGACTGAGATCTATTTCATATGAAGTCTATCCATATTCATATGAAAAGATTCATTCTGTGTATGGGAGACTTCCGAGTTCATATGAAATAATTTATTTTATATTTCTATGCTTAAATACAGGAATTAAATAAATCACTTAATTTTTTTGAACTTCTTTAATTGATCCTGAGGTATTATAAACCACTTAAATTTTTTAAAAAACTTGATACCATCATCTAAATATGTTATTATCACTTTTATAGTAGTTTTAGCTTCCAACATAATTTAGATAGATTTATTCACAACTTCATCTTAGGATATTCATTATTAATAACAATCCTTTAATACCCCAAAAGAAATATTTCTCTAAAAACCTTAAAAAGTGTAGTAGACAGTGTCTTCATCCTGATCAATAGTCTTTGAAATTAAGATCAGTATATCAATTATCACATTTGGGGTTTCCATATGAATATATCAAACCATGATATTCCAAGAATAAGATTCACTTATTCCCTATTATTTATCCATATATAATTGAAACCCCTTATTTATCTTTTCTCATAAACCACACACATATTGAATGTTTCATCATCATAGAAACAATCTCACTAATTTAAAATAAATACAATATTATTCATGGGAAAATCAAAGATAAATGAAGAATGTGAAAAACATAATTGTCTCTATAGATATTTTATCAGGTAATAATTGTTGCAACACCAAATATAGAAATTGATCTACAAGAATATGTGAGTCATTAATTTTAAGCCCATGTAATTTGTTATGATTTGATACAAAAAATTTTAATGTGTTACTTGAATACATCTCAGGCACTTTTAGATTTTATAATCTTTGAAGAAAAACATATTTTTTCTTATTTTCAATCAAAAAAATTATTTATAATGGTTCCCATTATGATTGAACCAAATCTATTTTTTTCAATTTATTCTATGTTTTTATGATCATCAAGATGAATTTTTTATTTGAACTACTCATTTAATATTTTTAAATCCAAGTATTAATAAGAATTATTATCTATGTGAACAATGTTAATATTATTATGTAACCAATGAAATTATGAATACAATAATTTTAAAACTATACTATGATCCTTTATTTTCCATGTTCTAAATGTATCTGATGAATTTAGATCACTTTTACCACTAATTTTAAATTGAAAATATTTCTTGAAATGTGAATCAATAGTTTGTAATTATGGAATAATCCTTGAACTTGATAATTATTTTAATGCTGGCCATAAATCATTTAATCCATTAAATTGTCACTTTTAATATAAAAATCTATGATAAGTATTTGGGAATCAATGATAATACATGATATTTAATGCTAAACTATAATGAAGTCTTTTAGAATTGAAGACATAGTTACAATACATACATGCTTGACCATTGTGAGCATTCTAAGTAAAAACGTTTCCTAGTATAAGAAATCCACTAATAATACATATTATTTTATAATCATGAATTTTGAATATTTTTTTCATTAATGAATCATATGAATATACACCATTATTCCATAAATCTTGTAAGAATTCAACTTAAATTTATGATCCATTTTAGGCGACATGAACAATATTTATAATCTTGGTTTCAAAATAAAATAATGCAAAACCATCACATTAGTTTTATTTCTCCTCTTATTTTTTATAGTATGTTCATTCGTACGTTCATTATGATTTATTGATTTACATATAAATTTATATCATATATTTTACTTTTATTTGTTTGAATATTCTACCAAATACAATATTCAATCATTGATAAATTCATGTATCTTTGTGTAACTAAGGATGAGAATGATAACAACTTTATTTACATTATAAATTTATTCATAGATCTTAACTTCATCAAATTCATCATAAAGAAACTCCAGTACTATTGAAATTAATTTAACTATAATTATAATAAGAACATAATAAGGTATTACCTCAATAGAAAGAACAATTTATTATATTTTTTACATCCTTTATAAAATTTTTTATTTTTAACTTCAACTAATTCATAAAAATCATGTGACTTATTTGGTACATTTTCTCTTCTATTGGAATTCTAAAATTTGGGAAAATAATCCACTAATATTATTCGATATTCATCTTGTTGTTATTTATTTCTAAACACAATGTTAATTAAGTTTTTAATTTCATTCTTTATTATTTGGACAATAGCTTGTTCATTCTGATAATGTTCAGATCTTGAATATTCTACATATTTCATTTTTTTATACCAAATCCATAACACATATCCAATATGAAATTTTTTCAAAATCATGTTCTCATAAAAATAATATTTTCTCATATATCATATAAAATAAAAATTTTGTACTGGATATTTAAACACCAATATAAAGATAGATTTACAATTGAAAAATAAAAAAATCATCTCTAATCCCTTAACATATTATGGAATATTATAGGGTAAATTGACCAAAATTTAATCCATTTGAATCATATTGATAAATATATGTATAAATAATATATAAAATATTAGTGAAGTAAAATCTTATTTAAAATATTAAAATGATGTTAAATAAAATCAAAAATACAATTCATTAGTTAAATAAAATCATGACCATTTAATATTTAAAGAAAAACATGGAAAAATAATATATAAAAAGTGAAAATATTAAAGTGAAATAATTTAATAATAAATAAACAAAAAATAATTGAAAAATAATCCCAATTAAAATTAATTAAATTCATAATTATTAAAAACACATAATATAAGATACATATAACATTATTTTATGTAAAAATTCAAAATCAAAAAACAAAACCATGAAAAAATTAACAATAAAAATTACATATGAAATATTAAAAAATTATTACTAAAAAATTTATAAAAAATATGAAAAATATAAAAAATATTTCAGATGAAATTAATATTTTTTAAGTAATACAATTTTATAAAACCTATTTTGTATATTCATTTACAATAAATTAATATGGGTAAAAATAAGAAAATATAATTTGTGGAAAAAATGAAATAACATAAGTTTTTTGCTGTTCACAATGAACTTAAATATTTCTCATTACATTAAACACAAGTAGTTTTTTACAAAACCAATTTCATATAAAAAAATTAAAGATACACATAAGAATTAAATTATAACACAAATAATATCCCTTAACTTTAAAATAAACAATCCATTTTATATATGATCAAATAAATAAAAATATAAAAATTTCAACCAAATACCTGGGGTATCAAGTTGAATAGTTTAAGAGTATAATAACATAACACTATATAGGGACAACTGGAAGATAGAAATGAAGATATAGAGGATTTAGATAAATATTTGGTGGTGAGTGACTAAAGCACATTGGAAAAATGGAGGGAGTAGCTAGTGAAATGAGGAAGATATTTGGGTGACTAAGATAAAAATAATCAAGGGAGGAGAAGTATGAAATGGGCCACACACTATAATATAGTGTTTTCATTTGTAGTTTTTTTAAAATAAACACTAATAAATACTTAAGATATATTTTTTATTAACCATAAATAATTAGATGACATAGTAAATAATAATTATTTTATGATTAGTGTTTAGTGATACTTTTTAGAAACTTTTTTGAATCCCTCACTCTAATTGTACTTTTCCTGGGATGCAATTGTATGAAGAAGAATCATGAACATCAAGTCCTGCCTCCAGTAGGCACTAGGTTGGTGACTGGTATTGATGGTATAGAATTGTCATATATGGGAGGAATTACCATCTTTATAAAATGGTATTCGAAGATATAACATAAAACATAAAGAAACTATATGATACAAAATAAAATAAAGGAATCCAAAACCATCCCAAAATGAATTAATAATGTAAACTAATACAAAGAGTCTCCAAATAAATACCCAAAATAAAATCCTAAGGCAAAAACACCACAACAACCATAAATTTTGAATTAGTGATGTCCAACACGGTCTACATAGACCTCCTCAAAACCTAAAAAATATTATATATATATACATATATAGGGTGAGCATAAAATTATAATAAGTAAAATTAAATTGAAAGTATGTTGTGAACATGTAAAAATAGAATATTAATGCACCAATGATAAAAAAGCACAACCAAAAACACCTAAATAGGTCAAATAACTAATCCCATTTTTACCAAGGAACACTTAAAAAATAATTCATTAAATTATAATAACATAATAAGAATCATATCGATAAATTGGTACCTTATAACACATTTCCACCTGTTTTGTTCTCTCACACCCCAAAAATAATATGTCATGGAAATCCCATACCTTCTATATAACACATCTCTCCCTTATAAAACTAGGACATCACATCACATATCACTCGAAGACATTTGGTCCATCACATCACATCTCGGTTGAAGTTACCTCAGCCATCACATCAAATCTTTCATGAAGACACATGGGACATCACATCACATCTATCTTGAAGAAACTTGATCCATTGTAACAATCCAACTTGGAATAACACATAAACTGGTACCCAAAACTAATTTTCCACCAACTTTAAGAGAATTCCAGATCTCTATGGTCTAGAGACAAGCACCTGGTCATCAATAGAACATTATAGAGAAATATTTCTCCCAAAAAAGAATAAAATAATAGAGTACATTGTAGAAAAATCATAATATATATAAATCAATATATATATATCAATTTATAAATATACACTAAGGATAATAAAAGTGGAACATAACATCCAAATAACACCTTGAATTATAATAACATAATAAGATTCATATTGATAAAATGGTACCTCATACCACTCTCCCACTAGGTTTCCCCTTTCACACCCCAATGTCATATGCCCTGGTATTCTTATCCCTTCCATATAACACATCCCACCTGAAGACACCTTAGCAATCACATCTCACCTAGCTTGAATACACTTCGTCTATCACATCGAATATCAGCACATCATCCCCACACACCACAACCGCACATCACAAGCACTTTAACACAAAACACATATCTCAATTAAGATTTAAACAAGTTCATAATCATCACATTTAACTTTTATTTTCAAGGGAATTATCAAACAAAATATAATTTTCTATGTAAAACCAATTCATTAGTTGGATATATGTGATTATCCATTTTAATTCAAGGTGATATCAAACAATCATAAGATAAGAAAACCACAACACATATCAATTTACATCTCTAAAGTAAATATTCCAACAACCATGATTTTTAGTGATGGATCAAGCATACATAATCTTGAAATAAATAATATCAAGAAGATATAAAATATGAAATTTATCCCCCTTCCCCATATATTTCAATTAAAATAATTTACTATATTTATTAGGCCAGTTTATACTATCTTTCTAAATATTTGAAAAATCCCGATACCTCCCCCATATAAAAAAGAAGAGAGATGAAGAATCCCCTACATCAAAAAATGATTTCCAGACCATTTATAATGGTTTAGATATGGGTAATATAGTTGAAAAGTACCACTATGAAGGAAAGACACTCAAATCAACTTAGAAAATTCCATCCCACATTATTCATTTACCAAAAGAACACTGAAACCAAAAAAATACTTTAATATAATCTTTCATTGGATGAATAACAAGGAGGAAAAATGGATAAGTAACAGGGGAAACTCACCTAAACCAATACAGAAAGATCTCACAAGGTTGTGGTTGAAATCCAATTAAAAGGGTTTGAAGGACCTATAAAAGACACACTTGGGTTTCCCAAGAACAGAGATAAAATATGAAAGAATGATATGGTTTTAGGGGATTTGGGATTTTATGCCTAGTATAGAAAATATAATTCCATGGTTTATACAACCTCACAGTAGTTCATGATTTATAAAAAATGATAGAGAAAATTATAGTGGAAGAAATACCACCGTATTGAATGTAACGCCTCGAACCCAGAATCCTGAAGCCGGTGCATTATTATATTACATTGACATAATTACAAGGAATCAAATCCCAAAGGAAAAATCAGTTCAGTATCCTTAGAAATAAATATTTCAAATATGAAACTCATAATACATTTTAAAATAATAAATAAAAACATGATACATAATAAAAATAAATAAAAAACATCCTAGAATTCTTATTCAAAGAATTATTATTTATAACTTGGGGAAATGAATCATAATAAGGGTGAGATCAAATGATCAGTAAGGGTAATTAAATTGGAATAAATAATGAATCAGTGAGAATAAATTAACATGTTAAGGTAAATAAATTATAACACCTTCCATTAAAATAATTAGATAAGGAAAAATCAATATGGCAAGGTAAGAAACTGAAACTCATGACATTTAATCAATGAACTGAAAATGAAATGTATCCATAGATATATAGATGAAAAATCTCATGGATGAATAAGAAATAAAATATCTATGAAGAAAATGATTAATTATTGTACATAATCTTCTAGTAACATGAGGACCTATACTATCAATATCCATCCTCTAGAAAGTTTAAAATTATAGGTAAAACATATTTAATTTGGCCCACTTAATCATCTCATGAGAACCTGTCGATGCATTGGGGAGATATATAAAGTTTGGGATCCACTTAGTATTGAATGTAAACATAATTACTCATATATAATGATAAATTTAATCAATTTAAAATATTCCTTATCAAATTTTCTTATTGAATTTAAGATACATATTTATGAATAATTCCCCAATTCATCAAATAACTATCAAAGTAAACACCGTATGGGAAATGATATATGGTTTAAGCACTAATAATATACATCATATAAAAAGATGTATACTAAATTAAATTAAAAATTTATAATTATTTCAAAAGGAAGTGATATTTCAAATATTATCATTACGAAAATTCTGGAGGAGAATAATCTTTAAACATTCCAAAGTGTCCCATACCACTTTGAAACATTTGAATCATAATATCCAGAATGTATGAAATTAAATGAAACTTATAATATCATTATAATAATGGGATTCATGATATAACATGAAAAAGATAGTATATACTCCAAATAAAATTGAATTGGCACATAATAATAAATAAGTCGCAACAGAAAGAAATTTGAGATGAAATTACTTTACGAGATGAGTAGATTTTGATTCATGGGATACATGAAATATTAATAACGAATTGAAATATTTAATATAATGAAATAAATTTAAATCATGATATAATATATTAAAATGGGAAATAGGTATACCATTCAAAATAAGTGAGTGGTGAATATGACATTTATCTCACTTGTGTAAAAAGAGAGATGAAAATCCCTTACCTTAACCTTCCTTTTGTTTTGTGAACTTTATCCAAATATATAGTGATTTAAAATAATTAAATAACTAATACTAGAACCATAATCATGTTTATAATATCATATATTAATTCGTTATAATATTTTATTACCCATTTTAGAACACTCTTTCATTAATTTCACTATTTCAGGTGTTAATTTCCTAGTTTGCTCGAGTAAGTTTTAACTTGTTATTTGTTCTTATCATTATTTAGATCATGGTTTAATCATGTATATGATTTAAAATATAGATTAATTATCAGTATATATGTATTTATAGTAGTCCATTATATTTGGATATTAGAAATTAAGTGCATCGTTCATGGAGACGGTATGCCATACGTACGTATGAATACAACTACCATTTCATTATTGTATTAAAAAAATGAAAAATAAATGATAAATATGTATATTATAATTAACTAATCATATATATGTTATATATTTTACATAGTTTTATTAAAACCATCCTTTATACGTTCCATTTATGGTATGAACGAGTCATATCTCTTTGAGGGGGCAGTAGTCCACACTTCCTCAAACAAAATTATTGTATTTACACAATATGGAAAGAATAAATGAATATTTTAAATAAAAATTGAATAAGAATAAATAAATTATCAATATAATATATTAAATATATAAATATATTTTCCCTCATAGTGGCCACCATAACAGGTGGCAAAGGAAAAATGAACAATCATCGTTTTGTGAGGTAACGATTCATCGTACACAGAAACAGTATGTTTGATACCCATTAGGTGGAGGTGTGTGTAAGTGTGGGAAGAAAGCCTAGAATAAAAATAATAATTTTATATTTAATATTTTTTTGTTATAAAATCATAGAATAAGGATGGTATATATATTTGAGAATGGAAATGAAACTAAAAAGTTGGAGAGAAGACGTTACCTCTTAATTAGGTTACATATTTTGGTTTATTCCAAAATGCTTCCTTGGAAATATTTCTTCTATAATGGAGGCTTAAAGGTATATGGGAGGGATTTTGGGAATATATTTTGGTATATATTTTCCTAAACTATATTTTTTTAGAGGTGTGAGGAATGGGGAGATGTCATGGCCTTTTATAGGGAAGGAAAAGGACACACATTGAGTTTTTGGAACAAGTTAGGTATAAACATGTTATTATATAATGAAAGTAATAAAAAAGCAAAAAAACTAAATAATGTAATGATTATGGCCAATATATTTCCATAAAATGGGTGTTTGACAAGTGTTTAGGTCATTTGGTCCCTTAAGTTAAAGGTTTAGTCTTTTATTATGCTTAATTTTTCCTTAATAATTGTAATTAATTTTAATTAATTTTAATAATCCTTTGTGGTAAAAAAAATAATTTTAATTTATTATAAATTATAAATTATGATTATTAAAAATATGTTATCAATTTTTCAAAATTCTAAATAAAAAGTGGCAGAAAATATTTTAAAAGCCATCCTGTAAGCGAGACGACAACTTGAGTTTTTAAAGTAAAATCATTCAAAAGTTTGCTATGTTTTTATAGTTAATTTCAAAGTGAAATTGATTATAATAACCTAAATTGGATATATATAGAAAAATATTATCTAATTAAACTTTAAAACCAATATAATACATAATTTAACCTTATAAACAAATCAGATGAAAAAGCAGTTTTGAACTAAAATGCAATATTTTTAACTATTCATTAAAAAATGATATGTTTCCAAAAAATTTAAAAAATTAATAATAACCTAATTATTATTTTTTGATTTAAAATAATAAGTTTATTTTGAAATATTAAATCAATTAAAGTCTCAAAATTCAGATTTAACATGGGTTTGACATTAAAAGGTAGTAAATTTGCCTTTATAAAAATATAGGTCTTTAATGTGTAAAGTAGGGTTTGTTCTTATCTTATGCATATAAAAACTAATGGAGGAATATAAAAAATATTTTATTGAATATATGACACATATATTTCATTAAAATCATCAATTAATTGTAATAAATTATGTTTATAAATATAAAACACATTTGGAAGTGCAAAAACAAAAACATTTATTTTTATATCCTATTGGCTCTTATTTTCATTTCTCATTAATTGGTAACACATGAATTAATTTTATATTTATATAAAACACATATTCTTTTGAGGTAGTTAATGATATTCATAACAGGTAGTTTATATGTTATTGAATTAAATAATAATATTTTAATAATATATTTTTTGGTAGAACTCTGTCTTGCGTGTAACACATGCCATCGAAGAAGGTCACTCTTTTGTGTAAAACACACTAACTTAGTGTTGCATGAATTTAAAAATATAAAATATATTAAATCTATTTAAAATAGTATCTATATTTTTAAGTATCGTGGTATTATATCCCCTTACGCACTTGGTGTCGTGTGTCATGCATGCTATCAAATATAAGGTTCTTACTTTAGAATTTTAGGGTGTTATATTATCTACACCTTAATTAAATTGGGTACTCACAATTTAAACTTGATATCAATGATAGAGGGATTAAAAATAAACTACTATTTAAAGACCCACATCTTAAAAATATTTAATATCACATCTTCTTAATAAGTGAGAAAGGAAAGTACAATGGTCATGTTACTATATTCCCTAATAATAGAACATAAGTGGAAAATGAAAACATGGATGAGAAATATAAAATCCAAAAAATAAAGTTATGATGGAGAGTACTAGAGAACATGGTTAGGAGAAAATTAACAATAAAAAAGCCCTAAATCTATGATGATATAAGGGCCATTTGATTCAACGAAAATGAAGGTACTGGTACACCATTTTTGGTTTCAAGATCATTTTGATATAGTTAAAGAATTATTTCACACTATAAGAATATTAGTGAATATAAGTTTATATAGACAAAATATTTCCCTTTATTATTCATTTAAATATTTCTACTTCATCACATAGCACATGATGCATCATATGGTGAAGTCATACATTAACCACAAAAATTTCATCCAATGATCATTCTAAACCATTTTATAAATGGTTATATTTTCGAACATATTTTGATCCAATCGCTTCTGAAGGAGAGTCACTGGATTCCCAAAATGAACTTATATTTAGCATATAATCAACATGAATAATATCTAAATGGTCACATTCCAAACATGTGAATAACATCATCATGTATCCTCTCGAAATATGGTGGTAACTGAAATTACAATAAAACCTTATTAGAAACATGAATTCTTCCTTATTTCTTAAGTAAGACACATTCTATCAGATATATTCATTAAATCAAAAAGTGTTGTAAACCCCATTAATCATAGCATATACCAATTTTCGACTAGTAATTAACCAGTTCCAAGGTAGTTAGAATTTTTCCAAATCAATTATTTCTTCATCATTATCTACACATCAGGAACTTATTAAGGGATTTATTCTCCTAAATCATGTGTTTTTTAAAAACATTAAATTTCTAGTTAATAATTTTTCTTAGTACTATTCAACATATGATCTCAAATCCTTAATGAATTATTACGGCAATACAATACTCATATATTCCATAATTCTTATAAATAGTACATTGTTGATAAAATATTCAAAGGAAATAATTCTTGAATAGGCATATTAATGACCCCTCTTCATCTATAGTAGTATAATAACATTATAATTATACAATAGAATAATTTGGGGTATATTATTTTGACAATTGGGACATTGATTCACACAATGTCTCATCTCATTACAGTTGAAACATTGTACATTAGAAAACATTTTCATACCCTTGCATACACGAACTTGGTTTCCTTTTTCTCTATACATATAAAAAACTCCATTTCCCTTTAAGAAAGTACTAGAGTGTTTCTTTCCTCAATTATCAAATTTCAGAAAATCCTTATTTCCCTTCATCTTCTTCGAATCTTTCCCTTTTCCATGGTGCTAAGATGGCCTTTTCTTGTCTTGGTTTTCTTCTAAAACACAAGAAATGGGGAATTATTTACCCATCTCATTTTCACATAATACTATGTACTCATAAGATGATAATTCTTGGGAGAATATTTCCCTTTGAAATATTCTCTTAAGACAATAAAAGGTTTTATCCTTCTTACTCTATGGATCACGTGCATTGATGAGGTCCAAATTCCTTCTACTAGGAACCATTTCTAAACAAAGGAATATACTATATTAAATCATAACATAATGTATAATTAAAAATATAGTATATCATATAAATTTATCCATAATTAATCCTAGAATCATATACATTGGTCACTTTATAGAAATCGTTACTTTTAAATCTTTCACGATGGAAGGTAAATAAAATGTGAACTATCCTATATATATTCCATGTGAATGTAAAATTAGGTTCGCAGTAATGCCCATTTTTATGTACCGGGTCACTTCGAGTTAGGCCCGGAACACCTTGTCAGAGTTGTTACTCTTAGGTACATCTGTGTCAGAACCACATCCACTTGTAGTATCCAAACATAGACATATAGCATGGAATAACCACATAATATATAACTTCCAAAATTCTAGGATGTTCTTGTATACTTATCCTCATTGTATTTCTTAGGGTTGTTCTACAAAATATATGTTTTCTAAATCAATTTTAAAAGTTTTCTACTAAGATTCCTTTAATATCAACTGTAATGCCCCGACCCCAGAATCCCATAACCAGTGCATTATTTTATTACATTGGCATGATTACAAGGAATAAAATCCTGAAAGACCATATAGTTTAGTAATATAAGAAAGAAATATTATATATATAATCATAATATTACATTGGGAAATAAGAAATAAAAACATGACACATAATAAAATAAATAAATAATATCATTAAACATTTATTCAAATATTTTTTTTCATAACTCGGGGAAAGGAAACATAATAAGTGTGAGATCAATTCTCAGTAAGGGAAAGTAAAGTTTAATAAATAATGAATCAATGAGAATAAATTAAAACAAAAAGGTAAATAACCAAAAACACATTCTATTAAAATAACTAGATAAGGAATAATCAATATGGCAATGTAAGAAATTGAAACTCATTCCTTTTAATCAATGAACTAAAAATAAAATATTTCCATTATAATGTTGTTGTAAAATATAATGGATGAATAATAACTAGAATATTTATGAAGTAATTGCTTAATTATTGGACGTCATATATTAGGAACATGAGGACCTATACCGGTAAGATCCATCCTCTAGATAGTTTAAAAATTCAGGAAGAAATATATTTAATTTTTCCAAATTAATCATCTCATGAGAACCCGTCAACGCATCAAGGAGCTATATAAAGTTTGATATCCGCATATAATTTCATATCCAAATTATTTCTCATATCTAATAACAAATTTAATCAATATAAAATATTCCTTATCAAATATTCGAATTGAATAAAAGATATGAATTTATCAATAATTCCCCAGTTCATCAAATAACATTCAAAGTAAGCACCGTATGTGAAATGATATAAAGTTGTCAAAATGATAATATAAATTGTATAAAAATATTTATACTCAAGTAAATTTACAATGAAAAATTATTACAAAATTAACTGATATTGTAAATATTATCATTAAGAACATTCTTGAGAAGAATAATCTTTAAACATTCCAAAGTGTCCCATACCACTTTGAAACATTGAAATCATAATATCTAGACTGTATGACACTAAATTAAACTTATAATATCATGTGACTAAATTGATTAATTATATAACATGATAAAGGTAATATATAAACAAAATAAAACTGAATTGAAGCATAATAAGAAATAATTCTCAATGAAATGTAATTTGAGACGAAATTCGCTTACTACATGAGTTGATTTTGAATCATGGGATCCATGAAAGATTAGTAATAAATTAAAACATTTAATATCATTAAATAGAGGGAAATAATGATATAATATATGAAAATAGGCAGTAGTTATTCCACCTAAAATAAGTGAGTGGTGAATATGACATTTATCTCAGAGGATAAAAAAACCAAATGAAAATCCCTTACCTTAACCTTAATTTTTTGGGTGGTATTTATCCTCATATATGGTGGTTTAAAATATGTTAATAAATAATAAAATAACCATACTAATGTTTATAATATGATATATTAATTTGTTATAATATTTTATTACCCATTTGTGAACACTCTTTCATTAATTTAACTATTTCAGGTGTTAATTGCCTAGTTTGCTCGAGTAAGTTTTAACTTGTTGTTTGTTATTGTTATTAATTATATCATGGTTTAATCATATTAAAAATATAAAACATGGATTAATTATCATATATAATCACCATATATTTATTTATAACAATCCATTATATTTTGAGATTAGAAATGAAGTGCACCATTCATAGAGACGGTAGGGCATACGTACGCATGAATGCTACTTTCATTTCATTGTTGTATTAAAATAATGAAAAGTAAATGATACATATGTATTTTATAATCCAATAATAATATATATTATATATTTTACATAGGTTTATTAAATCCACAATTTATACATTCCATGCATGGTATGAATGAGTTGTATTGCTTTGAGGGGGCAGTACTCCACACTTCCTCAAATTAAATTATCATTTTTACACAAGATCAAAAGAATATATTTATGTTATAAATAAAAATTCAATAAGAATAAATACATTATAAATATCATACATAAAATATTTAAAAATATTATCCATCATTATGGCCACCATGATAGGTAGTAAGGAAAAAATGAACTATCATCATTTTGTGAGGGAGTAGTTCACCATACACAGAAATAATATGTTCGTTACCCATTAGATAAAGGTGTGTGTAAGTTTAGGTATAAAACTTAGCATTATAAAGTCTTATTATATTTATTATACTTTATTTTTTATTCAATCATATAATAAGAATAGTAAGGGGAGTGGATAATGGAAATGAAACTTAAATTCTTGAGAGATGATGTTACCTCTTAATCAGGTAACTTCTTTCGCTTCATACCAAAATGCTTTATTAGAAGAATTTATTCCCAAATGGAGGCATCAAGGTCAAGGTAAGGGACCTTTTTAATGTATTTGGGTGTATTTTTGACAAGCCTATATGGTTTTAGAGGTGTGAGGAATGAGGAGAGGTGGTTGCCTTTTATATTAAAGGAAAATGGATCAATTGGAAGTTTTAGAACAAGTTAGATATACACTTTTTATTACCTAAAAAAGTCATAAAAAACCAAGAAAACTCAATAATGGAAGTTTTATGACCATTATAAGACCATAAAATGGGGTTTGGACAAGTGGGTAGGTCTTTAGGTCACTTATGTTAAAGGTTTAGTCCTTTATTATGATTAATTTTGCCTTAACAATAGTAATTAATTTTATTGAATTTCACTAATCCATTTTGGTAAAAAACTAAGTTGACCATATTAGACATTTTAAATTATTATTATTAAAAATATGGAATTAATTTTTCCAAATTATAATCATATAAGTGGTAGAAAGTATGTTAAAATTCATCCTGTAAGTGGGACGACAATGCGAATTTTTAATGTAAACATTTCCAAAAGATTGCTTTGTTTTTATGGTCATTTTCAAAGTGAAATTGATTATAATAACCTTAATTGGATTAAATAATAAATATATTATCTAACTAATCTTTAAAACCAATATAAAGAATAATTTTATCTTATAAATAAATCATATGAAAATGTAGTTTTGAACTAAAATGCAGTATTTTTAACGGTCCCTTAAAAATTATATGTTTCCGAAAAATATAAAAAATTTATCATGAACTAATTATTATGTTTCTATTTCAAATATGAAGTTTATTTTAAAATATTAAATAAATTAAAGTTTAAAAATTTATATTTAAAATGGGTTCTCCATTAAAAGGCGGTATAATTGACTTTATAAAAATATAGGGTTTTAATATGTAAAGTAGGGGTTGTTCCTATATTATGCATATCAAACCTAATAGATGAATATAAAAAATATTTTATTGAATATATAAAATAAATATTTCATTAGATAATTAATTAATTGTAATTATTTATATTTATTATGTTAAAACTCCTTTGGAAGAATAAAAATAAAAATAATTCTTTTTATATCCAATTGGTTCTTATTTTCGTTGATCATTATTTGGTAACACATGAATTCATTTTATATTTATATAGACCATATATTTTCATGAGGTAGTTAATACAATTTATAATGGCTAGTTAATATCTTATTAAATTGAATAATAATGTTTTAATAATATGTTATTGTTCGGTAAAACTCGATCATGCGTGTAACGTAAGCCTACAAAGAAGGTCACTGTTGAGTGTAACACACAATAAATTGGTGTTGCGTGAATTGAAAATTATAAAATAAATAAAATATATTGAAAATAGTAATTATATCATTAATTATCATTGTATTATATCCCCTCACACACTTGGTGTCTCGTTTCATTCATGTTGTCAAATATGAAGTTCTTACATCAGAATTTTAGGGTGTTACAATGAGGCTAGTCAAAACTATGTCCATAAAAAATGGTTAAATACATGTATAAAATTAAAAAAACTAATAAAGGGAATATGATACAGGAGGAAAAACCGTTTCATAGACCCTATAAATCGAGAAGGAGGCTTTTACAAAACATAGCTCCATGGTGTAACTACCCCTAATATGACAGAACCAAAAAACTCACCCCTCTCGGTCTCTACACTATAGCCATATTTCTACACCATATCCATGTCGAAAATGGAATTTGCACCAAAATTCATCCTCTGAACCCCTACACTGTATCCAGCCTCTCCATGCATAACTTCTCTCATCCATGATGCATCAAAACCCTACATTCCACCAAAATCCTCTAAGCTAAAATTTTCATCTAAACACCTCATTTTACTCCCCAACTCCCTCAAAACAACTCCCAATCACCTCCACCACAGGAATTATTTCAAATTAGTGGTTCACAAGGTGGAAACCATTATAATAAAAAAACTAATAAACTACAACTATCATTCTTTTTTCTATGGTGAATCTCCCCATTATATTTTTAATAAAATCTACGAAAACCCAAATCAAATTTCAAAAAATCACATTTAGTCACACATATGAACTTAATAAACTCTCCATTTATATGCATGATTCATCACTTCCTTATTGAAGTTAATATGCCCCATATGAGTTTCTATTATAGTATTTTTTTGAGATACTCCCCCTAGAAACCTATTTCAAATATACAAATAGAGAGTTAGTAATTCTATCTCATCAAATTATATAATTCTCTCATGAATAATTGAATGTACCTAATACCATTTGAAAAATAATAACAATTATAAAATAATTCCATCTTATAATATAGATATATAAAGTGAAGGAAAATTCAACTCTTAATAAAGAAACGTTAATTAATAAAATATAATACTACTTGAGAAAACATAGGGCATATATAAGAGAAATTAATAAATAATCAAATTTATACATTAATTCATCTTCTCAAATATATCAAAAAAAATTCTTTATTTTAACTCAGTTGAAAAACATTTCATCCTTATTTTGTTTCTCGAAATCCATTATTTTACCCCTTATGTATTCAAATCAAACCCCCTTGTCTTACATAAATTGAACACACAACTTTTTCATCATTTTTTAAAGTGTTATGTAGGAAAGTGTATAATAATTATACCTTGATTGTTGAGTATGACTGGATGAAGTCTCATCATCAACATTAATGCCTCAAATATATCATTTAATTATGAATTTATAAAAAATATTATATTATATTTTTATATGAATACATACTTATGTTTCACTATTTGTCTTTAAACCTTTTTTTATAATAAAATTGTATTTAATATGAATGTTTTCATATATTCAATGTTGTATAAGATTCCTTATAGAATTGTTTTTAATTTAACTATCATAACAAAATTAAAAGGTAGTCTCACTTTCTCATTTAATTCTCTAAGATTTTTTCCTCCCAAATAATCTATATATAGGCTTTAGTTTAAGTAACATATTCTACTTCTATAGTGATAAATGTAATTGAATTTTAATTCTTAGAGTGTAAAACTATATGCTTCCATCTAAAAATAAATATTATTCTAAATATTGACTTTTTTCATCAATCGTTCTAGCCTAGTTAGCATCAATATAATAAAAAAACTCATTTTCTTTCTCTATTCCATTTACCCTCCCATAATCAAGTACCAAAATGATATAAATATGTATCCTTTTAGTATAATTCTTGTTTGAATCTATTATATCACCCTAAAATCTATCATATAGAGTCACATAAAATATAACATTAGTTATGGATATTGTATGTTATCATTTATTTTCATTTAGATGACATTATTTCATTTTATTTAAAATTTGGATAGCGTCATCCTTACTCAAATTTATTCTAATAGTGATAGGTGAATAAACTTATTTTTATTTCTACACACTAATTTTTTTAGAAATTATTTTATACAATTTTATTTCAAAATAAATCTAAAGCTTTACATGTAATCCCTTGAAAAATTATATCTTACCAAGAACATAAGTTTCAAAAAAATTCTTTCTTTTTTTCCATAAAATAAATTGAAAATAAAATCCTTTTCACTTTTAAAAATGATATCACAAATATATATAATTTTGGTTATTATCATTTCTTTTTTCTCATTTACACTGATATTTTATTCGACTTCATCTATTGAAAAAACTATCTAAATAAGTGTACCATGACATTGTGGATTTTTTCAAACCATATTTTTTTATTTCTCACTTGAAATAAACATATTTTTCTAAATAAAACTCTTTCTAAATATCTTTATTCATTAAGGAATATTTTATATACATTTTATAAACATTTTAGTTTCTTTGAGAAGTAAAAGAAAGAATTTAAGGATTCAAACTATGAAAATAGATAAATGATTTATTTAATATCAATTCCTCCAACTTAGGAAAGTACTTTTAAACCCATTATTTCAATATTTTCTCATAACATATTCTATATAATTTCTGAATTCCAACATGCATGTGATGATATTTTACCTTTTTGACCTAGATATAAGATCCAAGTTGTTTTATTTTTGATTTGATCCATATCCTCATTCGTAGAATTCACACATTATTTTTTATAAATATACTTATCAACTAAATATATTTTTGTTTGAAAAATAAATATAGTTTGACTATATTATTTCAATATTATCCTTTTTTTAATTTGATTCTATTTGTCTCTAAGAATGTTCTACGCTACAAGATATCCATGATATTTCTTATCATTCATTTTTAAACCTTTAACAATAGGTTCCCCATGATTATTAGAATCATCAAGATAAAAATCACCAAAAAATTTCTTTTCTTTAGATTACTTTTTATCTTTGTTCACAAAATACACAAATACCACTTTATGATTATCTTCTACTTATAAAACCTTGACTATGAATTGTTTAATTAATTTAACATAATAACCATACACTATTTTATATATCAATATCCTAACATTTTTATATTTTTTCTATTATAATAATAATAAGTAAATGTTTTTTTATAAGAGTTTTGCTCAAATTTATAAAAATTTTAATTTTTAAACTTTAATTAAGAATGGTATTTGAAAATAATTCAGTAATTTTGAAAGTTGTTTTCACTTAATCTATAATTTAAATAGTTTTTATTATAATCCAGACTCAATGAACATTTGTTTTGAATGTGAACAATAATACATACTTCTCCCATAAATAAATTTTTTAATATTTTATACCCAACAAGAATTATTTTTCCTATCTCAAAAATAAATTTATTAATTTTTATTCACTCAATTTTTTCAAGGTCTGTATGATTTTTTTAATCATTCCGTATTCTAAGTTTTATCAAATATTACTAAAAATAATTTTATATGTATTCATTTATGTTATATGTCTATAACTTTCTATAATAAAACAGAAAACCTCCATCATCATATCTACAAAAAAATTAAAGATTATTAAGAGTTTCTATCTTATTCTTCTTCAATATCACACTAGTTAATTTTTTATAATAATCAATAAAAGTTATATATCAATAATCACATTAGATAGATTGATGTGTCATAGGTTCAAAAGAAATATAATTAATTGATTTGAGTGGTCTTGTGAATTTAATTTCTTCTCCCTTATATTCTCATGGAGTCATCATTACATTTTAAAATGTTTTAGAAATATTATAATTATATAATTTCTTGTGAAGGTATATGTCTTAAATATTCATAACTATTAATTTTACTCGTTATATTTCTTATAAGGTTAAAAATTCTCCAATTCCATAATTGGTTATCTTTATTAATATTGAGTTAGTAAGATTTGTTTTTTAGAATTTCCAATTTGAAAAACTTCCACTCTTTTTCTCAGTTGTAGTGATAAATCTTGCATCTAGAAATTGATATTTCAAGAATTTCTTTTGAAAATTAATTTATTACGATAATGAAATAATAATTTTACACAAAAAAAGTGTTTTATTACATAAATAAAAAAAACATTCTTTTTATATTAATTTATGGGCAGTAATATCACATATGAAAATACCTTTAATTGTTAAAGAACTATCATTTCCATAAGTAAATTTTCTAAGACCATGACATTAAAAGTCCTTCAAGAAAATTTTTCACATGTATTGTTGTATTAATAATCATAGTTAATAAACCTAGGAATGTACATCTCTTTTAGCCTTAATATCAACCTACATAACATTAGAATTTTTATATATTCATCTACTTTGTAGTTTACTGATATGAGAATATTTATTTAATTTATTGAGAATTACTATTTAAAACACTTTATCATAGTATAAAACCTCATCATCTCTCCCATATACTTATTAATGGTAATCAAATATATTTTTGTGTATGGAAAGACATATTTTCTTCAATATTTTTTTGTCCTTGACTAAGATGACCCACCTTATATATACCCTTTTATATCCTCTTTAAAATGAAATATTATACCAATAATCATAATAATTATATCCATATGTTCCTAAACATAAATAGTATCCTATGAATTGAACTTTTATTTTTCAAAAAATATTTTATCTAAAATTAATTTAAATAAATTTTAAACTACATTATACCAATTTTTGAATATTAAAATTCACTTATTATACTTATTTTTGGGAAATAGATTTTCGAGGGGGTCTTAAATTATTATTTAATTTATTGGTTGAAATATAAATTGTACTTTTTCACCCAATTTTTAGTATAATTTTTTTTATATAATTCACTTTTAAGTAAAAAAGTTTCATATTTTTTGAAATAAAGCTTTTAAATAGTTTCCTTTAAATATAGAAGTAGTTATATCTATATTAAATATAGAAACATTTTATCCTTTATAATAAATTCTTTGATAGTTGAGACACTC
The DNA here is from genome assembly GCA_963277665.1 of Viscum album. NCBI lineage: Eukaryota > Viridiplantae > Streptophyta > Magnoliopsida > Santalales > Viscaceae > Viscum > Viscum album. The sequence goes on from OY728146.1 coordinate 1,789,948,044, forward strand.
TATTTTTTTATTTATATAATTATATTCTCTATAGACATAGTTCACTCAATTTTAACCTATTTGTATTTGTCTAAACCACCACTTCTAAGTACACCCATGAATAATCAATATTGTCTATGTTTTTAACAACATATTACTCTTAAAATAAACCTAATTGTCAATATATTTATTCATAACATTATATTAAGCCATTTGAGATTTTAAAGTGTTCAATTATAAAATATATTTAGATTTTTTACTTTGAAATTTAGATTAAATATTTCTAAAATATTATGATTTCTTAATTATACTTTTGATATCCTTTTAGAGTTTAATATTTCAATCAATGAAGGCATTTAACTTAGATATTAACATATATTCGATATAGATTTCTTATTCTTATTCTTATTCTTCTTATTCTTCATTTAAGGATTTTTATTCATTATATGCTTTATCCACGATTGTGTTATAATTTCCACTTTATTTATCTTTATAAAATCCACTATTAGAAGTAGAAATTTCTTATTTCCCACACTCCTTACTCAAGTTACTGATTTTATATTTTTAATTGTTCTTCTTTTCTACAATGAGATTCTATTCCTTGATAATATAAAATATTTAATTTAATATTACCATTAATAAAAATCTTTATGATCGTCATCTTCTTCTCCAACACATTTATTCTTTGGTTAGTGTCTTACAAAATTCCCATCTGATTTACACTTGAAACACTTTAATGGATTTTTTCACTTATATTTTATTTTATTTTTATGAATTATTTATAATATATATATATATATATATATTCATATTCATATTTTTGGTCTATATTAAACTTATAATTTGACGATTAATATTCATCTTTATTTATGAGTCTAAGCTTATTCATTTCCTTGAATAAAAACATTCCTATCTTACTTGATAATTATTTTAAATATAAAATCTATTATAAACTTATATGTAATAATTATGTAATATATTTTTTCAGGAGTATGTTAATTCAAGTAATTATATTCCATTTAATAATCTTTGGAATAAAATTTACCTAGGGGAATTATTAAAAATTTCTTGACAATAGTAGTTTCCTCTAAAATTTCATTAAAAATTTAGTATTATTGAAAATCACATTAGATATCCTAAAAAATTCATTTATAAATTCACCACTAGTTATATTTACATATTCAAACTTCTCTCTCTAAATTTTAGAGTTTACTTACTTTACCCTGTAGTTATAATGATAAATATTTTCATTTTTGTCTCAAATATCATTTGTTTTCTTAAATCTCAAAAAATTTGTGAATTATTTTTTAGATTGGGGGAGTAAAATATCTATAATTAACCAATTATTTGGTACTAATAGAGGAATAAGACCTTGTATTATAGTAGAGAAAAATTCAAAAGGAATTTAATTTTTTGGAATAGTATTAAAATGGATAAGATTTCTTTTGAATCCATAAAGAGTTTAAAAAATGGTTTAAGACCTGGTGGGGATTACAAAAAAGTTTAAAGTTAAAATTTTATATTTATCTTTGACAATTGGTCATGGTGGACTCCAGTAAAATTCCACATAAATACCCATTATATTCCATACAAATATTTAAGGGTTGGAAAATAGAGCAATACCACTAACAATACCGATAATCCCCTCTGGACCATTAAAATATGGTTGGTGTTCTATTGGGATTCTAGTAGTGAACCCAAACGCCACATTAAGTAGGAAATTTTTTATTATTTAGGGGGTTATTTTTATCCCCATATATTATTTTTTGTTCTTAGGAGAAATATGGGAGTGATATAATTGCCCATTTATCCGCCTTTCTCCTCAATTTGTCCCAGTTGGTCTTTGGGGATTTAGAGCGGATTGGTTCACTATTTTAGGTAGGTTTCTCTCATATTCCATCCCACTTTTCTATTTTTCCATACTTCTTTTATTTGGATTGTTTAATTTATGAATAACATGCCATATTTCCCTAGATTATGGTAAAATCCTTAAAATATGATAAACACTATAAATTATGGAAACTTCTATTTTTTCATTGATAAAAAACCATGGAACTAGATAGAATATTTCATGGTTCCACAAAACATAGTAATAAGTGAAATTTGATGGCCCCTATTACTATGGATTTTTAAAATTATGGAAATAGTGGGAACTGTTTTCCACTTGTTACAAAAACCATGTCCACAAGGGTTTCGTATAACCCCTATTTTTATGGTTCTTAGAACCATGGTAACATGGGATCTTTAGTGACCCTTATTTACAAGGTTTCTAAAACGAAGTCACTATATATCTCTTATTTTATTAATTATTTATATTTATAATATTTATAATATTAATGTTTTATATTATATATTTAATATTTATTAATAATTAAATAAAAATAATACTCTTAAATAAAAAATTATCCAAGTTTCAAAACATATTTGATTTTTATTTTTAAAATATGAACCCACTTCCAAAACATGTAAACAATAAAAATAACCACCTATGTCCATTGATTAAAACCCCAAAGAATAAGGGTGTAAAAATGAATCCTATATTTACATTATTTCTATAAAACTATATAAATTGATCAAATTGCATAAAATCTATCACCATAGTAAAAAAGGGTGGTAATATGATATTGCGACAATTTTAGGGCCTATTTCCATGGGTTTTAACCTTGTGAATTTACTATTTTCATAGAATAGAGTAGGATTTTATTCTTGGTGGTTAGAGGATTCTTAAAAATGTGATATTCTTATTATTAATAAATATGTTAGTGAAACTAATTAACTCAATGGTTAAATATTTTTTTATTAAATTGGGAATTTTTTTTGAGAATAAAAAGTGATATTTAAGGAATTTTATTATAGAATTACCAGGACAAAGCCATGGATCACTGGAATATAATTTGTTATAGTTACAAAAACATATCATCACAGTATAAGGTTATTTGATTTAGGGAACTTGTTTATTACTGTTTGGAATTGTTTTATAATTTAATAATTGATCCTTTTACTAAGACAAGGGCTTGCGGAGATCAATAATGAGTTAAAGAAGCTTGGATAAATATGGGAATCTCTTTCGGGAAGGTGTCCCTTATTATTTTCCCATGTTATATATATATATATATTTTATACATTAACACCTTAATGATAACTAATGGGGTTTAAATGAATATGATAAACTAGGTGGGACCTATTAGGGTTGTGTTAGATATTTTATATGTGTTCCATTGAGTTCAGGTTATTTAACAACACTATTAAATAAAAAACAATGGATACATGGGTAAAAGAAACCTAATAAGGGTGTCAAACAAAATTTTATAAATTTAGTAACCTAATTAGGTTATATTCAACAATTTATGGAATTATACCCCTGTTAGTGTACTACATGTGAGCTATGTGATTGTTTACTTTTCTAGTCTTAGAGGAGTAGGGTTCCCGAGGAATGGTGATATTTAAACTTGGACTATAATTATTATGATAATAGTAGTGATTCAAAATTTTACATTTAGAGGGATTCTATTTTGGGTGGATTAGTTATTAGGCACCCATATATTAGTTCTCCATGGTGAAGTTCTATTAAGTAAAATTTAAAGATTATCCTTATAGGCTATGTCACCACTTGATAATTTACTTGTAAGATGAATGTGAAATTGTAATATAGACCAAATGAAGTATTGGTTAACCATGAAATGGGACTTACAAGGGGTTAGGTTTGTTAGGTTTATCCATGTGAGAATTATTTTTTAGATATGTGTTGTAAATTATGGAGGGAGTGATTCTGGATGTCTAATTTATAAAACTCAATATTGATGGTGGAAAAACATGACTAAGGTCTTGAAGTCTAGAAGCAGGTAGTCTGAAAGCATTAATCAAAACTTGACTCTATAAGAAGGAAGTATAGAGGTGAAAAATAATTTTCTAAAAATCAATTTTGATATTTATTTAAGGTGTTATTATAATTCATTAGGTTTGTTTAAGGGTTCTTCAGTAGGCTATGTAAGGAGAAATTAATTTTTTTGGGAGAACACACTATTCACTAAAATGAGGAGTGAAATTTATTAATGGATTTAAAATAGTGAAGGTATTCCTTGTAATATTAGATCTAATTGCAATTATCTCTACCAAGATAAAAACATGGGGATACTAGTTTCTCTGGTTGGTCCCTACTATAAGTTATTTGGTGGGGAAATATTTAAAGAAAACTGTTTTCATTATAATAATTTTTCACTTTTTTAATAAATAATTTATAGTGTTCCCATAGATAGATTATTAATTTTTATAACTTAGTAAAATACACGTGTTTTATTCTTTTGTTTCTTTTAATAATCATCTTTTAAAAGTTCCTGTTTTTTCATGTGTTTTTGTGATATGGTACAATTATTTAGGTGTAGTTTGGATTTTAATTTCTAGTACATCATGATTCATGGGGTTCATTTTTATTTGGTAAGTTGTGTTTATTTGTTTCTTTATTGGAAAGTACTTGAGTATAACTTCTAGATAGGAGGTTATCAAACACAAAAAGTGGTTTTAGTGCTCAGTTGCATAGTTTAATAAAATTTGATCATGAAAAAAGTGTTTCAGATCTTGATTTTGTAGCGTAATTCTATCCTTATCCTTATATGGTAATTATAGTAAGTAGTTGTTAATCCACTATTGTTTTTTTTTCATATTCAGTGGGTGTGTATTAATTAAAAAAGGAATGGTGTTGGATGAGAGTAAGGACTCTATAGATATATTCAATGGGGTTCATTTTGGATTATGGAAGATGTAGATAGATGACTGTTTTCTAGAGAATGAATTTATTTTCCATTAACTAGCTCCAAAATATAAGTGATGAAAAATAAATAATGACAAATAATAGATAAGAAATAAATAGGGTTGATTTAGATATCATTTCCATATGACTTGGTCTATAAAATACATGACGTAAATATGACTCCAAAACTTATGAAGACTTATACTAATATATATTGGAAGCCAACAATAATGGAAATTTTTTTTCTACTATATATTTTCTTCAACAGGATAATATCGTAGTAAAATATAATAAATGATCATTTCAATGTATTAATCATGTTCAATAGTTAGTCACAATTGGTAAATATAATTTTTTTTGATCTAGAGTGGGAATTTTTATTACATTAATCACTCTTAGAATCATGCTATGATATGATTACAATGCAAAGTAACTTAATTTATAAGATATATTTGATATTTTTGGATGCTCAAGATCAAATTTTGAATAAGAAGATTAATTTTATGAGATCCAAGAATCTAAAAAATAATAATATAGTATGAAAGGTAGGGTTAGAATTTTGTAGAGGAGAGTTATAAAAAAGAGAAATTTTGCAGCAGAAACCAGATTCATTCATTTAAAATTGGTGTTCCCAAGTGTTGGATTTGCAGGAAAAAGTCCACATTGAGAAAAATTTTAGCGATTAAAGAATTAATTCCATTAAATATGCTTATGAAAACGAATTTTTAACTAACATTTCAAAATCTACAAGTGGGAATATGAACCTCAACCTGTTTGGTGATGAATTTTCAAGTGCATCCAAGAGACCTGATTTCAATTCCGCGCAGAGGCATATTTATGAGTTACTATAAAAGTACTATAGTAGATAATATTTTAGATACTATAGTAGGTACTATTCAGTTATATAGTAGTTGGAACTATTCTTCTGTTTTAGCATTCAGGCCAACAGTTTGGTCCTTGGGTCCTACAAGGCCTTCGGGCCACACAAGGCCTTTGGTCCAGTTAAGGATTTTGGACCACCTCAAGGACTTAGGGATACCTCAAGGCCTTTATTCCACCTAAAGGAATTCAGGACATATGTAATGAAGATGAAACCAGACAGAAATCAATGAACAAGGCTTCAGATGAGGTTTCAAGAGAAGATGAATTCACTAGAGAAAAGCTAACCAGACATGGATGAATAAGAGGGTAATGAATTTCCATTAGTACCAGGCCTATGAATTTATGCACATGACAACTAGCCGACTAGCTTTGAGATGTTGTAGAGATGAAATCACAATATTTTATAGGGAGGGTAAGTTTTACGTAGTCTATTTGGGATATATTCCACTATGTACTATAGGACATGTAATGTGTCTTTAAGCCTACATGTAGTTTAAGGGTTACCCTTCAACCATTAAAAGGGGGGTTATAAAAAATCTATAAAAACTGAAGGCCTAGAGAGAAACGATATGAGTGGTCTATTGGTAAGTGTATTTAGTTTAATGGGGTCTTGTATTATATAATATATATATTCTTTTCTATTTATATCAGAGAGAGGGTGTATGAGAAAATATAATTATTGAAGATATCGAAAAGTACATCCGATAGATGATGAAATTCTTGGGATAATGGGAAAGGGTGATATTTCCATTTATAAACTAAAAAAAGATTCCTATAATTATAAAGAGTGAAACACATTCCATGGTTAGTTATAAATTGATTTTAGTATAATATGTAGATGATGCAAGTTTCTAAACAACCTTTTTTGTAAGAGCAAGTAAAACATCCCATGTTTCCATAATGGTGGCCGAAGGAGTGAGAAACAGGAAATTATACCTTAAATTAATTTTATAATGCACAATGCATGGAGGAAAAAAATATGTAAATTTATGGAATGAATGTCTTGGTCAATGAAATAATAAAGGGTTGAATGTGATTGTTTCTAAAGTATTACTGATGATCAGAATCATGGAGAATAAAACTTGTGAAAATTTATATAACCCCCAGGACAAAAAATCTGAATTGAACTTGAGTAGGGGTCTCTGCACGAACTCTATTATGCCTCCCCAAATTCTTGAGGATGAAGACTTGTGACATGGTATTAACATAGTTTTGGGGATACTATTCCCTAGAAAACAAATCTTGAGGGTGATGCCTGAATATATAAAAAATTAAACCTGATCCATCCATACAACATATATTGAAGAACCTATGGACAAATAAACAAGGAGATAAACATACCACCACAGTACACAATATGAAGTACTAAAACAATATATATTATTCATTAACCATAATAAAGTATCATCACTATATATTGAAGAAGTAGGAATCATATAAAAAATAGTGTCACTCTGACTATTACACATGCTAAATGATAGTAAAACATTAACTACATGGTCTCTATCTTAACTCACATAATCATATTATTGTACCCATGGTCTCAATGACTTTCAAAAAATTTACCACATGGCCATCCCCAAGCAATAGCTTTTTCCTAAGAGAAAAAAAGACTACCCATGCACATTGAAACCCATGTTATATATTCAGGTAGGGGGTGATCTCATGACCTATAACAATAAATAATGCCTAAAAAATATTGAATTATACTATGATCAAGTATATGTACATTAAATACATATAAATACGTGAATTTATATTCATACAATGAAGTCACCCTAAAACATAACACATATTGCACACACTTTCACAAAACTCAGGTTTTCAGAGGCTAACCAGGACACCTAAACTCACCTATTTTGGATATATGATAAAAAGAAATAATTAAACTCATATCACTAAGAAATCCATAACCATGGATTTATTGTAGGGTATCTAACCATGTTCCAAACATATGACCGAAGATGTAGGTCAGTGTTTCATGTCATATCCAATTTCATACCAAGCATCTATCTATCTACTCAGGTATATCAAAACCCATGATGTGTATGCGAGTAGGGGGTGAGTTCGATGAACCTATAGGAATCCATAATGCTTCAATAATATTGAGTTTTTATATGATAAATTATATTTTCATGCAATATATATTAATAGGTTCATTCGTGTTCATAAAATTCACGCACTCAAAAACATAACACATAATGCACACACAGTCACAAAAGTTAGGTTGTCCAGAGCTAACCAGACCACCACAATACTTGAACCTGCCTTATTCATCTCCTTTATAGAAGTAATAATTCCACTCATATCACAACCCCAACCATACCCAGAGATGTAGGACATGGTGTCTAACCAAGTTACCAACCCATGCCAAAAGATGCTAGGTAGGGTGTCACGACATATCCGATCTCATACCAAGAATTTTATTATCCCTTATCACTCAAGAGAGGATACATCTCCAACTGGCCAATACTAAGGAAATCCATAACATCCTATAACACATAAAAACCTAGACCCCATCTATAATGCATCATGTTTTTAGAAAGTATATTATTTTAACAAACGATATGTTATATTCTTATTTTTTTAATTCAAATGATTTATAACTAATTAGGAAATAATTCATATATGATATGAATTAAAATAACAACAATTTGTTCATTCATATTTTAAAAATTATTACAAAATCACTTAAAACTAAGTATTTTTTTCCTAGTATTATTACTCACCATTGATGAATATATACATTAAAAGTTCCTAAATCAATTAGAGGCAATAGATAAAAAATAAAAAATCATCATGACTAGGATATCCCTTGGATCATCTTAAACCTTGAGAATCCCCAATATTCTAACAAAACCTATAATTAGGAATAGTTCCATGAAATGATTAAACATTATAAAAAATCTAGAATATGAATTAAGAATTATGGTTTGTTAAGTGAGAGTGGAATGTGAAAATGATATATTAATTATATATATATATATAAGATTGAAATGTGTTCATTATAAATATGGTTTTTGGAAATACAATCTTTAGAAATATGACTATTTTGAATATAATTGTTATATATACACTTATTAGGTGAACTATAGTTGTGTATTGTTTGGTAGTAAGTTTCAAGAAATATAAATCACAATTAAATAAAAAATTCAATATCGATACATTATATATACAGATATATATATATACACATTTACATGTTATGTATATTTGTTGTCAATAATATTATTAAAATTTTATATAAAGTATATATAAATATAAAATAAATATTACAATATCAATGGAATAGTAAAATAAAATTTTATAATATAAATATTAAATTTAAGGGTATTTTGTTAATGTTTATTTAGTATAAAAGTAATATTTTTTTGAAAGAACCATTTTATTAATTATTTTATATTTTTGACTCATAAATTATAGTTACCACTTTTAAAATATTCTAATATCAACATTATTTAAATTATAAAATGATATGAAATAATATTTAGAATACATAATGTTTTAAAACACTATTATTCAATAAAATATGTTTATACTTTTATTCAGTATTTTAATTATAAATATAAATACATGATTTTTAGAATTTTAAGTTTATTAAATTAAGATAATTTATAATATATAATATCAAAATTATCTTAGGGTAAAAGTTTTAGATTTTTTTGAAACAATTTATTTTTAGGTGGAGAGTGATAAATACTGTTTTTATAAAGAGAATGAATTTATTCCCTTATTAGTATATACATATGAATTATAGACTTTTAAATCACTTTTATATACTAAATATTTATTTTATAATTAAAAGTATAAAATTTAAAATATATTTTTGGTTTATATACCTAGATTTGATGTTTTAGAATTCAAGTTACTTTTTCACTATTTTGTTAATACACTATACATTTATTATTTTAAAAATCATTTTTATCACTTTTAGAAGGTTAAAATAATAAAAATGAATTTATAATTTGTAATTAAAAGGTGTATATTATGTAATAACTACCACATTATTTTATTCACAAAGGATACATTACTTTGGTAAAAACTATTTATCATGTTAAAATCTAAAATGGGGAAGTAGTAAATCTAGGGAGAAAGGGATTGAAACATGTAAAAAATATGGTTATAATTTCGTGTTTGGGATATTATAGAACATATCTCATTTTAAAATCTATTATTTTCTATTTTTTGATCCATTTTTCATGTTTAACATATGCTCTATTTTTAATAATTGATTAGAATTACAAAAAGACCATTTTGACCACTTATAAAAGGGGACCCTCACCACCCCTTGAAGGAAACTATAAAAATTTGGTTTACTATTGAAAATATTCCCTAATTAATTCACAAATTATCCCATTTAAACCCTTTATGATTATTTTTTGAAGATATTAGACAAAATCCTTTATTTCAAAGAATCACTTCAATAGAAAGTTCAGAATCTCAAAGTAAGTACTTCTTAATCTCCAGTTTTTTCCTTTCTCTATATTTTTAATTTAAAATTATATTTACTATAATTAAATGATAACATAAGTATTAAATATATACTTATTTTTTTATGTTTATGTGATACACATTATCTACCCTTTCCCACTTCTCTAAAGAAAAGAGAAAACCTTAATCGTGTGTATGTGTGGACTATCGTGGCCACGATGCAACATGTTTCATTTTCCTTAAATTACTTTAAAGTATGGTATTAATAGATTATTTAATATATCTATATATATAATTATGATATTTATAAAATTTTTTATTCCTAAAATAATAAAACATATTATATATTTCTCCCGCTTTATGGAAAATGAAATCCTAATCCATGCGTATATACGGACTACCATTTCCCTGGAACAATGTATATTTTCATTCATTAATAAATTTCATGTATGGTTCTAAGATTATTTTTAAATTATGAATATGGTTTTATAAAATTATTAAGGTTCTAGTAATTCAAAATTTTTAACCAACTAAAAATATTATCAATAAACAACCAAAGTAAATTTAATAGATAAAAAAGAGTATACTGAGAAGGAAAAATTAATTCTTTGTATCATATAATAAATTAATATAGGTTATATTATTCTTATAAATATTTTAAATTAAGATATATCACACAAATAAAAACTAAATAATATAATTATTCTTCTATTATAATGATATCACAACAAAAAAACTTAATAATCATCCATTAATTATGGTATGTTCTTATTTGTGTTAGTTTGACCACCCACTTCAAAAATTATAAGAATTTATATGATGGATGACTATGAGAATTTAATTTGTAATAATATATGATATAAATAATTTGATAATGGTTTATCATTGTTTATATAATGGTAAAATTAATATTAAACTCATTAATTAAGATACCACTATCTGTTTGTTAAAAACCATCAAAATAAGATTGCCTCCAATTTCTTCTACAAGAAACATGACCAAAATTAACATAAAATGAAATTGGAAAATTATAAATAATTATAAAACATCAATTATAGTACATTTTATAATTTAATAATTATTTAATTTGGTATAATAATGAATAATAACACTATTATTAATAAAGTTGTTCAAAACAATCATGATTACACACAATAGTTATTGTAGATAAATAATAACTAAAAAATATACATGTTAAAATAAAATATATATAGAGTTTATAAATGGATATGTAGAGTAATAAGGTTACTAAATAGATGACTAATATATTAATTTTTGTATAAAGGAGATTCAAGTGTTTTAGTAGAATCCATGAATTAAGGTAAGGGGTTCTTGTCTCAAATTTACGTCCCTTGAGATATATTTCATATTATACACCATGTTTTATTTGGAATGGTGTATCAAAAATCAAATTAATTAATTTTAATATATTTATTTAATATTTAGTTTCTTAATATCTATATAATGTTCTCTCTTTTAAATGGGTTTTTTATTCAAAAAATACCAAAGTTAAATGGGGTTTTGATTATAATGTTACTCAAACCGTAAGGGTTTTTTTCGGAAAAATTATTTGAAAATATAGATTTTTCAAAAAATAAATTATTTCAGTATAATTTGTATTCTTTTGAAAAAACCACATCATTTTATTTTTATATTTATGGTATTTTACATATCCCTTCAAAATTTTACTTCCCCATCACTCATATTTTTACCCTAAGGGTTTCTTATAAGTAAATCAAACCCCACCTCTTTATATCAGTAAAGAACCTTAATTTTACATGTCCATATTTATTGGATATCTTTTATAATGTCCTTATATATGAAATAATAATATATTAAGGTCATTGTACACTACTTTACCTTTTTAAAAGTTCAAAAATATATTTTTCATTTTCTATAAGGGTTATTTTCATGAAAGTGTGAGAAGCTTATCTTTTTAAACGTTTTACATGTGAGCATGTATTTACACCACCTTTTTAATATTTTATGATGTTTTCTACTGTGTTTTCATGGTTTGTTAAATGAAATTATTTTTCCCAAATACTTATAAAATATTTATTGTAAAATTATTTCCAATGGTCAAAGATATTCCTTATTTCCAATGTGATTTTTCTAAAAAACAAAAAACATAATTTTCATCTAAGTAATTATAGTTTGAAATGTATTTTGATTGATCAGGGACATTATTAAAATATTTCCATTAAAAAATTTATTTTTATGGCTTATATAATGTTTCTTTCTATCAAAAAAATGATCCATCAATGCCTCTATCTTGCCTCACCATATACTGTGAATAAGCATAACTTTTCTTTCAATACATTTCCTTTAAGAATACCATGTTTTAAATTTATTTTATTAAATGGTGTTCAACTAGATGACATACATAGATTTATTTTCAAAGCTAATTACTTGACTATATGACATATATCAAAATGATGTTGAAACCTTATACCTCATCATCTGAATTCAACAGTATTTTCCGAGAAAGTTACTGAATATCTTTGGATAAAAATTAATTTACCATAGGCTTATGAGGTTAATATTATTATTGGAATTTTGAATATTTTTTGGAGACTATATTAAACTTAATTTAATTCCATGTGTTTTTACTATGTGTTGAATTAAACCCATTTTCTCTCTAGGAGTTCTATTGTCGGAGTTACTAACCTAGAACCAACTACATTTTACTTTACATTGCTTTTATATAAATGAATTTTAATTTTAATTCCTTATCAACTATTTATTGTTATTATAAATAAAATTAATTTGATAAAGTCCTAGAATATATATCACCTTAAAAAGGATGTAGTAGTTTGTTTTTATGATGATAACTGTGAATTTCCATGGAGATATTCTTAAATATTGGTCTACGGTCAGATTACATTTTATAATAGGATGTATAATATGTTGACTACTAGGTGTGAGTGCTGATAAACAAATTGGGATTTATTTCATTAATTTCACACATGGTTATCTTCAAGATGAGAGATTATATAAACTGATCCTCCAATAAGAATTATGTATATTCATGTTTCATTAGATATTGATATTTGTGGGAATTTATAATTATCATTAGACATTATAATTATTATTAATGTGTGTCATGACTCACACACTTTGATTTATTGTCATAAACTATAATAATACAATTCATTATGAGGTTGGGTTTGTTGGGTGCATCATGAATGATGTGTTATTAATAAATAAGTCAAGGAATGATTTGTACCATCTATCTTTATGGAAGTTTATTTCTTAACTATTTGATTAAAATGGAATCATCATGGTAAATTCCATGTATATGGTGTAATGAAAAGTTTATTTAAAATAATAAAAGAAAGAATATCAATCCTAATGGTTGAGGGAATGGGTTTGCAACCCAATTTATGAGATATCATGATGAAGGGATTATATTACATAGTGAACATTATTATATAATTGTTTTCATTTTGACATATCATATTCATATATGGGTGCCTTGACTCATTAATAGAAATTAATCTTGAACTTTTTGGAAGGTATACCTTATACCAATAAGGAAGAGGCCAAGTGGGTCACACAAAAAGTATTTCCTTTATCTAAGTTTAATATTTTATTTAACAATTGGAATAAATATTATTCTTTATAAGGAGAAGTAATATCTATTCAGGATTTATTGATTGATTGAAAATATTAAATATATACTTTTTTGTAAGGTAATTGTTTAATTACATGAATATGTATTTTTTTATTTATCAATTTTAATTCAAAAGGTAATAAATTATTATTTATTCATCAATAAAGAATTTATTTGATTACATGAATAAAAAAATAAAAATTTTATAAAACAAAATGTGAATATAATATTTATATATTTATTAAATCTATAATATTTTTATGTTATTATTCAAAGGGTAAAAATTAATTAATTATTAATAAATAATTTATTTAATAAAGTGAATATTAAAATAATTATTTTATTCTCTCTATCGTGAATATAATATTCATTTTTGATATTTATTCTAGAATTAAATAAATGTCAAGGAGGATTAATGGATACTATTATTGGGCAGAGGATAAATATTTATTTATCGAACTATAACAAATATTTATCAATGCGTAGATCAACACACACTATGGAACAAAATAATAATATATTAATTTTACAGGGCATAGGGTTACTTTTGGGTTTAGCATATCACTAAGGACATATATGAAATTAATTAATATGAAACCCTACCCTTGGGTCTATAAATAGACTATTAAGAGAATTGTGAGTGGTTGTTTATCCCGCACAATGTTCTTCTCCCTAGAGAATTATCTTTCAATAAATAATGTCTATTGGGTTTTCTCTCATGCTTGAGATATTATCCATTCATCCATTAATCTCAAGCCAGAGAGATCAAGAGATGGTCCTTTGTAGACTGAAGGGATCATGGTTGTTATGAAAGGAGTGACATATGATGATCAATACAATTGAGCTTGGACAAAGAATATTATCCGTGACATTATGAGATGAATGGAGCATGTTTTGATCACATTTAGAGGGGTTCTACTTTGGGCCATCCTCAATTCATTGGAAATATAGATGAAAAATATTCAGATGATCAAAACCTACATCGAAGGAAGAATGTATTAAAAATGTATTTCTTTATTCTTTTTAAAATAATAATAAATTGACACGGCAAAGATCCTACCTTGGTTATGAAAAAAATATTTTTCAATATTCTTTATAATAATTTCATTGGACTTGTCATTCGTATCATGTACATTTTTGGTCATATGTTTATTTGAATTTTTTTTTGAGTTGGGCATAGACCCACCAGACACTTCCACTATATTCGGAACTTTGAAGTAGTATCAGAGTAGTCACATTAAATTTTTAATTATTTATTATTTGTTGATAGTTTATGTACTTAAAAGTTAGTTTTAATTTTATGAAATTATTTTTTATAATCTAATTGTATTTATCTCTTCTCTGTCCCTCCATTTATCACTCATTTAATCTATTTTCCATTAAATTTTAATTAAGAACATACGAAGAACCCATCCATAGGTGTTGGTGATTTTGGCCCAATAAAACTAGAGTACATGATGTCTAGACCAAAGATGTAGGCTGTGTACCCTTGTTAAATGTAGTAGGATGTCTCTCAAATTAATTTATAGTGTCACACAATACATACATGTGGCACCCATTAAATGTACTATGTGTGTAAACCATGCATAGACGTAATAAAAAATTTGGTACTATAATCCATGTAACTTGGTTAATATCCATACAATCCATGTGTTTTCATGGAAGGAATCACAAATTAAAATACACATAAAGTAATAATTACATGACGCATTGGGATTGACATCAGTTTTACAAGGAGGTCACCCAATGTGTACCAGAAGTACATGTCGCGTACACCACAAACATCTGTTTAGTAATACAAATAGAGTCCCTCGGTATGTATCACATATACAAAGAGAAATATATATGGTGTGTAAATATATGTACATGTCTTGTACCCAACCTATTTACATAGAAAATTAAAATATAATTTATTAATCCTTTAAAACTCCACAATATGTGTTCTGTGTGTCATTTATTGACTCATACATGTTGTGTGAGAGGTTATATATATATATATAATATATATTAAATGACTAATTAATTTCTCTATATATTTCTGAACTATATACCGTGCATATTCATAATATATCGACTAATCCACATGTATTGAAATCATGATACACAACATCGACTAACATGTGTTCAATGTGTCATTAATTGGCTTGTACATGACATGTAATTATATAAAAAACCACATATGCTATTTTTTTCAAGTGTTGAATATATATGATCTCAATATATGCTGAGTAGCCCGAACATATACTGAACTAGTTGCTTCTATGTACCAGAAGTGTACTTCTTTTATTGAATTTTAAATTAAATTAATTTATTTAAATTATATAAAATAACTAAATATGATTATCTCAAAAAAAATTTGGGTGGATATTAAGATAAATCGAATTAATTGATTAATTAGATAATTAATCAAATTAGTTTTTTCACATTTATGTTCATAAGAGAATGAATATAAATGAATTCCATCCAATATTTTAAATTCATATTCATTACACTAGAGGACAATCATGAGTTTAGACCAACCTACCTATATGTATTGTTTATTTTAATTTAACTATTTAGTGGGTTTTTGTAATAATTTTGTTAAAATAAATTGATGACTTATAATTCATCCCTCCCTCCTTATTTTGAATGAGCCTACATGTCCATAGTTTATTTTATGTAAACCCCAATTTTTGGTTCCCTCACCTAGAAGTCAAGTAAAAAAATTATGAGGATGAAGCTCCTAGGTTTATGATGTTGGTTAGAGAAAAAGACAATGTGAAACTATTCCCTGGAGAAACATAATATAGAGGTGGAATGCTAAAAAATTGAACCCAAACTGGCTCAATGAGTTTTTCCCCTAATGCTAGTGGTTTGTTTATTGTTCACTCCATAAAAAAACTTCTATTTAAAACTTATAAACATGCCACATTTTATTTATGTCA
Source organism: Viscum album (assembly GCA_963277665.1). Lineage (NCBI taxonomy): Eukaryota > Viridiplantae > Streptophyta > Magnoliopsida > Santalales > Viscaceae > Viscum > Viscum album. Next base: position 1,789,964,620 of record OY728146.1, read on the forward strand.
TATCTATTTGATAAATGATTTATTTTATGGATTCAAGACCATGATCACATAAATAAATGGATTAATATCCAATGATGGAATTACAATAAAATTGATTATGTATAAATATTTTAGTAGTACATGTTTAATCACATAAGTAAACTAAACATAATATTAACAAGGAAATTAAGACATAAAATAATAAAATTTATTCATAGTAAATAAAATCCCTCAAGTTAATATTAAGTTATTACACCTTTAATTATCTAAATACAGATGAACCTATAGTTAAAGTGTCATTTTGGCCTTTGTTGAGGGAAATTTTAATTATTATAAAGTCTTAACTTAGATAGTTGGAAAACTTATCCAAATATATATTGGTTTTAATGGACTTAGTCTATCTAATAAAAAATTAAAGGAAAGTGCTAAGGAAATATACTTGTAGATTTTTGGATTGGGATGTCCACTCAAAAGATCTAGGATTATCTAGTTTTAAGTTGACAATGACGGATACCAAAATAATTTATTATAATTTTTATGGCCTCTATTTATATTATAAGAAGGTAAATATTAATCCTTTTAAATAGAGATTCGAAGTGATAAGGAATTCAAAGTTTAGTTGTGAGTACACTTGGGAAATGATAAAATAACGGTAAAATTAATAAAATAATTAAAATATTTCATTTCACTTATTTTATAATAAAGTGAAATACTAACTATCTATTTTTATTATTGTAACAAAATTCATTTAAAACCATAAAAAAACTACAATCATTCCTTAACTTTGGTCATGTACTTATTGGAATTGATTTCATGAAGTAGAATAGATGTTTTACACTGCATTATTATCAAAGAATTGTTATTATGTGTTTGAATTCATTAAACCTGGTCATCTTCTAACCAAGAGGAGGTGAAAATTATTTCTACAGAATACATATAAAGGGTGATTCCTATATGATATCATATTTATTATTTCTTTATAAGAATACATAGATTCTTAAATATAGATGGGATTATTCCTATATAACTTTAGAGTAAACAAGAAAGGGGATCTTAGCTTGTAATCATGTATTTATGTATTGAAGTAAATAGTTTAAAATTAGGCTTCAATTTGATTATTATTTTATATATGAATCTCATATTATCATCCTTAACACCAAGTTTATCCTTAATTATCCATGTTTGGATAAAGAATATAGAAAAAAAAATCATAAATCATTTCATCCATACTCAAACCAAAAAAAAAATGTTTTGATAGAAACATATTTTCAGACTCCCTATGGTTATGAAAATAAATGAAAATGTTGGAAATACCAAGGATTTTTTATTACTATAGTGTCCTGACATCATTTTCTAAAGAAACAAAGGAATCAGAGGGAAATGAATAAGAGGTTGTTTACTTCTCATATGGAAGGAAATAACTAACAGAAGAATTATGATAAATTAAAATATAAGTAGTTATAAACTTATGTAATATTTATCATTGAATATAATATTTACATTTGAATTATTTTCCATAAAAGTACAATATGTTTTACATGTATTCTCATTTTAGAATTAAGGATTTTTATAAATATTATAAGAAGTTTTATATTCTCATAGAGGCTGATAAAGGGTGATTCTTCTGTCATTAGTGAGAAGATACAACTTAAAAATTAATTTATGTTTGTAATGAGTGTTACCAAAAAATTTATCTCTCTCTCTAGATAGGCACACATATATATTATTTCACATTTGGAATGAATGTTTTCAAGGTAATTCACACTAAAAAAATGGTTCTTTTACTCATGAATCATTGATATCCATTAAAATTAATGGTGAATATTAAATATAATACTCTTAAACGATGGTGGAAACATAATTATTTGTAAAATAAAAATGAAATTAGTTAACCTGTTTATGCCCATTAAGGTGTTTTAGTCTTTCTTGAGATATGAGACTAGGTATCTAACCAACCATTTTTCATTTTTATAGATAAAAAAACATTTATAAATAATGGAATACCAAAAAAGTTTATATTTAGTTTAACAAGGCTACATAAACTATTCTAAACATAGTGGTTAATTCATATAAATCATGTGATTCCTTTAAATATTTTAAAATGATCATTGAAGTAAGTGGTTGTACTTGGTAAAGATAGAGGAACCTCCAAGATCTCTTGCCAGAGAAAAAATTATCCAAGTAATAATTGGTCATATTTTTGGAATAAGGTATTCCCAAAAACAAATTTATATATATATATATATATATATATATCAATAAAGTGTTGGTAGTAAAAGGAAGATCAATGACGAGTCTTATTTATTGAAAATATTAAATAATTTCTTCCAATACATGTTTTGAAGATCACAGTGCAATAACTAATCATATGCCAACTATATTGACCATTGTATATTATATCAATTATCACATGATAAGATTCTATTAAGACATAACAAAAAATGTTAGTTGAAAACCATTTGTTAAAATATTAATTTACCTACAAACAAACATAAAAAATTACTGCATCTTAGTTAATAATCCTATAGTCAATAAACATATTAACGTATAGCTAATACTAACTATATTTCCGTTAAGGAAACCTATCTCTTTATAGATAGTGGGAACAAATTTAGGTTTTATGGGTTAAGGCTATAGATGTACATGAGTTTACATATTAATTCAAGACTCCACTAAGAACAGTTGTAGAAGTTGTTTTAGAGACACATATTTAATAGGAATTCATTACCAAAGATGATTTTTATGTTAACCATGGTGGGCGATACATATTTTATTCTTTTAGAATACACATTTTTATAAAGAATCAGTAAATGGAAATATTATAAGGTTGATATGTTTTTATGAATTCACATAATGGATGCCATGTATTAAGAATTGGGGACTTCATATTTTTAATGTTTCTAATACTTGATACCATTGATGAGTATTCAAGAGAAATTGGACATTGATGATAGAAGATGGTACCAATAAAGAAAAATTCATTATTTAACGGTTTAGTCTGTAAAAAAACCTACGCATCAATATTATCGAATAATATCTTTTTTAATTATAAATTTCAAACCATACTTATATGATCATCATATTGGGATATTTATTGTTAAGGCCACCACATTTGGAGGAAACCTTATAGAATATTTCTATATAGAGAATTTAAAATGGAGATACTATGTTATATGTTTATAAACTATATCTAGAAAGGGTTTTTGATATCAATAAATGAAAATAAGATATGTGTATTACATAAATTCATTTATGGATAAATCATGCATAGTGATTATAGAATTTTTTTTTTCAAATGAATGAGTGACTTGTTGATAAGGGAATATGAACTGCTAATTTGTTTTGGATTTGAGGGATAATCCAAATTGAATTTTCAGAGACTTCTTTAGCATTGGTTCCATTCCCTATTATTGTGTCTATATTTTCAAGAAGATTCCTTCATGTTACACCACTTAAGACCTCTATGGCCCTCATTTCCTCATTTTTTGTTAATAAAATTCAGTTTTTGTTTTTAAATGAGTCACTTGTGTCTCCAACAAGTTACTGGGAGTGCTATAATTTTTCTATATTGATATTTTTGATAAAAAATGGAAAAAATGTTTTGTATTACTAGGTTCGTAATACAAAGGAATGAATTTTTCCAAGAATGAATTAAGGTAATAATCATGTTCTTGGGAACAATATCTATAAAAATATGTCCATGGGGTTGGTGAATCTATTCATAGTACATATATTAACACTGTATTGAAAAAATAAAAGTTAAAACAATTAAATACTAAATTTTTGTCAGCATATAAGATTTATGGTAGAAGATTCATGGGCATAGAAAGATATTTTTAATATTAAAATAATTTCAAAAGATTAATTTCTATAAATTTATGTCATATTCCATGATATGTACTGATATTTTATATCACTAACATATGATGTATAGTAAGTGAATATCCAATAGATCTAATATAATTGCAAGAACTTGTTGTTTGAACTATCCAATATTACTTAAAAAAGTATAACTCTCTGAGTTCCTAGTGTCTAGAGAAATGGGAAAACTATTGATCAAGGTAATTGAACACCTCTCTTAATTATGTTTAATTTGATCTATTATTGTAGTATCATAATGATAATATGAAATAAAAACTTATTATAATCAATAGTTTCCATATCTACAATATCTAAGTATGTTATGACTTCTGATGTAGCTTAAGAAGTAGATTTGTGACATACTATTCCATTTATGGGTTATACCAAAGGAGAATTTTTTATCATTGTTATGATAATATTGAACTATTTAATTAATCAAGGTTTTAGGTTTATGACCTGGAAACAAAATGTGTATACTTAATAATATCAGAAATTGAGAGATTCTCTTAAGGTGGTGATGTCACAGTAAGTAGATTCGTCACAAAGACATGTGTATTTACTAGACCTAGTCATGAAAACATGGTAGGACTATAATATATAGCCATACTTAGTAGAATCATACTTAACAAGTGAAAACTAACTAGTTATTAGAGGCTGGCTCAAGTGAAAGTGGGAGTCTATTGGAGTTAGTTCCCTAGAACCAAATACTTTTACTTTATATTTCCTGTATATTAATGTATTTTAATATTAATACCTTATTCCATATTTATTTTTTATCAACATAACATTAATATTAAAATGTACTTGAATATTTGTCACACGGAAATGGACATAATAGTTATCCTCTATAATAAGGAACATGAAGTTCCATGAAGCTATTATTAAATATTTTTCTATAGTCAGATAACATTTTATGATGGGATATATATTATTTTGACTATCAAGTGTGAGTAAACATTAGTGGATGATGATTTATCACATGAATCTCATACTTGGTAATCTTCAAGATGGTAGATTAAGAGAACTTACTCACCTATAAGAATTCAATATATTTATGTGTCATCAGATATTCCTATTTGGGATCATTTATAATGATTCATAGAATTTATTATTATAATCAATGCATGTAATGAATCAGAAACTTTATGTATTTCTATTATCATGATGAGGTAGTTCATATTAAAGATGAGTACATTGGGTGCGTCATGAATGATAGGTTATTCATGAATGAGTTAAGGAAGGATTTTTATCTTATATTATTATGGAAGTTTATATCTCAACCCTTTAATTGAAATGAAACCTTCATATTAAATTCCTTTTTTTATGGTATAATGGTGAGTTAATTTCGAATAGTTAAGGAAATACATATCAAGTATATAGGCCAACGACATGAGTGTGCAACATGGTTGATGAGATATCCTAAAAAAGGATTATATTACACAATGAGAATTCCTATGTGGTTATGGTCATTGTGACATATGATCTTCATATATGGGTTCCTTTACTTATTACTAGATAATAATAATGTCATTTAGGTTAACAAACCTAATTCCATTATGAAAGACGCCTAAAAGGTTACACAAAAAGTATTTCCTTTGATCTAAATAAATTATTACATTTAATAGTTGGAATAAATATTATTCTTAAAATTGAGAAGTAATTTTTATTCATGATTTATTAATTGATTGAAAATATTAAATAAATATTTATTCACAAGGTAACTGTATAGTTACAAGAATGCATAATATTTACTTATTTATATTTTATTATTCACAAGGTAATAAATAATTATTCATTCATCAAATAACCATTTATTTTATTACATGAATATAAAAATAAATATTTTATTTAGTAAACTATGAATGTAGTATTTATTTATTTACTGAATGTATAATATTTATCTCTTATTATTTTTAAGTTAATAAATAATTATTTATTAAAAAATTTATTATAATTACATGAACATAAAAATAAATATTTTATTTATTAGATAATTAATGTAATATTTATTTATGATATTTATTCAAGAATTCAATACATGTCCTGGAGGACGAGCATAACTAGATATTTATCAAGTTATAAATGTTTATTTACCAAACTAAAAATAATATTTATCATTTCATGGATTAGCACATGCCATGGAATATAATAATAATATTATTTTATATTTCATGAGGTTACTTTTTATTTTAACATATTATTAAGGATATTTATGAAATTAATTATTTTTAAACCCTAACCCTGGGTCTATAAATATATTATTTTGAAAATTTTGAGTGTTTGGTCGTCATGCACAACTTTCTCCTCCATAGAGAGTTCTATATCAATAAATAATGTCTATAGGGACATCTATCAATATTTAGAGATAGTCTCTTTCTCTATTTCTCTCAAGCTAGAGAGATTAAGAGACAATACTTTCTAGCCCGAAGGGATTGTGATCATGTTTGAATGAGAAACACATAAAAACCAGTACTTCCATACTACAACCTATAGTATTATTGGTAACATTTCAAGATAAAATGATAATTTGTAGATCCCTACTAGATGGGACCCACTTTGGGTTCTCATTAATGCAATGAAAATATGACCAAACAGCCTTTGGATGATCAACATGTACATCTAATAAATAACTCTAGACTAATTTGTTTCTTCATTCTATTAAATTATTTATAAATTTACATGAAAAAGTTACTCTCTTGGTTTTAGAAAATATATTTTTCAATATTATTTAAAATTATTTCATTTTTCTTGGTGTTCACATTATATATATTGAGGATGATCTGTTGAATAAAAAAATAGAGTTAGTCATTGAACCACCATGCTCTTCCACTACATTTGGGATATTTATTTATATGATATGATGAATGACTATGTTCATGTGGAACTCATATGTATGAATTATAATGGGTGGAGTCCTATATAACCCCCAAATGAATTAGTTAAATGTTTATATCTCATGAGATAAAGTATTCAAAAGGAAATTTTAGTTATCCATAACATGGGAACTGTTGGTGTGGATAATGAAAGTAATGTTTCCTATACTAGTGTTTATGCCATATTTGAAAGTTGTTCAACATTATTATCTTATGGTCTCATAGTCAGGCTCTTGAAAGTAATGTCCCTATACCAATGTTTGTTCCCTAATCATATACATATGCTACACTCTCATGGATCTTGGGTGTTGAATCATTTTTCCACACTGTTTTGATTAATGTCTTACGTTATTCCATTCCTTATGTAATTTTTTGTGATATAAGTTTTTCTAGGTATGATTTTATTATATATATTCATTTTACCCATATACTCATCTCACATAGACTTATGATTTTTGATTGTCATCACTTATATTTACCATTACTGATCATTTTAGATCACTTTTTCCAATTTTCCCATTTCCCTTGGTTACAAAGAAATGTAATATATAAGATATGTATATAATAGTATTTTATGTGGATTATTTATTGTAGATGTTGAATATTTATTATAGATAGTTTCTTATATAGTGGAAAAAATTTCTATTTGATACAAAGAACATGACCTCTACTAGTTAAATCTGTTTCTTAATTCTCTAAAACATTAAACCTAAAAAGTTAATTGTAAAGTAGTTGTTAGATTATGTGTAAAATACCTTGTAATTAAGGATGTTTAATCATTCGAGTGTGTAATGTATGTTATTTTTAAGCACCGGATCTGAGATCACGGGTCCCAGGGTTTTATAATTGGCATGATAGGACGATTTAGATAACTTTAAATATTATAATGGTATCATTTGATGATAAAATAATAGATATAATAGTCATTAAGGATCGATAGGTTAGGACTTAAAATTGATAAAAAGGCATAGATAAAGCTTCATGTTTGTTATATTGAGTATTTGATGTCGTTTGGGGATTATGATAGGTGAATATTAGTGAATACACCTTGAATAAGTCTATGGGATAAGTAAAAATATAGGATAACAAACTATTATTTTGGTAAAGTTTTTATTATTTTGTTTTCTTATAAATTAAAATCTTATATAGATACTAAAATTTGATGTAGGATTTGGTATATATGTACCTAAGAGTAATTAACCATAGAATGGTGTTTTGGGAATAAACTTAGTCGTCACCTATTACATGATATAGTGGAACGACTCTACATCATATTTGAAACTCCTAAGTGATATTATTTGGTTAATTACATTCTCCATATAATCCATTATAAAGGATTCATTTTGTTAATAAAATCATGTTAAGTAGCATGAAAGAATCCAACCTAAAGAAACCCAAATTGAATAGATAGAGATCAAGGTTAAAATTAAAGCTAATGTGGTAATTGTAATTTCATGACCTAGTTTTTCCACATTAATGCACCGAGCCAATTCCCTATGTGACCTCAAGCATGCCTACCCATAAACCAGAGGTTGCCGACTAGAAGCTAGGGTCTAATGTCAGTCTTTGGGAGACTACACCTTCTCTATAAGAGTAAAAAACCAATGAAAAATAAATAAAAAATAATTAATTATAACCACCATAATGAGAATATATGGTTACCACATGATGACTATATCAGGAAAGATAACATCAAAACTCAACGGTAGATATGCCATGCTAAAGTACACGCTAAGTGTCAAAATGAAACTCAAAATTAAAGGCATCGACTACTGGAATGTGGGTCCTGAACCACATCAAGTTCCCTCATCCTGGCTCCATCCTGACTCTACTATCTAACATGGGGAGTTTTCCCTTATCCTATCCTACAAACATAAAATATATTCAGGTACCGATCAGTTAGCCAGACTAGGGTGTGAGTACAATTGAGTAGGCCACCACCAACGATATCTAAAACAATATCTAGTCAAATAACAACATATGAACTTTTATATTGAATAAAGAACAATTCCTAAATAAATATTTATCAAATTATCAACTATTATTTATTTAACCTCGTTAACCCTCAGGTTCCTGTGGACACCCATATTTCAAAACCTAGTTCGACGAGTGTCATAGTCTGAACTATTCCCAAAGGATATCATATTTCAGAATTACATTGTTACAATTATATAATTCATAAGATTGAATGAGTATTTTATATTCATTAAATCATATTTTAATGCCCATGTTACCTTTCATGCATCACAAAAGTGAATAACCAAGTTACCATTATTTAATTTGCACTTTAATTCCTATGTTACCATTCATACCTCATAGAATTGAGTGATTATATTCCTATTCATTAATTCACACATGAATTCCCATTTTTCCAGTAATCAACATATAATTAATCCAATAATCAATTATCCACAGGAGTGTCATTACTAATTAAACAATTAATCATCACATAATTCCCCTTAATTAATTCCCAAATTAATTAACCACATAAATATCTTTAATTAACTCAACAATTAATTAATCACTAACCCATAATTAATTCAATGATTAATTATATCAATTCAAAATATCAATATATCATAATTAATTCATCAATTAATAATCTCAAATTTACTATCCTAGTAACCCATAATTAATTCCACAATTAGTTATCTTAAAACTATAATATCAAATATCACTAATTTAACATCTCTCTCAATTAATTAATTTAAAAAATTAATTAATTCAATAAAGAAATCAACTGATATGTATAAAATAGAAATTATACAGTTACATCCACATAATTACAATAATGACTATGTGATTTTGAATTATAAACCACCTACCTCTATTTTTTGACGAGTGATCACCCAATAGAAATCCTTAATTTCAGTGAAGTAACGATGCAGAATGAGATCCGAATCTAAAACCTAAACCAAGATTGAACTAATAAATATATCTTAAATCAAGATCTATATGTAGAATCCTTGATATTTATCCACAAAAATAGGTCTATATATAAACAAAATAGAGAATATATTCCCTTAAATAAAGAGAGAATAATGAGAGAAGAACAAAAAATAATCTGGATGAGATCCTCTTACCGGGATGGGTGTGGATCTTCGATCTTAGCTTTGAATATTCAAGAACAGAGGTTAAAATGGATTTAAATTAGTCCTAGAGGCACCAAAATCATGAAAAAAATTTCTATGGTTTAATGTTAGTTTATTTTGGGTTAATTAGGGGGTTTGATATATTTTAAAACAATCTTTGGGATAATTAAATTCCCACACACAATTTGCTGGGTTGAGGGGCATAGTTTACCCTAACCATGTGCCTTAACCATGTGCCTCTTATGGGGGGGGGGGGTCATAGTTTCTCCTTTTAGGGTGATCGGTTTAAAAAACCATGCACCATCTGTGAAAATCTCCTTTGTCTAGTGTTGCACGATTTGCTAGCCCAAGCGCACCGTTATCCCTAACCGTGCGCCAACCATGAACTGCCCTCTTTCTTCCATTTTCCTCAAAATTGTTCATTGAAACCCATCCCAACGTAAAAAATAATGAAAAGTAATAAAAACTAGATAAAAGAGTAACTATAAATGAGTGCGAGATAAACCAAGAAAAGGTTGTGGTTTTACAATTTCCCCACCTTATAACAACTCATCCTCAAGATATACTCCCAAGAATCTCTAAGATTATAAGTTAAAAAGGTTGGGCCACTGAGGCCTCATATCTTCTTATCTCTCCCAAGTTTTATCATGATCATGACCATGTTTCCACAATACATTAACTATCAGCATGGTCTTGCCCCATAACCCTTTCCCACTATGATCCAACACACATATCAGATTCTCCCCAATAGACGCATCTATATCAAGCTCAAATCAACCACATCAATCACATGATAAGGTATAGGGTGATAAATCCATAGTTTTGACACATTTAAAAAATCAGAAATCACACATTATATTTATAGAATATCTAATTAGTGTGAAAATGGACTAATCCTATCTACAACCTCAAACGTTCCAATGAAACTGGGTGCCATCTTGTCCTATCTCCATATTCTACGGTGACCTAACTTTGGTGAAACCTGAACGAATACATGATAGCTCTTTTTAAACTCTTTGGGTTGTCAATGTCTATCAATATATGACTTATGTATTCTCTGATCCATAATAATATGCTTCATAATCAGTTGTACCTGCTCTAATTTATCCTAAATGAGACTCAATCTTTATAACTACGACTCACCTACCTTTATCCAACATAGAGGTGGTTTTAATAGCCTAAAATAAAGAACCTCATATGTTTCCAAAAGTATATTTTCCTGAAAAATGTTATTATTGAGAAATTATACCAAATAAAGTTGCTCCTCCCAAGACCCACCAAAGTCATGAAAACATGCTTGCAGCATATCCTCAAGCACCTATATAGTACACTCTGACTGCCCATCTGTTTTTTGGTAGAATGTTGTAATCAATAAAACATATATACCAAGAACCTTCTATTAAAACATCCATAAGTGAAAATTAGATTACCAATCATGTTCTGAAACAATAGTCTGTGACACCTCGTACAGATGGAGTATCTCTCATACATACAAATCTCCCAGCCACTCCAATGAGAAAGTTTCTTGTATAGGTAAGAAATGTTCCACCTTCATTAGTTTTTAAAAAATAACAAAAATAATTTCATTCATCTGAAGAATCCTAGAGATACCCCAAAATAATTTCATAGTAACATTATCCCACTTCTATCCCGAATTAAGCAATAAATGTAGTAATCACTTAGTTTGTTGATGCTTATCCTTCACCTACTAACATGTGTAGCATCGGGTCATGAATCCCGCTATCTACTTTTTCATGCTTAGTCACCAAAACTATATTCATAGGTCACACTATATTTTGTTCACACCTGCATTTACCGCCCACTTTGAGGCATGAAATTCCCACATCAACCCTTCCCTCATGCTTTAAGGCACCACAACAGGATTCCCAATATATATGATCACACCCTCATCTATGGTCCAACAGAAATGTGACTCCCCTCTTTCAAGGATTTACCTCAATGTCAAACACTTATTATCCTCATACTTTATGTCCCTAATCTATCTCAAATTTTTAGACTCCATTGAAATAGATACCAGAGTCATTTTCTCTTGACTCTCTTAAACCACTACACACATCTCAACAAGCAAAGTCATCATCTTCCACTCAGAAATAGACTCTTGAATAGCCCGAGTCTGAGTTTTCCTACTCAAAGAATCAACAAAACTATTCCAATTTTTAGGAATATATGAAATCTCAAAATCAAATGAATTCATATACTCAACCCACCTCCGCTTTAAGAGATTCAAGTATAATTTTAAAAAGATAACTCTTAAGCTCTTATGATCCATATACATAGTAAAATTTTCAAACAAAAGACAATTCTTCCAACAATTCAAAGCATAAACCAATTCTAACAACTCAAGTTTGTGTGTAGGGTAGTTCCGTTAATTTGACCCCAACTACACCCATACATGATAGCTTGTTACCCCTGCATCAAAACTGCTCCAAGTCCAATTTTATAAGCTTCACAATATAGTGTATACTCCTCACCGAGATTGGGTAGGATCAATATTGGTGCTGATGTCAAATTATAATTCAGATTCTAGAATTTAATCTTGCATGCTATCAACAATTAAAACTTTATTCCCTTATTGTTCAAGACCAAAATAAGTGCTTCCAAACCCAAAAAGTCCTGAATAAAAATCTAATATTATCCAGCTAATCCAAAAAACCTATGGATATAAAAAGCATTTATGGGATGCTCCCAAGATACAACTTCCAGTACCTTCTTTGAGTCCCCCAACACACCTTCCTCTGAGATGATGTGACCCGTGAATTTTCACACCCATCGTTTTTTTATTATTTATTTTATTATTTTTATTGAGCATCGGGTAGTTCGGTTCGAGTTCTGAATTTAAAATTTTAGAGTTCTTAAAAAAACTCTAGTAATGGCCTCGACTACGTATAGCGCACCGCGTCGAAGCCGTGCGGCCTCACCTAGGTCATCGTGTGACCTCACTCGGTTCACCTCACAGCCCGACCGGTACATGATTAGTTATTTAATTAATTAAGTGTAATGATCAATAAGGGATTGAAATTAAAATAAGCGTTAAGGATGATAATTTTATTATGTTTATTAATATTATCATCATATTTCTATTAAAAAATTGTCATGGGCCGCATGAGGTAATTACGCGGTTGCCGGACTCCTTAAAAATAAAAAGAATCAAAAAAATTTAAAGGATTATATTAATGATGATAAAAGGGTTATTATTATTATTATTTTTAGGATATTAATATAATTATTAATATTATTAACCACATTATTATTATTAAGAGCATATTTTTTTAGTTTGTTATTATTATTAAAATTATTACCAATATATTTAAGTTGAATTATTTATTATTATTATTATTTATTTATTTATTTTTGAGTTCATTTTATAATTTATTTATTTTTCTTTTATCTTATTTTACTTTTGTTTTTTTTCTTTCCTTCCCTCTTGCCCCCTTTTTTCTCTAGCCGTCGCACCCATTCCCCCCCCCTCTCCCTTCATCCAGTCATGCCCCAACCCCAAACCCTAACTCCTCTACCCGCTGCAAGCTTGCCACCCTCCCCTTTGGTCGATGCCTTCCCTTGCCATCGATTCTCTCGGCCGAGCACCCCCAACGACACACCTCTTATCCTGGTTGAGATCCCCTCTCCTCGTCGCACCCTCTTCCTGCTCCAACCCGCACATACCCCCTGTTGCCTCTTTCTTGAAATCGCACTACACCACCTAGTTTACCACTTCCTGTCGCACCGTTCTCCCCCTCCTGACTTCCCATTTGCACCGCGCCTCAACCTCCAAACCCTAACCGCCCATCGGATATCCTCTTATCCCTGGATCCCATCTCTCTCTCCACCCAACTCTCCCCCTGCTAGTCAACTTCGATTCCCCCTCCCACTTATCTGCACCATCATTTTCCTTCCACTGAGCCATCACACCCCTTCCTCGGGCCTCCTTCCTCTTCGCGCAGCAAACAACCACCCCACAACTCTCGGTTGAACCTTTTTTCATTCATTTCATTTCCTTTTTTTTGAGTTCTTGGGTTTTCAGCAGGCATGAGTTCATTTTAGGGGATGAATTTGAATAATTTCTCTATTTGAATTATTTTTTTAGGGTACAAATTGGGTTGGTGGTGATGCGAATTAGGTGCAATTGGAGATTCGCACAAGTTTAGGAAGTTCCTTCACCTGAGGTAGGTGGTTCTGCCTATTATTATTATTTGAAGATTTAATTTATGGGTTTAATTGTCTTAGCGTATTGTTTAATTGATGTGTATTGTGCAAAATTCTTTTTCTTATTGAGATCTCATATACTTTGATTTATTAGCTACATGTTTATGCGATATGAGTGTGATTTTATGTGAAAATTCATGTCGAACTGGTTATTAGTGTTTTATAAATTGTGCAACCAACTTATTATATCATGCAATGGATGCAGATTATATTTTTGTATGACATTAGTGTGCGTTTGATTCTAAATAAAGGGTGGGGTTGTTTTTGTGTGAAAATTCATGTTCTGCTCTCCAAAATTTGTTTATTAAAATCTTAAATGTTTTATTAAATAGTTATTGATGATGCAGAATTGTTTTAATTGAGTTGTGTAAAAATTCTTGGTGTGCATATGATGATAATAATAGTAATAATAATAATAATAATTATTATTATCATCATTGTTATTATTATTATTTTTAGATAATTTTTGGGTGCAAAGGGTTAAATTGGTGTTTTGGTGTAGCGTCTGTCTTAAATGGGCATTCAGGTGGATTTTTGGTGTTTAAAGACATGCGACGTATGTTGAGATTGTTTTATAAATTCCTTTAAATGTTTTTTGACTATGAAAGTGTTTTCTTTGACCACGTAGTAATTTTAATTGGTTGTGCAAGTAGTAAAAATTTAGCTTTGAAATATTCTTCGTGTGCGTTTGGTCTTAAAATATGGTTTGTGTGAGTTTAGTGGTTAACTCTGAGCGATTTATTTTAAATTTTTTTATAAGATTTTACTTTTGTACTTTTTATTATTGTTTTGTAAGTTGTGCATTGTGTGAGTTAGGGAGTGCGGATGACGCGGTTTATATTTTGGCGTGTGTCAAAATAGGTTTTATTTTGGAAATGGGTTTTGAATGACTTTTAATCCTTTAAGAGTTTTGTGACATGTTTGAAAACTGTTTACTAAATTCTCTTAGGGGTTTTCTTATTTATCAATGTGATTTCGTTAAGTTATGTATCTAGTATAATTTAATGTGTAAGAAGTGTATTTTATGTTTTAAAATTTTTTGGTGTGTGTATGGTTTTAAAAAGCGGGTTTGGGTGTGCAAATTGGGATTTTGTGTTTGTAAGTACCATGTTTGGATTTTATGCATTATTGTGACAGATGACATGAACATGAAAATTGTTTGAGCACAAACCGGGAAGCTCGGGTAGCTAGGAGGGTGGACTAGACTAGTGGGCTAGTGTTCTGGTGGTGACTCGACCCAGTTTCACTGGCAGGATTGACGATTGCAACACTAAATAAACATATTCTTTTCTGCAGTTCTTGGCCTTCTAAGCCACGTTTTCTGAGGGTCGTGGCTTTCTAAGCCACGTTTTATGAGGTTCATGGCCTTCTAATCCACGTTTCACCAAGACACGAATATCTAGGGACCCAAGCTAGTTAACACCCACACGACCTCTCCCATATTAGTTCTCATTGGTTACTTTACACTCATCGGTGTGACATATTGGTTATTTTAAAAATTATGTGTGTGTTTTAATTTAAGTTGTTCCATTTGAAACTATTTTTTTCAATTCTGTTTTCTTTAAAACTGTTTAAGCATTTACTTCCTTTGATTAAAATTACAAATGTATTTATCATTTAATAATTATGCGTGAAACCTTTTTATTTGGCGATGTCCTATTGGGATTTTTGCACACACCCTACATAAACCTTTGGGTGTATGTAGATTCTGTTTTCTTTTGTATTCTAGGTCAAAGAATTGAGCTTAGTGATGGGTTTTTGGTCGTTAATGGTCTTCTTGTGCAAGTTAGTGTCTGTGGTTGAGGATGTTGCAGCTCTTTGGTTTCTTTAAGGTTTGAGTTAGAGTTAGTTTCTTTTGTTGTCATTTATTTTTGGATGATGGCTCAAGTTGTAAACCTTAAAATTTGATTTTGGTTTAAGGATCTGTTTGGTTGTTAGTTCACAGTTTTATTTTATTTATTTAATTTGTCAGCTATTTTGTGTTTACTATTTTGGTTAAATCATTCCCACATGCTAGTTTTGATACTCAGGCACTTGTGCCAGACCATGGGGATCGATAACTCCATTTGGGCCATGCCGCGGACTGGTTCGGGCACTGGGTCAGATGGTGACCCAGCCTGGTTCATGGAAAAATGGTATCAGAGGCAGGTTTTCTCTCTTAGATCGTGTTCTTTTTGTATAGAGTCAATGTAAACCATAGTTAAGGGTGTCGAAACTCGATGTTCTGGTTACGAGTAAGGTGCTTGCCAGCACACACCATGGTGGGACTCGAGTTACCAAGGGATGTTGAGGTTTGTCTGAGTCGTTAGTCCTTGTGGTTAATCTTGTTTAGGGGAAATGGAGAGGGAGTAGGGTCAGTGGTCCCATTGAGTTTGCAGGGTCTGAAAAGCCATTTGGAGCCAGAGACGCTATCCTAGAATACCCTTTTTGGCGGTGGCGTGATTGGCATATGGATACCAACCATATGTTCCAGTCACCCACTGACACTAGTTTTCTCTTGCACCTTTCCTTGTTTCTTTTTTTAGGAATTGTGGAAATTTAGTTTTTAAGAAAAATGATTTTTTCTTGGAGAATGTTTTGAAATGAAGCACTTTAAAAAGGAAGTGATATATGAGATTTGAAAGGTGTGGGTTTAATATTTTGGTTTGGAAAAATGGAAAATGTTTGGTTTTGATTCTTTGTGTTCTCATGGGAAACCACATGCATTAATGTATATGGAAAAAGAAATGGTTAATGGAATGAGAAGGTGAATTCCTAGATGGATATGAGGTGGGTTCCAGTGCGGCACGAGAACATGCATGTGCGAGGTCCATGGGACACCATCGGTGTTTGTGCAACCCACTAGCTTGGATTATTTTCAAAAAGTTTTGTTAAATGATAATTTGGTGTGTTAATAACCAGTGATTGTGTGGTGTTTCCTTACATTTTGGAAATGTCAGATGTGAGGAATTTTTAGCCGAGGATCCCTTCTGACTAATTTGTGTCCTGAGTTTGAATTCTTATTTGTAAGTTCGTATGCAAGCATGTAGTTAGTGAATTATTTTGAAAAGTGCTTCAGGAAGACCTTGTAGTGGTTCCCTCTGCACGTTTAGTGCTATATTATGGTATGTATTTACCATTGAAAAAATTTGGTTGGGTACATGGTTTTCTTTCTTGACTAGTGTGCGCCCCCCATAAAGCGTTAACATGCGATTGAAGTGTGTCCACGGGGAATTCGCCATTGGTCGACCCTCCAGTTGATCAGATGACTCTCTTCTTGAATTTTATAATTGAACCCACCTCTCCTTTTTACAACTAGATGGATCCTCTCACAACGAGATGAAAAATGTGAGGGGAGTTAGGAGTATTGGCCTCTTTGAGTTGTCCGAGTCATCAGGTATGAAGTTTGACTCCGTTGTGTCTGAAGGTCCCCCTGGAAATGGTGAATGAAATTCCAGCAGGGAAGGGTGAAGGAGATTTGGAATTATTAGCGCTGACTGATGGCTTGAAAGGCTTGTAGTTCCTTCATCAGCCATATGAGTCATGTTTGGTGACGTTTTGCAGCGTGAGTTCTCTTGAAGAGAAAAGGTGAATTTTGTGAGACCCTTCGAGAATCCTTGTCTTCATAGAAGTGTGTCCTCCTCTTGGGGAGTTTTGATTTTTTCTATTAAAAGGTGAGCATTTTTCATGTGTCTTACCTTATGAAGTTTTTTGGTTAAGGTAAATAAGTGATGCATTTTCATTATCTAAACCCCGGTTTTGGTGAATGTGCCATGAGGGATTAGTTGGATGCCAAAATGTGTTGTGTTTTTTGGTTTTTTCTCAGTTGCAGTGTGGTTGCGTGTGACACCAAAAGGAGAAGCTCCGCTGGGGAGTCTTTGATACCTAACTTCGAGGTAAGAGATGCTTCAAATATCAGTGCTCCAGCCATAGGCCTCAGACTGAAGTTGAAGCGTGGTCAGGAACACTGGGAGTGTATGAGACCCTACCCTTATTTCTATCGTTGGTATTGAAGGTGAAAGGAGTTTAAATTGTTTCCTATAGTTGTTCTATTCCGAATGTCCCATTTGGGTGCGTGAGGTTTCCTATAGCTACGAGGAAGCGTGGTCATATCGTACCTTAAAGTCCTACAGGTTGAATCCCACTAGGTGTAATCACTTTTAGTGGTCCTTATGGGGTCTGTTAGTTAAATCGTTTTCAGATTTAAATAGTACTCATCCAAGAACATGGAGATGCTCTTTGGTCTTAGGTCGTGTTTTTGACGCCTGGTGGTTAGTTCCCTCCCTCCCCGCTCCTTGTGGTGGGGTGTTTGGTCACCGTCGAGAAGTTTTCAAAGTTATGTATCTTCTATTAGTTTTAATGGCGGGGAGACCCACGTTGGGTCTCACATGAATGTCTCTAGGTTGAATTGATGTTGGAATTTTATTTAATGGTGGGGAGTCCGTTCGGACCTCCCAGTGTAAGTTTTCCAGTCTTGTCTTGGGTGTTGGTAGGTTCTTAATGGTGGGGAGCCCCTCAGACGTCCCCATGTTGACCTTTTGGTTCTGTCTCTAAGGATAGCTTGATGATAAGTGATAAGAGTGTTCCTTGGATGTGGTTTGACCTTCTTTGTTCATTCTAACCAAATGGTGTGGTTTTTGTTAAATATTTCTTGAGATATTTCGGCTTGTGAATTTGGTTTCCATGGGTGTGAGAGTTATTTTACTTGAACAGTCAACTGGAGGAGTTCTATCTCTTTGGGGTGGACGACACATATTAGAAAGTTTTTTTACGCATTTCTTGAAGTTGTTTTTGAGTCACTTTCTCTGAGCATGATGTTTTTTCCTCTTTTCTCTTGTTTATTGTGGGGATCCTCTTTGAACCTTAGTGCGGTATCAATTTCTTCTTTGAGTGTCAACCTTAGTTATGGATTTCCAGGAAAAAAAATCTTTATGGTGGGGAGAATTGTCACACCCGTCGTTTTTATTATTTTTTATTTTATTATTTTTGTTGGGCATAGGGTAGTTCGGGTCGAGGCTCAAATTTAAAATTTCAGTGTTCTTAAAAAAAACGTTGGTATTATCCTTGAATCCATCCAGTGCACAACTTCGAAGCCATGCGGCCTCACCTGGGTCTCTCTGTGACCTCGCTCGGTTCACCGCATGACCTACTCGGTTCATGATTAGTTAGTTAATTAATTAAGTGTAATTATCAATAAGGGATTGAAATTAAAAGAGGTGTTAAGGATGATAATTTTATTATGTTTATTAACATTATAATCATCTTTCTATTAAAAAAATTGTCATGGGCCGCGTGGGGTAACCACGCGGTTGCCGGACTCCTTAAAAATAAAATGAATCAAACAAAATTTAAAGCATTATTTTAATGATGATAAAAGGGTAATTATTATTATTATTATTATTATTATTATTGTTAGGATATTAATATAGTTATTAATATTATTAATCACATTACTATTATTAAGAGAATAATTTTTTTATTTTTTTATTATTATTAATATTATCACCAATTTATTTAAGTTGAATTATTTTTTATTATTTTTTTTATTATTATTTATTTATTAATTTTTGAGTTCCTTTTATTATTATTTTTTAATTTTCTCCTATTTTCCTTTTGTTTTTTTCTTTCCTTCCCCCCTGCCCCCTTTTTTCTCTACCCATCGCACCTATTCCCCCCCTCTCCCTTCATCCTGTCGTGCCCCAACCCCAAACCCTACCTCCTCTACCCGCTGTAGGCTTTCTACACTCCCCTTTGGCCAACGGCTTCCCCTACCGTCGCTTCTCCCGACCGAGAGCCCCCACCGGAACACCTCCTCTCTTGGTCGAGAGCCCCACTCCATGTCTCACCTTGTTCCCGCTCAGACCTGCACATACCCCTTGTTTACTCCTTCTCGAAATCATGCCGCACCCCCTGGTTTACCAGTTCCCATCGCACCGTGCTCCCCCCTCCTAGCTTCCCATTTGCACCGCACCTCAACCTCCAATCCCTAACCACCCATTAGATCTCCTCTTCTCCCTTAGATCCTGTCACGCCGCCCACCTATCTCAGCCCCTACTGGTCAACTCCAATTCCCCCTCGCACTAATCTGCGCCATCATTTTCCTTCCACCGAGCCATCACACCCCTTCCTCGGGCCTCCTTCCTCGTTGTGCTGCAAACAACCGCCCCATAACCCTCATTTGTACCTCTTTACACTCATATCATTTCCTTTTTTTGAGTTCTTGGTTTTTCAGCAGGCATGAGTTCATTTTAGGGGCTCAATTTGAATAATTTCTTTATTTAAATTCTTTTTAGGGTATAAATTGGGTTGGTTGTGATGAGAATTAGGTGCAATTGTAGATTCTCACAAGTTTAGGAAGTTCCTTCACCCAAGGTAGGTGGTTCCACCTTTAATTATTCTTTGATGAATTAATTTTTGGGTTTGGTTTAGCATATTTTTTACTTTTTTTGTATTGTGAGAAATTGTTTTTCTTATTGGGATCTCATATGCTTTGATTTATTAACAACGTGGTTATGCGATATGAGTGTGATTTTATGTGAAAAATCATGTCAAGCTGGTTATTGGTGTTTTATAAACTGTGCACCTGACTTATTCGATCATGAAATGGATGCAGATTATATTTTTGTATGGAATTAGTGTGCATTTGATTCTAAATAGAGGGTGGGGATGGTTTTGTGTGCAAATTCATGTTCTTATCTCTAAAATTTGTTTATTAAAATATTAAATGTTTTATTAAATAGTTATTAAGGATGTAGAATTATTTTAATTGAGTTGTGTAAAGATTCTTGGTGTGCATATGATGATAATAATAATAATAACTATTATTATTATTATCATTGTTATTATTATTTTTTAGATAATTTGTCAGTGAAAAGGGTTAAATTGGTGTTTTGGTGTAGCGTCTGTCTTAAATAGGCATTCAGGTGGATTTTTGGTGTTTAAAGACATGCGACGTATGTTGAAATTGTTTTATAAATTACCTTAAATGTTTGTTTGACTATGAAAGTGTTTTATTTGACCACGTAGTAATTTTAATTGGTTATGCAAGTAGTGAAAATTTAGCTTTGAAATATTTTTCATGTGCGTTTGGTCTTAAAAGATGGTTTGTCCGAGTTTAGTGGTTAACTCCGAGCGATTTATTTCAAATTGTTTTATAAGATTTTACTTGTGGACTATTTATTATTGTTTTGTAAGTTGTGTATTGTGTGAGTTAGGGAGTGTGGATGACGCAGTTTATATGTTGGCATGTGTCAAAATATGTTTTTTTTGGAAAGGGGTTTTGAATGAATTTTATTCCTTTAAGAGTTTTGCGACATGTTTGAAAAATGTTTACTAAATTATCTTAGGAGTTTTCTTAATTATCAATTTTTTTTGTTAAACTATGCATCTAGTTTAATTAAATGTGTAAGCAGTGCAGATTAAATTTTAAAAAGATTTTGGTGTGCATATGGTTTTAAAAATTGGGTTTGGGTTTGCAAATTTTGATTTTGCATGTGTAAGTACCCTGTTTGGATTTTATGCATTGTTGTGATAGGTGACATGAACTTGAAACTTGTTTGAGCACAAACCGGGAAGCCCAGGTAGCTAGGAGGGTGGACTAGACAAGTGGTCTAGTGTTTCAGAGGTGATTCGACTCGGTTTCACTGACAGGACTGACGATTGCAATCCTAACTGAACATATGCTTTTCTGAGGGTCGTGGCCTTCTCAGCCACGTTTTATGAGGGTTGTGGCCTTCTAAGCCATGTTTTCGGAGGGTCATGGCCTTCTAATCCATGTTTCACTAAAACACGAAGATCTAGGAACCCAAGCTAGCTAACACCCACGTGACCTCTCCCATATTAGTGATCATTGGTTACTTTACACTCGTCGATGTGACATATTGGTTATTTTAAAAAGTAAGGGTGTGTGTGTTTTAATTTAAGTTGTTCCATTTGAAACTATTTTATTTAATGCTGTTTTCTTTAAATCTATTTAAGTATTTACTTCCCTTGCTTAAAATTGCAAATGTATTTATCATTTAATAATTACGCGTGAAACCTTTTTATTGGGTGACGTCCTACTGGGATTTTTGCTCACACCCTACATACACCTTTGGGTGTATGTAGATTCTTTTTTCTTTTGTATTCCAGGTGAAAGCGTTGAGCTCAGCGATGGGGTTTTGGTCATTAATGGTCTTCTCGTGCAAGTTGGTGTTTGTGGCATGAGGATGTTGCACCTCTTTGGTTGATTGAAGGTTTGAGTTTGAGTTAGTTTCTTTTGTTGTGGTTTATTTTTGGATGATGGATCAAGTTATAAACCTTAAAATTTGATTTTGGTTTAAGGGTCTATTTGGTTGTCAGTTCACAGTTTTATTTTATTTATTTAACTTGTCAATTGATTTGTGTTTACTATTTCGGGTAAATCGTTCCCACATGCTAGTTTTGATACTCGGGAACTTGTGCTTGCCTGTGGGGATCAGGAACGCCCTTCGGGCCTTACCGTGGACTGGGTCGGGAGATGGGTCGGAGGGCGACCCGGCTTGGTTTGTGACATGAATTGTACCTGATCAATCCAAAACTGGCAGTTAGACAACTTAGTGTATAGAAGATTCTCTCTTAGTGTACTCAGGATGACATCAAGATGTTGGACATGATTGTCCTGAGTAATGGATTACACCAAGATTTTATCCACCAAACCACTGCAAACTGATCCAGGTAAGGATGAAAGATTATATTCATAATGTCTATAAATCCTGCTTGTGTGTTCATCAACCCAAACTACATTATGACAGATTCATAAATGTCACACCTTATCCTAAAAGAAGTCCTCAGTATATCGGATGTGAAAACTCTCAGATGATGATATCAAAATCTCATGTTAATCTTTGAGAATACACAAGCTACTCAAAAATGGTCAAATATGTCATCTATATGTGGAAGAGGATACTAATTCTTCACAACCATCTAGTTTAAATTCCCATAATCAACACACAATCACAAAGTCCTATCTGCCTTTTTTTCAAACAACACTGGTGAACCCCAAAGAGACATACTCTGGTGGATAAATACCATATCCTCTCACTCCTATAATTGAGTCTTGATATATTGAATCTCTATAAGTTCCATTCTATATGGTGTAATAATAAATATCCAAGCCTTGACATGATCTCAATTATAAAATCCACATCTCTCTCAGGTGGAATCCCATAGAAGTCTTTAGGAAACACATCTTAAAACTTTTCCTCTAAAATTTGAATGACATCCCTCTTTACACCTCCATCATAGAAAAATATACTTTCAACCTGGGCAGTGAGCTCTCATAGTTTCAGAGTAATTTTCACTACTTTTCCTACCCAAACATCCCACTCTCCACAATGAATATAGTTGCCACCATTAAGAGATATAAAAGTCACTCTCCTGCAGTAACAATCAATAAGGGCTCGGTATGAAACTAACCAGTCCATACCTCGAATTATATTGAATCATGAAATGTGAGTAATTATCATGAATCACCTTATCCAAGATGAGGGAACGGATAAAAAACTTCCATACCCTTCCTTCTTCAAGTTGAAGGAGAGATAATAACCCCCTGAATCCCGCCTTCAATAGGCCACAGAGTGGTGACTAGAATGAAGGGTATAAAATCTTATGTAATATGGAAGGTACAACCCTTTTTGTAGAAAAAGATCAGAAGATAAGATGATAAATCCAAAACAACTCCAAGGAATGAAATAAAAGTAAATCCCGTAATGCATTCCCATATGAATGTTAAAAATAAACTGATAAAAAATACAAGAAAACTATGAAGGAAAGTACCAAGAGAAAAGAAAATCAGCAACAAAAACTGTCCCGACGTCTGAGCTAGTATGGTCTAGCATGGTCCTCAAAGTCCTCCTAGAAACCTGAAAGTAGTTTTATATACATAGGGTGAGTGTACATGTATACTCAATAAGGAATACCAAAATATCTCATGCACAAGTGGTGAGACATTCTAATGCCCCATGATAAATAAATATAACCAAAACACCAAGAAAATAAACTATCCACCCAGCCTCACCAAGGCACACTGCCCAAATAATGCATTCTAGGTAAAGTAATAGTAATAGAACATCAATATTTGGGTACCCCGCACCACTTTCCCACTAGTTAATTGACACATCCTACACATCAAACCTCCCCTAAAGATCCCACCACAATCCCACTTTTTTCCCAGCAACAACCCCATGGGCCATACCAACCACACGTCTATCCTGCCCGCAAACACCTGGGCCACCACAACAACTCATAACCATGCCTGCAGACACATGGGCCACAAAAAACACCACCATGACCAAAGACACAAGGTACAAAACAACCACTACCACACCTGAAGACACATGGGCCTCATCTCGAAGACACTTGGGAAACAAACTTTCCCTCACACACTTGGGACAACCACTAAAATAGACCCTACACGAAGAGTATTTGTCCCTAATGAACCTTAGGCCATCATATCCTACCTAAAGAGACTTGGGATACCTGTGAGAGGGAGAAAAATCTGCCAATAACCATCCAATCATAGAAATGTTGTGGAAAACACCCTCCCCAATGAAATGGTAGTGTTCGACATGAAGTGATCAAAATTGGTGGGGTGTGTATAAGAAACACAAGAACTAAATTATATATATATAGGTAATCAAGAACTCATCCCATACTAAGGGTCCCAAAACCAATGACCAACCCATACACAACCACTCCCACTATTATCCCTACATGCACAAGTACACAACTTCCACAACCAGAGTACAACCCATATCTAGAATATAGTTCCCCATTTTACCAGTTGTCATTATCATGTTCAGATTATTTCATTTAAACATTCCTTCACTACTGAGAAACTAACAGGAATAACCATAAGACAAAAACAACAACTGAATCAAAACGTCCAAGCAAGCATGTAAGCATTTACACCCAATTCTCTTTTTAGTAAAAACATCAAAAGGGATATGTGAGATCCATCAAAGTACTCGAACCAAACCCTGCCTCAATATACCGTCTCCACATTTCCTCAGATTCACAAACCAACAACTCTTCAACCAGATATTCCATTCCTATCCACGTCACCCCACAAACCTTAAATAGAACAACCACACATATCACTATAATAGAGAAAATAAGTTTTCATATTTATCCAACACCATTCATTAAGTTCCTTCTTTTCATTTGGTTAATCGAGTTGATCAAAAAACGATTCTTATTCAATTAGGATCCATTTAATCACCCAAGTTTACATAATTAACCAGTTTCCGTGTTATGGTCATTTAATCACAAGATTATCCAAAAAAACATACCTTCATTAGTGCACAAGGAAGGACCACCAAAGGCCATGATTTTTGGTGGACATGAGACCATAAAATTCATAATATAAAAAAATGGTATAACACAACAACATCATCAACTTCCCCATCCCTTCATTCTTTAAAATTCTGTTTATTATCTTCGTTAAATTAGGTTTCATCTACATCCCGAGGGAATATAATCATACCCACCCTAATTGATGCACAATAAAGAGAGATGTAGGAAAAACTGCTACTTGGATGATCAAGGATCGAAGTTATTTATTTTGTTAAGAATAAGGGATGCACGACTTGCAGGAAGAACTCCAAGGCTAAGCGGTAAGGGCTACAACACAATCTCATGATTTATTTGGGGAGGAAGTGTCAAGGCACACTTGAAGAAAAAATAGAATGTATGGGAGAAGATGGAAATGACTCATCTATGGGTAAGTCACCATCGCCCTAGAACCATTGCACTAGCACCATTGCCCTGACACTATCGCCCTGGAACCATTTCCCTGTCAACGTCACCTAGATACTATTACCGATCGGTGCCACTGATGCCCATCGGTGCCACCATTCATTCAACCCAAAAATTGGGAAAACTCCTCAATGAGTCACTGATGGTCCATAGTAAGCCTCAAAAATCAGGTTTTGGAAATGTAATGGATCGAGATGGTCCATATAATTACATTAGATACCAATCAAACTAGTATTTCCCTCAATTATTCAAGATTAAAATGAAGAAAAGAGAGGGGTCGAAACAACCACCTCGTAAGGTACGTCTTAGGGAAAAACCACCCAAGATTTGTTCAAAAGATAGAATTAAACATCGACATCCAGGGACATTTCTCTCTTATCTATCTTTTGAACAAATGTGGAGACACTACCACTCCTCTACCCCAAGTAACCACACACACACAAAAGGGTCACACTGTCCTGATATATGGATTAGGGAGTTCCTTCATCCATGTCAATATATTATCCACTTTGGGCGGCACTGACATTCTCGCATAGGTTTAATCACATCTACATTAATGTGTCTTGATTAGGGATCATGTTCTCCCCTCCCCATAGTAAAAACTTTTCACAAAAAAATAGGGAACAGAGGAAACAACTCATGTCATAGAAAACAAGGCCAATAACCCCCTACAAACAAAGCACAAATAAAAACAAAAGTAAAAATCTCAAAATAGATTTGGGTACTGGGAATGCATATGTACCTCTAATTCCAAGGTACTCTTCTTGAGGTGACCATTCCTCCAAAACACACGAACCAAGGGAATAGTCTGTCCATAAAGAACCTTCTCCTTAAGATCCTCAACTCTCACTGGTCACTCTACAAACTTCGCATCATCCTTGACATCCAAATCAACCTAGTCAAGGGTGTGAGAGTCATCATGTAGATACTGATGGAGCTGAGATACATCAAAGACATTGTGGATCCTCTCCAGTGCTGGTGGTAATGCCAGCTGATATTTCACATTGCCGACTGGTCCTAACACTTTGAAGGGTCTGATGAACCTAGGAGAAAGCTTACTCCCCCTGCCAAACCTCTGATGTCCATGTTGAGGGGAAAACTTTATGAACACATGGTCCCCAACCTCAAACTCCAATGGTCTCCTCCTATGATTGGCATACTGAGCCACCTTCATTCTCTCAGGAAGAAGATGAACCTTCTCTTTCGTGCTCTGGACCACCTCCAGGCCAAGAAAACATATCTCCCCAACCATTATCCATCACATGGGTGAACGAAAATGCCTCCCATACAAGGCTTCAAATGGAACCATTCCAATGGTTGAGTGACAAATATTGTTTTTGGAAAACTCTACCAGTGGCAGGTTTTGTACCCATGATCCTCCGAAGTCTAGAACACATGATCACAACACATCCTCCAATATCTGGATGGTCTTCTCTATCTGCCCATCCATATAAGGGTGGAAAGAAGTGCTAAAGAAAAGTTGGGTGCTAAAATCACACTGTATTCCCTTCTAGAATTGTTAATTGAAGCATGTATCCTGATTTGAAATGATGGTTATGGGAACTCCCTGCAGTCGCACAACTTCACCCATATACTTCCGTACCAAAATGTCCACTGTGTTCGGCTCTTTAACTGCTAAGAAGTGAGAAAATTTCTTCAATCATTACACCACTACCCAGATGGAATCATACCCCCCCCAGCCCTGGGTAGTCCTATGATATAATCCATCAAGACTTCATCCCACTTCCACTCAAGAAATCCTAAGGGCTGCAATAGACTGCCCGAAACACGGTGTTCGGCCTTCACCTACTGACACATGAGGCACTTTTCCACAAACTCTTCCACTTCCCACTTCACTCTGGGCCACCAAAACTGACCTATCAGGCCTTGGTACATCTTGAAGACTTCTAGATATTCTATCAGGGGTGAATTATTGAATTAACTTAAAACTCTCTCGAGCATCATCTCTGGGACAAAAAGCTTCCCGCATAAATAATCAGTTTCCGACCATCCTCCAACCATCCCTCTAAAGAATCACACTATCTAAAATGATCTCACATCACTTTATCCTCTGTGTCTCCCCACTAAGAATATTTTACCCACTGCACCAAGGAATATTTCACAATCATCTGAAACATACAGACTCTACTATCTTCTAATCTTATACCCATATGTAAATCAACCAACACCTCCATTTATTTCCAAGCATATGTTTAATCCCAAACCATGTCCTTTTGTGAATTCCTTCTCAAGGCATCAGCCACCACATTCCCCTTTCCTGAGGTGTAGGAGACATCGAAGTGATAGTCTAGAAGAAACTCCTTCCACCTCCACTACTAGAAGTCCATGTCTCATTGGGAGAAAACATATCTCAGGCTCTTGTGATCTATAAAGACCACAAAGCATTCCCCGATGCAGTAATGCTGCTACAACTTTAGTTCTAACACAACCGCTAAAAGTTCCAAGTTGTGGGTGGCATTGTTATGTTCATGAGGATGTAGCTTCCTAGACCCATAAGAAGTCAATCCACATTGCTACATCAGCACACACCCCAAGACTAGATCTGAAGCATCACATAACAATTCAAATGTTACCTATTCCTATGGTAACCTCTGCATTGGGGCACTGGCCAGAATTACATTCAGATAAATGAAAGCTTCCTGGCACTGATCACTCTATAAAAAGGTCTGGTCTTTTCTATTCAAGGTCTTTAAAGGTTATATAACTCAAGAGAAGTTAGGTACGAACTGTTGAGTCAATAAGGTTTCCTTATGACCTTTCCATTCCTTCATGTTTGGAGAGATGTTTGAGTCAATAGGGTTTCCTTATGACTTTACCATTTATTCATGTTTTGAAAATCACAAACACCTTATCTTAATGCAAATTTCATTTACCCTATGTTTTAATTTCATAAGGAAAATTTTCCTACCCTAAGGAAATTTATCCTTACCATGTTTTTCATTGCTCATTTTTTCTAAGTATAAAAATCAGTTTTGTATCCAAAACCTCAGAATCATATATACTTAGATATAAAGCATTCTGTTTTCAGGTTATGAATTCAGGTTCTGAGTTCTCTGAATTTAGACTCTAAACTCTTCTGAGTTCTGACTTTGAGATCTTATGAATTCAGACTCTGAACTCTTATGAGTTCAGACTCCGAACTATTATGAATTCAGAATCTGAACTTTATAAGTTTGGACTCCGAACTCTTATGAATTTAGACTTCGAACTCTCATGAATTTAGACTCCAAATTATACTGAATTCAAGACTCCAAATTTCTTTGAAATTCAGAATCTGTAATTCTATATAATTCTAACTTCAAATTCCTCTAATAAAAAGAATCTTAATATATATGTGTTATAGAAACTGAATGTGTTTTTGGTTAGACTTCGATAAACATAATCTGAATATCTATGTGCTTTAGACACCGAATGTGTTTTTGGTTATACTCTGAACTATTTTTCCTTAAACTACAAAAATGGTTATGGTTATGTAATCATATCTTTGCTTACGCTTGTTTTGGTTATAAAACGATGTCATGTATTTAGTTACTAACTAACCATTGTTGGAGTGATACATGTATAGGTCCCTCTGAAATTCAAGGAAAAATATGGTCGTTGGAGGAGGGAGCCAACCACTGAGAATTTTCCTATAAATAGAAGCTCATTTGAGCGAGCTCAATAATATTCAATGACTCTAGATATTACATGCTGCAGAAGTGATTTCTAGAGAGAGATTTTCATACTTTTTTGTACTAAACATCTTGTTCAGAATTTCTTCGTGCGACTCCGAATGTTACTAAGTACATTTGAGGGCTTCTGTGGATAGGAAGACAGAGGTGCCGACTACCTTAAAGCTCAATGACTTCCTTGCTGAGGAAGACAGTGGTGCCAAATACCTTGAAGTTGATGGCTTTCACAGATAACAAGACTGACTCCGATCTTCATATTGAGGGATTACCCTAGTGTGAGTAAGACAGACTTTATTGAAAGTATAAATCAAGGGACCTTTATCCAAGGTTGTTAGATTCCCTTATCTTTGGGTTAAAAGATTTACTACTTGTTATTTATTTGTTTCATGTTTTTCACTGTATTTTGATTGTTGAGGAAAGTATAACTATCTTATACTTTATTAAATTTGTACACTTCGATATAGTGAGATTCTTTATGCTCTAAGGTAGAATCTTTATCTTTGTAAAATTTTGTTAAGTTTCATTTTCAGATTCACTTTTCCAGAATTTCATTCTCGGAATCATATTTCTAGAATCAAGCAAGTGTGTAGAACTAGGGTTTTGTGAATTACTTTGTTTAACCTTATTAAAAGTATTCATCTTTAAAAGTTTTAAAGAATTTTTAAAGTATACAATTCACCCCCTTCTTGTATATTGATCATATACATTATCATTTCGATCCTCAAGTTGGTATCATTAGAGAATATCACACTCCATACCAACCTAAAAATTGGTATCATAGGATTGTTTCAATCTGAATTAATATCATGATTAGATTCAGAAGAGAATTCACTTCTTATTTTCATAATCATATTTTTGGACTCACAATTCTGGACTCATTTTTTTACACTTGGTCTATATTTTCCTTGCTTAGGATATTTTCCTTGTTTACAAAATTTTATTACTAAAAAGTTTGCATGGAAAGATTTTCTTTAAGATGGAAGGAATCAATGTTGGTTCCATAGACAACCTAAATCCCACTAGACCACCTATTTTTGATGGTAACGATTACGAATATTATAGAGATCGTATGAAGACATTCATTATCAATACTGGATTAGAAAATTTTGTCATGCTTACTAGAGGATATAGAATCCCAGACAAGAAAGTTAGTACTTTCACCAACCAAGAAAATCATGAATATCTACTAAATTATAAGGTACGCAATACATTACTTTATTCTATGACTAGAAATATACATAGAAAAATTTCATCTTGTGAAGTAGAAAATTATATTTAGAAGAATCTTGAAGTTACACACTTTGGAACTTAAAAAGTTATTGAAACTAAAAGAGCCATGCTCAGAGATGAATATCATGGTTTCTACTTTCCTTATGGAGAACCCATATGTAAGTTACAACAAAGATTTATGACTATCGTTAACAATTTAAAATATATGGGTGAGAAAGGATTAGATGATGGAGCTCTTGTGGATAAAATCATAGACATCATGACCAATGAATGAGAATCTAAGAGATCTACTATTGATGAGATTATGAAGGTTACTCAGATTTCTCTTGATGAAATTTTTGGAACTCTTATTCAACATGAGACTAGAATGAAGAGAGATACTGACAATATTCAGAAGAAGAATGGGAATGTCAGTATTTATTTAACTAAAACTTCAAATCATATGAAATCCAAGACTCCTGAGAGAGTTACTAGATCCAAATCTAAGAATGTTGTTATAAAATCTGAATCTAGTGGATGTTAATATTCAGAAAATGAACTAGAAAATATTTCTTGAATGATGAATAAGATTGTTGGACAGAAGAACTTTCAATCCAGATACAAGAAGAAAGAAAGGAATGATAAGAAAGATTTAGAAGTCACATGTTTTGAATGCAAGAGAACTGGACATATTAGACCTGATTGTCCTATTCTTAAAAGAAAGGAAAGAAAGGAAAATCATTATGAGAGAAACAGAAATAAGTACTAAAAAGATAAAGCTAAGAAAGTCTTGAAAGATAATGACACCTGGAGTGCAGCGGTGGTGACTCTTCAGATGAATCATCAGAGTATGAATCTTCTGGATAGAATAATCTTGTTCTAATAGCCAGACTACCTATTGAAAATCATTTCTTAATGGATAAGGTACACAATGCTGAATATATGAACAATATATCCCCAAATTCTAAATGTAGTGACAATAAATATTATAACTCTTCTGATGAATAATCTTCTTTTGAGGAAGATAACAATTTACCTACCTATGACGAAGTTTCTAGGTTTTCTAAGCTTCTTGAGAATGATAATTCAAAACTCAAGAAAAAGCTTGATAAGGAAAATTCTAGAAATACTATTCTTACTAAGGAAATATCATATCATTATAAAGATCCTAATAATAAAATTTTTGATTTTCAAAGTATTTTGAAAAACCTTGTGGAAGTAAATTATGAGAAGGATAAACTTTCTAAGGATCTAGAAAATGTAATTTCTAAGAAAAATGTTTTCGAGCATAACTCTAGTTCTAAAGCTAATGTTTTGGAAGATAAAAACTTTGTTATCAAACTAAAATCTGAAATATTTTCCATGAGGAAGTGTTTGTAAAACTTTACCTTAGGTAAAGAAAATTTTGATAAGATGTATTATCAAATCCGACCTCTAAGGAATAATTAAGGATTTGGTTATACTGGTTCTAAATAATATTTTAGTAACAATTATTTAGTTCATCAAAGTGGTCCTTTCTGCACTTAGTGTCAGTGTGGTGGATACTGGGCAAAAAGTTGTTACTTAAACAAAACCCAGTCTTTAAGATTTCATAAAGCCTATTTTTCTAAGAAAATGTGGGCACCTAAAATTTTTCTTTCTGAAATTTCTGGATCCAAGAAATTTTGGGATTCGAATGTTTAACATTCTTAATTTCAAGAAAATAAAGAAAGTACCAATTGAAATACTTGGTATATGGTTATTGGATGTTCCCGACACATGACTAATAACAAAAACTACTTTGAAAATATTATCAAGACGAAAGGGGGAAAATTAACTTTCGAATATAATGCTAAGGGAGAGATTATTATTATAGGTAACATCATTCTTCTTGGAAAAACATTGATTTCAAATATTTTATTTGTCAAAGGTCTTTAGCAGAACCTCATTAGCATAAGTAAATTATGTGATTAAGGTTACCTTGTGAATTTTAGGAATGACAAGTTCTTAGTACAAAATTCCAAAGAAGAGTTTATTATTTTTTCTAATAGGCAAGAGAATATTTACACACTAAACATAGAAGACCATAGGATCCAAGACCTACCATGAATTAGTGAAATGGAAGATCATTCTTGGTTGTGGCATAAAAGGTTAGGACACTTTAACCTTAGGAACCTATGAAAACTCTCTAAGAAAAGACTAGTTAAGGATCTACCAGAGCTTAGATTTGATTCTTAAAAAGAATTTGATCCTTGTCAATATGAAAAGAAACATAAATCATGTTTTAATTCATTTGGTGAAGTCGCAACCACTAATGCATTACAGTTAGTACATATGGATCTTTTTGGACCAACACAAACTGGAAGCATTGGAGCCAAATATTATGTATTTGTCTTAGTTGATGATTACACAAGATTTATGTGGGTCTACTTTCTAGAAAATAAGTCTGAAGATTTTTCCAATTTCATAAGTTTTAGAGCCCAAGTTAAAAATGATAAAAACCTTCCTTTGATAACTATTCATAGTGATCATGGAGGATAATTTCAAAATTATGATTTTGAAACATTTTGTAGTAGAAAAGGCATTACTCATAACTTCTCAATACTGAGAACACCTCAACAGATTGGACTTATTGAAAGAAGAAATAGAATTATTCAAGAGATTACAAGAACAATGTTGAGTGAATATTCTATAGAAAAACATTTTTGGGCTGAAGCTGTAAGTACTACTTGTTATACTATAAATAATGTTTTGATTAGACATTTTCTTAATAAAAATCCTAATGATTTACAAAATGGTAGAAAACCTCGACTTTCATACTTTAAGGTTTTTGGTTGCAAGGTATTCATTCTAAATACTAAAGAAAATTTACACAAATTCGTACCAAAATCTGATCAAGTAGTTTTCTTAGGCTACTCCAAAACTTCGAAGGCCTATAGAGTTTTCAATAAAAACACTTGTACTATTGAAGAAATAGTACATGTCAAATTTGATGAAACTGGTCCTTTGTTTTTAAACAACCCCAACCTACATCTTTGGATGTGTTTTCAAAAAATGATTATGAACCTTTGTTAGAATATCCTTCTGATAAGGAAAATGTCCAAGAAGATGTTTCTGAAGCATTTTTCCCAGAAGATTTCTTACCATATGTTGATGAACAGGTTTTAAAAAACCCAAATCAGTTGTTTCTAAAGAATCATACCAGTGATAGTATCATTGGTGACGTAAATCAACCAGTAAGGACTAGAAGTTCCTTATGGAATGAAGTAGAACATCTATAATTACTTTCCCAATTAGAACCAAAAAGCACTGATGTAGCTTTAGGTGATGATGATTGGATAAAAGATATGCAAGATGAAGTAAATGAATTCAAAATGAATAAAGTCTAAACCTCAGTTGAAAGACCTAAGGAAACTTTTGTTATTGGAGTAAAATGGGTCTTTCAAAATAAGTGTGATGAAAATGGAATCATTGTAAAAAATAAAGCTAGATTGGTTGCTAAAGGCTATAATCAACAAGAAGGAATAGAATATGAAGAAACCTATGCTCTAGTAGCTCGACTCAAATCTATTCGTATTCTACTTGCCTTTGCAACATTATTAAACTTCAAAAATTTTCAAATGGATGTGAAATGTTCTTTCCTTAATGGTTTTGTGAAAGAGGAAGTTTTTGTGGAACAACCTCCTAGTTTTGAAGATACAAAACATCCTGAACATGTTTTTAAACTTACCAAAGCTTTGTATGGACTTAAGAAATCCCCTAGAGCTTGGTATGATAGACTTACATGATTTTTGATTTAAAATAATTATGTTAAGGGAAATGAAGATCCAACCCTTTTTATAAAGAAAGATAATAAAAATGTTTTTATTGTTCAAATTTATTTTGATGACATTATATTTGGTTCAACTCAGCAATTTTTAATAGATTCCTTTGCAGATCTAATGAAATCTGAGTTTGAAATGAGTATCATGGGAGAGTTAACATTTTTCCTTGGTTTTCAAATTTTTCAAAAACCAGAAGGAATCTATATATCCCAACATAAGTATGTTAAATATATTCTTGAAAAGTATGGATATGACAACACTAAGAGTATAAATACTCCCATTGGTACCTCAAACACACTTGATATCGATGAAACTGAGAAACCAATAGATCAAACATATTTTATGGGTATGATAGAAATTTTATCTTACATGATAGCTAGTCATCCAGACTTAATGTTTTCAGTATGGTTATGTGCAAGATATCAATTCAATTTCAAGGAATCTCATTTAGAGGCAGTCAAAAGAATTTTTCACTACTTAAAGGGAACCATTGATTTAGGACTCTTTTATACTTCTGGAAATGATTTTATTTTAAAGTGTTTTTTGGATGCTTACTTTGGTGGATGTAGAATGGATAGAAAGAATACATCCCGAACTTGTCATTTCTTAGGATATTCATTAGTTTATTGGTCATGGAAGAAGAAACACTCAGTAGAACTCTCCACTACTGAAGCCGAATATTTAGCAGTTGGAAGTAGCTGTGCTCAAGTGTTGTAGATGCAACACACAATCATAGACTATGGTTTAAGTTTTACCAAAACACAATTTTTTTGTGATAATACTAGTTCCATTTCCCTAAGTAAAAACCCTCCACACCACTCTCTTGAAAAACACAAAGATATTATGCATCACTTTCTTAAGGATCACACAAAAAAAGGGGATATCATTCTTCAATTTATTGGAACACAAGATCAACTTGCTGATATTTTCAAAAAATATTAACCCTTTGATAGATTTGAATAAATTAAGCAGAAGTTAGGAATGATAACCATAAGGTAATATTCCTTGTTAACTTTCTGTTGAAACGAATATCCGTATAGTAATAAACTCATTTTCATAGGGGGATTACATTTGCTTATTATATTTTCAAAATTTTTCATAATGCAAATTTTCGTAGTCAGATTTTTCAAATCTTTTGTAATGAAAATTTTCGTAGTCAAAATTTTAAAATCATTCGTAATGAAAATTTTCGTATTCAGATTTTTCGAATCTTTTTTAATGAAAATTTTCATTGTCGGATTTTTCAAATCATTTGTAATGAAAATTTTCATTGTTATATTTTTCAAATCTTTCATAATGAAAATTTT
Organism: Viscum album; assembly: GCA_963277665.1. Classification (NCBI taxonomy): domain Eukaryota; kingdom Viridiplantae; phylum Streptophyta; class Magnoliopsida; order Santalales; family Viscaceae; genus Viscum; species Viscum album. Next base: position 1,790,000,414 of record OY728146.1, read on the forward strand.
TGTTGTCAGATTTTTCAAATCTTTCGTAATGAATCATTTTTGTAGTCATATTTTCAAATATTTCTTAATGAAAATTTTCATTGTCATATTTTTCAAATCTTTCATAATGGAAATTTTTGTAGTCAGATTTTGTCAAAATTTTCATAAAGAAGATTTACGTACTTAAAATTTTCGTAATAGATTTTTTCATTTTTAATTTTTCGTAATCAAAATTCTCAAAATCTAAAGTTCTTCAAGAAAATTTTTCCTCAATATGAATTATCTTCCTAGAAATCCAAAAAGTATATTTCCTTTCCTGAGATTTAATAATAATCTTTTAATTATTGGTAGTTTCTTTTGTTTTTAAATTTTTCGTATTCTCTTTTCCCTAAATCTAAATGTTTTTTTATTAAAAAAACCTCAAAAGATCAGATCCAAGATTTCTTTTCAGCTATAATATCAACCGTCAGATCTGATAAGAAGGATTTTCATCCATTTGATTGAGTTTAGAAGATTAACCGTCACATCAATGCCTATATAAAGGACCCCTCGATGTTTGTCCCAAATCGAATCTCAAGATCTCATGTGCTGAAGTTCTTCCTTTCAAGATAAGATTATTCCGGATTTTCAAGGGTTTCTCAATTCTGAATGTCTATAGAAGAATCTTCATAGGAAGATATGTCTACTGTCAAGTCAATCTCGGAGTGGAAGATCTATAGAGAAAGATTGGTGCATCCGAACTTTTTCTCTAAATATGATTTAATCATCTCTAAGAACATTAAGTTGAATGGATGGGAGAATGTTTCTGCATTGAAGCAAGGAACTCAAGATTTAGTGCATCCTGACATACTTGTTGAATTCGATGAATCAGTTAGTTTCTTTAAGAAAGAAGGTAGAGAGAAGTTTTCCTTCAAGAGATATGGAAAAACTTATGCTCTTTTGTATACTAAGGAAGCTAATTTGGTAGGTATACCATACAAATGGGAATCTGAGTTCTGTTCTCACAAGTTTACAGATGTCAAAGGAATTTCTGTTAAGGACAAGGCTATGGCATGTCTTGGACTCTCTGATGTAAAGACTCCAAAGATTACCCATTTGTCTACAAATTATCGGATTCTCGAATTATTGGTTCAAGGTTTCCTAATTCTGAGGAAAGGTGAAAAGTACACATTAAAGAAGAGTGAAATTTATATCCTATATTTATTGGTAAATATAAGGATGATCAACTTGGTTAAGCATATTCTCATTACAATTGAGAACATTAAGAATAGAAACTTGAAGGTTCAGATAATCATGTATCCATCCATTATCTCCAAGTTAATTGTTCGGTGCTTAGATGCATTAAGATTTCTTGCATCTCGAAGCTATAGAATTGAAAAGTCATTCTAGTCAGTGATGATACCTTCAAGAGGATGAACATTGGTTTTTCTATAGATTCCGGAGAATTTTATGACCTACCGAAGGAAGAGGCTGAAGCTGTTCTGAAAAAACAAGAAGTGGTTGAACCATTGAAAAAGGCTAGAAGGAAGAGAAAGTTAAAGGAAGTAGTAGTGGAAGAAATAACTCCAAATCTCAAGGAAATCCAATCCGCACCTCCAAAACCTAAGAATCAAAAATCATATCTGGATGAGGTAGTTGCAAAGTGGTGAGAAGATAAGAAGAACATGAAAGAAAGGGTGACCAAGTTCAGACTAGACCCTGCTAAAGCAAAATCTCTGAAGGAGAAGACAACTGAGTATCTTGAAAGAGAAGAAAAAGAAAAGAAACTAAAGAAGAAGTTGAATGAAGCAAAGATTGTTCAATCCATTCTGAGAGATATAGAGAAAGCCTATGAAAATATTTCGGTACCATAATCCTTCCATGTAGAACCCTTACGTGAAACCCCTGGAAATAAGTTTTTCACTCTAAAGAAACCCCATGAAAAGTTTGTTTAAGAAGAAAAAGTAGTGGAATAAGTGGAAGAAGAAGAGAGCAGTGGAAATACCGAAGATTTGATTAAGAAAGTGGAAGAATTTCATGAGAAGGAAAGTCCATCTGAGAAGCTATCAATCCGAACTTCTGAAGCTGAATCCTCAATGATGGCTACACCTAGGAAAGATGATAAAGGAGGGGATAAGAACGGATAAGATAAAGTGAATAAGCTCTCTGAGGAAGAAAGTTCTAATCATGACTTCATTCACCCCGAGGATGCTGAGGCAAGAGATTAGAAAGTAGATATAAGTAAATATAAAATTGTTCAGGTTTCTTATAGTGAACACAAATCACCAGATGAGGAATACATTCCAAAAACTGATAAGGGTAAACATGTGGTTGTTGATACACCTAATAAATATATTGTAAAGAATAAGGAATCTGGTGGATCTTCAAAGAGGAAACTTTATGAACTAGATAAAGAGCCCTCACTAAGAAAAGTTTCAGATTTGGAATCATCATCCCATGAACATGATTTCATTGTTCAATCATTAAAGAAGCTTGTTGGGACCGTTCCAATTTTTCTAAACATTGACTTGAGATGTAATATTCTTCAACACACCTTTAACTAGAAATACGATTCAGTATCCATGGTGATGGATAAGTGTGTAAATATTGAGACTGATTTCAAGAATTTTTTCATTAACTATGAATCCCACAAGAGATCCTTCAAGAAGATAAACACTTGGTATAAGAAAACTATAGAAGGTATGTGGATTCTTGATGAGTTTTAAGAAAGTTTCAAGGATGATTTTGATCCCGAAGATTGGAAGATTAAGGATCTAATGAATAGATTTGAGGAAAAGATAACTCTTGAGAAGAATACTCGGATGCAAGAAGTGAATGATTTGATTGGGAAACTGTATTCAGTAGCTCAAAGCTGGAAGAGAGAAAGAGATATTCAGATTTAAATAAAAAGAAAATATTGTCAAGTAGGAAGAAGTCTTGAAGGCTCAGGTAGAGGCTCTAAAGGCTCATGATGATAAAATCAAATCTTTAGAGAAGAAAGTTGAGGATTAGGATCAGATTCTAAAGCTAGCAGAGGAAGATCACAAGGATCTCAAAAAGCTGAAAACCATTGTAAATTAGTTGATTCCCAAGGAAAAGGAAGGATGAAAGACCCAATCCAATATTTTGTTCTATTTTCCTTGTTGTATAAAATTTTCCAATCTTAATGAAATTTTGGTAGCTCGTTTTTGTTTGGATGTTTTGTACTAATATTTCAGGTACCATATTTAATTTTCCATTCCCTATATTTCTTTTTGAAAATCACAAAGGTGGATAAAGGAAAAAGAATACTAAGTAAATAATAAATGTCCCTAAGTAATGGGGAGTTCATCTAATGGGGAGTTTTCATTACTAATATTTCCATATTAAAGATAATGAAAAATCTCATTCTGGAAATCTAGAATACTATCCATAGTGTTCCAAAGGCTAAGGGGGAGTTAGTAGTATTCATCCTTGATCATGTTTTATGGGAGATAAGTTTTATTTTCAAAGTCTATAAAAATATTTTCTAAGTCCTTATATTCTTTTTTGTAAGGACGTTTGTGCTTTCCAAAAAGGGGGAGATTGTTGAGTTAAAAAGGTTTCCTAATGAATTTTCCATTCCTTCATGTTAGGGAAGATTATTGAGTCAATAAGGTTTCCTTATGAATTTACCATTTCTTCATGTTTTGAAAATCACAAACACCTTATCTTAGGGAAAATTTCATTTAACCTATGTTTTACTTTCATAAGGTAAATTTTTCTTTTCCCAAGGAAATTTACCCTTACCATGTTTTTCATTGACCATTTTGTCTAATTATAAAAATCGGTTTCGTATACAAAACCTTGGTATCATATATACTTAGATATAAAGCATTCTATTTTTAGGATACGAATTTTGGTTCAGAGTTCTCTGAATTCAGACTCCGAACTCTTCTGAGGTCTGATTTTGAGTTCTTATGAATTCAGACTCTGAACTCTTATGAGTTCAGACTCCAAACTCTTATGAATTCAGACTATGAACATTGTATGTTCAGACTCTGAAGTCTTATGAATTCAGACTCCGAACATTGTACGTTCAGACTCCGAACTCTCATGAATTCAGACTCCGAATTCTACTAAATTCAAGACTCCGAATTTCATTGAAATTCAGAATCCAGAATTTTATAGAATTTTAACTCTAAATTCCTCTGATAAACATAATCTGAATATTTATGTATTTTAGACACTGAATGTGTTTTTGGTTATACTCTGAACTATTTTTCCTTACACTACAAAAATGGTTATGGTTATGTAAGCATATCTTTGCTTACACTTGTTTTGGTTATAAAATGATGTCATGTATTCAGTTACTAACTAACCATTGTTTGAGTGACACATGTATAGGTCCCTCCAAAATTCAAGGAAAAATATGATCATTGGAGGAGGGATCCGACCGTTGATAATGTGCCTATAAATAGGAGATCATTTGAACGAGCTCAATACTGTTCAATGACTCTAGAGATTACATGATGCTAAAGTGATTTCTAGGGAGAGAATTTTATGCTTTGTGTGTATTATACATTTTTTTAAGAATTGATTCGTGCGACTCTGAATGTTGCTGAGTACATTAAAGGGATTCCGGGGATAGGAAGACAGAGGTTCCGACTACCTTAAAGCTCGAGGACATCCTTGGTGAGGAAGAAAGAGGTGATGACTACCTTGAAGTTGAGGGCTTGCGGGGATAGCAAGATAGACTCTGATTTTCATATCGAGGGTTTACCCTAGTGTGGGTAAGACAAACTTTCTTGAATGTATAAATCAAGGGACCTTTATCCAAGGTTTTTTGATACCCTTATCTTTGGGTTAAAAGACTTACTACTTGTTACTTGCTTGTTTCAAGTTTTCCACTGTATTTGGATTGTTGAGGAAAGTATAACTATCTTATACTTTCTTACATTTGTAGACTCTGATATAGTGAGATTCTATATGCTCTAAGGTATAATCTTCATCTTTATAATTTTTTTTAAGTTTCATTTCTGGATTCACTTTTCTGAAATTTCATTCTCGGAATCATATTTCTGGAATCAAGCAAGTGTGTAGAACTAGAGGTTTTGTGAATTACTTTCTGTAACCTTGCTAAATGTATTCATGTTTAAAAGTTATAAATAATTTTTAAAGTATTCAATTCACCCCCCTATTTTATATTTATAATCTACATTATCATTTCAATCCTCAAGTTGGTATCATTGGAGAATATCACACTCCATACCAACCTAACACGAACCACAGGTAGTGACCTGCTAGTCCTAGGAAACTAAAAACCTCTACCACATTCTTGGGTGATGTCTACGAAACAACTACTTAAACCTTTGAAATGTCCACTTCTATTCCATATTGGGACACCATGTGTCCAAGGAAGTGAACCTATCGTGTCCAAAACTTTCACTTAGAAAACTTCCCATAGAGATGGTGGTGTTAGAGGACCTCCAAAACTATCCTTATATACTCGGTGTGATCCTCCTATCATCTTGAGTAGATCAGGATGTATTCGATTAATATGACCACAAACTGGTCCATACACTCAAGGAAGATAGATTTCATGAGCCCCATGAACATGGCTAGGGAGTTTGTAGTTCCGAACGACATGACCACAAACTCAAAGTGCCCATATCTGCATCTGAAAGATGTCTTCTGGATGTCACTCTCTTTCACCCCTAATTGGTGATATCCAGACCACAGGTCGATCTTATAAAACCAACCTTCTCCCTTCAACTGGTCAAAAGTTCGTCAATCCTCAGGAGGGGGTAACAGTTCTTGACCGTCACCTGATTTAGTCTTCCATATTTTATGCACAAATTGAGACCACCACCATCCTTCTTTGCGAACAAGACTAGAGAACACCATGGTGACATGCTGGGTTGGATAAAACCCTTCTTCATCAGGTCATCAACATAAATCTACAACTCTTGAAACTCATAAGGTTACATCCGATAGGGATCCATAGAAATCAAACATGCACTGGGTTGTAAGTACATCTCGAGCTCAACATAACGTCAAGGTGGTAGAGTCACAACCTATTTAGTGAAGATGTCCAGGAACTCACTAAAAATACCTAAGACTTCCACCATCTATGAGTCTTTTGATTCCACAAATATGTCATCTAACAAAGAAACAAGGGGCTCCACATGCCGGATTCCCTCCTAGAAAACCCACTCACCAACGAAATATTCAAGCTGGACGCCCATTGTTGAGAACATGACCCTTCTATGGATGCAGTCGATAACAGCATGACCAAAAAATAGGTAGTTGATTCCTAGGATGATATTTTATGGCTGTATCTATAGAAGAATGAGATCCCTATTAAACTGATGCAACCTCAACATCAGTTTACGTCGCCAATAATCATCAAACTAGCTGGTCAGACCTCCAACTGGTGTGCTCAACAGCTAGGGCATGGAAAGTATCTCTACGTCTAGACCCAAGGTATGGGCTAGAATAGTTGAAGCAAAGGAGTGAGAAGCTCATGAATCAAAAAAGGCACAAGGAAGAGTACTAAACAGACTGGTCCTACCTTGAATGACCTCTAGAACTGCTGGAACTGCTACCTCTACGGCGTGCAACTGCCTACGCCCAACTCATTTGCCCCTCGACTATCAACCGCCTCTACAACCACGTCTTAGTAATGGTCCCTTAGGAGCTCCCTAAGGTCGGACTCCTCAGACACCATCCACCCTCGGTGGAGTAAGAGATCGCTGCCCCTACTACTGCTACTGAAAAGGTCTGGTAGGAAAATACTACTACTAAGGTGGGAACTAAACCTTCCCACCCCCATCATACTACACCCAGTCAAGGAAATGATTTGGAAGATGACCATGGATACCATAGATAAAGCACCTCGATCCTAGGATCATGGAGAAATGGTGAGGAACAGGAGATCGAAATTGGAACTGCTGAGGCTTGTTCCCCATCGGCTGAAAACTGGAAGGCCCTGAGGCTGGAAGTCTGTTGCTGACGACCTTACCCTTTGACGATCTCAAATGGAACCCCTCTCAAGGAACACCTCCTAGAATATGAATCCTATCCACTACTTCATCTTTCGTATGAACCTCCAAGTATGTAGATAGAGTTAAGGGAGTAAAAACATACTAAAGAGAAGGTCGGAGTGCCTCCTCTAAGCATCTTTCCCACAACTCCTCATTCGGGAAGAAGTTTGGATAAAAAATAAGGAGATCCTTGAACTTGATCCCCAACTCCCTTACTGACATACTCCCTTGATGGAGGGAGTTCAGATCTTGTCTTCTTCCAGACTTTATCATGGAAGAAATGAATTCCACCCAATACTTTTTCTTAAAGTCATCGCATGAAACCTAAATATCCATCCTCTCTCTGAGGTAGAGCATCCACCACAGATTCACAAATCCCCTCTTATGAATATCTAGAAAAGGAACCCAGCACTCTCTTGGAGCACGAATCAAGTTAAAGGTGATCGCCAGCTCCTCAAGCCAACCCTCTATATCCAAGTTGGAAACACTGCCCTCGTACTTCCCGAGGGTCTGCCGATGGATAGAATGCAGAGCCTTCTACCACTTTTCATCCTATTCCTCTCGATTATCCCTCCGATGATCAACCAGATCAACCTACTGGGCCTCGACTACCTGCACTACTTGTGGACGTTGTCTGGGTGACATAACTAAAAGAGAGACAAAGATTTACTAAGCCTGAGTAGTGTGGAAGATTTATTTTAAATTTCAATTAAATTCTTATTTATTTTAAATTCCAAAAACACCCCAGACACATAAGAACAAAAGTCATTATGATGCATGTACCTTTCATATTTCCTCTACCCTGCAAATCAGTGTATCCTCACTTAGTTATTTAGTTGGTCCAGAGTCCTAGCATCGGATCACGGGGGGTCCTAAATCCCATGTCTTATCCGATCTTCCATAACCTACTTCACTCCCCAAGATTTCCTATAACTATTTCCCTACCATCCCATGGAATTATCACTGTGCCTAACCCTGAACTCAACCCCATCTCTCAACCATCATACTCTGATACCATTATGTCAAAAATCCACATTCTCCAAGATGAGGGAAGAGACAAAAAACCACCAAGCCCTTCCTTCTTCAAGTTGAATGAGAGATAATGACCCCCTGATTCTTGCCTTCAATTGGTCCAAAAGTAGTGACTAACACCAAGGGTATAGAATATTATGTAATATGGAAGGCATTACCCTTTTTGTGAAACATGATCGGGAGATAAGATGGTAAATCCCAAATAACTCCAAGGAATAAAATAAAAATAAAGCCCAAAATCCATTCTCATATGAATGTTTAAAATAAAATGATACAAAGAACAATAAAACTCTGAAGGAAAGTACCAAAAGAAAAGAAAAGTAGAAATAAAAATTGTCCGGACATCCAAGCTAGTATGGTCCTGCCCGGTCCTCAAAGTCCTCCTAGAAACCTGATAGTAGTTCTATATATGTAGGGTGAGTATACAGGTATACTTAGTAGGGAAAACCAAAATTTGTCATGCAAAAATAGGGATACATTCTAATTCCCCATGAGAAATAGAGATAACCAAAACCCACAGTAAGGAAACTATCCACCCAGCCTCACCAAGGCACACTCCGCAAATAACACAATTTAGGTAAAGTAATAGTAACAACAAATATTTATTTGGGTACCTCACACCACTTTTCTAATGGTTAATTAGGAATTCCTATGAATAAAACCTCCCATATAGATCCCACTGTAGTCCCACTACCACCCCAAAAACAACACGATGGGCCATCCAAACCGCATGTCTATCCCGCCCGCAAACACCTAGGCCACCACAGCCACTCATTACCACACCCTCAACCACCTGGGCTATAAAAACCACTACCACTCCCAAAGAATCTTGGACCAGAACAACCACTGAAAGTCTAGAAGACACCTGAGACTCATCATGAAGACACTTAAGAAACAAACCTACTCACACACACCTAGGCCAACCACCACAACACACCCTTCCCAAAGAGTCTTGGCCTATAATGAACCTTAGGCCACCACGACCTTCCCAAAGAGTGTTGGGATACTAGAGAGAGGGATTAGAAAAGAGATAATGACCAGCCACTCATAGGAATGTTGGAAAAAACACCCTCCCCCATGAAATGGGGGTGTTCGTCATGAAGTGCTCAACATGGGTGGGGTGCGTACAAGAAACACCAGAAATAAATTTTATACATATAGTTAATCAAGAACTCATCCCATCATAAGGGTCCCGAAACCAACAAAAATACCATACACAACCACTATCACTTCTATCCCTACATGAAAAAGTACATAACAACTACAACTAGAGAAAAACCCATTTCTAGAATTTTTTTCCCCATTGTACTAGTTATCATTATCATGTTCAGATTATTTTATTTAAAGATTATTTCACTACCAGTCAACTAAATAGTATAATCATAATCCAAAAAAAAAACTGAAACAAAACAGCCAAGAAGGCATGTAATCATTCACACCCAGTTCTATTTTAAGTAACAACATCAAAATGGATCCGTGAGATCCCTCAAAGTACTGGAACCAAACCAAACCCCAAAATACCAGATCCACATGGCCTCAAATTCAAAACCAACAAACCCTCAACAAGAGATTCCATTCCCATCCACATCACCACACAAACATTAAACATAAAAACCAATCATATCACCAGAAAGAAGATTTTTTTCTAGGTTTATCCAACACCATTCATTAAGTTACTTATTTTCATTTAGTTAACCGGGTTGATCACACAAGAATTATTATTTATTGAGAATCCATGTAATCAACCTAGTTTACATGATTAACTAGTTTCCATGTCACAATCATTGAATGATAAGATTTTCAAATAAAATATAGCTTTATTTGTGATCATGGAAGGACAAAAAATGACCACGATTTTTAGTGGACATGCGCCCATTTAATTCATATCATAAAAAAAGGTATAACACATCAACATCATCAACTTCCCAATACCTTTAATCTTTAAAAGTCTATTTATTATCTTAGTTAAATTTTGTTTCATTTATGTCCCAAGGGGACATCATCATACCCACCCCACATGACACAAAATAAAGAGAGACAAAGGAAAACACCCTAATTGGATGATCAAGGATCTATGTTCCTTCTTTTGTTAAGAATAAGGGATGAAAGACTAAACAGAAGAACTCTAAGGCTGAGTGGGAAGGGCTCCAGCATGGTCTTAGGATTTATTTCGGGATAAAGTGTCGATGCACACTTGGAGAAACAAAAAAGAAGAAGGAAAAGAGGATCTAGGTTTAATAAGATGCCATGACCCAAAATCAGGGAGACCTTTTTGATTTAATTAAAAGTCGGATCGTGGATTGACCACGTGGCTGGGCGGTTTCACATGTTGGGATTAATTAAGATTTAATAGTTCTATTCAGAGATGGTGAAGATTGACCATCAGATGACTATAAGTTAATATATTTTCTTTAAATGGAAAAAAACACGTAACAGGGGTGAAACTAAAAAACATAGGAGGCTTGAAAATGAAAAAAGGGTTTGAAATGGATAAAAAGGCCACATGTTTTTGTAATTAAATGTCCGAACAACTCTTGGGGGATTTAAAAAATATTTTACTAACCTTAAATCGCTTAGAAAGGGGGTATTAAAGCACTTTTACATCTAAAAATACATTACTGGAGAGAAACTGGAAAGTCCAAGGGAAGGTGGAAATGACTCACCGATAGATGAGTCACCATCGCCTTTGCACCACCTCCTTAGCACCGTCACCCTGGCACCATCACCCATGAACCATTGTACTAGCACTGTGGCCCAAATACCATATCCTTAGCACTGTCACCCTAGTATAGTCACCCTAGAATCGTCACCCTGGCACCGATGCCCATCGATTCCACTGTTTTTTCAACCTAAAAATTTGTAAAACTCTTCAATGAGTGATCAATGGTCTTGATTAAGCCTCGAACATCAGGTTTTGGAAAAGTAATGATACAGAAAGATCTAGGACATTATACGCATATAGAGATCCCATAGAAAATTATACTCTCCAACCTTGAGAGAACACTCCATGAAAAATCAAATGTATCTCAACTGTACTCCCATAGGTGTTTATATCATTAGAACCCTACTCCCAAACTTCACCATAAGGCTTAAACCATTCACAAGTTGTGCATAAATTAAATAGTGAAAGGCACCATTATAAAATAAGAAACTAGATAAAGTATAATATATAAGAATTGTAGAACTCACTATTGGTGGTCAAACCACACTATTCATATGTTTAGACTGCACTGATTAAAACTATTTAATCCCTCTTCCCTATGATGCAGTCTGAATCCCCTGAGCTACACCACTCTTATGGTACAATTTCTCTAGCCTAGAAGCATCGTATCCACTACCTATGCCATCTTGTATAGTAGAACTCCAACTGCTAGGTTGATATGGTGTAGAAGATCGCCTTTCCTCCCCCTGGTTCTATCTAGCTTATGTATTCCTACTCATCATTTGTTGGTTCCTGCAAAAATTATGCAGCTGTCTAATATTGAAAAAAGACAAAAACTCTACTGGTGGTTGGGAGAAGCATCTCTAGAAATGACCCGTCCTACCACACTAGTGATATATCACTCTAGTAAGATCCTAGGAAACTGATTCCTCGGTCTTTGCACCCTACTTCCCACTTCCATGACTAACACTGCCATAGTAATGCTTCCTGCTCTTAGAATTTGTATGTTTTGATCATCCAGATACAACTATCTATCCTACATTGTAAGCCTCCTTCAGGTTCCCCTCAACTATGAGTTCACGATCCACCAACACAACAAACTTCTTTAATAAGAAGTGGTTAAAATGGGACTTAATATCACATTTAAGTCTGTCATGGAAACATCTCACCATAGTTTTCACGTCCCCTGCCAATGCTGTAGAAAAGTTCAATAAGTCTATAAAGCATTTTTTATAGTCCATCACAGACATACTCACCTAAGTGAACTGCATGAAATCAGCTTCTCTATCATAACTTAGTGTATTTGGATAGAATTTATCTGATAACATTTCCATGAAGTTCTTCTATAACATACCATCAGCCTGACTAGTCCCCACCTAAATTTTCCACTGGTGATTCACTGATCCTCAAAGGATATAAGCATCTAACTTGAATCTCATCTCAGTTGGAGTATTTAAATGGTCATGTATCATCTCTATGGACTCAACCCAGAACTCATCTCCCTCAGGTCCACCCTCTCTAGTTAAATATTTAGGGTGATTCTATTGAAACTCCCTCATCACACCAGACATACTCTTCAAAACTTGTTCAGTGTCTCCTACCATGAATATCATGAAGTGAGAAAAGTTATCTCAAAACTATTTCCTGACTTCCTCACCTGAAACTATCGGTGCTTCAGGTTCCACTACTGGTAGGTCATTCCCATCCATAAACTCCTCTAATCATATCAATAAGAGTCATCATGGAGGCATATGTCTACAATTTCAAACAAATGTTTTAGGAAACATAACATCAATTAATTGCATTTACATATGAAGAAATCAAAACAAGACACAACAATTCATTTATCCAAACCCCCGCCAGAAGGTCAGAATTGAGGTGATATCACTACCCTTAACCACACTACACCTAGGTCCTCATTAACAAGGGTAAACACATTCTCATATTTTAGTTTCTCATTATATTCCCTTTTATTCTGATCTTTCACCATTTTATAATCTTTTTCTATTTTATGTGAGGAAAAAATTTAAGTTTAATTTTAAAATCAAGGGAAAATAGTTCATGTTCAAGAACATATCCATAAATAGTTTTCTTGTGCATGCCTATAATTTTTCATGTCACAATAATCCAGTGTTCCTAGAATGATGCATGTAAACTCAACCATCACACTATGTCAGGTAACAAGTAAATTCTCATAAAATGTTAGATTCATCAATCACATCACACTATAAGTTTGTCACCTAAGGTCAAATAATATTTAACTGTAATATAAAACATTAGTAATTACAATTTACACCATAGGTACTACCCCATAAATGTGTTAGATACTCCCATGCATGAGTTCATAACCAAGTCTTGACTCTTCCTAGTCTCTTATCTACCTTACCCAAAATATAAATTAAAATTTAAAAAAATAAAACCCTTTCATACCACTTTTCAACTTACCAACCTAGGTTCCACACATCAGTGCCCCAATTTGGCTCACTACATGTCCTCAAGAACACCTCCCTATATTACAGAGGCTTTCAACTAGCAGTGAGGGTCTAATGTTATTCTTGGGGAGACTATACCCTCTTTATCAGAGTAACACACCAATGGAAAATAAATAAACTATAACCAATTATGATACCATAACCAGAAAATATAAATACTACATGATGACTAAAGATGGAAAGACAATATCATAACTCAATATTAGATATTGCATGCTGCAATACACACCAATTGTCAAAATGCAACTCAAAAGTAAATACACTGAATACTCCCAAGAATGTACCAACCACATGTAGTTCCTTCATCTATGCTTTATCCCAACTCATCTCTCTAACATGGGGCCTCTTCCCTTATTCTATTATGTAACCATGAAATCTACTCAGGTACGGATCAAGTATCCCAAGTAGGGTGTGAGTAGAACTCTGCAGGTCACCACCAAAAATGTCTAAAACAACATCCAATCAAATAACAGTGTATGAAGTTGTATTAGTAATAATGTACAATTCATAAATAATTAGTTATCACATTATTAACTTTTCTTTATTTATCCATATAAACCCCTGGGTTCCCGTGTACACATGTATTTCAACACCTACTTCAGCCCATGCTAGATTTTGAATGATTCCCAAAGAAAATATTATCTCAAAATGAAATTGTTAGAATTATTTAATTCACACAATTTAATAACCATGTTATCATTCTTTAATTAATACTTGAATTCCATTTTCTCCATTCATACCTCACACAATTGAATGACCATGTTTCCATTATTTAATTTTCACTTGAATGCCCATGTTACCATTCATAAGTCACACAATTGAATGACCATGTTTCCATTCCTTAATTCAAACTTGAATTACCATGATACCATTCATAAAAATATAATTAATTCAACAATTAATTTTACAAATCAATCCCATTAAAAATTCAAAAATTAATCATAACATAATTCCATTTAATTATTTCTCCAACTAATTAAACACATCAATCATTTTAATAAAATGAACAATTAATTAATCATTAAACCATAATTAATTTAATGATCAATTCTTTAAATTCACAATCTCAATATCTCATCATTAATTAATCAAATAATTATCTCAAATCAACTATCTCAAAACCTCATAGTTAATTCCACGATTAATTATCTCAAATCTATAATCTAAAATATCCCCAGTTTCACATCTCTCTTAACTAATTAATTTTCCAAATTAATTAATTCAATCAAGAAATCAATTGATAAATATTAAATATAAATTATAAAATTACATGCACATATTTTCAATCAATTCTAGGAGAATGGAATTATAGACCACTAACCTTGATTTTTTATGAGTTATCACCCAATGAAAATCCCCAATTTTAGTGAAGTAATGATATAGAACAAAATCTGTATCTAAAACCTAAAACAAGATTGAAAAAATAAATATATCTCAAATCAAGATATATATCCAAACAACTAGGTATATATCTAACAGAAAAATAGAATAACTTCCCATGGATAAATAAAGAATAATGGGAGAAGCACAAAAAAATAACAGAGATGAGATCATCTTACCGAGAGGGGTGAATATCTTCAATCCAAGATTCAAATCGTGAATAACAGAGGTTAGAATGGATTGAAATCTGATAGATAGACTCCAAAATAGTTAAAAAAAGTTGAGAGTTGAATGGGGGTCAATTTTAGGTTAATTTGGGGATTTGGGAAATTCCAAAACAATTTTTGGCTAATTAAATTCCCACACACGGTTTTCTGGGATGAGGCACAAAATTTCACCTAATCATACACCTCTTCTTGAGAGGGGGGGGGGGGGGGGGGGGTTGCACGATTTATCTTTTTAGGGAGTACATTTCGAAAAACTGTATGCCAGCCTTATAAATCCCCTCTATTCTGTTTTTCATGGTCTGTTGAGGCAAGGTGCACAGTTAGAGAAAATTGTACTCTAACCATGCATTGTACTATTTCTTCCATTTTCTAATTTTTTTCCCTAAAAAACTTCCAAATGTAAAAAAATGAAAATTAATCAAAAATGGAATACATAGTATATGTAAATAATACTGAGATATACCTAGAAATGTTTGGGGTTTTACAATAATTTTAAAAAGTTAAACATTTAGAGGTAATGTTTTTTATATAGTCATTTATGATAATTCTCAAATGATGATAATTATAAATCACTCAAGATTAACTCTTGTTTGTTTTAGTAATGGATAAATCCCAAAGTAACCTAGTTAATGGTGGATAATGAGACAATATAGAGACTTACCAATGAGAAACCTAATGGGATAAGAATTATAGTGAATAATAGTGCGATTATGCCAAAACATCTATCAAGAATTATGATCAACAACTTGAATATAGTTTAATTCACAAACACAAAAAAAAGAATAAGAGGATGGAGATTCTTGGAAGTTTAGATGATATAGATGAGGAAGAAAATAAGATTAAATTTCCTATGCTTCAAGACTTTTGGAGGAATCACCCCCAGAGTTGTTTAAAAGTTACTAGAAGATTTTTTATATCTAGTAATGTAGGGAAAAAATAAACTAATTTCCAAGGAAAAGTGATGATACTGGCAGACATGGTGAATGTAAAAACATTTTATCCTAATGTAACATTGAAAATTTACTCTATTAAATGGGGGAAAATGGGTATTATCCAGGTCAATTCCCTAATCCAAGGTATTAAAAGGATGATATACACTAAAAAACTCCATGAAAAGTGAATTAATATACATCTAAAACAACTAAAGTGAGTTTTAAAGATGATGTGGCATGAGGAAAACTGATCACCAACTTAAGAATAATTAGTTTTGGTTTGTCTAGTGTTCAAAACACTCTTTTTTAGCAATAATGTTTTATAAGAATATAAAATCATTACCCTAATTAATAGTGTTGATTTGTTAATAAAAACTTATAGATGTATGATTTTTGTATCTAATGCTTATGTTTTAAGAATATTATTTGTGAAAATTATATTATTCTACCTTTAGATAAATTTAATGTAAATTTGTAAATAGATCTGTTATCTATCTAGATAAAATATATTTATTGGAATAATAATGTCACATTTCTTATAATCATATGATAGTATATCAATGAAAGTATGATTATAAAAACACTTTCGATGAAAATTATATCTTGTGGGTATTGATACTGAATAATGATAGACTTTTAGATCCAATTTTTGGAGGAAAACTCAATATTGGGATAAGACCATTTCATGGGAAAATATATATTTTCCAAGCTTTAAGGTCTATAAATATCTTGAAATTATATCATGACTCATGTTGATCATTTATATTCCCTTATCTATTCTTATTAGTATCCGATAATTAAAATCAAGAGAATGAAATTTATTTAAGTTAGGGTTGATATAATGACATGGGTGTTTAGGAAGAATATTATTTTTATAAGTAATATATTTATATTTATTTTTTTAGTTCAAAGGATTTGAAATTAATTAAGAAATAAGTCATAAAATATATGAATTAAAATAAAAACACTTTATTCATTCATAAGTAGAACATTCCAATAAAATAACATAAAACTAAGTATTTCACACTATGGATTATTACTCATCAGGGATGAATAAATAAATTAAAATTGAATTAATCAATTGGAGACAGTAGATAGAAAAGAGAAAAATCATCATGATTAAGAAATCCCATGGATCATATTTATCCTTGAGGATCACCAATATCCAATAAAATCTATAAAGAGGTTGTGCACCATGAAATGATAAAGCTTTATGAAAAATATAAAATATGAAATAAGTACCATACCTTGAAAAGTGAGAGTGGAATGTACAAATTATTTTTTAATTATATATATATATAGGAATAAAATTTGTCTATTATAAGTATATCATTGGAAATATGGTCATTGAGAATATGGTTTTTTGATATACATCCAAAAGGCAAATTAGAGTCATGTACTGTTTAGTAGTAAATTTAATATAGTATAACTCTCAATGAAATAAAAATATGATATTTAAATATTATATATGTGTTTGTGTGTGTGTATTTTCAATACATATAAGTATTTATATTAATATTATTAAAAAAGCATATGATGTATATATCAAATTAAAATAAATATTTCCATATCAATGGAATAGTAAAATTTAAATTTATAATATAAATAATTAAATTTAATGGTATTTATTAATTCCTGTTTAGTATAAAAGTAATTTTTTTCAAATAATTTTTTTATTAATTATTTAAAATTTCATCCTAATGAATTAAATTCACCCATTTTAAAATATCATTGTGTTAAAATTATTTTAATTTTAAATTGATATGAAATAACATTAAGAACACATAATCTCTAAAAACACAAATTTTCAATAATAATAGTTTATCCTTATATTTTGTATTTTCATTATAAATAAGAAAATATAATTTTTAGAATTTAATTTTGATAAAATCGAATTAATTTTTTAATTTATAATTTCAAATTTTCTTCAGGTAAAAATTTATGATTTTAATGAAACATTTGATTGTTAAATGAATTGTAAAAAATTTCATTTTTATAAATACCATGAATTTTATGAAATTATTAATATATAAGTACGACTTAAATACTTATGCAGCCTTTTTATAAATCAAAAATTTATTTTATATGTGACATTAAAAATTTAAAAATATGTTATTTTATAAACTAATATTTGATGTTTTAGAATAAGTTACTTGTTCATTAAAATTGTTTTTAATACACTATACAAATATTATTTTAAAATTAATTTTTATAGATTTTATAAAGAGAATATAATAAGTTTTATATTAAATTTTGAATTATAAGGTATATATTATGTAATAATATCTATATTTTTTTGGCACAAAGGATAAATAATTTGAGATAAAACTAGATACTGTGGTAAAATTTATAATGGTAGAAGTAATCAATCTTGGGGGTAATGGATTAAAACATTTTTATAATTTATTTTTTATGGATTTATGACCTTATATCAATATGAACTCTAATATTGTCCATTTTTGGATCCACATGACTTGTTTAACATTTTCTCCCTTTATATTAGGTGATTATAACTATACAAATGTCATTATCACCACTAATAAATGGAGCCTCTTAGAACCCAAAAAATAAAACTCTATAAATTCACTTTACTAATGAAAATATGCCCTATTTACTTTTCTTATAATAATATTTCACTCCTTAAAGATTCTAGTCACAAGAATTTTTCCAATGTATTTATTTTCCCAAGAAATAGTTTAATAGAAAATTCAAAATCTCGATATAAGTACTTCTCAATTTATAATATTTTTCCTTCAATATATTTTCTCTTTAAATTTATATTTCCTAGTTTGAAATTATAAAACCAGTATTTATTATATGTAGGAAAATTTTAAGGTTTATGGGATATACATTACCTACCATTTCTCTCTTTTCTTAAGAAAATTGAAAACCTCAATCACGCGTATGTGCATGCTACCACCTCCACGATGCAATGTGTTTAATTTTCATTCATTTAATTAAAAGGATTGTTTTAATGAATAATTTAATATATAAATTTAATATTTACAACATGATTCAGTTTATAAAATAATAATCGAAATCTATCATTTCTCATTCTCTTTGAAAAAAATCATCATCGTTGTGTACATGTAGAATACTGCCTCCATGGAACGATGTATTCTATCTTTTGTTGTTGAATTTCATGTTTGGTTCTAATTTTAGTTCTAGGGGATATATAATATTTTTATGAATTTATTTAGTTTATAGTAATTAAAATTGGAAAACTTATAAACAATATGATAAATAAACAGTTGTTGTAAATTCAACCATCCAAAACGATCTTATTAAGAGTGAAAAATTATTTCTTTTTATTTTGTAATAAATTCAAATAGGTTATCTTATTATTATTCTAATTCATTCCAATTTTTATATTCCTCTGTAATAAATACTGAAAAGGAGCATTATTATTCTTTTATAATGATATTACAATTAAAATAATTCATAATCATCCATTAATTATGGTATATTATTGTTTAGGTTTGTTTAATTACCTACTTGAACAATGATATGAATTTACATCATGGTTTGATATAGGTGAATTTCCCCTAGACTGACACTCCCATATCTAATGTTGAAAATACATAACTTACAACACTATATTTGATACACATCTACAATAACTTTTAAACATTTATAATCCAAGGACATTTTAGTTTTAAATTTTAGAGAATTATAAAAAATCACTAACTAGTGAAATCATATGAATTATCATCAATAGGAAACTTTATTCTCCACTATATAAGAAGATAATAAATCCATAATGAGACTTCAACATTTCCCATAAATTACCCACACAAGATACTCTTCTAGTATTAGTATTTTTTATACATTCTTTAATAACCTAGGCAAAGGGAAAAATAATGAAGGGGTTATATCAAATGCTTAGTAATGATATAAAAAATAATAAATCATAGAATGAGTGACATGAATCATATCATGGTATAATAAGGAGTATGTTTATAAGTATGGAAACATGAAATAAATATATGACAACATATATACATGTATTAAACAATGATTATAAAATAAGATCATAGATTCATAGGAATGTGGAAACAACATAAACATGGAATCATAAGAATATGTTAAGGATACCTACCATATTAACATAACATAGTTGGCTAGTATAACTTCACACAGAACATTGTTTTCTAGGATCACTACCCACACACGATTATATCTCCTCATATGGAGGCATTACCCTATGAATTTGAGGGATATATAATTATAGACCCACCTATAATGTAATGAAAATCCTATATGTTTGTACCACATATTTTTATTCAACATGTCAGAAAAATACCAAGTAAATAAAAAGGGTTTTATATAATTTTAAGTAGTTTCCTAAGGAATGATTCAGGATTTCATCAATAAAAATTACATGATATACCCATGTAAAATAATTGGGTATCCAATGACTTTATGTATCATTATTGGTAAATAACACTCAATAAATATGATTAGACATATGGTATTTTCACCATATAACCATAAAATTCCATTTTTTTATATTTTCAAAGAATCACTTTTATGGATAAGTGAGAACCTCAAAAATATCAAAACACACAATTTAAAATTTAAAAAAATCACCCACTAATAACTTCGAAGAAACACCAATATTTCAAATTTCAAAATTAATCTATTCGAATTTCAAGTAATGTTGGCACCATTGCCTCAGGCTCTTAAATACCTATACCCACACAACTTGACATGAATTAACACTATCTTGAGGCTACCACACTTCATCATCATTTTCGAACATCCATAAAAAAACCAAAACTGAGCCCATCGGTAGAGAAAAACCATCAACAGGGATCCCTCGATCACCATGTGGGAACCACCATCGCCAAAAATAAAATATATTGGAAATTAAAACACACCAGAATTATACTACTAAGAAATTTTAGAACCACCACCATGATAATAGCCACAAAATCACCACAAGAAATCCTAACCATTGGGAATCAATGAATAAATCCAATAATAAAATAATTCAAAATTGAACCAAAAATAAATCCACCACAAATATGAAACCACAAGAATGTTATCCACACAACCAGAAACCCAAAAACATGATAGGTAAAAATCAATAATCACAAAACTAAATTGAACTAAAAATTATCAAAACTATAAAATGGGGAAGACAAAAAAAGGGGAAAAGACGTTGGCAGAGAAAACCAGAGAGGAAACACTTTCAGACCGACCACCATCCCCATCCCAAAAAACCCAAAAATTCCATCACGTTTGACTAAAAATAGGGCCCTCCACTGTAGGTAATGGAAATAATGGTAGAGGAGGAGTGCTAACGAGGAAGACTAGACTGTGAGACTTGAGATCTGATAGAAAGGAACCTCATCAGCTGCCACTGAAATTCCCAAATCCCTAAGGTTTCATTAAGTTAAACAAATATGGGGTTTATTTGTGATGGCTCCAACAAAAATTGAAAAAGTTATAGTGGTTGAGGCCCTATTAGTGGAAATTATAATTGAAAAATAAGAAAATGAAGAATCCAAATAAAGAGACTCATAACAAATGAACTTGAGAAAAAGAAGAGCTCACTAGAGAGAAAGCACTCATCGTGAGGGCGATAATAAGAGGGAGGAATCAGTAGTGCTGGGAAAGAACCCCAGCCTGCAGAGAATCGGGAGACCCGAGGATTGGAGACCCATATCTATTTTCACCATATTTAAAATGGATATACGATAACAAATTTACCGGTCAATTGATGTGTTGGTAATCTAGGTGAACACTCTTCCATCAAGTAACACAACATTTGAAATTCAGAGTGGAAAATAATTGGAAGTAAATAACACCTATACAAGTGAATGATTAGGAAATACAAAATCAGTGATAGACCATACCATATATTTAAAATATAATTTCTTAAGCCATATAGATAGAGAATATGTATGGAATCATTTAGAGAATACATGTGATCATGTATATGAAATAGATAAAGAACACTCTTAGAATCATTAGGGGAATTTATTTTTAAATGAGAATTTAAATTTTCCATTGAAAATATTTAAAAATAAATATTTTATTAATATATGGGAATAATAATTTATATTTTTAAAACTTTGAAGTGTAGAGAGTAAGTCTCATAGAAAACGATGAAGGCATCAGAAATATATGTCCACCCAAAAACATGTAAATGCGATTTTTTGGTAAAAAATGACCCATATAGAAACATTTAATATATTTAATTTTAATTATTATAATAAATTATTAGTAGCTAAAAATTACCTTTTAATTGTTTTGAAATGAAATGCACTTTGGAACATTTTAAAACTTTACTTTAGGAGAAATCATTTTTGAAAAACTCATCATATAGAAAAGTTTTAAAGTTGATTAAAACAATATAGTTTGACCCAAATCCTAAAAAGGATGATAAAAAAATTATTTATATGAGTTGAAAGTAATTATTAATATGAGTTGAAACATTTTAGAAAATACTTTCAATAAAGAAAACTTGGACTTGGAAGAAAAATATCCATTGGAAAGTGTATGAGTAATTTTTATCTACATCATGCTATTATTTGAGGAATAGTTTTATCAAAAGGTAGGATATTAATAAAGAGAAGTAATATCCCTGTAGAAAAATAAAATCTACTATTTTAAAAGATAATGGTTGGAAAATCAGACTTGGAAGATCAAAATCAAGAAGATATTTCATGACTCATAAGAAAAAGGAAATGATTTGAGAGAACAATTTTGATGTGTGTAACATTTAAATAAAAACCCATCAAGGAGAAAGATATTAAAAATGAAACTCAAATTCAATGAATAAAATATATTTCATGATTAAATAAAAATTATGTAACATAAAAACCATATATAGTTTTATTGGTGCATAAATTAAAATGTGGCTTCATAAAGGGAGTTTTCAATATAAATCCATTACCTTATTTTCCCTCTTAGTTGATCAAAATATAACTTACTGTAAAACAACCATCACTATATTAACAATATTTTTAAGAACCTTATTAATCTATATAATCATTTTATATAATTAATTTATAATTATTTATTATGAATATAGTGGTTCATTATATCTTATTTCTCAACATCAGATGTTAAGGCATTTAGTTTCTTGCATATTATCTGTAATATTAATGTTGATAGTTGATATTTGATAACAGGTTCATAATTAAAAAAATTACCTATTGTTCTTTAATATATATTAAATTGTTATTTATAATGTTGCACATTAATCCCATTTGATTTTTAATGGCGACTCTTGAAGATGAATCCAGAGACAAATTTGTTTCAACAATTTTTAATGAATGGAGATGATATATTATTAACATTTATAGATATTAATATTATAGAAAAATAAAATTTATAAAATATTTAATGAATTATTATTACACTTTAGTATCAATATATAAAATTACTTCATCATTCACTATATAAATATTACAACATCATTTAAGTAGGTGGTAAACCGACCAAAAAAAGTCCATCATAATGATCAAATGAGTAAGAAATTGATAATAAATAATGTCAATATATTATTAATATTGGATCATATATGTAATATATATAATATATATTAATAAAAACAATTCTTAGAACCATTAATTATGGATGGTGTTGACAGGTGAAATTTTTTGTTCGTGGAGGCAATTGTTCACATGTATGCATGATTTGCGGACCCATTTACCAATGGATGGATGTAGTAGTTATATATGAAAAATAATATTTTTAGAATTATAATATTGTTATAAACATCATATTAGTTCATTAATTAAAATTTTAGTTTCATACATGTTATTTTTTTTAAGAGAAACAAGACATGTCATTCCTAGTGGTGGTAATCTGTACATACACATGATTAGCGACCTCAATCGTTGATGAATGCAAAAACTGAAGGTAAATGTAAAATGTGATCATTTAATAATTTTATAATTTAAATAAAAAATAGTCATTCATCTAACCTATCCTTGATACTATTTGAAGGATGTGGTGATGAAAAATGGTTCGCATCGTGTCGTGGGGGTTGTACTCAACACATACGTATATTGAAAGCGTTTGTTTTTCTTAAAAGATGATATGGAATGAATGAATAAGGGATGTTATATTAATATAATGATATTTTAGTGTATATATTTCCCTGAATTAATTATATTAAAAAATATCGGGAATATTAGTAATATGAAAAATTAAAAAGAAATACAGATAAGAGAGTAATACTAATGTCAGGAACTTTGATTTTATTTAAAACTATCCTTGGAAATGAAGGGATTAAGATAATTAAGGGTAGAAAATGATATGGTTAGTGGGATATAGTTCTAGTATCAAAAAAGGTGAAAATTTTTATCTTATAATTCAAATTTATTGGTGGATAAATAAGGGGTGTTTGTATGTCCTTTTATAAGTGAAGGTAAGTGTAGTTTTGGAAATACCATAACTTACTAAATTTTTTAGTTACACTATTCAAGGTCATTGATCTAAATACACTGAAATTAGCTATTATTGGACATGATATTTTTTAAAGTACTCCCATACACTCTTGTTCCATACACCTTTGACTGATTTAGGGGAACCTACTTTTACTTTTCACTTTACCCATGTGCAATATTTCCCAACAAAACTTATACTTTCACCCTTGTTAATTAATGAAAAAAATCTGAATTTATATTGATAATACCAAATAATTTTAGTATTATAATACTAGTGATAATTTTAATTTTATCAAAAAAAATTACTATGATTAAGAAATTTCAATTTCAAAATAATTTCGGTTAATGGTAAGGAACAATTTTTTGGAAAATCTTGTTTTTAAGCATTAAATTTATTTGTGAGTTAAAACCATTAATATAAATAATTTTTATACCCTATATTTATTTATTATAAACGAAATTATTTTTACGTGACGTTATAATAAATCCTTAATATAATTTAATTAAAATAATAACTTCTTAAATGAAAAAATATAAAATAATTTTATCTATTAAAGTAAACTTTTACATAGTTTTAAAAATATTGTCAATGGGATCTCTAAGTTCCAATGATATTTCAAAAAGAATAATTTTATTCATAAATTTCAAATTTGATCACTTAAATGTTTTTTTACATTCCATTTCATCCTTTTATATTGTTAAATTCATGAAAATATAATTTTTATAAAACCCATATTTTCAACTAAAATTTTATAATTTCAAGAAATTATCACTAGTTAATACTAATTAAATTTTGATATTATAAATTAAAAAATGTTAATTTTTTCTAATTATATTTATAAAAATAATATATTTAAATTTGAATATAAAATTCAAAATATAAAGTTAATATTTTTTTATTCAAAAATGACCTTCTTAAACATTAAGTGTTTGAAATGTTATTTCATAAAATTTTTATAATTTAATAAATTTGAATATTTTGTTTCATATATATATATATATATCTTAGATTTTATCATAATGATCTTATAAATATGATTATTTTAAGTTACCAATTTATGAGATAATTCATTTTATCATGTGTGAAGGAAGTTATCAAATTTAATATCAATTAAGGGAATATGTATATTGAAATCTTGATATTTTACATTCTCCACCCCTTAAATAAATTTTGTTCTCATAATTTTTTTTATAAATACATTATTTGAGTATGTTAAACAATATAAACAAAACTTAAGATAAAATATCAAAGAATATTTTGTATATATATCTTAAGTAAAACCAAAGGAAAATATTTTTCCACTATCGAGTTAACTTATTTTTTTTATTTTCCCTCAATAGCTAGATTTAGTATGTCCCCCTTTTATGCACATTAAAAATTTTCTAGTTACTTTGAGACATTCCCACTAGTATAAATAGTGGTTTCAACATTTAATATATAGCATCAGAGTTTTTATAAAACGATGGACAATTTTTCTGTGAGAAATTTTTGGCATCAGTTTTAACATAAACCGATGCTAGAATTTTTTAATTTTGGTTTTTGGAATGGGTTTATTTAAAAACCGATTCCAAATTCACCTCCTAATTTTATTTGCTGCTTCATTTATTGTAAAAAACCGATTCCATAAATGAAAAAGAAATGCGGCATCTATTTTTAGTAAAAATGATTCCATAAATGAAGAAAAACATTTTCAGCATCGGTTTTACTAAAAACTGATGCCCTAAATAAAAAAATCAGATTTTTTTCAAATAACCAACTTCATTTTTGTAAAAAACTACAGGATTATGAACCCCTCATTTTTTGAGAACTTTGAAACTCTCTCTCGACTCGCAACGACCCTAATGGCTGCAACCCAGTGATCCCAACAATGATTGTTATTTATTTTCTTTGATATTTATTATCCTTTCACGATATTTGGTATCAGTTTTTCATTCTATATCATTATTTTATATTCTAAATAAATATTTTTATTCACACACCATTTTGCATCTGACCATCATCCATAGTTTTATTTTAATTTTTTTTCTTGTTTATTGTTCGTTTTTACAAAAAAATTTTTTAGATATTGCAGTGTTTGTTATTCTAAGGATTTTGAGGGAGAAAATTCAAATTGGGGATCCATTTTGTTTGGTAAAATATGAATTTTTTAAGTTATTTTTTTTTAATTTTGAAGTTAATTTTTTTGTAATTTCATTATATTGTCGATTTATTTTTTCAATTATTTGTATGTAGCTGATTCTTATTTACAAATGTTGTTCTTAAAGTTTGTTTATTTTGATAAAATTTTTATTTTATGAAATTATCAAATGGTCTTGATTATATATATGGATTAATATTTTTGTGGAACAATGATATATAAAATATATTTCATTCATATTTTGTTTTGACATTGTGATGTGTGTTAAATATTGATTAATGTTTTGATGAAACTTTTACGATAAAGTGGTTGAACTTTATCTATTATGATGGTACGCCAATAGAGGTTATAGATAAATATACTATTTAATTATATTAGATCATCAAGGATAAGTGGATGTTAGTCATCCTTTTAGGATGAATGTAGATAAATTTATAATAGGGAAAAGCGAAAAATAGTGGAAGTTGAATAAATTCACCTAAATCATGTGGTTTGAAGAAGAATTTGTGTTTCTTGATATTTTCATAATAATGATGATATAAAAATTTGGAATGAAATGTTTAAATGATCTTGTGACTTGATAAATAATATTATGATAATTGTTTATGGGTATTCGATGTGATTTTATATAATTATATGGTAAATTATTGTTTTGACAAGGTTATTCGACCATTGATATGATATTGTGATTTGAATATAATTTTATAATGTGATCTGATAAATATCACTACATTATATATTATTGATGTAATTATTGTTGTCTATCACATTAATGTTGTATTTTGATATTTATTTGGTATGATATCATTTCATATTCCCCTAGGGATGCTTTATTCCTTATTGACGATGTTGTGAGAACAAAGACTTTATAATTTGATTACCGATAATTTTTTGATTAAATGTGTCTGTTTTTTTTAATATATATATATATATATTTTAAATGTTTAAATTTTTTAATATATTCACTGATCATATTGAAATATTAGGTATTGAATGGATCATAATTGGATAAATTTAATAATAACTACTAGTGTATATGAAAAACCATTTGATGAATTCTTAGAATTTTATAAACAAAATCTTCAAAACATAGATTATATTTTCTGTCCATGTGTGTAGTGTTTTAATATGAGAATGTTAAACTCTATAGAAATAAAGGATTATTGCATTTTCTATGGTTTAGCCTTAATTATACACATTGGATCCAACATAGTGAAAGAAATTAAAATTAAACATCTAATGTTGATGAAAATATTTATAATGTAGTAGAGGATCATATTGAAGAATTAATTCCGGATTTAGGTGTTGAAACCAATGAAAAATAAAAAATTCTGGAACAATAATATGGAGATTATGAGAAACCATTATTCCCAGAATGTAGTAAATATACAATATTATCAGCAGTTTGGAGATTAGTTTACTTGAAAGAAAGAAATGTGGGGAGTGGTAAAAGTTTATCCAAATTACTTGAGCTTTTAAAAGAGCAACTTCTAGAAGGAAATGAGTTTACAGATTCCAATTACGAGGTGAATAAAATATTATTCCCTAGGGGATTGGGTTATAAAAAGATACATGATTTCCCCAATGATGGTGTGTTTTATTGGAAAGAATATGAATATTTATCAA
This sequence comes from Viscum album, assembly GCA_963277665.1. NCBI lineage: Eukaryota > Viridiplantae > Streptophyta > Magnoliopsida > Santalales > Viscaceae > Viscum > Viscum album. The sequence goes on from OY728146.1 coordinate 1,790,028,270, forward strand.
GATGTCCTACATGTGGGACATCACACTATAATATGGATGAACAAATAAACTCAGATTCATTCTTAGGTACTAACATGTAACCCCATGAAAATTCAATTTTGTACTTTAAAATGCTATCATGCAATAATTATGTCATACAATTATGATAATTCAACTATGATTCATTCTTAGGTACCAGAATCGAAGCTCCTACTAAGGAAATTTGGTACCTTACAATAATTCCTAATTTTATGTGTCTATTTTCAAATTCCGTAGAGGAAAAATGGTTAAGATGGCATTCAGATGAGAGAAGATTTGATGGTAACGTACATTACCCTACTGATTCACCACAGTAGAAGATATTTGATAAAATATTTTATGATTTTGGAAGTAAATTTAGAAATCTCATAATGGGATTGTGTTATTATGGAATGAATTTATATCAGAGCCTATGTGGCCAACATAGTTCATGAAATATTATTTTGGTAGTTTTCAACTTGTCCCCACATATATGTGTGAATAAAAAATATTTCATGATGATATTGATGATTTCTAGAACAAAATAGAGTGAGAATAATATTTATGTGTATCTTTCACCATTGATTGATGATCTGAAACTGCTATGGGAGACATGTGTTGAAGTGTTAGATACATATCAGAAAGAGTATTTTATTTTTCATGCTATGATAATGTTTACTATAAATGAATTTACTACATATGGAAACTTATCTAGATATAGTATTAAGGGACATAAATCATGTCAAATTTTTAAAGAAGATACTTCATACTATCAATTACAGAATGAAAGAAAAAAAGTGCACATGAGACATCAAATATTTTTGTGAATTGATCATCTTTATCATAGATTTAAACAAGAATTTAATGATTTATAAGAATACAACCTTTCCCCGTGACCATTTTTAGTTTAATAATATTACGACAGGGTGAAAAATTTTGATTCGACATTTGGAAAGAAAAGAAGTTATGGTCTTCAAAAAAATATTTGGATGAAAATCTATCTTTTTCAAACTACATTATTAGAGTTTTTTAGAGATAAAACATAACATAGATGTTATGCATGTTGATAAAAACATATCTGAGAGTTTGATTGGAAATTTTTTAGACATAAAATGAAATTAAAAAGATAAATTTCAATAGTAATATGTTTGGAGTTAGCTCCCTCCATGAAAGGAAATAGAACATATTTACCTCTGTCTTGTCACATATTAAGAAATATTAATAAGATGATTTTTTCAGTTTATTCATGGTATTAAAGTACCCATTGGTTATTCTTAAAATTCAATGAATTTAGTGTCATTGAAGGATTGTAAATTAATAGGTATGAAATATCATTATTTTCATGTATTGACGCAACAACTTCTACCAGTTGCAATGTATGGTATGTTTTTGATAGCTGTTAAAAATAATATTACCAGGTTATGCAATTTTTTCAAATCCATTTTTAGAAAGGTAGTTGATCCGAATTTTTTATATGTGTTGGAGAATGAAATTGATCTTCTTTTTCAACTATAAATGTATTTTCCACCTACGTTTTTTTGATATTATGGTTCATATGGTGATTAATTTGGTGCGTGAGATAAGAATAAGTGGTCCAATTTATTTACAATGGATGTATCCTTTTGAAAGATATATGAATCTTTTGACGGGATATGTTAAAAATACTTATCTACCATAGGCCTCTATTGTTCAAAAATTTTCATCAAAAGAGGTGATTGAGTTCAGTATTGATTATTTGTATGAAGTGGAGCATGATGGCTTTACTATATCTCAAAATATGATAGTTGATAGTGAAGGTAGAGGTATTCAAGGATTAAAGGTAAATATCATTCCATGGGATGAAGTGATGCAGGCACATTTATACATTTTGAACAACAAAAATGTGGTTCAATCATATATATAATCACATGTTGCAAAATTAAATTTATGATATCAAAAAATAAATGAAAAGTGGCTGATGATTTAGTATAAAAATACATTTGTTTCATGTTTTAAAGAGAAATTCATCACAGTTATATCTGCTTCAAAATAATTTAAATGGTTGGAAGGGGGGACATTGATTAATGTGATCACATGGTATGGTTTTGATATTAGTGGGTACACATTTTACACAAATGAGATGAATGATAAGAGTACCGTTCAAAATTACGGTGTAATGGTCATTGCTAAAGTGATGCATTTTTTGAGTGTGAAAGATAAAAACCAATTTCGAAATCAACAAAATATTTTGGAGTTATTGAAGAAATATGGGAAACTTATTATATTAAATTTCGAGTCACCGTTTTTAAGTTTAATTGGGTTGAAAGTAATAGTGGTGTGAAACATGATGAATATGGGTTTCAACTAGGTCATTTGAAAAGATTTAGTTGCAATGAGGAACCATTTATCATGGCCACACATGAAAAGAAAATAGTTTATGTCATCGATCTATTGAATGACCCGTGGTCCATCATTTTTCAATGGAAAAGAATCTATTTGGTTGATGTTGGTGATAATGATGTTATTGATTTATATGAGGTTTCTTCATCTATTATGAAATTTCCAGATAACAATGACTATAACCTAGACACATTACATGCCATACGAAATTATCATATTGAAGGGATTTGGGAAAATGCTAAACTACCCTCTTAATTAATTTGGCAATTATTTACATTATATTTTTATTTTAAATTTACATATGTAAAAACTATATTATTTAATTACTATTGAATATTTAATTATATATACTTGATTATTTATTTTATTTTTCTGTTAAATTTTAATATTCCATAGTTATGGTCAAACATTTTTTCATTAAAATACCTAACGCACAATGTTATATTTTTGTTTAATTTATACATATGAGAACACATTTTCAAAATTTGATATTTAAATTTTTATATCTTTCTAGTTATAATGTTTATATATAATAGTTTACCTTGCATATCTTTTTTTTTGTTAGGAATCATAAATTTATTTTTTAAAACTTACAAATGTGTGCCACATTTTTTACTAACATACTTATGTTTTCCTATTTTCTAATTACGGACTTGTCTAATAATATTTAGATACACAAGAATTTCATTATGTTTTTCTGTTTAACGAGAGATTCAAATACAGAGATATTGGAACATCTGCCGAGGTATTTTTCTTTTTTCATATTATTATATATATAGAAATATAATTAGTTAATGAAAGATAAATTTTAATTCGCAGAAAAATAATTATAGGACTATTGAAGAGAATTTAGCATGGAGTCTTCTAATTTTAGTATTCAGTAATCAAATTCTCAAGTTGGTAAACATTGAATTGCAAATTTACAAAAACTGTCACTTTATCATGGAGACGAGCAATTACATATTGATTTTAATGATAATAATAATACAACTAGCCCAAATATAACACAGTTTATTATCTATATCGACATATAGATCCATTTTAGGATTATCATTTTATATCATGATTAGAAGTATGTTGACAAGATGACGATAGATCATCTTAAGGAGGCCATAAAGTCAAAATATATCAATTGATTTATTTTATCTAATTTTTAGAATACTATATATTTTAAATGACTAATATTTATGTTTTGAAATTACAGATGACCTTTAATATTAAAGAAAGGAAAGATGTTAAGAAAAGATGTCTTACTTTATCTGTGGTTTGATGGAGGGATTTAAAAAAAATTAATTTTTTTAACTGTTTGGAAAGAGGAAAAATTAAATCCCATGCCTCAAGTATCCATTTTTAGATGAAGATATATGGAAGAAATTTGTTTCAATATGATATGATGACAAATTTCATATATGATAATTATATTATATTATATTGTAAAATTTCTTATATATGTACCTAATTACTTATTAGTTTACTTTTTATATAAAAGGACTCCAGGAAATCCCATCAAGACATGCAGTTTCATAATGTTTACCCTCATACTTCATCACTTGGAGGGTATCATTTATGGGAGAAAAATATGATTGTGGAAAATTTTGAAGCACTAAGAGCTCACTACACTAGTTATTCTGATGAGGTCTAATTCATTCCTATATCTCCACCCACACACCATGAGAAATGGAAAAGAGTGAGAAGAATAAAAAATGAAAAGTATCATACAGAGAAATCTAAGGAAGTAGATGAAATAATTTTAGGTAAATAATTATTTTTTCATGAATTTTTATAATTTATAAATTAACAACACTAATATTCCATTTTCATTTTTTTTATTTTTTGGACGAACTTGAAGAGAAATTGACATATTGAACTTTTATCCTTGAGGGTAGGGTGAATATGCTAGCCAGTACTTTAGTAAAGCCAAAACATCTTAGCTTTATAAGAGGATATGAGGCAGGTGTTAGTATTATAAATGATTTTGGTCATTAAATTAAAAAAAAAGAGACACCACTACTAGAATCGGCTATTTTTCCAATGGTAATATACCAATGGTTTCTTAATATCGTTGCTATAGTGCAAAATAAGGGAACATTTGCCAACAGTTTGTTCAAACCGTTGGCAATGTGTAAATGTACTTAAGATTTCCCAACAGTTTTCCAAAATCATTGGGATATTATTAGTTTCTCTAAGATATACCAATGGTTTATCAAAACCATTGGTAAAGAGAGGCTTTCCCAAAAGTTTTTAAAAACCATTGGGAAAGTTTTTCCCCAAATACCCAACACCCCACCTCACAGTCGGCCCGATTGCAGACCTAATCCAGAGCTCCTCCCAAAGTCTTCTTATCCGCGAAACTAATTCCATCCATAGATGCACATTAAATCAAAAAATGTTTTATTTCTACACTTCAAATTTTAAAGTGTTACCTTAGTTTTATGTTCTTCCTCTTTTTTCTGTATGCTGTTTTGATTTCAGGTAAATTATAGTGCTGTCTGTGGAGTACTGAACCCTTTGATTTTTTTAAGATTTTTTTCTACACTTAAAACATGGTAAATGGTTTTTTTAGTGGGGTGATATGGTACTTTATGTGAACTTTAGTTTAGTTGAAAATTGTATTTGGATTTTTGTGTTGGTTGGGTGTTGGATTGGAATTGCAAACAACGCCCACCCCCACCACTTGGACACCTCCCACCACTCTAAGCAGCCCCAACCCCTTTGAACGACCCCCACCCCCTGGACACCCCCACCCCTTGGACCCCCACCCTTTAAACAGCCCCTCCCCCCACCCACTGGACACCCCCACCTTTTGGAAATCCCCCTCCCCCCACCCCCTGGACAACCCCACCCCACTGGACAGCCCTACCCCCAACCTCCCTGGACACCCCTCACCCCCATGGAAATCCCCCACCACCATGGATAGACCCCCCACCATCTCCACCACCTCTAGACATCCCCAACCCCCTGGGAACCCTCCACCCCCACCCCTCCCCCTTAGACAACCCCCCCTGGACACCACCACACCTTCTAGACACCACCACACCTCTTAAGTGGTTGACCCAATTTTTAAATTGGAAGTAACAATATAGTTTGGCTCCCCCTTTCCCCAATGACATTTTCTAAGTGATCCATAGAGCCATATAAATTGAATTTGTCATATATTGATAAATTGAATTTTTCATGTTTTGATAAATTGGATTTTTCATGTTTTGGTAAATTGAATGAGTTATTTTGAATGAAATGGAAAATGCATGATGGTTTGACATTATTAATGAATAAAATTATTTTAAATAAAATTACCCTAAGGGGGGATACATGAGGGATATAGGGGTTGTCCAAGTGGGAGTGGGTTGTCTAGGGGTGTAGGGGGCTGGAAGGGGGTATGGGGGCTATAGGGGTGTGGGGAGGGGGTATGGGATGCCCAATGAGGGGTGTGGTCTGTCGAGGGGGGTCAGGGTGGGGTGTCCAGGTGGGGGAGGGGGTGTGGGGTGTCCAAGTGGGGGGGGGGGGGTGTCCTGGTGGGGGTGAGGGGGATGTCTAGGTTGGGGGTGGCAAGGGGGATCAGCTGTCCAGGTTGGGGGTGGGCTGTCCTGGTGGGGGGGGGGGCTGCATGGGAGGGTGTTCAGGTGGGGGAGGGGGTGTGGGGTGTCCATGGAGTGGGATGGGCTGTCCAGGTGGGGGGGGGGGGGTGTCTAGGTGGGTGGGGGGCTATCTAGGTGGGGGTGGGATGTTCAGGTGGGGGTGGCAGGGGGTGGGCTGTCCAGGTGGGGGTGGGTGTGGACTGTCCAGGTGGGGGGGGGGGGAGGGCTGTCCAGGTGGGTGGGTGGGGGGGCTGTCCAGGGAGGGGGTGGGTTATATGGGGGGTATCTAAGTGGGGGAGGGGGTATGGGCTATCCAGGGGGTAGGTTGTCCACTGGGAGTGGGGTCACGAGGGGGGGGGGGGTGGGTTGTCCAGGGGGGATGTCGGGGGGGGGGGGGGGGGCTGAAGGGGAGGGGGGGGGGTGTGCTGTCCAAGGAGGGGGTTGGCTGTCCAGGGGTGGTGGTGGGTGGGCTATCCCGGTGGGGGAGGGGGTGTGGGATGTTAAGGGGGTGGGGTGTCCAAGGGGGTGGGCTATCTAGGTGGGGGAGGGGGTGTTGGTTTTCCAGGGGGTGGGCTATTCAGGTGTGGTGGTGGGGGTTTCCTGGTGGGGTGGGGGGGCTCTCCGAGTGTGTGTGTGTATGGGGGGGGGTGCATGGGGGTAGGGGGTTTTAGGGGTGTGTGTGTGTGCGGGGGGGGGGGGGGGGCGTGGGCTGTCCAAGTAGTGAGGTGGGTTTTCCACTCCGAAACTCTACAAAAAAATAGGAATCAAATATATCCAATGTATAGTTGCTTTCACTAGTTAAAACTTTTTTTTGATGTTCTATACCAACACTCACTCTTACACTTCCAAGAGGAAGTGATCTCTGCAAAGAAATCACACTCATTTTCTTATCCACTATCCATATTGATCTCATACAAATTTAACATTCGTAAAACTCCATATCACCTAATGATATAACAATGCCAATACTCTTATGAGTAGTTTCCCATCAAAACATGGATCATAAAATCTGATCCATGTATGATATTTGGTGGTGTGTTTGCAATTGGGTGTGTTGTGATTTTTATGTATGATATTCATGGTTTACACCAATAGTCTCCTCAGTCATCTATAATAGGATTTAAATCATGATATTATTGGGTAAAGATTGGATTTTATGACCCTATTTTGGTGAGGGACACCCCCCACCCCCTTGGACAACCCCCACCCCCATGGACTGCCCCCACCCCCTTGGATAGCACCCCATCCTCTAGACAACTCCTACCCCCCTGGACAGTGTTTCCACCCCCATGGACATCCCTTCCACCCCCGTGGATAGCCCACCCACCCCTATGGACAGCCCGCCCACCCCCCTGGACAGCCCTTCCACCCCCGGGGGACAGCTCTCCCACCCACCCCATAACCCCCTGGACAGCCCCACCACCCCCTGGATAGCCCGTGCATACCCTGGACACCTCGTACACTTTGTACTGCCCCTCCACCCTGGGGGGACATCCCCACTGGCCCCGTGGACAGCCCTCCCACCCCCCGGGGACAGCCTGCCCACCCCCTGGACACCCTAAACCCCCTGGACAACCCACCACCCCCAGGGATAGCCCGACCACCCACCTCGTACCCCCTAGACAGCCCCGCCACCCCCTGGATAGCCCGCCCACCCGCTGGACACCTCTTACCCCCTGGATAGCCCCTCCACCCCAGTGGACAGCCCCACCACCCCCGTGGACAACCCACCCACCCACCCCGTACCCCCTGGACATCCCCGCCACCCCATGTACAGCCCGCCCACCCCCTAGACACCTTGTACCCCCTAGATGGCCCCCACCCCTGGATAGCCCCACCCCGACCCCCTGGACATCCCTGACACCCCTGTTGCTAGCCCACCCACCCCATGGGCACCCTGTACCCCCTGGACTGCCTCCCCACCCCCGTGAATAGCCCGCACACCCCCTAGACACCCTCCCACCAACCCCTGGACACCACCATCCCCCCAAACCCCCAACCCCCATGAAATCCCCCACCCCCTTGACACCCTGACCCCACTGAACAGCCTCGCCACCCCTGTGGACAGCCCGACCACCCCCCGTGGACATCCCGTGAACCTAGACACCCCAACCTCCTAGACCCCCACCCCTGGACACCTCCACCCCCCTAGACAGCCCTACCACTCCCGTGGACACCCTGCACCACCTGGACACCCCCCACCCCCTTGGGAAATGTATGTGATCACTCAAATAATCTACTAAAATACAAAATTTCTTTGACCTAAAATTTACTAAACTTCTGAATAATTATCCTCCACAAGTGTACATGATCTTGTACACTCATGTGTAGTTCTTCAAAGATATTTTGTAATAAATATAATTTTTTTGCCTTTTATATTATGATTCTCATATAGAGTAGTGTGTTAGTTGTGGTTTCATATAAAGTGATAAATTCTCCTTTACTTAAATATATTTTCGATGAAACTTTGATCTTATTGAATTGTTTTTGAAATAATGACTTATAATAATTTTTTTACAGATTGGATAGAAGATGGATGTATGAAACCGATCGGATCCCAAGCGATTTTGAAAACAATTTGGAGAGATTTTAAGATTTTTCATTTTACAATGCTTCATATAGTGGTCACATACACTGCCCCTATTACATGTTTGTTGGAAGACCTTGGTTGAGTCGTGAAGATGTAAAATACCATATAACCAAATATGGTTTGTAAGAAAAATACTCTGTGTGGTATCAAAATAGGGATAAACTTACATCTCAAATTTTTGATGATCCAAATGAGAGGACTGGATTAGAGAATTTGTTATGTGACCAGTTTTTGTTTATTCATCATCATGAAAAAGAAAGGATTCTGACCCAAGAAGATTTTGATATGAGCACACATGATGTGTCTAATAAAAATGATGATGTTTTCAGGGTTAAAAAATTGAATGATTCTTCCAAGACTCCAATATATCAATAGTGGGGTAAAATGAAAAGATGAAAATTCTAATCCGATTGTTTCATGGGAAAAATATGTATCGGATATCTAATACTACCATCGATTAAATTCTTACCTTCTTTAAGGTCTTACTTCTATATGATGTAGATATTCCCTCAAACCACTATATGGCATGAAAGTTAGTTGAGGAAATTGGATTTTAAAGAAACAAAATTCATGCTTTCCCGAAAGATTGTAGTTTATTCTGGGAGGAAAATTCTGAACAAAATGATTGTATAAAATGTTAAAAATCCCACTAGAAGACAAAAGCTGATGGAACACCATCCTGTGTGCCACATAAAGTAATTTTTCCCTTTCCATTGATCCCAGACTCCATAATCATTTTATTTCATATGAAATATCAATAAAAATGCGATGGAATGATACCAAGAGAAAGAAGAATAATGATGAGTTGGTTCACCCTTCAGATGGATTTTCATGGCAAAGATTTGATGCTTGATATCCTGATTTTATAGCTGACGTGTGTAATGTGATGTTGGGTCTTTCATGTGATGGTTTTATTTTTTTTTGGGAAGTTTCTTACATCGAACATTACATGTCTAGTTTTTATACACATTTATAATCTTCCCCCAATGTTGTGTATGAAAAAACCTTTCACTTTCATGAGTATACTCAGATCTAGCTCTTCTGATCCCGAAAATGATATAGAAGTATACATGAAACCTTTAATAAAAGAGTTGAAACTTCTTTGGTATGTGGGTGTGTGCACATACAATGCATGTTAGAAAGACATATTTTAGATGCATTCTATGATTATGTGGACGCTCAATGATTTTCCTACTTATGTAATGATGTATGGATGGAGCACGAAGGGAAAACTATCATGTCCTATTTGTATAAAGAATACACGATCCAGAAGACTGAAACATCATTGTAGTTTTAGTTTTATGGGACATCAACAATTCTTACCCATGGACCATCCATATAGAAATAATCATTTAAGATTTGACAATACCATGGAGACCAATGATCCACCTCAGCGTATGTCTGGAACTGATGTGCTTAATGAATTGAAAGATATCAGTTTCTTATTCGGGAGGGGTCAAATGAAATCTGGAAAGAGAAATAATGTTTCCACTAAAAACTGTTACAATTGGAAGAATAGAAGCATCTTCTTTGATTTTCCTTATTGGTGAACTAATTTGTTGCATGATTTCTTAGACGTAATGCACATTGAAAAATATACGCGAAATGTTACTTTCATTTCTTCAAAATGTTAAGGGAAAGAAAAAAGATGATTTATGGTCTTGGTGTGACTTGGTGGATTGGAAAATCAGACAAGAATTACATCATCTATGTATCAGTGAAAATAAATGTCAAGTATCTTGTGCTTCTTATGTGATGACACCTATAATAAAAAATCAATTTCTGGAAGTACTAGATACTATTAAAGTTACTGATGGATATTCAAGCAACATATCCAAACAAGTCAATAGAAGAGAGTTGAAGCTAAAATCATTGAAGACTCATGATTATCTCATATTTTAGCATGAGTTTATTCCAATAAAAATTCGTTATCTTTTTTCCAATAATGTAAGGGTGGTTGTTATTCGGTTGTGCCATTTTTTATAGATCTTTGTGCTAATAATTTTTCAATTATTTATTGAAAAAAATATTGGCAGATGCCCCATTAATTTTGTGTGAGTTAGAGAAAATATTTCCTCCATCATTTTTCACATGCATGTTGCATTTGACTTTCCATATTCCTACTGAAATACTTCTCAGTGGACCTATTTCTTTTCTTTGGATTTATCCTATTGAAAGAAATATGTACACATTAAAGTCTTATGTCAGTAACAGGAATCATCCCAAAGGTTCTATCATGAATGGTTACTTGGCTAAAGAATGTATGGATTTCTTCTCTATATATTTAGAACAGACCAATGAGAAACGAAGAAGAATAGTATGAGCAAATTGAACCCAGTTTTCCATCTCTTCCTCAAACAAAAGGAATTCTTGGATCATATACATTGATGACTTTAAGCCTTGAAGAGCGGGAGATGGCACATCGCACAGCTTTGTTCAACTTCGATTTTTTCAATGACTAAATATTGTAAGTAGATTCAATATGTATATCTTATATATATATATATATATATATTAAACTATTCATATATTTATCTATAGGGAACATAAAGTGATTATAAATAGAAAGCATTGTTCTTTATCTTTGAGAAGGAGGGAGACTTTTCATAGTAAAGAGTATTATATTTGGTTAAAATTGAAGGTAATAATATTAATGTTTAAAATAATTAAAAAAATATTTAATTAAGTTTAATATTGATTTATATTTTAGGTATTGAGTTTTCCTGCTGACTCTGTCTCTAAAAAAATAAGTGCTTTGACTTTTGGTCCTAATACTGTGGTTCGTGACTGTAAATAAATTATTATCGATGGGTACATATTTATTATCACTGAACTAGTAAAGAACATGAGAACACAACATGATGGTGTTATGGTTACGGCCACAACATATTTTTATACTAGTGCATCAGATAATAGACTACGATTTAAAAATGTAGGTTATTATGGAGTCATTGAAAAAAATAATATTGGATTATTATTTTCATGGATAAGTCATGATGATGAAATGCCCCTGGTTTGATTCAATGATTAGGTAGGGCACATTTATTGATGACTGTGGATTTTGATTAATTGATATGACTTGCAATGACATACCATCCATCCCAAATTCTGAACCTGATGTGTCTTTAGGGACACACGGGATATTTAGGACTCCCATGTTTTCACCACCAATTACATCTAAGCCTCCTCACCCATCTGTACCATATCTGATGATGATTCTCACTCCCCATAAAGCATTTGGCCAGCAATCCCTGTCATCTTCTTTTACTTATTCTTCCTTCTCTCTAGTATTTTATATTCCATCTTCTTCAAATCTTGCTCCACTAGAGTCTATCCCTGCAGAGCATACATTGGGACCAACTCCATCTGTATAGGATGTTCCATCAATTTATATGGATCCAGCGGTGCCCATTGATCATACTACTGCAGGTATACTTATACAACCCGAACAAATTTTAACACCATTATTTATTTTCATTAAAACATGTATTGATAAAATATTTGTTTTTCTTTCATAACAGATACATCTACTTATAGGAGGTGGGGGCGGGGGCATAAACGCATACATGCAGTGTGGAATAGCCACACGTAGTTGATGGTGGAATACAATGAAGATAGACAAATGATTGAAAAATCAGGGTAGCAATGTCAGATTTTTTTGGCGACGCTTGCCAAATACACCGACATCATTTCTGTTAGCCTGCTCTCAGGGAGACACCTTCCCAATGAAGTCATGGATAAAGCTTGGGCAGGGATATGAGTAAAAAATATATTGTATTTAATGGAATATATTATATATTTTTTATATGAATTAATATTTTGGTACCATCTACGGTTTAATGTTCCAGATGGTGAGGGTGCACGACCCGCACATCTAAAGGATTTAGGCGAGATTTAGAGAGCTTATAAGCATGAGATGTACATTGTATGGCATGATAGAGTGGTCACAGTGTTATAAGAGATCCCTATTGTGGATGATTTTCTATTAGAACAGTACCGACAGATGATTACTCATTGGAAGACTAGCCAATTTAAGATATTAATCACATTGGAGGAATTTAAATGAAAATTTTCATGTTTTCATTAATACTAATTATTGAATTTTATTTAGGATTAATCTGGAAGAAATAAAAAAAAATATTTATTCTAAAAAATACATCCACACATTGGGACGTATTACGATGCCAGATCATGAGAGGCATCAGGTATGACAATTTATAATTTTTTTGTACGAATTGCACTTTCTATTGTTATCTCCATAATTTATTCGATTGCTAAAGTTGTTATATAATTTCAGTTATGAAATTAATTATTTCTATCCAATTTTTAATTATGGTTTCCTACTTTCAATGTCATTGTAGAGGCATAAATTGAATATAGAAGGACGTGTTCCTTGAGAAAAACTATTTTGCTCGAGTAAAGGGAAGAAAGATGGAAGTGCGGTTAATGAATCGACTTAGAAGCAGATTGTAAGTTTTACTTGGTAGAATTACAATTTTAATCTCTATTTTTTAACCTAATAATCTATTTATATTTGTAACAGGCTGCTTTAGAGGCCCTTGAGGTTCATGAACCAGATAATTTTGGGCCAAACGATCACTTACATATGGTGTTGGGAGATGAGCACCCACTACTACAAATACAGCTTTTATCAGCGCTAAAAATGGCCTTTAACAGAACTAGAAATCTCTATTAATGCCAGAGAAGATAAAGGGGGGGGGGTCCCCTTTATCAGTGCTCTAAAAAGCATTGATAAAAGTTAAAAAATAAAAAAATTAAAAAAATAAAAAAAATCCTGCCAATTGGGGGGGGCTTTTATATCGCTCGACCCCTCTTTTACAGTGTTTTTATACCCCCTCCAGTGCTCGCACGCACCCCTCCACCCTTTATCAGTGCTAATCCCAGATTCACCCATGCACGCGCATCCTTGACTTTACCTGGATTTGATCTCGAGACCTCCCCCCTGCGTGCCTTAGGCCTTTGCCACTCCCCTATATTGATTTGTTCTCCTATTAGTGATATATCTATTTATTTATATATATATATTTAGTTATATTTATTCGTATAGTAATATATATTTATATTAATATATATATAGTTATATTAATATAAATATATAGTTATATTAATATATATATTTATAGGTATATTACTATATATATGTAGTTATATTAATATAAATATATATAGTTAGATTAATATATAGGTATATAAATATTCATATATTTGTATTTTAAATAAATTGGATATTAGTTATTATTTAGATAAAGCTAATATATTTTATATGTAAATATATTTTATTATTTATAGTTATAAATAAATTTTTATGTGTGAATATATAAAAAATATGTATATATTGTTATGTATTTGATTATAAATATTAGTTAATTATAAAAAATGATAAAATTTCAAAGAAATAATATCAATATGAATGTATTACCTTGGAATAAATTCAGTACCCACCAAAAAAACCAATAATACCCCCTTAAACGATGCTGAAAATCCACAAAATGTTAAAAAAACAGGGTACCCCGACTAAAAACTTAATTTTGGAGGCCTTCTGGACCTTTTTTGGCCTTGGAAAAACCTTGATCAGGGTCCCCTCGGGTTACAACATTTTAGAGCTTGTCGCATACTACGATTTGATATGTGGTGGAGTTCAAACGGACACCCGGATCAAAAGTTATGGCTGTTTGAAGTTCGAGTTGCATTTTCAACATAATTTGGATCTTTTTTTAATTTTTTAAATTTTTTTTAGTCTTCAAATTGTTATAAAATGACTATTACTCCATAATAATTATCAAATTATTAATTAAAAATATTTTTTTTTTAATTTTTTTATAAGCCATTTTCACTAAATATCTTATATATTAAGTGTAACTGTATATTTATACTTATCTAAAATATATTTAAAATTATATTTAAAAAATATACGTTATATTTATATAAATATAACTATATATGTATATTTAAATATTAATATATTTTTTTAATAATTTTTTTGGGAAGTAGACCCTTTATCAGCACTTAAAAAAAGCGCTGATAAAGACCCCCTTTATAGGCGCTACTAAAAAAAGCACTGATAAAGGGGTTCCCTTTAACAGTGCTAAAAAAAGTGCTGTTAAAGGGGTACATTTATCAGCCCTAAAAAAAGCACTGATAAAGGGGTACTTTTATCAGCGCTGATAAATGTACCCTTTATCATCGGTTTTTTTAGCGCTGACAATGAGTGGTGCTGGCCTTGCCCAGTTTTGTGGTAGTAACCCTGGTAGAGTACGCTGCCGACCTGTGAGGAGTATAGTTTCGATGAGGTGTTGTCCCTCCTCAAGTACGAGTTGTAATGCCACTGAGCTCCAACAGGTTAAGGAACAACCAGAACCGGATGAAAAAAGGGCCACAGAGATGGCATAACAGTCTTCTAGGGCATGAAAATGATGGAAGTTTTACGTCCAACACTTCCACCAGAGGCTAGCACAACTTATGATGAATATATGTCATCAATGAGTTCTATATACGGTGCACTAGGTGGCAATTTTAGTGGAGTTAGAGATGATGGTGAGGAGGAGGCCAAGGCGGTGGAGGAGGAGGGTGAGGAGGAGACAGAGGCGGAGGAGAAGGGAGAGGAGGCGGGTGAGGCAGAGGAGGAGTGCGATGAGGAGGCTGTGGCTGAGTATGAGGTCAAGGAAGATGGAATTGAGGAGGGTGGAGATAATGATGAGGATGATGATGAGGATGAATGTGAGGCTGATGATAACGATGATGATAGTGATGGTAATGAGGGACTAATTGATCCTTTACATTTTTGACTGATATTACTGACCTTTGATGCTTATTGATTTTTTTGCCTGAATATATGTGTGATTAGGTTGGTCACAAATTATCTTTATTATTTTATCTATAAATAATAAAACTTTACTTGATGATTTTATGTGACCGATTCAACCCTCACCTAGACAGCCCCACCCCCGTGGACAGCCCGCCCACCCCTGGAAACCCCGTACCCCTCGGGATAGCCCTGCCACCCTCGTGGAAAGCCCGCCAACCCCCTATATATCCCAACACCCCCGTGGATCTTCCACCAATCCCATGGACATAACGCCCAACCACTGGAAATCCCCTCCCCTCGTGGATAACCCGACCACCCCCGTGGAAACCCCCCCATCCTTGTGGACAGGCCCACCCACCCCCGTGGACAACCCCCACCCTCATCGATAGCCCGCACACCCACCTAGACACCCAATACCCCTGGACAGCCACTCCCACCCCCTTGGACACCCAGTACCCCCTGGATAGCCCCCACCCACCCCCTAGACAGCCCTGTCCACCCCCTGGACAGCCCCACCCACCCCTTGGACAACCCCGCCCACCCCCCTGGACAGCCCACCCACACCTAGTCATCCCCTCCCCCCGTGGACACCCCCTACCCCCTAGACGACCCCACCCACCCCCTAGATACCCTCGCCACCCCTAGACAGGCCCCACCCTCGTGGACAGCCTGCCCATCCCCCTTGGACACCCCCTACCCCCTGGACAGCCCTACCACCCCTGTTGAAAACCTGCCCACCCCCTGAAAACCCCGTACCACCTTGGACATCCCCGCCCACCCCCTGGACACCCCCTACCCCCTAGATAGCCCCCACCCCTGGAAACCCCCATGGATAACCCTTCCACCACCCTGGACAACCCCCTCCTCACCCCATAGACACCCCAACCCCCTAGATGGCCCCACCCCTCCTAGACACCACCCCACCCTCTCGACATCACCCCACTCCCCTTTGACAGTCCCCAACCCCCTGGACCACCCCCACCCCCTGGACACCACCCCACCGCCCTTGGATAGTCCCCAACCCCCTGGACCCCCACCCCCTAGACACTACCCCACCCCCTGGACACCCACCCCCTAGAAAGCCCCCTCAACCCCTTGGACATTACCCCACCCCCTGGACACCCCCATTGACATCCCCCCCACTCCCATGGACAACACCCCCTGAAAATCCCCGCCCACCGTGGATAGCCCCTCCACCCCCGTGGATAGCCCCCCACCCCCGTAGACAGCCCACCCACCCCCGTGGACAGCCCCCCACTCCCCGTGGACATCCCTCCCATCCCCTGGACACCCGTACCCCTGGACAGCCACACCCACCCCCTAGAAATCCCGTACACGCTGGAAATCCCCGCACACCACCTAGGAAACCCCACGCACCCCCTGGACAGCCCCGCCCACCCCACTAGATATCCCTCCCACCCCCTGGATATCCCCTCCCCCCGTGTACACCTTGTACCCCCTAGACAAACTCGCCCACCCCCTGGAGTGCCCTGCCACCCCTGGACAGCCCCAACCCTATGGATAGCCTGCCCACCCCCCTTGGACACCCCGTACCCCCTGGATAGCCTTTCCACCTCTATAGACAACCCGCCCACCCCCATGGACACCCCGTACCCCCTAGATAGCCCCGCCCATCCCCTAGATACCCCTACCCCCTTGGACAACCCCCACCACCCCGGACACCCCCAACCCGCTAGACGACCCCCACCCCTCCTAAACACCACCCCACCACCTAGACACCCCCTACCCCTGGACACCCTCACCCCCATGGACGCCACCCCACCCCCTGAACATTACCCCACCACCTTGGATAGCCCCCTCCCCCCAAAACCCCCTAGACCGCCCCACTCCCCAGACACCACACCCCCCCTGGACACCCCCAATCCCTAGACACCCCCACCCCCATAGATAGTCACACCCACCCCCTAGGACACCACCCCACTGCCCTTGGATAGCTTCCAACCCCCTAGACCGAACCACCCCCTGAACACCACCCCACCCCATTGAAACCCCCACCCCTAGACACCCCCACCCTTGGAAATCCCCCCAACCCTTTGGACACCACCTTACCCCTTCGACACCCCCATGGATAGCCCCCCCCCCACCCTGGACAGCCCCCCACCCCATGGACACCACCCCACCCCCTGGACACCCCTGCCCCCTAAAAATCCCCCTAACCCCCTGGAAACCACCCCACCCCATGGACACCACCCCACCCCCAGAAAAACCCCCCACCACCACCCTGGAAATCCCCCACCACCCTTGACCACTCCCACCCCTCCTGGACACTCCCATCCCCCCAGACACCCCCACCCCTAGACACCCCTACTCCCTTGGACAACCACCCCAAACCCCTAAAGAGCCCCCAACCCCCTGAATTCGGAATTTAATTCATTATCACTTTAATTAACTTATGAATTATGTGTTAATGTTATATGGGTATACTTGTTGTATGTGTATACTTGCTGTAATTACATTATGAATTATGTGTTAATTCAGTATGTGTGTAGAGGGTAATTAAATATAGAATTGGAGGTATTCAAATTTATGTATTGTGTTGGATGAATTCTGTATGAATTCATACATAATTCTGTATGTGTTATGAATGTATACATTTTAATGGTGTATTGTTTTACTTGTTGTGTGTTTATGTATTATGCAGGTCTATTGTGTATGATTTTTTGTGGAATTGCTGCAGCTGCACAGAGGGAATTGTTGCAGTTGCACAAGGGTTGCTGCACCTGCACAAGGGGAGGGCTGCAATTCGGGTTGCTACCGGTACAAAGGATATGCCAATAGTTTGAAACCGTTAGAATATGTGTAAAAGCAGAGATTATACCAACAGATTTATGAAAAATTTTGGTATAAGTATATGCCAATAGTTTTTAAACCTTTGGGATAGATAATTTTACATCATATTTACCAGTGGTTTTTGGGAAATCATTGGTAAAATTCTATCCAAACTGTTTATAAAACCGTTGGTATAGATAGAATTATTCATATTACCTATGGTTTAAAACCATTGGGAAATATTTATACCAAACGTTTGCTGAAACTATTGGTATGTACTGAATTTTTTAGACATATCCCAATGGTTATCTATGAACTGTTTGGATATGTCTATCCCTAAGGCTCAAGACCCAAAGATTTGGACTACCATTGGTATAGTTTATACCAATGGTTTTCCATCATTTAAAAATGGTTTTAAACCATTGAAAAAGATAAAATTTCTAGTAGTACACTTAAATAAAATCCTTAAAAGCTCATTAGAAAGATATGAAAGAGTCCATGGGTGATCTAATTTAAGAAGGAATGCAGTAGGCTATGTTAGAACAAATGAAGAGATAGTCACAGTATATGCATGTAATGACCCACGCCCTCTAAATATTTCCCTCCTGAGATGGAAATCCTGTAATAGAGATAATGACCCCCCGAGTGCCGCCTCCAGTAGGCCCTGTTGTGGCAACCAGTATCAAGGGTTCAAAGATCTCATAATATGGGAGGCATTACCCTTTATTAGAAAGAAAGATCGAGAGATAAGATAGGTCAACCCAAAACAACCCAATATATATACACACACACACACAAAAAGGAAATATAAAACCATCCCACATACATGTTTACAATATATCTGATACAACTCCAGAGCATCCAAAGTGAGTACCAAAAACATGGCTAAGCAGCAACATGATAACTGTCCCAAAGTTTGAGCTAGTAATGACCAACACGGTCCACATAGTCCTCCTAGAAACCCAAATGGAGTTTTATATACATTGGTGAGAATACAAGTATACTCAATAGTAAAAACAAAAGTCTCTCGTGTATAAGTGGAGGAAGAATACTAACATCCCTGTGATAAAACAAAAGAAACCAATAAAACATAACTAGGTATACTAGAAAATCCAACCTCACCAAAGTCATGATCCCAAAATAACACAAGTAATGTAATGTAATATAGTAAGCACATCGATGATAGGGTACTCCACACCACTTTCCCACTGATTAACCTCTCTCACACCCTAGCAGAAAATGTCCTGGTTCTCCCACCTCTTCCGACACTACCACATCACAACCCACCTGTACACACATGGGCCTCACAGCTACATCCCACCCATAATCACCTGGGCCTCACAACCATGTATTTCCCACATACACATGAACCACATACCATGACACATCCTGAAGACACCTGGGAACACAACATATATCATCACAAAGACACCAGGGAACACAACATGTCTCATCTCAAAGACACTTGGGAAACACAACTCTCATGCACACACCTAGGCCTCAAAAATCACAACCTACCTAAAGAGTCTTGGACTATCACCACCTAGAAGATGGAGTAGGGAAGAGTGGGTGGCCAGAAATCTATCCTCCCACCAAGATGTTGGGAAATACACCCTCCCCCACGACAATGGGCGTGTTCAAGACATAGTGCTCAACTTGGGTGAGGTGCATATAGAACATACAAGAATAATCAAGTATATAAATATACATACATACATACATACATACATACATACATACATACATACATACATACATACATACATACATACATACATACATACATACATACATACATACATACATATATATATATATATATAACAAACACTCAAAATAACCTATGGGTTTTCCGAACAAATAACCAGCCCACAAAACCACCTTTACTGCCACCTCTAAATGCCAACTACACAATAAGAAACAATTTAGTTCATAACCCCAGCCAATTCATTTAAGAAATTATCATATCTTATTAATAAATACATTTATTCAGTCCATTCCTACCCAGGATACTACCAACCACAACATGAAACAGGCCACACAGTATAAACCACACCAAGGAAGAAGAACCACAATAAAGAAACTAACATCATATTTCTGCTCCATTTAACACCTATACCAATTGCTACCATCATAATTATTCAAAGTAAACCCCCCAACCATCCTAAAAAACAAAAAAAAATAGTATCCCATAGCTACACCCATCAAAACATCTCATGATAACCATCAAAAACCCTACTTCATAAACACACTACACCCAACAATAAAAAAAACACAACCCTATTGTAGTCCCACTAAAAATTACCACTCATCTATTCCAAAATAAATTAATATCTAAACTTGAGATTCCATTACACCACCCAAACCACCCCACATAGCATAAACATGCCCATTACCCCACTATTTCACTACTCAGAACATCTTCATACACAACACACTGCCACATGAAATAGGGCAAGGCATATTCAAATTTAGAAAACATGCATTATTTAATTCCACATTGATAATTTAGGGGTGATCATAGAAGGTGTATAATCCTGAAGATTCCATTTATTTAACTGAATATAATTGTTTAATTAGTTTTATTCATATATGTTCATTCAATATAAAACCAACAACAAAAATATATAATCCATCACCAATGCGAAAACAAATACGAACAATGACCATGATTTTTAATGGGAATACAACCCATAAAATTCACAACATGGATCAAATAACAGATAAAACCATACGATCATCATCATCATCATCTTTCACTACTACAACTTGTCCTTTTATCAACACTAAAAACCAGCATTAACAATACTTTTCTAGCACTGATAAAGTTGTGCCTTTATTAGCGCTACCTTGAGTTCTAATAATAGGTCCCTTTATCAGTGCTCTTTTGGCACTGTTAAAGGTGTCCTTTATCAGCACTCAAAAAAGAGATGATAAAGGCACCTTCCCCTGCACCTGCAGAACTAGCATCTGCACACCTGCACAAACCAGCACACCTGTACAAAATAGCACCTGCACACCTACACAAAATAGCACCCGCACACAATATTTTGACAAAAATTTCTATATACATTTACTCAACATCATGAATACTGAAAAAAACACTATTATATACATTTCAAACAATTTTTTACATGGTTACAGTTACAATTATCCAACAAAAGTTAAAAAACATTAATTGTTCATCGTTTGATATCTGTGATCCGCTCTCAAAAATTGTCGACCATGGTATGTTTTGCCGAACAAAGCATCCTAACTAAAGGAAAAAAATTCAACTATATAAGAAAACAAATATTATGTTAGTAATAAAATAATGAAATAAATTAAAACATTAATATGAATGAATAAATCAATATGGATATGTGAAACTAAAATATAGAAATGATAAACTCAAATGATTTCATTCTGATAACAATGAAAGGGAATAATGTAAAATCAATATGTTTTTGGATGATTTATCTCATTTAATAAATACTGATTCTTTATATAATGAAAAGATTTAACAGTCACACCGTGTGTCAGATTGAGGTGCGGTCAATTTGTACACATCACAAATGACTCATGGATCGTTTTCCTAAAGTATCAAAACAATCCGAACCTGTTTTCTGGGTATTCCATATGTTAGTAGTGTTGTTTTCTAAAGTTAATGTCAATTTCAAACTGATATCAGACACTTTTAGCCATACTATTAACACCGTGCGTCATATTGTGGTGCGGTCAATTCGTACACCTCACAAATTACTCATGGATCATTTTCCTAAAGTATCAAAACATTCTGAACACGTTTTCTCAGTTTTCTATATGTCAGTAGTGTTGTTTTCGAAATTTTATGTCAATTTGAAATTGATTTCAGAAACTTTTAGCCATACTGGTCACACCGTGCATCAGATTGAGGTGAGGTCGATTCGTACACATCAAAAATGACTCATGGATAATTTTCTTAAAGTATAAAAACAATCTGAATACATTTGCTCGGCTTTCCATATGTCACTTGTGTTTTCTTCTAAAGTTAATGTTAATTTCAAACTGGTATCATATATTCTTAGCCATATCGGTCACACCGTGCGTCAGATTGAGGTGCGGTCAATTCGTTCATGTCAAAAATGACTAATGGATCGTTGTCCTAAAGTATCAAAACAATCCTAATGTGTTTTCTCAGTATTCCGTATGTCAGTAATGTTGTTTTCTAAAGTTAATGTAAATTTCAAACTGATATCAGATACTTTTAGCCATACCGGTCACATCGTGCACCATATTTAGGTGTAGTCGATTCGTACACCTAAAAAATTACTCATGGATCGTTTTCCTAAAGTAACAAAACAATCTGAACTCATTTTCTTGGTTTTCCTTATGTCAGTAGTTCTTAAGAGTTTCTCATTAAGTTATTCTTTACTAGAAACTCAAATCATTTCTAAAACCATTTTTCATAATCTAAGGATATGAAACATAAGAAAGGGTGATCATAGATGCTCAATAAGTGTAAACAAGGTCGATATCAATGATTATATAAAGATAAGAAAATTAGTATGAATTCACCTTCATTTTCCTATTTGTTTACATTCTTCTATCAGGTACGCTGCCCATTCGTTTCTAAACACATCTATATTGTCTTGTGAATATGAGTTTTTGAGACAGTCATAGTAGTAATGAAAAAATATAAATACACAAAGGATTAATAAATATTTTAAATGAACTAGTAATTATTTTCAAAAATACCGCTTCAGGGATTCTAGTTTGTTCATGAAATATGATCTCTTTCATAAATTTACAAACATAATAACCACAGTCCTTTCAGTTTGTTTGTTTCAGACACTACAGAAACATCGAGAAGAATAAGTAATCTGTTTTGATATGTATTTTGATAGTACAGAATAATTATATATACCATGATAGTTGTCCATTTGTATATCTTGTGCTCCTTTTCGTCCTTAGACCCTGGATTCATTCCAGCCTTTAGACGATATTCATACACCTCCCTCTCATAATATAATCCTCATTAAAAGATAATATAAATTATATAACTAGATATTTAATTCTAAAATTTTGGATATAATGTATTAAAAATTTACAATCGCCATCATGTGTGGTCAGTTTGTTGGATATCCATGCAGTGAATCCAGAAAATAAATCGGTGGAGTATTCAAATTGACTGCAATGAGCATCCAATGCTACCTAAAACCACAAAAAGGAATAAGTAATGATAGAAATGAAAATATAATTGATATGATTAAAATGTAGAGTTTTACCCCTGTAACGTTGGTATTAAAAAGAGCCTTTGAGTCATAATTTTTCATTGAAATGTTTTGAGCAGGTTTGACATTAATTCAGCCTAAAAATCGGAATCTATTTATTTTTGTTGTGTAGACATGGTGTGAGGACAAACGAGTCCAAATTTGTATTCACGGGAAAATCCCTTCAATTGTTTTTCATATATACAACTGCAAAAAATATTAAATGTATTTATCTATAATTATCATAGTATATCAGATTCTTTAAAATAAAATCATGAAAACATACCTCATGTATACATTTATAACCGAGGTACCTAGATAGTCGTGTGTGATGATTTCAGCTACATTTTTAGCACTAACGGAATCTAATGTTTCCTCTCTATACATATTTTTTTCACAAACAATTGTTTGATTATTTCCATCTTTCATTTTCTTATCCACATGATCTTGTAATGATATTAAATGTGGATATAGAACAGGCAAGGTGAAGGTTCTCTAAGTAGATTGTTTTGATCGGTTGGTTGATCCTTTTGAGTCATTATTTCATTTTAGCTCATTCCTTTTGTCCTTCTGTAATAGCATTCATCGGTTCATCCCTTTTATAATTAAATTTTAATTGTTCTTCTTGAAAAATGAATTGGAAATGGATACCTCCTGGTCAATGTGTTTTTTATGAGATTCGACGGCCATGCAACGAATGTTCCAACAACTTTTTACACCGTATGAATGTTGTCATCGTCATTTGGCATGGGTAGCTCAGCGCTTGGATCATGAGCTACATTAATCGACACTTTGAAATGACCGGTTGGAAGTGTTATGGAGTGTAGTGTGTCATTCTGCATATTAAACACCATAGCCCTCGCTATAAGGCGATGGGTGGGAGTTGAAAGGTATAAACCACTGTCATTTTCACCCTGTAGAATATCATTACAAGAAAGGTATCAGTGTCTATGTGATTCACATTTCAAAAAAACAAATATTTGAATATTAATTACCTCAGTTAAGTTAGGTCTTTGAGGGTAATGGCTCGCCTCAAAGCTGGTAGGGGGTGGGGCGGGTTGTTCTTGAGTTTTTTCTTCTCTTCGCCTCTCCCCCGTCAATGTTTCTAGCAACTATCCCTGACATTGTAATTTTTATTCAAGGTCAGATAGTCTAACTCTTGTCATTTTAATTTCTTTAGTTTATTCCTCCTCTTGTTTTTTTTTTCTGAAAATATGCCTGAGGTGTCACCCCATAACCCTCTGATGCGGCCATACTGTTTTGGCTATTTCAAGGCCACTGAAAGTATGTCTGCATCTGGTGCAGGTGTTGTTGATTCCTGTGACTATGTCAAATAGAAAAAATGGGAAAATAATTAATCATCATTATATAATAGTGATTTAAAGCAAAACAAATTTATATTATGTCATACTTACACATGTTTCCCACACTTTTTGTTTGTTTTCATCTGTCAATTTATCTTCTTTATTAACACGATCCTCCTTCCATAGCACATGGCATGGTATGGAAGTGGATTGGGATTTAGATTCACCAATCTGCATATAAATAGAGAAACATGGTTACAGTATTGTTTTATGTCACATAAAAGTATTACAGTACTTTTAAAATATGTACCAATTGTTTTTCAATTGAAGCATACCCCGACCTTGCTTTATGGTAGGGGTATGCTGGTTTTTCTACCCATTATTTATTTTCAGCACTCATTTGTTGTTCCATAAATAAAAAACTTTCAACAAAAGTGATGAATCCAGGCAACGTTAAACAACGTGTTACCAAACAAAATGTACCTGAGAAGTTTGCTCCGCACGACGGTTGCAAAACACATCCCACGCTCCTTGGGATATCAAGTTTACATAAAGAGGAGGTGGGTGTGGCTTGATTTTCCCTTCATCATCTTTTATATGACATTTCATTAAAATGTTGCGAAATTCACTATGAACCTTTCCTGCCAATATTAATACATATTCATTGTGTGAGACATCTACTATAAATGCACTCTACAAGAGATGATGTAGAGTTATTCAATATTTTAGTATTTTATTTTATTTTATTTTAATAAATTAAATAAATTATTTTGTAATGTTACTTAAATCTCTTCCCAGATTAATGTTTTCAACCTGCTGGCAACATGCTTCCCAGACTCTATATCAATCGGCATGCATTGCCAAGTGACGATTCCAATGTAGCTACTAAACATGGCTTTGTTGGGGTTTACATGCTGGCCTCACTTATTCCATCCCACCTCATATTTGATTCCTTTTTATTTTTCCTTAAGAATTTAGGCTAAAAATGTTAAACTACGATGTGCCTATTTTTTTTCGTGCCACCGGGGTTTCATTGCCTACCATTTCCTCAGTTTCTGCATCATCATTATGTTCCTCTGAAGCGCTAGCATCGGCACTGGGACCAGCCACAACAGGTTGAGAAACCTATTGTACCTTAGCAGTGGGACTAGAAGCAACAGGTTGGGAGACCTATTGTACCTCAGTAGTAGGACCAGCTACAACAGGTTGAGAAACTTGTTGTGTCTCGGGATTGGGTGCATCAACAGGTACAGAAGTCATTATCTGCAGAAGTGGTTTAACATTTAATTTAGATCACATAAAAGCAACAGTGAATTGATAATAACATAATATAACACAATCTATATTACAATGAAAAAATAACCTGATTATTAAACTCTCTTTTTTTAAAGGCTGAAGGGATTTGAGCCCTCTATCGACTATCCACATCCCTTCATTATGGTCTCCTCTGACATACAAACCGTTGTATACATTGGGACCACTGTGAAATTACTGTGAAGTCCCAATGAAAGGGTCATTCTCCATTGAATTTTCATTTGACCCTTCAGTTGTTTTGGTTGATAACAGAACAATTGACCAATTTCGGTTTGTGGGATCTGGAACATAAAATACTTGCACTGCCTGTGATGCCATTATAAACGGTTAGTCTTTCTCCCCCTCCTTACTAAAATCAAATTTCAAGAATCCCAATTCAACTATTTTGACAACACTCCTATTATTTACGCACTTACATTGAAAAATCAGAACTTTGAATTCTGTATAATCCAACTCCCATATTTGTTTGATGATGCTAAAGTAAGGCATATTCGTATAAATTGGATTTATTTCCTTAGCACTGGAAACATGCATCACTTCAGCCACAAGTGTAACCCCACTATTCTGCATGGTACTGTCTCCATCATGTTCATTAGTAAAAAATGTATAACCATTAACTAAATAAGCATTCTAAGATAATACATAGACACTCGGTCCTCCGGCTAGCTATCAAAGTCGGTCTGAAATTGAATCTTTATTTTCATCTGACTTCTTAAAAATATGGTCCCAAAACCATCCTATAAATTGTTGATTATGTGAATATGATATCCATTTTTCATCCCTATATGGATTCAAATGCCTAAGAATTTCTTTGTGGGTTTCAACATATGGGTCAACGTTGAAATTTTTATGAAAAACATAAAGGTGGGCCTGCTCCCGATCTGTAATATTGATTGTGACAACTTGTCTTCCAGAAATTCTTTCACCCTCAAGCCGCCCGATGTGACGAGATTTCGGTAGGATAATTCTTTCCACACCACACAGGTATTCGGTATAGAATTCAACGACTTTTTCAATAATATATCTCTCCACAATACAACCCTCTGGATGACTTCAATTTTTGACATACCATTTTGAAATCTTCATATACCGTTCAATGGGGTACATCCATCTGTAATGTACAGTAACACATAGTTGAATTTCTCTCACCAAGTAGACCATCAAATGAACCATCATATCAAAAAATGAAGGCAGGAAGAACATTTCTAATTCACATAATATGAAGGAAATTTATCTTTCCATAGTTGGCAATTTCACCAGGTCTATAACTTTGTTGCATATAACTTTGAAGAAGTATCACAGTTTTGTTAATTTATGGCAGACATTCCTGGAAAAAATGCAACATAAAGAAATAAGAATGATATCTTGCATCAAAACATGGAAGTCATGTGATTTCATACCTTTTAACTTCAAATCTGTCAATGACACGAGGTTCCTGATATTTGAAGAATACCCCTCAGGAACCTTTGTGTCATTCAATAAGTTGTAAAACTGATATCTCTCCTACCTAGAAAGAGTGTAAGGAGCAGGAGGAAGAAATGTTCATTTTTCACCCTTAACTGGTGCCAACTCTTGTGGTATTCTCATCTCAACCATGTCCAACCTAGCCTTAATTCCATATTTTGTTTTTCCAGGTGTATTTAGAAACATTCTGATGAAACTATCAAATACATTTTTTTTCTAAATGCATAACATCAAGAAAATGTCTGACATACAGACAATTCTAGTATGGTAATTTAAAAAAAAATTGATCTCTTTTTCCAACCGATTTTAGTAAGGTTTTTTGAAGCCAATTTACCAAAATTAGTGTCCACATTTTTAACTTTCTCAAAAAATTGATCACCTGTTAGTGGAGACAGTGTTGTACGTTCTTCTGAACTTCCATCAAATGATGTCATCCAAGATTGGAACATATGTCATCAGGGTAGAAATCTGCGATGGCCTAGAAACACGGTTTTCGATGAATGTTTCAACCTAATTGATTGTGTACCTTGTTCGCAAATGGGACACCCTTGAATTCCTTTAATTCTATATCCTAACAAATTTCCATAAGCAGGGAAGTCATTTATCGTCCCGTACAACATGGCTCTCAAAGTGAAATCTTACTTTTTGTAAGCATCATACAAAGTAACACCTGAATCCCACAATAATATCAAATCTTCGATCAATGTAGATAAATAAACATCAATATCATTACCCGGTTGTTTTGGTCCTCATATAAGCATAGATAACATGATGTATTTTCATTTCATGCATAACCACGGTGGTAAGTTATAATTTACCAACATAACCGGCCATGTAATGTGACTGTTGCTTTGAAAACTAAAAGGATTCACTCCATCTGTACATAACTCAAGATGAAGGTTTCTCGACTCGTTTCCAAATTCAGGATACTCATGATAGATTCTCTTCCATTGAGGAGAGTCTTCCAGGTGACTTAGTATCCCATATTTAATTCTTGTATTTTCATGCCATGTCAATTTTCCTGTAGTCTCCTCACTTCCATATAGACGCCTAAACCTTGGAATGATTGGAAAGTACCATACAATTTTAGTAGAACTGGATTCATCTTTATTATATCGAGAAGCACCACTCTTTAGACATTCTTTAAGTTATTTTTTTTCCTTGAAAAATAGTATACTTTCATTCGGGAAGGCGTGTATTCTTTCAAAGATCATACCCATTGAGCGTAGCATTTGTTTGGCGTCATATGTTTGGCTCGGGAGCTCATTATATTCCAGGAACATGTCATTCAGGAGAGCAAGTAGTTCCATAAAACTGGCGTCACTCCACCCGTTATATGCTTTCGAATAATACAGCTTCAGTACGGTTGAAACTGCTGTATATTTAGTGAAACTAGCACACAATGGGGTCTTTGCATAACTTTTTAACTTCTCAAACAATTTTGGGAAATCACAAATTTCATCTTTGACGGTCCTTGTCATTTCCTCAATACGATCTTCATCATCATTCACATATGTAATCACATCCACTACTAGGATTTTAAGCTATAGCCACAGACCTATTGCCACAGTTTTATTGGTCTGTGGCTATAAGTTGTTTATAGCCATGATTTAATTACCCTTCTGTGGATAAACATCTCGGTTCTTTTTTTTGCAATCCACATTGTGTTATCCTCTCCTTGTTTTTTTGTGATCCGCGTCGGGATCTCCTATCCTTCTCCCCTGATCCTCTGCGACCCTCTTTTCCTCTCCGTCTACATCTCTCACCATGGCTCCCTCCTCCAAACGCTTCCTATCAACTCCCTCTACGCTGTCATCAATTTCTCTCATCATGAACCTTCTCTCAAAACTGTCAACCTCTCATGTTGTTCACGGTGGAATCCGCATCGTGACATCCTCCCCCGACTCTGCCACCCAACTCTACCACCCTGTAGACACTACCCCGGAACAGCCGCCCACCTCCTCCTCTGGCGCGCCTCTGATGTGGCTACCCCACCTCTATAGATCCTCCTCCTCCTCGGCCGGTCAGACCTCCTAATTACCCACTGAAGGTATTTAGGGTTTTAACTTCTAAAATTTCACTCATGTGTATTTTCTCCAACGGATGGATATTAGGATGTACACCGGTTGTATGCATAAAGAGCACCTGTACGGTGGAAACCCAAGTCACCAAGGGTGTTGTTTTCCATTATATATTTAAACTGTTGTCATTGAGATATTTATTCAAGTATTATTTTTGGGTTGAGATTGTTATTTTTTTTGACTCTTGGCATGAGGTGGAAATAGAATCTGAGTTCATGAATCATACTTGATATATTGGTATTTTTCTACATGTTCATGAATACTTTTCTATGAAAAATAGTTTTAAAAAAGTAAATTCTATTTAGAAAGTGGGTTTGAGAAAGTAATATTTGTGGTAATGTTTTTGGAAAATTAATTTCAAATTGGTTTTGATTAATTAAAACATCTACAATATATGAATTGGTGTTTTCTAGAATAACCTATTGACGATGTATTAATTAATAGAATCTATAATAGTGGTTTTCACGTGTTTTTGTTTGATTTATGATATCTTAATCATGTTTATATGGTAGATGAAAACCTTTAGTTGGTTTGTTAGGATATTAGATTCCTAGTAGTTTGGAGTACGATGGTTATGTATTGGGTATAGTTTGGATCTGTCTTTGGGGTTTGGGTTGGTGGTAATCCTTCAAGTCAGTGGATCTTGTAATGGGTTTTCTTGATGTTTTGATGTAAAACTCTCAATATAGAGAATTTTGGTGATTTCTGGGTGATTTTATTGTGTATTTTTATTAGGAAGTTTCTTATTAGATCAGTTAAGGGGTGGCTGGTTTCTTATTATCAGGGGTGAATGTTTGGGGTTTGGTTGTTATGTTTGGTGTGTAGGAGAGTAACCCTTAGATTATTATGATAAACCCTAGGTGTTTTGGAAATGATATTTTGTTATGAAGTATAAATTAAAGGTAGTTTCATGATTTTGTGGTAATAATTCATGCTTAGGATTGTGGCGCGATTGGTTTCTAATTAGTAATGTTGTTATTACTAAATAATGTTGATTCAAAATTCATCAACAAAGCATTTAATTAGGATGGCATTGTGTTCTCATGGGAAATATGATCAAGTGGTTGTTTCCCTCATATTATGTTACAACTACTTTGATCCATTTACCAAGGCCTTTGAAAAGGAAAAAATGGTTTTCTAAGTTATCCATGAGTTCTAGGAGTAGCAGTATCTAATTTTCAGTAGTGACATGGGATCGTAGGATGTTTAGAATATGTTGAAGAAAGTTTAGTTCCTATTTGAAAGGATTGAAACAATAGAGGATATATGTGTGAAACTAGAATTTTTTAAATTCAAAGGAGATGAATTAGAATGGATAAATACATTTGATCATAAGGAATGAGGAGGTTTTATTGATCGAGTTTTAGTCCCTCTTCTATGAGAGGCTATGGTAGATTTACTGAATAAGAGCATGTTTTGGAAATTCATGGAGCTATATAATTTTTGGGTCAGGATCTTCTATAGTGATCATGATGTGATATTAGGAACTAGACATGTGTATGTAGGATTGATGATGGTATCGATAGTACTATAGTGAGGCGATTTATAATCATCTTTTTTGAGTGAAATCTATATAAAGGGATGGTGATCATTATCAAGGTTGTGAAATGTATTAACTTATATAGTAAATGGATGAATTTATTGTCTGGAGTTGGATGTTGGATGAACCATATTTGGTTCCAAGACCGCACCAAAATTAATGATTTAGCTACAGTGGTTGGTATAGTCAGTGTGTTCAGTTAATTATGAGGAGTTTATATTGGTAAATATTCTATTTAGAGCTTCTATATTTCTAAGATGTCATTCAGATCAATGTGTTGGGTTAATTATTAATATTTTATATTGTAGTGGGCCAGTTCTTGACAATTATAGTGTGGAGTTTAAAAGGGATCCTAAAAAGGGTACTCTAAAGGCTGTTTAAAGTGTGTGTGGAAGGAAAACCATGTAGTCCAAATTGTTAATAATTTATGACATAGATTCCATAAAAATAATAATTTTTGAAAGATAAAAGGAAAGAACCAATTATCGCATGTTCGGAAATAGTTTCTAAAAAGAAGGAATATACAATCAAGAAGAAGAAAGATCATGCACCAAAAGATTGTCTAATCATATTAGCAAACTAGTTTGAAAAATACAAGAGGATTAAGTAAGAATAAAAGAAGGAAAATTCTCTACTTTATAAAATTCATAAACCTATATAAACTAAGAATAAAGGTGAATTCCAAAAGAAGAACATGCTAAAAAATGAGGTTTCAATCTAGAAAATTAAGAAGGATATATGCATGAAGAGTTTTTGGTATTTTATACATTCAAGGAATGGATTTTATAGGTTAAGTAAAATGTCTAATCCCTACTTTATAGCTTTATTAAGGATCATGTTATTTAGTATTGGGATGTACATATCAATTTGTATATTATTTTTTCATTGTTGGTTATGGATTCATGTATCATTTATCCTGTGCAGTTGACACACTGATCACATATATATAAGATGTTGTTATATCTCATTTATTTTCTCACTATTTTCTTATAGGTGGTTTCTTATGATAATACCGGTTCTATCCACCACCATCGAAGACAATGAGTTCAAGATTTGGGTAAGGTTTATTCCGTTTTTATTCTTTGGACCAATTTTAATTAGGGATTTTTTGATTTTTGGGTTCCTTATATTTTTTTTTGTGTGTTTTGGATTTTGTTGAGGTGGATTCGAGTCGCCATTGAAGAAGGCTTACATGTGTATTCATAGGTAGGCATATGCATATATAATTTCCCACTTTATATATATTCCCTCACGGCAGTTTGAATATATATATTGGGGCTAGGTGTGATTATATATAGATATGAAAAATGCATACGTGTGTAAGTGTAAAAGGGTATATGCAAGTATAAACATATATCTAAGGACCCCCTTGTGCATATTTGGCCATGAAAATATGTACATAGGGGCTAGGTGTCCTTATATATATGTTAAGTTTCATATGCGTGCAAGCAGAAAAAAGGAAGATTCAAGTTGTCATCGTCAAAAGAAAACACAGCTTGAGGTTGAGGTAGGGTCCCTCTCCTAGCCTATTTATTTCAAGAATGTTTTAAATTGCATTTAGTTTACTTCTTAATTCTGCATGTTTATATGAAATTTCAAGTCTTGAATAAGTGTTAGTTAAGATAATTGTTTCATTTGATAAATAAGTCATGGTTTTGTAATAAAACCCCTCCAATGGAGGTGCGCTGTCTGCGAAAACTCACAGTGGTATACCTTGCTTTACATTATTGCATTGATGTTTTCCTTATACTTGATGTCATTGTTAGTCATAAAGCATACATCATACTTGACCCTCTTTATATCCCTGTAGGGGGTTTCCCTCTTTTTATTAAAACGGTTGTTTGAACCAAGACACTCTTTAAGTGCCGTTAGACTTTTAAGATGGGTCCCATGTTGTGTGACCATGTCACATGGAATGTGATATTTAAATCCAACCAAAAGCCCATTTCCACAGCCCAGGGGTCCCATAGTACCAATAATGTCAGATTACATGTTATGTAACCTGTGATTTTCCTGATCCCATGGGGTATTCCTCTAGGTATTCCTACACATTGCTAGATCTACAAACCTCACCGAATTAGGTATATCAGGGGTCATCCAATCCTGTATTCATCACAGATTAGCATTCATTTCATTAAATATTCTGAGAAAACATCCTCTCATGCCATCCATATCATCCTATTTGAAACTAAGTGAAACAGATACTCCAATTCCATTCTAATCCACCTCCAAAATCCATGATAAAAATGACATAAATTGCCCTCATGAAAAACAAGGTCAAGGAAGGCAATGATTACCCAGTGGAAAACCACCAACCAACCAATGGCCACAAAATTTTTGGATCCAACCATCAACCATACAGTAGTTAGTCTAGTTCCAACCCTCCCCCACTATCACTATTAATATGTTCATGGTGATTTATAATAGCTAACTGGTCGCCCCATATACCGCTTTTTAGGAACACCACATACTTATTCCCCCCTTTACTAAATCCATCCACCCGAAACATAAAATTTCAATTAAAAATTAATCATTTTAAGTATAAATCACCAAAATTAAATTTTAAGAACCCAAAAAAGAAATACATAGTCATTACAAACTATCCACTATAAAATTTCTCATCCATGAGAAACATTACTAAGCATCACTGGTGACTTATGGTTTTAGGGGTTTGGAGCTGCCTTCGGGCCTACTCCTTCCCTTCATAGTTTCCCATCCTTCACCTTATCTATTATTAGGTACCTTGAAGTCTCATTTAACTTCTTCTTCTACTTATTTTTTCCTGTGGTTTGACATGCATCAATTTTGAAATCACTTCTTTCAAGATCGATCACTAGTATTCAGGTTAACCAAAATGTTTCAGTATTTTTCAAATGTTTTCTTGCAGTTAAACATTATTCCCCCAAATTTACTAATTATTTACTTCCCTAATAGAAGAATTGATCCACCATAGGTGTACTGAACTAAGTTCACATTGATACTCTCTCAGATTGCATGAAGTGGTGGATCTAGCTTTGTCTGTGTCCAAATATTCATGTTCTTTCAACTATTAACCATGTTTCCTCTACCAGTGGAACCTAATTGTTCACTTTTGGAGAGACTCTCAGTTTTCATCTCAATGGATTTAGATTATCAAATTGCATCTGCCTTTTTAAAATCCTTCTTTTCTTACTATTTGCAGCAACATTCTTGGAAATATTTTAGGTCGATCAGAAGATTATTAAAGGGAAACATCACATTCATTATTTTTTGTTTGTAGAGCTTGACCTGTCTAAGAAACATCTAGAGTTTATTTGGTTCTCTGCTGAAAAATAGTTCAATGTTAAACAACACAT
Source organism: Viscum album (assembly GCA_963277665.1). Classification (NCBI taxonomy): domain Eukaryota; kingdom Viridiplantae; phylum Streptophyta; class Magnoliopsida; order Santalales; family Viscaceae; genus Viscum; species Viscum album. The sequence goes on from OY728146.1 coordinate 1,790,062,696, forward strand.
TTTCTAGGAAACATAGGAGGAGTACTTTTCTTCCTATTTTCTTTAAGGAAATTCCATAGTGAACCACTAGAGTCTAGGTCCAAAGGTATATTCAAGGTTTAATCTTGCACTCATCTTGGTGGGGAACATGTGTTTTATGCTTCTCTAGCTAGTGATTCACTGGACACCAAGGGTACTTTGACACATGGAGGGGAGGTGAGGAGAATCATCTAGTCAAAGTGTCCTTTAAACTCAATAAGGATATAATTCTCTGAATGTTTTGAAGATCATCCGGTACAAAACCCATGTGCTTCAGATAAAACTAATCCTAAGGAGGGACGAGTGTCTCCTACTTCTTTTTCTATTTAAAAATCAGGCACCACAGTACCTAAGAGATTGTCAAGGGTTATAAGCAAGAATCCTGAAACATATGAGATAAAATCCAAAGAAGATGAGGATTATCTGGCCATGAAGACTATGGAACCTATTAAGAAAGAATCCCATGTGTGTTTAGGAGCTCATAGTCTATAATATGATCATGTTCGGGGTGGCAGGGGGCAGGGTGTGGGTGGAGGGGGCATGGGGCAGGGGGCAGGGGGGATGTCTGCAGGGCAGGGGGGGTCGAAATGTTTCCCCGCCTCAACCCGCTCCCTTCGCTGCTGACCGGAAGATGATTCCCTAGAGATGTCGCTGGACCGAGCCAACACGTCGTGTTCATGCCGCGGACACTCGGCGGTCACGCCGCGGTCATGTCGCGGTCACGCCACGGTCACACCGTGAATTGGCCCTGCTCGAGGAAAACACCCTCTGGCGGTTCGCAGTGATAGTATTCCATGACTCGTGTGATCAATGTTGAGACTAACTAATCAAAATTTCTTCTGGTTGGGTGATGACCGGAATGTTTCCCCGCCTCCTCTCGGTCCCTTCACTCCGGGCCGGAAGATGCTGCCCCGTGGATGTTGCTGGACCGGGCAAACACGCTGCGGTCATGCCGCGGTCACACTGTGATTTGGCCCTGCTCTAGGACGACACCCCATGACAGTTCGCAGTGATAACATTCCATGATTCTTGTGATCAATGTTGAGTTGAACTAATCACAATTTATGCAGGTGTGGTGATGGCCAGAATTTTTCCCCGCCTCCTCCTGCTTCCTTCGTTCCTGGATGGAAAATGCTACCCCGCGGATGTCACTGGACCGAGCCAACACACCGCGGTCACGCCGCGGTCACGCTGTGATTTGGACCTGCTCCAGGACGACACCCCGTAGTGGTTCACAATGATAGTATTACATGAGTCCTGTGATCAATGTTGAGACTGACTAATCACAATTTCTGCCAGCGGGGCGATGACCGGAATGTTACCCCGACTCCTCCTGCTCTCTTTGCTCCTAGCTGGAAGATTCTCCCCCACAGATGTCGCTGGACACGGCCAACACGCTGCGGTAATGCCGCGGTCACGCCGTGGTCACGCCTCGGTCCCACCGTGATCACGCCACAGTAATCTCATGATTTGGCCCTCCTCCAGGATGAAACCTCACAGCGGTTCACTGTGATAGTATTCCACAAGTTTTGTGATCAATGTTGAGACTGACTAATCACAATTTCTACCAGTGGGGCGATGGCCAGAATGTTGCCCCGCTTCCTCCCGCTCTCTTTGCTCCTGGCCGAAAGATTCTCCCCCGCGGATGTTGCTGGACCAGGACAACATGCCGCGGTCACACCGTGGTCACATCGTGGTCACGCCGCGGTCATCCCACGGTCACGCCATGGTCACGACGCAGTCACGCTGCGGTCACGCCGTGGTTACGCTGTAGTCACGCCGTGTTAAGGCTATTATTTGGCCCTGCTTTGGCCCCATTCATCCCACACTAGCCCCCTTCCACCTTCATTTCAGCTCGCTGCTACCAGCATTCCAGACCGCAACAGCCCCCCCTGCCACCTTCGAATCAGCCCCCACCATCCCCCCTACACCTGCAACCATCCCCCTTCCACCAGTATTCTAGCCCCATTCCACCTGAATTCGAGCCTGCATAAGCCCCCAGCCACCTGTTATCTATCCCGAACCAGCCACCACACCTGGCACCACCCCAATCCTCCTGCAAAACACTCATGCCAGCCCTCTGCCACTGGAAAAACATCCCTATCCACCAGTTCCAGCCCTCACCAGCCCCGACCTCCTACATCCTAGCCCGCACCAGCCCCTACTACATGCCCAACAGCCCATAGCCACCTGAAATCCAGTCCACACTAGCCCACTACCACATATTCCGGCCCGCACCAGCCCCCTGTTATCCCCCTGCCTCCTGCCTTCCCGCCCACGCCAGACACTCCAGCCCGCACCAGCCACCGCACCAGCCCCCAGCCCCCAGCCCTCAGCCTCCTATATTCTAGGATGCATGAGAAAAACTCCATGAAAATCACAAAAAGGAAAGGAGAAAGAGGATCCCCTTTCCTACGCCCTCTTTTCCCCAAAAAGTATCGATGTAAACTACCATTAATATTCACCGAGAACATTGGGGTAGATGGGCATATTTTAACCCAAGACGAGAACCTATCCAGAAAGCCGAGAAGATCCAAAGCATCCCATAAGAAGTCCCACCTGACCAAATCAAAAGCCTTGAATAAATCGTTCATGAAGGTACACCTAGGAACCCCAAAATCAAGATGTTAGCCCCATAATAATTGTTGGGTAACGAGATTCTTAGGATGAATTGGTTTTGGTACTGATGGTTGAGGATATTTTTATCTAACTTTAGATTTATGAGTCTCTTAAGGTTATTTTTGTAACCATCCTACTAGAGGGTCTAAGTTATAAGTGGTGGAAGTATGTTATTCAGACTAAGACAGGAAAAGTCTATTCTTGGAAAAGTTTAAAGGCATTGTTAATTTAGTATTCTTTCATAATGAAGTGAAGGTACTGATGGCTATAGAATTTTCAAGGAGGGGATGTCCAGGTGGGTTGTCCAAGGGCTGTCCGGGGGGGGGGGGTGCCTGGGGGTCTGCAGGGGTAGGGGGGAGGGTGGATGTGGGGAGTCTAGGAGGGGCTATCCAGGGGGTGTCTAAGGGCTGTCCGGGGGGGAGGGGGGTGGGTCATTAGGGCAGGGTGTAGGTGGGGTGTCCAAGGGCTATCCAGGGGGGTGGAGGGGGGTATATAGGGCAGGGGGTGCAGGTGGGGTATCTAGGAGGGGCTGTTCGGGGGAGTGGGGGGGGGGGGCTGATTTGAAGAGATAAACCCATGAGAAATGGGGCCTAACCTCATAGAAATAATTTTGCTAATTATTTTTGGAAAGGTATTCCCAATAGAAATAGGTCTGAAATCCTTTACATCCACTACATTTTACTTTTTTGGGATCAGGGCAGTAAAATTGTTGTTGATTCCATATGGAAATGAGGCATGGTTAAAGAACTCCCTCATAGCGTTAAGGAGTTCATAAAGAACTATGTCCTAGTAGAACATAAATAATTAATATTTGAACCGATTAGGACCAGCCACACTCTCAAGATTTAGAGAAAAATGGAACTCTTAACCTCATTCTCATCAAGGGATGCAACAAGGGAGATTTCTGGATTGGTGTAGCCTGATCTAGTTGGGCCAAATGCTTGTGGACAACAACTATTTTGGGTTGAGCTCACCGTAGCATCTCTGAATACTGTAGCAGAGCTGACCAGACAACACCGATAGGCACTGTAGCATCTCTGACTACTGTATCGAAGCTGACCGACCGACACTAATAGGCACTGTAGAAGTGAGGACTTTGGATTCAACTTTACTGTAGCACTTTTGACTTCCATCCAGCAGCCACTGTAGCTCTTTTGACAAAGCTGGAAGCCATTCACTATAGCGACGCATACTCACTTTTTGAACAGCGATCATCTTCTCCATTGTTTTATATCCCATTTTCTGGCTAGGTTTACGACTGAAAAATCCTCTTTAATTTTGTGCTCCCAAAGAGTAAAATTCTTCCTCTCTCGTGGATGTAGGGATTATTCTCGAACTATGTAAATCGTTGTGTTCTCATTGTTTTCTTTTCTTCTACATTTTGTTTCGTTTCTCGTTTCTGTCGTTGTGACTCCCGACGATTCTACAACAACATGAAACCTGGACGTGATGGAAGTTTTTGGCCGTAGTCACTATGCCCAGGTATACAACCATGCTGTCCACACCCATTTTGACAAGACAGAAAAGTGGGGGCTAATATGGGAGGATCAGGCCTGATGGCACCTTGACAAGGAATCCTAGGAAGACCCTACGACATCTGTTAAACCATGAATGGGAGGAAAGAAGAAACAATGGATTACGTTTTCAGTGTGGAAAACCTTATAGTTCAACGCACAAATGCCCATATTCAAAGATGAGAGTGCTAATCTTGGGTAAAGATAAAGTACACCGAGACAAGAAAGCATAAGTGATGACAGGGGTTGTTGCACCAGATGAAGGGGTGTCCTAGGACGAGGCAGAATGTCAGGTTTTATAGAATCATAGGATAAGATCCTACTATAAAGCCCAAAATAGAGAAGAATTATACTCCATGAAAGTGGAGGGTTGTGTGTCTAACATCCCCATTTTAATCCGAGTGGATAGCGACACAACTCACAATTTCATTTCACCTATGTTGGATACCCCACTAGGCATTGTCTTCCTCAACGCAAACCAACAATGTGTCAAACTTGGGGATGGTCATAGAATGTGGTCCCTTGGTCTATTCCAAAAATTCTGTGACGCAGATGTCTTGGATTTTGGAGGACTGGATTTAATTCTAGGAATTTCCTGGTTGTGAACTTTGGGCGACGTCCAAATTAATTGGAAGTCAAAGACCACGAAATTCAGTGTTGGGGCCAAGTGTATACTCTTCAAGAAGTTGTTTGGGCATAGCAGGTAGTCTCCTTACATGTTATAACCAGTAATCTCAATGGGGGGAGGCAATATTCAAAGGCAGTAGGAAAATCTGAACTCTATGGGAACAAACTTCTATGGAAGCAACCACATGGTATGGAAACCTCACTCAACAATATTCGGAAGCTTCAGCTACAAAATATATTCAAGAAACTACAAATAGTGTTTAGTGAACCCCAAGGCCTCCCTCTATGGTGACAAAGCGACCATAAAATCAATTTGGTTCTGGGGATAGGCCTGGTATCAGTTACACCCTATTGATACCCACACTCTCAAAAGAACAAGATTGAAAGGATAGTCTGAGAACTGATTCAATTAGGAACCATCCGTACTGGCCCAAGTGTTTACTCTAGTACAGTCTTATTATTAAAACAAACAAGATGGTTCATGATGGGAGTGCGTGGACTACTGGGCCCTCAACAAGGTAACAAGACTTGAAAAGTTCCCAATACCAATTTTCAAATAATTATTAGATGAATTGCATGGGGCGACTTATTTCTCTAAACTAGACCTTAAATTCAGCTACCATCAGATCCAGATCCGTGATGAATATGTGGAAAAGACAGTTTTCCACACGAAAAATGGCCACCATGAATACTTGGTAATTCCATTTGGACTCACTAATGTCCCATGAACTTTCCAAGCCACTATAAACAAACTATTCTGGCCCCTACTCCAAAAGTTTGTTCTTATATTTTTCGACGATATTTTAATTTACAGTTAGGAGTGGAACAACCATTTACCACATTGGGAATCCGTATTAAAGATTTTTTAGGATAAAAATATCTTTTTCAATCAAAATAAATGTTCATTTGATCAACATGAGGTTTCCTATATGGGTCACATTATTTCACCAGCAAGGGTTTCCATGGACCCCTCTAAAATTCAAACGGTTTCGAACTGGAAGATTCCTGATTTTGTCAAGGGTTCCTGCAGGTTTTTGGGCCTCAGTGGGTATTACAGAACATTCATTTGGGGTTATTGAACCATTGCTTAACCCCTTTCGACGTTGAATCGAAAGGAAAAGTTCTATTGGATTGAGGAAACACGACAAGCCTTCGACCACTTGCAGAGTGCTATTACAATTTCCCCAGTTATCTTTTTACCTAACTTCTCTAAAATATTTGAGGTCCAGTGTGATGCGTCCATCCACGACATGGGTGAAGGGATCATGCTAGACCAAAAACTTGTTGCTTACTTCAGCAAAGCCTGGTCCGAGTAGAATCTCTCTAAATCTACCTATGAAAAGGAGATCATAGTGTTAGATCTAAGCCATCCAACACTAGCGACTCTATGTGTTGGGCATGCCTTATATAGTGTTTTCTACCCAGCGGAGCCTGAAATTATTATTACAAAAATGCATAACTACAGAGGATTATCAATTTTGGATTACAAAAATAGCTGGGGTATCGCTTTGAAGTCAAATATAATCCGGGCAGATACCGCACAACCGTTGATGCTCTCTCCCGGAAGGAGGAAGCCCAATACGAACTCCACCTATGCCAATCTTGTTCGATGTGGCCCAAAGAAAATGACCTTTTGGTCGGTGTCCACAATGATCCTTACCTCGGAAAGATTATACATCAGTTATAGTCTGGTGGTGAAGCCCCTAAAGGATTCACTTATTCACTTGACACACTTTGGTTTAAGGGACGATTGGTGATATTGACTACATCCCATTGGATTATAACACTGATAGAAGAATTTCATGCCTCCCCCCATGGGGGGAATTCAGGTTACCATAGAACTTACAGGGTGGCCATGTGACAAGTTTTGAATTATGTTCAGCAGTGAAATATGTGTTAATGATGTAATTATTCTACCTCATCACCAGCAGGACTATTACAACCCTTGGAGATTCCTGATGCAGTGTGGGAGGATATTTAAATTGATTTTATTACAGGTCTACCCAAATCTAAGGTATTTTACGCGATCTTTGTGGTCATGGACAGACTCTAAATATGACCACTTTGTTTCCTTGAAGCATCCCTTTATAGAAAAGGTAATAGCTGAACTTTTCATTAGAGAGGTTGTCCGGCTTCCTGGAATTCCCAAATCAATTGTTAGTGATCACGATCCACTATTTCTAATCCATTTCTAGGTATAACTATTTAAGCTGCAGGACATTAAGTTTAAGATGAGTTTTACTTACCATCCGCAAATGGATGGTCGGACGAAATCAACTGGTGCTTAGAAACCTATCTCCAAAGCTTTGCTAGTGAGCAGCCAAAAGGGTGGTCCTTATGGCTACCTTGGGAATAACTCCCCTACAACACTACTTGGCATGTAAAAATCAATTACACTCTTTTGAGTTTGTCTATGGATGGAAACCCCCAACTATCTTTACTTTCCTACCTAGTGAGGTACAGGTCGAGGCCGTCACGTAGGCATTACTAGATGGTGATGAGACCCAAAAGCAATCAAGTATAACCGATCCCGTGCCCTAAATTACATGCAGTGGCAAGCAAATAAACTTCGTGACCTTTATTTTCAAGTTGGAGACCAAGTTTATTTGAAGCTTTGCCTCTACCGCCAACAATTAGCCGCTCACCGCATTAACCAGAAGTTGTTTTCCATATGGTTTTTTTACCATACTTCAAAAAGATGGTCTTGTAGCCTATAAGATGAAATTACCTCCTGAAACACGCATCATCTAGTTTTTCACATATCCCAGCTTAAGAAAGTTATTAGCACTCAGGCTTTACCATCCAAACTACCCAATGACTTAGACATGGACTCTACAGAAGCAATTGAGCCCAAGGAAGAGATCTCCAAACGCACTGTTCTACATGACAGTTTGGCAGTCCCCCAATGGATGATCAAATGGAAGGGGCGCCCAGTGGATGAAGAAACTTGGGAGCACAACTACCTTCTTCGAAATAAATTCCCTTCCTTCAGTCTTGCGGACATAACTGATCTTCCGAATATGGAGAGTGATAGGCCAAGAGATCCCCCAGGCACTTAGAAAGTATATACCAGGAGGGGGGGTGTCCAGGTTCTTGGGGGGTTTCTAGGGTCGTGGGGGGGGGGGGGGGTCTATCCTGGGGGGTCGGTCCAGGGTCTATCTAGGGGGGGTTATCTTGGGGGTCTGGGGGGGTGTCTTGGTTTGGGGGGGGGGTAGGGCTGGCATGGGGGGTGGGGGAACTAGCAGGGGAGGTGGTGAAACTAGCGGGGGGGGGGGGGGGGGACTGGCAGGGGGAGGGGGTAACTGGAAAGGGGGTTCAAGGGGTGGGGTGTCCAGGTTCTGGGGGGGGGGGTGTCCAGGGGGATCTGTCCAGGGTCTGGGGAGGGGGTGTCTATGTTTGGGGGGGGGGGGGGTTCAGGGTCCGTCTAGGAGGGTGGGAGGGGGGTCTGTCTAGGGGAGTGGGGGGGGGGGGGGGTATGGGAGGTGTCTAGGTTCTGGGGGGGTGGCTGTCTAGGGGAGTGGAGGTCTGGGTTGTCCCGGGGGATCTGTCCAGGGTCTGGGGGGTGTCCTGGGTATATCTGGGGGGTGTCCAGGGTCTGTCCGTGGGGTTTCCAAGGTCTATTTGGGGGGGTGTCCAGGGTCTGGGGGGGGGGTGTCTTGAGTCTATCTGGGGGGGGGGGGTGTGCATGGTCTGTCTAGGGTCTATCCGGGGGGTGTCCAGGGTGTGTCTGGGGGGTGTCCAGGGTCTATCCGGGGGGTGTCCAGGGTGTGTCCGGGGGTGTCCGGGGTCTGTCTGGGGGGTGTCTAGGGTTTGGGGGGAGGTGTCAAGGGTTTGTCTGGGGGGGGGGGGGGTGTATAGGGTCTATCCAGGAGGGTGGATTTGTAAGGGGGGCTGTCTAGGGGGGGTGTCCAGTGTCCAAGAGGGAGGTTTCTGTAGGGGGTGGGGTACTGCAGGGGGGGAGCATGTAGGGGGTGGGGGCTATTTTTTTATGGTTTTCCAGACCCTATAGCCATGGTTTTTAACCATGTCTATAGGTCTATTTCCACAGTTACAAACCGTAGATAAAGGTCTAATTCCATAGTTTATAACCATGGAAATAAACTGTATCCCTCCTCTAGTATATCCATGGTTCTAAACTGTGGGTATAGAGATATTACCACTATTTGAACCGTGGCTATATATCTATAGACATGGTTTGAACAGTGCCTGTAGACCTATAGCTACAGTTCCAAACCGTGGCTATAAGTCTAGGCCTATAGCCATGCCAAACTTAGCCACGGTTTCTCAAACCGTGGCTATAGCCTGAATTTCCAGTAGTGATCCTCCATACGGTCATCTTTATTGTTCATACTTGTAATCATATCATATGATCCATAAAACCTAGTGTTATCATATCCACTACATACATTCTTTGTTTCCCCATGTTTATTCTGACATGTATAGCTCTGATATTTTCCATGACAGATCAAGTGTTCTTCCAACTCCTCTGGACTAATTTGTTTTGAATAACAACAGCGTAAAAACAAACAAAGGATTTGAGAAGGGTCATATGCATGATCTTTTGCAAACTTGATAAAATCTTTCACGCCTTCTTCATACTATTTTGTCAACCGATTTTCATTCATCCATTCTTTATTTATATTCATCCTATTTGAAATCCAAAGGATGAGTATATAGGTTAGGGGAGAATTAATATGAGCATAATTTAAATAAAAAACTAGATACTTCAAAAATGGTGGGGGCGTGCTCATTAATAGTCTTGGTTGAGGATGAGTATAACCTAGTTAGGTTTTCTAAGGCTATTTGAGTAGGTATTAGAGTCTTAGGCCTAAAGGAGATGGATAATATAGTTTTATATATCACATATGATGGGGAACACCCTCTTAAGGATATATAAGAGTCCTGGTGTGTGTGATGAGTAGGATATTCCATATAGGGATTGGTGAAGTGTGACATAGAGGATTTACTCCTTATAATAGGATTAAGAGATCTCCAAGGGGAGATATGATATAAGTTAGGGTCATGGTAATAGTCTAGATGACTTAGCATAGGGTATCCAAGGCCCACCTAGGAATTTTATACATAATACCATCAACCTACTCATGTATGATCACTTATAATATGTGGTAAGAATCATTAATCTTATATAAGGTCTATACATACACTAATGATCTTTTGTAGGTTGAATGATAAAATATTAGTAGGACACCAATAATGGGGAACCTAATATAAATCATAATATACTAGGTTTATCTATATGATTGAAAATAAATAAAAAAACACATTATGAAAGAAATAAAGTAAGATTGTTGTATGGTAACTAATAAAACAAAAAAAGAAATAACACTATATTCAATGAGAATCAATACATTAAACCATGGTTTCCAAAAAACAATCTTTGTTGAGTCAATAAGGTTTTCCTGATGACTTTTCCATTCCTTCTTGTTTTTAAAATCACAAACACCATATCTTAAAGCAAATCTTATTTTACCCCTATTTTACTTCTATAAGGAAAATTTCCTTACCCAAGGAAATTTACCCCTACCTTATTTTCTTTTCTCAAATCAAAATTCTTCTAAGTGTGTAATTCGGATATAATCCTCAGAATCATACAATACTTAGATGTGAGGTATTATATTTATGACTCTGAATTCCTGTTACAAACTTTTATGAAGTTCTACTCTGAATTCCCTATTACGAACTTTATGAAGTTCAACTCTGAATTCTGATTACGAACTTATATAAAGTTCTAACTGCTAATTCTGATGATGAATTTTGATTACGAATTCTAATGATGAATTCTGATTACGAATTCTCATTACGAATTATGATGATGAATTCTGATTACGAATTCTCATTACGAATTCTGATGATGAATTCTGATTACGAATTCTCATTATGAATTATGATGATGAATTCTGATTATGAATTCCCATTATGAATTCTGATAATGAATTCTGATTAAAAATTCTGATGATGAATTCTGATTATGAATTCTCATTATGAATTCTGATGATAAATTCTGATTACGAATTCTCATCACGAATTCTGATGAAGAAATATGATTATGATTTTTCATTACAAATTCCTTAAGAAAAACAGAATATGAATATCTTAGTACTACAGACTCTGAATTCAGTTTTTACTAAGATTCCAAACATTCATTTACCTTCATTTCGAATATTAGTTTTGGTAATTCTTACAGTCATTTTGTTATAAAATGATGTCGTGCCTTCAGTTATCAATTAACTATTTCTTGAATGAAATTTGTAAAGGTCACTCCAAAATTCAAGGAAGAATATAACCATTGGAGGATGGAGCCGAACGTTGGAGCTTTTCCTATAAATAGGATCTCATTTGAAAACACTTCACAACTTAGTCACAACTCTGACATCTGTGATTACATGCTGTTGAAATGATTTCTAGAGAGAGGCTCTTATCAACTCTCAAGTTTCATGTAGAAAGTTTGAACAATTTGTTCAAACTTTTCCTTGTGCAGATTTTCTTCGTGCGACTCCGATTGTTGCTGTGTACAATCGAGGGATTCTGGGGATAGGAATACAGAGGTTCCAACACCTTGAAGTTGAGGGCTTCCTTGTTGAGGAAGACAGAGGTGCCGACTACCTGATAGTTGAGGGCTTGTGGGGATAGCAAGACAGACTCCGATATTCATATCGAGTGATTACCCTACTATGGGTAAAATAGAATTTCTTGAAAGTATAAATCAAGGGACCTTTATCTAATATTGTTTTATACCCTCCTCTTTGGGTTAAAAGAGTTTATACTTGTTACTTGTAGTTTTACTACTTTGTTTTCTATTGTGCAATTTGTATTGTTAAGGAAATTATAACTCTCTTGTACTTCCTTACTCTTGTACTCTGATATGGTCTATACAATTTAAGGTAGAATCTTCATCTTTGTAAACTTTAGTTAAGTTCCATTTCCAGAATCACTTTTCTGGAATTTAGCAAGTTATTAGAACTTATAGAGGTATTGTGAATTATCTTGTTAAACCTTGTTAAACATAACCATCTTTAAAAGTTCCAAAGAAATTTTTAAAAGGTACAATTCACCCCCCCTCTTGTATCTAAGAATCTCATTCTTCTTTCGATCCTACCTTTGGTATTATAGAGTATATCATACTCAGACATACTATCCTAATAATTGGTATCAGAGCATTTGGTTCAATATGAATTAATCTCATGATTAGATTCAGAAGAGAATTCTTGGAATTAAATTTTTGGATTCACACTTCCGGATTAATTTTTTTCAGAATCTATTTCTCAGACTCATATAGTTCGGATTCACTTTTTCATAGAGATACTTTTACTCTATACTTTCTTGCTTAGAATATTTTCCTTGTTTATAAATTTTTTCTACTAACAAGTGTTTGTGGAAAGACTTTTCGTAAAGATGGCAGTAATAAATGTTGGTTCCATATACAATCTCAATCCAACCAGACTACCTATCTTTGATGGTAATGATTACTAATATTGGAGAGATTGCATGAATACATTCATTATCAACACTGGGGTTGAAAATTCTGTTATGCTTACCAGTGAATAAAAAATTCCTGATAAAGAAGTAAGTGCCTTTACAAATCAATAAAGGCATGAATATCAACTTAATTATAAGGTACACAATACTTTACTTTGTTCAATGACTAGAAATATATATAGCCAAATTTCATCTTGTTGAAGCATCAAATTCTATATGAAAGAAACTAGAAGTTACTCACTTTGGATATTCAAAAGTAATTGAGACCAGAAGAGCCATGCTTAGAGCTGAATATCATGGTTTTAGTTTTCCTTATGGTGAACCCATATTCATGGTGCAACATAGATTCATGACTATTGTGAATAGTTTATTATCAATGGGTGAAAAAGGATTGAATGATGAAGCCATTGTTGACAAGATCATAGACATCATGCCAAATGAGTGGGAATCTACAAGGACTGCAATTGATGAGAATAGAAAGGTTACTCAGATTACCCTTGATGAGCGGTTTGGAACTCTTATTCAGCATGAGACTAGAATGAAGAGAGGTGCTGATATTGTGATCAAGAATAATGGAAATGGAAATGTACCTTTTACTACTACTTCCAATCATATGAAAGCAATGACTCTGGAGAGAGTTACATGATCCAGATCTAAGAAAGCTGTTATCCATTCCGAATCTAGTAGAAGTGAATCCTCAGAAAATGAATTAGAAAATCTTGCTCGAAGGATGAATAAGATAGCTAGACATAGGAACTTTCAATCCAAATATAAGAAGAAGGAAAGGAAATACAAGAAAGATTATGAAGTTACATGGTATGAATTCAAGAGAGTTGGACATATGAGACCTGACTGCTCTATGCTCAAGAGAAAATAAAGAAAGGAAATGAATTCTGAGAAAAACAGAAATAAGTATTACAAGTCCAAATCTAAGAAAGTTTGGAAGGCCAATGACACATGGAGTTCTAGTGTTGGAGATTCTTCAAATGAATCTTGAGATTATTAATCTTCTGGACAGAAGAATCTTGGTCATTTAGCCAGGATACCTGTTGATAATCATTGCTAGATGTCTAAGGTATACAATGCTGAATGAATGACCAATGTTTCTTTAAATGCTAATGATAGTAAATATTATAACTCTTTAGATGAATAATCTTCTTCTGATGAATACAATACTTTATCTACCTATGAATAAGTTTCTAGGTTTTCCAAACTCCATGAGAATGAGAATTCAGAACTCATGAAAAAACATGATAAAGAAAATTCTAGGAATATTATTGTCACTAAAGAAATATCAGATCTTTCTAAAGACCTTGATAATAAAAATACTAATTTTGAAAGTATTTCATAAAATCTTGAGGAAGTAAGTTCTGAGAAGAATAAACTTTCTAAAGATCTATAAAACATAATTTATAAGAAAAATGTTTTCGAGCCTAGATCTAGTTCAAAATCAAATGTTTTTGAAGACAAGAACTTAGTTATAAAACTCAAATCCGAAATATTCTCCTTGAGATGTTTTTGTCAAACTTTACCCTAGGTAAGGAAAATTTTGATAAAATGTATTCACAAATCCGACCTCGAAGGAATACTTCTGGTTTTGGTTACACAAGTTCTAAAATCATTTTTAGCAACAATTACTTTGTTCCTCAAAGTGCCCCATTCTGCACTAAGTGTCAATGTGGTGGTCATTGGGAAAAGAATTTTTCCCTAAACAAAACCCAATATTTATGATTTCATAAAACATTTTTTCTAAGAAGATGTGGGTTCCCAAAATTTTACTTTCTGAAATTTCCGGATCCAAGCAAGTCTGGTTTCTGAAAACCTAACTTTTTCTTATTTTTAGTAAAATAGGGAAAGCACCAACAGAAATACGTGGTACATAGATAGTGGATATTTTCGGCATATGAATGGTAAAAAAACTATTTTGAAAATATTATCAAGATGAAAGGAGGAAAAGTAACTTTCGTAGATAATGCTCAGGGAGAAATTATTGTTATAGGTAACATCGCTCTTCTTGAAAAAACTTTGATTTAAAATGTTTTATTTGTTAAGGGTCTTAATAACAACCTCACCATCACAAGTCAATTATGTGATGAAGGCTACCTTGTGAATTTTAGGAAAGATAAGTGCTTAGTACACAATTCCAAGGAAGAGTTTATTCTTTCTGCCCATAGGCAATAGAATGTTTACACACTAAACTTAGAAGACCTTAGGATCCAAGACTTACCTTGACTTAGTGCAATGGAAGATCATTCTTGGTTATGGCATAGAAGGCTAGGACACTGTAACCTTAGGAACTTATGAAAACTTTCTAAGAAGAGACTAATAAAGGATCTACCAGAGCTTAGATTTGATTCTTCAAAAGTATGTGAACCTTGTAAATATGGAAAGCAACACAAATCAAGTTATAATCCATTGGTTAAGTCTCAACCACTTATGCATTACAGCTAGTGCCTATGGATCTTTTTGGTCCAACACAAACTGGAAGCATTGGGGGCAAGTATTATGTATTTTTCTTAGTTGATGATTATACTAGATATTCGTGGGTCTATTTTCTAGTAAAAAAGTATGAAACATTTTCTTATTTCAAAATTTTTAGATCCCAAGTTAAAAATGAGAAAAATCTTCCAGTTAAAACTATTCATAGTGATCATGGAGGAGAATTTCGAAATTCTGATTTTGAAACTTTTTGTAGTAGAAAAGTCATTACTCATAACTTTTCAGCACCTAGAACACCTCAAGAGAATGGTGTTGTTGAAATAAGAAATATAATTCTTCAAGAGATAACAAGAACCATGTTGAGTGAGTATTCTATTGCCAAACATTTTTGTGCTGAAGCTGTAAGTACTGCTTGTTATACTATAAATCATGTTTTAATTAGACCTTTTTTTAATAAAACCACTTTTGAGTTATGAAATGGTAGAAAAACTAGACTTTCATACTTTAAGGTTTTTGGATTCAAGGTATTCATCCTGAATAATATAGATAATTTACACAAATTTGCACCAAAATCTGATGAAGAAATTTTCTTAGGCTACTCCACAACTTCTAAGGCATAAAGAGTTTTCAATAAAAACACTTGTACTGTTGAAAAGACAATACAAGTTAAATTTGATGAAACCGATCCTTTTGTTTTTAAACAACCCCAACATAAATCCTCATATGTGTTTTCAAAAACTAATTATCAAACTATGATAGAAGATCCTTCTGATAAGGAAAATGTTCAAGAAGATACTCCTGAAACATTTACCCTAGAATATTTCTTACCATATATTGATGAATAGGTCTTAAAAAACCTAAATCAGTCGTTTCTAAAGAATCATCCCAGTGATAGTATCATTGGTGATGTGAAGGATTAGAATTTCCTTAATAAATGAAGTAGAACATCTAGCATTCCTTTCCCAATTTGAACCAGAAAGCACTGATGAATCTCTAGGTGATGATGATTGGATAAAATCCAGGCAAGATGAAATAAATGAATTCGAAAGGAATAAAGTTTGTACATTGGTTGAAAGACCTAAGGAAACATCTGTAATTGGAATAAAATGGGTCTTTAGAAATAAGTGTGATGAAAATGTAATCATAGTAAGAAATAAAGCTAGATTAGTTGCTAAACTCTATAATCAACAAGAAGGAATAGATTATGAAGAAACCTATGCTCGAGTAGCTAGACATGAATCTATTCGTATTTTACATGCCTTTGCAGCTTTCTTCAATTTCAAACTTTTTCAAATGGATGTGAAATGTGCTTTCCTTAATGTTTATGTTCAAGAGGAAGTTTTTGTTGAACAAACTCCTAGATTTGAGGATAAAAAACATCCTGATCATGTTTTTAGAATTACCAAAGCTTTGTATGGCCTTAAACAAGCCCCTCGATCCTGGTATTATAGACTTACAGGATTTTTTCTTCAAAATAAATATGTTAAGGGAAATGAAGATCCAACCCTTTTTATAAAGAAATATAAGATTTTTTTTTTGATTTTTCAAATTTATGTTGATGACATTAGATTTGGTTCAACTCGGCAATCTTTAACTCATTCCTTTGTAGATCTAACGAAATATGAGTTTAAAATGAGTATGATGGGTGAGTTAACATTCATCCTTGGTTTTCAAATTTATCAAAAACCAGAAGGAATATACATATCCCAACATAATTATATTAAATATCTCCATAAAAAGTATGGATATGACAACACTAAGAGTATAAGTACTCCCATCGTAACCTTAAACACACTCGATCTTGATGAAGCTGAGAAACTAGTAGATCAACCATCTTTTAGAGGAATGATAGGAAGTCTACTTTACTTGACATCTAGTGATCCAGACTTAATGTTTTCAGTATGGTTATGTGCAAGATATCAATCCAATCCTAAGGAATATCATTTAAAGGAAGTGAAGATAATTTTTGACTACTTAAAGGGAACCATGGATTTAGGAATATTCTACACTTCTGGAAATGATTTTGTTTTAAAGAGTTTTTCAGATGCTGATTTTAATGGATGTAGAATGGTTAGAAAGAGTATATCCAGAACTTGTCATTTATTAAGAGATTCATTAGTTTCTTGGTACTGCAAGAAGCAACGCTTAGTAGCACTCTCCACTGCTGAAGCTGAATATGCAGTAGCTGGAAGTTGTTGTGCTCAAGTGTTGTGGATGAAACACACACTCACAGACTATGGCTTGAGTTTTACTAAGACTCAAATTTTGTGTGATAACACAAGTTCCATTTCACTTAGTAAAAATCATGCACACCCCTCTCGTGAAAAGCACATAGACATTAGGCATCACTTTCTCAGAGATCACACACTAAAAGGAGATATCATTCTATAATTCATTAGAATTCAATATCAACTGGCAGATATTTTCACAATATCTTTACCTTCCGATAGATTTGAATACATTAAACAGAAGTTAGAAATGATAACCATGAGGTAATATTTTATCATTAACATTCTATTGAACGAATATCTTTACAGTAATAAACTCCTTTTCATAGGGGGAGTACATCGAGTGTTGATGTTTTTAACAATTTTCATAATAAAATTTTCATAGTTAGTTTTTCAAAATTTTAGTAATGAAATTTTTTTAATATAAATTTTTGTAATAGAAATATCCGTACTAGAAATTTTAGTACTGAAAATTTTCATAAGGGAAATTTCTGTAACAGAAATTTTCATAATAGAAATTTTTGTATTGGAAATTTTAGTACTAGAAATTTTCGTAATGGAAATTTTCGTAATGGAAATTTTGGTAATGGTAATTTTCTTAATGAGAATTTTTGAACTCATAATTTTCGTAATCGAGTTTTGGTACTCAAACTTTTTTCAATAAAACTTTTAGATCTTACATTTTTTGTAGTGAGTTTTTCGTATTCAAATTTTCTTGAAGAATAATATCACCTATTACGAATAAACTTCCTACCCAATCTAAAAGGTGTGGTTTATTTACTCAAGTTTTCGTAATCATTTTTACTTACTGATATTTTCTATTGTATTTTAATTTCTCGGATTCGTTTTTTCCCTTCAATCCGAATGTTTTTCTTAAAACTTGAAAAGATCTGATTCAAGAATTCCTTGCGGGCATGTTTACAATCGTCAGATCAGATCACATAGTTTTTCAACTGTTAGATTGGTTTTGGAAGATGAAAGGTCACCACCATCGCCTATATAAAGGGGGCCCCTGATGGTGTACCACA
This sequence comes from Viscum album, assembly GCA_963277665.1. NCBI lineage: Eukaryota > Viridiplantae > Streptophyta > Magnoliopsida > Santalales > Viscaceae > Viscum > Viscum album. The sequence continues at coordinate 1,790,080,666 of OY728146.1, forward strand.
TCAGTTTCCAAGATCTCCCATCTAGAAGCTCTGCCTCAGTTCTTAAGCCCGTTTCGAATCTCTCAAATCTCCTCAGTACTAATTTCTACAGAATCTCTTTCTCAGGATATGTCTTCAGTCAAGACAATATCGGAGTGGAAAATATATAGGGGGAGGTTGGTTCACCAAAATTTATTCAATAAGTATGACTACATTATTTCAAAGAATATTAAGCTCAATCAATGGGAAGATGTAGCGATTTATAAAACTTGAGCTCAAGATTTGGTGTATCCGGAATTGATCATAGAGTTTTATGAGTCAGTCAGTTTTTTCAAGGAATATGGAAGGGATAAGTTCTCCTTCAAATGCTACGGGAAGAAATATGCTTTATCTTATACCAAGCATACTAGCCTGGTTGTAATACCCTATGAAGGAGAGGCAGAATTTTTCTCTCATAAGTTTCCAGAGGTTCAAGGAAGTTTTGTTAAGGAAAAGGCTATGGAGTTCCTTGGTATTTCTGATGTCAAGACTACAAAGAAGATCACCCATATTTCAACCAATAATCAAATTCTACAGCTTTGGGTACAAGGGTTTATCGTACCAAGGAAGGGTGACAAGGATACCCTTAAGAAGAGCGACATGTATATTCTAGATTTTTTGGTAAATCTAAGAAAGGTGAATCTCATGAGACACATACTCATTACGATTCAGAACATCAAGAATGGAAACCTTAGAGCTCATATCATTATGTATCTAGCATTGCTTTCTATCTTGACAGTTCAGTGCCTAGAATCCTTCAAAATCCAGTGTAGCTCCAAGCCGAGAAATTGCAAGGTGATGGTGATAAGTGATGACACTCTGAAGAGAATTAAAGTTAGTTTCTCAAAATAGTCAGGTGAGTTCTATGATCTGCCAAAGGGTAAGGCAGAATCCAATTCGGAAAATGTAGAAAAGGCTGAACCCTCATAAAAGGCCGGTAAGAAAAGGAAGCTGAAGGAAGTGCAAGCTGAAGATAAAACCCCAAAATCAAAGGAAGTCCAATCCGCACCTCCTAAACCCTAAAAGCAAAAATCCTACCACAATGAGGTGGTAGAAAAGTGGAGAGAGCTCAAGGAAAAGAGGAAAGAAGGGGAGCCAAAGCTCGGCTTGGACCCTGCTGAGGCTAAGTCCTTAAAAGAAAAAGCTTCTGATGAGCTTGAGAGGTAAGAGAAGGAGAAAAAGCAGAAGAAGAATATGACTGAGGCCAAGATTTGTCAATACCTTCCGAGGGATGCTGAAATTGCATCTGAGAACATCCGAGTGCTGAAGTCTTTCCTTGTGGAATCATTGGCTAAGTCTCCTGGTAAGAAGACTCCGAAAAATCCCAAATAAAAATTAGTTGAGAAAGAAGTGATGAATGTTGTTCAACAAGCTGTCGAAGAAGTTCAACAGAAAGAGATGAGTGGTAGCTCTGATGATGTAATCAAGTAAATTGAAGACTATCATGAGAAGGATAGTGCTTCCGAGAAATTCTCACTCTGGACTTCTCAAGCCAGATCGTCAAAACTTGCTAGACCTGCAGTTTATGAGAAAGGAGAAGAAGAAGTCAATAATCCATCTGAAGAAGAAAGTCACAACCATGACTCTATCCTCCCTGAGGATGTTTAATTTGGAGCTAGAAAAGATAAATTAGATGAAGATAAGATTGTTAAACTTTATGGTAGTAAACATGATTCACCAAATGAGGAAGCCATATCGAAAATCAGTAAGGGGAAAAAAATACTGGTTGACACTCCAACGAAAGATATTATAAGGAAGAAGAAAGTTGGAGGTTCTTATAAAAGGAAGATGGTGGAAATAGAAGAAGAACAATCTCCTAGAAAGTTTTTAGAATCGAAATCATCTGCCTTAGGGCATGATTTTTTTGTTCAGCCTCTAAAAAATTTGGTTGATACTATTCCAATATTTCCCACAATTGATTCCAGATGCCAGATGCTTCAGCTCAGTATAAATCAGAAATCAGAATCCGTATCAATGGTAATGGACAGATGTGTGAACAATGAGGCAGATTTCAAAAATTTCGTGATCAATTATGAAGAACACCGAAGTTCCTACAAGAAAATGACCAAATGGTCTAATAAGATTGTTGAAGATATGGGGGAGCTTGATTAGTTCTAAGAATATGTTAAGGAGGCCTTTGGTACTGAGGATGCCAAAATGAAAAATCTTTAAGACAGCTTTCACGAAAAGCTAACCCTTGAATAAAATACTCAGATTCAGGATGTAAAAGATCAGAATGGGAAGATGATCTATATTTTTTAATGTTTGAAAATAGAAAAGGAGATTTGGAGTGAGATGAAATAAAAACTTTTGAAGCAAGATAAATTGATAAAGACTCAGGAAGAGGCCATGAAGGCTCAGGAAGAGGTCTAGAAGGCTCAACAAGAAAAGATCACAGCCTTGGAGAAGAAAGTAGAAGAGGACCACAAAGAAATGAGGAAGCTGAATACAATTGTAAAGATGCTAATACCCAAGGAAAAAGAAACAAAATATACCACTTTGATCTTTTAGTGTATTTTTCATTATACAAATATTTCCAATCATAATGAAACTGTCGATGCTTGTCTTGTTTGTATGTCTTTAATGTTTCAGGTACCATATTTATTTTCCAATAATATTTCCTTTCCATTCCCTCAAACTCTTTTTTAAAATCACAAAGAGGGAGAAGGAAAAAGAACTCAAAAGGGAGAAGAACAATTTCTAAGTATAAGAAGAACTATCCCTAACTAAGGGGGAGTTTATCTAAGGGGTAGTGCTCATTACGAAGACTTCCATATTCATAATGAAAATCCTATTCCAGAAATCTAGAATACGATCCTTAGAGTTCCAAAGCCTAATGGTGAGTTAGTCCTATTCACTATTGATCATAAACAAAGGGAGATAAGCTTCAATTTCAAGTCTAGAAATTTATTCTAAGTCCTTATATTATTTTTCGTAAGGATGTTTGTGCTTTCTAAAAAGGGGGATATTATTGAGTCAATAAGGTTTTCCTTATGACTTTTCCATTACTTCTTTTTTTTGAAAATCACAAACACCCTATCTTAAAGAGAATCTGATTTTACCCCTATTTTGCTTCTATAAGGAAAATTTCCTTACCCAAGAAAATTTACCCCTACCTTATTTTCTTTTCTCAAATCAAAATTATTCTAAGTGTATAATTCAGATAGAATCCTAGGAATCATACAATACTTAGACGTGAGGTATTCTGTTTATGAATCTGAATTCCTGTTATGAAATTGTATGAAGTTCTACTCCGAATTCCCTGTTATGAACTTTTATGAAGTTCAACTCTAAATTCTGATTACAAACTTATATAAAGTTCTAACTGCGAATTATGATGATGAATTCTCATTAGAAATTCTGATGATGAATTCTGATTACGAACTCTCATTACGAATTCTGATGGTAAATTCTGATTACGAATTCTCATTACAAATTCTGATGATGAGTTCTAATTACGAATTCTCATTACGAATTCTGATGATGAATTCTGATTACAAATTCTCATTACGAATTCTGATTATGAATTCTTATTATGAATTCTCATTACAAATTTTGATGATGAATTCTGATTATGAATTCTCATCATGAATTCTAATGAAGAAATATGATTACGTATTCTTGTTACGAATTCCTTAAGAAAAACATAATCTGAATATATTAGTACTACAGAATCCGAATTCAGTTATTACTTATATTCATAACTTTCATTTACCTTCATTCCAAATATTAGTTTTGGTTATTCTTACACTCATTTTGTTATTAAATGATTTTGTTCCTTCAGTTATCAATTAACCTTATGCTTGAATGCCACGTGTAAAGGTCCCTCCGAAATTCCTGGAAGATTATGACCGTTGAAGGAGGTAGCCGACCGTTGGATCTTTGCCTATAAATAGGATCTCATTTAAAAACACTTCACAACTTTGACATAACTCTGACATCTGTGCTTACATGCTGTTGAAGTGATTTCTAGAGAGAGAGGCTCTTATCAACTGTCAAGCTTTGTGTTGAAAGTTTGAACAATTTGTTCAAACTTTTCCTTGTGTATATTTTCTTCGTGAGACTCCGATTGTTGTTGTGTACAATCGAGGGCTTCCGGGGATATGAAGATAGAGGTTTCAACACCTTGAAGTTGAGGGCTTCTTGATGAGGAAGACAGAGGTGCCGACTACCTGATAGTTGAGGGTTTGCGGGGATAGCAAGACAGACTCTGATATTCATATCGAGGGATTACCCTAGTGTGGATAAGACATAATTTCATGAAAGTTTAAATAAAGGGACCTTTATCCAAGGTTGTTGGATACCCTCCTCTTTGGGTTAAAAGAGTTTATACTTGTTACTTGTAGTTTTACTACTTTGTTTTCCGCTGTGAAATTTGTATTGTTAAGGATAGTATAACTATATTGTACTTCCTTAATCTTGTACTCTGATATAGTTATATTCTATATGCTTTAAGGTAGAATCTTCATCTTTGTAAACTTTAGTTAAGTTCCATTTCCAGAATCACTTTCTAGAATTTAGAAAGTGATTAGAACTTATAGAGGTCTTGTGAATTATTTTGTTTAACCTTGTTAAACATAACCATCATTAAAAGTTACAAAGGAATTTTTAAAAGGTACAATTCACCCCCCTCTTGTATATGAGGATCTCATTCTTATTTAAATCCTAAATTTGGTATTATAGAGTATATCATACTCATACATACCATCCTAACAATCTTATCTCCTAATAAAACCATACCACATACATCACAGATATTTTCTGAAACCCAAACCTTGGGAACTATGCATATCATATAGGCTGATAAGAAACTGATACACATGAACCATGGATCCTATTTAGGAATATAAAAACCCATACCTTAAGGACCATGGATCTTCTCTAGACACCTAAAATCCAGACACCTAAGTCACCATGGATCCTTTCTTGTCTCCTAACATACCACAACATTGGGATCCATGGATCTAGTTTGTGACCCAAACATACCGATACCATTGTCAATATGAATCAAGTCTATACCCCTAATATACCAATACAATGGTCACCATTGGTATAATCCATGACTGTAGTGTACATATAATGGGAACAAGGATCACGATTTTCCCCTTGAATATGAACCCACTTAAATAGAGAAACGTTACCTTATAAGCATGTTATATTATCATGGCCGGATGAAAAACCATCACATATATAAGACATACACAAACCCTTTCCTAGATCTCCACTAGAATTTTGTAATCTTCCTTTTATTGTTTTTAGACCCATACACTATAATATAGTCACTCCTGAAATATTCCTTTATATATAAAACACAACCGAGCACTTAATAATCCATATATTTCATATCCACTATAAAACAAATAAACAAACTAGTTAAACTGAAATGGTCAGAAATATCATCACATTAATGGGAATGAATTCCACATTCTTCCCTAGAAAATCTATTGGGTTTTTACTTGTCGATGTCCACCCATATCCATCATCTATTTTATAATCTCATATCTTATAATCTTTACCTGATTCGCTCTCAACACAACAATTCAAATTCCACCTTCTAAATACTATCACTTTTATTATGGCCATTATACCCCATGACCATTTCACAAACAAATCATGAAGAAGTCATAATGGTGAACACATCATAATTCCAACCACCTAACTACAACTAGGAAGGATAGTTACCCACACATACAAGTTAAAAAACTAGGTGAGAGTAGAAAACTAATTAAAGGTGGGGGTGAATCAATGGTTACAAAAAACTAATAATCTAAATGGATTTTCTAATAATGATTAGTGAAAAAAGGATATTGATAGTGATGGTAAAATGATGATAGTAATTCAATGAAATAACTCACATCGATCAAGGGATAATTACATGGTTTACAAACTCTTGTTATAAATTTTCTTATCCTTATTGTTCATGATGTCCTGAATCTTGTTCTTGGTTTATTATCAATAAGAATAATGAACAGAGTAAGGATATAACCATATGGTCCCATGTACGTGATATAATGATCTAAACCTATATGTTCATCGATTTCCCCTACATCGACCACAAGTGCCTATAGAATTTTGATTATGTGTGCACCCCTATTATTCTCTTCAAATGTTAACTAAACAATCATTGGGACAATCCATTGATTTAATGGTTGGGTAAATTAAGGATTCTTCATTGAAACTAAATCATTGATTCGGGTCATGTAACACTATATTTATAGAGATTAAATGTTCTTTTATGTGAATTATTTCCATAGGGAATGAATCCTAATTCCAAATGACTTAGAAACTAAATCCCAAAGATCCTTCACTGCCTTTATAGCCTAACATAACATATCACGAAATGTAATTCATATCTGCTCCTATTTACCACTAACTATAGAATACCATTCATGGTGTGACCCTTATAGTTGTGGCATGGTCTGAAATGTCCCTTTAAAAAATGATACACCAATTAATAATGAACAATATACTATAGTATGAAATAATAGTATTATAGCGTGAGGCTTTTCATTACATACTGATACCATTGGACCCCCAAACCAGTGCAACATTTATTTTCATGAGCTAGGTATCCCAATGAAATTATCTCTTCATATTCCCTTAGAGACATCCATTATAGTTAAATGTTCCATATTACAATATGTCTCTCCTACATCTCAAACCCTTCATAGTTACACCAACCCTACTATGGTGTGATATCTTACACTGGAGTGAACATCGTCATTTGGAACACTCCCATAAAAGTGTAATTGCGTCCTTCTTATTTTGGGACACTTGTTATCCACAAAAACATAATTTTTTCATATTTTCTCACCTTTAATGATTTGTTAACTCATATATGATAATATTTTTAATAAATATATATGTAAAATACATCTAAAACCCAGGACTAAATTTCCTTTTGAAGCTATTAATAATATGTTTCCAATTTTTACTCCATCTACTCACCATACCAAATTGTAGAATGGTTGGTGGGAATTCTCCTACTCTTAGTGTAATAAAAATTCTACTATGATCATGAATTTACTAAGATCAAATTGCATATCACCCTTTTCAATTCACTTATTGAGGATCTTCTTAAAACCAAAAAACTCATTAATTACCCCAAACCATCAAGGGAACTTAAATATCCCAATGGACTCTCAACTGACCTATATAAGTCATTCACTTAAGTCCTATCTCTTTTGGATCATAGGATGTACCTCTAAATGGATCCTCTATATCTTGAACCATATACTTTTACTCATCCATTAATAAAACCCAAGAGGCAGAACTATCTTTTACCATTAACCAACCAAACACCTAGATATGTTATTTTAGGTTGTAGTAATCAAATCCATATATAAAATATAAACACACCCTTTAATACAAGGTTATCAATGGTTAAAAACATACCAATTGCAACACCTTGTAATGACATGATCCATTAAAGACATTATACCACATAGTATGTCATCCTATATAAGATTCCATAAATATTTCCTCACATTTGTTCTATCTATGGAATCTAATTACACTGCTCATTCAGGATTCTATAGAGGTAATAGTCATATGGTTTACACCCCAAATCCTGATGAATTGTCACACACACAAGCATCACACACAAGAATCACACCAAATCATAATTAATATCAATATTGATAATATATTCAAACATAATTACTTCATGAAAATTCAATTTTACTCACATTAACGAGGAGGACCCAATGGCAGAGGAGGAGGAGGAGGCATCGACAATGGATGCAACAGAGGCAACGGAGGCAGCAGAGGCAGTGTTGAGGCAGCACAGAGGCAACAAAGGTAGCTCGGAGGCAGCGCAAGCAGCAGAGGCAGTGGAGTAGACGAAGGAGGAGGAGGAGGAGGAGGAGGAGGAGGCGTCGGTGGAGGAGGAGGAGGAGGAGGGCGTAGTGGAGGAGGAGGAGGAGGAGTCGCGGTGGAGGAGGAGGAGGAGCCGCGACAGAGGAAGTTGAAGAGAGGTAGGCACCAGAGGAAAAGGAGGAGGTGGCGGCCATGGCAGAGGAGGAGGAAAAGGAGGCGGTGACCGCTGCAGAGAGGAGGCAGCGGCAGAGAGGAGGTAGTAGCGTAAGGTAGGGATTCTGCGAAAGCTTGATAGGGTGCGGGAAGGAGGAGGAGGACCCAGTGAATTTTATTAATCCCACATGGACCTTTATCAATGCTGGTAAAAAGCGCTAATAAAGGGGGTCTTTATCAGGGCTAAAATGAAAAGCGCTGATAAAGACCCCCTTTACAAGCGCTTTTGTAGTGCTGATAAAGACATACTTTATCAGCACAAATAAAAGATGTGATAAATGTATAAATTTAATAATTTTTTTATATTAATATATATTTATTTAAAATTATATTTATGAAAAATATATATGTATTTATTAATAATTATAACTCAAAATAAATATATCTTTATTTATAATTATAAAATTATTTCAAAGGTATATTTATATATATATCATTTCCAATATAATAAAATATATATTTATTATTTAAATATAATATAATTTTAATTATAATTTTACATTTTTTAGAACATATATATTATATGGGCAATATAGTGAATTATAAATCAATAACACATCAATGTGATATGTAATTGTAATATATAAATGAACATTATTCTTGCACACATATATATACGCATGTATGATATATTCATTGACCCCAATTCATTGGAAAACACACATATATTCAATATTTTTAATTATACATATATATTAAAAAGTATTATATATTTATAAATAAAACGAATACATTAAATATAAACAAATATAATAAATATATATATTAAATATAAAAATTAATAAATCAAATAAATATAATGAATTGATAAATTTAATAAATCTAATAAATATATTTATTATTAATCTTATAATTAATTAATTAATTATATATATATATATATATATTTAGTTATAACATGTGTTTTTTATTTAATGTATATAATAAATATTATCAGCGCTATGAAAAGAACTAATAAATGTAACCTTTATTAGTGATAAGAAAAGCACTGATAAAGGGATATTTATAGGACTGATAAAGGGTACATTTATTAGTTCTTTTTTTAGCGCTGATAAAGGCATACCCCTTTATCAGTGCTTTTCCGTTAGCGCTGACAAAGGCAGGTGCCTGCCTTGCCCATTTTTTTGGTAGTGTTTCAATACCCTCATTTTTTTGTAACATGTTCTATTATCTTTGTTAAACTTGGATTCAAACATATTCACAAGGAGACATGAGTACACCCACCTCACATGATACACAATTAAAAGAGATATGAAGGGATCCCTACCTTGAAAAATAGATGATCATCACCTCCTCCTTATACCAAACAGAGGGTGTGCAACGATACAAGGAATCATTATCCGAAAGTTAGAGCACAACACACAATCAATCAAGGAATAAAGGTTCTAGGGCACCATATATCAAGAGTAATGGGAATCATATAAGGAAGAAAGGGTCTCTGGTTTAGAAAGTCCATATCCTATATAAATGGAAGAAACGATTTCAAAATCCATTAAAACTAGATCATGATCAAGACCATAGGTTTTGATTATTTAAAAACATCACAAGTATTAGGAATTTAAAGATATATTATATATACTTTGAGACATCTTAAAATACACTTAATTATACTTTTAAACTAATTTTAGTTCGAATAAAATGATAAAGGTGCGAAATTGGAAAAACTAGCTGAAAACCAAAAACTTAATAAACTATCAGAAATGAATCACCGTTAGGTGAGTTACCTTTATGAGTCATCAATGATTGAGGCACGATTGGGGTGACTCACCATAAGACAACTCACCATCATGATTCATTGGTGGATGAGCTACCGGGGGACGAATTGTCGTTGAACGACTCACCATTGGATGAGTCACCATTGGACATCTCACTGTTGGGTGAGTCACTATTGGACGAGTCACCATTGGACGAGTTACTATTGGAAAAGTTACCTTTGTATGAGTCATTATGGGATGATTCACCATTGGATGAGTAACCATTGGACACCTACCATCAGCAAATCACTGTCAACGATTCGCCATCAGCGACTCGGCATTCCTGAATCCCTGTACTACCTACCGTTAGCAACTCACAGTCAGTGAATCACCATCAATGACTCACCGTTAGTGACTCACCATTCCAAACTCATTGATGTGACCTAACTTTATGACCCACTATTGAAAAACTAATATTTTGGAAGACTCTTGAAATGATTCACCGTTAGCTGCAGAACACCTCAAATTGTAAATTTTGACAAATTAATGGACAAGAGAGATCTGAGCCACTACATTAGATAACTCTTAAACTATTCTTATCTTTGATAATCCAAAACCATCCTCAAAGAAAAGAGGTGTCCAAAAAACCACCCCGTGAGATACTTATCAGGTATCTCGCTACACTTGAAACACCACTACAATTTGGACACCCCAAGGTCCAATGATAAACCACTCCGTGTTGTTCGAAAGCTAGAGTGAATCCTCAACATCCAAGAACACCTCCTCCAACATATTCTAACTCAACTAACCAATGGACACACCACACAAGAACAAAAACCACATTGTTTGAACATGCGAATCAGGGAATTCAATCCTCTATGTCAAGATACTATCCACTCTGGGTAGCATTGACTCGACTACACAAGTTCAATCACATCGTAATTAATGCATATAGATAATGAATCAGGTCCTACCCTTTCCACATGTTAGAACTTTATCACACATCACAATATAAGGAAAAAACTCATCTTATAATAAAAGAGGTTAAAATATCACATTTCCCGGGAAAACAGAAAAAGGAAAAAGTCAAAACTACCCTGGGTACTGGGCATGCTTCTATGGCTCTCTCTCCGAAGTACTCTCCTCTAGACCACCATGCATCCATAACACATGAACCAAAGGAATGGTCTATCCACACAACACCTTCCCTCGATGATCTTAGTTATCTACTAGCCTCTCCACGAATGTCATGTCATCCTCGGTATCCAACTTTCCCTATTCAATGATGTGGGTTCATCGTGTAGATACCAATAAAGTCGAGAGGCGTGAATGATGTCGTGGATCCTCTCCAACTATGGGGCAGTGCCAACTGGTATGCCACCTCGCCAACTCATCCCAACACCTCAAAGAGTATGATCGGTATTTGATAAAACTTTATCCCTCTACCAAACCTCCTCTTTATACATAGAGGGGAAACCAACAATTAAATTTGGTCCACAACCAAAAAATTTAAGGCCCTCCTTCTGCGATCATCATACGAATTCTGCCAGTCATGTCTTACTTTCATCCTCTCACAGACAAACTGAATCTTCTATATTGTGCTCTGCATTACCTCCAAACCAAGAACATCTATTTACATAACTTCTGTCCAACACATGGGTAAATGACATGGTCTTCCATACAAGGCTTCAAACAGAACCATTCCAATGGAAGAGTGGTAGCTATTATTATAAGAGGACTCTACTAATGGAAAGTGTCTCACTCAAGATCCACCAACGTCCAAGAAGCACACCCAATTCATATCCTATAGTGTCTGGATAGTTCTCTCTATCTTCCTATCTATCTGAGGGTGGAAAGAAGTGATGAGGCATATCTCAATGAAAAAAGCATGTTGCAATCCCCTCTAGACTCGTGAGGTAAAATGTGTTTCCCAATCTGAGATGACGGATCTCAAAAATCCTTGCATCCATATCACTTCATCCACATACCTCTTCACTAAGGTATCCATTGTGCTAGACTTCTTAATTGCTAAGAAGTGAGATGATTTCATCAAATGATCCACTATCACCCAGATAGTATTGTAGCCTCATTGATATCTCGGTAATCCTGTGATGAAATCCATCGATATGTATTACCACTTCCACTCGAGGACATCTAATGTATGAAAAAAGCCACTAGGAACACGATGCTCATACTTAACCTATTTTTACACTAAACACTTTGCCAAAAACCTCTCTATTTCCCATTTCATCATAGGCCACCAAACTGCATTCTCATGCCACTGTACATCTTGGAAACTCATAGGTGTACTACTAATGGATGTCTAGGAAACTCACATAGGACTACATCATGAATTTACACTAGAACAAAAAACCTTACATGAAACATCATTCAATTCTGACCATCCTCTAACCATCCCTCCAAAGCATCACCATGGTCAATGCAATCATGGATCACCTCTACCTCTGAGTCTCCCCATTGAGACTACACCTGTTTCGTCAACGAAGACTGTAGTGTCATTTTAAACAAACAAAGTCTACAACTATCCCCCCTTGCATCTAGGTTAATGGCTAAAAAATCATTTATTGCATTCCAAGAGTCCATAGATTCACAAACTACCTTTTTCGGCAACTTCCTGCTCAAGGCATCAGCCAACACATTCCCCTTTCCTAAGGTGTAGGATATATCAAAATCACAGTCTTAAAGAAACTCCATTCACCTCTACCATTGTAAGTTCCGATATCTCTTGTAAAAGATATACTTAAAACTTGTGTGATCTGTGAAGACCACAAAGTGCTCCCTAATAAGTTAATTCCACCACAAATTCCTTACAAACACGACTGCTACAAACTCTAGATCATGGGTGTCATAGTTACGTTCTTGGGGGAATAACTGCCTAGACCCATAAGAGATAACTACCCACTACTGCATATACATGCATCCCAAGCCTAAACAAGAAGCATCACAGAACACCTCGAACATCACTCCTTCCCCTAGAAACCAAAGAACTAGAGCACTGACCAACTATCCCTTCAGATATACCAACTCTACCTGGAACTACTCACCCTATACAAAGCATGGTATTTCCTAATCAAAGCTCTCAATGGAGCTCTAACTCAAGAGAAATCAGGTATGAACATCTAATAATATCTTTCTAGACTAATAAAACTACGAACCACCACCACATTATCTGGTGCTTCCAAAGAAAAAACTACTTGAACTTTGAAAGGTCCACTACTACACCCAACTATGACAACACATGTCCAAGTAAATGCACCTACCGTGTCAAAATATTTCACTTAGACAACTTTTTTGTAGAGATGGTGGCTTCGACTAGAGTTATAAGGATGAAACCATAAAATGTTACTTCATGAGCCTCATGAACACGACTGGAGTTATAAGGATGAAACCATAAAAAGTTACTTCATCTTGAATTTTAGTCAACAATATACATTATTTTACACATTTAGGATCTTTTAGGGTTTAGGGTATTATTGAATTAGGATATCTTACATACATGACATACCACATTCATACAAAAGGATATTACTAAAACAGTATCCATTTTTTTTCAAAATGTAAAAAATTTAAATGTAAAACATGATTTTTTTTAGTAACAATCCATATCAAACATCACAACTCCCTTATTTCTCTTGAACATCCTTATGTCCTGTGATTTTTTTTAAAACATGGGATGAGTATAAAACTCAAAAAGGGATATAAATAAATAAAGCATTAGTCAAGTGATAACATAAAAACCAATAAAACCCATAATAATAAAAACTCATATTCATAGAAACATCATGTAGTTGACTTGAGAAATATTTAAGATATCAATATTACATTAACCCTTACACATGGAATATCCTTTTGGTCAACTTCAAACTCTGGAGTACCCAATGCATTGGAGATAAATAATGGTGCTCACTCATCATATCCTGAGTTATAATAGGCTCAACCCGACATATATTGAGCAATAATGGGCTCAACCCAACATATATTGAGATATAATGGGTAACCCAACATAAATAATGTCCAAGGAACATATCATGGTAATAAATTATCTTTAAAATTAGAAGAAACCACTCATTCCATATAAATAAAAAAAATCCTTTTGAAATTTATTAAAGAGAGTTTTAAATGGATTTTATAAAGAAAGACCCTTAAAATATAATTTGAGTGAGAATTAATAGAATGGAATGGATATGTTTAGACACTGTAAATAAAAATATTGGAAAAAAATATAAAAAATATTATCAAACCAATAATATTAATACCACATAATGAATAAAGAATAAGGTTAACCTAAAAATGGAAATTGGGTTAAGAATTTCCTTACCTCGGGTTCTTATTACATAAATTATGTTAAACATTCTGTATAATGGTAAAAAGTGTGTTATTAATATCTTAATGAAACATTTTCATGTTTATAAAACATTATATGACCATTTTACAAAATATTTCTACACACTTATTAGTAATATTTTGTTATTTACATTGTGTTGGGTGCATTCTTTATATGGTTTCCTTAATCAGTTCATGATGGATATTCTTGTCGATTGGGAGTGAAACTCCAAAATTGGAAGGAAATGGTAGTTAAATATTTACAAAACAATAAATTATACCATTTATCATTTTAAATTTTTAAATGAGGATGATTCATAAGGTAAAAAATTAATGATGTTCGTTTAGATCATTTTAGTGGTTCTTTGGTTATAACGACCTCATTTTGTTTTATAAATAAAAAAATGTGTAAAAATGAATTCTAGAACCATGGATGATAAATAACACATATATTATAACCTGGTTGAACCATAAAAATAAATTCATTACTGGACTTGAAATAATTAAAGAAAATTGAAATCACATCGTCCACGATGTCGGTAATTCGACACATCACAGACAATGTTTTTATTTCTTGAGTAAGTGGGAGAGGGGAAGAAATGTAACAGTTAGTATTCCATAAAAATGATGAAATAAAAATATGTAGGATACTAGATCATTCATGCCTCTTTTAAAATGTGAGGTGAGTAAATAAAAATAATAGAATTGAATCTCACAATAAAATAAAATTTGAGAAATCCCTTTCGATAATTTGGCAGCCTAACGACGTTGCTTAAAATTTCGGAAAATATTTTGATGATAGAAAATGATTATCTAATCATTATTATATAATATGGGTTGTAATGGGGATATTTAATGACATATCCCAACATAATCCAAATTGAATTAAAAATAATAACATAAAATGAAATAAAATAAAGAAAACAAAAGAGGATATTTACCTCTTGACCTCTTATCCTTGAGATCGTTCTTAAGGCCTTTGGTTTTTGCCTTTTTGTGATACCATAAGATCTAGGACATGAAGAAGAGACTTTAGAAGAGTACTGGGTATAACATAGGTAAGGATCAAGGATTGAGAGGTGTGGGAGGAAGATGGAAATGAGGGTGGTATTTCTAATGGAGAAGAGGAGTCATTTTTCATTATTTTAATCAATATTATCATATTTTTGCTCAAGACTACAAATAATAATAATTCATGTGACAAAAAATAGTAATAATGGAATTTGAGTTCGAACCAGGTGACCTTACATCACTTATGATGTCATAAATAGTGGATTTAACTGATAATTTGAATATACGGTATTTTACCGTATTTCTCTAGTCATAAAAAATTCAAGAATTTCAGAAAAATCACAAAAATTCAACCTTACCATTTTTTAATGTGTAGAATTAAAAAATGAACTCCATTTGTTGAAAATAATTTTCTAAATATTATTAATTTAATTTTCAAATAAAATCATACTTTATTAAAAAATTAACAATTTTAATTCTATAACTCCTTTTACATCACATTGAAAAATTAAACAAAATGAAATTATCTTAAATAATTATGAAAATAATATATTAATACAATTTACTATTTATTTGGGTCATATTAATATTCAAATTACTATTCATATGGGTATGTTACTACTCACAAAAAAAGATGGTTCTATTAGACTCCAAATAACATACTGAACATAATTGTTGATGACTATTTTTTGAAATTCAAAACATAGAAGGGGAAAATTTTTATTTAACAGATAGTTATAAATATCTTTTTAAAAAATAGTTTCAGGCATTTCAATTTTTTAAAAACCTTAGGGTGTTTCATTATCCCCACCTTTTGGAAATTGTGTCCTCGCAATTTTATTTACTTATTAAAAAATTGAGGGTATTTTTACCTCATAACATTTTCAGATTCCTATGTTGCTTCTTCAACCATGTAATCTCTCCACAGAACCTTTACATGGTGGAATGCGTTATTTTGAAATACCAATTCCCTTTGATCAATAATCTGAACTAGTTTCTCTTCATAAGAAATTTTATCTTCCAGCTGAACTGCTTCTGGGCTCAAGACATGAGATGAATCTAGAACGTACTTTCTCAATATTGAAACATGAAAAAAATTATGCACCTTAGATAAACTCGGGGGAAAACATACTTGGTTTTCAACTAGTCAAACTTTCTCTATGATTTCAAAAGGACCGATAAATCATGAACTTAACTTTACTTTGTTTCAAAAACACATCACACTTTTCCAAGGAGATATTTTAAGGAAAGCATGGTCACCTACCACAAAAGTGAATTCTTTCCTTCTATTATCTACTTAACTTTTCTGCCTGCTCTAAGTTGTCCTCATGTGCTACTAGATCATATTTACTTTCTCAGCCACTTCCTCTACTAATACTGGCCCTATCAACTTCCTTTCCCCAACTTCACCCCAAAAAGATGGAGCTCAACACCACTTTACATACAATTCCTCATAAGGTGCCATCTGTATACCGAAATGATAACTACTATTATAGGAAAACTCAACTAAATAATGATGCTGATCCCAAATTCCCTGGTAGTCCATTGAACAATCTCGAAGCATATCCTCCAAAGTCTGAATCGTTCGTTCTGACTTCCCATCGGATTATGGATGAAAATTTATACTAAAATTATATTATATGCCCAAAGACTTATGAATCCCCTTCCAAAAGTTATAAGTGAACCTGGGATCCCGATCAGATTCAATTGAAAGAGGAACTCCATGTAACCTGACAATCATATCAAGGCACAATCAAAATAGCTGATCCAACGATATTGTATCTCAAATAGAAAGGAAATGTGAAGATTTTTTCAGCCAATCAACAATAACCCAAATCACATTGTAACCTCGAGAAGTATTAGGCAGTCCCACCATAAAGTTCATGGATATATTTTTCCATATCCAATTTGGCACTAGAAAAGGTTGAAGCATCCCCATTGGTAACTTCCGATCTACTTTAACCTATTGACATGTAAAATATTTGACAATATAAATAAGCAATATCCATTTTCATTCCATCCCACCAGTAATAATTTCAAAGGCCTCTTTACATCTTAGTACTCCTAGGATGAACTTAAAATGGATAATTATGAGCTTCACACAACAAATCTTTCTTCAACTGGGAATCACAAAGCACACAAAACCTTTTTCCAAATCTTAAAACACAATATTTATCAATGTTAAATTTTGGGAAGTTACCCATTTTAACCAATTCTACCTTTTTATGTAGCTTATGGTCTTCTTTATGTGATTTCCTAATTCTGTCTAATAACTACGACTACCCTGAAACCTGAAACAAAATAGATGTATTCCTTGCATCAGTAACTTCTAATCCAAAATTCATCAAATCATTAATCAAGGGATCATGTTCCAAACACAACAAGGTTAATGATGCTTGATGTTTTCGACTCAAGGCATCCTTCACATTGTTTTATTTTTCAAAATGGTAATTGACAGTGCAATCATTATCCTTTATCGGTTCAATCCATCTTCCCTACCTCATGTTTAATTCATTCTGAGTGAATATATAATTCATACTTTTATGGTCAGTATATATGTGAAATTTGGTTCCGTATAAATGATGCCTCCAAATTTTCCAAGAAAAAACCACAACTGCCAATTCCAAATCATGTTTGGGATAATTTAACTCATGAGGTTTTAGTTGTCTTGAAGCATAAGCAATTACCTAATCATTCTGCATTAGAACACAACCAAGTCCCTTCTATAAAGCATCAATGTAGATGAAAAACACACCATTTTGATATTTCAAGGACAAAACTAGAGCAGTCACCAATCTATTCTTTAGTTCGTAAAAAAACATCACATTCTTATGTCCAAATGAATTTAACCCCTTTTCATTTTAACATTGTTATAAAGCTAGATAATCGTGTAATGTTTTTAACAAACCATCTGTAATAACCTAATAATCCAGGAAAAATATGAATATGTATATAATTTTTAGGTATTGTCCATTCATCAACCACTTTTGTTTTGGTAGG
Organism: Viscum album; assembly: GCA_963277665.1. Lineage (NCBI taxonomy): Eukaryota > Viridiplantae > Streptophyta > Magnoliopsida > Santalales > Viscaceae > Viscum > Viscum album. The sequence goes on from OY728146.1 coordinate 1,790,098,764, forward strand.
ATCAACTGTTATTCCATCCATATTTACAATATGACCAAGGGAGGAAATCTGTTGCAACCAAAAATCACATTTTCTGAATTCTCCATACAGTTTCTTTTCTTTTAATGTTTTTAAAACAACCCTTAGATGTATTTCATGCTTCTCTTTACTTATAGAATATACCAGAATTTCATTAATAAACACAACCAAAAACGTATCCAAGAACACAAGAAATATTATATTCATAATATATATGAATACAGTAGGTGCATTAGTTAACCCAAAAGGCATAACTACAAATTTATAATGACCATATCTAGTACAAAACATAGTCTTCTGGATGTCTTCATCTTTTACTTTCAACTAATGGAACCCCGACCTCAGGTAAACCTTTGAAAAATACTACTTTCCCTGGAGTAGATCAAAAAAATCATCGATATGAGGAAAATGATACTTTTTTAATTGTACTGTTATTTAATGATCTATAATTGATTCAAATTCGGATTGAACCATATTTTTTCTTAAAAAACAAGATATAAGTTCCCTATGGTGAAGTGATAGGTCAGATGAAGCCTTTATCTAATAGTTCTTGCAACTGTTTCTTTAATTCCAGAAGTTCCATTTGGGACATTCGATAAGGGTTTTTAGAAATTGTAATAGCATCGAGAACTAAGTCAATAGTAAACTAAACCTCTCAATTAAGAATAAAACCAGGAAAATCATCGGTAAAAAACATTAATGTATTCATTTCCCACTAGTACATCATTAATCTAGATAGTTTATTTATCTTAAAAAAATATGAGCAAGATAACTTTCATTTCCATCCTTTATAATTTTTTAGATTCCTGATATGTTAATAATGGTATGAGTTCATTCTTGTATACAAACTGAAATTCTTTCTGAAAAATGGTTTTTTCTTTGCAGTCTATCTTAGCGTGATAAAAAGAAAGCTAGTCCATACCTAGAATAACATCAAACCCTACTAGAGAAAAATACATTGATTGTAGTTAAAATATTTCCACAGACAAGGATAGTCATATTTTTATAATTTATTTTTTTCCAAAATATTTTCTCAAGGTGTTTTTACAATGAGATCTAGTTTCATTTCATGAAGATGAATTCCCAATTTTTCTGAAAATTTCTCAGAAATGAATGAATGTGTAGACCCTGAATCAAACAAAACATTTGATAAATAAATAAAAATAAGAAATGTACTTTATACCACCTCATTTGATGGATTAAAATCTACTGAAGTGGTTTCAAAATATTTTACCAAACCTTTTTTCTTCCAATCTTACTGATTCCCTACTTGAGTAACTAGCTTTGGACATACATTATCAAAATGACCCAATTCCTTACAGCTAAAGTATATCACCATCAGCTTCTCATTAATTTTTGAATCATTTTACTTGCACTCATGAGACATGTGTCCAAACTTTCCACATCAGTAACATTTCCTATAATTGTCTAGACATTCACTTGGATGCCTTTTACCACACTTTTCACAAGAAGGGAAATTCATTTTCTTACCTCCAAACTTCTTTGAAGAGTTCTTCCCCATTGCTTTCCAACCTGACCACTTCTTATTCCTATCATCACGAGGCTCAAAGGTATCAGTAAAATCTATATAAACTTTTTTAGCACAATGAACAAGCCTCTCATAGCTTTTAAACTCTCTTAAATCCAAATATCATCACAAAAAACGGTTTCAAACCAGAGTAAAATCGATTAATTTTACTTTAAAAATACTGAGTAAAATCTGAAACGTACCCGGAAAATCTTGTTAAATTGGATTCATATGATTCGATGGAATAATTATATTTCTACTTCAGTTCCAATAATAGTTTCTCCATTATAACTTGAATCATTTTGGAAAATATTTTTCCAGAAAAAGACACTTAAAATAATCCCTTTCTAGAATGTCAAGATCATCTCATTCTATCATATTCTTACCCAGAGGCCACTGTTGATTGTCTTCAAATTCCAAATGATAAAGGGATAGTATTACCTCCTGACATTCCAAATATCCCATGACATGAAATATCTTTTCTAGAGAATTGATCCATCCTTCAACTATCACTGGTTCTGCGGTTCCACTGACTACCGAAGTATGTTTCCTCATAAATTTCTCCACAAAAGAACTATTCCATAGTTGTAGATCATGTTATTATCTAGCATAGAAAACACCCCCATTTATTTCTTGAGTCAATTGATCCATTTAGATCACAAACTGCTCGGTTCTGTTTCCTACCATTTCAGGATGCAAATTTGGACAGACATCAACCTCTTGGTGCCTTCTTACTTAAGCTTCCCTATTCTTTCTGTGGATAACCATTCTGAACAAACATATCTAAGTCAAAAAAACATCGTAATATTTAAATGATATAACATTTCAAACTAATCATAGAGTAAAAATCGTTTATAGTATTTTATTAACATCATCCTAACCCCTAAAGTTATCTAAACTATCCTATGATACCAACTCTAAGGACCCGACCTTGAAACGTTACTTAATCCTGAATTTTATTCAATAATATACAATATTACACATTTAGGATCTTTTCATTTTTATATTTTTAATGAATTAGGATATCTTACATACATGACATACCACATTCATATAATAGGATTCTACTAAAATAGTATCCATTTTTTTCAAAATGTAAAAAATATAAATTTAAAACAAGATTTCTTTAACAACACACCATATATTACATCATGACTCAATTATTTCTCTTACCCATCAATATGTCCGGTGAAAAACATTTTAAAAACTTGGGATGAGTATAAAACTCAGTAACAGATATAAAGAAAGAAAGTGTTAGTCAATTGATAACATAAAAACCAATAAAGCCAATAATCATAAAAAGTCATATGCATAGAAACATCATGTATTTGACTTGGAAAAAATTTACCATAACACTCTTACATTCACCCTTACACATGGAATAAAATTTTGGCCAGCTTCCATCTTCGGAGTACCCAATGCATTAGAGAGATATAATGGGGATCACTCATCATATCTTGAGCTATAATGGGATCAACCCAATATATATTGAGCTATAATGGGCTAAAAACAACATAAATAAGTTCAAAGAATAAAGAAGAAGGTTAACCCAAAGAATAAAAATTGGGTAAAGAATTTTCTTAACTCGGGTTCTTCTTACTTAAAATGTGTTTAAACCTCTAGTATAATGGTTAAAAGAGTGTTATTAATTTCTTAATTAAACATATTTATGTTTATAACACCATATATGATCATTTTACAGAATCATTAGACACATTTATTAGTAATATTTTGTAATTTACATTGTGTCTGGTGCGTTCTTTACATGGTTTCCATGATCGGTTCATGATAGATATTCTTGTCGATTGGGAGTGAAAGTCTCGAATTGGAATAAAATGGTATTTAAATATTTCTATAACCATAAATTTTACAGTTTATCATTTTTAATTATGAAATAATGATGATTCAAAAGTTAAAACATTAACGATGATTGTTTAGATCATTTTAGTTGTTCTTTGATAATAATGACTTCATTTTATTTTATAAATTAAAACCATTTGTAAAAAAAGAATTATATAACCATGTATGAGAAAAAATACATATATTATAACCTAGTTAAAAAATAAAAATTGTTTCATGACCAGAATTTAAATAATTAATGAAAATTTAAATCACATCGTCCATGATGTCGGTAATTTGACATATCAAGAACAATGTTTTTATTTCTTGAGTAAGTGGGAGAGGATAAGAAATGTAATGGTTATTATTCCATAAATATGATGAAATATAGAATATTTAAGATAATTTATCATTAATTCCTCATGTATAGTGGGAGGTGAGGAAAGAAAAAGAAAATAATTAAATCTCTAAATAAAAGAAGTTGAGAAATCTCTTACGAAAATTTGGCATCCTAACGACGTCGGTTAAAATATCATAAAATATTCTGATGAGAGAAAAGGTATATCTCATCATTATTACATAATATGGGAATTAAAAGAGATATGTAATTACATATCCCAACATAATTAAAATGAAATTAAAAATAATAACATAAAATGAAATAAAATAAAGAAAATAAAAGAGGATATTTACCTCTTGATCTCTTCTCCTTGAGATCCTTCTTAAGGCCTTTATATTTGTCCTTTTGGTGAGACCAACATCTCTAGGACATGGAGAAGAGACTATGGAGGAGTATTGGGTAGAACTTAGATAAGGTTAAATTCTTGAGAGGTGTGGGAGGAAGAGGGAAATTAGGGTGGTATTTATAGTGGAGGAGGGGATGTATTTTTCATTTTTTTAATCATTAATATAATATTTTTTCTCAAGACTATGAATAATCTTAATCCATGTGACCCCAAATAGTAATAATGAAATTTTAGTTCGAACAAAGTGGTTTTAAATCATTTATGATGTCATAAATAATGTATTTAACTGATAATTGGATATATAGTATTTTTTTGTATTTGACTATTCATCAAAAATTCCAGAATTTCAGAAAAATCCCAAAATTTAACCTTACAATTTTCAATGTGTAGAATTCATAAATGAACTCCATTTTTTGAAAATAATTTTCTAAATATTTTTAATTTAATTTTTAAATAAAATCCCACTTTAGTTAAAAATTTACAATTTTAATTCTATAACGGCTTTTATATGACATTGAAAATTTAACCAAGATGAAATTATCTTAAAGTCTTAAGAAAATAAAATATTAATACAATTTAATATTCATTATGGTCATACTACAATTTATATTACTATTCATAAGGGTATGTTACTATTCACCAAAAAAGATGGTTCTATTAGACTCTATTAACTTACTGAACATAATTATAGATGACTTTTTTTCGAATTTCATAAAATAGTAGTGGAAAAATTAGGTTTAAAGGATAGTTATAAATATCTACATAAAACAAAGTTTGATGAATTTAAATTTATTTTTAAAAACCTTGCGGTGTTACAGGTGTGTTCGTAACACCGAATGATATAACCATGAACTCGAAGTGCCCGTACCTACAATAGAAAGCACTCTTCAGAATATCACCCTCCTTCACCCTCAAATGGTTATATCTAGATTTCATATTGATCTTAGAAAAAAAACTTTCTCTTCTAAACTGGTCGAAAAGATTGTCTATCCTTGGGGGAGGGTAATGGTTCTTGACCATCTTCTGGTTTGACCTTTATTAGTCTATGCATAACCTTAGACCACCATCTACCTTCTTCAAAAACTAGACTAGAGAACCCCACGATGAAACACTAGGCTAGATAAATCCCTTCTTCATTAGGCCATCAATTAGAATCTTGAGCTCTCACAACTCAGAAGGTGACATCCAATAAGGATCTATCAAAATCGGAGAATTACCATGCTCCATGTTTATCCCAAACTCAACGTCACATCAAGGGGGTAGTTTCACAACTACCTCATGGAAAAAAACTAACTCCACAATAAATCTAGGTACCTATACCATTTTATCATCCACTAATTCCACTGATAGTTCAGCTAATAAGGAAAGAAGTTGTTCTACACACCGAATTCCCACCTAGAAACTCCGCTCACCAATCAAATCCACACACTGTCCATCCATGTATAAAAACAAAACTCTTCACTAGAAGTATTCAATAACAGCATGCATGGAATAAAACTAGTTGATGATGATAATGACATCGTATGCTTTCATCTGTAGTAAGAAGAGATCCCCACAGAACTGATGAAGTTCCACCAACAATCTACATCCCCGACATACATCAAATAGTCTGATTTGACCTATGATTGGTGTACTAAACACCAGGGGAACAAAAAAACTTTCTATGTCTAGTCCCAGAGCATGGGATAGATCGGGTGAAACAAAGAAGTGTGAAGCTCTTGAATAAAACAATGTGCAAGAAAGTGTACTAAACAAACTGATCATACGTTGAATGATATCTGGCCCTCTTTGTACTACAACCTCTGTAGTGTGAAATTGACAATGCCCAAATCCTCTTCCCCTATACTTACATGAGCCTCCCCAACCAAACATGGTTCAAGGTCCCTCAGGAACTCCCTAAGGGAAGCCCCACCTGCTTCATCTTCCCTTAGTAGAGAAGGAGCCTGCATTCCCTCCTACTAAAACAAACTAGACATAAACTACTACTGATACTGGCATTGGGCTTAACCACCTCTACCATACTGAGCTCAAAAGGCCACTGGAAAATGGTTCTAAAGTTTCCCACATACTCCATAGATAAAACAAACTCACCCCATGCCCACAAGATAAAAACAAGGACCAGAAGGTTGAAAGGAAAACTACCGAGGTTTCCTCACCATCAGATGGAACCTCGAGGGACCTGGAACCTGAGACCAGATGTTAATAAACTTTCACTTTAAAGAACTAGTCTGGATCGCCTATCATGGTAGACCTCCACATGAGTGCATCCACTCAAATGCCTATACCTTCTTCTGGACCTCCAAGTATGTTGGTAAGGAAAAGGGAGTAACCACGTACTGGAGAGAAGGACAATGTGTCTCCTCTAGATGTCTCACATGAGAATCCTCATCTAGAAAGAGATCTAGAGAAAAAGGAATGAGATCCTTGAACTTAATCCACAACTCTCATACCGACATACTCCCCTACTAGAGGGAGAGTAACTCCTACCTTTTTTAGCCTTTATGGTTGAAGAAAGGAATTAGGCTTGAAAATCCTTCTCAAAATCTACCCAAAGAATGCTAGTCTCCTTCCTCTACCCCAGGTACAACATCCAACACTTACGCACATATACCCTCATCTGACTCACTTCCAAGGTAACCCAGTACCCCATCAAAGCCCGGATGAAGCTAAAGGTGATCATAAGCTTCTCAATCCAACTATCCATATCCATGTCCAAAAGGCTACCCTTTTATTTTCCTAGAGTCTCCTAGTATACATAATGTAGCATCTTCTTCCATTGATCATCCTCCTCTACTCGATCAACCCTTAATCGATCGACCAGGTCAACCTACTGACCCTCCACTACCTTCACTACATGCAGATGATGACTAGTTTCCATAGATGAAAAGGTAAACAAGTAATCCCTAAGACTGAGTAGTATAGAATTTTATTTAATATTTATTTTAACACTTTTAACTATTTATTTTTTCAAATTTCCCAAAATGTCCGAATCATATAGGAACTAAATTCATTATGATGCTTTTATCTTTTTTTAAGGTATCCACCTTGAAAATAGTGTTGCTTCACTTGGTCATTCAGTTGGCTCAGAGTCCTTGAATTAGATCATGGGGGCCCTACAATTCTATGTCCTAGCCAGTATTCCTTGGCCTATGTCATGCCTCAAGATCACATGACACTGTTTCCCTACCAACCCAGGTAATCCCCACTATGATTAACTCCAAACCCCATTCTATCTCTCAACCATCAGCCTCTGATTCCATTCTTTCATGATCCCCTCCCTCCAAATATTTACATCCTAAGTTATAAATGAAGGAATAAAGATAATGACCCCCGATTACTACCTCTAGTAGGCCCTGGGGTGGAAACTAGCACCAAGGGTACAAATATCTCACAATATTGGAGGCATTACCCATTATAATAAAACAAGATCGAAAGAAAATGTGGTTTATGCCAAAACAACTCCAAGAAATATATATATACCCAAAATAATAAAAAACCATCCCACTTCCAGGTTTACAATATAACTGATACAAAACAAGAGTCTCCAAAGTGAGTACCAAAAACAAGGTTAAACAGCGACAAAAAATTGTCCCAAAGTCTGAGCTAGCAATTCCCAGTATAGTCTATGTAGCCTTCCTGTAAATTTGAAAGATGTTTTATATAAATCGGGTGAGAATACAAGTATACTAAGTAGTTATCCCTTCATCTCTCTTTTAATTGTGTATCATGCGGGGTGGGTGTACTCTTGTCTCCTTGTGAATACATTTGAATCCAATTTTAAAGAAGATAATCAAACCTGTTACAAAAAAATAAATGAGGGGCTGGGAAGATGATGATTATTATCATATTGTTTGGTCTATTATTTTATCCATGTTGTGAATTTTATGGAATTTTTTCCTTCTAAAAATCATGGCCGTTGGTTGTCTTTGTTTGTGCACCGGTGATGGATTTTGGATGATTACTGTCAGTTTTATATTGAAAGACTGTATATGAATAAAACTGATTAACCACTTATGTTCAGTTAAATAAAATTATTCATTTGGATTTTAAACCTTCTATTATCACCCCTAAATTATTAAAATAAAATTAAAGAATAAGTGTTTGTTAAATCTAAATATTCCCTTCCCTGTTTCATGTGGCGGTGTGCGATGTATGGAATTGTTATAACTCATTCTATAGTGGGGTTGTGGGAATGGTTGTGTGATGTCGGGTTGTTGAAGTGGTGTAATGGAATCTCACGTTGAGAGATTTATTAATTGTGTAATAGATTAACGGTGTTGTGTAGTGTAACTATAACAGGGTTGTGTTCTGTTTGTGTTGCTGGGTGTAGTGTGTTTATACAGTGAGGCTGCTGATGGTTGCGATGAAAGGTGTTGATGGGTGTGGTTATGTTATGGTTTTTGTTGTTTTGTAGGATTAATTTGAGGGGTTTACTTTGAAAAATGATGATAGTAGTGGTTGGTATGGGTGTTAAACGAATTAGAAATATGAAGTCAATTGCTTTACTATGGTTCTTTTTCCTCTGTGTGGCTTGTTGTATGCTGTGGTTGGTAGTTTCCTAAGTAGGGATTGAATTAATAAATGGATTTATTAATAAGTAATTATAATTTCTTAAATGATTTGGCTAGGGTTAGGAACTAAATTGTATATTATTGTGTAGTTGTGGATGTAAAGGTAGTAGTAAAGGTAGTTTTGTGGGATGTTTATTTGTTTGGAAAACCCTTGTGTTGGGATGAGTTTTTGGTACCTATATATATACTTGTATTTACCTATGTTTTCTATATGAACCCCAACCTATTTGAGAACTATGTGATGAACACCCCCATTTTCATGGGGGAGGGTGTATTTCCCAACATCTTGGTGGGAGGATAGACGGTTGCCCAAAGCTCTTCCTTGCTCCCGCTTCCAGGTGGTGATATCCCAAGACACTTTGGGAAGGTTGTGGTTTGTGGGGCCCAAGTGCGTGCAGGCGAATTGTGTTTCACAGATGTCTTCAGGGTGAGACGTGTTTTGTTCCCAAGTGTCTTCAAAATGAGATGTGTTTTGTTCCTTGGTGTCTTCAGGATGTGATGTGGTATGTGGCCTAGGTGTCTTCAGGTAAGACATGGTTGTGAGGCCCAGGTGTCTGTGGGTGAGATGCAGTTGTGGGGCCCATGTGTGTGAGGGAGGGTTGTGAAATGGTTCTTTTATAAGAGGTTAGAGAGCCATGATGTTTTTTGTTAGGGTGTGAGAGCAGTTAATCAATGGGAAAGTTGGGCGGGGTACCCTATCATCGATTTTTTTACTATATTACTTTACTTGAATTGCTTTATTTGGTGATCATGCATTTGGTGAGGTTGAGGTGGCTAGTATACCTTGTTATGCGATGTTAGTTTCTTCTATTTTTATAGGGTAATTAATATTCTTCCTCCACTTATACGTGAGGGACATTGGGTTTTCCTACTGAGTTTATTTATATGATCACCCTATATATATAAAACCACTTTTAGGATTCTAGGAGGACTACGTGTACCGTGCTGGGAATTACTATCTCAAAATTTGGTACAGTTGTTGTGCTGCTGCTTAGCCTTATTTTTGGTATTCAATTTGGAGACTCTTGTTTTGTATTAGTTGTATTTTTAAATGAATGTGGGATGGTTTTGGATTTATTTTGTGTGTATATATATATATGTCTTGGATTTTTTTTGGGATGAACCATCTTTTCTATCGATCTTGTTTTCTTATAAAGGCAAATGCCTCCCATATTGTGAGATCTTTATACCCTTGGTGCTAGTTGCCACCCGGGGCCTACTAGAGGTGGGACTCAGGGTTCATTATCTCTATTACTATATTTCCATCCTCGGAGGTGGATATTTGGAGGGTGGGGGTTGTGATGACACTACATTCCTTTCCCACCCAGCCCGCCCAACCTACCTACCCAGATCCTCCACCTCCTCGCTCAGACCCAACATTATACTATGAGTTGTTTGGAGAAGATCCTGATTCACATATTGTAGCGTTTAGAGTTATGCTTTTTTGGGGTATTCTATACAATACCAGCATGTTCTTATGGTTTAGTTTAGAGTATCTACACATTATATTATTTACCCTACTACTCTACTACCATTCCCAATCATGGAGATTACCAGAGTTGGGGATTTTATGGGTCAATTTTTTACTTTTTCCATCTAGCCTTCTTAGTCATATTTCATATGAGGTGTGTGTTTTTTAAAATATTAATTACATTTGATTGGAAATTATTTATAATTTCTTCTATCATTTAACTTATATAGAAGTATCTAAAATCCAAATAAATGGTTGTTGACACCTCATTCTGTCAAAGGGTCTAAAAAATGAAAAGGGGATCTCATTAGAAAGAAAATGGGAAAATACATGAAGAAAAAAATCAATATTTGAAAAGGCATGAATTTTGAATCACCTTAGTCAAGCCAAAACACCGGCAGCACACAACCTACTTGCGTGCCCAAAAATGTCACACAACCTACTTGTGCGTCCCAACTTGGTGCACAAGTCTGTTTCGCACCCAACTCATTTCAGCCAAGGTCATTTATTTGCATATAAATAGACCCTTGGGGTCCCCATTTGTATGGACAAATTTCCTTGAATCCCAATTACTACTCTGGTATCCCTAGTACTTTGCCCCATTTTTCTATAACTTTCAAGGTAGTTCTTCAACAACTTGAGTGGTGGATTTAAGGGAGCATCATTGGACATAAGTTCTTTTAGTGTTTGAAAACCATAACACTTGTGCGCCTAAAGAACCCAACCTCCATAATTCAGAAATACTTGAACGCCTCCCTTTCCTCTCATAGGAACTTGAGCGACCCACTTCTTGGATCACATGTGAATACTTTTGATGGATTGAGCAAGGTCTCACCCAAGTATTACCATATAGGTTGTTCTTCACTTATGTGAACAATAGGTCGCCCTAGTGTACTTGTGTGAACATACTTGCACGCCCTTCTCTACTTGGGTGCCCCTCTTTGATTCACTTATTCTCTTCACTCTCTTTAGTTTAAAATCCATCAAGCATTCATCATCCATTCATGGAAAGGCTTCTTCTTCACTGGCTCCCTTTTCTGAAAGGGATTCTGTTGAGACCTCCACCAAAACCTCCTGACTTATCAAACCTTTGGGAAAGGTACATCAAAATGTCTCCCATTTGGGTTTGTATTTCCACAATCATAGGTTTCCCACATTTGTTTCGCAATGGGGTTAGGATTCTTAAAATGTCTGTGGATTTATATATCAACAGTCACATGGAAATTTCTCTTAGAAATAGTATTGGGAAGTTCCTGGTTTGGAGAAGGGTTAGGTCCTGGCCTCTCCTTTCTCAAAGCGGTGACCCGAAACCTCAGGTCTTTGGTAGGGAAGGTATACTTCACACTAACTTTTCCTCTCTCCTACCAAGATCAATTTCATAGAATCCATCCTGGTATAATCCCCTCACCTTCACCCCATCTTCCTTACTTTTGGACCCATGTCCAATGTGAAGAGAATAGAGGGAAAGATCATTACCTCACCCTCTTCCATGGTTGACGCACCCTCCTCGATCAGTAGAAAAGAAAAAGTATGAAGTGTCATTGTTGAATCTATCAAATAATCTTGTTTCTCACATGAAGCATAACTCACATGGGCTTAGAGATATGTGATGGTTACAACATGCGCACAAACACTCATTTAAATGAACTATGAGAACTATGATTCTTTTTCAAACTAGGATACGTAGGAATCCTTCTCAAGGCCTGAGCTCCCTGGGAATCCTCCTTAGGGAATAATCCCAAAATTAAATCTTCAAATCATCAAGGCATCCTTTTTTTGGAAGTAATCCCAAACCCATCATTCTCATAGGACCATACTCTCCTATGTCATTCATCTAACTACATGGGCTTTGATTCCCATTAATATGGGATACGTAGGAAGCCTCCTTGAGGTTAAAACCTAACACTTCAAATCTACCCTGTTCTCCTTGGGCCATATTCCCAATAAGGTTTGATCCTACTTGGAAACTCACATCCTTTTCAAGTTCCTCGGGCTACTTTATTATAAGTCCCACATTAAGTTTTGACCATGAATCGTTTGCTTATAGGTCCTTATCACATGACCTTAAAAGGTATGATGTGTCCTATTAAGTGACATCGAAATATAAGGGTTATGAATCCTTTCACAAGGATATGTAGGTTGCCCATTTGATGGGCACGATTCCAAGTTCAAAACAAACATTCATCTATCTAGATGACAAAAAATTTTAGAGTGCTCCACTGAGTGGATTTAAAACTAGTATCATCACAACGATGATTAAAATAATCTCTAATCGGTATATTAGAGGATCCCATTGATGGAAAACCTCAAATACATGAATGTTTCCATTAATGAAGAACCTTGAATGCATACTGATGATTCTAAATTTTACACATGTAAATATGTGATCGTAAATTCCATTGATACTTATGTTATAATTGGTGAATTAATAAGGATTCATGAAAATATCTTAAATTTACAAAGAGAGTCCCAGAGTAGACAATAATTCTCCCCAAAAGGGTTTGATTAGTTCGACCTCCCATAATCTCGACCAATGCATATTCTTAAGTATCGTGAAGTTCCAAATTAATGAATGGCTACCTTTGGAAAGTAGGTCCCCTTTGGATAAAGAACTATTGGATGTTTTTTGTTCCATTAATTAATCCAATGAAAACTTCCTGAAAATAGTTATTCTTAAAACTAGAACACATATTTCAAGGAATTGTGAAACAAAAATAGTGAACCTGACGTGAATCCTTAACCAAGTTAATAATGTTACCCACCTATTAGGACCCTATATATTGATAAATTAAGGCTAGAAAAAGGAATTAATCACACATGTATCCATCTAAAAAAGATGTTTCTTTAATAAAGATTGTTGTTGTATCAAGTGTTTTCACAGAATTCCCTTAAATCCAAAGAATTGATTTCTCTAACATAACATCTATGAACTTTCCGAACGAAACTCAAGTTGGATCTTCATCCATGGGAAGGATGTCATCTCCAACCCAACATCTTCAATGCTGGGTCTCTAATGTGCTGGTGAAGGAATATCGCCAACACGGTACATTCCCAACTTTGGAGGCTGCTCGACAGACCCTCCAGGTCAACAACAATCCTTGATCATCTGGACAATAATGACCAATGATCAAGAAGAAAATGGTTCCAACCACTATCTACAACCGTTTCGGGTCTTTATCCTCATAATACAATAATAAATCCCTCTTGTACTACAGATAGGTGAATCAAGAGTTCACTCAAGGCCTGAATTCAAGAATACTGGAGTCCTTTCTGAGGAATCCCACCCGAAATCGCCGCAAGAATAATGCGGTAGTATACCCCAAACATGAAGGGGGTGTTGCCTATGGATGTTTGTCCCAAGTATCTCAGACCCCGACATGAAATATGAACTACTAGGGAAAACGTCTGATCAATAGAGAGTAGGTTCTCACCTATACCTCCTCCGGAAAAGTCCATCAATTTAACTTGATGGAAAACAACGAGCGGGAACATACCCTTGTCCATACTAACTTTGATACCCAGTAGAATCATATTACAGTAACCCACCAATCCCACCAGATAATCCTGGTGGAGTACCATGAACTGGCACATACACCTATTTACAAGTTATCAGCCAGTCAGTGGGCTCGTCTGACTGCATTTAGAGAGGTCCACCAGTCTAATGTGGTGGAAAATGGTAAATAGGAACACACACCTGTTTACAATCACCAATTCTATCTGTAGTCTCGTCTGCCAGTATTGAAGGAAATATGTCAACCATACTTTACGAACAACAGCCAGTAGGTACATACACCTACCAATGTTCATCAAGCCTCCCAATAGTCTCATTTGGTAGCACCTAGATAAGTCATTCGGAAAGCTCTGACGAAAAATTTATAGCAGACCCAACTCTTTTCCCCCATGCGTGAGTACTGTCAATATCCATTGACATGAAAATGATGACAAGAGAAGGCACATAAACCTACTCCAGATTCGAAATGGACATATATTCTCATTCCGGCAGATGAAGTCACCAAACACATCTTATCAATGGTGAAAGGGTAGACACATATCCCTGCCCATTTTATGGAAGCATTCCAAGATATTTTAACAACTACTTCAGCAATATAAGAGTCAAAGACACATAAATTTATCCCCACACATGGGATGGAACATCGGCATGCCATCCCAGATAAAAGACATACCTCTATTCCAGTCTAGGAGGGTCATGGGGCATACTCGCCCATATCATATGGACAACAAGATCGGGAACATACACACTTTATAATTAGAGGTAATTGGTTCGTTATGGTAACCACTCCGAGGCAGAGACATATACCTACCAATGATAACCAATTTTCCCAGCAAGTGGCCCCAACTAAGTATAAGAGAACATCCAAGAAGATGTCTTGTCAAGCATTGTTTGAAAATCAAGACCTAAGCTGCGATGTGGCTCCTCTTAATGCTGGAGTTCTTGAAACCGTCAGACATTTATCTATTGCTACTCAAGATCCTGTCCTCTCATTACCAAATTATAGGAGTGGTAGTTGTAATTTTGAAGTTACTCATCAAAAACTTCATCACGAAGGCTTGATTTATGAAAATCTGGTCAATCTTGAGTGCCTATCTCTGTATGATAGCCACAACAACTCTCCATGTGGCTAGAAGACCAAGGAGAAAGAAGATTTGTCCCTTACTGTAATCTATCATAGTGATCCTACCCATGATATAATTCACTGTGAAAGTCCACTCCGTAGTATTATTTCACATTGTCAAGACTATTCCATAATTGACAATGTAGCGATGAGAAAGACCTCCTATATTGAGGCACTTGAAAACACAAGGCAAGTCATGTATGATGCCTTATCATTGACCGGTGAAGCACTTTCTCAACCAGAAGATGTATTAAGGGAACAATCATTCCCCGAACCTCTTTTAGGTCATTTATCATCAAATATAGAGCATCCAATTTGGTCAGATAAAGTGGGGAAACCTCTTGTGAAAGATGACGAAGATGTGTTAAACATGAGGAAATAGTTAGCTGAATGAGAAATCCCAGTCCTATTCTAGAATTTAGAAAATTATTAGTATAACATTCCATAATTGATAAAAGACGATTTCATTCATGACATTTGTATCAAATTATGGAAAACTCTTCATCATTTGAAAACCAAAGTCTTACCATACGATGAATATCAAAATCATGTAAAGGTAACAAAAGGGTTACAGTGCCAAATTGACTTGGCATATCTTTCAGTTTCCCAAAATCCAAAGGATGAAAAATAACAGAGAACCCTTCAACGCACATGTCTTAATGCTCTAAAGAGGCTACGCTAGTTAATTTCTAATTCCCAATCTAGTATTCATATTTGAGGAGGGGGTGCATATGGAGCATTTCATTTAACTGCACTCCAAAATCAGCAAAGTCTGACCAAAGTGGTTTCCTGCAATGTTATTTCCCACGACCGACCACAATCAATAGGTTTTGTATGTAATAAAATGCATGCTCAAGAACTGGCCTCAATTAGTTCTCATCATAATCAAGCCCAAATAAAAGAAGTTGTTGAGCTACTTTTACATCATGTATTTGATAATCTTGAACATGCATCCCGTTTAGAGGATGTCAGGCATCAGAGGATGAAAATGTCTGAAATAACACTGCGATCTTCTAAAATAGGTGATTTAAGTGATTGTTGGATGATGCACCCATTGAATTTCCGAACCAAAATCCGAAAAATCAGAAGAGTAGTTGCACGAATTTCAGCCATAGTAGTTCAAGAATCACCCCAGCTTCCCAGTCTGGGGGCTCATTTAATTCAACCTTAAAATTCATTAAACAATTTTCAAATATTTGAAGAAGAAGAAAAAGAAGATACCCAACCTACAAGGCTGGGGGTTTTTTCACATCTATAATACCCTCCTCAACGGAAGTTAGTTTTCTCTTGATTAGGGAAGAAGCAACAAGAAAATCGTACAACTGAACTATCCAATGATTCCCTTCATGTAACTATTTGCCAAAAAGTTCCAGGGAATTCTTCATATACGAGATCAGAGTCTCGTGAAATACAAAAAGTGAGATGATCTAGCAGAAGCACTGATAGAATTCCATCGATGCATTATGCATAAGTAAATTTCATTAACAACATTGTAGAAGATCCCCCATAAAATAAGTCCAGTTAAAGGGAATCAGAAGATGATGTTTTTGTCCATAATACGATACACAATGAGGCAAATGAAGAAGGTTGGAATACACAAAATCAAAGGCTTACCCAGAATCTAGGTATGCCTTCAGATAACCAACTCCCCCTCTCCCAAAGGCATATTAAAAGGGAAACAAAGTCAGATTACATCTCACATTTCCACTGGAGAAGTTCAATATATTTTACATGAAGAGATATTTTCACACCAAGAAGAGGAAATGAATGAGTTGAAAAGATTCATTACAGTGTTACTTCGAAACAACATTTTTGCTAGAAGTACTCCCTAGACAAGTCCTCAACTTGAAAATCCTATAGGAGCTCCTAAAAAAAGGGGATTTTTAGTAACTACAGATGTGGATAATTAATTACCTCCATTGAGTACAAAATCAAGGAAGAACCATATACATATTGATAGACCTGTTCCCGTGGGTTATCCAAGGCATGTATCATAACCACCATCAGTGGTTTCACCGATCATTGCAACAGCTCAAGCTCCAGTTTCTATGTTTTCATAGGTTCCATCTCATTAAGATGTTCCCCAAATGCTTATAAACACAATTGAGAAATTAACATCTCGATTAGAATCTATGGAGGAATGATGTGCACTAGTTCAACCAGAAAAGAGAGATTACCCTTAATGGGTGTGTACAATTCCTCCCCCACCAAATTTTGTGAATACCACATTCCCAATCATTAATAGTTTGGGAGATCTGGAATGAGACTTGACACATTTTGTTTCTCGTTGTGATACCATGATGGGAACTTCTAAACAACAAGAAATAGTTAATCTTAGGTGTTTTGTGTAGTCATTACAAGGACCAACTTTTGTCTGGTACACAAGTTTTCAATCTCGATCAATTACTAGATGGGAAGATATCTATCAGAAATTTCTTCCCCAATTTAGCTCAAAGCTACCAAAGATGACAGTTTTTTGTCTTACTAATTGTAAAAAATGGGGAATGAAAGAGTTTCATATTTCATTCCATGATGGAAAGGATTAACATATTCCTTAAATATAGCACTCCCTCAAGAAGAGTTGCTTCCAATCTATGTGGCAAATCTGCATGAAGAATTACGTACACCATTGATCCCTGTGAAATAACCAGGAGGGTTTAGAGACCTTACTTCAATCTCTCAACAGATTGAATATTATTTTATAAAAATTAAGGCTAAAACATGTGTAATTCCATTAGATCTGGGAAGGAGGATAGGAAAAGAAGAAGTTGCTACATTCACACTCAAACATGCACCTGTACCTGCTTCTACTTCAAGACTTTAATCATACCAAATGGCTCCGCTTCATAAGCATCAACAAAAATGACCACCTCGTCAAGTAGATCTATAAGATCAAATGAAAAATCAGTTTGAGGAATTAAATAATAATGTTTATTCTTTCAGGAATGAGAAAGTTCTTGGATACTTAATCTCGGCTTTAGAAAATAATTTGGTTCAGTTGTCAAGTCCAAAGAAGAAAAATAAATGTGGAGATGAATATCATTCAAATTATCATCCCTTTAATCAGTTTTTGGGACACCCCATTCAGAAGTTCTTTATTTTCAAAGACCCTCTACAAAAGATGGTAGACTCTGGACATGTGAAATTGAAAAGTTCATCAGATTAAGTAGCATGTGTTACTACTACCAATCCAGAGGAAGAGGGAAATTGGAACGAGGTCAAAAGTAAAAATGTGTATAAATATGATGATTGGATGATTAGGAAAATGATAAATCAGACTCACGATATTTTACGAACACAGTTGAAACAACCAATTGTGTCTTCTACCACTCCTGCCACAAAACAAACCTATTAATCAAAAGGCCATTTTCAAGAAAAACAAGTGATCATAAGGTCAAAAAGTTAGTCAAAAGAATATGATATCGTATAAATTCCAAAGTTGTACTTAACCTTGGAAGATTTTATGCCATCTATTTCAAAATCATGGGCACCTCCACGCCAAACGGTAAAACCAGAATTAACCTATCAAGAGGAATCTTCGTCAGATGAAGAATTGATCTTTGGTTTTGTTAATGTTATCCATTTAACGAATCCTTATGCCAATAGTGATTCTGATTATAACGATCCAGAGTTCCTTCTACATAATTGGGGAACAAGAGGAAGAGGCCAAGGTCGGGGATACAAGGGAAGATTTGGGAATTTTAGAAACCACCAATTTAATTCTGCACCTGCTCGAACCATATATGCTACAGAAACTCATGGATGGGTCCTTCAACGGGGTCAACAGGAACAATGAGTTTCTTCTATTAAAGATAGAATTAGTTCTGAAACAATTATTTTAAAGACCTATTAGAAGCTACACCATCTTATTCTTAGCAAATGAATAGAATTATTCAGTCTAATTTACCAAAGCCAACAATATTTCCAGCTTTTTCTCCAACACAAAGTACATCTACAACAGAAGCATTAACATCCAAAGAACCTGCAAAATCACATCTCTATGCTGGGAAACACAGACCTTCGAACCAAAAGTTTGATGTCTTGAAACAATTGGAACAAGTACCATCCAAGTTATCATTTTTTGATGCTTTGAATAAGTCAAAAGTTCTTTGAGAAGAACTCATTGAGGCCTTGTTAAGTCCTCATGAATTTCAAACCGAAGCTATTGCTGCTGAGGTTTACCGTATAGATAATGATTCTGCAGAATGTCATGGACTCATATATTTTATAGATGAAGATGAAGATGATGTTGTGTATGAGCATATCAGGCCTTTGTATATGTTTGTATATGTCAATGACAAAGATATCTGAAAAGCCTTCATTGATAATGGCTCTAGGGTCAACCTCATTCCCATTCATACACTATGTCAATTGGGTTTGACTGAATCTGACTTATCTCCTTTGACTTCAATGTTGTAGGGGTATGAAAAGAATGAATAAGAACCTCTGGGAAAAATTACACTCAGAAATCAGTTTTTACATCTTGTGTCTAATTCATATTTCATGGTTGTTCGTCAGTACACAACCTTCAATATTATGGTTGGAAGGCCTTGGCTGCATCAACATGCAGCCATACCCTTATTATACCACCAATGTCTAAAATACTATTTCAATGGCCAAATCGATTTTTTTTTTGGAAATATGGATCTGTTCAAAACATGTTAATCTCAATACATTGAGGTAGAACTTTATCACACAAAAGGAATGAAGCCCATGAAAAAAGAGATAACTAGTGTTAATGCTCCAAATGGACTGGAAAAGATCCCAGCAAATCCATTCATACATTTGAGTACAGATTATGTGTTAACTATTAATAAGACTAAAAGGGTAGAACCAAATCCAAAGACTTATTTAGTAATTTCTATTATTTCAATTTCGGCAATTGATCCTGACAACATGGGAGAAATTATTGATGCACCAAGAAATGATGGAAGCCTGAATGAAGATGTTTTCATTTCATCTATTGAACTTTAACTAGCCTCTACTTCGTCAATCAGAATAGAAGAAATGGTATCAATACTAGGGGAATACAAAGTTGTTTATTCTCAATCCATCAATCCATCTTTATTACCACAGGAAGACCCTTCGTCATTAGTAAGGTCAGATGTGGTGGCCTCTTCTTTGGGATGTTCAAATACTGACTCCTCCCCTAACACTGGGAGTTTTTCCTCATCATCTACTATGAAAATGGAAATAGAAGAGATAAAACATAATGAATAAGAAGAGGAAGATCTTGGGGATGCTCCTCCAACATTTGAAGAAGGTGTCTCTACCCCCGTGGATGAACTCAGATAAATAAATCTAGGTACAGAAGAAGATCCACACCCCACTCTAATTAGTGCGACCATGACCTATAAAGAGAAAGAGGTGTACACCTACTTTTTAAAGAAACATCTAGATATATTTTATTGGAATCATATAGAAATTATAGGTCTTAATCCGTATGTAGCCACCCATTATTTGGGTTTTCCAGAAAAACATCGTGGATTTAAGAAAGAAACATGGAGAACACACCCAACTTGTAACACCCGAGACTTTTATGTTATATAAATCATCAAAGGAATCTTTTTCTACACACAACACTTTCTTGGCTTGCTTTACATGAAATAGTGACCTTCCTCGATAGCTTGCATCGGACGCAATACCGAGTTTCACTAAACAACGATATACTATTAAAATATTATTAAAACTAGCCGTTATGAATAGTAATAACCACTTTATGAAATTTTATAAATTTTATTTTTCAAAATGGACTTCATTTTTGGATTCGTAATATCGAAATTATCCTAGGGTGAAATTTTAGTATTTTTCTGAAAACTTTCAATTTTTGATGAATAGTGAAACCACTAAGTGGTAGTTAAAAAAACTAAATTTTTCGTAAAAATTAATTTTACTGCTTCTGTGAGTGGAATTTCAAAAATCTGAGAGACACGGTTGATGTCCATAAGTAAAATTTGGTTCAATGAGATGAAAATAATTTTTGGTGAATAGTAACTTTTTACTTTTATTTACCACGGTTAAAAGTAAATAGGGTAATTAAGGGTACAAATGATATTATTATTACCCTAACACATGTCCTAATTCTATTTGATCAGTGTAATTCGACCAAAAACAACCTTAGGAATAAAATATGACCATTTAGGCCCACTTGGATTAGAGTAGGACATTTATTATTAATTTTTTTAAAGAAGGGTTAAAATAGTTAAAATCAAAGTTTAATAAGTAAATCATTTTTAATATGGAGTTATACTTAAGATAAATTAGACTATAAATATTAATTAGAAATATAAAAATATTTCCTACATAATGGTATTTTATTTGTAATTTTTAGACATTAAATAATTTAATTTATTTATGACACAACGATGATGCATTAATTATCTTATTAATGAAATATTGACATAATTGATGTTATAAATACCAAAATAAATATAATTTGAGACTTTTTATGAATTCCACTAATTTTCTAGGTTAATATGACATGTTATGATTACTTTAATTAACTTTGGTCGAAGTAATAATTCTTTTATGAGTTTCCAAAAAATTAACTATTGAATAGTGTCAAAATTGACATAAAATAGTTTTTAAAACAAATATTATATTATTAATTGTTATTTTATTCCTAAAAATCTAAGGATTGGACAAATGACTTAGATAAAGTTATATATATTAATAATAAACAACTTGGGGTTCGTTTGGCTTAATATGGTAAGTTTATTAATCTTATAGTATAAGAACACAAGAAGACACGGTAAAAGTAAAATTATTTAACTTAATGTTAAATCTAAATGATAAGGTTAAAATAGGAACCTAAACATGTCTAAATTCTATTGGATGAGAGGATTTCGACCCATACCCACCTTATCCTAGAAATAAATCAATTTGAAGCTATATAAAACCGAACTTGACTTTATAATAAAATAATATTTTTATTTATTCCAAAGGTTCCCCTCTCCTCCCTTATAAAAGGGAACCTCCTCCCTCTCTTCCTCACACCACTTTGAGCCTTCAAGATCGGCCAAACCCTGACACTTTCTCCTCTCCACTTCCCTAGAGACATCCTAGAGGTCCTGGTATTCTTCAAAGACCAATTTTAGTGCCCTAAAAGAAGGTCTCAAAGAAGCACTTCAAAGAAGAGGTAATGTCCATTACCGATTATTTCATCGTTATTTCTTCTTCCACTTATTCTTATTTAGTTGTTTCATTATGAAGTAATAACATCAGTATCACTAATATACTTATATCTTATTATAAGTATGAAAAAACCCTATTTCACCATCTATCCATGCTACGGAAAAAGAAATCACCGCGCGTGCGTACGTACGGAATACCGTCTCCACGCCGTGGTGTAATCTATTTTCCACCACCACATTACTTGGATGGGTATAATGGTGTAAATAATGACTATATATGACTATTATAAAGTTATATTGATTCTGAAATTGTATACATACACTCTAATACAATTCTACGATCATAGGAACGGTATCATCACTCGTGCGTACGTACAGAATACCGTCTCCACGATGTGATGCGACTCGTTCTACATGATATTCATTTCATAATGATTATATAAATGAATTGAATGAATGAATATGATATATATTACACTAATACCATTCTGGAAATGAGGTATCTATAACCTAAATGGAAGAATAATAATTTATTCGACAAACACGCATAAGAACAAAAAGTAATAGACACCCGAATAACAAGTAGTAATGAAATATTACTAATAAGAAGCTATGAATATGACCATATATGATATCATAAAAACAAGTATGATTCTATAATAAGTCAATAACATTATTTAAATAATTATACAGGAGGTTTGGACACGTACAAAGCATATCAGACCTAAGGTAAGGGAAATATCACAATCTCATTTTTATCCGAGATTGTTTATACTTTGGCATTTACTGGGGTGTATTTTATCATCCACATCCATGTTTCCTCAATATGTAATATTATTTCCATCCACCTACAATTGTTTAAATACAATTTTACCCTTCTGTGAGTTTTTAGTAAAATATATGAAAGGAATCTTTTGTCATTTTTTTGTACGAGGTACTTTTTGACTTTTCGGAAAAAAGTACAAAGAATGTTTTTTTAACTTATACGGCATGAATGGATTTTTAAAATATTATTTCCTAGAAGCTTCCATTACATGTTTTCATGTTTATTTTTAATCAACTTCTTTTAGTTTAAAATTTTATGACATTTTAATAAAGGAAATTTGTTTTTGAAGTAGAAAGGATATTTTCCTCAAGAATGGTGTTCAAGTGTTTTATCAAAATTATTTTCCATCTAAGATAATAAAGGGTTATGTTTCTATCCCTATTATTACATTGATTTGATGGAATTATTTTTATGAATTCATTTATCTTATATGAATTGTTTTATGATGTCACAATGTTTAATAATTCCATTTTTATTACATGGGTTATGCAATGATGTATGATTTATGATTTTTGTGGCACACATAAGAATGGTTTCATTATGAGATGGGTGGGACCTATATATCCCTCCAATACATTGGGTAATGATTTTATATCTCATAAGATAGACATGGATGGAACGGTATGTTATACCGGTTCAGTGAAACAGGACTGAAACGAGGAGTGAACTCAGTTCAGAAATGGACTTTTTCCACTAAGATAGTCTTGGCAATGAGTATTGACTAATAAAAAATGATTTTCTATGATTATGTGTGTATTCCACAAAGTTTCATATTTTAAGTTATGATTATTGGGATTACATTTCACTACTATGATTTATCCCATGTTATGAAATTATAATCTCTTTTGCAGGTTAAGATTTCCAAAATTTATGTGCTTATATATATGATGTGATTGATATTTCTTTTGTTTACCCTTACTGAGCATTTGAGCTCACCCTTTTGTATGTTCTATTTCCCCAGGTCAGGAGGAAGGTTATTAAGTAGAATATGCCAAAAAGGGACTCTAGATATGATGAAATAAATGGGAGGCAAAGTAGATGCTTTATGAACCTGTTGTTTATGTTTCCCAGTTTCTAAAGACACTATACCTATACGGTCCTTTCTTGGTTTTGTTATATGTTGTAATAAGTGTGCTTCAATTCTGAAGTGATAACAATGTATGTAAAGTATGGTTCGTTATAGTTGGTATCAGAGGAAAGGTATAGTCAACCTTTGGAAACTAGGATGCGAAAGCCTTAGTAAGAACCCTAAGGATAAGTCTAAGCATAGAACACAATCTTAGTGTTTTAGAAATGGCCATGAATAACCTAGGATAAGATCTTAAGTGTGAAATTTTATTCTTGATTATGTGGTTTTCCTATTATAATTAGTGTTGCTCACACTATTCTTCTTGGTTTTAGTCAATGGCTGGAACCCGAAGGAACCGTGTTAATGCGGAATGCGAGGGGAAATGCAATGATTGTCCCCCCTGAGCAATCAAAAGTTATGGGAGATGGAATGAAAAATCTTGTAGCCATGCTCACACAACTTTCTCAAGCTATGAATCATGCAGGACTTCCAAACGAGCAAAGGAAGGAGCAACATTCTGTTGAACCCTTCATGAGACAACGTCCACCTTCATTCAGCGGGTCTACTGATTCATTAGTTTCTGAAAAATGGATTAGTACTACTGAAAAGATATTTTCAGTTCTTTAATGTTCTAAGCATGATAAAGTCATCTTAGCAGTGTATCGTTTGGAAGGTGATGTTGATCAATGGTGGACTTTTATTAAGAATACGAGGCAAAGGGATGAAATTGAGTCCATGGAATGGGATGAGTTCAAGAACTTAGTTTTCAATAAGTACTTCCCTCGTATTATCTGAACAAAGATGGAGAAAGACTTTCTTGAACTGAAGCAAAAGGATGATGAATCTGTTTTTACCTATGAAGAACATTTTACAAGACTTTCAAGGTACGCTTCTGGTATTATTATCCAACCTGAGAGTAAGATCGATCGATTAATTAGTGGCTTAAAACCAAGTCTTCGAAGGGTCTTGGCCATAAGGGACTTCAATAGCTATGAGCAAATCATTCGATGTGATCTCAAAGTTGAGATGAAGATTGGAGTAACCCATCAGTCATATGGGTTTGATAAGAAGAGTAAAATGGAATTCAAAAGAAAATCTAAAGAGCACACTGACAAGAAGATGAGCTTTCCCTTATGCTCAAAGTGTGGAAAGGAACATAGAGGGAGTTGTCTTAAAGGGACAAGTAAATGTTTCAAATGTGGATAGGAAGGTCATCGGGCATTTGAATGCCGTAATGATGGGAAGAAGATGTCTAATGATGCAAACAAAGGAAGGGATGCACAGAATTAACCTACTACACTTCAATGTTTCAAGTGGAAGGAGATGGGGCATTATGCCAATCAATGCCCAAATCCAAGGGTTGATGATGATGGTCGACTTCAACAAACTCTTAAGGCTAAAGACAAAGGAAAATCACATGCAATTTATATCAGCGATGTGGAGTACGATAATGATGTGGTGAAAGGTACACTTACCATCCACTCTAAAGTAGAAATTTTTTTATTTGATTCTCTATCCACCCACTCTTTTATTTCTGAAGAATTTTCTAAGGGTATCACCGTATTACCTCAACAATTAGATGTTGAGTTAGCTGTGACAACACCTAATGGCACAATAGTCGCATCAAAAGTTTATAATTCTTCTCCGATTGAAGTTTGTGGAAAGTGCTTCCTGCAAATCTTGCGATCCTTCCTATAGTGTAATTTGATGTGATTCTTGGCATGGATTGGCTTTCTCTACATGGAGCTCATATCAATTGCCAAAGAAGGGAAGTCACATTTCATATTCCAGATCAATCTATGATCATCTATCGATGCAAGGATGAACATAACCTTCCAGTGGAAATTCCTTCCATATTATGGGTCTTGATTCCACTAAATGAAGGTTATTTATCTCAAATGGTTGGTGAGAAACTCACAATTAAGAATATGCCCATTGTACGAGAGTTTGATGATTTCTTTCCGGAGTAATTACCGGGTCTTCCACTGAATCGTGAAGTTGCGTTTTCAATAGAACACGTACCGGGTGCTTTGCCTATTTCAAAGACACCTTATAGAATGGCCCCAATTGAGTTCAGGAATTGAAGAAGCAACTCCAAGAGAATCTTGATAAGGTGTTCATATTCCCTAGTGCGTCACCTTGGGGAGCACCTGTTCTGTTTGTTAAGAAGAAAGATAGATCAATGAGACTCTGCATTGATTATCGAGAACTTAACAAGATCACTATCAAGAACAAATATCCTCTCCTGCACATTGATGACCTATTTGACAAACTACGCGGAGCTCAATACTTTTCCAAGATTGATCTTCATTTAGGGTATCATCAATTAAGGGTCAAAAGGTAGGATATACCAAAGACGGCTTTCCGTACAAGGTATGGACACTATGAATTTATAGTAATGCCATTTGGTCTTACTAATTCCCCTTCTATCTTCATGGATCTAATGAATAGAGTCTTTAGAGACTATCTTGATCAGTTTGTGGTAGTCTTTATAGACGATATTGTTGTCTATTCAAAGAGAAAGGAAGAACATGAAGATCACTTGAGAATTATATTGAATACCCTGAGAAAGGAGAAGCTTTATGACAAATTTACCAAGTGTGAATTTTGGCTTCAACAAGTTGAATTTTTGGGTCACATAATCTCAAAAGAGGGGATATCTATGGATCCAGCAAAAACAGAGGTTATCAAAAGATGGTTTAGACCAACAACAGTAACTGAGATCCAAAGTTTTCTTGTTTTGGCTGGATATTATCGACGTTTTGTGAAATATTTTTCATGATTATCTAATCCACTCACTAGGATGACTTTGAAAGGAGTTAAGTTTGTTTGGACGGAGGAATGTGAAGAGAATTTTAAGGAGTTGAAAAGAAGGTTATCCAGTGAACCTGTGCTCACACTGCCTTGTAGTGGAGAAAGGTTTGTGATCTACAGTGATGCATCCAAGAAGGGATAGGGGTGTGTTCTTATGCAAAATGATATGGTGATAGATTATGCCTCACGACAGTTGAAAATACATGAGCAAAATTACCCAACTCATGATTTGGAGTTAGCTGCGGTAATCTTTGAATTAAAGATTTGGAGGCATTATCTTTATGGAGAAAGGTGTGACATTTATACTGATCATAGAAGTTTAAAGTATATTTTCACAAAAAAGGAGCTGAATATGCGCCAAAGAAGATGGTTGGAGCTGATTAAGGATTATGACTGCTCAATTCATTACCACCCTGGGAAAGCAAACAAGGTGGCAGATGGATTAAGTCGACAAGACCATGCTAGTTTATCCATGATGAGGATCACAAAAGATCCAATATTTATGGATTTACAAAGGATGGATCTTGGAATTATAATGGAAGGGGGAAAATCGTATCTTTCTCAAATGAATGTTAAACCATCTATACATGTGAAGATTAAAGAGGCACAGAAAAAAGATGTCAAGTTACAAAAGAATGTGAGAAATGTTCCTGATTTCAACCTTGATTGTGATGGGATAATAAAGTTCAGGAATCAGGTTTGTGTTCCTCCCATCCATGAATTAAAGAAGGAGCTGCTGGATGAGGCTCATAGTTCTTCATTCTCTATTCATCTTGGAAGCACGAAGATGTACAAGGACCTGAAAGAGTACTTCTGGTGGGATGGCATGAAAAGAGATGTTGCTGAATATGTCTCTCGATGCTTGGTTTGTCAACAAGTTAAAGCTAAGAGACAGAAGTCTAAGGGGATGTTACAACCATTACCCATACCCGAATGGAAATGCGAAAACATCACTATGGACTTTGTCATAGGACTTCCTAAAACATCCAAAGGCAATAATGCTATCTGGGTCATAGTTGATCGTCTTACAAAATCTGCACACTTCATTGCTATTAGAGAGGATTTCTCTCTGAATCATCTTTCTAGGATATATGTAAAGGAAGTGGTAAGATTGCATGGAGTACCACTTTATATTATATCTGATCGGGATCCGAGGTTTACCTCAAAGTTCTGGCAAAGTCTTCAGCATACTCTGGATACAGAGTTGAGTTTCAACACTGCTTATCATCCTCAGACAGACGGTCAGTCTGAGAGAACAATTCAAACTCTAGAAGATATGTTGAGAGCTTGCTCTATGTATTTCAAAGGTGGTTGGGATCAACACCTACCTTTGGTGGAATTTTCTTATAATAATAGTTTTCACTCCAGTATTCATATGGCTCCTTATGAAGCTCTCTATGGAAAGAAATACAAGACTCTAACTTTCTGGGATGAAGTTGGGGAAAGAAAGCTATTAGGACCTGATCTCATTGATGAAATGGCAGAAAAGGTCTGATCTATTCAACAACACATAAGAGCAGCTCAGAGTCGACAGAAAAGTTATGCCGACAACCGAAGAAAAGACCTAGAGTTTGATGTGGGTGATAAAGTGTTCTTATGAATATCTCCCTGGAATAGGGTTATGATATTTGGAAAGAAGGGGAAGTTGAGCCCTAGATATATCGGTCCTTTCGAAATACTGGATCGTGTTGGGAAGGTAGCTTACCGATTGGCGCTTCCACCGAATCTCTCTCAAGTTCACGATGTATTCCATGTATCGCTCCTGAGAAAGTACATACCTGATCCTTCACATGTACTTAGCTCAAAAGTTGTACTGCTGGAGCAAGATCTTTCTTATGAAGAACAACCGATAGAGATTCTGGATCGTAGCGAAAAAGTCCTATGAAGCAAGACCACTCTATTGGTGAAATTTTTATGGAGGAACCACCAATTAGAAGAAGCTACATGGGAGTTTGAGTATTTGATGAGGGAGAGGTATCCTCATCTGTTTGTTATAAAGTGACAAATTTCGAAGGCGAAATTCATTTTAAGGGGGGTAGAATGTAACACCTGAGACTTTTATGTTATATAAATCATAAAAGGAATCTTTTTCTACACACAACACTTTCTTGGCTTGCTTTACACAAAATCGCGACCTTCCTCGATAGCTTGCATCGTACGCAATATCGAGTTTCACTAAACAACGATATACTATTAAAATATTATTAAAACTAGCCGTTATGAATAGTAATAACCACTATTTGAAATTTTATAAATTTTATTTTTCAAAATAGACTTCATTTTTGGATTTGTAATATCGAAATTAGCCTAGGGTGAAATTTTGGTATTTTTCTGAAAACTTTCAATTTTTGATGAATAGTGAAACCACTAAGTGGTAGTTAAAAAAACTGAATTTTTCATAAAACTTAATTTTACTGCTTCTGTGAGTGGAATTTCAAAAATCCGAGAGACACGGTTGATGTCAGTAAGTAAAATCTGGTTCAATGAGATTAAAATAATTTTTGGTAAATAGTAACTTTTTACTTTTATTTACCAAGGTTAAAAGTAAATAGGGTAATTAAGGGTAGAAATGATATTATTATTACCCTAACACATGTCCTAATTCTATTTGATAAGTGTAATTCGACAAAAAACAACCTTAGGAGTAAAATATGACCACTTAGGCCCACTTTGATTAGACTAGGACAATTA
This sequence comes from Viscum album, assembly GCA_963277665.1. Lineage (NCBI taxonomy): Eukaryota > Viridiplantae > Streptophyta > Magnoliopsida > Santalales > Viscaceae > Viscum > Viscum album. The sequence continues at coordinate 1,790,128,104 of OY728146.1, forward strand.
TTATTAATTTATTTAAAGAAGGGTTAAAATAGTTAAAATCAAAGTTTAATAAGTAAATAATTTTTAATATGGGGTTATACATAAGATAAATTTGACTATAAATATTAATTAGAAATCTAAAACTATTTCCTACATAATGGTATTTTATTTGTAATTTTTAGACATTAAATAATTTAATTTATTTATGACACAACGATGATGCAGTAATTATCTTATTAATGAAATATTGACATAATTGATGTTATAAATACCCAAATAAATATATTTTGAGACTTTTTATGAATTACACTAATTTTATAGGTTAATATGACATGTTAGGATTAATTTAATTAACTTTTGTCGAAGTAATCATTCTGTTATGAGTTTCAAAAAAATTAACTATTGAATAGTGTCAAAATTTACATAAAATAGTTTTTAAAACAAATATTATATTATTAATTGTTATTTTATTCCTAAAAATCTAGGGTTCGGCCAAATTACTTAGATAAGGTTATATATATTAATAATAAACAACTTGGGGTTCGTTTGTCTTGATATAGTAAGTTTATTAATCTTATAGTATAAGAACACAAGAAGACACGGTAAAAGTAAACTTATTTAAATTAATGTTAAATCTAAATGATAAGGTTAAAATAGGAACCTAAACTTGTCTAAATTATATTGGATGAGATTATTTAGACCCATCCCCACCTTAGCCTCGAAATAAATGAATTTTGAGCTATATAAAACTGAACTTGACTTTATAATAAAATAATATTTTTAGTTATTCCAAAGGTGCCCCTCTCCTCCCTTATAAAAGGGAACCTCCTCCCTCTCTTCCTCACACCACTTTGAGCCTTCCAGCTTGGCCAAACCCTGCCAATTTATCCTCTCCACTTCCCTAGAGACATCCTAGCGGTCCCGAGCTTCTTCACAGACCAATTTTTGTACCCTAAAAGAAGGTCTCAAAGAAGCACTTCAAAGAAGAGGTAATGTCCGTTACCGATTCTTTCATCTTTATTTATTCTTCCACTTATTCTTCTTTAGTTGTTTCATTATGAAGTAATAACATCAGTATCACTAATATATACTGATATGTTATTATAAGTATGAAACAACCCTATTTCACCATCTATCCATCCTACGGAAAAAGAAATCACCGCGCGTGCGTACGTACGGAATACCGTCTCCACGCCGTGGTGTAATCTATTTTCCACCACCACCTTACCTGGATGGGAATAATGGTGTAAATAATGACTATATATGACTATTATAAAGTGATATTGATTCTGAAATAGTATACATACACTCCAATACAATTCCACGATCCTAGGAACGATATCATCACTCGTGCGTACGTACGGAATACCGTCTCCATGATGTGATGCGACTCGTTCTACATGATCTTCATTTCATAATGATTATATAAATGAATTGAATGAATGAATATGATATATATTACACTAATACCATTCTGGAAATGAGGTATCTATAACCTAAAGAGAAGAATAAGAATTTATTCTACAATCACGCATAAGAACAAAAAGTAATAAACACCCGAATAACAAGTAGTAATGAAATATTACTACTAAGAAGCTAAGAATATGACCATATATGATATCATAAAAATAAGTATGATTCCGTAATAAGTAAATAACATTATTTATATAATTATACAGGAGGTTCGGACACGTACAAAGCATATCAGACCTAAAGTAATGGAAATATCACAATCTCATTTTTATCCGAGATTGTTTATACTTTGGCATTTACTGGAGTGTATTTTATCATCCACATCCATGTTTCCTCAATATGTAATTTTATTTCCATCCACCTACAATTGTTTAAATACAATTTTACCCTTTGGTGAGTTTTTAGTAAAAGATATGAAAGTAATCTTTTGTCATTTTTTTGTACGAGGTACTTTTTGACTTTTCTGACAAAAGTACGAAGAATGTTTTTTTAACTTATACAGCATGAATGGTTTTTTAAAAAATTATTTCCAAGAAGATTCCTTTACAATTTTTCATGTTTATTTTTAATCAACTTCTTTTAGTTTAAAATTGTATGATATTTTAAGAAAGGAAAAATGTTTTTGAAGTAGAAAGGATATTTTCCTCAAGAATGGTGTTCTAGTGTTTTATCAAAATTATTTTCCATCTAAGACAATAAAGGGTTCTGTTTCTATCTCTATTATTACATTGATTTGATGGAATTATTTTTATGAATTCATTTATCTTATATGAATTTTTGTATGATGTCACGATGTTTAAGAATTCCATTTTTATTACATGGGTTATGCAATGATGTATGATTTATGATTTTTGTGGCACACATAAGAATGGTTTCATTATGAGATGGGTGGGACCTATATCTCCCTCCAATGCATTGGGTAAAGATTTTATATCTCATGAGATAGACATGGCTGGAACGATAGGTTATACCGGTTCAGTGAAACAGGACTAAAACGAGGAGTGAACTCGGTTCAGAAATGGACTTTGTCCACTAAGATAGTCTTGGAAATGAGTCTTAAATAATAAGAAATGATTCTCTATGATTATGTGTGTATGCCACAAAGTTTCATGTTTTAAGTTATGATTATTGGGATTACATTTCACTATTATGATTTATCCCATGTTATGAATTTATGATCTCTTTTGCAGGTTAAGATTTCCAAAATTTAGGTGCTTATGTATATGATGTGATTGATATTTCTTTTGTTTACCCTTACTGAGCATTTGAGCTCACCCTTTTGTATGTTTTATTTCCCCAGGTCAGGAAGAAGGTTATTAAGTAGAATATGCCAAAAAGGGACTCTAGATATGATGAAATAAATGAGAGGAAAAGTAGATGCTTTATGAACCAGTTGTTTATGTTTCCCAGTTTCTAAAGACACTATACCTATACGGTCCTTTCTTGGTTTTGTTATATGTTGTAATAAGTGTGCTTCAATTCTGAAGTGATAAAAATGTATGTAAAGTATGGGTCGTTATACAACTCATGCCTCTAAAGTTGAAGCTGAAGTTGATAAACTTATAAAGGATAACTTTTTTAGGGATGTTTAGTATCCCAAATGGCTAGAAAATATTGTCCCAGTGAAAAAGAAGAATGGGAAAATTAGAGTCTTCATTGATTTCAAGGATCTTAACCAAAATTATCCTAAAGTTGATCTTCCAGTCCTGATTACAGAACTTTTAATTGATACAAAAACTGGATGTGAAGCTATTTCCATCATGTATGGATATTATGGGTATAATCAAATCCATATATCCCCATAGGATGAATAATCTATATCCTTTAGATCCCCACAAGGTGTTTTTTTCTATTGGGCAATTCCCTTTGGATTAAGGAATGCAGGTGCAACATACCAACGTGCCATGCACGATATCTTCAAACCCTTCTTAGGGAATTTTTTTTAATGTTATGTGGATGATTTGGTGGTCAAATATAGACAATTTTCAAATCACTTGGCTGATTTGGAAACCATATTCAATAAACTTCAGCAACACAATTTGATGGCGAACCCCTTGAAATTTGCTTTTGGGGTAACCTCAAGAAAATTCCTTTGCTTTTTTGTATGCCATCAGGGCATAGAAGTTGATCCTGAGATAATCAATCAATCCTTGGTATGTCACCTCCTAGAAATTTAAAATAATTAGGAGGACTCCAAGGACACTTGGACTATATTCGGTGGTTTATCACCAATTAGGCAAGCAAGTGTTTACCCTTCACCAGATCAATGAAGAAGGGAGTCACTTACCAATGGACTGAAGATTACCAAGAAGTATTTAATACCCTCAAGAAATATCTCTTGAGTCCACCAATATTAATGCCACCTATTTAAGGAAGACCACTTATTCTCTATGTGACAGCTTTAGAGATGTCACTAGGTTCTTTCCTCACCCAATATAATGATGCTGGGAATGAAAAAAAACCTTTATTATCTCACTCAAACTATGCTTGATGTGGAAACATGGTATTAAATTATTGAGAAGTGATTTCTGGAATTAATCTTTGCAGTTCAGAAATTGAGGCACTACCTCCAACATCATGAGGTCTAATTGGTTTCTTGTAATAATCCACTAAAATTTATCCTCATTAATCCTATGCTTACAGGATTTCTGGAATGGTGGGAATATTTTCTATAACAATTGGATATCCCATCTGTTCCTCAAAAGGCAATAAAAGGCCAAGATCTGGCTGACTTCCTTGTTGAACATCCATCTGTGGATGATACATCGTTTAATACTGATCTTCCAGATGAAGAGTTCTTATCTATACAAGATAATTTATAAACATGGGAAATGTATTTTGATGGTGATTCCAGGAGTCTAATAGGAAATAGAATGGAAAACCCTAAACTCAACAAGGTTAGATTTTGAATTGTCCTTATTTCTCGAGAAAAGGCAGTATTGCCTTATAATTTCTTATTATTGGAAGGTGGTACCAACAATGAATCATAATATCAATCTCTCATCGCATGTTTGGAATTGGCCCTTATGGTGAAAATGGATCATTTAAAGGTAAAATCTGATCCAGAATTGGTAATCAAAAAACTTAATGGGGAAAATTCTATCAGAAAAGAAGAATTAATTCATTTTTGTGATTATTTCAGAGGGTTAATGGCTAAATTTACCTTAGATTTGAAATTGTATTATGTTCCGCGATCATAAAATGCTCATGAAGATGAACTGGCTAACACAGTTATATCCTTGGAAGATCCAAATCGGGACCAGACAATTATTAGCATAACCCATCATTGTGTGGTCTCACATTTTGTTCAAACCAGAATGGTGAAAATTAATGAAATTTAATCTATTTTTGAACCATATGGTCATACCATGAGATAGAGAACATCCATCATAGAATATCTTCAAAATGGGGCAATTCCATTAAATAGGGCTAATAAAGAACAAATTCGGTGACGATCGGCCAATTATTCTCTTTATGATAGTCCAAACCACCAAAAGATCCTTTAAAAGAAAGGCTTTGATAGAATTCTCTTCAGATGTATTGATGGATAAGATACCCCAACTGTCATGAAATAAGTACATTCAAGAGCTTGTGGTTCCCACCAATCTGGGCATCGACTCCCCTATCAGATCTGAAAACTTGGGTACTTTTGGCTTTCAATGAAACAAGATTGTACATATTTCACTAAAAATGTCATCCCTATCAAGTGCAAGACAACTTCTTTCATCAACCCCCATAGTTTCTACATACAACTAAATACTCTTGGCCATTTTCTACATGGGGAATGGATGTAGTAGGGCGTTATCCTCTAGCCACAGTTAATCAGTTCTAGTATATTCTCACTACTATTAACTTCTTCTATAAATGGGATGAGGAAATACCTCTCAAGGAATTTGGAGCCAAAATCATTGTTAGTTTTGGAAACACTAATATCATCACCAGATTTGGAATCCCTCATACTATTTTGATGAACAATGGAACCAATTTTTGTTCTGCTGAAGTAAAAAAGTTGTATCAGGAACATAATATCAAGTCCAACCATTCATATCGCTATCATCCAATGGTCAATGGAAATATAAAGGCCTTCAATAATACTCTATCAAATATACTCTATAAGATTTTCGAAAAAGATAAGAAATCATGGCCTAGTAAACTTTTGAATGCTTTATGGGATTATCAGAAAACTACTCGTACTGCTACCCAAGATACTCCTTATTCATTGGTATATGTAACTAAAGTAGTTTTTACAATTTAAATACAATTTCCTTTACTTAAAGTTGAAATCTCTGAATAGTTGTCTACATATGAAAGTTCTCAGAAATGGTTTAATGAGTGGGAAAGACTAGACGAGAAAATACTGTATACTTTATACATTTAAAAGTTTATCAGAACAGAATTGTGCGAGCTTTTAATAAGAAATTTCACCTTCATTCATTCCTTCAAGGAGAATTGGTATGGGTCCTTAAGTCTCCAATGATACCCAGAAAGAAACCTCTAAAACTAGAACCAAAATTGGAAGGACCTTATTATATACATAAGGTCTATTCAAATGGAGCCTATGCCTTAATCTCAATGGATGGAGAGCTCAATACAACTCCATCCAATGATATATTTTTTGAATAAATACTTTGTGTAATTATACACATTAATTCTCACTACAAGACTCTAAACTATACATTACCATGTTTTTACTGTAAGACATAAAACTGTACAGCCCCCATGTCTTAGTTACAATACATTAAACTGCATATCAACAGTTAGCGTCCATGCTGCATGAAGTTAAAATGCGTATCATCTTCGTCCTTGTCTCTTGACATTAAACTACATAACATCATTTATACAACTAACATTTCTCTATTTAAAGTTAGAATCTTCCATAAGAAAATATCATTGACATCATCACTACTCCATAGTAGTACATGAGTCCCTCCCTTTCCTAAGTCTGACTCAGATCTTCATAGAGACCATTGAAACGCATGGCCTATTATTTCCTATCGACCGGTCAAAGTTTCAGTGCTCTGCTAATGTGTATAGCAGCACTCGGGTCGAATCCTCGGTAATGATACTTTGTAATAGTCATTTGTTTTTAGTTGATTGTATTTTGATTAGAGGGGTTTATTTGCAGAGCTTAATTGAAATGATTGATTGGCTGTAATTGATTTAACAAATTGATAAATATTGGGGTGAGTTCATTATTAGGTATTTAAGATTGTGATATCCTTGAGATTTCCTTTATATTACATTTAAATTAACACCCACTTCACAAGTTGATGTCGATTAGAATTCCTAAGTGTTAAAGATTTAATCCAAGCCTTAACTTAAATAGGATTCTAATCTAAATCAATAATTGTTTATGGTATTGTATTTATGGTTCCAATAATCCATGGAAACCACATGCTAAAAAAAATATTTCATTAATCCATGACATATTAAGTCCAACACACACAATGTTAAATTAACAAATACTCATCGAGAAAATACTATCAATCACTTAACATACCTAAATTTTTACTCACCCAAATGAGATATTTACTCATCCATTTGGGTGTTTAATAGTCTGGTTGTAATAATTATGATGATAAATTAAGAATATAAGAAAAAGAAAGGGATTAGAAAAGAGTGGTACGTCGAACACACACACACGAACAATGATGATAATTAAAAATGGATTTTCGATTGAATGAGGAAGAAAAAGAAGGTAAGGGTATTCAAATTAATTTAAACTATTTTAAGAAAATTAATATTAAACTACAGAAGGTGGATGAGAATAAGATATATTTAAGAAGAAATTTTCATTAAAACCGAATTACAAAAGAAAGGACTTAAAAAATTACAACAATGAAGAACATAAAAGTAAATGAAAACAAAGAGAGGTAGAAAGGTCTCTCAAGTGAAAAACTATGTTTTTAAGGTCCTAAAAAGCCTTTGTAAAGGCTTTGGTCGTGACAATATGATATCCTCTCTTCTGAAATGCCAACCCCTCTCAAGGAGAGATGGGGAGAGTATTTATAACCCAAGGAGTGGACTGTTTGCATTCCCAATATGTTCTTCCACTTTCATCGCCATATTGGCTATTCAGAAAGCTGAATCTAGAGAACTCTCATTATTAAGAGTTTTAGATAATAAAGTTGGACTACCTATCTCAAAATTTGGAGTCATATGGACCTATTTATCCAAAGTTATGGATGGTTGATTAAACAATTTTAATTTGTCCATTTCAATCCAATCTTTTTGATGTCCAAAATGTGGAAGGGATTTTGAATAGGAAGATGCCTTCAAAACCGAATTCTTTGTTCAAAAAAGTATTCCGTATATATATCATCTTTCACACTGCAAAATATCAACTCTATTTTATGCTTACATCATGTGATATGTCATGAATACTATACTGATTTTAATTCCCAGCCAGAATGGTGGGATGGATTTTAAAGCTTCATTTGGGCCCCTTGTTATTTGAGTTGGGCCTTTAAATGTTTATCCAATACTCCTTTAATTATCCCCAGAACTTTTGAGGAGAATAAAAGAATTTGGACTTCGTGATTGATCCCATAAATTAAATCTTCATTGCTGGCCCAGTTTCATCACAGATTCGGTAGGTCATCTTGTGTGGTAAATGTGATCATTAAAATGGAAAAATTGGCCCATGATCCCTTCTAATGAAATGTTATATATTGAATTAGGAATCCTAAAAAAACCACAAAATTTGAATCAGTAGGGTGAGAGGTATTAATAAAATAGCAAACTAACACAATTGGACTACTTCTGGAAATGCTCAAAAATTATACATAGTATTAAAACATTAATATTTCAGACAAATTATGCACATTTCATATAAAATAAGTAAAGGGGGTATATAATAAGTCATGAAAATATTAATAAAATCAACTCCAACACACTTAGTCTTGTGCATGTCATCATGTGAAACAAATATAAAAATATAACGAAATCATTTTCACTCACAAAAAAATAGTAAAATCTTGTTTTCTCCAATCAGGGGAGGTTTAGACTATTTCACTCATCCATTTTGAATTCCACCACAAGTTGTTATAGAAGCAATGTTCCAAAACTAATTAATTTTTTTCATGCTCAAATTTAGAAATGGAAAATGTGTACACTCAAAACTAACACCTCTCAAGATGATAAAATTCATTTGTGTAGATTCACTCTTTCACCAAACAAAAGTTAAAATCTTAGAGTTTGAAAGATCTCTCAGCTTCCAATACATATCCAAAGTGCACAAGAATCAAGAGGTCTTTTTAAGGGGTTTTTCTGTGTCTATGGGATGGTAGGAATATAATGTCCAAGAGAGAGAATAAGAGGGTTTAAACACCGACATAGAAAAAGCAATGCACATTTTTTTGAAATAAAACATGGAAGGAAATGAAAACACATATTTACGAGGGAATGATTGTGTGAAGAAAGACACAATAGAGAAAGAAAATATGAATGTAATGAGAAGATGGAATATTTAAAAAAACACAAAACTTCTCTCAATAAGAATATAATGCAAGTGTTCTTTTTTTCCCTCTTTTTATTTGTTTTTTTTAAATTTGACCTTAAAATAGATCTCACACTCATATCCCAACCCATGTTTGATCTCCTCATGATACTAATTGCAATAGTTATAACAAGATCAAATGTTGAGGAATAGTGATTTTTGACCTACCTCAGATACAACCCATTTTTTTGATTTTTATTTTTATTTTGATTTTTTTCATCATTTTTTGGAACACTTGTCAATGACATTTACAAAATTACATAAATGGAAGTAATTTACATTCACAAAAACACACTTAATGAAAACCTCTCCCCCACACTAAAATGGATGATTTCCCTCAAGAAGATGATAACTCGTTGAAAATCAATAATAGGGTCCCCAAACAATGAAATCCATTCCCCCCACACTTAAATTTCAAAAAAAATGAAATGAATATCCATGTTCATATTGGGTGGGAAAAGGTATTGGGCTTGTAATATGTCTATCAAGGAAAAGGTTTTTAGAGGATCAAAGGGGCTTTCAAAATGAGGATTAATGTATGAGAAATAGGCGTATATTTGGCTATTGGGATTCTTAGGTGGTTCAGAAAATGCCTCTATCATATTAATGCACACTAAAGTAGGAAATTATACTCAAAGGTCCACAAACTCAAGACTCACAAATGGGGGTGAAAACACACAATTGGTGAAGATGTCCATAGGTGGCCTTGGAATGAAAGCAAATGTTGTTCCTCAAAATTTGAGAAAATCATTTTCCAAATAAAAAATTGAGCATTCAAAATTTATTAATTTTGACACAAAATTCTTTATCCAAAGTAATGATGAAAATAAAAAAATTGAGATGAAAACATGTTCGTTAACTCCCCAAAATGGTTGGACAAAATTTGAAAACTCGATGGTGAGTAAGCACAACTCTTAATTTTTTATATATTTTTTTATTATTCTTTTTCTTGGTTTTTTTAGATTTTTTTTTGTTTTTAGTAAAGAAACACTCACAAATAATAGAAAGATAAAAATAAAGGGTTTGAAAAGAAAGTGGTAAAAAAATGAAAGAGAGAGGAAGAAGAAGAAAGAGGTAGAGAGAAGAAGATATAGAGAGAGAGTTAAAGGGAAAGAGGTGCCCCCTGTATTGGATTTGGAGGGTCTCCATCTCCATATAGTGGTTGGTCGACTGGAGAAGTTGGGGATCTAGTGGAAGTAGATAATGATCCAGGATTGTGTGTCCTCTCATGGTGATGCTTTAACCGATGTCCATTAACCGTGAATGTCCTTTTGGATGAAGGGTCTTGAACTTGCACTACACCAAATTGGTAAACATTAGGAACAACAAAAGGACCTTCCAAATGAAAACTAAGATTACCTGGGTGAAGATGAAATTTATAATTAAAGATCATTACCTTATCACATTCATGAAATACCTTTTCTCAAGATGTGTTTATCATGGATTAACTTAGACTTTAAATTTTACAGATTATAATTCTGATATGAATCAAGTCGAAGATCCTCTAGTTAAGCCAGTTGCAAAAATAGTTCTTCAACAGATTTTTCACAATAAAATTTATAGGTTTTCATAGCCCAAAAAGACTTATGTTGGATTTCAACTGGTAGATTACATGCTTCACCAAGTCTTTCAGGAAAATCTTTTCTGGTGGGTTTTACAATTATCTAAAGCACTCTTTTCACTTCTCTATTAGAAATTTCAGCCATTCCATTTGTTTGGGGGTGATATGCAGTTGAAGTTTTATGCACAACCCCATTCTTTTTCAAAAGTTATTCCATGGTTCTGTTACAAAAATTGAGTTCCTAAGTCACTTATCAAGGCATGAGGCGTGCCAAATCTATGGAAGATTTGTGTCTTCAAGAACTCACTAACAGTATGTGAATCATCTTTTCTAGTGGGTTTAGTCTTGACGCACCAAGAAACATAATCAACTGTAAGAAGGATATATGAGAATTCATTGGAAGGGGGAAATTGTCCCATGAAATCGATACCCCAAACATTGAAGATCTCACAGAAAATTAAATGATTTTGGGGCATTTCATTCCTATTTGAAATTGTGCCAAACTTTTGGAAAGTGGGACATAATTGACAGAACTCATGTGAGTCCTTGAAGAGTGAATTCCATAAGAATCCAGAGTCTAGGATCTTTCAGGTGGTCCTTTGTGGTCCAAAGTGGCCACCTCCAGGAAGTGAGTGACAGAATTCTAATATGGAATAATGTTCATTTTCATTGACACGTCTCATAATTACCACGTCAGCCCCAGTTTTCCAAAGTTTATTTTCTTCCAAAAAATAATATTTTGAATCACTTTTCAACTTCATTTTTTGTTCTTTTGAAAACTTTTCAGGAAAAACACCAGAAACCAAGTAATTTATAATTGAGGCATACCATGGTATTTTTGGAGTGAGAGATGAAAGGTTCTTAGTGGGGAATTCATGATCAATGATTTCAGAATGAGAAGAATTAGAAATTATACTCAAGTGATCAGCCACAGGGTTTCTTTTATGGTCAATCTTTTATTTCAATGTGAAACTCTTGGAACATTAGGATTCATCTTATTAGCCTCGGTTTGGAATCCATTTTCTTGAGTAAAAACTTTATAGCATAACGGTCTGTGAAGTTGATGATTTTGGCACCTAAGAGATAGGGCCTTAATTTCTCTAAGGCAAAAACCACTGCTAAAAGTTCCTTTTCAGTGACAGTGTAGTGAGATTGAGTTTCATCGAATGTTTTTGATGCATAATAGATGACATGAGGAATATTTTCTCTTCTTTGACCAAGAACATCCCCAACAACTCTATCAAAATCATCACACATCAACTTAAAGGGTAAGGACCAATCTAGGGGTTGGATTATCAGGGCGTATGTGAGATCAGTTTTGAGTTCAATGAAGGATCTCTTGCAAAACTCATCTAAATGGAAATTGACATCATTTTGTAGTAACCGAGTGTGTGGGAGGGCAATCCTACTGAAGTTACGGATGAATCTCTGATAGAAACTGGCATGACCGAGGAATGAACAGATGTCTCGAACAGAAGTGGGTTCAGGAAGTGATTAGATCACTTCAATTTTGGGAGGATCAACTTCATTACCATCTTTTGAATCTATGTTCCCTCGAACAATACCATTTACAATAATGAAGTAAAATTTTTCAAAATTTAACACAAGGTTACACTTGACACACTTTTGAAGGACTAGAGAGAGTGAATTCAAACAAGATTCAAATGACTCACCATAAATGGTGAAGTCATCCATGAAGACTTCCATGCAGTGTTCAATGAATTCAGAAAAGATACTCATCATACATCTCTTGAATGTTGCAGAAGAATTTCAAAGACCAAAAGGCATTCTTCTATATGCATATGTTCTAAAGGGGCAGGTGAAAGTAGTCTTTTCTTAGTCCTGAGGTGCGATTGGGATTTGGAAGTAGCCGGTGTATCCATCAAGAAAGTAATAGTGTGACTTTCTGGCTAATCATTCTAGCATTTGATCAATTAATGGAAGAGGGTAGTGATCTTTTCTTGTTTCAACATTCAATTTCCTATAATAGATGCACACACGCCATATGTTCTTCACTCGAGCTGTGACTAACTCTCCATGTTCATTGGTGAGAACAATTATCCCACCCATCTTAGTTACAACTTGAATTGGACTAACCCATTCACTATCAGAAATTGGGTAGATAATAACAACTTGAAGAAGCTTGGTGATCTCTTCCATAACTACCTCAAGTATGAGTGGATTGAGTCTTCTTTTGGTTGTCTAATTAGTCTGGATGACTCCACAAGATGGATGTGATGCATGCAAAGGGAAGGGTTGATTCCTGGTATGACATCTAGGGTCCAACCTAGGGCCTTTTTGTTTTCCTCTAACACCTGAACAAGTTTGGACTCTTTGGTTTCAGTAATTGAAGTAGAGATAATGACAGGATATGAGTGATCATAAAAAAGGAATGCATATTTTAGGTGTTCAGGAAGAGGTTTTAGATCAATCTCATATTTGATTTTTGGGTTAGACAACTCAGGAATGGAAGAAGGGACTTCAGTTTCTTCAGATTCATTTTCCATAATATTGTCTAAGGTGGAGCAGCAGAGATCAGAGTTGATGTGGTATTCAAGATAGTTTTCATGATCCTCTAGATTGATAGAGTCTATGAATGAAAGGTCCACATCAATATCGCCATTTATGGCTTGGTTAATCATGGTGTAGATTTCACAAGATTCTTTGTAATTAGAACTTGACAAACATGGTGGATTGGGGTTAGATTGACTCTTAGAAGTGTCCTCAGAAGCATGGATTGAGAATGCAGAGTGATCCTCAGATGGGTATCGCATGGCTCGAAAAATGTTGAACTTCACTAGTTGGTCCCCAAATTCCATGGATAAGATGCCCGAATGGACATCAATATTGGTTCTAGAAATCATGAGGAATGGTCTTCCTAGAATTAGGTGAGATCGAGAAGAGTTCGTCTCACCTTCCATGTTAAGGACATAGAAATCAGCAGGGAAGATAAGATCATTGACTCGGACAAGGACATCGTCAATTATTCCCTCAGAAATGGCTATGCTTCGATTGGGTAATTGAATAACAACACCCGTTGGGTGAAAGAGACCTAGACCAAGGTTAGAGAATATGGATTTGGGCATGACATTAATTGAGGCTTCTAGGTCTATGAATGCATCATCAAAGTTAGAACTTCCAATTTTGCATGGAACCGTAAAGGTCCCTGGATCTTTGCACTTTATGGGAATAGACTGCTTGGTGGAAACATTTTCAAAGGTCCTAAGTTCCCTCTTGTGGGTACACAACTCCTTGAGAAACTTGGCACACTTAAGAATTTGTTTTATGGCATTTAATAGGGGAATGTTGACTTCAACACGTCTAAACATGTCGATCATTTCAGGATCGGGTTCAAAAGTCTTATTTGGCTTAGAAATGGATTGAGGAAAAGGAATTGGGTTCCTTTGTGGAATAGAAGGAGGTGAGGGAATGGATTCCGGTTCCTTTTACAGTTTCTTTTTCTTTTTATTTTCTAGGTCAACATTAAAAGGAGGGTTGGAGGAATTATCTTGAGGCATAGAAATTTGCTTGCCCGATCTAAGTAAAATTGCACTTACATTACCCTTGGGGTTGGGTAATGGTTGAGCTGGAAGTTGGGAAGAATTAGATGGTTTCTGCTGACTAAGGTGGGATGCATGTTGACCAATTTGGGTTTCAATATTCTTGAGACTAGAATGAGTGAAGGAGGCAAGATCTTCCACTGCACTTTACCATGGTTTCTTGGAAGAAGAGGCTTGTCCCGAATTGGGATTACCTTGATTTTGGTTCTTGGGAAAGCGATTGTATTGGTTTTGGAATTGGGAAGGCTCACTAGGATAATGGAATCTAGTAGGAGTATTGTTCCTTTGAGGGAGATGAATAAAAGGATAAGGTTGTTGGAAGTTACCAACACCTTGACCATATTGAAACTAGTTTGGGTTTTGAGGAGTGAATTTAGGGGGATGAGATATGGGATTACCATAACTAAGGCCTTGGTTATAGGAAGAAGAGAAGGGATCAGAGTGAGGTTGGTGGAAGTTTCTAATAAACTGACCTGATAGTCGAGGGTTGGTGTTCCGCTGAGTATGTGTTTCAATGAGCTCCATTGGTCTAGATGAATCAGATTGATCCTATTGAAGTTGTGGACAAGTGTTAGTTGGATGAGATGGAGAGTTACAAATTCCATAGTTCATGACAGGTCCAGGAAACCTTGATTTTGGAGAAGATGAGGTTGGGGATTTGGTAGCCACAACTAGTTTCCATACAATACCTGTAAGTTCACTCATCCACTCGGTCATCTTATTCAGCTCAATTGACTGATTATCTTGGGCTTGTTTGACTTGAGCTTGTGCTCGAGTATGGAATTTTTGTGTGTTTGCAGCCATGTTACTTATGATATCTCTTTCAATTGCAGGAGTTTTATCAACAAGAGCACCTTCACTTGAGACATCAATGAGAGTTCTATCCATAGCCAATAACCCCTCATAGAAGTATTCACTACTGGAAATAATGGCATTTGCGATGGGTCATTTGCGTCGGGATCCCGTTGCTAATAGGCTTTTGCGACGGGGGCCCGTCGCGGAAAACGGCATCGCAACAACAATTATTTGCGAAGGGCCCATCAGTAAAGGTATTATTTGCGATGGCGATCCTTCCCGTCAAAAATATTAGTCCGTATATTTGTGAAAACTTTTTAAAATCGTATATGCGACGGGCCCGTCGCAAATACTAATTGCGACGGGCTCGTCGTAATTACTATTTTTAAAAAAAATTAAAAAAAATTAATAAATTATTTTAATGAATATAATAATAATACTATTTGCGACGGGCATAGTATCGCGTCGCAAATACTATAAAAAAAATATTAATAAATTATTTATAATCCAATTATAATTCAAAAATAAAAAAATACTAATAAATGATTTTAATTAATATAATAATACAATTATAATTCACAAATAAAAATAATAAATTATTAATAAATTATTTTAATTAATATAATAATAATAGAATTATAATTCAAAAATAAAAAATAATAAAATATTAGTAAATTATTTTAATTAATATAATAATAGAATTATAATTCACAAATAAAAATAATAAATTATAAATAAATTATTTTAATTAATATAATAATAATAGAATTATAATTCAAAAATAAAAAATAACAGAATATTAATAAATTATTTTAATTAATATATTAATATTAGAATTATAATTCAAAAATAAAAAAATATTAATAAGTTATTTTAATTAATATAAAAATAATAGAATTATTTTACATTCAAATATTAAAATAATTCTAATATTACAAAAAAAATAATTAAATTATAATATTATTAAATTTTAATATATATATAAAATTTAATATTATAAAATATAAATAATATTATTATTCATATTAATATTGTTATTTAAAAATATAATATTATTAATATTTTATAATGAGACAGAAACTACGAATAGAAAAAAATTCATATTTTGATTTAACAAACTTTATAACATAAAAACAAACTCTAATCTGAAGGAGGGGGGCGGGGGGGATCTGCAGATGCTGGTGGAGGAAACTCCATCCCTAAAGCATGAGTGAGTCGGCGCATGTACTCCATCTGCTCCTGATGCTGCTGCTGCCACCGACTCATCTGCTCCTCGTACAGCTGCTGCTGGCGTCGACGCTCCTCCTCATGTTGCTGCTGCTGCTGACGCATCTGCTTCTGCTCCTATCGGAGACTCTCTATCAGTGCAGTCTAAGATCGCAACTGATCCTCATACTGTGTAGTAGAAGAATATGCACGAGATCCTCTCGAGCTGGACGCCGACATTGCAACACTGCCATAATAATCTCTAGGAGTCAGTCGAGAGCTGATACCAACTACCCATCCCTTCTCGAAGGCATAATGGTTGGCCTGCATCCATGCCACCTCATCAAACTGAAGGCCAGTGGTCTGATCTGATGACTCGGCCTTACTCTCAGGCCAGGTCGGTGACATTGCGGCCTCATATGACTCCTTTAGTTTCAATTTAAAATTAAAATTGTGAATATATTATATGCAGTTAATTTTTAAACATGAAAACAAATAATAGTGACCACGATGTGACTCTGACGATCACCTCTGAGCTCCCCAGTAACAGGATCACTATACATCCTCCGATATATGTCGTACTCGGTAATATCGGGGTTCTCGACAGCCTATAAGAATAAAAAATAAACTGTTAATATTTATAGTTATATAAAATAATTATAAATAATGTACGTACCAGATGCTGTCTATGAGTACTGAAAGTACGACTCCCAGCTCGATGAGTCACCTCCTGTCTCACCCAATTCTGCCTCCCCACCGATGATCTCCTCTAAAAGGCATCATTCAACCAGTGCACACATAATCCATCCCATACATGGGATGAAATGTACTCTGGTCGGTGTGCTCTACATGACTCGTCAAAATTTGACACTCCTGCATTCTTTGTGGCAGCTTTTCTTAAATTGTGCAAAAACTGACGAAAGCAATCACGCATGGCCACTTCCCATGCCTCGTGGATGGCGTCACGCATGGTATCCTCGATCGGATACCATAAACCCTACAAATAAATCAAAATATCAAGTTATAAATGAAATAATTTTCAAAATAATAATTATTTATTTACGTACGTACCAACCAATGGCTGAACATGGCCTGCTGCACATCAATGGGAATCTGCTCCCATGTGGTCCAAGGCTGAGAGAAATAGTTGTGCAAAATAGCACTGCCCTGTCCGACTGCTATATGCAGAAAACTTTAAAAATAATAAACACTTATTATGTTAATAGATTAATGAAATCTTAGTCAAATCCATAGGTTATCACATAGGTTATTACACCTCCGTGTGCATGGATCAAACCCACGATATGGACGTCGCTCGGGGATGGGGTCAGGAATCATCAATCGTGCAAGACCGTGCCCCCTCTGTGTACTCCCTGGAGCGCCTGCGGGCTGAGGGTCATCTGCCGGAAACTCATCCGCATCGAAAGGCAGGTCAGCATCCTCCAACTCATGAAATGTGTCGTCGTCCATCTGAAACATAAAATTTTAATGTTGTTAGCAAATAATTGATAATTACTATTATATATTCATATAATTTAGTTATGATTGTATATAACTACCATGGAATTCTATCAGTGTTCATCTTCATCATCATCTTCATATATGTCAATGTCATCTTCATATTCCTCCTCAAAATCATCGATATCCATTCGAGTTCTAGTTGCTTCATCTCTTACCATTTCAAATTCATATGTGACATCATTAACATCATCGTCATCACCGACTCTTAAATGTGGGGTGTCTTCATCGATACTCATGTCTCTTTTTAAAAAATATTGATTTTGAGTACTCTCTTGAAAAACTTCAATTCCTTGCACATCAGTGAAAGCACATTCACTTTGACTAAAATGATTGTCTCGAATTTTGATTTTTATTATACATCACCAATCAGTCAACTCTCTTGATGTAGCACAGTACTTTCCGTAATAAACTTGATGTGCCTGTTGAGCCAATAAGAATGGTTCATTTACTGCGAGAACACTTTTAAATTTAATATCGATGATTCCATGAGTCGGATGAACACGCACGCCTCTCTCTGTATCCAACCACCAACATTGGAACATGGTTATGTAATGTTGTCCAAGATAACAGAGTTCAATGATTTCATCAAGTATGCCATAAAAGTCAACTTCATTTTCTTGATGATGAGATCCTCTCAAGCTAACTCCACTGTTCATTGTTTTTTCTGATTCCCCATATGCATGTGTGTGAAGTCGAAATCCATTCACCACATATGCATTATAAGTTTTAACAAGTTTGGAAGGTGTGTTACTCAACATACACAGCTGTTTGTCAATTTTATCAGCATGTCGAGACACCTAAAAATTTGTGAAATAATTATCAATATAGTAAACTATACATTGAATGAGTTGCTAAAAGATAAAGAATTTATGTTACCAGTTTTGGAAACCACTGAGAGAAATTTTTCTATCGGCGTTCTTCAAGAGCAGCTGCTGTAATTTGTGGAATTTGTTTATTTATATGATTATCATACTACCTATAAAAAACAAAGTTATTTACTGTAACATAAATGATAGAATAAGTGATATAAACACTTACAGTACAACTGATGTCATCTCTTCATAGTTGAGCAGAACATACGTATGAGCTCTGTGATGTTCATCATCCGAAAGCCAGTGTTCATAAACTCCACCAAAACCAAGATCTGGCTGGTTGAAAATAGATAATTGATTTTCGATTTCATCAATATTCCTCTCATTCCGTACCATTTAGTTGTGTTTTGAAGGATACTCATATTCAAAATAATGGGAGCATAAAAAAGATATTTCCTTTTGCAAATAAGCTTCTACAATAGATCCTTCAACAGATGCTTTGTTATGTACTTTTCTTTTCAATTTTTTCATGCATCTTTCAAATGGGTACATCCATCGAAACTGTACTGGACCTCCACATTTGGTTTCATATAGAAAATGTAACATCAAATGTTCCATTGAGTTAAAGAAAGACGGCAGAAATATTTTTTCCAGTTTACATATAATTACAACAACATCTTCTTCAAGTTTGCATAAAGCATCATAATCTAATGTAGCTGCACAAATTTCCCGAAAAAAATGAGACATGTTTGTTATAGAATCCCAAATCACAGAATTTAACAGACCTCTTAATCCAATGGGTAGAAGCCTTTCTATTATAACATGACAATCATGACTTTTTAATCCAGTAATATGACCATTCTTTACACATCTACCCAAATTGGAAGCACAGCCATCTGGAAGTCTCAAATCTGCAATCCACAGACAAAATAATAAATGGTTTTCTTTAGAAAGTGTATAAGATGATTTTGGTTTCAGTAACCTTTCTGTTCTGACATTATCAAACAGTTCCAGTTCTGGATGCCTGCAAATTTGGGCAAGATCTAAACGTGCATTTACATTGTCTTTGCTCTTTCCTGGCGTATCCAAAACTATATGAAACAAATTATCAAAATAGTTCTTCTCAATATGCATGACATCTAACATGTGATGGACCAATAAATTAGATCAATATGGAAAATCCCAAAATATGCTACGTTTAATCCAATTGTGTTCTTTCCCAAAACCATAAATTTTCTGTTGGTTTATTGTGAGACCAAAAGTGATGGGAGGTAATGAAAATACAACTGATTTTAACTCCAAACCTGATAGCATTTTTGGAGGTCCATCCCTTTCAACTGTTCCTTTTCTGAAATGAGATCTGTTTCTGCGAAAAGGATGATCAGCTGGAAGCAATCTGCGATGACAGTCAAAATAACAAGGTTTCTTTCCATGAATGATCATAAATGCATTGTTCTCTCCCATACATTAAGGACATGATTTCTGACAATGTGTACTCCAGCCAGATAACATCCCATAAGCTGGGAAGTCACTAATTGTCCACATCAATGCTGCTCTCAGTATGAAATTCTGTTTCGTAGCAACCACTACTGGAAAGGGGGTCTATCCCCACATATCTATTCCCACGGTTTATCAAACCGTGGGAATATTCCTTCTTTGTTTATCAATACCCATAGTTTTTTTAGAACCGTGGGTATTCAATCCAAAATTTCACGACCCCCATCAGGATCTTCTCACTCCGTCTTGCTCTCCCCCTTCGGTTCTCTTCCTCACTCTCGCGATCCCCTACTTGAACCCTGGGTTGCAGACCTCCGCCTCCGGCCCTCTCCCCCCCTCCCCGACCACTGCCTCTCGGCTATCTGACCTCCGCCTCCCAGTCCTCTACTCCACTCTCCGACCTTTGCCTCCTGGCCATCCGACCACCGGTACCTGGCCATCTCATCCCCTCTCCGGACTCCACATCCACTCCCGAACTCGACCTCCAGGCCTGCATCTCCACCTCAACGTCTTGGCCCCCACCTCCCTTCCTCCAGCTCCAGCGACGTGCCCCTTCCCCCTGTAGGATCCCTCTCCTCCGGCAACGTCCCGACCGATTCATTGCATTTAGGTTTGTAATTTTTTCTCCTTGATTTTCTATTATTTTTAAACTAATCACCGATTCTTATATCAAATGCCTCAGCAAGTTGACTACACAATTTCTGCTAGCTGATTTTCATTGAATAAGTGGATGATTTTTATTTCCCCTAGTCATTTCACTTCAATTTCCATCATTTTGCTAGATTTTCTTGTATGTTTTTTATAGATGTCATTCTGCTTAGGGTATAGAAAAATTTATCCAAAGCTTAAAAATTATTTTTGACCGATTATGGTCGATAGAGTTGGAAATAAATCAACCCAGATAACTTTACTGTGTACATTTTTGATAACTTCTTGTCCAAATGTTTAAAATTCCTTAAATGTTCACTTAGAATCTCTATGAATGATTTTCCTATGGATTTCTTGGGTTCATTATTTTCATCATGTAAGATTCATATTTATCATTTTTATTATTCAACAAATATTATTACTGGTCATAAAACTAATTAAAACATTAGTTTCTATCCTTAGGATACAAGATCTCCCTAATTAGTACCATGTTATCCTCTATTACTATAAATAATCTTTTAGCCATCTGGTTCCCTAAAATGATCATCACAGGCATAAAAAGTATCATCTATATCTCCATGTGGGACTCCCAAAATGAGGGAAAATATCACTAGGAGTGATGGTATTACATGGATAAGATATTATAGAGGGTGTGATTAATTTCAGAAGGCTTGATAAGACCATGAAATTTATACAAGTAATAAAAGTATATGAAGTGCTTTTGGGTTAGTCTGTTCAAGGGTCCTTTTATACCCTAATCTTTCATTCTCACTCAATCATGGGGAATGGTGACATATCCTATAGAAATTATAACTAACTTGGGCATATGATATTCTTTACAAGGTGTTTTACTACTCATATTCCACAATGAACCATCCAATGGACCACTTCTACCTAGATTCCTTCTCCTCCTCAATCCATTTTGTTTATTTTTTAAGAAGCCACTTTATGGAAATGTGGTAACCGTACAAAAACTTCTTGAAACCACCCACATAAACATCCAAAATTCTTCTGCTAATCCTAACATAAATGGATTCTTGAAACTTATATTCAACTAGAAGTGTTTCATCCAATGAACTCCATATATTCAACTATATCCATTGAACCTCATTCATTTAATTGCTTATGATAATATCCTTCTACTGTCTTGATTCCATACATTGCATGGTGCTAGTACAATGCCTCCATTCGGGTTCCCATGTGTTATTTCCAGAGTATTTACTTCTGGATCCCCAACAATCAACCCAAAAATCATTTATCACATCAAAACCAACACCCAGACCTTAATACTCGTCAATTATTACTAAATGATACACCAAACAGCAAACTCATTACATCATGGTCTAACATTAATGATAGAATCCAACCAATACCATACCTACCTAGTTACATGTGAACTCAACAATGTATTAAGAATAGACATGCCAACAAATTCTGTGACATACTTACCACCTTATATTTTTTTTGTATCCATCGTTCCCCCAAAAAATAGTGCATCTGGTTCTTATCATCACTTAAGTAACATTAGTTCTAAGATATACTCATAACAACCAAACTAACCCATTACATGATCCTTATTCTAGGTTATTGGATTTAATTGTGTTTAGAACCACCACTGACCTAGACATCACGCTAATCACTACAATATTGATATTTAAGGAAACATATACCAGGACTAACTATACATATTTGAATTCCTTGGAGTATGTGTTAAGGAAAAGAAAGTGCTGCATGTACTATTTATGAATCATTAATCCTATTTCCAAAATGATTTATTTTCATGAATTAATTTATTTTCAAGGTTGATATGAAGTATAGTAATATATTAAACTCATCAATTTTATTTGTTACTAATTAACCAAACTACCGTAGTGTCATGAATTCCCATAACTTCTCTAGGCGTATAGTCTCTTGATAGAATGTTTCATAGAAGAAAGAGTGGAGATACATCTGGTATTATATTCCTCCTTTCATTCCTAGATCTATTTTTATATATCATTTACATGTATAACCAGTCAACTTAAAAATTTTCATGGTGATGTTTAACTTCTAGATGTACCATTTTTTTGAAAAATGAATCAAATAATTTTAATCCAATTTTAAATGTCCGGGGTTGTAATTCAAAACAAGGATAATAATATTATAGGTATAAAGATTAGAGATAACCATAAACACTATCCATTATTCTTTTACTAGACCTTTATCAAGTCATCATAATCTCACAATACACTTACTGTGAAACATACATCCACTATATCATCCCTTTTTCTTATCCTGAAGGTCCATCATCACTAAAAAAACCATTAACCAAGGTCCATAAATTTACATTTCAAACATGCATACATGTTGGAATTTTTTTTGACCTACTCAACTCATATTATAATGGTTCTGGTCACATTAGTCCTAATCTGACACTTAGTCAATTAGATGAACTATTCATGTTTTCTCGAGAAACACCCATGAAAAACCATATACTTGGTTCAAAATAATAGGGATACAATTAACCCATATACCACTCAACACTATCAATAAATTTAGGTTTACAACTGATCTCAACAAATACTAGACAACATGGAGCATTCCTAGTGTCAATTAACCTTATAGGATGCCCATATTATTAAAATTATAAAATTTTATTTCTTACCCTATGATATTTTTATCCCCAAACACCCTATTTCTCATCCCATCTAGTTCATGTGAACCTAAGGTTCCTCATACATTCTCCTTCATGGTTCTCCTCTCAAAATTCTACTTCTAATGTGATTAATCATGTTTGGGGCTATATTTACGAAGGTATCATCCTCTCCTCTCCTCTCCCCCTTAGTTCTTCTTCCATTATCTGTTGAGTTACAATTCTGACACGATTTCTATTTCTGTTTACAGGTACAGAATGCAGCGAGCATCTAAGATGAGAGATCTATTTTTATGGCTGATCGCCTTCTTCTCTCTGGTTGCTCTCCTCATCCTCGTCATCTACCAGGTTATTTCCCTAAATCCTCGATAACGGTTCCCGATTTCAAGACTCTATTTGCTGCATGTATTCATATGAAATCTTGGATCCTTTTGATATCCCTCAACTGGTGCAAGGTACACAATGTTCTTCAATTTAGTTTTACATGATTTAGGTTTCATACATATCAATAATGGGAATTTTGGTTCCTTGTTGTTTCCGCTTCGTTGCATGAGTGTCAATAGAACCTAAGAAACCCATCACATACCTAGGCTGAAACCTGGCAGTCAAAAAAAGCTCAAAATTCTCATGCTCCTGTTGCTCAACAGAAAAGTCGCTTTGCTTATTTTTGGAACCATTTTTGGTTGCATATGAAGCTTCGGTCCAGGGCTCACCTACTGTAAAATAATCCAGCAGCTGAAGAGAGTAGAAAAGAAGATTATATTGACATCATGCATAATAAAAATATAACAAGATTAAAATCTCAAATAAAATTCATGCATAATTCTTAATTCATAATTATAATTTAAAGGCCAAAACCATCCTATAGGGAGTAGTTACCTAGGAATCACTTTAAATGTTTAAGTTACTACGCTTGGTGAGTTGGTATGTTAATTATAATTTAAAGTCCAAAACCATCCTATAGGGAGTAGTTACCTAGGCCTTTGATTGTTATGATAGACATTTATTTCTGGTTGTTTTGGGATTCTTTATGCTGGAATGTTGCTGAGAGATTTTGAGTTTGTGTCTTTGGATTATTTTTGGGTAGTCCTAATCACCATGAAGGTTCAGTTTAAGGATTTTTAATGGCCTAAATTCTGATTGTTTAGGACTTTAAATGATTTTGATCCTGAGTATCTCGGTTTTTTTCTATAACCTCCAAAGGTCAGCTCTTTTTGGCTATGGATGAAGTGGTTTGGATCAGCTTATTCTGCTCAGTTTCCCTTTTCCTTCTTGGAACTGGTTCAGATTTGGTCAGTGGAATTCTGAATGGGTTTGAGATGTGACAATTGGTTTCAAATCAGTGCAGATTTATATTATTCTGATTCAGTTTGGATTCTTTCTGAATTTCCACATTGATTATCAACTGATCTGCTTGAGACTCTCTAAACCAGAACTGGTTTTCTGAAATTCTGCTATGTCTTTATTTGGTTTCTTCTCTCTTTCTTGATTCTTGAAGTTCTTGATGTTATAACAACTCAACTCTGTCTATTTCAAGCAATGAAGGTCGATTGCTAATATGAAAAGATCGGTCTGGTAATCTTTGATTTATTGGATGGATCTCTCTCATGATCAACCAGCCTAGAAGTTTTGAGCAGACTGGTGATTTTGTTGGTTAACTTTATGTTTTGGTTATGCTTTTCTTGGTTATTCACTGTAATATTTTTTATCCCTGCTGGTGTAAGCTAATTACACCTCAAGGTTGTATTGTACTCTTTTTCTTTTAATAAATTCCGTTGACGACATGAATTGGGAAACCAGTTCATGTCCCCAACTTCTAAAAAAAGAGGATGTCTTAGAAGGATGAACACATGTCGTTGGAGGTTGTTTTAGTGAGATAATGATTCCTGGTGAGTTTTGATAAATTATGCCAATTTGAATATTACAAATATTGTTAACTGATTAGAAAACTCTGATTCTCTATATTGATTATAGAATCATTTGATATATCATACTCTATATGCTTGTTAATTATGGTTTTAATTATGGTTTTCATTCTGCTTGTTATTTTTAATTCCTGGTGAGTTTTCTATTCTTTTTTTGCATTCTTCTTGTTAATTCTAGTTTAACAATGCATTATTTTGGTTTGTATTCTGCTTGTCAATTCTATTTTAATTGTGGTTTTTATTTTGGTTTGAATTCTGGTTTTTAAACAATTCATTCTGCTTATTAAATATCCTCTTGTCTCACTTTATTTAAAGAGTTGTAAATTTTTTAAAATGCATGTTTGAGTATTGACAACATCTCTGATTTAAAAACATCTAATTCATCTTTAGTGATATATGAAGATGTTGGAATTGAGGGGGAAGGAGAAGAGGGAGATGGATCACTAATTAGATTCCTACCAACAACCTTAGGTAAATCCTCCCTTAAAATATCTCTCGTAGTATAATCCTAAACTCTAGAAAAAACATTCACTTCATCATTACCACAATCTTCAACAATTTCTTAATGAAAAAAACTCACGACTTTAAATTATCTCTTGAATGGTATCCTCTCTAATCAATGATCCTTCCAAAGGATCATATTAGTGGGAACATTGGTGTTAATGGTGTCTCAGATGTATGAAAAGGGAGTAACAATAAAAACAGAAAGGATCATGTCTTTGTTCATTCATTATGTCCATTTTGAGAAGACCCTGATGCTAAAAGTGCAACATGGGGCATGATACTTTGTAGAAAATTTTTTGGTGCTTAATAATTCATATAGACTTGTATTAAAATAATTAAATTCATTAGATAAAGGGAGATAATGAGGTCTCAAATATTTTTTATAATTAAACTAATTATGAAAAATTACCATCTTCTGGTATTTATTTGAAAAATTCTAGAAAAAATGAATATAATTTGTGACATGAAGGATCATGGCCTAGGTCCGTGACCTCCATTGTGTGTTGTAGGGGCACTGGTCTAACATCTCCTAAAGTGGGAGAGTGTACGTCATAATTTTTGACAGCGGGTCCTGTGTTCGTGCGGCCTCTAACCAGTTCCAGTTGAATCTCTTTTTGCTTTTCTTCTCACATCTGTTGAGTTTATGTTTTCATTGCTTTCATTTAATCTGAACTTATTTCATTATCTTGTTTTAGGTCACATCACCCAATCAAGAAACTTCCAGGATGCCAACTAGAGGTATTAGTCTTGCCCAAAATTTTGTATTTGTTTCATTATTTCTATTAAATCATCTATGTCCACTAAGCCAGGCTAGTGACACACTTTCCATTGAAATAATTCACGCAAGGACTTCTACGCTAAATAACCTCTCACCAATAGGATAGAATGAAGAAGTAAAAAGTTTGTTCATTGAGATCCACTGGACATTCTGGTTTCAGTATGATTCCCTGTGTTTCACTTGGATTTAGTGATTGATTTACTTATTTTCTTACTTTTTCCCTGTCAGTTCTATCCTTTTAGCATCCTCGCTCACATCACACTTAACCAAGCATTGTGGTTCTGTTATGTAGTAATAGAAAACCATAAGGAAGAGAACTATTTTATCTTTGAAATGCTTATTATCTTCTAGCCTATCATCGTTAGTATTTTTGGCTCCATTTTGGCATGGGGAGACATTGTGATCTGTTTTCTAGAAGCAGAACTCCCTCCCATGATTGACACAATTTTACGATAAGAAAAATTAACTCTTTCTTGGAAAGAAAAATTAACTCTTTCCTGTAATAGCCAGATAGAAAAAGATGAAGTCACCCTTTTTATGTTGAAGAATTTTGATAATATGTCTTTTCTTTGAAGCAGTTTGAATCCATCAAATAAATTAGTAGTAAGGGTTGATTGTTTAGGCTATACTAATCTCAAGTACACCGACCTTTCTTGATAACAATATCCAAGTTCTGAACTCTGTTGATGTTTGATTGTTACCATGATATCCAATATTTCATTTGAATTTCCTTCTTAATCCATCTCTATCCAGACTATGAAATAACAGAGTGGGATAAATTTTCTTTAGCTGGGCCAAACAAGTCAGCGACATGGTTAGTGGCTTGTACTTTGGAATCCAGCCCCCAAAAATTGGATTGCTAGCACTATAGCTTCATGGTATACATTGTTTTACTAAACAAATTGTTGGCAATTAGGTACTGCTTCCGATGATAAACTGTCATCACAAAATCCATTATTTTCATTTTGTAAATTAATTTATATTGGGTAGTTTCAGCCAAATTCTTACTAAAATAGGCAATTGGGTGACCTTCCTGCACAAAACAATGCCTCCTTCCTTCCCTGAAGCATCATGTTTATCAATTTTTTTATAGTTCCTGATACTTTTTTATAGTAACCTAAGTCTTAAAAACTCCCTTACCCCTTTCTTTCATCTTTTAACCTTGACCAGAAGATGATGCACCCAATTTTATGAGGTTCCATGGCCACCTCTTCATTGTTGCTTTTATTTTTCACCATTTGTAAATACATGAACAATTTTTAAAATGTTAGAAATTTTAGTTTGGGGAAATATAAGGGCGTTTACATGTGATCTTAAATGATGAAACATAAAAAGTGAATGAATTTTTTCACATATTGTAATTACAGGAACAATTTTTACGCTATCTGGAGGTATTGGCTGGGTGTGGGGGGAGGGGGGCTGGGTGCAGGGGTTGGGGGGATGGGTGCAGGGGGTAGGGCTGGGTGCAGGGGGTGGGGATGGGGCTGGGTGCGGGGTGAGGGTGGGCTGGGTGTAGGTTGGGGGGGATTCCAGGGGGTGGGGATGGGTATATGGGTGTAGGGTTGGGTGCAAGGGGTGAGGGATATAAACAATTAGAACCTTGACATTGTAATCCAATGAATTGAGAGGATTATTTTTATATCAGCCTTATTTTTTGAATTCTCAGCTTGGAATTTTGAATCCTCTATTAGAATTTCTTTAGCTTTAATAAGAGATGAATGATTTTGATACTTTTTCATTATGAATTTATTTTGGGCTTTTCTGGTATGAACATTTTTATTCATTGAACACTTTGGCCAGCTCTTCTTATGTTTTAACAATGCATTGAAAACAATGCATTCTGGTTTAATAATCCACTATTAATTCTGGTTTGCATTCTTCTTATTCAGTGTGGTTTAACAATGTATTATTCATTCTAGTTTAACAATGAATTATTCAATCTGGTTTTTATTCTGGTTTTTAAACAATGCATTCTAGTTTAACAATTAATTGAAAACAATGCATTCTAGTTTAATCATTGAACAATGCATTGAAAACAATACATTACACTTCCATTGATTTTTCATTCTGGTTTTCTTTGGTTTGCATTTTGGCTTGCAGGTTGCAGGAGCAAGGTGAAGGAAAATTTCCATTGATTTTTCATTCCGGTTTCTTTGATTTTTCATTTTGGTTTTCTTTGATTTTTCATTCTGGTTTTCTTTGATTTTTCATTTTGGTTTGCAGTTTCAGGTTTCAGTTCCAGGTTGCTGGTTGCACTTTGGTTTTCATTCTGGTTTGCAAGTTGGAGGAGAAAGGTTGCATTCTGGTTTTCATTTTGGTTTTCAGTTTCAGGTTGCATTCTGGTTTTTATTTTGGTTTGCAGTTTCAGGTTGCAGGTTGCAGGTTGCAATTTATTCACTGTTGCTGGTTGCATTCTGGTTTCAGGACGCACTTTGCAGAGGCAAGGTGTGTACTTTTTCAGTGTGCAATTTATTCTGGTTTCACTGTTGCAGGTTGCACTTTGCATTCTGGTTTCAGCACACTTTGCAAAGGCAAAGTGTGCTGGATCTCCAGAAAGTATCTATACCCACGGTTCTTTAAACCATGGGTATTTATGTTTCTGAAAAAACCATCTATACCAACGGTTTAGAGAACCGTGGGTATAGATGTATACCCACGGTTCATGTAAACCGTGGGTAATATGATATTTCAGTGTGCTATACCCACGGTTCCTACAAAACCATGGGTATAGGTCTATAACAACTCCACTACAGCGCACGGTTAATGAAACCGTGGGTATAGCCTAAACCCACGGTTTCATGGGCTATACCCATGATTTGAAACTGTGGGTATAGGCTATATTTCCAGTAGTGAACATCATCTGTACTGACACCAGTACTCCACAATAAACTTAATTCATCAATCAATGGTTTCAAATAAACATCAATATTTTTCTTCGGATGTCCTCGAATTAGTAAAGTCAAAAAGATATATGGATCCTTCATCAATATCCATGGAGGTAAATTGTACGGAGTTAAAAAAATAGGACAACATGAATATTGACTACCATAAGATCCGAACGTACAGAAACCATCAGTGGAAAGGCCCAGTCAAACATTTATAGCTTCTAAAGAAAAGTATGGATGCACTCTATCAAAATGTTTCCATGAATCACCATCAGCTGAATGATTCAAGATTTTATCGGTTGAAATATTCTCTTAATGCCATGACATCATTGTCGCTGTATTCTTAGACATGAATAAACGCTGAAGTCTGGATGTAAGCAGAAAATATCTCAACTGTTTTACAGGAATCAAACCAGACTTCCCATGTTTCCCTTCTTTATATCTCAGTTTCCCACATGTGGGACAACTATCCAATGACTCATTTTCCCCAGAATATAAAATGCATCCATTTGAACATGGATGAATCTTCTGACAAATAAGTCCCAAATTTCGAACTAGCCTCTTACTCTCATAGTAATTTGCAGGCAAAACATTTCCTTCGGGTAACAGTGTTTTAGGCAAAGAAAATATCTTGTCAAAAAAGGTGTTTGACATTCCGTTATCTGATTTGATAGCCATAAATTTTGCAACTGCTTCTAATTTTCTCATCTTGCAGCCAGGATATAATGCATCCTTAGCAGACCTCAACAACTCATAAAATTCAGACACTTCCAACTCAGTATTTGAAGCTATATCAGCCGGAGTTTCTGTATGTTGAACAGTTGAACCTGAAACATCATGTACTAAATCTTGAAACCGGAATGGATCTGGAATCAAGTTGGTATCACCTAATCTGGAACTGCATTCACCATATTGATACAAAAAACATAATATGGTTGAA
This sequence comes from Viscum album, assembly GCA_963277665.1. Lineage (NCBI taxonomy): Eukaryota > Viridiplantae > Streptophyta > Magnoliopsida > Santalales > Viscaceae > Viscum > Viscum album. The sequence continues at coordinate 1,790,158,318 of OY728146.1, forward strand.
AACCAAAACGTAAGATATATCCCCCACTTTGTCAAACATGTCAAACGTTCTCAATGCACATTTTCTACAAGGGAATTTTATTTTGCCTTCGGAAACAAATTCTGGATTTGATGCCGCAAATGATAAAAAAGTCTTCACACCCTCTATATATACTGGATTTAAACCTAAACCGTTTGGATTTCTATGTTGATTTATTCATATGCGGTCATCTAATAATGACTGTTTATGACCTTGTTATTCCATATTTTTCTATAAAATATAAAAGCATTAATGGTTTTGAATAATTTGTTAGAAAAAACACTCAATAAAGGATAATTATAGAGTTTACATCATACACAACTGACACAAACTTTTTATTGAGATAGACCTAAAAATTGACCCTTTAAGAATTGAATATGTTGAGAATAAAGAAAAACCTGTTACAAATATTGATAATTTTAATATCATATAAATTTTTTATTATTTTAATAATACTAATATTATTTTTTCATAAATATTAATTATATAATAATAACATTATTAGTATATTTTATTATTAATATCAAAATAATATAATTTTCTATATCATATACAATTCTCCTTTCATCTGTGTGTTTAACATTTTGTCTCCACATGTAATATTTGCATTCACTTTCACCTCTCCGTTGGTGAGTAGGTTGATAATTTTGAAAAAGAATGCAAATATTACATGTGGAGATAGAAAACACACAGATGAAAGGAGAATTGTATATAATATAGAAAATTATATTATTTTAATATTAATAATAAAATATACGAATAATGTAATAATGTTATTATTCCTAATTATTGGTAATTATTCCTAATTATTGGTAATTATTCATAATTATTGGTAATTATTGGTAATTATTACTAATTATTGGTAATTATTGGTAATTATAGGTAATTATTGGTAATTATTACTAATTACTGGTAATTATTGGTAATTATTACTAATTATTGGTAATTATTACTAATTATTACTAATTATTACTAATTATTATTAATTATTAATAATTAGTGGTACTTATTGGTAATTATTGGTAATTATTAGTAATTATTACTAGTTATTGGTAATTATTACTAGTTATTAGTAATTTTTTATAATTATTACTAATTATTACTAATTATTACTAATTATTACTAATTATTACTAATTATTACTAATTCTTACTAATTCTTACTAATTATTACTAATTAATGGTAATTAATGGTAATTATTGGTAATTAATGGTAATTATTGGTAATTAATGGTAATTATTGGTAATTATTGGTAATTGTTACCAATTATTAGTAATTATTGGTAATTATGGGTAATTATTACTAATTAATGGTAATTATTGGTAATTATTTCTAATTAATGGTAATTATTGGTAATTATTACTAATTATTACTAATTATTGGTAACAATTACTAATTATTGGTAATTATTACTAATTATTGGCAATTATTACTAATTATTAGTAATTATTGGTAATTATTGGCAATTATTACTAATTATTACTAATTGTTGATAATTATTACTAATTATTAATAATTATTACTAATTATTGATAATTATTACTAATTATTACTAATTATTTGTAATTATTGGTAATTATTGGTAATTATTACTAATTATTACTAATTATTGGTAATTATTACTAATTATTAATAATTATTGGTAATTATTGGTAATTATTTCTAATTATTAATAATTATTGGTAATTATTACTAATTATTACTAATTATTGGTAATTAGTGATAATTATTACCATATATTACTAATTATTGATAATTATTGGCAATTATTACTAATTATGGATAATTATTGGTAATTATTACTAATTATTGGTAATTATTACTAATTATTGCTAATTATTGGTAATTATTACTAATTATTACTAATTATTGGTAATTATTGGTAATTATTACTAATTATTCGGAAGTATTGGTAATTATTACTAATTATTACTAATTATTACTATTTATTACTAATTATTGGTAATTATTAATAATTATTGGAAATTATTACTAATTATTGGTAATTATTGGTAATTATTGGTAATTATTACTAATTATTGGTAATCATTATGAATTATTACTAATTATTGGTAATTATTGGTAATTACTGATAATTATTGGTAATTATTGGTAATTATTACCAATTATTAGTAATTATGGGTAATTATTGGTAATTATTACTAATTAATGGTAATTATTGGTAATTATTTCTAATTAATGGTAATTATTGGTAATTATTTCTAATTATAACTAATTATTGGTAATTATAACTAATTATTGGTAATTATTACTAATTATTGGTAATTATTATGAATTATTAGTAATTATTGGTAATTGTTGGAATTTATTACTAATTATTACTAATTATTAGTAATTATTACTAATTATTGGAAATTATTACTAATTATTGATAATTATTAATAATTATTGATAATTATTACTAATTATTACTAATTATTGGTAATTATTGGTAATTATTGATAATTTTTACTAATTATTACTAATTATTGGTAATTATTACTAATTATTACTAATTATTGGTAATTATTATTAATTATTACTAATTATTAATAATTATGGGTAATTATTACTAATTATTACGAATTATTGGTAATTAGTGATAATTATTACCAATTATTACTAATTATTGGTAATTATTACCACTTATTACTAATTATTGGTAATTATTGGTAATTATTACTAATTATTTGTAATTATTACTAATTATTTATAATTATTGGTTATTATTACTAATTATTACTATTTATTCTTAATTATTGGTAATTATTCCTAATTATTACTATTTATTACTAATTATTGGTAATTATTACCAATTATTGGTAATTATTACTAATTATTGGAAATTATTACTAATTATTGGAAATTATTGGTGATTATTGGAAATTATTGGTAATTAGTGATAATTATTACCAATTATAACTAATTATTTTTAATTAGTGATAATTATTACCAATTATTACTAATTATGGATAATTATTGGTAATTATTACTAATTATTGGTAATTATTGGTAATTATTGGTAATTATTGGTAATTATTACTAATTATTAGTAATTATTACTAATTATTGGTAATTATTATAAATTATTACTAATTAATGTTAATTATTTCTAATTATTATTAATTAATTCAAATTAATTTTAATTTTTCATAATTACTGCTAATTAATTGTAATTACCGCTAACTATTTTAAATTAATTAGTGTTTAATTGGCTCTAATTACAATTAATTATTAATACTTATACATAATTATTTCTAATTAGAAATAAAAAAAATTCTAAAAAATTAAACTAAATAAATATAATAAATAAAATAAACATTAAATTAAAATCCAGATAAAAACCTTAAACCTGATGTCAATGTCGAGCCGCTGTAATTGTAGAACACCACCCACTGAATCCTCGAAGTCGGAAAATTTTTTTTACCACTGAATGTCGTAAAAGATTCAGAGTGAAGAAATTGGAACGGTTGAGAGTTGAGAGTGGGGAAATTGTAATGGTTGGCAGTATTTATAGGTTGGATTAATTGCGACGGGCTTTTTTGCGACGAGTTTTCCGTCGCAAATAACGATTTTTTGCGACGGGGCCCGTCGCAAATAACCCTGACCGCATTTAATTATTGGCGGCATTAAAACAGTTATTTGGGACAGGCCCCATCGCAACTAGTCTTTAACCGCCGCCGGTTATTTGCGACGGGACCCGTCACAAATAATTCCTGCTGCTTGGGTATTTGCGACGAGACTGCAGTCCCATCGCAAATAGTCTTTAACCGCCGCTGGTTATTTGCGACGGGGTTCTATCCCTGTCGCAAATAAACTTCGCGCGGTTTGGCGCGCATTTCGCACCAAACCATTTGCGACGGGTAAAAAAAACCCTTCGCAAATAACAGATTATTTGCGACGGGAATAGTTGCCCGTCGCAAATACTCCTTTGCGAAAGGTATTTGCGACAAGAATAATTCCCGTCGCAAATACCCCGTCGCTATTAACCATTTTCCCGTAGTGATTGGATCAAGAGTTGGTCAAGAATTTGGTGGTGTGGGTAGGTTGCAACAAGCTTTTGGACCCTCTCCCAGTATTCATGGATTGATTCACTTGGGAACTGTCGGATACCACTTACTTCCTTTCGAATAGAAGTAGTACGAGAAGCAGGAAAGAATTTCTCTAAGAAGAGTCGCTTCATGTCATTACATGTGGTTATGGAACCAGGAGGTAGGTAGTAAATCCATGACTTAGTAGTGTAAGCTAGGGAGAAAGGGAATGCTCGAAGTTTGATTTGTTCCTCATAAACCCCATGAGGCTTCATGGTAGAGCACACTACTTGAAACTCTTTAAGGTTGAGATGTGGATCCTCACCGGCTAGCCCGTGGAAATGAGGGAGAAGTTGAATCAAACCCGATTTGAGTTCGAAGTCAGCCTCTATGTTTGGATATTTAATACCAAGATTTTGGTAATTCATATCATGGGCAACAAGTTCTTTTAGTGTTTGTTCCCTAGGATTGGCCATTTCTAATTCAACTGGTTGGACAAGGATTGGTTCTTGAATTATTTGATTATCTCTTATGTTCCTCCAAAGTTGGAAAAGTGTTCGCTCAATTTTAGGGTCAAAAAAATCGGAGGGATTGTTTGGGAGGCTAAGAGGCATTCAGATAGATGTTGGAAGGAAAAGGAAGACAAGTTTTTCTTTGTATTGTTTTTTTTTCAGTTTATGATTTTTATGAGAAGACGAGTTTTTTTGTGTTTTTTTCAATTTTTTTTTAAATTTTGTTTTTTTTGGTTTTTTATTACAATAACCAGAAACTAATTACTACTTAAAGCACCATCCCTGGCAATGACACCACTTTGAAATGCACGGCCGATTGTCGCCTATCAATCGGTCAAATTTCCAGTGCTCTGCTAATGTGTATAGCAGGACTCGGGTCGAATCCTCGGCGATGATACTTTGTAATAGTCGTTTGTTTTTAGTTGATTGTATTTTGATTGGGGGGGGGGGGTTGTTTGCATAGCTTAATTGAAATGATTTATTGGATCTAATTGATTTAAAAAATTTATAAATATTGGGGTGAGTTCATTATTAGGGATTTAAGCTTGTGATATCCTTGATCTTTGCTTTATATTACATTTAAATTAACACCCACTTCACAAGTTGACGTCGATTAGAATTCCTAAGTGTTAAAGCTTTAATCCAAGCCTTAAATTAACTAGGATTCTAGTCTCAATAAGTACTTGTTTATGGTATTGTATTTATGGTTCCAACAATCCATGGAAATCACATGCTAAACAAAAGATGTCATTAATCCATTACATATTAAGTCCAACATACACAATGTTAAATTAACGAATACTGATCGAGAAACTACTCTCAATCACTTAACATCCCTAAATTTTGACTCACCCCAATGAGATATTTACTCTTCCATTTGGGTGTTTAATAGTATGGTTATAATAATTATGATGATAAATTAAGAATAGAAGAAAAAGAAAGGGATTAGAAAAGAGTTGTACGTCGAATACACACACACGAACAACGATGATAATTAAAAATAGATTTTAGATTGAATGAGGAAGAAAAAGAAGGGAAGGGGATTCAAATAAATTTAAACTATTTTAAGAAAATTAATATTAAACTACAAAAGGTGGATGAGAATAAGAGATGTTGAAGAATAAATTTGCATTAAAAATAGAATAACAAAAGGAAGGGCTTACAAAATTACAATAGTGGAGAACATAAAAGTAAATGAAAAAAAATAGAGGAGGAAAGGTCTCTCAAGTAAAAACATGAGTATGGAAGGTCCTCACAAGCCTTTTTCAAGGCTTTGGTCGTGACAATATGATATCCTCTCTTCTGAAATGCCAACCCATCTCAAGGAGAGAAGGGGAGAGTATTTATAACCCATGGAGTGGACTGTTTGCATTCCCAATCTGTCCCTCCACTTGTATTGCCAATTTGGCTATCCAGACAGCCGAATCTAGAGAAATATCCTTCTTCAAAGTTGTATATAATAAATTTGTCCGACCTATCTCAAAATCTGGAGTCATTTTGTCCAATGTAACCAATGTTATTTCCGGTTGATTAAACAAATTTAATATGTCCATTTCAATCCAATATTTTTGATGTCCAAAATGTGAAAGGGATTTTGAATAGGAATATTCTTTTAAAATTGAATTATTTCTTCATCAAAGTTGGCAGACTATCTCATCTTTTACAATGAAAAATATCAGCTCGATTTGATTCCTAAATCATGAGATATGTCATGAATACTATAATGATTTTAATTCCCACCCAGAATAGTGGGCTGAATTTCAAAGCATCATTTGGGACCTTTGTTATTATATTTGGGCCTTGAAATGTTTATCCGATACTGTTTAATTATGATCCTAACTTTGGAGGAAAATAAAATAATTTGGACTTCCTGATTGAGCCCAGAAATTAAATCTTCATGGCTGGTCCAATTTCAGCACAAATTTGGTAGGTCATCTTGTGTGGTAAATGTGATCCTTCAAATGGACGAATTGGCCCATGATCCCTTCTAATGAAATGTTTTATATTGAATTAGGAATCCTAAAAAACAATAACCACACAGTTGGAATAAGTAGGGTGAGAATTATTAATAAAATAGTAAACTGACTCAATTGGACTACTTCTAAAAATGCTCAAAAATTATACATAGTATTAAAACATTTATATTTCACAAAAAATATGCACATTTCCTATAAAATCAGTAAATGGGGTATATAATAAGTCATGAAAATATTAATAACATCAACCATGTTTCAATAACTACGTATGGACTGATTCTTATTTCCAATGAGATACGTAGAGACACCTGAATCTTTAATTTTGGGCCCATCCATAATCACAAAATATTCTTATTTTCTTTTCTCATACTGTATATGAATCAAATCTATACAGAGTGTTTCCTTAAGATATATGATTTTTTCCTTATACCATTTTATGTCCTAATATTTACTATTCTCTCAGAACGTGTAAAAAAGCCCCCATTCTTAATGTCAAACTCCATTATCATGAGAAATGCTTGTTTAAATAACTATGTACAAATTGATTTTCATCTATTTCGAGATACGTATAGATGCCTAGATCTCCAATATTGTGCCCAACCACGATAAACCCCCCCTTTATTTCTTGTTTAAGAATCAAATCTGCATAGAGAATGTTTTAAGAACTATGTATGACTTGATTCCTTCCCGAGCAAGAAATATAGTGACACTTGGGTTTTATCCCTTAATCCAGTTATAATATGTATTTCCTTTCATGTTGGTTCATTTTTGTACTTACCGGATGATGTTAAACAATATAGAAATCTGATACCCCTATTCTTTATCCGTGTCACCTTTGTATTATAGAAAAGTCCCTTGCTACTCCTTGTTTCTCACACCGACCATGGATCAAGTGAGATTAGGAATTAGATAAGATGCTTTTTAATATAAGTAAGGTGTTTTAATTATTTATGGGGGTGAAAATGTCCTCATTCCATGACATTAAACTGCACATCATACTATTAATTCAGAAGAAACAAAGAATGTCTCCATTTTATATATGAGTCAGATCTATGTAGAGGATTTCGAACTCATGGCCAATACTGGTTCAAATATTTCTAATTTCCATTGAACATAAACCCTTTCCACATTTCATACTCTTAATCATGAATATTTTCAGATCTTATTAAACTTTCTTACGGTTTCTGGTAACATGTCTTCTAATATCTGAGATCTCTTTTTCTTGACATTGCAGTATGTGCCCTTAGGCGACCTTTCATAAGTTGCCTATATAATAGACCTGTCAGTCAAAAGACGCCACTATTTGGCTATGCATCATATTCCCTAGTTGGACCTGCATAATACGACCCCAATAACAGGTTTGTAAAGTAATGGTAACTTCATTCTTGGTTATAGTATCTTTTTCCCCTCTAATCATTGATGAAAATATACAAGAATTTTTATTTTAAAATATTCATTCAAGTATACTTGTCCCATTATATTTCTCACAATCTGAAAGTCTTCAAGACCATGGTTTAGAAATTTCCCTCACCGTGTGTTCAATACAATATGAAATAAACTTGAACTACCCTAGCCACATATTATATATTTTTTCCATTTATGGTCCTAGTTGTATGACCTAAAACTACAGACACCATATCTCTTATTTTTGGGCTAGACCTTCATAAAAGTCTTATTCCTCCGATTCTTTGGACATATTGGTTTGAAATACCCTTTCCAAATTCAGGTACCTTTATCTATAAACGAAACTATATGCATCAGAAAATCTGAATATCCATAAACTTACTTTGACTTTTGGCAATAGAACGTTAAATTTCTAGGAGCTCTTTTTCCTAACTATGCAGCACGTGCCCTTAGGCGGCCTTTCATAAGTAGCTTACATAATATGCATGTCAGTCAAAATATTCCTCTATTTGATTATACAGTATATACCCCAGTTGGACCTATATGAGGAAACCCCTATAACAGGTTTTTCAAATAATGGTAACTTCATTCTTGGAAAATAATTCCTCTAATGCTTTTAGCTCCTTTCCCATGTCATTCCTCAGTTTTTGAAATTCCCAAATCACAATTTACATTTTTCCCTTCCATACCCGAATATGATAGTATGTTTCCCGACAATGTTTTCAAGAAATTGAGAGAGTTTTCTCATTCCTTTGGTCATAGATAATGACCTTAAATTATATCCACCCAATATCTTCACTGCATGACTTAAAACCGCACAACACAATGTCCTCACTGCATGACTTAAAAATACACGGTACATCATCCTCACTAAATGACTTAAAACTACACAGTATAATGTCCTCAATGCATGACTTAAAAATGCACAGTTCAATGTCCTCACTGCATGTCTTAAAACTTTACAGTACAATGTCTTCACTGCATGACTTAAAACTGCATGATATAATATCAGTAATTTCCCTTTCTGATAAATTTTAACCATTACTCACACACCAAATTTGTATAGGAATGGTTTTCCTTTTCATGACTTATGTTGGTCTATAATAGCCCTTTTTCATTCTTAAAATTTCTTTCCTTGAAAAGACCACCCACTATGGTCTTGAGTCACTCAAATCTTATTTTCCCCTATCTATCAACAGTAAACTGTTAAATTTCTAAGAACTATTTTGCCTGACAATGTTGCACGTACCCTTAGGTGGACTTGCATAAGTTTCCTACATAACAGGCCTGTCGGTCAAAAGATTCCACTATTTGGCTATGCAGCATATGCCCCAGTTGGTCCTGCATAAGACATCCCCCATAACAGTTTTTTCAAGTAATGTTAAATTCGTTCATGGAAGGTACTCCCCTTATGTTGATACAGGTTTTAGATTTGGTGACCATACAAATATTGAGTCATGATTCCCCTTGTAAATATTTAAAGAATATTAAATAAATTCTTAGCCACAAAGTTATTTTGGGATCTAATTTCAATATTTATGGTTAAAACTATTTTGACCCTAAATATTAGCACATTATACTCACTAAGCCCAATGGACTTGGTAAAACAGAAGAAATTAATGAAAGTGAAAACATAAATTATTAAAGAAAAAATACTTTTCATTTATGATTTTTTTTACAAAGAAGAATCCAAAAATTGGAATTTATCTCTTAAAGAGATTTTTTTTATAATAAGCATTCTATGTAATTCCTCATTTGTTTAACAGCTTCCCAAGCCCCATCAAATTCTTATTGGAGTTTGTTTATCTGACTATCCTCGCTCTCTTCAGCCTGATGAAGTACTTATTTAACATCTGCGATGGATTTTCACCTTCCTTCTAGACTTCTCTTAATGAGATATAAAGCTAGTCACGCTCCCCTGTAAAGACATCTAACTCCCATTGAAGGAAAAATTACTGAACAATATTTTCTTTAATTGTTTCTGTAATTCCCTTCAACTTTGAAATATGATTAGCCTTATATTGAGATATTGATGCTTGGAACTCTTAAATTTTGATAGAAAATTTGGCTTTTATCAAGTCTTGTTGATGTTTTTCCTCTTGCTACCTCTTCCGGATAATCTCTTTCACCACAGTATGAATTTCACAGTATCCAAACCGCCAAATCCTAGCATGATAAACAGAGATGAAATTCGTGGAATTCTATATGGTAGTTCCTTAAGGGGAATCTCAGATATTATCTTCCAGATATTTTGCTATGCTTTGCGACAAGCAAGATGAAGAGCCTTATGTAGTTTTGGGTCCTATTTAGAATCACTATCATAAATAGGGGTATATTATGGGACTAATGCACTTAAAGAAGTGCCCTGCACTGTTTCTTCTTGGAGAATGGTTTCCCCACATTCAAATGTTGTTTGGGCAGATGTAGAGGCCTCACCTCCAGACCTATCCATTGAAGTTGATATCCCTATATGGAAAATCAAGAATTATGGTTATATTTAAGAGATAATAAAAGTGAATATAATCACAATACCAGTATATATTACCTAGTAGTAGGTCAAAAACTTGAGAAAAATTCTCCCCAATGTTCTCAGTTTCAGTAATTTTATTTGATATCTATGGTTGAAGAGTTATATCTTTAATATTCTTAGGATTTTCAGAGTGAATTATAGGAAGACCTACTACTTCAAGATTCACTTGAGCCAATGTCTCCACAATGCTAGGTTTGACATTAATACCAACACTTCCTTCATGAACTGTTGCATCAAAATTTTGTTTATATTGAACTTCATATTTCTAATCAACCATGGTTTGCAAGTAATTCATAAGATGATTAACATGATGAATAATGAGAAATCACATCCAGTTGATTCTATATAAGGAAGTTAATAATATTTTAAAGAACTTTATATTTTAAAATGTTCTAATATTTCTTCAAAAGATATACCAAGGTTCATCATTTCATCCGTTGATATCTCAGATCCCAGGTTAGTCTCACCCACAGGAACACTTGGTGTGTTTACTTCACAACCTTCCTCTGGAAATCGGTGACCCTGAGTAGCTTCTTCAGCAAAAATTGTGGGTTCAACAACAGTTGTTTCCAGATGTTCTGGTGCATGTGAAAAACCTAAAAGTTTCACCTAATGGAAGTCAACTATTGTCTCAATGTATTATTTATGAAATATTATTGAGTTACCAGAAGCTTCCTCTCATCTGATAGTAAGAATCAGAGTAGTACTGGGGTAAGGTGTTGGTTTTTTTGACTTCAATGCCTCTTCAAAAACCATTGAATCCACATGAATTTATGTTTTCTCAATAGCACCTTCTACATATCCTTGAGTCATATTAGTGGTTTCTTTCAAAGAAGAAACAGAATAAGCCCCTATAATCTTAAAAAATTTAAACAATTTTCATTAATAAAACTAAAATTCGTGATTATCAGAGAGACTTACCACTACTAAGAAAGTTCTTAACCATGGTTTTCTTTCTTCGGTGCTTTTTTGTCTTCATCTTTTTATAAGGGCTTGTATAGTATCCTACAAAAACAGGTATTGATGATACCAATACCCTCTCTATTTCCTCTTCCATGGCCTGTCTGCCCGAAGATATTTCTCCCAATTCACGGGGTGATCCAGTAGCTCCAAGAGTAGTGCCTCCAAGACTATTTTGTGGTGAGGTAATTTTAGTTGTATTTCCATTACCCACCTGTACGTTAGGAAAAAATTTATCCTAATTAACAATTGTTTGATTAAAAATCAAGTTTCAAAATAAAGGAAGATACAAAAGAAACGGAACTTAAATCCTTATGATCTACAATGTCATTCCATTATTCGTCTAATGAAGGATTAATCCCTTCACTGGTACCATGATCTATCATTTACTTTACCTGATCTGTGGTTGGAATTGATTCATCAGTGGAATATATGAGCATTTATAAATCTCAAATATAGGTCCTTACCTCATTGGGATTATCCTTAAAAATAATGTTGGAAGAATCCTACAAATCCCCTACTCTCAGAATATGCAGTCCCTTGCACAAATCCATCCACATGATCTTAGTATCACAATATATAATATGCCATGTTCGAACAAAATATAGTATTATATATTCAGAATGTATGTCCAAGGTTTGTGACGAGGATCTTACAACCTTGTACTTGAGTTTTTTCCCAGTGCCAGCTGTCACAAATGAAGTACTGAAAAATAGAACATACCACTCTTCAGAATGATGGTGACTAGATCTCCTTGATTCGACTTCCGTTGGTATTTATGGAGAGGATATTTTTATCCTAGTAGGAGTATTATACCTGGAATAAGTTCTCTTTTGTGTATATGAAGCATCATCACCTCCACTCTCTTATTCTTACAAATCAGCCCCTGATGATGAAAAATTATCTTCCAAGAGAAGGGGTTACTTCCTGTTATTTCCCTTTATCCCCACTCGGGGGACGACATAATTTAATACCCCTTCAGGGTATGATGCAACCCGGTTTTCATCATAATAGATGGTTAATCTGCTTACAACATCCATAACAAGAAAATTAAAAATATCCTCGGTCTTCTCTACATATGTCAATAACCATAGTTGTCAGGAAAGCATTGGGTGTTTCTCTAGTCTGACATGCACGGAAGGGGATATAGTATTCTGTTGTAGAAATTTGAATTGACGGTCAAATATATAAGGAGAATAGGACTCACATATGATTTCTTTGTTGATTATGGTGGCCAACACACCATCTCTACAAGCTAGAATATATGATCTCAGTTCCAAACTAGCAGTACCATAATCAACAAATCTCACGGTTGGAGGATTCCCATAGGGAAAGAAATGATATTCCTTATGCATGCTCAACCTATCCTTATTGTCATAAGCATTCAAATACAAGGGTGAACTAGTGTAAAAGTCTTGAACAGATGGTCGGAAATAACTTCCAAAAACCTGTACTCCACTTTGTACAACATAAGTTATAAAGTGGGTAGAAATCCATCCCCCACAACACTTGGAATGGACCCACTATTATAAAAAGAGATTTTACTTTGTAAATATGCAGAAAACTCCTATGAATCTTGGATAAAACATGAGTATCCAACCCTACCATCATTTTATTTTCCAGCTTCCCTGCAATAACAAAGGTTCCTGGCCTCACACCTCCTTTGGAGTCTCGAACTGGTAAAAAATATATGCTGAGCCACATGGCTAAAAAACCTGCCTAACTTGTCTTTGCATGAATTTTTTGTGCTGATATCATATCCTCATTTTTCAAATTCTCCCTTCTCTAATGTTGTCCAAAATGAGTCAGGAATGCCTCTCTTCTCGACCCTTGGACAGCTAGTTGGATGATTGAAAGTGGGCCCCTTTTCCTTCATCTTTATTAAAAATATTTCCATCGATTCCTCCGAATGAATGTCCCTCCTAGTGCGAGTTATCATGGTGATTGAATTCTTGCATTTGTTAAGTATTTTCATCAACTCATGATCCAAATATGGTGTCTTTTCTGATTCATTTCATGTCACTTTGGGAGGAATAAACTTTTCATAGATGTCTCCAAGGATTGGAGCTCCAACAATTTTGTAAACATCCCTCAAACTAATACCTACCTCTCCATGTGTGAAATGGAATGAATTAGTTTTTGGGCTCCATTAACTTTATAACTCTAGCACAAAATCATCATTTCTATACACATAGGTTTTCCCAACCCAGATAACTTCAAAAATCCTGATGATTCTCAAATCATCTGCAAATTCTACACATGTATTCCACACCCAGTATACCCACATCCATGGGGGTTTTACACCTCCTCCTGGGCGAAAATTCCAACTTTTCTTCCAACCCTTGGACTGATCTATATGAGAATCTTGAAAGAAGGATGAATAATAGTGTTGCTCCAACTCAGGTGTCCGTGCCTTCAAATATGGAGCACACGGGCTACGATTCATAATACGAGATTTCTCTACAGTCCCAACAACAACAAATAAGCCCCCAACAGAAACATTGGCCAATGAGAAGTTGGTATAATATGGAAACCAATATTGTGGGACATAGTTCTTCAGAGATCATATATTAGTATCCTACAAATGTCCATAACTATACAAAGGCAGATAGGTGATCTAAGGAAAATTGAAATGATACTTCTTGAAATATTTTTCTAAGTTTGGAAGAGTGGTTTTTCAAAAATCAAATTAATCATGACCAATGACATTCATCATGTCATCAATCCTCTTGCTGGAAATCTCATCAACAGTTCCAATTCTTTTGGAAGCCATTAAACCTTCCAAAATAAAGAGATCATATTTTTAAAGTAAGTTAATTTTTTGTGTTTTAAAAAAGAATTAAAAATGATTTAAGGCACACTATTTTTAAAATTAGAGTACGAGAATAAGTCGTCATGCAAGTATGGCACCCCACTCATGGCGCGCAGTTAAGAAATGTAAAGAGGAAGCACTATGAAACAGAAGCATCTGAATAAAAGACTTGCGAGCTGAGAAATGAGAATATAAAAGTTGCGAAACTTTCTGCAGAAGTGAATCCGTTATATATAAGTGATTGATATCACCCTGTGTGCCATAAATCTTATGCGTTTTGTACTTATGCTCCCATGTCTACTTGGGCGCCGAATACTTGCGCGCCCCATTGACCTTGTCTTTCTTCTTCATTAATTTACCTCAATATAGGATCCTCTTTTCATTTCAGATCCAATTCAAAGGGGGGACTTTTGTTTGCACCTCATTCCATCAAAGGGTCTAAAAAATGAAAATGGGGATCCCCTTAGAAATAAAATGGGAAAACACATGAAGAAAAAATCAAGATTTGAAAAGGCATGAATTTTGAATCGCCCTAGTCATGCCAAAACACCTGTGGCGTGCAGCCTACTTGCGCACTTAAAAATTTCACGCATCCTTCTTACATGCCCCAACTTGGCAGGCAAGTCACTTTCACACCCAACTAATTTTACCCAAGGTATTTTATTTGCCTATAAATAGACCGTTGGGGACCCCATTTGTACAGATGAAGTTCCTTGAAGCCCAATTGCTACTATGGTCTCCCTAGTACTTCGCTCCAATCTTCCGAAACATTCAAGGTAGTTCTTAGACACCTTGATCGGGGGATTTAAGGGAGGATAATTGTACTTAAATCCTTTTTGTGTTTGAAACCCATAACACTTGCGCGCCTAAAGCGCCTAACCTCCCAAAGTCAGAAATACTTGCACGCCTCCCATTCCTATCACAAGAACTTGAGCGCACCACTTCTTGGATCACCTATGAATACTCTTGAAGGCTTGAGTAAGGTCTTTACCAAGTATTACCATAAAGGTTGTTCATCGCTTAAGTGAACATCAGGTCGCCAAAGTATACTTGCGCGACCATAAATGTGTGCCCTTCTCTACTTGGGCACCCCTCTTTGATTCACTTATTCTATTCACTCACTTCAGTTTTCAAGCCATCAAGCCTTACTCAGCCATTCATAGCATGTCTTCTTCTTCACTAGACCCCTTGTCTGAAAGGGATTCTATTGATACCTCCACCAAAACCTCTTGACTTATCAAACCTTTGGGAAAGGCACATCAGTGTGTCTCTTATTTGGGTTTGTATTTCCGCAGTCTGAGGTTTCCCACATTTTTTTCACAATGGGGTTATGATTCATTAAATGTCTATGGGTTTGTATATCCATAGTCACATAGAACTTTCTCCCAGAAACAGTGTTGGGAAGTTCCTGGTTTTGAGAAGGGTTACGTCCTGACGTCTTCTTTCTCAAAGAGGTGACCCAGAACCTCAGGCCTCTGATAGGAAAGGTACAATTCACACTTAATTTTCCTCTTCCCTACCAGGATCAATCTCAGGGAATCCATCCTAGTATAAGCCCCTCACCTTTACCCCTTTTTCCTTCAATTTATACCCTTGTCCAATGTGAAGTGAACAAAGGGAAAGCTCATCGCCTCGCCCTCTTCCATGGATGACACACCCTCTTCCATTAGCAGAAGAGGAAAAGTGCGAAGTGTCATTGTTGAACCCTTCACATCCTTTTGTTTCTCAAATGGAGCAGGAATCACATGGGATTAGAGATATGTGATGGTTAAAACATGCACAAAAAAACTCATTTAAAAGAACTACGAGAACTTTGATACCTGTTCAAACCAAGATATGTAGGAATCCATCTCAAGGACTGAGCTCACTGGGAATCCTCCTTGAGAAAGAAAACCCAAATTCAATCTTAAAATCATCAAGGCGTCATTTTTAAGAAGAAATCCCAAACTAATCTTTCTCATAGGACCATACCATCCTATGAGATTTATCGAACTACATGGGATTTGATTCCCATTAATATGGGATACGTAGGAAGAATTATTGAGGTTAAAACCAAACAATTCAAATCAACACTATTCTCCTAGGGCCATATTCCCAATAGGGTCTAATCTTACTTGGAAACTCACATCCTTTTCAAGTTACTCGGGAATCTTTAGTATAAGTCCCACATTAAGTATGGACCAAACATCATTCACTTAGAGGTCCTTATCACATGACCTTAAAAGGTACGATGTGTCCTATTAAGTGACACCAAACTATGAGGGTTCTGATTCCTTTCACAAGGATACGTAAGTAGCCCCTTTGATAGGAACAATCCCATAATAAAAAACACATTTGTCTCCCTAGATGACATAAAATTCTAGAGTGCCCCACTGAGTTTCTTAAGAATCAGTATCATCACAACGATGATTAAAAGAGTCTTTAATCATTATATTAGAGGATACCATTGATGTAAAACCTTAAATACATGAATTTTTCCATTAATTAAGAACCTTGAATGCATAATGATGATTCTAAATTTTACACATGTTAATAAGTGATTGTAAATTCCAAGGGATGCTTATGATATACTCGGTGAATTAATAAGGATTCATGAAAATATCTTAAATTTACAAAGAGAGTCCCAGAGTAGAAAATAATTCCCCCCAAAAGGGTGTGATGAGTCTGACCTCCCATCCTCTGGACTAATGTATGTTCTTAAGAATAATAAAGTTCAAAATTAACGAACCCCTGACTTTGGAAATTAGTCTCCCTTTGGATAAAGAACTATTTGAAGCTTAGGGTTCCATGAATAAATCCAATGGAAACCACATGGAAATAGTTATTCTTGAAACAAGAACACATATTTCAAGGAACAATGAAACAATGACACAAAGGAAACAATATGTTCAAGAAAAAACAACTATAGATACTTCAGATATTTCTAATGGGATAAAAAGATTATCTCAGGTTTCTTTTTCCTTGGATAGTATATATGAATTTTATATTTCATCCAAAATATGTGGAAGATACTATAAATTGAGAATATTTGACAAAGATATCATAGATCTAATTGATTTTAAAGAGCTCAGTGTGGTTTTGTTGCAATTGTTTTCTAGGTAAGTAAATTGATGTTTCAGTTTTTGGTTTTTTAATTAAATATAGTTTAAATTGACTTACTATATCACTGTTTTAATTAGGTATCTACACACACTGATTGTTTAAAATGTAAACATAGGAATTTATGGTTTTATAGATCTTGAATACATTTAAATGGATGTGAAATATTGGTTGACTAAAAATTTCATGGCATATATATTTGAGAGGTTATCAATGACATATACTGTGTATTGGTTTTTTCCATTTCTTGATAGGTAATATATGAAACATAATTATGAATTAATGTTCATTATGATTTCATTAAATGAGAATTTTTTGTATTATAGGGGGAATGGGATTTTAGGCATATTCTGTCTAAGTGAATACACATTATATTGGATTTTCTCTTTATTATATGGTGTTCGTAATTTTTTTCCGCTTGTTATAAAAGTAAGTTTTTTTTATATTCCCATTATTTTTAATTATAATTATTTTTACATGTATTATTTGTTTATATATATGAAAATTTTTGTCTTGGAGAAAATCAAAAAAGATCACTTGTCAATAAAGAAGCTAGATGAAATTAACTATGTGAAGGTACCTGTTATTATTTTTTATTTTAGATATTTTTTTTAATTTTGGGATATATATATTTATATATATATTAACTTTTATTATCAAGTTAATATTTTGTTAAATGTAGTGTCATCTTCGACATGGATATGTTGAATGTGGTTATTATGTTCTACGATTCGTGTATGAGGTAATCACAATTAGGGTAATGACTTATTATAACTTGGTTAGTCATATTAATTATTTTATATTTTCTATCATAATATTCTGTTTTTGAATATTATATCATTTAACATAATTGTATACGTTCAATGGTGTCGATTCGTACACGAAAGATGAAGTTAAAAATCTTCGATATTTGTTTGTGAACTATTTGTTTAGTATGATTACGATTTTAGGTATGGATATTCATTTTGTTTCTGATTAGTATTAAATTTTTATAATAATTTTTTTTTCAAAAAACTAATTCATTTGTTATAATAGGTGTTTGAACGTAATGATATCATATCAATGCTTTAACAATGGCCAACAATTATCATGTTGTAAATTTTTAGTATGTGTTTTTTAATTATACTTTATAATACAAATGCATAGATAATTTTTTGACTAACTAGATAAAATTATGTATGTTTTTATAGATATTTAGTCAATGATACGTGTTTCTTGATTTATGTATATTTTTTTTTCTATTATAGGTATTCTGATTATTTTTTGGATATAATATTCAAATATTTCTATTGTTTTAAAATTTCAACATAGGGTTTTATTGAAACCAAAGTCGAATCATTTAAATGAAATAGCACGGCTTTCAGGGTTAGTTTCTAAAAAACCGATGGTGAAAAGATTTTTTTTGCCACCTTTATAGATGTTGGTTAAAAACTGATGCCTAAATTGAAAAATACAACATTAAATCATTTTTTTCTACTATTGTCCCCAATGTGTTTCTTCCCATATTTTTTACATTAAGGAAATTGAACATTTTTTGGTTAATCATTTTCATCAAATGATGTTTCATGAGGATTTATCTCTATTTTATATGGTGTGTTTTCAATTTTGAATATATTTATATTGTTAATAATATTTTGTGATAATTTATTTGGAATAATAACAAAATTTATAACCCCAGTTCTTGTCCTAATAGATTATTAGAAAGGACAATCATTGTATTTACCATTTTATCCATTTTTTTCTCGATTCAATATTTATCTTACCAATAAAATAAATTTTAGGGATTATAATACTTAAATTATTACATGAAAAAGGCTAAATAAAGATATTAGAAGAAATAATTCATAAATGATGTTCATACCCAAACTTATGAGTCTTCATATTTAATCTAGGTTATCCTTGGTCATTTTAGTCTTCAGTTCTATAATATACTTAACTTCCATAAAATAATATGTTTAAATCTCTCATAATAGTTTGTATATAGAATGTTAATTCATCCTAGTATATCGCCAAGGAGTTTTTGTGTACGTGTGCTATTAGATCCCATACGTTATACAACAAAATGATCACTAAGATATACCTAACCAACTTTTTTTATGTTTGTTACCCTTAGATGAATTTTTTCCAAAATAGTATATACATTACAGTATCTAGAAAGTGATTTAATTTCTAGGAAAATCAAACTATATTTATATTACCCAAATTTTACGAGGTTCCCCTATACTTAAACTTATTCATAGGGTTTTTACTAAAGTTATCCTTTCATAATCTGCAAAAAAAAAAACAAAATATATTCAACACATATAACCTAAAATTTTATCTAAAACCTTGAATCTATGATCATATTTAACTCATGAACCCTATATTTCATTCCCAAATCATATATAATACTAAAAAAATAACATATTAACCTCTAAAAATATATAAACACCTCTCTGATACAAATCATATTTATCTTTAACCCATTCTCCAGAATCTGGAAAAGAAAACACATAACTGGAAAAACTGAATTTTATACACATCTATAATTATAATATCTCTCAAACATTTACAATCCAATGAACTTTTTGTTTAGAGTTTTATAAAATTAATAAAAATCACTAAATAGTAAATCTGAAGTGTAATTATCAAATGGAAACTTTTTTATCCACCACATAAGAAGTTAATAAATCCATAATGAGTCTTAAACCACACACATAAATTATCACATAATGTAATCCTCTCGAATTATCATAATTAATAAATTGTTTCATAACATGGAGAAATGGAAACATAACAATGGGGTGATATCATGGGTTTATTAAGGGTAAACATAATAATAAAAAATAGCATGAGGGACATGAGGAATAACATGATATCATAATGAGGATGATCATTACCATGGAAGCATGGAATAAAGAGATAAAATCATATATACATAGATTTAATATTGATCATAAAATAAGATCCCAGAATTATAGGAATTTCATGAAAACATAAAAATTAAATTATAAGCATGAGTCAAGGATACCTTTCTTATTAAGATAACATAGTTGTCTAGGCTAACTTTCCACACCCCATAGTTGGCTATTCTCACTGTACACACACCATGATATCTCATGAGATGGAAACATTACCCAATATATTGGATAGATATATAATTATAGGCCCAATCATCCCATAATAAAAATCATACATATATGTTCCACATAGTTTCAATCAACATATCATAAAAACCTAAGGAATTAAAATGGGGTTTACATTCTTTTCATGTGGTTCCCAAAATAAGCATTCATGATTTCATCAATAAACATAACATAATAAACCAATGGAAAATAAATGGATAGGAAATGATTCTAGGAATAATTCTTGGTAAATAAAACTCAATAAATATGATTATACATATTTTATTTTCATCATATAGGTAATGAATACAAGGTTTAGACGACAATTTTCCCAATTAATCGATGTATTGGGAATATAGGTGAACAGTTTTCAATCATGTAATGGGACATAGGGCCTTCATAGAGTAAATAAATTACTATTAAATAATGCATATATAAGTATATGTTTAGGAAAGACAAAATTAGTGGTATATCATACCATATATGTAAAATAAAATTACACAATCCATCTAGATAAAGAAGGTGGATGGTTTCATTTATAGAATATGATTGACTATGTTTACAACATGTATGATGAAAACACATAAAATCAATAAGAAAATTTAATTTAATATAATAATTTCCCTTATCTTTTGAAAAAATTTCAAAAAATAATATTTCATTGAAACATGAGAATAATAATTTCCTTTTTTTTGAAAACTTGAAGGCATAGAGAGTATGTTTCTTAGAAAATGAAAAAGGTGGAAGAACGATACTCTCCAAAAAATGTGTAAAATATATTAATTTTGGTCCAAAAAAGATACATGTGGGAACATTTAAAACATCTAATTTTTTTAATAAATTAAAAGTAATTAAAAATTATCTTTTTAGTACAATTTGGAAAAAAGGCATTTAGGAAAATTGTAAAACATAACTCTATAAGAAAACTTGTAATGTACATTAAAATAATTTTCACAAGCACACTTAATAAAAAGGGTGATAATACATATCATTGATAAGTGGTGAATAAAATTATGAAATTCAATTTCAATATTATATAAAATGCATTTGATATGTAAAAACATGGGTATAAAAGAAAAATATCCACTGGAAAGTATATGAGTTTTTATTATCAACATCAAGATTTTATTTTAGGATGAATCTCATCAAATGGGTTTATATTCATGAATAGAATTAATATTCCCAAAAATAGGAAATATTTTGTAACACCGCAAGACTTTATGATATATTTCTTTTAGAATAAATTAAATTTCGTTTATAGTTTGTGATGCACACAACATACAGCTTAAATAAAATGAGATTCTCTATTTTGACCATTATATCCTAGCCATTAAATTAAGGGATTTGAATGTAGATATCTAATTTATTAAATATATATAGTTTACAAATGTACAATTATTATATATTATTTTTAAAAAATATGAATCATTTAAAAGAAATTGAAATGTTTTCTAAAGAACTGTATTTTTCTAAAAGACAGATTAGTCGCACCTTATGAACATAATTTAAGATTAATTTTTAAAAGTTTTTCCAAATTTATTTAAAAAATAAAATTCTTTTTTGAAATAATAATATCAAAATTATCTTAGTGTAAATTTTATGTATTTTTCTAAAAGGTTATATTTTTTTGAATAGTGAAGTATACTAAATTTTAATTGAAAATTGTCTTTTCATTTAAATAATTTATAATAGTAAATTATATTTTTGATTGGTTTTAAATAAAAATTAGTTCAATTTTATATCAAATAATCCAATTTTTTTCCATTGGAATAATTTTCATATTTAATTTTGATGTAAAAACTTAGTAAACATTTGAATATTCTCCCTTTAAAGACTCACTTTCTCGTCGCGTATGTTGGATTAATTTTAAATAAAAATTTTGAACTTATGTGAATGAAATTTTAAAAAATGGATTCCATATTTGGGACCCGGATAATTTATATTTTTTAATAAGGTTAAGTTAATTTTTTAACAAACTGAATATTAAAAAAATTAAAAATTATTTACCGTGGTTAAGGTAAAAATGGATTTGCTGGGGGGGGGGTTAACCTAAAATGATAAGGGTTGAAATGACCTAAATTTTTTTCTAAAATTAATTTTATGTACATATTTCAACCCTCTGATGTCTAATTATATATAATACTTCATTTTTTACCCTTTGTACATGTGAAAAACTTGAGTACACCTTTTTATTTTCAAAAATTACAAGCGGGCCACTCACCTCACTTATAAAAGGCCACCCATATCCTCTCTTAGTCATAATTTCACACCCTTTGGTTCAAAAAATATCTTCCCAAATCACATAAAATCTTCCACCATATCTTTTTATAAGACTTATTTTGGGCATACATTTATCCTAGAAAGGGTTTTCGTGCAAAACTAAGCAGGTTACCTAAAGAAGAGGTAATGTTTTTCAATGAGCATTTTTATTTTATTTTCTCCTCCAAGTCCTTAAATTATTATTAATAAATGATGGTATAATAAAATAAGTATCTTAAATGTACTAATATTTTGTTATATTTAGGGAATTACCTAATAATATCCCCACTTCTACAAAATTGGTTTTTAAATCATCATTCCTGTGTATAGAGGACTACCTCCTTACAAAAAATGTATTTTTTCCATTAACACCTTTTATGGTTCAGTATGATGATGTATATGAATTTAAAATGTGAAATTTAAAATATAATTATAATTATGGAGTCATTATATATTATATACCTTTTTTAATTTCTATTATGTAGAAGATATGATAATGTCGATCATGTGTATGATAAATTACTACCTAATGAAGCAATGTGATTCATCTTTCACTAATGCTTTTCATGGAAAGTGATGAGGATAAAATTAATAAATATATGTTAAATACATTACATAATTATTATATTCATGAAATATTTATCATTTTAAAAAGATAATATATATCATTTTCATTCTTACCTTTTAGCTCAATGAATGAAGATAATGTCGTTCGTGTTAGTGTGGACTACCGCTTTCACGAAACAATGTGACTCTATTTTCAACACCACACCACATGAATGATATAAAAAATTATATTTAAAGAAATAATATTTTATTTATGATATTAATATAATTTTTTAAATATAAAATATTACTTACCCCTTTTCCATAATGATCGTTAAAAAATGGAAACGTTACTCATGCGTACATACAACCTACCATCTCTATGATCATAACATACTTATTTTACCAAAACCATATTTTTTGATTGGTTTTAAAAGTTGAATTGATGTAAAATTGTGATAATTGTTTCATTATTATTATTATTTATATTAGAAAACTATATGATATTCAAAATAATATGAACTTTTATGACAAATAATGAATGATAAAAGAAGGAAATTAAAATCTAAAACAATAAATATAATGAAATATTATTAACGAATGAGTGATAAGATGTTATAAAAGGATCATATATGATATTATATTTATTAATATGGTACTGGATTAAGTTAATGACATGTTTAATACCACAATATAGTAGTTTAAATCACTTTCAACCAAAAAGAAGCGTAAGGTAAGGGACTTCGTGTCAATTTCTATTCATTGAGGCATATTGTAATGTTATGAACATAATTTATTTTATATAGTGTATAGAATAACCATTTAACTTTTAATATAATTATTCATTAAAAAATAATGTTATTTTAAGTTTCAAATTCAATTATTTCATCCAATGGTATTTGAATTCAAAATTACCAAGTGGTAAAGTTTATCGTATAATCTCACTATTTTTTTGTGATTGTTAACATTCTCTTAAAAAAATCACTTTTCCATATTATTATATAATAAATATTATTATTTTGTAAATCATATACCATTTCTAAAAATAGTCTTTACTTTGAATGTTATTTAATCAAATGGAGAAATATTGATAAAATAGGCATCCTTTAGTTAATACATGTATATAATGATAATAAACCATATTCATGAATTAAATCGATTATTAAATATGTGAGGAATTATTTTTACATGCAGAAATTAGTGGGGCCTGATTATAGATATCCATTTATACATCAATAGGTCTTATCAGACAAACTTATTGCCAAATCAGATGGGTTTTTTTCTAGTAGTTTTAAACTTCCTTGAGGATAGATATTGATAGAATATGATTCATGTAGTAGAGACATAACATCAAAAAATTAGTAATTTCCTTCACTAATAATTAGGTTATTATTATTATCTATGATATTTTTCTATGATATTATCGTTGGATTCATTTCATTCTCAATTATTAAATAAGTGGAATGTGTTTTCTGTTATTTACTTTTCCATATTGATTATGCATTATCTAATTATGATTGCCAATTTATTGATTAAATAGAATGTGTGTTTGATAAAACACTATATTATTGAATATTTTATTGATAATAAATTATATAATTTCCTCACATTGTGTTAAATATGTTTAATTAGAAAGTATTTGGGATTAGATCATTCATTTGAATATTTGATGAAAATTTCAGTTTTACCCTTTATAGTTCACTGTAGTATTGCGAAGATAAATATTTTTATATTTATTTTTTGAATTTTCAATTTTTTAACAGTGTTCCTAACTAAATTATCTGCAACTTTTAGTTAGGACACTAGAGCTAAAGAGCGTATTTGGTTGTGGAAAATGGCCCATGAAATCAAAGTTGGGCTGTACTCTCCAAAATTGAAAAGCTTCTTTATTTAGGCCATAACTCCTTCATCTAGGCTTGGATTGAACCCAAATTTTTAGAGGAGATATATTGCCCTATTCCGCAAATATGATACTTCTGGAAGGCTGGCCAATTCACGCGTTTTGGTGGTAAACTTGGCGGTAAAAGTTGGATTAAAATATTTGGCCGAATTTCCACCTTCACACTTGAAACAACTTATAAACTATCCTCCCCTCCACTTTATAAATTAGATTTTTTATCATTTTTAAGGGTGGGGACGTCCATTAGGAGATTGGAGGATGATGATGATTTGTTTCACCCAAATTATCCAACCATTGTTAGAGGGGTAGCTCTTGAATCAAGGATCCCCTCATCGAAACCTTCTTCTTCTCCTTCACGTTGTAATGATTTTGTTTTTGTAATAAACTTATTTGTTATTATTTTATTTCTTCTCTTTTCTTATATTTTGTTTAAATTTATTCTTCTCTTAATATTCCTCTTTGGTCTGGAATTCTTGAGTAGAAGCGTTGTTGGGTTATACCCATTATTAACCTTTGCACATGAAAAACGCTTCAACGATGATTACGCCACCCATGGAAGAGTAGTTCTTTTTAGTAATCGATAGACCTCTATCCTTATACATTAATTTATTTTGAATCAATGAGATAATTTAATTCACATAATATGATCCATGAATTTTGTTTTTAAATTACAAGAAACTAAGCAAGCAATTGAATAATTAATACAAAACACGCGAGGTCTATATTTTGTGTAAATTGTGAGAGCGCGATCATAATTGGTAATACAAGACCACACAGGATAAATTTGCAAAGTTCAAATATAATCCCTAAACACAATTCATACTCATTTATAGAATAGATATGTGCTCTAATTAACCACTGACCATAAGGTATCCTTAGGACAACAATCAAAGCAGGGTGCTGCGATTGCGTGTTCCGAAGCTAGCCTAGGGTTTAATTAATTTCATCTTTGTGGTTAAGTTAACTCTTGTAGGGTTCGAGGGATAACAAATTAGGGGATAATAATTAAGTGGATAATGATTTAAATTATAATTATTAATAATTTAATGAATAGGTAGAGTTAGATCGATTACTTCTTTTAAATATTGTGTAAAAAAACATATTTTTGTTTTGTCATTTTAATCAAAATTCATTTCAAAACTAAAAAAAAATATACAATGTTCTTCCAGTAAACTTCTTATAGATTCATAAATTATAACAAACCCCAATCCTTTAAAGTATTTCTTTTATTCTATTCTATTTTTTTAAGAATACCTTAAATAAGTTGTTAAATTTACTTCCTCCTTTGAGAGACGACCTTGGTCAGCCACTCTGCTGCACCTAAGTACCCCAAAATCAAACTAATCATTTGAGGGCGCCCATGGCAGTGTTCTTTAAAATTGGATCCATTTCTGGGGAGGCAAGTAATTATTTCAACCTATTATAGGTATTTATTTTATTTTACATTTTAATTCTCTTCCTCTCTTATTTCTTCCGTATTTACCCAATTTGATTTTTTTCCTTCTTCCTTTATTTCCTCCTACTTATTTTTGGACCATCAACTCAAACTTATATTTTTTATTTTACTATGGTCCACTTTACTTATTTTTATCTTTCATTGAATGATGACACAAACTAATCCCGAATATCTCTTAGATCTTGACCCTGAGATTGAATATAGCTTTAGGGCTCAAATCAGACATTCTCAGTCTACGAGAAGTTTCAATATTCAACCAGTTGGTGAATTCCTCTCATCTGGAAACATTGAAATAGGAAGAAATTCAAATTCAAACATAAAAGAGGGACCAATTGCTGGAAATAATGGAAATGAACTTAATAGAACCATTCGATAATTGGCTGCACCAGATATTAACTATCAACCAAATTGTATTGCATACCCAAATCTAGAATCGAACTTTGAATTGAAATATGGATTAATTCACCTTCTTCCAAAGTTTCATGGATTATATGGTGAGGATCCCAACAAACACCTTAAGGAATTTAATGTGGTTTTCTCAACATTAAAACCAAGAAATGTTTCTGAAGATCAAATCAAATTAAAAGCATTCCCATTCTCACTTGATGGAGCTGCAAAAGATTGGATTTATTATTTGCAAACTGAAGATGTAACATGTTGGATTGATTTGAAACGTCTCTTCTTGCAAAGATTTTTTCTCCATTCGAAAGAAGATATCGGGGATCAAGCAAGCCCAAGGGGAGTCAATGTATGAGTACTGGGAGCGATTCAAGAAGTTGTGTGAAAGCTACCCACATCACCAAATCAGTGAGCAATTAATCATCCAATACTTCTATAAAGGACTCACACCCATGGAGAGGAGCATGGTGGATGCTGCAGCAGGAGGGGCATTGGTGGACAAGACACCAGTAGCCGCATGTGCATTGATCGACAAGATGACACAAAACTCCCAACAATTTGGTGATCGAGGTACACCACATGTCAGGGGAGTACATCAGGTAAGTCCTTCTTCTCTTGAAAGTCATTTGATTGATACAAAGTTGAATGAATTGACCACTATGGTGAGGCAGATTGATTTGGCTCAAAAGACATACCAACCCACTCCTTTAAGGCCTTGTTGCATTTTCATCGAGACAAGCCATCCAACTGACTGTTGCCCACAACTACAAGAGACAGAGGATTGTGCAGAAGTATTCCCAGGGAGACCATTTCAGCAGCAACAATAACCATATCCCCAAAAGAAGTTTGATTCATTTTCTCCAACATACAACCAAGGGTGGAAAGATCAACCGGACACGAGGTATGGATCTGGAAAACAACAAAGGCCCCCTTTTCAACCAAACTTCTAGCATCCTCCACCTTACCAACAAGGTTTCCAACAACCCCAAAGGAGATTCGAAGTTCAAACATCAACAAGTCAGCAACAAGGGAATCTCCAACACAAGGTAGACTCTAACACTGATGATCTTTTGAAACAAATTGTTCTTAATCAACAGAATGAGAAGAAGAGTCAAGGTTCGGAGTTGAGGGAGTTAATGACTCAAATAAGCTAGATTTTCACTGCCCTCCATGAACTAGTAAGTTAGAATTCTGGAAATCATCCTTCCGAACCCACTCCAAATCCAAAGCGGAATGTCAGTTCCATCACATTGAGAAGTGGGAAGTAAATGAATGATACATCTGTACCTACCATTCCATCGGGATTCCCCTCAACTCCGGAGAAGACGCATTCCAAACCAACTGATGAGTAATCCAAGGAGAAAGATAAAGGTAAGAAAAATATTGATGATGTTCCTCCTAAACCCCTTCCTTTTCCCAACAGGGTTGTTCAAACCTAGAATATGGATGAAGAAGCAATGCAAAAGGAGGTTTTGGACACATTCAAGCGTGTGGAGATCAACATTCCTCTACTTGAATCCATTATGAAAATCCCATGGTATATGAAATTCTTAAAATAAATTTGTACCAATAGAAGATGGCTCAAGGGAAATGAGAGGATAAAACTTGGAAGGAATGTCTCAGCACTCATTACACCAACTCTAGCAATGCCAACAAAGTTCAAGGATCCCACGACATTCACCATCCCATGTACCATAGGGGAGTTGCACTTCTCTGATGCTCTTTGTGATTTAGGATCTTCAATAAATGTGATGCCTCACTCTGTATTCTCTTCTTTATAGGTTGGTGAGTTAAATCCAAAGAGAGTAGTGGTGCAACTGGTGAATAGAGCTACGACATATCCAGCAGGAGTTCTTGAGGATGTACTTGTCCCGGTGAGAGACATGATCTTTCCAGAAAATTTCTACATGCTTAACATAGAGGATGATCAGGTAAGTTCTCATGCCCCCATTATCTTAGGTAGGACCTTCCTCAAAAATGCAAAAACTATCATAAATGTGAATGAGGGTACACTTTCCATGGAGTTTGGAGATGAAGTTGTGGTATTTAATGTCATGGAATCCATGAAGTACCCCTCATAGGACCATTCTACTCTTGTTATCTCCCATTTTGAACCACCAAGTAAAAACACCATGGAATTGGATTGAAATATGCTTAGGGAGATTATGAGTATTGTTTCTAGTTTGATGTCTATGAGTACTTCCACACCCGTTTCTAAGTAACCAGACTCTCTAAGATTTGATTTTGAAATGGAATCATATTCTGATATTGATCATGTGAACTCTAATTATGACATGGTTGTTGAGTATGCTGATAGATTTGATGCATTATTTTCTAATTGTGATGATTTTTATTCTGATACTGATGTTCATTGTGCAGATATGTCCATTGCATCAATTTATCCATCTATACATCACCCCCTACATTAGAACTCAAGCCATTTCCCCCAAATCTTAAATATGCATACCTACTGAGTGGGGATAGATTACCTGTTATCATTGATAACAATATCTCTTTTGAACATGAAGAAAAACTTTTGAATCTTTTGAGAGATAACATTAGGGAAATTGGTTAGACATTGGAAGACATATCAGGTATTTTCCCATCCATTTGCATCCATAGGATTCTCTTGGAGGATGGGGCTAAACCGGTGAGGCAACAAAAAAAAAAGACTCAATCCAACCCTTCTGGAGGTTGTTAAAAAAGAGGCTGAAAAATTGCTCGAGGCAGGTATAATTTACCTTATTTCTGACTCACAATGGGTTAGCCCTGTCCAATTTGTACCTAAAAAAACTGGTGTTACTGTTGTTAAAAATGAGAAAGATGAATTAGTTCCAATGAGGGTACAAAACAGTTGGCATGTGTGTATTGATTATCGGAAACTAAATCATTCCACTCGCAAAGACCATTTTTCCCTCCCATTTATTGATCAGATGCTTGAGAGACTAGCTGGGAATACACAATATTGTTTGTTGGCTGGATTTTTTTGGCTTTTTTCAGGTTTCCATTGTAGTAGAGGACCATGGGAATATGACATTAACCTACCCATTCGGTACCTTTGCTTAACAAAGGATGCCATTTGGACTTTGCAATACCCCATGTACCTTCCAGAGATGCATGGTGAGTATTTTCTCATATTTCATTGAGACCTACATGGAGGTGTTTATGGATGATTTTACAATTTATGGGTCCTCATTTGATGAATGTATATCTAGTTTGGGTGATGTGTTGCATCGTTGTATTGAGAAGAATCTGGTCTTAAATTTTGAAAAATGTCATTTTATGGTCGAAAAGGGAATTTTCTTAGGTCATATACTCTCACAACATGGCATTGAAGTTGATAAATCTAAGGTAGAAATTATTTCATCCCTCCCATATCCTAAATATTTGCGTGATGTTCGATCATTACTTGGACATTTTGGATTTTATCGACGCTTCATCAGAGATTTTAGTAAGATCTCTATACACTTATCTCGATTGCTTCAAAAAGATATTGACTTCAATTTTAATGATTCATGCAGGGTATCATTTGATGAGCTGAAGAAGTGTCTGAACACTCCACCAATCATACAGCCCCCGTTGTGGGACCTTTCATTTGAGCTTATGTGTGATGCCTCCAACTTCGCGGTTAGAGCTGTCTTATCTCAGAGGGTGGAGGGAGGTTCACATGTGACCGCCTATGCATCAAGGACACTAGATTCAGACCAATCAAACTACACAACCACGTAAAAGGAGTTTCTTGCTGTCATATTTGCTTTAGATAAATTCCGTTCATATTTATTGGGCTCTAAAGTAGTTGTTTTTTTAACCATGAAGCTTTGAGGTACCTCCGGAGAAGCCAGATGCAAAGCCCAAGCTTATCCGATGGATGATCATTCTTCAAGAATTTTATATTGAGATAAAGGACAAAAAGGGGTCAGAAAACTTGGTGGTAGACCACATTAGTAGGCTTACTCACACACTAGAGGATGACACATTGGACCAGGTACCACTTCGGGACACTTTTCCCGATGAGCATCTTTATTCCATCTCAGGTACGCATCCTTGGTATGCTGATTTAGTGAACTACATTTTTGCCTCTGAAATCCCTTCAAATTTAAAGAAACATCAAGTCCAAAAATTAAAAAGTGAGTCTAGGTTTTATGTGTGGGATGATCCTTACCTCTGGCGCATGTGTAGTGACTAAGTCATTAGGAGGTGTGTTCCCGATCATGAGTTTGAGTCTGTTTTCCATTTCTATCATACACTTGCTTGTGGTGGACACTTTAGACCCCAACAGACAGCTAGGAAGGTTTTGGACTCTGGATTATATTGTCCTAGCTTATTCCATGATGCCCATGTATTTTGTAAGTTATGCTCTCGTTGCCAACACACTGGGAACATTTCTAAGAGACATGAGATGCCCCAATAAACCATATTATTCTGTGAGATTTTTGATGTATGGGGCTTTGATTTTATGGGTACTTTTCCTAGTTCATTTGGATTTTTGTATATTTTGGTTGTTGTTGATTATATAAGTAAATGGGTGGAGGCCAAGGCCACCAGGACTGACGATTCTCATGTTGTAGTGGATTTTGTCAAGGCTCAAATTTTCTGCAGGTTTGGAGTACCAAAGGCTATCATCAGTGACCAAGGGACACACTTTTAAAATAGGAATTTTTCTTCCCTCCTTCGAAATTATGGGGTGACACACAAAACATCAACACTATACCACCCCCAAAGAAATGGCCAGGCTGAGGTTTCAAATCGTGAGTAGAAACAAATCTTGGAGAAAACCGTGCAGCCAAATAGTAAAGATTGGAGCAAGAGCTTCAATGATGCATTGTGGGCTTATAGGATAGTGTACAAGACCCCCATTGGTATGTCCCCATTTTGGATTGTTTTTGGGAAAGCATGTCATCTCCTAGCGGAAGTTGGGAATCGGGCATATTGGGCTATAAAGAAATGCAACATGGATTTGGCCCAAGCTGGAATCGAAAGGAAGTTGCAAATTCAAGAGCTTGAGGAGATTCAAATGTCATCATATGAGTACTCAAGGCTCTACAAGGAATGATCAAAAGCTGATCATGACAAAATGATCCAAAAAAGGGAGTTTCATGTTGGAGAGAAAGTCCTTCTCTATTGTTCACGACTAAAGCTGATTCCTGGTAAGTTGCGTTCCATATGGTTAGGTCCTTATGTTGTGACTAGTGTTTTTCCTTATGGTGTAGGGGAGATCACACAAGAGGACACTAGAAGGAGCTTTACAGTCAGTGGGCAACATTTGAAGAGATACATTGATGGACTTCCTACTTATGCGGTGGATTTTATCACACTGCATGACCCCATCATCACTTGAGCACATCATGCTGTTCCTAACCCTTTCACTTTTATATTATTTGTCCTATTTAAAAATTCTGCATTTCATGTGAATATATCATCTCATGGGTTCACATTGAGGACAATGAAATATTTTAAGTGTGGGGGAGGGAACCTTTTAGTTTAGTAATTTCAATTGTTTTCCTGTTTAAAAAAACAAAAAAAATTGCGTGTTTTTCAAAAAAATTGTGTGTTTTTCAAATTTTGTGTGTTTATTTTACAATTTTCTATGTGTTTTTTAAACTTTTGAGCTGAAATGATTCTCATCACCATTTTTAAATCCATATGAATAAGTGAAACAATTTACCCCTTGAAACTAAGCTTAAATGAATACTGAAATAACTTTGTTTGAAGTTCAAATATTTAGTAATTTCATGGAAAGTACACTGAATTTTGTATCACATGCCACATCTCACAGTCTTTATATTTGAAATCACTTTTCTGTGAGGCTTCTGAACCATTATTTTCATATTATTTAAATTCACCTCACTTCTTGATAGAACCAAACCATGCTTGATTTAACAAGAATTTTATCTATTCCTGTCAAAACTTAAGGGTTTGAGGTACTTATGTTTATATGATTGAGGCATTTGTTTGGTATTAAAGCCCCTATTTTAAAGAATCCTTTTTTATAATGGCCTACCTTGAATATTTAATCCTTGTAGCCCTTTGATGCCATGAACAACCTGTTAGGTTAGCCACATTACAAGCCAATTTCCCCTATCCAACCAACTCTTGAAGTGAAATTGCAGAATCTAGTTGAGCTAAAGTGTGGGGGAATCTATCTTGTGTTGTGCCACCACATTATTTGATACTTTGGGTGGAAAATTAAATTCTGAAGAGATGTGTTTGCTGCTGAATAAAGTCATTATATTGAAAGCTATGCCTTTTCTGGAGCTTTCATGACAAGTAAAGCTGTGCCTTTTCTGGAGCTTCTAATTGAGGTGTAAAGTTGTGCCTATCTGGAGCTTTCAAGAAAATCATGTTTGAGAAGATTGACATTTTTGATGCTGAAATGATGAAAGGTGTAAAACTTTCACAACTTTTCATGATGATGGAGAGGAATTGATACTATGGGGATTGAGGAGAAGACCATATTTTTATGAAAATTAGATTAATGCAATTTTGCTTGAAAAGGAGTCAAGCCCTCCTCATTCAGCCTCAGAATTTTTCACATATAAATCCTACCAACCGAAAGACACAGAACAACCCTGAAAAGTCCTCATGATAAACATACATCCTTTACTCACATCGGGTGGTGATGCATGAATTTATCAAGCCTATGGTGAGCCTTGTATGAGTTTGTATGAGAAAGACATTGCAAAAAAATGACATTTGTGTGATAAGAGAAAATTCACATGAGGTAAGTGTTTTGTGCATGGGAGGATAAATAAAGTGGAAATATATTGAATGATATAAATGAAGAACTTAAAATAATGGTTTTTTATGAGGCATGAAATCTTTTGTTTCTTGGTGTGTAATTGTTTGATCTCAAAGATATGTGTTTTAAAATTGGTTTTGATTTGATATTGATGTTTACTTGATATGAGATTTTGCTCAGGAGTGAAAAAGGGTAAGTGTGGGGGAGTTGATAAAACACTATTTTATTGAATAATTTGTTGATAATAAATGATTTAATTTCCTCACATTGTGTTAAATACGATTAATTAGAAAGTATTTGGGATTAGATCATTCATTTGAATATTTGATGAAAATTATAGTTTTACCCTTTATAGTTCACTATAGTATTTCGAATATAAATATTTTTATATTTATTTTTTGAATTTGAAATTTTGTAAAAGTGTTCCTAACTTAATTATATACAAATTTTATTCAGGAAACTAGAGATAAAGAGTGCATTTGGTTGTTGAAAATGGTCCATGAAATCAAAGTTGGGGTGGACTCGACAGAATTGAAAAGCTTCTGTATTTGGGCCATAACTCCTTCATCTGGGCTTGGATTGAACCAAAATAATTAGATGATATATAGAACCCATATCTGCACATATTATCCATCTAAAAGTCCGGCCAATTCCCCTGTTTTGCTGGTCAACATGGCGGTGAACTTTGGATTAAAATATTTGGCTGAATTTCCACATTCACACTTGAAACCACCTGTAAACTATCTTCCCCTCCCCTATATAAATTAGAGTTTTTATCATTTTTAAGGGTGGGGACGTGAATTAGGATATTGTAGGAAGAGGATAATTTTTTTCCCAAAATTATCCAACCATTCTATGAGGGGTAGCTCTTGAATCAAGGATCCCCTCATCGAAGCCTTCTTCTTCTCATTCACGTTGAAATGATTTTGTTTGTGTAATAAACTTCTTTGTTCTTCTTTTATATCTTCTCTTTTATTATGTTTTGTTTAAATTTATTATTATATTAATATTTCTCTTTGGGCTGGAATTATTTAGTAGAATCCTTATTGGGTTATACCCATTATTAACCTTTGCACATGCAAAACGCTTCTACGATGATTACACCACCCATGGAGGAGTAGTTCTTTTTAGTAATCGATCGACCTCTATCTTTATTCATTCATTTATTTTGAATCAATGAGATACTGTAATAAAAATAATATGATCCATGAATTCCGTTTTCAAATTACAAGAAACTAAGCAAGCAATTGAACAATTAATACAAAACACGTGAGGTCGATATTTTGTGTAAATTGTGAGAGCGCGATCTTAATCGGTAATACAAGACCACACAGGATAAATTTGTAGAGTTCAAATATAATCCCTATACACAATTCATCCTCATTTCCAGAATGGATATGTGATCTAATTAACCACTGACCATAACCTATCCTTAGAACAACAATCAAGGCAGGGTGCTGCGATTGCGTGTTCCGAAGCTAGCCTAGGGTTTAAGTAATTTCATCTTTGTGGTTAAGTTAACTCTCATAGGGTTCAAGGGATAAAAAATTAGGGGATCATAATTAAGTGGATATTTATTTAAATGATAATGATTAATAAGTTAATGTATAGGTAGAGTTATATCGATTACATCTTTTAAATATTGTCTAAAAAAACATCTTTTTGTTGTCTCATTTAATCAAAATTCATTTCAAAACTAAAAACAAAAAAATATACAATATTCTTCCAGAAAACGTATTCTAGATTCGTAAACTATAATAACCCAAATACTTTAAAGTAGTTTTTTTATTCTATTCTATTTTTTTAATACCTTTAATAAGTTGTTAAATTTACTTCCTCCTTTGAGAGACGACCTTGGTCAGCCACTCTGCTGCACCTAAGTATCCCAAAATCACACTAATCATTTGAGGGCTCCCCCGACAGTGCTCTTTAGTGTTCATTTATTTAAATTTACTTTCTGATTATTATTTATTTATTCATGATATCTTCCATTGTATTTAACCTCTTATATGTATTTAAGAACACCCTTATTTTGTTTCTTTTCCCTAGGATATAAAAAAAATTCTTGGAAGCAGTTTTCAAGTATGATGTTAATTTGATTTAGTTGTGTATTGTGTTTTATTTTCCATTCACAATGTAAAATCAGTATCATGAATGTATTTGGTTCTCAAAAACTGCTAAACTGATAGGTCCTCCAGGGTTTTACCCTTTGTATCTATGCCAATGTAATTATCCAGACACCAGCTCCAGGATACTGGATTCAGGGTCGTGAGTACTGGTATCAGACAAAGTTTAATATAATAATTGGGAACTAGAATAAGAAAAACATAGATTAGGAAACATAAAAATATGAAAAAATTTGAAGATATGTATAAAGTAATATCCTAATGTATTGGTAAGGAAGATATTGTGCATTTTTTCTTAGTAATACATCCCTATATGAATAGTACATGTGGACGTGATTCTAGAACAATGATACATAGTGGTAATAACACTAAAAAGGGTGCATAGGTCTTAACCTAATCAACATATGGTGTATGAAAATGGGCCTTAATGTGCACCTGTTTTGACACTCTTGGAGATATGCTTTGGATAATTCACATTTTCCTTAAAAAAAATTATGAAGGATTTCAAAATAAAGATAGCATTAAATAAAAAAAATTTATGATTTTGATTTATGTTATGTGTTAAAAAATATTTCGAATTATACATTATGATTTAAAATCAATAATTTTATAAGGTAAACTAGTATATTCTATTTTTTTAAATGGTTGTTGGAAGGAAAAAGGGTATCAATACCCATGGACAATGTGGAGATTTCCATATCAAAGAATAAAATACAGTTGTTATTGAAATGGAGTAAATTATGGATATATTAAATAAATCATAAAAAAATTACAAAAAATAACCTTTCTTGGATGGAGAAACCTATTCCACAGTATTATTATCCTATATTGGATTGCTTAATGTGACATAAGCCCCCATAATTTTTTAGTAATAATAATACAATTATAGAATAACAATCAATTAAATCTTAGTATATGATATTTATGCCCCTAGGATGTGGTGAAAAAGAAAAGGTTACACATATAGGGTATTATCTCAAAGGAGATATTGATCAATGGTAGTCATTAATCTAAAATACTTGTGTGGAAGAGGAAATATAACTCATGGAATGTAAATATTTTAAGGATAAATTCTTCAAAAAAAATTCCCTCATGATAAGCAAAATGAAATGAATAGAAAGTTTTTTAGATTAATGAAAAAGGAATAAAATAGAGTTAATGTGTATAAGGATACCTTTACATGGTTATTTAGGTATACTGTGTATTATATACACAACACGAAGTGCATGATTGACCATTTATTTAAGGGGATTAAGCTAAGTCTCAGAAGAGTGATGGTCTCTCAAAATATTTTATCATATAATGAAAAAGTTTTTATGCCATAAAAATAGAGAAGGAATTCCCTATATCTTAAATTTTCAAGGGAACGACAGATAAGAAGAGGTTACCTAAATACCCTAAAAATGTGGATTTATTGAAGAAGAAAAAGGGAACATCGTAACTTATATCTTATAAAAGTTGTGAAAAAAATCACCATAGAAAATTATTGAAGGATTTGGGAGTTTTTTATAAGTGTGGATATAAGGGTATCATTGAATAAGAAGGAAAATGGAACAAATAAGACACTCATATTTAGTGTTCCAACTATATGGTGACAAGGCACTATGAAAATAAATACCCCAATAATCAAGTTAACCCACCATAGAAGAAGAAATAGGAAGAAGGCCAAGCTTATGAGATGAGTACAACTGAGGTGGAAGTACCAAATGATATGGTGGTTGGTAATCTAATCATTATTAAAATTTAGATAATTATTTTTTTTAATTATGGATCCTCACACTCTTTTATATCTGCACAATTTATCAGGAAAATTAAACATTTCCCTTTAAATTTAAAAGGTAGTTTTTAGTTAAAACTCAATGGGGAAGTCTCACTAAAATAAGGATAGGTCAATAAGTCCTCATTATAACACATAAATATGATTAATTTATTGATCTTATTATCATAAATATGGAATAGTTTGATATAATACCTGGTGTGGACTAGATTTAAAAATATGATGAAAACATTTATTATAAGAAGAATAGAATTTTGATTTGGGAGATATATATAGAATTCCTTATCTTTAGAGCTGATAATTCACCATCTAAGTTATATCTAGATCCACCCCTGTATCTCTATTGAATGAAATTCTTGGTGAATAATAGAAAAAAAATCTATGGATGGAAAAAGTAATATTCTAATTGAGGATGAACATACTGTATAAGAATATATTTAGGTATTTATTGGGGAATTATCGGGACATACACTGGAGTGTGAAGTTATGTTTTTTATTGATTTTATCCCTAATGCAAGACCAATATTAAATACTCCCTATATAATAGTTAATGTACAATTAGTGAAGTTTATGAAAAAAATTTAGGAGTTGGATTATAAGGTATTTATTCACCCAATTGTTTCACCATAGATAACCTCTATTATATTCATTAAAAAATAAAGATGGTTCCATGATGCTATGCATTGATTATAGGGAAATAAATTATATTAAGATATAGAAAAAGTATCCCTTTCCTCACATTGATGACTTATTCAGTCAAATTCATAGAGCCCAATATTTTTCAATGATTAACCTTCATTATGGTTTTATTAAGTTGTGATTAAAGAAGGAATACATTTTGAAGATATATTTTTGAATAAGGTATGGACATTACGAGTTTATAGTATTGCCATTTGGATTGACTAATTCACCCTCTATATTTATAGATCGAATGAATATAGTATTCAAGGAATATATTGATGATTTTTTTGGTATCCATTGATGATATTTTCGTTCATTATACAATCAAATAGGACCATGAGAATCACTTGATGATCATTATTTAGACTCTTATAAGGAACGATTTATATGGAAAATTTTGTAGGTGTTAATTCTGTCCTCAAGAAATTTATGTTTTGGCTATATTACCTCTAAGGACCAAATCTCAGTTGACCCTATGAAATTGAAGTCAATCATATAATTTCCTATATAAATGAACATAACTGGGCTACATAGTTTCATTGTCTTTGTAGGTTACTATCAGTGATTTGATATAATTTTTCCCTATTGGATAACCTATTAATCAGGCTCACATGTAAAGGGGTTTTTTTGGTGTTGAAAGAGGAATGTAAATAAAATTGTTATTAACTAAAAATTAGATTGTTAAATGCTTTAATTTTGACTCTACCATCTTGAAATAATGGGTATGTGATATATAGTGATGCATCTAGGATGGTATTTGTTTATATCATAATAAAAAATTACAAATTTATTGCATGTGCATTGAGGAAATTGAAGACTCATTAACATAATTATTAAACCAATGATCTTTATTTTTCCACAGTAGTATTTTCTATGAAAATATATAGACATTATCTATAGGGTAAAATATGTTAGATATAAAAAAATCATAAAATAATAAATACATCATTTCACAGAAAGTGGTAAACATGAGGAAAGTGGGATGGCTCATTCTAATCAAGGATTATGATTACTAAATACACTACCACTAAAAGGAATCAAATAAGGTAGCAGATGCAATGAGTTGGAATGATCAGGGAGTTATTATCCAATTGAGGATTGAGAGGGATCATATGTTTATAGATAAAGTAAATATTGACTTGGGATTATAAAGGAAGAAGATACATCACTCATTTTTCAAATTAGTTAAAAACTATATTTATTATAGAATATAAAAATGTATCAATCTGATGATGATAAACTTTATAATAATATTAAAGCCACAAGTGATGTGAAACTAGAGGACTTTTTTTGTGAATTTGGCAATATGAAGTTTGTAAAGATATTATGTGGTTCATATATACTTGATCATAAAAGGTAATTGATAGATGATTCTCATAGATCTAATTTATCCATACATCCTAGTAGTATAAAGATGTATAGGCTTTTGGGGGATTTTTTTGTGGGATAACATAATGTTGGAAATTAATTATTATGTGTCCAGATGTTTATATTTCAATAAGTTAAACCTATGAGATAGTATCCTAGGGGATTCATGCAACCACTTCCTATTCCTATGTGGAAATGGGATTACATTATGATGTAATTTTCTATAGAACTACCAAATATTCCTAGAGAGAATGATTTTATATGTGTTAACATTGATTTACTAAGACAATATACAAATTGCATCACTATAAGATAAGATTAACTCTTGAGAACCTAAAATTATTTATATTAATGAAGTTTTAAGACTTTATGGTTCACCTCTTTCAATTGGATTTGATCAAGAAACCAATTTTACATTGAAATTATGGAAGGATCTTCAAAAGGATCTTGATACTAAGAAACATTTGAGAACAACCTACCATCATCAAACTGATAGGGAATCTAAAAGGACCATTAAAATAGTAGAAGACATGTTGTGGTCATGATCACTTGAATTTCAAGGTATGTGGGATCCATATTTACATTTGGTAGAGTTTTCCTTTAAAAATAGTTTCCATTCAAGTATTCAAATGGTATTTTATGAAGCATTACATGGAAATAGATTTTTACTCTAACTTATTGGTATTATCTTGGGAAATGAAACTTTTAATCCCAAAACTTGTTAAAGAGTAAACTATAAGGGTAAATTCTGTTTAGGATCACATCAAATCATATCAAAGTAGAAAAAAGAGTTACAAGTATAATAAAAGGAAATATTTGGAATTCCATGTGGTAGATTAAGTTTTCTTGAAAGTTTGTCCATGGAAGATTGTTATAAGGTTTGGTAATAATGGGAAACTGAGCCCCAAGTACATTATAACATTTAAATTATTTAAATAATTGGAGTTTTTTCTTATCATTTGGAAATGCCTCTAAATATCTCCAAAGTACATGACATGTTTCACATATCATTTTTAAGGAATTACATGATAGAACCAAAACATGTGATTATATCTAATAAAATATAATTGGAACACGATATATCTTACTATGAAGAACCCATCTATATTCTTGATATAATTGATAAAGTACAGAGGAATTAGGCAACTCATTTGGTAAAGTTACTTTGGAGAAATCACAAAATGGAGGAAGTGGTGTGGAAACTTGAGGATGTTATGAGGGAGAACTACCCTCATCTATTTAGAAGGTAATATACAAGAAATTTAAAGGATTTTTTTTGTAGTAGGGAATATTGTAACACTCCAAGTATTTAAAATATATTTATTATTGAATAAATTAATTCTATTGATAGCTTGTGATGCACACAACACCGAGTTTAACAAAAACGTGAAACTATATTAAGACTTCAATAACCTAACCATTAAATTAGTTGGTTTGAATAAAAATAACTAAATTATGGATGAAATATATTTTATGCATGTTTATTTTTTATTTATTCATTATAAATCAAATATAAATCATTTAAAATAAAAAGAAATATTTTTTTGAAAAATTGTATTTTTATATAAGACGGGTTAGTTGCGGTTTGCACACATAATTTAAAATTAATTTTTACCACTTTTAGAAAATTATTTTAAAAAATAAAAATAATTTTTTAAATCATCATTTCAGAATTATCTTAAGTTGATTTTTTTTTGATTTTTCTAAAAAGTTTCATTTTATTGATGAATAGTGATATATAATAAATTTTAATTTAATCCCACATTTTCATTTAAATAATTTATTATGTTAAATTATGAATTAAATTGGGTTTAAAGTAACATTAGTTAAATTATATTTCATTTAATACAATTTCGGTCATTGGAATAAATTTTTATATTTAATTTTGAGATAAAATCTTTTAAAACCTTTCTACATCTTCTATTTAAAAACCCACTTTCACATCCCATCTATGGGATTAATTTTAAATTCATTTTTTACACTTATATGAATTGAATTGGAAAAATATATTCCATTTTTGGAATAAAAATAATTTATTTTCTTTGATAATGTCAACTAAACTTTTTACGATAATGATTTTTAAAAAGTGTAACAATTATTTGCCATAGTTATGGTAAAAATGGATTTACTAGGGGTTAAATTAAAAATATAATGATTAAAATTACCTAAACACTTGTATAAATCACTTTTATGGAAAACGTTTGACCCTATAATTTCTAATTCTCTAGAATAATCAATTTTGGATACTAATTTCATGTGAAAAGGAGGCTACATGTTTCACTTTTCAAAAATTACAAGTGCACCACTCACTACACCTATAAAATGCCACAAACCCCTCTCTTATTAACACCTTAATACCATTTTGGTCTAGTGAATTACTTCAAAAATAACTTCATAAATCACATCCCCTCATCCTAGACTCCATATATTGGGAATTAATCCATCCCATGAATGGTATTGGTGAAGATCTATGGAGGTAACCTGAAAAAGTTGTAACTTTCTTCCACGAGCATTTTTTATTTTATATCTTTCTATATCTAATTGAATTATTATTAAACCATGATTATATAACAACTATATTATTTAACTTCTATTTATATTTTTTATATTAATTTAATGCTTATAACCATCCCCACTTCCATAAAACATGTAACGAAATCATCATTCATGTGTACAGAAAACTATCGCCTCACGAGCTGATGTCATTAATTTTTCTATTACCAACTCTCAAATTTTGGTATGATGATATATATAAACTATATATATTATATTTATAAAATAATTATACATTTTGATTGATTATATCATATATAACATTTTTAATCTATATTCTGTATGAGGTATGATAACGTCACTCTAGTGTACAACTGACTACCGCCACACAAAGCGGTGTGATTAGTCTTTCACAAAAGCTTGTAATGGAATGTGATAAGGGTGAAGTTAATTATTAAATGTGAAATAAATGAAATAATTACAAGAAAAAAAAATATTTATAAATATTAAAATATATTATACATCTTTCTGATTATTATATTTTCACTCAATGAAAGATGATATCATCATTTGTGTTTGTGTGTACTACAACATTTAAGAAACAATGTGACTCTATTTTAATCAACACACCACATAAAAGATATATTTATGTATATTTATTTAAATTATATTTTATTTATGATATTGTTATCATTTTTTAATTATAAAATATTAATTACCCCATTTCCATAAGGAACGTTAAAAAATTGAAATGTTACTAATGTGTACGTATGTCCTTTCATCTAGATAATTGTTAAATACATTATTTCTCAGAATAATATTTAAAAATTGGTATTAAAAGTATAATTGATATATAAATATGATAATTATTTTTTTGATTATTATTCTGTAAATGATAAACTTTAAAACATTAATAAGTATCAGAACTTTCATGATAATGAATTAATGAGAAATTAAGGCAATTAACACGCAAATCACTCAAAATAATGAAATATTATAAATGAATGGGTGATAAGATTTTAAAAAAGGATCATAAATAATATTATAAATATTAATATGGTTATTTTTTATATTAATTATATGTTTAAATCCACTATACAAGATTTTAAATAACGTTGAACAAAAATTAAGAATTAGGTAAGGGAATTCGTCTCAACTTCCCTTTACTGAGGTATATTATAATGTTATGCACATAATTTCATTTATATGGTTTAAATACATCACCTTTGATGTGAAATACCATGATTAATTAATAATTATTGTTATTTTAAGTTTTAATCTGAATTATTTTATGTAATGGGATTTGAATTCAAAATTACCAATTGGTAAAAATGATTGTATAATCTAACTCTCTTTTGGGATTGTAAAGTTTCTAATGAAACAATAATTATTTTGTAATAATTTTTCATTTAAAATTAAATTTATCTTAAATTTACATAT
The DNA here is from genome assembly GCA_963277665.1 of Viscum album. Taxonomy (NCBI): domain Eukaryota; kingdom Viridiplantae; phylum Streptophyta; class Magnoliopsida; order Santalales; family Viscaceae; genus Viscum; species Viscum album. Next base: position 1,790,201,948 of record OY728146.1, read on the forward strand.
TATTATATGATTTATAATGTTATTTCTTAAATAGGACACCATTTTTATATAATGATTTTACTTTGAATGTTATTTGATTAACGAGGGAAATATTGATAAAATCTATATCCACTTGTCAATATGGATATTTGATGAAAAAGAACCTTTTTATTGAATTAAAATTATTATTAGATATATGAGGAATGATTTTTATATGTATACACTGGTGGAAATCGATTATAGATAGCCCCTAAATGCATCAACTAGTCTAATGAGACAAACTAGTTGGCCAAATCAGATGGGTTTCTACCCCCAAAGTTTAAAAATGTCTTGAGTATAGATCATGATGGTAGAGGGATAATGTGTATGAGACACAACATCCAATAATTAATCATTTCCTTCATTTATAATTCTATTATTATGGTCATTCGTGATATTTTCTCTATGATATTATCTATGGATGCATTTCATTCTCAATTATTGATTAAATAGAACGTGTTTTCAGTTATCTACCTTGACATATTTATTATGCCTTATATAATTATGATATAAAAGTTATTGATTAAATTTAATGTGTATCCATTTACGTACCGTTCCCTATTTATTATTATTTATTGATTTATGAAAGATTCCATTATACTTAACCTTTATTAAGTATTTGAGATCACCATTATTTTTTTATTTCCCTAAGATTTGAAGAAGATTTATGGGAATAAGTTTAAAAGGATTAAGATCATATATTTTTTCTGAGTATTTTGTTTTATTTTATATTCCAAATGTAAAATGGGGACCATGTATGTATCCGGTTCTCCAAAATTCATAAACTGATCTATCCTTCAGGATTTTACCCTCTATTTTTTTTCCAATGTAATAAACCAGAGACCAAATTCGGGTTAATAGATTTGGGGTCATTATTTCTTCCATTTGAAATGATAATGGTAGGAAAAATATACTTGGGAGATCAAAATCAAGACATTATTTCACGACTTCTGTGGAAAATGACTTTAGTTAAGAGAAAAATTGTGACTTGAGAAATATTTTATGAAAAACTATTAGATGATAAATATATTTAAAATTTATTTTAAATACCATGAATAAATGATATTTAATTATAATAAAACACTTGGGAATAACATGCATAATATAAAAGAAATTTTTTGTGTAATGTAAAATGTGTATCAATGAATGGAGTTTGAGACAATAATACCTCACCTTATTTCCCCACATGTTTGATCAAACTCTAACTTCCTATAAAAAATCACAACAATATTAATAATACAGTCCATTAACTTATTAACATATATTACCATTTTATATAATTCATTTATAATTGTTTACTATGAATATAGTGGTTCATTATATCTTATTTTTAATATTGAATGTTAACACTTTTAGTTGTCTTTCACATGCTTTATATTGTCAATGATAATTGATGATAATTGATATCAGTTTAATAATTATAATATTATATATAGTTTTGTAATATATTTCTAATTATTATTTAAAATATTACACTTTCATCCCATGATATTCTGAATTATGAATCTTGAAGATGGAGTTGGATACAAACTACTTTTGCAAATTTATAACAAAAAAGATTATTTATTATTTATATGGTTAGATATTAATATTATAACTCCATAAAATTTATAAAGTATTTGATATATTATTTTTATATACCCATATATTTATGTAACATTCCTTAATGATTCACTGTATAAATATTAAAACATCGCTTAAGTAGTCATTAAACCGATAAAAAAGCACATTGTAATCACCAAATGAGTAAGATAGTGCTATTACATAATGTTAATATAACATTAAAATAATATTAGAAATGTAATATATATCATATATTTCCATAAAATCCGTATTTTATTCATTACTTATTGGTTGTGTTGAAAAATTAAATTCATCATTTGCGGAGGCGATAGTCATCACGTACACACGATCAACAAAACCATTTCTTAAAGGATGGACAGAGGGAAGGTATATGAAAATTTATCATTCAATATTTATAATAATTTTTTAAACATTATATAATTATATTAATTACACTTTTAATTCCATCCTTTTTATGTGGTTAAGAGAAATAATACACGCCATTCATGGACTTAGTAATATGCATATACGCATGATTAATGATCTCATTCCTTAACGAATGGATGAGATGAAGGTAAATGTAGAAGGTGATAATTAAATAATTTTATAAGTGACATAATTTTTTTTATCCAACCCTTCCTTGATGTCATACCAAACATTTGGTGATGAAAAACTAACCTCATCATGTCGTAGTGGAAGTAACCAGTACAAATGCAGGACCGATGCATTTGTTTTTTAGCGGATACTATAGTTTTGATGAATAATTAATGTTACATTATTATAATTGAATTTTAATTTTTTTATATATTTAATTCATTATATTTAAAATGTTATGGATGATTAATCAGAGGAAATATTAATGTCACGACCTGTCCCTCGGGGCTCATGCCATGACTACCCCGACCCCACCTTCCATAGGCCAGGGGCCGACGACTAGTACCATATGCATAATTACCTAAAACTGGGAAGGTATTACATTATACCCTATAAACACACACAGAAAGATACAAACATGAGTAAACTATATAACCAAAAGTGTGTTGAAAGTAAAAGGGGAAGGAATAAAATCCCAATAGTAATGGTACAAGTACAACTGAAAAGAATACCACTGAAGGAAAGGAAAGAAAGGCACCTACTTGATCATCCTATGGAATTCCTACCTGAAGGGTAGGTACAGATGGCCTCCTCAGCACTCCACGTATGTCCGTATCCTTTGGGTACCAACACTCCATATGGACTACCTCTAGGCACCGTCCAGTATGGGTACTCTCGGCCTCCATCGATGTTGTCTGTCATCTACAACAAACACAAAAAGGTGCGGGCATAGCCCGTGTAGGGGTGAGTATAACGATACTTAGTAGGTACCCTGAGACCCTCAAGGTCTCACAAAATCCACCAAGGATAAAACATAAATAAATAAATCAAAAGATAACCCAACTTAGGTATATTCCCATACATATACCTAAGTTATCAATTGATCCATATCAATCATGTGGAAAACACAGAAAAACTGACTCAACTCAACCAGGATTTCATTCACATTATCGAAAACCTCGACTACGGGAGAAATAATCCTCTATTGAGTACTGTGGGCCTACAGTGACACCAAGAGTGCTTCACACTAATCTTGGACTGCTGAGGTAATCCTCCTGTCGAGTACCGTGGGTCTGCCACGTCACACAAAGTCACTCCCCACCATGGGTTTACTATGTCACCAAGTGCGCTACCCCTCATATCTAGCTGAGGTACTTCTCCTATTGAGTACCATGGGTCTGTCTTGTCACCAAGAGCGCTCCTCCACCATGGGTTTTCCGCGATACCAATGAGCTCCCCACAGGGCTAGTAGAGTCTCTCGGAGTCAAACAGTCAGCTGTCGTCAGGTCTAAGCCAGCTACTAGGACTCTGCACTATGCTCGCTCGTCTTCGCGAGGATCCGCTTCATGAGTTACTGATCAAAACTCCAACTATCATGAATTCCCACAAAGAAGTATCTCAAAGGTCCACCACGTCATAGGGGTCTCAATGCAACAGACGATGCGTCAATCAGACGCCCGATCTGTGAGTTATTAGCCTTTTATTCCCAGGGACCTGGTTGGATTCGTGCATGATCCAACCTGAACATAACTCAACTATACCCCAAACTCAAGTGGGGTATACTCAAAGGGACTGTGATGCTCCAAGATTTCATGCCCCGCTGACGGTTCGTCAAACAGATGTCTGGTGCCAAAGATATGGCTGAAGGATCGTAAATGGGTCTTAGTGGGCCCTGGTCCGGTCCGACCCAGCCTGACCCAGTTGGGGTCAACCTGACCTGACCTGTTGCGCCTGGCCTCGCCTGTTGGGTGGGCCAGCCTGTTGGGTTCGGCCCGACCCTCTTGGCTCAGGCCAGCTGACCGTGAGGGGCCAAAGAGGGACGCAAGGGTGCGGACAGGCTGCGAGGGTGTGGGATGACCACGGGTCGGTGCACAGGAAGTTAGGCCCTGAAGGTGCTGCGTGGGAGGCTCGGCCCTGAGGGCGCTGCGAGGGCAGCTCGGCCCCAGGTGCATGGCCGGTGGGTGGCGCAGCTGGGGCGCAGCGCGTCCAGGGCCGATTCGGCTGACTGTAGTGGCGCAGGGCCGGTTCTACTGGGCGGTCATGGCACCGTAGGGGCGGAGCGGGTCATGGAGGCTGCGGGTGGCGACATCGTCGCCTTCGTCGCCTTTGTCACCTTCCTCCGTTTCGAAGAACATCACAAATCAACACAAGAGTTACGGAGAGGACGGGCCATGTTAGTTTGGCCCGCACTCTCCGTATTAGAGTCGTAGTAAGAGGTCCACAAGAATGAAACACATTAAAACCTACCATTGAAATTATTTCCAACCCGAAAAAGAAAATGGGGTGCAAATAATGTGGTAAAAAATTGCATTAAACCCCTACCTCATATAGTTCGCTAACGGTGATGAGGAGGGAATGTCGGTCGTTGAAGACATCCCATGTCGGTTGCCTCCACAAGGTGCTTCCAAGAAAGAAGTTGAAGACGTTTCTTGTCGGAGTTCTTTGTGGAAGAAGCATTTATCATTGGAGAGTGTAATCCTCTAAGTGTTGGGCATCGTGTCACTTATCAGTGCTTTGTCACTTGGTGAAGCCATCCCAAATCCTCCTCCCAGGCTCCCTATATATAGAAGAGGGGGGAAGGTAGGTAACGATCATTGAATTTATGACGGTTCATTTATAAAGAACCTTTATAAATTCCAAAAATGTTGTTACTTAATTTAAAAAGGGGGAAAGACAAATAACTATGTTGGAAAAATTAAATTTGTGGAGGTGTTGAAGCGGCTGCCCCACATTTATGAGTGGGTTGAGAGGTTTTAATCTCCTCCCCTTAATAGGGGATCAGGTGGTCCCCACCCAAATAAATCAAGAATAGGAGGTTTAGTTCTTGTGGACCCCACCCCTGAACATCCATATGATCAGTGGTTACAACAGAATAAAACAAAATATGAGTTTATTTTATTTTTTTATTTCCACAAAAAACCCAAAAACTTACTTTTACCCTCATTCAACTGCAGTTTAGGAGAATGTATTCATAAGTAAAAACCGGCACTACGAGTTCAACGGTGCCCTTGGATTTCAATTATGTGTACCGGTTCAAAAGTTAGAAAAACCTGCTCACACGTTTACCGAACGTACATGAAAAAAAGTTCAGAAATTCATTCCAGGCACTCCGGGCCTCGGAATCACTCACCATAAATTTTAACAGACTCGTAAAATTTCCATTTATTTTAAAAAAAATACATGGAAATTCCAGGTCTTTATGATTAATTAGAAAGACTAAGAATAGTTTCGTACTCACATTGGGAACTAATATTTTCCTTAGAATTATCCTTGGAAATGAAGTGATTATGATAATTAAAGGTGGACAATGAATATGGTTCCAAAGAAAGGGTTTAATGATGAACAAATAGGAATATTGTTACTAAGTAATTCTAATGGATGGGTGTGTCAAGAAGGGTCAAAAGTGTGTGCTTTTATAAGTGAAGGGAATGAGAGTTTTGGAATATGCTCTGCCTATTAAATTATGTCATTACACTAATCAAGATGAAGGACCCACACAGTTTAAAATTATGTATTATGGACTATTTTATTTCATAATATATTCTTATAAAATAATTTTGGAGAAACCTTTGACTGATTTATTGATTTTGACATTCACTTTTCACTTTACCCTTGTGTACTTTTCCCATGGATACTTTTACAAATACCCATGTTAATTAATTAAAAAATATCAATTAATATTGATAATAATAACTAATATGAGTATTATAAATATATATATTAAATTAATTTTTTAATTTAAAATTACTGTGATTAATATAAAATAATTTCAAAATAATCAGGCTTAACAATTAAAACCATTTTTAGGTAATCGTATTTTTATGAATAAAATTTATACGTGAGTTAAAATTGTTAATCCAAAATTTTTTATGAACTAAATTGATATATTAAAATAACATTAAAGTTTATGTGACACTAAAATCAATCCATAAATTAATTTAACCAAAATATTAATTAATTGAGTGAAAATATAAAAAATAATTTTTTTATTAAAGATAATTTTACTTAGTTTTAAAAATGTTGGACATAGGTTCTCTAAGATCAAATAATATATAAATAAGAATAATATTTTTCCTTAATTTAACATTTGATCACTTTTATATTTTTTTAACTTCTCGGTAATTCTTATATATTTATAAATTTTTGAAAATTATTATTTTCGTAAAAAATCCATTTAAAAAAAAAATAAATATATATAAAAAATACTCAAAAACTCATACTTAGTAAATTTTGATATTATAAATTGAAAAATACATTTAATTTTATCCAATTATATTTATAAAAATAATATATTTAACTTTTAAGAAAAAATAAAAAATTTAATGATAAAGTGATTTGATTTATAATTATATTTCTTAAACATTAAGTGTTTCTAATAATATTTCATTCAAAATTTATAATTTAAATAATTTTAATATTATATTTCTTATATATATTTATATCTTATATTTTATCATAAAAATATTTTAAATATTATTATTTTAATTTACTAATGTATCATGACCTTCATTTTAGTGCATGTGGGGAATATTGTCATATTTAATATTAATTAGGGGAACATATGTACTGAAGTCTTGGGGTGTTAAAATGAGAATAAAACTTATATCAATATATGGTATAGATATGTTGATAATATTTTATGTTTGTTTCTATAATTGTAACAAAAATATTATAGTCATTTATTATGGTCACCATTCGTTTCGTAAAAATCACTAAAACATGCTTATCATGAATTTCATCTTCATAAACCATAACCAAAACTACCATAGAATGAGATTATAACATTATAAAGAGTTATAAAAATCAATTTCATTACCTTATATTATATAGTAAATTTGAAATTAGGGATAATAATTAATTAACAAACATCTATTATGAAAGTTGTTCAAAATGATTAACATTACAAACACTTGATACAGAAAATAAATTATAACTAACTAATGTACATGTTGTAAGTAATTATAAATAAAGTTTATTAAATGGTTTGGATACTAATTTGGTTCTTAAATACATTTTTATAATATTTATTTTTTATATAGGGGGGTTCATGTGCTTTGGTGGAAGTCGATAATTAATGTAAGAGTTTCTTATCTATTATCTTCACCCCTTTAGCCATATTTTTTTATATATAATTTTTCTTTAAAATTTTATTTTTACTACATAATTAATGCATTTTAATTTTTTAAATTCATTGGGTTTTAAGTAACCATATAATTTACTATCTTTTAAATGTATTTAGATTCAAAAGATTCCAAAATTTAAAGGGCTTTGATTAAAAAGTATCTCAAATCATAAGGGTTTTAATTTCCCATATTATTTTGAAATTAGGGTTGTGTCTAAAATATAATACATCTAGGTAATTTTCATTATATCTAAAAGCCCTCATAATATTCTTTATATATTAATGGGGTTTTATATGTCCCCTCAAAATTTTATTTCCCTTTGATTCATATTTTCCCAAAGTGTTTCTCAAAAGTAAAACTGACCCTAACTCTTCGTATCAATAGAGAACCTCCTTTTTTTAGTGTTCATATAAATTGTAAGTTTTTTATAATGTTCTTATCTATAAATAATTTATTTTTTTTCGTCTTTTAATACTGTACCTTTTTAGAGGTTTTAGAGAAAATTTTAATGTCTTCGATGTGTGTTGTTTTCATCAAATTTTGAAAACATCTATATTTAATTGTTTTAAATGTAACATGAATTTATGATTTATTTTTTTATATGAAACTTTATTTCAATGTTTTTATAGTTTATAGAAGAAACCATTTTAATGATATATTTATAAAACATTTCTTTTAAAAATATTTCAAAAGATCAATGATAATTCTAGTTTTGAATGTGATTTTTCTAAAACATCTCAATATTATTTTTTATCTATATAATTTTCTTTTGATATAACATAGGATTGATATATGATTTTATTAAAATATTCCCATCCACATCCTTTCTCTAGATGTTTTATCTAATGTTCCATTTTAATCAAATAAGTGATATATCCCTACTATTATCTTGTCTAACCATCCTGTTTGAACATGCATAACTTTTCTTCCAATGTATTTTCTTTTTTCCAATACCATGTTTTTGATTTATTCTATTAAATGATTTTTACATAGATTTCATAAATCGATATATTGGGGAGATTATTTAAATTATTGTATACCATTTATATATATAGTGTAGATACCCTATTGTTCATCATCTTAATTTTAGAGTATTTAATAATAATTTACTATATTTAGATATGGTTTTACATTCCATGGGTTTATCATGTTATGATTATTGATGGAATTTTTAATGTTTTTGAAAAGAAAAGAAAATACAATATATTTATATGGGTTTTTTGTAATGTCTTTAATGAAACCCATTTTCTTTCCTTAGGACTTATATTATATAATAAATTTTTGTTTCTATGTGGAAGTCATATGTTTGGATGATGATGGATGGGGTTATATATCACTCACTAATGAACTGGTTAAATTTTTATATCTCATGAGGTAAATTATTCACATGTACATTTTATTTACTCATGAGCATGGAAAATGATAGTGTGGATCATGAATTTAACGTTCCTTATACTAATTTTCATTCCATATTTGAAGGATTTTTTACATTATTATCTTTTGTTATCATGGTGTAGATAATAAATGTAATGTTCCTTGTACCATTATATAGGACATATTTTTATGTTTATTTTATTCTCTCCTTAATCATGTTTGTTAACGAATGTTTCCACACTATTTTTACTTATGTATTAAGTAATTCCATTCCTTATGCCTTGTTTTATTATCTATGTTTTATTAGTATGGTTTTTATATGTATCATGATTATTCCCATATTCATATCTCATTCCTAGTTATGATCATTGATTGTTATTACTTTTTTCGACCCTTATTTAGTGTTTGATCTTAGTCATTTTTATGTTTCCATTTTCCTGGGTAAAGAATATTAATACATATATTAAATCTAGAAGAGTATAATATTTGTATTATTTTGGGTAGATGTTGAAGAATTTCTATATGTAGTTTCTTAAATATCGATAAAAAGAACATGGGTTCTACATATTAAATAATTTTTTTAATTCTATATAAGTCCAAACATAAAAATTTATCTAGAAAGTAAATGTTACAATATGTGTGAATGATATTTTATGTAAGGTCGCATATCAAATATAACATGTAAAGTATGTTTTTTTAGCATTAGATCTTGGAGTGAGGGTATGGGTCCTTACACAAACTCACTAATTATGGTCTTGTTGTCCAATCATGAATCCAGGGTCAACTCATCTAACCCAAGACCTATAACAACCTCGAACCCACACTCCCAGATCCAATTAGAAAAAAATAATCTTTATATATCTATTCTGATACTGATAAATGTGGAATAATTTTACCCATTCAAAACATACAACATCAAAAAGTAATATTGGGTCACTAACAAATCCAAATACTTTTTAGGTTTATAGTTATAGATAATTATGATTAACTCTCAAATAAAAAATTAGATAAATAAAAAATTGGTTCACAAAAATATATTTCACCTTCATATATGTTCTTCAGGAATAGTAACCTTATTAGGTATAACATACATAAAAACTTTCTCCACAAACTGTGTAAGTGTAAGGCATAAGAAAGAGGATCTCAAATGCTTAGTAAGGGTAAACAAAATCATTGAAAATTGAATGTCTTCAATTAGAATAAGATGAGTATGATATTATGATAATATAATCAAAGTGAATGGTAATAACATAAGAGAACACATACCCATAAAACCTAGACCATAAATCACAAAACGTGGAATAAATTTTTAATCTAATAAAAGAGTTATATAAGTCAAAATTCATCAACCATGTGAAATCAATCCTTAAAAAAGGATTCATTAGTAACACATAGAAAATGTAGATAAAATGTGTTGGTATCTTGTAACATAATTATCATATCACTCTTAAAATCAATATTATAAATAAAATAAACTTGCTGGTGAATTCTAAAAATCTCTTAAGAGATACCTTTAACCATTTAAATCCATCTTTTTACCTAATGCATTAGAAGGATATATCTAGCTAAACAATCATTGTTTTATAATGTAACCACCTATATTTAGTTTATAATAGAACCACCAATACTTGTTTTATAATGTAACCACCCCTCATAATAAACAAATTATATTAAAAATAATAAAAATAAATTATATATAAATTTCATTTAATGATAAAACATAAATAAACAATCATTATTGCTTTCATAACATGATTATGTAGTGGAAAATAATTGGGTTTCATTACAGTCTCTTTGAAACAATCATAATCTATATAGAAAAATAATTGGGATGGTATGATTAAAAAATATATCCATTAGAGAATATTTAAAGTCAGGGGGTTTTATCATTTATTAATAGAAATACCATTATAATATCAATAAAAATATTCTTGAGAAAAATACCCTTTCAGCTTTGAAAATCACATTTAAAAACTCAAAATTCCCAAAATGTTTTGTAAAAAATTTTGTTTGAAAAATAAAAATTGAAAATTTTAAAGTAATTTTAAAACTAAATAATGGTAATTTTGGCATGAAAATCCATTCGTGTGATGATCTTTAAAAATAAACATTCTTTTCAAAGATTATGTAAAGATTGTCAAAACCGACCCATATAAGAAATGTTAATAAATTTCATTTTAAAACCATTTAAAAAATTGTTAAATATCAGGTAAAATTACTTAAATAAATAATTAATATTTATATAGTATCATTATTTAACATATTTGAGAAAATTTGGATATGGAAGAGATATATTCTTGATCTAAAATGATACACACTCCATATCACTTAAAAACAAAATTCTTGATGTTTCTTTTGTAAATAAAGGAGGAAATAAATATCAAACATATGAAAAAAATTCATAGATAGAGGAGAATAAAAGGTATGTTGTTTAATAAAATAATAACATATTATTTCCCCAATGTAACCTTGAAATAAAACAATCTTTATTAGAATGTAGATTGAAACATAAAGCCTTTACCACTTAGGTAATTTTAAAATCAAAGTTTATTAAAATAGAGAGAATGATATGGCTATATAAATAAAATTAATTACATTAATTAATATTCATAAATTAATTCATGGGTTATTAATTAAAATATATAATAAAATCATGGTTCACAACATGAATTATGTATCTAAAAACTACGATTAAGAGAAAGAAAATACTTTTAAAGATCATAACTTTTGAAATGATAATTAACCTATGAAGTGATTGTGTACCCATATTTAAATCTATATAAAACATGTTTAAATATGTAATAAAAATATTTATAAATCAATTCACAAACAATCATTTAATAACAAAGCCAATGAATGAGAGTTGTAACCATATTAAAGGAAATTTAGTTAGGAAAATCCTTACCACTTGGTAACTTAAAAGTGAAATCCCCTTGGATGAAATTATTTAAACTGATGCATAAAATACCATAATGTTTTAAATATTCATGAAATAACATGTAATAGGGGAAAAATATACCAAATATAAAATATATTAGGTGAATTACATTAAAATTCATTTCAATGAAGAACAATTAAGATGAAAACCCTTACCTCCAATCCCAACTTTCTAGTTATGTCCTTTAACAACTATATAACTAACAGAAATCAAATATTTCATTTTTTAAAGACAATTATAAATTATTAATACCACATCTATAAACAATTTATTTAATTTATTTTCATTACTTATTTAGATACATAATCGATTATGTCTATATTGGCAGTTTTGAGGAAGTTAGGTTTAAAATTTCAAAATTAATTATGTGTGTTGACCATTGTTAGAGGGGTCATAGTTTCATTATCTAAAAAATAATAATCAATAAATAATTATCCTTTTATTCCTTAATTGTAATTTTAAAATAAACTATGAAATATGGTTATGAAAAATGAACTACGTTACAACCATGGAGATGATAAGATGTACGTATGCATGAGTAACATTTAAATTTTTCCACAAACATCAGAAAAATTAGGTATTTTTTAATTTTATTCTATATAATTATTGTTGGTCGGAGTGGATACTCAAGAGTGGGGAGAATTGAGTTCCAATTAAAATTTCTATTTAAAAACTTTGTCTTAAAAAACCCCAAATAAAATACTGAATTAAACTATAGTGAATTTATACGAAAGTAAAGGTTCTGTTGGGTTCTCAAGGGATTGATTATTTCCCAGTTAATAAAAAGAGAAGAGTTGATTAAATTTTGAAACTGACTTACTAATTTACAAATAATATAAACACTTGCGAGTTTAATTATCAAAGTGACTTTAAAATAGTTTTGGTTTTAAAGTAATTAGCAGTGGAATAAAAAAATAACTTTGAAAGAAATAGCACAACAGATATAACCAAGAGGTTCAGTCTCAAGTTGAAACTTAGTCCTCTAAACAATTTATATAAATTTGATCCACACCCTGCATCGGGTTTTACAATAGTTTACAACTTTCCAGGTCCAAGACCTCTACCACTGTTATTCGTGGGAAACAAAACAACAGAAACCAGCTGTCCAAGTCACACACGACCTCTACCACTATTACAGTGGAAAATAAAAGATGTAAAAAGTTTGATGAGGATTTACTGATCCTCCAGTTAAATTACAGGAGACAGTTTGTGTGTTAAATATAGCAGATAACACACACTGCTCGAAATGTAAAAATAATGAATCATAGAGCAGAGATGTAGAGTTTAGAAATGGCTCTAGTGATTACATTGAAGCTTTGTACTCCTTGAGTTTGATCATAAATGGCTCTCAGTCCTCTTCTAGTTTTGTATAAAAAACAGAGTGTCGTCTTCTTGGAATCCAGGTTCAGAGATAGTGAAAAATGCAGTCGATTAAGTTTTTCAATGTCCTCGTGAATGTACAGTACTCTTCTTGAGTAAGCTTGAGTGTGTATGAGATTCTGTGTCTTCTTGTTATGATCTCTTCTCGTGTCTTCCACAACTATCTCATCCACCACCCTTTGCACTCATATGTGTCTCATCGTCTTTTTTCACCAACAGGGACTTCTTGTATTTATGGAACGAGCTCTAGAAAATGAAATGATTTCTTTTTGCAGGTACGAGGTACGGTTCCCTGACATCCAACAACATTAATTAAATAAATGACAGAGCATTAAAATATACCTAATATGACCGTTGGTTTGATTAAATAAAGATAAAGAAATTCAAACAGCTGTTTATGACTATCGGTGAGTCAAGTGATCGGTAGGTCATCCGCATTAGCATCAGTGGCTAGACATCAGTGTGTCCTGATCGGTGACTCATTTGATCAGCATCGGTGTGTCATGATTGGTGACTCATTTGATCAGCATCGGTGTGTTATGATCAATGACTCATTTGATCATCATCGGTTTGTCATGATCGGTGACTCATTTGATCAGCATCGTTGAGACATCTTCGGTGACTCAGATGATCAACATCGGTGACACATCTTCGGTGACTCAGATTATCAGCATCAGTGTGTCATGATCGGTGAATCATTTGATCAGCATCGGTGAGACATCTTCGGTGACTTAGATGATCATCATCGGTGTGTCATGATCGGTGACTCATTTGATCAGCATCGGTGAGACTGTTGTCTTTTGATATGGATCGGTGCGACCGTTCACTTTTTATATGGATCAGTGTGATCGTTGTCTTTTGATATGGATCAGTGTGACCGTTCACTTTTGATATGGATTGGTGTGACCGTTGTCTTTTGATATGGATCGGTGCGACCGTTCACTTAACAGAACACAAAGTGTCTATTTGATCCAGAAGACTTCCAGAATACTTGTAAATCAATAACAAGCACAGATAAAAACATGATCTAATCGATATAAACAGATTCATTGAAGGATTGTGATTATTTATATGAGAAATCCAACCAGATTAAGTAACGATGATTTGTGATTATTAAAACAGCAATCATAGGAAGAATTAAACAATCTTCTAGGGGGACCAACAATCTCCCCCTTTTTGATAATCACAAATCTTAGTCATAAATAAAAATAACATATCATCAATAATAGTGACAAGGCATAATAAGAATAAAAACACAATGAGATATAAATCTCCCCCTGAATTTATGCCTTTGTATATTTATGTAAACATTGATCCCCCTACCATAGTTTGTTTCTCCCCCATAGATATAAATCTCCCCCTTTGGGATAATCAAAAAGGAGGGAAAACATATAAAGAAGAGATTAAAAGAAGGCATCATAGAGAATAGAGAGAAAAAAAGGGTTGTAAAGTACATCAGAGTAAAAACAGAACACTGTTCACCCTATCAACAATAAGACACAACTATTTCATGGGATGTAACAGGGCTTTGTCTTTGTCAGAAGGATCAATGGTTGGTAAGTTATAAGGCTTGGAGGCAGGGTGAACTGGGAAAATTTGAAAATGTGGTTAGATGACTCTGGAATGTGGAGGAGAGGATGCCACGGAGATTTGCTGTTGAGCAGTAGTTGCTGGTTGAGAAGATTGATGAAGAACTGGCCGTAGTTGAGATAGAGCTTGAGCAACGGAGATCTGATTTGGAGCAACATCAGAGGCACTGAGAGGTTCAGTAGTAGGAAGCACAATGGCGGTGGCTTGTTCATTCAGATAAGGCTTCAAAAGATTTATGAAATCTTGAATAACTTCTGCACCATACTGCATAGCCTTCTCAAAATCATCCTTATTCTCCATGAACCGTTCCAAGGTAGGAGTAAAATCTTGCAACTGACGAACTTGAGTCTTGAAAGCTTGAGTGACTAGAGGTAGTTTCAAATTATCAGCCAACACATTGAAATTCGCGGTCATCTCATGCTTGGTATAAATCCTTGAAATGTAATGATCAACCTTTTCCTTGATCTCTTTCTGAGATTTATTGGCATCTGCTGAATATACTTTTACCGTCTTATGAATGTGATCACTGTTCTCTTTCATCTTCCTCAACGAGTCCAAATCAAGAACTTGTCCAATGGTGGCCAATTCATTATGCACAATCTGCCTTAGAGCCTCTATCTCATGAGTAGTGATCTTGGTTACTTTGGCTACACTGGCTTGAGAACTATCTGAGTTATCTCAGCTTTCAACTTCCTCAGATTAGACTTCTTAAGATGTTCAATAAGATTCCTCAACACTTCCATCATACGAGAGATGGTTGATCTAAATTCGTTTGATAAAGAAACTAGGTCAGATTGTAGATCCTTCAGAGTCTGAGTTAGAGGGGCTATGTGCCTGCCAATAAACTCACCAGTATTGGCCAGTTCTGGTCTAATAACATTTGATACTCTTATTGAAAAGGTTTCCAAAGAATCTTCAGAAACATGTAGAGAAGATTGAGTAAGATCATTTGAAATTTCTTCTCTGACTGTATCTCTCATAGCAGCAAGCAACTCAATTTTGAACTTATCAAAATCAGACTGAGAGATAGTAGAACTAGGTAGATGAACATCTGTAGCATCAACAACATGAGCAGACCTTGCCTCAACTGGTTGGGTTTCCTTCACAACTGAAGTATATTCTGATTCTTCCTCTTCTTTTTCAAAATACTCTAAACCCAATACAGAAAAAGCAGGGTAATCATCCCAAACAACAGTACACAGAGTATACTTCGGTTTATCATAACTTTCTTTTCCACTGATTTCTAGAAAATCTCTCTTGCCACTGGTATTTATTTCTTGCACAGTTTGATGTGGTTCTGTTGGAGGTACAACAAGACCATCCACTGGTCGGTTATCACCATCATCATCTCCATTCCCATTTCCATTCTTCACAGAATCTTCACTGTTAGATACTTCAGAATCAATAGCTTCTTCATCACCCAGAACTGTTTCTGATTTAGGTAAGGCTAACGGTGGAATGGTAGGTCCAAAGTCCATTCTTCTCTTAGGGATCACAGTATCAGGATCACTCCTATCATCAGGAGGTGACATACTTCCTTCTTCTGTTTCAGCTTCTTCCATCCCTTGTTTACCAGACTCTTCAGTGTCCTTATTCCTTTCAACATCTACTTCTTCCTCATCATCAGAATAAATTGGCTCCTCATCTGATTTCAAACAAAGGTCTCTCAAACCCTTCAGACTCTTTCCATGATCAGTGGGATTGTAGGATTCATACAACTTGTCCTCATCTGCAACCTAACATTTTTTTCATGGGTTCCAATTTACTTCCATCCTTTTACAAATTTCTTTTTTAACACAAAAAGAACTATCCGATTCACCTATCTTATCAGCTTCATCAAAACATTACAGATTCTTTAACATAGCAGAGATCATTTTAGAATAGAACAGTGCAGTGGCTTTCTTAGAAGGTTTCTCCATGCCATCTATGTGCACCATTAGATATCTACACAAATTGATCTTCTCATGGGTCTTTAGTAAAAACAATAGAAAAACATCTTGGAATTTTACAGCAGCAAAATATCCTTTTCTAGGGAAAATTTTGTGCTGAATAAACTTAAAGACAAGTCTACATTCACCATCTAACTCTGAGGATGTGATTCTCCTTGACTCTCTGTTTCCAGTCAAAAGCTATAAAGATAACTCATAAGAGAATTATTCAGTGGTTGGAGGAATGTTTCCAGCATAATCTTCATACCGACCCTCATGGGGTATATTTAAACATTCAGACCATTGTTTGGATGAAAAAGATATTTTCTTTCCTTTCCCTACAGAAGACATTCTGGCAGCCTCTGCACCATCTAATGTAACTTTCAAATTTATATAAAACTCATGCACTAGATTTGGGTAGTATACACGAGTGTTATCTGAGAACCAGACATTCTATCCTTGTGATTCTAAAACTTGTAACAACAACGACTTACTTGTCAAAAGCCAGGCAGAACTGACTTCCTTTTCTACATCAACAATCCGAGTTTCCAGGTTCGGATTTACTGATCTTTGAGTGGTACTAATCGAATCGCCTTGGGTACGCTTTGAAGGTACATGACTGTCTTATCATTTTCTTGGTCTCTTTTACTTAGCCATTTGAAGATTCTAGGGAATACAGGAGTTCGAAGGTTCAAAGTAGAGGAGAAGAGAGGATATAAGTCTTGGACGGAAATAAAAGGTCGACAGTTTGGGGTATAGAAATAGCCGCGTATCATTTATTTCATCATTTAGGGTTCCCATAAAAAATATAAAATTAATTAATTAATTAAAAAATAATAAAACGTAATAGAAAGATAGATCGGATTGACTGATCGGTTTCACAGATCGGTTTCCGAGATCGATTTCAGAGATCAGTTTCATAGATCGGTTTCACAGATCGGTTTCACAGATCGGTTTCACAGATCGGTTTCATACACAACTCTTATTTAATAAAATTCATTCTTTTAGAGCATAAAGGATTTGTAAAAATATCAGCTAATTGATGTTCATAACTAATAAATTCTAGAGAAATATCACCTTTCTGATAATGATCTCTTAGAAAGTGATGTCTGACATCAATGTGCTTAGTCCTAGAGTGAGACACAGGGTTCTTAGATTTGTTGATCGCACTAGTGTTGTCACAGTTAATTGAAACATGTTTAAAATCAAATCCATAGTTCAATAAAGTGTGTTTCATCCACAAAATCTATGCACAGCGACTACCAGCAGCTATATATTCTGCTTCAGTAGTAGATAATGCAACTGAGTTCTGTTTCTTACTTCACCATGATACTAGGGAATTTCCAAGTAAATGACATGTTCCAGATGTGCTCTTCCTATCTAACTTACATCCAGCAAAGTCAGCATCTGAATAACTAGTTAGGTCAAATGATTGTCCTTTTGGATAAAACAAACCTAAATTCACAGTATACTTAAGATATTTAAAAATCCTTTTAACAGCCAGTAAGTGTGATTCTTTAGGATTAGCTTGAAATCTAGCACACATACACACACTAAACATAATATCTGGTCAACTAGAAGTAAGATAAAGTAAACTCCCAATCATACCTCTGTAATTGGTTTGATCAACCAGTTTCCCAGTTTCATCAACATCCAATTTACAGTTAGTACTCATAGGTATATCACATTCCTTAATACTATCAAAACCAAAAAGTTTTAATAAATCCTTAGTATATTTACTTTGATTTAGAATAATACCATCTTTAGTTTGAAAGATTTGAAATCCAAGAAAATACTTAAGCTCTCCCATTAAGCTCATTTCAAACTCATTTTGCATAACCTTTGAAAAATCAGTACATAGAGAATTTTTAGAAGATCCAAAAATAATAACATCAACATAGATTTATACTATTAAAACATCTTTTGAAATTCTTTTTATAAAAAGAGTGGGATCAGCTATTCCTTTTGTAAATCATTTTGAAATAAGAAAGTTTGAATGTCTTTCATACCAAGCTCTTGGAGCTTGTTTTAAACCAAATAAAGCTTTAGAAAGTTTAAAAACATGATTTTGAAAATGAGGATTTGAGAAACCAGGTGGTTGTTCTACAAAAACATCTTCAACAATAAAACCATTTAAAAAAGAACTTTTCAAATCCATTTGATATAACTTGAAATTCAGATGTGATGCATAGGCAAGTAAGATCCTAATAGACTCTAATCTAGCTACATGTGCAAAGGTTTCCTTATAGTCAATTTCTTCTTCTTGATTGTAACCTTGTGAGACTAGCCTAGCTTTGTTTCTAATGATGTATCCAGATTCATCAATTTTTTTTTCTAAACACCCATTTTGTGCCTATGGTTATAGTGTTCTTAGGTATTTCTAATAATTTCCAAACATTATTTATTTCAAATTGATTTAGTTCTTCTTGCATAGCCATTACCCAAAATTCATCATTGATAGCATCATTGATATTTTTTGGTTCTAACTGTGAAAGAAAAGCTTGATGTTCAATATGATTTCTTAGAGAAACTCTAGTCTGCGTTCCTCTATCTAGATTAGCTACAACAACATCTAAGGGATGGTTCTTTAGAATTCTAGTTGGTCTAGAAAAGGTAGGGCTAGAGATTTCAGATTCATCTATAGGTTGAGGTTCAACAGAAGCAGGTTCTGGAAAATTTCCAGAACTGCATGTTTTAACTACAGGCCCACTATGTTTATCATTAAGGTTCAAAACAGAGAGATCATCTTTAATATTTTCAAGAGAGGTCTTGGGTTCATGTGGATCAGTTTCATCAAATTTTATTTGAACAGATTCTTCGACACATTTGGTTCTCTTACTGAAAACTCTATAGGATTTACTAGAAATAGAGTAACCTAGGAAAATTCCTTCATCACTCTTGGATGAAAATTTGTCAATATTGTCTTTAGTATTTAGAATAAAGACTTTGCAGCCAAAAACTCTGAAGTAGTTAACCTTAGGTTTCCTATGGTTCCACAAATCATAAGGGGTCCTCTTAAGAATAGGTCTGGTCAAGACTCTATTAATAACATAACAAGCTGTATTTATAGCTTCAACCCAAAAATAAACAGGTAGGTCATACTCATTAAGCATAGTCATATAAATTTCTTGTAGGGTTCTATTCCTTGTTTCTACTACACCATTCTGTTGGGGTGTCCTAGGGATAGAGAAATTGTGACTATAGCCACTGTGTGAGCAGTAAGATTCAAACTCATAATTTTCAAACTCACGGCCATGATCACTTCTGAGGGTTTTAATTTTAAGTCCACTAAGGTTCTCTACAGACATGGAATATTTAACAAACCAAGAACAAGATTCACTTTTGTGAGCTAGAAAATATACCCAAATATATCTAGAAAAGTCATCTACAAGAAAATAGACATAGTGCTTCCCATTTAAACTAGAAACTCTAGAAGGTCCAAATAAATCCATTTGAACCAACTCGAGAGGTTGAGAAGTTGAATCTTCTTTCCTTTATTTAAAAGAAACTTTATGTTTCTTTCCCTTTTGACAGAGATTACAAACTTTGTCTGCTGGAAATTCAAGTTTGGGTAGGTCTCTAACTAAGTGCTTCCTAGAAAGTTTTCTAAGTGAATGCACATTGCAGTGTCCTAATATTATGTGCCAAAGCCAAGACTCTTTATGAAAAGCATTTAAACAAGTAATATTATTCTTAGCTAAAGAATTTAAATCAATAGCATAAACATTTTCATTTCTTAAATCAGAAAACACTAAAACATTTTTAGAATTAAAAACATTACAAGAATCGTTTTCAAATTTAACATAAAAACCATCATCACATAACTGAGAAATACTTAACAAGTTGTATTTAATTCCATCAATAAATAAAACATTAGAAATTAATACTGAGTCAGTGTTACCAATCTGGACTAAGCTGATGATTTTTCCTTTTGAGTTATCACCAGAAGTGACAAAGCCTCCATCAACTTTTACTAAACTCTTGAAGCTTGAGAACCCTCCTGACATATGTCTTGAACATCCACTATCCAAATTCAAATTATTTCTATAGGAGCTCTTTAAGTAGGTTCCCTACAAAACAGATTTATATAGGAAATGATTTTGGTACCCAGATCTTCTTGGGTCCAGACAGGTTAGCCAATAAAACTTTAGGTACCCATATTTGTCTAATGGGTCTCATAAGATTTCAAAAGTCAACAGATTTTGAAAGATAAACCTTATTAGGTCCATAACTATGAATATAACTATTTGAAGCATATGAAGTTCCAGAACTAGCTACATTCTATCCAGATTTAGGAATGAATCTAGTTTTGGTAATTTTCCTTTGTCCAGGTTGGTATCCTATACCAGTAGTGTATCTAGGTGCTATTTGCTTACCTAGAATCTTAGTAAGAGTATCTTTACCATTGGTAAATTTCTCTAAGTCTTTCTTGAGTTGCTCATTAGATAATTTCAGTTCAGTGTTTTCTTTAAGAAACTGAGCATTCTTTTCGATTTCAATATCAAGATCAGATTTATGTTTAATAGTTAAAGCATGATGTTTCTTTAAACCTTTGTATCTGTCTTTCAGCTCATTATAGGTTTCTTCTAACATATCACAATATTCAAATAGTTCAGATTTTGAAATGTTATCAGTGTCAGTATCAGCTTCAGAATAATAATAATTTAAAGCAGGAGTTTCAGCTGGTACCTCAGAAGTGTTTGTCATAAAACACATGTTTTCCTTATTTCTGTGTTCAGTTTCAGAGACTTCAGATTCAGTGGAGATATCCATAGAAGCACTCCAAGTAGCCTTCATGGATTTCTTAAACTTATTGTCCTTGTATTCATATTTCTTCTTGTATTTCAACTTTGGATAGTCTGCTTTTATGTGTCCCTTTCTTTTGCACTCATAGCAGATAACTTCATCTGATTTGTCGGATTGTTTCCAATCCTTTTTCCAATGTCCCATGTTGTCATACATACCTTTATAATTTTATTTTCTAATAAACTTATTCTTCCTATAAAACTTCTTAAACCTTATCGCAATGTGAGCCATCTCAGCATCACTATCAGAAGCACTTTCACTATCTTCATAGCTTGAACTTTCATTTATAGCTTGGAGCTTCTTCTTATCCTTGTTCTTTGAATTTGAAGTCTTGAAAGCAACAAACTTCCTTCTAGGTTCATCTTTTTCTTTTTTTTAACCTTGAGTTCCTCTTCATACATCATCAACTTTCCAATTAGTTCCTTGACTGGAAGTTCACCAATATTACAGGATTCTCTAATTGAGACAGAAGTTCCTCTCCATCTTTCAGGTAGACATCTCAGAATTCTCATAATTTGTTCCTTTGATGGAACATCCTTTCCCAGAGAAGTCAATGTGTTGACAATTTCATTAAACCTGAGATACATGTCAGAAATGGGTTCACCAGGCTTCATCTTAAAATTATCATACTTAATAGTATAAGTATTCAGTTTCATTTCCTTAACATTAGTCGTCCCTTCATGAGAAACGACTAAGGTATCCCAAATTTCATAAGCAGTTTTACAGGAAGATATTCTATTAAATTTCTCATCTCCTAAAGCATAGTATAAGGATTTCATAGCTTTGCAGTTATTATTGTAGGCAGCCTTAGTAGCTTCATTATAAGTAGATCTAACAGTAGTAGGAATTTTATATTCTGATTCTATAGCAGTCCAAATATCAAAACCCATGCTCTCTAAATGAATTTTAATCTTGATTTTCCACTGAGCATAGTTAGTGCCACTGAAAAATGGTGGTCTATTGGTAGCAACACCTTCAAGTCTATTATCCATGATATCTTTTTTAAAGAAAATATTTTAAAGAGATAAAAATTTAGAAATAACAGAAATTTTAAGAACTTTAAAATACAACTAAAATCACAGTTAAAAAACAGAGTACTTTAGAAAATATTGTAAATCTTATGATACCAAATGTTGGTCGGAGTGGGTACTCAAGAGGGGGTGAATTGAGTTCCAATTAAAATTTCTGTTTAAAAACTTTGTCTTAAAAACCCCAAATAAAATACTGAATTAAACTGTAGTGAATTCATATCAAAGTAAAGGCTCTGTTGGGATCTCAAGGGATTTATTATTTCCCAGTTAATCAAAATAGAAGAGTTGATTAACTTTTGAAACTAACTTACTGATTTACAACTAATATAAAAACTTGCAGGTTTAATTATCAAAGTGACTTTAAAACAGTTTTGGTTTTAAAGTAATAAGCAGCGGAATAAAAAAATAACTTTGAAAGAAATAGCATAGTAGATATAACTAAGAGGTTCAGTTTCAAGCTGATACTTAGTCCTCTCAACAATTTATATAAATTTGATCCACACCCTGGATCGGGGTTCACAACAGTTTACAACTGTCTAGGTCCAAGACCTCTACCACTATTATTCGTGGGAAACAAAAAAATAAAAACCAGCTGTCCAGGTCACACATGACCTCTACCACTATTACAGTGGGAAATGAAAGATGTAAAGAGATTACTAAGGATTTACATATCCTCCAGTTAAATTATAGGAGACAGTGTGTGTGTTAAATACAACAGATAACACACACTGCTCGAAATGTAAAAATAATGAATCATAGAGAAGAGATGTAGAGTTTAGAAATGGCTCTAGTGATTGCAGTGAAGATTTGGACTCCATGAGTTTGATCAAAAATGGCTCTGAGTCCTCTTATGGTTTTTGTCTAAAAAATAGAGTGTCGTATGCTTGGAATCCAGGTTCAGAGATAGTGAAAAATATAGTCGATGAATTCTTCAATGTCCTCGTGAATGTAAAGAACTCTTCTTTAGTAAGTAGGAGTGTATATGAGCTTCTGTGTCTTCTTGTTATGAGCTCTTCTCATGTCTTCCACAACTATCTCATTTACCACTCTTTGCACTCATATGTGTCTCATCGTCTTTTTGCACCAACAGGGACTTCTTGTATTTATGGCATGAGCTCCAGCAAAAGAAATTATTTCTTTTTGCAGGTACGAGGTACGGTTCCCTCACATCCAACAACCTTCATTAAATAAATGAAAGAGCATTAAAATATACCTAATATGACCGTTGGTTAGATTAAATAAAGATAAAGAAATTCAAACAGCTGTTTATGACTATCAGTGAGTCAAGTGATCGGTACGTCATCATCATCATCATCAGTGGCTAGACATCGATGTTTCCTGATCGGTGACTCATTTGATCAGAATCGATGTGTCATGATTGGTGAATCATTTTATCAGCATCAGTGTGTCATGATCAGTGGCTCATTTGATCAGCATCAGTGTGTCATGATCGGTGACTCATTTGATCAGCATCTGTGAGACATCTTCGGTGACTCAGATGATCAGCATCGGTGAGACATCTTCGGTGACTCAGATGACCAGCATCGGTGTGTTATGATTGGTGACTCATTTGATCAGCATCAGTGAGACATCTTCGGTGACTCAGATGATCAGCATCAGTGTGTCATGATCAGTGACTCATTTGATGAGCATCGGTGAGACCGTTGTCTTTTGATATGGATCGGTGCGACCGTTCACTTAACAGAACACAAAGTTCATGTTTGATCCAGAAGACTTCCAGAATACTTGTAAATCAATAACAAGTAAAGATAAAAACATGATCCAACCGATATAAACAGATTCACTAAAAGATTGTGATTATGTATATGAGAAATCCAACTGGATTAAGTAACGATGATTTGTGATTATTAAAACAACAATCATATGAAGAATTCAACAATCTTCCAGAGGGATCAATAATTATAATAATATATTAAATACCAAAATTTTTATTTAAATATACATATATATAGTATCTATATTATGTTTTCCTAAAAAATGAATGGAATCGCTCCGTCGAGGTGGTAATCTACACATACACATGAATGTTATTACCATTTTTTCAATGGATGGAAATGTTATAAAGTTAATGATAATTTATTATTATAGAATGATTAATATATATTTAAAATCATATATCTAAATATTAAATAAATCATAAAAACCTACTCTGAGAGGGAGTGATGAAAAATTAATTAAATGGGTTCGTGAAGTGGTAGTGTGTTGTACACAGAAACGATAATTTTGATTCCCATTTGATATAAGATGAGATGGAAATAAGTTCTTATACTAACATAAAAACATATAATTAAACAAATTATATAAGTTTTATTATTTTATCATTGTTTAAGAATATTTTAATGATGTAGAAGGAGAAATAAAACTAACACATTCAGTTAAAAGGTAGATCTCTTCCTTACAAAAAGTCCTTTTATATACACTTTATCCCATATAAGAATATAATTAGTCCCAAAATAATACATATAAATTTTTTTTAGGAATTTTATGAAGGGATTTGGATAGGTATTGTCTGAGATAGATTGATAAAAATGTGTGAGGAAGTTAGAAGAGGTGGTTCTATTTTATAACTAAGTGGAGGTGAATTTACAGAATTTCTTAAAGAAATAAATTAATATAAATTAATTTTTGTTGAAAATGATTTCAAATTTATATAATTATAATACAAGATGATTATTTGTAAAAAAATCTCATATAATAAAATTTGGTAATATTTATGTGATATTTTTACCCTTATCAATTTATTTTAACCCCTCGTTAACGCTTTTGGAAATTATCATGATTTCCATGTTTTTTATACAATCTAATAAAGTTACTATAAAAGAAAAAATGAACCATAAATGATGATTAATGATATTTTAAACTATATTCTATTAAAAATTATAAATATATTATTTTTGTTAATTTTAAATCATTTAATAAAATATTGTTTATTATAAAATATCATTAATGTAATTTTTCGTAATACATGAAATATTTAAAAGTAATATGTATCTAAGTAATTACCAATGGTTAAAAAATTAAATAAATTAGAATATAAGGATTATATGGTCATAATAAATTCATACAATAATTTTTTTACAGTTCATGATATCATTTTAAACCTTATCTTTTTGTTTAACCCCCTAGTTAACCAATTTCAATTTTAACTACAGTGATAAATTTTTTAATATTAAAGGATTATACATTTACATATAATTTGAAAATTAGATTTTAAATAAAAAAGGTATTAAATTTTAAACAATTTATCATCCTAATTTCCACTATAAATATGTTTATGATCTTTAAATTATTTCATGAATTATTATTCATCATAAAATTTTATTAATGTCATTTTGAGAACTATTCATATAATTTGAATTTGAAAACAATATGAAAACAATGGAGTTAGAATTTAAACCTTGATAAATAAATATAATATGTTATATTTATCTTTATAATTCACACGACACAATAACTAACCAAAACAATATTACATTTATAGTTTTTAATATCTTTTACTTGAATTTTCTACCACATGCACAAGAACTGCATCGACAATATATAAGTATTTAAGGTAATTATTTCATCAATAAAAATTAAAAATAAATTATAATGATAAAATAATAGTTTATATTTAATATAAACCTTGATTAAAAATCAAAACTTATTTTCAGGTCTTCCAAAAAATATTATAGGAATGAAAAGTAAGAGAGTGACATTTTGACTTTATCTTTAATTAAAATAATATAAATGTTATAATCAAAGAAATGTTACAATAAATTTACCTAAATTTGAGATTTGAATGATTATAGATTAAATATAATAATTAAATAAATCATGAAAATGTTTTAGGTTAATTTTTATACCTTATCAAAATATTCTTAAGTTCAATTACTAGATTTACATTTTACCATGGTAATAAGAATTTTCTATGGTTTCTATTCATAATAACCCAAAATGAAATGGTATATTTTAAATAATATTAACCTATTAAAAAAATATGGGATTAATTTTTCTTTATGAAATTAATATAAGTGTAATTAACTAATTTATGATTAAAACATAAAATGCAATAAAAAACTCTTCTTAGAAAAATGCGTTTTAAGTCCAGAAATTAACTAATAACAAAATGAAGTATAATGATGAATAATATGTTATTAATTATATAACTTATAATTTACGTATAATCATGTTACTTTAATATGAAATGGTAATTATAAATTACTTTATTTAATGAAAATAAATGATAGTTTTATAAAAAATCGATATTTTTTACTATTCACTAGAAAATCAATCATTCCAAAAAATTCAAAAAACCCTGCCAATATAATTTTTATATGATTATTTAAAAAATTATATCCTTTTTTATCAAATATAATTTTTAAAATTTATAAACATTAATTATAATAATTACTCATAAAAAACAGTAAAAACCATTTTTAGAGAAAACATATTTTTGAAGCATAAAACGACTTTACTAAAAACCTGACTACTTATTTCCAAAAAAATAATCAATATATTTTTATTGAGTCTGAACCATATATATATTTCATAATTTTCTTGATAATATCCATACCTGCCAATTTTATGACTAGGTTATAACTATAAAATTTAAATATTAATATATATTGTTTTTTATACTCAATATTGTGTGTTGCATATGATTTGAAACATAATTATTTTAACTTTATTTGGTTTTAAATGATCTCATATTTAATATATTTAATCCAAAATTGTTTTACTTGATATTGGTAATCAATGGTTTGAAATTTTAAAATACATTTTTTGAATTATCACATTATAAAAAGGGTAAATAAAACCTCATCTTTAAAGGAGGTCAATAGAAATATAGATGTTAGATAAAATAACAAATAATTAGGTTTTCAGATAGGATAAAATTAATGAGAATTGAAAATTTTTTCATAGTGGAAAAACTAATTTCCAAATAAAGATGGAGAGTGACAAAGAATATTTATCGCAATAATGTGGGTGATCATAAGAAAGTAAATGACCACAAAACAATAAATCAATTAGCTATGAATACGACCATCCATTAATCAAAAATCAAGGTAATAGAATATTTTTTTCAAGATCCTATACCTAGATTTAGGGAATTATTTCACATTCAAAGTAATAAAATAAGGAAATAAACTTACTTGAGAAATAGAATTTAATCCTTTAATCAATTTACTCGAAAATATCATCCTTTACTCTAAGAAATGAATATTCAAGATGATTTGTTCAATAATGATGAACTAAAATGAAAATTTAAAGTATCACATAATCCAAAAAATAATAAAATACTATTCATACTATTTTTATATATTAAAAAAAACTGAAAATTTTAGTATAAGGTAAGATAATATCCAAAATAAATAAACTTTAATATTAAAAAATGATACATTAATATCAAAAATAAAATAATAAAACAAATGGTTAAATATAGATCATTTCATAAATAAACAACTTTATATACCAAATAAACTCAATAACCTTAAATTTAAATAAAATTTTGACCTCAAAATATATCTCATCCATTTTATCTTACATCCAAAAAAATGTATTATCATTCTTCTGAAATAATATTTCACAATAAACCTAATGTTTTCATATACCCCAACCCAATAAAAACTATCCTAGAATATCATTAATCACTTTAAAATCCCATCACATAAAAAATATGATAAAACATCAACTTGCAAATCCCTAAGTGTATCCATAACTCTTCTGAGAACCTCACATGAAAGAATCATAATCTCCAATTTTTTTCTAAACCATTCTATCTTACAGCTATAATATCTAGAAACCCGTACTCTTAAATTCAATAACAAAAACATAATATTTACAATTATAGATTGATACTGATAAATAAGACCCAATTTTAGATATACGAAATATACCAAATCAAGATGAAATATTAGATCAATTATATATTCAAGGAAATTTTAGGTTTAGATTTTTAAAGACATTGTTCAAACTCATACATAATAACTTGGATAAATAAACAACTATCTCATAAAAATATACATCATAACCCAATAAGATCTTCATTTATTGTAACCTTATTAGGTATAAAATCAATAAAAATTTGTTTTGTAACCTGTGAAAATTGAAAACATAATAAGGGTGAGATCAAACACTCATTAAGGGTAAATATAATCATTAATAATTGAATGTTATCAATGATCATAAGATGAACATGAATTAATGATGAAATAATCAAAGTGATTGATAAAAACACAACATAATTCATACCCATCAAATTTAGATCAAAATTCATGAGACATAGAATCAATTTATAACATAGGACAAGATTTTTGCAAGTCAACAATCATTATCCATGTGAAAAAAAAATCCTTAAGAAACTGATCCATTAAAAACTCATAGGTATAATAGATAACCCATGTTGGTATCTGGGAAGATCATTATTATTTCACTTGTGTAATCACACTTACAAATGGAATAAAATAACCTGTGTATTACAGTAATTTCATAGAAGAAACCAATTACCAAATAATTTTATCTCTTTACCTAATACATTTGAGGGCTATAATATACCCATCCATCCATGGTTTATAATGTAACCACTATTCCATGGTTTATAATAAAACCACCCATACTTGATCTATAATTAAACCACCCATCATTATAAATAGTTTGTAATAACCATAACATTAATAAAGTACATATAGCATTAATTAAATTTTAAAAAACACAGGGAAAACCATTATTCCATTAATAATTTGATTAACACATGGAAAAGAAATGGGTTCCCGGAAAATATCTTTGAAACAATCATAATCAATCTATAAAAAATTAATAGGATGGTATCATGAAATAATATAACTCATGGAACATAAGTAACATTAAGGGTTGTTGTCATCGTTGAAAATAAATTTCCTTAAAATACTATTAAAAACCATTTTGGAAAAATTTAGTTTCTTGCATTGAAAATAACTTTTAAAAACTAAAAATTCCCAACATACTGTGAAAATAATTTTCTTTGAAAATAACATTATCAAACTATAATGTAATATTCAAATAAAATAATGTTCATGATTGTGGTAAAATCTATTAATTTCATAAACATTAAAAATAAACCTCTTTTTCAAACATTATCTAATGAGAGTCAAAAGTGACCCACGTGGAAAATGATAAGAAATTGATTTTTTAAAACCATTAAAAAACGTCAAAGATAATTTAAATAACTTTAGAAAAGGATTCATGTTCAGAAAATAACATTCTTGAAAAAGATTATAAATCATTGAAATAGATGTGAAATAATCCTAATCTAAAAGAAGATACCAGATTAGTATCACTTTCAAATAACATTCTTGATTTTTATTTTTTCAATAAGGGAGAAAATAGAAATTAAAAATGTAAAAAAAATTCATAGCTACAGGAGAAGAAAAATATATGTGGTTTATGAAAATAAGAAATTTTTATTTTCCCAAAGTAACCTTAAGCACAAACATTCATGAGATGAAAGGATACTGAAACATAAATCTTTTATTAGTTTGGAAATGTTTAAATCAAATGCATTTGAAAGAAAGATTGTGATATAGATCCATAAATACAATTAATTTTAGAAATTAATATTCCAAAAATAATTCATGAATCTTTAATTATACCATTCATAGAAATCATAGTTGAGGATAAGAATCACGCCTCAAAAAAATGAGATTGAGTCAAAGAAAACCCTTACAACGTTCATAAATTTTGAGGTGATAATTAATCTATGAAGTGATTATTTACACATAAGTTAATACAAATAAAAAAATTTAATAGTATTAATAAAAAAACTTATAAATAAATTCACACATAATCACATCATAACAATTTAATGAAATAAGAGTTATAACAAAAAAAATAAAACTAGGTTAATAAACTCCTAACCACTTGGTTACTTTCAAGTAAAATCCCCTTGGATGAAATAATTAGAATTGACAAAAAAATACCACGATATATAAAATATTAGTTATATAATTTGTAGAAAGGGGGTAAATTATGCACCTTATAAATGAAATTAGGTGGAAAACATTAATATTAGACTCAATGAAGATAAATTGAGATAGAATACCTTACCTGGAGTGTAGACTATCTATGTATCTCCATTAAAACCTGTTTAATAAACCTATATCCTTTTACAGGATTAATCCCTTATCTATAATCTACTTGTTTCATTTATTTTAATGAAAAATTTAATTTCTTGTTCTATATTTTTCACATCAGTTGTTTTGAGGATGTTTGATTCATAATTCCAAAAAACACATCTATGTTTAAACCCTGGTGAAAGGGGTTACAATGAATAAACATTTTTATCAATAGATTTTTCCATATGATTATATAGTTGTATCATATAAATTAATATAAAATAATATATAATTCACTTGTACAACATGATGAATCCAATTATATTTTTTAGAATAATTTTACCATTAAATTTAGAGAATAAAAATGGCCATAATAATTGAATTTTTATAATGTTGAAAGAATAGAAAACATGATAACTAGAATATAAAAATTTATATCTTCTCAATATACTATAAAAACTGCACTCACAATTAACAATGTAGAAATTAATTTGAATTTTAATAATCCAATTTTCATTTTGAAAAAAAAAATATAACCTTGAGCGAAATATAATTAAATTAATAATAAATTAAATATTGGGTATTTATAGGAATTATAGAACCGATATGATTGTTACAAATATAAATGTTGGAATAGTAATCTGACCATTGGAATAATAACCTGACTATTGGAATAGTAATCTGACCATTGAGAATAGTAACCTGACCATTATAATAGTATCATCACCTATAGTAGTGTAATATAATATTAGGTTTCTTATTAAATGAAAATAAATGATATTTTTATATCCCGATATAGGTAAATAAATATTTTAAAAATCATAAATAAGCATTTATATATTTTTGAGAAATAAATGTTTGAATTAAAATTTTATAACAATTATAATTATTTAAAAGAATGTTTATTTTCATACAATGGGTTTATAAATTAATATAGTATTTTAATGTAATGATAATATAGTTTTATGTTTCCAAAAAGAAATTTTTAAAGGATTCTAAAATTTATAGTAATATTAAATTTTTTATTTTCTAATTGAATAATTATTTTATTTAAGAAATAAATTCCTCATATTTATAAATTTTTTATAAAATTGAATTCATTTTTGGAATCTACACATCCAATAATAATTTTTGTGATTTTTTTATATTTTTCTAAAATAGTTGAGTTTTTGAATAGTGAGATATATTTTTTAACATTATAACTTAAATACATGAATATTTGAGTCATGGATCAAGTAATAACGCATTAGCTAAAATGAAAATTCACAACTTAATATATATAGTAATAATAATAAATAGTATTGATACTTTTGGGGGAAAATAATAAACTAATGAATATGATATTCTAAAAACACCCTTCTCTTCCCCTAATAAATACCACCCCTCATCACCCCTTATCTTCACAAATTTAGTCCATGAAGCCTTCCAAAGATATACCAAAATATATCCTCACCATTATAATGATTTCCCAATAATACATGTTTTTCCAAACACTCCAATCCTAAATTTTCCAAACTATTTTCTCAAGGATATGATATTCAAAATGTAACATTCTAAAACTGATTCTTTTAATGTTATATTCTTCATATATATTCTTAATTTATCCATAATCTAACATGACTTAATTTATCAATTATTATAAATATAATTTAATTTAATTTTGTTAATTGAATATATATCTTCTACCCTCCCTTCTTTCATTTCTAAAAAGAAATCATTGTTTACAAAACTGTTGGTTCACCACCTCCAAGAACAACAAACATTGTTTTTCTCCACCACCTTAATGGATGGTCATAAAAGTATTTTTATTTTGGTGAAATTTGATAATAATTATCATTTTATAACTTATTTTTTGTTCTTTAATATTTTTATAATTATTTAACTAAATATAAAGAGGTTAGTCCTTTCTGGTCGTATAAACGACCTAAATGAATTAACCATTTAACATTAAAATTTTTACTAAAATAATGATCCTTATGTCAAAAAACATATTTTAATTTCATACTATCTTAATATTTTCCACTGTATAAATACCATTCTATTTCACTTCTGTATTTATAGTCCCATTTTATAAGAACTAAAATAATTTTCTACAATTGATCCGACCGTGGTACCATAAAATGAAGGCTTCTAGAAGAAAACAATTAGAAATTATATCTCATTTAAATGATTATATATGAATATGATGAAAATATAATTAATAAAATATAGATTTAAATTGTTCTATGTTAATTAATTAATTTATATAATATGATTATCTAGGATGTCAACTACTAGTGAAGAATAGATTCAAACATAAGGTAAGAGATCTCCCCAAGCCACCCTTTTTCTTTTGGATCAATATATATATATATATACATTTAATTTTATGTAATGATTATAAATTCTGTATAATTTTCTACCAAATATATACCAAGCTTATTCTACCTTCCTCTGATGGGGTAATACATTTCATATGTTCTATTCTCAATTGTAACCCAGTTGCTTCCATGATTAATTTTTATGTTTATCCCTTAAGATTTATTTCCTTTTATGAAAAAATTAAGCATATACTGTAATGATGGGTGTTCCGATAGACCATTTCAATGAATTGGGGATTTGTTTGTGACATGAGACATTATGTGTGGGATTAGAGATTAAACCTAGTCCATTATGGGACTCTGTCCACCATGTGATGTTGGATTGGTAGTTAGACTAGACTTATCTTTATGTCATGTTATATGTGATTACAAATTTTCTATCTTTCCATGATATTATGATACCATATTAATTATTAAATTCTACCTTGTTATTATTCATTATACCTCTCTTGGATGTCATCATATATCCTTTGGAAATTCATAAATATTTACAAACTATTATGGATGATTTTAATAGATTGTTATGTATGGAAAACTAATTGAATAATTAAAATAGTTATTATTGATTTAAAACCTACGTAATCTTAAGTTATGATTCAAATTTCATTTATATATTATTTTTTTATTGTTAATTTTCCCTTTTATATGATTAATATTTAAAGTATTATGATCCTTTTTCCCTTTATTTTCATTAAGGCTGGGAAATACGAGGAACTGTCCAACCAACCAATTTGATCAGAAAAGGGATTCTTTCCCTAATGATATTTATAAAAATATATAAGATTTATAAAGGAAATTCATATAAGTACTATATCAGATGAATAATGATCTGACTAGTTACATGAATCATGTATAATTCCTTCCTTCTTCTAATAAAGAGGAAATTTTTGTCGAGTCCATTATGAAACAATTGTCTCCCTCCTTTAGTTGATATTTTTACGCCATCATCATGAAATAGTGTATTACCTCTATTAAAAAGATATTATGTATCCCACAATTATCATAAGAAGATAAATTTATGATAGCTATCTATCACCTTGAAGGGGAAGCCAATTTGTGGTGGAAACAAATCAAAAAACATGATATACAAAGAGGATAATGATTTAATTGAATGATAAAGATTCAATAAAATATTTTTTAATAAATATTTGTCCCAAAATATCCATATTAAAGCATATAGGTAATTCCTAGGGATAAAGTAAATGAAAGATTGTACTGTCAGGGTATATAGGGAAAACTTCACAAGGCTATCAAGATACACCTCTAGCTTTTTCAAAGTTTATTTAATGAGGGTGGAACACCTATTTAGTGGATTAAAAACGAGTTTATGAAAATTCATGAATATTTTATAATTTGAAATATATGAGGATATTGTCTATATTTCCCTTAAGGTTGAGATGTAAATTGGTGACTCTTATTGGTCTCATGGACCTGAAGATAAAATATCTAAAATATATTTTAATTTGGGAGGATTAATAGATAAATCTCATGGGGGAAATAAAACCCAACATCCCATGCATTAGAAGTGTAGGAAGAATAATCCTAAAAACTATATAAAGGGAACTAGGAGATGTTTCAAATAAGGAAAATATGGGACGTAAGATAATTATTGCTTAAGGGAAATGAAGAAACCCACTAATTCAGAATAAACAAATATGGTTCAAATCAATAATCATCCTATGGTATAGTGTCTCAACTATAAGGAACATGAGAATTGTGAAATCCAATGCCATAAGCCATGGGTTTTTAGGGAAAATCAGTGAAAAAAACTTTGATGGTCTAGAGAGTAAGGAAGGGAGTATGATATCACTACTTCTAAGGTGGGTCTCAATAATGATTTTGTGATTGGTACACTAGCTATTCATTCAAGAATATAAGATTGAATTTTTTATTCTTGTTCTATGAATTCTTTTATATCTTACAAGTTTAGTATAAATATCTAAACACTACCTCAAAACAAGGGGTTGAGTTATTTGTGAGAATAAAAAATGGATCAATTATTTCATCCCATGTATGTAACTTATCCCGATCACTATTTTTGGACTAAGCCTTCAATATTTTTTACTTCTTTCTTTAGAGTTTGATGTCATATTGGGTAGGGATTGACTATACTCATATAAATACAACATGAAATATCAAGAGAGGGTGATAAATCTTCAAATATTGAGTCATCCTCCAACTCTATACAAGTGTAAGGAGGAGGTTTTATCTTATTTAGAATATTATTTTCATGTGTGGATATTATTGAATTATTATCAAGCATATATATATGAATTTATTGAGACAAATGAAATATTTATGCTCAATGACATGCCCATTGTGAGGGATTATGATGTTGTATTCCATAGAGAGTTTCTCGGTCTTCCTCCAAACCGAGTCATTGAGTTCTCAATTGAACTTATACTAGGATATTTTCCCATATAAAATACTCCTTAAATAATAGACAACATTGAGTAGGAGGAAATAATAAATTAGTTACAAGAGAATATTGAAAATGGTATTATACACCCAAGTGTTTCAATTTGGGATGTGCCAGTCCTGTTCATCAAGAAGAAGGATGGGTAAATGATCCTTTGAATTCATTACCATGTGATCATAAAAATCATAATACATAACCAGAATCCCTTACCATTGAATGATTACTTTTTCAATAAACTTTATGGTATCCAGTATTTTCCTAAGGTGGACCTTCAGTTGGGATATCACTAATTAATGGTTAAGAAGGAAGATATCCCAAAAACTACCTTTCAAAAAAGGTACAGAAACTATGTGTTCATAGTGATGCACTAAAAACTCACCAATGAATGAGATATCAATATGAACTTAAGGAATAATGTTTTTAGATATTACCTCAACAAATTTTTTACAGTCTTTATAGGTGATATTTTGATATACTCCATGATCAAGGAGAAGCATGATGAACATTTGAATACTATGCTAAATAATTTTATAAAGGAGAATCTATATTAAAATTAAAGTAAATGTGAGTTTTGGATAGAAAAATTGTCATTATTATGGAATGTTATTACCATAAAAGAAATATTTGTGGTCCCTTCTAATAAAAATTCAATTGAGGTGTGGCCCATTCCTCAAATGGGGAACGTTTCATAGTATACAATGATGCTTCAAGAAGGGATGTCACAAACTGGATCTGGTCACCATCCAAACTGGTACATGACCTAATATGTGGAAAGTCCTGAAGGGTGTTCCTGATCCCCATGGGCTTGAAAAAATGACCTAGTATCATAAAAAGAAAATTGGGAATGATTTTACTTAGTTTATAAACTTAAAACAACAAACGAAACCATGAAACCCAATATAAATTTTTAAACCACATCAACTTTTACTAACATTCAGAACTGAATTACACATTTTAAAATAATGGTCAAAGACCATTACAAAGGTAAAAACCATAAATTATATCCCAAGAACTATCCTTATGGCCAGAGGCACCTCCCTCAAGCCATATCTACAAGACATTATCATGATGAACCGCTAGAAACCCGAACCAATGGAACTCAAAAATATACCCAAATCAGTTATTGAAATAACCTAGTCTACTTAAACCAAATGGTGTAATTATGATGTGTGACAAATCCCATTTTGATACCACCACTAATAGATTCCAAGTTACAACCATTTTAAGAAAAAAATCATTGAAAATTTTGTAAATAAAAAATACCAGTGATAGTTTCTAAAATATGAAAAATTAAAACCAAACAGCTTTGAGGTGGGATATTTTAAATAAATAAAGATTTTAAATAAAAACAAAATGGCATTTAATTTTTCATACAATCATACCATATGCCTATGGTAAGCACAAATATAAAGTGAGAAAAAACAATGGGAAATACCCCCTAGGCACTAGATCGCTGTGGGTCCCAGGTACCTCGTATCTTGGTGAGAGTAACCATCACAATATCCGTTATCATGCATGATCCACTTTTAGGGAAGATACACATAACCTAGTGGTCCCAAATCATCATCATAATATTTTATTGAGTGTTTTAAGAATCAATATAGCTATGTGAAACCGAGGCCAAACCCCACAGGATCATTAGCATACTAGTACACGTACACCCACCTAGATACTCGTGTTTCTATCTTGTGCTCAAACAAGTTAAAAAAGACAATAAATATAATTTACACATGAAAATATCACTTACACGTCACAAATTTATCAAACATCCCACATGTACATCACACAAGTCACACAATCTACCTTTTCATTCAAACTCATTTTGAAATCATACTCACACCAAAATAGCCCAAACCCTTTTCACATTTCATTAAAACTTCTAGAAATCCTTTAAATTTTTTTATTAAACCATTCCAAGATGTTCCAAAACACATAACATCCCACACACATATCACATAATACCCTTCTCACCTTCAAAATTCATTTTATCAACAAACTCACACGAAATAGCCCACAACCATGTTTCACACCCACAACACAATTTAGTAAAACAGTTCAGAAATTTTCAAAACCTTATAAAAATGTTTGACATTAAAAATCACAAACTTACCTTTCAAAAAACCATATTAGGTGAAAAAAATCACCCAAACAGTACATATACACCCATTTCCCACTTTTTTTAACGAAATAAAACCTGTATAATTTTCATAAAAAAACCATAGAGGTATAACCATGTTTTGCACAACAAACACATTTCAAAAACCACATTCAAGAAAAAAATCATAAAAATAATAATCCAAAATAGAATTGAAATCCCTTAAACCATTTATTAAATAACCCCCAAAATGTTAAAATTATATCAAATAAAACAACAAAAGGTACACATGAAAAAAAAACATTTTTATAAATCACTTTCAAGAAGTACAACATGGTTTTACACATTAAAACCATTTAAAACCCCCCTTTAAAAGCCCAAATTACACTAAGGAATTAAAAAACCATAATTTTAAGCCCCTTTAAACACAAATAAATTACTTCCATGTGTTATAAAATACACCCAAACATTACCCCAAGTGTCACACATGAAAAACACAAAATTTCAAGTTAAAATGACACTATAAAATTAAACTCTTAACCAAATCCATAAAAAATAGTTTTTTCACCACACAAAGTAGATTATAAATTGGCTAAATTAATAAACCAAGATTTCTAACTCATAATAAAATGGTTAAACATGGAATCTCCTACCAAAATTTTCAAAACTCTCAAAACTTGGTGTGAAACCTCAAATGCACCTCCACCGCACCACAAGGGAGATAGATCCAGCCATAGACCACAATATTTAACCAAAAATACTCAAGGTTAAAAACTAGTTACGAACTATAGATGTTAAAAAATTTATAACATTATGTAAGAGGAAAAAAACTAAAGGAAGATGGGAGAATCACATAAAGAATCACTAACCTTAAATAATCTTGGAGTTTTCCCACCATAAGACCCATAAAAGATGTGTTACATAGGAGCTTGAGAGAGCTTGGAGACCTCCCATGAAAGTTGGGGTCTAATGGAGGAGAAATGGGGTGGATTAGATTTATTTTTTGGAGGAAAATAGGAATTAAGAAAATATTTTAATGTCCTGGACATACCTGCATGGTTTTCCTGCATAGTTTGGAACCATATGACCAAACCGTGAGGCCTGTCCTAGCCACCAAAAAAACTGTTGTTTTGCCACCAATTACAAGGGTTTACTAGGGGAAAACCAAGGAGGAAAATAGTACAAGGATAGGGGATAAAAATTTCCAAAATAAACCATCTTTTTTCAACCCAAAAATCACCAAACTCATGGGTACAAACCACCTCAATAACATACCCCGCATGTGGTTCCAATAAGAGTGTTACAAAACCAACTCCAAAAACATCACAACATAATAACATACTTTTGAAAAATACAAGGTAAAGTACAACAAAATTACCCCAATAATAAGGAAATAGATCAATAACACAATAGGAACCAAAATTTCAAACCCAAAACACCCAGAAACTAAGAGAAAACTAAGATCTAAAATATGATTTTAATCAAATCATGGAATTGAAAATATGAGTGTGACAATTCACCCCACCAAAAAGCCTTCCACCCTCAGAAAACCACAACAAGGCCAAAGAGACAACCTACCCAAACAGATAATCTAATATGGAATCCCCTTCCAAGATTCTCCCTAAAATGTTACGCCCCATGATTTTATAGTAATTTATATTCTTTATAGTAATTCATTAGTTTTCACTACCCACAACACTTAGTTTGAGCGCTCCACAAATTACAAAACTAGCCATTCAAAAAGCAGTTATGAATAATATAAATTAAATTATGAATTTTATATACTCCATATAATTTTATAATACATATTATTTGTTTATTAGACATAATATAAGACCAAATTCATTTTTTCCAATAAAAGGAGTATTTTTCAAAAAATTCTATTTGACAACCTTTTAATGGAAGACCCATTTTAAAACAAATATCTGACACTTTTAAATATTAAATTTAATGAAATTAACTTATTCTTTAGAATCGGGACATTAAAATTTATTTTGGATAAATTTTTGGTACTTTTATGATAACTATAATATTTTGATGAATACTGAAAAACACTAAATTTTAATTGGAAACGACTTTTTTAATTGAAATCATTTATAGTGTTAAATTATTCATTTGAATGGTTAGGAAGTAAAATTAGACTATATTTTTATATTTTAATACAATTTAGGTCTCTGTATGTATTTTTACATTTAAAACGGACATAAACAAGTGTTGATCTTTTGATAGTTATTATTTCTTAAAAATAATCATTTAGTTTTTACAACGAGAATTAATTTTAAATTAATTTCTATCACTTATGTCTTTTGAATATAGAAAAATAAATTCCATATTTGGAATCATGAGGACCCAATTGTGAAAATAGGTAACTTTTATTTTTAGACATTATGAATAATTACTTCTGTAAATTTTATTTACCATGGTTAAAAGGTAAATCCGGTAAATAAGGGTAACAAAATAATATTATAATAATATTAAATTACCTTAACAAGTATCCTATTACTATTTTTGGATACATTTACATCCATGGGCATCCTTTGGTCGATTTTGGGACCCTATGGAGCCACTTGAGAGTGATAATGACACTTTATATTAATTAATTTAAAGTAAAGACAAAAATGAAATAAACATATATCTTTTAGTAAAACAATTTTTACATGGGGTTATATAAGTTATCTTTTTGACTATAAATATTCATAAAAAATATAAAACAATTTCCTACATAATGGTATATTATTTATAATTTTTATATTTTAAATAATTAAATTTAGTTTTGACACAATGATGTTGCAGTAATTACCTTTTTAATGAAATATTAAAATAGTTTACATTATAAATATGAAAATAAATATAATTTAAAAGTTTTGATGCCATAAAATAATTTTATTGGTAAATATAACATTTTGGGTTTATTATAAATTTTTTTTGAAGTTATATGGGTTTTATGACTTAAAAGAACAAAATACCAAATAGTGTCAAAATAGACACATTTTAGTTTAAAAAAAATATACTATATTATTGGTTGATATAATATTTTTAAAAACCTAAGGATCAGCTAAATTGCTTAATAATATTATATATTTCATTAATTAACCTCTTTAGAATCTCTTGGAAGTTTAGTGTATATTTATTAACCATATGGTGTAATAATACAAGAATATACGATAAAAGTTATACTATTTAACTAAGAGTTAAATATAAAATGTAAGGTTAAAATGGTAACCTAAAATTATCTAGAACCTATTTGTTGAGATTATTTAGACCCATCTCCACCTTATCTTCGTAATAAATAATTTTTGAGCCATTATAAAACGAAAATGATTTTATTATAAAATAATATTTCAAGCTTTTCCTAAAGTAACCCTCACCTCTCTTATAAAAGGATACTTCCCCTTATCTTAATTTAACACCTCCAAAACCATTTGTCTCGGCCAAACCCAGCCCATATATCTCCCCAAATTACCCCACCTAAATCTATAGGCCTTACTTTGATCAGAAATCTAACTTAAGGAGCACTTTTGATCAACTCAAAAGGAAACACCTGAAGAAGAGGTAATAAATTCACCACCCTATTTCAACTTCTTTTCTTCTTCCATCTTCATATTTGTTTTTTGTTTCCATACAAAAAAATAAATCCAGTACCTTATATATACTGTGATTTTATTATAAATATGTTACAACCATATTCATTATTCTATCCATCCAATAACTGACAAAATCACCATACGTGCGCACGTACGACTTACCATCACCACACCGTGGTTTAGTTTGTTATTCAAACACTTAATTATTTGGATGGGTATAATAATAATTTTATCTAATGTAAATAATAAATATAACAAGTTAATTATTCTGTATATATGATATAACATCCAATTACATACAATTTCACCATCAATATAATGATATTTTCACTCGTGTGTATGTACGGCTTACCGTCTCCACGAACGTGATGAGATTAATTCCCCATCATAATTATTAAAGAATAATTTTCATTTTATGATTAAAAATACTGTTTAAGAACTTAATATAACTCTTTATATGAATCAAATACAGTTTATACATAACAAACATGACTTACATAAAGAAACATATAAAAGAAAAAGAATCTGTTAACAACCAAAACAGTGATACAACTAAAATATCATTTAGAAAGAAATACTAGAATATCATATATTATATCATATTTTTGTATTTGGTTATTTTATAATTTAATAACAATTATTTCACCATTATACAGAAGGTTAACCTACCCCATACCAAGGAAAAGTACAAGGTAATAAGTTTCTTATCTAACTTTTAATTCCATGAGATTTCCATTATTCACCACTTATTTCTTTCATGTGGTGTATTGTGTACTGACATTTGATTTATATGATCATGATTATATTTATATTCATGGTATTATGTGATTAGTTTGGTGGTTATTAAATTTTATTCTTGTGAATCGATTGATTATAATGAGGTAATGGTTTTTCATCTCACTTTTATTCTCGTGAGATTCATTCTATATTTGCCACAATTACCTTTTTTGTGGTGTATGTACTGCCCATGATTGTATTGTTTTCATAATATAATTTAATTAATGGGTATTTAAATCATCATTGTATGATCCTTCTTTCATTGGGTGTATGTTTTGTAACTTACCAAATCAATAAGGGAATCTCAAATTTAAATTTCTTCTCATTCAGTTTTACACAAATTTCATTGATTACTTTACTCAAAGATTACATGTGAAATCACTATTGATTTATTATATAGTAGTTTACACTCCCCTTTGTGTGGATATACTTTTTATACACATAATTACTCTATTTATAAATTCTCAAGTCATCGATATAAACTTGATAAGAGTAATTTTAACTCAATTTCTATTCATTGAGTTAAACATCTAAGTCATTGGTGTTATAAATTCTCAAGTGATCGATATAATATACTCAATTTCTTTTTATACAGCCTTTATAAAGGAATTCATATCGACTTACATTACATTGAAACTATTTTGTTATTATGAACCAATTAACTTTTATTTGGTGTATATAATTTACTTTGATATAATATATCATGAATCCCTTTATTCTCATGATATTATAAAGTTTTTATTACCTCAATTATTTTTATTCAAGAGTCTCTCATTTGTTTATAAACTCTAACTAAAATATCATATTAAATGTTTTCAAAATTTATTCTTCTAAATCTTTCTCAATAATGTCCATGTTTCAAAAATGGTTTTAAGATTTTATTTACATGTAAATAAATGTTTTAAAACTGAAATTACTTTTAAAAGATCAAAATTGGTATGGGACACTTTGATTAAAAAATCTATTTTAAACAACTTCTTGATAAATAATGAGACTTTTAATTTTTTTCATAAAAAATGGATATTTCTCTCGAAGATTTTTACTGATCATTTTCAACTATATCAACATCCTTTAAAAGATATTATTCTTTATCAAGGTTGATTCATTATAATACAAATCTTCCATACTATATTTAATGTTTTGTGATATGTTTGACTATGGATGTGTTATTTTTATACCATTCATGGTTTATGGATAAAGTATTGACATTTTGTATGCTAGTTTTAATATGAATATTTGATTTATGTTTAAGAATTTTCATATGAGGAATGCATTGGACTTATTAAGTTGTGGGTGGAGCCCGCTATTGATCCTCGATGCATCGGTAGTTATCACGAGACAAACTAGTGTCTTGGCAGAAGGCCTTGACAAAATCTTATTTGTAGTCTTGGAATAAGGTATTGAATATGTCGTTATGAAT
Organism: Viscum album; assembly: GCA_963277665.1. Lineage (NCBI taxonomy): Eukaryota > Viridiplantae > Streptophyta > Magnoliopsida > Santalales > Viscaceae > Viscum > Viscum album. The sequence goes on from OY728146.1 coordinate 1,790,245,041, forward strand.
TCTAGAATTATGCATTCCATCATTATGAAATTGGCTATTGATATTACATGTGATTATCCGACTAGTATAATATTCATGTGAATAAGTAAATGGAGTTATTTGATTTATCTTTTCCATATTATTTTGAAGTTTATGTTTAAAAGGCTTGTTTTCTAGTCTTATACAATGACTTAAGTGTTTGTTCTTATTTATGATAGTTTCTGCTATATTTTTTTCCTTATAGAGAATCTGAGCTCAACCCTTTTATATGTTTTATTTTTTCCAGGATTCAAATAAGTATATTATGATTAACCTACAGGAATAGTCTAAGGGATATAAGAGTGTTCAAAGGGGACACAATGTTTTTTTTATTACATGATGTAATGTGATACTTATGTATGTATCTAGTACTTCCAAGGCTACTAAACTAATTAGTCTTTTGGAATATGATTCATTGTATCATTCCAATGTTATATAATAATGCACCGATTCTGGGTAACTAGGGTCGGGGGTTATAGTTGGTCTCAAAGGATTTTTAGTACAAACTTTGGAATCTATATTTGGAAAGAACTCTTATTAGGATACACTACCCTAAGATATAAATTGAGTATTAATATAGAAGAACATCCAAAAATATTGGTAATGTAAATATTATGTGGGTTTTCCATGCAATACATCCCTGTCTGGATACGAGAAAGTAGAGGCAGTTCTAGCATAGATATACCTAGGAGTAAAAAATTGGACAAGGAGTTTTGGGATTGACCTGGGGCATCGGGGTACATGAAAATGGTCCTTTCTGCACTCTTGTTTACGACACTCCCATGGGATATGCTTATGATAATTCACATTTTCTTTACAAACCGATTTGAAGGATTTTAATATAAGATGAGAATAAATAACCTTGGTTAATTATAAGGTGTTTTAGAATAAAAATATGGTGTAATGATATTATCTAAATGATTTTATGACTCACAAAATGATTTCTTGTGTTAGTCAATGGTTGGATTACAAGGAAGTAATATTAACATTTAACATGATGTACAAGGTGGGTATGGTGGTGGGAATGAACAACGAACTGGAATGTTGATAGGTATAAAAGAAATCAGGTTCATGCCGAAACAGTTTTCCAAAAATATGATCAACAATATATATATTAACCAACTCTCGGACTCAATAAAGAAGATTATTTCAATGAATGATAAGATCTCTAGCAGTGGAGACAATGGAGAAAATAAAGATTAATTTCTATCATATAGAAAATGTAGAAGGATACACCTAGGGCAGTCTCTCAATGGAACAAAGAAATGTTTTATGTGAGGTAAAGAAGGGCATAAAATAAATAATTGCTGAGGAAAAATGAAGAGTACTATGGAAAAAAATTAAAATGATCCCAAGAATCCATTTACAGTAATTTTCTGTAAATTTAGGGAAACTAGGAATTACCCGAGTGAATTCCTTATTATATAAAATAACCTCTTGGTAATGGAATAACCTATGTGGAAATAAATGGATGGTGAAATTTTTAAAAGTATTAGTGCTCTTTTTTTATGGGATTAATTTGGAAGACTTTTCTCTTGTATGTGTAACCCTAGCGTTTGTTATGTGAAAATGATATTTTAGGAAAAATTATATTTTCTATTGTTGATATAGTTATAAATAACCATTTGGGTTTATATGATTCTTGAATTTGAGGCCATTACATGGTTTAAAATTTTGGGATGAAAATGCGAGGTATGAGATAACATTTTTGGTGAAATTATATTTTGGAAATTTTGAGGAATTTATCTCATTTTTGAAATTTTATAAAATATAGTTTTGGAAAAAGGACAACACACAGACCGTGTGACAACCCATCATGTCAGACAAATCTGCGGGAATTAGACCCACAACCAAAGTGCGATTGGGATTTATCTCTCAGCACTGGACTATGTGAAGTCTCTAGTTAGTTTGAATAATTCTTTTTAGTTAAATGATTTTATTGATCAATAATAAGTATATTTGGGATCTTATGTCTTATCAAATTTATATAATTAGAATAGGAAAATGATTTGGTGATTAAGTGATAAATGTTATTTTGGAATATGTTTTCTCTGTTGGGAACAATATTTACTTAAGTAAAATAGAATGATATGTGATTTCATTTGAGGTTTAATGGTGGCTTTTAACTATGTTTTTATTGTGGATTTATAGTTATTTGGTTTATTTATGTAAATGATTAACCTATCATAGAGAATATGTGATTAGGTTAATTACTTTTATGTATGTTACTGTAAGGGTTGTCATTGTTATTTGGAGATATAATTTAACATGGAAGACTATATAATCAAATTTTTTGAATTTTTGGGATTCAATATTAGTTTGGATTATATTGAATTATTTTAAGTATAATTTTTTATTGAATGATAATTATTGATCTTTGGGTATTGTTGGTTTAATTTTAGAAATTAATATTAGTATTTATTTCTCTAAAGGATTATCCTTTTTGGGGATCATATGATCTTGTAATAACCATTTTGGTTTTGTATAATCTCTAAAGGAAATGAAAATATATAGTTTATCATTTGTGTATTATGTGATTCTTTAGAAGTTGATTCTAGCGCTTCAGGTGAGACCGAGTCATCCTGAATACTCATCGTTTGAAAAAAAAGATGATTTAGTGGTAGAAATTTATTAAAGGATACAACTCTACTTAAAAAGTAACTATATATTTTTATGTTCTTAGTAAATATCAAAAATAAATTCCTCAACTTTATGAAATGGAACTTCAAAAAAATGTTGTCCATTTACTTTTCCTGTTGGGAGACTAATGACTATTTACACCATCACAATTTTCTGGTTTTCTTATTGTTTACTTTATCCTAATCAGGTTTTATATCACTCTCCATCATAACATGAAACTTATTTTATCTTCCATATCCATGTTTTCTACATGGAATCCTAGTACGAGTTATCTTGGGTGAACTTTGTACTTATCTTTCTTTCTTTTAAAGTGATAGTTTTATTGACACTTTTTCTGATGTGGGACTTTAAATGAAGTTCCTTAGCCCAATTTTAAAATTGTGAGGACCCAATTTCCAAAAGGGGGTGGGGGAAGAATGTTACACCCCAAGATTATAGTAAGTTATTTTCTTTAAAAGAAATCAATACCTTGCGCTACATGCAACACCGAGTTCAAGCACACCATGACTTATCAAACTCATCATTCCAAAAGTGGTTATGAATAATATTAATTGATTTTTTAAATTTTATATACTACATATAATTTTAGAATCCATATTATGTGTTTCTTAGACATAATATAAGAACAAATTCATTTTTTTCAGATAAAAGAAGTATTTATCAAAAATGAAATTTTACCACCTTTTAATGGAAAACCCTTTTTGAAACCAATTTTTGAGACTTTTATATTTTTAATTTAATGAAATTAAATTCTTCTTTAGAATCATGACATAAAAATTTATTTTACATAAATTTTTGGAACTTTTATGATAACTATTATATTTTGATGAATAATGAAAAATACTAGATTTTAATTTAAGACAACTTTTTTAATCAAAATAATTTATAGTGTTAAAATATGAATTTTAATGGTTTGTAATTATAATTAGATTATATATTTATATCTTAATACAATTTAGGTAATTTTATGTAATTTATCATTTGAATTGGACATAAACAAGTGTTAATCTTTTGATAGTTATTATTTATTAAAAACACGCCTTTTGTTTTGACAATGAGAATTAATTTTAAATTAAATTCAGCCGCATTTGTGGTTTGAATTTGGAAAAATTGATTCCATATTTGGAATTAGGAGGTCCAAATTGTGTAAATAGGTATATTTTATTTTTATACATTGTGAATAATTACTTCGGTAAATATATTTTTTACCATGGTTAAAATGTAAATATGGTAAATAAGGGTACAAAATAATATTATAATAATAATAAATTATCCCAAAAATTGTCCTATTCCTATTGGTGGATACATTTACCACCATGGGTATCCTTGGGAAGATTATGGGACTCCATAAATCCACTTGAGAGTGATAATGAAACTTTATATTAATTAATTTAAAGTAAAGAAAAAATGACATAAACATATATCTTTTAGTAAAAAAAATTTTTACGTGAGGTTATATAAATTATCTTTGTTACTATAAATATTAATAAGAAATATAAAACGATTTTATACAAAATGGTATTTTATTTATAATTTTTAGATATTAAATATATATATTTATTTATGACACAATGATGATGCAGTAATTACCTTCTTAATGAAATATTATAATAGTTTATATTATAAATATTAAAATAAATAGAATTTAAAGGTTTTGATTCCATAAAAGAATTTTATAGGTTAATATATCATTTTAGGGTCGATTAGATAATTTTTTTTCGAAGTGATAAGGTTTTTACGACTTTTACAAAAAAACAAAATACCAAATAGTGTCAAAATTGACATAAATTAGTTTTTAAAACAAATACTATATTATTGGTTGATATAATATTCATAAAAATATAAGGTTCAGAAAAAGGTCTTAAATAATATTAGATATGTTATTAATGAACCAATTTAGGTTTTCTTGGATGTTTAGAGTATGTTTATTAACCTTATAGTGTAAGAAATCAAGAAGACACGGTAAACGTTAAACTATTTAACTAAGAGTTAAATCTAAAATATATGGTTAAAATGGTAAAATAACCTTTTCTAAAACATATTCGATGAAAGGATTTTGACCAATTCCCATTATATCTTCTAAATAAATCATTTTGGAGCCATTATAAACTGAAAAGTATTTTATAATTAAATAATATTTCTTGCTTTTCCAAAAGTGACCCTCACCTCTCTTCTAAAAGGGTACTTCCCTTTCTCTTAATTTCATTCCTCCAAAGCCATTTGGGTCAGACAAACCCTACCCAAATATCTTTCCAAATTCACTCACTTCAACCTAGATTTATTACTTTGACCATAAATCCAACCTAAGGAGCCCTTTTGATCAACTCAAAAGGAAACACCCGAAGAAGAGGTAATAATTTAACCACCCTCTTTCAAGTTCTTTTCTTCTTACACTTCCTATTTATTTTTTGTTTCCATAAAAAAATAATAAATCCAATACCTAATAAATACTTTTATGTTATTATAAATATTTTAAAACCATATTTTTTATTCTATCCATCCTATAAATGAAAAAATCACCATACGTTCGTACGTAAGACTTACCATCTCCACGTTGTGGTGTAGTTTGTTATTCTAACACTTCATTATTTGGATGGGTATAATAATGATTATAACTAATTTAAATGATAAATATAACATGTAAATTATTCTTTATATATCTTATAACATCCAATTACATACAATTTCATCATCAATATAATGATATTGTCGCTCGTGCGTACATACGACTTACCGTCTCCACAAACACGATGAGATTCATTCCGCATCATAATCATTTAAGAATAATTTTCATTTTAATATTAAAAATAATATTTAATAACTTAATATAATTATAGATATGAATAAAATATACTCTATACATAACTAACATGACTTACGTAACAAAACATATAAAGAAAAACGAATCAATTAACAACCAACACAATGATACTTCTGAAATAGTATTAAGAAATAAATATTAGAAGATCATATATGATATAATATTTATGTATTCTGTTCTTGTATAATTTAATAACAATTATTTAACCATTATTCAAGATTTTAACCTACCCAATACCAAGGAAAAGTACTAGGTAAGGGGTTTCTTATGTCACTTTTAATTTTAGTGAGATTTCCATTGTTTTCCACTTATTTATTTCATCTGGTGTATTGTGTACCACCATTTGATGTATTTTATCATAATTATATTTATATTCATGGTATTATGTGATCCATTTTATGGTTATTAACTTTTTTCTTATGACTCTATTGATTACAATGAAATAAGGGGGTTTTATCTCACTTTTATTCTCATGAGATTCATGCTATATTAGCCACTATTACCTTTTTTGTGGTGTATGTACTGACCTTGATTGTATTATTTGAATAAATAATTTAATTTATAGGAATTTAAATCATCATTGGACAATAATTCTTTCATGGGGTGTATGTTAAGTTACCAAATCGGTAAGGGAATCTCAAATTTCAATTTCTACTCATTTGGTTTTACGCAAACTTCATTGATTACTTTACTCCAAGATTTTGTGTAAAATCAATTTTTATTTACTTATTTAGTGATTTACTCTCCCCTTTTTTTGGATATACTTTTTATACACATAATAAATACATTGATAAATTCTCAAGTAATCAATATAAACTAGATAAGAGTAATTTTAACTCAATTTCTATTCATTGAGTTAAACATCCAAGTCATTGGTTTTGTTTTTACAAGAATATGTGTGAATGTACTCTGATTTATTTACATAGAATATCCAATCATATTAAGTGTATTTATATTTTTCATTGATAATTATGTCATTTATTTATCCTTAACTTGAGGATACGACCTTTATAAAGGAATTCATCTTAACTTACATTCCATTGAGACTTCTTTGTTGTTATGTGCCAATTCACTTTTATTTGGTGTATATACTATACATTGAAAAATTATATCATGAATCTATTTATTGTCATGATATTATAAAGTTTTGATTACCTCATTTACTTGTATTTAAGCATATCTCATTTGGTTAGGAACTCTAACTAAAATATCATTTTAAATGTTTTTAAAATTTAATTTTCTAAATAATTCTCATTAATGTCGATGTTTTAAGAATGGTTTTAAGGTTTTATTTATATGTAAATTAATGTTTTAAAATTTAAATTCCTTTTAATAGTTTCATTTTGGTATGGGAAACTTTGATTAAAAAATATATTTTAAACTGATTCTTGAAAAATACTGACAATTTTAAATGTTTTCCTAAAAAAGAGATATTTCTCTCAAATATTTTTACTGATCATTTTCAACTATGCCAATATCCTTTACATGATATTATTCTTAATTGAGGTTAATTTATTATGATACAAATCTTCCATATTGCATTGAAGGTTTTGTGATTTGTTTGAATGTGGATGTATTAATTTTATACCATTCACAGTTTATGGATAAAGTATTGAAATTTCATATGCTAGTTTTAATACAAATGTTTATGTTATGTTTAAAAATTTTCATATGAGTAATTCATTGGATTTATTAAGTGATGGGTGGATATTTCTATAGATCTTCGATGAATCAGTAGGTCACATGAGGCAAACTAGTGTCTTGGCAGAAGGCATTGACAAGATATTTTTATATAGTCTTGGCACAAGGCATTGAATATGTGGTTATGAAGTCTGGAATTATGCATTCCATCGTTATAAAATTATCTATTGATATTACATGTGATTGTTTGACTAGTAGTGAATCCATGTGAATAAGAAAATTGAGTTATTTGATTTTTCTTTACCATATTATGCTGAAGTTTATTTTTAAAAGTCCTGTGTTATAGTCTTATACATTGCCTTAAATGTTTGTTCTTATTTATGATAGTTTCCGCTATATTGTTATCCTTACTAAGCATATGAGCTCACCCCTTTCTTATGTTTTAAGTTTCCTAGGATGAAAAGAAGTATATTATGACTAACCTACATGAATAATCTAAGGGATATAAGAGTGTTCAAAGGGGACACAATGTTGTTTTTTTATTTCATTATGTAATGTAAAACATATGTATGTATCTAGTACTTCCTAGGATACTAAACAGATGGGTCTTTCAGGGCATGATTCCTTGTATCATGCCAATGTTATGTAATATTGCACTGATTCTAGGTAATTGGGGTTGGGGCATTACACCAATGGAAAAAACATCTCCAGTGATCAATTAAATAAGGAATACTCTCACAAACCAAAACATAGATTACTTTCATGAAATGATCAAGCACATTCATAATTTATGCCAAATAAAAACACCACAAAATCTATTCAAAAAAGACTCAAGTAGTTCACCCAAAAAAACAACATCAACAAACAATGTCCCACTTACTTTTCTTTAACCAAACAATTGGGCGTCCTTTAATCCCAACGTTTACCCATGGAATATGTAGGTAGTTAAATAGATCCAAAAAAAATACCTATACCCAATACAAGATAAAGGACCAATTTGAGTTACTTGTATGGGGAGACACAAATATCCCCCTACTATAAGAGACAACTCGAACTTTCCCGAGACAGGATCATGACACTTATAGGGGAGGCCCGAACAGACCCCCCGATACAAGGGCTAAAATCCCATTAGAAATACCCAAAAGAAATTACATAAAATTCATAGTGGGTCTCCCCACCATAAGAACTGAACATCTTAACCAACCATCATGGGCCGTTATGAAAAGATCTGAAAACATAAATAGTTGGGATGACCGCATGGTTAAAGTGCATAATTTGGGATGTTGTGAGCTAACCATACAAATCATTCTTTCTTTATGGCTTCCTAGCACACAGATACTACTAATCGTTAACAAACCATATAGTCAACTATGATGAAACTAAAGATATAAACTATTACCATCATTCATATTGAGGATAGGAATTTGTACAAGGGTTTAAACGACCCAAAGATTTCCCCTGACTACGCACCCGCTTCTCTCCGGGACCTATGGATGGAGCTCAAAAGGTTGAAGTATCTTCAGCCTCATAGTGAGGCTTTGGAAACCCCCTAAACATAACTTATTCTCCAAGTGATACTAACAACCACACAAAAATCCCTGATAAGTTCACCAATACATAACACATTCCAAAATCACTTTATCCTAACCCGAGTTTTCACTAAAACAAGGTCTTAAGAAATTTACAAACATCACACCTGATTTCTTTGGCTGAGAAAAAAACAGGAGGAAAGGAAACATATAATCACCTTCCTCTAAAACAAAGGATTTTAATATTTTTCCAAGGGAGACATAATCCCAACATAACAAAGACTCTCAGGGGATTGCACGACCTTCACCTTTATAGAAAAACGAGCACATGACATCAGAAAGTGTCACCAAACATGACCATTGTTACTAATAGAAACAATACATGGGGGGGGGACATATACAACTTCCCAAAACATCACAGAATTCCAAAAAGTGGCCATAATATCCTCTCATGACCATATCCCTAAAATTAGTGTCTTAACATGAACTCCTACTTCATAGAGACTAAAAAGGGCACAGAGGCCCTCTTAGGCACCATCCAGACACTCATCCACACCAACAACCCAGACCACTTCCATCTTCGATGAATCAGGTAACTTAAGAAACTATGGTCTCCTTCATCATTCGAAAGGCAGTCTCTTGCTATAAGAGTATCCAAAAATAAAAGAAAGGAAATGTTGTATAGTTATTCTACAAATATCGACAAAATATTCCTTTTATTGATCAAGTAGAATATTTTCCAGTGGAGAAACAATCTGGGCTACACTTCATCCATGCACGAACCCTTAATGGTGGCGTACATTATCCAATGAGAAAACCCAACAACCGAAAAAGATGGTCCATTGGTCAAGGCATGTCATAAACTAGATCAAAACACATAAAGAGAACCACCGTAAAGGCATCCTGAATCATTTCTCAGAAGAGACCACTAACCAGCCTTTCTGCCCAACTTACCGACCAAACACAAACCCAAAACACCATTCAAACCAGAGGGGTTATTAGACTCAAACATCCTACAAAATCAACATTTTAAAAAATAAATAAGACAAACCATCCTAAACCAGTCATCAATACATCATGTTTGCTTTTAAAAACACATCTTTGAAAACAAATGGTTCATCTATTAGCATATCCGCTAGTGGTACCCCATGGGCCTCACACATGCATGTTTCCATGCCACCGGGAACCCTCCTCCTATCAATACCAGCACTTATCTAGTCATTCCATTAGCCATAAATCATCGCATATAACCCAATTCATGTGGGAAATCATTAAAATACTAAAGGTTAAAACAAAAATTACTTTCACTTTTCAAAACCAAAACAATCAACCAATACTTCCTTTTTCTCAAAACCGCTAACCGCAGAATCAAACCAAATTACATCTTACAAAAAATTTTAGAAAGGAAATATCATTCAAATGAAAAATCACTTTAAATATATTCAAATTAATTTCAAGACATCTCATCCCATTAAAAAACTATCAATAGTATATAAAATTCTATTGGAAACACTTTTTCAAAACCAACTTTAACAGAGTTCCTACTTTTAAAAGAGTTGTAAAAACACCATGTTCCCTTTCAAAACGATTTTGAAATTTTAGTTCCCCCATTTCAAAATTCAAACCTTTTATCTTTATTATAAAATAATTTCAAAAAAAATTACACTTCTTAAAATCATGTCTTTTTTGCTTTAAAACCAGACATCCATGATTTCCAAACTGAAGGACACAAGACAATGAAAGGGGAAACTAGTTTTGGTGGGTGACTTGGACATATAGTTGGAGGCCATATTCCAATAAATTCATCATCATAGAGAGTGTTATATGGAATATCCCTATCTCCACATGGATTTCCAGGCCCTGCGATCTCACTTAGACCATTAACCCAACTCTCTTTTCAATTCCCTTAATCATCATCAAACCAAGAAAACAAAAGGACGTAGACAAATACCGATGTCCCATGGTGGCTCAAATCTTTTCATGAGGTGTGGTGATCAGGAAAACTACCTATAACTGGAATTCTAGGTCCTGAAAATCCTAACTCCAGACTATCCCGATTGCTCCCTAAATAACATGACCCAAAGAGTTAACTTGAACCTCCTCTAATACCATTGTTTCACCAACCAGATATAGTCCACATCCAAACCAGAACCCGACCCAGCCCATGGGAAGTTCTGAAGGGAATTTCTGATCCCCATAGGTTAGAAAAAGTTCTTGGGTATCATTAAAATGAATTTGGGAATGATTAACCCGAGTTTATAAAATTAAAACAAAAAACTAAACCAAGAATCCAAATACAATTTTTTCAAACGAAAACAACTTTTACTAACATTCAGAACTGAATTAAATTTTTTAAAAAATGTTTAAAGAAAATTAAAAAGTTACAAAAAAAATTACAGCCCAATAACCATCCACATGGAAATAGGTATCACCCTCAAGCCATCCCCACAATACAACACTATGATGAACCACTAGAAACCCTAACAACTGGCACTAAAAACTCTACCCAAAACTGTGACAAAAAAAACAAATTCTACTAACACCCAAAGGTGTAAGTATGGTGTGATTAAAATCCTAGTAGGATACAGCCAATAATATATTCCATGTGACAAACATTTTAAGACAAAAATAAAATCAAGTTTTGTAAATAAGAAATGCTAGTGATAGTTTCTAAAAGATGCAACATTAAAACAAAAAAAATTTGTGGGGGGATATTTTAAAGAGAAGAAGATTTTAAAATAAAAAAACATGATTATAAATTTTCAAGGAAATCATGCCATAGGCCAATGGTAAGAACAAAATATCGAGTGAGCACAAGCAACGAGAAATAAGCCCTAGGCACTAGCTCACTTTGGGTCTGAGGTACCTCGTATCTCGGTGAGAGTAAAGAGCATAATATCTGTTCTCATGCATGATTCACAAGTATGAAACATACCCATAACATAGTGGTCCCCAATCATCATCATTATCATAGTTTATTTAGTGTTTTAAGCGTCAATATTTCTATGTGAAACTGAGGAGAAACCCCATGGGATCACTAGCATACAAGTACACGTCCACCCACCTAGATATCCAGGTTTCCCACTTGTACTCAAACAAGTTCAAAAAGACAAGAAATATAATTTTCACATTAAAATATCACCTCCACATCACAAATTGTCCAAAAAAACCACATGTACATCACAAAAGTCACAAAATAGACGTTTTCATTGAAATTAATTTTGAAATCAAACTCACACCACAATAGGCCACAACACTTTTCACATTTCTTTAAAACTTCAAAAAATAATTTATTTTTTTTAAAACCATTAAATGATGTCAAAATTCACATAACATCACACACACATATCAAATAATACCATTCTCACCGATAAAATTCATTTTGTCAACAAACTCACAAGAAACAGCCCACCACCATGTTTATCACCCACAACACAATTTAGTAAAACACTTAAACAATTTACAAAACATTTTAAACATGTTTGACATTGAAAATCAAGAATTTACCTTTAAAAAACCTATATTAGGTAGACACAGTCACCCAAATAGTACATATACACCCTTTTCACACGTATTTTAACCAAATAAAACCTTTACAATTTTCATAAACCCATCCCAAGAGGAATAAACTTGTTTGGAACACAAAACATATTTCAAAACCCTCATTCAAGAAAAAAATCATACCAATACCAATCCAAAACATAATTGGAATCCCCAACACTATTTATTAAATCGCCCTAAATGTTATAAAAATATCTTAAATAATACCACAAAATGGTACACATGAAAAACACCCATTATCATAAATAACTTTCAAGAAGTACAACATGGTTTTACACATTAAACCCATTCAAAGACCCCCTTTCTAGTACCACATGACTCTAATACATTAGAAAACCATAATTTTATGCCCCTTTAAACACAAATAAATCACTTTCATATGTTATAAAATACACCTAAACATTACCCCAAGAGTAACATAGGAAAAAGAACCCAATTTCAAGCTAAAATTCAACTATAAAATTAATCTTTTAAACAAATCACTCAAAAAAAGTTTTCACACCACACACACAGATTATTAACAAGATAAATTAATAAACCAAGCAATCTAACTCATCATTAAATGGTTACACATTTAATTGCCTCAGAAAATTGTCAAAACCCTCAAAGCATGGTGCAAAACCTGAACCGCACCTCCACCGCACCACGAGGGATACAAATCCAGCCCTAGGACACAATATTTCACAAAAAATACTCAAGGTTAGACCCCAGGTACGAACCCTAGATTTTGGACACATTTGAACATCATAGAAGATACAAGAAAACTAAAGGAAGATGGGAGAAACATAGAAGGAATCACTAACCTTGAATAATCTTGGAGTTTCCCCACCAAAAACCCCATAAAAGATGGGTTTCATAAGAGATTGTGGGTACTTAGAGATCCCATGTATTCTGGGTTCTAATGGGGGAGAAATGGGATGGATTAGATTTATTTCTGGGAGGGAAAAATGGAAATTGAAAAAAGATTTTAATGAGCTGGACATACCTGCACGGTTTGGAATAGTGCGACCAAACCGTGCGGCCTGTCCTGGCCACCCAAAAAGTGGTTTTTACCTCTAATTCCAAGGGATTAAAAGGGGTAAACCAAGGGGAAAATATATTAAAATGATAGAGGATAAAAAGTACCAAAATAAAATATCCTTTTCAACCCAAAACTCACCAAACTTATGGGTATAAACCACCTCAACAACTTACCCCACAAGTGGTGCCACTAGGAGTGTTACAAAACCAACTCCAAAAATTACACAACCTAATACCGTAATTTTGAAAAAATTAGAGGTCAATTACCACACAAGACCTCCAAGAATAAGGTCACAGATGAATAACACAAGAAGATCCAAAATTTCAATCCCAGAACACCATGAAACCAAGAGAAAGCTAAGATCGAAAAGTGGACTTTAATAAAAGCATGGAATTGAAAATCTAGGTGTAAAAATTCTCCCCACCATAAATATTTCATCCCTCAGAAAGACACAACAAGGCTAAAGCAAAAAACCAACACAAACAGATAAACCAAGATGAACTCCCTTGCCATGCTTCGCCACCAAAGTCCAAAACACATCCAGTGATCAGTTAATGAAAGAATACTCTCACAAACCAAAACATCCATTACTTTCTTGGAATAATCAAGCACATTTACAATTTATCCCAAATGAAAAATCCAAAAAATATATCTGAACAAGACTCAAGCAGTTTACCCAAATAAACAACAACATCGTACAAGGTCACACTTACTTTTCTTTAACCAAACCGTTGGGCATCCTCCAATCCCAACATTTAGCCAAGGAAGATGTAGGTAGTTAGATTTCTCCAAAAAAGACTACTTACAACCTAGAAAAGACAATGGACCAATCTGAGTTACTTATATAGGGAGAAAAAAATGGGCCCCCACTATAAGAGATTACTTGGACTTTCTCGAGAGCGGATCATGACACTTGTAGGGGAGGCCCAAATGGACCCCCGATAGAAGGGGTAAACTCCCTTTAGAACTCTCCAAAATAAATACATAAAATTACTAGGGGGTATCCCCACCATAAAAACCAACCATCTTTACCTACTAGCAGGGGACGTTATGGAAAGATCTGAAAACATTAAGAGTTGGGGAAACTACATAGTTAGACCACACAAGTTGGCAAGTTGTGAACTAACTGTGCTAATAATTATTTCTACATGGATTCCTATAACATAGTCACTAATAATATTAAACAAACCGTATGATCCACCATGACAACACCAGAGGTTTAAACTATTAAAATATTTTATATTGAGTATAATACTTTTTTACAAGGGTTTAAATGACCCTGAGATTTCCCTTGAATACGTTCCAGCTTCTCTACAGGACCTATGGATGGAGCTCAAATAGTCTAAGCATCTTCAACCTCTTAGTTAGGCTTTGGAAGACCCCTAAACGAAACATCTTCTCCCTGTTATACGAACAACCACATAACAATCCCCTATAAGTTCACCAAGATATAACACATTCCAAAACTCACTTTACCATAACCTGACAATTCACTGAAATAAGGGATTATAATATGCACTCACACCACACCCTGTTTTTTTCGGGTGAGAAAAAATAGAAGGAAAGGAATCATATAATAACCTTCCCCTAAAATAGAGGATATTGAAGTTTTTACAAGGGAGTCATACTACTAACATAACAGAGACTCTCAGGGGATTTCACGACCTTCAACTTTATAGTCAAACATGCACATAAAATCACAAGGAGTCACCAATCATGACCATTGTGACTGATAAAAACAATAAATGTGGGGGGAGGGGGGGGGGGGGTGTATACAACTTCCCCAAACATCAAAGAATTCCAGAAAGTGGCCATAACATCCTCTCATGACCAGATTCCTATCCTTAGTGTTTTAATAAGAACTCCTGCTTTATAGAGATTACAAAGGGCCCAAAGGCCCTCTTAGTCACCATCCAGACACTCATCTAAACTAACAACCCCAAACCACTTCCAACATCGATGAATCAGGTAACTTAAGAAACTAAGGTCTCTTTTAACCTTCGACTATAACTATCCCAATATAAGAGGATCCACAAAGAAAATAAAGGAATGGGTGTAGAATAATTCTACAAATATTAGAAAATTTCTATTATATTGATCAACTGGAGGATTTTTCAGCGGCGAAACAATCTGGGCTGCACTTCAGTCATGCAACAACCTTTAATAGGGGTGTACATTATCCAACAAGAAAACCCAAGGTCCCAAAAAAGCTGGTACATTGGTCAAGATATACCATAAACTTGATCCAAACACATGTAGGGAACTAGCGTAATGTCATCCTGAATCATTTCTCAGAAGATAAAACTAACCAGCCTTTCAACCCAGCTTACCAACCAAACACAAACCCAAAACACCATTCAAATATTAGGGGTTCTTGGACTAAAACATCCCACACCATCAAAATTTTAAAAAACACATAGGATATACCATACCAAACCAATCATCAAGACATAATTTTTTCCATTAAAAAAATATCTTTGGAAACAAATAGTTCAACTATTAGCGTGTCCACCAGTGGTACCCCATGGGCCTCACACATGCATGTTTGCGTGCCACCGGGGACCCTCCTCATATCAATCCATCACTAAGATAGTCAAGCCATTATCCATCCATAATCCAATATAACCCCATTCGTGAGGTCGATCGTGGAAATACCAAAGGTTAAAAAAAATTAATTCCACTTTTTAAAACCAAAACAATAGACCCATACTTCCTTCTTCTCAAAAAACCGTTAACCACAAAATAAAACCAAATTAAAACTTACCAAAATTTTTAGAAGGAAACAATGATTCAAAGGAAATATCACTTTAAATATATTCCCTTAAATTTAGAACCATCTCATCCCATCAAAACACCTTTCAATAGTTTATAAAACTCAATTGGAAACACTTTTTCATAACCGACATTAACATAGTTCCAGATTTCAAAAGAGGTGTAAACACACCGTGTTACCATTCATAAAAATTATGAAATTTTAGTTCCCCATTTAAAATTCAATTATTCTCTCTTTATTATAAAATAATTTCACAAAAAATTTACGCTTCTTAAAACCATGTAATTTTTTCTTTAAAACCAGACTTCAATGATTTCAAAACTAAAGGACACACAACAATGTGAGGGGAATATCCCTGGATCCACATGGATTTCCAGGCCTTGGGAGCTCACTAAGTCCATTAACCCAACTCACTTTTAATTCCCCTTAATCATCATCAAACCAAGAAAACCAAAGGACTTAGACAAATCCTGACTTCCCTTTGCGGATCGAATCATGTCATGAGGTGTGGTGATCAGGAACACTGCCCTTAACTAGAATAGCATGTCCTGACAATCCTAACTCCAGACTATCCTGACTGCTCCCTATATAACATGACCCAAAGCATTAACCTAAACCTCATCTTATACCATTTTGTGAGGAACCCGATCTGGTCCCCATCCAAAATGGCACCTCACCCAGCCCGTTGAAAGTACCAAAAGGTGTGTCCAATCCCCACAGGCTGGAAAACATTGCTGGGTATCATAAAAAGTAGTTTTAGAACAATTTACATGAATTTATAAACCTAAAACAACAAACAAAACCAACATACCAAATCTAGATTTTTCAAACCCAAAAAACTTTTACTAAAATTCAGAACTGAATTACAATTTTTTAGACATTGTCAAAAAAATTACAAAGGTAAAAAATCAATAATGACAGCCCAAGAACCATCGTCATGGAAGGAGGAACCGCCCTCAAGCTATCTTCACAATACAACACCATAATGAACTGCTAGAAACCCGAACCACTAGGACTAAAAAATTTACCCTAAAATTTGACTAAAAATAATAGTCTACTTTCAACCAATGATGTAAGTAGGGTGTGAGAAAAATCCCAATTGGATACCAACACTAATATATTTCACGTGACAAAATTTTAAGACAAAAATAATTGGATGTTTTTTAAATAAGAAATTCTATTGATAGTCTTTAAAAGATGCAATATTAAAACTAAACAATTTTGAGGAGGGATATTTTAATAAAAATAAGAATTTAAATAAATCCATCATGATACTTAATTTTCTAGACAATAATACCATATGTTTATGGTAAGAACAATATATCAAGTGGTCTCAAGCAATGGGAAATAACCCCTAGGCACTAGCTCGCTGTGGGTCCCAGGTAACTCATATTTCGGTGAGAGTAACCATCACAATATCTGTTCTCGTGCATGAGTCACTAGTATGAAACATACCCATAACATAGTGTTCCCGAATAATCATCATTATCAAAGGTTAATTAATGTTTTATGCTTCAATATCGGTACGTGAAATTGAGGACAAACCCTACGGGATCACTGGTATAGTAGTACACTTCCACCCACCTAGATACCTGAGTTTTCCTCTTTTACTCAAACAAGTTCAAAAAGACATGAAATATAATTTGAAAATGAAAATATCAAATGCACATCACACATTGGAAAAAAATCCCACATGTATATCACAAATGTCACAAAATATAATTTTTCATTCAAATTCATTTTGAAATCAAAGTGACAACAAAATTTCCCATAAACGTTTTCATATTTCTTTAAAACTTCCCCAAATCCTTAAATTTTTTTATAAAACCATTCAAAGATGTTCCAAACTACATAAAATATGAAAAAAATATCACATAATACCCTTTTCACCTTCAAAATTCTTTTTGTCAATAAACTCACACGAAAGAGCCCACAACCATGTTTCACACCCACAACACAATTTAGTAAAACACTTTAGCAATTGACAAAACATTTTAAAAAATTTTGGCATTAAAAATCACCACTTTAACTTTCAAAAACCCATAGTAGGTGAATATACTCATCCAAACAGTACATATACACCCTTTTCCCACTTCCTTTAACCACATAAAACCTTTACAATTTTCATAAACCCAACCCAAGAGGTATAACCATGTTTGGAACATAAAACACTTTTCAAAACGTTTATTCAAGACCAAAATCGAACCAATACCAATAAAAAACAAAATTGGAATCCCTAACACCAATTATTAAATTGCCCCAAATGTTCTAAAAATATCTCAAATAATTCCACAAAAAGGTACACATGAAAAACACACATTATCATAAATCAGTTTCAAGAAGTACAACATGGTTTTACACATTAAACCCATTAAAAAACCCCTTTTAAAGGACCACATGACACTAAGGCATTAACAAACCAGAATTGGAAGCTCATTTCAATACAAATAAATCACTTTCATATTTTATAAAATACACCCAATCACTACCCCAATAGTCTCACATGAAAAGCCCCTAATTTCAAGATAAAATTAAACTATAAAATTAAACTCTTAACAAAATCCATCAAAAAATGTTTTTTAACCCCAAAAAATAGATTTTAAACAGGATTAATTAATAAATCAAACAATCTAACTCATCATAAAAAGGGTACACATAGGACCACCTACTAAAATTTTCAAAACCCTCAAATATTTGGCGGTCGAAAAGTTGTTTTGTTTCCACTAATTTATACGGGGTAAAAGAGGGAAATAAAGGGGAAAATATTGGCCAAGGATAGGGGAGAAAATGTACCAAAATAAACCATTCTTTTCAACCCAAAACTCACCCAACTCATGGGTACAAACCACCTTAACAACTTACCCCACAAGTGGTGCCACAAGGAGTGTCGCAAAACTAACTCCAAAATGACCACAAACTAAAACCATAATTTTGAAAAAATAGGAGGTCACATACCACCAAATACCCCAAATAATAAGGTCACATATAAATAATATAAGAGGAACAAAAATTTCAAACTCAGAACACCCAGAAACCAAGAGAAAACTAAGATCCAAAAGAGGATTTTAATCAAAGCATGGAATTGAAAATCTATGTGTGACAAGGGAATAGGCTGTGTGATGATGTAGAATGATAAATTTATATCCAACACCTCAAGGAAGTTGATAGTTCCAAAAAATAACTATCCAGCTATTATTTGGAGTTGGATTCTGTGAAATTCCTACTGAAAATCTAGCAACATTATCTCTACAGTGAGAAATTTGAAGTATATACAGATCATAAGAGCATAAAATATATATTCACATTGAATAAGTTTAATATTCTCTTGTGAAGAAAGTTAGAGATGATCTTGGACTATGAATTCTCAATCTATAACCATCACGATAAATTAAATAAATTTTAAGACAATCTAAGTACAAAGGATTTTGTAACCTTATCAGCGATGATAATTTAGAAGGATCCAATATTATTATACATGAAAAGAATATACATCAATATAATAATGGAAATAACATCATTATTACTTTATCAAATGATTTCTCAACCATCACTTCTGAATAATATATAGGTTTATCAATGGTATAATGTGGAAATAAAAAAGAAGTTTGACTCTATAAGAAAAGGTAAATCCATAGAGTTCAAAATTGATGAAAAATGAAGTGTAAGGTTTGGGTATTGACTATGTGTACCATTAAATATTGAGATAAATAGATAATTTTTTAATGATAAAATTAGATATACCTTCTCCATACATCCAAGGGACCTGATAATATATCAAGATATCTCAGAGAACAATCAGATGGACAATATGAAAAAGAATATTTCATAATAAACATCAAAATTCCTAGTACGTCAGAAGGTGAAGGATGAAATACAAAATTACAAGGTAATAAATAAACTATAAACCATTCCTATATGGAAATGGTAAAAACTCACTATAGACATTTTCACTGGTCTTCTGAAGAAATCAAGAAGAAATAATTCTATATGGGATATGGTGAATCATATTATATTTATTTCTCACCTCATTGAAATTCATGAGGACTTATCACATGAATAACTTGAAATGATATATATTAGGTAAGTGTTGAGGCTACATGGAAAACCACTATCGATTTTATATGTCTGATATATGAGATTTAACTCCATGTTTATGAAGTGTATCCAACATTATCTAAAAACTGAGTTGAAATTCAATACTTCTTTTTCACCAGAAAACCGATGGACCATTTGAGAAAACTATATAGATGCTTGAAGACATGTTGAAAGAATGTTTGATAGGCTTAAAATTAAATTTTTATCAATTTATTCCTCTATTTTAATTATCATATAATAAGAATTTATCCTCAAGAATCCAAATGGTGCTATATGAAGCCATTTATGGGAAGCAATTTAGAATATATATGTGCTAGGATGAAAATGGTGAAGTCATGTTGCTGGGACCTAAAATGGTTGAGGGAATGGTAGAAAAGGTTAAAAGCATTCAGTAGAAAATCCGGGCTCCTCAAAGTTGAAAAACAAGATATGGTTCCCATCATTGATGATTCTTGAAGTTTGAGATTGGAGATAAGGTATTACTTCACATATCTCCATGGAAGAGAGTCTAGATATTTATAAATAAGGGAAAGCTAAGTCCTTGGTACATCATCCGCTTTTGAGATTCTTGATCCCATTAGATCCATGGATTATCAGTTAGCACTCCCACTAACCCTTTCTCAAGTACCTGATGCATTCCAAGTATGAATCTTAAGGACGTACATACCAGAAAACTCACATGTAATGATTTCAGAGGTGGTATACCAAGAAAATGATTTCTCTTATGTGGAGTAGATGATGAACATCTTGGAACAAGGAAATAAAGTTCTATGCAGTAAGATAGTTCACCTAGTCGTAGTACTATAATGAAAGCATAAGTACGAGGAGGAAACAAGGGAACTGAAGGAATTTATTAAGGATAATTTCTCTCACAGGTTTTTACCTTAGTATGTAAAATAAAAATTTAAAGGGGTAAATTTTTTAGTTGGGGAAGGATGCGATGACCCTAAATTTTTATTAATAGAGTTTTATCTCTAATTATATACTTGTATCATATTAAGTAATATAATATTATATAACAAACATACACCATAATATAACACCAAAAAAATTTTATTATATTAATTTTAACGTTACATTTATAGAATAAAAATGGCCATAAGAATAGAATGTATTTCAACGTGACAAAAATTAAATAAAAAATTACTAAAATATGAAAATTTAGACCTTCTCAACCCCCAAAAAAACCATACTCATGAACAACTGTAATGAAATAAAGAAGAATGTTAGTAATCCAATATGTATTTTCAAGATGATAATATATAACCCTTATTTAAATATTATTGAATAAATAATTAATGAAAATGAGGTATTTATAGAATGTAGGGAACCTATAAGACCGTTACAAGTCTAGCCTTTATAATAGTAATTTGACTGTTAAAATAGTAACATGACCATTATAATAGTAATTTGACCATTAAGAATAGTAACCGAACCATTAGAATAGTATCTTCACATATTTAGGTGTAATATAATATTTTGGTATATTATGAAATGTAATGATGATATATTTATATCATGGTACATGTAAATTAATGTTTTAAAAATGATACATGAAGTGTTTTCTTTTTTGTAAAAAATAAATGTTTATAATGAAATTTTATAATATATATAATAATTTAAAATATAGTTAATTTTTATAAAATGGTCTTATAAATTCATATTATGGTATATTATAATGACAATATAATTTTTTGATACCATAAGTAATTTCTGAAAGGGACATAAAATTGTTTATAAAATTAAAATTGGTACTTTTCAATTAAATTAGGATTTTAATTAAAAAATAAATTTATCATATTGATAATATTATTTTTATAAAATGGATATATTTTTTTTATCGACACATCTAAAAATTGTTAGTTTTATTTTCTGGTATTTTTATAAAATAGTATATTCTTTTGAACAATAAAATTCAAAAAAATACTTTATTTAATATTATAATTTAAAAACATGAATGTTTGATTCATTCCAAATGTAATAAACCATTATTTAAAAATAAAATCCATTATTACTATATACAGTAACAAAAATAAATACTATTGATAGTCTTGTGCCTAAATTATAAATAATTGAATATAATATTAAAAAAACACCCCTTCCCCTATAAATAACACCCCTTATCCTCAATCTTTCTATGAATTGAATCATTCGATGGTTCTACCAAACTCTATCCTCTCCACTCTCACAATTTCCCTCAAATCCATTTTCTTATAAAAAATCTAGTACCAAATTTCCCTAAGGAGTTTCTCAAGGAGACAATATTCAAGAGGTAAAATTTTAAAATTTACTCTTCTAAAATTATATTTGTATTATGTATTCTACTTATCTTTATAATACAACAGTACTTAATGACTTCAGTGTTAAAAATATTTATTATTTTTGTTGGGTTAATGGAATATTAATCTTCTACCCTCCATTATTTCATTCTAAAATAAAAGTGTTGTTTTTACATAAAAGGTTGGTTCACCACCCCTCTGAGCAACTCATGTTATTTTTCTCCCCCACCTTCATAGATAGTTGTAAAAATATTATTATTAATTTTAAATATGACCGTAATAAGTTTTTTATATATTTTTTTAATTTATGTAATCTTTTAATAACTATTTAACTAAATAAAAATATATATGTTCAAGATGGTCGATAAAATGACCTAAATCAACTAAAAATTTGACATTAATATTTTTACTAAAATAATAATTCCTATATCATAAAACACAGGTTAATTTAGGACTATTTCAAATTTGGGAATAAATTAATACAATTTCATTTCAATTATGAATTATTTGTCCCACTTTACAAGAACATCAATAATTATGAACATGTGACCCGACCTTAAAACCATGAAATAAATGTTACTGGAATAAAAAAATTACACATTATTCCTATTTGAAATGATTATATATGAACATAATAAAATTATAATAAATAAAATAATTGATTAATTTTTTATTATTTAATTAATTAATTAATCTATATTTTTTATCTAGGATACTATGTGAAAGAGGAGGAATAGATTCAAATATAAGGTAAGGGATCTCTCCAAACTAGTCTTCTTTAGGTAATGAAATTTATCACTATAACTAAATTTATATCTCTAGTTAATTTTTGAAGTTATTATAAATTATTTATATATGTCTCTAACATATATAAAAAGATTATTATACCTTCCTATGATGGGTTAATACATTCCATTTGTTCCTTTCTCAAATTCAACCCATTTCCTTCCATGGGTAATTTTTTTATTTATACCCTAAGATTTCATTAATTTTATTGAATACATAAGATTTTACATTTTTAAAAAGTTCACCTAGATATCAATCATATTCATTGGGTAATGGTTTTCTCTAATGATACATTATGTATGGGATTTTGGAGTAAACCAAATCCAATTTGAGACTCCGTCCACTAGGTGATGTTGTTGTGCCAGTTAGTCTTTAATTATGTTTTTGTCATGTTATATGTTTCTAAAACATTTTTACATAGCCTTGATCATATTATACCATGAGAATTATGATATTTCCCCTATAATTATTCATGATCCTTATCTTTGATGATATCATTTTATATCATTTGACTCACTTATTATGATTCCCTGACATGTTTATTCCCTTACTATGTTTTTTAGATCACCCCATTTTTTATATATAACCCCAAGTTGTCCTATGTTTTTAGAGATCTTTAAGAATAATAAAATAAATATATTTTATTTTATATTCACTTTTATGTATTATGAACCTAGTCTTCTAATGATACCTTAATGTTTGTTCCTTTGGTTGTATTTAATTGACATTTATGTAAAAAACATGTAATAATATGTGTAAAAGATTTTGTATCTATATAGGTCATAATTAAATCATATAAAAAATAATAATAACGAAATAATTATAATTTTTATAAATTAATTATAATTTTATAACCAAATATGAATGATGGTAATGAAAAATGACTATGTTACAATCCGGGAGACGATAAGTCATACGTACACATGAGTCACGTTTAATTTTTCATAGAACATGAGTAAAAGAAGATAAGTATTATTTTTTATTTATAGAATAATAATTATTTAATAAATACTATATTATTTATTTAAATTTACTTATATATAGTAGCACATAGTTTTAGTCATGAAAAATGAATCACATCACTTCATAGAGAAGGTATTCCACATGTACACATGAGCGATGTTATCATTTTTGAATAGATAGAATGGTATGAAAATAGATGATAAATTATCGTTAAATAATAATAAATATTTCATGAATATATTATATAAAAATTAAATCTATCATTATAACCATCCATGAGAGGTAGGGATGGAATACGAATTACATTGGTTCATGATGTGATAATCCGCCATACACACAAACGATTGTTACATTTCCCATTTTTTTGAAAGGATTCATGGATATTGATTATATAATTAAAATAAATAAATACATGTGCATACAATATTTTATTATTATTTCATCATGGTTTAAAAATAATTTAATTAGGTAGAAGATAAATAAAACTAAAACATTTGGTTAAAAGTTATACATCTTCTTTAAAAACATTATTTTCTTTACAATACATTCCCTTCGAGGTTAGTATTATAAACAAAATAATATATCTATAACATGGGGAGGGATATTATAAATGGATTTGGGTAGGTCCCATTTTATAAGTGCGGGGGGGGGGGGATTCTTGGAATTTCAAAAATTATTAAATTAATATAAATTAATTTTCTTATAAAAATTGTAAAAATTGATATACTTTGATTATAATTTAAATATAATATGATTATGTGTCTAATTACTTTAATTAAATAAAATTTGGACATGTTTCGGTAACGTTTTTACCATTATCTATTTTTTATCCCCTGTTATCCCTTTTGATAATTACATTGATCTCAACGTCTTTTACTCCACATTAGTCAACAAAAGCTACTTTAAAAGTAAAAATAACTCATAAAAAAATCATGTTAGGTATTTGAACCATATTAAATTCACTTTAACAAATCTAGTATTTTGATCAAATTTAAATCATTTAATGAATTA
This sequence comes from Viscum album, assembly GCA_963277665.1. Taxonomy (NCBI): domain Eukaryota; kingdom Viridiplantae; phylum Streptophyta; class Magnoliopsida; order Santalales; family Viscaceae; genus Viscum; species Viscum album. Next base: position 1,790,270,179 of record OY728146.1, read on the forward strand.
TTATTTATTATAAAATATAAATAATTTCATTTTTATGAATATATTAAATATTATAAAATAATGTGTCTAAATCAAGAAAATTGGTTTTAAAATGATATAAATTAGAATATAAAGAGAATATAGTCTTAATAAAATAATCCAATCAAATTTGTACAGGTTTATCTATCATTTTAAACCCTAAACATTAGTTTAACCCCTTGGTTTTGGTAATTAATTTTTCAATATTAAATGGTTATAATTTTAATTATAAGATGAAAATTTCATAACAACAGGTGATGAGATGAATTTTTTGTACATTTATCATCCTAATTATTAACTTTAAATATTTTTATGATTTTTAAATAATTTAATAAAATATTATTTAACATAAATATCATTAATGTAATTTTAAGAACAATTAACATAATTTTACATTGAAAACAACATTAAAACGTTGGAATTAAAAACATAAACATTTTAAAATTATATAATTTTTTATATTAATCTTAAAAATTCATGGGAAAATTTAAATCACCCAAAACATATTACTTTTATAGTTTCCAAAAAATAATTTACTTTATTTTTCTACAGCTTTTAAAAGAATTGCATTAGTGTTGTGTAAACATTTAATGTAATTATTTAATCACTAAAAATAAAAAATAAATTATCATGATAAAAAAATATATTTGATTTAAAATAAAAATTTATAACATGTCATATATCTTATAATCCTGGTCACAAAATATTATAAATATTCAAATTAAGAGAGTGACATTTTTGACTTTACATTTAAAGAAAATAATATAAATGTTATAATCAAAGTAAAGTGGAAATATGTGGCCACATATTATAATTTTTGATGATTATAGATAAAATATACTCATCCAATGAATCATATCCAAGTGTTAGTTTTATTTTAGACCTTTTCATATGATTTTTAACCATAATTACTAGATTTATGTCTATCATGGTAATAAAAAGTTAATATGAATACTATTCATAATGATACAAAATAAAATGATAAATTTAAACCTAATGATTCGAAATATGAGATGATTTTTTTCAAGATTCAAAGTATATAGGTTTAATTAATTTAATTATGATTAAAACAAAATATGCAATGATAAACAGTTTTTAGAAAAAATGTGTTTTTAATCCCATAAATGAACTTACACCCAAATTAAGTATAAAAATTATTCTTATTTAATTAACCAGATTGTGTATATGTGAAATAAAATTATTTTATTTTATGATCAAATAGTATTTTTAAATTAATTTATTCATTGAAAATAAGTGAGAGTTGTACAAAAAATCTGTATTTTTCACTATTCACTAAAAAAATCAATCCTTAAAAAAAAACTACAAAAATTTCAACATAAAATTATTTTGATACGCTAATTTAAAAAATTATAAAATTTATATAAAATAAAATTTTTAATGTTCCAAAAATCAATTATAGTATTATCTCATGAAAATCAATAACAACAATATTTGAAGAAAATGATTTTTTGGAGGCCTAAAACGACTTCACTAAAAACCTGAGTGCTTATTTACTATGAATTTATCTATAATTTATTTATTTATAAGTGCCTTTATATATTTTTCATAATATGGTTAATTATTTTCAAACACTCCAATATAACTTCTAGGTTATAACTATAACATTTAAATGTTTACATTTCATGGTTCGCTTAAACTCGGTGTTGCAGACTGTACAGGCTTCCGAACATAGAGTTATTTTATAATATCAAGATATTACATGACTAACCTAATATTTTTGGAACTGATTAACTCAAGAGGGGATTTAATTGAGTTCCGAAAAAAAATTCTATTAAAAATTATTTAAAACAAAAGCTCTTAGGTTAAATAAAAACAACCCTCTTAATCAAAAAAATAGTATAATATAAGTTTGTTTGTTAAAAATATTTCTAAAAAAGGGATTAAGGATCGATTAAAATAATATTTGAAATTACTTTAAATTTAAAACCAATTTAATTAATCAAATAATTTCTATAAAAAATGGTTAAAATTAACTATAATAGTATATGTTTTGTTCATATATTTAATAACAAATGTATTTTACCCATTGAAATAAAGAAAAAAAAAACTGAAATACAAAGGGTGGTAAAAAAGGGTCCATTATCTATCTGAGATCTAATCCCCCCCACATTGAAATAACCCACTTACAAGAATATTAATATATCAATTATATGATCCACAACCAAGATCAGGTATACAAACAAAAGAACATAGATTGTCTACGATTAAATCCACTTCAATTATTGTATGCATAAAGAAAAAAAAAGTTCTATAAAGGAACTCTTCCACAGCTCCCCTGGGAAAATAGATAAAAGTGTTTGAGATAATATTGGGTATTATTTAGTTCCATAATAAGAGAAAATGTGTAAATAAACCAATTAAAAAGAAATCACTACTCAAAAGAAAAGAAAAAAAAGAGTGATAAAAAAGTAAAAATAGAAAGATGTATTTTTTCTTAGTATATGACAATTTAGATACTCAAATATCCTCATATTTATCTTGGAGAAGTCATCGAACAAGTCTCTCTAAAATTTTAAGAAAATAGATTATCTTAAAGTTATTCTTTTTATATTCACATATCTATTAATTCACTGTTTGAATGGTTCTGGTTCTTTTGTATATTCCAAACATTCACATTGACATGTATTCTAGCATCTAAACCACACAGATGTGTATGAGGGAGATATTTGAAATATATAGCTATGAATTTTGAAATATCCATTGAATAATAATATTTAATATTTCATGAATACTCGTACTGATTAGAAAATTAGAAAAAATATGACTTGGTCTTCAATGCTTCTGTTGGGTATGTTAGGGATAATCATTAAATTAATCCACATGAAACTATGTGAATTAACTCTATGAAAAAGTCATTAGAAACATTAAATCAAAATGAAACAAAACATCAATAATATAAAGGATAATGGTTTCTTGTTATAATTCTAATACAATCCATCGATAACACACCTTGTAGTGGCATAGGTGTTGTGATAGCATGAATCTAATGGTAGCTCATTTGGAAGTTTCTCCTCTCTGATGGTAGAAAATATCTAGTAGTATAATGTTCAAATAATGGTAGTACATGGCTGGTAGTACCACATCTTATGGTATCTTATTTTAATCATTAATAGAAATCTAGTGGAGTCGCATGCTTATAGGTAGCAAGAGTCTCTCAGTAGTATGCCTGATGGTTGAATGGTGAGCTGTAGCTCATTCCTGCTGGTAGAAGAGAGATGGTAGTGGAATGTTGAATGGGTGGTGGCACAAGTCTGATGGAAGAAAATATGATATTAGCAAGGTTAAACTAAGGGCAGTACATTTATACTATCGGTAACACTTTTTTACTAACGACATCATATTTGAACTAACAATATCTCTTTCAAATATAGTTAGACACATTCGCTTTATAAAATTATATACTATTATAAGGAATTAATTTAATTATAAACTTAATAATAAAGACCTGTGAGTATTAAAATAAGAAGGTGGAAATAATCTCATACCTTTTAATGATAAAAAATCATGGTATTTTATAAACCATGCATAAAAAATCATTAAAATAGATAGATGAATCAAAAGTAATGATATATACTTAAATTTTAAAATTACTAATCTAAGATAATATGAAATAGTATAAATTGAAACAAAAATAATTAATTACAAACTTAAACTTAAATGTATAAACTTAGTGTTTGACAACTAAAACATTAAGACATGAAATTCAATCTTTAAAAATGTTAAATGTAAATTTCATCCCAATAAGTTCTCCCAATTTTGGGAATATAAAAATGATAAGACCAAAAATAATTAAAAAAATAGATTAATAAGAATAGATAAGCTTAATTAAAATTTAGAAGTCATAAAATTTCATAAGAGAATTGATAAAAGGGAAAAGAAAAATCCCAATAATAAACTAAGTCTAATATTAATAACTAGTATCTTGGGAGATTGGATCAACATGTCCTTGGTCATTTCTAGAGGCATGTGGGATTGATGTAATAACTGTGGGTGTAGAGGGAGTATAAGGAAACTCTTATATTACCACTTGTCTGAGATGTCTAACTACTTCAGCTAGAATTTATACTGAACAACTAAAACTGATGAGGTGGAGGGGTAGTAGAAGGTGAAACAATGAAAGATGATATTGGAATTACCTCAGGTGCTACAACTTCTTTCAAAGTTACATATAGAAATGGCTTCATGCAGTTCAAAAATTTCTAGAATATGTTTCCACCTCTCTCCATAGCACTGAAGAAGTCCTTCTTCTCATCCATAAACAACTTGAGCAGGGGGTCATAACCTTGAAATTGTCTAACTATTCCTTAAAAGCCCTATTACCAAGTGGAATTATTAATTTCTTATCTAAAAACATTAAAATACAATTAAACACATTCATTTTATAAATTATAGAAAGATTAAATTTGATATCCTTGGTGATGGTTTCCCTATCACTTATAGCTTTATTCAAACACTCTCTTACTAGTTTATAAATATGATCTTTGTGTAATTTAATTTAGTGAATATCCTCCTAATGAGATGTATTAACATCTCCCAAAATTTCATTCATATCATATCTATCTATGGATATGATCATTTAACTATCAAAATATGCTGAAGGAGGTGGACCACTAGATGAATATGTAATAATTGTAGGTAATCTCTACAACCTATTCAACATCGAAGCCTGACTATCACCAAAAGAGTTCCCCAAATTTTTCATAATAGATATCATATCTTCTATATCACGATCCATTCTTCTATTATGTATTTAATATTCTTTAATATTTAAAATTATCTTGGGATGAATATTATAAACAATAAACTCAAAGAGTTTCCGAATATCGGCTTCACTAAGCTGAGTAAAATGAGGTGCCTCAAATCTCAAGATGGCACAGAAGTCATAAATCAATTTCTCTCTAAATACATATAAATCATATTTGGACACATAATCTTAAGGTATTAAGGTAACATAAAGAAAATGATAGAGGAGTCTATTAGGACTAGGAAAAAAATAAGTTTCAGGCCCTAATCTACTAGGTTCATTTAAATGAAAAACATCCAGCTAACTAAAGTCATTATTCGTCTATAGTAAATATCCTTAGGATCTATCCCAACACCAAATGAGATAATTAATCTGCCTTTATTTGGTGGGATACTATGGTCATTATCACTACCATGTTCCCCATGTGACTTATGATAATATAAATCTTGAAACTTTGATCTTAGATATAGATCCCCCTTGGATGTGATTCTATCCTCATCTGAAATAGACGGATGATCCCTCTACACAAATTTCTATATAGAACATGTGAATTACTCCCCCTGAAAAGAAGGATTGGTGTCTCCTCTAACAGAGGGGGAATCATCAATATCATGAACCTAAATTGATCTCTACACACTTACATATTTATTTTAAGTAGAAACTATAGGAAAATGTTGATGTGATTGATTCCTCTCATCATCATCAACAATGTCTTTATCATCGTGAATATCTAATTGATGGGGTCCATCACGTATACCATTATCCTCATTATAATAACCAAATGATACTTCAGCAAATCCTATTGTGGTATCAAAAGGAATATAAATATATTCCTCCCTAGAGACTTAGGTATCTTTATTATATCTTTCATTCAAAATAATCTCCTTAACAAGCAGTAAAACAGATGGACTTTTAGTTCCATAAGATAAAACTGAGATATTAGGATTGTATGTATCACTTCCCTCTTTAAAAGAAACCCCTTTTTCAAAATCAACCACTTCCAATTCAAAATATTCATCAGAATATACCATAATATTATATGGATCCAAACCTAGGTTAACAAAATCCTTGGGTCTGGTATAATTGTTCATAGGATTAAAGTCCTTATAGAGCTTATCATTATCCTAAACCTAGTTCATCATCCATGGATTCTAATTCAGTTTCATTATTTTATAGGTAACTATAATTAAACATAACCCACCACATTTTATCTCTTCTTCTTCTTATTATTCTTATTGTCAAACAAGTCGTTGGATTCTAACAATTCCATGAACAACTTAGGATAAATCAAAGAATTTGATATGTAAGAGGACATAAAAATTTCCATCATATAAACCATAAGATATCTAAAAAGGTTTATTATACCCCAAATTTTCATTAGGAATAAATGATAAATTCCTTAAGACCTCATTGTGCTAAAATTTATTTTCCTGGGACATATTCTATGTTGAATGAACATGAACAAAAGTTGACTTTCAACATATAGTTCAGTAGGAGTAGTCCTTCTTACAAAAAAATAACCAGTCTGCTCTAGTATCACATTATCATATACCAATAGCTCACTATCACTTGTATAATACCTTGATAGTCATAAAAAATTTATCTGTGAGGTAAATTAATACACTTAGACCATTATTTCAAAGAAAATTATACATCTCTACCATCTATCAAATTAGCGATGAAATATTTCTTTTTACTAAAACCATATTCTATGTATTGGTATAGATGATGAGACATCCTAGGATAAAAACATCTATAATTTTATGATAAAAAATATATCCATACCTTATCTTAGATCACCCAAATCCCCAATTACTTACTCAATAACAACTATTATGGATCTACTTTTTTCTCTGCAATAACCATGCAGTTCACAAGATAATGATTTTCTGATTCAACTGAAGCATGACTTGATTCTTCACCATATTTATTAATAGTTTATGGTTGTTTCGGTTATGAAATCGAAGAACTACTAACTATCACCATTACAATAAAACAAAAAGGTGTAGGAAGGATATATAAAATGTTAAAAGTTATAAGAGAAAGGGAAGTCAAAATAGTTCGAAGGGGTAGGCACGAGTGATAGAGTGGATAAAAATAGAGTTTAATTCTGAATTATGTCATTTAGGGATTTTAAATTAAAGAAACATTAAAATATAAATGAATATATCAAATAAAAATTTAATCCTAGAAAAATTAGTAATGGTTTCAAAATATATGTTCGACTTGTAGAGAAATAAAAATAAAGTGTTGTAGATCACCCAATGGTGGATTATTTCTTCAGTGGCTCTTTATAATGGTGGATAAATAATGGTAGATAATTCCGATGGTGTATCATTCCAATGGTGGATCCGATAAATAGTGGATCACTTGATGGTGGATTAGATAAATGGTGGATCAACTCAAAAGTTTTTTTTTCAAGCAGTGGCTTTTCCTATAGTGGCTTGTCCAATGATGGCTTGTCCAACACTGGCTTTTACAACAATGGATTATCCAATGGTGGCTTATCCAGCTGAGGATTTTTAGAAATTATCCCTCAAAAAGTGATGTCTTTCATAAAAATTCTTTTTCCAATGTTGACTCATGAGATTATTAGAGATATTTATTAGACTTTTGTTATCACAATTTATAAGGACATGTAAAAATTAATATCCACAGTCTAGTAGTGTATGTTTCATCCATAATATGTTTTCAAAAAAACTCCCTGTATCTATGTACTTATCCTCAGAAATAGAAAAATAAACCTAATTTTTCCCCTTTCTACAATAAGATAATTGAGACTTTTCCAAAAAATGACTTGTTTCAGATGTTCTTTTTTATATCTAACTTAAAACCATTAAAATATAAATCTCAATAACTCACAAAGTAAAATTATTCTCCTCTATGATAGACCAATTATAAATTAATTTTATATTTGAGGTATTTAAAATTCCTTTTAGCCACAATTAAATGAGTATATTTGGGATTTTCATGAATATGAGAACATATACAAACACTAAATATAATATAGAGTCAGATATAAGTAATGTATAGAAGGATTCTAATCATACCTCTATAATATTTTTGATCTATTAGCTTTCTAGTTTCCTCAAGATCCAATTTATAGGTGGTAATCATGCGAGTATCACTACTTTTACTATTATTCAAACCAAAATGTTTTAAAATGTATTTTTTGAACTTAATTTGATTTAAAATAATTCCATCACTATTTTGATAAATTTAAAAGCCAAGAAAGAATTTAATTTCACCCATTAAACTCATTTCAAATTCAATTAACATCATTTTAAAAAAATTAGTACATAAATAAATTTTAGAAGACCCAAAAATTACACCACCAACAAAAATTTTAACTACTAAAAAATCTTTTGAAATTGTTTTTATTAAAATAGTAGAATCATCTATGGATTTTAAAAAATCATTAGAAACCAGAAATAAATGAGTTTATCATACCAAGCTCTAAGAGACTATTTTCAACCATATAAATATTTAGTTTATATAAAAACATAATGTGGAAAGTGAGGAATTTTAAATATAGGTGATTGTTCAAAAAAATAATCCCCAACAACATATAAATTTACAAATTAACTTTTGACATCCATTTGATATAGTATGAAATCCAAATTTACTATATAGGTACACATTATTCTAATGGATAAGATTCATGCCCCAAGTGAAAAGATTTCCTCATAGTAAATACCATTTTCTTTACTATATCATTGTTCAACCAATCTATTTTTACTATAGTTCCAAAATCATAAACTTTGTTTTTAAAAGCACACATAGTGCCAATAATCAGAGTGTACTTAGCTCTAACTAATAGCTCCCAAAATTTATTTATTTCAAATTAATTATGTTCTTCTTTAATTTCCATCAGTTATAATTCATCATTTACCACATCATTGATGTTCATAATTTCAATATGTGATAATAATTATTGATTCTTACTCTAATTTCTTGGATAATATCAAGTTTCTGTACCTTTATATAGGTCCCCAACTACATCATCTAGAGGATGGTATAAATGAGTTCTTACATCTCTTGGAAAATAAGGTCTATAAATCCAATTGTCCTCTATAGGTTCAGTTTCATGTTGTTCCTCACAAATAGATGATTTTTATTCTTATTTCATATAATTTTATGAAGGTCATTCAATAATATTCAAAATTTTCAGATCATAAACTAGGGTTTTTAAAGGATTATTAGGCTCATGTGGATTAATTTTACCAAATTTGATATGATCAGGTTTATCCAAAATCTTGGTTCTTTTATTAAAGTCCCAATAAGACTTAAAATAAGTTGAATAATTGAGTAATATTTCTTTATCAGTTTTGGAAAAAAAATTTCAAGATCATCCTTAGTATTAAGAATAAATAATTTTTAACAACTTTTTCTGAAGTAATTCATATTTGGATTTCAATAATTCTATAATTCATAAGAAGTTTCATTTATGAGAGATCTAATAAAAACACAATTAATTATATAAAAAGCTGTATTTATTACTTCTTAAAAAAAAATAAATTTGTAAGTCCTGATCATTAAGAATAGTAGAGGAAATTTTATGAAGTTTCTTATTTCTTCTTTATATAAAATCCTTCTTTTTTGGGGTCTTAAGTGAAGAATAGTGATGATTATAGCCATTATGAGAGTAGAAAGATTCAAATTCTTAATTTTCAAAGTCATGACCATGACCACTTCTCAAGGTATTAATCCAAATTCTGCTAATATTTTCTATAGATTTAGAATACGTGGTAAAATAACAACATGCTTCACTTTTCTGATCAAGAAATAATACCCATGTATACCTAGAAAATTTATCTACATAAACATAAACATAATGGTTCTCATTTAAGGTAGAAACTCTAGAAGGTCCAAAAAAGTTCATATAAACCACTCTCATGGTTAATAAGTTGAAAATTACTTATTTTATTTGAAAGATATCATGTTGTAATTCCATTCTTGACATGGGTTACAAACTTTGTCATTTGGGAATTATAATTTAGGTAGATCTTTTACGAACCCTTTTCTATATTGTTTTCTAAGTGAATAAATTTTTCAATGTTCTAGTATCCGATTGCAATGCCAATATTCTTTGTAAAAGTCACTTATACATGAAATATTATAAAAAATAACGAATCTTAATTGACAACATAAACATTATTATTTCTTAAAGAAGATAAAACTAGATCATTTTTAGAATAAAAAACATTGAAAAATTATTTTAAAACTTAATATCAAAACCATAATTATGTAGCTATGAAATGATAAGTAGATAATACTTCAATATATATATATATATATATATTTAAATAAAACTTTATAAATTAAAATTGTGTTGGAATTACAGATTTGGCCATGGGAAATAATTTTCCATATGGAATTTTATTCAAAATTGACAAGTACACCATCAAACTTGATTAGGTTCTTGAAACTTGATTAAATTTCAGTCATGTTTTTGGAAGAACCACTGTCTAGGTTGAAAAACATATTACTAGGTATTTTCAATCATATTTCCTACAAAATAAATTTTACAAAATAAATGACTTGGGTGAAAAACTTCTATTGGGTCTAAAAATGTTGGTTATTAAAGATTTTGGAACTCTTAATTTCATAAAATTTTTCCTATAAGAAAAATTTAATCTTATAGAATATTCTTTTGGTATAGTGGAATAAAAATTTGTAAATGTTTTTTTAAAACTGAAATTAGGAATAAAACTATTCTTAATGATCCTCCTCTAACCAGGTTGATACCCTATCTAATATTGTAATTAGGGGAAGTATTTTTTCCTAGAATATCTGTAAGATTATTTCTCCCATTTGTAAATATTTCCAAGTATTTATTTATTTTCTCATTACACAATTTTAATTCCTTATTATCATTCAAAATTTGAGAATTTTTCTCACTTTTCAATTGTAATATAAGTCTTAAAACTAGTAGTCAATGTATTTTGTTTCTTAAATAATTTATATTTATCTTTAGGCCAATTAAATTTATCTTATAATATATTAGAATATTCAAACATTTCCTAATTATAAATTTTCTCATCATTTTTTTCATCTCCAAAATGATTAGAAATTTGTACAGGAGAAGTAATAAAAATATTAGAAACCTCAGATATGTTTGTTATAAAACCCATGTTGGCTCTACCATGCTTATCATCCTTAGTTGAGTTTGAGTCACTCGACAAATCTTCAGAATCAGTAAAAGAAAATTTCATTTCATTCTTGTATCTCTTGTCATTACCATCATACTTATTTTTAAATTTCAATTTAGGATAGTCAGATTTGACATTCCCTTTTTTCTATATTCATAAAAGAGTATTTCATTTTAATCATCATTATTCTAAAATTTCTTTATCCTATTTCATCTGTTATCATATTTTTCTTTATAACTAGGTTTCTTAATGAACTTATTCCGATTGTAAAACTTTTTGAATCTTCTAGAAAGATGGTCCATTTCTTCATTATTTTCATAAGGTGACGCTTCATCACTTGAACTATCATATGGAACTTTATTATTTTATTTTTAAGTCTCATATTTGAAGCCTACCAATTTTATTTTTGTTTAATCATTATATTTTATATTCACTTTTATTTCTTCCTCACACATCATGAAGTTTACTGTAATATTTTTTACAGATAACCTAATAACATCACATGATTATCTTATTGACACTGATGTTCCTCTCCCCCAATTCAGTAGACAACTAGAGAGGCACACCAATTAATCATTATCATAAAATAGTTTCCCCAATGAGTTTATTATATTGACCATATCATTTGACATTGGATACAGGTAAAAAATATGATCACACATTTTCAATTTAAAATTATCATATTTAATATTATAAGTATTTAGGTTCATTTATTTGACATCATATGTTCCCTCCTGTTAAATAGCTAAAGTATCAAAATTTTTAAAAAATAATCACCTAAATATATTCAATTTAATTCCTCATAACGTAAAGAACAATAAAAATATTTCATGGATTTATAATTATTGCTACATGATTATTTTGTAGGATTACCCCAAGTGTCTCTATGGTTTTGGGTATTTCATATTTTTCTATAATTGCTGTCCATAGTTCAAAACCCATTCTCTCAATATGCATTTTAAATTTATCATTATACTAAGCATAATTAGTGCCATTAAAATAAGGCGGTCTGTTGGTAGAATAACCCACTAATATATAATCCATAAAGAACTAAATTTAGAAATAAAATAAATTTAAGATCTTAAAAAGACGACAAAATCAAATTTGAAAAATATTTAAAAAAAATCTGTTACCAAATGTTGGTCGGAGGGGGTTACTCAAGAGCGGGGTAATTTATTTCTCAATAAAAATTATTATTTAAAACAATTTAAAACAAATTCCACGAAATTTAAATAAAAATTTCCTAATTAATAATAAATGTAGTATAATATACGTTTGATATTTAAAAAGATTTTTGAAAGTTGGATTTGGGGTCAATTAAAACAATATTTGAATATAATTTGACTTTTAAAACCAATTTACATAATCAAATCCTTTATAGAAACATTTTTTAATATTAACTATCAAATTAAATTTGTTTATAGATTAAAAAAAACTAGTTTAATATTTCAAACAATGAAAATAAAACTAAGACACATAATGGATTAAGGAATGGGTTCAATCTCAAGATTAGATCTATTACCATTTTCTTGAAAATCACCTAGATCAAACAAGATTATTATTTCAATAATATGATCTAAAAACTAGATCAGGAAAGAAAAAACAACACACTAACTACCCAAGATTAAAGTCTCTTCGATAGTTACACATGTGAAGAAAAAAAGCACAGACCATGCAATACCTTTTCTAAATTCTTAGTTTGTAAATAGATAAAGGGGTTTAAGAAAATATTGGGTATTATAAAGTTCAAGAATATGAGACAATGTGTGTAAATAAACATAGAAAAAGCAACATACTTCTCAAAAGAAAATAAAAAATAGAGATAGATAATAAGTAAAAGTAGAAAGATCCATGGTTTCTTGGTATGTGATGATTTAGATTATGAAAGGTCCAAATATTTTTCTTGAATAGGATCTTGAACAAGTCTCTCTAAAATTGCAAGAATATAGAGTTTAATAGGGTTATCCTTTATATCTTCACAGATCTCTTGAATCTATGTTTGAAAGGTTATGGTTCTTCAATATGTTTCAAACATTCACATTATCATGTATTCTAGCATATAAACCACACACATATAAATGAGGGTGATCTTTGAAATATATATCTATATAGACTCAAATATCTTCTTAAAAATAATATTAAAGATATCATGAATCCTTGTACTGACTAATAAATTATGAAACCACTGATTTGGTATTCAATGGATTTGTGGACTATTTTAGGAATAATTTTCTAAGAAATCCACATGACACAATGTAAATTAACTCTATAAAATAGACATCAGAAACAAAAAATTGAGATGAATTAGAATAATAATGGTTGAAAGGCTGGCAATGGCATGGTCTAGAGGTATAAAAAACCAATGGTAGAACACCTAGAAGTAGCAATGCTCTAACGATAGTCTGACTCTAATGGTATCCAAATAGTGGTATCTTATCTTTGATGGTAGAAGATATTTCGTAGCATCATGTTGAACTAGCAATAGCACTAGGCTGGCAGTAGCTCATCTAGTTATAGTAGGAGTCTGGCTGTAGAACACCTGATTGTGGCTTGGATGGTGGTTTCTCATTCTTGGAGGTAGCATAGAGCTAAGAATGGAAATTTGAACTAGCGGTGGCACAATTCCGATGGTTGGAAATATATAGGTAGTAATATTGGACTAAAAATAACACAATTAAACTAATGGTCACACATATTTACAAATGATGACATATTTGACCTAATGATAGTTTTTTTCTATACTTTCCCAAATTTAAATTATAAAATGATATACTTCAATAAAACATTAATATTATTAGAAACATAATAAATACGATTTTTAAGAAGGAAAATAAGGAGGTTCTAACACCTATATATATATATATATATATATATATATATATATATTAATCCATGTATTATCACTTGTGAAATGGTCCAAAATTTCATCTCACTCATTGTAGGGTCCCTTACCAAACAACAACGCCATTAATCAGGTTATAAACCAAAATTATGCAAAATAATATCCAATATCTCACATGGGGAACCTACCAACTCCATCTCACTCATTTATATGTTTAGAATCTTGATCCCTTCCCACATAAGAATCTATTACCTATCAAAAGAATCCAATCAACACATGAAGGAAATTAAAAACAAGGCTTATAACCCATCTCAAAACTGACCATCTCATCACCAGGGCTCTATTACCATGTAAACTATCCATGTCTATTGAACACATCTTAAACCAATTTAAACCCTATAGGGGTAAAAGTTTGTCCATCCAGATCAACCCACCACTTTGATACAGAAAACAATATTCTCATTGGGATAAACACACAATAAAAATAATCATTCACCAATATTCACACTATAAAACCAAAATCAAGAAGCAAATCTGCTTTGGAAAACAAGGCATCACCCACACTTGGTCAAAAATACCAAATCACTTTCAAATAAATCCTTTACGAACTTCCCTCCAAAACCAAGAAAAATCAATTTTAGACTCATTTTGAAAATTCTTTATGTTTCATATTACTCAGTCTATTCCCTTTAAAAAATACATTAAAAGTATTATTTATAATAACTCATTTCCACTTTAAAATACAATTTCACAACCCATTCTCAAATCACCACATTTTAAATCGAAATTTCATTTTTCCCAATTTATTTTAAAATTACATTTTTAAAAAGGAAAAACATTTTACTTTTCAAAATACAACACAAGACTCCAAATAATCCATAAAGAATTCCATCAGTTCATGTTAAACCAATGTGTATCTATTAAACTATTTTAGAAAGATATATGGTCTATGATGACTATTAGGATGATGTGAGCCCATCTAAACCTTATATGAAGCTCAAGAAAAAAACAGTTAAAATGAAATAGGATAATACTAATGAAGAAGATGAATATAAAACCACTTATTGACCAAGGTTATCAGATAAATCAATGGACTCTTACCTTAAAATATGATCAAAAATCTTATAAAGATAGAAATGATCTTTTTAAAGTACAATATCACCAACCTAATCATTATGCATTATTAAATTAATAAATTAAAAAAAACACATATTTTGTATAACTGACCACAAACTCCCTGAGAAAATTCATAACATTGAATACATAAACAAGGGGTTGAAATCAACTTCCAATGCAAACCCAAAACTAAGAAATATAAATTTGCTAAATTAAATCATTTATTTGACAATAGATTTCACCCAAATTATCTAGAAAACCCAAATATATCCACGATACAACATACCTTATTGAAAATGATTAAACAATAGATGAACAATACCTTTAAAGACATCATATATGAGTTTAAAATCTATTACCCATCAAGTGTTATGATTTCTTTAGGATCTGGATAAGTCTTATATAATAACCCTAGACCCACACTCTCAAATCCGATGCTAAAAACATAGTCATTAGATTTATGAATTTGATACCAATAACATGACCTAATTTTATCCATACAAAACATAGAACATAAATCGGAAATATTGGATCACTTACATACCCAAGGAAATTTTATTTTTATAGTTTTAGAGAATTATGACTAACTATTCAATAAAAATACCCATCTCCTCAAGTGAGAAGTTATTTCCAATTATACCTAGATTTTATTGTTTCATAATAAGTGTTAAACATAAACCATATAATTATATTCACATTTAACCTTTATAGAAATTCATCAATTAAAACAATTATTCATTAAATAGGAAAGAGGACACATAAGTAGGTTGAACTAATATTCTTTGAAAAGATAAACATAATCATTAATAATTGAATGTCATTGGCGAGCATAATAGGATAAAAGGTGTAGACTAAAATAACAAAATATCATGAGCATAACATAAGAGAATTCATACCCATCAAACATTGATCATAAGTTATGATACCTGGAATAAATCTCTTACATAATAAAATTTCTTTATAGGTCAACAATTACAATCCATGTGATGCCAATCTTGATCAAACGAGACATTAAAAACACATATTAATCATAAAATAATGTGTTGGTATCTTGGAACATTATATTAATAAACCTTATCATCTCATTTTAGAGATTACCAGAGTCCAGTTAATTTCGTATTAAAAACCACACTGGTTAAATCCCCACTTCTTTCATTGAAATATAGAGAACATTACCCACTACATTGGAGATCTATATCATGACCACCCGTTTGTATATACTATATCAGGCTGACCAACTTGTAGATATTATATCTGTCTCAACTATTCATATAATATGTATTATAATCACATATTCTTCATAAATAAATTCTTGTTACCTTTCATAAATAAAAAATTTATTTTATTTTACTTTTCAACACAACTTCCATTATAATAACCATAGTTCCTTTATAACTAGGTTAACCCGTGGAATGGAAGCATGTTTCATGAAAATATCTTTAAAAAAATCCTTGTATGCCATCCATAGAAGGAACAAGGATGGTTACATAATTTTATATTCATAGTGATGTAGAGGATTCATTAAAATATTTAGAAATAGATTAAAATATCTTTAAAATAACATTTTAAACATTTCTTTGAAATGGGGGAAATGATATTTTTTGGGTAATATTTTAAAAAAATGAATAAAATATCAAGGAAAATATATTCATTGAAAATAACCATGGAAATTTATAAAGTAAGATTAAAATAAAATAATATTAATTATGGTGGGAAAATTAATTTATGTCACAAAAATAAAAAATAAGCATTGTATTCAATCAATTTGTAAAGAGGGTCAAAAGTGACCCATGTGGAAAATGATAGGAAATTTCCTTTCAACACCTTTTAAAATAAGGTCATAGATCATGTGAAATAAAATTATAAAATATTTTATGTTTATAAAATAATATTAATGAAAATTTTTTAGATACATGGATATGAAATAGATATATTCTTGACCATAATGAATATATAATATTAGTATCGCTTATAAACAACTTTGTTGATGCATCTTTTGTAAATAAGGTAGAAAATGGAAACAGAACATATATAAAACATTAATAACTAGAGGATAAGAAAATATATTTGTCTTGATAAAATAATATCATGTTATTTACTCTAACATAACCTTGAATATAAAAAATCCTCAAAAGAAAGGATATTGTAACATAAATACTTTACTATGGTAACTTTCGAATCAAAATTCATTGAAAGAAAGTATATGATATGGGTCTATAAATTCAATGAATTAAATGAATTAATTTTTAAAAATTCAATCTTGTTGTATTAAAAACACCATGAATGGAAATTAGGTTTCAACGCATGAACCATGTCTCATGTAAATGAGATTGTGATAATGAAAATCCTTACACATATTGTAATTGTTGAAGTGAAAATTGATCCATAATGTGAAAATATGCTCAAATAAAAATCCATATAAAAAATTGTAAATATACAATAAAACAACTTATAGATCAACTCAAAAATAATTACGTCATAAAAAATTCAATTAACTATAAGTATAACCCAATGAATGGAAATTGAGTTAAGAAACCACTTACCACACAGTAACATTCAATTACTTTTTTAGTTAAGAAAATGTTGGGTATTTTTAGGAAATTTAATTCATAATTTGAAAATGACTTTGGTGTGTCGACAATGATCAAATAAGTCATTATTACATCATTTCCAGAATAATAATCTTGGAATAATTATCATTATTTATAAATAAATTATACATTTAAAACAAATCATGAAATATATTTATGAATACTGAACTATGTCACAATCATGGATATAAAAAGCCATATTAATGCACGAATAAAATTTTCATTTTTCGACTAACAGGAGAGAAAGAAGGTACATATTTTTTTTAATAATATATAATTGTGATTATATCATAAATATATTATTAACTATTTAAATACTTTATATATACCATCTATGTGATGCGGTGATTAAAAATGAATCACATTTCTTTGAAGAGGTGGTAATCCATATGTACGCTTGAACGACAGTATCATTTTTGAATGGGTGGAATGGTATGAAAAAATGATATATTTTATTTACATAATAATAATTATTTCATGAATAATACATACCTAAATACATACATAAATACATACATACATACATACATACATACATACATACATACATACATACATACATACATACATACATACATACATACATACGTACATACGTACATACGTACATACGTACATACGTACATACATACATACATACATACATACATACATACATACGTACATACGTACATACGTACATACATACATACATACATACATACATACATACATACATACATACATACATACATACATACATACATACATACATACATACATACATACATACATACATACATACATACATACATACATACATACATACATACATACATACATACATACATACATACATACATACATACATACATACATACATACATACATACATACATACATACATACATACATACATACATACATACATACATACATACATACATACATACATACATACATACATACATACATACATACATACATACATACATACATACATACATACATACATACATACATACATACATACATACATACATACATACATACATACATACATACATACATACATACATACATACATACATACATACATACATACATACATACATACATACATACATACATACATACATACATACATACATACATACATACATACATACATACATACATACATACATACATACATACATACATACATACATACATACATACATACATACATACATACATACATACATACATACATACAGACATACATACATACATACATACATACATACATACATACATACATACATACATACATACATACATACATACATACATACATACATACATACATACATACATACATACATACATACATACATACATACATACATACATACATACATACATACATACATACATACATACATACATACATACATACATACATACATACATACATACATACATACATACATACATACATACATACATACATACATACATACATACATACATACATACATACATACATACATACATACATACATACATACATACATACATACATACATACATACATACATACATACATACATACATACATACATTTTTCATATGTGGTGATGAAAAATGAATTAAACCGGTTCGTGAGGTGGTAATCCACTATACACATGAATAATGGATTTATTTCCCATTTTATTGAAGAATGAGATGGATATAGGTTATTACATTAACATAAAAACATATTAATATATAAAAAATAATGTTTCTATTATTCCTTATGGTTTTAAATTTTTTTAATTAGGTAGAAGAAGAAATAAAACTAAAACATTCAATTAAAAGATGTACATATTCTTTGGACAAACTCCATTTATTTACTCTTTAATTCATCTAAGGATACGTTTATGTTAAAACTAAGGCCGATATATTTTGGGTAGGGATGTTAATAGTATATTTTGGTAGTTCAATTTATAAATATAGTTCTCAAACGGTGTGATGAAGAGAGTAGGTGATGTTCACTTTTACAAGTGAGGGGAGGTGGATTCATTACATTTCTTAAAATATTAAATAATATATATATCATAATCTTGTAAAGTGTCACAAAGGTGATCCAAATTAGTAGATACTTTTTTATATAGTATAAATAAACTCAACCTATCCATTTGTTCATGTTTTAGATACATTTAAAACTTTATCTCTCTGTTATACCACTTTAAACTCATTTTAATCTTAACCATGATAATTTAATTATTTTTTCATGATAAAAAATTATATTATAAAAAAGGGGGATTACTTTTTTAAATTATAATTAAAAAATTTTAAACTATTTAATTGGAATTTATTTCTTTATTTTATAGAAATAACTTTTAATATAATAAGACAAAATGCGTGAAAAATAATTTTAAAGAAAATAACTGATTTTAGAGAAAAAACCATTTCACCATAAAATCAATTAATAAATTCATTTATATGAATTTTAATGTTTAAAAAATAAATAAATTAATATTTTTATACTTTTTTATCAATCCAAAACCGAATTTAATCTTCTAACCATAACAATAAATGAAAATATGAAAAAATATTTTTTAATTTGAATTAAATATAAATTATATTTATAAAAGTTATGTTTGTGTTCTCAATTTCAAATTAATGTTTTAAAATAAATTATCTTCTTCATTAAGATTACCTTTGGTATAAAAACACTCATAAAATGGGACAAATACATGTTTTAGGTAAATTTTAATGTTTTTCTCTATAGTTTTACCCCTCTTTACCCCATTTTTCCTTTAACGATGTGATAAATTTCACCATAATTACTATTCATAATACCAAAAAATAATAGGGTCTATTTAATAATTTTGGACATAATGATTCAAAATTTTGAATCTATTTTAAAATATTAAATTTATATAATTTTTAAAAATTAATTTTAGATTGAAACACAAAACGCAACTAAAATCATTTTTGAGAAAAGTTTGTTTTAAGCCAAAAAAGGCCTTATAAAAAATCAAGTATAATTCATATTAAAATGTAATTAATTATATTATATATTATTAAAACATGATTATGTTAAAAAAATATTAAATTTAGAGCATAAAGGGACTTTTTAAGGAAAATAGTAGTCCGTTTTACAAAAATCAGAATTTTTCATTATTCATTGAATACATTCTTTTAAGAAAAATCCAAAAATTTCATTGTAAAACAATGTCATTAATTTCATTTTAAAAAATTATATTCATAATTTAAATATTTTTTATAAAATTATATAAAGTAATTATAATAATTAAAAAAATAATATAAATAAATTTAAAAGAAAATATTTTTTGATGCAATAAAAAAATTTACAAAGAATTATGTTCTTATTTTATAAAAATTAATCAATTAATTTGTACTGAATATAAAATGTATATATATATATATATCATAATGTGGATATTATTATTCGTAACATTCAAGAAAATTACTTGGTTATTGTGTCCATACTTAAATAAAAATATTTTATGGTTAACATAAGCTTGATGTTTCATGTAGAATACATTACAGAACATGGTCTTTTTTTTAAAATATCAGGGTGTGACATTATCCACCCTTCAAAAGTTTGAGTCCTCTCAATTTTAACTTGAGATTTGTACTCAATGGTTTTAAATTTGGAAATTACTTTATTTAATACCCATATAAAAAATGGTTAATAAAACTTCATGTAAAATAGAGGGAAATGGAAATGTGAATGTTATATAGAATAACACATAATGGGATTTCAAATAGGAGAATATGTAACACCCCACGATTTTAAAATAGTAAAATCATGTTTGATAGAATGTATGACATTATACACAAATATTAGAATAAAATATAACACCCTGAGGCTTTATGATATATTTATTTGTAAATAAATTCAATATCTTCTATAGACTGTGAGGCATGAAACACTGTGTTTAACCAAAACATGACACACTATTAAAATATTATTATTTAAACATGACCATTATAACTTAGATGTTAAGTTTGAGGGTTTTAATATGACTAAATATATTTTGGAAAATATATGTTTTACACTTATATTAAATTACTCTAATGGTTTTATATTGATTGTAAATAAAATGTGAACCATTTGAAAGAGAAATACATGTTTTCTGAAAATTATATTTTTCTAAATGGAGGACTAATGTTGCTTTGTGCACATAATTTAATATTAGTATTTAAAAATTTTAAAAAATTAAATTTCAAAAGTAAAGTTAATTTTTTAAATATAATTGTCTAAATTATATTTGGGTGAATTTTATATAATTTCCTAGAAAATAATTTTTTGAGGAATATTGTAAAATATTAAACTTTACATGAAAATTAACTTTTCATGTAAATTATTTGCAAATATATTTTTTTAATTAGATTTAAACTAAATTTAGTTCAATTATTTTAAAATTTAACTAGTTTAGGTTATTTTAGTCAATTTTATTTCAAATGTTGATATTAAAACATTCTATACTTATGTAAATTTTTTCTTTTGAAAGCTAGTTTTTCATTGCATCTATGGGAATAATTTTGAATTTGTTTTGGCCACTTATTTGAACTTAAATTTCTTAAATTGTATGAAAATTTTCAATAAAAATAATTTATATTATCTAAACATTTCAACTTATATTTTTACTATTATAAATAATTAAAACAGTAAAAATTAATTACTGTGACTAAGGTAAAAATCGGTTTACAAGGGGGTTAAACAAAAAGGATAAGGGTTAAGATGTCCGAACAACTTCAAAAAACCCCATTTTATAAACATTTTTCCACCCTATAATATATTTTTTAGATAATGATCCATTTTAGAGGAACTTTTCATGATATAAAAATGGGTGTAATAGATTGCTTTCAGAAATACCATGTATGTCCTCTCCCCCAATTATAAAAGGATGCCCTCTTACATCCCCTATTGATACTCAAAATGTTATTTGGATTGTTAAATAACTTCCAATATATACTCATCACATCTATACCCACATTATTGAGTCTTTTTTAGATCATAAATATAATCTAAGAAGGCTTTAGGATAATTCTAAAGTAGTTTCTTGAAGAATATGTAAAGTTTTTAAATAAGAGTTTTTAATTTACATATTCTTGTAACTTATTATAATATTTCAAAAATATTCCAAAATAATATCACTAGTATCTAATATATAATTATATTTTATTATGTTAATGGAATAACCAATATCAATCTCAAATTCCCTCAAATGGAATGAAAAACTGTCGAATGTGTGTACGATAGACTACTGCCTCGCGAACTGATCTAGTTCACTTTCCAAGACCACATATCAAGGATGGATATATTTATGGATTTAACATATTTATATTATATTTATAATATTATCAAACATAAGGAGTTATCATATCACATATACCTTCTTACATTCTATTCCTTGAGGGATACAATATCTTCACTCGGGTGTATAGCGGACTACCGCCTCACAAAGCGATGTCATAAGTTTTCTATTTAAAAATTACATGGATGGTATTGAGGATAAAATTTTATAAATATATGTTATATTTATGGTATAAATATACTTATGGAAATATAATCACATATAACTTCTTAACTTCTAATCCATTGAAGAAAATGGAATCACTTGTGCGTACGTGTGGACTACCGCCTCCACATAGTGATGCGAAATGATTTTCATTTTATTTTTACATGGATGGTAATAAGGATGTATTTTAAAAATATACATGTTATATATAACATACTATATATTTTCAGTATTTAATTAATATATATATATATATATATATTCCATCTATAGAGAAAATTGGAAACATCATTCATGAGTACATATGACCTACTGTCTCTATGAATGGTGTAATCCATTTTCTTTCTATAGATTTTATAAATTAATATAAATAAATAAAAAATAAATATATATTATATTTATATCATGGTTATAATTATAGATATTATTTAACTATGATCAAATTAAAAGTACCATAATTACCGAACCAAAACATATATGAAAAATAATTGAATTATCACCCAAAATAGTGAATTTAAAAAATAATTGTTAATAAATGAGTGATAAAATATTATAAAAAATAATATAAGGTATGATATATATGATTATGGTTTTGTAATGGATTTTAATAAACCTATATTTAGTATAAAAGTTTTTCATGCTCATATAAAGGAATTCAAACAAGTGGTAAGGGCTTCACATCTCACTTTTACTTCTGTGAGATTTAGCCCATATTCCACACTTATTAATTTTTTTGTTGTATATAATACCCCTTTTGATATTTTATATTATCAATATATTTATATTTATGGTATTTAAATTTTAATTTGATGATGTTTATTTCATGGCAGTTATGATTCAGATATTTCCAAAGTAGTATGAGTTTATTTCACAATCCAATAATTATTTGGGATATTTTTTGGTCAAGTCTCCCTTGGGTGAATTATTTCATATTTATATATTAAAATAAATATATTTTATTATATTATGATTATTAATAAAAACATTAAATTAATAGTACTATTTTCCACTCTTTGGTACTAAAATTGACTGAGATAATGTTTTTAAGAAATGATGATTATATTCATCTCTTCGGTCGAAAATACTTTTTCATGAAGATACATGTTTTCTAAAAATGTTTTCTAAAATGTTTTTATCCTTTTAAAAATTAATTATTAAATATATATTTATCCATTTTTAATATATAATTCTTTTAAGAGGAATCTTCATATCGTTTTCAAAATAAGGCCTGTTTGAATTTTATATAAAATGTGAAAGGAATCATTGTTTTAATGTGTATAGCAGGAATTTAATTTTCTATATTCATGAACACTGAATGTATTGAATATTATTTAACAAGTTTTAAAAGTTTATTTTCCTCAATAATGTTTTTTCATGACATTATTAGGGTATTTTTATTCATCAATGACATAAATACTTTATTATTTATATAATGCACTATATATATGCTCTATTGATACTGTTATTATTATTTATTTGGATGATTTAGGATCATTTTTACTAGGTATATAAATATTTATTATCATTCACCATATTACTCCGGATGGGTTATGGTTTTATATATTTTTTGAGGTAAGTATTTACATTTTTATGTCTTTTTTTCAACATTAATATTTATGTTGATTATGTTCCAAAATTGCATTTAAGGAATGAATTAAAATTATTAATTTATGGGTGATGTCAATAATTTCATATCCCATTAATGCATCAATTGGTCCCATGAGACATATTATCTTGGGTATTTGGATGAGCCGTTATGCATTTTTGTAAGATATCTTAGAATGTGTCCTTGATATTAAGAAGTATTGGCGTGAGGCATTGATGGTATGTTTAAGGGGTCCTAATTAAGTATTCCATAATTATTAATACATTAATTAAAATTATTTATTAATATTTTATTAGTTTGAATATTTTTGTTTATGTTTCAATATCTTGTGATTATTTATATGAAATTATTTCATCATCATTTATTCCTGCCATATTATGATCAAGATATTAATTAAATGAACCATTTTTTTAATTTATTTAAACCTACATATTTATTATTCCTTATTAATTAATATATTTTGTTTTACTTATTCTCTTATTAAGCATATGAGCTCACCAATTATATTTTATTTTCACAAGGGTACTAGGAAGTGTTTTGATATTGATATTTGGGGATACACTGAAAAAATTGAGATATCAATGAAAATAATTTTTTTTCATTTTATATTTTATAATTTAATGTGAATTTAAATTATGTATGTAGTTTAAGATTAATAATAAACTATTTGTTCCTTTTAGATACGATTACTGGAATCTAGTGCCAATTTAATAAAGTAACCATCGACTCCAGGCTGCTGGGGTCATGGTCTCTATAGTTGTTATCCAAGGGTAGATTAGTACAAAAATTGAAAAATATATTTAATAAAACATATATTAGGGAACATATATATATTATAGACATTGAGGATATATAAAAAATAATATTCTTATGTTTTGGTAAGGAAGAGATTATGTGGTTTTTCTAAGAAATACATCCCAGTATGGATACTAAAAGTGGATGTTGTTCTAGAATAGATGTACCTCTGGGTAATAAATATAAAAGGGTGAATTAGGATTGAACAAATCATTACTTGGTGTGTGAAAATGGGTTTTACTATTCACCTGTTTTGATACTACTAAGATATATTCTTAGGATAATTCATATTTTCTTTTATAACTATTATTAAGGATTTAAAAATAAATATATGCTAAAATAAACCTTTTTTATTATTATAAGATTGTATATGAATAAATTTTTCAATATATTTTATGTTTCTTACTAGTTCTAGTTTTATACATTATTTTTCAAAATTTTATGATCTAATATAGTGTATTTCATTGTTTAGAATGGAAACCTTAAAAAAGGAATGAGAACTGTATCAATGCACATACTTCATGTAGGGATCTCCCTCTTGATAATGTCAATGAAGGTAGAGCTTGAACTGAGGATGAAACAAATTTAATTTTAACCATATTGTTTAGATGACTCAGGTTATGAGTAATAACTTTTCCCTTATAGAGAAAATTACTAATCCACTACATGACATAATAATGTTTTATGACTTCATACATTAGAACCCTCCATCGTTCAATGGGACTTAAAATCTATTTTTAGCTAAGAAATGATTAATTTAATTAGATAAGATATTTCTCACTCTAGAATGTATTGAAATGGAGAAACTTTTCATTTCAATTTATCTTATATCAGGAGATGCATATCAATAGTGGTCACTAATTCAGTACATTGAGGATGAAGAATAAAAAAAACAATTAATGGAAGGATTTTGAGGCAATATTTTTGGAAAAATGTTTTTCTTGTGAGAAAATAGTGTATATGGAAAGATAGTTCTTGAGTGTAAGGAAGAAATTATACAAAAATATTTCTATGTATGATGAAAAATTTACAAGTTTATCAATGAATTCTATGGAAAATTTACATAATAAAAATAGAAAGATTGACTATTTATTTGATGGGATTAAAAAAATAATTCAAAGGGAACTAGTCTCCCAAAATTCATTTTCCTATGAGAAAATTATATCATGTACTATCAAGAGAGATAAATAATTCAATAAGTCTTATGGCTTCAAAGAGAAGTAATAGAAGAAGAGGAAAGTATAGAAAAAAATGATTTAAGGGAAGAAGGGAATGAAGGATTTTCCAACATGTGATACATGTTGAATGAAGCACCTTGAGACATACCTAAAATGAAATGGATTTTTCTTTATGTGTGGAAACAATTCTCATCATGTTATTGAATTTAAGTTTAAGTTATAATCCCTCAAATTATAGTACTTTAAATATAAAGATAATGGGAGCTATTCCAACCAATTCTCCAAGCATCAATGGAATATAAATTAAGAAAATATAAGGCATCAATTTAAAGATTATGCTATTACTACATGATAAGAGGAAAGATTAATTTGAATTTGTATTTAGATCCAAAAATATTTTTTAAAAATATTTTATAATTGATATTCTCGTTATAAGAATCATCAAACATATAAGAAATGTACTGGAGTAGTATTTCTATAAGGATTTTAAATCTATGTTAAATGGTAACAAGAAAATTTAATTCAGTGGAATGATGATATTTTTGGAAAACACATGATTCAGGGAAGATAACCATTATTATGTTCTATATGTTGAGATAATAATGATAAATATAATTTTATGGGATAATAATGGTGGCTATGAAATTGGTTAGTGATTTTATGGTTTACGTTACCTTTTATAGAGTTTACTGCAAGTTTGGATATATGGAATATATTCAACAATATGAGGATTTATTTTTGGAATATTTCATGTTTTAATTATGTTTTTATGGATATCTAGGTATACATATTTTTATAATATGAAATTAAATGAAAATTTATATTTTTAGGGAATATAATGTTAATTTAATGGATATACTTCAATATTTTAATACTCTGAATTTAAAGAGATATATTTTCAATAAGTATTAATGTTAACTACATGTGAAAAGGATTAAGTTGAAAATTGGGTGTTATGGGATAATTTGTTCTAAATATTTTTATTATTAAAAATATCTAGATACCGTAGGAATGACTTTGTATTCTAGTGATCTGTAGAATGTTCTTCATGAATAAAAAATCATTTTGGATATTCATTTATTAGAGTAATAATTAAAACATAAATTAATAAAATCACAACCAAATGATAAAATTATAACTATGAAACAAAAATATATTGATTAAGTATATTTTTATATGTCCCTTGTCAATATGACGATGAAAGTCCTCAACTCTAGGAAAAGGATCTCTAAACAAAAATTATCCCAGTACCTTCATTTATAATGAATCAAATGGCCCCTTAACTCATCAAATATTTATGTTTTTGTGGTTGTTGACATTTTTTTTATCAATCACAATCTTGTGATAAATGGTCTTAATCACCCACCTTCAATAATTAGGCATTACCATTTTCTTCCATGTTCATATCTTCACTTCTCACCTATCTTATCCTATTTGGAGTTATTTGATTATTCTAGATGACCTTCATAATTCCCATTATGCCTTACCAAGTTTCTTTTTTGTTTATCCGTCTCACAATATGAAATTTAATAAAGGTAATTTTCTAATTTCAAACCCATGATTATTGAGATCAAGATTAAATTGGGAGGACACATTTTATTTGGCGGGGGGGGGGGGTAGAATGTAAAACCCCATGATTTTAAAATATGATAATACTTTTTATTAGAGTGTATAAAACACAATAAAAACGTTATAATAAAATATGACACCCTAATACATTGTGATATATTTATTTTTAAATAAATTTAATCACTTTGATATCATGCGATGCATATAATATTAAGTCTAAACGAATTGTTACACTCTATTAAAAAATTATTCATTAAACATGACCATTATAACCTAGCTGTTAAATTGGTGGGTATGTATAGGAAAAATTAATTATGGAAATTATATGGTTAATTCATATATAAAATAAATTAAAGGGTTCTATATTTATTATAAATAAAATAATAACAATTTGAAAGAGAAAGAAATGTTTTATTTAAAACATAAATTATTTTGAATAGCGGAGTAGTCATGCTATGTGCACTTATTTTAAGATTTAATTTTACCAATTTTATAAAATTTATTTGAAAAAATAAAATTCATTTTTTAAATCTACATATAAAAATTTACTTAGAGTGAATTTTAGATAATTTTTGGAGAATATTAAATTTGTGATGAATTGCAAAAAATACTGAATTTTAGGAAAAAGATTCATTTTAGTATAAATTATTTATAAAGATAGATTATATTTTAAATTGGTTTTAAAGTATAATTAGTTCAATTATATTAAAATTTAACTTATATAGGTAATTTTAATCAATTTCATATTGAATTTTGATATTAAAACAATCAATACTTATACAAATTTTCTCTTTCGAAACCCACTTTTTAAATGTGTTTGTGGGTATAATTTTGAATTAAAATTTCCCAATTATTTTAATTTAATTTTAAAAAATGGATTACATATTTTTATTTAGAATAATTTATATTATTTACTAATTTCAACTTAATTTTTGACCATTAGGAATTGTAAAAATAGTAAGCATTAATTTCTGCAGTTAATGTAAAAATTTATTTAATTGGGGGTTAAATTAAAAAGATAACAACTAAAACAATCTAAAAACTAGAAAAAAGAAAATTTTATAGACATATATAAACCCTATAACATTTATGGTTCTATAATGACCCATTTTAGGGGATTTTAAAATGTAAAAAATGTGGGTTTAATTGATTCTTTTAAAAAATACCAAGTTTGTCCCCTCCCCCACTTATTAAAGGCCACCCCTATCCTACACTTTTCTCACTCCCAAATCCTTATTTTTTGTCCTATATCCTGAACAATATCTTTTTAACATACAAACATACATTATATTCCATGGGTATATCATAATTATAATATATAAAGTATTTAGGTAGAACCTAAATAGGTTTCTCAAAGAAGAGGTCATGTTTTAAACTATGTGTTTTCATTTTACTTACTTTTCTAACTAATTATAATATCTTCTAAATATGAAAAAATAAAAAAATTATATACTATATAGTGATATGTTATTTGTTTTATTTAATAATCTATATCCATATTTACTTCCATCAAACGGAAACTGAAACCATCGATCGTGAGTATGATAGACTACCACCTCACAAACAGATGTACTTTGTTTTCCATCCCCACCATTAAAAGATGGATGCAATGATGAATTTAATATATTTATATGATATTTACGATATTATTATACTTATTTAATTACCATATTAAATATAAATTCTTAATTTATAATCTAATAGGGATATGATAAGGTCGCTCGTGTGTACGGTAGACTATCGCCTCACAAAATGACGTTAATCGTTTTTCACTTACGCTTTACGTGGATGGTAGTAAAGATAAAAGTTTATGAATATATGTGATATTTATTATATAAAAATACAAATATAAATAAAATATCATGTTTAAATTATTACCTTCTAATCCTATGGAAAACCATAATGTCGCTCGTTCGTATGTTTTAACTAATACCTCTACACAACAATGTGAAATGTTTTTTAATATGTTTTTACATGGATGTTAATAAGATTTTATTTTATTGATATAAATTATATTTATATGCTAATAATAATTATTTATGTGTTAATTAATATTTATTTTCATTTCTTTAAATCTGTCGAGATAAATGGAAAAAAAATTTCACGCATAGTAGACCAACCGTCTCCAGGAACGGTGTAATCCATTTTTATCTATAACTTTTATAGATTAATATAATGAAATATATAATGAATATATAGGATATTTATATCATGTTTAAGATTAGTTATGAAATTTAATCATGAAAATATCTAAATTACCAAACTAAGACATACTTGGAAATTAAAACAATTGTCACTAGAAACAGTGATTTTAATAAAGAATTTATAATAAACAATTGATAAAAGACCATAAGTAAACAATATATGGAATTATATATATAATTTTGGTTATTTAATATATTTTTAATAATCCTATATTTATTATACAGGAGGGACGAACACATATAAAGGACTCTAAACATGTGTTATGGGGTTCTTATCTCACTTTTACTTCCATGAGGAATACTCCATATTCACCACTTATTCAATTATGTGGTGTATATACATAACATTTATATATTTTATGTCATAAATATATTTATATTCATTTCATTTATATTTATATTTATATTTTAATTTATTTTTTTCATGGGGCTTATGATTCAAAGGTTACCAAAGTGGTAAGGGTTTATTTGACAATCTCTTCATTATTCAGGATCGTTTTTTTCTATATCTCCCGTGGGAGAATTATTTTATTTTTCTATATTAAAATAAAAAAATTTATTCTACTATATTTATTATTGAATTTACTTGAATTAATAGTATCATTTTTATACTCTTTGGTTCTTAAAATTATTGATAAAATGTTTTTAAGAAAATTTTACTTCATTTTTCTCTTCGGTCGAAATCATTTTTCATCAAAATCCATATTTTCTAAAAAAAATTAAAAAATGTCTTTATACCTTTAAAAATGATTTATTAAATACATTTTTACACATTTTAACTATTTTAAAAAATTTTAAATGGTTTGTCATTTTATTGTAAAAACTAGGCATGTTTGGATTTACTGGAAATGTGAAAGGAATATTTTTTTTAACAAGTATGGTGTGAATATAATTTTGCAACTTCATAAAAATTGATATATTAAATAATATTTTAAATTTTTTAAAAATTTATTTATAATAAAATTGTTTTCAAAATATTTTTTGGTCTTTAAGTTTCAAAAATATTTTAAAAGACAAAATTTTATTTTACTCAAATTTTTTTAATGAAACTTTTTTGGAATTTCTATATATTAATTAAATCAAAAATTTATTTTACTTGTAATAAAATATAAATATGTTGTAGTTGTACCTTCCATAGTATTTATTCAGATGGTTCATGATCATTTTAATAGGAAATGTATAATTTTATTACCATTCACCATATTACTGAGGATGATTTATAACTATGTTTTTTTGATTGTGGTAGGTATTAACATTTCATATGTTAGTTTTTAAATATAAATGTTTATGTTGATTATTTTCACTCCTTTAATAAGAGGAATTCATAAGACTTATTTGGTGCTGGGTGGGGCCTAGAATTACATATCCCCTTGATGCATTGATGAGTCTCATGAGATAAATTAGCTTGGGTATTCAGTTGAGGATATACCTATTTATGTAAGATTTATTGGCACAAGGAATTGATAGTAATAAGAAATGGAATGCTACCTTTATGGTATGTTTAAAATGTCCATAATTATTCATAACATAAATATTTATTTAGTAATTTATATTTCATGTGTTATTTTATTAGTTTGAATATCCGTGGTTTTGTTTCAAGCTCATGTGAATATTTATATAGAATTATTTTATCATCATTTATTACTTCTATATTATGTGCAATATATTGATTAAATTGAAGTTTTTTTAGTAATTTACCATCACATATTAATTATTCATTATATATTCATATATTTTGTTGTACATATACCCTTATTGAGTATCTAAACTCACCCATTTCTTAATTTTTATTTTCCTAAGAATACCAGGATGTGTTTTGTGACTATTATGTAGGGATATTATAAGAGAAATAATGGTGATCTCAATTTTTTGATGTTATGATTTAAAATGTAAAGTGAATTTCAAGTATGTATCTAGTTTACCATGACTAATAAACTATTTAAACCTTTTGAAAGAGTATCCTTGTATCTAGTTCTTTGTTAATAAAGTAACCACAGACTCTGGGATATTGGGGTCACGGATGATATAAAACATTAGTGGGAAGAGAAAATATAGACATTTAGGTAAAAAATGTCTAAATAAAGATGGTTAGAGATAGATAAAATTCATCATAGTAAATTAAATGATTTTGAGAAATATAATGTCCAAAAAACCATTAAACAATAAGGTATGGAAATAACCATTTATTTTTAGAAAATCAGGTAACATGATTTTTTTTTGTTTAAATATACTATTCATTCATTTGAGTAATTCATTTACAATCTAGGCTATCAACAAAAGTAAAATAATTACTTGAAACGTATAATTTATTCATTTAATAAATTTCCAACCCAATATCATCTTTTTCTCTAAATAATTAGAATTCAAGATGAACATTTACTACATAAAGCACTAAAATCGATTTCCAATGAATCACATAATCCACAAAATGATTACAAGATATCCATCCCATATTTAGATATTTAAAAGAAAATAAAA
Source organism: Viscum album (assembly GCA_963277665.1). NCBI lineage: Eukaryota > Viridiplantae > Streptophyta > Magnoliopsida > Santalales > Viscaceae > Viscum > Viscum album. The sequence continues at coordinate 1,790,302,994 of OY728146.1, forward strand.
TGGTTAGAATAAGGTAATATAATACCCATATTATTTAAACCTTCATATTAATAAATTATTAATTAATTTTCAAAATTAAACAATAACTTGAATGTATCAATAGATATCAATCCATAAATAAATAACCTTGTATACTAAATAACCTCAGTAACCACAATATTAATGAGTGTTTCAATCTCAAATTTTATCTCATAACATTCGGATTACATTCAAAAAATGTAATATAAGTTTTCCAAAATAATACTTTATATTAAAACTAAGGGATACATATTCCAAAACCCAATGAAACATCTCCCCAAATATCATTTATCGCCAAAAGATACCATAATATGAAACCTAAAAGGGGTGTATATTACTTTAAACTTTTGATTAAGATTAAACTTATAAACCCACGGTGGTATCCACAAATCTTTCAATCACCACACATGAGAACATTCCAATATAAAAAGATATCTAAACCTTGCTCTGATAGCAACTATAATAACCTCACACCCACACCCCCAGATCTAGTTTTAAAAACATAATATTTATATTTCTGGATTTGATGCTGATAACATTACCTAATTTTGACCATCAAAAATAAAAAATCTTATATAGAAATATTATATTACTTATATACCCAAATAAATTTTAGGTATTGAGTTTAAGAAAATAAGGACTAAATCTTACATAGAAATACCCATATCCTCATGTGAGAATTTATTTCTATTTATTTCAAGCTTCTCTTATTTCACAATAACTATTAAACATCACCAATATAAGTTTCTACATATTAAAACTTTCTAGACCCAAATAAATTATTATAATTATTCATAAACCAGGGAAAGGGAAATACAGTAATTAAAGACTCAAATCCACATTAATAGTAAACATAAAAATTAAAAATTGAATGTCATTAGTGAGAATAAAATGAGAATAAATGTATGATGAAATAATCAATGTTCATGATCATAAGATAAGATAATTTATACCCATAAAAACCTAGATCACTAATAATGTTTCATGTAATAAATATTTATCAAAGATAAGATCCATATGAATAAGTAATCAATAGCCATGTGATATGAATCTTGATTGATGGAAAAATTAAAAACCCATATTATACATAAAGAAAAGTTTTATTATCTTTGAACATTTTTTTATTTGTCATGATCACTCATTTCATAAATAAATTGAGCCTAGTTAAAACCACAGGATAAACCTAATTGGTCAACTAACTTCTTCATGACTTATAATAGAAGGAATATTACCCAATTCACTGGAGATCTATATCAGGCTCACCCGTTCGTATAAGTTGTATAGGGCTTACCCATTTGTGTATGCAATATCAAGATCACCCAATTATAAAAGATATATCCATCTCACCCATTAATCATAAATAATTTCCATTTAACATTCATAAGTAAAAAATTTATAAGATTTCCCTTTTCATTATATCAACCTTTAGAACAACCAATATTACTTTATGTCTTGGTTAACCCCTGGAAAAGAAACGGGTTTCATGAAAACCTATTTAAAATAATTATCATAATCCATCTAGAATAAAATTACAGATTTTATCACGTGTTCATATTCTTAGTGAAGCATATGAGTCGTTAAATGATGTTGACATAGATTAAAATACCATTAAATGGAAAAATTAAGACATTTCTTTGGAAATCTTAGAAAATACTATTTTATTTGGCTAATATCATATAAAAAATTACAAAATATTTGGAATTTTTTTCTTTGAAATTAAACATGGAATAATATAAGGTAATTTTTAATGAAAATATTGGTAATCATGGTAGAAAAATCCGTTCGTATCAGAAATTTTAAAAATAAACATTATTTTTCACCATTTTGTAAAGAGTGTCAAATGTGACAGATGTGTAAAAAATTAATAAATTTCCTTTAAAAACCTTTTAAAATAAGGTAAAATATAATTTAAAATATTTTTAATAAATATTGTTTGTTTATAAAATAAAATTATTCAAAAGAAATTCATAAAACATGGACATGAAAGAGGTATATTCCGGATCTAAAAGAAGCTACAAGATCACTATCACTTGTAAAGAAATTCATGATGTTTATTTAATTAATATGTGAAGGAAAGGAAATAAACATGTAAAACACATTAATAAATATAGGATAAGATAATATATATGGTTTCATAAAATAGTATCATATTATTTTCTCTAAAGAGACTATGAATATAAAGAATCTCAAAATTAAAGGAGATTATAACAAATATCCTTTACTGCTTTGGTAACTTTTCAATTAGAAGTAATTGAAAAGAAGAATAATATCTCAGTCTATAAATACTATGAAATACATTAATTAATATTAAAAAATTAATTCATGAGGTATTAAGTACACCATTCAAGGAAATAATGGTGCATGACATGAAACATTCCCCTGAAAATGAGGTTGAAACAAAGAAAACCCTTATAAAGATCACAACTTTTGAGGTAATAATTAATCCATGAATTGATTATGGGAAAAATTTAAATCCACATAAAATAATATTAAATAAAAAATAAATAAATTTAGATATAAATTCACACATTATCATGGTAAAACATGGTTAATGGAGTAGAAGTATAACCCAATGAATGGAAATTGTGTTGAGAAACCTCTTACCAAATGGTAACATTAATGTTAAATCCCATTGGATGAAATAATTTGAATTATAATGTAAAATAAAATAAACTATGAAGGACCCATGATATAAAAATTGAAAAATTATTATATAAACTAAATAAAACAAATTGGGTGTATTACATTAGAATATGACTCAACGAAAAAAATTTGAGATGAAATCCATTAAATTGAGTACAAAATTTCAAAATAGGCCATTTTACTTTAGTATAAAAAATTTTATCAATAATTTAAATGATTAAATTAATTTTAAATTTTTATTGATTTATAATTAAACCAATTTTTCATTTATTTGAATGAAATATTTAATTACTTAATCGGTTAAGTCTACATCGGGTATTTTGAGGATTTTCAGTTCATATGTTCAAAATGGCTTTAGTGTGTTGACCGTGGTTGAGGGGGTATTTATTACATCATATATATAATAATAATACTAATATAAAAAAAATTATTTATCATATTAAACAAACCACAAATGATGATTCTGAAAAATGAACTATGTTATAATCATTGAGATGGCGGGCTTTACGTACACAAGAGTTACATTTTTATTTTTCAAATAACATGAGAGAAATGTGTTAAGTATTATTATATATTTATATAAATATTTTTAGATCATAAATATAATATTATATCTTTAAACACTTTATATATACTATCCATGTGTTGAAATGATGAAAAATTAATCACATCACTTCATGGAGGCGGTAATCCACACTTACACAAAAACAATATGATCATTTTAAATTGATGTAATTTTATGATAAAAGAAGATATAATAACATTGAAGAATTATAATTGTGTAATTAATATCATATATAAATATATACGTTAAATTTATCATTATAACCATCTATGAGAGTATGTGATGTAAGATGAAATACATTAGATCATGAAGTGGTAGTCCTCCACACACACGAATGATGGATTCATTTTCCATTTGATGGAAGAAGGAGGTGTATATGGGTTACTACATTAACCTAAAAAAACTTAGTATAATTAATATAATGGTTTTATTATTTAATCATGTTTTAATTATATTTTAAAGGGGTATAATAATAAACAAAACTAAAACATTTTGTTAAAAGTTATACCTCTTTTTCAGACAAGCTCCTTTAATTTAGACCTTAAGCCCACTATGGTTGGTATTCTACATAAACTAAGACCTATAGATCATATGGAGAGATTTTATGTACTAATTTGGGAGGTTATTTTTAGATATAATGTTCTCAAATATTGTTGAGAAATATAATAGTGGAGGTACCCTTTTATAAGTTAGGGGAGAACCATTCTTGTAATTTGTTAAAATATTAAATAATATTTATATCATAATCATGTCAAGTGGACCCAAGGAACCCAAAATTCAGTGATAATGTGTAATAAGGTCTAAATAAAATCAAATAATAAAATTTATTCATGTTTTCAATACATTTTAAACGTTACCTCTTAGTTAAACCACATTAAACTCATTTTAACCTTAACCATGATAACTTTATTTTTTACCATGATAAATTTATTATATTTGAAAATAGAAATGTTTTATTTTAACCAAATTTAAAAAATTTTATTCCCAATTTTTAATCAATTTCATCATATTAAATTTCTATGTATTTTATTAATTAATTTTAATATAAGAACACAGAACACAGGAAAAAATATTTTTAGGTAAATATTCAGTTTTATTGTAAAATCATTTCACCATAAAATTAATTAAAAAATTTGATTTTGTGAATATTTTTTGGTTATATAATAAATTAAGTATTGTTTTCGTAAATTTTTATCCATGAAAAACATAATGGAATATTCCAACCAATCCATTAAATGTAAATCCCCAAATATAGTTTTTAATTTGAGTTAAATATAACATAATTTATAAAAGTAAAGCTTGGGTTCCCAATTTCAAAATAATATGTTAAAATAGATTATTTAACTCTAGATGAATAAATTTTATTGAACAACACCCATATTTTAGGATAAATAAAAGGGTAAAATCTATTTTAAATTTTTACCATAATGTTTTAACATCGTTTACCCCATTTTATACATTACTGATATGAAAAATATTACCATGGGTTCAATTCAAAATTCCTAAAAATAAAATGTAAATATTAAAAAATTTGGAAATAATAATTAAAAATATGAAATATATTTTTAAAGATTATATTTCTATAAGTAACATATATTTATTTAAGTTTAAATCGAAAAGCATAATGGAAAATAGTTTTTAGAAAAATGCATTTTTTAGCCTAAATGGTATTTATGTTAATTTTAGGTCAAATTACAAGAATAGTGAGACTTTTAAATGATAAGAAAAGAAAATTTTACAAATTTGTTTTTGTCACTAATCACTTAAAAATACCAAATTTTCACGATAAAATAATATTGATATATTTTTTATAAAAAATATCTATTTTAAATAAAATTTATAATAGTTCCAAAAATTAATTACAATATTCTCTCATAAAAATATATAAAAATCATTTTTGAAGAATAAAATAACTTTACTAAAAATCGAGTTCTTTTTTTAAGAATTAATCTATAAATTTGTGTTGAATATGAAATTTAAATATATTTAATAATGTGGTTATTATTATTCATATCGTCGAATTTAATGGCTAATTTATTACCATCATATATAAATAATAAAATTTTATCATCCATTTAGAATTTGTGTTATCTGTCAAATACAATGTCGAATATCGTCTTTTTTTAAAATATCAACTTGTTGTATATTTAGCCAAATACCTAACCAAGGAACTAAAAACAAGATGTAAGTATGGAAGAATAACTAAGGATAGAATGAGAAGAACCTACCTTTAATTTTTGTGAGGAAAATCAATAATATTATTTGGATCACATGGGGTAAGGATAGAGGGGGTTCAGGTCTCCCTTAAACACACACACCCTTAGTCATTAAAACCTGAGTGGTTTATAAATTATAAACCACTAAAATATCCGAAACACCTAAAAAAGTGATACATCATTAGTTCATGGTCTGAACAAGGGGTTGATTCTATAAATCATCATCTTGGTTGTAGGATTCCACTCTACATTAATTCTTTCCCAGTGTGTACCTTGTTCATGCTATGAATATTATATGGAAGTGTCCCCTCACCCCACTACATTATTTTGGGATTGAACACACCCAAAAAATGGTCATTCATGGAATGTCTGATCCCTATCTCACTATAAATAGTCTTCAATGAACATTTCATTAGTTGGACCATCATACCACCAATTTGATTTCCTCCTAAACAAATAAGGAACTTATCAAGACTCAAAACATATCTAAAAACAACTTTTAGGGAAAAACAATTAGAATTTATCAGAGTCCCGATTCTCAAAAATAACCCCTCACAAAAAATTCAAATTCTCTGTGAAATTTTAAACTTGTAACAACATGAGACATTACAATTAAATACTTGGGAATTAGTAGAAAGTGTTATTCCAAATAAAAGGTATGATACCAAACGATTTATCAAATATATAAATCATAAAGTGCGAGTGTTCTTTATCAAGCATATGTTTAATATTTTAAGAGCCTTTATTTGATAGATATCCATGTTTGGAAATAATTTTTAGAGTATGCAAAAATGTTTTTGTTCTAAAAATGATTCTGAATATTAAATCTAGGATTTCTAAATATTCTTTTAGTAGAATGGAATACAATTTTTGAATAATTTACCGCATACACCAAAACATAAATGATTCAAAAATAGAAATAATATAACATTAGGGGATTGCTATAAGAGTATGAGGAAATACACCAGTTTTTCAAAGGAGTTTTGGGTGGAAGTTATAAATTATGATACATACTTGCAGAACAGATGTATATCACCAAATTTGGGGTTGGAATTTGGAAAATTATATTAGTAAAAAATAAATATTAATTTTTACAATCTCAAAATATTTTTATCACTTTAATATTTCCACATTTAAACAAAAATACGAAAAGATATGGGTTAAATCTCAAGAATGTTTTTATAGGATATAATGATAAAGGATTTGGATTTTATATCTGGGATATAAATTAAGTAATGGTTGATAAAAGATGAGATGTTATATTTAATGAAGAAACATTGTGTAAATATCATAACTATGTAGAGATTGTAGATGAGATCAAATATTCATTATAAGATGAGCTTTGACTAAATGGAATATCATAAGTTATTAATGTTTATAAAAATATTGGGATTTCAATTTCTCTATACACACTAGACTTTCCAGAAAAAGTTTTGGGTGGAAATCATGTTTTGGTGTTGTTGTTAAGGCTAGAAGTACTTGAAACCTTAGAGACCACTGAAGATTATAGGAGATCCCTGAAAGGTGAAATTATAAAAGTAATGGATATCGAAGGACCTAAATTATAGACTTGAATATATAGTTGTACAAGGATTTGTTTACATTATCCATGATATATAAGTGACCTATACTCTTTTCTTCTAATAGATGATGGAGAATATGCAATTTTATAAGGGGAAAAAAGTTTGAGTGGCTTGATTTTGTCGGAGTTATCCATGAGGAATTTGATAAATTCCTTAAATGTTTCTAATAAATTAGAGCTAATAAAATGATCTGCTGGGAAGAGAGTTAATAAAAAAGTGGGATTATTTTCTTAAAGAAAAAGTGAATAGTAAAAGGTGGTACAAGTCGAGGATGTTCATGAAGGGTTTTAAAAAATAAAATGGTTGAAATTTTTTAAAGATATTTTTTCTAATTTTTAAACATAAAAATATTCATAAGATTCATATAATGGTTTCAATAGAATCATTACATATTTTGAAATTAGATAGGTAAAACACATTTCTTCATGGATACATAGATTGAAATTTTTACATGTAATAATTGAAGGGTTTCATGGATAATCAGAACAAGGACCTTGTGTATAATATTAAAGAATAGATTTATAGTTTGAAGAATTCACTGAGGTAGTGAAACCATAAATTAAATTAATTTATGATAAAATATAAGTTTTTTTATAAATGTATATTATTTCATTTATTATATGGTTTATCATGATGGGAGATTAATTTTTTAACTCAATGGTTTTTGGGATCATTGGAAGTGGTCAAACCAATGTCCAACAATGTTTTTCATCAAATACTAAGGATTTATACTCAGAATGAAATGATGTAAAAAAATTATAATCCATGAGATAATATTATCACATATAATTTATAATTAATTTTATTTAGGTTTAATAATTACCTAATTTTATAATTCCTTTTTCGATAATGATTTAGTTGCAGCCTTTTATTGTATTGTTGTTGTGTCAGAGGAACCAACGGTATGTTCTATCTAGTATTTATCCCCAATTGTTCTATAAAACTGTGATCAAGGTATTATAATTATACTAGTTATAGAATTGATGATTCTTATTATTGGTCTAATAACCATTAATCATAATATAATCCTTCAAGATAAGGACAAATTTATCAGGTTATCTCTATACTATACATATCAGGACCTGGCCTTTAAACCTTACATAAACATGAATTAAATGAATAATTCACATAGAGGATCCTTTCAGGTTTAGAGTTTTAGAGAATTAGGAAATAACTATTACATCTTAAAAGATTACAAAGTAAACACTTCTACTAAGTTTCCATAAAATAAACTCTCAAAAAGAAACATGTCTAGTTCCATGTTTAAGATAGCATGTCATTCCTTGATCCCATCCTTGACCCTATTCATCTTTAAGTCCTGTGGAAAACATTTCAAAAACTTGGGATGAGCAAAAAAATCCCAGTAAAGGATACACAGAGAAGGAAAACTGTTAGTTTTTCAAAACAAAAAGTAAACCATGAGTACTTTATCAAAGTAATACTTTTCACCTTTATTAATTAGGAAATACCCTTCACTGAATAAAAGATCACTACTTATCCTTTGTAACAAAAAGATTACCATAAACCCATATAAAGAACACATAACATATAAAGGTAACTTGGGACATAAACATACTTAAATAGAATAACCATACAGTAAACTTCCACACATATCAGTACATGGAATAGCCATACGGCTGACTTCCATACCCAATGCATTGGAGGTTATAACGTAACCACCCATCCTGGTATACACGACACTACCCGTTGTATGGTTTATCACGTAACCACTTGTCAAATGTCCAAGTACCATTATAAAATCACAAGAAATAAAGCATTTCCACATTTCGATCACAATATATCACTTAAATATATTGACATAAAAATCCATTATCAAATCCATTTTCAATACCAAAATACATAAAAAGTATATGGTATTTATTTACTTTTGAAAACATTACGGCTTGTTGAGGAAGCCAAAGACCAAATAATACTCACGACGGCTTAAAGGTCATTCTCACCTCATACGTTAAAAGAAACATTACATTTTGTTTTTTAGTAAAACACTTAATAGAAAAAGATTCCCTTTGAATGAAATGAAAATTCAAAGGTGGTTTATACAGTGTATAAAAGAAAGTCTTGTATTTGAAAAAAAATATGCCTCAATGAAAGGATATTGGGACGAAGTCCCTTACAAAGACGATATATTTAGACTAAAGATAAATCAATTACGTAATTATGTGTGAAAAATAAAAATACACCCAATATAAGTGGATATAAAGTGTAAAAAAATCATATTAATTCACACAAATTCATAGAATGACATATTCAATGAGTACAAGTTTAACCCAAAGAATTGAAATTGAGTTAAGAAGTTCCATTGCAAATATTCGATAGCCTAACAACGTCACTTTAAAATTAAAAAAAATGAGTTGATGAGAGTGAAAATGGTATATCATCACTTGGACATAAACTTTACATCATTCAGGATATATAAGAACATATCCCAACATAAAAATATATAAATTAAAAGACCCAACAAAAAGAAGTCTTTTAAGAAGAGGAGGGTGAAAGGTTCCTTTACCGATTTGGGTAACTTTCGAAACGTACACCCCATGAAAGAAGGGTCATACAATGAAGATGTAAATACCCATAAATTTGAGTATATTAAACAAATAATACAATAATGGGAAGTACATACACCACACAAAAGGAAATAGTGGCAAATTTAGCATGAATCTCATGGGAACAAAAGTGAGATGAAAATCCCTTACGAAAACTCGGCAGCCTAATGGTGCCACTTAAAACTTCCAAAAATGGATTTATGAGATCAAATAGGGTCTCTATTAATATGAACATAAAAAGTACAGTATGTGGAATATAAAAGAACATCCCTAAACATTAGATAGATGAGCTTAAAATAAATGACATAAAAGAGAGTACATAAAAAGAAAGAGAGAGGGAGGATCCCTTACCTCAAGTCCGACTTGTCTTGTTCGTTTCTTTATATTCCTGAATAAACTATGTTCAATTTTTAATTGCTTAAGGACCTCATTTAAAGTTTAGTTTTTAATTAATATCACATATTATAATGTTATAATAATTAGTTAATTATGCGAGTTCATATCACATGTTTTTGTCGATGTTTGGTACATGAGTCAAAAATGAACTTGTTTGAAAATGATTGTCCATGTATTTATAAGTAAATCATCTCCAAAATAGTATTAATGATTTAAATATCATATATACCCATTAAATATTCATTTTATACTATTCCATAACATTTTTAGATAAAAAATAAATGAAATGCACCGTTCATGGAGACGGTAGGCCGTACGTACGCATGAACGCTACTTTCATTTCTTTGTCATATTAATGGAATTAAAAAAAAAGAGAGATATATATATTATAATTATAGTATAATATATATGTTATATAGGTCAAATATTTTCATTAATTTCATTATTTATACATTCCTTGTATTGTATGAACGAGTCACATCACTTGAGGGGGCGGTAGTCCACACTTCCTCGTATGAAATTATCGCATTTGCACAACATGAAAAGCATAAAGGTGTGTTTTAAATATAAGATACAGAAGAATATAAAAAACATAAATACCATATATATCATATATAAAATACAGTGACATCATAATGGCCACTATGAAAGGTGTTAAGAGAATATTGAGCAATCATCGTTTCGTGAGGCATTAATTCACCATCCAAAGAAACAGTATGTTCTTTAACCATTAGATGGAGGTTTGGGTAAGTGTAGATCAGATAATTCTCTTAAGAACATCCTAGTATATTTTAGATACTGGTTTTTTACAAAATAAAGGAATAAAAAGAGTTTAGGGGGCTGGAAAAGCAGAATAAAACAAAATAACATTAGAGAAGTCTTTACCTTCAAATTGGATAACTTTTTTTGATTTGAGCTCAAAGGCATCCTTAGACAGACTTCTACCCAAAGTGAGGCTTCTAGGAGTAAGAGATGTATGTGGAGAGACTATATGAGCAGATTTTGGTCGAGCCAAAGGCTTGAGAGGTGTGGGTAAAGAGGTAGATGTGGGGGCCTTTTATAAGAGGGAGGCGGGGCACTCTTGGAATGTAATGAAATGTCACTTTATTTTAAAATGATTTTTGGATTTTAAAGGTCCCAAAAAGATATATTTCGAGGATAAGGTGATAATGGTTAGAAATCCACCCACACAGGAGGTTTTTGACAAGTTTATGTCTTATATTTTACATTATCTTTTCATTTTATTTAAATCTTTCATTAATGAGGTAATCACTGTGTCATCATGGTGTCATAAATAAATTAATTTATTTAATGCCTAAAAATTAAAAAAAATACTATGATGTAGGAAATATTTCTAGATTTTCGATGAATATTTATAGTAAAAAATATGTCTTGTATAAGCCCATGTGAAAATTGGTTTAGTAAAACAATACATGTTTGTGACATTTTTATTTTAACTTTAAATAGAAAGTTATTAATATGATTTTCTTACCCAAGTGGCTCCATGGGGTCCCCAAGTTGACCCATGGATTGTCTTGGCTGGCCATGATTCATCCAATAAGGGTCGGACATGTGTCAAGGTCATTTCATATTCTTATAACATTATCTTTACCATAAATTACACTAATTACCTTTAATCGCGATTAATAAAACTTAAAAGTTACTATTCACCCAAAAAATATTTTCATCCCATTAAACCACATTTTACATCCTAATGAAAACCATGTATGTCATATTTTTGAAATTCAAATCACAGAGATGGTAAAATTTCATTTAAATGAAAAATTAGTTTTTTAACTACCACTTAGTGGTTTCACTATTCATAAAAAATTGAAGTTTTTCAGAAAAATACCAAAAATTCACCCTAAGCTATATTTGAAATTCCGAATTAAAAAATGATGCCTATTTTAAGAAATTAAAAACATATAATTTGAATAAATAAATTTAATAATTAATTCCCGTTGTCAAAACAATTAGAGTGTTTTTAAGAAATAAAATATATCAAAAGATTGACACTAGTTTAAGTCCAATTTCAAAGTGAAATTAATTCCACTGACCACCATTGGATTAAATGGAAAAATATATTCTAACTACACTTTTAACCCAATTAAAAGGATAATATATCCATATAAATAAATCAGATTAAAAGGAGGTTTTGAATTAAAATACAACATTTTCACTAAAAATGGTCTTTATTGGAAAAATAACAAAAACATACAAAATATAAATTTTGATGTCCCAATTATAACGAAGGATTTTATTTGGTCCAATATAACATATGAAATTTCCAAAAAGTGGATTTAAAAAGGGTTTTCCATTAAAAGGTGGTTAATCGACCTTTTAAAGAATATTAGAATATTTAGGCTTAAAATTGGATTCATTCAAATTTTAAGCCTCTAAAATTTATTGGATAAAAGTAAAAATATTTTAAAAACATACATAATCATTTTTTAGTTAGTTCTGTTCATTCTCGCCATTACAACGGCTAGGCGTTAACGACCATTTAAAATAATATTATTTTATTATTAGAGTGCGACGTAAGATTTCAAAGGAACTCATTGTAGCGTATTAGATACGCCATCGATCATAGCATTCACTTCAAAGTAATATTAATATTTTAGTAACAAATATTAATAAATATGAAAAATTAATATTCTTTTTTTACCTGGGATGTTACAATACATGAGAGGGTCATGGTGGTGGATTGCTCAGCATTCTAGAGAGAGTTCTAAGAGGAGATCTCCTTAGGTATTTAGAGGATTCTCTCTATATATTGTTGTGTGCAACTATGGCTAGGTTTGGATATTTTTAGAAAAATATATAACTAGGAAATTATAGACCTATGATTGGAAAATAAATAACTTCACATGAACCATTATTATTATCTTAATCCCTAGAAAAACCCACGTATAAATAATTATCATATTATTATTATCTACTTGAAATTATCTAAACCCATGGATACCTAAACATTATTTCCTTGAATAAATAATATAATATTTTCTCAAATAATATTTATTATATTATTTCTCACCAAACCATTAATCTTGGATTTACAGTTCTCCTTAATTTTTATCAGACTCTTAATAATGTCAATTTATTTAAATAAAACAATGTCACTCCATTGTTTTTTGATAAATTAATCAATATTATATTCAATAAGAAATAGAATAAATATTTAATAAATGTTCACATAACCAAAATATAATTATTTATTAATATATAAATATACCATAGATAAATAAATATTATAGATTCATATTAATAATAAATTATTACCTGGATAATAAATATTGATTTAATACTTAACACAATTAATATTCTCTTGAATAACCATTGAGTGAATACATTTGATCATCTAAATATGTATAATTATTAAACTATATCTGGGAATAATATTTATTAAAAAATCTAAATTCATATTGAATTTAATTGTGGTTCTATCAAAAATTATTGCGCGACTATTTGGGCCCCTTTCTCATTGGCATTAGGCTACACCGCCTTATTTCCAAGGTTATTATCAAGCATCACAACAAGGCCCCCATAGAGAAATAAAATATTTATTCAATTATATAAAACCTCATACAAAAATTCACTTTGTAATATATTTCTTTATTTGTATATCAATAATCAAACAGGTTTCATACTAGTGTAATCAACATATGTTCTCAATGTCTCTTTCATTGACTTTCTATAAATGAGATTACCTATAGAACACCAAGCCCATGGATTTAACCCATCAGTTATGTTACCATAATAGGGTTCAATATATAAACCTTTATAAAATAAAATAACGGAGAAATCCATCATCATATTATTTATTAATGCAATATCAAAAATGAAACACCCATGGTATCTTACTTATCCACATGACCAAATTTTCTTGGTTTTCATTAATACATAAAATTATAAAAATAATGATATAAATTAATAATAATATTGATATCTAAGTAAAATTACACACTTTTATAGATAAGAATATCCAATGACATATATAAGTATATTTCCTACCGATGAGTCATGTTCTCGTAGTTTCTTTCTTTGAAAATTACGTTGGATGTACACCATAATAAAGTGTCTCAAAGTCATATAAATCACCACCCCTGATATCTTGTATCATTTTTATCCTATAAAATGACAACATACAGCCGTAAAATGTTTATTTAGGAATAATATCACAGCACTTCAACGTTTTCATCATAATGGGGAACTTCTATGACCTTTTATTATGTTAAGTATCCCTGGTACTTCTTCACATAGATTTCACATAAATAAATAATCATCATGCAATATGATATTAATTAATATTCAACTCTATGAATATTTCATTAATGAAATATTTATTTGTTTTAGGTCACCAAATCCTATAGAATCCCACTTGATCTAATTGATAATAACTTAACTTCTTTTCCTTATATGATAAACATTCATTATTTCAGATATGGTAATGGATTTTAAGCGCACCATGCTGCCCATGGTTTCTATTATTCACTACAACCACATCTTTGTCAAAAAACACCTAAAGAAATGATACCACAATGTGTATATATTTTTTTCATTTTTCATTCCTAACATCTTGTATAATACCATACTTAAAATTTTCCATGTTATTATTGATATTCTCTATGTGGGCATAACATTGAAATTTAGAACAGATTATTGTAAAATATGCTTTTTATAATGACTCAAAATCCATAACATATCCGCTATAATGTTTATATAGTAACTACCTAGTATAATATGCTTTTAAATTTATATATTATCTTAACCCAATAATTATACTAGATCAAACTAATTCAAATAATAATAATTTTATATTCCATAAAATCTAGATATCTTAGTTCTCTAATTACTATAAACCCATCCCATTTTTCTTAAATAAAGACTATTGGATAGTTCTGATTTCCATCCAATGTAGTTATTTTAGTATTTTTTTGATATTTTCATTATATTCTTTAATAATAAGAAATATCCAAGTTCTTTTATATGTTATGGAATGTGAGATAAATTTCCAAATTACTCTTAAGAATTTGTAGTCTATAAAACCAAAGAATACCATGTCACACTGGAAAGAATTCATGGATATTGTTCCATATTGTATTTCTCAAAAACATTTCTATTATGTTATATGACTTAGATTAACTAACCCATTGATCTAATCTGGTATATTATGATGATTATAACATGGGTTTCTACTTAATTCATTTTTGGAGAAATTATTTAGTCTTATATAACTATAAGACTAATAACCCATTTTCTATTTTTTGTCAAAAATGCCTTTATTTGAAAACTATAACACTCCCATTAACCTCTCGTAGACACCTAGAAACATTTTGTCTCAAATTAATATACTATTATCATTTTATTTTCATTAACCCATAAATGGTTCCTTGAAACTAAAAATCCCTATTATTTTTCATTGATTTCATCTACCTTTCTTGTCACGTCATATATAAATATTCATAAAGCTACCTCTATGAGAGGTGGACATCATATATGATTCCTAATATAATCATTATAGTGGTTATGAAATGTATAATTCAAATGGATTTAAGATTTTCTGAAATTTTATAACTATTCAAGCCATATTGGTACCTTTAATTTACTGTCGATGTATTTTTTCTTTTTAATACCCACTCATGAATTTATATTAATCAATAAAATATAGAATTAATGCTGATATATTTAATACAACTTTTAATTAATATGTACTTGTCAACGATATATAGTTTTAAATTATTTTTCTTTATGGGATTTATTATTATCATTGAATAATATATCTCCCACCAAGGTTAATATAAAACTGAAAACAAGGTTTTAACCATATTATGTTGTATGTGCCTTTGAAAAAATTTCCTTCTCTAATACTCATAGAGTTTAATGGCCTTATACCAACATTGGAATTTGAAGAAAATATTCTATTGAATTATTTCTTACTCCCACTATCTCAAGAGAGATTTACTTCATTTATAGAAGTAAAATTGGTATGATTAATACATTTTATTTCTTGGGGATTCTAATATCCTTGGTGTAAATAAGATCTGTAATTGAGTTATACCATGTATATTTAGTATGCACATCTGATAATTTCACTAGATTTACAAATGAAACCCATAAAAACCCTAAAACAGGGACATAAGGGATTTTCTTCATATCATAATTTTATAAGATATGTTTAGTTAATAAATTTAGAATATAGTTTGTTTTTATGATTTTATTTTCATTTAAATTTTGGATTGGTATCATGAAATACTGAAATATATATAAGTCTCCTCAATGATCTTACCTTATAAATAGATCTAAATAAGGTTATGTGTGTTTAGAAAAACGTTTACTCTATATTAAAACATGAATGAACACTTGGATATGATGTACTTAAAAAACCATCTTATAGGATCCCACATTATTTATTATGTGAATTCATTATTTAAATGATAATTCCTATGATTTGTTAAGGAACCTCAAAGAATACACGAATTTACCGCTATTTTCCCCATCAAATGGTATAAACTATATAGATAAACTAACTCTTGAGAGTTTATGCATTACCTCTATATCTGATGGTTTATTAGTATAGAACATAATTATGTCATATGAATAAGAGTTTTATCTCTTTATAGGATAAAAATTCTATTTTGAATATACATCACAACTTATAGTTTTATTTGATTAAGAAATATCTTTCCACAACTATGCATGATTGATATAATTATATTCCTATCTTATTTTTTATGTTGTATATTTATGATTTAATCTTTACTAAACTATTTACTAAGTATAGTTTACTATTAATACATTAATTTCAAAAGAAATAATGCCTCATTATGTTCAATAGAACACTGATATAAATTTTTGGTAACTTATAACACAAATTATAATTTAACTAGAATCAATCCACTAATATATAATAAGTTGTTTGTTTCTAATTATTGTAATAGGATACACACTTTTTCAGTTATTGAAAAATATCCTTACTTTTTTTCATCATGTGTTTCTCACTACTGACATATGAACCACCTATTCCCAATAACTTGGAGAACACACCTTAATTCATGTAATGTTTTATTATTCTCATTAATAACCTATGAATCAACCTTTGTCAACTACTAAGATAACTCACCTTACTTCTTCTAATGTTTTTGTGTGACTCACATTGTTGTAATAGGAATCATCCTTTCCTAACCATTGGGAGAATTCACATTAATTCTTTAGTTCTTATAATAAAATTAAAATGTTTTAAATATCCAAGAAGTGATATATAAAAATTCAATAATATAAAGAGTATAATGATATTTTATATGAATCTGATCACTTATTCTCTAATTTATTGCTATTTTTTAGATGAACTTATTATTCACGAGGGAAACAAATAGCATCATGTTAACCAAACTACCTTTAAACATTTTTTATCATTAATTTATATGATAAAGGCACTATTTAATATAAAATAACCACATGATTTTCAAACCTTCTATTTATGATTTTCAGCATATTGTTTGTAGAAATGAGTTCCTCACAACACATATTTATATAGTTAATCTTTGTTAAATGATTCACAATTTTTTCATTTACATTGTTTATCTCATAAGATAAATAAAGTGATCCTAGAAGGTAAAAATAATTTTTATAAGATTAATGGATAATTTATTACCCACATAGAATCCCAAATTATGTTAAATTATTAATGTAGTTAAATATATTGAAGGAGAGATCAATAAATAAGTACCCATTTACAGTTTACAATAGTATAGTATAGTGAAAATATCAATTATATATATTCACTCTTTCTCTTTATCAAGGGATATGAGATAGTATGTCTTGGTATATACTTCTCAAATTCTATTTCAATATGTGGGGTTTGGATAGGTATAAGGAATTCTAAAACATTTTAAAAAATTTCCAAAAGTTATCTAATATATGAAAAAACTACACCACCCATGGAATTATGTTCTGGAAAGGACATGATCATTTTCATAAGGTATCAAAGTGTTAAAATTATTTATATTACCACACTCTACTTTAATTAAAATTATATTTTATTTTTTATATTTATTATCAAAATCATTTTACATAATAAATTTTATTTATTTTTATCCCACTATTTTTTCAAAATCCAGTGGCCCTCCCCATTGGTTTGGGAATACCATATCACATAGTTATTCAAGTGTAAAATATCTATATACTACTTTTTTATAACCTAAGAGAAGGTATGGTTAATTACATTAAAGTATTTAGGTTTGAAGGTATTTTCTAGCAACATTAACTCATAGATCCTTAGTCCATTAAGTGGACTCCCCAATCAATAATTCTCGTGTTCATATTTCCTCATCCCTAGTATCAAAATTTTCACCGATTCTAGAAAAAGATATTTCCCTTGATTCTAATTTGGTTTATTTAACATAAAACCATATTTATAACCCCCCTTGTAATTGTTAGTATCTCTATCAGGGTGTTATTAAACACAAATATCTAGTGGCTTCACTCTAAATTAGAAAATTAAAAGCTCTACTGACTTAATATTTATATTTAATGGATTTTTTATTACATCTATAAATTATTAATTTTATCTTATTACATGATTTTTAATATTAAATGGGTTTTTCTTAATTGATTAACCTCTTATTGATAAAATTATTTCATTATCTGATTTATTTTAATTTTTACTTTCATGATTTCTAATTTATTAATTAATTGATGGTGTTGATGGATCATAAATTATTGACCATGCAAATCCTAAAAATAAAATAATAAATGTGGCATGATCCTGAGATTATTTAATTTTTAGTATATCTAGATGGAGTTAAAATAACTATTGAACTCAGGAAAACTCGTTGAACTATAACATGGTTTGAGTGATAACATCCAACATTTACTACATTGTTACACTTGGGTTCTCTGAACTCGAACCATCTTCACTTTCAAGAGATATCCATCCAGTACATAATCTTTTTCTCAAATTTAGTTAAGGGAACCAAAGGATTGGTTATGTGATTTTATATAAAATAAACCATATACATTCAAACCCTTAAAAAATAGATGTAGGGATGACATGTCTTCCCTTATTTAATTTAATAAATTATTACAAAAAAATATGGTAATTATAAATTAAAAAACTAATCACATACATAGGTTGACCTAAGCTCATGGTTATCTACATACATGAAATAAATAAATATTTTCAAAATAGGTAGAATTTACTTCAATTTGTTCTTTTTTAAGAAAAAATCACATAAAACCAATTCACTTAATTATCTAATTAATAAATTTAAGATTTTTTATTTTATTTTATTTTTCTTGGAGATTCAATCATCTTAATTTTTTTTAAAAAATAAATGAATTTTTTATATAAATATACAATTATACACTAGAAACGTAGAGGGAATATAATATATAACTAACATCATTATTTTATTCATGTATTAAATAATCACAAGGCATGTTGACATACACAAGTTATCTGGTTAAAAAATGTGAAATTATATGTGTCATAATATCACATAGTAAATAAAATATTTGTAAAAATTAGATAAACATGAACCCAAAAGGAATATGTCAATTTTAATTCATGTTTTAAATAAAATAATCATTATGGTGATTTAGTTACAGGGAATTTATGGAGCATTTTCATACTCTAAAAAACCTGTTATACAGTATTATATTAGTTTCTATCGGTGAAGTTTTGTTTTAATTATATAATTTGTTACTTATTTATAAAATTTAATTATATTTAAATTCATGTGATTGTAAATCATTTTCTAATGAATTTCATGCCAGTTATATCATATTTTGTGACTTTGTGATTGATACTCAAATAACTGGTATGGTACACCTAATGGGAATTAATAAGCAACCTGTCATGTATGATGGCTACACAGTGTGTAATAACATTTATTAGAGGTGGAATGAATTGAAGTATTTATGTGTTCTATGAATCATTCATTGAGGAAGAATGTTTTGTGAAAATAATAGGGTAAACAATGTTGGACTACAATATGTGTATGAATGTTACATTATTTTTAGTCCCTAAAGTCGTATTCCACTCTAGCAGGTCTATATGAAATTTATTAATTACTCTATGTGGTAATTCCCATGCGGAGATCCATGAAATTTTTAACTTGTCTAGATAAGTTGAACCTCATTACATGCTATCTAATTTTTTGTTACACTTTATGTGACTATGTCATCCAGCCATAATCCTGAGCACATACTAATGGAATATCTAGTCATTATTCATTTATTCTTTATGAGTTCTGAATCATATTAAGGTGAATATACTTGTAATATTCATGATAAAGTTAAAAAATCAATAGAAATTAAATAATTAAAACAAATATACATATCTTTCAACAAAAACCTATAAATTAATATGTGACTACTTTGATACCACATCAAGGTTTTGGGGCACAACAAAAGCAGCCAGGTAGGTACATGATAATGATTTTTATCTGATCCTTAGTATTTCTCCTAAAAAATTGGTGAAATAGAAATCCAAAAATCCATGATACAAGATAATGACATGTAATTTAAAATTTATTTAAGTCAATATTAATAATTTCTTCTCATTGTAATTCATTATTCATCAATGATTTATTTGAGACCTATTACAGAACTATCAATGTGTCAGAGTAATTAAGGTTGTATTCTCTCTAGTGGTGATCCTAATGTGTTTAATGAACCTACAATCATCACCATATAATTATCTAGTTTATTGAGTATATTATTATAGAGAATTTGACGATCATCATTGATGAAATATAATCTTTCAAGGTAAAAAGGATTACACAGGTTCTCTCTAGACTCGAGAGGATAATATAAGAGGATTTTTTTAAATTTATGAGACATTGTAGGAGAAGATATTTCTAGAGATTGAGAGGGTTATCTATAGAAATAACTATATATAAAGGTGTCTTGGAATGGATAGTTCTAGAAAATGATTGGTTTTAACAATCTTATGGTCTTAGAATGAATAATTACACATAGAACATTATTAATTTTCCAATCCATCATGAACCATATTACTAAATAATAATATTATTATTATATTTTACATGAAATGAACTAAACTATTTGATAAATAACAAATATTTTCTTTAATGAATTAATAAATATTAACTCAAATAATATTTAATATATCATTTCTGACTAGAATATTAATCCTAGTTTTCTAGTCCTCCTTAATATTTTTCAAACACCTAATAATGTCTATTTATTTAAATAAATAAATTTCACCACATTATTTTTCAATAAATAAATAAATATTATATTTATTAAACAAATTAATAACTATTTATCAAATGTTCACATAAAAAAATAGATAAATTTTTGATACCATAAAAATACACCAGAAATAAATAAATATCAGACATTAACATAATTAAATAAATAAATACTCTAAGAGATAATATTTATTTAATATTTTAATCAATTAGTATCATCTTAAATAATTATTGACTAAATATATTCGATCAACTAAACAATAATTATTATAAAAAAAGTAGGGGAATAATATTTATTTAACATGTTAAATTCATATTAAATTTAACTGTGGTTCGAGGTACACTTTTCCTGTGACCATCTAGTCCCCATTCCCAGTGGAATTATGCTACATATCTTATATTAAATGATTAGAATATAAAAAAATGCTAATGATTCCATTGATAAATAAATTAGCAATGTAATGACATACTACCTCATAAAAATGGTTGCTTTTCAATATTGTCATTTTTTGTCAACGTATGTAATCATGATGGATGAACATGATTATCATCAACCTATGTTATTGATGTTAGTTTCATTGAATTTCTATAAATAATATTTCCTACAGAAAAACATGGACATGGATATAACGAGGTAGTTCCATTCCCATCAAAGAGCTTGATATATAAAATTTCATTAAAGAAAAAAAGGGAAAAATCCATTCTCATATTATTCATTAATTTAATATGTGTCATGATGTACCGAATGTATTTGACCTCACCATGAGTATAGATCATCATGGTTATCATAAATGTATCATTTTTCATTACACATAATGTTTATTAATAATAATATTCAATTTTAATGACTATAACAAACACCAAAAACCACAACCATTCAATGAAGAATATAAATTTATATTTCATACTTATGGGAAATATTTTCATAATTTTATAAAAAAATTACTAGTGGAATAGACAATGATAATGTGGGTCAATATTATATGAGTTTCCACCCTTGATAGCCTGTACAATTTGTGACCTGTGAAATGATATCATCTGGTATGTTAGAAATGATATCATTCACAATAATCACTCTCTCAATATTAATGTAGGGAAGTCCTGAATTCTTCTTGTGATTCATGAAGCAGCCTCAATTCAAAAGGAATATTGTAACAACTCAATTGGTGATCTTATGATCCTTCATCATCTTCATGTACCTGGCATTTTCCCAAAGCATAAACTCTCCTTTAAAGTGTTCTGGAAATCTCCAATGCCAGGATGGATCAAAGTGAACGTTGATGGTGCTTCCAAAGGCAACCCTGGTCCTACCAGTTGTGGTGTTATCTTCAGAGACTCACCTGGTCAATGTCAGGGATGTCTCTTTGTTGGATGTGGTCACTCTTCATCTCTGGAAGCAGAAATGGTCGGCGTCATTCATGCTATTGACTTTTCTCTTCAAAGAGGTTGGAGAAAGCTATAGATTGAAAGTGATTCAACCAGTATTATACATGCCATTTGTAATGGCAACATCCACCTAGCCTGGTCTCTCACCGCTCGTTGGATGAACTACCTTAATTTTCTCCATGGGATTGACTATATAGCTACTCATGCCTACTATGAAGCAAATGACGTCGCTGATGCTCTAGCCAACAAAGAAATCCATTAAAGCATGACTTTTCTGGATGCTATTCCTTCTGACTTATTATATCATTTTGATAGAGATTGTAAAAAAATCCCTTCCTTTCGCATTTTGCAATCCTTTTTTACTTATCAATAAATTATTCTTTGGTCTTTGACCAAAGCATCACCTTTTTAAAAAACATACATAAGGATTTGGAACCATTCATAATGTGAAAGGTAAAATTTATTACCCATTTATTATTTATACAATTTATACTAATTAAGAATAAGGAACATAGAATAGTTCTATAGGCTGAGAACAAGCTTAAGGTTCCATTTTCATAAACAGTATACTGCCAATTTATTACATGGTTTTTAAGTGCTCAGACATTGTGCATGTAGTGGGGTGTATTTATTAGGTTCATGGATAACTGAGGAAGATATGGTCAAGAATTTATAATATAGATCATTTTTATCTAAAATTTAGTGAATTTTTTTCACAATTTTTTAGAAATTATGTTCCACTACAGTTGTTTTTAGAACTGTTTTACAATAGGGGAGGTGTAAAAATGAAAGGATCACCTAGCTATATATTTACTTACAAGGGAATAATTTTGAGTTGGATGTTGAAACATCAAATAATAGTTTAAATTTTAACAATAATGGGTGTGTATGTTTCACTTATAAAATCCGGGAAGAGTTGATCTAGCTGAAGAGCATTTTAAAAAATTTGTGAAAAAGGAACAAGTTTGGGACACTATTTTGTGACTGACAGAGTGTGATCTTCTTAGACCAAAATCTGACGTTTCATTACATAAGAAAGAATATTCAGTTTAATTTCCACTTCATATTGAAGTTATTAGATGATAATATTTTGAATATACAGAAGGTGGATAGATGTTATAATTTAGTAAATATACTGATCAAGGTCATAGTGTATGATTTAAATAGTTGGTGTTGTGCATTAGTCAGACTAGAGTGACAAGAAGAATATTTGGGGAACTATAAAACTATAAAGGAATTTTTAGAGTGAAAAATATTTTTAAATATTGATGTAAGACTTGGTTATGAATCCCAAAAATGATTTTCATGTGGGATTTTATTAGGCTCATCAATGTGAAAATTTTTTTTTGAAGATGTATTGTTACTTATGAAGGGAATGATTTCAAAAGTCTAACATATAGAACTAGATGGGAATGAGGGAGAGTGTAATGGCCCAGACCCTCATGATCCATCCCTTTTCCAAATTCTAGATCCTAAGGGGTCGCACCTCGATCGGTGCGACCGATCGGTATTGTCCAGCCTTGATGGGTTTTCATACTAGAGTTTTTCATGTAACCCCACTTTTAGCCCTTTTTTTAACCTTTTGAAGCATTTCAAGGCCATTTTTAAAGCCCGTAAGTAATATCAAAAATTCCAGAAAAACATCTCTACTGAATAAAAATTAATCCAGTCATGTGTAACCACCCAACCACGTGGAAGAACCACAATCTGACTTCCAAGGAATTGAAATGTCTTATCCCGTAACATTAGGATCTCATCTATTTATCACACATGATTTTTTTCCTTCCTCTCGGATAGTCTCATCTTCCTTGTGCATCTAAAGTCGTTTGTTCTTGAGGAAAGTGGTGTACCTGTGCCGAATCCCTGCAAGTCGTGCATCCCCTGTTCCTAGTGCATGGAGAAAAACTTTGATCGTTGATCAATCAGGTAGGGATTTCATCCTTCATATCTCCTTCTATGCATCATGCATGTTGGGCACACTTTTGTCTCTGTGGAAATTGATGAAACTTAACTTAATGAAGATAATGAACAAACCTTTAAAAAGGGGGGTGTGACCGATGTTCTGTTATGCTCTTTTTATGTTGTTATGCGTTGTGAATTGTATAGACCTGTTCTCACTGAAAATCATGGTCGTTGGTGGTCTTTCCTTGCGCACAAATGATCCTCGGTACCCCTGTATGTTTAAATAACCATAACATAGAATTGGTTAATTATGTATACTCGGTTAAATAAATTGAAAGCACCAGGATCAACCCTTTTTTGTGATAACCCCGGTTAAAGTACAGTGGAATTGCAACCATGGAGTGTGTTAAATCATTTAAATATAAAAATACATGCATGGGTCTGCCTTGTGTTAGTGGTAGCGGTTTGGTTTTTTCTTTCATGGGACGATTTCTGGGGCAATGCCGGTGGGGATGGGATCCCCTGCTATTATACTGTCCCTGGTTGTGAATTTGAGGCTGTGTGATTACTCTGCTTATATCACAAATTGGGGTGGGATCCTCTGTTGTTGAGAAACCGTTGGCTCCTGGATTATTGGGGACATGGGGCTGTGTCTCAGGTTTTCTTTGGTTCCAGTTCTTGGAGAGATCTCACTTATCCCTTTGTTGTTGTGACTTTTCAATAGAACCGGGTCTGACTGCTTAAATTACTATTGGGTGTAATGTTTTCCGTTGCTTTTTGCTTATGCTGTTAGTTTCCCAGTAGTGAAAAACTTCATTTAAATTAGATTACTTGAATAGGAAAGGAAGAATAACTAAAATGGGAATTGGTTCTAGGGGTGATTTGTGACTCGGCTATGAGCAGTGTGCTTTCTATGAATAGGTATGAGTGTGCTTGTGCTTGGATTGGCTTTGGAAACCCTAGGCTGGGTTGAGTGTTTGTTACTTATACATATATTTGTAGTTCTTGTGTATTTTATTTGCGCCCCACCTAATTTGAGCACTTAGTGCCGAACACCCCCATTTCATGGGGGAGGGTATTTTTCCCAACACTTCTATTAGTGACTGGTTATTAGCTCCTTTCTACTCCCTTTCTAGGATAGCCCAAGTATCTTTGGGCAGGCTGTGATGGCCTGAGGTCCATTATTAGCCCAAGAATCTTCAAGCGGGGTAGTTTTGGTTGTTGGACCAAGTGCTTGCGAGCAGTTTGTTTCCCAAGTGTCTTTGGTATGAGGCCTAGCTGTCTTCAGGTGTGGCAGTAGTTGTTCTAACCCATGTGTTTGTGGGTATGGTTATGTGTGGTGGTTGTGTCCTAGGTGTCTGCTAGAGGGATAATGGTCATGGATTAGGTGTGTGCAGGAAGGGGTTGGTAGTGGGACTGCGGTAAGAATGGAGGGATTGGTTCGATGCGTTGGATATCATCAATAACCAGCGGGAAAGTGGCACGGGGTACTCAAATATTGATGTTCTATGACTATACTTTACTTGACTTGTGTTATTTGGGGGCATGCCTCTGTGAGGTTTGGTGAATAGATTTTTCCTGGTTGGGTGCTTGGTTATCCCTTTTTCCATGGGGCATTAGAATGTCTCTTCACTTTTGCACGAGATTCTTTGGTTTTACCTGCTGAGTATACTTTTATGCTCACCCTACGTATATAAAACCGCTTTCAGGTATCCAAGAGGACTTCATAGATCATGCGTGGCCTTACTAGCTTGGACCTTTGGGGCATTTTCTGTTTTTGTTTTCCTTTTTTTGGTATCTTTTCACCTTTGGAGTTTTGTGACATGTATCTTTTACCTTTGAACATGCATATGGGAATGGTTTACTTTCAGCCGTACTTGAAGTTTCAATTTTGGTGTTGTGGGATTTAGTATATTATCTCCCGATCCTATTAAAAGAAAAAGGGTGATTTCTTCCATTTAGTCTGTGATTATATACCCTTGGTTATAGTATCCACTCCGGGACCTATTGAAGGCGGGTTTCGGGGGTCATTATCTCTCCTTCAACTTAAAGAAGGAAGGGTCTGGAATTCTACTGACCCTTCCCTCCTTTTGGTGAAGGCGGTTCGTGGCAGAATGGTACCAGAAGAAGGTTGAGAGATAGGATGGAGTCTAGAGTTAGGCATAGTGAGGATTTCATGGGATGCTAGGGAAACAGTGTTGGGTGACCTTTGTACGTGAATTATGCTAGGGAAGACCGGCTAGGACATGGGATTTTAGGTCCCCCAGTGATCCAATGCAAGGACTCTGGACCTACCGAAGAACCAAGTGAGGCCAAACTGATTGCAGGGTAGAGACCCTATGAAAGGTACATGCATCATAATGACTTGTGTTCTCATGTTTCTGGGGTGTTTTGGGAAATTTAAATAAATAATAAATTTAATAAATTTTAAGAACAATGTTCTGCACTACTTGGGCTTAGGAATTATTTGTTTACCTTGCATCTATGGAACCTGGGAGAGGACCACGAGTTGTACGGGCGATCGAGGCCCAAGAGGTTGACTTGGCCGATTGGCAGAGGGATTATTGAGAGGAGGAGGATGAGTAGTGGCAGAAGACACTTTGATCCTTCCAGTGACATACCCTCGAGTAGTATGATGGCATCACCTCTGACATGAAGACGGAGGGCTGGATAGGGGAGATGGTGATAGATTTTGGATTTATCCGGGCTCCTACCAAGTACTGGGTTCCTCTGGCCATCAGCCAGATGCGGGGAGATGCATGTCGGTGGTGGACGGTCTACCTGGGGGAGAGGAGAGAGGCTGAGGTTGCATGGGATGATTTCGAGAAGGAGTTCCGGGCAGAATTCCTCTCTTCTACGATGAAGTCAGAGAAGAGGCAGGAGATACTCTCCCTCCAGCAGGGGAGTATGTCGGTAAGGGAGATGGGGATCAAGTTCAAGGACCTCCTCCTATTTTCTTCGAACCTCTTTCAAGACGAGGAGTCTCGAGCAAGACGTTTAGAGGAGTCGCTCTGACCCTCCCTTCAGTATGCTGTTACCCCCTTCACCTTGCCGACATACTTGGAGGTCTAGAAGAAGGTCGAAGTGGTGGAGAGGATGCACGCGCTAGGAGTTGTGTCACGAGAGGGGATTCATCTAGGCCTGTCAAGGGGAAAGGATATCAGCACCATACCTCTTACATCAGGACCCTATAGGTTCCGACCAGTAGGGAGCAGGCCACATAAGTTTCAGTTCCGGTCCCCCGGTCCTCACCCTTTCCCTTCGAGCCTAGGACCGAGGTGCTTTGTCTGTGGGATCCATGTACATCTCCGAAATCAGTACCCAGACCGAGTATCGTTTGACGATGGTGGACAGGCCCATCACCCGCCTTAGCAGCAGCTTCCAGCTAGGCCCTTTCAGCAGCATCAACAGGGGCAGCGAGCTCCCGCTCCTCTGAGGGTAGACGTTGCAGGGGGGCCGACCTCAGGGCACTTTTCAGGGATCTCGACTAGGGCGTGGTCAGGGATGTGGACAACAGCCGAGGGGAAGAGGAGCTAGGCGTGGATAGTTGAAAGTCGCGGAACCAACTGTTCCGGCAGGACCGGAGGTTGTTCGAGGTACGATCAGTTTGTTCAGTACCCTTTCTTACGCCTTGTTTGATACCGGAGCTTCTCACTCCTTTTTTGCACCCAGTCTGGACCATGCTCTGGGTCTAGATGCTGAGAGACTTCCAGTGCTTCTGGTGCTGAGCACACCAGTTGGAGGTCAGAACGACTTGTTATATGTTTGCAGAGGATGCAGACTGAAGATAGGGCCACAACAGTCTGTCATGGATCTACTAATGCTATAGATACAACCATACAATATCATCCTAGGCATCGACTGGCTGTTCTCTATGTGTGCCATTGTCAACTACTTCCGAGGAAGGGTTGTGTTCTCAAACTTGGGTGGCCGATATGTTACTTTCACCAGCGAGAAATGTGTCCAAAAGGGTAGCAAGAGAGAGGAACCCCTCCTCTCCTTGTTAGCCGAGCTGTCAATAGAGTTAGTGGATGCTGAGATGGTGGAGGTACCAGGGATTGTCAGTAAGTTTATGGAAGTCTTCCCTGAAGAGGTGACGACTCTACCCCCTCTACATGATATCGAGTTTGCGATAGACTTGCAGCTTGGTGCTCGTCCGATTTTGATGGATCCATATCAGATGACACCTTGGAGCTATGAGAGTTGCGGATTCAGATTGACGACCTGATGAAGAGGGTTTATTTTCGACCAAGCGCGTCATCATGGGGTGCTCTAGTCTTGTTTTCAAAGAAGGCAGATGACGGTCTCAGGTTGTGCATAGACTACAGGAGGCTGAATCGGGTAATGATCTAGAATTTCTACCCACTTCCAAGGATAGACGATCTTTTCGACCAGCTTAAAGGGGCAGGATGGTTCTCAAAGATCGACCTGTGGTTTGGGTATCCCCAGTTGAGGGTAAAGGAGGGAGACATCTCAAAGACAGCCTTCAAGTGTAGATATGGGCACATCAAGTTTGTAGTCATGCATTTCGGCGTTACGGACTATCTGGCTATGTTCATGGGGCTTATGAACTTTGTCTTCCCAGAATATCTGGATCTGTTCGTTGTCGTGTTCATTGACAAGATCCTGATCTACTCAAGATCAGAGGAGGACCACGTTGAGCACCTGAGTATGGTTTTTGAGGTCCTCCGACAGCACCAACTCTCTGGGAATTTGTCGAAGTGTAAGTTCTGGACATGAGAAGTGCAATTCCATGGGCTCGTACTATCGGAGTAGGGGGTAGCGGTGGACCCATAAAATGTTGAGGTGGTTGTTTCTTGGGCAGCACCCAAGAACGTGGCAGAGGTTCGTAGTTTCCTCGGGCTGGCAGGTTACTACCGGAGGTTCGTACCCAACTTCTCTTGAGTTGCGGTACCTTTGACGGCCTTAACCAAGTGGGACTAAGTTTTCGTGTGGAGTGAGCAGTGCGAGGCAGCCTTCATCTATCTGAAGGATAAGTTGGCCAGTTCCCCAGTGAAAAGACTACCAGAAGAAGGGGCGGCATATGAGGTGTTCTATGATGCTTCAGGGATAGGCCTCAGATGTGTGTGGATGAAGCGAAAAAGGGTGATATATTATGGGTCTAGGAAGCTACGACCTCATGAGAGTAATTATTCCACCCATGATCTATAGATTGTAGTGGTCATTTTATTATTAAAGTTGTGGAGGAATTACCTCATCAGAGAGTGATTTGTGGTCTTCACGGATCACAAAATCTTGAGGTATATCTTCTCCCAGCGGGACCTAAACTTACGACAGCGAAGGTGGATGGAGTTCCTCTAGGATTACGACTTCGAGATTTCCTACACTTCGGGAAAAGGGAATGTAGTGGCTGATGATTTGAGGAGGAGTTCATGGAAGGATGCGGTCTGAGAGTCAGCAGACACTTAGAAGGTGATGGAGGAGTTGGCTGCCTTTAACCTGCATGCAAGGATGGATAGTGGTAGAGGTTGCCAGTATCAGATGATAGTGCAGTCTTCAATATTGTGGAAAGTGGAGGAGTCTCAGTGGGGAGACCTAGGGTCTGAAGTGATGCACGACCGAGTTGACCAGGGCAATGCTCCAAAAGGGTGGACGAAAGATGGTCAAAATCAGATGCTCTTTTAGGGGAAGATGTTTGTTCTAGAGGTGATGTGTGGCAAGGTTATTAGTGAGTTCCACAACTCACCCCTAGAGGTACACACAAGAGGTTCCAAGATATACCAGGGTCTGAGGAGACATTTTTGGTGGCCCAGAGTAAAGAGAGTAGTGGAAGAGTGTGTGGCCAAGTGCCTTGTGTGTCAGCAGGTAAAGGTTGAAAACCATGTTCCAGGTGGGTTGTTGCAACCTTTATATGTCCCCGAGTGCAAGTGGTATGACATCTCAATGGATTTCGTCATAGTACTACCCAAGGTGCAAGGGGGCTGCGATGCCATCTGGGTAGTAGTGGACCGCTTGACGAAGTCAGATCACTTTCTGGCGATTAAGGAGTCGAGTGAGGTGGACGCCCTAGCAGGGAAGTATGTGGATGATGTAGTGCGGTTGCATGGAGTTCCGAGTTCCATAGTCTCAGATTGGGATGAACGTTTTACCTCACGAGTCTGTAGGGGTTTGCAGTATTCTTTCGGCACCCAGGTGCGCCTTAGCAGTGCCTTTCACCCCCAGACAGATGGACAGACATAGCACACCATCCAGACCCTGGAAGATATGCTCTAATCATGAGTTCTGGACTTTGCAAGATCATGGGTGTGACACTTGCCTCTGGTAGAGTTATCATACAATAATATCCATCACTCTACCATTGGCATGGCTCTATTCGAAGCCCTATATGGAAGGCCGTGTCGCTCACCCGTGTGCTGGACTGAGGTTGGGGAAGAAGGTGTTCATGGCCCTGAAGTGGTGCAGAGCACGATAGAAAAGGTTCAGCTTATACAAGAATGGATGAAGGCATATCATGACTGGAAAAAGTCATATGCCGATGATAGGAGGATACCCTTTGAATTTGAGGTCGAGGACCACGTGTTCTTGAAGGTCTCCCCTTGGCGTGGACAACAGTGGTTCGGCAGGGGAAGTAAGCTTTCTCCCAGGTTCATCGGACCCTTCGATGTGTTGCTGAGGGTCGGTGAATTGGCTTATCAGCTAGATCTACGACCGCTGCTACTGAGGATACACAATGTATTCCATGTGTCCCAGCTCTGACGATATCCGCATGACGATTCACACGACCTCGATTGGGGAGAGATAGAGAGAAAAGACGATGCAACCTTCATGGAGCGACCAGTGATGATCAAGGGTCTTGAGGAGAAGGTTATTTGTGGGAAAACCATTCCCTTGGTTTGTGTCTTGTGGAGACATGGTGGGCTTGAGGAGAGTACATGGGAGAGGGAAGTGCAGATGCATGCTCAGTACCCAGAGTTGTTTTGAGTTTTATCCTATTGGGTCAGTACTTGATTACTATGTAATGATTTACCCTGTTTACTATGGATGTACATTTCCTTTTATATGGATGAGTGTGTGACGTGTCCTAAAGAATGGGGAGTGGAGGACCTGATCCCTAGTTACGACGCATTAAAGTGGATGTTCCTAAACCTGTGCGGGCGAGTCAGTGCCACCTAAAGAGGATAATATCCTAACATGTAGTAAGGGAGACCCCTCTCCCACTGGACCTGAGGGTTTGGCCCTTGTTTTGTGTGTTTTCACGGGGAAAGGAGAGGTAGGGAATTTGTGTTTGTTCAGGGGATAAGTTGTTCTTGTGTCAGAGAGGTTCACTCCTGAGAGGTATCTTCCGGGGTGGTTGTTCAGACCCCCCCTCTTTCATTTGGTCAGGGTTTTGATTCTCGAGGACGAGAATGGTTTGAGAGGTATATAATATAATGGACCAGACCCTCATGATCCATCCCTTTGCCAAATTCTAGATCCTATGGTGTCACACCCAGATCGGTGCAATTGATCGGTGAGACCGATCAGCGCAGCCGATCGGTGTGACTGATCAGTGGGACCAATCAACGCAACCGACCGATCAGTGCGACCGATTGGTGTTGTCCAGCCTCGATGGGTTTTCCTACTATAGTTTTTCCCATAACCCCACTTTTATGAATTTTTTAACCTTTTGAAGCATTTCAAGTCCATTTTTAAAGCCCATAATTAATATGTAAAAATACAGAAAAACCTCTCAACTTAATAACAATTAATCCAGTCGTGTGTAACCACACAACCGCCTAGAAGAACCATGATCTTACTTCCAAGGAGTTCAAATTTCTTATCTCATAACATTGGGATCTCATCTATTTATCATGCTGAATTTTGTTTTCCTTCCTCTTGGCTAGTCTCCTCTTCATTGTGCATTTGAAATCCTTTGTTCCCGAGTAAAGTGGTGTACCTATGCCAGAGCACTACCAGTGGTGCATCCTCTATTCCTAGTGCATGTAGAAAAACATCGATCATTGATCAATCAGGTTGGGATTTCATCCTTCCTCTCTCCTTCTATGTATCATGTGGGGTGGGTATGCTTTTGTCTCTATGGAAATTGATGAAACCTACCTTAATGAAGATAATGAACGGACCTTTAAAAAGGGGGGGGGGGGTGTGACCGATGTTTTCCTATACTCTTTTTTTTGTCAATTGTATGGGCCAGTGCTCACTAAAAATCATGCCCGTTGGTGGTCTTTCCTTGCGCAAAAATGAACCTTGGTACCCCTGTATGATTAAATAACCATAACATGTAATTGGTTAATTACGTATACTCGGTTAAATAAATTGAAAGCACCAGGATCAACCCTTTTTTGTGATAACCCCGGTTAAAGTACAGTGGAATTCAAACCCTGGAGTGTGTTAAATATTTTAAATATGAAAATACCTGTATGGGCCTGCAATGTGTTGGTGGTAGCAGTTTGGTTGTTTCTTTCATGGGACGATTGCTGGGGAGATGCGGGTGGGGATGGGATCAACTGTTGTTATACTTTCACTGGCTGTGAATTTGAGGCTGTGTGATTACTCTGCTTATATCACGAATTGGGGTGGGATCCTCTATTGTTGAGAAACCGTTGGCTCCTAGATTTTTGAGGACATGGGGATGTGTCTTGGGTTTTCATTGGTTCCAGTACTTCAAGGGATCTCACTTATCCCTTTTTTGTTGTGAATTTTCAATAGAACCAGGTGTGACTACTTAAATTGCTGTTGGATATAACTTTTTCCCTTGGTTTGTTCTTATGCTGTTATTTTCCCAGTAGTGGATAACTTTATTTAAATGATATTACTTGAACATGGAAGCAAGAATAGCTTAAATGGAATTTTTTTTGAGGGTGAGTTGTGACTCAGCTGTATGTAGTGTGCTTCCAATGAATAGGGACGAGTGTGCTTGTGCTTGGATTGGATTTGGAAACCCTAGGTTGGGTTGAGTGTTTATTAATTATATATATATATATACTTGTAGTTCTTATGTTTCTTATTCGCGCCACAACCAAGTTGAGCACTTAGTGCCGAACACCCCCATTTCATGGGGGAGGGTGTTTTTACAAACACTTATATTAGTGGCGGGTTAGTAGATCCTTTCTACTCCCTTTCCCAGATAGCCCAAGTATCGTCGGGTAGGCTGTGACGGATTGAGTTCCATTATTAGCCCAAGAATCTTCGGGCGGGGTAGTTGTGGTGGTTGGACTAGGTGTTTGCGGGTAGGTTGTTTCCCAAGTGTCTTCGGGATGAGGCCCAGGTGTCTTCGGACGTGGCAATAGTTGTTCTGACCCAAGTGTTTGCAGGTATGGTTATGCGTGGTGGTTGTGGCCCGGGTGTCTGCGGGCGGGATAGTGGTTATGGTCTAGGTGTGCGCAGGTGGTGTTTTGTAGTGGGACTGCGGTAAGTATGGTGGGATTGGTTCGATGCATAGGATGTCTTCAATAACCAGTGGGAAAGTGGCGCGGGGTACCCAAATATCGATGTTCTATTACTATACTTTACTTGACTTGGGTTATTTGGGGGGCGTGCCTCGGTGAGGTTGGGTGGATAGATTTTTCCTAGTTGGCTGTATGGTTATCTCTTTTTCCATAGGACATTAGAATGTCTCCTCACTTGTGAACAAGAGTCTTTGGTATCCCCTACTGAGTATACTTGTATGCTCACCCTACATATATAAAACTACCATCAGGTCTCCAAGAGGACTTCGGAGATCGTTCTGGGCCATACTAGCTTGGACCTTTGGGGTAGTTGCTATTATTTTTTTCCTTTTTTTGGTATCTTTTAACATTTAGACTTTTGTGGCATGTATCTTTTACCTTTGAACATGCATATGGGAATGGTTTACTTTCAGCCATACATGCACTTTCAGTTTTGGTGTTGTGGGATTTATTATCTTATCTCCCGATCCTATTAAATTAAAAAGGGTAATGCCTTCCATTTAGTGTGTGATTCTATACCCTTAGTGCTGGTCACCACTCCGGGACATATTTAAGGTGGGTTTCGGAAGTCATTATCTCTCCGCCAACTTAAAGAAGGAAGGGTCTGGAAATCTGCTAACCTTTCCCTCCTTTTGGGGAAGGCGGGTCTTGACAGAGAGACACGACTGAGGTCTGAGATATTGTAAGTAGAATAATCAGAAAAACATTCAAAATATGAATTTTGATTTCACAGGTTTGGAGATCAAATTTTTTTCCATTAGAATAAATTCTAATGTTTACATAAAGGTTAATTAATTTTCACATGTATTTTGTAGGGGTTATTTATAAGGATATAATAGGAGAACCTATAGAGTTTTAAAACATTAAAACTATTCACTATAGAGAGGAGTTAAGGTTGTGGATTCTTTTAAATAATTAAAAGGACACTTAATAAGATCAAACTCAAGGGTCATTCTCTCCATGAAGATCATAATGCGATGATATCAGTTTCACCAATTGGGCCCTACTATAATTTTCATTATGGGAAAATGTTAAAAAACTTTATTTTATTATGATAATAATCATATTTAATTATAATCAATTTATTAAATTCCTCCTATGTATTAGTTATTTTTATAAACCACATAAAATACATGTGTCGTTCTTTTCTTTCTTTAAATTGTTTTCTTTTAGAAGATATTTTTTTTGTTTTTTGACATGTGCATTTTAGTGTAATAAATTTAGTGTGGTTTCATTTTTATGTTATTGTAAATGATGATTCAATAGGTTTATTTGTATGCGGTAAGTTCTTTTTTTACCACCTATTGAATTATCATATTACAGATTCCACTGAAGAGGCTCTCAAACTCAACAAATATAATATTTGATACAGTGAAGATGGAGAAACCTGGGATGAAGGAATCTTTAAGATAGGGGTATCAGGTTAATCTTTAGGAGTTATGTGATAGTTGGTCATAAATTAGGTCTTTGTTTTTTTACATTAAGATGCATGACACAAAATGTGAGATGGGTGATTAGCAGAGGGATAGGATTTGGGAAGCAAGATTCCTTTTGACTGTGATAATTGTCATTATGTTTTTTATTAGTATTTTTCATAATAATTAATCAAAAGACTGGACATAATGATGTTGATCCTAATAATTTTTTCCCTATAAGAGTATTATATCTGTGTATTCCATCTCTCGCAATAGACTATATCTATAATGAAAGGTCCAACGACCTTTGATTTCAAGAGATTGTATTTAAGTAGAGGACACTCCCAATATGTGATCCCAATTGAGTATATCTTGGTTGGGAACTTATCTAGAAAATTATTTAGACATATTATTTTCACTTGGATTCTCTTTTAGCTTATATTTCAGAAATCATATCCACAAGTTTATATCCCTAGAAATATATGGTTTCAATAGAGCATCTCTAGGTTGGGATCTATTATAAACTATGATTTTATAGAGGGTTAGTTGGGTGATATTATAATATATTATTTCGATAAAATATTAATTTTTTGGGATCTCTTCCATCCCATTATTCTATAGATGATTTATAGGTTGGGTGCTTTTCCAAAACATGACTTTGAGTACCATTCCATGTGTTGGGAAACTTTTACAACTTGATATCAATAGACTAATAGATTATATTTTAGACTATCCTAATTTGTGTTAGAGACACTAATACCATGGTAAAATCATTAAAAATTTTATATTTGGTAAAAATATATTCTAAATTACTATATTTGGATGAAGTAGTTAATGTTTATAATTTGGGAAGTTTCATGATCACCTGATGTTATGATGCATGTGATACATATAATTAATTATTAAACTAATTTCATATTGTAAATTCAAGAACATATATAATAGATTATATGAGGGTCCTAGTAGTGGTATCATACACTATTTTATAATCACACCCTACACATGTTCCGTGAATGAGTTGAAAACCTTATATTAGAATAAAAGTAATAGAAAGGATCATAACCCATGTGATTGAGTAAAATTAGATTAAAGGGTATATAGAGACCATATCGAGGAAATAGAAAGTCCAATTATAGTAGAGTATCACTTTTTTATCTTTAATATATCCTATATATGATAATTCCACAAAGTGATACTTCTTATTATGTACGACTATTATGGAATTTCATGGTTTTAATTTTTTTATAGCGTGGTGTATGTTATTATTATGGCCACCCTAAATTTTTGATTCTATATTATAATGTTGTCTATATTTATTTTATTGTTTTTTATGTCACTTATTTTTTATTTTTAGCTATGATATTAAGGGTATGTGTGAAAACTAGGTTCTGGTGACAAAACATACATCCCGCCTTAACAATGTCGTTAGGTCCTAGACTACCAAGAACAACCTGCTGCCCCATAGACATATGTTCCCCTCCCTGGGGCCCACACACATGCCCAAATAGGTCACCTGACTAATGAATGTTTCCCCAAGAAATCACATGTCATTTTTAGAGTTAATTGTCCTCACTCACAGACACCCTGAGAAACTTCCCAAAAGGTCACCCATCCTGATAACTCTTCTAAGACAAGCATTATTAACTGTGGAGTTCTAGTTAGATAGGCTCCAAAAAAGGAAGGTGCACCTTGTTGACATGAATCATATAATTTATTCATTTAACCCTTTATCATTCTAGGGTGTTACTTTCACCCACCTTTAGGGAACAACGTTCTCATTGTGGTCCTTACATCTCAACCCAGGTAGTGCACCACACTTAAGGATGGGTGACACCTCTAAAACCAAATATAACAATTGGGTCTCAGTTACATCACGGACACCTCACCTTAACATGGCCGTCGAGTCCTGGCCCGCCAGGAACCACATGTTGCCCTGCAGACACGTGGTCCCGACTTTGGGGCCCACCCACGTGCCTGAATGGTTCAACTAACTAATGATAGACCCCACATGCCAAGACAAGTCCTTTCTAGTGTACATTGTCCTCAATCACACACATACCATGAGAAAAGTCGTAGAAGGTGACCCATCCTGATCACTACTCCAAGGCAAGCACACTTAACTATGGATTTCTAATCAGACGGACTCTCAAAAAGGAAGATTCACCTTATTGACATGAGTCATATCATTGAGTCACATAACCCTTTATCATTATTGGGTGTTACTGTATGGATTCTCCATAACATATTATTTTACCCTTTCTTCAAGTAACTATCCTCCATCATATGGGGAGGCATGCCTAAGGTCATGTAATTCTCTATATTGGGATAAAAATGGGTAACTATGTCGGGACATTACAAAATGGTATCTGATACAAGTTTTTTTATGTTATGTTTTTAGGTTTATTAGTTGGGCATAAATTTTTCAAAACATGTATTGTTAGATATTCTTTTGTCTCGTTAGAACTAGTGTAGAGCGAAATATATGTTGACGGGGATTTGAGATTTTAAATTTTCATGAATCACCCGCATTGGGAATCTGCATGAGTTAGAAATTATTTTGAGAATGGACCACAAATCCATTTTACAATAGGACATAAGTGGGTGATTAGAAAAAAGGTTATATCATTATATATATATATGTAAATAATTATCCTTATAAATGAAAACTACACATAACCATGGATAATATAAATAGAGTTATGAACCAAAATACATAGATAATGTATACTAAATGGATTTATTTTTACAGAGATAAAATCTAAAAGTAAAGAAACAATAAAATTTTTTATCAACTCCATTATGATTCTGGTTAGGTATATCTTAATTTTCCAACACTAATAATTCTCATATGTCCAAAGCTAAGGTCACACGAAACAACAATCAACTCTATCAAGATAATAAAAAAAGCTATAGTTAAATCATGAGTGTGAATATTAATATAAAAAATAGGTTAACTATATAATAACAAGTTATTTTAAAATAACACTATGTTCGATATCATGAAACACTCAGATTAAACAAACCGTGATATATTATTAAAATATTATTATTTACACATGAATGTTATAACCAAACTATTAAAATCGGCAGTATGAATATGAAGAAAAATATTATGAATAGTAAATATAATGGTTTTATATAACTTAAATGTTTTTATAAATTCATATTAAAGAAGTGCTGAAATTTCAGTAAAGTCATTTAATGATTCTAAAATATATTATCTTCAAGAATGATATTTATTAATTTCTTGAGAAACTACTATAATTAATTTTTATAATTTTCAGAAATCTAATTTCATAAAATTAAGAGAATTATTAAAATTATTATATCAATTTTAACTTATGGTGAATTTGTTTTATGTTTTTGAAAAGATTGATTTTTCAGGGAATAGTGAAAAATAATGATTAAAAAAAATTATTTCCTTTAATCAATTCAGGAATATAAAACTACCATTATCCTTATTAATTTAATTAAAATTAAAAAATGTTTTATTCAGATAGATTTAAAAAAAATCTATTACATTCAAATCAACTCTATACCATATTTGAGTATATGTTTATTTCTAGGATTAAAACACATTTTTTTTGTAAACTAATTAAATGTGCATAATGTTTCACCATTTTAACTAATTAAAATAGACCATAATGAGGAATGATTTACATAAAAATTATATATATTATATATCTATAAATACTAATTTAATTTAATTTAATTATTATTAATTATCATATTGTTAATTTAACATAATCATATGCTTGAAAAATACATTTCTTGAAAACAATTTTTTTGATACTATTATGGGTTTAATATTAAATAAAATATTTATGATTATATGAATTGAGTTTAATAAAATGCCTTAAAAATTTATAATTAGATTAAGTGATGTTATATAATTGGGTTAACTTAATTTTTGGTCAAAATTAATTGTAAAATTGGAAAAAAAACTTGACATGATTATTGTTAAAACCAGTATACCAATGTGGTAAACATAAGATGTAATTGGAATAAATTTTTAAAAAAGGTTTCTTTTTTAATTTTTGAGGTTTTTATTATCAATATAACCCATAAACTCTATTATTTATCAATTTTTTATGTGCATGTATTGAGAGTGGCTTCTCATTATTGAATAGTTTTTCGTATTTATAAGATTGTACTCTTCTTCAATTATAAAATGGATCCACCTACCCTCCCTTATTAACACCAATAAATCCATTTGGCTCAACAAAAACCTTCCACAATATCTCCCAAAAATTGTTATCCACGTATATATCTTCTATTTTACCAAAATGACCAAACTTAGGGTCCTTAATAAGAGATCCAACTAGGGTTATTTAAAGTGAAGGTAATCGTCTCCACCAAGATAATTTTTTTAATTATTCTTTTTCAACATTAAATTTTGTATTAAAAATAAAATTGTAATAAAAATATTATATCCCATAAAATTATATGATATTATATTATGGAATAATATTCATCCATCTCCTCTTCAATTAAATTTGAAATGAAACCATTGATCGTGTGTACGGAGGAATACCTCATAACAAACTAATGTAATTTGATTTCAATAATCACCTCACATAGATATTAATGATTATTGATTTAATATTTATATATTATTATTTTTTGAAATATTAATCATTATATAAATGTTTTATATCATATAACTACTTACCTATCATCCATTGAAAAATGATAACATCATTTGTGAGTACAATAGACTACTACCTCACAAACTGATGTGATTAGTTTTTTATTATCACATCACATGGAAAGAATATGTAAGTGTATACATAGAAATAATATAAAATTTATGATATTATTATTTTTTGAAGATAAAATTACACTTTATTTTAATCATTATCATTGAATAGTGGAAATGTTACTCATACATACATACGAACAACAATATCTATGATTATAACATTTTTTTATAACCATATTTCATTATTGGTTTTAAAATAATAATTTATTAATAAATAATATATTTATTTACAGATTATTATTATTAATTTTATAGAACAATTATTCTTTTGAACATTTCCAACACACCGATTCCATTTTGAATTTATGGACTAAACTCCCTCAAAACAACAGACATAGATATAACTGATTGTGTAATTAAGAACATCATGATAATAAATGTAGTAAATTGTTCAATTATATGGTATAAACCAAGAAAAATTACTTTATAAAAACTAATTTTAACTCATTTTTATACAGGATATAAATGGTACACATGAAAAAGACTTGACTTAAGGTAAGGGTTTTTGTCTAAAAAATTCCTTCTTTGTGACACATGTTATTTTACAAAAAAAAATTCTTTTCTATGATGTATATCTAGTACCTTTACATATTATATCAGATATACTTAATAAATCAAGGTATTTTTCATTACAATTCCCTGAATTAATTCATAGGGTTTCAATTCATAAGTTACCATGGTGGTAAGGGTTTATGCTTCAATCCCATTTTAGTCAAAATTCTTTATACCTGAATTTACATTAAAATATATTATTTGATTATTGTATATTAAAAGCATTTATTTTTATTACCATATATTTATTCATGAAATTTTCAATTTAAAGTACCATTTTCATCTTTTTGTAGTTAAAATTATTGAGTAAATGTTTTTATGGGAAATTGAATTTTTTCTTTCTTCTGTCAAAAAACCATTCCGTTCAATGCCTATTTTTTATTTAAAATGTTTTAAAAAATATTTTAATATTATTATTTAATTTATTAATTGTAATTATTTCCCATGTTTATAGTTTTTAAAATTTCTATTAAAATAAAAATTATTTTCATTTATAGAATAAAGAACTTTTTTGGATTTTTACTGAAGTGTGGAAAGAATATTTTTTAACTTATATGGAATGTAAAACAATTTCATCCATGAAGAACCTTATTTTATTTGAATATTAATTTAAAATTTTCTAGGTATATATTCAAAAAAAATATTTCCACATTATATTGTGAATTTTTAGTTGTAAAAAATTAATTTTTAATGTGTAAGGTTTATTTTACTTCTAATATTTTAAAAATAATTTTATTAATAAATGGACCCAACCTGTAATATTATGGATATATATTAATTTATGTGTATATATCTCTATCATATTTACTTATATCACCCTGCCTTTGTTTTACTTGGTAATCCAAGCCTTATGATCTTTTCTCAAATTTATTCTTTATGAAATATATTTTTCTTATGATATGAGGCAAGATTATGTAACCCATTTTCTTTCCTAGGGTAATTATTATATGTATGCATTATGATTTATTTTTTAATATGAAACAAATATTCATGTACATGTAATGAATGTTATGGGTATACATAAAATTACATATTACTGTAATGCTTTTGGCACTATTTTGTGTCATGAAATTCATGTATGGGGTTAGGGAGTAAACCAAATAAATTTTGGGAAATTCTCTACCATGTGTTGTTATCTCATCAGTTGTCCTTGACTTATTTTTATTTATTGTTTTATATTGTTATCACTTTTTCTAAGATGTTATGATATTATGATACAATGTTTCTTATTTTATGATCCAATTTTATTACTTATGAGATTTATCTTTTATAATATCATTTTATAACTTTGAATTGCATGTTTTGTTTCCTTGTCATGTTTTCACTTAGTAGTATTTTTAGATCACCACTTTTTTTCTATGTATTATATAGGTTATCCTATATAGTTTTTTGGGGCTCAAAAGGATTTAAGAGAAAATTTGGGAAAAAAATTAGTTTTCCTTTAGTCTCACTTTGATGTATTATGACCCTAGTCTTCCAAACACCCTTGGCCTAATGATAATTGGGTTGTAACTGATGGATGTTTATGTTAAAATAATTTATTAGTATGTTTAAAACGTTTGGATCACTATAATTTGTATAAAATAAAGTTATATTAATTTTGGAGAATTAAGACTAGATCACTTTAGTGGGAACCCTAAAGAAAAGAATAAGAATAATAATAAATATAACAAAAAATACCGAAATGTTTTGTAGTGTTTTTAGAAATTGGTTTCAAATAATTTAAATACCTCTCAAGATAATATAAGTGTATGTGTCTCTGTCATAGTTGTACATAGGTTTAATAACTCTGAAATTGGTGAATTGGGATTGGAATCGATATGCACATGGAGAATGACAACGATCCTTGGTGAAATCTTTGTTTTAAACTCCGCGGGGGTCTATTTTAGAAATTCAAAGGCTCTTTATAAACCATTATAAAGGGATTGAATTGATTATAATCATGGAAGACCTATTTTAAACCTACTGTGTCTTGGTTTTATAATTTTAAGGCTTATCATAAGTTTAAATCCATAATACCACCTTTTAGGTTTTATGTTTTGAAAGCCTTAGAAGATTAAGAGTATTTTAGGGTCATTTATAGTGATATAACATTTGGGTTTAGAATGGGTTTAGTAAAAAATAGTTATTTGAGAAAGAATGCCTTTAAGGTTTTGGGAAATAAGTTTAAAGCTATTGGTAAAATTTAGTGTTTATATTAGATTCAATTTTAAGGTAATAATATTCAATTAAGAATATTTATTTTGTGGAAAAATAAGTTGTATATAAAACTGTAATGGTTAAAAATTGATTTTATGATTAATTTTATTTTTATTGTTTTCATCATATTTGAGGTAATTCCATTGGAATTATATTAATATAGTTTGGGGAAAGGAAAAAAATCATTCACGGTGACTACACATCACATCCATCCAAGTCTTGGGGATTGAAACCATAACCAAAGGGTAAAAAGGGTGCAATGCCCATCACTAGCCTATGTGATGTCTTGGTTCGTATATTTTTTGTTTACATAATATTTTTGAATAAATAATAATTTTAATTTTTGAAACATTTTATTAGGTTGATATATATATATATATACACATATATATATATATATATATTACAATTAGGTTTTACCTAAACGATCATTTGTTAAGAATGTTATTAAGGTTTTTGAGATGTAACTTGAAGGGTATGAGATGACCTATGAGGTTTAAACCTACTGTAATATTGATGTTATTATGGTTATTGGGGATATTGTGTTATTTATATAATGGTCCATGCTAAACCTTTGGTATTATTATTGAATTTTGGATATTATTATATTCATATTCATATTGGGTGTCATTCTATATTATGAAAAATATATTGGTTTTGATATAGATATGAGGAATATCATGTTATAATATTATAGATATTATGATCCATTAAATGTTGATTTCAGTTCTTTAGGAATAAATAAATTCATATTGAATATCCATTCATTTGAGTAATTTGTGAAGTGGAAGGAGATCGAAGCACAATAAAAGGATAAAAGTGTGTTGATGAAATTAAAATATATCAATTTTTTATATTTTCTGTTTTTATATATCATGATAGTAAAATAATACCTCAAATATAGAAAAAGGATATTGAAATAAAAAATTTATCCTATTACCTTCATATTTAGTGAATCAATGGTATTCTAACTCATCATAGATTTATGGTTTTGTTGTTGTTAGCATTCTATTGATCATTCACTTTATTATAATAAGTTATCTCTTCAAATCTCTATATTTTTTTAATATTTTCATAAATTTCAATATTTTTAGTTCCCTAAAATTTTATCCAACAATAAAACCTATTTATGTGTTATTTTAAGTGACCTTCATATACCCCTTTCCATATTTTAAAAGTAATTTTTATTATATACCTTTTTTAAATTGTGGATTTTCTAGATAAGAAATTTTAAATTTGAAACTAAGAATAATTTCAATTTGAAAGGAAAAAGGTTTATTTTTGTTGGGGAGGAGGGTATAATGTAACAAACTGATATTTTAAAATAGTACTATTTTTGATAGCACACAGTCCTAAGAATAAATGATCCACAATATACTATTAAAATATTTTTATTTAAACACGACTAATATAACATAGAAATTAAAATTGGAAGTATGAATAGAAATAAACATATTATGGAAATTAAAAATGATGGGTTTATATAATATAAATGTATTTATTAAATCATTATAAATAAATACTCAAATTTCAGTTAAGCCATTTTATGCATTATATATGTTTTTATTTCATTTGTGAGAAAATATTATAATAAAATTTTGTAAGTTTTAGATATTATATTTTATAAAATGAAAATAATTTTTTAAATTATAATATCAGTATTAACTTAAGTTTAAATTTTTATTCTATTATGAAAAGATCAATTTTTCAGTAAATAGTGAAAAATAATGTTTTTAAAAAAAATGTTATTTAATATAATAAATTAATTAATCCAAACGTCTCATTATTATTTTCAATTTATTTTAAAATACCATAACTATTATGTATTTATATTTAATCTATTTTATTAAATTTAAGTCATATTTATATTTCATTCTAGTATAAATTTATTTCTAGG
This sequence comes from Viscum album, assembly GCA_963277665.1. Lineage (NCBI taxonomy): Eukaryota > Viridiplantae > Streptophyta > Magnoliopsida > Santalales > Viscaceae > Viscum > Viscum album. Next base: position 1,790,347,715 of record OY728146.1, read on the forward strand.
CTTGAAAACACATTTGTATGAAAACCATTTTAAAGTGCGTAATGATTCTCTATTTTAACTAATTAAATTAACCCCAAATGAGTAATTATTATTTGATATATATATATATATATCTATATATTATATCTATAAATATAAATTTAAATTCATATAATTATTTTTACTTGTAATATAATTAATGTTAGATCATCTTATCTTTGAAAATTATATTTCTCGAAAAACCATATTCTCAACAAGTTTGCGGGTTTAATTATAAAAAAAAATTAAACAAATTTTGTGAATTTAATTTGATAAAATGGATTAAATATTTTTAGTTATAATAATTAATATTATATAGTTGGTTCAGGTTAATATGTGGTCTTGATAAATTGTAAAAAAAAAAATTATAACGATAGGCAATTTTGAAACCAGTTTACCAGGGGTTAAACTAAAGAGGTAGTTGTAATAACATGTTTATTTTTTTATTATAGGTGTTAATTGTCCATATCATCACTAAAATTAAATTTTTTTAAATTTTTGACTAAAGTTTCTTGATATTTTCATACCATTATTGAATAATTTTGGGTATTTATAAGAATACCAGCCCTTCTCAATTATAAAATGTTTCTTCACCCCTCAATTATTCAAAATTATCAAGAAATTTTTCTCAATAAAACCTTGAAAATATATATACTCATAATCTTTACCAAAATTATATTTCTTATGGTATTCTAAAAATACCTACCTTAGGGTACTTAGCAAGTGATCTAAAGGGAATTCTTCTAATAGAATGTAGTCATCTACACCGAGTTCCTTCTTTTTTTACGTTTTATTTTTCCACCTTCAATTATCTATTAACAATTACAATATAATAAAACCATTATCTAAAATATAATTATATTTTATTAGGATTATGGAATAATATTCATCCATATCCTCTTCCACCAAATGGGAAACAAAACCTTCGATCATATGTACGGTTGACTACTGCCACACAAACCAATGTAGTTCATTCCCCATCATCGCATCAGTTAGATGTTCCAGATTATGGATTTAATTTTTATATATTAAATTAATTACATATTAATATTTCTATAAATGTTAAGTATTATATATTATCATCACTTACTATCCATTGAAAAATGGTAACCTCAGTCATATGTATGAAATAATGCCACATCACAAAGCGATGTAATTTTTTTATTAACGCATCACATGGATGGTATATGTAAGTGTGTTTAGTGTAATAATAATATATTTATTAAATTATTATATTTTATCAATGTTGAAATAACACTTACCTTATTTCCATTATGATCAATGAAAAATTAAAACATTACTCATGTGTACGATGACCCACAGTCTCCTTGATTGTAACATAGTCCATTTTTTATAATCATATTTCATGGTTGTTTTTAGAAGTATAATTGATTTATAAAAATATAATTATGTTATGATTATTATGATAGATTTTATGGAACAATGAATCTTTTGATCATGGTGAACACACCGATGTCATTTTGAATTTCAGAATAGAATATCCTCAAAACATCCGATGTGGACATAATTGATTATTTAAATAAAAAAATAATTTTAAAAAATTAGGTAAAGGGTTTAATTATAATATTAAAAACCTGAAAAATTTATTAAAAAAATTGATACATTTTTATTATATTAGCGTTAAAATACATACATTAAAAATCATGGACTCTAGGTAAGGGTTCCAATCTCAAAACATCTTTCTATGAGACAAATGTTATTTTATACACCTAATTTCTTTTATAACTTATATATATCAACTATTTAAATACTTTTTCATGAATAATTCACAATACCTAGTATTTTATGTTAAAATTTAATTACATACTTCATGGGGGTATGAATCAAAAGTTACCATGGTGGAAAGAATTTATACTTCAATATCATTTTAATCGAGATTTTTTATATATGAATTTATATTAAAGGATATTATTTGATAATTGTATATTAAAAATAATTTATTTTATTATATACTTTTTATTAATTAAAATATCAGGTAATATGACCATTTTTTTCTCTTTAGTACTAACAATTATTGGGTAACTATTTTTAAGGAAAATTGACTTTATATCTTTCTTCGGTCAAAAAACCATTCCATTGTAATTCAATGTTTTCATTAAATTTTTTTCAGAAAATATTTTAATGTTATTCTATGATTTCTAAATTAATTTTTACTCATTTTAATTATTTTAAATGGTATAAATTAAATCGTATTTTCATTTTCCAAAAAAGTTACTTTTTTTAATTTTTACCAAAACATGAACGGATTGTTTTTTTACATAAATGGAATGTATGAAATTAACCATTATTATGACCATTATTTTCTGTAAATATTAATTTATATGTTTCTAGTTTTAATTTCAATGAAAATTGTTTCCAAAATATTTTGTTAATATTTTGTTTTTCAGAAGTTATTCTGAAAGTGAAAATGTTATATTCCTCAACATGGTTTTTAATATTTTTAAAATTATTTCAATTCATCAATGCCAACAACCTTTAATATTATGTAATTATTTTAAATTATGTATACATGTCTCTAATATATATATCTAGATCACTCACCCTTATTTGGACTTATTAATTCATACCTTATGATCACTTCTCAAATTCACTCTTTAAAAAATATATTTTGATTTTATATGATGTGAGATTATGAAACCCATTTTGTTTCCATCGGTAATTATTATGTTTATTCCATATGATTGATTTAAAGGAGCCAAAATACATATACATTAAATGAATGAAATGGGAGGGATGAAAATAATATACCCCTCCATTGAATTTGGTAATTTTTTAGTCTAATGAGACGTCATGTATAGAATTATGTAGTAAACCTAATCCAGTATGGGACTCCATACACCATGTGATGTCGTCTCAGTGGTGATCCTTGACTTAAATTTAATTCATGTTATATATTTTGGCCACTTTCACTATAATGATACAATATTATGATATAAGTTTCCTCACATTGTGCTCCCATGTCATTACTCACGAGATTTATCCTTTTTTACATCATGTTTTTCTTTTGACTTGCATGTTATGTTCCTTTATCTTATTTTTCCCTTATTGCGATTTTTGGATTTGTACCTTTTTTCCTATGTATTCCCAGGGTTATCCCATCTATTTTTAAGATCTTCAATGTATTTAAGATATCATTATGGAGAAAATAAATTAATAACTTTTATTTTCGTCTCACTTTGATATACCATTAACATTGTCCTTCAAAGACACTTGTCCTTATGATCTTTGGGCTATAACTGATAGATTTTTATTTTAAAAAACATTTATTAATATGTATTGAAGTCTTAGACCTTTATAAATTAATATAACTCTAATGTGTCCATGAGAATGACTCATTCCATTGAATTTTAGTATGCAATAGACAAAATGAAACAACTAAACATTCATCCCCATAGTTAACCACTAAATGAAAATTATCTCAATCCTTATGATCATGACACCACCAATGATGATATATTTCCTCTACTATATAAATATCTCAAATATAAATGTTTAAAAAAGTTAAAAAAATTCTCTCAAGGGAAGATCATTGTAATTCATAAGTTCGGTAGTTATCCACCCTTAGAGAATCTCACTATTATAATTTATCCACACACTAAGAATTTGCATAACTAAAACCATTTTATCATATAAAAAAACATTTTATATTATTGTTTGGGTAGTTTTCCACTCATAGGGACTCTCAATATTACCATATGTCCACCTATAAAAATAGAGTCACCTTAACTTATTTTAATCAAAACATAATAGTTGGGCATTTTTCCACCTCCAGGGACTCTCTCAATTTCAATATGTCCACCCAATGGTAATCCCTACACCTCAATATAGAATTTCATCATTTTATCACAAAATCTCAACTATATCTCAATAGTTTGGTATCATTATATCCATATTGAATCCTACAGTTACTGGGTTTCCACCCTCATGGACTTCCATAAGAACCAAATAGAATCTTCATCACTATATCATCACCATATAACTATCCAAAATCACTTCCATTATTTTTATCATGAACCATAAATTTACTCAAAATCCCTATAATCCATTAACTAACCCCATTAACAACATCATAATTATCACTAGGTAAAATAATCAAGTTCATATCACCACCATATATTTTATTTATCGTCTGTTTAAGAAGGTTATTGGGTATATCGATATATTTATTAGGTACAACACAATCCCACTTACCTCCTAAAAAACATGATCCCAAGGAGTCTATTACCACCACTATAACATTCTTATCATCCTGGGAATAAACGACTTCCATAACCTCTTCACTTTTAATTTAACACCATGATTCCTCAACAAATAACCGATATTCCCTACATCCCTCGTTATACAACACCATCCCAATATATAAGAGATATTTCATAAATCATATAGTTGTAAAAACATAGTTGTCATATGAGACATCCTTGTTCCTATATAACAAAACATGTTCGAAAACTACACTACTCCCATGTGATTTATTTCTAAAAGATCATCTGCACTATAATTTAGAAAATATTTATACATAAATGGCATGAATTTCATGTGACATGAAACCAAATTATCCAGTTTTATTTCCAAAACATAGAAAAAATATCTTTAAAAAATAACCATACATGTACCAATTTAAATAAGTCGATACATATGTTCATAAATTCATCATTCATGCCACATAGAGTGTTTTCCACAGTATCTTATTATTTCTAGCGTAAAATTTAATATGTGAAATTAAGAAATAGCTCATATATTATTTAAAAAATAATTATCAACCAATCTATTATAAATAAACATATCAAAAAAATATTACCTCTTAATTTTTTTTATGATTTATTATCAAATTTACAAATAATTTACCAAAATTATAACCAATCAATTATATATTAATATAATTATGTGTCTCATTAATTATTATAACCAATTTCCATCATTTATCAATTTCAACCCATAATCACACATATCATATTTCATAATCATTTAAATTATTTATATGGAATATTTATTCAATTAATTTCATATTCATTGTACATATTTTCAATATTTTTTCATGATAATTATCTTAGATTGTCAGGAATTATCTTTCAATCATAAAAGAACAAAACATTTTATATTCACAAACATTATCTAAAAGATGATAATTTCGCGTCACTTTTATTAATTCCAGGATGATTATAAATCCTCAATAAATATCAACTCTTAATCTAAATTTTTTCTTCAGAAATATATATCAATATCATAACATCTTGGTTTTAAAAGAATACTATGTTTGATAGCGTACATGATATGCCACTTCACGCTTAAGCGAACAACTAAATATTATTATTTAATATGTTATATATCACATAGACATTATAATGGTAGGAATGGAAATGATAATATGAATTATAAAAATATATTATAAACATATATATAACTAATTATTTGGTGACCAATTAATTATGAATGAAAATAAAACACATTTTATATTAAAAGGAAATGTTTTTCTGAAAAATAATTTAATTGTGCACAAGTGTGTTTTATACATAAAAATAAGAAAATATAAATTATTATATTTTATTAAATAAATAAATAAATATATATATATAATATACATTATAATCTTTAATGTTCATCTTATATTTTTTATATATATGATATAATATTAAATTCAATTTTATGCGTAAAAGAAGTATTTTTCAAAAAAAGAAAACTTTGAACCTTTTGATGGTTCAATTGTTTTAAATATTGATTTTAACACTTTTATAAATTATATATAAAAAAATTAACTTTTTATTTTAAATATTAATATGAAAATTTACTTTTGTTTAATTTTTGTAGTGTTTGATATGTTTCATGTATTAAGGAATAATTAAAAAAATACTTCATTTTAATTGAAAATTGCTTTTCCATAACATTTATTTATAGTATAAAATTATATATTTGAATGGTTTTAAATTATAATTATATTATTATTTTAATCATTTAATCTATTTTTGGTCGTCATAATCAGTTTCTAATTGATTTTGGGTATAAAAAATTTCAATATTTTGAACGTTTTTATTTTAACCACTCATTTTCTGGATCCGTCAAGAAGATTAATTTTAAATTAATTTTATCCAATTATGTAATTTTAGTTTTTGAAAATTGGTTCCATATTTGAAATCACAATTTCAATATTTTTTAAATAGGTCCCTTTTATTCTTGTACGTATTGAATAATATATTTAGAAATATTTTTTATTACCCCGGTTTCAGGTAAATTAGGTAATTAAAGATATAAATAATTTTATAAATTTTAGAAAATTAAAATAACTACTATATTAATTTCATTTGATGTTTCTTTTTCATCCCTATGAAATAAATTATCAGTTATGAGACTATTTATGGCATTTTTGATAGAATATAACCATTCTAATATTAAATTCAAAGGAACATCAATTTTTTCATAATTTTATTTTTAAGAAAAAAATATATTTTATGTGGGGTTATATAAGGGATATGTTTTAATAAAATATTTATTTGAAATATAAAATATTTATCTATATCATGTATTTTTTTATGAATTTTTATTCATAAAATATTAACCTTAAATGGTGACATGATGATGATGTAGTAATTGTTTAATTAAATGAAATAGCAAATAAATGATATTAAAATTACAAAAATAAATATAATTTTAGATTATTAATGTTATAAATTATATTTAGAATACTTTTACCAGTTATTAAGGTTTTATAAGTATCTTTTTTGAATTTATATCATCTTTATTATATTTATAAAAATTAACATAATGAATAGTTTCAAAATTAATATTATTGATATTTTAAAAAAGATAATATTTTATTAAATGATATAAAATTTATAAAAATATAAATTTAGGTAAAAAAATTGGGATAAATATTAAAATGTTTTAAATGATTAATTTATTGGTATTTTGTTATATTATATTAATTATATTAACCTAATGTCAAAATAACATGATATCATAATAAGAGTTAAAAGGGTTATAAATGGATTAAAAAAAGAGATGGATTAAAGAAGTAAAAAAATGTATAATTTTAATTTTTTGAGTTAATTTAGACCCATAATATTTCTATATTATAAATAAATCAATTTTTATCCATTTGGAATATAAACTTAATTTATATTAATTTAATATTTTGAAGAATTTAAAGGGTGGCTCTCCCCTCTCTTATAAAAGGGCACAAATTATTATCTTTTCTTCAGACATAAAAAACTTATTATTTGGGATAATATATAACTATATAACTTCATTGAATCTATAAAATCATTACATAGGCCTTATTTTAGGCATACCACCTTTTTTATTGGGGTTAAGATGGTAAAAAAAGGATATCATTCAAAGAAGAGTTATCTATTTTAATCAAATATTTCAGTTTTATTTCTTCTTCCACTTCATTAAATTTTTCTTACACCATTATGGATTAATTAATATAGTATAATAAAAATAATTAGATATTATTATGTTAATATAACTACCTAAATACATATTTTATTTCATCAAATGGGAAAAGAATTATCGTTTTTGTGTACGACGAACTACCTCCTCACAAACTAATATTATTCTTTTTCTATTACAGTATCTCAAGACTAGTAGTAATTATGGAATTAATTATTATATATGATATTAGTGACATATTTATAAGGACCAAGCCTTTAACCTTACTTTATCTTGAGTTATTACAGGATTACACATTAAGGATCTTTTCAGGTTTAGAGTTTTAGAGAATTAGATCATAAAACTTGCATTACATTCCACATTTAAAAAAAGTGGTTACATAAAATATTGTGTTCATTTTTCCCATCAACCTAAAAATATTTAAAATAAAACATGGAATCTTTCTTGACACTTCCTTGACACTATCATCATATCATGTACCCTTCTCTTGACCTATGAAAAACATTTCAAAAACTTGGTATGAGTAGTAAAAGCTCAGTAAGGGATATAAAAATATGGAAAGGAAACATTAGTACATGTACACATAAGAATGAAATCATACTTTACCCATAAAACATAAGCACTTTAACATACCTCATAAAATCATGAATAAATCATAGAAATCATAATACATAAAGGTAACTTGAGGCATTCATAACATTCTTACGTAGGGAGTAACCCTCTTGGTTACATTTTGGAATACCCATTACAGTATATTCCTTAAATATCTTCGGAGAAACCTCAACGTTTAACCCCATTACATTACCCAATGCATTGGAGCGCTATATCGGGCTAACCCGCCCTTAGTTTATCACAGAACCACCCGTCTTCATAATAATTCCCAAGAACCATAACATAATCGTATCACATAAAACATGCATAAAGGAAACATAACATTTACACCTTTCAATCACAAGATATCAATACAACACATTGATATAAAAACATTATGAAAACCATTTTCAATACAAAAATAAAAGAAAGTAAAACATGGTATTTATTTTTCTTAAAAAAAGGTATGGATTATAGAGGAAACTGAAACTCAAATAATGGTCATGACAGCGGAGAAGTCGTTGTCGCCGCATACGTACGACAAAAACATTCCCTTGTGTCGTTTAGTAAAACGATTTGTATAAAAAAGATCGCTTTCAGATAAATGTAAAATTAAAAAGGGTTTATACACTGTATAAAAGAAGGTTGTGTATAAAAGAAAATATGCCTCAATGAAAGGAGGTTGAGACGAAGTCCCATACAAAGACGGTATCCTTGGATTAAGGATGAATAAATTACATAATTATGCGTGACAAACTAATACACCAAATATAAGTAGATATTAAGTGTAAAACAATCAGAGGTTATTCACACATATTCATAGAACGAAATATTCAATGAGCACAAGCTTATCCCAAAGAATAAAAATTGGGTTAAGAAGTTCCCTTTCAAAAGTTTGACAGCCTAACGACGTTACTACAAAATTCAGAAAATGAGTTGATGAGAGATAAAAAGGGTATCTCATCACTTGGACATAAAATTTAAATCACTAAGGATATAGAAGAACATATCCCAACATAATGTTATGTGAATTAAAAGACATAACAAAATAAGTCTTTTAAAAAGAGGAGGGTGAAAGGTTCCCTTACCGACATGGGTATCTTTCGAAACATACACCCCGTGAAAGAAGGACAATACAACCTTGATGTAAATACTCATAAATGAAAGTATATTACACAGCGAGTAAAATAATGGGCAGTACATACACCACTCAAAGAAAATTGTGGCAAATGTAGCATAAATCTCATGGGAATAAAAGTGATATGAAAAATCTCTTACGAAAACTCGGTAGCCTAACAGCGCCACTTAAAACATCCAAAAATGGATTGATGAGATCAAATAGGGTCTCTCATAATATTTCAATAAAATTTACAGCAAGAGGAATATAAAATAACATCCCCCATCATAACAAAGTGGAGCCTAAAATAAGTGACAGAAAGGAGAGTACTTAAAAAGAAAGAGAGAGGTTCGATCTTTTACGAAAATTCGGCAGCCTAACGGCGCCACTCATAACTTCCAAAATGGATTTATGAGAGATAATAGGGTCTATAATCATATGAACATATAAATTACAGTAAGAGTAATATAAAATAACATACCAATCACAAGAAATATGAGCTTAAAAAGAATGACATAAAAGAGTGTACTTAAAAAGAAAGAGAGGAGTAGGATACCTTACCTCAGGTCCGAGTTGACTCAATCGTTCTTTAAAGTCCTGAATAATAAACTTGAGTTAATTTATAATTGGTTAAGAACCTTTTTTAAGTTCATTATTCCTTTTCTATCACTAATTTCCATGTTATAAACATTATGTAATCATTTAAGTTAATAATGTTTGTTTTGTTGATATTTGGTTCTTAAGTCGAAAGTGGACTTCTTACAATTACATGTTGTTCGTGTGGTCAAAGGTTCATTATATCCAGAATAATATTCATGATTTGTATATCATATATATAATATATATCCAGAATATAAATGTATTGATAATATTACATAATCATTTAGAGGTAAGAAATGAAATGCACCGTTCATGGAGACGGTAAGCCGTACATACGCATGAACGCTACTTTCATTTCTATGTCATATTAATGGAGTTAAAACTAAATGAGAGGTTTGTATATTTTAATTCCAAAATTATATTAATCATTTATATGTAACATAAATCATATATAATAACTTTAAATACATCTTTTATACATCCCACATATGGCATTAACGAATCAAATCACTTTGAGGGGGCGGGTGTCCACACTTCCTAAAATGAAATTATCGTGTTTACCCACAATGGAAACCATAAAGGAATTCCACAAAAGAAAAATTAATAAGATTAATTAAAACATAAACATATAATATATAATATATAAATATAGTGACATCTTAATGGCCACCTTTTAAGGTGTTATATGAGTGTTGAACAATCATCGTTTCGTGAGGCAGAAATTCGGCATCCACAGAAATAGTATGTTCTTTAACCATTTGATGTAGGTGTGTGTAAGTGTAGCTCGAATGCTTCTTATAAAAAAATACTAGTATATTTAAGATACTGGAGTTGTTACAAAAGAAATGAATAAAAGAGTTTAGGGGGTTGGAGAAGCAAAATAAAACAAAAGAACACAAGTGAAGACATTATCTTAAAATCGGGTAACTCTTTTTGATTTGAGCTCAAAGGCTTCCTTGGGAAGACTTCTGCCCAAATTGAGGCTTCTAAGAGTAAGAGAGGGATGTGGAGAGGTACAATTATCAGGGGTTTGCCGAGCCAACGGCTTTTGAAGTGTGGGTAAGGAGGTAGAGTTGGGGGCCTTTTATAAGAGGAGAGGAGGGGCACTCTTGGAAAGTAAAGAAATGTTACTTTATTTGAAAATGATTTTCAGATTTAAAAGGTCCCACATTGATATAATTAGAGGATAAGGTGATAAGGTTTCTAAATCAACCAATCCAATTGTTTTTGGACATGTTTAGGTCATATATTTTAAATTATCTTTTCATTTTATTTAAATCCTTTATTAAGGAGGTGATCACTGTATTATTATGATGTCCTAAATAATTTTATTTATTTAATGTCTAAAAATTATAAAAAAAGTATCATGATGTAGGAAATATTTTTATCTTTCCAATGACTATTTATAGTAAAAAATGTGACTTGTATAACCCCATGTAAAAATTGGTTTAGTAAAACAACTCATGTTTGTGTCATTTTTACTTTTACATTAAATAAAAAGTTATTTATGTAATTTCCAAACCAACGTGGCTCCATGGGGTCCCCAAGTTGACCCATGGATTTTATTGGTCGGAAATGAAACATCCAATAAGGGTAGGACATGTGTGAAGCTCATCTCATATTATTAAAACATTATTTTTACCTTAAACTACACTAATTACTTCTAATTGCGATTAAAAACGTAAAAGTTACTATTCACCAAAAAATAATTTTAATTCCATTGAACAACATTTTTCTTCTTAATGGAAACCATATATGTTGTATTTTTGAAATTAAGAACACAGAGCTGGAAAAGTTTCATTTAAACGAAAAATCAGTTTCTTTAACTACCACTTAGTGGTTTCACTATTCATCAAAAATTGATGTTTTTCAGAAAAATACAAAAAATTCACCCTAAGCTATATTTGAAATTACGAACTCAAAAATGATGTATATTTTACAAAATTAAAAACATATAAGTTGCATTAATTAATTTAATAATTAATTCCCACTGTCAAAACAAATAACGTGTTTTTAAAAAACAATATATATTAAAAGATTGACACTAGTTTAAGTCCAATTTCAAATTGAAATTAATTCCAATGACAATTATTGGATTAAATGGTAAAAATATATTCTAATTTTACTTTAAAAAAAATTCAAAAGATAATCTAATCATATAAATAAATTAGATTAAAAAGAGGTTTTGAATTAAAATACAACATTATTCACTATTCATAAAAAAATGAACTTTATCGGAAAGATACCAAAAATTTACACAAAGTAAATTTTGATGTCTCGATTCTAAAGAAGAATTTTATTTTGTCAAATATAAAACATAAAATTTTCAAAAAGTGGATTTAAAAGAGGTTCTCCATCGAAATGCGGTTAATCGACCTTCTAAAGATTATTAGAATGTTTACGCTTAAAATTGAATCATTCACATTTTTAATCCTCTAACATTTATTGTAAAAAGTAAAAATATTTGACAAACATATATAATCATTTTTAGTTAGTTCTGTTCATTCCCTCCATTACAACGGCTAGGCGTTAACTACCATTTAAGATAATATTATTTTATTATTATAGTGCAACGTAAGATTTCAAAGAAACTCGTTGTTGCATATTGGGTAAGCCATCAAGCATAGCGTTCCCTTTAAATTAATATTAAAATTTTATTCGAAAATAGTGATAAATATAAAAATGTCATCTTCTTTATTTACCTGGGGTGTTACATCCTTCCCCCCTTTTGGGAATTGCGTGCTCGCAATTTTAAAATTGGGCTCAGAAACATCATTGAAAGTCCCACATCGGAACAAGAGTCAGTAAAACAATCACTTTAAAAGAATGAAAGAATCACTTTAAAAGAAAGAAAGAGGAGTACAGAGGTCACCCGAGTTAACCCATACTAGGATTCCATGTATGAAAATATGGAAATGGAGGAAAAAAAATAAAGGGTCATGTTATAAGGGAGAGTGATAGTAAACATGTCTAGGAGAAAGTGAACGACAAGAAAATCATAAACTTGTGATGGGTTAAACGGTATTCGATTCCCCAGTAGGAAAAGTTAATAGGAAACATTTTTTTAAGTTTCTATTTATTGAGGAATTTATTCATAAGGAAACATAATCGCTTATCATGTTGACTTCCAACTTTTATTAGATTTCTTACACAAACTCATATTTTCTCCAAAAGACGAGTATTTAGGAAGACTTGTTCACATTAAGAGTACTATAATCAAATTCTATAGAATCACTTAATCCACAAAAGAGAACTATATACTTCCCAGGTCTTTAGACTTTAACCAAAACCAAAACCAAAATGGTTAGTACAAGATCAGATAATCCAGAAAAGGATAACCCTTTATAAAAAGAAAATCTATTCTTAATCTCCAAAATTTTTCCAACAAAACCCAAAGTTCAATGAGGACCATTTGATAAAAAATTTGTCCATAAAATTCTTCAAAGTAAACCAAACTAATATTGAAACCCAAATATTTGAAGGATTTAGTCACATAGTCTTCCAAGGTACAAATTAACTTTTATCTCCAAATAACATCAGGTGCTCTTAAATTCTCATATTGAAAAGTAATTAACCTAATCACATATCCTTGATGATAGGTTAATCATTTCCATAGAAAACCCAAAATAATTTTACTCTTGATTCCTAAAATCATCTAACTAAAAATAATTAGCCAAAACTAACCAGGGACTTCACGTAGTCCAGTGGTAGGTGATAAATGCCAGTCGCACTTTGGTTGTGGGTTCAATTCTCATAGCTTTGTCCGACGCGACGGGTTGTCACATGGTCTGTGTGTTGTCCTTTTTCCAAAACTATATAATTCTTAAAACATTCCCCAAAACAAGATAAAATCTTCAAAAATGATCATAACATATTTTAACCTCAAGTTTATCTCATGCCTTTCATTTTCCATCATAACATATAATAACCCATAATTACCTCAAAATTAAGGATCATATAAACTGTAATGGTTACCTTTATAATTATTACCTGAACATCCACATCGATTGGTCATCTCATACATGATGCATTACAGATCATACCAAGGTTCAAGTGGTTGATCACGACTCCTTGATAGTTGGTTTAGAACAACCACGAGTTTCCTCATTGAATCCCTCATTTTATCTAGTATCATAATCAAGGAACCACAACAGTTTCCTTCAAACCCGTTGTCTCTTTGGTGCCTGCTAGATCCATCCATTCACTAAAAACAGAAATTTCAGTGAGTGTATATCAACAAAACCATCCTATAATAATGAGGAAGGTAAACACTTAGATATACTAACTCATTCACTCTATCTAAAACTGGGACTCTTTCTTAAATCCTAACCATTATGGTAATGTCACTTGTGCTTAGAGAATACCCTAACCTCTAAAGTTATCTAAACCGACCTCTGATACCAACTATAAGGCCCCAGCCTTAAACCTTAATTAATCTGGAGTTATTACAAGATTACACATTGAGGATCATTTCAGGTTTAGAGTTTTAGAGAATTAGATAATAAAACTTGCATTACATTCCACATTTAAACAAAGTGGTTATATAAAATATAGTATTCATTTTTCCCATCAACGGAAACATATTTAAAATAAAACATGGATTATTTCTTGACACTTCCTTGATACTATCATCATATCATGTACCCTTCCCTTGACCTGTGAAAAACATTTCAAAAACTTGGTATGAGCATAAAAAGATCTGTAAGGGATATAAAAATATGGAAAGGAAACATGAGTATATGTATACATAAGAATGAAATCATACATTACCCATAAAACATAAGCACTTTAACATACCTCATAAAATCATGAATAAATCATAGAAATCATAAGACATAAAGGTAACTTGAGGAATTCATAACATTCTTACGTAGGGAGTAACCCTCTTGGTTACATTTGGAATACCCATCACAGTATATTCCCTAAATATCTTCGGAGAAACCTTAATGTTTAACCCCTTCGCGTTACCCAATGCATTGGAGAGCTATATCGGGCTCACCCACCCTTAGTTTATCACGGAACCACCTATCTTCATAATAATTCACAAGAACCATAACATAATTGTATCACATAAAACATGCATAAAAGAAACATAACATTTCCACTTTTCAATCACAAGATATCAATACAACACATTGATATAAAAACATTATGAAAACCATTTTCAATACCAAAATAAAAGAAAAGTAAAACAAGGTATTTATTTTTCTTTTAAAAAAAGGTATGTCTTGTAGAGGAATCCGAAACTCAAATAATGGTCACGGAGGCAGAGAAGTTGTTGTCGCCGCATACGTACAACAAAAACATTCCCTTTTGTCGTTTAGTAAAACACTTTGTATAAAAAAGATTCCTTTCGGATAAACGTAAAAGTTAAAGGGGTATATACACTGTATAAAATAATGTTGTCTATAAAACAAAATATGCCTCAATGAAAGGAGATTGAGACGAAGTCCCATACAAAGACGGTATCCTTAGATTAAGGATAAATCAATTACATAATTATGTGTGACAAACTAATACACCAAATATAAGTGGATATTAAGTGTAAAACAATCAGAGTTTATTCACACATATTCATAGAACGACATATTCAAGGAGTACAAGCTTATCCCAAAGAATCAAAATTGGGTTAAGAAGTTCCCTTGCAAAAAGTTGACAGCCTAACGACGTCACTACAAAATTCAAAAAATGAGTTGATGAGAGATAAAAAGGGTATCTCATCACTTGGATATAAAATTTAAATCACTAAGGATATAGAATAACATATCCCAACATAATGTTATTTGAATTAAAAGACATAACAAAATAAGTCTTTTAAAAAGTGGAGGGTGAAAGGTTCCCTTACCGACATGGGTATCTTTCAAAACATACACCCTGTGAAACAAGGACAATACAACATTGATGTAAATTCTCATAAATGAAATTATATTACACAATGAGTAAAATAATGGTCAGTACATACACCACTCAAAGGAAATTGTGGAAAATGTAGCATAAATCTCACGAGAATAAAAGTGAGAAGAAAAATCCCTTACGAAAACTCACCAGCCTGACGACGCCACTCAAAACATCCAAAAATGGATTGATGAGATCAAATAGGGTCTCTCATCATATTACAATAAAATTTACATCAAGAGTAATATAAACTAACATCAAAAATTATAACAAATAGGAGCTTAAAATAAGTTACATAAAGGAGAGTTCTTAAAAAGAAAGAGAGATGTTAGATCTCTTACGAAAATTCGGCAGCCTAACAGCGCCACTCAAAACTTACAAAATGGATTGATGAGAGAGAATATGGTATCTCATCATATAAACATAAAACTTAAAGTAAGAGTAATATAAAATAAAATCCCAATCACAAGAAAGATGATCTTAAAAGGAATGACATAAAAGAGTGTACTTAAAAAGAAAGAGAGGAGTAGGATCCCTTACCTCAGGTCTGACTTGACTTGATCGTTCTTTAACATCCTGAATAATAAACTTGAGTTAATTTCTACTTGATTAAGAACCTTTTTCAAGTTCATTATTCCTTTTATATCACTTATTTCCATGTTATAAACATTATGTAATCATTTAAGTTAATAATGTTTGTTTTGTCGATATTTGGTTCTTAAGTCGAAAGTGGACTTCTTACAATTACATGTTGTTCGTGTGGTCAAAGGTTCATTATATCCGGAATGATATTAATGATTTGGATATCATATATATCATATATATCCAGAATATAAATGTATTTATAATATTACATAATCATTTGGAGGTAATATATGAAATGCACCGTTCATGGAGACGGTAAGCCGTACATACGCATGAGTGCTACTTTCATTTCTATGTCATATTAATGGAATTAAAACTAAATGAGAGGTATGTATATTTTCATTCCAGAATTATATTCATCATTTATATGTAACATAAATCATATATAATAACTTTAAATACATCCTTTATACATCCCACATATGGCATTAACGAATCAAATCACTTTGAGGGGGTGGTAGTCCGCACTTCCTAAAATGAAATTATTGTGTTTACCCACAATGGAAATCATAAAGGTATACCAAAAAAGAAAAATACAGAAGCTCAAGTAAAACATAAACATATTATATATCATATATAAATATAGTGACATCTTAATGTCCACCTTTTAAGGTGTTATATGAGTGTTGAACAATCATCGTTTCATGAGGCAGAAATTCACCATCCACAGAAACAGTATGTTCTTTAACCATTTGATGTAGGTGTGTGTAAGTGTAGCTAGAATGATTCTTATAAAAACATAATAGTATATTGAAGATACTGGAGTTGTTCCAAAAGAAATTAATAAAAAGAGTTTAGGGGGTTGGAGAAGCAAAATAAAACCTAAGAACACAAGTGAAGACATTACCTTAAAATCGGGTAACTCTTTTTGATTTGATCTCAAAGGCTTCCATGGGAAGAATTGTGCCCAAAGTGAGGCTTCAAGAAGTAATATAGGGATGTGTAGAGGCCAAATGAGTATGGGTTGGCCGATCCAAATTCTTTGGAAGTGTGGGTAACGAGGTAGATGTGGGGGCCTTTTATAAGAGGAGAGGAGGGGCACTCTTGGAAAGTAAAAAAATGATACTTTATTTGAAACTGAGTATCGGATTTAAAAGGTCCCACATTAATATAATTCTAGGATAAGGTGATAAGGTTTCGAAATCCACTAATACAATTGGTTTTGGACATGTTTAGGTCATATATTTTACATTATCTTTTCATTTTATTTAAATCCATTATTAATGAGGTAATCACTACATTATTATGATGTCATAAATAATATTATTTATTTAATGTATAAAAATTATAAAAAAAGTACCATAATGTATGAAATCTTTTTATATTTCCAATGACTATTTATAGTCAAAAATATGACTTTTATAACCCCATGTAAAAATTATTTTAGTAAAACAACTAATGTTTGTGTCTTTTTTACTTATACATTAAATAAAAAGTTATTTATGTCATTTCCCAAAAAAAGTGGCTCCATGGGGTCCCCAAGTTGACCCATGGATTTTCTTGGTAGGCCATGACACATCAAATAAGGGTAGGACATTTTTAATGATCATCTCATATTATTAAAACGTTATTTTTTACCTTAAACTACAATAATTACCTCTAATCGTGATTAAAAACTTAAAAGTTACTATTCACCAAAAAATTATTTTAATTCCATTGAACCACATTTTACTTCTTAATGACAACCATGTATGTAGGATTTTTGAAATTCAAAACACAGAGCTAGAAATGATTCATTTAAACGAAAAATCAGATTCTTTAACTACCACTTAGTGGTTTCACTATTCATCAAAAATTGATGTTTTTCAGAAAAATACAAAAAATTCACCCTAAGCTATATTTGATATTCCAAACTCAAAATTTATGTCTATTTTACAAAATTAAAAACATATAAGTTACATTAATTAATTTAATAATTAATTCCCGTTGTCAAAACAAATAGCGTGTTTTTAAGAAACAATATCTATTAAAAGATTGACAGTAGTTTAAGTCCAATTTCAAATTGAAATTAATTCCAATGACCATTATTGGATTAAATGGTAAAAATATATTCTAATTTTACTTTAAAAACAAATCAAAATATAATCTAATCATATAAATAAATTATATTTAAAATAGGTTTTGAATTAAAATACAACATTTTTCATTATTCATAAAAAAATGAACTTTATCGGAAAGATACCCAAAATTTACACAAAGTAAATTTTGATGTCTCGAATCTAAAGAAGAATTTTATTTTTTCAATTATAAAACATAAAATTATCAAAAAGTGTAATTAAAAGAGGTTCGCCATCAAAAGGTGGTTAATCGACCTTCAAAAGATTATTAGAATGTTTACGCTTAAAATTAAATTCATTTAGATTTTTGATCCTCTAACATTTATTGGAAAATGTAAAAAAAATTTACAAACATATATAATCATTTTTTAGTTAGTTCTGTTCATTCCATCCATTACAACATCTAGGCATTAACTACCATTTAAGATAATATTATTTTATTATTATAGTGCAACGTAAGATTTCAAAGAAACTCGTTGTTGCATATTGGGTATGCCATCAAGCATAGAATTCCCTTCAAATTAATATTAAAATTTTATTCACAAATAGGGATAAATATAAAAATGTCATATTATTTATTTACCCGGGGTGTTACAATATTAATCATTATTAAATAATTATATATCATTTAATTTCTTATCTTTTCATGCACATAAAAATGATAACCTCGCTCATGCGTTAGTGTGAAATATCACCTCTACAAAGCGATGTGATTCTTTTTTGATCACCACATCACATGAATGATATATAAAAGTATATATAAATTATTAATAAGATGTTGAGTATGTTATTGTCATTATATAATGATAAAATAATAATTAACTTCTTTCTATAATGATCATTTAAAATGGAAACGTTACTCATGCGTAAGTACGACCTACCGTCTCTATGATTATAACCTAGATAATTTTTTATAACCATTCGTAATAGTTTTATTTAAAATAATTATCGATATATAAAATATATTACTATTTCATAAATATTTATATAGATATGATTAAATATTAACATTTTGAATATACATATAAAACCAATGTCATTTTGGACTCAGGTAATGAATATCGTCTAAACGTCCTATGTGAAATAATTATACAATTGTTATAACATTATATTAATTGATATAAAACCAATAATAAACATGAAGAAGGTTCTAAATATAGTAAATAATTTACAAGAGTTTATTATTAAAGAATATAAAGAACATACAAGATGTATCTGAATCAAGGTAAGAGACTTCATCTCAATCTCCTTTAATTGAAGAGTATGCTTATGTTATACACCCATATTATTTTATAAGGTGCATATAAAACCACATTAAAATAATATATCATGAATTTAGTTATTATCATGTAATTTAATGTTTTTTAAATGTTATTATTCCATAGGGATCATTATTTAAATTTTTAAAGTGGTATGGGAAAACTTACATGTCTAAAGATTTAATTATCAAATATTTTTATCCATGTCAATTTTTTGATATAAAATTATATTTTTATTTAATAAAAGTATTAGAATGGAAGTTTTATGTATATTTTTAATTTCATTCAATGGTTTGTAAAAGTAATCTTTTTACATTTTAATATGAAACCTTTTGAAAAAAACAATTGGAATGGTATTTTTAACATATATAGTGACAAAAAAGTTTCTCTCACCTAGGTCATTATTTGATATTTGGATTCCTATAGAATCCTTAATTTTCTTAGAAGAAGAACCTATTTTCCTTTTTGGCATATTTTGTGATTTAAAATTGTTTTTTAAAATGGATTTATTATTTCTATACCAAAAAATTCTTTCTTCTGAAATTTTAAGAGTGGTATATTGAAAATTCAAAAAATTTATGTGTAATGATTATATAATGGTACTCAGACATTTGACGGGTGGTTATGTAATAATCCAAGGATGGGTGATTCTATAATAAACCATGGGTAGGTGTTTATGTTATAATATCCAATGCATTGGGTATGGAAGTCGGCTATACGATTATTCCATTGTAAGAGTGACATGTATCGAAGTCAACCACATAGGCATTCCATTTATAAAAGTGACAAGTATAATTAAGACCCAAGTTACGGTTATTTATTTTCTATGATTTATATTGGTTTTATGGTAATTTTGTGATTAAAAAAGTATGAAATGAGCTTATTTCCAATTTAAGTATTAAATTATTATTTAAGTGGAAAACTATTACTTTATGATAATGTTTTCATGGGTTGTAATGTTTATCAATGAGCTAATAGTTTCTTAATTTTTATATCCCATAATGAAATTTTTATTCTCATAACAAAATTTTTAATGTTTTTTATAGGACTTAAGGTTGAGTATGGACTTGGATATATCATGTTTAATGTTGTGAATAATATTCATGGAAGTAGTTATGATTTATTTTAGATGATTTAGGTTATGGAAAAAATAAATACTGTTCGAAAGTGTCCACTTTATATTATTATGGTTTTTTATGTATGAGTTATGGAGTAATTATCTAAATCTACAAACCTGAAAATATCCTCAATGAAAAATAAAGTAAAATTATTGACATAAATAAAATTATGAAATGATTTGAGGCTGGTTCCTTGCTGATATAAAGTGCAATTGGGTTTAAAATTTTTCTTCCATAAAAAAATAATTTTAGAATGACAGAAATTCTCTAAGTGTAAATTTAGATCAAAATTGAGTAAATCCACTATTTCATCCCATCAAAACAATGTCATAATTCCATTAAAACTTTACACCATCAAATTTTTAATTCAAATATCTATTAATAGATTTAGATAACACTAAGAGGCATGATATATTATAAATAAAATATATAACCTTTACATCCTATAATTTATAAAATAGAATATCCCTCACATAAATATTATAAATTAGTTATAAAAATATCATAAAACAATTTATGATCTTAAATAAATAATAATTAAATAAATTAAAAAAACACGTTTAATTTACTATAAAAAATCAAATCACCTCAAAAAATTACAAAAAAATAGGCCTTTCGGAGAAAATTACATTCAAGTTATAATTCCCGACTCAAGATTCCATTCCAAGGTTAATAATATTTCTATTTTAACCTTAATATTAAAGGGACCAAAAAACCCCCAATATTTTATCAAACTCCCAGACATTAAAATTTCAAGACTATAAATTGTACACCCCTTTTAAAAAATTCATCCCAAAAAATATTTAACAATAACCATATAGAGGAAATAGTCTCTTAAGAATTATCATAACATCAATAGTAATTATTGTTAAATGTATATGCACAAAACACAATAAGATGAAATATAATCGGAACACCATATTCATCTCGCATCCAAAATTTCCTTTCCCATGTGTTAATCTACCCAAAAATCTCTCCCAAAACTCATACAATGGAAATAAATCACCCATGATGGTCTTTATCTTAAATATATTGAATATCCATCAAATTCTATACAACATTCATATATTCCAAAATTCCAATATCAAATAAATCAAACATAGTTACATGATCATGACAATACTTCCTAATATGAGACACAAAGAATACAAAATAAATCATTTATAACCATTGAGTCAGTGAAAATAAATATAAAACATACCAAACTTTATCCAATTCTTAAAAAGATACAATAAATCTTAGATAAAGCATATATAATTTACCAAAACAACCCTATTAGCACTGAAAAGAAACACACAAAAACATATGACTCCAACTAAAAACTCCAATTGTTTAATTCATTTACCTGTATTGTATTTAATTATATGCTAAAAAGTCCCCATAAAATCTCAAAAAATTTAAACATGTTTCATCTTATCCAATAAAAAATTTCTCTTAACATAAAAGAATAACTAAAATCATCCCCTATAGAAATAAATGACATGTTTTTCCTCTAATTCCACACATGGTTTCAGAAAAATATAGGAATGATAAATATTATATTAAAACATTCCTGCCACTGGAGAATGGCCTTCCCGTGGTCCTCAAAAATAAATGATGCACTCCCCCACTATATACTCAAATTTGAGAACCATCCTCTTAGTTTTACCCTCATTTTATGTGTGGAGTGTGGTAATAAGATTCAACTGGGTACCGAAATCATGCTGTAATTTGTTTCATATTTGTGATGTAAACCAATCATCAAGATTTGAAACTATCATCCTAATAACTACTTGAAGTTCTAATAACTCCATAATATATTGATTTTACAACTTAAATATATTACCCTGTGGTTAAATTCATCTTTTTTTCCAAAATAAATCACATCATCTAATAAACACTACACAATCGCTTTCATGTTTGGGAAAATCACCCATAATTGGTAACATTAAATGAAAATTGTATGAGGTATAATTGATCCATACCAATTATAACATCATATGGTTGTATCCATAAGAGGACTAGTTTATATGAAAACAAATATCCTCCCCCAAATATCTCTTAAAAATACATATAATCTCTTGTTGGAGAGGTTAAAATATCTATCCTGGGACAATTCTCTTCTAGAAATCTAATTTATAAATTAGGGTAGGGGAGATAATGAATACAAGAAACATGTATCAATAAAAAAATAAGTTGGAGTGCAGTAAATGAATATCATACCACTTACACCTTAGTTTCATCAACCTCTTGAAATTATATATCTTGGATTTTCACCACGTCAACTCTTACTCCTCATCTACCATAATGATATGCTCTACTTCCCCTCAAGTCAATTTTATTTCCCCAAGGGCATTGATATCTTCCATGTTCTTAACCAGAAATACCCTATTTTTGTGGTCTCAAATTTCATATATATAACTATTATTGTGAAAAATGTAACACCACAAGATTTTATGATTTTGTTATATGAATAAATTTTACTTATTTTATAGCTTTCTTTACACGGAAAAGTAAGATCAAATTAATTGTGACTTACTATTGATATATTATAATATAATGTGAAAGTTATCACCTAGTCATTGGATTTGGGTGTATGAATAAAAATAAATAAATTATGAAAAATTTATTGTTCCAACATGTTTAAAATGAATTAATTTGTTATAAATTTATTATAAATGAAAATAAAAAACATTTGAAAGTGAAGGATATGTTTTTATAATAATTTTTTTTCATGCACACAATGTGTTTTAATAGTAATAAAATGAATTGATAACTATTAGTGAATTATTTTAATGAGATATATATATATATATTATATATTAATTAATTTTTTTAACATTCATTAATAATTTTTTTCTATTCATGGGATAATAATAAATATAGTTTTATTCTTACGATATATTATTTCTTAAAAAGTGGTTTTAGTCATAATTTCCACACTTATATTAAAATTATTTTATACCACTTATATAAGTTAAATATTGAAAAATATATTCAATATTTGGTATCATTAAGATCAAATTTAGTAAATAAGTTCCTTTTATTTTTTGTGATAATGAATTGTAATATTGGTAATTTTTTTAACATTGGTAAGGTTAAAATGGGTAAAATAGGGTTAAAACTTTGGGATAAGCCATTAAATTTTTTAAAACACTTAAATTTATCATATACTATGAGTTTAGTTCATTCATTTACATCACATTATCAATAATATGGCCACTTTGTTCCTTTTTTATTTGATATTGAATTTTATATTTTTTTAAGTAAACAAAAAAACCAAATGTCTCTTGACATTAATCTTTTATTTTACATTCACAAAATTGGAAAAATAAGTTGTGAAGGAATAATAGCGGTTATTTTTTTAATAACAAAAGTAATTTTTTTATGGTAATTTTTTTATTTTTATTCATTTATAGTAACCTGAAATGCTTTCCTAATGCCGACACGGTATTTATTCAATTTATGGAAAAATTAAAGAAATGATTTAAATTTTTTTAAAAGTAATGAAATTTGGAAGAATTAATTAATCACATGAATTATATATATGAATATATCATGATACGTATGTGTTTAAGTATTATATTAAAAATCCATCCTTTTCTTGATATCTTTAAATTCAAATTAAATTAATGGTGTCAAAACTGAAAATAATGATATTTTATGAAAAAAATATTTTATTAAATTAATTAAAAATTATAAAAATATTTTAGAAATACAAGGTAGATAATATATTGTGTATAATTGCATCCATTTTCTAATTATGAGGCAATTTTTACTTTTAAGTAAAATTTTATCCCTTTATAATTGGAAAAATTGTTACCGTAATTAATGTTAAAATTTGTCAACAAAGGGGTTAAAGCAAATGAAAAGATTCAAAATGATGCCAAAACGTATTTAAAATTCATTTTATCATGATATTTTATCCTAAAAATATTTTATATTAGATATTTTTCCCATCAGAATCATTTTTCTTTAGAATGAAAACGTTATATTTTAATCTTTTTGGTAAGTCCAAGTGTGTCCTTTCCCTCCTTTATAAATGGATACCACTTCCATATCTTATTTAGACAACATCGATATATCCAGATCCACCAAGGACTTAACATTTATCTAATAAAAATCCTTATCTATGTTATATATATATATAATAATTCCAAATATACCAACCATAGGTTTCTAAGAAGAGATCTGAACGAGTTTTTTCAATGAAGAGGTAGTCACCTTAACTGATCAATTTCTTTTTTTACTATTTATTTTTCCTCCACAAAATTATTCATATTTATGATAAAATTAAAAAACTATGTATAATTAATATATTAAAATACTATTATGTTTATGAAACAACCATTATCAAACCTATTTTCCATCAAATAAAGAATGATAATGTTACTTGTGCGTACATGTTGACTACCATGTCCACAAAATGATGTGATTCATTTTTAATTTTTAATTTTCATGGATTTAAATAAGAGTATATTTAAAAAATATAAACTACATATTTTATCTAATAATTATTTAATAAATTAGAAATATTATTTTCTTTTCATTAAGTCTATCCTCTGAAAAGTGAAAACAACATTAATGCGTATATACGCTCTACCATCTCCATGAACTATGTATTATATATACATATATATACCTATTATAGATTAAAATAAATAATAATATAAAAAATGAATATATATTTTATTGATATCATTACTAAAATCATGATGATGAAGGAATCATGATCAAATTATTAGGATCGAAACTAGAGAACCGAAACATGCATGAAAAATTAAGCAATTATCACCCGGAACAATGATTTTTCCAAATAATTAACAATGAACTGGTTATAAATGAATATATTTAAATATTATATCATATTATATATATTATTGTGTTTATATAATATATTTATAATACATTTAAATTTATTATATAGTAGGTACAAACACATATAGAGGAAGTCAGAATTGAGGTAAGGGTTTATCTCACAATCTCATCATAATTTGGGATTGTTAATGTTTAAGTCTATGATGGGATAATTATGTGATATTTCTATAGTGAAACAAATATATTTTCTTATAATATATTTATTTATAACAATTAAAATTTTTTCTTTCATTTTTATCCCATTATGTTCTCCAGATTCTAGGAGGATGTTTTTAAGGTAAACTGAACTGGGTTTTCTACTAAGTCGGGAATATTTCTCTTCAATGTCCATATTTTACTTCGCATTTCTATAAGAATGTTTTTAAAATTATCAAATTATGTATTAAAGATATAATTACCCATGTATTAATGTTTAAAAAATGTTTTAAAATTAATGTTCTTGGAATTTTCATGATGAGTTACAACTTAACCATTTTACAAAAGCTTGAAAGGAATATTTTTTTACTTATACTGCATGAATGGAATTTCCCACAATAATAACCACTCTTTGATTTGAAGTTTACTTGCCATGTTTAATATATTATTTTCAAATAATTTTTTTCATTAATATTTTTAATTTTTTATATTTTAAATAACTGATTTCAAAGTGAAAAATATTATTTTACTCAAAGAAATATTTCCAATGAAATTTTGAAATTATTTTCATATATATTAACAAAAAATATTGTATATTATGATTTTTATAGGATATAATATAATTATATGTTCCACCATATTTATCTATATGTTTTATGAAAATTTTTACAGTGGAAAGTACTGATATTATGCATACTAGTTCTTCTAATAAATGGAGTTGTTTATTTTTAAGGAATGTTGATTATGTTATGTTGTTTATTCATGTGATGAATGCATTGGAATGATTAAGTAACAAGGGGACATAGAATTATATAGTCTCTTTGGGAATTTTTAGTTATCATGAGACAAAATAGATTAGGTATGTTCCCTAGTCCTTATCCATTTTGGTAATATGTCTTGGCATGAGGACTTGATGGTATGGTTTTTATGTCTTTGCATGAGGCTTTGACAGTATGTTTTTGATATCCACCATTATGAATTTCAACCTTATGAAAAAAAATTTTGAAGATAATTTTTCTAAAATGTTATGAAATCCATGAATATTTTCTTAAATCATTTTATTATTCAAATATAATTATTTATTAATCATTTAATGTTATCCTATTATTCATGCCTTATTATATTTTATTATATAAATACACTTATTGAGCATCTGAGTTCACCCATTTCTAACGTATCCTTTCCCTATATTGTTAGGTTGTGAATTATGATTGATACATATGAATATGAAATAATTATATTCTCAAAAAAATACTATGTTTTATTTTAATTTTATAATGTAATTTGAGATTCAAATATGTATCTTTTTCTAAGAAAACTAAACTATTCACTTGTTTTGGATAAAATTAGTTTTATATGTTTAAAGATTAATAAAGTATCCACAAAATCTAGGCTACTAGGTCTGGGATCTTTATAGTTGGGATCATAAAAATTTTAGTAGAAACATGGGGAAGTAGATTTAGGAAAGTATATATTAGGGTATGTAACCATATGACTATCTTTAAGGATATTTTTAAGTATAATATAACATTATAATGTTTTGGTAAGGTAGAGATTATGTTTTTTTCCTTTAAATAAATTCCTATGTGGATAGTTCACATGGATGTGTTTTTGAAACAAATGATTTTAGGGGAAATAACCCCTAAAAGAGTTGGTTGAGTCTATCCCAACCATCATTCTGGTGCATGGTGAGTGTATGATTACTACACACCCAGTTTCACACTCATGGGGGGAAAACATGTGTTAATTTGTAGTTTCTTTATAAAACATTATATTAGATTTTTAAATAATTTTATGATTTTATAATATTCCCATATAAACCATATTTATGATTCTCAGATTAGCTATTCATAATTTCATTCTATTTTTGTTAATTATTTCACTAGTTCCAAAATTATATAGTGAAATTCATCTTTTTTCCATTATAATATAGTGTATTCCATTTTTTAGAGATAGATCCCCTTGAAAAATTAATGGAAACCATATAGAAGCATAAAATTCATATAGGTATTTCTTTCATGGTTAAGATAATGATGTTGGAGATGAAGCTTCTACAGGACCTAATCAAATTATAACTATATTCTGGTAGATGAATTAAATTATATCGAACAATCATACCTTTATTGTGAATACTACCAATCCAAAAAGTAGTGTAACAATGTTATACAACTTCATGCATCAGAAACCTCTATCAATAAAAGGGACTAGAAATCCATTTTGTTGATGCACAATGGTTTTGATTCTCAAAGAAGATATTTTTTTGTTTGGGATGTGATGACATATAGAAGGTTTTCATGGCAGTTTATCAATTATCTGGGAATTAAGATAAATGGTATTTTTTGATTCAAAACACTATTTAGGAGGATAAAATATATAGCATTTAATGGAAGGATTTTAAGGATCTTTTTGGCTAAAAATACATTCCTCATGAACAATGAGAGGATATAGAGAGAAAATTCTTGAGTATGAGACTAAAGGAAGAGTAATATGTTTCTATGTATGAATAAAAATTTACATGCATAGAAAGACATTATATAGACTATGTACATAATTTAAGATAAATATTAACCATTCTCAATGGTTTTAAGCTAATCTTTTCAGGAAAATAAGTCTCCCTACCATTATCATCGTATGAGGATATCATATTAGGTTATATAGAGGAAAAAAAAGAATTGACTAGGACTTATGTATTCAAAGGAAAGAAAGCAAATAAGATGACATTAGATTAAAAAATGGATAAGGGGAAGAAGATAAAGGGGGTGTTTTCCATGATGTGATACTTGTGTATGGAAAAAAATTGGTATATGTTTAAAAGGAAACAATGTTTGATTTAAGTGTAGGGAAAAGGACTTTATACTCATGAATGTAAGCGTAAGTGAGAAAACATAAAAATATATTGTTTTAACTGTAAGGAGATGGGGAAGTATTCCATTCAATGACCCTAAAGTTAATAGAAGTAACTAAAAATATCTAAGGGGAGAAGTATAAGCTTATGAAATTATTATTGATGACATGAATGTCCTTAGAGACACACTGAAAGGTAAATTTGTCATTTACTCTAGGATTTCAAATGTTTTTTTGGTACTACCCACTATTTTATATATAAATAATTTTATATGGGTTTCATATCACGAATTTAATTATTAGATATTGAAATACTGGTGAAAACTCTTAATTATAAGATGACAACACCACATGTCTATAACTCATCTATGAGAGATGTTTTTGGGAATGTTATTCATTATAATCTTATTACTTACTAATATAGATTAATTCTATTTAATTTTGGGTATGGAGTGGATTTCACAATATAAATCCCATATCAACTATTAAAAATGGATGTTAAATTTGATATTCCCAATGAACCTTCAGTTGCATATTAATGTGAGGATGTACCAGAAAACCAAATCGAAATTACTTCCACCATATGAGGTTTTCTACCGATTCACATGAGATATTTATCTCAAATGGTTAGGGAGAAACTAAACATTAATAATGTGACTATTTTTTAAGAAGATAATGATGTATTTATTTAGTAATTGCATAGTCTTCTCCCATATAGAGAAGTTGAGTTTCGAATAGGACTCACAGAAGATGTTATGATAATTTCAAAGTAACCATATATAATATACACAATTAAGTCAAATGAATTGATGAATAAACTCCTAGAAAATCTATATAAGGGATTTGTTCAACTATGTACTTATCCATGGGATGCACCTTTTCTTTTTTGTAAGAAGAAAGATGGGTTAACATAACTCTTAATTTATTTTTAAGAACATGATGAGATCATTATCAAGAACACGTACTCTATACTCCATGTCAATGATATGTTGAATAAATTATGAGGATATCTATATTTTTCTGAGATTGATCTTCAATCTAGATATCATTAGTTGAGGATCAGAATGAAGTATATATGAAATACAAACTTATATATGAGGTATGGTCTTTATGAATTTATAGTGATACCATTAGGATATATAAATGATCATGTCTTATTGAAGGATTTAATGAATAAATTCTTTAGAGATTACCTTGGTTAGATTTTGGTTGTCTTTATAGATGATATTTGTGTGTATTAATAGATAAATGAGGATCATGAGGAACATATGAGAATTTTATTAAATACCTTGATGAAGGAGAAGTTATATTCTAAATTTATGAAGTGTGAATTTTAGATTCATAGAGTTTCATTATTCGTTCACCTAATCTCAAGTGAGGGTATATTGTTGGATCTTTCATAGATGGATGTTATTGATAAATTTACTCTAAAAACAACTATAATAAAAATACATGATTCTATTAGGTTGGATAGATACTATTTATGATTTTTTAGGTATTTATCATAACTATCTAATCCACTCACCAAGTTGACTTAGAAGTGGATTATGTTCTTATGGGTAGATGAATATGATGGGAGTTACAATGACCTAAATAGAATGTTGGTTAATGCACCTATTCTTAAACTACCATGTAGTTGAGAGGGGTTTATAATCTATTGTGATTCATCAAATAAGAGAATGGGTGGTGTCTTGATGAATAATTACATTATGATAGCATATTCCTCTTGCTAATTTAAAATTAATGGACAAAATTACCCAACCCATCATTTGGAGTTGACATTGGTATATTTTTATTGATGTTATGGAAGAATTATCTTCTTGGTGAAATTTTTGATATATATATATACTTATCATAGAATATTTAAGTATATATCTACATATAAATAGTTTAATATATTCCAAATAATATGGGAATATTTCATCAAAGCTAATGATTTCTCAATACATTACCATTCTGGGAAGAAAAATAAGATATCTTATTCTATGATTCCGAAATAAAATGCTTATTTCCCATGATGATGATTTAAAGAGACCCAATATTTATGGATTTATAGAATATTAATTTTTAAATCATGAGGAATGGGGTTATATATTATCTTTCTCAGATGAATGTTCAACCATCTATCAATGATTGGATTAAGAAGGTGCATATGGAAGATGTAAAATTACAACATAATATGAGTAATATTACTGAGTTCAACCATGATCTGGATAGAATAATAAAGTTCAGGAATTGAGTATGTATTCCACCTACACGAAACATGAAAACAGAGCTATTAGATGAATCTCACACTTCATCATTCCAGTTTAATCTAAGAATTATGAAGATGTTTTGAGAATTGAAAGAGTTTTTATAGTGGTATAATATCAAAATGGACATTTCAAAGTATGTATCATGGTGCATGTTATATAAAAAAGATTACTATGAGGGACATATTTCAAAATGGTTGTTATAATAATAACCTATACTATGATGGAAATGAGAAAACATCACTATGTATTATGTCGCCAGACTCCCCAAAACATTGAAATACCATAATGATATTTGAGTTGTAGTACATATATTATAAATTAAGTACACTTTATTTCTATAAGAGAATATTTATCTCTTGATAATTATACTAGAATTTAAATTAAAGAAGTGGTAAGATTGCATAGAGAACTAAATTTTATTGTTTTTGATTGAGATATGAGGTTTACCTCAAATTTATTATAATGTATTTAGTGACCTCTAGATACATAGGTGAGTGAAATGCCTCTTATAATCCTTAAATAGATAACCAGTCTAAGTGGAAAATTGAAAATCTATAATACATTTTGAGATATTTCTCTATGTATTTCAAAGGTGTATGGTTTCAACAACTTCCTTTTGGTGTAATTTTATTATAATAATACCTTTCACTTGATAATTCAGATTACTCATTATGAGTCCCTCAATGGTAAAAAGTGTTGAACTTTTTGTTGTTATGAAAGGGTTATAAAAAGAAATATATTGGGACATAATCTAGATGAGAAAATGATATAGAATGTCATATTCATTCAACAACACATAAGGGTACCTCAGAATCAACACAAAATATATACTAATAATCGTTCATGAGATATAATGAATAATGTTAGTGACAAGGTTTTACTATGAATATATCTATTTAATAAGGTGATGAGATTCCTGAATAACCTAAATTTGTTCCTGAGGTATATTTTCCCCATAAATATTCTTGACCATGTCGGGATGGTAACTTATCAGTTGGTGATTCCACCAAATCTCTATCCAGTTCATTGTGTGTTCCCAGTATCTCCCATGAATAATTATATACCTGATCATTCATACATACAAAACTTATAGGTAAAAACAATGGAGAAATATTTATCTTGTGAGGAATAACCAGGGATGATTCTGGGACATTGGGAGAAAATTCTATGAAATAAGACCTCTCGCGTAGTCAATGTTTTGTTATGAAACCATAAATTTGAGAAAGCAGTGTGGAGAACGGATGATGTGATGAGACAAAAGTATTCTCAGTTGTTTTTATTAGAGTGATAAAATTTAAATGAAAAAAATAATTTTTAATGGGGGTATAATGTAGCACCTTGAGATTTTATGATATATTTCTATAAATAAATTTTATTTTTTTATATTTTTCTCTACATACAACACTGAGTTTAAACGAACTATGGCATACTATTGAAATTTTATTATTTAATGAGAAAGTAATAAACTATCCATTGGATTGAAGGGTATGAATAGATATAAATAAAGTATAATATTTTATGGTTTATACATGTATAAAATAAATTCATTGGTTATCAATTTTTTATAAATAAAATAGAAATCTTTTGAAAGTAAAGGAGATTATTTTTTGGAAAAAAGTGTTTTTATGCATGCAATATGTTTTATCTTAAAAAATGAAATTTTTAACAATTAGTGAATAATTTTAATTAAATTTATATATTATTAATTAAATAAAATGTTTTAAAATATATACAATATTTCTTTTAGGCTTGAGATAAGAATAAATCTTATCTGATTATTATAAAAATGTGATTTCTAAAAAGATAATTTCATCTTTTTCTGCGTACGTATTTTAAAATTAAGTTATACCTCTTATATAATGTTAATATTTAAATATTGAGTCCATATTTTGAATAAAGATTATGATTTTTTTTTAAAATGACCCTTTTATTTTTTTCATTATGAATAGAAACTTTGGTAAATTTTTTTCACCTTTGTAAGAGAAAAATTAGTAAAATTAGGTTAAAAATAAGGATAATATTTTAAAATATATGTACAACTTTTATTTATGATAATTGATGTGTTTATTTAATAAATTTCCATACATGTCACCAAAAAATTTCCATTTGGTTCCATTTTTATTTGATATTGACCATTATATTATTTTTATTATTGAAACATGAAAAATGTCACTCTCTTGGCTCTAAACATATATTTTATGTTCACATAATGAAAAAAAAATTTGTGAATGAATTTTAAAGGTTATTTTATGTGTAATGAAATAATTTTTATTATGATAATGTTTTCATAATTTTTAATTATAATATTATTACCTTAAATGATTTCGCAACACAAACACATTATGTATTTAATTATTGAAAAAAAATGGTTTTATAGTTTTTAAAATTATTACAATTTTGAAGAATTATTGTGTTACATGAATTTTATAGATGAATATATTATATTAAGGATGTGTTAAAGAATAATATTTTAGTTAATAGTTATTCATGATGACTTTAAACTCAAATTTAATTTATAGAGTAAAAAATGACAATAATGATATTTTATGAATCAAATATATTATTATATTAATAAAAATAGTTAAAATATTTTAAGAGGATAAGGGGATTTCATATGATCTAAAAATTTATATATCTTTCATTTATGGGAAAATTTTTATTTATAAGCAATATTATAACCCTTTTAGTTTAGAAAAATCCATTATTGCAGTAGGTCAAAATTTGTTAACCATTGGGTTAATCCAAATAATAACGAATAAATGATATAAAAAAGAATAAAAAATTTATTTATTGATTATATTTTGAACATAGAATATTTTTTATTTAATATATGTCAATTTTGAATTATTTAATTAATAATTAATTTGTTATAGTTTAATTTTTTTAATAATTCTTTGTGCGACCTTTCTCTTCTTTATAATAAGATAGTCATTCCCTCTCTTGTTTGCAACATGTTGAGAAATATAGATCAAAAAATCCCCAATAATTTCTCTTATAAGAATACTTATCCACGTTCGATACGATTCTGTATTCCAAAACAAATCATTACGTGGGTCTGTAAGAGGAGATTAAATGGAGTTTTTTAAAGAAGAGGTAATGGCCTTCACAAATCAATTTCTTTTTAATTATTATTTTACAACCTATAAATGATTGGTATTTTTCAAAAAATATTTTATTAAATGTCCTAAATATAATGAAATTTTATTATTATTATTATTATTAAATCACCAATCTCATCCCTCTTTTCCATGAAATGAAAAAAGATAATGTCGCTCATGTTTATGTGTCGACTAACACCTCCACGAAATGATGTGATTTGTATTTTATTTTGATTTTGAATTGATGTTAATAATGATAGAATTATTAAATATTAATGATATATATTATATAATAATTATTCTATGATAGTGAATTATTATTTAACTTTCTTTTAAACAATCCATCAAAAATTAAAAATAACATTTATACGTATGTAAGACCTATAAACCGCATGAATTTAGTAATTAAATTTTCACTCTTTTAATTTTATTGATTACTAAAAATAAATATATTATGAATATATATGAAATTTATATCATTATTAAAAAACTATAAATATTTAACCATGAAAAAATTAAAAAGAATTAAACTACCTAACAAAAACATACATTAAAAATGAAATAGATTTTACCCGGAACATTGGTTTTAATACAGAATTATTAATATAAGGGTAATAAAAATTCATTGTAATTAATATTTGGTTTGATATATATGATTATTGTCAAAAAATATATTTATAATAAATCTATATTTATTATACAGGAGGTTCAAACACATATGAAAAACGGCATACATGAGGTAATGGTTTATTTCACAATGTCACCATTATTCGAGATTGTTTTTGTTTGAGTACCAACAACAAGAATTATTTGATATTTTTATATTGAACTCAATATAATTTATTATTATATTTTTATTTATTAAAATTAAATTTTTCCACTCATTTTACCCTCCTTAAGTAATCCATATATTGAAAAATTGTTTTTAAGGAACACTGGCCTTTTTCGGCACTTGGTGTTGACTTTTTCTCTTCCATGTCCATATTTTCCATAAAACATATAAAAAATGATTTTCATATTATCCAATGATTTATTAAATAATTTTTTTAAATTTTTTTTACTTTTAATTTTTTTTAAAAAGGAATCTTCTTGTCATTTTTTGAACGACGTACTTTTTAAACTTTTTACAAAAGTGTGAAATTAATGTTTTTAACATATGAAACATGATCCGAATTTACCTCTATCATGAATAGTTAGTTATTTATATATCAATTTACATGTTGAAAAGATTAATTTAAATTAATTTTTTTTAAATATTATTGGATGGTATATAATTTAAATATGTGTTTTTCATGTGAAGATGGGTATTTTCTGTAAGATATTTTCTCAGTGACCATTTGAAAGTATTTTCATATATGTCAAGGTACTTTATTGAGTCATATTTTTTTATATGGATATAATCTAATGATAACATACACCATATTAATTTATATGGATTATGTTCATTTTGACTAGTAAAATTAATTAAATTTTTTATGCTATTTCTTCCAATATGGGAAATTATCGATTTTTAAGGAATGTTGATTAAGTTGTTTTATTTATTCCAAATATGTATTCAAGAGGTAATTCCCTTATATATTTTCTTTCAATTTCCTGTCAAATTTCATTTCATTTATTCTCTTATCCTCAACTTCTCTTATCCAAATATAATGATTACTCTAGTATGACTGATACAATGGCATGATATCATGTTAATGGAATACTATTCCTTAAACTCCTCCCACTATATCTTTTATTTTTTATAAAATGAAATATTTGTCTATGATGTGTCAATTTACCATAATTATGGGTGATGCACCTTCATTTTCCTCAGACACCTTCAAGTATGTTAATAAATCCATTTAATGGTTGAAAAAAGATTTTAATATCTATGTTTTAACCACTATTTTGTCTTTAAAAATCTTTTATACATAATAATAAATGATAAAATAAATCACGTTCATTGTGATCAAAAAACCACCCAAATTAACCTAAAATGATCATCATTAAATATTATCTAATGATTCATCCTCTTGGTATATATTCAAATTAATTATAAGATAATTTATACTCCTTGAATATAATTAATGACATAAAATAGAAATTATGTATGTTTATCCATGTTCTACATGTACTTTTATTCATGTGTACAAGAGAACCATTAATGAGAACTAAGAAAAAGAACACTCCCAAACAATGAATTTAAACTCTATAACTCATCAAAAGGACCATAAAAGAACTTAATGAAACCATAATTAACCATATTCAAGTATAAAAGGTTCTTTAATAGTAAATTAATGGATATAATTTCATTATATAGGACATTAAATTGAATATAGCATTCATACTGAAGGTTAGGTGAATTCTCGAACCCAACTTTCTTTCTTTGGGGTTTCCCTCTTTCGCTCCGTTATTAGTATGCTTATTACCTAAAAATAATTTATTCATTATTATCTAACCTTTTCTGGGATATAAATTTTTTTCCATTGGATTTTAGTTCAACCCTAATTTTTTACAAAAGAACTCCTCTTTCAAAAACACACAATTTACTTCTCACTCGAGGTTGATGGTTATTACAACATGTATGTTATTCCATCTTTCATTTGGGAAACCAAAGTATATGAATTAATGGTTTCAAAAATAAAACCCACCCCTTTCCATGGTTTAACTATGATCAATAATTATATATGTTCTATATAGCATGCATGATTATGTTAACGTTATAATGTGACAGGTGCGCCTAAAATTATATAGAGAAATGTTGATGTTATAATGTGACAGGTGCACCCCAAATTATATATCACTCTAATGTATTGGGTAATTTGACGAATCACATTATTAAAAGTGAAATATTCCTGGACATGATGCTATATTTTTTCACAACCATGTAAGGTAGTTAACCACTAAGATATAAGGGTTCATTTATATAAATTGCCACATTTTAATCCTTTTTTAAATCTTTCTATCATGTTTATAATATTATGATTTTTTATGATGATAATGATTATGATCACCCCATGTTGTATTGTATCATGTACTTTTACTCTTACAAAGATTTTTTATCACCCCCTTTTGATGTGTATCCTTATGTTATTACCTATATAAAGGAGAACTCAAGGTCTAATAATAATCTAGAAAAGAAGAAATTAAATAAATGTTTATGTATTATATTTATAAAAGTTAGATATTAACCTGGTAAAATCCATTTTATATGACTAAGTATATATAAAATCCCTTTTATATGAATAAATAATTTTACGAGATTCCTAATGTTTTGTGTGGTGGAGTTATAAACTTTATATAGATTCTTACTGAGTTGTCTTAGGTTATGAATAATACACTGAATAATGTGGAAATAAATCCATCACCTAATAGGGATAAACTGACTATAGTGTGTTTTATACAGAAACGACCCCCGATGTTTAGCAGATCTTATTATCCACTTTTTGAGGAACAGTGGTTCAACTCAATGGAGGAGATATTTTTTGTGCTTCACAATAATGAGATATAGAAGGAGACTGTCCATTTTTCATCTCGATGGGGAGCCTGACCGACAGTGGGGATTGATTAAGAACAAAAAACTGAGAGACAAAATTATAGAGATGGAGTGGGAAGAATTTAATATAATGTTTCTTAACAAGTATTTTTCTAAAACGCTTCAAACAAAGCTAGAGATAGAATTCATAGTACTAAAAAGGATGAAGAATCTATCGTGTCCTATAAAGTAAATTTCACAAGGCTTTAAAGGTATGATTTTGGTTTTTTTATCAATAATGATAGCAAAATTGATAGATTATTTAGTTGATTAAAACCACACCTTCTAAAGGCTCTTGAAATTAGATACTTTGATAGTTATGAAGAAGTTGTTTGACGTGATCTCAAAGTGGAAATGGGGTTTGGAGAATTTTCTGATGGCTATGGTCATAAGAAATGAAAGAAGGAGTTTCATGTCGGAGGATCTAATTAGAAAGGAAGAAGGAAAACTCAACCATCAACATGTCAAAAAATTTGGAAGAATCATCTTGGGAACTGCCTCAAAGGGATGGGGAATTGATTCAAGTGTGTTAGAGAAGGCCTATAAGCTCAAGAGTGTAAAAAATTCATGAGAAGGCATGGCAATGTGGTGGAGGAAATGAGATCACCACCCTTAGTAAAATGTCACAATTGTAGGGAGCAAGGGAACTATGAATGACATTTCACTAAACCTAGAGCCCTCATGGGTAATTAGTGTGATTAGACACCAAAAAAAATGAAACAAGGTATGTATTAAGACATCACTACATTATAAGTTGAGATAGAAAATGATGCCATGCAGATTATACTTCTTGTTCACTCAATAATGGAAAAATTCTTATTCAATTCTGGTTCTACGCATACCTTTATATCAAGGATGTTTTCTAGAACTATAGAATCATGGCCTTAAAACCTTAAAGTAGATATATCTATAAAAACAACAAGTGGTAAAATCATTTCAACCCATGTTATACTCTCTTACTATTGGCATTTATGGGAATATTATTCCAGTGAATCTCGTTATACTTCCCTATGTGGAATTCAATGCTATAATGGGAATGGATTTTCTCTCATTGTACAGATCACATATCAACGGTATGAAAATGTAAATATCTTTTCACATTCCAAACCGTCCCATGATCTTATACTAATGTATGGAATATCGCGAATATCCTGTAAAAAATACTTCAATGGTGTGGGTGTTAATTCCTTGGGAAGAGTAAGACCATTCTCAAATGGTTGATTCAATTAAAGTTATCCACCTAATAGAAGTTATCATTATGAGGTATTATAGTGATATATTTCCCAAAGAGTAACCTGGACATCCACCAGATCGTGAGGTAGAGTTATCAATATAACTCAAACTAAGAGCTACTCTAATTTCAGTGTGTTCTTATAGGATGGATCCACTCAAACTGGAGGATTTATAAAAGAAGCTTCAAGATCATTTGGAAAAAGGATTCATATGCCCTAGTGCACTACCTTGGGGTGCAAAAGTGCTCTTTATAAAGAAGAAGGATGGATCAAGGAGGCTATGTATTGATTATTAGAAGCTCAACAAGACCATCATAAAGAATAATTTTCCTATTACAAAGATTGATGATTTGTTCGATCAATTCTAAGGATCTTAGTACTTCTCAAAGGTGGATATTTGTTCTGGATATCATCCGCTAATTGTGAAGAAGGATGATATTCATATGACTGCATTCCATACAAGCTATGTGCACTATGAGTTTCTGGGGATTCCCTTAGAATTACTAATTCCCTTGTAATCTTAATATATTTGATTAATAGGGTCTTTATACATTAACTAGACAAATTTGTGGTTGTGTTTATCGATGATATTCTCATATACTCCATGTATAGGGAGGAACATGAAGAACTTATAAGGCTTGTGTTGGTGACATTGAGAAAGGATAAGTTTTATACTATGTTCAGAAAGTGTAAATTTTGGATGAATAAAATCACGCTCTTGGGACTTGTGATCACAAGTAAGAGAATTTCAATGGACCCTTAAAAAGGTGATTAAGGAATGGCCCAGACCCTCTAGTGTCACAGAAATAAATTTTTTATTGGATTATAAGGGTACTACTGATGTTTTGCAAGAAATTTCTCATGACTATCAAGCCCACTATCTAAGTTAACAAGGAATGGGGTAAAGTATTTATGGACAGAAGAATGTGAAGAAAGCTGCAAGAATCTAAAGAGAAGGCTGATCACTGCACCTGTACTCACATTACCAAAAATTGGAGAATGTTTTGTGACATAAAATGATGCTTCCAAGAAATAATTAGGTTTTCTACTCATAAAAAATGATAATGTGATATCCTATTCCTCATATAAGTTTATGATCCATGAGAAAACCTACCCAACACAAGATTTGGAGCTACCAGCTGTGATTTTTTCTTGAAAATATGGTGACACTAGCTATATGGGGAGAACTGTGACATATATACCGATCATTAGATCCTAAAGTTTATATTCACATAGAATGAGATCAACATGACTCAAATAATATGGTTAAAGCTAATCAAAGACTACAATTTCTATATTAACTATCATCCTGGAAAATAATACAAGGTATCTAATTCTCTATGAAAAAAGAACATACTTCTATATCCATGTTGTGGATTGTGAATGACCCTCTCTTCATAGATATAAAAAAGATTGATTTTGAAATCATAAGATCAGTAAATACATCCTATATTGGCCAAAGGATTATAAAAACATTATAATGGCCCATAATTTAAAATTAGATATTAATTCAACATTTAAGGATATTTATTACAAAATATAAAAGAAACCATGCCAGGACCATATAGGTTTAGTGTTTTTAGAAACCTGGAAACATAAACAACTGGTTCATAAATCATCTACATTGATTCCCACTTATTTCTTGAAAACTAGACTCTTTTTGGACATATCATACTTAATACCCTTTTTCATTACATGGGGAAAATAAACATTTGAATGGTCAAGCTCAAATACTCAGTATTGGTAAACAATGGAAATATCAATCATACCATAATCATAAAAACATAACATTTGAAAATATTATCCTGAATATAAAAGATCATAAATCTTGTCCTGGGATAAATCATAAAAGTGAAATATAATCCCAATAGTCATAATATAAGACATGAAATTTATAAGCATACACACATAAGAATACACAATCATTTCATATTAGTCAAGGCTCATTCCCAATACTACCCTTGCGGGAAATGTCTTTTACATAACTGATTTGACTCCTTGTTCAATCCTTGTATTACTGAATGGGATTTACATTCCGTTACTACCATGTCTATCTCATGAGATAGAAGTCTTTACCCATTGCATTAGAGGGAGATATACGTCCCAGCCATCTCATAATTTAATCATTCTTCTATATTCCACAAAAACATAAATAATTCATCATAACATATCCAAATAAATAAAATAAGTTCCTTGAACATCCTTCCACCATAACATAATAAATATAAAATTTAATTCCATTATTAACATAATAAAATCATAGTAAAACTTAACTGTATTTAAAGAGCATCATTTTAGATAAAAATAATTTTGATAAAACCCTTGATCTAAATTCTTGGGAAAAATATCCTTTCAACTTCAAAATTTTTTTTCTCAAAATGACATGCATTTTTGAATGAAAATAATTTAGTTGAATATAAAATTGAAATCATTTATAGGAATCCCTATGGAAATAATTCATTAAGAATATTTAAAAATCTATTCATTCCATAAAAGTAAAAAAAATTCTTCTCGTATTCTTTCCGGAAAAGGAAAAAAAATACATCGCATGGAAAATAAAAGAAATATTCTTTATATACTATGTAGTAAAAGTAAAAAAATGTGTAAAAATGATTTTAAACATACATAGAAGAGTAGTAAATATTTTATGAAAACATTTTTATAAATCATGTACATGAATGATAAATATATCCTCAGTAAATAATTATGTATAAACAATCTTGGATAATAATGAGATTGAAATATTATCCCTTACCTTTGGTTTGATATCATTATTAAGTATCCAAACCTTCTGTATAATGATTTAAATAATGTTATCGACTTATTCCAAAATCATAATCATTTTTATGATATCAGATATGATAATATTATCATCCGTTTTTTAGTAACATTTCATTGTAACTCGTTATTCGGATATTAACTCCTTTATGTTCTTATGCAAGGATTGTTAGATAAGTTCATGTTCCATTTATTAGGTTATAGTAAAATCATTTATAAAATGATATTAATATAATATATATCGTATTTATTAATTCAGTCCAAGTATATAATCATGGTTTAATAATGATGATGTTGAATGAATCACATCACATCGTTGAGATGGTAGGCCACACGTACGCACGAGCGATGATAACATTCCTGAAATTATTGAATGGAATGGAAGTGAATGGTGTATTATATATCAGAATTAGTTACATGTTATAATATTCATGGATAGTTATTATTTCCATCTTTATACCCATCCATTTATGGTGGTGTTGAAAAACATATTACAACATGATATAGTGACGATAAGCCGTACGTATGCTTGAGCGGTGATTTCATTTTCTATAGGATGGATTAAAGGTGAAATATGGTTGTTTCAAATTTATAATAACATATCAGTATATTTTTTATACTAATTTTATTACTTTATAATGAAATAACTAATGAAGATAAAATAGAAGAATAAAGAAGTTTGAATGAATCTATAAAAGAGACTACCTTTTCCTTGACACGTTTCCTCTAAATCTCTTCATAAAGCACACGAGTTGGTCATTAAAGATAAAAAACCTCTATAATAAAAATATGTAGGTTTATAAGTAAATAGTTTAAGGTATGGTCAAGCTTGAAGGCTCAAAATTAAATGAAGAGATGATGGAGGAGGTGCCCTTTTAAAATTGAGGTGTGGAGCACTTTTGGAAACTCCATAAATAATAATTTATAATAAAATAATAAACGACCCAAAAACCTCCAAAATGACCCAATTTTGAATATGAGATGAGATAGGGTTGTAATTTGATTAAAAAATAAATTTTAGACTAGTTAATTTTTCAACTATAACCCTATAATTTTAATTGACACTTAGTTATTCTATTTAATTTTTATTATGGTAATAACATTCTAAAGATTTAATGGTTATTAATATTTACTTATATGGTGTTAATAAAAAATAAATAGATATATTTTGAAATCCTAGATATTATAATTATACCTTTGTTATTTTTAAATATTTTTATGATTTTTAAATAATTTAATAAAATAAAATATCAAAAGTGTCAATTTTGACACTATTCACATATTTAACATTAAATAAAATCCATAAAGAAGATAAATTCAAAAAAAAATTTATACACTCTTAAAATATAATAGTATCCTAAAAAATTTGCAGATAACATTAATTAGTTTATATGATATTTCTTTAAAGAAATTTAAAACCATTTTTTTGATATTTAAATTAATAAAATAATTTCTACATCACAATTAAGTCATAATTAGTTGTAATTATTTAATCTCTAAAAATAATAAATAAATTTCTATAAAGTAGGTAATTTATTTATTTTTCAATATAATATATATAGTTGATATTATCTTATATTTATCTCTATATTAAAATTAATATACTTATATTAAATGAGATTGTGAGATTTTGTCACATTCATTAGTTTTTATTATATTCTTCTCATATTCATAGGTAAGTGTCCATTAAGTTATTACATTTCAAAAAATAGATTATATGGGTAGAATTTGGTCATACAATAGGATTTTTTAGGTGTTAATTTAATTTTATAAAATTCGTTTCACATTTAATTACCCGATTTATCTTTAACCATGGTAATAAAAATAATTACCAAAGTTACTATTCATAGTGCCAAAAATAAAAGTTTCTGATTAACATAATTTGGAAACACTGATTCCAAATATGGAATACATTTATAAAAATTAAAAACAGATAATATGCAGTAATTAATTTAAAATTAATCCCTTTATTGAAATGAGAAAACGAGTTTTGAAAGATAAACTATAGAAAAATATTGAAATGTTTTTAGTTCTGAATTTAATGTAAAATTAATTCAAAAGAGATAAATTATATTAAATGGTAAAAATATATTCTATTTATAATTTTAAACCATTCAATAATATAATTTAACCATATAAATTGTTTCAATGAAAAAAATGTTATTTCTAATTAAAATTTAGCATATTTTTATTATTCATCAAAACATGAATGTTATCTGAAAAATATCAGAAATTCATCCCAACATTGTTTTTATATCCCGATTCAAAATAAAATTTTTATGTTGTAATATAAAAATTATTAATGTGTCAAAATCGTAATTTATAAGGGGTTCTCCATTCAAAGGTGTAAAATTAAAATTTTTAAAAAATTGGTTT
Source organism: Viscum album (assembly GCA_963277665.1). NCBI lineage: Eukaryota > Viridiplantae > Streptophyta > Magnoliopsida > Santalales > Viscaceae > Viscum > Viscum album. The sequence goes on from OY728146.1 coordinate 1,790,391,511, forward strand.
TTATACACTAAATAAAGATTTATCAATAAACTATATACAAAATATCCATTGAATGAATGTCAATAATATTTTATTAGGTATATAACACATATAAGTCACATTAATTTCATTACTAAAATAAATTCACTCAAAAATATAAATATATCTAATTTATTTTTATTTTTCTTAAATAAATGATAGCCAATAAATTCACAATGAATTTTCCTATGTTATTTACCATTATTTCCACTAACCTAATGATTGATATATAATGTTAATTCTATAATAATGGAATCTCGCGTTTCATTTAGACTCACTATTTCATGCAAATCAATCTACTGATGAATAAAAATTATTTAAAGATAATATTTCATAAAAACATTTAGGTGTTAAATTCTAGTCCCCTTAAATTGAATTTTTCCATCGAAAATCATCACATGGAAACAAACAGATGAGGATACCTCTCCCTCATCATATTTGCGAGATACCATTTAGCTTCTTTATATTTTTGATACCGCTATAAAATGATAACCAAGTGAGTGGGATTGTTTTGTATAATTATTTCGCTACAATCCAGAATCTCTATTGATTTTTCTTTATAAGAAAGATATTCCTCCAGGAGTATGAATTCTAAGGTTAGTACATGTTAAGGATTGGATATGTACTTTCTCAAGAGAGATACATAGAACTCATCATGATCTTGAGAGAGATTCAGTGTAACTGCCAATTGGTAATCTTGCATCCCAACATGATCTAGAATTTGAAAAGGACCAATATACCTAGGGCTCAACTTTTCCTTCCTTCCAAATATCATTACTCTCTTCTAGGTAGATATTCGTGAGAAAACCTTATCACCCACTTCAAACTCTCGGTATTTTCATTGGTTGTCAGCATAACTTTTCTATTGACTCAGAGTTGTTCTTATGTGTTGTTGAATAGATCTTTCCTTTTCTTCCATTTCATCAACAAGATCATGTCGTAATAGATTTATTTCCCCAACTTCATCCCAGTAAGTTTGAGTTCTACACATTTTTCAATAGAGGAATTCATAAGGATCCATATGAATACTGTATTGAAAGTTATTATCTTAATAAAATTATACTAATTGTAGGTGTTGATCCCAAAAAAATTTGAAATCAATAGAGTAAGCTCTCAAAATAATTTATATAGTTTAAGTTGTCCTTTATGACTGATCATCCATCTGAGGATGATAAAGAGTGTTGAAACATAACTCTATATCCAGAACATGCTGAATAAATCACCATAACTTTGACATAAACATCATATTCTGATCGAATATAATGGAATGTGGTACTCCATGTAATCTTACAACTTTTTTATAAATATCATGGCAAGATAATGAAGAGAGGAATACTCTATAATATAAATGAAGTGTTCAGACTTCGAAAGGGGATCAACTATAACCTAGATAGCATTATTGACATTGGATTGTTTGGGAAGTCTGATGACAATTTCCATAGTGATGTTTTCCCATTTCTATTCTGGTATTGTTAAAGGTAGTAACCTCCCCTTATACTTTTGTCTCTCTACCATAACTTGCTGACAAACGAAGCGTCGAGAGACATATTATGTTATATCTCTTTTCATGAAAACCCACTAGAAGTAGTCTTTAATGTCCCTATACATCTCTATGATTCCAGGGTGAATATAGAGTGGATAAATATGAGACTCTTCTAATAGATTTTTATTTAATTCTGGTATGGGTGGAATACAAACCCAGTTCATAAACTGTATTATTTCATCACAATCAAGGTTGAATTCAAGAAAATTTCTCACCTTGTTTGGTAGATCTACATCTTTCTTATGCACCACAATAATAGTCACTTGTATTAATTGTTGAAAATTATTTTGATAATGATAATATTTTCCCCTTCCATTAAAATTTTCAGATCTGTCCTTTGAAAATCCAAAAAATACTGGATCTTTCATGATCATCGTCATGGATAAGGTAGAACTGTATTTTGACTCAAACCATATGCCACATTGTTCATTTTCCCAGGGTGGTAATATATTGAGCAGTCATAATATTTAGTCAACTCCAAAAATTTTCTTTGACTCATATTCAGATCCTTTTGTGTGAAATTATACTTTAAACATTTACTATCAATATAAATATCACGCCTTTCACTATAAATATAATGACTCTATATCTTTAATGAAAAGATTACTGCAACTAACTCCAAATAAAGAGTTGGGGAATTTTCAGAATGAATTTAAACTTATATGAGGAATATGCTATCCCCATATCATTTTTCCTGAGAAGAAATCCTAACCCCATATTGGATGCATCACTGTAGATCACAATCCTTTCACCACTACATGGAAGTGTGAGCACTGGTGTACTAGATAACATTATTTTTAGCTCTTTGAAATTCTATTCACATTCCTCCATACAAACATACTTAACTCCTTTTTTAGTCAACTTGTTGAGTGTATTAGACAATCATGAAAAATCATTCACAAAACATCAATAATATTCAGCCAAAGTAAGAAAACTTCAGATATCAGTTACCATTTTTTGTCTCCACCATATTTCAATAACCTCTATTTTTTCTAGATCCATATATATCCCCTCTCTTGAGATTATATTACCCTAAAATGAATATTTTTGAATCGAAAATTCACACTTCGTAAATTTTTCATAAATCATCTCCTTTATCAGGGTCCTTAGTAAAATTATTATGTTATTTTAAGGTAATCCCTTTAATATTGATTGAAAAAAATACCGTCTATAAAAACTACCACAAACTGGTCAAGAGAGTCTCTAAATAATCTATTCATTAGATCCATGAAGATATCAGGGGAATTAGTAAGGCCAAAATGCATCACTATAAGTTCATAGTGTTTTGACCTAGTACTGAATATCATCTTTGGTATATCTTCTGCTTGAACCTTAATAGATGATATCTTGAACGAAGATCTATCATGGAAAAGTATTGGGCTCGAGAAAATTGGTCAAATAACTTATAAATGAGGGGAATATGATATCTCTTCTTTACTATGATCCTATTAAGTTCTCAATAATCAATATAGAGTCTCATTGATCTATCTTTCTCCTTAACAAACAAAACTGGTGCTCCCCAAGGTGACACATAGGGTGTATGAATCCATTATAAAAAGTCTCTTGGAATTGCTTCTTCAATTCCTGTAACTTAATTGGGTCCATTCTATAAGGTGTATTTGAAATAGGCATAGCAACAGATTTGAGTTTTGTTGAGAACACAACCTCACGATTTGGTGGAAGACCTGGAAATTCTTCTAGAAATACATTATCAAACTCCCATACGATGGGTTTATTATTAATCATGAGTTTCTCTCCATAAATTTGAGATAAATAAAGTTCATTTATAAGAATCTGGACTTATCAAATGGAAGAAATATCTACTATAATGTTATATTTTTATTTGCAACGATTGATGGTCATAGATTGATATGGAATTTGAAATGCGCCTCCCCTTCCCTGGAAATTGATATGAGATTCATATAGAGAAATCCAATCCATTCTAAGAATAAAATTAAATTCCACTATTGGAAGGATGACAAGATTTATAGGAAACATTTTTTTACAAACATCAAATGGAGAAGAATTATAAACTTTTGATGTGATCGTTTTTCCAATAAGAGTTGTTACAACTAACTCAATATCTAATTATTGTGGTAATACAATGATACCCTTAAAAAATTCTTCATAAATAATAGTGTGTATGGATCCAGAATCAAATAAAAAAATTTCTACTTTATAGTGGATGGTAAGTGTACCTTTCACGACATCATTATCGTACTCTACATCACTGATAGTGATTGAATGTGGCTTTACTTTATTTTTGGGCTTAAGAGTTTTTTGAAATCGATCATGATCAATAAAACTTGAATTAAGGCATTGATTTTCATAATTCCCCATTTCATTGCACTTGTATCATTGAAGTGTAGTTGTTTGATTCTATGTAGCCTTTTCTTTGTTCACATCATTAGACATATTTTCCTATCACTTTGGTATTCAACTGCCTGCTGACCTTCTTTCCCACACTTAAAACATTTACTGTTCTTTTATAAAAATTCCCTCTATGTTTCCTTCCACAATTTTATCATAAGATAATAATCATCTTCTTCTCATTGTGGTCTTTAGATTTTCCTTTGAATTCCATTTTTCTCTTCTTATCAAACCATATGACAGTTTGGTTAATCTAATCTTCATGTCAACCTTAAGAGCACATCAAACAATTTCCTCATAGCTATGGAAGTCCCTTATGGCTGATTCCCTTCAGAGACATGGTTTAAAGCCACAAAAGAATTGATCAATTTTTCTATTAGGTTGGATAATAATTTTTTTAGTTTACTATTCAAGTCTTGGAATTTTTTTTTCATAGGTATAAATAGATTCATCATACTTTTGATTAAATTCAAATAGCTCCTTCTCCATCTTTTTTGATGAATATGAAGAAAGTACTTATTGAAAAATAGTTTCTTAAACTCTTCCCATTCGATAGACTCAATTTCATTACTTTGAATCATATTATTGATAATATTCCACCATTGATCAGCTTCACCTTCCAAACGAAAGACTTTTAAGTTAAATTTATTATGTTCAGAACATTGTAGGACTCAAAATATCTTTTTAGTGGTACTGATCTATTGTCCATCCACTAATGGATTAGAAGACCCATATAATGAAGGTGGATGCTACCTCATGAATGATTAAATAGGATGTTGCTCCCACCTATGGTCGTTTGTAAGTGCGACATGATTAATATCTTGATAAATTTATGTTTGAATGGCTACACCATTTTTAATTCAAGCTCCCATAAATTTTTTTTCCCAGGGTGAAATCATTGCATTTCTCATCACATTTATAATTAACGTAGTTCCTTCGGGTTCCAACCATTTAATATGACCAAGAATAATAGTGTGAGAAACACTAATCATAATTGGAATACCACATAAGTCAAGAATAAAATTTCAATTTCAAAAACTTTAGGTTTTATCATAGTTTATTCTTGATCATCTCTAAAACACTAGGATTTGATTGTAACCTATACTTAGACATATCCTTTGGGTTCTTACTGTGGTTATCTCATCTTAGATTTTGATTTTTAACTATGACTTTGTTCTTATTACAACTATAATGGCCCATACTTTAAATGTGTATATTACTTCAACATTTAAGGATATTTATTACACAATATAAAAAAACCACCTAGGACCGTATTGGTTTAGTGTTTTAGAAACTAGAAACATAAACAACTGGTTCTGAAAACATTTGCACTATCTCCAGATTATATCTTCAAAACTAGACTAATTTTTGACTTATATTACCTAATACCCTTCTTCATGACCTAGGGTAAAGAAACATGTGAAAAGGTGATCTCAAATGCTCATTAAGGGTAAATAAGAGAAACATCAATCATATCATAATCATAAGATCATAACATTTAAAAATCTTATCTTGCATATAAAAGACCAGAATATCATGTCATGGGACAAAAAAGAAAATTGAAATGTAATCCCAATAGTCATAACATAAGACAAGAAGTTTTGTGGAAGACACAAATAATCATATAAAATCATTTCATATTAGTCAAGGCTCATTTTCAATTCCATTATAGCGGACAAAGTCCTATACTAAAATGAGTTCACTTCTTGTTCCAACCCTGTATTAATAAACCAAATTTACATATTGTTCCAGTAATTTGAGCCCATGAGATACAAATCTTTACCCAATTTATTAGAGGGATATATAGGTCCCACCCATCTCATTATGAAATCATTCTTACATGTTCCACAAAAACATAAATCATTCATCATAACATAACCTAAGAAACAAAATGGTTTTCTTGAACATCATTCCATTATAACATAATCAATATAAAATGTCATACCATCATTAACACAATAAAATCATAGTAAAACATAACCATACTTAAATATATTCATCTAATATGGAAAATAATTTTGATAAAACACATGAACTTCATTATTGAGGAAAATATCCTTTCTTCTTTAAAAATGAAAACTTTTCTCAACATACCATGCAATTTAAAAAGAAAAAAAATTAGTTAAAAATAAAATAAAAATCATGTATATTAATCCTTATGGAAAAAAGGAATTGAGAAGATGTAAAAATACATTCATGTTATATAAGTTAGAAAAACTTTCTTCTTGTACTCTTACCGGAAGAGTAAAGAAGTACCTCGTATGGAAAATGAAAGAATGATTCCTTACATACCATTTGGTAAATGTAAAAAATAGTTAAAAGTTACTTTAAACATACATAGAATAATATTAAAAAATTTATGAATACATTTTTATAAATCATTCATGTGGATGATAAATATATCCCCTGTAAATTCATACGTATAAACAATCTCGGATAAAAATGTGATTGAAAAATTATCCCTAACCTTAGATCTGGTATCCTTTGTATGTATCAAAAACTATTGTATAATGATTTGAATAATTTTATTGACGTATTTACAGAATCATAATCATATTTATGATATCATATATGATTATATTGGCATCAATTTTTAGTAACATTTTATTATCACTCATTATTCGGATATTAACTACTTTATCTTCTTCCCCAAGATTTGTCAGATAATTTCATGTTGTACTTCATAATTTATTGAAAAATAATTTAAATAATGATATTAGTATAATATATATCATATTTATTCATTCAATTAATTTATATTATCATGGTTTAATGAAGATCATGTAGAATGAATCACATCACATCATTGATATGGTAGACCTTACGTACGCACGGGTGATGATATCATTCCTAAACATATTGAATAGTATTGAAGTGGATGGTGTATAATATTTCATAGTTAGTTACATGTCATAATAATAATATATAGTTAATATTTCCATCATTATACCCATCCAATTAAGGTGGTGGTGAAAAACATATTACAACACAACGCGAAGATAGTAAGCTGTAAGTACGCATGCACGCTGATTTCATTTTTCATAGGATGGATAGAAGGTGAAATATATTTGTTTAATATTTATAATAATATATAATTATTTGAGTCATACTAATTTTATTACTTTATAATGAGATAACTAATGAACATAATGTAGAAGAAGAAATAAGTTTGAAAGAATCAGTAGAAGAGATTACCTCTACCTCAAAATGCCTCCTTTAAATCTCTTCTTATAGAACTGGAGTTAGTATTTCAAGATGATCATAACCTATTTAATGACAATAGGAAGGTATATAAGGAAAGAGTTCAGGGTATGTCTGAGATTTAAGTATTAAAATTATGTGAAAAGGTGAGAGAGGAGGTACCCTTTTATAATTGAGGTGATTGGTACTTTTGGAAACTCAAAAAATAATAATTTTTATCAAAATAAAAACCTACAAAAAACCTCAAAAAAGTCCCAATTTAGAAGATTATATGATCTATGGTTTCAATATAATCAACCAATAAATTTTGGACAAGTTATTTTGTTAATTTAAACCATATCTTTTTAATTGATACTTAGTCAATTTAATTTTAATTGTGGTAATAACATTATAAATATTTAATGGTTATAAATATTTACTTATATGATGTTAGTGGATAATAAATGGATATTTTATGAAATTTTATATGATATAGTTATAAATTTGTAATTTTTAAATATATTTATGATTTTTAAATAATTTAATAAAATAAAATATCAAAAGTGTCAATTTTGACACTATTTATTTATTTGATTATAAATTAAATATAAGGATAAGATAATTTATAAAAAAATATCTATTAAAATTATAACAGGTCATATTAACCTAGGAAATTATTTTATTACATTAATTAGTTCATATGATATTTTTTTAATATTTTTAAAACCATTTTTTTGATATTTATTTTAATAAAATAATTTCTACATCTTTATTGTGTCATCATTAATGGTAATTATTTAATCTGTAAAAATTATAAATAAATCCCTATGATGTATTTAATTATGTTATATTTTTAGATACTATCTATAGTTCGTATTATCTTCTAGTTATCTATATATTGAAATTAATATACTTATATAGAAGAAAATTGTGATATTTTGTCACATTCAGTAGCTTTTATTATATTCTTTTCATATTCATAGGTAAGTGGCCATTAAGTAAAAAAATTAGAAAAATATATTTTAAAGTTCAAATTTAGTCATAAAACATGATTTTCATAGGTTTCATGGTAATTTTATATTATTTTTTTACCTTTAATTACCAGATTTACCTTTAACCATGGTACTAAAAAGAACCACTAAAGTTACAACTCATAATGCCCAAAAATAAAAGTTCCCTTCTAAAATAATTTGGACATATTGATTCCAAATATATATTAAATTTTAAAAAATTTAAATGAAATAATATGTTGTAATTAATTTAAATTTACCCCTGCTGTTGAAATGAGAAAATGGGTTTTAATAGTTAAAATATTAAAAATGATTAAAATGTTTTTACATATGAATTTAATGTAAAATTAATTCCAAAGACCTAAATTATATTAAATGGTAATAATATATTATATTCATACTTTTAAACCATTAATTAATATAATTTCACTATATAAATTATCTCAATTTCAATTTATTGTATTTTTAATATTCATCAAAACATGAAAGTTACGAAAAAAATATCAGAAATTCATCCGAAGTAAATTTTTATATCCCAGTTCAAAATGGAAGGTTTATGTTTCCATATAAAACTTATTAATTTGTAAGAATATTAATTTAAAATTGGTTCTCTATTAAAAGGTGTAAAATTAAACTTAAAAAATAGGTTTTTATACATTAAATAGAGTTTTATTCATACCCTGTGACTAAAATAACCATTTAATTAATCTAAAAAATAATTTATTAAATATATAATACATATATATAACATTAATTTTATTACCAAACGTAATTCAATCAAAAATATATATATCTTATTATTTTATATTTGTCATAAATAATTGATAGACAATGAATTCATAATGCAATTTCATAATTTAGTTATCATTATTACCGCTAACCTAAAAGCTAGGATATAATGTTAATTTATAATATGGAAATCTTGTGGTTTTTTTAAACTCATGATTGCGTGAAAATAAATATACTTAATAATGAAAATTAATTCAATAAAAAATTTCATAAAAAACAGGTTGTAACATTCTACACCCTTAAACTGAATTCCCCCCCCCCAAATTTTTCACTTGGAAATAATTAGATGAGGATACATCTCCCTCATAATATCCTCATGTTTACATGTAGCTTCTTTATGTTGGTGGTTCCTCCATAAAACTTTTACAAAGAGAGTTGTCTTTTTTCGTAGAACTTTTTTTCTATGATCTAGAATCTCTATCAGTTGTTATTCATAACAAAGATCTTGCTCTAGAGGTATGACATCTAATATTAGTACATGTGAAGGATCAGGTATGTACTTCCTCAAGAAAGATATATGGAACACATCATGAACATGAGTGAGATTTGGTGGAAACTCTAATCGATAAGCTACCTTCCTAACATGATCCTAAATTTCAAAAGGACCAATATACCTAGAGCTCACCTTTCCCTCCCTTCCAAATCTAATTACTATATTCCAAGGAGATATTTGTAAGAACACTGTATCACCCACTTCAAACTCTAAGTTTTTTCTTCGATTGTCAGCAGAAATGTTTTGTCAACTATGACCTCTTATTATGTGTTGTTGAATATATATGACCATTTTTGCCATTTGATTAACAAGATGAGGTCCTAATAGCTTTATTTCCCCAAATCACCTGTACAAAAAGTATTTTTAACGTCACCCGTTTCACTTCATCTTTTTAGAAACTACGTGAAAATCTCTGAAATTCAATTTTTCACGTCTGTTATTATATAACCGACTTAAAAATACGTTTTCGCTGATTTTTCATTTCAGTTATTTAATAACTAATGTGAAAAATCAATTTTCCCTGATTTTTCACATCGGTTCTTATAATAACGGACGTCAAAAATAAATTATATTTTCCTTTTTACATTGGTTATTTATTAACCTATGTAAAAAAAATTCACAATCATTTAGTTTATTTCCCGAGATTCGATTTGATAGGTCATGGAGCTCAAAGGGATTTACAGATCAAAAGTTATGGCCATCGGAAGTTGATCATCACTAAATGAATTCTTAGAGAAGTCCAACTTCAGAGAATCATAACTTTTGATCCGTAACTCCATTGGAGCTCCGTGACCAATCAAATCGAATCTTACGAAATGAACTACATTTTTTTATGAATTTTTAACGTCAGTTTTTAAATAACCAAAGTAAAAAATGAATATAAAAATTTATTTCATTTTGTAAGATTTGATTTGATAAGTCACGGAGCTCAAATGGAGTTACAGATCAAAAGTTATGGCCATTGGAAGATGATCATCTCTAAATGAAGTCTTAGAGAAGTCCAACTTCAGAGGACTATAACTTTTGATCCGTAACTCTGTTTGAGCTCCGTCACCGATCAAATCGAAGATTGAGAAATGAACTACCTGTTTGTCAACATTTTTATCATCATTTATTTAATAACCGACATAAAAAGTCATGAAAAATTATTTTTAAGAAGGTTCTTATAAGAACCGACGTAAAAAATCTGCGAAAATTGATTTTTCACGATGGTTTTTATATAACTTACCTGAAAAATCAGTGAAAATTTCAATATTTTTCACGTTCGTTATCATTAAACCGACGTGAAAGTTGATTTTTAATATAACACGATTTCGGGATTTCAAATTTTTACTAAAATTTTCAATTTCCACGTCGGTTATTAAATAACCGACGTGAAAAAGTCACGATAATTGATTTTTAGCGTTGGTTTTTATATAATCGACGTAAAAAATCAGCTAAAATTTTAATATTTTTCACATCGATTATCATAAAAACTGACGTGAAAAATTATTTTAATATCCCGCCAACGCGGGATTTCAATTTTTTCACAACGCCGGCTCAAAATTTTCAGTTGCTGCCTAAATTTTTAATACAGAGTTTTCTTTTCCCATATCATTTATATGTTTCATTATACACAAACCATAATATAATGATCCTTTCATTAAACCATTATCATTCCCCCGACTCAACCTGTTTGATCTTCAACATCAATCCACTATTTCTTCATTTCGCGATCTCTTCAAGGTATTCGTAATTATGTTTCCATGATTTATGTTTTGTTATGATTAGTTTTCTTAATTTATATACTATTTAATGATTTTCATTCACTATTTCTTTTTTTATTGTGTTAAAACTACCAATCCTCATTCAGATTCTAAATTTCCTTCATAGAAGAAGCTTTGGTTGGCTCATTCGATATTTTCTTGGAAAAATACATCAAACTTCTAACGGTCATAACCTTTGATCCGTAGCTCCGTTTGAGCTCTATGACCTATCCAATCGAAGATCGGGAAATTATATACAAAATGAGAAACATTTTTAACGTCGGTTATTTAAAAACCGACATTAAAATGTCTTTTAACGTCAGTTTGTTTAAAAATCGACGTAAAAAATGACTTTTAAGGTCATATTTTAAATAACCGACCTCAAAAATAGGGTTTCAACGCGATTTTTTTTGTATAAAATATGGTATTTCACGTCAGTTTTTAAAAAACCAACGTGAAAAATAATTTAAAAATCATTTTTAACTTTGGTTATTAAATAACCGAAGTTAAAAAACATATTTTTTACGTCGGTCTCAATAACATCACCACAACGTTGCCACAAAACCAACGTTAAAAAGGAAAGAAAACCAACTTAAAAAACGTTTTTGTACTAGTTAATTAATCCTAGAATGTTAGAGTTCAATAGATTTTTCCATATAGGGATTCATAAGAAGCCATCTGAATACTGGTGTAAAAGGTATTATTGTAAAACAATTCCACCAATTGAATGTGTTGATCCAAACCACCTTTGAAATCCATAGAGAAAGCTCTCAACATGTCTTTCAGAATTTGAATTGTTCTCTCAGGCTGAATGTCTATCTAAGGATGATAGGTAATGCTGAATCTAAACTCTATATCCAGAGCATTCTGAAGACATCATAATAACTTCAAGGTAAACCTCATATCTTGATCAAATATAATGGAAAGTAGTACTCAATTAAATCTTACCACTTCTTTTACATATATCATGGCATGATAATCAAGATAGAAATATTATTTAAAATCAATTAAGTGTGCCAGATCTGTATGGTGATATACTATAACCCATATAGAATTATTTCCTTTGGATGTTTTGGTATGTTAGATGACACAGTCGACAGTGGTGTTTTCCCATTTCCATTTTGATACGGGTAATGGTTGTGACATCCCCTTAGACTTCTATCTCTCAGCCTTAACTTGATGAAAAACAAAGAATCAATAGACATATTTGGTGACATCTCTTTTCATGTAATCTAACCAGAAGTACTCTTTCATGTCGTTATACATCTTTGTGCGTCTAGGGTGAATAGATAATGAAGAAGTATGAGCCTGTTCTAATAGATACTTCTTTAATTATGGTATGGGAGGATTACAAACCTGATTCCTGAAAAATAGTATTTCATCACAATAAAGTTCAAGAACATTTCTCACCTTCCTTTATAGATATACATCTTTCTTCTATGCATCATTAATATTCACTTGTCTTGATGGTTGAGCATTAATTTGAGTAAGATAAGATTTCTCCCCTTCCATTAAAATTTCAAGATCCATCCTTTTCAAATCCATAAATATTATATCTTTTTTGATCCTCATTATGGATAAGATAGTATGGTATTTTCGACTCAAATCATCTACCAACTTTTTCACTTTCCCAGGTTGGTAAGGTATTGAGAAGTCGTAATATTTGATCAACTCCAATGATATTCTTTGGTTCATATTTATCTCCTTTTTTGTGAAAATATACTTTAAACTTTTATTATGAGTATAAATATCACACCTTTCACCATAAAGATAATGCCTCTATATATTTTATATATAGATTAACACATCTAACTCCAAATCAAGATTTGGGTAATTTTTATTATGAATTTTCAACTTCCATGAAGAATATGGTACCACAATATCATATTTCATGTGAACACATCCGATCCCATTCTTGGATGCATCACTATAAGTCACAAACCTTTCTACACTACAAGGAAGTGTGAGAACAAGTGCACTCTCAATTTTCTCTGATCTTGATCCAAGGTTTAAATCAATATTTAGGAGGAGACTTCAACATTCCTTGAGTACTTAATTGAATTTCATCAGGGCCTATCAACCCCAGACTGATGCCCAATATGAAAGTACTATTCATTCTCTTAAGTGTATGCTTAGAGCCTTCTCTTTAGAAATCAAAGGTTAATGAAATCAAAATCTCCCATTGGTTGAGTTCTCATATAAAAATATTCTCCAATTTAGTATTTAGATGGATCTATATAAAGCTCTTTTTGGAATGAGATTTAGAACTCCAAATTGTTGGGATGAAGCTGGATATAGAAATCTATATAGACTTGATCTTGTATGAGATATTACAGAGAATGTTCAAGTCATCCAACAACATATCAAAGCTACTCAGAGTTGAAAAAAAGATCTATGCTAAAAAATTTCCAAGGGACTTAGAGTTTGTCGTTGATGATAAATTCTTCCTTCGAATATCACCATGGAATAGAGTCGTGCAGTTTGGAAGGAAAGGGAAGCTCTGCCTAAGGTACATTGGCCCCTTTGAGATCTCTGACCGCAAAGAAGTCATGGCCTATCAGCTTGCACTTCCCCCTAATATGGCTCAAGTTCATGATGTGTTTCACGTATCACTCCTAAGGAAGTATATCCGAGATATCTCATATGTACTGAACTCAAAGGTGGTACAATATGAAGATGTTCTCTCTTATGAGGATCAACCAGTAATGATTCTAGATTGGAGAGATAAAGTTCTACGCAATAAGAAAACCCACCTTGTCAAAGTGTTATGGAGGAACTATAAGTATGGAGAAGAAACTTTAGAATCATAGGATTCAATTTAAGAGAAGTACCCTCACCTCTTTATGTAAAATAAAATTTTGAGGGAGAAATTTCAAAAGGGGGGAAGAATGTAACGAACCAAAGTTTTATCAATGGAATTCCCATCTATTAATTATGTCATATAGTCAAGTCACATATATCCACATAAGGAAACACAATACCAAATCATAATTAAATTAACTAATAAATTCTATGTGACCTTTACACATTATTTTTACACTTATGATATTTGAATTTCAAAAATATGAAAAACATAGTTATGATAAGTACGATGTTTGGATTTTAATATAACAAACTTAATTTTTGGGGAATATTAACAAACCCTAATAAATAGTAATGTTTCTTTTATGTATAGTAATTTGACCCTTATGAACCGTAAATTGGCCAAGTGAATAGGAACCTTAACAATGATAGTATAAATAAAATTTATTCATCCAATAAGTAAAAATATGATATAATTATATCATAGTGTTGGTATTTTTGTAATTTCGGAATTTATAATTATTAATTTAATAATTTAAAATAATTTTATTTCGTAAAATTTATTTAGAAGCAAGTATTTTGATTTATTACAATTATATGATAATTTTATGAGATCTTAATTAAAATTTCAAAGAGTTAGAAAAGCTGTTTAAATTTTGAAATTTATATTTTTCAAGTAAATTATGAATTTAATAAAAAATAAAATTAATTATATTTAGAAAATTATTTTCTTAAAATTTAGTTCATTTTTTAATTTTACATTTCGATAATAGTTTATGGTAAATTTTTGATATTTTTCTAAAATACTTTAATTTTTGGTGAATAGTGAAATTCGATAATTTTTAAAATATGCTAAATAAATGAATTTCTACATCATTATTGAGTCATGGATGATGTAAAATGACATTGGTTAAAACTCACATACCCTATTTACTATATTTTTTCATAGAATCATCTCTATTTATTGTATTGAGGAAAATCAATAAACTAATGAATTTCATATTTAGAAAACCCCTCCCTCCACTATAAATACCACCCCTCACAACCTCATTATGTCACACCACTAAAGCTTCAAGAGTTGTCCAAATTATTCCCAAATATATTCTATAGCCCCTCCCCCACATCCAGGATCTCTTTTTCTAATCAAAAGACCAAGTCTACGTGCCTTTAGGAGGATCTCAAAAGGAGAATTCAATAGGTAATTCCTCTATCCCTCTTTTCATTCAATTTCCTTTTATATTTCATTTCATTTATTCTCTTATACTCAAATTATCTTATTGAAATTTCATGATAAATTCTTTATGACTGATATAATATTATTATAAAATTCTAATGTAATATTATTCATTAATCTTCTCCCTCTCTCTCTTATAATTTTTTTAAAATGAAACCATTTCCCGTGATGTGTCAATTTATTATCGTCGTTGATGATGCACTTTTATTTTCATTCAACAACTTAAATGATTTCAATAAAACCATCAAATGTTTGAAAAAAGATTTTAATATTTATGTTTAAACCCCGTTTAAGTTCTAGAAATAACTTTTATACATAATAATAATTGATAAAACAAAACATGTTTGTTGTGATACAAAAACCGCCCAAATAACCTAAAACGATCATCATTAAATTTTATCTAATGATTCACCTTCATGGTACATAAAAAAAATTCATTATAAGATAATTTAAACTCATGTAATATCATTGAAAACATATAATAACAATTTGGTATTTTTATCCATGTTCTACTTGAACATTCATTCATGTTTACAAGTGAACCATTCACGAAAACTAATAAAAATAACACTCCTGAACAATGAATCAAAACTCTATAACTCTTACTAAGGCCCATAAAAGAACATAATAAAACCATAATGAACCATATTCATGTATAAAAGTTTCATGAATTTTAAATTAATGAATCTAATTTCATTAAACAAGACATTAAATTGAATAAAGTGTTTTGACACAGGCTAAGGGAAATTCTAAAACCCAACTTTTTTTCTTCATGTTTTCCCTCTTTCACTCAATTTTCAGTATAGTTATTCCTTAAAAATAATTTATTCATAATTATATTACCCTTTTTATATACATGTTTTACATTGGAGTTTATGTCAAACACAATATTTTCCATAAGAACTCATCTTTAAAAAACAAAAATTTTACTTCTCACACAAGTTTGATGATTCTTGTATCAAGTACATTATTCCCACTTTCATTTGGGAACCCAAAGTTTAAGAATAAATAATTTATGAAATGAAACACATTTCTTTAAATGGTTATTTATGACCAAGATTGATATATGTTCAATTTGGAATTCCAGATAATGTTAACAATATGATGTGAGTGGTGTGCCCTAAATTATATAGCACAATGTTGATGTTATGACATGACAGGTGCACCTGTAATTATATAGAACTCCAAAGAATTGGGCAATGTGTTTAATATCATGATTAAAAGTGGAATATATGTGAAATTGATGCAATATTTGTTCAAAATTATGTGTGGTAGTTAACCACTAATACATAAGGTTTTATTTTTATACATTACCACATTTCAGACCTTTTATTAATTATTCCTATCATGTCTATGATCCTATTCATTTATTATAATAGTAGTGATTATGGTCACCCCTTTTTGTACTGTATCATGTTCTTATCCTCTTACTATTATTTTGGATCACTCTTTTTTGAATTATATCCTCAGGTCATTATGTGTACTAAGAAGAACTCAGGGGATAATAAGAAGCTAGAAAAGAAGAAATTAAATTGATGTTTATGTTTTATGTTGTAAAAGATATGTACGGTACTAGTTTGAAGAAGAAACCACACCTTTGGATCGTCATGGTCTATTGTTTTTATGTTTTTTATCATTAAAATGATGTAAAGTTAATGTATGAAAAGAAGGGTATTTATAAATCCACCAAATATCAACCATAAAATTAGATTTAGAAGGAGGGTCTAGGAATTATACATGAGCCACAAAACACAGTAGCCACCACCATATAGATTGAGGATCATAAATGGGAAATTTTTTTGTACATCCCATATTAAATAAATGAGATCACACTAGAATATATTTTCTCTGACTATGTTGAACTTCAACTAATTTAATAATCATGAACTCCTACCTCTACCTCTAACCCTGGTAATACACCATTAAGGAAATTATAAGAAAGGTCTCATCTTGTTAAAAAATTCGTCACTATCTCATATTTATACAATCTATTTATGAAATAACTTATAGGAAAGATTCCTACTTTGATTTAGAATTATGTACCTAATTATCTTTGAAAATTATAGGCTCTCATATTCTCATTTTTCGTAAAATAAGGATAATATTACAATATCTCTATAAAACTCACACAATTTGTTTGAATAGAAGTGTTCCACTACCAAATCACAAAAATCTTATTCTATTGATTAACTCTATGAGTATAAAATAAAATATAATTTATGAATAAATCCTAAAATTGAAACCCCCTAATTATAGATTCATCATAATATCCCAAGCATAACACCCAACATCGATATATCAAATATTTTAACAAACTCATTGCAAAAGTAAAACAATGGTAATATAACATCTAAATCTGCTGAAAAAAATATTTACCCCTTTGATCCAATGTTAAATATCAATAATAGTGATAAATATCACATTCATTATTATTTTTTTCTACATAAATTCACTCAAGGAAGTTTTCTATTGTTATCATTCCTACAATTCTTCCATTGATACAAAATTTTAGGTTCTTATTGAACTCCTTTATACCAAAACTCAAGATAGAACATCCCAACTAGATTAACATAAATAGATAAACCAACTAAAACCCAATTATATATTTACATAATTAATTCTTAACAATATCATCCAATCATTATCCCTCACATGAACCTTGAATCCATACAAAACACACACAAACATTATTTACTAAAGCCACATGAAGAAAACAAGTAAACTTATAAATATGATCTATATTATGCATTATATTCTCTATGTATTTATACATATGTTATATATTCTTCACTTAGTTATCAAGGGACCTTCTGTATCAATTTATTTTCATTTTTCAACATCACATAATAGGTTCAAGTAATAGTATCACCTAACCACCCATGGAATCCACACAAGTGATAACTCTAAATATTTTGGAAAACAATGACTTTGATACCATTATATCAAGAATAACACACACGAGGACTAAACCTGATGAAAAAATAATTTTGATTGCAACTGTAGAAGATCTACTTTAATAAGCCATCTGTTGGAGACTAGTATAATACAATTATTGTTCTCCTCTATACCTTTTACGGGGTATAATATAATTCTCATAAAAAAAACTATCCTATTTTAAATGATATGGTCACATGAAACAACCAAAATATATATCAATATAATCTAAGGAAAAATAAATATATATTTATCATGGGTGAGTAAATAAATATACTTAGTAAAAACGTGGAACTCTAATGTGAAAATATCCACAAGAAATACTATTCCATTTTTTCATGAAGCATATAAAAAATAATCAATATTATAACCCCATGATCAACCAACAAACCATGAATAGTATAATATTAACCATAGAATCACCACATAATTGGACACATAATCCCTATCATTATTATTGAGAACTATAAATAGAATCACTCAACCATAATTTATTAGTTAACCATATCAACAACATCAACATTATAACCAAACACCCAAGTGAATTCAGATCCCCACCATCTATTTTATATTTTTTTGACATAAAAAGGTTATAATGTATTTTATCAAATAATGTATATACACCATAATCCCACCTTGGTAAACAGAAAACTAGATCATAGTGATTTATTTAACATAACTATTTAATTCCTCATATATCGACAATCAAATGTTGAATACCTTCACTATTAAGTACCTGAACCACCATATAAAACACTAAAACTTCGTCATATGTTATCACTAACACATTAGGAAAATTATTCAATGTTTCCTTTTCCTCATGTTTATTTTGAATGACCCATGACAAAGTTCATAAAATACTCATTCACAATACTTTTATTATTTTGTAAAGTATAACATAATTTCAAGATCAAAATTCAATACAAGATCTTATAAAATAAGTAATATATTATCATAAATAATTAAATATCACCTAGTAACCATTAAAAACATATCATTATAATATTACATTTTCATGGTTTGAAAAATTATTTTTCAACTTCACTAATAATTCACTAAAATCATAAAAAATCAATTATATATTCATTTAATGTGTTTTATCATTAATTCTTGTATCCTATTTATATAATTTTTTAATTTCAATCCATAATCTAACATATCAAATTTTATAATCATTTAAAATATTCATATTGAATATATATTCCATAAATATCATATATATCATACTTTGTTTTGATTTAACACTATAATCTCTATCACAGGTTATCAGGAAATATCTACCCATTATGTAATAAGACAAACATTTTATATTTATATGTATTTTAAAAAATAATAGAATTTTTATTCACATGACTTGATTTAATCATGATCATCAATCCTAAATCAGTAACAATTATTTATCGAATTTGGTTTTTCCCCACCTCTATCTTTATTTTCCTGGCCACTTTGATTTTTCTATTTTATTTTTGAACGAAAAGAGTTAAAATGATCAAAATTATATTATTGTAAAGATTGATAAAATGTTAGCCATTCCATTATTCCACCTTCAAATATATGTTATTATTCCCAAAAAATGCATGATTGGCTATCACATTCAAATCCACTATTAAATATACTAATTGTTATACGAGTCATAACATATTCTTATGAAAATAGACAAACATTAGATCCTCTAATTTTCCCATAAAAATTCCATCAAATCACTCATATAATGTATTTATAAAAATTTTCTAATAAAAAATGAATTATTTTTAATAAATAAATACTTAAATATATTCCACCAATTCCAAAAATTTACTAATACAAGTTCCAATAACCTTATAAAATTATCAAAACTTGTCCTAAGGTTAAACATAGTATCCAAAATTCAATGGAGTGCCAATAATTTTCTTCAAATTTTTTTAGAAATAAATACCTAGTACAAAATACCCTTAATAATTTCACAAACTCTCAAAAATATGATCTTTGGGTCTGTACAAGACTATCAACATTTATTTTTTATAATAAAGATTTTTTTATTAAGTATGATTTTTAAGAGCCACCATTCACTGTCTTACTCGTAGACTTGGGTGGAATGTGGTGTGTCCACATGGATCATACATTCAATTTAGGATCACATGATAAGTTCATACTTGTGTATGATCAGATATTAATTTTAAAATACGGTTTTTTGAAAATGAAAATTCTTTAGTAAATTATTCAATAATTTTTTAAATAACTAATTAGCAGTGTGTGAATAACCATGATCTAGAGTAAATTTTTTTACAATAATTACAACTTGATAGTGATGTTATTATGATGTGTCCATGGGTATGACAACACCCCAAAAGTGGATATTAGGGGTATGTTAACAATGTAAAGAAGATGAATAGTATAGGATGAGTGAATTGGGCAAGACACTATAATTTTTGTGGGAAAATAATAAATGATTTTACCTTTTTTACCTGTAAACTAGAAATGATTAGATAAAATATTTTTACTATTTCTGTATTTAAATGATTCTAATTTCCAGTATTGTGATAGTATTTTTATGTGTGCAAGTTAGGATAACCCTATATAAAAAGTTTTATATAAATTTTATCCCTTATTGGTATATATAATATGAATCATGGTTAAATAATTCACATGATGGGAATGATATGTGGCTCAAATGAGTTTGAGTGGATATTGAAGATATATAAGTTCCTCGGGTGTTCATGGTAATGAAGGAATTTATATTTATTTATGAGTAACATGACTGGCTTTCATGGGATTCATGACCAACATATTTTTCATGTTATCCTATAGTCGATGGGATATGACTAATGAAATAATTAATTATGTGGTATAGTTGGGTAATATGAGGGAGTATACCTAATCATGTATATAATTATATATATTTTAATGTTAGTAAACTATTTGGGAAAGAGAATGATAATTCATGAAAGATATATGATATGAAGAATAACATGGCATGTGATAAATCTTATGATGTTAACTTAGGTGATTAGTTTTATGCATATTATCATCTATAAAAATAAGAAAATTGAATGATGATTAAAGATATATTATAAAGAGAGATTGATTATAGGGAACTGTATGGTTTTGGGACCCTGAGTGGTTTGCACATGATCAAGATATAGAACAAAAATCTTTATATTTTATCGACTCATTAGATCAAATATGAGAGATTCTAGTGAGACTTAGAAGGATGATCACTTATGGGTTATTTTTTGGGTCTAGGATAACCAATTGAAAGGTGTGAGACATATTTTTTTGTTTGGGATATGGGTTGGGGAATTTAAAATAAAAAATTATCATGGTTTTTATTATCTGAAAGAAAAAATATTGATTATTTAAGGAACTAAAGCCTTTATCCTTGTTTTAAGAAATAGAAACATTTTATGGATCTTAATGAGGGAATTAGGAGATCATCCACACATTATTTCATTTAATTTGTGGTTTTATGATGGGAATAAGTTGTTGTGAAGAAATTAAGAGTAGAATGAGATATGATTGGTGTGTGATATGATTTCATAGTGGTATTATGAAAGATGAAAATATAACCATGATGGTCCAATACTATAGAAATGGATTTTAAAAACATTAGATAAATCCTTTATTTGTACTAAAAAGGAAGTATTGATCAACACATCATTAACAGTGGGCCACTTTTATGGGAAAAAAAATTTATTAAGGTTTTCCTTTATTTGTACTAAAAAATCACTACAAAATGTGGTCCTTTATCAGCACTAAATATAGCACCAATAAAGGTCAAGCTGTTGTAGTGTACTGTTAAAATTACAACACAGTATATCAAAAAATATATGGAAAATTTATAACTTAATTGATGTAAAAATTACATAAAAAATAAAAGGAAAAAACTCAATATTACACACATAAAAGTCATTTTTTGTAAAATTACATTACAAAGTAGTATCACAAACATTAAAAACATCAATGTTTTCATTATCTTTAGTGCCCAGCCCCCTCTTGAAAAAGACTAATAATTGTATCAGCTTCTGAACAAACCACCCCAAATTGAGAAAAATAATAAATCTATTTTAGAAAAAATTATTATGTTAGTAATACTATAATGAAATAAATTAATCTTATATATAAAACAATACATTAATAAAATATCAACTTAAAATAAAACACATACTTGGAGTCAAACCAGTCACACCATGTATTACATTGTTATGTGGTTGATTCCTGCATGGAAAAATTAACCTAAGGACCATTTAAATAATGTATCAAATCAATACAAATAAGTTTTCCCATTTTGGATTTTGTCACATAGTTTTTTACTAATATGCGAATTATAACTGAAAACCTGCACTTTGAGTCATACTGGTCACATCATGTGTTGGTTTGATGTGAGATTTATTCATACATATCATAAATAACTTATAAATCCTTTTCATAATATATTAAGATATTCCAAGTGTGTTTTCTTCGTTTTTAGTGAGTTACACATATTTTAAACAAAATTGACAATTTTAAATTAATACAAGACACTTTGACCAATACCAGGAACACCCTGTTTTAGATTAAT
The DNA here is from genome assembly GCA_963277665.1 of Viscum album. Taxonomy (NCBI): domain Eukaryota; kingdom Viridiplantae; phylum Streptophyta; class Magnoliopsida; order Santalales; family Viscaceae; genus Viscum; species Viscum album. The sequence continues at coordinate 1,790,414,166 of OY728146.1, forward strand.
CTTTAGTTGATTCCTACAAGTCACAAATGAAATATGGATAATTTTTCTAATGGTAGAAAACAATAAGAATGTATTTTCTTGGTTTTGAGTATGCGATGAATTCTTAGAACTAAAATTTCAATTTTAAATGAAAGGACACACATGGAGTCATATTGGTTATATCATGTTTCAGATTGATGTGTGGTTGATTCCAACATGTCATAGATGAATTTGGGATAATTTCCCTAATGTAATAATAAAATATGAATATGTTTTCTTAGTTTGTAGTATATAACATGTATTTTTTTACAAAATTGTTGATTTAAACCAAAAACACACACTTTGAGTCATACCGGTCGCATTGTGTGGTGGTTTGATGTGAGACCAATTCCTAAACATCATAAAATGAATTATGGATCGTTTTAATAAAGAATAAAGATCATCGATGTGTGTTTTATTAGTTTTTAGTGAGTGAACCCTCTTTCAAACTAAACTGTCATTTTGAAACAGATAACAGACACTCTCAGTCATATCATGAAAACCGTGTATCAAATTGACGTACAACTAATTACTAATAATCAAAAATAACTTATGGATCGTTTTATTAAATTTTCAGAAAACATATTAAAGTGTTTTTTGGTTTTGATTATTTGACATGTGTTTGGATATAAGATGTCAATTTTAAATAAAAGGACACACTTGGAGTCATAACTGACACATCGTGTGTCAGATTGATGCATGGTTGATTCACAAACATCAAAATTGATGTACAGTTTAATTTAATAAAATATAATGACAATATTATTGCGTTCTCTTTGTTTTGAGTATATCACATGAATTTTTAACAAAAATGTATATTTTAGTTGAAAACATGTTCATTGAGTCCTATCAGTCACATATTATGTTAGTTCGATGTGATACTAATTCATACATATCCTAAATTAATTATGAATCACTTTTATACAGTATCAGGATAATCTGTGGGTGTTGCCCTAGTTTTTAGGTAGTGACATGTGTTTTGAACCAAATTTTCAATTTCAAACTGATAACAGACACTTTGAGTAATAATGAGAACATCGTTTATCATATTGAGGCAAGAATAATTCGTACACATAAAAAATGAATTATAGATAATTTTCTTAAAGTATAAAAACAATATGAATTTTTTTCATCAATTTTGAGAATGTGATTTGTGTCTTGAGAAAAAATGTGAATTTTAAATTACATTACACACTTGTAGTCATAACTTTTATATTGTGTGTCGGATTGTCATGCAGGTGATTCTTACATGTCCTAAATGACTTATAGATCATTTTCCTAAATTATATAAACAATATGAATGATTTTTATTGGTTTTGAGTATGTACTATATCTTTTTTACTAAAATGACGATTTAAAATAAAAACACATGCTTTGAGTTACATTGGTCACATAATATTTTAGTTTGATGTTAGACTGATTCCTACATGTCAAAAATGACTTATAAATCATGTTTATAAATTCTCAAGACAATTTGAGTGTGTTTTCGCTATTTTTTGTGTGAGTGACATGTGTTTTTAACTAAATTTTTAATTTTAAACTAATAATAGACGCTTTGTGTCCTACCAGACCCATCATGTATCATATTGAGTGGAAACTGATTCTTATACATTAAAAATGTCTAATGGATCATTTTATTAAAGTATCAAAACAATGTAAATGTTTTTTTATTTTTAAGTATGTGATGTGTGTTCTGAATAAAAAGGCCAATTTAATGCATAAAACACATAATTTGAGTCATACCGAACACACAATGTATTAGATTGATATGTAGTTGATTCTGACATGTCAAAAATGACACATAGATCATTTTAATAAAGTATAAAAAAATATGAATTCATTTTCTTAGTTCTGAGGGTGTGATGTGTGTTTTGAACTATAATGTAAATTATGAACTAAAATCATCCGCTGCGAGTCTTACCAAGTACAATGTGTATAATACTGTTTCACAAATGATTGAGGTGAGGTAGAATCCTATATGAGCACAAGAAGCATCTAACCTATTACCAAATATTCCATAATGAGAACACAACATATCAGACTAAGGTGGGGATAATTTCTACACATCACTAAGGAATTATATATCATTTTCCGAATATATGAAAACACCATGAATATGTTTGCTCAATTTTGAGTATATGACTTGTGTTTTGAACGAAAATGTCAATTTTTAACTAATAAATTAATATTAGAATCATACTGGGCATACTGTGTAACATAATAAATTTTTTTATGATTATTACACATTATTCTGTCTGTTTTTATTCATCAATGCGTTCAACATTTGAAGTTATCTAACAATATTGTTTTTTGATAACCTATAATGTTGAATAAATTGTAAAATAAAATTAAAAGTGAATCATCATGATTATATCATCCACATTGAGTGCATAATCATAGTACATGAGTGCATCATGAGTATATCATCATTCTTCACGACCTCCATTAAAATTAAAAAAATAAGTATTAGTTAAAAATTAAAAGGAAACTATCCAAAAAAATTAGATAAATGGATGAGATAATTCACTAAATAAATAGTAGGAATTCACCTCTTCATAATGTACGTATATAATATGACACCATGTATTCTACCCATTCATATCTAAAAAAATCTATTTCCACTTATGAATACAAGGACTATTGAAATTCTTAATAGTTCTAGAAAAATAAAATTATATAAAATATTAGTAAATATTTGAAATTAAATTTGTAATTATCATCGAAAATACCTCGTTGAGGATACTACTTTTTTAATGGAATGAGAAATATTTCATAAATTTTTAATCATAACAACCACAACATTTTCAATTAATTTTTTCTGAGAAATTTAGAAACATTGATTAAAATAAGTATTTTGTTTTTATATATGTTTTGATAGTAAAATAGTATTACATATACTCTAATACTTGTCCATTTTTATAATTCATTTGGATTTTTGTTCTCATGGACTACGCTCATGCCATGGTTTGGATGATTTTTAAACAATGACCTATCATAACATAACTTCCATTAAAACAAAATATAAAATTAATAACTTGATGTTTTTCAGTTAAATTTTTCTGGTAGTGTATTATAAATTTATATAATTTAGTATATGTGATAAGTTTTTTTGGGTATTCACGCATTGTATGTAGAAAATAAATATTTGGAGTATCCAATTTGATTATAATGAGTAACTGTTGCTACCCGAAAAAGAAAAAATTAAGTTAGAAATCAAATGAATGAAAATGTATTTGATAAGAACAAATTGTTTAGTTTTACCTATATATTGTGGGTATTATGAATTTTCTATCATCTGTATGTTTTCTTTAAAATGGTATGACCTATTTTTGCACCATTACTTTATATTTCTTTGGATCCAATAAGAGTTCTTGTCTAGAAGTCATGTGAGGATTAATGAGTCTATATTTCAATTAATAATGTTTTCCATTAAAATAGTATTGATATATACACCTGCTCAAATTATGAAAAGTATTTAGTCATAATTAACATTGTAGGTCAGCTATTGGATAAACAATTCATGAAAACACACATCATGTATACATTTACAACTGAGAATCCTTGTCATTCATCTATATGGATGACATTTAAATTATCAAGACCAATATACTATGTAATGGATTCCATATATATATATATATATATATATATATATATATGTGTTTTTGAAAATCAATTATTCTCATATCAAAACGTTCAAATTCGTTATATGTATTAATATTTATTTTTAATAAATAAAGAAGTTAAAGGGATGGGGTAAAGGAACTTTGTGAAAGTATTTTTTATGGGTTGGTTGGTCCTTTATATTTTTTTGATTCAACATTCTATTTCACCCCTTCCTTTATTCCTTATGTCATAACATTCATTGGCTCTGCCTTTTTTTTCATTAAATTGTAAAGATTTTTCATGAAAAATAAATTAGAAATGAATATCTCATTATAGAAATTTATTTTAAAAAGATTTAATAGACATGGTATGAAAAATAAAATATGATACTCAACAGTATGAATACTTGCATAATCAATTGGAACATGTATCATGGAACTCATCTTGTGAGCTACATTAACCCCCCACTCTCACATGACCTATTAGAAGTTGTTTATAATGTAGAATATCTATTTGGATATTGTATATGATGCCCCTCACAATAAGATGATTTCTGGTGGTTGATAGATATAAATCAAAGTCTTTTTGCCCTGTATAATATTAGTTAATGAAAACTAAAAGTGTCTTTATGATTCACATTTCATATAAAAAAATATGAAAATATTGATTACCTCTTCTAAGATAGCTCTTTGAGGAGAATGGATCTCCTCAAAGATGGTGGGGTTGGGGGGACATTCATGTAATGTCTGTTCATGTGGGTTTTATTCTCATTGATTCCTTCACATAAAATTTTCTAACAACTATGACTACCAATTAATGTTTTTTTCTAGAGTTTCCAATCATGCCTACAACTCTTCCATTTTTAAATCATTATCTCACTATTAATATCTTTTCTTATAATATGTTCAGGGTGATAACCCAAAAATCGCACCTCTAACATGGCTATACCATTCTGGACACTTCGAGTCCACTGATACTAGTTGTTCATTAGGTACAGGTGATATTGATTATTGAGTCTAAGTCAGATAAAAAATATTGGAAAATAAGTAATCCTTATTATTTAATATTTATTTTAATCAATTTTTTTATTATGTCATACATACATATGATTCCAATTATTTTTTTATTTTTATCTATTAGTGTTCTTTTTTTATTTACACATGCCTCCTTACATAACACATGATGTTGGATGGAAGTGGATTTATAATGTAATTCATAAATCATTATATAAACAGAGAATAATAATTATGTTGTTGTTTCATGTCACATTGGGTAAGTTGTAATAATAAAAAGATTCACAAGATGGGGTCAATTGCGTCTTTTCTTAAACATGATTGATTATGGATTTTTCCTATTCTTTGTGTTTGATATAGATATAAAGTGTTATTTAATATTATTAATTAAGTATCAAATAAATAGGGAACAAGAATATAAAAATTTTCACTTTGGTTTGGGGCACAAAGATCTCACAGACCACTCCATGAATGCTCTCTCTGTAAAAATTTTGATTTTTACTAGAAATGTCCTCTTATCAAAATACATTTAGACCCATAACTGAGTACAAGAATTTTACACCATTAAAGGAAGGATTAATAGAGTCTTATGGTTATTTTACTGGAATCCATTTATACATAGCTTTGTACAAGAAAATCCCACTTAATCACAATTGGGTACAAATAGTCTCCCATAAATCAAAAGAGTTTGATTTATTGATGGTACATATTGACCTTCACATTTGAAAAAGCAACGGATATAAGTTTTATCTTTTTTATATATAAGAATATTTAAATAGAAATATATTTTAAGAAGTAATTTTTGTAAATTATCTCCAAAAAATAATATTAATAGAAAAACAACAGTTCACAATAATATGAGATTGAAAATTATATCTTCAAAGTGTATCCTTTTATAGAAAATAATATGGTCAATCATTATTTACAGTAGATATTTAAATATATATTCATAGAAAATATGGAATTTTTAAATAGAAAATGTATCACTATTTAAAATCGTATATCTCTATATCTTTTCAAGAAAACAATTTGATCTTTTAAATAGGGAAAAACATTTTTCTTTTTGTTGAGAAGATCTATAAATATCGCCTGAAAGATCAGAAATATTCAAATATATATTGAACAGGCGAGTCGTAGTGATTTTATTAATATTTTCATGACTTATTATATTCCCCCTTTACTTATTTTATATAATATGTGCATAATTTGTGTGAAATATTAATGTTTTAATATTAAGTATAATATTTGAGCATTTTTAGAAGTAGTCCAATTGAGTCAGTTTAATTTTTTACTTATAACTGTCACTATACTGATCCAAATTGTTTGGTTATTGTTTTGTAGGATTCTAATTTCAATATATAACATTTCATTAGAAGGAACCATGAGACAATTCTTCCATTGGAAGGGTCATATGGTCCTCACAAACAAGACCAAAGAATCTGTGAACAAACTGGACCAGCCTTGAAGATTGATTTACTGGGTTCAATCCAGAAGTCGAAAAATCTTAACTCTCCACCATAATTCGGGGGACACTACATTCCATCTTGGATAAAAATTACAAGGCCCAAATCCAAGTACAAGGGGCCCAAATAAATCTTTGAAGTCCATCCCACCATTCTGGCCGAGAATTAAAATCAGTATAGTATGCATGACATATCTCGTGATGTAAGCATCCAATCGAGCTGAGATTTTGCAGTGTGAAAGAGTAGATATGTGTGGCCGACTTTTTTGAATAAGTCATTCGGATTTGAAGGCATATTACTGTTACCAAATCCATTCACATTTTGGCCATCGAAAAAGCATGGATAGAAATGGACAGTTTTCCTTTATTTAATAAAACCGCCATAACTTTGGATCCACTTGTAAAAATTCCTCCAACATTTGAGAGTAGTCGGAAAACATTATTGTATACATCTTTGAAGAAGGAGATATTTGAATATTAGGCTGTCTGTATAGCTCAATTGGCGATGCAAGTGGAGAGACAGATTGGGAATGCAAACAGTCCACTCCTTGGGCTATAAATACTCTCCCCTTCTCTCCTTGAGATGGGTTGGCATTTCAGAAGAGAGGAGATCATATTGGCACGACCAAAGCTTTGCCAAAGGCTTGGGAGGACGTTCCATACTCATGTTTTCACTTGAGAGACCTTTCCTCCTCTCTTTGTTTTCACTTACTTTTGTGTTCTTCATTTTTGTAATCTTGTAATTCTCTTTCTTTGTAATTCTGTTTTAATGCAAGTTACTTCTTCAATATATCTTATTCTCATCCACCTTCTGTAGTTTAATATTTATGTTCTTAAAATAGTTTAAATTCAGTTCAATCTCCTTCCCTTCTTTTGCTTCCTCATTCAATCGAAAATCCATTTTTAATTATCATCATCGTTCGCGTGTGTGTGTAAACGTACTACTCTTTTCTAATCCCTTTCTTTTTCTTCTATTCTTAATTTATCTTCATAATTATTTTAACCAGAATATTAAAAATCCAAATGGATGAGTAAATCTCTCATTGGGGTGAGTTATAATTTGGGGATGTTACGTTATTGAGAGTTTTGCTCGATGAGTATTCTTTAAATTAATATTGTGTATGTTAAACTTAATATGTCATGGATTAATGATATGTTTTCTTTAACGAGTGGTTTACATGGATTATTGGAACCATAAATACACTACCATAAATAAGTTTTGATTTAGATTAGAACCCTAAGTTAAGTTAAGGCTTGGATTAAATCCTTCACACTTAGGAATTCCAATCAACGTCAAATTATGACATGGGTGTTAATTTAATGCAATACAAAGTAAGGATCAAGGATATCACATGCTTAACTCCCCAATGATGAACTCACCCCAATCATTATGAATTTGGTAAATCAAACATCGTCCATAAATCATTTCAATTAAGCTCTGCCAACAAACCCCCCTAATCAAAATACAATCAACTAAAAACAATCGAATATTACGAAGTACCATCGCCGAGGATTCGACCCGAGTGCTGCTATACACATTAGCAGAGCACCGTAACTTTGACCAGTCGATAGGCGACAATCGGCCGTGCGTTTCACGTAGCTTCCCTTAATAATAGAAATTATTTAACCTATTGAATATAGGTAATCAAATAAATCATAATGATCCTTTGAAATAGTCACAAATGTTCTTTTAATCAATATTTATTTCTGTCAAGATCATTGAATAAATCTTAGATAAAATTGTAGATTAAATCTTTGTCATTGAATATTTAAACATTGAGTTCCTTCATAAATAAGAAATCCAAAATGTTGGGTTGACAATGTATGGTTTAAGTACCATGCGTGTGTTTACTCAAGTGTAGGGTTGATGGTCCATATGATTATTTCATCAAAAGGAGGGTTCCTTATATAGGGTTCTTTAAGCATACTTCTATGTATCACAAACGTAAAGTTCTTTAATTATGTTGGTTTTCATAACCATACATTTAGATAACATGGGGTTGATGATCCATATATTATATTCTGAAATTTATGTTTTATTCCTTACACGTTGTTCTAAATGTAGAGTTCATTCCTTATGTAATTCTTACCGAAATAGGTTTTGAATAGTGTTTCCAGAAAACACTAAAACGCTTTTATAACATTTTGATGAATATTCTTTAAGGATTAATAACATGAATGTAATTCCATAATTAATATTTCAAAGAGAAATAATTTCATGAAATTCACTCAAAGAAATATCATTAGTAAAACTAAAAGGGTATTTGTGTGCATCAAAATCAATAAGATTTATAGATCATTATTGAGACAATACATTCCCAACAATATCTTCTTTTTTTCTGATTACAACACCCATATCATAATTTATAGAAAATTTTGGAATTATAGAAACTAAAAATATATTTTAAATGGAAATACTGTTTGGTTTAAAAATGAATTTTTCACAGTATTATTTCAAATTCAAAATATTATTTAGATTTCACATTATTATTTCCATGAGATAAATAAAATAGATACTAAATTTAGAATGTTTGTGTTTACCCAATTTTATCCTCATTTTTGTGATATAAAAAAGAAAGTATATAATTATTACACATTCAATTTTGCAAAGAAAAATAAATGAATTCTATAGATTAAGGGACAGAAAAATAAGAAACATGTTCTAGCTGTTTTGATAAACATACAACAAAACATAGGAAGTATATATAGAATATAAAAAATAAGAATACTTTTTATTAGTATGATTTTATAAATATATGATTGTTTTTTGTTAGATAAATAAGGTATCAACAAGAGGGTTTCTAGATGAGGAAATATTTTAATCAGGTGAGGTTTCTTGGTTCTAATGAACCCTGAGTAGCCTGAATAACTTGTTTTAACTCTACCAACTAACCTTGTAACCTTTATGGAAAATTATTATGCATATTTTTTTTTAATTATTTAATCTTCACTCACATTCAAATTTAAAATTAGATTAACTTTGAGAAAGTCATGAAAATTTTCCTTGTTATACAAAAACTGATAAATTTTATCCAAAAACATATTGAGAAGAAATTTGATGTTAGGTTAACTTGATGTTTATTTATCGGGATGATAATTTTGATTATCCAATTGGACATGTAGAGGTTCACTGTTACACTGAATCGATTGAATCCTATCATCCCAATAAGACATCACTAATGTGATTTATTCAAATCCTCTGATCAAGTCTGGTGATGTTTGAGGTGTGGAAGTGGAAGCTCTGGACTAACTAGTACTCCCATTTATAGATCCTAATAGGCTTCCTAAATAACATTTAAAATATGAAAAATATATTTTTTAAATAGATTATGATTTCATTGTTCCAATATTATTAAGTATTTCTTTTTAGAACGCATAAAAATCCCTTTTTGAAACAGAATTTCATCTAAATTATAGAGACTAATTTTGAAAATACTCTAATTCCAATCATGGAATGTAATAATTTATTAAATATTATAAATATACCTTAAAAGATTCTAGTTCTTGCAAAATATTAGATTTCTCCTCCTATAACTTGTTGAATTTGTTATCCTGGTCTTCTATTTGATTTGTCTAAGAATCAGATACTCATTCATCTGGATTCTTTGACTGAGTAGATATATCCAAAATATCTAAATATTCAGTTTAATTATCTTCATTTAAAAAATAAATTCAATTAATGACATCTATCATTTCTCCAAAAATTTAGGATGTTCTTTCCATGGATTTTACAATAGTATAGATATCCTGAATCTCAACAATTTAAATAGTTTTAGTTACTGATTTATGAACATTCTCCCCTTCTTGATATTTTTCTATTTAGTAACTTGATTGATGGGAAACATTATATTCTTAAATTTAAATTTTTGATCTTTTATTTCTTAGAATTATTTTTTTCTTATAAATGAACTAATTGGGTCTTATCACCTGGTCATATTGTTTCTACTACTGAAACTTCATACTGAGGATGTTCTCTTATTCTTGTCCATTTTAAATGTTTCTCATGGGATACTTATTCTAAATATTTATCATACATTTTTGGTGATACATAACAAAGTTTTATTTTAGTAGTCTAATCAAAACATTCTATTTTAGATTCTAATATTTCTTCATTTCTTAAATGAATTGATCCTACAGACTTGAGATTTTCTGGCTCACCTATGAAAAATGAACTAAATTCTTATTTTTTATATGAACCAACTAGAAACATTTCACCTTTAACTATACTCTAAAAGTAACCTAATTTTTATAGAGTACTAGCATTCAAAACTTTTCTGTAGTGACATCTAGTACAAAAATCCAGTTGGAAAATCTTATTTTTTCTATAAAAAAGTAGTGAAATGATCGAACTATTGGTCTATAAAGACATTTTTGATTATGAATGTCATCATTGATTCAAATAAAACCAAATTTTTATAGGAAAATTTAACATAATCTCACTGATAAAAAAACAAGATATATATGTCTAGGTACACGATATTTTCTAACTCAACAGTTCTTAGAGGTATTACTATATAAATAAACATGAAAAATACCTTCTTTTAAACCTCAAGATCCATTAAAAACTTTTTATTTTTGTTAGTGGAACCATAAATAAATGACATGATATCTTCTGAGTTATGTTTATAATTTCCAATTGATCTAACATCAAAATGTAAATCTTCATCTTGAGATCATTTTAAAAATGGAGTGATTTATAATGAATTGATGAAAGACTCCTTATCCTATATTCATGAAGATATTATATCCTTTATTTACACAATGTTGAACTGAACATCATTTTAAAACTACATTAGTTCTAACTCAAAAATAAATTCTTTATTTTACTCATTAAAAAAAATTCCAAACCATAACACGATAAATATTTATTGAGAAGAAGATTCATCCAAAATAGAAATTTAATATCAAAAACCTTCCTTGATGATTCTTCCTATTTATAATATTGTTTCTTATAATCTATATTGGTTTTTTGTTAGGATCCCTTGATCATCCTGTTAATTTTTATAATTCATTTAGTTACTATTATAGTGTAATATAATTTTCATTATACTAATTCCCAAAACTCACTTATTATTAATTGGTTTAGTTCGTCTTGAATGTCTAAAAACCAACTCTCATCTTCAAAATCTTATTTAATAAATATAGGTTCTAACTAATATAGAAATTTAGAAAATTCAACTAAGTTTTCTACATTTATTTTAGTTATAACTCTAATATATAGATTTACTCTAATAGTTTCAAAGGAATGATCCATTAGGGTTATAGACTTTCTAGGTACTTCACATTCAGGTTCTTATGGACTAAACTGAATTTCATTTTTGTCATTTTCAGAATCAAATTTAGAGGTTTTTAGTCTCATGTTGTCAATCGGTTTGGTAAATTCATATGTTTGATCTTGTTATTTATTAAAAGGGCTATTTTTATCTATCACAAGATGAAATGATTATTCAAAATCCTTGACTTTTTATTAATCACTTTATAGGATTTAGAAGTAGGTGAATAACCTAGAAAGATTCCTTCATCAACTTTTAGATCAAATTTACTAAAGTTTTACGTAGTATTGAAGATGTATACCTTACATCCCAGAATATTAAAGTATTTTACTTTTTTTTTCTATTATTCCAGATTTCATTGGTTGACTTTTTAGTAATTGGTATTATTAATAATATATTCAATATATAGTTGGTTGTTATTATAGATTCTAACCATAAATAGTTTGAATGAATGTATCCCTTCAATATAGTCCTTTCAATTTCTTGAATAGTTCTGTTTCTCCTTTCAACATTCCCATTTTTTTGTGCTCTTCTTAGTGAAGAAAAGATATGCTTAATACTTATATTTGAGGAAAAATAATTAAATTCTTGATTCTCAAATTCTCCACGATGATCACTTCTCAATGATATATTTTAAAATATTTTTTATTTTCAAAAATTTTAGAAAAATATTCAAAAACAATGAGTACCTTACTTTTGAGTTTTAGAAAACATACCCAAGTAAATATGGAAAAATAATCAACTAAAACATAAAAATATAATTTTCCATCCAAACCTACTACCATATATTGTCCAAATAGATTTATATAGATAATTTTTAATGGTTTAGCTGTAGAAATTTTGTTAATTGATTTGATAGATGATTTGTGTTGTTTTCCAAACTTACATGCATCACAAAAATATTTCATACTAAATGTAGATACCAAAAAGTGATTTACTCCTGGAGGAAGTCCCGAAACAAACAAGCGAAGTCATATTCGGACCCGGAAGCCCAGTCTAGAGGGCCCGGAAGTGGTGCGCGGAAAAAAGGGAGAAGTTCGCGAAAAAAAATGTCCGGTGCGGAATGTCCCGGGATTCTCAAAGGGTCACGGCGCCGTGGTGAAATAATTTCACGCCTGTGCCTCGCGCGGTTGATATTTCGCGTCGCCGCATCGGTTACGCAAATATTGCACGCAACCCTGAATTTCACACTGTCGGGTGCATATAAATAGAAGGCCCCTTCCCTTTCAGGGGCTGAAAAATTAGAACCGCCTCTTGTGCACTTAAATGGCATTCTGCATGCACACAATATGGCCTTCAGGTATGGTTCTTTTCCTGCCAAGTCGCCCTTGGATCCGTCTTCAAGTGAGATTCCTCTGTTTTCAACTAAAACTCCAAACCCTTTGGGGTCTACCCCTTGCGCGCAATCCCTTCCGAGTGCGGAAGTCAGTTAAGCCGCGCACAAGCCTTCCTTTGCACGCGCACCTCATTCTTTGTGTGCAATCCTTTCTCTCGCGCGCAATCCCTCCCAGTCGCGCGCAATACCTTGACCCCTTTTTTCATGCAAGGAACACTGATTCCATGCTAGCCCGACCCTTTTCGTGTCAGGCCCCTTTTTGGCACTAGCCCGAGATTTGTGCGCAATACCCAAGGACCATTGCCTTGGTATCTCCCGAACACCCCCCTTGCGAGGGCGCCTGATGCCCTTCTCCCGGGTGCCATTCGCAGGTATCTTATGCACCCCGGGAATCTGCATCATGCATGGTTTCCCCGTGCGACCTTCCAAGCTTGTACGAAGTAACTTCAAAGTCCCTTGGACAATCCTTCCCATTGTGTTTCTTCTCCTCAAGCTTCTTCGCATAGGCATGATAATGGCTATTGCTTCTTTGCATAGCCACGCTAACGTGGACCCCTTGATGGTTCGCTCTGTGATACCCCCTCAGCACGACCTTTCCAGAACCTTCCATTCTGCAAAGAGTAGAGGGTACCAGTTATGTAAGTCCTTGGGGTGCAGGGTAAACCCCACCTCATCTGAGCTGTAGGATGTTAAAAAGCTAAGCACCTCGTCCTCAACACATGACTTTAAACTGTGATCCGACCCCATGCCTCACAAGTAGCCCCCCCCCCCCCCCCCGCTTTAGATATTTTCCACACCCACTCCTCTCCATGAGGATGAGGTCATCCCTCACAGTGTGTGATTTATTGGAGTGGTGTCTGTTCGCGGGAAAGGGCAGCCACCTTGGTGTAAGCTCCAACCTTTCCCTCCAGGAGGCTGCACCCCTTTTCCTCCTCACTTCCTTGGTGCCATGGCCAGTGGAGGGTATGATAGGTAATGGGTCCCCTCCTCTCTTCCTGGGTGCCAAATCCCTCTTTTTCTGTGCTTTTCCACCCTCGGGCCTCCATCTGGAGTTAGTCTTGGCACCATCGGCCTCTCATCGTGTAACCCCCTTTTCGCTTCCCACAGACACACCCTTCATGACGTGATTGTTAGGAATCTTCTACCTCTTTTTTATCACACTGAGCATGACTACCGTGAGATTAGAGTGAGAACCGACCGTGACACCATCTTGGGCCATCTGAGAGCGTTAGCCCCAACCATCCTGAACTACGGGGACTTTGATCCGTGCAAAGGCACGGTACGTAGGAAGCCTCTACGTGGTTCAAGCCCCACCATCTTGGGCCGTCTCAGAGCATAGGCCCCAACCATCCCGAACTATGGGGACTTTGATCCGTGCTAATGCATGGTACGTAGGAAGCCTTCTTGATGTTAAATCCCAACCATCTTGGGTTGTCTCAAATCATAAGCACCAACCAGCCCGAACTACGGGGACATTGATCAGTTATAAGACATGGTACATAGGAAGCCTCCACGAGGTTCAAGCCCCACCATCTTGGGTCGTCTCAGAGCATAAGACCCAACCATCCCGAACTATGGGGACATTGATCCAGGCTAAGGCATGGTATGTAGGAAGCCTCCATGAGGTTAAAGCCCCACCATCTTGGGCTGTCTCAGAGTGTAAACCCCATCCATCCCAAACTACAAGGACTTTGATCTGTGCTATGGAATGGTACGTAAGAAGCCTCCAAGTGGTTCAAGCTCCACTATCTTGGGTCATCTCGGAGTGTAACCCCCAACCATTCCAAACTATGTGGACTTTGATCCGTTCTAAGAAATGGTACGTAGGAAGCCTCTAGGAGGATCAATCCCCACCATCTTGGGCCGTCTCAGAGTGTAAGCCCCAACCATCCCGAACTACGGGGACTTTGATCCGTGATAAGGCATGCTATGTAGGAAGCCACCATGATGTTCAAGCCCCACCATCTTGGTCCATGTCAAAGCGTAAGCCCCAACCATCCCGAACTATAGGGATTTTGATTCGTGCTAAGTAATGGTATGTAGGAAGCCTCCACGAGGTTCAAGCCCCACCATCTTGGGTCGTCTCAGAGCATTAGCCCCAACCATCCTGAACTATGGGGACTTTGATCCATGGTAAGGCATGGTACATAGGAAGCATCCATGAGGTTCAAGCCCCACCATCTTGGGCCGCCTTAGAGCATAATTCCCAACCATCCCGAACTACCTAGACTTTGATCCGTGCTAAGGCATGGTACGTAGGAAGCCTCCACGAGGTTCAAGCCCCACCAACTTGGGTCATCTCAGAGTGTAATCCCCAACCATCCCAAACTATGGGGACTTTGATCCATGCTAAGGCATGGTACCTAGGAATCCTACATGAGGTTCAAGACCCACCATCTTGGGTCGTCTCAGAGCATAAGCCCCAACCATCCCGAACTACGAGGACTTTGATCCATGATAAGTCATGGTACGTAAGAAGTCTCCATGAGGTTCAAGCCCCACCATCTTGGGCCATCTCAGAGCATAAGCCCCTACTATCCCGAACTACAGGGACTTTGATACGTGCTAAGGCTTGGTACGTAGGAAGCCTCTACGAGGTTCAAGCCCCACCATCATGAGCCGTCTCAGTGCGTAAGCCCCAACTATCCCGAACTACGGGGACTTTGATCCATGCTAAGGAATGTTACGTTGGAAGCCTCCAAGAGGGTCAATCCCCACCATCATGGGTTGTCTCAGAGTGTATGCACCAACCATAACGAACTATAGAGACTATGATCTATGCTAAGGCATGGTACGTAGGAAGCCTCTACGAGGTTCAAGCCCCACAAAACATTGGCCCCGATCGTCCTCGTGTCGGTGTGTCAAGTTCCACCCACCTTTACCCTAGGTCCCTCTTCACGTCCGTTCACCGACTCCACTTTGGGCCATCTCAGAGCGTAATCCCCAAATGCCTCCCATTCTGCATGATGTTAAACTGCACTCCATCCCGAACTATGAAGACTTTGATACCCTTCAACGGGGATACGTAGGATGCCTCCAAGAGACTCAATCACATCACCCATCTCTCATCCTGATCTCTCCCTCAAGCCCATGTCCCTCGGGAAGCTCATGCCCTAACCCGAAGGTTCCACTTCCTCTGGGTCTTATCCACGCGTCCATTCTCAAGGGTTGCCTCTTCAAGTTTCCCACCGTATCATCAAACTACGCGGACTTTGATTCCCTGCCACGAGAATACGTAGGAAGTCTCTTCGTGACCCAAGACCAAAGCCACCATACATCCTAATTCTTACCCGGGCCGCCAAATACTGGTGGGATCATTCCACTTCATTCATTTCCACAGCATTCGGGAAGCCGCTCACATGTTGTCCCCAACATCGGTGTTCCCTACAGGGTGTTCTTCAATTTGATCCACTCTAGCTAGTGTTCCGATTAGTCATATCCATCTCCGCTGGATGTTAAACTTGTGGAATACTCCATGTTAAACATGGGAAGCTGAGGAAAACCTCAGATACAAGCCTATGGAAAACAATTCCTTGTTTTCGATGTGGGATGCCTCTGTATTCGGTGACCTTGAGAAGCCCTATAATAAGGGACAGAAGATTGACATGTCAATCCCCAGCGTCAAGACATGCCAGTGATCCCCAACGTGACTACTCTCCAAACCGAATGTTGCTACCCTAACTGGACTACTTGGAAGGTCCTGACAGAAGCAGCGTAATTAACTAGTGTCCAAGAAGATATGGTGTCAAGAAGAGGTTCACGTGCTACATTTTAAATCTATGAGGGAGTCCCTAACTAGGTGACGAGCTCTGAGGAGGAATACACATAAGGAAGAACCGACATCCCATCATCCTGTTTCGATCAAGGAGAAGACGTCCCTGAGTATGGATCGTATGCCGCCTGCCTTTGGAAAGCGAGATTGCGGGGCAAACAGCAGCGCGTCCTCTTCATGACGGATGTGCGCCCCAACGAAATTGTCGAAAACAGAAAATGGTAAACCCGACGTGAACTGATTCACCTCGACTGGGTGGTTAGTAGCATTCAGGACAGACACCAGTGGATAAGCATGTCGTATGACCGCGCCATCCAGTACCAGGTCCCACCAAATAGGCCTGATGTGAAACTTTCCATAAGTGGGGACAATCAAGGTGTTGAGTATTACATTATATGACATTGTCAGTGTGGATCCCTCTTGCCGACCATAAAAGACGTAACGGCGCTGGGGAACTTGTTCCCAATTCCTTTTCCTAGCAGTATTAATGAGTTCATCTCGCTGCTTTCAAGAATCATGTCATTACATCCGGAGCTCGATCTCCTACCCAACAGTGCAGGGGTAGGGGAAATAACAACGCGGCTTCTCCGTGCGACCTTGCCTCTTCCATGACGGTCGCGACTGCCACGACGGCTGGGTGCCCACGCCCTCTCTCTCCATCATAGGTTATCCAATGAATGGGTAATCAATGGCCTTGTATGCAGGTACAAGGAGGAGGGGGTCATCACCACCAGGGGAATGGTCCTCCTGGATATTGAGGCAACCGCACCCCACCATCCACACCACCCCTGAGGGCCACGCAGGGAGACACTGCTCCTCACTCCAACATTCAATCGATTTGGTAGTTTTTCCCCGAAGCACCTCGACAGCTCCCTCCCATACGCCAACGAATTAGGGGATACCCAGGTAGATCCGATCGGAGTCTCGCTTCTAGGAATCCCTATGAGGGCCACCACCAGGACGCGTCAGCGCCGCCGCCCAATTCCCCAAGCCAAAGAACATGTAAGCCATGAGACTACACCACCGGCTCCAGTCCATCTGACCCGAAGCCAGCGTCAGGAATGAGCAGAAGAAGATTCCCACTATGTGGCATCAACATCAGCAACTAATGAGGACTGAGCCACCGCTGGTTCATATCCCCAAATACATGCATACGTTGAGCAGGGACGATTATACGCCCAACCCGGATCAAGGCCCCAACCGCCCCAAGAGAAGGGTTGGTCGTCTCTCTCGGTCGCCAGCACTGGTGATGGCCACCGCAGGCCAATTCGTAGTACTACTGTCCATTACGGACGATCACTTCGCACCACCACTACGGAAGGTGCGGGCCCCCTGCTTCCAACCTCGGCTTGAAGGTATGCCCCGATCCACCTTCAACCCAGGCGAGGGTCTTCTTCGTGACAACAACACTCCATACGGGGGACTCTCCTGTGCTCACTACACTGGGTACGGGTTCACTCCCTCTGTCGTGGACCGTGAATATGGAGACGTTGCATGTACGGTCACTCACCATCATAGAGGTCATCCCCGTGTCCCTTTGAACATTTGTCCTGGTACTCCTCACAACTCGGCTTCTTCGGGTGGAAACTTTCTCCACCCCGACACTAGTATAGTTGGAGGACCCTAGTCAAGAATCAGCCATGCCATGAAGAACCATCCGGGGGTAGGAGAGTAGGCTGCCGTCACTGCAAGATAAATACTTGGAAAGGACGGATGCGAATAAGACCCGTCTGCTTCTCAGACCACGAGGTGGAGTACAATTTAGGGTAAGAGCCCTTCCCTTAGTCACCCGAGTCAAGGGCTGGGGCAGGAACGAGGCGCATCAGCCTCATGCTCCCAGAATTCAAGGTGTGTAGGATTCCTGTTTCACCCCGAAGGTATATTCAAGAGGATGAGACCCTGGAATGTCTCCAGGGGCCGACAACATAATCCCTACCATCATCTCCAAGAGTGCCCTCTACCTTGAAGATATTTTGGGGGTCAATGATAGAAAATTTGTGTCGTAACCCACCCCCCGATGGATGCTACTGTTGTTTCAGGAGCTCTGGTCGCCGGTCCATCCTATCGTGACATGGTGGCTAGGATGCTGCAGTTCAAAGAGGATAGCCCAAGATTCGGTGGCCGATCATCCCGCTCGCCGTATTCTCTACCGGCCAGCCTACCATTTCAGCAGCCCACCTCAGTGCCACTGTCGGTTCCTCAGCCACCCTCTGTTGATGAGTGGGGAAATCAGAGGCCAAACTCTGAATTTTAGCAGGGGGGGGCATATGGACCATCCTCATGGCAAGGAACTTCTCCGAGGGGTTTTAGCTAGTTGGGGGATCAATCTTTGATAATCCATAATCACTCACCCCGGAGGAGTTTGAATGTTTCTGCCAGAACCTCTGGGTGACTCACCTTCGTCTTCTCCACCGACGTGTGACTTACCCCAAGAGCCAAGAGCACCTGGAAGACATCATCGAACAATGCTGTTTGGTTGACCTGGCCACACTCCCTGCAGTTCGACACCCTGAGTCACCTGTCCACCACAGCTCCCTCCAGCAACAATGCGTTCAAAGTTTCCAAATATTTCACAGAGTTGTTGAGGGGGCCACCCCCCATGTACAAGTTCATGGTTAGGGGAAGTACATTGACCTCCTCTTCAGTTCAATTCTCCGGTAGCCTGGCTCCCTTAGAGGTAGTGACGACTTGCCCCCAGGAAGTGTGGCGGTCAACATGACTGATCTGACAGGAGAGTCGAATGAGTTGGGACTTCTTGATAGAGGCGCCCCCCCTGAGAACATGCTACCGCTGGACCCATCAGGGAGAATTAATCGTCAAAAAAGTAACCTCCTAGGTCTCCCTCCTCCCACCGAAGAGTTGGTACTGAGTCGGAATGTAAGTAAAGGAAAAAATAATGTTGGAGCTGTCAAACACTCTGACCAATCGGCCACGGTGCAGAAGATGGAAGGGGACCCTGAGAAGTCCATGCTGCGTCAGCAGCTTGCCGAGCAGAAGATGTTAGTCGATGAAATTCTTGTTTAACACCTTGTAGAGCGGCGACCCGATTATAGTTACCCTAGGCTGGGGCAGCAGGGGAAGGAACAATTACCCCTCGATGAGATTCTCCCAGAAAACCCTCATCATGCCGTATTCGCTAACAGGGTAGAAGCTATAGCCCATGGAAAGAGGGTGCGTTCTATCTCGCAGAACCTTTATGAACGATGGGACCACCCATGAAACCCCACCCGGGCTCCTCCAGCCTCCCCAAGGGTCACTCCACGAGCTGCTGAACTCGGCTACCACATTGAAGAGCCCGCAAATGCGCTCATGGTTCGGGATCCTCGTCAGGACCGGGACCCCCATCCGGATGATCTGATGGCAGCACTCATCGCCCACCTTGATGCTTTGGAAACCTGAGAGGTGGCTATCCCGCCTGATGGGAAACCATACCCGGCATGGGTTGATGACATGACGACACCCCTCGGATTTAGAAATCCCACTTTCTACCCCTTTAATGGGATGAGGGACCCGCCACAACACCTGGACCACTTCAACTCGAGGTGTGTTCCTATGTTAGGGACCCCAGCACCGTAGGAGGCCACCAAGCTCCGTTACTTTGTTCAAACGCTGGAGGGGTCCACATTCATTTGTTAGAGCCAGCTCCCAGTTGGATCCATGGCTTGCTGGGAGGACCTTCGTAGGAAATTACAATACCATTTTAGCTCTACCACCTGGAAGATAACATCACAGACCGTTTCAGGTGCAAGAAAAGGCCCGACGAGCGAGGCGCGGACTTTATTTCCCAGTGTAAGGGGCTTACATACTCCCTTGACATGCCGCTGACTCAGGATCAATTCTGACGATGTGCATGGGGAATGTCAAGATGGAACTGGTTCCCTCCCTGATCACTCAGAATTATCGCGGAGGGTTCTGAGACTTCTCAAATAAAGGCCAGCCCCTTGAGGAAGCTCTACAAAAGGTTGTCCAGGCACGCCTTCCGACTCCTATAATCCTAGCAAGGAGAGATGCCAGAGCTGAGACCACCATTGTGGCCCAGATAGAGGCCCCGAAGTAGATAGAATTTCTACCAGTGGTTCCATCTCTACAGCCCCGCAGAGGCCCTCCATCGTGGGCACGGTTTCCAGCCTAGCAGTGCCCGCCCCAAAATCATAAGGCACCCTCGCGTAACGTGCCACTGTCACCTAGGTAGGATAATCAAGTTCCGCCCCCTCGTAAGGCTCCTCCAGCACCCTGTTGGGGTCAAGCTCCTAGAGACCCCTTTCCGTACAGAAGGAATCAGACCTAATCTTTCGATGAGGATCGGGTCCCCGACTACTTACGCAGTTAATTAGAACAGAGAATCGTATGACTGCTTGAGTGTTGGAAGCCGAAAGAGGCGCATCTCACTGATCACCCCAGCTACTGCCCTTATCACCAGATCATGGGGCACACCATCAAGCAATGATATGAGTTCAAGGACTGTCTCCAAGACCAGATTAACAACCACATAGTCAGGTTGGGCCCATCCCTGGCACAAGTGGTGGGTGTCTTTATGAGATCAGACAATAGTAGCGATGGCCAAGGTGAGTGGCAGCAGGTTCCTGACCGCGAATCCTAGAATTATAATGACTGGATGGATCGCAGGATGGTCACCCACACCCATGGAATTATCTGTGCATGCTTGAATCATCCAGAGAATTCAAAATCTACGGCCACCACCTCTACATCATCATCTCAGCCAGCCTCTTCCCATAAGAGAAAGAATCAGCGGCGCAAGAAGAAGCAACACGACCCGCCAATGCCGTTGTTGTCCCGCACCCTCGGTTACTTCATGCCCTAGAGATGGGAATCTCTCCCAGAATATGCCCAGTGGGGTATTAATCTTCTAGTGACAGTCAAGGGTACACTTCAGTTAACACCGTCGAGATGGTAAATCCTTATATGGCTCCCGATGAGAGGGTGTGCTAGATGAACCTCCCCGATGTCCCCAGACGACGCCAACGTCGGCGGAACCGTGGCCATACTAGTCAATGAGGCACATCAGTTGGAACCTATAGCTAGGTTCTTCATGCCATTGAAACCAGACAGAAGGCCGTGCGTAGAACTCAGCACACGCAGCCTCATCATCCGGTGTCGACAGGTCTGCCTCCACCACCATTTGTGCTCCTCGATTAGGCAGAGCAACTTTGGCCGTATGGTGACCAGCTTAGCCTCACTAAAGGCCAATCTCGGTCCCCCGGTCCTCATCCAGAAGCTACCCTCTGAGCCTCAACTAGTGAGTTGCGGGACGTCCCCAGTACCAGTCAGCTACCGGTCCAGCCAGCAGGGTCCGCCATTCTTTCCATCGTAGAGCGGCCTCATGTTTGCAGAAGTTCGCGCCTAGCGTGGAAGTATGATGTTATGAAGCACCTCTCTAGTATCCCATCAAGGATCTCCATCCTTGAATACCTTCATCTATCACTAGATATGCACGAAGCACTCGCCGAGGCTTTATGGAGCCCCCTCCAGTTTGAGACAGAGATAACAGCTGTAGTGGCCTTCCATGCTGAATCAGTTGAGGATTTCGAATGCCAAGCCATCAGCTCGTTCTCGCGAGAATATGAGGGCTCCCCCATATAGGGGCATATACGCCCGTTTTACATCACCGACCAATTCAACGGTGTTGTGATTCTCCGCTGTCTCGTTGACACTGGCTCTGGGATCAACCTTATCCCGACACAGACACTGTGGAAGCTAGGGTTATCTAAGGATGATTTGACTCTCTCTGATTTAAGGATCCAGGGATATGACAGGATAGAACAGACCTCGATCGGCAAAATCTGCCTGAAGACCCAGTTCGGTGGCCTAGTTGCCAGTACTGAATTCATGGTTGTCTCCCAGGACACCGCGTATAATGCATTGATGGGTAGGCCACGACTCCATTTACATGCGGTTTTCCCCTTATCATATCACCAATTCCTCATGTACTCCCTTAATGGTCGACTAGGCGTAATCCAAGGTGACACATCTCCTTTCTCCTCTTCTAAATCCCACTACTTGGATGTTGATTATTACAAGAGAAAGGATGAGCAAGTTCAGGCAAGAGAATTTGAGCCCGTTGCCACTACGACTGGCCCTTGGGTAGACCTGAATGACGCCTATGTCTTCTTGATCCATCGTTTGGAGGCCACGACCCACGATATGGGGAAATGTATTTTCATTTTCGGGACAAGGGGGATCATGTTCCTAGGTCTAGGAGGGGTCAGAAGATCACTTCGTATTCTTATACGAACCAGGCTCTAGTTATCCCGGAGCCTCCCACTCTTTTCAGGTATCAAGATGTCCGGCTCATGGCAACAACAGTATGTCATACTTGTCTATTTCTCCAAGATGGAATAATTCGGCTTTGGCCGACACACCAATACTACTTTTTTATCATCAAGAGTGTCCCCTTGGGCCAGAGACCAGATGGGATCAGGTCGACAAGCTTCATAGCTATGGTCTCAGCAGCGCTGGAGTACCCCGATGCAATGACCATAGCCGCACAAGCTGGTAGTAGCCTTCCACCAGAATTCAGAAGCTCAGAATAAGCTCCCCCACAGAAGATCCCTCCATAAGTGGAGAAGAATATATGGAGGACTATCCCCTGCTTTTGAGGAAGGTGTCTCGGCCACAGTTGACGATTTGGTACAGGTGAACCTTGGTAGCAAGCCAAATTTGAGACCCACATTGATCAGCACCGCTATGTCCCCTAAATAGTAGCAGTGGTATGTGGAATTCCTCAAACAACACCATGATATATTCGTCTGGAGTTACGACGAGATGCCAGGACTAGATCCTTAGGTGTCCATCCACCGCCTTGGTCTCCCTGCTAATCATCGTGGGTTCAAGCAACCTCCTAGGAAGATGTATCTGTCTCACGATGCCATGGTTGAGTCTAAAGTTGACTAGTTCATCAAATCCAACTTTGTCAGGGAGGTCCAGTACCCCCAAGTGTTTAGCCAACATCGTGCCAGTCAGGAAGAAGAACGGGTAGATCAGAGTCTGCATCGACTTCTGCGATCTCAATCGTTACTATCCAAAGGATGACTTTACCCTACCAGTGAAAGAATTTTTGATCGACACTACGATAGGGGGCCAAGCCCTCTCCTTCATGGATGACTAATATGGATATAATCAGATTAGGATGGCCCCTGAGGATGAGGATTCTACCGCTTTCAGGGAGCCCCAAGGTACTTTTTTTTACCAGGTTATGCCCTTTGGCCTAAAGAATACCAGTGCCACCTATCAGCGGGCCATGCATCAGATATTCAATCCAATTATAGGAACATTGGTGGAATGCTATGTGGACGACCTGGTGGTCAAATCTTTCCAGCGCCAAGACCATCTCGAGGACCTTGAGAAAGTGTTCGGTTTCCTCCGTTCCCACCACTTGAAAGTGAACCCGTTGAAGTGTGCCTTTGGGGTCACCTCTGGGAAGTTTCTTGGATTTTTCGTCCAGTTCTGGGGCATTGAGACCAACCCATAGACGATCAAGGCAATCAACCAGATGCATCCCCCGAGTAATATTCGGGAGCTTCGGGGTCTCCAAGGCCACTTAGCCTACATACTCCGATTCATTTCAAATTTGGACGGCAAGTGTAAGACCTTTTCTCGACTCATGAGGAAGGGCACCGCTTATGAGTGGAATGAGGAGTGTCAGACTACCTTCAAGGAAATCAAGTTGTATCTGCTCCAGCCTCTGGTCTTGATGCCACCCGTCTCCAGGAAGCCACTGATTCCATATGTCACCGCCCTAGAATGATCCCCGGGTGACCTTATCATTCATAAGAACAACGAGGGGACGAAGAACAGCCTTTACTACCTTACCCACATGCTCGTCGACATGGAGACTAGATACTCCCCCATTGAGAAGAGCTGCATCACGCTTGTATTTGTTGTGTAGAAACTGCGACATTACCTATAGCACCACTAGGTAAAACTTGTCTCCCGGGTATACCCACTAATGTACTTTCTGAGCTGTCCCATGTTGACAGGCCGACTAGCGTGGTGGGCGGTGATCCTCCACCAGTTCGACATTAGGTTCGTGACCTAGAAGGCCATCAAGGGGTAGGCATTGTCAGACTTTTTGGATTCCCATACAACCTCTGCAGACCCGTCCTTGGACCTATATTTTTCTGACGAGGCAATCCTCTCAGTTTATCGAGTTGTCCCATGTTTGTATATGCACTTTGATGGAGCCTCCCGAATACCCACCAGTAAGAGACTCAATGATCCTAGCCTCAACAGAGTGGTCCTAGGTATCGTCTTCGTCACCCCGAAGCAAGCATTTATGCCATACTCCATCCTATTTTCTGAAGGTTGCACTAAAAACGAGGCGGAGTATCAGGCCTTCGTTACTGGTCTCGAGCTGGCCCTTGAGATCGACGTGCCCCATTTGCATGTGAAAAGGGATTCTGAGATTGTCATCAAGCAGGTCAATGGTGAATATGTTGTCAGGAAGATAGAACTTTTACCGTTGTTAGAGATCACTCTCCAGCTAATGGCCTAGTTCCCTTCTAAGCCAGAGGTTATCCATGTCCCTCGGTCACAGAATGGTCGAGTAGATGCTTTGGCCAGCCTGGCCGCGTCACTTGCAGAGCCTGAGTAGGATGACCTGACTATCCACATATCACACCAGAGATTCATTGCTCCCATCACCCGAGAAGGCGACGACGGCCCACGGGTAAACCATCTTACCGCTGACACCTCTACGTTAGGGCACCCGGGTAGTTTAGGTGCAATGATTGAAGTAATGTCCGATTAGAGGACACCCTTGGTCAAATATCTCCAACACGATAATCTCTCGTCAGACCAGGCCAGCCTCGAGCAAATCCTCTATAAATACAGATTTGATGGTGTTCTCTTCCGCTGCCTTCAATGAGATGATATTCCACATGTCATGCAAGAGGTTCATTCCGATTCTTTTGGTTCCCAGCAGGCCAGGCCAAATCTGTCTCACCAGATTCGGAGATTAGGGTATTTTTGGCCCTCCATGATCCATGACTACATTTAGTTTTCCAAAAGGTGCCATTCATGCCAAGTTCATTCTATCTTTGGGCATCGACAAACTGAGCCTCTCCATACCACCAAGTACTCTTGGCCTTTTGCAGTCTGGGGGTTAGATGTCTTTAGACTATACCCACCAGCAACGGCTCGCCAATACCAATTTATCCTGACCGGTACATATTTATTTTCCAAGTAGGCAGAGGCAATTCTGCTCAAGGAAGTTAAGGCCCATTCTATCTTCAACTTCATGAGTTCCAATATCATCTACCGATTTGGGGTACCTCAAGCTATCCTCACGGATAACGGCACCAACTTCTGAGCATCCGAGCTGAACAAATTTTACACTAAGTACAAAAATTTTTCTAACCATACCTACAGCTGTCACACACAAGAAAATTGATAGATTGAGGCGTTAAATAAAACCCTCTCTAATATTCTGTAAAAAATGGTTGGTCAGAACAGGAAGAGTTGGCCAGATAAGCTCCCCAACGCCCTCTGGGATTATCAGACGTTGACCCATAATTCCACCCAGTTGACCTCATATTCCCTGGTGTACGGAATGGAGGCCATCTTACCCATCTAGATTCAATTTCTCTCATTATGCGTAGCAGTCTATGACCAGAAAGCACCGAATAGGGTGGTTAAAATCTGTCTAGCAGAATTCTAATCACTGGACGAAAATAGGCTTCGTGCCTTGTATAACTTAGAGAGGCACCAGAGTAGGATGGCCCGAGCTTCCAACAAGAAGGTTCGCCTTCACTCTTTCCTACATGGCGACTTGGTATTGGACCTCAGATCACCAATGATCCCTGGCAGGAAACCAGCCAAGTTGGAGACAAAATGGGAAGGGCCTTTTATTGTTCATAAGGTTAATCCTAATAGAGCATATTCCTTGGTGACCGTGGATGGTGAGAGTATAACTCCTCTCACCAAGTCCATGTTCCTTAAGCATTAATTTACCTAAACTACATTGAGTCCTGCATGACCCTAAACTACATCGAGTCCTGCATGAACCTAAACTGCATCGGGTCCTGCATTACCCAAAACTACATTTGGTCCAGCATGACGCTAAACTGCATCGGGTCTTGCATGACCCTAAACCACATTTGGTCCTACATGACCATAAAATAAATTTGGTCCCTCATGACCTTAAACTATACACACGTCCTGCATGACATTAAACTGCAAGCAATTCAGGCCTCCCTGACCAAGGCCCAGCCTTAGGCCCCTCGTCCTTTTTCATCCCTGGCCCAAGTTTTATTTTATGAGGTTGTGCAGTGTGGTGTGGGATTATGTCCTCATTCATGTTGGATTATTAGTCGTGCCGTGAACCCCCCTTTTGATAGGATATCTTACCCATTGGTGTCTTTAAGAACTATGTGTGTCTTGATTTCCTTTCTTATTGGATACGTAGGACTGCCTGAACATATAGATTTCAGGTCCAGCCCCATCTCCTAAGAGGCCTCCCTGATCACCTGACCACCTAGGCCCCTTGGCTTGTCCCTCTCCAAGAGGGGGATACATAGGTGTGATACATGGTTTTTTGTAACCATTCCCCCTTCTCCCGGGAATCCGATATCTCTTGGCTGCTCTCGAGTTGAGTCGCTCAACCCCTTGTAGTTGTCCATCAAAGTGTTCAGAGTACTCTGGTCTAGGACCTAGAGTGTCGGATTCAACTTAGGCATGTTCCTTCCACTTGTCAAGCTTCATACCTCCCTTCATGTGGGCCCCCATTATCTTTCACACCTGAAGGGGCCCCCAAGAATGACATGGATACCATGCCTAAGGGATCTCCTACCATTACGGGCCAAATCCTTAGAAGGTTTCAGAAAATTTGTTTTTCAAATCCCATGTTGCGAACATGGTCAGCAGTCGATGCTAATTTGTTTGTCCCCATTTCAGGCTAACGCGACAAGATGCTGTGTTGCAAACATGGGCAGTAGTAATCCTCTGTCATCACGCCAGCCCCTTTAGGCCTTGAATTTTAGTTGCATGATTCACATTATGTTCCACCCCATCATGTCTAGGTGGAATCTCGACACTCTTGGCACTATCCCTCAGTGCACCTTTGCACGTCAGAGGGGGACAAAGCTGCAATACAACGTCTCTCTGGGCTCTCATGATCCGAGCGCAAAGACTATAGGCTAGGATATTCATTAAGGGAAATGTGTAGCTTGAAACTCATCCCCATAAGATACATTGGATCACCCGAGCATTGTGCTACCAGGTCCAGCTCAGCTGGGATCTAGTCTCTCCTTCCCCTTATACTCTAACCCTCGCTGGCCTCTTGGCCTGAGGCTCCTCTCCCGGGATCATGCAAAGTGATGAAATAGACATCGACCACATTCACGCTGGTTAGGTTTTATCGCGTCTTGCGCATTCCCCCAGGTCCAAACCATATGACCTTAAACTATGTTGTTTGGTCCTACCACATGACCATAAACTGTGACGATGTTGTCCCCACCACACGGTGAAAAAATGGCACTGAATTTTGATAATTAACTTCATTATGGAAGACATGATGTTGGGTATCATTCATATAATATACCATTTGTCAATTCCCATATGCGGCATGATTATTGTGGCCATTCCAGGAATCTTTACCCTAGGCCGGTCGCTCCACGAAATAAAAACCATTCACCTTAAAGGACAAACAAGATACATCAAATGCCTCTTCTTTTGGTGTGTGGGCTAGACCCACACGCCCCTTTCTCCCTTTGCACCGGTACCTTACCGTGCCGTACCACCCTCCAAGAACTACGTATGGCTTGATTCTCAATCTCATTATATACGTAGGAGCGCCCGGGCACTCCCTTGCGGGCCTAGAAAAACTTTTATGTTTGGTCCCCTGACCTGAGCACTACCCCAGGGAACACATTGTATGTGGGGATCATTCCCTCATTCACGTTGGGTTTCGTAACCACCTTACCATGTGTCTCCCATTCTCCTTACCCATATTTGGTCCGAGTTCTAAGGAATTAAACTAAAACCATTTCCTGAACTACGTGCAGCTTGATTCCCATCCATATGGGATACGTAAGAACGCCCAGACACTTTGTCTCGGGTCCATCCCTGGAAATGACAAGTCCATCCCCTCCTCCCTTTTGGCCCTTTGGCTTGACTTCTCAGGGAATTGTGTAATTTTCCCCGAACCAATTTGGGATGCCCCATAATGACATTGGGAAGCAATAGTTCCCTCACCAGAGAGGTCCTGTATAAGAAAAAAGGAATGATCCATGACCAGATTCATGCATCCACCTAATGTATTTCCACCATGGTGGCATAATCTCGGGAGTGTTAGATTCCATGCGAACAAACCACCACTTCACTTTCCACACTTTCTATTCCCTTTTATTTGGATCTTCAACCTATTTTACATTTGAAGGGACCCCCTAATAGTATGGATGCTCGACCTATGGTCCGCCTGTTGTCCCGTGCCAACATTATGGAAGACTGGTCATGTTTGGAGGGACCCCTTAACAGTATGGATGCTCGACCTATGGTCCGCCTACTGTCTTGGGCTAACATTTTGGAAGACTGATCGATGATATTTGAGTTAGGCCCCGTGTGGCAGACATGGTAAGCGGTTAGCCCTCATTTTTTGTCCCCATTTCAGAATAATGCGAAACAGATGCTACGTTTTCGCCACAATCAACAACTATCCTCTATTTTGACGCCCCTACCATAGTGTTCCGAATCTGGGTAACATGGTTCTCCTTTTTCATCTCCCTATGTTCGGATTGATTCCAATGCCTCTGGCATTACCTCTCTCATGCACTAGAGAACATTGGGAAGATGATACATCGATCGGTCTGATGTCCTCTGCCTTTGGTTGGGCCTCCCTCATCTCCTCAGGAATCCAGGTTTGAATTTCGAATGCCCGAAGCCTGATTAACGCTCCCACAGTCGAACGAAGTGGTAGTACGTGATTCTGTTGCTTCTCACGGTCCACGTGATCTTAGGGATGGATTGCTATTTATTTCGGGATTATGGACGAGCAAGTTAAGCCATAGGGATGAGTATATTAATCAAAGGGGAAAGTATGTTTGTTTATACATACAGATCAAAAGAATAGAAAGAATTAATGTGGGACAAGTGTACGGGTGTAGCCAAAATAGGGACCCAAAGGGTCGGCTTCTAGGATAGACCTCTCCAACGCCGCCACCTTTTGTCTAGTGGCCTCCAGGACTGCCTCCCATCCCTTGAGAACTCTTTCTTCATCAACAGCTGCAAATCATAGTTCGTTGGCCCTCGCATGTACCCGCGCTTGTTCATCTTGGAGCTCGGTCACCTGATGACTCACCTCTATGAGTTGATCTTGAGAATCCTCTATCTGGGCCCTCAACTGCTCTAGAAACTCAGAGCAAGTTGCAATGAACACCTCCTTCTCCTTCGCCTATTCTTCGAGGCACCGAACCTCCTGCTCCACCCTCAGAAATGCCCGAGTACTTCCCGACTCCTCCTGGCACCAAATGACGTCAGCATTCTAGCTGCACTCTCGCATCTTCTAGGCCATGTACTTGCGGACCGTTAGACGAAGACATTGAAAATCTGCCCCTCCTGCAGACAGTAAGCGCAACTAGGTGTGGAAAGACCCTATCCGCTTCATCCATTCTCCCTGGGGCTGATTGAGAAAACACCAGATGCACTTCCATCCCTTGCGTCATGTCATCCGACTCTCCTTGGATAGTTTTATAGGAGACTCCAGGGTTTCGCACCTCGTGTGAAAATCCTATTCTGTACGTGGCCGAGTTTTGCTCACAAGGGCCCACGAAGCCCTACATTTATGTGCTTCCCTCGAAATCTGATCGTTGTGACCTCTCGCCAATCCAATTCCAAGGGGGGGAATTTGTAGATGCTGAAATGTGGTTAAATCTTGGAGGATGTTCTGAAAAGAAAAATCGAAGTCATATTCGAACCCGAAAGCCCGGTTCGAAGGGCCCGGAAGAGGTGCGCGGAAAAAATTGAGTAGTGCGTGAAAAAACATGTCCCACGCGTAACGTCTTGGGATTCATGAAGGGTCCTAGCACCAGCACGAAATAAATTTGCGCCCCTGCCCCGTGCGACTGATATTTTTCACCGCCGCATCAGTCATGCAAATATTGCGCAAAACCCTGAATTCTGCACCGCTGGGTGCCTATAAATAGACGAGGACCCACTTTCTTTTTGGGGGCTGAATAATTTGAACTGCCTCTCATGCATGTAATTGAGATTCCACACATGTGAAATATGGCCTTCATGTATGGTTCTTTTTCACACCATGTCACCCCGGGATCCGCCTTCGAGAGAGATTCCCCTGGTTTCGACTAAAACTCCAAACCCTTTGGGGGCTGCCTCTTGCGCGCAATACCTTCCGGGCACGCAAGTCGGTTAAGCCTCAAGAAATCCTTCCTTTGCGGGAAAACCTCTTTCATGGAACACAATCCTTTATCTTGCGTGCAATCCCTTCCAGTCGTGCGCAATACCTCAGCCCCCCTATTTCATGCAAGGAACACTGATTCCGCACCAGCCCGACCCTTTTCGCACAGTTACCCTTTTTCACGCAATCCTGAGAGTTGTGTGCAATCCCCATGGCCCTTCTCCTCAGTACCCCCTGGCACCCCCCTTGCACGAGTGCCTGATGCCCTTCTCCTGGGTGCCATTCACATGTGTCTAATGCACCCCGAGCATCAGCATCATGGATGGTTTCCCCGTGCGACCTTCCAGGATCTTAAAAAGTAACTTCAAAGTCTCTTGGAAAATCCTTCCTGTTGCTTTTCTTTGCCTCATGCTTCTTCGCATAGGCACACTAATTTATATTTCTTCGTCGAATTGCCACGCTAATGTGGACCCCTCGATGGTTCGCTCTATGACACCCCCTTAGCACATCCTTTCCAGTACCATCCCTTCCGCAAGGAGTAGAGGGTACCAGTTATGTAAGTCATGGGGGTGCAGGGTAAACCCCACCTCGTCCGAGATGAAGGACGTTAAACCGGAAAGCACCTCATCCTTAAAACATGAAGTTTAACTATGATCTGACCCCGTGCCTCGCACTCAGGGTCCCACCGCCTTTGACATTCTCCATGCCCACTCGTCCCCACAGGGATGAGGTCATCCCTCACGGGGGGTGATTTATTGGAGTGGTGTCTGTTCACGGGAAAGGGCAGCCACCTTGGTGTAAGCCCCAACCTTTCCCTCCAAAAGGAAGCACCTCTACTCCTCCTCACTTCCTCGGTGCCAAGGCCAGTGGAGGGAATGATATGGAATGGGGCCCCTCCTCTCTTCCTGGGTGCCAAATCAATCTCCCGCTGTGATTTGTCACCCTCAGGCCTCCATCATGGAGTAAGTCCTGACACCATGGTCCACTTAACGTGTAAACCCCTTTTTTCTTCCCACAGATGCACCCTTCATGACATGATCATCAGGTCTCTGTTACCTCTTGTTTCTCACACTGAGCATGAATCCCGTGAGATTAGAGTGAGTACCGACTGTGACACCATCTTGGACCGTCTTAGAGAATAATCCCCAAACATCCCTAACTATGTAGACTTTTATCCAAGATAATTCATGGTATGTAGGAAGCCTCTACAAGGTTTAAGCCCCCCCCCCCCATCTTGGGCCGTCTCAGAGTGTAAGACCCAACCATCTAAAACTGCGTGGACTTTGATCTGTACTAAGGCATGGTACGTAGGAAGCCTCTACGAGGTTCAAGACGCACCATCTTGGGTCGTCTCAGAGCGTAAGCCCCAACCATCCCGAACTACTGGGACTTTGATCCATGCTAACGAATGGTACGT
Organism: Viscum album; assembly: GCA_963277665.1. NCBI lineage: Eukaryota > Viridiplantae > Streptophyta > Magnoliopsida > Santalales > Viscaceae > Viscum > Viscum album. The sequence continues at coordinate 1,790,446,431 of OY728146.1, forward strand.
AGGTTCAAGCCCCACCATCTTGGGCCATCTCAGAGCGTAATCCCCAAACATCCCGAACTATGGGGACTTTGATCCGTGCTAAGGCAAGAGACGTAGGAAGCCTCCACGAGGTTCAAGCCCCACCATCTTGGTCCATCTCATAGCATAATCCCCTACAATCCTGATCTATGAGGACTTTGATCCATGCTATGGAATGGTACGTAGGAAGCCTCCATGACGTTCAAGCCCCACCATCTTGGGTCGTCTTAGAGCATAAGCCCCAACCATACTGAACTACAGGGACATTGATCCATGCTAAGGCACGGTATGTAGGAATCCTCCATGAGGTTCAAGTCCCACGATCTTGGGCCGTCTTAGTGCGTAAGCACTAACCATCCCGAACTACAGGGACTTTGATCCATGATACGGCATGGTATGTAGGAAGCCTCCACAAATTTCAAGCCCCACCATCTTGGGCCGTCTCAGAGTGTAAGTCCCAACAATCCCAAACTACAGGGACTTTGATCCGTGCTAAGGCATGGTACATAGGAAGCCTCTATGAGGTTTAAGCCCCACCATATTGGGTCGTCGTTGAGCGTAAGCCCCAACCATTCCGAACAACGAGGTCTTTGATCCATGCTAAGGCATGGTATGTTGGAAGCCTCTATGAGGTTTAAGCCCCACCATCTTGGGCCACCTCAGAGCATAAGCCCCATCCATCTTGAACTACAGGGACTTTGATCTGTGCTAAGCCATGGTATATAGGAATCCTCCACGAGGTTCAAGCCCCACCATCTTGGGATATATTAGAGCGTAAGCCCCAACTATTCCGAACAACAAGGACTTTGATCCATGATAAGGCATGTTACGTAGGAAGCCTCCACGAGTTTCAAGCCCAACCATATTGGGTCATCATAGAGCGTAAGTCCCAACCATCCTGAACTACGGGGACTTTGATCCGTGCTAAGGCATGGTACATAGGAAGTCTCCACGAGGTTCAAGCCCCACCATCTTGGGCCGTCTCAGAGCGTAATCACCAACCATCCGGAACTACGGGGACTTTGATTTGTTCTATGGAATAGTACATAGGAAGCCTACCTGAGGTTCAATCCCCTCCATCTTGGGACATCTCAAAGCGTAAGCCCCAACCATCCTGAATTATGGGGACTTCGATCTATGCTAAGTAATGGTACATAGGAAGCCTCTATGAGGTTCAGTCCCCACCATCTTGGGCCATCTCAGAGTGTAATCCCCAACCATCCTGAACTACAAGGACATTGATCTATGCAAAGGCATAGTACGTATGAAGCCTCCATGAGGTTCAAGCCCCAAAACCCATTGGCCCCGACCGTCCTCGTGTCGGTGTGCGAAGCCCCAATCCACCTGGACCTCAGTTCTCTATTCAAGTTGGTTCACCGACTCCACTTTGGGCCATCTCAAAGCGTAATCCCCAAATGCCTTCATCCCGCATTATGTTAAACTGCACTCCATCCCGAACTACGAAGACTTGGATTCCGTTCCACGGGGATAAGTAGGATGCCTCCATGAGGCTCAAGACCATCACTCATCTCTCATCTTGATCTCTCCCTCGAGCCCATGTTCCTCGGGAAGATCATGCCCTAAACTGAAGGTTCCACTTCCTCTGGGTCCCATCCACGCATCCATTCTCAGGGGTCACCTCTTCAGGTGTTGCACCGTATCATCGAACTACACGAACTTTGATTCCCTACCATGGGGATATGTAGGAAGTCACATCGAGAACCAAATACCAAAGCCAACATCCATCCTAATTCTTACCCGGGTCACTACATCCCAGTAGGATCATGCCACTTCATTCCTTTCCACAGAATTCGGGATGCCATCCACATGCTAGCCCTAACATCGGTGTTCCCTCCATGGGATTCTTCAATATGATCTACTCAAGCTAGTGTTCCAATAAGTCTGATCTGTATCCACTGGACATTAAACTTGTGGCATACCCCGTGTTAAACATGGAAAGCTGAGGAAAAACTCAGATACATGCATGTGGAATACAATTCCCCGTGTTCTATGTGGGATGCCTCCGGCTTTCGTTCCCTCTACAAGCCATGTGATAAGGGAAAGAAGACAGACATGCCAATCCCCAACGTCAAGACATGCCAGTGATGCCCCAACGTGATTACTCTCCTAACCAAATGTTTCTGCCCTAACCAGACTCCTTGGAAGGTCTTGGCAGAATTAGCGTAATTAACTGGTGTGAATGAAGATATGGAGTTGGGAATAGGTTCATGAGCTACATTTTAAATCTGCGAGGGAGACCCGGACTAGGTGAAGAGCTCTGAGGAGGAATCCATAGAAGGAAGAACCGACATCCCATCATCCCATTTCGATCAAGGAGAAGACGTCTCTGAGTAAGGAGCGGATGCCGCCCACCTTTGTAAAGTGAGAATGCAGGTAAAATAGAAGTGCGTCCTCTGCATGACGGATGCGCGTGCCCCGGAAAAAGCATCATAAACACTCAAATATAAGATTATAAAAATAAAAAACATATGGTTTCTTAGATAATTTATGTAATTAATATATATTTCAATGTCCAAGTATCCTATGCCAGATCTATGAATCATTTGTCTTAAAATTTTGAGAATTCACTTTCTATTTACGCAAGGAATTAAGATCCAAAGTATAAAAACTATCTATTATCAGTGTTCTAAATTTAATAATTTTATCATTTAAGATAGAATATGAATTATTAGGAAAATCAACATAAAATAAATCATCAAAAAATTGAGAAGTACTTATAATGATATGGTTTATGCCTTTATAAACAAGACTTTTTTTTATTGGGATTTCGATTGGATCTCAAATATTTCCAACTCCACTAATCACTCCTTTTTCATTTAACAAAAAGTTATTAGACCACTATCAATTTGAGTGAGTGTATGAAAATTTTATGAGTCTCCATTCATGTGTAAAGAACAACCACAATCCTTAAACTATAAAATATGTTTGTTGTTGTGGTATTTTATCAACAACAAACATTTAAACATTTGTTTATTTTGGTAGCCATATTTTCTTGGGTCTAGCTGTGTCAGAATGAAGTGATCTAGGAATATATACCTACCTTATTTTTCTAATATTTGTATGATTAGTTTCAGAAATACTTTTAGAAATGATATAATTTTTAATACTATAGATATAAGGATTTATAAAAAATGTTTTGAGTGTAATGACCTTTTATTCCACAATAATAGTAGGTAACATTTTATGAATTTGGAATAAAATAATATTTCTATAATTTTTATTTCTCACCCTTTCTTCCTATTACAAACATTTCTCTTTTAATAACATTGTTTCCAAGAATTTTATTCAGAGTTTTATATCCTTTAGCCAACATACTAATAGCACTTTTCTAATAATCTACTTCGTCCTATAATTTATAAATCCTTTTTTCATGATCAACTCTAATTAATGTAGAAGAATTGAATTTTTTATTTAGTTATTGATTTTGTTTTAGCATTGTGTCTCATTAACCTAAAATAACATTGTGAATATTTTTTAATGATTTATGATTCTTTATTAATGAATCATATCTCTCATACAACATTTAATAATGAGTAGTTAATTTACAATTTGATAAGAAATCAGGGTCAGAGGTAGAAGAGTAATAAGATTATATATATTTTTTCTTCCTTAGCCCTAAATCACATATTTTCTTTAATAATTTCTGGATCCTTTCCTCAATCAGATTTCGACAGTTGTTTGAGTATTCCAATACACTCCATTTATATTTCATAGTTATTTTTCCTTTATTCTCATAATTTCGATTCTTCTTATATTTCTTTTATGTCCTCTTTATTTTATCTTCCAATTAGGGGAAATATGGTCTCATATGACCCATATTTTTTTATTTATAACATATTAATTATCTTGTTCCATTTTAAAATATATTTAAGGATTTTTTGAAGCCTCTTTTCATCTTTAGAACATTCTAAAAATTATGTCTTGTTGATCCAGTTATATTTTAGATTCTAAAGAATCTATATTATTTCTGTTGATTTCTTATTTTTATTTTATTTCATTCTTCTAATATGTCATCATAAGAGCGATGTTTTACATTTTTTACTATAATATTAAAATATTTATCTTCATATTTAATTTCTGCTTTGTACATCATCAATGTTCCAATTAATTACGTTACAGTCCAATTCTTGACAGATGTTTATTGAAGTATAGCTGTATATATTCTATTTCATTTTTGCAGGTAGTACTCTAAGAAATTTCAATGCTTGTTTTGATTATGAAATTGGATCTCCAAATTCAGAAATATTGTTGACAATTTATATTAACTGTTAATTCATTTGTGTGATGATTTCACCATCAAACATTCTAATGGTTTCGAACATTATTTTTTCAGTTTCATACCTCATTTGTTTAATATATTGTATTCCTTTATTAGAAACTATGATTTTTGTCCACATTTTAGTGACATTTGGGTATTTTAAAACTCAGTTTAATTCATCAGGTCCAAGTCTACATATGATAGGATTCATTGCCTGTAAGTTGTTATCATTTTCATCTTCTATTGTGGAATCCCATGTTTCTAGTTTCTCCAGAATCACATAATGGGTGATGATCATTGAATAGAATATGAATCCCAAATTCTTCAGATAGATGGACATTATTGTTTTATAGCATCCATAGTTTTCACCATTAAAATATAGAGCTCAAATCCTAGAAATTCCTTCTCTGAGATCATCCACTGATATTTTATTTATATAGGAAATCATATTTTAAGCTTGCTAGATATTTTTTGTTAATGCTAACATTTGATACTAGTTGTTAGGTCGTTATAATAAAAAGATACATAAGAGGGGGGTGTATTGTGTATTTTCATAAATCTTGATTGATTATGGATTTTTCTTATTCTTTACGATTGATGAAAATAAAGAGTGTTCTTTATTATAATTAATTAAGAAGTGGATAAATAAATAACATGAACACAACAATTTATACAGTTATTTCGGGCATAGAGACCCCCCATAAACTCCACTAACTCTCTCTCTAAAATCATGGTAATTTTCACTAGAAGGATACTCTTTTCATAAGATCTTCAAAATAACAACTGAGTGTAGGTAGTTGAAACCATTAAAACAATCCTAAACTAATAATTTTGGTTATTTTATAGGGAACTGGTTATCTATAGATTTTTTTCATGAATATAACACTTAACCAAAACTGAGTATGATTAGTTTAATGTCAAATAAATCAAAATAGTTTTATTTTTTGATGGAACATGTTGAACTTCACAGTTGTGGAAAAAACTTATTGAATATGGATCATCTTCATTGATAAGAACCATAAAGTATAAATAGATTTTAATAAGTCCCTATTAAAAAATATCTTAAAAAATTAATAGAAACAAACAAGCATCGGTTCAGAGAAATACTAGATTTAAAGATATTTCTTCAAATTATAACCTCTTTCAGAAAATAATAGAGGTTATTGTTCTATGCAGTAGATATATAAAAAGGATTTCAATAAAAGTATGGAGTTTGTAAATATAAAATGCATAACCATTGAATATAATATATCACTATATATTTTATTTATGAAAACAATCTAATCATATATATATATATATATAAATATTTTTATTTTCATTGAGGAGATAAAAAACATTTGGCAGATCTAAATATTCAAATCTGAATAGACTAGGGTGTCTTAACATCCCTGAAAAATAATAATGATTTACTTTGTTAAATAAGTATCTTCAAATCAATTATAATGATAGTTTGAATCTCTCACAATAGAGATTTTAATTGATCTTTTTTTATTCTGTCAAGAATGTTCCGAAATCTTGGGTAAAATTGTAGATTAAATCTTCATTGTTGAATAGTCAATCACGGAGTTCCTTAATATAGTGAAAAGAAATGAAATGTTGGTTTGAAAAACTAGGGTTGAAGTAACGTACATTTGTTTATTAAAAAATAAAGTTGATGATCCATATGTTTGTCTCCTCAGACACTAGGTTCCTTAAAAATTCTTCGTTCCTAAACCACTCTTTTATTTCAAAAAAAGTATGAAATTTTACTTACATAAGGTTATTTAACCATACATTTAGATAACACAGGGTTGATGATCCATACATGTTTCTCTAAAATGTATGGTTCATTCTTTATGTGTTTTTCAGAATGTAGGGTTCATTTTTTATGCTATGCTTACTAATGTTGGGTATGAAAAATGTTTATAGAAAACACGAAAACACTTCACGAACATTTTTAGGAATATTCCTTGAGGATTAATAACTTCAATATAATTCCAGAATAAATATTTCCAATAATATTAATTTACTGAAATTAAATCAATGAAATTTTATTTGAAAAAAGGGTATTTTTGAGCATGAAAATCAATAAAATTTATATATCATCTTGAAGTAAATACATGCCCAACAACATAAAATTATTACTATAGATTTAAAATATATACCATTTTTTCAAATGAAGCGTACCTCATCATTGATTTATGGTTGGGGTATGTTAGTTTTGTTGCTTTCTGTTTATTTTCAGCACTGAGTTCCTTTTTAATAAATTAAATATTCTTAATAAAAGGGATCAATACACGATTTTTCAAAAAAAAAGTACCAGTCACAATGTACCTAAAAATATTTATCATCTATATTCCCAATAAATGCATCCCTCGCTTGTTGGTTTATCAAGTGGGCATTCATCTAAAGTGGGTGGGGGTTTATTTTCCATTCAACATCAATGACATGATACTTCATAATAATTGTTTTAAATACTCTATAATCCTTTCCAATGATCATTAATACAAATTTAATTCATAAATCATCTATTAGAAATGCACTATGGAAGGGATAATAATGAGTAAGTCAATATTTCATTATGATTTTTTGTAAAATGAAGAAAGAATATAATAATTTCACCATAATGTATTCCCAAATTGGTATACTAAGCATGGGTAAAACATTATTCCATGAATGAACATCAATCAAAATGTTCATGTGAGTGGTAATCCCAATGTAACTACAAAAAATTCACTTGTTAGGGCTAAAAGGCTTGCTAGGTGTAGTCCATCCATCCTTAAATTTAATGCCTTTGTTTCTCACTATAGTAATGTTTTCTAACATTGTCATTCTAAATTTATTATGTTATTTTTAGGACATAGTTTGTTCACCAACTTCTGTTTTCTCATCTTTAACATCATCAATATGTTATTTCTATGAATTAGTAGCATCGGCATGTGCATATGGTTGTTGTTCCTTTTCATTAGGAGAACATGCATGTTGATAGACCTATTTTTCATTAGTTTAGGGAGCATAAACAAATGCAGAAGTCATTATCTACAGAATTGGTTGAATATTTAATTTATATTAAAAAAATGAAGTAGTTAATAGATAATAATATGAGGTAACAAAATGTATATTACAAAAAATACAACATGGTTATTAAACTCTATTTTTTTAAATTTTGTAGGGATTTAAACCCTCAATTGAGTATCCACATCACTAAATTATGGTATCAACTGACATACAAGAACATGTATACATTGGGACCACTGAGAAATGATTTTGACGTCCCAATGAAAGGTTAATCATCGGTTGAATTGATATTTTACCCTAGAGTGGTTTTTATTGATAACAGAACAATTGAAAATGTTCGATTTGTAGAAGTTGAAACATAAAATACTTATCCTAAAAGTGATTCTTTTATAGATGGGTGGCCTTTATACCTTTATTTACTAAAATACACATTCATGAATCTCAATTAATATGTTTTAACCATGCATATTTTATTAACTCATTTACATTGAAAATATAGGCACATGAAATTTTTTATAATACACCTTTAATTTTGTTTGATTATTTTAAAGTATTCCATATTTTCATAAATTACATTTGTATCCTTGGAACTATATAGACACATTAATTCAACCAAAAGTGTCACTACACAATTTTTCGTGATACTTCATTCATCGTGTTTATATGAAAATTATTTATTACCATTAATTACATAACCATTATAAGATAATACAAGAACACTTGGTCCTTTGACTATCCGTAAAAGTCTTTCTAATATTAAATCCATATTTTACTTGAATACTTGAGAATATAGTCTCAAAATCACACAATAAATTTTTGATTATGTGTATTTTATTACGTACCCTAATCTGGAACTCCCTCTCACAAGTCCAAAATGGGTTGGTTACAAGAGTGATAGTTGAATAATCCACACTCTAGGGGCTTCCGACTAGAAGTGGGGGTGTGATATGTACTTATGGGAGATGATACACCTTGGTATAGTGTAAAAATTGTGGAATAATCCATAATAGTGAATATCATAGTAACAGAAAAATAGTGGAAATAATATATAATACAACTATGAAAAAAAGGAATTAATAACATATAATGACGAATCATGTAATGACTAGATGAGATGAATCTAAATGGAATACTAAAAACTATTCAACAAAAAGAAACAACTGACACTAAATAAGTCAAAATGATATTGTCCACTGACCCCATGTCGGACCCATATCAAAACTCCAACCCACCCAAAAAAACATAATCAGCAAGAGGGTCTCTTTCCATTGTTTAAACATGCATCCATGTAATCACCCCAGGTACCAAATAGTGGCCCGAATACGCAATACTACAAAATTGGCCATTAGAATCACTAAAATTGGCCATTATTTATGGTTTAAAAGCACTGACTATCAATGAAATATTAAAAGCCATGGTATTTTTTCCTGTCTAAAAAATATCTGATAAATATTTCCTTTATCAGTTATTATTTTAGCACTGATAAAGGGAAACTTTATCAGTACTTTTGTTTAGCACTGATAAAGGGTACCTTTATTAGTGGTTTTAAAGGATTTGATAAAGGAACAATTTATCATCTCAATTATAAGATCGAAGAAATGAATCATTTATCAGAACTGATAAAGTAACTATTTGTCAGTGCTATCAAAAGTGCTGATATAGGGGTATACTGTAGTATGTTGTAACAGCACTCAAAAGCGCCAGGGAAATATGACATAAAAACACACCAAAACACTAGAAACACCAACAAATAGTAAAAAATCATGTACCAATATAGAATTTAAATGAAATGAAATTCACAACACAAAAACAAGAAAAAACACTACATTACTGATATTTCAAACCCTAGTTTATACAAATATATAACTACTAATTATTACATACTTTCAAAAACATCAACGTTACTTTTTATTTTGATCTTGAACCAAAATCATGCTATTTCCGAACAAACCACCATTGCTTGAGAAATAAAACACACATGTATAAGAAGAAATTATTTTGTAAGTAATAATATAAAGAAAAAAATTAAAATAAGGTGTTAATTTTAAACCAAACATTTAGTCATACCAGGAACACATTATATCAGATTGAGATTTGGTCAGTTCTTATACTTCAAAACATTTCATATTCTTATTCAAGAATTATCTCTATGAATATTAATTAAATAAGTGTACGATAAATCCCCATGGGTGTAGCGTAGTGTTTGTGTCGTGTGGGGGTGTGTGGTGAGGTGATGCATGTTTTAAACTAAAATGACACTTATATATTGAAAATATGCACTTGGAGTCATACCAGTCACATAGTATGTTGTATTAAGGTGTGGATGACTAATAAATGTCTTAAATGTTTTATGGATCATTTAACTAAAGTATCAAAATAATCCCAATGTGGTTTATTGGTTTTGAGTACATCACTTTTTTTTACTAAAATTTCATTTTAAACTAGAAACACACAATTTGACTCATATTGATCACATCATGTGTTTTTTTGATGTGAAAAAGTCATAAATGTCATAAATTATTTAATAATTTATTTATTAAATTATCTATAAAATTTGAGTACATTTTCTTGGTTTTCAATGTGTAGCACTTTTTGAACAAATATCTCCTTTTTAAACTGATAACGGACACTTTGATTCATATAGATCACCCCATGTGTCAGATTGAGGTGAGGATGATTCCTACATGTTCCAAATTATATATGAATCATTTTACTATAGTATTAAAGCAATCATGAAGTTTTTTATTAGTTTTTATTAGGTCCGATTTCAATTTTACTAAAATTGATATTAATTTTAAATAAAAAGGTGCATTTGGAGTCATACTTATCACACCATGAATCAGATTGAGAAGAAGCTAATTATTGTATATCTGAAATGATTTATGGATTTTTCTCCTAAAGTATCAAATAAATATGAATGTGTTTTATTAGTTTTGAATATTCCACTTGTCTTTTTTTTTCTAAAATGTCATTTTAAATTAGAAGCACGCAATCTGAATAATAACGATCACATAATTTATCCGTTTGATGTGAGACCAATTTTGTAAACATTAAAGATGAATGATAACTTATTTTGCTTATTTATCTAGAAAATAAAATCATGAATGATTAGTTTTAAAAGAATGATACTTTTTGAACAAAATTATCGATTTTAAACTGATATCACACACTCTGAGTCATATCGGGAACATCATGTATCAGATTGAGGTGAGGATTATTCCTACACATGAAAAATGAATTATAGATCATTTATGTAAGTTATAAAAATAATAAGAATACTTTTTATCAGTTTTGAGTAGGTTAGCTGTCTATTTTACTAAAATTTATGTCAATTTTAAATACAAAGGAGAACGTGGAGTCATATCTGTCACATCGTACACCAAATTTAGGTGATTTTGATTACAAAATGTATAAATAATTAATGTATCATTTTAAAACGGTATCAGAACAATACAAATTCATTATCTATGTTTTGATTCAGCCACTTTTCTTTTTTACTAAAATTTCATTTAAACATGAAACATAAACTTTGACTCATATCTATGACACCATATATCGGTTTGACATGAGATCAATTTTTACATGTCAAAAACGACTAAAGGATCATTTTACTAAAGTATAAATAATATCCAATCCTATTTGATCATTTTATATGGAGTGAAATGTTTTGAACTAAAATGTGGATTTTAAACCCATAATGGAAACTTTGATTCATATGGAGAAAATCGTGTATCAGATTTAGGTGTGACTAATTACTATACATCCAAAATGATATATATATCATCTCTATTGTGTATAAAAACTATCATACTGCATTTTATGAGTTTTGAGTTGGTTAATTTCCATTTTCTTAAAATTTCTGTCAATTTTAAATAAAAAGACGCACTTAGAATCCTACCAGTCACACCGTGCATCGAATTGATGTATCGATGATTCTTAAATGTCTCAAATTATTTATGGATTATATTTATAAAGTATAAAATCATTAGGAATGTGTTTTCATAGTTTTGAGTTTGTTAATTTTATTTTTTATTAAAATTTCATTTTAAACTAGAACAATGCACATTGACTCATTCTGATCACATAATGTATTGGTTCGTTTTGAGATTGATTTGACACATCACAAATAATATATAAATATTTTTCTAAAATTATTATGAAAATAATAGCGTGTTTGATTGTTTTTTAGTGAGTGACACCTTTTGAACTAAAATATCGATTTTAAATTGATAACAGACACTTTGAGCGATATCGGTCACATCGTATATCAAATCGAGGTGAGGCAGGTTCCTACATATCCAAAATGACTTATGGATAAATTTTTAATAAGTAAAAACAATATTAAATAATTTTATTGGTTCTTAGAGGGTTAGTTTTCCATTTAACTAAAATTGATGTCAATTTTAAATAAATAGTTGTAGTTGGAGTCATACTAGTCACACCATGCATCAGATTGAGGTGAGAATGACTCCTACACGTATTAAATGACTTAGGGATCATTTTCATAAAGTATCAAAACAATATTAAGTAATTAAATCTATTTTGAGTACATCACTTGTGTTTTTTTCTAAAATTCCATTTTACATTGGAAACATGCACTTTGACACATACTGGTCCCATCATGTATCAATTTGGGGTGAAGCTGATTCCCAAAAATAAAAAATTATTTATAATCCATTTTAAAAAAATTATTACTAAAATATGATCATGTTTGATCATTTTTAAGAGAGTGACACTTTTTGAACTAAAATGTTGATTTTAAAATAATAACAGACACTTTGAGACATCTTAGTAACATTGTGTATCAGATTGAGGTGTGGATGACTCCTAAAAATAAATAATGAATTATGGAACATTATAATAAATTATCAAAACAATACAAATTCATTTTCTTGGTTTAGTGAAGGTCATCTTTCCATTTTACTAAAATTGATGTCAATTTTAAATAAAAAGATACACTTGGAGTCATATGGATCACACTATGCCTTAGATTGTGGTGTGAATGATGCCTAAACATCTCAAATGGAAGATGTATAATTTTACCAAATTATCAAAACAATACAAGTGTGATTTCTCAGATTTGAGTATATTTATTTTCTTTTTTTACTAAAATGCCATTTTAAACTGCAAACACGCACTTTGACTCATACTTATCACATCATGAATAAATTTGACCTGAGACTGATTTTGACACATAAAAAATGAATTATGAATATTTTTGAAAAGCTATCAAGAAAATATGAGTGCGTGTGACTGATTTATTGTGAGTGACACTTTTTGAACTAAAATGTCGATTTTAAACTAATAAGATACAATTTGAGTCATACCAGGAACATAGTCTATGAGATTGAGGTGTGGTAGTTTGTTACACATCCCAAATGACTTATTGATCATTTTACTAAAGTATAATAACAATAATAATATATTTTCTTTGTTTTGAGTATGTCAATTTCCCTTTATACTAAAATTAATGTCAATTTTAAATAAATTGAATCACATGGAGTTATACTGGTCACAATTTGTGCCAGATTGATGTGTGGGTGATTCCTAAACATCCACATGTCTTAAAAAATCATAACATACAATGATATAATTATTTCCATTTCATTTCATTATTGAACTTGCAATAATGTATATTTACTTGATGTTACTCGCCGAAAAAACATTCTCATTGTTGAAATCCAAAAAAGTATAGGAAGTTCATATGACCATTATATCAAGGGAAGTCACAAAAATTACCACATGAGCTGCCTGTACTCTTCTAAGTTTTAATGGTAAATTTTTTCATCTATGAACATTAAATCAATATGACTTCCAAAAATATCTGTGAAAAAACTAAATATGTATTAATAAAAATGAAAAAAAATTAACTTAAAAATAGTAGATGAAATAATTAAAAAATCAATTAAATAAGTTTTTGAGATTCACCTTTTTCATGATGATTGAATTCAATATTGATGTTGTTACTTGTTTCATCATCTCAGTTGCAGGCTCGAAGTTAAATCTCCCATGAGCATGAGAAGCTTCTAACAAACCACCCGCACTCAAAAAAATTGAATCCACCTATATAAGAAAACAATTATTATATGAGTAATAAACAAATATATGAAAAAATACATTAATTATATGGAAAATGACTTTACAATGAAAATAACTAGATTACCTCTATGATTGAGTAGAGACAACATCATTAATCTTTTTACAAAGTAATAAAAGTTGGATAGAAAGATTCTAAAATAAATGAACTATGAAATGAATAATGGAAATTATATGAATGTTCAATTATTATTTTTTTTGTAAAATAGAAAATGTATATCATAACATTATTTTTACATATTTCCAAAGTATTTACTTCATTATAGATTGTTATTCTATAGGATTTGTAACATCATTAAGTGTAGAAGAAATTTTTTTATTACAGTCAACCATTTAATTTAGATTATGTTAATATAGTAGAAAACATATAATGTTATTAGGAGAAAACAAGTATATCAAAAAATATTACCTTATCATTAAAATCTATTAGTTTTTTTAAATGGTTTTAGGGATATGGTTCTTATATCAAGAATCCATATCCCTTATTTGTGGTCCCCTATAGTGTATAAGGCATTTTTTACACTTGAAATTCAATGAACTGATTGTGATCTCTTAATTAAGGGGTCATCCTAAATTTAATTTTATTCTAACCTAACATTTGTGTTAGTCACCAACAGGTAAATCAACAATTTATTGTTTACGGGATCCAAGACATAAAATACTTGCACTGCTTGTGATGCCATTACAAATGGATCATCATTTTCCCCTTCCATACTAGAATTTACCTTCATGAATCCCAATTCATCAACTTTAACTACACTCATATTTTCAATCCATTTTCAATGGAAAATAAATACTTGAAATGTTTTATAATCCGGCTCATATATATGTTCGATAATTCAAAAATATGACATATTTTTAATAATTGGATTTATATCCTTGGAATAAGTTATGTGCATTGCATCCGACACATGGGTATCCCCATTGTTTTGAATCTTACTACCATCATCATTTTCTTTTTTATATAACATATAACCATTAATTATAAAACCATTGTAAATTATACAATTTTCATTTAGTACTCTATAAAGTCATTGAAGTTGTTTGACAATTAAATTCGTATTTTCAGATAAATCCTTATAAATTTGATCTCAGAACCGTTTTATCAATTATTGATTCTATGTATTTGATATCCATTATTCATCACTTGATGAATTCAAATCTCTAAGAATGTTTTTTTGGGATTCAATTTATGGATCAAAAACTTCACTATTATGTAAAATATAAAGGTTCACTTACTACTGATCTGTCAAGGTAATTAGTATTACATATCTTCCAAAAATACCTTTTCATATAAGGAATTCTCTTTGAAGAGACTTTGAGAGACTGATGCAATCAACATATGATAGGTAATCAGTACAGAATTCAAGATCTTCTGCAACAATGTATCATTAGAATATACAATCTTCTAGATAACATCAATTCTTGTCTTACCCTTTCAGAATCATCATATATAATTCAATGGGGTACATCTATCTGTAATGGATAACACCACATAGTTGAAAATATATTACAAAGAGAACCACTAGGTGGACCATTATATAGAAGAATGATGGTTGGACGAACGTCTGTAATTCACATAATATGACTGCAACCTCCTTATTCATGATTGAAAACTTCATTGGGTCTATAAATTTTCTGCATATGTATTTGAAAAAGAATCACATTCTGGTTAATTTATGTCACAAATTTTGAGGAATAAATCAATTTAAAGAAACAAGCATCAAATCTTGCATCAAAATATGATATTCATGTGATTTTAGTTCTTATAAATTCAAATTAGTCATTGACACAACCCTCTTGGTATTTTATGAATACCCATGTAGAACTGTTACACTATTAAAGAGAAGGATTTTTTTTTCCTATGTGGATAGTGTGTAATCTAATAGAGTAAGAAAATTAGGGATTTTACCCTTAAATGGTTCCAACTCTTCCCTTATCCCCATTTCAATCACTTACAACATAATTTTGATGCCATATTTAATTTTCCACAAACATTTAGTAATATTATAGAAACAAAATAAAATATATTTTTTCTACATGCATTAAATCAAGAAAATTTCTAACATATAAACAATTCCAACATGATAATTCAATGAAAATCATTATATTCTTCCAACCTATTTTTTTATGATTTTAAATTTCTTTTTACTAAAAATAGTTTCAATATATTTTACTTTATTGTATAATTGATCACCAGTTATTAGAGAGGTTATTGTACCTTATTTGATATTCCCATTGGATTACATCATTTAGGATTGGTATTTATGTCATCAATATAAAGCATTCCAATATCCTAAAATCATTTTCTTTGAGGAATGTTTAAACCAGAGTAATTATGCGTGTTTTTCACAAATGGGACACACCAACATTCATTTAGTGCTATAGACTGACCAATTTCCATATACAGGGAAGTCATTTATCATCTCACACAACATGGTCTTCAATGTGAATTCATCACTTGTATGAGAATCATACACTAAAACACCTATATTCCACATTAATCTCAGATCTTCAATCAATAGAGACAAATATACATCAATATCATTACACAATTTCTTAGGTACATATATAAGTAGAGAAAACATAACGTATTTTATATTCATGCATAACAATTTCACAAAGTTATAATTTACCATGATGATGGGCCATATACTTTAAGTAGTACTCTGTACACAAAAATGATTTATTCCATCTATAGATAATGCAAGACAATGGTTTCGTATACCATTTCAAAATTCAATATACTTGTAGTCAATTTTATTCCATTGAGAAGAAAATGTTGGATGAAATTGGTTACCATATTTAATCCTTGTATCTTCATGCCATGTTAATTGGCTCATGGTTTACTAAAATCTAGATAATCTTCTAAACCATGGAATGAAAGGAAAGTACTATAAATTTTTTGAAGTACTTGATTATTTTTTCTGATATCGATATGTGCCACATGTAGGGAATATCATGAGTGATTCATGGCCATTGTGAACAAATATGCATTCATTTCAAAAAGAATGTATTTTTTAGAGATCATTCCCATTGAACATAGAATTTGTTTAGAATCATGTTTTGACATGGTAGTTTATTTTATTCACATATCATAGCATTCAAGATACCGTGTAGTTTTGTAAAGCTATTATAACTCCATATTCTACCATATTTCAAATTATATAACTTTAATATAGATGAAAATATTGTGTATTTAGTAAAAAATGTCTGAAATAGTCTCTTGGAATAACTATTTAACTCTTAATTATTTTTGGAAGATCATGAAGGTCTTCTTAAATTTCTATTTTAATTTCATCATTGTGATCTCCATCATCATTTACACTATTATTCATATCAAATGATCCATAAACCAGAGTATTTTCCCAATACTTGTGAAAGACCAATTTTTATCCATGTTTAGTCTAACATTTATTGATCTGATATATTCTAAAAAAATAAGATGTTCTTCCAACTCTTATGGACTATTTTTTCTTGAATAAAAACAATGTAAACATTGACAAATAATTTGATAAGTATTGGGCATATGCTCTCTTGCAAACATGATGAACTCTTGAACTCCATCTTAATTTTTTTTGTAGAAATATTATAATGCATCGATTTTTGATACATATCCATCTTATTAGATTCATAAAATATAAATTTTTTATAACAAATAAATAACTACACATAAGATATTCACTATCAACAGTTAATGTTATAGAAAATTCTAATAAGGTAATCCCAACATTTGATTGTTTTAAAGAATTTCTGTATGATTCGAAAAAAATGGGTAATTAAATTTAAGAAAATAATTGCAAAAATATGGTTAGTGTTATCCACTAAATTTATTTAAAGGTCAAAGTTAGAAAAATGTATTTATCATGAGATCATCACCGAAACATTTATCATTTCATTTTTTTATTTGACACACATATTCCACTAATAAAAGAAAATAATCCTACTTTTTTTCTTTTAGTTGACCTATACAGAAAAAAAACATAAGTCTGTTGAACGTGGAAAAGAAATTGGATTTCCACAATGCCTAAACAAGTTCGATCTCACATCAGTACCTAATATGTTAATAGGTTCTAAAAGGGAGGAAAAAATGGTTTTATTGAGAATAAACTACTTGGTTACAATAGAAATGGAATAAGAGGATGAAATAGAAGAACAATGTAATGAAGTGAAATGTATTGCAAAAATTATAGGAGATGAAAATGACAGAATATGTTATTAGATGAATAAAATTTCAGAAGAATGAATAACATCTGACATAGAGATTTACATGGTTCAGGAAATGATCCCTTTATCCATAGAGAGGAAAACATTTCACAGGTTTTAAGAGAATAATTAATTAGAGTTTCTTAGATTTTCCCAAACACAAAAACCCTAAACCAAAATAGGATACGAAAGAATATGAAACAATATTTCACCAACCTCTATGAAAGTTCATTTTGGTATAGTGAAATGTGGTTGGAAGTCTGTATCACTATAGTTTCACAACCACTCAAGTCTATGGTGCTACAGTGGCTAGTGGCTAGAAGTATGTGGAGCTATTGTGCTAATAAATCCAATGTCCGAGATCTTTTAGTAGTCTTTCTAAAGTCCACTCTACTACAGTGCCTAGTTGGTGTCATCTGACCAGTTCTGTTATAGTTATTCAGAGTTTCTACAGTGCCCCAAAATTAGGGCATGGGGCCTTCACTCCCCAGATCCCCAATATAAATTTGCATGCATGTTCATATTATGAGTTGTAAGAATTCGATCCAACAACATTCAAAGAGGACCAAGATAAAAAAATCCAAAAAAATGGAGGATAAGAGGAATAATCTACATAGTTCACCCCTAGAGCCAAGGAAAAGGCATCTACTATAGAAACAGATAAAGACAACAAATGATTCCCCCCACCTACTATCACAAACCCTCATTTAATATGTCCAACCATTGCTCTCATCTGATCAAAATAATGAAAAGAAAAACCAATTATTTAAAGTGGATCAAAGTTCCAAGATATTTTTTGTCCAACCCTTATATTAGAATTTACGTCTGATTTTATCTTTCAATAGAGGTGAATTGTAAAAGTTATTGTACATATGAAGTGAAATTTTATAGATCTACTATTCATATTTTGGAAATCCTTTCAAATTTTCCAATATAATTCTATCTTAAGTCAGTTCCCTAGCGACATGATTACTGGTTGACAAAAGAATAATACCTAAATGTAACAATCTAAAGTAACAATATATCTGCCACAATTGGAATTGTGTGTTTCATTTGGGTTTCCTAATTGAGAAATTCCCCTTGAAGTTGAAAATATTTATTTTTGTTTTCAGATGGATGATTTGAAATATAATTATAGAGTTTTTTCTATGATGAATTATTTTCTAGTTCGGTCTTCCATCTCTTATGCATTTGATGAAGTATTTAAAGAATAGTATCATGGAAATAAAATCATCTTCAATGTTGACCAATACCCATAGTAAAACTATTGAACATATCAATAAGTGTCTTATTCCCCAATAAAAATAATTTATAAACTCTCATTCCAAACAATGGGGAAACAATAGGAAGAAAACCAAAAATCACACAATAAGAAACACCAGACATTACATTAACAATTATGGATATCAAACACCAAAAGACTTCTATTATAAGGGCCACAAAAGAATGTATTAACCTCTATGGAAACCAAAAAGAGGGAAATAATCACCCACAAACCCATATAGTGGCTTGTTTAGAAATAAAAATACAGAAAAACATGATATCATTTCTGATTCAGCACAAGAGATCTCATCTTAAAACCCTAACATTTTCCTGTGAAGAGAAAATTCAAATAGAAAAATTCCTATGGGATTGGGATGGGGAACTTCATATTCAAATTTTTTTTATGGTTCCATTACTATTAGAGGATGAATAATGTTTCCTTATCAACTAATTATAATATTTCCTTCAATAGAGAGAAAACTGTCTCTTTAAAATTAAGGAAAAACTCCACACAAATTTCCCCTTCTTATGAAAATAATTGGTGTATGTCACGACCCATCCTCTGGGGCCCGTATCGTGACTACCCCATGCCCAAATTCTGTAGTCCAGAGATGGAGACTAGCACCGAAAGGTGTATTCCCTAAAATGGGGAAGTCATTGCCTTTATAACCTGTAAACACACTCAACCAAGCACACAAAAAGATACAAACACAAGTAAACTGTAAAGAAAAAGGAGTGCTAAAAGTAAGAAGGGCTGGAATAGAATCCCAACAGCAAAGGTATAAGTAGAACTAAAATACAAAACAAATGAAGAAAGATAAAGACAACTATTAGGTCATCCTTTGAGGTTCTAACCTGAAGGGTAGGTACAGATCACCTCCTCAGCGCTCCACGTCTGTCCGTCTCCTCTACGTACCGACACGCCATATGGTCCACCTCTCGACACTATCCAGTCATGGTACCCTCATACTTAGTGAGTTTTGTCCATATTGTTTACCAAAAACAACAAGGATCAGGCATAGCCCTTGCAGGGGTGAGTATAAAGATACTCAGTTGGGACCCTGAGACCCTCAAGGTCTCACAAAATCCACAAAAGATAAACCACATATCATGAAATCAACTGACATCCCTACTTAGGTATATGTCCTTACATATACCTAAGTTATCATGTATACCCATCTCAACCATGAGGAAACATAGGGTCCATCATAAAAGGCCAAAGATAAACTGTTCCATAAAGAACGGAATACCAAAAAGGTAAGTACCACACAGGTACACCACATAGAATAATACCACCAAGGTATTACCATGAAGGAAAGTACCACACAAGTACAAACTCATCTAACACCAGGAATAACTTAGGTACAATAGTAGAGTTGATTATATGTAACAACATTTTCATCTTACTCTGTTAAGAGGCATACCCACGAATGATCTCAAATCAGCCTCAGACCCACAGAGGATCGTAGTAAATTATCCGACCCAGATAGGATCCTAGTACCTCGTTAGACCCACACAAGAACCTAGTACATCGTCAAACCCACACAAGATCCTAGTACATCATCAATACATAATCAAACCCACACAGGATCCTAGTACTTCACTAGTACATCATCAGACCCACACAGGATCCTAGTACATCGTCAGTACGTCGTCAGACCCAAACATGATCCTAGTACATCATCAGTACTTTGTCATACCCACACATGATCCCAGTACATCGTCAGACCCACACATGATCCTATTAAATCTTCAGTACATAGTCATACCCAAAAAGGATCCCAGTACATCGTTAGTACGTCGTCATACCGAAAAAGGATCCTAGTACATTGTCAGTACATCATCAGACCCACGGTGGATCCTAGAACATCGTCAGCACATCTTCAGACCCACACAGGATCCCGGTACATCATCAGCAAATCATCAGACCCACACAAAATCATAGTACATCCTTATTACATCTTCAGACCCACACAGGGTCCTAGTACATCATCAGTACGACATCAGACCCAGACATGATCTCATTACACCATCAGTACATCAGCAGACCCACATAGGATGTTAGAACACCATCACAACCAGCTACATGATTCCCACACTAAGCTTGCATGGCTTCAGGAGGGTCCGCTATTGAAGCCACTGGTCAATACTCAAACTACAATGATGTACCATTAATAAGTATCTCAATGGAATTCCATGTCATAGGGGTCTTAATGCAACTAACGGTGGGTCAAATCGATGGTCGGTCAGTAAGTCATTAGCCTTTTAGTCCTGAGGGCCTGATTGGATTCATGCTCGATCCAATCCGACCATTCCAAAAATTTATCCAAACCATTAGTGGGGTATGCCAAAGGGACCGTATCACTCCAAGGTTTCCAGTGTCGTAGACTGTTCGTCAAACGGACACTCGGTGCTAAAGTTATGTCCAAAAGAGCGGAAATGGGTAAAGCTGGTCCGTATCCGGTCTGACCTGGTTCGGGTCGACCAGGCCCATTGGGTCCGGCCCGGCCTGGCAGCGGGGCGTCCGCAGTACGGCGTGTGGACTGCGTGGTAGCGCATGGGCCGAGGGGTGGCGCCGGGGATGTGGGGTGGCACGGGGGCCGTGGGGCGGGGCGTGGGCGACGGGCTGGCCGCTAGGCGGCGCGGGGTCCTTGATGCAGCGCGAGGGCCACGGGGCGGCGCATGGGCGGCGCGGGTGTGGCGGGGCGGTGCGGGGGCCGCGGGGCGGCGCGGGGGTGGCGGGGCTAGTTGGGGCCATAACGTAGTGGGACGGCCATGGTATGACGGTCCACTATGGCCGGCCGGATAGCTAGCCTTCCTCTCCGCATGGCACAGTTGTGCGCCGCGCCTTCGTTGGCGGCAGGTTCGTCCAACCATCCTTCCTTCACCGCTGCGGCGTAATTCACAGTTCTCTTCAATCGTGCATGCATGGTCACGCCATCGCCTTCATTATGAATAACACAACAAAAACTAAAGAAAAATTCATAGAGGTTCGGCTATGTTTGTTTGGCACACACCCTCCGTGTTAGGGCGGTAGCAAGCGGATTAATAAATCATGTATGAAGAACATCAAACCCTAAAACCTCAGGCAATGATTATTCCCAAACCCACAAAAAAAATCAACGGTGGATCAACTAGTTAGATATTTGATCCGCGTTCTTTGTTTAGAAGGGAAGAACATGGGAATCCACAATCACACATAATTAAACTCCTACATCGAATTTTTGTTGATGGAGGTCGTGAGATGGAAACAGCGAAGGCGAAGAGGATTCCCACGATCATCGCTTCCGCAATCACGCTTCTGAAGTCAGTTCGAACATCGTCCTCATTCCTCAATTCCAAAGTGCGTTCTTCATTGTAGAAGTTCTTCGTTGTAGAAGCGTAATGTTTCTCCAAGTGTTGGGCATCGGGACACTTTTCCAGCACTTCGTTGCTTGGTGAAGCCGTCTCAAATCCTCCTTCCAAGCTCAATATAAATAGAAGAGGGTGGGAGGTAAGTAACTATCATGGAATTTATGATGGTTCTTTTATTAGGAACCTTCTTAAATTCCAACGACGATGTTACTTAATATTTAAAAAGGGTCAAACCAATTAATTTACTTTAGTGCAATTAATTTGGAGGATTCCAAGGGACTTCCACACATTTAAGAGGGGTTTGAGTGGTCCCCACCACCATGAATTCACAAAAAGGGGTTTTAGTTCACGTAGTCCCCACCTCTCTAACCCCATGTGGGAGGTTTTCGTTCAGGTGGTGCTCACCTCTTATATATTTAGTTGGGAGGATAAAAATAATCGTTTATTTTATTTTTATTCCCATGAAAAAGTGCACTACTAACTTTCACCCTAGATCAACTGCCGTCGAGGTGAAAGTATCTTCAAATGAAAATTGACATTGCGATTTCAACAGTGTCCTCAGATTTTGATTCCGAGCATCAGGTCAAAAGTTACAAAACACCGCATTCCCGTTTACTGAACGTACCCGAAAAAAGTTTATAGAATTATTAACAATCACCCTTGACCCATGGACGTCAATGTTAGGATCTACCCAAGTGAAACACACCCGAACGAACCCAACGGTACTCTTGGATTTCCAATTCCTGTTACCATTTAAAAGTTATTGATTTTACAATAAAATAATTGTCACTTAATTATTTTATGTACGGTGAAAAACTAAAATTCACTAGTGGCCCACCCCAGCCAAATTTAGTTTCTGCTTAAATAAAGCATGCCCTAATGAGTTAAGTGGTGGTATCATATTTTCAATCTGAGCTACTACTTGTGAGCTATAAGCTTTTGAAAAATAAAATAATTTATTTAATTATTTTGTTTACAGTTATGCCATTTTTGGGTTTTCTCACAGGAGACCCACACCGAATGAACTTAAGTCGCGCCTAGGGTAAAAATTCCATCCTGAACGCAACGGTGCCCTCAGATTTCTGATCTGAGTAACTTTTTAATAGTTATTCGACTTTTTCAGAAAAAAGCTTATAAGCGCTATTTAAATTTTAACAAAACTTCGACAAACCATTCCGGGCACTCCGGGCCTTTGAATCTTGCGCGGTCAGATTTCGCGGTCTCAAAATAATCCCATATAATTAAAAAAAATTGTACAGAATTTTTGGGACATAACATCATCCCTAACTTAAGGATTTACATGCTCAAAATCCAAAATAAATTAAAAACAACCAAAAGAGGGTACTGAGCATTAATATAAGCCTCTCCTCCCATGTTCTCTCCTAGAGGTTCCCGTGCTACTAGGATACGCGCACCAGAGGTATCAAACGCCCATAAGGTACACACTTATGTCGATCATCAGTCTCCAATGGAACCTCCGTAAATGACGCCCCATCATCTATGTCCAACTCAATGTGGTAGATGATGTGAGATGTGTCATGCACATATCCTCTCGGCAAGGATACGTGGAAGACACCGTGCACCCTCTCCATCTATGGTGGAAGATCCAAGCAGTATGATACCTCACCTATCCTCCAAAGGATTAGAAAAAGACCGATAAAAATCAGTGATAACTTTCCCCCTTGGAAAAAAATCTACAAACCTCATCGAGTTGAGACTCGTAGGAGGACATGGTGTCTCGCATCCTGTCGGCAAAAGTCCTCTGCCGGCTCTGAGGAGTTTTCACTTTCTATCAAGTGAGGCGTTGTGATACAAAATCTTCCACTACTACTTCATCCCTGGACACCAAAAATGACGCTGAAGG
This sequence comes from Viscum album, assembly GCA_963277665.1. Classification (NCBI taxonomy): domain Eukaryota; kingdom Viridiplantae; phylum Streptophyta; class Magnoliopsida; order Santalales; family Viscaceae; genus Viscum; species Viscum album. The sequence continues at coordinate 1,790,470,511 of OY728146.1, forward strand.
TCTTGGTACATATTCACCGCACCGGGATGTACTTCTAGAGGGGATTTGTGGAACTCCCCCAACACATCCTCCTAAAGAGACTCTGATACCATGATACGTCCTCTAAAAAGAATGATGTTCTCCCCACCTTTAGAAAATCAATTAGGTGCCTGTCCTGTGGATATCTGAACACGTCAAGTCTCACAGTTAGTGTCCCCATGCTGCGCCTCCCTGACTTGCTGAAGAAGTGGTAGAGTGACTGTAATAGACTGAAGAAAAGCTGCTCCATCTCAATCCACAAAAGATATCTACAAAGCGGCCAGCTACTCCATCGCCTCACCTAGCATCTGCATACCAGACCTCATACTGAGTGAATTTTCTACAATGTTACCCTTCCTAAGAGTATAGACTATCTCAAAGTAAGAGTCCTAGAGGAACTCAAGACAATGTCGCTGTCTCAGGTTTAGCTCCTTCTGAGAGAAGATACACCTGAGACACTTTTGATCTGAGTAGACTGTAAAACGCTCGCCAATCATGTAGTGTAGCCAAATCTTCAAGGCGAAGACCACTCATGCTAAATCCAGGTTGTGAGTAGAGTAGTTCTGATCATGATGTCTCAGCTGTTGATAACCATATGCGATCACCGCTCACTGTTGCACCAGGACACATCTGAGCGTGGTCCTTGATGCGTCGTAGTAGACTATGTGCCTTATTCCCTCTTCTGGTAGCCTCAAGATGGGTGCACTATTCAGCCTCTACCTCATCCCCTGAAAACTCCACTGGAATCTCTTCGACCAAACAAAGGTTTTCTCTTTCTTATTCAATTCTTATAAAGGGTTCACTACCCTGGAGAAGTCGGGTACAAATCTTCAGTGGTACCTAGCCAAACCAGAAGTCACTCTCTCTTCAGGGAGGTATTCCTGGAAACATCTTTTGAAAAGATGTCGCCATGCTCTGTCACTCTTGTTTGGAACAGAATACTCAAAACTCCTCTGTATGAGTTTATCCTATGCTTTCCAAGTTCCCTTTTTCTCCAACCAAGGAAAACCCCATTCCAATGTCGTAGGTAAACCACAACCTTTTTTCCTAATACATTCAATCTAAGAATGAACTGTGGATGTCCAGTCCATACCCAAACTAACATCGTATGACCTCGACACTACCACCAAGATGTTCCAACCAAAACTCTTGCCTCAAGAGTCAAATCACACCATCGACGTATGTGTGATTATTGAGTCTCATTCCAAAGGTATATCTAGACGTGAGGGTCAAGTCAATGGTTTTACTAGAAACTCTAGGTCTTTGACAAGATTCTTGGAAGGAAGGAATGATTGGTACCTATATCTATTGATACAAAAACTAGTAGAAGACATAGACCGTAGCTCCAATCATTCATAGATCCCTTTGGTCTCACTCCTTGGCCGTATGTAGCTACTCTCTCTCCCTGTCCTCCAGCTCTCTGGGCCTGGTGGGGACTACAAAAAAGGGAGTGGTTGTGACATGTGGAAATGTACACCACCTCCTGCAACTCTCCTAGCACTGCTTCCACATCTTCTACCCTGCAGATTCATATGTCACTGTCACATCCTCTTCCCAAAACTACTTACATGTCCAATACTTTGAGACTAGTGCCAGTTTCATGCTTTCCCACTACTAACATTTACTGGCTGTATCCACTCAGCCAAATAACATTCAACCACAAAGGTTATCTCTAGCACCCTAACATAAGTAGGAATTCATAGAGGAATAGCGTTGGCTCGGATGTCCTTAAACACACCTCACTCAGAAGTCCGAGCCCTGAAGCACTGATCATATCATATTAATCGAGTACTATGAAATGTCGGTACACCTCGATGAATACTCAGCTACCGACATGTCATCCTGCCGAATCTGTAAAAGCTCTAGAGAACTATCAAACACCTCCTCAATCCAGGCCTCAAATTCCTTTGAGACGGGCTCTCCACAGAACCTGAGGGGTATCTGATGCTGAAACTCGCGCAAGGAACTAAGCCTATATGTGTCCTTTACTAGAAATGCCAGTTGTAACTATTGACCAATGGGTAGTGATATAGCTGACACACAACTCGAAGGTACTATCTCAGGTAATGGTCAATGTAACGAAGCCTCATCATTATGCAGACCATCCTCATGGTCACTCACTGAAAAAGACTAGTATCTAAGATCACCATGTTATCTTATGGTGTCTCAAATAGGCGAAAAACTCTTGAAACTTCCTCCAGCCAGCCCTCAGCTATGTGGGAAACTATCTCTCCTCAAAACCTCAGAGGCCTGTGCTGCTAGAACTCGTGCAATGTGCTAATTCGGCATGCACTTCCTGCTAGTGCGGTTTGTGGTATCTGCTGCCCCACTGGTGGTGGTGCTCCTGGTACACCACCCAAAGGTGCCGACATAGTAATAGGGCCCTGCATCGAAGCCTCGTCGCTCGATGGGCTGTCATCTTGTACTCTCTCGGGAGACCTATCTGGCTGTCTATGCAACAATATCTTGATAATGAACAAGTGCATCACTGTCATTTAGTTATACCTAGTGAGCTGACTCAAGAAGACACATGAAAAATTTTCAACACACACACACGCAATCTGTGTTTTCATGCACTGAGTCAGAAATCAAAATTCAGGGTCCTGGTGTATGGATATGTTAGCCACCACACCAACCCTAGATTCCCTAAACTAATAACCACACTCACAACACTTTACACTATTGACTTTAAAAATATCAAAGTCCATGTTCTATGGTATATCTGACTCCTATGATACCGATTTGTAACAACTGGGCCCTGGTGACAGCACAGACACACCGCCTTAACATGGTCATTGGGTCCTGGACCACAGGGTACCACCAGTTGCCCCATAGACACGTGGTCCCCAACCATGGTTCCACCCACATGCCTGAATGGGTCACCTGACTATTGACAGTCCCCACAGGCCAACACATGTCGTTTCTAGTGTGCTTTGTCCTTACTCACACACCCTGGGAAACTTCTCAAAAGGTCACCCATCCTAATCACTACTCTTTTCCAAACACGCTTAACTGTGGAGTTCTAATCAGACAGGCTCCTAAAAAGTAAGGTTCACCTTATTGACATAAGTCATATCATTTAGTCATTTAACCATTTATCATTTAGGGGAGTTACAATCACCCACCTTTAAAGCACAATGTCCTTGTTGGGGGACCTACATATCAACCCAGGTTGTGCACCACACATAAGGCTAGATACCACATATGATACCAATTTTTCATGACCCATCCCCCAGGGCCCATGTCGTTACTACCCCAAGCCCGACTTTCGTAGTCCAGGGGCTAGCGACTAACACAGAAAGGCGTATTCCCTAAAACAGGGAAGGTATTTACTTTATGACCTGTAAACACACTCAAAAAAACACACAAAATAATACAAACACAAGTAAACTGTATAGAAAAAATTGTTCTGAAAGTAAGAGGGGTCGAAATACAAGCCCAACAGTAAAGGTACAAGTATAACTGAAATATAATACAACTGAAGAAATAGGAAGACATGTACTGGGTCATCCTTTTAGATTCCTACCTGAAGGGTAGGTACAAATCGCCTCCTCATCCCTCCATGTCCACCCATCGCCTCTGCGTACTGACCCGCCATATGGTCCACCTCTGGGCGTCGTCCAGTCCTGGTTCCCTCTTCCTCAATCAGCTTTGTTCTACACCAAACAAAACAAGGTGCGGGCATAGCCCGTGAAATTTTGAGTATAACGATACTCAGTAGGGACCCCGAGACCCTCCAGGTCTCACAAAATCCACAAAGGTTAAACCACATAGCATGAAATCAACTAACAACCCAAATTAGGTATATTCCCATACATATTCCTAAGTTTTCAAGTATACCCATCTCAATCATGAGAAAACACAGGGTCAAACCAAAAATCCCAAAGCTCAAATGTTCCACAAAGGAAGAAATACCACAAAGGTAAGTACCACATAGGTACACCACATAGAAGAATACCACCAAGTTATTACCACGATTGAAAGTACCACACAGGTACGAACCCAGCTCACACCAGGTATAACTTTGGTATAGTAGTAGAGATGATTAGATGCAACTACTAATTCATCTTACTCTATTAAGAGGCAGACCCATGAAGGATCACAAATCATCATCAAACCCCAAGAGGATATTATTACATCGTCACACCCACATGGGATCCTAGTACCTCGTCAGACCCACACAGGATCCTAGTACATCGTCAGACCCACAAAGGATCCTAGTACATCGTTAGTACATCGTCATACCCACACCTGATCCTAATACATATTTAGTACATCTTCGGAACCACACAGGATCCTAGTACATCATCAGTATGTTATAATACCCACACAAGATTTTATTACACCTTTAGTACCTCGTCAGACCCATATAGGATCCCAGTACACCGTTCGTACATCGTCAGACCCACACATGATTCTAGAACATCGTCAGATGCACAAAAGATCCTAGTACATCGTCAGACCAACACATGATCCTATTACATCATTAGTATGTCGTTAGACCCATGCAGGATCTTTTTAAATCTTCAGTACATCATCAGACCCACACAAGATCCTAGTACACCATCATAGCCAGCTACAGAATTCCTGCACTAAGCTTGCTCATCTCTAGGATGGTCTGCTCTTCAAGCCACTGTTCGATACTCCAAAAACCCTGAAGTCCCATGAAGAAGTATCCTAATGGACTGCCACATCATAAGGGTCTCAACGTAATAGATGGTGCGCCAAACAGATGCCCGATCTATAAGTCATTATCCTTTTAGTCCAGAGGGAATGGTTGGACTCCTGCTCATTCCAACCCAACCATTCCCCAACATTATCGAAATCTATAGTGGGGTATCCCATAGGTATCTCATCACTCCATGGTTTCCATTGCAACAGACGGTTCTTCAAACATACACTTAGTGCCAATGTTGTGGCCAAAAGAGCGGAAATGGGTTGAAGTTGGTCTAGGTCCGGTCCGACCCGATCGGGGTTGACCGGACCCGGTTGAAGTTGAACCGGTCCACTAGGTCTGGCCCGAACTGCACTGGGATTACCGGCATGGCAGTTTGGTGGACGTGGTGCAACGCTGGGGCCACGGTGCAGCGCACGGGCCGTGGGGCTGCACGAGGGCCGTGGTGCAATATGGGGTCCGCAAGATGACGTGATAACTGCGGCGCGGTGTGAGGGCTACGAGGCGGCATGGGGGCCGCGGAGTGGTGCGAAGGCCATGGTGTGGTAGGGCAGACACTGTTTGGTGGTCTACCGTGGTGGGTCGGATGTCCAGCCTTCCACTCCACGCGGCGCAGTTGCACGCCCTGCCTTCGCCGGCGGCCAGTTCAGCCGGCCGTCCTTCCTTCACATATGCAACACAAGCAGCGATTCTATTCTGTCAGGTGGTGCGGTCTCATCGCTGCCTTTTTTGTGAATAACACAACAAAAACTGAAGAAAAACAATGTGGAGAGGTCGGGCCATGTTCATTTGGCCCGCACCCTCCACATTAGGGCGGTAGAAAGTGTCTTAATAAATATTGTATAAAGAACGTCAAACCCTACAACCTATGAAAATTAATATTCTGAAACCCACAAAAAGAAATCATATATCGAACAACTAGTTAGAGAGTTGATCGCGTTCTTTGTTTTGAAGGGAAGAAGATGGGAATCCATAATCACACATAATTGCACCCCTACCTCGAAGGTTTGTTGACAGAGGTCGTGAGATGGAAACTGTGAAGGTAAAGAAGATGCCCATGATCGTTGCTTCTGTAATCACACTTCCAAAGTCGGTTCAAATTTCGTCACCGTTCATCAATTCTAGAGTGCATTCTTCATTGAAGAAGTTCTTCGTTGGAGAAGCGTAGTGTTTCTCCAAGTGTTGGGCATCACAAGACTTTACCAGTGCTTCGTCGCTTAGTGAAGCCATCCCAAATCCTCCTCCAAATCTCCATATAAATAGGAGGGGAGAGGTAAGTAACGATCATGAAATTTATGACGGTTCATTTATTAGAAACCTTCCTTAATTTAAACGATGCTATTACATAGTATTTAAAAAAGGTCAAGACAATAAATTTACATTGGTGCAAGTAATTGGGTAGATTCCAAAGGACTTACCCTCATTTAAGAGGGGTTCAGGTGGTCCCCACCACCGTGAATTCACGAAAATGGGTTTTATTTCAGGTGGACCACACCTCTTTAACAACACGTGGGAGGTTTTAGTTCAGGTGTCCCCCACCTCTTTGACATTCAGTTGGGAGGATAAAAACAAAAGTTTATTTTTTTTTATTCCCAAGAAAAAGAACAAAACTAACTTTCACCCTCGAACAACTACCACTGAGGTGAAAGTCTCTTTAAGGGAAAATCAGTGCTGTGAGTTCAACGGTGTCCTTAGATTTCAATTCTGAGAACCTAGTCAAAAGTTACAAAACACCGCTTATGCCTTTACTAAACGTACCCAAAAAAATGTTTGTAAAATTATTAACAGTCACCCTCAACCCGCAGCATTCTAGGTTAGGATCTTCCCACTTGGAAAACACCCAACGAACCCAACAGTACTCTCAGATTTCCAATCCGAGTTACCGTTTAAAAGTTATGGATTTTACAATAAAATATTTGTCACTTAATTATTTTTTTACGGCCAAAAACTAACATTCACTAGTGGCCCGCGCCGGCCAAATTATAATCTTCATTAATAAAGAATTCCCTCACAAGTTCAGCGGTGGTATCGAATTTTCATTCCAAGATACCGTTTGTGTGTTATAAGCTTTTGAAAAAAATTCTAATTATTTTATTTACGGTTATGCCTTTGGGTTTTCTCACAGGAGGCCCACGCCGACTGAACTTAAGTTGCACCTAGGGTAAACCCGCCATCCTAAACACAATGGTGCCATTAGATTCCTGATCCGTGTAAATGTTTAAGAGTTATTCCAGTTTTTTCAGAAAACCACTTATGGGTTCTGTTTAATATTTAACAAAACTTTGACAGACCATTCCGTGCATTCCAGGCCTCAAAATCATGCGCCATCAGATTTTGCGTTCTTGAAATAATTCTATATAATTATAAAAAATTATGCATTATTTATAGGAAATTATAGTGTAGCCCCCCCCCCCAGTTTGAGGCATGTAGCCATTTTTGTGACTTTTATGTGTTTAATGTTCTTGAGAAGAGGTTGGGAGAGTTTGGAATGATTTGGAATATGTTTGGTGGATTTTCTAATGGCACACAGTTTAAGCCCGGCTAGGAGAAACCATGTTGGTTCTCTAGGAAACCATAAATGGGGGAGACAATGGGCTTCTCATGACCTACACACGATTTTCCAAATTATTTGAAGCAACTATGGGTACGTCTTCTCTTGATACAGTGGCATGCACATATATTTAAATACTGTGTGGACTAACCATGCAACCACATAAAAAGATGGTTTTTAAATCTAGGCTCTCTCGGGCTCAACCTTTATCACTCATAATTTTCTCCCACTTGAGCCTCACTAAAGATTCTGAGTTCTCAAAGGTTATAGGTTCTCTCTGAAATGTTTTGGAATCAAATCTAAGGGTTTTCTTAGTGGTTTTAAGGTGGTTCTTCTTGGGTTAATCTCTCCTTTGGTCATATTTTAGTTTCTCTCTAGATCTAATCTTTCCTCTCTCTTGGTTTTATAGATCTACACCTGTTTCCTATAGATATAGGGTTATGGTTTCTTGGGTGTTGTTTTTTAGGATTTTTGATGACAAGGAGGAGGATATTGAGCGATTTTGGTGATGCGTTCTCTGGATATGGGGTGCGGTTTCTTCTGGATCGATTTCGCTAGAACCTTGGAGTTTGGAAGCTTCTCTCTTGAATAAAATTTTCTAGAAATTGAAGCTTGGATATAATTAATTTGTTATTATATAAATTAATTATATTTTTTATGTGAGAAATTGGTTGGAAATACATTTTGTGATGTTTTGGGGATTTTTGGGGAAAATGGGGTTTGTGGTGGAATGGTCTTATTGTGTATTTTAAAATGGAGATTTTTAAAATGGGTTGTTGGGATTGATTTGAGAATATTGTTGATGAAATTTTTTTTCAATAAATATTTTATTTTATTTAAATGTTTTTTGGAATGGAGAACTATTAAATGTTGATTTTAATAAATGGGTGATTTATTGAAGTGGATTAACATGTGATTGGAATTTTTATTTTCATATTGGTGTGGCCTTAGTGCATTGTGATTGGTTATGACTTGTTGAAATATTGTGTGTAAAATTATCAAGAAGTACCACTATAAAAAGAGGATGTATAGTGTATGGAAGGGAGACCATCAAGGATAAGTGGATGGGAAGTGCCACTAAATTGGGAAAGGAAGGAACGGGTCGGACGGATGTGTTGTAGTGATTATTATACTAGATTGGGTTTGTGAAACATTGGGTTGTGCTTTGATTTTTCTGTGGCTATGCGAAGTGGATGTTTTTTGTGCAAAAGTGTGTGATGGTGATATGGGTTATGGAATTTTTGTGACTTTACCTTGTGTTATATGTCTTGATAAGGGTATGATTAGCTTGTGGTAATGGTTTCACTACTTAATGTTTTGTATAAAATTATCTTATAAATGTGCTAATGGTTTTATCCTTGTGGAGTGCGTAGGGAATTCATTTGTGGAAATCCTACTGAGTATTATTACTCACCCCCTACCTTGGCACTTTGGGGATTTTGGAGATTTTGTATTCTGGGACACATGTAATAGTAAATTATCTCACTTAACTAGTGTTTTAGTGTGATTCTTTTGGTGAAGCTGTGGTGCTTGGAGCATGGAGATTAGTGGGGAGTTATGGAGAGTATCCAAGTTCTGTTGGAGTCTTGTTGTAGTCTCCTTCTTGGTACTCTAATTTTGGATTGGTTTTTTTGTAATGTGGGTTCCTAATGGATGTGTTGGTTGTATATTGTTAATATATGAGTTTGGTTGTTTTGTTGACATGCATCATGTAGTTTGTGGATTGTTTGGTCGGTTGGTTTTGTCTTAATGGAAAATCATTCCCCAATTTATTCTCAAATCCCTTGGAATTTATTGATAGCCTTTGACACCTTGGGAATGTCACTTAAGGCCAAGTAGAATTACTCTTCCCTCTCAAGCCAATGAGATGAAGAGGGATGTTACACTTGGAATTAAGAGATCCAAAAACCTTGAACAAGATTCCTTTATTACAAGACTCCTGATAAAATATTTTTTTTTGTTTTTAATTAAAAAAATAGGGATGTAAGAAGAGTATATATTTGTGATATCCAAACATGGTGCTTGTATATTCTAATATAAACTCCATGTTTATAGCCAATTTAAGTGACAAAAGTGGAAGACCACAGCTCACAATCAACATGAATAATCATTTTAATAGAGAAAACCTCTCTGTTACCTACTGGATTTTGATAATTTCAGAATAAAACATTCTAAGCCATTATCACAAAACTAATACCAAACTAGCCAAGATATATATTCAATATCATATAAGAGATTAGTTTTAAGCTAATATAAGATAATGCAAGTACCACAGGTGTGGGTGCTATATGTGGAGGTGTGTAACCATAATCATAACCAGATAAAAATTTAGTTCCAATGTTTTTAGAATATATCTTTATTTTGAAATATTTTAGTCTCATTTTTCTTCCAATGATATACATTAGGCTGACGTGATGACATTCTAGTGAAAGCCTTGAATTATCTAGGTATCAAATCTCATAATACACATAACTACCTTAAACTGGACACCTTATAGAATGGTTTTAAAAATCTAAGAGTATAGTGATAAATATAAAATATTGTAGCTTCTTATCAAATAGAAAATTAAGAATAAACTATTGTTTACTCATAAAAATTCTATCCCACCACACGCTACAGTGGAAAATTAATGGAAACATCAACCTGAAACTCTGAATATTTCTCTCACCAAACCTATGTAGAGGTTGAAACTTATATAATTTTCACATCTAGAGCCATAGAATATATAACATTATTGGAGAGTTTATCTATCAAATGTTTCCCTGCATCATGGACCGCTTCTAGTAACATTGATGCATCTCCACATTTTCTCTCCTCATTATATTTAAGTCAAACTATTTTTTATTGTTGGTCCATAGCACTCAAAATATAATTTTTAATCCCTCTATCATTTCTTCCACCCACATTAACCAAATTTGATCTATAGTCTTTTCATAGAGTATAAAATTTTATTTTGAATATTCCTTCAGAAATTTATTTAAGTCACATACTTCTCTTAGTACATCTAAAACCACTTCCACCATAGTCATTATAACCTCTTGCATCTATTTTCACAGAAGGCATTTCTTATATTCTTAATATTTCATTATATTTTATAATGACATGACTCTAATCTATATCCTTATCAAAATTCACAATGATCCTCCTTTGTAATTCATACAGTAATTCCACTCAATTATATCAATAAGAAATGGGATCATAGGTGAAAAAAGGGATAAAATCATGGTTTCTAGTCAAAATATATAACTTAATTATAAAAAAATGATAAAAGAGGAATAAATTGAAGAAAAATTAAAAGAACCATAGGAATGGAGGAGAAGAGGACGAATATACATGGTTTATGTCCACGCCTCCACTACATCGGCTGTTGAAGAAAACAAAAGATCCCAAACTCCCCCAACCAATGCCACCAGCCCTTATTTAATATCCCCATCCACTACTTATAGCTAATAAAATAGAATAAAATTACAATAATACCTTGAATAATATTGTTACCTAAAATAGAGGGCACCCCACATTCCCATCCCCACCCATCTTTCTCTTCAGCTTCACCACATGAATAACTTGAATCAAGATAATTATTGAATACTTAAATAATATTACATACATTGTTATTTGATCTGGAAAAGAGACTATTAGTAGTTAAAAAACCTACTACAACCCAAAAATCATGCCTATACATCAGATTTTGAATCCCCCAGTAACCACCCAAACTTACAATTCCTTTCCTGGGATGAACATGAGACAATACACACATTCTTATTTCCTGAGTGGACTATTATTGAAACCATTTCTCTACTACCCTATAAAAAATCATGAATTTTGGTGAATTACAACAAAAGGTTTTAGTCTCGTTGTATTAATCTGGACATACATCTACTCAGAAAGTTGGTTTTTAGAATTAACCTTGTTGTTAAATGTAATAGTATAATGGAATTTCTCAATATGGCCTAGTAAAACACTATAACCATTATAGTAACATCCTAATCTACCCATCTCATTACCAATATTAAATATTATAAAAAAATGAAAATGGGAAATTCATTTAAAATAAAGAATGGGTTTTTTAGAATTGATGATCAAAATGTGACTGAATGATACATTTCATTTCAAATTAAAATTAAAAGTTTATTTTTATTATTAAAATATAGAAACATGGAAACATTTCATCAATTTTATGAAACAATAAAAACATGAAATGTGTGTATTACATGTGATTTTAAAATGGAATGAATAAATATTTTAAATAAAATGGAAATAAAATATATATAAGAACCATGTGTTATCACACCCCCAAAATGATATTTTTATCTCTCAAGAAAAACTTATTTCTATGAAATATTTAATTATTTATACCAATAAATGCAGTAATCATGAAATCAAAAACTTTATCCATCATGCATCCAAAATGTTCATTCTTCTTTAACTTTTTTTAATTTATTTTTTCATTTTAATCTTATGATCCACCAGTGGATTCTTCACACTTTACTTCTTATTTTTTTTCACACTCACACGGAATAAAATCTTGAAGAAATGTTTTCCCTGTCTTGAAATCAAGTGAAACATTGCATAATATTAATATATTTATAATTCCTCCACTCACTTGTGAAGAAATAATCTCAATCAAAATAAAATTGAAATGGGTTGTTCTGGAGTTTTTGGTAGGTGGTTCAATGTTTAAAAATCAAAATATAGAAAGTATAATTTTTACATTATGTTAAATTCATATTTAAATTGATTCAAGATCACTATGAATTATCCTCCAACAACTCAAATATATCACCAATTACATCACACCATATCTAATTTATGGATGTGTATACAATAATCAACTGAAATAAATATAAGTTTATCCAAAATTAATTTTTCATAATTTTTTCATTTTTACAAACTATATTTTCATTTTTTTAAGACAACGAGGGACTAACTATTATTAGTATATTTTTTAGGATTTTCACTACCAAATTTCATATACTAAACCAAAACATTCTCCTAACTAGTTTTATTGATTCAAAATAATAATAATGGTTGATATATTTTATTATAGATATATCTCTGTGTCTACATTTCATTTTAATTAAATGTATGGTGGGTTGATAAGTTGGATTGTAATGTAGATTCTCTAAGTGCATTCATAGTCTCGTAGGATTCAAAATAGATAAAATTTAAAGTTATGTTGAAAATAGACTAAAAAATATCTTATTTATAGAAAATAAATTCCCCTATTATTTTAAAAAACCTATAAATGGATTGCGATCATAAAAATTGGATTTAAATTAAACCAAAATTAATTTAAAAGTTATAATAAATATCCATGAAATGAATTCATATGAGAAATCACATGAATATTCTTTGAAATAAAATTGAATTTTTCCACTAAAGATTAAAAAAATAAAGAAGTGGTTTCAATTCATCTAATGACTCAAAAAAACAACAAAAAACTAGAAAAAAAATAAAGTAAGAAAACATATATATATATATATATTATAGACTATAAATATAGAATTAATCCCAAACAGAATATATTAATTAACCTCCAAGGATATTTTAGGTAATGCATTTATTTTATCTCAAAATATATTCAATTAAAGTATAAAGTATAGTGTAAAAAAATATGATATATGTATATGTAGATAATTGTGGAAATAGCCAAAATTGGAATTCTTTATAGCTAAATATGTTGTTATATAGAGAATAACATTTTTTTTTAAAAAAACAAAGAACAATACTAAAAGGTTCCATATTCTAGTAGTTAATGTCCCCTTCAAAATCATTAAGAGAAATTCAATGTTTATATAAATTATTTTCCCAATACTTCCTTATTTAATTCGAAGGCATTATATAAATAGTTTTTGATCTCTTATTGATGTGTAAATAAAATTTCCGAATTAATTTTTACATATATAAAATACAAATGAATTACTAAAACAATATTAAAAAGAAATTAAATTTATATCAAAATATAGGGAAGCAAAAAGGTATATTTTAAGCCACTTCGTGGGTGATATTTTTTTGACCAACCATAATCATAAAGAATACGTGTCCATCCTCAATATAATGGTGTTTTTTATAACACAAACTACCACATATTTATCATTCCAATCTCTTAAAAAATTAACCAAAACAGTATCCATGATAGAAAATTAATCAATGAAATAAAATAAAATTCAAATGAAATACCCATCAATCAAACATTACCAAAATTTTCTTAAAATGTGGGGCCAAAACCAAAAGAAAGTTTCAGAGTTATAAAATAATGAACCCCAAGGGAATATGATATAACAAGGTTAATGTAATTAGGGGGATGTGATCCTAGGAATGTGAAATTAGTAAAAGTACTATTATATAAGGCCTAGGAGTCCATGTAGTTTGCGACCATATTACCTTTTCACCAAGTGGGGGAAAAAGCCACGTGGTTTGTGAAGATGACCTGACACCAATGAACCAGATAAGTGATAGCCTAGGGAGAAGTTGCATCCTCAATGTGGGATCTATGAAGGATCAGGGAGTACATCTCCACCCTTAACAAAGAAAGAAAATGAGAGGGACACAGTTCCATCTCCTTGTGCTTGGTGGAAGCTTTAACAAGAAGATAATCACTAAAACCAAACAACACACTAAAATAAAAAATTATAGATCCAACCGAGTTCCAAAAATTACCACCACCACGCATACTACCATTGACACAAGACCCATCCACATTATAATTGAGTCCATGATCTGGAGGGGTCTATCTAACCCATATTCTATGAGGGACATCCCTATGAGCCAAAGAGAGCCACATAACCATTACCATTCATAGTGATAGAGAGAGATCCCACTACTTGACATGGGTAACTAACTCAACAAGCAAGGATCTAGCCAGAACCAACACACCCAGATCTGAAACCAGGTATCTATCATGTCAAACCCTATTACGTGTATTCCAAATATCCAACTACTGATATCCAATAAAATAGCACTCACTTTGCGTTCATGCTGATTAACATAGGACACGACAACCATTAATGAAGGAACTCATACCTCAAGAAGACTAGACTATCTTGTCCACAAGGAGAACCCAGACCACACCAAACAGCAGACACCCACACCCACTTGAAGGAAAGGGGACCTGAGGATTCCCCCTTCAGACTATCACAATAGTCACATTGGGAGAAAATGGAGATAACCATCATACACACTTCCTCATATGTAGTAATGACCCTTTTTTGGATTCTAAAATAAAGAAAATTGAGCATGGATGGAATATTAGCACACCAAAGAGTCCCACCTCATGCGTCGACCTCTTAATCCCCCTGAAGTTCCTGCCTGTATGCCTTGGTAGATAATTTCCCATCTGAGGGTTCTTTGAACCCCAACTTGTCAGGATCTGAGTTAATAATTATATTGAACTAGACCAGATGATATGGAGGGATGAGTGTGTCCTGAATAAGAGCCAAGTGCTGAAATTCCTTGGAAATGGATAGATTTGGCACCAGACACCCTGGGAATACAAACACGATTCCCACCCAATTTCTAGACTCATATTTAATAGAAGCACAACACACAATGCACCTTGAAAACTATTGTAAAACATGTAAGTGACTTCAAATTGAGTCCCAATGTTTGGAATCCCTTCAATTTATACCATCCAGTCCAACTCCATACTTCCTAGAAATAAACTTACCCCACAATGAATAACCCTCCCTGAAATCCCATGATAGCCGTGATTTTAGACAATTTATATTTTCAAAAATTCTTCTTATGCCAATGCCCCCATGGGAGGTGTCCTGAGTCAAGCAAGGAAATGAAACCAAGTGGTACCTACCCTCTACATGTGCATCCCAAATGAAATTAGTAAAAATAATGTAAATATTTTATAGGAATATTTGGAAAAAATGAGGGTAGAATGTACTTGTATGGGAATGAAGAAGATCACACTATTGACAAGTGTAATATGACCACTAATGTAGAGGAACTTGTTCTTCCAATATAGGATATAGTTGGAGATTTTATCGGCAAGGCCAACATATTAATGAATATGAATGAAACCCAAGGAGATATGGGCCCCCAAATAGTCCCTTTTAAAGTAATCCATCAAATAAATAAAATTAATTTACAGAGAACTATATCATGAAATATAGTAGTGTTATAGTTGAGGTGGTGATAAAAGACCAGAGGTTCCTTCCTTTTACAAGTGAGGGAGACGACACACTTGGAATTCTTCAAAAATTGAAATATATTAATGTATTACTCAATACAATGGGTTCCAAAATGACTCATATTAAAATGGGAGATGAGATAGGTTATAAATATGACCATATAATATGATTTATATAATATCTTAGGTCATTTTAACCCTAATTTTTTTAGTTTTAAAACTTTTAATCCTTCTTAACTCGTACCATGGTTTTACCAATGTTACAATTTTTTATGATTAGAAATGAAAGAGGTCTCAATAACAAATTTTTACATGTTTATTATAAATATGCATCCCATTTTAAAAAATTCAATTTCTATTATGGTACAAATTATTTCAAAAAGAAACCTTCAAAAATGAAATGAAAAATGGTTTTCTGAAAAATGATTTTTAATTATAAAGATTTGTTTATAAATAAATAAACTGCATTGTTGATCCCAATGGCATTTATTAGAATATTTTTAATAAAAAAGAAACTAATGATATTTTAATACAAATAATAAATATAATTTGATTTTGTAAATACTTGAAAGGAAAAACTATTTTTCTTAAAAAATCGATATTTTCTTTTATTAACCCAAAAACAAACTTTTACATAAAATTCCCAAAAAGTAACTATTATATAATTTTCAATTCATGATATGAAAAATGATATACTTATTTTTATATTAAATTTGTTGAATTTTGAAATTAATTTTTTTGAATAAAATTATATAATGCATGAAAATCAATTTAGCTAGAATAAAACTATTTTCTTATTTATTAAGAAACTACCTATTATTATTATAGTTACTATGAATCAATTAATTATAATTTAAGACTATTAATACAGAATTAAATTGATCAATTATTAATATTACCTAGGTTTTGACATTCTTTCCCCCTTTGGAAAATGCATCATCTCATTTTTTCACTTCTTAAGCAAGTGAAGATATTTTTTCCTTCATAGAATTCTCTGATTCCCATATTTATTCTTCAATCATATGGTTTTAATAAAACCACAACTTTTGGAATCACCATATCTTCAAACACACTCTCTCCAAAATAAAGAATATGAATAGGTTTTTCCTCAATGTAAATATTCTCTTCCAGCTAAACTAATTGTGGACTCAAATCATGAGATGTATCTATAATGTACTTCCTTAATAATGAAACAGGAAACACATCCTTTACTATAGATAAAATTGATGTAAAATACAATTTATAAGTGACCAATTGAATATTATCCATAATTTTAGAGATTTAAATTAACCTTTTTCTTAACATTCACTTCACATCATAATTTTTATCACTTTTCTAGAGAGATAACTTATGAGAAAGAGGGTCACCTACCTCGAATGAAAGAGCCTTTCTCTGGTCATCCACATAACTTTTATACCCTAATAATATTCCATCATATATATACGAGAATAAAAACTATTATTATAAAAAAAATTAAATTAGTGATAGGTATTGATCCTAACTTCTCTGGTAATACAATGAACAAGCTCAAATCATATACTCTAAAGTATTAATCGTTCACTTTGACTACCTATCTGATTGATGATGATAATGTGTGATGAAATTTATTTTTTTACCCTATGAGTTTTGAAGGCATTCCCAAAAATTATAGATAAATATGAAATCATGATTAGATAAAACAGAAAGAGAGACTCAATAGAGCATGATTATATCAATAACATAAAGTCTAAAAAGTTGTTATGATGATATATTATCTAAAATAGAAAATAAAATTCATATAATTAATCAAATGATCAAAAATAAATTATACCACATTGTTACCTTGAGATAAATTTAATAATCCAACCCAATATGTAGGATATATTCTCCCATTTCCATTTTTATTAGTCAAAGGATGAATCATACCCTTCAGTAATATTATTTCAATTTTAACCTATTGGGAAGTCCAATATTTATTGGTAAAGTAAAAAATATTCCTTTTAATTCTATCCAACTTAAAATATTCATGAATATCTCTATATATCTTAGTGTTTAAATTATGAACAAGAAATAAATAAGTTTCATATTCACTCAATAATTCTTTCTTCAACTAAGAATCATTATTCAGACAAAATATTTTTATAAATATCAAAAAAAAATTCATATCTAATTTAGTTAACTTATAATTTTGTAAAATTATTAAATTTTATTAAAAATCATGATCCTCCCCCCAAGATTTTATAACTCTATCAGAAAATGATGACATCAAAGAAACTTGAAGAAATAGGGGATGATCCTACACGTATAATTTCTAGGGAAACATTCAATAAATTATTAACCAATGGGTTATGTTCCAGTTATAATATAGAAAAAAGTGCATTATCTTTCTGAAATAAATTATCATCCAATCCTCTTTCTTTTGCAAGATTTTACTGAATCACATTTTCATAATCATTAATTAGTTCTATCCATATTCTCCATATCATTTCTAATTATTTTTGAGTGAATATATACTTTAATATTCTATGATATATTTATATTTCACATTTTACTCCATAAAAATGATGTATAAATTTTTTTAAATAAAACATTATAATCTCCAGGATAAGGTTTTGTGTAGGACAACATTAATCATGAGGTTTCAATTGATGTTAAGCATAATAAATTATCAATCTATTCTGCATCAAAACAAAACCTAGTCACTTCAAATAACCATCATTATTTATAAAAAACACACCATTTCTGGTTACTAGATTCAGATATGGTGCATTCACTAATCTTGTTTTCAATTTCCATAAATATTCATCACATTCATTCATCCAGATGAATTTCAATCCTTTATGAGTTAACATAGTTAATGTTATAGATAACTAAATAATGTTTTCAAAAACTCTTCCTAAATAACCTAATAGTCTTGTAAAATTACGAATCATTATAAAGTTTTTTAGGTTTTTGGTCACTCTTCATCCACTTTTGCTTTAGTGGGATCAATATTTATTACATATTTTTTTACAAAATTTATGATGAAGTAAATATATAATAACCATAATTCACATTGAATAAAGTTTACAAATAACGTTTTTTAAATATAATTTTTAGAAGATCCCTCAAATGTTTTTTATGATCATCATAATTTTTAGGATATATCAGAATGTCTTGAATATACACAACCACAAATTCATCATAGAACTCATAGATATATATATTCCTATGGTATATAAATATATGTGGAGAATTTATCAACCCAAAGGGAATGTCCAAAAACTCATAACTACCAAATAATGTATTTGTAATTTCATCCTCATACACCTTCAGTTGATGTCACTCGGATCTAAGATCAATCTTTGAAAATAAAATTCTCCCTAAAACTGATCTAAAAAGTCTTTTATATAAGGAATTATAAAATTATTCTTAACGTTAATGTTATTCAATGCTCTATATCCTGTCTAAAGATTCGTTTAACCATTTTTATTTTCAAAAAACTAAATAGGATCACCCCATGGTGATGGATAGGGTAAATTAAGCCATTAATAAGTTAATATTGTAACTATTTTTTGAATTCAAAAATTTTTACATGAGGTATTTTATAAAGAGGTTTTGATATTAAATTATCATCATGAAATAAGTAAATAGTACATTAAATATCTCAATTATGTATAATACCATGAAATTCATTATAAAATAATTCCAGATATTTATTTACTACTAGAACATCACTAATTTGAATACTTTACTTTTTTATCAAAAATATGTGAAAGATAACTTTCATTTATATCATTAAATAAATTTTAAACTTCTTGGGATGTTATAAATGTAATTAATTCATTCTAATATAAAAACTACAACCCATTGTCAAAATAAACTTATTTATCTCTACAATCTATCAAACCATGATAAATAGAATACCAATCAATACCAATAATAAAAGTAAACATTACAAAGGGAAAGAAAACAAGGTTTTTAGGAAAATTCTTTTCATGAACAATAATATTATGTCTATTATAATTTATTTTTTTATTACTATTACACCTGGATGTTTTTACCAAATGTTCTAGCTTAATTTCCAAAATTCAAATTTCCAATAAACCTAAAAATTTATCAATAATGAAAGAATGTGTAGAACTTAAATCAAATAATAATTTGACATAATCTGAATTATCCCCTAATTTTCCTTTAAAAACATTGATAAATTCTATAACATTAGCTAATGTTATTGCAAAGGTTTTAGCCACACCTCTATAAATGTGATCTTGATGAAACCTGTCATTTATTCCTATATTCAGACATGTACTCGCATAATGACCCATCATATTTCAAAAAATTTATTATTTTTCTGATTAGTATTTTAATTATTTTATTTGTAGTCTTGAGACATATATCCAAGATTAGCACATAAAAAACACATCATATATTTTATAAAACATCCACTAGGGTAATTTTTACCCCACTTATCACAAGTTGGGGACTTTATTTTCTTACCTTTAGATTTCCTCAATGGGTGCTTCTCCCTTGATTTCCACCATGAATAAATTTTATTATTGTCATCTTAGAGCACATGATCATATTAAAACTCCATCTATACTTCATCTACACAAAAAATGTTTCTTATCCGCGTAAATTATTGAGAGTAAAATGCCATTTTATATAACAGGTTAAAATTTTGATTAAAAATAATTAATTTTACTATCAATATACGATATAATATATGGTGAATACCATTTCAATCATTTGATGTTTTTTTCAAAAAATATCACTAAATATTCCTCTTTCTACATCAAATACATGAATTTATTTTCTATCCTAAGTTAATAAAACTTAAAAAAATATTTCTCAAAAAAATATTCTTAAATTCGTTTGATTGAAATTACTTTTTGAATTATATTTCCCTAGTATTATTTACCATTGGACACCACTGATCAATTTCACATTTCAAATGATAAATATTTAGGATTACATTTTGATTCTCTGAATAACCAATGGATTCAAATTTCTTCCCAAATCTTTAATCAATTTCTTTTCTAAACTTGAGTTGGAATATCTATTGGATAATGGAGTGATCTATTTCATGAAATGGTCTACTATAGACATGTTCCCCTCTAGATAATGTGAATATCTTTAACATGGATTCCAAAACCATTAATATCATGCATATACTAAACCATTATAGTATAAAACTACTCATTTCCAATTTTGAACATTCTCTATTGCTAACTTGGAAGGATATTTTCACCTTGGTTAATTTCTACGTCAGAAGCATTTTTTATATTATAGTAAAAAATTCAAAATAAACATAGATTAGCGTAATCAACAAGATTATATTCAAAATCTATCTCATGGTGACCAAAAATTATAATATCCTAATGCTGAATACATTATCCAAACCTCTAAAAGATTATAATCTATGATATCATACCAACTATAAGGGCCCCATACTTATTAAACCCATAATTTAATTTTGAAAAATTAAATCCTTTTATTGCATCAATGAAATAATTTTTGGGTTTATAGTTAATAGAATTAGGAAATAAATCATTCATAAAAACCCATGCATTACAAAGTAGACACTTATGCTTAGTTCCTATTTTTTCACAATATAATACTTTTAATATGAAACACGTTTTCTTTTCATGATAAATCTTCATGATTTTCAACATGTCATCATCATTTTCCAACACATACATAAATACTATGTTTTTTTGAAAATGTTAGATGATCATAAAAATACAAGTAAGGTGTGTATAAAAATAATAAATGAATCCCATTAGTCCATTTCAATACCATGAGATTACATTATAGAGTTTTCCTCTTATATAATTAACTTTAAGATAAAATAATAATTTAATTTTTCATTTAATAAAATTTAGTTACCAACATTTTTCATAAAACACATTGATTAAAAATCATAATCATGAGGGATTCTTAAAAAACAGATGAACCCATGAAAATTATTTTCATAAAAACTTTCTCTTAACCCTTAAAGGGAATAATGATTTATCGAAATTAAAGATAATTATCATACTGTAAGAATTCAAAATATTTCTTTGAAAAGTCATTTTATAGCATAGAAAAATCATGTTGGTTCCTTGGTATATCATCTTCATATAACCCTTATAAGAACCCTTGCAAAATTGATAACCAACTCGGTTAATTCTAGTGGGATTCTCTGTTGAACAAAATCATTACCCAATATATTAGAGAGATATATTTGGAACACACTTCATCATAAAATATTTCAAAATACCATAACATACATAACAACATAAAATATTTTATTTCCATAATTAAAATCAAAAAAATATATTTATGAACCTATAAGATTTTTTTTTTTGTATTAGTGTATCCATTTTGTTAAAAAACCCTTTTTCAAAATTAAATACATAGAAAAAAAGGGAATATGGGTTATACATTTGGATAAAACATAAAATATTTCAAAGGAATAAAAATATTAAATAATGGTTTCGGTGGTTTTAAATTAGATGAATGTAATATATGTATAAAAAATTTCCTTTTATAGTTTATAAATGAGGTGAACATTTCGTATGAAATACAAAAATAGGTTCCTTTTGAAGACCATTGTGTGAATGTAAAAGGATAGATAAAATTTAAATTTAAATTGATTAATTTAGATATTTATGTACTAATAAACCAATATGAACATGCAGAAAATATATTAGAAAGAAATCATAATAACATAGTTCAAATAGTTTTTAATATAGAATATCTTTTAACCCGAGTCCCACTTTCCACTTATGTTATTTATATTACTAAATAATGTTAGTTATTTACTTAATTAAGAATATTGTTCAATTTAATCATCTTTATTATTCACTTTATTTAACTTATCACTATTTCATACTTAATCAATTAATTTATTTGGTTTAGTTTGGACATTTTGAGGATGTTTGCCTCATAAGTTTAAAATGACATCGGTAGGTTAATGATGTTCCAATGGATCAGGATGATAACTATTAAGTTTTTTTGAATAATATTAAAATAATAAATTTTATACATTATTTATTATTTTAGAACTAAATACATTAGAAGGTTATGAAAAATTAATTACCTAAAAATAGGGAGACTGTAGTCCGTACACATGCATGAGGGATGTTTCAATTTTTCATCGAACATAATGGAAAACGGTAAGTAATATTTTATATTTAAGGGAAAAAATTATATCATAAATAAAAATTATTTCTTTAAATCCACCTATATATACCAGCCATGTGAGTAAGTGATGAAAAATAAAATACATCAGTTCATGAGGCTATAGTCCATAAACATGAAAGAGAAAAGTTTTCATTTTATATTATATTGTTAAATTGAAGAAAAATGTTATAATATATAAATAATAAAATTTAAATATATGATAGATACTGATGTTATTATATAATAGTTTCTAGGATATTTTTGAAGGTGGTAAAGGATGAATTAAAAAATAAAACACTCTGTTAAGAAATATTCATCTTTTTCAGACAACCTCTGTAGGTTTATACATAAATAATTATTAGGATTGTATTATGATCAAGATAGGAAAACTGGAAATGGTTAGAGATGTTAGAAAATTATTTAAGTTGGTATTATCTAATATAAAAATATATTTATGTGTATATAAGCGTGTAGAATTTGTGTTCTTTTATAAGCGAGGGGGAGGACACACTTGGATTTTTTAAAAGATTAAAATATATTAAAACCTTACTGAAGAAAAGTGTCTCCAGAGTGAATTATATTTGAAGATAATATGATATAATGTAGATATATAACCATTAAATAAAATTTATAAATTTTTTTCAAGTTAATGCTTATCATTTTAGTTTTATCCCTTTTAAGTTGTTTTATCTTTTATCGTGGTAACTGATTTTTTTACCAAAGTTACTATTCTAAATAAAAAAATGAAAGTGGACTGAGTGATTTTTTTTAAATGATGTTTAAAAATATAGAGTCCATTATATCAAATTAAATTAATATATGTGTAATAAGTTAATTTCTTTTAAAATACCATTATAACATGGTGAATAATAGTTTTCCAAAAAAATGCATTTTTATGTATGAAAATGTGTTTATATAAAAATTAAGTATAACGATGGTTTAAATGACATTTATTTTTTTATTTTTAAGAAAAATTATGTAATGAAATTTTAAAACAAATATAAAATAGAATGTAATGATTTAAATACATAAAAAGAAGATAAAATTTGCACAAACAATTGGTATTTACTAATATTCACTCAAAAATCAACATTTTGTTGAAAAATTAAAAAAAATTGATTTTTTTAATTTATAATATACAAAATTATATCCATTTTAATATTAAAATTGTCATATTAAAAAATTAAACTTCATCAAAATACCATAAAACACATGCACCTCAATTTAGTTAGATTAAAACTATTTTGTTTTTGATATAAAAGTTACCTTTTATTATTATAATAAATAGGGATCAGTGAAATATAATTATTATATATTAATTAGTAATGAAATTGATCTATTTTTTATTTTATCTGGATTTTCACACTTATGAATTGTTTGATTAATGATCTTTTTGATCCTTCACAAACCCCACCTTAGTCTGAGCTCAATGACATAAGGTAGGGAGATATATAACATTCGCTTTATTTAAACCAATTATAGGTCATTACTATCTTTTGGAATTCATTCCAAGGTTATGAGATGATTATGGGGAAACAAAATTCAATAGGCGGTTTCTTCTTACTACAGATAAATCCCTATGATTACATTATTGATTTTTATAGGTTTTATTCAGTGTGTAATGTGACCTTTTTCTATGAGATTCAAGATGAATTATTTTATTTGGATATAAATTCTATGATTTTAATTGGATATAAAGATAACTTGATAGATCTTAATTACCTATATTCTATTTTTTTATTTGGAATAATGTTTTTTGATTTTGATGGATGTTCATGTGGTGTTATTCTATATAGTTGATTACGATTTTTAAGATTTATTCCTGGAAGAGGATAGTATTCCACGCTTTCTATGTAACACAAAGATCAAAATATATTTTCAACTTGGTGTTTCTCCAATTTCAATGAAACCTTTCCAGATAACACCTTCAATGTTGTGGTAGTTGGAAATTATGATCAATGATCTTATATAGAATGGTTTTATCTAGCCTAGTAGGTCTCATTAGGGTACTTTTGTTTTATTTTCAAAATAGAAATATAGTATTTTGAGGCAATGCATAGATTATTTGAGGATAAACTAGATAATAATGGAAAACTGTTAACCCATTCCATGGATACATGATCTATTTGATCATTTAAAGGCATCCAATATAATTTTGAAGATTGATCTATGATCAGGGTACCAAAAAACAAGGGAGAATGAGGAAGATATCTCATAGATTTATTTTAAGTTTCATTATGTTAAATTTGAGTTTATGGTTATAGATTTGGATGTAAAACAATTCCCAATATTTTATCTAGAAACTCATGAACATAGAGTTTTTGTGAGTTCTTAGATAAGTTCACGTTAGTGTTCATTGACAATATCATTATGTAGTTGGAGAATAATAATAATTATCCATGAACATTTTCTCATGTAAATTTTCACTATAAAATTATAGGGAATCTATTCAAGTGGATTTTCTACTCATGATTGTTGAATTTCATTAGGAATATTGTGACTCAGTAAGGAGTGTTGGGGATCCATCAAGATTGAAGCGATTTTTTATTGTTTAGAACCCAATAGTGTCACCAAGGTCTATAGTTTCTGTTTTCTTTACAACTACCACTTGATATTAATTTTTAATTAATATCCAAATTTTACACCTTTGATAGCCTTGAGAAGTAAAGACCAATGCTTCATATTGGCTGAGATGTGCTAGACAACTTTCAACTAACTGGAGTCGAGGAAGAAGAATTCCCTTTTCCTTTGTTTTCCAAGGGAACAAGTCATGTTAAAGGTATTTTTTGTTGATTATCATATCAACCTAGTTCAAATCATTATATATTTTAGGGTATTGATCTCATATGGGTCTCGAAAATTATACCCTCTAGAGTATAACTACCCAACCCATGATCTCAAATTAGAAACTTCAGTGTTTCATTTTATATCATGGATACATTACATCATTGATGAGAAATTTATGGTATTCAAAGATTGAAAAATATTTTTTTATATCTTATCTCATTGGTATATAAAAGTGGACATGTATATATTTCATATAGGATTATGAATTAAAAATCTATAATGCACTATATAAAATTATTTTGGATTTTAATGTACTGAGTTAGAAGTCTCAGGGTGATGTTGTTCGACTGTCTATAGATAGATATAAAGTGATCAATGAGCTTTCAACCATGAAGTTTGACATGCAAGAAGATGGTGATTGCGTTTTTTGATAACAAAAAATAGTGTATTCATCTTTATTGATGTAGGTTTAGGAGTATTAATTTAGAGATGTATAGGTATATATTTGGTTTGATCATATCATTTATGGAAGTGATCTCAAGTAATGGATAAGGGATGGTCAATATCAGGTGTTGTTTCATTGTAATAAGTTCATTTTCGTGGTTATGTGAGTGTTAATTGTTAATTAGTTTGATATATTAAACATTGATATACATCTTGATTTTTTAGAGATTAATTAATATATGAGGTGCTAGTTATGGTGGTTGGGGATGAATTTGTCCATGGCAGATTTCATCTCATGTTGTTTGTTTTATCAATGGGAGTGAGATGATCATCTTGTTAATGGAGGTCTACTATATCCATAGTATGTTCTTGATAGGGTGTGGGATGATATCTAAGTGGTTTCACCTAATATTGTTTAGATTGTAATTCTATTTAGTTGACATTGGATGAATTGAGAAAGTTGCCTCATTTCTTATAAATCAAATAACGATGTTTTATAAATAACATGGAGATGATGTATGTGAATTAGACAGTGAATATTAATAGGGTTTCTTAGACCATAATCTCTTATTGGGATCCTCATTTTACCTTATATAGATGTATTTTATTTGATATTGTCTCTTATCTATTCCTTAACACTTTTTTTATCCTCCGATGGAAAATCGGATTGAGAGAACCATTTACCTAGTAGAAGTCATATTTTGGGTTTATATTTTCAAAGTTTTATCGTAATTTTAGGACATATAGATCTATTGGAGAGGGAAATCTTTCCACTTGATTAATTTTTCCCTTCGAGTTTCTGAGGCGTATTGGCTAGGTGTTGTATCAATTAGCTCCTCCTATATAGATATATCAATTTCATGATGTCTTAAATATGTTGAAACAATTTTAGTATCTTTAAAATGAATCCTTTATATTTTATTAGGTAGATTTGGATGACGAGTATTGTGTAACATTCATATATTGATAACTGAAGATTCATGATTATCATTAAAAGGTATTGTGTGGGTGTGTCACTCCAATAGTTGTTGTTTTGTAGAGGAATGGTGTCTGGGAAGAGTGTTCTTGGGAGTGTGAGTCACAAATATGTTATCAATATCCTCATATTCTGTAATTTTTTTATATTCATTATTTTATGATGATATAATAAAATTACATGTATTATTATTATGTGTTTAATTTTTGGTAGTGGCATGATATGTTTTTGAGAGGTACCTCCCTGGGTTATTTGGGTTTATTGGTTGTTGTCTTCATATCACCTTTGGTTTTTATTCTCAAGTTTGATAATCATTAGAGAGAAATATAATATAAATATAAAAACTTTTTATACCATTAATTTTCATTTCTCTGTTTTTGGATCTTTTAAAGAATTATTGAGGAGGTTCAATAGAAGAGAGAGGGGGTTTAAATGATTTCAATTGTTACCCTAGATCATTTCATATTAAATGTAATTTTTTTAATGGTCAATTAGCTATAGGAGAGGTGTTTATATAGTCTAGGTAATTGTTCCATGTGTATTGGTCATGTGGCTTAAGGATCATGTTGCAATATTGGTCTAGTGCTATGCGTTTTAAGAGTTTTTCTATTGGGTTAAGGGAGCATTGTTGGGGTTTATTGAAAATGGTTATTGTTTTAAGTCCCCTTTGATAATATTAAGTAAAATTTGTTGTGTTAATAATATTTGATGTGAGAAATAAGTGTTTGGTTTATAGAATTTACAGGTTCTTCATTTTTCGGTGTCATTTCATCATGTTTTTTATGGTTGCACCATGATAATCAATAGAGGCATGTCTGGTCCACATGAGGGGGATTATAATTGTACTGGGATCCTAAAAGGTTTGAGGGTTCTTGAATGAACCTTGGTTTTTTATTATGAACTTTCTTATCTATATTGAATGTAAGTTTGTCAAACTACTAATTCAGGGAAGATCACATGAGTTGGGTTATGTTATATAAGAGTATCTTCATTGTTATATGTAGAAATCATTGATTCATTCCACGAGGTAAGGGATTTTAGACTTATTATTCTTTAATTATGTGTGAATGTGGATGAAACATTACATGGTTTTCATTTTGCGCAAGGTATAGATTAAACTTAAAAGGAAATGATATGAATTAAATAAATTTATAGAGGAAGGGATTATCCACATTTAGTTTATAATTTTTTATTTTATATCATATGTGTTACCGCTTCTTGATTATTATTGGATACTAAGAATCCCTTGTTTTATTCTGTTAGTTTTTTATGATAACCTACCATAATTTACTAATTAATTAAATGAAAATATGAACCAATAATATAGAAATATATAATTATGTTGATGTTGTTTATTCTTTCAGTGCATAACTAATATGAGAGTATTATTAATAAGGCACCTTTTAGTTTAGATCACTATTATGTTTAGTTTTGTCAGTTGCTAATTTTTTGTGATCATTATTAATATGGTTTGAGTGGTCTTGGTTGTATTTTTAGGTGGTTAGTATGTGGTGGTGGAACGATGTGTCCTTAGGGGTCCAAACCTAATTGATGATTTATAATTATGGTTGTTTTTGTTGTTTGGTTTGGTTTATGTAGAAATAAAGTAGGATTATGTAATGTCCATGCTAGTGGCATTGTTGTGTTTGTTGTATTTTTGTAAAGGTCTTGGTTATGGGATAGATTAATATGGTATGTTTCATTGTTTCTTATTAAAATAGTTTGATGGTGATATAAATTAAGAAATGAGTAACTAAATGAAAATGTAATTGTTTTTAAATGGGTAGTGGGATCAAAATTGATATATGATGGGATGTTTCATGAAATATATGGATTGGGATGAGAATATATGAAATGAGACATGTTTTGGGTATTGATGAATGAATTTTTTTTAAATTAATATGGATAAATTAATTCAATGTGGACAATAGTTGTAAATATGGTCATTAATAATGAGGTGGTTAAATGGAAAGTTTTTCATATATTGAGTAGTTGTTTGGTGTAGTTGGGTACAATTTTTTTGTGTGGATGTGAAAGCCAATGTGTGGTAGTTGGGGTGATTTTTATTAGATAATGTGATATTCACAAATGTAGACCTATTTATGAGTAAAACCTTAGGTTAGGATTATGTGGTTTATTATACACCCTCTATATTTTCTTGTTATTTCATACACATCACCACATAATTCGGGTGACCTTACCAACAACCATATGTGGATTTGGGTTCTAAGTGTATTCTCCAATATCCAATTTATAGAGTAAACAAATGGAAATTGTTCCCTCTACCATGCCCTCCCTTAAAATATAGTATAAGCTTATATGGCTCAATGCATGTGTGTCTATATATATATATATGAGTAGTAATGGATCATGGTTATAGTTTGTATATACCGATTGGCATGGTTTTGTGTTTTCATGTCAATACATGGTGGTGGACATGAATGGTAGGAGGGGGGATCAAGGTTGATGTCATTCATGTTTATGTTACCCTACTATGATGATGATGTGATTTGTGGTTGTGATATTTTATGTGGTGGTGTATATGTGGTTATAGGTTTCATTCATTATGTGGTTATATAAATATATAGATATGGAATGGATTTAGGAACAAGACACTTGTAGCTGGGGATTGAAAGTATCTAGATTAGCGGGGTAGTGTTTTTGGGCTACTGACTTGTTATATAATTCGTCTATTAAATTACTATATCTTTTATTTAGAATTGATGAGCGATCTATTGGGAGGTTGGGTAGTAGTTTCCCAATATTGGTAACAAGTTTGTTTTACTATTTTGTCACAAGGGAATGGGTTTGATTATTTTATATTTTGAAGAATGGTTTTGGGGGGCATCGTACTATGTATATTTGTATTCTCACCCCATTGTGTATATATCTGATTTTTTCAGATTTTAAGGAGGGATTCAATGATGGGCTACACATTACTAGCCCTTGGGGTTTTTGGTTGGTGTTTATGGGTAACTTATGTAGGAGTTTCTTTTTGGTTTTTTAAATTTTATTTGCATGGATGCCATTTCGTGAATTGTGGGTTGTTGGTTTTATTTTATAAGGAGTTGATTGGTGGTGATTCTTATATTCCTAATATTATGAGGGGAATGAATCACATATGTTTTAATTTTTACCCTTGGTTCTCATCTACAAAACATAGATTATTGTAGGTTGACATTGGGTTCTACTCTCATATTCACTATTGGCCAAGGAGGGGTACTTGTTGGGGGGTCATGACTTAATGATTCACGTTAATATGATTTAATCATATTTATTTAGTGGAGGTAATGTATATTACAAACAAAATAAATAAAAGTGTAAATAAATAAAAAAGTGAATATAAGAGAAAAAATGTAAATATTAATTGTCCATTAAAACTCTAAGAGCTTGCTTCCATCCAAAGAAAACATTTTTCAAGACATAGATCATCTAACTAGTCATGTCATGCCTAAATCGAGTTCCCCTGAATTATCTTTTCTAAGGAATACAAGTTATGGGTAAACCTAATTGTATTAGGTGCCAATTTTCAGATGTTTTTTTTTCGGGTTACACATTTCTAGGAAACTGTAATAACATTAGGACTCTATAGGATTAATATTGATCAAATCCAAATAATTGATTAGGACAGGGTGTTATTTTCTCAACTACCCAAGAGTCATATCAAATATGATTGACATGATTGTCTAATTATATAACTAAAGGATGATAGAGAAAATAAATGACCAAAACCATACCGAAATATAGATCTTATCCCACTAATGGATATGATGGATTTAAAAGGGTTCATATCTTTACTAGAAGCACATTTAATAAAATTTATCATCAAATTATTGTTAAATAAGTTTTTGATTGAATAAAAAGTTTTATTATAAAAACAATGTAAACATAATCATAAAAAATGAATTTGTGATAAATCAATAAAAATGAAAATATTAACATAAGAAATTTTCTATTCTAGTAGAGAAACATGAGGATTTCTCATAAGTAAAACAAAAAATTCAAAGTATTAGAGAAACCACTTCCTGAGTAGGAAACTGGGGAAGAAATTCGAAAACTGGATCTAGAAGCTTATGATAATAAAATAATAATTAAATTAAGGTTTAAAATCCATTATTTAAATACAAGATAACTAAAGAATATTTATCCATTTATCATGAATTCACTGTGATTGTGAATGTTATGAACTTTGAGAGACTGAAGGTTTTATTTAAGCTTCTCTCTTTATTTAGAATTTTTTTGTAATCATTATTATACATGAATATAAATTTTGAATGAGTTCAATAAATATTTATCTTGTTTAATCAAAATATCGATTAGTGATCCTCGAGTGTGATATATAGGTTATGATGTTTCTTGATAATACAAAAAGTTCAAGGTTTGAGACAAATTAAAAATATTAGATGGTTCAATATGTATCCTTTGTCATTAAAATATAAGGTAAGAATTATGATGGAGGGGAAATGTTTTCATAAGATGGAATTGTTCAAAATAACTTAAGGGATCTATGAAACTCCATAGAAATTCCACATCTGGTATTGATTCTATAAAATAAAATTTACTAATTTTGAAGGGTATATGATATAAAATATATTTCTATTAGAATTCCATGAAGGCCATAGAGTTTTATTTATTTATTGATAATCTACGTTTTTTACTTGGTTGACAGGGAACAATTATATAACCCATATTCTTAGGGAACAAGGCCCAATATATGACTCAAAGTCCCCAATACCTGACTATACTAGAGTTACTCACCTAATAACTATTTCATTTTTGGTTCCTAGATCCCCACCTCAGAGGTGAGATCATTTTTCTTTAAAATTCTTGGAGATACACATTTCATATTATTGATAATGATATTTCCATACCCTCTCTTCATTCCTAATCCGGTTAGCTATGCTCTGATTGTTTCTACTTGCTATAATTCCTCATATAGGGCCTAATCCTATGTGGTCTAACATGATTTTTTTATCGAATAGAGGTGTTGTGGCCCAAAATACCAATGCTTAAAGGCTGGAGGTGGCTTAAAGTAACTATGTTCTGAATGCCTATGGTGTCCTGAAGGACAATGGTGGCCTAAAGGCCCAAATATATATCTTGTAGGCATAAATTGGATGAATAGTTATTATACTACAATAAATTCTACAATAACTTAGAAATTTTCCTTTGGTTGGTTTTCAATCTAGGTCTTTTAGATGTAGGATTGTGGAATTTACCACTCAGTTTCCACTCCAACCACATATGGTGCCAACTATGCATTAAATTATTATTTTGAATATGTATGGGGGTTAAAAATTTATGAATATCTTATAAATATTTTAGTATCTATTAAATTTATGAAACAAAGGGTTGTTAAATGATGTAGTTGAAATTCAAAAAAAAATCCAAACTAAAATGGACCTAAATAAAGGATGTTTATAACAAAATAATTTCATCAATGTGATAAGAAAATATATTTGATAAAAATTTGTTGTTCTGAATAAAATGATATGTCAGACATGGTTTTGTATTAATCATATTTAATAACTTGTTTTATAAGATCATAAAGATAAAATGAGTTTTATTTTTGACAAATGAGTTTATAAAAATCTGTTAAACTATGAAGAAAAGAGTTCACACCACCCAAAAAATTACTATTTTAAGGAATACATTATTCTTTTTTAATTCTTGATAAAATGGGATATTTTTTATGATATAGACACAATAGTTTATTTTCAATATATTCTCGCTATAAGAAATGCATGATATTTTTTAATCACAATGATGATTGTGTTTTTAGTATGCAATTCCAGTGAGAATATAGTTTCTAAGAGGCTATTGGGATTATATTTTGAGTTATTGAAGTTAAAGTACAAAAAATAAGAAAGTATTCTAGTGAAAATTCTCTATTAATACCACTTAATATCATAAAACATTTATGGTATATCATTAATGAACTATGTAAAAACTTATATTTATTTACCGTAATATAGTGATTATCATTTTATATCCTAAAGAAGTTTAGGATGTGTTGATAACACAAATAATTTAAATAAATTGATTTTGTTACAAAAAATGATCCCAAATAAATTATTTAAAGAATAGGTCTAAGTTGATGATGGTGAACATAAAAAGAGTTATAAGTAGACAAAAAAAGTTATTAATATTTTAACAATGAATATTGTGATGTATAAGAGTTTGAGGACTACATTCAAAGAGTTGAACATTTGGAATATTATTTATATGGGAAAATTTTTTCACAAAAAATATATTCATATATTTTCCTCACTAAATTTTTTTAGTGGGATGATTTTATCAAATGGACACATAGACTTGCAGTGGGACATACATAAAGATGTAAGAAGTTTCAATAAAACTCAAAAACTGAAGTAAACATAAGGACTATCGAGAAATATGTCATATAAGATATGATTTTATGGGTGATTATATATGGATTTATTAGTATTCTTAATTTATTTTTATAATATTAAATTCATTATATTAGGTAAAAAAATTCATCCACTTTATTATTCTTCCTCATTGGCTACAAATTTTATGTTATTTAAAATAATAATTGACCTATGAAAGTGAATCGTTGAATTATACCTAACAAATTTTCATCATTGGGAATTATAGGTTGTGAAAAAATGGTAAGGTTTACATGGGTATGATATTATATAGACATTCAAAATATTTTCATGATGTAAAAAACATTTTTTGTGCATGTATGACTCAATAAGTATAACAAATCGAGTGTCATACACTATATATTTAGTACTATAGGTGAGAAATTTTCATTTTGAATCTTAATTACTGAGTTTTGAAAGATATGTATCATGGGATACTTCATACATTAATAATTTTATTATGAATTTCTTAAGGCTTAGCAAATTTGGGGGCAGTTGGGTTTGATGTTGATCAAGTTGTCAGCCGAGGCATAACCAAGATGTGATTTATCCTCTTGTATAGTGTATAAAATTTGGTACATCTCTTTATATAGACTAAAGAAGTGTAATAACATACCTAGATAAGATACATATAATTTTATTATCAATTTTGATAATGGGAATTTGATTTTATAATCCACTTATAGGGATTAAATGTTATGTTTTCATCAACCTGGTCAGTCTATACAAAATGAATATAGAGTGCATTAGTAGACTATATTAAAATTAAATACCATATGTCTCATGGTCACTAAATGTATTTTCCTAAGGGATTATTTGATTATGCATAATTTTATATGATACAACTAGTGAATGTGGGTATAGTGACACGTTTGTTAGATAGATATTAGGCTGGACACCTTTCGATCTTGAGTAACATTAACACTTTATAAGACATTTTTCTTTGATTACAATTATAGATTAATAACTTCATCATTTTTTTCAATGTTATATAATCCCAAAGGGTCACATATTTTGTTTATGTAAATTAGGATCATGTTTCTGAAACATTAATAACATTAATAATTTTTTTTGAAGTATATGAAAAAAAATTATCAATTTATTTTTATATGTTGTTACATATGACATTAAATATAGGAAAATTGTATGATAGATTTTCCAAAATATGTTTTGGATATGGTTTCAAAAGTTATTACATCTAATATAACATAATGTTAAATCAAGTGAAGTCAAGGACACATTAGTGAAAGTGGGAGATTGATAAATTAATGTTCACTAAAGGGTAAAAAACAATCTAGTGTTGGTCATTATTTTATGATTCTAATACAATGTTGATTTATGAACTAAAGGGAATGACATGAAATTAAGAAAAAAACATTTCATGGTGTTGTACATGGTATTATTGTGATGTGAAATAATATGTGTAATGAACACATTCCATTATCCTTACTATCATACATGATCTGTTCATCATGATATGATGATATTGAGGAGTTGAAATGTTATACATGAAATTTTTAAATTTTTATAAATTTATTTTGATGATTCATTCATACATTTCAGTATGTTAAATGGTTTTAGGTTATTATGAAATGTCCTATAAATATGACTAATCATTTGATGCTGTTTGAATCCTATATAAATAAGATTAATCCTCATGTAGTATGAGTAATGGTTAAGACTGTTCAAGGCTATAAATATTAATCTATCATTACTTTCAAACCATTGATCTTAAGGATTAATAAAAAATGGTATGAAAAAGATCTCTCTTGATCACCAGATTATTCATTTAATATGAACCATAGGTGGGAGAAACCTGTATGATTCTACTTGGAGATCTAAATTAAATTATTTATTAAGATCATATTGATTAGTGAAAGTTACAATATTTTATCTTTATTATTTTATTCAATCAAATACTCAAGGAATATTTCATGGTTTTAGGTCTCTATTTGATGTTTCTCAGTATTTTTTGATAAGTTTTATCCCATCAAAAACTAATCACTTACATAAACGAGATCCTTGAAAGTGTTTTAGGAAATATAAAATCAGAGTTCCTGGATAATCTCAATTCTATATCACCACCCGTCATCCTCTTTAGAAATTCCATCTTGATGTGGAATAATAGTATCACACCCTAACCAGCTTTCCTTTACAGTGCTCCCAGATAAAAATACAAACAACAGAGGTGGATAAACCATTCATAGGCTGTAAACCATGTTTGGATAACATATTTTTAATTATTAAAAAAAAGAGAGCTCCACCTGATTTAAAACACCTCTATGAAAAAATCTAGATAATATAAATGGACTTCTAGCATGAGATACCCAACTATAAAAATCCAACTTTACTATCCTCCTTAGTAGCATAAATTTGGATCAACCATAACATAAGGGTTTGGTCTCCATACATAAAATATACATATATGTCATCAATTTAAAAATTGATCTCCAAGACTGATCATGTGGGGGAAATTTAACTGGTATATCCCAATTGTATCAGTGTAATGGGATTTGTCAAGTTGGTCAAGTCAAACATTATGAACATCCCCACAATATGTTACTCACTCCATATCAATACCTATATTCAACATCACAAATTTTTTTAAATAGAAATAAATTCATTTAAATATTTAGAAGATAAAATTTCACATAATGACGAATCAATAAATATCAGATTATTAAGAATGTAAAACACAATGATTCATATAAAAATTAATATTAAAAATATATTTACAGTTTTCAAATTTAATTCCCAGATATAAAAAATATATTTATCAGAATACATGATCAAAATGTATTTTAAAGACGCATTTCATTTCAAATTAAAATTCAATGTGTATTTTTATTACTAAAATATAGAAATAAAGAGAAATTTCATTTAACATCCTAAAAAAATAAAATCATTCAATATTATTTATACTCAAGATTTATTAATAAAATAAATTATTTTTTAAATTAAATTCAAATAAAATATGTACTAAAACCACGTGTTATCATAAGAAATCAAGATCATGTTCCAACACGTTGAGCTGCATCAGCGGCCAAGATATTGGATTCTGTCATATTTTGATTATAATCCATTAAATTCAAGAGTTAATTAGAATAAGAAAAGTATAATTCATATCCCAATTCTGTTGACTTAATGCCCATGTTGGAAAATTTTTTACAACCTAAACTATTCATACTTTAACTGAATGGGAAACCTAGAATAATACCTCACCCTATTTACCTCCCAAAGTTTCTTGATACTGGGATATATTGAATAAAAATAGGCATCTAAACATAGATTATTTGACTAGATACTAGAAGTCCCTGCATTATTCTTGCTCAATATTCGGTTAGAAGTATCTATCACATGTTGGGAAGATTCCCAAATGTGACACCTCTACACATTTATCTATATATTGAGAAACACCAGTATCCAAGAACTCTTTAATTACACAATGCATGAATATGATTTAGTCATTAAATTAAATGGTTGATTGCTGGTTTTTAAATATTATAGAGAGATTCAACATCTCAAGTAGAATCATTAGAAGATTTTTTTAGAGAACAAATAGGATGAGTTGATAATATCTCCACTCTGGTAATACCCAATATTGAACCATGAGTGTTATTAGAACAGTGTTTAGTATGATATTCAAGAACATGTACTTATATCAACTATTGGATCAAGGCCTAAAATTCAAAAAATCCCCAACCTTAATTATTACCTAGTAAAATGACCCAATTTTATGCTTTTTTACTTATACGTATTTCTTAATCTCAAAAGACCCTTTTTATTTATACAAAAATTGGAACTTTCTCTTGAATTATTCAATTTCTTGTTGATGATTCATGAAATACCAGTTGATTTTCTTTTAGATATTCTCTTTCATGTTGACTATTCATGATAGACTAAATTATTTATATTCCTTAATCCCAAAATGTTCTTCCATATTCTTTATTTTAATCACTATTCAACAATGATGTCTAATAGAGGCATAATAATACCTCAACTTATCAAACACTATCAAATTCATCAACAAATCTACCAAATTGTTGGAATATTGAATCTTATTTATTATCAACATCACATCCAATATTAATCCTATAATGATGTGGTATTTTCATTGAACATTGATCATTATAGAATAAAAAATTTGGATCTTTAAAAGATGTTTAACACTCAAAATTTCATAGTTGAATACATTTTCCTCTCACTTTTCCCCATCTCCTCAAAGATGTTATTCAACTAAACTATCTATATTGTTTATTTTTTATAACAGTATTCTATTTATCTATGGGAGATAGCATAACCATAGTCTACAACTAAGATATTCAACTTATTGTAGTTACTATAAAATTAAACAAACAGCCAATGGGACTCCTCCCACCATCGACATCAACTAGATGGTCCGCATTCTCATATCTCTATAATGAATTTCTTTTCAAAAATCGTAGATATAGTTCCTTGATTACCTTAAAATACCCCATAATCCACTTTACAAATTCCCAATGTTGTCATCGTAGATTATACATGTACCTAATCATAACCCAAACTATATGAGAGATTTATAATTGTGTATATACCAAGACATACATCATGATTTAAATAGCTAATTCATGAGGAACCTTCATCTTTCACTCGACACGTTCTTCCATATTTGGTGATTTATCCTTATACAACCTCAAATAACTTTATAGAGAATAGAAAATATATTTTAATCTAGAAAAATAAACCTACACTAAACCATTATAATGTTTTTAAACTATAATCAGATAAATATTTATTCTTCATTATCTTGCATGATCATCATCTATAGAATATTTCTAGCTTAAAAAAGATCATTTACATTAAACTCATCAACTAACTTTTTATTTCATCGATCCTAAAATTTCAGAATCCTAAAATATACATGTCATATGCATATTGAATAATTATAACCTATCTATCACAAAATTACTTAAAGAAGAATAATATTTCAATTCCTCATAAAATTTAAACATTTTTACTCGTAAATGTAACTAACCTCTTATTCCACTATCCAGGTGCTTGCTTCCTCCTATATAATTTTTTTATAGTTTAAACATTTGTTTCTTTCTTCCTAACTCAAAAAATCCTAATGTAAGTACCATATAGATTTATTCTTCAAGAAATCCATGTGTGAAATCTTATTCACATATGTTTAGTCAATATACAAATACTATAATGAAATAATAAAATAAATCATATAGCTGGTGGTGAACTTTACTCATGGTGAGAAAGCTACAGTGTAAACTTACTTACACTAAAATGATTTCACCACTAGAAATTAATTGTATATCCTTTTACAATCATGATCATTATTGATCCAGTAATACTTCTTTCTATAATTACTTTATTTAGAAATGGATTCAAATTTCATGCATTATTTTCAAATGAAGAAGAAATATCACCCCTCAAAATCAATTCCAACGTTCTCATGTCCTTATAATACATATTTTATTCAAATAATTCTATTTATACTTTGTTAATTAAAAATAAATAGTGTTTTGATGGTTAATACCAATGAACACATTTTATAACCCTTTTTATAAATATAAAATACACATAAAGAGTTGGCTCTCTTGGTTTTGTGGTAACATACTCAAGTACAACATCACAATTCACATACCCCTAGAAACTTGATTATTTAGTTGAAATCTTAGTTTGAATTTTATAAAAATATTAAAAAATAACATATTTTTTACAATCTAACCCATAAAAGCTCACCAGACTTATAGTAAGCCGAGTGTGACACCCCAATACTACCTCCAATAGGCCATGGGATGACGGCTAGTGCTAAGTAGTAATATCACACACATGAAAGGAATAAAACTAATGTACCCCTATGCCACACAAATCTTCAAATACCCATATAATGTTGGAAGGTAAACATAACTAATACCATAATTCATGAAAAACATTAATATAACATCTCAGTATAAAAAAGTACTAGAAATAAATAAATGGTTGAAATAAAAGCCCAACCAAAATTACAGAATAGTCTAAGCTGGTCAGATGGAGGGGGTTGCTATCAAATTAAATACCTTGTTCAACCATAGTCTTCCCATCCCAATCTATCATGTTCCTAATATTAGTACTCTAAGGACTTCATCAAATGGCTAGTCATCTACATAAGAAATGACATGTGTAGGAAGATCCCTTGGAGGGGTGAGCATATCAATGACAAGTAGAAGACCGTAAAATGAAAAAAATGAAAAGACTTAATAGATTAGTTAGTTAATCTACTCAAATTCATTCCAATAACAATTTGGGAAAAATAAATATGGATTACCATAAAACCTAATAATACCAAATATATAAACATAGTCTCAAAGAGTTATTAACAATATATAAAGCTATAAGATTCTACTAGAGGACTCAAGGTAATAATCAAGTTTGATAACTCACTCTATTAGACATTATACCACTGATGATACTAATATAATAGATCATTCTCATTAGGTATCTCCAACATAGTACTCACTATAACACCAAATATCACCGCACAAAAAATGGGAATCACACGTAGGGCCACTGGAAGACACCCAAAACCCTACCGTATCAATTTTTATTGATAGGGGGTCTATACCCTGTGCATGATGGTCATGTCAATACAATATACCCTACCTAGGATGAAGAAGGAATGATATAGAATTTCATCATGTTCACTTTGATTGATCCCAAAATTCTATCTAAGAAAAAACCCATAGAGGGGATCAAAATTCTATGCTCAATATGAAATAAAACATTGTACCATCATAGGTATGAACCAAAGGATCAGAATCAACTATACCTGGTCTATAGTGATGAGACAGAGGGTCCAAACATCCTTAGAGGAAGTACACAATTTGTATAGAAAGGAAAGGTCATGTACCTCTAAACGCAAACCAACCCATGTCCACTATCATGCTCCTTTAACTAGGTTTATGTAAAATGAACATTTCATTATTACTAGACTTATCAAAGAATCATGGCCATATCGTAGTACTTGACCCTACTTGTGTACTATGGTCATGCCTATGTTCAAGTCCATGTCCATTCTTGTGTACACCAAGGCGTACATGCCGAGACTCTTGCACCAGGTCAAATAGGGTGTGACATTTGTCACATGGCATGTAACATTTATCTCTTCAAAAATACTATCCACTTTGGCCAGTGTCCCACATATCATGTGTTATTTAGACTATATTTTTTCTAGTTACGAATTTCAAAAAAACTTTAGAAAGCTTCATGTATCCACATACTCTGCAACTGCTAACCATTGTTTAGGTGAGCACAACAATAAACATTGATATGAGATCATATCAGCATTCAATCACCATTGATTAGATTTTGGACACCATAAATTCTTGATAATTGCCTCCTATTAAATTGTGTTATTGCTGCATGGAGAATTGGAAATAGGGGTATCCGAATCTAATCTTGATCGATCCTCTAAAATCATGAACCAAAACAGTACCGTTGATATATTTCCCAAGCCCATGGAAATGATTCATTGTGTAAATATTGTTTGCGAAAGGATCTTTAAAAAGTTTTTTTCTGAATCTTCGACCAAATAAAATACCAATGATGATCACATGTAGAATGGCGATAGAAAAGCATAAAAAATACTAGGAATGTACCTTATCCAATGTTTATTTTTGAATCACTTTTTTTCTGTTAGGATATAAAAAAAGAATATGATTATCAAACCATTATTTAATTCATATTTTAAGGATGATAAAACCATACACTCACAGGACAATCGACCTAAGAATCAAAATATATGTAGAAATGATTTGTGTTCATAATAGGAAAAAATAGTGATAAATCCACATAAAATAGCATCCTTCATTGAGTTTAGACCGAATACTGATAAAGAAATATTGCGTTCTACAGTTGTTCATGATATCAATGAACTTCGTTGCTATTGGAGATCTGTGTGGTACTCCAGTCGTTTACCCACAATCCTGATTTTCGCCATTGATCCTCCCCACCCTCCTCTAAAATCCTCTATGTTTTCTAGAGAAACCTAAAATTTGTATATAAATATGCATTTATAAATGATATTAGTCTATAATTTTTCTTAAAACAATTATATAAATATTTCTAATTTATTTTATTATTTTTTCCACAATGTAACTCAATCCAAATCCAAGACAGTAATATTTATTATGTTATACCTCGGTTAAAACCCACATTCAACCCTAAAAAATAGTAAAAAAATTGATATTGGAGCCTCATTCAAGTGTAATTCTTTTATTTAATAAAAACTATTCAAGTGTGATATAATATATTTAGTTTTATATTATATGCATACTGAGAGTCTTAGAACCTCATAATTTCATGTAAACTCAGTAAATGGATTCAAAAATATTTTTAAGATATTTTGATGTTTTACTAGAAAAAACAAGTCATTAAAATCTTCATTAAATATGTTGTTCCAACTTCTGATGATATTCTTGTTCCTATCATCACATAAATAATAACCAAATTACTTTA
Organism: Viscum album; assembly: GCA_963277665.1. Lineage (NCBI taxonomy): Eukaryota > Viridiplantae > Streptophyta > Magnoliopsida > Santalales > Viscaceae > Viscum > Viscum album. The sequence goes on from OY728146.1 coordinate 1,790,512,106, forward strand.
CAACATATATAAAAAATCATCATTCTTACTATTTTGAATCAAAATTGTACCTCACATTAAAATTTATATGGACATATACCGAATAACTAAATAGTCATAAATGAGTGACTCAGACATCCTTTCCTGACTAGTTCACCTCATATTTCTTTCCTCCAATTTACAAGAATGGAGTCCCATAGATGATATATGATTCCATATTTACTACATTTTTCTATAAATTCTTGGGTAACCCTAAGAATAAAATCATACTCCTAAAACATTAATTCAAAGAATTATTCATCTATATATCCACACCATTCTATTATAGAGGACCCAAAAGTGTGTTATCTCAATAAATATTAAAATTAATATAAAATTCATTGAAATTTTTATTTTCATACTCTTATATTTATATAACCTAAGCATTTAAAATTTGATCCTTACTCACCCTCAATTATTTATAAAACATTTTAAACACATTGTATTTTGTTCTTACAAAATTCAACCCACACCATCCTTGTTGATTCATACATAAATTTAACATAACATAATGGATCTCAGCTAGAATATATTGATCTAGGTCCCCAAACATTTGTAAATACGAGGTATAGATTCACAATCTATAGATTTGTAAAATATTTAATAAATGACGTCTTTTTCTACTTTCTAATGAATGAATTTCGATTTAGTGGAATAAATTGTATTACCAGGACCTTCATGCACTTCTCACACTTGTCTTAACTTATAAGACCACTATTATTTATCATTGATAGAATTAGTCTTTACTAAAATTTCTATGAAATTTTAAATTATATTTTATAACTTTACCGTCTTTACTCTATGGGAAATAACTGTAGATCCATTCCTAATTTTCCATGCACCATTAGTGAATATAGTGAAACATTCCATATCACCTAGATTCTAAAAATAAATAATATTCCTTCTCATCCCTATAATATGTCTAAAATTCCTAAGAATGATAAAAATATTTCTATGAGAATTAATCCATGAATCACCCTTTCCCTTGATCTGTAAGGGTTCACCATTTAGAAGTTGAACCTTTAAAATATTTCGAGAAACATAATTATTCATAAATTATAGTATAATGCAGAATGAATTGAAAATATTGGGTCTAAAATTCAAGAATACATGGGACTATCCACACTTAATAGAAAAACATAATCATCTTTTTTAACTATCAGGTATATAAAATATGTTTTAGTTGCCTTTACATTATAGATATACTCCCTCTCCACACATCCTTTCTTCCCATAACATCCTCATATCAGACCCTAATTTTTTTTGGATCATTACTATTTCTTTATGTCATCCTCTATGATTATCCTTATATATATATATATATTTATATTTATATATAAATATATTTACATCTTCCTTGAATGTGTAGATTAGACCATATAATATTCCAAAATACCTTCTCTAAATATATTCACTAAGGGTTAAATATCATTAATCATTAAACATCAATTTTATGTTCCCTAAATAATTTATCACGACTCTTATAATAGCTTTCTAACCCTTAGGTATCAAAGAAAAAAAGAATTGTTCAAAAACCTCATTATGTAGATAAATTTCCCCCAATTTCAACTGACTTGTGATGGCGTTGAATTTTTTAACATTATAATAAACAATATTTCTCTAAATCATATATATATTGAATTCCAATAGAATCAGGAACAATTTGTTAAATAAAATTTGATTAATATATATATATATATATATATTAATAAGTTATCTAATAAAACTATCATTAATTATATACACTCTAATACATAACATCATGTTTTTTTGGTGATGTATGTTTTATAACTCAAATAAACAATCTATATTTTAATCCCCACATGGAATTTTCTATCTAAGATGGTTTTACACCATCTAGTTGAAAGTGAATATTTTCCTACTAAATAAATTCATCAATTTGTGTTATCTTGAAACGAAATTTTGATTTTAGATATTATTGATCTTTGTCATGCCTTATTCTACATCCTTTATCTACTAAACTCAATCTTTGAAAATATTTGTTATGGAATCACAAAATATCTAATTAAAAAATATTCTTGAAAAAAGATAAAATGATATTAATAGAAAGAAGAACCAAAATAATAGAAATTTTTTATTTAAAATGTTTTTGATGAACACCCACATACATTGGGTGTTATAATTATTTCATAATTTTTAGGGAGAAAATTATTAGGAACACACAAACACACACACACACACTATGTTGTAAATCCTACCTTGAAAATGAGATCATAAAGTATTGAAATGAAATATTAAACCTTGTCAGCATAATTCCTTATCTATACTATAGTTCATGGTGATATAGTAACCATTTTCTAAACTTACACATTTCTAAAATACCCATTTCAATAAAATCCACACTGATAAAACACTTGGGTTTCAGTTCTGCAAATCAGATTGACTACAATACACATTATCAATGCGAACCCTAAGAGTTGGTGGACTGGTGTCAAGATTGATCCTCTAGAACATGTCCTAAAATCATCTAATAGATTAAGATAAACTATTATAATTATCATTCCAAAACATATAATTCACACAACCAAAATAATAATAATGGATATTCATCAAGTTTAATAATTGATAAAGTCAGATCTAGGACCCACAAGTAGTTATCCCACTATAATCCTACAGCTGGAGTACTTAGATATAATAAAATGATTTAATCTATATCAGAGCTTAGTATGGACTATATTCCCAAAAACCCATGTCACAAATGTACCAGAACCTTAGAGTCTAAGGGTTCCATCATCATAGTCCCCAAAATATTCCAATCCTAATGCCTAGGAACAAGCACACGGTAAAGACCCATTTCCCAGGACTAAAAATATTTTTTTGAAGAACCTATTTATTATTATTTAATAATTTAAAATATTGAATCTACGTTCCTATACAAAATACTAAGATAATCCTTCACCATGGACCTAATAAATTCTAAAGAGTTTGTGACTTAAATGCTTGTTCTATATTGTTATCATTCAAACAACGAGTCCAGATAATGTTATATAGTCATATATTTTATAGAGAAAAATCATAGAGAAATGTTATCAATGAAAATATGAACTTTTTTTATCTAGTAGCTTCATGAAATGAATATACATAAAATTTTAGTGGATAATGAATTTTATTTTAACATAATTCGATCTCAATCCCTCCACCATCATGGATTTAAGGAGGTTGAATTTTTACTATTTGACATAACTATTTAGGTCTTTAAAAAAATTGTGTCAAAGTATTTAATAACGATCAACATGAAACCCATATTATGATCCTTTTATTAGAAAATTAATTCCTGTTTTTCAACTAAGAAATGAAATTCTTTTCCTTGATGGGAAAATTGTGATTATATCTCCTGGTTTTCATGCCATCCACTTACCACAAATTCCCAAAATATTCTATCAATAATTAAATTTGATTTTTTATAGTGAAATATATACTTTTAACTCCTATTAAATATTATATATTAATAATGATTACTTTAGGTTAGCGGATAGTATCTTTAAATAGAAGAACCTATTCTGGTGGAAACATTGCATGGAATCTAAGTCACCCATTATAGTTTACTCAATGATGTGAAGGAGTGTATTTTATTTCTATACTTCATATTTGGGGAAAAATAGTTTAGATGTTTTTTCATTCACAAAAACAAGGAGAAGGATCTTTTAAATAATTGTTTTATATAAATAGAAATAAAATATATTTTATGATCAACTTTCTATCACAAGATAGAAAATAATTATATGATAAAACCCATTTTTATCAACTCTAACATGATGTGTGTCTTCTATAATGAAATAATTATAGGCACTCATTCTATATTGAAAATAATTTTTTATGTTATAGATAATTTTATATAAAATTGGTAGGGATTGGGACCTTATATTACCATATATATGACCTCTATAAATTTTTAGGGCCCTCCATATAGCCCAAATAGTTTTCATATGAAGTATAAAGTTAAAAACTAATGAATTCATCCAATTTCTAGGGTGGAGGTCAATTTTTTTGCATCCCTAAAACTTTATGTAAATGAAATTTGGGGTACCCCACATAAAATTTAAGAAGGCATCTAATCCACTATTAGTGAGCTCAAATATGTGATTTTGAGCCCTAAACAATATCCAAGGACAATGGTAATTATTGAAACGATGTATTCCAATGAACATTAATAATATATAAAATTCATGATGAAAAAATAATGATGTTTTTATATAGTATATACTTATATATTTCCAAGATAACACACTTCTGTTATCATTCACTATCTAGGCCTTCTTACTAATCAATATAGTTACGAAAAATTTATATTAAAGATACATTTATACCCTGATATCATAATGGAGGTTGAAGAAAAAAATAAACATCATCCATTTCATTTGGGAGATTGATTACCCTAAGTGGATGACTAAAATTATCCCCACCATGAAGAAAAATAAACAGATCAGAGTCTTTACTGACCACTAGAACCTTAGCAATCATTTTCAAAAATATTACCTTTATCTTATAATAATTGAATGTTTTCATTAGTGAGATAATATATTTTCATCATCTCTATTTTATGGATGGGAATTATATGTGAAACCAAATCCCTATGAAACTTGAGCATATGGATCACATATCATTTTGGTTCCACAAATCATATATATCTTCTAGGTGATTTCATTCAATATAAAAAACACTAGATCCACCAGCCAATAAAAGATGCACCACATTTTTCCTCACATTATAGGGAAAGAAATGGAGTGTTATATAGTTATCTAAGTAGTCAAATCATTATATTATGGCAATGAATTTACTAATCTTGACATTTTTTCCTCTACGATATTAAAATAAAATCTATTATTGAACACAATAAAATTTTCTTTAGAATTATCTTCCAATACATTCTGTATATTTTTTTGCATTATTGGGGTATATAAGTTGAACTCAAAAAGATAAAAGTGATCTAATATGTGCTCCCACATAAATACTTATAGTGGTTAACATTAATTCATGTAAAAATCACCAATATTAAGTGTATCTTTATGAAATTAATTTTAAGGTAATGAAGATGAAACCTACTAGTGGTGTCCGTATTTCCAATGACAATTTAATAGTTTAAAGAAAAATATTTAAATCCTCTAATTTTTATACAACCTATAGAGGAAAAATATTTCATCCTTTATGTAGATTATCTGGAGTGAGCACTTAGTGTAGTCTTTTCTTGGAAAAACATTGAAGGCGTTGAGAAATTATTTTATTATCTCAACTATAGGAAATTATAGGTTTAGAGTAAAAGAATATTTAATAAGAAAATTTATCTTTTTATGATCACTGTGGTGTAAAAATGAGCAATAATTTATAACACCATAAATTTTACATGATCTCCAACATTGATCCCTTGAAGTAGTCCCTCAGTCACCCCATGTTGAATGGGAATTTAGAAACTTATGTTGTTTTTCATGAATAATTTAACATTTGGATAACTTCTTATAAGTTAAGGAATGAATGATTATTTTAATAATTTATATTCATACATATAACTGTACAAGATTTAATTCTGGACATATATATTCTTGATGAAGTGGTCTCTTATATAAAATATTCCCCCTAAACAAAGGAAATGTATTTCAACAATGTATCTTGGTGTTTAACTAGAAAACAATATATGTGTTCCTATATTCAAATGGATTTCTTAGGTTCTTTTTTCATCTCCTATAAAAATTTTCTCCTCCCATACTCATTTCACAACTTAATTTTATCCACTAATAATAAACTAGATTTCTAGGCTAAAATTGATGATCATGAACTATGGTTGAAAATCATGATTGGTTGTCTCAACATTAATTGAGAAACAAACATGGTGATATTAAAAATCAATAGACGATAAACTATTAAGAAAGAGGAGTTGGTTCCCTTGTATGAATTTAATTGTGTGATAATGGTTTATTTCTCCACTATTGTAGTTATTTATTATATGACTTAATTGAAAAATTCCCTTTGTGGATAGAATATATAATTTTAATTCCACTCTATTTAACCTGAACCAACTTGAAATCATTATTTTTGTGTAAAATTGAATAAAATTTTCACATTATATTAACAAAGAGATAGATGAAGAAGAAGAGAGTGAAACCACCCTTCTACAGAGAGAATCGTCATCCTAAAATATAAAGTAAATCATCAATTGGATGATCTCTATGAAACATTCCTCTTATGGAGTAAATATTAAAGGTAAAAAAAATATATGAGATTCCAACCTCATCCTCAATGGTGGTGAATATTAAATTAACATTATCCATAGGCATTTTTTTTATTCTCTTCATTAAGTTAAATAGATGAGGATAAATCCTTACAGTTGTTAATGAATTTTATTTAAGAAAATATGGCACACATCTAACAAGAAACAATCTCCCCCATTGAATAACGGTCCTTGGGTACTTTGGGTCCCTCAGTGACACATGATTGTTAGGAAGTCCCAATGAAATGTCATGAATATAAAATTCATGTTAATTTCATTCATCAATCCTGGAAGCTGATGCATACTACGAATAACTCTTGACGAGTGTCCATTTGAGTTATATGAATAATAGTTCCATACCCTATAATTTTTTATAGTTCATTTTCATTCTCATTATTATCTAATTTTTCATAAAACATGTTAAAGTAATACCCTTTAAAAGGGTCAGAATAAAATTTATAATCAATTTTATAAAATGAAACATATTTAGTTGATTTTGAGTCCCTCATGCTATATTTATGAATAATAACACAAAATTATATGTGCCTATGATAAGGAATATATATTTAGAAAAAACTAGTACAACCACTTTTCTAGAAGTTATATGGAATCCAATATATAGTGGCCTTTGACAAAACACTATCAAATATCTTATAAAATTTGTTTACTAGGAAAACAAGGAATGGTTGGAAAATATTTTTAATGTGTTATGTGTAATTTTACCAACAAATCCACACCCACCAATGAAAAAATATTTTCTTTAGTCCATGATATTTAGTTGATGTTTCCAATTGATTACTATCTCACACCATACTAAACACCCACTTTTAACCTACTACATGAAGATGATTAGTTACAAATTTAGTTGGTTGATTTAATAATTATTGTGAAATAAATATTGAATTGGAAAAATAGATTATGATACTTATAAAACAATTACGTTTATAAAATACATGAAACTTATGTGTTCAATAAGAAATTCCATATCTGATTATTTTTTAAGGGAGAACTTGTTCTTTATTTTAATATGACAATAATTTCAAGGAAGAAACCTATGAAATTTGAGACCAAGTGGAAGGGACATTATTTCATACAAGGGGTATAATTTAACATGGAATATTATCTAATCACATCAAATTAAGGGGTAATTACAAACTTAACCAATGTGATGATTTTAAGAAAAACATTGTTAACCAATTCACCTAATGTTTACATGGGTCCTTGTTATAAGATTCTAAACAGCATGACATGTTGACCTTAGAACATTACATTAAACTAGATAGTACATAGCATTTGTTATATGAAACTAAATTTTATGATATATTCTACTTCCCATATAATGTTAAAATGGAATAATCAGTAATTTTCAATGGAACATGAACTTCATAACATGGGTTCCTTACAACATGACTTAAAATTTTGTGGTATATAGTATTTATCACATGAATATAAATAGTATGAATACCATCCTTATCATATAATTACAAACAATATTAAAGGGTATTAGTCATATAACCTTAGACTTCATGAAATATTTTTACTAATCACACAATTATGTACTATGATACATTTCATCTAATATATTAGATTGATCTATGTAGTGGCCCTATATAGGCCTAAATATGAGAAAAGTATAACATATTCACATTAGATTCATAAGTCCACATCATATGAACATAAAATATTTGTGGTAAGGTCCCTATTTGAATAACATAATCTAAAAAACATATTATTCTCATCGTATGATGTAAAACTATAGAATACTTCAAATCTCAATGCGTGTGAGAAATATCTTCACATAGTTTTTTCACACACTTTTATACGTTATTATAATATGATACTATGATATTCATCTTTGCGTTCATTCATGTCAAAATTTATATAATAGTGTGTGTTAACTCATCCAACTATAGTTTTTTATTATGTAATAATTTCACATAAGATTTAATTCAATATACCACCACTATGGTGAGTAATTTTGTAAGAACTATATGTTGAATGATTATAGTTCCCAATTGGTATACAACGATTATTTAATATATTATCTACGAGCCATCCAAATTTCAATCTTTAATTATATTCCCCATTCAATATTAATAATTTAATCTCTTATCTATTCACATCATGCGGGTTATAGTTCCAACTTTCCATCATTCAGGTCATCCTATTGTGTGGGATCACCAATTAAATTTATTTTTCTTCTACTAGTCCTATACTAGGATGTTACTTTTTTAGAAATATATATGGTTTAATTTTTGTTCCAAAATTTTATATTGTAAAACCACGATATTTTTTCATAAACATAACCATTTTTTTTATTTTCATACCTTTCATACTATGGTGGTTATTGATTCCCATCAAGATTCAAATGTCAGATTACCAAATTCTCACCATCCATACTATATTGTTGTGTGGGACCCATTATATTTAAACAAAGGAGTGCCTATTATTTTTTCCAAACCATGGGTGGATTATTTAATGTAACAATATAAAATGTAAAAATTCCAAAAAAAATTATCTTAGGACCAATAAAAATATTTTTTTTTCTTTTTATTTTCCATAGAATGTGGATTCTAGGCCCCATTCTATTCACAAACACCATGGTTATTTTCTCATTTATATTAGTTTAAACACATGACCATTGGGTAAATTAACCTTCTAATAGAAATATTTTTTACATTTTAATATTATAAATTGAATTATACTTTGGTCCCAACTACATAACTTTATACTCTAAAACACTAGTTAATCTAGTCATTCTTTTTGGAACAACATTCATTCCAAAATTAACTATGGAATAAATTCAATCATATCAAGTGAAGAAACTAAACCAACTAACATGAGTATAAATTATATAAAATTGGATTTAAGTCTATAACCATAAACATAGGATCATACATTTTTCGAATCCATATGACCTTCATTATCAGACACCGGATTTGGCTCGAAACTCTGTGACCATAAACAATGACATTCAATTATTTATAGTTGTACAAACTTAAGCTAAGGCTTATCCATGTTGGTTATTACACTATGACCCTAAAATATATGCATGATTAATTTTATACCAAAACATATGTTTCTTAAATTGGTGTCTTTTTCATAATTTAAATAGGTCTATCTCCGTTTAGAATGAATATGTGACCTCATTTTGGCCCAATCTCAAAGATAATATACATTCGTAAATAATATTCTCAATGTTTGATGAACTTAAATTTTACGAACCTTTGATTTGATTTTCAGGGAATTAAACTAAATGAACCATTTGGTTTAAGAAATGTGTTTCTAAATAACATGAATTTTATTCTGCATAACAAAAACTAAGGTTTCTTGCACTAGTGATAGGTTCCTCATTCACATAGGTTATGTCTAATTACTTGGAAGAATTGACCAAATTTACCCCACACTCAATGACTTAAATATGGATAAATAATTCAAAAGAAATTAATACTATTTTAAACATCATGAGTTTTCAATCAAAGATGTCTGATCTTTAACTTTATCTAACATAATTATTTTTCCAAACACTATGATTAAAACTAAGAGATTCTAGATAATAAAATATTTGTAACCCTAAATTTAAAGTATTATATATTCCAATTTTTTTAGCATGTGTTGATACAATAATTTTATTAATTTATTATTGATTTTTATATGAAAAAGACCCACTATTGTGTTACTAATGATGTTTTTATGAAGATTTCATGATATTATTTATTGGAATAGTAATTTTATTTGGTAAAAACTTTAGTTTGTAGTTTTTTTTCATAAATAAATACATAAATTTCAAAGTATTCTTTAATCAATTTTCATAACCCTATGTTTGAAGTGAATATAAGGATCTGGAACCCTACTTTTGTAAGGATATCTACTTTTAGAATCTAACATTTAGAAGAATTGTATGGTTTGGGATCAATAATTTTTGCATCTAGCCTAAATTTTTATACAAAACATATGTTTAATTAACCCTACATTTGGAATAAACTATAAGTTTTCAACCATACTTTTGAGGATTACCTATACATAGTGAAACCCTATGATTGACCAAGTCTTCTACAAGATTTGAATTATGGATTCTTTCTGTGATATTTTTAGTAGTTTCATTTGAGTTTTTTAACATTTAAATATATTTAAATACTAATTCAATTGTTATTAATAAATGGGTTAAATCATTACAATATTTAATGGAAGTTATGATTTTTTATGGGTGCCTCTGAATTCAAATGATTATAATATATCAGGTTGATTTTAGGGAGCAATTTGATCTCAAGTAAATCATGCATCTTTATAAATACCAATAGTTTCTTCCTCTCAAATATATATTTAAATATATAGATAACAGTTTTATGATGTCTCTAGTTCTTTGAAATGGTAATATTTGGAGATATATAGGTTTTGATCTTTTATTTTATAATTGACGTGTCTCTACTACTATGTTATTTTTTCTTTCTTTTACTACATCTCATCAATGCATCTATCAGAGATGAACTTTGGAGAAATATATGTTTATCATCTAATAAGTGTTTTCTATACTTCGTTTAAAGGATGTTTTATAATTGTTGAATATTATTTTTTATTTCTGCTGTATTTTATTGAGGACTATTTTATATTTCGATTGTTGTTGTAACTGTGATCCAAACCACTTCAGCCTCTATATAAAATATTTTTTCCCAATAAGATTCATGTTCTTAAAATAAATCAAAGGTAGAGTTTCAGATTGTAATTTTAATATTTATATATATTATTACCTTATAAAAGATAAAAAAATACTTGTAAAATCCTTGTTAAATGGTGTTAACTGCTAGCGCTCATTTGTGGAGGTCCACAAAAAAGGACCTACTTGTGAAACTCACCAAGATTTTGGAGAGGGCATTGATGGAGTAGAATATGTGGTTTTTATACCTAGAGGCACTAAAAATAGCCATTTCCTGTTCTTTTTTATTTATCTTTCACTAATCTACATTTTTAATAGATAATAAAATATTTTCCCTATTTAAAAAGAGAATATTTGAATTAGTTACTTTTTTATAAGGAAACAATCACCCAAACTCTTGTGTTTTCATCATTCATACTCCAACTTAAAAATTGGTACCAAAGGTTGAGAACCATTTGATATATTTTCCATTTTTTAAATATTTTATGATTTTATTATTTTTACCCAATACCAACAATGTGAATCAAAGGATAGGTTTCATTGGATATTTTTTTAAATCCATTATAATAAATTTTTACCCAATAACATCATATGTTATCAGTGGTTGACTCTAGTAGATATATTTATTTTGTCTCTAGAAAGTATTTGTTAAAGAACCAAACAAATAAAAAATCTTAATGGATGATCTTAGAGAATTTATGTTGATGATTCACGCTCCAGATTCTTATACTGATAATTATGGCACTAGAAATCATGCATGATTATTTATTTTAATAATTATAAAATATGGGTTTATTTAAAAATAGTAAATCCTTATGAAATTACTATAAAAGGATATAGAGAAGTGGAATTGTAATTAACTGGCTAGAGATACTATATGACATAGCCTATTATAAGGATAAAATAGCGTCCCCGATCCCCATAGGCTAGAAACTAGTGTCTGGGCATCACAAGAATCCATTTGGGAACAATTTCACCATAAACCATAGATATACAATATTGAATAAATTAACAGAAAAGATAAAATACATAAACATGAAAATGTATCTTAACTAACTAAATTAATCTGTCCCATTTTCATTAAAAACAACATCTATAAACAAAAGAAATTGCCAGAAAAAACATAGAAAAAACTAACTAAAAAGGGAAAAACAATGAACCAACTGAAGATGAGATCAAACCACCACTACACAACTTATGGTTTTTCACCACTACCCAACTCACCCCATGTCCCCTATAATTATCAAACAAAATATGTGAACATCTAAGAACCTAGAACATGAAATATGTAGGCATGAGCTGAAATCCTTGTTATTTACCACAACTAATTGAAACTGTGGAATATTTTTCATAAGGAAATTAAACAATGAAAATTTTAAAATAAGATAGAAATTAATAATTGGATATAAATAAACTATATATATTTTATAAATTCTACAACAACAATAAAAACATTTCTATTTGTTTCCAAAAACAACAAAACAATTTTGAAAACAAATCCCCTAGCCTAAGAAATATCAAAACCAAACACATCGTTAAAATATCCCAAATTAAAACATTTGTTTTATGTAAATGAAATAGTAACTTTTAAAACTTCAACTAGATAGGGATATAATTTAATAAATAATTCCCATTTTCAAATGCAATTTAAAGAACCATCCCCAGATTCTTCAAATTTTGAACAAGATTTTAAAAACACATTAAAAAGTCACTTTCCAAATGAAATGACCAAACACATTCACACAAGTCAAGCACAATAAGGAGGAACCATGTATAATAGGGAATACATCAAATATACCAAAAATGGTTCCATAATAATGAAAGTCAGGGAAATGATACAAACAAGAACTAGACCAAAATCCTCTTAACAACTAACCAACCATACAATCAAATGTGTAATGGGGTCAACCGTGGGATCCCTAACATTGGAGGCATCTTACCATATATGAGTATAACCAACCTAAATAGAAACCAGAATGAGATATTTCCATCATGATCCATCCGATTATCCCATAAAATACTCATTGCGATGAACTACCCAATCAATCCCTTGTTTTTAGAATAAATGGTGGGAAAACAGCGGCGTGTGATCCAACCTAATGAATAAATTAGATTATCCACTTATAAACTGATTTCCCATGATCAAATGAATTCTGGCATAGGAACAAATAAGCTAAATATAACTCCCATGACATTACTATAACAACCCTCACCCCTAACTCCAAATAATGAATTTCTCTAAACCGTAATGATGCCATACAACATACACAATAACATCCCCACACAAGTGTAGTGAAATTGCATCACATGGTGATTACAATCCCACAAAATGGGTAAATAGAAAAGGATAAATCAAGGGGTTTCATTCAAAAAAAAAATTAATTAGAAGTTCCAACCATGAATTTGACACCAAAAGATGACTCATGATACCATGACTTTTCACATTTCATAAAAACCTTTTTAAACAACATTTTTAAAATAATAGAAATCACCCATGCCTTTCAATGAATTTTAAATCCACCCGTATTGTGAGGGCCTTTCTCTTTGAAAAAAACAATGGCCATAGGTTTTTAATTTCCATAAAACACTTTCAAACAATCCATCATGGTGTTTTTACAAAGGGAAACCACTCACACATTTCAAATAATTATTTTAAATACATCAAATAATGCCTTACTAAACCATTTTGAGGTCAGACCTCTCTTCAAAATTGAATTCATTTTAAAAATATTTTTTCACTCATTGAAAATTAAAATTGGGTTAAACCATTTGACCACAGGAAAACAATTTCATAATGCCATAAATAATTTCACATTAAGCGTAGAATAAAAAATATTCCATTTCAATTAGAAAACATGGAATTCACTTGAAAAAACAATTATTCCAAGCTCAAAACTAATAGAAATGGTTCCAAATTTACATAAAGATGCCACATATAACTATAATTTCAATATAATCTAATTTAGAAAACACAAGAACAATTTGATTTGCAAAATGAACGAATTACATAGTAACAACTACCTCATAGAGAAGAGAACCTAAATGAAACACTTTAGAAGCCATCACCTTCAATAAATACCACACTAATGGGAAGATAAAAAATGTATATGAACCCTAGAGAAAATAAAACCTTCATTAGAGCCACTCAGAAACATAAAATAAACCAAAAGAGGCCTTGGTTTAATGAGGATTCCAAATCCTAGAGAAAAGACGGAAATAAGGAAGAATGAAGGAATGAGAGGAAGATTTATCCCCAAAATCTCATAAAAATCACCAAATAAAGAACAATAATCATATGAGGAGGAATGAGGAACTCCTCTATGGGATCCCAAAGGCTAGACAACATAAGAAAAGATAAATGGGGGTTAAAACACTTTATAATCGAAGAGAGGGTATTTGGGGAAAACTAGAAAAGTAAATACCGGTTTAGGTCACATGGTTTGGATGCACGGTTAGCCAAACTATGTGAAAACCATTTGTTGGACACCACCTTGGACATGAACCACCTCACATGGTTTCACCATGGTTGGATTGTGGTTTGGATAAAAAACTTTTAAGGAGCCCCCCATAGATTTAAAAACAACATAGAAACCATAAAAAAATAGCTTTATCCAAATGATAGATCCACCTACATGGGAACATCATGGTTTTTACTAACCTTGTAGACTAAACATGATAATCACAAAAGGCCCCCAAAACATGAATTTTGAGAAAAAAACCAACCAAAGAATACTACTCATGAAACTGATTATGATCTAAATTTAAGGGGTATTTATAATATTATTTGTGGATTTATAATTAATATATTTAATATATATTATCAGTGTGCTAATGTATATAAAAATTTTCGCATAAACACTTTTTCCCATGAAGGAACTTAGAATGTCAAGCGGTTGAGGTATAACAGTCCAAAATTGAAATTTGATACATTTATGATATTTAATGGTGAAGGAATAACTCATATAAATATACTCTAGACTGAAATAATCATTGTTGTTTCTCCCTTGAGAGAACTAAATCTAGAAATATATTTGGATTTAAAAGTTATAATAGTTATACCCAAAAAATGGAATAGAATAACAGCTCTAATAAAAAAATCCACTCCAATAAAAGAATATATCAATAAATTAATTTATTGGAACCTTAATGATGTACGAAGCTGTAATGTAACAAAAAGTTGAAAATCATATTTTATCCATAAGGAAGATGTTGTAATTAGAGTTACAATGGATAAATATTCATATTACAATAATTCAGCATGAATTTATAAGGTATCATACCTTGTAAAAAATGGCAACCAATAAAAATAGAGAATAGATAATTTAAAAAAATTATAAATAGAAAGAGGTAAGATATTATGAATGCAAGAATAAAGGTGATATGAGACCTGATTTTACTTTTCATAATTCTCAATAGAAATATGACTATAAAATAAAAGGGAAGAATGTCATGAATGCAAATGGTAGTTCATTTTATGATTCAAGTGATGAATCTAATAAAAAATCTAAATCTGATCAAGAAAATTAATAATTAAATATATTTATTATGTCTCATACTAATGAGGTAAAATATTCTTCCTCTCAAAATTATAATTCAAAAAAGGATGATTATTTTCTTAGAGTTTCAATGGATGAATCTTTAGATTCTCCCCTTTAAAAGATGGAATTATTTAAATCAAATAATTTATAAAAATAAAATGAATAAAGGTAAGCTTGGTATTGGTAGAAATAGAGAAAAACCAAAATAATAAATGAATTATTTTGTTCTTGGTTTTAAAAACAAAAGAATTTCTATTTTTAAATGTTTTCATTGTATAATTAATGAATATTATAGTAAAGGCTGTTATTTTTAAAATCCTCATTTTTTATTGACAATCATGTTCAATATTTAAATACCTTTTCTATATCTATGTATTTAATATTCACTCAATGTAAAAAAATTAGTAACCTAAGCCTTTCATTACTAACACTGTCCCACTTACAATAATATGGGTTCCAAAAGACAATTGTGTTTGTTATTTTTTAGATACATGCCAATGAATCCCAATTTTTAATTTAAAAGTGTATTGCTAAGAAATATTTAAATATTTATGGTTAATGATAATTGTAATTATTTTATAAATAATTGACATCTATAATGTATTTCATTATCTAAATGGAAATATGATTAAAGTAGGAAATTTTAAAATCAAGGAAGTATTTTATTTCATTTTTAATAATAATACACTAAATGTTTTTATTTATGGGGATAATTTTTTTTCTTTTTTATTATTAATTCATCTATATTTAATTATTCATATGTTTGAACAGTTATTTTTTTTATTCCACATTTTTTATGATAAAATAATTATTTTGTTAACATCATACATACTTGTTTTTTATTTTACCATGCATTTAAATATTTTATGGAATGAATAATTGTTGTAATGAATGTATTAATTCAATAAAAATATATTTTAACACATTGAATAATAATTTAAATGTTTCCTTAACTCCAAATTTTTATCTTTTGAATGAATCTTTAATTATAGGGAACTTATTATATGGTTTGTGTAGAAAATAAATAAATTGAAGTTAGGTCTATTGAATGAAAAAACAATAATTTTATTTCCTTATTTGAAATTTATATTTTTAGACTCGTTCTATTTGAAAACTCATTTTCAAATATTTAAGTTATCTTGAGTTTTTAATTAAATTAAATTTTACCTATGTAATTACTCTTATGAAAAAAAATATTTTCAATTGTAAAATTGAAAATGATTACACCGAAATTTTTTCCCAAGAAACTAAAACCTCACTTGAAAATCTTTAGAATTAAAAAGTTCATTATTCTTCCTTCGAACCCTAATCCTTACTCATTCTTAAACCCTCTCAAAACGTTTATCTTCCTTTCATGTAATTCAAAATCAGAGGCCTCTCATGAAGCAGGTTTGAGTGGCATGAAGAGACTAAGGATCTCTAGTGGGTAATGTTTTTTCCTCAAATTCTAAGAATTGAAGGATTGGAATGATTATTTTGCAATGGTTATTAATAATGTGATGATAAATATGATATTAATGAAATAGTTAATCTTGTAACTTCTCTACCAGGTGCATTAATTGATATATTTAGAGGGTAGTCAATATATTTTTTGTAATAGTCCATAAAAAATACATTAATAAAAGGTATACAGAATTTTGGTTGCGATGAAATAGAAGATTGATCAATTAAAATGGATAAAGGTGGAATACCTTTTGTAAAGTATTATAGAACTCTATCTATTGGTGATGTGCTAATTATTAGAGATAATTTTCATTCTGTTTCTACAGAAATGTAATCTAAGTTCAATATTTTAGAAATAGAAGTAATGGGGACGTATAAAAGGCTTAAATGTTCTAGGAAATATTTTGGTGAGATAAAAAACAATTCAATTTTTAAAAACTTGAATCTATTTAATTATTTTATGAAAGTCTACATGAAATTTAAATATTAAGTAAATAGTTTGATTAATTTAAACAAATAATAGTTAATAAAGATTCATAGATCATATGGGAAGCTACTTATACATTATATATTAATGACCAGAAGGATTTATTCATTATCTAGCTTTATTCAACTTCATGATGATAGAGATATATAGATATTAACAGGACAATAGACCCATTATCAAGGCTTCTATCTACAATGAGAGAAATATTTTAAAATATAGAGTGTATGGTTGCACCTATTAAACTTAATGAAAGACCAAATCCTTTTCCTCATCCCACAACTAAATCTATCTATAAACCAAAGTATAAAATATATTTTTAATATTAGATGTTTAATAAAACTTTATATGATCTGTAATACTTTTTTTTATTTTTTATTATTAGTTTAGGACAAAATTTATTCATTATTTGAAATCATTTTTCATTAGATAAACATGAATATCACTAAGAAGTATTATAATATATCAAACTTTTATTAATCCACTTCATACATTCTTTTTTATTTCAAAAAATAGGGTGAGAAATATGGTGGATAAATATAGCCTTTTTTTCTCTTTGGTTGAGAAATATTTGGGGAAGAACCAATTTTTTCCTAGCAAGACATATGGATAAATACATCATCTTATTTGGTATTAAAATATTCTTTTTAAAAATTTCTAGATGTTTTTTGATCATTAAAAAGTTTGAAATTATTGGGAATGTGTTGATATAATAACTTCATTAATTTCTCATTGATTATAAAGCTCAAAAACACCCACATTTATTTAGTAATTACTTTTTAAGACAATTTTATGATACTATTTATTGGAATAATTATTTTATTATGAAAGAAAATTAGTTTTAAAGATAGCTACTTTTGAAACCCTATGTTTAGAAGAAATGTAAGGTCTGGGAACCATAATTTTGTTATATACCCTATGTTTTTTAAATAACATATATTTTAGAAACCATACTTTCTTAATTAATAATACATTTTCAACGGAACATTTTCATACTACCTATACACGGTGAAACCCTAAATTTGACCTATTTGACTATGTGATTTGAATTATGAATTATTTATATGATTCTAGAAATAGTTCTCTCAAAGTTACTTTATCACGTCAATTTATTTAAATATTGATCCAAAGTTCATTATTCATTGGATTAAATCATTTATATTTTTATGGGATGTAATTAATTTATCTATACATGTTTGACTTCAACTGATCGTGATTTTTCATACCAATTTTTTGGTGTTGTTTAATATTAATTAAATAAAGAATAATCATAAATACTATGTTTTTATTATTCTCAAATATATATTTGCATATAGAAATAATAGTGTGATTATGTCTTATATTTTCTAAAAATATACACTTTGGAGAGAAACATTTTTTGTTTATTTATATTTTGATTGATATGTTTCTACTGCTGTATCGTTTTGTAAATCTTTTTCTACAACTCGTCAAAGCATATATCAATGCTAATATTTGGAAACCCACGTGATTATAATATTAAAAATGTTTTCTCTACTACTATTTGAAATAATATTTATCAATATTGAAGAGAATTATTTATGGTTTCTATATTTTATTGAAGATTATTTCATCTTCCAGTTGCTACTGCAACTCTGATCTGAACCACTATTCAACCCCTATATCAAATTCATTTTCATTAAGTGTAGAATGATTATACTCATTAATTGGTTGAATTTAAGCATCTAGTACAAATATTTTTATATATTGGTTCCCAATAAAAATCTATAAGTCCATGTGAAATTATTTTTTGTATGGTGTCAACATCCTACCCTCAATTGTGGAGGTCCTATGTAAAAGGCCCTACTAGTGAAAATAACGATGCTCATGGAGAGAGTGTTGGTGGAGTGGACTTGGGGATTTTTATACTCTTAATAACTATAGATCGCCATTTCCAATATGTTCCATTATTAATTTTTTGGCTCAATATTTTTTAATAAATATGTTAAGAATAACTTTATTTCACAAGGGAAGATTTTATTTTGTCATGTTTTTTTAAGGATACAATTGGCCCGTTATTATGTTTTTTTCATTCCCAATAATTTCAAGCACAATTTTTAAATAAATAAAAAAGTTGAAAAACATAATATGTTTAAAACCTATAAAGGTATGCCATAAGAAAAGTTAACCAATTGTCTAATAAACATTAAAATTAAATAATCACAACATTTCATGGTTTTGGGAAATAATATAATCATCAGTCAATAAAATAAGTCAATGTATACATTCTTGGTCTATAAATATGGGAAATATTTAGATCCATGTCAGGAAAATGACTTACTCCTCTGTTATTCACCTTGGATCATGATTTCTCATTAAAATTGGGTGAAATTCATACGATTCATTACTTTTTGAATTATTTGAGATTGTTGAAGGGTTTTTATGGTTCGCTGGGAAGATCATAAGGCTTGATCTATACAATGGAATGAAATAATAACAATTTTATGAACTTAAAAAGGTTCATAAAAATATTTATAAGGTTGATCTAGATGATAAAAAGGAAACTTAATAAGTTCATAAGGCTCAGTTCAATCTTTATATGGTACATTATAGACATTGTAGGGTTATCTCATGAATTCATAAGGTTGTTTTATAACTTCATATGGTTGAATCCATATATTCATAAGGATCATTCAGAACATAAGAGTGTTTTTAGGACTTTTTGGTGTTGATGACTTCATAAGGCTTAAATTTAATACATCATAATATTGATACATGATGAATTAATGAAAAAATATATATCTTCATAAAGTTAAATTATAAACTTTTTATGTTTCTTATTGACACTTTTTATGGAAAACTAACATCATATTCTTGAAGAGTTTATTAATGTTTTGATATATAATTTGGAAGAATGAAAAATATTAGTTTTTCTATAATTAAATATTTTATAGAAAATTAATTTAGTCGATTCTTAATTTAATCTTAATAATATTTACTATAATAATAATATTTTTTTTAATCAAGTAATGAGAGAAGAATTTTCATGTTATAAAAAAAGTAGTATCATCTCTAATGCAAATATGTTGAGTTTCGATTTTCAAAAGAGTTATTTATAATTTTGTGATGCATCCAGTTAAACTGTGTTTCATTCTAGTAACCACTTATATAGAACCAATTAATACAATATAATAATAAAAAATAAGTGGTATAAAATATTATAAGCTTAAAGTATTTTCAGACAATTATTTCACTATATTCTTAATTTTAAATTTATATTTATAGTATAGAAATTAATGATTCAATAAGAAATTATAATTTTTAGTGCTATGAAAATTTTCTATAGGAGAGTGTGCTCAAAATACCATAAATATTGACATGAAGAAATTATTTCAGTGAGATGGGTAATATGAATAAAAATTTACTTTCTACTGTACGAGTAGAATAAGAAGAAAAATTAGATCATACAACTTAACAAAAACATGATGGTAGCCCCAGTTGAAAGAATACACTCCTATTGTTAAAATAATTTCATGTCATTTTGTCTATGTGGAAAGAACATAAATACATTTAGGAGATAATGAGCCACATCCTCAACTGGAAGAAATTTTGCCTCTCATTTGGGGCCTCATTGCTCGGGTAATGCCATTTTTTCTACCATTCATATACATTATTTGGCTTCAATCTATGTGCCATGAGGAATTTTTAACACAATTGACATGGTTCTTTTTAGTTTCATATGGGATGGTATGTTAGAAGGAAGGAGGCACATGGTTTCATTTGATAGGCTAGTAAGACCCATTTATGACAGAGGTATCAATGTGAGGATCCAACATAGTATGCTCCATTTCATCAATGAGAAGCTCATGTGGGAGATTATTGAGGAAAAAACACATTGGGGAAGGTCCATGTCCTTTATTTCTTGTATCAATGTAGAGGTGGTGAATGACCACGTATCTCTTTTATGGTCACTCATCTATCCTCTGTTTCAGTCTCTTCACTAGAGATCTCTTTGGCTTGTTCTTTTGGGGTACATTTTTTTGGAGCTGCAACTATGCAGGCTCTATTCTTGGATTCCCAAGATTCCCTGGGCCTCTGATCTCGATAAGATAAGTGAGCCTTTATCGATGTTTAATGAAATCTATCCTAGATGGGGAACAATGATTCCTCCTTGGGTCCATCATGTTCAATTATTAGCTGGATAAATTCATTTTTACTCCCTCTTTATTGATTGATTTCACTACCATGGACTTCCGTAGGATGGTTTCTACTCAAAATACTCATGAGATATGGAATGAGGTTCTATGGTGTAACAATATTCCAACAAATTATAATTTTTTTTCATAGAATACTAAGAACCAGGACAAAACCATAGACAGAAATATATAGAATCTTGGAATAAGAATGGATTCAAGATGACATTGTTGTAGCAATGGGCAGGAGGAGAGTTCTCATCATCTTTACCAGGAAGAGGAATGGGCACTGGCAGTTCGGTTAGTCATTGGAGGCTTAACATCCCTTTATTATTGGTATCTTAGGGTCACTCAATTCCTAGATATATGGTTTCATGGATAATAGGATTTAGGTATGGAATATATGTCTCGGGCGGTAATCTATAATGCTGGGTGCTAGACCTTATGGAAAGCAAAGAACCATGACAGATTCAATGGTAAAATCCCTTTAGTGAGGTCCACTATTGCGAGGAATCATTTATTTCTAGTGGATATGGTCTCTATTATATCTTATTTAAAGTGTGATCCCTCCTTGAGGCTTCTTCTAGTTAGGACCCAGGCTCTAATTCCTTGCTTTGACAAGTCACTTGGGAATTGGGTTTGTTGGAACCCTCCTTATATAGGTTTAAATTTAAATTATGATGGGTCATGTTTTATGGGTATGAGAGGCGAGGTTATAGTTCAAGGTCTCGGGGGAATCGTGGTTATGGACTATTCTTCGTTCTATATAAATGGCACCTCACTTTAGGCCTAGGCCAATATGATTCTCACTATGCTCACCCTTTGCTTGAAAGAGAACCTAGACATCTCCCAAGTGGAAACTGATTCTAAGGTCCTCCATAATTCACTGAGCGGGGAAATTTGGTCTCCTTAGTCAATATACTATACTATTATTAAAGGTAGAGATCTTCTTGGAAACAACATCTGAGTCACCAACACTTGGCATGGGGGAAACAACGTCACAGATCAATCTACCTCTTTGGTGGGCCAAAGTTCCATTAGTACCCAAATCATCTCCATTGCCTATTTGAAACTTGAGGGTGCCAACTTGGTCAAAGGGGAATCCCACATCCTACATTATTTTAGGCCCCCTTAGTATGGGCATTTTCCCCTCTATTTGAAATAAAAATGGAATTTGGATGGATGGATACCAGTGGGTCGTATGGTATTACGTAAATCTTAGCCGTGATAAGGATTATCCATCTCATTTTGAGATGTGATCATTATAAAGATATTATTCCTTTATATGTGTGTGTGCATGGATGGTTTGTACAATTATTGGCTACCACACATTAACTAGTGATAAAATTTGTTTCAAAAAGATACCTAAAAAGGAATTTATAACACTAATTCACGCCCCTCTCAACATTTTACTACAAATATTAAGGGTATTTTAGAAAGGTATCAAATTATAGTTTCCTTTATATAAGATATTTTTTTATAGTAAAGAAGATTCTCTCTACTTGAAAAAATCAATCATTAAATTTTCATTGCTCATAATGGAAAAAATCAATTAAGTGAAATATAAGGGAATTTCCACTTTGGATAAGAAAAATTATTATATTTGGAAGGAAATGGTTCTTCTTTATCTATTATTAATTAGTTATATTATAGGACTTAACTAATGGGATTTTACATCATACTAAAAATATTTCTATTCCAACAATAGATACAAGGATTCATAAAATGATGAGCATGATCAAAATGCTATATAATAATCCTCACAAGGGATAGAGTTTTTTTAAAGATTAGTAAATTAAGACATATAATGGTTTTTAGGATAATATTGAATACATTTATGAAAGTAATTCCAAGATAGATCATGAATAAAGTGAATGTTTTGAAATTAAAGTATGAATACCTCGAAACACATGATGATGACACTTTAGCTAATTTATTCACCAGATTTAATGATATTGTGAGAACTCTTAAGGGTTTATGTGATATTTTGGAGGATAAAATGGTTAGTTATAATATTTTATTTATTTTTATAGGATGATTTAGTGAAAAATTATCATATCATAATTATCGAGATCCAGGTAGACTTCCTTTAAATTATTTACCTAATATGATAATAACTTATGAGATAAGGAAGGGAAGAGTGCTCAAGAATAATTGGGAGGGTAAAAATTAAATTTATTTTAAATAATCAAAGTAATGGAAATTTATGAATAATTATAATTAAGAATAAGCTTTTTTCATAAATAGAATTAGATATTGTAAAACAGTTTGACAAACTTTTGTCACTCAACTCTAGAAGTGTGGAAATTGATAAGGGAAACAACAAGGGGAATGTTCCACTGAAATGTTTCGAGTGCAGATCCATTGTATATTTTTTAGAAAAATATCCAATATAAAATGATTAATAATCCTATGAGGATAAATATGAAAAAATAATTTTTTTTTAAGAATCAAGCTATAAATACTGATAAGTGAAGGATTTATTCAAAAGGTAAAGTATTTATTTCTTAAATTGTAATAAGATAAATTTCTAATAAATGTTTGAATATTGTGATATTGGTGATTAACATGAGTAAGTTTAGAATTATTTTGATATTCATTAAAAAGTACTAAATGATATAATAAATGGGGATAAATTTACTAATGTAGATAGTAGTAATAATGGGAGTAAAAAGAAACTAAGATAGAATTTTTAATGAGGTTATAATTAAAGAAGTTCCTTTTAATAGCTTTAAAATTGGAATATGAGATCAAAAAAATGAAGATAGAAAATTAGTCTTCAGATGTAAAATAATCCTTTCATGTTGAATAGAAATATAAGCTACTAAAATAGATGGATGATTTGAAGAAATTACATGATGATGAGAAGAGTTAAAAAGTCTTGATTAAATAAAGTGTGAATTAAAATAAGAAGTACCCAAATATTTTCAATATAAAATGGTAGAGCCTAAAGTGGATCAAGGAAAATTAAAATTTAATTTTTATTAATCTATTCAAGAATTTAAAGAAAATTAAAAATAGGATAATACTCAAGAAAAAAATCACTTTTAAAGGTTGATAAAGATCTTGATTTTCCTAGATTAAACCTTTGAATAATGACAAGGGTGAATAAGACCAATTTTGTAATAAAATTAAATGAATCTCATAAATCTATAAATTCAATGAAAAATGATTTGAAATCCAAAACTAAAATTATTATAGAAATAATCATAGTGTAATAGGATGATATTTTGAGTATATAAATCTTTTCCACAAATATTATCCAATGATGATGACTCAAATAAGGAATAATGGAAATTCTCAACATCTTCAAAAAGTTTTCTTTTAAAAGGATAATATAATTTTTATGTCTACTATTGGCACTATGGATGCCTTTAGGATATCAAAAGAATGTGTTAGTTTGATTATCAGTATTTATATAAATATATATTTTCTTGGAAGAAGTTTTTGATGGGGTGTAAGAACAATAAAAAGAATAAATTTCAAAATCTATAACAAATTTATAAATATAATTATGATAATAGTTATAAATATTTGGAAGGAATTTATGGAAGATGTGACATGACTATCACTTTTATGATGAGTCTATAAATGTAAATCCCATGTTTGTATGGGTATAAAATTATATATGGAATTTTAATTTTAAAATTAGTTTATGAGTTTAATTATTAATTGGGGATATAAATAGAATTATTAGAGTTATAACCCCTCTAACAAGTGTTTTAGGCATGAAATGGGGCTCATGATGTAACTCAAAGGGTTTCAGAAGAGTCATCAGAATCTTAGGATGGTTGGGCTATGTGGGGTTCGAATCCTAGAGCCACATCTATCTAGTGTCCAAGTACTTGGTATCTAGTCAAATTATATAGTGGTATGAATAAATTTCCCCCCTAATGTTTTTAAGTTAAAACCCCCTCTTCTCTACTTCCTCTTATGTGCATGGATAGAGGGCCTTCCCCCCCCCCCCCGCCTCTTTTTTTATTCCCTTTGTTTTGGGTGGCATTCTTTGGT
This sequence comes from Viscum album, assembly GCA_963277665.1. Classification (NCBI taxonomy): domain Eukaryota; kingdom Viridiplantae; phylum Streptophyta; class Magnoliopsida; order Santalales; family Viscaceae; genus Viscum; species Viscum album. Next base: position 1,790,537,628 of record OY728146.1, read on the forward strand.
GTTTTTTTCAGTGAATAAAGGTATGATATGTTCACCATATTTTTTATATCCTATTCCTATTAAATTATGGTTTTTAATTAACTTTTTTTTGGGAATTCATCATGATTTCACTAGAGAATAATGAAATTTTCCATTTTAAATGTAGATTTTGTATATCATGGGGATAGGACTCCCTATGAAAATATCCATATACCATCACTCATATTTTAAGAAAATGTATTTTGTTCCCTAAATGGTTTATGATTTTTCCTTTAATTTAATTAATTTAATTATAGTAATGTAGAAACATATTAGGGATTTGACTTAGTATATGATTTAAGGTGCATCTAGGATGCCCAAAACCCCATTGCTCGAGGCTTCAAAAATTGACTGATGCCATGTTATGTTTTGGTATTTATGAATATTTTAAACAAAATTGGTTAATTAAGTATATATTTTTTTTGTAAAATTCATTTGGATTGTTTTAATTTAGTTAAGAGTTTAGGTCATTGAGACTTGATCGATTGGTCATGGACAAGACTAGATGAGATGGGGCAACAGTTGATGACATTTAGAAAACTAAATAAAAATATTATAATGATGCAAATAGCCTCGCTTATATACATTATGGATTTTGGAATGTTTTTATGTGACACAAGATATGTATCCATGCCTCATTGGGTGATTGACATGTGTTAAAAAATTAAAATTTTTAGTGGGAAAATAAACACCTTAGGATAAAATAAATAAAGTTACCTAGCTACTAAGGTCCCTAAGCAAAGATTGTAAGCCTTGTCTAGTGAGAGATGAGGCACAATTTATGGAAATATTCCCTGGATGGTAAAAACCCTCTCGAGGGGCACAAATTAACTTGATTGAAACCACTGATCATGAAATCCTAAGTGTTTGAGACATTATAAACCTCAAATATTTGTGTGATTTTGATTAGATCCTTGGACCTAGTAGACCTTAAGGGACCTTTTTAGTAGTTTAATTTTACCTCCCATGGGAAGGGATGTGTAAAATCATGATAGGTTGGACAAATTAGGCCATGGCCAACACTGAAATTCCTTAGAGGCCTTATCAAGATTGAGATAACTGGAAACATGAGAGGAGTGTTATTCCAACTATAGAGTAATGTCAGTAAGGCTTGACACATGAAACCCATGAGTCCAAACTATGATTAGGGTACTAATCAGGGATGAGTTTCCCTACGTGATAGGTTTTTACCATAGTGAGACCATATTCTAAAGAGAACCCCTAGAAGCATTACTCTACCATGTGTTAACTTAATGAACACCAATTAGGGTACCTTTTATATGTTATGACCTAATGGACCCATTAGGTAACCTATTTATAGACCAACCATGATTTGGAATATTTGGTAAAGGGTAGAGATGGTTTTTGGTGTCACCATAGAACCCATACCAAACATGTAATCCCTTGGGGATGTGGACTACAGTGATGGGTTTTGGTGTTCGACCAACCGTTAAAATTTATTTATGCAATAATTTATATACACAATGCATTTAGGTATTTCCATGTGTAATTCTTAAGATATGGATGGTTATTTTTACAGTAAATGGTGTTAGAGATGGTGGGGATGCCATGATGTGCTTCCTAGGATTCAGATTTTCGTCCCTATATGATATAATGTTGTTGATATGGATATATAGATTTGATTCTAGGGATTTGACTCTTAAGTCACAAGAATAATGCAAGGGATGTCGTGATTATACCTTAGGTCTATATGGAATGCCTTAGAAGCATAAGATCCCTAAGATACCTAGAATGTATAGGATTAAACCATTCAAGATTTGGTGATTATTATTATCATGATTATTTTATGATGCTTATATCAACCCTATGATCTGACCAGTTGAGAAACATGTACATGATTGAGATTCCCAATATACCTAGGATCCATCCCATTGGAATGGTGATATGTTGGATGATTTTTATCTATGATTATTTAAGATTCTTGGGAATAGACTTTGAGATATTCATTATATTCACGTTTGGAGAGATTCATTGGATTCCTAGGATCGGAATGTTTATCCACTGATGATGTGATATCTGGACATTGTGCTTCATATTTAGTGATTCATACATTACATGATATTATCTTATGTTATATTTTATGGAGGCTGGTATGTGGGATCTTGATGTAGGGATTTTATCCCCCATATGTTGAGGTTTTATTCTTATAGACACTCAGGTAATGGATAAAGTTATTTGGGTTGATTAAGGATGTGATCCCAATGATCAATGATGGATTATTTATTAATTTATTTATAGTAGTGTTCTTATTTCTACTAAGAATGTAACATAAAATTATCACTATATTTTTGTAACATTTACATGACTGTGTGAGTGGTTCCTTATTGATTTTTGTTCTCACACCCTTCAGGGGAAACCCCAGCACATGGGAACCCAAGAAGACTCTAACCTGGTGGTAGGTACTGGTTGGTTTGCAGTCTTGTTTTATGTGTTCGAGCGAGATTAACTTGAGTGGGACCTAGATATTTGAGTCAAGGAATTGATTTGGGGGAAAGATATATTTTATAGTCTTATTCATTTTGTTTTTGTATTTTTTATATGTGGTTATCCTAGTGGGAGATTTACCTCATATGTCTCCGTGATCGTTCGAGTCAGTACTACTATCATATTATTTTATTATTTTTGGATATGATTATTAATTTTTCATATGACGATGTGATGATGTTGATGCTATTCAGTTATTTATCCATTATGTTTCAATTTGATATAGCAGTATAATTTCCCAACAATCAAAACCTCAACCCCTACTACTTTTTGTTATCCATTGGAATATAGGAAGGATCACATGAAGTCTTTTGGTTCTTGGGTCCAGGGTACCGGTCGAGTGGACTCTAGCATTGGACAATAAAAAGTTTTATTATATCCATATTTTATTTTATTTATATTATATTGAGTATGGTAGACCAAAAATATAAGAATATGTCAAATCCTATGATATTTATCAACATAGAGCATCATGAACATCAATTATAGTAGGAATTATATATTAACATGGAGGGAATTGATGTTCAGGATTTTTTATGTTATGGTAGTCTAATTTCACTTCTTGGAACACATATGATGAATGATATTTTTTATTTATCTTATATTTTTTGATTTGGCATATTTCAAATAGAAATGTTATTAGTTTTATTTCTTCTCCATGGAGATAAGATGTTTATTATGAAATATGATTAGGCATATTGGATTCATTGGACATATATTTTATTTTGTGTGTGTGTGTTGGTTCCAAAATTTGGGACAAAGATAAGGCCCCAAGATGGCCCCACGGATTGCCCCGTGAATCAACTTTGTGGAGTCCCCCCAGCACCGTGGCTACCGCAAAGCAAAGAAGGTGGCAGGCTCCGTGAACACATTTGGCATTCGCGAGCCCGCCGAGATGAAAAGAAGGCGGGATGCTCTGTGAACACATTTGACATTTGTGAGCCCACTGCGAAGCAAAGGAGGTGGGATGCTCCGCGAATGAATTTGATGTTAGTGACGCCGCCGTGAAGCAATGAGTCAAGACTCTATGCAACCCCAATTGACGTTCTCGACCTGCCGCGAAGCCCCCAAGCCCCTACTCGCGTCATGTGAGCTACGATTCGTAGCACCACTTGCCTATAAATACCAAGCCCCCCCTGAGCACTGGAGACGGACAATCCAACCTTTCAACATACCAGCTTCCGAATCGTGAAGCAGTCTTCCGCTCGGTGAACCATGAGAAGTGAGAGGTACTTCTGTTTCGCGAAGTGCCTCCCCATTGTATCGTTTTGAACCCATCTTCCAAGAGGGATGCCCTTCCTATAGCCTAAGGGATTTCGCGAAGGAATGGGATCCCCAAGGGGACCCATGTCATCACATAGCTTCTATGCTTCACGAATCACCCTTCATGTACACATGATCCACATGCTATTGCAGGGTAATTATACCTCGCAAATCACATTGATTCATGAAATCTTGCTTCATGAGGAACTTTTTCTCCGCAAGGCTATTCTTTGCGAATTCCCTTCCACTTAGCGAAGCACCTCAAATTTTTACCTTCACCCCATTCTAAGGCTAAGGAAACCCACTTTGCGAAGCACACCCCTTCACATGTTCTCTCTGCCATGCGAAGAAACAGAGCACCACAAGTCCTTTCCCTATGGACCCCTCTGCTTGGAAAGCCCTTTTCCCATGCGGCCCTCCATGTTTGCACACTGTTAATTCAAAGTCCCCTACATGATAACACACATTGTGTTTCTTTGTCTAATTCTTCTTCACATAGGCACGCTAATGTATATTTCTTCTTCGCATAGCCATGCTAACATGGAATCCTCTATGGTTAACTCCACAACACACCCACAGTACGGCATTGCCAATGCCTTCCCTCCCATAAGGAGAAGAGGTTACCGGTTATGTAAGTCATTGGGGTGCGGAGAAAAACCACCTTGTCCGAGCTGCAGGACGTTAAACTGCCAAGCACCATCACCCTCAACACATGAAATTAAACTATGACCTGACCTCGTGCCTCACACGCATGGTCCCCCTGTAGTGGGCATTCTCCATGCCCCCTAGTCTCCACAGGGGATGATATCCTCCTTCTTATAGTGGAGTTCGTCTGCGGGGAAGGGCAACCACCTCAATGTAAGCCCCTAGCATTATTTCAGGTGGCAACACCCCTGCTTCTCCACAATTCCTCAGTGCTGAGGCCAGTGGAGGGCGTGATAGGGAACAGGGCTCCTCCCTTCTTCGGTCCCAAGTCCATCTCCCACTGGGCTTTGTCGCCATCGGGCCTCCATCTAGGAGTAAGTCCCAATCTTTCTCTCCCTGGGCCGCTCCACGCATAAGCCCCACTCAACATCCCACAGACACACCTTTCGTGACATGATCATCAGGTCTCTGCCGCCTCTTTTTTCTCACACCGAGTATGACTCATGTGGGCTTAGAGTAAGTATTAACCCTGACAACACCCCCATCCCGCATGACGTTAAACTGTATTCCCCCCCCCCGTCTAGCATGACGTAAAACTGTGCACCCAAAGTACGTGGACTTTGATCCATGTCAAGGAATGGTATATAGGAAACCTCCATGAGGATCAATCCCAACAACCATTGGCCCCGACCATCTCCGCGTCGGTGCACCAAGCCCCATTAACACCTTGGGAAACCTAGAGTATAAGACTCACACCCATTTTAAACTACATGATCTTTGATCCAAGTCAAGGAATGGTATGTAGGAAGCCTCCATGAGGTTCAAGACCACCACCCATTGGTCATTTAGACCACTTTCATGTTGTTTCACCAACACCTTGGAAAACCTAGAGTGTAATCCCCACACCCATCCTGAACTATGTGGTCTTTGATCCATGTCAAGGCATGGTAGGTAGGAAGCCTCATGAGGTTCAAGCCCATCAACCATTGGACCCCCTGTCCATCTTCATGTTGGTTCACTGACACACACCATCTTGAAAAACGTGGTCTAATATCCATGTCAATGCATGGTACACAGGAAGCCTCACGGGGTTCAATCCACCACGCATCGGACCCCAGGTCCACCTTTACGTTGGTTCGCCCTCGTCCTGCATGACGTTAAACTGTATGCACCACCCGAACTACAGGGACTTTGATCCATTTCAAGGCATGGTACGTAGGAAGCCTCCACGAGGTTAAATTCCAACACCCATTGGGTTTGACCATTCGGTTCCATGATCCCACCCAAACAATGTGGACATTGATCGATGTCAAGTAATGATACGTAGGAAGCCTAATGAGGCTCAAGACCAAAACCATCGTCCATCCTGATTCTTACCCGGGCCGCAACATCCTAGTGAGATCATGCCACCCCATTCCCTCCCACAACAGTCGGGAATCCTCCCATGTGTTGGCCCCAACATCGGTGTTCCCTCCAAGGGGTTCCTCTTCCTGGTCCACTCTAATCAGTGTTCCAATTAGTACGATATATCTCGACTAGACGTTAAACTTGCGGTATACCCTATGTTAAACATAAAAAGATGAGGAAAACCTTAGATACATGCCCATGGGAAATAATTTCCCACATCCGATGTGGGATGCCTTAGGTTTCCACTTCCTCGAGAAGACCTATAATAAGGGACAAAAAAGAGACACACCAATCCCTAGAATCAAGACACGCCAATGATGCCCAACGTGAATACTCCCCTAACTGACGGTTACTGCCCTGACCGGAACCCTTGGAATGTCCTACCAAAATCAGCGTAATTAATTGGTGTCCATGAAGATATGAAATCGGGAAGACTTTCACGAACAATGTATTAAATCTATGAGGGATACCCAAACTAGGTGATGAATTCTAAGGAGGAATCCATGGAAGGAAGAACCGACATCCCTTCATCCCATTTCGATCAAGGAGAAAACATACCAGAATAAGGAATGGATGTTGCCCGCCTTTGGAAAGTGGGAATGCGGGGTAAAAAAAGTTGCGCCGGTCACACCCAAGAAGACGGACATGCGCGCCCCAGTGAAAGAGTCGGAAACAGAAATGGTGAAACCGACATGAAGGTCTTCTCCTCAATATGGAGACTAGTAATGCTTGGGGAATCCATGGATTGGCAGGTCACTGGATCTAGCTATTTGGTGTCAGGTCCCGCCAAGCAAATAGTGGGCCTAGTGTGAAACACACTAGAAGTTGGGGCAGTAGAACATTGGACATCCCATTCTGTGATGTTTTCAGTGTGGATCCCTCTTACCAGTCATGGAAAACAGGATGACAATAGGGCATTGGTAGTCGATTCCTCTTCCATTCAGCACTGACGAGTCCATCACTCTACTTCTCAGCAATCAGGTCGCTACCACAGGAACATGATCACCGCCCAATCGCCTACACATGGGCCCGGGAAATGCCAGTACAACCCCTCCATGTGGCTTCACTACTTCCGCAAGGGCTTCTGCGTCCATGACCTTGGGGCGCCCATGCCCCATCTCCCCCTCAGAAGATATAAAAAAAAGAGTAATTAACGACCTCGTACGTCTTTATGAGGAGGATGGCATAATACCAACCCAGGATACGGCCCGCCTGGACCAGGAGGCATCCAGAACCCGCCCTCAACGCCGCCCCTGAGGGCCGCGCAGGGAGCCACTGCTCCCCACCCCAACATTCAATCATTTCAGGAGGTTGTCACCGAAGCGCTTTGACGACTACCTGCCTTACGCTGATGAGGTGGGCGACGTCTGGCCCAGCCCTGTCAGAGTCCCAATTTAGGGGATCCCAGCAAGGGCCCCCACTTGGCCGCATTAGTGCCGCCATCCGGCCTTTCCAGAGGAGGAGCAGGTAAGCCATGCACCTGTTCTACCAGCCTCAGTTTGTCTGACCCGACGCCAACGTCGGGCATGAGCTAATAAGGACGCCCATCAAGGTGCGTCAAAGTTGAAGGCTACTGTGGCCCGAGCCACCACCGACACATATCATCAAGTCCTTGCACACACTGAGAAGGGGAGCTCCTATGCCCAGCCAAGATCGAGGCCCCAACCACCCCACGGGTAGGCTGGGTTGACTCTCCTGGTCATGGGAATGAGCGGGTGTCGTCCTAAACGAACCTGTAGTTATGCCACCCCGTAGGGAGGTCCTCCCAGTACCACTACCGTAGAGAGAGTGGGTCTTCCTTTCTTTGAGGCTCGGCATGGAGGTCTACCCCGTGCCACCCCCAATTCGAATGAGGGTCTGTCCCGTGTTAGTGACAATCAGTACGGAAGCCACTCTCATGCCCATCACACTAGGGATCCTCCTTACATCCTCTCCGCAGCTGGTGAAGGTCCTCCACACCCTGAAAACCAAAGGGTTAAAGGCCAACCTCTCTCCACCTGCACCAAGCATAGAGGTCCTCCCCATGCTCATGTCGGTCCTAGTGGAGGTTTTTTCCTGCTCAGGTACTGTTCATGGAGGTCCTCCCCATGTCCCCTTCAAAATTTGTCCCGGTTCTCCTCGCACACAGGCTTTCTCAGGTGGAAATCCTCTCCGCCCTAGCACCATTGAGGTCGAAGGACCACATGTCGGGAATTAGCTCTGTCCCAAGGAGCCACCGAGGGGCAGGAAGGCGAATCATCGCTGCCACATGAAGAATCCTGGGAAGGCCCGGATGGAGATAAAACCAGTACGCTTCTCAGTCTCTGAAGAAGAGTGTGACTCATCTCAGGAACCCTCCCCTCACTCATCCAAGTCACGGGTTGGGGTAGGGGCAAGGTGCATCATCATTGTACTCCCAGAATGCGAGGTCCGCAGAATTCCTGCTTCCCTCCACAGGTTCATCTAGGAGGATAAAAATCTCGTGGCCCCGTATGTTACGGTCATGCAGTCACCACCATCATCATTGGGAGCACTTTATACCTCCAAAAGAGATCATAGAGAGCTATTTTGGGGACCAATGGAGGGTGACCAGTATTGTGACCAACCACTGGCAGCCCTGGCCTTTGAGCCAGGAATGACAGCCGTCAGCCCGTCCTATCACGACATAGCGGCCAGGTCACTACACTCCTTGGAGGACGACCTGAGAATCTGCAGCCAGTCAGCCCATTCTCTATATTCTCCACCAGTTGACCTATCATCCCAACAGTCTTCCTGAGTACCGTTACCAGTTCCTCAACCACCCCCAGTTGGCGAATGGGGCAATCAAGGTCCAGACCCCGAATTTTAGCTGAGGAGCTTCAAGAGCATCTTTTCCAAATACCTCTTCCCTGAGATGTTTTGGCCCACAGTAGCGTGGGATTTCCACATACCTGAGTCCCTCACCCCATAAGAAGTTGAGTGATTCCTGTACACCCTCTAGGAAACACATTTCAGTCTCCATCATCAGCGTGTGGTTTATCCAAGGGGCCAAGCGCATTTTGAAGACTTCAGTGAGTAGTTCCATCTAGTCGATCTTACCACACTCCGTATGGACCATCACCCCAAGTCAGTTGGTCGTCGTGAGGCCCTCCACCATCAATGCATTTAGAGTATCAAGGTACTCTACAAAATCATCAGGGAGGCTACCCCCCACACGCATGTCTGTGGATGGGGGTAGTATGCTTCCATCCTCCTCATCCCTATTCGACGGAAGCCCGACTCACTATGTGATATTGAGGACATGCCCCTGGTAAAAATTATGGTCAGTATGGCTGATATAGTGGATTTGGAGAATGAGGTGGAGCTTCTCTATGGAGACTTACCCCCTGAGGGTGTGCAACCACTGTTGGACCCATCAGGGAGGATTACGCCTCAGAAGAGGAACCTCTTAGGTCTCCCTACGCCCACCGATGCATTGGTTCTCATCCGGAATGATAGTAAGGGAAAAGAACATGATGGAGCTATCAAGAACTCTGACCCGTCCACATATGTGTAGAAGATAGAGGAAGTCTCTGAGAAGGCCACATTGTGCCAGTAACATGATGAGCAGAAGAGGTTGGTCGAAGAACTCCTGGATGAACGTGTTATAGAGTGAAGACCAGACTATGGTGATCCTAGGCCGGGACATAAGGGGCAGGAACAACTTCAGATCAACGGGATGCCTCCGGGAAACCCTGATCATGCCACACCCCCTGACAGGGTTGAAGCTGGAACTCACGACAAGAGGGCGCAATATGTCTCACCAAACCCTCCCGAACAGCGAGGCAATCCGAGGAATCTAGTCCGGGATCCCCCAACTGCCCCACAGTGCATTCCACCAATCTATACATGATTCACTAAACCTGTCTACCGCATTGAAGATCCTGAAAATGCGCTCGTGGTTAGGGATCCCTGTCAAGACCGGGACAGCCGCCCGGGTGATCCGTTAGCGGTACTCATAGTCTGACTTGGGGAATTGGAAATGCGACAGGTGGTAATCCCACAAGACGGAAAGCCATACCCCGCATGAGTGGATGATATGATTGCACCTAAGTTTTTCGGGAATCCCACCTTCTCCCCCTTTAATGGGACAGGGGACCCGTCACAACATCTTACCCACTTCAACTCAAGGTGTGGGCCCATGTTGGGGACTCCAATGTAGTAGGAGGCCACCATGCTCTTCTGTTTCATTCAGACACTAGAGGGGTCGGCATTGGTCTGGTACAACCAGCTCCCCTTCGGATCCGTGACCAGCTGGGAGTACCTTTGCAGGAAATTTCTCTACCAGTTTAGCTCTACCACCCGGAAGACCAGCATCGTAAACCTCTTCAAGTGCAAGAAGAGGCCTGATGAGAGAATCTTGGACTTTGTCGCCCAGTGGAAGGGGCTCACATACTCCCTTGACATGCCACTAACTCAAGAAAAATTACTAACAATGTGTGTAGGGAAAGTCAAGACAGAACTGGTTCCCACCCTGATCACTCAGAACTATCCCAGAGGGTTCCGAGACTTCTCAGATAAGGCCCATATCCTTGAAGAATCCCTGCAACATTCTGGAGAGGCACGTTCTTTACCCCCTGTAATCCAAAAAAAGAGAGATGCAAGAGCCGAGCCCACCACGGTGGCCCAAGTAGAAGCCCCCAGGAAACTAGAATTGCTACCCGTAGCACCGTCCCAATCGCCTCGCAGAGGCCCTTCACCTCAGGCATAGCCTCCAACACCACAGTGTCCTCAGAACCGGCAGGCGCCTCCGTGTAATTTTCTGCCACCGCCTAAGAGAGACAATCAGGGACCCCTCCGCGACAAACCCCTTCGGCCCCACGTCAGGTCCAGGATCCAGGTGATCTTTATCCAGAAAGAAGGCACCATACATAATCATTCAGTAAGAATCAAGTCCCCTGTTACTTCCGTAGTTCCCTAGATAAGGAGATTGTATGCCTGCCTGAGTGTAGAATGCCGATAGAGGAAAATCTCACCGATCACCTCAACTACTGCCCGTATCATTGAATTCTGGAGAAGATGCTCAAGAAGTTCTATGTATTTAAGGACTGGCTCCAAGACTAGGTTGATAACAACATAGTCAAGCTGGGCCCGACCCTGGCACAAGTGGCGGGTGTCTTCGTGAGGACAAATAGCAGTAGCAACGATGAAGGTGAGTGGAAACAGGTTCCCGGCTTCGGATCCCAAATGTTCGACAACAAGATGGCTTGTAAAATGGTTTCTCATGCCCATGGAGTCATAGAAGCATTCCTGAATCATCCAGAGCCTTTAGAAGTTGTGAAATCCACCTCTACATCATCATCTCATCCGGCCTCTTCCTAAAAGAGAAAGCATCAGCGGATCAAGAAGAGGCAGTGCGCCCCATCAATTCCATCTTCATCCCGCACTCTCAGAGACTTCATGACCCCTGAGATGGGGATCCCTCCTAGAATCTTCCCATTGGTGGATGATTCTTCATGTGACAGTCAAGTTTACACTTCAGTTAACACTATCGAGTTGGAAAACCCCTATATAACTCCTGACAAGGGGGGATGTTAGGCAAACCTCCCGAATGTCCCCCGCCGATGCCAATGTCGGCGGAGACGTTACAATATGGGTCATCAGGGAGAATTAGTCGGCAACTCTAGCCAGGCCATGCATGACACTGAGACTAGGGAATAGGCTCAGCATAGATCTTAGTAGTCTCATCCTCTTCATCTGGTGTCGTAAGGATCACATATTCCACCGTTTGTGCTACTGGATCAAGCAGAGCCACTTCGGCCGCGCTGCAACCAGTTTCACCCCACTGCAGGTCGATATCAGTCATCTGGACCTCATCCGAAAAATACTCTTAAGGCTTTGACTAGTGGGCAGTGAGATATTCCCAGTACTAGTGAGTCGTTGGTCCAGTCAGTAGGTCCCTCCATGCCTCCAGTCGCAGAGCGGCCTCCTCTAAAAAGAAGTTTGCGCCCAGCATGGAATTACGATGTCCTCAAGCACCTTTTCGGCATCCTATCAAGGCTTTTACATCCTTTAATCCCTACACTTATTGTCAGATATGTTCGAATCAATCACCAAGGCTTTAAGTAGCCCCCTTCAGTTTGAGACAGAGGTGGTAGCTGTAAAAGCCTTTCATGATGAAGCAGTTGAGAACGTTGAATGCTAGGCCATCATTTCATTCTCCGGAGAAGATGAAGGCTCTCCCATACAGAGGAACATCTTCTTGATGTATATAACTAGACAATTTAATGGCGGGGAGGTTTGACACTATCTCGGTGACACCGACTCCTGTATCAACCTTATCACGAGGCGAACATTGCGGGGTTATATGCGGAGGACCTGAATCCCTCCGCTTTAAGGATCAAGTGATATGACAGGACAGAGCAGACCCCAGCCAGAAAGATCTGTCTGAAGACCTTTTTCGGTGGCCTTGTTGCTGGTACAAAATTTGTGGTTGTCTCCTAGGACACCACATACAATGCATTGATGGGAAGACCATGGCTCCATTTGCACGTGGCGGTCCACTCATCGTATCACAAGTGCCTCAAGTACTCCCTAAATGGTTGATTAGGAGTACTCCTAGGTGATGAAGCTCTTTTACCCTCTTGTGATGCTCGTTATCTAGATGCAGACTATTACAAGAACAAGGATAAGAAAATTATGGCAGGTGATGTTGAACCCGCTACGGTCACTAGTGACCCCTAGGCAGGTCTGGATGACGCATATGTCTTCCCAATCCATCTATTGGAGGTCACGACCCCCAACATGGAGAAATGATTTGTTTTTTTGGGTACAATAAGAAGGATTATTCCCAAGTCCAATCTATAACTGAAAATCACCTCATACTCCTACACAAACCAGGCTCAGGTGATCCCGGAACCTCCTACCCTCGTACGATACCGGGATGTCCACCCCATGGCAATGACAATACGTCATAAGTGTCTTTTTTTTTGGGTTGGGATTAACCAGCTCAAGCTAATGTGCCACTATTGCTTTGATATCATCAAGCATGGCCCCCTAGGCCGAAGGCCAGATGGGATTGGATCGACTGCCTTCATCACGATGGTCTTAGCAGTGCATGAATCTCTTGATGCACTGTCCATTGTTGTCTAAGCTGGTACCAGCCTCTCGTTAGGTTCCTCTGACCATGTTGAAGCCTCTCCTGCTAGGAATACCTCCTTCGAAAGTGAATAAGAGGATCTGGAGAATGCTCCACTGACTTTGAAGAAGGAATCTCTTCCACGGTCAATGAACTGGTATAGGTGAACCTTGGTAGTAAGGTAGATCCGAGACCCACATTGATTAGTGCTGACATGTCCCTCGAGGAGCAGCAACGGTACGTGGACTTCCTTAAATAGCATCGTGATGTCTTTTCCTAGAGTTATGATGAGATGCCAGGACTAGATCCCCAGGTAGTCATCCACTGTCTCGGTCTCCCGAATAACCATTGTGGGTTCAAGAAACCTCCCAAAAAGATGAACCTTTCTCACAGTGCCATGTTCGAGGCTGAAGTTGACAAGCTCATCAAATCCAACTTCATCAAGGAGGACCAGTAACCCAAGTGGATAGCCAACATTATGCTAGTAAGAAAGAAGAACGAGCATATCAGAGTCTGCATTGACTTCTGAGATCTCAAGCGTCACTATGCGAAGGATGATTTTCCCCTTCCGGTGACAAAATTGTTGATCGACGCTATGGACGAGTTCCAAGCCCTCTCCTTCATGGACGGTTACACTAGATATAATCATATCCGGATGGCCCCCAAGCATGAAGAGTCCACGACTTTCAGGGTGCCCCAAGGTACTTTCTGTTATTAGGTTATTCCCTTCGTCCTGAAAAATGTAGGTACCACCTATCACCGGGGCATGCATCGCATATTCGAGAAAATCCTCTGGACGTTGGTGGAGTTCTATGTGGATGATCTGGTGGTCAATTCTCTCCAGCTTCGGGACCATCTCAAGGACTTTGAGAAAGTGTTCATCTTCCTCTGCTCCCACCACTTGAAAATGAACCCGTTGAAGTGTGCCTTCAGGGTCACCTCCGGGAAGTTTGATGGATTTGTTGTCAGGTACTGAGGCATCGTGATTGACCCAGAGAAGATCAAGGAAATCAGACTGATGCTTCCCCCAATCAATATTTGGGAGATTCCGGGTTTACAGGGCCACTTATCCAACATACGTCGATTCATTGTGAATCTTTCTGAAAAGTGTAAGCCCTTTTCTCAGATAATGAAGAAAGGTTCTACCTGTGAATATGATGAGGAGTGCCAGACCGCCTTTGAGGAAATTAAGCAGTATCTGCTCCAGCCTCTGGTCATGATTCCATCCATCTCTGGTTAGCCTCTAATCATGTATGTCATTTCCCTGGAATGATCTCTCGGTACCCTTCTCTCCCAGAAGAACAATGAGGGGATAGAGAACAGTCTCTACTACCTCAGTTTCATGCTTCTCTATACAGAGACTAGTTACTCCCCCAATGAGATGAGCTACCTTGCATTGGTATTCGCAGTATAGAAGTTGTGAAATTACCTACAACACCATGAGGTACATCTGGTGTCTCGGGTAGACCCGTTGAAGTACATTCTGAACCGCCCCATGTTGACCGGCCGTTTAGCACGGTGGGTGGTCATCCTCCAGTAGTTCAACATCAGGTTCGTGCCCTAGAAGGCTATCAAGGGGCAGGAATTGGTAGAATTTCTAGCTGCCCATCCGACCTCCGTAGACCAATCCCTGGACTTGGATTTTCCTGACAAGGTGATCTTCTCAGTAGATCATACCATCCCATGTTGGCAAATGAACATTGACGGTGCCTCCCAGAGTCCCACAAGAAGGAGGCTCAATGATCCTTGGCTCAATAGAGTGGGTCTGGGTATCATCTTCATTACCCCAGTGCAAGAAGATCTATCATACTCTTTCCTGTTTTAAGAAGGCTGCACCAACAATGAGGCAGAGTATCAGGCTCTTATCACTGGCCTCAAGCTGCCCCTTGAAATCGATGTGCCCCATTTTCATGTGAAATGGGATTCTGAATTAGTCATAAAACAAGTCAATGGTGGCTATGTTGTCATAATTCCATAGATAGTACCATTTTTAGAGTGCACACTTCATCTAATGGCTCAGTTCCCTTCTCGATTGCAGGTTACCCATGTCCCTCGGTCACAGAATGGTCGAGAAGACGCTCTGGCCGGCATAGCTGCATCACTTGCAGATCCTAAATAGGATGATCTGATTATACATGCAGCACAACGGAGAGTAATTTCCCCCGTCACCCTAGAGGATGAAACCAGCCTATGGTTAAGCCATCATACTGCCAGATCCTCCATGTCAGGACCACTAGTCCCGTCAGATCCGGTGGATGAAGTGACTCCCGACTGGAGAGACACTTTTGTCGAGTATCTCCAAAATGGTTGCCCCCCAGCTGATCAGGCCAAGTGTGAGAGAATTTGACGCCACGAGCTGCAGTTTACCCTCCAGAGTGGTCCTAGTCTTGAGAATATCCTCTATAAGCGCGGTTTCGATGGTGTTATCTTCCATTTCAAACATGGATTTGAGATTCCATAGGTCATGCAATAGATTCATGCCGGTTCCTATGGTTCCCACCATGCTGGGCCGAAGCTGTCCCATCAGATCCGGAGATTGGGGTACTTATGGCCCTCTATGATCCATGATTTTATCGAGTTTTCCAATAGATGTCGTGCTCCAAGTTCATTTCATCATCCGCCGGAACCTCTGCACTCTACCAAGTACTCTTGGCGCTTTGCAGTCTGGGGGTTAGATGTCATGGGATCGTACCCACCAGCAACGACTCGCCAATGTCGATTGATTCTGACCGCTAAAAATTTCTTCTCCAAGTGGGGAGAGGTGATTTCGCTCAAGGAAGTCAAGGTCCGTACTATCGTTGACTTCATGAGTTCCCATATCATCCATCAGTTTGGGGTTCCTCATGCTATCCTCACCAATAATGACACCAAATTTTGATCAGCTGAGCTGAAGAAATTTTAAACCAAGTAAAACATTGACTCCAACCATACCTCCCGCTATCACTTGAAAAAAAATGGACAAATTGAGGCGTTCAACAAAACACTCTCTAACATTCTGTAGAAAATGGTTGTCCAAAACAAGAAGAGTTGGCTGGACAAGCTCACCAATTCCCTCTGGGAATATCAGATGATGACTCGTAACTCCACCCCGGTGACCCCATATTCCCTGGGGTATGGGGCCGAGGCCGTCCTGCCCATCGAGATCTAGTTGCCTTCGTTACGCACTGCGGTCTATGACTAGAAGACACCAGATAGAATGGAAGAAATCTGTCTAGCTGAATTGGAAGCACCTGATGGGAATAGGGTCCATGCCCATCACAATCTGGAAAGACATCAGAATAAGATGGCTAGAGGCTTCAATAAGATGGCTCACCTCCGATCTTCTCTTCAAGTTGACCTGGTATTGGCCCTCCGAGCGATAATGATCCCTCGAAGGAAACCACCCAAGTTGGAGCCCAAATGGGAAGGACAATACCTAGTCCATAGAATTTACCCCAATGGCTCATACTCCCTAGTAACCATAGATAGTGAGCGTATAACTCCTCCAACCAATGACAAGTTCCTCAAGAAATAATTTGACTGAGCCTAATGGTCATGCATGACCCTACACTGCATGATTTTCCAACACAACCTTAAACTGTCTAGTCCTGTATGAATTTAAACTACACATCATTCAGAATGACATTAAACTGCATTTCTAGAACTACGTATGACTTGATTCCCATCCACATGAGATATTTAAGAATTCTCAGACATATTTTCTTGAGCACAGACCGAACTCTTCTCGACTATCCCCCCTGGGTGAAGTTCTCTCGGAGGATCCTTGCATTATATGATGTAGGATTCTTTAGCGCCACTCATACCAAGATTATAATGGTCACACCACGTTCCCACTACCGTTCTTCTATCCTCCCACATCTTCACTGCACAATGTTAAACGTCATGGAATTCAAGAACTACATATGGCTTGATTCCCATCCTCATGAGATATGTAGGAATGCCCAGACATTTTTTCTGTTGACCCAGCCCAAACGCCAAAATCCTCCCCCCGGGTCAAGACCTGTGACAGGGGGTAAACTTTTTCCCCAATTCACGTCGAGCTAACTTCGATCCATCTGTATGTCCCACTCCCTGGAGTCCTTCAACTCTTTTAAAGATGGGTACAACTATGCTTCCCCCACTCCTTGACTGGGATTCCATCACCTTCCCCGTTCGGAAGGGCGCCTGAATGGTCGCTATAGGGATGATGTGTTTTGAACAAGGTCAACAGCCATCCTGGATCATTGGGGCCACCCCAAGAGGTCCCAAACATCGAGTGTAGTGGTTCATTCTTCCCCATTGTATCTCCAAGCGATGAACTCCCTTTGGGTGATGCGAACTGTCAGGCCCCTAGGCCTTTTCGGGCTCCCCGGACCAGGTTCCCTCTTATGGGAGTGTACGGTGTGGTGTGAGATTATGTCCTCATTCATGTCGGGTTGCTTACTACACCGTACACATCTCGGATGAGACACCTTGCCCCCAACCTTCATCCTCAATGTAAGACGTTAAAATGAAAACTAGTCAGCCCTTCCTGACCGAGGCCCCGCCTCAGGCCCCTTGGCCTTTCAAGCCCCTGGCATAGGTTCTCTTCTGGGAGTGTATGGTGTGATGCAAAATTACGTCCTCATTCACATCAGGTTATATGCCACATCATAAACCTCCCTTGTTTAGGGTATAATACTCCCCTACTCGTCCACACTGTAAGATGTTAAACGGGAAGTTGGTCTGGCCTTCCTGATTGAGGCCCAGCCTCAGGCCCCTTGGACTTTCGGGCCCTCGGCCTATGTTCTCTTATGGGATTTTACTGTGTGGTGCAGGATTATGTCCTCATTCAGATAGGTTTATTTTCCATGTTCTACACCTCCCTTGTTTGGGGTATCCTACTACCCTCCTTATTCTCATTGTAAGCCGTTAAAATGCAAGTTGGTCAGGCCTTCCTAACCGAGGCCCAGCCTCAGGCCCCCTGGCGTTTTGGGCCCCCAACCCAGGTTCTCTTATAGGAGCTTACGATGTTGTGTGGGATTATGTACTCATTCACGTCAGGTTATTTACCAAGCCGTAAAACCCCCTCATTAGGGTATCCTACCCCCCAGGTATCTTCGAGAACTACATGTGGCTTGATTCCCATAATTATGGGATACGTATGACCACCCGAATGTCTTGACATCGGGTCAATCCTCATCTCTCTGAAATCTCCATTTCACCTAGCCCCCTTGGCGTACCCTCTCCTTCCTGGACACCTTCTTCAAACCTCTTCGGTGGTTTACCAATGTGCCTAAGGGTACTCTCGTTTAGTACCTGGAATGTCGGACTCTTCTCGGACATGCTTCCACCCGCTTTTCAGGCTTTGTGTTCCGCTTCATTAGGGATTTCATCACCTTTCACACCCAAAGGGACCCCAAAGTGGCATGGATGCTAGGAATAAGGGCTATCCTACCATTACTGTCCAACACCCCTGAGGTTCACGGACAACAAACTGATAAAAATCCCGTGTTGTGAATATAGTCAGTGGTCGATGCTCATTTTTTGTTCCAATTTCAGGCTAACATGATATGAATACTGCATTTCTACCATGGTCAACAGTTATCCTCCATCGCCACACAAACCCCATTAAGCCCTAAATGTCAGTTACAAGATTCACATCCTTCTCCACCTCACCTTGTCCAAGTAGAACTTCGAAACTCTTGGTACTATTCCTCAGTACGCATCTGCACTTTAGGAGGAAAAAAGCCGCGACAGGGCGATCATTCAGGGATTCACCGATTTCCCCATTTGCATGAATCTCATTTATCATGAATAATCTATCCACCCTTGTTTCCTGCATTGAGTTTAACTCAAGTAGGCTTAGGTATTGGGTTAGGGTCCGTCCTCACTTGGGATAGTCCTTCTTCTCCATGGTCCGAATTCTAAAGACCGTAAATTAAGATCCTTTCATATTGCTCCTTTTGCAGAACTACGTGTGGATTTATTCCCATCTTTATGGGATACATAGGACCACCCAGATGCCTTGTTTTCAGGTCCATATTAGTTGGGATCTAGTTTCTTCTACACTTTTCCCACATACCCCTATTTGGGCCCCTAGGCCCGAGGTTCCCCTCTTAGAATTGCGTACGGTGTGATACGAGATCATTTTCCCATTCAAAGTGGTTATGTTTTATTTCACCCTACACATTCCCCACCAAGAATCATCTCTAATAAGTCTACACTGAATGATGTTTAAATGCATGCTTGGTCCCGTCACATGACCCTAAACCGTGACTTTATCGTCCTGGCCACATGACGAAAAATGACATTGCATCGTGATGTCCTCACAAAAAGGGACACCATGTTTGGTATTGGGCACACACCATACCATTTTTAGAAACCTATTATGGCTAGATTCATGTGGTTATGTCAGGGTTTTCTACCATAGGCCTATCGCTTCACAAAAAAACCCATCACCTTAAAGTACAAACAAGATTTATCAAATTTCACTTCTCTGGGTGTGAGGGCTACGCCCACACCCTCCTTTTTTCCCTGGCACTGGTACCTTACCATGAAACCTCAAGAACTACATTTATCTTGATCCCCATCCCCATGGGGTATGTAGAAACACATGGGCGCTTTGCCTCAGGCCCAGCTCCACTCTTATTTTCGGTCCTTCAACCTAAAACCTCTCCAAATAATGCGTAGTGGTCGGAACCCCTGGTTCCCATGCATGTAGGGTTTTTGTAATTACCCCACCATGTGTCTCCTGAATTTCTTACCATACATGGTCTGAGTTCTATGACCCTAACCTAAGAACTCCCAATGGGAAGGGACTCGACTCCCTCTATCTAATACGTATCATTACATTATTTAGATGCATTTTGACGAAGAGCCCGAAGTTTGGAATTTTCATGGAGACATTCCCCTCGTTCCATGTCCAATATTCATGAGCTCACTATTTGGATCCTCATCCTCTTCCACATCTGAAGGGACCCCCAAATGGCCTGGTCCCATGCCACATCGGCTCACCTACCGTCCTGGGCCAACTCCCCTAAGGATCTTTGACGACATTTGTGACATGTCCCATGTTTTGATCATGGTAAATGGTCGACCATCATTTGTCTATCCCCAATACAGGCTAACACAATGTGGATTCTGCGTTTTTCCCACGGTTAATAGTTATCCTCCATCGTCACGCTTCCATCACTATGGTCCAGATTTTGAGCATCATGATTCTCACATTTCCACTTTCTCATGTTCAAGTGGAATTCTGACATACTCGGCTTTATCTATTCGCACGTCTAGGTGTGCTACATGGACAGGTTAACATCATTGTGCTGGTATTCAACGAGCATCCCTTCTCCCTAACATGCCCCTTCTTTGTCGGGAAATTTCCACCAATACTTATTGTTTCCCACATCAAGCATGACTCCGGCGGGCTTAGTTGTTTTGGTAGGATGTTTACCGGCGTGACCAGGCTTCTCATTGTACCGCATGACATTAAACTGAACTCTCAGAATTAAGTATGTCTTGATTCCCATCCTGATGGGGTACGTAGGAATGCCTGACCACTTTGATTCGGGCCCAGCCTAATTCTCACTCTTGGTCCCTCAACCTGAAGAGTTTCCTATGGGGGTACATGGTGTGATTTGGACTGCAAGTCGTCATTGACGTCGGTTTTATAGCTACTGCACCATATACTCCCTGGGATATTAAATTTCACTCCATGTCCTATCGTATGACATTAAACTGTAGGAGGTCATATGTCCTCAATGCATGACACTAAACTGAAGTTTTACCTTAAACTAGTTCAGGATTCCCCATGTTAGTCATGGGATGCACTAGATCCCCTGCCAGAGAGGATTCACCTGTCAGTGTTGGTCTATGATTACACTGTTCTTCTAGAACTACGTATGGATTGATTCCCATCCTTATGGGGTACCTAGAGACACCCCGGTATTTCTACCAGGGTCCAACCCCAGGAATCATAAATCATATTCCTCCCCATTTTCGGCCTCCTGGCCTGACCCATTGTGGGGAACCGTGCAACTACAATTTTTCCTAGAACAAGTTCTGGATGCCCCAATAAGACATTAGGAAGCAACGAATCCCTCGCCAGAGAGGTGCTTTCTGAAAGAAGGAATGATCTATGATCAAACCGATGCGACCATTTAGTGTGCTCCCACCACGCTGGTGTAACATCAAGAGTGTTTGATTCTGTTCGAATAAACCCTCACTCCACATTCTAGGCTTTGTGTGCCCCTTATTCAGACCCTCATCCTCTTTCACATTTGGAGTACCCCCTAACAGTATGGATGCTTGGCCTATGGCCCACCTATTTTCCTGGTCCAACGTTACGGAAGACTAACAGATGAAATATTTAGCCTGGTCTTGTGTTTCGAACATGGTCAACAGTCGACCCTCATTTTCTATCCCCACTCTAGGCTAATGCAATAATAATGATGTGTTTTGAATAAGGTCAACCACCATTATTTATTGGCATTCCACCCCACAATTTTCCGAATCCTGGGTATTGTGATTCACACTTCCCATTACCATCTGTTCGGATCGATTTCAGCGCCCCTAGCGTTACCCCGTTCATGCATGAGAGCATGCTAGAAAAATGGTAATTCGACTATTCTGAGAGCATCATTCTTCAGTAAGGTCTCTACCATTTCCTCCTTGAAATCTGAACTGGTTGTTTAGACCCCGGATTTCTGAAGCTTGGTTTGAACTCCTACGTTTGGATGTGGTGATAAGGTGGTCATCCCTTGTTTCTCACATCGTACTCGACCCACGTGAGCTTAGGTAATGATTCCTGGATGCTTCGCGAACATCACAAGGATGCAGTAAACCAATGTGAACAATGGAACTCATTAATTCTATGGAATTCAGACAATAAAATCATGAAAGTAAATTTACGGATTTGTAATCAACACAGTACCCGAGGGTAGACTCCCCCCATGGATGAATTGACCTTGTCAAAAGAGCGTAGAAGCTCCGCCACCCTCTGGATAGTGGCATCCAGGAGTTGTTGCTGCTTGTTCTGCTGGCATTCCTCCTTAATGGAGAGAGTGCGCAATTCATTGGCTGTAATCTGGGCCTACTCCACGTTGGCCCAAATGGAGATCATCTCCCCAGAAGTTCGCTTCAGGACCTCTCCAGATTCTTCCAGCTAGGCCTTCAATCATAATATTAACAAAGGTTGCATACTGAGGGAGGTCAAGGGCTCGTCTGCACGATTCTGCCACCGTTGGACCACGTCTTTAACCTTCTAGAGCCTCTTGATGTCTATCAAATTCCTCTGCTACTAGACCATGCCAAGGACACGATCATACTCCTGAATCTTTTCCGCCATAAGATCTCGGACGAGCATGTGAGGATGTTGGGCATCCACTCCCCCAGCACACAGTTTGTGCAATCGTGAGTGAAGTCTGTCCATCTCAACCAACCATAGTGATTGGGGGGTGTCATTGATGAAGCATGTGATCAAAATCCATGATCGGTGATAGACTATTTTGCTGTCCTCCTCATTAGAGGCTATCTCATCCCAGTCGGCATGATTGACCAGCTCGTATGCAGGGAATTCCCCCAGGATCTCCTCACCCGGGTCTACATCTCGCGTCAGATCGGGCGTGCCGGGGCCTGAATTGTCTGGTTGATCCTCATCCTCGGATCCGACCTCAATAACCTCGGGCATAGTCCCAATGCCACCCCCACCAGTGATCATGAGCGTTGTACTTAGATCAGTCTGAATGTCCACCTCCACGAATATTGGCATGGCCCTGGGAAGGGCGCTACTAGAGGCCCCAACCAACTTCGCTACAGCAGCCCAGGCTAATTGAAGGACTGTACACACCAAGAAGGGGATGTGAATGTCAGTTAACATGGTCAGGGGATGGCAGTTGTGAATTCAGTAGAGAAGACTTACAGAGGTTGAATTTCTTGTCTTGCTCTTGGGATGATGTCATCGAAACCCTACAATTCGACCCCCCGCATATGGTTGGAAGGTCTTTAGATTCTAGGGGAGCCGCCTCGGCTGTCCCAGCCCTGCTAGAGATGGATGTTGATGGAACCACGGGTGCAGATACAGAAGGTCCCACGTCGGCACCCACTGAGGGGTGGGAACACGGTCTATGCACAAGGTCCTCCTGCACAATGCAGACATTGATAAGGAACCCAGAGAAACCTAAGGGGAAACTATGAATAAGGGACTTGGGATTTTACCTCGAGGGACTTCAAAAAATCTTCGAGATCCGAATATTGATCGCGGACTTCATACTCCTCCGGCGGACTGTCTCTACCAGCCTTGTCTCCCCAAGAGGACTCGTTTGATTCGTTCGGCAGGGGAAAGCGCTCCCTTAGGTTAGTGGCTGACAGTTGTGGAAGGACCGTACGACCCAACAACACCATGACTCGATCTGTCATTAGGTGCAGGGCGCCCCGATAATTGATAAAGTCCTCCATCTCGGCTATTTATCGCTTCACCTCTGCCTGGGATACTGCAAAACTGACCCTGATGGGGCCAATCCCTGGAAAGTCCATCCTGAGGCGGTTAATATACTGCCATAACTCAGAAAGGCCGAGGAATTTTCGGTTGACTTCTCAGATGTACCAGGCCTCTGGGAAGACAACATTCTATAGCATATCAATGTGTCGCAGTTGTTTCCCTGGGGCCTAAGTAGAAATCTTACAGAATCACCTCAGTGGCTGCCCCTCTGGATGACTCTTTTCTCTTAGGAGTAGTATCTTCACTGCCGCTGCTGGATCTGCTACTACTGCTCCGCCCTCAATTGGTGCGGGCATCACCGCCACAGTAGCCCCGCCACTACGGGATTCCCTTGTCGCCTTCGGGCCTAGACTTTGAGGTCATGGAAGCTCACCCTCATTGACTCGGATGGTTGGCCACTTTAGAATCTTCCCCAGAAAGGCCGCCTCCTAGCTCTGGTCATATTCTTTTATCATCCCAAGGATGGCGGTTGGAGGAGGCAATGCATTCTGCATATTCCTGTCTTCCTGTGTGAACATGTGCCTAATCTTCTTCATCACAAATGGGTTCCCCTCATAGTGCACCCCTAGGTAGACCTGTGGGGTCAGCCGCTGTAGGGACCAAAATTGCTATCAAATCGGTGTGGGTTGTATGGCTCACAGAGACGCTCGCGGTCCACCCTGGCCACCAAGACCCCACCTCGAAAGGCCAGGAGGTAGGCTCGGTGCTCTTCTGTTCCTTGGCCATCATCCATGAAGGCCCCCATAGGTAGAGAGAATAGATGGAAATTGAATTCTTCCACCCTCCGCACCTGGTTTGGAACTGATGGTGTGGTTAGTTTGGTTGGAAAGCTCCCCGCGGCATTCAAGATTGATGGACCGAAGTTTGACCATGGAGGTGAGATGGGGTTCAAATACTTGTAGATCCCCCTGATGTGCACCGCCGTCCACCCGTACAGGAGGTGGAATGGCCCGCATACCCTCTATGGACTCTTCCCCTCGCTAATGTGCCATTATATTTTGTACAACTGGGTGAGCATCGGGATCCCCAGGTTGACCCGTCCTCCTGTCGCCAAAGTTGATGCCATGACGAAAGTACTTGGCCGCACTCCCTTGTTTGTATCCCTCATTGACATGATCCAACCATAGATGAGAGCTGCGATGAATGCAGCCAGCCTGACTATTGGTCGTTGTTTATTTCTGACACTGAACCCCAAAGTCTTTCATTGTCTCTTCTCCAATAGCCTCCAGTATGAGTTTTCCTTTCTCTGGGCACCATTTGGGAATGTTCTAGGCCTCGTCGTGAAATGCCTATTTTCTGGGAAGTTCAAAAACTTCTTGAACCCGTGCTTCAAGTGGACATCGCTCACAGCCTCTTTGTCCTCCCTAGGCACGAGATATGTTGCATGTCCCATAGGCTGATGTCGACCTCCACGTGATGCAAGTGGAAGGTATTGGTCCCCGAAGACCACTGGCTCAACAACTCCGACATTAACTGCTTTTGCTGGTAGATATGGAACTGGGTAGCCCAAGCTGCCTCATAGAGCCCCACTCTACTCAGATCTGCTCCGAACTCCGTGCATGAAGCACCTACCCAGTAGGCCCAAGCCCAATCGTCCGTGAAGTTGCCACCCCGGCGCAGGTCCCATTCCTCGGACCACCCATTCTTCGTGTTCCACAGTGCCGTCTTGAGGATTGTTCGGTACAAAGGAGGGGACGTATCTAGCTACAATGACTTCCCATCGACATCATTTAGATGATTGTATATGAAGTCGGCAATGACAGGCATGAATTCCACACGAGCATGACCATCGGGCGCCCAGAACCATCGGTGCTGGCGTGGCATTCTCTAGAACCAGTAAGCTGACTCGCCCCTACTAGCTTCAGGGATGAAGATGTCATCCCTCATCCCAAATACATACAAGGGAAACCTACTACACATCGGGTAGTTGTTATGGCTCTCCGATAGTAGCTCCACCAATGAATTGTGGTCCGAGTGGCTCTAGACTAATTCTCCTAGCCCCAGACTGTTTTCCATTTCATCCCTTCAGGCAGCATCCGCAAGGACCCCCTGGGCAGCTACATGGTGGGCCATTCAGTTCTGGAACTTGGATGTTTTTCTTCATGTTGGATCACGATGCTCATCTGCAGAGCGTGTTCACGAAGTGCGATCATAGAGACTATTCACAGAGCGCTACTTAGGCATTCAAATCCGGATCGCAGAGCACAAATGTGGAGACAAGGACTCGATGTGCGTCGAGAAGCCTCAATGCACAGAGAACACTGGCAGAGTACGCAGAGCATTGCGAATTGATAGCACAAGAAAAACATATCATGGAGAAGGGAAATGATGAATGATATTACAGGGAACCTATTTATAGGCGACGTCCTTTGGGGCTTCATGGCGCATCCAGTCCGCGCGGAGCTTCGTGGAGTGCCCGACCCGTGCATCCCATGTCTGCCTCACGAGCCCTCTTTGCAATTCCGCTCTGCGAATGACCAACGATTTTGTAGATTTCCCTAATACTTTTACCCTTGATCTCTCGGAGGCTCCAGGTATGAGGGGGGGGGGGCATTTGTTGGCCCCAAAATTTGAGACAAAGAGAAGTCCCCAAGACGGCCCCACAGACTACCTCAGGTAGCCACTTCGTGGAGTCCCCCCAGCACCGCAACCACCGTGAAGCAGAGAAGGAAGGAGGCTCCGTGAATGCATTTGATGTTCGTGATCCCACTGCGATGCAAAGAAGGAAGGAGGCTTCGTGAACACATTTGACGTTCCTGATCCCGCCGCGAAGAAAATGAGGTGGAACACTCCGCGAATGAATCTGACCTTCACGCCGCCACCACGAAGCAGTGAGGTGAGATGCTCTACGACCCGAGTTGACGTTCACAACCCGCCGAGCAGCCCCCAAGCCCCTATTCATGCCGCCTGAGCTCTGATCCGTGGAGCCTCATGCCTATAAATACCGGCCTCACCCTGAGCACAGGAGATGGACAATCCGACCTTTTGGCTTTCCAGCTTTGGAATCATGAATCAGTCATCCGCTTGGTGAACCATGAGCTGTGCGAGGTACTTCTGCTTCGTGAAGTGCCTCCCCATTGTCTCGTTTTGAACCCCTCTTCCGAGAGGGATTCTTTTTGAGAAGCCTAAGGGATTTTGCGAAGGAAGAGGTCCCTAAGGGGACCTGTGTCATCTCGAAGCATTTATGCTTCGCGAAGCACCCTTCATGTTCACATGATCCACATGCTAAGGCAGGGTCACTATACCTCAAAAATAAAATTTCTTCCTGACATCTTTCTTCACGAGGATCCATTTCATTTTGAGGTTGTGCTCTAAGAATGCCCTTTCACTTTGTGAAGCACCTCCCATTTGCACCTCCTCCATATGCTAATGCTAGGGCACCCAACTTCGCGAAGCACAACCCTTCGTAAGTGCTCTCCACCATGAAAAGCAATAGAGCTCTATAAGGCCCTTGCCTATGGACACCTCTGCTTGGAAACCCCTTTTCCCATGTGGCCCTCCAGGTTTGCACGATGTGACTTCAAAGTCCCCTAGACGATACCACCCAATGTGTTGCTTTACATAATGCTTCTTTGCATGGCCATAATAACATGTACCCCACGATGGTTCGCTCCATGACACCCCCTCAGTACAACGTTTCCGGTTCCTTCCCTCCCACAAGGATAAGAGGTTACCAGTTATGTATGTCCTAGAGGTGCGGAGAAAACCCACCTCATCCAAGCTGAAGGATGTTAAACTGCCAAAAACCATCGTCCTCAACACGTGATGTTAGACTGTGACCTGACCCCATTCCTCACATGTTGGGTCCCCCCACCTTGGGCATTGTCCACACCCCCTAGTCTCCACAGGGGATTATATCCTCCCTCTTGGAGTGGAGTTTGTCCGCGGGGAATGGGGATCCTCCCTTCTTCAGTCCCAAGTCCCTCTCCCACTGGTCTTTTTCGCCGTTGGGCCCCCATCCTAGAGTAATTCCCAATCTTTCTATCCCTGGGATGCTCCACGCGTAAGCCCCACTCCATATCCCATAGACACACCATTCATGACGTGTTCGTTATGTCTCTACTGCCTCTTGTTTCTCACACCGAGCATGACACACATGGGCTTAGAGTAAGCATTGTCCATGACATCACCCCCGTCCTGCATGATGTTAAACATTATTTCCCCCTGCCCCGCATGACATTAAACCGTACACCCGAACTACGAGGACTTTAATCCATGTCAAGGCATGATACGTAGGAAGCCTCCACGAGGTTCAATCCCAATAACCATTGGCCCCAACTATCTCCATGTAGGTGCTCCAAGACACATTGACACCTTGGTAAACCTAGACTGTAAGCCCCACACCCATTCTAATCTACGTGATCTTTGATCCATGTTAAGGCGTGGTATGTAGAAAGCCTCCCTGAGGTTCAAGCCTGCTACCCATTGGTCATTCCAACCTCTTTCACGTCAGTTCACCAAAACCTTGGGAAACCTAGAGTGTAAGTCCCACGCCCATCCTAAACTATGTTTTCATTGATCCATATCAAGGCATGGTACGTAGAAAGCCTCACAATGTTCAAGCCCATCACCCATTGGACCCCCGATCCATCTTCACGTCGGTTTGCTGACACACCTGATCCTGAAAAACGTGGTCTTTGATCGATGTCAAGGCATGATACATAGGAATCCTCACGAGGTTCAACCCCACCACCCACTGGACCCCAGGTCCACCTTCACATCGGTTCACCCCCATCTTGCATGACGTTAAACTGTATTCGCCACCTGAACAATGAGGACTTTGATCCATGTTTTGGAATGGTACATAGGAAGACTCCATGAGGTTCAAGACCAACACCCATTTGTTATAACTATTCGGTTCTATGCCCATACCCAAACTACATTGACGTTGATCCATGCCAAGGTATGGTATGTAGGAATACTAACGAGGCTCAAGCCCAATACCATCGTCAATCCTGATTTGTTACCCGGGATGCCACATCCCGCTGGGAACATGCCACCTCATTCCCTCCCACAGAATTCGAGAAGCCACCCATGTGTTTTCCCCAACATCAGTGTTCCCTCCAAGGGTTCTTCCACCTGATCCACTCTAATCGGTGTTCTGATCAGTCCAATCTATCTCCACTGGATGTTAAACTTGCGGCATACCCTGTGGTAAACTGAAGAAGCTAAGGAAAACCTCAGATACATTCCCATGGAATATAATTCCCCATGTCCGATGTGGGATTCCTTGGATTTCCACACCCTCGAGAAGCCCTATAATAATGGAAAGAAAAGATACACAACAATCCCCAATGTCCAGACATGCCAGTGATGCCCAACGTGAAAACATACCTAACCGAAGGTTTCTTCCATAACCAGACCCCTTGGAATGTCCTGACTGAAGTAGTGTAATTAACTGGTGTCCATGACGATATGGTGTTGGGATGAGTATCACGAAAAATGTATTAAATCTATAAGGGAGAACCGAACCTGGTGAAAAATTATGAGGAGGAATCCATGGAAGGAAGAACCGATATCCCATCATCCCATTTCAATCATGGAGAAAACGTACCTGAACATGGAATGGATGCCACCCACCTTTGGAAAGTAGGAATGTGGGGTAACAAAAGTCGCGCCTATCGTACCCAGGCAGACGGACACGTGCTCCCCAGTGAAAGCATCTGAAACAGTTTCCTTATCACTATTGAGATGCCCAATTGTATAATGTGTCAACAACCACTTATAAATTGTTTATATATAAGCTATTGGTGGAATTATTCTTACCTGAACTGCCCTATGTATGTATATTCTTCTGATGGTAGGTCATATGGTTATATAATGTAATTATCATTGATGATGATGACTTATCCCCTCTAGGAGTGGAAATGGGATGACCCTAGTTGGTGGTTATATTCACATGATTACTTTATAATGACCCATGTAGAGTGATATAGTCATAGAGTGCCTCGATGTTGAACTCTTTAAGTGTGTCCGTATTTTGGTTTATTTATTTAATGTCCAAACCCATCCCCTAGGGCCTGTTCCATGACTATACCATGCCTACCTCCCAAAATCTAGGGTCTGGCCACTAGCACCATGTAGGCATATCCCATAAAGGGGAGGCATTTTCCTATGTACCTGTACACATGCACCCATTTCTAAGAAAAAGTAAAAAACATAAAATACTGAGTAAATATGTATGTATTCCACTAATACAACCACTGAGAGAAAAAATAAAAAATATTAAGGTAAACAGGCCCGATTATGAGCCCAACTGAAATAGAAAAGTATAATATCATGGATATTATCTATAGAAAAAACAACATTAAGGGACGGTATAGTAAGTTGTATGAATTCCGCTGAAGCAAACCACATCTATAAGTTCACCGTGAATTACCACCTATCTCTTGCCTAGTATTTACTGCATAAAATCTATTGATCACTTGTACAAGACATGACATGTGTGTGCGAAGCCCATGCATGTGTGAGCAAAAAAATACATAGTAGGGACCCCAAACCACAAAGGTAAAACACAAATAAGGACACATGGTTGTCAAACCAAGAGGTACCCAAAGTGTATCCTCTAAAAAGTATGGTCATGAGGGTAACTAGAGTCATCTCACACTAGGAAATATGTACCATGAAATTATAGGCTTATCCAAATCCATCGAGACATATGTTCTTCGTAAGATACCTACTCTACTCCCATGAAGGAGACCAAATCCACGTCTTTATAGGATACCGGCTCCATGTATTTGAGGGAGAAGAACATCATACCCTCACATGAGATCATGTCGGCTCCCTTGTAGGATAACTACACCATGTGTTTATAGGAGACCAGCTCCACATATTCACAAGAGACTAACTCTAAATCTTATCCACAGTCAGCCCAAATATTTGGTCCTTAGCATGATCACTCCTGGAGAACCTACTCCTCAGTAGAATAGGATATAATCTAAAAACCATGATAACTCGTTTAAAGTATCAAAATTATAAAACCTTGTCACGGGGTCCCAATTCTACAAACTGCTCACCAAACAGATGCACAATTTGAGTGTTACAAGAATCTAAGTAGAAAGGGGATGGTTGGGTCCTAGATAAACTGGGCAGACCAAACCAACAAATTGGGTCTGACGTGACCCCTCAGGTTTGACTTGACCCACAAGGTCCTTCTTAATCTACAGGGTCTGACTCGAGCCACCGAGTCGACCCGACCCACTAGGTCTTGCCTGCCCCAGTTGGGACTGGCCTACTACCGTAGTGGTCTGCTAGCTCTAGCCCCACCCACTCGATCAGACTAGTTCATCCACATAGGATATGGAGCGTGTCCCGTCCCTGCCTAGTCAAAGAATCCAACCACCACATTCAACATAGTTGGCCACCACATGACCTGCCCTGCAGTCTCGCTGGACCACGACCCTCAGCTGCGTAACGTGGCCTCTTGTTACTTTTGGTTAAGGCCTGCCACCATCTATTGAGATGGTGACCATGTTCATATATGAAACAACCATTTAGTGGGATCCTACCACTGGGTGTCCGTGTTTCCATGTGTCACAACCTATGGCACCACGTACTGCCACTAGTGCTTCCACCGACAAATCCTCTTCTACGGGCCGCCACCGTCACCATGGTGGGATGTTCTTTGAACTGGGATCACCATTTCAAACCTATAGTCGCCAATATCACTACTATGGGCTCAAGACCATATTTACATCACTATGGGGGTCCATTCATGTTTAGAACCTCCTAAAAAATATCGACACGACCATGTGAGTCCTTCGATGAAGAACATATAAACGAGGGAAAAAAATAGCACAAGAACATCCTTTTAATGGACCTTGGACTTTTTTATGTCATCCATGGTCCATTCAGGATGCAGTAATTATGAAAGGGAAAAAAATATTTATCAATGTTCATCCCCTTTAATCCCACATTTTTAACCATCCTATAAGAACGAATGAACCAGAGACCATCCTCTTCACGGGTTGGTCCATGTTCGTTGTTGTAAACAAGTATTAGGAGTGGAATCATGATGAAAATAGAACCCCTACATGGAAAGAGGATCAGTCAGAGGAGGGAATTCATTATTGATGGTGATCTATCCATGAAAATCCTCAATACATTGTCCATTAGCATTCTTCGTTCGTCGTCACCGGTGAGAGAGATTCTTTCTCCTTCCCTCAGGGAAACTTCAGGGCTCCAGGGAAAGTTCTCATGCATTATGTATTATGACACTAGTATCTTCCCCCGTTTAATGAAGGAAACACGTTAACATGTTTTAGTGTTTCCACAATGCTCCATTGCAGCATCACTATGTCTCGACATCACATAGTTGCTGAGGAATTTCTTAACATTGAAGAAATAAAATAAAATAAAATAAATTTTTAAATAAATTTTATCTTTCTTCTAAAATATCTATAAAGTAACTTTTTTTTGTCAATCCACACTGGCATATATTAGGCCCCACCTAAGGTAAACTCATTTTTCTGAGCTCAATAGTTTCCCATATTTTCAATACGAGCACCAATTTAAAAGATACTAAAACTGCACACATGATATATTTTTAATAAACTAAAAAAAAATCGCACATTTATTTCAGGGACCCTGGGCCCCAGAATCACGTGCCTTCTCAGCCCTTTTTCTTGAGATAATATCATATAATTTTAAAATATTTTACATGAAAATTTTAAGACCTTAAATTTAATGAGTTAGTAAAAACCTATATAGAGTTTCTAGATATTGTTAAAACTATACTAATACTAAATCAAGCTAATGATCGTGCTTCCCTTGATACAGATCATATAGGGTGATGTGAATAGTTATAGAAGTGTTGAAGAATAAGAGCATGATTACCAAGGTGGAAATATTTTTTCTTTTGATTCCTAGTTATAATTAGTGCCCCATTGGAATAATGGCTTGGAACAAAGTGCCTAACATATATGTGTATGAGATCTTAGAGAGGGATTTGAAGCATCAACTACATTGGGTTTGATATGGGATCCAGATTCTCTTCAGAAGTTATGGACTTGTGGGATATGGTGTTTGGGATGTGTGGGAGACCTATTGACTTATGTGGCATGAATTAGGATTATAATTAGTTGGATTCCAATTATGTATGTTTGGGTGAACTATATATGCAGTTATCCTAGGATGTTGAGTGCACTTGACATAAAAAGCATGTGAAGGTTCTTGATTTTGAGATCGATGTGTGGGAGGTGTAGTTGAGTTTGCTGAAAATGCATGGTTATTCCCTAGGGATATATTAGAATAGTACATAGAGTGATGGAACTTTGGAATATGGGGAACATAGAGTGTTGTGGTTTTGATATTGGCTTTGAAGTGATTGACGGTTTGTGTGCCTAACACTATTAACATTGGATGTGATTTAGTGTAATGATGAGAAGTTAGTATAATTCTCAAGACTTAGAATGAAACTAGAACGTAGCTAAGTGAGTATATGATATTTAAATTCCTAGGACCATGGATGAACACATGTCGTGTTGCAATGACACCCATGTTGTGGGAGATCATGAGATAGACTAGGAACCTCGTGTAGTGCTCGATTTTGAAGAAGAGTTCCAATGGTTCTCAAGTTTAGAATATTTGACATTTCATGAAAGATGATCTACAGTTAAAGTGTTTATTACTAGTTATATGTGATGTGACTCAAGGGATCGAGAGTTGGGTTTCAGTGATTTGAAGATATGTCATAATATTCCTACTATGGATTAGGAAGATTATATGTGACACACATTGTCCATGTGTGGGGAATGTAGAATTTTAAAATGGTGAGAATAAATGTGGGAGAACAAAGGACATTTTTCTGGTTGAATATCTTGGTAATGGCTTCATAATATTTTTATTTGAATGGTTAAATTATATCCATGGTAGAGGATAAATTTTAAATAGATCCTGGGCAATGTCTTGATCGATCTAGGCTGATCTAGTCCATGTTTTGATAGGATTATTAGTGAGGCATGAGAGGTGTGATACACATGTGACATTAGATCCATATAGAATTAAAATTGAGGATTGATTAAATAAATGTATATAATTAAGAGTCCACCATTGTTTGTTTGTGGTAACGATGCTCTCTTTAGGTGAATTTCAGAAAGTTTCATGGATAACGTTCTCATTGGATAAGAATGGGTAATAGGTTGTGGTTTTGATGAGACTTAGGACTGATTGGTCTCGACCATTCCAAAGCACCACATTTGGTGACAAGAAAAAATATGAGTTGTAAGGATCAGAAGTTTGGTTCAGTAGAGTGAACAATAGTTTGTTTCCCATTTTGTGGAAAGATATGATTTTCGGTGTAACAAACCTCAGGTGAGATGGGTTATAAAGGTATGAGATTAGTCATAAGATGATAACATTGGTATTGTGATTCTGATGAGAATATTGAGATAATTTAATTCTAATTACTTAGGGAGTGATGTTTATAAATTTTATTATTATACCATATGATTTCAAATAATTTTCATTGAGCTCGGGAAATATTATGATGATTTGAGAATGATCAATTTACTGTTACAATTGTTGTTCATAGTTGAGAACAATGGATAGATTTGGCCAGTTGAGGATATGTATATAGAGTTTTTTCTAAATTTGGGTATAGATTTTAAGGTAATTTTTATATATTCATGGGGCACATCTTGGAGTAGGGGCATTAGGATTGAGTATTGTGGTGATGCACTGTTGGTGGGGGAAAGGCATTTTCAAGAAAGGTTATTCTGTGGAGGTTTGATCGGTGGATTAACTTATATTAAGTTAGGTTGTGTAGAAAACACATTAGGGGTGTCCTTTTGGATATGATAAGAATATTTCAATAATTGGATACATATTTTCATGTAATGGTCATTATACATATGTTATCAGTAGATAATGAATTCATGTCTATTTTGGCTTGAGAATGGGAAGGGAAAGTTGGTAACTTCGACTAATGATCATTTCTATGATTGTTTTGTTGAGGCATATTTGTGACCACAATAGTTACATTATTATAAATCAATAAAAAAATTTCAAATTTAAATTATGATTGTGGGGAGGAACGATGGTTCAAAATTGAATATTGAGTGAGGTCCTATTGTGGGGTGCACTGCATTCTTGTTAATCAATTAGATGTGGAAACATCAAGTGTATATTTATAGATGGGATTAGATATGTAACTTTGCAAGGAATATTTTATGAATTCAAGTATTGGACTAATTTTTGGTGATTTAAACACCTTAAATTTAAATTTTTCTTTATAATTACATTGGCCAATTAATGATATAATTCATAATTTAGTGTAAAATTGAGAACCAACATAGCTTAGGTTATTATTTTTGATTACCCATATGACTTATTAAGGAAAATAAGTGTTTTGGTGGGTAAATTTTTTGATCCCATGTCTGTATCGGCTGATAATTCTAGAAATAATTTAAATTTTTTAAACAGTTGACTAGTTAGATTTTGAACTGTAGTTCAGAATAGAATTATGAGAGTCAAAACCCCTAAAATGTGTTTTTTAGAACTGAAATGGGGCTTGAGATGTATCCCAGAGTGTTTAAGAAGAATCCAAGGCATATTGGGGTTGTTGGGAAGTATAGTGGATATAGGATTTAGCCACCATTTAGCTAATGGCCTTATAAGGTTGAAAATTACATTTTTTTTCCAAATTTTATTTTTAAGCAGGTTTCCCCACTCCAACATTTTTCACACACTGTTGAAGATCCTATTCGCCTACAATTTTCTTTTTCTCTTCATTTGTGTAAGTATTTAATCACTGTTGTCTTTGGTGAATTGAGGTAATAAATAATCTCAATTTTATATTTTATCCTCTCCGCATTTTTACCTAATTTGGAATTGATTTAGTAAAGATATTTCAGGGATATTCTACTTGATAATGATAAAATAACATAATTTTATGGGGATTTCATGTAACCTCGTGAGACTAAATCCCATTAAAATATTTTCCCATGATTTTAATCATTTCAAAAAAGGTACACCACACTGTAAATTTTCTATGGATTTTCATTAAATTAAAATAAATTAATGATGGAAGTGTTGATACATGTTGGGGATTTTTCTTGGTCTTGGTTTGGGGGTGTGTTGGGGATGATAAAAAAACCTATTTCTTAAAGCTTAAAAAATCATTGCATGCACATGGAGGTTCTGATATTTTTATCTATTCTAAATTATATTTTATAATTAAGTACAAATATTTTGAAATTTTGATTTGGATCATTTGTCTTGATTTAGGAGGGAGGGTCATTGAGATGATAATGTTTATTGATTGACATGGCTAGATGGGCTTGTGAAGTATCTATAGACTCTGGAAAATTCAAGGAAAAGATTATAATAAGGTATATGGTATCACATATATAGCTTATAGATTGTTTATTTTTTATATAAAACATGTGACATGTGACCTCACATCAATGTATGATTAACCAGTTTTAATTAATTACATTATTCAAATTGAAAACGAATTTATGAGAATAAACCAGACGATGTTCTGAGGCCACCAAATCCATGTACACTAGATTTCTTTAATTTTCTACCAAGGGATAAGGAATAGTTTATTGTAACATTCCATGGATGGTTAAACCCACCAAAGTGAATAAATATGGTAGATAAAACCCATTTATCACAATGAACACTGTGTAAGAGTCTTTAGACACCTCCAAGTAGAGATGTTATTTTTATTAAATCCTTACCCTTAGTATAACTTAGTATACATTTTTAGATAGTGTCATAGACCTCCATTTGAAAGGAAGGTGGTGAATTGAGAAAGGATTCCCATAGTATACTGTGAGGCTCCTTGAGATGACCCATAGGCGTGACATTGTTTAAGAAAAACTAATACATGAGAGGATTATTACTAAATATTTTGATGGATTCTAGTAAGGCTTGACTTGTGAGCTCAAGGAGATTTTACTATGTTAAGGGTACTATAGAGGGATGGGTTTAATTTAGTGATGTGTTTTTAACCTAGTGAGAAAATGTTATAATGGGAACCCCAAGTAGAGTTCCAATTACATGAATTGACTTAAAGGACCCGAATTTGGGCACCATCTCTTTGTTATATTATAAGGAACCATATTAGTAACCCAAATAATAAATGAACCTTCAATGATTGTGTTTGGAAATTGGTAGATATTGCTGTAATTTTCAACTTAGAACCCATACCAAACATTTATTCCTTCTGGGGCTATGGATAATGGTGATGAGTTTGGGTATAAAACAAACCCTTGAAATTTATTTACTCTTTAATATTTTATATATGATGAATTTAGGGATGCCCAAATTTTGTTCCAAGGATTGGATTATGAGTTTAATATGGCCTGATGAAGGTGATGTTGGGGAGGCCCAGAGGTAATTCCCATGATTTTGATGTTGAGCCTTACTTGTTATGATATTTTTGAAATGGATAACTAGATATTCTTCCCTATATCTATTTTTTAATCCATTTGAAGAGTGTCTGGAAAGTCCTGATTCGACCTCGGGTCTATATTGTATTCTTTCTAGGGTCCTTATAATACCAAACATGTTTAGGAGATGATCCATATGTTTTAAGGTATTATTATTATCATGAAAATTATAGGATTCATAGGTTACCACTAGGATCCATATAGTCGAGGATGATGAAATAAGTAAACCTGATTGTGATTGCTAGGATGTGTGGGATCCATCAAACTATATTGGTGACTTATAGGATGCTTCAATTTAGTTATTTCTTTAAATTATCGGGAATCAACATTAATCTATCCATTATATTTATGTTTGGATAGATTCACAGTATTCCAAGGATTTGGATATTTTTTTTCGATGATGTGATGTTTGGTCAATGTGCCTGAGCTTTACGAAACCTTGGTTATATCCAAGGATCCGAGGTTATATTTTATGCTGGCATGTACATGGGATCTTACGGTTGGACTTAAATCCCCTTGTGGTGATATATTATGACAAGTGGCATTTGGGAACTTGTTTAAGTAGGTATGGTCTATTAGGGTTATGAATGTGAGTATTGAAATTCATTTATTTGTTAATTTATATCCTGTTGTTTGTTTATTGATTTTAACTTATCATGTCACATGAACATATCTCTACATTACTGGTATGTACGGGACCACATTGGTGGTTCTTTATTATGTTTTGTACTCACGCCCTTATTGGGATTTCCTTGAACTTGGTTTTATGTAAAGTTTAGGCTGGGGCTTAGTATTATGTGTTTGAGATAGATAAACTTGAGTTGAAGGAAGATATTAGTGGTGAGGCCTTAAGCTGGTGGTGTGACCTCTCTTTTATTATTATTTACTTTTCTTTTTAATTTTTTATATGTTATTGGCATAGTAGGTGTTATCTCTCATATTCTAGTATGGAAGTTTGAGTCTAAACTTCTTCTATATTCAATTATTATTATTGTATATTATTATTTTTTCTAGATACTCTAATGTGATTTTGTGGATTTTATTTAGTTATTTATCCATTATTAGACACTCTAATATGGGTGGAAGTTTCACCAAAAACATATAAAGAATAATTTCCATGGATTTTGGATGGTATATACTCCACATATATGATTGGGATTTTATACATATTAAAAGAAATTCAAAAGTGGAAGGAACACACTTTGACATTTGGAAATGATGGGTCACATAAAATCTAAGATGTCGATTAAATAGTAATTGGTATAGAGATGTTAATATCAATGAACTCATTATATGTTTCTTGTTTGAGGCACATTCTATTAATCATGTCTCAACTATGTGATTAAGGCAATAAAGTAATTTTTTTGAAATTTGGGTTCTTGGTTTAGATATTAAAATATGAAAGTGTTATGATATGAATTTAACGAACCAATAAAAACTTCTTTTAGGTTGATGATACTAGAAATTAATGTAATTTATGATTGAAAATTAAAAATTAATTAGTTTATTGATGCCTTGGTCAATTATGAAATAATAATATAATAATTCTTATGAGGGGAAATAATGTTAATGATGTTTCTATGTGAATAGAGAAAGAAACTAGATGTTTTATACATGTTAAAACAATAATATAATCAATTATTCACATAATAAAGATAATATGAAAACATTTGATCTGTTAGAGATTATTCTTTCATACATTTGTGGTACATTGAAGAAATAATAAAAAATGTAGGTAATGAATTTATTTACATTATTGATAAAAATATTTTTAAAAAATATAATATATTTTTGAAACATAAATAATAGGCTCTAAATATGTTCAATAGTTTAAGAATAATCATTTAAATGGATTTTGGTTATTACTTGAAGAAGATTTGGGCAGACTATAGTGCTGGATATACTAGTGGATGATTTTATGCTTTTCTTGATAAGAATGGTATTAACCATAAACTAAGTGGAGTATATAAACCACAAAAAAATTATTTTTCTAAATTTATGAGTAAAATTTTAGTAGATATGCCTCACACATAGTTGATAAAATATGATACATCTGGAAATTTCTAGTGTTAAGTAATTGATATAGTAGTTCATATTCAATGTTATTTTTTACACATACCAAATTCAGATATGTCATTATATGTGATTTATTATAATAATTCCCTAATATTAAATAATTTATGTGTATTTAAAACCCCTTAAATTTTCATTGTAAAAGGTGAAAATATTAGGCTGTTTTTTAATAGAGTTTCTAAAAGACTATTTCCATATTGTCCTCTAAATATAATAGGACACTTCTTTAAAAAATTAATTGAGAAGATTGTTTATAATATTGATGAGAATGTTCTGAAACCTTTAATGAAAGAAGATACACATATAGAGGAAATTTCAAAAGGAAATGATGAAGTTATTTTTTCTATATATGAAGAATATTTTTTTGAAAATGATTAATTTTATAAGAAGTGAATAATAAAAAAGTGTATTAAGCCATTTTATAGGATTTGGATTAACCTCATTCATTCCATAAAATGATGAGAAATAATTTTTTTGTTTAAAAAATCATTGGAGTACTAGGATAATTGGATTATACAATAATAAATTTGAATACTATAACACAAACCTCAGTGTTTTATCAAGTTAAACTAAGAGATGTGTAATAAAAATTACAACATCAAGAGTGGTTTGATGCTATGAATAAAGAATTATAGTAGATAATGATTAATGGAACTTGGTAATAGGTATCCATTTCTGAAGATATTAATATTATCGAGATAGAGTGGTCATTTTGAAAATTTTTAATGGAAATGAACAGATGTGAGAAATGAAGAAATACCATTCTGAAAAGTGTAGTATTATATTAAATTTATTTATTTTAATGATACATATGCACCAATTTCTAGATATAAGACCATAAATATATTTCAATCTGTTATATCTTACTATAAATAAAAGATATTTTAGATTGTTAAGAAGTATGACTTTATTTATGGAGAGTTGGAAGAGTAGATTTATATTGAAAAACATAGTGTAATATTTCTTGGAAAATATGAAATCTATTTTTACACATTATAGAATGATCTATATGTTTTGATACATAACCAAAGTTCTTGGTATTCCATGTTAGATACCTATTTGAAGAAATTGAATTTTCAAAAATTAAGAGTGGACAAATAAATAAATGATGAAAATAATATATCTTTTTTTTATTGTCTATATAGAAGAAACCATTCATACCAGAAATGAAGAAATTATTTGATAAGAGTTTACTTTAGATATTAATACATTTTTCTAAATGTTTTTGCTCCATGAAATTAGTTATTTTTTGGGTTTTAAAATATATTATGAGGATATTAATATCTTTATTTCTGAAGAGTAGTTTCATTAATAACAATTAAATATCATTTTAATAGAGAATTAAATGAATATTTATACACCAATTTTATTAGGAAATAAACTATCAAAGGATGATAATGGAATATAAGTTGATCTAATAGAATTTTAGAAATCCATGGGAATTTTTTTACACTTCATAGCTTCATTCCCATATATTTTCTATGTTTTTATCTTATGTTTTAGTTAAAATATTTCACAAAACGTGACTTATTTTCTTTATATAACAAAATTATTAGGTATTTTAAGGGCACAATAGATTTATATTGAAATATGTCATCAGAAGAAGTCTTTATTTTTTGGCTATACACATGTAGATTGGATGAAAAATATTGGTGATAGAAGGTCTAAATTTTGTGGAGTTTTATTATTGGTAGAAAGATGTTTTGTTGGAATAAATAGAAACAAAATTATATGACCTTGGGCACTGGTAAAGATGAATTTGTGGGTGTCATTCAATATAAAACCCAATTTATGTGGATTTGAACTCATTTGAAAGATCTCAAGGTTAAAGTGATGCCACCACTCCTTTTGGGCTCTGATAATAAAATTGATTCCAATTTATCAATAAATATTACACAATATTAAATATCATAGTAATTTGATATTAAATATCACTACATCAAAGAGGTTATGGAGGAAAATCTATTGAAGCTATAATTTGTTTCTATAAATGAAAAAAAAATATTTATGTTCAAAAACTTTTTTCAAATGATTCTTTTCAATGACTGAGGTTGATAAGGGGTGTTCAACCTCATTAATTTTAAGGATATGTTATAGTGATACCAACTAATTTATTATATTATTATGTAAATATTTTCTTTAATGTAGGCAAAAAATTACAACATTAATATATTTTAATATTTATTCTTTTATATATTTTAAAAAATGTAAAATTAAGAAGATTTTTTTTTGAAAAATATCATTTGTAATGTGTTTCATCAAATATAGTAAATATATATTATTCTGGAGGATAATTTGTTTAGAGAGAGTTATTAAAAGGGGAAATAGATGATTTTTGTTTGTGGGTTAGTGAGTTTGATGATTTATGAGCTATTTTAAAGGTTTGTTGATTTGTGTTTAACTAAATGGAGGACAATATATTCATTAGAGGGAACATGTATTTATATTGAGGTATTAAAAAAGAAAATTTGTTAGTTTATCATATGGGTGTTTGATTTTTAGGACTTGTCAACTATTTTAATAGATTCAGTGAATATGTGTGTATGAATCTATTATATATAGGATTTAAGGACAGATTTGTTAAGCTGAAGAAGTATTGACTCTCAGTTGATCTCAAGTGGTATCAAGGTCCATTTCAGCTTGTGTATTAGGATGAGGAATGTTTATATTTCAATTGAAATAAAGAAGTCAAAGGTCTATGAATATTTTAATCTAAACCAATATTTTTATAAAAAAAAGATTCTATTATATAATGCTCTTGTCTCCTATAGAGACCCTATCCCAATACACCCAGAACTGGTTCCTTGTACCATTATATTTAAATAATATAAAAATAAATTTATCTCAAATAACCGATCAATTTATTAGTCCTGGTAAACTATAATCACGCCTTATTCCCATTTTAGATTTTAATAAAAAAACAAATAATAAATTTTTAATTTTTTTCTGATAATAACTTTATTCCAAGTAGTGCATCCCTGCATATCATTCATTGTAAACCTCATATAATATTGGATAATGGAAAAATATAATGGTGATATCAATTTCTTATCTATGGTTAAGTAAAAAAATATATCATGAATAAAAAATTAATAATGAATTTATAAATGTAAATAACTGAATAGACATTCAATTTAAATGACTAGATATGGAAAATACATATAAAAGTTAAATAGCTAAAAAAATTCCATTTAAATAATTGGATATGGAATAATCAATATGGAAAGGAAAACAACTAAATACACATTCCATTTAATCGATAAACTTATAATTAAATGTATCCATATATTTTTTCATAGTGAAAATATATTGGATAATAATATTTTAATTCTAAATGAAGGCAACACATAATTATTAGATGTTATGTTTCTTGCATACGAAACCAATATTGTTAAGACCTTTCACAATAAATTTTATATATTTTTAATAACTCATATTATCCTATCTTATCAAATTTTTCTCATGAGACCTGCCAATGCATCAGTGAGCTGTACTATACTAGGCAGACCTGTCACTTCAGGACTAAATCATTTCTCAAATATCGAATAATCAATTTAGTTCTTGAACAATGTTCCTTACCAATTATCCATATTAAATAAAGGATATAGATTTATCAATATTTCAAAAATTAATAAAATAAATTTCAATGTGAACACTATATATAAAATTGTTATATAATTTAAGAAATAATCATATCTACGATAAATAATGTGTACTTTTTGGTGAAATTTAATGTTCAATGGTCATTGGAAAGTGAATAACTCAAGGAGAAGTTAATGAATACCAAACTAATTAAAATAATTGAATGTCAACACTATACTTGGTTAAAATAATCATAATCTATCTAAAGAAATAATAATCATGGTTTCAATATGACATATAATCCTTATAGTAATAATTAGTGTTGTTATCATTGATGAATATAAATACAAAAAAAATACATTTTAAAACATCATTTAGAAAAATATCCTTTTCATTATCAAAATCATTTTAAAATAATTTTCATTGAAAATAACTATTAAAAAATATTCTTTAAAAAAATATTTAATAATTTCAACGAAATCTTCATTAATTTATTACTTGTAATTCCATACGATGTCAAAAGAATATTCCTTTTACTTTATAAAAAGGTTAAGAAAGTACCTTGTGTTGAAATAAATATAAATATTCATTTTTTTGTTATAAAAATAAAGACTGGGTAAAATTTATTTTAGCATATAATTTTGAAAAGGATAAATGGAATTTTTTTATTTTTTTAAAACATGGTTTTGTAATAAAATATATTTATAAACGAAGAGACAAATAAATTCATATTTTGGTAAACCATTTTCTAAAAAATTTTAAATAACAAAGAGTTAAAATTAGTAATATAACATGAATAATATAATTAATAAAAATAGGATAATAAAATTAAATGTTTGTTCTAAAATGATCAAATTATTTTCTTCAATTTAAATTCTTGAATAAACAATCACAATTAGAATGTGTTTATGAAATACACCCTTCAAATAATCATAATAATAAACTGGGAATCATCCAATGAATCAATTATGTGTATCATATTTAATTCCTCATAAAAGAATAAGAAATAAAACATAAGATAATAAAAATATATTATCAATATAATAATATAATATTATCAACAATGAGTAATTAATATAACCCAATGAAAAGAAACTAAGTTATGCAATTCTTTACCACTTGGTAGCTTTTAATTAAAACTCCCATATATGAAATAATTAAAATTGAAACCTATAATACCAGGTGTAATAAATTTTTCATGATATTATATGTCAATGGGTAAGTAGATACCCCACTTAAAAGAAACTAGGAGCATAACATTACAATATGCCTAAATGAAATGAAATTGAGACAAAATCCCTAACATCTCGCTTTCCATTTAGATTTACTTGTTTTAAACTCATTTATATTATATTTAAAAATGTTATTTACTTATGAAATAACCATATTAATTTTAATGATATCATATATGACCCTTTTTTAACATATTATCACATTTTTGTTAATAATCATCCATTATTTTTATTTTTCGGGTGTTAATTGCCTAGTTTTTCCATTAGGTGTTGACATGTTATTTTTTTATAAATTTTAATTAAATATCTATTTAATCATCTCCAAAAATTTAAAACATTATGTAATTATCATATAT
Organism: Viscum album; assembly: GCA_963277665.1. Taxonomy (NCBI): domain Eukaryota; kingdom Viridiplantae; phylum Streptophyta; class Magnoliopsida; order Santalales; family Viscaceae; genus Viscum; species Viscum album. Next base: position 1,790,581,637 of record OY728146.1, read on the forward strand.
ATTTATTACAATTTTATTTAAATAAATCTATAAAATTTAGTGATAGGAAATGAAATACACTATTTTTGGAGATTGTAGGATGTACATACAGATGGCCTCTGCTTCCATTTTGTTTTCATATTAGAAGAAATAAAAATAAAAGATATATAAATATATTATTAATCCTGTATCATTTTTATGTCATATATATCACATATTTTTATTCAACCCACAATTTATACATTTCTTGTAATGCATGAACGAATGTCATCGCTTCGTGAGACGGTAGTACTTCGTACAGATGAACGTCGTTAAGTATGAAGGTTTGTGTGATATAATAATTTAAATGTATTATAACATTATAAATATCATATATATGATATATAAACTATTAATACATCATTATCTCCAACCTTCAAATGATGTTATGGAAGAACGAACGACATCAATTTACAAGGTGGTAGTCTACCGTACACATTAATGATGATTGCGTATCTAATTTGATGTAAGCATGTGAATTTTAAGGTAATAACCATAAAATAAATAGATATCAGTATTTTAAATATACTATGGTTATTATATAATCATTATATAAAAAATTGAATTGTTTTTAGGAGTAAATAAAACAAAAACGTTCATAGATGAACGTTACCACTTCTTATTTTATCTCTTTTTATTTTCACCGAAAGAATTAGTTGGTTGGATTTCTTCCCAAATTAATTATTCAATGATGAGGTTTGTGAAGTTATTTTTTGAGGTTTTTTTGATAAAAATGTCTTGAGTTGTGTGAAAGAGTGAGGGTGTTAGTGCCTTTTTATAGTGGAGTGACAGTCTTGTAAATATGAAAAAGAAAACAATATTGGGAGGTCTCCATTGCATAATGGGCTTCCAATGATGAAATATTTTTTATAAAATAGGGTATAAAGTCATAATATGGCCTTAAAATGTATTTTTTACTTATTTCTATGTCATTTACATCCAAAATATTAATGTTTAACTACTATGTAAACTCTTTTTTACATTAATCTCTATAACCCATTTTAATTTCACTCACTAATATTTTGGGTAAAAAACTAATATTACCATAATTGATATTATAAATTATTATTATTTAAAAAATAGAATATATTTTTAACAAATTAAATAACATAAGTATAAGAAATTAATTTAAAATTAATTTCGCATTCAGGACGTGAAATCGAGTTTTTTAAAGTGAATATATTTTACAGTTCACTAAGTTTTTATATCTAAATTCAATATAAAAATACATAAAATGACCTAAATTATATTAATCTAAGTATAATTTATCCAACTTTACTTTAATTCCAATTTAAAATATATTTTAACCATATAAATTATTTAGAAAAGAATGCAATTTTTAATTAAAATTCAGTATTTTCACTATTCATAAAAAATAGAACCTTCTCTAAAACTACCATGAAATAATCCTATGATAATTTTGAAATTTATATTTCAATAATAAAGTTTGTTTTATAAAATATAATTTCTAAAAGTTTCAATATTTACTTCTAAAACAAGTTCAACATTAAAAGGCAGAAAAACTATTCTTAGAAAAATACCTATTTTCTATGCGAATGAATGGATTTTTTTATATTATACCCATTAAATATATTTGATTAATTAAAAATAATTTTATTAAATTTATAATATATAAATTTAATTAATATCTTTCACTAATATTAATTAATTTAATTTATCAATATTGTTTACGATGGTTCCCATAAAAATAGTTTGGTATAAAAACATTCCCTTTATATTCAATTGGATTTTTATTTTCTTTTCATATTAATTGATAACCAATGAATTCAACCATAAATTTTTACAGATTATTTAATATTATTCATAACATCCAATTTAGTTACTATTATATATCTTATTGTGTTAAATAATAGTATTTTAATAATATATTACTGTTCGGTAAAACTCGATCATTCTTTTAACAAAAGCTATCGAGGAAACTCATTATTGGGTGAAACATAAGATAACATAGTATTTCATGAATTTAAATGTATATAATAGATTGAATTATTTTAAATAGTAAATATATTATATATTTTTGGGAGTTTATATTCATTTCTATGCTTGGTGTTGTGTTTCATACACACTATCTAATAAAATGTTATTCTTTTAAAAAATTTAGGTTGTTATACGGCAAAAAAGGCATTTAGCGACGGTTTTTTTTCGTTTTGCGGCGGTTTAAATCGCTGTTAAATCGATTGGCGGCAGTTTTGAAAAACCGCTGCGAAATCATGCGTCGGGAAACTATTCGTGACGGTTTTCAAAACCGGCACAGAACGTTTCGCGGCGGTATTTTTATTTTTTTTTATTTTTTTTTATTTTTATAATTTTTTTAATTTTTTAATTTTATATATTTATTTATATATTTATTTATTTATTTATATATTTTTCATATTTATTTATTTATTTATTTCGTATTTATTTTATTTATTTATTTTTTGTATTTATTTATTTATTTATATTTCATATTTATTTTATTTATTTATTTTATTTAATTATTTATTTTATTTTATTTATTTATAATATTTAATTATTTTAATTATTTTTCGTATTTATTTATTTATTTTATTTATTTATTTTTCGTATTTATTTATTTTATTTATTTTATTTATTTATTTCGTATTATTTTATTTACTTTATTTATCCATGCATGCACATCCCATGTAATATAAAGAAATTCTGCATTTGGTGAGATTTGAACCCCTAACCTCTTGCATATTTTCTAAAGACTTTACCACTCCACCAAGCTCGCCATGTGGTTAATAAACAGAATTTAATATACTTATATATATTAATTGAAAAAACAAATAATACATAAATAATAGATATAAGCTCAATAATAACAAATAATAAATAATAAATAAAAATATAAATAATAAATAATAAATAAATATAAATAACAATTAACATTTAAATATAAATAAATAATCAATAATCAATAATCAATAATAAATAATAAATAATAAATAATAAATAAGGAATAATAAATAATTAATAATAAATAATAAATAATAAATAATAAATAATAAATAATAAATGAGGAATATTAAATAATTAATAATAAATAATAAATAATAAATAATAAATAATAAATAATAAATAATAAATGAGGAATAAAAACTAATTAATAATAAATAATAAATAATAAATAATAAATAAATATAAATAACAAATAACAATTAAATATAAATAATAAATAAATAATAAATAATAAATAATAAATAATAAATAATAAATAATAAATAATAAATAAAGATAAAAAATAAATAATAAATAAAGATAAATAATAAATAATAAATAATAAATAAAGATAAACAATAAATAATAAATAATAAATAATAAATAATAAATAATAAATAATAAATAATAAATAATAAATAATATATAAATAATATATAATAAATAAATAATAAATAATAAATAATAAATAATAAATAATAAATAATAAATAATAAATAATTAACAAAGAAAAATAATAAATAATAAATAATAAATATAAATAATAAATAAATATAAATAATAAATAAATATAAATAATAAATATAAATAATAAATAATAAATAATAAATAATAAATAATAAATAATAAATAATAAATACATAATAGATATAAATAATAAATAATAAATAATAAATAATAAATAATAGATATAAATAATAAATAATATATAATAAATAATAAATAATAAATAATAAATAATAAATAATGAATAATTTATATTAAATAATGAATAATAAATAATAAATATAAATAAATATAAATAATAAATAAATATAAATAATAAATAATAAATAATAAATAAATAATAAATAATAAATAAATTATATAATAAATAATAAATATTAAATAATAAATAATAAATAATAAATAATAAATAATAAATAAATATAAATAATAAATAATAAATAATAAATAATAAATAATAAATAATAAATAATAAATAATAAACAATAAATAATAAATAATAAATAATAAATAATAAATAAATATAAATAATAAATAAAAAATAAAAAATAAAAAATAGATAATAAATATAAATAGTAAATAATAAATAACAAATAATAAATAATAAATAAATATAAATAAGAAATAAGAAATAAATATAAATAATAACTAATAAATAAATATAAATAATAAATAATAAATAATAAATAATAAATAAATATAAATAATAAATGTAAATAATAAATAATAAATAATAAATAATAAATAATAAATAATAAATAATAAATAATAAATAATAACTAATAACTAATAAATAATAACTAATAAATAATGACTAATAAATAAATATAAATAATAAATAATAAATAATAAATAATAAATAATAAATAAATATAAATAATAAATAAATATAAATAATAAATAATAAATAATAAATAATGACTAATAAATAATAACTAATAAATAAATTAAAGTATATTATAAATAATAAATAATAAATAATAAATAATAAAGGAAACATATGAAAAAGTATGAAAAGACGTGATAAGTGATGAAAAATCATGAACACGCGTGAAAAATGATAGAGAAGAATATGAAGAATGAAGCATTAGAAAGAATGAGAACGCATGAAAACTCATGAAAACTCTGGAAAACTCCTTAATAATTCAAAATAATCATCATAATAACCCATAAAAACCATTGATAAAGATAACAAGTCATGGAAACCCAAATAAACAGTAATAAATGGAGCTACCGTTAAAACCCATCAAAACAGTCATAAAGAGATAAAAACATTGGACTCACATTAACGGAGATAAATTTTGATCTGAGAGTCCGTTTTAGATCCACGACCTGTCAAATCAAAGATCCTAAAACGTTCTTCGACATGAAAGGTGAAAGAGTCTGAATGGGCAGGCGGATCGGATGTTATGACCATTTAAAAAAAAGCTGACGGGGAACGGGTGCTAGAAACGAGGCATTGAAAAACATAACAAACTCGATACCCACTAAAAAGGCCGTAACATATGATCTAGGAGTGCATGTGGGCGCCGCGACCAGTCAAACTGAAGCTCATGGAACGACCTATGATTTGGCAGGTGGAGGAGACCAAACTGAAATGCGGATCGAAAGTTAGGTCTATTTGAAGACAATTTTGATGGGACATCATTGAGGGAAATAGGGGTTTTGCGGCCTTCAGAGGGGTTTTAGGTGTGTAGCTCTCTTCGCTGGCTTCGATTTTATATGTGGTAGAGCCCAAACGGGCTCCCGGAGCGAAAGTTATGGCCGTTTGAAGTTGGAGAAATTTGTTCAACTTTCTTATAACTCTAATATCATCCACAACTTAGACCGTCTCACGGTTTTGATTATATGTGCCTCTATATCTCTTCATGAGCTTCGATTTGACAGGTCGTGGTGCTTCAACGGACACCCGGATCAAATGTTATGGTTGTTTTAGTGATTTTGGGGTTTCTCATGTTTTTTTTAATTTCATTTCGCGGCGGTTTTTTAAAAAACAGCCGCTAATCCTCGAATAAAATTCAAAAAAGAAATTAAAAGAAATTAAAAAAATGATTTTTTTTGCTCTCTAGCGGCGGTTTTTTCGCGGTGGTTTTAAAAACTACCGCTAAACGGCGGTTTTATTGTACTGTTACATTCTCCCTACCTGAAATAAATTCATTTGGTTAAATTTAAACATGTTATTCTTAATCAGGGGTTTGGAAGTTTAAAATCACATGGTTTAAATACCACATCATGAGAAGGGTTGGTAAAAAACCCCTCTTGAAAATAGAGAAAGTGAAGTACCAAGGTCATCTGAAATAACCCATTACTAGGTTTCCAAGTAGAATAAAATCAATGGAAATTAAATATATGAACATTAATAAAGAGTGTAAATATTCATATATATATATATATTGATTTTATTGTTCACAAATAAGTGAATTATCAATGAAAATTTAAGGGGCTCAAAAACATAATTATGTGAATATTTAAAATAACATTAGTAAACAAATTAAAGTATTATGACAATTTTTTTTTTAGAATTGTTTTTTGATGTTGACTAATTGTTTTAATGACTATGTATATAAGGAATTATATTTATTTAACATATTTATATTTCATAAAATAAATTTATTTTAATGATTGTGCTTTGACTTATTTTAAAATTATCCATTTACTCTAAGAAATGAATACCCCAAGATGATTTTTATGCCTAAAACACTAAAATTTACATTTAATGAATCATAAGACCAAAAAAATAGTGATAAAATATTTCAATTTTTATCAAACTATTTTTCAAAACCAATATGGCTAATATTTTAATATCTAAAACAAAATAAAGTATTGATATTGGTTCATCATTAGTATTTATTCATCAAATTGTTTAACTAAAAATAATGACATATAAACTTGGTCACCTTGTTGGATAGTGATAGGTGTGATACCCTTGTTGTCCTCTGGTCATGGTTTTAAGCCCCAACACGGCACTGGATGTGAAGGGTTGCACCCTACATGTGGTTTGTCCTTTTTCTAAAATACATTAATATAATTATTGTAACATTTCTAAAAAGTATTATAGACATTCATGAAATTAAAATAATCATTAAATGTACTTTTTTACTTGGGTTTTAAATACAACCAAAGTTTTTAGAAAGTCTAACAATATTATTTGTATATTAACCCTAATGTTAATGGATAAATTTAAACATAGGTCAGTAAAATTAAAGGCATTATTCTTCCAATAACCTTTCCACTAAAACATAAAATTAACAAATGGTTTTTATTATCATAGATTTCACATAAAATATCCATATTCATGGTATACTCCCATCACAAAGAACCAAAAATGTTGATTAAGTCCTTGATATTATTTTCATTATTAAATTATTTCTTCCATGATTGCATCCTTAACTCTTTTGTTAATTAATACAAATTTTCTTATAAAATTTAATAGATTCCTTATATGTTTATTGGTTATTACAACTAATATACTATTTATAAAACACTTAAATAGTTTATTTCATGAATCAAAATACCTATGAAATTCATCCATTTTATTTAAACTTAGATCCCTCCTTGGTCTATGGATTAACCTAGGTCATTCATTGTCATCACATATTCAAATCCTTCATAATAATTTGTAAATAGAATGTGAATTATACTAATCATATAATAAAGGATTTTCAAACCAAGTTCATTGTAAGGAAAATTTTCAAGTACCAAATGACGATTAGGGTAATCCCAATGCGACCATTTCAGAGTAATTACCCCTAGTCACATCTGTATAGAACCACATACACTTTTATTATCTAGATAAAGATGTATCACAAAAAAACCCAAAAATACCATTCTTTAAAAAATGTTAGGATATTATTTTGTACTTATCCCAAAATTCTATCATATGGTTATATTCCCTAATATATGTTTTCTTAAATCTAGTTTCAATGGTTTCTACTAAAATTATTTTGATACAAACTATAACGACCAGCCCTAGTAATCTTACAGCCAATGCCTGATACCATTACATTGGCATAAGATATAGGGAAGCACATCCCTTAGGACTGACCCGTTTATTAGGATTGATAAATGAGATACATAAATGATTCCCGTATTACATTTGAATAAAAAAAACTACAACTTAATTTTTTTCTTTTATTCTTGGAGAATAACTTTATTCAATATAGTGTATCCCTACAAATATTTCATAGTAAAACTCATTGAATCTAGTGGAAATGGAACAAAATAATAGTGAGATCAAATTCTTAGTAAGGGTAATGTAAAAAAAATTATTATGAACTAATAATGAATAATCCATATGGAAAGGTACAAAACTAAACATACATGGAATTTAAATAACTAGAAAAAGAATAATCAATATGTCAATGTAAAGAACTGAACACACATACCATTTAAAAAATGGGATAATCTATAATCAATATGGAAAGGTAAATAAATAAAAACACATACCATTTAATCAACAAACTAATAATGAAATGAATTCATACATTTTGTCATAGAGAAAATCTCAAGGATAATAATTACTTAATTATGAATTTTGAGCATTCCTAATTATCAAATGTCATGTATCTAGAACATGAAAACACTATTTTCAAGACCATTCAAAAGATGGTTTAATCTACATGTAATAATCTTTTTAATACTAGGTTAAATAATTTTTCTCAATAGACCTACCGATACATAAAGGGTTTATATTATACCAATTCACACCCATAAATTTAGGTTGAAATCATTAATAATATATCTAATAATTTGGTTAATTCACGAACAATTATACTTATCAAATATCTATATTGAGTAATGGATATAGATTTATCAATATATCCCAAATTAATTTTATAAATTTGGAATTAAAAAAAATATGTAAAAAATTGAACGTGGTTTAGTCAAAAATCATATCCATGATAAATAATGTGTATATTTTTATGGAAATTTTATCTTTAATAGTCACCAGAAGGTGAATAAATCAAGGGGATGTCAATGACTACACAACTTATTCAAGGAAGTGAATTATAGTACAATCCTTGGTCATAATTATCTAATATATCCAGAGAAATAATCAAATATGGTATCAATATAATCTATACCCATTTGATTATGAATAAGGGTTGTTGTTATTGATGAATAAAAATACAATAAGATGATATTTAAAAAAAATAACTTAATAAAATATCACTTTTATTTTGAAAAATAATTTGAAAAATAATTTTTTTAAAAATTTAATTTAAAACAATTTATTTAATTTTTTTTAAAATTGAAAATTATGTATCCTGTAATTTTTGGTTGGTAATTCCATATGAGGTAAAAAGAACATTCCTTTTTTCATACGGTTAGGAATGTTCCTTTTTCTGAAAGAAGTAAGTAGATTTTTTTGATTTTTTTTCTAAATAGAAAAATGGGTAAAAAGTTATTCTAAAAAATAATTTTCAAAAGGTTAAAGAAAAAATTTTGAAAACTATTTTAAAAAAAACTGTTTCGTTAGAAAATAGATTTCCGACCGAAATGAGAAATGATGACAGATTTTTTTAAAACATTTTATCACTATTTTTGAATACCAAAGAGTGAAAAAATGGTATTATCACATGAAAAATATCATGAATAACAATAATATAATACTTCAAAATGGTTATTATGAAATTATAAAATAATTTCATTCAAATTAAACTAGAGAATAAATAATCTCGATTATAATGAGATTATAAAATAGTACCTTAAAATGATAATAACATCAAAGTGAGAATAAACTAATGAATCACATGTAAATATAACAGATCAAAATAAATTATACACATAATATAATAATATTAACAAAAATGATGATGTAATATAACTCAATGAAAATAAATTGAGTCAAGAAATTATTTACAACTTGGTAAATTTTAATTCAAACTCATGTATATTATGTAATTAATATTGAAACTTAAAATACCAGTAATAATAATTTTTTTGATATTACATGTCCATGTAGATATATATACCCTATATAAAATAAAATAGGTTTATAACATTACCATATGCCTTAATGAAATAAAATTGAGATGAAATCACTTACCCCACACTTTACTTTTTGTCATACATGATTTAACCTCATTTATATTAGCTTAATTTTATTAATTAAATTATAAAATAACTATATTTATATTTATGAAATCATATATGAACCTTTTATAACATATTACCATCCATTTGTTCACAATCATTCATTATTGTCATTGTTTCAGGTGTTAATTTCCTTATTTTTCAAGTTTGTTTTGAATTGTTATTTTTTTGTTCATATTACATTGGTAATAATTTAATACTACAAATAATGTAATCCATGATATTAATATCATATAAATTTATTATATAATTTTTTAAAGTAATCAAAAAAAATTAGTGATAGGAAAAGAATTGCACTATTCGTGGAGACAGTAGGGCATACGTATGCATAACCATTGCTTCAATTATCTTATACTATGAAAATAAATAAAAGTAAATTATATATATGTATATAATTATTTTAGTATGATTTTTTATTTCATATATATATAATATTTTTCTTAAAACCTTCTTTATTACATTTTATGTAAAGCATGAGTGAATAACTTTACATTACGAGGCAGTAGTCTGTCGTACACACGAAAGACATTATCGTATTCCCATAAAATGGAATGCATGAATATTTGTGTGATATAACAATTATATAGGAATAATGAAATTATAAATATCATATATATATATAATATATAAACTATAAAACCATCATTATTCCCAACATTTGAAAATGGTAATGAAATAAAAACAACATCAGTTCGTGAGCTAGTAGTGCACCACACACACAAAATATGATTGTGTATCCAGCTTGATAAAAGTGTGTGTTGGTTTAAGTTTTAACCTTAAAATAAAAAAATAAAAAAAATATTTTAGGATAATTATGTTGTTTTATATTCAACAGTTGAAAATAATTAAAGTGGTTCGACGAAGAAATAAAACAAAAATGTACATTGATGAATGTTACCTCTTCTTCGGGTATCTCCTTTTGGTTTTCATAAAAGTCATTCCATGGTTTGATTTTTTAACTAATTAAGGATTATTGGATATGTATAGGGAATTTTTTAAGTGATTGTTTCGGGATTGTTTTGAAAAATTTCTTTAGAGGTGTGTATAAGTGATGGGGTGAGGTCACTTTTGTAATAGAGGATGGGTGGCATTCTTGTATATTCAAAGAAGTACACACTATTAGGAGGTATCCCAATCGTAATGTGCTTCCAATAATACAATATTTTCAATAATAAATGGTATATGGTCGAAATGTTTCCAGAAAATGTGTTTTGTACATGTTTCTAGGTCATTCCCCCTTATAATTAATGTTTAACCACTAAGTAAACTCATTTTTACCCCAATCACGGCAACTAATTTAAATTATTTTTAAAAAATATTTTTGTTCTAAAATAGAGTTGAAATTATTAAAAATTAGAAATTATAATTACTCAAAATATGGAATCCATTTTTCAAAATTTAAATCACTTACATGGTAGAAATTAATTTCTAGCACTACGGGAAAAATGAGCATTTGCGACGGGTTATTTGCGACGGGAATAAATCCCGTCGCAAATAGTCCTGTTAAAAACTTATTTGCGACGGGTTTATTTACCTGTCGCAAATAAGTATCCTTTTGCGACGGGACAGCTTTCCCCGTTGCAAAAGGACTGGCGCGGTTTACGCGCCAAATCGCGGGAAACCTATTTGCGACGGGGGAATATTCCCGTCGCAAAAAACCAGCGGCGGTAAAAGGTATTTGCGACGGGAATATTCCCCCGTCGCAAATAGTATGTCGGCAGGTGGTTATTTGCGACGGGACCCGTCACAAATAACTATTTAACCGTTTACCGTAATAAATGCTGGCTAAGGTATTTGTGACGGGAACCGTCGCAAATGGGCCCGTCGCAACTAATCTAACCTATAAATACCCCCATCCGTTTTTTTCAAATCATTCTCAAATTCCATCTTCTTCTTCTCTCAAGATTTTATTTCTACAGTTCAGTTTTTTTCAAGTTTAATTTTTTTCTCCGGAGTTGGTATTGAAGTTTTAAAGAACGATCAGAGATCAACTTCAGATCAATTTTCAAGGTATTTATATTTATTTTAATTTCATATTTATTTTTAATATTTTATTAGTTTTGATTATTCTTAATTAGTTGTAATTTAATATTGTTTACATTGTTTTATAACTTAATAATTAGTAATAAATACTAATAATTAGGAATAATAACATTATTTAATTATTAATATATTTTATTATTAATATTAAAATAATTTAATTTTTTATATATATACAGTTCTCTTTTCATCTGTGTGTTTGCTGTCTTCACTTGTATTATTTGTATATGGAGATAGAAAACACACAGATAAAAGGAGAACTGTATATAAATTAGAAAATTATATTATTTTAATATTAATAATAAAATATACTAATAATGTTATTATTCATAATTATTGGTAATTATTCCTAATTATTGGTAATTATTCATTTAATTAGTCATAATTAAGAACAATTACCAATAATTAGTAATACTTAGTAATAATTACCAATAATTAGTAATAATTACCAATAATTAGTAATAATTACCAATAATTAGTAATAATTACCAATAATTAGTAATAATTACCAATAATTATTCATAATTACCAATAATTAGTAATAATTACCAATAATTAGTAATAATTATCAATAATTAGTAATAATTACCAATAATTAGTAATAATTATCAATAATTAGTAATAATTAGTAATAATTACCAATAATTAGTAATAATTAGTAATAATTACCAATAATTTGTAATAATTAGTAATAATTACCAATAATTACCAATAATTAGTAATAATATGTAATAATTACCAATAATTAGTAAATATTAGTAATAATTACCAATAATTAGTAATAATTAGTAATAATTACCAATAATTAGTAATAATTACCAATAATTATCAATAATGAGTAATAATTAGTAATAATTACCAATAATTAGTAATAATTACCAATAATTAGTAACAATTAGAAATAATTAGTAACAATTAGTAATAATTAGTAATAATTACCAATAATTAGTAATAATTACCAATAATTAGTAATAATTACCAATAATTAGTAATAATTACCAATAATTAGTAATAATTACCAATAATTAGTAATAATTACCAATAATTATCGGTAAATAGAAATAATTAGTAATAATTATCAATAATTAGTAATAATTACCAATAAATAGTAATAATTACCAATAATTAGAAATAATTACCAATAATTAGAAATAATTACCCATAATTAGAAATAATTACCAATAATTATCAATAAATAGTAAGAATTAGTAATAATTAGAAATAATTACCAATAATTAGTAATAATTACCAATAATTAGTAATAATTACCAATAATTCGTAATAATTACCAATAATTAGTAATAATTACCAATAATTAGTAATAATTACCAATAATTAGTAATAATTAGTAATAATTACCAATAATTAGTAATAATTAGTAATAATTACCAATAATTAGTAATAATTACCAATAATTACCAATAATGAGTAATAATTAGTAATAATTACCAATAATTAGTAATAATTAGTAATAATTCGTAATAATTACCAATAATTAGTAATAATTAGAATTAATTACCAATAATTAGTAATAATTACCAATAATTAGTAATAATTACCAATTATTACCAATAATTAGTAATAATTAGTAATAATTAGTAATAATTACCAATAATTAGTAATAATTAGTAATAATTACCAATAATTAGTAATAATTACCAATAATTAGTAAGAATTACCAATAATTAGTAACAATTAGTAATAATTAGTAACAATTAGTAATAATTAGTAACAATTAGTAATAATTAGTAATAATTAACAATAATTAGTAATAATTACCAATAATTAGTAATAATTACCAATAATTAGTAATAATTACCAATAATTAGTAATAATTACCAATAATTAGTTATAATTACCAATAATTATCGGTAAATAAAAATAATTAGTAATAAATAGAAATAATTATCGGTAATTAGTAATAATTAGTAATAATTATCAATAATTAGTAATAATTACCAATAAATAGTAATAATTACCAATAATTAGAAATAATTACTAATAATTAGAAGTAATTACCCATAATTAGAAATAATTACCAATAATTATCAATAAATAGTAAGAATTAGTAATAATTAAAAATAATTACCAATATTTAGAAATAATTACCAATAATTAGAAATAATTACCAATAATTAGTAATAATTACCAATAATTAGTAATAATTACCAATAAATTCCAATAATTACCAATAATTAGTAATAATTAGTAATAATTACAAATAATTAGTAATAATTAGTAATAATTACAAATAATTAGTAACAATTAGTAATAATTAGTAACAATTAGTAATAATTAGTAATAATTACCAATAATTAGTAATAATTATCAATAATTAGTAATAATTACCAATAACTAGTAATAATTAGGAATAATTACCAATAATTAGTAATAATTAGTAATAATTACCAATAATTAGTAATAATTAGTAATAATTACCAATAATTAGTAATAATTAGTAATAATTAGTAATAATTAGTAATAATTAGTAATAATTATCTATAATTAGTAATAATTAACAATAATTAGTAATAATTACCAATAATTAGTAATAATTACCAATAATTAGTAATAATTAAGAATAATTAGTAATAATTAAGAATAATTAGTAATAATTAATAATAATTACCAATAATTAGTAATAATTACCAATAATTAGTAATAATTACCAATAATTACCGATAACTAGTAATAATTAGGAATAAGTACCAATAATTAGTAATAATTAGTAATACTTACCAATAATTGTTAATAATTAGTAATAATTACCAATAATTAGTAATAATTAGTAATAATTAGTAATAATTATCAATAATTAGTAATAATTATCAATAATTAGTAATAATTACCAATAACTAGTAATAATTACCAATAATTAGTAATAATTAAGAATAATTTGTAATAATTAAGAATAATTAGTAATAATTAAGAATAATTAGTAATAATTAAGAATAATTACCAATAATTAAGAATAATTACCAATAATTAATTATAATTACCAATAATTAGTAATAATTACCAATAATTACCAATAATTACCAATAATTACCAATAATTAGTAATAATTACCAATAATTAGTAATAATTACCAATAATTACCAATAATTAGTAATAATTACCAATAATGAGTAATAATTAGTAATAATTACCAATAATTAGTAATAATTAGTAATAATTACCAATAATTAGTAATAATTAGTAATAATTACCAATAATTAGTAATAATTACCAATAATTAGTAATAATTACCAATAATTTCCAATAATTAGTAATAATTAGTAATAATTAGTAATAATTACCAATAATTAGTAATAATTAGTAATAATTACCAATAATTAGTAATAATTAGTATTAATTAGTAATAATTACCAATAATTAGTAATAATTACCAATAATTAGTAATACTTAACAATAATTAGTAATATTTACCAATAATTAGTAATATTTACCAATAATTAGAAATAATTACCAATAATTACCAATAATTATTAATAATTACCAATAATTACCAATAATTAGTATTAATTACTAATAATTAGTAATAATTACCAATAATTACCAATAATTAGTAATAATTAGTAATAATTAGTAATAATTATCAACAATTACCTATAATTACCAATAATTAGTAATAATTAGTAATAATTACCAATAATTATTAATAATTACCAATAATTAGTAATAATTACCAATAATTAGTAATAATTACTAATAATTATTAATAATTACAAATAATTAGTATTAATTACCAATAATTAGTAATAATTATCAATAATTACCAATAACTACCAATAATTACCAATAATTACCGATAATAAGTAATAATTCGTAATAATTACCAATAATTAGTAATAATTAGTAATAATTAGTAATAATTAGGTCTATCTCAATAAAAAGTTTGCGTCAGTCGTATATGATCTAAACTCTATAATTATCCTAGCTTGAGTGTTTTTTCTAACAAATTATTCAAAACCAGTAATGCTTTTATATTTTATAGAGAAATATGGAACAACGAGGTCGTCAACAATCATTATTAGGTGACCGCATATGGATAAATCAACGTAGAAATCCAAACGGTTCTGGTTTAAATCCAGTATATGTAGAGGGTGTGGAGACTTTTTTATCATTTGCGGCATCAAATCCAGAATTTGTTTCAGAAGGCAAAATAAAATTCCCTTGCATAAAATGTGCATTGAGAACGTTTGACATGTTTGACAAAGTGGGAAAACATCTCTTGAGTTTTGGTTTTCAAGAAGATTATGTTTTTTGGTATCAACACGGTGAACGCAGTTCCAGAGCAGGTGATACCAACTTGATTCCGGATCCATCCCGGTTTCAAGATTTAGTACATGATGTTACAGGTTCATCTGTTCAACATACAGAAACTCCGACTGATATAGCTTCAAATCCTGAGTTGGCACCATCTGAATTTTATGAGTTGTTGAAGTCTGCTGAGGATGCATTATATCCTGGCTGCAAGATGAGCAAGTTAGAAGCAGTTCCAAAATTTATGGCTATCAAATCAGATAACAGAATGTCAAACACCTGTTTTGACCAGATATTTTCTTTGCTGAAAACACTGTTACCCGAAGGAAATGTTTTACCTGCAAATTACTATGAGAGTAAGAGGCTGGTTCGAAATTTGGGACTTACTTGTCAGAAGATTCATACATGTTCAAATGACTGCATTTTATATTCTGGGGAAAATGAGTCGTTGGATAGTTGTCCCACATGTGGGCAACTGAGATATAAAGAAGGACAACACAGGATGTCTGGTTTTATTCCTGTAAAAAAGTTGAGATATTTTCCGCTTACATCCAGACTTCAGCGTTTATTCATGTCTAAGAATACAGCGACAATGATGTCATGACATAAAGAGAATATTTCAACCGATAAAAGCTTGAATCATCCAGCCGATGGTGATTCGTGGAAACATTTTGATAGAGTGCATCCATCCTTTGCTTTAGAAGCTAGAAATGTTCGACTGGGCCTTTCCACTGATGTTTTCTGTCCGTTTGGATCTTATGGTAGTCAATATTCATGTTGGCCTGTTTTTTTAACTCCGTACAATTTACCTCCATGGATGTTGATGAAGGAGACATATATCATTTTGACTTTACTAATTCCAGGACATCCGAAAAAAAATATTGATGTTTATTTAAAGCCATTGATTGATGAATTAAATTTATTGTGGAGTACTGGTGTCAGTACATATGATGTTGCAGCGAAATAGAATTTCATACTGAGAGCAGCATTGATGTGGTCAATAAGTGACTTCCCGGCTTATGGGATGTTATCTGGCTGGAGTACACATGGTCAGAAATCATGTCCTTACTGTATGGGAGAGAACAAAGAATTTATGCTCATTCATGGAAAGAAACCATGTTATTTTGACTGTCATCGCAGATTTCTTCCAGCTGATCATCCTTTTCGCAGAAACAGATCTCATTTCAGAAAAGGAACAGTTGAAAGGGATGGAACTCCAAAAATGCTATCAGGTTCGGAGTCAAAATCAGTTGTATTTTCATTACCTCCCATCACTTTTGGTCCCACAATAAACCAATAGAAAATTTCTAGTTTTGGGAAAGAACACAATTGGATTAAACGTAGAATATTTTGGGATTTGCCATATTGGTCTGATCTGTTGGTCCGACACATGTTAGATGTCATGCATATTGAGAAGAACTGTTTTGATAATTTGTTTCATACAGTTTTGGATACGCCAGGAAAGAGTAAAGACAATGTAAATGCACGTTTAGATCTTGACCAAATTTGCAGGCGTCCAGAATTGGAACTGTTTGAGAATGTCAGAACAGAAAGGTTACTGAAACCAAAAGCAACTTATACATTATCTAAAGAAAACTGTTTATTATTTTGTCAGTGGATTGCAGATTTGAGACTTCTAGATGGTTGTGCTTCCAATTTGGGTAGAGGTGTAAAGAATGGTCATATTACTTGATTAAAAAGTCATGATTGTCATGTTATAATGGAAAGACTGCTACCCAATGGATTAAGAGGTCTGTTGAATTCTGTGATTTGGGATTCCATAACAGACATGTCTCTTTTTTTTTCGGGAAATTTGTGCGGCTACGACAGATTATGATGCTCTAGGAAAACTTGAAAAAGATGTTGTTGTAATTATATGTAAACTGGAAAAAATATTTACGCTATCTTTCTTCGACTCAATGGAACATTTGATGTTACATTTTCCATATGAAGCCAAATGTGGAGGTCCGGTACAGTTTTGATGGATGTACCCATTTGAAAGATGCATGCAAAAATTGAAAAGAAAAGTACGTAACAAAGCATCTGTTGAAGGATATATTGCAGAAGCTTATTTGCAAGAGCAAATATCTTTTTTCTTCTCCCATTATTTTGAATCTGAGTATCCTTCAAAACACAACTGAATGGGACAGAACGAGAGAAATATTGATGAAATCGACAATCAATTATCTATTTTCAACCAGTCAGAGCTTGTTTTTGGTGGAGTTTATGAACGCTGGCTTTCAGATGATGAACATCAGAGAGCTAATACGTATGTTCTGCTCAACTATGAAGAGATGACATCAGTTGTACTGTAAGTGTTTATATCACTTATTCTATCATTTATGTTACAGTAAATAACTTTGGTTTTTATAGGTTGTATGATAATCATATCAAGAAACAAATTCCACAAATTACAGCAGTTTCTCTCGAAGAACGTCGACTGAAAAATTTCTCTCAGTGGTTTCAAAAACTGGTAACATAAATTCTTTATCTTTTAGCAACTAATTCAATGTATAGTTTACTATATTGATAATTATTTCACAAATTTTCAGGTGTCTCGACATGATGATAAAATTGACAAACGACTGTGTGTATTGAGTAACCCACCTTCCAAACTTGTTAAAACTTATAATGCATATGTGGTGAATGGATTTCGATTCCACACACATGCATATGGGGAATAGATAAAAACAATGAACAGTGGAGTTAGCTTGAGAGGATCTCATCATCGAGAAAATGAAGTTGACTTTTATGGCATACTTGATGAAATCATTGAACTCTGTTATCTTGGACAACATTACATAACAATGTTCAAATGTAGGTGGTTGGATACAGAGAGAGGCATGCGTGTTCATCCGACTCATGGAATCATCGATATTAAATGTAAAAGTGTTCTCGCAGTAAATGAACCATTCTTATTGGCTCAAAAGGCATATCAAGTTTATTACGCAAAGTACTGTACAACATCAAGAGAATTGACTGATTGGTGGAGTGTAATAAAAATCAAAATTCGAGACAATCAGTTTAGTCAAAGTGAATGTGCTTTCACTGATGTGCAAAGAATTGAAGTTTTTCAAGAGAGTACTCAAAATCAATCTTTTTTAGAAAGAGACATGAGTATCGATGACGACACCCCACATTTAAGAGTCGGTGATGACGATGATGTTAATGATGTCACATATGAATTTGAAATGGTAAGAGATGAAGAAACTGTAACTCGAATGGATATCGATGATGTTGAGGAGGAATATGAAGATGACATTGACATATATGAAGATGATGATGAAGATGAACACTGATATCATTTCATGGTATTTATATACAATCATAATATGTATATATGTATATATAATAGTAATTATCAATTATTTGATAACATTAATATTTTCTGTTTCAGATGGACGACGCCACATTTCGTGAGTTGGCGGATGCTAACCTGACTTTCAATGCGGATGAGTTGCTGACAGATGACCCTCAGCCTGCAGGCGCTCCAGGGAGTACGCGGAGGGGGCACAGTCTTGCACGATTGAAGATTCCTGACCCCGTCCCCGAGCGACGTCCACGTCTTGGGTTTGATCCACGCACACGGAGGTGTGATAACCTGTGTGATAACCTGTGGATTTGACTAAGATTTCATTGATCTATTCACATAATAAATGTTTATTATTTTTTCAGTTTTCCGCATATAGCAGTCGGACAGGGCAGCGCTATTTTGCGCAACTATCCCTCTCAGTCGTGGACCACATG
The DNA here is from genome assembly GCA_963277665.1 of Viscum album. Classification (NCBI taxonomy): domain Eukaryota; kingdom Viridiplantae; phylum Streptophyta; class Magnoliopsida; order Santalales; family Viscaceae; genus Viscum; species Viscum album. Next base: position 1,790,601,269 of record OY728146.1, read on the forward strand.
GGAGCAGATTCCCATTGATGTGTAGCAGGCCATGTTCGGCCATTGGTTGGTACGTACGTAAATAAATAATTTTTATTTTGTAAATTATTTCATTTCTAACTTGATATTTTGATTTATTTGTAGGGTTTATGATATCCGATCGAGGATACCATGCGTGACGCCATCCACGAGGCTTGGGAGGTGGCCATGCGTGATCGCCTTCATCAGTTTTTGCACAATTTAAGAAAAGCTGCGATGAAGAAAGTAGGAGTGTCAGATTTTGATGAGTCATGTAGAGCACACCGACCAGAGTATATTTCATCCCATGTATGGGATGGATTATGTGCGCACTGGTTGAGTGGTGCCTTTCAGAGGAGATCATCGGTGGGGAGGCAGAATCGGGGGAGACAGGAGGTGACTCATCGAGCTGGGTGTCGTTCATTCAGTAATCATAGACAGCATCTGGTACGTACATTATTTATAAATATTTTATATAACTATATATATTAACAGTTTATTTTTTATTCTTATAGGCTGTCGAGAACCCCGATATTACAGAGTACGACGTATATCAGAGGATGTATAGTGATCCTGCTACTGGGGAGCTCAGAGGTGATCGTCAGCATCACATCGTGGTCAGTATTATTTGTTTTCAAGTTTAAAAATTAACTGCATATAATATATTCACAATTTTAATTTTAAATTGCAACTATAGGAGTCATATGAGGCCGCAGCGTCACAGGCCCGGCCTGAGAGTCAGGCCGAGTCATCAAATTAGACCACTGCCCGTCAGTTTGATGAAGCGGCATGGATGCAGGCCACCCAGTATGCCTTCGAGAAGGGCCGGGTAGTTGGTATCGACTCTCGACTGACTCCCGGAGATTATTATGGCAGTGCTGCGATGTCGGCATCCAGCTCGAGAGGAGCTCGTGCATCTTCTTCTACTACACAGTATGAGGATCAGTTGCGATCTCAGACTGCACAGATAGAGAGTCTCCGACAGGAGCAGGAGATGATGTGTTAGCAGCATGAGGAGGAGCGTCGACGCCAGCAGCAGCTGTACGAGGAGCAGGCGAGTCGGTGGCAGCAGCAGCATCAGGAGCAGATGGAGTACATGCGCCGACTCACTCATGCTTTAGGGATGGAGTTTCCTCCACCACCATCTGCAGATCCCCCACCTCCCCCCCTCCTTCAGATTAGAGATTGTACTTATGTTATAAAATTTGTGAAATCAAATTATTTTTTTTTTCTATTCGTAGTTTCTTTCTCATTATAAAATATTAATAATATTATATTTTTAAATAACAATATTAATATGAATAATAATATTATTTATATTTTAAAATATTAAATTTTATATATATATTAAAATTTTATAATATTAAAATTTAATTATATTTTTTGTAATACTTGAATTAATTTAATATTTGAATATAAAATAATTCTATTATTTTTATATTAATTAAAATAAATTATTAATATTTTTTTTATTTATGAATTATAATTCTAATATTATTATATTAATTAAATCATTTATTAATATTCTATTATTTTTTTTAAATTATAATTCTATTATTAGTATATTAATTAAAATAATTTATTAATAATTTATTATTTTTATTTGTGAATTATAATTCTATTATTATATTAATGAAAATAATTTATTAATAATTTATTTTTTTATTTTTTTTATAGTATTTGCGACGGGATACTATGCCCGTCGCAAATACTAGTATTATTAATAGTTTTTTATTTTTTTTAAAAAATAGTTTTGCGACGAGTCCCGTCGCAAAAACTATATATAGTATTTGCGACGGGATACTATGCTTGTCGCAAATACTAGTATTATTAATAGTTTTTTTATTATTTTTAAAAAATAGTTTTTGGGACGGGTCCCGTCGCAAAAGGTATTTGCGACGGGCCCGTCGCAAAAACTGTTTTAAAAGTTTTTTACAAAAATACGGAGTACTATTTGAGACGGGGAGAATGACCGTCGCAAAAAAAGGCTTTAGCGACGGGCCCGTCGCAAATAAGTGTTGGTGCGACGACGTTTTCAGCAACGGGCTATTTGCGACGGGCCCCCGTCGCAAAAAGCCATTTGCGACGGGATCCCGTCACAAATGACCCGTCGCAAATACCTGTTTTTCTAGTAGTGTAGGTAATCCAATAGAAGGGACAATAAAACGGGTTTTTGAAGTGAAAATGTTCAAAAATTCACTCCGTTTTTATATCCAAATTCAATATAAAAATGATTCCAATGACATAAATTGAATTTATATATATATAATTTATATAATTTTACTTTAAAAACAATTTAATATATAGTAATACCTTATAAATTATTTATAGAAATAGACAATTTGTACTTAGAATTCAGTATTTTTCGCAATTCATCCCAAAATTAAACTTCCCAGAAAATTACCAAAACATCACCCTAAGATATTTTTGACATTAATATTTCAATAAAAAATTATATTTATTTAAATATAATAAATAAATGTGTCAGAATTTTGTTTTAATACTTGTTCCCCATTAGAAGATGGAAAAACCACATTTAGAACAATATATATTTTTACACAAAAATGGATTTATTATTATCATTTGAATATTAAATATATTTGATTAGTTTAATATTTTTAGAGAATACATAATATATACATTTAATTTAAATAATTTAATAATATAAATTATTTTAATTTATTTAGATAAATTTTTTTTGGGTTCATAAAAATAGTTCTTTATAAAAACATTCCCCTTATATTCAATTGGTTTTTATTTGTATTTCTATTTAACTGGTAACCAATGAATTAAAACATTTATTTTTATAAGTTAGGTAATCCTATTAATAAACTCCAATTCTATGACTAGTTTATATCTTATTATATTAAATTATTATATTTTAATAATATATTATTATTAGGTAATTTTGGTCTTGCATGCAACACAAGATATCAAGGAAACTCATTGCTGCGTGAGTCACAAGATAACAAAGTATTGTGTATATTTAAAGCTATAGAATAGATTATGTTTATTAGAAATATATAATATGTCATAAATTCTTGAGATCCTATATTCCTGTGTACGCTTGGTGTTGTGTGTCATATACGCTTTCGAATAAAAGGTTATTCTTTTTGAATTCTCATAGAGTTATATTTCATATAACGAGTTCACTGAAGTAGTCTTATAATTATTGAATAATTAATAATTACTATGTTTATTTACTTTGAAAATTATTTATATACCTTTAATTAATTTTTTTTGGGATTTTATTGAGACCAAGCATTGTTTTGAAATACATCAATACATTAGGGAGAATAATGAGATCTCAAGGTGAATTTATTATAATTTGGAATTTATGATGTTTCACATTACTTTGGTATTTTATCTAGATAATGTGGTTTGAAGTTAAGGAATTGTAAATATTTAACGTGTTATTTTTTTCAAGTACATAAATAATATTAACACCCATAAAAATATATTTTATTTTTTTGAAGTTGTGGCCTTTTGGTTGTTTGGAGATAGTTGAAACATTTATGAAGGAATTTTGAAATAATATGGAATATTTTTTGTGATAGGATGATTTGAACTAAAAAATTGTTATGTATAATTTTCATATAGGGAGTATTAAACATCATAGGGTTGATTAAAATGTGAATTATTTGAGAATATTTCAGTTTCTGTATTGAATAATTTTATATTCATATGGTTGGATTTGTAAAGTGGAAGAAAAACGGAAAAGGTATGAACTTTCATAAATTTCAAAAAAACATTTCAATGTTGATCTAGATGATAAAAATAGGAAAGGAAAAAAAGTGATATGGTGAAATTCAGAGTTCATAAGGTACATGCTATACTTTTTGAGGTTGTATCAAGAATTTTCAATGTTTCTTTGTTACTTTATAAGTTTTAATCCATATTTCTAAATGGTTTTTTAAAAAATGATATGGGTTTTTTTTGCCTTTTTAAGGTTGATGACTTTACAAGGATGTCTATTACTTATTCATAAGGTTGATCTGATTAGAATTGAAAAAATATGAAAACAAAATATCTTTATATGGTTCAATTGTGAAATTTTAACAATTTATGTTGACACTTATTAGAAATAACCAAACTCATAATGTCATTCACTTTGTGATATTTTTGAGATTACTAAAGAACAAAAAATCTTATTTTTTCTAGAATGAATTATTTTAAATAAATTTAAATTCGATTACGATTAATTTTATATTAATAAAATTAAATATCAAAAATATGATTTTTGAATCGTGAAAATAAGGTATAATGTTTACACCATGAATAATTTAGTTTTTCTATGAAGTTCAAGAAGTTGAGTTTTATCTATTAGAATAATTGAATTTTCACATAGGGAAGTAACTAGTTACACCATATGTGATTATAAAAATAAAAAACCAATTCCATGAACCCATATTTTGTTGTTATTTTAAAAAATATTTAAAATATATGGATTACATTACATATGATCTTTTATTTTTTTAGTCTCAAGATACGTGATATATAAATGGACATTAAAATATATATAAAACTTAAGTGATATCAAATTAATACTCAAAAAATTTTATAATTCTAATTGAAAATAATTAATTCTGATATAGTATTCTTTTTAAGGTGTTGTGGAAATGGGAAAAAATATAAATGGTTGAGATCAAATTCTCATTAAGGAGTAACATATAATGAAAGTTTTTATACAGAAACATGGAATAAATAACATGACATGGATAAATATATTCCCTAAAAATAAAGTTGTGATAAAAATATATGCATAAAAAAATACATGGATCAAAATAACTGACATTAAAGTGATGGAATTTATAATTTCATACTTCTCAAACATACCATCTATTCCTCAAGTGAATAAATCATACATCAATATGTAAGTATTAAACAAAATTCCCAACTAATTTATCTCATGAGTCTTAACAATACATCCGTTACATGAAGATAATAGCTAGAAAGCCTATATAATAATATTCCCTATGTAATATCATACACATTAATGGAAATATAATTAATAGTATTCCATATAAAAATAAATTATAAAAACAATATCAATATTTACCCATTCAATAAGACAATATGGATATCTAGGTGAATATCCAAAAATCAACATAAAAACCCATGGATATTCAAAATATATATTTATTTACCCTTATTAATGGAATGATAAAAAATATAGAAGTGAAGGATTACTTCATGGTGTTAGGTTGTAAATAGTAAGTATAAAAATTGTTAAATAGTTTGTAATCATAGGAGACCAAATAAATGATTGCAAAATCACCCACAAATCGATACTTATGGTTCTAGTATAACACAAACATACTATATAAAAAAATTTAAAATTTATCTCAACACTATAAAAATATTATCAAATCCTTCTTTATGTTTGTAAATAGCTTGGGAATCATAAAGAACATACCCCTAGAGTGTATCAAACCAGATGTGAACATGGTCCCATTTCTGTTCAAGAAGTGAAGATTGAGTAAATACCCAACCAACCTTTTTTATGGTTACTACCAATAACAATATCCGAGTTAGAGAATGAAACCACTTATTGAAACCAAACTTGTATTTCATTTTTAGTAAACCACAATATCCTCAATTGAAAAAAAATTAATTTTTTCCCAATATTTAGAAATATCCATTTGGTTTCCACTCATATTTGATCACTACAATGGATTATGAAGGTAGAATAATGAATTTTAATGTTGATATCTAGTGGATAAAATGATATTTAATTTAAAAAAAAATGAATCATAATTACATATAAATTTTAAATGAAAATTAATAATAGAGGATTACATAAATAAAAAATAAGACAATATTAAGGACCCTTACAACAGCATAATAAATATTTTGGTAAAGGCTATAATGTGAGGAAATATATAATATCTCATTAAAAATATACCAAATATTTATTGATACCATGGAATTATAGGAAAAGAATTATATGAAATACAATATTAGATGATATCATAACAAAATTATTGTAGTTTGAAAGGAAAAAGAATGATTGAGAACACTTACTATAATGGTATCTTCTTATATCTTGATAAAAGTACCTTATAACAATAGAAAAAATAAAGAGGGAAAATTTAGAGGGAAAATGAGTGTAAATCTAGGACCACTAGTTTTGTAATTATGACAAATATGATGATGGGTGGGTATTTGTAGAAAATAAGTTCGATTTGTTTATTACTCTCAAAACATAGGGTTTGGAATCGAGTTACACGAAAAAATAAAACCATTACCCATTACATGATTTTAAAACATGTTATTTGACTTGTTGGGCATATTTGTTTTATATTTTAATGTTTAAAAACCGAAATCTGTTAAAATATTTTATTTAATACGTGTATAAGATTTTTACACAATTTTTTTTAAATATTTAAAATGTATTATAGGTTTTGATGGATTCTTTATAGGTTGGGATAATTAATTTTATTAAATTAAAATGAATTATTTTAAAAATAAACCCATATTATTTCATGAAAACATATATGTTACATAATACATCATTTTAAGTCATTTTGATGTCACAATACTTGTTAAATATTCACACTATATGTTACTTTTTACCTAAAAATTATACTATCTTAGAAAATAATGAAAAATTAACAATTGGATAATTTTATTGTAATGATTTAAAATTTAATATCCAATTTATAACAATAATTATCTATATATGTGAAATTAAATTATCAAACAAAAAACAATTCATTTCAAAATCTTGAATTTCGTGCAAAAATTCAAAAATTCTTCTCTTTTTTATTCTTTGAAGAACATATTTATTTATATTATATATATATATTATTAGTTATTAAATATAATATTAGTAAATTATTTTATGGTGATGGTTTAATCATTTATTATCAATTCATTTTCCATGTTTTCTATTGTATCATATTATGTTTTACTATTATGATGAAATACTAGAATTGAAATTGTGCCACAATTTTTCTAATGAAATATTTTTTTATTGTAGAATAATACATGGTATTAAATTCTACCCTCAATAAATAATTTCAAACTAGAAATTTGGGTTTCACATTAATCGAGGAACAGATAAGTGTAATTCTTCCACATTTCTACCTTAGGGCCCCATGTTGCTTATTCCAACTTGTGATTCCTATAAAGAACATTATCTTATTTGGTTATCTAATTATATAACATTTTATCACTAGTTTTAAATATCTATAACATTTATTTATTATATGAAAGTTCAATATCCAACTCTCTTTCATTAGTGGTGAGCATATGTGAAGGGCTTTGTGTGTACTTCCATAATATTGAGATATAAAAGACTCTATGAAATTTTAAGAGGCTGGGTAGTGAAGCCAAATGATAATGCACTACTCCATTTTTTTTAAAATTTGAAATGGTCTATTATAAATTGGACATAACTTCCCTTTCATACATAACATTTTAAATCTTATCCATTGTGATATATTTGAGAAGAAATGTTCTCTAACTTGGACTTCTGGAACTTCCTCAGATTATCAACATATATTTTTTTATGCTCTGATTTGTTTTGATAGGATTCTAGATAGCTCACACATTCTTAGTTATTCCATCAATGTGTTATCAAACAACCATCATCCTTTCCCCATATATATCCCAAGAGGTTATAGTACAATATCGTTTTTCCATATTAGGCCTCTTACAGTTCCATTTTAGTGATATAATATAAGCTATTTTTGTAATCAGATTCTACTAATGGTAAGTATTGGTAAAATTTTCTTTAGAATTAATGTGATCAAGACATTATAATTTCCTCAAGGTTTTTATTATCATTTTTAGACATCCCATCAGTTTGAGGATGATTGATGGTCTTAAAATGTGTCATAGTGTCTAAACCCATTTTGGTTACTTATTTTTTTTGTCAATTGAGGACCACAATCAGATTAAATAGATAACGTTTCAACCTAATTTCTCACAACAACATTTGTATAGTTCCATGAAAAAAATAAATGGTACAGAAACTAAGTTATTTTTAGGGAATTTTATGAATTATTAAGTCGATCAAGAATATCCCTTGTAATATCACTCACTATAGATACATTAGAATTATAGTTACAAATTCAATTATAACATTATCCTATTTCCAATTCTATACATAAAATGGATCCAAGACTGTAGAGACTCTAAACTTGATGTTCATAGATATTACATTACTTTTGAGGAATAATTAGTACGTAACAAAAATAGACACACAAGGATCTTAATAGTTTAGTCTCTTTGGAAACTCAGAATAAAATCTTCTAATCGTGGTGAAAGATCTTCAACATCTCCCAATAAAGATCTTCCCTTTTTTTCTTACCTAAAAGCTTTCTTTATATCCTGGGGAAAAGAAAACATAAAAGGTGTGATCTCAAATGCCTAGTAAGGTTAAACATAGAGAACATAAAACAATCCATAAACATTTGAATGAAACAACTTGAACATAAAATCTAAACATCAAAATCTTGACCAAAGACATGAATCTTGGAACTACGTAAGGAATATATCATAAGGGAACATCAATCATGATAAAATAGCATGGGAATAAAAATGTGATTTTGTAAACAATTAAGCACATGATATGTTTTCCATAGTAGCCACGACATTGCTGCAAAGACCATCTTAGTGGACAAAGTCCCATTTTGAATCGAGTTCACTCCTTGTTTCAGTCCTGTAACACTGAACCGGATTAACTTACCATTCCAGCCATGTCTATCTCATGAGATATAAAACCTTTACCCAATTCATTGGAGGGAGCTATAGGTCTCACCCATCTCATAATGAAATCATTCTTACTTGTGCCACAAAATAAACTTAAAACATTAATCATAACCCAAAGAATAAAATGGGTTTCATAAACATCATCCCATCATCACATACTCCATATAAAACAAATGGATATATCATCATAAGAAAAGTGAAACCATGTAAATCATAGAGAAATTATACTTGAAACATACTCATATGAAATAACTTCATCTTAGATGGAAAATGGTTTTGATAAACACTTGAAATGAATTCTTGAGGAAAATATCCTTTCTTCTTCAAAATCATTTTCATTTCAAAAAATGCAATTAAATTTTAAAATAAAAGGATTTTGTTGAAAATAATCATAAAATATTATAGAGGAAGCTTCATGAAAATGAGGTGTTATGAAACTGTAAAAATCCATTCATGCCATATAAGTTAAAAATAACATTCTCCTCGTACTTTTGTCGGAAAAGTCAAAAAGTACCTCATATGGTAAAAAAAAGATTCCTTACATACCATGTAGTAAAAGTTAAATATGTTTAAAAAGGACTTTAAACATACATGAATACACTTTTATAAAACATGGACATGGATGATAGAAATAACCCCAGTAAATACTTACGAATAAGCAATCTCGGATAAAAATGATATTTGCACAATTATCCCTTATCTTTGGTCTGATATGCTTCGTATGGATCCAAACCTCCTATATAATGATTTAAATAATTACATTGACTTATTAAATAATCATATTCATTGTTATGATATCATATATGTTTCACTTATGACTTTATATTACCCGTTCATTTGTAAATTCCATGTTAAAGTAGCATTTTGGGTATAATCATTTCATTTATCTTATGTGTTTCAACTTGTCGTTGTTGATATTATTACTTATATCCGGATTTACATAATTACAGAATGTAAAACATGATTTATATATAATATATATTCATCATATACATATATATTATAGGTCGATAAAAGGAATTAAATACACCGTTCATGGAGACGGTAGTCCGTACGTACGCATGAACGCTGTTTTCATTTCCTTATTGAATTGAATGGAATTAAGTAGATGAAATATATATATATATATATATACATAAATCCAGTAGATTAATTATTTCATATATTTCATTATTATTCATTATATATACTTTATAATCACTCATGAATGGTTAACATGGACAGTGAATCTCATCGCGTCGTGGAGACGGTATTCCGTACGTACGCACGAGCGATGATATCATTCCCATGATCATGGAATTGTATTAAAGTGTATGTATAATATTAAAGAATAAATATAACTTTAAAATAATCATATATATTCATTACTTTCACCATTATACACATCCATGTAAGGTGGTGGTGGAAATTAGATTACACCTCGGCGTGGAGACGGTATTCCGTACGTACGCACGCGCGGTGATTTCGTTTTCCGTAGGACTGATAGATGGTGAAATATGGTTGTTTCATACTTATAATAACATATAAGTATATGAGTGATACTGATGTTATTACCTCATAATTAAACAACTAAAAAAAGAAGAAGTGGAAGAAGAAATAAAGTTGAATGAATCGGTAACAGACATTACCTCTTCTTTGAAGCACCTCTTTGAGACCTCCTTTTAGGGCACTAAAATTGGTCTTTCAAGCAGACCATGACCTCTAGGATGTTTCTAGGGAAGTGTAGAAGAGAATTTGGCAGGTTTTGGCAGATATTTAAGGCTCAAAGTGGTGTGAGGAAGAGAGGGAGGTGGTGCCCTTTTATAAGGGAGGAGAGCGGCACCTTTGGAATAACTAAAAATATTGTTTTATTATAATGCCATATTCGGTTTTAAATATCTCAAAATTGATTTATTTAGAATATAAGGTGGGGATGGGTGGAAATCCTCTCATACAATAGAATTTGGACAAGTTTAGTTTAGTATTTTAACCTTCTCATTTAGATTTAACTTTAAGTTAGATAATTTTACTTTTACCGTGTCTTTTTGTGTTCTTACACTATAAGGTTAATAAACTTACTATAACAAGCCAAAAGAACCCTAATTTGTTTATTATTAATATATATAACCTTATCTAAGTCTTTTTGCCGAAACGTAGATTTTTAGGAATAAAATAACAATTAATAATATAATATTTGTTTTAAAAACTATTTTATGTCAATTTTGAAACTATTTAGTAATTGATTTTTGTGAAAATCATAAAAGAATGATTAGTTCGAATAAAGTTAATTAACTCAATAATAAAATGTCATGTTAACCTATAAAACTATTTTAATTCATAAAAAGTCTCAAATTACATTTATTTGGGTATTTATAACATCAATTATGTCAATATTTCATTAATGAGATAATTACTGCATCATCATTCTGTCATAAATAAATTAAAGTATTTTAAGTCTAAAAATTACAAATAAAATACATTTATTTAGGAAATATTTTTATCTTTCTAATGAATATTTATAGGCAAATTTATCTTATGTATAACCCTATATTAAAAATGATTTACTTATTAAACATTGATTTTAACTATTTTAACCCTTCTTTAAATAAATCAATAATAAATGTTCTAATCTAATCCAAGTAGGCCTAAATGGTCATATTTTATTTCTAATGTTGTTTTGGGTCGAATTAAACTTGTCCAATAGAATTAGGACATGTGTTAGGGTAATAATAATATCATTTTTACCCTTATTTACCCTATTTACTTTTAACCACTGTAAAAAAAAGTAAAAAGTTAATATTCACCAAAAATTATTTTCATCTCATTGAACCAAATTTTAGTCCTTGATACTAACCGTGTCTCTCGGATTTTAGAAATTCCTCTCACAGAAGCGGTAAAATTACGTTTTATGAAAAATTCAGTTTTTTTAACTAGCACTTGGGGGTTTCACTATTCATCAAAAAAATGAAAGTTTCCAGAAAATTTCCAAAAATTAGGCCTAATATATATTTGATATTATGAATTCTAAAATTATGCCCATTTTACCAAATTCAAAACATATCAGTTGCATTAATTAATTTAAAAATTAGTTCCCGTCGTCAAAACGAATAGTTTGTTCTTAAGAGATAATAACTATAAAAAGATTGACACTTGTTTATGTATTGTTTAAATGTGAAATTACATCCAATGACAAAAATTGTATTAAATTGTAAAAATATATTCTAAATATACTTTAAAACCACTCAAATTAATAATTTATCACTATTAATTATTTCTATTAAAAAAGTTGTTTTTAATTAAAATTTAGTAATATCCACTATTCATCAGAATATGAAAGTTATCCGAAAAGTACCAAAATTTCACCCTAAGAAAATTTCGATATTTCAAATCCAAAAATGAAGTCTATTTTGAATGATAAAATTTATAAAATTTCAAAAAGTGGGTATTACTATTCATAACGGCTAGTTTATAATAATATTTTAATAATATCTCGTTTAGTGAAACTCGGTATTGTGTACTACACACGCTATCGAGGAAGGTCGCGATTGCGTGTAATGAAACCAAGTTTTGGTTGCATGTTGTGAAAGTCTTCTTTGTTGTAACATACAACACAAGACATCAATAAAATTAAAAAGAATATTTCTCATAAAATCTCGGGGTGTTACATTCTACCCCCTGTAAAATGAATTTCACCCTCGAAATTCGTCGGGGTTATAAATGGTTTACTAATCGAAAGTTTTTTTAATAGAAACCCACATCGTAAAAAGGAATACCAAAACAAATCTTTAAAAACTAAAGTATGAAACATAAATGTTACCCAAATTAACTAATCACTGGGTTTCCACATAGGAGAACATAGGTGAAAATATGGATATGGAAGAAAAATCTAACCATCATGTTCTGATGGAGAGTGGTAGAGAACATGGCTATGAAAAAGACAACAATCACAAGGACATAAATTTGTGACGATCTAAGGTACCATCTGATTCATCGGATACAAGATCATTAGGACAACATTTTTTATTTTCAAGATCATTTCCCTAAAGTTGAAGAATTTGAATTAGAATAAATAATTACTTTATTTTGGTACAATCTCACTATTGTTTGTGCCTTGAATAATTTCCACTTAATCTCTTAAAGAAATTAAGTTGAATTTGTTATTCGTGAAGTGTTAGAAGATCATGTGATAGAATGACGGGTTATTCCATTTGTCTCAAAGAAAAGGTTAACAAAAGTTATTAAATATACATAAGTCGACCTATAGTGAGATTAATCATATATGGTTCCTAAAATGGACTTATAATTTATATATCACACTAATTAATAAAATATAACTAGTTTCTACTAACTAGGGACTTCCTTTAGGCCAGTGGTAGGCGATAAAGGCCAGTCGCACTTCAGTTGTGGGTTCGATTCCCATAGCCTTGTCCGACGCGATGGCTTGTTGCCCGTCCTGCAGGTTGTCCTTTTTCGAACGATTACCAAAGAGTTCATATAACAAGCATGTTAATACCATCGCTGATCCACATATATCATGAGATATGTATTGTTGGCCACATTCCAAACATTCGAAGGCCTTAATCAGGTATTCTCTTGAAAAATGAATAGCCATTGATCTTTAGTGAAAACATGAATGCAGTTAAAAGTTAACACTTTCCACATACCCAAATCCTCTAAATTCTATATACTCAAACCATGATATCATTTAGTCTTTATATCAATCATAAGCTCATGAATACAATCAAACATCTCATTATCTTCTTATTCCTTCATTATGTGCATATCATCTATTTTACAAAAATATCTGAATAACTTTCCATGGTTCCTGGTACCATTCAACATATACTTTCAAATACTTTTAGGGAAAAAATAGTGTAACAATCCTTAGATGATTCTTTATTCCATAGTACCATTAACTATACAACATAACTCTAGATAAATATACAATCATTCCACTAACTTCTAAAACAACTGACTGAGCTTCAACAAGTATTTCAGCTCATATATCATTTGTAGTCTCCTCAATATCATCCACATAAATACTACCCATATGACCATGCAAATTATCTTTATGAGATTTTCTATTAGGGAATTGGTTTGCATAATGCCCGTACATTCCACATTTAAAATATCTAATCACTGTTGATGTCATAGAAATACCATTATCCTTGTCCATGGTGTTAACTGAACCTTTTCCTTTGCACTTACTGACTTTGTGCCCTTCTTTTCCACACCCAAAGCATCTTCCAGTTCCTTTGAAACAATCTCCCTGATTCCTCTTCCCACATGATTTACCTGAGGGAAATTGAACTTTATTTCCTCTATGATCATCATGAAACTCCATATTTCTCTAATTATCTGAGTTGGGAAACTAACCAAAGTTGAGATTATTGATCTTATTATGGGATTGCTAATTAGGCATAATAACGATGTTTGGACTTCCAGATCCCGTTTCATTTTGTTTCTCATGAAGAATATCATTCCTTTGTTTGTCATATCCTCCATTATCGTGAATCATCCTTTTTCCAGCCATTTTCTAAAACCCAAAAATAATAGTGTGAGAGGCAAAAATCATGCTATGGAAAACAACATAATAAAGGATGAGTTCCCTCAATATCTAACATCTTAGGTAAAATTCTAAGATCGTTTCCATAGTTCTATTACTATATCCTATACGTATACTTATCCTTAGGGACATCCCTAGACATACCTTAGAAATATCTATAGGGATCTCACTAACATTTTCGCATCCTAGTTTCCAAAGGTTGACTAAAACTTTCCTCTGATACCAACTGTAGGGACCCGAAACTTGATGTACATAGATTTTACATTACTTTTGCGGAATACTTAGTACATAACAAAAACAGACACACAAGGATCATAATAGTTTAGTGTCTTTGGAATATCAGAATAAAATCTTCTAATCATGGTGAAAGATCTTCAAAATCTCCCAATAAAGATCTTCCCTTTTTTTCTTACCTAAAACCTTTCTTTATATCCTGGGGAAAAGAAAACATAAAAGGGGTGAGATCAAATTACCAGTAAGGGTAAACATAGAGAACATAAAACAATCCATAAACATTTGAATGAAAAAACTTGAACATAAAATCTAAACATCAAAATCATGACCAAAGACATGAATCTTGGAAGTACGTAAGACATATATTATAAGGGAACATCAATCATGATAAAACAGAATGGGAATAAAACATGTGATTGTAGAAACCATTAAGCACATGATATTATTTCCATAGTAGCCAAGGCATTTCTGCCAAGACCATCTTAGTGGATAAAGTCCCATTCTGAATCGAGTTCACTCCTCGTTTCAGTCCTGTAACACTGAACCGGATTAACTTACCGTTCCATCCATGTCTATCTCTTGAGATATAAAATCTTTACCCAATGCATTGGAGGGAGATATAGTTCCCACCCATCTCATAATGAAATCATTCTTACTTGTGCCACAAAATAATCTTAAAACATTCATCACAACCCAAAGAATAAAATGGGTTTCATAAACATCATCCCATCATCACATAATCCATATAAAACAAATGGATATATCATCATAAGAAAAGTGAAACCAGGTAAATCATAGAGAAATTATACTTGAAACATTCTCATATGAAATAATTTCATCTTAGATGGAAAATGGTTTTGATAAAACACTTGAAATGAATTCTTGAGTAAAATATCCTTTCTTCTCCAAAATCATTTTCTTTTCACAAAATGCCATTAATTTTTAAAATAAAAGGATTTTGTTGAAAATAATCATAAAATATTATATAGTAAGCTTCATGAAAATTAGGTGTTATGAAACCGTAAAAATCCGTTCACGCCGTATAAGTTAAAAAAAACATTCTCCTCGTACTTTTGTCAAAAAAGTCAAAAAGTACCTCGTACGGTAAAAAAAGATTCCTTACATACCATGTAGTAAAAGAAAAATATGGTTAAGAAAGACATTAAACATACATGAATAAACTTTTATAAAACATGGACATGAATGATAGAAATAACCCCAGTAAATACTTACGAATAAGTAATCTCGGATAAAAATGATATTTGCACAATTATCTCTTACATTAGGTCCGATATGCTTCGTATGGATCCGAACCTCCTGTATAATGATTTAAATAATTTCATTGACTTATTAAATAATCATATTCATTGTTATGATATCATATATGTTTCACTTATGACTTTATATTACCCGTTCTTTTGTAAATTCCATGTTAAAGTAGCGTTTTTGGGTAAAATCATTTCATTTATCGTATGTGTTGCGACTTGTCATTGTTGATATTATTACTTATATCCTGATTTACATAATTACAGAATTTAAAACATGATTTATATATAATATATATTAATCATATACATATATATTATAGGTCGATAAAAGAAATGAAATTCACCGTTCATGGAGACGGTAGTCCGTACGTACACATGGACGCTGTTTTTGTTTCCTTGTTGAATTGAATGGAATTAAGTAGATGATATATATATATATACATGTATACATAAATCCAGTAGCTTCATTATGTCATATATTTCATTATTATTCATTATATATACTTTATAATCATTCATGAATGGTTAACATGGAGAGTGAATCTCATCGCGTCGTGGAGACGGTATTCCGTACGTACGCACGAGCGATGATATCATTCCCATGATCATGGAATTGTATTAAAGTGTTTGTATAATATTAAAGAATAAATATCACTTTACAATAATCATATATATTTATTACTTTCACCATTATACCCATCCATGTAAGGTGATGGTGGAAATTAGATTACACCACGACGTGGAGACGGTATTCCGTACGTACGCGCGCACGGTGATTTCGTTTTCCGTAGGATGGATAGATGGTGAAATATGGTTGTTTCATACTTATAATAACATATCAGTATATTAGTGATACTGATGTTATTACCTCATAATTAAAAAACTAAAAAAATAAGGAGTGGAAGAAGAAATAAAGTTGAAAGAATCGGTAACAGACATTACCTCTTCTTTGAAGCACCTCTTTGAGACCTCCTTTTAGGGCACTAAAAGTGGTCCTTTAAGAAGACCAGGCCCTCCAGGTTGTTTCTAGGGAAGTGGAGAAGATAATTTGGCAGGGTTTGGCTGAGATTGAATGCTCAAAGTGGTGTGAGGAAGAGAGGGAGGAGGTGCCCTTTTATAAGGGGGGAGAGGGGCACCTTTAGAATAACTAAAAATATTATTTTATTATAAAGCCATATTCGGTTTTAAATAGCTCAAAATTGATTTATTTCGAATCTAAGGTGGGGATGGGTAGAAATCCTCTCATCCAATAGAATTTTGAAAAGTTTATTTTACTATTTTAACCTTATCATTTAGATTTAACTTTAAGTTAGATAATTTTACTTTTACCGTGTCTTTTTGTGTTCTTACACTATAAGGTTAATTAACTTACTATAAAAAGACAAAAGAACCCCAAGTTGTTTATTATTAATATATATAACCTTATCTAAGTCTTGTTTCCGAACCATAGATTTTTAGGAATAAAATAACAATTAATAATATAATATTTGTTTTAAAAACTATTTTATGTCAATTTTGACACTATTTAGTAATTGATTTATGTGAAAATCATAACTGAATGATTAGTTCTAAAAAAGTTAATTAAATAGGTAATAACATGTCATATTAACCTATAAAATTAGTGGAATTCATAAAAAGTCTCAAATTACATTTATCTGGGTATTTATAACATCAATTATGTCAATATTTCATTAATAAGATAATTACTGCATCATCATTGTGTCATAAATAAATTAAATTATTTTAAGTCTAAAAATTACAAATAAAATACCATTATGTAAGAAATATTTTTATCTTTCTAATGAATATTTATAGTCAAATTTATATTATGTATAACCTTATATTAAAAATGATTTACTTATTAAACATTGATTTTAACTATTTTAACCCTTCTTTAAATAAATTAATAATAAATGTCCTAATCTAATCCAAGTGGGCCTAAATGGTAATATTTTATTCCTAAGGTTGTTTTGGGTGGAATTAAACTTGTCCAATAGAATTAGGACATGTGTTAGGGTAATAATATTATCATTTTTAATCTTAATTACCCTATTTACTTTTAACCGTTGTAAAAAAAGTAAAAAGTTACTATTCACGAAAAATTATTTTCATCTCATTGAACCACATTTTAGTCCTTGATATTAACCGTTTCTCTCGAATTTTCGAAATTCCACTCACAGAAGTGGTAAAATTAAGTTTTATGAAAAATTTGGTTTTTTTAACTACCACTTAGTGGTTTCACTATTCATCAAAAAAATGAAAGTTTTCAGAAAAATACAAAAAATTAGGCCTAAGATATATTTGATATTATTAATTCAAAAATGATGTCTATTTTACCAAATTCAAAACATATCAGTTGAATTAATTAATTTAAAAATTAGTTCCCGTCGTCAAAACAAATAGCGTGTTCTTATGAGATAATTACTATCAAAAGATTGACACTTGTTTATGTCTGGTTTAAATGTGAAATTACATCCAATGAACAACATTGTATTAAATTGTAAAAATATATTCTAAATATACTTTTAAACCACTAAAATTAATAATTTATCACTATTAATTATTTCGATTAAAAAATTTGTTTTTAATTAAAATTTAGTAATTTCCACTATTCATCAGAATATGAAAGTTATCCGAAAAGTACCAAAATTTCAGCCTAAGATAATTTTAATATTCCGAATCCAAAAATGAAGTCTATTTTGAAAGATAAAATTTATAAAATTTCAAAAAGTGGGTATTACTATTCATAACAGCTAGTTCATAATAATATTATAATAATATCTCGTTTAGTGAAACTCGGTATTGCGTACTACAGACGCTATCGAGGAAGGTCGCGATTGCGTGTAATGCAGCCAAGTTAGGGTTGCGTGTTGTGCAAGACTCCTTTGCTGTAACGTACAACATAAGACATCAATGAAATTAAAAAGAATATTTCTCATAAAATATCAGGGCGTTACAAAGACACCCTCTGGGAGTTGTCCCTCATCCATTACATTTAGAAATATCCATAATGTTTATATTTATGTAATTTTCCACTTTATTTTTTTCCAATGGAAGTGTTATTTTTAATCCTTATATATCTTGGTACTACATGGGTTTATAGATGAGTTTGAGCTATGAGAATCATCTATTAATTAAATAATTATGTCTTGTATTGATGATATATATAGTACACTCTCAAACATAAACCCAATATCTTCACAGTTGAATTCTATCATTTTACCTACATCCACAATTTTAATAATTTTTTTAAAACCTTGTAATCTTTTGGAGACCTATCTTCCTTATATAGTAAAAATGATGGGGTAATTTCTCAGAAAATAAAGGATTTTTTCCTTTTTGCAAAAAATTATAAATCCAATTTTACTAAATCAATGAATATTGGATCAATTTTCATCTTAATCATGTATATAACTCCATATCATTCCAAATGAATGAATCTCCCACTTTTTTCTTTCCCATGGAGGTAGTGTACTATATAGTCATAGTTTTTAAGTAGTTCCAATTGTCACTATTATTTCATGTTGATATTTTTATATGTAAATATATACTTTAAATTTTTATGAGAATTATATATATCATATATTTTACCATAAATATTGTGTATCTATATATTTAAAACGTATATGAAAACCTGTATGTTAATATTATAATTTGGATAGTCTTTTTTCATGGGTTTTTAATTACATTGATCCATAAGTAATGGATCTGTCATTTTTTGTACATAAGCACCATATTACACTATATACAAAACATCCATTATGTAACACCATAAGATTTCATAGTATGTTATTTCTTCAATGTAATTCAATAACTTGCACTACATGCAACACCGAGTTCTAGCACACCATGACTTAACAAACAAGCTGTTCAAAAGCGGTTATGAATAATATTAACTGAATTTTAAACATTATATATTCCTTATAATTTTAGAATCCATATTATGAGTTTCTTAAACATAATTTAAGAACAAATACATTTTTTTCAGATAAAAAAAGTATTTTTTTAAAAAATGCAAATTTAATGCCTTTTAATGGAGAAGCCTTTTTAAATCCAATATTTGAAACTTTTATATATTAGATTTGAAAAAATAAATTTCTTCCTTAGAATCGGGACATAAGAATTTAGTTTCTATAATGTTTTGGTGTTTTTTGATAACTTTTATATGTGGGTGAATAGTGAAAAATACTATATTTTAACTAAAAACAACTTTTTAAATCAAAATAATTTATATTGTTAAATTATACATTTTAATGGGTTGGGAGTATAAATAGATTATATTTTCCAATTTAATCCAATGATTGTCATTGTAAGTAATTTAATTTTGAAATTGGACAAAAACAAGTGTCAAACTTTTGGTATTTATTATTTCTTAAAAATACGCATTTTGGTTTTAACAACGGGAATTAATTGTAAATTAAATAATGAAACTTCTATGTTTTTAATTTGGTAAAATATAATTCATTATAGAATTCGGAATATCAAAATTAACTTAGGGTAAATTTTTAGTATATTTCTAAAAACTATTATTTTTTAATGAATAGTGAAAAACAGTAAGTTATAGTTTAGAACCAATTTTTTATTTAAATAATTATTTATTTTATTTAAATTTATTTTATGTCAAAATAGATACATAATACCTAAATAATTTCAATTTAATTCATTGGAGCTAGTTTATAATAATTTTAGATATATAAAAATATTATTGAACTTTTCACCGTCTTTTACCCACCTCCTAGAAGAATTTTTAAATTCACATAAAACATAATTTTAACGCTTTTTTAAGTGGAATTTATAAAATCTGAGAGACAAGGTTAATGTCAAGGAGTAAAATTTTGTTCAATAAGATAAAAATAATTTTTGGTGAAAAGTAACTTTTTACTTTTATTTACCATGATAAAAAGTAAATAGGGAAATTAAGGGTAAAAATGATATTATTATTGTCCTAACACTTGTCCTAATTCAATTGGATAAGTGTAATTCTACCATAAACAACCTTAGGAATAAAATATGACCCTTTATGTCCACTTGTATTAGATTAGGACACTTATTATTATTTAATTTAAAGAAGAGTTAAAAGAGATAAAATCAAAGTTAAATAACTAAAACATTTTTAATATAGGGTTATACATAAGAAAAATTCGATTATATATATTAATTAGAAATCTAAAAATATTTCCTACATAATGGTATTTTATTTATAATTTTTATACATTAAAGAGTTTAATTTATTTATGACACAATGATGATGGAGTAGTTACCTTATTAGTGAAATATTAAAATAATTGATATTATAAATTCCAAAATAAATATAATTTGAGACTTTTAATGAATTAAACGAATTTTATTGGTTAAAATGTCTTGTTAGGATTTATTAAAGGAATTTTTTTCCAATTAATAAAGTTATTAAGACTTTAACAAAAATCTATTATTAAATAGTGTCAAAATTGACATAAAGGAGTTTTTTTAAATATATTATATTATTAATTGATATAATATTCATAAAATTCTAAGGATAGACCAAAGTACTTATATGATGATAGGTATGTCACTAATGGACCACTTGGGGGTCTCTTTGAAGTATGTTGTATATTTATTAACCATATAATATAAAAACACAAAGTGATAGGGTTAGTGTTAAACTAATTAAATAAGAGTTAAAACAAAAAGATAATGTTAATAAAGTGACCCAAACCAGTATAAAACTTATTGGATGAGTTTTTTTCGACCTATATCCACCTTAGACTTTAAATAATATAGTTTTGAGCCATTATAAAATGAATATGAATTTATTGTAAAATAATACTTTATGTTTTTCCTAAAGAGCCCCTCCCCCCTTATAAAAGGACACAACTTCTAACCAATTCCTCACACCTCTAAAGCCTTTTGGATAGTACAAACACTAACAAATTAATCTCCCCACATCCCTCTACTCCCCCTAGATGCATTAACTTAGGCAGAAGGCACTTCAAGAGTCATTTTTGGTTCAAACCAAAGGGAGTAACCCAAATTAAAGGTAACGATTTCTCTTAGCTTCTTTTCTTTTATTTTACTTCTACAACCCCTAAACTCTTCTTATTATTTTATTTTGTAACGAAAAAAGTATAATAAATATACTAGGATATTTTTATGAGAAGTTTTAGAACTACACTTACACACACCTCCATCTAATGGGTGAAGAAAATAATGTTTATGTGGATGGCAACCAAACGCCTCACGAAACGATGATTGTTAAATTATCTTCTACCACCTATTATGGTGTCCATTATGATGGAAATATAATTAAATATGATATTAATGATATTTATTTTATATATAATCTTCTTTAATTCCATTTCACAACATACGATTATTCATTTCATGTTGTATATATATACGACAATTTCAATTGAGGAAGTGCATACTACCGCCCCCTCAAAGTGATATGACTCATTCATACCATACATGGAACGTATAAAGGATGGTGTTAATGAACATAAGTAACACATATAAGATATTATATTATAATGGAATAACACTATACCTATTTATCATTCGGTTTTGATTTCTTTTAAAATGAAAAATGAAATGGAAGCAGCATTCGTGCGTACGTACGGACTACCGTCTCCATGAACGCAATAAGATTCATTCCCCATCATATCCATTCAAGTATAATTATCATTTTATTATTACAAATAATGTTTAAGGACTTTATATAATTATTTATATGAATAAGATACAACCTATCCATAACAAACACGACTTATGTAACAAAGCATATAAAATAAAACGAGTAAGTTAACAGCTGAAACGACGATAATACTAAGATATTTTTAACAAAGCAATGTTAAAAGATCGTATATGATATTATAATAATGTATATGATTCTAATAAAAATTATTTCACCATTATATAGGAGGTTAAACTACCCTCAACCAAGGAAAATTAAAATTTAAGGGTTTATTTCACAATATCTTCATTATTTGAGGCTTTTTATACATAATTATCTACTGGGACTTCTTTTTCATCCACATCTATGTTTCATAAAAATTTATTTCAAAATATTTTTAATATTTACTATACTATGGGTTAAAGTCATTTATACCCTTGTTACACTTTTTATAAAATGGTTTGAAAGGAATCTTTCCGTCGCTTTCCAAACAAGGTCCTTTTTAACCTTTTAACAAAATTAAGGTATTAATGCCTTTTTTAACTTATACGGTGGGTGCAGCTATTTTCTTCCAATATAAAATCTTTGAATATTACCTTACACGCTTATAAGGATATTTTCAAAGTAAATGTTTTATTTTATAATTATCTGACTTTTAAATAATTTAAAAAAAGGAGATATTTCTCTCAAATAGTTTTGATTTGATCTATGTCAACTTCTTTTGATGGATTTTAAGCTTATTTGAAGTTTATTTATTATGATAAAAAACTTCCATATTTTATTGAAGGTTTTGTGATATGTTTGAATATGGATGTGTTATTTTTATACAATTCATGGTTTATGGAGAAAGTATTGACATTTCATATGCTAGTTTTAATATGAATGTTTATGATATGTTAAAACCTATTCATATGAGGAATGCATTGGACTTAATAAGTGACGGGTGGAGCCCTATATAGATCCTCAATGCATGGGTAGGTCTCATGAGACAAACTAGTGTCTTGGAATGATTCCTTGACAAAATGTTATTTGTAGTCTTGTCACGAGGCCTTGGCTACGTGGTTACTATAGTCTGGCATTATGCATTCCATCATTATGAAAGTGGATATTGATATTGCATGTGATTATTAGACTAGTAGAATATCCATGTGAATATGTAAATGGCATTATTTAATTTTATTTTTTCCATATTATTCTTAAGTTCAAGTTTAAAAGGTTTTTGTTTTAGTTATAAATTTCCTTAAATGTTTGTTCTTATAAATGAATGTTTTCGCTATATTGTTATCCTTACTGAGCATCTGAGCTCACCCCTTTCTATGTTTTATTTTTCCCAGGACGAGAAGAAATATTTTACAACTAACCTGTAGGGATATTCTGAAGGGGATATTTGTGTGTCCCATAGAGACTATATTATTTTAGTTTTTTACTTTCGGATGTAATGTAACATTTATGAATGTATCTAGTGATTCCAAGGCTACTAAACTAATCGGTCTTTTGAGACTTGATATTTTGTGATCATGAAAATGATACGTAATAATGCACCGACTCTGGGTAACTGGGGTTGGGGTGTTAAACATTATTTCCAAATGTTTATATTAATGTCGATAAATTTATTAATCTCCTTTTAGTTACATATTAAATTCATTAAATTACATAGAACATATGAATTTGACCCATTTACATGTCAACATGGTTAATACGTTAACTAATCGAGAAAAAAATTCAACAAATAGCAAATAATAACTATATATATTATGGATAATATATATGATATTTATATTCCTTGGTGTGTGATATTATTTAAGAACCTTTTTTGGAATAATAAACTAATTTTCCATATTTGGAGAGTATATGGTCATGAAAATAATCTTTTTGAATCCAAAATTCATGCTTACTAAATGTCCCATATATCTCCTTCTCATTTAGAGTGTTCATGATAATATTTAAATGGTTATTATAAAATTAATAAAATTTTAGCATATCATGATGTAACCAATAAAAACCACAAAAAGTTATCAATTTATTCCTTGAATAATATATTAATTAGATCCATAAACAATACAGTGCATTTGTTTCATAAATAGAATTATTTTGAACTCAAAAAGCCGAAATTTAGTATGAAAACAATATTTTGTATACCATATTTCATGAAATTTATTAATGATAAAAAACAAAAAAAATTCATTAATAAATATTGTTGTCCCTAAAGTTAATAAAATAACCATCTATGTGAGGTATAATATAATTATTCTATATAGTAATGGAATTTATTTCCCTATAATTGAAAAAAACCTCATAAACCCATCCCCAATTTTCATAAAAAAGATAGTATCTACCCAAGCTGAAAAACTAGTTCATATTAATCCCTATAACAAACCTATTATAGTTGTTTCTTTAATTACACTTAATAAAATGGATCTATTCTATTTGGAGTCTAATATATGGATTTTTTTATCAATGATAAGGTTAATAGAAAATTTAACATCATTTTTAGGTAGAAATCCAGGTAACTCCTCTGTAAATACTATAATAAAATTCATTGTAATAGATACATTATAAATTCTTTGAATATCCACCTATTTTATTGATTTATAATCTATATTAATTTCATTAATTTTATCTAGTACATAGGTTTCTGAATAAAACATATTAAAATAACCATCTCCTTCAAAAAAGGGATTCTCTTCCAGCCTTAGATATTGTAACCTCCTTCTCATGAAAATAAATTCATGTATTATAATTTGAGGGAAACCCATCCCAAGGATTATATCTTTGTTGACCATTATTATTTAAGCTATGTTTGAAATTAAAGAACATACATACATTTTTATAGAGATTTAGACACATATTCTCATTATTAAAAGATTTACACTATGAGTATTAATTTAAAAATACTTCTTTAATAAATAATAAGGGGGTTCAATATTCTTGGAAACCTTTTGAGATATAAAAGAGTATAAAAATTCCAATTTTTATAATTTATTAACTAAAATTTAGTTTATGATAAAACTACCTACTGCAAAATTATATAGGACCTCAAATTATAATATTGTGATTTTTATGCGCAACCATTCTCCCTTGGAATCTTCAAGGGTACATTATCTTAACGCTTTTGATTTTTTTGAATAGTTCCCTATTTCATTAAAATTTATGAATTAGATATTGGTTGTTTCTTTTTTTCCTTTTAATTCATGATATTGATGGAATTTATCTTTACACTTGGTTAAAACTTTCATTCCCTTTAAACAATCCCTGATGTGTTTCTTCCCATGGTTATTAAATTTTGAGAATTCTCCTATTCCTTTTATTTTCCATCACCAAATTTCCCCTTACACGGTGATACACTATCCTCCTCTTTTATTTCTTCCCTTAGAAAAATGACTTGGTTAATTCCTCCTCAATTTTTGAGTAAAATTATCAATATATACTAATATTAAAAAAATGTTTTAGCAATGAATTTTTGTTGTTGTCACGAATTCAACCCATAAAATATTCGATCAATCTAGATTTTAGTGTTATATATATTGCTAACGAAAAGTTTTTCTAACTTTGTAAATTTATCCACACACTCTACAACAACTTGTTCTTCCCCTTACCTTAATTTCATGAATTTACATTCCTTATATACTCGTTGTTGTAGAATAAATCACATTTAAATGATATTTCATTACAATACTTGCATTTTATATCCTGTAACTATGCTTCTTTCGTAGTGTTTTGAATCAATGACCACCATTGGTCCGAATCAATCTTTAAACTATATTATTAAATTATTTACCTATCATTATAACTATATCCCGAGGGAAGGGATACCTTATATAGATACTTGATCTATTGTTCAACTACTAATGGGGTTTTTTTATCATTTGAAGGATGAAGGATTATACCTAATGAAGTGGTCCCAAATTATTACACCAAGGTCTATAAGAATATGTTATTACATATGAGTAATGTTATTGGTCATAAACTGATTCAACTAACCCAATATACATGTAAATTAATTTAGTACAAGAAAAAATTCACTGGCTTTTTCTTGATGGAAATATTTATAAAAATTCCAAGAATAGATGTGATTTCATATCCTTATGTTATGAGGTATTTCAAAAAAATGGAACTTATTTAATTTTATTTGAATATGGATATGAATTATAAATAATAGTATACAGTTCCTATGCATTTATTTAAAATTCATTTGAGGTAGTATAGTATTAATTCTAGAATATCTAATGGATTTATCAAAGATCTTTGTCCTCTAACAATGTTATTCTAAATCTAGTGCCCATGAATTCTACTAAACATGCTTTGATACCATCTGTAACACCTTGAATACACTAACCTAGAGTATGAGTTTTCTATTATAATGGTACAAAATTAAAATATCATAAAACACAATATTTCATTGTTTTTTTTAATAAATTATATATATAAAGGATCATTACTATAAATAAAAAACTAAAGATAAATCAACTAAATAGATAGAAGTTTAATATTTCTCATTGAAAATAGTAAATTCACATGTAGTTATATTCATGGTTTCCAAGGGAAATAATAAAATTTATAAATGGGTGATCTCAGATGCTCAATAAGGGGTTGATTAAAATGGAAGATGTTATATATAAGCATAAATTCAATAATAAAATAAGCATAAATTCATTAGATAAAAAATGGATCAATATAAAAAATATATTAATAATAATAATTAAATTCATTCATAATAATAGATCCCATTGTGATGGAATGCATAATCCCAAACATCTTATACATACCATCATGGATTCATAACAATCCGTCATATATAAATGGGTAACTATTATTCCAAACACACAATTATTTTTATCACGAGACCTATCAATGCATCATATTTTTATATAATTTTAGGCCCCACCTATGAAATCATAAGTCCAATTCATCAAATATATAAATAGAATAGATAAATAATACATATGATATTATACTCTAAGAAAAATTAGACATAGGTATGAGTATGTAGAGAAAAGTTTTCAAAATAGTCATAATTGATATATGCAATATCAATATTTCCCTATTTAATGCTTCAATATAGCTATCTAGTTGAATATCTCGCAATTCACTTAGAAACTATTAGATATTCATAATGTAATGGAATGTAACCTTATCAAAAGTATGATAAGAACATTATAGTGAGGGTGATTTTTTTAGAGATATCAATTGGAAATAATCATTGAGTTCAATAGTTTTCCGTGTTGGAGATCAATACAATGAGAGAAAATTCCCATAGATCCATACTTCTAGATCTGGTGAAATAATTAATCACTTTAGATACAAAAATTTAGAAAAACAATTTGCAATATGACCATACTATCAAATACAATATTACAGAAAATTTATAGATTTTGGGGTTAATAAATAAAATATCCCATTTATATCAAACTAGGTTTTTAGTTAGTCACTTTTTTTGTGCACCGAGTAAAGATCACGAAAATACCCAACAAATATTTTTAGGGTTATTACTCCTAGGTGAATCAATGTGACATCCTATGACAACATGTTGTATCTAGACATGGACTTCATTTCTAGGAATCCATATAATCTTTAATTTATTAAAATATTAGGATGTTATATTATATTTATTTATTTTATCTTTGTTTTACACTAATGTTTGATCATTATATGGTTTATTATGGTTGTATAATGTGAAGGAATAATGATCTATAGTTGATAATATGATATGTAATTTATAAAAAAAATCTTAATAATATTTCAAATATAAATGAAAATGAATAGTATAGGATTATAAAATAAAGAATGATTATTGATTAAAAATTCTTACTTTTATATAATAATAACTTTGGAAAAAGCTATTCTGAGAGGGAATAAGTAACAAATCATTTTAAATATATCAAATAAATGATAATACCATAGAATTTAAATCATTTCATTATATTAAAAATAAAATTTTTGATAAGAGAACCTTGAAACCTTATAAACTTTTTAAATAGATTCTTGGAAGATAAATTGAGAGGACAATATTTCTTACTAGTTTTAAAGTATATATTACTTGGATAATGGGTGGGTATTTATAGAATATTTGAGGGGTTTTTTATTAATTTTAAAAAAATTTCATTTTAATGGATTTAGTCTAGGGTATTTGATATGATGGACTTGGTTTTGTAGATTTTTATTGTGTAAGAACAAAAAATATTTTATGTATATTATTTTCAATTTAGATATGATTATTATTCCCAATTAATTATTTTAATATTTGTTAAAATATACTTTGTGTTTTTGAAGACTGTTTACAATATTGAAAAATCAATTTTATTACTTTAAAATAAAATTGTTTAATTAATAAACCCATTTTTTATGAGGATTCTTTTATATTAATTGTTACACCATTTTTATATAATTATGATGTCCTAATACTAATAATTCAGCCACATAGTGTTTTACTTTTTCCCCAAAAGATTGATTATCTCATAATTTTTTGAAAAAGCATCATAAGATAATTTTATCATGATAATTACTACTTTTAAGTCCTTTTTTATTAAGATAATTCTATATATATTTGAAATTTAGTTTCAAATTAAAAGAATGTTTTATTGTAAAATCATGCATTTTTCATGTAAAATTCAAATACTCTACTATTTTAATTCTTAGATATACGTTTATAATTAAATTATCATCCTTAAATATATATTTAATAAAAATTATGATTTATATTTTGATAAAAAAATTTAGTTGAGTGTTTTATTTTTTATTATAAATAGAATTTCTATGTTTTTTTATTTTTTTATATTTTGTTTTAATATTATGGTGATATAATAGAATTTCTATTGTAGAAGTTATTTTTTTGTTGAAATATTTATTTTCTATAGTAGAATCTGAAGAATTACCCTAGTAACCACAAGAATATATCCAAAAACTGCAAGAGAAGAAAAACATGAAGTGGGAAGAAGAAGAATATGTTTCAACCAATTGTGGACAATTATTTATTGGCTTTTATAATTTGGGAATTCAAATTTAATGAGGGAGAATTTATTCTGCTATAAGAAATAATATTTTAAAGTGTCATGATAATATTGTTAAATATATTATCTTTTGTATACATATAATAGATAAATATAAATACTACTAAATAAAGATAAGGATGATGAAGGGAATTTAATTACTTTTTCACAAGTGGTAGAAGAATAAAAACATACAACATAATAACAACTCATAGATAATATTTGTTATTATGAGTATATCATATTGTAATTATTTTCACATATTAATATATCTATATAAGAAGTTCTAAAATATTATCTAAAGAATATTTTTATCATGAGTACAAAGATAAACCATTATTTTTGAATTCTATATGTTGATACTCATCGGTCTTATGATATCAGGTGAATATAGATCTGGCCAAGGATTAGACTCACTATTTTGAGAGATGAATATTATAAATATTCTATGACTTATTGGTTGTATATTGTTAAATTTTTTTGTAATAAATCAACTATAAAACATTTATTAGTGTAAAAGGTTATTTCTAAAATATTTCAAAAGGAATTTAGAACACCGATTCACCCCTCTAAGTGTTTTCCTAGTGATATTGAGGGGTTTTTCATGTGTCCCGTATATATCTCATATATAATCATCCATGTTTACATTTTCCAGAGGAAATAATTTCTTTTCATATCAAAATAGGATAACCTTATTTTATGGTGATGGTTTATGTCACAATACCTCCCCCAAAGAGTACCCCTCCTAGAAAAACAATAAGGTAATTACGATGATGAAGCCCCAATTCCAATCTCCAGTAGGCCACTAGTTGGTGACCTGCACTGAGGGTTTAATACAGAAGCATATGGAAGGTCTTAACGTCTAAGGGAACATGTGGTAGAGGGATATAGAGATATATAATAAAGATACAACAATTAACCCATGCTCATACATATACCTAATAAATACCCGTGTGAAAACATGCAATGTACTGTAACACTAAAAAACTGAAAGAAAAACTATAAGTACTAAAAAGGTAAAAATGACATCAACCAGGAATCCCAAACAGCTCTTGAAAAACCACGAGCTAGTAATATCCATCCTAATCTCCAACCTACTCTATGAGACATGAAATATTGTTTATTTACCTAGGGTGTTCATAATAGGATACACAATAGAATATTCCTTGGCACCACTCGTACAAAAGATAATGCAAGCATGCCAATGTACAATGAACAATAGTGAAATTAACTCATAAAAAACTGGTTTACTATGTTCCCGGACTCACCATAGAGAAATATCCCAAATTATCTCATATAATAGAGAATATAGTATAATAATAAAACATTAAGGGTAACCCTCTCTTTCTTTCTCATTGGTTTGATACTCTGCCCCAATATCACACTTCTTGAGCTATCTCTCTCCAAAATATGCTAGATCATAGACACCTAGTCAAGGCATCACAACATGAACCTTGTGCATCACATCATCAAATCATCGCATATATAGTAACCCAGTATTTTATAGGATCCACCATATCCTATATGTCATGTATCATACATAGAGAATTATACCTCATGCCATCACAGCCCATACACTGAGTAAGTACCTTAAGCCATCACAACCTATACATGTCATAACTATAATAATAATTTGGATAATATATCATGTGATACATATGTGTGAATAAAAAAAGCCATCATAACCCTTTAGACACATTTAAGGTAAAAATAACTATCTTTCATACCAGCATAAGTAACAACCAATATATGAGACTGGGCCTAGAGGGTGTAGTCATGCATCCATCATCCCATCGGGATGTTGGAATAAACACCCTCAATTATTACTAACATTGCTAGAATTCTATGGTAATAACCTAGTCTTAGACTCAATTATTACTAACATTTCTAGAATTCCTGACTATCACTGCTAAGACCAGATCTCCAATAAGATCACAAGAATGTAAAAGATTCTAATTAAATTAATTATTTAATTTTTTATGTTTTATTTCATTAACTAATTAATTAAAAATTAATTTATCATTAACATTATCCCACAGTACATTACATTAATCTTCAGTGAAAATTCTATGCCCTCCAGGCACAATCCACAACGAGTCATGGTTTATCAAGATGAACTTCCTTTTAGAATCTGTATTCCATTAACACCAACCCCATGGGTTAAGAATTATTTTTTAATTATTATAATGATTGCATATTCTAGGTTCTATAAGAAAGACATCCTAATCAACCACTAAGTGGAAACAAGAAACCAAGAACATCTAACTTCCTCAAGAAGTGGGGAAAGGAATGCAGATAAAACAAGAATCCAAGGCTTAGACTATTAATCACAATCATAAGCGAGAATCCCAAATCTCAGCATAAAATAAACAAGTAAGTAGAGATTAAACCTGTTCTACCATCATTAGTGTAATTTCTAACCCCAACATGCATATCCCAATGCATATCACAATCTTGGCATCAACTACCATCACATCATCAAAGCCTCCCCACACACATCACATCATCCATTTGACGCTCATAAAACATCCTAGACTCAATTCCCCATACCACGTAACATATAGATGCTCAAATAAAAACCACATCAAAAAATAAATATGAAAAAATAAGGACGTCATATAGGAAAATTTAGTCTTTAAAACAAGGCATAAAACTATCACAGATAAACAAACTCTCATGGCTCCAAACTCAAGGAACTCAAACTTCTCAAGAATATAGAACATTCAGGACCATTAAATTATCTTTATAAAAAAACTAGTTTTTATTCCTTCTTGAATAAAACGATTCAAAATTTATAGATTCTATATATGATTAACCTAAGGAATCAAGAAATAAAAAGTAACTAAATTAATAAACCAAATTATTGAACATGCTTGCATCAATACATTTCCAGATTCAAAAAAAGTATGTAATTAAAATTTATTAACATTCCATTAATTCTTTTCATCAATAAAAATTCACACTATTCACATTATTTATCAAATTACATCAATTCAAGGAATTATATATTCAAATAAACATGCATACTCAAATTGATTTGATCATTATAAAATTACAATAGACACCATATTCATTAAACATTCCTATTTATTCTACAATAAATTAAATAGAAACTAATTATATATTTACATTATTTATCATTTTATATTAAGAAAAACATGAAAAAATAAGCATAATACAATGATACAAAATCCAAGAACAGATCAGGCACTAAATATAAAATCAAGAGCAAAACTGTTATAATGGTAGAAAGAAATGAAACAAGATAAAATAATACAATTCAGTATTAATCAGGTTCAATTATTATTAGGTTTAATAAATTACCATCCAAAGGGATAAATCATTCAAACTTTATAATTTCATTTGAATAAATAGAAGAAGAAATGAACCCACTACCTAATAGAAATAAGCTCCATGTGACTTACTGCAACAAAAATATGGTGTGCTCACAAGATGGGAACACCATTGGAGAACTCAAGCCACTAGAAGAAGAGTTACACAATTCCACAAGAGGGGCTCTAGGATGATTTATCTAGAGGGAACCCAACTAAGAAGGAATGAAGTTAGGGGCTACTATTTTTAAGTGGATAAATGTTGGATGATTGAATTTTCCATATCACAAAATATTTAATTAAACCTGTTGAGGATCTCATTAAAATCCATGTTAAAGGATGCATCTATATCCTCATACAACTCCTAGAATGAAGGATATAATTATAAAATATTACTCATCCTTTAGAGGCCCTTTATTGGTGTCATTTAATGGTTGACATGGCCATTTTCAAAAAACTGGTGGAAATCTATATGTAGGCTAATATAGCTAGAATCACCACATATCCAAAATACCCACACATCTGAATTCCTTATATTGGTAAATTCCCCACATATATGAATTCCCAAATAGTCATTTTCTATACATAGATAAATTGACTACATAAATGAGTTCCCCTTGTTTCGGAATTCCCAATTTATTTGAATTCTCCACATAGCCGATCCATATAGTCATTTCACTCACATAGGTGATCCTTCAATATATCTGATCCATCCATGTTCTATATTTATTGTATTCAATATATCCACTTAGTTGATTGGACTATCCATGATTTGAGATATCACCTAAGCCATGAATAATACTTTCACGATGTGAAACTCACCTGACTCCAAAGTTTTAGCAGTTACACACCTACAGACATGTACTAGGCCTCCATCAAAAACCATGATAATTGAAAACAAAAAATGGGTTGGACTAGAAATATTTGGATCCTTACATTATATGCTTATCAAATAATTATTATTTTTGAGAGTAAATAACAAAATCATGGGAGAAAATGAAAAATGGGGTCATTCTAATAGAGTCCGTGTGAGATATGTATCGGGGATCTCACCATCACAAGTGCTCAACCTCCTCATAATGGAAAAAACATAGAACCATAAGAAAACAAAAAATAGATAAAAAACACTCTCCTTGGGAAGTAACCTCTCATACAGGAGTAAATCCACAATGTGAAACTAGAGGAAACTATCTTATAAACTAGAAAGGTCAAAATCCAGAAAACAGAAAATGTTACAAGAGAATAGATAATCATCAAAAAGAACAGGGAACTGTGTATCCATTTTTGATTCACATTCCCATGAAATATCATCCATACTACCATTCTTCCACAAGACATGAACTAATAGAATAAAAAACCCATTAAACATATTCTATGGGTGATCATGGATCTCTACAGGCCCCTCCTTGAAGGCCAAATCATTATAAATATTTATCTCACCCCAATCCTTTAATGAATTACCTATACCATCTTTGTCATATTCTGTACCAGTTCCGGACTGACAATTTCTACATCTCCAACCGTAGGCCAACATAATGGATAATGGATAGGTGAGTCACACAAAGACTCAAATGGTGCAATAGAAATGATGGAGTGGAAACTATTATTGTGTGAAAATATGACCATGGTTTTACCTCTCACCCAAAACATCCAAAATACAAGACATAAGAGCACATCACGTCTTGAAGGGTCAAGATTGTCTGCTCTATCTAATTATCTAACTATGGATAAAAAGTAGTGGTAATGAATAAATAATAGCCAAAAAAATTTTGGAAACCTTTCTATAACATAGAGGTAATATGAGGATCCTGATATGATATGATCATCCTCGGACTCCGTGGAGTCGAACCACCTCCTCTAGACACATCCATGAAAAATTTTATACTGATATCGATGCACCAATCACAATAATATGATTTTATTTCATCAAATGATTCACTATAACCAATATAACATCTTATAATCTTTGATCTTAAGGTAAAACTGTAATGAATACCATCACGATATCATACCACCTCCACTGTGGAATATCTAATGGATAGAGAAAACCATTAGGAACATAGTGCTCAACTATCACCTTTTAGTAGACCAAACATCGAGAAACAAACTTTTCAATTCTACACTAAAACACAGTCTGCCAAAACTAACCTCTCAGAGCTCAGTACAACTTTATCACACTGAGATATACCACCAAATGTAAGATATAGAACTCACATAGAAACATCTCACAAATCATTTAAGGGATGAAATTCCGTTCCTAGATCAAAACATGGGGATTTCTGTCTTCAGAACAACCATTAGTTTAATATACAAAAACAAATTAGTCACTCTAGGACTCGACATTATAATCCCCCAAATACGAATCCCCCCCCCCCTAATCCACCAGATACAACTACACTATAATCTAAAAAAGCTAACCTCTAGCTCCAACCTCTTGCATATATAAACGCATCACTGAGAGTTATTTCGTCACTGTCCCAGAATATCTAGATTCATGCATGGAATCAATACGTGACTACTTGATCAACACATCCACTATAACATTTAGATTTTATTTCAAATATCATATCATTAATTCATAATCATGAAATAATTTCATCCACTAATGTGGATTCATGTTCCAATAATGCTGCGAGAAGACATACCTCAGACTCTTATGGTTAGTAAAAATGAAATAAGGAAAGAATATATTGTAATGTTTCCAAAAATTCAATGAAAACACAACTTCATTCAACTCAAGATTATGGGTGGAATAGTTATTCTCATGGGGATGTAACTACTGAGACCCCTGAGAAATAAATTATATCTATATCATCAGAACAAAAACCAACCTAGGATGCGATGCATCACAGAAAAACTAAAATTGAACTAGTTTTTATGGAAAATAAAGGACTAAACGTTGACCAACTTCTCATTCTGGTAATCAAAATATGGTTAACACTGGTCAGTCCATAATAATGTGAGATACTTTCTATTAGTGGAATTTAGAGGAGTCACAAAGTGAGAATAGTTAGCTGTAAACCTCTACTAATAGCCTACAAGACCAAAAAGACTCTTTAATTATACAAAAAACTTGGGAGATTAACAGGACAAAAACAACTCTATCATTGAATGATCCCAAACTAATCCCTGATGAGATATGATTTTCCCTAAAAATTGGACTTCCTAATCCCAAAAAACACACTTTAAAAAATTCCTCATCAACTGCTCATGATGAAGAACATTCTAAATGGATTGAAGATGCTCTGTATGATCCTCCTCCAAAATAGAGTAAATAAAGATGCCATCAACAAAAATCACCAAAAACATATCTACAAACTCTCTGAACACTATTGTCATCAACTTCATGAACATGGTGGGATAATTCATTTTCCTAAATGGCATCACAATTAACTCGTAATTCCAATGCTGAAAATTGAATGTAGCCTTATAAAAATCCCCATCCATTTCTTTAATCTAGTGATATCTTGAACGAAAATACATTATTGAGAACCAAATTTATCCTATAAATTGATTGAATAGATATCTAATCCATGGAATAGGATATCTGTTCTCCACTGTCACATTCTTCAATAGATAAAATTCGATAGAAAGACCCAAATTGCCCTCAAACTTCTACATTAACAAAATGAGTTCACCCCAAGGAAACATACTCATCTAAAAAACCCCCCATAGTAATATATCATTGATCTATACTCACATCTCTCGCAACTCTAAAGGATTTACTATATATAGATACATTGAAATAAGAAACAAGACCAACTACAGTTCGATCCCCAAATCAATCTACCATTGATGTCTTGACACTACAACATCCTTTAGAAGGAAATCAGGACACTATTCTACAACTTTGGGAAACACCAACTAATGAACTTCAAGTGAACTTCACATTATCTCGACCATCAAAGATAATAAGGAAAAAAATACACCTCTGAACCATTCTAGGATATATATCACTAAAAAACACCATTGGACCTCCATCAACATCACAGAACACAACCTACCTTATGAATAAATATAGGATAGCCTGCACCACATTCTATTAATCCACATTGAAAATAATGTAATATCGATATATCATAAAACATATGAAATCTCCCCAAGAGCAGTATTTCCCCATAACAAGCTTATAATATCTACATTCTTTATACCTGTAAGTTCGACCTCCATCTTACATAGTCAATGAAAAGGGAACTGTAAGTATCTCTACCTCCTTTACCAAAACTTCAGTAAGGGTATGTGATATAAAGTAGTGTGTCACTCCAAAAAAAAAATCATTTACACATTTAGAAAACAAGAAAAGGGTACCTTGAATGATGTCTAGTGCACCAGGTGCTAGAAATGATAAAGTGTAAATTTGACTATGAAATTTTCCAAAACATCTTGGGACCTGCTGATGAACACCTCCATGAACATGTTCTACTATATGAGGACTAGGATCATCTCAGGGATTTACTCTTCTTACCACATGTCCCATATATTTATACCAATATAGAGCACCCTGATGATGCAAAATTGAAAGAAAGTACCTCAAGAGAGGAACCTATAGTGAAACACCTAGTACACGCTAACTTCTGAGAATGGTTGGGAACTATCTCCACTGATGACCTCAACTTCTATAAGGAAAAAACATATATGATACCTTGTAATATGTTTTATGTATTCTACCCTATGAGAATTAAGATGACAAGGTTATGGATCTACCCCTGGATGGCTGCAAATTCTTATATAATGGAAATTGGGAACCTCAGACCATAGATCTACTTCAGGATGAATTATGAAGACTCCCATATCAGGACAATATAGTTCAACTGGGAATATTACAAATAACCTATTCTCTCACCAATACCTCAAGATACATCTTCATCATAAATGCGTTGACCTGGAACTGAATATCTAAACATTGAGGCTCCCGAAATGCCTCACCAAGACCTCCTCATCTGGAAACAAGTTTTAAGTATATCATAGAAGGGTCCTAAAATGAATGCCAAACTATTACATATTGGTAATCTATTGTTAAAGGGTAAGTATATCATGAAGATTGGCTGACTTCATAGTCTAAGAACAGCACTCTACCTATAACTAGTCTCAGAACCTGTCCCGCATAACAGCAAACTACTCACGATCCTTGAGTAATAAGAGCCGCCAATGTCTCACTTCTCCATACATCATCATCATAAAATATAAAACACAATGATCATTCCCAGGACAGATCGATATAAAATATATCTTAACATAATCCAATTAGTCTTTTGTGATTTATTTTGAAATGGATCCCTCATACATTTATAGGCTATGGTACTAAAGCTCTCGGAGAGTCCTCCTCCCAGTGACTTTGTTGTCAACCTCTCTCTGTGGAAATTTACAGACACATCTTACCCAAAATTTTTGACATGAACATGAAGATTATATAAAATTGGATCCATGCCTAATAAAAAAAATATTTAGACTCCTAAACCTGGAATATGGAATATTTAACATTAACTAATTAATTATATTTATATCTTGTTAAGCTTTTATCCTATCTCATGGTTTACAAATTGCAAACACATACAAAAAAAAAGAATGATTCATGATCATTTCTTAGGTCTCTAAACCATAACCACTGTCACATAATTTAGTTGGATTAATGAACATAAAGGTCCATTCATCATATCATAGGGGCCCTAAGTAACCATGTATGCATGAGTATCCCGTGTTGACATTTTTTATTAAACTTAGCTGACCCCATTTCCCTACAAACCAATGCAATATCTCATGTTCCTAACTACAAATTATATCCTATCTTCCAAATTAATCCTTTTATACCACTCATTCATTACCCCCATCCCTTAAAGAGAACCCCTCATGGTCCGATAATGAGGGACGAGATATAGTGACTACCCGAGTCCCACCTCTAGTAGGCCCTATGTTAGCAAATACCACCAAGGGTATAATAAACAATTATAGAGAAGGCCTTTAGCAATATGAGAAAAAACAAAAGAGAGAGGTAAAGATATGATAGATTCACCAATCAAAAAATACATATACATATCCATAAATACAACCCAATTTCAAACATACAATTTCATATATTAAAAAACTGAATCGAAGACTATAATTAACAAAAATATTATGACGACGACATCCACAAAGCCCAAACAACTCATAAAAAACTAGTGGCTAGAAATATCTAGAATGATATCCATGATAATTTGGATAAAATGAAAAATAGTTTCTATACATAGGGTGATCATTAAAGTATAATCAGTAGAATCCTACCTAGAACCTCTCACAAAAAAGATAAAGAAAGAATGCTAAATCACAATGAACAAGAATGAAACTAATGCATCACCTAAATAGGTATACTATGATCTCAGCCTTAACATGGATCACTATCACTAAGTGTTATATAAAAGAGATTAAAATTGAATTATAAATCATCAAGGGCACCCTACACTAAATTCCCCACTAGTTTGTTTCTCTGCCCTTACATTACAAGCCCAGAGCAATCTCTCTCTAAAATAAAACGACCCGAAGACACCCAGACAAGGAATAAGAAAAATAAGTTATATATCACATCATCAATTTATCCCACTTATAGCAACCAAGTAGTTTTTAGAATACACAATAGTCTTTATGATGCGTATCATACCTCAAGTATCATACCTCAGGTTTTCAAAGCCCATACACTGAGTAAGTGCCTCAGTCCATCACAACCTCTACACATCATACCTATAAGAACCCTCTTGATACTATATTTGGGGATACATGTATGTGAATAACCAAAACCCATATCATACCTTTACACACATATATGGGAAGACTATTGACCATGCATACTGGCATAACATACTACAAAGACAATAGAGCATGGCCAAAGGGTTAGTTATCCAATCATCCTTCCACCAGGATGTTAGGGAAAATGACTTCCTAAGTCAACTTGGTGTTGGTCACACAAACCGACATTGGTGTTTTTGTGTATGAAATTTGATAATTTTCAACATATAATATATCTAATAACCACACTCTGGGAAGAAAATTTTCTTAGACTCAACTACAACTATCATCGATTGGACTTCTGGTTTCCACTCACAACACCAAGAAATCTATAGACACAAAGTAATTTTAAAGAACCACATTAGATTCATTATTTTATTTTTATGATTTACTTCATTAAATTAATTTATTAACCATTAATTAACCACTAAAATTATTCCACATCAAATTATATTAATCTCCAATAAAAATTCCATTCCCTTCAAGTATAATTCAAATTTAGTCCACATTTTATCAAGATTAACATATTTTTATAATTTTCATTCC
This sequence comes from Viscum album, assembly GCA_963277665.1. Taxonomy (NCBI): domain Eukaryota; kingdom Viridiplantae; phylum Streptophyta; class Magnoliopsida; order Santalales; family Viscaceae; genus Viscum; species Viscum album. The sequence continues at coordinate 1,790,641,303 of OY728146.1, forward strand.
AATAACACAAACCCTACAAGTTAATAATTATTTATTCATTATCAACATCAATCCATAATATAGGTACTCTTGGAAAACAATAATAAGATACCACCAAGAGATAAAATGCATCCAATAACATCTATTTACCTCATGTAGTGGGGAAAAGAATGAATATACAACAAGTAACCTGACCACCGACCATTAAAAAAATCATAAGTGACCATCCAATCTCTAAACATCACATTAATTGGTTTGTCCTGCTTCAACCCATTACACCATCTCCGATGAATTCATTGACAACCACATGCATATACCAATGTGTCTCTCCATCACAAGAATCAATTGCCTCCATATCATCTGGGCCTCCCCACCAACATGTCAACCATCATAGACTCATATCACATTCATGATTCTCCACCCTATTTTAATACTCATAGAAAATCTTTCATTCTGGGAACATAAAAAAATCCTTTGGAAACAAACAATTACAAATAATTCAGTAATGAAGACCCTTAAATAAGGAATATAGCCTTCACACATAAATGACATCTCATGGTTCCAAACACAAGGAACTCGTCCTTCTCAAGAAGATGGGAAACTCTAGCACTAGAAATTATCTTTATTAATTTTTTTTATTCCTTATTGAATTAACTGATTCATTATTAAATGGTTCTAAATACAAGTAACCTAAGAGAAGAAGCTATAAAAATCTACTAAACTAATTAAACAATCAATTTAATAATGATACAAATAATACACTTACAATGTCTACAAAATTTATGGAATTAAAATTAATTAAACTGACTTTAATTAATTTTATAAAAAAGAATTGAAATTATTAAAATTATATATCAAATTACATCAATACATGGAATTAAATATTCAAATTAACAAGATTACTCCCATAGATGTGATAATTATAAAATTACTACAAACATAAGATTCATTAAATATGAATCATTACTATAAAACTAGTAAATTATCAATTATTTCAAAATTTATGTTCTTATCCATTTCTAATCAAGAAAAAAATTCAAACGGAGTATAACTACACACTAAAAAAATAATATCATAGATAACATACTAAATATAAAATCAAGATTCAAAAAAATATCATAGTAGAGAACAATGACATATGATAACAACATTCAATTATTTATAAAATCTATTTAATAGTAAATAGAATGATTCCATTTATATATGATGGGATAAACCTTGCTAACTTTATGATTATGCATAAATAAATAAGAGAGAAAATAAATAAAATACTTATAAGAAAGAAGCTCTATGTGACTCATTGTACTAAAAGAAGGGGGCACATACAAGATGAGATCACTATTGAAGAAATCCAACAATTGATAGAAGGTATACATGATTATTAGAGAAGGGTTTTAAAATTTCCTATCTTGAGAGAATTAAACTAGGAATTAATGAAGTAAAGGACCTTCATTTTCAAGTTGATAGACACATGAAAATCATATTTTTTAGATCATAAAATATTTATTTCCAACTATGGGAGATATCATTAAAATCTAGGCTCATGTAATCATCTAATACCTCAACCAACTCAGTAAAACCCAGTATATAATTATCGTTAATAAATGAACCTTTTAAGGCCCTTTATTCTCATAGTCGAAAAGTATGTGTGGTCATTTTTAAAAAATAGAGGAAATATCCATTTATGTGATTCCAAAAATCTAGAATCACCACATAGCCAAAATACACACATAAAATAATTTTATAAATAGATAAATTACCCACACATAAAATTTCCCCACCTCTCTATTTTCCCGACATAGCCAAAGTCCATACGTAGCAGAATTCCCCATGTAGTCAAATTACCCATGTTGTTGAATTCCCCACACAGACGATCCATGGAGCCATTTTACTCCCATAGATGATTCATTAATATAGTTGATCCTTCCATCCAGTCGATTCAAATACATACCCTGTTTAACATAATAAATGACTCACCATGACCAATTCAACTGTCTGTGATTCTCACTCCCAAATTAGTCATGAACCGAACCTTCATGATGTGAAACCATTCACTATTCCAAATTTCAGCACCTAAACACCTCCAAACCTACTCTTGGTCTCCTTAGAGATCCACGGGTTATTAAAATATAAAAAGTGTTAGACTAGACATATTTGACACCTTACAATATATGAATATATAACCAAGAAATACCCAACTGAGGACACACAATCGAAATGAAGTTAAATCTTCAACATTTTTCTAATAAATTAACATGGGATTATAATGATGGAATGTACACCCCAAATAAATTACATATATATCTATATGACCACACATATATAATGAATAACTTTTCTTTGACCCTTATACTTAACTCCACCATCCGAAATCATGATTTATAAAACCTATTTCTCTTCATGTTCAATTGAGTTGTTCAAAATTTGGAATTTTACCCATTATGTATTTACGATTCATATGTGTAAAATCATATTTTAAAATAAGGAATCTCTATTTTATTGGAAGAAATAAATTACTGGCTTATTATCCCACCCCAAACCATAAAATACCCAATACATATAGCCTCTCAATAAAAAAATGAATGTGTGTGAGAATATAAAGAGGAAATATTTATTTCTAAAATAAGATTATTTCCATTAGTTTAAAATAAATAAGAGAAGTTAAAACCATACTATATATCCCATCCCAAATGAATTTATATATAAAAGGTATTTTAAGTACTAAGATCACATCAAACCATTATAAATCGATCTACCATACCCCTCAAGTCAAAAAATGATTTTTTATAAGCATAAACCCTTTTTTGTAGATTTAGCATCTTCATGACCCCTACTTTTTTATTGGGAATTAAAATGCTCCATATATATTTCTAGATTTGAATATCCCTTTGGGATGATCTCGATCTATGTTTATTGATTTTGTATGTTCTTATAAATATCAATGAAAACAATTATGTTATTCCCCTAGAAATTTAAAATAAGAAACTAATTAGTTTAAAAAAAATATTACAATTACATTTAATACATTCTCATTTTCATTTTAAAATTTTAGGTAAATTTTTTTTACTATTTTTTCTTTTTTGATAATTGATTGAAGTTTTGATCAATTTTTGGGTGTCAACTAAAAATGATTATGAAATATGAATTCTAAAATTGAACATATTTATTATATTTCTTGTTTATATAGAGTTGAAATGAATTTATTGGAATCTTGCATTAAATTTTTAAAATATACATTGAAATTAAACTTGTTAAATTAATCACACACACACAAATAAAAAATATTTATATTTTATTTATCGCGTGAAAATTCATACATTTTTTTGAATATTTTGAGAAAAGTTTTGTATGTTTTATGGGTATTAAATTTAAATTCATGTATTGAATTTTTCAATTGTGATATGGAATTAAAATTACATAAATTAATGTTTGATTTTAGAATTTTTCTGATGAATTTAAATGCTAAAAAATGAAATTGAATTTTCTTATCTGTTATAACATGAAACGTCCAACACATGTGTTAACATTTATATTTTTTAAAATTTCATATTTTATTCACATATTATATTATTGTTTTGTATTTGTTGATTCACATTTAAAAATAATAAAATATAGTTAATATTTTTTGAAAGGGATATTGTATGAGGCCCCACAGTAGGGGGATTTTTAGGAAAATTTATATGTTGTAGTATTGTTATATAATTAGTCATTTTTACTAGAGTTCTTATAGAAAGTGTCTAGTTCACTTTCTAGGAAATGATTAAATAATATAGGTGTTTACTTCCATCACTAAAAGGGGTAATTCACTTTAATTGAGTGGCTAATCAACTAGTTGGTCTACTGTTCATGGTTTAATATATTTCCTAAAGGTTTTTTCTTGGGATAGTGTGTGGTAGCTCTAACAAAATGAAAAAGAGGGTTAATTCTATTTCACATTGGCGATCTACATGTGAATGGTGTTTTTTTCAATTATATAAGGGGAATTCCCAATTTATGTGGTAATTTATAGTGGATTTTTGGAGGTTGGTTTATTTTTTTGGAAGTAATAGTTAATGGAGGACTTTATTTAAGTAGTAACCAAAATAGAAGATGTCTTCTGACATCAGTGATTTCCCAGGAAAAGAACTAAAACATTGTAGTTAGTGGAAAAATAAACCATGTGTATATAAACATCCTAATCCATTATTTCCAATTATAAAATCATTTACATTAAGATTGGATTAATACTCATTTAATATATAACTGTGATCATATGTCCTTTTATCTAGAGAAAAATAAATAAGTTACCCGCCTCTTTCTCTAGTAGATATAGGAGACACTTATCAAACTATATATTTCTGTCATTCTATATGTTTTTATTATATTTTTGTCTGTTTTCTGACATATAGGAAATCTTTTTCCCAAAAAAGTGGTACCAAAGACACTGAAGTTGAAAAAAATAAGAGGAGAGAAGGGTTTCTAGTGACTAGAAAATTAATGATATTTAGAATAATTTTTTTATATTATATTCTGAAAAAAAGTGTTTAGAAATTTTGATATTGAAAATGTAGCAAAAAATAGAGCTAAAATGAGGTTGGTAGAAGCAGTCAATGTTTGAGTGAAACTCAAAGTGCTATAGTAACCCCACACCAATGAAGATTAAAATATTCATAGAGGTTGTTATTTTCTTGTTTTTTTTCAAATAAATATCCCACATGAAGTCTTAACATGATGATAACACAATATTCTCAATAAATCTTGTCGGTTGATATTGATTTTATCAAATATTGTTTATTTAGTGTTCATTTCAGGAGATCCATGATGTTATTATCACTATTTTAACCATTATGAGAATATCAATATGGTTATACATTCGAAATTCTCAATGATTCAATTTCTAATTTTTAAAAAACATGATTAATCTTATTCCTATTAATTATGCTATCAGAAAAACATAAATAAAATATCTCTTTTATATTAAACATTTTTGGAAGAACATAGTAGAGGAAACTAAGACCATTATATAAACATGATATAAACTAGTTGATTATTCTATATCTAGTGAAAATTATATGTTTACCAATACCACAACATTTGATGTGTAGTGGGTTGTGGATAACAGAGAGTGTCATTTTCAAATCAAGCAGTCGTTTAATAAGTTTATCTTTGAAAATTTTTCAAATGAGAATGATTCATTGTTCGATAATGAAAACTAAAGCTTTTATTTGCAAGGAAAACTGTGTAAAATAAATCCAACCTAATATTCCATCTTTTCAAACTGAACTACAAGGATGGGAATAATGTTATAGAGAATATGAACAAGTTACAATGTGTTTTTGGTTGGAAAAATTCCACGAAAACGAGGATTGATGGTGATTTTCATGAATTAATGATGCTGAGTTATTTACCAAATACATAGGATCAATAATCATGTTAATTAGTAACACTTCTCGTGATAGAATTATCACCATTAAAAGGATGGGAAAAATTATAAATTAATATTCCTAAAGTAAAAAAGATGATCATACTCTGAAATTATAGGCTGATGTCACTAAAAGATAGGGGAAGAAAAATTACAAGGATTAAGTAGAAGAAGGGAACCAAATGATAAACAACTAAAAATGAGGAAGTAATAAAAATATCGATTGAGATACACCATGAAGTTCCACAATATTTCAAATCCCAAAAAACACATTATCTAGGTGTGTCAAAAGCTAATAGTGAAGTAGAGGAATCTGGAAGGTAAATCCTAAAATAATGATGAAATAGTTGTTAATAAAGAGATCATTATTATTCAGTAAGATGATAAAATCAACCTTGAAATACAATACTAAGCATGTATGATTGATTTAGGAACCTCTTACCATGTCATAGCCAGATGAGCCTTCTTCTCATCTCATGCATCAGTTATTTTCAAACACATGATTATGGGGAATGATAATACATTAAAAATTTGATGTATTATTAATATATATTACATGATATATAATAGATTATTGTTAATTTTCAATGATTTATTACACGTTTTTTATATTCATATTAGTTATATATCCATTTAAATACCTATAAATTACGGATATGTCAGTTCCTTCAATGAAGGAAAATATATTCTTATAATAGGTAATATAGTAACTACTAAAGGAAGGAATGATAATTCTATTTACCTCATTGATGGAAGAATGTGTGGATGATAAATCAATTTCTATATAAATGAGGTTCCTTTAGAATTTTGGATTATGTGGATCTATCACATAAGTGAGAAAATTATATTTTCTCTAGCACCAAAAATATCTTAGTATTATGTTTTTGCAGAGAGGATAACTAGAACAATATGTGAGAGATTCATGCATATAATCTAAAATAAAAAGATGATGAAAAAACGGTGGTGGGGGGGGGGGGGGGGTAATGAGGATTGAAATTGATAAAATCATCCTTTCTCTATCTGTTACAATGAGATATAATATACTAATAATGTTTTGGGATATTTAACAATTTTTCATACAAATATATGAGAATTTTCGGTTGCATGGAATCTGTACACATCTCAAAATTCCATAGGGTATGGTTAAATAGATAGGGAAATATATATATATATATATTTGGATATAATCATGAATAGTTTTTACATATAATTCAGTATTCTTTCTTTAGGATGATTTTTAGAAGTAGAATTGTGATATTTCTTCATTATCCAATGAATTATGATTTTGATAATATAATAAATTCAGAATAATTAATCTGTGGAAATTATAGTTAATCAAGAACTAGTAACACCACAATTAGTTATAGATATTTTAAGTGATGTTTGAGACATTGATGATAGATCACCACAAGATAATATCACTAAATACACTTATATGTATCTATGATATGATATTCTAGAATAGATCTCACTCAAATCATAGTTTAAGAGACCCAAAAGATAATGAAAACCAGGTCGTAGGTACTCATTATAGAAGTATCTGATTCTCAATAATGGGTGAGAGATATACAACTATAATGATTCAATTATGATTTTTATGAATATGGGAATGAAAAAATCCATTCAAGAGGAGATGTGATCCTTCATAAGAACCATACATTTGATTTTGCAATGTTATAACAAGTAAATATAGTGCTCAAGAATAAGTGGATGTACAAAATTGAAGGATAATATGGTAGCTCAAAACCACAATTGAAATAAATGATGGTTATAAGGGTATTTTTTGAGACTAATGGTACTGAATTTGATGATTTTTTCATATTTTGGTAAAAATTTATTCTATCAGAGTTGTTCATGGGCTGATTTAATGTCTCTGCTTGAAGGATAAAAAACATGATGAAAAAACACATTATTAAAGGGTGAAATTTAATAAGAGATATACATATATAAAACTATTATATTTTTGGTGTAACAAAAATATAACATAGTATGCAATACAAAATAAATTATATATGGTACGAACCAAGCATTGAGGAAATGGTAAAATAAGTTTAACTCATTCATGGAGAAAAATGAGTATATAATAGTGATGAATGATTACTACATTTTCATCATATATTTTTCTGATAGTGATTTAATTATTCTATTGTGTTATATTGAAATGAATGGATTAAGAGTATCTATCTGGATCCTTAGTAGGAATATTACTCGTGATAGAAGGAATCATAAGATTTGACTCAGACAAATGGTATGTTGAGAATATTTCTGACATATTCAACATGAGTAATGAAAAACCAATTAAAAATTAACATTTGAGACATTTCATACTCATGACTATATGTAATGAATAAAATAAAGAAGGTAAAGTTGATATGGTAAAAATTAATTATATTTAAAAAATTAGTAGTATTATGTATGATTAGGTGAACTACATTCAATGAATTTCTCATGATTTTGGACTTGTAAACATGTTATTATAAAATCAATGAAAAGTGTTTTGGATATTAGTAAAATTGATATTGTGGAAAATTTGAGGTATATCTGGTCATTGTTTATGTTTTGGAAGGGACTATCCTATTATAGAAGGATAAATAGATACTAATATGGTTGGAGATCTGGACATGTTGAATCATATATCTTGATGAATGATATCATTTAAAATCAGGGATTTTTCATGGAAATAAAGACTTCAAAAGTGTGTTGTCCTTTCTACCATAGAATTCAATATTATCTTAACCAGGGAAGTTTTAAAGAATATGTTATGGATGAAATTTTGTTTAAAGGATATTTGATAGACTCAAAAGAATATTATTATTTATTACGATAGAAAAAGTAATATTTATGTTAGTAAACACCAAAAATTTCGTTCCACTTTGAAGCACAATATATGGTGTCCTTAAATCCAAAATTTGATGGATGAATAATTGTAAAAAATTGAAGAAATACACCCTCAATATAATGGGGTAGATGCAATGATAAAGGTCCTATATAAAGAGTTATTAGAAGCATATAAGTAGAATATAGGTCTTGATTCTTCCCCAAATTGGTAATGGGGGATAGATTTGTTGTGGTTGCTCTCAATTTAGGGAGTAAATTATAGAGGTTTTGGGTGTTTGTTTATTTTATTGGTGGTAATTATTATAGGAGTAGTTTATTCAATTGGAAACCAAAATGGAAGAATTCATATGAAAAGTGCGATTTCAATGGTAGGAAATAAACATTGTGTAATTGGTGGAAAAAAATTTCATGGGTATATGAACAACCAATACCACCTTTGATAATGATGAAACATTATACGTTAAATTTTTTTGAGTAGTCATCCAATATGTAATTTTGATATTCTGATGTTTTATTCAAAGAGAAATAAATTAGGAACTGCCATCCTTTTCCCATGTATATAGGCTATCCTTTCCAAACTGTGATGCCCCAGATCCACACTCGTTATCCCGGTGCCATAAACACATACTTTAGATAATGTATTTGATTCCAATTATAGATTCCAAGACATAAATATATCATGATTGTATGAATTAAAGAAAACATTTCATTATATAAATAACAAATAATTTATAGCTTTAGATATTTAATGATTTTTATGAAAAAATAAACTAACAAAACACATGTCTTTTTTTTAACCAAAGCACATTTTCGATAAATTATACAAGAAACTACTTAATCATTAAAAAGTATCCAACATCTCCAACAAATTCTTCCAAAAATGTTATCATTATAGACCAATCATTTGTACTAATTTTCTTCATAACATGTTTAATTTAATCCAAAGAAAGTGGTTAGATGAAATTCTAAATAAGGGATACACATAACTGAATCTATAAAAAACATAATCATGACATTCATAATATGACAAGAATAAATAGTCTAAATAATTACACAATAAATTTTAACTGATAGTGTACTATCATCATATAGATTAATGAAAACTTGGATATTGATAATATAGATCTCACATTGATAGAGTTCATAATGTTGGGCATCAAAATCATGTTTTCAAAGCCTTTTTCAAAGACATTATACTGATATGGAGATAGGTATACACAAAAATCCAAACTGTTATGTCATATGGTACCTTTTAATGCATCAAGGGTATATACAATGCCAGGATGATCCCATAACTTTTTAAGTCCAATGTATTCACTATAAGAGTCAAAAAGATGTTTCAAACAATTATATAAGGAACCTATAACGAAATAAATATATGGTTACCTTTACAATTGAAAATTTGGAATGTTAATACATAATAAATCTATATTAACAATCAATAATAATAAATAATATAAATAGTTCCCAAACCAATAAAATGTATCACATGATTAAAACCCATCTAGAGGAATAATATGGATGGTAAAACAATAGGTAATACAATTTATAATGATCAACCATATTGTAATAATAATTTTACAGATTTTTAATAGTTCCTCAAATCAATATATATAATATCTTTCTTTGTATATATCCCTTGAGCTAAAACTGTATAGACTAGTGGAATATGGTAATGTTAAGGATATAATGAATTGGTCATAATCCATCCAGAAAAAGAAGTTGGATAGTTTCAATATAACATAAATCCAGTTTAACATAGGAAACATATAAGGGTGTTTACATAAATAAAAAAACACCCTCCAAGAATAATTGTTCAACGTGAATAACAAAAGAGGGGATTAAGAATTTAATTTTTTGATACCACATGTCCAATCCCCAAAGATAGATATATATATATACTGCATAATAATTCATTAAACAAAATCTTTATTCGGGTTTACCCTTTTTAAAATGATAAAGGAAATGCTATAAAAATTTAAAAATGGATTTTAGAAAACATTTTTAAAATTTACGTAAAATAAAAATTTACATGTTGCATTCAATGTTATATTTTGAAAAAAGTGATGTGAATGATTTTGTAAAAATTTAATTTTAAAAATATAATATCACAGTGTATCCATGAATAAACATAAATTTTATCTTGGTAAAATGTGGAGTGGAATATAAATCATACGAAAGTGAAAGCAAAAATCTTGTTATTATTTTCAAAGCACCTTTATTAAAAAATCACACTGTACGAAGAGTAACATAATGTTAATTTGTATAAAAATATATTACATCACAATATATGTATAAATATTAATATATAATAAAATATTTGTGTGGGATACCCTAATCATGGAAGAACAAAGTTAATTATGAAATTAAATAACTAAACGGAAGGAGATTTGAGCAATCAATACCCTTATTAGTAGCATACTCCATGAAATAAAAAATAGTTTTAAAAGGTGTATTATATGATGGAAATAAAAAATCATAAAAAAGACAAAACCACATAATATAATCAACTTTTATAATATACCCAAATTTTAAGTCCGTGAGTGTGAACATAACTCAATGAAAGAAAAAATTGGATTTCTAGAAAGTCTTAGAATTAGGGTAACAACTATTTCAAAAATAAAATTGGTGAAATTGAATTGATTTGGATAAGAATATCTGATAAATATATAAAATATGTGAAAAATTTATATCCATGTTTTGTGAATAAACAATTCCATGAAAAACATGGCACATAAGATAAACTTGTCTTAAGGAATTAATGTTTTTGATAAAGAACCCTTAAATCTTGGGTAACATTTTCATCAAACCCATTTAATAGTGAGGTATCATAACTAACCAAAAAATACCATGATTAAAAGATAATTAATGATATAATTTCTCAAATAGGGATTATTTACACCACCTAAATTAAATTTGGTGCGTAATCCCAAACATGTCATCAAGTGGGAAATTTGAGTTGAATATTATTACCTCGATTTGGATTCATTCTGATCTTGTACCAAATGTCCTGAATAATTAAATTTAGTTTATTAAATACGTAAAAAATAACATTATTCATAAATATAATCTTTGGTACTTCTAATTTATAATCACACTATTTATATATTATTTTCTTACCTATTTTTAATACTAAGTGTATGTAATATTTATTGCTTTGAAATAGTTTCATAAAACCAGTGTTGATATTCTTTCTTGTTTCATTGTCCATAACAATAATGTAATTTAAGGATAAATAATATATTATAAACAAGAGTTATAAATTTATAATATAATTCCTTGTTTTTTGGTTACAAACCATTAATATGAAATTGATGATGATCATGTTTTAGTGACTCTTAATGAATGAAAGGTGTTTTCTTAATTGATAAGTTAAATATTGATATAAAAATACCATAACAAAAAAATTATTTACATATTTATTTTATATTAAATCATTAAATAATTTATGATACTCAACTATGATATAAAATATTATCATTTCTCAAGTACATAGTTAAAGCGACCCAAACATGAACCCACCATGAATAATGGTTGATAATGTTTTATTTTAGTTGTTATATCATTATGAAATGGGAATAATTATTTTAATTAGTGTTTATTAGTGTTATATTTCATAATTGGATGGAATTATATGATTACTTATTATATTTTAAAGTATTATATACTATAAATAAGAGTATTTTCCTCTTAGTTTTATAATTTTAAATGACTGAATTAATGATGATCGTTTGTTGATCATATCATTAGTAGGTTATGCAATGTAGTATACCATAAAATCAATGATATCATGGACATAATATTTATACATTAAACCCATTGTAATTATTATATATTAATGGATAAAATAAATGAAAAATAAAAATTAATTGGTCCATAGATGTTATATTCCAAACATATGCATATATGGTGATTTCCTTTTCCATTGAATGTGGAAAAGGTAATATGGTATATAACATATAATTCTAAAATATTCCATAAAAATTATAATTATATATTAAATTCCTTATTATTTATATCATTGTATGTCAGTGAAGGAAAGTGAAACACGTTGCATCGTGGAGGCGTTAGTCAACACATTACACAAATGGCCTTTTCTAATTTCTTAAAGGTAAGGGAGAGGTTGTTTGTGTTTATTCAAAAAATATAAAAAATTAATTAAAATTTAAATATTTAAGTAATAAGAAACTATTTAAAATATATATTTTAAATTGAAATTGAAATGGAAAATATGTTAGAGAAAAGATTTAACATACATTATGAAATTTGAGTTTCTCATAGAGGATTCCATGAAATGGAAGTGATTAGAAAAGTCTATAGTGATCAGAATCTTATGAGAGTGAAATATAAATATTGAGGATGAAAATAAGGTCCATATTTTAGAGGAAACCTAATTTTTATTGTGGTATTTATGGGGTGATGAGAGGTCCCTTTTATAAGTGTTGAGAATGAATTTTTTTTAAATATTTCAACTTAATATAAATGGATCACTGGATAAACATTTAAACTTGGTAAAAAAAATTATATATTTGAGTGGAGGGTCATATAAGGTTTATAATCTCCCAAATACTCAATTAGAAATAGGTTTTTTACATTTTCAAGCACTTTACCTATTTAATTTTTTTTTTCAATTTACTCTTTTAATATGGAAACTAGTTCTTACCTAAGGACAATTATTATGGATTCTGAAAAATAAATTTATGCATATTAGATAATTTGGTCCCACTTATTATATATTTGAAATCCATTATTATAAAATTTAATACTGTGATTAGATTAATTTTAAAAATAATTATAATGTATTAAAATAATTATTGAGAAAGTATTGCTTATGTTCTAAAATATAGAATTTATGTTTTTAATACAAAAATAATATTTTTATTTATATAATTTTAATTATAAAACATATATTTTGTCATGAATGTGATTTTATATGTTTTAGGTCATTATTATATCTATGTAATTTCAAAAATTTAAGGGAAATTTTAAAAATGGTATTTTTCACAATTAACCTAAAAATCAATTAAATTAGAAAAATTCAAAGAAAATATCTAATGATTATAACATTAGGAATAATTAAAAAATAATGTTAATTTTTTTAAATGAAAATGTTAAACATTTATATTTCATTATTTAAAAAAATCAAAAAATAGAGTGGAAAAATATTCATGTTGGAAAAATAGAATTTTAGAATATTAACTCTTCTTTATTCTTATTTCCTATTAAATAATAATTAAAATATTTGAAATATATTATTCATATTATTTGAATTTTTTGTTATTATTTAATCATAAAAATATATATATTCATTAAATAAAGCACCAATTTTATAAAAATATATTTTATTCATTATTTGATTTTATTAATTGTTTTAGCAAAATTTACAATTTCATTAGTATTAAAAGAATTATTTATTTTCATTTTATTCATATTTCATTATATGGTTTCTCTAATTCATACTCACTAACTTAGAAAATAGGTGATTAACAACAATATTTTATATTTATATTATTGAAAAAAGATAACACTATTTTATATATGTTAGGTGTTTCTTGTGGAGTAAGATATAAAACAGATTGACATAGATACATTTAATCATATATTCAAATTAATTTTTTTTACATTCTCCAAACTCAGATAAATTTGTTCCATACTATTTATCTATTGATTAGAGATAATTCAATATAGAACTCATAATTCACTATAAACTCCAAGATGATCTATGGTTTGTTTAGGATATGACATTAGATTTAAATACATAAAATATCATTATAATCTATTTATTAAGTGAGCTAAAAAATTATTCATTTTACAATGAATTATACTAATGGATGACTATCTATATCTACAAGGTATAGCTTATAAAAAACCATTAAAATGATTTATATTATAAAAAGACCATTATAGAATTTTAATTATAACTAAATGTTTAGTGGTTGGTTAAAAAATACATGATGTATGATGCTTTAAAATATTGAGTGAGAAATCACTAGAAGTGACATTGGAGGTATTTTCATTGGATTTTTCTTATTTGAATGGTTGTTGGTGCGTATTTCTCTTATTTACCATTGGATTGGGATATTGAGTCACATAACACCTAAGACTATATTAGTTAATGACATATATTTTTGTTTCTTCTCTCATCCACTTACACTTGTGAGTTTGATGACCTTTATATCCACAATTATGTCATTTATCCATCCCTTTAAATAAATTTCCCCATGCTTCTTCCCATATATTTGACATGTAGGAAATTAAAACTTCTTTACTTCATTATCATGGTGACCTGAATTTATATGAGTTCCATCCTTCTATTGTTTAGTGTTGTTTGGATTTCAATATTATTTTCAATGTCAATCATACTTATTGATATCCGGTTTTCATAATTATATGATTTATCACTCCATCTCTTATCCCATTAAAATTTTCATTGGGACAGTTTTGAAATTTTCCTTAGAATGTATTTTTAAATTGGTTACTTTGGGATTAAACCCTTACTAAAATCAAAATAGTTAACAAGAGTGAAGACCATTTATGATAATAATCATAAATAACCAAAAGAATATTTACCCTCAAGATTTATCACTTTATCACATCATAATGTCAGCCTATTTTTTATAACTAAATATTTTTAATACTCAATTAAACCTATATCACCCTTAGTTTATCTAATATAATTATTGGATCAATCTGGGTTAATTTGAGTTTCTTTTTCTCATAATTATTAACCTATTCTGCAAAATATTGATCTAAATTTACCATAAACATATTTTAAATATTTCAGAACCTAAAAATCATTGAAATCATAGCCTTCTAAATATGACCTATCCTTTATCCTATAAAGTAGATATTGATTAATATTGAAATTTACTTACTAATCTCTAAATTTGAATCTATGTAATTCGTGGTCACTTTATTATTTGGTTATATGACCTAAACATATTAAAATACCACAAAATAATTCATAAAGAGAATGTGAATTTACTAGAGCATATCCCCTAGAGTTTCAAACCAAGTGAGATGTTAGGCCTCTTTATTAATGAGTAGTTGATGATAAATTTAATAACCAATATACCCTTTGTAATGGTATTAGCCTATGTTCATCAGTCCTAAATATTTCATACAATTTTTTTATCCACATATGGATGTAATTTCTCATGGAATCACACAAGAAATAATTTATGAAAAAAGCATGTTATTATCATATTCTTAAAATTATCACTTAGACTTATCCCATCTGTTTTCACTAAAATTTTCTTATCTTAATCCAAGATAAAATGAGAATTATTACACTAGCATTAAATTATATACTGTTCCAAATAGTAATCTATACCTTTGAAATTATGATCAACCACAACTTATTAAACTTTAAATTGTCCCTAATAAGCATCATAACCAATAATTATATATAAGCCCTTCTCTGATACCAACTATGGCACCCCAGAATCTTTCTTTAGTTATTGGTGTTGTGAACACATACTTTACATGTAGGATTCAATAAAAACTATAGATTATGAGAAACAATTTTACCAAAATTACATGACGTAGAGAAAATACTCTATTCCAAACACCCCCAAGATCTTTTAGGTTTAGAGATTTTAATAATTGTGATAAAATAGAAACTAAGAAAACCCATGTATTTTTTCAACTAAATAATGTTTTACATCCACTATATAAGAAAATAAATAATCCATAATATTTATTTCACACCTTACAAAAATTCTAACATACAGGTTATCATTCTAGATATATCATGTGCACTACTTTTTCTTTATTAACTGAGGAAGTGAATGGCTATATCAAATGAATAGAAAGAGAAATATATAACCTAATATGATAAGCATGGGAAACATAAAATAATTGGAATAAATATTATGTTGAATGATACATTCAACTGAAACTAAGATCATAATATAGTGACCCATACACCTCATATATAAATATTTCATATAAATAAATTAATATCTATTATATAACATTAGAATATTTTCCAAAATAATATAGGTCATGTGCCTTTGGAAACATAGATATATAAACATATTTCCATAAGAGATATAAATAGCTTCTGACTTAGTTATTCCAAACAAGTAACCTTTCTATAAATATCAATATTAAAACTATTATTAATAGCCTTGGGAATGGAATCATAATAATTAATGAGATTATATTCCTAGAAATGGTAAAATGTGGATGTATCAAGGATCATTAGATCAGAACATGTGCATTTGGGTATGAGAACATGATCTCAAAATTATAATAACATACACATCCAATATAGATTATAATCTCGAATCATGGAATGAATATTGATAGTTCATAAGACATAAATTATAAATGAATAAAATAACATGATTTTAGAGAGAAAAACATTGGAAATGACTTAATTTTTTGGTATACACTTACACATAGAAAATCATTTCAATATTTAAAGCTTATTTACAAGACTATATTGGATTTGGTTCCCTACCCATTCCATTATATCGTTATTCAAGGTTAACTTATAATACTATCATAGTAGGTGAATTCTCTTAACGATCAGGTTTAATCCCCATTGTAATATTTATTATCTAATGAGATATCCAGATTTATGAAATACATTGAAGGGATATATAATTTCTGGACCACCCATCAGATAATTTAAATAATAAATATGTGTGGTATACGATCAAAAAATATTCATCATTTAATTTACCATAGAAAAATGGGTTTCATAGTCATTTAATCATAGAATCACAATATAACCAATTTGAAAATAAATAGGTTTCATAAAGGTTTTAACATAGCTTACATAACCCACCGAAAAGAAAAGGGTTTCACAGAATCACCCTTAAATCCCCAATATCAAAAACCAAAGATATAATTAAATTGGATGGTATTATAGGATTTTATTACTATTAAATCGTATGTATCATCACAGATTTAATTGTAGATGAAAAATGCCTTTAAAAGAACACTGGAACATTTCTTGAGAAAAATACCCTTTTCACTTGGAATAACTTGTTTAAAATATATAACTTCTGAAAATATAAAATAAAATATTTTATTCTAAATGAACCTTGGAAAATTATAAATAAATATTAAATAATTTAGAGGTCATGATGGTGAGAAATTCCATTCATGATGTTCACATTAAATTAGAGATTCCTTTCACCTTTTCTGTAAAAATTGAAAAGTACCCCATCCAAAAAAATATTAGATTATTAATTAATTTTTTTAAAAGTTAAAATTAAGTAAAAATGACTTTAATAATATTTGGAAAATAATAAAAAATTATTGAAAAAATTTCATGAAAAATTGGATATGGAAGAATAGGGAGTTTTGATCGAAGAGAGAAACAAATTCAATTTTCAGTACAAAAAAATCACATTGGTATCTTGAGTTTTTAAAGATATGAAAATGAAAGTGCAAAATGAAATATTATGAAATAACTATTGGGTAAAAAAATTCATGATATTCTTGAGATATATTTCATAAAAGTTCATCATCTTATACATGATAAAAAATATTTTTAGAAACAAAGAGATTGTAAAAAAAATACCTCACATCGAGTTTGACTTACTTCAAAAGCACACTAACCTCCTTTATAATAATTGTAAAATTTTTATAATTTTATACTATAATATTTTAAATATTTATAATATCCAATTTGGACCACTTAAAATTTTTTAACACCAACTTAGTAGTAATTATCTATTAAAACCGTCATTTCTTTGTGTTAATTGTTTCCTTTTTCATGAGAATTTCAGTTTAGTAGGTCATATTATTTAACACATTTCATACTTGAACTAAATATATAATTTTAATCTTGATTTAAATATCATATAAACTCATTATATATATTGAGTCCTTAATAAAATATGTATACATAAAAATAAATTACACCATCCACATAGATGGTCAGTCATAAATACACATGAACGTTGTATTCAAATTTAAATGGATGCAATGAAAGAAAGATAAATAATAACTAACACATATATAATAATTATTATATTATATATATTATCTATATGCATTAAATATATCCTTATTACCATCCATGTGAAGCAGCAAGGAAAAAACAAATCACATCGCTTTGTAGAGGTGTTAGTCCACACGTATACATGAGAGATGTTATCATTTTCCATGGGATGGGAAGGTAAGAATATAGATATGATATTATAATTCTATAAGATTAATTATATCATAAATATAATATGTAAACAGTAAAACCATTATAATGACCTTCCATGAAATATTATGATGGAAAATGAATTATATCACTATGTGCATGCTATATTCCACACATATGAATGAATAATACATTTACTACCCATTTGAGGGAATAAATGGTTGATATTGGTGGTCAAATAATCCTAATAACACTTAAGTATATTATGTTTACTAAAATTATTAATTTATGATGAATACCACATATTAAGAGGAGTAAAAATAAGAAATAATTTGAAAGAGGATGGGTAGGAAGACTACATATTATTAGATATGCCTCATTTATATACCTTATTAAGGACCATTTTAATGGTATTTTATGAGAAAAACACCCTTATTTGAGTATAGAAGAATAAAATAATTTTTTTAGGTTATGGTCAATCTAGGTTTCTTAAAATGGTGTAAATTAAATTGAGAATGAGTGTCCTTTTATATGGGAGAGAAAGGATAGTCATGCAATTATAAATAAGAATTAAATATAATTAATGTATTTTATATGTATAAAGATTCTCTATATCCATGAATTCAAATAAAAAGAGTATATGTTATAAATAACATCAATAAAATTATATTTTTGTAGGGGTTTCATTCATTTTATGCCTTATCTTGTTGGTTAACCCTTTGATTAAACAATTTTAACTATAAATGTTGTAATATATTTTTCAATCCTCAAGGGTTTTGATTTTACTTATAACACTACTACAAAATAGAAAATTAATAGTTCTAGGATGAGCCTTTATCAGTGATCAAAAATCACTAATTATCAGAGCGCGATTAAATTCCATTGGATTTTCATTGTGCTTGAGAAGATATGATAAAGGGGAACTTTATCAATCATTATAAATGCATGAATAAAGGAAGCCTTTATTAATGATATTAGAAGTAATGATAAACAACACCATTTATTAATGATTTTGTTTAGTAATAATAAAGGGTCCCTTTATCAATGCTACTAAAAGTTCTAATAAAGGAAGACTTTATCAGCTCTTTTAAAAGATCTAATAAAGGGGAATATTATAGTGTTCTATAATATTACATTGCAGCAACATAACTAGAACCAGAAAGTAAAACAATTAAGTATAAATTATGAATTAAAATGAAGTAAAATTAATATCACAAATACATGAAAATACACTATATTATAGAGAAAAATGAAGCACCAATATAAAAGAACAAACCAACCATATTTGTGAAAAATAACTCACATATATAAGAATAAAATTCTATTGTTAGTTGTAATATAAAAAACAAATTAAATAGAAGATGTTTATTTTTAATTAAACATTGAGTCTTACTAGGAACCATGTGAATTATACTAAGTTGAAGTTAATTATTGATAATCACACCACTTCTTATTCATCTTAAATAATTATCTATGTAAAAATTAACTAAATAAGTATAAGATAAAAATAATAAACAAATTGATTATGTAATAGAATATAGAATGATAAGAAAAAAATCAAGGATCAATTGCTTGGTTTTGGTGATGTGATGCATGTTTTAAAATAAAATGACACTTCTATATTAAAAAGACGCACTTGGATTTGTACTGGTCGCACCTAGAATTAGATACAGGTTAGTATGATTCCTATACATCTTAGATGACTATTTTATTTTTTTACAAAAGTATCAAAACAATTTGAATATGTTTACTTCATTTCGAGTTCATCACTTATTATAAAAAAAATCATTTTAAACTAGAAACATGCACTTTGAGTCACACTGGTCATATAAAGTGTCAGTTTAATATTAGTCTAATTCCTAAACACCACAAATGAAATATTTATCATTTTCATAAACTATTAAAATAATCTGAGAGTGTTTTCTCCATTTTTAATGAGTGACACTTTTGGAACTAAAAAGTCAATTTTATATTGATAATAGGCACTTTTTATCATAATGGGCACATCATGTATCTGGTTGTTATAAATCTGATTACTATACATAAAAAATGACTTATGTATCATTTTCCTAAAGTATCAAAACAATACTAATGAATTTTTTACGTATTGATTATTTCAAATGTCTTTTTTACTAAAATTAATGCCAATTTTAAATAAAATGATTGGATTGGAGTCATACCTATCACACCGTGTGTTGAATTGAGCTGGAACTAACTAATAAATGTCTCAAATGTCTTATGGATCCTTTTCCTAATGTATCAAAACAAGTTGAATGTGTTTTCATGGATTTGAGTATGTGACTTGTGTTTTTTTCTTCTAAAATGTCATTTTAAATTAAAAACATACACTTTGAGTCATACCAGTCACATCGTATGTTGGTTTGATGTGAGAGTTTCTAATTCACATTAAAAATTATTTCTAAATCATTTTTCAAAATTATAAAAATAATATGATCACTTTTTCTTAGTTTTCAATGAGTTTAACTTTTTGAACTAAAATATCAATTATCAAGTGATAACTGACTCTTTGAGTAATACTAGGCACATAATGTATTAGATTGAGTTGTGGGTGATTCCTACACATTAATAATAAAGTATTGAAATTTTTTATTTAAGTATAAGAACAATATGAATTGTTTTTCATATATTTGAGTATGTGGTTTGTGTTTTCTTACTAATAATATAGTCAATTTTAAGTAAGAAGAAGCACATAGAGTCATACGAGTCACACCATGCACATGGTTTAGTTTTGATTACTTTATAAAAATCCAAAATGACTTATGGATCATTTTAAAAAAGTATGAAAACAATATGAATGTGTTTTCCTAGTTTTGATTACATCACTTGTGTTTGTTACTAAAAAGTCATTTTAAAATGGAAACAGATAATTTGAGTAAAACTGGTCACATCATATGTTTTTTTACATTAGAAAAATTCATGCACATTAAAAATTACTTCAGAATAATTTTCCTAAATTATCAAGATAATATAACTTCTTTTTCTCGTTTTTGAGTGAGTTGCAAAATTTGAACTAAAATACCAATTTTAAATTGATATCAGACAAATTGAGTCACACTGATCACATCATGTATTAAATTGAGTTGAAAGAAATTAAAAAAATTTCAATATGAATTTTGGATAATTTTCATAAAGTATGAAAACAAAATGATTGTGTTTTCTCAGTTTTCAGTATGTTAGATTACTTTTTTACTAAAATTGATGTCAATTTAAAATAAAAAACCACACTTAGAGTCAAAACGGTCTCACCATGAATTGAATTGAGGTGATGATGCTTCCTACATGTACGAAATGAATTTTTTATCTTTTTATTATTTTATAAAGATCATCCAAACTCATTTGCTCAGGTTTGACTATCTCACTGGTGTATTTTTTTTTAAAAATCATTTTAAATTGGAAGCAAACACTTTGAGTAATATTAGTCACATCATGTATCAATTTTATGTGAGAATAATTTCTACACATAAAAAAATAAATTATGATTTTTCATAAATAATCAATACAATCTGAGTTATTTTTCTCAGTTTTCAGTTAGTATCATTTTTTGAATTGAAATGTCAATTTTTTCTGATAACAGACACATTGAGTCATACCGGGAACATAGTGTATTAGATTGAGGTGAAGCTGATTTTTACACATCAAAAATGTACTGTGAATAATTTTATAAAATTATTAATATAATATGAATGTGTTTTCTTGGTTTTGAGTATATCTATAACAACCCACACTTTACATACATTTTTAATACTTCAAAAATTGAAGCACACTTATTACAACATATGACAAAACCACAAAGGACCGTATAGGTATAGTGTCTTTAGAAACTGGGAAACATAAACAACTGGTTCATAAATCTTCTACAGTGTCTCCCATTTATTTCATCATATCTAGGGTCCCTTTTAGCATATTCTACTTAATATCCATCTTCCTGACCTGGGGAAAAGAAAACATAAAAGGGTGAGCTCAAATGCTCAGCAAGGGCAAATAAAGGAAATAAAAATCATATCATATCTTTTTGAAAATCAAAACCTGCAAAAGAGATCATAATATCTTAACATGGAATAAATCATAGAAGTGAAAATGAGATCCCCAAAATCATAACATAAAACTTGAAACTTTGTGGCATGCACACATAATCATGGAAATCAGTTCTTGTTAGTCATGGCTCATTGCCAAGACTATCTTAGTGGACAAAGTCCCTTTCTGAACCGAGTTCACTCCTCGTTTCAGTCCTATTTCACTGAACCGAAATAACCTTCCGTTCCAGCCATGTCTATCTCATGATATATAAAATCATTACCCAATTCATTGGAGGGAGATATAGGTCCCACCCATCTTATAATGAATCCTTTCTTATGTGTGCCACATAATCATAAAACATACATCATCGCATAACACATATAACAAAAATGGGATTCTTGAAACATCATGACATCATAAATCAATTCATATAAGATAATGGAATTCATAAAAATAATTCCATCACAACATGATCAAATCAATGTAATAATAGGGATAAAAACAGAACCCTTTATTATCTTAGATGGAAAATAATTTTGATAAAACACTTGAACTTCATTCTTGAGGAAAATATCCTTTCTTCTTCAAAAACATTTTTTCCTTTCATAACATGTCATACAACTTTAAAATAAAAGAAGTTGATTAAAAATAAACTTGAAAACTTGTAAAGGAAGCTTCTTGGAAATAATGTTTTAAAAATCCATTCATGCCGTATAAGTTAAAAAAAACATTCTTCGTACTTTTGTCGGAAAAGTCAATAAGTACCTCATACGGAAAAACGACAAAAGATTCCTTTCATATTATTTACTAAAAACTCACCTAAGGGTAAAATTGGATTTAAACTATTGCAAGTGGATGGAAACAATATTTCATAATGAGGGAACATGGATGTGGATGATAAAATACACCCCAGTAAATACTTACGAATAAACAATCTCGGATAAAAATGAGATTGTGATATTTCCCTTACCTTAGGTCCGATTAGCTTTGTATGTGTCCGAAGCTCCTGTATAATGGTTTAAATAATGTTATTGACTTATTCCAGAATCATACATATTTATATGATATCATATATGGTCATATTATTAGCTTCTTGTTAGTAATATTTCATTGTTACTTGTTACTCGGGTCTTTATAACTTTTTGTTCTTATGCGTGTTTTGTCGAATAAATTCTTATTCTTATCTTTAGGTTATAGATAATTCATTTCCAGAATGGTATTAGTGTAGTATATACCATATTCATTTATTCAATTCATTTATATAATCATTATGAAATGAAGATCATGTAGAACGAGTCGCATCACATCGTGGAGACGGTATTCCGTACGTACGCACGAGTGATGATATCATTCCTATGATCGTGGAATTGTATTGGAGTATATATATATTATTTCAGTATCAATATTACTTCATAATAATCATATTTAGTTACTCATTACACCATTATACCCATCCTTGTAAGGTGATGGTGGAAAATAGATTACACCACGGCGTGGAGACGGTATTCCGTACGTACGCACGCGCGGTGATTTCATTTTTCCGTAGGATGGATAGAAGGTGAATTAGGGTTGTTTCATATTTATAATAACATATCAGTATGTAAGTAATACTGATGTTATTACTTTATCATGAAACAACTAAATAAGAAGAAGTTGAAGAAGAAAGAAATTGAAAAGATCGGTAATGGATATTACCTCTTCTTTGGAACGCTTCTTTGAATCCTCCACTTAAGGAACTAAGATTGGTCTTTGGAGAAGACCAGGACCTCTAGGATTATTCTAGGAAAGTGGAGAGGAGAAAATGTCAGGGGTTGGCCGAGCTTGAGTGCTCAAATTGGTGTGAGGAGGAGGGGGAGGAGGTGCCCTTTTATAAGGGAGGAGAGGGGCACCTTAGGAATATCTCAAAATATTATTTTATATTAAAGTCAAAATCGGTTTATAATGGTTCGAAAGGGTCTTATTTCGAAGCTAAAGTGGGGATGGGTCGAAATCCTATCAACCAATAGGATTTAGACAAGTTTAGGATATTATTTTAACCTTATCAATTAGATTTAACTCTAAGTTAATTAATTTAACTTTTACCGTGTCTTTTTGTTTTCTTTCACTATATGGTTAATAAACTTACTATAACATGCCAAACGAACCCCAAATTGTTTATTATTAATATATATATCCTTATCTAAGTCATTTGGCCGAACCTTAGATTTTTAGGAATAAACTAACAATTAATAATATAATATTTGATTTAAAAATTATTTTGTGTCAATTTTGACACTATTTGATATATGATTTTTGTGAAAGTCATAACAGAATTATATGTTCGAACCAAGTTGTTTAAATCAACAATAATATATCATAGTAACCTATAAAATTAATGGAATTCATAAAAAGTCTCAAATTACATTTATTTTGGTATTTATATTATCCATTTTGTCAATATTTCATTAATAAGATAATTACTGCATCATCTTTGTGTCATAAATAAATTAAATTATTTGATGTCTAAAAATTACAAATAAAATACCATCATGTAGGAAATCTTTTTAGCTTTCTAATGAATATTTACAATCGAACTTATCTTATGTATAACCCCATATTAAAAATGATTTACTTATTAAACATTGATTTTAACTATTTTAACCCTTCTTTAAATAAATTAATAATAAATGTCCTATTCTAATCCAAGTGGGACTAAATGGTCATATTTTATTCCTAAGTTTGTTTTTGGTAGAATTACACTTTTCCAATAGAATTAGAACATGTGTTAAGGTAATATTGATATCATATTTACCCTTAGTTACCCTATTTACTATTAACCGCGGTAAAAATAGTAAAAAGTTACTATTCACCAAAAAATTATTTTCATCTCATTGAACCACATTTTAGTCCTTGATATTAACCGTGTCTCTCGGATTTTCGAAATTCCATTCACAGAAGCGGTAAAATTAAGTTTTATGCAAAATTCAGTTTTTAACCTACCACTTAGTGGTTTCACTATTCATCAAAAATTGAAAGTTTTCAGAAAAATACCAAAATTTCACCCTAGGCTAATTTCGATATTCTGAGTCCAAAAATGAAGTCCATTTTGAAAAATAAAATTTATAAAATTTCAAAAAGTGGTTATTACTATTCATAACGGTTAGTTTTAATAGCATATTGTTGTTTAGTGAAACTCGGTATTGCGTACGACGCAAGCTATCGAGGAAGGTCGCGATTGCGTGTAAAGCAAGTCAAGCAAGTGTTGTGTAGAAAAAGATTCCTTTGATAATTTATATAACATAAAAGTCTCGGGTGTTACATTCTACCCCCCTTAAAAAGAATTTTGCCCTCGAAATTCGTCACTTTGTAACAAACAGATGAGGATACTTCTCCCTCATCATATCCTCAAGCTCCCATGTAGCTTCTTCAAGTTGGTGGTTCCTCCATAAAACTTTCACCAAGCGAGTGGTCTTGTTTCGTAGGACTTTTTCGCTACGATCCAGAATCTCTATCGGCTGTTCTTCATAAGAAAGATCTTGCTCCAGCGGTACAACTTCTGAGCTGAGTACATGTGAAGGATCTGGTATGTACTTTCTCAGGAGAGATACATGGAACACATCGTGAACTTGAGAGAGATTCGGTGGAAGCGCCAATCGGTAAGCTACCTTCCCAACACGATCCAGTATTTCAAAAGGACCGATATATCTAGGGATCAACTTCCCCTTCTTTCAAAATATCATAACCCTCTTCCAGGGAGATATTCGTAAGAACACTTTATCACCCACTTCAAACTCTAGGTCTTTTCTTCGGTTGTCGGCATAACTTTTCTGTCGACTCTGAGCTGCTCTTATGTGTTGTTGAATAGATCTGACCTTTTCTGCCATTTCATCAACGAGATCAGGTCCTAATAGCTTTCTTTCCCCAACTTCATCCCAGCAAGTTGGAGTCCTGCATTTCTTTCCATAGAGAGCTTCATAAGGAGCCATCTGAATACTGGAGTGAAAGCTATTATTATAAGAAAATTCCACCAAAGGTAGGTGTTGATCCCAACCTCCTTTGAAATCCATAGAGCAAGCTCTCAACATATCTTCTAGGGTTTGAATTGTTCTCTCAGACTGACCGTCTGTCTGGGGATGATAAGCAGTGCTGAAACTCAACTCTGTATCCAGAGTATGCTGAAGACTTCGCCAGAACTTCGAGGTAAATCTCGGATCTCGATCAGATATAATAGAAAGTGGTACTCCATGCAATCTTACCACTTCCTTTATATATATCCTGGCAAGCTGATCTAGAGAGAAATCCTCTCTAATAGCAATGAAGTGTGCAGACTTTGTAAGACGATCAACTATGACCCAGATAGCATTATTGCCTTTGGATGTTTTAGGAAGTCCTGTGACAAAGTCCATAGGGATGTTTTCCCATTTCCATTCGGGTATGGGTAATGGTTGTAACATCCCCTTAGACTTCTGTCTCTCAGCTTTAACTTGTTGACAAACCAAGCATCGAGAGACATATTCAGCAACATCTCTTTTCATTCCATCCCACCAGAAGTACTCTTTCAGGTCCCTATACATCTTCGTGCTTCCGGGATGAATAGAGAATGAAGAACTATGAGCCTCATCCAGCAGCTCTTTCTTTAATTCGGGGATGGGAGGAACACAAACCCGATTCCTGAACTTTATTATCCCATCACAATCAAGGTTGAATTCAGGAACATTTCTCACCTTCTTTTGTAACTCGACATCTTCTTTCTGTGCCTCTTTAATCTTCACATGTATAGATGGTTGAACATTCATTTGAGAAAGATAAGATTTTTCCCCTTCCATTATAATTCCAAGATCCATCCTTTGTAAATCCATAAATATTGGATCTTTTGTGATCCTCATCATGGATAAACTAGCATGGTCTTGTCGACTTAATGCATCTGCCACCTTGTTTGCTTTCCCAGGGTGGTAATGGATTGAGCAGTCATAATCCTTAATCAGCTCCAAACATCTTCTTTGACGCATATTCAACTCCTTTTGTGTGAAAATATACTTTAAACTTTTATGATCAGTATAAATATCACACCTTTCACCATAAAGGTAATGCCTCCAAATCTTTAATGCAAAGATTACCGCAGCTAACTCCAAATCATGTGTTGGGTAATTTTGCTCATGGATTTTCAACTGTCGTGAGGCATAAGCTATCACCATATCATTTTGCATAAGAACACACCCCAATCCCTTCTTGGATGCATCACTGTAGATCACAAACCTTTCTCCACTACAAGGCAGTGTGAGCACAGGTGCACTGGATAACCTTCTTTTCAACTCCTTGAAATTCTCTTCACATTCCTCTGTCCAGACAAACTTAACTCCTTTCCGAGTCAACTTGGTGAGTGGATTAGATAATCGTGAAAAATCTTTTACAAAACGTCGATAATATCCAGCCAAACCAAGAAAACTTCGGATCTCAGTTACTGTTGTTGGTCTTGACCATCTTTCGATAACCTCTGTTTTTGCTGGATCCACAGATATCCCCTCTTTTGAGATTATATGACCCAAAAATGCAACTTTTTGAAGCCAAAATTCACACTTGGTAAATTTGGCATAAAGCTTCTCCTTTCTCAGGGTCTTCAATATAATTCCCAAGTGATCTTCATGCTCTTCCTTGCTCTTTGAATAGACAAGAATATCGTCTATAAAGACTACCACAAATTGATCAATATAGTCTCTAAAGACTCTATTCATTAGATCCATGAAGATAGCAGGGGCATTAGTAAGACCAAATGGCATCACTATAAATTCATTGTGTCCATACCTTGTACGGAAAGCCGTCTTTGTTATATCCTCCCTTTTGACCCTTAATTGATGATACCCTGAACGAAGATCAATCTTGGAAAAGTATTGAGCTCCGCGTAGTTGGTCAAATAAGTCATCAATGCGTGGGAGAGGATATTTGTTCTTGATAGTGATCTTGTTAAGTTCTCGATAATCAATGCAGAGTCTCATTGATCCATCTTTCTTCTTAACAAATAGAACAGGTGCTCCCCAAGGTGACGCACTAGGGCGTATGAATCCCTTATCAAGATTCTCTTGGAGTTGCTTCTTCAATTCCTGCAACTCAATTGGGGCCATTCTATAAGGTGTCTTTGAAATAGGCAAAGCACCCGGTACGAGTTCTATTGAAAACTCAACTTCACGATTTGGTGGAAGACCCGGTAATTCCTCCGGAAAGACATCATCAAACTCCCGTACAATGGGCATATTCTTAATCGTGAGTTTCTCACCAACTATTTGAGATAAATAACCTTCATTTAGTGGAATCAATACCCATAAGATGGAAGAAATTTCCACTGGAAGGTTATGTTCATCCTTGCATTGATAGATGATCGTAGGTTGATCTGGAATATGAAATGTGACTTCCCTTCTTTGGCAATTGATATGAGCTCCATGTAGAGAAAGCCAATCCATGCCAAGAATCACATCAAATTCCACTAAAGGAAGGATCACAAGATTTGCAGGAAGCACTTTCCCACAAACTTCGATCGGAGAAGAATTATAAACTTCTGATGCGATTGATGTGCCATTAGGTGTTGTCACAGCTAACTCAACATCTAATTGTTGAGGTAGTACGGTGATACCCTTAGAAAAGTCTTCAGAAATAAAAGAGTGGGTGGATCCAGAATCAAATAAAACATTTGCTACTTTAGAGTGGATGGTAAGTGTACCTTTCACCACATCGTTATCGTACTCCACATCGCTGATAGAAATTGCACGTGACTTTCCTTTGTCTTTAGCTTTAAGAGTTTGTTGACGTCGACCATCATCATCAACCCTTGGATTTGGGCATTGATTGGCATAATGCCCCATCTCCTTGAACTTGAAACATTGAAGTGTAGTAGGTTCATTCTGTGTATCCCTTCCTTTGTTTGCATCATTAGACATCTTCTTCCCATTATCACGGCATTCAAATGCCCGATGACCTTATTTTCCACATTTAAAACATTTACTTGTCCCTTTAAGACAACTCCCTCCATGTTTCTTTCCACACTTTGAGCATAAGGGAAAGTTCATCTTCTTTTCAGTGTGCTCTTTAGATTTTTCTTTGAATTCCATCTTCCTCTTCTTATCAAACCCATGTGACTGATGGGTTACTCCAATCTCCATCTCGACTTTGAGAGCACATCGAACGATTTCCTCGTAGCTATTGAAGTCCCTTATGGCTAACGCCCTTCGAAGACTTGGTTTTAAGCCACTAAAGAATCAATCGATCTTACTCTCAGGTTGGATAATAATACCAGAAGCGTACCTTGAAAGTCTTGTAAAATTTGCTTCATAGGTACTAACAGATTCATCATCCCTTTGCTTCAGTTCAAGAAACTCTTTCTCCATCTTTGTTCGGAGAATACGAGGGAAGTACTTATTGAAAAATAAGTTCTTGAACTCGTCCCATTCCATAGACTCAATTTCATCCCTTTGCCTTGTATTCTTAACAAGATTCCACCATTGATCAGCATCTCCTTCCAAACGGTACACTGCTAGGATGACTTTATCATGTTCAGAACATTGAAGAACTGAAAATATCTTTTCAGTAGTACTAATCCATTGTTCAGCAACTAATGGATCAGTAGACCCGCTGAAAGATGGTGGACGCTGCCTCATGAAGGATTCAACAGAATGTTGCCCCCTCCTTTGTTCGTTTGGAAATCCTGCACGATTCATAGCTTGAGAAAGTTGTGTGAGCATGGCTACAAGATTTTGCATTCCAGCTCCCATATCGTTTGGTTGCTCAGGGGGACAATCATTGCATTGCCCATCACATTCCGCATTAACACGGTTCCTTCGGGTTCCAGCCATTGACTAAAACCAAGAAGAATAGTGTGAGCAACACTAATTATAATAGGAAACCACATAATTCAAGAATAAAATTTTCATGCTTAAGGTCTTATCCTAGGTTATTCAAGGCCATTTCTAAAACACTAAGATTGTGTTCTATGCTTAGACTTATCCTTAGGGTTCTTACTAAGGCTTTCACATCCTAGTTTCCAAAGGTTGACTATACCTTTCCTCTGATACCAACTATAACAACCCACACTTTACATACATTTTTAATACTTCAAAAATTGAAGCACACTTATTACAACATATGACAAAACCACAAAGGACCGTATAGGTATAGTGTCTTTAGAAACTGGGAAACATAAACAACTGGTTCATAAATCTTCTACAGTGTCTCCCATTTATTTCATCATATCTAGGGTCCCTTTTAGCATATTCTACTTAATATCCATCTTCCTGACCTGGGGAAAAGAAAACATAAAAGGGTGAGCTCAAATGCTCAGCAAGGGCAAATAAAGGAAATAAAAATCATATCATATCTTTTTGAAAATCAAAACCTGCAAAAGAGATCATAATATCTTAACATGGAATAAATCATAGAAGTGAAAATGAGATCCCCAAAATCATAACATAATACTTGAAACTTTGTTGCATGCACACATAATCATGGAAATCAGTTCTTGTTAGTCATGACTCATTGCCAAGACTATCTTAGTGGACAAAGTCCCTTTCTGAACCGAGTTCACTCCTCGTTTCAGTCCTGTATCACTGAACCGAAATAACCTTCCGTTCCAGCCATGTCTATCTCATGAGATATAAAATCATTACCCAATGCATTGGAGGGAGATATAGGTCCCACCCATCTTATAATGAATCCTTTCTTATGTGTGCCACATAATCATAAAACATACATCATCGCATAACACATATAACAAAAATGGGATTCTTGAAACATCATGACATCATAAATCAATTCATATAAGATAATGGAATTCATAAAAATAATTCCATCACAACATGATCAAATCAATGTAATAATAGGGATAAAAACAGAACCCTTTATTATCTTAGATGGAAAATAATTTTGATAAAACACTTGAACTTCATTCTTGAGGAAAATATCCTTTCTTCTTCAAAAACATTTTTTCCTTTCATAACATGTTATACAACATTAAAATAAAAGAAGTTGATTAAAAATAAACTTGAAAACTTGTAAAGGAAGCTTCTTGGAAATAATGTTTTAAAAATCCATTCATGCCGTATAAGTTAAAAAAACATTCTTCGTACTTTTGTCGGAAAAGTCAAAAAGTACCTCGTACGGAAAAACGACAAAAGATTCCTTTCATATTATTTACTAAAAACTCACCTAAGGGTAAAATTGGATTTAAACTATTGCAAGTGGATGGAAACAATATTTCATATTGAGGGAACATGGATGTGGATGATAAAATACACCCCAGTAAATACTTACGAATAAACAATCTCGGATAAAAATGAGATTGTGATATTTCCCTTACCTTAGGTCCGATTAGCTTTGTACGTGTCCGAAGCTCCTGTATAATGGTTTAAATAATGTTATTGACTTATTCCAGAATCATACATATTTATATGATATCATATATGGTCATATTATTAGCTTCTTGTTAGTAATATTTCATTGTTACTTGTTACTCGGGTCTTTATAACTTTTTGTTCTTATGCGTGTTTTGTCGAATAAATTCTTATTCTTATCTTTAGGTTATAGATAATTCATTTCCAGAATGGTATTAGTGTAGTATATACCATATTCATTTATTCAATTCATTTATATAATCATTATGAAATGAAGATCATGTAGAACGAGTCGCATCACATCGTGGAGACGGTATTCCGTACGTACGCACGAGTGATGATATCATTCCTATGATCGTGGAATTGTATTGGAGTATATATATATTATTTCAGTATCAATATTACTTCATAATAATCATATTTAGTTACTCATTACACCATTATACCCATCCTTGTAAGGTGATGGTGGAAAATAGATTACACCACGGCGTGGAGACGGTATTCCGTACGTACGCACGCGCGGTGATTTCATTTTTCCGTAGGATGGATAGAAGGTGAATTAGGGTTGTTTCATATTTATAATAACATATCAGTATGTAAGTAATACTGATGTTATTACTTTATCATGAAACAACTAAATAAGACGAAGTTGAAGAAGAAAGAAATTGAAAAGATCGGTAATGGATATTACCTCTTCTTTGGAACGCTTCTTTGAATCCTCCACTTAAGGAACTAAGATTGGTCTTTGGAGAAGACCAGGACCTCTAGGATTATTCTAGGAAAGTGGAGAGGAGAAAATGGCAGGGGTTGGCCGAGCTTGAGTGCTCAAATTGGTGTGAGGAGGAGGGGGAGGAGGTGCCCTTTTATAAGGGAGGAGAGGGGCACCTTAGGAATATCTCAAAATATTATTTTATATTAAAGTCAAAATCGGTTTATAATGGTTCCAAAGGGTCTTATTTCGAAGCTAAAGTGGGGATGGGTCGAAATCCTATCAACCAATAGGATTTAGAAAAGTTTAGGGTATTATTTTAACCTTATCAATTAGATTTAACTCTAAGTTAATTAATTTAACTTTTACCGTGTCTTTTTGTTTTCTTTCACTATATGGTTAATACACTTACTATAACATGCCAAACGAACCCCAAATTGTTTATTATTAATATATATATCCTTATCTAAGTCATTTGGCCGAACCTTAGATTTTTAGGAATAAAATAACAATTAATAATATAATATTTGATTTAAAAACTATTTTGTGTCAATTTTGACACTATTTGATATATGATTTTTATGAAAGTCATAACAGAATTATATGTTCGAACCAAGTTGATTAAATCAACAATAATATATCATAGTAACCTAGAAAATTAGTGGAATTCATAAAAAGTCTCAAATTACATTTATTTTGGTATTTATATTATCAATTTTGTCAATATTTCATTAATAAGATAATTACTGCATCATCTTTGTGTCATAAATAAATTAAATTATTTGATGTCTAAAAATTACAAATAAAATACCCTCATGTAGGAAATCGTTTTAGCTTTCTAATGAATATTTACAATCGAAATTATCTTATGTATAACCCCATATTAAAAATGATTTACTTATTAAACTTTGATTTTAACTATTTTAACCCTTCTTTAAATAAATTAATAATAAATGTCCTATTCTAATCCAAGTGGGCCTAAATGGTCATATTTTATTCCTAAGTTTGTTTTTGGTCGAATTACACTTTTCCAATAGAATTAGGACATGTGTTAAGGTAATATTGATATCATATTTACCCTTAGTTACCCTATTTACTATTAACCGCGGTAAAAATAGTAAAAAGTTACTATTCACCAAAAAATTATTTTCATCTCATCGAACCACATTTTAGTCCTTGATATTAACCGTGTTTCTCGGATTTTAGAAATTCCATTCACAGAAGCGGTAAAATTACGTTTTATGCAAAATTCAGTTTTTAACCTACCACTTAGTGGTTTCACTATTCATCAAAAATTGAAAGTTTTCAGAAAAATACCAAAATTTCACCCTAGGCTAATTTCGATATTCTAAGTCCAAAAATGAAGTCCATTTTGAAAAATAAAATTTATAAAATTTCAAAAAGTGGTTATTACTATTCATAACGGCTAGTTTTAATAGCATATTGTTGTTTAGTGAAACTCGGTATTGCGTACGACGCAAGCTATCGAGGAAGGTCGCGATTGCGTGTTAAGCAAGTCAAGCAAGTGTTGTGTAGAAAAAGATTCCTTTGATAATTTATATAACATAAAAGTCTCGGGTGTTACAATATCGATTGTCTATTTTACTAAATTTAATGTCAATATTTATAAAAAGATGAATTGGGAGTCAAACTAGTCACACCAAGGATAAAATAATGGTGAATAATATTATTACACATCCCAAATTACATATGTATCATTTTACTAATGTATAAAAATAATATTAATTTGTTTTCATAGTTTTGAGTATGTAACTTATGTTTTTTTACTAAAATGTCATTTTAAACTGAAAACACCCACTTTGAGTCATACCAATCACATCATGTGCCATTTTCACATGAGACTAATAACTATAAATCAAAAATGACTTATGAATCATTTTAAATAATTATCAAGACAATCCAAGCATGAATTTCTTTGTTTTCATTAAGTGAAACATTTTGAAAAAATATGAATTTTAAACTTATAACTGACCCATTGAGTCATACTAGGCATGTCATGTATCTGATTGAGGTGAGGATAATTATTACATATAAAAAATGACTTGGGGATCTTTATAATAAAGTAAAAAATAAATATGAATACTTTTTCTTAGTTTTGATTATTTAATATTTCCTTCTTACAAAAATTAATGACAATTTAAAAAAAGTTGTACTTAGAGTCATACCAATCCCATCGTCTGTCAGATCAAGGAAAGACTGATTCCTACACATTCAAAATTAAATATGGATCATTATATTACAGTATAAAAAAATAATAATTAATTTTCTTTGTTCATAGTACATCACATTTTTTCTTTTTCTAAAAAATCATTTTAAACTAGAAACACGCACTTTGAGTCAAACTAGTCACATCATGTGTCTGTTTGGTGTGAGAATGATTACTAATAATAAAAATTATATATGAATTTTTTTCCTAATTTTTCAAGTCAGTATGAAAATATTTTCTTAGTTTTCAATAAATCTATTGACTTTTTTAATAAAATAAATGTAAATTTAAAATAAAAAGTCATAGTTGGAGTCATACTAGGCACATCGTGCATCAGTTTGAGGTGCGACAGATTATTACACAAAAAATGACTTATTTATTATTTTAAAAAATTATAAATACAATATTAAATCATTTTATTTTTTATGTGATGTCTATTTTGAAATAAAATGTAAAATATAAACTGAAAAAATACATTCTATGTCAGATTGGTCATAGTGTGCTCCCGATTGAGGGGCACCTGATTGATTATGTAATGTATGTTTTAGTTTAAACCATATTATTCAAGACATAAAAGAATGAAATGTTCCATTTAGATGGAATAAGAAACCACATGTTTTTTGAAACACCTTATCCAAAAACAACATGTTCTCCCTTTTCTGGATTTCTGCCGATGAGTGAAGGAAAAATATAAATTCCCAAAATATCCCTATAAATAATAATAATAATAATAGTACTTATAATAATAATTGGATATTTTTTATGTAAAATAACTCAAAAATAATATATAAAAAGGTGACAATATTCACTAAATATGTAGACATAATTCACCCTTTCATGATGGTTGTATAAATTTTTGACTTATTTTGTTTTTTTGTTATCACAATTGTATCCTTGAAGTCCAATCTATTACAAGAACAAGTAGCTTCAATGAAACTACCCCAAATCGAGTAAAATAGTCATCCTCTATAATAAAATTGTTATTATACTAGTAATACTATAATAAAAAAATTAAACATAAATATAAAAAAATACATTAGTAAAATGTAAATTTTATACTTCCATCCAATGGCCTGAAGGCCTTCGAATATTTTTTGTTATTGATAAAACCCCCTTTTAAGGGAAGAAGGGGGAAACCCAAAGGACATCATCGACATAGGACAAACACACCCAAGGACAAAGAAGGTGAAAACCAGAATGAAAATCAATGTTGCCCCACCCTGGCATAAAAATAAGTTGAAGCACTCCAAAATTGAAATGCTAAGTGTCAAGCAAGTGTAATGTGTCAAAGCACAGGCCCGATCCGATGGAAGACGCCATACCCTCTCAAACATCCGAATCCGAAAAGCAGTGAAAATCTGGACCACCAGCTCTGAAACCTCCTCTGGACCTGTTCCAAGTGATCGAGACCAGCAACAAAACCTTCCTCCATTAGGATCGAACCAAACAAACAAAACAACTCCACAAAACAAAATTCTAAAGAAATTCTGAAAATCCAAGAATTCTGAGTACCACAAACCATCGAATGGTGGAGATTCCAGAGATCAATAAATCCAATGAGCCAAATTCAACCACAAGAGTGCCAATAACACCACTAGAATCGAGGCCAGAAGAGCCTCATCACCACCAAAAACCGTTCAAAAACATCCCAAGTGACCCGAAAAGGAGGACAAACCAAAGAAAATGAAGCCAAATCTTAGTAACCCTAGACTGGAAGATCCAATAACACGTCGATACAGCGTCACTGTTGAAGGGATACTGAATGATCTGAGTCGGCAACGCCGCTCTGGGCTGAAGCCGATCATATAAAAACCATGGAATAACCCACCCTGGCATCCACAACAGTCAGCCAGCAGCATGCAGAAGGAACCAGTAGGGAAACCCGAGGCCCTTCTGGCCACAAAACCGCCACAAGAACACCAACAGTACACCAAAATCAAAACAAGAGAACAAACAAAACAAACATCCCCCCTCTGAGTTGGTTCAGAGAATAGGCTGAGCCAAATCGGATCGCATCCAAAGCCAAAAGTCATCCGAGACAGGTCCTAATCCTACAAGACAATGCCTAACCACTCGAGATGCACCAAAGCCATGCCGAACCACAAAGTTAAAAATCACCGCCGCACTGACGACAGTCTGAGATCAATCCACCGGGATCCGATGCCAAAATCTAGACCGCCAGAGCCCGTCGAGAACCACTGCCGCCAATCCACGATCCATACCACTAGAGCCGAGGCCGATTCGCGATATCACCAAGACGAGAGAGCTAGATAGTTTGAGACACACTGAAACCATGCCAAAGTCATCACCGATCTTTGCCTCTGAGAAAAGGACAAGAATAAAACATCTTTGAGAGCCGCCTCCTTCAAGACGAGATCGATATGAGGCCACAACCGAGCCGCGAAGCGACGTCGGAGGAGGGTAGGAGACACTACCCGTGAAGAAACCCTAGATGTAAATTTTATACTGAAACTACATTGTTTGAGTCATTTAGGGTTTACCATGTATTATTTTGATATATGGTTGATTCAACCATGTATTTTTATCATATTGTTCATTCAATACTCCAGGTCATTCAGTAACATTACAGATTGATAACCCAAAATATTGAACAGATTTTAGAATAAAAAGAAAATTTCCTAAACCTGAGTAAATTATCCGTGTTGAGTGCATGATCATGCTACAAGAGTGAATCATCCAAATTGAAAAATTCATTTATTCTTAGAAAAAATAAACCATTTTTGTAAACCTATTAGTATTAATTTATTGAACTAAGATACACGTTTACAGATGAGTTTTTATGGAACACAATAAAATAAATCTTTCCCTTTCACGATCATAGATATTAAAAACTCCATGATAAACCATCTACCTTAATTGATGAAATAACACCTCATTGTGACCCATTATGTATTTTTAGAAGATGATAAACTCCATTAAATTTTTTTACAACTTTTTGATAGTATTTAACAACAACATAGATCTTATTAAAATTTAAATGACCCTAAAATATAGCACATCCATTCACTCTTAATGTATTGTGATATAGATTAGTATATCATTTTCAATATTCAGGGTGATCATAAATTATAACATAACATCAACATTATTTGTTTATAAAAATGGGAATTTCCCAAATCTCATATTTTTTGTTGTGAATAGTGATGTTTTTTTTATTGATGACCTTGTGAACATTGATCATTTTACATAATTAATGTGAACATACATAATGAATGTTACTTGTATATATTACATAGGAATTTAGGATGTTAAATAATCCATCAAATTATGGATATAATAACCCAAATAATTCCACCACCGACAAAATTGAAACCACTATATTCTACTTTTATTAAAATTCATGATTTAGTAGATACATTTTTTGTATTTATTTTATTTTTAAGAGGTTTTAGATCAACCTACTATATTATTTTTCAAATGGATCTTAATTTTATATTTTTTCATCACAATTTCATTTGATGTGGGTTTTTAATTTTTAGGGATTTCATTATAGTGCTGTTTATTTTCGATCGAAGCCATGTTTCCTTTAACACAACACCTCCTCAATGATAACAATATTTCAATGTTATTTGTATTCTAATAATTCTCCCATACAAATTTTGTCTTCATTGGTTGATTAGAATCATATTTATTTAGACATTTGAGTTGGATTATATACCTCTTTAATGATTATATTTTCTCGTTATGACTCTTAGGTGACTATTGTAGCCACTACTAAGCCCTTTCCTTGTAGTGTAGAGAAGCCATGGCCATGAAAATACATCTCTTTGTTGTTGTTGTTCAGTTTCTTCATGGTGAGGGGTTGCATTCATAGCTTAGTAATATTTTATATTAAATGGAAATTGGTAGAAGAAATTTTAGCCTATGATAATTAGTTTAAAAAAAATAAGTGGTGATTGTTTTTTTGAAAAATATTCGTACATGTTAAATTTTTATACAAAATCAGTTAAATAAGTGGTGAAAAACATTTTTCTAATAGAAAAACTGAGACACTTTTTCAAGGACCCTTATCTTATGTGAAATGTGTTGTGAATTCTTTTTAATAATTGTTCTCAAACAAAGACTTGGTATGATCCCCATTCCACTCAATTTGACAACAATTTATTATATGCAGGACAACACTTCATCTCCTCCCCCATGTTGGTCTCCACCTATTCTCCTCCTCCAACTTTGTCTCGAAATATGAGTCCACCAACACTTCAACCTCCTGCAATGCCCAATTCTTTTTGAAGGTGAGTGCTTATAAACATGTTAATTTCCTCTATATAATTCTACTTTAGAAATAGATAAAAAAAAACAGATTAGAAATTGGACACTAATACATCAAACCACAAAAAATATTTCAAATGTCATATCCCATACTAGATCACCAACATAGAAGGTAATTAGCTAAATTCATTTTTTGAAAAAATCATGACATCATGTATGATTCCCACTCATCTCAAAAAAATTACTTGTTCTTTTTAGTATTAATATTGTTAGAAATATTGGTAGTACTGAGATAATATAGGAAAATAAATTATTAAGAAATTACATTATTTAAATTATAATTACCAATTTGGGGACGCTGGTGTTTTGATGGTTTATAATCTATCAAATAAATTTGAAAACATAATATTCAAAATAATTGCATTATCTATATTTATAAACTAAAAAAAATTGGCCAAAATAATCAATTTATTTTAAATATGTTTTGATAGTAAAATCTTTATATGTATACCTTAATCTGTATCTATTTGAAGTAATCAATAGGATTTTTATGTTTAATCACTGGCTTCATTCCACAATTTAGCCTATATTTAATGACCGACCCATCAAAAACAATTATTTCTAAAACACATATTGAAACATATAATTTTAGTTATATATATAAAATGTTGATTATAGTGTATTAAAAATTCGTAATACACAAAATGTGTGGCTAGTTTGTAAGATATCCATGCATTGGATACATAAAATAAATATTCTGGGCATCTAAAAACAAAATGAAATGGGTAGTTTCATTTGGTTTCCCTTGAAATAAGGTGGTTTAAAACACCACCTAAAAGTGTATGGATGATTATTAAAACTACCACATATTGTACAATCTCTATTCATTTACCGGTGTTTTTTTAAATTTCCTGGAGATTTTGTTAAGGGTATTTTTTTGGAGAATTTAGTGAAAACTACATGTTTATTAAGATTCATAAATTTTAAAGAAAAAAGATCCAGAGGAAGTATAAATGAAATAAAATAAACCATCAATAATCTTATTAGTGGTAGTTAGGCGTAACATCCACTAAACATATTATGTGTAATTGATTTAGTGGTGGTTACATAAAATCGATGCTAAATAAGTTTTCTTTTATTAATTTTTTTATTAAAATACTATAAATATAAAAAACTGACATAATAAATTAAACAAAAAATATATGACAAACCCTCCATACATATATCATATATCCCCTATCATATACAAATATCTAGTCATCATAACCACACTCTCACTAAACCTATAAATTTGTCAATATACATATAAAATATTCCTAGAAAATATACTATGCCCAATATATATCCATGTTAAAACCTCCACTATATATGTCATCCTCCATATCATCTCATCAACAGAAACCAACAACATTATCTCACAAACTATAACAGAAATGTAAACACAAAATAAATCTACTTAATATAAATCAGAATTACAAACATACCATGGAAAATAAGAACCATCACAACTTACTTATGAAGAACTACATGGATCAGAATGGTCAAACACCTCCCTACTATAGACATCCATCACCTACAATGAAAACCAAAACATTAAAGAAAAACAATTAGAAAGAGAAAAGACACTGAATATATTCAAAAGTCTACACATAAAATTTATCATTTTTTAATCAAATAGAATACATTGTTTTATAAAATAAATAACATATAATTATAAACACTTTTAAAACATAAAAATACATATTTTTTTATAAAATTCAACAGTTGAAACATAATAGGGATAATCATATATTCTAATTTTTATTTAAAGCGGTGGGCAGTTTGCTAAATTTACTCATTTAAATTTTTTTGAAGGATTTGGATATCATAGAATATCCCATTTTTTAAAATCATATAATAGGTTTCTATACAATGACTCCACATCATTATGAGGTTGTTTTATATTGTTTTGACAATTTTACAACCATTTTAGTGTTTTGATACACAAAAAACACATTTAGAGAAATAATGAGAAAACCATAGTTCATAATGACGTTACTTCAGATCCTAAATTTCATAATAAAATATTTGGTTTTTGTCCCATGATTTTAGGGTAATAAAATTTCATTGTCTTGGTTTTGACCCCCTAAAACTGGGTTTTAAATTTTTTTTATACCTTTAAGAAGTCTGTACCAAGTAATTCTGACGCATGTTAGATTGATGTGTTGTCTCTATGTATATATCAAAAACAACATAGAGGTGGATGTACCATGAATATACATCAAAACGAGGATGATTTATATAGAGATGACCATTCCATGCAAGTTTTAGTGTTTTAAAATAGTAAAAACAATTTTACAACCATAATTGGAAAACTATAATTTGGAACAACATGATATCAGTTACTACATTTCAAAATTTAATATATGTTTTTTCCATGATTTTAGGGAAATACAAAGTCATTTTCCATGTTTTGTCACCCAAAATACTTATATTTAAAGGACTTTATACCTTATAGAAGTTTATATTGATTAATTTTGACCACACCACACATTGGATTGACATTTTTGTCTACATGTACACATACAAACCATCTCAATGGTGGTTTACCCATGTTTCCTCATCAATATAGACTCATTTTCTATGGTTTTGACCATTCCATGCACATTTTATTGTTTTAAAACACTAAACATTCATTTACTGGCCTAAAAGGAAAACCATAATTCCAAATGGAATGCAATCAGTTCTTAGAAACATGTTTATGACCATAACAAGAAAACCGTAAATCATAATGACATGTTTTCAATGGCTAAATTTCAATATTAAATATACGGTCATTTTTCCGTGATTTCAAGGAAATATATTATTTTTCTTGGTTCTGACCCCCTAAATCATGTTTTCTGGATTTTTTTACCTTTAGAAAGTGTATACTGGTAATTCTAACCACACCGCACGTTGAAATGAATTATTTTATGCACATACATGTCAAAAAAAACTTAGTGTTATTTATCACATGAATTTAAAATCAATTTGATGACATTTTATATGATTTTTTACATTCCAAACTCATTTTATTGTTTTCTATTACAAACATCACATTTACTACCATAATGGGGAATCTTTCATTTGGAATGAGGTTATGTCAGTTACATCATTTAAAAATTAATTGTATGGTTATTATCTAATGATTTTAGGGAAACATGGAATTATATACATAGTTTTGACCCCCTAAATACTATTTATATGCCTTTTTTATATTTTATAAGTGTTTTTAAGTTAAATTATTGAAAAAAAGATCATATTGTTTTCAAACATAGGGATAATTATCTTTAAATCATTTTTGACATGTAGGAATCAACCTCATGTCCATCTAGCACCAGTTGTGCTTGATATGACTCAAAATGTGTTTTTTTCTATTTAAAAGTGTCATTTCAGTTTTGTTTATGGATTATCTCTCTATTGTTTGGATATGTGTTAATGATCTATGGAATTTAGAATTTACCTTGGGGGGACGAGCTATAAGACTTGAAATTTCATTATGGATTGTGCTAGTCATCTGATGAAATAAGTAAACAAAATCATTTTCCATTTGTGACTACCGTTGATGCAATGTTTTCCTATAAGAGTCTTGAAATTTTTATTTCAACCTTCCTATTTCTATTTGTGATTCCTGATCAATGGTGCTACACAAACCCCAACAGGGTGTTTTAGTAATGGATGACACTGACCTACTAAAGACAACTTATGGTGTAGTTCCATAACCCATCCATCATACACATCATAGATTCTTCTTCCAAAAAACTATTCCAACTACAATATTATGGGAAACTCAAGATTATTATAAAGGGTTCACATCGTAGACTTCATGAATTTTTACCTGTTAAAACAAAAATATTAACAATGATTTTTTAAAATATTTTATATTTATAATGTACTATAATTAATAAAATTTTCATTAGTATATATTGTTTTTTCAAAACTATAAAAAGAAAATAAATAAAATTATATAAAAACAGAAAATTATCTTTAAAACATAATAATTCCTATAAAAAATATCAACATTTATTATAATACTAATTGTGTTGTGTTGATGTTATATGATACTAATAAATTTTCAATTACCTGATGAGTTTTATCTATAATTATATCTATAGTGGGCTTCCATTTCTCAAGACAAATGCCTTTAGGAAATATCTTATAATTTTTTCATGAGATCAAAAAAGTGTTATTAAACTAATTCCATAATATAAATTTAAAATCTCTCTATTTGTTTCCCAATATTTTAAATTTCCATTGAAATGAAATAGAACTAGGGACATAAAAGTAAAAGAACATCTCAAAATAGTAAACATAACACTTTATCTGTATATTAAATTTTTTACTACTGTCTTATAAATTATTTATCCATGAATATTATGTTAATATTACCGTTAGTTTAGTATTAAGGAACTCATTTTTCCAAGCTGCAGGAATATGCCTCTAATTTTTATAGTTAATGGGAATGCTCATCGTCTCACCAGAAAGCTACCTAAGAATCTTCCAATAGATTCTGATAGCAT
The DNA here is from genome assembly GCA_963277665.1 of Viscum album. NCBI lineage: Eukaryota > Viridiplantae > Streptophyta > Magnoliopsida > Santalales > Viscaceae > Viscum > Viscum album. The sequence continues at coordinate 1,790,684,727 of OY728146.1, forward strand.
CAACGGTAGGCACCCCAAATTCATAAAATTGAATGATAATATTTAACTCCATTAGGTCCCATACATATATCAGGTTCAAATTTTTATCCCTATTATGGTTTCCTTTATTTGTTTGAAAATTGATTAAAAACTAATAAAATATCAGGTCTTTTTTTAAAAAAAATTACATACATAACTGTAACGGTAGATTTCAAATATCCCCTAGATAGCAGGGTGAAAAATTCATCCATCACCAAACTTCATTCAGTTAGTGGGATACTAATGACATCTGGGGAAACAAATATGTCACTAGTAGTATCAGATTCAATAGAATCACTAGGATTCAATTAAAATGACAGTAGTGGTGGCATGCTCTGATTTAATGATTATCTAGGATCCAGATTTTTTTGTTCTTGGAATTCCTTCATTTCAAATCATTATGGAATATTAAATATATAAAAAATCAAAAACTAAAAGTTTTAAAAAATAAAAAATATACAATGTATATATGAAAGAAACACTTTTCAATGAGGAATGTTATTATATTTTTATAACCAATTAATACATTAAATTATGTCCATATTTAATATATTCAATTTTTTCAACCTCTGTTGGAACGTGTCCTTTATTTTAACCCTCTTTAGCATGTTTTACTTTTTTTATTTTGACTAGAAAGAACTTTTCAATATTTTGTAGTTGATGAGGTTTATTGTTAAAAAGAGCTAATTCGTCTCCATCACCCATATCAAATAAGTCTCACTTCTTTAAGTGTAAAAAAATCCAACCTTCATGTATTTTATCATCCACATAATAAAAAATATTGTCTTGTAAATTTATGATAAATGGATCATGTACTACATGATCACCAGTATCAATCAAGAAAAATGATTTTACAAAAGTAAAATGTAAGAAATCTTTCATTATTCCCGTATCAATGTTGACCCACTTTCATTTGAGTAAGAATATTAAAAACTGGCCATGATATTTTAATTCAATTATATCATTCATATTCCAATATTATCCCACATCTAAAAATGTAAACCATTATTCTAAGTTTTCTCGTCGTTTTTCACTTCAAATTGTATAAAACTTGAATCATTGAATATTGTAGTCATCGACTCTATTAAATAGCATTAGAGGACCTCGAGCCAACAAATTAAAATCATTTAATATTTCATCTCGATTGCAAAAATTATTTATCTTGAAAAAAAGATAAAATTTGTTAATTTTATCATAGAACAAATAATTACATGTCAATAATATGAAATTGAGTATATAACAAAATGATGAGAAACCATTCATAAATATACTTATTAATAACTTTTATTAATTCAAACTAATTTTGATCTTAATCACTTAGTTTCCTCTTTGTTTATAGTCACAATATTTCAATAATTGAATTTGTAATAAAACTATTTTGTCATGAATAACTTTGTTCTTGAAGTAACTCCAATTCAATTTGTATAAAATTTGAACCCAGTCCAATTAGTCATCCAATAGTTAGAAATATTAATGGATAATTTTAAAAATGATAAAATGTGGATATTTCATCAGCGCATCTGACATAATTAAATCTAGTCTAAATCTCATCTCAATACCTAGAATAGAAAGTCAATCACTCTTCAGTTGTGTAACCTTCAAAAATAGATACTTATAGATGAACTTTATTCCTCACATATGGTTTAAACTGGCCTATGTACTTCATATAAATAATAAGAAAAATATTATGAAAATTTGTGCAAGTATTTTATAAAATATAAGTCAATAATGAAAATAAAAAATATCAACCTACCTATAAATTGGATACATCCATCGACAGTATTCCGGTCCACCATGTTTATCTTCTTCAAACAAATGAATAGTCAATTGAATCCTGATAGTGATGAATTGAGGGGGTAATAAATTATCCAATAACATAGTTTCAAAAAATTATTTCTAGAAGTTTATGAAGCCTAGTTGGATTTAGTGTTTTCCACAAATCTCTCCAAATAACTCAAAAAACTCATATTGAAACACAATTTCAGTTTTAGGTAATTTATTAGTAAAATATAATAGAAATAACTTATCTATCAAAATATGCGATTCATGACTTTTTAGTCCATGTAACATTGAATGTTTTAAGTCAACGAACCATGATATGTCACATTAATATCCATCTATCTATTTTACCTTCTTTATAGTTATAGAGAATATGTTTTTCTCATGATTTTGAATTATATAAATTGTCTAAGGATGCATTACATTCTAATTTTCCCACAGAAAATGATTTATATTCATTGAGTCCAAATCCGTATGAGCATTATGGTGATCCTTTGATTTTCCCTACTCATTAAGCACTGAAAAAATTAGGTTTTCACATATGTTATTTTCAATATGAATTACAACAAGATTATGATGTGTCAAATTAAAAAAACCAAGAAGGAGGCCTAAAAAATATACTCTATTTCTTTCATTTTTGTGTTCTAGCTTCTTTGGATACTGTACCTCGTACCATTTACCCACTTCATTAAACCGTTGACATTTTCCAAATTCTTTATTAACATTCATTAACAATCCAATGGTTTCAGAACCATATAATATATTTAGTGACATTATAATTTCAATATATCAATTGAATCTTGTATTTTAAATCAAAATTTATGAGAAGAATCAAGAAATAAATTATGACTTATAAAAGACAATTTTATGCAATGAGGTAATCATTGAGGATCAAAATAAAAATTAAAACATGAAAATCCAAACCATTATGAGTGTTCTATCTAGCCCAATTTCATAGTCAAAAAAATTCACTAATTTTACACAATAATGTATCATGAAATTTTAGTAGTTTTCTCAGTGAAACATTATATGTTTCCTTTCAATCATCCCATAATTCTTATAATTTTTTATTAGAGTTTGAAGGTATACATAAATTTCATTTAAAGGAATTTTCATTCTAGTAATAATCATCAAAATAATGAAATAAGTCTTGTTGATACAAAACCATGGAGGTATACTATATGGAATCAAAAAAACTATTCAAATTATATATTTCGTACTTAAAATACCAAACGTGTTAAACCTATTTTAATCCAATCCCAAACATACATTCATATGATCCAAAGAAAAATATGGATATAGTATGCCATGATATTGATTCTTTTAGATGTTTTATTATTCAATCATTAATATCCTAAGAATTATAATTAATATTTTATGTAGTCCTAGGTGACATGAATAATCTTTTAAAGTGTTATTTATGTGGAAATTAACATAACACCTTTTCTTGAGTTTTCTTATTCTATTTATTTCTAGGGTTTCATTGATTCGTACTATCATTATTGTTCATTGACTTCAATATTTTTGTATGACATATTGTGAATTCTTCCTTATTAGACTCTTATACCCATTAAAGAATGAAATCATTAGGTAATGCATGTATCTTTGTATAATCAATTCCATGTTTCTTGATAACATTATTCATCTCATAGAATGATATAGGGATCTTAGATTCACTAAATGCATCATGAAGAAACTCTATAATTATTGAAAATCATTTTTTAGTAATTGCATAGAGACACTTGATATGATACAACTTAAGTAAAAAAATCTTAAAATACATGGAACTATGTTCATACAGTTATTGTTTTCCATCTTCAACTAATTCATAAAAATCATTTTCTTGGTCACTATTGTTCAGAGAAGATTAACCATCTAAGGATAATATGAAGGTAATTTTTATTTATTAAATTCATGGACTATGTATTGTACATAAACAAATGCATATTTTAACAAATTTTGAATTGAAATATACTTTACTGGGTCACTTTTTATTTCGTTGATAGTATTGTCATTGTTTTGGCTTTCCAAAACATTTGATTCACCACGGAAAATCCAACATATATATTTAGATTGATACTATATCAACATAAAACTCTTGTATACTTTGTTTCTATACACCAATTTCTTGAATTTACACTTTGGACACATACATTTTATTCTACCATCAATGGATCGGTTTTCAATTGCATAGTCTAAAAGTTAATCTAATCATTTGGAATATCGAGGTGTGTTTCAAGGAATATTAATAAAAATTTTTACATAGGTATTGGTCTGTATTCTCCCAATAAATTCTTTCTTATAGATTTATATTCATAATCAAAAAATAACGATCAAAATTAAATATCACCCAAGATCACCAATGACACTTTCTTAAAAACAATAAAAGAAAAAGGGTTGAATCAAATAAATAAATTTTTCATAGTAAACTTATAATATATAATCATGAATAAAATAAATTATTATTTGTAAAAACTAAATGAATAATGACACAAATTAGATGGCCACCATAATTTTTCACATAAGAAACCCATAAACATTTGAAAAGATATCAAATATGTATTCTTAAATTGACAGTCAGAAAATGATTCATCTTTCTCAGTAAGGATAAAATTATTTTCTTAGGTTAAATGAAGATCAATACGGGTTAGTATAATTATCAAGATCATGATATTTAAAGGTAGATGCATTCTTTAAATAATTAATATTTAGTGATTGAAGTGTGTAAAATTGACTCTACATTAAAGATGAAAAATATGTGTCAATTTTTTATATTTTATAGGTAGATGATATTATTTTTATGTGATATAAAGATAATGGTGTATTCTACCCTAGTATTAAGACTAAGGTGAGTTCATTCCATTGAAAATTTATCTACATAGATCAATTTCTAAACAGTTTCCCATGATCTATCTAAGACTTTGACCACCTCTTTTAAAAATATTAATGAAATGTATACTTTATTTGGACCTCAAAATATGTCATGAATACCCAAAATATTCATCTATATATGTCTATATTCTATTGAACTATTTTATAGAGACTTCCTATCATTCCAAGAATTATATAAATCAACTCTATTCAGATAATGTTGAATTTGATGTTCCCTCAATTTGAGATAAACATAAAAAACAAGATGTTAACATAAATTTGAAAAAATTTTATTGTTATTTTCAAAGAATTGATAAAAAAATTGTCAATTGACTAATAAAAACAAACAACACACTATAATTATTTCTCTTAAAAACGATTTTAGTTAAAATAAAATAAATGAAACTATTCAAGATGTTCGGGTCACAAAAATAATTAATTGATTATTATGCATGTAAGCCTTAAGCCTAACTATTCTATTATTATTAAATAGATTTTATTAAACTCAACTATTCCCCACATTTTCATAAAATGCGAATCATTCTAATAAAATATAAATGGGTCAAATATCTCTTTTTCATGGCCTTTATCATTATAGACCATTCCAAGGATTGTGATGAATCAATGTGTGACCCCAAAGCCTACCACCAATTTTCCATGAGTTGGGAAATAGTCTCAATTATGTATATTTAAAAAATTGTAGGCATTAACATATATAGAACAAAGTGGATTCAATAAATCACATATGATATAAACAATTTTTTTTTAAATTTAATGGATCATATACCAAATTAATGATTATTTTAACTCCAAAAAATAACATCCAAATGAATATTATATAGTATAAACCAAAATAACATATATGAATTACTATTTAATGAATGAAAAAAACGTATATAATCTATTTATCATCCATTATTGTCAATCTAATACAACTCAATAATAGAATTAAAGTGAGGAAGATGTAACATTTTGGTGGGGGTGGGGGGGGGGGGGGGGGGTTGTGTTGCCATCGAGGAGGTGATCCGAGCTGGGTATAAGGAGGTCGGGGGTGAGGGGGGGGGGGTCCTTGTCACTACCAGGGAGGGTGAACCGAGATGGTCAGAGGGAGGTCAGAGGGGGGGGGGGGTGTCCACCTCACTGACGATGTGGGGAACCAAATGACTATGAGAGGGAGGTCATAGTGGGTGGGGGGGGGGGTAGTGGAGGTCGGGGTCAGAGGGGGCTCTCACGGGGGTCGAGGTGTTTGCTGAGAAGGGAAGAGGTATTCCAGAGGGGTTGAGAGAACATGGTTTGTTAGGTTGGGGTCACCACTGGGGAAATGACAGGATGAAGTTGGGGGAGGGGTAGAAAGGGGTCAGGTTCACACAGAGGGAGCATGGGAGATTGAAGACTTATGTTTTATAAAACAATTAGCGGCAGATTAATTTAAACTACCACTAATTTTTAAAATAATAAAAATATAGTTTTTTTATAAAAATTCATATATACTATAGATATTTTGATCCATATTTAATTAACGATTATTACTAGAAACACCTCTAGGAAACCAAAGTTAAGTAACACTTTTTTTATTGAGATTGACTACAATCAGCATCAAATGCTACCAAAAAAACAATTAGTAATGAAAAAATAAAAATATATTTTATATGATTAGATTTTATATTTTTAACTCAACATTTTAGGCATCAAAAATAGTATTCCCTATATTATTTTTTATTTTAATGGCATCACATATCTCAAATTTTTCATCTCAACTAATTCTTTAGGAAAAGTAATTTTTTCCATTGAATTGAAACATGGATTAATGAATCCAAATCGTGATTCACATGGTTTTTCATTTATATAGTTTTAATATAAATTAATATAGAAAATATGAATATCTATTAACTATAATGAATATTCTATATCACCATTTGGGAAAAAATATTATGAAGATGTACCATATGTAAGTATTCACACCTGATGCTCCCGACCATTCATGCATGAGAATATCATTTATGCCCTTGAGACTAACTATGTATTTCATAAAAGTTGCATATATTCGTTCACGATATAGAATGTAATCAATACATTCATATATCAATTTCATCTCTATAAGAGGTTTTAATGATCATTAATATTTCCCTAGAATAGGCTGGGAGAGGGTACTCCTTGATGGTCCTTTTGATTTATTTGTCGATTCACTAGATTATTTTCATCTACCCTTCTGCTTACCCATCACATTATCCATATATAATATCATACCAAATATCATAACATTTTCCAAGATCTATTATAGTTTTTTTATATGTTTTTTAAAGTCACACCTCATGTATCTTTATAATATTAGACAAAAATTGTACAAAAGTTCCAATTGAATCATTGATAGTTTTAATATCAGAATCATCAAGTTAAACATGAAACTCAATAGTCAAATGATAAGTTACCACAATCCCTATTCTCATGTAATATTTTTGGTGTTATTTTGGATGTAGCTTTCCCCTTTTATATTATACACCGTACCCCTCATATAAATGTAGTGCTTGAGTGTTGAATGATATGAATCCCATAAAACTATACCCAACTGAATGTTAGAAATATAATATTATGAGGGGTTTTTATTAATATTTAGGAGAAAGAGTAATGAAAAAATAGACTACCATTGGTAAGGTATGTGTTTTAGGGGAATGGCTAGCCTCAAAGATAGTGAGGTTGTTTAGTTATTCATGAGTAGATCTTTGTTACACCGCTGATTCACATTGATCCCCTCTCATACATTTGTATTCCTAACCAAACCCAAAAATAATATCTTGTAAAGAATTTATTTTTACATGAAATCATTTCATTATACTATATGTATCTTAATGTAGTTTTATCATCTCAAAATATGTTCTACGAGACACTCCAAAACCCACTCCCTTAAAATTACAATATTTTTCCGGCCGGTACAAAGCTATTAAAAGTAATTTTTCTTCTTGTAAAGTCATAGACTATTATTATGTCTAAACTATATTAAAAAATATGAACAAAAATAGATATTTTTAGGAAATAATATTATAAATAATATTTTTTTTCTTATTTTATACTTATACATGTTTCCTATACTATTTTAGGGTTTTCATAAACTAGTTCAACCTTTTTATTTACATGATCCACCAACCATAGAACCTGATGTTGGATGGAAGTGTTTTCCCATAATGATTCATAAATGTGCATATAAAAAAGAAACATTTTCTAATTTATATCATATAAAAAATTTATTATTTATTTTTAATACATACCAATTTTTTATTTTGTGAGTTGTACCCCATCATTGCTTTATAATAGGGGTAAATTGGTGTTGATCCATGTTATTTATTTTCAGAACTCTTCTATAGTTTAATAAAATAATATTTTTTATCATATTTGATAAAATAAATGATGTCAAAAAATATATTATCAACCGCAATGCACATGGAATTATTTCTCATCATGAAGAATAATCAAAGAATTCTATGTTTCCTACTTTAAAATGTGTGTACTAATTGGTGGATATGGATTTACTTTTCTATATGTATATAGAAACCCATGCTTAATATATATCTATATTTCATTATTTTATATGAATATTCTTTACATTAATGAAATACATTCTTGAGCACCATAATAGTTTAGTGTCTTTGGAAACATGGAAATAAAATCTTATATCCCGATAAATGATATTCAATATATCCAATGAATATCTACACCTTTATTACTCCAATATAAAACCATTCTTTATAACCATTGAAAAGGATACATAATAAAGGGATGGGATAAAATGCCCAGTAAGGGTAAATAAGAGAGATATGTAAGAATAATTATGTGAATAAGGTTATGAGAACATGATCATGAAAGGAGAAGATTGTTCCCAACATATCAAAGATAGTATAAATGAATCATGAAATAAAAAATGGTAGTTAATAAGACATGAATCATAAGGAAATAAATAACCTAATTCATGAAGCATAACATAAGAATAAAACATGTTATTATTCCAGACACATAAGTATAGATTCTAAATTTTGTAATACCCAAGTCATTGCTACAAAGGCCATATTAGTAGTATGGGTTCCCTTAACTTACCATATTTATAGTGATGGTTTACTCCCATAGACTTATTAGTAGCGTTATTGCACTCCTAAAACTCTCTTGGTAGTCACGGATCACTGCCATGACCATATAAGTAGCATAATTTCACTCCTTATACCATCATTGTAGTCATGGTTCACTCCCAAGGCCATGTTAGTAGTCAAGGATTACTCCCAAGACGATCTTAGTCTATATCATGAGATATAAATCCTTTCTTAATGAATTGACGGTAGGTATAGTTCCCACCCTTATCATAGTGAAATCAGACATACATGTGACAAAAAATCCTAAACAATAATATCTTAACCCATGAAATTAAATGGGTATCATAAACATATAAACAAATAATAAAATTTAAGAAAGATATAGGTTTCATAATCATTACCTAAAAATCATAACTCATGAAATATAAATAGATTTCATAAATATATATCCCATAAATAGAAATAGATTTCATAAAAATAATACTCGTGAAAGAGAAACGAGTTTCATAAATACAATGACATTAATCATAACACCTTAATAGAAACGATATGAATAGAACCTTTAGATCATTTTCTAAAAGTCCATGAGTAACATAAATGGATATCATCATAGATTGAAAATAATTTTTAAATGCCTTTCAAAAACATTTCTTCAGGATAGTATCCTTTCTTTTTTTAAAAAATTATTTTTAATAAATATAACCATTGTAATTTCATTTTCATATAAGATACCTTTAAAATGTATAAAGATGAATTGAAATCATTTGAAAATATTTTACATATAAATATTATATAATATGACTAAAAAATCAATAAAAACAATTTTATTCAAAAGCACTTTGAAAACCTATAAATAAATCCTGAAAATATTTTAAAATTATTTCATTGAAAATATTTTGAAATATTATAAAGTGTGCATGAAAATTTATTGAAAACTATTTTCTGTGAAAGTATTTTTAAAAAATATAAATAATTCTTGAGAACATTTTGAAAACCATTTTCAATGAAAATAACCTAAAATATTATATATTTTTCGTGATTTTTTTTGAAATCCAATTTCCTTGAAAACATATAAAAGAGGCTAGAAATGATTTTGAAAACCATTTTCTTTGAAAACATGTAAACGAAGTTCACAAACGTTTTGAAAACCATTTTCCTTGAAATTATATTTTAAAAAAAATTCATAAAATGTATCCTTTAAACCTGAAAATAAATCTTTAATGGATTGACAAATGATAAATCTACACATGTCGTGCAAGGTAAAAAAACATTCCTTTTTCACGGTAAAAAGGATAGAACATTTTCTTGTTAATAAAATGACAATAATATACCATTGAAACCATTGGTAAAATACATAAAGGGTAAAAAATTATTTTAATTATTATAGGACATTATAAGAATATTCTTGGAATACCATTTTAGAAAACTTGGTTTTGAGGAAACATAGATTTCTGACCGAAGAGAGAGTAAAGTTAGGCTTTCTTAAAAATATTATTAACCATCTTATGTACCAAAGAGTGTAAAATGGTACGAATAATTGAATATATGATGAATAACTAGAGGATAAGAATTTTTTTAATAAATTGAGAGATGGAACATAAAAATTAATCAAATGAAGATTAAATTTAAACAATATTTAAACGGGAAGAGCCTATCTTAATAAACTCTTATAAATTTGTAACATTTGATCATACTCTCCATGTAAGAAAATTAAAATACATGAATCAAAAAATATGATGAAAATAAGGCTATTCATGACATAAAATGTAAAATATAAGTATATACACCTCAAAAAAGAGTTTAGGTGCATTAAAAACATGAGTCTCAAAGAAGGAAAATTGAGACAAAACAGTTTTACCAATTTAGTAACTTTTAAAAATTAAAACCCTTGAATGAAATCTCATTACATAGATATTTTAATAACCATAATTTTTTATGATATAAAAATAATAAAATAATGGGAAGTACATACAACACACACAAAAAGCGGTGCGAACAAAGCATGTATCATACTGGAATAAAAAGCGAGATGAAACACACTTACATCGTGTCCTCGCTCTCTTCGTATGCGTTCAAAACACATGTATAATAAATATTAATTTATTGTAAATAATTTGAATAAACATATCATTATATATAATTTCATATATATTTTTATTATGAACTTATACTACATTCTTGTTAACAATCATATTTTAATGTTTCACTTCAGGTAATATTCACTTTGTTATTTGCATGTGTCTTAATTTGTTATATCATTGGTATTTATAAATTATATCATTATTTAATGATTGTAAACCATTATATAAGTATCATGTATATATAGTATTTATTTATTATTATAATATATATAATATATTATTATAAAACAAAATACATTGTTCATGGAGACGGTAGTCCGTTTGTTCACATGGATGCTATTTTCATTTAATTATCATGTTACTAAAATAAAAGTAAAAGGAATATGTACATATATATTATTAAATTGGAGATATTATATAATATTTAAATTATATATTCAATAAAACCATCCTTTATACAATTCACATGGTGTATGAGTGAATCGTATCGCCTTGAGGTGGTGGTAGTCCACATTTCCTCAATCAAAATTAGCGCGTTAACACAAAACGGAAATCAAAAAGATATGTGTTGTAAAAATAAGTAGATGTTATTAAAGTAATAATAAGTTTAATATATGAAATACATAAATTGAGTGCCCATTATAGTGTCTTCCATGTTTGGTGGTAACAGAAAAATGAACAATCATCATTTTGTGTGGTAGTAGTTCACGATACACAGAAATAGTGTATTCGTTACCCATTTGATAGAGTTGTGTGTATGTATAGGTCAAAAAACATTCATAAAAACATACTAGTATACAGCGGACACTAGTGTAGTTATATAATCATATAATTAATAGAGTTGGTGTTGGTACAAATAGAAAATAACATAAAATACTTGGGAGAAGACATTACCTCTTAATCAAATAACTCTTTCTTGTTTATAACAAAAGGCTTCCTTTAATTACCTTCTGCCCAAGGAAAGGCTTCTAGGAGTAAGGTTAGATTTCATAGAAGAATATTCTTCATGGAATTTCCAATCATGATATTCTTGATGTGTTTGAGGAAGTGGGAGTGGTGGTAGACTTTTATAGGGAAGGAAAAGGACTCACTTGGAAGTATTTAAAAAAATTAGGTGAAAAAGGTCTAGACCAAATAAAAGTAAAAAAAACCAACATAAATCCATAATTTAAAGTGTTTGGATGATCTAGGGACAAAAAATGTGTTTTCTAAAAGTGTATAAATCATTTGAGCCTTCAATTTTATGTTCTAGTCCCTAATTAAGCTTAATAAGAGCTTAATCCTTATAATTAAATTTAATCACCTTTACTAATATTTATGATCAAAAAACAATTTGATCTTATTGAAATTTAAATATTATACTAATTATAATGATGTATATCAGATTTTCAAAATTAAATTCATAAAATTTGTAAAATTATGATTATTACTAATCCTGTAGATGGGACCAAATTATGTTCTTTTAATGTAGAAATTTTCTCAAAGGTTTTTTCAGTTATTATGTTGACATTCATAAAAAATAATCATACATATACCAGAGAATCATGTAGGTGAGTGGTTGTCATAAAAAACAAATTGTCATTCGTTCATGGGGTTAAGATCTGCGGCCTTACCAGATTTTATTGGTTGTCACTCGAAATACATGATTTCCTTTTATAAAACCACACTAATTTAATTTTCAAACTAAATATGATGGAAAATATTGAAATTGGGTAAATCATTACAAAACTTTTATTAATGGTTTTTAATAAAAACTCAATAAATAAATACCTCCTTTAATGTTTAACTAATTTTTTTCAGGAATGCTTAGATTTATAACGCTTCCGAAAGAAGGAAATCCAAATCATTAGGAACGTATTTATGAAATCATCTTAACACTAATTCACCATATATCATAGAGTACCACTTTTTTGTCACATATGATATATGGGAATACCATTATTGTATATTCCCTTCAAACAAGGTAATAAACCTAATTACCATAAATCCTTTTGGAAAACATACATCCTTCCTTATTCCAAATTATACTGGATATATTACGTAAATCCAAAAATCCTGTAAACTTAATCAATGATATCATAACCCACATATTAACAAGTCATTACTTTATTCAAAGGTAATCAATACTATACAATTTACTTATTCATAATAGAATTTTCCTAACATAAAGAACATATTAAGGATCACCTTATCTTAGTGAAAATATAACCTTTTCATTAAATCACTCCACCAGTCCAACGAGAACATTCGACATAAACTTGTAAATATGGAGTAAAAAAGAAAAGTAGAATAACCCTTGTACATTTCATCATTCACATAACATAATTTTTTAATACAAATATATATAAATTATGATTATTTAACATCATGTTTTTTCTATTAACATGAATATATCCTCTTATTACACAATACCTCTTCCCTTTTACATTATATATGTTGTCTTTTAATTGACAATAATGTAACCATTACTCACACCACCTTGCTGATCCTCTTCAAGAAGGTTTCTTATAAGGGAATTGAGTTGCATAATTACCATTTATTCCATATTTAAAACACATAAAAATAAATGATGACTTTGGTAGGTCTATATTCTCATCCATTCCATTAACCAAACTCTTCAATTTCATATTGTAGTAACATGGTTTGTTTCCTTCTTTTACATAGTCAAAACATCCTCCTTTTCCTCTCGGACATTGACATTAGTGATTTTTTAAAAAATTTTGACACCAAAGAGACCAAATCTTTTTTCTTTCATGGTCTCCATTATCATGATTCTTAGTGAACTCCAACTTTCTCTTCCTTAGTGAGTACGAGAGTTGGATATGGTACACATTTTTAATCAAGTTTCGTGAAAATTGTTTTTCCAGGTTCACAACATATTCCACTGTAGTGATCATCCAAATTGATGTCACATTAGAAAATTTGTCATCACATTTAACATTAATCCATTTATTTCTGGTTTAATCCATTTTCAAAAATAAAGAACATAGTGTGAGCATTACTTATCATAGTAGAAAACCACATAGTCATGAAAATATTTACTAATGGGATTTATAAATCATGAAACCTTAATTAATATATGACACCCTAGGTTCATCCAAGTTTATTCATATCTAACAAATATATAAATTCTTCTTGATGGTTTGTGGATATTTTTTGAATTTCCAAAGAATATCCCCTAGGAGTGTCAAACATGGTGTGAAGAAAGGCTCATTATCGTATACAAGATTACTCTATGGATGGCTTGAAACATCTTGTCAAATTTTTCAACCCTTGGTATATATTTTCTAGATCCACATACACTTGTATTATCTATACATGGACGTATTTCTAGGAAACTACCCACTCTACCCTTTAAAAAATCTAAGACATTTTCCTAAAATCTAAATCATCCTTATACTTATCCTTAGAGAAATATTGAGACCTATACATGGAAATATATATACGAATCTCACTAAATTTCTCAAATAAATGATTCCAAAAGTTGAGTAATGAATTACTTTTATTCAAACTATAGTTACCTAGTATTAATATATATAATTGTTACATCATTTTAAATGAAGATTATTTACATTACTAAACAAAGAATACCGAGGACAAAAATAGTTTAGTGTCTTTGGAAATATGAAAAAAACATTCTATCCTAGTGAATTATCTTCAACATATCCCATTAAGACATCCACCATTAGTACTCCTATATAAAACCTTTCATCATAACCTAGGGAAAGGAAACAACAGAATGTGGTGAGTTCAAATTCTTATTAAGGGTAAATAAGGTATATATGTAAGCCTAATTATGATAATTGTGGTATGAGAACATGATAATGAAAATAGAATATCATACCATGAATATAAAATATCATATAAATAAATGATGTCATAAAGCATGGCAGTTCATAAGAGACGAATCATATAGAAATAAATAACATAAGCCATGAAACCATAACACAGGGATAAAAAATGGGATTGTGGTACACATATGCATATAATATGATTTTTGTAGTATCCAAGTTTTTGCTACCAATACAATCTCAGTTGTTTAGTTTCACTCTCTATACCATCTTAGTATTCATGGTTCACTCCCATGGACATCTTAGTAGAATCAGATCTCTCCTCACACCATCTTCGTAGTCATGGTTTACACCCATGGCCATCTTTGTAGTCAAGGTATTCTTCCAATAACTTCTTAGTTTATCTCATGATATATTAATATTTACCTCATTCATTTTATAGAGAAATAGGTCCCACCCCTCTCATAGTGAAATCATACATACTTGTTCTATAAAATCATAAACAATCATATCTTAACCCATGCAATTAAATGGGTATCATAAAATTCTAAACATATCACAAACTGTTGAAAACATAAATGTTTCATAATCATTTCATCAAAATCATATGTCATGAATGATAAAAGTAATTCATAAACATTTATCCTGTGAAAGAGGAATATATTTCATAAACATAAAAACCATGAAAGATAAACATGTTTCATAAAGACCACGGCATTAAGAATAACCCCTTAATATTAAGAATATGATTAGAACCTTTAGATTATTTCCTATAAGGGAATGAGTAACATCAATTAATGTAATCTTAGATGGAAAATAATTATGAAAAATAATTAAAAAATATTTCTTTGGGATAATATCATGTCTTTTTTGTAAGAGGATTTTTAATACATAAAACCATTTGATTTAATCAAAACATAAATATAACCATTTGATTATAATTAAAATAAAAAATACCTTTAGAAATTATAAATAAGAATAGAAATCATTTGAAAAAAGTTTCCATTAAGACTTATAAAATAATAATCAAAACATTTTAAAAAACTCTTTATATAAAAACTATTTGAAATATATTAAATAAAGCATTAAAATATATTGAAAATAAATTCTTTAAAAATATTTGGAAAACATATAAATAGTTCGTGAAATATTTTGAAAGTTATTATAATTTAAAATACATTGAAAACTTATAAATTACACTTGATAATGTTTTCAAAACCATTTTCATTGAAATTTATTTGAAAACAAATTAATAGTGCTGGAAAATGTTTTGAAAGCCATTTTCCATGAAAAATTATAAAAGAAGATGTAAATGGTTTTCAAAACCATTTTCCATGAAAATTTAAAAATGACGTCTGAATTTTTTTTGAAAACAATTTTAAATGAATATATATTTTAAAAATATTTTCTTAAAAAATAAGCATTGAACATAGAAAAAATTATTTAATGTATTGACTGTGTATAAATTTATAAATGTTTTTTTGAGATAAAAAGAAAATTTATTTTCACGGTAAAAGGATAGAAAATCACCTCATCCGGAAAGCGATAAGAATATTCCTTTGATAACATTGGTATCTTAAAAAAGGGTGAAAATTAATTTTATGTATCATAGGATCGTTTTATAATATTCTTGGAAATATTATTTTTTTGAAAACATGGTTTTGAAAGAACATAGATTTTCTACTAAAGAGAGGGTAAAGTCAAGATTTATTAAAAACAGTTTCATATGAATATTATATAAAAAAGAGTATAAAATGGTACAACTATATTAATACAGTAGGAAAAACTAGTGGAGAAGAAAATTCATGAATTTATTGAGATATGAAACATAAGAATTCATCAAAGGAAGCATAAATGTAAAGATTATTTAAAAGCGATGAGATTGAATCAATAAAATATTATAGCATGGTAACTTGGGATTATAATTTCCATGTAATAAAAGTAAATTACATGAAGATTAAAATATCAAAAAAGTAATTATATCCTATATATAAAATGTAAAATGGAAGTATATATAACTCGAAAAAGAGTTTAGGTGCATAACAAAACATGAGTCTCAAAGAAGGAAAATTGAGATATTTTTTATAGATTTGGTAACTTTTGAAACATAAACCCCATGAATGAAAGTTCAAAAAATGGATATATCAATACCCAAAAATTTTGGAATAATATACATATATTACAATCATGGTTAGTTCATACACCATAAAAAAGGAATGAGTGGTAAACATAGCAAGTATCTCCTGATAATAAAAAGTGAGATGAAATGTCATTACCTTGTGGGTTGACTCTCATCGTATGCATTGAAACCACCTATATAATAAATATAAATTTATTATAAATCTTTTAATGAACCATATTATTATATATAATTTCATATATATTTTTATTACACCCTTATATTACCCTCTTGTTAAGAGTCTTATGTTATGTTCCCATGTCGGGTAATATTTTATTTATTATTCACATGTGTCTTAATTTGTTATATCCTTGGTATTTTTACTTTATATTATGATTTTAAATATTTAAAAAAATATGTAAATATCATTTTAATAAATTATATTTTTATTATAATAATATATATATATATGTATGAAATGAAATACACAATTCAGGGAGACAATAGGTCGTACGTTTGCATGAACGCCATTTCTATTTAATTTTAATGTTGATAAAATGAAATTAAAAGATACATATGTATATATAATTGTTAAAGTATATTAATTATATGTTATATATCTTATATATTTACTAAAACCTTCCTTGATACATTCTATGTGGGGTATGAATGAATCGAATCACCTTGATGGGGCAGTAGTAGAAACTTTATCAAACAAAATTATTGTACTAATACAAAATGGAATGTAAAATGATATGTGTTTTAATAAGTAGCAATAAATTTTAGATATATAATAAAATTAATATATTAAATATATAAATAATGTTTTCATCTGAATTTCTACCATGGTAGGTGGTAATGGAAAAATGAACAATTATAATTTTGTGAGGCTGTAGATCATATTAAACCAAAACAGTGTGTTTGTTACCCATTATATGGATGTGTGTGTAAGTTTAGTTGGAACCATTTACATAAGAAAACTATATGATAGTTAGGATAATTTTTTTGTAAGAATATAATAATGTTTGTTTAATGTTGAGGATAAGGAAAATAAAAGAAAGGACTTGAGATAATACATTCCCTCTTAATCGGGTAACTCCTTTTGGTTTGTTCCAAAATGATTCTATGGACTTACTTCTGACCAAATGATATATTATAATAGTAATGGGGGATATATAGAAAATTTATTTTATAGGTATTAGTAAAACATAAAAGGTTTGAGAGGTGTGAAGAAGAGGGAGAGGTGGTGGCCTTTTATAGGGAAGGAAAATGACTCACTTGGAGTTTCTGAAACATAGTTTGGTGTACTTAAGTTCTTATCCAAAAAAATCCATAAAAAAACACCAAAAATCAAGAATTTAAGGTTTTTAAACTAAATATGGATATCCAATAGGTTTTGGAGATGTATCTGGGTCAATTGGGCCTTTAATTTTATGGTTTAGTCCCTAATTAAGCTTAATTTGACCTCAGTCACAATGAATAATTTTAACCACTTTTACTATTTTTTTAGTAAATTATTAAGTTTATATTATTAGACACTAAATATTATATAGATTATAATGGTTTATTTCAGTTTTTTGAAAATAAATTCATATAAGTGGGAAAATTATGATTAATGCTAATCTCATATATAAGATGAATTTACGTGTTTATAAAGTAGAAAAATGTTCCAATACTTATTATGTTTTTATTTTGAATTTCAATGTGAAATTATTTATAATGGCCCAAATTGAATTAATTTATTTTTAATTTATATAATTTTACATTATATAAAATTTAATATGCAATTTAACATTACTAATTATTTATGAAAATAGGTAGATTTTAACTAAAACATATTAGTTTTCACTATTCATAAAAATATGATGTTTCTTAGAAAATCCTAAAAATTTATCATAGGATAATTTAAACATTATGAGTTAAAAAATGAAGATTATTTTATAATTATTTCAATTAAATGATGTTTCATAGAAACTTGGTATTCTATGTAATGTATGCCAAGTTGGTTTTCCGTCTAAAAGGAATATTTGACTTAGTGAATCGAGAGAAATAAATGAAAATCTAATTTGTTAGGGTAAAATAGGGTTGTGACCATAATAGTATTTATTTTAATGTTAAATTGGTTTACATATTCTTTAATAATTAATTGGCAACCTATGAATTCATATTATATTGTAATAACATATATTTTAAAAAATTGTTTAATAGTATTCAAGAAATCTAATTTAACATCAATTTTATATTTTATTATATTAAATATTCATATTTTAATAATATATTATTATTTATAAAAACCTCAGTCTTGCATGTAACACAAGTCATTGATGAAATTCATTGTTGCGTATAACATAATCTAACCATAGTTTTTCTTATAGAGCAGACCAATGTTAATGTTACGTGTAGTGTACGATTAACTTGGTGTTCCAAATAAATCAATCTAAACACAACACTTTAATATAAAATGGACTACCTTTAGTGTTGTATGAAATGAAAAATATAAAAGAGATTAAATTAATTCGAAAAAAATCTGAAAATATTTGGGTGTTATATAGAATCCCTAAGATGTAACTGGGTAAAAAGAATTCATAAGGCTATATGGTATATTCTAATGTACCTTAAGGAAAATTTATTATATAAATATTCTAAAATAATTTAACTCTATTAGGAATAATTAATATTAAATAATTTTTTTATTATATAATGTTTTGGTAAAATAAGGAAAGGATATCATAGACTACCTTTACATATTCCCAAAGGGAATCCTTTCTTATAAAATTTACATGAAACCAAGAATCAATAGAAATATTAAAATTCATCCTCATTTTGATCCCTATGTAAATAATAAAAATTTATTTTTGGGGTCGACAGGTTTTCAATGTTGATTCTAAACAATATCAAAATTTATACCCACAATTCTTGCTGTGATAATTTTATTCAACACTATGATGATGCGTTTTTATCGTTTTTTTCATAAATATATTGCTGATCAGTTAATATTTTTACAGTTTTGGATTCAACAGTCTATTATTCCAGGGTATTGGTAACATCATTATGTGTAGAAGACATTATTTCCATGAATAGTCTAATATTTAATTTATCTTAAATAAAAATAATTTAAATATGGGGAAAGGATTTGAAAAGAGATTTATGCATTATCTATCAGAAACATGATGATCTATTTGACTATATATTCATAACATTTTATCAAATGATTATCATGAATACATTTTTAATTAAATCGATAATTGTAATTAAAAAAATAATTACTCCACTATGGTTTTTGTTATCATATTAATTCATAAAAAGGTGATTGTTGTATATAACTATTATCCTCCCCCTCCTCATCTCCCAAATAGTTTTTATTGTTTTTTATTTCTTGAGATTCATCCTCTATATCATTTGGACATGAACCTATGTTTTTGTAACTACTATTAGTTTTATTCTATATCATACCTCAGTTTCAATACATTAACATTAAATAAATGTTACAAAATACATAAAACATTACACTAATAGAGGCCCAATGACCATATTATCCAAGTGCCTATAGAAACCTGGAAACATAAAAACTGGTACCAAAGTGATCTATATTATCTCTCACTAGGTTCTTCATGAATATTACCCTTTATAGAAACAATAAAAATAATACACATCTTCATAACCTCAGGAAGATAACATAAAAATGTGTCATATCAGATGATCAGTAAGGGTAAACAATAGAGATATACAAGAATAATCATGAAAATAATTGTATGATAACATTATCATGAAAATAGAAGATCAAACCATTTATATCAAAGATAATATATAGGGATCATGGAATAAATATTATAAATTTGTAATACTTTAATCATTAAAAAATAAACAACATAAGCCATGAAATTATAACATAAGAATAATACATGTAGGTGCATAAGACCCAAAATAATATAAAATTATTTCTATAGTAGTCAAGGAATTGCTTCCAAGTCTATCTTACTGGAATGAGTTCACTCCCTATAATATCATGGTAGTCATGGTTCACTCCTATGGAAGTCCAAGTAGTATTATTTGACTCCTCATACCATTTTGGTAGTCATGTTTCACTCCCATGTTCATCTTAGAAGTCAAGGTTCACTCCCAGGACTATCTCAGTCTATATCATGATATATAAATCTTTACCCAATGCAT
The DNA here is from genome assembly GCA_963277665.1 of Viscum album. Lineage (NCBI taxonomy): Eukaryota > Viridiplantae > Streptophyta > Magnoliopsida > Santalales > Viscaceae > Viscum > Viscum album. The sequence goes on from OY728146.1 coordinate 1,790,705,632, forward strand.
CAGAGGGAGATATTGGTCCCAACTATCTAATAATAAATTTATAGATAGATGTGACCCAAAAACATATATAATCATATCATATACCATGAAAAAAAATGGGTAACATAAAATTTAATCATATCATACTCTACATAATAAGATAAAAGTTTCATTGTCATTTCATCAATATCATAACTAGTTAAAATAAGAATGTTTTATAAACATATTACCCATGAAAGAGAAATTGGTTTCATAAACATAATTCCATCAAAATATAAACCATTAAGAAGATGATAATGAATGAAAACATTGAATAATTTCCCTATAATGTAATTGGAAACACTAATAGATGTCATCTTATATGGGAAATAATTTTGATTTATATTTTAAAAACATATCCTGATGAAAATATCATTATTTTAATGAAAACAGTTTTTGAAACGTAGGAAAATTTTGAAAAGTTTTTTTTGGAAAATATGTATGAAAATATATAAAATATGATTTGAAAAACAAAAATAAATAAAAAAATTTTCATACAAAATTATCTTCAAATATATTTTGAAATATATTTTGAAAACATGTTTTTTGAAATAAAATAGATTTCTGACCGAAGAGAGAAACACTTTTTAATTTTTTTAAAAACATTTTATTATTTATATTAAATAAATAAGGGTGAAAAAATACTACTAATTCAAGGATATATCTAAAATAAATAGTGCAGAATAAAACCAATGAATTTTTTGAGAGATTTATTTTAATATTTTATCATTTGAAGCATAATCATAAAGAATAATGAAAAATGATGAGATTATTTCTATAAACTCTTACAAAACGGTAACTCTGAATCATATTCACCATATAAGAAAGAGAAATTAAATAGAGTTTAAAATATCATGAAAATAAGGAGACTCATGATAAAATATGTAAAATGGAAGTATAAACACCTTGAAAAAGAATGTGGGTGCATAAAAAATCATGAGTCTCAATGAAAAAAATGGAGACAAAACTATCTTACTGACTTGGTAACATTTGAAACATAAACCCCATAAAAGATAAAAAATATATTGGATAAGAAAATACCCATACATTTAAGAATAATAGTCATAGAATAGATTTATTTTTATTATATAAACCACATAATAGAGGAGTGTGTTGAACATGGAGTGTATCACATGAATATAAAAAAAGTGATATGAAATTCTATTACCTTCTGTATTGACTCTCATAGTAATCAAACAAGATTAATGTATAATAAATATATTTTTATTATAAATACATCACATAACATTAATCTTAAAGAAAACACAATATATTATTTGATTATGACTTTATATTTCCCTCTTGTTAACAATTCTATGATAAGGTTTCACATCAGGTAATATCCTCTTTGTTCTTAATATGTGTCTTCATTTGTTATATCTATGGTCCTAATACATATATTATTATTTAAATAAATTAAAATATGATATAAATATGATTATTTATTATATAAATACCTATTATATAGAAGTATGAAATGGAATACACCATTCATTGATACGGTACACCTTATGACCACATGAACGCTTTTTTCATTTTATTGTAGAAATGAAAGAAAGAAAATAAATTAATAGATGTATATATATGTATATTTACCTTTAATATAGTATAATTATTATATTATATATATCATATAATATCACTAAACCCATCTTTAATACATTTCATGTAGAGTTTCAACAAATCACATCACATTGAGAATGCAGTAGTCCACTAATCTACAATCATTGTTATCATATACACCAAATATAGAAATTATTAATTCATATGTTAATAAAAAATTTAAAAAGTATAATGAAATACTAAATATAATATATATTATATATAAACAATGTTTCTATAATAACTCCCACTATTATAGGCTGTAATGGGAAAATGAACAATCATCATTTCGTTAGGTGGTTGTTCACTGTAAAAATAAACAGTTAGTTCATTACCCATTAGATGTAAGTTTGTGTATGTGTTTGGTGAAAACCTAATATAAAAAAATACGAGTATATTTTTCATACTGGTTTTTTTAATAATAATTGAATAATAATATTTGAGGTGGTGGAGAAAGAAAATAAAAGAATGTAACTTGAGGAAGGATGTTACCTCTTCTTAGGGGAACTCCTTTTGGTTTGCACCAATGGGATTCTTGGGATTTCATTATTCCCAAAGGTTTGATTAAATGAGAAAAGAGGTTTTTGGGAATTTAATTTCATAGATCTATTTCGAACATATATATCCTGAGAGGTGTGAGTGTGTTGGAGAATATGTACCCATTTTATAGTGGAGGAGGACTGACACTCTTGTAAATTTTGAGAAAATAAATTACAACAACATTTTACCCATGTCATGTAGATCCAATAATGGGAAAAAGTATATAAAAGGGAGAATAGGGTCGTAATATGTCCATCCAATGGAATTGGGATAAGTTTCTATGTTTTTTGGGCTTTTAATATTTATTTTCAGTCCCTTATTATGCTTAATTGTACCTCAATAATTTTAATTAATTTCAATTAATTTAAATACTATTTATGGTAAAAAATATGTTTAAATTAATATAAATTATAAATTATAATTATTCCATACATGGAATCAGTTTTTACAAATTCGAATTACATAAGTGGTGGACATTAACTGAAATTTAATCCCACAGATGGGACAACAATGGATGTTTTTAATGAAAAAACATCCAAAAGATTGCTATGTTTTTATACCCAATTTCAAAGTGAAATAGATTATAATGAAATAAAATGGATTTATTGATAAAACTATGATTCAATTAATCTTTTAAACCAAAATAAAATATAATTTAATACTAAAAATAAATTATATGAAAAATTGGTTAACAATTAATGTTCAATATTGTTTTATTATTAATCGAAAAATAAAGTCCCTCAGAAAAATCCCAAAAAATAACACTTATTTTTTTTAAATTCTAAAGTAAACAAATTTCAATTTATTTCATTAAATTAAATTTATATATGGGTCTAAAGTTAACTTTTTTTGAAGAATTATATAAAAATAGTTCATTTGAGAAAATAAAAATTTGAATCATAGAAAGACTTTACCAAATACTATATTTTTCATTATAAATATATTCTATTTATACAAAAATAATATATAGAATAATTTTAAAGTAGTTATTATTATTCACGTAACTGATTTTAACAACATGTTTATAACTATGTAATTTATATAATTATAACAAATTATGACATTTCAGAGAAAATCAGTGTTTCATGTAATGTATTCCATGTTGGTGTTGACAGTATTGTATACCAAGTTGATGGAGAATATAATTTAGGTAGAGTCTGTTTTGAATGAAAATTATGTTGAGTTAGTTCCATATGAAATGAATGTTTTACTTAGTGCAATGTGACAGATCAAATAATAATTATTCATTCGAAAAATAATATCCATAAAAAATGGGGTGTTACATTCTCCCTCACTAAAAAAACTTCACCTCGAAAGGAATCATTTGGGTAAAAAATGAAGATAATTACACTTAATCATATCCTCAAGTACCCATGTAGTTCTTTTAAGTGGTGATTTTCCACAAAACATTGACCAGGTGAGTATTCTTGTTTCATAGAACTTTCTCTATATAGCCCATAATTTCAACTAGGTGTTCATCGTAAGAAATATCCTCCTCAAGCGGTATGGCCTATGAGTTCGACACATGTTAAGGGTTAAGTATATACTTACTCATGAGAGATACATGAAACACATCCTGTACTTGAGAGAGATTTGGTGTAAGTTCCAATAAATGGGCTACCATCCTGATATGATCAATAATGTAATGAGAAAGATATACCTAGGGATTATATTTTGTTTCATCTAAAATCTCATAAAATTATTCCAGAGAGAGATTTATAGAAGAACATGATAACTAACTTTAAATTCTAGATCATTCTGACAGTTATCAACATAAATTCTCTACTGACTTTGAGATGCCTGGATATTCTGTTGAATGGTTCTAAACTTCTTTTCCATTTATTCAGTGATATTGGCTGCCAATAGCTTTATTTATCCAACATAATCCAAACATGTTGGATCTCTACTTTTATTCCCATAGAATTATTTATAAGGTTCCATTGTAATTATTTATCGAAAGATATTTTTGTAGGAAAATTCAACTAGAGGAAGGTGTTGATAATAAAAAAATTAGAGTCCAAAGAAAAAGATCTCAAAATATCCTCTATGGTTTGAATAGTTCTTTCAGAGTGACCATATGTGTGAGGTTTATAAGCAGCCCTAAAACTCAATTCCATATCAATTTCTTTCTAAATACTTCTATCGAACATTTAGGTAAACCTCATATCCTAATCTAAAACAATGGAATATGGAATTCGATGAAACCTTTCACCTTTTTTAATGTATATCCTTGAAATATGGTTGATAGAGAAGTTTTCTCTAATAACATTGATGTTTTCTGACTTAGTAAGTAGATTGAATACCCCCATAATTAAATAAACCCTTTAGAGGTTTTTGGATGTCCAATAACAAAATAAATAGTGATGTTGTCCAATTTCCTTTCAGGTATGGGTAATAGATGCAACATCCCATTAGAATATTTTCTTTCAACCTTAACATACATGAATACTAAGTACTAAGATACAAAATCTATGATATCTATCTTCATGAAATCAAACCATAAGTATTCTTTCAAAACCTAATACTTATTCCCACTTCAAGGATTAATGGAGAATTAATATTTATGGTCTTACTCTAATAGATTCTTATTCCAATATGGTATGGAAGGAACACATATAGGGTTCCCAAACCTTATCATTCTATATTGATTAATGTCAAAATAATGAACATTTCTATCAATCTTTTTCAGATATATATATATTATTTATTCACATTGTCAATCTTCACATGGATTTAGGGATGAAAATTCATTTGAGAAAAATAATATATTCACCATTACATTATAATTTCTATTTCCATACATTGAAAATCTATAAATAATGTATCTTTTTTGATCCTTATCAAAGATAGGCTAGAATGATAATTTTGACTCAAAGAATCATCCAACTTGTTCTCTTTCTCAGAGTGGTAATGTATTGAGTAGTCATAATCCATTTTCAACTATAAAAATATTCTCTGGCACATGTACACTCCTTATATGTGAATATATATTTCAAAATATTATTATTATATACATATCGCACTTTTTCTATAGTGATAATCCCTCCATATCTTTAATGAAAAATTACCAATGCTGACATCAAATCATGAGTTGGAAAATTTTTCTCATCAATATTCAACTTTTATAAGGAATAAGTGTTAACCATGATATTCATCATAAGAAAACGTCTCAACCCCTTTTTAGATTCATTAAAAAAGACTACAAACCCTTCTCTACTACAGGGTAATGTAAGAACATGTACACTGAATTACCTTCTCTTTAGCTTATTGACGTTTTCCCCACATTCATCTATCAGGAGGAACTTGTAAGCCTTTCTAGTTAACTTGGTCATACTCTTAGATAGTCATGAAAGAAGTTTCCAAAAATCATTGATAATATCCATCTAATCAAAGAAAATTATTGATCTCAGACATCATGGTTGGTCAATGACATAAATCAACAGCCTCTATTTTAGCAGGATATCCTACAATATCCTATATTTATATTAAATGAAAAAAATGAAATATTGTTTTAGAAAAATTCCAGTATTTGTAATTTTTTCATACATTTTCTCCTTTTTTAGGGTATTTAGAACAATTATGAAGTGGTTTTCATTTGCTTACTTCCTCTATGAATAGATAATAATATCATTTATGATGTGTACCACAAACTAATCAATGTAATCTATAAAAAAATATATTCATTAAAACCATGAATATAGAAGAATAAATAGTAAAAATGGCATTACTATACATTCATAGTCTCCATATATTTTTTGTAACGGATTCTTGGGTATATCTTCTTTATGGACACTTAATTACTTATTCAATCCCTACAACTTAATCAGGGAATTCTATTGGGAGTGTTCAAAATTAGCGTGGAACTAGGTGTGAGTTCTATTGAGAACTCAAATTAAAATTTGATGGAAGGCTAGGTTATTATTTTGGAAATTAATCCAAAAATTACAAAAAAAATGGCATATCATCGATGTTGGTTTTCTCTCCCACCATTCGAGAAAAAAAACCATTCTAAATGGGAATTATGACCCATAAACTGGATTTAATTTTCACATGAAGTTCATACTTATCATCACATTGATGAAATATTATAAGAGGGTTAGAAATATCCAACATAACTTTCTTTACCAAATAATTAATGTGGGATTTTTTCTGAGAAAGACAATCGATTCCTAATATGACATCCAATTTTAGAAAAATAAGAATGAAATGATTTTCTAGAAGCACATTCCCTTAAACATCAATCAGATATAGATCATAGACTTGGAATGCAATCATTATACTATTTGGGGTTTACGTTAATAATACCACATGAAATAATTTTAGTGGAATCTTAAAAACCAAAGAAAATTATCTAGGTATGAAAGAGTGGGTTGATCCAGAATAAAATAATACATTTTTTGTTATAAAATGGATGATAAGTTTACGTTTCACTATGTAGTTATTCTAACCCTCTTTAGAAAAAAAAATTGCATAATATTTCCCCAATTCCTTCAGCTTAAATGGTTTTTGAAATCTATCATCATCACTATCCATTGGGTTAGAGATCTATTTATCATAATACCTATTCTTATTATAATTATACCACACAAGAAGGTTAGGGGAATTTTATGCCACCATTTCCCCATTCACGTCATTAGTTAACTTCTTCTAATCACTTTGGAAATCAAATTTTTGATGGACTTCTCTTACACAAAAAAATTTATTAGACCCCTTAAGTCCATTTCCTCTTTTATTCTTACGACATAAAGATAACAAACGAAATTTAATCTTACTGTAATAATGGATTTATATTTGACTTTAAACCCATTATTCCTTTTATTTTAAAAACCATGATACTGATACGTGACTCGAACCTACATTTTAGCCTTTATTTCATAACAAATACAATATTCATAGATACAAAAGTCTTTAATGGAAAAACCCATTGCGAGACTTGGATTTATTCTACTGAAGAACCTATAAACTTCACTTTTTGGTTTGATGGTAATTTAGGAAGCATACCTTACAATAATTTTGAATTTAGCCTCATAAGTACAAAAAGAATCATCATAATTTTTCTTCAACTAAAGGAACTCTTCCTCAATCTGGGTAATATGAATCTGATGAATATAACTATTGAAAAGTAAGTTCTTGGACTCCTCCCAATCCATGGATTTAATTTCATATTTTTTCTAGATATGCTTGATTAGATTCCACCACTATTCTAATACACCTTCAAATTGATAAATATCCAGATTTCATTTATCATTCTAAGAACATTGGAGAGTGGGTAATATCATTTTATTATTACTAATCCATTATTCCATAATAAATCGATTAGAAGATCCTTTTAAAAAAAGGTTGATGCTACCTCGTGAAAGACTCTATAGAATACTGTAACCTCATTTTCTCATTACGAAGTCCACCATAATTCATATCTTAATAAAACTGAGTGGGAATAACAACAAGATTTTACATTATATCTCCTATAATATTATTTTTATCAGGAGGAAAATTATTGTATTGTTCATCATAATCACCTTTAACATGGGTCCTTTGTGTTGTAACCATTGACTGAGACAAAAAAAATATGAGTAAGATAAAATTATCATAATGAGGAGATACATAATCATGAAAGATCACTTATAGGACTTCTAAATTATGCCACCTTACTTAATCTATGACACCTTTGTTTTATCAAAGGTTATTTGTATCCAAATTCTATTTATATCCTGAATGGTGGTTCATGAAGAGTTGGTGAATTACAAAATATATATCACATGAGCTTATCAAACAATGTGTGCAGCAAGGCCTGTTGTCATGTCGTAGGATACACCGAGTCTAGCCCAAACAATTTTTGGGAGTTTTTAGTCCTATGTATATCTATTCTAAATCCATATACACTTATTGAAACTTGAAAAGGATGTATTTCTAGGAAACCACTCACTCTATCATTTACGAAATTTCCAGGACATTTTCCTATAATTTTCCTTACAGGTACACTTATTATTAGGCATTTACATAGGGTTATTAGTAAGGTTTTATTTTCATGTATTCCAAACATTAACTAATCCTTTAATCTGATACCAAATATAGCTACCCTCACTTTTCATACATTATCATTACATAAATTTTGTGGAATAATTAAAGAACTACCAAAATATATGCCCTAATACCGTACTATTCTAGTGTCTTTGGAAACAATTAAACATAAACATTGCTACATAAGTGAGATACATTATCTCCCAATAGGTTTTTGATTACTATAACTACTCTTAGACACATCAAAGATAATACATATCTTTGTACACTAGGGATGAAAATATAAAAAATGATTAGATTAGATGCCCACTAATAGAAAAAATGGTATATATGCAAGAATAATCATGAATATAAGTTTATGAGAACATGATAATGAAAATTTATGATCATACCCTTCATATCAATGATAATATACCTGAAGCATGGAATAAAAATTTGTATTTGGTAAGACTTTAATCAGAATCAAATAATGAATATAAGACATTAAAGAATAACATAAGAATAAGACATGGAATTATGGAAAACACATTGGAATATAAAATTATTTCCATAATATCAAAGGCATTTCTTCCAAGGCTATATAAGTAGTATTGGTTCACTCTCCATACCATATTGGTTGTTATGGTTCTCACCGATGACCATCTTAGCAGTATGAGTTCACTCATTCCATCTTGGTAGTCATGGTTCACTTCCATGGCCATCTTAGTAGTCTAGTATCACTCAAAAGATCAGAGTATTCTATCTCATCATATATAAATTATTATCCAAAACATTGTAGACAGAAATTATTCTCACTAATCTCATAATGAAATAAAGTATACATGGTCCAAAAATTCATAAATAATCGTATCATAACCCATAAAATGAAATGGGTATCATAAAAACGTGATCATATTATAACTTATTGATCAAATTTAATGGTTTACTTATCATTTCATCAAAGGAATGACCTATGAAAAAAAGTGGGTTACAAAAGCATATAACCCGTGAAAGATAAACAGGTTTCATAAACATCATTCCCTCAAAAAATAAAACAAATTAGGGAAATAATATGAATGGAAACATTGAATATTTTCTACAAAAATTCATGATTAGAACTAATGAATGTCATATTAGATGAGAACTAATTTTTATATACCTTCTAAAAACAATTCTTGAGGTAAATATCGTTTCTTCATTGAAAAATGACATTTAAAACATTAAAACTTTTGAAAATATTTTTCTTGGAATTTTTTTTGAAAAATTATAAACGTATATATTAAAAACATAATATATTTTCAAGATCTATTTCCATTGATAACTATCTTTAAATATCATTTGATTTTTTTTGATTTTTCTTAACAATGTGGTTTTTTAATAAAATAGATTTACGACCAAATAGAGAAATATGTTTAAATCTTTCTTAGAAACATTTTCACAATTATATTAAGTATAAAATAGTTAAAATGGTAATATAAATGGATATATCTTAAATAAATAGGGGAGAAGTAATGTAATTTGTTTTCCTGGGAGATGGGACATATGTTTTCCCAATATATGGATAATCATAGACAATCTGGAAAAACGATTCGATTATTTCAATAAACTCTTAAATCATGTTAACTCTAAATAATTATACCCTTATAAGAAAGTGATTTTAAATAGATCTTAATATATCATTAAAATATGTAGATTCAAGAAATAAAATGTTAAATGGATGTAAATACACCTCGAAAAAAATATAGGTGCATAACAAAGAAAGAGTCACATAGAAAGAAATTAAAGACAAAACTATATCACCGGTTTGGTATCTTTTGAATCATAAACCACATGAAATAAATAAAATAAAATGTATTGGTAAATAACCATAAATATATTAATAAGTATCATATAATACATTTATGGGAATTATATACACCACACAAAATAAAAGTGTGCTGAACATGGCATGTATCTCATAGATATAAAAGAAGTGAGATGGAATTTCTTTACCTTATGTGTTGAATCTCTTTGTACATGCACAAGATTCTTGTATAATAAATATAATTTTATTATAAATATTTCACATAAAAATATTATTATATATAATACCCCATGTGGTTTGATTTTGACTGTATATTACCTGATTATTAATAAATCTTTGTTAAGGTTTTACTTTGGGTAATATTCGCATTGTTTTTTTCATTTTTAATACTTTTTATATATATGGTCATTATACATATATCATTATTTCTAGAATGTAAAAAAATATAGAAATATCATTTATATTATTTATATATATATATATTATAATAATCCCTATAATCTAGAGGTATGAAATTTAATACACTGATCATAGAGACGGTAGGTCGTACAGACGCATGAACGTTGTTTCCATTTTATTATCGCATTGAAATAAAGAAAGTAAATTCCATATATGTATATAAAATATTTTTCCATTAGAATTATTATATCATATATATCATATAATTTCACTAAAACCATCTTTAATACATACAATTTTAAGTGTGAATGAATCAAATCTCTTTGAGGAGGCGGTAGTTCACTCGTCCACAAATGATGTTATCATATTTACCCAAGATGGAAAGTATAATGGTGTGTGTTAAAAAGACTTACAGAAGTAAAATGACATAATCAATATTATATAAATTATATATAAATATATTATCCATCGTGATTCCCAACATGATACTTGATAAAGGACAAATGAACCATCATCGTTTCGTGTTGTGTTAGTTCACTGTACACATAAAGAGTAAGTCTGTTACCCATTAGATGGAAGAGTGTGTAAGTATAATTATGATTTTAAATTTTATAAAATATTAGTATATTTAGTATAATGGTGTTTTTTATAATAATGAAATAATTATAGTTTAGGTGGTGGAGAAAGAAAATAAAAGAAAGGATCTTGAGGAAGAATGCTACCTTATCTTTGGGTAACCCCTTTTGGTGTGCATCATAAGTCATACTTGGATAGATTTATGATCAAATAGAGGATTAATTTAGGAATTTAGGGTTTTTGGAACATGAATTGTGATGATATTGTAAGAACATAAGTGGTTTGGGAGGTGTGAGGAAGTGGGTGGAAAGGAGCCCTTTTAATAGTGGAGGAGGAGTGACCCTCTTTTAAATTTTGGGAAAAGGAAATCCTACCACATTTTTCCCATGTAAAGATGATCCATTAATTTACCAAATTTATTAAAATGGAAGAATGTGTATAGATATTTTCAATAAATATGCATAACACTAGAATGTTGGGAAAAAATCAGTGAACGTAAGAGGATAGGACCTGAAATGGTCGATGAAATGGTGGATAAGGTGAAATCCATTCAACTTCATATCAAGGTTGCCCAAAGTCTAGATAGGAGTTATGAAGACAATAGTTAATGAGTCCTTGAGTTAAAATATGGAAACATGGTTTTTCTATGCATATCACCATAGAATAAGGTCATGAGGTTTGGGGAGAAATGATAGTTAATTCCCAGGTACATCGGCCCCTTCAAGATTCTTGATCATATCGGGGATGTGGACTATGAACTGCAACGACCACCATCTTTGTACAATATATATGATGTCTTTATTGTATCCCTCTTAAGGAAGTAAATACTATACCCTTAACATGTACTCTTTTCAGAGGTGGCACAGATGGAGGATGATCCTTCTTATGATGAGGATCTAAAGAATTTCTTGGATCCTAGATATAAAGTTCTATGTTAAAAGGCTTCTGACCTAGTCAAGGTAATATAGAGGAATCATAGGTACAATGATAAAACATGGGACTTGGAGAAGGCAATGATGAAAAAGTTCCCACACCTATTTTTTTCCTAGAATGTTAAATGGAATTTTGAGGGAGAAATTTCTTAAAGGGGAATAATGCAATGACCCAATATTATTCAATGGAAAATTTCTTCTAATAATTATTGCATAAAATCACTTGAAATCACAGCACAATCAACTAATAAGAATTACATTAACATTAAACATAATATTGTCACCTATGTGATTCAAATTTTGAAAATAGGACATTAATGGTTGCAATAAGTAAGATATTTGGAGTCTGATATGACAAATTTAATTTTTAGTGAACAGTAACATAAACTTATGAATAGTAATGTTACCCTTATGAATAGTTATAAATCCTAATTATTAGTTACCTTACCTGTGATATTATATAAATAAGATTCAAGTGAAAGAATGGCGTACCAATATTTAGGAATAAGTAAATAAATGTTTTAAAACTGGATTTTTATAACAAATTATAATTTTCTTTAAATATTAAATATATCATATTTAAAAAATTAAATTTTTAAAATGGACTAAATTTTTTGGATTTTACCCACAAAAAATGGTCAGGGTGAATTTTTGCGATTCTTTTAGTAGTATTTGATTTTTCAATGAATAGTGAAATAGATTAATTTAGTATATAAATAAATTATAATTTGAATCCACTATTCCTGACATGCTATGTAATGTAAGAAATAAAATCTCAAACTCACATGAATTTTTTACTATTCTTGTTCATGGAATCATAACTATTTATTATATTATAGAAATATAATAAACTAATTATTATAATATTATGAATACTCTCCTCCCCTCACCTATAAATATCATCCCTAATTACCACTTCTATTCACTCCTCTAAATCCTTGTTCCTTGACTAAATTCTACCCAAATACTTGCCGAAGATCCCTCCCCACTTCCAACAGCCCTTGGTCTCCTAAAAGGACCAAATCATTTCCCTTAAAGAGGCTCTCAAGGTAGATTGATTCACAAGGTAAATTTCTTTTTTCAATTATTTTACATTATTTTCAAGGTTTTTTGTTTAATTTTATATCCTTAACTATGATAATACAAATGTTGTGATAACTCTAGTAAATTATATGTTTTTTAATGATGTTATGACAATGGAATAAGTTATTATCATCTATCATTTACCTTTCTTTTATTTTAGTTTTAAAGACAACATCTCATATGTGTTTATTTACTACATTCAAGGATGATGGGGTTACAATTTCCGTTACAATCTTAAATTATGGTTATGAAACCCTTTTCATGGTTGAACCGAACCATAATATATGTATTATTTCTCATATATGTTTATGGAATCTTTTTTTACACATGGTATTAATTTATAAAACAAAACATGTTCATTATGGCCTAAAACTGCCAACTAACCCAAAATGTTATCACTAAAGTTTTCTATAATGAATCGACTTCACCCTAAGTAACCAAAATAAATGTATAACCATGTAATATAATTTATGTTAATTAATTTCATATGAATTAAATTCTGGAAAACCACTTTCATCTTAAATGTTTATCCATTCATGAAAATAAGTAAACCGATCCTAAAAACTGAGAAAACCAATAGACCCGACCAATGAAACTAAACCACTTAACCCAAAAAATTAGAACATAAATGAACTTAAAAAATTATAATAAATATTTTACATATACAATATGTTTAAGAAGTATTTATTAATTAGACTTATATTATTATTCAAATCAGTACTATCAAGTGGATAACACCATCGATCTTAAGGTAAGGGATCCTCTCTATTTCTCATTTATTCAATATCGTCTAATATGTTACACCATTTTTCTGTAATTACTACTGATATGGTATGATTAAACATCTACCCATACTTTGATCATGATTTCATATGATGATAAACCCATTTCTCACTCATTAATCCCACTTAAGTACACACAATACCCTGTCGATATTCTCTGAGGGATTCAACCCGAACATCTTTTATTCCGTCGAGTTTTGTTATCTTTATGTTGACATAATGAGGTTATCTATAATTATTATTTTCATCTTATAAATTCTATGTTAATGTTTTAAATTCATATAACATGTTCCATTCATCATTCTCTTTTGGGGATATATATTTTTTCAGTGATTTCCTCCCTAATACTTCCTGATAAGCAAACCTGCTTTGAGGGAGCTTCCCAAATTCTTACTTGATTTCATGTGATCAATATATTATGTTTTCAGCCACCATTTTCCTTTTAAAATAAAACTTATTATTATTAAAATATTTCCGGTTCACTTTTAGTTTTTTTATAAATATTTTTTTCATTTATATTTTAAAGGCTCTATAGTATTCTTTTTAAAACCGCTCAAAATATTTTTTATGACACAAATTATTGAATACTTTTCTTAATTTTTGTCTATTATACTTCAGATATATCACTCTAATACACATATATTTTACTTTATTAATGTCCATATATACTTTATTTTATTTCTTTCATGGATAGTTTGGTGTTACACCCATATGTTATGCTATGTGTTATTATTAAAGTACCCAATTCCTTGCATGGGTAATCCTTATGTTTATGTAATAATGATTATGTATGATTATTTATGTGGGAAAAATATTCATTAGAAGTTAAGATGGGTGAGCCCAGATTTTTCTGTAATTAATTGGGTAAAGTTATGTCTAATGAGATGTTTTAGCACAATGAATGTTAGGAGCTCAATTGAAAGATTAAATAAAGAAGTTTTTTTAGTCTCGTGTTTTTAGTTTTATGTACCTATTATTCCGGGACACCATACTTCATGAACCTTGGCTTGTACTCTAATGTATAATTATACTTAAAATCATGTAAGGAGTAATGTTAAATTATATGGTTACTATATATGGTATCAGAGTTTGGTCTAGTTAGTTTTGGATATTAGGAATAGATCACTTTAGTAAGAACCTTTATAATGAGATGAAGTATAAGAAATCATCCAGAAATTTTTGTCTATATAGAGTAAGTGGTTTATCAAGGAAATATATCCCTCTATGGATACAAATAGGTAGTGGTTTCTCCAGAACAAAAGTACATTGGAGTGAAATATCCGACAAGCTGTTTCAGGGTTAACCCAGGGTATCCTGGTACATGAAAATAGGACTTACTGCACACTTGGTTGGACACTCCTAGGGGATATGATTTCGTAAACTAATGATATTAGTATAAACTATTATTATGGTTTAAACATTTCCATGAGAATATATTTAAATAAATATATCATGGATAACCAAGAATGAAACATAATGAATCCCAAGTTAGGATATACTTTACCTTTACATGTTTATCCTCTTATGTTCAACTTTACATTTTATGCTCAATAGATAAGTATTTAAGGACTCTAATTGTATATTCTTTTTCTTAGTTAATGGTGGTTAATATAATAACTCTTTGAAACTATCAATGTGATTGGGAATGTAGTGATTTCCCTAATGATGTGCCTGATATGATGGGAACAGGTTCTCAAAACTTCATGACAGTACTTTCTCAGCTATCTCAAGTTATGAATAATAACAAGAATCATGTGTAATAACCTCCTCCTCTAAGGAAAGATTACATTTCTATTAAATCATTCATGTGGTAAATTCCTCCCATATTTTATTGATCTTTTTATCTCTTCCTCGTGGAATAGTGTATTAACTCCATTGAAAAGATATTCTCCATCCTCTAGTGCTCAAAAGAAAAACAATCTATACTAATAGTCTATCATTTTGAGGGGGAAGAAGATCAGTGGTGGAAACTAATCCAGCATAACAATTCCGAAGAAGAAATTGATTCTATGGATTGGGATGAATACAAGAGTTTGTTTTCCCATAAATATTTTCCTTGAACCTCCATATCAAGATAGTAAGAGAGTTCCTCAAACTCAAGAAGAAGGAAGATGAGTCCTTCGGGGAATATGAAGAAAAAATTACAAGGCTTCCATGGTATGCCTCTAGCTTTATCATGGACACCATATATAAGGTTGATCACTTCTTTAGCAGACTAAAGTTGAGTCTACGAAAAGAATTTGAGATTCAAGACATTAATAGTTATGAGGATATTCTTCATTGTTCCATCAAGGGTGAAAGAGATATTGTATAATTTTAGTGGTCATGTGGGCCTAGTGGAAAAAGGATGGAAGTGAACAACAACCTGGGTGGTCAAAAAGAAATCTCATGAAGGAATGAATCATGACAAACCAACTTTTAAAATTTGTGGGAAGAAGCATCTTGGGAGATATCTAAATGAAACCATGAATTGTTTCTGCTATGAAAAGTTGGGAAATATGGATAAAAACTACTGATGAAATATGAAGAGTCCTGTTAATGTGGAAGAATAAAGGAAGGTTTAGATCTAAACTCAGCTTGTAGTGTAGTGTTACAACTTCAAAGATTAAGTGCATTAGGAGAAAAATTTCTCTAAGCCAAGGGTTATTGAAGGCAATTAACAAAAACCTCCAAGGCAACATGGAAGTGCTTATGCTATCACTACAACTGAGGCGGAGTCTTCCAATGATGTGGTGATAGGTACAGTAGTTATAAATTCAAAGATGGTGAACAAAATATTTGATTCTTTTTCTACACATTATTTCATATCTTTCATTTTTAGTAGAATAATTCAATAAACACCTCAAAATTGTTAGGATAAGTTATTTTTGATAATAGAGAATGGGAAAATTATTACATCCTTGGTTTATAAATCCTCCTCAGTCAACATTTGTGGATAGAACCTTCTAGAAAATCTAATCATACTTCCTTTAATGGTGTTCAATTTTATCTTGAACATGGA
This sequence comes from Viscum album, assembly GCA_963277665.1. Lineage (NCBI taxonomy): Eukaryota > Viridiplantae > Streptophyta > Magnoliopsida > Santalales > Viscaceae > Viscum > Viscum album. The sequence continues at coordinate 1,790,722,369 of OY728146.1, forward strand.
TTGGATATCTTTATAAAAAGCCAACATCAACTGTCAGGAAAGGGATATCACTATTCAAATCCCAAAGCATCCTCTAATTCATGACTTGTGTAAGGAGATAAATGAATCTCCTTTAGAATTATTGTTTCATGTGTGGATATTAATTCCTTATGATCAAGAATTTCTAGATCAAATTATTGATACAAAAGAGAGAATATCTCTAGAATATATGCCCATCATGAGGGATAACACTGATGTATTCCATGAGATTTGCATGGCCTCCCTCAAGATCGAGAAGTTGAGTTATCAATTTATCTTATTCCTAGATTTCTACCTATATCAAAAACACCTTATAGAGTAGCCACTATAGAGACAGAGGAGATGAAGAAGCAGTTATAGATGAATCCAGAAAAAGGTTTTATATGCCCGAGTACATTCCCATGGGGTGCGTTAGTCCTCCTCATAAAAAATATGGATGCGCCAATATTAATCTTCATTGATTATCATGATCTCAATAAAATCACAATAAATAAAAAGTATCCCTTTCCATATATTGATTACTTATTTGATCAACTTTGTGGGGATTGTTATTTCTCTAAGGTGAACCTTTGATCAGGATATCACCAATTAAAGGTGATGATGGAAGATATTCCCAAGGCTGTCATTCAATTGAGGTATGGACACAATGAGTTCATAGTGATGCCCTTGGGACTCATCAATTATATAGAAATTTTGAAGGATTTAATTAATAGGGTATTTTGATACAACCTCTAAATTTTTTGGGCAGTCTTTATTAATGATATTCTGATATACTCCAAGAGAAAGGAGGAACACGAGGGGCATTTTAATACTATGATAAATAATTTTTTAACAGAGAATATGTATGAAATTTATTGTAAATGATAGTTCTATGTAGATGAAGTATCATTCTTGGGGAATTTTGTCACTAGTAAAGGGATATCTGTGGACCCTTGAATGAAAATGGAGATTGAAGAGTGGAAGAGGAAAACATCTGTAATGGAGATCCACATATTTTTGGGTCTAGCAGGATATTATCGATGATTTGTGAAGAAATTTTCATTATTTTCAAACCTAATTACCAATCTTACATTTAATGGAGTAAAGTCTATCAAGACTCAAGAATGTGAATATAGTTTCATGGAGTTGAAAAAGAGGCTTATCACTGCGCTAGTACTCAAAATCACACTTAGTAGAGAACTATATATTGTGTAAAATGATGCTTAAAACATGGGATGAGGTTATGTGATAATGAAAAATGATAAACTGAAAGCTTATTCATCAAAGTATCTTAGAATCCACAAGCAGAAATATCCTACGCATGATCTAGATTTGGTGGCTATGATCTTTGTATTAAAAATCTAGCGACATTATCTATATGGATAGAAGTGTTATATATATACTAATTAAAATAGTATCAAATATATATTCACAAAAAAAGCGCCTAATATTCACCAGTGAAGATGGACAGTGCTCATCAATTATTATGACTGAAAAATCCACTACCATACCGGTAAGACAAATATTGTGGCAGATGATCTATGAGAAATGATCCAATATCTTTATTAATTATGTGAATTGAAAAAGATACAATCTTATTATATTTGTAGAGGATATAAATGGGAATAATTAAGTTAGAAACATAATCAATACTTTTTTCAAATGATTTTTCAACCAACCCTCTTAGAGAAAATATAGGATTTTAAAATAAAAAACATGGAAATTCCAAAAAGGGTGGACGTTATCAGAAATGGGAAATCCTATGATTTCAAAATTGACATGGATCGAGTTGTAATATTTTTGACATGATTGTGTATACCATCAAATATAAATATAAAGAAGTAGATTTTTAATGACGTACATTGCTTGACCTTATCTGTTCACCCAGGGAGTACAATGACGTATCGAGATCTCTAAGAGAGCTTTTGGTGGGACAATATGAAGAAAGTGATTGTTGAGTATACATCCAAGTGTTTGGTTTTTCAACAAGTGAAAGATGAAAGACATAATTATAAGGGGATGATGTAAAAACTACCCATTCCAACATGGTAGTGGGATAACATTATGATGGACATTGTCACTACACTTCCAAGGACATCTAGAAGAAATAATGTTACATGGGTTCTTGTGGATTATCTTATGAAGACATCTCACTTTATCTCAATTTGAGAGGAATTCTCATTGGATCAACTTGAATGGATTTAAAAAAAATAAGTTGTAAGGATTAATGGAGTACCACTATTTATTGTATCTGATCGTGATCCAAGACTTACCTCCTTGTTCTGGAAAAGTGTCCGACATGATCTAAGAACTGAACTAATCTTTAGTACGTCTAATCATCCTCATATTGATGGCTAATCTAAGGGAACTATTCAGTAACTAGAGATATTTTTATATCATGTTCTATGGATTTCAAATTAAGATGTGACCTCCATCTTCAACTAGTTGAATTCTACAACAAAAAATGTTTTTACTTGAGCTTTTGAATAGAAATATATAAATCCCATTATTAGAAAATGTACAGAACATCGACCTCTTGGGATGATGTCAAGTTGACATAAGCTTCTACAACCTGTAATGGTCACAGAAATTGTGGATAATGTAAAAACCCTTCAGCAACATATCAAGGAAGCCCAAAGTTGAATGAAGGGTTATGAAAAAAATCCTCGATGACACCTTAAGTTCACAGTTGGAAACATTTTATTTCTACGCATATCACCATTGAAGAAGGTAATGAGGTTTGGGAAGAAAGGAAATTTATGTCCCGGGTACATCATCCCCTTCGAGATTGATTAACTAATCGAGGATGTGGCCTATAGATTGGAATTTCCATCTATAATGTTCAAAGTACATGATGTCTTTCATGTATCGCTCTTAAGAAAGTACTTATTAGACCCTTAACATGTACTATCCTAAGAGGTGGTACAATTGGAGGATTATTATTCTTATGAGGAGAACCCTAAGAAGATCATCGATTATAGAGATGATGTGTTATGTTAAAGAGTACTCACATGGTCACGATACTACAATAGAATCATAAGTAAGAAGAGGAAACAAGGTAACTAGAGGAGGCACTGAAAAAAATGTACCCACATCTATTTACGGTTGAGAATGCGAAACTAAATTTTGAGGGAGAAATTTCAAAAGGGGGGTGAGGGAAGAATGCAATGATCCAGTGTTTTTCAATGGAAATTTACTTCATCTAATTATGTTATATAATCACATGAAATCACATAACAATGAAATGATAAGTACTATGTGACTTTTAAACATAATATTTCCACCACTGTGATTTGAATTTTGAAAATATGACATTCAAGGTTGTGATCAGTATGATGTTTGGAGTCCGATAATACAAACTTAATTCTTGGTGAATAGAAACATAACATTATAAACAATATTTTTACCCTTATGAATAATGATATACCCTAATGATTAGAAACCTTAGTTGTGATATAATATAAATGAGATTCAAGTTAAAGTATGATGTACATATATTTTGGAATAAGTAAATAAATGTTTTAAAACTTGTTTTTTAGAATAAATTATATTCCTAATTAAATAATAAATTAATCATATTTAGAAAATTAGTTTTGAAAAATGGATTTCTTTTTTGGATTTTACATGTTAAAAAAATGGTTAGGATGAATTTTTGGGGTTTTTTTTGAAATATTTCATTTCTTAGTAAATAGTAAAATACACTAATTTACGATATAAATATATTATAATTTAAATACACTGTTCCTAATATCATATGTGATGTAAGAACCCAAATCTATAAATCACAGGTATTTGTTACTATTCTCGGTCTTGGAATCATAACTATTTCTTATCTTATGGAAAAATAATAAACTAATGATTATAATATTATAAAAACCCTCCTCTCCACCACTATAAATACCACCCCTCCTTACCACTTTTCTTAACTCCTCTCAAGCCTTTTGCCTTGCCTAAATTATTCCCAAATATCAACCCAAGATCCTTTTCCACATACAAAAACCCATGGTCTCCTTAAAAGACCCAATTATTTTCTATTAAGAGGCTCTCATTGATAAATGAATCAATAGGTAAATTCCTCTTTTTAATTATTTTACTTTATTTTCAAGTTCGTTTGTTTACTTTTCTTTCTTAGCCTATGATCATCCAAATGTTATTAAAACTAAAGTAAATTACATCTAATGTAATGATGTTATGATAATGTAATATTTTATTATCATTTATCTTGTACTCTTCGTTTATTTTAGTAGTAAAGACACCATCTGAGATGTGTTAGATTACCACATTCAAGGATGATGGGTTTTCAATTTCTATTAATGTCTTCAATTATGGTCATGAAACCATTTTCACTATTGATCCAGACTGTACTATATTTAGTTTTTTTCATCTATGGTTCTGTAATCTTTTTTTACACATGGTTATTTTTTATAAAACAAAACACGTTCATTGTTCCCAAAAACATCCAATTACCCCAAAAGGTTATCCCTGAAGTTTTATATAATTATTAGACTCCACTCCAAGTAACCAAATTAATTTTAAAACCATGTAATCTAATGGATGGTCATTAATTTCATATAAATTTAATTATGAACAACCACTTTCATCTTACATGCTTATCCATTAATGAAAATAAGTAAACCAGTCATAAAAACCAACAAAACAAATAGACTAGAACAATGAAATTTAACCACTTAAACCATCAAAAAAATGGTCATGAATGAACACAAAACGTTTACAATAAATTTTTTAAATACAAAATATGTTGTAGAATTATAAATTTATGAAACTTATTTGATTGTTCAGGTCATTAATATCTAGTGGAGAACACCATCAAACATACGGTAAGGGATCCTCTCTATTTTCTTTTATTCAAGATTGTTCTCTATGTTACACCATTTTATGTGTAATTAATAGTGATGGGGTATTATTAAAAACCTCCCCATAATTTACTCTTTACTTTTAATGTATGATAATCCCTTTTATCTCTCATTAATCCCTCTTAAGTACACACGATACCCTACCAAAATTCTGTGAGGGAATCAACCAGAACATCCTTTATTTCATCGAGATTTATTATCATTATTTTTACCTAAATGAGGTTATCTATTATTCTTATTTTCGTCTTATAAATGATATGTGAATGTTTCAAACTCATATAAAAAGTTCCATTATTCATTCTCATTTATGGATATACATGTTTTTAAGTGATTTCCTCCTCAATAATTCTCGAAAAGAAAACCTGTTTTGAGGGAGTTTTCTGAATTCTAACCTGATTTAAATTGTACAATATATTATGTTTTGGGCCACCATTGTATTTATAAAAGAGGAATTTTTATTTTGGAATCCTTCCAGGTTCATGTCTTGTTTTTTATAAATGATTTTTTCCAAAAATATTTTTATGTCAAAATTTCATGAATACTTTTCTTACAGGTTGTCACCTCTACATGAAATAATTCACCATGATACATATATATATTCCATTATTAATATACATGTATACTATAGTAACCTTCATTAATGGAAACTTTTGTGTTACACCCATTGATTATCCTTTGTTTCTTGATTATAGTACCCAATTCTTTCCATGGTTAATTTTTATTTATATGTAATATTTATTATGTATGATTCTTTATATATAAAACATATTCATGAAAAGTTAAGATGGGTGCACCCAGATATCACTCCAATTCATTGGGAAAAGTTAAGTCTCATGAGATGTCATGTGGGGAAATCTTGGTGGTTAACCTTTTCTTGTGATACTATGTAAAAAGATATTGGCTGTTAAGCTTGAATTGTACTAAATTCATGTTTTAGATTGCTAAAAAATTTATATGACACCATGTTCGTATGTTATGGTTCCATAAGTTTAATACCTTTTTATATCATCATGTCATGCCTTGTATTCCTTGTGTTAATTCTTTGCCCTTATGGATATTCCCTTACTGTTCTATTTAGCTCATCCCTTTGTACATGTGTTCCCCAGGGAATCTTATGTAGATGTTTGAGTATAGTAAATGTTAGGATATAAATTCAATTTTTAAATAAAGAAGTGTTTTTTAGTTTCATGTTTTTAGTTTTATGTACCTAGTCTTCAAATGCACTGAACTTCACAATCCTTGGATTGTACTTTGATGTATAATTTTTCTTTAAAATCATGTAATGTCTTATATAAAAGTCTAGGGCCACTATAGTCCCCTTCGAAAATTACCAAAAAATGGGAATCAAAATAAATTAGTTAAAACTAACTTTGGAGAAACCATTAATAAGAACAAATAACAACACAAATGCCATGTCACCATCACTGTAGCCCTTGATGAATCACTAACATGTCTATAGTAACTCACATTAAAACATTCCTTTCCTTGCACTCACATAATACCCATAATATTATAATATAAGATAATCAATGAAGCCGCCTTAGTAATTGATCATATTTATCAACGATCACTCGTTAGATAATCTTATATTCTATAGGCCATAATTCATTACTCAAAATTATAAAATCTTCTCAAAAAGTAAGCTATATAATATAAAATTACATCCCACAAATTATAGGTTATCCTATATGATTTTTAGGGTATATATTAGACTTTATTAAAAACATCTAATAACTATTAAGGTGCTCATATAATCCATCTTGGAAAATTAATACACTAAGAAAATCATTCATTGGGAAATTTATACACTGTTTTATCCTTATGGGCTATTTATATTGTCCATGATTATATTCACAAGGCCTCTTATAATATAACTTATATACTACTTGACATTAAATTTCATGGTAATATCTTATGTCCTATGTCTATGCGTCAATTCCTTCATGAACTATAGCCCATAAGGAAACCATTCACCTCCATTAATCATAGTATCCACTCTTAATGGCCTCTCACGCACAATCATACAAGAATAACCTTGGTTTAACCACTAAATTTTATATTTTAATATCCTTTAGAATTTTCCTAACCAACTAACCTAAGGATTATATGGTGAAGAAATCACTGAGTGAGACTATAATAATCCCAGAGAGTATAGAGTGAAAAAATTATTGCCAATCATTATTACAAACTAGAAATCATGATCATAAACTAATATTAGAACACACTATGGTCTCTTTTCCTTGTTTAGATTTTACTATTTACCACATTCCACACTGAAATACATATAAAACATTTCTTGATATTTTTTGTACCACCCCTATTTTAAAAAGGTAATTATATATGAATTAATTTTGTCAATAATTGCAAGCCCACTACATAGATCCTCATTCAAATTAGTATATATATCAGTAAAAAACTGTAAAATAAGTTATTATAAAATAATTATAATTAATTTAACTAATCAACATACCTAGCAATAATATAATAAAACCCACATGGGTGTACCCCAATAGAGGAACCACAACCAACATCATGGTAATGAAGTATGGAAGGATCTAAATAATATAATGAGAAAAATTGCCATTAATAACAACCTACTTTCATATCAATTTAAGGAAAAATGGACAATATCCCTTGAATAAATCACTAGAACATTTACCAATTCCATAAATGGAACAATTGAATATAGATGGAGACACCTTATTAGTATTATCTCTACTTTGAATATCATGTCTCCCACTGTGGGAGGTGTTTTCTTGTATCGTCTTTATCATTGTATAATGGAAGAAATACACTATACATCATTCCAGTGAAAGGGATTTCACCTAGTTTAAAAATATCATAGGAGTTTATTCCTAACTCTATATATGATAAATTGAAGATGTTTATACCTAAAAACCAATATCTAAACATATCTGTAAGAATCATAGATGGTCAATTACTCACAAACTAGAAGATCCATACTTCTTTATAAAGTTAAAATACTCACAACCATTTAGTGAAATCAACACAACATTGATGAGAAAAAAAATCCAAGGCTCTCTCATCAAAAAACCACCACCTAAGTCAAAATCACCTTACAAGGAACCCAAACAAGCAATCAATGAGTGAGGAGGAGGAGAAAATTACATACCTTGGATTAATTCTTTCATTCATTTGAGAGAAAGTATAGAAGAATGTGAAACCTGAGATTCGGTAAATTATTGGATTTAATTGAGCCTTGGATTCAAGCCATGGATGCATTTGAGACTTGATTTGAGCATGTATTTGAGATGGAGGAGCACCAACAACTGGTGGCATCCGCAAAAATATTTAGATATCCCAACAGAAAGAGATCCAGTTAGGATTCATTAAATATATCAGGACAATTTTATCAGTACTTCCAGAAACTCGTAGATAAAGATACCTTTTATCAGCACTAAGTAAATAAGTGCTGATAAAATCTATCTTTATCATCATTTTTTTGGTGATGATAAAATTCAAATTTATAAGTGCTAAAACTATTATAATGATAATGAATTTATAATTATAATTATAAATAAAATGTTGTAAATATTCTTATATAATTATATATTTATTTATTATACTTTTACAATTATTTAAATATTGACTTAATTATATATAACTATATAAATACGTTTTAAAAAATTACTATTATTTTTTAAAAAAATATATAATTTTATAAATATATTAAATATACATTGAAAAATGTATTGGTAAATATATATAAAATTATAAATGTATTCCAATAGATATATATATATATATAACAAATAAATATAAATATAAATATAAATATAAAAATAAATATAGTAAATATATTTATTATTTAAATATATTTGTTACAATTTTATTATTATTTATATATATAATTAATTATTTATAATTATAATACTATTTTTTTAAAAATAATATTTATATATTTGTATCATTATATATATATTTATATGATTATATATAGATATATATATATAGAAAATATATATAATAATAAATAAATATAATTATAATTATAAATATCCATACAAATGGAAATGTTAATATAAATATAAATATAAATATAAATATAAATATAAATATAAATATAAATATAAATATAAATATAAATATAAATATAAATATAAATATAAATATAAATATAAATATAAATATAAGTATAAATGTAAATATAAATATAAAAAAATTAAAATATAGATATAGATGTAAATATAAATATATTAAATAAATTAAATATTTGAATAAATTTATTATTATTTTATAATTATATATATATAATAGTTTATTTATTATTGTATAAATAATATTTTAAAAAAATATTTATTTATTTCTAATTATAAATATATATATTTACAAAAATAGTAAAAAAAAATTTATAAATATATTTGTTTATAAATAATTATTTGAAAATATATATTTCAAACCTTATTTAAGAATATAAAATTTTTAATTCATATGTATTAAAAATGTGGGAAATTTAAAAATTAAAAATGAGTATATTCTAAAAATATTGAAAATATCGATATGTTTTATTAATTAAATATAAATTATTAAACAAAATAGGGATTTATATAAAAATAAAGATGAATACATATCGAAAATATTAGTATATAGTAATTAAATAAATATAAATAAATTATATATAATTATTAAAACCTGTAATAAATAAAAAAATAAATAAAATTAATAATGTTCTAATACCTAAGTATAAGAATATTGAATATAAAGAAATAAAATTTACCAATTAAAATAATATTATATTAAATTGATCATGTTATAATGAAATATTAATATGAATACAACAATTTTGATAAATTGTATAATAATTAGGTGCATGTGTTTCTATAAAGATAATATTTACTTATTTATGTAAATATTTGTGTTTCTACGCCATATATAAAAATTCATTAAATACATATATGTATGTGAAATCTATATAACACAAATTTTATTTTTTTAATTGGAAAAAATTGCATTCAATTATGTCAATTACTCGATGAGATTTGTAAGTATTTTTAATGAAAAATATTATTTAATTGTAAACCATTATTCCCTAAGTACATGACTTATTTAATATGTAAGCATAAATATTTTTTATTATATAAATCATTGTTTGGGAAATATTATACCTTTATATATATATATATATGTGTGTGTGTGTGTGTGTGTGTGTCTATATAGAAATATATATGAATATGTTTCTATATCAAATGTACTAATGAATAATTATGTATAAAAACATTAAAAATGAATAAGTCATTAATATATTTTTAATTATTTAATTTTATTCATTATTTATTTTTACATTTAATATATATTATTTATAACTATTTTTAATTAATATATATTGAAATTATTAAATTTTATTAATATCTTTTTCATTAATAATTTTCTCAATAAAATTTTAATTTATTCATTTTTAATTTTTTTAAATTATTTTCAGTTTATTCAATTTTTTGGTTAATTATTAAATTTTTTTCATTTTATATGAATTTATATTTTGTATTTATTAATATTTATAATTTATATTTCTGTATATTAAATTTATTCATTATTATCAATTATTAATTAATTTAAAAAAATGTGGTATTTTTTTTAATTTACTCATTTTTAATTTATATTTTATTAATTATTTAATTTTATTCAATTTACACAACTATATATGTAATATATACTATTTGTTTATATTTCTAATATATATATATAAATGTTTATTAGGTTTATTCTTTTTTTCAATAATTATTTTATTAATAAAAATCATATTTTTAATGTACTAATTATTAATTTCTTATTTATTTATTTTTTTCATTTTATTCCGGACCTTTATCATTGAAAAAACTATTGCTGACAAGGGGTCACATTTATCATTTCTAAAACAAATTGCCAATAAAGGGCACCATTTATCATGACTAAAAATAAAGTGGTGAGAAAGGGTAACCATTATGGGTGCTAAAAATAAAGAACTGAAAAAGGGTACCCTTAATCAGTGGTAAATAAAATCACTCATAAAGGTTACCATTTTTCAGTACTATAAGAAACCGCTGATAAATAGTATGTTTTATCAGTGTTGATAAAGGACATCAATATAGTCACTTTTTTCTAGTGCTGATAAAGGGTATCCCTTTTAAAGGTTTGTTATGTAGTAGTTTAATGTAACAATTTCATCATAAATGGCCAAGATATGAAATTTTTCAATACTTATCATTCTACTTGTCTTATATTTAAATTTTTTTATTAAAATATTATTTTTCATAAAATATTATTTTTCATAAAATATTATTATTGTCATTTTTAAAACTATTCGTTTAATTTGACTTTAGAGTCACCAAGATAGAAATATAATTAAAATATAAACATTTAAAACATCCCTATTATTTGATATAAATCTATAAAATTCATCGAGAACTATAAGTCACCAAAATTATAATACTTTAGAGTTTTTAAAACCATTTACATGATTTTTCTTCTTCTTGCACAAGCAATGTGTCAACATTGTTTATGCCTATAAGGTAATTATTTCACCAATAAAAATTAAAAATAAATTACTAAGAAAAAAGAAACTCAGATTTCGAATACAAATTTAGAAAATAATGTTTCCTCATTTTATCCTTATATATTATTCTTATAGATATATAAGTAAATAGAATGATATATTGGAATTTTCATTACGTTAAATTATATAAATGTTATTATTAATGAAAAATGAAAAAAAATTATTTATTTTAGAAAAAATGATGAACATGGATATACCAAAATCAAAACATAAAATAAATTCAAGTGAAATAAAAATATTAAAGAATTATCCCAATGCTTTAATCCTGATTTAAAAGCTTTACCCTTATCGAGGTGACCAATAGATAACATGGTTACTATTCATATTGATGAAAAATTAAAGATAAAAATTTAAAAAAATTTAACCTCATGATTCTAAATATGAAATCCACTTTTCTAGATTCAATATATTTAAGTTGTATAAATAATTTTTAAATTAAATGGATGAAACACGTTGAAAAACCTTTTTTACGGAAGTACACTTTTAAGCATAAAAATGGATTTATTCTTACCTCATGAAAAGAAAAAAATTATATGAATGTAAAAAAATTTATTGAATATATAATATATAAATTTTATTAAAATTATTTCCCAATAATTATAAATTTAATTTATTAATATTAAAACACATTCCACTCCTAATAACAATTTTTCATAAAAAAATATCTTTTATCATGAAATGTTTTTTATTTTCATTTATAATGATGTGATAACCAATGAATTTCTTTTATACATTTTTAAAACATAATTTATTCATAATTTAGTTATCCATATTCATACTTTACAATCCAACTTCTAGGAAATAACTTTCACATAAAATAATAACATTTCAATAGTATAATGCTGTTCGTCTAAACTTGGTGTTGGGTGTAAAGAAATCTATCAATTAAATAAAATTTATTTATAGAAAACTTTGTCATAAAATTTCATTGTTTTAAATTCTACCCAACGAAAAATAAATTTCACAATTTAAATTTTGTCATTTTGATAAAAACAAATTAAGATATCTCTAATTAATAGAAGACTTGTTTTAAATCATATTATCATTATGATATAATATTTATACTGGAAGTTCATCATAAGAAATATCATGTTCCATTGGTACAACCTTTGAGTTCAGGGCATGAAAAATATCAGTTGTGTACTTCCTTAGGAAAGTTACCTAGAAGACTTTTTTAAATTGAAATAGTTTTAGTGGAAGTGCCATGCCTTAATATATCATCCCTACATGATCAAGAATATTTTAGGGTTAAATATACATAGTGTTCAGCCTAGCCTTTTTTTATAATGTCACAACTTTCTTTAATGGATCGAGTCATTAGAAGACCTTTTCACCAAATTCAAACTGTAGATCTCATTGACGATTGCTAACACATTTTTCTATCAATTGTGATTAGTCATTATGCAATACTGAATGGACCTAACCTAATTTTAATTTTTATAATAATGATTTTGTCCCAATAGTTTTGTTTCTCTAACATTATCAAAGTGTATTAGAGTAGTACACTTCCTTCCATTGAGGTATTTTTAAGGATTTATCTGAACACTTGAGTAAAAACTATTGTTGTTGAAAAGTTGACTGGTTGAAGGTTTTAATAAAAAAAACCATGATATTTATTGTATATGAACTTAATATATCCTCCAGGGTTTTAATGGTTCTCTAAAACTTACCATCTGTTTGATGAGAATAGAATTACTCAAACACAAATCAAATATAGAGCTTACTGAAGACTATGCCAGAATATTTGAGGTAAATCTCGGATCCCGATTCAATAGAATAGAATATGGTACTTCTTGAAGTCTTAAAATATCCTTAATGTATATTCTCAAAATATGGACAATATAGAAATATTACTTGACATTAATAATGTTTTTTACATTTTAAGGTTATAGAATAGAACATAAATATCATCTCAACATTTAGATGTTTTGGGTTGTCTAATGAAAAAATCCGTGGTGATTTTTTTATTTACATTTTGGTATGGGTAATGCTTTTAATATCCCATTATACATGGGTCACCAAAACTTTATGGGATAACAAATATTTTAGATACATATTGTATAGTATATCTCTTCATGTTGTCTCACCAATAATACTCTTTCACATATCTCAACTTCTTAGTACTTCCATGATGAATAGGGAATGATGAACTCTGAGCCTCATTCAGAATATTATTATCAAAATCTTATATGGATGGAAGAAATAAAAATTTCCTAAACCTTATCATTCCATCAGAATGAAGGATGGACTTATGATCATTTTTACATTCTTTTGTAGCTCAATGTATTTCTTCTGCACCTCTTTAATATACACTTGGACAAATGTTTGAACACTCATTTAAGAAAGATAATATTTCTCCCCTTCCATCAATAATTATATATAAATCCATTTCTAATCAAAAAATATTTGATCCTTTATAATCCTCATCATAGATAATGATGCATGGTCCATTCAAGTTGAGCATAATCCACCTTGTTTTCTATCCATTTCTGGTAATGTATTGGGTAGTAAAAGTATTTAATTTGATCCATCCACCATATTTGTCCCATTTTCAAATCTATATATGTTAATATATTCTTTAAAATTTTATGATCAACGTATATGTCACAAATTTCTCTATAAAGATAATGAATCTATATTTTTAATCAGAAAAAATACCGAAGAAAAATCTAAATCATAAGTTTCATAATTATTTCACGAACCTTCTTTTGTTACGTGGCATATGCTACAACCATATCATTCGATACAAGGATTCATCCTCATCAATTCTAATATTGGTCACTATAAAACCCAACCCTTTTCCACTATATAGTAGTGTATGCATAGATTCAAAGACTGCATTTCTCTTCAGTTCTTTGAAATTTTCCTCAAATTCGTCTTTCCAAAGGAAATTTTATCCTTTCCAATCTAGCTTAGGGAGTGAATTAGATATTTTTGATCAATTTTCCCCAATTTTTTAATAATATTAATCAAAACTGTTAATTTTATTGATCTTCGTCACATTGGTTAGTCTGGGAAAACATTTAATTATTTATGTCATTTATGGTTCCCCTAATATACCCTCACATTGGATTATATAACACAAAAATGAAACTTTCTATAGCGCAAATTCACACTTCGTGATTTTTTCATACAAATTCTCTTTTATTTGTGTATAGAGTACAATTTTGAGGTGATATGTATTATCTTCCTTTATTTTGGAGTATATAATAATATAATGTATAATGACAACCACAAACTGATCATCGTAATCACTAAAGACTCAATTCATGAAATCATAAATATACATGGATCATTAGTGGAAAAAATATATAATAACTATAATTTTATGTTTTCCAAACATCGTATGAAAAATTATCTTAGGAATGTATTCAATATTAAACCCCTATTGATATTATCTAGATTGAAGATCAATTTTTGAGGAATATTGAGCTCCTCATAATTGAGTGAACAAATCGTCAATATAGGGAAAAATATAATTATTCTTGATTTTGAACTTATTCAGTTCTTGATAATCATTATAGAGTTACATAGATCCATAGTTATTTTTAATAAAGCAAAAAAGTGAAACCCATCGTGATTCAATTTATTTAATGAATCCATTATCAATATTTCCTTGGTGTTTCTTTTTTATTCATGAAAAAAAATCGGCGCTATTCTTTTTGGAGTCTTCAAAATAGATGTAACACCCGGTATTTGTTCTACTAAAAAAGAAACTATATGATTTAGGGGAATACTATGAAACTATTCTATAAAAACATCACAAAAATCTTTAAAAATAGGCATATCTTCGATTTTGATTTTCTCCCTAACCATTTTAGATAAAATAAATTTTTGAAAAGGAATCAAAACCCATATAATGCATGTAATATACATTAGAAGTTTAAATTTATCATCTCATCAATAGATGGTCATTGGTTGATTTAGAATATAAAATGTAACTTCCATTCCCCATAAATTTATGTGCTATTTATGTAAATAAATCCAATCCATGACCAAGATAATATCAAATTCAACTAGATGGAGAATAATGATTTTTTGAGAAGAACATTACCATAAAATTCAATAAGATAAAAACCATAGACTTAAGATGTGGTCATTGTGACATTTTTAGTTTTCACTTCTAATTCAATATTTAATCATTGTGGTGGTATAATGATTCCCAATAAAATTAAATAGATATAAAAGTGTGGGTAGATCAGAAATATAATAAGACATTTCCAATTCAGGATTTGATGACAGGTATATGTTTTTCCACTTCCTCATTATTACTCGCATCATCACTCGTGATCACATGTGATTTCCATTTTTCTATAGGATTATGAGGTTTTAGATGACAATCATCATGATCATCATCAACCTTTATATTTGAAAACTATCTAGAATAATTCATATACTCATGTATATGAAACACTGGGGTGAGGGTGGTTCATTACATGGTGGTTTTACTCTATAATTAACTATCTTTTTCTTTAAATTAATTCAGAATATGATTTTTGATGACCTTACTGTCCACATTTATAAAATATACCTATCCCCTTAAGAAAATTTACTCCACATTTCCTTTCACACATATATCATAAAGGGAATCTCATATTCTTCACTTCATGTTTTTTAGAATTACATTTTTATTATATTTTTATTTTCTTATATTAACCATGATGTTGATGCGTAAAACCAATATTCATTTCCACCTTAATAGAACATAAAAAGATTTTATTATTGATACCAATATAACTCATGATTAACACTATTCAGAGACTTGGTTTGAATCATTTGAGTAATCGATCTACTTTACTTTTAGATAGGATTATAATACTAAATGTTTATCTCAAAATTCTTGTAAAATTTTCCTTATAGGAACTGATGAATTAATCATCCTTCTACTTTAGATCAAGCAATTCATTATATGTTTCCATGTAAAAAATATAAGGGAACTAATTATTTTAAAATATTATCTTATACTCATCATTGTCGCTAAAGTTAATCTCTTATAGTTTGATCATGTTATGGATAAGAATATACCGTTAATTTTCAACTCCTTTGAAATGATAAACAAAAAAAGTTTTTTATGTTCTGAACATTGAAGAATGGAAAATATCTTTTAAGTGTCATATATCCATAACTTAGATACTAGTATATTATCAAACCCATTAATATATAGTAAATGTTTCATCTTGAAGAACTCAACAAAGTGATGTTTCCTCCATTTCTTTTTTGTAAGCTGAACATTAAATGTGGATTTCTAATGTTGAATTAACATAGAAAAAATAATTTTCATTCAATATCTTATTACATTTTTTTCCTAGGAGGGAAATTATTTCATTATCTATTATATTTAGTATTACCATGTTTCCTTTAAGTTCCATCCATTATGTAAAACCGATTACTATAGTATGAGAAATACTGATCATAGTGTGAAACTATATAATCATTATATTAATAAATTTTTTGTAATCTTATACATAATATTACCCCTAGAGTTTTTACTATATTTTATCATACTATTTTCCAATGGAAATTATACCTTTAAATGACACCAAAAATAGTATCCCATAAATTTGTTACATAAATAATATATTTTAAAAGATGAATATTAAAAACCTAGCATTACAATCTGAAGAAAAATCATATAGGTTGACTTTCTTTAAAATAATTAATACGCAAACAAATTTTTCAAAATATATCGAAATCACACCCTACATATTTATTTACAACATCAACCCTTATTAGAGATATCATATATAAAAACTATTTCCATAACATAGGAAAACAAAACATGAGAAATAATGTGCACAGACACTAGGTATATAAGGCCCCAGCCTTAAACCTTACTTAATATTGAATTAAATGAATAATTCACATTGAGGATCTTTTCAGGTTTAGAGTTTTAGAGAATTATAACATAACTATTAAATAACAAAATATTACAAAGTAGACACTTCTACTAAGTTTCCATAATAAAAAAACTCTTAAAACGAAACATGTCTACTTCCATGTCTTATATAGCATGACATTCCCTTGATCCCATCCTTGACCTTATTCCACTTTAAGTCCTGTGAAAAACATTTCGAAAAAAACTTGGGGTGAGCATAAAAATCTCAGTAAGGGATACACAAAGAATGAAAACTGTTAATTTTTCAAACATCAAGTAAACCATGTAGACCCTAACAAAGTAATACCTTCACCACCATGAAGTAGTAAAAACTCTTCACTGAATAAAGTATCATTACTTACCTTTTTGTAACCGAAGGATTACCATAAAACCCATATAAAGAACACATAGCATACATAAAGGTAACTTGGGACATAAACATACTTATGTGGAATAACCATACGGTCGACTTCCACACACATCACTTAATGGAATAGCCATACGGCCAATTTCCATACATACTAAATGGAATAGCCATACGACCAATTTCCATACATACTTAATGGAATAGGCATACGGCCGACTTCCATACCCAATGCATTGGAGGTTATAACGTAACCACCCATCCTGGTATTCACGGCACCACCCGTCATATAGTTTATAACGTAACCACCCGTTAAAATGTCAAAGTACCAATATAAAATCAAAAAAACATAAAACCAATATAAAGGAATGATAACATTTCCACATCACAATATATCATAATATAATCCTTTATCAAAACCATTTTCAATACCAAAATACATAAAAGAGTATATGGTATTTATTTTATTTTAAAAACATTAAGGCTTGTGGAGGAAGCCAAAGACCAAATAATACTCGCGGCGGCGGAAAAGGTTGTGGTCACCGCGTACCTTAAAAAAACATTCCTTTTTGTCGTTTAGTAAAACGATTCGTAGAAAAAGATTCCTTTTGTATAAAAGTAAAAGTCAAAGGGGTTTATACACCGTATAAAATAATGTTGTGTATAAAACGAAATATGCCTCAATGAAAGGAGATTGAGACGAAGTCCCTTACCTTGGGTCTGACTTGACTCGATCGTTCATTAACGTCCTGAATAATAAACGTGAGTTAATTTCTACTTGATTAAGATCATTTTTAAAGTTCATTATTACTTTTACTTATTTCCATGTTATAAACATTATGTAACCATTTATGTTAATAATGTTTGTTTTGTCGATATTTGGTTCTTTAGTCGAAAGTGGGCTTCTTACAATTACATGTTGTTCGTGTGGTCAAAGGTTCTTTATATCCAGAATGACATTACTGATTTGGATATCATATATATCATATATATCTAGCATATACTTGTATTTATAATATTACATAATCATTTAGAGGTAAGAAATGAAATGCACCGTTCATGGAGACGGTAATCCATACGTACGCATGAACGCTACTTTCATTTCTTTGTCATATTAATGGAATTAAAACTAAATGAGAGGTATGTATATTTTAATTCCAGAATTATATTAATCATTTAGATATATCATTCATTATATATATCCATTATATAAATGTACTTTTAATAGTAAATTACATTTGGGGATAAGAAATGAAATGCACCGTTCATGGAGACGGTAAGCCGTACGTACGCATGAAGGCTACTTTCATTTCTATCTCATACTTTAATGGAAAGAAATAATAATGATATAGAGGTATATTATAATTCCATTATAACATCATATATAATAACTTTAAATTCATCCTTTACACGTCCCACATATGGCATTAAAGAATCACATCACTTTGAGGGGGCGGTAGTCCGCACTTCCTTAAATGAAGATATCGTGTTTACCCATAATGGAAACCATAAAGGTATGCCAAAAATGAAAAATAAAGAAGCTTAAAGAAAACATAAACATATTATATATCATATATAAATATAGTGACATCTTAATGGACACCTTTGAAGGTGTTAAAGGAATGTTGAACAATCATCGTTTCGGGATGCATAAATTCACCATCCACGGAAACAGTATGTTCTTTAACCATTAGATGAAGGTGTGTGTAAGTGTAGCTCGAATCCTTATTATAAAAAAATCCTATTATATATTTAAGATACTGGAGTTGTTACAAAATAAATAAATAAAAATAGTTTAGGGGGTTGGAGAAGCAAAATAATACAAAAGGACTCAAGTGAAGACATTACCTCAAAATCGGGTAACTCCCTTTGGTTTAAGCTCAAAGGCTTCCTTGGGAAGACTTAAGCCCAAAGTGAGGCTTCAAGGTGTAATAGAAGGAAGTGGAGAGACAAAATGGGCAGGGTTTGGCCGAGCCAAAGGCTTTGGGAGTGTGGGTAAGGTGGTAGAGGTGGGGGCCTTTTATAAGAGGAGAGGAGGGGCACTTTTAAAAAGTAAAGAAATATTACTTTATTTGAAAATGTGTTTCAGTTTTAAAAGGTCCCACATTGATATAATTCGTGGATAAGGTGATAAGGGTTCTAAATCCACCCATCCAATAAGCTTTGGACATTTTTAGTTCATATAGTTTACATTATCTTTCCATTTTATTTAAATCGTCAAATAATGATGTCATCGCTGCATCATTATTATGTCATAAATAATTTAATTTATTTAATGTCTAAAAATTATAAAAAAAATACTATGATGTAGGAAATCTTGTTATCTTTTCAATTACTATTTATAATCAAAAATCGGACTTGTATCACCCCATTTAAAAAATTGATTTAGTAAAACATATCATGTTTGTGCCATTTTTTACATTAACATTAAATAAAAGGTATTTATGTCATTTTCCAACCAATGTGGCTCCATGGGGTCCCCAAGTTGACCCATGAATTTTCTTTGTCAGACATGACATATCCAATGAGGTTAGGACATGTTTATAGGTCATCTCATATTATTAAAACATTATTTTTACCTTAAATTACACTAATTACCACTAATCGCGATTAAAAACTTAATAAGTTACTATTCACCAAGAAATTATTTTAATCTCATTGAACCACATTTTACTTCTTAGTAACAACCATGTATGTCAGATTTTTGAAATTCAATACACAAAGGTGGCAAAATTTCATTTAAATGGAAAATCAGTTTTTATAAGTACCACTTAGTGATTTCACTATTCATCAAAAATTGAAGTTTTTCAGAAAAATTTCAAAAATTCACCCTAAGCTATATTTGATATTCCGAATTCAAAAATGAAGTCCATTTTAAAAAATTCAAAACATATAATCCAAATTAATTAATTTAATAATTAATTCCTGTTTTCCTGATAAATAGCGTCTTTTTGTGAAACAATAAGTATCAAAAGATTGACACTAGTTTAAGTCCGATTTCAAAGTGAAATTAATTCCAACGACCACTATTGGATTTAATGGTAAAAATATTTTCTAATTTAACTTTAAAACCAATTCAAATAATAATCTAATCATATAATTAAATTAGATCAAAAAGAGGTTTTGAATTAAAATACAACATTTACAATATTCATTAAAAAAATGAACTTTATCGGAAAGATACCAAAAATTTACACAACGTAAATTTTTATGTACCAATTCTAAAGAAGAGTTATATTTGGTCCAAAATAATTTATAAGAGTGATCAAAACTATATTTAATGACGGTTCTCCATCAAAAGGTGATAAGTGAACCATTAGTAAAAATTAGAGTATATAAGCCTAAAATTGAATTCTTTTCGTATTTTAAGCCTTTATCCTTTATTGGATAAATGTAAAAACATTTAAAAACAAATATAATCATATTTTAGTTATTTCTATCCATTCCCGCCAGTACAACGGCTACATGTTAACTACAATTTAAAATAATATTATTATATTACTAGTGTGCAACGTAAGATTTCAAAGAAACTCATCGTTGCGTATCGAGTACGCTATCGAAAGTAGAAACCCCTTTTAATTAAAATTAATATTTTATTCGTAAATATTAATTAATATGAAAATTATTTATTCTTTATTTACCTGGGATGTTACATCCTTCCCCCCTTTTGGGAATTGCGTCCTCGCAATTTTATTCAATTATCAAAATAAGTGGGGGTATTTATCCCTCATACCATTTTCAGATTCCCACGTTGCCTCTTCAATCACATGGTTTTTCCACAAAACCTTTACCTGATGAATCACCTTATTCCGTAACACCTGCTCCCTATGGTCAAGAATCTGGACTGGTTGTTCTTCATAAGATAAGTTCTCTTCCAGCTGAACTACCTCTGGACTCAAAACATGAGATGGATCTGGCATATACTTCCTCAACATTGAAACATGAAAAACATTGGGTACCTGAGATAAACTCAGAGGTAAAGCCACTCAGTAAGCAACTGATCCAACTTTCTCCAGAATTTCATGTGGTCCAATGAACCTTGGACTCAGCTTTCCTTTCTTACCAAATCTCATCACACTTTTCCATGGAGAAAACTTGAGAAAAACATGATCACCTACCTCGAAAGATAGATCCTTCCTCCGGTTATCCGCATAACTCTTCTGCCTGCTCTGAGCTCTTACCATGTGTTTCTGAATCAACTGAACCTTTTCCTCCATCTCTTCTACCAATTCTGGTCCCATTAGCTTCCTTTCACCCACTTCATCCCAAAATGCTGGAGTTCGACACTGCTTCCCATATAATTCCTCAAATAGTGCCATCTATATACTGGAATGAAAACTGTTATTATAAGAAAATTCAACCAAAGAATGATGTTGGTCCCAACTTCCCTGATAATCCATCAAATATGCTCGTAGTATATCCACCAATGTCTGAATTTTTCGTTCTGACTGCCCATCTGATTGAGGATGAAAAGCTGTACTAAAATTTAATTCAGTACCCAACGACTTCTGAAGGCCTTTCCAAAAGTTATAAGTGAACCCGGGATCACGGTCAGATATAATGGAGAGAGGAACTCCGTGTAACGTGAATATCTCTTTAAGATACAAACGGGAAAGTTGATCTAGAGAGAAAGTATCTTGTATAGCAAGGAAATGAGAAGATTTGGTCAAGCGATCAACAATAACCCAGATTGCATTATTACCTCGAGATGTCCTCAGTAATCCCACAACAAAGTCCATGGATATGTTTTCCCATTTCCACTCTGGCACTGGTAAAGGATGAAGCATCACTTTAGGTAACTTCCGCTATGCTTTAACCTGCTGACAAGTCAAACACTTCACAGTAAAATCAGCAATATCTCTTTTCATTCCATCCCACCAGTAATACTCCCGTAGATCTCTGTACATCTTAGTACTTCTAGGATGAACTGAAAACGGAGAATTATGACCCTCACATAACAACTCATTATTCAAATGTGAATCACAAGGCACACATAATCTCTTCCCAAACCTCAAAACACTATCACTATCAACTAGCTCTACCTTTTTCTGCAACTCGCTGTCTTGATTCTGTGCTTGCTTGATTCTGTCTGATAGAGAAGATTTCACTGATACCTGAAACAAAACAGAAGGACTTCCTGCACCCACAACTTCTATGCCAAAGTTCATTAAATCAAAAACCAAATGATCTCGTTCCAAACGTAGCATGGTTAATGAAGCATTACTTTTTCGACTCAAATCACCGGCCACTTTATTTGCTTTTCCTGGATGGTAGTGGATTGTACAATCATAATCCTTGTTTAATTCTAGCCATCTCCTCTGTCTCATGTTCAATTCTTTTTGAGTGAATATATACTGTAAAATTTTGTGATCAGTATATATTTCACACTTTACTCCATACAAATGATGCCTCCAAATTTTTAAAGCAAAGACAACAGCAGCTAATTCCAAATCATGTGTAGGGTAATTTACCTCCTGAGTTTTCAACTGATGTGAAGCATAAGCAATTACCTGAACATTGTGCATTAGGACACAGCCAAGTCCCTTCAACGAAGCATCAATTTATATAACAAACTCACCATTCCTGGAAGGAAGTGCCAAAACTGGAGCATTCACCAATCTTCTTTTCAAGTCCCGAAAATAATCATCACATTCTTTTGTCCAGATGAACTTAACACCCTTACGAGTTATATTAGTCATTGGACTAGATAACTGTGAAAAGTTTTCAACAAACCTTCGGTAGTAACCTGCCAAACCATGAAAACTACGGATCTCGGTTACATTTGTGGGTCTCGGCCATTCTTCAAAAACTTTTGTTTTAGTAGGATCAATAGTTATGCCATCTTTTGAAATAATGTAACCCAGGAAAGAAATTTGTTGTAACCAAAACTTACACTTACTGAATTTTCCATATAGTTTCTTTTCTTTTAAGGTTTTCAAGATAACCCTTAAATGACTTTCATGCTCCTCTTTACTTTTAGAAAACACCAAAATATCATCAATGAAAACAACCACAAACTTATCCAAGAACTCATGGAAAATTCTATTCATAAGGTCCATGAATATAGCAGGTGCATTGGTTAACCCAAAAAGCATAACTACAAATTCATAATGGCCATATCTAGTACAGAACGCAGTCTTCGGAACATCTGCTTCTTTTACTTTCAACTGATGGTACCCCGACCTCAAGTCAATCTTCGAAAAATACTGATCTCCCTGGAGCTTATCAAACAAATCATCGATATGAGGCAAAGGATACTCGTTCTTAACAGTAATATTATTCAAGGCTCTATAATCAATGCAAAGTCTCATTGATCCATCTTTCTTTTTAACAAACAAGACAGGAGCACCCCATGGTGATGTGCTAGGTCGAATGAAACCTTTATCTAATAACTCCTGCAATTGTTTCTTTAACTCTAAAAGTTCAACTTGAGCCATTCGATAAGGGGGTTTTGAAATTGTCTTAGAATCAGGAACTAGGTCAACAGTAAATTCAACTCCCCAATCATGAATAATACCAGGAAACTCATCAGGAAAAACATCAAGATACTCATTTACCACTGGCACATCATTAATCTGAACAGTTCCATTATTTTCAACAATATGTGCAAGGTGACATTCATTTCCATATTTTACTAGTTTCTCAACTTCTAGATACGTTATCAAAATCAAGGGTTCATTCTTGTACACAAACTGAAAATCTTTCTCAAAAGAAACCATTTTAGCTCTGCAGTCAATCTTAGCATGATAAACAGAAAGCCAATCCATGCCCAAAATAACATCAAACTCTACTAGAGGCAAAACAATAAGGTTTTCTGGTAGATTCTTTCCACACACAAGGATAGGAAAGTTCTTATAATTCCTTTTTTCCTCAACGTTCCCTCCGGGTGTTTTTACCATAAGTTCAGGGTTCATATCTTGAGACGGAATTTCCAATTTACTAGAAAACTTCTCAGAAATGAAAGAGTGTGTAGACCCTGAATCAAACAACACATTGGCATAATCTGAACAAACAAACAGTGTACCTAATACCACTTCATTCGATGGCCCAACATCTGCTGAAGTTGTTGCAAAGGATTTCACCACCCCTTTCTGCTTGTAGTCTGGCTGCATTCCCCCAGTTGAGTTCTTCGTTGGACACTCATTTGCATAATGACCCATTTCATTACACTTAAAACATCTTACCGTTGGATTTTCATTGCCTGCTTTATCATCTTCCTTACAGTTACGAGCAATATGACCCGACTTACCACACCGAAATCACTTACCAGACTTGGATAAACATTCTCCAGGATGCATTTTACCACACTTCTCATAGGATTGATATTTGGTTTTCTTACCTCCTTGCATCCTTGATGAATTATTCCCCTTTTCCCGCCAACTAGACCTCTTATTCTGTTGTTTTTCATAGAACACCTGATCATCGACAAACTCCATTTCCACCTTCTCTGCACATCGAAAAAGTTTTTCATAACTTTTGAACTCACGAGAAGCTAAAGCCCTTCGATACTTTGGCTTTAACCCTGAGTAAAAACAGTTTATTTTACTATCAAGATCTCGTATGAAGTTCAGAGCATACCTTGCCAATCGAGTTAACTTTGCTTCATAAGCAGCTACTGAATCATCCTCAGGCCTCAATTCTAGGAAATGTTTTTCCATCCTATGACAAACCACCTTAGGAAAATATTTCTCAAGAAACATACCTTTGAATTCGTCCCAGTGAAGATCCTCAATCTCATCACTATCCCTGATATTTTTCACCATCGACCACCACTGATCAGCTTCACCTTCAAAACGGTAAACAGCAAGACTAACCTTTTGATGTTCTGAACACCCCATGACATCAAAAATCTTCTCAAGTGCTTTAATCCACCCTTCAGCTTGTACAGGGTCAGATGATCCTCTGAATGATGGGGGATGTTGCCTCATGAAATGTTTCACCACTAACATGTTCCTCTATGGTTGATTTGGTTGATCTCGTGCATGGATACCACCACCATTTTTAACCTGATTCAACTGTGCCATCACTGCAACAAACTATTCAGTTCCGATTCCGACCATCTCAGGTTGCTGATTTTGAAGGTTGTCATCCTCCTGATGTCTTCCCAACATAGCTGCTTTGTTTCCTCTGCGGAAAACCATTCTGAACACAGAAATATCTTAGGCGAAACAACATGATAATCTGTAAATGTTATATCATTTCAATCATATCATAAATTAACTTATAATTTAACAATTTTCTAACTCCTAAAGTTGTCTAAACTGACCTTTGATACCAACTATAAGGCCCCAACCTTAAACCTTACTTAATATTGTATTAAATGAATAATTCATATTGAGGATCATTTCAGGTTTAGAGTTTTAGAGAATTAGAACATAACTATTACATCTCAAAATATTACAAAGTAGACACTTCTACTAAGTTTCCATAATAAAAAAACTCTTAAAATGAAACATGTCTAGTTCCATGTCTTATATAGCATGACATTACCTTGATCCCATCCTTGACCTTATTCCACTTTAAGTCCTGTGAAAAAAATTTCGAAAAAAACATGGGGTGAGCATAAAAAGCTCAGTAAGGGATACACAGAGAATGAAAACTGTTACTTTTTCAAACATCAGGTAGACCATGTATACTCTAACAAAGTAATACCTTCACCACCATGAAGTAGTAAAAACTCTTCACTGAATAAAGTATCATTACTTAGCTTTTTGTAACCAAAGGATTACCATAAAACCCATATAAAGAACACATAGCATATATAAAGGTAACTTGGGACATAAACATACTTATGTAGAATAACCATACGGTCGACTTCCACACACATCGCTTAATAGAATAGCCATACGACCAATTTCCATACATACTTAATAGAACAGCCATACGGCCAATTTCCATACATACTTAATGGAATAGCCTACGGCCGACTTCCATACCCAATGCATTGGAGGTTATAACGTAACCACCCGTCCTGGTATTCACGGCACCACCCGTTATATGGTTTATAAAGTAACCACCCGTTAAAATGTCCAAGTACCAATAAAAAATCATAAAACATAAAACCAATATAAAGGAATGATAACATTTCCACATCACAATATATCATAATAGAATCTTTTATCATAACCATTTTCAATACCAAAATACATACAAGAGTATATGGTATTTATTTTATTTTAAAAACATTACGGCTTGTTGAGGAAGCCAAAGAACAAATAATACTCGCGGCGGCGGAAAAGGTCGTTGTCACCGCGTACATTAAAAAAACATTACTTTTTGTCGATTAGTAAAACACTTCGTAGAAAAATATTCCTTTTGTATAAAAGTAAAAGTCAAAGGGGTTTGTACACCGTATAATAGAATGTTGTGTATAAAACGAAATATGCCTCAATGAAAGGAGATTGAGACGAAGTCCCTTACCTTGGGTCCGACTTGACTCGATCGTTCTTTAACGTCCTGAATAAAAAACTTGAGTTAATTTCTACTTGATTAAGAACATTTTTAAAGTTCATTATTCATTTTACTTATTTCCATGTTATAAACATTATGTAACCATTTATGTTAATAATGTTTGTTTTGTCGATATTTGGTTCTTAAGTCGAAAGTGGACTTCTTACAATTACATGTTGTTCATGTGGTCAAAGGTTCTTTATATCCAGAATGACATTCCTGATTTGGAAATCATATATATCATATATATCCATCATATACAGGTATTTATAATATTACATAATCATTTAGAGGTAAGAAATGAAATGCACCGTTCATGGAGACGGTAAGCCGTACGCACGCATGAACGCTACTTTCATTTCTTTGTCATATTAATGGAATTAAAACTCAATGAGAGGTATGTATATTTTAATTCCAGAATTATATTCATCATTTAGATATATCATTCATTATATATATCCATTATATACATGTACTTTTAATAGTACATTACATTTGGAGATTAGAAATGAAATGCACCGTTCATGGAGACGGTAAGCCGTACGTACGCATGAACGCTACTTTCATTTCTATCTCATACTTTAATGGAAAGAAATAATAATGATATAGATATATATTATAATTATAGTATAACAGCATATATAATAACTTTAAATCCATCCTTTACATGTCCCACATATGTCATTAATGAATCACATCACTTTGAGGGGGCGGTAGTCCGCACTTCCTTAAATGAAGATATCGTGTTTACCCATAATGGAAACCATAATGGTATGCCCAAAATGAAAAATACATAAGCTTAAAGAAAAAATAATCATATTATATATCATATATAAATATAGTGACATATTAATGACCACCTTTGAAGGTGTTAAAGGAATGTTGAACAATCATCGTTTCGGGAGGCATAAATTCACCATCCACGGAAACAGTATGTTCTTTAACCATTAGATGAAGGTGTGTGTAAGTGTAGATCGAATCCTTCTTATAACAACATCTTAGTATATTTAAGATACTGGAGTTGTTACAAAAGAAATAAATAAAAATAGTTTAGGGGGTTGGAGAAGCAAAATAATACAAAAGGACTCAAGTGAAGACATTACCTCAAAATCGGGTAACTCCCTTTAGTTTGAGCTCAAAGGCTTACCTGGGAAGACTTATGCCCAAAGTGAGGCTTCAAGGAGTAAGAGAAGGAAGTGGAGATACAAAATGGGCAGGGGTTGGCCGATCCAAATGCTTTGGGAGTGTGGGTAAGGTGGTAGAGGTGGGGGCCTTTTATAAGTGGAGAGGAGGTGCACTTTTGGAAAGTAAAGAAATATTACTTTATTTGAAAATGTGTTTCGGTCTTAAAAGGTCCCACATTGATATAATTAGTGGATAAGTTGATAAGGGTTCGAAATCCACCCATCCAATAATCTTTGGACATGTGTAGTTCATAGATTTTACATTATATTTCCATTTTATTTAAATCGTCAAATAATGATGTCATCGCTGCATCATTATTATGTCATAAATAATTTAATTTATTTAATGTCTAAAAATTATAAAAAAACTATGATGTTGGAAATATTTTTATCTTTCCAATTATTATTTATAATAAAAAATATTACTTGTATAACCCCATTTAATTTTTTTTAGTAAAACATATCATGTTTGTGCCATTTTTTACATTAACATTAAATAAAAGGTATTTATGTCATTTTCCAACCAAAGTGGTTCCATGGGGTCCCCAAGTTGACCCATGGCTTTTCTTGGTCAACCATGATATATAAAATGAGGTTAGGACATGTGTCTAGGTCATCTCATATTATTAAAACATTATTTTTACCTTAAACTACACTAATTACCACTAATCGCGATTAAAAACTTAATAAGTTACTATTCACCAAAAAATTATTTTAATCTCATTAAACCACATTTTACTTCTTAGTGACAACCATGTATGTCGGATTTTTGAAATTAAATACACAAAGGTGGAAAAATTTCATTTAAATGGAAAATCAGTTTTTATAAGTACCACTTAGTGATTTCACTATTCATCAAAATTGATGTTTTTCAGAAAAATTCCAAAAATTCACCCTAAGCTATATTTGATATTCCGAATTCAAAAATGAAGTCAATTTTATAAAATTCAAAACATATAAGTCGAATTAATTAATTTAATAATTAATTCCCGTTGTCATGACAAATAGCGTGTTTTTGTGAAACAATAAGTATCAAAAGATTGACACTAGTTTAAGTCCGATTTCAAAGTGAAATTAATTCCAACGAACACTATTGGATTTAATGGTAAAAATATTTTCTAATTTAACTTTAAAACCAATTCAAATAATAATCTAATCATATAATTAAATTAGATCAAAAAGAGGTTTTGAATTAAAATACAACATTTACAATATTCATTAAAAAAATGAACTTTATCGGAAAGATACCAAAAATTTACACAACGTAAATTTTGATGTACCAATTCTAAAGAAGAGTTATATTTGGTCCAAAATAATGTATAAGAGTGATCAAAACTATATTTAATGACGGTTCTCCATCAAAAGGTGATAAGTGAACCTTTAGTAAAAATTAGAGTATATAAGCCTAAAATTTAATTCTTTTCGTATTTTAAGCCTTTATCCTTTATTGGATAAATGTAAAAACATTTAAAAACATATATAATCATATTTTAGTTATTTCTATCCATTCCTGCCAGTACAACGACTACATGTTAACTACCATTTAAAATAATATTATTATATTACTAGTGTGCAACGTAAGATTTCAAAGAAACTCATTATTGCGTATCGAGTACGCTATCGAAAGTAGAAACCCCTTTTAATTAAAATTAATATTTAATTCGTAAATATTAATTAATATGAAAATTCTTTATTGTTTACTTACCTGGTATGTTACAAGGTATGGGTATACTGGGGAGATATTATTGATCACTAAAGAATAACATGAGATTAAGGGTATGAAAACATGAGATTAACATTTGAAAACTTTACACATCATCATAGATCATAATCATTAATAATGGAATAAATCTTTGAATCTCATAAGTTATGAGTCATAATTGAATCAATGAAGATGATATATCAGACCATATATTCGACATGAGGCAAAAGGTTATGGCACAAACATAAGAACCAAAAATAATATACTTATTCAAGGATAATTTTTAATACTATCACAGTGGATTGGCTATTATACAGATTATATTGCATCAATAGTAAACATTTAATCCCATTCAAATTTTTTTGGAAATATTCCCTTAATTAGTTGGATCAACTCCCAATTTTAGTTATTATTTTCTAATGATATATCCATATTTACCTAGTGCATAGTATGAAACATAATTCCGAGACCACCTATTATAAAATGAAATCAGTCATATGTTTGACACAAGATCACAAAAAAACGCATTATTACATAATCCCTAGAAATTAAATTGGTTTCATAATCATTCAATCATATAATAACACTTGTAAAAGAACTGAGTTTCATATTGGTTTTAATGTAACATAATTGAATTTTTGGAAAGAAACATATTTCATAAAATAATACTTAAATCATCATCAATATAATCCATCCAAGGAACTAAAGTGTATTTTATCATTGGATAATATACCTATTAAATCACAAGTAACATCAATGATGTTATCTTAGATGAAAAATTAATTTTAAACAACATTAGAACATTTCTAAATGAAAACACACTTTTAATTTTGAAATAAATTATTTAAAATATAATTTCCTTAAATAAAATAGAATAAATTTTATTTAAAAATAAACTTCGAAACAAATCAATTATGATTAAAATCATTGAGTGGAAATTATGGTGGTAAATTTCATTCTTGTGGTGTATGTTAAAACTATGTTTCCTATTATATTTTAGTTAAAATTCAAAAATATATCATTAGGAAAATGATAAAAAAATCATTTATAACTATTTTTAATAAATAAAATTATGGGAAAATTTAATTTAATCAATCATAGGATATTATTTAAAACATTATAGAAAACATTTTTAGGAAAAATTTTAATATAATAAAAATAATATTTGAATGAATAGTGAAATAAAGTCGGTTTTCCTTAAAAACATTCTTTCAGTTTCTAGAGTTTTTAAAGAGTGAAAAATGAATGGAAATAAAGTATAATTAAAAAATAACTAATTTTTAATAAAATTAAAGGTATTTTTTATATATTGGGAATAAAATTTCAATTTTTTCAACATAGTTGAAAATAGTTTTGATAAACAATGAGATTGTAACATAAATCCCTTACCTCATATTTGAATTGTTTTGAAATGAATCTAACATTATATATAATAAATAAATATTTATTATAATTCTATTATATAATATATTAAATAATTAAAATATCACATAATATCATATTTCAACATTTCAATACCCATTTATTAACAATTCATTATTAAAACCGTCGTTTTTGAGTGTTAACTATTTCATTTAATGAGAATTTCAGTTTGGTAGCTCTAGTCCTTGTACTTATTTCATGGTTAAATAACCTAAGGAATTTTTATCAGGATATAAATATCATATATATTAATTATATTTATATTAATAGTCATTCATGAAGGATATATATATATATATAAATGATTTAAAATGTTCATGGAGATGGTATGCCATAAATATGCGTGAATGTTGTTTTCAGATTTCAGAAAATGGTAAAAAGAAAGGTAAAAACTATTTCAAAATTTAAGAATAATTTTTATATCATATATATTAATTAAATTAATCCTTATTAACAACCATTTAATATAATGAAAAATGAATCACATCGCTTCACGGAGGTGGTTGTCTAAACGTACCTATTGACATCATTTTTATTTTACAAAAGATATAAAGGTAAGATGATAGACATATTAATATAATTAAATAGGAAAAATTATATTATAAATATAATATATAAATATTAACCCCATAATAATAAAAATCCATGAACTATGGTTATGGAAAATGAATTGTATCACTATGTGGAGACGATAGTCCACTTGTATGCACGAGCGATACATTCACATTCCATTTTTTTGTGTAGAGGGTAAATATTAGTGGTTAAAAAATCACAATTACATTTAATTTTATTATTGATAATTAAAAAATTATATTACTATTAATACCCTTTAATTATAGGTGTTATAATAATAAATAAAATAAATGAGGTTGGGAAGGAATATTACATCTTGTTCAGTAAACCTCTATTAGATCCCTTTTAAAATACTCTTTGAATGGTATCTCAAGAAAATGATAAAATTTCATTTATGGAGATATGGGTTTAGAAGAAAAATTTTAGGGTTTTATTGAAATATTTTACCAAAATCAGTTTAATGAAAAGAGAAGAGGGGTTTCCACTTATTTGGGAGGTAAATTACGCGATTGTAATTACTTAAAATATCTAATGATAATTAATGTATTTATCTTTTATAATAATTAAAAATATCAATGTATTTATATAAAAATATTTTATGTTCTAAATATAATCCTCTAACTAAATATATATAGTTTTTATGTCATTTTAATCCTTATGTTTTGGATTATCCATTTCATTAACTGATTTTATCCATAACTGTATTAACATGATTTTCAATTTTAAAGGGTTATGTTTTTCCTTAAAAAAAACCAATTTTATAATAAATTGATAAGAGATGAAATATTAAATTTTTTATAATTTTACCCATCCTATTTCTATAAATTTTCACTTTTTTTAAATAATATAATTAAATATTATTTTTCATAAACATTCATTAATTTTATTGTTGACACAATTCCTTTAATTTAATATTAAGTGAATATATATTGAAATTTAATTCTAATATAAACCTTTAAAACATAACAAATATTTATAATCATCCATTATTTTCATGGAGAACTATAATTCACCGAAAACAATATTACTATTAGAGTGTTTAATATCGTTTATATGATTTTCTACTACATGCTAAAGCACTGTGTCAATGTTTTCTATGCATTTAGGGTAATTAATTCTTCTCTAAAAATAAAAAAACAACAATTATAAAAATAATAATTAATATTTTAAATAAAATTTTAGACCTTAACTTATCCTCTTTTAATCATTGTCTAAAAAATCGAATGATACTATATTCATGGGAGTGTTATTTTTCAATTTTCTTTATATAAAAAAATATAAATGTATCTATAAAAGGTAAATGGAACCAAAATGAAATATATTTGAGAAACACATAGAAATAGACAAAATAAACTAATCGTATAGGATAAAGGAAAGTACTATAAAAATTTTGAAGCCTTTTTCTCAATGTTTGAAACATGTTTTACCCGTTTTACCCATACTAGGGTGACAAATATTTACCAATTTTACAATTCATAATTACAAAAAATAAGAGAAATATTTTCTCATACTATCCACTTTATTCAATATATGGTGTAAATATTTTTAATTTAAAATGCTATTATTGTTTTATGTTAAATTTAAAATATGTTTGTGAATGCTTAGAATCTCATTTTTTAAAAAGTTAATTTTTAAGAATAAAATATATTAATTTTTTCCCATGCCAATATGAAACATTAGATGAATGTTAAAATAATTTATTTAATATATAATATTTAAATTTCATTAAAATAATTTAACAATAATTATTTATTTAATTTATTGATATAAAAACACATAATGCACCGAACAATATTATTTAAAAACACAACATTTACATTCAAATAACTATTATTTCTATATCTTATCAATTATATCCAATGAAATAATTTTATAAATTTTAAAGAATAAAATTTTTATAACTTTTTTAGACCTATTTGTGCATTCCAATGTAATGGATAGTTGAAATGTATCACATTAAATAAAAATATTTCAATAGTATAATGTGGTTTATTTAATATTAAAGTGGAATATAATGTAATATATCAAAGAAATAATATTTATCAATTGATATATATATTAGAAAATCACTTATTGGTTATACGTACTATATATATTGAAATAAAATAAAACATTGATATGAATAATAATTATTTCATATTTATGGAGTTTAAAATTCCAGAAATCAAAAATATATTTTCAATGCCTTGTGCCAGAAAATTATATTGATACATTTATAGCTATACACAAGAGCCTAAATTTTATTGTCTCATGGGACCTATCATTAAATAGAAGTGATTTATAATGATGCTCCCCACCCATCACTTGTTTATGTCCAATACATTCACCATAAGAGTCAATACCATTTTTCATACAATTCAAAAAATTACTTGTGGTTAAATAGAAACATGAAAATATTTATAATAAAAAATATATAATGTAAATATATAATCAACATGTATTAGAAGTCAATAATCATCAATATTGTCAAGGATTACCCAACCAATAAAACGGAGAACATGACCACAACCGATATGAATAATGAAAGATAGTAAAATAATACAAATTGAAAATGAAAATAATCTTCCATATTAGAATTAAAAAAATATCAACTTTCAATATTCTCCCAAATTAATAAATTTAATATAATTTTATATAAGAGTTCTTCAAGATAAAATCAAATAGATTATTTTTTATATGGTTAATTATATACTGTAACAAAATGATTGTAATCCATCTAGAAGAAGAAGGTGGATGTATACAAAAGAACATAACCACAATGTATGAAATAAAACATAGAAGGATGCTGATATAACTGTAAAAACATTAATAAAATATTGCTTCAAACAATATCACAAAATACTGGATCATGAATATAATTTTATTATATTGTGTTTCAAATACCCCAAATATATATATATATATATATATATATATATATTATAATGAATATTGAAACAAGAACCCCAATTCAGGTAATTCTATTTAAACTGAAATGGAAAATGGATGTGAAAAAAATAAGCTAGTTTACAAAAAACATTTTTAATATTTTTAAGGTTCACATGGTAGAATACCCTGAGAGGGGGGGGGGGTAATCAGGGTATGTTAGATTAAAACTTTCTCCCTTTTGGATTCCTGCCATGGAAATATACAGACAGATATGAAATTTTGAATAGGACAAAACAAGTTTTTTCTTGGTTCACCCTATCTAGGCAATGTCAAAAGAGCATACAATGGAAATGTGATGATTTACCAAATTTACTATGGCTCACGGTCAATAATGAGTACAATGTTCATGCTATATCCCTTATATGTAGACTTAGTGCCTTTACAAGGTTTAGTGTCTACTCACTATATTCACAAGGGTCACTTCCTATGCCTCTTTCTATGACTCACTACCAGTGGAAATGGTCACCATCTTCCTCTTACTTCACTCACAACTCTTGGAATGAATTGCACTCACTGTTTAAGGAAATGTTGGTCAGACACAGTTTATGTACATATAGGTCCATTTATTAGCATAAATTCCTCCATGCTCAAGTATTTAAAGATGCTCTGTTGAAGTAATCTTTTTACCCACTGAGGAAGTCCTCCTTCCTGATTATTACTAGGTATCAGAAAATAATTTTTCAAACTGATTTGAATCTTTTTCAAGCTTACTAATGAAAATTTTAAACCACCTTGTCCCTCCCATGTACTATATACTAAGTTTGGTAAGAGAACTGCCTACTCTACATGATATTTCATCTTCTGTGAACCTCCACTATCCGCGGAATACCTCTTCCTTCGTTATTTCGTACCGCTACGACATACCAATTCTGCGAACCTCTGCTGCAAATTACCCTCTGCCCACGAACTGTTCACTGTTTGTGGACTTCCTTATCTTCCGTGAACCAGAGATCTCCCTCTGTGTACCGCTTGTGGAATTCACTCTCCCATGTAACCAAGATTCCTCCTATGCGTACCGAGTCTTATGTAGATACAAATTTTCTCTTATGTCCTTCAGTATAAATTATTCCGTGAGAACCACTCTAGCCTTCATGAGATTATCCCTCACGAACTTCCTTCGTACATCACTGAATTCTTAGATAAAAAAGTTCTCTCTAATGATACTAAATCTCCATAGTAATCGATGGGGTTAGAGAGTAATATATAGGCAATGATATCTGCTAAATCTGCTAAATCAATATTTACTAAATCTTCAATCTGTCCTTCACTGCTTGCCGATTTTTCATTCTTTACGAACTATAGTCCATCTGTGAACCGTTTTTCTACATGATCCACATACCATCTTTTCTCCTACGTGGTCGATCTCGTACATCGACTTTTTCACATCTGCATAACACATCACCTTCCACCATGAACTATGTTCAGTTTCACAAACTGCAACCTCGTACCATTTACTCCGCTCCACATACCATTCCCGAAACATGGTACGTGACCCATGTACAATGATATGTAGTTCTAACCATTTGCACCGCTCCATGTTCCAACCAATCTCAATTGTGGTTATCTGTATTTGTCAACAAACACTATCACACCCAAAACATTCTAAGGGGACACCTTGAGGGATTTTTTCCAAACAACATTCATGTAAAATAATGATTTACGTGTCTGTTTCAAAGGTAACATTTAAAAAGTAAATGTGAAATATTTTTAAAAAATTTTCCTTTAAAAATATTCTATAATAAAGATACATGAAAAGATATAAATTTTATCCTTGAGAAATTAGTTGTGGAAGAAAAAACATATAAAATTGGGAGGAAAAAACTTTTTATTATTTAAAAAATACCTATTTTGATTAGTCTCATTATAGTAAGAGTAATAAAACATTAATTTTTATAAGAATATATTTTTTACGCATATAGGTTGGGAAATTTAATTATAATAAAATATTAGGTTGGTAGAACCCAATCAGGGATGAAATAAGATCACAATGAAACAATATAACTCAATGAATTTAGATTTTATTTATTAATATCTCTTTTGAGGAACATACTCCATAAAGTTAAAAATATTTCATAAAATATTATTATGTGGTAGTTATGTAAATTAATAAAAAAAATTAACTTATTTAGCAGTATTTACCATGATAAAAAACATTTGTGATAAAGATACATATATGGGCATTGAATACAGCTTTCAAAGGAAAACACGGTGCATAACATAAAGATTTCCCATGGAATTAATGATTGAGTCAAAGAACCCTTATGGATTGATAAATATTTTAATCAAATCCCCTAGAAAGTGACAGAACATAATTGCGCCTAAAATAAAATGATTAAAATATAATTCCCGATATAATAGTAAAATTTTTAATATATACTCCATATATATTAAATTAGGAGAAAAATATAAAACATGTATCAATGAGGAAAATTTGAGATAAAAACCCTTACGCTAATCTTGATTTATTATTCTCTTACACCAAAAATCCAAAATAGTTAAATTATGTTCATTAAATACATAAAAAATAAACCTTTCACTAACTACAACAATTTATACTCCTTATTTTTAATAATTCTATACACACATATATTATTTAGTTTTTACATATTTTTTACTCATGGTGTAAGTAATTGTTTTGCTTATAAATAGTTTTATTAAAATTATGTTGATATTCATAAAATTTCATCATTAAATATAATTAACGTTAAAATAATATTTGTTACATTATAATTATGAAATTATAATTTTACACTATAGTAGTTCTAGTTAACAACCATGTTAAGGAAATCACGGATGATCATTTTTTAGTTAATCTTAAATATTGAATGATATTTTATTAATAAATTAGATAAAATTTATATTACCTTAATTGAAAAA
This sequence comes from Viscum album, assembly GCA_963277665.1. Classification (NCBI taxonomy): domain Eukaryota; kingdom Viridiplantae; phylum Streptophyta; class Magnoliopsida; order Santalales; family Viscaceae; genus Viscum; species Viscum album. The sequence continues at coordinate 1,790,760,165 of OY728146.1, forward strand.
ATACTATTTACATATTTATATAAACCTTTACTAGTAAATAAGTTCTCTTATTCATCTATGATATAAAATTAACGTATTGTTCAAATAGTGGGTTAAAATGACCCAAACATAATCCTACCATGATTAATGGATTATTATATGGTGGTTTAGTTGTAATATATTTATACTAGAACCATTATGATATTATTTAGTGTTTATTAGTGTAGTATATCATAATTTATAGAATTACATAAATAGGTAATGTATTTTTTTATATCACACAATATGAATCAATGATTTTCCTCCTTGTATGTTTGTTTTAACCAATTAAATTAACGAAGATCATTTGTTGATAATATCATCAATTATTATATAATTTCTCTGAAAAGAACCATAATGATATCACTAAAATCATATTTATCATCTAAATACATTCTTAAGACCATCCATGAGTGGTGATGATAATAGAAAACAGAAATCAATCATTATATGAATGCAATTGTCCAAACATATACATGGATAATGATTTTTTATTCCACAGGATGGTTAAAATATGTTATATGATTTTCCTTTTATTTTTGTAAAATATTTCATAAATACATTACTTATATATTAATTTCTATATTATGACCATCCTTATAATGTGGTGAAGGAAAGAGAAATATGATGTGTAATGGGGGTAGTAGTCCCACACATCAAATGAATGAAAATATAGTTTTCTTCAATTATTTTATGGAGGTTATTAGAATTTATTCCCACAATAAAAAAATACTAAATACTCAAATTACTGAATTAATAAAATAATATTCAGGGAAATAAATTTTAAATATAAATATTAAGGTAAAATATGTTATTGAAAGTATAAAACATACATTGAAAATTTTAGGTTTGTCTTTGTGTATTACTTTAAAATGAATAACTTAGTATAATATATTTTTAATAAAATATAATGAGATTGAAATATGATTCTATTGGAAGGAAACATTTTATATTTTAAAGAGGTATTTATTAGAGTGTGAATGAAGTTATAGTTAGAGGACACTTTTATAAGTAGTGAGGAAAAAAGTTTTGTAAATATCACAACATAATATAAAGGTATCACATGTAATATATGTCATATGGATAAAAAAATACATAATAATTGAGTTTAGGGTAAGATATGGTTCTGAGTATCTCAAACATTACACTATAAAAATGTTTTTAAAATTTTCTATTCCCTTTATCCTTTTAATTATTACTCTAGTTATTAATGTTTTTGGTGTAGTAAATAGTTTTTACTTGAGGTAACTTAAAAATTATTGATAAAAATATAGGTGTTATTATTTTATAATTTGGACCAACTTATTCTAAATTAAAAATCCATTTCATTTTATTCAATTTATAAAAGTTATAAACATTTAGTTTAAAATAAATATGCATAATATACTAAAAACAATGTTTTTGAGAAAAAAAATACATACGTTCTAAAATATAAAACATAGATTTTTAATTAAAACATAATATTATAAATTATAGAATTTTAATTATTAAAAAAATTAGTCATGAATGATGTTTGTATCTTTTATGATATGCGTATATCCAAGTGATTTTATAAAAGTCCTGATATATTCCAAAATGTTATTTTGCACTACTCCCAACAAAATCAATTATTCTAGAAAAATAAAAAATCATCTTAAGTATGTATTATTCGGCTCAGTAAAAAAATGATGTTCATTTCCTGAAACAAATTTTTTTTAATTTTTTAATTCAATATTAAAAAAATCCAAAAATTTAGTCGAAACTATTCACATTTGAATATATCATTTTAAAACGGCCACTATTCGTTAAAAATCTTTAATTTAAATTATTTATTGATTTATTAGTAATAAATTATTCCTATTATCAAATATATTTTATTATTATTTATTTATAATATAATTATTTTCTTGAAATAGACAATTATTTATAAAAAATATGTTTTAAATCATAAAAGTTTATTCATAGATGTTTTAAATATAATAATTTAATCTCATATACATAAAGGGTGGAGTATATTTTCATTATACCAATATTTCAAAAGGTTTTTAATATTATTAATTCTTATTAGTTCAATGTCAATGTGTTTAATGAATATAATTAAAACTTATAAATTTTTCTAAATGTATCATAGTTTTCATATAATAATAGAGTTATTTTTAGCAAATGATATCAAATATATTGATGCATTATATGTAATCATATATTAAAATTTCTGGGAGTTATATGAACCATGTAAATTATTGAATTATATATGTTTTTCTTCTCTATTTATGTCTGTTTAGTCTTATGAGACTACAACTACACCAATTAATTTTTTATAGTTTCTAATTCTTGATAATGGGTCACTAGAGTAAATTTTAATCAATACTATAAAGGAGAGAGTGGTTGAGGTTGTATGCATAAAAAGGGAGGTTACTACTCGGTCATAATACCAAGTAGTATGAAGCTTTTGATAAGCTTGGTTATAGATTAGGAACCATTTCCCATGCAATTAAAGATGGTGTACATGGATAAAAATGGGTTAGTGTTGTTTTTCAGGTAAAAATGAGGGGTTTTATGGAAGTTCAAAAGTGATTCATGGTATTATGTTTCCTTTAATTGATGAAAATTATTAATTGTATTATTCTTATTACCAATAAATTTTTCAATAAAATTCCATGAATAACACTTTACAACACCAACATCAAGATCATTAACCCTAAGCCCCACTATTTCCATCTCACCATTCCCCATTTCAACTGATCATCACATAATACAACCCCAACCAGCCAAGCCAAAACAACAAATCCTTAGAAAAACAAATCATATCCATTCCAGATAATCCATCCCTCAAAATCTAAAAGTTAGTACTACCTTAACCAAGGTATTAAAATTATTATTTTCCATCCATCCATAAAATATCACAAGCACTCATTTAAAAAGGAACCCCACAAGGTAAGACTATTCTCCTATACTACTGCATTTTTTATTAAAATACCGACTTTTTAGGAGTTTCTTATTCTAATAATATTAATTTATTCTTATAATTCTATGTTAATATCATTATTATAAATTATGTTTATGATGTGTCTCTTTTTATCAAATAAGTATTATAAATTCATTTTTTATTTTATTTTTTAGAATTTTCCATGAATTTTATCTTATATTTAGTGTATGTTTTCCTCTATAAAGTATTATATTATTCTATACTAAGTGATTAATTTTATTAAATTTTTGTTTTTTATTTATACTTTCCTTCTACGTTCTATGATCCGCCAACATAATGTATAGAATGATAAATTTCTCATCAAGTCCAAGTGACATAAATGCATTAGAAATTGAGCCAAAAATTAATTTTACTTGTTTTATTCATTATTATTATTACAATTAATTGTATGGATCAAATAATACCATGATAAAACATATATTACCATATCTTTTATTCTTATTATCCTCAACAATCAAAGTCATCCTTTTATTAAATCCTTACTTGACAAAGTGGTTGTGAAATATAGATGTGAAGTAGTTTTCTATAAAGACATATATGAATGACCAGAAAAATTATAATTATAGACTGTCACACACTAAAATAAATTTCAACAATGGTTTTTCACCATTTTACAGAGTTAAATGGGTTGATATAATTGTGTAATTACTTTATTTTAATGAAATCATTCATTAATATTATAACAATATTTTTTTAGTAAATTTTCTGTGAACTACATTTGTACTTCTATGATATATATACAATTTTCATTTCTTTCATATCCATCCACCTTTAATTTTCATTTTCTATTTATTTATTTCATTCACTATTTTCCTTGATTTTTCTAATTTTTGAAATAATGAAAAAAATAACAGACATCATAAAAAGAGAGGACTGTGATTGAAACAAATCCTCCATGAGAGGAAAATCCATGAGTATATGCCCAATTTTATCCCCCATGTGTTTATAAAATTTAAAAGTCTCAATATTCTCATTAAAAATTATTCTATCCCTTAGATACCTATTCTTGTAGACCAGATTTTTTACTTTTCCTTCTTGTGTAATACATATTCATCTTAATTAGTTATTTTTTTAGAACATGTTATAAGACTCAGAAATATCCATTTTCTAAGGTATAATGTTTTTTCTAAATACTAAAATGTATTCCAAATTATTTTATTGTGTGCTTGGTATTTGAAACAAGAAATATCTTCGATATGATTAAAAAAATGTATTTGACCCATCTGGTTACCTCACTCACATGAAGGGGTTTCAGTAACTATGGTATTTGAAATGTGAAGGTTTGTTTGATAACACTGTATGAGGGGTTTATTCTAGAATGATTATAAGTGTCCCAATTCTTGACAATGATTATTTAGGTCTTAACATTTCCCTACATGATATTCATGAAATAATATATCATACTTTTATGAGACTATGTAACATTAGTCATTGATGAGGGAGTAGTGGTCTCACATCTTTGCTAATCATAATTATTCCAAATGATTTCCTAGGGACATAAATTCTTATGGTGGGGAGTTTGTGAAATTACATTATTTTATTTAATGAATTTCTCATATCATTAATTTTTTTCATCTTTAATTTGATGCTTCTTGAGACTAGCGAGGATGAATAATTTTTTGGAGTAGATGACCTAAAGTTTATGGATGTATTCTTGTTTGATTTAATGGATTATGAGTATAAATGTATAATGGGTCTGTAGGGTTCTCCTTGAGTTATGATAATGACCAAGTTGGTTTGGTTGTTTATGTATGGATATTTATTTTTCACTATCTACTATGAATTTAATCATCATGTAATGTGATTACAAGACATGTAATGTTTACTAGGATATTGTCATGAGTTGTTTACCAAGTGTGATAGATTTATACATTGTGTAATGTTAAGTATTTGGGTTTTAATAATAAATCAATGATTTTTTAGTATATTTAGAACCAATGGAAAAAAAATTGTGTAATTTGATTAATATCTATGTAAATATATAGTGTTTGGATTTTATTTTTCTGTTTGGATGATTCATTTTTTATTTAGTGGTGAACCTCCTTGATCTTGACCTATAGCTCTCCATAGTGATTTTTGGGACCTCTACTCCCTATATGTCACTAAATTAATAAATTGATATCTGTTGTGGTTGGGTTTCATCTATATAGGAGATTAATCCTTTCTACTTCTTCATTGACTTTCATCATGGTATCTTAGTTTCATTGTGTAATCAAATCAATTTATACATGGTTATGTTTCTCTTGATTCCATTCTAGATTAGTCATGCGATATTTTTTTGAGGTATTAATAATTCTTGGTGGTGATGCATGAGGGGTGCGCTCTTTAGGTATCTTGTGATATTTCCTCTGCACCGACCCTTTGGCAGAATTAAATCAATTTTAAGATGTGTGGATTCTTTCGAGAGACTCTATTTTCATTGTTCTATTCTTCCCTCTGGGTGGATCCCATTGCTGGTGTGTGTGACCCATGTTTTGATGTTATTGGTTATGTTTATAGCCCTTCAATTTTAACTATATTGTTTTGGATTTTATAAATATTTTTATAAGTTAAATAGCATAATTTATTGTTTTTATTTTTTGGTGTGGAAATGGTTTTTTGATTAAATATGGGATTCCGCACATTTCGGTAAATAAAAAAGGGTTTTCATAGCATTGTGAAAAGGATTTCAATATGTGGGTTTATTCGAATAATTTGGAAAATAGAACACATGGTATTCCTTGGGAAGTTAGTTATATGGTTTATTAATAGGACTTTACAACTTTCGGGGGGGGGGGGGTTTCATCAGTATTTCTGATTCTCCCAAGGCCTATTGTTTTAAGGAATTGTTTGGCCTATTGTGGGGTCACTTTCTGGGTTTTTCTTTGATCTATAGAATCATTGCATCTTTATAGAGGCCGGATTCAGACATTATTGTATATTTTACATATGATTGTCCAAGATATCCTGGCCTAGTGTGATTCTTATCATGATGTTATCTTTGATTTTGGATAATTTGGGATTTTTGACTCTTACTATTTTGGGTGCACTTGTATTAATTTGGTATTATATATGATACCAAATTTTTTGTGTTTGATATATCCACTATGATATATGTGTATTATTTTTTTTGAAACTAATTTAATATCTTTATTTGGGATATGGAAAAAGTGAAAATTAAATTGTTTTTCTAGGATTTTGATATAAAAATGATAAACTATATATCATTCCTCATTTTTATTAAATATGAGCATACTTTGATTATTATACATACAAATATTATGGAATACCTTAGTTAGACCCTATTGAGCCTATTATCTCACACCCTAGAAACCCCATCAGTGGTGTGTAGTCATTGTTATGTCATTAAATAAAATAAAAGGCATGTCGCCTTAGTCAGGAAGAGAGTTTTTTTGTAAGCTAAATTTAGGGTAGCCAATGGTGAGATTTTTGGAGGTTTCACAAACTATCACATAGATAATTTACGGGAATTTATTTGGTTTTTTCATCCATTGAAGTTAGACTTGTATCCTGGAGATTTTTACTAAATTTTCAGTTGTATAGATTCTATTTTTTTCTTTATATTATGGAATATATTTATATAATTCATGTCTACCCTATGTTATATTTATATATATTCTATTTTATTACTTTAGTTTGAGAAAAATCATTCCCTCTAGATGTTGCATGATTCCAAGGTATTAGTCACTAGGTCAGGGGAAAAGGAACACCCTTTAGGGTATGTGGCAGACTAGGTTAGGTTCTATTATTCACAATGTATATTGGTGGGTTCATTACAAGTGATAACCCATTTTTTAATAGGATTAGTTTATCACTCATTTCAATGAAGATTAGTGGTTTCTTCAATGTTTATTGTGTGTAAAATGAGTCTTGAGGGTCTTTGAGGCCCTCTCCATTGCATAAAAAAAATTAAAACTAGTGTGCTTTAGTCTTTTATCTGGATAAGTATATCACCATGAATGATCCTTAGATTATCATATTCACGTGAATTAGGTGAAATAAATGTGTTAATTGTTTTATTCTTCTTTCAGTCATGAGGTTTGATAATGGATAGAAATAATTTCTATAATAAAAGAGTGATAATGATCATGATCAAGGAAGTATTTTTTGTTTTTAATACTCTGATTAACCTCTCTGATGGATATATGATTTGATTGGGACATACATTTGGTATAATGTTGAATAGGTTTTGATATTTTAGTAACTAAGGATTACATATACTTATTACTTTCCCTCTTAGGAAGGGATAATTAAACTGGAAGTAATATTCATGGGGATTTTCCTTGTGAGTGATATATCTAGTTTTCATAATTTTTACATTGCCATGGATAGTATAGAGAATAAACCAAATGGTTTTTTATTTTTATATAGACTGGATATATAATTATCATTTAAAAATTTAAATCCGTACAGTGGTACCTTATTATACTATAGATACCATTGAATCCCTTTCTATAAATTTTTTATAAATTTTTTATATTTTATATGAACTAGACAATATAGATTGGAATCATCATTATTGACTATAGAAAACCACATTCTTGTAGAACATTTAAAATTGGTATGAAATGAACTAAAAATATTTCCCTATAATTGAAGAATAAAGGTTCATGTAATCATCCTAATAAAGTAAAATTATATATAAATATGAAAACTAGTGGAAAAACACTATTCATAGATACACATGAAAGTCTTCTTGGATCACATGAAAGTAGAGTTCTATGTGCACATAAACATTCTGAAGGAAAGCATTGAAAATAAATTGACTCATACTTATATATTTAAAAACATGGTAAAAATAATTTTTCTTAAAAAATAATCTTTCCTTTAAAATTTCATTTTATAAATATATATATTCTTACAATAGGATTTTCAGAAGGATTTTTGGGAGAAAACCCTGAAATATTGTAGAGAAAATGATATTTTTGATTCAATACATGATATAAAGAGGAATTATATGTTTATGAAAACTTGTTTTCCTCATAATTTCATTAATTTTACATCGACTGAATTTATTTATAAGGGTATTTGGTGGCATTAAAAAATTTATATGGGAATCAAATCAGAATAAAAGAAATAATTTAATCAAAATTTCAAGACAAGTGATGTTTTTTAATCTCTATTTTCCATTTTATGTATGTGAAAATCCAATAGATTCTATTTCTGTAAACTTATAGAGACTTTTTATTAATGTGAAGTTACTCTACACACAAATTTTGTGGGAATATAGTAATCACTTATGTCATTCACACATGAAATAGTTCAACACCTTTATATAGGTGTGCTGCCATTACACTCTTGTGTTCATAACTTCTACATGTGAGAGATGATGTCTTAAAAATAAATTAGAATCTATTAATTTTAAATGTTAAACTAGTTTAATATGGGGAAAATTTTATGAAATCTTAAGATCATTTATTTCAATACAACCACATTCATATTCCCCTCGAGGTTTAAATGAAAAATAAGACCCAACTCCCTGAGGTTGATAAGTTACTCAAAAACAAATACATACTTTGGTATACATGTTCGGCAGAAGATCCAAATGTGGTTTATACAAATGAGACCACATCACATATGTTTAAATTTCATAATTATTGATAGGGAACCCCAAAAAAAACAAGGATCATGGGACTTAACAAATAAAACACATGTTTAGTATTTCCCACATGTGGACACAAATACACGACTTACACACTTTTATTAAGCTCACATGACCAATGTAAACCCTAATTATCATTCTAATTGACCTTCCTTTATATGTACCATGTTTATAAACATTTAACAAGAAGTGTTTAATGTTTTTTGGTTATAACATCTACACATTCTCACAAAAATAATTTTAAAGGGATACTATATCTATCTCTCTACAAGAGATCTCATCTACCCTTTTTGTCCCCTATGGGATTAGGTGTATTTTGGGTTTTCATCAATAAGTTAACCTATCATTTTACAGTTTTTCAATATGACCTATAGAATTATGATGTTTTTTTAATAAAAAATAATATTATATTCATACCTTATTTAGTTGGTTACTAAATATACCTTACCAATTGAGATCCCATTCCTTTTGAATATATTATACATAAGTTACACCAATATTACACATACTCTATATATATTTAAATCTTGAAATATTTTACTAACCTATTAAAGTTGTTTCATATTTTGAACAATTATTAATGGTCTGAATTATACTCATACTCGTTTTAGGTATGATTTGATGTAATTTTTATTATAATATTTTAGGAATCCCCCCACCGATGGGTCCAATATATTTTTTGTCTACTGTCAATGGAAAAAATGATTATAAGAGCAACACTTAAATATATAATACAGACATTAAATTTCTAGGAACCTTTATTCTAGTGATCCTATGAATATAACCATAAACTAAAAGTAAATTTTTTCACTGTCTAATGAATGTAAAAGGAATCATAGTGGTATTCCCTATAAAATTGCAACATTCAAGACTAACTAAGCATCAATAATAATGCAAAACAACAATGAAAATCTAGAACATATGGATGGAAACTACACTGTGTGCCATATTTATTAGCAAAAAATGTCAAGACTTATTTTTATAAGGTTTGTATCATGCATTTTAATATTTTTTTAAAACTATGACGTCGAACTAAAAAGGTTTTGATTCGCCTAGATGATAATATATAGGAACCCCACATCAGATTTATTCCCAAAATTTAGTCCCTTTTAACTATTTTTATAACCTTTATGTTTTATTGGGGGATCTTAATCCCAAGTGTAACCCATCGCCATCCATCTCGGTACAAAACTCTATCATAACCATATGTCTTCCTAAGGTACCTTAAAAAATAGTGTAACTATTCTCCTTCTTAGATGGTGTAAAACTGTATTGTAACCCTTTTATTCATCCTATAGTATCTCAAACCCAAAGCATACCAAATTATTCTTCCTAGATGGCACAAAACTTTAACATAATCCATCTTCTTTCCTAGTTAACTCTAAACCCCGATGAGCCAATTTATCCTTCTAGGAGAATGAAAAAGTCTAATATAATCATAATGTCATCACGGATGACCTAAAATAAAATTCCACAAAATTCAAATTCATAGATGAAAAAATACAGAATAAACATAAGTCTTAATAGGTTACCTTAATCCCAAAAATAACCATTCATCTTATAAGAAGGAAGAAAAATCTGGTATATCCTCTATGCCTTCCTAGGGGAACATAAACCCCAACATAGATCAATCATCTTCTTGGATGAAGAAAACACTTTTTTAACCCTTTATTTTTCTTGGGGGTCCTAAAAACCAAATGTAATCCATTTTTTCATCCTAAATAACAATAAAACTATAGTGAAACTTATATGTATTCCTAGAAGTCTATAGAACTGAATATAATTATTCATGTCTTCCTATATTTCTATAAATGATATTATATATTTTCATGTATCTATAAATGGATTTAGACAATGTTTTAACGATTCCAAACTCAACAAAATTCATTAAAAAATAGTTTTACACTTCATGCCTCCCATGTATCTTTAAAATATGACTTAACATATCATTCCTTAATGTATAGCTTTTATCATCAATACAAAACTCATGCCTTCTTGGATGATGATGAATTACTGAGTAGGTTCTTATATGGATATAATCTATAGCTTAAAAATCTAATAATAATAATTATGAGATAATTTAATATATATAGTTTCACTTCAAAGAATATAGTGAAAGTCAATCCCACTTATTATACATGTTTACATTTCTTTGATGAAAAATTATTTAAGAAAACTGGTCTTATTTCCTAGATATATTTCATGTATATGACTTAAATATATAATAGAATCACAGAATAGAAAATAATCTCTTTTTTTGAGTATTAAACCTATTTTCATTTTTATTTCAAGATACATACCCCCAAAACACACATGATCGTATCCTCCCATTAATATGAGAGGGTGATAAAAAAATTTGGCGAGGGAGGAAATTTCATAAATAATTTGTCATAAAATTTACAAAATTCAATCCCAAAGATCAACATATATCTTCTAGAACCAAATATATCACTTTTGATGTTCTACTTTTCTTAGGTGTTTGATAGTTCATAATAATCATGATGTTTTTATATACATGTTATATATACCATTCATCCAATCTCAATTGATGAATATTATAATCATTTGAAATTTTTTAAACTTATTCAACAATCAATTACTTTAAATGGTTCAAAATCTTATTTCACATGGTGTAATCTATTTGAGTTTATACCTTAGAACCATATAATTTTCACTTTTTATTACAAATATTTTCAAAGATGTTGATATTAATAGAAATATTATCACATGGCGAGTAACATTATTTATAACATTTATGTGATAATGTCCATCAATTATTTGTCTCATAGAAAGATCATAATAGTTACTCATTATAATGAGAAACATGAAGTGATATAATGTTATTGTTAAATATATATTCTAAAACTAGATGAAATATATCTAATGAGTTAAAAATTATGTTTTAATATCATGTGTTGGGGGACCATAATACATTGAAACTTCATTTCATGAAGTTATCTCTTAGTAATTGTCAAGAGAAGCGGTTCTAAGTACCAATTCTCTGATATGAATGATATATGTTTTGTTTTTCATTTGATATTCCTATTGGAAGAAAGGTTTATTATTCATTTGAAATAGTATTAATATTAATTTATATCATTACTAGCATACATTAATATATATATTAAAACTATGATAACATATTATCAAGGGGTGGTTGGATACATTAGGTGCATTGTAAGTGATATTACATTATGAATAAGTTGAAAAATGATTTTTTCCATTTTATATTAATGTAAATATATATAAAAATGAATTTTATTTAAAAATAATTGTATAATCAATTCTATATCTATGATGATATATTGAAGAGTTCATTTCATGAATTCAATGGAAATATATGCCCAGCAGATAGGTGGATGATTTAAGTTTGCAACCAATTTTAAGCGATGTAAAGGAAATGTTATTATAATAAAATGTTAGAAACATTATAAGGTTATCTCCCTTATGAATACTATCCTCACATAGTTTTAATGATAAAAAATTATTCTTAATTATGTTTTATTAAGTTACATATTGTTTAAACATGTTTACATTTAATCTAAACTTCCTTTGTTAGTGTTTATATCAAAAGAAAGGTTAAAAACATTTGGATAAGTATAATAAAATGGTAATTATAAGTCACAGATAAGGGTAAGTCACTAATACCTGACCTGTTGACAACTTGACCTACCGATAGAGAAACTAAACGATACTCAAAAGGTTCTAAAATTATAATCTTCTGATAGCTGATTTTCTGATAGAAAACATACCAACAGAGTACCTACAGACAGTGTACCTACTTATATATATTACCTACTGATAGAGTGATCTATTGAATGAATGATCTACAGATAGTCTGAGACACTAATAAACGGAGACACCAATAGTATGAGACACCAACGAACAAATATACCAATATTGAGACACCTTCATTCCTTTCCCATTTAAATTTAAAATTAATTCAAACAATCATATTTTTGAAACATAGAACTTCTTATTATATTAATGAGTTGGTCTGTCATCTGTGGGAAATATTTAATGGATTTTAGAAACTAGTATGAGGTAATAGGTACATGATCATGTCGGTTTCATATAATAATGATTATACCTGATCAAAAAGAAAATAAGATCCATGTAGTCCTATAGATAACTTGTGCACCTGTGAAAACTCAAGAACATCAAATTAAAGAAACAATATTATTTTTCTGAGAAGAAAAACCAAAGAACATATTTTGAGAAATAATATAATAAATGAGGAGTGGTTATCAACTAAACTAAACCTCCCTAAAAATAAGGTATAATATCATACAATACTCATTTTTACTGTCTGTTTCTAGAATTCAACTCCATCTTCACATTTTATATCTTGAAGGATTCTATAAGATGTAAAGCACATCCTACAGAGCTTTCTAACTTTAATCTATTTAATTTGTTCTTTCATTGTTAACTATTTTAATTTTCAAGTGTCATGTGTGTCTTTTTTTATATAAATGAAATCTATCTCATTTGCATTACTATAAGATACAATGATATCTTCACAAACATATCTTTTCACACCTTACACTCCAAAAATTAATAGTGGAAGAGGTCCACACGTGAACTATTGTAATTTTATCTCCCAAAAAAAATAGTTGAAGAGGTATTTTTGACCTAGATATATATTTATTGTATTGTGCACACTAATCCAGGGTGTAGATAAAAATTTATATATATAAATTTCTTGGAGTTAGGTGACTACCAAGTAGAGAGGAAAAAGTCATAGCTCTAGAATAAACCTCTAATTTTAAAATCTAATGTTTCATCCAATGATGTTTTTTCACTATTATATTTATTCATAGAAAGATATACTTCACCTTGAATATTAATCATAAATAGTGTTAATATTATAATTTCATTTAGCAGTTTGTTATCAAAAGATAAACTAATAATCCATATTTCTTTAACAAATAAAAATCAATCTTTGAGAAATATTTCAATCAATCCAACCTTGTAAAATATACTTCTTGGTTAACTCATTGATTTTAAATTTCAAATTGGGGGTAGTTTTAAATAAGTGTTAAATATATAAATTATTTTAGTAACTCAATTTAACCCCCTCTTGATTGTTTTATTCCAACCAACATTCGGTATAAAAGTGTTTATGTTTTCAATGTTTTTTAATATTCTCAACAGTGCATTTGGTTATGCTTTAGTGGTCTCTAAATTTATCTCAGTTGAAAATTATTTTTTCTTTAAAATCATAAAAATATTTCAAAATAATTCATATGAAAATAGGTAGGAAGGGGGTGATACCAATATGAATCCCAATTTTAATTTTACTATTTATTCCCAATGGAAAATTAAAATGAAAATGGATTTGTGAAGTATTGGTTTTGAAATCAGGTCTTCTAGAGTTGATGAGTATATGATTCATGATACTACTAGAAATACTTGGGATGATGTCACCAAGGAAGTTTACAATAATAATAAAAAATACAAGAAAAATTTATACTATTCTATACGTGATTAAGAATTCAATAGTATTTCTGGATGTAAAAGAGTCATTGAAATTTAGGATATATTTAGTTTTTTCACATGAAAGAACCAATACTGTTAAGGAAGTGGGGATTAACATATATACTATTAAATATGATAATTTATAAACGAATATTGATGACCCAATTTATGACATGTATCTCAAATTCAATGAGATTGATAATACAATGATCTCCCTAGGAAAGAAAATTACTAAAAAAGAACAATTCATGAGAATCCTCGTATGTTTAATACTAATATTGATAGGAAACTCACTTTCAATAAGGGTATCCTATTAAATTAAAACTCTCTTAGTAAAGGAGATTAAGGGTAAGATAATGATATATGAGTAGGAACTGAAGGTTAACATAGAATACGATGATGAACTAAATAAAGAGTCAGTGTATTTCAAAATGAAGGCTTCTAAACAAAATAAAAAATAAGAAATACAAGTTTATGCTATAACCTATAGCAATTAAAAATCACTGAGTGATAATGATGAGGAAATGTATGAAATAGAGAGAATATTAATAACATTCAATAGAAATAAAGAAACCATTTAGAAAGACCAGTTTTGATGGATAGTATGAAAACAAGGGAAACTAGAAAAGGAGTTTGGAGTGAAATGATAATACTATTGAGATAGTATGATATGAGTGTAAAAGAAGAGGACATGGAAAAACTAACTCTCCAAAATGAATGTACAATAATAAGTATGAATACAAATACAAAAAATTTAAAATGGAAATGAAGGAAACCTGGAGTGCTTTGAGGATAGATTCAGTGACTCTGAATCATTATAGGATGAGAAGGTTGACAAATCCAACATATGTTTCATGATAGACACTTTATATTTAACCCTATAATCTCTTGTACATAATTCTTATTATTCTGGAGATGAATCCGATTATGAAAATATAAAAAATGAAGAATTTCTTGAAATTTAAAAATAAATTAATTAAAAATGTAATAAACTTAAATATAAATATAAAACTCTCATGAAATGACATTTTCTTTTGAATACACTGAAAAATTAACTTACTATTGAAAAGTAAAAGAATGCTCAGTTTCTCAATGAAAATAATGATCTTAAACTGTCTAATTAAAATTTAAATAAAGATATAGAGAAAATTAAAAATGATAAATATACTATAACTGAAATTGGTTGTAAGAATTTCTCTCCAAAATACACTACTGGTATATGTTATCAACTTGGGAAAAATAATTTTAAATACAAATGTGTTGAAAAAATCTAGAAAATATTATTTCGTGGCCAGAATTAGAAAATCTACTGCAACTTTCCTCAAATGAAATGATTTTACTACTTCTTGTTTCTTTGGATCTAATAAAGTTTTCTTCCTAATATTTAAAAAATACATATAAGACACTCATGAAACAAATGTTGGTTCCCAATGATTTCTTTTCTAATATTACTGGACTCAAGAAAATTTGGGTACAATCATTTCTTTTTTGATATATTTTTGAAGGAAATATGTTTGAAAAGTTCTTGTATTGTCTTATGGTAGTTAGACAGTGGGTCTTGAAGACATATTATATGGTAATTCCCTTTCATAAAGAAAATTAAAAAATTTGATGGTGGAAATGTCACATTTGGTGATAATCAAAATGGAAAAATAATTGTCATTGTCAAAATCGGTAATTGTAATTGAATTAAAATTTATATTACTTGTTTGGTTTATGGTCTAAAGTAAAACATTCTTAGGATATCTAAATTATGTGATGATGGATTTCATGTAAAAATTTAAAATGATGCTTGAATTTTTTTTAATTCCAAAAATGATTTAGTATTTTCTTATTTTATAAACGAACATGTATATGCTATTAATTTATATTCCTTGTCCTGAAAATATGTTTCTTTCTTGAGTTCCTTTCATAATGATTCTTAGATTTGGTATATGAGACTAGGACATTATAACATTATCTCTCTTAGAAAGCTATATAGAGAAGGACTAGTCAAGGATCTACCTAAATATGAATTTCCAAATGACAAAATCAGTAATCCATGTCAAAAAGTAAAACAACATAAAATATATTTCAATCAAAATAAATAAGTTCCAAATTCTAAACCTCCAATGTTGGTTGTAACACCCTGAGATTTTATGAGAATTATTTTTTTTAATTTCATTGATGTCTTGTGTCGTACACTACACAAAAATTAGCTTGTTCTATACGCAACACCGTATTAACTTGCAGTATAAGCAACACTATTCTTGGCTCGTGTTATACACAATATAAAGTTCCTTTTATAGAAATTATTCTACCCAAAATTAAGTATAGATTTTGTTTAATTTATAAATTAAATAAGTTTTAAATTATGTTATATGAAACACCAAAGATATCTTTTACTACATGCATCCCTCGCTTGGCTTGCATTACACGTAATTGCGACCTTCTTCGATAGCGTGTGTAGTACGCAAAACCAGGTTTCACTAAACAACGATATATTGTTATAATATTATTATAAACTAGCCATTATGAATAGTATTAACTAAATTTTTTATTTTATGAAATTATAATTTATCTTACACATTTTATAGAATATGGTATGAGAAAAAAATAATTTTTTTGGGTAAAATAAGTATTTTTAAAAAAATGCAGTTTCGCCGCCTTTTGATGGCGAAACCACATTAAATCTAGTTTTGACATTTTTATAAGTTAAATTTGACAAAATAAAATTCTTCCTTGGAATCATGATATAAAATTTTAATTTTGATAAATTTTACATATTATTCCGATAACTTTCATATTTTAATGAATAGTAAAAACGCACTATCTTTTAATTAAAAACAACTTTTTTTCATCGCAATAATTTATATAGTTAGATTATATTTTAATTGGTTTTAAAGTGTAATTATAATATATTTCTACCATTTAATTCAGTGTTGGTTATTAGAAGTAATTTCACTTTGAAATTGGACATAAACAAGTGTCGATCTTTTGATAGTTATTGTTTCATAAAAACATGCTTTTTGTTTTGATAACGGGAATTAATTTTAAAATTAATTAATGCCACATTTATTTTTTGAATTTGAAAAAATAGACATCATTTTTTAATTCGGAATATCAAATATAGATTAGGATGAATTTTTGGTATTTTTCTGAAAAACTTCAATTTTGGATGAATAGTGAAACCACTTAGTGGTAGTTAAAAAACTGATTCATTCATTTAAATAAAAATTTACCACTTCTATAAATTGAATTTATTAAACCCGACAAACATGGTTGTTATCAAGAAGTAAAATTTGGTTCAATAAGAGGAAAATAATTTTTTATGAATAGTAACAATTGACTTTTATTTGTTGCGGTTAAAGGTAAATAGAGTAATTCAAGGTTAAAAGAATATTATAATAATTAAAAATTACCTTAACACTTTTCCTAACCTTATTTTATGAGTAGTTTACAACTGTGACCATCCATGGGTCTATTGTTGGACCCCATTGAGCCACTTGGTAGTGATAATGACAAATTGGATTAATTAATTTAATGTAAAGACAAAATTGACATTATCAAAAATATTTTAGTAATTAATTTTTATAAGGGTCTATATAAATTATATTTTTTACTATAAATATTCACTGTAAAGATAAATATATCTCCT
Source organism: Viscum album (assembly GCA_963277665.1). Lineage (NCBI taxonomy): Eukaryota > Viridiplantae > Streptophyta > Magnoliopsida > Santalales > Viscaceae > Viscum > Viscum album. The sequence continues at coordinate 1,790,777,865 of OY728146.1, forward strand.
ACATGGTGGTGTTTTTTTATAATTTATAGACATTAAATAAATTAAATTATTTATGACACTATAATGATGCTGTATTTTTCTAATTAATAAATGATTTAAATAAATAAGATTATAATGATCAAATTATTATCCAAAACATGTCCAATTCTGATTGGATGATTTTATTTCGAGCATCAGTCATCTTATCTTCATCTTTAATGATTTTTGGACCTTTTGAATCCGAAGATAGGTTTATAATAAAATAATATTTTCCCACTTTCCAAAGGTGCCCCTCTCCTCCCTTATAAAAGGGCACCTCCCCCCTCTCCTCTTTACACAACTTTGATCCTTAAAGATCGGCCAACCCCTGACCATTAATCTTCTCAACTACCCTAGTAATATTCTAGAGGTCCTGGTTTTCTTCAAATACCAACATTAGTTCCCTTAGAGGAGGTTTCAAAGAGGCGTGTCGAAGAAGAGGTAATATCTGTTACAGATTCTTTCAAATTTATTTCTTCTTCTACTTCCTCTTCTTTTGTTGTTTCATTATGAAGTAATAAAATCAGTATCCATCATATACTTATATTCTATTATAAATATGAAAAACAATATTTCACCTTCTATCCATCCTACAGAAAATTAAATCACCGCACATGCGTATGTACGGAATACCGTCCTCACGCCGTGGTGTAATCTGTTTTACACCACCACCTTACTTGGATGGGTATAATGGTGTAAATAAATAAATTTATATGATTATTGTTAGTTTATATTCATTATTAAATATTATACATACAATTTAATACAATTCCACAATCATGGTAATGATATCATCGCTCTTGCATATGTACGGACTACCATCTCCACGAACGCGATGAGATTCATTTTCCATGATTTACCATTAAAATATTATTATAAAGTATATATAATAAATAATCATGAAATATATTACATAATGATGATACTGAATTTATGTTAATATATATTTAATTTACTTAATTTCATTTAATTCAATAAAGAAATGAAAACAACGTTCATGCGTGCGTACGACCAACCATCTCCATAAACAGTGTATTTAATTCCAATTATCGATCTATCGTATATATTTATATGATGAATATATATTATATATAAATCATTTTTTACATTGTGGAAAAATGTAAATCAGGATATTTTTAATAACATCAGGAACAACAAGTCGAAACACATACGATAAATGAAACAATTTTACCCAAAACACTACATTAACATGAATTTACAAAAGAACGGGTAATATAAAGTCACAAGTGAACCATATATGATATAATAACAATGAATATGATTTCGTAATAAGTCAATGACATTATTTAAATCATTATATAGGAGGTTCGGATACATACGTAGAATATGAGACATAAGGTAAGGGATAACTTTTCTAATATCATTTTTATACGAGAATGCTTATTCGTAGTTTTTAATGGGGTTATATTTATCATCCATGTACCTATCTTCTAAAAAAATGTATTTAGGTATTTTTAGAGTCCTTTTTACCCATTTTTTACTTTTACTACATGGTATGTAAGGAATGTTTTTTTTTCTTATCATACGAGGTACTTTTTGACTTTTCTAACAAAAGTATGAGAAGAATGTTTTTTAACTTTTACGGCATGAACGGATTTTCATGGTTTTATAACGCCTTATTTTCATGAAGATTAATCTATAATATTTCATTACAATTTTCAAAAAAATAATTTTCATTTAAAATTTCATGGCATTTTGTGAGATGAAAATGATTTTAAAGAAGAAAGGACATGTTTCTCAAGAATTCATTTCAATTGTTTTATCAAAACCATTTTCCATATAAGATGGAATTATTTCATATGTGTCTGTTTAAAGTTTAATTTCTCTATTATTTACATGGTTTCACTTTTACTATGATGAAATGATATCCATTTTATTTTTGTATGGATTATGTTTTGATGGGATGATGTTTATGAAACCCATTTTATACTTTGGTTAATGATGAATGATTTATGTTCATGTTGTGGAAAAAGTAATAATGATTTCATTATGAGATGGGTGGGACCTATATCTCCCAACAATTAATTGGGTAAAGATTTATATCTCATGAGATAGACATGGCTGGAATGGTAAGTTTATCTGGTTAAGTGTTACATGACTGAAATGAGGAGTGAACTCGATTCAGAAAGGGAATTTGTCCACAAAGATGGTCTTTGCAGCAATGCCTTGCCTAATATGGAAATCATATCTTGTGATTAATGGTTTCCCACAGTTAAATGTTTTATTCCCACGCTATTTTATCATGATTAATGTTCCTTTATGACCTATGCCTTAAGTACTACCTAAATTTATTTCACAACTCAAGATTTTGATGTGTAAACATTATGTTCATGTTTTAAAGTTCAAATGTATGTGGATTGTTCTATTTTATCCATGCTTAACCTTACTGAGTATTTGAGATCACCCTTCATATGTTTTATTTTCCCCTAGATATAAATAAAGGTTTTAGGTAACAAAACAAAAGGGGAAGATCTTTATGGGAGATGTTGAAGATCTTTCACCATGATTAGAAAATTATGTTCGGAGTTTCCAAAGACACTAAACTATTATAGTCCTTGTGTGTTTTTTGGTTATGTATTCTATAAAAAGTAATGTAATGTCCATGTACATCATGCTTTGGGTCTCTACAGTTGGTATCAAAGGAAAGGATTACTTAACCTTTGGAAACTGGGATAAAAAACTTTAGTGAGATCCCTAGAGATATTTCTAAGGTACATCTAGGGATGTCCCTAAGGTTATGTATAAGTATAGGTTATAATCCTATAATTAAGGTAAAAATATTATAATTAACCCTAAGATGTTATATTTTGAAGGTAATTCCCCTTTAATATGTTGTTTTCCATAGCATGATTTTTTCCTCTCATACTATTTTTTTTGGGATTTAGACGACGGCTGGATCCCAAAGGAAGTGTGTTGATCAATGTAATGGACAATGAAATCATTGTCCTCCTAAACAAACCAATGTTATGGGAGATGGAGTAAAAAATGTTATTTGTATACTTACAAGAGCTATGAATCATTTTGGACTTCCAAATGAGCAGAGAAGGGAACAATATTCTATTGGGTCCTTCATGAGGCAACATCCACCATCTTTCCGTGGGTCTTCTAATCCACTTGTCGGTGAAAAATGGATCAGTACCATTGAAAATATATTTTCCATACTTTTTTATTTGGAACATGAAAAATACATTCTGGCTATTTACCGTTTAGAAGGAGAAGCAGATCAATGGTGGACTCTAATTAAGAATACAAGGCCCTAAGATTAAATTGAATCCATAGAATGGGATGAGTTCAAGAACTTATTTTTCAATAAGTACTTCCCTCGTATTCTTCGAAAAGAGATCAAAAAGGAGTTCCTTGAGATTAAGAAAAAGGATAATGAATCTATTGGTATATACAAAGCAAATTTTATAAGGCTTTCAAGGTATGAATCTGGCTTTATAATCCAACCCGAATGTAAAGTTGAGCGATTCTTCAGTGGCTTAAAACCAATTCTTCGAAGGGAATTAGGTATAGGAATCTTCAATAGTTATGATGAAATTGTGTGTTGTGATATCAAGGTAGAAATGGAAGTTTGTGTTACATATCCATCTCATGGTTTTTACAAGAAATGAAACATGGAGTTTAAGGAGAAATTTCAGAATAATGGTGAAAAGAATATGAATGTTTCTTTATGCTCAAAGTGTGGAAAGAAGCATGGTGGAGATTGTCTTAAAGGGATTATAAAATGTTTTAAGTGTGGAAAAGAAGGTCATCGAGCAGCTGAGTGTTGAAGTAACGGAAAAAGTGTTATTAATGATGTGAATAAAGAAAAGACTGCAGAGAACGATCCACCAACTCTTCAATGCTTCAAGTGCAAGGAAATGGGGCATTATTCTAATCAATGCCCTAATCCAAGGGTTAATAATGAACTACATGAGAATACACTTAAGGAAAAGGACAAACGGAAGTCATATGCAATCACTATTGACAATGTTGAATATGGAAACGATGGGATGGAATGATTAAGTGTCTGTGTAATGGGATTCCAAAATGATTTTGAATATAGTATCATGGAATATTAGAATAATTTTGTATTGGTCTATTGAGGTTTTAAATAATTTTATGGTACTGATAACCATGGAAAGTGATTGAGATATTTTTGGAAATAAGATGATATGCGCATAATGAAGGGATAAGGATAAAATGAAATGTTTGACAGTATTCATGATCTTAGGACTGATATATGGAAAAAGATATATGATAGTTTGAGTATATAGAATTTTTGGATTTTGGTATGTGGAAAGATTTAACTTTTGATAGCATTTATGTTTTTACTAAGGTTCAACGGGTATTCATTTTTCAAGAGAATACAAGATTAAGGTATTCACATGTTTGGAATGTGATCAACAAGATATATCTTTTGATATATGAGGGATAAATGATGGTATTCACGTGCTTGTTATATGACCTTTTTAGTAATTATTCTGTTTATACTATGATTTTGGGAAGAAGTATTTTGGAAAAGCCAAAAGATTGGAATAAATTATGTTCAACAAAATTTATTATTGTTTAAGGCTAGAAATTTTTTCGATATTATTAATTGAATTTGATAATAGTATTGTTAAAGAAAAGAGACAACCTGCAGAACAGGAGACAACCCGTCACGTCAAAAAATGCTATGGGAATTGAACCCACAACCGAAGTGTGACAGACCTTTATCGCCTACCACTGGCCAACAGGAAGTCCCAGTTAGTAGAAACTATTTTTATTATATTAAGCGGTATGATAGATGAAGTATAAGTCCATTTTTTTAACCATATACGATTAATATCACCATAGATGGACTTCTGTATATAACATTATTTAACCTTATGTTTCAGACATATGGAATGACCAATCATTCTATCACATGAGCTGCTAACACTTTTCAAAAGTAAAATTAAACTTCATTTCCTTAAGTGATGAAGTGGAAATTGTTCAAGGCACGAACAACGGTAAGATTTTACCAAAATCAAGTAAGTATTTTTTTTAATTCAACAATTCTTCAACATTATGGAAATGATCTTGAGAACTAAAAACATTGCCTTTGTACCCTCATACTCGATGAATTAGATGGTACCTTATATCCTCACAAATTTATGGCTTTGTGATTGATGGCTTTTTCATAGCCATGTTCTCTACCACTCTCCATCAGAACTTGATGGATAGATTTCTCTTCCATATCCATATTTTCACCTATGTTGTCCTTTGTGGAAACCTAGTGCTGAGTTACTTTGGGTGATCGTTATTATTATAACTTTCCTTTTTAAAATGATGTTTTAGTATTCCTTTTTACGATGTTGGTTTCTATGAAATAAACTTTCAAGTATTGAACCACTTATAACCCCAACAAATTTTGAGGGCGAAATTCATTTTAAGGGGGGTAGACTGTAACACCCTGAGATTTTATGAGAATTATTATTTTTAATTTCATTGATGTCTTGTGTCATACACTACACCAGAATTAGCATGTGCTATACGCAACACCGTATTAACTTGCAGTATACGCAACACTATTCATGGCTCATGTTACACACAATTTCAAGTTCATTTTGTAGAAATTATTCTACCAAACATTAACTATAGATTGTTTTAAGGTATAAATGAAATATGTTTTCAATTATGTTATATGAAACACCAAATAGAGCTAGGAATAAATGCATCCCTGGCTTGGCTTGCACTACATGCAATTGCGACATTCCTTGATAGCATGTGTATTACGCAATACCAGGTTTCACTAAACAATGATATATGGTTATAATATTATTATAAACTAGCCATTATGAATAATATTTTCTAAATTTTTAATTTTATAAAATTATAATTCATCCTACACATTTTATAGAACATGGTATGAGAAAAAAATATTTTTTTTGGGTAAAATAAGTATTTTAAAAAAAATGCAGTTTTGCCGCCTTTTGATGGAGCACCCACATTAAATATATTTTTTGACATGTTTATATGTTCAATTTTACAAATTAAAATTCTTTATTAGAATCAGGATATAAAAATTTAATTTAGATAAAATTTTCATATTATTTTGATAACTTTCATATTTGAATGAATAGTAAAAACATACTATATTTTAACTAAAATCAACTTTTTTTCATCGCAATAATTTATATGGTTATATTATCTCATAATTGGTTTTAAAGTGTAATTAAAATATATTTTTACCATTTAATCCAATTTTGGTCATTTGAATTGATTTCACTTTGAAATTGAACATAAACAAGTGTCAATCTTTTGATAGTTATTGTTTCTTAAAAACACGTTTTTTTGTTTTGATAACAGGAATTAATTTTAAAATTAATTAATTCCACTTATATGTTCTGAATTTTAAAAAATAGACATCGTTTTTGAATTTGGAATATCATATATAGCTTATGCTAATTTTTTGGTATTTTTCTGAAAAACATCAATTATTGATGAATAGTGAAACCACTTAGTGGTAGTTAAAAAACTGACTCTTTAATTTAAATGAAATTTTACCACTTCTTTGAATTGAATTTCAAAAATCTGATATACATGGTTGTTATCAAGAAATAAAATGTGTTTCAATAAGATGAAAATAATATTTTATTAATAGTAACTTCTGACTTTTATTTACTGCGGTTAAAGGTAAACAGGGTATTTCAAGGTTAAAAGAATATTATAATAATTCAAAATTACCATAAAACTTGTCCTAACCTTATTGGATGAATATTAGCCGACCTTGGGCATCCATGGGTAGATTTTGGGATCCCATTGAGCCACTTGTTAGTGATAATGACAAATTGGATTAATTAATTTAATGTAAAGACAAAATTGACATTAACAAAAATATTTTGGTAATTAATATTTATAAGGGGTTATATAAATTATATTTTCAACTATAAATATTCATTGGAAATATAAAAATATTTCTTACATGGTGGAGTTTTTATTATAATTTTTAGACATCAAATAAATTTAATTATTTATGACAGAATGATGATGCATTATTTACCTCATTAATACATAATTTAAATAAATAAGATTATAATGATTAAAATAATATCCAAAACATGTCCAATTATGAATAGATGATTTTATTTCGATCATGAGTAATATTATCTTAATCTTTAATTATTTTTGGACCTTTTTAAACTGAATACATGTTTATATTAAAATAATATTTTCACACTTTCCAAAGGTGCCCCTCTCCTCCCTTATAAAAGGGCACCTCTAGTGTCCTAAGAAGAAGTTTAATGGAGGTGCGTCGAGGAAGAGGTAATCTCTTCTACCGACTCTTTCAAGTTTTTTTCTTCTTCTACTTCCTCTTATTTAGTTTTTTCATTATGAAGTAATAACATCAAAAACAAAAAGTCAAAACACGTACGATAAATGAAACACTTTTACACAAAACACTACTTTAACATGAATTTACAAAAGAACGGGTAATATAAAGTCATAAGTGAACCATATATGATATCATAATAATGAATATGATTCTTTAATAAGTCAATTAAATTATTTAAATCGTTATACAGGAGGTCCGGATACATACGAAGCATATCGTATATAAAGTAAGGGATAACTTTTCCAATATCATTTTAATATGAGATTGTTTATTCGTATGTATTTACTGGCGTTATATTTATCACCCATGTATTTGTTTTCTAAAAAATGGAATTATGTATTTTTGAAGTCCTTTTTACCCATTTCTCACTTTTAATACATTGTATGTAAGGAATCTTTCTTTTGTTTATCATACGAGGTACTTTTTGAATTTTCTGACAAAAGTATGAGAAGAATGTTTTTTTTAACTTATACGGCATGAACAGATTTTTACGGTTTTATAACATATTATTTTCATGAAGCTTACTCTACAAGATTTCATGAATATTTTCAAAAAAATACTTTTCTTTTAAAATTTCATGTCATTTTGTGAAAAGAAAATTCTTTTTTATAAGAAAGGATATTTTCCTCAAGAATTCATTTGAAGTGTTTTATCAAAACCATTTCCATATAAGATAGAATTATTTCATATGTGTCTGTTTCATGTATAATTTCTCTATTATTTACATGGTTTCACTTTTTTTATGATGAAATGATATCCATTTTTTTGTCTGGATTTTGTTATGATGGGATGATGTTTATGAAACCCATTTTATACTTTGGGTAATGATGAATGATTTATGTTCATGTTGTGGCACAAGTAAGAATGATTTTATTATGATATTGGTGGGACTTATATCTCCTTCTAATTCCTTTGGTAAAGATTTATATATCATGATATAGACATGGCTGGAATGGTATGTTAATCCGGTTCAGTGTTACAGGACTGAAAAGAGGAGTGAACTCGATTCAGAAAGGGACTTTGTCCACTAAGATGGTCTTGGCAGAAATTACATAGATACTATAGAAATCATATCATGTTCTTAATGGTTTTCCACAATTAAATGTTTTATTACCATTCTATTTTATCATGATTAATGTTTCTTCATGAGCTATGCCTTATGTACTGCCAAGATTTATTTCACAACTCAAGATTTTGATGTTTAAACTTTATGTTCATGTTTTGAAGTTCAAATGAAAATGGTTTGTTTTATTTTATCCATGCTTTCACTTACTGAGAATTTGAGCTCACAATTTATATGTTTTCTTTTCCCCAGGATATAAAGAAAGGTTTTAGGTAAGAAAACAAATGGGTACGATCATTACGGGAGATGTTGACGATCTTTCACCACAATTAGAAGATTATGTTCCGAGTTTCCAAAGACACTAAACTATTACGGTCCTTGTGTCTTTGTTTTTGTTATGTATTCCGCAAAAGTAATTTAATGGCCATGTACATCATTCTTTGGGTCTCTACATTAGTTAACATGGATTTTTTAGACCTTCTAGATTTTCAAGTCTGAATGGGATGCAATATGTCTTTGTTTTGGTATATAGAATTTCTAGGTATATGTGGACTTAATTTTTAAGATAAAAATGTGAATAATTAGTTTAATTTACTATGTATTCTATGTCATCATATATCATAGGTGGACTTAGGATCAAAACAATAATAATTGACCATGTACGTGAGTTTCTAAATCAAGAATTTGAATATTTTTTCTCAAAATTTATCAATATTTATAACTTCTCTCCTCCTTGGACACCCTAATAGAATGGAGTTGTTTAAAGATGAAATATAAATTTATAAGAAATATAAAGATCTATGATTAGGAAATAAAATTTACTAATTTATTTTTGGGAAGAAGCTATAAATACATTTTTTTACTTAATTAATAGTGTTTTAATTAAAAATATCCTTAAGAAAACTCCCTATGAGTTGGGGAATAATTGTAATTAAATTAATTTTTTTGGTATAAATGTATATATCCTTATTAAAAATGATAATGTTCAAAAAATTTCATCCAAGAATGATGATATAATTTTATTAGGTTATTAAACCTCTAGAAAATTCTATAGAGTCTTTAATAAAAGAACCAAGTGTGTGGAAGAATCTATATATTTAAAATTTTATGAAATAGATCTACGTAAACCTAAAACCTCTTTATATAGTAATGAAAATATATAAAACCATGACTTAAATCCTAGATATTCTAATAATTCTTTAAAAGAAGGACAAAAATATAGTTCTAGAAACTCTTTGTATTCTAACAAAAGGGAACATAGACCAATAGATGAAACTGAGATAACCAACCCCTCATTTTCTAGATCTATTTGAACCCTTAAAAACCATCCATTAGATGGTGTAGTTGGATACATTTATAATGATACATAGTCTAGATCTTCTCTATGAAAATAGGTTTAACATCATGCCATTTTTTTACAGCTTGAAACTAAAAACATCAATGATGGAATCGATGAGAAATTATAGGTAATTACAATAAAGTAAGACTTAAATCCGTTTTAAATAAATAAATTTTAGAAACTTGTTGACATAACCAAAGACACCATGACCATAAGAACTAAGGTAGTTTTTAGAAACAAAGTGAATGGGTATGGAACTATAGTAAGAAATATGGATAGAATAGTTTCACAATGTTATAGTCATAAAGAAGGTCTAGACTATCATAAAAACAATATAACCAATTTCTAGAGACTAATCCATTACAATACTGTTAGATTATACAAAAAATCTTAATTTCAAACTCTATCAAATTAATGTCAAATATGAATTCCTAAAGGGGTATATAGTTGGGGATTTTTTTGATGAGAAACCCCTTTTTTTAGAAGTTATCAATTTCCAAATCATTTTTAAACTAAAAAAATTGTGTGTCTTAAAATAAGTACAAAAATCTTATTGTGATAGTATCATCACATTTTTTATTTAAAATGGTTTTAAAAATTGATTTCTAATCCTACTATTTTTATAAAAAAAATCCCTAAAGATGTTTTAGTTGTTCAAATACATGATGATGGTATTATTTTTGGATACTCTAATTTTTTTATGTATTTAATTTTCAAATAGAATGAAAATTGAGTTTGAGATGATATTACTAGGTGACCTTAAATTCTTTCATTGATATCAAATATTTCAAAATAAATGAGGTATTATATTAAATCAAATTAAATATACTAAATATATGTTAAAATGTTTAGTCTTGGATAGAAAAGAAGTAGTGATACTCTTATGAGTATCACATGTAAATTTGACCATGATGAAAATGAAAAATCTTTTGATCAAAACAATTATATAGGTATGATTGGTAGTCTTGTTTAATAAACAGTTAGTCAAACTGATATAATTTTTTGGGTGTGTATGTGCGCTCATTTTCAAAAACATCCAAAATAATCACATCTACTATTTATTAAATAAATTTTAAAATACCTCAAGTATACATCCAACATAGGACTATTCCACCCAAGAGAAAAACCATTTTACTTATTTAGTTATTCTGAAGCTGATTTTGGTGTTTTCAAGTTAAATAAAAAAAAATCTCAAACAATCACTTTTTGGGGAACTCTCTAGTTTCATGGTGTAGTAAGAAACATAATTCATTTTCATTATCTATATTCATAGTAGAATACATATCTGCTAGTAGTTGTGCTCTTATTTTATGGATGAAACACACTTTACTAAATTAAGAATATAAATTTAGACATTTCCTTATAAAAAGTGATAACACATGTGATATGAAAATTTCACAGAACCCAGTTTATCATTCATGAAAAAACCATATTGATGTAATACATCAAATTTTGAGAGAACATTATAAAAAAGATGATATAACTCGAATTCATTGTCACCGAACATTAGCTTTCTGACATTTTTACTATGCCAATTAAATTATAAAATAATGAGTGGCAACAAACATGAGTTAGTAATGATCAATTTTTGAGGATTCACTAATGAGGTCACACCGATGTTGTCTCACCAATGAGGTATCACCTCTGATGTATCCCTGATGATGTTTCAATGACGATGTTTCACTGATGATGTCTTAATGATGATGTCTCACCAATGATGTCTCACCGATTACGTCTCACTAATGATGTCTCGTCGATGATTTCTCACTGATGATGACCCACCGATAAGACTTACCAATAGGACTAATAGATAAGAATCAAAGATAATAATCCATGATAGGAACCATCAATAAAACTCACTGATCCAATGACAACTCACTGATACGACTTACTAATAAAAAATCACAGTTATGACTCCCTCATGTGTCTCGCAGATCTATACATTGTCATTTTTTCAATCTGGAAGTTAAAATCACGTTATTTTATTTATTATATTTTATTTTCAACCCACATTTCATATTTTATGGTTTTAAATCGCAAAATGATAAAATTTAGGTATATCCAAAACTTTTCCTCACTCTCACACATTTGATTTTATAGTTTTACCTTCGAACCTTTCTATCCCGAACTACAATCCTTCTCCCTCGATCAAAAACCCTTGAATATCCTCAACGGATCGTGTTAAGTAGTCTATGAGAAATAAAGGGACGAGACACATCCATCTCAATCAAAATTAACTGAATATAGTCAACCAAAAGTGAAACTTATTCATCTAAAATTTACGAACCATATCATCACTTCTGAGAAAAAAATTCACTCAGAATAGTTGTTGATAATTAACTATCTATTGTTAAATGTGTTTCAATCTTAGGGATGGTTAGAGTTGTTATACAATAATGAAAATTTGTTTATCTCAGGCTAGTGATAAATTTCTATCTATATGTGGAATTTATTCTGGAAGGCTCAAATGTATTGTGGATTATGTATATAATAAATGAACGAATAATTTATTTTTAAGCAAAGAAATGGGAAGAATTCTTGATGTTTCCCCATGATGGTGTGTATGAAGATCATTATAGAAGTGCTCCTCCACTCAGTGATATATTCAAATATGAGGAAGCATTGGATGAGCTTACTAGAAATGGAGGCCTTGTAAGGCCTATAAAAACACAGCTAAATCGTGAGTGCAGGATACTGTTCAAATTTATTCAACATCTTTAAGGACCAAGTAAAGGGGTATTTTCCTCCCCAAATTATCAAAATTTCTATTTTTGTTACTCATTGAATAAGGGATATATGGTTAACCTATAAAAATATTTTATGGTGAATATAAGTGAAAAAATAAAACACTACTACAAAACAACTTCATTGATTTAGCCCATGTTTATTTCTATTATGAAGAAAAATAGGGGTTTAGTAAATTTGGTTGGATAAATAGTGAAAGAATGAGATGGGTATTATCTGAATGATTCTATCTATAAGAGGAGGAAAATAAATTAGAATCCCCAAAATAAGATGTGGAGTGATGAAAATAAAAAACATTATGGGTATTGTAATCCTGTTTGGAACCCAACAAGGCTGAAGGACCAGGTTGACCCTGGTCAAGGACTTAATGAAGCTAGTGTGTATTGAGATGAGGAATATGGGGCTAACATTGATCAAGGAATATAATTTCTTATTGATGATAGAAGTGACACACACACACATATATATATATATATATATATTAATTTCCAAAAGATATGACTGATGGAACTATTAGTCCTCCAAGGCATCTACACTCAAATGAAACACTTCTAGAAGAGGATGATGGTGAAGAAACTGAATAGTTTAAGAACGTTGATTATGATAGCAGATCTGGTAGTGATGAGGAATAAAATGGTGAAGAAGTAGAAGGTGTAAGTGAATAAAATGATGAATATGATGAGGAATCTGATAAAGAAGATGTTGAAGAAAATATGAGAGGGAAGAGGAAGGATGTGATGAATCATATAGTGGATCAGACCATCTTGTTAGTGATAAAGTTCCTCATATAGAACATGATGATACTACTTTAGTAGAAAATTATCCAATTGTGAAATCACATGATGTTCTTAAAATACCTCGAGTTGAGGAAAGTGCCCTAGATTTCAAGGTTCGTGAAGAAGGTTATGCTGAAGGATAATTTTGTGTGGCTCTATTACAAGAGTTGGTTTATTCTAGAGAGAGAGTATATATTGAGAGGGGGGGGAGATAGAAAAGTGAAAGTTGATGTACTTTCTCCACTTGAGGATATAGTTGTGCCTATGTGGAGAAAGGATCCACGGTATGTTACTTTGATTTTGGAGTACCTAGATTTAGAGGATAGGATACATGCTCATGATTCTGCTCTAGTGGCTATACTTGGTCTTGTAGGGAAGACCAATAGGGTTTATTTCAATGCTTTTAAGGAAGAGTTTTTTGTTGTTGTGGTTATATCTAACTCTTCAAATCAACCTATACCCATTTCAAGGATTAGTTAATGTGATGCAGCTTTGCTAAATGAGATGGTAGTTTCTCATGTTGAACCTCAGTTGATCTAACTATTTTTTAACCATCAATAAAAATATATACAATGAATTGGTTTCTTCGATATATTCCATTAAAAAATTGACAATTGAATATAAAAATTCATCTAAAAGGTTTTAAAAACCCTTAGAGATACCTCTTATGATTCTTTTTGGGATGATTCTCCCCTCCTCCAACTCTTGATCAATCCATTTTGGGGTCTGTTATCAGAGATACAGTGAAGGATGGTTCAACATCAGCTTCTACTCCACCTCCATCCATTGATTTTAATAAGTTATGATCAATATTTAAAGATGTAATTCAAGGTTCTTAATCCTTGGATGGTCTTGTTCTTCACACTTTGTATATTGAGAAGATTATAACTGCAAATAGAGAGGAACATCTGATTATGATGGATGGAACTGATTAGAAAATACTATCTATGATTAATAAAATTAGTGATAATGTGCATGATATGGTAAGTTTTTATACCAATAGAGATACTATTTATTAGGAAGAGACAACCAATATCGTATATTTCTACATTAAGAGGTTTTATACCATACATTCTTTGGACAGTCACATTAAATACTTGGTGTAAAATTTAATGTTCACTAATATTACTCAAGTCTTCAAAGATCAAGTCAAGAAGCTTAAGGACATCACTAATAAACTTCAGAAGTTAATGGAGAATAAATAAATTTTGAAATGGCCAGGGATTATAGTGGTCAGATCAACAAGGAATTCATCAATCTACTGTAACCTTAACTGCATAATCAGAGAACTGCTATTGTTTCTCTAACAACTTCTTCTATCTGATATGTCCTGCACCCTTCTAATTTATCATATGTATCTATTTTTACCTTTTTTCCATCACTTCTACTGACTCTATAATCTAAATTATTCCTATAATTATTTTTGATCTTCAAGGACCTACTGCCTCTTCTATCCCGAGCCTTGCTCCTTCTATTTCTATAAGTGTTCCTCTTCCTTCTTCTATATCCCAAATTTAACTCCAACCACTACATCTTTTTCTCATAATAATCCCACCACCACTTCTTCCTAATAAAAGAAAATTCATGATGGATTATAATTTATAGAAATAGTTATTTGACGACTCTTTGATTGGGATCTATTGTACTATTATTATAACCACTTTTACTATTTAACTAAGGAAATAGATTCTTTGTTTTCTTTTTCATTATTGATTTTTCTTTTTATTATTGATTTCATTTTTGATAATCTAAAACTGGGGAGAATGTGTATGGTATATATCTCTAGAAAATAATAGGATTATATGAGGGAATAAGATTAAAAAAGATTAATAGATTAATTAAAATTATTCATAAGTGATATGTATACAATTCGTGTTTTTTTAAATTTTATATCTTATGATATATATAATATGATAAAATGACCATACATTGATCTTTTCAATTCAACTATTGTACTATAAAATTTTATTATATGTGATAATAAAAAGGGGGAGATTGTGGTCCACCTTTTGTTTTAATGCTCCTAGATCATGCTTAATTATGTTTCATTAAGTATCATATTGTTTAACCGTGTTTAAATTTAATCTTAACGTCCTTTTTCATTGTTTTTATTATAATAAATGTTAAGATAATTTTGATAAGTATAAGTCACCAATAATTATAAGTCACTGATAAGGATAAGTCACTAATACCTGACCTACCTAGAGCTTGAAGTATTGTTAGAGTGACTGGTTGACAATAAAGAATTTCACAATGTATAAGATACCAATATATGAGTTTTTGACATAGTACTTATATATAGAGTACCTACCAAAAGAGTACCTACCAAGAGAGTACTTATCGACAGAGTACCTATAGACTAAGTGGTCTATTGAAAGACCGACCTACTGACAGTCTGGGATATGTAAAAACTGAGACATCAATATCTATATCAAAAGTGAAAATAATAATCCCTATTTCTTAAAAGAAAACTTATATTTTTTGAGAAGTATTTTAAACAAACAAAACATCTGTAAATATACTAGTGTGGTTAACTCGTTTATTTTTCATTTCAAATTGGGGATGTTTTAAATAAGTATTCTAGAAATAAATTTTTATTGGAAATCAATTAACCCCCTATGAAGTGTCATATTCTGACTAATACTGAAGTTAATTTATTTCTCTATGTGTTACATAATTTTTTTAGAGGCTAATATTGGAATTTATGCAATACCTTTTAATGGTAATAGGATTGAGGCCATTAGGAGAACACATTACGTATATCAATTATCACAGTTAAATTATATTTGAATTTTATATTAAAATGAAAATTAATCTCCCATTACTAGAATAATAATTAATAATTTTATTTTTGTCACATATTTTTTTATGAAATGAATAATACCTTGATATTTATTTATTAGAATAAATTGGTCTTATTCATGGTTTGATAAATGATAATGAGGATTGATGGGCTGAGTTAGGGGATTAAAAATGATATTAAAATATATTGTATTTAGAAAAGTTTATAAACAATTATATCAATAGTAATAATGTTAGATGTGGTTTTGACAATAAAAAAACGATAATAACCGAGGGAATTTTTGAAATAAATAATTATTAACCCAAATTATAGAACCCAAATTATACAATTTTTGTCAATACATATAGTGAATTGCGTACACAAAAAATCTCTAAATAATTGTATTAAGCCCAATAAAGAAACATTATAGAATACTTCTAAAATATAATTTTTCATCACCATCATACATCCCATGCTTTAGAGAACTATAATATGTTCTTCAATTATTGAATAAATCAATTTTTAATCAACAACAAATAATGAAAACTATTGGGTTCTTATAAACTAGATTCAGAATATCTTAAATTGACTTTCTATGGTTCTTGAAGTATGTTTTGATACCACTAGTGTTATTTTATCCTTTAATCCTTTATAACAACGATAGTAAGGCAAGATATGTCAATCGATTAAATAATGAAGGATGAATTGACAAGGAAATTAATATTTTTGTTTATATGTTAATAATAAATTATATATTAAAATCACATCTATATTAATATTCTATAAAAATATTCATTAGTTTCTTTTTATGTAATATGAAGAAACCTATGATTTTTTCGGAATGTGGTTAACTTCATTCTTTGTTTCCCAAAAACCATTATTTTATCCTTCCATTGTAAAATATAGGATCTATCACATTCATTCAACTGATAAAAGTTCACAAATATCATTACATATATCATAGAAACATTTCATTCCTTTAGTTTGATAAAACATTCATTTATTTTCAATATTATGTCATGTATGAAACCACATAAATGGATCACAGAAGAAAATTTTAGTTTAAGAAATTTCAATGAAAACACTTTAGTTTTATAATTTCCTCGCCTAACGACTTAACTACTTGATAGTGTAGGGTAGTATGGTGAGGTATTTTTACCTAGTTATTCATATATCACATTCATGATAATGGGTATGGTACCCAATTTTTTTTAGAAATGGATATATTTTTTAGAAAACGATTTGTATGGGGGGGGGGTAGGATGTGGATTCCTTACCAAAAAAATGAATCCTATAGGGTTACACACTATGTGTATCTAGAATCCTAGTTAGATTAGATTTAAATTTAACAATAGAATGAATATTATTATCATGAATCAATGAATGATAATTAATAATTTTATGCTAATTGAATAAATATTTATCTTATTAATAATAAAGTGATATTTATTTATTTAAATATATTAATATTTTTTCAATGTTTTGTAAATGTTGAGGAGGAATTATGGGTTGAGTTATGGTTATTCAAAAAATGATATTTCAATAACCATGAATTAAAAGAATTAAAAACAATAAAAATAATAATAGATGTGGGGTTTAATTAAAAGAAATATTTTATCCCTAAGACTTTTTATAATAACTAATATCTAAACCTAATTATAAAAACCATATTATCTCATTTTTATACATCCATAGAGATAATGAGGCACACAAAAAATTCTCTAAATAATTCTCACAATCCCTAGTGAGAACTTCTGAAGAACATTCCCTAGAAAGGAAAGTGACTGACTTCTTCCTCACTATTAAGATAAATTGAACTATAAGATATATGATATGAGAAAAAGGAATTATATTTGTGATAAAATGTGTACAAAAATGATGGATTAGTTTTTCCATGCTCGCACCCAAGGATCCGATAGTGATATTCTATAGTTCAAGGAGACTATTTTGATATTGTTAGAGGGATTCAGTAATTTAATCTTTCATCACAATGAATATATGAATCTAATGGTAAATAAATTTGAAAAAAAACAAAAAAAAGTGATTTTACTTCATATATATGAAAATTAATTATAAATTATTTGTGAAATAATCGTCTCCATAATATTCAAGAGTTTAATTCATCTATTTAGGTGAATTTAGTCCATAAAAACAAATGAAAAAATGATAGGAATGGGGAAAATAGATTCTAGTAAGCCCAAGAATCCTAAAATTGTACTAAAGAAATTATATTATTATTTATAATTATTTATTTATCATTGGTCAAATATGAATTGGATTATTAGTTCTTCATGTCGTGTTTTTTAATACAAATATTTAGATATCATCATGTTCTATTTCCATATTATTAAGAATAAGATAATAATAGATAAATAGTACTCAATTATCTAATCTAGTGTTTTTAAAGAATCTAACCCGATAATAAGGATATATGGTGTGTGGATAAAAAGCACATTCCATGTTCCAATGTCAACCATTCTTGGATGAGACAGTCAAATTAAGACACTTTGGGTGGGACAATTGTATAGGGTACCATAATTTCGATGACCCCTTCCCCCCATAAAGTATTCCACCAAGGCTAACAATGAGAGAATTGAGATGGTGACCACCCGAGTCTGACCACCAGTCGGTCATAGGTTATAGTGGCAATGAGGGCATACTAAGTATTTATATGTGAGGAATTAACCTCAAAGAGATCATACATAAGATATATATAATAAAATACACCAATAAAGAACAATTATGTAATATATATAAAAGAAATGATAACCACATATGTGTAATTCCATATAGTACTAAAACAACTGGATGGGAAACTTCATGTATTAGAAGTTAAAGACAATAGTTACCCTAATGCTCAAACAACTCATGTAGAACCACATTATAGTGACATCTAGGTCAATATTCCACAACTTACTACTGAATTGAAAACAGTTTATATATAAATGGGTTTAGAATAATAGTATATTAAGAAACATCCTCCATGTAGCCTCTCATTTAGAAGATAAAGAAAACATGATATGGCATAGTGAACAACAGTGAAACTAAATCTCAAACTAAATAAGTATATTTTTCCCATCCCCGCCATGAATATCTCTCACCATGTATTTCATACAAGTACACATATATCATAGTAATTAAATATCAAGGGTACCACGCTAAAACTTCCCCACTGCTTTTTTATGCACCATCTCTGTACATCTTGAGTCGTCTCTCTCCAAAATAAGTCAGCACATAGAAAATTGGGATCAATATCACAACATTTATATAATGAATCACATCATAAATTTATACCGTATCATGCTTCAATATAGTAATCAAGTAAATTATATGAGCCTTTATAACCCATATGATTTGTATAATACATAAGGTATTATACCTCAATCCATCACATTCTATACAAAAAGTAAGTTACCTCAAGCCATCACAACCTATAAATATCATAATATAATAACAAGTTGGATAATATATCTTTTGATACTTGTGTGTGAATTAATGAAAAGACATAACAAACCTCTAAAAACAAAAACATATATATAGGGAAAATAACCTCCATAATGAATATAATATATACTACCAATAGAAGAGAGTAGGGCCAAAGTTGGTAATCAACAATTCATTCTCTCATTGGGATGTTAGAGAAAACAACCTCCAAGATTCCACCGACTGTCAGTCACCCTAACCAAAAAGGGTGGTGTAGTGTATTCAATAACATAATGTACATGATATAATATATATCACAACTATAATAGGGTAATAACCTAGTATTATATTCAAATGCATCTAATTTCACTCGAGCTCTCAACTATCATTACTAAGACTAGATATCCCATAAGCACTAAAGAGTTTTATAAAGCTAAATTAAATTACTTTATTTAAATTGAATAATTCAAATTACATGAATTGATTCATTTTCAATTAGTTATAAATTAACATTATTCCATATTAAACATTATTCTCTATCCATCCATGTCCTTGTGCTCCATGCATAATCCAATTCGAGTCCATAGTTTCTCAAGAGTAAAATATCATTTTCATTTTATTTCAATTATCACCAACCCCATGGGTTAAGAGTTATTTGAAATTATTAAATTCCATAACATAGATATTCTAGGAAAAACAACATAATATACCACCAAATGGAAACATGCAACCCTGTATATACATCTACTTCAAGAATTGGAGAAAAGAATATAGACAAAATAAAAAACTAGACATCAAACATTAAAAATATTCATATCTAGAATGAATATATATTTAACACATAAATGGGTAATCATATATTCATCTTTTTCCAAAAAAATATTATGTCATACCTGATACCCACATCCATATTCTATTACATCTTTCCATTATAGGCATCAACTACTGCCACATCATATAGGAATCTCCACCAATGTATCATCATCCATCCCAGACTCATCCATCATATGATCCCATCACATCGAGGATAAAATTCATAGAATATCACAATTTATTAATAAAACATGAATATTGAATAGGGAAACTAGGCCCTAAATAGGGCATTCAACCGTTGCACACAAGCATGCCCTCACATCTCCTACGCAAGGCTTCTACACTTTATAATAAACAGGTACTCATGACCCAAAATATTTATCATTTTCAAAATACTAGTTCTTATTCAATATTGAATTAATATATTTATTATTCATAGGTTCATAATACAAGAAACCAATGGAATCATTTATCTATATCTATTAAAAATTAAAACATGCTTTGTAACATTAACCAACTTTGAAAAACTATGAGAATAAAAAATATAAATTACATAAATTAAATTATTTAATCATTTACAAGCATTAAAATGACTGTATTTGTTTAACCATTTTTATTTTCTCATGATAAAATCAACATCAATTAAAAATTAAATTAATATCAATTGAATAACTATCAAATTAGAACACTTGATAACAAACATTCCTCTTATTTAATTATTAATCTAATTAATCAATGAATTACTCATTTATGTTCTCTACCATTTTAATGAAATTCAATATGATAAACTAAGAATAAAAACATGCTATAAAATATGATCATATATAGTATAATTTCTATAAAATCAAGAGACAATCCATTTTCAGGGTTGAAAACAACAACATGTGATTTCTACAACAAATTATTTATTAATCCACTTCAATATTTATTCGATTAATTTAATTGTCATACAAAGGTAAAAATCATGAAAAATTGTAATTTAACATACATAATAGATAAGAAACGAATCCCCTATATCAAAAGAATCAACATTATTTTCATGATAACAAACTAACATTTTGGTTCTCTAGTAACCTATACTATGAGGAACAATGATCTCCCAAAGAATACATTCCACAAAAACAGTGAAAAAAAGAAAACCTCATAAGGGTATTGAGGATTAAATGAAAAACTATGGTGAGAAGTGATGAGAGTATGAAAGATCATACAAATAGAAACTATTATAAAGGGAGGTAAATCATAATATAGATCAGCACAAATCAATAATAGGATCTTGGGATCAATCCCTATTAGAAGGGGAATCATTGTTCCCCAAAAAACTATAGGTTGTGTTGGGTTTGAGTGGAAGGATTTGAAAAGAATGTGGTATGGGGGTCTCAGGGTATATATAGGACCACTGATAAACCGAATACAATAGAACAACCCAACAGGACATTCCATAACCTATTGAAAAATAAGAATACTATGTCGTAATTCCCATAGACCACAATACAACCCCCTTTAGTAAAATAAGTTCTAAGAATATAAGATAGATATAATTAAAGGAGATCATGGGTTATGATGAAGCCTTAATGACATTAAACTAGGACTCCCACATAAATGAAAGGGACCACACCACAAGACTAGGAGACACCTAACCCAATAATTTTGTAGTAGCCTCAAATATCCTCCCAAACTCCCATAATCTATTTGAAAATTTCACTACGCCAAACCACTAGTAATATAATGATGTTCCTACCTCAACACCATATACATGCCATTTTTTCCATTGGATCCACCAAAAATCCTCACACACCCTCTAAACCACCTAAAACTTTCTCTCAACACCTACAAGACCCAAAAAAATTCAAAATAAAGGGATACCCGAATCATAGACCTTATATCAGTTTCCTATAAAATATTATCATCACCATGGATTCAAAACTATAATGAATAGATTGAAATGTAAAAAGGTTTGTATGAAAAACCACCCTATACGATTCCTCTAAATGATCTCTCTATCCTAGGAACACAACCACTTTATTAGAGGAATAAGCACAAAAGAACATGATAACCACCTACTCCTAAAACACCCTCTATTGAAGATACCTATTAAACATGAGTATGTACATAAAAAACTAGATAAATACAACTATTAAATGATAAATGGTTTAGAAACCATAGAATAATTTTAAATAAGTGCAGATAAAAAACAAGAAAACACTCTGGGTTCTAAGTCCATATCAACAAATCACATTCTCATGTACTCTTCTCCACAATAGTTTCTTTCCATAAGACACAAATAAAAGGAATATAACACCCATTCAACACATTCTCAAGGAGTATCTAGATCTCCCCAAGATTCTCCTCGAAGGTTATATCATCATCAACATCAATCTCACTACAATTGATGACATGAGACTCTTCATGGAGGTAAAGGGGAGGAAGTGACATGTGGAAAAAATCATGTATTCAGATCATATATGGGGGAAGTTATATATGATACACCACATATTAAACATGATCGAACACATAAAATGGTACAAAAACTGGGGAGAAATCATACGCTCATGTCCAAACATTTACTTCTCATTATGAGGATTCACTTTAATGAATACACGATCTCTAACATTAAACTACATAGGTATCCAACTAGTAATGAATTATTATTTTTGATGTTCCAGTGTTGATTTCAACTGTTAATAAATCACTTGATGTATCTCTATAGTACCCTATACTAGTTCCATCCTAATAATTGATGCCTCTCTATCCCTAGTCCATCAAAATTGAGACCAAAATGGATTTCCATGCAAAGTATGAACTGGTTCCACAAAAATAGTAGAATGGAAACTATTTTTTTAATTAAAATAATCCAAGGGAAGGTGGTATATCCATGAACCCCCAAAATATAGGATACAAGGAAATATCATGTCTTTAAGAGTCTGGATGATCTACTCAATCAGACCATCTGTATGAGGATGAAAAAAGTGCTAAGGCATAATTGAGATCCAGAAGAATAAAAGAGACCTCTCTAAACCATGGAAGTAAAATGATGACCTTGATATAAGATAAACAACCTAAATAAATCATAGAGTATCACATATCCCTCTAGATATTTCATTGAAAAAACTACCACTAAGATCAACCCCCACCCATTTCTATAAAGTGTGCATATTTCGTAAAACGATCCACTACCACCCATATAAAATCATAGACTCCCTAAACCTGAGGTAAAATATTTACTATGTTCGATGATATTTCCTCCCACTTACACTGGGGAATATCTCATGGAAAGAGAAATCTTCCAGGAACACAGTGCTTATACATCATCTTCTTGCTGACCAAACATCGGGAAAAAAACATGGAAACTGTGAGCTTCAAACCAGGCCAACGAAACTAACCCTCAAATATTTCTACATCATTGTCATTCCATGATGTACTAGAAATTTTGAGAAATAGAGCACATTAATAATAATCTCACGCAACACCAAATGCAGGAAATTACTCCACTGAAACAACACATGTTGCAGTTCATCCTCAAACTGACCATCAATGGAATCTCCAAAAACAACTCGATCCCACTGGACCCCCCTTAGAATCCTGAAATTAAAATTCCTCCAACTTTTTCACCAAAGTTGAGTACACTATCATCTAGAAAATATAGCCTCTACCTCAAACATCTCACATATCTATATGAACCACTAATACTTGTTACATTAATATATCGGAATCTTCATAGTCACACACATCATCACTACGTGATTTCAGACTCAGCACATCAGCTACAAAATTTCCCTTTATTGGTGTATAAAAATTCTCAAAGTATAATCATAAAAGTATTCTATCCATTGTCATTGTCAAAAGTTCCAGCCACATTGGTTGAAGGCATACATTGGGCTTTTATTATTGATGAAAACCACAAAGTCTTCATCAATTAGGTAATGTTTACACACCTTCAAGGAAAAAAAAACTACCAGAAAATCGAAATCATTGGTGGAATAGTTAGAATCATGGTAGTGTAAATATTGATACCCAAAAGAAAAAAATATCTCTACAACATCTAAAAATATCAAAAACCAAATATGAAGTATATTAGTAAACTTTAAAATTAAATGATACTTCGAGAAAATAAAGGGTTTGAGTGCTAAACAACTTAACATTTAGGTATTAAAAATCTATCTAAGACTGGTCAATCCACACGAACACCTTATAATTACTGTTCAAGGGTATTAGAAGAGTCAAAATTTGATATAAAGTGTTTACAAACATCATATAATTTCTTCTAAGACCATGGAAACTATACAACATTAAAACATTATTAGTGTTTTCTCAAGAAAGAAACTACCTCTATCTTTTAAAGATTAACAACCAATCCTTGATGAGATAACATATTATATTAGAAATAAACATCATTATACTTTAACTAAAACTTTTAAAACAATATTAATAGCGTCTAATGACAATGAAATCCCAAAATAACACACATATACTCTGTATAATCATTCTTTGACATAGAGTACACAAGGCTTCCATCGATTAAAACAACCATGAACTTATCTAGAAACTTCTTGATCAAAACAATCAAAAAACACATGAACACAACTGAGGAATTCATCAAATCCGATTACATCACAAAAAATCATAATGCACAGGGAGGAAACGGAAGGCAGTTTTTAGAGTATCAACATCAATCAACCACAACTAAGGAAATCTCAACCACAATCGGTTTTTGAAAATGAACATTCACATTTAATCTAATAAAATAAATCCACGGAAGAGGATAATGGTTTTTTATTTTCACTTGGCTCATGTGATGATAATAGACACAATAACACAAACTTCCATAAACATTTTTCTTGAAAAAAACTTGTTCACCAAAAGGTTATACATTCATCCACACAAAACCAAAATACAAAAGATCATTGAGATGTATTCCCATCTCTCAACAAAAATATTCCATCCTATACTGAGACATCGAGATAAGAGACATTCATGGTTCTAAATTGATCCCAAACTCAATCTATAATCATGGTGGTAACAAAATAAAATCTTCTAGAAGGACATTAGGATACTATTCAAATATCTAAGAAACAAATAACTACTAAATCTCTTAATAACTCAATATAAGATTGGTTTTCAAGGATGATAAGTATAGAACATGTCATTGGACCATAATATGGTCACACTCACAAACACATGCTGTTAACTCTCAATAAATATCATAGAATAAAACCTGCCTAATGAAGAAATCCAAAATATAATTCACCAAATATAACCAATCCCAGAAAATTATGATGTCATATGGATTCATTTCTAATCATATGAATTACCCCAAAGAGCGAGACTTCCCCACAACTAGATCATAGTTTTGACATACATTGCACGAGTCATCATAACGCCTAAATAGAATTTTATTCATCAAGGGAATTGAAAGTATATCTACCCCAAGTTCCAAAACATGGAAAATGGTAGTATATATAAAGGAGTTTGTAGATACATAATCAAAAAAATCATGAAACTATATAGAAAAAAAACAATGAGTACCCCATATGACATCTGGTGTCCCCTATGCTGGAAACAATAGAGCATGGATCTTTCCGCGACATGCACCAAATACACTAGGACCTCTTCAATGAACACATCCATTGCTTTTCTATGATCTATGAGGTTAAAATGTATCTTAGGTATAACCAATGATCACTCTATATACTCTTTATTGATCCCAAACAAGAATTTATTATTGTTGCTTCCTTGGGTGAAACATCATGAATGGAGGTACCTAATGAAAAACACTTGTTTCATGTTGTTTGCTCAAAATGGTAGGGAACTCTTGATACTGAGGATCAATTCATCTATAATAAAAACTTATCTATGATACACTTGAATATATAAAACTTCTACCACCCATGGAGAAAAAACATAACGAGGGCTAGGAACTAACCTCAAATATCTTAAATATATTCTTTTTATGAAATTAGGAACCTTATATCATAGATCTACTTCATGAGAAATCCCAACGACTACCATATCATGATGAACTGATTATATCCATAATCCTATCAATGACCTCTTCAATTTTTATAAGCTCAAGAAATTTCAACAACAAGAATGAGGTGACCTAGTGAAGGATATTGGTATATAAAGCCTCTATGAAATGCCTCTCCCTAGCCTCATCATCTAGGAACATGTCTAAAGAATAATATTGATGGGTCCTGAAATAGATCCCAAAATCCCACACATGGGAACTCCCATATCGAAGGGTAAAAATATCTTATTGAATGCATTCTTTATTTGTCAATTAAAGAAACACTACTCATAACTATTTTTTGAACATTTTCCATGAGACGGATGAATCCTCATGATACCTAAAGAATATGATCCACCATTAGGTTGATTCCCATACAAAATCACAATTTCTAATGAATCCCAGTGCTCCTTATGATCACATATCAAAATGTAATGTATGTCAACCTCCCCTAATAATTATTCGGTGACTAAATACGAAATAGAGCCCTCATTATTTTTTAGACACTAGAACTAAAAATTTCAATGATTCCTCCACCAAGTGTTATCATAATTTACCTATACACTACAATGACCTATGAGAACCTGCTGCTAATTTTCTTTAGCACCAACCTGATGAGAACATTGATTGTGACCCATGATGACAAACAAATAAAGGGTTAGACAATTAAACATGGAATAAATAATATTCAACATTATTTTATTTTTATTTTATTTTATTTTATTTAATGTTTTACATATTACAAGTATTATTGATTTAAAAGACAAGCATATGGAAGAATTATGCCTGATCTGTTCCAAGGTCTCTATCGCACAACCAATATCACTTTATTTTATTGGCATATTAAAATTAAAGTCCTATGAATTAGATCAAAACGGCCTTAAATTGTCATGTTAGTTGGAATCCTATGCTAACATCACTTACTAAACAAAGGGGACACTATTTCCCTACCATCCCATGAAATCTGACATATTCCTATCTCTAAATTGCATCCCATCCGTCAACCAAAACAATTGATAACTCTTTTCATGACCTCTACCAAAAAAGAGTTCCCCATATGGGAATGTAATGAGAGATTGGAGATAGTGATAGTCTGAGTCCCACCTCCAGTAATCCCTAAGGTGGTGACTAGAAATAAGGGTATAATAAGAATACATTTGGGAGGCATTCCCCTCTAAGAGAACATGTGGAAGAGTGGGAGATAAAAAAAATAAATAACTCCTCTCGCACACAAAAAAACACACATATATATAAAAAATCTAAATTAAATACATGTAATGTCATATAGTACTAAATAAACAAGAAGGGAAATTAAAATTACAAAAAGATAAAGACAACAATGACCAGTAATCCCAAAAAACTCCTATAAAACCACAATATAGTTATATCGTACCTGATCTCCATACTAATATTTCTAACCTAAAAAAATTATACATATGTGGGGTGATAATAATATTATACTAAGTAGGATCCTTACTAGAGCCTCTCATGAAAAAGGCAAGGAATGTATGTTAAAGCACAATGAACAATAGTGAAACTAACCAATCACCTAAACTGGTATACTATGTTACCAACCTCACCAACAAAATATCTCACCATGTAAAACATATAAGAGATCATATATTATAGTAATGAAACACCAAAAGTAACCCATTACCACTTCCCCACTAATTAATTCAGTCTTCCCTAATATTGTACATCTTAATCCATCCCTCTCCAAAATAAGTCCACTCATAGTCATCTGGGTTTAGTATCAAAACATGAATGTCATGAATTAAATCAACAAATTATCAAATATCAAATCTCCATATAGTAACTGATTAATTTCTAGGATCCACCACAACTAGTATGATGTGCATCATACATCCAGTATTACTGCTAAAGCCATTATAGCCCATACATTGACTATGGTAGGTCAAGCCATCAGATCTTATACAAATCATGAATATAATAGTTTTTTGGGTAATATATCTTGATATACAAGTGTGTGAAAAAACAAAAGTCCATAAAAACCCTGTAAATACACATATTTATATACGTAAAGTATCCTCCAAGCATAACAACACATAAACTACCATGAGAAGAGGGAGAGGCCAGTGTGGGTAGTCAGTCATCCATCCTCTCATGGGAATGTTGGGGGAAAACACCCTACAAGATTCGACTAGGTATTAATCATCCTATTAAATTGTGGTGGTGTAACATATAATATAATACAACACACATTATATAATACTTCTCAAAATTATAATATGGGCACAACCTAGCCTTTGACTAAACTACGACTATGGACACTCAGATTCCCGATTACGTCTGCTAAAACAAGATATCATATAAGAACAGAAGAATTTTAAAGAGATATATTAAATTAATATATTTTTTGTAAATAATTCAGTTTATATTAATTTATTCGTTATCTATTAATTAACCATTAATATTATTTATAATTTAACCCTGTTATTTATCAAGCCCTGTATATGTCATTGAGAATTATCCAAATTGAGTCCATTGTTTCTAAAGTGTAACATCAATTTTTTCATTATAATTCCATTATCAACAACCCCATGGGTTATGAATTATTAATCCTTTTTAATTTTCATAATCCAAGTACTCTAGGAAAACTATCCTCAGATACCACCAAGAAAAAACATGAAACCAAGAACATCCTTCTATCTTAAGCGATTGGGAAAGAAATATAGATAAAATAAGAAACTCAGCCATTGAACATTAAATAGATTCATATAAAGATATATTATATATTTAACACATCAATCAATAATAAAAACTTTAACCTATTCGAACTATCTCTGGGGTCCTCCATGACTCCCACATTCATATCAAGATTCATCTCTCCGTCATTGGCATGAGCTTCTACTACATCATCATTGCCTTTCTACCCATATATCCTTAGCCATCACAAGATTATTTATCCCTGGATCATGTCACATCAAGGATAAAATCCAAATAGCATCATAAAGAAGCACTATAACAAGCATAATCAACAGAGAAACATGGACCTATATCACAGAACTCAACCTTTTAACACAAACATACCCTCATGACCGCAACACAAGGAATCATACCTTTATAAGAAAATGGGAACTCAAGACCATAAATTCATATATCTAACAAAAATAATTTACTTATTTATTCTTTAATTAAAAAATTCATTTTCATAGGTTCCAATTTTAAGAAATTTAAGGCATCAACTTTCTCAAGAAACTAAATGTTTAAACAAGCTTTCTAGAATAAACAAGTTACAAAAAATTTTGAGAAGAAAAAATATCAACTACATTCCTTATTATTATTTCATCATTTAAAACAAT
Source organism: Viscum album (assembly GCA_963277665.1). Taxonomy (NCBI): domain Eukaryota; kingdom Viridiplantae; phylum Streptophyta; class Magnoliopsida; order Santalales; family Viscaceae; genus Viscum; species Viscum album. Next base: position 1,790,807,514 of record OY728146.1, read on the forward strand.
TAACATTATTTTGGTTCTTTAAAAAATTATAAGATCAAGAGAAATAACCAACATGAAATAATCATGAAATCAGCACCAATTTGATTACTATCATATTATACCACCTGATTATATACATTCCACTTATTTAATTCATGATCAACTTAATAAATTAATTCCACTTTTATTTTTCTTACCATTTTAATCAATTCTAACACAATAACATAATCATAGAAATATGGTAAACTTATCATATAATATATAGCACACTATCGAGAAAACTAGGAGGAAAACCATTATCATAATCGAAAGCAACAACATGTCTTCATGATAACCAATATTTATTAAAATACTACAAAATTTTTTAGATAAATTTCATTATCATAAAAAGGTATAATAAATTATAACATTATTATTTAATGAAAATAAAATTGAAGCAATGGAATACCATACCTCGAAAGCACCAACTGTCTTCACATAAAAATCGAACAACACTATGGATCTCTGATCTCCTCTCCCATGAAGAAATACAATATTCCAAGAATTAAATGAAACAAACACCATGATATCCAAAAATAAAACCACATTAGAACAAAGGAAATCAAAATGAAAATCATGAAGAGAAGGAATTTTATGAAATGAAATCAAATAGGGATAAATCACAAGAAAATATATTAGAAGAAACCATGGATCACCATGGATTGATCATGAGAGTCAAAGATCAATTAATAATGAAAGGGTATTCATAGTGCCTCAAAAAAATAACATGGTCACCTTAGGTTCAGGTGGAAGGAGTTGAAAAGAATATATTTTAGTGGAATTCAAGTATTTATAGTCCCCCTATAAAATGGAAGACCGTGGAACTGCCTGTTGAAAAATAAGAATACTACAGTGAAATCCCCTCAGACCACATCGTAGCGTCTACGGTCAAAGTGGTTCTAAGAATCCAAGAAAGATACTATTGATGAGGTTCTAGGACTACAATTCATCATTAAATCCCATACTGCAGGACCCCCACTACCAATAAAGGGACCACCAAGAAACCCACAATCCACGACACAACTTCCCCAAATTTGGTAATAGCCTTTAAACTCCCCAAAATCCCCCTTAAATTATATCCAATGTACTATATTCTACAAAAAATACCATTTTAATGCATCCCTTACCTCTATTTCACAACAATTCCATTTTTGACATTTCATCCCCCCAAACTCCTCAAACACCCTCCAAACCACATGGAACCTCCTATATAAATTGTAACAACCAAAAACTAGAGAGGAAATGCTTTCCAAAATCCAATAAAATAAAATTATACTACATTTATTGAATATTTTCAAGAACACAGTTTGATAGGGTGGAATTGGTGTGTGTTTGGTGTACAAGCCTTAAAACCCCACACAGTTTGACTTTATGGGAATCACAGAATCTGTGAGGTCAAAGTTCATGGAATGAAATTAAAACATTCCATGTAATAAATACCATCCTATAAAAATGAAAATAAACTAATTATATAGTGTATAAAAGACCAAGAATGTTGTGTTATTTGTAATAACCCATATGTAAAACACACAAAATACCATCGCGTGTTTTGTGGTTCAACACGTGGAGAAATTAATTAATGTAAATATAAATGAACAATGTGTAAATCCTTATACACGCCATGTGATAAGGTTACTACATTTATTACATAATAATTATTTTAGTGAGTAGTGTGATACTAGATGTAGTATTAATTTTTTATTTTTTCAAAATTATGTATATAAAAACCATGTATGGTTGTTGTATACATCATGTACTTCACTTGAATTTCCAGTGGTACAAGTTGTGTCTATTGAAAGTGATTTTTTAGTTATAAAATTTTTGTATACTATGTGACTTCAAACATAGAAAAACATGTTGTATATATTAGGGAATGTTTTATGGGAATAATTGTTTTTATGTAGATTTTATATGATATAGAAAACACATAATTTCATAAAAAAGTTGTTTCAAATAATGAAACATGCTTCATACTAGTTAAAAGTAGAATGGAATGCACCCTACCTCTCTTAGAACATGCAATATACTTAATTAATTTTAAAATAAATTAATTAGTTCAAAATTAATGTGGATGAAAATCAGAAGGATGGTTTGGATGATAAATTAAGATAAACAAATGATCAAGTCAATAAGATAATTAATTTATTAATTCAATAAATTTATCTTATTAAATAATACACTAAAATGAATTCTACCTAGTTTTATTTCATAGTTGTTTCATACCTGAAAGATCATGAAATTGAGAAACCTATGTATATGTTGAGTTTCATTTAATTTTTTTTTATCGAATGAGTATTTGTGATAATTATTATTAAATTAAAATGATGATCTATGAATCATCCAATCTTTTTATTATGTATGATAACATGTGTCTATTATTCCTTTTATTCATCCTCAACCCTAGTTCCACTCATTGACATGCGAGTAAGAAATTACAAAAGTAGGATCTATTATAAGTTTATAGATTGGCTAAGATGGATCTAAAGTGAAAAAATCTAAGGATATACATAGGTTGAACATGTAGTACTATAAGACAAGCGCATCCATACTCAAGGACTTATTCCCCTTGGGTCAAGGGTTAGTTTATCATCCACTCGATAAACCAAACAATAGTAAAATCTCATTTTCATGCAACATAATTATTTTATTTTATCATGTTCCTAGTTGGTTTTTATTTATGTGATGCATTTATATTGTATGTCAAAATGAAAGCACATAAAATAAATTAATTAATGTTTATGAATGTTAAAAGAAAATAATTAATTATGTATAAATTATTTTAACATGGCAGGATTAATTTATTTGGTAAAATATATATAATATTCACAATACCAATTATAGATAAAATAATGAATATATACACATAATATAAAATCCATTAATAAATTATTACATCAATAAATCCTTCCATTACATGTGTAAAAACGAATCCAAAGATCATAGTAATTTTCTAGACTATGATAGTGTGATTCCAATTATGAAAGAGTTCTAACTATTGTTTTAGTGATAGTTAAAGAAGTGAGACCCATGGTTTTTTACATAATAATTAATTTGTTTAATTTGAATACATTTTTTAAGTAAATACCATATAGGGTTTCATGATTTTGGATTCCACTCAAGAGATTTAATAAGTTTGATTTAATGTGGTTGGAAAAACCCCTTACCTAAAAAAAAATTGAAACATTTTTCTCAACTAAGTGTGAATTATAAAATTGGAATCATAGATTCTTCCTATATAATATTAATTATTTTAGATAATTTTTATCTAATATATTGGGATATTTTTATTTGATAAATATCGGGAGACATATAAATAAAATTTATTAAAACACATTTTGGTAGTCATGATAAATTACTAAAACATTCTTTTATTTTTTCCATAAAATTTAAAGTCATGTGATGTCAAAATTAGCATAGAAACATATTTTATAAATTTAAATTCCCCACTATTATTATATTCTAGATGTTTTATAGGTTATTGTGCATCATACTATGCTTGGAATGAATATTCTATGTGTTGAAGTCCCATTTTCCAAAGAAATATCTTTCTAATGTGGCTAGAAAGGATGAACAATATATCTTATAGGAACATGTTGAATATTTAATAGATTTTTAATTCGAAATGTTGGAATCTATTTCTTGTGATATATTTATGATTCAGGAAAACATAGATGCTTTCATGATATTATCACATATTCATGTTCATTAGCCTAATAAATATTTAAATGAGAGGTATGAGATCCCCACATCACTTTTAATGAAAAATCATAATGAGTGCGTGCTAAATTGACCTCATGTCATAAAAATATTTGATTATATTGAGTTTTTGAATATTCAATGTTTTAATATACCTAGGGTGTGGTGTACCAAACTCTTTCATTCAACACTATTATAGGGATTATGTTGCTTTATTACGAATTTAAATATAAAAAATATTAATAAGTATCTCCTAAAAATAATTATATTTATTCTAAATGAAGATGAATACAAGATTCATAAAAAACCCAAAATTGTTCTAGTGAATAAAAGGAATGTTAAGGAAAAGAGTCCTCAGTATAATTCCATGTAAAATGGGTTTTCTCCTCACCCATCCAAGACAAGGATGATCTAGGGGATATAAAAGGAAAAGGTTGTAGAATTATTTTCATGTGGAATGAAGGATGACTGGAAGAAGAACTACAACTCCATGAAAATTAATGATGAAGATTATGTTCATTTTTAATTGAATGTACCCTCTGTTTTTAAACAATATAGCTATTAGATAAAAATGTTTTTCATCCCATTTTTTGTCAAAATATAAGAAACAAGTAGATTATTGAAGTGTTTAATAAGATAGGTGATGTAAAGACACCCATAGATCATGAATGGTTGTACTATATATAAGATACTACCACATATATTTGAAAATATAATTGAATCTCGTTTTGAAAACATGTTACTATATGTATAGTGTAATAAATATCATTTTATTTTTGTTTTGTTTAGATATGGATGGATTTGTATTCATGTTGGTAATAAAAATTATAATTTGATAATGATAAAATATATTATAGTATGAAATATATTTATAATGGTATTTTTAAACTAGAATATAAAATATTAGTGTTGCTGATAAAAAAAATCATGTTTCGATGACTCATATGACACCATGTCATGGAATAAATGGATTTTCAATATAAATAAGAATAATATTAAAAATATATATAAATAATGGTATTTATATTATTTTTTACTAAAAACATATAATATGTGTAAAAATTTATTTCATAGAAAATGACCAAACATCCATTTAGTGGAAAGTGTGAATGGTCCACAACAATTCTTGAATTATTTCACACGGACGTGTAAAGAACTTTTCTATTTGAAGTTATTAGTGGATACTCTTACTTCATGTATTTCAATAATGGATTGAGTAGATATTAATATGTCTATGTATTGAGATAAAATTATAATTTCTTTTTGAAACTTATTTAATAACAGAATAATGTAATGAATCCTCTTAGTAAGAAGATAATGATACACATCTCAAGGAAATTAAAAGAATATATATAAAGAGAGTTCAGCCATTATCTCATGGAATTTGGGATTCTATCGTAACTCACTCCACCTTATACACTATAGTAAAATGGTGTTATTGAGAGAAGGAATTACACCTTCATATTTATAGTTAGATTGATTATGATTCATCAATAATTTCCTTTATCATTTTGGGGATATTCATTATAATCTATAGATTATTAACTATACCATGATCTATCTAATGTAAAAAACATGAATCCATCCATATGTTTCTGTGGAATGAAACCATTTTTATTACATACACATGTATGGGGATGGAAATCATTTATTAAGACTTCCTCAATAAACAATATTGCACTATAATCCATGATGTGTGTCATTATAGATTTCCCTAATGAAATACAGAATATTATCTATGCATACCCTCAGAGAAGAAGATAATGGTGGAAATGATACCTTATTTATTGATTGGGAGTAAATATTAAAAAGAGATAATGTGATAAAAATAATATTTTAGGAATTTGATTCTCAAGATAAAAAAAGATTTTGTATGGGATGAAATTCCACAGGACCCCAAGAAAGTTGTTGTTCTCGAGACACAAGTACCACTTAGGAGAACCAGAATAGTAAGATAAATAGATAGTTATGATTTTATAGTCACTATATATGGAAAAACATTATTAGTTGGTAATAATGATCCTATATCCTATAAATAGATAGTATATATCTCAAACATTACAACAGTGAAAGAACCCCTCAATTTTGAGATGGATTCCATGTAAGACTACTAGTTTTATGTTCTGGTAGATCTTATAGTAGAAGTAAATTATATTGGGTGAAACTAGTTATTCATAAATAAACTAGACATGGATGATAAAATTAGCACCTAGAGATCATGACTAGTGTTTAAAGCATTTATGTAACATCAAAATATAGACTATTAAGAAACTCTTTAACCAGTTTATACACTAAAATACATTAGAATTATGTTTTCCCTTAATGGTTTCCAAGATTATGTGATTTTAAAAATGTATATATATATATATATAATAATTTCCATGATTAGATCCTTATAGAAAATGTGTATATGATAAAACTAGAATGGTATGTCACTTAAGGTGATCCCAATATGGTTTTCTAGTAGTATATATCTATTTATTGGAAGAATTAAGAATTTATGATGTATAACATCAACATTGAAGAATCTATAAGGGAATTTGGTTTCATAAGTAACTAATATGAGACCTAAATATATATAATAGGTTTACTAGGAGTACAATCATTTTCACAGTAGTGCTTGTGAGTGAAATATCACTAATTTTAAATGAAATACTAACTTTATAGACTCTTAAGATGTGGTTGAACAAAATCTTCACAATTAAAGGCTTTTGTTACGTATCCAACATAAAATGGACATAATTCATTTATAAAATGTCTAAGAGGATACTTGGATTGTTTTAGTCTAGGAGGATACTTTGAAAATGATAGGTAGATATCCGGAAGACCTAATAGACCATCATTGGAAAAGTTTATATACTACACAAAATTATTTAAGGCATAAAAACAACAAGGTACTGATTTATGGAGGATATAAGGAATTAATATTTAGGGGATATAGTGATTTTGGTTTCCAGATAGATCTTAATGATCTAATATAATATTCAAGATATGTATTCTATAATAATTGGGGAGTTTTTAGCTAGAAGAGATCAAATAAACTCATGTTTATTGATTCTATAATAGTCTTTGTGTATATATCATATTTTTATTTATCTTATGAATCATTATGGATATGAAACTTATTCTAAGAGTTTGATGTGATTACTAACTATAAATATTCTATCAAATGTATTTTAACAATACTGTAGTGGTGGCCCTTTATATGGATCCATGGATACATCATCTAACAGAGAATATAAATTGGAAGTATCACATATATATGAATTTGTCTCAAATTGTTGAGGTCATAGTATGTAGAGTTTCCATAGAGTATAATGTATTAGACCTATTGACTAAAACCATATCTCAAAAATTAGAATAAATATTATTTGATAGGTAGAAAAATGCAAGAAATTATCATTTGGATCTTGTGAATGTGGTAGCCTATTAGATTTGATAACCTATAACTAACTACATTATACATTTCATTAAATTCATATTAAAATACTTGAATTTTAAAAAATATAATATCAAATTTGGTGTGATATTATATATTACCTTAATGTGATATTTTCCTTAACGTATATGTAACATTTAAATTTCATAATAGTTTCCTGCTACAATGATAACCATGAAGTGTTATGATGATATTATTAAATATAAGTCTTATGGCTAGATGAATTCTATTTGAACAGACAAAAATGATGCTTTTCTATTATGTATTGTGGGATCATTGGCCATTGAGACTTCTTCCCCTGATGTTCACACATGGTGTTGTCCTATGGAGGAATATATGATTATAGGCCCACCAATAATAATTCTACGTGTTTTTATGTGATTGGAACTACACTATGTGGATGTGTGTATTGATACATAGAATTGAAATTATTAATAATATATATTAGGAATAACATAATTTGATGTATTTACAAAAATTATGATGATATGTGCTCACATTATGGTAAGATACATTGGGTACATCATAAATTATATGATTTTAATTAATATGTGAAAAATGATTTTCCAATTTAAAGTTAATGGAAGTACATATATAAGGATCTGTTATTGGATTAGAATAGTCTTATTAGGTCCAAATACATGGATGTTTATCAGAGATCAAATATTTCATTTCAAGGGAAGATAAATAAAATATATAATTTATTGAAACAATCATGAAACATGCATGAAGTTATATCAAGACAAATGGAGTATGTTACATTGTTAACATCTATTTTAGGTTGTTGTTGATGTTACATTGTGGAATTTATCTATGGGTTCCAAGAAAAGTTCTATATTATGATCATTTATATTTTTAAAGAACCCAAAATTAATCTAAGAAAGAGTCCTAAAGGATTAAACATCATATTAATACATAATGTTAGTTATATTCCATTTGAATTAAATATTAAAATGAAGATTAGTCAAAAGATATAATGAAAATTGTTCAGGATATGTTTATTACATACATATTTTTTGAATTAATAATATAGTAATAATTATTTATTAAAATAAATAATTAGTATTCATGGTATGAAAAATGTCTATGACGAACTAGGAGACGATTCAATGTTCTAAAAGGAATTACATTTAAATATCCACAAATACTAAAAATCGAGGAATTTAATAATAAATTTATTATTATTATCATACATAGGGTTCACTAAGAATAAATATATTATCCAAAGGCCATTGTGAAATATCTAATACATAAACCTATTTAAAAATCCAATACATTATAACTTCTATATATACATATAAAAATGGAGTATAGAATAGATTATTCAAAGACTACTCTTAATCTATAAGGATAAGATCACATGAATTATTAAAAGAATGTAAAGAAGCTCTTCTCATTTCACTCATGATCAAGACAACTAGAAGAAATTATTTATATCAGGAATGAAATATTTTTTTTATTAACAATGAATGACACAAGAAATTTAGATCTACTACAATAGAACCCAGAGATCTGATGATGATGGTCAAAGTTTTATGGAGAACGTGTGGAAACCAATAGGGGGATTTTACACTTGAATACTTTATTATAATGACCATACACAGATAATGATCATAAAAATATACCATGAACAAAGAGTTTAAAGAGAATGTAATTTTTTTCAAACAATATTAAATATAATTAATTTGTTAAAATTTCATCTCTACGAATATTTAATGGTTATTTTCATCATGTTTTTAGGATCCCATCTGATGAAACTAAAGTGAAAAAATATTTGGAATTGGTTCAACCACATCCACTATTCCCCCAAAACATTCATTTTCATTTTCCTTTGGCATAAGCCCTATAGTTTCTCATATTCTTATGGAACCTCCATTTTCATATTCTTTCATCAACATATAGGCTTCTTCATCTCGATTTATCAGTTAAAAGCTCACATTTATCATCTTTTATCTCATAAAAATTCCTTGATACGTTAATTTGATATTGCATCAGCTTATGTTGAATTTTATAGAATATTTTGAATCTCATAAATTTTTCATTCATTGAATGTTTAGATTTATACCATTCAAAAGCAAAAAAAATTATTTTCTTACATTTCATCACTACCAAGATTTGATCTTTTTGTGAACATAATTTATATGAAACCATTATTCCTAAAATTTAATTTCAATTTACCGAGTATTTTACATCCTTATATAGTTTCATACTCTATGGCTTGAGTGAAATAAAAAAAATATCTAAAAATTAAACTCCATAATTGGGACTTGATTTTAAGACAACTTTAAATAGGTTATCTCTTTTATATCACTTTATGTTGTTTATCTCTTTCCAAATCATAATATAATCCAAGGACTTTTTTATTTATCACCCATTTGTTGCTATTATATATGATGTGTTTATATTTAAGAATTTTTTTATTAAACTTTAAATGGTTTAAATATTCTTTAATTACATGAATTATTATTGAAGAAGTTATTTTTTATACTATTTTCCCATATCATCTTGGATAGAAAGAAACATTGTTATAATATTTTATAAATGAAATTCAATTTGTTGGAAATGAAGTAAATTTTATTTGTAAAATTGGGAAGTGAAATACAAATTGATTATTCTAAATTATATCTTACCAACACATGATCATGATATATATATAAATAATATAGTAATATATCCAAATTTGGACATGGTTTGGATTTATAAAATATTAGGATATTTCTTTCTAATAGACACATATTTCATCACATGATTGACTCATGTGGATCCATTATTGTTTTGTGTTACATATAAATCATATTACAATGTAAATTCACCGATTACACTAGATATATTTCTATTAATAAAATCGCAAATCTTTATAGTGGCTATATTCCCCAATTATTAATTTTAGTCACACCCAAAAATTAGTTAAATCAAATTAGTTGGAGTTTTAATATATGAATCTATAATTCTTTTAGTATTAAAAACCTGATATCCTAGATCATAAATTATCAAGCTTCTTTCTTACACGAGTTTATTCAAATAATTATATATTTATAAAATATATTATTTTATTTATTTTATGATTAATAATACATTTTTATTTAGTGCCAACATTGGAAGACTCTTGTCTATTCCCCACAGCCTTTATTAGTCACTACATTCTAACTAATAAATATTTATACTCCATAGTAACAGCATTGTTACTTTTATATATTTTTTAATTTATTTTCATTATCTTCAAGGGAACATTGATTCTCAATATACAATCCAACTAGAACAACATTCTCATTTAATTCACAAATTTCATTTTAACCAGAATTCTTATCATGAATAGAAACCAAAGTCCCTTATTTTATTCAATTTATTCTGTTACCTCTTCATCTAATACATCCTCCTTAAACATATTTTTATTTCATATTGAATTCCACCACAATTTTAAAACAAGCATATTATAACTTCACTTTGAACATTTATTTGCTTTAATTGGGTCTACTCAAATAGAGTTTCAATATTTTACCATATTTATCTATTAATCAATATTTCATAGTGATTTTAAATAAATGTTTTGGGAGAAACCATAATGGGTTGTATTTTAAAATTTTAAACACACTTTTTCATACTCCTTTCATAAGTCAACAATAATATTTGTAATTAATTAAAATATTTTTTTTTAAATTTTTTAATTTTTATTATAAAGAAATTTGTAATTGAATAAGGTGAGAATATACTCAATATCATATTATAAATATAAATATAATAAATATCCTATACAAGAACAAAAATTAATCCAATATCATCAACTAACCTATTAAAAATGAGTCCAAAAACTCCTATATTTGAATTCTTATGTTCTCAAAAGTGTTTTTGAAAATATAATGTTAACTCTATCCAAATTTAGTGTTACCTTATATATCCAGATCATCTTGTACCATATGGTATTTCATGATTTAGTCTTCATATTATTAGTATAAATTATAACTAATGGTTCTCATCCACATGAATTATTGTTTTAATAACATATATAACATCTTACTGTTTATTTTATGTCATCTTTGAAAACATTTATTTTTAGATAAATATCTCACATTAAATAGATTAGAAAACCTCCTTTTCATGGGATCATTAATAGTGTCTTATTTTAATCTTACATAGAAAAACATTTTCTCATAAATTACATATATTAATATATGATAAAACATGTCTCTATTATGTATAAAATAAAAACTTTTAAGAGAAAATTCACTTTTGTATCTACATATATGGTATAAATTATTAATGGAAAGATGATACTTTATACTTAACTATATGACATTTTTAGAATGTTAATAATGTGTTAAGACTTACTATACTTATTTTAACTAAAAAATTAATATCATTCTATGAAATTTTTAGGATAATTGTGATAAAAAAAATACTTTTTTCTTAATTTATGATACATAATAAATAACATAGGAAACATAATTTTCATGGTTTATCGAATATTAACTATATTATATTTATGTGATAGGTCAATAATACCATCATGGTTACACTATAATTACACTGATTACATATACACGATATATAGGAAAAATCACTATTAATCCATGTTTACATTACCACATTTATGCTCTACTCACTTCCCTCACCTAATATACATGAAAAATGATTGCGAAAAAATGGATAAATCATTCAAAAAATTAGTGTTCGAATTGTATTGATCTATAATCATAATACCACTACCAAGGAATATAAAATAGATTTTCAAATTGATTTAAGAACACAACCTAATATTTATAGGAAAAAATATACCTCCAAAGTAAAAATAATATATTTAGGAATTTATTTTCTATCAAAATACATTAGAAAAAATGATGAATCAAATTATGTGGATGTGAAAAACTTTTTTTAAAAAATAAATATTTAAAATGTAAATTCACAATGGAATTAAATAAAGTTTCCTAAAAAATTATCAAATTAAAATAAAAAGTAAAATTTTTGATAAAAACAAGTAAAGTGAATAAATACCTAAGACACCAAATTTTCTTTCTATATTACTAACATATATCCATGACTCACCTTTTATAAAGAAAAATTCCCAACCTATTAATTTATCATGAAAAATTATTTCTATATGTTCACTAAGGGTATCATATAAGAGGTTCATATAAACATAATATGATTTCAATAATGTATCCAATACATTTCCATAATTGATAATTAAAAATTAAAAAAACTACCAAATTGAAAAGGGATAATCAATTATATTTTATCCCAAAATGTTGATTTGATAAAACATAACTGAAACTAGGATATTTAGTCCTTTTATATCTAATCATATCAAAAAAAAATTCTATAATAATTAAATTGATTATTTCAAATCAACATGAAACTATTTTTATCCCGATGAACAAATATTTAGAAAAACATTTCTCACTCTCCCCAAGATTAATTGGAATATTTGGGATTCTAAAAGTTCAACTAAAAATTTCATGATTCCATAGGGAATCACATGAAACACCTTTTCCCTACAAAAGTTTCTCATGATAAGTAAAACGTATCTATAATCTAATATGTGAACTAATATATATCTATGAAACATGGGATGAAACTCTCTCTACTAAAATTAAGTATCCATTCACCCTGCCACAACGTGTAAATTATGTTAATAAATATTTAGACATTAGACCAAAAACAATAAATCTTACCATGATAAGGAGTGGAGTTTCAAAATATATCCTTATTAATCAATAACATTTCTTAAACAAGATATATGAATTATTAGTGGCCAATTTAGAAATGATAATTATTTAAGATCTCAAAAATAGTTCTCCCAAGAAATTAATTTTTCAAGAATAGACTCATTGACATTATATAATAAATTCAAAATAAATAAAATTTTAAAAAAAATAAAAAAAAAATCTTAACTTGTCTTTTAAGTTAAACCAATTTCTCTATAAAATATATATTTAAAATCAAAAAATAGTTTTAGAAAAAAATTATGATATCAATTATTTTACAAATCATAATCAATAAAAAAATTGAATGAATTAATTAATATCTTAGAAACTATCACAACATGAGGTTACATGATTAAAAAATACCTAAATAGTAAATCATTATAAATAAATAGTAATTACATGTCAAAATAGTACATTCCCAAATACCGTTAAGTTGTAGTATATATGGATACTAAATATATAATTATCTTACTTCAGGAAAGATCATCAACGTCTCCGCCAATATCTTCATACATAATAAACATTGTAGACATACACTACTTAAAACATATCTTCATAACCTGAAAAAAAGAACAATGAGAAAGGGTAAGATCATGTGCTCCTTAAGAGTAAATAAAAGAGATATAAATAATGAGAATTATTGAGCATAAAATTATCATATGGGTATGAGAACATAATCATAACATTCAATAATCATACCCCACTAGTCAATGATCAATAATCATAAATCATGGAAGAAGAATTTATTTTAAAAAATACCTTTTTCACAAGTGTGTGGATACATCAATAATCAATAATAAGCTACAAAAAAGTATCATAAGCATACAAAATAAGTTTTTTCATGCACAAGATCATATAAAATCACTACCTTAGTCAATGTTCACTCCCAAGACTGTCATTATCGACAAAGTCAAATAATGGATATTCTTACCCAGCAATATTGAACATTTAGGTGTAATTTATATATGGTTAACTTCATCATCTCCTCGAATTATGTTATATTTTTCTCCTCATATGATTTGCTCAATTATATCATCATTCAACAATGCATTGGAGGGATATATAGTTCTAGTCCAACCCATCGCTTAATGAAAACTATACATAAGGGTGGGAGAGGATTATATAATTTTCTTCATTACATAATATCACCATCTCATAATCCTTATAAATTAAATGGGTTTCATTAACATTTCAACATTACATTAGAGAATAACCTTAGGACAAGAAACATGTTTTAGAATGATTTTATCATAACATAATTAATCCATCGGAAAGAAAAGGGATTCACAATATCATCATTATCATAAAAAATCCAAATAAAGAGAGTGGATGATATCATAAAACTGTATCTCTGGTGAATCATAAAAATCTTTAAAGGAAGTTTAGGTTGATGAAAAATACCATTTAATGATCATTCGAACCTTTCTCTTAAAACATGAGACAATATCCTTTTATTTAGATATCAGTTTAACTATAATTTCCAAAAAATTGATAACATAATTTTCAATGAAAATATACAAGGAAATATTTGTAGAAATATTCTCATAAAAGAAAGGGTATGACAATAGAAAGATCTGTTTATGTTGTATATGATAAAAAAACTTCCTTTCACACTTTTGTAAAATGTAAAAATTGAATTGTTCATGAAACATTTCGAAATATTTGTCACGACCCATCCTCGGGGCCCGTGCTGTGACTACCGCAAGCCTGCCTTCCATAGGCCAGGGGCTGGAGACTAGCACCAAGGCGTAAATCCTGATAAACAGGGAAGGCATTGCCTTTGTAAAGTAAACAACCATCACAGAGTAAGCAAGAGGAAAGAGTAAACACTAAGTAAAAACTGTAACAAGCTGTGCTGAAAGTAAAGGGGGCCGGAAATACAATCCCTACTATAAATTACAACTGAAAAGGGTAAAACAGCAACTGAAAAGAAAAGCCACAACGTCGAGCCTTCCTCTGGAAGTCCCACCTGAAGGGTGAGCACAAATAGCCTCTACAGATCCTCGGTCCCGTCGTCCGCTCCGAGTACACCCCGCCCAGAGGTCCACCTCCAAGTACTGTCCTGCTCCGCAATCCTCGACCATGATCAGTGTTGTACGTCATCTGCAACCAACACAATGAAGTGTGGGCATAGCCCGTGCAGGGGTGAGTATAAGCTACTCAGTAGGGACCTCAAGACCTTCGAAGGTCTCCCGAATTCCACAAAGGATAAACCACAAAGGAAAGATACAATCACGAAGTAACATCTGACACTGCTTATGTATATGCCCATACTTATACCTAAGTCATCAATTCCCGTTCGGCTCCAACACTCGAGCCCAAGCACAACCCAGTCCCCACAGGAAATCAAAACGTAAACCCACACAGGATAGCACAACACAATCCATGAAGGAGGTAAAAAGTAATCCACATAGGATAGCTCAACACAATCCACAAAGGAGAGTAAACAGTAAATCTACACAGGATAACACAACACAATCCACAAAGGAGAGTAACACAGGATTTAGCTCACACATGTATACTTCTTCCTATGACGATAAAGATGATCACTAATCCATCTAAGATGCTAGACCCACAAAGGATTGATAGGTACTAACCCCTGCAATGACCCACACAGGATCGGACCCACCCAGGATTAATAGGTAACTAACCCCCGCAAAGACCCACACAGGATCGGGCCCACACAGGATCGGGCCCACACAGGACCTGTAAGCGCTGGCTCACACAGAACCGTTGAGTACTGACCCACACAGGATCGAATCCACATAGGATCTGTAGCACTGATCCACATAGGATCGCTGAGTGCAGTAGTCGTCGCAGTCCACTGAGGATCTCTGCACAGTCATCATCGTAGTCCACTAAGAATCTCAGCACAGTCGCCGTCATCGGAGTTGCAGCTAGCACTGGGGTTCCCGCACAAAGAAAGCTCATTCGGGAGGGTCTGCTCCACGAGCCGAGAGGCTGATACATCAACTGACACATAGTCCGAAGTTTATGTATCCAAAAGTTCCATATCGTCCACAGGAACTCAACGCAACAGACGGCGCGTCAATCAGACGCTCGGTCTGAGAGTTATTGGCTTTTTCGTTCCAGGGGCCCAGTTGGTTTTTATGTCAAAACCAACCCGACCATACTCCACCTACGTCCAAACCTCGGGCATAGTGAGTCAAAAGATCCATCTCACTTAGAGGAATCCAATAAAGTCGGCGGCACGTCAATCGGACGTCTGGAGCTCAAGATATCAGCGTTTCCGCTCCGAGGGCCCGGTTGGTTTCGTGTACGAACCAACCCAGTCGAACACAAAGTATTTTGAAACCTTGAGTGCAATATACCAAAATGACCGTCTCGACCCAAGGATCGGATTGCCACTGACGGCGCGTCGTTCAGAGGCCCGTAGCTCAGGTTATGAGAAAAAGACCGGAAAGGTCCGGAAACGGGGGGGGGGGTCTGGGCCCGGACCGACCCGGACCGACCCCCCTGGGTCGGCCGAACTGGGTCGACCCAAACCGGGTCGACTGAACCGGGTCGACCCAACCCGGGTCCGACCTGGCTCGGCCGGCCGGTCCGGCTCCGCTCGGCCGAGCGGCCGAGCAATGTGGGGGGCGCGCATGCCCCCGTGTGACAACACCGCGGCCCTCGCGGGGAACCGCCCTGGTCAACGGACGCGGCGTAGTCACGTCCCGTGTGCGTTGGACCGGCACGGCCACGGGTCCGCTGGCGCCGCCGCCGCCGCGGATGAAGCCGCGGCGGTCCTGCCTGGCGGCACGCCGGGGCGCCGCCGGTGGCTTCCGCGGGCCCCCGGAGTTGCTCCGGTGGTTCAATTTCCTTCTCGTCTGCGCCGCTGCTCCTCTCGGGTCCCGTTATTCACTGCGGAATCATCAAAATGTCTCTGCGGCACGTTTCATCATCGCCCGCCAAATCCGCACAACAACGAAGAACTGTGGAGGGTTGTCGGGCCATGTTCATTTGGCCCGCACCCTCCGCGTTAGATGATACAAACGGGAAGAATAATTCAACACATGAAAAATCAACAAGGCACAATTTTAAATAAATTAAAACTGCACTTTGATCTCGGGCTCTTGTTTTAGAACGAACAACTACTAGAATAAAAAGGTAGTTCTAAATAAAATCCCTACCTCGTCAAGTCGTCGCACGAGAGTTCTTCATGGAATCGACCGTCGCAGAACAAGGGAATCGTTGCGTCGCGGAAGGGCACCGCGTCGTCGTGGAGGGGCGTCGCATCGACGATCTCCGAGGATCAAGAACATACAGATTTAATTTTAATAATTAAATCCATATTGAAGTTATAATCCACACAGAAATTTAAAGAACCGCAAAATCTCACTTCAACGGATGATCAAAGATTGTGTTGCTGAAGAAGGAACGTCGTAGAAGAACGTTGCGGGAGAGTAAACGTCGGCGTTACGGCACACGGCATCGCGTCGTCGATTTCTGTGGGTTCACCATTCTTCGTCGGAGGCCGGCATTCTTCGCGTTCTTCGCATTCTTCGCGAATAAGGTTGAAGGACTTAAGGTTCTGTAAAATCTTCTCAACGAGCAATCCTCAAGATGTCGTGCGTTGGTCTTATTTTATTAATACGCCAACGGATTTCAAACAAGTTAAGAAACGATTAAATTAATTCATATAATTAATTCAGCGAAGATAAACTCCCAATTAATCGGTGCATTAAGAATTTAAGAAAATGCATCAGTTGACCATCATAATGACGGGTTTTTGCGGGTGCGTTACTTAGTGGAAAAGAAACGGTGGGGTTCGTGCGGGCGCCACCTCACAAATATCCTACCAAGAGGGTAGGATATTTTTGGATAGCACCCTATCCGCAACAACTCAGCTTAAGCAGCTTTAAGTGGCTTTCAAGTGTCTTTAAGTGAAATAAAAATAAAATTGTCGCACAACTTTATTTTATCTCATAACATAAAACCCAAAAATTAAAAACCACAACCGAGAAAACGCAACTCCGGAAGAGGCGTTTCTAAGCAAATACCGGTGCTGCGATTTCATCGGTGCCCTCGGAATTTGATTCCGAGCACCGGTTCAAAAAGTTAGAAAAACCCCGCTCGTCCGTTCACTAAACGTACCCGAGCCAAACTTCGGAAAATGATTCCGGGCACACCGGGCCTCGGAATCAGGTGCCGTCAGAAACGGAGTTCTTGTAAAATTCCAAAGAATATTAAGAAAAAAATTTCCTTGAAATTTACTGGTCTTTAAATTACTCCCACCTCAGAGCTTTACATCCCCATAAAGATACATCATAAACTAGGGAAACAAATGTGGGTACTGAGCACGCATATGAGCCTCCCGCTCCCAAGTGCTCTCCTGGAGGTTCCCGTGCTTCCATCAGATGCACAATAGAGGAATCGATCGTCCACATAGGACCCGCTCCTATTGATCCTCGATCTCCACTAGGACCTCCGCAAAAGTCGCCCCATCATCAACAGCCAGCTCCCCATTGTTAATGATATGTGTCGGGTCGTGCACGTATCTCCTCAGTTGAGATACGTGGAAGACGTCGTGCACCCAGTGCAACTGAGGTGGTAGTGCCAGGCGATAAGCCACCTCGCCAATCCTGCTGAGGACCTAGAAGGGTCCAATGAAGCGTGGAGACAACTTTCCACCTCGACCAAATCTCCGTAATCCACATCGAGGTGAGACACGTAAGAAGACGTGGTCACCATCCTCGAACTCTAGTGGCCTCCGCCTCCTGACATCATAAGACTTCTGCTGGCTCTGATCTGTCCTCATCTGCTACTGGATGACCTGGACCTTCTCTGTCATGGCCCGGACCATCTCTGGTCCCACAAGTGCTGACTCCCCAGGGTCTGTCTAGCACAAAGGAGATATGCAAGGTCTGTCGTACAATGCCTCGTATGGTGCCATCCTGATGGTAGAGTGGTAGCTGTTGTTGTACCCGAACTCCACCAAGGGTAGGTGGTCCTCCCAGCTACGACCAGAGTCGAGGACACATGCGCGGAGCATGTCCTCGAGAGTCTGAATGGTCCTCTCCGTCTGACCATCCGTCTGAGGGTGAAAGGTTGTGCTCAGACGTAGCTGCGTCCCGAACGCCTCCTGTAACCCCTTCCAAAGTTGGGAAGTAAAACGAGAATCTCGGTCAGAGATGATAGATGATGGCACACCGTGAAGCCGTACAATCTCCTGAATGTAGAGACGCCCCAATCTCTCCACTGAGCCCTGCTCTCGGATGGGTAAGAAGTGTGCCGACTTGGTGAGCCAGTCAACAATCACCCAAATAAAGTCGTGACCTCTGGAAGTGCGTGGAAGTCCAGTCACGAAGTCCATAGATATTCCATCCCACTTTTACTCAGGGACCTCCAAGGGCTGTACCAAGCCAGCTGGTACCTGATTCTCTGCCTTCACCTGCTGGCAGGTGAGGCATCGAGAAACGAACTCTGCCACAACCTTCTTCATGATCAGACACCAGTGTTGTCGTCTGAGGTCCTGGTACATCTTCGCCACTCCAGGATGTACCGCCAAAGGAGAAGTGTGAAACTCTCTCAGCACCTCCTCTCGTAATGTGACTGATACCAAGGTACATCCTCTGAAAATGATGTCGTGCTCTACTCTAATGGAGAAGCCATCAGGTGCCTGTCCTGAGGATATCTATGCATGCCACGTCTCACAGTCAGCATCCCCACGTTGTGCCTCTCTGACCTGCTGTAGTAGTGGAGGGGTGACTGTGAGAGACTGAAGGAAGGCTGCTCCGTCCCTATCCACAAAGGATATCTGCAAGGTGACTAGCTGCTCTATCGCATCCTCAAGTAGCTGGATGCCCGTCCTCCTGCTGAGAGCATCGGCTACCACGTTCCCCTTCCCAGGAGTATAGACTATCTCAAAGTCATAGTCCTGGAGGAACTCGAGAAATCGCCGCTGTCTCAGGTTCAGGTCCTTCTGAGAGAAGATGTACATGAGACTCTGATGGTCAGAAATGACTGTAAAGCGCTCGCCCATCAGATAGTGTCGCCATGTCTTCAGAGCGAAGACCACTACTGCTAACTCCAAGTCATGGGTAGCATAGTTCTGCTCATGCAGTCTCAACTGACATGATCCATAGGCGATCACTGCCCGCTCCTACATCAGGACGCATCCGAGTCCGGTCCCTGATGCATCATAGTAGAATACGTATCCAACTCTCTCCTCAGGCAACCTCAAGATAGGTACGTTGGTCAATCTCTGTCTCAGCTCTTGGAAGCTCTGCTGACATCTGTCTGACCACACAAAGGGTTTCCCCTTCTTCGTCAAATCTGATAGTGGCGCCACAACTCTGGAGAAGTCCGGCACAAACCTTTAATAGTATCCGGCTAGACCCAAGAAACTCTGTACCTCCGTCACGCTCCTCGGTGGCTCCCAAGCTAGCACTGCCTCGATCTTTGTGGGATCCACTGCAACTCCCGCCTCAGAAATGACGTGCCCCAAGAAGTGGACCTCATGTAACCAGAACTGGCACATCAAGAGCTTTCCATAAAGCTGGTGCTCTCGGAGTGTGTCTAGTATAACCCGCAAGTGGTAGGCGTGCTCCTCCTCCGTGGTCGAGTACACAAAAATGTCGTCGATGAAGACTACAACAAATCAATCGAGGTATGGCTGGAAGATCCTGTTCAGGAGGCTCATGAACACTGCTAGAGCATTGGTTATGCCGAATGGCATAACCAAGAACTCATAGTGGCCATAACGACACATGAAGGCCGTCTTCTGCACGTCCTCGTCTCGAACTCTGAGCTTATGATAGCTTGACCTGAGGTCTATCTTTGAGAAACACCTTTCTCCCTTGAGCTGATCGAAGAGATCATCAATCATTAGTAGCGGATAACTATTCCTCATTGTCACCTGGTTCAGGTGACGATAGTCGACACATAGTCACAAGTTCCCATCCGCCGTCTTGGCGAAGAATATCGGGGAAACCCAGGGTAAAACACTGGGTCAGATGAACCCCTTGCCCTGCAAGTCCTCCAACTGTACCTGTAGGTCTCGAAGCTCAGCGGGGGCCATCCGATACGCTGGAGTGGATATCGGGGCTGTCCCGGGGTACAGATCAATATAAAAGTCTAACTCTCTACGAGGTGGTAGTCCAGGAATGTTGTCGGGAAAGACATCCGCATATTGATCCACCACTACAGGAAAACTAGGACTCCGCACGTCCACTGCTCCTAGGATGAGTCTAGCCAGCTGATGAGTAATGGGTTTCCCTCTCTTCTACGAAAGTCCATCTTGTGCTGCAAAGGCTCCCTTCTCACCAGTGATGGTGATCCTGCTCCCATCGGTGCGTACACATCGCACCTTGCGCCTAATACAGTCAATCTGAGCATGGATTGTAGATAACCAATCCCTGCCCAAGATGACGTCGTAAGGCCTCAACGCCACTACAAGAGGATCCCAGCCGAAGCTCTCGCCTCCAAGAGTAAGCTCACACTGCCGGCACCAGTGAGTAATCGTCGAGTCTGCTCCCGTAGGGGTCTCTAGCCGTAAGGATCGATCCAACGGCTCTGTCGGAATCTCCGAGCTCCGAACAAGGGCAGTGGCTATGAAAGAGTGACTCGCTCCGGTGTCAATAAGAATTGCAGCAAGGGTGGAATAGACAGAGATCATACCCCGAATCATCTCGGGCGTTCTGTGGTCGTAGGCCTCCACTGCCTGGAGTTGTGCCTGTCTCTGCCCGCCAACTCCCGGTGGTCGGGGTGGCCTCCTGGTGGTGGTGGGGGTAGAGCCGCAAAGCGTCGCCCACCACCCGTTGCTCGGCCAACTCCTTTGCCTCGTCCGCCTCCTCCCTGCAGACCGCCACGGCCGACCCGCTGCCTCTGCCTGGGTGGCCCCTCCACCGTCTACTGCTCCTCAGCACGGCGGGTCGGGTAGTCACGAGCCATGTTGCCCTGCCCACCGCATGCGTAGCACAGCCTGCCTCTTGAAAGACTGGCTCCGCACTGTGTGCCCCGCACTGCTAAGCCAGTGTCCCGAGATCATTTTCCGGAAGGTCTGGTCTGCCTGGACCCATGTGTCATCCGTTGGCTACCTGCTGCCGAAGACTCTGCTACCTGCCGCCCTGCGGTAGGTCTCGCTGTGGACTCAGCCAGAAAGCTCTCGATCAGAAGGGCTCGCTCCAGCACTCCTTCCTGAGTCGGAATGCTGAGGGAGATCAGCGATGCCCTGATCTTGTGTCTCAAACCCTGCTCAAAGGTCCGGGCCCAGAAGAAGGGGTCTCGTACCATATCTGTTGATTAGCGAGAAAGATCGGTAAACCTCACCGCATACTGGGCGACCGTCAAGCTGCCCTGCCGCAGCTGAAGAAGCTCCTGGATGCGCACCGCACAGAGGGTAGCCTGGATGAACTCTGAGAGGAAGAGGCTCTCAAAGTACGTCCAGTGAAGAGATGACTCGTTGTGCACCTGGAGCATCAAGCTCCACCATCGGGCCGTTGCTGCATGCAGTAGGCTCACCGCGAGGATCACCATGAGGTCTACTAGTGTCCTCACTAGCCGGAAAACTCGCATCATTGCCTTCAGCCAGTCCTCGGCTGTCTGGGGGTCCATCTCCCCACGAAACCTAGGCGGTCGCTGGCGCTGGAACTCATGTAGAGCTCCAAGGCGACGTGCATCATCAGCGGCCGGGGCGGGGAGCATCGGTAGCTCGATGGGTAAAGGTACCACTGGTGCCTCTACTGTCAAAGGGCCCTGTACCGAGGCCTCGTCACTCGGTGGGATGTCGTCACGCTCTACTCTCGGAACCCTAGCTGGCTGCCATCGTGGGGCCATACTGAAAAGGAAACCAGTGCGCCATGGTCAGAACAATATACCAGGTGAGCTGATACAAAGTAATCTCAAAGAAAACTTGAAACACACATGCAATCAATGTTTTCGTTCATTAAGTCGAAAACCAGAAGTCAGGGTACTGGTGTACGGATACGTCGGCCGCCGCACCAACACTGGGTTCCCTGGACTGATAACCACACTCAATACGCTTATCACTATTGCTTCACCTAGAAGAAAGATCAGAGTCTGCGGTATAACCGACCACCTCTGATACCAATTTGTCACGACCCGTCCTCAGGGCCCGTGCCGTGACTACACCAAGACCACCTTCCATTGGCCAGGGGCTGGAGACTAGCACCAAGGCGTAAATCATGATAAATATGGAAGGCATTGCCTTTGTAAGGTAAACAACCATCACAGAGTAAGCAAGCAGAAAGAGTAAACACTACGTAAAAACTGTAACAAGCTGTGCTGAAAGTAAAGGGGACCAGAAATACAAGCCCAACTGTAAAGTAAAACTGAAGAGGGGAAAACTTCAACTGAAAAGAAAAGCCGCAACGTCGAGCCGTCCCATGGAAGTCCCACCTGAAGGGTGAGCACAGATAGCCTCCACAGCTCCTCGGTCCCGTCGTCCGCTCCGATTACACCCCGCCCAGTGGTCCACCTCCAGGTACCGTCCTGCTCCGCAAACCTCGACCACGATCAGCGCTGTCTGTCGTCTGCAACCAACACAATGAAGTGCGGGCATAGCCAGTGCAGGGGTGAGTATAAGCTACTCAGTAGGGAACCCGAGACCCTCGAAAGTCTCCCGAAATCCACAAAGGATAAAACACAATGGAAAGATACAATCACGAAGTAACATCCGACTCTGCTTAGGTATATGCCCATACATATACCTAAGTCATCAATTCCCGTTCGACTCCAACACCTGAGCCCAAGCACAACCCAGTCCATACAGGAAAGAAAAACGTAAACCCACACAGGATATCACAACACAATCCACGAATGAGAGAAAAATTAATTCACATAGGATAGCTCAACACAATCCACAAAGGAGAGTAAACAGTAAATCCACACAGGATAGCTCAACAAAATCCAGAATGGAGAGTAACACAGGATTCAACTCACACAGGTATAATTCTTCGTATGACGATAAAGATGATCACTGATCCATCTAAGTCGTCAGAACCACAAAGGATCGATAGGTACTAACCCCCGCAATGACCCTCACAGGATCGGACCCACACAGGATCAATAGGTAACTAACCCCTACAAAGACCCACACAGGATCGGGCCCACACCGGACCTGTAGGCCCTGGCTCACACAGAACCGCTGAGCGCTGACCCACACAGGATCAGATCCACACAGGATCTGTAGCACTGATCCACGTAGGATCATTGAGTGCAGTAGTCATCGCAGTCCACAGAGGATCTCTGCATGGTCGTCGTCGCAGTCCACTGAGGATCTCAGCATAGTTGTCGTCGTCAGAGTCTCAGCCAACACTAGGGTTCCCGCACATAGAAAACTCGTTCGGGAGGGTCCGCTCCACAAGCCGAGAGGCTGATATATCAACTGACACATAGTCCAATGTTGATGTATCCAAAAGTTCTGTATCATCCACAAGAACTCAATGTAACAGACGGCGCGTCAATCAGACGCCCGGTCTGAGAGTTATTGGCCTTTTCGTTTTAGGGGCCCGGTTGGTTTTTAAGGCAAAACCAACCCGACCATACTCCACCTGCGTCCAAACCTCGGCCGGAGTGAGCCAAAAGTTCCGTCTCACTTAGAGGAATCCAACATAGTCGACGACACGTCAATCGGACATCCGGATCTCATGATATGAGTGTTTCCGCTTCGAGGGCCCGGTTGGTTTCGTGTATGAACCAACCCGGCCGAACCGAAAGTATTCTGAAACCTTGAGTGCGATATACCGAAACGTCCGCCTCGATCCAAGGATTGTGTTGCCGCTGACATCGCGTCGTTCAGAGTCTCGTAGCCGTGGTTATGAGAAAAAGACCAGAAAGGTCCGGAAACGGGGGGGGTGGTCTAGGCCCGGACCGACCCCCCCTGGGTCGGCCGAACAGGGTCGACCAAAACCGGGTCGACCCGACCCGGGTCCGACCGGGCGGGAGCCGGTCCGGCCAGGCCAGGGCGTGGCCCGGCATGACCGGTCGGTCCGGCACAGCTCGGCTGAGCGGCCGAGCAATGCGGGGGGCACACATGCCCCCGCGTGACAACACCGCGGCCCGTGCGGGGGGCTACCCTAGTCAACGGAAGTAGCATAGCCGCGTACCGTGTGCGTCGGACCCGCGCGGCCGCAGCTTCAGCCGCGGCGGCCCTGTCCAGCGGTGCGCCGGGGAGCCATCTCCCCCCGGCCGCCGGCGCCGCCGCGCCGGCGACCCGCAACACCAGTGGCTTCTGCGGGCCACCGGAGTTGCTCTGGTGGTCCGATTTCCTTCCCATCTGCGCCGCTGCTCCTCCCGGGTCCCGTTCTTCACTGCGGAATCATCAAAATTTCTCTGCGGCACGTTTTATCATCGCCTTCCAAATCCGCACTGTAACGAAGAACTGCGGAGGGTCGTCGGGCCATGTTCGTTTGGCCCGCACCCTCCGTGTTAGATGATACAAACGGGAAGAATAATTCAACACATGAAAAATCAACAAGGGAAAATTTTAAATAAATTAAAATTGCACTTTGATCCCGGGATATTGTTTTAGAAGTAACAACTACGGTAATAAAAAGGTATTTCCAAATAAAATCCCTACCTCATCAGGTCGTCGCACGAGAGTTCTTCACGGAATCGACCGTTGCGGAAAAATGCAATCGTTGCGTCGCGGAAGGGCGTCGCATCGTCGCGGAAGGGCGTCGCATCGACGATCTCTGAAGATCAAGAACATACAGATTTAATTTTAATAATTAAATCCATATTGAAGTTATAATCCACAATGGAATTTAAAGAACCACACACTCTCACCTCAACGGATGATCGAAGATTGTGTTGCAGAAGAAGAAACATCGCAGAAGAATGTCACGGGAGAGAAAACCTCGGCGTCGCGGCACACGGCGTAACGTCATCAATTTCCGCGGGTTCGGCGTTCTTCGTCGGAGGCCAGCGTTCTTCGCGTTCTTCGCGAAGAAGGTTGAAGGACTTAAGGTTCTGTCAAATCTTCTCAACGAGCAATCCTCAAGATGTCGTGCATTGGTCTTATTTTATTATTATGCCAAAGGATTTCAAACAGGTTAAGAAATGATTAAATTAATTCTTAGAATTAATTCAATGAAGATAACTTCCCAATTAATTGGTGCAATAAGAATTTAAGAAAACTCGTCGTTTGACTTTCATAATGACGGGTTTTCGCTGGTGCTTTACTTAGTGGAAAATAAACGGTGGGGCTTGTGCGGGCCCCACCTCAAAAATATCCTACCAAGGGGGTAGAATATTTTTGAATAGCACCCTATCCGCAACAAATCAGCTTAAGCATCTTTAAGTGGCATTCAAATGGCTTTAAGTGAAATAAAAATAAAATTGTCGCACAACTTTAATTTATCTCATAACTTAAAACCCAAAAATTAAAAACCACAACCGAGCAAACGCAAGTCCAGAAGAGGCGTTTATAAGCAAATACCGGCGCTGTGATTTCATTGGTGCCCTCGGAATTCGATTCCGAGTACCAGTTCAAAAGTTAGAAAAACCCCGCTCGTCCGTTCACTGAACGTACCCGAGCCAAACTTTGGAAAATGATTCCGGGCACACCGGGCCTCGGAATCAGGTGCCGTCAGAAACTGCATTCCTGTAAAATTCCAAAAAAAATTAAGAAATAAATTTCCTTGAAATTTACGGGTCTTTACAATATTACTGTTTATTTTTTTTTAATTAAAATAACATAGTGAAAATTTAAATTTTGAAACATTTAAATTATTTGTAATAACTTTATGAAATTTTTTTAAGAGTATTGACATGGAAGAATAAGATCATCAACCAAATATAAAATAATGTTATTTATTATTTGAAAACATTTTATTGATCATTTTGAGTACGAAAGAGAGTAAAATGGTACAAATACATAAAGAATATATAAATAACATATATATAAGAATATATATATTTTATAGTAAATAATAACTTTAAAATTTCACTCAAAATAAATTTAATGATGATAATTTTGATAAAATTATATTGTAACATAAACACATTACCTCAAGTCCCTTTTTACTTTATAAGCAATAAAATATATTATATATATATATAACCCATATTAATGAACCATATTAATACATATATTAATTTTTACTACTACCTAATAATTTCCAATTTTTAGTTTATTAATAATTTCTAAATTAAAATGATCATTTGAGTGAAATCCTATCTGCTTTCATTGCTTGTTTTGATTCGAGGGTAATAGAACTTGAATATTGGTCTTGGTTTCATCATATAGATTACTTCAATAATGAAAATTTTCTAATATTTATTCATTATATATACTATTTTGATCATTTATAAGAATCTATTATGAAAAAATAATCACAACACATTGTGGGGACAGTAGTACATACGTATACATGAGTGATGATTTCACTTTTCAATGGATGGAACAAAAGAAAAGAAAAGTATTATTAAGATTTTAATAATTCAAATTATATAATTAAAATCATGTATATTTATTAAGTATATCTTTATTACCGTCCATCTAATATAGAAATGAAAGATACATCGCAGCACTTCGTGGAGATGTTAGTATACACTTATGCATGAGCAGAATTATCATTTTCTATCAGATATAAAGGTAAGATGGTAGATAATATATTATAGTTATAGAAGAATAATTATTTAAAAAATATAATATATAAATATTAAATCCATGATAATAAAAATAAATTAATTATGGTTATGGAAAACTAATCATACCACTATGATGAGGCGGTAGTCCACACATACACACGAGTGATAATTTTGTTTCCAATTTGATGTAAAGGAGCTCGAAAATGGTTTATTTTGTGTCATAATGAAAATTAAGTATACGTAATATACTTAATTAATCATTTTTTATGTATAACATATATTTTTAGGTGATAAATTATGAAATAAAATTTCAAGTAAAATGTTAAGAGTTATACCTCTTCATTGAGAAACCACCATTGCCATACACATTAAGCATTGAATGTGTTGCATTATATTCAAAATATGATCGAAAAGATGTGTATAAGTATTTCAGTAATGTATTATATTAGTTATGGGATTCCCTTTACGGTCATGAAATTTTAGTAATAGATGATATGAGGTGTCCATTTATGAAGGAGGGAGATGACACACTTGGAATCTTTCAAATTATTAAAATATATTAATGACTTACTCAAGTAAATTGGTTCAAAAAATGCCAAAATTTTAATATGATTTGTATAATTTAAACTTTACATCAACCAATAAAATTAAATCATGTGTTTTGTGACATTTTAAACCTTTTCTCTTAGTTTAACCCAAGTAAACCAGTTTTAACATTAACTGTGGTAATAAGTTTTTTTTTGTTTTTACTATTCATTATTATATATTGTCTAAATGAAAATACTATATAATTTTAATCATTCTAAATCATATAATTTAATTAATTTTTAAATATTTAGTTATATAAGATTAAATTTTTTATCTTAAAATATGTGTGCAAAATATGATAAAATCTTTTTTAGTAAAATTTACCTTTAAGAAGAAAATTGTGTTTAACTTTATTTATTGTCTATTTAATAATATTAGATGAATGTTAAATTTTTTTATTGAATATATTAGAATTTTTTTGATTAAAATAATTTAAAATATTGATTAATAATAAAACACACCATGTCTATATAAACACTTTTTTTATAAAAAACATATATTTTTACCTTAAAATGATTTTATTTAATTTCATACAAATTAATAACCAGTGAATTAATTTTATTTATTTGTAAAAAATATTTTTTCAATATTTTCCTTCGTATTCATACTTTCCAATCCAACATATTGACATTAAATGCCATAATAAATAATAATATTTAATGAGAATACAACGATTTCTTTAAACTGAGGGTGGTGTGTAAAAATATTTATCAAAGAAATTATATTAATTTAAAGACAAATATCTCATAAAATCTGAAGGTAATAAATTATAACCCTTTTATGATAATCTTTCCCTTGAAATTATAACACTTGGATATAAAAAATGAGTATACTTTTACCTCATCATTCAATATAGATTCCTCAAATTTATAGTTTCACTACAAATCTTTTACTAGGTGAGTGGTATTATTTCTTGAAGATATATTTGTTTAATCAATAATATCCATGAGTTATTCCCCATATGGGATATAATGGTAGAGTTTTATGGCCTATGAGTTCAATTTATGTGAAATATTAGGTATTTACTTCTTAAAAAAAGATACCGAGAACACATAGTGAACTTGGTAGAGATTCGGTGGAAGTGACAAGTGATAAGAAACCATCCCAAAATGATCGAAAATCTTGATCAAAAAAAACAAACACGGGGATAAAATTTCCCCAATTTTTTTAAATCCTTTAATTATTCCATGGAGATTATCGTAAGTTTTCATTTTTACAAACTTAAAACTTCTGGTCTCACAGATGCTTGTTAGTATTCTTTTCTATTGACTCCGAGATTCAATGATGTATAAATGAATTTCCATAAACTTATATACCATTTATTAATATTTCTTATGTCACCATATATTTATTTATCCATATCTATACCAACATGTTGGAGTTATACACTTTCTTCCAAAGACTGATTTATAAGAATCTATCAGTATTCTTGAGTGAAGGCTATTGTTGTATGAATATTATTCCAATGGAAGAAATTATTCCCAACCACCTTTGAAATCCATATAGAAATATTTGAACATTTATTATAATTTTTAATGGTCCTATAAGATTAACCATATTTATGAGGATGATATGCAGTATTGAAACTCAACATTTTTTTCAAAGATTACTGAATACTTCTCTAGAACATCATGGTAAACCATAAATACCGATCAGATATAGAAAATTATAGTACCCTATGTAACCTTAAAACTAACTTAATGTATATCTTAGAAAGATTATCAAGTAAAAAATCTAATTTGATTGTAATTAAATATTAGTTTTTCACTATAATATGGATTTCATGTGAATTATCATTGTGCCCTTTTGATGTTTTGGGGAGTTAGATGAGAAAACCCATGTTAATGTTCTCCCATTTCAATTATGGTATGGGTAATGATTTCGAAATCCCCCTTGATTTTTTTCTCTTAGCCTTAACTTTCTAAAATACCATGAATTGGGATACATATTCTAGAAAATCTATTTTCACATTATCCCATCATAAATATACTTTCATACCTATTTACATCTTCATACATTTGGGATGAATAACTATTTATGAACTATAAGATTCATCCACCCCATCCTCCTCAAAGTATGGTATTCATGGGACACATTATCATTTCTCTAACCTTATCAGTCCAATATATTCTTGGTTGAAGTCAAGATTATTCCACACCTTCTTTGGTAGTTACATATCCACCTTTTGGGCCTCTTTAATCCTCATATTTTGGGGGCTTTGAACATTTATTTAATAAAGATATTATTTTTTCCATTTACTCATGATTTTGAGATATATATTCTTAGAATACATTAATATTGGCTATATTTCAATCCTCATGATGGATAAACTAGAAGAGTTTTTATAACTCAATGAAAAAACCATGATTTCACCTTCTTTGGGTGGTAGTGTATTGGGAAGACATCATAATTAGTCAACTCTAATAATTTCATTTTTTTTATAATAAACTATTTATGTATTAATATATGCATAATTTGTTTTTAATCAATTTATATATCACACCATTCACTATAGTAAAAATTCCTCCATATTTTCAGTTAAAAATTTACAACTTCCAACTACCAATCATGAGTCACATATTTTTTCTCATGAATTTTATATTAGTGTGAGGTTTAATATATCACCATAAAATATTTATTAGAACACATCCCAATACATTATTTAATGAATCATTAAATAACATAAATCCTTTTCCATTATATTGTAGTGCAATCAAAGTTGCATTGACTAAACTTCTTTTCAAATCCTTGAAATGTTTTGCACATTTATCTATCCAAAGGAACATGGATAACATCGATGAGAACATGGTTAGTAAATTATAAAGATATTAAAAATCTATCACAAAGTGTATATATTATCCCTCTATCCTAAAAATAACTATAGATATTAGTTTTCAAAGTTAGTCTAGGCCATTATTTAAAAAACATCAATATTTAAATGATACACTGATATTCCAAAAATTTAGATTAGATGACCCAATATTGTGACTTACTATTGAAAAAATTCACACTTGGTAACTTTTTCATAAAACGTATCATTCATCAATGTCTTCATAACACTACTCACATGTTCTTCGTACTCTTCCTTACTCTATAAATGTATAATATTTTCATTTAAAAATACTACCATAAACTAATCAAGGTAATTTATAAAGACTATTTTTTAAATCCGTAAATTTTTCGAGGGAATTGGTATGATTAGATGACATTACTATAAACTCATAATGAGCATACTAGATAAAGAGGGTTGATTTGGGAGTATTCGTCTTCTTGACACTCAATTGATGATATCCCAAATGAAGACCAATCTTTTAAAAATATTAATCTCTACATAATTGATCACAATGATCATTGATATGATGTAGTGGATAATTCATATTAATAGTGATCCAATCATGTTATCAATAATTATTTTGAAAATTCATTTAACTATCATTATTCCTACAAAAAGAAAATGTTCACCCTATGGTGACGTACTCGAGCATATAAATACCCTTTCAAAATTCTCGTGATATTTCTTATTTAATTACTACAACATGATCAAGTCCATTTTATAAAGAGTATGTGAAATAGTTGTAGAACCTTGTATGAGTTGTATGGAAAAATATACCTTATTATTAGAGGCATGATTAGGAAAGACATTAGAAAATACTTTATCACTATCCTGACAATAGAAATATCATTTAGGTTGAGTTTCTTCCCAATAACATGAGATAAATACCTATCAGAAATATGTAGTAATACCCATACAATGTATGTAACATCCATTGAAGTTCACATTCATCCTCGAATTGAAATACAGTCAATGTTTGATATGAAATATCAAATGTGACATCCATTTCAAGATACAAGATATGGGATCTATAAATATAGATCCAATCCATTCCCAAAATCACATAAAATTTAACTATATGTAGAATCATGTGATTTACGAGAAGTATATTCCCAAATAGTTATATCTATCAGGAGCTATTGACTTGAGATATGATCATCATACTATTTTGAGAATCTAATGCTACCTAAACATATGATCATTTAGTTGGTGACTTGATCCCCTTATAAAGCTATATAGATATTAAAGTGTGGGTAGATTAGGAATAAAATAAAACATTTTATGTTCTAGAGTGGTTAGTAAAGGGACCTTTCCCCACCATATTCTTGTGACCCCATTTAGTAGTAGTGATAACATGAAATTTTACATTATATTTTCTATTAATAGGTTACAAATCCCCATTTTCATCATTAACCATCGTATTTTTACACAAATTGGAATAATTTTCATACTCTTTTCAAAAATACAATTTTTGGGCAGGAGAGGCATTTTTTTGATCTTTTTCATTGTTCATTTAATTGAATAGACACCTCACATAAGTTCAGTGTAACACAAAATGTTTTCCAAATCAATTTAAAATATATTGAATGCAACACTGTGCCTTTAAAAAGAAAACACATTGTTATAGTATATAGTTTAAACTGTTCCTCTAAACATAATTATTTTGCTCTTGTAATTTGAACATCGAAAAATTGTCCTGCACAGTTGTGATCCTAAATATATTTAGAATCTGATAGGATCAACTAATATTTTTGGTGAATAGTAACTTACCATTATCAATAATAACTTATGCTTAAGATTATTATTTTACCTTTATTAATTGAATCCTCACCCATGTATGTATAAATTAAATTTTCACACCATATAAATGAGGGAGAATATTTTAAAAAGTAATATCTAATAGTTTATATTTTGATAAGTATTAAATTATTAATTAAAATTTAAAATTAAAAAAATTATTTAAAATAATTTTAATTTTTCTAAAATGTATTCTTCAATGAACAATTTTTTGTCATGTTATTTAAGGATAATTTTATGGGACCTCAGTTAATTTTTGAATTTATTATAAAATTAGTTTTAAATTCAAAATATATATTTTTCATGTAAAAAGAAATATTGTTTAAAAATTAAATATCTATTATTTAAAAAGATATTTTGATTAGATTGAGTTCTATTTTTTATTCTACACTGTATAAATTTTTTTACATGGACTTTTGTGATTTTTCTAAAATACTTGAATTTTTGGGGAATAGTGATATTCGACAATTTACAAAATATGATTTATAAATGAATTTCATCATCATTACTGAGTAATGGATGATGTAATGGACATTTTTTCAATATCAAATTCACCTATTCCAAATTTTTTTACCATAATCTAACACTATTGATTTTATTGTTAAAAATAATAACATAATGTATAAGATATTAAAAATCACTCATCCACTCCACTATAAAAACCGACCCTCACTCTTTCTTATTTTTACTACTCTATACTTTGAATATTCTAAATTTTCAACCCAAATAATCATCCC
Source organism: Viscum album (assembly GCA_963277665.1). Lineage (NCBI taxonomy): Eukaryota > Viridiplantae > Streptophyta > Magnoliopsida > Santalales > Viscaceae > Viscum > Viscum album. The sequence continues at coordinate 1,790,840,886 of OY728146.1, forward strand.
TATTATCTCTCCACATCCCTGAGATATTTTTCATTCCAAAAAACCAAAATCCTTTCTCTTGAGAAGGTTCTCAAGGAGGAGTACGCCAGAGGTAAAATCCTATTCCTTTTATCCTTTTAATTTTGTTTATATTCCTTATTTAATTTTTATATCCTCATCTCCTCTATAAAAATGTTCATGGTAACTCCATTATCATCAATATAACTGAATTATATCATGGTAATGAATTATCCAACATCAATATCCTTACTCTCTGTTTTTCTCTCTCTCTCTTATAAAAATAAAATCATCGTCCAAGAGGTGCCGATTTACAACCTTTGTGGATGATGAAGTTTCATTTTTAAATTTATTCATCAAGGATGGACATAAAACCATTTTTATGGTTGAAACCGATCCAAAATTATGCATTATATCTTATGTAATGATTTTGGACCCATAATTTATACAAGATATTAAATAATAGAACAAAACTAGTTCTTTTTGATCGACAAACCTCCAATAAAATTTAAACAATTATTACTAAATGTTTTATGTAATGATTCATAATCAAAATATATAAATAATTGACACTTAAAACCATTTACACTAATTTATGTTCATCGATATCATATAAATTAAATTGTTGAGAATTATACCCTTTACACATGAACTTCCATTATCATATACAACTATACCAATCATGAAAACCAAGGAAATGAAGGCTCCTGAGCTATAAATTTTTATTTTATAACCCCTAAAAAGTACATAAATTGACATAAACAAATTATTAAAAATAAAATATACATGAATAAAGTTCATAATTAAATAATTAATGGATTTAATTTTATTATATCAGATGTTAAGGTCCAGTGCAAAACACATTCTGACACAATGTAAGGGTTTTCTACCAGAACCTCTATTTTATCACATGTTACTATTTGTCTCACATAATCCTAATTAAATTTTTATGTATTCTTATGTACTAATAATACATTATGTTGTAATGTTATATATATTTTTATTTATTAGAATCCATTATTATTTTAGGGTTATTTAATTTTTTTTAGAAATATCTTAACCAATTATAGTTGATAAACAAGCCTGATTCAAGGGAACTTCTCAAATTCATACCTATTTTAATGTGAACTATATAATATTTTTTATTGGAATTTTTTTATAAAACCGTTAATTTAGTCATGGAAAAAAGGAAATTTCTAGTTTTATGCAAATAATTTTCCAAATGAACTATTCTTTTCAAAGTAAAAGTGTAATTTTGTCAAAAATTCCTCTATGATTTTATTGGAGTATTTTTGTTTATTTCAACACCTATATTTAATTTCGTGTCTTATTGATGTTAATATACTATGATTATCATATATCATATTTCAATAAATGGTTAATTATCAGTTTGACTTTTGATGTTCTATCTCGATACCATTAACCATACTACTTAAAATTGTAAGTGTTTATGTGTACAAATTAGAGGATGCAATTTAATATGTTCATTTTGTTTATGTTTATCCCATTTATTATGAGGAATGCATTTCACATAGAAATTGATAGGTGGGGACATCTATAACCACACTATGTATTTGTACATCAAATGAGAAAAAATAAAATTGGGTTTGGGATGAGGTGTTACCCTAGTATATTCAGACATCTCAGCTGAGATCGTGACAATATGTTTTAGATGTTTGATAATTTTCCTTCCATCATTATGGTATCACTAAATGATAAACCATGTGATCATTCAACTAGTTGAATATCAATGGTTATGTTTCATTCTACTATGATCATTTATATGGCTATATTTAATCTGATTACATTCCTTCTATATTATGATAAAGTATACTTTTTAAGGAATGTGTTTTCAGTTGTTCACTATAGGTGGTGTTAATTTTTATAATAAATTTCACTATATTACTTACCCTTTTAGAGAATCTGAGATCACCCATTTGTTATGTTTTTTCCTAGGTTTTGAAGATGAATATTATGAGTTATTTATTGGGATAATATAAGAGTCATATGGATTTGATGTTATGTATTTTATTTCAAGTAGTAATGTTGAACTTATGTTTGTATATTTTTTTCCAAAACAATAAAATAATTCAATCCATTGAGTTATGACATTCTTGTAATCCTAAAAATAATAAAAAAAATAAGGCATTGGGTAATTTCTACTGGGGTCAGGTTCTTATTGGTGGTATTAGAGGAAGTTTATTTAAAAAATTAGAAACTACATTTAGGTAATGTAGATTGGAGAACAAAACCCATTATTTAACTTTGAAGATAATCATAGAATAACATCTTAGAATAATGGTAAAGAAGATAATATATGGATCTTCCTAGAAAATACATCCCTATCTAAATACTATAAGTATACATGGTTCTAAAATATATGTACCTAGGAGTAACAACTCTGACAAGGTGTTTTAGGATTGAGTTGGGGTAACTTAATAAACAAAAATGTGATTTTTCACACATAGTTTGACTCTCCCGGGGGATATACTTATGAAAATTCACATCTTATTTAAAATCTATTTTGAAGGATTTATAAGTAAAATTTTCCTCAAAGAAAATGTGTTTATTATTATAAGATTACCAATTCATAGGATTTAAATTTATTTTAACTATTCTTCTAGTTGAGATTATGAAATATGATTAATAATTTAATCTATCATATAAATTATTAAAAAATGGGGCCTAGTAGAAGTATTAGAAACTGCATGAACACATGTATCCCATGTAGGGATTTCCCCCTATGCAAGATAATGATGTTCGTTTTGGAGATGTGACTGGTGTTGAGAAACTTGTAACTATAATGGGATAACTGAATCCGGTTATGAACAAAAACCTAACCCTTATGGATCACCCTGAACCACAATGTGCTGGAGAAGTGTTATAATGAATTATATGACAACAAAATCCATTTTTTAATGGGTATACAAACCCATTCATAATAGAGTAGTGGAAAAATGTCACGACCCGTCCTCGGGGCCCGTGTCGTGACTACCCCAAGCCCGCCTTCCATAGGCCAGGGGCTGGCGACTAGCACCAAGGCGTAAAATCCCAGTAAACAGGGAAGGAATTGCCTTTATAAGTAACAACCACACAGAGTCAGCAAGCGGAAAGTAAAGTGCAGAAAAGTAAAGGGGGCCGGAAATACAAGCCCAACTGTAAAGTACAACTACTGAAGAAAAGACGGCGGCCTCGTGTCGTCCACTGGCAATCCCACCTGAAGGGTGGGTACAGATAGCCTCCAGGCTCCTCGGGTCCCACGTCCGCTCCGAGCACGTCCCGCCCAGTGGTCCACCTCCAGGTACCGTCCTGCTCCACGCCCCAGCCGTGATCAGCGCTGTCCGTCGTCTGCAACCAACACAACAAGGTGCGGGCATAGCCCGTGCAGGGGTGAGTACAACTACTCAGTAAGGACCCCGAGACCCCCGAAGGTCTCCCGAAATCCACAAAGGATATATCACAAAAGAAAGATGCAATCACGAAGTAACATCTGACTCGACTTAGGTATATGCCCATACATATACCTAAGTCCCCAATTCTAGCTCTGCTCACGAGCTCAAGAACAACTCAATCCACAAAGGAAAGCAAGACTCAAATCCACAAAGGAGAGTAAACAGTAAATCCACATAGGATAGCTCAACACAATCCACAAAGGAGAGTAACAGTAAATCCACATAGGATAGTTCAACACAATCCACAAAGGAAAGTAACATAAGATTCAGCTCAACCAGGATTTTCATTATCGAAACCGTAAATGTTGAAGAGCCCCATCTCTGAAGTGTACAGTGGTCCTGTCACGACTCCGAGGTACTGCTCACTAACCTAAGACTGCTGAAGTACTCCTCCTGTCGAGTACCGCGGGTCTGCTGCCAACTACCGGGCGCTCCGTCCGCTGAGGGTCTGCTGCCAAATACCGGGCGCTCACCCAGATAGCCTACTAAGGTACTCCTCCTGTCGAGTACCGCGAGTTTGCTGCCAACTACCAGGCGCTCCATCCGCCGTGGGTCTGCTGCCAACTACTGGGCGCTCCGTCCACTGGGCTAGTCGACTCACTCCAAGTTGAGTCGGTCAAGCAGTCGTCAGGTCTCAGTCATTTACACGGTCTCCGTACTCCGCACGCACGTCTCCACCGTCGCGGGTCTGTCGCTACAACCAAGCGCACACACTCCGTAGAGTATCGCGGGTCCGCCGCTACAACCAAGCGCTCCACCGCCAAGGGTCTGCTGCTGCGTCCAAGCGCACCACCACTGTCAAGTACCACGGGTCTGCCGCTACACCCAAGCGCTCCACCGCTCAAGGTAAAAAGAAGATTTAGCTCGCACAGGTTCGGTAGCACTGTTCCACATAGGATCGCTGAGTGCAGTAGTCGACGCAGTCCACTGCGGATCTCTTGCACAGTCGTCGCCGCAGTCCACGAAGGATCTCTGCTCTGCCGTCGTCGCAGTCCACGGAGGATCTCTGCTCTGTCGTCGTCGCAGTCCACGGAGGATCTCTGCTCTGTCGTCGAAGCCACAGCCAACACTAGGGTTCCCGCACATAGCGAGCTCATTTAGGAGGGTCCGCTCCACGAGCCGAGAGGCTGATACATCAACTGACACGTAGTCCGAAGTTGATGTATCCACAAGTTCCGTATCGACAACAGGATCTCAACGCAACAGACGGCGCGTCAATCGGACGCCCGGTCTGAGAGTTATTGGCATTTCCGTCCCAGGGGCCCGGTTGGTTTTTAGGGCAAAACCAATCCGACCATACTCCGGCTGTATCCGATCCTCGGGCGGAGTATGCCAAAAGTTCCGTCTCACTTAGAGGAAACTACCACAGCTGACGGTACGTCGTTCGGACGTTCGTAGCTCAAGTTATGAGCGTTTCCGCTCCGAGGGCCCGGTTGGTTTCGTGTACGAACCAACCCTGCCGAACACAAAGTCTTCCGAAACCTTGAGTATAATATACCGAAACGACCGTCTCGATCCAAGGATCGCGTAGCCGCTGACGGTTCGTCAATCGGAGGTCCCAGGCCCAAGATATGGGCGAAAGACCGAAGAAGGCCCGAAACGGGGATTCTGGGCCCGGGGCGACCCGGCCCGAACCCCCCCTGGGGTCGGCCGAACCGGGTCGGCCCGACCCGGCTAGGCCGGGTCCGGTCCGGCCTGGGCGCGGCCCGGCCGACCGGACCGGCCGGCTCGGTCTTCGGCCGAGCGGCCGAAGAGCCGCTGCGGGTCAAACCCGCGGCTTTGGGAGAAACGCGGCCTGCGCGGGTCGCGTGCTGGTGGCCGGACCGCGGACGCGGTCCGGCGGTTCGCCGTCGCCGCGGCTCGGCCGCGGCGGACTCCTCCGGCGGCGCGTCGGGCGCCGCCGCCTCCGGTCGCCGGCGCCGCCGTCTCCTTCCGCGGGCCGCCGGAGATGCTCCGGTGGCCCGATTTCTTTCCCGTCTGCGCCGTTGTTCCTCCCGGGACGCGTCCTCCATTGCGGAATCAACAAATGGCCCTTGCGTCGTGTTTTTGCCGTCGCCCGCCAAATCCGCACAAAAAGGAAGATCGGCGGAGGGTTGCCGGGTCTTGTTCGTTAGACCCGCACCCTCCGCGTTAGTCAAAATCAACGGGAGAAACAAGAAAGAAACCAATCAACAATTTTAAATAAATTTAAAATTGTTCCGTGATCGGTTCCTTATTTTAAAAGAAATAAAATCATGGGGAAGGAAAAATAAAATATTCCAATCAACCCTTACTTTGTCGTCGACGTCGGACGAGAGGTCGTCGCGGAATTGCTCGTCGCGGAAGAAGGGGATCGTCGCGTCGTCGCGGTATCCGGCGTCGCGTTGCCAATCTCCGGATCAAGAACAAACGGATTTAATTAATTAAATCCGTTGTTATTGAAATTAAAAAGGGAGAATTAACGATCCGGTTCTTACCTTAGTTGCCGAACGAGGATCGGCTGCGGAAGAAGAGGCGTCGCCGAAGAACGTCGCAGGTAAAGCTCATCGACGTCGCAGATCTCGGTGTGCGTCGTCGAATTTCGGTCACCGGCGTTCTTCGCGTTCTTCGCGTTCTTCGCGTTCTTCGCGTTCTTCGCGTTCTTCACGTTCTTCGCGGGGAGAGTGGAGGCTCATAGGAATTGCACAACGATAGCAATCCTCCAAAATAGACAAGTTTGTCTATTTTATTATTTTGCCAACAAACGTAAAACGCGTAAGTAACGACCCATTTAATTCAATGAATTAATTCAACGAGCGAAACAGCCCATTTAATTCACGAAAGAAACCGCCCAATTAAATGGTCTGTTAAGAATTAAATAAACGCGTCGGTTGACTTTTCAGTTTCTTTGACGTGTTTTCGCGGGTGCGTTACTTAGCGAAAGAAACGGCGGGGCTCGTGCGGGCCCCACCGCACAAATATCCTACCAAGGGGGTAGGATATTTTTTGGATAGCATCCTATCCAGTTCAACTCAGTTCAAGCCGCCCTTAAGTGGCTTCAAGTGGCTTCCAAGCAGCTTAAGTGAAATAAAATAAAGTTGTCGCACAAACTTTATTTTATTTCTGACTTAGAGCCGCAAAATTTAAAAACCACGTCTGAGCAAACGCAACTCCGGAAGAGGCATTTCTAAGCAAATACCGGCGCTGCGATTTCATCGGTGCCCTCAGAATCCGATTCCGGGCACCGGTTCAAAAGATAGAAAAACCCGCTCGTCCGTTCACTGAACGTACCCGAGCCAAACTTCGGAAATTGATTCCGAGCACACCAGGCCTCGGAATCAGGTGCCGTCTGAAGCAGCGCTCTTGTAAAATTCCAAAGAAAATTAAGAAAAAAAATTTCCTTGAAATTTGCGGGTCTTTACAAAAAATCCTAAGATAAGATATTTATCTCTTTTGTAATTAATGAAAGGGAGAATATTTTCATGGATGTTTATCATTTATAGGAAGATTCTGATCAATGGTGGTCACTAACTCAAAAGATTAATGGAAAAGGATGAGATTGAAAATATAGAATCGAGGGATTTTAAGGAAATATTCATAGAAAAATAATTTACTCATTAACAAAGAGAGGATATGGAAAGGAAATTTAGGATGATCAGAAAAAAGGATGATGAGAATGTTTCAAAGAATTAAGGTAACTTCAAAAGGATAACAACGAATGCCTTAGACTACATATGCAATCCAAAGAGCAATATTGATTGATTATTTGATGTTGTAAAAAAATTCCTCTAAAGGAAACACATTTCCCAAATGTTCTCATCTAATGAATATATAGTGTCATTTGTTATCAATATAGAGAAATAATTCTCTATGTCTTATAACTTTAAAGGAAATTAAGAGAAACGAGGGTGGAAGAGGGATGAATGTATAGAGGGAATAATAAAAAGAAGAGTTTTCCAAAATGTGATACTTTTGTGAAGAAACATCCAAATCCTACATAGAAGTAAAATGAGTTTGTTACAAATGTTAATAAAGAGGCCACCAATAATGAGATTTCAAAGAAAAGAAAGAAGATATCCATGTTCAATGCTAAAATTGTAAATATATTGGAAATTATGACAATGGTTTTCTAATGTGTCAACGAAACATTCCCCATAAAAGTCCAATGGGGCAAGGCCAAGCTTATATGGTCACAACTGAATATGTTAATGCTTTTAATAATGTGGTGGCGGGTACTGTAATCATTTCCTCAACCATGGTAAATGCGTTATTCTATTATGGATATTCACATTTTTTTATATATTCTATGTTTTCTAAAAAAATTATCTATTTATAATTATCCTAAATAAGTTATTTTTCAGTAGAATCCTCGAACAAAAATCTTATTACAACAATTTTGTTAAAGGTAGTCAACATTATGGTATATAAATATGATTTATCTACTGAATTTATTGTCAAATATATGGTATACCATGACAAAATCCTTGGTGAAGATTGGATTTCAAAATATGATGCATAATTCAATTTCAAGAAGAAGAAAAATTTTATTTGTGATTAGGGTTTAGATATCTATATCTTTAGAGAAGAAACATCAAAATCTGATTTTAATTGAGATCCACCCCTAGCAGCTCTATTGTATGAAATTATTAGGGAAGATAAAAACTCAATATCTATGAGAACTGAATGAAATATTAAAATTTAGAATGTACCTATATTGAAATAATACATTAATATATTTCTTGAGGATTTACCTAGACATCATCAAGAGTGGGAAATTGAGTTTTTTATTGATTTAATCAGTGTTGGAAGGCCTATATCAAAGAATCCTTATAGAATGGACACAGATAAATTAATAGAACTAAAGAAACAACTAGTGTAATTTAGTGATAAAGGATTTATCCACACTACTGTTTCTCCATGGGGATCCCTTGTTCTCTTTGTAAAGAAGAAAGACGAATCCATGAGGCTGTGGCTTTACTTCAATAAAATCAATGCTATTATAATAAATATAAACTACCCCATAACTTTTATTGATGATTTATTTGATCAACTTCATGGAGGACAATATTTGTATACGATTGGCCTTTGATCTAGATGTCATCAATTGAATTTGATGATGGAAGATATCACAAAGACCATATTTCAAACCCAGTATAGGCATTACAAGCTTACAGTAATGCCTTTTGGAATGACTAATGCACCCTTTCTTTTCATGGATCTAATGAATATAGTATTCATGAAATATATTGATGAATTATTTTTAGTATTTATTGATGATATCCTATTATTCTTAAAATTATATGAAGATCATTATAATCACTTGCGCATTATTTTGAATACTATTAGAAGAAAAAATAATATGGGAAGTTTAAAATGTTTAAATTTTGGATTCAGTTAATTCATTTTCATGGGAATATTATCTCTAAGGATGGAATCATAGTTGATCCTCCAATAAAATGGCTATCAAGGAATGGATAAATCCAATGAATATAACTGAGGTACAATGTTTTAACGGTTTAACAAGTTATCATAGTTGTTTCATTCTGAAATTCACCCATTTAGCCAACCCTTTGATGAATATTACTTATAAATCGGTTAAGTTCATTTGGAAAAAAGAATGCGAAGAATGTGTTGGATAATAAAGATTAGATTTTTTAATGCTTTTGATCCGGAATCTAACATCCGGAAATGGTGGATTTATGATCTACAATGATTAATCAAGGAAAAGACCTGACTATATTGTAATGCATAATGATAGAGTTATTGCCTATAGATCAAGGAAGATAAAAATTAATGAATAGAACAATCCAACTCATGATCTTGAGTTAGAAGATATAATCTCTTCTTTTAAGATATGGAGGCACTATCTTTATGAAAAAAAACATGTGAGATATAAAAAAATCACAATATTTTAATATATATCTTGTAAAGACCCGGAATTTCTGTTGAAATTTTATTTTTCTTCAATAAATGGTAATTTTACGAGACCATGAAAACTAGCGTCATGTGATTCTGAGGCCCCGTTTGCCCAGAATGAATTTTTGAAGTTTTGTTCGGGTATGTTCGATAAACGTACAATCAGGTTTTTATAACTTTTGAACCGATTCTTGGAATTGAAAACTGAGGGAACCATTAGACTCGCAATGCCAGTATTCGCTTAAGATGTCTTTCACCTCGATCGCAGATGGTCGAGAATGAAAGTTAGTTTTTTGGTTTTACGTGGGAATAGAACTATAAATTATGTACTTGTCTTAATTTATTATTAGTTGGTTAAAACCTCCAAGAGGAGGATGGAGGTGGGGTCCACCACACCTTAACCTCCCATGAAAGGTTATGGTGGTGGGGCCCACCCGAGGTCTAAACACCCCTTCTTGTTAATTTAGTGGCGACCACCCGAGGTATAACCTCTTGGACCCCCTTTATGTGGGGAGACACCCCCTTGAACTCCCCACTTATAGCACCAACCCTCTCATTTATTAATTAAACACATTCAATTAATTAATGGAAACCTATTTAATTCTATGGCAACAATTTAATAAGATGTCATAATTTATTATTCTGTTAGCATTTGTATTTTTGGTGGAGCATGGGAGAAAAAGAAATCCCTAATGAAGAATGCTTATTCCGCCAATGAAGAACGATCCTCAACTGGGGCAAGGGGGAGTGCCATCCTTGAAGAATGCCGATGAAGACGTCCTCGACTTCTTTATCTTCTTCCCCAACATCAACGAAACGATGTTTTTCTTTCCACGACATCATCAACGAACAACGAACCCAAGATAGGGGATTTAAGTATGAATTTGTTCCCTTTCTTCATCGTTCAAATCTTGGTTTATGACTTTCCGTTTGATATCACCTTAACGCGGAGGGTGCGTGACGAACGAACATGGCCCGACCCTCCCCCTTTGTTTTTCCTCGCTTGTTGATGATGGTGGTTGTGCAATGGTGGCCAGGGTGGGCCCAGTCGAGAAGGAAACCTGTTGCGTAGCAACGCTAGGTCGCCGGAACAGTGTGTCGCCGTCATGCCGTGCAGAATAGTATGCCATGACCCCTAGCCATGGCGGTGCACACGGGTGGCTGCCAGGCCGTCGGAGGGGTGCAGTGTCGTTGCACTGCGTAGAAGAAGAAGCTGCAGACCCATGGAAGCGGCGGTGGTGTAGAAGCGGCTGGCTAGGTCGGCTTATATTGGATCCCTCCTACTAGCCGCTTAGCCAGCCGGACCAGGTGAGACCCTCCTGGGTCCTGCGGGCTACCGAACGGGCACCAAGAGCTGGTTCCGTTCGGAAGACGGGTTGGGGGGACCTCCCCCCCCATTACGCAGCTCGGGATGGCCCCGCAGGGTGCCACCAATCGCTGGCCCCTAGGCCATGCGGGCCACCAGCCCAGGCCATACGGTCCGCCAGCTCAGGCCACGCGGGCCGTGCTCCACGCTGGCCGGGCTGCCCAGCACGGGTTGGGCCGTCGCCGCCGACCAAACGAGTTCTGGCTGGTTGCGCCAGTTCCGAAAGGGGCGGGTCAGACCTGAAGACCATTCCAAGCCACGGTCCGGACCCGAGTCTGGGCGGTTCAAACCGAATAGGGACGACCTAGGCCGGGTCGGGCCAGGTCGGTCTGCCTGGGCCGGACCCGACCCGAACCCGTTTGATAAAATTTTACCTTTTCGCCCATAACAAGGGCTGTGTGTGTATGATTGACGAACCATTTGTGGCGATTGAAATCTTTGATCAAGGCGGTTCTTTTGGTATACCCCACTTTGATTTTCATCGCAGTTGGTGTATGTTCGGGTTGGATTGAACTTAAATTCAACCAGGTCCTTGGAAAGAAAATGCAAAAAACTCTCAGATCAGGCGTCCGATTGACACACCATCTGTCGCGTTGTATTCTTTTTGACGAGAAGGAACTTCGACATACATCAAATTGGGATGACCTGAAAGTTTATGTACCAACTCTTGGCTTGAGGAGCAGATCCTCCCGAAATCAAGCATGCTTGTGAAAACACCGAGGATGGATGTGCACTGACGACTATTCCTTGATCATATGTTGGTCTAAAAAATGTGACTTCTATTCCTAGATCATGTGTTGGTCCAATAGAATAGCTGTTCCTAGATCATGTGTTGGTCTGACAGCTCTGACGACTGTTCCTGGATCATGTGTTGGTCCGAAAGTTCTGACTTCTATTCCAAGATCATCAGTTGGTCTGACAGAATAGCTGGTCCTGGATCATGAGTTTGTCTGACAGCTCTAATTATTCAGTGGCAATATCTAATCATCTCTATCTCTCTACATAATTTTTATCATTGTGTGAGATTATTCAATGAATTTTGTGTTTTACTAATGATTGAGATGGGTTACTTGATAACTTAGGTATATGTATAAGCATATGTCAAAGTAATGGCTATCTTTTGATTTCATACTCTGTGGTTCATCCTTGTTGGATTTTGTGAGACGTTGAGGGTATCGAGGTCACTACTCAGTATCATTATACTCAACCCTTCACGGGCTATGCTCGCACCTCATTGTCTTGGTTGCAGACGATGGACAACACTGATTAAGGCTGAGTAGCATGACTTGACGGTACCCATAGGTGGAACTTATGACGAGTCGGTGCACGGAGGAGACTGATGGACATGGAGTGTTGAGAAAGCAATATATACCTACCCTTTAGGTACGAACCCCGGAGGACGACCCTGTGGCTGCTTTACTTTTCTTCTGTTGTACTTTCTTTCTAGTTGTACTTGTACTTTCATGTTGGGCTTGTATTTCATCCCCCTTTACTTTTCAGTACTCTTTTGTATACAGCTATACTTAGTTTTTTTCTTTCACCTCGTACATTACTGTGAGAGGTTACTCTATATAAAGGCAATACCTTCCCATTTTTAGAGATTTATGCCTTTGGTGCTAGTCACCAGCCCCTGCCTTATTAAAGACAGGCTTGGGGTAGTCACGGCACGGGCCCCAGGGGACGGGTCATGAAAAATTAGTATTAGAGTAGTCGGTTCTACCGAAGAACTCAAGACATTGATCATTCTTTTCTGTGATGAAATAGTGTTAATGGTACTGAGTGTGGTTTCCAGTTCAGGGAGTCCAGTGCTGGTGCGACGACCGACATATCCATACACCAAGACCCTGACTTATGATTATCGACTAAGTGCATGAAACAACTGATTTTGTGTGTCTTTTCAAGAGTTTTCTTTGTGATATATTGAGTCATCTCATCAGGTATAACTTATTGAATGTGGAACACCTGTTTCTTTTGAGGGTGCTTGCACGCAGACAACCATCCACGGTTGCAAGAGTTTTACGGTATGATAGCTCAACGAGTGATGCAGCCTCGGGGCAGGGCCCAATCAAAGCGGAGGCACCAGCTGTTCCACTACCCGTTGGGACACCAATACCACCAGCCTCAGTAGTAGAGAATGCACACCGCTTGATCGCATTTCATGAGTTCCAGCTCCAGAGGTCGCCTAGGTTCAGGGGTGAGACAGACCCGCAGGCAGCTAAGGATTGGCTGGAGGCTGTGGTGAGGGTCTTCAGACTAGTATGAACACCAACAGAATTTATGGTGATCCTTGCCACGAGTCTCCTTCAGACTGCTCAAGAATATTTTAGAGCCTGATTCTCTAGGTGCATGATGAGGAGACACATCTATAGGCAGAGTTCGGGAGCCTGTTTCAGGCAGAGTTTGCATCTGCCACCCTACATGCGGTACAGATACAGAAGATACTGCATCTACAACAGGGTATCATGACAGTGGCACAGTACTAAGCGAGGTTCATCGACCTCTCGTGGTACTCCACAAATATGGTGCATGACCCATTATTCAGGGCCTAGACCTTCGAGCAGGTGCTCAGGTGAGAGATCATAGCTTTGATTATCTCCCTCACCATCCCGACGCTAGCGAGGTTGTTAGATAGAGATCCCTCCTTGTAGAGAGTTTCCTTACTGAGCAGTCACTAGCAGTGAGACCAATCACTAGTCGACATGCAGAAGATTCTTCTGTAGATGGTAGTAGACAGATGTCGTAGTGGTCCAGGCGGACCAGACCATCCGGTGGATGACCTCAGGACACAGGTTTAGTTGTGCAGGGCACAAAGGACATAGCCAGTCATGCCAGGAGCGGGCAATGCTAATCTTGCAGCGGGTAGGGGTCACATGGTTCGTGAATGTCCATCCTGCTATACTGATGATTTGGAGACAATTGAAGTACATCCAAGGCAGAGGCAGAGGTTTGATCGAGGCGGACCACAAGGAGAAGGCAGACATGGTAGAGGAGCTGGCTGTGCAACTGGTGGTGGATGACGATTCGAGTTATTACTTCCACCACTACCAGGATGTCTACCCCGACCACGAGGAGATGGTGAATAGGGGAGAGCTCAGATCCAGGTAGCTGTGTCATACAACCATGGCACTTTAGTGATGATTCGAGGTGAGATCTATTTCTACCCCATCTTAGTTGTAGTTCTTATAGACATAGGTGCCAGTCACTCTTTCATTGTAACTACTCTTGTTCGGAGCTCATAGATTCCAACAGAGTCGTTGGATCGATCCTCACAGCTAGAGACTACTATGGGAGAAGACCCGAAGATTATGAACTAGTGCTGGCAGTGTGAGCTTACTCTAGGAGGCAGGAGCTTCAGCTGGGATTTCCTCGTAGCAGCGTCGAGGCCTTATGACATCATCTTGGGTATGGACTGGTTTTCTACAGTCCACACTTAGATTGACTGTATTAGGTGAAAAGTACGGTGTGTCCACATAGATGGGACCAGGTTTACCTTCACCAGTGAGAAGGGAGCCTTTTCATCACAGGTCCGACTTACTCGAAAGAGGGTGTAGCCAATCACTCATCATTTGGCCTACCTTACCCTCAGAGTAGTAGATGTAGAGAGTCCCACCTATCCTCTAGTGTTTGAACAGTATGCGAATGTTTTCTCTGATGATGTTCTAGGACTACCTCCTCACATAGAGGTGGAATTATACATTGATTTGTAACTTGGGACGACATGGATATCTACACCAGCGTATCAGATGGCTCCTGTGAAGATTCACGAGCTGCGGGTACAGATAGAGGACTTTCTTGGGAAGGGATTCATCTGGCCCAGTGTTTCTCCTTGGGAAGCCCCAATTATGTTCTCCATGAAGGCAGATTGTAGATTGAGTCTTTGTGTCAACTACCGTCACCTAAATCAGGTGACTGTGAAAAACAAGTACCCACTATGGAGGTTTGACAACCTCTTTTACTAGATGAAGGGAGCATGGTGGTTCTCGAAGATATACCTCATATCAGGCTATCACTAGCTTAGAGTTCGAGATGAGGATGTGCAGAAGACAACCTTCAGATATCGTTATGGACACTACGAGTTCTTGGTTATGCCTTTCGGTGAAACCAATGCTCTAGTAGGGTTTATGGGGCTCATGAACTGGATTTTCCAACCATACCTCGATCGCTTTGTCATAGTATTCATTGATGACATTCTGATCTACATAACTACTGATGAGGATCTTGCCTACCATTTGTGGGTAGTACTGGACACACTCCGAGAGCACCAGCTTTATGGTAAGCTCTCGATGTGCCAGTTTTGGATTCGATAGGTTCGATTCTTAGTTCATGTCATCTCCGAGTCTGGAGTTGTAGTGGGTCCAGTGAAGATCGAGGAGATTCTTTCTTGGGAGCCACCCAAGAGTGTGATGGAGGTATAATGTTTCTTGGGTATGGATGGTTACTACCGGAGGTTCGTACTAGACTTCCCCGGAGTTGCAACACCACTATCAGCCTTGAAGAAGAAGGGGAAACACTTCGTGTGGTCAGAGAGATGCTAGTAGAGCTTTCAAGAGCTGAGGTAGAGGCTGGCTAGTGCCCCCATGATGAGGCTTCTAGAGGAAGGCGTAGGGTACGTAGTCTACTTTGACAGAACATGGACCGGACTCGGGTGTGTCCTGATGCTGGAGTGAGAAGTGATCACTTATGGTTCTCATCAGCTGAGATGACATGAGCTGAACTACGCTACCCATGACCTCTAGTTATAATCAGTTCTCTTCGTCTTGAAGATGGGGCGACACTATCTTTTGGTCGAACATTTTACCATGTACTATGATCACAATAGTATCAGGTATATCTTCTCTCAGAAGGAAATGAACCTGAGACAGTGACATTGTATTGAGTTCCTCCCGGACTGTGACTTCGAGATAGTCTATACTCATGGAAAGGGGAACATTGTTGTAGATGCAATCATTAAGGGATTTGGTATAAAACTTCTAGGAGAGGTAACTGAGTAGCTGGCTAATTTAAAGATATCCATTATGGATAGTGATGGACCAACTCTCCTTCAGTATCATACAGTCACTCCCCCACTTCTTTAGTGAGCTAGGGAGGCACATCATAGGGACACTGTCAGTGAGATGCGACATGCTCAAATATCCATAGGGCAGGCACCTGATAGATTTTCTGAAAGTGGGGAGCACATCATCCTTTTTAGAGGATATACAATGGTACTAGTGTCACTTCTGGAGGAATTGTTGAGGGAGTTCCACAAATCCCCTCTATTGGTACATCCAAAAGTGGCGAAGATCTACCAGGACCTTGGATGATAAAACTGGTGGCCAGGTATGAAGAAGGCGGTAGTAGAGTTTTTCTCTCAATGCCTTAATTTTCAGCAAGTGAAGGCGGAGCACCAAGTACCAATAGGCTGGGTTCAACCTTTAGAGGTACCAAAGTAGAAGTGGGATTGGATATCCATGGACTTCGTGTCGGTTCTTCCATGTACATCCAAGGGTCAGGACTCAATTTGTGTGATCGTCGACCGACTCACCATTTCGGCCCACTTTCTACCAATTAGATATAAGGGTTCAGTAAGGAGATTAGGATGCCTCTACGTGCAGGTGATTGTTAGGATACATGGAGTACCTTCTTCTATTGTCTCCTATCGTGATGCACGATTTAATCCTCGACTATGGAAGGGGTTACAGGAGGCTTTCGGGATGCAACTACATCTTAGAACCACCATCCATCCTCAGATGGATGATCAGAATGAGCAGACCATTCAGACCCTCGAGGACATTCTATGTGCCTATTTCCTCAACTTCAGTCGTAGCTGGGAGGATCACTTGCCTTTGGTGGAGTTTGTGTACAACAACAACAACTATCACTCCACCATCAGTATGACACCTTTCGAGGTGTTATACAGGAGAAATTGAAGATCACACTTGTGCTGGATAGACCCTAAGGAGTCAGCACTGGTAGGACCAGATATGGTGATTTCTACCACAGAGAAGGTTCAGATCATCCTAGAGTGGATGAAGACTGCACAGAGTAGGTAGAAGTTGTATGCTTATAGAAGACAGAGACCTCTAGTGTTTGAGTATGGATATCATGACCTTCTACGGGTCTCACCTCGATGAGGTCTATGAAGATTTGGCTGAGGTTTAAAATTACCTCTGGGATTCATCGGACCTTTTTAGGTCCTCAACAGAGTTGGCGAGGTAGATTACCGCTAAGCTCTTCCACCTCAGTTGCACTGGGTTCACGATGTCTTCCACATTTCTCAGCTGAGGAGATACATGCACAACCCATCACACATCATCGACCATGTAGAGATATACATCGATGATGGGGAGACTTTTACAAATGTTCCAGTGGAGATTAAGGATTGATAGGAGCGGGTCCTACATAGATGATAAAAACCTATAGTGTGCGTTCGCTGGTAGCACGAGAACCTCCAGGAGAGCTCATGGGAGCGGGAGGCTCAGATTCATGCTCACTATTCCCATCTATTTCCTTAGTTCGTGTTGTAGCTTATGGGGACATAAATACCTAAGGTGGGGAGAATATAAAGACCTGGAATTTCCGTGGAATTTTTTTTCTTAAATACAAGGGAATTTTATGAGACTGAGAAAACTGATGGCATGTGATTCTGAGGCCCGGTGTGCCCGGAACCATTTTCTAATGTTTTTTTGGGTACGTTCAGTAAACGTATGAGCAGGTTTTTATAACTATTAAAACGGTGAAAGGAATTGAAATCTGAGTGAACCGTTGGACTTGTAGAGCCAGTATTCACTTAAGAAGGCTTTCACCTCGACGATAGATAGTCAAGAATCAATTTTAGTTTTTGGGTTTTACGTTGGAATAATAAAATAAATTAACTCTTTGTGTTAATTTATTTTTAGTTGGTTAAAACCTCCAAGATAAGGTTGGAGGTGGGGGGAAACACACCTTAACCTCCCATGAGAGGTTATGGTGGTGAGGCCCACCAAACGTCTAAAAACCACTTCTTATTAATTTGGTGGGGACCACCTGAGGTATAACCTCTTGGACCCCCAATTAAGTGGGGAGAAACACCCTTGAACTCCCCACTTATGGTTCCAACCCTCTCAATTATTAATTTAAGACATTAAATTAATTAATTGAAAACTTTTGAATTATATGAAAACAATTTAATAAGATGGGATAATTTATTATTTTGTTAGCATTTTTCTTCTTGGTGGAGCTTAGGAGAAAAAGAACTCTAAAACCAAGAACGATTCTTCCTCCAACAAAGAATGATATTGAACTGGGGCATTGGGGGAGTTCCGTCCTTGATGAACGCCACCACCGACGTCCTCTACTTCTTTCTGTTCTTCCCCAACATCAAAGAATCAACGTTCGCCTTTCTACGACATCATTACCAAACAACGAACTTGAGGTAGGGGATTTAAGTCTGAATTTCTTCTCGTTCTTCATTGTTCAAATCATGGTTTATGATTTTTCGATTGATATCACCTTAACGCGGATGGTGTGAGACAAATGAACACTGCTTGACCCTCCCTCTCTATTTTTTATTGCTTGTTGATGACGATGGTAGTGAAACAGTAGCCGGTGTCGGGCTGGCCGAGAAGGAAACCGGCAGTGAAGGGCCGACGGGTCACCGGAAGGGAGCGGCGCCATCACGCCACAAAGAGGAAGAAGCTATGGCCCCCTGGCCATGACACTGGAGTAGAAGCGGCCGGCTGGGCCAGCTACCGGAAGAGAAAAATGGATGGTCACTCAGTCAGCAGGACGAGGCAGGACCCTCCTGGGTCCTGCGGGCCACCAACTGGTGCTGGGAACTAGTTCCATTCAGTAGACGGAGGGGCATGGAACCCTCTGTAATGTGTCTAGGGATGGTCCTATAGAGTGCCTCAAGCAGCTGGCCACCCAAGCCACCCAGGCTGCTAGCCCAGGCCACACGGGCCACCCAGCGCGGGTCGGGCTGCCGTCACGGGCCGCACCGATTCCAGCGGGCTGGGCCAGTTCTGGAGGGCCGGGTCGGACCAGTGGACCAAGACAAACCCTGGTCTAGACCCAGGTAAGGTCATGATGACCCGAACCAGGACGACCCAGGTTGGGTCGGTCTGACGGGGCCATACCTGACCGAGACTCATTTGACCTGATTTCACATTTTCACCCATGAAATGGGCTACAGGAGTCTGATTGACGAACCTTCTAAAATGATGGAAAGCATGGATCAAGGTGGTAATTTTGGTATACCCCACTTGAGGTTTTGACATATTTGAGGTACGGTCGGATTGGATTGAACCTAAATCTAACAGGGCCCTTAGAACAAAAATGCCAATAACTCTGAGACCGGGCATCCAATTGACGCACCGTCTATCGTGTTGTGTTCCTTTTTATGAGAAGAAACTTCAGGATACATCAACTTGGGATTACATGGTAGTTTATTTATCTAATCTTGGATTGAGGAGAAGAGACTCCTAGAATCAAGAATTATAGTGAACACTTTGAGGCTGGCTATGCATTGGAGATTGTTCCAGGATCATGTGTTGGTCTGAAAATTCTGAATTCTATTCTTGGATCATGTACTGGTTCGAAAGAATATCTAGTCCTTGATCATTGGTTGGTCCGATAGTTCTGATGACTTTTCCTGTATCATGTGTTGGTCCGACAGTTCAGTCATCTACTCCTAGATCATGTGTTGGTCCGACAGCTCTGTTGATTCAGTGGCTATATCTGATCATCTATATCTCTCTACATATGTTGTATATCCATGTGAGCTAAGTCAGTGACTTCTGTGTTTTCCTCATGATTTTGATGGGTTACATGATAACTTAGGTATATGTACGAGCATATTCTTAAGTAATGTACATCCATTGATTTCATACTTTTTGGTTTACCCTTGTTGGATTTTGTGATACCTTGATGGTCTAGGGGTCCCTATTCAGTATCGTTATAATCACCCATGCACGGGCTATGCCCGAACCACGTTGTGTTGGATTAAGATGATAGACAGATGCTAAATGAGGATGAGCAATAGGAATGGATGATACCCAGTGGTGGAACTTACGACGAGTCAGTGCGTGGTGGAGAATGACAGATGTGGAGTGCTGAGGAAGCCATCTGTACCTACCCTTCATGTAGGAACCCTTGAGGATGACCCTGTGGCTGCTTTTCTTTTCTTTAGTTTTAATTTCTTTTCAGTTGTACTTGTACTTTCTTATTGGGCTTGTATTTCCGGCCCCCTTTAATTTTCATCACTCTTTGGTATACAACATTACATAGTTTTTTTCTTTCATCTTGTAATCTGTTCTGAGAGTTTACTCTACATAAAGGAAATACCTTCCCAATTTTATAGATTTATGCCTTTGGTGCTAGTTTCCAGCCCCTGGCCTATGGAAGGCGGGCTTGGGGTAGTCACGACAGGGGCCCCGGCGGACGGTTCGTGACATATATTCTCATCGAAAGAACACAACCTGAGATGAAAGATGATGGATTGATCTACTCATGGTTTTTGGTTGATCCATACACTACCACATAGGGGAGGAAAACAAGGTTACTGGTGTATTGTGCATGAAGAATCTTGGATTTTTAAACAAAATGAGGATTGATATAAATCCTATATTCATGGATCTACTAATGATTAATATAGGAATTATAAAATATGGTGAAACATCAATTGTTTTTTAATAGGTTTCCATACCATATTTATTGGAAATAATTAAAACATCTCAGTATGATGACGAGAATATTACTAAGAAAATTAAATGTTTGAATGATGGGAAGTCGGTTGACTTCATGCGTGAAGATTGAATTTTGAAATTTGGGAAGAGGCTATGTGTTCCCTCTATACCGGATCTAAAAAGGGAGTTATTGGATGATTCTCATAGCTTGAATATCTCTACATACCCTAGAATCGCTAAATTTTATTGATATTTTAAGGAACATTTTTGGTGGGAGAAAATAATTAAGGAAATTGGGGATTATGTATCTAGATGTTTAGAATGTCAACAAGTGATTGATGAATGAAAAAACCTAAAAGAGTCTTGAAACCTCTACCTATTTCTATATGGAAATGGGTTGATATCACTATATATGTTTTCACAATATTACCCAAAAATCCAAGAAAAAATGATGCAATATGGTTAACTTTTGATCCAAAAATGAAATCTTTACATTTCCTCACTATAAGGGAGGATTTTCCACAGGGTCACTTTGCACGACTCTATATCAATGAATTTGTAAGAATTCATGGAGAACATCTCTCAATTGTGTCTGATTGTGATCCAAGATTCACAAATAAATTATGGAAAAGTCTCCCAAAATTTTTGGATAATGAAATTTGATTGAGTACTGCATATCACCCAACAACTAACAGAAAATTAGAAAGGACTATCCAATCTTTAGAAGACATGGTGAGATTGTTCATAGTTTATTTTCATGGAATTTTGGACCAATATTTAACTTTTATGGAGTCTTAATACAATAATAGTTTCTATTTAAGTATTCAAATGGAACCATATGAATCTATGTATGGAACGAGATACCGTAGTCCAACATGTTGGGATGAAGTTGGTGAATGGAAGCTTGTAGTCCCAAGGATTGTGGAAGAAACACTAGTGAATGTAAAAACTCTTCAAACCAATATCAAATTAGCTCAAAGTAGGAAAAAGAGATATACAAATAATTTAAGTAAGGATTTGTAATTTCATGTGGGAGATCATGTTTTCCTAAAAGTATCTCCATGGGAGGGTGTTATAAGATTTTTGAAGAAAGGTAAAATTAGCCCCAAAACAATTTGTATTTTTTAAATTATGGAGAGAATCAGATCGATGGATTATCATTCAACAATATCGCCTAGACATTCCAAGGTACACAATGTCTTCCATCTCTCATTGTTGAAAAATTACATTTTAGAGCCAGCACAGGTACTCACTTCTGAATGTATAGAATAGGAACATGAATTATCTTACTATGAAGTGCCTACCTAGATTATGGACACTAAAGAACATGTTTTTTGGAATAATATGACTTGGTTGGTAAATGTACATTGAGAAAATCATATAATTGAAGAACCAATGTAGGAGCCTAAGGTACTTATGATGAAGACCTAACCAAATATTTTTATGAGGTAACATTTTTGTAATTTTGAAAAAGGTATTTTTTTAAGGGGGGAATAATATTACACCATAAGGTTTTACAAATAAATTTAATATAGAATTTATGAAACACTATGACCAAAGAAACAAACACTTTGTATTAGGTGATAGTTATAACCTAGCCACTAAACATAATTTTTTGGATTCTATGATTTGAATTTTAAAAAATGACATACATGGTTGCGACCAATATGATATTTAGATTATAATATGACCAAATTAAATTTTTTATTAATAGTAAAATATCCTTTTGAATAGTACCCTTATGAATGGTAATGTACCCTTATGAATAGAAACCTTACCCATGTTTGTAAATTTTTTATACCATATAAATGAGATTTAATATTTTAAAAATTAATAATTGTGTTTTGATAATTTTGGGAGAAATAAATATTTAATTATTATATTAAATTATTAAATTTATTTAAAATAGAATTCAGTTTCATTAAATTTATTTCCGAATAAATTTTTTTAATCCTATGATTTTAGGATTTTTTATGAGACCTCAGTTAATTTTAAGAAGTATTATAAAATCAGTTCCAAAATAGGTTATTAAATATGTATTATATCATATCTAATGATTCTGTAACCATCAATTATACATGATATTAAATAATAGAAAAAAACTAGTTCTTTGTGATCGAAAAACTATCTTAAAATTCTAAATGATTATTAATAATATTGTATCTAATGATTCATACTAATAATATATAACTAAATGATATATATAACCATTTACACTACAACATGTTCATCAGTATCCTATAAGTTCAATTCTACATAATTATATCTATTCCACATTAACTTCCACTATCATATACAATTATATTGACCAATAAAACCAAGGAAATGAATTCTATCGAGCGATAAATTGGTATCTTATACCTCATCAAAATGTCATAAATGAACCTAAAAAAATTATGAAGAATAAGAAACATGTAAACATGGTTATTATATAAATAATTAATGAATTTAATTTTACTATCTAGGATGTTCATCTCATGTTCAGAACACATTCATATATAAGGTAAGTGTTTTCTACCTGATCCACCATTTTCTTTCGGGTTAATCTTTGTATCACTTAATCCCAATTAAATTATAAATGGTTTTTATGTATTCCTAAATAATTATTTTTGAATGTTATATATATGTTTACCTTTCACAAAAAATATAATTTTATATAGAGTTAATCTTTTTATAAAGATATTTCAGAACTCATCGGAATAAACAAGCCCAATTTAAGAGAACTTCCAAAATTCCTACCAATTTTCATGTGCATTGTATAATCTATTTTAATGATCAATTAATTTTTTAAACCAACTCATTTTATCATGTAAAATTAAAATTATATAATTTTTGGTTTTATGAAAATAGTTTTAAAAATAACTCTTCTTTTCAAAGTAAATGTGTATTTCTCTCAAAACTTTTTCGATGATTTTTTTAGATTTGTTGGTCTATTTCAAAAAATATATTGAATTTTATGTCTCATTATGGTAAACATATTAATTTTATCATCTAAAATATTTTATAAAATGGTTTATGGATAGTTTTATAGTAGATGTGCTATCTTGGTTCAATTCACCATACTAATCAGAATGTTTAGTTTTTATAAATAAAGATTGGTTAAAGGTAATTAATATTATCATGTCATTTCATTTAACCATTTTCATATGAGTAATTAATTTCACATAGAAAGTGATGGGTGTGGAATGTAATAGAACCTGAATGCATCAGTATGTCCCCTGAGAGAAAAAAGAATTGGGTTTTGTTCAAGGCTATACCCATGAATTTTCAGCGATCTTGGATGAGGCCTTAACAATATTAATTTGATGTTTGGAATTATGTATTCCTCTATTATAGTATTATTAATTGATAAACCATGTGATATTTAAAATTGGAGATTAACAATGGTTATGTTTCATTCTATTATGATCCTTTATATGCCCATATTTAATCAGTTTTCATTCCATCCATATTATGAACAAGTTTATTTTTAAAGGCATGTGTTTTTAGTTGTTCACAACACCTAGTATTTATTTTTATGATAACATCCACTGTATTACATACCCTTAGGGAGAATCTGATGTCACCCCTTTCTTATGTTTTATTTTACATAGTTAGTGAAGATAGATATTATAAATGGATTTCAGGGATAACCAAGGAGTCATATGGATTTTCTATTGTGTATTTCATTTCAATTTATAATGATGAACTTTGGTTTCTACCTTGTTTTTCAAAACTACTAAACTATTCATTCATTTGGGATATGAATTTCTTATAATCATGATAATATATTAAAATAATGCATCGACTATGGGCTACTAGGGTCAGGTATTTATATTCAGTATTATTTTACATGAATGCTTTCATTTCAAAACATAAAAAATTTACCATATCCCATATAGAAATTTCCACCACGATTATATCTATACATCTAACATGAAAGAAGATTAATTTTTCTCTTAATGGGATTATTATAATAATTTACTTGTAATTCTATATTTCCTTGCTTTCCTCTAAAAAATAAGTACACTATGAGTGTCTAGTTTATATTTTCATATTGAGAGAATATTGAATGATTTATTCATAACTAACATAGTATCTTATTTCCAATTTTGTCCAAGAATTGGTCTCAAGATGCTGAATGATTTTTCAAATTTTAGTTTAGAGCCTATGATGAAACTGGAAGTATCCCATTCATTTCTGGTGAAATTCCCCCTTGGTACTATTGTATTCATCATTGTTTTTATTTAATTCCAGGAAATAATGTTAAATCTTTATGTGCTGTTCTTTGGGGAAAATGATTTCTAGGTAAGGTTCCACCATTGTTTGATTCATCCTACAAATTATATACTTCATGGATAACATTATAATAATATGAAAACCTATGAATGAAAAATATCTTTTTAGTGGTACATATCCATTTCATAGAAATTAATGGATTATAGGAACTAATGGAAGGATATGTAAGTTTCTATAAAAAAATACTCAACAATGAGTTGTTCCTTTGGATGTTTGGAAAATCTGTAAAATTTATATTGCCATCAATGGCTTGTGATATCTGTTTATGCATACCCACAATACTCTATATCCAAATCCCACTTTCATTTGGCTGATAATGATGATTGTTGTTGAATTTCCCATAACATTTAATGTTACCACAATTATTCTTGGGTCTTACTATTTACTAAGACAAAAAACATAGTGTGAACAAAAACTCATAGTTAGTAATCATGTAATCATTGAAAATTGTTCATAATATGGAAAAATAAATAGACCCTGTCAATATATGACACCTTATGTTAAAGCTATTTCATTCATGGTCCTCAAATGTTATATTCCATCATATGGATGGAATATAATAAAAATGTAATCAAACATATTTTTATCCCCTTGGATTATCTAACATGGAATTTAGTCCTAGGCCCACATATCAATGATTGGTGTTCATTGAGATAATAACGAATACAAACCTTCTAGAGTTGTTTCACTATAGTGAATATATTTTTTAGAAGAATCCACATTATAATATTTAAAAATGGATTTATTTTCTATGAAAACAAAACTATCTATAATTTTCCAACGCTTTTGGAAATTATCTTATACTTTGACTTATCCCCTTGGATTTCAATAATGTTCTATAACCGTAATATCTAAAAATAACTAATCCCTCATATGATACAGATGGCTGAAACATGAGTATAAAATGTTTAAATGTTTCACCATATTAGATGAATATTAAATAAATTTTATAATAGTACGTTCCCTAGAACCGTGATGGATTAGTGTATCTAGAAACGAGATGCATAATAATAATATTTCATGAAATATATTCAACATATCTCACAATGATCTTCGCATATCTCTTACTTCAAACCTATATTCATAAACTAATTAAAGGAAACATGTGAATGTGTGAGCTCATATTCCTAGTAATGGTAAACATAAAATATATAAATCAATGATCACAAGTGATCATAAGATAAACATAAGGGTACGATAAGATGATAAAAACATACAAAAATCACACCCATTCCATCAAAGAACATTAATCATAAATCATGTAATAATTATTTATCATAGAAAAATACATAATTCATAATTGTGGGGAGTCATCAATAATCAATCATCATATATGATAACTTATCATAATCATAAGAACTATGTTTTTTGAATATACATAGGCATTTAAAATCAATTATTAACCATGGTTCACTCCCAAGACATTAATTATATATAAAGTTTCATAATGGAAATAAATAACTGATCATTTCCAAAATTCTATTAGGGGTAACTTCCATCTAGTTAAATTTGATTTATAATAAAAGTTCATTTACTCCACCATCTATAAGAAGTTTCATAACTCCTTCATAATTACCCAAAATATTAGAGAGATATATAATTATGGGCCCACCCATCACATAATGAAAATGATACCCATGTGTTTCATAATATAATAAAACATTAATAATAAAATCTTAATATAATATCAAAACAAATTTAAAGGAAATGTGTTTCATAAACATTTCCTCATAGCATAATGCACGGAAAAGAAACAAGTTCCATAAAGGTTCCATCAAAACATAATTAACCCATGGGAAAAGAAAATGTTTCATATAATCATAACTAAATCATTATTAATATAATAAATATAGATAAAAAAAGAAGGTATCATATGATCATATCCTAATAGAATCATAACAATCCTTAAAGATGACAACCACGATGAAAAATACATTCAACTAATCATTTGATTTTTTCATTGAAAATGTCGGAAAATATCATTTTATTTTGATAAAATATTATCTAGAATTAAAATAATATTTTGAAATTAATTTTAATTGAAAATAAACATGTAAACATTTATGTAATATTTAATGTGAATAATCCTCACGATGGAGGAAAATTCCCCTCATGTCATATACCTTAAAAGAAAAAACTCATTTCACACATTTGTGAAAATTATAAAATGAATTATTGGGAATAAATTTATAAAGATACATTTAGAAAAAAATTATAAATTATTTATAATGTATTGAAAATTTAATTCTAAATATATTTCATGCCTAAATTTTACCTTCTAGGAAACAATTTAAGAGAGTATGGATAAGGAAGAGAATGTTTATCGATGAAACATGAAATAATGTCACCTTTTCTTTAATACATTTTTTTGATAATTTTATATACGAACAGGATTATAATAGTACTAATACAAAAATAATTAAAAATTTACTACTATAGGATAAAATATATGGGGTTAATATTATAATATCCATATAATTAACTTCAATAATAATTTATCATAGAAATGCCCAGAAAGAAATGAGATTTTAACATAAACCCATTCCCTCAAGTGTTTTCTTGTTTCATGCACATTCATGTATTCTATATAAAAATTTTATAATTGTAATAAATATATTATAGAATAATATAAATATACAAATCACTATATTTATTTAATTTCTAATTTTTAATTATCCTTTTTTAACAATTACTTCTTTATAATGATCATTCCAGTTAAAAATAGTCTGTTTTCCATGAACTTTTTAGTTTGATGTTTTTAGTACTTGAATAATTTTCATGATTTACTCATATATAGAATATTAATAATTTTATATTTATAATATTTATTCATTTTTTACAGATTCATAATTATTTATAAAAATTTGTGATAAAAAATAAATTACATCACTTTGCGGAGATGATAGCTCGTACGCCAGCATAAATGATGTTTAAACATTTAGATAGATGAAATAAAAGAAATATCAATTATAATTTAAATTAATAAAGAAATAATTATATCATTAACATTATATATATTCACTAATTATTTCTTTATTAAAAACTATGTAAATTGGGTATGAAAAAATAATCGCATAACTATGCGGAGGTAGTAGTCCCCACATACACACAAGTGACGTTACTAAATTACAATCGATGGAAGGGTAATATGTTAGATAAGATTTTATAAATAAAAAGATATAATTATACCATATATATTACATAAAAAAATAAATCAATCACAATAACAAACAATTAATTGTTTTGATATAAAATAAATCATATCACTACATAGAGGAGACATTACACATATATGCATGACCGATATTTTTATTCCCCATTTGATGAAAATGTGTTGGAAAATTGTAGATCCATATTAATAATAACAATTAATTTTATTAAATATACTGGAATAGTTTTTTTAAAATAGATAACAAATATTTATAGGCGGTATAAGATAAAATAAAATTTTATGTTCTCGGTTTATAGTCATACCACTTTATTGATAAATCCATGCCATCTTACAAATTAATCCTTGAAAGGATTGTATTGTGATCAAACCAAAAAAAATATGTAGATGTGAAGGATTTTAGGAAGGTAATACTGTTGTTATTTTATGTGATATATATCTCATTAAGTGAATCCAATATTGGATAGTTTGTGTCTATGTATTAGGGAGGTAGAATATACACATGGAAAGTTTTGAAAGATTAAAGAATATTAATGTATTACTCATGTAAAGTGGTCCCAAAATGAAAAAAATTAATATAATAGGTATAAAATATAACTAACTTCATAAAATATATTTAATGTAAGATTTCTATGATATTATAAAACTTATTTGTGAGTTTTAACTCTGATAAACCCTGTTTAACCTTTACCGTGGTAACAAATATTTCACATATTTACAATTAATTATGACAAAAAAATTAATATGATATTTTTCAATAATATAAATTTTTTTTATCCAAAATATTGTATCAAATTTATCAAATTAAATTTCTATATGAGGAATAAATTACTCATAAATAGACAGTATATGACACAACAAAATAGCTGTTGAAATAAATGCATTTTAGAAAGAAAATTGTGTTTACCTTCCTTCTATCCCATATAAAAACCATTAAATAAAATTTATGGTATTTGGTTTAATACATCATATACACATTTAATTTAAATTATTAATTAATATATATTAATATAAAAACATATTATGGACATAAATACAATTTTTTTAGAAAAATATTCGGTTTTACCAAAAAAATGCATTCATTTTCTTTTCAAAACAATTAATTATAGAGAAATCCTTTTATAAATATTTAAGCCTTAATTTTTCATAAATATTTTTATTTCTATTCATAGTTTGAAATGGAATGGATAATAGATAACATGGACATTAAATAAAAACATTGTAATATTATATCAAGGTGCATTTAAATATAGTGTTTTGTCGAAAGAAAGTTATGAAATAAATTAAAATTATTATAGAAAAATATATATAAAAAAATAGATGTTTTAAAAAACCAAAAACATAAAAAACAATTGAAATAATCACTATAAATTATTAAACATTTTTTTCAATCAATATTAACAATTTAAAACTGTCATCAAAATGCACATAAATCACAATCATTATAACGAAGAAAAATACCTAAAATTTAAATTAATATTTCATGGATTTTACACATTCTATGTGGACCCCATTATCAATTGGAAGTAGAAAAAAAATATTTGAATACATTTCATTTAGTGAGTTTTACAAACATCATTGATCTTTATATGGCCCCCATGTAACTCACAGTCTCAATCTTTTGAATGAGATGGGTTAGAGGGTAAAAATATAGTATGTGAAAAGGAACTCATTAAACATGGTACATACCATTGAAAAATATAAAAAAATATTATTTAACAAATCATTAAATCCATTACTTAAATGAATATTTATAATAAAGTGAAAGGTCACCAAACACTCAAAATAATAATTATAAAATATGACGAATAATTCAATCCAAATAACATGAAAATTTTAATGATCTCCAACTACTACTAAATTTTTAAAATTATTTTGTACAAAATAAAAATATATTAAGAGATCTAAGTGGATAATAGAATAAACAACTCTATATATTTATAATTAAGGCCATATATTTCAACATAAAATTTACTATGTGAAATATCAATTATAATGGGTTAATATTGTTCCCCAGTATCCAGCATAATTACATTCATTACCCCTTTGTTCTAACATGGAATTACTTAATACACGTAGTTAGACATTTCTATAACACTTTACCTCAATTAAATATGCCATCATATATCTTATATTGGTATTTTAAAATCCAAAATCCTTTATTAAATTCCCCATAATTAATTAATCAAATAATATCCCACCAATCCCACGACAATAGAAAATTTGAAATATTAAACTGATTATATGGATAAATTTAAATTTATCATAAAAATAAAGATTTAATTACTGATTTCATATCAAACTCTAGATATATTAAATAATCATGAAAAAAATATTGTTATAATTCATTTTATCGTAATAATTACACATTCTAATGTTGCTGTGTATCACTGGAATACTCAAGAAACTTATCCCACATATGGGATTCTCTTTCTTAAATTTCTTAATGAATATTCCATGATTCCATTAAACTATTAGCATGGGATTACTCTATACTTTTAAAACAATTTATATTTAGTTCTAAATCTAATTAGCTAGTTTTGTATAATACAAAAAATGTAATAAATCATATATACTTTCTGTAGATAATTTATAAATTGTGAAATGTGAAAAACATTATGAATTGTTTCAGAATATTATAGACACACTAATTAAAGATACAAATCCTAAATATAATCTTTGATTTTAAAAGGAAAAATATATCATGGTATAATCTTTTTTATTTTATTTTTATAACCTAAGGTTCTCTTTCCTTTGAGACACTTCTAAAAAATATATTCCCTTCCACATAAAATCCTTGAAGACTTGATTACAAATATATATAAGTCTTGTTAAATTTATATTTGAAAAAAATAATGTTTGAATATAAATTATACACATTTCACTATTTCTTATACTAAACTTGCCTCAAAATAGTCTTATCATCGATCTCATTCAAACATAAAAATTATTCAATTGGTAAAACATAAAAGGATTTAAATTATGTGGTATAGATTGAGGGTTTAAAACTATTTAAATACATATAATCAATAAATCATACTATATATTTAAAAATACTCTCAAATTAAATCGTATATTCATTGAGTATACATCCCAAAATTCTATATAAGACATTCTATATATCATTACCTTAAATAATGGTACTTCATAGACATCCACAACTACATTCCTATGTTATTAAAAAGCCCCTTATATTAATTTTATGTAAATGAAGATTCAACATATAATAAAGTATAATTAAAAAATATGTGATGTATAAAAAAATACTTCATAAATAGATTACCCAATTATCGACCAAATATATTTATTATATGGGAAATAAATGCACCGACTCTATGATTTGGTCTACTACAAAAGAAATTAAATCACACTTCTATAGTAATATGGGAAATCTAATAATATAATATATATGAAAATATTTTAATTTCGATGTCTAAAAATGTATTCAATAGAAACACCACACTAAAAAAATTATATAAAGAAAAAAATTCAACAAATTCCTTATTTATTACAAAACATTATTTCTGGCATATAATGTCATCATGCATCATGATAACCTCCGGATACCCCACCCAACATGAATATTAATATGATTTTAAAACATCATTGTTTATCTCCCTAATAATAACCAATTGTCCCCACATTAAAAAACTAAATCTAATATAATATACCATCTATCAGTTGTGTCCCCACTATTTAAGGCATTCCTCATCCTCATCAATTAATTACCATAAAACTATCCATCATTTTCACTACCTATACATTTTAATTTCTCATTAAGAAAATATATAAACACTTCATAAAACATTATATTCAACTCCTTTTATAAGTATAATAAAAACCATATGAATGTTTACCTCTTTTTAATTTCATTCACTGCTTGAGTTAGAGTTTTTTTTACTAAAAGAATATGTATGAATTTTGTTTTTCAAAGTTTATAAATAATATTAATGTCAATATATTTTGTATATTCACTAATATAATTTATCAAAATATAATATTGAAATTTTATAAAATAAATCTCATAAAATCTATATATGCGACAATCCTTTTTGGAAAAAGATAATTCCACTAAATTTTCATGCATGAATAAGAATAGATAATTCCATTACATGTTTTTGGTAATTCATATCACTATTATCTAAATATTAAGAATGTATTCCACAATATTTTTCTATGTAATTAAAATAAATCCTAATCCAAATATATATGTGTTATAATATACATCCTACCCACTATTAGAACTATAAGAAACAAAAATAACGTTCAATTAAGATTTTTTCGTGATCCCTCAAGTGTATATTTTTTTACTTTGCATTATAATCAACATCACCCCCTTTTTGGTCATAGGTTTCATGAAATATAAATCATAATTATATGACACTCATATTGTGAAATGTGACTACTACCACATTCAAGAGACTGAAGTATGTCCATGAAAGGATGAAATATCTAAAATAACTCATAGTTTTTCTAAAAAAAATAATTTCATCATTTTATGAGCATGAAATGAGTTCTGAATATCATAATCTACAAGATTACCAGGATTGTTTAAGACTCAACCAGAAACCATTCTCTAATACCATTTTTTAATGACTAGTCTGGAAATTATGAATAATAATTCGACCTAGCTGCAACCACACTCCTTGACCACCAGAGGTTGAAAACCAATGTAAACGAATAAAATAGAAAATTTGGGGGATGATTTTACATCAAAATAAATTATAAAAATAGATAAATAGGTTTTTGTGAATTTTAGGCACATTTTATTAAAAAATAAAAATAAAAATTTATAATTATGATAAATAAGCTATAATAATCCAATATAAATATAAATGAAAAATACAACATATTGATACATAATATTTAATGTGAGTCAACCTAAAAGAATCCAAATCCTCCAAACACAACATGAATGTGTATTTATGGATCACAATTGATTAAAAAATAATTCTCCCCTTCCTCAATATCATAAATAATAATTCTTACATATATACCAAGGCACACATATAAGAAATGAGTATATACATAATTAAATTTCATGATGATTCTAACATGTTTCAATGCAGGAAGAATCTCATTACTAAAATGAGAAATAATTATGATAATATAAATATATTTAATAGAAAAAAAATATTTACTAAAAAATATAAAAAACCAATAAATCAAATAATTTAATAACTAATTAATTTTAAAAGAAAATTTCATATAAAACAATAAATAATTAATTTATTTTAAATAATTTTAAAAGAAACATTATATAATTAAAAACATAATTTTCAAAAATAGAATCCATAATTTTATAACATCCTACATGAAAATTAATATTTCTAAAAATTCTATAAGAAATTATATATTTCCTAAAGTCATAAAATGAAACATCATAATTCCTAAATAATACATTTCTGATATGGATAATATTGATCATAATATAATATATTAAATTTTAAAAATCAAATAAGTATTATTCATCCATCATTTATCAAATATTAAATCATCATTGAACTATTATTAGTTTTTGAAAACGTCATTGTCTACTTATGTATAAAACCCCAAACCATATTATGTACCATAAAAATAAGTGTTGTGTCTCTACAGTTTCCAAATCGCCCCAACAATTTCTCATTTTAAAACTCACTATATTGGTATATACATCAAAATAGATGAAGCATAATCTATTTTTAGAAAAATTCTCATAGGAAATTCATTTTACACATACACACACACAAAATATGAAAATTCTAAAAAAAATCATATTTAATATATTTATCATGGACCAACAAATACAATGGATTTTCTTTAATAATTAATTTCCCAGAAATTCATTATTTTAAATTAAAATAAATATTACTAAAAAATAAATAAATTGATAATTTAATAGTTCAAAATCAATCATCTAATCATATATTAGTTGGCCAATCTGACATAATAAATTAAATTCACTTATCATATTCTGAATTATTTATTTTCCCAAAGGTTCTAGATATGAATATCCTTTAAAAAAGAATTATAGATTCTTATTATTATAATTTTCCATAAATAAACTTGATAAACAAATTAATATACCATTATAATTTAAGGGACATAATATAGGCTCTACATACTTTTTATCTCCATGTTCTTAATTTGAACATAACCCATGTAACCAACAATATTAGTGTTGGAGTCAGTTCCCTAAAACAAATTCATTTCTTTTCAAGATTACTTGTGTATTAAAAGTATTAAATACTACTAAATATACTATTTCATTATGATTATTATTTGGTGTGACATTTAATATGATAACTTTCATAGAGAATATATTTCTTTAGAAGGACATATTAGTTCCCTAATATGATGTGAACCTTGAAGGGCTTTGATGATATTCCTAAACACATGTTTTATGTTTTCGTGACATAATCTAAATGAAAATAGAAAGTACAAGTTATTTGAGATAGGTGGATCAAAATATATTCATTCTTATTTACATTTATTTCAATTTTTAATAATTTAGACATTAGGTAATGAAAACTAAACCACCTATTTTGGTTCCACATGTTTTATGTGTCATCGGATATTCATATATATGAAAGTGTGTCATATTCCTTAGACTTGATATTATTATCAGTTCATATCATGTTTCATTAATTTTATTTATTTTAAAAATTAGTTACGATATATACTCATCGAAAGGAAGGATTTATTTGGTGAGTGATGAATGATTCATCATTAAAGAATTAGTCATGAATGGATTTTCCATTCTGAGTTAATAGATGTAGATATATCTGTCCCATTCATTGAAATGGAAATATTTTATAAATCCATTTACATGGTACTATATATCTAGGATTTGTTTTCAAGAATGTATAAGAAAAATATTTCACTCATATGTGTTGATGACAGGGTCCATACAACCTACTAGATGAGATATTAAGATAATGAGATTTTATTAAATGTTGAATTTTTTTGAGAGGTAGTCATTGATATGACTTATTCTTATCTCCCTAGATGACATGGTGGGTTTCTATATACATATCATAGTTTATGAATTTGAATCAATACTATTGACATAGTGTCCTAAATGGTTATACATAAACTGTATGCACAGGTTTAATAGATTTATATGATTTGGAGTTCAGGAATAGGTGGGACCCACATATAGGGACTATTATACATTCTTGTGAAGGATCACAGATAAATTAATTCAATTATATTATTCCAATTTATGATTATGTTAATTTAATTAATTTATAATGTTATTAATATGTTATTTAATTATAAAGGTGAATATTTGAAAACAAATTTATTAAATAAACTTCAGACATTCAGTGTTTGGTAAATAATATCGAGAGGTACAGACCAATATAATTTTTTATTCTTCATCATGTGGGATTTAAAAATGTCACCATTATGGTGTGAAATATTCATGATATGTATGATATATTTATTTATCTTTTATTATCCTTTTGGGGTGGTTTAACATGCTAAACATGTCAACGAGTTTAATGTGAATACATTGGTGGTTATTATTGGACACCAAAGTTATGTGTTTAATATATTACCACCCCCTAATAGTCCTAGTAACATAAAAACCCATTCAATACATGATAATTAATGACCATATGATGATATTTTATCCATAGCACAATGCATAGACAACCTACACCACTTTTGCATTTTTGTGTCTCAATGTGTGTGTGTGCATATGTGTTGGTGTGTGTTAATTTCATTTTAGATTTCTAAATTCAAATTCAATATTTTAACAACCATTTCATGGCCACTAAAACATAGTTAAGCACTCCATTATTGTCTCTAAATCTATATGGAAGCCCTATTTCCATATTATATAAATTTTTGTTAGAATTCATAATTATTTAATTTCATAATTTGTCTGATATCATTGATATTAATGTCAATAATTAATGATTTTTTATAATTCATAGTATTTATCAAAAATTAATTTAAATTATTTAAGTGATATTTAAAATTATTAAAATGTCCCCTCAAGTTGAGTTTTATAATTTTTTAATTTTACTATTTAATATTATTACCAGATGACTAATCACGATTTGAGACCACCCCATTGATGTTTGGGTGTTTAAGTATTAAATTTAAATTTTATTTGAATGTTAAAAGATAGTACTTTTTTATGATGTCAATGATATTCAAATGGTTCATCCATATTTAAATATTTAAGGACCATTTATTCTACATATGAGTGATAAAATGTAATTCTCACATCCTAATTTCCACACACCTACTTGTGATAATATACTATAATGATGATAAGAGTTTATAAAAACACAATTTGATTTGAGAGATGATGTGAAACCTAATTGTTGAAATGAACGGTATGTTGATGATAACTATAATATGATTATGGAAAATACTAAAGGTATTCCCGAAGATTCTTGTTTGATACATTAATCACTCAATGGGTCGACCAACATAAAAAAAACTCAGGATCTTGTCATTCTTTCCTACATGGTAAATTTTTGTTAGTAACTGAATGTTATATGACCATATATAATAATAAACAATCATGCTATGATATAATTGAATAACTACATGATTAATTTTTCAATTTTTGAGGGTTAATGATCTAATAATGCTCATTCAATATGTAGCTTTATAAATAGATTTATATTTCACTCTCAATGGAAATAAAAATTAACTAATTTTTTATTTAATATTTTATCATGAAATAGTTATGTATTAATATAAAGTAAATATAATATTAACAAAAAAATTATAATGATAAAAAACCTTCTAGAAAATATTGTGAATGATTTCACCTTCCATTTTCAGAGTAAAAATGCTACCATATATATGATATTGATAAGGATATAGTCCACAATGCATTAAATTATCTAGAATTCATAACAAATATGATTGGTTGACTTAACCGAATTAGTATTTAGTGTAATATATTTATTCACATAAATATTATTTTGAGGTAAGTGTCAAGAAAATGAAAGTGTAGGATTTTACTATTTATGTGTCAACACAATGGATCGAGGATCTTCAAGTAAATGTGGTTGTTAAAACCAACCAACATAAATACCTTTGAGTAATTTATAAGTAAAAAATATGGGTTATGATAAGTGAAATAAAGATAAATTATATTGGAATATTAATGAAATAAGGCACTCTAAATCCAATAGTGAGATTCATTTATATATGTTAAAATAGTGGTTGTTTCATAAATAAAATTAATTAAATCGCCTCTTTGGTAATCCAGTTTAAGTATTAAAATATTATTTTATTTTTTTGTACTAAATAGAATGTAACATACCAATGATATAATATTTATTATAAATGCTGTAAAAGTTAATTTTCTCATAGGAATGAATTTATAGGTGTGATACTGGTACTTGTGAATTACATTATGCCAACTATAGTAATTTTGTATTTGAGTCCCCCATTCCTATGATAGATAGTTTTAATGAGGCTAGTGTAGAGGACTTCACTTTGTTCATAAAATATATAGATGAAGAATTTGATGTAAAATTCCTCATTTTTTTCATCCATGACAAGTGTGGTTTTGAAGTTTCACAAGGATATGTATTCCTATAAAATATTGTTCCATATACAAGATGTTTACACATTGAAGACAAGGAAATAACAATATTTGATATCCAAGGATATTTTCATAACATATATTATAGAAATGATTTCAACATGACCTTATGTAGTGAAGATAATTAGTTATATTGAGTATCTATAGATATAAGGTTTTAATTTTTCCAATTAGTTATACACAGATCGCTTACATTCTATACTACCTTAATAATTTTCTAGTTTTTTTATGAACTATAATATGATAAATTTTTTTAATTCCTTCCTAGGAATACACACCATAATTGTCTACATATATTATGAAACAAGATGTGAAAATCCTAGAGTCCTCATAATTAACAAGAGGAAGAGAACAGAAATGGGGGACGAAAGATGAGTTTTAGGTTTAGGTCATTATGCACCACCCAACCTAGAAATGAAGATCAAATTTAAAGATAAAGAATGAGATAAAGTATGATTTTTATGTGGAAAGATGGTCCACTAGATGAATAATTATAGCCTAGTGAAGAGGCATGATAAATTATTAGGTGTGTTCATTATCAAGTTCAACTTTCTAATTTCAAAACATTATATTTTAGATACATAATATAATACTCACATTTAAATTCAAATAGGATAGGTTTATTGTTAATCTACTAATAGATTAATACTATATGCTTTAGCTATAAGATACTACTTCATGAAATTACCAAAAAGAAAAATTCTAGACCTGAAAAATTATAATTACAAGAACAAAATATCGATGACTAATTTTGACATGGATAATTTTGCATTAATGTTTTGAAATAAATGATTAAAATATTTTAAATTTTTCTTTGATATGATAGATCATAAAAATAAAATTTATGAACTATAATATGAATGACTTGTTTTGAAAATCAATATAGAATCAAGTTTCCATGATTTATTTCACACCGAGTTATGAAATCAATGACTTGGTAATGTAAACAAAAAGTGCCTGAAAAAGATATATAAAGTTGGTTATTTTGATTCTTTTAAACTTAATCCACTTTATAGGATCATCACACATATGATAGTAAAAAACCAAATTTTTTTGGTATGGGTAAAAATCCCATAAAGATTACAAAATTTTTATAAAGTGAAGTAGCCTTGAATTTTTTCAGATGAGGATAGGGGTGGATACTCAAACTTTATAACATTTACCGAAAACTTGAGTTGATATGGATATATTTTTATAATTATATTTAGGTCTTAATTATTTGAGAAATTTAAGGAGTTCAAAAATGAATTAGATTATTATGTTGGTAAGAGGATAAATAATCAATAATCATATAGATGTGGAGAGTATCTTAACCAAGAGTTCATCGACTATCTAAGGAAGTTTGTGATTTTATCTAAAATCAGACATCCTAGAATACATCAATAAGGTTATTTCGGTGTAAGGATGGAAAATCCCTTTTTGGACTAAACTATGTACCAACTAATGTGGAATAAAATATTCTATACAAGCCTTATTATAAAATTAATCTTTTTTTTTGTCCCATATGTAATTATGGTTATATGAAGCCTTTATTAAGGCCATATATGACATAAAAGATTATCTTGATGAATGTAAGTGCATCTAATAAGATATCCTAATGAAAGATAAGGCTATTATCTTTTTTATTTGGTATATTAAGGAATGGTGGTTGACTGAAATCACCCCTTTCTAGTTTGGGAACAAATCTTGAAAATAGATAGTGAGGGAATGATTAAATTCAATGAATTTAATTATTGATAATTATTGGAGTTGTAACGTGAATATTTTTTACAATACCACGTAAAATTAGTTGACCTAGAGACACAAATAATTTATCAGACCACTAGGGTTGTTAGAGAAACTGAGATATATGGTTTTATTTATACTTATCATGGTGACATATTTTTATAGGAAGTAATGAACCCATGTTCTAAAAGGATTCCATAAGTATCATGATGATACATGGTCTATAGAAGCAATAAATATTGAGATGGATTCTATGAATCCGAACCATATTTGCTTTCCTGCTGACCCCCAATAGATGTAGATCTCTTTGGATGAAAATCGGTATCCGAAAAGAAAATGGACATGGAATGTAAATTTATAACATATATGGAATGAGTAGTAGATAAATGGTTTGATAAATTCTAAGGTATAGTGTATAAAAATAAATTTTAGATTTTTTAGGTGGAAATAAATTAGAATTATTCTTTCCATAGTATCAAACCATGTCTATAATATTTTGCAGATGGATTTTCATATAACATTCCCTAAAAGAAAGCATATAGAAAATGTCAATATTAAAAAACCATAGTTTTTGGTCACACTGATGGGTGTCTATAAGGTATAAATGTTCAAGGACCCATTTATTTTTTGATGAAGGCATCCAGATCATTGAACACTCACTTTGATTAATTTATCAAGGAATTTGGTTTCATAAAGATTGAATCCTATACAATTTTTTACTACTAGTTTAGTGGAAGAAAAATAATTTTCCTTGTAGTGTATATTGAGGAAATATTGAATGTTGGATATATGTTACTATTCTTACAATTTTGTATGAATTGTTTGAACAAAAACATCTCTTTTAAAGACATAGATTAAGAAATCTAACATTAAATTAATCATGATATTTTGTGATAAATTTAAGAGTCATATTAGACAATTTTAGGGTACATAAATTGACCAGATATTGAAGAGATTAAATATAGAACAATCCAAGAAGAGATTGGTTATAGTATCACATGGTATAATTATCTTCTAGAAAATGCGTCATCAGACATATTGTATATGAGAGGGAGTGGATGAGATGGATTATGTATTCATCAAAGATAGGATCTATCATGCATTCCATGATATATACCATTGTTGATGGTTCCTATTCATTTAATATGGGAGGAATACATCAATATAACCCTATATAAATTTATTGGATAGACGTTGTGACTTTGTGGAATCAACATCAAGATATGTATTCACCCTTAAGAGATAAATTGTGAGATAAAGGATTTCTAAATAGCCAATGGTTTCCAATTATACATTAGATCCATTGTATATTGAAGATTTTTATTGAGCTAAAGATGTAGTTTAGATACAAAAATTAATCTAAGAGCTTGATGTAGTTCCTATTACTAATTATTCTATATTTCTGTATTGTAAATATACTACATTTTAGGTTGTTTATTTATAACCAAAATCACATAAATTGGAAAAGAATAAAATTTAGATGTATCAGATGTTGGGGTATTTTTTTGAAAGGGGTGATTTCATAATAAGAAGTGTTTCTATATATGAGAATGTGGTTGATCAATTAACTAAAGGATTATCTCTATAGTTGTATGAACATCATGTGGGAGATAGCAGACTAAAATTATTTTTTTAGTTGGCTATAGTGGGTATAGAATTAAGAAGGATTTGGTTCATATAAAAAAACTAAAATTTTTATTACCTATATATTTAAAAAGATGATTATGGAAAAATATCTTTTCACATGATAATTTTTCATCAATGTGAAATTTAAAATGATAATACCCATAGATTATCTAGTAAATTAAAAGGACATAATAGTTCATTATTATTACTAGAAATTATAAGTTCTTTGAAAATGTTATTAAATACATATTCAATATATGACTGACTTCATTCGACTGGACATATATGTTATAAGCTATCATGGGAATAAGGCTCATAATACATTAATACTTCTTCCCATAATGTTTTTCAAAATTAATATTTAAGAGAGGAGGTTATAAGAAGTAGCTCTCTTTTAGGAATTCCACATTCTTTATGTGTAATTGGATATTAATATATGTGAACTTGTATATTGGTCCTTTGACTAAATTTTATTTCAAATTCATATCATGAGTAAAATAAATTAATGAATTTTAAAAATTCAATATGATAAATGATTCCATTGAGTAGGATACATTGAGTGAGTCATAAATGATTGGGAATTAATTAATAATTTCATAATGAATTTATCCATTCTATATTAATGGAATTAAACATCATTACCTCTCTGATTGGAATATCTCTGATAAATTCATGTTTGTGGAATTATATACTAACAAGCCCATTTTTGGAATGTCAAGGAAATATATATTAAGCATATTAGTTTATG
This sequence comes from Viscum album, assembly GCA_963277665.1. Lineage (NCBI taxonomy): Eukaryota > Viridiplantae > Streptophyta > Magnoliopsida > Santalales > Viscaceae > Viscum > Viscum album. The sequence continues at coordinate 1,790,882,324 of OY728146.1, forward strand.
ATAGCTGCAATTAAACCTACATGATGAGATATTAAGATAAAGGGATTATATCACACAATGTACCCACATAGAAGGTATAGTTATCTATTAAATATCTTTATCTCTTCATGCTTCATGATGTTTTATTCTAGATAATTTTCTTGTTCTATGAGTCAAACTCACTTCTATCTCATTGGCGATCTATATGGTTACCCACAATGTGTATCTACAGGTTCCACCAATTCTGATGAATTGGAATTTTGAATATCGAAGTCCTAATAGGAGGGGATAAATTGATATCCAAGTGAATAATAAATAGTAAATTATTTGAATTTTATTTTTCATGTTTTGAATAATGATAATTGAATTTATTCATCAAAGTATTCACAATATATAAAATTTTTAAAATTAAATTTGAGAATTTTTTTAATCGGTTTTAGGTGTTTAAGGTTCATTAAATAATTGTAGGAGGAATAAGGCAATTTAGAGGATCCTTTTTCATCATATGGATTTTAATAATCTCAATAGTTTGTTGTGAAATATTTGTAACATGTAGGATAAATTTACATGGCTTTCCATGTGGTTTTGGTGTTTTAATAAGTATTCCTTTTCAAGGGAGTAAAATAATTAAAATGTTAAAACAAAAAATTCATTCGCCTTTTTTAGTGATGAAGAACATTTTTGGTTATTTAAAGGGATTTTTATTTTTCAATTACACTAATCCCTCTGTTATCGTATCTAGAGAGAGAAGGATGAACACCAAATTAATCGAATTTCAAGGATATATCATATGATATTCTAGTCATTTTATGTGCATTGTGTGACTTTTAGAATTCCTTGATAGAACTCATGAATCAAAGAAAAATGTTCTTGGGGTTGTGGTATGTTTTCATGTCATTAATTTTTTTTTTTTTGGCATTGTTAATTATGTCAATATATAAATTTCATATGATGACATAGAATCATTTACAAGCACTTGATGATAAAAATTAATAACAGTGTGATCACTATTTCTATTTATGAACGGTTAAAAATTATAGTGAGATCACATAGTAACCAGTTCAATAAGTAGAATCAAATTAAAGTTTCTAGGTGAAATAAATTTAATGGATTTTGTATAAATTTTTTATCAACCCATACTAAATTTATTCTATAAAATATAAATAAAAAACAATATTGTAAAGAAAAAAATAAACAAATTTATTTATTATTTATATATAACCATTGATTAAATCGTAATTCATATATTTCATTCAATTATTTGAGTAAAAATACAACCTTATTTAATGCATCGATACATCCTTAGTTGGGGAAACTTTTATTTATCATGACGCGTTAACAACGTTGGTGGGTTAACTTAACCAAATTTTTAGTGAGTGTAATTGTTGTATTTTATTCAATATGATTTGGATGAAATATGTAATGAAATCCTTGTTTAGGATTTTGGGAATAGGTATTCCACTCAATTGATAAAGTATTTTCTTGTTCATGTATTTATAAAGGTCCCCCTACATAAATTCCATTGAGTAATTTACATATCCAGGAGTTGAGTTATGAGAAGAGAAAAATGGATTCCTTCCACTAGAATAACAATATGATAGAATATTATGAACCCAATAGTAAGGCATATTGGGACATGATGAAATATTAAGAAACTTTAAAAAATAATTTACTACCTTTAATATTTTGAGTCAAGTTAATGTAATAAAATATAATTTTGTTTTTTATAGAAAATGGTATGTAGAACCACCATGATATTATCCTTGTGACCAATATTGGAGAAATAAAATCTCCCAAACAACATCAAATATGTTTTCTTGGTGTGATGGAATTAGACAAACCTCATATAGTCAATTTATTGGTGGTTGGACATCCTGAATTTTAAGTTATATAATGATTTGTGCACATATCTTATTTTTTATTCACTTAATCACAGGTTTTCATGTTTTATTTTGAATTATAAGGTGATTAATATTCAAAAGTTTCTCCTAAAACCCCTCATCCAGATTCACCAATTAGATAATGAAATCATTCATGAAAAACCATGAGTCCTTTTGTGAACTAGAGGAAGGGTATAGGAAAGGTCCCTAAGTGTAGTTTCAAATATAAAGAATCTATGAATTTTTTGACCAGGAATGAAATGATAAAAAACATGTTGGGTATTAAATATAAAATGGGGTGATCAGATTTATATTAAGAAATAATAACTTTATTGATTCTAGATGTTTTTGAGATTTTTGGTGGATATTTAAATTACTAATAAATTAAGATAAGATTAATTATATATTGAAAATAGCCACATAACAATTCCAATAAAAATGATTAAAATCATAAATAAAAAATATTACATGCCTAGTGTCACTAATAAAATAACATTCAGGTCCAATTTAGGAATGTATGATTTTGTACATATGTTCTTAATAAAAGATACTAATTTTTCCATGATTTAATTTTTTTCTATGGTACATCTTAATAATACATTTTATATATGAGAATATGATTTCTTAGTGTAGAAAATTGATAATAAATCATGTTCCAATAACTCAGGTCATAAACATTTTTTTAACTATTTACTAGATCATGTAAAAGATAAATGATTGAAAAATAATCCTTAATGTGTGTATTTTTTTTTTTTGAACCAAACCCACTTTATATATTTCTCAATTTTTTTTGAAGAAAAATGATCAAACCGAATATTGGTGGTAAGGGTAAGGGGGCTATAAAGATTCTATAATTGGTACACAATAACGTGTGTGGACCATTTTTAGTTCAACCTATAAAAGGATACTCAGCTTCATAATATTCATATAATAATTGAGTAGATATTGATATGTTTACATAATGGGGTATTAGTTTGAATCATTTATTAAATTTATAGAGTTTAAGAAATAATTAGAGAAACACATTGGTAGGGGGATAAATATTAATTAATTAGATAATAGTAGAGAATATCATAATCAATAGTTTATCAATAATATAAGGTGTTTTTGGATTATATCGCAACTGACTCCTCTTTATACACCACAATGTATTGATGTTAGTATAAATAGGAACCACACATTATTGGATATGGCAAGCTCAATGATAAGTCATGTGGATATATCATCACCCATTTGAGGATATTAATTATAGACAGCGGCATGCGTATTATACTATATGAAAACTAATGAATCAAAAAATATTCTATATGCAAAACACTATTGAAATAAACCCATTTTTTCAAATATATGATAATGTGAATGAACATAATTTTTCATTTACATCTATAGAAACAGACATACATTATGAGTTTTATGTGTGTCTTTAGAGTATATCCTACAGACACTAAAAGATATTATCTATAGGAAAATTTAGAAAAAATAATTATGGATGACCAAAATTCCACTTTTCTAGATAGGGAACATGTATTCAAAATAGAAAATTATATAATGATAAACATTGATTAAGTTGATTACCAAGATACAAAGGATTTGAGAAAATAAAAAATGTCATGAGACCTCAAAGAATATGTTATTCAAGAGAAAATATTATTTCATAAGATCAGTTGATATGTTAGATAATAAGAGTGATAATATTTTATTCTCATTATGGATAGTAATCATTATTAGAATATAATGATGAAAATCTATACTACAGAAGGTAGTAATCAGATCAAAATATATAACATATAAATGTGACATAAATTTTGATATAGATTCCAATTATTATTACTACGTTTGTGTTCTTTTCAATACAACATTAGTTGTAAATAGTATTGGGTTAAGAAGGGTGTTATAAGAGAATTAATTAATGGAATGGGAAGTTTATATGCCTAAGGAAATAGTTAGGGATAAAGGGTTTAAACAAATTATATGCATGGATTAGAAATAAAAATTTCAACAGTTTCTATGATAAATTCCATCAAAATTATTCAATCCATAGACACATACCATGACTATAATATTAATTAGAGTGACGTTAGGACAAATTTCTTGAAAAATAACCTTTTTCAAGATGTATATATGAAGAAATTAGATGGTTTTGACACCCCAAGGTAAATCAATATGGTATGAAAGTTACAAATAACTATCAATGGATTAATGAAATTTGATTATAAATCAATGTTAGGACATTTCATGACCTTTTATAGAAGAGTTTTGAGCTGGAGGAGCTCAAAACAGTCACTGGTCACTAATTATAGAATAGATATTGATTATTTTGTATATTTTTATATAACTGAATATGTAATTTTTATATCAAAATTCATCAGGGATATTGGCGTTATGTATTTTAGAAAATATATTGTCACACTGCAACATGATAATACTATATCAGCATTCCTTTATAATGAGGCAAAATTGCCTCAATGGATGAAGCATATAGTTCATACGTATCCACAATTAGGGGACCATTATCAAAGGGGTGAGGTTTTAATATAAATCATTTTCATAGATGATAATGTGGAAGACCCATTAAGTAAATCCATATCTTCGGTGAATCATGAACACAATTTGTGTTCATGAAGTCTAAAATTCCTTACTAGTTAGTTTTAGTGTAAGTGGGACTCTACTGATTTTGTTTACCTAGAAAAAACTACATTATAATTTTGATTACCTATATATAATATGTTTTTAATTCCAATATATATTTTACACCTGTTGATTTTTCTTCTGTATGAAATTTAATCTATTGATCTCCTTATATTATCTGTCACATTGAAAGGTCGTTGAAGTCCCCTTCTATGATACAAATGTCGAATTGCTATGAAAATATTCTTAAAAATATGATCAATGGATATGTGAAATTATATGACTTGGAACAAATGAAAAAGTATATCAGGGGTTGGGGGATCATTCATCATTTTGTATTCTTCACATGAAATTATCTCTTGGTAATAATAAAGATATGAGAATATGAAAACTAGCCTAACTATAGGGATTCCACATATTTTATAGGGAATTAGAAATTTTTATATGTTTATGTGTTTTTTGGTACATTGGATTGATATTATTATAAATTCATTTCAAGAGTCATATAATTTTATGTATTGAAAAAATATATGATGTTATATACTCATGACTTGGTAGAATATGGTGGAGTAATCATGAATGATTCAAAATTGATGAATAATTCAAGAAAGTATTCATCAATTATGAGAGACTTGATATAGATATCTCTTTCCATTTGATTTGAAGTGATTTTTATAATAAATATATGTTCATGGTTTTATATTTCAACTAGATTATTTGTATATATACGAAGAATGATATATCAAGTATGCAGTTTAATGACATATGAATGTAACATACCTGATGAGATATCAGGACTAAGGTATTATATTATATGGTGAGAACTTAAGGGATCTATTAATTTCTATGATGTGCACTTATCTATTTATAATATATGATATATTTATAGATATCATTTCTAGTTTATGATTTATAATCATTTATACGTAGATGGGGGATTATAGGATCACCTAAAAAGTGTATCCAAGGGTTCCACTAATTCGAATGAATTGGAGCTCTAGATGTGATGGGACCATGTGTGGGGACCCATGTATATCCAAGTGAAATTTCCAAAATAAATTAATTCAATAATATTTTTTTATTTTTTTATACTGTGAATGGAATTTAATTATCAATATATTTTTTAATTACTTAATTATAAATTTGAATACTAGATATTTATTTTTGAACAAGCATTACATATTCAAGGTTTTTTAAAATAATTATTAGAGGAATTATATGAGGTAATTGTGTATTATTAATCATGTTGAATTTAATAATATAATTAGTATATTGTGAAATATTCATGATATGTATGATATGCTTTCTCATATATTCATTTTGATTAAGGACGGTTTAAGAGGTATATCTTATACAGGGTTTTAGGAGAATTTTTAAAAGTTAAACCTAAATATGTATAATTATTTTGATGTATCAATAGAGGAAGTTTTTGTTTGAATGGATTTATATATCTAATTTCCCCTCCTCTCTTCTCTTATGATTATTGAGAGAGGAAGATGAATTACATGTTGATATAATTTTGGGGATCAATCATATGATCTTTTTTCCATTGTACACAAATTTTTTGATCTACGACATTTAGGTCTAGCACCGTGGAATCAATTAAAAAATTTTATGGAGTTTTGTTACATGTTTTTATGATCTATAAGAAATTATTTTTTGTGTATTATATCTACTACAATCTAGAATAGAATAAATAACAATGGTATCATGGCATTCAAATTGGGTACCATTTTTATTTCATTTTCATACTTAAAATAAATTAAATGAGATCATTGGAATGAATCAAGTATATTTATACCGAATTAAAATATTTATGTTAGATTTTGTTTTAAAAAATTAAAATATTACCTTATTTCATGCTTCCATCATATTATTGGTTCCTTCAAATGGTGTAAACAACCTCTTGTGTATGGTATGATGCATGTTCCACTCAAAAAGACAAATGTATTTCTCAAATACCATTATTTATAAAGGAAAATTTGTGATGTTAAAATTATAATATATTGATTTACTATCACAACCCATAGAATAATCCCAAGACAGATGTTATAATATTAAATTTTTGAATCAGAAGAATGAAATCCTCAAAATAATGTGTAATAAGTAATTAACACATCACCAAATAGTCTCTGTAATTCATAGAATATATAATAAATAATCAATTAAAAATAACTATTAAAACTAATCTACCTCAATCTTCTAATTTAATTTTATATTGTTTCCTTGATAATGAGAAATTTTTGGATAACTCAAGGAAGTAAATAGAATAAACCTCACCTCATAGTTGTAAACTATTCCATCTATTTCAAATATAATCTCTCCATGTGAAACTCCAATTTTAATTGGTTAATATTCCACCTTACTATCCACTTAATTTGATTATATGCCCACTTAATTCAATTTTGGACTATCTTAGTCCACCAAATCAAATCTATTTATAATATTTTATTTATATATATATATATATTATATCATAATAAATAAGAAATTGATATAATTAATTCCAAAATCCACTAATAAAATCAATATGTTTTATTAATCCAATAATTTAACATATATATCATGAAAAAAAGAAATATTTCTAAATAATAATAATAATTATATAGATAATTACCCATTTATCAAAGCGGTTAAATGTTAATAAATGATAAAAAATCAAAAATCACATCCATTAAATAAAATTTAAATCAATGTTGAACCAATTTATTCTTAATTTTATTATTCTTATTTACCATATAGAGACACTATTTTATCCTTACAATACTATTAAATATTTATCGAAATATTTCAGGAGCCAGCCATTGAGACAAAGTGTAATTCAAAGGCCTAGTTTTCCAGGAATTAATTTTTAATAAAATATCAAAATTATTATTTTTTACTTTCATAGAGTTTTCATAAAAAATGGGATAAATCCTAAATGCCATCTCAAATCAGAAATATAAGGCCACAGTTAAAAATAAAATGTATGGTTAACCCTAGCTATGACCTAAATCTAGTCAGTACGAGGTGTTTAGATAGAGTGATCGAGGGTGGGTACATTTAAATTATACTAATTATTTTATTTAAATATCATAATCCTAAAACATCTATAAATATAAAAATATGATGTATCACTAGGTTTATCCAAATAAACCAGGAATTGTTGAGAGAATATTTTTACCATCTCTACACTGGAAGATTGAGATCGGTAAACAAAGAGACATTAGATCAAGGGGAATTGAGGTGAAAAGGACACACCGGATAATCCTCATTTTTGGGGAGAGTGTTTTTTAATAACTGATGATTCAATATCGTGGTAAGATTCGTAATATGTGGATTTATTACTTTATGAATAAATTATTGAGGATGATCATTCATATTTCCTTGATCTGCATCAATTTGAGACTTGGTATATGACGACATATTGTATTTAATTACTTTATTCGATTAATTTTTATTGTTCCATGTTTCTCACCATGGATCAAAATGATTTATATTAATTAGAAAATAAAAAATTTCCATGGATTATTTCACCATATTTTATGTAATTTCCCTCTACTATTCATCTCTTATTTAATTGTTTGGTCTATGGGGTCACGATTCGATTGTTACCAAGCGGGACCAAGTGCAATCAGACCCATGGATATACCTTATATTCATAAGAGACTTATGGATAGATTATGTGGTTATGAAACTGGATGTTTTTTGGTATTTGGTTGATGGTTTATATGGATTTGTGATACGGGATAGACTATTAATGACATGATATGTGCAGGGCATAAGGCGCCCCACCGTTTATTAATTAGATCCAATATTTGACTATCGAATAGAAACAATGATGAAAAGTGTATACCAACATCGAATTTGGGTGTCTTATAGGTGTGATTTGAGATGTCGGAGGTGGATATGTAAAAAAAGATACTACACACCATGTAGTTTGTAAGAAAAAAAGGCATTTTCTTCATAAATCTAGGATGCTAGAGTTTCTCGAAGATAATGAATATCACACTCCATTTGGGACTCCCTCACACAATGTGACCTGGAATTTACTCCGTGAGTAAATGAAAAAAGTCATTAAAAGACACATGTTATTTACTGGAACATCCATAGGGTACATAGACATGACTCAGAGATCACAGGTAGTACCCCATGCATGACGAAATTCCATGTATTAGAGTACATTAGATTGATCAAGATTATATATGAAAGAAATTAGAGAATGGTTATGACCCAAGGTTTTCAAGGCATGCCTTGTGGAGATAAATGTGTCATAGGTTATGTATTGGAAAATGAAATATTCTTACAGTAGAGCGGGACCACAAGTTGTGTGTTTCCCAAAACACACAGTGTACCTCCTCTTTTTTGATTAAACATCTACCTCACATATCTTCATTTTTTGGACTCATATTTTGGCATGTGATTAGCCTATCGAAAATTTTTTTTGTAGAACATAAAAAATTTTATTCTTAGAATATTTTGAGAGATGATACAAGCAGTTCCAAGTGTTTTTATTCATTAGGTAACACTAAAATATGGTATTGAGTGGGAATGATTGTTAGAAAAATTAGAGTGCACCCACTTGCTGTGACAAGGCACGTTTCCACTATCATCTGAAAATAGTGTCACCCTCCTCCTTGGATAATGAATGGTAACTCTATCTACTATTAGAGTTGAACCCCCCCTGCATTGTCATGGAATGGAAGATCAACCATTATAGTTGAACCCTATTTCTAGGATAAAGAATGAGTCATCAGTCTATTATTTGAGAAGAACCCTACTATTGGGACATAGAATGGTTCCTTGATTGATTACTAGAGTGGCACCCCTTACTGGGATATGACATGGGTGATCTATCTGGTATCTATGTGGCATAGTCCTTCTATGATGAGGCATGGTTCATCGTTCGATTATCATAGTAGAACCAACATATTATATTAGGTAATGGGTCCTCTAGATAGATATTATGTCCCATCCACTATGTTGAATAATGGAGAGGTGTAGCTCGACCTGGATATATCTATTGGATAGATGTGGGAGTTATCGGAAATTGATGATGGTGTATTTGAACTGATGGGAGAGTCATTTCTTAGTCTAGAATGTGTGTTATATATCCTCTTTTATCTCTTATCTATATTTCTACTATAAGTATATATAAATATCCTTATCTATTGCCTTTTGTTTCACCCTTGATATGGGTTGAAATATATTCATATATTGTGTCTCCTATTAATTTCCCCCTGTTTTTTGGGTGTCATATAGGGTATGTTTATACTCACCCCTATATGGGTATTGACTACAAATGTCGTATCTTATATAGATGCAGATAGGTCATTGGGGACTTTAGAGGATCATAGGGATACACTGGTGAATTTGGCTGTGTATGATGGTCGGATGTGGATATTCAAAGTTCGGTTCTCCCAAATTTTACTATTTAATTTAGTTCAGGTTGAGATATCTTTTTTTTGCCTGTATTTCACTACCTTTTTTTTTCAGATTATGCTATTTTACTCTAGTACTCCTTCGAGTTTTTACATGCATCATTTTCACTCTAAATGTTTCAAATTTAATTTTGTTCCTTTACACTTATTCTTGGAGATGGTTGTGAGTGAGTGTATTGGTAATTTGGTAAAGGACTCTCATATTTTTTATGTATATAAGGGAATATTTCCAGCCCCTATTGTATGAAGGTAGGATTGGGGTAGTTTTAGCTTTATCTATGTTTGTAATGGTTAGGACATATTGGTATCACGGCAGGTTCAACCTTTGGATGATGATTGCAATTATGGCCCCTTTAGAAGATTGGTTTGGGTTTAGGGAAATAGTGTCTATGTTTCCTTGTGTGGATTCCATTCCATAGATCCAAGTTTTTATGTGATAGCTAAAGTACCCATACATTAAGCATCTGACTACCTACTTTTCGACATTTTATATTGAAACCTTGGTTGTAGGTATCAATGGTACATGCATTATATAATGTTGAGTATTTTGAATGTCCATCTTGAGTCAAATCCATATATATATATACTCATCGGACCGTGGTGAGTCTTGATTAAATTTTTAGGATGCCTCCATGAAGATATACATCTAGCTTATCAATTATATATCATGAAGACAACATGATGAGTGATAACACCTCAGTTTAGGGGCCATCAAGCATGATTCTTCCTCAGGGTAGACATATAGCAGAAACACCCCCTATCGAGTAGTATATCATTCTAGGAAAGTTGGATGAGGATTCACATTGGATTAGTGTACTCTGAGAGTTCCATCACTAGAGGATTATAGTTTCCATGGTGATCCATATCCCCACGTAGTAGAGTGTTGGATAGAGTATGTGATCCATGTTCTTGGGATTACCCAGATATGGATTGGTCACGTGGGGGACTAGAAAACATTATTTTATACAAAGTATTTGAGAACTGGTGGAGCCCAATTGCATAGATGCATAATGAGTCGACACTCTAATATGACGAATTCTACCAGATGTCTTTTCAATTGTAATACCCATCATTCTTTCACATTATTCATATTTAGGTTCTTATGGAGAAGGAGTATGGGTGGATGATAATTAATTAGTATTCCACATGGTTAAATGAAATTAAATGATACTTCCACGACATGATTTGAAATGAATACTTTCCAGCATTGATGTTTGTATAGGGTCTCTAAAGAGATATGCATTATATTATTATACCCTGGTTCAGTCCCACTTATGTTAGGATGATAGAGAGAGAAATATTGATAAATAGATTCATGTTTGAGGGACTGCATGTAGTGGGAGCTATCAGTGGGTGTCAAAGTGCAGAGTCATCTACAAAAGATATCAATTTCAAGTCGGTATGATCTCATCATATAAGACCTTCTTAATATAAGACTCAATCATGTGGTCATTTGTCACTATGACTATATAAAGGACCAAAGCATCCATGAGAGTGGTGGTGTTATTCATGTTATGATAATGGTCACATGGAGCAAAATTTCTAGGCCCTATGAGTTGTGGGGGAGGAAGATAGCGGATGGAGCAGTGTAGTAGATGCGGCGCCATGATGGATCCCCCATGTCATGATAGGGTGGTCTAGAGACAATTGTAGTTAGAATAAGAGTAGGGAGAACTCCATGAGGAGGATCTTTACATAGTGGATATCATTATGTGATACTCTTATAACCACCACCAAGAATCCTATTTAGGCTCCAGGAGATGTCAGTCAGGGCTTTGGGTAGCTTACAACTATGAACACTTATGTTCCAGTAGCACATGAGATGGTTATAGGTAAGATCACTTTTTATAAAATTGTAGATTTTTTTATTATTAATCATTGGTATAGATTATTAATTTATCTCTTTAATCCTCTTGTGATAGTTGACGATCTCAGTTGTTAAGTTATCCTAACAATGTTTCCTTGAGGTTTGTATGGGGAATGATTCTTCATTATCTTTTATATTACTATAATTTGAGATATTTATAATTAGAGACAAATTCACATGGGACTTTCCATTACTCATGATGAAACATTATGTTGTCATATTGGCTATGGATTGGATGTCCATAGTATGAGCCCATATCTACTATCAATGTAGATGAGTAATATTCCATCATAATGATGAGAAGAGATTAACTTTTATGGGTGAGAGAGATCTCATGGTAGGAGGAATAGGTTTTTGAGAAAGAGGTTGAATCGAATTACCCATTTTTTAGTGAGAATATCCATTTTTAGATCTAGATTCTTACAAAAGTGAAGGATTTTTCGCATTTATTTTGCATAGATATTTTAGGACTACATCTAAGGTGGGAGATGGAGGTTTTTATCAACTTGCATCTCGGGATCACTTAGATATCATCAGTGGCACTGAAAATGGTGGTAGAATTCTTTCAAAATAGTGTTGATTATGATTTTCTGAAATAGAAGATGATAAATAAAAAATTACCCTTACTGAGGATAAATGACCTCATTGATCAGTTGTGAGGCATGAGACGGTTATGAAATACCAATCTAAGGCCTATCTATAACTAGTTGATATTTCTTGATGATGATATGACAAATATATAATTCCAATGTCTCTTCAGACACATTCAGTTCCTAGGGATGCCTTTTGGTGTGACAAATTCCTCCATTGTGTTTATGGATTTGATGAATCATATCTTGTAGTTGTACTTGGATAATTTATTTTTCTATTCATTGATGAAAAAATAATATACTCTATGTTATAGGAGGACCACATAGAGAACTTGAGGATGGTCCTTGATTTTATTCAGGAATCCCAGCATTATAGTAAGATCTCAAAGTGCTTGTTATAGATCTATAATGTTCACTTTCTAGGGCATGTCATTATAGAGAATGGATTATCAATGTACCCTGTAAGGATTGATACAATGATTTATTTGGAGCCACCCAAGTGCATGTAATAGGCTCGTTGTCTTCATGGCATAGTGGGGTACTAACAGAGGTTTATGGAAGACTTCTTCATGATTTCATCCCCCTTGAACACCTAGATGTTGAAAGGGATTCCATTTAGCTAGACATAGTAGTGTCTGAAAAAAAATCATGGTGTTGAAGCTATAACTGATGAGTGGTCTTATTTTTAAACAACAATAGGAGTTTGTGGATTACATAGTATATTGCGATGTATCAAGAGCTCGTCTCGGCTGTGTGTTGATGTAGAGGAAATAAGTTATCACATATGAGTCTAGGTTCTTGATACCCCACGAGTAGAACTACAAGACTCATGAACTAGAGTTTCCATTGATAGTCCTCAATATGAGGATGAAGAGGAACTATCTACTATAATAACACTTTTTTTTCATAGAACATTAGATTCTTAGGTATGTATTTACAGAGAGATACTAGAACATGGGATAGAGGCATTAGTTAGATTACCAACAGAACTATTAATTTGAGATAGTCTATACTCCTAGAAGCGGAAGCATAGTGGTAGATTATATAAATAGAAAATACCATGATCATTTAGTGTAGGAGGTGTCAGAGTTTTTTTCTTCCTTGAAAATGACCCTAGATGGGAAGGAGGATGTCACTTTTATTCAGTTGATGTTGTTGAATCCTCTAGTCCTCCAGCATGTGAGAGAGTCTTTGTTAGGAGGCATCGATTTTAAGGTGTAATGTGTCTATATATCCTCTCAAGATTAATGATATAGATTTTATGATGTTAATAATCATGTAATTATGTTTCATGGATGGACGGTTGTACTAATGATGATGCTGGAGGAGTTGATTAGGATGTTTCACATATCTCTTTTTGTTGTACATATAGGTGTTAGGAAGATGTACATTGACCTTTGATGCTAGTTTTCATAGACTATCAAGGTATGGATCATAGTTGAGTTCATCTCTCGGTGTCTCCCATATTTTAGGAGAAGATAAATTACCATGTTCTCGATGGTATGTTGTAGCCTCTTGAAATTGATGAGTGGAAATGAGATGACATGTATATGCAATTCTTGATTGGGCTTCTACACACAATTAAAGGCCTTGATTCCATATGGGGGATAGTTGCAAAACTCACGAAGTCTTCAAAATTCATTTCTATCAAGGAGTAGATCTAAATTGTGATTTTGGGGGAAATTTTATATATATGATACCATTCACCTTCATTTTGGGTCGTTGATGACTGTCACTGACCGTGATGTGTGGCCCACATAAAAGATGTGGAGCGGACTCCTTGAGTTATTTTCCACGGAGATGAGGATGAGTACAACCTTTCACAACCGTATATATGGTGCGACCGATCACACTATCTTGGTGCTGGAGGATATATTGATATCATTCATGTCATATATTTTCTATTGTTTGGAGGATCACCTTCAATTAGAATAGTTTGTGTACAATAATTTATACCACTCTATTATCAAAATGGAAATTATCAAGGCCCTACATGGGAGACCCTTAAGGTCCCATTAAATTTTATTGAGGTAGATGACACATTTTTTTGGTGGGATAGAGATCGTTTTGGTGAGGATTGGGAGGGTCTGGGTCATCCATGATTTGATGAGGATAACCCAATGCAGGTAGAAATATTAAGAAGATCAAGGTCATATGCCCTTGGAGTTTGAGTGTGGAGAAAACATTTTCTTGAGAGTGTCCCCACAATAATGATTTCAGATATTAAATAGGGAGGCAAGATATCTTGGAGGTTTTATGGGATATTTGATATATTGTAGTAGTTTGGTATGATTTCTTACAGCCTCACCCAACCCCCTCATTTAGAGTGGGTTCATGCCATCCTCAATGTTTCACAACTGAGGAAATACATGCACAACTATACGAACCTTTTTTATTGAGAAGTGATGGAAATCAAGGATAAAGCCACTTTTATGGAGAACCCAATGATGATTGAGGATTTGCATGATATGATCCAACATGGATGAACCATCCCTTTGGTTAATTTTTTGTGGAAGCACCAAAGAATACAAGAGATCTCATGGGAGTGGAAGTGACAAATGTTGGCCCAATATCCCAAAAGTTTTCATAGTTTTTTCTTTTTGAGGAAAAATATCATGAAGAGGGAATAATTTTGATATTAGTTTTATCCTTGTAATACTTTGAAATATATCTAGGGATATTTTTAGAGCAAGGCACCAAGGCGACATGTTTTTCCAAGGACTGGTTGTCAAGAAAATAATTTTATAAAAATATTAAATATATTTTATATTATGCATGAACAGGTTTCAATAAAAATGGGATAACTCTAAAACATAGTCATAGATTAGAAATATAAGGCCCCAGTTGAGTCCAGAATGTGAGGGTTACCCAAAGCGCAACATAATGCTGGTTGTTGAGGGGTATTTAGAGAGTGTTACCATTGGAGGGAGCATTTAATTTAAAATAATTCATTAATTTAATTGACATAATCCAATAAAATATATAAATAGGAACCTATAAAGAATCTCAAGGGAAAACTACATGACTATGGGATAATTGATAAGTGATTTCTAACATCATTTCATTGTTGGATTGAGACCAGACAACGATGACCTATTAGATCATGGCGAATTGATGCACAATGAACCCAACTGATCTACATCCTTTTTTGGAAATAATTTTCTTCATCAAAAAATGATGTAATATCAGGGTAAGACTCTTAAAATGAAGATTTCAACCCTTATAATTAATTGATTCAGTATTATCACTCATATTTTCTTAATATGTGTCCATTTTATACCTTGTATGCACCCACATATCAGATTTAATTCATTTATTCATTTAATTCCCACTGTTCCATTTTTCTCACCCTAGATATGCACTATTTATATTTTTTGGAAAAGTAATCAAGGTCAAAAATTGTTTCACCCTCATTTATGTGATTTACCCCCACTATTATTTGTGTTCTTCACTATGGCACCATAGGGTCACAATTCGACTATTGTTCGGAAGGAATGTGCATATGTGGACGCCTGGATACATGTAATATTTGAATAATGTAAATGGATCGATGATTTGGGGATAAATATAGATATTTGTTTGATGTAGATGATTATTTCTATGCATTTGGGATTTGGGATGGACTAATGATGATGAGAGATGTGTAGGGAATATAGAGAACCACCATGGATAAACAGAATTCAATTTTTGACCATCATATGGGTATGAATTGTGAATAAAGCATCCCCCCTTGATCGATTTTATGTTTCCCAGAGGAATTAATACAATGTGGAAGACGTAGATATGGAGGAACACATAGTATATTTTGGATTTTGTAAGAAACTCAACTAAACACCATGTTGTTTGGAAGAACACATGGTGTGTTCTTTTTGAAATCTCGAGCGATATGGTTTTTATAACGTTATAAATACCACATGTTGTGTGAACCACTATTAATGACCCGATGTGTACTGTATGAATGAATGGACATATGGTTATCTAGTGAAATTTCTTGTACTGGTTCATAGATATAGTACACATACATGGCCCAGATGACAATGTGAGGAACCTGTGCAGGGGGGAAAACCATGCATCGATGTACATGTGCACATACTAGACTATAAGGGAATAAACGAGAACATGGGTAAGACAATGGGTGGAAGAATCAGGTCATATATTCCACTGACATGTTGTTTATTTTCCTATGGGAAGTGAGATATGTATAGGGATGTACACAACATGGTAGTAGAGTGGGACCACCAATCGTGTGTGTCCCCTCACATGTATTCTACCTTCTATTTCTGTGGAAGCATATTAAACTCTTTTCTCCTCAATTTGGAGTCAGATTTTTGCATTTGAGTAGGCTATCTTGATGGTTTTTCCATATAAAATGTAATTTTGGACTTCCTAGTGGCCTTTTAGATATGATGCATGATATTCTAAGTTTGTTGCTTCTTTCGGGGATGCTCAAAAAATGATAGTGATAGAGAATGATCATAATAGAAATTAGTGTGGGTCAGGTCATGTTCCCTCTATCAATCCACTTGAGTGGAACAGTCTTTTTGGGACAAGACATGGATCCTCTATCTACTATCAGAGTACCACAATACTATAAAGTCAGGGCATGGGTCCTCGACTATTAGAGTGGAACCCACCATTTAGGGAAGGGACCAAGTCCTCAATTTACTACCTGAGTGGAACCCTCTTACTGGGGATGGCATTTTCCTTGATTGATTAATAGAGTGGCATCATCATACATGGACATGGAATGTAACCCTTATCTAATATCTATGTGGATCCATCCTATAGGGATTTTACATGGTTAATAATTCGATTATCATAGTTGAACCCTATAATTATACCGGAACATGGATCCTCCACCTAGATATTTTGTACACATGATTGCGCGGCTTAATGTTTAGGAGTGTCTCGATATGGATTCCTCTATTTTATTTATTTATGAGATACCAAGAATCGATGATGGCCTCTTAGAACTAATGGCATACTCTTTTCCTCACCTAGGCTATGATATGTATATCCAATTTCTCTCTCATATGGGTTTCAATTATGAATATATATATTTTTATGTATAAACTTGTTGATTGGTTTTCGTTTCACCCTTGTTATGTGTTAATATGTATTCTTATATCATGTGTATTATTTATTCCCCCTCTATAAATCTTGGTTTCCTATTTGGTATGTGTATACTCACCCATTAATGGACTTTTCCCACACATGACATGTTATATGCATATGAAAGATAGGTTGGTGGAGACTTTAGAGGAGCATAAGGACACCCTTATTCATTTGACTATGTTTCGTGGTAAAATATTTGAGATTCAGAGTTGGGTTCTCTCAAATTTTACTTTTATAATTTTTATTGGTTTGGACATATTTCAATCTAGGAAGGTATTTTTCTCCTTTTTAATTGTTATAATACACTATTGTACTCTTTCACTCCATGTAGGTTTTATATGCATGATTTTCAATATATATGTTTCATATATAATTATTAATTATCTACAATTATATATAGAGATCTTTGTGTGTGAGAGTACATGTACTTAGGAAAATTCCACCCATATTGGTTAGGTATTTTAAAATTTTCCACCAACCACTGGCCTATAGAGTCGGGCCTTGGGTAGTAACAGCTCGTGCCATGTTGGCCTGGTCAAGAAACACTCTGATTGTTTTATTGAGAATCATTCTTCCTTTTTGTGTTCTCCAAATTATATACCACTTCCATATCCATATTAGTTCATATTCCTTAATAAATTCAGAATAATATATTTTATACCCCCTTTAAAACACTACATGTTTCTTCTATGGTAATATTTGACCATTTTACAATCGTCATTTTATTTTACGAGGTACAAGAATTTGAATAACCCAATGGATTGTGGTTGTACTTATTTCCAAAAATAATGCGATTATGTGTGTTGTGTGATCGTTGAAGATCCCAATAATTATTATAGAAAATTCTTTTATTGAGGATATAATAAAATAATGTTTATGGATTTCACTATATTGGATAGATAGATTCAATGATGCAACAACACTATACCGGTTGATTATAGATCTTGATTTCATAGAACCACAGGCAAGTGTGGTTTATAATATTTTTGTAAAGGTTCAAGAGAGTAGGATAATGAGAATCTTATATATCTATGATTAATGAATCAAAATATAGTTAAAATATATAGGATTTATCCTAGGTTAATTTAGAATGAAGGATGTTAAATTAAATTGTTAATATAAATGGGATAAGTATTTTAGAAGTCTTATTTGAAGGTAGAATTATTGGTGTCATGGAAATCTGTGAAAACACATATAGAAGAGTATATATGATGCAATAAACATTGCAATTTGTTTAAATAAAATTGGATGTATTTTGATAAATTCAAAATTAATTTAATGTCATTTTAGATTCCTCAAAAGCAATGAATATTCCCATAAAAGATTCAGAGAAGTTCTTGGATTAATTTATGGATTCTCAAAAATAAGTTCTAAAGGAGATAATAGTTCAGTCATAAAGCTCATTGGATTTCATAAGGGTAAAAAAATAGAAGAATATAAAAATTGGATAAGTTGGAAACACATATGAGTAACTTCTAGACCCTCACTGATAAATATAATATTAATCTAGTGAAAATGAAAGAGTAACTTATGAACTCACACAAAAATGTTAGAGTAACATAAATTTTCATTAAAGACAAATTGGGTAAACACAGAAGAGCATAAGAGTCAACAAGAACAATTATTAAGATATATTTATGAACAAGTAAGAGTGAGATAAAAACAGAAAATTTGTTTTAAATTTTCATAAGGTTCAATTTCAGAGCATAATTATATTCTTGATCATGAGTAGGGGTTATTTGAAAAATATTTAATAGTCAATTTTCTATGAATAAGTGTCATCTGAATATCTATAAGAGTTATTAAATATAACATAAATGTTTTAAGTGAAAATTTATCCAACTAATCGTACTTCTAATATAATGAACAAATAAATTGATCTTATAAAAATGTAAAAAATGTTTCTTAAGGGTTATGTTGAGTTTAATATTTTTTAAATGAGAAGTTGATATTTCTGTATGATACATGGATTTTTGGAAAATGGATTCAAAAATTAAATTAATTAATTCACAAATTTATTAATTGAAATAATTATTAGATTTTATATTATGATTCGTGATGAATGGATGAGAATATTATCTTCACAATTACAAGAGGGATATCAAAATGAGATGATTTGCACACCATGAAGAGTTATTTCATGCTAATAACAACCCCAATTAAACACATTTTAATGTTATATAATTTTCATAAGTTAATAATTTCATCATATAAATAATCACACAATAAAATTATGAAAGTTTTATTGTCTTTTTGGAGTAGTTAAAAAATTAATATCTTTTATCCAACATGTTAACATTTCTCCATAACTAAACACAATTTAACACCCTTTGATACTTATCAAAAGTTACACACATATTTTTAACAGCGAGGATGTAAATGTAAGGATGGGGTTGGCTCAGGTGTTTAGTAAGGATAATCTTAATAAATAAAAATAAAATATCTAATTTGAGTATGATATTGAAATATAGGTATAATCAAGAAATTTAATAAAGTTATACACAATAATGAATAGAACACAAATCATTTCATAAATAATTTTACAACATAATAGTGTGATATATTTTATAAATATATATAAACACTAAATTTTATATATTATGATTGGAAAATTAACATATAAAAGTGGTAAAATTATAAACATAAGAAACCAGCTTAGAAAACTCATTATTCCAATGCCTTTATGAACTAAATATTTTTTTCTATGAATTTTAAAGTGAGATAACTTAAAATTTAAATTCTTTTTAGAAAATACTCATTATATACCTTTATATAAATTTGAGAAAATTAATTTTCCCCTGAATTTGTGAATGATTAAATTATTCTCATTCATTAAAATGGCTGAATATTCATTATTACCATGCCTTTATGAGTAGATTTATTTTTTCCATGCATATCTGTCTCATGTGATATCAACCATAACCTGTTAATTGGAGGGTGATGTAGGACACCAACTATCATCATTCATACATATAAGTAGAATTGAAATCCACCATTCATTATATAAAAAAGAAATCCCAGAATGAAAAAATTATTCATATCCATTTAAAAAGGAATCATGTAAATAAAACATTCATAATTCTATCAATGGTTGTCACATTATATATCTGTGGAAAAATGGAAATCCAATGATATTTATTAACATTCTATGAAAATAACCTAAAATCAAATTAATTGAGAATATGATATTTTTATCATATATATAAATGGTATACAATAAGTTTAACAATTTATCCAATAAATTGGTGTACAATATCTTGTTGATGAGTCTATAATCAGTGATATAAAAAAACATAGTATTTAAAAAAAATAAATTGGAAGAAACGATATACCTATTCAAAATGGATTCTTTGGAAAGACTAAGGCAATGATGGATCAATCCTCTCATAGGTAAATTCATTTTTTAATCCATCCAGTGAAATAATGTGTATTGAGTCATTTAAATAATATCCTTCATAAAGAAAGAAAATTTTCAAATGGAATTAAATTTGTTGAAATACATTTTTAGGATCATTAGTAAAATATATTTTGAAATTGAAAACATTACCAAATTTTTTGAAAACATTTTTTATAGTGGAAATATTTTATGAACCCCTCATAAATATTTTTTCGTTAGAAAATATGTAAACATAAAAAATATGTTTTATATAAAAATTTATAAATGGTAAAAAAGATATGTTCACATGGAAAACATTTAAAATAGATATTTTTCACACTTTAAGTAAAATAAAACTTATATAAAATGATAAAAATTTGTTTCAAACTTTCAAATAATATAAATTAGTGGAAAAAACCTTAATAAATTTTCTATGAAAATATGAGGAAATTTCAAAAGGCATATAAGCAATACAATATTTCAAGAGAAGAATTCCAGAAAAACAAGAGAGAGGGTCTGTTTCTTTATAATGGATAAAAGATGGTTCAAGGATAAAAATGATCATATGTAAAGACACCTAAAACTCCAATAATAATAGAATATAAAACATGGGGGTGTTATTTATAAATAAAAATTAATAAATTTCACATATTTATTATCTTAAAAAAATAATCCTCATTTGGTATTGACATTGATGAACAAACCCTTACAGTAATGGTACCGTAGAAAAAAATAGGCTTACCATGAAATATAAATTCTAATATCATGAAATGATATTTATTTATTATACTTGAAGGGAATATGGAATTCAATACACTATATATAAAAAATTATGGTTCACAATATCATATATGTCTTAGAAAATTAAAAATGGAGACAATTAACCCTTACAACCTTTGTATCCTTTGAATCAAAATAAATGTATAAAAAGAACATGATATAGATATTAAAACCACATTTATTTTATGAATATCTAAAAATAGAGACATTATTCTATAATAAGACCATATGAATGATATAATGGTGTATAATTTGAAATATGTCTCAATAAACTTTATTTGTGACATAAAACCTCTTAAAATAACATAATAGTTGAGGTTCGAATCTATTGGAAATGATTTTATATAGATTATTTAAAAAAAAATGAAATTCATTATATAATTTTATGTTGGTAGAATAAATAAAAATTCGAATAACAGAGTTCAACAAGAAATCTTGAAACTCAATGAAATGAAATTGAGTTATAAAAACCACTTACCATGTTTCTACACTTAATTTTGTTTGATATATCCTCATATAAAACTATCATTAATAACTATATATCCATTTTTTAAACATTATTCATATACATTAAATTTTATACACTTCATATTTGATATGTTATAATGAATATATTACTCAGTTATAACATATTTTTTTACATCAGGTGATAGGAACAGTAACTGTTTTATACATGCTTTATATTGAATATTGAAGTATAAATTATTTGATACTAATTTATTAATTATTAAGTTATTTAATATATTCTATAAAATTAATTATATTTATTTTTAATCATCCAAACACATTATGTATGTGTTTTATTTATGGTTCATGAAAATAGAATCTATGTCATCTTATTTCAGTGAATTTTACAATCAAAAAAGAAATTTTAAAAATAATTTAAAAACATAATACAAAATTTTGTAAACCCTAAAAAAATTATTTTCTTACAAACTCTTATTATTATTAGTATCTATGTTCTAATAGTTATTCATGATATAGTTTTATAGTTTCATTCATGTAGGTCTTTAAACAGAACCAAATGAGAACACAATATAACTCAATTGGTGAGTATAGTCAAAGAAGTATATAATATAATTATAATATAACCATAATTATATTATTTATATTTTTTATTTTTTTTAATAATATTTTTATATTTCCGGATGAATAATAAAAATAATGTTGAAAAAAAATGTTACTTTGTGGAGGCAATGTCCACAGATAAAAATGATTACCATCGCTATTTATCAATGACTGAGAGAGGATACAGATAGATAATAAATTTTATTCTTTATTTTTAAGAAAATTATTTTTATTATATTTATTCATCAATATCATAATTAAATCTATCATGTGCGGTGGTGATGAAAAAAGGGAATACATCGTTTCATAGTGGTGGTCATATGCACATATGCATGATCTATGTTCTTTTATTTCATTACGTGGATGCGAATTAATAAATATGGTTGGTTATATTAATATAATATCATTATATTAAATGAATTATATTTACTCCATTTAATAACTTTGGTTATGATAGGATTGGAATAGAAAAATTTGGAAGAAAATGATAAGGATTATGTAATACTCTGATTGGTAACTTGAAATTTATATTGAAGGTATCATTAGAAGTTAAGGGTTTAAGATAACTAATTTGGACTGGAGTATAGTGGAAAATCATTGTACACATATTATTACAGTATATTTAATATAAATATCAATTAAATACTAACAAAGGGTCTAAAGGTCTAATGTCTCTAGAAGACTATATAAATAAGATAACAACATGAAATTAAAAAAAATCATTATTTTAAGATATATAATGAGGTCCTAAAATTCCATTGAGATCTGAAAAATTAATTGGTTAACCATATGAATAAAAGAAAGAATGGGGTAAACTGAAAATCTCAGTAATAGAATAATCATGAATATGGAGAATAACCTATTAGTAAAATGGAATAATATTATTTAATAAAATATAATGATCACGAATATTGAAAAGGTAGAATGAAATAATTAAAATTGAATCATAAGATAATGGAGTCATAAGAATGTGGTAAAATATATAACATGACATAAGTATACATGAAGGATAATCACCTTGAAAACATCACATGGTGAAAAAGTCAAATTATATATTAGATTCACTCCCTAATCCCATACATAACATCTCACGAGACAAAAACATTACTGAATTCATTTGAGTGATATCTATCAGAAAACATCATAACATGACCACGATTATGTGTTCCACAAACGGTAATCAATCGAAAGGCATAAACATAAAAAATTTGATAAATGAATTTATGGAATGAATTTACCAATAAAAATAAAGGGATTAAAAGATATGAATATATATATCAGAGGCATATAAAAAAATTAGAATCATGTCAGTGCATCAAATAGATAGATAAGGTGAGTCTTAGAGAGAAGGGCCATAACCCAAAGAAAAAGGGTGTTTTTGAGAGATCCATTATCATAGGATCTAGAATCACTCTACACTTTCATTTAATGTCATAGATAGTAATATTATTATAATTATTTACTTAATTCAGAACCTTTTATGAATATATTTGTTTTATTATAATTTTAATATACTCATTTATAACAATTTCAATAAGAAAAAAATGATTATTTTTTTCTTGGGTGTTCATTTCACGGTTCCATATTCCGATCATTTGTGGATAATAATTGATATATTTTTTCAAATGGGAATACAACTCCAGAAATGAAATAAAATGATAATAATGACTTTTAAGAAATTAAATTTATCCCATGTATTCATATGTGTTCCCACATGTGGATAATTAATATAGTAAAAAATAGTGTTATATGGTTAGTGTTTTTAGCGGGATTACCAACCAACACGACCTGGTTTCATTTTATTTAATATTATTGACATATATTTTTAATAAAACATGAATAAAAAATTATATATAAATTTAGGCTATTTTAAAAAATTATTATTGAATTTATAAAAACCTTGAAGGTTTCAATTGGAAATAAAATATCATCATCCACAGTGGTGGTTGAGCATCATAAAATATATGATGTTTTTCAATTTCCGTATAAGATGAGAAGAGAAGAATATGGATGATTGATATTCTAGTAACATAATAAAATTTATTAATATATATAATACTAGAGTGATTATTCCTTGTTTAATGAAATTATTTTGTATTTTGCGGAAGAGGGAAAAAAATAAATTACTCGGTTAAGGGTATTTGTCATGACCCGACCCTAGTCAGGCTCAAGCCGCAACTACCCCGGAACTCTCAAGTATGAGGAGTTCTTTCCCCACAGAGTTGCGTCCTTGCAATGTGACCTAAAACCGTGCGGGTGAGTCAGTCCCGCCCAAAGTGGATAGTTTCGAGGTGCATTGATTTGAGCCCTTGACATGCAGTTTGGGGAAGACGTGCGGGATGATGGGCATCGATGATGTTTACCTCTGGGACTGTTGGATACACTCATTCTTGGGCTGAGCTACATGATGGATATCCCCTTAAGATCTTGTTTGCGCTTATTGTTTGAGCATATGCATATGTATATACCTTGTTCTAGTACCCACTTCTTGGGACTGGTTACTCTCCTTCCAGGAGAGGCGAAGACGTGCGAGGTATGCCACGTTCTTTCTGTGTCTCGCTTCTCTTGGTTGGATGAGTCTACTCTCTTGCTATAGGTAGTGAAGACTCGACATGAAGTTCATCTTATCACCGTTTCCATCTCCTTGTGTCTGAATGAGTCTACCTTCTTTCTTCTTGTTGGGTTGAGCTGGACTCTCTACTGTTACTCTACTCCACTCTCAGTTTTACTCTTTAATTTTTCCTGTTCTTTCTACTGATCACCCTTCGGTACCTCCTTTGTTGCTTCCTTGATCCTTTGGGTATCCTACTGAGTATTTTTATATGCACCCCTGCTTGGGCTTTGCCCGAACATGGTGTTCCCATGCAGATGACGGACAGGTGGAGCGTGACTTCAGTGGAGCTTAGGAGCTCAGAAGCCTGGGCTGCGTGTGGTAGTCAGAGTCGGGTTCCAGGTGGGGTACCCTTCCAGCTATTTACTTTTGTTTAACTGTTGCAAGGTTGTGGCACCTTTTCTGGTTGGGCGGATGTTTTTCCCGTTTTCTTTTTTGTGGACCTTCAGCTTTTAGTTTGTACTTTTATAGGTCGATGCACTTTTGGTGGTTTATATATAGCAGTTTCCCTTTTCTTTAATTGTCTTTTCTTTTACTCTGCACTTTATTATTGAGTGTTCTGTGTGTGTGTATGTACATGTACTCATGAAAAGTCCTCCCCAAGTTGTTTAGCCTTCAACGTTTGTCACTAGCCCCTGGCCTATGGAGGCGGGCTTGGGGTAGTTGCGGCTTGAGCCCGGGTTGGGCCGGGTCGTGATAGTATTATCGTCTCCTTTGAATGTCTCCTCCTGGGAATCCACTAAAGAAACATTAAATTGGTAATATTATAAGACTAGGAACACTATGAAAAGTGGTTGAGGCTTTTAAAGGCAATTGGGTAAATTTTTTTAATGATCCATGGCTTAGAATTTTTTTGGAGAAGGTGTGGTATTTAAAAGGCGAGGGGAGAGGTGTTTTTAAATATTTCATTCCTTAGAATATTTTTCTGGATCAAGTGATTTAATAATATTTATTCTCATAAATATATATATTAAATAATTCCTGTGAGTTTTGAACTAGTGGGTGCTTACATAAACAATGATTGAAAAATTAATGTATTTATCTTATAATGGTAAATAGTGTAGTTTACTATAGTTCACTATTCATCCAAAATTAGTCTATTTGTGAAAAAATCCTAATTTTTTCTCAAATAATTTGTTTTGAAGATTAGATTTAATAATTTAAATCCATTTTTATAAAATAATTTTCAAAATATAAAAAATATAATTTTTAATTCAAATCATCAGTTAATTAAAAAATAGCTATTATTAATATTATGTGAAATTTTATGACCCTTTAAAAATTTACTTATTATCTTAGAAAATTATATTTACATTATTATAAAACATAATATTAATTTATAAATCAATTTTATGAAAAATTATTTCTCTATTTTAATGATTAGTTTTGATATAATATTTCTATTAAAACATTTATATTTTAGATAAATAAAAAACAATTTATCATTTGTAAAACATTTAGTCACCAAAACCTTGAAGTAAATATATCATTTTTTTCATTTTATAAGATACCTAAATAATATTGTACACTTCTATATGTGATGATACTCTTATAACTATCAGTTTAGTATTTGAAAAAGTCAGATTAATGTTACAATGCATAGGTTACTATTCCAACAGTAAGATTTCTAGCTGTCATAATGTTATCATAGTTCCTATAAGTAAATAATATTTAATTCATTCATCATTAAATTATAATTTTGTTTTAAGGGTATATATTTTATTTTATTTAAATATTTATATTGTATTACTGGCATTCTACTTCATTTCTACACTGTTGTTCGTGAGTGTGATTAATCTTGGAGACCAAGAAAATCCAAATTTTCTTATTATAATTTTATAATTTTCAATTTTGTCTAATTGTAATATATTAAATTATCATAGAAAATTTATTTTTCTAAATGTAATTTTTAAATTATTATAATTAAATTTTCTTGGTTTTGTCATGTGGTGTATGTTATGTACTAAAAATGGCACATTTATATAATCAGAATGGAAATTCTAATGATAAAATACTTGTCTGTTACACTCTCCCCCATAAGAAATTTAATCCTTGATTTTTGTTAAGAAAAGGGTCCAAAATTTGTGTTAATAGCTATTTTATGGCTTCTATTAGATCCCATGTCACCTCATTGTACTTTTGGTTTCATCATAGTACCTTTAATAGGTGAGGCATCTTGTTTCATGGAACATTATCTTTTCTACCCAGAACTTCAATGGATACTCCATATAAGAGAGACCATGTTCATGTTGTACCACCTATTAATTTAGTACACGATGAGATTCATTTATTTACTTAATCATGTGTGAAACATGGAATACATAATGTAATTGAGAAAGGGATGGTTGAAGTTCTAGTGAAATTGACACATCTCTGATGTGACCAAGAATATCAAATAGGTCGATCTACCTAGGACTTAGCATACACTTATTTCTAAATATCATGACCCTATTATATGATGATATATAGAGGAATACTATTTATAAAACCTAAAACTCATTGTCTTGTTGAATATTATCAACATAAATTTTTTATATTTAATTTGAGAAGGTATGATGTTTTGTTGAATGATCTTAACCTTTTTTACCGTTTCCTTGACCATTTTGGCACCCAACAAATTACGTTATCCACATTCATAACATCACATAGGTTTTCTACATTAAATCAAATATTATGATTTATGTAGATCCATATGTATTTTTAAGTGGGAACTATTATTATGAGAAAACTTGACCATAGAAGGATTTTAATCTCATCCAACATTGAAGGCCAACGAGTATGTTATCAGTATGTCTTCTAGTTTCTATATAGTTTGCTCAGATTGTCCATACATTTAGTGGGAGATAAGTCACATTGATGTTTTATTTAGTGGTCAGATCATGTCAAAAGTTTTTTTTAAACATAATGGAAAATCTTGGATCATGATAAAATATAATAAATAATGATGTTCCATGCAACCTCACCAGTTCATTGATGTGTGAATTTATAACTCGATCACATGAGAAGTACGATCATATTTCAATTAAATTAGTATTATGTGTTTGAAGATACACCACTAACCATATAATATCATTTTTTCTTGATGTATTCAGTAGACTAGGGACAAAACCTATGGTGAATTATTCCCATTTATATGTAGGTAAGGGTAATGGTAACATAACATACTTGGAATTTTAATGTTAATCCTTTATCTATTTAAATTACTTGAATTTTTATGTATATTATATTATACCCATATTCGTATTATCCTAAAAATAGTTCTCTTTGAAATAAAGATATTTCAGTACACTCCCTGAGTGGATGGTTAAGTTCAAGCTCTGTTCATCATTTAAAAACACCTTCTTAATATTAAATTTTTTTGGTAGATGTAGTCATGACGCAAAACATAAAAACTCTCTTACATCAATGTGTAACATCAATTATTTCTGTTTTATTATTGATTCAACCTTATTTTTTATTTTTATATTATTTATTTGAGCATCCTTAATCTTTTCCAGAAAGGATAGAGGAGAAATCATTTGATAAAATAATGATGATGTTTATTCCTTTTTGTTTCCCATATTTATCATTATAAAGTAAAAGAAGATTATATCCCTATAAATTCACATCATTTATGTGGTTGTCATATCCTTCCAACTTATTGAATTTCACACTTTATTTTATTTCCCAAGATAATTGTGGATAGAGTAGTCATCGTCTTTAATCAACTCTAACCATCTTCGATGCATCATATTAAGCTCATTCAATTAGTATATATTTGAGGCTCTATTAATATGCATATATTTTATTATTCTCCACATATAAATAATGTCAGAAAATATTTAATGAAGAGATCACATTATCCATATAGAAGTAAATAATTATATAGACCATCTTAGAACTTTCCACTGTCCTAATGCACAGACTATCACATTATCATTCATTATAAGTATATGTCCTAATACCATATTTCAAGAATCATAGTATACCTTGAAAATTTACCCCTTGATGTATTGTGAGGACTGGTTTAGTGATACAAGTGTTTTTCAATTCCTCGTGATCTCTTCACATTCATCAATCCCCAAAAACGTAAATCCATTCTATGTCAGTTTGGTTAGATATTTAGAATATCATGAGTAGTTTCTCACAAATCATCGCAAATAACCATCTAGTTAAAGGAAACTATGGATCTCTATTACAAATTATATTTTGGGACACTCCATAATATCTATTATGTTATAAGGGTTAAC
Source organism: Viscum album (assembly GCA_963277665.1). Taxonomy (NCBI): domain Eukaryota; kingdom Viridiplantae; phylum Streptophyta; class Magnoliopsida; order Santalales; family Viscaceae; genus Viscum; species Viscum album. The sequence goes on from OY728146.1 coordinate 1,790,911,867, forward strand.
AAATATCCCATTACTGGTGACAACCTTATATAGGAATGATAATTCTTCCATCTAGAACTAACATTTACCTACATTATGTATATATTCACGTTTCTCAAATTTATTAGCATAGTATTCAAATACTTATTATAATACTACTTAATTTGGGAGTATTTCAGAATATTGTCAATAAATATCACCAAAAATTTCACAATGTTGTTTATAAATAATCTATTCAATAAATCCACAAATATTGTTAAAGCATTAGTGAGTCTGAAGGGAATCACTATGAACTCATAATTTCCATACCATATAAGAAAGGTATTATAAGGAATATATTCCCTTTTCTTCATTAATTAGTGATATCCCAAATGATGGTCCACCTTAAAGATGTATTGGGGTGATTTAATGATTAAAGAAATCATCTATCTATAGTAGTGAATAATCGTTCTTTATCACAATTTTATTATGTTCAGGACAATAAATACATATTCACAATGACCCATCCTTCTTCATGATATAGAGGATGGGTTCACCCCTTGACGAATCACTCTGGAAGGTGAAACCCTTTTTCAGATTCTATTATAATAGTTTATTTAGTTCTTAAAACTTAATTTTGGAAGTTTTGATGAGAGTACTGGATATAGGTGTAGATCCAGATATAAAAACAACTGAGAAATCAACCTCTCAGTTATGATTAAGTCCATGAATCTCTATAAGGAATGAAACATTATAATAACTAATAATTGGAATATCATCATTAATGATCCTCTACTTTAATTATAAATTATATGGGATTGATAATATTTCTCATATTAAAAAAATATATATTCATTAGAGGAAATTTAAAAAATATTTATCATAATACTTGGAAATTTATAGAATTGGAAGATGACTCATGATTTGAAGACTTATCACCCTCACATAATAGTTGATGTTTTATTTATATACGGATATAAAATTATTTCCCAATAGAACATCAAACACCAACAATTAAATTATAGCAATATTTTCTAAGAGGTTCAGTGCACAAAAATTGACCAGAGTAGTTATATACATGGGATAAAAAATATCTCAAATTATTATTCTCACTAATAGATCATCCCCCATGTTTTGAGATGGTTTTTTAATAGTTTGAATAAACTAGATAGATATAAATGAATGAACATAACCCGAATAAAAAAATATGTTTTCTATTATTGAATAACAAATAGCACATATATCACCACATGGTTTTGAATGACCACCTCTGTAGTCGTGATAGCAAATTTCATTGCCTAGACTTTAGGCATTGGAGGTTGTTATCCTTGATTGTCTCAAACAATCCTTTAGTAATGGAACTGATTAACGTTATTCCAAATTTCACTATAGAATAAACATTGTACCATAGATTTAGTCTAGATACTATGATTGATTTAATACTTTACATTAGTGTGTTTATTACTCTCTTCACTACATTGATTAATATAGGGGATCTCTATTATAAATTTAGGAATCTCCTAATTCCCATTAGATTGTTTCTAGGATAATTTTCCCACATTTTTCACATGTGGGATATTGCGTTTTATTTCCTCCCATATATTTGTCTTTGATTCCTCTCAAATAAATCATCATCTTATGCTATATATTTTTAGATCGTAAATACCATGGAGGGTCTCTAATCTCTACTATTACCATGATAGAACAATATAAAATCTTCTCATAGCGGTCAATGAATCAAATTGCTTAGTATTTTCATATACATGATAATAACCTAATAAAAAATTATTCCACATTACATTAGACTTTAACGTAATTATCAGTGGTGTTTTAGGAAATCACTGTGTAGTTTTTCATCTATGTGACACCCCCAGATTTCATAGTATGTTATCTGGTTAAAGTTATTTAATAGCTTGCGGTACATGAAACACCGAGTTTGAGTGCACCACAAATTACCAAAATAACAGTTCAAAAATAGGATATAAATAGTACTAATTGAATTTTAAATCTTATATACTATTATAATTCATATTATGTGTTTCTTAGACAAAATTTAATAACAAATTCTTTTTTAGATCAAAGAAGTATTTTTCAAAAGATGGAATTTTACAGCCTTTTCATTGAGAACCATTTTTAAAAACAATTTTTGAAACCTTTATATATTGAATTTAAGAAAATTAAATTCTTATTTAGAAGAGGGACATAAAATTTAGTTTAGATAAATTTTTGGTACTTTTCTGATAACTTTCATATTTTGATGAATAGTGAATAATACTATATTTTAATTGAAAACAACTTTTTTAATAGAAATGATTTAAATTGTTAAATTATACATTTGAATGGTTTTGTATTATAATTATATTATATTCTTATCATTTCATACAATGTAGGTTGTTATAAGTAATTTTACATTTAAATTTGACATAAAAACATGTCAATCTTTTGAAAGCTATTACTTTTTTAAAAACCCACTTTCTGGATTTGACACTCAAAATTAATTTAAAATTAATAAATGAAACTTATATACTATTAATTTATAAAAATATACCTCATTTTTGAATTTGGAATATCAAAATTATCTAAGGGTGAATTTTGGGAATTTTTTTGAAAACATTCAATTTTTGATGAATAGTGAAAAATACAGAGTTATTGTTTAAAACTGAATTTTTATTTAAATAATTATTTATTTTCTTTAAATTTATTTATGGTCAATATTGATACAGAATACCTATATGAATTCCATGTAATTCATTTTATTCAGTTTATAATTATTTTAGATATATGAATATTTTATCGAACATTTTACCGTTTTTACCAACCTCCTAGAGTCATTTGAAAATTTAAATAAAACATAGTTTTACCACTTATGTAAATTTAATATAAAAAATATGAGAGACATGGTTGATATTAGTATGTAAAATATGGCTTAATTAAAGGAAATTAATTTTTGGTGAATTGTAACTTTTTACTTTTATTTACCACAATAAAAATTAAATACTGTAATTAAGGGTAAAAATGATAATATTATTACCCAAACACATGTCCTAATTCTATTAGTTAAGTATAATTATACCAAAAACAACCTTAAGAATTAAATATGAACCTCTTTGGTCCCCTTGGATTAGATTTGGACATTTATTATTATTTTATCTAAAGAAGAGTTAAAAGAGTAAAATTCAATGATTAATAACTAAACCATTTTTAATATATGGTTACACACAATAAAAATTATACTATTAATATTTATTAAAAATATAAAAATATTTTATACATAATGGTATATTATTTATAATCTTTAGACATTAAATAATTAAATTTATTTATTACACAATGATGATGCAGTAATTACCATATTAATGAATGATATAAATAATTGAAATTATAAATATCCAAATAAATCAATTTGAGACTTTTAATGAATTAAACTAATTTTATAGGTTAATATGACATGTTAGGGTTAGTTAAATTTATTTATTTATAAGTAATAAATTTGTTAGGACTTTAACAAAATTCAATTATTAAATAATGTTAAAATTGACATAAATGATTTTTTAAAAACAAATACAACATTATTGGTTAATATAATAATAATAAAAATCTAAGGATCAGCCAAAAGACTTATATAAGGATTATTTTATAATTAATTAACCACTTTGGGTCCTATTGGTTGTTTATTGTATGTTTATTAACCATATAATATAAAAATACAAAGTGACACAGTAAATGTCAAACTATTTTACTAATAGTTAAATTTAAAAGATAAGGTTAATTTAGTGGCCCAAACCTGTCTAAAACATATTAGTTGAAATGTTTTTGTCCCATACCCTCCTTAACCTTTAAATAATTAATTTTGGATATACTATAAACTGAAAATTATTTTACTATAAAATAATATTTCTAGCATTTCCTAAGGTGCCTCTCACCACTCTTGTAAAAGGGAACTTCCCCTTATCTCAAAATCACACCTCCAAATCCATTTGGCTCGGCCAAAACCTACCCAAAACTCCTCAAAAATATCATCCCTGCATCCTAGAGTCCTTAATTTGGTCCTAATTCTCACTTATGGAGCCCTTTTGATCAAATAAAAAGGAAGAACCCAAAGAAGAGGTAAATATTTCATCACCGCTTTCAAGTCATTTTATTCTTCCATTTCAAATTTATTTGTTGTTTAAATTATAAAATAATAACTCCAGTATATTTTATATAATATGATGTTATTATTAAAATTTTACATTCATTTTCATTACTCTATCCATCATGTAAATGAAAAAGTCACCATACGTGCGTACCTACGGATTACCGTTTCCACGTCGTGGTGTATTTTGTTTTTCAAACACCTCGTTATTTGTATAGGTATAATAACTTGTATAAATTCTGTAAATAATAAATATAACATTTGAATGATTATTTATATATGTAATAACACTAAATTACATACAATTTCAAAATCAATATAATGATATTTTCGCTCGTGCGTATGTACAGATTACCTTCTCCACGACATGGTGAGATTCACTTCCATGTTCACTATTCAACAATGATTATAAAAATATATACATCATTAATAAGTATGTAAAATATTATATAATAATTATACTGTATATATATATATATATGTGTGTGTGTGTGTGTAATTTCATATATCTTATTCACTTAGTTCCATTCAATACGATATGAAAACGGAAACAATGTTTATGTGTACGTACAACCTACCGTCTCCATAAAGAGTGTTTTCCATTTCATATATATGTCTATTATAAATATTTATATAATAAATATATATGATATATAAATAATGTTTTATATTCATGAATTAATTAAATCATGATCTAAATGATATGATCACGAATAATAATTTAAAACACATAGGATAAAGAAAGCGATTATTACCCGAAATGTTAATTTAACATGAAAATCATTATTAAATGGGTAGTATAAAGTCATAAATGAATCATGTACGATATAATAAATATTAATATGGTTCTGGTATAATTTAAAAATATACTATGGTCATTATAAAAATAGTTAAACATTCCCTCGACCAATGGAAAGTGCAAGGTAAGGGTTAATTCCTCAATCACATTATTATCTGAGATTGTTTATGTGTAAGTTTTTACTGGGAAATATTTATTACACATGCCCATGTTTCCTAAAAGAGTTATCAAAATGAGTATTATTAAGGGACACTTTAACTAAAAAATCATTTTAAATGTTTTAAATATTTATTCTTCTAAACCTTTGTCAGCAATGTTCATGTTCTCAAAATGATTTTAAGGATTTATTTATATTGTCATGAATGTTTTAAAATGTTAATTCCTTTAAATAGTTTCAAAGTGTAATGGGAAACATGGGTTCAAAAATTACATGTAAATGACTTCCTTTATAAATCTTGTGACTTTTAAAATTATTTCCTAAAAAAGGGGATATTTCTCTGAAAGAGTTTTACTAACCATTTTCAACTATGTCAAGATCTTTTATTGTATATTATTTTTGATAGAGGTTGATTTATTATGATAAAAATCTTCCATATTGTATTGAAGGTTTTGTCATATGTTTGAATATGGATCTGTTATTTTTATACCATTCATGGTTTATGGATAAAGTATTGACAGTTCGTATGCTAGTTTTAATATTATTGTTTACGTTATATTTAAACTTTTCATATGAGGAATGCATAGGACTTACTAAGTGATGGGTGGAGCCCGCTATAGCTCCTAGATGCATCATTAGGTCTCATGAGATAATTAGACGTGGAACTGGCCGAGGCCCTTACCAATTTTATATATGGTTTTGGCGTGGCCTTAATCATTTTTACACGTCTTGGCTGAGGCCTTGAAAAAATGTTTCACAATGTCTGGCATTATATATTCTCTTATTATGAATATAATATTGATGGTTCATGTTCTCATTCAACTAGTAGAATACCCTTGATTTTGTTTTATTATGGATTTATTTACTCATATCATATTTATTCCATAATATATTCATGTTTATTATCTGTAAAGTCACATGTTTTCAATTATTCACTATACCTAATGTTTATGTTATCTTTCGCTGTATTACATACCATTACTGAGCGTTTAAGCTCACCCACTTCTTGTGCTTCATTTTCCCAAGATTCCAAGAAGTTTTTTATGATTGATAATCATGGTTAAGCTAGGGGATTAATGGTGTTCTAAAAGGATCATTTATGTTATGTTCTATTTTATAATGTGTAATGTAACATTTCTGTATGTAATCTATTTTCCAAAACTAAAAAACTGATTGGTCTTTCGGGACTTCATTCCTTGTAATCATTCCAATGTATTGAAATAATAAAATGACTCTTGGCTTCTGGGGTCGGGGAATTATAGTTGGTATCAGAGGATGTTTAGAAACAACCTTGGAAATAGATTTAGATAAACTCTGATTAGAGGACACAACCCTAAGATAGAATTTGAGGATTAGTATAGAATAACTTCCTAGAATAGATGTAAGGTAGAGAATTTTTGAATTTTCTATGTAATAAATCAATGTATGGATACGAGAAGGTCAAGGTTTCTATGGCACATATATATCTAGGGGTAAAACCCAAAAACTCTTCTTTGAGATAGACTCTAACAGGAATTGGTACACGATAATAGGCCTTGTTTCACTCATGGTCACGGCACTCCAAGGGGATATGCATAGGATAATTCACATTTTCATTACAATCCATTAAGAAGGATTTTAGAGTAAATAATTTCTAAAAGATTTTTTTTATTATTGTGGATTATATCACTAAACTATTAAACTTACATTAGGTATTTTACAAGTTTGGAATTATTCATTGCGATTCATAAAATGACCTAGTATATGCCATTATTTAGAAATGGCTCCCAGTAGAAGGAATGAGAACTCCAACAATACGTATGATCCAAAGAGTAAGAAGGATCATATCTTTCATGGTAATAATCCAACATTTATAAGGGAAATAGTCTCACATGTATTCTCAACATACGAAGAATCAATATCATGTGTTAATAAGATATGTAATGAATTCTCTAAGTACTATGGCTTTGAAGGAAAGCAAGAGAAGAAAAGGATGGTAGAGAGAAATTTGGCAAAAAGAGAAGAGGGGAAATAATGATTTTCCCATATGTGATAAATATGGAAAGAAACACTTTGGTAAATGATTGAATGGAATGGGAGTTTATTTTAAGTGTGGAGAAAAAGGACACCAATTACATGATTTCAATGGTATGAAAAAGGTTTTATATGTAAAATGATTTATATACAAAGAATTGGGACACTACACGAATCAATGTTCCATTAATCAGAGTATACCACAAATGATTCTATTGGAAAATAATCAAGTTATGATACTACCTTAGAGGAAGAGGAATGACTTGTGTTCTTATGTTTTTATTATATAATTACCTCATTTGAGTGTTGTATCAACAATATACTGGTTTTATGAATTATGTAGATAAATAAAGATTGTACTAAAGTACTATTTAATTGAAGATTTAAGATTATATTGTTCTAAGAAAAGTGACTTAATAGTAAGCATAAATTTTTGGAAAATACATGGTTGAAGAAAGGTAATCCTTAACATGGTCCTGATAACAAGGCATTGATTTTGGAATAAGAGATAGTTTATTTGGATAAAATATATTAGATATTATTTAATTCTTTGGAACTGATTAATATATTGTTTATTTAATCATTGTTGGAATATTCAAAATTTTTGGATATAAAGAATATATCTAGTATTATATAAAACATAAGGGAGAATTAATGTAATAAATAAGGTTTTATTGTAATTCAGGGTGCTACCATGTTTTAAAATAATACACGATTAAGGTGTTCACATGTTATTATGTGGAAAAAAGGATCTTCATTGTGTTTAACTTTTTTATAATTTTTTGACTGTGAGTTTGGATATAAGTATTTCGGATAAGTCTAATGGTTGGAATGGATTAAGTTTTAAATTTGATACTATTGTTAAGGTTATTTTTGGATTGTTCTAAAAACAATGACACACAGACTGTTTGACAATCCGTCGCGTCGGACAAAGCTGCGAGAATCGAACCCACAACCATGGTGTGATTGGGATTTATCGTTTACCACTGGACTACATGAAGTCCCTAAATTGTAAAATCTAGTTTTTTTTGAATGTTCTGATAGGTGAATTATAAATTCATTAATTTATGAACACTATAATTTTAGGATAAATAGAATATATATTTTTTAAATAATTTGGTGTGAAAGATAAGTCTGTGGTTGGAATTAATTAAAGGGTGAAACTATACTTGTAAAGTATATATATATATATATAATTTTATTCATCTTATTATATGGATAAATTAATTCTTAAACATTAGGTAAGGGATCTTAAAACTAAAAATGTGTTATCCAAATATCTTATGTTTTGTTGAACCGATAGTATTTTAAATCATCATAGATTGATTGATTTGATGCACTTATTTTGACACTTGTTTGTGATTGATGACCCAAATCACTACCTATAAATATTAACTTTTTCCATCCAATTATGTGTCTCTAATTTCCACCAATGTTTTTCTAACCGAGATCATAATTTGGTGGTGACCCTTTAATTTACCTTTTCCTCTTATTAAGACTAAATTTTATTAACCCAATTTTCAGATGTGGGTTTTCCCAGAAAGGTATTTTCTATTATCAACATTTTATTTTTGAAGAAAAATTACAAATTGATAAGTTGAAATTTATTGAAGTAGCGGGGAATGTAACACCCCAAGATTTCGTAGTACGTTATATAATTAAAGTAATTAAATAGCTTGCGCTACACGCAACACTGAGTTCGAGCGCACCAAAACATACTAAACTAACGGTTCAAAAAGTGATTATAAATATTATTACCTGAATATTGAATATTATATACTATTAACATTCATATAATTTGTTTCTTAAATATAACATAAGAACACATTCCTTTTTTTCAGATAAAAAAAGTATTTTTCAAAAGATGAAATTTTACATCCTTTTAATGGAGAAACCTATTTAAAACCAATATTGGACACTTATATATATTCAATTTAATGAAATTATATTTTTCTTTAGAATCAGGACATAAAAATTCAGTTTAGATAAATTTTTGGTACTTTTCTGTTAAATTTTATATTTTGATGAATAGAAAAAAAATATTATATTTTAATTGAAAACAAATTTTTTAATAAAAATAATGTATATTGTTAAATTATGCATTTTAATGGTTATGTAGTATAATTAGATTATATTATTATCATTTAATACAATTTAGGTTGTTTTAAGTAATTTCACATTTAAATTTGACATAAACACATATCAATCTTTTGATAGTTATTAATTTTTTAAAAACCCACTTTTTGGTTTTGACAACGGGAATTAATTTTAAATTAATAAATTAAAATTAAATATTTTGAATTTAGTAAAATAAACTTTATTATTGAATTCGGAATATTAAAATTATCTTAGAGTGAATTTTTGGAATTTTTCTGAAAACATTCTATTTTTGATGAATAGTGAAAAACACAGAGTTATTGTTTAAAACTGACATTAAATTTAAATATTTATTTTTTAATTTTATTGTCAAAATAAATACCTTATACCGATATAACTTCCATGTAATTCATTTTAGTGAGTTTATAATAATTTTAGATATATAAAAATTTTATGTAACTTTTTGCCGTCTTGAACCCACCTCCTAGGAGCATTTGAAAATTTGAATAAAACATAATCTTACTGCTTCTATGATTTAAATTTTAAAAATCCAAGAGACATGGTTGATATCAGCAAGTAAAATTTGATTCAATTAGATGAAAATAATTTTTGGTGAATAGTCACTTTTTACTTTTATTTACCATGGCTAAAAGTAAATATGGTAATTAAGGGTAAAATGATATCATTAATACCCTAACACATGTCTTAATTCTATTAGATAAGTGTAATTTTACCTAAAACAACCCTAGTAAGAAAATATGAACCTCCTTGGTCAACTTGGATTAGATAAAGACATTTATTATTATTTTATTTAAAGAAGTGTTAAAAGAGTAAAATTCAAATTTTAATAACTAAACCACTTTTAATATAGGTTTATAGACAATATAAATTCTAAAATACATATTTATTATAAATATAGAAATATTTCCTAAATAATAGTATTTTATATATAATTTTTAGCCATTAAATAATTAAATTTATTAATGACCCAATGATGACATAGTAATTACCATATTAAAGAAAGATTAAAATAATTGATATTATAAATATCCAAATAAATTTAATTTGAGATTTTTAATGAATTCCACTAATTTTATAGGTAAATATGACATGTTATTTTTTATTAAATATTTATATAGTTTGATGTAATAATGTTGTTAGGACTTCAAAAAAATCAATTATTAAAAAATATCAAAATTGACAAAAATGAGTTTTTAAAACAAATAAAATATTATTGGTTGATATAATAATCCTAAAAAACTAATGTTCGGAAAAAAGATTTATATAATTATAGGTGTATAATTAATGAACCACTTTGGGTTCTCTTGGATGTTTATTGTATGTTTATTAACAATATAATATAAAAATACAAAGAGACATTGTAAATTTCAAACGATTTATCTAAGAGTTAAATCTAAAAGATAAGGTTAATATAGTGACACAAACATGTCTAAAACCTATTGGTTGAACGGTTTCCGACCCATCCCCCCTTATAATTTAAATAATTAATTTTCGATCCATTAGACACCATATTTTGTTAGATTATAAAATAATATTTCTACCTTTTCCTATGGTTCCCCTCACCCCTCTTATAAAAGAGAACTTCCCCTTCTCTCAAATTCACACCTCCAAAGCCATTTGGCTCACCCAACCCCTACCAATTCTCCTCTCAACTATACTCCCTTCATCCTAGAGTCCTTACTTTGGTCAGAATGCCAACCTAAGGAGCCCTTTTGATCAAATGAAAAGGAAGAACCCAAAGAAGAGGTAAATATTCCATCACCATTTTCAAGTTCTTTTCTTCTTCCACTTCCTATTTATTTGTTATTTAAATTATAAAATAAAAAATCCAGTATATTTTATATACTGTGATGTTATTATAAAAATGGAACAAAAATTTTCATTACTCTATCTATTCTATAAATGACAAAGCCACCACATGTGCGTACATACGGATTATCGTCTCCACGTCGTGCTGTAGTTTATTATTCAAACACTTTATTATTTCTATGGGTTTAATAATGATTATAAATAATGTAAATAATAAATATAAAATTTTAATGATTACTTATATATTATAAACATCCAAATTACATACGATTTCACCATCAATATAATGATTTTTTTGCTCGTGCGTACATACAGATTGTCGTCTCCACGATGCGATGAGATTTATTTCCACCTTCAACATTCAACGATGTGTATAAATATATATATCATTAATAATTATGTAATATATGACATATTAATTTTACTGGAGATATATATATATATGTATTTACATATATCCTATTCACTTATTTCCATTCAATACGATATGAAAATGGAAATAGCGTTTATGGATACGTACGAACTACCATTTCCATAAATAGTGTTTTCTATTTCATATATATGTCTATTATACATATTTATATTAAAAATATATATGATATATAAATAATTTTTTATATTCAAGAAGTGTTTAAATCATGAACTAAATGATACAATCATGAATAAAAAGTTAAAACACGTACGATAATGAAAGAAATTAGTACCCAAAATGTGAATTTAACATAGAAATAATTATTAAATGGGTAGTATAAAGTCATAAATGAATCATGTATGATATAATAATTACAATTATGGTTCTGTTATAATTTATTAACATACTATGGTCATTATACAAGAGGTTAAACATACCCTCGACCAAAGAAAAGTGCAAGGTAAGTGTGAATTCCTCAATCTCATTATTATCCGAGATTGTTTATGTGTAAGTTTTTACTGGGAAATATTTATTATCCATTCCCATGATTCATAAAAGAGTTTTTGAAAGGATTTTTTAATGGAATATTTAACTAAAAAATCTTTCTAGATGTTTTAAAGATTTATTCTTCTAATCCTTTTTCATTAATTTTCATGTTTTCAAAATGATTTTAAGGGGTTATTTAATGGACATTAATGTTTTAAAATGTTAATTCCTTTAAAAAGATTAAAAGTGGTATTGGAAACATTAATTAAAAAATATAATTTAAATGAATTCCTTTATAAATTGTGTGACTTTTAAAATTATTTAATAAAAATGGGATATTTTTCTCAAAGAGTTTAACTAATAATTTTCAACTATGTCAACATCCTTTATTAGATATTATTTTTGATCAAGGTAATTATGATAAAAATCTTCTATATTGTATTGAAGGTTTTGTGATATGTTTGAATGTGGTTATATTATTTTTATACACTTAAAGGTTAATGAATAAAGTATTGACATTTAGTATGCAAGTTTTATTATGAATATTTTTGTTATATTTAAAACTTTTCATATGAGGAATGCATAGGACTTAGTAAGTGACGGGTGGAGTCCTTTATAGCTCTTCAATGCATCGGTAGGTCTCCTGAGACAATTAGACATGGAATCGGCTGAGGCCATTCCCAATTTCATATATGGTTTTGGCTGAGGCCTTAATCATTTTTATATGTCCTGTCCGAGGCCTTGAAAAAATGTTTCAGATTGTATGGTATTATACATTCACTCATTATGAATATAATATTGATGGTTCATGTGGTCATTCGACTAGTATAATGCCAATTATTATGTTTTATTATGGCATTTTTTACTCAGATCATATTCATGCCATAAAGAATTCATGCTTATTATCTGTAAAGTCATGTGTTTTCAATTATTCACCATGTCTAATGTTTATGTTATATTCCGCTATATTACTTACCCTTACTGAGAATTTGAGATCATCGATTTCTTATGTTTCATTTTCCCAGGATTCTAATAAGTGTTTTTAGATTTATAATCAAGGTTAAGCTTGACTATTAATGGATTTATCAAAGGATCATTTATGTTATGTTTCATTTTCTAATGTGTAATGTAACGTTTGTATATGTAATCTATTTTCAAAGATTGCTAAACTGATAGGTATTTCAAGACGTGATTCGTTGTAATCATTCCAATGTTATAAAATAATGAACCAACTCTAGGATTTTACTTTTGGGGCGTTGAAATCTATGTTTCGGTATACTCATCTTCTTTTTCATCTATCTAGGGAAATCCCTCTCCATGTTATTATAAATTGATTGGGGAAAAAATTATCAAATAAAATTTTCCTAATTATTCCTATTCCATATAATCAATATAATATTTTGAATTTGTGTCCTTGATCAGTTTCTACAATTGATCGTCTTCTCATTTGAGATGATAAATATCCAACAAGAATATTTCTTGTTTGGATCAAAAAAATACAAGGAATATCTTCTCAGTAGAGTTAACACATAGTTCGTTGATTAGGTTATCATAGGATAAACCAAATCTAGGAAGTGTTTGCCACATAAAAAACATGACTTAAAAATTATATTTTTAGGAGATGTAGGGTGTTCCACATGATTCAAGTTATTATTCATAGTATTAGTCTGTTGTTGAGAATATCCACGAATTTCTAGATCCCACACCAATAATGTTAGTTATATCATTAGGGAAATCATTGTTTTACATTTTACATTTTTTCTTACTTCCTCCTATTTCCTTAAACTAACTAAAAAAAATAAAAAAAGGGATTGTAAAATAAAAAAAATTAAAAATTAACTTAAAAGAGATACTATTAACATAGAAAGAATAACAGATAAATTAAAATTACATCCTAACATATGATTATATTTCAATCTATATTATCAATGTTAAAATCCATATTAAATTTTCAACCCTAAAAATCTATTCGTGTTCTTTATAAGGGTTTGTAAAGAGTTTGATAATTTTCTAAAAAATATCCCTGGTTAGTGTCAAATCATGTTTAATGAAACACCATATTTATGCACTAGGAAATTATTCAGTTATTACCCAATGCACCCTTTAAATGTCTAATAACACTGGGTACCACTTTTAGAGAGTCGCATCCACTTTTAATATCCATATAGTTTGGAAATTTCTTGGAAACTAGTCACCCTATACATAAAAAAATATAGGATATTTCCCATATAGTTATACCTATCCCTAGGATTCTCACATAAATTTTCTATTCCAAAAACAAAAAAATAACTAGGTCATTATTTGATACCAACTATACTAACCGATTCCTTTTACAAATATTATTACATTATTATAAACATAAATATCTATTAAATACAAAAAAAAGTATTGTAAGGAATAACTTTTTTGGAATAATAGACACATAAAATAAAAAACATGATACTAAAATAAAAATTCATTATTTTAATATCCATAATGATCTCATATGTACCTTTTAGATCTTCAAAATGTATTGAATAACTTAGCTAATACATGAAATAAATGGGTGAGATATAAAGCCTAGTAAGGGAATAATCATGGTAATGAGGCATAACATGATATCATAAATGATAAGGCTAATGAATAATCAAATGGGAGATTAATGTAATGAACTTAGACTCATATGATCACGGAAGCACCAGAATGTGACAGCAGCAAAAAACATGAAATAATCATAGTCAAAGGATAACCCCCAAGACAAAATCACACTGTGGAAAGAGATCCAGAACGAATTTGGTTCACTCCATATTTCAATTAATAATATCTCATGGAAAAAATATTACCCAATTCACTAGAGTTCAATCTAGTGCCATCAATTAGAACATGGACTTGATTACATGTTGCACAAAAGAGAATAAATCAAAAGGCATAAACACAAGGAATTTGAAAAATGAACTTAAGGAAGGTATCACCCCATCAATGGAAGGGATTATAATATTGATATATATATTAAATATTTATTTACAGAATTCAGAATCATTTTATAATATCAGATAGAGAGAGATATAATGTGGGTTATAGAGAGAAATGTCATAACCAAATGATAAAGTGTAGTTTGGGGAGATTCCTTATCTTAGGTTCAAGAATCTCTCTTCACATTTACATAACATAGTGAATAATAAAATATGATTCATTAATTACATAATTAAAAAAATTACTTTTTATATTTTTTATTTATTATAATGTTATTAAGTTCAATTTTAACCATTTCAAGTAGATATTGAGTTTAAATTCTCTTTTCTAAGGGAATTCTTTTCATATATCCATAGACGGACAACTTGTGGATAATTATTGATGTTTTATGAATGGGACTAAAACTAAAGAAACTAAATGTAATTGAATTAAATATCATTCATAAATTTAAACAGTCCCAAGTATTATTTTTTGTTCAGAAATATGGATGTTTCATTTAGTACAGCATCAAAGTTATATGGGTTGTGTTTTTTACGGTTTTACTGATTAACACAAAGTAGTTTCATTTTATATAATATTGTGGATATATATTTGTTTTAGAATGATAATAAATATATTATATACAAATTTATTTCATTATAAACAAATATATTTGAACATAAACATGTCATGAAGGATGTGATAGGAAACAAAAAACGCATCGTTCATAGAGTTGTTGGATCAATATAAAATGGATGTTGTTTTTATTTTTAGTTGAAGAGTTGAAGGGAAGAAAATGGATGACAAAAATTACATTAAAATATTAAAATTTCATAATATATATTATACTTGTGTTATTATTCAAGGTTCAATGGCCTGTTTTTAGGATGAGGAGGAAGAAAAAAATAGAAGACAATATTGGGGGTATTATATTCTTTTTTGGTTGTCTCCTCTTCGGATTCCATTTTAGGAAACTTTAATTGGTATTTTACTGATGCTAATATAACTAAGAAGTGGAGGAGAGGATAGGGATGGTAATTGGGAAGAAATTTTACATTCTCCAAGGATTTGAGGTTTCGAGTAGAAGGGGAGTGAGGGGTAGTATTTATATGGGGAGGAGAGTGGTGTTTTTGAAAACTGTATTCATATGTTCGTTATTTTTTCCAAATAATATCAATAATATTGATTACAATGACTATATATAGTAAATAATGCATTTTATTTTGAAATACCAGATTCTTACATCATACATGACTCAAATATCCATATATTTAGCTTATAATGCTAAATATCATATTTTACCATATTTCACTATTAATAAAAAATCAATTATTTTTGGAAAACACCAAAAATTATCCCTATTGATTTTTATATGTGTAGATTTTTAAATAAAATAAATTTTGTGAAAACAATCAAAAAAATATGAAAAAATTATTTTCAATTAAAATCTTCATTTAAATGAAAAATAACAATTTTAATTTTTTTGGTCATTTTTTGAACCTTTGAAAAGTTACGTATCAAAACATAAAATTATCTTTAAATAGTTATAAATCCTAATAATAAATTATAAATCATATTTTGAAAACTAATTTTTTTAATCACAATATTAATTATAAATTTTTAATTAAAAAATTTATGTTTTACAAAAGCCAATGAGCCTATACCAAAGTTATACATGCTCATACTTGGAATCGAAAAGACACAGGATCAAATCTGAGCAGGGACAAAAATCTGAGGGTATTGAAGAAGTACTGTAGCAGGGCACTGCAATAGTACTGTAGTTGTGGTGAAACTATAGCAGCGGCAGCAGCACTATACCAGAGACATTAGCGGCGACAGTATGATAGCAGTATTGTTCACCGAGGGGTCCTTTGGGAAAAATATGGGCTTTTATTCCTTGTATTCAGGCCACCTGGCCTTGGGCCTTTGAGATATGTAATGGGTCTCCCTCTACCCAATCTAAATAGGTCTTTACTTTAAATAATAAATTGAGGCTTTAACCCCAAGCTTTAAAAAAATTATGTTTTACCAAAATAGAAAGACTTAATTTATCATTTATAAAACACTTATCTACATATTCCATGATATAAATTTATCATATTTATATTTTATAAGATATCCTAATATTATATTAAAATTCCATATGTAAAGATACTATTGAAACGGTGAAGTTACTATTCCTTATGGTTAAATTACTATTTCAATGGTGAGGTTACTACTCCAATGACCCTATTTTTAAGGGTTATATGGGTTCCAAACTTCATATAAATACATCATATTTCATATATTATTAATAAAATTATTTTTCATATTAATTTTATTTCTTTTTTCATTTTCAAAATCAATAATAGATTACTAACCTAATGTTTCATTTCTAGAGTGTTGTTCTTGAGTACGATTATTATGAGGGATAAAGTATATCCAAAATTTATTATTATTATTATTATTATTATCAAATTTTCATAATTTATTCCATTTTTACTACTTTCACATACTATGTTCATTTTTATTGTCTAAATTTAATGGTTAAATTAATATAATAAAATGTTTATTATCTTGTGGTGTATGTGTATTACTAAATATGTTACAGTTATATAATAATAAGAGAAATTACAGTGATAAAATCATGGTTCATCACATATAATCTTATGAACATGAGAGAATATTACTAAAGAAGTAAAATTATAGTTTTTTAGAATGAAATTCGATGGTTTTGGCATGAGATGAGATTGTAGAAGTGCGTCCCATTTATAATTTAAGAGATGTTAAATTTTGGGAGTACCTCTTTTATTTAAATTGTGTAAAGTCAAAATTTAGGTGGATAGAGTTCCAAACAATAGAAATAAATTATTGGTTATAGTTATTATTGAAATAATCCTCTATTAGAGTTATTTCAAACACAAATTTGAGTTTTTAAGGATTTGTTCTTTTGTGCGTTTTAACATTTACCCTAATTAATTTATACCTTCGTAATTAATTTTAATACTTATTATTAAATTTTGATGAATAAATTAACAAATTAAATCATTACATAATTTTAAAATTCTAATTTCTATGTTTAATATAATTTTCACCAAAAAAATCTAAAGGTGAGTAATTTTAATATTAAAATAAAGGTACATAATGTATAAAACAATATATAAGAAAAATTGGGTTTTGATTATTGAAGTTATATGTTGGATAAAATAATAAAATTATTATTTTTTATGAC
This sequence comes from Viscum album, assembly GCA_963277665.1. NCBI lineage: Eukaryota > Viridiplantae > Streptophyta > Magnoliopsida > Santalales > Viscaceae > Viscum > Viscum album. Next base: position 1,790,929,896 of record OY728146.1, read on the forward strand.
ATAATTCGGAATATTATGATACAAATGAAATATTTTTATATTTCAATGATATCCAAAAATATATTCTTCTATAAAATTGTTTAATTAGAAGAAAAGAACATTAACTATTTGAAAATAGGTATAAAATTATGATATCTTATAAAATTTAAACATAGGTTTTCTATTTTTAGATTTATATTTAGAAAGGATATTTTTAAAAATTAAATAAATTCTTTATTAATTATAAGATATAATTCATTTATATGATGTACACATATGATGACAAATTTATAAATTTTATAAATTTTAATAAAAACATGAATTTTTTACTATAAAATTAAAAATAAATTAGTTGTAATGAAATCCAAAAATCATTATAAGAAAATATTAAAATTATATATAAAAAATGAAGTTCACTTTACCATTATGAATTTATGAAAAATAAATATTTATCTTTTAAATGAAATTGAAAAATATAAGGGAAAATATTTTTGTCAAAAAATGACCTCATTAAACTATAGAAGTTCTTTATTAAATTTTGAATTCATTTATTATTATTATAATATTTTTACTATGGTTTTTATTATTTTTAATCCTTATTTATAATATTTCTATACTATGATTTTTCTCATTTAAGTTCCCTTTTTCTATTAGAAAATATACTAGAAATATTATTAATTTTTATATAAATATATTTAAAAATATCAAGGTGTTATAATGTCTCTATAGAGGTTTTTTGTATGTTTATCATACAAATATGATGATTTTTGAATAAATATTCTATGAAAATATTATTGGAATTATAATGAGGTAATTTTTGAGTTAATTATTTATATATTTACTTGGATTATATTAAACAATGATAGACTATAAAAAGTGGTATTATAGAAATACAATTAGAGACAACTCGGTATGAGAAGAATACAATATATTAATATCATTGGAGAAAACCTATGTTGTTCTATTGAGTAAATATTTATAAATTCCCAATATTATGCATTTTGGTAGATTATTTTGTTAATTATATACAATAAATATTCTGGTGATCCTGAATATAAAAGGAGTGGGGAAGAGAGAAAAAGTTTTTTCAATGATGGACAGAATATTGAGAGCCTAATAAAAATATATTGAATTATAATGTTTTTAGTATCAAGGATGAATAATTTTTTGATGAATATATTATATATAATTTAGTGTGTTTATTAGATATTTAATAATTGGAGATGAAACTAGTATATACACTAGATCCTGAGATACTACGTATTGTAAAAGTTGAAGATCGATAAAAAGAGGGAAGAAGAATGGTTTGAGGAGATATTGACATATAATTTTCATTTTTTATGAACTATTTGAAAAATATTAGATTTATTAACTACTATATTTATATATTGTTGAATGATTTATAGTTATTTATTCTCAGTGACCCGTATACTATATAACGACCCATACTTTACATACCTTGTTATTACTTCAAAATTGAAGCACACTTTTTACAACATATAACAAGACTAGGAAAGGACAATATAGGTATCATGTCTTTAGAAACTGGGAAACATAAACAACTGGTTCATAAAGCCTCTATATTGTCTCCAATTTATTTCATCATATCTATAGTCACTTTTGGCATATCTTACTTAATAACCTTCTTCCCGACCTGGGGAAAGAGAACATACAAAAGGGTGAGCTCAAATGCTCAGTAAGGGTAAACAAAAGAAATATCAATCACATCATATTCATAAGAACTTAACTTTTGGAAATCTTAACCCGCAAAAGAGATCACAATTTCATAACATGCGATAAAGCATAGTAGTGAAATGTAATCCCAATAATCATAACTTAAAACAAGAAACTTTCTATCATACATACATAATCATATAGAATCATTTCTTATTAGTCAAGAATAATTTCCAAGACTATCTTAGTGGACAAAGTCCATTTCTGAACCGAGTTCATTCCTCATTTCAGTCCTGTTTCACTGAACCGGTTTAACCTGCCGTTCCAGCCATGTCTATCTCATGAGATATAAAATCTTTATCCAATGCATTAGAGGGAGATATAGGTCCCACCCATCTCATAATGATACCATTATTATGTGTTCCATAGAATCATTGCATAACTCCTTTAATAAAAATGGGATTCTTAAACAACATGACAACATAAAACAATTCATATAAGATAAAAGAATTCATAAAAATAACTCCATCACAACATAATCAAATCAATGTAATAATAGGGATAGAAACAGAACCCTATATTATCTTAGATGGAAAATAATTTTGATAAAACACTTGAACTCCATTCTTGAGGAAAATATCCTTTCTACTTCAAAAACATTTTCCTTTCTAAACATTTCATACAATTTTAAACTAAAAGAAGTTGATTAAAAATAAAGTTGAAAACTTGTAAAGGAAGATTCTTGGAAATAATGTTTTAAAAATTCATTCATTCCGTATAAGTTAAAAAAACATTCTTCTCGTACTTTTGTCAGAAAGTCAAAAAGTACCTCGTACAAAAAACGACAAAAGATTCCTTTCATATCTTTTACTAAAAACTCACCAAAGTGTAAAATTGGATTTAAATAATTGTAGGTGGACAGAAACAATATTACATATCGAGGAAACATCTATGTGGATGATAAAATACACCGCATTAAACACCAAAGTATAAACAATGTCGAATAAAATGAGATTGTGATATTTTCCCTTACATTAGGTCCAATTTGCTTCGTAAGTGTCTGAACCTCCTGTATAATGATTTTAACAATGTTATTGACTTATTCCAGAATCATAATTATTTTTATGATATCATATATGATCATATTTATAGCTTCTTATTAGTAATATTTCATTACTACTTGTTATTCGAGTGTTTATTACCTTTTGTTTTTATGCGTGTTTTGTTGAATAAATTCTTGTTTTCTTTTTTCATTATAGATACCTCATTTTCAGAATGGTATTAGTGTAATATATACCATATTAATTCATTCAATTCATTAATATAATCATTATGCAATGCAGATCATGTAGAACGAGTCGCATCACATCGTGGAGACGGTATTCTGTACGTACGCACGAGCGATGATATCATTCCCATGATTGTGGAATTGTATTGGAGTGTATATATACTATTTCAGAATCAATATCACATTACAATAATCATATATAGTCATTATTTACACCATTATACCCATCCATGTAAGGTGGTGGTGGAAAATAGATTACACCACAGCGTGGAGACGGTATTCCATACGTACGCACGCGCGGTGATTTCGTTTTCCATATGATGGATAGATGGTGAAATAGGGTTTTTTCATAATTATAATAACATATCAGTATATATGTGATACTGATTTATTACTTCATAACTAAAAAACTAAAGAAAAATAAGTGGAAGAAGAATAAAGATGAAATAATAGGTAATGGACATTACCTCTTCTTTGAAGCGCTTCTTTGAGACCTCCTTTTAGGGCGCTAAAATTGGTATTTGAAGAAGACTAGGACCTCTAGGATGTCTCTTTCTAATTGGATAGAAGAAATTGGCAGGGGTTGGCCGAGCTTAAAGGCTCAAAGTGGTGTGAGGAAGAGTGGGAGGAGGTTCCCTTGTATAAGGGTGGAGAGGGGCACCTTTGGAATAACTAAAAACATTATTTTATTATAAAGTCAAATTCGGTTTTTAATAGCTCCAAATTGATATTTTTCTTAGATAAGGTGGCTATGGGTCGAAATACTCTCATCCAATAGAATTTATACAAGTTTAGGTATCAATTTTAACCTTATCATTTAGATTTAACTTTAAGTTAGATAATTTAACTTTTACCGTGTCTTCTTGTTTTCTTACACTATAAGGTTAATAAATTCACAATATCAAGACAAAAGAACCCCAAGTTGTTTATTATTAATATATATAACCTTATATAAGTCATTTGTCCGATCCTTAGATTTATAAAAATAAAATAACAATTAATAATATAATATTTGTTTTAAAAACTATTTTATGTCAATTTTAACACGATTTAGTAATTGATTTTTGTAAAAATCATAAAAGAATGATTAGTTCGAACCAAGTAAATTAAATCAATAATAACATGTCATATTAACCTATAAAATTAGTTTAATTCATAAAAAGTCTAAAATTACATTTATTTGGGTATTTATAACATCAATTATGTCAATATTTCATTAATAAGATAATTACTCCATCATCTTTGTGTCATAAATAAATTAACTTATTTAAAGTCTAAAAATTACAAATAAAATACCACTATGTAGGAAATATTCTTATATTTCTAATGAATACTTATAGTCGAATTTATATTATGTATAACCTCATATTAAAAATGATTTACTTATTAAACTTTGATTTTAACTATTTTAACCCTTCTTTAAATAAATTAATAATAAATGTCCTAATCTAATACGTGTGGGCCTAAATGGTCATATTTTATTCCTAAAGTTGTGTTTGGTAGAATTAAACTTATCAAATAGAATTATTACATGTTTTAGGGTAATATTAATAACACTTTTACCCTTAATTACCCTATTTACTTTTAACCGTTGTAAAAAAAAGTAAAAAGTTACTATTCCCCAAAAATTATTTTCATCTCATTGAACCATATTTTAGTCCTTGATATTAACCGTGCCTCTCGGATTTTCGAAATTCCACTCACAAAAGCGGTAAAATTAAGTTTTATGAAAAATTCAGTTTTTTAACTACCACTTAGTGGTTTCACTATTCATCAAAAATTGAAAGTTTTCAGAAAAATACTAAAATTTCACCCTCGGATAATTTCGATATTCCGAATCCAAAAATTAAGTCCATTTTGAAAATTATAATTTTTAAAATTTCAAAAAGTGGTTATTACAATTAATAACGGCTAGTTTTATTAATATTTTAATAGTATATCATTGTTTAGTGAAACTCGGTATTACGTACGACGCAAGCTATCAAGGAAGGCCACGATTTCATGTAAATCAAGTCAATATAGTGTTGTGTGTAGTGAAAGATTCCTTTAATGATTTAAAAACAAAATATTTCTCATAAAAGTCTCGGTTGTTACATTATACCCCCCTTAAAATGATTTTTTCCCTTGAAATTCATCACTTTGTAACAAACAGATGAGGATACATTTCCCTCATTATATCCTCAAGCTCCCATGTAGCTTATTCTAACTGGTGGTTCCTCCATAAAGCTTTCACCAAGAAAGTGGTCTTGTTCCGTAGGACTGTTTCGCTATGATCTAGAATCTATATCGATTATTCTTCATAAGAAAGATCTTGCTCTAGCTGTACAACTTCTGAGCTGAGTACATGTGAAGGATCAGGTATGTACTTTCTTAGGAGAGATACATGGAACACATCGTGAACTTGAGAGGGATTCGGTGGAAGCGCCAACCAGTAAGCAACATTTCCAACATGATGCAGTATTTCGAAAGGGCTGATATATCTAGGGCTCAACTTCCCCTTCTTTCCAAATCTCATGACCCTCTTCCAAAGAGATATTCATAAGAACACTTTATCACCCACTTCAAACTCGAGGTATTTTCTTCGGTTGTCGGCATAAATTTTCTATCGACTCTGAGATGCTCTTATGTGTTGTTGAATAGATCTGACCTTTTCTGCCATTTCATCAATGAGATCAGGTCCTAATAGCTTTCTTTCCCCAACTTCATCCCAGCAAGTTGGAGTCCTGTATTTCTTTCCATAGCGAGCTTCATAAAGAGCCATCTGAATACTGGAGTGAAAGCTATTATTATAAGAAAATTCCACCAAAGGTAGGTGTTGATCCCAACCACCTTTGAAATCTATAGAGAAAGATCTCAACATATCTTCTAGAGTTTGAAGTGTCCTCTCAGACTGCCCGTCTGTCTAAGGATGATAAGCAGTGCTGAAACTCAACTCTATATCCAGAGTATCCTGAAGACTTCGCCAAAACTTCGAGGTAAATCTCGGATCCCGATTAGATGTAATAGAAAGTGGTACTCCATGCAATCTTACCACTTCTTTTACATATATCCTGGCAAGCTGATCTAGAGAGAAATATTCTCTAATAGAAATTAAGTGTGCGGACTTTGTAAGAGGATCAACTATGACCCAGATAGCATTATTGCCTTTGGATGTTTTAGGAAGTCCTGTGAAAAAGTCCATAGTGATGTTTTCCCATTTCCATTCAGTTATGGGTAATGGTTGTAACATCCAATTAGAGTTTTGTCTCTCAGCTTTAACTTGCTGAAAAACCAAGAATCGAGAGACATATTCAGCAACATATCTTTTCATTCCATCCCACCATAAGTACTCTTTCAGGTACCTATACATCTTCGTTCTTCCAAGATGAATAGAGAATGAAGAACTATGAGCCTCATCCCGCATCCTCTTCTTTAATTTGGGGATGGGAGGAACACAAACCCGATTCTTGAACATTATTATCCCATCACAATCAAGGATGAATTTAGGAATATTTCTCACCTTCTTTTGTAACTCTACATCTTCTTTCTGTGCCTATTTAATCTTCACATGAATAGATGGTGGAACATTAATTTGAGAAAGATACAATTTACCCCCTTCCATTATAATTCCAACATCCATCCTTTGTAAATCCCTAAATATTGGATCTTTTGTGATCCTCATCATGGATAAACTGGCATGGTCTTGTCGACTTAATGCATCTGCCACCTTGTTTTCTTTCCCAGGGTGGTAATGAATTGAGCAGTCGTAATCCTTAATTAGCTCCAACCATCTTCTTTGGCACATATTCAGCTTCTTTTGTGTGAAAATATACTTTAAACTTATATGATCTTTATAAATATCACACCTTTCTCCATAAAGATAATGCCTCCAAATCTTTAATGCAATGATTACCGCAGCTAACTCCAAATAATGAGTTGGGTAATTTTTCTCGTGGATTTTCAATTTTCGTGAGGCATAAGATATCACCATATCATTTTGCATAAGAAAACACCCCAATCCCTTCTTGGATGCATCATTATAGATCACAAACCTTTCTCCACTATAAGGCAATGTGAGCACAGGTTCACTAGATAACCTTCTTTTCATCTCCTTTAAATTATCTTCACATTCCTCGGTCCAAACAAACTTAACTCCTTTTTGAGCCAACCTCATGAGTGGATTAGATAGTCTTGAAAAATATTTCACAAAACGTCGATAATATCCAGACAATCCAAGAAAACTTTGGATCTCAGTTACTATTGTTTGCCTCGACCATCTTTTGATAACCTCTATTTTTTCGGGATCCACAGATATCCCCTCTTTTGAGATTATGTGACCCAAAAATGAAACTTTTTGAAGCCAAAATTCACACTTGGTAAATTTGGCATATATCTTCTCCTTTCTCAGGGTCTTCAATATAATTCTCAAGTGATCTTCATGTTCTTCCTTGCGCTTTGAATATACCAGAATATCATCTATAAAGACTACCAGAAATTGATCAAGATAGTCTCTAAAGACTCTATTCATCAGATCCATGAAGATAGCAGGGGCATTAGAAAGACCAAATGGCATCACCATAAATTCATAGTGTCTATACCTTAAATGGAAATCCGTCTTTGGTATATCCTACCTTTTGACCCTTAATTGATGATACCCTGAATGAAGATAAATCTTGGAAAAGTATTGAGCTCCTTGTACTTGGTCAAATAAGTCATCAATGCGCGGGAGAGGGTATTTTTTCTTGATAGTGATCTTGTTAAGTTCTCGATAATCAATGTATATTCTCATTGATCCATCTTTCTTCTTAACAAACAAGACATGTGCTCTCCAAGGTGACACACTATGGCGTATGAACCCCTTATCAAGATTCTCTTGGAGTTTCTTATTCCATTCCTTCAACTCAATTGGGGCCATTCTATAAGGTGTCTTTGAAATAGGCAAAGCACCCGGTACGAGTTCTATTGAAAACTCAACTTCACGATTTGGTGGAAGACCCGACAATTCCTCCGCAAAGACATCATCAAACTCTCGTACAATGGGAATATTATTAATCTTGAGTTTCTCACCAACCATTTGAGATAAATAACCTTCATTCAGTGGAATCAAGACCCATAAGATGGAAGAAATTTCCACTGGAAGGTTATGTTCATCCTTGCATCGATAGACGATCATAGATTGATCTGGAATAGGAATGTGACTTCCCTTCTTTGGGAATTGATATGAGCTCCATATAAAGAAAATCAATCCATGCCAAGAATCACATCAAATTCCACTATAGGAAGGATCACAATATTTGCAGGAAGCACATTCCCACAAACTTCAACCGGGGAAGAATTATAAACTTTTGATGTGACTGTTGTTCCATTAGGTGTTTTCACAGCTAACTCAACATCTAATTGTTGAGTTAATATGTTGATACCCTTAAAAAATTATTCAGAAATAAAAGTGTGGGTGGATCCAGAATCAAATAAAACATTTTCTAATTTAGAGTGGATGATAAGTGCACCTTTCACCACATCGTTATCGTACTCCACATCACTGATAGAAATTTCATGTGACATTACTTTGTCTTTAGCCGTAAGATTTTGTTGATGTTGATCATCATCAACAAACCTTGGATTAGGGCATTTATTGGCATAATGACCCATCTCCTTGAACATGAAAAATTGAAGTGTAGTAGGTTCATTCTGTGTATCCCTTCCTTTGTTGGCATCTTTAGACATCTTCTTCCCATCATTCTGGTATTCAAATGCCTGATGACCTTCCTTTCAACATTAGAAAAATTTACTTGTCCCTTTACGACAACTCCCTCCATGTTTCTTTCCACACTTTGAGAATAAAGGAAAGCTCATCTTCTTTTCAGTGTGCTATTTAGATTTTCCATTGAATTCCATTTCACTCTTCTTATCAAACCCATATGACTGATGGGTTACTCCAATCTCCATCTCAACTTTGAGAGCACATCGACCGATTTCCTCATAGCTATTGAAGTCACTTATGGCTAAGGCCCTTCGATGAAATGGTTTAAACCACTAAAGAATCGATCGATCTTACTCTCAGGTTGGATAATAATACCAGAAGAGTACCTTGAAAGTCTTGTGAAATTTTCTTCATAGGTACCAACAGATTCATCATCCTTTTTCTTTAGTTAAAGAAACTCCTTCTCTATCTTTGTTCTAAGAATACGAGGGAAGTACTTATTGGAAAACAAGTTCTTGAACTCGTCCCATTCCATGGACTCAATTTCACCCCTTTGTCTCATATTCTTAATAAGATCCCACCATTGATCTGCATCTCTTTCCAAACGATACACTCCTAGGATGAATTTATCATGTTTAGAACATTTATGAACTGAAAATATCTTTTCAGTAGTACTAATCCATTGTTCGGAAACTAATGGATCAGTAGACCCGCTGAATGAAGGCAGACGCTGCCTCATGAAGGATACAACAGAATGTTGCTCCTTCCTTTGCTCGTTTGAAAGTCCTGAATGATTCATAGCTTGAGAAAGTTGTGTGAGCATGGATACGAGATTTTTCATTCCAGCTCCCATAACGTTTGGTTGCTCAGGGGGACAATCATTGCATTGCCCGTCACATTCTGCATTAACACGGTTCCTTCGGCTTCCATTCATTGACTAAAACCAAGAAGAATAGTGTGAGCAACACTAATAATAATAGGAAAACCACATAATCAAGAATAAAATTTCACACTTAAGGTATTATCCTAGGTTATTCATGGTCATTTCTATAACACTATGTTTGTGTTCTTTTCTTAGTCTAATCCTTAGGGTTCTTACTAAGGATTTCACATCCTAGTTTCCAACGGTTGACTATATCTTTCCTCTGATACCAACTATAACGACCCATACTTTACATACCTTGTTATTACTTAAAAATTGAAGCACACTTATTACAATATATAACAAAACCAGGAAAGGACCGTATATGTATAGTGTCTTTAGAAACTGGGAAACATAAACAACTGGTTCATAAAGCGTTTACACTGTCTCCCATTTATTTCATCATATCTATAGTCCCTTTTGGCATATCTTACTTAATAACCTTCTTCCTACCCTGGGGAAAGAAAAAATACCAAAGGGTGAGCTCAAATACTTAGTAAGGGTAAACAAAAGAAATATCAATCACATCATATTCATAAGAACATAACTTTTGGAAATCTTAACCTGCCAAAGAGATTATAATTTCATAACATGGGATAAATCATAGTAGTGAAATTTTATCCCAATAATCATAACTTAAAACATGAATATTTGTAGAATACACACATAATCATAGAGAATCATTTCTTATTAGTCAAGACTCATTGCCAAGACTATCTTAGTGGACAAAGTCCATTTCTGAACCGTGTTCATTCCTCGTTTCAGTCTTGTTTCACTGAACAGGTTTAACCTGCCGTTCTAGCCATGTCTATCTCATGAGATATAAAATCTTTACCCAATGCATTGGAGGGAGATATAGGTCCCACCCATCTCATAATGATACCATTCTTATGTGTTCCACAAAATCTTTGCATAACTCATGTAATAAAAATCAGATTCATAAACAACATGACATCATACAACAATTCATATAAGATAAATGAATTCATAAAAATAACTCCATCACAACATAATCAAATCAATGTAATAATAGGGATATAAATAGAACCCTTTATTATCTTAGATGGAAAATAATTTTGATAAAACACTTGAACTCCATTCTTGAGGAAAATATCCTTTCTACTTCAAAAACATTTTCCTTTCTTAACATGTCATACAATTTTAAACTAAAAGAAGTGGATTAAAAATAAACTTGAAAACTTATAAAGGAAGCTTCTTGGAAATAATGTTGTAAAATTTCATTCATGCTGTATAAGTTAAAAAAACATTTTTCTCGTACTTTTTTTGGAAAGTAAAAAAGTACCTCGTATGAAAAATGACAAAAGATTCCTTTCATATATTTTATTAAAAAATCACCGAAGGGTAAAATTGGATTTAAACAATTTTAGGTGGATGGAAACAATATTACATATCGAGGAAACATGGATGTGGATGATAAAATACACCCCAGTAAACACCAATGTATAAACAATATCGGATAAAATGAGATTGTGATATTTTCCCTTACATTAGGTCCAATTTGCTTCATAAGTGTCTGAACCTCTTGTGTAATGATTTAAATAATGTTATTGACTTATTACAGAATCATAATTATTTTTATGATATCATATATGGTCATATTCGTAGCTTCTTATTAGTAATATTTCATTACTACTTGTTATTCGGGTGTTTATTACTTTTTGTTCTTTTGCGTGTTTTGTCGAATAAATTATTATTTTTCTTTTTAGGTTATAGATAACTCATTTACTGAATGTTATTAGTGTAATATATATAATATTCATTTATTCAATTCATTTATATAATCATTATGCAATGAAGATCATGTAGAACGAGTCGCATCACATCGTGGAGACGGTATTCCATACGTACGCACGAGCGATGATATCGTTCCCATGATTGTGGAATTGTATTTGAGTGTATATATACTATTTCAGAATCAAAAAAACTTTAAAATAATCATATATAGTAATTATTTACTCCATTATACAAATTCAATTAAGGTGGTGGTGGAAAATAGATTACACCACGTCGTGGAGACGGTATCCCGTACGTACGCACGCGTGGTGATTTCGTTTTCAGTAGGATGGATCGATGGTGAAATAGGGTTTTTTCATACTTATAATAACATATCAGTATATGGGTGATACTGATGTTATTACTTCATAATGAAACAACTAAAGAAGAATAAGTGGAAGAAGAAATGAAGATGAAATAATCGGTAACGGACATTACCTCTTCTTTGAAGTGCTTCTTTGAGACCTCCTTTTAGGGCACTAAAATTGGTCTTTGAAGATAACCAGGACCTCTAGGATGTCTCTAGGGAAGTGGAGAGAAGAAAATGGCAGGGTTTGTCTGAGCTTGATGGCTCAAAGTGGTGTGAGGAAGAGAGATAGGAGGTTCCCTTTTATAAGGGAGGAGAGGGGCACCTTTGGAATAACTAAAAATATTATTTTATTATAAAGTCAAATTCGATTTTTAATAGCTCCAAATTGATATATTTCGAAAATAAGGTGGGTATGGGTTGAAATCCTCTCATACAATATAATTTTTACAAGTTTAGGTATCAATTTTAACCTTAAAATTTAGATTTAACTTTAAGTTAGATAATTTAACTTTTACCGTGTCTTCTTGTTTTATTACACTATAAGGTTAATAAAATTACTATATCAAGCCAACAAAACCCCAAGTTGTTTATTATTAAAATATATAACATTATATAAGTCATTTGGCCAAACCTTAGATTTTTAGTAATAAAATAACAATTAATAATATAATATTTGTTTTAAAAACTATTTTATGTAAATTTTGACACTATTTAGTAATTTATTTTTTTAAAAATCATAACAGAATGATTAGTTCGAACCAAGTTAACTAAATAAATTCTAACATGTCACATTAACCTAGAAAATTAGTGTAATTCATAAAAAGTCTCAAATTACATTTATTTGGGTATTTATAAGATCAATTATTTCAATTTTCATTAATAAGATAATTACTGCATCATTTTGTGTCATAAATAAATTAAATTATTTAAAGTCCAAAAATTACAAATAAAATACCATTATGTAGGAAATTGTATTATCTTTTTAATTAATATTTATATTTGAATTTATCTTATGTATAACCCCATATTAAAAATTATTTACTTATTAGACTTTGATTTTATCTATTTTAACCCTTCTTTAAATAAATTAATAATAAATGTCCTAATCTAATCCAAGTGGGCCTAAATGGTCATATTTTATTCCTAAGGTTTATTTGGTCGAATTAATCTTATTCAATAGAATTATGACATGTGTTAGGGTGATATTAATAACACCTTTACCCTTAATTACCCTATTTACTTTTAACCGTGGTAAAAAAAGTAAAAAGTTACTATTCACCAAAAATTATTTTCATCTCATTGAACAACATTTTTGTGCTTGATATTAACCGTCTCTCTCGGATTTTCAAAATTCCACTCACAGAAGCGGTAAAATTATGGTTTATTAAAAATTCAGTTTTTTTAACTACCACTTAGTGGTTTCACTATTCATCAAAAATTGAAAGTTTTCAGAAAAAAACAAAATTTCACCTGAGGCTAATTTAGATATTCCGAATCCAAAAATGAATTCCATTTTAAAAAATAAAATTTATAAAATTTAAAAAAGTGGATATTACTATTCATAAGGGAAAGTTTTAATAATATTTTAATAGCATATCATTGTTTAGTGAAACTCGGTATTGCGTATGACGCAAGCTATTGAGGAAGGCCGCGATTGCGTGTAAAGAAAGACAATCTAGTGTTGTGTGTAGTGAAAGATTCCTTCGATGATTTAAAAACAAAATATTTCTCCTAAAAGTCTCGGGTGTTACATCCTACCCATGATATAGTGTCTTCGTAACATAAAAATTTGGAAAACATAGAGCTATAAAGAACATATATAGTATATTGAATAATATTTTGATTAATATGATTATATATTATTGATGTTGTAAAACATATAGACTATTTTTTTATCTTTTTCGATAATTTTAATGGTTGTGTTAATGAAATTGAGGATTATGATATTATGAGATCTGATTTTATTTGGCATACTAAAGAAATATCAAGTGGAATATACTACATTAAGAAGTGGATATCCGACCAACTAAAATTACTAAGAGAATTCCTTACAATCTATAAAGTGTAAAAATGGTATTAAAATTGAGATATAATTTTAAGGTTTAATGTTTTGGAGTTTAATAAATAGTTAAAATTTATATATTTCTAATTCAACCACCTCTCATGTGACTGGACCTGAACCTAAGAACTTTGGCTGGTACCTGAGAAAAAAATATCATTTTGTTGGAACAATTTTGAGTCCCAATTATTTTAAGATAAATAATAAATTTGTTTTATTTTGAAGTGATTTTAAAAATATAGTTTTTTGGAAAATCAATTTTCTATCATCATCAATCCAAATATGAATGTTTTAGTCAAAAAATTAAAAACATGAAGAAATGGGAGATGATGAATCTAATAAATAATAACTATGTGAAAGAGGAATCACCATTGATTAAATGTTATCTATGTTTTAATGTTTATGTAATATATTAAAAATTATTCCTCTAAGGGATCAAGTTGAATATATGATGAGGATTATTGAATTAAATCTACTTATTCCCTCTATAGAGTGGTTAGGGAAAACATGAAAAATATTCGAACTGAAGTATAAACATAAATATTAGAGTTAATCCATGATGAATATGATGAAAAATAATTTCTCAAGAATATTAATCCATAGGTGTGGCATTTTCTAATCGTCCACACTAAGAAACCCCTTCGTAAAAGGGATTATTCCGGAGAGAGCCCCATCGAGGAAAGATTCATTGTTAGATTATATAGTAGAGTGTCCTAGAGAGTGATTACCTCATAAAAGATTGTTCAACACTATAATCCTAAATGAAGAATAGTTGAATTAATATTTATCACTATAGTTTCAAAAGTTTTATTGTCTTATATTGGAAGCAAAATAAATTGAGGACACATTGGATACAAAGTTACAAAAGTGATACACTCACACAAAACTATTTGCAGCTAATTAAATATTTTTCTTATTTGGTATTGGAATATTTTCACTAATTGAATAATAACTTAAATTTAATGATTGTGTGGAATTTGTTCTTAAGAATGTTATTAAACAAAAACATCATGAACTAAATTATGTAATAGATGTAAATAAATCACACTGGAAAATTAAACTAAAATGTTAAAAGAGATTTAAAATTTATTAAAGGATAAAAAATATGCATATTATTTTTTTGGTAAGTTAAATAAAAAATTTGAAGACATATTAGCATTTTTTAGGATCAAAATAATATTCCCAACTACTTATACCAAAAACATAAAATGTAATTACATAATATGGAATAATACTGGGGATGATAGTCTTAAATAACTAGAATAAAAATTTATTCCTTGGTAACATCTAAATTCATTCATTCATGAAAAATATATTTGGAAAATTTAAAAATGATCTTCATAGAAAAACTCGATCAATAGATAAGAAACTTATAATAGGATGTAACCCATGATAAAATTAATTATGATCATACTAATGATGTTTCATCTTCATGTGTAGGTATAAAAATAAAATATATGATTTTTTAAATTTTTTTGATAAATAAAAAAAATTATAAATGGGGGATATTAAAATTGTTAAGAATACAAGATCACAAAAAAAAACAAAAAAAATCTACATATATCGTAAAATAACAAGTTGGTTAATCTGGCCAGACATCTATTAATGAGAGATGAAATATGATTATGAGTCACTACTTTTGATTTTATTTGTTTAGGAATAATTAAATTGAGTGCTCATATATTATTTAAACATATTGAAGGTAAAGAAGGATTGAGATAAGGGTAACATACATGAAATTTAAGATAGGACTTTTTGGAAGAATAAAATTTTATAGAAGAGAGTAAATCATTAAATCAATAATAGAACTTAAATACATGATTTGTTTTTAGAATTATAAAAAGAGTTTTCATAGTTATTAATAGTTTTTTTTTATGTTTTATACATGCATTACTCAAATATTTATTTCAATAGAAAAAATCAAAAAATAATGAAACCATTAACAAAGGATCATAAGTTTTTGTTATAAAAAATAAAAAAGATGTGTGTTGAGATAAATATACACCCTAATAAATGTTAAAAATACTTCTCATTGATATGGAATAGATTCTTATAATTTGGAAGTAAATAGAATATAATGGATCAATGTAATAATTCCATGAAGTTAAATGATAAAGAGAGTATGTCAAAATCAATGAAATAATCAATTCAGTAGAGAGATAAAAGATTTTTGGATAAAAGTCTTATTAGATGATGAATTCAAATTTTATGTGAAGTTTGAAAATAAGTGTTTCCTTAAGAAAACTGAAATTTTATGAGGAAGGTAGAAAACAATTAATAAAAACTCTTCAAAATTATATGACAGATCGATTAGGGAAAAGTATTTGATAAATAATAGAGGTAACTAAATAGTGAATGCCACATAAACCTATAAATATTTTTTCCTCGCACTAGAATAAGGATGATAAGGTTCTTAAATAATTTTAAACATATAAAAATAACATTTATAACTGGATATGAAGTCTACGTAAGAAAAGACAATGAATGATCTATTTTTTACAAAATCAAATTTGACCATTCTATCTAACAAAGAAGTTTAAAATAGAATGAAATCTATACATCTCAATGAATTTTAAATTTTAAAAAATAAAGTCTAATAATATTTTAATGAGTTATAATAATTTTAACATTTCAATGAAAAGATCCCATGGTTAGTGATCTAATATTTATCTCTATTTATTTTATCAAAGAATCTCTAAACAATCACCTTATTCAAATATTTGTTTATTTTTTATCTATGTCAATGTAATTGAATGTGATATATGAAAATATTGAATTGACTGAATGTTATGATGTTTATATAGTAAGTAGATCTATCCATCATGGATAATTTCAAAAGGTGTTATATTTCTTCCTCAATTCACCTTTGTTGGTATCAAATATTATTTATTAATTTTATTTCTGAACATAAAAGTATCCATGATTAAGTCTATTGAATCTCATCCCTTGTGGGGGATTCTTTGAAAATGATAAGTATTTCTGATTAATTTCATATGATTATAGAATTTATTATAAAACTTGAAGAAAAAAAATGATTTTAGGATTCAATATTTTTTGAAAAACATATTTTTATAGGCCATATGAACTGAAATATGATTTGGTCTCATATTTTGGATATTTATTGGAAACAATTTATGATTAGATTCATCACAAATGTCTTCTACACTAATCATTGTTTATTTCAACATAGAGATGATTAATTTATGGATCACGAGAATTTAAATATGTGATACATTTGTTATCTCAAGAAAATAATTTTTATTTTATCTCAAGTGGTATCTATCAAGAATATTGGAGAATAAATAAAGGTTGAAATTTTTTTTGATGATAGTTCTTAAATCAATGGAGTTAAATAAATGAGAATAATTTTCCCCTTACATTTACGTTTCTTTTTTTATAAATAATTTGGAGAATATTAAAATTATTGAACACATGTCAAAATTAAATTCTGTGAATATATTTATGGTATTGAAAACAATCCCAAATGGGGATATTAACATCCCTTTTGATTGTTGTTGTATTTTTTGTTAGTAAGCATGCCGATTTGTGGTTCGGGTGATGGAAGAAGATCCAAATTTTTATCGAAGATATAGTGAATGTTCAGAAATGTGTGGAAGAAATTTTTATGGCTAATATTGTATTAGTTATATTGATTAGATGAAGTATATACAATATATATGATTATTGTAGAGTTGTATTATAAATAATAAAAATCAAGTGATAATGGTAGGAGACCATTTTTTCAATAATAGTTTCATTAATGTTGAAAATAGATGGATACGAAAAATATTACAATGCTATGAGTGGAGAAGTGAAATTTAGATGAAATATAAAGAATTCATCCTAGTATCATTTATCATGAAATGATCTGATTAAATTTATTTATTTAACTTTGAATAATATTTTTAAAGGTTGATTACAAGATTTAGTTATAACAGTTGTGAAATTAAATATAAAAACTCAATAAAGATTTTTTATAATGAATTAATACAAAGAAATTTTGTTGAAATTCTTCAAAATTATTCTGATAATTTCAAATTTATTATAAGAGTTTTTTTTATTTGTTTAATTCCTTTTATATTTGTGAAGATAAATAAAATCTATTCTTAGATTATTTGAATAAATCACAAAAACAAATCACTAGAGGTGAAAATGAAAAATTCCTAAATCTCATATTTTTTTAAAAAGGGTAATTGAGAAAAAAAGAGAGATTTTATTAGAATATAATGCGGATGTGTAACATCCTATCTCTCATTGATGAATACAAGAGTCTTTTATAGATCTCATATGAGTAAACTCTAGACTCACTCTGAAATATAAGAGTAACGTTACATTTTTCTAAGAATCATTATGTACTTACATGGAGTGGAATAGGGGACAACATGAATGATTTATATTATTTATTAAAGAACATATAAGATTTAGTGGAAAACATAAGAGTCATTCTTAATTTTTCATAAGGGTTAACTAGAAGTTGTAAAGTTCATTTGGATCTTGTGTATGGGTTATTTTAAAAATACATAAGAGTCATCAATAATTGAGTAAGAATCATCTCAAAAATGTTATAATTATATACCCTTATGAATATATTGAAAAATATAAATCAGAAAATGGATAAGACTTACAGTATAATATAAAAGAAATATATTCTTATTTAAAATAAAATAAATGTTCCATAAAATTCACCAAGAGTCCAACATTTTAAAAAATATGAGTAGTAGAGATTTCTGAAATATAAAGGGATTTTTAAAAATTGATTTAGAAATAAAATATTTTGTTTATTTGACATTTATTTTTTAATTGGAACTTAAAAAATCATATTTTCTTTCAAGATGAGTTTTTGAGAATATGGGCTTCATGCTAATAAGAAATAGATAAAAAAAAATTTATTTCATCTTGTGTTGTGTTGTTCTATGTTGAAATATATTTTTTATATTATTATCATAAAATATTATAAATGATTTAAAAAATATTTTTTAAAAACTAATCCCTATATATTTTAATGAATAAATTATAGATTTATTTTTTGGGAATTAAATGAGTCTAAATATGAAAATGGAAATTCTTAGAATAGCATTGAAGATAAGTTCTTATGAGAAGAATTAAATATTTCAAGATCGTGGATGAAAAAACTTGTGGTTTATTTGAGGTTTTTTTAGAATCAATATATGATGATTGAAGAAATGTTTAATATATCAGGTATTTATAACATATATTATTGTGATCCAAAATATAAAATGTTGGAAGATTATAGAGAAAAGTTATTTCAGTGAAGGAGAGAATATCAAAAAATCGATATTTATTTGTAGAATAATAAATTTATGGGCATCGAAGAATAAAAAGAATCCAAAAATAATCCAATATAAGATCTATAGTTTCAATGGAAATGTAATAATAAAGAGAAACTTGTATATTTACTAGAACATATGATATATAGTATAGTATACGTAGAAGACAAAAAAGTAGAAGAAAGAAGAATAAGATTTTTTTGAGAGATAAACTTACACAATTTATATCCATCTATTATGTAAAAAATTTAAATTGATTATCTATGAGTTAAATGTATCATAACAGTATTAATAGATGACAAATACTAGTTACATAGATCATGTATATGTTATGATATCCTAGCAACTTGAAGAGACCAATTTCATGTAGTTATACCTAACATATACTAGCTGTAGAATAATATTTTGAGTTATAGGATCTTATTGTTATTATTTTGTGAAATAAAAATTAGATTGGAGATCTTCTTAAATATGCTTAAATATGGTGTTATATAATTGGAGTCAGCCGGTATAATTCAATCTCAATTATGTAGAGATACTAAATTCTTTTGAGGAAATTATTCTGCATTGGGGAGTTTATTTTGAACCTACTCAATGGTGTAGGATGATATTATACCTTATTTAAATATTAACATGGGTGAAAACATCAAAAGGAAAATTAAAATGGTCAAATTTTGTTGTGAAATAATTTTTTAAAAATTTGATCTCTTGGATTCACTTACCTCTAATTAGTACACCCTTTCCTAGGAACGTTAGTTTTCATTTACAAAAAATCTACCAATTTTCAATTTTAATGTTAAATAGAATATAAATTATCTTTATACATCAATTTTACTTATAATTTTTATAATATTAGTTAATTACATGAGATGATAACTCTAGGAGTTTCTAATGTCTAGGTAAAATAATTTATTTTCTTCTTAAATAACCCTAAGAAATCTCAATAATTTTTATGTTAAAATAATCCATTAAAGGTATAGGAATAATATGAGTGATAGAAAAAAATTTATCTCCTTATAATAGAGAAAAAATATTATAATATTTTATTCATATTGAGATGATTAGAAAAAAACTCCATTATAAGTCCTCCATGTGAAGCCATTTTATTTTTGTTATCCTCTTGATGCTATTTTAGATGTACATGTAACCAATTAACTCCGATTATCATTATATATATATATTAAATTTCTATTTATTTTCACATAAAACAAATTATCACCACATAAAGGGTGTTTAACACAGAAGTTTTTATATTTTAATCAATCTATCACAACATGAGTGGTGATAACGCCCTGAAAATTGCTCGTGCATAGCATAAACGGTATTTATACACTATGTTCCACTCCAATGTGTTTTTTTAAGATTAGTTCATGATTAATTATGGGCCTATAAAACATGAAGATTTTTTTGATATTTTTCTAAATCAATTAAATTTCTATGACGAATTATGTTACACAAATCACTGAGTTTTAATAAACATCATGATAATATTAATGTTATTATTTAAGCATGATTGTTATTATTTAACTGTTAAGCTTATTAGAGTGCATTTGAATAACCACATTTTAAATATTATGTATAATTTTCATTATATCAAGAATAACTAATGATAAAAAATACTCAATTTATAGTAATGTATTTATATATTTATAATATACTATTTTCCCAAAAAAATTATTTATCTTCATGAAAAAAACTGAAACTTTTTTAAAAATTAATTTGATAAAATAATTTTTATTTTTAGAATCATATTGTAAAAATTAGATTGGGGTTATTTTTTTATTTTTATGAAAAGATTTAAATTTTGACGAATTTTGAAAATAATCGTTTTTATTAAAAAAATGATTTATTGAAATTATAATGTTAATTTTTGTTTTAAAACGAGTTTACTAGTGATTAAAAATTAAAATTTAATGGTTAAAAATGAATAAAAAATATTTAAACACACATTGGAATTCTTTATTTCAAATTTATGAAGTCTAATTCTAACAAATGATCCATTACAGATCATTTTAACATGTAAAAAATGTGGGTACACCTTTTTCTTTCCATAAAATTACTAGTGTGTCTCTCTCCTCACTTATAAAAGGAAACCCCTTATTCTATAATCCTCACACATAAAAAACTATTTTTTTTCAATACCTAACCAAATATCTTCATTACATTGTTTGTATCATCATAGAATCCTTAGTTTGTTCAGAAAGACAACATAAAAAATCTTTTAGTGCCAATGTAATGAGGTTACTTAAAGAGGATGTAACATTCAATAGCGAGTGTTTTAATATAATTTCTATATAAACCTCCATAAATTCTTATTAAAATGAACAAACATATTAACATATATATACTCCATAAACATACTTTTTTTATGTTATTAGATTCACTTATAACCATATCCACTTCAATAAAATGGGAAATGAAATCATCAGTAATGGGTAAAATAGATTACCATCTTGAGAACTGATCTAATTGTTTTCTTTCACTACCTCTATCAGATATATGTAAGACAATATTAAATGTTTAACATATGATAATTATGTTCTTATTAATCTTCTATAGATATTATATTTTTTATACCTTCTTACTTTTCAGTCTGTGGGAATAGGTCAATGTCACTCATGTTTATAAAGGACTACCGCCTCACAAAGTGATGTGATTCATTCAAACTTTACATGTAAGGTAATAAATATGGGTATAATGAAAATAATATATATATATATATATACATATATATTACATGAAAAGTATTATTTAATTTTAATATATTATTTACCTTTCTTTCTTTTAATCTGTTGTGAAAATGGAAACAATGTTCATTTGTACTTATGGCCTACCACCTCCATGAAGTTGTAATTATTTTTAGATCTATTAATTTTATATTATAATATAAATACATATATATTTATTATAAATGTTATTTAATTAATGGATAACATTTTATATATTAGGGATCCATTATCCAAGTAAAAAGACAAAAATAACAAATTAAAATATACACAAAACAAAGTATGAATTGCCCAAAATGTGACTTTAACATGGAATTGATTATAAGAATATGATAAGTGAAAATATGTAAATCATATATTCTATGATTTAAATATTTATAGCTCTATAAAATAAATATTATAAACTTATATTAATTATAATGAATATTATTATGTGTTAAATGGATGTTGAGACTCATGGTAAGGGATTTGCATCCCAAATTTATTTTCTATGAAACAACTGTAATATTCACAACATTTTCGTTCATATGGTTTGTATAATGGGAATAAAGTTATTTTATAATTAATATATTTTAATTATTTTAATTTAAATATTAATTTTATTATCACTGTTTCATTTGTTTTATAGTTTTCAATTTACCAATGTGGTAAATGATTTTTGTTTCAATTTTCCTTCTTTGAGATATATGTTTGGTTATGAACCATGATTAATTTATGAGGTGTACATAAATCCTCATTGAAATTTAAAACAATTAATTTAATTCTTATAATTATATTATATCTTTAAATTAACTTTATTCTTTCATGGGGCTTATAATTCAGAGTTACAAATGTGGTAAGGATTTTATGTTATAATCTATTCGTTTACCAGGATTGCTCATTAATGTTATTCCAATAATGAAATATTTCGACTAATCTATTAAGGAACTCATTTTTTTAATTATACTATAGTTATTTCTATTGAATATATATTTTACATTCATTTTACTCTATTTTTGTACTCAAGAGTTCAAAATGATGTTTTTTAGAAAAAATGACTGTATTTATCTCATCGGTTGAAATCAATTTTTATTCCAATACCATGTTTCCTACAAATTTCATCATTTTTTTTTCAAATTACTATATTTATTTATCAAATAAGTTTTTACCCATGTCTTAATTCTTAATATTTTTGAGATGAATCCTCTTTTCATTTCTCAAATAAGTCTCGTTTGGATTTTACATAAAATGTAAAAGGAATTATGTCTTATCTGGTACAACATGAATGAAAATTCAATAAAACCTTGAAAATTATTTTATTTGAAGATTTAATTATAAATATTAACGGTTTTTCTCAATGATATTTATTTATAAAATATTTCATTAATTTTATTAATTTTTTAAAAGGTAATTATAAATAAATAGATATTTTCTTCAAGAATCACTCCTTGTGATTTTATTTCAAAATAATTTTCAATATAAAATGAAATACATTGATGATTATTAAAATAGTCTCATGATATAAAACAAGGATACCATTTTTTTATTTTTATGATTTATTAATTCTTATTATGAAAGATTGTTTATGAAACACATTCCTTGAAACCTTCTTATTTTTCCATGGTTTATGCTCTAATGAAATGATTACAAAACCAATTTTTTTCTATAGTATTTGTATTTATAAATGTTTTTTTAAACCCATTTAATTTCATGGGTTCAGATATAAATAAATTTTAATTAATTTATTGGTACACATGTGTATGATTTTTGATATGTGATGTGTGAGACATATATCTCCCACCAATATAATGCATAACAATTAATATATCATGGGATAAATAAGATTGGAATAGGGAATGATCCTAGTACAGTTAAATACTCTATCCAATATAATACTATTGTGAGTGAACCATGACTACTATGATGGTTTTGGGGGTGAAACCAATCTTCTTTGATAGACTCTGAAATAATCAATAAACTAATAAGGAAATGATTTTCTATGCTTACATGTATTAAAAAATTTGTGTCTTATGCCATTCTTATTCTCTCAGGATTCAAGTTTTCTGAATACATTATGATTATTGTCTTATAAACTAACAATATTTATTAAATGGCTCATTTTTATGATCTATGATATTTTGGGTATGGTTTCCAAACCTTATTATGATTTTATGCTCCCATTCTGTTGATATGTGGATATCTCCAATGTTTACCATTACTATCCATCTAAGATAAAAATTTATTATTTTCAATTTCCCTAGGTTATGATGAAATTAATTATCTATGATATTTTGAATTTGGGTGCTATATATAAAGAACAAAGGGGATATGATATATATTACTTATGGATTAATTTTTTATGTGTCCATGTTTCCAATGTCACAATACTGTTATTATTCTTAGGCATATCATTGTGTAATGTAATGAATATTCATATAAAAATATGTGATAAATATATATGATAATATCAGGTCTTTATAGTTGGTATCATAGGATAGGTTTTTTTTTACCCTTGGAAACTAGGATATTGAAACTTTAATGATACCTACATGGATATGTCTAAGGATTAGTCTATAGATGAGTAAAATTATAGGAAGATGATATGGAATTTTAGATAAGGATAGAGTGAGTCATTTCAAAGAAATTACATTCCTCTCATGATAAAAAAAATCTATATGGATCTATCATAGAGGTACCTAAGGTTAATATCTTAAAAATGGGTCTATTGAGTTGGACTTGATCATCACCTGGTGCATGACAATAGGCATTGTTTCACTCATGGTTTTCCACTCTTAGAAAATATGTTTTGAAAATTTTCACAATATTTTCAAATAATAATGAAGGATTTAAATATGATGACTATGAATTCCCTTAAATAAACCTATGTGTCATTGATTAAAAACAAATTTCAATGACTTATGTATCATATAAGTGGTTTTTCATAATTATGTTTTCCCCTACTATTATTATTGTTTAATACACTATGATTTTATGTTAAAATGAATGGTTGTAACCTCATGAATTTTTTTAAATTTATTGTTTTATTTAATTTATAATAATTTACTATTTATTAAAAAATATTTATGGAAGATATAATTTAAAATATTGTTACTATGATAACACAAAATTCAAATTATATTAATCATTCTTAACTCTTATAGGAAAAAAAGAGTAAAAAACATTATGTTGATTCCACCATGAGGAAAAATCCTCATTATTATACTTGATTTATTGATCCACCAGTTTGTTAACAATGGATTCATACCATGGAAGATATATTATCAATTCTCTAGTGTTCAGAACGTGAAAATTTCATTTTTTCCATATTTTATTTAAAAGATGAAGAAGATCATTGATGGACTGCCATCATGAATACATGGGATCATAATAAAATTTTATCCATGGAGGGGGATAGACTAAATAGATTATATTTTAATAAGTACTCACATGGTTTCCTTTGTATAAAAATGATCAATAAATTTCTTGAGATGAATTAGCAGGATGATGGATCAGTTGGTGCCTATGAAGAAACTTTTAAAATATTTCAAGGCATGCTTGTGGATATATCATTTACCATGAATGTATGGTTGATATATTATACATGGTATTAAAAAAATATCTTTTAAGGGTTTTATCTATATTTTAAATCAGTATCTATGAATAAATCAACCAATTTGCTTATAAGGTGGAAATGGAGATCATAATTACCTAACAGTCTCATGGTTTTTACAAGAAAAGAAATATATATCCTAGATGGGTTTTAAATCATTAGTGATGAATCTAATAAGGGTTTTGGATGTTTTCTGAATATAATGACATCGTCATAGATTATTCCTCATGAAAATGTATGGTTGATGATAAAAATTAAACAACTCTTGATTTAGAGTTTTCTATTGTATTTTTTGCATTAATGTTAGGGATGACTTATATTTTTAAATAAAGATGTGATATATATGTATATATCATTTGAAAAATAATAAATTATATTTTCAAATAAAAGGATTTTAATATTTTCCAGAGAATACGGTTAGACCCAATTAGTGATTATGACTGCTCAATACATTACGACACATTAAATTGAAAAATGGGGTCAATGATTTGAGTTGAAAGTATCATGATAGATTATCAATGTTGAGGATAAAAAATTATCCAATATTTTTGTGTTTTGAAAGGATGGATTTGGAAAGCCTAAATTAAGGTGAGAAATATTATCTTTCTCAATTAAATTGTCAATAACCTAACCAAGTGAAGATTAAATAGGCATAGAAAGAAGATGTAGAGATAAAAAAGAATGCTGGAAATTTGAAAACGCTTGAACATGATCATTTTGATTGATAAGGTTTAAGAATATTCAATTTGTTCCATCAATACTATATTTGAAGAAGGTGTTTTTAGATGAAGTTCATAGTTCATAATTATTAATTTATCCTAGATGTATGTAGACACATAGATATATTATTGAGTATTTCTAGTGGATTGGTATGAATAGAGATACCAAAGAGTTTGTATCTTAGTACATGGTATGTCATCAAGTTAAAGATGAGAGAAAAATATCTAAGGGTTTGTTACATCCATTACCAATACCAGAATAGAAATGGGAAAACATCACTACATATTTTGTTGTTGGAATCCCCAAAATGGAAAAAATGTATAATCCTATGTGGCTTGTACTCGATTTCTTTACAAGGTCAACACCCTCCATCTCTATCAGATATTCTTTCTGTCAATGTCATCATTCCAGGATATACATTAAGGAACTAGTAAGGTTACATGGAGTACCACATTCACTAATGACTAATTAGGATCCATGATTTACCAAAATGTTAACGAAAAGTAGCGAATAAGATATTGATTCAAAGTTGTGTTCTATCATTATATATTTTATTCAAATATATGTTCTATCCTACCAAATAATTTAACCCAAATAGGATATGTTGATATCTTGTTATCTAAATTTTAATCATGGTATGGATCAACATCATCCTTATACAGATCCTCATTTTGAACCTAGCTAAAACACGAAGGGTTTTGAACATTTTCAATTATACATAGGTCATTTTTAAAACTGAGTCTCAAAAGGAAATTATAAGAATTGGGTCATATAAAAGTGACGTTTTTGGACATGTTTGATTCATTACCATGTTTCTTGGGAGGCTCAAAGGGTTTGCAGAGCACCAAACCATGAAAATTGGGTTTTTGGAAAACTATAGAGGGCACATGGTTTTTCTAAAAACAGTGAGGCCTATAGTAGTAACTATTGATGAGACCGTGTGATAGAATCCTCTTAGACAAAGTATTCCAAACATTTTCCCAGTCGTGTGGGAACCTTGTTGATGGGCACGTCTAATAAAATGAATTATTTTTTTATATAAATAAAATTAAATAAATCCAAAAAACCAAAAACTCCCCTCTCACATCTCATTTGATGCACTCCACCCCCAGGGGGTTCCTCTTTCATCACATGCTACCCCTCTCTATGGCCTTTTATCCTCTATTTGATCCTCAAAATTGCTTCACCATTTTCCTTAACTCTCCATTGTAAGGTCTTCTACCCTAGTCTCCTTCAATTTTATACAGGATTCCAACCTCTCCATCACCTGGTTAGAATTGGATGAACACTAGGTCTTTGGGTAACCTGATTTTTTGGGTTCATCTTGTTCTAGGATGGAGAGGAAGGTCTCTGATGGCCCTTCAATGCATGTTCTAACAACCACCACTAAAGGCAAGGTGGTTTATAGAGTTTCGGTCCACTAAAAATATTCCAATGTTAGTTTTATAACTTCTTCATTATTTAACTCTTCTTGAATTATGATATTTATGGTTCTTTGACTCCTTATTAATTATTCGGTGGGGCGTTGAGCTGTTCTAGGTGGTTTCGCATAAACTTGGTTCATCGATGACACTTGAGGTGAGGGGTTTCCTTTTTTTTCTCGGTCATTCACCTTCTAAATTTTATTCTTCCACTATTTTAATGTTTTTTGTGTGAAATTTGTAGTATGTTTGATTGTTATGTTCTATTTCCAGTCAAAATTCCATGGGAGGCTTTCCAAGTCAAGGAAAACTCATGTTTAGGTGCATATTTATGTAAATATATATATGTGGGTTCCCCTGTTATGTGAGTAATCATTTATAGGAATGATTAAACATGTATGTAGCTCGGTGTGTCCATGAATATAGATAAAATGCATGCTCATGTGAGTAGATATGGGTGTATGCATATAAGCATGCCTGTAAAAATCCCCTTTCACATGTGCATGGGAAATATAGAGTTGTGCATAGGGTCTAGGTGTCCTTACACGTATGTGAAGATGAATGTGCGTAACATGGGAGAAACACTGTTTATATATAAAGATTTAAGAGATGAAGTGGATAGATTGGTTCCACTAGGTGGTAGGATCCATTTCATTTCCATGTAAATTTATAAAAGCATAAATTAATTAATTGAATTCAAAATTAATATGTGATATGTATGGAAATTCATTTTTGAGCGAATTATTTTATAAATTCAATTAAAGTATTAATAGGGATAAATGATTTTTTATTAAATAATGTCATATTATTTTAACAAAACTCCTCAATCGAGGTTCACTTCCATCGAGATAAAAAAGTACCGACATACCTTTTGATTTCATACCTTAATTAGATGATTTTTTCTTTATGTGTGAGTGTATAACAGTTAAGTGGCATGATAGGTTACATGTCCCCTTTATGTTGATTTTTTATATGAATATGAATTCCTTGTATTAAAGGGTATAAATGTAATGTCTACCATAAAATGGAGTTGAATATGGCTAAAAACATAACTAAAAATATCTTTCCTCATGGTATGTTGTGAAGGTTACTATTACCTTGTTGTTTTTCTAATTTAAATACATAAGATTATTTTCCTTTTGTATAAATGTGAATGATCCTGGTTATGGGAAATATGGTTTGGGAATTGGAAATGCATGAGAGGTACTACCTCATGCATTAGATAATGAATTATATACATGTGAGAACGTACTTATCCAAATTAGCCATCCCAACAATATACCCTTACAGGGAAGTGTGGCCTATTGAGCGTCATCCCAACTATATACACTTACAAGGACATGTAACCTATTGGGCTTCATCCTAACGGTATAAACATACATGGACATGTAGCATATGGAGTTTCATCCCACCTACATTCACTTATAAGGATGTGTGGCCTATTTAGCATCATCCCACCTATTGATACACTTATAGGGACATGTGGCCTATTGAGTGATTATCTAGCTATACATACATTTATAGGAATGTGAGGCATATTGACCTCTTCCCCAATTGAACATATATATATATATATGTACATAGTGACATTTTTAGACTGATATCCCAATAATGACCTGATGATGGTATAGCTATCAGGTGTCCCTTAGGAGCCAGGATGGGTGTTGATTTATTTATACAGTTCTATTTAGTATATTATTCATACCTACACTAATCAATTTACATTATACTTTCTCAAAAGGGCTAGATGCTAGTGGTACCGGCCTATTAAAATTCATATTTCACACCCCACTCAGGCTGCACTTGCACTGGGGTACCCGAGTATACCTTCCGTGTTCACAGAACTGTGAACCGTGGACCATTATTGTTGTTGTACACATATACCTGGAGGTAGGAGCAAAGGAATTTATAGAAGCATAAGATGCATTTGGAGGTCACCTTCAAACATTTATTTCATTTTATTCATTGAGTCGTGCACTATAAAGCATGCAGTTTTGTTTACTATTTTCCATCATGTATATATGCAATGGTAGGCATTCAATTGTGGCATAATATATCATTGGCCTTTTTTAGTAATATTATCTTTCATTCGCTGCTTTTCCAACTATTTATATACTAGTTCCTATTTTTATGTTATTTATTCTCTGATAATACCACTGTGCAACTCTGATATAAGGGTATAGTCTCCCAAATATCAGCTTCTATGATCCTGATTATTGACGCTGTCTTCCATCTGGCATAGAGACACACTTAACGCAATGTGACACTCTAGTCTTGCCACCTTTTCGATGGAATCTGGGTATGGACGTTACGAAGTGCTATCAGATGATGTTTCATTTTCTTTTTATTAAAGTGTTGGGTTGATATATAGTATAATAAAAATGTGTTGGTACTTGTTTAATATCCATTATTGGGACTGATCAACCCATTTACGAGTAATAACCAATTTTACAGTGATGGAATTTTTGTTCATACTATTTTTTGTTTAATTTGATATAATTTTACCTAGAGTTCCTATCATATTTCCATAGTTCATTATTTATGTAATTTATATCCTTTTACCCTTGGATTGATATGGAAAGGGATTTTTATTTCATGCATCTATATTAGGAACATAGGAATTTACATGCCATGCATAGTTCCATGTGACGTAGCCACATATGCTGGTTTCTTGTTGATTGGGATTTTTTCCCTTATTATTATGCCATGATACATGGTTATATGCCATGTTAGGTTTTCAAATAACAACCTTAATTGATTAAATATTTTTCCATGCCTTCTATTCTTTAGCATGCCTATTTTTATAACATGATTCCATATTAGATGCTTTTAATTCCATGCTGCATGTGTTGATTATATGCCATGTTATTGTGTTATTGCTTATGATGACATGCATTTTCAAGTAGAAGTGTAATTTGATTCATTTCTACATTAAATGGTTGCAATCTCATTAAGAGATAGTTCTTAGTTATAAGGTGTATTGGTGCCTTATAATGGGGAAAAGGTTACGTGTGTATTTGAAAAACTATAAAGGGAAGCTAAAGATTAATTGTAATGTGAAATTGATTATTGTAAAATGGGATCCATATTCCAAAATAAAATGCATTTGGGAACATTATAGGTTGGTCGATGGAAGCCCATCGGACTGGACTACTTTATATATATATATATATATATATTATCATGTTGTATTATGATTTGGGTTTGGTTTTGATTAAAGGGATCTAATTTTCAATCCACATAGTGTATGGGTGCATCATGAATTGTGAAATGGAATCCCTTATTAAATTTAATGGTATGGTTTATTGTGAAATGGATGATTTAAAATCACTATTCAATTTTTAATAGAAGTGAATTTCATTAACGGGGCCCTTGTGGGTTTCCTAAATAATTAAAAAATGAATTTATTTTGATAAATTTCCTTTTTATCCCTTGAGGTGCAGCTTGGGAGTGAAGTACCTTTTTGTTTTTTTAAATTTACCTAACGTCTGAAATAAAATATTTTAATTTTATTAATAGTTGGGGCAGAAGCCTCAATTTTTTATTTAAAGTGAAGAACACTTTTCACTGGGTAGAGGGACACCCATTACATAGCCCAAATACCCAAGGACAATTGGCCCGAATACAAGGCTTGAAAGACCTCTTTATTCGCCCAAAGGGTGATTCAGTGAACATTATTGCTATAGTACCCAAGATGCAACAGTACCTACTATAGTAACAACACCATTATAGTTCTTGTTACAGTCATCCACCACTACTGTGTTACCACTGCGATAGTCCCCCACTACTATAGTACTTCTACAATTCCCTCCTACAATACTACTATATTACAAAGAAATTATCCTCTTCCCGGATTTGATCCTGGGACGTTTGGATTCCAATCAAGAGCCTGTACCACTTGGGTACAGGATCGTTGGCTAAATGAAATATTTTAATGCTTAAAGATGAAATGTGAATAAATTAAATTGGCTTGTAAATGGAACCAGATGTGGTAACCTAGGTAAAACCCTCGGATAAGGGTAGTTTTTAGTTCTCTTTCGTTTGCCTTGGAATGAATCCATATTTTATTTCCATAGGCTATTATCTTTTTAGGGATAACATAAAATGTTAGGATTTTGGGCTTGTGACTTTTGTTAAATGTTTCATGGAATTAGGGTTGATGTTTTTTCTTTAATATGGGATAGACCATGGTAGGTAACACCCTTAGAACTAGATTAATTTTTTAAATTCAGTGTGTTATCTAACATTTGGTATCATTCGTTTTTCACTATCCATTGAAGGAAATTCAGTTTTAAATGGAACCATTATTTATATTGGTGTTCATGTCTTTATTTTCCATTGTTATGGGATTAAGAGTTAAGTAATTCTCATTTTAAGCTATTTTTACATTCCTAGAGCATGTTTAGTGTTCTTAGCTCATTTGACCCTTTATTTTATTCAGGGTTAGACCACGTGATTTGTGTTCAAGAAGGTTAACGGTCTCTTGAGACAATATGACATTGTAATTAATCTATTTTGTTGTTGATTACGGTCTCAGTTCATCTCTAGGTAGACTGACTTAAGCATTTTAAAAACTGGTTCGTCCTAATGCTTGAGATAAGAATCTAAATTATCGTGTGTTTTGACACACAGGTCTTATCAGATTGGATTTCTTTAAATTTTTTGACATCATGATCATGGCTCGGAGGAGCATCAAATTTTTTTATGGGGTGTTGTACTAGCGTGCTTGTGAGCGACTAGTTTACCCTATTTCCATTAATGAATAAGACACTCCTATGGTGTGGAGTGTTGGGTCAGTTCTGGTAAATGTGGACTTCCAACAAGAAGGGGCACTACCTAAAATTCCTTTAAGTAGTGGTTCATCATGTCTGTATGACTTTGGGGAATGGGTGTTTTAAATATGTTTCAATTCTTTCTTTACAACCCATAATTCATATGTTTGGATGTGTATGGAACCCATGATAAACACCGTTTCTTTGGGATAAACGTCCATGGTAACATTTCAACAAATAGTCAATTCCTTAGGGTGATACATGCATGTTCTTAGTAAATGAAATGTCAGTATAGAAGCTGAGTTCCTTCCTCTAAGTCCACCAGTGGTGGTTCATCAATTATTCCTACTAGTGGATGTGTATAACAAACTGGAAGTCGTTCTATCCTCATAGTGTACTCTAATATGTGATGAGCACGTCCCACATCTTGTCCTCATCCAAGATTTACCAAGATAGTGTTAGTATTATGTCATGCATACAATTTAAAGATGTTGGGATTGTTTGGGTTGTTCTCTTTTGGTGTTGCATTCAAGATGTGTGGTTATCTTCATGTTTTGACCGTTGAGATTTCATCAGAAGTCAGGTTTATGCTTCAATGAGATTTTTTGTGCAATAGAGAGCTTCCATGGGAGGAGGTATCCCAATTTATCTTGTAAAATGCCAACCATCACAGATGGACATCTTCTTGAATAGTTTTCCAAGAGGCTCGACTCATTCCTTTCTTGTTTTATTGTAAATATTGAGGAAGAACCATTTTATGGAACTTTGTCAGGTGGAGATGAGTTCAATTGGTTCAGATAGTGCTTACATGAATTCCTAGCTCGATATGGTTTTTGAAGTTGATGGGGATTGACCATTTTAATCATTTCATTAATCATGCAGGATTCATCGTTATCACGCTTAGACGTGTGCTTATAAAGAATATCAATTAGTGGATTGAACTGTGGTATATAATTGGCCATTTAACAAAAAAAATATATGGTGGGAAGTAACTTTAATGGTATTAATAGAAAAACAATGATATTACCATATTTGAAATTGGAATTTCTTGGGGAAGAGCCATCTCTGTGTTTCAGATGGAAATGATTGGTGACCAAGTGTTTTAAAGGGCTTATGTGTCATATTCCATTGAAATTGTTAAAGTTTCAGTTGAAATTTGGGAACAAAATTATATAACATAAATTAATCCCCACAACCCCAATAGGTTAGATATTGTATACATTATTCCTTAATAATTATCTAGGATGGGATGTTCTATGGTGGGAAAGATGCAATGATGCCCATTTTGAACCAGGATTAAACATGAAGGGTTTGTTGTTTTTCAATTACTGATTAGGTCATTTTTAAAACCAAGTCTCGGAATGGTATTATGAGAGTTGGGTCACATCAAAGTGATGTTTTTGGACTTGGGTGAAGCCTTTTTAGGTTTCCTGGGTGGCTCGATGTGTTTTGGGTGCACTGGGTCCAGAAAATAGGGTTTTTGGAAAACTATATAGGGCACATAGTTTTTCTAAAAACAATGCGGCCTATAGTAGTTATGATGTGGCCTTATGTAGGTGAAATAGATACGTTCACATGGGTTGTGAATGGTTTTCCTAACTATGTGCCTAGACCCTACGAGGGGAGACTCTTAGAAAGTGGGTTTTACACGGTCTATCCACGGTTTTCCAAGACATTTAGGAACCATGAAGATGGTCCAGTTTAAGAAATTGATTTTATTTAAATAAAATAAAATAAAAGATAAATGCTAAATACTCACCTCTCCCCTCTCATTTGTGGCAGTGGACATCCAAGGGGGTTCCCCGTTCATCATGTTCTACCCCCTCCATAAGGCCTCCTCTCCTATCATCAATCTGTCTGATTTTTTCATGATACTTCCTTGATAAATCAAGGTAAGGTCTTATATCCTGGCCTCCTTCCAATTCCGGCTGGATTTCAGCCTATTCATTTCCCGATGTGAATCAGCTAAACCTTAGGTCATTTGGTAAAATTATTTTTCCGTTATCTTTTATTCTAGGTTAGTATAGACGGTCTCTCTGGGCCCTTCGGTGCATGTTACAAAAACTACTACAGATGCCAAGGTGGTTTCAGTGGTTTCGGTCGGCCAACGACATTTATGGGTTAGGTTTATACCTTCTTCTTTGTTTTAAAACTCTTGAATTATGATATTTATTTTCCATTGGATTTCTATTAATTTATTGGAAGGGCTTTGAACTATTCCATGTGGTTTCACATTGATTTATTTCATCACCAACACATGAGATGATAGTTTTCATTTTTTTTCTTGGACTCAAACCATTTAAATTATGTTCTTTAATTGTTTATGGTTCATAGGGCTACTTTTGTAGTGCGTTGGAATATTTTTTGTGGTTTCTTGTCTCCAAGTCAAAGAAGAATCACCTGTGGGTGAGTAGGTATGTATATATATATATATATCTGTGTGTGTGTGTGTGTGTTTCTGTTTGTGTGTGTGTGGGTTCCCCCATTACATTTGTAATCAACTGTAGAAATGATCAAACTTTTATAGGGCTAAGTGTGTCCATGTATATATATAAAATGCATGAGATGGTGAGTAGAGACAAATATATACATATATGAATACCTATAAGGATACCATTACACATGTTCATTAGCCATGCAAAGGTGTTCATAAGGGCGAGCGGTCCATTAACGTATGTGAAGATGCATATGATTAGTAGGGCAACAACAACGTTTTGTTCAAAAGCTCCACGAGCAGAAGTTGTTGGATTAGATCCACATTGAGGTAGGATCCCATTCCTTTCCCTTTTAATTTATGAAAGAATTAATTAATTAATATCATTCTTTATTAATGTTTTGAATGTATGATAATTCATTTTAGAGCGATTTATTTTATAAATTCAATTAATGTCTTAGAAGGGATAAATTATTTGTTTATTAAACAAAGCTATTTTTTTTGTAAT
Source organism: Viscum album (assembly GCA_963277665.1). Taxonomy (NCBI): domain Eukaryota; kingdom Viridiplantae; phylum Streptophyta; class Magnoliopsida; order Santalales; family Viscaceae; genus Viscum; species Viscum album. The sequence goes on from OY728146.1 coordinate 1,790,965,060, forward strand.
AAAACCCTTCAATCAAGGTGTGTTTCTTTCATGATAAAAATTTAGTGATGAACCATTTTATTGCTTACCATAGTGCCAGTATATTTCATTATGGTTGAGAGTAGAATGGTAAAATGGCATGCTAGGTTGCATGAACCTTTTATGTTGGTTTTTTCCATGTAGATGCATGTCTTGTGTTAAAGGGATTAAATGTAACGGTTTCCTTGAAATGGAATTGAAGGTGGGTAAAAACATAATTTAAAAGGTCTTGCCTCATGGTATATTATAAAGGTTACTATGACTATTTTTAATTTATATAGTTATGATGGTTTTCTTTAAGTGTAAACGTGAACTAGCTGATTTATGAGAAATATGGTATGGATATTGGAAATGCATGAGAGGTACTAACTCATGCGTTATATAATGAATTATATTAAAGTGAGAACATAATGAGGCCACATATCCATCCCAGACTAATACAAATATATGGACATGTGGCCTATTTAAAATATTTCCAGCTAAATACATTTATAGGGACGTGTGGCCTATCCAGCACCATCCCAGCTATATACACTTACATGAATGTGTTGGTTATTTAATGCCCTCCCAACTATATAAACTTACAAGGATTTGTGGATTATAGTGGGACATCCTAGGAATTGATAAACATATAGAAACATCTGGTGTATTGAGCATTGTCCCATATATATATACACTTATTGGGGAATGAGGAAAATAGAACTCTATCCCATTTCTACACAAACACAGATATATATATATATATACACGTAGTGACATGGTCTGACTGATATCTCGACAATGAGTTGAAGAGAGTATAGTCATCAGGTGACCCTTAAAAACCTAGATGGGTGTAGATTTGTTAATATAGTTCTATTTATTAAATTCTCCACACATGATCTGTGCCATTTATATTACACTATCTATAAAGGGAAAGACACCAGTGGTGCCGGTCTACTAGGATTCACATCTCACACCATACTCATGATGCCATTGCACTAGGGTAACATAGTAGACCATTCATGTTCACAGGACTGTGGGCCATGGACCTTTTTTATTGATGTATGATTGTTCCTAGAGTTAGGAGTAATGGACTGAGCTAAACTCCGGATGCCCTTGGAGATCAACTAAAAAATTTAGTTAATTTTCATATTTTAATCCTACAAAATAAAGAATGATATTTTATTTACTATTTCTATAATGTATTTGTACCATATCATGCAATCATTTGTTGCATAATGTGTCATTGGACCCTTTTTTCAAATTGATATTATCTGTCTTCCATGGCTCTGTCAACTATTTATATACTACTTCTGATGTTTCTGTAATTTATTCGCTGATAATACTTCTTTTGAAATGTGATGTGAGCATATAGGTTACCCACTATAACCTCTCAAAACACTCTCTTCTAGTCAGCAGCATCTATAGTATGGGGAGACACGCTTGAGACCATGTGAACCACCTGACTAGTCACTGGTTCGATGGTAATACAGGTTGAGAGGTTACATTCCTCATGTTTACTTTTCTTACTACAATAGCTTTCACTCTAGTATTCAGATGTATCCTTATGAAGAACTCTAAAAAAGTTTATATCACCATTTTCCTATAATGAGGTTGGGGAAAGAGATATTTTGTGGTGGAAAATAGCTGAATAAATGTCATATAGTGTTAGGTACATTCCATAACACTTGAAGGCAGGATAATGTTAATAGAAAAATTATAATGATAATCCTCAACATGATCTGAAATTAAATATTTGCGAAAATGTGTTTTCTAATAAATTATCCATAGAATAAATAAATGAGATGTAATGAATTAGAAAATAATATATTAGTAAATCAGTGCCTTTTAAATTCTTGATCATATTGTGATAATAGCCTATCAATTGGTGCTTTCACCCAATATCTCTCATGTTCATGATGTGTTTCATGTATCTCTACTGAGGAAGATCATACCAGATCTTACAAATATACTGAACTTAGTGGTTATACAACTTGAGTAATATAATTCTTATAAAGAACAGGTAGTATCAATTATGTATCCAATAGAGAATGTTCTACAAAATAAGACCAGTCACTTGGTCAATGTTTTGTTTTGGAAAAACCACTAGTAAGAGGAAGCAATGTGGGATCTTAGGGATATGATATAGAAGAAGTATCCTCATATATTTGTATCAGAGTGATAGAATAATGCATCTGAAATAAATTTTAAGGGGGTGTAATGTCAAACCATGATATTTTACAAATTTTTTTGAATAAATTAATTTTCATTGAGATCTTTTGTAACATGAAACACTGTGTTTTAATGAACCTGGAAAAACTATTAATAAAATTATTGTTACAATAAGGCCATTATTACCATGCCATTAAACATGGATTCATGTTTGAGAATAAAAAAATTTTAAATTTTAAGTATATAGGTTTTATTTAAAGAAAATTTATCGACAACAAATACTTAATATTCATTAATGTATTCTATTTTTTTAAAAATATTATTTTATCAAGAAATGTTTTTTTATTTCATTTTTTGAATAAAAAAATATTAATTTTTGACACTTTCAGAAAATTAATTTAACAAAAGGAAATTCATTTTCGAAATAAGTGTTTCAAAATTAGTTTTGGGTGAAATTTTGGATTTTTTTTTAAATGGTTAATTTTTCAATAAATAGTTAAAGGTACTAGTTTTTATTAAAAACACAATTTTAATTTTAAATAAATTTTATTGTTCCTTTTTATTTTAAAATGAGATTTCCCATGGTTAAACTAAAAATATATGGGTTAAAAATGACTCAAAAATATTCTATAAATCTTTAGTGTGCCATGTTTTTACCTAATCATGTATTAGGCACGAGAATGGTGTATTTGGGAGCCTTGTGGGATGTGAAACATGTCGGTACACCTATTTATATAAAATAAATTATATGTGTTCCACTAACATCACTTAAATGGAATATCCATTTTATTCTCATATTCACACTTCCAAAATCATTTGGTTCAGCCATTACCTACCCAAATATCATCCTAAATTATATCCTCTCATCCTAGAAGCCTTATTTCGGCCAGAAATCCAATCTAAGAATGATTTTTGTGAAACCCTAAGGAGGATACATGAAGATAATGTAGTATTATTTAATAGGAATTTTTATTTCATTTTTTCATCCAACTCCTTAAATTACAATTAAGACCATTTGGATATAATAAACTGACTCTCATATATATATATATATTTATTGAGATGTTGTTATTTTAATTGTATTACCTAAAAATATATCAACTTTCATCAAATGGAATATGAAATCATCATTCTGGTGTATGGCAGACTACCACTTCATGAACTGATGTTCTTTATTTTCCATAACCATCGAACAGAGATTGAAATAATTAAGAATTAACTCTTTATATAAGATATTTATGATATTTTTATGCTTCAAGAATTATTATATCATATGTACCATATTAAATTAGATTACGTGGGATTATGATGATGTTGCTCATGTGTATAGAAAACTACCTCCTCACGAAGCGATGTGATTCGTTCATGGTTTACATGAGTGGAAATAAGTGTAGTTTTAATGAAATTATGTAATATATATATGACATAAATATAATTTGTAAGGGAAATATATTATTTACCTTTATTTATTTGAATCCATCAAAAAAATTGAATCAACATGCATGGGTACATACGACATACTATATCCATGAACAATTTGTTTCATTTTCTCTATCTATATTTTATATATTACTATAAATGATCATATTACTAATATAAATTATATTTATGTCATGGTTAATATTATTTAGATTATGTTTAACATCAAAAGATTTAAATAGGATAAAATAAGTGCCTAAATGAACTACTGAGTACTGTGTTAAATTTATAACCAAGCTCTTAAACATAAGTTTTTCACTTATAGGTTTTGAATTTCAAAAATCTGATATACACATTTTCAATCAGTATTTTATTTGTTGTCCAAGAATGACAACTTATTTTTTGGTCAATAGTAATCTACCCTAATGAATAGTAACATACCCTTATGAATAGTAACATACCCTTATGATTGAGATATATCCTAATTAATAGTAACCTTTCCTGTGATAATATATAAATAATATTCATGTTGAAAGTATGACATACCTATAATTTCGAAAAATAAAATTACTGTTTTAAAACTTCTTTTTGATAATAAATTATGATTTTAATTAAATATTAAAATAAAAATATTTAGAAAATTATTTTTTAAAAATAGACTTTATTTTTGGATCACACACGTTGAAAACTGGTTAGGGTGAATTTTTGGGATTTTTCTAAAATACATGAATTTTTTGCGATTAGTAAAATACATTTATTTTTCATATAAATACATTATAATTTAAACCCACTATTCAAGACATCACAAGGAATGTAAGCACCATAATATATAACTCACAAGCCCTCATTAATATTATTGGTTAGGGAAGACTCACTATTCCATGTCTTAGGGGAAATTAACAAACTAATGTAACAAATATTAAAGAAAACCCTCTCCACTCCACTATAAATACCACTTTTTACACCCTTATTTCCCCACACCTCTCAAACATGAAGCCTTGAATAATATCTACCCAAGAATCTTCCCTAGACCCTCCCCCACATCCAAGAGCTTCTATTCTCATCAAAAGACCATGCCTATCTTTCTTAAGGAGGATTCAAGTGGCAATTCCTCTCTCTCTTTTTCCTTTAAATTCCATTCAATTTCCAGTTCTTTTCTTATTCTCTTCCCACCTATCTTTATCCACATGGTTTTGAAAATATATTATAATACATATATTATAATGTAATGATAATAAGGGGATATTATACCATCCAACCCCCTTCTCCTCTTTCTTTTATTTTATAAAATAAAATGTTGTTCGTTAGGTGTTAATCTATCACCTTCATGAATGATATGTTTTCTTTTTCCATTTTTTCTTTTATATATCATCATGAAAAAATTATTATGTTTGAAATATAATTTTTCATATGTATTATGTCCAATTTATATTTCTATAACTATATTATGTACATATTACTAAATGATTAATCCAAACAATTTCATTGTGTTCGAAACACTTCCCAAATTTACCCAAACAATCATCATTTATTTATTATCTAATGATTCATCCACATAGAATATAATATAATTCATTATAAGATCATTTATCATTCTATAATATCATTAATAACATGAAATATCTTTTCTGTATGTTTATCCACGTCCTACACAAACATTCATTTAAGAATACAAGTGAACGACTCAAGAAAACAATAAAAACAAACATTCCCAAACAATGTTTTTAAAACCTATAACTCATCAGAAGGACCATAAAATAAAATAACGAAAATAAAATTAACCCTATTAATGTATAAAAGGTTCAATAATTTCTAATTAATTAATATAATGTCATTATACAAGACATTTAATAGAATTAAGCATTCAGATACAAAGTAAGGGGAAATTCTCAAACCCAATTTTAACCTTTGGGTTCTCCCTCTTTCACTCCATTTTGTATATAGTTATTCCATAAAAATCATTTTTTCATCATTATCATTAATTTTCTAGGATATAAATATTTACCACTACTGTTTATTTCAAAAAAACATTTTCCAAAATAACTCTTCTTTTAAGAACTCACCATTTACTTCTCACTCAAGGTTGACTATTCATGTACCATGTATGTTATTCCATCCTTCATTTAGGAATAAAATTTTTATGAATGTGTTGTTATGAGATGAAAAAAATTCCTTTCTAGGGGTTAGATATGTTCATTTTTTATTTATTTTCATTATGGAATGCATGATAAATGATAATTTAATGATGTAATGGGTGTACCAAAATTACATAACACAATATGAATGTTTCAATTTGACGGGTGCGCCTGAAATTAGAGAGACCTCTAATACATTGGGTAAAGTGATTATTCCCTTGATTTAATGTGAAATGATGTGTAAAAAATTTTCTATATTTTTTCACAATTATGTGTGGTTGTTAACCCAAAAGACAAGATGTTTCATTTTTAATGCATTGGCACATTTCAAGTCTCTTATTAATGCTTCAACTCTTTTCATGATCCATTACCTATGTTATGATTATGGTCATTTATTTTAATATTGTTGTTTTCTATCCTCTTACTGGGATTTAATCTCACCCCTTTTTGATGTATATTATTAGGTGATTATATGTACTAAATATTTTTCAAAGGACAATAATAAGCTAGAGAAGAAGGAATTAAATAAATGTAAATGTCTTGTGATGTAAATATTTTTGTATGGTTTTTCTAATCCTCCAGAATGTATATTGTAAAATTTCCTCAAATTTATAATTTACTATGTATTTTTCTCTGACCTTTTATATAAAAAAATTCACATCTTGTTTTTATAATGAATCAAGATGTTTGGGTTCAGGGCATTAAAATTGGTATCAGAGGAAAGGTCTTGACAACTTTGGAGATTAGAAATTGTCAATTAGGTATAGATAAAAAATTAGTTTTCCTATGTTATCAATTTATAAATTTAGAATTATAATTACACTGAATGAATTGTGAGTGCGAAATTAATTTAAGAGGGGATGAACGTAACATCTCAACATTTTAATAGAAAACACTATGTGTGTAAATGAACTAAAATGTACTATGTGAAATTTATAAACATGCTATTAAACTTATGTTTTTCACTTCTGTGTTTCGAATTTCAAAATCAGACATACATGGCTACAATCAGAATGTTTTTTGGAGTACAATAAGAAAAACATAATTTTCGGTGAATAGTAACAGTCCCTTATGAATAGCGATATACCATGATGAATAGTAAACATACTTATGATAATATATAAATAATATTCATGTTGAAATTATGATATACCTATAATTTAGAATAAGTAAAAGACTATTTGATAACTGGGTTTTGATAATAAATTATGATTTTAATTAAATATTAAAATAATAATATTTAGAAAACTATTTTTGAAAAATGGACTTCATTTTTGGATTTTACATGTCAAAAAATTGTTGGGCTGAATTTTTGGAATTTTTCTAAAATACATGTATTTTTGTGAATATTAAAATACATTAATTTTCCACTAGATACATTATAATTTAAACCCACTATTCCTGAACTCACAAGTGATGTAAGAACCCAAATCACAAACACACATGCCATATTTACTATTCATGGTCCTAGAAGACTCTCTATTCTTTGTTTTAGGTAAAATTAATAAAATAATTTATCAAATATTATGGAAAACCCTCTCTCCATCACTATATATACCACTCTTAACACCATCATTTCCTCACACCTTTCAAGATTCACGACTTCTCTATACTCTTCCCAAGCAACGTCTCTAGCCTCTATCTCACATACGGGATCTTATAGTCTAATCAAAAGACCAAGCCTAGCTTCCATAAGGAGGATATCAATAGGAGAATTCAAGAGGTAATTCTCCCTCTCTCTCATTCATTTAAATTACATTCAATTTCATGTTCTTTTCTTATTCATTTCCCACTATCTTCAACGACATAGTATGGTTACTCCAGTTACATGAATATGCTGGAATGTTATGATACTAATAGGATGTTATATCATTCAACCCCCTTCTCTTCTTCATTTTATTTTATAAAAGAAAACGTTGTTCGTGAGGTGTTAATCTATCACCTTCAAGAAGAACAAGTTTTATTTTTTCCATTTTTAATATAAAGTCTAGCCATAAAACCATTTTCATGGTTGAACCAGAATATGTTATATGTATTATGTTCTATTTAATGTTCTGGAACTATATTATTTACATATTACTAATTGATTAATCAAAACAATTTCGTTGTGGTAAAAAAACCGCCCTAATTAGCCCAAAAAATCATCATTTAATTATTATATATATATTCATCCACATGGTATATAATATAATTCATTATAAGATCATTTAAACATTTGGAATATCATTAATATCATGAAATATAATTTCTATAAGTTTATCCATTTTCTACACAAACATTCATTTAAGAATACAAGTTAACCACTCCAGAAAACCATAAAAACAAACGTTCATGGACAATGCATTTAAACACAATAAATCATCAAAATCCCCACAAAATAACATAATGAAACCAAAATTATCATCAATTAATGTAGAAAAGGTTCATGAATTTTTAACTAATGAATATAATGCCATTATAAAGGACAATAAAGAGAAAGAAGTGTTCAAATACAAAGTGAGAAGAAATTCTCGAACCCAATTTCATCCTTTGGGTTGTCCCTCTTTCACTCCGTTTTTTATATAGTTATTCCATAAAAAAATTTGTTCATCATTTTATTTCCCATTCTGGGATATACATGTTTACCAATGGTGTCTATTTCAAACAAAATGTTTTCCAAAATAACTCTTCTTCTAAGAACTCACCTTTTTCTTCTCACTCAAGGTTGACAGTTCTTGCAACATGTATTTTATTCTATAATTATTTTGGGAACCCAATTTTTTTGAATGAGTTATTATGAGGTGAAAACCATTCCATTCCATGAGTTAGTTATGTTAATTTTTGATATATTTTCACAGTGGCATGCATGATAAATGATAATGTTATGATGTGACTGGTGCGCATAGAATTATATAGTGCAATATGAATTTTTCAATGTGATGGGTGTGCATAGAATTATACAACACTCCAATGCATTGAGTAATGTGATGAATCTCATTAGTTAATGTGAAATGATGTTTGAACAAGATTATAGATTTTTTCCTGATTATGTGTGGAAGTTAATCACTAATACATGATGTTTCATATTTTATGCATTGCTACATTTCAATTCTCTTATTAATTCTTCCACTCAAATTCAAGATCCATTATCTATGTTATGTTAATGCTCATCAATTGATATATTATTCTTATCTATCCTCTTAATGGGCTTTTACCTCACCCCTTTTTTACGTTTATCCTCCAGTGATTATGTGTACAAAGTATTTTTCAAGGTACAATAAGAAGCTAGAGAAGAAGTACTTTAATAAATGTAAATGTTTTTTGTTGTAAATATTTATGTATGGTTTCCCTAATCCTCCATTACCTAGACTGAAAAAGGTCCTCATATATATAATATAGTATTTATTTTTATATTACATTTTATATAAAAAAAATACACATCATGTTTTAGTACTGAATCCAGAAGTTCGGGTTCAGGTCTTTACATTATGTACCCATGATCAATGTAATATGACAAAAAAATAACAAATCAAAACCCGCATGAAAAACAATGCAGTTATTTCCTAAAACACGACTTTACAATGGAATTGTTAATAAATAGGTAATAAAAGGTCACAAGTAAAACATATATGGTAATATATGTATATATATAAATATTTATGTAAATATAATATATTTATAACAAACATATATTTATTATAAAGAAATTTTGAACATGTTGGATGGAAATTCATGCCCTATGGTAAATGATTTTTGTCTCATGATTTTTTATATGACGATTCCTCTATTTATAATATGTTTATTTTATGTTGTGTATATAATAACAATGAATTTATCTTATTATTATTATACTAAAAAATATGTGGAATTAAATATCTATTTTAGTATATCTCTTTAAAGGGTTTTACAGTTTAAAAGTTACCAATGCGGTACACGTTTTTGTCTCAATTTTTCTTCTTTGAGAAATAAATTATTTTATGATTCTATATTATTTTTTGAGCAGTATATACTTCCCAGTTGACATGTAATATCATGAATTTATTTATTATAATTATATTAACTATTTGAATTATCTTTATTCATTAATTGGTCTTAAGATTAAATGTTTTAAATGTTGTAAGGGTTTATGTTACAATTTCATAATTTATCAGAATTCTTCTCAAATATACATATAAGGATAAAATATTATTTTATATTTCACATGAAAATAATTTTGTTTGTTCATATATTATTATTTATAGATATTACTTGTTTTTCCTTCATTTTCTTCCCATTATATACTAGAGAGTTCGAAATGATGTTTTTAAGAAAAATCATTTTTATTTCACCATTCGGTTGAAAATGTTGTTCTTAAAAAATCATGTTTTCTAAAAATGTTTTCAAATAATGTTATTAAAATTATTGATATGATATATTATATAATTTTTTACCCATTTTTAATTTTATTTTTTATATGAATATGTCTTATCATTTTCCAAACAATTCTTGTTTGGATTCTATCAATATTTTGAAATTAATATTTGTTTTAACTTGTATGACATTAAGTGAAATTTCACGACATCAGGAATATTATTTTATTTAAAGATTAATTTATTATTTTCCAAATTTATTTTCCAATAAAAATATTTCCACAACATTTTATGAATTTTTAGTTATAAAAATATAACTTTCAAAGAATGTATATTTATTCCAAAAACATTCCATGTGATTTTTCATTCAAAATAGTATTCCATATATGATGATATCTATTGATGTTACTCATTCTTGTACAGGTTTGTGACCTTAGGATACCATTTTAATTAATTATTTTATTAGTTAATATTTATGAAGACTAGTTATTTATGACATATATTTCTATTATAAGGGTTATACTATGGAAAAATGATTTTGAAACAAGCCTGTTTTTCTACTGGCTATGATTTATATATATGTTGATATTACTATGAAACATATTTGTTTTACATGTTTTATGTTAAGATGAATATTTTATGGTAAACATTTTATTTCATTGGTTAAGATAAAGATATTATTTTATGATATTATGGAAGAAAAATGTATAATTATCTATTCGTGATTGGTGAGACCTATATCTCCTTTCAATGAATTGGTTAATGATTTGTATCACATGTGGTAAATAATACTATAATGGGTATTCATCCTAGTATAATAAGAAAATCTACCCAGTCTGGTAGTAGTGAGGGTGAACTATTACTACTACAATGTTTAGGGGAGTGATCATAATCCATTATGATAATTTTGGAAATGATCCTTAAACCACTAAGGTAATGAATTTCTATACTTATATGTATGCCACAAATCTATGTATTATCGAAATTCCATGCTCTCATTGTTCATATTATTTAATTCCATTATGATCCAGTCCTTATGATCTAACATTCTTTATTCTCTGAATGAAAATTATGATATATGATATGAGGCTTATTGTTTTCATGTGTTACTATTATTTTCTCTTACCACTATGATCTTGATATTTTGTTATCCCCAATGTTTATGCTTATTTAGAATATTAGTTCACCCTTTATTATATTTACTTTCTGAATGTTATGATGAATGTAATTATCTATTAAATGTCTTATAAGGGTTCTAGTTATGAAGAATATAGTTGCAGAATATATAGCTCACTTTTGTGCCTGTTGTTTATGTTTGTAGTTTTCCAAAGGACTATACATTTTGATCATTAGACGCGTGTTTGTGTGATGTAATTAATATTAATCTAAAAATATATAATATCTATGTATGAGTTGTTTTTTATTTAAAATTACACCCTTATAACACGAGTTTTATTATATAATACGTGGTATCCTTTATTTTTTCACATGTCATGTTAATCATATAATGTTTTGAATATTCTACATCTTCATTATGGTCTGGGTTTTGTCAATAATATTATATTTTCACTATCCTTTTAAATAATTTTTGACAATTTCTCCATTTTTTTCCCCTCCTTGATGAAAACAATGTAAATTTGACAACATTTATATCATATGTAATTCAAGAAGTGTTATAATAATCATATTATCCAAATTATATATCACACTTTTATTATTATTATTTTTTATTGACACATAAAAAATTATTTTATTTTATAATTATTAGAAAAATCACCATGAAATAATAAAAAATGAATTCTATAACTATTGGGGATCTAATAATACATACTTAGATAATATAAAAAATGATTACAATGGGTTGTTATCATGACTTATTCTCTCAAATAAGGAACCATTATCCAACCTTACTAGTGTAATGTCGAAATTTATGGTTTAACCAACCCATACAAAATATCCCCACCATTCTATATTTCATTAATAATTCTATACTCAAAATATAGTAAATTATAATCCTTCACAAATTCTATTAGTTTAGTTTTTATGTTCATCTACGATAACATCAAGAATCTTATTTCTATCTTTACTAGAAAATGTATTAACACCATTATACTCATCGTCTACCACTGATGTTTTTCTTTTTTTACCACTTGAGTTGGACTTTTTTTATTTATATAATTTCATTTTTCATTATATTAACCTATTTTATCTTTAAGGGAAAATAAAAAATTCTAAAGACACTCAACTCACCATTATTACATAAAATTCAAATCTCAATAAGATAAAATATATTTTAGGGGAAAATTTAAAGACACCATTATGTTATTTAAAAAAATTATATCTTGGTCACATTAAAGAATACACTATTTCTACTACATCAATTTCATGGGAATGGTAATTATTTTTTAAGGTTACAACCCTCTTGGAAAATAATTCATGATCCCACTAATATCTTAGGCTGTGAGATTTAACATTACACCCTCTATTTGTACAAAAAAATACCAATCAAGATAAATGAAATTAGAAAATATTTTCCTACCAAGATAAAGAAATATTAAAACCAAATATATGTTCAGTCAGCCGTTAATTTTATCAACTTATGACAAAACATCTTATATTATAAAAATGTAATGTATTTTTGTGAAAAAATTATCTTGGGTTCTGCCAAGTGAGGGGATTAATGAGGATCTAATAGAAATTAGTAAATTATGTGTAAGTGATTAAAATAACATATCTGAGGAAATAAATATATGATATAAGAAAACTATATATATAAAAATACAAAAATATTTTGTAAACCCTCGTTTGTTTCACAAATGAACCTAATGCAATATCTCAAATACAACTTGATAAATTTTAGAGAGATCATTAGAGTGGGAGAAAAATGGTATCCCACATCATTAGTGAATGAACAAGTCAAGTATAATCATTCATCACATGGATGTGATCGATCCAAACACATTGTAATTTTATTTCATTGAGTTAAAAGGAGATATATGAAGAGATATAGTGATTCTAGTGAGTTTTTTGGGAATTAGCATGAGTACATCCACATACCACTTCCATCACATTACAATGATTTATATACCATCCAAGTATATGGATTTTGTGTCGGTTATTTTATTAATGACTTAAAATTTATTAGTAAATTATATATCTAGTGCATCTAGCATATGAATTCAATAAATCCATTTTGTATTAAATCTCATTTAATGTAATATTTGAGGATATTTTTTTCAAATTTGAAACAAAAAATCCCAAACTCTTAATTATCATGCATAGCATATCCATACAACTCATGTAGTCCGATTTCCAATGATTTTTAATTTCTCAAATAAATCTCATTCATATAGTCTTAGTGAATATATATATTACAATATATCAAATACATTGAATCCTAATATTATTTTTTCTATTGCACCTTATATTGTATCATTTATAATCAAATGTGACACCATATAAAAATCTCTTTTCAGATATTTTATAAAAAGGTTTTATAGAGGATATCTATATAAAACCCAATGTACAATCAGTTGACCCCAAAGAGTAAAACCACATGAATTTATAACATTGAAATTAAATATGAATCTACAGATTCATAAATGTAATTATATAACATTTTCTTGGAAGGCTTCAATGACACTCAATCTATAATGAGATTTCACATGATCTCTATAAAAAACTTATATCTCTATACCATTCCCACGTTTATGTATCATATATATAAAAGAATGTTCATTTTTATCTTTTACAATTCATCAAGTGGTCATGTAACATAATTAATGTAAATACCGTATAATCAAATCATATATTTTATAATCTCGGAGTGTAGTCTAAACTAGTTTGTCAATACATCACATGTCATTCCCCATTATGGATTATTCTGTCACATACCTATTATATGAATAAATAATAACATCATAAGTAGTATATAGTTGATGTAGAAAAATCAACATTCTATATCAATCGAGGATCCAAATATCATATTCATCATTCGAGAGGAAAAATATATTCTTGGTTGATCTTAAAAATATGAGATGATCGAAAAAATATTCCACCACCCTCCATAGATTCTATATTGATATGTAAACGTGAATATGTTGGGAATCATTGTATAAAGGTTATCATGCAAGGTATCTCTACAAACATAGGTAGTGGGGTATAAAATATATTCTATGAATGACTAGTATACGAAATTTATTTTTCTAAAATCAATATGTTACACTTCAAGGTTGATTTTGTAACGCCTCGACCCTAGTTACTTAGTGTTGGTGCTTTCTTACCTAACAATGGCATGATACAAGGAAATCATGTCCCAAAAGACCAATCAGTTTTGCAGTCTTGGAAAATAGATTACATACATGAACATTACATTACACATTAGAAAAATGAATCACAACATAAATGATCCTTTGAGAAATCCATTAATCCCCTAGCTTGACCCTACTTATCAATCATAATACACTTCTTGGAATCCTGGGAAAGTAAAACATAAGAAATTGGTGAGCTCAAATGCCCAGTAAGGGTAAGCAATGTAGCACAGGAAAACATAAACATTAGTCATGGTGAATAATTAAAAACAAATTCCCTTACAAATAATAAACATGAACACTTTATGGAAGGAATATGAGATGAGTTGATAATGCCATAATAAGATATAGTCATGGGTATTCAACTAGTTTAATTACCACATGAACTATCAGTATTATTTTCATAATGGGAGAATGTATAATGGAATACATTCTGAAACATTTGGTTAAGGCCTCAGCCAAGACATCTAAAAATGATTAAGTCCTCTGCCAAGACCATATATAAAATTCGAAAAGTATTCGGCCAATTCCACGTATAATTGTCTCATGAGACCAACCGATGCTTTGAGGAGCTATAGCAATCTCCAACCATCACTTACTATGTCCAATACATTCCTCATATGAAAAGGTTAAAACATTACATAATCATTTGTATTATAACTAGCATACAAAATATAAATAATTTAACCATAAACAATAAATGGTATAAAAATAACACATCCATAGTAAAACATATCACAAAAACATCAACATAATAAAGAATATTTGTATCACAATAAATCAACTTCAAACATGTTTAAAAATCAATCGAAAGAAGTTCACATATAGAAAAATGATTTGTAAAACTCTTTTAGAGAGATATCATTTTTTAATGAAATAATTTAAAATCCACATAATTTATAAATGAAGTCATTTAAAATATAGTTTTTAATCGAATTTTCCCATATCACTTTGAAACATTTGAACGGAATTAACATTTTAAAATATTCATGTCCATATAAATAAATCCTTAAACCATTTGGAAAACATGAACATTAATGACAAATGTTTAGAAGAATAAATATTTAAAACATTTAAAATGATGTTTTAGTAAAAGAGTCCCTAAAAAATAATCCCTATGAAAACAATTTTATGAAATAAGGTCATGGATTATAAATATGTCCTAGTAGATACTCACTTAAAAACAACCTCGAAAAAAAAAGAGATTTCGAAATTAACCCTTACCGTGCACTTTCCTTTGGTCGAGGGTACATTTAACCTCTTTTATAATGAACATAGTTTTTTATAAGTTATAAAAGAACCATATTCAGATTTATTGTCTCATTCATGATTCATTTATGACTTTATACTTTCAATTTAATACTGATTTCCATGTTAAATTTCTATTTTGGGTAATAATGGCTTTTTTTATCATACATGTCTTAACTTGTTATTCTTGATCATATAATTTAGATCATGATTTAAATACTTCATGAATATAAACCTTGATTTATATATCATATATATTTAGAATATACCTATTTACAATAGATATATATATATATTAAATGGAAGGCACTGTTTATGGAGACGGTAGGCCGTACGCATGCATAAATGTTGTTTTCATTTTGATATATTATTGAACTGAATTAAGTGAATAAGATATATGTATGTACACACACACATAGAAGAATTATTATGTCATATATTATATACATATTTATAATATATATTTTTATAATCATCTTTGAATGGTGAAAGTGGAAATGAATATTATCTCGTCATGGAGACGGTAATCCATACGTATGCACGAGTGAAAATATAAATATATTGATGGTGGAATTTAATGTAATTAAATGGTATATCATATATACAGAATAATAAAAATTTTACTTTTATTATTTACATAAGTTATGCTCATTATTATACTCATCCAAATAGTGAATTTTTTGAATAACAAACTACACCACAACGTGGAGATGATAAGTCGTACGTACGCATGATTGGTGACTTCATAATTTATAGGATGGATAGAATAATGAATATGGTTGTAAAAAATTATAATAACATCACAGTGTGTATTAGGTACTGGATTGATTATTTTGGCATGGAAACAACAACGAATGATTAAGTGGAAGAATAAAATAACGTGAAAGAGGTGATGAAATATTTACCTCTTCTTTGGGTTATTTCTATTCATTTGATCAAAAGGGCTGATTAGGTTGGATTTATTACCAAATTAATGACTCTAGGGTGAAGGAAAGAAAATTGGGAGGATAATTGGGTAGGGGTTGGCCTGTCTTAAAGGCTTTGGAGCTGTGAACTTGAGAGAAGGGGAAGTTCTCTTTTATAAGGGGGTGAGGGTCACTTTTGGAAAAGATTAAAATATTAATTTATTATACAGTCATATTAGATTTATAATGGCTCCAAATGATTTTATTTTGATCCTTAGGTGGTTATGGGTCAAAATCATGTCAAAAAAGTGGTTTTAGACAGGTTTGGGTAACCATTTTAACCTTATCTTTTAGATTTAGCACTTAGTTAAATAGTTTAACTTTGACCATGTCTTCTTGTATTCATACACTATATGGTCAATAAAAATACAATAAAATTCCAAATATAACCTTAAGTGGTTCATTGATGACATATATAATATTATTAATGACCTTTGGCTGAACCTTATATTTTTCGAAATATTATATCAACCAATAATAAAGTATTTGTTTTAAAAACTAATTTATGTCAATTTTGACACTATTTAGTATTTGGTTTTTGTGAAAGTAATCACAACTTGATTACTTAGAAGAAAATACATTAATCAATAATTAAATGTCATATTAACCTCTAAAATTCATGTACAACATCAAAACTTTAAAATTATATTTATTTTAATATTTACAATATCATTTATTCGATTATTTTATTAATAAGAAAAATACTTTATCATTATTGTGTCAAAAATAAATATATTTATTTTATGTCTGAAATTTATAAATAAAATATAATCATTTATAAATTATTTTTAGATTTCAAATTAATATTTATAGTCTAAGAGATCAATTATATAACCCCATATACAAATGTTTTACAAAAAGATACATGCTTTGGTTATTTTTGTCTTTACATTAGATTAATTAATATAAAATGTCATTATCACTCCCATGTGACTGCATAGGCTATTAAAATAGACCAAATGATTCTAATAGTCGGACATGTATCATAAAATTGGGTTACGACACATGTTAGGGTAATTTAATATTATTTTAATATTATTTTGTTACCTATATTTACCGGATTTACCATTTAACCATGGTAAATAAAATATTTACCGATGTAATTATTCATAATGTATAAAAATAAAACATACTTATTTATAAAATTTATAATTCCTGATTAAAAACATTTAATCCATTTTTACAAATTCAAAACACAGAAGTGGCAAGAAATTAATTTACAATTAATTTCTGTTATCAAAAAAAAGTGTCTTTTTAGGAAATAATAAATATCAAAAGATTGACACATGTTTATGTTAAATTTAAATGTAAAATTATATACAGTGACCTAAATTATACTAAATGGTAAAAATAAAATCTAATTATACTTAACAACCATTTAAATTTATAATTTAACACTATAAATTATTTCAATTAAAAAATTTTAATTGAAATTTATTATTTTCTCACTATTCCTCAAAATATGAAAGTCATTAGAAAATTATCAAAATTTTATCCAAACAAAATTATTCTGTCCCTATTGTAAAGATGAATCTAATTTAACTATATTTAATATATAAAAGTTTCAAATATTGGATTTAAAACGGGTTCTCCATTAAAAGGGATAAAACTGCATTTTTTGAAAAATACATATTTTATATAAAAAATGGAATTTTTCTTATATTATATCTAAGAAACACAAATTATGAATTTTATATAGGTTATATAATATTTTAAATGTGGTTAATACTATTCAAAACCTATTCTTTTTTGAATGGATTTTTTGGTAAGTCACGGTGCCCTCAAACTCGGTGTTGCGTGTAGCACATGTTATTGTAATACATTTAAGAGATAACATACTATGAAATATTGGGGTTTTAATGATTTGACACAAATAATGAATCATATTATTCTTTTTTATCTCAAGGGAATATTAAAACTCATAATAAAATAATCTTACTCATGATAGCCATAACATTTCATCATAACCTATAATACACCATGAAAAAATGGTTAGGAATAATATATAGTTGTACCTTGATAGGTGAACTATCATAAAAAATCATGAAATGTATATATATATATATAAATATATATTTATGTAGCCAACATTAATTAATGATAAATTAGATATTTCCTCTAATATGATTCATTTTATATCCTTAATACTATTTAATAAATATCTAACAAACCCGATATACGATCCTTTCTATCATACTATATATAATAAATTTATAGATTTTCCTTATATATGATTCATTTTCAGTGTTTTGTCAACTGCTTAAATCTATATAAAATTCATACCACATCCCCATGTTGCCATATGATAAATCCCCTGATAAAATGTTTTAGTGAATAATATCTATAAACAAATAGAATTTGAATAATGGTTATAATAATAAATTACTCTATGAATGTGGAATATTTAACCATATTCAAACTTATTAACGACACAATATTTAACACTTAATTTTTAGTAACTATTAAACACTTAAAAATCATTCTATGTTCATAATAATTTCCTTGAAATATAAAATAATTTGAAAATTTAAACTATTTCTTTACTATCACATCATAAACCATCTTTAGATAATGTGAAATTTACTTTTTTATAAAACTAATTTGACTCTTAAATTTTTATTTACCACAATATCCATGATTAGTTTAGGATAAGGTAATATCTTCTCTGAAATGGTATGTGATGTTACACTTTCAATTACTCATCACTGTAGTATAATAAAATCTTTTTGGCTATCCAGAGTAATTTAACTTGTAATATGGTAGGAAAAATATTTTATGAAGTAGTGATATTCATTTATAATGGTAATCATAAAATGGTCAATATTTGTTTTACCCTAAAATGCCCTAACTTTTTTGATATTAAAGGAAAAATTACATTAATATAGTTTGATGTTATCTTTAACAATTTATTTAAAGTTCAGTAAGTCTAAACATACTACCAAAAGACCCTTATGCACTACATTTATTAGAAAATATATTGATAATAAAAAAACTTTCTATTTGAGAAATAACATTTATTTCCATTAAGTAGGAATATTTAAAAAACAAATTATGTTTCTATACCATATATGGTATTATTATTTTTCGGAACATTTTAATTTTAAAAATATTTTATATAAAAAAAATTCAACTAATGGGAGGTGGGAAAACATTCATTTTTGTTTTAAAAAAATTTGGATAAACTATTTTTATTGGATAAAAAACTTTTATCCATATCCTAGACAATCACTTTTATCCATATCTTTATTTCAAAACATTATATGTAAATTAATCAATAATAAATTATATGTATACACTTAATCATAACATTATATTAATAGAACCTATTTTACAGATAAAAAAACTTCCTATCATATATGTGCAATATATAAATATACACATACTTTACTTATATTAATCCATGCTTGGTACATTTATAAACATTCTAATTATCTATGTAACAAAACTTGTTTCATCACGTGAATAAAAATCAATCGATATATCAATTGATATTTCTTTGAAATAATATACTTTTACAAAACATTGTAAAATATATCTTAAAATTTACAAAATATTAAAAATTAAAGAAATGATTTCTATTAAAAACATTGTCTACTTGGGAATTCCATGGTGTTTTAAAAACTCCTCCATGTATTCAAGATAATCCCATTATTTGGAAATATTTCTCCTCCATCTAAAAACTATGGTGTTCAATGACCTTAAGTGGCATCTTGAGCAATCATTGATATAATATTAAAACAATTTTTCATCTTATATATAGATCTTTTACCAACATATCCATATATATAGTGCATCAGAAATAAGAAATAATATTATTTGATTATATATATCCCCATAACAATGATAATATTAGGCAAAAATTACTTGAATTCAATTACATTGGTAGAAATGTTTCAGAAATGCCATTAGTATCAATTAAATAACAAGAATAATCCATATTATCCTCTCCTAACCTTGTTATATAATTATAAAAATCATAATTATGTGTTTCAAAAAGATCAATAGCACATTATTTAAACAATAATTATCAACATAATTCTTAGAGAAGAAAAATGCGATAAAAATACACATCTTGTGACCATTTCATCCAAGATATAAAGTATCCATGTATTTTATAGATCATCACATTTTCTCTATTAATTGAAATAAAACTTATGAATTTAAAACTTAATTATCCCTCATCTTTTTACCATTATTTATATATATTTAAACATTGTTAAAAAACATATATTAGATATTATATATCTATTAGAATTATAGAATTGAATTCATTAACCAATAAATCAGTAAGGAAACCTTTAGTCACTACAAGTCATTAACATATTCAATGATATTTAATATCATTTGGAATACCAATCCATTTTGAGTATATAAGAAAAAAATTCCTTTTATAATAGATGTATCCAATCATATTGAGTATATGATTGGAGATTAAGATTAATTTGACCATTTTTCATCTAATTATATTTAAACCCTAAATGAATAATTCTACCTTCATAAGAACCTATAATCGCTTGTCAAAATATTTAATCACAGGGTTAAAATTTATATAACTATCATGAGACCTATAATTTTCATTAATAACATTTCTTAAATCAATAATTTCTCTATGAATTTTTCATATGTTAAAAAACTTATGAGTAACATTCATTAATATTTACCTTATAAGTATAATGTTAGAGGTTTGATTGATTTTGTTTATAAAGATGATTTTATTCATAAAAAATAATCTTTTATCCAATGAGTAGAATATTCTATTACCACTTAGTACATACCATCTTTAAATTGGCTCCCACTAAAATAAGAACCGCTTAAATAATTCATCAGAGAATTTTAGTGAGCCAAGATCCATATTTCACTATCAAATGAGTACTATTCGGTGTTCCTCCCACTACATATCTATATTTGTAGAAAATCATCCCCATTATATAAAAAATGACACTTGGATTGTTCAGTAGATAACTACATATTTAGTCCATCAGATTTATTAACCTAACTCCATTACTTTGATATCCTAACAATTATAGTTTCCAATATAAGTATATCCCAATAGAAATAAAATGAATAACTAAAAAAATAAAATCCATAGGCTCCTAATTTAGAAAAACATAACCAAGGAAAATAAAATTCCATCTATTACTTATATTACTTACACAATAAATTCTTGGGGAACCGTTCTTTGGAAAAACCACAATAGTTGGATGATCACGGTTTGACATGTTTCACATTCATTGGAATTTAACACTTTATACATGATGGTGATTTAATCTACCCAACTTATCTCATATTTTTCACTTTTAAAATTCATCATTCTATTAATATATATTGGAATCCTATTCCCTCTGCCAAAAAATATGTTCAATCCAAATTGAAGTTATTATCATATCTATAATTTAACTACTTAGATTCAAGTATAATAATCACAAGAAGTAGTTTAACATCTTAAAAAAATAATACATATTCAAAATATAAAAAAGATATTTAAACTAAGGAAGAATAGAATATATTTTAAATAAATTATAATTCCAAGTATTTAAAAATGAGATAAACATTTATGAACAATTCATAAATCAACGAAAAATATAGACATATATATTAATTAAACTACTCATTTATGAAAATCAATAATTTAGAAAATGAATTTTATACTCATTTCAATGTGAAATCTTTCATTTTATTCACTATAGGAAATTTTATTTTAAATATACAACAATTTTTATATTGTAAACAATTTTATAATCTTATAATTATTATTATTTTTAAATTTTACATAATCAAAATATCATATAATTAATTATTTTTATTTAAAATGATATTAACTATTTAAAGTGATTCTTTTAATACTAAAATAAGGCTTCCATCAATTAAATAATTAAAATTAATTATTTATGAATAGTTATTAATTTTAGATATAAAAATTTGATATTGTATCTAAATTTTTTTAATTTATTAACACTTCATAAATTACCCATATTATTTAAAAATAAGTAAATTATTTAAATATCATAATTAATGAAATGTAAAATTTTGAAACATATATCTAAAATTAAAATTTATTATTCATAGTATATAACTTATTATTGTTCCATAAACATTTATATATAATTATATATAAATAAATTAATTTTAATTTATAAAATTTTTATAAATTAATAAACACCAAAAATACTCTAAAACATGATTAATAATAAATATAACAATTATAATAAAACATAATAAAATACCAAACAATTACATTGTTTACTCTTTCCTTACACAACAGGGTTGAGCAATGTAGTGGTAAAATCATTAACCTTTATGTGGGCTTGTTATATAAAGGTAAATAAATAGTGACCTTTAAATAGTATTTCTATGCATGGGTAAAGGGATATGACCCTTACATATACTACTTGTCACGATCCTTCCTCGGGGCACGTGCCGTGACTACCCAAAGCCCGCCTTCCATAGGCCAGGGGCTGGTGACTAGCACCAAAGGCGTAAATCCCGATAACTGGGAAGGCATTGCCTTTATAAAAGTAAACAAACACCACATAGAACAAGAGGAAGGAAACACTAAGTACAAAGAGAAAGTACTGAAAAGTAAATGGGCCAGAATACAAACCCAAAAGAAAGTACAACTACAACTGAATGAAAGTACAACAGAAAAAGACAAACAGCAGGAGGAAGGAAGTAGCTCCTGGGTCGTCCTCCTCGAATTCTACCTGAAGGGTAGGTACAGATAGCATAGCTCCTGGATTGTCCACCATGGATCCTACCTGAAGGTTAGGTACAGATAGACTCCTCAACGCTCTCGTCCGTCAACCTCCTCCGTGTGTCGTCTCGTCGTGTAGTCCACCACCGGGTACTGAATCGTCGTGTAGTCCACCTCCGGGTACCGTCTAGTCCTCGAACACTCGGCCTCTGTCAGCAATGCCTGTCGTCTGCAACCAACACAACGAGGTGCGGGCATAGCCCGTGTATGGTTGAGTATAACGATACTCAGTAGGGACCCCGAGACCCTCAAGGTCTCTCTAAAACCAACAAGGATAACCACAAAGAAGATCTCAACAGATAACCTCTACTTAGGTATATGCCCATACATATACCTAAGTTATCAAGTAACCCATCTCAACCATGAGGAAACACAAGGATCATGAAATCAACAGATAACCACTACCCATGTATATGCCCATACATATACCTAAGTTATCAAGTGACCAATCGTAATCATGAGGTATACACAAAGGTCAAAAGTCTCAGCTCAAACCAGGATTTTCATTATCAAAACCGTAACTGCTGAAGAGATCCCTCTCTGGAGTATAAAGTGGACCTGTCACGACTCTGAGGTACTGCTCACTAACCTAAGACTACTGAGGTACTCCTCCTGTCGAGTACCGCCGGCCTGCCACCTCACACAGTAGTGCTTCCCGCCGGGGTCTGCCACCCAAACATAGTAGTTCTCCCCTCTCATAGCCTACTAAGGTACTCCTCCTGTCAAGTACCACGGGTCTACCACATCACATAGTAGTGCTCCTCCACTGTGGGTCTGCCACCTCACAAAGTAGTGCTCCCCACTGGGCTACGTAAGTCACTCCGAAGCGAATCGGACAAGCAGTCTTCAGGTCTCTCCCGGCTACACGGTCTCCGTACTCCATACACTCGTCTCTGTGAGGGTTCGCTCCACGAGCTACAAGTCGATACTCCAAGTATCTCAAAGTCTCATGAAGAAGTATCTCAAGGGACTGACTCGTCAAAGGGGTCTCAATGCAACAGTCGGCGCGTCAATCGGACGCCCGGTCTGCGAGTTATTAGCCTTTTCGTCCCAGGGTCCCGGTTGGTTTCGTGAGCGAACCAATCCCGACTGTATCTCAACTGTACCCCGAACTCTCATAGGGTATGCTCATAGGGACCGTTTCTCAACGTGATCCCCAACGCTGCTGACGGTTCGTCAAACAGACGTCCAGTCTGAAAGATATCAACTTTTCAGTTCCAAGGTCCTGGTTGGATTTTGAGTGCGATCCAACCCGGCCACTATCCAACTGCATCCAAAACTCGAGCGAAGTATTCCAAAAGTTCCGTCTCAACAAAAGGAAAACAACGAGACAGACGGTGCGTCAATCGGATGCCCGGTCTGTGAGTTATTGGTTTTTTCGTTCCATGGGCCCGGTTGGTTTCATGAGTAAACCAACCCGACCGCACTCCGACGACATCCAAACCTCGAGCGGACTAATCCAAAAGATCCATCTCACTTAGAGGAAAATCAACAAAGTTGACGGCACGTCATTCGGACGTCCGAAACTCATGTTACGAATTTTTCCGCTCTGAGGGCCCGGTTGGTTTCGTGTACGAACCAACCCGGCCGAACCCCAAGTTCTCTAAAACCTTGAGTGTGATATACCGAAAATACCGTCTCGATCCAAGGATCGCGTTGCCGCTGACAGCGAGTTGTTTGGAGGTCCGTAGCCCGAGTTATGGACATTTAAATCCAAACTGGTCAGTAATGGGGGTTTCGGGCCCGGGCCGTCCCTACCCGAGACCCCCCGGTTGCCCTGAACCGGGTCGACCCACCCCAGACAGGGTCGACCCAGCCTGGCACGGCCCGGCGCGGCCCGAACCGGCCTGGCCTGGCGGACCGGCCAGGCATGCCGGTTCGCCGCAAGGCAGCGCGCTGGGCGCGCTGCCAGCTCGGCCGAAGGCCGAGCTGATTGGAACGGGGGGCGCCTGCCCCCCCCCCCCCCCCTTAATAATGGAGGGCCGTTTATTTACCGGCCAGGGGAATTAATTCCCCTGGTTTGCCTCCCTTCCGGCCGGCCCGACCTGGCCGGCCGGTTCTTCCTCAACGGGACCGGCAAAGGCCGGTCCCCTTCTGGCTTCCGACACCGTCAGCCCGGCTGGCCTCCGGTCTTCTCGTTCCGCCGTGGCCCGGAATCGGCCGCGGCCTTCGTTGTCTGGCATGGTGCGATGGCGTTGCGCCCTTCCGCCGCGGCCCCGCTCTGGCCGCGGTGTCTCCTACTTTCTTCGACGCGGCGCGACGACGTCGTGTACTTGCATTATTTTATGACGCGGCGCGACGACGCCGCCCGTTCCTTGCCGTATGATCCTGCGCGGTGCAACGGCACCGCGCCACACATGTTTCAATCCACAACAGAATCAACATGAAAAAGGAGGAGGGTTGGCCGTGTTCGTGCGGTCCGGCACCCTCGCGTTATTTGCTAACAATTGGAAAAATTTCACGAAGAAATAATCACGGGTATAAATCATGAACAAAGGAATAAAATAAACCCCTACTTCGGTTTCAAGTGTGGAGCACGTCATCAAGCCGCGGAAGACAAGCGTCGCGGAGGTCGGGCGTCGCGGAAACCGAATGTCATTTCCGTTGACGTCAAGGTGCGTCCGAAGAGGTACGTCGCTGGAGAAGCTTCGTAAGCTGACAGAGAAAGTCCAAAGAAGAAACGGCGTCTCCTTTCCTTGACACTGGAAGAAGATTGAAGATGCGGCATCGTCGATCTTTGGAAACACACCGGCTAAGAAGAAGAGAAGCAGCGTTCTTCGTCGGAGCTTAAGTGTTCTTCGTCAAGGTTGAAGAAGATGGAGAGAACTTCCCAAATCCTCTCAAGGTGGCAAAGGATACCAACCAAAATAAAATAAGCTTAAAGCTTATTTTATTTACACAATTAAACAACTTGAATTTCAAAAGTTTGAAATTAAAACAACTCAACTCAATAAATAACCCAAGTTGTCATGATTAATTAAAGAGGAGTTATAGGGAGTTTAAAGTGAAGATGAAGTGTTAGGGTTTGTGTGGGCCCCACCACACTTAATCCTTTCAAGGGAGGTTAAGTGGATGTGGGTCCCACCCCTAACTCCCTTTTGGAGGTTATAACCAACTTGGATAAAAATAAAATGTGTTTCCACATTTTATTTAACTTCATTTTCATTTCCCAAAAACTAACTCTCAACCCGCATAAAATGAAACCTCGGAAAAGGTCTCCTTAAGAGAATATCGACGCTGCGAGTTCATCGGTGCCCTTGGAATTCGATTCCGGGCACCGGTTCAAAAGTTAGAAATTCCCGCTCGTTTGTTCACTGAACTTACCCGAGCCAAACTTCGGAAATTAATTCCGGGCACACCGAGCCTCGGAATCAGGCGCCATCAGAAACTGCGTTCTTGTAAAATTACAAAAAAAATTAAGAAAAAAATTTCCTTAAAATTTCTGGGTCTTAACATTACTCCCACCACAGGGCTATACGTCCCCGTAAAGATACATCAAAACTAGGGAAACAAATGAGGGTACTAAGCACGCATCTGAGCCTCCTGCTCCCAAGTGATCTCCTGGAGGTTCTCGTGCTGCCATCTGATGCGCACTATAGGAATCGACCGTCCACGTAGGACATGTTCCTGTCGATCCTCGATCTCCACCGGGACCTCTGTAAAAGTCTCCCCATCGTCAACGTCAAGCTTCCCATGGTCAATGATGTGCGGAGGGTCGAGCACGTATCTCCTCAGTTGAGATACGTGGAAAACGTCGTGCACCTAGTGCAACTGAAGTGGATGGGTCAAGCGGTAAACCGCCTCACCTACCCAGTTGAGGACCTAGAAAGGTCAGTTGAACCTCGGAGATAACTTGCCTCCCTGGCCACATCTCCGTAAACCTCGTCGAGGTGAGACTCGTATAAGGACGTGATGGTCATTCTCAAACTCTAGAGGCCTCCATGTCCTGTCAGCATAAGGCTTCTGTCGGCCATGTGCCGTCCTCATCCGCTCATGGATGACCTAGACCTTCTCTGGTCTCACTAGAGCTGCTATCATTTCTTCTTTCCCGATAAAAGAAATCCGGTCTCATCCCCTGGATGAACCACATTCGTTGGCTAATACAGTCAATCCTGTCATGAATGATGCATTCATGCCAAGGATGATGTCGTAAGGCCTCGACGTAACTACCAAGAGATCCAACTGTCACTCTCGCCTCTAAGGGTCGAGTCACACTGTCGGCATTAGTGTGAGGTCATTGGGTCCCCTCCAGTAGAAATCTTGAAAGTGAGGGTCAAGTTAACTGTTTAACCAGGACCACTAAGTAACAACACAAAAGAGGACAGGACTGAAAACAAAGATAAGTGTCATTTTATTATTGCAGCTCATAGTACAAGACACAAAGAATCTATAGACAACATCAAAAAAACCAGAAGCAACAGGATAAATAGCCTCTAGGTCGAAAGCTAGTCCCACTCCTGTCCATCTGCTTCCGGAGCTCCATGACCATAGGCCTCAGCTGCCTGAAGCTGAGCTCTCCCATGTCCTCCTGTCCCCTGTGGTCGGGGTGGGCCTCCTGGTGGTGGTGGAAACATCCCGAAGCATCGTCCACCTCCATCTGCACGACTAGATCCTCTACCAAGGCCGCCTGCTCCTTGCGGTCCGCCCTGATCGAACCTCTGCCTCTGCCTCGGAGGTTCTTCATTTAACTGCTTGTCATCTGCATGGCGGGTCGGACAGTCACGTGATATATGACCATTTCCGCCACAGGAGTAACACTTCATGGAAGGTCTGGCTCTATCACATCCCTTGGTGCCTCGCACTACCGATCCTGAGTCACACGGTCGACCACCTGTATGTCTGGTCCTCTTGGACCCCTGCGTCATCTGTCTACAGCCCGTTACAGAAGACTCTGCCGCATGCCGGCTAGTGGTGAGTCCTACTGCTGGAGACTGCTTAGGAAGGAAACTCTCCACTAAGAGGGCTCTCTCCAACACTCCTGTCTGCGTCGGAATGTTGTGCGATACAACCGAAGCTCTGATCTCCCGCATGAGCTCCTGCTCGAAGCTTCGGGCCCTGAAGAACGAGTCCCATACCATATCTGTGGAGTAGCGTGAGAGGTCTGTGAATCTCGCTGAGTACTGCACCACTGACATGCTGCTCTGCCGCAGCTAAAGTAGCTCTTGTATACGCACCGCTCGAAGGGTGGTTAGTACAAACTCTGCCCGGAACAGGCTCTCGAAGTCTGCCCATAGAAGTGTCACCTCGTCATGCATCTAAAGCATCAGGCTCCACCATCTTCCTGCTTCTTCCTGAAGAAGGCTGGCAGCAAGGATCACCATGAAACCTGTCGGCGTCCCCACTATCCTGAAGACTCTCACCACAGCCTCCAGCCAATCCTCAGCCGCCTGCGGGTCCGTCCCTCCCTGCAACCTGGGTGGCCTCTGGCGCTGGAACTCATGCAGTGCGCTCAAGCGACGTGCATCCTCTGCTTTTGGGGCTGGTGGCATCGGTGGCCCAATGGGTAGTAGTACCGTTGGTGCCTCCGCTGGTGCCTCAACTGGGATAGGGCCCTGTACTGAGGCCTCGTCGCTCAGCGGGCTGTCAGTACGTACCACTCTCGCGGCTTTATCTGGTCGTCCACGGGGAGGCATCCTGAAAGAAACAATGTGACATGGTCAAAAGATTATACCTCGTGAGCTGACCTGGTTTGAGCTGAAATTTTAAGGGAAACCTTTGAAAACACACACACAATCAGTGTTTTAATGCACAAAGTCAGAAATCAGTTGTCAGGGTCTTGGTGTATGGATACGTCGGCCGCCCGCACCAACACTGGACTCCCTGAACAGAAAACCACAAATGGTACTCTTAACACTATTGATTCATAGAATGAAACATCAGAGTTATAAGTTCTGCGGTAGAACCGAACTGCTCTGATACCAATTTGTCACGACCCGTCCTCGGAGCCCCTGCCGTGACTACCCCAAGCCCGCCTTCCATAGGCCAGGGGATGACGACTAGCACCAAAGGTGTAAATCCCAATAACTGTGAAGGCATTGCCTTTATAAAAGTAAACAAACACCACAGAGAACAAGCGAAAGCAAACACTAACTACAAAGAGAAAGTGCTGAAAAGTAAATGGGCCAGAATACAAACCCAAAAGAAAGTACAACTACAATTGAACGAAAGTAAAACAAAAAAAACCAAACAGCTAGAGGAAGGAAGCAACTCTTGGGTCGTCCTCCTCGGATCCTACCTGAAGGGTAGGTACAGATAGTGCAGCTCCTGGATCGTCCTCCACGGATCCTACCTAAAGGGTAGGTATAGATAGCCTCCTCAACGCTCTCGTCCGTCAACCTCCTCTGTGTGTCGTCTCGTCGTGTAGTCCACCTCCGGGTACTGACTCGTCGTGTATTCCACCTCTGGGTACCGTCCAGTCCTTGAACACTCAGCCTTCGTCAGCACTGCATGTCGTCTGTAACCAACACAACGAGTTACGGGCATAGCCCGTGCAGGGGTGAGTATAACGATACTCAGTAGGGACCCCGAGACCCTCAAGGTCTCTCTAAAACCAATTAGGATAACCACAAAGAAGATTTCAACAGATAACCTCTACTTAGGTGTATGCCCATAAATATACCTAAGTTATCAAGTAACCCATCCCAACCATGAGGAAACACAAGGATCATGAAATAAACGGATAAAAACTACCCAGGTATATTCCCATACATATACCTAAGTTATCAAGTGACCCATCTTAATCATGAGGTATACACAAAGGTCAAAAGTCTCAGCTCAAACTAGGATTTTCATTATCAAAACCGTAACTTCTGAAGAGCTCCATCTCTGGAGTATACAGTGGTCCTGTCACGACTCCGAGGTACTGCTCACTAGCCTAAGACTGCTAAGGTACTCCTCCTGTCGAGTAACGATGGCCTGCCACCTCACACAGTAGTGCTTCCCGCCGGGGTCTGCCACCCAAACACAGTAGTGCTCCTCTCTCATAGCCTGCTGAGTTACTCCTCCTGTTGAGTACCGCGAGTCTGCCACCTCACATAGCAGTGCTCCTCCGCTGTGGGTCTGCCACCTCACAATGTAGTGCTCCCCACTATGCTAAATAATTCACTCTGAAGCGTATCGGACAAGCAGTCTTCAGGTCTCTGCCGGCTACACAGTCTCCATACTCCGTACGCTCGTCTCTGGGAGGGTTCGCTCCACGAGCTACAAGTCGATACTCCATGTATCTCAAAGTCCCACGAAGAAGTATCTCAAGGGACCGCCTCATCAAAGGGGTCTCAACGCAACAATTGGCGCGTCAATCGGATGCCCGGTCTGAGTGTTATTAGACTTTTCGTCCCAGGGGCCCTGTTGGTTTCGTGAGCGAACCAATCCCGGCCGTATCTCAACTGTACCCCGAACTCTCATAGGCTATGCTCATAGGGACCGTTTCTCAACGTGATCACCAATGCTGCTGACGGTTCGTCAAACGGACGTCCAGTCTGAAAGATATCAACTTTTTCGTTCCAAGGTCCCGGTTGGATTTCGGGTGCGATCCAACCCGGCCACTATCCAACTGCATCCAAAACTCGGGCGAAGTATTCCAAAAGTTCCGACTCATCAAAAGGAAAACAACGATATAGACGGTGCGTCAATCGGACGTCCGGTCTGTGAGTTATTGGCTTTTTCGTTCCAGGGGCCCGGTTGGTTTCGTGAGCGAACCAACCCGACCGCACTCCGACGACATCCAAACCTCGAGCGGAGTAAACAAAATGATCCGTCTCACTTAGAGGAAAATCAACAAAGTCGACGGCACGTCATTTGGACGTCCAGAACTCACTTTACGAGCGTTTCCGCTCCGAGGGCCCGATTGGTTTTGTGTACGAACCAACCCGGCCGAACCCCAAGTTCTCTGAAACCTTGAGTGCGATATACCGAAACGACCGTCTCGATCCAAGGATCGCGTTGCCGCTGGCAGCGAGTCGTTTGGAGGTCCGTAGCCCGAGTTATGGACATTTGAATCCAAATCGCTCGGTAACGGGGGTTTTGGGCCTGGGCCGTCCCGGCCCGAGACCCCCCGGTTGGCCCAAACCGGGTCGACCCACCCCGGACAGGGTCGACCTGGCCCGGCATGGCCCGGCCCGGCCCAGCGCAGCCCGGCCCGGTGTTTCGGTTCGGCGCAAGGCAGCGCGCTGCCAGCTCGGTCAAAGGCCGAGCTGATTGGAATGGGGGGCGCCTGCCCCCCCCCCCTTTGTGAAACCGCCCCCCCTCATAATGGGGGGCCATTTATTTGCTGGACGGGGGAATTAGTTAACCCCGGTTTGCCTCCCTTCCGCCCGGCCCGACCTGGCCGGCCGGTTCTTCCTCAACGGGACCGGCAAAGGCCGGTCCCCTTCCGGCTTCCGACACCGGCGGCCCGGCTGGCCGACGGTCTTCTCGTTCCACCGTGGCCCGGAACCGGCCACGGCCTTCGTTGTCCGGCAGTGCGCGCGGCGTCGCGCCCTTCCTCCGCGGCCCCGCTCCGGCCGCGGTGTCTCTGACTTTCTTCGACGCGGCGCGATAGCGTCACGTCCTTGCATTATTTTACGACGCGGCGCGACGGCTCCGCGCGTTTCTTACCGTATAATCCTGCGCGGTGCGACGGCTCCGCACCGCACCCGTTTCAATCCACAACAGAATCGACATGAAAAAGGAGGAGGGTCAGCCGTGTTCGTGCGGTCTAGCCCCCTCGCCTTAGTTCCTAACAATTGGACAAATTTCAGGAAGAAATAATCACTGGTATAAATCATTAACAAAGGAATAAAATAAACCCCTACATCAGTTTCATGTGTGGAGCACGTCAACAAGCCGCGGAAGACAAGCGTCGCTGAGGTCGGGCATCGCGGAAACCGAACGTCATTTCCGTTGACGTCGAGGTGCATCCGAAGAGGTACGTCGCTGGAGAAGCTTCGTAAGCTGACGGAGAATGTCCGAAGAAGAAATGACGTCTCCTTTCGTTGACACTGGAAGAAGATCAAAGATGTGGCGTCGTCGATCTTCGGAAACACATCAGCTACGAAGAAGAGAAGCGGCGTTCTTCGTCGGTGCTTAAGTGTTCTTTGTCAAGGTTGAAGAAGATGGAGAGAACTTCCCAAATCCTTTCAAGGTGGGAAAGGATACCAACCAAAATAAAATAAACTTAAAGCTTATTTTATTTACACAATTAAACAACTTGAATTTCAAAAGTTTTAAATTAAAACAACTCAACTCAATAAATAACCCAAGTTTTCATGATTAATTAAAGAGGAGTTATAGGGAGTTTAAAGGGAATATGAAGTGTTAGGGTTCGTGTGGGCCCCACCACACTTAATCCTCTCAAGGGAGGTTATGTGGATGTGGGTCCCACCCCTAACTCCCTTTGGGACATTATAACCAACTTGGATAAAAATAAAATGTGTTTCCACATTTTATTTAACATCATTTTAAATCCCCAAAAACTAACTCTCAACCCGCATAAAACGCTACCTCGGAAAAGGTCTCCTTAAGCGAATATCGACGCTGCGAGTTCGTCGGTGCCCTCGGAATTTGATTCTGGGAACCGGTTCAAAAGTTAGAAATTCCCGCTCGTTTGTTCACTGAACGTACCTGAGCCAAACTTCAGAAATTAATTCCGGGCACACCGAGCCTCGGAATCAGGCGCCATCAGAAACTGCGTTCTTGTAAAATTCCAAAGAAAATTAAGAAAAAATTTTCCTTGAAATTTCTGGGTGTTTACACTACTCTATGTAATTTTAAGTAGTTAGGGCCCTCACATTGGCTTCTTGTAACACCCTGACCCGATTAGACACCTGAATAGTTCTTTGGGACCTAGTGCCAATGGCCATAGGCATGCCTCCACATATTCCAATGGATGACATTTAGCATTAAGGGTGTAATAAGGGTGATATTAGGAAGACTATAATCTCAGGATATGATAATATAATGGTCAATGTAAATATAATATGGAATGAATGAAATTTCTAAGAAGACTCTAACTAGACCGAACAACGGTGGAAGAACAATCTATATCATGAAAAAGAGGAAGCACAAATATGAGGGTTTCTATTGGATGACCATTCTATATACATATACAAGCATGCTGAAATAGAAATGAAAAAAACAAAAAAAAATTAACTCTAGTTGAGGTATGAACCAACAATATCTAGCCTTACATCAATGCCAAATAAACTACCAGGATTCTACTACATATCCCAAAAGAATTCCAAAATGAAAAATCATAAAGACAACACATGTTTCAAAGGTCCTATCTATAGTGTGAAAATGTCACACCATCAAATTTTGTGAATTATTTTTTTATAATTAATTTAATCATTTTCATTTTGTACCTCTCACGCAATAATGAAAATAGTTTATTTGTATTTTTAGAATATATAATAAATAACAACAAGTTAATCACACAGTACATGTAACATAAATATTTTCCTTGCCCACATGGAACACCATAGTCATCTTGTGTTACATGCACTAACGACTTTCCAAAATGGTGTACATGACACAAAAGACCGAGTTTTACCAAACAATAGTATAACATAAAAATGTAATTATTTAAGATAATATAAAATAACCTATACATTAAATTATAAGTTTTAATAATATAACTAATTTATAAAAATATATGGTCTACAAAAATATAGAATGAATTCATAGGTTACTAATTAATTTGAAATGAATCAGAAAACTGATTGAATGTAAAGGGTCATATTATTATTTTAATGGCCACAAAGATGTTTTACTATAACAAAATTAATTAATTATTATTATTGAGTGAAATTAATGTAATATATATGTGCCATATTCAATAAAATAATTTTATATTCATCCACTAGATTTTATAGACTTCATATAAGAAAAACCCAAATTTAATGATTAAAACCCAATATTTTTTATGAAGGAATTTTTAACACATTTTAATGGAGATCCCACATTAAGTCGTTTTTAAACATATATATATTTAACATGTTAAAATAATCTTCGTATTTTGAATAATAACATAAAAATTAGGTTAACATAATTTTTTTGGTATTTTTTAAGGTTTAATTTTTTTAATAAATATCTAAAATTAATAAATTATAATACACAAACTTTTTTCATATAATTTATTTATAAGGATATAATATATTTTAAATTGGTTTAAATGTTCAATTGGATAATATTTTTATCAATTACTTCAAGTAAATTGGACCCTATTTTAAATTAAAATTTTATATAAAATCATAGAACACATTTGATCATTTTCACTTTAAAGAACAACAATAACGTCATATCCACAGACATAAATTTAAATTAGTTTCTGCCACTTATTGATTTTAATTTTGAAAAATTGATTCCATATTTGTATTCATTAAAATGTATAATTTCAAATAATACATAATTTGTTCTTTACCAATAATATTAGTTAATGTGGTTAAAATTAATTACAATGGTAAAGAGATAAATAAGGTTAATAAAATACAATACTAAAAATATAAGACCCAAAAATACTTATAAACTCATAAAAAATATATTTTATTGAAATTATTCAGACATTTAATTTTCGATATTGTTCTTTTTGTTTATAATACTTTTATTAGGTTAATATGTGGTTACACCTAACTTGTATAAAAAATGCCATGTGTGTCCTTTCCCTTCCCTATGTAAAACCATAACCTATATCTCTTCTTCAATCCTCTAAAACCACATAGTTTCAGAGAATATATACCTAATAAACTTACTAAAAACCTACCTTCCTATAAAATAATCCAAAAGGGTGGAAATAAATCCAAATAATCCTTTTAAAATAAACTAAAAAGAGTTTCCCAGTTAAAAGGAAACATCTTCTCTCAAGGTCATTTCATTAATTTTATTTCAACACCCATACAATTTATTTATTTTATTGATTTATAGAAAAACATTATCTTAAATTTACTAGGTTTTCTTTGTGATAAATGTTCCACCTAATCTTACAAACACATCCATCTAATGGGTAACAATCATTCTATTTACATGTACGATGAACTACCGCTTCACTAAATTGTGATTGTAAATTTTTTGTTTACCACCTCTAATTGTGAAAATTATGATGGAAAAATATGTTTTAATATGTCATATAATATATTTATTATTTAATTAGGATTATTTATTCCTTATAAAACTGATATCTTATTTACCTTCCATTTATTATAAATACAATAATTTATTTCATGGAAGTGTGAACTAGTTCCCCTCAATGAAAACTGATTTATTCAAACACTACCAAGAATTTATATTAAATATAAATGACATTTACATAATGGTTTGGATTTTGGAAATCATGATATATGTGTAAGTACCAATGATATAACATATTACGATAGAAGTGAAAACAAAAAAGAAAATACCCTAAGCGTAACCATTACATAAAATTGCTAACAATAGAGTGGTATAAAGTCATAATAAATCCATATATGGTAAAAGGTATAATAATATGTTTCATTAAAAATTTATAATAAATTTATATTTATTATACATGTGGTTTGAATGATTACGATGAGAGTAAAGACACATGGTAAAAGAACTTGATGTGACTTTTTATTTCCCAATGATACATGTTTTATTCACCACCCATTCCATTTATATGGTGTGTGAAATACCGATGGATGTATTAGATGATTCATATACTCAAATTTATGGATATATAAATATCAATGTATTTATATTTCCTTTATGGGGAATATTTTTCCAAAGTTATCAAATTTTTAAAAATGATTTTGTCTCAATTTTTCTTCTGTGTGATACATGGAATTTTTTCGAAATATATTATTCCATTAGGTGTATATAAGTATTTTGAAATGTTATATCATTAATCTACTTCTTTTTATGAATTTTAATTCATTTAATTTCATTTTAGTACTTGTTTTGTATGGCTTAATGTGTCCATATAGTAAGGGTTTATATAAATAATATCATTGCTTATTGTGATTTTTTATGGTTATGCTTCCCTTTATTAAATAATATGATCCATATCTAAAGAAAATTCAAGAATTATATTCACCAATATATTCTCATGATATAATCAATTATTTATTCCATTATTCCACTGTTTGGTACATTAGATAGATGAGAATTTTTTTTAATAAAGTCTGAATTTACGTCAAATATTCGTGTTAATGTTTTCATAAAAGGGTTTCTAAGAATATTATACTCTTCTCATATAATATTTAAAAGAAATTTTTAAACTATATTTCAATTACCAATTTTTTGTTGAATATTATTAACTCTTTATCAATGAGGAATTTTTATAATCTCTTTTAATATGGAAATTTAATATTAGTTTTACCTCATACGACATGAATAGATTTACCAACCGTCATTTCTATGAAGCGTCCTTTACATATTTAAAACGATAATTTTTTAAAAATGGTTTTCATAGTTATTTTAAATTAAATGGTTTTCAAAAAAATTCCATGCTTATTTTATATGTTTTTTAATTTATTTTTAAATAAATTGTTCTCCAAATATATTGAAGCATTATTTACTATTTTTCAATGTTATTTTCAATTAAAATGGTTTTGAAAACATTTTCAAGCATTATATATAAATATTCAATGCATCCTCAATGAAATAGTTTTCAAAAAATTTCATGATTTATTTTAATGTTTCTATAGTGCTTTCAAGGAATATTATTATTAAAAAGTTTTGAATCTTATTCTATATGTTTACATGAAAAAATATTTTCAAAATGATTTCAATTATTATTTATATTATTTCATTGAAATTTCAATGAAATTAATTTTAAAATATTTTTATGTAATAAGAAATATTTTTTAAAGATGAAAGTGTATTTTCATCAAGAAATTTTATGAAAGATATTAAAAAATTATTTTTCATATAAGAGAATATCAATTGATGTTACTCATGTATTTATAAGAAATGATCTAAAGGTTACAATCATATTATTTATATGAATTTGTTATGTGTTTTTTCATGGTCTTTATGAAATATATTTCTTGTTGATTGGTTATATGTTTAAGACATATATTTCCCTTATATGAGTTATATGATTTTGAATCACACTTATTTTCATGGGGTATTATTTGATGAAATGATTTGAAAAATATCTATTTTCCATATGTTATGATGAGATTAAATGTTAATGATACCCATTTTATTTAATAGGTTATAATTTTTGTTTATGAAACATCAAATTTTATTGGTCATGATGTGATGAAAGTTTCATTTTCATATATCAAATTGGTGTATGGGTATTTAATGTGATAGGTGGGACCTATATCTCCCTCCAATGAATTGGGTAATGATATATATTTTATGAGATCAAAGGGTACATGAGAGTACATTCCACCCCATATACAAGAGGGTATATGAGATAACATCCTTAGCTCGAAATAAAGGGGTACACGAGAGGAAATCACAAGCACGAAATGATGTGGTATATGAGAGGACATCCCATGCATGAAATAAGAAGGTAAATAGGAGGACATCCGAATCCCAAAACAAGAAGGTAAACTGGAGGGAATCCCATGCCCGAAACCAAAGTGTATATAAGAAGACATATGAAGCTCCAAACAAGAGGGTAATTGATAGGACATCCCATGATTGAAACAATAGGGTGCACAAGAGGGAACCCGAATATAGAAGAAGGTACACAATTGATTAATCCATGCCTAAAATTTTATAAAGGCCTTGGCAGGTCAACTTGATAGGGTTATTTTATACTTATGTGTTTTCCACAATTATATATTTTATTACAATGTTATTCTTTCATAGATTATTTTATCTATATCATTAATATTAATGTATTATGAACATATAATATTATTTATGATCTTTAGTATGTAGGTTATGCTCTAAAAATGTTATTATCAGCTTCCACACCCTTTTCTTTATGTTATTATTACAAATTTCCATTATTTACCCTTACCAAGCTTCTGATCTGACCACTTAACTATGTTTTGTTTCCCCTTGTTATAAATAAAGGTTTTAGGTATAAGAAATAAAGGTGGATATCTTTATTAGAGGTTTTGAATATCTTTCACCATGACATATGATTTTGTTTCCATGTTTCCAAAGACACTAAACTCTTTAGATCCTCATGAATGTATTTTTGTTTTGTACTGAATATTTATATTAAATTATTTAATATCCATATATGCTAAGACTATATCACTACAGTTTCTATTAAATGAAACACATTTTCAAAATTAAAAAACTAGGATGGCAAATATTTAGTGTGATACTGAGGTATATTTCTAAAGATATTTCTAGGGATGTTTTTATGTATATTTATAAGGATGAGTTAACATTTTGGAAAATGACTAGGAATCTTTTTAAAGGGTAGAGTGAGTGGTTTTAATGAAATACTACCATATATGGATTCTATAGATGAATGTGGCTCTGTGAAATATGTACCTAGATGTAACAACTCTAACAATATGATTTGGGCCTGACTCGGGGTAATATAGTACACAATAATGGGCCTTACTACACCCCTAGTTTGACACTCCTAGGGGAAATGATTTGGAAATTAAAAAAACATCATGAACCATAATGAAGGATTTAAATAGATGATTAATATGAATAACATTGGATAAATATAAGGTTTTATGGATTAAATAAGTATGATCCATGATTTAGGAACCCTATAAGTTATTTTTAATTGTTATATACTAATTCAGTATGATAAATATTTTCCACACTATGGATTCTTGTTTTTATCAATGGATATAAGTCGAAGGGTCATGCTTCTGATTTAATTTTTCACATATGGAATGTATGGAAATTATGAAAATTGATTTCACAACTGTAAATATGACAAAAGAAATCATGACGATGTTATGAGTATTGGTTATAATTATGACGATAAAGATACCTCCAACGACATGTGAAAGGTATGTGTCGTTCATCATGTATTATTTACATTAATCATATGATGCATTATTAGATTGAGGTTAAGGAACCTTAATACATGATTTATATTTCATATTTTGAGAAATAGGTTTCCTGTTATAAGTTGATGAGTCCTAAGTAATGATTTATGTATAATGTTGTGGGAATAAAGTATTTATGTTTTTGAACTCAAAGATTATGTCATATGAACCATGCAGTATATTAATATTTTTGCTATAAATTTTCATTAAGGCTTGAAAATGAAATATTGAATGTTGATAAAGTTGTAGAAAAATTATTTCATAGAAATGTGATATTTTTATAAAGGGAAGGTAACCCTTAATTACTACAAAACATTGATATAATGATTTTTGTAGAAGGATATATTGGATATGAATATGTAAATTGGATGGTACACATTACCCTGGAAATAATTTTCGTCAATTAGTTA
Source organism: Viscum album (assembly GCA_963277665.1). Lineage (NCBI taxonomy): Eukaryota > Viridiplantae > Streptophyta > Magnoliopsida > Santalales > Viscaceae > Viscum > Viscum album. The sequence continues at coordinate 1,791,004,712 of OY728146.1, forward strand.
TATGTTATCAAGAATGATGTTTACAATATATAATATTTAGAGAATATATCATGTAATCATTGGAGTATGGAATTAGTCACATTTTCAAAATTTTATATGGTATTTAAGGTTATTATAATGTTTCAAGAGAATATACAATAAGGGTATTCACAAGTTTGAAATGTGAAAAAACAAGTGGTAATTCTTGATATATGAAGAATAAATTTTTAGAAACATTCATGAATTTCTTTATAAATCACTGAATTTTTATCTTTCAGAAGTGTTATTAGGTTTACTATTTGTGGTTTGTTTAAGTTAAACCTTGGATGATGTTTTTGAGAATAAATTATTATTTTACCACAATATAATTTAATAATATTGGATAAATTGTTATAAAAACATGGTGTGGATGGTAACTGTTGATAGATTGGATGGCATTTTATAATTCTCATGATCTATTAGTTCTTCTAGAGTAAAAAAATAACCTTCCATTTTTGGGAAAGTGTTGAAGTGGATCAAGGAACAACAGATGGAAATGTTCTCCTTAAAGTAGGAAAGTATATTATTTTTTGAAAGTTCTTGAACATAATGAAAAGGAAACATGAAGATTTTTTTTATCATATTTGCCTATGTTTCTGATGAATCTTATTGTCTATTTGTTCATCATAGATTTATAGATTTATGAATTTTAACATTTTCCTAGCCTTGTTATCTATACTCTCCATCATAACATGATGGTTAGATTTATCTTCTATGTCCATGTTATCACATTCCACCTATGTTCTCCAATGTGGAAAACCAATTATATGTTACTTTAGATAACCAATATGTTTCCAAAATTCTTTTTAAAATGGTTATTTTAGCATCCATTTTTACATTGTGGCTATCTGTTAAAGGATATTTAAAGTACTAAAACATTAATTATCGAGATGATTTACTTGGGAGAAATTCATTTTAAGGGGGTATAATGTAACACCCTAAGATTTTGTGAGTTAATTACTTCTAAATTAATATAATCTCTTTAATATTTTACCTTTCAGACAACATGGAAAATATGTTATTTTAAATATTTTTCTTACATTTTACACCACACTAAGTTGATTATGCATTATTTTCCACATAAATTCTAAAAATACCAACATGAAACCCCGAGGTTATGTTTCATTAAACCTAACAATTGCTTTCCTCGATGGCATGAATAACATGAAAGACCATGTTTTACCAAACAATAGTACATGATTAAAATGTAATTATTTATTATTATAATATATAACCTAGTAATTATATTAAAGTTTATGAATATTATTATGATATTTATGAAAATATATGGTTTATAAAAATATAATATGAATTTAAAGGTTACAAATTAATTATAAATGAATATGAAATCCGATTGAATGTAAAGGCAAATATTATTATATTTTGTGGTCACAAAGATTTTTTACCATAAATATTAGAATAATTATAATTAGTGAGTTATATTAATGTAATTTATATTTTATATATTCAATAATAATATTTTTATATTTAAACAGTCGATTTTATTGACATAAGATAAAAAGAAACTTGATTTTATGCTTAAAAACCTATATTATTTATAAGTGTATATTTATCGCCTTTTAATGTAGAATCCATTTTAAAATAAATATTTGAAACTTTTAATGATTTAATATGTTAAAATGAAATTAATATTTTTAATAATGACAAAATTATTAGGTTAAGATAATATATTTTTTTCTATTAGGTTTTGTTTTTTATTGAATAGTTTAAAGTAGAGAATTTTATTATTTCCAAATTGTTTTTTCATCTCATATATTTATAAGGTTAAACAATATTTAAATTGATTTAAAATTCTAATTAGATAATATTGTTATTAATTAATCCAATTTATGTTACTGGAACTAATTTATAATTTTAATTATATAAAAATACCTACCAATCTTTTGATTATTTTACACTGAAAACCCACAGTTATTTCCATCCCTCGAGATTAAATATAAATTATTTTTTCCACTTATGTGATTATAATATTGGAAAAATGATTTCTATATTTAGAATGAGTGTAATTTAATATTTATAAAAAGTTCTATTTTTTTTTCAAAAAATTATTTCTCAAAATTTATTATATTTAATTCAAACATTTCTAAGATATATTAGGTTAATAATGAACTGAACCTAAAATTTAAAACCCGAAATGACCTAGAAACTTGTCCACGACCTATAACTTTTATTTACACCTCCAAACCAATTTGTTTAATAAAAAATATACCAAATACACATAATAATATCACTCCCTTCCTCCAATAATCCTCCCCTTTGGAATAAGTAAATCCACGGAAGTCATTTGGGAGAAACTAAAAGGCGTTGCTCAATTAATAGTTAACATCTTCTCTCAAACATGGTTCTTTTGTTTTATTTCCACCATGTCCAATAAATTGGTTCAATGGTTTTATAAAAACAAAAGTATCTTCACTATAATATGATGTTTTTATATGTATTTTACCTACACATACACTTAGAAACATCTAATCGTTAATAAAAATACTATTTACGCTTATAGAGAACTACATCCTCACTAAATAATGACTGTTCATTTTTTTCCTTTACCACATATAATTGTGGGAATTATGATAGGAAAAATGTTTTTATATGTCATAATATATATTTATTATGTCTTTTATAATATTTAATCCTTTTAAAAAACATATCTTTTTTACATTGAATTTGGTGTAATTGTGATAATTTCATTTGAGTAAGTGTGGACTACCACCCCATCAATGCGATGAGATTCGTTCACACACTACATAAAATGTATTTAGGATGGGTTTAAATAATTTATATTGTATATATAACATGAAAATATTTATGGATTTATATAATCTTCATATTTAAACATATTTCTTTTTCTTTATTTCATTCAATATGACAATGAAAATGGAAATATAGTTCATGGGTACATATAGCTTACCATATCCATTAACATTATATAACTTTTTATACATATATATTATGTAGAATATTATATTGAAAATATAATTAATATAAATTATATTTATACCGTTTTATACTTTCATGAAATCATGATATTATTATAATGACCGATGATATAGTAAATTAAGACAAAACTAAAAAACAAATAGAATATTACTCAAAGTGTTACCATTACATGAAATTGAAAAAACAAGGGTAGTATAAAGTCATAATAAATGGATATATGGTATTAAATATAATAATATGGTTCTATAAGAGTTTTATAATAAATTTTTATTTATTATAAAAAATGTTTTAATGAGAACGATGATATTAAAGACATAATGTGTGTTAATTTCATCTCAAATTTTATTTCAATGAGATGAATGCTTAAGTCACCAAACATTCCTTTTTTGGTGAATATAATACATATGGATTTATTTTATTTATCATATAATTAATTTAATGGGTATTTAAATAATATTGTAATTATATTTCATTCATGGGGACAATGGTTCAAATGTTACAAAATTGGTAAAAATGATTTTGTCTTAATTTTCCTTCTTTGGGATACATTCCATATTATAAACCAATATTTTTACATTATTTGTATATACTACCTTTGAAGTTTCATATAATTAATATCATTATTTTCATGATATTTTATTCTTCATGTAATTTCATATTCTTATATGGGGAGTATGGTTAAATGTTATAATGTGATAATAATATTTTGAAACAATTTCATCACTTATCGAGACTATTAATTTTTATGCCTTTGTTGATGAAATATTATGATACATATCACAAGAAAATTTATGATTTTTTTCTCTTATATATATTCATTATATAATCATGTATTGGTACCATTATTCAACTCTTTGGTACGTAATATTATAAATAAATTTTTTTATGAATGATTGAATTTACCTCTCTCTTCGGTCCAAAATATATGTTTATGTGTTCTAAAAAACCATTTCAAATAATATTCTATTATTATACTATAATATTTAAATGAAATTTTTATCATTTTTTATTTTACCAATTTTTTAATTGATTATTCTTGTCACCTTCAGAACAAAGAATTTTTCTAATATTTTTACCATGAAAAAGGAATATTTTCCTTACCTTATACAAAAAGTAAGGATTTACCCATAATCATATCCAGGAAGATTACTTTCCATTTTTAAAAGTTAAATTTTATGAAAATTTATTTAAATTTTATAATCAAAAAATTGGTTTTAAATATTTATCAAGATTTCATTCTAGGGTTTTAAAAGTTATTTTTAATAAAATGGTTTTGAAAACATTTCGAGTCTTCCTTTAGGTGTTTTAAAAGATATTTTGAAATAATTTTGTTTTAAATAAATTTTCAATATTTTTTTATACGATTTGAACTTATTTTCACTGAAATGATTTTCAAAAGGGTTTTTATATTTCTTTTAATGTTTTCAATGATTTTTCAAAATTTGGTTTAAATTTTTTGTTGAATATTATTCTATAAGTTTTAAAGATTTTTTTTTCAAAATGATTTCAATTATTCTATATATGATTTCATGTTTTTTCCAATGAAACTAATTTTAAAATAGTTTTATGCATTAATTTTTTTTTCAATGAATAAAGGGTATTTTCATCAAGAACTTTTTTGAATGATATTTTGAAATTAATTTCCATCTATGTTGACATATGTTGATGTTACTCATGTCATTCTATGAAATGATCTAAAGGTTACATTCATATTGTTTCTCTTAAATGGTTATTATTGATTTCATGACCTTTATGAAATATTTTTCTCTATTATAGGTTATATGTTTATGAAATATGTTTCTATTCCATGGGTTATATGATTTTGGATCACACTTCTTTTCACAGGTTATTATTTAATGAAATGATCAAGAAACATATCATTTTTCAATGGGTTGTAATGTGATAAAACGTTAATGATACCAATTTCATTTAATGGGTTATTATTTTGGTTTATAAAACTCATATCTTTTTATGGGTCATGATGTGGTCCATATGTTTTTCCTATAGAGCAATCAGTTTTGATTTTTTTTGTGATTTGTGGGACAAATATATCCCAACAATGCAATAGTAAATGATAAATGTTTTATTATCTAGAAGGATATATAGAGGATATCCATATCTAAAAACAAGATGGTATATATGAGTATATCCTGAGCAGAAAAAAGGTAAATGAGAGGAAATTCAAGGACATAAATGAGAGGGTAAACGAGAGGACATCCCAGTACAGAAATAAGAGGGTATATAATAGAATATTACATGCATGAAACAAGTGGTTACATGGGAGGACATTTTAATACGAAAATAAGAATGTAAATAAGAGGGAATCCCAAGTTCGAAGAAGGTAAAAATGTGATTAACCAGAGATTAACATGTTACAATGGCCTTAATAGGACACCTTGACATCAAGATACTTTATGCATATGTGTTTTCCATAATTCCCAGTTTTTTTTCCAGTGTTATGATTTCATGGATTATGTTATATATTTCGATATGAATCATGTCTTATAAAATTAAAATCTGTATTATTATCTCTATTATATGGGGTATGATCTTCAATTGTTATTATCATGTTTCATACCATTTTGTCCATGTTATGATTACACATTTTATTTATTTACCCTTAATGAGCATCTAAGATCACCCCTTTCTTATGTTTCTTTTCCACAGATTATGAAGAAATATTTTAGGTAGAAGTACTTGTGGTAGAGATATTTATGGAATATTTTGGAGATCATTCACTAGATTAAACGAGTTTTATTTACATGTTTCTAAATATACTAAAAAATTGCAGTCCTTAGTCATGTGTTTTTGTAATGTACTAAACATTCATCTAAATTGATGTCTTATCCCAGTATGTTAAGTTTATGTCACTGTGGAGAATTAATATCTATAGGGTACCACCCACGTGTTCATATGATACATTTTTTGATTTATAGGTTGTGAACTATATAATAATATATGAATAAAACATGCATTTAAACAAACACACTCGTCACTAGATATCAAAATCCATCGGGAACATTTTACCTGCATCTAAAAATGTCAGAATTCCATAGTAGAGATGTTCTTTAGAATATTCCCTAGGAAACCTCAAACAAATAATTTCCATGTCAACCCTTAGTTTACACCTATAGTAAAATTAAATGACACCATGTGCCTAACGAGACCTCATGTATAAATAAAATCCCTGACATCTCGAAGGATTTATCAATCAATACAAAATTAGATCTTCGACACCTTATCGGAGGCACCGATTGTCTCTTAGTCTAAAATCCATATAAATAAGAATATATTTCCTGAAATAGAAATAAATATAGAATAAAAGTATATAATCCTGAGGAATGATAATTCCCATCATCCAAAATAATTATTAGCCCAAAAACCTCAAATGCAGTGAACATGATCCCTTAACTGAATGCTTCAAAACTATCAAAGAATGGATCCTTACCACCCCATGTATTTATATAGAAAATTCACCCAAACCAATTACTTTAGAGTCGTTATAGGGGACATCTAACCACATTAGTTGTCACAAACACCTCAACACTGAGTCAGCTAGTGTGGACACACCTCCAAAAGAAGCTTTGGCCAACACTTGTGAGTAGAAAAAACCATTATAATACCAAGGGAACCCCAATTCTTGAACATTGTGCCCTTGTGACCATGTAGGTAAACTTTTATGGCCATGAAATCTGATATATTAGGTCATAAACTCAACCTGATGTCCTTTTTCCTCAATCTGATGATCCAATCGGCCAAGAAATTCTCAAAACCACCCGAATAGCACTATCAAATCTCGTATTGATGATCACATTGCCTTAATTTCTATTGTCTACCACCATCTCAAACCTAGATCAAGGGTCATCAAGATCCCATAGATCTCAATAATACATTAGATGATATTATATATATATAATACAATTTAATTGAAATAAAAAAATTCAATGCAATTGAGATGAACCAATAAGAATAAAGTTAATAAATCAATTTAATATAGGAACTACACTAGCCTAACATTCCAATTTTCTGAGCCACTTGCATGGTTCAAAACAATTATCAACATTTGTGGGTATACTCATTGGAATCCCACAAGAGTTCAATTAAATAATTCAGAATAAACATACAATTTCAATGGTCTCACTTGGTTAATAAAATAAATGGGGAAAAGATATTCTCACCCCCCAAAACTAGATAAATCTCATAGAAAACATTCAACCACCATAATTAAGGAATTAGACGTAGTCACGTATGATCATAGCCAATAACATTGACTAATTTGGATGAAATTGGTGTTTTTCGATGAAAACCATGTGAATATGAAAAATGACTAGAATGGATTTAACTGTCCATAAATTGTGAAAAAATAAAAATAGAAGCCTGGGAGAGGATAGCCTTACTAACATGATTCCAATAGACTCATCAACGATGAAATTGAAGCTCAATAAGAGAGGGATTACAACTTAGAAGAGAAAGAAAAGGAAAAAACCCATACTATGACACATGACCAAGAGAGGAGAATAGAGAAGAAAAAAAGAAAGGATGAAAGAGGAGGGGTAGTTTTACATTTTTCCCTTTTAAGAGAACTCTTGGTTAGCTTACATAGTAGTACAAACAACCTGGTAACTGCATGGATCCTTCTTCTTAGGATCTTATCCCGACACAATTTTCCTGAATAGTTATCCCTAACTATGCACAAACTAGTGGTAAGTTATTTCATATGTTGCGCTAATCATGCATCTTTCAGATTGTTTTTCCTATCCTTGCACAATGCATTAAAATTACCTGATTAAAAATTACAGAATTTTATGTATAAATATGATCCCAAACACATAAGGTTAGCATAACTGTGCTACAATACAAAATTGGGTTATATGATTTTCCATCAGAGACTGCAAGGCTTACCCAAAATATGACCCTCAACCTATAACTTCCCAAAAAGATCTTCGAACCTCTAACATTCCCAAAACTCATCTAAACACCCATTATACATTACAACCCTCCGAACCTGTCCAAAAACAATATACCAGGTTGAAAAAAATAGAGAATTAGGTTCTAAGGATTGAAACAGAAATTAGAATACCCATAAACTCCAGAAAAATAAAAAAGTTAAGGAATTTAAACATTCTCAAGAATACAGAGAATTTACATTCTACATATATTAAATTAGATTTTCCCTGAGCTATAAAATTAATATTAAATATGGAAACCAAAATACCCATCCCATTTAAAAAAACAAAAATTATCGCGGTCAAAATGGGACTTGTCAACTACATCAAGAATTCTCCCAACCATAGGAGTGACATACCCCTATCTCATCGTGAACCAAATTTAGAATGAAACTGATGGTCCAACAACCATCATAGGACTCAAGTCCTCCCATGATGCATTTTCACTACTCCACCTCATCAAGTTCTCCCATGTCGTAACTGACACCCATCTTAATATTGCACTATATTGATGCTTTCCTCACACCTATCCCATATATAGACTCAAAGAGGTTATATAAATCAACAGATGAAAAACATTACTAGTTCATCATACCCTAGTCATGTCCTGCATCACAATGATTCCTAGATAGAAACACACCTCATCTAACCCAAATCTCAATGAGGCTACTAATAAATCCTTGTACGACTCACCTCGTATATATACATATATATAGTGAATCGAAGTTGATTCTAACCAACTAACCAGTGTCTTTTTAGTCTATACATATATCCCCTCCACCTCATTCACTAAAAGTTGAAAATCCCAAAAGTTCATTCCAAAATAAAATAAAAAGGAAACTTGATCAAGCCTATGGAGTACCTCTGATCATTGTTTTATTACCTAAGACACTAACCCTAGAATATCTATGGCGTAAACCTAATATAAAGGCTGAATTCCAAAATCCCGACCTTCTTATGGTGCTTCATGAGCCACTATCCAATGACCTCCTTGGTGGGACCCAATATCTCTGGCATGAGCTCCACGTGTTGCAACATCTTGGCCAACATCACCTAGTATCTCTCCAATTCTGATCAAAGCATCTTCCCCAATCAATATCTTCATGCTATACAAGAAGGATTCTTATAAAAATTCTTGAGATGCATGACCTATGAACATTCCTATCACTCCTTTGGTGGTCACTCAAAAAAAGTCTGGATATGTCATAGCTTCCCACACTAAGAGAATACTGTGGTTGATTCACTTTGAGGTTGCCTTCCTAAGTCCATAGCTGACTATGCTTACAAAACTCATCTCAATCTATCTTTCTACCATCTGAAATGGGACACACTATTATCACCTAAAGTTGTCACCCATATTGAACGAGACTAGTCTGTCAAATTTTTCTAATCTATGAGTGCCTTGTTCACCAACTCTAAAAATAAGGCAAACCTAAATCTTTTTATATGAAATCGAATGGCGTGTCGTAAAACATCATCAAAAGGACTCAACCTTTAGGTTTCATCGCTCATAGTACCAGGTGTAATGTGATAGAATTCATTGAACATCAATTCTTATTACATTATGGACATGAAAACCTATTGAAGGCTCAAGAAATCTTGAGCTATTTTTTCCTCTGTATCTCTCAGAGAAATTTCTCAACGAAAATATCCTTAATTTCCTTTTAAAACAGTACCTTTGGTCTACCAACCTAGACCTACACACCCCACAAGTGATTAGTCAGTTCTATGATGATGTAGGTTTCTAATTTCACCCCTTTATATAGAGTCATCTCTAGCTATTCAATGATCATCTTAATAGACTTGATACAGTTCTTAGCCACCTATGGACCACCCTCAGCCTAAAAAAGTGATAATTTTTGTTACTAAAACACACAATTTAGATACACCATGGTGTGGTATTATCCTTGATCTCCGCTATCGATATGGTAGAAAACTCGTACTAGGCTCACTCTGAGCTAATCGTGAAGCCATGTACGAAAAACTGTGAATTTTGGCTGAGTTCCCACCTGTATTGGAACCTATACCTAAACATATACATTTGGATCATTATATGTCTAACCTCATAGGTCTCCACCTACACATGCTCATGAGTTACAAAACCATCCTATGCCTAACACTCTATTGGTTATAGTCTAGGTGACAACCTTCTATATACCATTATACGGTCAGACATCCCGTATAACATATATATATATTTAAATAGTGAAATTAGTAAAAGGAAGCATAAAATAACTACCCTTTCCCTTATCCAATAAAACCATGACATAAGGTATCACAGTCTCATGGCCTCTATTCCCACTCATAGAATAGTCAATTATCAAATAAACCTTGTTCATTTCCAGTCCTCGGGTAGCACACTACCAGAAACTGATGACCTCATCACCCAAACTGGTGATCAAAATCACCCCATAGCATCCATATCTCATTCTATAATAAGATCCAGGCTCAAATGTACATATAAATAACAATTAAAATATCATTTAAACATAAATTTTATATTAAGGCATAATAATATATATAATGAAGTATATTATGTGCCTATCAAAAGCATAATAATGCATATGAAACACAACCACATGCCTTTTCATATGGTTCCAAGGGTTCAATAAACCATCCCATGCCTTACCATTCCAAGGGTGACATATCAAAATAGATAATAATTCACATCGAATTGTGTCACCAAAGGTGGAAATAAGATCAACTATAAAATGATAAAAAGATGAACAATAATTTCCCTCCTCTAGTGACATTGTTCATCCCTAATTCATGGGGATGCAGGAAACAAAGAATGAGTTCTAGACCTAGTAAAAAAACCTCATTGTCTCTAATATAACATTTTCAAAATATTAATACTATGAAATTGGTAAATGAAGACCCTTTAAATCTATTTTTATCACCCAGACTCGATTAGCCCACCGAGCAGTGATTCTGGGTTGAGTGACTATAGCATTAAGCATTCCTCCCCAGACACAAATGGCTAATGAACAATAGTGATTGTGTAATAAGGGTTATATTATTGAGACTATACCCTTAGGTGATGATTATTTAGTGGTCTGATTATATTTATCATTAAATGGAAGCAAATAATAAGGAGACTCAAACTAGACCCGCCAACGGTGGAATCCCATTCTATATCATGAAAAAGTGAATGAATAATTGAAAAAAATAAATAAACATACAAACATATAGTTCATATAATCTAAAAAGGGTATTCATACATATCAAGTCATCCATATCAAAAAATAAGAGGGTCTCTAATTGCTGACTACAGTATATACATATAAAAGCGTGCTGAAACAGAAAGGGAAAAAACAAAATGGTAACTCAAGATGAAGTAAGAACTAATGGCCTCTTTACTTCCACATATTCTAACACAACTACTAGTATCCAACTATAGGTATCAAACCCTTACTTTAATGAGAATACATAATTCCTACAAGCCCTTTAATGGTCTCGAGTATGGGGTGAGAATGAGTTTCAGTAGGGTACCAACCATGCGTATATTCCTTACGTTTTTTATTTTTAGTTGTATAAAATTAAAAATTAAAACAATATATCATGTATTTAAATAAACACAGTATTCACCATAGCTCAAAATCCATACAGAAGCTATCAACTTCCTCTACCAATGTTGGAATCTCACAGTGGAGAGGTTCATTAGCACAAGCCAAAGGAAACCCTTAACATAAAATTTTTAGTCGAACCCTCTAGTTCCATATCTAGTAATGTAACCCAAAATCGATGTACCTCATGATTCCTCAAGTATAAATCACATCACCAACATCTAGATGGAGGACCCAATAAATAAAAAAGTGGCCCCTCCAACCCCATATAAGAATCACCTGTTGAATAAAATCCCAATGTCTAAAGGAAGAGTGATATATATCCTCATAATAAAATCACTGATTGATCAATGAACAATTTTTGGATGAATGATGATTCCTATCCTCCAAAAATTACATGACCCAATGGACTCAATTTAATCGAGCCTCATCCCCAAAGTGATAGCCTCAACACCGTCTCCTAATGGATCCTCCCCTTCCCCATGGATTTGTTTGTCAAAAACCTCAAACCTTATTTCCAATGATGCACTAACAGGTCCCCGACCGACATGATTAGTCTAAAACAATTCGTCACTGAGTCAATATATGTTCACACAAATCCCAATAGAACTTTGGCTAATACTAGTGAGTAAAAATAAATAATATAGTACCAAATTCAAATCAAATCTGGTACCTTATGCCCTTGTGTTCATGTCACTCAATTCAGTTGGCCATTAAATCCAATATTACATGCCATTTCCTCAACCTGACAACATTTACTCCTCAAATTGACGACCGAGTAACCAAATTGATGATCAACGCCACCCATATTCCTCAGTCCAAGCCTATCCAGATTATCACATCACCACAATTTCCAAAGGCATCAATCGTATAAAACAATGGTTGAATACGTTGATAATCCCATGTATCTTTGAAGTATATCACAATATATTTTATATACATAACCTACATTAATTTAATTAAAACAATTCAATGTAATTTTATTTAATCACTAGAAATAAATTTAATTTATCAATTTAATAAATGGAACACCCGGCACCCAATTTCCCATGGTTTGAAACCACTTTCCGGGATCAAACCACTTGCAAAATTTAATGGTCATGCTATTTTGAATACAATAATTTTTCAATTAATTAATTAAGAACAAAAATCTAATTCAAATTGTCTTTCTTGGTTAATAAGAATGACACACTAAAATCCATGCACCATGGACACTCACGAAATATTAAAGAAAAGCATGTACCACCTACCATAGATTAATAGATATAGACTTCTTTGAACTAAATTTCTAACATAGACGGATGTGGATGAAATCAACTTTTCTGATGGATACCATGAAAATTGGGAAAAAAACTCAAATAGATTTAGTGGTCTGTGATGTGAGAAAAGAAAAGAAATAGATTCCTAGGAGGGTACAGCCTCACTGACATGGTTCAAATGGATAATTTGATGAAAAAAACAGAGCTCTGATGATGTATAATATTCACACATTAGTAGAGGAAGGAAAGGGTGTAACACCCAAAGATTTCAATGTACGTAATTTCTTCAATATAATTCAACAAGTTGCACTATAGGCAACATTGAGTTCAAGCACACCATGACTTACCAAAGTAGTCGTTAAAAAGAGTTTATGAATAATATTAACTATATTTTGAATTTTATATAATCCTTATAATTTTAGAATCCATATTATCTGTTTTTTAGACATAACATAAGACAACTTCATTTTTTTCAGATAAAAGCATTATTTTTTTAAATGAAAATTTACCACCTTTTAATGGAGAAACCTTTAGAAATCCAATTTTTGAAACTTTTATACATTATATTTATTGAAATAAACTTATTCTTTAGTATCGGGACATAAAACATTAGTTTTGATAAATTTTTGGTGTTTTTATGATAACTTTCATATTTAGGTGAATAGTGAAAAATACAAAATTTTAACTAAAAACAAATTTTTTTAATAAAAATAATATATAGTGTTGAACTATACATATGAATGGTTTGTACGAATAATTAGATTATATTTTTACCATTTAATGCAATGTTTTTCATTGGATGTAATTTCACTTTGAAATTTGACATAAACAAACGTCAATCATTTGATAGTAATTATTTCTTAAAATTACGCTTTTTGGTTTTGTCAACGGGAATTAATTTTAAATTAATAAATAAAATTTCTATGTTTTTAATTTGGTAAAATTGACTTCATTTTTGAATTCTGAATATCAAAATTATCTTAGGGTAAATTTTGTGTATGTTTATGATAACATTCAATTTTTGATGAATAGTGAAAAACACTGCATTATTGGTTGAAACCGACTTTTAATTTAAATATTTATTTATTTTATTTAAATTTATTTTGGGAAAAAAATAGATACATAATACATTTATATGGTCAATGTAATCTATTGGAGTCATTTTTTAATAATATTAGATACATAAAATATTATTGAACTTTTCACAGTCTTTTACCCATCTCATAGGAAAATTTGTAAATTCACCGAAAATATAATTTTAATACTTCCATGAGTTGAATTTCAAAAATCCGAGAGACATGGATGATATAAGTAAGTAAAATTTGGTTCAATGGTATGAAAATATTTTTTGGTGAATAGTAACTTTTGACTTTTATTTACCACGTTTAAAAGTAAATAGGGCAATTAAGGGTCGAAATAATAATATTATTACCCTAAAACATGTCCTAATTCTATTGGATAAGTTTAATTAGACCAAAACAACCTTAGGATTAAAATATTATCCTTTAGGTTTACTTGTATTAGACTAGGACATTTATTAATATTTAATTCAAATAAGAGTTAAAAGTGTTGAATTCAAAGTTTAATAACTATTTTTTTAATATAGGGATATACATAAGATAAATTCGACTTTAAATATTCATTAGAAAGATATAAATATTTACTACATAATGGTATTTTATTTATATTTTTAATTATTATATAATTTAATTTATTTATGACACAATGACGATGCAGTAAGTACATAATTAATGAAATATTAAAATAATTGATATTATAAATATCCAAATAAATGTAATTTGAGACTTTTTATGAATTAAAATACTTTTTTAGGTTAATATGTCATCTTAGGTTTGGTTAGATTAATTTTTTTCAATGTATTAATTATGTTATAAATTTAGAAAAAACTAAATACAAAAATATTTCAAAATTTACATAAAATAGTTTTTCAAGAAAATATAATATTATTAATTGATATTCTATTCCTAAAAATATATGGTTTAGCCAAAAGACTTATATAATAATATTTTTATCATTAATGAACCACTTGGGGTTCTCTTGGAAGTATATAGTAAGTTTAGTAACCATATAATATAAATATACAAAGAGTCATGGTAAATGTCAAACTATTTAACTAAGAGTGAAATCTAAAAGATAAGGTTCATATAGTGACCCAAACATGTCTAAAACCTATTGGTTGAGTGGTCTTCGACCCATCCCAACCATATCCTTTAAATAATTAATTTTGGAGCCATTAGAAACCAAAAATTATTTTATTATAAAATATTCTTTCTATCTTTTCCTAAGGTGCCCTCCCCCCTCTTATATAAGGGAACTTCTCCTTCTCTCTAATTAACTCCTTAAAAGCCATTTGTCTCGGCAAACCTCTGCAAAAATACTCTGTCAACTTTTCTCCCTTAATCCTAGAGGCCTTGCTTTAGTCAGAAATGTATCCTATGTAGCCCTTTTGATCAAATCAAAAGGAAGAACTTGAAGAAGAGGTAAATATTTCATCACCTCTTATAAGTTCCTTTTTTACTTAAACTTTTTATTTATTTATTATTTCTGTTAAAAAATAATAAATCCAGTATCTTCTATATAATATAGTGTTATTAAAAATATAGTACAACCATATTAATTATTCTGTCCATCCTTTGAATGAAATGTCACCATACGTGCGTACATATGGCTTACCGTCTCCACGTCGTGGAGTAATTGTTATTCAATACATTATTATTTGGATGGGTATAATAATGATGTGTAATTGATGTAAATAATAAATATAACATGATAATGATTCTGTATATATGATATATCATCCAATTATATATTATTTTAATATCAAAAGAATGATATTTTCACTCGTGCGTATGTACGGATTACCGTCTCCACAAACGTGATAAGATTCATTCCCCATTCGTTATCCATTTAAGAATTATGTTCATTAGATGATTGAAAGTATTTTTTTAAAGACTTAATATCATTATGAATATGAATAATATACATCCTTTCCATAAAAAACATTACTTAACTACCAAAGCGTATAAAGAGAATTATTTTTTCTATCTAAAAGAAGATACCTAGAGTGTATATAAAATAGAAATAAATAGAAGAAGAAAAATTGTAATATTCTAATATTTTAAAATATAAAAATATATGTTTTATGAAGAAAAAAATATACAACACAGAGTTTAAACGAAGTAGGAAATAGTAATATTTAAATGTGGCCTTCCTAACCTAGCAGTTAAATTGGAAAGAATAAGTAGTATTAACCATTTAATGAATTATATAATGGTATTAATAATTGATAATGTACTAATTAATTATTTATAAATGATAAAATATTCTTATTAAACACGTTTTATTAGTTAAAATATTCCTATAAAAAATCATTTTTCTTTATTATAATAAGATATTATTATAAATAAAATATTGATATTTTGTAAAATTAATAATAAAAATTTAATTCAATTTTATAATTCATCATTTCAAAATTATATTTGTAAATATTTTGATATGTTTTTGAAAATATTTATTTTTCATGGAATAGTGAAAAATAATGTTTTTTATTGAAGGATGTACTTTATTTTCAAGTTTTTGCAAGGTAAAATTATTGTTTTTATTAGTATTAAATTTTAATTATTTAATTTTGATTAAAAATCATCCACTTATTGTTTAAGAAATGGATTTTCTTAATTTAATGTAACAAAATTTTCTATTCAAAATGGGAATGTTTTCTGAAAAAGAAAATATATTTTGCTTTACATTATGTGGGATTAATTTTCAATTAAATTCTAAAAATTATGATTTATAAATTTTTCAATGTGGTTATAATATATTTAATTCGTGACTTCAAATTTAGTAAATAGGTAACATATATTTTTGGTCATTATGAATAAAAAAATAAGTAATCTGTTTACCATGGTAATGGGTAAATCAGGTAATTTAGGTTAAAAATGATAAGAACTATTAAATTACCTAAAAACGTTCCAAAATTTTATTGGATGAGTTTATATCACCCATAATCATTAATGGGTCCAATTTAGGACCTTTTTTGGATCACATGAATAATATTATAAACTTTATAGTAGAAAAGACAAATACGTCAAACCATTGTTTTAAATATGTGTAATATTTTTAATATAGTGTTACCAAAAGAATATTTTTGACTATAAATATTATTTTGAAATAAAATATATTTACATTTATCATTTTAATTATTTTAATTATTACTTAATAAACAATTACATTAAATTATTGAACGACGCAGATAGTATAATTATTCAATTAATGTAAAAATTAAATAAATGACATTGAAAATATTAAGATAAATATAATTTGATATATTTTAGGTGATAAAGAAGTTCCAAATATTAAAATTAAAATTTTAGGTTATTATAAATTTGTTTTTTCAAATTTTAATTATTGATCTTATGTTTCTAAATTCGATGAAATGTATTGTATCAAAATAAAAAATAATGATATTGTATTGATTAATATTTTATTATATTATTTATGAATAAAAAATATTAAATAAGAACAATGTTGATAATATATAATTTATAATTTCATTATATGTGAATTTATATGTAGTTTGGTATTAGTTTTCTCTAGAATAGTCTTATTATATTTCAATATGTTCAGAAATTCGAAGAGTTCCTCTCCCCACTTTTATAAATTGGACCCCATTTTTCTATTTCCATCATACATAAAAACCCATTTTCATAAGAAGAAACCTAAAAAAATAGTTTCTTGGAATACCTCACCTCATTATATATGAATTATTTTAGGCTTAACATTGTTCGTATTTGTCTTAAGGTGTTAAAAGAGAGATTGTATGAATAAGAGGTATCATTTTTAATCAATAATTTATGTTTGGTTTATTATTACAAAACCAAAAAAACCTATTAAACTATTATAATATAATATCTATAGAGTTATACATATAATTATATTTCATTATGTTAGATTCATTATCTATATCCATCTCTACTTCAATAAAAATGGGAAATGAATTTATCTTTCATTTGTACTGTAGACTACCATCTCGAAACCAATGTAATTCATTTTTTTCACCAAATCTCAAGAATTTATTATAATTAGGGTATTAATATTTATATACTATATTAATTAAATATTTACAATCATAAATGGATAATATATCATTTTCCTTCTTACCTTTTTGTTCACTAAAAAATGATAACGTTATTTGTGTGTATATGTGGACTACAACCTCTACGAAGCAAAGTGATTTGTTTTTACAAAACACTTCACATGGATGATATATATATGTATATTTAATAAAGTATCATTATAATCAATATATTTTTACATTTATGGATATTTAATATTATGATTACATTCTTTCCATAATGGTTGTTTAAAAATGGAAATTTTACTCTAACACATGTACGTCATACTCTCTCTTTGATTGTAACACAGTTCATTTTTAATAACCATATTTAGTGGGCGTATTTAAATTATAATTTATATTTAAAATTTTTATTTATTACATGAAAATTATTCTGGATATTATTGAATGATAACCCCTTTTAACATAGACATCTGAATAAAGTTATTTTGGACTTGAGTACTGAATATAGTAAAAACTTCTAACATAATATAAAGGGATTAGGAAATTTTATATAACAAGGTAATAATTAAAATTATATGAATAATAAAACTTTAATATATTCTTATTCAAGTATAAAATTAACATTTGTTTATTATTCGGGAAGATAAATTACATATTCCTTTTAACATACTAGAGATAAGGGTCCTTTTTTTAAAAATTTATATTTAAAATTTTGATTTGTATAAAATTCTATTTTTCTTTCATATCCATATAAATTTTTTAAATATGGTTTAAAATATTTTTTTATGATTTTTTATGATTTTTAAATTTACTTTTACCCATTTTTTTTGCAATGCATTTTGAATGAAATTTATTTATTATTTTCAAAATTATGTACATTGTGAATTTTCGTATAAAAATACAAGAGTATTTTCTTAATTTATACGAGATGAGTGGGTTTTCACACCATCATGATGATTCAATGATTTAATTATTCTTCTATTTTTTCATAGATTTTTTTCAAATAATTTTTTTCCTTTGTATATGAAAATGTTCCTTTTTAAATAAGTGATTTTCTTCAATAAATGTTATATAATATATGTATTCATGTTTTATGATTATGTTATGGTTCATGGTAATTTTTTATGATAAAATATTGTTTCATTATAAACCAAATTTAGGTGGATCTATTATAGATGTCAAATTTAGCAGGTATGTCTTTATTGGTAGTTGATCATGTTGGTTATTCCAAAGGTATCTATGATTGTTACTCCAAATATGACCATGATAAATATTTTATTTACTACCATGACCTTTATTTGTTTTGTATCTATGAGTATTGTGGTATTAGTAATTATTTAAAAATTGATTCTTTAAGTTACATATTTGAATTATTTATTCTTTATATGTTGTTGTTGAAATATGATGTCATCCCAAAGTGTGTTATTGAGTTTATATTTGAAGGACAGTATACCATACTTTTAAGAGTGAAAATTAATTTTTTTAAAAAGTTTTGATCAATTTATCATATATTCAATGAAACATTTAAAGGATTTATTACTTCCATTAATAATTTTTTATAAATTGGTTTATGTAAACTTTTGGGTAGAAAAAGGTTGTTTCTTTCATTTAGAAAATGTTTATTTCGAGCCCAATGATTATTTTGGAAAATGGAGATTTTTATTATGTATTTATGGACAAAAATTTATTTATTTTTTTTACCTTACTAATATTCTTATTTGTATCCAATGTTTTTTTAATAAATCACAAGGTATGAGGAATGGTATGTGAAAATAAAAAGTGAAGATGAATGTTTGGAATTTTTATCTTGAAAGGAAACCATGTTTTATTTAAAAAATTTTGTTTAGTATAAAAAAATAGACAGTGATAATAAGTTTCCACATATATTTTATAGGCTTACCATGAAATGTTTTATCCATATTCTCTAAAACTCTAAATATAAAATATATTAAGAACTGCAGAAAGTAAAATTTAGTTCAAAAACACTTGAATATGTAATGTTTATGGTCAGGTCCTTACATTTGGTATTAGAGGAGAGTTTTGACAGCATTGGTGATTATTATGTTTTATTGATAGTTATTCAAAAGATTTATGGATATATTCATCGGTTTATAATTTAACATTTGAGAATATATTTAATGAATTAGAAATCCCTTTTTAGGAATTACGATATTTAATATTAAGGTGACTAATGATATATTTCAAGACATTTATTTTTGAGGTAATTATGAGTTATAACATTTTTGGGATGGAAAATGAAATATATAATCATATAGTCGTAGTTATAAAATTTCATTAATGATGAATATATATGGTTTTTAAGATATTATCAAATTTTACAGAATGTTATGAGGATTATCAAATTTTTTTAAAAAAAATAAAAACCCATATGTTGGGTGATAACCCATTACATGTAGAAAAGATGTGTGGTTTGGACCCCCAACCAAAAGTATAAAAGGGTGCATTGCCTTCCACTTTCCTACATGATTTCACAGTTAGTATGATATTTTCATATTATTTAATGATTTGTGAGTCAATAGTTATGTTCATTTTTTGAAAATATCTTTTATCAAATTTATAATAATGGGATTATAAAATTATTTGGTGTTAAATTATTAATATTGTTTTAGAAGGTGTTTAATATTTTGGGTACCTAAAATGATAAAGGTAAACATAATAATGTGGTATTTTTTTGTTTGATAATGTTATAATTATATTTTGGACAAATATATAATTTCATTGTGTGTTTTTGGTGAATTTGGTTATTTAAAGAAACAATTATCATGTCCTAGATATATGTAATTTAAAAAATTATATTTTTTATAATACATTAAGAATGATAGATTCTATTTTGAGATAAATTATATCCTTTATCATCAAAGACAATATTGGAGAATAAAGTAATTTTTTATCATATAAATGTTTATTATTTTTGGAGAATTATCTTATATTGTCTGATTTTCTATTGATAAATAATAATGATAAGAAGGATATATTTTTATTCTTTTATGGATAATGAAATCCATTAGAAGTTAATTTTAATGATTCAGGCATGAAAAATTATTCTAAAATACGTATTATTTAGAGAAAAATAAGAGATTATGGTGTAAATTAATTAAAGAATGAAACAATAATTTTTGAATAATTTGGTTTCCTCACGTTCTTTGACAAGGAAATAATAAAATTCCTCAAATCAGGGAAAGGGATCTTGAATTAACAATATTAGTTCTTTACATTATTATCGAGAAATTACTGTATTTTTAAGCCATCATATATTTATGATTTTGGGACTATTCAATTATTCATGACCACATTCTATATCACTCTCTATCAGACCTTAAGAGTTAGCATTATATTACATATTAATGTTTTCACCTTTTAATTATTTTCTCTATCTTTTAAACCTATTATGCGTAACAATATATGAAATTCTTACATACTTTTTCTATCTTTTAAGAAGAATATTTATCAATTTGGTTTATGTTTTGAGATTTCAAAAATGGTATTAAAAAAATTCGAACCCCTTGTTTTTTATCACATGTTCAAATTACATGGAAAAAATATCTTAATGTGGGGGAATATAAAATCTATAGTTTTCAAAAAGGAAAAAACCTGTTTGATATTTTATAAAATATGATACAATGATCTTAAACAAATAAGGAAATATTATTTTTTAAATGTAACAATGATAACCTTGTTGTTAAATTGTAGAGAAAGAATAGTATTTACCAAATTATAAAATTTATAATCGTATTTCTATTTTATAATATATTAATTAATTCATTTTAAATTATTATTGGATTTTAAGTAAAGTCATTTTCTTATTCAAAAATTAATTTTTCTTCAAAAATAATTTTTATTTAATTTTACGAGTCATTATTACACATAATGTCTAGAAATATTTGAAATTTTCTTTTACAAAATGAATTTAATTTTTAAATTCTTCTTGTCAAAATTATATTGATATTAATTTTTTAAAATATTTTGAAAATATTTTTATTTTAAGGAATAATAAAAAATACTGATATTTATTGAAAATTGTATTTTATTTTTAAAAATTACAAGTTAAAATTATTTTTTCATTTTGTTATATATTTTTATTTTTTTAACTCATTTTTAAATTTATCCAATTATTGGTGTTAAATTGTATTTTATACTTGAATTTAGTAAGAAATTACTTTATATTTAAAAGGGATTTTCTTTTTCAAAAAATTATTTTTCATTCCGTTTCACAGGTATAATTTAAAATCAAATTATTAAACATGTGTGTTTTGAATTTTTAAATATGGATTCCATTATTTGAATTAATGGTTTCTTGTTTTGGGAATATTTCACTTTATGTTTTTGTCAACATGAATAGAAACATTAGTAATTTTGGATACCACAATAAAGGGTAAATCAGGTAATTTAGGTTTAAATAAAATGATAAGAACTCTTAAATTACAAAAACACCAACCTATATATTATTTTACAAGTTTATAGGAACCATAATCATACAAAGCGTAAATTTATGAACTTTTGGGGGCACTTGGATTACATTATGAACTTTTTAGTATTATATTTTATGAAATTCCATATACGTGACTATCTTTTTTTTAAAATAACAATATTTTTAAAATTTTGTTATCTGAAAGATATTTCCCAATATTAATATTATTTCTAATTATAATATATTTATCTTAATAATGGTGATTTATTTTTTATATTTAAGTAATAAAAAATTATTTTCAATGCTTTCACAGTGGTGATGAAGTAATTTTAAATTAATATAATAAAAAAATAAATGATATAAAAAAAATAATATAAATGTAATTTCATAATTTATGGCGGTACAAAAACTCTGTTGATTCCCATGAAATTTTTAGGATTTAATGAAATATTATTTTTTAAATTTTTCATAATTTTTAATATTTTTCGTGTTAATGTAAATAATAGTTTAAAAATTGACAATAACAAATATTTTATTGAATTAAAATTTTATGAAATTATTTTAACATAATATAAATACTAAATAAGAATAATGTAGATAATATATTGTCTAAAATTTCATCCTCTGTTAATTTAAAAGCTATATGCATGAATTTTCCTCAAGAATATTTTTTTATATTTTAAATTTTCAAGAAATTCTAAGAGTTTTCCTACCCAATTTTATAAATGGTAGCCTATTCTTCTCAATACTTCATAATTAAAAACCATTTTGATTCATCCAAGACCTACTAACATAATTTATTATAATTTTTCCCCTGATTAAATTTGTATTTTCATTGGAATATCATCAACCTTAGTAATTTTAATGTGTTAAGTAAAGGAGATTGTCCAATGAAGAGGTATCATTTTTAATCGGGCATTTCTAACCCCACTTCGATTGATTGGGAATCAAATTTATTATTTTTGCATACGAAAGACTACCTCATCAAGAAATGATGTCATTAACTTTCCATCACCACCTCCAAATATTAAACTATAATGATTGATTTAATGTTTATATATGATGCCCATTAAATATTTATTAATAAAAATATATAATATATCATTTACCTTCTTATGACTCTATTCATTGAAAAATGATAGCACTGATTGGGCGTAAGTATAGACCACCACCTCCATGAATCAATTTGATTTATTTTTAATAACCACATCATATTAATGATATATTTATGGATATTTATATAATTTATATGATAAGTAATATATTATGATAATTCTGGAATGATAAAATTACACTTAACTTCATTCTATAATGATCATTGAAAAATAGAAACAAAACTCATGCGTACGTATGACCAACTGTCTCATTGAGTCTAACATAGTTTATTTTTCATAACCATATTTAATAGTTGTATTTAAAAAAAATTATATCAAAAGGATATATATTTCATGATTATTAATTTATAGATGATGTAAAATAACCTCTTTAACCATAGTTAAATGAATGAATTAATTTTGGACATAATTTATAAAAATTATAAAAATTTCCAATGTAAACTCAAGTGGTTATGTAATTTTATATAACATGATAATATATAATATGAAATGAAAAATAAAGTTGAAAAGTTTTATTAAGGAGGTATGAAAATAACATAGGTTTATTAATCCGGATTTTAAAGGACAAATGTGACGAAATAGACACAAGGCAAGATAATTTCATTTAAAAATTGTTTTAAAAACAAAATTCCATAGAAGCTCAAATTTTTTTCTTAGTTAATAATATTTTTTATAAAAATGATTTAAATACAGCATGAACTATACTTATATAATTTTTAAATATATTTTTACCAATATTTAATATATTTACAAATTATTTTTAAAGGAATAGTGGTTTAATAATCCAAACGAGGTACATTGTGACTTTTCCAATAGAGACACAAAATATTTTTTTATCTTATATGATATGAGAAGATTTTACCACCATATTTATTTTTCAATGATTTATACTTTCCATTATATTTTTTCAATGTTATTTTTGATAAAATATTTTTCCATTGTATGTGTGAAATTTTCTATTTAAATTATATATTTTCATCAAGGAATGATTTTATGATACAATTAGTAATCTATTATGATCATGTTATAGTTCTTGTTAATTGTTTATGATAATAGGTGGTTTTTTATAAACCAATTTCGTGTGGGTATTTTAAATCCCTATAATTAATTCAGTATTTTTATATTGTATGTTTACTCTAATTGTTTTTCCATACGTAACTTTGATGGAAACTCTATATATAACTATGAGGGTTATTATAAGTATAACATTAAGGGTTTTTTCATAAATACCCATGAGGGATAATCCATAACTAAGTGTGATAAAAATATTATTCCCCATGTTTGTTATGTTTTAATTATTTTTTTGCTTAGGGGAGATATCATTTTTTTAAAATGTATTTAATTGAGTTTAAATTCAAAGAAATGGATTTTTTAAATGTTAAGAGTTAAAAGAATAAATTTTTTAAAATGAATTTTTGAGTTAATCTTCTTTTTAATAAAACCATTGTGGGTTATATTTTTTACATTGTGATTTATTATGAAATTTTTTTTAAAAATACTTAGGTAAAAAATGTGATTTCTTCTATAACAAAATGTTAAATTTGAGCTGACTGTTTTCTTGATAAAATAGAATTTTACTGATGTATTCATGGAATAACATTTTATTTATTTATTTTTATTTACATTGAAGAGATATTTTTTGTTATAAAATATTTTAAAAAAGTTTTTCATATGCCTCAAGGATGCGTAAAAGAATAGAATAATTCATGTTGAATGTTTTTAAAATTTATCCTGAAATAGAATAATATATTTTTTAAAAATATTTTTTAGTGGGAAAATAGATATCGCGTATAAGTGTCCCATTATAATGTTTGAGTTTACTATATATGTTTTTGTCAAAATTCTATAAATTTCACAACTAAAAAGAATCATATAATTACAAAAAAGTGGATTTTGATTCTAAAAAACTATAATATGTAATGATTATGGTTGTTTCCCTACAAGAGTAGAATAAGTATATTCTATAACCAGAGAGAAACAATGGAACTTATACAACTCAAAAGCCAGATAAAACTGAATTTACATATCTAACAAAAAACCAAGGAATATAAAAAATAATGATAAAAAATCATTGTGACATGTGGTAAATTTCCCACCATGTCACCACCTGATACCTGTACCCATATGAAAAAAACATACCATCACACAATTAAACCTTCCCTTTTTCTACGTCAAAATACAACATAATTTACCCACACAAACTTTGTGGTGTGTTGGGTGTGATCTAATCAAGCTTAGTAAGATCCCTCCCGAGTGTTCTATATATGGTCAATGTACTATAATTATAATAATATCAATTTATAAAAAATGTCATGATGTGAAACAAATAGTTGATATTATAATAATGATAAACATTTCCCATAAATACATAGTTCTAAGAAAAAGGTATATAATATAGTTTCAATGAATAATTTCACTTTTTTAAAAGTATGTATATCAAATAAAATATAGTACAAGTCAAATAAAACTAGTTAACAAGGCAAGGATCACAAAATTTCAGAGTTGATAGTTATCTCATAACATGATAATAAATTATAAAATTTGTGAACACAAGTAATTATGATACGAGGCATAATGAATAATGTAACAAATGATTAGTGAATTCCCTAAATGTCAAGATCTTGTCCCTATGGCATGAGTCCTAGGGAACAAAGGATCCCCCCCATGAGTGAACACATCATGGATATAATGGAATATTAAAAATAATAAAAACATTACCTAAGTACCTAAGAATTCACATGCAAGGCATATTTCAATAAACATTCAATTGATTTCAAATTTCAATAACAACCCTTTTATTCCATCAAAACATTTTTGAAAAACCCATTTATAATCCCATGTCGAATTACATAGAAAATACCAAGTTTTCACCAAAATAAGGAAAATATCATATTTTATAAAAACCCATTTAACACGCACAAATTAAAAAATCATGAAAATTTATATATAAAACAATATATAAATAATTATAAATTATGGTTCATACAACATAAGATTGAGACGAATCCAGTTACCTCAATCTTGGGGTGCACACCGCCAGTATTAAGATACACACACACAAACTAAAAGGAAAGTAGTGATAAAAATTAGGATGTAAAAGTGATTCCTAAATCATAGAATAGGTTCTAGAAGTGAAATGTTTATAACAGAGGATATACCATTATATACCTCGAGAAACACAACATCTCCATCAAAACTAACTTGAGTGTTAGCCAACAGAAGATAAAAATAACTACAAAACCATATGAGATTGAATAATAGCCACAAAATTATCATTAGAATCTAAATAATAGTGAGAAATACCAACCATAACAATATAAATGATGAAAAAAATAATATGAAGATCTAACTTTCCAAAAGTTTATAAAAAACCAATAAAAACATCTAACTTTTAACAGCAGAACCCATAGGAGTGTATATCACCTAGTATCCACTAGACAGATTCCTAGAGATTGAGGGAGAAAATTTTTATTGAATTAAAGAGATATGTATATATATAATTTCAATTACCATTTTTATGGTGTATTTATTATGTAAATATTGAAATCACGTTGTAAAATCTTCAGGTTACATGTCTTCCCAAAAACGCATTACCTGGGGTTAAAATTCCCAGATGGAATATTTAAGGCATAAAAATAAGTTTATATATTAAATATGTTTTAAAATATAAAAATGTTTTTGTTTTTTTCATGGAACCACATTTAAATTTAAATTTCAGTTTTTATGAAATAGATCCCCTCTACAACCAATCTCAATTGTGGGCCCTGTAGAATCACCCAACATAACTTCTACACCCTTCAAACCAAAAAACCCATCTCTTAAACACTGAAAGAGAGAATACCCTTTAACTATTATTTTATAGAACTGATCATTCAATATATTTGGAATACATTGGGTATGTAGTTATGGGTATGTCCTGGGTATAGAAGATATATCAATAGTCTTAGGAGATAAATTAGTGGGCCCCATTAGATGGGTCTTCGGTGTATTCTAATCTATAAATTAAACCATATTGGTGTAATTTATTGATGGTATATATATCATGATTTATGAGAATAGGATGTAAAATATTAACCATTCCATTTATTTATAATCCATTTATTATTATCCATGAAATTATTTCATTAATATTATCTATGGTTGAATTTTTTATCATGTTATTGATTAAATTGAATGTATTTTCCATTAATTACATTTCCATAATAATTATGCCTTATTTACACATCATATATTTGGATATATGTTTAACCCATATAGAGGATTTTATCTCACCAATATTCTAATTCCGTTCCCCATATTATGAAAATGAAAACATTGAACCAGTTTCAAGGATGAATCACATTTACATTATTTATGTTTTATAATTAATTACTAATGTAAAATGTGTATCATGATGGTATCTATCTCGCCAACAATACTAAATTTATCGATAATTCATTATTAGATATATTGTATCAATTCTAGTGTAATAATGTAGACATTTCTTTTCAGTTATTGGAATTGGTGTTGGTATAATTGGCATTAAATTATGTTTATTTGAAATCTTGGGAACTAACTTTTGGAAAACATTGATTTGGGATCAAAACCCTGTAGATTAATTAAAAAATATTTATAATCATAGGATAACATACAAATTTATTGGTAAGGTTGAGATTATGTGGCCTTCCTAGAATTACATCCCTATCTAGATAATAAATGTAGATGTTGTTTTGAAACTGATAAATCTAAGGATAATAACTCTAAAAGGGTTAGTCGTATATATCCCAAATATTATTTAGGGCCTGGAGAGTGTGTACTTACTATTCACTTTTTTTGATAATCGTGGGTGATATACGTTGGTTAATTCACATTTTATTTACAAACAATTATAAATTATTTGAAAATATTTTTAGGATTCAAATATATTCCCAAAGAAAAAAAGTTTATGATTTTGAGATTAATAGTTTATAATTTTTCATTCTATGGTAATTGTTATATTATATTTTAAATTATAAATTTTTATTTAAAATTTAAAATGTTTTGAAACACATTAATATATTCCATTGTTTTTAAATAGAAATTTGAAGAATAACTGAATCAATAATCATTTCAATGTAGAAATTTTCCTATTGATCAAGACAATAGAACTAGTGTTAGAACTAAGAAGATAATTGCTATGGTTGGACATATTTCTATTGTTATAATGTATAATATCACCCTATTTGAGAAAACTATTGTTCTACAATGTGATAATTCTATATTGAGTCACCTAATATTATAGAATCACCCATAATTTAGTGACTCTACTAATCCTGTAGTAGTTGACCAATGGATCAGGTCACATAAAAGAATTTTCTTGGCCTTAGTATATGATGAAAGGGAAAAGGTTATAATTTTGGTATATTTCCTCAAGGAAAATGATGATCAACAGTGGTCATTGATCTAGGATTTTTTGGCGTAAGAATAAATAGTACATATGGTGTAGAGATATTTTAAAGAAACATTCTCTGATAAATATTTCCCCCATGAATAATGAATTGAAATAATGACAATATTCTTCAACCAAAAGAAAAAAAGAACAAAATAATATGGATTTGAGGATTTCATTACAAGAATAGCTAGGTATTCAATGAATTAAATTCTTAATATAATATAAAATATTGATATTTCATTTTTATGGTTTACTCTATGTATATTAAGGGAGATGGATTCTAAATATTTTTCATTATATGACACAATAGTTTTATGAACCATCAAAAAATAAAATGAATTTTCTTGATCCTATATATTCAATGGATTTCAAGTGATGAATAGTTATACATAACACCAAGAAAAAAGAAATACATCAAAAAATAATATGAATATGAAGTAATTTATATCATATGAAAATTGTTGGATGGAAATATCAAAGAAAATTCTTGAAAGGCATGGTTTGTTATAGGTATAGATATATGGTTCATTTCTCCAATGAATGTAAGGGAAAGAATGAGATAACTACTACCCATTTATAGAATTTTAATGAAATGGGGTCTTATTATAACCAATTTACCATGAATAAATAAATCTACTATATATGAGTTAAAGGTGAGAAGACAAAGCTTACATGATGATAATATTTTAGTTTCATGTTTACATAGATGTGATGGAAGGAAATTTAATAATAGCCTCAAATTTAGCTTATAATTCTTTTGATTCTGGAACCTAACACTCTATTATCTCTTCCTTTATTTATAATAAAATTATATATTTCTCTATCACCTTAGTAAATTAGTTTAAATTAAATAAAATTATTGGATATCTAACTATAATAATAAATTTTTTGGATGTTCTCATTATTATACTTAAACTTACCCTATTTTATAACTTTGTTATTATTAATTTTTGATTAATTTGAAATAATATTTTTTATATATATTTTTTAAAAAATATGATTCCAAAATTATATTATTAATATATGGAAATCATGGATCTCTTTTATGGTATAGAATCCCTAATATTTAAGGTAGAGATATCATTATCTGGATCATTTTTATATCCACTCCAAATAGATATTCTGAATAAGATTCTGGGGGAAGAAGAGTAGACACAATCGATGGATATAAAAGTTGATATTAGGATTGAGGATGTACATATTTTACATCAATTCATTGTTTTAATTACTGAGAAATTACATGGACATATACCAAAGAATGAAAATTTGTTTTCTATTGATTTATTACATGATACAAGGACAATATCAAATACTCCCTCAAGAATATAAAATGTGGAAGTAGTGGAATTGAAGTAATAACTGGAGGAGTTGTGTAGTAATTGATTTATGTTCCCTATTTTTCTACTATGGGGATCCGCAATTCTTTTCATTTATAAGAAATATGGGTCTATGATGATTTGGATTGATTATAGGGAAATCAGTTTTATTATGATAATGAGTAAGTATCATATACCTTACATTGATGACTTATTTGTGGAAATTCAGGTAGATATATATTTTTCAAAGATTAACTTGTTTTCGAATATAATAATATTTGAGTAAAGATGGAATATTTTTTAAATAATTCATTTTGTATGAGGTATGGAGATTATGTGTATGAAGTAATACCATTGGATTTACTAATTCACCATCCGTTTTTATGGGCCTAGTGAATATAGTATTTAATAAATATATTGATAAATCTTATTGCAATTTATTGATAATATCTTGGTGTATTATAAAATTTATTATGAACATGATAATTAATTAAATATCATTATTCAGACTTGTGAGAAATTATTTATATGGATACATTACTAAGTGTGGATGCTTTCTTTTCAAAGATTCCTTTCTTGGCCATATTTTCCCTATGTATGGAATCTCAATAGATCATTAAGAAATGTGAAGTAAATGAATGGCCAAAACTAACAATATATAAATGAGGAATGTAGTATCTTTGGTTTGGTAAGTTATTATCGATGATTTTTTCAAAACATTTATCAATTTTTTACTTTATTCACCATGATTATATTGAAGGGGGTCAATTCATATAGAAAAAAAAGATGTGAATGGTTTTTTAAAGAATGGAATAAGTTATTGGCCAATGAACCTATTTTTACTCTACTAATAGGTATTTATGGATTTGTTATAAATAGTTATTCATCATATAAGGTACTCATTTATGTCTTTATATAGATGATTGGGTTATTACCAATGCACCATTGAAATTAAAGTAACGTAAATATAACTTTCCAACTCATTATCATGAGTTGGAGGCTGAAATATTCTCCTTGAAGGTATGAAAATATTATCTCTATGGTGAGTGAGGAGAGATATATATAGTCCTTAAGATATTAAAATACATCTTTTTCTATAAAGTGATCAACTTTATGCAAAGATAGTTGCTCAAAAAACTCAAAAATTATTATTTCTCGATAAAATGTGAACCAAAAAAAGAAAACAAGGTAGTATATTCATTGAGCCTGAAATATCATGGTGTTCTGAAAAAAAATGTTATTTTAAATGGATCCCATGTTCATGGATCATATAAATATGGTTGTGGAAATTATTAAGGAATGGGTTACATACCTGAATTTTAAATTGATTTATATGAATTAATTATGATATAATATTTAAATCTCTCAACCTCGTGATGAGAACTTCCAAAATAAAACTAAAGATATGAATGAGGGAAAATTGGAAGACGTCATTTATGAATATGATATTATTAAATTTGTACGAAAACAATGATTTAATTATATACATATGATGAAAAGGGAATTAGTTGATGATGCTCATTGCTCAATTTTCTCTATACACCATGGTAGTATTAATATGTAATGGTATTTAAAAGAATATTTTTTTTGGGTAACATGTTATGGGAAATTGATGATTATGGATCCAAATTATTTGATTTTCAACAAGTTAAAGATGAGAGACAGAATCCTATAGGATTCATTTTACTCCAATATATTCTTATGTGTATATAAAATGACATTATTATTGAATTTTTCACAATATTACCAAATAATCTCAGATATAATAATGTGATATGAGTTATTATGGATCACCATAAAAATATTCACTTTTATTTTCTATAAGAGAATATTTACCTTTTGAACATAATTCAAAAATCTATGTTAATGAAATTTTGAGATTCTATGGTCTACCACTTTCAATAATGCCTAATCGCGATCAATGATTTACATCTAACTTATCAAAAAGACATCATAATGTTCATGGTATCGAGCTTTATTTGAGCACTCAATACCATCATAGACAAATAGATAGCATGAAAGGACTATCCAAAAACTATAAGGCATTATGATGTTTTTATCACTTTAATTTCTAGGTAAGTGGGAAAATTACTTTCATTTAGTGGATTTTTCGTACAATAATTTATTATATTCAAGGATTAAAATGTCATCATATAAGGAAATATAAGGAAATAGATTTCATACTCTAACATGTTGGTTTCAAATAGGTGAAAAAATATTGTAGGCTTGAAACATGTAAGGACATAATATTAATGTTAATATAGTATTCAGAATCAAATGAAAGCAGTCCTATGTAGGAAAAAATATATATGAAAATATACATAAGAAGGATTTATATTTTTTAGTGGGAGATCTTCTTTTCTTGAAAGTAACTCAATGGAATAGTGTTATAAGTTTCTATCAGAAAGGGAATCTGAGATCAAGGTACATTTGAACTTTTGAAATTTTATAAATATAAAGAGTTGTGGATCTCTAATTGGAAATTACCAAAATTATTTATATGTTACATTATGTGTTACATATATCATTATTAAGGAAGTATCTTCTAGAGCCATCATGTGTCCTCAGCTGAATACAAATAGGATAGAAACATGATCCATATTACTATACAGAGCATATTTAGATTACTAAAACTAGAGAGAATGGGATAAGGAACATGATGAATCAACTAATAAAGTTAATTTATAGATATCATAAAATTAGGGAAGGATTATGGATACAATATAATTCTACAAATAATAACAATAAACATAGTTTTATAAAGTAATTTCCTAGAAACTTTTGAGGATAAAATTTTTGTAGGAGGAAATAATGTAACACTGAAGATAAAATTATAATAACTGATTTTTTTTTGAAATAACTATAATGAAATTATCATTTTAATATATCACAGAAAAATTATAATTTTATATGGTAAATATTTATTGTGTTCTTAATATATAAAAATAATTCATGAATGGATTTATAAAATATCCCACATTGAAATAATGTATTATAAATAAGTATTAATGTAGTATTTAATTAAAATTTTAATTTTTTATTATAATGTATTATAATATAAATAATTAAAAATGTATTTCATATAATTACAGATAAAAAAATATAGAGGTAAGAGACTTATTTTTCAGAAAAATATTTCAGAAAAAAATCATTATGTTCTTCCATATTAATTAATTAAATTAATATTTATTGATGAATTATTTAAATTAAATTTATATATTATATATATTACTATATGAATTAAAATCCATATAATAATTATTAATAGTCTTCTGTTTAATGTAAGATCAACTTATTCTTGAAAATGAAATTTCTAGAGAAACGTTTTTCGATATTTTTTCGTGTTTATTTTTAAATTTACATTAGAAAATTTTGTAGATTGGATTTGATAAAATGGATACCATATTTGGAATAATAATTATTTATATTTTAAAATTAGTCCAACATAATTATTTTCATAATTATTAGTAAAAGTAGTAAAAATAAATTATTATGGTAAATGCCAAAACTAGTTTATCGTGGATTAATATAAAATGATAATGGAAAAAAACTAGATGATTTTTGGAAAACCATTGGTTGGTTATATTACAACACTATTCTCTTCCCCATTGAATATGAATCATTTAGATCCATTTCTCTAAGAATTCAACATGACATTATTGAAAATCCTTGAAAAATTACTAGTGTTCATCTCATCTCAATTATCAAGGGGTACCTCCAACCCTAACGTATCCAAGCTTATAAATCCATTTAACCTAACAAAAAACTATAAAAACTATATCCATAACATACTTAACCACATTTTATCATTTTTTAATCCCCAAAACACCAACCTTAGGGTCATTTATAAGAGACCAAATCGATATTTTTCTAAGCGATGGTAATCATCATCACCATGATATTTAATTTTTAATTATTATTTTAGCATATTCAATTATGGATTAATAATTAAAATATAATATCACCATTATCTTGAATATATTTAGATATTATTATTTTTATGTTATTATATTTATTCATCTATTTCTCCATAAAATAAGAAACCAAAAAATCTCTCTTTTGTAAGACACACTAGCACCTCAAAACTCGATATAATTTGTTTTCCATCACCAAAGAACATGGATTGAAATAATTATGAAAATAAAGAATAAATATTTTATTTAGTATATTATATTGATTATTTAAAATTAATGTATCGTACACCTATTTACCCTTCCCCCTTATGGAAATGATATTGTTTCCCATGTGTATGGAGGACCGACAATCTCCATTAGTCGATATGATTCAATTTCCAGGTCAAAAATTAAATATTGATTCCGAAAATGTATATAAAGATAAATATGATATTTAAAACATTAATTTAATTTTGGGTATGATGTAATTATATCATATTCATAGTAACCTGAACATATATGATAAAACATGTAATAGAAAACAAAGTAGTTAACACCCAAAACAGTGATATTAAACGAATATTATTAATAAACAGATGATAATAAGATATAATAGGATTATAATTGATTTTTAAAATATTAATATGGCTCTGTTATTAATTAATAACATGTTTAAAATCATTATATATGAGGTTAATAAATTCTTCATCTAAAGGGAAGCAAGAGGTAAGGGATTTCGTCTCAATTTATATTCCATTGAGAAATATTTGATATTATGCAACTCTTTATTTTTATGTAGTATATATAAAACCCCTTTTATATAATTAAAATCAATACCCATTTATTCATGATCATTTAATTTTCAATTTGGGATTACATTTTTAAGGGTATTTAATTTAAATGTTACCAAAGGGGTAAGGATTTATTTTACAATCTAATTTTTATTAGGATTTCCTTAATTTTTATTGGTGGAATATTATAATTTATAATTTATAAAATATATATATTTTATAATTCTCTAGATTTTTATAGAGTTTAAATGTTTTATTATATCTTTTCTACTCTTTGGAAGTTGTATAATCAACAATATAATTGAATGAAACATATATATTATTTTAATTGGATATATTATTCTTACATGCCCATATTTTTAATTTTTATAAAATTTTATTTGAATTAGTAAAATGATATATTACAAAAATTTATATTATAATCTAATTGTAAATTTTTTAAAATCACTCTTTCAATTTTTTTGATAGGGTTGTTTTTAGTTATTTATAAAAGACAAAATGAATTTTTTTTTGATATATAAAACATAAAAAAACTTCTCCTCTTCCTTAACAATTTTCCAATTTTTTAAATACACTAAACATTTTAAATTTATTTTAAAAGAAAAATTTATAATGTAATATTATTTTGATACTTTCCTTTCATTGTCGTTATTTTTATCATGGATATTTTTTTATTATAGACACTTTATTATTTATGAACCGATCTACATCTCTTATCTGTTATAAATTTGTTGGTCATCAAATTTATCTAGAAACCTTCACATTCCTATGATCATTGGAAAATAAATTTATCCTAAATTTTTATATTATTTTTTCAGGTATATTATTATTTCCAAAACTCCATACAATTTTAAATATTGTGTTTTACTATAACAACTATTCAATTTCTTAGTAAAAATCATGAAAAATTTATATTCCTTACTCAAAATGAATAGTTTTTTATTATGAATATTGCTTAAGAATTGAACTAATTATTCAATTTATGATGAATTCATTGGACATGTAGTGATAAGTGGTGTCTAGTTATAGATATTCCCTCAATTTATCAATTGCATAATGAGATGAATCTATTGGTCAAATTAAATAGTGTTTTTGTGTATACCTATGAATCAATTAAACTATATTGGAGTAAGGTCTTATGGTATATTTA
The DNA here is from genome assembly GCA_963277665.1 of Viscum album. Classification (NCBI taxonomy): domain Eukaryota; kingdom Viridiplantae; phylum Streptophyta; class Magnoliopsida; order Santalales; family Viscaceae; genus Viscum; species Viscum album. The sequence goes on from OY728146.1 coordinate 1,791,040,658, forward strand.
TCATGATTCCGGAAATAAGAATGTACAATATTAGTAATTTCTTTAATTCAGGATAGAATTATTAGAATCTATGATATTATTGTATTTATAAATCTATCTCTCCGATACTAACAAACTAATCAGTACTTGTATTATATTCCTTGTATAAATGTCATTATAATGATGTATATATAAAATATGGGTTATTGCAGTCAAATTTGGTACATAAAACATAAATAAAGTGAATATATTTTGTATTTCAGTATAAAAATAATATGAACAAACATTATTCATATCATAACATGAACAACCCTTGTAAAAGTAATGGGTTCTATGAAAATATCATTGAAACAACAAAAATACACCCAATGAAAGAACTAGTATGGTTTCATTAAAAAATATCCTCAATTCATCAAAAAAACATCCAAGGTTGTTGTCATTAGTGAATTGAAATACCATTGAAATATCTTCAAAAGCATTATGGTGGAAAACAACCTTTCATGTTTGAAATTTACTTTTAGAAGCAGAAAATTAGAGGAAATATTGGTATAAATATTACTTGAAAATAGAAAACTACAAATATATAAAATTATTCAGTGAAAATAATGGCCCTGACGATGGGAAAAGATATTTATAGCATAAATTTTAATAATTATAATTATTTTCACTCTTTGGTAAAGACAATCAAAAGTGACCCATGTGTAAAATGTTACAAAATTTGATTCTAAAACCGTTCAAAATAATATAATTTTTAATTTAAAATAACATTATTAAATATATTTTTTAAAATAACTTCATGGATTCATCTTTAGATAACATGGATTTTGAATAAAATTATTACAAATTTAAAAGAAGATACATGGTCAATATCAATTATAAAAAAAACTTTATGTATGTTTCTTTAATCAATAAGAGAGGAAGAAAACAATATAAATTTAAATCACATTAATATACAATGAAAATTAAAGATATGTGGTTTTTGATAACAATGTAATATTATTTCACTAATGGAACCTTGAACCTATCCAATATAGAAAACAAAAGTTATTTGAAACTTAAATATTTTACCAATATGGAAAATATCATATGAAACTTCATTTATATAAAGAATATTATATTGATAAATATATCAAATTAATTTCATGGTGTGATATAAAATAATTTATCCATGAGGTAGTAACTACACCAAACATGGAAATCATTGTTCACAACCTAAATCATGTCTCATGAAAATGATATTAATACTAAGAAAACACATGAAAAGATCATATATTTTGAAGTGATAATAAATCCATGAAGTGATTATGTGAACTTATGTAAATACAAATAAAAAATTTAAATATAAAATAAAACCAATTATATATAAATTCACACATAATCATGAAATTAAAAAACTCTACTATATTTACGGATAACCCGTTAAATATAAATTTAAATATATAACCCCTAACCATAGGGTAACATCCTAGCAAAATACATTTAAATGAAGTAATTTTAATTGTAACATAATCTATCTTGACTAATGAGGAATTCATGATATAAAACTTAAAAGGGGAATATATACACCATATAATATAAATTTGGTTCGTAACATTAACACATTCCTTGGTGAAGGAAATTAAGATGAACTACCTTATCTTGAGTCTAGACATTCCATGTAAGTCCTTGAACTCTTTTTATTTTAAAAACCTCTTTATACTAATTAATAAATCTTTTATATGTTGGTTTTTTGATTAGTCTATGGCCTTTAGGATGTGGATATGTACTTTTAAAATGTATTTGTGAATGTACTAGCCAAACTAAATAGATTATGAAGTGTTTAGAGGAGGAGAAATGTGATGTGATTTTATTGGTGAGGGAATGGGTGCTTTAAAATATACATGAAGTATTATAATATAATACGTATTGAAATTTGGTGAAATAGTTAAAAATTTCATGGATTCATAAATATGGGGAATATAGTCCTAATATAACCATATGATAAAATTTTGAATAGTTTGGATATCTTCTTAATCCTTACCTTTTTGATTAACCCTTATCTTAACCATTTTTATCCTTATCATAGTAACAATTTATTCAATATACAAGTGTTCTAAATTTAAATCTAAGTTAATAATTTTCACCTAAATGGAAAAGTGATTCAATTAAAACTTATTTATCATCATACTTGTTCTAATGACTTGTTTGAATGATCTTTATATAATTTAATGAAATATAAGAAGAAAAAAATACTATTAATTTCATTTTTACAAATATTGACATAATTTGACTTTAAAAACTACATGTAATTAATGTGATTATTAAATAATAAATTTCACCAAAAATAATAAATTATTATTCACTAAAATATTCATGTGAAACCATAATTCATCCAAAAAATAGAACTCTTTAATGTTTTAAAAAATCTTGTACTTTAATTTCTATTGCATAAACAAACACTATATTGGTGTTGCCTAAAATGATAAGTTATTTATTTAATCACTAAAAATTAAAAATAAATTTTCATTATAGAAATAATTTAATTTTTCTCAAATTAAATTTTTTTATTCATTTAAAGATATTTTTTATCCCAACGTGAACATATAATAAAAATTTGAAAGAAAGAGAATTACATTTTTGAATTTTTCCTCACATAAATAATATAAAATTAATTTAAAAGAGAAATGGAACAAAATTACCATAAATTAGAATATTAAAAGAGGATGGTGAAGACACACACATCCTATTCATTATACGAAAGTTTTAGTGTCATTTTTTGTCTATATCATATTATTTTCAACCTTAATTATCTAATTTATCCTTATGGACACGACAAATATTTTGTATAGTAACTATTAATAAGGAAAAAGAATTAAATTGATTTATTTAAAAAAACTACCATCATAATTCAATAAATGTAATCCAATTTATCAAAATCAATTCATATAATTTTCAAAATTTAATTTAAAATTAAATATGAAAAACTTTATATAAAATGGTTTTTTGAAAAATTTCCATTTTTTGTATAAATAAAATTTTAAAACTAAATAGTGTACATATTTTATTTAAATAAAATATATTTTATTAATTTAATCAAATTATACATATAAAATTTCAATAAATATCGAAAATAGAATGTGAATGTGTAAATACTCAAAAAGGAATTTTTCAATATAAATATGAATTTTTCAATATAAATATATATTTTTCAAAAATCATTGATAAATAAATATTTAATAAAATGATTATATATTAATCCTAAGATAATTTTCTCATTATTATTAAAAAAAGTTACTTTTTCAATATATTACGTCTATAATTTAGAAATCAAAATTTTAAATAAAACAAAATAATGTATGAAAACCCAATTTGGCTTGAAATGAAGTCTTTTTCTTTTGGCTAGAAAATTATATAAAATTATTATAATGAATATACACATATAAATTATAATTAATAATATTAGTAATAAATTAAATTTTTGTATCTAAATATTACATGAGTTATTACATTTTTCCATGTTTTGGAAATTTCATCCTCACAATAATATCTTGTTCTAAATAGAACGTGTTTAAAATATTTTGAAAATAAATTCAAGGAGGGCATGATGAAACATCCATATATGAATGTAAAAACATTTTAAAAAATAAAAATACATTTCTTAAAACCCCCAATTTTAATATTAAATGGTAAAAAATACTTTTGAAAAGATGGAAATGGAATTATGAAGGTCATTTATAATAATACCAAGTTAGGATCCCAAATAGGAGAAAAGTAGTGGGGAATTTAATTATACACCTGGAGGAAAAGAAAATTTTCCAAATTATGAAGGCCGTGATATAGAATATTGCTAAAAATAAATTGAATGATCATTAGGAATTCAATTTCCATAAAAACATAAAGCAATGAGGAATGAAAAAAACTATCAATTTATCTAAAATGAGTGTAATATGATAAAATTTTAATTTCAAGATCTACTTCCTTGATTTTAAGAATTCCATTACAATTTAGGATAAGAAAATAAGGAAATATACTTACATGAAATGTAAAATTTGAACTAATAATAAATTTATACAGTACAATCCTCTTTTTAAATAAATGTTGAGTATTCAAGATGAATCTTTCATGCATGAATCACAATAATATTCTTTTAACAGATCAATTAATACAAATTAATAGGAGAATATATTCCCCATATATTTGGATATTATCCAATGATGAAATGACACGAAAAAATGTAAGATATAATCTGAAAATTAAAATCCATTACATAAATAATTAATAAATTCAACATTAAAATTTTAACAATTACACCAATGGAAAAGCATAGATAATTCTATAAATAAGTAATCATATATCCCAAATAACCTCAATAACCATACCATTTATGAAGGTTTTAACCACAACTGTTATCTAATTCCTTTTATCATACATCCCCAAAACATTAATAGTATGTTTAAAAATAATCATTCACATTAAACCACATGATACACTTAAGGGTAACTTTTATATTAACCAAAAAAAAATCCCCATAAAATATCTTTAATCACATTATTATCCCATCAATTAAAACCTAAAAAGAATGTTTATATTCATTTTAACTTATGATAAACCTTAAACTTATAAATTAATGATGGTATCTATAGATCTTAATTTAACCTCACCTGAAACCATCCTAATCTCAAAAGATAACTAAACCTTTCATTTTATACAAACTATGAAAACCCTAAACCCGCACTCATATATCTTGGTGCTTAAATAATAATATTTATATTTATCAAATTTATACTATTAAACGAGACCCAATTCATGCATAAAAAACAAGAATCATAAAAAAATAATTCTTGATAGCATATATATCAAAGAAAATTTTAGTTCTACAGTTTAAAAGTATCAGGGAAATTATTCATATAAAAACACCCATACATTCAAATATTATTTATCCTACTATGCACATATTTTCTTAGTCATAAATATGTATAAAAACTCACATTAATGTTTTTCAACATGAAATATTTTTAGATATAAATTATTTCACATCATTCTTTATTATATGTGGAAAAGTAAAAAAATAATATGGGTGAGCTCAAATGCTTGGTAAGGGTGAAAATAAGCATTACAAATTCAATTTAATCATGGAGTATAAGATGATCATAAGAGTATGATGAAATAATCAATTTTAATGAGTGTAACAAATGATGATTCATACCCATAAAAACATGGATCATTAATATACAATGTGTTTTATGAAATAATAATTTTCTAATAGTTATATAAGAAATACAATAAAAGGTATAATTTGACAAATATATGTTTTCCATAAAAATAATAAGATTTTAATTTAATTATATATATTTTTCATAGCCTTTGTGAATCCTTCAAGTCTTATAAGATATTTTAAGATGTTAAAACCATTTCTTTAAATGTGGGACTCCCCTCCACATAAGCATGGTCAATATTTTATTATCTTTAGACCTTGGCCATATAAAATAATTTAATCTACTCCCCTAATCCAGAAACCATGGAAAAAAACAATGTTATGCTATGCAGTTTTTAATATTTTATTATGTACTGTCCAAAACCAACAAAACAAAAAATCCCCCTCCATACCTATATAAACCCAAAAATTCTCCAAATTATCTTCATTAAAACTCCATGAAGCTTGTTCAAACTCTTCCCTATTCCCCCTATAGTCCTCCAATGGTTCCCCCAAGCTCCTAAGAATATTTTAATAAGCCTTTTTGGGCACTCATCCTTGTAAAAGATTTCTCTCTTCTCATTTACATTCAAGGAATTCTTTTATATTATAAATCTTAAGTTCCATTTCATATGTTTGGATATGATGTAACATGATCCCCTTACTCACCAATTTTTTTATAAATTTTTATATCTTCCTTTCACTCTCTTTAATCCCACCTATGATGTTTTGTGTACAACTATTCCAATGCTAAAATTCCACAAGGGAGTTTCACTATCCTCTTTTAATAAATATCTTTATTTTTTATATACATTTTTAATTTCCATTTTCTAAATTTGAGATATGTTCTCACCAATCCAAATTACTATTTAATGATGTATAAATTATTTGGGCCCCTTTCACTCACATTTAAACCTCTTAATTAACTTTACATACACCTGTTACCATGTAGAAATTTTTTAAGGGTTCAATACCTTTATGCTATTTCTTTATGATTATTTTTTATGTTATGACTTCTATTTATAATTAATTATTTTTTAATGTTAATCTAGGTACCTATTTCAATCCATTTGATTCTAAAATGATTAAGGAACCATTTCTTTATCATCAAAATGTTTTATGAATTTTTATGTGATGTAATTATATTGGCAAAATTCCACCACGATTTACCATCTCTGTGTAGAAAATACCTTACCCATTTTTCTGTAATAGTTATTAAACATTATGAACTTGTAATTATTGATTAAGGATGTACATTTATGTATTCCAGATTTCTCGATAATGAAATAAATTATTATATAGATTGATCCCATGTTATATGACCTTTGTGGCACACTTAAGAATTTGAATGAAATGACTATGGAGGGTGTGCTATAATATTGATCCAAATTATTGGGTAATATTTATTATCATGACATGTAATATTGGGATGGGGGTTTCTTGATTATTTAATGTGAGTTTTTTTCACCACAATGTATTTTTATTTTAGCATTGACTTATGTTTATGATGTACTATTTTATGTTTTTTCGACATTTAACATATTATGATTATCATGCTAAACCATGCCTTATTATTCATGTTCCATTATTCATAATTCATATCTCTTGTATAACATATATTATTATCCTCGTGTTATTCCATGTTTATTCCCTAACTGGGATTTATATCACGCCCCTTTATTTTGTATTTCCATCGGTTATCCCTCGCTATGATAAGTACGAAAGAATATTTTGTTAATTTCAAAGAATTTTTCAGTAAATATATTAGTGTATTTCATGTTCTAATTTGTTATGTAATGTTCCAAAACCCAAAATAACCTATACCTCATGATCTTATAATTTTTATAATGTGTTATTTTATTTAATAAATCATGTTTCAATGTGAAATAAAGTGAAGGTTTGTCATAATTAGAATCAGAAGATATGTTTAGTTAGTTTTTTGATTGGGAATAGAAGTCCCAAGTGAAAATCCTTAAGGATGAAACTATGTGTAAGAAAAAATTCATGTATTTTGTAATGTATAGAGTCTGTGGTTTTTCATGAAAATATATCAATGTTTGGACACTATTACTAGACGTTGTTCTAGAGTAGATGTACCTAAGACTAAAAAAATCATAATAGATGATTCGGGTATGACTCGAGGTAACTGGGAACACATTAATGTTTATTACTGCACAACTAGTTTTAAATTCATTGGGTACATGCTTCGGTAAATTCATATGCTAATTACAAACCATTAGCATGGGAAATAAATCTCATATTAATATATTTTATGTAGTAGATCATGGATAAAATTGAGGGAAGCCTATAAAATCATATATTACAACGATAAATGTAATTTATTGGTTTTAAATTAAATGTAATTGTTTTCACCATTATGTGATTAACTATTAATGTTATGCATCTATAATTTTGTTTTTATTTTTGACACTGGATAGAAATATGAGGAATTGTGGTAACTACCGATGCGAAGGGAAATGTGAGGATTTCTCTAATTAGATGCACAATCGGGTTAGAGGGGGAATCAAAAACATCGCCATGATACTCTCTTATTTACTCATGTTCTAAGTAGAATAACTAGAAAAGGAATATCTCCCAACACCCCTAGGAGAGAGAAACTCATAGTTTATTGGTTTATGTGTCAAAGTCCTCCTACGTTCAATGAATCATATGATCCCTTAATCACAGAGGAATGTGTGTATTCCAATGAAAAGGTCTTCTCTATCCATGAATGTTCAAAACGAGAAATGTTTATTTGGTTTATTTATTTTATGGAGATTGAAGTTGATCAGCGGTGGACATTGATTAAGAATATGAATCCTGTTGAAGATTTCGAAGCAATGAATTTGAAGGAATTCCAGAAAAAATTGGTAAATATTTTCCCCACACCCTTCATTTTAATATAGAAAGATATTTTATTTCACTAAATTACTAGGATGATGAATATATTGGTGAATATGAAGAAAACATCACAATATTTTCATGATACACCTCTAGTTTTTTCATTTACCCCGAACACATGGTTGACTGCTTCTTTGGTGGGATAAATGCTCACCTACAAAAATCATCATCAATTCATGACATTTATATATTTGATAAAATTAACTTATGCGCCCTCAAAGTTGAGATGGAGATCTTTGAATATCCGTGGTATCTTAGTCATAAGAAGCATAAAGTGGAATTTAAATCTATAGGTCTAATGGATAAATCCATCAGTTCTATGAAATTATTACACCTCACTAGTTAAAGGTGCATAGAGAAGAACCATCAAAATTGCCTTAGGTGAACAAGGAAATTATTTAGGTTTATATAAGAAGGGAAATTTTATAATGATTGGATGAAAGAGAAATCCTCCAATGTTATAGAGGAAAGGAATGCTCCGGTTGACCCTTAATGTGATGTTCATTACTACAACTTCAAGGAACCACGAAACTTTTGACACCAGTGCCCCGACTGATGGGTTTTTAGAGATAAAGAACAACCTCATGGGCATCAAGGGTGTGGTTTTTCTTCATTACTACTAATTTAAATAGCAAAAATTAAGTAGTGAGACATATGATAGTAATTCATTTATGAATAGTGAACATAATTTTTTAATATAGATCTACACACTCCTTTATATAATGAAATTTCAGTAGAACTATTCAAACACTACCATAAAGAATAGAAGTAGTCATGTAGGTGAAAAAGGAAACTGGGTAAATTATTTCATCCCATGTATATAACTACTCTCCTTTTACAATTTTTGGATTCTAATTCCTAACGATCCTTGTGATACTTCCCTTGGTGGAATTTTATGAAATTCTATGAATGTATTAGATTTACCTATGTTGATCCAACTCAATCTTCCATGAGATGGAAATCACTATCCATTTGGGGAATCAACACCAATTTATATACACTTTCCAGGAGGAGGATGAATCTTATATAGTACTATCATATCAAACATGGATATTATTACCCCATGAGAATGCATATCTAGCTCAAATTATTGAGTCTATGTAAGGAACCATTATCTAAGACATGTCCATTGTGATAGAATATCTAGATGTGTTTCTTATGGAATTGTCTGCTATTACTCTGGGTAGATAGGTTGAATTTTTTATCGAACATATACCTCGGGTGTTGCCAATAACTAAGACTCGATATATAATGTTTTTTTGGAACACGAGGAACTAAATAAAAAATACAATGGAGTCTTGATAAAGGGTTTATACTCCCATTTCATTCATCATGGGGTGAACCAATCCTCTTTGTTAAGATGAAATATGGGTCAATGAGCTTTTAAATTGATTTTCATGAGCTACTTAAAATCATGAAAAAGTGATTGTATCCTTTTCTAAGAATTTATAACTTGTTCGATCAGCTACGTGGAGAAAAATAATTTTCTAAGGTGCATCTGCAATCAGAATATTACCAAGAATGGGTGAATAAGGAGTATATATTCAAGACTTCTTTTTGTATAAGGTATGGGCAATATAAGTTCCTTGTGACGCCATTTGGACTCACTAATTCTCTAGAAATATTCATCGACTTGATGAAGCGAGTCTTTAGATATTACCTCAAATACATTTTTGTAGTCTTTATTTATGATCTTCTAATATACCCCAAAACCAAGGAGGGGTATGAGGAGAACCTGAGCATAGTGCTAAAGACCATTAGGAAGAAGAAGATATATGAAAAGTACATCCAGTGTGATTATGGTAGAAGGAATTTTCATTCATGGGTAATATCATCACATGTAATGGGATATCTATGGATCCATTCAAGAAAAAGTAAATTTATGGAAGGATAACGACCACATCTATGACATATATTCATAACTTCATTGGGTTAGCTTCATATTATCATTATTTATTGATACATTTATAATGATTTTGAAAACCTCTTATCAAGATAACTCGAAAGGGAGTCTAATTTTATCGAAATGATTAACATGAATAATTATTCATGGATTTAAAAAGGAGGCTGATCCCTGGACAAATGATCAAACTACCCAAAAGTGGGGATATTTTCTAACTTTTTAGTGATTCTTCATAGAAGGGATGGGGATGTTTGTTTCTAATCAATGAAAAACTCATTGCTAACAGCTCAAGAAATATAAAAATTCATGAGAAAACTATCACATGAATGATTTGGAGTTACTAGTTTTGATCTTTTCATTGAAAAACTAGTAGTATTATCTCATTATGGAGAAGTTTGAAATATATATGGATCACAAAATTATTAAATATATATTCACATATAAATAGCTGAATATGTGCCAGTGAATTTGGTTAGAGCCTACAAGGGATTATGATTGCTCGATCCACTAATATTTTGTGAAAGTGAAAACGGTGGTAGATACTCCAAGTAGAAAGGACCCATCAGTTATATCATTGATGATAATTGAGAATAATTCCATCTTTATATACTTGAAGAAGATGAACATGGAAATCATAAATAATGAAACGTCATCAATCTCTTCAAAAATTATGGCTTAATAGTATCTTTTGGAAATGCTAAATGATGCTCAAAAAGATTATTTAGGAATTTAACAATAAGTGGAAACAAAAAAATGAAAATCCTCATAGGTCAATGTTAATGAAGATGGAATTGTGAGATTTGTTTCAAGATATTGTGTTCCATAAAATCCTGAGTAAGAGAAATATATCTTCATTGATGCAGATAGTTCTACTTTACCCATTAATCCAGGAAACAAAAATATGTATCAAGATCTCTGATAAAATTATTGGGGGGATAAAATTAAGGAGGAGATCACATAATATACATAAACGTATATGGTGTGTCAGCAAGTGAAGGATGAAAGGCATTAGTAGAAGAGGATCATACATCCATTACCCATACCAAAATGGAAATGTGACAACATCACCATGGGATTTGACACCGGAAATCCAAATATATTCAATGGAAATAATGCTATACTGGTTGTTGTGGATTGACATACAAAGACCTAACTCAATACTGTGATTCTAGAGAATTTATCTCATGATCATCTAGGAAAAATATACCTAAAATAAGTGGTATTTTTTCATGATGTACCATGATCGATTATGTACGATTGAGATCCAAGATTCACTTCTATTTTTTGGAAAAGACTCCAGAATTTTCTAAACAGAAAGATGAACTTATGTAAGGCTTATCACCCTCAAACTGAAGGCTAATATGAATAGAATATCCATACACTTGAGGAGATGTGGAGATATTTTTCAATAGATTTGAAATGAATATGTGACCAATATCTTCCTTTTGAAGATTACTCTTACAAAATTAGTTTTTAATCAAGCATAAAAATGGCTCCCTATGAAGCCCTTTGTGGGAATAGTTATAGAACACTAGAATGATGGGATGATGTTAGGGAAAAAACTTATATGTCTTGAAATGGTAGAAAAAATGGTGGATAAGGTTAAGACTATAGGGAAGCACAAAAATGAATCTCATTGTGGAAAAAAGGGCATTGTGTAAAATCATCTACATGGAATAGGGTTTGATATTGGAGACATGGTATTTCTCCACATATCTCACCGAAAGAGAGTGACATGAAGTGAAAAGAAGAGAAATTTTAGTCCAAGGTATGTCATCCCTTTAGAGATCGTTTATCCCATTGGAGTAGTTACCTATTGATTATCACTACTATCAACATTATCTCATGTACATGATGTATTACATGTAATCATCTTTATAATGTACATACCAAACCCTTCACATGTAATCTATTCATAGGTGGTTATATTGGAAGATTACATTTCCAATGAGAAGGAAGCAGTTAAAATCATAGATCATAGAGAAGATAAACTATGAAACAATACAATTCCCCTCCTGAATGTGTTGTGAAAAAAACCGACAAGTTTGACGTAGAAACATAGGAACTATAGGAGGTGATGTATAAAAGTTACTTTCACCATTTTTAAGTGTTGTAGATGAAAATTTAAATAGTGAAATTCCTTAAGTTATGAAGATTTTAATAACCTGAAAATTTCTGAATAAAATTCCACCTTTTTATTTGATTAATTGTCTTTTGGATATAGGAAACACATGAACTTATTTTGTTTTATTATATCCAGTTGTATTTAAATGAACACTAATTATCATTATCATTGATAATATTTTCATTGAATTGTTATCACATTACCATTATAAATATAGGGTATTAACAAATTATTTTTACATAGACAAAGAATGTGATAGCCTCAACTTATAGGTTCGTACCCTACGAATCCCATCTACCAATGCGTCTATGAGAGATATTATTTCTGGGAAATTTCTCAAGAACCATCCCAAGAAGAGATCAAATAACTTAAGCGTGAGTGAAATAATTTATGGGAGAAGTTCAAGTTCACCGAGATCACAACCTAATCCATGTCCCCCGAATGGGCCAATCAAATCCCCACCATCTCTCACTTTAATCATAGAGAATATGCTGGGGTAATATAGGGATATGTATCAAGACACTATAAATAAGATTATGCACATTATTTATCTATAGAAACAAGAATATATTTCATTCCTATTATTTTTACATTGTAAATTTTTTTAGAGATAAAATTGAATTTTTGGTTAATATTCCAATTCAGTTAAGATATACATTTTTATTGATTATTAGATTTTTGGAAATGATTATATTTTAATAAAATTGAATTATTAAACTAATTTTTTAAATGTAAATGATTATATAAATTTAATGAATTCTAATGTAATTTTTATTTAGATTGAAAAAATATTATTTCCAACACTAGTGAACTTCCATAGAATATAAGTTTTCTTAAAAGTGAAAATTCTAATATTCAAAAAATTTTCCGATAAAATGGATATTATTTTTGTAATTAGGATGTCTAAATTATCCGATGTTGAATTTTTCATAATTGTCTGAGACAGTCACTTTTTTGGGTAAAAATTAAATACTGTATAAATATACAGTGTGTTTTATTACATAATAATAGCCTAACAACGATGTAACAAATATTATAAAATGTATTCTAGGAAATATATTTTTTATTTTATTTATAATAATGTGATTATATTATTGTTTTATTTATTTTATAAATTCTTAGTGAATCATCAAAGACGTATAATAAATTTCACAATTTATAATCAATTCATTGAAAATTTGACCAACATCCACAAAAACAAAGAAAATATTTTTTTTCTCTTAGCCCCTAGGCCTTATAAAATAATTTAATCTACATCCATTTTTATAGGCCATGGGAAAGACCATGATATGTTTTTTGGTTTTGAATATTTTTTTATGTAGTATCCAAATCCAAAATAACATTGAAATCCTCATACTTTACTATATCAACCCATACATTTCCCCATTTATCATTACGAAAACTCCATTAAGACCATAAAAACGTTTTCATATACTCCATTCAGTCCATAAAAGGTTCCCCAAAGCCCTTAAAAAGCCTCTCCAAAGCCTTTGGATCCACATATCCAAGTATGGGATTTCACTCTTCTCATTTCCATTCAATCACTTCTTTTATATTATGCATGTTAAATTCTATTAAATATGTTTGGATATGATTTTAAATGATCCCATTAATTTCCATTTTTATATAAATTATTGGAGATTTTATTCAATCTCATTAATCCTACATATAATCCTTTATGTAATCCTGTGACTTTGCCAAACTTCCGTAAGTAATTTTCTCTCTCACCTATTAATCAAGAAATTAATTTACAATATGCCTTTTTAATTTATAGTTAATTATTTTTGGGATAAATTCTCACATATCTCACATAATTTATTCTTGATTTATAAATATTGATATCCCTTTTAACTCTCATTTAAACCCCCTAAGAACCATTATGTACACCCATTACCACACAGAAAATTGGTAATGATTCTTTTTCATTCTCTGATTTATTCAATATTTTTTATTATGTTACATATTCCCTTTGAAATTATTTATGTTGTGGAATATCCTTCCATTTCCATCATACTGTTCATTTAATTTATAAATGAATACATACCACTTCTCCCTCATTAACAAATTTTATGAATTTCTACGTGATGTCATTATGCTGCCAAACATGTACCACGATTTACGAGTCCAATATAGTGAATACAATACCCATTTATTTATAAAGGGTAATCACCTTAATGCAAATATAATTAATGATTAATGGATTACATGAATGTATTTTACATTCCTCTATCTTTTAATAAATTATTATGTTGAATGAACCCATGTTATATGATCTATGTGGAACACTTAAGCATGAGAATGAAATGACTATAAAGAGTCCATCCTGATAGTTCTATAATAAATTGGTTAATGTTTATTATCATGATATGTCATATTGTTATGGGGGTTTAATTAATTGTTTCATGTTACATTTTTTAACCATTATGTCTTGGTGATTTATCTTTGACTTAGGTTTATGACGAAGAGTTTGAAGTTGTTTCCATATTTCCCAAGTTATAATTATCATGCTAAATTTTTCCTTATTATTTATTTTCCATTATTCCTTATTGATATGCCTTCTCTAACATATATTATTATCCTCATGTTATTCCATGTTTATTCACTTACTAGAATTTATATATTTTTCATTTATTATGTATGTCCTTAGGTTATCCGTTGTAGTGTTATGTATAAAACCTTTTTTTGGCCATGTGGAAGAAGTTTTCAATAAAGATATTGTTTTATTTCATGTTTTATGTTGTTATTTAATCTTCCTAAACCCCCAATGACACTAGAACTCTCGACCATTTGAGTCATAGTTTGTGAAATTTTATGTAATAAATCATGTTTAAATATGATATAGAAAGTAATCTTTTTATAATCATGATTCAAAAAGTCAACTAAGTATTAGTATAACCCAATTAAGACATATTAAGTTCAGAATCCCCAACACACATGGTAACACTCAATCCAAACCCATTTGAATAAATTAAATTGAATTGCACAATAAAATACAATATGTAATGAAGGATGAATGATATATAATATTTAATCGGGAATATTTAAACCATATAAAATAAACAAGGTGAATAAAATCAAAACATTCCTCTGTGAATGGAAATTGAGATACAATCCCTAACATCAAGTCCAGAATACCATGAATGTATTTTAACTTATATTCTTCAGTATAATTTTTTTTGGTTTATTTGTAAGTATATCCTAGGATGTTTTTATGATCATACCAAGTCCTCTAGAAAATGGTTATGAATTCTAGGAAGAGATTTGAAATGGTATTGGATGACTCAAAAGAAAATTTATGTTTTTAGGAGAGATGAGAGACATATTATTTTTATAAGTGAAGGGATACAAATTTTAGAAATATATTAAATATTATAATTTTAAATTTATATAAATCATGTAAAATGGTTCCAAAATGACATTTATTTGAACATATTTGAGATATGTACTTAATATAATTTTCTAATAAAATTTCTATAGTTTTACATATCATTTTAAATATAATATTTTAGATTATCCCTTCTGTTAAATATTTTCATCCATATAGTAGTAATAATTTTTTCAACATAAAAGGGTTATAATTTCACTTTGAAGTTTATATGTATCCCAAAAATGGCCAAGGTATGGAATTTTCATCCAATCCTAATTGTCCTATAAAAATATATTTATGATTTTTAAATAATTTAATAAATTATATATAACATAATCTACTATTAATGTGGATTTAAGATATATAAACATAATTTGATCTTACAAACAACCTTAAATTAATGTAATTATAATATAATAATTTTAAATTTCAATAACGAATTATTTATAACTATAAAATTAATGTGAATACATAATTCATCAATGAAAAATTAGTTTTGATGTTTTTTAAAGTCATTTACTATAATTTCATCCTGATAACCCAAGTATTTATGTCTATGTTTTGTATAAATTTATGATAATTACTTCATAACTTAATATTTAAATATAAATTTATATTATAAAAACTATTTAATTATTCAGATAAAACCTTTAATATTCATTCAAAACTTTTTTTAATCCCTATGTGAATATATAATAGAAATGAAAAATAAAGAGAGTGAAAATTTGTGTTTTCCATTACATAAAATGATATATAAGTCATTTGAAAATAAAAATGGCATAAAAATTCCATATCATTGAATAATAGATAATTATTGTAGAACCCCACTCATCTAATAGATTAAATGAAATTTTTATTGACGTTTTTATTCCTTTTAATGATATTTTTCACCATTATTACCTGATTTACTCTTACTTAGGTGACAAATATTTATAAGGATTACTATTCATAAAGGCTAAAAATTAAAATATAATTAATTAAAAAAATTTAATATTCTAATTAAAAAAATAATTTATTAATTTTATAAAATTAAATTTATATAATTGATAGAATTTAATGTAAAATAAAACTCAAACAAGATAAAGAAAAATATCATTTCAGAGAAATGTATTTTGAGAAACAAATATGACTATGACAAGTTAAGTATTATTTTTATTAAAAATAAACATATGAAATTATTTTGTATAAAAAGATACAAATTAAATTTTAAAAATAATCGGAAATAGAATGTGACATTGTAAATACATGAAATAGAAAGAAAATATCAACAATAATCAGTACATTTCACTATTCATTAAAAATAATTTTTTTTATGAAATTAAACAAATTTCACCTAAGATACTTTGGACATGATGATCGAAAATATGAAATAATTTTTTACATATTTAAATTATATAATTTCAAAATAATTATTTGTTATAAAATAATATAATGCATGAAAACCCAATTTGATTAGAAATAAATACTTTTTCTTTTGACTAAAATATTATAGCAAATTATTATAATTAATATAACTCTTTAAAATATACTAAATGAATATTTATAAGAGGTGAAAATTATTTATCCTAAAAGTATCTTGGTTCATACTGTTTCAAAAAAACATTGTATAAAATCTCACATACCTCTGTTATTATATATTTTTAATTTTTATAATAGTCAAGGGTGAACCATGAGTGTAGTTGAATTAGATTAGGTGGGAGAGAATATGGGAATATTTCAGGGTGTTAATATTATTCTGTGTTTATTAGTCTTAGTATTTTAATAGACATTGTTAAAATGTTTTATCGATATTAAGACATAAAAAAACTATGTAAACATTGGGATTATATTATAATTTCATCTAGCTGACCACAAATGGATCATTAAATATAGTGTAAATGATAAAGTCTGAGGATGATATCAATTAGAATATTTATAACTGTCTTTTGTAGGTATTCATATCCCACTACAAAACATATATATTCATTAATGTGGGGTTCTTTTTATAGTTGATGGTAGTAATAACAGCCCCTACATACATTACAAAAATTTCTTGAAGATTTCTATTAATCTATTTCCATAATTTTATTAGATTCTAATATTGATAACCATTAGTATATTGAAAATATTAATGATTATTATTTTAGAGGTAGTCGACATCCACTATATTTTAAATAAAACATTAATTAAATTAATTTCCCCTAAAATTTAAAATAAATTTAAAAAAATTATAATCAATTCCCTTAAATAATGGACTATTAAACCTGTATAAATGGCGCATCTAGAATCTTCAAGAGAAATTTGTTCAATTTCAATTAAATATGAGATTACACAATCTATATCCCAAAGAAACACATGTTGTGTAATGTAGTTTGTCAAAATTGCTAGGGTCTTGTATTAGTCAAATATCACAAGTCTTGTGACCATGTGGAGACACTGTATGACAATAAATTGGAACGTAAGTTACATAATGAAGACACATGAATAGAAGCCTAGGTAAATATACATGTAGTGTTTTGGAGGAGACAAACTATTCGGTTGCATAAAGATAACCAATTTTTGTGTCATGAGTACCTTACTGGGACCCCGAATAAATTTTCACAAAATGTGATTCCATGTACACATCATGTGGAGTCTCATTCTTCTCATATCTGTGTCGTGGGGAGGACACCAACTAGTTTCCAAGCTGAGCCACATTTCATTTGACCATATTTACACACAATGTAATATTTCTATATTCTTATACTATTGGTGTATTTTCCTTCATTAATTCAATTTAGGCTTGTGAACATTCTATCCAGAGTAGTATTCCACATTGGATATGATGCAATAATTTTTTTTGAAATAGAATGTATTATTTTATGTGATCTAAGTAGGTTTTTTCCTTTCTACGGAGCTTAGCCGATGGTAGTGATCATGTTTGGTCATTAAAGAGATGTCAGGGTTGGTACTACCGTATCACACAATGGTGTGGGTTCCCTATAATATCAATACAGGTATATTTAGTACTCTACCACCTTATAGAAGAAATTTTTCTTCTATCTATTGAGAGGTAGTCCCTCATCTACGATTTCTAGTGGGGAGCGAATCCTGAATTACAAGTGTTTCTCCTATAACTGTGGAGAAAAATGGTGATGTGAAGGTCCTCCACATGGATTCTTTTGAGGTTGTATGTAGTTCTTGACATCTAAGATATACGATTATGAGCTATAGGATGAATCAATGTTATTATCTACATGTGGATATTGAGATACCCTTTCCCTCTTCACATGGATTTCTTTTGAGAATATTTGATGTATGGTTTATTTAGCCAATTTTCTCATGGGTTGATCTAACTAGTGTTATTTCTACTTATACCCTCTTAGATTTGGGGGAATAATATTGGTTATGTATATACTCACCCCTACATGGGATTTTTCTGCACATGTCAAGTTTTATGTAGATTATAGACAGATCAGTGATGTCATAGGTTTAAGTAGTTTTTTAAGAGCATAATTGTACATGGAGGTGTTGACAATGATCAGTCACTGGGATAAGTTATTGTGAACCAATATCAATTTAGTTTTACCTTTCTACAATGGTTGTCATGAAGGGAACTCATTTCAAATTGGGTGTGTATTCCCCCTTTATATCATTTGTATTCTTTATCTTCAATATGGTGTATCTCATAGCAAATTTTGCATGCATTGTTATACTGTAGATGATATATTCTTTATCACATATTTAAATGGTTTCATGGATTCAATTGTTTCAATCAAATAATTACATTATGATAAGACCTCCCATTTTAGTGATATTCATACTCGACACTTTTTTCCATTCCCAAACCTATTGGAGGTGGGATTGCAGTGTCAAAATTGACTTACAACCATCCCCATGAGGTCTCGGTGAGTTGGGTCATGATAGATTAAATTTTAATGACCCTAACATAGACCATTCTTTTTAAGGGTATGAATATTTAACCCTTTCAAAAATCCCCTATGTGTAAGGGGGGATTCAGGATGATCCTTATATAGGTGGCTTTATGTAAGGGTTGCCATAGATGACCCTTACAGAGAGACCATCTAAATAAGGGTAATCTGTGATGATTCTTATGTAGAAGGATAATGTATAAGGGCAATCCAGGAAGAACTATACATAGAGTGCATATGCATAAGAGAAATTAAATTTAATTTTAAATATCTACTAGTGGAAAATATTCTATATTTTTCTTTATTTCATTATTTCTAGCATGATTTCAAAAATCTAAACACATGTATTTCATTGATAAAATTAGAGTAGTTTTTAGTGTCTAGAATAAATTATTAGATAAAGATGAAGTAATTAAATCCTTTTACCTAATTATCTCTTTATAAGATATATTAAATATAAAACAATTAATAGGAATATGGGACATTATAAAACTATGTAACATTCACTGAAGAAGACATTATAACATCTCGACCTCCATCACATCAACTTGAGAGAGATCACTAGAGTAATTTCCAAAATAAATATCACCTATGGATATATCAATTAAATTAGTAAAATCATCTGTCACAGAGATGGGATCAATACAACCTCAATAGTGTCCTCGTGTCTTGAGCACGAAGGAGAACAATGGAGATGGTTATCGATCATAGGAAGTTTCACCCATGAATCGTGAAGACACCCATAAGACACTTTTATCAAATGGAGGTGATTTATATAACACACATGGATGATACATTCATGATGTTTCATTTATTAATTCATTAAAAAAATGGAAAAATGTTTTGGAAAAATCATATGTCATATAAATGTTACAGCTCCCTTCAATGTTATATCCTATGTAACACATATTTTCGTGATAATTTATGTAGAGATGAAACACATGATCATTAAAAATTAATTATCAACAAATTGGTAGACGTACTTCTTATATATATCCTATTCCAAATTTTTGTAGTTTCCAAAATGAATCTCATTTTTATGGATTTGTGGAATATATTTCCTTCACTAAGTGTATTGAGAAACAACATTATATGTCAGTAGAAGAAGAACTGGGTTTAAAAAAAATGTAATTAGTGTTGATGGAGATTTGAATTTGGAGACTTATATTAGGAAGGATATTATTCATGAATTTTTTTGGGTGTTAATATTATTCTTTTCATATTCATAAGGGAGTTAAAAAGATATATATTTGGTTCTCATTAATTGAGTATAACATAACAAAATTTTTTTTAGCATATTACGTCACCTGATGGATAGTGGGGTTCCACCATGGAAATTATCATTTAGCTGATAACCCTCACAC
This sequence comes from Viscum album, assembly GCA_963277665.1. NCBI lineage: Eukaryota > Viridiplantae > Streptophyta > Magnoliopsida > Santalales > Viscaceae > Viscum > Viscum album. The sequence goes on from OY728146.1 coordinate 1,791,061,360, forward strand.
AAAGTGGGGGGTGGAGTTAGTATGGTAATTTTTAGGCAATGTTTTACAAAAAATCAGAATCCTCCACTTTAATTTGTCCAACCTTCCAATTTGGGAACCCTTTCACCTAAATTTTCAACCAAATTCATTATTTTACTCACCATCCAAAAACAATGTCCCACATTTGGTTAATGACCCATCTGTGGAAACTGGATCCTAGTAGCATGATAAGGTTAGACCTAATGTTTCCTTCACCACATTATTTGGTTTTTAGGTGTCCAAGCACAAAACCATAATTTCTGTTGTTATGTTGGATTATTAAATTTCAAGTGTATGAGGGAAACTAAACTCTTGATAATGGATAGAATAACTCTAAAAAACACGTGGTAGGTGATATGTAACATATCAATCAACATTTATTTTCCTCTGTATGTGGAGTATTTATGTGTACAATGACATTCTGGTCTTGATAAACATAATGGGGATCATATTGGAACAATATTAAAATATAAAATCTAAAATAACAATCCGTATTAGAAAACAAATTCTTCACATGTTTGAGTGATTTTATGATTTCAAAATTACAATGTATCTATAGGGATTATAGTATAGTTTCATTCAAAAGTCCCCAAATGTGTCACAACAGTTTCGATAAATGCTGGTGTCCAAGGATAACATCTATTATGTAATTTTGAAGGGTATCATGATGGTATACCTTTTTCACTTCAAAAAAAATTATAGGCATTAAATAATGGTTATATTTATAGTTAATAGCTATTTTAATACCCACATGAACCATTAACAAATGTTATGAAAAATAAATACTAAGATAGCCACATACATTTCATAAAGACGTTAATTGATAACCATTGGTATATTGAAAAATATATAAATGATTATTTTAGGAGTAATAAAAATGACCTCTATTAAATTTTTTAACTAAATTATTATTTTAATTAACTTCCAATAAATGTTTAGGAATTTAAAAAAAATTAATCCAAGCTATTTAAGCATCAATTATTTTATTTTAAAAAAAATATTATAAAGATATTTGACCACAGTCCTCCCTCGACCAAAATATCTAATGAACTTCTAACACTGCAAACCCCTGCATGAGCACGAGGCAATCACATCACACATCCATGAGACCTCACAAATGATACACCACTATAACAACCATCTAAACTAAATAAATCCTTTATAACATTCAATTTTATAGAGAATTACCCAGCCAAGGTTCATATTATTGAACACTAACAAAAGTAATGTATTTTACATTCAACTATATGACGATATAACTATATTTTAATTTATAAACTAAAAATATTTATTTAATTATTTATAAATAAATCTATATAAAATTTTTATTTATTTATAATTATATATATATATATATTAATAATGTGTATATATAAAACATTTATTGTGAAAAAATATGAGGGATTTTTAATTTCAAATAATGTATTTATATTATACATTATGTTTCAACTGCATTCTATAATTCCTATTTGTTATTTGTACTATTAAAATTATTATACTTGGGTTTTAAATCATAAAAATACATTTAAATTGGGGTTTTAAGATTATTTACAGAAATATTTATAAACACATTTATATTATTTATAAACCCTCACACCAATACATTATAACATGTAAATTGATTCCTTTATTAAATCTATTACTTATTTATAAAAATTAGAGGGAGTTTTATACATGAATACTTGTTAATATAACTATATTAATTTATATAGTAATTTATAAATAATATAATACACTATATTTACAAATATATTTAAAAAATTATTTATATAATTAATTTATTATAAATATATTAAAATAATATATTTCTAGTAATTTAATACAATTATATTTTTATTGAGTGATATAATTATATAAATACACTTATATAATGTATTACATTTTAATTATGTATCAATGTATTACCCTATGTTATAAATATAGTTAATTATTAGTATGCTGATTATACGTTTTATTGTAATTAATAAATCATGTTTTTAAAATAATTAAATTATATTATATCAGTGGTTTCAAATATATTTAAACACATATTTATAAATACAATTATAGTATGTATAAACACATGGTCACAAACAGAAATATGTGATATTGTAATATTTATTTTATTTGTCTCTGTCTATAAATTATTTCAAAATACACACACAGACACACACATATATATATATATATATTAATATATATTCAAACACAAATGTGGGTGGTGTGTGTGTGAATATATATACATATATATATTTATTTACATATGAATACAAGTGTGTGTAAGTAAATATATATATCTTTTTATGTGTATTTTTTCCTATATGTAATTATATAATCTAATGAATTAATAATAATAATAATATAATTACTAAAATTTATTATTTTTTTGGAATAATAAACAGGTGTTGTAACCATGTCTAACATAACAAATTAGGAATGGATTGGAACACCCACCAATATAGGAGAGGTTTGTCTTAAAAATCCTACAAATACAACTTGATTTATAAAAAAAATAAAACATTTATGGGGGGGTTCTATGCCACCCTGAATATATTATTTTAGAAGGGGTTTTAAGAAACTCTAATACATGAAATTAGTATTCGTTAGAAACAACACTATTTATTTAACATTTTTAAAAAATATAGGTATATATATTAGTGTGGTCTTACCAAATCCAACCCTAAATATTAATTTTACAGAGGTTAGAGTAAAATACCTATTAAATAATTTGAAAATAAAAAATACGAGGGATTATTCATAACCACATCTAAAATGTCTCAGCTAATAGAATTTTTTTACTGACAGTTATTGGTTTGATGGTTGGTTCAATTGTGGGTTTCCATGAAAATGGTAAAAGAAGTCCATTTTAGAATTTGACTTTCTATAAGAGGGACATAGATGTTAATGGTTGGGATAAATTTGGGGTATAATTAAATGGTTTTATTAATGGGTTTAAAACTCACATAGTTAATTCTTTGATAGGGGGTTGACATTATAGGTTATTTTTAAGGATGTGGGAATTTTTTTTGATTCATGGAATTCATCAATGAGGGATAACCGAGGTTTTGGGATATATGCTAGTTTTGTAATCCTTATGAGGCAAAATATACATGAAAATTAGAAATTCTTATTTCATTTAAATGTTGACTTGTGATAATGATCCCTCTATATGGAACTGTAATTTATTTGTATAAGAGAAAGGAAATTAAAAAATGGATCCCTTATTAATAGGAAATTAATATGAAATCATACATTAAAGGAACCTAATAATCATATTGGTAAGTTTTAACAACATGGTTACTATGCTAGGGTATGATGGGGTAATGATTTATATGTTGTGATGGGTTTTCCAATGTTATTTTCTTTATATTAGAGAACAATTTGGACCAGAACAATAAAATCACTATGGTGTTGTTGGGTTTTTAAGGCATGTTAGGGATTGGGATGGGTTCTAGTAGAAATGGTTGAATGTATTTCATTATTAAATATGTTATTGGTGATAAATTCATCTGTAATTGGCTTGTGAGTTAGATTTTTACATGATGGGTTTTCATATGATCATAGTGGTTATTGGGTGACTAAAATGGATATTATGGGCTATATATGGAATGATACTAATCTGTGATGGGGGAGTCTTGATGTGGAATCCATTAGTTTTCTTGGACAATGATTAAGATTTTATTTGATATGGGATAAGTGTGGGTTATATGATTGCATATAGAGCCTAGTTTTTTTATTAACCAGACTGTGATTGATACACATTTTTCCTGTGATAATTATTCTTGAGGGAGTGAATTCTAGTATTTCATTCAGGATATTTTGATGTTTTTAAGTGATTCATAATATTACATTTGAATAATTATGATGTAATTCTTGGGTGAGTGGTTCATAGTACACGCCCTTAATCGTTTTGATTCACAAGTTAAATATTTTGGAATCTACGGGTCAACCATGATCCATGTTACCCAATAGTGTAGTTATTCTAGGGATAATTGTCTATGATACACCCCTCCCATGATCTAGATTCCATTACCATGGTTTTTGAACTAATCTGTAGATATTAATACCCTCTTTATATAGTTTTTATTACAACTCATATGATTCGTCAGTACTGGTTTAAGAAAGAATGGTGGAGCATTTTACTAGCTGGTTAACATGTGATATCTCTACATGGTTATTTGTTAATTTGGATTTAATAATTGTTTTATATTAGTTTATTATAATAAATGTGAGAAATGTTATAGAATATAGTATGGTCCCTATTGATGTGACTCTAGATTTTTGACTGAGATGAGGATTGGGATTACTGATTTTTTTTGTATTTTTATATTTATTTTTATTATGTATTTATTTGATTATTATAATGGAAAATCACCGTTTTGATGTATATTTAGTTGTTCTGTAAAAGTTTTATTTGATATTAATTTTTTTTATTCTTTATATTATGGTTAACCACTCACTGTACATTGCATATGTATATATTTATGTTAGGTTTGTGGATGCATATTTTATTCTTTTTTATTTTCCTCTCCAAGTATCATGTGTATAGTTTCCCTATTATTTCTTAGAGTTCCTCAACACAAATTGATAGTCTATAGTGTATAATGAAGTACAATTGAGGTATCTGGGTATCTATGGATTCTAGAAATGATTATAAACTAGGTTAGGGACATTTAAAATAGTGTTATAGGTGTATTTTGGTATTTTTATTTATTTATTACTAGGTAGATAATGGTTGGACCTATTGGAATTTCGGATAGACACTGAACTTATTTTTATGAAACACTTGTATTATGGAAGATCAACTTACCAAGGATGTGAGACCGTGGTTATTTATTTTTTCATTACAATTTATTTTATTAGATTGTGTAAGATGTTGAGTGTTTTTTTATTTATTTACTCATGGAATGGGATTACAAGATTTTTGAAAACATTAATTATACTTTTTCAAATATGTTTACCTGAAAAATACATTCATGTATATGAGTGGGATAATATATATTTGAATATTTCCTGAAAAAAATATTTTTTGAATTGATTTTCTTGGAAAGATGTTTTCAAACAGTTTTTGGATAATTAATATGTTAGAAATAATTTATTCTATGTTTTCTTGAATAAAATATTAAGGGATTCAAAACTATCTAAAAAAATGGTGGTGTTTTCCCATATATTTATTGATTTGATATAATTATACTTTGTTAGGGAAATATGGATAATGGAATCCCTGGAGTGGGTTATTGAAAATATGAAGCACTCTAGTTATTACTTACTGCTGGAACCATATACCTTTTGTATATTTAGTATATGCATTAGATTTTTGGATATTTTTGATACCTTGAAAATGGAACATAATGGGATATGTATTTCCATGTATAGGTTGATAATCAAAACAACAAATAGTTATTTTTATAGTTTGTGTTTATAGTTAAAATAATGGATTGCTATTGCACAATATGTTTGTATGTACTTTGGCATAGGATCAATTTAATTCATATCCAGGTAATATGGTGTTGAGAGTTGGAATAAGAGTATATGTGTCTTTTATTTCAGAAAGTTAAGTGATATAATAGGTTTTGTTGGATTATATATATGTGTAGTTCTAGTGATATGTGTTTTACATGTGGTATTTGTGATTTATTTTTTACCATAAGTCATACATGGGTAAATATACGTGATATATGAGGTATGAGTATAAATATTGTATTTTTATAAAACCTTTATTGTGGTTTCTAACATTCCATAAAGGAAAAAAGAATTTTAAATTCAATATTATAATATATAGAAAAATTGTTTGTATTTCTTGATAAGGATTAGGCTTTTATACTCACATTTTTTGGATAATAGAGACTGTACATTGATATATCCTGAAAAATACAATGAATGATGTTTTGTGACCATAACTATTTCATAATAACCTAGATAAAATCAATGCATGTGACTTGGGTAGAATTTAAATATACCATTAAAATGAAATTAAGGTAATGAGAATCTGATTTGAATTTGGGGTTGATGGTGTAGTTACAAAAACAAGTAAGGCATATGGGTAAGTGATTCACCCCCAGTTTGAGGTAAACCATATCATTATACACTTTATATTATGATTTTATTATTGGTATAATTTACTGGAATTGGTTTAATGTTTAAAGGTAACATGGGCTAGGAGTTTTTCCTATAGAAAACTGATATTAGAAAATTCACATTGTGAATTGTGGTCTAATTCCGTGAAACTTCCCAGGATTATACCATGGAATTAATTTATATATTTATTATTTTTCTATTATATAGATGAGACAGTATATGATGTGAAATATGTTCATGACATGAATGGGTTTTTTTAATGAAAAATATGAGTTTTTAGTGTGAGTGAACTCTCAAGTAATTGAATACATGAATTCACAATTAATACAATGAATAGTATTTCCCAATCAGTTTTAAAGATTTCAGTGCTAGAAACCCATTATAGATATTATTTTTTCATCATCTGAAATAAAAAATATACCCTTATAAATTTCCAACTATCATGAATCAGCTCAGTATGACATCCAACCAACACTTGAACCATCATACGACATGGTTATATAGCGTTTTGTGATCCCTATGGGATGAAAAACTGTTCATGAGAACCAATGAACTCATTTTCAAATATTTTTACCATAATAATAACATTTAATATTCATGTCTATTAACATCCGAATATTTACATAAAACAATTCATCCATGATCAATAGAAAACTATACCATGCCGAATGAACAAGTTCCATGTAACTTATTATATAAATAATAAACAACCAACTATAAAAAAATGAGTGGAATAATTAAATGAACATAATATTCTTCCTAAAATTAGGTCCAACACCCCCATTTTACTATTACTAACACATGCTTAAATAAAACTTCACTAACATGCATTCCCACCCAAACTAAAGAAGACCTTAATTTTACCTTAATCAGATAATACAAGGTGAACATACATGCATGGGGTATATTTAGACTGTGATTTTATATTCCATGTAGAACTCCACAAAATTTTCCATTCAAATCCATGATAATATAAATAAAAATTATAGTTTGGAATGAAAAAATAAATTTAATAATAAAATTACTTTTACTTGAATGAAAAAAAAGATGCAAGAATAATGGTAAATAAGTAAAAATAGAGAACATGAGCAATGGGAAATCCCTAAGTATATTGGGTTAGTACATGGCTATGATACTTGTGCTCTGATTGATTGATCATGGGAAAAAAGGTCCGTACTCATGAGTGGTCAAATTAATCCCCATAATTATAGTTTTTTAGTGTTGTAACATAATCCATTTAGGTTGGGAAATCCCTACTACCATACATTTCATTTTATTTCCTTGAAGGTATAATGTATTCTGATATTAATCAACCCATATATCAAAAAATAAAATTTTTTCTTTTCAGAAACCAATCCATCACATACCAAACCACGTTATTACCCACTATAGTTATTTTAGAGAAACCCTTTAATGAAACATACAATCACAAATACCATTGAAATCACCCATTTACTCACAAGAAATTATTTAGAAAGTAATTGGGAGTTATGGTATGAAAATTTGAATAATCAAATAATGAAAAAACATGGAACCACATACCATTAATCTTTAATCCACTATAATCTTATAAAAAACTAAAAAGAAATATCAGTGGAGAACCTTCAGAAGAAAAAACACAACAAAAATGTCAAAACCAAGCCAAAAAATGGTATTCAACATACTATAGTTTAACACAACCATCAATGAAAAGGAAAACCAATATTAAAGGGATATAATACTATTATAGAAAATAAGAGACACATAAATGATGATTCTTTAAGGAATCAAGCCCAAAAACACATGAAATATATACAAGTGGGGGTGGAGAAGAGGGCATACATATATAACTGTGGGAAGGTCGAATATAGGAAATGAGGGGATGGAATGGGCTAAAATATTAGAGAGAAAAAATTATAATTAATAAATACTTAAAAATATTGAAGGATGCATGGTTAGGCCACATGGTTTTTGAAACCATAAAAAGAACATTCTGGGAATATACTTAAATATATTGTAGCCACATGATATCGATTTTATGGATTCACAATATTTTCACCAAAATGTGCGGGAATTCTAGAGACACTGACCATGATTTGTAGATTTTTTGGGGTTGGAATTTTTTTTATAAACTATGTGTCAGACCCTTTCTCCACAAGACAAACATCATTCAAGGGGAAACACTCTAAAATGATATACAAAAAATTAAAGGAAAAAAATAAATGAATAAACAAAAGTATCATGTTCATTATTCACATATTTTTATAGAACCCTAAGAAATAGAATATATTTTCCTAGAATAACCTTAATATAGAAATTCAGGACCTGAACTGACTCATCAGTAACATATAAATTGCATTCTAACTCAAGAAATTCTATGTTTAGCACCAGGAAAGTGTGATATGGAATTATTTAATCATAATTTTTGACATCTCCATTAGTGAAATTAAATGGGTTTTAATGGAAAGTTTAGTTTTTAAAGTATATTATGTGAATATAGTACATGATTTATTGAATTTTCAAAACTTTGAAAATACTCATAAAATGTGGATTATTCAGTTCAAATTTGTTAATATTTATGGTAATTAACTTTTATTTCAATTTTTAATAATATATTTTGGTGATATTTTTTAGAAACAGCTTTATCTCTTATTTTTTATTTGAATTTTAGTATTTTATTCTTTCATTTTTCATTTTAACTTTTTTTGGATGTTCTATGTTTTAGTGGCTATAGTTTCAATCACCTACCTGAAAAAATAGCTATATTACCAATCAACAACATAATAAATGTGGCCACGTGAAGCTAAAATTCTTATTTATAAAATTTCTATGTCGAAGGAATCAACTACATAGATACTTTACTATAATAAAAAATGGTTATATCAATCATATTTGACAATGTTGTGAAACAAGGTCACAACAACCCAAGGAAAACTTTCATCACTCTTTCACTCTATAGTGATAATAGTGTGTGATTTTAGGGATCATGAATCTACTAATTGATCTAATGTGTGGGTCTTTTAGAGAATGATTGAATTTGGAATGTTCTTGAATATTATTTTTGTTGAAATATATTTTTAATACTAGGGATGTGAAGATTGATTGTATTTAATCGTGTGAAATTGGAACTATCAAATGAAGTATATTGAACATGAATGTGAACATAGATAATTAGGAAGGGTAACATGGAATACGTTAGGGAGCCTACCCAACTGATAAATATGATAAATCCATTGAATATGGGGTAAAATGTGCTATTGGGATCCCATTGTGAGTATTTGAGATGAACGAATTGGGAGTGTTTCTATAAATGAAACCAAATCAATAAGTTTTATTCATATTAATTCACACATATTCATGGATGAAGAAATTAAAATAAGGTGACCTTGTCAAGAAATGGGCTCCTAGTTGTGAGGGGAATATTTATCTCAAATGAAAAATAGAACATTTGATTTATAATAAAATACTTTTCAGGTATATCATCTAAGTGGGAAGTGAAATACATGTTAGAGGAATCTATGGTAGAGTTAAATTCATTGTTACTTGCATTATAGATCCAATTACACTTTTTTCTCTCTGGTCTATCCTATTAAAACTGGGAAATGAGTCTTTTTGATGTTTGGAAGCATGATCAACTTAGATAGAAGGCAGGGTAAAATATTTCAATGGATTATTTGATGTTATCATGGGCATCATGAAATAAATTAACCCTTAATCGATTTTTAATGAACCTTTTAATGTATTGAATTTACATGGATTTATATGGATTAAGTATGGGAGAGTTTGGTGTGGTTCTATTTTTAGACATTCCCAAATCTCTTTTGGTGAAATTAAATGAGTTTCTTGAATAAGTTGATTTTTAATAGAGATTATTTGAATATAGAACATGTTTGGATGAATCATCTATTATTTGAAAATATTCATAAAATGTGTATTTTTAGTGTCGATTATTTAATTATATGGGTATTTAAATTCCAAATCATTTAAAAAACTAATTATTTGGATATTCATTTTAAAAGGGTTTTTTGTCAACTTGTTCCAGATTTCACTTTTAGTTTTTGATTCATTTGAAATTCATTTTCCCAATTATGGATATTATGTATTTTTAGTGGTTTATATGGTTATCACCAACGTTAAAATAAATTCCTTCATTCAAAGTTAGATACATATGAAAAATAGATACGTAAATAAAAAATTCTTATATGAAAAATATAAATGTTGAAGGAATAAAATATATAGATGCTTTCCTAGAATAGAAAATTCCTATGTTGGTCAGATTATGCTATGTGGCATGTCAACTATAGGAAGGGATTCATCTATGTCAATAATTAGATATTTGGTTCAAATTGTTATATGGGGAATCGTTTATGTAGGAAGAATGGAAATGTTACCAATTCAGCTACGCCATTCAAAAATGTTTACATGGAAAAAATGGCTATGTAAGAAAGAAGAAAACATGGGAGAATGAGAATATGGTCTATTCACCTATGTCATTCCTTTAGTCAGTGGGGAATCACATTATAAGGAGGGAATTATGATTTTTTGATTCTATAGATGATGAAATCCTAGAAGTTTCTCTAATATCAAAATAGAAGGACAAAAATTTGGTTAAAAATGTACTGTATTAGTTTCAGATAGTTTTTTGGATGAGAAATTATGTTCACCGAGGCATTCCACAAAAGATTTCATACCATATTTTGGATCTTATTACACTATATTTGATGGAAGAGAAGGTGTTATCATCTAATTTTTGATAGTCTTACAGATTGTATGAGAATTATAGACACCTCTGGAGATGTATTATAACTCATTCCCCCATGGTCCTAGAGATGGGTCCCATTAAATACTTTTTCCTAGTTCTATTTACTATAAAGTTGTTTTTTTAAATACTTGATTGTTCTCATCATTCCCTCTTAAATTTATCGTGATCTCAGACCTTTGAAAATGAAGTGATTATTTTCAAGTCATGTTTGTGGAATTGAATCTCCAATTCTACCTAGATGTCCACTCATCATACAAAACACTATTCTTTTTATTTACTATTGGATGATAATGAATCTATAAGTGGAGAATTGAGAGGGAAAACACCCAAGGGATGTTTTAGTCACTATTTCACTCTTTCTTGAAAGAGGTGTGTGATTCAAGTGATCGAACATCCACTGAGTGAGGTCTTTTGATGGTTTAGTCTATATGAGGTCAGTGATCGGTATTAGACAAGTGGATTGACTTGAATCTAGGAATGTTTTTAATAATGAATATTATATTCATTATCCATTCCTTATCATTCTAATATCTATCCTTTATTCTTCATTGGTTCATCACTATATTCCCAATTATTAAGTGTTTTTCATAGCTTTTATCATGATTTCTTTGGATATCATTTTATATTTAAAAACACAAAAAGAGTATGCAAGTGACCACTATAACATTCAACACTACATCTTTGAGATATACAGTCGAGTTGGAAATTTTTCTATATTTAAGTTTATAATTTTATTTTCATCCATCCTCATTACATGTTCATTACCCTAAAAGGGTATGGATTATACCTATTTAACACAGATATGTAATAAATGATGTGAATTGACCTCAATTTATAAGACAATGCAAAACTATAAATGTTCATAATGATTCTCTTAGTAATTTAAAAATTTATGAACTACCACATCCTTTGCATCCATTGAATCTGGAGACAGTGACGAATCATGTTAGTTGTCTCCCATAAAAATACATAACAATCCAATAATTATTTCAACGGTAATCATCGATGATCAGTATTGGACTCATAATGGCTCCATATTAAAAACAAGAAATTCTTGATTGTATGTATCTTCCCCATCATCTCTTATATGACACATAGTTCCACTAAGGATGTTTTTCATACTTCTATTTAATATAGAGTAGACTGACATGGTCAACCATGAAATGAATTAAGAGAATCCATCATAATCATGTATTTGAATATATTATTATAGTAAAAGTACTATAATATGTGATGGTTTCCCTACAAGACTCTATGGTTTAACATGTAGGCCTAGAGCATGTCTTCTAGGATAAGGTGAATGCACTCTATTTGGATCCTTTTTTAGGATTATATGTCATTATGAGTTAAATATATAACCCCATTTCCCTCTATTAGACCTCCTCCCCTGAGGTGTGTGGGGTATCCTAATAATGTAGTTCAGAGATACCAAATCCCACTTCTAGGTAGGAATAAGATGGTTTTGTAGTAGGCATATAGGTCTCTGGTACACAGTTTTAACCTTTAGATAAGTGTAAAAAGGGATAAAAAGTCATATATATTTAATCTCATACCTAGACCCTAGAGTTAGTGATGTGAATCACAAATCATATTTGTGGGTCTTGGATAGATAGACTATTGAGACTAATGGAATTCATAAATTAGAACCTTTTATAGGGACAACAACACAACTCTATGACCTCTAATGTGGAAAATCAAATCTAAAATAAAGGACTTTTCTCTTTGATGCTCCTAAATATTTAAAATCCAACTATAATAATAACATGAATCATAATTTAGATTCTCATACATAATCGAAATTAGAAGATATGGTGATTTCTAGAATATGACCAATAATTTACTTCCACTCCGTTTCTTAGCCTCTAGGTGAATCCACAAAAAAATCACCATTAGTTCCCACTCATCACCAGACTCCTTCCGATAACCCGAGGCTGGATAGGGGTACATGTTCTGTAACACCCCAAGCTTCCTCGGTATGTTTCCTTTCGAATAATGCAATGACGTGCATTGTACGCAACTTCGAGATTTTAACACACCACAACCAATCGAACTAGCCATTATGAATAGTAATACCTACTTTTTGAAATTATATATATTTTATATTTCAAAATGGACTTCATTTTTGGATTCGGAATATCGAATTTAGCCTAAGGTGAAATTTTGGTACTTTTCGGATAACTTTCATATTTTGATGAATAGTGAAAATTACTAAATTTTAATTAAAAACAACTTTTTTAATCAAAATAATTAATAGTGATAAATTGTGAATTTGAGTGGTTTTAAAGTATATTTAGAATATATTTTTACCATTTAATATAATGTTGGTCATTGGACATAATTTTACAATTAAACCGAACATAAACAAGTGTCAATCTTTTGATAGTTATTATCTCTTAAAAACACGCTTTTTGTTTTGACAGCGGGAATTAATTTTAAATTAATTTCTGCCACTTCTGTGTTATGAATTTAGAAAAATGGATTCCATATTTGGAATCAGGATGTCCAAATTGTGTAAATAGGTAACTTTTATTTTTAGACATTTTGAATAATTACTGCGGTAAATATTTTATTTATCATGGTTAAGGGTAAATCCGGTAAATAAGGGTTAAAAAAAAAATATTATAATAATAATAAATTACCCTAAAATGTGTCTTAACCCTATTGGTGGATACATGGTCGACCATGGGCATCTTTGGGTCAATTTTGGGACCCCATGGATCCACTTGTAAGTGATAATGACACTTTATATTAATTAAGTTAAAATGATTACAAAAATGACAAAAGCATATATCTTTTAGAAAAACAATTGTTACATTGGGTTATATATGCTGGAGTTTAGATTATAAATATTCATTAGAAAGCTAAAAATATTTACTACATAATTATATTTTATTTATAATTTTTTGACATTAAATAATTTATTTTATTTATGACACAATGATGATGCAGTAATTACTAAAATACTAAAAAATTAACATAATTGATATTATAAATACACAAATAATTATAATATTAAACTTTTAATGAATTAAACAAATTTTCTAAAATAATATGATATATTAGGATTGATTTATTTGACTTTGTTCGAAGTAATCAATCTGTTATGAGTTTCACAAAAATCAACTAGTGAATAGTGTCAAAATTGACATAAAAGAGTTCTTAAAACAAATATTATATTATTAATTGATATTAAATTCCTAAAAATCTAAGGTTCGGCCAAGAGACTTATATTATGATAGGTTAATCATTAATGGACCACTTGGGGGTCTTTTGGATTTATATAGTAAGTTTATTAACCATATTATATAAAAATACAAAGAGACATTGTAAAAGTGAAACTAATTAACTTAGAGTTAATACTTAAAGATAAGGTTAATATAAGTACCCAAACCTGTCTAAATTCTATTGGATGAGTTGTTTTCGACCTATCCCCACCTCAACCTTTGAATAGTCAACTTTGGAGCCATTGGAAACCGAATATGAATTTATTATAAATTAATATTTCTAGCTTTTCCAAAGGTGCCCCTCACCCCTCTTATAAAAGGGAACTCCTCCTTCTCATTTCCTCACACCTCTCAAGCCACTTGGCTCGTCCAAACTCTTCCCAACTAAGCTCCCCACATCCCTCTCCTCCTCCTTGAAGCTTCCCCTTAGGCAGAAAGCATTTCAACAAGTCCTTTGGTTCCAACCAAAGTGAGTTACCTAAATTAAAGGTAACGATTTCTCTTAAATTATTTTCATTTATTTTGCTTCTTCAACCCCCAAGCTCTTTTTATTTCCCTTCTTTTGTAACAACACCAGTATCCTCAATATACTAGGATGTTGTTATAAGAAGTATTCAAACTACACATACACAAAACTCCATCTAATGGATGATGAACATAATGTTTCTGTGGATGGCAAACTAACGCCTCACGAAACGATGATTGTTCAAAAACATCTTACCGCCTCTCATGGTGGCCATTATGATGGAACTGTAATTAAATATGATATTAATTATATATATTTTATATATAAGCTTATGTAATTCCATTTTATTTCATACCATTATTCGTTTCATGTCGTATATACATACGATAATTTCATTTGAGGAAGTGCGGACTACCGCCCCCTTAAAATGATATGACTCGTTCATACCACACATGGAACGTATAAAGGATGGTGTTAATGAACTTAAGTAACATATATAAAATATTATATTATACTGGAATAGTAATATACCTATGTATCATTTGGATTCGATTCTTTTAAAATAAAAAATTAAATGGAAGTAGCGTTCGTGCGTACGTACGGACTACCGTCTCCACGAACGCGATGAGATTCATTATCCATCGTATCCATTCAAGTATAATTATCATTTAATGATTTAAAATGTTGTTTAAGGACTTGATATCATTCTGGATATGAATAAGATACAACAAACATGACTTATGTAACAAAACATATAAAAGAAAATGAGTAAGTTAACACCCGAAACGGCGTTAATACTAAGATATTATTAACAAATCAATGTTAAAAGATCATATATGATATCATATTAAAGAAAATGATTCTTGTATTATTCAATAATAATTATTTCACCATTATACAGGAGGTAAACCTACCATCGACCAAGGAAAAAGTACAAAGTAAGGGTTTTCTTATCTCACTTTTAATTCCGTGAGAATTCCATTGATCACCACTTAATTATTGCATGTGGTGTATGTGTACTGCCCATGATCGTATTCATTGTGTAATATACTTTAATTTATGGGTATTTACATCATCATTGTATGATACTTCTTTCATGGGTGTATGTTTCGTAAGTTACCTAATCGATAAGGGAATTTGAGATTTCAATTTCCACTCATTTGGCTTTACACATATTTCATTGATTATATTACCCCAAGATTATGTGTGGAATCACTATTCATTTGATTATGTCATAATTTCAACTCCCCTTCCTGTGGATAGAAGTTTGATACACATAATCACTCCATTGGTAATTCTCAAGTCATTGATATGAATTTGATAAGAGTAATTTTAACTCATTCTCCATTTGTTGAGTTAAACATCCAATTCGTTGGTATTGTTTTTTACAAGAATATGTGTGAATGTCCTTTGATTGTTTTACACTGAATATCCAATCATATTTAGTGTATTTATATTTGTCACACATAATTATGTCATTGATTTATCCTTAACCTAAGGATACAACCTTTTTGAGAAATTTAATCTCAATTTACATTCCATTGAGACTTCTTTGATGATATACACCAAATCACTTCTATGTGGTGTATATAATGTACTTTGACATAGTATATCATGAATTCCTTTATTCTCATGATATTACAATGTTTTGATTACCTCAATTATTTGTATTCAAGTGTCTCTCTTTTGGTTAGAAACTCTAACCAAAATACCATTTTAAAATGTTTTAAAGAATTGTTCTTCTAAATCATGCTCATTAATGTCCATATTTTAAAAATGGTTTTAAGGATTTATTTATATGGACATTAAAGTTTTAAAATTAAAACTCCTTTTAAAAGTTTCAAAGTGGTATGGGACACTTTGATTCAAAAATATACTTTTAAATGGCTTCTTGACAAATAGTGTGACTTTTAAATGTTTTCAAGAAAAGGGGGATATTTCTCTCAAATAGTTTTGATGATTATTTTCATCTATGTCAACATCCTTCATTATTATTGATTGAGGTTAATGTGATACAATACAATCTTCCATATTGTATCGAATGAATTATGTTTGACTGTGGATGTGCTATTTTTATACCATTCATGGTTTGTGGTGAAAGTATTGACATTTCGTATGCTAGTTTAATACAAATGTTTACGTTATGTTTAAACCTTTTCATATGGGAATGCATTGGACTTAATAAGTGACGGGTGGAGCCCGCTATAGCTCCTCGATGCATCGGTAGGTCTCATGAGACAAACTAGTGTCTTGGCACAAGGCCTTGGCAAAATCTTATTTGTAGTCTTGGCACGAGGCCTTGGCTATGTGGTTATGATAGTCTGGCATTATGCATTCCATCATTATGAAAGTGGTTATTGATATTGCATGTGATCATTCGACTAGTAGAATATCCATGTGAGTAAGTAAATGGCATTATTTCATTTTACTTTTGCCATACTATGTTGAAGTTCAATTTTAAAAGGCTTTTGTTTTAGTTATAAATTGCCTTAAGTGTTTATGCTTATTTATGAAAGCTTCTGCTATAATGTTATCCTTACTGAGCATCCGAGCTCACCCCTTTCAATGTTTTATTTTTCCCAGGATTATAAAGAAGTAATTTATGAATGACCTGCAGGGATAGTATGAGGGGATATGAAGACAGGATGTTTTTTTTATGATGTAATGTAAAAATTTATGGATGTATCTAGTTATTCCAAGGCTACTAAACTAATCGGTCTTTCGAGACTTGATCTTTCTCATGATCATGCCAATGTTATGTAATAATGCACCGACTCTAGGTAATTAGGGTCGGGGCGTTACATGTTCACTTTTGATTCTTGTCCTACAGGTTTGGGTTGTGTGGTGATACGGGGTGACAATGACTATTGCAAAATAATTACCCAACCCATGGCCTCAAAATCATGGTAGTGATGCATTACCTAATATCCCAGAGACATTGTCTTTTCAAGGATATGTTTAATATCTAATAAGAACACAAAATATTTAGGTTTATACTCTCCTAGAAGGATTTTGAATTTAGGAAGCAATGACACCCTACAAGGTTATAAACATCATCCCTAAGGATTGAAATACTACATTTCCCATTAATGGGGTGTAAATGATGATGTGAAACCCAAGAAGTAATCATCACTTCCTCAAGCCCAAATTCCTTTGAGAGAGTATACACCTATTTATTTATTGGTCTCAGTAGATAGTATACATCTCTTTGAAAATATAGTGGAACTAGGATATAAGTTAATGAATCACTTTCATGAGTTTGAGGTCATTGATTGAATAATTATTTTCTTATAGTTAGAGTTGGTTAGAGGAAAAATTCACCACATAGTCACCCCATATCTACACACATCCCAAACCCATGCCCAAAAATCATAATTTTCCATGTACCCTTTTCCATTATTAGGTATGATTAAGACAAGGGTTTCTTTCAACCATCACATGTGGTCCCCAAAATATTCTTGTAAATATATAATTCATGTGAACTTTACCCAATTTTGGGTGAAGGATTTCATAGGTGATGAAAGCTAAGAAAAATCTCTTACAAAAATCCAGTAGTACTTTTCTAGGCCTAGAAAACTTATGATCATAAAAAAATTACATATCTCCTCCCATGAAATCACTTCCATTACCTTTTATATGTCAATTGTAACCCCCTTGTTTTTAGATCATATATCGTAGAAAATTAAATTTTTTAATAAAAAATCTTATATAAATAAAATTGGAATAAATTTGGTGGAATCACAGTGTTACAATAATAATACTCAAAAAAATATTATAAATCACTTTCCATATTGAATAGACCAAATTTTTTTCCAAAAACACCATGAAAATTGATTCGAGGTATCTATGGAACACCCAGATCATAAGACCCATGAAAACCACCTGGGAAGTTTTCAATCCAATGGAATGATCTAATACTCAAAATGGATATATATCCATTAGAAAGTTATATATATAACATTAATTTCTATCACCATGAGATGGTGATACCCTAAATATAGTTCTACCATTGAAAACCACATATCCCTATTGATCTCATCAAGAAGATCATGAATGTAGAGAAATTGGAATTTATTTTTTGATGGTGACCTGATTCGTCTTTTGACAGTTGATATAGAGACAATGAGATGCATTTAATTTCATAGAAAATAAAAATATATCTGCCCATGTAGAGGAACCAATGTGGATAAAACCTTTATATTCCCAATCCCATATTCGTATCTTCAACTCCCTCAACTAGGTTGTGGCCTTGTGAGTGAGGGAGGATATATCAGTTGTGTCCACGATGCCAAACAGATGGTGACCGGTACATCCTATTTAAAAGTTAATACTAAAAAACTCCTGTAATACATCAATAAATTAACTCAACATGGTATTAAACACACTCTAAAACATTTACGAATCATTCTATTATAATAGTTATGATACCTAGAAAGTAAACCTTCCTTACACCAGAAGTGGAGGTCCAGTTCATCCAAACCCTCGATCCTATTCTCCCTAAATGACCTGAGTGAACCTGTTAGGGGATATTAAATTCACACACTAATGACAATAGTTGATGTGGGACTTGATTAAAATCATCAAATCCATCAATAGGATCATGTCGAAGAGGTCCATCTCCAGGAGAAGTAAATCCGAGTTCTTCTCAACCATGCATAATGAGAGAAGAAAAGATTGGAATTAAAATCCCAAATTATTCCTTATGTTAGGAGTCCTTACAATCTCAATTGAGAATGGAAAAATCTTGGTATCTAGTTTTAATAAATCTAAAAGTTTTGAACAAATGATTGACATAGAATCACATGTATCAATAAAATTAATTACAATAGTTGATTAAATAAGAATGATACCCAAAAATATCTCCTAGACTATATCATATTTTACTGGTGCCTAGCCAATAACACGATTTTTATTCATGTGGATGACTAATGACCTATGGATCTAACTAAAGCTAACACCACCGAAAATAATACCCATACATGCCACCATGTCTACCCTAATGAGATCTCAAACCTATGGATTCATTAGACTGGTCTATTTTTTCCCTGAAACAATAGATCTTGAACCACTCAAAGAATAAGGGTAACTCTTATAGAACCTTTATAGATGTTCCTTGTATCTACAAATGAGGAATAAATAACAAAAACCACATAGCCCTAAAAATATTACACTAGTAGAAAACAATTGTTCCACCACCTACTTATAATAGAAAATGTGATTGGGGTGGATATCTAAAGATATTATAGTGATTATTACCTTACTCTTAATTGTTACTATAATTTTTTGAAAAGACACTCCTACTAAGGTCTATGACATGAAGTAACCCAGATAAGCCTAACAAGTTGGCCTAGTCAATATCCACCATCAAATATCATTCAACCACCATCGAATACATCTTCAACATAAATTGAATGAGATGAAGTATATTGTCATGTAGCTTCCCCATTTCAAACCATTGGGATTTCATCTTCTAATTGGTTACATACTTAAGAGAAAATTGGACTAGATCCTTGATGCAACTAGCACACTTCATTACCGAATTCTCTCCCATATGGAGTTATAATAATTCTCAAGACATAGAGTAGGTTAAATTTTCATGGTTTTAATACACATTTAATATGTACTTGAGGTCCATTCATCCCATTTTCTAATATTATTTAGCTTGAACCACTAATACCCACCCCCAATGAATTGGGAATTCTATCAAAATCAAAGAACACATTACCTTAACAACTTCAACAGACCCATGTAACTTGAATATCCTATTATTTTTATACACCCAATCCTTCACTTTCTATATATCAATTGTTCCCATGAATAGAGGGGGATTATACTTAAGGAATTGTTGAGCCTGATCGTCGGGAAATCACATATCACATTCCTCGACTAAGCATTACCAGATATCACTCTATAATCCACAGATCGATCATGCTAGACCACTAACTGAATAAATATATAATTGACAGGCACCACATTACTTTCTCTAACATCCATTATTGGAATTACAAGAGGCCAACAAGGTGGTATAACCCTACAAAAGGCAAATAACAAATGACAGAAAATGTTAGTATATGAGTCCACATAAATTCATGTAAATAACATGATAAAAAACACATGTAAATTAGAATAAGAACAAAACAACTCAAACAATAATTAAAACCCATAAACACTATCATGGTTACCATGGCCAGTATCCATCTTCTGTGTTAGACATTTTGGAGGATTTAATCCAAATCTATGAAATTCCATGGGAACCCATGCCCATTCTCGAGATGTGTTTTCTAGATCCCCACTTGTAACTAGAACCTTATGCCTCGATAGTTTTAGATCTAGTCTATCTTGACATTACCAAATTATATGGCCTATAGAAAAGGGGAAATAACCATTAATAACATTTTGTAATGAACCAGCCTAAGCTGTAATCCCACATGACACTTGAACCTTGCTATGGCATAGTTCTAAGGGAATTATACATCCCCACAAATAGGAAACTAGAATTTGAAAATTGAATAAATACTTTGGGAAGAATTTCCCTATAATAATAACAATGACTATACATTTCTAATAACATTTATACCATTATATAAAAAATGATAACTATCATATATAAAAAATAATACCTAGGAGTATACAAAAGATCCAATTTAATAGTAACATTTATAATTAAACAAAAAACATAAAAAATTAGCCGTCCAACAAAATAAACATAACACTCCTCAAAGAATTATGGATAACACTCACAATGTCACCACTGTTAATGCATTCAAAAAAAAAACACCGGTAGCAAGAGTACCCATTACCACCAAAAGAGGTCCTTCATTTAACAAAATCATACAATATAAGTTCTACATGCACCTATGGGGTGTATTTAGGTTGTGATCTCACTTTCCCATCACAATACAACCATGTGTTCCACGCATTTCAATTATAGTAAAAAAATAAAATGTCTAGTTCAGAAATAAATAAATGAATTTAATTTTAAAAAATTACACAACATTAAATGAATGATAAAATATGTGAGAATAAATTGAAACAAGTGGAAACACAGAATTACCACCATGGAAAATAGCTACGTATATTGGGATATTAGGGACATAGTACCCTCATACTCTCAGTGATTATCCTAGATTTGATGATCTATTCCCCCTCCAAATCTAGAATATTCTCATCATCATAATATAGTTAGTGTTAAAACGCAATCCCCAAGGTAGCTCAGACCATTTCTTGTATTCTTTTCCAATTATTCCTACCTAGGTAGCCCTAATACCCATATTATTTACCCCATTTATCAAACCATTAAAATACCCTTTTTTCTGAACCAAGCCCTCATATACAAAATAACATCATTAACCCTCTCATTCATAGGGGATAAGCTTCTTTAATAACATTAAACACCCCAAAAACATTTAGAAAAATTATTCAAAAAAACAATTTAGAAAGAAAATGGTAGTAGAGTAAAGAACATTTAAATCATCAAATAACAAAATAACATAAAACCACCCATCATTCCTCTTGAGGCCACCAAAATTTAGTTGGAATCTACAAGAAATTATGAGTAGATACCCAATGTAATTATGGAAACACAATATGCATCAAAAAACAATCCAAATAATTTATATTCAACCCACAACATATCCCAAAAACCATTGGAGAGAAGGAATCCCCAGAAAAAAGATAGAGGAGACCAATGTGATAAGAGATGAGACAGTAAAATGATTATTTAGTGAGGAACCAAGCTTAATCCACCCACGACATGTTTCCAAGAGGGTGATAGAGAAGAGAGGAGGTGTACATAGTCCTATGCGGGTCGAATTGGGGACATGAAGGGGTGAAATGGGTTAAATATACTTTGATACCAATTTTAATGGCCTAGTATAGACTACCATCACTATATTGTCTACATTGGCCCCTACCCACACAGTTTTTCTTTCCCTGGGCTCTAGTCCCCAGGAATCCTGGAGGAAGAGGCCTTAGGATGGAAGAGGAATCCACACCACCATATAAAGGGGTGCTTTGTGATCCTCTTACATTGATGTGGGATTGACACAATCCTCCCCCCTATAAGGGACAAGTTCCCTCTTTGTCTCATAGAATGGAAAATTTCTTTGATACCATTACTAATAGCCGATGTTATCCAATGATCATGCTAGTGTCTTTTTTGGAACAAGCCTGGACAATTGTTCTTTCCCTGGGATCTAGCCCTTAGACATACCACCACCAAGAAAAGTTCTCATGATGGGAGAGGTATCTACACAACCTTATAAAGGGATTATTCAATATCCTCCTACTTCAATATGGGATTACCATATACGAAAATTAAATATCAAAATATTTGGAAACTATATAGGATATAGGGTTTTGATATGTGGTTTTCTAAAACATTTGAATACTATGTGGGTGAGTTTGTCCTAACTGATGGAGGCCCCATACTTTGGGCTATGTGATTTCATAATATTTTCACCAAATCATTCACCTAACTATGTGGGTATTCTAGAACAGTTCTCAAATACACATGTTTTTATGGGGATAAAGCACAGTTTCAATCGACCATGCGCTATACGTGTTCCACCCATATCTAATAGAAACATCCATTATTTAAGGAAAACTCCCAAAAGGAGTAATGGAATAAAGGAAATCAAATAATTAATTAAAAATACCTGAAAATTAGACTTTTTTTTGACAACAGATATCTTTATTTTCTAGAATTTTATTCAAATAATTATTTGGGAGTCTAATTAAAGAAATAAAATTTTAAAATTTCATTCTTCCATATTGTGTTTGATCTCATGGGGATTCCATGAATTGAACCATTGATCGGGGTGTAATAACCATTTTATTGGTGTTTTGATTATGTTGATGTTATCTTCTTAGGTTTTGATAGATGATCGTAAGGAGGATGTCTGATTCATGGAATTACCATTGGTCTATTAAACCAATTAACACGTGGTTGGTGTATTCTCTCTTAATATGCTATTATCGAACATAATGTATTGATATTTTATATAATTTTATTCTCCTTTGTTTGAATTCCCTTGATAAATATATTATCAATGTCCATTTTTTATGTGATTCCAATCGGGTTGTTTTTAATGTTGAAATTCTAATTTTAATAAAATAATTAATTGGGGGATTGCGAAAACTATGTTGGCATGTGTTCATGTGAAAATGGGATGGTTCATGATCATGCAGTACCACTATAAAAGTGGGATGAAGAATGGTCATGAAGTACAATCATCAATCTATCCCACCATTCTTGAGTATTTGGATGTATGTGTTGTTTGCATTTGTGATTAATAAAATTATTCTTCCACATAAAAATAAATGGTTTTAAAATTATAATTTATTTTTTTCATCAAAATTGTTTATGATTTAGATAAAATATTCTAATCATATTCTCTACTAATTTTATAAAATACGGAAAAAATTTCGTATCCCAAAGGAACGTGTGGGGATGTGTCTCAGGATTATCTACTTAGTTTTAGGCTCTCCCCTACCAGGTAACATTGGTGCATTTGAAGATTTCACCAACAAGAATATGCTACAAACAAACTGTGTTTATCAAAAACTAGGGATTTAATAGTGATAGTTGATTGAGCTATTTTAAACCCCCTTTGTCAGTGATAGAAAAATTTTTATTAAAGGGGGACTTTAAAAAATTTAAAAAACACTTATAAAGGGGGACTATAATCAGAGCTTTATTACTTTCATTGATAAATGGTATATTTAAAAAATTATTAAAATTAATATATAAATATATGAATATATTTATATTGATATAAATTGAATATATATATATTTTTTAAATATGTTTTATATATGGATAAATAAGAAATTACCGAAAATAGATAATACATTTAGTACAAATTTCTTATAAGATAATAAAAAAATGTTTCTAATTAATAATTTTATAATTATTATCGAGTAATAATCATTAAATAACAATTTGAAAATAAATCAATTCAAAAACTTTAAAAAAGATCTTAAACTAGTTGAAAATGTAACTCGAATTTCAAACAGTCATATCTTTTAATTCATATGTATGTTTGGACTCTACTATATATCTAATCAAATATTATGATGAGCTCTACTACCTAATAATGATCAAAAAACCCTGTACACATTTTTCGGGTCTATAGAAGGCCCAAAAGGCCTCCAAAACTGAATTTTTATTTGGCATAGCCCAATATTTTAACATTTAAAGAAATTTGAGCCTCATTTAAGGGGTTTTTTACCATTTTTATAGGGGGTTAAATTAATTCATGGGGTTAAAATTAATATTGTTATTATTTGTTTGAAATTCATTCTTTTTTAATATTTTATTTTTATTTATAATCAAATATATAACTATATAGACCTGTTTTTTATATTCAAGAATAAAAATATAAACATATTTACAAATAAAATATATTTATCAAAATATAAACCTTCTATAAATTAAAACTAATGTCAATATTATTTATAATAATTTTTTTTGAAAATTTATATACCTATAAAATTAATGTATTTATAATATATATATATATAGTTGCGTGTGTATTGAAAAACAGACACACACACACACACAGATATATATATATATATATATTCTAATATATGTATATAAGTATTAATATATAATATATGTTAATAAATATAAAATATGTGTAATTGATTTTATAGATTCAAATATGTATATATATATATATATCTTTTTATGGTTTTATAAACACACAGATACACATAAACACAAAACCATATTTTATATAAGTATTTAAATAAATAAATAAATTTATATAAATATATAATTTTTTTATAAATATATAGATATAAAATGTATCTAAATGAATATATATATATATATATATCATTATATGGAAATTAAAAATATATAGCTGAATGGAAAATTTACTAGTGTATAAGTAGGAGGTCTGAAGTTCGAAACATACTATAGTCATGGGTACATGTGGGAGGGTAGAGAAATGATAAAAATGAGGGTAGTTGATTAAAAAAATTATCCCTTTATTTTCATTGCCTTTATTTAATATTTTTAGAACCATTATAGGGTCCATGAAAATGGATAATAAATGTATCTTTTGACGGTCCTAAAAGGGCTAATATAGGTCCCCTTTATCGTGGCTAGAAAATCACTGATAAAGGCCTCCTTATTATGTTCATTTATACCCATGTAAAAGGGGACATTAATAGTTCTATTTACTACCATTATTAAATCCATCCCTTTAACATCTCTCGCATTATTATCACTTCTATAGCAATGATAAATCTCTTTTACTAGATATCTTCATTGCCCAATTTGTGGTAGTGATATCGGGAAGAGGATGGTTTTGTGCTTCTGCAGTGGCCTTTATCGACCTTATGATTTTGTTTAGTGGTGTTGGAGTTGTAGAATGTCTACATCCTAACATATGGTGGTTCCACAGGCATACCAAAGACATCATTTCATGGATTATTTTTCTTGAAATTCTTTTCTTTATATTTTTCCTAATTTTGGTCTGTTATAATTTTTATGGGAATTATATTGAATAGAATGGTTTATCATGCATCATATAGTTCATATTGGTTGTCATTTTTTCATCTATGGTTTTTTGTTTCCTATGGAAAATCATTCCCAATATCTACATATGCCCTTGGTATTTATTTCGATCAATTAGTGTCTTGGGTATGTAACCTAAGATTAGTATAAATCAGTCTCTTCTCATGAAAATGATTTAGAGAGGGATATTAAAAAAGGCATTATTATATTTCGAACCTTGATCTCCTTTGGTAGAAAAAATATAGTAATATCGGAAAATGAATTTTATTTATTCAAAATATATATCTAACTTTTTTATGTTGATCACATCATTACCAAGATTGAATGTATAAAATGGTGTTCTAAGGGACTTATAAGAATGTTCTTAACTCATCATAATGGGTTTAAATAATGTGTGTCGCATATCATACATTAAAATTGAGACTCCCCACTTAGACATCATTGCTTATCTACTATTTTATGGTTTTAAAAAAAATATTATAATGGTGGAAATGAATGATTTTCCAAATGATATTCTTTGTGAACATTATTTATAATGATTCTTAATTTTTAATAATTCAGTTCCATGATAGTGATAACTATATATTTTTCTATTATGGGTATAGAAAATTGAACATAGTAGACACTATAAGTATTTTTTAGAAGAAGATGCCGAAAATGTGGTTTCACTAGAGTCACAGGAAAACTAATAACTAGTATAGAGCCTAGGGCATTACGTTCAAGATACCAAATGAGGAAATCAAATTGATGAACCAATAAAAGGGTATAATTTGGTATTATTCTATGTAAACAAACTACCTATTTATCATGTGAATTAAAAAATTAAAAAATTAAAACTGTTATTTAAATGAATGAATATAATCCTCTATTTTATTTTCATAATGGCAAAGCAAAAGGTAATTATAGAAACCAATATTTCATAACATCTTTCACTACAACAGTGATATTTATCTATCCTACAAAAATATATCATGTTAATATGTTAAAAAAACATTAGTACTTTTTTTAAAAATAATTATATCCCCACAATTTCAAGATATTAAGAACAAACGTATTTTTTAGCTTATAATATGAAAACCTATGATTGAAAAAGTATATAACTAATTTTATGAACATGTTTTGTTCTTCAATGAAATTAGTAACAATATTATACCTAAAGAAACAAATCATTATGTCAAGACTTCAATCAATTATTGTATCTAAAATAGTTTCCCTCTATACTAAAAATTATACGATGTAGGTAAATAAAGAGATAATTATGGAAATAGATCATGTTGGGAATCCTAATAGATATAGTATGTTAGTTTCGATGAAAACATTTGGGAAAATTATTACAAGAAAAAAAAATGGCAAACTTTTCTCAATGTGGTCGAACAACTCAGACACAAACTTATTAATTAGTTAACTTTCCATGAGATCTCATAGAATACTAGGTTATTTCTATTTCAGTACACTTATGCATAGGATCAATGAATGCACTACACCACTACGGTATTTATCCCACTGTGAAAATAAAGGTAATATTAATATATATTTTCCTAGACATAAAAAATGAGAAGGTGTAATCATATAAAATCTACCTAGGTTATTTAATGTGTGGACAAAAAAATCCCATCAGAATAGTTTTCATCCATAGACTTATGTTAACTAGGAATTATCCATGCACACTTCAGTTGTACAGTCAATAACTCAGCAAGGATATAATATCCATCCTATTATTTATTAACATCAACTTTATGGTGGAGAGTACGTTATCATGAGTGAGAAACTTGGTCCCTCAATGATTTAAGGACCCATTTTTTGAAATTGACCCTTCTGTAAGTCATATGTAATACTGGTGCGTCAGATTCTTTCATTTCTTCTTATGTTTTTAAAAATATGGTATATAAATAAAAAAGTCACTTCATATCATGATTATCATCTAAAACATTATATGTATTTAGTACAGAGGATTCAGAGGCCCAACATGTTCTATAATTATTTATATAATATTGTTTCTTTGTGAGTTTAAGATATTGTAAGTGGATTTTATGTTCTTTTTTGTGGATTGGATGGTGTGATTTGAATACCATATCGACTTCATTGGTCATCAAATGAGTTTTACATCTTCAAATGGACTTCTTCATATACTTATGTGGGGTTCAGATGTAAACATAGGAAATCATGACCTTTAGTAATAGTGCATAGTGAAATACCTGGCCAGTTAGTGGTAATTTAAATAAAAATTGTTGATAAAATAGAAAATTTAACTCTTCATGCCATAGTGGATTGATACCCAAATTCTTTCTGAACAAATTTACTTCGGTCAATAGATGTACATGAAATTAAAATTTCTATCAATCTAGTCATGAGAAGAAGCCCAATTTTAGAACTATATTGCATAATAAATTTTTTATAGTTGTGTGATTTAAAGGTTCATCTTGAAGAGATTAGACCTAGAACATTGAATTCATCTACACAAGTTTTATTAATAAAGAAGGAAGATAGATTCATCTAGTTATATATAGATTATCATAAATTAAATCATGCTATAATTAAAAATTGTTATCACCATTCCAGGATTGATGAAATATGTGATCAATTAAAGCAAGTAAAATGGTTCTATGAAATTGATATATTGTTAGGGTACCATCTTATTAGAGTCATAATATAGGATATTCTAATGAAAAAAATTAGAGTCACTATGGACTTTAGGATTATGTCTTAATTACCGTTGTTTTAATGAATTCAAATGTTTTTTTCAAGGACTTGATGAACTATATTTTTAATAGGAAACTTAACTCCCTTATTATATTTTTTTAATGATATTCTAGTTTTACCTCAAATCCATAATTAACATGATAATGAAATAAAAATTATAATATGTACATTATGGGATCATTGATTTATACAATTTTTATATGTTTTATTTTTAGATCAAAGAATTATATTTACTTGAGTATGTTAATTTGTAGAAGGTTTGGAAATTGACCCAGGAACGATATGAAAAGTAATCTCATTAATGAAACAAAATAATATTTTTGAGGAAATTAAATTTCTTGGATTAGAGGTCTATTACAGTCATCTTTTTAGATTTATCTAGTCTTTTTATCCTAGTATTTCTTTGTTATGAAATATTATTCCATTCACATTTAAAAATTCATGTCAAAAATTCTTTCTAATGATTAAATATCATCTAACATCACCACACATCCTAGTCTTGATAAAACTTAGTTAAGGATATTCATTATACTATGATGTGTATTTATCTGATCTTGATTATGTTCACATATAGGGATATCATCTTGCGGCTTATGTGTTGAGGTAGTTCGAAGAACATGAGAAACACTATACTGTGTGTGACATGTAAGTAGATGTAATTGTGAATTCATTAAATACATGGGGACATTACATAAGTAGAGAAATGTAAAAAAATCACAGACTATAAGAGTATAAAATAAATATTTGTGTAGTGAATAAATGGTGTACATCCATATGTTTGATTTGAACATAGTACCCACATATTATAATGTGAATTATGTGGCATATGCATCGAGTGATAAATCATAATGTGAGCAGTACGAGAATATGAAAACCAATGAAAGTTGATTATTTTGATTATTGAGCAACATTTGGATTACACTACACAAGATGATCATGAAATGTAAATATAGGATAATCTTATTCCTAAATTGATTATTGTGGTGAAAGTGGATTAGATATCAGATCATTATTGTATCAATATTAGTCAAACATATATGGTGGAGAGATATTTGACAACTAACCATAGGATGATAACTATTTGTTACATTTTTGGAAATAAATTATAGTTCATATATCCTTCATTTAATTTTTTCTTTAATCATATTAACATTTAAAATGGGCTACTCAAAATGGTATTCCTATGATGTACAAGGCGAAAGAAAATAAAGTATAATATAGTAAAATATAGATTTTTAATGAAATTATTATCATTTAAATAGGTAAAAGATGATCAACAATGATTGGATGGTATTATGAACTATATATCAATAATGATATTTAAGTGGGAACATATTTCCTTGGAATTTTTGATATTTCTATAAAAATATATCAAAAGAATTATGCTATTTGAAAGATTTTGGATCAACTAAAAATGTGCATAAAAATTATCCATATAAAATAATCCATCATGGTGGAGGATTTAGAAAATTTATATATATGAGAATTGGTCATATTTTATGGTGTTTCACTTTCTATTTTATTTGTTAAAGATCCTAGATTCACATATCAATTTTAGAAAAAATTAAAGAAGGATCATAAGAGTTAATAGAACATTATAACAACATGTCATCCATAAATTAATGGCTAGTCAGAACACATGTGGTTCATGGGATAAATATATTGGTTTTTTATAATTCTAATATAATAATATCTTTAAATTGATAAAACAAAGGCCCTTTTAGAATTGTATGGTTTTCCTTTTTTCCAAACACTAAATTTGGGTCAAATAGAAGAGACTTCATTAATTCTACCAAGACTTATCCATGAGACTAATGATAATATTTAAATGTTCCACAAGTGTATGGAAATAACACAAAGCCAAAAACAACATATGAATACAATTATTTTTAGGCATTTTTTTATGTGAGTGCACAAGTTTAATTGAATTTGTCATCAGGACTTAATCATATATTCTTGTGGAAATAATTAAAATTAGAACCATGGTATGTGGGACGAATCATGATTGATGAGTGGATTGGCACAATTTTATGTCAATTAGCCTAATCCATGAGTTTAAATGTATTCCATAAAATATTCCATGATTATAATCTAAATAAATTTCACCCCGATCCAAGACATGTGATCAGTTGGCATACTATTACTCTTGATCCATATGTAACTTTTATACATGAAATGATAAAAATTTTGGACATATAAGAAATGAATATTGAAGGGATACATACATTCTGGGTTTGGGATTTATATAGTAATTTTTAGTTTCAGGAGAAAATGTGGGAATAATGGCATGTTTTCTTCAATGGAAATAATTATATCCATCTTTCTAAGGTTGAAAATCCCAATAGTGGTGAAAATGTACCAACCCCAATTTGAAGCCTTCCATATCTTTTTTGGATTATTTTTTGAATGGATTGATGGGATAATTATCTATTGGTGTTTATAATTGTAAAGTCGAGAATATATGAGAATCAGTCTATAAAAAATATTTTAAGATAATTTATATCCTAAGTATCAGTTTGATGCCATGAATCAACCTAGGAATATTTTTTGAAATCCCTTTAAAGCATGAGTGTCTCACTAGGTGTAAATACAAGGAAATAAATGTCATAAAACATGTTCATTAAATGAATGTATTTTACCAAAAAATTTAATTAAGCCATTATGTTTTTTCTATGAAAGTTTCTTCTTGAGGAATTCATAATGTGAATTCACAATTCATGACGTGAATAGTATAGTTCTAGCCAATTTTTAAGTGGATAGTGCTGGAAAAACCCAATATGGTTTCCATTCATTCCTACTAACATCTAATAAAACCGATGGAAAATAATAGTGATCTTCGATGTTCATGATTCAATTTTACTAAATATTTGGGTGTTCGATTGAGGAGATTAATGATTAGGTATTCATTATTCATTCTCATGTTCGATAATATTGTGTTTCCTTGAATATAAAAATTTATCAGTGTGTAATACTAAAATTTATTTATTTTTGTTAGTGTTGATGAGGTATTTGGGGGTTTTGATAAAATATTGGATGTAGGAAATCATTTTTATGGAATAATCATGGTCATTTATCATAAATTTCTTGTGGTAGTTAGATTATATCTTTATAATGTTTTATAAAATGATAGATTTAGAGTTTATAAATTTCGATGGTACCTTATTTAAAAATCTTAGTGAAAATGATTTGGAAGATACATATTTATTTTGACATAAAAATGGGTGGTATTAAAATATGTAATTCTTGTTTAAATAAATGTTTTAATTACTATCTTGGAATAACTATGTTAGAATGTGTTTATGTACAAATGGGATAGATGATGAAAAATAAGTACCACTATGATAGTGGGATGGAGTATGATTTTGAGGTACCACTGTTAATGTTAGACACAAATATCGATTTTTTGGATGCATGTGTGTGCTCATGTGTGATTAATGGACTGATTATTCCACATAACAATAAATGGTTTTAAAATTTTATTTAATATATTATAGGAATCTTGATTATTATTTCGATATCAACTCTTTATCATATTATCTCCTATTTTTTATAAAATGTGACAACTTTTTCTCATTCTAATATAGGTAGTTGAGAAGTCAATAGGGATTATCAACTCAGTGTTATAGTCACACACAAATTAGGAGCTTTGATGAATTTTCATATCTCATCTTTTGTGATAATAATATGTGGTATTTTTCATACTTTTTTAGAGGTATTCTTTGACATTGTTATTATGTTTAGGGGAGATGTTGCAAATAAGTGTGTATGTATTAGTCTTTAGTGGTAACAACAGGGTAATTGAGTTGTCAAGTCTTGGATTTTTATTCATATATCTATTTTCTTTATTTTATTCCCAAAATTATGTTAATATAATTATTATGAGAATTATGCTGAATAATGTAGCTTATATTATCATGCATCATATATATCATATTGTTTATTATGACTATTTGGGACTGTCATTTGGGTTTTTTATAAATAATCCACACTTAATGTTCTATTAATCCCGTTGTATTTTTTTCTAGACTTTACTATCTTATGGATGTCACTATACATTATTAGCTCTTAGTATTTTCTCAATATTGTGATTTTGGGTGGGATATTATAGTCTGACTGGTGTTCAGGATATGGAATCCTAGTGTGGTTAAATTATTAGAGACTGAATATAGTTTCGAATGTCAAGGAGGATTATAACTACAATGTAAATTTATTCTAAATGTAATGATCCCTTGAATATATGGTGTAAATTATCCTCAAACTAGAGTTATATGGTTTGGATGATAATCCAAATAATTGATAGTGATTTATAAGGTTTGTGGTCATAGAGTTAAAATCATGGACAATGCCTTCAAAATTTGTGTGTGTTCTTTTGGAAATAATTTGTTGATGCCTATCCTTACTATTTGGTCTTGATAGTTATGAAAATGGTAGATACGAATTTTGTTTCTATTGTAACCAAGGTTCCATGATATGGTATTCGATATTGATTTTATGTTAATTTAAAATGAATTTCTTTGAAGAGTAATAGAGTAAAAATACTAGGATGGATGGTTTATAGATAATTCATGCTTTGTGGATGAATTTATGATGTTTTTGTAGTGGAATTTTTTTCATGTTAGGTTAATTTTTTCAGGAAAAATATATGGTTTTGGATAAGATTTACGAAGGATTTGCGGTAAAGGTAGGTAGACTGCAGGATCCAGAACATGGGCTACATGGTCTGGTACACATCACATATGTTCAAGTACATTTCAAAATTGGTCATGGTTATGGACCACATAACAAGGTGTGTGGTTAAAAATTGTATCACACTGTCTCAATGTGGATAATTCTATTCAACCATGATGTCAAGAAGAATATTTTTTGTAGGAGTTTCTGGTATTGGATAATGAAATTTAATTGAAAATAAATCCAAGTATTTGTAATGAATGTGAAGTATAAAATGTGAAAATAGATCTTTTTCCTAAATATATATTATTTTATGTTGAACCAAAAGATAGTTCATGTTGAAAAGGTGTAGAATTATTGTGTGTCATGAGGTGATTTTTTAGTGGGGAGAAATAGTAATTAAATAGTTTAAATATCATTTTAGCGGAATTATCCTACTAATATTTTACCATCCATGAAGTGGACTATGTGGCCGATGAGCTTGAGTACAAAGTGAAAAAATGTATCATTTGAGGGTTCTCCACATTAGAGCACATTTCATGATAGTATTTATGTGCTTTGTGAGGCCAAGAATTCAATTATGAAGAATAGTATGTGGTGAATAAATTTCTACATGGTTTCTTCATGTGAAAAATTTATGGAAGGTATTTTAAATAGAATACCAAAAGAGTGTATTCCAAGATACATTAGAGTACATTTTAGTATCAAATTTAATTTATCAAGATTTATATAAAACCATAGACTCTAGACCATTTGAAACCAACCTTGAAGCTGATAAACTGAGGTAAATATTGTCTAAATTAGTCAAAAAATGAGGAGTCAATGGACGTTATCTGAGGGAGACACTACATTATCCGTAAATACAATGTAAATTACGTTCACATAGAATATAGGGACCACATATGTACCAGTGAAATCCGCAAAATATATTCAATCATTGTGTATTGTAGTTTGAGAAACACATCATTAAAATGTTCTCTACACACAATACCTTAGTGGGGATCCAAGTAAAACTTTTTGTGTTCTATTTTATTTTCATATTTTTTGGGGGAATGTTTATTCCAATCATATAGGTTTATGGAATTCCAACTAATGTGGACACCAAATATAGTTAAAGTAATGGAATTATTTTACACCTAAATTCACCCATCGCCTCTTACAAAGTCTCAAGGTATAAAAAGTGTTATAACAACATTTTTTTTGTGTTCTTCATCAATATTTAGAAGTAATTTTTGTTGGGGAATTTTGTAAATTATAAATTATTTCTTATTAATTATAAAATAAACTACCAGATTTGGAAGAATATAAAGATATCAAGTCATTGATCTCTTAACCTAGAAGTTCTTTTAGTTTCTTTAAATGAGATGGAAGTTACTAACTCAATAGGGCATTCCATGACTGATGTTAATAAGAAATTTATGGATGTTTATTCAAACTCTCAAAATGATATATATATATAGATCCATCCAATTAAATATATATGGATGTGATATGATTCCCCAAGGTGTATAAAGTTTTCTTAAATATATGAAGATAATATTAAAGTGTATTAGGCCAAGATAAAATTGATCTATAATAGACTTGTTTATTTTAAAATTCTCCCTGATAAAGACACATATAAGTTCTTCAACTAAATCACTGAGGTTGAAAGAAAATATAATGTTGTTGATTAATAGATAAAGGATACTAATATTTTTAATAATATATTTCAATGGTTTTCCCTATGTATAATCCAATATTTTCAGTTATATAGTATATATAATTTTTATAAAGACACTCTAGATGACCTGTTTGCAGTTTGGTGTCTTATGTTATATGAGTTAAGTCAAAAGGTATATATCGTAATGCTAAAATGGAGGTGTAATTTAAATACATGAAGAAACATACATATTTTTAAGTATGCAATGATAAATATGATGTTGATGATAAACTACACACTATTGTGTCTAGAAAATTTAATATAGGAAGGGGAGTGCTCAAAAGAAATCCATTTTGGCTTGTTTTTTATGCATTAATGTTACGCTCACTAATTCAAGTGTACTAAGTGGATTTGATGATGATGAAATTAAATCAGAAGGTACAATGAACCCATAAAGATTATTCCCTCTCAGAATAAACTCCATGTAATTCCCCAAGAATATATATATATATATTCCCATTAAAATAAACAAAATGTATTCAATTGTCTGTTTTACACACAACCCCAAATCTAAATGAATCATGATTTAGTACAATATTATAATCTAGCCATTGGAATGACTGGTATGAATATGATCAAATACATTATTAAATATATGTATAATTATGCAGTATGACAATTTTTTATTAGTAAATATTCAATTATAATAAAACCATTCATTGATTAAAAGACCAATATTTCAATTAAAAACATTTGGCTACATGTTATGTATTTTTATTTTAAAATATTATATTGATTATTGTTGAGAAGCGATTTTAATGACATATATTTATAAATTATATGAATAAATGAATATTATACCATATATTTTTTATTTAAATTATATGAATGTATATGAAGTAATTTAAAGGTAAAAATAGTTATTTTCATTAAACTATTTTTATGTTTGTAATGTGTTATTATCATAATAAATTAAATAAATAATTACTTTTTTTAATAAAATGTATATATTATATTTTTAATAAATTATTTTAACAATCATTTAATTATGGTCATTAGGAATCATATGAGATTAATATTTTTATGCTTAAAAATATATTTACATAAAAATGGTTTTTGTTTCGTCTTATGTATTAATATTATAATTAATTTCAAGAAATTGTAGAAATTTTATTTTATAAAAATTATATAATTTTTTAAATGATTATATAATGATAATCATGTGGTGAGAGTTTTGGATTTTGTTTGAAAATATTACCTTTTCATTGAATTGTTAGAAATAACAAATTTCATAGAAAATTATGATTTTAATTATTGTATTTAGAAGACCCATTTTCTGGGATTAATTTAATAATTAAATGGTGTTATTTTTGTTAAATATATTTCAATTATGTTCACTTTAATCTACATTATTCAAAATTACAGTGTAAAAAATTTTTAAATAAAAAAATTCAATTTTTTGAAAAACTATTTTTCATTGAATTATATATGTTGTATAGAATTATTTATTTTAATTATGAAAATTAAATTTTATAAAATTTAAAACATTTTGTGAATTATAATTTTCAAATCTATCAATTTGGGCTCATTTATTTTGGGTCATTATGAATACTAATTTTGGTAAAGAGTTCACATACTATGGTAAGAGTTTAAATGGGTTAAAATGGTTAAAAATAAACTTATAGCGGTTAAAATTCTGTATAATCGTTATAAAATACAATTTTATTGAAATATATAACCCATATATAATGTAAAATTTTAATATGACTTATTTTGTATCCATTTACCTTATGGAAGAAATTGATATATTTTAGTCCCATGAAAAAAAATCCAAGTGTGTCCGTTCTCTTTCTGATAAAAGGAAACCACCTATCATATCTTTTACCCACTTTAAGATACTCTTAGACTATAAAATCTCTACGCAAATAATTTTCATGATTCTTTCCATTTATTATAATGAAAAAAATATTCTCTTAAGTCAAATATTCCATCGAATACGTGTAATCCAAATGAGGTCTCTCAAAGAAGATGTATACATCTTTACTAGACTCATTCAATTTTATTTTTTCCTCCACCTTATGTAAACATATTTTATCCATCATAAAATGATTAATATAGTATCATCAACATAACTATAATTTATTATGATTATATTACAACCATTTTATATCTTCTTTCAATCAAATGGAAATTGAAGGTATCACATGTGTGTATTTCTAGATTACCCTATCCACGTAGTGATGTGATTAATTTTCCGACACCACCTCTCATATATATATATATATATATATAATGGTATATTTAATAATATATTTAATAATATATATTATATTTATGATAAAATTATTAATCTATATTTAAAAAATATTATTAATTTTATTTTATTATTTTTGATTGTTGATAAAAAAAAATATTTATGAGAAATTGAAAGAATAAACCAATGCACATTTAAAATTATTAAAAAATTCAAATATATAAAAATATGTGAAAATACTAAACAATTAAATAAAATTTTAATGTGATAAATAAATTAAATTTTCAAATGTAAATGACATAATATATTTGGTATTGAAGTTAATCAACAACTCTAAAAATATATCATACAACTACGAACTCAATCACTTGTGGATTTAATGTATTGGTCCCTTGGATTTTTTTTATTGACAAGATGCCCAAAATATATCTTAATTTTTAGGTTACAGAATAAAACATGATATTCTTGAAATTATATAATTAATTGGAATGTTAAAATCCTAAAAAATTAATGTCTCGTACCCTTTTAAATGTAATGGAATGAAAACCTCATCCCTTAACATTAATGGTTGTATGAATAAAATATAGATGAAAGAGTAATAGATGAGATTGTCAAGAAGTGATTTATTACATATTCTCAGTCATCTCCATAAATTATTAGTTAGGGTATTAGAGAATGAGGAAAAAAGACATGACATATTATAATATTTCAATTTTTTTACACTATAGAATGAAAAAGAATATTTCGATTGGGATTTAAATTTTGAGGGAAATTTTGCATTGTGGCATGTTGGAATCAGAGATCAGATGATATAGGATTGTTGATATAGTATTTTTATATTTCAATATAAAGATAAGGGATCTATTTATAGTTATAAAATTCCTAAAAAAATTTCAAGAATCATTTTGTGGTTTTAAGATGAATACATTCTAGTTCGATGAATTTTTACCACATTAAAGGCAATCCTCAGAGCATATGCACTAAAGCCATTGGTTTCTCATTTTCTTTTACTAGGGGTCCATTGGGCTTCCCAGAGCATGGTGGGAACTTCTTACTTCCACCCATAGATAATTGGATTTTTATTATCTAATAAATCATTTTTATAGAAAACTTTTTCATTTTCAATATGACCTACCTATCTAGTGCACCTCCATCAGTTAGCTGGCGGGGTCATACTTCATGAGGAATGAGTTAGGAATCAAACAAGTTTTCTATTTCATCTAGTGTCATTTGGATTCAAAAATAATGTTGTCCAATGCCATCCAAGTTTCTTATTGGGTGTTCAATCGATCATTTATGTCTTCTTAAAATCCATTAAGATGGGTTTTAGAGTCCTTCATGAGGTTCTATCATGAAGTCATTTGGATTGTTTCACACCACATACATGAATGCATTGAACATAGTAAGAGTGATTGTTATCATTAAAATAATATAATGTTGATATTAATTACTTTATATTCTTCCCAACCATATCATTATATAATAATTATGATTCATATTACTTTCCTTTTCTATGGGACTTTACCAACGAGTGAAATCAGCTTCTATGTGTTGCAAAGGATTTAAGATATTTTCTCATGATCTACCATCAAAAGGTTTTTAGATAGTATTTATTACACACTTAGTATAAAGTGTGTAAACATACTACAAAATTTAATGGTTATAAAAATGAAAATATTGATTAACACATAATTTCACATAGCAACTTATAGATGATGAAAATAATTTACATAATAAAAAATACCTTGAAATCTTGGTCTAAATGAAAAACTTGAATGTAAAAAAGAATAATTATTATTAATGAATAATATAACAAATATAAATCAATTTTTATCTTCTTCTATAAGATAAAAATAAATTCTTGATCATACTTTTTGAATGGATATTTTTATTTTTTAGAGTAAAATAAATTATGAGCACAAAATTTCTTCATATAAAATCAATATCTTTTAAATATAGTCCCCTTTTCTGATTTTAACATAATATATTTTATTCTATTAATAATAATTAATAAATTAAGTATTTAAATTTTAATCAAGTTCATTATTTTCCTCCATCTTCTATATTATAAATGGTACGTGTAAAATCATTTAAGCAGTATATTTTCCTCATATTTAAAGACCATAATAAATAAATCAGAATTCACTTCAATATTATCAAAAATTACCCAAGATATATTTCTTTGTTAAAAATTACAATGTATATAAAAATAAATTATATTTAATTTTTAACCATAAAATTTATATGGGAAACTTTTCCACTTCAAAATAGTGAATTTTTTGACATGTAATCATTAACTTATACATCATAAAGATAACCTTTATATATAATAATAGGGCTTGTATAAGGATAATACTATATTTTTAAAGATAATACTAACCTATGAAAGGATACTTTATTACATTTTAAGGATCAATTATTTGTTTCTATAAAAGTCATATGGAAATACAGTAAACATTATTCAAGGCTTAATGTATGAATTATCCAACACATACCATATTTTTATTTTTGGACTTTTAAAATGATAATATGAATAATTGTAATCATAAAAAATTTTCTGTGTAAGGATCATTCTCGTTAGGTAGATACTCTTGTGTTGTAAGCATTAGTCATTAGACATAATCTTTCAATATTGATTCATATTATCATGGATTAAAAACTAGATAAATAAAATATAATAAGAATTATTAATTATTAGCTCCAAAATCGTTCATTAAAAACATATTATCAAATAAATATGGATTTTATAAGCAACAAAACAGGGGAAACTGTTTGAATATATTGTAATAACATTTTTATGACTAATATTTAATGTTAAAACTACAACTGTTGATAATAATTTATATTTTGAAAATATTTAATTTTAAATATTGATTTTGGAATAATTTCATTGATATTTTTTGTTGTGGATAATATTCAAAGAATTGAGGAAGTTAAATCCATATATAAATATATATATATATATATATATGAAATTTTATTTGTGAGGTGGTAAATAATTCGCAATATTAATCTTTTTGAGGTTGCAGGAATTGAAGTTGAAGTAGGTTTAAAATATTTAAAATTTATTTAGGATGGAAAAAAGTTATAAATGTTTTTAATTAAATGTCCTATTTTTTGGGGAGGTAGTGAAATTATTTAATAATATATTGATATTTCTATAGTAGGTACATCTAAGGATGGAAATGTTAATTACAACCATGTTATGGATAAAATTGATTCAAATTTATAGAATAATATTAAGTAAAATGTGGGTTATACACATATGAATAAATAATGTCTAATCAATTAAAAATATTCTCCCTTTATGAAATAGATTTCAAATAATTTAAAGGAAAATATATATCAATTTATTTATATTCTAATTTTAGAAATCAATAGGCTAGATGATGAATTTAATGTTTTAAATTAAGTCTTCAATGAAGCTAATTATTATCTCTATGAGAATAATTAAAATTATGCTTCATATAATGGTTTTTAATATATTAAATTAACTATGGTTTCAAAATAAAAATTTGATGATTTGAAAAAATTTAATAAATCTAAAACAAAATTACAATATGAGAACATTCATATTTAAATATTTAAATCATATTCAGTGATAGATGAATTAACTATTGTTAATGATCTATTGAAATATATAATTTTTGTAGATTATATTTCCAAAATCAATTATAATATACCCAAATTACCAAATGTTATGGTGGTAATAGATCCTATATTATCTTGTAAAATCAATAATTATAATAGTGGTGAAATATATTAAATAAAAAGATATTATTTAGGATTAATATTCAATACACATTTTTATAATTAATGATAATTTTATTATATTCTAGAGTAATCTTAAAATGAAAATTTTCAAACAATAAAATTTCATAATTTTATAAAAATATTCTCTTTAAATTTTTTATAATATAGTTGAAAAAATTATATTTTTAAATTTAATTTTCTGATCATAATGAATAACCGGGTATAGTTTAAAATGTTATTTATGATTAAACATTTTAGTTATTTACATAGAATTCAAAAATATTTTAAATTGTCTTGAAAATATGTGGATCCTATTCATAATACAATGAAGAACCTTAATATACATTACAATTATTTTATCATACAACTTCGAACCTTTGGGAAATGATGGATAACCACATTTCGAAAATTAAAATATAAGAGATTTTAAAATATATCAATTATATATTGAATACATTTATAAATATAAGATTAATAATATTTTGAAATTCTATATATATAAAATAAGATAGGGTTAGAATTTTATATTTCATTTTAATTAAAATAATGAAATAATATTGTATCTATACTAACATATCAAATAAACTTATTCAATTTCATTATAATTAGAAATTTTATTTTTTATCGTAAGGGTGATTTCATGAGGATGTAATGAGTGGGAATTTCTTTATCTTGGAAGAATATATAGCTACTTAGAACAAAACTCCGTATTTCATGTAGTTTCCAACTATGTTTCACTAGATCCAAGGCATACATTATATTCCTCTTTTCAACAAAAATCATCAAATCCCATATCCTCAAATCAATGAGAAAATGACTCATATTTTGTTATTTTTTTGATCGGAATTGTTTTTTATACACGTAAATTGATACCTTTATTTATATATTATATAACATAAATTTACATTCATGTTTGTATCATTTCAATATATATTCAATTATATTCAATTAAATATATTTTTTTGTTACGTTATTTTTCATTTTAAAATAACAATATGGGGAATATGGTATAATTGAGATAATAAAATGCCATTAGTTAAATTTTATATTATTTATTTTTTTTTATTTATTTTCGGTTTTA
Organism: Viscum album; assembly: GCA_963277665.1. Classification (NCBI taxonomy): domain Eukaryota; kingdom Viridiplantae; phylum Streptophyta; class Magnoliopsida; order Santalales; family Viscaceae; genus Viscum; species Viscum album. The sequence continues at coordinate 1,791,103,491 of OY728146.1, forward strand.
TTATTGAAAAATGTATAAAATTTTACGTTTATATTTTAATGGGATTTTCGAAAATAAAAAAGGGTGAAAATAAGGAAGAGTTATAATGCTTTTTATAAAAAAATAGCATATCATGGTTTTTATTCTTATAAAATCAAGTTTTTGGTCAAATAATTATGTTAACTGTTCGAAAAATTAATTATTATGAATATGATAATTTTTCTAATTTTTTAAAATAATGAACCTACATTGATTATATTATTTTATAAATGAAATTTTAGTGATTTTTTGAGGGGAATTGTTTTTGAAAGATATTACTAAGTATGAATATTTGTCTAAGAATATATTACTCATATAGAAAGAGATTAAACTATATGTTATTATAATATGTAAAAAGATTTATATGTGTAAAGAATTAATTTAGAATAATTTCTTGTTACTAAATCTGAACAAGTTTAATGTTAAATGTTTCCAATGAATTTATAAAATATATAATATCTTGAAAAAAATTATATATTATTAGATTAATATAATCTATTGTCTAGTTTATTCATAGGTGATATAAAAGAATATTTTATACACCGGTAAAATGATAAGGATGAAGATTCTCCTAAAAATAAATAAAATTTAATAATTATTTTACATAAAAGATAAAAAAATGTGTTTAAACATGGTTCTCATATAAATGATTTTTTTGTGGGCTTTTTATTTTTTATTTATATGATTAATTTTTACATCACCAAAAATGGATCATTTGAAAATGAAGTATTTTTATAGTATACTCTGCCAAGTTACACTATGTTATATTCATTAATAATTATCTAATTACTACATAAATAAATAATATAAGAATATTAAGAAAAATTATTCAAATATATTGATTTTAATTGAAAATTATAATTATTCTTTAACAAATTTTTTTGAAAGAAAATAGGATGAAATTTTTATGAAAAATAACATTGATAAAATTATTCTTATATTTTTTTGTTCAAAATTTCTAATTCAAAATCATTTAATAAAAATGAATATTGTTTTAAAATATAATTCATTTCATGTGGTGAAAGTAAGAAATGTTGTGTTTTCGAAAATATTTTTTGACTTTCATAACTAATTTTTACTTACTAGGAACAATCAACTAGATATTATTAGAGTAATATAATTATCATTCAATTATGTTTCATTATAATTTTCTTTCATTTATAATATCTTGATACCATTATTATTTTAATTATTTAATGTGAAAACTTGTTTTTGTAAGTGTGATTTTTTTTGCTGTGGATTAGTCAAATAATAATGATACATATGGGAAGATAATATATTATAAATAAATTTGGTGAGATTAAATTATAATCTTCATTAAATACAAAAAAACATGATATGAAAAAAATTATATAACCTTAATTAGGTGACGGTGGAATGGAGTATGGGGTTTATGTTTTATTACTAACCCACTATAAAAAATATTATATTCAATATCCTTTATTTATTTTAATTTTAATTTCTAATATATGAAAAAATAATGTGGGAATGTGGAATGAGTTTTTTGTATGATGATTAAATTTTTAAAAATGGTAAATCAAATAACTCAATTAAACCATACTTATGTCATTGTAATATGTAAAATTAAAATGTTATTATATATGTAATTTTTTAAATTGAGTAAGACTCTCTATAGGGGTGTTATTTTTAATAATACAAAAAAAGCCACCCATTAATTTATCTCTATATTGTAAATTTGAAATGATGATATATTTTACCTTATTTTTATATATAATTAAATTAATTAATTTATAGAAAAAGTATAATTCAAACAATATAAATATATAGTTCATTAAAAAGTGATTCAAAAAATGGAACAACTACTGAGAAAAAGATAAATAACATATTTCTTATACAAATAAGAGTTCCATTTTCAAGGTTCAGTGTGATCTATTTTTTATGATAATCACTAGCTTTGATTAATTCTCAGTTTAGGATAATCTCAAAGATCAATGTGAGATATAGTAATATTTTAAGGAACTATGAGAGGGATTTTATAAAAATAACCCATTTAACATCTTTATCATGGTTACATATAGATGAGATAAATAATATATAATTTTCAAAACAAAATAATTATCCATATCATAGTCCAGCAAATGTTATCCAAGCGTTATAAGGTATGTGAGTTAACAATGTTGATATCTGAATCACAACCTATTAAAGATTTATTAATATGGGTGAATTGAAAAAATATAAAGGATTCAAGGATAAATTTTTATTTATAATTCATCTTTTCCTTAGTCAAAATTTCATATATTATAAAATTTCACTAACTATAGAATATTTTAAGGCGTGATTCTAGAGGAGTAGCATTACAATAAAAAATTAAATCCAATGAATATTTGATATGGATTTTCTAAAAATCACTAATCCAAATGCCTCAATAATACCCTAATATTTCTAAATTTCACCATGATTTTAAATGTATTATCATTTTAACTATGTTATCCTATTGACCATTGAAAATTTGTTTTTCTAAATTCAACCACATAATAGGGTATTTTATCTAATTTATTTTTCCTCATAACACCTATTATATAAGAAATTTGTTAATCCGTCATATGATAACTCCATATAAACTCAAGGGTTTAGGTTCAGCAAGAGGTTGGGATATAAAAACCCATTGGGCCCATATCACTTACCTTTATCAATTTTATAATATGTTTTAAAAACATTGTGTTTATTATTGGTATGAAACCTCATAAAATTTATATTCCTCATTTGGGTGAGGCATAGTTATATCAAATAGGGTGGTTCTATATTTTTTTGGTTAATATACTTGTATGACATGATCATATTAGGCAAAGTATTATACTTTCCACCATATAATGGTGGATCTTCTAAAACTCCATCATTCTCATTAAAGTCATTCAATAGTTTGGGATAGTATTTTATAATACAAACCATAAAGTCATCCCTTTTTATCTTTTATGAAAATATTTTATTTTAATGGTATATAATAATTTATATCCCATATGTGGTCATTATGTTTTTCACAAAAAACTTTGCAAAATTTGGACAATATTCGACAACCATAAAATTCATAAAAATTGTCCACCCAATATAGCTATAAACTAAATGGATTATTCCATCCAAAATAATATTATTACATATGAAATAAGAAATTTTATGTAATATATTACAACAATTACATAAAATATTTGACACATTATTGACTATGAGTTTCATGTGATACTCTGATGGAAGAAATTGTTGTTTTTCGATCATTTTTGACCAAAAAATACCCTACCGATTTATTATATATTATATTAATTCTCTTTCAGAAGTAATCATAAATTTTCACTGATGTATATATGTTTTAAATATATTATCAGGAATATTTTCCAATCCTTCTTGTTTTTTAATATATATATATATCAGAAATTATCTCTTCTCTATAAAACTATCCACCATCATTTTTGGAAATAAACTCTAGTACATATTTTTCAAAATCTAATAAGACATTATACTCTAGGGTATCAAATTTTATAGAATTTATCTATATTTCATCAATTTATCTATTAAAATTATCCAAATATATTGTAATCTATGAAATAGGGATTATTTAATATTATGGAATTCTCATAAACACATTAGTGTCAATTATTCCCATTTACCAATAAAAAAAATATTTTTACTATGAATGATTTCATGAGAATATCTTAAATCTATAATAGAGTCTTTATATTAATAGTGAGATCCATAATTGGATGGCTTGACATCCCATACTATAAAATTAAAAAATTATTCTTATTTCATATGAAAATCATTGGTCCATGAAAAATTAAAAACCATTATACTATAAATTTATGGTTTTTTTTAAAATTCTCATGACCAAATACCATTAGAGTGGTATATATAAATATTTATAAATTATGGGAATGGTAGGATAACTCATTCCATGATTTTTTTTTATATTTTGGGAATGACATATTGAATTAATAAATTCTTATGGATTCCGGGATAATAACAATACCCATTTTCTTTGGTTGAATGAATATACCTTCACTAATTCTTTTTAGGGGGACACAACATTAAATTAAATAATCCATTGCTAAAGGAATAATGTATCATATAACTATTACATGATTAGTTGTTTATTTATTGGAGTTTAATGTTTCATTGGAGGAAAATATGAATTTCCTTATCATCTAGGAAAGATAATGGGTTTCAAAAATTTTATAATAAAGATGATAATGTAATAAATTTTAGGCATATTCACTCATAAATTAAATGGATAATTATTTTACATGATCATCATTAGAATAATAATACATTGTGTCCTCACAAAAACACATGAATATTATCTCTATAGTTATATATCGTAAGATTATTTCATCATTAATGTTAAATTAATCCAATTCCACATCATCAATGAATATAATGAAGGGGAGGTAACTATTTGGGAGGAACCCAAATTATGTAATTAAGATATCATTTATCTTTACATAGAAGTATGATAAGATAATCTAAAATAATGTTTCTTATTGGATGAATAATTTTACTATTGTTAAAATGTGTGTTTGGTTGTATATTTTTCCATATGAAGATATTTATTTGGAGTGAAAATTACATAAGAATTTTTGAGATGTTTGTTGGTAGATAATTAAAGGACATTACTTATGTAGTGTATGAATGTTTACTTAACAATGACAAGGAAAATTACAAATGAAGTAAAAAGTTGATAATCTTCTACAGAATTACTTATTATCCTAATGATTGTCACGATCCAAGTTTTTTGTTCAAATGGGTAGATTGAGGCACCAGACTTAAGGTGATATAATGGGTGTTTCAACATGTTGGTCATAAGAAAAATATCACCGGACAAAGATGATCATGTGAATATATTTTTTCATAAATTCCACGTGGAAAAAAGTCAAATAGTGCTAATAAAAGGTGTAAAAAGTTAGTGTAGTCCAAGAAAACATGGTATTACAATGATCATCCTTGAATCATTATAAATAATGTTCTATGAAGTTGTACATTGTAATGAGATAGATGTTATCTCACAGATGAGACTTAAGTTACATTTTATGTAAAGGTAACCTATTATGTTTATTACCTACATAATTATATAACAAAAAAATATATTCAAAGTTAATCTTGAATTTATATGACCAACATAAAAAAATTTAGGATATATTTTCAAAGTAACCATATGGAGAAAATTTATCAGACATCAGAAATTAGTATAGAGCGCTGGATAGGGATATCTATGAAGCTTATATGGTTATGGTTACATCATAAACACATATAATAGTTAATTGGATGGGTATTTTTTTCTAATAGATAAATATAAATCCCATCGGATTGAGTGACATCAAACTATTAAAAAAGAAATAATCTGATGGAAGATCCTATGAATATTTACTTGCATGAGATGCTAGGGAGGTGGTAACTATAAGAATCATTTTAAGTCATCAAACACATGCTATGTACAAAAAGAATTGATTATAGTGTTTAATGGATATATACAAGAAAATGATATTCTATTTCATCTTACAAAAAAATGAGTATATATGATATTGGTTTCTAAACAAATGTAAACCAAGTAAAGGACCATTGGATGATAAATGTTTTTGAGTACATTAAACATATATTATAGAGGGTTTAACAATGAAAAAGAATGAATAATTATGGAAATGGATAGACATAATCTTTATAGAATATATATTTGGATATTAAAAAATAATAATGTATCTCACATAACAAGATAATGGTGTGGTGATATTGAATTATTTTTATCATAATAAGGTTATGGGAGTTTTTATATGTACCTTAACAATGTGTGTATATAATATCAATGAAAGGAAAATAATTCATGAATCAAAAACATAATTCACACATTTTCTATAATCATTGAGAATCAACAAGTGAAATTAATTTTTTTTAAAAATATGTTAGAAATATTCAAAGAGAGGGATAATGAATTTGAGTTATGACCTAACCTTATAGAAGTAACCCCATAAAATGTATTATAAAAATCAAATAGTGTGACATATAGTTCACGTGTTGAAGATCCAAATCTATGGAGTTAATTTTTAAACTAATTAAAAATAATTTTCTACCTATTTCAATATTGGTTCCATCATACTCAGTTTTATTAGACGGATAAACATTGCAACGGATCATTAATCATTAGAAAACGTGGATGAAAAGGTAGAGTCATATACTATGTTCCTAATCAGTCATAAATAATAATAAAAATAGATTGAACAAACATTACTAGATAGATAATCAGAATATGTAACTTCTAAACATAAATCTAATGTTTGAAACATTGTGAGTGGAATTGAATGGATAAAAACATTATATAGGGAATACCTGCTAGAGAATACTATACAAACATTAACTAATATTGTTTTTCAGATAATGTTATAGATAATTTGTTAATGAGATTATCTTTTTCATACAAATATTTGGAGGAATTTTTATGGCCAATTTTTTAGATATGATAAATAACAGGATGATTGTTCACATGTGAAGGTGATCACAAATTCTTATGGAGTAAGAAAATATGTTTCTATAATGGCTTAGAAAATTTTAATGAACTATCTTGTTGATAATAGGTATTAACAATTAGTAAAAATACTTATTGGACATGGTTTTATTTATATATAAAGTAGGATGATTTAGTTAGAAAATTGATTAAGGTAAAACCAATTAGGAAGGACTACTTAATTTCAAGGGTGTATAACCCTGGTTAGCTAGAGGAATGATTACTGGGGTGTATAATAAGTTGTTGCAAGTATCTTATAAATCCATGGAAAATTGTAAAAAAATTCATGTTGAGGGGAATAACCAAAACAGAAAGGATTTTTTTATTTTCTCAGAACTATTTAATATCATGAAATGATCTCTATTTATATTTATTGGATAAGAAATGTGAGTTTGAGATCTATATTTGAGTGGGTTATAACACTAACATGTTTTTAGAGGGTAGGAAAAGTTCGGTTATAATGTTAAGAAAAAATTCTATAAAATAGAATTTTAAATTTATTAATGATTCACCCCCACCCCTCTCCCATCTATGTGATGTTAAATCAATCTCAGAGAAATTTTGGTATTATAATAGTAGGTTCCTTATAAATAAACCATCTATTTTAGATGGAGTATTTAAATTCATTTAGGACAATGGTTGTACCTATTTATAATTGTAAAAACAATCCTAGTTAGAGGAATATGATGTTACCCTATCATTAATCTATTTTCTATAATGTCAAATAATCTTCAATAGTGGTATTTCCTCTCCTTCATTAATTTTTTTGTCCACTATTGTGAAAATAAAATTTTAAATTGATGGAAAATGTCGTATTAACATGTTGATATCAATCAAAAATATTTTCATAAAAAAATATTACAGGGTATTCCCATGGATAAATGTACGTGAGATTAGTTGACATGTAGTTATAATGGAAATAAGAATTTTAAGTAATTTAATCTAAAAAAATAACAGAGTAGGTTTGTAGATATTAATATAATCGATGAAGAATGTATTGATGAATAATTTTTCATATATAATGTGATTTTAAGAATTATTAGAGACTTTGGTGAGAATATGTAAGATTCTAATATTTTTAAGAAATTGATAAGAAATATTAAAGATATATTTGATTCTAAAGTGTTATATATTTTATATTGATAATTTTTGACAATAGATAATGTTTATAACATTTTTTGGCATATTATATAATCAAAACAACATCCATTAATTTGACGGATTTGTATGAAAATGATTTTAATTCATTTTTAAAAGGAGTACCAAAGATAAATGAATTGAAGAAAAATAAAATGATTTAGAGGTAGATTGAAATGTAAAGTACATCAACACAATCATCACAATTATTTCTGAAAGATACAATAATAGATAGTTAAAAGGTGAAATTTATCATAAATATGGCATTTGTAATGATATAGTAAATTTTTCATTAAAATATCATAAGAATAGATATTCATATTCCAAGACAGATGATTAAGTTAAGAAATATTATAAAAAAGTGGAAGAAGCATACAAAGCATTTTCTGTAAAAAAATTAAAAGGTTCCTCAGTTGAAGAGAGAATGATGACTCTTCATCCGTAATGAATATGATTATCAAGTCAAACTCATAGATCATGAATTAAATAAATGTGAAACATTATTCAATGAAAATGATGGTGATGAGTGAACATATATAGAGTGTATTCTAAATGAATATTTATAATAAACACTTTATCAAAATACTAAAACCAATAAGAAAATGATTTAGTTGAAGAATGGTAATTAGTAAATATGTTTTTATAATAATGAGAGAAAAAAACAAGGTTATAAACTACCATGTGATTAGATCATAGAAAATTATGATTACTGATATTGAGAGAAATATTAAAACTATGAGGAAACGTTAGTTGTGAAATAAAATATCAACATAGTGGAAACTACGCATATTATGGAAAGTAAGAAAAATAGGTTAAAGATAAATTATCTGGATAATATGGTAAATTTTAATAACAAATGTTTTGCATATAAATAAGAAAGGGTTTTCATAATCAAAACTAATACTTCATATATCAAAAGGCTAGTTAAGAAAAATGATATAATACACCACTAAAATAGTTGAGGTTGATGGTGAAACTTATCTAGTTAGTTCATAGAAATGTCTATATATGCAGGTTGATTCATAACATAAAAAACTCAATGTACTTGTCATTTTCATATAAATTAATGTTAAAAATTGAGGGTTTGAGAAAAATTATACAACCCAAAGTCATAGTGGAATTTATCATGAAAATATCTCACTAAACAAGGTCATCCACATTTTTTAGACAGAAATCAATAATAAATATCAGTGATGTACTATTATCAGTTTGAATGCGAAAGAAAACAGTTCACTTTAGATGCTTTGGAGTTTTCATGTACATAGAATACTGATGTTGGTACAATATTTCCATACTAGGAACCATGTATGGATCAATGGTAAGCTATGAAAGATTAGAAGAACAACCATTCTAAGAATGTATGGGGTGGAGAAAAATAATTTTCACACTGTGAAAAATGTTTGTACCTAATGAAATACATATGAACTATTTAACAATATTGATGATATTATGAATTTTTATCATGGAATGAAAGTGTTATTAGATATTTTTCTAGAATAAATTAATATGTTTAGAGATATAGATGAATAAAAAAAATATTCAAAACAAAATTAAAATAAAAATGATTCATAAGAGGTGAAAAATATTGATATATAATTTCAAAAAAATTGATGGATTTAAAATTCTAAAAAAGATGTAGATGTGTGAGAAATATGAGAATGTGAAAAATAATTAGATGAAAGTAATAAAATCCAAAATAATAATGATGAAAATATTTCAAAATCAATGTAACAAAGATGTAAAAATTAAAAATAAATGATTCTAGTTTCACCTAAGTATTTTACTTTTGGGAAGATATTAATTAAAAAATATTGAAGGGATGAGAGAAATAAACAAAGCAAAACTAATAAAAACCATAATTATAAGGTGTATAAATTTATAATTGGAGAATATTACTATTTTAAATTATAATTACAAGGAATAATAGGGTTTCTTATTATTCCATTAAATATACATACATGAATGGTATTAAAGGACAAGAACTATGGAAGTCGGTTGAGTAATATATAATCACTACATAAATTTAGAGGTATCTATCATGGACCATCATTTCCAACATGTGGAAAAATGGTTTTCTTCCCTTTATGGGGATGAAATTTGAATCTAATGAATGAATACCACATATTCCATGAGATGAAATTTTTTATGAAAAAAATGATGAGATATGGGGGACATTGTGGTTATAATCTTGATATATTTTGATATGGTTGATGAGATGGGAGAAGGATTTGGATTAATAAATTACATATATTTCCTCTGATACAATGATGTGTGAATATTAATGAAGAAACTATAACATGATATAAGTGTTATAAAAAATATTTACCTACATGATTATACAAACATTTTTCTACACCAGGTTCCCCAACATAGATATAGTGTCGCTTAGTTAGGGGATCTTTTAAGAAACACATGTGATGTTATTTTTTTCTTAAGAAAAAGTTTCATAATTCTATGATGAATAAAGATAAGTTATTATGGCCCCTTTTAATTTTATTTTATAGAAGGGTTAGAAATAATCCCTTGGTGGAAAATATGAAAACATTTTATTGGGACAATGTAATTATCCCACATATTTAATTTGAATATTTTATATGTTTTTATGTGGGTATGGAAAATAAAAAAATGGGATATTTTTGTGCTAAAGTGTGTTTTGTTTAATTTATATTCTATATAAAAATATGTGTTTATAGTGATGGTTACATATGAAATATATAGATGTTTTTTATATGTAAATAAAATAAATTACTTTTTAGAGTGTAATAATGTTTACAAAACTATGTTAGGGAATTTTTCATACTTGGTTAGATGATAAAAATAAATTCTCAAAATATTTCACATCATTGTGATTTTCATGATCCGTGAATTTTTTCAAAATTGGAGATTGAAATTTAAAAATGTAGAAAGTAGATAGAGTTTTTCTAGATAAAGGACACCATACAATGGTGTTTGAATGAATTAGTAGTTTTACAGTTTCCATGTTGGGCGAATTGAATTAATGTTACTTGGAGATGTAAAAAGTGAGACTATTATGATTTCATGATGGATTAAAAATATCATCCTAGAGTCATTAGTCAAATTTATTTTTATAAGGTGCAAATTGTAATAAAATAAACATGACTCGTGTAATGATAGAGGACAAAAAAAATGTTAGAATGTATGAAAAGGTAACTCATTAAATTTTTTACTTATTTAAACGTATCATCAAAGCGATGTAATGTTCTTCATGAATTTATGTAACTGATATATTAGAACTATGGAGAGATTTTCAAATTTTTAATATAAAATAAATCTATCTGATATGGAAAATCTAAGTATAATAGTGGATGTAAATTTCTATGAATTGGGAATGACTAATGGTCCATTACATATACAATAGAATGTTCATATGAGCACAGATTTTCTATTGAAATTGGATATATAAATTAAAATCCATCATGTGATGAAAATTAGACTAAGTCGCATGATGTAAACGAACAAACAATCTTATAGAGATGTACCGCGCTGTGATAAATTGTTTGTATTATAGTAAAAAAATATTTTTGAGTCATGAGGAGAAGGTTTTGTATGATTAATTCTGGTCAGTAAACAATATGAAGATCAACACAAAGGAGATCTGAGATATCATAGGAACACTATATACTGAGTATATAAGATGGAGGTTTATTAATATTGGTATACTTAATTGAGATCAGATTATAACTATTAGTGTGTCTATTTATAATAAATTTTGGAGTGTGTACCGTCATATAGATATTTCATAATGAGTGAATCATACAAACATTCACCGAACCTAGATGTTATATGGATCATTAAATAAAAAAATTGTCCTTAACAAGATTATGATGAGAAAACTTTTATGTTTTTTATAATTCAGAGTTTAAGGATGTTTGAAGATGTTCCTCCAAATTGAGATTAATGAATTTGAATGAAACAGGTGGATATAAAAAACATCAATAGTATTAGATTCTTCTAAAGAATGAAGGATAAGATCTAAAGAAGATTAATTTAATGTGTTATTTGTGATAAAATGTATGAATATGAAAATAATTCATCTATATTCCCATAAAAATTTTGGGAATCACACCTATAAAAAAAGGTAAAAATCATGGTGTGTAAAATAATGTTCATGTGATGAGGAGGTAATGTTTTGAAGATATTGATGTGTGTGTTTTCAACCAAGGAAATTTCCATATTGTCGAAATGTATCATTGTAATGAATTTTAATGATAACTAAATAACAAGATACAGATCGTGTATTATCAGAAAAAGATAAAGAAAATGGTGAGTAACCAACTATGTTATTACTTAGTCAGAACAAAACAATGTGAATTAAACTGAACATGCATTAATAGATACTAAAACATTTTATTGATTTATGATATGGATCTTAAAAATATTTCTCACTAGATAGAATCACATTAAGGATTATTTTATGGAGTCAATCCAGTTGGATTCATCAATCATAGGGTATAACTGATGGAGATGGCCAAATGAACATAATGTAAGGAAATTTTGTGGGTGAACATTTGGGAATGTTATGGTTGAGACTAACCAATTCCTACATAGATAAAAAAAATATCATGGACAATATATTTTAAGTGAGTTATTGGAGATCAGAATGATTCTACAAAGGTGAAGGTGATCCAAAATTCTTGTAGAGTAAGATAATATCATTATACAATAGATCAACAAATAAGAAGGAAAGATCTTGTCTATAGATGAAATAACCAATTTCTAAAAATGATTATTAGATGGGTGTATAAAAAAACTTTGAATAAATAGGATTCAGTTAATATAGTTGGGGATAGAACCAACTATATAATAAGAGATGATTGTTATGGAGTAAAATCGGGGTAAGGTAGAGGTATGATTACTGGGGTGTATAATGAGTTGTTTTCTTAGCCTTCGTAATCATATGATGATAGAAAAAGTCTCCATATTAGGAGAATAAATAACATGAAAATAACTATATATTTTTAACAAAACATATAAATTTAACTTCATTATCCTTGTTATTATTTTTTCATAAGAAAGGAGATTTTGAATGATAAATGTTTCTGGACCATAACATTAATAAGTTATCATATGTTATGAATTTTTTTTTAAATTCATTCAAGAAATACATATAAAATAAAATTTAATATTGATCACTAATCCACCAACACCCCCTCTCAGTGATCCTATAATGATACAGGGGAACTATAGTTTTTGTTCAAGATACATTTCCCATTGTATCCTCACTATGATCCTGATATCTTTGTCAAATATGATATATTCTGGCCTCCGCCTTCTTCAAGCCTACCCTAGATCTAGGATTCTCCACATTCTTTGGGTTCACTATTTTCATCTTCCGAAGTGGTCACTCTAGTGCTTTCCTTCCTAGAATTTATTTACGATGGTTCCACTAATTTCTTAGAGTGTCCTATAATCATAAGATTATGGGTATATAAGAATTCTCTAGATCTTTATTTTAAAACCATTTTCATTCATTGGGATTAGATGTTTCTACAGTGGTATCCATTCTGAACAACAAATTCATAAGCATTTTGATTTTTTCCTGGGCCTACTTCATTAAATCATTGTCTCAGTGCTTCAAATTAGTTGATTATCCATGATTCCATCTCTTTCGATGGACTATGGATAGTCACACTAGATAAGATTCATCCCATATAGTGGTTTGGGTTTCCATCCCCCATCCACCCCTCTAATTTTATAACATTACCTTCCTAAGAGAGATATTATATTATATGGGCTTATTAATGTTTGTAGATGTTCTCTCTCTCTTAGCCTATAGGAAACCTCTCCCACCTAAATCTTGGTGGATATTGATTTGGCCCATCCTCTTCTAGAATTACTAATCCAATGGGTAGAGTGGTTGGAAGACTTGCACCATGATTTATTTTCTGTTTCCCTACCTATTTTTTTATGTTTTATGACATCTAAGGGGAAAAAAGAAATCATATTTTTGGATGTCCCATTAGGATGGTAGTGGTTCTAGATAGATGTTGTCCTTGTAACATCTTGAGTGTTTCATAGAGCATGATGATACCCCACATCTAGTTTCACATTGATCCCCAACTCCCAGGCATGATATTCCATAATTTGGAGGTGAAAGAGATTTCCCCTCTCAAATCCATTGATCTTGAGATAAATACTCACCCCAAAGTCATCTCTCATCCCCTCGAATAGTTTAGGTGGGATGATGAAAAATTTTCGGTCCTTGATTTGCTTAGGATCATAGGCATTTTCTGGTCATGAAGGTCATGTTTCTCCATCCATATCTCTATATCGATATAGAGGAGAGGAAAATGCTAAATCTATTACTGTTAACTTGTCCCCTCATCAGACTCTCTTCATGTAATAGCTTATTTCCCTTGATGTATATACTCCATTTAACTTCAACCCATATAGTTTTTACTATATTTCTAGGATTCCCTTTTTATGAGATTCATTTTGTGGTCTTCCAACCAAGAAAAATAATTTATAAGGACAAACTAGAGGGTCACCAATAGTGAAATATTATATGTGGAAGATTATTCCCCATAGATCATTGGCACTACAATTTCTATGAATGATAATTCACCCACATCATGGATATTTATAAGAAGGAGATGTTATTCTTCGCTCCAATATTTAATAACATGTTTATTGGATCTCATTCCAAAGGCGATTCTCTTTATTCCTCTAAACAGGTAAATAGATATTCTATTCTCGGTCTAGATATTGTTTTCTTTATTTACAATGATACATTTACTCTAATAGAACACCCACCACTTGGGTTCTTTGGTAAAAAATATCTTGGTTCTAGTTTTTTTACACGTCATTAATATTTTGTAGAGGATATTCTCAAACCCAAGTAGTAGGATTGAAAAATGAGACCATCACTCAAATAATTAAGATGAAAATATTTATGTAGGCTGAGTCTATTAATAATAATTTGTGGCACTTCTATAATTTTACATCTACAATGAATCTTTTTGCATGTTCAGATCAGTTCATCTTTGAAAATATCCAATTATGTGTCCATAATTTATTTTATAGTTTTTATATGAAAAATGGGATGTTAATTCCAGGGAACATCTTTTTCAAAAAATAAAATATTACAGATGAAGTGATCTGCCTTGGAAGGTGGTATGTGACATCAGTGTGAATATGGATAGTTCTGGTAAGAAAAAAGCATGATGGGCATCCCAATAAAGCAAGAAATGATTTTTTGTCTATATATTATGTTTCCCTCTTAGATGTTATAGTCTATCGTAATCAAATCACATGGTTTAGTGACAAGAAAGGGATCAACCAAAAATGGTGTTGCATATATTTATTCCTACACAACATCAACCCCATTTCCTAATTCTCATATGCTAGGTCAACCCACTTGTGAAACTTTTTTTTATTCACTCTCCTATTATTGTGCAGATATCTAACATGTATGGGTGAGGATGAATATTTTTTCCCAAAGATGGATATCATCCATGGAATATTTCCAATGGCGTGTGACTCATGGGACAAATAGGTTCAAGGATTCTATAGGGATGGTCTAAAAAAACACAGATAGTGAAATGGAAATCTTGTATGTTTGAGTAGTTCTCTCCCATCCCAATATCATGATATTTAATTTCTCAATTTAATGATTAAATGGATAGATCTAACATAATAAAATATATGGGATGAAAATTCCTTTAACAATATTGATTTTATGTGAAAAATATTATCCGAGTTGATCTAGTAACATGAATTAAGGTCCCATGATCTTTCAAGGATTAAATTTATATGATAAAGAGAGAGGAATACAACATTCTTCCAAGAACGAATTATAAAAAAATAATTATCACTATTCCTAATGTTCAAATAGAGGATGCTTCCTTCTTGGATGTTAGGGATGTGGTAGGTGGGATGGATTTTGATTACTCTTGATCACTTTTAGATAGTCCTATTCTTCATATGCAAGGTGGGTATCATTGAGGTTGTGTTGACTTATTTCATACAATTCATGATAAAGTGACTAGTGGTGTTTATGAAATTTTAGAAGTTATTATTGATGGGAATGAAATTCATGAAGTAGTTTAGGGTCATAAATCAGAATGTTCTCTAGGGCTAGATGGGTTACATATATTTTTGAATGAGGCATCTCGAGATATTGTTAAAAGTGATGTGGTGACCTCAATGTAGGATTTATTCCATAGTGGTAACCCTCAATAAGTGGTGATTATTACATCTATTGTCATCATAACAAAGTTGAAACATTATTCCATGATCAAGAAATACCATCCTATCAGTATGTGTAACATTCCTTACAATGCCTTACCTAAAACTACCAACTGTATTTTTTCATTTCATTTATCTGGATGGGTGTCTGAGGAAAAACACTAGTTTGTTAAGGGTAGTTCGATACAGGGAACTATTAGATTGGAACATGAAATTATTTTCTCAATAAACATCAAGGGGGTTGGTTCCAATTTCATTGTTAAATTGGATGTGTGAAAATATTATGATATAATCGAATGTAATTATATCTTACAGGTTATTATAAAATGGGATATCCCTCAGGGGTATATGGATATGATGTACATGTGTTTCATTTCATCATGTCTCACCATCTCCATCATGGATAAAATGTATGGATTTTTCATATATATTTGGTGAAACAAGAAGTAAGACCTCTTATCCCCAATCATATTTAATCTCATGCATGAATCAGGAAGTTTCATCATCAAAAAAAGGATTGAGAATAGAAGGATTTTTCCTTATCGATGTAGACTTAATTAGTGGGGTATCTCCCACCTAATGTACATCAATGACAAAATCATTTTTATTAATTAGATTAATCATTATAAAACGTGTTACTATAATACTCTATAAGAGTATATTTTTTTAATTGGGAAGGTGGTGAGTCATGAGAGAAGTCTTATCTATATTCTAATATATTACCCTAAAGTTGTGCTACTTCTACAGTGAATTTTCTTGGTTTGAGTAGGTGGAGCTTCCCAATTGACTACATCTAGTGTAAAATATGTCTAATAAGGTATTTATACACCACTTCCACGAGATATTTCATCATATTACTAGACATATCAGGAGTTGGAAGAACTATATTTATTTTGGTGGAAGAATCTTCATGGTCAACATATTCCTATCCACAATACCAATGCACATACTATACACTGTCATGGTCCTTGAGACAGTGTTTTGGATAATTGATAAGGTCCCAAAATTGATTATATGGGACACCCATTTGGATGGGATAAATAACTGGGAGTTATGGGATCAGATGGAGATAACTACATATGAAATAGGTATACTCCTCAGAAGCATCTCTAGTGAGATTAAAGGTTTTCATGCGAAGATGGATTGGGAAGTTATAAAAGGCTTCACATTGTGTGGATTATACATGGTGGTAAATATGGATATGTTATAACCCATAGGAATAGTAACTCCGCCTCTGTATTGATCTTGATCCAAAAGAACATAAATAATATCTGAAGGCATACCCTCTAGATCATTGGAAGATGTGATATTAATTTCTGGAAAGAGAATTTTCCTAAAGAAAATAGTGGCTTCCTAGGGTACCCAATCCGGAATATCACATTATGGAAATATATAATGTTTCCCAAGATCATTCACATGGTCTACAATAAAGTTAAACAAGTTATTTTCAATCTCATCATTTTCACTATTGACCATGATGGTTTATCTTTATAGTTGATCCACCAGGAACCTTCTCCAACAAGGGTTATCATCATTTAATGTCCACCTATAATGAGCATGAGAAGGGGGGAGGTGATTTGGTGCAATGAATTTTTTTTAAATATTATATTTCTTCTATGGTGGTTACAGAAAAATCCTATTCCCACTGATGATCTTTTCAAACTTACTAATATCAACCTTTTCTCTAATTACAATTGTTGTGTTTGTCCTTAGGGAGAATCCACAATGCAGTTGATCTTCAAGGGAAATTGGGTCAATATGGTATGGCTTTCCTTTAAGAAGATTATTCATTTGTATTCATAGGTTTCTATAGTCAGGTTAATTATCAACCACTAGTTCCATTATATAGAGAAGAAGATACCTAAAAGAAATTTTGGATTTCTCATTTTGGTGGCAGGATGTTGGTGCATTTGAAGGCCATGAACAGGGCATGCCACGAGGGGCTTTCCAACATGAATCTATCCATAGTTCATAGAACGAAAATTTTTTATATTAATCAATAATAGAATAAAAATTACAAGTCGGACCCCCTACCTTATGTTTATAATGAGAACAATATCTCCTCTCTCCTCCATCAATGGTGAACAGGGTCATTGAATTTTTTGGCAACCACACAGTACAACACAAATGTTTAACATAGATAGATATTGGGTTTTAGGTGTCATCAAGGAAGGTGTTATTGTTCATGATAGTAGGTTTTAGTCATTTTTTTATATCATTCTATGGTATTGTTGATTTATTTTAGGAAGATTCAATGTTGATTTTTATATGCCTTGATATTTGCGGTCAGTAGAACATTGATCTAGATGCTATCAAAATAGACTCCAACACTATCCTTAAATCACTGTGTAATCTTATATCAATCACATGGACAATATCATATCTCATTTAGAAGTGAAAAATGCTTATCAACAAGAACTTATAAATTCTTCATAATTTTCATAAAGGTAACAAAGTGGTCAGATTTCTTACTTCTATGTCTACTAATTATATGTCAGTAAACTATTTCCCCAACATAGGTTCAATTTTTACAGAATGTGTTTATTTAGATCAAGGGTATTCTTTTAGGATACATTACATTATACTTCCTTGATCTTCTCGTAATTTTATTGTAATGAAACCTTCAATGTATTTTTGACATTGTAATTAAATTTCATGTATTGTTTAATTAAAAAATGAAGTGGTTATGTTATATTTTATGTTACAAGTTCAATATATAAACATTATTCTATAATTTTATTCCATATTTTTAGGTATATGTAATATATCCTTGAATGGGATATAAAAATATTTATGATCTCCATGGAATAACTAAAAATATGTTTATGTTTTATTCCATTCAGGGGGTGTATGTGTTTTACATAGGGAATTTAGTAATCTGAGAAAACATGTATTGGTCCTTTTGGTAATAATGTAATCTATATATTCAATTTACTATGACTTTTAGTATATAAATGCTTTAAAATTGGATAATTTAGAGTCATTTCAATGATTTAATGTGTATGTTCATGTTTGGGTATAATGAATTGTACCTAAGGAGTTTTGCAAAGAACATTAAGGGAGACAATAATAAATACCCATTTGATTCATCTTTATCAGAACCATACATGTTGATTATGAATCTTATAAATAATTAAAGCAAGGAATGTATATTGGGTCACACATGATATGGTGTATGTTTTCTGGACTTGAATTAGATTAAAAAGCCACCCCCCCAATTTTTTAGTTTTACACGTTTTATGTTATTAATTGACAATTATATCCCTTTTAGGTTTTTAAATGTCCAAGGGTGACATTTGTGGAAATTTTTGCTGAATTATTCCACTAAGAAATTTGAAAATATATTTTATTTTTTTTAAATCCAATGTTTTTATCTATGAATACTCCATATTCTTTATAGTTATTATTACTATCCAAGTGAAACAATAATAGAAAGGGATTTATGACATTTAGAATTTTTGGATAAATAAAATTATAGAATTTTTTTAGATATTTATAAATGAAAATGAAAATTGGGATATTTTGTCTGTGATGTGATTCCACATCATTTAAAAATTCATTTTTTCCTATTTCCTCTTTTCATTATTTGGGGTTTAAACTTTCGATCACGAATGTTCAATATTAATTAAATATTTAACTGATTTGTTTTGTGATGGAGATGTTTTGTTTGTGGGAAAAAGAAATTTTTTACTATTCTTGATAAAAGTGAAATTATTTAAATATATGCATGTTGTATTTTTTAAAATTGTGGGGATTACAATATTGATTTTATATATCGTAATTTTGTAAAATGGTTGGATAATTATTTTTGTAATTGAATATTTTTATGGTTTGAGTGAAGGATTGAAAAATACATTACCAATACAACTTATTATGTGTTGATTTCCATGTGTTTATAAGGATGGTGTATTTGTTTCATAATAATGGAACCTCATTGGGTTTATTATCGAATAATAAAAAAGGATGGGTAGTTTATCCACTCAGTATGTAGAGGAACCTATCTGAAGTACTAATAGTCTAAATGAGACTAGAGGATTATAATCAAATTAAAGTGGTATGTGTATTTATTTTTGGAATTATTCAAAATGTGAAGTGTTTATTTATGCCCAGTTAGACAATTTTTTTATTATATGAATGTGAAACATTTTAGTTTTTTTAAATATCATTTTTTAAGATTAATTTATGAAATAAAAATAATTATTTCTTGTTTTGATCAATAATGTGTTGTATGTAAGGTCATAGGGATAACCAACTTGGATATAAACTAAACCCTATATTCCTAAATAGGATAATTTTAGATTGTGTGTGTAATAACCTGAACATTTATAAATAAAAATATATATGTGATCAAAAAAATGATAAATTATATAATGTGGTTATAGTATAGACATCAACTTCCTTGGTTATTTTAGAACATTACATTATATTGATTTAAAATACCATTAATAATCATATCCCAGAATAATATATCCATTTAACAGTTATCATATGATTAATATTTATAAGGGATTATGATATACTTCAATTGATACAGATTAAAGAAGTGATGCCCTTGACCAGAATGATCATACCTAGTGAATCCCATTTATGAGAGCTTCCAAGTGAGATAGAATCACTAGGATTTTCCCTTGATCAAGAACAATAAAAAACATAATAACTATTTCGTGAGCGAAACCATTTATTTGGGATTTTCGAACTCATTGATATGATGGAGAAAACCATGTTCGCCAAACCACCCCTTGAAAATCTCACCATCATGCAACTTACCTTTAAATGATTTTCTCATGTAATAATAGAATTTATATAATGAACATAATTGTAATATTTTTTTATACATTATAATAAAATAATGATTATATGGATCTTTTATGATTATTTTTACTTTTTAAAAAATTATATAATGAGTTTAATAAAAGAATGTTTTTTAAATAATGAAACAAAAATTATATTATTGGTAAAATTGTAGTTTCAATAAAGACACATTATTTTAAATAATTATTTATTTTGTTAAATAAGTGATATTTAAGAAAAATATTCAATATGGTTTTTAAGTATAAATGATATTATAATTTTACCGTTCCATAATTTTTTTAATAAAGATAAAAAAACTATTATTATCAAAAAACTATAAATTTTATATAAATGCGGTTTTTTATTTTAATGTGTTAATTTTCATATATAGATTTTTTTGTTTATAGGTTAATATTATGTTTCAAATCATCTTTTCAAAATTATCTTTCGGTGAATTTTCTCATAATTTTTGTACACAAACAATTTTTTGGGTCATAACGAAATATAGTGTAAATATATGGTGTGTATTATACAACATAATGACCCAAATGTAATGTTATCTTCTCTATACTGTGTATAAAAAAGAATATTTATTTAACCTATAGAATTCAATGTTAATGACAATATTTGACTAATTTTATAACATCTTTATAAATCCTCTCGAAGCTCATGGTATATAATCTTTAAAAAAACTAATTCTTTATGAACATGAATCACTTCTATATCACAAAGGGAAATATTTTAATGAGAAATTTTATTAAAGATGTATAATAATGAGAAAAAAATAACTTTAATTTAATCCATTAAAAAACATGAGATTATTCTATAGTTTTGAAAACATTATTGCATAAAATCCAAAAACTATGTTTGAGAAATAATAAAAAGTCCTCATGAATTTCACATATAAAACCTACCAAAATCTCATTACTCATTAAAAAAACACCTGGATCACATATACAGTCTACCCTTCCATGTATAGAGCCCTCCCCTATCTTCAACCTCTCAATATTATCCTACCCATCTTTTAGATGTACCCTTGTCAAGGTAAGGGATCCTCTCATTCTCCTCTTTACTTAAGAACCTTTTTTATATTGTTTCTTTTTATTCCATATTTATCATGTTGGAATTGGTTCTTACATATCCCGATTAATTGCCTTATGATTCCCAAGTTATTAGATACCCATTTAAAATTCATTATTCCATCCCATGAATAATACAATACCTCATAATGTTGCAAAATTTATCCAGTGATTTTCAACGCCATTTTATATTTGAATAGTCATCCTCATATATAATCATGGGTATTCCCTGATTTGTGATTATATATAATTGATTGTGGGCATCCATGTATGTATCCCAAACACATATGACACACTTTTTGAGTGATATTAATTATTAATTATTTATAAAATATAATAAGAAAAAAAATAAATATAATTTATTTTAACGCGTACAATGTTTCCAATCACCCAACATTCATAAATTTAAAACCCCAACTAGGGTAAAACTCATGTTTTAGACCTAATGGTTTTCTCATATTTATCATACGATGAACCATTTTGGAGATATTAAATCATTTTCAAAAATAATATAATAAAATAAATATTAAATAACTTATCATCATGAGAGACCTGACCAAACATCTGATACTCACAAATGTTGCACTCCTCCTTGGGTAAAAACCGTGTTTCAAACATAATGGTGATCTCAGATTTCACATATAATGTACAGTTTTGGATTTAGATAATTATATTAATGAATTCATAAACACATAATATAATATGTTTAATATGTTTATTCTGTCTGCACTGGGGCTTTATGATCCTTGAAAGCTCACACTATCATACTGCCTAATTGAAAATATATTCCATAGAATATTACGTAATGATAACTAGAATTTTATCTATACATAAAACAATTATAATTATTATGAAATTATTGTTATTGATAAATTACATTTTAACATAAAAATTTTTATAACAACCCACCAGGATGTTGGTGCTCAACCTTTGCCATATTATAGCTGAGGTATCATGATACATAACCTACAATGTCTAACTTTGTCCCTATCAATATGAATGTCTTCTTGAATTAATGATGAATATTGGATTCACAAGGATTTACTTTCTATATAGTGGTATGGTAATCTATCAGTATCGCCTCTATGATGGAAGCAGGGACTACTACTGTTCCGTGAACTATGCTCACATCATCATTATCCATCAACTATACGGGTGTTAAGTCATCACGTGCTAGTTTTTATAACATTACTGAACACTTTGAGTATGAATTTTGTTTAAACTTTTCCCAATCCATGAGTGAAGTTGTTATTACCATTAAGGAAAATCATAGAACCTTGTTCCTTTGAGGCATCCATCCTTTATTTATATAGTATTCTTACCATGAACCACAAATCCTATGAGGACTTATAACCATGTTCTTACTCATCACCTGTCGTATAA
The DNA here is from genome assembly GCA_963277665.1 of Viscum album. Taxonomy (NCBI): domain Eukaryota; kingdom Viridiplantae; phylum Streptophyta; class Magnoliopsida; order Santalales; family Viscaceae; genus Viscum; species Viscum album. Next base: position 1,791,126,609 of record OY728146.1, read on the forward strand.
ATAAGGGAATAAAAAATTAAATTTCCATTTACTAGGTGAATAATCTATTTTAAATTTGAATATATTCTAATACTCAACCTAGTGACTCTGTTTCAGGTTCAGGTCCCTCTTTGTGAAGATATATTGATGGCTATTAAGCTCTATGTAAATAAAAAATATCTCATCGAAAATATAGTGTCTTAAATATTTTAGATCGTGATCCATGGATCCCAAATCCATGTCATGTATAGGATAGTTCTTCTCATTAGGTTATAGATGAAGAGACCCATAGTCTATTAATTTTCCTTATTGTTCTAGTACCACTCCAAAACTGAAACCTGATCCATCATTGTATATTTCATAGCCATTTCCATGATTATAGAGAGTCAGTGATGGTGCTATCATCAACATTATCTTTAGTTCAAGGAAAAACTTTTCATAGTGTTCCAACATTTATAACATCACTCCCTTTATTTTTCATTATAGTAATGGTTGTGTATAGTATGTATAATATATAGATAAACTATTGGTAATATCTGTCAAAGCCCAAAAGGATCCTAATCCCAAACACATTTAAAGGATGTTTCCAACATATAACATCAAAGATCTTGTATGGGTTTACAAATGTACCAGTATTAAACACCACATGTCCATGGAACATTAACTTTTTAATCTAGAAGTCACATTCTAACATCATAGTGTAAATCCTTTATTCTCGTAGTGTACATAGGTCTATCTATATGTAAAAATAATTTTACTCTTTTGATGATGATTATATGATGATATTATCAATGAACATGATGATGAATATGTCCAAGTATGGACAAAAGGTCTCGTTCCTATGGTCTATGAACATTGTGGGTATTTTCATCCACCCGAATGATAGTACCATGTAATCATAAAGTTTATGCCCAAAAACGTTCTCTAGGAAATTTTATGCTCTCAAACTCAAAATTGGTTATACCCAGACCACTGATCAAGCTAGGATGACCATCATGATCCCCATATATTATCAAAAAGAACATCAATCCTAAAAACTAATATCGATTCATTTATGTCACCTGATTTATATTTTCAACTAATGCATAACCAAATACTTCCATCAATATTATTAGAAAACATAACTAAACACCATAGTGAAATAATCATGTTTAGAAGACTTTATCTCTATGTAATATAGTTGAACCACGATCTCATTTAGATTAGATGGAACCATATGATATGCGGAAATAAAATTGTATGGGAACTCGAGACTAGCTCTTTTCAACTTAACGTACTAATACATTAGATTCTGTAACGTGTTAATGATCTATTGTAATTTTAACCCACTAATCAAAATCATTAGGACCTCAAATTCCTTGGAGGGGTAAATAATTTTGGTGTTGAATAATGGGAATATTTGGACATTTTTTGAATTCATACTCCTATATAAGACACTATTAAAAAAACCTCTAGTTGAAACAACCTTACAAACTTTACCATTGAGCAGGTGCAAGGGAAAACTCAATTTCATTCTCTTACATGTCCAATGGTAATGATGAAACCACTATCTTTAAGAAGTATTCAAACATGATCCATATGTAGTTTTTAAGGCTATGTAAAAGAATAATCTCCCGCAACGTGAAGTAACCTCATTAGAAATGAAACAAAGTCATTATGATAAACCAACATCTGTCTATATGATCATAAAATGTTTTTGTCATCCAATCTATGTGATCAAATAAGATTTTCCCCAAGAGTAAACCCTCAACCCAAGGTATACCCATCCGAGATTTAGCCGTTCTTCCCCTTCCAATGCATTAGTCATGGTCATCATATATATAATAACAAAAAATCATTCTAAAAACAACTAATTAGGGATAATAAATATATATAACAATATAATTCAACACATATATATCACAAAAGTATAATATCCTGAATAGATAGAAAAAACAAGGCATTTAATTAATGAACTATTATGTATCCCAACAACAAGTATATATATTTCGAATGTCAACCAATATGTAGATTCATGTTTTATAAACAAAACAAAACTATCATAAATAACATATAAACATCATATGCATCACCCAATGCTATTTTAAACAATAGTAATACAAAAACAAAAATTCCCTACATTTTAGAAACTCAGAGGTTAACTATGCAGTGCTTTCCTGGCACTGTCATAGCTCCCCTTCTTGAATCCCAACCATCATGTATCCTATCAAACCTGTCCCAACCACAGACGAAGAAAATAATCATGTCAGTGATTCCCAAGGCTCTAAAACCATTTTCTAACATCCTTATTCAATCAACCAGGTTGAAGCCCGAAGGCTACATGACCTCATGCATGCCTCTCTATAAGAAATAGGCTTCTAAATAGATGTGAGAGTATACTTCTATCCATGGGAAGACTATACCATTAGTATAATGTCATAGGATCAATAGTCAACAATAATTAATATGATAAATTATTAGAGTAAACACGAGGAAAGTTAAATTTAGAATACATGAAATGTAAATAAAATAATCTTTTTAAAGTGGAAATTATATCTGGGGTAAATAAAACATATAAGTAAAAAAATGATAACTAAAATTCCCAATACTGTCTTTCCTTTCCCACCATCAGATCCATAATCTTCAACTCAGTAGTACACCATAGGTCTTTTTCCCTTTATCACATCATTTATGAAATCTTCAAGAACATCGAAATGTATGAGGTGGGTGTGAGGAAAAGACTTAGTAGGAAACCACTAATGCATACTTAAACTGATGTTCTCATGTTTAAATATTTGTTCTATAATAATAATTAATTTCTAACAAGAATATCAACACATAATAAAAAACCATGTGGTAATGATCTAACTATGATTCCATAAACCCCAGACCATACCTACTTCATCTCTATGCTGGATTTATAATAAAGGTGTCAAAAAATCAAAGATTTTCCACGGGGACAATGAATCTTGGTACTCACCATTTTGTGATCATGTAACTCGATATCAATGATCATTAAAGAGGTTATGTTGTTATAATCACCTTATCATTGAGAGTTACCCAACATCACCAAATCATCATGTATCATGCCCCATGGAATTCTATAGTCATCGAGTTCCCCACATGATATCCATGAGGCATCATCATATCCTTTCGCAATACATAAGACCCTTTTCATCATTTTCACATGTCATGTCCACTACTCATCTAAATGATAACATGCCAGAATAGTGTACCTATCATGGGATTCATGAAAAATTTCACAAATCATATATATCATGGTTGGATAAACGATAATGAATAACATATCATCATATGTAAGGTATCATACACAACATATGTGGTCATCATAAAACATGAATAATACACTACATAGTAATCATGGCATCATGTGTAAAATAAGTTACCCATGGCCACACACACACATAGAACCATATGTGATCATAATCTAGCATGATCATCCAGAAAAAGTATTTTCATAATAATATTAAAATAAATAAGTGTATAAGATACAAAAAGGGAAGAAAATTACTACATAAATGTTTTAATCATTAGAGGCATGGATAAAACACCCCATTTGGATTGATAATCCTTTTTGCAGCGTTATTCTCATAATCATAAACACATTAAGCTACAATTTTTTTTTCATGTACACCTAGAATGAAAACAAATTTTTTTATTTGAAAAGAAATATCAAATGCGATGATATATTCCTTCACCTAGATAATTCCGAAATTTTCAATTTATAATTCATCATTAATTATACTTTTATAAATATATTTTAATAATTTATCTAAAATTATCATTTTATAATTATATATTTATAATTCCTCAAAAATTATCCATTCATATTTATCTTTTGATAATATATCAAAATTTATAATTATATTTTCTCAATCTATAATAAGTTATATTTTTGTAATTATGTTTTAATTATTTTAATAAATTATTATTTTATAAATATATCTTAATAATTTCTTATAATTTATCATTTTTTAATTAAATTTGGATAATTTTTTAAATTATCCTTTTACAATTATATTTTTATGATTTCTCTTAAATTTTCATCTTATAATTTTCTCTTTATAATTTGTCATAAATTATCATTTTGTAATTATATTTTAATTATTTCACATAAATTATTATTTTATATTTATATTTTGATAATTTTTCTTAAATTAATCTTTTATAATTATATTATTTAAATTTCTAATAAATTATACTTTTATAATTTCATTTTGACAATTTCTCTTAAATTATCCTTTAATAATTAAAATTTGATAATTTATAATAATTTATAATTTTATAATAATATTTTGATAACTTATAATAAATTACCCAATGATAAATCTATGCGATTAACCTTTGATAATATATAAATTATTACTTGATAGAATCAATATTTTTTCCATATTATAATTACATTATAACTATTTGTTTATAAATTGAATAATATTAACATTGATAAACTTAAGAAATTATTCATCAATAATTTTTTATTGTATATTGATAGTTCATCATTATTATCCTATGATATTTTCTTGTATTTATATTTTTATACTTATAATAAACAATACTTTGATGAATTTATTTAAAATTATTAATTTTTATTCTGGTGTAATTATCATTGATAATTCAATAAAATTATTATTAAATAATTATAATATGTATCCAATTATAGATTATTCAATAATATCTTTGATAGTAATTTTTTGAAGAAACACCTTTCATAATTTACTTAAAATATTTTCATTTGTTGATATAGTGAAATTATCATTCATAAATTGGGTTTTACTATTTTAACAATTAATTCCTTATAATTAAAAAAATTTATTCATTATTCTTTAAATATTTTCCACGTTTTTACATAAACTGAATGAAATAGATAAAATAAAAAATAATAAATAAATAAATTATAAATTCTTCATCTATGGAGTGGTGCACGAGTGGGTTGAACAGAGAAACCAAAACACACTGCTTGCTATCCTAACAAGAGGAATGAGGAAGGGACTATCACTATTCGCATATTGGGGATACTCAGAATCAACTATATCAACAAGGAACCACAACCAAACGGTTGTGTTATTTGAAACCAAAGGGTGCAATGTGATCATCAATACAAGAATTAATACACGTTTTTAATATTCTATTAATAATATAAATCAATGTGGTGTCGTTTATTTATAATTATTAAGTTGTTTTTAATTTCATTATTATTAAAAGGGTGGTAGATCATGATTTTATGAAGATTTCTTCCTCAGAAAGGGTGATGAGGTGTTATTGGAAGAAGATGAACACTAAAACCAATTCTTAATAACTGAATGAATAAGTTAATTATTTAACAAAAATTCAAGCACTTAGTTTAATAGGTGACCTGACCAAAACCCATTACAGAATAATGTTTTCACCTACCTATAGTAAACCATGCATTACAGATCTAAAATTAGTCTCATATTTCTCATAAAATTAACCATTTAGGAGATATAAATTATTTCGTATTTTAAAAATATAATGAATAACTAATTAAATATAAAAAAGGATGTATTTTATGAGATGATTCCAAACACTAGTCATATTAAAATTTTATACCCCATCAAGGGTAAAATCCATGTTCCAAACCTCTTGGTGTTCTCACATTTCTCATATGATTCATAATTTGGGATATATAAAATTATTTTAAAGAATAAAATTATAAAAAAATTAAATAACTTTTCCCCATGAGAATCCTGAACAATTTTCTTTTGCTCACAAATATTATATGCCTTATAGGATAAAAATTTCATTCCTAACCTAAACATTGTCTCATATTTCTCATACGACACACTTTTTGGGAGTTATTCTATTATATTTGATAAATCACGCACCCGTAACCTAATATATATAATATATTTATTCTGTCTATGCCAAGACACAATGGACCACAGAATCTCATACTAGAAAATGCCAAACTCTAAAAATAATCAATAGAATATTCTAGGATAATAAACAGGCCTTTATCCTTACAGAAAACCTTCAAAAGAATTATTAACTTATCTATATTAATAAATTACATTTTCACGTAAAAATAATTTATAAATTATAAACAAAGGAGTTTTTATTAAATATAAAAATTAAATATATTTCTCTATGCTGTTATTAAAACTATTTTTTTAAATTAGTATTAGATCCAATACCCAGTGGGAAGTGTAGAGGCACAACCTGACTTAGATGTTTGGGCTCCACAATTAGGACTCTATTCTGTAAATGGGAGGAAAGTATAATACCCTTGAGAAAGTGAGACTTAAAAGGATAAATTTCACTGAACCTATCAATAATGTTTATCATTTTATTCAATAGTATACATGATTTGAACTCCATAGTTTGGCATACTTGTCCTGGAGTAGTGACTATGATTTTTGACATTCATGGAATTTTCATAGGGTTTGTGCGACTCAGGATATAGTAGAGTACAAAGAACACATGTTGGGTTGTGGGGATATTCATTAGTCAGAATACATGTTCAAGCATATGCATGTGGCCTATGGAGGGGACCACAAGTCTATAGGGTAATTAGTGTAAACAAGTGAGCTAATACCTCATGACCATGTTAAGGAAGGGTGTTTGTGCTTTCAATATTGAAAATTTAATACAAAAATAGTATACTATTAATATTATTATTTAAAATTATAGTTATCATATATCCTTTAAAAGTTTGGAAATTAATAATATTAAATAAATTATGAAAATATGGATGTGGAATTTTTTTTAAAATAATTTATTGGTCACTAGTTAATTATAAATTAAATCGAAAACTAACAGAATATAAGATAAATGTTTTTATAAGACATTATTTTTGCACACCAAAAGGTGTTTTTATCTTAATAAATTAAATTAATTACTTATATTTAATGATATTACTGAAATATATATTTTATATAATCAATAAAATATTTTTACACTCTTTTAACCTTCAATACCTTTGTGAATATGACAGCATCGCCCTTGTGTACGATGGTGAACAGCCTCATGAAAGGATGTGAAGAGTTTTTTACTAACAAGATACATGTAAGGTAATAAGGTCAAAAATAGTGAATATATATATGATATAAATGAAATTATTGTGATATTCATGAAATAATTTTCATAATGGAATTATAAAATATCATTTTATTTATTACATTTTTACACAATGAAAATGTGATACCGTAGTTGATGGACGTGTGGACTACCACCTACGAGAAGCAATGTGATTCATTTTACATTAAAATAAAGAGAAATATAAGTATATAAAATTAAATTTAATAGTATTTATAAAATAATTATAATACTAAAATTTTAAAATATTATTTACCGTCTTTTCATAAATATCATTGAATAATGGATACATTACTTATGCATTTTAATGATCTGTCGTCTCTGTGATAGTAATGTTAGATCACATTCCATAACTATATTTCATGATTATTTTTAAAAGTATAATTAAATTTAAGTATTTATAATTATTTAATGATTATTATTCATGATATTTTTAAAAAATAACTTCTTGATCGTAATCAACCTATAAAGATTATTTTTTGTACAGAAACTAAAGGTGGTCAAATCATCCGAATTAATATTATTTGGTAATGTAATTTTATAAAACTTTTTATAAGTGAAATAAGAAGAATAATATACATGTAAATTTTCATAAATAAATTAACGAATTAATATATATTTATTATATAGTTAGATAAAAAACAAGCGGGATGAATCAGACTCAACGTATGTTTTGTTTGTCATCGCACATTAATTTTTGTGAGATGTATGCCTTATTCACCAAAAAAAATTCTTTTTTATTTTGTATATATCAACTATGTTTTTTTATGATTCATAGCCCTAAAAGTTTTGGTATTTAAAAATCCATTTTAGGATCTCTGTTTCATGGGGTTTACAGAGTAAAAGATACCAAAGCAGTAAAGTATTTTTTCTTTAATTTTCCTTCATTGGGAAGAATATAAAGTGATAAAAATATAATCTTATATGAGTTTTATATATTGACCCATTGGTATGTTATATAATTTATCTACTTATTTTAATGATAGTATATTTTTCATTTATTGTTATTACATTATGTGGATTATGATTCAAAGTTACCAAGGTGATAAGATTCTTTCATTACAATCTCAATGTTTGTTGATATTGATTGAGATTAAGTATCCCTTTATGAAATATAATAATATAACTAAAAAAAGTAACATGATTTTTCTTATCATTTTTTATGTCATTAGTATAAATTTCATTCCCTTAATTTTAATATCTTTATGTGATTGAGAGTTCAAAGGAATGTTTGTTATGAAAAATAATATTTTCGATCAAAAACACTTTTCATTACAAAACCATGTTTTCTAAACATGTCTTCAAAAATGATTTATAAAGTGTTTTTCAAATATGAATGTATATTTTTCATAATAAATGATTTAAATTATTTTTAAAATATTTCTTTATATTCTTTCAATGATTTTTTCAAAGATTGTTTTTTCAATATTTATTTTTCATTAAAAAATTTCTTATTTAAAATGAATGGGATATTTTCCAAAAATCATTTTTCAGGAAATTGTAATGGTATTGACATTAATAAATTATATAAAACACACTGTTGTTACTTCTGCTCCAATATGGATATGATTTATTCATAAGAAATTTATTCTTTATCTGACTAGATTATGATTGTTTCAAAGATATTGGGATGGAAGCAGTCCCTTTTTAGCAGGTTAGTCGTGTTTCATAGAGATTGTGGTAAACTGCTTTATTTTACATGGGTTGAAAATATTTAAAATATATTTTTAGAAAACCAAATTTTTTTCTTGTGGTGAACCACAATTAATTGTGATTATTATGAATCATGATTCTTTTCCTTATCTTAACAATGATTCAAACAGATTGTAATGGAACCCATTTCATTTACATGGGTCAATCATATAGTAATGAGATTATTGAGGAACCAATTTATTTTCAATGGGTTAATCATGTTTCAAAGATAATTTTATCGAACTCATTTCATTTCCTCAGGATAACCACATTTGATAGATATTGTTATGGAACCAATTTCTTATCCTGGGGTAAACCATATTTCCAAAATATTATTATACAAACTATTTCTTCTACTTGTGTTATGTATATTTTAATGTGTTTGTTATAGATCCCATTTATTTCCAAGGGTTTGTAGTGATTCAAAACATTCTTTTAGAACCTTTTTCTATTCCATGGTATAATCATATTTCATTGATACAATTGTGAAACCTATTTCATTTACTTGGTTTAACCGTGTTTCAAATAGATTATTATGGAACCCATATCATTCCATTAGATTGACCACATTTAAATGTGTTATTATAGAACCCATTACATTTCCATGGTTTAACGATGTTTAAAGGAGTTTTTTATGGAACCCATTTATTTTTCATGAGTAAATAATTTTTCATTAAAATTTTACGGAACCCATTTCATTTTGACTGGTAAATCATATTTTAATTAATTTTTTATAGAACCCATTTATTTTTCATGGGTAAATCATATTTCAAATTAAATTTTATAGAAAAAATTTCATTTCAATGGGTTAATAATATTACAAATATATTGTTATGAAACCAATTTTTTTGTAATAATCATGTTTCAAAGATGCTGACAAGAAACCCATTTATTTTCAAGAGGTTAATTAGGATATAATAATATAATAATTGTTTCTATGAGTTTTATGCTAAAAAATATTTATAGTTTTTTTTGGTGTTGTGGTTGTTTGAAATTACAACTCAAAAATTGGGTGGGCCAAAAAGAGTCGGTTGACCCCATTACATCAAAACATGGGGGGGAACAAGTAGTTCCATGTAACCCCACTAAATCATTATTGGGGGTGGCCTGGATTGTGCCAGTTGATCCCTTTACAACATAACATTTGTGTTCCAGATAGTTTCATTTATGTTTGTAATAGATTAAATGATCGGTGTGCCTAGATTTCACTCCAATGCATTGGGTAATGATTTTATGGGAAATGTATCATATGGTTATTACAATTTTAATGTGTTTCAAAAGTGTTTTATAAATTTTTTTCAATATGTTTCTGATAAGTTTTTAGATTACATTCTATAGGGTTGTGATGTTTTATTTGGTAAATATTGATATCACATGTATCATGATTACTTATTCTTATTAAAATTTAATTTGTTTAATATTTTACGATGTTTTAATATTTTGTTATCTAGGAATCGATGGGTACATGTTATTTAATGATTTTCTCATGTAATTTGATTGTGTCATCACAACCTTCTGAACTCTTATGGTCATTGATGACATTAAATTGTTAATTCTTATGCCTCCCTTCCTATGTTTCATTTTCCTCAGGTTATAAAGAATATGGTTGAATGATTTATATATATAAATTATCTCATAAGGATATTGTTGATGACCTAATGTGAAATAGAAAAATATGGGTATAATGGGAGATGATGTTAATCTTCATAAACCAGTTTTTTAGGAGTCCATGTTTATATGAGTTTTTCCAAATTCAATAAAACTATAAACCTAAAAGGCCATTGATTTTATAAGTGATCAAAGTTTTAATTTTTATATTCAACGGTTTAAATGAAAAAATTGGGTAACTATTATTAGAAGTAAAGAAAAAAATGTAATGTTCATTATATTAGTATGGGATTCTAGAGTGTGAGTTCTGGGATAATATATTGGTATCAAATATAGGTTTAGATAAATTTAGAGATTATGATGATTACAAGTGAGGATATCATAAGTTTTATGGATACCATAATAATAATATATTTTTATGTATGGTAAAAATATCAAAGTCTTAGATACTTTATTTAGGTATTTTAGGTAGAAAATATTTTTAGGTTATTAAATAAATTTAATGAGAATTTGTATTGGGTAGATGTATATTTTAAACATTTTTATACTATGAATCATTACCTTAGATTTTGTTGGAAAAAATATTTAATTTATTGATATCTATTAGGGATTAAATAATCTTGTATATTAAGGTAATTATGGGATAAAATTGTGTCATAAATAAAACCACAATATTGAAATGTTATTTTTTGAATAAGTTATTAATGTTAGTTCAAATTAAGATCACCATATTTTTGGGATTTAAATATAAGAGTTATGAGATAACCATTGAGGTTAAAAATTATTAATTTTATGGTTTTCGATGTTATTTTGGATATAGGGTTATGGAATGATTTTCTTTAAACACTGCGTTTAACCATTGAATTTTAAGGATAAATACATTATATTAATTTTTATACATGTTGGTAATTATATTACCTTGCACTAACCATTTTTGTTTTATTTATTGTCTAAATACAGGGTGGGGGATATATTATTATCCCATTTATGGTCATGTGGTCTTTAATAAAAAATTTTGTTCAGCAGTTGTAAGAAAATTCATCCTGAATACTCATAATTTATAGAAAAAGAAGATATTATGTTGGAAATTGGTTAAAGGATAACATTATATTTTTTATGTAAGTACATTCCATTATACTTTCAATTTAGATGGTTTAAAAAATTCCTTCAACTTTAGGAAAAGGATATTTAAATAAAATGTCATTCTATTAACATGTCTTTTTATGATACCAGTGATATTTTCTATACTTATTTAGCATGTGGTTTTTTATTCACATCATCTTAACCAAATTCTATATCTCTCACTATTAGTCCATGGTAATTATTTTTCCCTTCCATATCCATCATTTAATTTCCAACCAATTTTCTACCTGTGTGGAATCATAGTTACATGTTACTTTAGGTGACCATTATGTTTCCCACATTCCCTTTATTATTTATGTTTTCTTTAATTAATTTAAAAGATATGGGTTTCAGTAAATGAATTATAAAAATGTGAATCCTTTGATAACCAAAATGAATTTCATGTGTGAAATTCATTTTGGGGAGGGGGTAAATGTAACATCATGAGATTTTATGAAATGTCATCTTTCAAATTAATTTTAATTCTATGATAGATTTAGTTAAACAAGTAGGAATTTTTATATTTTCCAACACCATTTTTATATTTCATTTCATGTTACATAATGTTTCATTGATTACTTATGTTACATGAAAGACTGAGTCATACTAGAAAATAATATACTTTTAATCATATTTTTTAACATGATATTTATTGCATAGTCATTGGAATAGTGTGTATGAATAAGATTAAATATGTTATCAAAAATGGTTTAAACATTTTTATAAATTTATTTTATTTCATACCAATTAATTATAACTGAAAATAGAAAAAATTAATTTAAAGAAAATTAATTTATAAAAAACTATTTTTATGTTCCAAAAGGTCTTTTATTATAATAAATTAAATTTATAAATATTATTTAATGATAATAATTATATATATATAGTATATTTAATAAAAAAATTTACATTCAGTAAATTGTTTTGGTAATACTAAGATAATAACAAATCAAATTTAACGCATAAAATAGACTATTTTTCTAAGGGTGGTTTTATCACCAATTAACAATGGCCAAATTTTAATACTAATTATTGAAAAATTATTAAATTTTAAATTTAAAAATTTAATTCATTTTTAAAATTTAATTTTAAAAATTATTTTATTATATTTTATTATTTTTCTATGATATTTCAATTTTTGATGAATAGTGAAAAATAGTAGATTTTAATTAAAACTGCATTTTCATATAGAGAATTTATAATGTCAAATAATATTTTTAATTTTTTTGAAGACAAAATATATCTATTATTTATCTATTAGTCCAATGTATATCATTGGGATACTTTTCATATTTATTTTTTATATTAATACAATGAAAGTTTTTTTACTTTTCAATATAAAAACCTTCTTTCCCTTCCCAGCTTGGATATTAATTTTTTATTAATTTCTTCCACTTATGAGATTAAAATTTGAAACAAATGGGAATCATATTTAGAACATGCCTAACATATAATATATAATATATTTAACATAATTTTATATCAATCACATTAGTGAATGAAACTAAAACCAATCAAAACCAACTAAGGAAAAATGATTATACTTTGTAGTTAAACATTAATCTTATTGGGGAAAATGCCCTATCAAATTTTAAATAACATATTTTATGGACATATAAATATTATATCATAAATTATAAACTTTTGTGACTTATTATAAAAAAATTTAGGTAAAAACATGGGTTTACCAAACTTTCTTTTTGAAAAATACAAAGTATGCCCCTTTCCCCCACTTAATTAAGGCCACCATCTCTCCCCCAATATTAAAACCTATAAATAAACTTATATTGGAAATAAATTCCCTTATCACTTATAAAATTACCACCTACAATCTTATAAAACATAAATTTAGTAGAAATCCAACCATGAAAGTCATTTGGTTTAAAAAGAGATTCATGGAGAGGAGGTAATGTTCTCTAACGATTGTTTCTATTTTTTTTCTTCCTACACGCCATTTAATTGTTTTTATTCTATGATTATATAATAAAATTAGTATCCTAAATATAATGAGGTGATTTTTAGTTATGTTTAAGACCTATATCCTCACACAGTTACATCAAATGTTTTATGAACTCATTATTAATGTGTTTGTTGGACTATGGCCTCGCAAACATATGTCCTTTGTTTTTATATTATAACAACCCATGGTTCGGAATGATGATTGAAATAATATATATATATATATATATATTATATATATTATATTTATGATATATATAGAAAATTTTTAAAACTATATCAAATATATCAATTAATTTTTTTTTAAAATTCGGTACCATATGGGATACGATAATGTCGCTACTATGTATGTTGGATCACCGCCTCGCATAGCGACATGAAGCATGTTTCACTAACATGTTACATGGAAGGTAATAAAGGTAAATATAATTAATATATGAAATAAAAAGGTAATTATTATTATACTAATGACATTATTATAATTATTTATTTATAATATAACATTTTCTTTATTACATTTTTAGAAACTAAAAAAGTGATAACATTGTTCCATGGAAAGTTGACTACCGCCTCCTCGAAGTGACCTGATTCAATTCACATCCCAATAATGATATATATATGTATCTATAATTAAAAATAATATAAGTTAATATAATATTATGATTATCTCTTACCTTCATTCCACAATTATTATGAAAAAAAATATTAATCATGAATACGTAAGACATACTACCTTCATGATCATAAAATTATTTTGCATTCCATAACCATAATTAATGATTTTTTTTAAATTATAATTGATTTATAATAATTATTATTATTTAATAAATATTATTATTTATATTTTTAAATAAATAACTTTTTAATTGTAGTCAACCTACTAGATCCATTTTTTACACATAATCCGAATATGGTCAAACTGTTTGAGTTACACTATATTTGATATTTAATTATATATAAATTGTTTATAATTCATATAAATTTATTAAAAAATTTATATGTTCTAAATAAAGTAAATAATTAACATAAATTTATTATTATTGAATATAAAGTACAATTGTGATGAATTTTACTCAAGGTAAGGAGTTTTTCACATCTCAATTTTATTTATGTGATATATGTGGCATAATCACAACTTATTTTTTTCTTTATGGTGAATCTGTTTACAATGAATGATTTTGATAATTATTATCCTTATATATATGGTGATTTACATATATATTTTAGGATATATATTCTTTGTGGTTTACAGCCTCAGGATTACAAATGTTGTGGGGGATTTTTGCCTCAGTTTTCCTTCTATTAGACGTATGATATGTTATACACATATATTAATTTATGGGGTGAATATAGTACCCCTTTGAAATGTTATATGATTTATATAAATATTTTTATTGATATTTTATGTTTTATTTAAGGTTATTCCTTTATATTAATTATGATTCAAAGTTACCAAAGTGAACAGATTCTTTTATAATGATACCAACATTTATCATTATTTAATGTGATTAAGAATAAAATGTTGAAATATTATGATTCACTAATAAATAATTCTCATATAATTTCATATCCACTAATTACTTCATATGAATAATTTTTTTACCTAAATTTTTTTTTTGTACTCAAGAGTTAAAAATAATATGTTTATAAAAAATAATATTTTCGATTGAAAATTATTTTTTCCCTGAAAACCATGTTTTCTTAAAATGTTTTAAAAATGATTAAATTTTTTTTTCAAAAATTAAAGGAAATTATCCTTAATAAATAGTTATTGTTTTAAATATTACATTATATTAATTAAATTATATTTTCAATGAAAATGATTTTCAAAATGTTTTATGCTTAAAAAAATATTTTCAACAATAAATGGATATTTTACTACAGAATTTTAAATGATAATTTAATTGTATTTAAATTCATAAATATCGAAAACCGCATTGATATATTATTTTTCAATCACATTATTTTCATAAGGCTTATAATGTTTCGAGGTGATTTTTGTGGAACCCATTTATTTTTTATGAGTTAATAATTTTTGAAAAATATTTTACAAAACTCATTTATGTTACTCGGGATAACCATGTTTGAAAGATATTGGTTGTGGAAAAAGTTTATTGCCCTCATAATAAAAATCTTTAAAAGAGTTTTGAATGAAAACCATTTATTTTCAATGGGCTAATCATATTTTAACGGTATTTTGGAAGAACCCGTTAATTTTCCATGGATAAATCATGTTTCAAAGAGATTGTTATAGAACCTGTTTCTTTTACTCATGTTAACCACATTTCCAAGAGATTATTATAGACACCATTTAATTTCCTTAGGTTAAATGTTATTCTATGAGATTGTTTTGAAACAAATTTATTATCCTCAGCTTGACCAAATTTCAATGTGTTTTTTATGCTACCGAATTATTTTCAATGGTTTAATCACATTTCATGAAGATTGATGAGGAACCAATTTATTTTTTTAGGGTTAATCATGTTTCAAAGTGGATATTATGGAACCCATTTCACTTTTGTGGATTAAAAATATTTCCAATAGAATTATATATAACCCATTTCATTTCCCCAAGTTAAAAATGTTTTAAAGAGTTTGTTATGGAGCCCATTTATTTTTCATGTGTAAATCTTGTATCAAATTTTATTTTCATGAAACCTATTTTTTATATGGGTTAATTATTTTTAAAAATAAATATTATAGAACCCATTTCTTTTTTACAGTTTATTCATTAATGAAAGAGATTATTATGGAACCAATTTATTTCCTATGGGTAATAATATTTTAAATATATTGTTATGGAACCCATTTAGTTTTCATGGTTTTAATAAGAAAAAAAGATTATTAAATAAACCATTTCATTTACATAGTTTATTCATGTTTCAAATATATTTATAGGAAACCCTTTTGTTTTCTATTGGTTGATCTGGTTAAAAATAAATAATTATTATTTCTTGGAGTTTTATGATGAAATATTTATATATTTTAATCATGATGTGTTTTCCTGGAAATTACATATTATTCACGTGGTGGACAAAATAAAACTGAGAAATCTAAATAAAAGTTAAAATAGGGTGGGAAAGGTAGTGTCGAGTAAGATTATTATAGATTAAGTTAGGATTTCCCAGATAGTATTGGGAAGCTTATTACAGATAGAATTTCGGTGGACTAGGTAGAATCAGGTAATCCAAAAAAAACTTAACATGGAATGGCATAGATATATCTTGGTATGCCCATAATAGATTAGATGATGGGCGTTCTCATATAGCACTCAAATAAAATGTGTAATAATTATTTTGGAAGTCCCTAGAATGGTTACTCCAATTGAAAATGGGTTCTAAATGGTTTTATGAAAGTTATGGTATTAGTTACCAAAAAGGGTATTAATTACATTATATGGGTTTATCATAATTCATTTGATCAATATTTATATCACATGGCCCATGAAATTTTATTATATTTAAAATTTAATTTTGTAAATTTTATTACATGTTTTATTGATTGATAGATTGGTATTGATGGGTATGCAGTTCTTTCTGATTCGCTCATGTATCTTGATAATTTCACCATACACCTATGCACTCATATGATCATTGAGGAAATTTAGTTATTAAGGATTATTTTTACACTTATAGGGAATTTGAGGCAATCATTTTTTTGACTCTTTTTTTCCTTAGTTATAAAGAATTTAGTTGAATGGACTATATCCATACAGGATTTTTCAAGGATGATATTGATGACCTATTGTAAAACAAGAAAACATGGGTATAACAAGATATGATAATTATCATTATGAACAAGTTTCTTATGATTCAAATTTGATATTTGTTGGACATAATTATCCAACTGTCTAAACCTAAAATTTCTTCAAGGTTGTAAGTTATCTAATTTTCTCATTTGATGTTGTAAGGTTTATATGAAAAATTTGGTTGACAATTCTCAACATAGAAGCTATAAATTTAATGATCATTATTTCGACACATGATTTGATATTGACGAATCTGGTTTATTATATAAGGTATTTATTTTTAATAAGATAAATATTCATACTGAAATAAATTATAAAGAAAATTAATTACCTAAAATAAAGAGTTTGGTTCATAAAATAACATTATCTTAATTCCTACTATATTTAATCCCTTTTCCTCCCAAAAATAAAAAAAATTGTTTTATTTGAACATTAAAAAGATAATTATTTCATTTTTGTCACTATTTCTCAATTATAACCATTTAATTATATTTATTAGTTCACATATGTAAAAAGTAATGGCTTTGATGAAATGTTTTTCTTGAAAATTTCCCTTTTTATTTCAGTTTTTATATATTATTCCATACTTTTGTAAATTAGAAGAATTCATTAAATAATATTAAATTAAATATATATATATATATATACATTTATAAATCACAAATAATTTATTATAATGATAAATAAGATTATTGATAAGGAAATAATTTTTAATGACCAAATTTGTGGTTTACATGCTGTTATTAGAAACTTTGACCAAATGAGAATAATTAGAGGCATAAAATATATGTACATAAAAATATAATTTTAATATTTGGATAAAATCACTAATAGAATGTTAAATTTATTCCTAATTAATTCTAGAATATTTTTATTTGAATTTAATTGGGATAAATGAGAATATATGTGGAAATGAGATAGGAGTTTGTACAAACTTACTTTTTTCATATTGTTTCTTATCTTGTACGACACTAGAGAACCATGATGAAGGGGTTTTTTTTACTAAAGCACATAAATAAAGCTTATATGGACATTAGATAGCAAATTTGGTATTATATTTTTAGTTGGTAAGTTTAAGTGGTGTGGTTTTCCATGGAAATGGATATAGATTCTTCGTACTTAAGGATATGGGAGTTTTTCGAACAAAAATATTGAATATAATATTACTTCCATGGAAAACCTTGTAATAATGTTATTTCTTACATAATGAATCAAATATAAATATAATAAAATAGTTTTATGGCTATAATAAACAATATAATTTAAATTACTAGTTTATTAATAATGGAATTGGAGAAATTAGAAAATTAATTTTTAAAGGAATACATTTGAATTTTGACATTGAAAATTAATTTCTCTGGCTAGAAAACATGTTTATTTTATTTTAATGAATCATTTATTAATAAGATATTTTTTTAGACCAATCTTTTATTAATAAAATAATTTTTTTCATCATGAATGATGTAATTATGGACACACTAGGTGAAAACAAACTATAATTTTACTATTAAAAAAAATTATTTTAGAAAATCAAAAAAACAACACTTGGAAAAAGTTAAAAAAATGTATTTCAAAAAAGACATTAATTTAAAAATTATAATTTTCTAAAATAGGTTTTTTTAATTTTTACTATAAAAATTATGCTTCTTATAAAAATACATAAAATATAATTTATTAAAACTATCATTTTATATTATTTGAGTTTTAACATGATAATTATTTTATAGAATTATAATATATATATTTTCATAAATTAATTGTGATATAAATTATTATTATTATATTTTGATATTTTGAGGTCATATTTTTCTTCCAATAGGTAGGTAAAAAGTTTCAATGGTTATATTTCTATTGAATGATTATATTAATATTCCAAATACCATATTACCTTCTATAAATACCACTTCATTCATTCATTCATTATCCACCTCAATTTATGAAAATGTATTATATTATTATTTTAAAAAATTCTGATTTTCTCACTAATATATGATACATTTCTATATTTTATTATGGGAGGGGAAATTCCTTCCAATAATAGTGATCTAAAATGTCAAATTTTATTTTTTTTATTTTTTATTTTCTGTTCCATCATAATATTTATAATTTTATTGTGTTTAGTAATTGACATATGTAAAAAATTTCTTTAATAAATAGATGTGTTTATTTTTTTCTATTTGTGGTCTCTGTGAATAATAATTATATAATATAATATAACACACATTTATTATGGAAAATAATTTTTTTTATAAAGTCTGTGTCATTACTTTTTAAAAGGGGATCGTTTGAATCAATATTTAACTTATTTTATGTGTGAAAAAATGGACACTTAAAATGTAATTTTTGGAATCTAAATAGTGCATATGTAATTGATGGTTACAATTAAATATAATTATCAAATACCCAAGAAGGGATTCCTTAGATATTTTATATATAATATAAGATATACCTCATAATCCTCAATTAGATTTATAATTAGGGAGTAAGATTCATTTTTATAGATTAGATTTTACTTCTGTATTAAGGATTAATATAAATTTTCCTTAACAATGTACTTCGTAATATATAAAATGGAGAGACCTTTGATAGTTATAGGTACATTATTTCTAGATTCCAATATTGTTTCCACAATATTTCATATCAATTATATTAATTAATTTATTGAATTACTTAAATAAATTTAGTTTATTTTGTGTGTAGAAATTAAGACTCATGTATTGATAATTCACATACCACTAATAGAATTATATGATCAATGGTTTTAGTCTTCAGTATTACCTATTATGATATATATTATTCATTTCACACGGTACATCATAATATTACAATTGAAAATATTTTATATCATTATTTTGGTGTACTATTTGATTGCATATAATTCTTAGAACGAAATTAATAGTCAGAATTTGATAATTTTTACATGTAAAGGTGATACATGTATATAAGGACCCTGATCCCAGTTGGAAATATTCAGGGGTTACTTTATAACTTTGGAATATTTTACAAGAAATTAAATCCCATTGGACCAAAAAATTTAGTACTCTTGGAAAATTAGATACATAATTGTTTCATACAATACTAATGAAAATATAAAATATGACATAACCATTCTTTTTGGAACACAATTAGTCTGCTAGTATTTCCTTGCATATCAGTATTCAAATATATTTTGGAATACTAGGAAAAATAAAACATAATAAAGGGATGATATTAGATTCTCTGTAATGGTAAATATAAAATGGCATCTATCATGAGTCAATATGTATAAATGTTATGCAAGGTTAATAACTAAAACATAATCCATTTAAACAAATTTAGATCATAACATGTAAAAAAAAATTGAAAATAATAAAATAACACATTAATAATCCATTGATAATTAAAGTTGACCATGGTTTTTATTTTAATTATATAATCACTTGGAATATAAATAAAAAATTTCATAATTGGGGAATAAAAAATGGTGGACTTCATAAATATACTATTAAGTCTTCGGTCAGAAAACCGTAAAAAAATGGTTAACACCTAAACCAATATATAACCCCATTTGTCTTAGAAGACCTATTGATAAATTAATGTAAAATAATTGTCCTGAAAAATAATATTATATGTGTAATTCATTCCTCATATGAAAATTCTGAAACATAAAAAATATAATGTCCTATAATTAATAACTATTATATTAAATGTGAATAATATAACCATAAACCATGAATGGTATCAAAATAGAACATATATATTCAAACTGATCATAAAAAAATAAATAAATTATTGTACGTAGTGAAATATGAGGTATAACTAAATGATGCATATGATCCATCAAAGGATGTTGTAATCAATGAAAATACTCTAATAAAATAAATAAAAAACTTCTTAAGAAAAATAGCCTTTTTTGAAATCATTTTTCTAAAATCATGAAAATTATAAAAGAAAAAATTTTATATGAAAAAACCATGTAAATTTTTAAAGTACGATTAAAAACATTAAGACATCATGTTGTGAGAGAAATATACTCAAGCTGTGTAAGTTAAAAAAATATTTTCAGTATTTTTGTCAAAAATTTCATAAAGTACCTTTTTTTTAATGACACAAATACCCCTTACAAATTATTGTATAAAATTTAATATATGGGTAAAAATAAATTATTATTTTTAGAATAACATTAAAAACATATAATTTTTTTTGAAAACTAGGAAATGGAATAAAAATGTTCTATAATAGATATTTAATCTTAAATATTCTTGAATAATAATGAAGTTGTGAAATAAACCTTACCACTTTATAATCAATATAATTATATTCCCCATGAAAATAATAAAATTACATGAATATAAAAATACCATAATATTCTGGATAATACTCATAAAATATAGTCATAGGATGTATATACAGTACACAGGAGAAGGATGTAGTGTATGATGAATGCGTCCCCCGTAAATAAAATTGAGATAAAAATCCAATAACTTAGGTCTTAACTCTCATCACACTCACTCAAAACTCATATATAATTAATATAGGTTTATTATAATTCTATCATATAACTATATTTATTTCTATAACACAATATATTATATTCTATGACATAATTTTACTATTTTATTAATAATTTAATGTTAATATTACATTTTTGGTATTATTAATTTTGTTTTTCCATGTGTTTTGATTTTATTTATTTTCAGTCTTCTTACACATATCATTATTTAATAATCTACAGAAAGATAAATTTTACATAAAAAACATGTATATTTATAATATATTTAGTTATATTATTCTATAATATAAATAAATTGAAAACAAAATAGAATGCTTATGGAGACGGTGGGTCGTACACACATATGAATTCTATTTCCATTTTCTTATCGTATTGAAATATAAAAAGTAAATAATGTAATTATAGTTTATATATTATGTTATATATATCATATAAATTCATTAAAACCATCCTCAATACTTTCCATAATTTTTTTTAACAAATCACATT
The DNA here is from genome assembly GCA_963277665.1 of Viscum album. Taxonomy (NCBI): domain Eukaryota; kingdom Viridiplantae; phylum Streptophyta; class Magnoliopsida; order Santalales; family Viscaceae; genus Viscum; species Viscum album. Next base: position 1,791,148,751 of record OY728146.1, read on the forward strand.
ATGTTTAGGAGGCAGTAGTCTATAGGTCCAGAAACAAAGTTATCATTTAAAAAAATAGAAATCATGATTGAATGTATCATATTAAAATTTAAAAATAATAAATACATCATAAATATATAATATGTCATATAAAATATGAAATATTCTCATTATCCCCATCTAGTAAAGGCTTAAATGGATGAACTAATGACATTACTTTATGAGGCGGTAGGCCACTGTACACAAGAATGATTATTACGTATCTATTTTGATTGAAGTGTTTGTGAATATTTATAAAAACGCCTATATAAAAACATATCAGTATATTTAATAATATTATTTTACTATAAAAACATTTTATAAAATTAATATAATGTTTTTAAGGACGAAATAAAAATATGATTGTTGATTAACGTAAACTCGTCTTTGGGTATCTCATTTTTATTTTCACAAAAAATACTTATTTTATTGGATTTATTCCAAAAGTAACAGTTATTAGATTAAAGGAGTGAGGTTAGGAGGATAAATGATTATGTTTTTTATCAATTTATAATGCTTATCATGGTGTGAATAAGTGAGTGAGGAGGTTCCCTTTTATAATTTATGTGAGAAGAACTTTTGGAAACTCTAAATATATTAAATTAATATAAAATAGTTTTATATTTAAAATGGAATAAAAGTGAGTAATTTATATGATAATATGTGTGTTGGTATAAATCATCTCACTAAATAATTTTTCTACTTTTTTAGGTCACATTCATACCCTTATGTCTTGGATTTAACCCTTAGTGAAATAATTTAATACTTACAATGAAAACATGAATTTTTACAAATTAAGGGATATAACAGTAATAAAAAATATATATAAATGATCCATGGATAAAAATTTAAAACATAACCCTATTATTTTTTAGATATTTCTATTATGTATTTTTTATCATTTAATAAAATATTTTTTATTTTAAAAATAACATTAATGGAAATTTTGACACTATTAAATATTTGAGTTTTTTGAAAATATTAATATACATGACTACTTAAAAATAACATTTAATATTTATCTAATACGTATAGGGAATAGATAAATTTATTGTGACATAAATTATATCAAATTACATTTATTTTAACATTTTACATATCATTTTACTGATATTTTTATTACTTATGCAATTACTACATTATCATTGTGTAAGCCTCTAAGGTAATTATTTATTTTGTAAAAATTAAATAGAATCTTTCTTGATGAATGTAAAAATATTATCATTCAAAATAATATTTTTAATTGAATATAAATTCTGAATTACTACATATAAATATTTAATACTTGTTAATAACATTTTTATGATTTATTGGACTTTTCTTATAATAAAATACTATAAAAGGTATAAAGTCATCCATATGTCTCTAAGAAGCCAAAAAATTGCATTAAAAAATATTTTTCTCAACACACATTCATAACATAAAATATGTTTATGTTTTATGTTATTTTTATTGTATTTATAATATTTTATCAGCCTTAATTACCGTATATTCTTTTAATCGTGGTAATTTGGAAAGTATAATACAGTCACTATTTATATTGTGAAAAAATAAAAGAAGAATATTTTAAAATTTAGGAAATTATTACTAAAAATTTGAAATCAATTTTACAAAATTAAAAAAACAAAATTGGGAGAAATTAATTGAATATTAATATTGTTGACGGAATGAGAAAACCAGTTTTTATTGTGAGAATGTTCAAAGGATGAGATGTTTTTATATAAGAATTCAATGTGAAATTTATTACAATGATCAATATTATATTAAATGATAAAAATAAATATAATAATTCTCAAAAACCATTTAAAAATATAATTTTGAAAAATAAATTTGTTATAAAACAATTATTTTTAATTTAAATTATATACATTTTCACTATACATCAATTCATGAAACATATAAAAAAATAAAAAACTATAAAAAAAGTAAATTTTTGTAAATAATTTTTTTTTAATAATTTTATTTTATAAAATAAAATATATTAATGTTTCAAAAACTATATTTAAAACATGTGTTCCCTCAAAATGCGATAAAACTATCATTTTATAAATATGCATAATTTATGCGTAAAATTAGTTTTGTTCGTACATTTTGTCTAGAAAACACATAGGATGAATGTTAAAGGTTATATTAAATATTTATATATATATAATTGATATAATAAAAACATTTTATTTATATAAAATAGACTTTTCTCCATTTAAAATGTTTTTTAGAAAAAATAATCTCTTATTTTTAAAAAGGGTTTAGCTTCATTTATAATTACTTGGTTACCAAATAATCCATTCTATTAAAATCTGTAAACCATATTATCATAATTAAGTTATTAAAGTTATTTCAGTCCATTCTAATGAAAATGTTATAATGTAAAAATATAAGTAACAATATATAGTTCTTTCTTTAAGAATGATGTTATGTATCATGTATGATATCAGACATATTGTTTCATATTAAAAACTTGGGATGATATATGTATATTAAATTGAATTTATAGTTTCAATATTTCATGATATTGATATATAATTATGTTTTTTTATAATATATTGTATGTTATTTGTGATAGTATTGGAAAAAATATTATAATATGTCCAGGTCATGTTTCAAGGAATAATTATTTTTTTTCTAGAATATTATTCAAATGATTTCATTGGATTAAACAAGGGAGTGTATGATATATTTGATTAGAAAATTTACTATTGTGAATTATTATAATATGTATCCCATTTTATTCGATTTATGTAACTGGAACATTAGAGTCGAATGATTAATTATTTTCATTCTTGAAAAAGGATTCATCAAACCCTGAACTCCACTCTATATGGATCCATTTAATATTGGAATAAAATAATATAATATCTTTTTCATATTAATTTTATATAGTAAACTGAAAAAAGTAACTATTATGAATGAATAACATTTTCCTATAATTTATGATTTGTATGATCAATTATAGAGAACTATTTTTTTTAAATCAACAAAACTAATGATACCATCAAATTATCATAAATAAATAGGATATACCAAAATTGATTTGTAGAGTTATTACAACCACGTTGAATAATATTTTACACATTTTTTTCTTAATAATTCCTTATAAATTTTTATTGAATTGACTAATAAGATATATTATCAATATATGACATTGTTTTTTATGTTATATATCAATTATAATTTCATTAACTGATGACTGTGTGCTTATCATGAGTTAAATTTGACGATTTTTATAAGTAAATTATAAAATCATATTTGTAAAAATATAATATATAAATTTATACTTCACATTATAAATTCAAATTATTGAGACTTGTGATTATATAATATTGTATATTGGTTTTCCACGAAAATATTGAATTAATTGATTCATGGAAAAAACTAAATAATATTTTTACGTATAAATATTTAAATAATTTCCTTAGAATTATGTATTCATTTTGTGTTTTCACCTATTTATTACGATATAAATTATTGTAAATGTTTTAAAATTCATTTAGAAGCCCAAATACATAGAATAATTTTAGGTGATTACGAGTAGGTTGAAAATAATTCTTTTTCCCGTATATCCTATATTAGTTGATTTTTATGTAATCTAGTATGAAAAATTTGGTAATTAAAATTGGTGTATTTTGATAAATGGTGATACTATAGTTTTCTATGACATCAACCATTCTAGGGTTCATCAAACTAATTAGTAAGACTAAATTATGAGAATGTATTAGTCATTTATGGATTGAAATCATGAAAGTAGAAACATTTTTTAATGTTTTTAGTGATCACATATTACAATATCAAAAAATATATGTTATTGTAGGATGATATCAATTTAATATAATGATGTGGATGGAACATTTTAAAACTATTTATGTCTTAATAGTATATTATGTTGTAAAAATAATATTATATCGTATGCATGGAGTTTTAAATCACTAGGTTATATAGTGAAGAATTCTAAATTTTTTGGACATTCATTAATGTATTTTTAGTAATACAATTTTTTTATATGGAACATGAATTTATGTTATTTATTATTATTTTTCTTACACAAACCCACATAGATTCAGTCCAAGAGGAATATTTTTCTTATTTTCATGATTTATAAAAGAGGTATTTAACAAATGTGGGGGGTGGGGTTAAATAAAAGCTTCAATGTAATTATTTTGAAAATGTTGATTTAAAATTGGATTATAGTTCCTTTATTTATTTGATTTTATGTGTAAAATTAATCTCATCATTCCCACTAACAATTCCATATTGATGATATAAATATTGAAAGGAAATAGAAGTATAATTTTTTTTTATTTTGGGCCTTAAAAAAAATATTTTATGTTTAATTTATAGTTTTATTTATAAATAATATATATATAATAAAAATTTAAATGATATATGATAATATTAGAACCATTATTTATACTAGTGTGGTAGTAATTACAAATCAATATTGTATTCATTATTCCAATTTTATATTATTTTAGGAATCATGTTTTTATTTTATAAATTATTAGTAAACTAAAAAAATCTGCTAGTTATACTTAGAACCAAGATTTAAATAAGGTGAAATTATATATTTTGAATTATATTTATGAAGAGGTTAGATATGATTGTTTATTAACATAAATTATACAGTATAGGGATCCAAATTTTACATTTATGTTTCAGAAAATATTATATAAATATACAAGTATGTACTTGATGTTTAGGATTTCCAACCACCTATTAAAATAATTAAAATCTAGTGGAATATAATTATATCAATAGGCATGTCCTTGAAATTTTGGACTTCTTTGATAGATGTATTTTTACTCATATTAGGTGTAATATTTTCCATTTTCAATGTTATGTTTTTATGATAATTAATAGAAATTTATTTTTATTGACCCATTTATGGTATTTTGAGGGTGTTTGTGTAGTTATCTAATTTATTGGATTTATACATAATAAAATTTCTAATAGAGACCAAGTAAGGATAAAGATATAGAATAAAATAATTCTTTAATAAAGTCAATTTTATATAAAGTATAAACTAAACAAATTTATTATATCAAATAGATCCAAGGAAAATTATAATTTAGTTTAGATGATCATTTGTATCTAAATGTTTAATAATGGTCTGGATAATGGAAGCATGGTAATATAAAAACATTTTAAACCAGTTAACAGAATTACTATGAGGTTTCAAAAAATATTAGATATGTGAGTTAACATCTAGAATTACATTCATGTTACAGTTCCATGATTTATATTTTTTATATCACATATTTTTTTAAAATACTTGTCAATCCCTTTACTTTTTTTAAGTGAGGATCACTTGGAATTTGAGTAGAAAATGTGATTAACATAGGATCCGATTATAAATTTCAACCAAAATAAGAACTTATCTAGCCATTATGAAATTATATTGGAATATATTTTCATTGAAAATATTGTTCTATTCAAGTGGATAATTATAAGGGTGTATTATTGACATTTTATTAATTTCGTCTTGATTTCATATTCAAGGATAGTTTATAAAATCATAAGAATTCTAATAAAAATAAAGGGGAGTATTTAATAACCCTTTGATGTCATGTGATTATTATGTTTTAATTATATTGATGTGTGTGATATTTTGGTATGAAATTATTTTTTTTGGAATAATTTGAAGGGGGTGCATGTGTTGGTTCTTTTCTATGAGACTATAAATATTTTCTAATGAATAATTAATAGTATTTAATGGGAGGCCATAATTTTTTATAATAATGGTTGATTTAACCATGATTATGAATCATGTATAATTTATAACATTCGTTTATGTAATGAGTGTTCTGCCTATGGTCTATGTGACCATACTATTGCACCCTCCACTAACCTAAAAATTCACCTAAAATTTCTATTTCTTATTATTTGGGTGATTTATGGAACATCTTATCCATTCAAAGTGAAAATTTTGATATAGGTAATCATTATGGTGTTTTTGGATAATTATTTCCCCTATAAAATGTATCAAAGAGTTTTAGGGTGTTATATTTATGGCAATTCCCCCAAAATCTTACTCGTTATTCATAGTTATCATTTCTATAATCGTGAAACAAAAATGAGAATTATTTATTTTCATTTGATATTAATGTTTTTTTGTTAAATGTTTTAGAAGTATTTCAGGGATATGGTTTTCCATTTTTTTGGACACGATTCTTCTTTATAAAAATATTGAGGATGTTAAAATATCCTACACTATATTTTAGGATAAATCCATTAAGAATGGATGTTGTTTCATTTAAATTATTAAATCATATATATTTATTTAATGATGATGTGTTTTTTGGTTATTCCAAATCGGATTCACTATTAGTATTTTGAAATTATAAGTAATTGGTGGATTTCAAGGAGCATTTGTAATTTATGGAAATTGAGGGAATTAAAATGTAAAATTTGAAAAATAACACTGCCGTACAATATTTAGAGTTTTTATTTTTGAAATAAATTATATGGATTGATTTATATAGGTCATACATATGTTTTTGGAATTATTTATCTTGTGTATGTGAATCATAATGAATGAAAATGATGACTAATTTTTAAATTAAGTGTAAATATATCCTCAGGTTGGATGAGGTTGAATGAAATATTTCATTATGTGGGCCTCACATAAGTAGATGGTGTACATTAGTAGTACTCATGGTTGAAAATGTTCCTTATATTTTGATAAAAAAGGGATTTGTGGTGGTGGTATTGGAAATATTAAAATTATGATGTGTTTTGTTATGTTTTACTCAAAAAATTATTTATTTACATTGGTTGAGATGGTTTATTTTTGATATTTAATTAATTTAATATGAATAGATAATTCTTATAATATGTATTTAAATATTTTTTTATATCCACATTCATTAGGTTAATATTGGAAATAATTATATAATTTTATTTTCAATATAAATAAAAGTTAGAAGACGACAAACATATCATACAGTGGGGTGAAAAAGTTTTCATGGGGAAGTCATAGTAGGTCTTGAACTCTCTCACTACATGAACACCTTAGTAGATGTGTGAATTGTTGGGGGCATGCTATCTATGAAATAATAATGTCATGATATTCTTGTGTTTGTTTGTATACATAATGTTTTTATATATATTTGTATATGTGGGTGGTTTATATAGAAATTTAGCAGTTCTTAGAATTTTTTGAGGACTCATAGGAGATATTTCGATGCACTATTTTTGGAACATACATTATATTACAATATAAAAAACTTCTTTTAGTTTCACATATTTGTATAACCATTTAGATTTATTTATGTTGTGTTTAATTTTTTTAAGAAATAATAATAAAAATTCATATATTTATATATTCATTATGGTCTAATCATTTGAACTATGGTTTTAAATTGTCAAATATATAGATAAATTATATGCATATTTTAGAATAATCTTATAATGGGGATTCTTGTTTGATTTTTAAAAAATAAATTATAATTCTGTTCTTTCCCTCGTTATTTCCTCTTGAAACTAGTGATTAGGTGGATATAATTACATCCATGTAACATTACTTAATAATTTTATTGATGTTAATCTATGATGATATGGGTTTGGATGCTATAATTTAATGATTATATTTGAATTTTTTTCTATGAAGGAAGGATAATTTCTTATAGACGGAGAAGCGTTATAAAATCATATTTATATAAAACCTATATATTTATATAGATATATCCACCCATGGGGTATTCAAAACATATATAATTCAATATCATTAGTAAAAACCAACCGATAGTCGATGAAACTTATCATTTAAATTGAGTCTTATAATTTTACAAATTGTTTAAAGGCACAAATTTCAATTATAATTCATTTGAAAATATTATCATACACATGCTATACGATAATTCGCAATTCATAATGGCATGTTAGTGGGTATAAAATGAATTTTAATAACATGTGTAGTTGACCATTGACATTAATTCTAGGATTGCACAAAAATGACTGGTTTTCATAATATATAATGAAATTAAATTCAAATATAAATTTTTTCTAGTGATGTTCATATATATAAGACTATGTTTCTTTTTTTTATACTTATATGAACATGATTTTTTTTGATAAGTCCTTTAGGAATGACATGATTATTTTACTTATGTATGGGTATCTTTGAATGGAGGCTCAATATTAATTTAAGGAAGGTTTAATGAATTACACTAAAAAACTAATCCTCCTCAATAGATTTTCTAGAAGCATGTTGAGTTCCACCAAGAAGTTTCAAGGACATGGGTTAATTTAATATGATTTTTTATTATAAACAGTGATTCTAATAGTGCTTTATATTTCAAGAGGCTAGTTTTTGTTGTTAACCAGTGAAATTAAGTGTTCAAAAAATATGATTAGGGTTAATATATATGTTATACATGGTTTAAATAGAAAAATTATGAAATTGGGATATTTAGATAATTTTTTATAAAGATAAATATAATTTTTTAATGTCAATAGTTATTCTGGGTTTTCCATAAATTCATTATACTATTATTAGTAAAAGAATTTTTTTATCATGATATGTAAACAAATTAAAATACATTATAATTTATGTATGTTTGTTACAGAAAAATGTGAGGATGATATAATAAGAATCACGTTAAAATATATATTATAGTATTAAATATAATTGATAATAATAATATTTGTTTATGATGATATGATATGATTTTGTTATAAGAATTAATTATACAAAGCTACAACTAATCTCTCTAGGGAAATAAGTTACTGAACATGTGATTGGATTGACCCTATTATATTACACATCATTTAATTTCATTTATACATCATTGGTGTTACATAAGTAAAAAATTGATATATATCCTTTATCATTAGATTTTAAAATAGTTTCCCTTCTTGTGATTTTAGATACATTGAATCCTATATAATTTTATTTTATAATATGGGTTAATAGAATATAATTTTTTTTGACAATAATCACAAAAAGGTAATTGATTAACAATGATTGGATATATCCAAACAAAGGATATATTATAATATAATGGCCCTAAAATGGGTGTTTAACAAATTTTATTCATCTACATTCCAATATAATTACATTTTATAAAATTATATATGATTTTTTTTAATAATAGAATGTAGAAAAATGGATCATATACATGAGGTTGACATTATCCATATATTTTTCCCAATCTCATTTTTAGAGATTAGAGACAATTGTTAAATGATATATCATGAATTACAATATTAGTTTGATACTAGACTATATTTTTTATTGTTAATGATATCATTGCTCATTTCCCACTTTAAAATATCTTCTCAGTCTCACACAAAAGATGATGGTATATCCTATTTTTTCACTATTAATATTACTTCATGTATCAATATATTTGGAATTTTTATAAATAAAGAAAATATTACTTGAATTTAAATAAAATAATTAAATTATCATTATTTAATTAAAAAATTATTTGGTGTAATAATATTAATAATGAGTTATTTATATTATTAAAACACAAACTTGTTGAATTAAAAAACCACCAATGGGATTTGGGTATAATATCGAAGTAATTATATTACAAGGTTTATAATAGGAGGTAAAATCATACGCAATGTTAAAAAGGCCTTTTACGAATCTATTTTTATGAGATTTCATTTCATTTAAATGTTCATTAATATATCTTTAATGATTATTTGGTCTTATGGTAATTTTTCTTTATATGTAATACATTATATGACATCTATAGGTAATTTATTACACATTATATAGTTTTATTGGGGAATAGATTTGATGGATTCAAAATAATTCAATTTTTGTGACAAACAGAATGGGGAATAAGTGAAGTACTTATATCATTAGTGTGAAATCAATGGTGGTTCTTATAGTTATCTATTATCATAATCCATATGAATTTATTTTTATTTTCTTCATCCGAAGGTGTTCCCGAGTCTTCTTAATAAAAATGGTTCTATAGATACATTACCTTTATTTTATATATCTTTTACCAAGAGTGAGTAACATACATTCCGTGGATAAGAAGCATATCCCACCAATGAAATTGTGATTATAATTTTATGTAGATATTCATAGAGACTAGAAATCATTAATTAAATTTAATCCAATTATTATCATAAAAAATATTTTGGTAATTAAATTAAATTGTTTTATTATTCTATTTTTATGTATATTTTATGATAACAAAATTATTTTAAAAATAGTTATTTTTTATATCTAGTTTTTTTATCGTTATTAAATGCATTACATGGTATTAGATAAATCAATAATGTGTTAAAAAGTTCATAGGAAATCTTCTACATGAATGTGTAGCTAAGTGTTACACTCTATGAAAGTTAAATATTTTTGATGAAAAAACACTTGTAGGTTAAAGTGATTGGGAAATTAATTGCTTTTATAGGATCATATGGTTATCATGTGAAAATTATCATATTGGAAATAGGGTCTAACTACTCTAGTATTTCTATAAAATACAAATTTACTAAATAAAATATATAAACACTAAATATTATATTATAATATTATCATATGATACATTTAGACTATGTGAAATTTAATTAACACTCAAATGAAATGTTGATGGAATGTCTAGAATTATGATTTCATAGTGTGAGTGTAATTTTGTGCACAAGGCTTCAACTCTGTGCATGTTTGGAATTCTATAGGCCACATTCTGAAATCTACAAGACCCCTTAAGAATGCAAGATATTTTTAATCCTACATGAATATATTTGGAGATATAGGATATTTTATCTTATTTGAATAAAAAATGAAAAATATATTTAATAAAAATTTAATGAAATAATGTAATTAATATGTATAAGATGTATTGAGAATGTATATGAAATATATTTTTGAATTACTATGAATATTATCATATAATTTATAACTATAATAAAAATAATGTTAATTGTGTTACATAATATAAAATAAATTATTAAATATCTATTTATTGGATTTATTCTAATAAGAATAACATTTATAAATAACATTATTGATCAAAAATACAGGCCTTTATTAGTTGAATATCAATGATTTATCATGTGATATGTATAAATGTTTAAATTTCCCATAATGTGAATATTGAGTGAAAATATACTATGTAATCTATTTATATTATCACATATGTGATTTATGTTGAATATATTTAGGAGAAGAATTAGAAAATATTTTTTCACACAAATATAAATGATTTATATGACTTACAATTTATAAGATCAGTTTATCTATATATATTCATTAAGATAAGATATTAGATAAGTTAATATATGTTCAAATGTAGATATGGGTCAACTTAATTTATAATTTTTAGGGTAATTATTGTAATCCTACTATATTTGATAATTCCATATTGAGTAATAATATACATTGATACTTATAAGTATACAAATTATGTTTTTGATATTATTACAATAAAATAAATTCTTATACAAATCATTGAGACTGGTACATGCTAATGAAAAATAAATTTGAAATTATTTCACTTACCGACATCATAATTTGAGAATGGATCTCTAACAAGTGAGTAAATCATAATTCCTAATGAATCCAACACTTGATGTGGAATTTTAATCTACCTCATGAGATGTAAAACATTTTCATGAAAACTATAAGAAGATTAAATTTGACATATGTTTCCACATACCACCAACAATAATTTCCATGATTTAGAAGATTTATTAATCCCAAAATTTTTCAATTTGAATAGATTTATTAATAAAAAATAAATGAATATTAGGTGTAATTAGTTATAGAATATAGAGATCAATTTCTTACCTCTAAATCATGGATTTAGACAGTATATGTACATCACATGTTTATAGTAAAGGTGAACTCTTCAATGCATTATTTAAAATGATTAATCGAGATGTATGTCTAATAGTAAGGAATAAGAATTGATTTATTTAATAGATATGCGGGATAGTGAATACAATTTATCTGACTATATTGTAATTATTTGATGAAAATTGTCATCATGTACCCTCAAAAAAAATTATTTATGATTTTTTCTTATTCAGGGATTGATTTCGATTTGAGATTAAAAAAAATAATTTCTATGAATGAAATTATTAATGGTTTTGGTATGATATTTAATAGATTAGTTATGTTGTATCTTCACATTTTTATCTATAATTTTATTAATAAAAATTTCAATTTTATCAATTTGATCTCTATTAATTATTTATTTAAGTTTAAAAGGAAAAAATAGATAATGATTTATTAAATCATATAAATAATGAGATACGTAGTATTATAAGTAGTGTATCTCAAGTTTTATTTTTGTACTTCATTACTTCTACTAATGACTTCTTGTAGTTTTGGGTATGTGTAGACAATGAAACATAAGCATGAATCTTTTGAAATGTGAAACATATTTAAAACTAAATAATCAAGTAAAAAATATATTAAATTACTTTGATCTAATTATAATTGATAATATTTGATTATGGAATTTTTTAACTATCTATAAGAATTTTTCATAGCTACAAAACTCCCTCTACCTAGTACAGTACAAAAAAATGGTGTATCAGAAAGATAAAATTGACCATTTTTTATAGAAATCTATTTCCATTGTTGTTACTATCTAAAAACAACTTCTATTATAACAAATCATGTCCCATAATTGGATATTCATGATAATCCACACAGGACATGTGTTATGAATAGTGTACGCTATTATAGTTCCATTCAATGACTGGGATGATAATCATTGGATGATTGAATATTCATAAGGTAAAAAACATCACAAAAATCATTATTTTGTGTAGGCTGGTTGGAATATGGTATCTTTTGATGTTGTGATGTGACTAGTTAATTGATAGGTGTTTAGGGGAAGAACTGAAGGGGTTCATTATTTTTTTATACAAATGGATGAGTATCTTTTCACATTACACTAGAAGATGGATTTCATGGATTATGATTTCATAGTATACAAGTAGTAGACAAGGTTCAATTATAAGATGTTCATGAGATCTAAAGTTAATATAGATTGATGTAAAGATGAAACCCTCTATATTGGTGTAGTGGGACTACTTGTAAACACATTTTGTATTATACTAGTGTATAGATTAAAAATGTTTTACAATATCGGAAATTATTAATTAGGATTATAATCCCATGTGACATAAAATAAATATAAAATTGAGAAATGTACCCCTAAGAAAATTCGACTCATTTTAAAATCCCAAAATTTTTAATATTTATATTCCTCTATTTTGTAATTTTAATAAATAAAAATGAATTTCAGTTATATGTTATGATTTGATATGTAAAATTAAATAATAATACTTAAAACTAAATATTATAAATAAAATTAATTTTTATAATTAATTAAATTAATTATAAAAATAAAAAGAATAACTTTATGATAGATACTAATTTATTAAATTATTTTATCAAACATAATTTTATATATAATATTTTAAATAAATTAATATTTATATGAAGTAATATTTTATTTTATATTAAAATTTAAAATTATAAAAAATGCATTATTTTCTTAATAAAACTTACCAGATTTAATTTTTTTTTATATTTATAACTATGAGATAGAATTATAAAAAAACTTTTTTATAATATATATATATATTTATTTATGTGTGTGTGTGTGTGTCTAAGAATAAATGATTATTTAAAAACCCAATAATTAGAATAATAAAATCTGAAAGAAAATTGAATAATTGGAATGACTAAACATCTAAATTTCATAAATGTTAAAGGAAATGTATTTTCTATGGAAGAATTAATATTATATGTATTTATAAATTAAAAATATAAAATTATAAAATTTTGAGTATTATTATAAAAATTAGATTTATTATTTTTTTAATCAAATTTTGAAATTATAAATTTATATAAAATTTATTATCATTTTATTAATTATTATTTTGAATTTATAATATTATGAATGTAATATAATTTTTTGTTTTATATAAAATAAAAAAATGGATAAAATAAAAAAGATGAAATAAGATAAGAATAAGAAACAAAGAATCATATTTGTGTGAGGGTTTGAATGGGAAGAGGATGAATATAGGGGGCCAAGTTCATCTTAGATGGTAGTCTCGATAGAGATAAATGGTTTAATGCCATATTCAAGACTATAATTGATTGGTGAGAACTTTGTAAGGGTCGAGATATGTTTTGGGTTTAAACCAAGGTGAGGGAGATCAGTTTTCGCATAGGGAATCTAAGATAAGTTTGACCAAAAGGGGGTTTTAAATGATGATATTAAACTATTATTTATCTTCATATCTATAGGTAGGTGGATATTTATTATTTTTTATGTGTATAATAATCATTTAGATAATATTTTTGAGATTTATTTGGCTGTGACAATTCTTCTTTATCAATTTCATCATTTTTCTACAATGATACGTTTTGTTTTTCTTGTTATAATCATTTTAATTTTTTTCTTTCAATCTATTTTTCATCGATTTGTTCCATCATTTTTATTATGATGAATATTTTTTAGTGTTATTACCTATATATACATGTCATATTTCAATACCTAGTATAAATTAATCTTCTAAACACTTAGTATACTACATAACTGTGTAAATTGTGTTGTTTTGAGATCTTTGAAAACCCATATTTTTTAGGATATATTTAATAATTCAAAAAAAACATTTAATAAATTTTTAATATTATATATATTTACTAATAATGGAATTATACAAAAAATATAGTGTTCTTATTCTTGTTTTTAAAGTAGTACCACATATAATATACTCCACCCAGAAACAACTTCTTCTATTTTTTCACCTCTTCAATATGTTCAAACCATCTCTTATGCCTCTCTATTTATCTATATTTTTAGTTCTTAACATCCTTTATAATTTAAAGCATTCAAACATGAGTGTTTTATTATTGTTTGGACATCTTTCTTGAGGGTTTCAGAACTTGCGTAAGAGGAAACTATATTCTGCACCCTTTTTTCTTTGCTTCTTGTGTGCCCAATCTATGGTAGTAGTCGGTTTGAATTTAAGGTAAATGAATTATTTCATGTTTTATATTAATCTATTTTTTATTTCATAAACGTTAATTCAAATTGATTATAAATTAAATATTTATACAAATAAAAATATGGGTTTTAACAATATTATTAGGGTTGACTTTTTTTATTTTTATGGGTTTCCAAAATATAGTAACCAATTTATTTGAATGTATCATTTCAAGGTCATTGTGTTTTTTTAGAAATCACTTATTAATAGATTCATTTATTCTAAAATTTAAACTAAAAATAAATATATCTTCAATTTTATGTCACTAATTTTATTTTTTACAATTGTATAAAGAAATAATTATGTCATTCTTATTATTGGATATTTTATTTTTACCAAAATCAATATATTAATATTTTTAGTATTAAATGTTTTTGATAAATTCCAAAATATTAAATAGAAAATATCAATTTAATTTTCTTATTTATTATATGTTTAAATTAAAATAATTATCATTTAATATGTTCAAAATACATGTAAAATCATGAATTTCAATTATAAACTAAGATATGACCATTATCTATAACACATGAAACATCATGAATTTATCATACATGAAGATGTTTTATTATTTTTTTATATCTATAAGTATGTGTATTAAATAAATAATTTTTTATCATCTAGTTTCAAAGTTATTTATTTTGAGTTTTATGAATGGAATACCCAGATGTCAATAATTCTATCATTATCATTCCATGAAAAAAACAAATTGTCAGGAGATGTGGTTGTTCCAAATATAGAATATGTATTCTTATGAAATATTTTTATGTAAACATATGAATTTATTAAAATATGTTTCCTTTTTTTAAAAAAAATTACTCTAGTGAAAAAGTGTTTGTATATATAAAGAAAGAATACATTGTTATTATAATGTTTTGCACTTGAGTGTGGTTAACATCCTTATGAGGTGGGGAGTGAACTCATCTCTCTCGAATGTTGTAATACCTAAACAACCTTCAATGATTCATGTGACCCAACATTTTTTTTTCAAATTCTCACATAATGTTTTCTAACAAATTACAGTATTATTTTGAATGTCTTTTCAAAGTAGTGTCGTATTTTTATAGGCAATTTGAACAGATATTTTCCCAAAAAAATGTTTTCATTAGCCTTTTAGAAACAAATTACTAAGAAATTATTACCTCCTTATTTTAATAAAAATTATACAAGATCAAATAGAAGTCTATTGGTGTTTTAGCTTTGATAACAAGTCATCACATACGAATAAGATTAGATATTTTTTATAGTTTTGAAAATATTAATTGTAATTTCTAAATTTCCAAAAACCTATATTAAATAATTTTCAGATTTCAATTTTTTTTTCAATTTCTTTTTATAAAAAAATATAGATTAAATTCATATGTTTTTAATGTGGAATCACGGGTTTAGTTCTTTTTAGTTGGTTTCTGAGCGATGGTCAATACAATATTGTAGATTAGACATATCATAAGCTCTATAGTATATATGTTCATAAATTCTAGTCTTCTTATTTCAAAATATATTAATTCATATTTTTTATGTCCGATGAATGAATTACATGGAAAAAATTATTTTAATTTGGGGAAATAATATGTTTTACAAATTATAATATTAATAAGTCTTTGTTTTTAATTAAAATAAATCAAAATATATTTCTGTTTTATATTCTGATTAAATATGTAATATTAAATAAAAATAATAATAAATAAATATTAGAAATAATATTAATTTGAATAATTATTCAAAAAATAATAATATGTTTTTGATAAATTATTATTTATTAAATTATTTAATGAGTTACAATTTTATTTAATATTTTTTAAAATAAATAATATTTTTTAAGAGAAAACGAATTGATTTTAAACTAATTTTATAACTTATAAACAAATACAAATTTATTTTTAAAACATATATTTCAGATGAGTTATAATGAATTAATATTTACTATGATACGTTTATACAAAAAAAATATTTTTTCTCTTATATATATTTGTGTGTGTGTATGAATAAATGATTATTTTAGAAAAACAACATTTTGAGTAACCAAATTTGGAATGTAATGGAATATTGGAATGAAAAAAATTCAAAATATCATAAATTTTCAAGGAATTATATTTTACATGAAAAAATGAATATTATTAATATTCTGAAAAGGAAGTTATAATAATATAAATATTATGAGTATTATTATAAAAACAAAATTTCTAATTTTCATAAAAAAATTTGAAATTATAAATTTATCACACAAATTATGATAATATTAATAATTCATTAATGTAATTTATAATACAATTAAAGTTATAATATTTTATATCTCAAATAAAATAAAATAAAAATACATAAAATAAACTGAAATAAAATAAAATAAATGTGCTAAGAAATAGAAATTAAGAATTATATTTTTGGGAGGGTTCGAACTGGATGAGGTTAAATGCATGAGGGGACAAGTTTCATATGGTAGTGATATAGTGATGTAGGTTAAGGGTTCAAGGATCAATCTAAGAGTATTGACTGAAAGTGAGGACATTAGAAAGGTTGAGCAATGTTGAGGGTTAAAACCAAGCTAGTGGTGATCGGCTTCCAGTGGGGATATTGAATGAAGTACAACCAAAAGATTGTTTTAAATGAGGAAGGAGATTTATTTTTATTATTTAGATCTGAGGTTGGTGTTTTTTTACATTATTTTTAAGTGTTGAATCTTCATTTGGAACATATTTCAAGGATTTTTTCTGGTTATGACAGTTATTTGTTCATACATTTCATCAATTTTCTACCTGTATCTGTTCTGATGTTCTTATTACAGTAATATTACCATTTTTGTCAACTTATTGGTGTTGGTTTGACATAATATTTCTTTGTATGAATTATTTTCCTTTAAGTTATCAATATATAAATCATATATGTCAATCTATTATCTGTATTGATCACATGAAGACACAAATTTATCGGAAAGTATTTAAATGATGTCGTTCTGAGATATTTTCATTTTTTTGTGGTCCGAAAATGTTTAAAATACATAAACATTTTATAAATTCATAATATTATATAAATTTACCCAAAATGGAATAATTCCATAAATATAGAGTTTTCCATTGGGTATTTTATGTTGTACCACTTGGAAAATAGTCCGCCCATAAATATATTCTTATATTTTTTTTCATCTTCACAGTGTGTTCAAACCAAGAACTCATCCTCTCTATTTATCTATTTTTGTGTTATCAACACCTTTCTTTATGTTTTTCATGACCTATTTCCCAAACTAATTGTGCATTGTACCACCCTCCTAAGGGAGAAGATTCATACACTCCAATTCATCTTTCCTTCTTATGTGTCCATGATATTGTAGTAGAGGGTCTGGATTTAAGGTAAGAGAAGTATTTCTTATACTAAATTATTATAAATTTTTTAATTTTTTTAAATTTTATTCTAAGGGACTATAAATTTTGAATTTATAATAATAGAAACATGGGTGGTTATAATAATTTCAAGGTTGAGTTTTTTTTATTTGGATGGGTTTTAATAAATTTTTTATGAGTTTATTTGAATGTTTCATTTCAAGATAATTATTATTTATTATAACAACATTATTAAATGAATTAATTTTAATTATTCCATGA
The DNA here is from genome assembly GCA_963277665.1 of Viscum album. NCBI lineage: Eukaryota > Viridiplantae > Streptophyta > Magnoliopsida > Santalales > Viscaceae > Viscum > Viscum album. The sequence continues at coordinate 1,791,167,338 of OY728146.1, forward strand.
ATTAAAATAAACCATTAAATTCTAAATGTTATGTGAATAATATCTATGGTTGAACTATGGTATAAAAATGTATTTTATTTTAATTGTAATTTTTTTACAAAAATCAATATGTTAATATTTTTAGTAATGAATGTTATTATTGATTTTTTTATAATGAAAGAAATATATCATTTTATTTCTATTATTTTCTATAAATTTTAAATAATTAAAAATCTCATTTTATGTGTGAAAAATACATGTACAGTCATGAATTCAATTTATAATATAAGATATTGTCATCACTTAAAACACATTAAACGTCATAAATTCATAATACATGCACTAGTTATATTATTTGTGTATGTTTATATGTTTTTGTATTTAATAAATCATTACTTTGAGGAAATACATTCCAATAGGGTTTTATGTGTTTTAGGAATAGAATACATTAAACTAAATTATTAGTTCATTAACATACCATGTAAATTAATATTTTCAAGATATTTGGTTGTTCATAATCATGAAGATGTCTTATTATGAAATATATATATATATATATATATATATATTTATGAACACATTAATGTAAAAAATATGATGTCATGATTTATTTAAAGAAATAAACTCCAATGAAAATTGTATAAATGTAAGGAAAGCGTTAAATGTTTTAATTAAATTAGGCAACTAACCATTGAAAACACAATGTGAAAGTAGGGACCAAACCAATCCTTTAAAAATGTGGGTTGGATGAGAAACCCTTCCTTGTTTTAGGTGGCACTAAGATTTTTTTCCAAATATTTCATAATGTTTACTAAAAAATCATTGGACCTTTTTAATTCATTTTTAAATTGTTAAAGTATTATTAAATGTATTTTTCTAAAGGAATAATCTAACAAATATTTTCAAAATAATCATTATCCATTAAAACACTTACTAGATAATTTTGTTCATACTTTGTTTTTGTAAAATGTTTATAGGGTCATTTTTATGTCTCAAGAAGTTTTAGATTAAGTAAGTATTCAGTACACATAAAGTATATTAAATATTTTATTTTCTATAATTCTAAAAATATATATGGTTTTGTCAAATTTTCCAAACCTATAATGAAAATGGTCCTAGTGTGTAAAATTTTTGGCATATTTTTTCATATTTCGTTCCATAAAAAAATTAATCATTATTTTTATACACTGAATCCTGAAGTTGGGGTTTGAGGATTTATAAATGTAAACTCAATGAGTCTTTTTTCTTTTTTTATTATTGAAATAAATTTTTGTATGAGTCTTGATGTCTAAATTATGTGATAATTTTCTACATAATGCGGTGTGTTGGGTGTGAGAATATTGTTAACCTCTATTTCATATATTTGTTTGTATATTCTCATCATTGGAGGTTAGAATAACTTATTTATCATTGATCATTAGTCATATTTGTATAGTTTTTAGTAGATAAATTATATGAATCCTTAAAAAGTGGAATCATGTCTTGTCATTCTTTTTCCACTCTCAATATTTCAATCTATATTGACTCAAATATTATTCCCTACATTTTTTTTCAATTTATAGGATTTTATAATTTTCTAAAGGTATGGAATCAGATTAAGTTAATTTCAAAATCCATACGTTTTATGTGTTACACATAAGATTTGGGAAAATATAGATGGTATATTATCACATTAAAAAAAGGATGATCCAGTGGATGAATAGAAGACAGAGAAGACTAAATAGGATTGCATAAATAAGAATTTTATTTTTTTATTCATTATTTCACTAGATAAAATTTCACCCTTTAGCATAAATTAGAATAAAAAAAGAAATAAAAAAAAGTTTTGTATAAATTTCTGATATTCTGACTTATTTGAACATGGAAAAATGATGTGAAGTTTTTATGAGATAATCATAGAGGAATCATAGATATGATCTTCTGAAGGAATTAGACTTAATTTGAGGGTAGGTTGAATCATTAAATTTTCACATTCATAGATGATGTGTGGGAAAAACTATTATTATAATTCTAATTGTTAAATTGGGGCAATATTTTATCTTGCATAAAAATTTTGTGTGGTATAAATAAAATTATGATAGTGAATTTTAAAAATATAATAATGGATTAAGTACATAGACAGATTAAATTTCATGATCTGTCCAAATTGCACTGAATGATCATAAAACATTACTATGATCATAATAGATAGTTGAGAATGAATAAGAAAATAATTATATAAAAATTAGTTGAGGTGAATCATATAGATATTAATTTATAAGTATGGAATGTCATAAGATAATAAAATTCAATTAGGCATACTAGATTGCAGTGTTAACTTCTATAAGGGAAACATTTAAAATGTCATGTTCTATTAATTTAGTAAAATGAAGTATTTTCTTAAATTATAAACATACCAATGGTGTTATGTGTGATTGAATATAGTGATTAATTTCAATCAATATAAATTCCAAGGATTATGAGAAATTATATATCCATAAAAATTATAAAGGTTCGTTAAGTAAATAATTATGATCATAATGTTTGGGGGAAATTTGATTACAATATTTATATGGAAAAAATTTATTCTTGAAATTGATAAAATAAATACAAATTTCAAGGATAATAATTAATTGAATTTTTATATGATATCTTGATGATGAAAGGTATAGTAAAATAATTACTAATGTATTTTTGAAGATCAATCAAGAATCCATGGTTGTTGAAAGAATATTATGGAATGGGACCCTATATCCATCATGTTGATTAAACAGAGATACAATTTCCTGTGTAAAAACTTATAAATATTTATACTTATGACAGTAGTGGCTTTTTCATCTTAGAGATAGAAAGATAATGGTTCTGGAAAAAATAATATTGAATCTATATTTAAAATTTCTCTTTATATATGAGGTATTTATATATGTAATGTGGATGTGTGTGTTGTTGTATATAAATTTGAGAAAATCTAAATGTTTGAAGTAATAATAGTTTCACATTGATATTTGTGGGATAACCCCAATCTTATCAAATGCTGGGACACATTAATTCATTTATTTCATTAATGTTTCAATAATTATATTATTTGTTTACTTTCTAAATTTTTTTTGGACATCTTTAAATCATCCAGTAAATATGTGTCCATACTGGTTATAGAAACTCATCAAATGTTAAAATTATTTTGATTCAACATTGAGGGAAAGTAAATTAATAGGTATATTCAGATCATCTACTGAATAAAGTGGATATATTATGGAAATACTATTCTTTATACACAGTATCATAATATAATAAAAAATTTAATGAATCGGATATCAAATGAAAATATGTGTAGCAAGAGATTTCCCTATGGAATACCTAAGCTAATTTGATCTTATATAGTGATTATTTTAGTGTGCATTCCTAATATAGGTATATATATTCCCAGGTTATTGGAAATTTCATAGCATATATTGTTCATAAAACCTATGGATGTTGACCACCTCAAGATTTTTTACAGTATCACCTATATCCATATTTATTCTTTGGAAATGAGAAAACTCAACTAAATAATAATGTTATGTGCCTATATTAAATATTATAAGTGAAATTTACCATTTTGGAAATGGGAAGATGACAAGAGACATAACACCATAAGATGGGGTACTCTCATCAATGGTATGTTCATATGGAAATACCGAAATAATGATAACAATGAGGTTTATAATAATTATTAAATTATAAATTTAAATTTCTTCAAGGACGGAGTTCTAGAATAATGAATGTTTCAGGGAGTGTAGTTGGAAGAACTGAAGGTGATATATATGTACAATTATAATATGTTTCAAAATACTATAAGACTAATATAGATGTAGGTGAAGATATAGAATATAGATCATAAACTTTTTTAGTACAATATGAGGCTGATCCAAAAGTTAGATTATAAATTACTAACAGGATTAGCAAAATTATTCATAGTATTAGAGACGAAAATAAATTAATTCGTATAATAAATATGATAGATCCTGAAATACTAAAAGAAGTTCCCACTCTTAGTTATTTTTGAATATTTGAGTCAGAAATGAAATAATAATGGCCTCTGTAGATTTTAAGAGGTAATTTGAAATTGATTATTTATCATAAGGAAAGGAAGAACTAGAAAATAATTTGGTTTACTAATTTAATGAAAAGTATGATGGTAGTAAAGGATATGAGGGATATCTAGTGGTGAATATATTTCATGTGAAGGAATGGATCATTTATGTAGAATTATTATCACCAGGATATATAACTCTACTATCTGGATAGTTATGATCATTCTTTTACCAAAGAAATAGATAATATATATATATAAAAAGTGCTATTATTTATAGTTAGAAGGTAGGAAGTATTCCCATGAATTATTAAGTGGGATTCCAAAAAAATCATAACAACTATTTGTCATATAAATTTTTTATAAGCCTTTATACCGTTATGTGGGTGAAAAGGTAGTTAAATCAATAATTACATGCTTTAAAATATGGGAATAATTCACTTGATATATCCAAGATAACATTTAATAAAAGAATGTGTGAGATGAATAGAGTATCATAATTCATCACATGTGTGTAAATGGTATGATTTAGTTGTGTCTAGAAATTTAGAGTAATTATGAACTAAATTGTGATTCTTCTTGTAGATTCGAGATAAATGATCTTGGTTAGTAAATGATTATAATGGGGATTAATATTGAAGGAGATATAAAAGCAGGGAAACATTTTTATGCCAAAAAATACTTTATATATGGAAGAATATTGATTTCATTTCAAAGACTATATATAATCTGTTCAAAACTAAATGGGACAACCACTTTAAATTATCAATGGTTTAGGTGTTTGATGTCATATAAATTGGAAAAAAATTCCATCCAGGGTGGGTTTCCAAATGAATTACATGATGTAAAATTTCATAGAAATTTTATTTTATTGTTAGTTTTGAGCCTTTTCATATGAAATCACAGGAATAAACACTAAAAATCCACGAATTGAATGATCTATTATATGGATCGATTAAATTTTATAACTCTCTTCTTAAGAATAAATGATTCTTTAAAAAGATTTATTGATGTTAATTTTTATTTTAATTTTTGAACACAGATAAACACAATTTATTTTATTTTCCACTAATGAAGAATGTGCCTTATTAAGATATACGAGATGCATTAAATGTTTACTTTTTCCATAGACGAGGATATTTTTATTGATTTAATGATAGAAATTATGGAATTTCAATGCTTGTTTAAATTTTTGAAGGACTTTGGTCGAAGTCGAAAGGGTGGATTTTTGTTATATGATTATTTGAAAAAAAATCCTATAGTATGAAAATATAATTTCTCACTTGGGGACTGAAAATATCAATCTAAGATAACATGTCATCCTACTAATATTTGAGGATAGAGTATTGGTGTTGATCATAATATGTTAAATGAATAATATAGAAGATATATTTTGTATGTTTTTTAAATTTAATTTTTAGCCTACATTACACATCATTGTCACTTTAGAGAATGGAGGAATAGCAGATATAAACATGTTTTGGATCTAATGGATTTTTTTCATATATTTTTGAAATTCATCATTTGTTTCATAAAGAAATATCAATGTGGGAATCTATTAAGAATACTGATTTATATCTATGTCCCCCTAAATAAACAAAAGAAGATTATTATAAATATTGTATTGTATTGTGGTAGATAAAGAGTAATCATAATTATTTAGTGAAGGTACACACTTCAAAATATAGTATGTGATGACGGTGTGAAATGGTTAGTTAACTGAAGGGTTTTATGTATAATATAGGAAGTGGGAACTAATAGTTTTGAATAATATTTAAGGGGAAGAAGTCATTGTTCAATTGATGTTATTGTTCAGGACGTAACATGAAAAGGTTGAAAAAAGTCATCGTTGATATATGGTGGGATGTATATAAATATCGATAGCGAGTTTAACAAGGTGACCAATAAGGGCCAATGTAAATATAGGATGAGAGTACTTCTGTACACATGTTTTAATTTTATATGAAATGGATTGTAATGGGGGAAAAAATAGATTGATACTGCATGATATTCTAAAATAGTGTAAAATTTCATATATAAAAATGGTTTTATTATTTATATATATATGTTGGAGTCATTTCAGAACCACATAAATCTAATGTATCAATTTTATTTTCACATTTTATCACATTAATGATCGTGTAAGTTCTCAATTTTTATGATTGTGTCTGAGGTTGACTTGGTGCATGGGTAGGGTGTGGATAATATCCCATCTTCTGATAAATAATGTCCATAGGTGAATTTGAAAGCAGAAGAGTTTATTAGAACTTATTATATTTTAGTTATAAGTTAAAATAGTTAAATTTTAAATATATTGGTGTTATTAATTTCCAAAATTATTGTGTATGTTCTATCAAATTTTTTCATTCTTGATAATTTAGGGATTTGAAAAATATGTCCACTCTGTTCTATTAGATAAACTAGTACTAGAATTAGATAAAACAAATTTTACTCTTAAACTATTGATTTTTTTGGTATGATTTTTATAATTTATAATACTAAAAAGTATTTATTGATCAATACATTATTTTATTAAAATAAGAATTTTAATTCTAAAATACTTTTGTGAGAAAAATTGAAGGTGATTTCGTTCTTAAAACATGTGATGATGTTAATACTAATAAATATGAGTCAAAAAACAAAACTTTTATTGAAAATAAGTCCAATTAGTATACACAACAATCGATGGATTTTAATTTTCTATGAGAACATGAGTGTTTTTTTGTTTTAATTTTAGAAAAATGTTATCTAAGAATAATAAAAAATGATCAAACATATGATCAAGAGTACATAGGTGTTATTACTCTGATAAATGATTCAAATAAAATAGATATAATATATTATCCTTATATAGTAATCAAGTTAAAAATATATTAGATAAACCTAATGTGGTAAATACTTTTGGGTGCAGGTGGATCTTTTTCAATAAAAACATGGATGAAATAATGTTTCTCTACATAATCACTTAGTCGTTGATTTTTTTAATCTAATAAATTTTATTGACTATGAAGATACATTTCATATAATATTCATAAAAAAATTATTTGGATTTTTTTTTCCATTTGAGTATAATCTGATTTATAGAAATATCAAATGAATTAAAATTGAAAATAATTTTTGAAAATAGGTTTGTGGTCGTATATATGACAAAATGGATATGTTCTGAAGTTCTAAGAAATTATGATATGATTTATAAACAACAATAAACCATTTATGAGTTGAAATAATCTTCTAATTATTTATTTTTTTGATCATGATATTAAATTGTTAGACCTTATAAAAAAGGATTCGATCATTGTGTATAAAAATGGTTTTTTAAGAGAATGGATAATTTTATAGTGCTTTATGATGATAAATTACATATTATTGAAACTAATATACCAATGATACAATCATTTAAAATTTGATTAGGATATTTCATCACATGGAAGGCTCATGTTGACGAAATTTATTATTTGGAATGGATTACTATTGAGATAGACCCAAATAAATTCTTAAACATATTCAAAATATATAAATTTTATATGTGATAAAATGTGTTATTACATAAAAAATTAAAATGGGATATTTACCTATTCTAAATGGGAAGGGACTTTCAATAAAAATATTTCATTCAAATATTAAATATCACTAAAATATAAATAATGTTTCATATATCTTAATTTTTGGATTAATCAGGTATTAAATGATTTGAACTATATCAATTGTATCTTATAAATTGAGTATAATGATTACATTTGAGTCAAATTCTAGAGAAATTTATTTTTTATCAACATATTTAACATCCCCAATCATGTTAACTCATTAGTAACCAAATCGAGTTATTATATGGGATCAATCACTTCTCCCTATAAATTAAATGCTTTTGACAAGCAGTGAAGGTATAAAGGGTATCATGGAGAGACTACACCCATAGGATATTATAGAAATATCTACAGAAATCATAACATTTTCTTCTATCACACACCATCGAGTTCAAACAATATTGGAGGTTAAAAATAATCAATGACATATAGAAATGATGAAATAAATTCAAGGGAATACATTAAACTAGAAAAATCCAAAAATAATCATGAAATTAAATATAAATCCCCACTGGTTCTTAAAAAAACCCATTCCCACCAACAATGAATATATAATGAAATATCCATTATCCCTTCAAACATGGGAGAATTTCCATTATTTTTACCTCCATATATATTATATAATAATGTATAGAAGATGTTCTAAATATCATTCGAGTAAAACATAGTATGATAATTCTAGCGGTTTCTGAAGAATATATGGTATGAGTAATATATATATATATATATATATATTGATATAAAAATAATGTAATAAAATTTACAAACAAAAGTTCAAAAATAAAATATGACATCAACCCATAGGTCCAGGGTGCCACGAGGGGATAACAATAACTTCTACAACAAGTATTGGATGTCTATCTCCAAAGAAAGATAGTGGTGTTTATAAGTATATAAACAGAACAAATCCTTACTACGAATTACAAGTTCTCCAAAAAATGAAAATAAAAATATTTAAAACATCATATCCTTCTAATAAATTTAATTTCCACAATAGTAAAAATCAAAATAACATGCATATCAAATCCATAGATTTGGATCAATTCCCCCACTAGTAATAAGTATAATAACTGTTATAAAAAAATATAGGAATCATTTCATGATCCAATGAAAATAATAATCAGAATAACAATCATATTAGATAATAGAAATTACATCATGGTCCCTAAACAATAATTATAATTGATTCTAATATATTGTGTTCCTAATTCCATTCGTCATTTCATTACCCTATCATCCATTAATTTCCTTGAACAAGAATATATCAATTATTTTCAATAAAGGGTTTCCAAAAATGCATGAAACTTAATAAGTTGATGTTGTAATTTGTACCATGACTCATGGAGATACCAACAATACATTTTATAGGATAATAGAACTCCAAGAGTATCCACATAAATAACCACATAATAACAAGGGTTTCCAGACCTTATGTAGTGACCTATATTTTGGGTTCGTACACTCCAATGGGTTACTCAAATCCCATTAAAGGGTTTACTACATTTAATTTGGGATCATGATTAAATTATCTATAGGGGAAGTCCTAGAGTGTTATATCTTAGAAAATCTATATATCACTTAAAAATTAAAATTTAATCAAGAAATTAATGAATGTTTTGAGACTACATGCCTTAGGCAATACAAACCTTAATTTCCTTGGATATCAACAAAAATATTGTTTTGTGACCAAAAGAACCTATATATACCCCATATTATTATTACACCAGTTCTAGAATGATAATATAATAATTAAAAATATAATAATGAATAAATGGGATTCGAAATACTCATAAGAATCAAACATAATGAATGGACCTAAAAAAATCATTATTCGGAATAGAGAATGATAAGTATATAACTACCATGTATTTCATTATCGATATATACATGTTTAATGTGATTTTATTTATTTGAGAAATATATAAAATATGGTGTTTGGATGAAATTACAAAACATACAACCATTAAAACCCATCTAAAATCCCACTGTCTAGTTTTTTCACTCCACTAGGTGGCATATACTACCTCACCAACATGTTAGTGATCCAAGAAGATTTGTAGGGATACTTTTCGAAAAACTATTGGATGATGGTTCCCATTGGACATATAGTGGCCTTCAAAACACTATAACAAGGTGAATATCTCTTTATCAATCCCCTTCACATTCCCTATCCTCTCCTCCCACAAAATAAAATAAAATAATTATAAACATGATTTCTAGACAAAATAAATTGTTACACTGTTCCATAGAATAGTTGATTTGTTAAAATATCCCCACCATATAGAATATTATCCCTAAATTATCATTATATTAATATTTGAGCAACACCCAGGGAAAAATCAAACACCTTGACCTGCGTACCAATCTCTCGATCACACATGTCCCCTTAGATGAATATCTGCTACCACAAAAATCTAACAATTCTTATCATTAACATGAATAGATTTTTTTTCTCTGATCCACTATTCAAAACAGATTCTCTTAAAAATATGGTTTAGTATCCATATCAAAATTAGTAGTGTTAACTATATGAAATTGATTTATGTTATATCATAGAAGATATGATATATGAAAATGATTTCCAAGGCACCAAAACATTGATATGAGTAACTCTATATGCCACAACACTGATCCACTCCAGAATTTCAAATGGAACAATATATCATGGTGAATCATTTCTTTACTTTTGAATATATATATTCATAAATCTGGGAGCCACACAAAAAATCAAATACACAATAACAACATTTAAATTCCATATGTTTCTGTTGATGAATAGTGTAGAACTTATACCTGCTCTTGGAGGTTACGAAATGATTTTTACTCAACTGAACATGCTCTGTCATCTAATGTACAATACTCCTCAGAAAGATAACTAACTCACTATTTTCAAACCATCATAATAGTGAATGGAACAAACTAACATAAAATTACTAAAATAGATCTATCATAATTGAATCGTGGATGATATAACTGTAATAATAATATGCTAAATCTAAGGGGTCCTCCTAAGAGCCACCAAAATCCCATACCCATGACCTCAACATATACTATATAATTTTAATGGTACACATAGACTATCATCCAGTCATAGAATGATATTTTTTCTAGTTTCAACCAACATACTATAAAATTATATATTCTATATTTGAATCATTAGGTAAAGAAGACATCCAGATCAGAAACTATTCTCCATTGTACTATATGTAGATGAACTATCTCCCAAATGAAACACATTAATAATTAATCTACATTTAATATATACAAATTTAACAATAAATGAGTGACTTGAGAAAATTGATTAATGATAAGTGGGATAATGTCATTTCTCAAGGGTTACCTCAGTAAAATATTCAAACTGTTTTTAGTGGAATCATCCCATTTCGACTCAAAGATGAGAAAAAACTGACGATGTCCTATGGATCATTAGTGCTCAGAAATTATCTACTGATATGTATATAATAGTGTCACAAATCCTATTATATCCTCTTTCTTATCGATACACTATTACTTGCTATGAATTTCATGTAAATGTTTCTCAAACCCTAATGTACCACATAGTTTGAAGCATGAATCTTGATAAAAAAAAATTATTCACCTTACCCATGAATACTAAGACACAAACATGTACATAAAAAATATCATATTCATTAGTAGTATAAATTAATGGTTACACCCCACCAAATATGTTTTCCCGCAATGTTAACCACTTTGGTCCCAACAACTGTCTCTATATTATCTTGTAAATAATGGAAGAAGAAATGGTTGAGGATATAATATATACACGACCATGATAGTCCTAAACATTTTTATATATCTATATAAAAATATAAATTGTCTTATATTCATTAGATAATACTATCATAACCTGATATAATATTCTCTAGATATAATCTTCTACAATGTTGAAACCTTTATAATGGTATATACAATCTCAATATCAATATACAAAAGGTACTCAACCCATCTAATTTTCTAAATATTTAAATCATTCTATGATAAAATCAATTTCCTCCTTTTAAAATTACATATAAAAAATCCACTATCCCAAAAAACAGTTTCACTATCATTCCATTCTATGAACTATAGTTTCCCATTCCATGTTCTGTTTTCGATTGTTTTTATACATGTAACATCATATTATTTAATATATAAGAAACTATGTGACCCATTTACAAATATAATTATCCCATATTTTCTATAAATTATTTCCAATATTGATTATTTTTCAACACCCATAAATCTATGATCATAATTATTTCTAATTTCATCCATCCCTTCAACAATTGGATGGTGTTCTAGAAATCATTAGATTACATGAGCATCACCCCATTCTTGGTATGTTTTTTCTTCCACACATCCAAGCATGAGATGTTTGGAATAATACTATGTTATTATGCCACCAAAACCAAATAGAAATGAATCTCAAATACATTCCTAATGCACTCACATCAAAATACATCACTCATATTCATTGAGTCAACAAGTAGTCTGTAACTAAATGTGAAATTTATCTAGAAGTTAACTTGGTTACTTCAAAAGTGACACGTTTTCAGAATTCCATATTACTGGTTCTCCATAATGGAATCTAAACATAGTTATTTGATGTGGTGTAAACTCTGTGTATAATTTATTGTACCTTATAATATTAAAAATACATAAAATTTATCCAAAATGGGTGAAAAAATCAACTCATAAAGGAAATAAATATTTCTGTTGTACTTATCAAGTAGAACAACAAGACTAAACACTAATACATTTTATAAAAATATCTAATAAATTCATGGATTGTTTGGAGGTATTACTATCAACTAGTGATAACCCAATCACATTTAAATCCTTGAAAGCACAAGAGGTACCATTAGTTGATAAAAAATATAGTTTATTATGGCAGTGGGTATTTGGTTTTTATCATCGAATGGGTAATTCCAGGATAGTGTCAAGGAACAATCGAACATTTTTGAGCATAATAATAGAAAACCCCAGAGTGAGATACTAATCTTGATAAATACCTTGGATTCCAAGTCATCCAATAAAACCTTTAACTCTTGAATAATCGTATGAGTCATCTGATAAAGAATAATAGAAATTGTATCTACCTTCGATATGTTATCTTAGTTGGACTCTAGCTAACTTTATATATTTAATTCGAGGAATTTTTTTTGTAAAACCCTTTGGAACTAGTTAAAAACTAAAAGATAATGTTATTTCTACATTGTATCATCATCTAATATAAACCTTGTCCAGATAGAATGTAATTCCACTCAATTACTAATTATTGGTTGTCGAACGTCCTCATTGTATATATCACTCTCTCATATTGATATTATTATTACCATCACCATATAAAAGGATATCACACTGTGGTACTGCATAATACAAGATCTATATGGTACTGAAAAATCCATATCCAAAATAATATTTTTTTTAATTTATAGCACAGATAAAACCCAATGAAATAAAAAAACAAAAAACATAGAAAAAACTTCATATTAAAATTAATTCCCTATGGTAACCACCATTTCCAAGAACAAATTTCCTGATAAAATATTCCCTAAAGTAGAAGACACCATAATTTTTTAATGAAGGGTTGATGAATGGAAATTATAAATAGATTCAGTAGACTACACAGAATAATTCAAATAGATTCCATGGACATGATTCCATGCATTTCCTCCCTCAAGTAGACCACTATTCTAGTATTGATTCCAATACCCTATTGTATAATGGACCCATCCTAATCTTGTATGAATTTTTTCGATCAACTACCTATCTATTATGGTGTTACGTATTTCATTCTATTATTATATATTTTCAAAAATTCATCATCACTGAATATCTATGAAGCATTCTTATTGAATATATATCATTTCCACATCCTTCTATAACATTGGAACTACTTGGGTGGTCGATCACATTGAACCAACATATTTATAGCCCTAAAAATTGAAAACATCATGCCAATAAACATCCCAACGTATTCCATCTAATACATCCCTGATGTAAGTACACATATAAATGTTTCCTTCTATAGAAATATGCACTACCAAATATCATGGATGGAGATTTATATCAAGAACCTAGGGTGTTATTCATGATTCTTCACGTGATAGGGATCATGATCATCACCATGAAGAAATTATTCAAGATAATGAGACTCACTTGTGAAGTAATTTCTCCTAAATTATTATCATAAAAAAACTACATAATGGTTACCAAATCCCCTTGTAATTATGGATAAAATTAATATTATTCAATCTAATAGGTGGTTTAATCCATCAATGTGAAACTTATATTTTAAAAATTCATGAATTTCCAAAAATTTATTTCCCTTTCTTTATCTAGAATATAATAATTAATTAAAGTGGTCTAGGATCCCTTCTAGGTCATGCCCACAAACTTTTCCATTCGGATGAAAATATCCCATCATCACTCCACCAGTACTAAAATAATATATAATTAAAATAATACATACATTTCTAGGGGGTCTATTGATATTAAAAAATGGTACACATTAATTCCACACAAAACTCTACATTCTAGGGGATACCTTATAATAAAATTTCAAAGGTTTTTCTTTTTAAAACTATTTGATGAGGATTGATATTATTTGAAAAGCCCATGGTGGTCCACCCCCCCATCATCTATATAATATGTAATAAGTGAAATTATCATAACTAGCCTCCTATCACATTATTATTGGTATTAATTGACGGGTATCTATATAATATCAAACACACGCTATTTTCCACATTATAGTAAAATTAAATCAAAACATTTATTTGGATTGAAAACATTATTGAAAATATGCTATATATATTCCACTATTTATAACTTATAAGAGAGTAATATTTAGTAACCTTATTTGCATAAATAACTATATAACGTTATAAAATCAAATATTTATTCCATGATGCATGTACACTCAGCCTCTTGACATACTGACCCATGAGTAAAATTTTATAAATAATAATTCTCATAATCAATTGCATCACTAAATGAGAAATTAGTCGACTGAAATGTTTAAACCCAAAATAGATATTTCACCCTAGGTAACATGTGTTTTCCTCATATGTGGGTTAGCTACTCCCAAGAATGTGTTTCATACTATGTATTGATAACATCACATCTCTTGTCTTAAAATACCAACCAACAAGACATAATCATAAAAGACCATTGGTTCAACTTTTTTAATGTCTATGACCTATATATTATATATGTTTCTAAATCGAGTTTTCACATGGCCACATGCATAACTCACTATATTAAAAATGATTTCAATTATTTGTGAGATTATAAAGGTTTCTGTGGGGAGAATATACCCTCTTATTATATATGAAAATACAATAAAAATCATAACACTATCATATATTTCATACCATTAGAAAAATATAATATGGACTGTTCCAAATAATATAAAATTTGTAACCAAAATGAAATAAAAAGATGGTTATTTTGAAAACATGATAATTCCAAAAATAATATCATATATAAAGATAAATTACAATAGTATATGAGATATCACCTTATCCTACCATTCATTCTCCAATCTAGGTGTACCCAATCAACCCTTCAACACAAAGGCCATTCCCATTTTTTGAACTACAAAAATAATGACTTCTCCGTTACCAATGTCATCAAATTTAGGGTGTCATTAAATCTCAATAATACATTATCAATAGTGTTTAAATAATACCTATCATCAGTAATGTAAATAATTATGTAAAAGTGATTCAATTTAAGTGTGACATAACTGAGTAAAAATAAAATATATCATCAAACCTTAGTCCAAGAGTGGCACGCGAGGTAAACTATTCCAAATTCATGTTATATTGTATGCCTCTATCAACATTACCATTTTTAGATTTATATTTATATGGGAATGTTGGATCCTTGGAACTATCTACAATGACTCCCAAACATAATAATCATAAAAATGGGAAATTTGTGTCCTTAGAATAAAATCTACACCCAGAATATTAAAAATATTAATAAAATCTACTCAAAATCATAGGATTCATTTCATGGTACCCCTCCACTAATATAAATAATATTAGGAATTCCAAATCCATGTAATCATGTCAAGTTCTCTCAATATTAATAATCATAATAATTTAAATACATGGTCATTCAAATAAAATCATGGACCAAATAATAAATAAAAATAGTTCTACTAAATCATATCCATATTCATAGTATCAATTTCATTAACCAATATTACAATAATATCATGGGCCAAGAATATATCAATTATATTTTAAAAACGATTAAAAATAATTATTGAAATTTAATCAACAGATGATAATTTATTTCTTAAATGTAACGGTAAGGTCCATGAGTTGTTGTCCAAGACCACGTTACTCTTATATTTTCCTCTTAAATCTCTTCTTAATTATCAAGGGTATGCACAAAATAAGCAGTGTCCAATTATTTATATCCTTACATGATAATGGTTCACTTGTAGTCCATGTAACTTCTAAATAATTTAATTAGTGATTAATATTGAATTATATATTTGGGAATAGATAACATGAAATGTGTTTTTCTGGACAAAAATCATTCATACATTAAAAGAAAATCATGAAATCATGGAATATCTTAAGAAAATAATTTTCAATTATAAAAACAAAAAATATCCAAGGATCATTAGAAAAATTAGATCGAGCTATAAAGAATCCCAAATCATCCTAATATTCATTAGTATAGGGTTCTAAAATTTTTCACTGAGTAGGAATAATGATTGATTCTAGAAACATAATAAATCTAACTTTTAGGTATCAAATTCAATAAAAATGATTCTAATATACAATAATTTAGAGAGAGATAGAGAGAGAAAGTTTTACTAAAAAATAAAATAAAGTTTCCTAGATCAGTATAAATATAATTATTAAAGATTTATTTGATTGGGATACCCATTGATATTTAATTTTATCCCCCGATAAAAATTTCATATAAGAGCCCTCCCACTAGATGATAACTCCGACTAAGAAACCTATGGGCCATCGACTGGTAGTTGTTGGCACATAGACTGGTACACAAACCTAATAGAGCTATATGGATACTATCTAGACTGATGATAAGCTTCTTCCCATGTAACTCTCAAAATATCACTAGGACACTCCTGGATTGAACTACAACATTTACAAACCACTTATACCCCTTAAATCATATCAAATAATGGTAATAAAAGAGGTATAGAAAAAATTAAGTGTAATGTACCACAATGGGAGGGGTGAGTTTCTATATTAAATTAATATAATTAATAGCATTAATTGAACAAATGATTTACTATAATTATTTGGATGTCATGTATAGATATCAATTGAGGTTTACATTGATCGGTTTTTCAAATTTGACAAAGAAAACAATATATATCATTCATAATTTTTTTTGAATGTGTGATCTTTATGTGGGAAAAGTTACACACAGTCAAGTGTTAGAGATTCTATATTATAATATAAATATATCATTGTATAAAATTTTTAATAATATTTTATCTATATAAATATGTTCATTTTAAAACATGGTGTTGTCTGAAGTGCAACGACCCAAAATTTTGAATAATTTGTTTTTCCTTATTTTGTGTGTTATTTTTTTAAACTCAATAAAACTATATTCTTTAATAAATAAAGTGAGTATAATTAATTGAGACTATTGGGGTTTGATTGTTATATGATAGTTGGTCAATATGAAAGTTGGAAGTTAAACTCTTAGCATTACAGTTTTTGTTTGTAAATACAAGTGATCTTGGTTAATTAATACAGAAAGATGATTCAATGGCTTCATCCAGTAGTCTCAGGGTCGATCAAAGCCCATATGATTGAACTTGGGAAGGAGGTAACACCACTGGGCATGCTTTGGACCAAATCCAAGATGAAATTCATGGTGTGAAGCTGGAACAGAATTGCCTTTGGGAGATGTTAAAGCTAATAGAAATTACCACTCGATCAATGTTGGTCGAGCCACCCCAAGATTCTATGACCTTAGCAAACCATACACTTAGGTCCTATACTGGTGTTATAAGGGGCTATGTAACTATACATTAGCTTCTTTGTGTAATCCTTTGATATAAATTAAATTGTTATATCTTCTTATGGTGAAGTTGGTAAATCTCAAATATCCGGATAAATATAGGATGTATATTATTGATGAATTTTGGAAGAAGGATATTTTAAAATATTTTTGTGAATCTTAAATAATTAAAAAATGAATAATGATTTTCAAAAAATGGTTTTCTACAGTTATGTTCAGTATGAAATTTAGATTCTAATATTATCAATTTTTTTGAATATTAATATATTAATAGTGATTTTTATTCTTTTGATTAGTAATGTGAACAAAATGATTAAGAAACCTCACTTAAAAAAGTATTAATATAATTTAGGCACCTTGATTAAGTAATTTGATTCAATAAAATATGTAAATAACTCTTTCAAAAATTATTGGTTAAGTATTAGTTTTTTTTCAAGTGAATGGTGTTTTTTATTTAAAAATTAATTTAAAAATCATTTGAATTTTTTTTTCATAAAATGGAGTTTTTTTTGAATTCAGAGCATCGAAATTTGGTTAAGGTAAATTTTTTGGATTTTTCTGAAATATTTGAATTTTTGGTGAATAGTGTTTTTACCTAAAAATTAAATTAAAATTATTTAAATTTTTTTTTCATAAAATGGAGTTCATTTTTTAAATCAGATCATCGTTATTTGGTTAAGGTGAATTTTTGTGAATTTCCTAAAATAGTTGAATTTTCAGTGAATAGTAAAAATATAGTTTTTAGTTTCGAGTGTTTAATGACATCATTAAGGATGTAATAATTATTTAATCATTCTGGTAGACCTATGAAATGTAAGTTAAGGTATTAGGTGTCCCATGTGGCCAATACCATTGGAAAAGACCGTGGTCAAGCCCATGGTTTTTCTAATACCACCGATGAGGTGTCCCTTGGAAATTAATGCTTTATTCCATCACTTCTCTTATAAATACCGAGACATTCCATAATTTATTTAATTTCTAAATCCCCCCCAATGATGTTCGGGTCTCTTTACCTCCTAAGGAGTCCTCCCAAGGTGCCATCAACCCCCCAATGTCTTGAACTTCATTCTTCTGAAGTTACTTTTCAAGGTAAGGGAATATTTCTCCCTCAACTTTTAAGCCATGAATTCCTTTATGTTGTGTCTTCTTGTTTCCATCTCTTTTTGTTGGGGGTATGTTCTTATATGTTATCAATACTTTCAATTTCATGTATAATTGTTCAGAGACCCTTTCCACTTTCATAAATTTTCTTTCTGAAATTTTATGTGATGTCGTTAAGCTGCCGAACTTTTCGTAAAAGGAATCGCGTCTTCTCTTTTCTTTCATATTCCTTTTTCATGCTTTATGTCATTAAAATTTCCATACCATGTCTTATATAAATGTTATTCTGTATTTATACTATATTATAAGTTATTTATGAGTGGTTTACTCTTTTACCCTCACTTTTCAATGTTTTCTAAATGATGTTATATAGTTGTTATGCTGTAGAAATTTCACCTCAAAATTTATATCTCTATCTCTCCAGAAATTCTATTTTTTTATTTTTGTGAATACCCAGACCTATTTAGTTTCAATATGAGTTCATAAATATATATATATATATATATATTGTATTTGATTACTGAATTTACATATATAAAACCCTCAATCCGTTTTTATGGGTTATAAATGACATAATGATCTTATTTTTTAAAAACATTCAAAATGTCACGATCTTCAAATGAAACCCATTACTTTTATTCTCCATCCGTTATTTATGAAATGTTTTATTATGATATATGTGGTTAATATGAATTTAAAGACATATAAAGGGTGTTCCCTGATAGTGCTTCAATGCATTGGGTAAATAATTAATCTCTAGAGATGACAAGTTTAATGATACCTAGGTGAAAAACCTCTATAATTTTTATGACACCTTGGGGATAGAACATGGTGATATGTTCATGAATGTCTAAATGAAATTCAATAGACACAAATTCAAGTTATGTTCCAGTTTCTATTAATTATGATAGTCTTATACTTCCATTTCTCATGTCTTTATGTTTTTATTCAAGTTCTTATTGATATCCCAAGTAATCGGATTCCCTTGTTTACCCTTATTGGGCCTTCTACTCACCCTTTCCATTGATGAATGTCTCTAGGATAAGAGATGGAGTAATTTTACAAAGTATGAACCTATGATGAAGCCTTAAAAGTGGTTTCGAAGAATGTTTTATGTAGTTTTCAAGTTTTATGTTCTGGATTTCCAAGACACTAGACTTTAAAGATCTTCTTTTTGTAGAATGTAATGAAAAGTTATGTAATAAAAAAGAGAGATGACACAGTTGGTATCAAAGGATAGTTTAGTTATTTATAGAAATAGAGATATGAAATCATTATGAAGAACCATATATAAAAGTTTTAATATAGGAAACCTTCCTCGTATTTTGGTGAGTATTGAGTAAGTGGTTTACCAAGAAAATACATCACTGTCTAGATATGGGTATGTAGAGGTGGCTCTGGAACAGATGTACATAGGGGTAAAACATGAAAACACCAATTTGAGCAAGACTCGAATGGAAACAAGTACATGACAACATTACTTTGCTACACTCTTGTTTATGACACTCCCTGGGGATATGTTTGGTTAATCGCATGCATTTTATAAATCAGTATGAAGGAATTATAGTGAAATATAATTATTTAAACATGATGTTTTAAAACATAAAACACTTTATAGTTAAAAGATTTTTAAATTAAATAATTTTCTCATGAGGGATTTATTCTTTTAGAAAATGTCGGGCAATAGGAGGAACCGTGAAAATGGTGACCGTAATGGACCATGCACTGACGACCCTCCGATGGAAGCTAGAATGGAAACATTAATGTGAATGGTGAACCAACTGACACAAGTTATGAGTAATAACATGAATCATGCTAAGAGGGTGATTTCACTGTGATGGGAACAATATTTTGTTGAGTCCTTTATGTATCAATAGCCACCAACCTTCAGTGGATCGACCAACCCATTGATTGCTAAACAATGGATCAGCTCTATATAGAATATATTTTCTATGCAACATTGTTTAAATCAAGAGAATGTCCCCCTGGATATCTATCGCTTAGAGAGAGAAGCTTATTAGTAGTGAAAACTAATCAAAAACAAGAGGAAAAGAGTGGAAGTTGAAGCTATGGAGTGGGAAAAGTTCAGAGGGATCTTTTTTAGTATGTATTTCCCTCGTTCCATGAGAAAAAGAATGGAGAAGGAGTTTCTCGAGATAAATCTGTAGGAGAATGAATCTGTGGGAAGCTAAGAGATGAACAACACAATGACTTCACGATGTACGTCTAGCTTTGTTATAGATACAAATGGTAAGGTTTATAGATTCTTCGATGAAATGAGACCTCATATGCGGAAGAATATAGCCAACTAAGATTATGATAGCTATGAGGAGATCGTGTGGAGTGCGATGAAAGTCGAGCTAGAGTTTGGTGAGATGCAGTGGTCTCATAAATCAAATGACAAGAAGAGATAATTGGAGCCAAGCTTAGGGAGGAGCATCGATCGGGGAAGAAGAGGAAAGAAAGTACAACTTCCCACCTGTAATAAATGTGGGAAGAAGCATTAGGGGATCTAACTTCTCAGGCGTGGGAAGTGATACATGTTTGGTAGATATGTCCACATTGCGAGGAATCATCATAGTGAGGTGAATCCTCAGCTTCCAAACATTAACGACAAGGGGAAGATGTTGTCGGCCCTACCTGATGACCAGTGCTTCATGTCTGGACAACATGGGAACTTTTCCAATCACTGTCCAAATCTGAGGATAGTGGAGGGGAACCACCATCAACCTCAGCAAAGGCCAATGGATCAAGGTTGTGATTGTGATATCAGGACAACTAAAGTTGAAGCTCTAAATTGTGTGGTAGCAGTTTCTCTTATTGTCCTCTCAAATATAGGAATTACTTTGTTTGATTTTGGTTCTACGCATTCTTTTATTTCCTCCATGTTTGCAATGAATTTAGATTCAACCCCCAATTTTCTAAAAGTAGAGTTATCAGTAATGTCTTCTAGTGGGAATATACAAGAATCGTCAGTTTTTAGAAACTCTAGTATTTACTTTAGTGACCACAATCGTATCGCAAATCTAGTAGTCATTCCCATGCTATAATTTGACATTATACTAGGGATGAACTGGATCTCAAAGTATCATGCTAGGATCAACTACATAAGAAAGTAAATATTAGTAGTCTTGAATGGAAAACCTACAGTTATCTTCCGTGGAGAAATATCTCAATCAGATCTTTGTCTAAAAAAACCCCATATGTACTTCTTTATGGAGTTGATCGGTGAATAAGAAGAAAGATATGAGATTTTAAGGATAGAAAATGTCCTCTTCATCCAGGAATACATTTATGTATTTCCTGAGGAGTTTCCTGAACATCCCCTAGAAAGATAGGTAGATTTCTCCATCGAACTCGTACCTGGATCTCATCTGATATCAAAGACCCCATATAGGATGGAAAATGTGGAGCTAGAGGAATTAAATAAACAACTCCAAGATCTTGTGGAGAATGGATTTATCTGACTGAGTGTGTCTCTTTGGGAAGAACCAGTTCTATTTGTGGAGAAGAAATATGGATCAATGCCGCTATGCATTTATTATAGAGAATTGAATTGGATCATAGTGAAGAACAAATGACCTCTTTCAAGAATTGATGACTTATTTGACCAACTTTGTGGGGATAAATTCTTCTCTAATATTGATCTTCGATCTGGTTATCATCAATTGAGGGTGATGAAAAAAGATATTCCATAAAAAATGCCTTTCGATCAAGATATGGGAATTTTGAATATGTTGTTATGCCCTTCAGACTGACTAATTCACCTACTATTTTTATGGATTTGATGAATAGAGTATTTAAGGACTACCTTGAAAACTCTTTGTTAGTATTTATTGATGATATTATAATATATTATGATATTCGTGAGGAGCACGACGATCAAAAATGGGCTATTTTTAAAACTCTAAAGAAGGAGATGCCTTTTGGGATGTTCAGAAAATGTGAATTTTGGTTACATATAGTTGCTTTCTTGGAGCCCATTGTTACCAATGAAGGAATCATAGTTGACCTCACAAAGACAAAATTTTTAGAGGAGTGGCATCAACATAAAATAACAACTGAGATTCAAAGTTTCCTTGGATTACCAGGATATTATATGAGGTTTGTGAAAAACTTTTCTTGAATTTCTTATCCATTAACAAAGTTTACCCAAAAAGGGGTAATGTTCCTTTAGAAAAAGGAGTGTGAGGAAAGTTTCCAAGAGCTGAAGAAGATATTGGTTACTGATCCTATGTTAAATCTTCCCTCAAGTGGAGAAGTATTCATTATTTTTAGTGATGCATCTATCAAAGGGCTAGGTTGCGCCATCATGAAAAATGAAAAAGACATTTCTTATGCATCTCCACAGTTGGAGACTCCTGAGAAGAATTATCCTACGCATGATATAGAGCTGGCTCTAGTCGTTTTTGCTCTGAATATATAAAGACACATTATATATGGGGAGAAATGTGATATATACATAGACCACCAATGTTTGAAGTATATTTTCACACAAAATGAATTTAAAATTAGAAAAATGAGATGGATGGAACTTTTTAAAGACTGTGATTTTTCAATTCATTATCATCCCATAAGAGAAAACAAAGTTGATAATGCATTGAGAAGGAAAGGCCCAGTTATTCATTCCATGATGAGGATTCAAAGGGATCCTTTCATCAATGAAATAGTAATGTTGGACATGGGTATTATAAGGGAATGTATATCATCCACCCTAACCCAAACAATTTCTTAGCTGTCATTACTAGACTGGATCAAGATAACTTAGAAAGAAGATCCTTTATTACAGAAGAAGTTTGAGGCTATAAATGATGGTAAGATTCCTGATATCAATATTGATCATGAAGGTGTACTAAAATTTTGTACAAGACTATGTGTTCCATCTATTCCAAAAATAAAGAAGTAGCTGATGGTTGAAGCTGATAGCTCTACTTTCTCTATACATCCTGGAAGCACAAAAATTTATAGGGACCTTTGTGATCATTTTTGGTGGGATAATATGAAAATAGATATTTCTGACTACACTTCATTTTCCTGGTATGTTAGCAAGTGATGGCAGAGTGACCACTTCATAAAGGGGTATTGCAACCACTACCCATACCAGCATAGAAGTGGGAGAATATCACTGGTCTCTCAATGACTTCCATAGGAAACAATGCGATATAGGTTATTGTGGACCATCTCACAAAGACTACCCATTTTATCTCCATTCCGGAATATTTCTCTCTTGATCAACATTCGAGGATTTACGTGAAGGAAGTGGTAAGGTATCATGGAGTTCCACTTTATTTCTTATCTAATCATGACCCAAGGTTCACATCAAAATTCTGGAGAATTCATCAACATGATTTGAACATTGAATTGAATTATAGTATGACCTATCACCCCCAAACTGATGGCCAATCTGAAAGGACTATTCAAACACTCGAGTACATGCTGAGAACTTGATTAGTGGAATTTAAAGGAGGTCGGCATCAACATATCCCGTTAGTTGAGTTCTCTTACAATAATAGCTTCCAATCAAGCATTCAAATGGAACTCTATGAATCTCTATATAGGAAGGGATGTATCACTCCTACATGATGGGATGAAGCTTGTGAGAGAAAGCTTCTTGAGCCAGATCTTGTGCAACAGATGACAAAGAAAGTCCATGCCATCCAAAAACACATTTGGGCTGCTCAAAGTCGAAAAAAGAGCCATGCGTGCAATCATCATAGGGACTTGGAGTTTGATGTTGGTGACAAGGTCTTTTTCAAATATCACCTTTGAAGAGAGTCATGAGGTTTCGGAAGAAATGGATGCTCAGCCCTAGGTACATTGGCCACTTTGAAATCCTTGATCGCGTAGGAACAATGGCCTATTGGCTTGTACTTACTCCAAATCTAATAGAAGTTCATGATGTATTCCACGTATCCCTCTAGAGGAAGTAAATACCTGACCCTTCACATTTACTAAACCCAAATGTGGTACAACTGAAACTTTACCTCTCTTATGAGGAGTAATCGGTTGAGATCTTGGATCATAGAGACAAGGTTCTACGTAACAAGACTACCCACCTTATCAAGGTGTTATGGAGGAACCACAAATATGAATAAGCCATGTGGAAACCAGAGGATTCTATGAGGTAGAAGTACCGACATATTTTCTTTTTTGAGGGTACGATTTAAAAACTTTCTGGAACACAAACACAATTTTTTAAGGGGGGGGGACAATGTAATGACCCAAAATTTTGAATAATTTTTGTATCCATATTTTGTGTATTATTTTAATTTATACTAAAAAAAATATATTCTTTAATTAATAAAGTGAGTATAATTAATTTAGACCATTGTGTTTTGACTGTTATATGATCATTGGTAAATATGACCATTGGTCAATATGACCATTGGAAGATAAACCTTAAATGTTATAATTTTTTTTTAAATATATGTGATATTGGTTAATTAATATTGAATGATGAATCGATGGCCTCATCAAGTAGTCTCGGGCCGATAAAAGCCTATATAATGGAACTTGGGAAGAAGGTAGCACCACTCGGATTTTCTCTAGACTAATCCCAAGATGAACGTCATCGTGTGAATATAAAACGGAATCACCTTATGGAGAAGTTAAATATAATAGTAATTATTACTCGGGCAATGTTGGCCGAGCCACCCTAGGATTTAATCACCTTAGTACACCTTACATTTAGGTCCTATGCTGGTGTTATAAGGCGCTATGTAAGGATACCATAGCTACTTTGTGTAATCCTTTGATATAAATAAATTTTTTTTTCTTCTTATGGTGAAGTTGGTAAATCTCAAACGTCCATATAAATATATGATGTATACTATTTAATAATTTTGGAAAAAGGATATTTTAAAATATTTATGTAAATATTAAATAATTAAAAATGTATAATGATTTTCAAAAAATAGTCTTCTATAGTTGTGTTTAGTATAAAATTTAGAGTATAATAAGATCAACTTCTTTTTGGTGAATAATAATTTATGAGTAGTGATTTTTACACTTATTATTAGTAATATGACCAAATGTATTATGTAACTTAACTTAATAAAGTATTAATATAATTTAGGCACCTTGATTAAGTAATGTGATTCAATAAAATAGGTAAATAACTGTTTCAGAAATTATTGGTTAAGTATTTGTTTTTTCAGGTGAATAGTGTTTTTTATGTAAAAATTAAATTAAAAAAATTAAGAAAATTATTTTCATAAAATGGAGTTCATTTTTTAATTCAGATTATCAATATTTGGATAAGGTGAATTTTTGTGGTTTTTCTGAAATTGTTGAATTTTTGGTGAATACTATTTTTATTTAAAAACTAAATTAAAAATACTTATAAAATTATTTTCATAAAATGGAGTTCATTTTGGGAATCTGATTATCTATATTTGGTTAAGGATAATTTTTGGGATTTTTCTGAAATAGTTGAAATTTCAGTGAATAGTGAAAATACAGTTTTTAGTTTCAGGCGTTTGATGACAGCATTAAAGATGTAATAATTATTTAATCATTTTGGTAGATTTATTAATACTAAGATAAGGTATGTGGTGTCCCATGTTTTTAATATCATGAGAAAATACCATGGGAATGCCCATGGTTTTTCCAATACCACCGATTAGGCGTCCGTTGGGAATTAATGCTCTGTTCCCTCACTTCACCTATAAATACCAAGCCATTCCATCGTTAATTTCATTTAAAAATCCCAAAAAAAATTCCGGTCTATTTACTTCCCAAGGAGTTCCCCCATGGTTCCCTCAAGTCCCACATGGTCCCGACCTTCAAGCTTTCGAAGTTACTCTTCAAGGTAAGGGAATCTTTCACCCTACTCTTTTAAGTCATGACTTCATTTATGTTGTGTCTTCTAGTTCCCATATCTTTTTTTGAGGGTATATTCTTTTATGTTCCCATTAATTTCTATTTCATGTCTAATTGTTGAGAGTTCATTTCTTCTCTCATCAATTTTTTTTCTGATTTTTAATTTGACACAGTTAGGCTGCCAAATTTCTCATAAAAGGAATCACATCTTCTCTTCTCTTTCATATTTACTTTTCTTGTGGTATGTCATTAAAATTTCTATAACATGTTCTTATATTGATATTATTATGTATTTATACTGTATTATAATTTATTTATGATTATGTTACTTTTGTACCCTCTCTTTTCAATATTTTCTAAAACCATGTTATATAACCGTTATGTTGCATAAATTTCACCTCAAAATTTCAATATCTTTCTCTCTAGAAATTCTCCTGTTTTATTTATGTGAAAGTACGACCTATTTCATTTTTTAGGTGTTCATAAATATATAAATATGATTTATTTTATTCTAGAATTGACATAAATATAACCATAACTCACATTCCATGGGTTATATATGACATAATGAACTTATTTTTTAAGAACTTTTAAAATGTCACGATCTTGAAATGAAACCCATTTCTTTTATTCTCCATGGATTTTTTATGAAATGTTTCATTATGATATATGTGGATCACATGAAGATAAATACATTTTAAGTGAGTTTCCAAAGAGCATTTTAATTTATTAAGTAAGGAATTAATATCTAGAGATGACAAGTTTCACGATACCTTACTGAATAACATTGGTAATTTTTATAACACCTTGGGGTGGGACATTGGTGATATGTTCATGAATGTCTAAATGAAATGATGTAGCCACATATTCAATTTATGTTCCATGTTTTTTTCATGATGACATTCTTATACTTCCATTACTCATGTATTTATGTTTTCATTCAAGTTCTTATTGATATTACATGTAAACTGATTCCCTTATTTACCCTTACTGGGCCTTCTGCTCAACCATTCCTTTGATGTATGTTTCTATGATATGAGTTGAAGTAATTGTTCATACTATGAACCTGTGATTAAGCATTACAAGTGGTTTAGAAGAATGTTTTATTTTTTTTCACGTGTTATGTTCCTGATTTCCAAGACACAAGAATTTAAAGATCTTTTGTTTATAGAATGTAATGAAAAGTTATGTAATAAAAAGGCAGGATGACGCATGAAGCATCATACTTAAAATCGATATATTATATGATAATAGAATAGTTGTTGGAAATGTGAAGAAACCCAAGTCGCATAAACTATCCTTGAATGTTATTCATTTATATTATCTCATTTGAGAGTATACTAGTAGAATATATACTAAGACATATCATGTTATAAAAGAATATAATAATAAATATCTTATAAAAATTCACCTCGGAAAAAAAATGAAGAACAACACAAATACTCTATTGGAATTAGAAACATATATGTCAGATATTTCATAAAAATAATATTATTAGTTTTTTAACTAAAATAAGTCATGATTTGTTTTATTAGAAACATTTTTTATCATGTAATGTATATAAATGGAAATAAATAAGAATTCATTTTTGTTTTTTGGTAGAACATACTAGATTATATAACAACCACCCACTAGAATATAATTATAAATACGTCATTAATAATTAATGATAAACATATTGTGTTTTGATAATTTGTTAAAAATAAATTGATTTGGATCACTTTTATTGATATATAACTAATCACTCCTTAGATACATGTTTGTGAACTAGTAACTGAGTTTTCCTACTTAATGTACACAACATAGAATAACATATATATGTTAATGGTGTTACATAAGTGAACAATTTCTATATATCCTTTAGCTTGATGGTTTTAAATAGGTTCCCAACTTGTGAGGATTTACCCTTTGATATCAAACTAATGTGTTTTGAGAATTCTGAAAAATATATGGTAATTCTTCATGAAAATAATCAGATAGAGGGATTTAACTAAAAAATATGTAATTTTCTCTACCGTATAATATTTTATGAAATCACACCATTAAATTGAGTTTTGAATAGTAAGTTAATAAAAAATCCAGAATAATTATATAAATTCTATTTAAATAAAAAATTTTCTACATAAGAATTTAATGAACATGATATGTTTTATGGGATTTTTATTATCATTTTATTCTACTTAATCTTGATTTTAAGGATATGGGAACATTTTAGTTAGACATATAGTATGTTAAATATCAAAAACCCACTGTTTAATTTGTCTATCTATAACATGTTTCTAGATACTTCTATTCTTTATGATTATGAAAGTGATTCCTAAACTTTTATAACATTATAATTATCTATTATGGTCAAACATAAAATATTGTTCATTATGTTTTTTAGACTAATATTATTAGAGCACATAAAAATAAAAATATATTTTTTTACAAGAATACATTATATTTTTTCTTATGTCCATTTATAATTTATTATTAGATTAAAAGTATTTATTAAAATAATTATTTTGACAATATTATATAAATGAAATGTTATATATTTTATTAAAATATAAAATAAATAGATTATAAATCCCAGATAGGATTTTGGATTTTGATTAGAGTAATGGAATTCAATTTCTCATTACGAGGGGAAAATTCAAACACCTCCATTATAGTTTCAAAACATTGGGAGGTATTTTAATGAACCTACCTAGGTGGGTTGAGACATTATCAACCTAAGAAGGCCATTTAATTATTTATATGACCATTAGTGGATATTAATTACAAATCCATTTATTTTATTTTTTATTAACATAAGAGAAGTCTTAAATTCCTCTATAATTTAAAATTTAATGGTCATAGGGATGTAGTCTATGTCACATTGGTGATATAGAAAATATGTTATAAATATTTCTCAAGTTTCTTCATTTGATAAAAATACCTTTTTTCTTATCCAAGTGACATATCATATTTTAGACAACCAATAGGAATCGTTTTCTCTTTATATTTTATTCTTTATTTATTTATCTTCCAAAATTTTCTATGATATATTTTATATAAATAAAAAATGTTGATTAGATTTATTGGTGGATATTGATGGATATTTTCATTCATCTATTATATTTTGATCTAAAAATTCCCATATTTTTTATTTAATTTTTTATTTAATTTTTCTAATCATGTATCGGTTGAAATCTATAAATAAATAAATTATAATAAAAATGAAATTTAGATGGTATCTTAGGAAGTGAGAGAAGAAAATTGTTATATCAAATGTGGAAAAAACATAATTGGACTCATTCAATCCACACATCCTCCCACGACCAACCTGCCAAAAATCTAACATGGGTTATCTGTACCCATGTACAAATTAATCATTACTATATTCCCATTGACTATAAGGAAATTTTTTACCTAATAAACTAATATAGTTTGAAAAAACTATATACCCAAATTATAGCACAATACCCTTTCTATTCATTGTATAATTAAAACCATTTTATTTATAAATAAAATTTAAACAAAATTCATAAATTTTTTGTATTTAATTTTATTAAATAAACATTATTTTTATATTTAACATGTC
Organism: Viscum album; assembly: GCA_963277665.1. Lineage (NCBI taxonomy): Eukaryota > Viridiplantae > Streptophyta > Magnoliopsida > Santalales > Viscaceae > Viscum > Viscum album. The sequence goes on from OY728146.1 coordinate 1,791,197,474, forward strand.
AAAATTAAAATTGTGAGAATTTTATGAAATTTCATAATAAAAATATTCTGGTAAATATAAAAAAATATAGATTTAACAATACCAGTATATTAATAACAATGTCATTATATTTAAATGAATAAAAAATCTGTGAAATGTTTTTTAAAGAAAAAATTAATTTATAAATTAAAAGTAAGTCATTAAAAATTACTATTTTTTATTTAAAAATAAAGTTATTATATTTTAAAACATATAATATATTCTAATCCATTAACATTTTTTTATTTTCTAAATATATAATAATTAACATGATTCATTCTGTTTTATTTATCTTAAAAATTTATTATAATATTTTTCTTAATTATAAACAATATATATCTTGGTATCTAATGTTGCAAATGATTTTAGTGTAAATTTATTATTGGATTAAAAGTGTTTTTAACTAAATACTTTTATGATTTAATTATGTATAAAAATAAAGAATTTACTATTAAAAAAATTATAATGTAACTAAAAAAATATCCATTAAAATATTGAATCAAAATATTAAAAAATTTAAAAAAATGAATATTATTCTTAGACATTAAGATTATTAACCATTGTAAAAGGTTAATCCTATGATAAAGGATAAAATGGTTTATGGTTGTGGGGTGTTAAACTAAATGATAAGGCTCCAAATACAACAAAAACATTGGTGTTATTATACTTGACAAGTGTATTATCAACCAGAAACATCATATGTTATAATTTTTTTAATTCAATTCTATTTTCTTGGAAGATCTTAATTTTTTTTATGGTTAAGTGTATCTTCAAAACTATGACCCCTCACACATATAAATTAGTCCCTTTATCAAATTAATAACATTCAAAATTTAAGGACCTTATATGGTCCAATACATTCACAAATCCCACCCTAGAACTCCTTCCCAAGTCTTATAAGTTTTTTTCACAACGAAATTCTAATGAAACATGACTTCAGTTGAGATTCAATGGATAATGACAAATGAATTTTTATTTGTTTTAATTGATTAATTTCATGTTTCATTCTTCTTTAACAATCTCCAAATATATTATAAACATTTTAATATTATAAAATACTTATTATATTATTGCATAAATATTACATTGTTGATATATTAACCATTTTATACATTCGTTATGTTCCTTCAGAAAATGAAAACATCACTCAAGTTACAAATAGACTACCACCTCCATGAACGATGTATTTCATTATTCATCACTCCCTAACATCTCTAGTCATAATAATAGATGTAATGTATAAATTAAAATATTATAAATTTTTTATGTTTTTATAATAAAAATTTTAAAAAAAATTTATTATTATTAATAACAAATGTTTAGAACGAACATTAATCACATAAGGTAAGAATACCAAGACAAATTTCTTATTTTTAATATGTATTGGAAAAAATAATTAATCAATATAGATATTTTACTAATAAAATAAATAATAATTTTTATATCTATAATTATAGGGTCGATGAGACCATGAAAACAGTGTAAGTAATAGAATCATTGAATAAAAACAGACATGGAAAATATAACAGTTAAGAAAAAAATATTAATTTTAACAAAAAATTATTAATAAATTTTGAATTGGAAATTATAAGTTAATGATATCTAGTTTTTAATTTATAATAATTATTTTTATGTACGTATATATATATATATATATATATATATATAAAATAAATTCAAATATATAATAAAGTATGTTAGAGAATTATTGACTAATTGCAAGTTAAATGTAATATTTTAATTTACCAACACATTTCTTACCAGGATTGTTTATGTTAAATTTCCTTTTTAGGAATAGTAATTTCTTTCTCCAAGAACCCAAAAATATGTTCTTATAATCTAGTTATTTATTTCTTTTTAATATTATTTCATTTTCCACTCTTTGGTTCTCAAAATTAAAATAATATTTTTATAAGAAAATCCAAAAACAATTATCAACTTTATAATTTCATCTTCTTCCCCCATATCCATATTCATTGTAATATTTAAATTTTTATCACAGTATATATATTATTTATAATATTTGTTTTAAAATTTCCTTTACTTTCATTACCGTGTATTAAAAAAATTTTCTTAATGCTTTACACACTGGGCACATTGGGAATCTTTAAAAAAGTGTGAAAGGATTGGGTTTAATATTTTACCACATGATAGAATTTTTATACCTATATGACCAATTTTAATTAATAAATATCATTTCTATATATCCATGTACATTTATGGATAATACAATTGCAATTTTTAGAGAATATTTTCACATTACCAACATAATATTATATTTTTTCTTATTTTTAATACATATTTCTTTTCTTTTAACAAAAGTGTTTTCTAATAAATACTAATATATTATTATGATTATTAAATAAGGATATTATATAGTGATACCATTAAAATTGTATCTATATATAGATCATGAAAATTAGTGTCTGTTGCTTAATAAGAGAATATATTGAAATTATGTATAATAGTTTAAAAATATAAATGTTTATTTTATTTACTAAATAATGTTTAGTTTTTATTAAAACATATTGTTAATTAAGGAATTTAAGATAATGAATGCATTGGGAATGTTATTTTATGGACGAGACCATTAATTAAATACCCCTTTATTTATCTATTAAGTCAAAGGTGACAAAGTTTCTAGGTAATTTTTTTTATGTCATCCAAAATATTTATGATGTCTTCAAATATAGAAGTTTTTTTGTCCATAAAATATTATACATGCTTAGTTGTGGGTGAGGGATTGAATTATAAATCCATTTGGCATGTGAAGTAGGTATCATGAGAAAAACTAGTTGGAATTCCTTTTATATTATTTTTATTTTTGGCATATATCATGCCATTCATTAAAAATTTATAGGTTAATGCCTCAAAAGTAGGATTAAGATGTATGACATTATAAATTCCAGCATAAGGTAATAAAATAGTATTAACCATATGATTATATATGTTTTTATTATAGCCATGGTTATATTAATCATTCATCAAATTAATTATATGGTATCATTTATTAATATATACCTCTTCTATATTATTCATTCTTTATTCATTTTATTACAACTTATTTTGTACAATTATCCTTACTAATCAAATAAAACTAATATTTATTTGTTTCCTTTTTCTTGAATTCCATGAATGAATCACTGAATTATTATGAAGAGTAATAGGTATGTTTTTTATAATTCTATAATATTGGTTTTTGGTTTCTAATGTAATTTGAAAAACATGAAAGTATCTACTCTCCCAATAAAACTATACTAATTGATCATATTCGATTTGATGTTCCTTGTCGTAAAGATTTGTTACATAGTAATCATATGTTATGGGTTACAACAGTTGGGGATGTTTTATTTTGTTTTATTTAACTTTTATTGGGTTCTTTGTGAACAATATTTGAGAAAATTATAACTAACATTAGTATTATGATGAACCCACATACTACTCATGATGTTTTACCTAAATAATAATTTTTATCATATGAATAAATATCTATAATGTAATAAGGTAATTAGTTTTTTAAAATTTTATATAAATGGTTCATAATAGATTGAATGAAAAAGTATAAACACTTATAATCAATGTAGGTATTTCTGTCTTGAGATAGTAAACATGAATAGAATGGGAGTTGAGAAGATTATTACTATACTAAGGTACATTAAATAGGTAATAATAAATAATATTTACTATATGGAACAAAAAACTTATTTATTAAAAAATTATATAATTTTTTAACTTTTTAGGAAGAAGAAACCTCCATAATTTAATGGAAATATGATTCCATAGGTATCAAAAAATTGTATCATGTACATTAAAATATATTTCAATCATTATAAAGTATTTTAATGGAAAATATTATTATTTTATGTACTTTTTAAATAGAGATATTTATCAATGTTATTTATTGATTCAATATATTAAGTATGACTATGAGATATAGAGCAAGGAATTTATGATTTTATGGTGATATTGATTGAGAAATATATTTCATTAGAGAAATGAAAATTTATAGAAGTAAAATTAATTATTTTAAATAACAATGAAGTAGAATGTTCTATTCACTATGAAGAATATTTTACTAGATTTTCATGTCATGATTTGAAAAAGCTAGGTAATCCAAAAATGTACGATAGATCATTTCATTTTTGTTTTGGGGTTGATAATCTGAAAGGAACTAATCTCTTAATATTTTTCATCATAAGATTATATGAAATCATGTTCCATTAAGAAATATTAAAAATTATTGAATTCATATATTATTGAAGTAAAGTCTGATTTGAATGGGACCTATGAGAACTATTAATATATAAATATGGCTATGGGGTGGAAATAAGAGTTTGATTTCAAACAAGAAATAGTTTTGGTAAGAAACACCCTATTGCATGATTGAAGGGAATTATATTTTTTATATAAGTAGGTATATAAAGGATATGATGATCATGTATTAAAAGTCTTGGGATAATCTTAAAAATTACATGGAATTAACCACAAGTTTATTGGGACTACTTAATCCAATGAACCAAAACACAAGGAAATTTAAATTATAATTGTACAATTTTGTAAGGTAAATGAAATAACATTACGACAACTAAGGTTGATGTTATGAATGACATGATAACATGTACTTTTATTATAAACCTAATGTTATATAATGCTTTATTTGATTGAGGATCCATGAATTATTTTGTAACTTGTGGGTTTTATATGAACAATGGTTATTCTCAAAACACAATATTATTTGATTTTATAATCATTTCCCATAGTGGAAATTTGTTTTCAAAAGAAATATATCAGGTAGTCTCTATTAGGATTTATATATATTCCATAGTTTAAAATTTTATTTTTATACATATATTTGATATTAAAATAATCCTATGTATGGATTGGCCCTCAACATTTAATTCATGAGTTTATTTTTAACTAATAAAATTATATTTTTTAATGTGGAATAAAATCCATTATCATTATAAGGGAGACATCATTATTTGTGCCTTGTATATGCCTACATTTACTAGGTCACCTTAATAAATTCAGGAAGAAGTGAAAGAGAAAAATGTATGTATATAGAAAATAAATATAAATAATAGAAGATGTGCGTATTATTCAATAGAATATTATTATACATCTAGAATAACTCTTTAGAAATTAAATGGAGAGTGTAGTTCAGTTTTCCAATGAACTTATCTATAATGAAAAATTTATATCTAAGACTACCTAAAAATAGAACTAGAAGAATTGGTTAATTATATGTAAAAATATAGGAATTATGGGATCAATAATTCATATTCAATAGTGTTTCACCTTATAGAGCTTCAACTACTAACAAATATCTCTATATCTAGTTTTTGGAACTGTGGGTATGACCCATAAAACTGTGGGTATATGTAATACACATAGTTCTGAGAACCATGGGATCTTAAGGTGTCTGTATGTCATTGATATATACCCACAGTGTAAAAAATTCTTTACCCATAGTTATGAATAATGGGGTTTTATGGTGATTTAAAAACTATTGAAATAACCATATTCCCATGTATCAAAAACCATGGATATATGATTATAAAGATAAAATAGTAGGATTGAAACACTCTACATCCTAATCTAAACCGGTGCACCTAACCATTTCCACAAATAATAATATGTGAATTCAAATATATATTTACACACACATATATATATATATTATCTTTAGGTAGAATATTATGGGTATAGGTTTACCCGTTGTAATATTTTTGGTTCCCATGGAAAATATTTATTCACGTGACTACGTAGAAAAGATATATACATGATTTTCAGATAACATGGGTATAGTTTTTTAACTGAATCTTATAACCATTATTATGGAAAAACTCTGGGTATAGGTTGGACATATAAAAATATTTTTCCAAATAAACCTGGCTATAGTTCTTGACCAGAAAACTATGTCCACGATTTTTCCAAAACCATGGGTATAAGGGGGAATTATAAAAATTAGTTTCCAATAACAATAGGTATAGGTTTCAAACCAATACCTATACCCACATTTTTTATAAAACATTGGGTATAAGTTTTCATTATGCTGACGATTTTATCCAAAACAACGGGAATATGGTAAATATCCATTTGTTACCTTTCTAATTTTTAAATAAGAAAGATTGTTCAGTAATGTTGAATATTACATCTAGATAAATAAATGAAATTAATGTAATGAATATGTATCCAATACTATGAATTGATGGCCTATATGATCAAATTCATGGAACTAATATTTTTTTTACAAAATAATATTCACTACTTTTATTATTATTTAACGGTGAAGAAGGATGAGATGAAAAATATTGAAATCTATATGATGTAAGAATTGTATATATTTATTACAATTCCATTTTTATTAAAGAATTAACTCTTTGTGTTTATTGATCTGGTGAATAGAGTATTAAACTTTTATCATGATAAATTCATTGTGATATTCAACGATGATATCCTGATATACTCTAAAAGATATGAGAAGCATGAAAATACATTATGAATTACTCGTGCGACTAAAATAGAAAATAAATTCCAACTACCTAGGCTTTATGTAAATGGGGATTACATTTATTTTTTTAGAATACATAATATATTACAAAAATATATCACCTTATACCATATTAGTTTTGTGTCTTTGGAATCTTTGTACATAATCTTCTAACTTGAGGAAATATCTTCGGCATTTCCCATAATGATATTACCATTTTGTTTCCCTTCAAAAAACATTTCTCTATAACCTGGGGAAAATAATAAAATAAAAAGGTAGAGCTCAAATTCTCACTTGGATTAAATTCGAAAACATAAAAAAAACCATAAACATTTGACCATAAAAACAGGAATACAAAGATTAAACATGAAAATAACGAGTCATGACAATAATCATGGAAGTACATAATGAATATATCATAATGGATCATTAACTATGATCTAATATCATTATAATAAAACATTTAATTGTGGAAATCAAACAAGAACAAAATATGACTTCCATATTAGACAAGGAATTACTACCAAGACCATCATAGTGGACAATGTCTGTTACTGAACAGGGTTTACTTTCCATTCCAGCAATGTATTACTGAACTAGATTCAATTGTCATTCCAATAATGTATATATCATGAGATATAAATATTTACCCAATGCATTTGAGGGAGATACTAGTCTCAACCATCTCATAATTAAATCATTCTTACATGTTTCATTTAAACATAATCCATTCATCATACCATTACCCATGAAATAAAATGGGGTTCTTAAACATCATTTCATTAAAATAAAAATAAAAAAATAGATTTCATAAAAATAAATCCATTATGAACACAATAAAATTAATTTAATAATAGGGATAGAAACATAACCTTATTTCATCTTATTTGGAAAATAATTTTGATAAAACATTTGAACATACTTCTTGAGGAAAATATCAATTCATTTTACGAAACGTTTTCATTTCTCAAAATATCATGTAATTTTAAAAGAAAATAATTTATCTGAAAATACACTTGTAAACATGTATAGGAAGATTCATGGAAATAAGTCTTCATGAAGATGTAAAAACTCATCCATTCCATATAATTTAAATAACATTATCCTCATTCTTTTTCTAGAAAAGTCAAAAAGTACCTCACATGTTAAATAAATAAAGATTCCTTCTATATCACATATTAAAAAAATGATTAAAAATGAATTAATATATATATATATATTAATATTAGACAATTTATGAAAACATTTCTAGAAACCCATGGTGAGGATGATCAATATATCCCAAGTAAATGTTATGAATTAACAATCTCTAATAAAAATAAGATTGTAAATGTTATCCCTTACCTTATGTTTGATCTGATTCCTATATACCCAAACATCATGTATAACGATTTAAATAATGTTACTTATTTATTCCAGAATCATAATAATTTTTATTATAAAAATTATGATCATATTTTCAATTGTTTGTAAGAAATATTTCATAGTTACTTGTTATCTGGGTATTAACTCTATTTTGTTATTATGCATGTTTTGTAAGATAAGTTCTTATTCCTATTTTTAGGTAATAGTTTAATCATTTAAAGAATTATATTAATATAATATATATCATATTTATTCATTTAATTTATTTATATAATCATGCTTTATTAGATATTATGCATAAGGAATCACATTGCATTGTAGATACGATAAGTTGTACATACGCGTGTGCAACATTATCACTCCCATAATAAATGAAAGGTATTGAATTGGATACTCTATAATATCACAAAATTATTATCATCTTTCAAAAATCATATATAGTTATTATTTACACCATTATACCCATCCATGTAAGGTGGTGGTGAAAAAAAAATTACACCATGGTGTGGAGGTGGTAAGTCATACATACGCCAGTGCGGTGATTTCATTTTTTGTAGGATTTATAGAAGGTTGAATAGGATAGTTTCATATCTATAATAAAATAAAATTATATTAGTGATACTAATGCTATTAATTTTAATTATATAAATAATGAAGATTATGTATAAGAATAAATAAATATGAAAGAATCGGTAGAAGAGATTGCCTCTTCTCCGACGTGCTTCCATTAATTTTCCATTTATGTAACTAGATCTGGTCTTTTGAGAAAACCAGAATCAATAGAATATGACTAGGGATGTTGATAAGTGTAATGGAAAGGGGTTTAATGATCTAGGAGGCTCATTTTAGTGTGAGAAAATGTTAGAGGCTATGCCTTTTTATAAGAGATGAGCTGGTGCACATTAGGAAGGTATTGAGATATTATTTTATTATAAAATGATTTAAAGTTTTAAAAGGTACAAAACATATCATATTTGAAGATAAGATGAGTAGTTTCCTAAATACTCTAATGTAAAAGGTTTTAAATAAGTTTAGGTCTCAAATTTGGCATTATCTTATAGCTTTAATCCTTATTTAACTATTTAACTCTTACCATTTCTTCATGTATATTAATATTATATGGTAAATATAGTTACTATAAATTACCAATCAAACCCAAAGTGGTTAATTAATGAATATTTTAAAATTATCTACGAATTTTGGACGAATTTTAAATTTTTTAGTACTATTGTATCATTTAGAAAAAGTTTATTTTTTTAAACTCATTTATGTCAATTTTTATACTATTCTTCTCATGAATTTTTAAAAATACATAACAAGTTGATTTGTTCGAAAAAACCACATTAATTATAAGATAAAAATTCATAATATTCTATTAAATAAATGGTTGGCATTAATCATTTTAAAATAAATTTATTTTAATATTTATAATGTAATTTATTTAAATCATTCATTAATAATGTAATCACTAAATTATCATTATGCCATAAACAAATTTATTTATTTTTCTCTAAAATTTAGAAATTAAATACCATGATTTAAGAAAAATTTTAAAATTTCAATGACTATTTATAGTAAATTTTATCTTATTTATAACCCCATATTTAAATTTTATTATAATAAAGAAATAAGTTTATGTCATATTTCTCTTTACTTTTAAATAATTCTTATATAATGTCATTTTCATAACCATGTGCTATCATGGGGTACCAAAATCGACCTATTCATGATCATGGTATAAAATATCTATTCTAATAGGATTATTAAAAGTGTTAGGGTAGTTTAATACTATTACAATATTATTTTTTACCCATATTCACCATATTTACCATTTAACTGTGGTAAATAAAATATTTACTCAAGTTACTATTCATAATGCCCAAAAATAAAAGGTACCTATTTAAACAAGTTTAAAATTACTATTCCAATTATGGAATCCAATTTTCCAAATTCAAAACAAATTATTTTTATTAATTAATTTAAAATTAATTCGTGTTGTTAAAACCAAAAGGCTTGTTTTTAAGAAGTAATAACTATCAAAAAATTGACATGAATTTAAGACCAATTTAAAAATGAAATTACTTCCAATGAAAAAATTTGACTAAATGATAAAAAATTAATCTAATTACACTTTTAAACCAATTGAAAAGATAATATAACTATATGAATAAATTATATGAAGTGGATCTTTTGAATTTAAATGCTGTATTTCTCAATATTCATTAAAATATGAATTTTATAAAAACATATTCCAAAAATATCACTGAAGTAAATTTATATGTACCACTTCCCAATAAAATTTTATTTTATCTAACATATTATATAAAAATGTTAAAAACTATATTTAAAATTGGTGCTCCATCAAAAGGCGGGAAAACCAGTCTTTTTAAAATACTCCTTTTACCCATAAAAATGATATTATTCTAATATCATGTCATGAAAAGACATATAAAATTAAAAATGTGGTTAATAATATTAATAATGTCCAGTGTATGTCCCACAATAATATTTTAATGATATTTCATTGTATAGTGAAACTCAGTAGGATGTACAACGCAAGCTATTAAGGAAGTTCACTCTTGGATGTAATGAATGATAAGAAAAGTGTTGCGTATACAGATAGCTAATATGATGAAGAATATCGTGAAAGATAATATTGGTGTAGTGTTACATTAGACATCAAATAAAATAGAAATTATTTATCCTATAAAATCTCACGGTGTAAAATTCTACCCCATTAAAAGTAATTTATTCCTTGAAATTCGTCAGGGTAATAAATAATTTTTACATGAAATAATCCTTCATGGAAACCCACATCATAAAATGGAATAATAAAAATTATTTTTATAAAGTAAAGTTGGAATCATAACGTTTACCCAATGTAACTCGTCACTAGGTTACCATTTAAGAGACTATAGTTGGGAAGTGATAACATTTATATGGAAGAGAGATCTTACAATCATGTCCTGATGGATAATAATAGAGAATAAGGATTGGAATGATTTAAAAACCCAAAATCCATAAAACCGTTTTAATTTATGGGACCATCTGATTCATCACATAATAAGGAACTCGGATAACCTATTTGGTTCTCAATATACTTTCTTTAGAGTTGAATTATTTTTCCATGAGAATAAATATTTACTTGATTTTGGTGCAATCTAACTATTGTTTGTTCATTGAACTATTTTCACTTCACCTCTTATTTTAGGAAATTAGGTTGAATTATCCTTTCTTAAAGTTCTATAAAATATTGTTATAAAATTATAGGTCATTTAGTTTGTTCTCAACAAAAGGTTTGATCGGGTAATTAAATATTAATAAGTCATCCAACAATAAGATAATGCATTAATCTAAAAACATTAAACCAGAAAGTAACTATTACTATCTATAGATGGATGGCATTACAATCCTTCCAAAAAAAGGAAAATATAAAACTTTAGAAATATATGAAATAAATATACATAACATTTATCTCTAATATCTCATAATGTAGTTCTTTGTTTTCACATTCCAAATATGTGAACACCATAATCATGTATTCTCTTGAAACATGATAATGACAAGTATTATTGTATAAACTCTATGAAAATATGAATTCTGTAAAATTTAAATATTTCCACACAACAAAAATAACAAAAATTATATATACTCAACCCATGATATCACTTTTTTTTATATCAGTCATGAGTTAATTAATCTATCAAACATATCATTATCTTCTTATCCCTTCAATATACGCATATCATGTGCTTTTTAAAAATATTTCAATCACTTTTCATGGTTACATGTACTGTATGTCTATGGAAAACCAAAATAGGCCAATAAAAATATATTAAAATATTCAATAATATTATAAAAGAGATTCCACAACATTATTCTATAATCCCATTATATAAACTCTTAATAATTACACCACTTCATCATAATAATCAACATGACCAATAGTGATCACATGTGAATTCCCTTTGTCTTTTTCTTTAATAAGTTGTTGATGTCGATCGTCATTAACACTTGTATTAGGGCATTGGTTAGCATAATGCCCCATTTCCTTGTACATCTAGAATTGAATTGTTGGTGTTGAATTCTTTGTAGTCTTTTCTATAATTATATCAATGTAATCCATTTTCACATTAATTTAGCACACAACTACTTGATGACCTTCATTTACAATCATGAAACATTTTCTAGTGACTTTATGAAAATATATACCTTGTTTTTTCCACACATTAAGCCTATGGAAAAATTAATCTTCTTTTTACCATTGTTTTGATATTTTCCCATAAACTCCAACTTATATTTCTTTTCAAACCCATAATATGGGTATATAACACCAAATTCTAGTTCTACCTTCATATAACTATTCACAATCTCTTCATATCTTTAAAATTCTCTTATAGGTAATTACCTTAGATGACTTGGTTTTAAGCCACAAAAGAATTTATCAACTGTACATTTTGTTTGGATGATAAAACCCTAATCATACCTTGCATGTCTTCTAAAATTTTACGCGTATGTACCAATAGATTTATAATCCTTTTTCTTAATAAAAATGAACTCCTCTTATATCATTTATTAAACAATTATAGGTAAGTACTTATTGAAAAATACGAGCATGAACTTCTCCCATTCCATGGATTCAATTTCATATTGATTCCTTGTATTATTAACTACAGTCCAAAATGGGTAAGATTCACCTCCTAAACGGTAGAAAACCAAATTAAATTTTTCATGTTACAAATAAAATAGGATGTAAAATATATTTTCAATGGTACTGATCGATCATTTAGTAATAAGTGGATATGAACACCCACTGAAATGAGGTGGACATTTCTTCATGAAGGACTCAATTGAATGTTTTCAATTATCATCTAATTTGGGAGCCCAAAATGATTCATAGATAGAGTTTTAATGTAAATTAAATTTTCCTTTCCATATCCCACAACATTTGGTTTTTTAGGACTACAATTATATCATTTCCCAGTGCATTGATCATTTACACAGTTTCTTCAGCATCCAGTCATTGTCAAAAACCCAAAAAAGATATTGTAAGTGGCAGAAAATATACTAGGAAAAAAATCAAGGGGGCGTACATTTAATCTCTATCATCTCAAGTTTAATCCTATTTTATTAATTATCATTACCAAAATACTATTAATAAAACCTATTGATATAATTATCATTAGGGACAACCCTAAACATAACTTTTAAATTTATCTAGGGATATCACTAAATTATTCGCATCCTAGTTTCCAAAGCCTGACTAACCATTTTATCTACTAGAAAATCCAACGACCCAAGCTTGATTTACATGAAAATTACATTTCATTTTTATAATATATAATAAATTACACAAATATATACCAAAATAAAATATTAATTTAGTGTATTTAAAAACATAGAACATAATATTCTTACATGGTAAATGATCATCAACATCTCCCATAGAGATCTTCCCCTTTTTTCCTACCTACAACCTTTCATTATATCTTTTGGAAAATAAAACATAAAAAGGGTGAGCTCAAATGCTCAATAAGGGTAAAAATGGGGTACATAAAACAAACTGTATTCATTTGAATGTAAAAACATGAACATAAAGACTAAACATGGAAATCTTGAGTCATGACATAAATACTAGAAGTATAGAAGGCCTAGATCATAATAGAACATTAACCATGATAGAATATCATTGTAATAAAGAAAGTAATTTATGGAAAATAAAAAGAACATAATTTTATTTCTATAGTTTCCAAGGCATTACTTCCAAGACCATCATAGTGGAAAAAGTCCATTACTGAACTCGATTTACATGTCATTCCACCAGTATATTAATTAACTAGATTTACTTTTTATTCCAGTAATATCTATCTTAAGAGATATAAATATTTACCCAATGAATTTTACAGTGATATTGGTACAACCCATATCATGATGATATCATTCTTACATGTTCTATAAAGATATAAATCATTCATTAGAGCATAAACCATGAAATAAAATGGGTTTTCCTAAACATCATCCTATAAATATCCATATAAATTTAATTGATTTCACAAAAAAATATATCATAAAAAAAATATGATTAATTTAATAATAGGGTTAGAAACATAACCCAATGTCATCTTAGAATCATAATAATTTTTACATAACACTTGAACATATGTCATGAGAAAAATATCCTTCATTTTTAAAAAATGATTTCTTTTGTCAAAATGTTGTGAAAATTTATAGGAAACAAATTTAGTTAAAAATAAAATTATTAAATTGTATAGTATTATTAATGAAAATAAGGAGTTACAGAGATTTAAAAACATGTTCATTCTTTATAAGATAAAAAATCTTCTCCTCTTACTATTCCTGAAAAAGGTAAAAAGTGGATTGTATGGTAAAAAAAGAAATATTCCTTTCACACCACATAGTAAAAGCCAAAAAGGGGTAAAAAAGAGGTTAAATATAAATAAAATAATATTAAAAAAATTATGGAATTTTTTTAAAACATGTAAATAGATGATTAATATATCCCCAGTAAGTAATTACAAATAATCATTCTCGGATAAAAATGAGATTCGCATAGTTATCTCATACCATTGGTCTGAAATGCTTTGTATATATCTGAAATTCATGTCTAATGATTTATATATTTTTAATAATTTATTCCATAATCATAATAATTTTTATGATAACATTTATGATCATATTTGTATCATTTTGTTAGTAACATTTCATTGTTACTCGTTATTTGGGTATTATCTTCTTTATGTCCTTTTGCGTGTTTTGCAGATATGTTCTTTTTCTTATTTTTATGAAATATTCATATAAATTAAATAATTTTATCATTATAATATATATCATATTTATTGTTTTATTCATTTATAATATCATGCTTTAATGAAGAGTATGAAGAATGAATCACATTGTACCCTGGAGATGGTAAGTCGTATGTACACACGGACGACGATATCATTCCCATAATTTAGTATTGGTATTGAATTTTATGGTGTATAAAATATCATAATTAGTATCAAGATAAAAAAACATATACTTATTATTTACACGATTATACCCATCTATGTATGGAAGTGGTAGAAAAAAAGATTACACCACAGCGTGGAGATGGTAAGTCGTATGTATGTATGCAGGATTAATTCATATTTCGTAGGATGGATAGAATGTGAAATAGTATTTTTTGATATTCATAATAACATATCATAATATGGTTTATTTTGATGTTTTTATTTATAATGAAACAACTAATTAATTGGATGCAGAAGATGAAAGAAAATTGAAAGAATCAGTAGAAGATATTACCTCTTCCTCGTCGTGTCCCCTTTAAATTTCTTATTAGGGAACTAGAGTAGGTATATTTAGAATAAAATAACCACTATAATGTTACTATGTATGTTTATAAGAGAAATGTACTAGGGTTGGATGATCTAGAAGGCTCAAGGTGGTGTGAGGAAATTTGGGAGGAGATACCCTTTTTTATAATAGAGGATAATGGGCACTTTAGGAAGGTATTGAAATATTATTTTGTTATAAAATTATTTTCGGTTTTTAAAGGTCCAAAAAACATGTAATTCTAATATAAAATTATTATGGATCTAAAAATTCTCAAAAATTATTTTTATAAATGTTTATGTCTAAAATGTAACTTTATCTTTTAGCTTTGACCCTTAGTTAACTTATTTAAATCTCAACATGTCTTTGTGTATATCCATACTATATGGTTGATATATTTAATATAAAATAAAAATATAACCTCAAGTGGTTCAATAATGGAATTTTTATACATTATATACGTAATTTGGAAGAATCATATATTTATAGGAGTATTATTTAATTTTAAAAAATTGTATTTGTTTGAAAAACTAATTTATGTCAATTTTTATACTATTCATATGATAATTTTTAAAAATCAATAACAAAATTATTCATTAAAAAGAACTCATTAATTAAAATATTACAAGTCATAATAATCCATACAATTCTATTATGGAATAAAAGGATTCAAAATAAATTTATTTTAGTATTTATAATCTCATTATTTCAATCATTCATCTGTAATGTAATCACTACATCATCATTGTGTCATAAATAAATTTAATTATTTGGTATCTAAAAAATATAAATTAAATTCAAAAATATATATAATATATTTATATTTTAAATGTATTCATATTTTAATCTTTATATTATGTATAAACCCATATTAAAATTGTTTTATTAATTAGATACAACATTCTAACAAATTTCTCTTTACTTTAAATTAATTCTTATAAAATTTCATTTTCACATCCTAGTGGTTCCATGGGGTCCCAAAATATACCCATGCATTAATATAGTCAGAAATATATCATCAAATAGGATTAAGACATGTTTTAGTGTAACTTTATTATAAAATTATTTTTTTATCTTTATTTACCATATTTAACTTTTAGCCATGGTAAAACAATATTTACAGAAGTTAATATTCATAATGCCCGAAAATAGATGGTGACTACTTACACAATTTAAAATTCTTGATTCAAAATATAGAATCCAATTTTCCAAATTCAATAAATAGTTGTTTCAGTAATTAATTTAAAAATAATTCTCATTGTCAAAACCAAAAATCAGGTTTTTAATAAGTAATAATGATCAACAGATTGACATGTGTTTAAGTCCAATATATATGTGAAATTACTTATAATAAAAAAAATGGATGAAATGATAAAAAAATAATCCAATAAAACATTAAAATAAATTAAAAATATAATATAACTATATAAATAAATTATATGAAAAGGAAGTTTTGAATTAAAACGCAGTATTTTTCACTGATAATTAAAATATAAATTTTATCATAAGAATACCAAGAATTTTATATAAGTAAATTTTTTGGTCCTTATTAAAAATAAGAAGTTTATTTTTTAAAATATAATATATATATATATATATATAAATGTTAAAAACTAGATTTAAAATGGGTGTGACATCAAAATGTGGCAAAACAATTTTTTTTTGATAAATACGTCTTTTATTCGAAAAAATAATCATGTTCTTATATCATGTCTAGAAAATGAATATAAAATATAAAATGTGGTAAATACTATTAATAAGGACTATTTTATTTCCCATAATAATATTTTCACAATATATCGTTGTTTAGTGACACTCTGTATGGGGTAAAACACAATCTATCGAGGAATGTGGGTCTTAGGTGTAACACAAACCAAGAATAGTGTTGCATAAACTACAAGATAATATGACATGGTGTATAGAGAAATATAATGTTGGTGAAGCGTAAAACTCAATACATTAATGAAAATATAAATATTTTATCTCACAAAATATCTGGGTGATACATGAATATTATGGAAAATTCTATCTATGGTAGTTTTTGCTCAAATGAGTTTGTTTTATTAGAAATATTATCTCTATTGATGGAATCCATCAAAAAAAGATATAGATAAATATCCCACAATGATTAATATAACTGATATACAGTTTCTACGTGGTTTATAGACTAAACAACCATTATATATTATAAATCCTCTTAATTGGACATATTTTTATCCATATTCTCACATAAAGTGGTCTAAATCATATAGTCAATCGACTGTAAATAATTTTATTGAAGATATAAATAAGATATTTGTTAATAAAACTATTTTAACATTACCATTAAGAATGTATAGATTGGTTACATATAATGATTCACTATTGAAAAGACTATGATTTATTTTTATGAATACAAATAAATTTTTTTCTAATTCAACAAAGTAAGTAAAGAAACATGAATTAAATTTTACAAATCATGATCTAGAGTTTGTAGTTATATTAATTCCATTAATATATGGAGTATATATATCTATAGTGAATGATTTCATATATATAAATAACAATAATGTTTTATGTATATATTCTCTTAGAACAAACATGAACTGATGCAGAAGAGATGTTTGGAACTACTCAAGGACTATGACCGCTTGATAGATTACCGCCCTATAATCTAAAACAAGGTAACTAATGAAATTTGAAAAAAACGACCATAGATTTATAACCATTATGATGATTTAATTGGATCTTATATCAACATATTTAGTACATATTGATATGGGAATTATAAGGGAAGGGTATAATTAATTCATATTCTAAATTATTTCATAACTATATTGAATGGAGAACATAAAAATGCCCCTAGTGATAAAACTCATTTACAATAGAAATTGAAAGCCTTGAATAATTGGATGTTGGAAGACTTTTTATATAATGATTGTGTTTATAATTTCTTAAAGAGACTATGTGGTCCATCGATTTTTGACAAGAAGAGGGAATAAATATATGAAGATCATAGATCAAATTTGTCTATACACATTAAAAACATAAAGACGTATATGGAAAAATGATAACATATATGGATAGACAATATTAATGGGACAACACAAACCATGGGTCTGTATTCTAAGTATTTTATTAGGAAATAGATGAATGAAAGGACCCAAATTGAACCACACAACCTTTTCCTATACCAATTTTGACATGGGTAAATATTAAAATTGTATTTTCATTATGATTCCAATGAATCCTCGGTGGAATGATGATATATGATTCATTGTTCATAACTTTATAAAGTCTTCACATTTTATCATTATAGGGAGAATACACCTCTTGATTTCCTTGCATAGATATATGTTAATTAAACTATAAGAATTCAGAGTTCTCATATTTCAACATTATCTATTCATGACCAATGGTTCACATTGATGTTATAGAACCGTCTTTAGAATAATTTTGACAATGATATATATTTATTAACCACCTATCATCCTCAAAGTTATGTAAATTATTAAGAAATAATCATGTATTAGTGCTAATATGTCATTCATAGTACCTAGAATCAATATCATCATTTTCTAGGGTTTTTATAATTTAATATCTCCCATTATATAATTAAAATTAAATATTATAAAGTGTTTTATTAGATGATATTTTATACCATAACATGTTTTGATTTAGATTTAGTGATGAATATTATACTCATATAACTTAAAGTGGAGGAATACTTGTATCTTGTAACAATTAAGAATCATATTAAGATAGCTGAAAAACAATAAGTAATATATAAATATAGTTTATCAAAAAATTTCTAATTTTATATGAGGGATAATTATTGAACAGTGTATCACCATGGAAAAGAATTATATTATTTGGTAAGAAATGGAAGTTATGTCCAAGTTATATAAATTCATTCAAAATATTGTACATAATGAGAACTATTGCTCTTTCTTTTCAATACCACCCATTACCTCTAAATTTCACAATTATTTCTATGTTTTGTTTTTATGGAAGTAAATTCTAGAACCTATTCATTTACCCACAAGTAAGGAAATACATTTCAAACCTAAACTGTCTTATAAGGAAGTTAATATCTAGATTTTTAACACTTGACAGAATGTGTTACAAAATGAATAAACATGGAACATGAAATTAATTTTGAAGAATCATAAGCCAAAGTAAGGAATGTGGGATCCTTAAAAATAAATGATGGTGAATAACCCATATTATTTTTTGATATCTAATAAATAAAAATTCGATGATTTAGTTTTTATGGGGGATATTTTAATACTTATGATTCCATAATAAAAGGTGGACACTATATCCATAATCTAGAAAACAGTTACCATTTTATTCTTATTATATTAATAATAGTTTATTTGTATCAAAAATAAAAATAAATATTCAAAACATTTTATATTTTAAATTTATTATATTAAAATAAATTTTGGATTAAACAAGTTAAAATTATTATTTGTTATGTTTTTGGGAATTTTCTAAAAATGGTGATTTTTGTTTAAGTAGTAAAAAAATGATATACATAATACCATAAATTTTTTAAAATAATCATAAAATAATAATGTTAAAAAAATTTATAAATAAACTCTCATAATAATTATATTTATGGAAGTAGATTTATATATTTATATTTAATATTTTAAAACAAAAAATCATTGCATGACCATTTAGAACCCATGATATATTTAATCTGACAAGATACCTATTTTGGATCATTATATTTAATTAAGTATTAAATATGATAAATCTATTTTTTTATTGGAAAGACACAAATATAATATTTATTTAATAAAAAATTGAAAATTTAATTTTTATCAATTCTAATTGTTTTTGTAAATTATTTTCATTCACAGAAACATATTTTTCTAAAAACAGTTTTTGTTGCAGTATCTATATTTTTTTAAAACTAATTTTTATCACCAATATAAATTGATTCCAATAAAATTATGTAAAAATTCAAAATAATGATATTTTTAAAAAATTAAAAATTAAATTTTTTTTTTATAAAAAGTTGTTACCATTGAAAAATATTGTAACAACAATGAATGTCAAAAAAATTAAAAGTGGGATAAACTAATGGATTATGATTCCAAGGTCACAATAAAAGATTCCTTAATTGATTCATAAAGTCTATATTAAACATCCCTGATCATATATTTTATATTTCATTAATTTTGTTCTTAATTTATATAAAATGATATTTATTTTATTTTATGATTATGAGTATTTGAAAATATGACACCCCTATCACTTATAAAAAGTTCACATTACCATATAACATATAAAAAACTTTATAACTTTATATTTAGAAAAATATTATAAAATAATACATAAATCTATATCCTATAACTTGTAGGTTCGGGACTCATAATAATACCAATCTAACAATGATTAAGGAGAGAACCAATTGATGATATTCAAGGAAAAGGTAATTGGTATAACAGATTTCATCCAATATTTATCCTTCTTGCACCTCCTTCGGTGATGTTAAACCCATCAAAATATATTTATATTAATATCATTATTATAACATAATGATATTATGTTGATGTAATACCGAAAATATAAAGTAATAAAATGATTATATAATGAAATGTTTTATAGATTGAATAAATTTTTACAGCGTATTATATTATAAAAAGTTTGTAATTATAGAATAAAAAAGAAATTATACCGCTAATATTTTTTATATGATGAAACCATCACTATGACTTATGGAATATAACCCCTGAAGAGAAAAAAAATGGGAAACAGAATAGATAACAATAAATTTTTTTATAGAGACAAATTTCTATTTTTCTAAGGAAATATAAAAATTTAATGATATAAAAAACAATAAATATAATTATTTTTTATGTAAATATATAATTAATATAAATTTATTATAATGTAGATTGAATCAATTTTTTCCAAGAGGTTGTCTGAGGCAAGGGTTTATTTTACCATTTCAATTATGTGAGTATAATTTATGGTCGTATTTTGAAGAATTGTATGATTCTCATCTCCTAAAACACATAAAATTTATTTATCCCATGTTATTTTATGGAGGACTTAAATATTCATTCCATTTTACTCACTTTTTTACTCAAATCCAAATAAATAACATTTATTTGAAAAGATAATCTTATTATCCTTTTAGTCAAGTATTTAATTCATACATATATGTAACAACCTAATTAAATATAGTATAAATTATTTCATGATTTTAAGTTTTCATATATTAGATAGTTATATTCATTATATATAAATTTAATAATTTTTAAAATTTAAAATTAAATAATTTTTTTAAAATATCATCATATATAATTAATATAAAGGATTATCTTTTGAAATTACATAATCTTAATATAATGATATGAACATAATTTTTAAATTTATAAAGTCAAATTTATTTTTATAGTATTTTTTGGTAATTAATGAGAATATTATTTTTCAATGAATTATAAAAAAAGTTTTATTGAAACCCATCTTATTTTTTAAAGTATTTATAATATAAAATTATATTTAAGGTTATTTTTGAAATATAATAAGTTACCTTATATTAATATTATTCCAATTATAGTATTTTTAATGATTTTTATACTTTAATATGATAAAAAAATTTAAACATAAATTTTTTTTTAAAATGTTTCTCAACGCATTTTTCAATTTTAATTTTAATTTAAATTATAAAATTATTACATATTGAATAACGAAAATTTGATTCCACGTTTATATATATATGGTCCAAATAGGGTAAAAATTATCCATTTATTTTCAATCATTATCTATAGTAATCATAGTAAATTTTGATACCTTTATAATGGTAAAGGGGGTTAATTAAAGTTACAAATAACATAAAACGGACTAATAAATAGCCAAAATAATTTTCATAGTTTTATTTTATGATTATATTTCTTTAATATTCTTCTATACTTCTAATATATGACATTTTTTTCAATCTTTCTTCCATTTTATCTTCATAATATTTTATGTATATAAAAGTAAAGAAATATCATTCTATTTATTCTATTATACCTAATTTTATGACATTGGGATAAAAAGAAGGTATGTCTGATATAAATATCCACTAGATTGATAAATTATTTTTCTATTTCATCTTATTATTTAATATATTTTTTTGATAAAAAAATTATTACCAAATGTTTTTATGCAACGCCAACATAGTTTTCATTGAAGCAAAGGGAAATTGAAATTAATTATTTTGAACATATTAAATGTAATATAATTTGGTGGATTTATTGTGTTCTAATAATTTTTTAGATGAATATAAAATTTTACTAATGAATGAAAGGATTATATTATAATTCCCTTTATTAATTTCAGATATTAATGTTAATGTTATAGAATAGTTCTAAAATTAACATTAATTATCTTTTATAATGAATTGTAAGTTAATATATATTTTATAATTCCTATAATTTGTATATTTAAAAATTTATTTCTTATGAGGTTTAAAATGTAAAATACTTTCAATTTATCCACTATTTTTTATTTTATTATAACTATAATTATCCCAATTGAGTAAACACATCATTATCATCATCATAATAAAATGGTATAATAGTGGGTTAGATAATATTGGTAGTGGTAACAAAATATTATAAACATACCCAAATTTTATTGGATTTTTAATTTAGGATAAAAGTATTATTATTTTCAAATGAAATCAAATTTGATCCATTTTAAAATGGGAAATAATTGTTAATAATTAATTACCTTACAAAACATTAAGAGTTCCCCTCCCCTTTCTTTTTAAAATTACCCACCAATTGTCATTTATTAACACTTAAAAAAAATTCATTCAAAAAATTCATACCAAAATTCATTCCTTACATCCCTACCAATGTCTTAGGGACTTTTGTATTATAAAACCATCATAGTTATTTTATTGGTGTAAACCGTTGATGGTTTTCCGAAGAGACGGTATAGTTATTAATAAAGTGGTTTCATTTTTTTCATCTAACTCGTTTAAAAATTCATAAAACATGAAGAAATAAAAACATAAATATCTTTAAAATATTTTTGGTATTTATTTTTTGATTTAAATACCATATATCCATCCCATTTTCCATAAAATATAAAATTAAATCAATATTTGTGTGTATAAAATATTATATCCATTCAACACCATATATATAATTTTCTATAACCACCTATCATAATTAGTAATAGTATATTTAATGTAGATTTATTATATTACTGAAATATATATCATTTTATATAATTAATTTATTTTATATTTTCTTATCTTTTCATTCAGTGAAATATGTAAACATCGTTTGTGCATACGTGAGGACTACCACATCCCCATAGATATGTTATTTGTTCTAAATTACCACATTTCATGCATGATATATATAATTATATTTAAAAGTAATAATATGGTATTTATGTTATTATGATCATTATGGAATGATAAAAAATAATTACCTTTTTCGAAAATTATCATTAGAAATTGAAAATGTTATTGAGGAATACATATGAAAAATTGTATCTATGATGGTATCATTGTTCATTTTTTCATAACCATCCTTCATGATTGTGTTTGAATGTATAAATGAAGAATACAAATTATAATTATTCCATTATTATTTTAATGGATATTTTTAAATAATGATCTCTTCAACCATATTCATCCTACCAATTTCGTTATAGACACACGTGCTGCATATAATTCAACCTTTTTTATATAAACTTAAATAATAATTTAATTGAATATAAAGTAGTAATTAATAAAGTAAAATAGAATAATAAACAATAAAAAATTAATATTAAATTAAATAATTAAAACAAGATTATTATTTTGGATTATAAATAACATGTGACGATTAATCCTCATGGTATGGGATACATTTCCCTAATATCCATCCAACATTAAATTTTTATTAAACTTTTAAACTAGTCAGTGCCCCATAAAAAAACAAGTTTAAGGAAGCCTAATATAATGAAGTCCCAAAGCATCTACCCTAACAAAATTACCACATGCCTGTAGAAGAGATCCCAATGTAGAAAACAATAGACTTTGATCGCCAGTGGTAATCCCGGAGGCCAAAAAATCTGCCACCTTGTTCCCCTTGCACCAAGTGTGACTAAGAATCACCTGAGAGTCCATAACATGCTTGCATCTCCAGAAATTGTAGGCAATGGACCATGTAATGAGAAGCTTCCCCTATAGCGACCCGTGAAGGATAGCTGAGTCAGTCTCCACCGACTCAAGCACAAGAATAAGAGAATGACAAAGCTCAATGCCTTTCAACATTGCATACGCATCTGCCAAAAGAGAGTCGCACATTCCAAAATCAGCACTAAAAGCCAATAACACCGACCCTTGGGAGTCACGAACCACTCCCCATCCTCTCATAAAACCAGACATGCAAGACCCATCCACATTGAGCTTCAGACCACTGCTCGGAGGTTTCCACTGCACAAAACATCCCTGATTATTCACACCCCGTAAAAATGGACTACAGGAGTTACCTTCAATGAAAATTATTAGAAGTGGAATGGCCTCCCCACCCTTAACGAGTGGGATCAGATCGGTCCCAGTACAGCGGGCGCGAAAAACCAACGCCTGCCTCGAACAGCCCGTTCCCCCATGCCACCTTTGGTTGGGAGCGCTCCAAAGAGTCTAGCATCTCACACAAAAAAGCACTGCCCTTGCCTTCTTCTCAGAGACATTTTAATTAGTTCCTGAGAACCACGAATGCCGAAAATACGCAACTGAAGCGGCCCGACCTCCTCGTCCGAAGACCAAACCAAGAAAATGCCAAACTGTGGTCGCCCAATTACTGGAGAAGAAAAGGTGGTCAATCGACTCTTCGGTGGGGACTGGGCAGTATAGACGTTTAGATGCAAGTGGAATCCCCCTGCGCTTCACCTGTTCATCCATAGGGAAAGCCTGGTTCTGAAGGTGCCAGATAAGAAAATTATACTTCACTGATAGATCATTACACCATAGCGCTTCATTCCAGATATCCGAAGATCCCTACACTCGAGTCACAGAACGATACCCCTTGGCTGAGAACAGCCCCGAGCCCGACCCGGTGAAAATGAGTTTATCCCGATCATCATTCAAGGTGATGCCATCAAAGACATTCAGCTGGCTGTGCATAAGAATGGCCTGGATAAATGGTCTGAAACTGCTATCCTGAGCAAATTAAATCTCTAGAGTCAGACAACCAGATAAACCAAGCGTTGAACCAGTCCAATTATCGCTCCAAAATTTTATTTGTCCACAACCAACCAGCCATTTGGAGTGAGATCGAAGAACTGGTAAGTAACTTTAAATTGTGCACCAAATATGGGAAACAATTCTTCTGCCACCGGTTAAGTGAGTGCCATATCTGTTATTAATAAACCTTTCCCACAACAATTTGTTCTCTAGAAAGTCCAAAGCAAGTTTAGCTTGCGTACCTTGCATTTCCCCTCGTACACTCCGAACACTAATACTACCTTCAGAAATCTCTCTAGCCATCTTGTCCCATTAAGTCCAGTGAGTTCTACCCTCATTAAGAGAATCCCATATGAAGTTGTTCAGCACTTTTTCAATATTAACTACCACTGCCTTTGGAACCTTTTAACATGATTAGTGGTTTCAATATAAAACAAGTATTACTAGTTATCTTATAAAAGATAGATGGGTGGTCACATTATTAACCAAGGATCGGTGGTTCCATTATAAACCAAGGATTCTTGTGATTTTTATAGGTATATAATTCATTATGTTCTTCAAATATATATATATATATATTTATAATTACATTTTAATGTTTCATATGTTAAATGATTTCCCAATTTAAATACATGAATTATTTATTAATTTCCGTTCATTGTTATAGAAATCTAAGGATATAACATGTTATGAAAATGGGATTATGTTTTAATGACATTGTTTACAGTTAACTAAGGGAATAATTATTACATTAAGTGAATGTATTCATAATTTTTAGTTATTTCAAGGATAACCTCATTGATTTTAATTTTACTTTAATGTTTCTTAAGAAGGCCTTATGAAATTATTTAGGAAGATATGTTGATTTATTTTCTAATAAAATGATTCTATTTAACCAATTGATTTTATAAAAAAAGATAATTGTTATAAGTATTCATTAAAAATGGGTTTACTTTTTTGTCCCTTAGTATGATTTTTTTCTCATACAATATTTTTAAAAAATATTAATAGGGTTTTATGTTTGTGAATGGACATAGAAGTGGTCATGATGAAAATATGGATCATGCATCCTGAATGGAATACCTGTTATATGTTAAATGATTTATTTTATAGATAAAATGGATACTAAGTTGATGTGTCCACATTGTGATGGAATATTTATTTATGTAAGGGTGATTAACTAATAATCTAAAATTGTATAAAATAATGATCCTCAAATTTTAGTGAATGAATTCATGACATAAATCATAATAATATGTATTTTTTAGGTTTAGGATTCTATTAATATTATCACAGGAAAGGTTTAGAAAACATTAGTGATTTAGATAAATCATGTATATACCATAAAAAACTTCCATATTTTTTATACTGATATATAATTTGTGTATTTCCCTGTGTATTTGTCTATCCTTTGATCATTCAGAATTGTTTTCCATATAGGTAACATGAAAGCCAAAGAATAAAGGCACCAAGAGAACACTATATTTCTAAATTAGAAACCTTGAATGGTTGGAATTTGGACTAATTGGTATTATGATATTATGGATTAGTTTAAGCAGAATATAAATGTTGGTGTCATCTATTCTTGAATGTTACTAGATCTACAAAAAAGGAATTTTTTGATATATGTTCATTTTATGAGATAGAACCCTCTGACATTAAGTGGATATTCTGACCCAGTAGGAGTAGAAGTATGGATTATATCTCTAAATAATATATTCAATTTCATTGTTTTTTGGTTAATAAATATGAAACTCTTTTTATTTACCATTTTTATGGATAATATAACTAGTGGTGGTAAATGGTTTATATTATCAAGGATAGAGGGATGGGGAAGATATTGGTTCCTAGTAATAGGTCGAATTTTAAATTCTTCTTTGGGAAATGTTTTCCTATGGTGTCCAGGATTAGGATTGAAATGAAACTCTTGGAATTAAAAAAAATGATGATTCAGTTGTTTCATATGGAGAGATCTTCACATATTTGGCATTGTATCACCTAATTATATATATTATATTGATAATTAAACTAATTTTTTACATAGGACTAACAAAAATATATCAGAGGGTATTACATTGATAGGAAATAAAATTCTATAAGAATCTATATCAATTCACTAATTGAAAATAAAATTATCTTAGTATTGGTAAGACCAATTTAGTTAATTAAACAGAATTTTTAATTAAATTTATTGACATGGGTCATTATACAAATGTGTTTTTGTAGAAGAGAACTAATTATAGTATTCCACATGAATATAAGAAGAAATGTGTTGTGAGTTCTTTTGAAAAATATATATCGATGATATGACATCAACATGCTTGGTAATAGGTACATTTCATGTTTATTTATATTAGGATACTATCTCGTTAGATTTGGGGTATACAAATTTATTCATTTGTTATAAAATTTATAATAAAATGAAATCACTACCGCATGAAATGAAGTTAGTAATTTTGGGTAAAAATACTTAGGGTAGTATCAAAGAGACAATAATATAAAAATTCAATCCAATTATGGTTTGTGAAAGTGTTATCCTTATATAAATTATTTTCTTTCACATTTTAGAATTTTATTTTATTCATGCTTTATGATGAAAACCACTTTATCTAACTATGATAGATTTCAAAACCAAAAAAGTTTTTTCTAAAATGAATTTCTATTTTTATTTAAAATTAATTTTATACCTTTAATAGAATAAAAATTACTGAGAAACTACTAAAATATGTGAATGAAATTTATCTTTATAATATTTTTTTATGATAAGGGAAAAATTTAAAATATTCAATATCTAATAGTAAAATAATAAATTGTAGATTTTTTCACTTGTTTACTAAAAGTGTACCTTACTGGGAAGTTAGGATTTATATTGTCATAGTTAATAATTGTGAGAAAATTTTTAAACTCCCTTATTTAATTGTTTCAGTAGAACTTATGGAATCAAAAATTTAGTTATAATAATACAATGATAAAGGATTAATTCATCATAAAACTTCACCATGGGGTTCTCATTTTTTGTTGTATATAATGATGGTTATATGAGGTTTTTATCGATTATAGATATTTGAATATAATTACAGTTATAAATATGAATATATTTGATAATATAGATATCTTGCTTGACATTATTTAGGGAGTTCCTTATTTTTAAAATTTTGATATCAGGTATAGGTTTGAACTTCTATGGTGAAGTAAGTTGACATACCTACAATAGAGTTTCATACTATGTATGATAATTATGTTTTTTGGTAACTCCCATTGGTTTGAAAAATTATAAATCTATATTTGTGTATTTTATTAAGATAGTTTTCAACGAATACATGGATAAACTTTTGGTTTTGTTTATCGATGATATATTGGTTTATTTTAGAATTTATGAGGATAATGAAAAAAATTTAAGTAATATTCCAAAACTCGTAAAAGAAAATATGTTACATAGAAAATTTAGAATTTTAGTTTGTTACATAAAAATTAATTCCATGGAAATGTTGAAAATTAAGACGGTATAAGTATTAATGCTCTTAAAGATAAATTTTTAGATTATTAGACAAGACCAAAAATTTTGAAAGAGATTCATAGTTCTCATATATTAGTTGTTTAATAACAGTGGTTTTATGAAATAATTCCTTCGATATAAATCCCTCTGAATATACTAAAATGAAAATTTGTTAAGATCATCTAGGAAAAAAAAATTTAGGAATGCTTTCAGGAACTGAAATAAATACTAATGAAAACATCAGTTTTGGCCCTACCATTTAGAAATGGAGATATTTTAATCTATAATGATGCCTCATGGAAGATAATATGTTATTTTTAAATAAATGATGATTGGGTAAATTATTATTACTATTTTTATCTAAATCCTCATGAGAAAAATTATCATAAACATGAGCATTGATTGGATATTTTAATCATTTTATTAAAAATTTAGAGAACTTATTTACACAGAGTAAAGTGTTAAATATATAATTATCCTGTGATTTTGAAGCATATAATCACCCAGAAAGAGTTAAATATAAGACAAAGGAAATGGATTGAATTTATATAGGTTTAAAACTACACAATTAATTGTCATATATGTAACAATAATTGAGTATCTAAAGCTTTCAGTAGGAAAGTAATTGCATTATTAACTATGATATGTTAAGAATATGGTCCTTTGTTTAAAGATTTGATAAATTGTAGATTATAAAATGTACATTTATGTACTCCTATTGTGTTTTTGGGTTTAATCACAATCTTAACTAGAAAATATTATTATGAAATACTAGAAGGAATAATATGAGTTAATAGAAAAGGAATATTTGGTTAATAAATCCAAGTTTCCAAAATTTATTGTTGAAAATGAAGGTGTTTTGAGAAAAATAAAAAGGCGATTTTATACACCTGAAACCCATTTTGAATATATAAATATTTTTTGAGGATAATAGTTCCCCATTTCCAATTCATTTAGGAAGAAAAAAAATTTATATATAACTTCAAGAACATTTTTGGATGGATGGAATGAAGAATAATATTACAGATTTTACTATATAATGATTGAAATTTTCATCCTCTAAATACAAATGATAATTACCAAAGGGAATTCTTCAATATTATCCAATTAAATAATGGTAATGGGAAAATATATATAAAAATTTCATGGTGGTATTAACAAATTTATCTCAAGGTAATAATGTGATTTGGGTCATTAATGATCTATTATTTATATACACTCATTTTCATCCCATTCGATATAATATGGAATTGGATCAACATTATTATTTTTTAAATGATAATTAGAATACATCGACTTCCACTATATACTATATCTGATTGGAAACATTGATTAACCTATAATTTATGTTAATCCTTATAGATGTTCTTGGGTACTGAATAAAATTTCAGTATAAATTTTTATCCTCAATATTATGGAAATCAAAAAGATATATTTATAATTTTGAGGATATTCATCGGGAATTTTTAATGGATTACTAGAGATGATGGGTTCATCATATATTTTTTTGATTTTTTTATGATAATATTCTTCATTTCATTATATTGATGGTAAAGTTTGAGGCATTATATGGAAAATGATGTTGAACTGCATCTTATTGGGGTGATATGTGGATATAATTTTTTTGGGATCAAAATTTATAGATGAAATGGTTTAGAAAGTGGACATTTTATAGTACCATAGGAGGAAATCTTCACGAAAGTAGAAAATTGAGGTATATAATCAGTATAAAGACCAATATATCAAGGTATGAGATCATGTTTTTCTTAAAGAGTCACCTATGCAAATGGTTATGAGTTTTGGTAAGAAGGGAATGATTAGTCTGCAGTTTATTTGACCAATTTAAATATTGGATAAAGATGAAGCAGTTTCCCATTGAGTGGTCTTCAATATGTTTCTCCCTTAGGTACGTGACATAATTTTAGTTTCACAATTAGGAATATTTGTATTGGAGAAATCACATATTTTGAGCTAAGAATATTCGCTGTTGGAAGAGAAATGTTTTTTATGTGGAATTGGTTATTCAGATTCATGATCATAGAGAGAAAGTGTTTTAGAATATTACGATTCACTAGGTTTCAGTTCTATGGAAAAACTATATGATTAAAAAATAAAAATGGGAATATAATAATTCTATGAGGAAAATATATCCCATCTTTTTTTATATGAGACTAAATTTTTTAGGAAAAAATTTTCAAAAAGAGTATGAATGTAGAAAAAGAAAGGTAGTTTTTGAATAAATCATATTCATGTTTATTAGTATTCATAATGTAATATCTCAACCAAAACCACTACGTCCAATATGTATTCCACATAACCTCATGTGCACCTCCCCATAGGAATTTTTTTTTCTAATACTAGCGAGGGTCTAAATCCAATATTTTGTACATTATACCCTCAATATCAAGTCATAATAAAATATGAAATAAAAAATAATATTAATAAATAATCAATGTTATCTTTTGGAATTTTTACTAAACATGGAATATATATAAATATAGGCTCTCAATGTATAATGAATGAATAGAAATTAAAAAAGTTGATGCATTAATAATGAAAAAATATGTAAACATTTGTGGTTCCTTTTTATACTGTCCTTGACCTCTCGTCTTCATGCTTCACTACTTAAATTTCCATCATATGTACCTTTCCCTTTTCAAGATCTTGGGTCATGAAGTAAAATGTGAACACAAATACCCATATAATGTGTGAGTAAAAAAAATTTATAGGACACCATTAATGTATCTCTAACATGTTTTCACATAATAGAGACTTTATAATATAAAAATAGATAAATTCACACATAGAGAAAAAATATTTTCTAGTGTTTGTTCCCTAAGAAAGCCGCCAATACCACAATTATGCCTGTTTTAGTTCCATGATAGAATCAATCTTATCAAACAAGTAAACCTCTCATCCTCAAAGAAATCTTTAATGTCATCAATAGTTGTATAGGACATAGTCCTCCATGTCAAACCACACTAGGAATTAAAATCCTGATTATATCTATTAAGTAGGTCAGATAGATCATCATGACTCAGTATTTCCACATTGGTCTGTTCACTCATGATCATCATTCCCTAAAGTCATCATATACAGGTCTGATCCCACATGAACATGATCCCCAAAGGTAGGAGACAATTCTCTACTATGGCTCGTGTCACGAACCGAATCTGGTCCCCGCCAAAACAGGCACCAAACCCAGCCCGTGACATGACCCGAAGGGCGTTCCCGATCCCCACAGGCTGGCACAAGTGCCCGGGTATCAAAAACTGAAAATTGGGAATGATTTACCTGAGTTTTTATACTTGAAACATCAAATGAATCCAAGAAACCAAATCTGGATCTTTCAAACCGAAACATCTTTTTAATAAATTCAGAACTGAATTGCACAATTTTAAACAATGTTTGAAGATCATTACAAAGGTACAATCCCATGAAAAGACAGCCCAAGAACCTCAACATGGCAAGAGGCATCTTCCTCAAGCCATCTCCACAACACCGCATCATGAATGACCTGTGGAAACCCGAACTGTTGGCACAAAAGTTAAACCCAAACCTGCGAGAACAAAATAACCAAGTCTACTTACACCCAAGGGTGTAAGTAGGGTGTGAGACAAAGCCCAATAGGATACCACCACTAAGAGATTCCATATAACAAGAATTTAAAGACGAAAACCATGCATGTTTTTAAAAACATGAAAAACTAGTTACAATTTCTAAAAGCTGCAACTTTGAATAGGAACAGTTTTCAAGTGGGCTATTTTAAAGGATTAAAAAATTTTAAAATAAACACCAAAGCTACTGAATTTTCCAGAAAAATGTACCGTATGCCGACGGTAAGCACAAAAGTTCCAGTGAGCACAAGCAATGGAAAATAACCCCTAGGCGCTAGCTAGCTCTGGGTCCCAGGTACCTCGTATCTCGGTGAGAGTAACCATCACAAATATTCATTCTCGTGCACGAGCCACTAGTAGGGAACATACCCATAACCTAGTGGTCCCCAATCATCATCATCTTAGTTTAGTTAGAGTTGTAAGTGTCAATCTTGCTAAGTGAAACTGAGGCCAAACCCCACGGGATCACTAGCATACCAGTACACGTCCACCCACCTAGATACCTGGGTTTTCCCTTTGTGCTCAAAGAAATTCAACAAGTCCATGAATATAAATTTCACATGAAAATATCATTTCCATATCATAAATTCACCAAACAACACACATGTATACAACACAAGTCACAAAAGTCCACTTTTCATACAAATGCATTTTGAAATCAAACCCACAGAAAAATAGCCCACAACACTTTTTGCATAACATTCACAATCCAACACATCCGTTAACAGTTTTATAAAATACCTACAAATATACTGAACATCACATAACCTCCCACTCACAGGTTTCCTAAAATCCTTTTTTATAAACAAAATCCACTTTTCACATCGCACTCACACAAACAGCCCATATAACATTCACACCTCTTTCACATTTTAGTAAATCCATTAAACATTTTTATAAAACATTTCCAAAAGGATAAACATAACATAACAGAACTATTAACATTTAAAATGGTCCATTTGAAATTATAAACAATCCAAAACAGTTTTACAATATGGTTTCACATCTTACATAAATCATTTAACCATTCAAAACTTTCATAAAACAATTCTAAAGATTGTACCAAATCTTTTCACAAAAAAAACTCATTCCAAAACCATATTTCAAGGACAAAATCACACCAATACAAATTCAAAACAGAATTTTCATCCCCAAAAAAAATTATTAAATTACCCCCATGTGTTATAAAAACACCTCAAACAATACCACAAAAGATCCACATGAAAAGCACACGTTTTCAAAATCAATTTCAAGATGTACAATAAGGCTTTACACCTTAAACCCATTAAAAGAAACCTCTTTAAAACCTAATTTCACACCAATACCCTACCAAATCAGAATTTTCAGCCCAAACAAGATTTATTAAACCAATTTCATATGTTATAAAACACACCCAAACAATACCCAAAGGGTTGCACATGTAAAACACCCAATTTTTTAAACTAAAATGAAACTGTAAAAACAAATGCTTTACCAAATACAAAATAAACAGTTCCCGCATAACACACATTATATTAGTAAATGCATAATAAGTAATTCAAGAAATCTAACTCATCTGGAAATGATTACACATGGAATCACCTACCTTTTATGCCGAAACCCTCAAAACCTGGTGCGAAACATCAACCGCACCATTGCCGCACATCAAGGAATATAAATACATACCTATACCACCAAACATTGACCCACAAGATACCAAATAAGACCATATGTTCGACTCCTATGTTCTGTACATTCTATAAACTCTTGAGATAGGGTGTAAACCCTAAGGAGAAGAGAAG
The DNA here is from genome assembly GCA_963277665.1 of Viscum album. NCBI lineage: Eukaryota > Viridiplantae > Streptophyta > Magnoliopsida > Santalales > Viscaceae > Viscum > Viscum album. The sequence goes on from OY728146.1 coordinate 1,791,231,753, forward strand.
AATTGAAAAGAGAAACATTACCAAAAATAATCTTGAAGAAAACGACCTAAACTCCACCTGAATATGAATTTAAAAATATCCAACCATTCAAGAGAAGTTCTAACAGGGATTTTGAGATAATTTAGGAATTTTAATGGGGGGAAAAGAGTAAGAATTGAGAGAGTTATGATGGAATGAACTTACCTCCTCAAATCTGCCCTATTTTAGAAACCCCAAGAACATCAGCACCAAATCGCGATGCAATAGATCTCCAATGTGAGGGGAAAGTAAATGGGAGCGCTCCTGGGCTTCCTAGGGTTGACAGGAAAGTGGAATCACCGAAAAATACATTTTAATGAATAATATATTAAAATATTAATGAAACAATTTAAAACTGGAAAATGGGCCTTCGGGTTGGCCCAATTCTCAAATAAAAACAAAAATACCCCATGCTTATGGATTTATAAAGGCCCCAAATTTAAATATGGGGTTACTATATCAGGGTAGAACAATTAGGAGTTGGAACGAGTCAAAAATATTAAAAATTGAAAAAGTTATAAATGAAACAAAATTTATTTTTAAATATGGAATTGGGCTCGCAGTTTGGCCCAATTCATGAAAACTCACCTATTCTCAATAAAACCATTGAAAACCAACAAAACAAATCATGAGTGGAAAATAAATTTAAAATAACCCTAAAATAGGATACTTACATGACAATTCATCCCACCTTGAAATCTTTCCGCCCCGGAAAGTCACATCAAGTTCAAAGCAACAACAAAACCCAACTGAGAAACTAATAGGTACACCCTTGCCAGGTTTCGCCCCCAAAGTTCAAAACACCTGCAGTGATCAATGATGGAAGGAATACTCTCACAAACCAAACTTACACCACTTTCCAGAAAAAATCAAGTACATTCAGGCTTTATCCAAAATGAAAACTCCTCAAACACAATCTAAACAATACTCTATCAATTTACAAAAAAACAACAACAACATTGAACAAGGTTACACTTCCCTACTATAACTAAACCATTGGAAACTCTCCAATATCAATGTTTACCCAATGAATATTTAGGTAGTTAGATATCTTCGAATGATAATACCTACTTCCCAGACAATTCCAATGAAAAAAAGATGAGTTACTCGTATGAAGAGACACAAATGGGCTCCCCACCATAAGAGACAACATAAATTGTTTTCCCGAGACAGAATCAAGACACTAATAGTGGGAGGCCCAAACATACTCTCTAGTACAAGGGATATACTTCCATTAAATGTTTATGAAGGAACATTCATGAGAATCATAGTGGGTCTCCCCACCATAAGAACTGACCATCTTAACGGACCAGCATGGGCCGACACAGAAAGGCCCAAAAAGAAATAAAATATTTAGGAAAGGCACAGGATTAGTCAGCAGTGTTTGGGAAACTATGCACTAACTATTAATACAATTCTTTCTACATGGATTCCTAGCACACGACCACTACTAAACGCGCACAAACTATGTGCTCAACCATGACGAAACCAGAGGTTTGAACTATTCCCATCTTTCATACTAAGGATTGGACTTTGTACAAGGGTTTAAATGGCCCTGGGATTTCCCATGACTATGAGCCAGCTTTTCTCCGAGACCTATGGCTGGAGCTCAAATGATTGAAGCATCTTCGGCCTCATAGCTAATATTTGGAAACCCACTGAATGAGAATTCTTCTTTTCGGTGCCACCAAAAACTACACCGCAGTCCCAAATATGTTTTCTAGACATAACACATTCCAAACTCACTTTACCTTATCTCGATATTTCACTAAAACAAGGGCTAAGAAGATACACACAGATCACAACTTGTTTCTTCAGGTGAGAAACAATAGAAGTAAAGAACACCTACACTCACATTCCTCTAAAATAGATGATTTTGAATTTTTTCCAAGGGAGAAATTTTCCCAACATAACAGGGACTCTCAGAGGATTTCACTACTTTCACATATACAGTCAATCGAGTACATGACATCATAAGGCATCACCAAAGATGACCATTTCAACTGATATAAACAATTCATAGAGAGGGACCTTATACAACATCCCCAAACAGCACACAATTATAGAAAGTGGCCACAATATCCTATCATGAACATATTTCCCACAATAGTGGTTTAACATGAAGCCATGATTAAAATAAACTGTGAAGAACCCAAAGGCCCTCTTAGACACCATCGAGACAATCATCCACACTAACAACCCTAGACTATATCCACCTTTGACGAATCAAGATACTTAAGAAACTAAGGTCTCTTTCAACCTTCCAAGATCACTCTCCTGTTATAAGAGGATCTAAAAATCAATGAAAGGAATGGGTGTAGTCTCAATCTAGAAATATCAAGAAAAAGATTCCATATATTGATCAACTGGAGGGTCTTCAAACGACGAAACAATCCGATTTGCACTTCAATTGTGCACTGACCTTTAATGGGGGTGTACCTTATCCAATGATTTAACCCAAGGACCCAACCAAGATAGTCCATTGGTCAAGATATACCAAAAAAAAGATCCAAACACATGTAGGGAACCATCGTAATGGCGTCCCGAAACATTTTTCAAAAGAGACCACTAACCGTCCCTACAACACAACATACTGACCAAACCCAAACCCAAAACACAGTTCAAACAGGAGGGGTTCTTGGACTCAAAACATCCCCCAACATCAACATTTTCCGAAAACACATAATATACACCATCCCAAAAAAATCATCAAGAAATAATGTTTTTTTATTTAAAAACATTTCTTTGAAAACAAATGGTTCAGCGGTTAGCGCATCCACCAATGGTTCTCCATGGGCCTTACACATGCATTTTCTATGCCACACCAGGAACCCTCCTCATATCCATCCTGAAACTCATCCAGTCATGTCATCAACCATCCCTCTTCCCATATAACCCCATGCATGTGGTTTCTCATGAAAATACCAAAGGTTAAAACAAAAATTCTTTCCACATTTCAAAACCAAAATGGTCAACCAACACATCCTTTTTCTCAAAACTTTTAACCACGAGATCATATTCCAACTCACATCTTACAAAACTTTTCAGAAATGCACAACCATTTAGAAAATAACTCACTTTCAATATATTCACATCAATTTCAAAACATCTCATCCCATCAAAACACTCTATGATTGTTTAGAAAACTCTATTGTAAACACTTTTCAAAACCAACTTCAATATAGTTTTTGCTTTCAAAGGAGGTGTAAAAAAACCATTTTCCATTTCAAAACAATTCTAAAAATTCAGTTCCACCATTTCATAAATCAATCCATTCCTTATTTATTTGAAAATAATTTCATAAAAACTTTATACTTCTTAAAACCAAGTCCTTTTAAAAACCAAAGTTCCAATATTGCAAAACTATAGTACAAAACAATATGAGAGGAAACTATTTTCAGTGGGTGAATTGGAAATATGGTTGGAGGCCATATTCCAATCACTTCACTGTCACAGAGAGTGTTCTAGAGAATATCCCTGGCTCCACATGGCTTTCCAGGCCATGTGAGCTCACTGAGACCATTAACCCAACTCTCTTTTCATTTCCCCTAATCATCATTAAACCAAGAAAAACAAAAAACAATGATAAATCCCGACTTCCCCTGGTGAGTCGAATCCCGTCATGAGGTGTGGTGATCAGGCACACTACCCATAACTGAATTACAAATTCCCAAAAATTATAACTCTAATCTATCCTGACTGTTCCCAAAATAACATGACCCAAAGAGTTAACCAGAACCTCCTTTGATACCATTTTGTCACGAACCGAATCTGGTCGCCGCCAAAACAGGCACCAAACCCAGCCCGTGACATGACCCAAAGGGCGTTCCCGATCCCCACGGGCTGGCACAAGTGCCCGGGAATCAAAAACCAAAAATTGGGAATGATTAACCCGAGTTTTTATACTTGAAACATCAAATGAATCCAAGAAACCAAATCTGGATTTTTCAAACCGAAACATCTTTTTAATAAATTAAGAACTGAATTGCACAATTTTAAACAATGTTTGAAGATAATTACATAGGTACAAACCCAAGAAAAGACAGCCCAAGAACCTCAACATGGCAAGAGGCATCTTCCTCAAGCCATCTCCACAACACCGCATCATGAATGACCTGTGGAATCCCGAACTGTTGGCACAAAAGTTAAACCCAAACCTGCGACAACAAAATAACCAAGTCTACTTACAACCAAGGGTGTAAGTAGGGTGTGAGCCAAAGCCCAATAGGATACCACCACTAATAGATTCCATATAATAAGCATTTAAAGATGAAAAGCATGCAAGTTTTTAAAAACATGAAAAACTAGTTACAATTTCTAAAAGCTGCAACATTGAATAAGAACAATTTTAAAGTGGGCTATTTTAAAGGATTAACAATTTTTAAAATAAACACCAAATCTACTGAATTTTCCAGAAAAATGTACCGTATGCCGACGGTAAGCACAAAATATCCAGTGAGCACAAGCAATGGGAAATAACCCCTAGGCACTAGCTAGCTCTGGGTCCCAGGTACCTCGTATCTCGGTGAGAGTAACCATCACAAATATTCGTTCTTGTGCACGAGCCACTAGTAGGGAAAATACCCATAACCTAGTGGTCCCCAATCATCATCATCTTAGTTTAGTTAGAGTTTTAAGTGTCAATCTTGCTAAGTGAAACTGAGGCCAAACCCCACGGGATCACTGGCATACTAGTACACGTCCACCCACCTAGATACCCAGGTTTTCCCTTTGTGCTCAAACAATTTCAACAAGTCAATGAATATACATTTCACATTAAAATATCATTTCCATATCATAAATTCACCAAACAGCACACATTTATACAACAAAAGTCACAAAAGTCCACTTTTCATTCAAATGCATTTTGAAATCAAACCCACACCAAAATAGCCCACAACACTTTTTGCATAACTTTCACAATCCAACACATCCTTTAACAATTTTATAAAATACCTACAAATATTCTAAACATCACATAACATCCCACTCACAGGTTTCCTAAAATCCTTTTTATAAACAAAATCCACTTTTCACATCGCACTCACACAAACAGCCCATATAACGTTCACACCTCTTTCACATTTTAGTAAATCCATTAAACATGTTTATAAAACATTTCCAAGAGGATAAACATAACATAACAAAACTATTAACATTTAAAATGGTCCATTTGAAAGTATAAACAATCCAAAATAGTTTTCCAATATGGTTTCACATCTTACATAAATCATTAAACCATTCAAAACTTTCTTAAAACAATTCTAAAGAGTGTACCAAATCTTTTCACAAAAAAAAACTCATTCCAAAGCCATATTTCAAGGACAAAATCACACCAATAAAAATTAAAAACAGAATTTTAATCCCCAAAAACATTTATTAAACTACCCCCATGTGTTATAAAAACACCTCAAACAATACCACATAAGATCCACATGAAAAGCACACGTTTTCAAAATCACTTTCAAGAAGTACAATAAGGCTTTACACCTTAAACCCATTAAAAGAAACCTATTTAAAACCTAATGTCACACCAATAACCTACCAAATCAGAATTTTCAGCCCAAACAAGATTTATTAAACCAATTTCATATGTTATAAAACACACCCAAACAATACCCAAAGGGTTGCACATGGAAAACACCCAATTTTTTAAACTAAAATGAAACTGTAAAAAAAATTCTTTACCAAATACAAAATAAATAGTTCCCGCACAACACACAACATATTAGTAAATTCATAATAAGTTATTCAAGTAAACTAACTCATCTAGAAATGATTACACATGGAATCACCTACCTTTTATGCTGAAACCCTCAAAACATGGTACGAAACATCAACCGCACCACCTCCGCACATCAAGGAATATAAATCCAGACCTATACCACCAAATATTGACCCACAAGATACCAAATAAGACCATCTGTTCGAACCCTATGTTCTGGACATTCTATAAACTCTTGAGATAGGGTGGAAACCCTAAGGAGAAGAGAAGAATTGAAAAGAGAAACACTAACCAAAATAATCTTGAAGAAAACGACCTAAACTCCACCTAAATATGAATTTAAAAATATCCAACCATTCAAGGGAAGTTATAACAGGTATTATGAGATAATTTAGGAATTGGAATGGGGGGAAAAGAGTAAGAATTGAGAGAGTTATGATGGAATGAACTTACCTCCTCAAATCTGCCCGATTTTAGAAACCCCACGAATGTCAGCACCAAATCGCGATGAAATTGATCTCCAATGTGGGGGGAAAAGAAATGGGAGCGCGCCTGGGCTTCCTAGGGGTGAGAGGGATGTGGAATCATCGAAAAATACATTTTAATGAATAATATATAAATAAATTAATGAAACAATTTAAAACTGGAAAATGGGCCTTCGGGTTGGCCCAATTCTCAAATAAAAACAAAAATACCCTATGCTTATGGATTTATAAAGGCCGCAAATTTAAATGTGGGGTTACTATATCCGGGGAAAACAATTAGGAGTTGGAATGATTCAAAAATATTAAAAATTGAAAAAGTTATAAATGAAACAAAATTTATTTTTAAATCTGGAATTGGGCTCGCAGTTTGGCCCAATTCATGAAAACTCACCTATTCTCAATAAAACCTTTGGAAACCACCAAAACAAATAATGAGTGGAAACTAAATATAAAATAACCCAAAAATAGGTTACGTATGTGACAGCTCCTCATACATCATAGTCTTTTCATCAATCTTCATGTAGTATCTAAACACACTGCCACCCATAGGGATACCAAGACACAATGGGTCCAAATGTCACTTTAGTGTCATGAATAACACAAAGATATTACATAAACCAATATTATGACATTGAAATGGTGGAAGGATACAAATAATATCATGATTTGTAGTAATTAAATAAATATACACATGTATGTAACTCAACATGGTCTAAGAACATCAATATGAATAATCATAATATGTCAATGAAGTAAGTATCATGGTCGTACATGCACCTACATGAATAAAATAACAATCCTGGTTTAGTCCAACATAAATTTATCATCATGGTAACATCACATACATGGGTAAAAATAGTATGGAATTTCCTAACATAAGGATTTTTAAATCAATAGAAGATCCATTGAATATATCGTCACACAAACTAGAAATATGATCAGAGTATAAGGATTCCTAAAACCAAAACTAGGCATTATGTTTCAAGAAGAAATAAAATATTAAATAAAATAATACTTTTTCTCTCTCAGATAATTTTGGAATTATCATTTTAGGTTAACACATTCCCTCCTGAAAGTCCCCTCAATGACGAATATAAACCAAATTATTATTCATTAATAATTTGAATAATTATCCTTGGAGAAAATAGTAAAATTATCCCTTTAAAAATAATTTTGAACATTTCATAAAATATATGCTTTGATAAATGGTGTGATTTGCTTTTTATGTATTTTCTATAGATTATCCTTTGATAATTTTGTGATATTACCTCTTGATAATTATTTTAAGTTATATTAGACACTTAAAACATGGAAAAAGAATTATTAAATAAAACATGAAAATCATACGTCACCGCCTTTAGAAAACCAAATTTGGATTACATTTTTTCTCATCGATACGAACCCAATGAACCCGAAGGCTAATCAAACCAATCAGTATCAAATATTATATTTAAGTGATATGTTTATAAAAAAAATAAAAAAAATAAGAGAGGATGTAGATGTAGATATGTGTGAGAAAGGAAGGATGATCTCACGCACACTATTCATTTCTCCCAATCATTAATATATATATATATATATATTAAAAATTAACCTTTCATTAATTTTTTTATCTCTCCTTGGGACTTAACCATGATCTTTTAATAAAATAATCCATATTCCCTCTATTCTATGCCTATACCTATTTTACGACATCATTTATTTATTTTCAATAATTTATCATTCATTTTATTTTAATAATATTTATAACAGTTAATATTATTATTAAATAACCATGCATCATTTACACCATAAAAAATTTAAATACAACATCCTCTAAAAAACCAATATTTAATAAAATAATATTGAACACACATATGCACTTTTTTAGCCCAAGTAATAATTTCCCCGGGAATATATGACCTCCCAATAAATAAATATTTTCCCATGTAATGAATTAGTCAATAATTTAGAATGTTTAATTATACATGTATTTTCTTATTTTTCAATTAAAAAATTATATTTTTTTATTTATATTATTTCTATTACGTGTGATGTAACAAAACACTAAACACACACTGATATTATGTCACACCATGGGTAAAAATTATATTCCAGACCTAATGGTTGCCTCATATTTCTCACAAGATACACATAATAAGAGATATTCTATTGTTTTATGGATATATATAATAAAAAGGTTAAATCAATTTTTTTCACATTTGAATTGATGAAACACATGACGATCATAAATATTATGTCATGCATAGGGTAAAACACACAGTCTAGACATAATGGTAGTATCATATTTATCATACAAAACACCATTCGTGAACCACACCGTCTGGACATAATGGTAGTATAACAACAAGTGTTATGTTGTTCATAGGGTAAACCCCACATCCCGAACCTAATAGTGGTGTCAAAATTACCATATGAGACATCATTCATTGTATATTTAATTGATATGGAAAAATCACATACACACATAATATATTATATTTAATATTATTATTAAATCAATTTTGAGGATCTATGGACCACATAATACCCTGCTAACTCAAAAAAAGACTCTGAAAATTTTTCATAGAATATTCTAATGTGAAAACAAATATTTCACCCTTACATAAATCCATTAAATAATTTACTTTTATTGAAATATATATATATTTCATTTAAAAATACTCATGAAATATATATAAATAGAGTTTTAATTTTATTAAATAAATTAAGATGCTAAAATTCTCCCCCTCAATCAACATATCATCCCTGACATGTATCTATTGTGGTCTTGTCCAAAATAACTCAGGCCACTAAATCTGATCATCAAAATTCCACTCTTATGTCTCCATAAAAGGCGATCATTAAGAATATATCTAAGCCATATCGGGTTTGAGGGATCACAGAATGTTCTCATATGATTCAATACTTAATGAAAAATATAATCCTTCAAGGAGAATCTATGGTCTTCACCACTTTAGGTGTGTCACAGTCACCAAATATATTCTAACACAAAACATTAGTCCAATTAATAAATTTTAATAAAGATATATCACAATAACATTATGACACAGATATATAATACAATGAGATACTATCACACAAATAAATCACAAATAGAAGAATTTTTTTAAAGAACTACTTTTCCATAAAACAACAAGTATATATATGGTATTTTTACTTAAGTGTTTATTAATAATGAACAAACACACATATAATCTCATAAATTAAAAATCAACATCAAGTGCATCACCCCAAACCATTTTATTCAACCATAACATCATTATAAACATATCCATGTTAATGGAAACTCAGTGGTCCACTATAAATTACAGGATAGGAACAATCATAGTTCCCCTATAAGTGTCCCAACCATCCTAGCTCATTTTTATCCTATCCAAGATCAAAGAAATTGATAATTCTAGTTAGTAATATTGTTCCTCTATTATAAATTTTTCATCCTGACCCAAACCATGAATACCAGGCTATATTCCATGTGATATCATATGGACCTCCCCATATTCAAGAAGAAACCATCTATAAGTGAGGTTTTAATTACAATAGTTTAAATAATAAACCCTCCCAATCAACCCATAATACAATAATAAATATACAATAGTAATAATAAATAATTAGAGTAACCATAAGTGAAGTGAATAAAACAAGGAATCTAAATTAATGAAAAATATTAATATTTAAGGCCTATCTATAAAGAAATAAATTGATACATAAATAGATAAAAATTTAAGAAACTTTTGCGGGTTATTTAGATTCCATCACATCCTTTTCCAAATCCATTCTCTAGTGCTCAACTTTCCATTATAGGTCCCTTTCCCTTTACCAGTTCTCGGGTCATGAAATCTACAAGTGTATCAAAATTCCTATGTATGGTATGAGTAAAATGAATCTTTAACATGCACCCAATACTTCCCTAACAAGTGTTTACATGAATAATAGTGTACATAATAATAATTGACAAATGAACACCCAAGAAATTGTAATGCATAGAATTCATGTAGTAACCAAGCCGCTACACACCCCAGTTATATCCACTTCAACACCATTAAGAAAAACATCAGTAAAAAATTTAAACATCTCAAGTATAAATACTAAATAGAGATCCATAATAGTTATACAGGCCCCAATCCTCCATGTCAAACCACATTAAGTCATCATGATCTGATTCTATCTCAATGTCTACTCATGTACACAGTCCTCCACTATTGCCACACTGTTTTGATCATTTAGGATCTTTACACCCCACAGTCAACCTATATGGGTATGATCACTCATGATCTATATGACCCCAAATTAGCAAAAAATCCATTATTCCCCTTCATCCATATCAGTCTCTTCATTAATTTACATGAAGAATCTGAACATCCTCCCCCTCTAGGGAAAATGAAAAATAAAAAACCCACATATCACATTTGTACCATGCATAACAAAACAAATTGTATATAATGTGAATATCCAAAGGAAACAATAGAGTAATACATAATATATTTAGAATGTTAGTAAATCCATAAATACAGACATGTAAGAAACTCAAAACCATTTAAGAACATCAACATGTTTAATCATAATATAGAGATCCAGAAAGTGTGATGGACACACAAGGACCAACATGAATTACATAAAAAGAATGGTATAGTCCAACATAAATTACATGCCAAGATAATATCATATAAATTTCCCCAAATAGAAAGGAAAATCAAACCTTAAAGTCATCGACATCAATGGAAATGTTGTCGAATTTTCATCACCAGAATCATGTTTTCACAGCAATAATTAATATGATCACACTCTAAGGATTCCTACAACCAAATATATCCATTTTATTTTTGGATGAAATAATACATTAAATTTCATAATACATTCCCTTTTATATATAATTTTTGAATTATCATTTTAGATAAATTCATACACTCAAAAAATTCCATTAAAGAATTATTATAAACCAAATTATTATTTTATGGTAATATAAATTATTATCCATTCATAAAATTCATAAATTACCCTTTAAAAATATCATTTAAAGGTTTTAATAAATTAACCTTTGATAAATGGCGTGAATATATTTGGGTAATTTTCTATAGATGATCATTTCATAATATAGTGAAAATAAATCTTAATAATATTTTGAAATTATATTTGATATTTAAAATAGGGAAAAGGATAGAATAAATAAAATATAAAAAACATTCCTCACCACATTTAGATGAAAAATTTAGATAAATTTTCTTCTTATGGAGATGAATGCTATGACATAGACGTCGCCTATCCCACTATTACCCTATTTTCTCTTAAAAACCATCATTGTTCTCTGTACATGATGTTGATTCCTTTTATACCCTATCTATTAATTATATAATCATTTATTAATTTTTCATATATCTCATTTATTTCAATTTCTTTATTTCAATTTCATCAAAAATCCATGCACCACTACAATTTCCTATTATGAGTTTCTTTATAAAATTCCCTTTTAAGCATATTAAATTATAAATTAATTATACTTAAAAGATTATCTATATATATACCTTATATATATACCCATATATATATATATATATTAATAAATAAATATATATATATACTCCCACATATATGTATTTAACCAATATATATACACATTATATATATATACACGACCAAAAGTATATATATACACACTCTCATATGTGTGTGTATGTGTGTATATATAAAAATTTATCCCATATGTGTGTGTATATATATATACATGTTATATATATATATATATTCAAATCTATTTTTTTATGTTGGGGTTGAAGCCTCATTTTATTATGAATTCAAAGACTTATTTTTGTCTGGGTAGAGGGAGACCCATTATATATCCTGATGGACTAAGGCCATGTGACACAAGAACATGGCTCAAAGTCCCAAGGGCATGAAATACATAATAATTTTCCAAAAATCCCATTATTGGCCCAAAGGGTCCAACTATGAATTCTTCTACTACAATACCTGGGCTTCTATAGTACCTACTATAGAATCACAATCGCTACAGTTCTTATTGTAGTTTCATTGCATCAATAGTTCCATTTCTATTACAAACATAATACAGTACCCTATTATATTATCATTAAGGTAACTCATGAATTCTCCCCAATCAGGTTTTGATCATTGGTATTTTGAATGTCATGTATAATCCATTTATAGTTGGGTGCAAGATAATTTGAAATATATAAACACATCTCTATATACATATATATAAACAAAGATGTATATATATACATTAATTTTTATCACAAATATATTGTAATCAATTTCCCCCCAACAAATATTAATTCTCCCAATTTTATAATAATAATTATATTTATTGAAAAAAATATTATTATTAAATATCTCATATCATTTTCACCATTAAAAATTCAAATACAACTTCCTTTAAAAATTGAATAGTAAATTAATTAACAATAATCACACATTTTCATTATTTTATAATAATGTAACTATATATCCATAATTATATAACCACATAATTAAATAATATTCAACCATGGAGAAATGTCACACATTAATTAAGAAAATTTAATTACACATAAAATTTCATCCTTTTTCTTCCACGTTCATAATAATAAAATTATTATTATTATTACCCTTAAATGTGATGTAACTAAAAACATGACGCTCAGAGAGAATATGTTTTTATTAGGGTAAAACTCATATTCCTTAACTAATTGTGATCTTTTATTTCTCAATAAAGACATCATTTATGAGATATTCCATTATTTTCAGAAAATATCTAGTAAAAATATTAAATAAATTAACCTCATGTGTGATTAGAATAAAAGTTCATCATGTAGAACTATAATTTTGGGCCTAATGTACAACTCATATTCTAGAGCTAACATTGGTCTTCGGTTTCACATACGATACACTATTTTGGTTATATTCCTTTATTTTTGAAAAAATATAATAATAAAAATAAATAAATTATACATACATTCGATTTGACTAAATTCTTAATAGACACAAATGTTTTGTTTGGAATAGGGTAAACATAGTATCTCATACCTAACAGTGGTATCAAATTTTTGATACAATACGCCATTTAGAAGATATTTCCTTATTTTGGAAACATATATCACAAATATATATATATATATATATATATATATATTCCATTCATTTATTAAATCAATATTGAGGATCTATAGACCTCACAATGGTGTTCTAACATAACATATCACTCCAAAAATTTTCTATATATTTTTTAAAAGTGTTGACATAGATTTTTCCCTTACATAAATCCTTTAAATAATTCATTAAGTGATACTTTTTCAGAATTTACATTTTCACATAAAAATACTATTTTTTCAATGGGGGTTTAATTATTCTTAAAACATTGGGGAAATGACATATAAAATAATTTTTCTATTTTTTATGAATATATTAAAAAAAATTCTATTTAAAAAATAACATAGTTTTTTTTTATAAAAAAATCGGTTATTCTGTTTAGAAATATTATTTCTAAAATTTTATGATTTTAATTAAAAAATAATTATTAATTTTGATTTTAAAAATTCAATATTATCTTAGGATTTATTTTTTAGAATTTCCTCATATGTATTTTTTTCAATGAGTATTGAAAAAGAAAATTTATTGGTGACTATCTTTTCTTTTTAAGAATTTACAGATGAAAATTGTATTTTGAATTAGATTTTATAATATATATAGTTTCATTATAATAAAGATAAATAAATTATATTATTTTTAATTAATTTCATATTATTATTTCGTAAATAATATTTTTATTCTTAAAAAAGAATTATTTAGAAAAATATTTTCTCATTTCATTTTAATGTTTTTTTAAATTAAATCATCCAAATTAATTAAATTGAACCGTTAAAATTGAATTATATATATCCATTATGGTTATATAAATTTTATAATTATGTCCATTTCAATTTTGGCCGTGATAAAAAGTAATTATAGTAAATGTTTTTACTATACTAAGGGTAAAATTGGTTAGTTACGGAAAATAAATTATATGATAAGTACATAAAATATAAAATAACACATGCTATAAATTTATTTGAATAGAATAATTCAACCATAATAATCCAAAATTATAATATATTAATTTTCCCCCTATTTGGACATTTTTTACCTTTATAATATTTTCTATATACAAATATTAAAAAGATATTTTTCTTTTTTTTATATTAAAATTTTTCATATAGTGAAAAAAATACAGAATGTCCAACTATTAAAATTAATTTTAAAGATATGTTATTTTTATTAATAATTTTTAATTTAAATTTAATTTTTAGTGATGAAATTATTACCTTAAATACTTATGCAAAGCTGACACAATATTTATTTAAATAAAAGGAAAATAAAAGAGATTATTTAAAAATATTAAAAGTAATATAATTTGAGTGTATTATTGTTTTCCATGAGTATTGTGGAAAATTATTACATTTTCAGTAATGATAAATTTATTATATTTGAATAAGTTTTCTATCATTATTTTATTAAAGATAATGTAAATAAATAGTTCTAAAAGATAAATTATTGATATTTTATAATAAATAATATTTTATTAGATGTTATAAAATTTTAAAATTTTATCATAATACAAGTGGTTTAGATATGGATTAAAATACTAATATTTTTCATTTATGGTCCATGTATCCTTTTATTATAACTATATTTACCCATAATTAGTAAAAACATTATTATCAGTGTAACTATTAAAAGGGTTAAGATGGGTTAAAAAAATATTTATAGTGAAAATTAAATCCATACACTCTAAAATTTTATTGGATGATAAGATATCAATTGAACCTCATATATTATAAAAATAATATATATTTAGTTCTATTTTGGAATGACAATTAGTTAATATTATTTTAGTAATTTATGAAATTCCCTGTGTCCCTATCTGAACCCTTATTTAACAGCACATCATCTCCAAATTTAATCACACCTAAAAATAATTTTTCCCCATAAATCCCTCCCATAATATCTTCTTTACATCCTTAACCAAGCCATAGATGCCATTATTTTATCATTGAATAGTCTTAGGAATGATTTTTTTATAATATATAGGAGGTTTTCAAAAGAATAGGTATAGTTCATAATCCATATTTTCCATTTTATTTATTCATCTACATATATCCATATCATATTCCATAACAAGTGTAATAAAATCATCATTTTCTTGTTTGGCTGACTACCGTTTCATGAATTGATGTAATTCTTTTTCAATTACTCAATCTCACATATGGTCAAAACGATATTTTTATGATTTAAATATGAAATTAATAACATCATTATCATTATAATGGTGAAATATGTTTTTTGATTTATTAAATTAATATTCACTAAAAAATGATATCATTGTTCATTAATTCATGTGGAAAACCCCTCTATGATGTGATGTGATTCAGTTTTGATCACCACATCACATAGATGATATATGTAAATATATTTTAAAATAATAATATAGTATTTATTATATGACTATAAATATAGAAATATATAAAAATAATTACATTATTTTAATAAATATTTTTGTAAAATGAATACTTTAATCATGTATATGTACGAAATACGGTCCCTCTGATAATAACATACTTCATTTCTATATCCATATTTCATGATTGGTTTTAAAAGATTAATTTAAACAAACAAATATTATAGGAATTTTAGGAATATATTATAGATATTATAAAATTGGGAACTCTTTCACCATAGTCATCCTACGATGTCATTTTGGACATTTGACTTGAATAACATCAAAACGTTTCCACATAAGATGAAATGAATAAGTAATTAAACATAAAAAGTTAATAAATAACATAAAAAGGAAAAATTAACAAGAAAAAGTCTATTGTGGTTGTAAATAATTAACATAATGTTATAATTATTGAATATATATAGAATATATATGATTATTTAGACTCATGGTAAAGATCATTTACTTTTAAAATAATATCTTAATTGTTTCCCTCATTTATTTTCAAAATATTTTGTATTCCATGTCTATATTTCTAAAATTATTTGTTAATGTTTTTATATGGATATAAATTAATTATAATGAATATTTTATATACCATTTTATTTTCATTCAATGTTTTATAAGAATGATGTTTTTATATATTTTATGTATATTTGTTTCATAAAAAATAAGTGTTCTAATTTATAATATATATCTCCAACTTTTTACCCCACCACTGTAACTATTTTTTAATTTATAGATTCCATTAAAATCCCTAAATTTTTCTTCAAAATATAAATCTCTCATTATTCATGTTCTAGTTAATTTTAATAATATTTTTAAATATAATGGATATTTAAATATAGTGAAATGTTTCATTATGTGTGAAAATATTATTTTTATTAGGGTATTGTCGAAAATAAAAGCATTCATGTTTTATGTTTATGATATTGTTCATTTTAATAAATTTTGATTAAGCGTATTTCCATTATAAACCAAAGACTGGTGGTAATATTATTAAATAATAATGAGTGGTCACATTAATAACCATGGATGGGTGGTATCATTGTAACCCAAAGATGAGCGTGTTTGTTAGAGACCATCAATGAATTGTGTTATACTGATAATTTTGTAAATTGGTTTTATCTGTCTTTCTATTTGGATGAAGAATATAGAAGATGAAGTCACAAGGTAACTATATTATTTTATTGTTCTTCATATATTTTTTTATATATATCAAATTAAGTTAACAAGACCATATTGGAACAAATGAGTTATCTACTACATATGGTATAAAATTATAACATTGTAAAAAAATATTTCATGAGTTTTTCCTAATCACAAATAAACCCTTATGAGTTTAATTTTTCAATAAGTAATTCTTATAATAAAATTCATTAAAATGTTTGTGAATTTTATTTTATTTCTTACGTAGTAAAAATATTATTTTGAACTCAATGTTTATTTTAAAAAATGAAAGGTTTAATATATCATCATTAACTCACAAGATTCGTATTTATGTCTCTTAGTGATATTTCTGTGATAATCCCTAAATTTTTGTTTTTTTATATGGTTTTAGGGATGATTATGGATAATAAAGAGGTCAAAATGGCGATTGTGAAAATTTATCTTGAAAATAAAACTGGTTATTTCATAAATGATTTATTTTATTGAAAAAATGGATACTTAGTTGAAGTTTATACTTTGGGATAAATATTTATTTATATTATATTGATGTATGAATAATCTAAAACCCTTATACATTAAGGATCCTCACAATTAATAGAATAAATTTTTTTCCTGAAACACAATTTTATATATTAGTTATTGTTGAGTCTATATTTAATAGATATAAATTATTTTGCATAAATAATCTTATACTCTATAAAATAATTAATTTTCAGGAAATTTTCAGCTATATTTGAATTTATATGCGTAGTTATAAAAAATATTGTACTTAATGCTTTCGTCATGATTCACTTTTGAATCTCTTTATAATAGTGTGAAAAAATTAAATTATCTTCTAGTTAAATACAAATTCACCCTTTCCTGATCATTATTCAATATAAATATTTCATTATATGTTTACCTGTTTTTTCATAGGAAATGATATTCCATTCATTCTTTGAATTTAATTATTTCGTAAAGGTTATAAATTGTAAAATATATTTATTTTTGTCATTCAATGCATATATCCAATTATTTAACAAAAGTATTTTCTATTTATGTCTATCAATATCAATTATTATACAAAAAGGGTCTTCTTTTATGATTCCATCCACCTCTATTCTGTAGATTTTTTATGAATATTTTGTTTTATTTATAATCATGGGAAAATAATGATATTCAATTTTCATGTTTCCCAATGAAAATGTTTTTTAATTTCAATGATATTATGATTATGTATTAAATTATATTTTTTTATTCATTTATTTCATATTATAAATGTATTTTTCGTGATTTGTGATGGAAGCATACTGGAATAACATCCTTACATAATGAATCATGTCGATTCAATGAGTTAAAATATCATGGGAATTTTGTGTGTGGAATCCCAGTTATTTATGTTTTCATCGAGCTGGGGTATCATAATCTATATAATGTCATTGAAATTCTTAGTTGTAGGTGAGGTCCAATAATATATTTTCCCTAGATGAATTATATAGGTATCATGAATAAAATTACATTTCGTGCAATAATTATTAATTTGTTATATGGGTTATGCCTTATGATTTATAAAAAATGCCCTTGTCAAGGCCTTGATAATATCATTAAGACGTAATAATTTTTAAATGCAATAACCATAAAATATTTTATTATTGACCATGTTATTATTTATAGCACCGTGAAATCTATGGTCATGTTCCCCTTTCATTATATTATTTATATAATATGATTAACTATTAGTTATTTTATTCCATTTTATACATTGGTTGGTTATTCATAGGTATATTTTACTCTAAATTTCTCCTTTATGAGAATTTGAGATCACAGTTTAAGTTTTATTCCCTTCTCCATGTAACAAGTATGTGGTATTAAAATTATTTCATAGGGTAATAAGGATTTTTTCATGATTCATAAAAGTCATGATTTATGTTTCTAATATCATTTTGAAATCATGAATGTATCTACTCCCCATAGTCTATTAACTACCTAACACTTTGTGATGAGATTTTTAGTAAATTTTACCAAAATAAAATATTAAATATTTAATAAACATTATTCAATTATTTTTTATTACTTGTAATTTCATGCAACATGATCCTCATTTTTCTCTAAACCCCAAAAGTGATAACCAACACACCAGTTTATCACCCCCATCAAGATTTTTCACTATCACCAACTAAAATTCAAGTTCATCCAAAATAATGACATCAATATAGTAGTGTAACTACCATAAACAAAAATCATAAATTATATTACACCATTTTAAAAAATATGAAGAAATAATTACCATAATAAAAAAATCAATTATCAATAATGCCTTCAGTGGATCCACCGAAGCCGTTATTAAAACCAGTGGAAAATGGAATGTATCCTAAATAAGGAAATTGAGATAAAAAGTAAATATTATAGAGTTAATATAACACCCTTGTCATGGAAACATCCTAATAATGTAAAATTACAAATTTTGTCAACGTAATAACAAAATACAGATTAAATGTGTACAAAAAACATTATATGAGACCAATGGATTAAACCATCGTCACTGCAAAAAGAAATATTTTTCATATCAGAGTTGCTTATATATATATATATATATGGTTTAGATAATATCCTCCTAAAAAATTAAAGATCCCAGTCTAGAAATATAAGACATAATAGTTACAAATTACTACTATGACAGTGTAAGTTTAACTCTATTACAACTAGACAAAAACAATTTATTCTATTGTTTTTCTCAAAAATTTATTGATTATGATAAATAAATATATAATAAATATATATGATATTTATATAGTCTACAAAATAATTTATATTATGTAACCATGATCTATTTAATAGGACCAAAAATAAAGAATCAAAACATACATGAAAAATAATATTGTTGTCTCCCAAAACATGACTTTAACATGTAGTTGTAATGAAACAAGTAATAAAAGGAAAATGTTAATATTAAATTTTTTTATAAAAATATATCTATAATTTTGGTTTTATAATATATTTATAATAAAACTTAATTTATTATACACAAGGTTCAAACATGTACAAAGGAAATGAAGACTTAATGTAAGAGACTTCCATCTCAATTTTT
The DNA here is from genome assembly GCA_963277665.1 of Viscum album. Classification (NCBI taxonomy): domain Eukaryota; kingdom Viridiplantae; phylum Streptophyta; class Magnoliopsida; order Santalales; family Viscaceae; genus Viscum; species Viscum album. The sequence goes on from OY728146.1 coordinate 1,791,251,687, forward strand.
ACATCTATGAGACATATTCCACATTCACCACTCATTTATTTTTTGTAGTGTATATACTACACCAATTACTTGATATTTCATGAATTTACTTATATTTTTTTAAAAAATTATTTGTTGTTATTTTATATTGGGGATTATGAATCCTGATATTACAAAAGTGTTAATGGATTTTGGACTCAATTATCTTCTTTAGGATATTAGAAATGTTATTCACATACCATCTTTAATGAGGTGTTTATAATAATCCTTTTACATGTTATATAAAGAATATAATATCTTTTTTAGATTTAATTTTTTTGTTTTTATTTTTTTCTTTCATGGGGCTTACGATACAAATGATTCCAATATGGTAAATATTTTATTTTACAATTGCGTCGATTATTTGGATTGCTTAATATTATTCTTCTAATGGTAAAAATCATGGATAAATATCTTATGAAACTAATATATTTTATTATACTATGGTTATTTATAAACGTTTCATGTAATAGTAAAATTTTCCCTCTCTTTGTTAATTAAAATTTTTAAGAAAAAATTTTGTAAGAAAAATTAACTTTGTCTCGCTCTTCTTTCGAGACATCATTCCCTTTTATGTTCATGTTTTCAAAAAAAATTATCAAAATATGTTGTATCTTATGATTTTAATGTAAATTTTAACTCTTTATTTAATTTTTATAAAATATAATAAAATAAATTGTCATTCCATTTTCGAAACAAAAATAGTCAATATTTTTTTGAAAATGTTAAATGATTATTTTTATTAAAGTGTATGACATTAAAACATTTTCACAATGTAAAACCCATTATTTTATTTTAATATTCCTTTATAAGAATCAATGTTAATTTTAAATGAAAAATATCATCAAAATATTTTGTGAAAATTAATTTAAAAAAATATTATTTTCAAATTGAAATGGTTATTTTCCTCACTAAAGCATCCATGTGATATTTTAAAATCATTTTCCTTCGAAGATTATATCCATTGATATTACATATTCTTTATAAGTGAAATGAACACATTTTTTCTATCCTTGTTATGTTTTTGGATGATTTATAACTATGATTAATATATAACTGTGATACACAATTACTTTCTATGGGTTATGTTATGATAAATGATTTATAATTTTTTGGAACATTAATGTATGGATTATGTGATGTCTATGAACTATATATCTCTCCAGATTATTGGAAGATGATTAATGTTATATAGTATCAAAGTGCACATGTGATGTTATACAAATCCTAAATATGGTGCATGAGTGGCTATATAATGTCCCACAATGGGTATATGGGAAGTTATCTCATGCCAAAATATGGTACATGAATGGTTATCCCAAGCATAATATGTTATTAATGTCTTGATGGGTATCCTGAAAAAAATATTTTCTATGATTATGTATACTACAAAAATCTATTTCTTAGGAAAATTTTATTCTCTCATGGATCATGTTATTTATTCTCTGAGTATTCATGTCTTATGAACTCCAATGACTTATTCCATGAATCATGTTTTTGAAATGTGATATGTAGCATATAATTTTCATATTATATTATCATTTTCCCATTTGCCTATGCTCATATTATATTCATATCTCTATTATCTGACCTTACTGATAATAAGAGATCACATTTTCCTATTTTTCATTTCCCAAATATATGAATAAAGTTATTAGATATGATATGTCTATGAAGTGTTCTAGTTAAGAAGAATTTAGTTGGAGATGAAGTAGCTCACTTTTGGAGAACTTTTTTATGTGTCCATGTTTCCAAAGGGACTAGAACTAAATGATTATGGTGAGAATTTTTATATTATGTAATGAATATATGAATACTATGATGTAATATTACTGTAAGAGATGTTTTATTTTTTATATTTTTAAACACCCGGAAATTTCACGGAAATTTTTTTCATAAATACTTTGGAATTTTACGAGTCTATGGATTCGAACGACACTCGATTCTGAGGCCCAGTGCGTCCAGAATCAATTTTTGATGTTTATCTCAGGTATGTTCAGTGAACGAACAAGTGGTTTTTTCTATCTTTTGAACCGGAACTCGGAATTGAAATCTGAGGGCACCAATGAACTCGCAGGACCAGTAATTGCTTAAGATGACTTTTATCGTAGATGCGTTTCCGCGGGAGGAGAAGTTAAATTTTTTTGATTAAGTGAGAAGTGAATAAAATTGTGGGACAATTTTATTTCTATATCTAAGGTGGTTATATCCTACATGGGGGAGTTTGGGTGGGTCCCACAAGGTCCTTACTACCCATTTGAGAATAATAGTGAGTTGGGGCCCACATGATCCCCAACCCATCACATTCCATAACTCCTTAACCCCTTTGAACTCCCATGTTAATTACATGGAAACATCCTTTTAAATTTTGTAACATTTCCACTTCCCCACTCAAATTCAAGCCAACACACACACCTTAAATAATTAATTGAAACTCTTTCTTCAATTAATAAAGTGTTTAAAATTTGTATTTTGAAATTCATGGCATGATCAATTAAAATAAGGGGTGGCCTTATTTTAATTTTGGTTGGCTGGTTGTGTGGGGAATTGGGGAGAGAGCCTTGTGTGAAAGAAGAAGGAAGCTCTTCCTTCATTAAATTACATCATCCTCTCCGTGAAGAACGACACCTCTTTGATGTAGAGCACTGACTCCATGACGAACAATGACGTGAAATCCTCTTATTCTCTCTGTGACAAAAAGAGGAGACGCCGCTTCCTCTTAGGGCGCACTCCGACGTCGCATACGAAACCTCGCCCCGCGACGTCATCTTCTGCGACGCCCGGAGAACGACATCAATTATTGAGGTAGGGGTTATTTTTGTTCAAGTCTTTATCATTATTCTTCATTGCTTAAGGTTTGGCTGTATGATATCGTCGTAACGGGAGGAGATCAGACCGCAAAAACATGGACGATTCTCCTCCCCTCTTCTTTGTTAATCTTCGTTGATGTTGGAGGTGGAGGTGCACTGTGCTTTTGCACCGTGTGGTGATTGGCAGGAAATCAGGGCCATGCAATGCCGCGGCGAATGCAGCGAAGGTGGCACAGTGTCGTTGCACCATGCAGATATGTAGAGGGCGGCGGGTAGAGCGGGCTATGGTGGTTGTGCGTGGTGCCGTCGAACCCCGCTGAAGGGACTGATGAAGGCCGCAGCTGGAGCGGGCTGTGGCAGAGGCGTGCGGCGCCGTCGTGCTGCCCCGGGGAGGGGAGCCGCGACGGACCATCAGGGGTGGCCGACCGAATCGGCCCTCGGCGTCTCTAGGAGGCGGGACCCCTTCTAGGTCTCGCGGTAGCTCCCAAACCGGCTAGTCATTACCCTGAAACCGGGGGGGGGTGTAACCCAGTAACCTGATTTTAGGGTGGACCTCACTAGGTTCTCCATTTCCAAAAACATGGGGTCGCATCCCCTTTGCGTCCCGCTCAGCCAGCGGCCGAGCTGCGGCCGGATTCTAAGCCAGGCCACAAGCCGCATTGGGCGGGCCAGCCGCTGGCCATGTAGGCCGGGCCAGCAAGAAGCCACACGGGCTGGGCCGGCCGCGCCCAGCCGGTTTGGGCCGACCTAGGGGTGGTTGGGCCGGGTCGGATCGGGCACAGACCCCCACTTCAGACCATTTTCGTTCTTTTGCCAATAACATTTTCTATGGACCTCCAATCAACACATCATTAGTTGCATAGGAATACATGGATCCGGACGGTCTTTTTGGTATATTATACATGAGGTTTCGGTAATTTTTGAGTACGTGAGGGTTGGTTCGAACCAAAAACCAACCAGGCTCTCGGAGAGGAAATGATTATAACTTAATGACCAGACGTCTGATTGATGTGCCTTCAACTGCGTTGAATTCCTTTTTATGAGACATTTATTATGTAATACTCTAATTGAGTTTTAGATGCAGCTGGAGTATGGTCAGGTTGGTTTTAGCTTAAAAACCAACCAGCCCCCTGGGACAGAAATGCCAATAACTCTCAGACCGGGCGTCTGTTTGACTTTCCGTCTATCACGTTGAGTTCCTTTTGACGAGACAGAGCTTCAGGATACATCAACTCTGTACTTCGGGACAGTTTATGTATCGACCCCTGTTTTACTCGTGGAGTGGACCCTCTCGGAATGAAGTACACTGTGTGCCAGAACCCTAGAGCTAGCTGCGACTACGATGTCTACCATACTAGGATCCTCAGTGGGTTCGACGATGATGAATACCATACTAGGATCCTCAGTGGGTTTTATGAATATGAATTCCATACTAGGATCCTTCGTGGGTTCAACAACGATATCTACCGTACTAGGATCCTCTGTGGGTTCGGCAACAACGTCTTCCATACTGGAATCCTCTGTGGGTTAGACGGCAATGAATTCTGTACTAGGATCCTACGTGGGTTCAATAGCGATGAATTCTGTACTTGTATCCTGAGTGGGTCCGACAGAGTAGCTGGTCTTGTATCTTGAGTGGGTCCAACAGCTTGGCTGGTCTAGTATCCTATGTAGGGTCTCATAGCTTAGATGAATCAGTGACTAAATCTTATCTTCCCTATCACTCTACGAAAGATGTATACATGTGTGAGATGAGTCTTGTTTTCCAATCAATATCATCGAAGTAATTGGAGTGCTTTCTTGTGTGGACTGGGTTGTGCATTCCTATGTGGGCTTGGTTGTGCTTTCCTGTGTGGACTGGGTTCTGCTTTCCCGTGTGAACTGGGTTGTGTTTTCTTGGGTGGACTGGGTTGTGCTTGGGCTCGAGAGTTGGAGTCGTTTGTAATTGATGACTTAGGTATATGTATGGTATATACCTAAGTAATGTCGGTTGATATTTTGTGATTGTATCTTTCCTTTGTGGTTTATTCTTCATGGATTATGAGAGACCTTCGGGGGTCTTGGGGTCCCTACTGAGTATCGTATACTCACCCCTGCATGGTCTATGCCCACAATATGTTGTGTTGGATGCAGATGACGGACATCACTAATCGAGGTGGAGGCCTGTGGAGCTGGACAGTACCCGGAGGTGGACCACTTGGCTGTATGTACACGGAGCAGACAGCCGAACCCAAGGAGGTGAGGTGACTATCTATACCCACTCTTATGGAGGAATTCCTGGAGGATGACTCAGTGTTTATTTTTTACTTACTTCTGTTGTACATTCCTTTCAGTTGTACTGCACTTTCAATGGGGTTTGAATACTGGCCCATTTACTTTCTAGTACTTACCTTGTACCTAGTTTTACTTAGTGCTTACTTCAATTGCGTACTATGTTGTGCTGTTTACTTTATAAGGACAATTCCTTCCCTTTTTCAGGATTTACGCCATTGGTTCTAGTTTCCAGCCCCTGGCCTATGAAAGGAGTTCTTGGAGTAGTCACGACACGGGCCCGGAGGACGGGTCCTGAAAAATTGGTATCAGAGGAGTCGCTTCTACCGCAGAACTTAGGACTCTAATATTTCCTTTCTGTGAAGCAATTGTTTTAAGGGTATTGAGTGTGGTTTTCAGTCTAGGGAGTCCAGTGTTTGTGCGGCGGAAAACGTATCCATACAATGGGACCCTGACCTCTGATTTCCGACTCAGTGCACAAAGACACTGATTGCGTGTGTGTTTCCTTTAAAAATATTTCATTATGATTACTTTGGGTCATCTCACCATGTATATTGTTTTGACCTGGCACACCTGTTTCTTTTTAGGATGGCCCCACGAAGGCATCCAACCAGGGTTCATAGTTTTGTGTGGGATGGCAGCCCACCGAGCGATAAGGCCTCAGTGCAGGGCCCCATTACAGCGGAGGCACCAACGGTACCACTACCCACTAAGCCACCGATGCTACCATCCCCAACGGTGGAGAGTGAACACTAACTGAGCATGATGCATGAGTTTTAGAGATAGAGGACCCCCAGGATCCACAGAGAGATGGATCCTTAGGCATCTGAGGATTGGATGGAGGTTATCGTCAGAGTCTTCAGACTGGTAGGGACAGCAGCAGATCTTATGGGGATCCTTGCTACGAGTCTCCTACACGCAGCAGCAGGTAGATGGTGGAGCCTGATGCTCCAGGTGCATGAAGAGGCATCACTACTTTGGAAGGACTTCAAGATCCTCTTCCTCTTGGATTTTGTTCCAGCCACCCTCCGTGTGGTGCGAATCCAGGAGTTACTACAGCTGTGGTAGGGTAGCATGTCAGTAGCCCAGTACTCTGTCAGATATACCGACCTCTCGTGCTACTCCACGGACATGGTACAGGACCCATTATTCTAGGCCCAGACCTTTGAGCAGGGATTGAGGCATGAGATCAGAGCTTTGATGATCTCCCTCAACATCCTGACGTAGGCGGGGGTGTTGGAGAGATCCCTTCTGGTGGAGAGTTTTATCGCTGATCAGTCACTAACGGCGAGACCCTCCATAGGATGACCCATAGAGGATTCTTCTGCAGCCGGCAGTTTCCCGTTGAAGCAAAGGTCCAAGCAAGCCAGGCCATCAGATGAGAAATCTCAGGATACCGGTTCGGTTGTGCGAGGAACACGAAACTGAGCCAACTATATGAAGAGCAGGCATTGCTATGCATGCGGCGGGCATGGTCACATGGCTTGAGACTGCCCGACCCACCCTGCAGATGAGAAGCAGGCAGTAGAGGGACCTCCTAGGAAGTGGCATGACTGTGATGGTCTGCTAGGGGCAGGCAGACATGACGGAGGAACTGGCCAAGCAATAGGTGGTGGACGAAGTTTCAAGGCCCTACCACCACCACAACCTGGAAGACCACCCCGACCACCGGGAACTGGTGGACAGGGGAGAGCTCAACATCAGGCAACTGAGGCCTACGACTATGGAGCTCTAGGAGCAGATGGACATGAGTGGGACTAGCTCCAATCATGAAGACTTTTGTTCATGATGCTTCTAGCTTTGTTGATGTTTTTTGTCGTGGATGATTTGTGTCTTTGTACATTGAGCTGCAGTAATAAAAGACACTTGTTCTTGTGATGTTTTTTCCCTATCCTTTTTATGTGGTTGATACTGAGAGGTTCCACTTAAAAGAATTTACCTGAACCTCACTTTTGAGATTCCTACTGTAGAAGATCTAGTGACCACACACTGCTACCGACAGTGTGACTCAACCCTTGGAGGTGAGAGTAACTATTGGATCTCTTGGTAGTAGCGTTGAGGCCTTATGATGTCGTACATGTAATGAAATAGTACTGTTTATGACAAGATTGACTGTATTATGCAGAGATTGTGTTTCATCCAGAGGATAAGGTCAGATTTCTCTTTCGGAAAAGGAGAAATCTTAGCAGCTCTTGTAGGACGTAAGGAAAAGAGGGTGCAGTCGAGTTATTTATAAATGGCTAGTCACACCCATGGTTCATTTAGCGAACATTTTACAGTTTACTCTAATCTCAAAAATCTCAGGTATGTCTTCTCAAAGAAGGTCTAGGACCTAAGATGGTGCCGTTGATTTGAGTTCTTCCAGGACTATGACATTGAGATAGTCTATACTCATAGGAAAGGGAACGATGTAGTAGAGTAGGTGAGGTGTCTTACCTCCTAGCCCATCCACCTTAGTTGAAACAGGTGTATGATGTATTCTACGTATCTCAACTAAGGAGATATGTGCACGACCCGATGCATATCATCGACCACGGGGAGATGGATATCAATGACGAGGTGACTTTCACGGAGTTCCCGGTTGAGATCGAGGATCGACAGGAGCGGGTCCTACGTGGATGGTCGATTCCTCTAGTGCACATTCGTTGGAAGCACATGAACCTCCAAGAGAGCACCCGGGAATGGGAGGCTCAGATGCGTGCATAGTACCCTCTTTTGTTTCCTAAATTTATGATGTAGCTTTATGGGGACATAAATACCTGAGGTGGTAGTAATGTAAACACCTAGAAATGTCAAGGATATTTTTTCTTAAATAGTTTTGAATTTTACCATTCTATGGCTTCTAACGACACTCGATTCTGAGGTCCGGTGTGTCCAGAATCAATTTCCGATGTTTATCTCGGGTACGTTTAGTGAATGAATGAGCGGGTTTTTTAATATTTTGAACAGGTGCTCGGAATTGAAATCTGAGGGCACTGATTAACTCGCAGCACCGATAATTTCTTAAGAGGACTTTTACCATAGATGCGTTAGGCGGGAGGAGAAGTTAAAATTTGTGGATTAAGTGAGAAGTGAATAAAATTGTGGGACAATTTTATTTTTATATCTAAGGTGGTTATATCCTACATGGGGGAGTTGGGGCGGGACCCACAAGATCCTAACTACACATGTGATGATAATTGTGAGGTGGGGGCCACACGATCCCCCAGCCTTCACATTCCATAACTCCTTAACCCCTTTGAACTGCCATGTTAATTACATGGAAACTTCCTTTTGGAATTTCTATCCTTCCCACTTCCCCACTTAAATTCATGCCAACACACACAACTTAATTAATTAATTAAAACTATTTCTTTAATTAATTAAGTGTTTGAAATTTTTATTTTGAAAAACATGGCATGATCAATTAAAATAAGGGGTGGCCTTATTTTAATTTTGGTTGGATGGTTTTATGGGGAATTGGGGAGAGAGCCTTGTGTGAAAGAAGAAGGAAGCTTCTCCTTCATTGAAGAACGTCATCCTCTCTGCGAAGAAAGACACCTCTTCGACATAGAGCACAGACTCCATTAAGAACAACGACGTTCAATCCTCTTCTTCTCTCCATGAAAAAAATATAAGATTCCGCTACCTACTCGGGCGCACTCCGACATCGCATATGAAACCTCGCCCCGCGATTCCATCTTCCACGATGCCCGGTGAATGAAATCGATTATTAAGGTAGGGGTTATTTTTGTTCAAGTATTTATCATCTTTATTCATTACTAAAAGTTTGGCCACATGAAGTCGTCATAACGGTAGGTAATCGGACCGCACAAACACGACTGATTATCCTCCCCTATTCTTTGTTAATCTTCATTCATGTTGGAGGCGGATGCGCATGGTGCCATTGCACCATGTGGTGATCGGCAGGGAATCATGGTAATGCAAGGCCTTAGAGAAGGCGGCGAAGGCGGTGCTGTGTCGTTGTACCGTGCCGAGACGGAGAGGGTCGCGACCGAAGCGGGCCACGACAGGGGTGTGCGGGGCAGTCGCACCACGCCGGAGAGACCGAGGAAGTCCGCAGCTATAGCGGGCTGCAAAGGAGGGGCGCGTCCCCGTCGCGTGGCGCCGATGAGACGGGCCATGGCGGACCACCATGGGCGGCCGACCGAACCGGCCGCCAGCATCTCCAGGAGGTGGGGCCCCTTCTAGGTCCGGCGGCAGCTCACAAACCGACCGACCATAATGGCTGGTCATTACCCGGAAACCGGGGGGGTGTAACCCCACGACCTTCTTCTAGGGTAGACCCCACTGGGTCCATCATTTCAAAAAACATGGGGTTGCGCCCCCTTTGTGTCCCGCTGGGCCAGCGGCCGAGCCTCGGCCAGCTTCCGAGCTGGGCCACAGGCCACACAGGCTGGGCCAGCCGCATGCGGCGTGGGTAGGGCCAGCCCCAGGATACACGGGCAGGGCCGGGCCACGCCCATTCGGGCCGACCTAGGGGGTTGGGCCGGGTCGGACCGGGCCCAGACCCCCACTTCGTACCATTTTCGGTCTTTTTCTCATAACTTGAGCTACAGTCCTCTGATCGATGCACCATCAGTTGAGTAGGAATCCTTGGATCGAGACGGTCATTTCTCTATATTGCACTTGAGGTTCTGGTAATGTTTGGTTATGGCCCTGTTGTTTCGAACCCAAAACCTTCCGGGCCCTTGGAGTAGAAACGTTTATAACATAAGGAACGAACGTCCGATTGACGTGCCGTCAACTACATTGAATTTATTTTTTCAAGATGGTTCTTATGGAATACTCCAGTTGTGGTTTGGACACAGCTAGAGTACGGTCGGGTTGGTTGTAGCTTAATAACCAACCGGGCCCCTAAGACGGAAAAGACAATAACTCTCAGACCGGGTGTCCGTATGAAACACCATCTGTCGCGTTGAGTTCATTTTGACGAGATGGAACATGAGGATACATCACCTATGGACTTCGTGATAGTTAATGTATCGAACCCCCTTTTACTCGTGGAGTGGACCCTCCTGGAATCAGGTACGTTGTGTTCAGGAACCCTAGAGCTGGTTGTGACTACGATGTCTACCGTACTAGGATCCTCAGTGGGTTCGACGATGATGACTACCGTACTTGGATCCTCAGTGGGTTCAACGATGATGAATTTCGTAATAGGATCCTCCCTCGGTTCGACGACAACGTCTACTATTCTAGGATCCTCCGAGGGTTCGACGACGACGTCTACCAAACTAGAATCCTCCATGGTTTTAACAGAAATGCCTTCTGTACTAGGATCCTCCGTGGTTTCGACATCGATGACTTATATACTTGTATCCTGAGTGGCTCCGACAGAGTATTTGGTCTTGTATCTTGAGTGGGTCAGATAGCTTGGCTGGTCTAGTATCCTATATGGGTCTGACACCTTGGATGAATCAGTGACTAAATCTAATCTTCCCTATCACTGTACAAAATATGTATACCTGTGTGAGCTGAGTCTTGTTTTTCAATCATTATCATTGATGTTATTGACGTGCTTTCCAGTGTGAACTGGGTTGTGCTTTCTTGTACGGACTGGGTTGTGATTTCCTGTGTGGACTGGGTTGTGTTTTCTTGTGTGGACTGGGTTGTTCTTGGGAATGAGAGTTGGATCCGTTTGAAATTGATGACTTAGTTATATGTATGGGAATACCTATGTAAAGTCAGATGATACTTCGTGATTTTATCTTTCCGTTTTGGTTTATCCTTAGTGGATTCTGAGAGTACTTCAGGGGTCTTGAGGTCCCTACTGATTATCATATACTCAACCATGCACAGGTTATGCCTTCACTACGGTGTGTTGGATGAATACAGTAGACAACACTGATCGAGGTGGAGGCTTGTGGAGCTGGATGGTACCCAAAGGTGGACCACTTGGCGGGACGTACATGGAGCCGATAGCCGGACCTGAGGATATGAGGTGACTATTTGTATCCACCTTTCAGGTGGAATTTCCGGAGGACAACTCGGTGTTGCTGTTTTACTTACTACTGTTGTACTTTCCTTTCACTTGTACTGCACATTCAGTTGGGTTTGTATACTATCTCATTTACTTTCCAGTACTTACCTTATACCCAGTTTTATATAGTGCTTACTTCACTTGCGTACTCTGTTGTGTTGTTTACTTTATAAAGGCAATGCCTTCCCTTTTTCGGGATTTACGCCTTTGGTACCAGTCTCCAGCCCCTAGCCTATGGAAGGTGGGCTTGGGGTAGTCACAGCACAGGCCCTGAGGACGGTTCGTGACAGGATTTGGTATCGGTGGAACATTTAGTTGACCTTTGTAAACTTGTTTAAGAAAACACTATTGAAAAAAATATTGATAAGCCTATGAAAAGAGATATATCATAGAATTTTTCTAGAGGATATAGAGAGTGGTTTACAATAAATTAAATCTCTATTTGGTAACTAAATGTGGATGTGAATCATGTAAAGAGGTATCGACCGGTAATAAATCAAAAAAGATGGCATTACGTTGGACTTGATAATCACTTGGTGCACAACAACAAGCCTTGCTAGAAGCCTAGTGTCACACACGTAAGGGATCTTTGTTGGAAATCATAATCTATTAGAAAACCATCACGAGTCACGTAAATAACAAACATGACTGATTATATGATCCACCACTATGAATATTGTTATGTACCCTATTCTTATGAGTTATAGTCTATAGAAGGAAGCCATATTTAAAAGATTAAAGTGGAACGTGATAGATAATATATTTATATGAAACCAAATTGGATGATTTTTAGAGTGACAGATAATGTGATTATTCATAATTAGTTATCAAATAGATTTTATTAAGTATTTCCCCCTTAAAGAACTATCAAATTAACTATAGAAGACAGTGATAAAGTTCATTTAGAGTTTTATTGGAGGATAGTATTAAGGATAGATGATTAGGATTACAATATGTTGAGAATTTTGAAAAAATAACTCAAGAGAATGCCCCAAAGGAATGTGAAAATGATTTATGTGTATAGAAAAAAGGAAAATATAATTTATGTGTTGAGAAAAATAAAAAGATAAAATATCAATATATGCGAATATAGGTCTCCATAAGGAGTTATCAATGGATTAAAATTTTAATTTTTGAATTTATTGGAATTATAAAAATCAATATTCTTGGGGGAATGCTTGTGAATAGAATAAAAAAATATGGCATGACTAATGGTCAAACTGCTAATGATAAGGAGAGAAAAAATGACATATAAAAGGTATGGGACGTTATATTAGTTTTCTTATGTTAAATAATAGAATCATGACTAAATTAATGTTGATAAATATTTCGACAGGAGTCATATTTTATATTTCACAAATGAGGTATTAACGAAAAATATGATGAATCCTAGTTAATGGTTTAAGAATGATGTAGAATGATTGAAGAGTTTGTATAATGTAATTCCAAAATTATGTTATATGAATCATGAAATTTATATGTATTTTTCAGTATATGTTTTTATATAATTATTTTCAATAATTTCTTGAATAGTGCAGATGGACTATATTTGTGATTTAATAGAAAAGTGATATTTTATCTAATTCCCTTGATTAATGGATGATAACCCTTAATATGTTCCAAAATTTGATATAACGATGTTGGGGTAAACATATTATGGATATGAATAAAATAAATTTATAATTACTAATGACATTTTAATATATTAATGATTTTTAAAAAATGTATGTTAAATTATAATTTATGGAGTTTACATTATTATTTAATTTTTCCAGTATATAAAATAATTTTCTATTTTATTAAATTAATGAGGATGTATGTATGTTTTCATTATGGTTTTATGGTAATTATGGTCCTCACCATGTTTCAAGAATCGATATGATCAATGTACAAACATATTTTTCATGTGCCCATTAAGGGTTACATAATTATTTATAATAGATTAAGGTGAAGTTGAATTTCGGAAATTTAGTGACCCTATTTATAAATTTTATTTTTTTAAGGGTCATAAGTTTATCCTTTTATGGAATGGATTATGTTGAATGTTTAATGAGGTTTTATAGATTAATGTATTATTTACCCATATAAATATTTCTAAATAAGATGTGATATCCTTTAATATATTAATTAGATATATATGGAATTATATATAATTTTTATATCGATATTATGATCCAATAGTAGTTCATTCATAAAAACATCATATTAATTTCATAAAGTGAGAGAAGATGTGAAAATTGATCTAATTACCACCAAAGGATGAGATTGTGCTCAGAAAACAAAATGAAATATTTATAGTATATCCTCCAATGAAAATTAAAAAACATTAGGAAACCTAGATTTTGTTATAATATATTTCCATCAAGCATTTCGTTCTCTCTTTTTGATAAGGCTTTTTATTATCTCCTGTTATGATGTAGGCTTTCACAATGATATTTTCAAATGTTAAATCCAATTTTTGAGAGAAGATGTTCAAATTGATAGGATTCAATTTATTTAAGGGGGTATAACACAACAACCCCTAATTTTGTAAAATATATTATCTCAAATAAATATTATATTTTATATATTTTTTGTTACACATAATATCGAGTTACTATGAACCGAGATATACTAAGTGTATTATTATTTAAACGTGACTATAAGAACATATTTTTAAAAAAATTAGTTAACAATAGTAATAAAAAATAGTTTATATTTAAATATAAAGTGTTAGAAAAAGAAAATTTATTTATAATGTATAATTTATCTATAGGTAGACTCATTATATTCATTGAAATACTTTCTTCTCCATAGAATATTTTTTGTCAATAAATAAGAAAATTATGCTTTTAAACTTTTAGAAAAATAATTTGTTAAAATTAAATTAATTTTTAAAATCACCATGTCAAATTTATATTTTGGTTATTTTTTGGTGTTTTTCTAAATTGATTATGTGTTATATGAATAGTGACAAATACAAGTTTTTATTGAAAATGGGATTTTTTCTATTAATTTATAAGGTCGAATTTGTGTTAATATGGGTTAAACATATCTTAAATTTTATATCAATAAATGCAATTTATCTTTACGGATTCAATATCATATTTAATTTTGATATGAAATCATTTTAATCTTTGGAGGCTTTTCCCCTCAGAAAACAATTTTTTTATCACATCTACAAGATTAAAATTAAATTAAAAATATCCACTTATTTGAATAGAATATTAAAGAATGAAATCCATATATGGAATCATAATAATTTATAATTTCTAATATGTTCACCATAATTTGTGTCCATAATTAATAGTACAAATATAAAATATTATTTAACATGGTTATCATTAAAACATGTTTATCAATGATTAAAGTAATACGATAAAAGGGTAAAATGACATATATATGTATCCAAAACCAATTTTATGGACATGTTTCAATCTTATAAACCATTAATTATATTAATGGCCAACTGTTTTTTCCTTGTGGAATTTTAATGAGTGGGTACACCTATTTTATTTTAAATATTACAAGTGTGAGACCCAACTCACATATAAAAGGACATCCCCTCTCCACTCATATTCACACTTCCCAAATAATTAGAGCATATATTACACTTAAAAATCACATCCATCCCTAAATAAGCATATAATTTAAAGCTTTTTTTGGCCAAAAATCATTTCTTGGTAGGCATTTGTGTGAAAACCAACAGAAGTTGGCCAAAGAAGAGGCAATGTCCCCAATCGAGTGTTTTGTTTTATTTCTTCCTTAACAAACATAAATTTTTATTATAAAATAATTTAATAATAACCTCAGTATATTAAAAATACTGATTAGTTTTTATTTTATTTTCATGACCTATAACTCCCTATACTTCCATCAAATGGAATTCAAAAACATCATTCGTGTGTATGAGGGACTGATGCCTCATGAATTAATGTAAAATTTTTCCACCGTCAATTCTCATGACTTGATATATTGCTGGATAAAATGATATAATATATATATATATATATTATATTTTTATACATATGAAATTTTTCTATGACATATACCTTCTTTCTTGAAATTTATTTGGAATATAATAATGTTGCTTCTATATACAGTGGACTACTACCACACAATGTGATGTAATTCATTCAAGGTTTACATGGAAGGTGATAAAGATGGTTTTAATAAAAAAATGATATATATATATATATGAAATAAAATAAATTAAAAAATGTAATATATCATTTAAATTTCTTTATTTATTTCCCTCAAAAAATGGAAATTATGTTCATGAGTACGTACGACCTACTGTCTCCATGAATGATGCATTACATTTTAGATCTATAATTAGTATGGAAAATACCAAATAAATATAAAATAAATATATATGAAATTAATAGCATTTATAAAATGAATGATATGATGTATCTGTGAACAATGTGCGATGAACACAAATGAAAAATAAAAACATTCACATACAAAGAAAAGTAGGTATTGCATGAAATGTGGCATTAAGAGGAAATTGTTAATAAACTGGAAATAAAAGGTCAAAGTAAAATTGTTATAGGGTATTATGTATCATATTACAATTGAGTAATAGATTTATAATAGACCTAAATGTTTTATACATGAGGTTTGAACATGTATGAAATAAGTCAAGTCATAATTGAAGGGATTTCCATTTCATCATTTATATCTATAAGACCCATATCTTATTCTCCTTGTGTGGTGGAAATAATTACATGTTGAAATGATATATCATGAATATAATTATTTTAATTATATTTAATGTTTCTTTTGATTATATTATTTAATGGTAACAAGTAATCTAAATACTACCAAAGTTGCAATGGATTTTTGTCACAATTTTTATTTTTAAAGACACTAGTTATGTTATGCACCTACCTTTCTTTTATGAGGTGTATATATCTCCCATTTGACAATTTATATCCCGAATATAAATAATATTCATAATATTTAAAATTATAATTTTTTTTATTTTTTCAATTGAATTATGATACAAATGCTACCAATGTCGTAATTATTATGTGATAAAATTTCATTATTAGTCAATATATTTTATAATTATGATTCCAATGATAAAATATTATTATATATATCTAATGATACTCGTCTATTTTACTCTAATGTTGTAATTCATTAATATTTCATGTAATATTTCCATTTTCTTGCTCTTTGGTACATACAATTATGAATAAACTAGTTAGAGATGACATATCTCACTTATGTAGGATTTGTTCATATGTAGTAGTTTACAAAGGAATTATACGTAAACATTTTTGGAAGGGGTTATTAAGTTATGTAATGAGTATTGATATATTAATATTTAATATTTATATATGATAATTTTGGATCTTTACAATCCTCACAGATGAATTTAAAACACAATAAAATATTGAAACTATGAAGGTAAAAATTAGGGGAGGAAATAAAAGAATCAAAAAATGTGAGACCGCAAACTAGGAGTAAATAATGATTAAAGATAAGTTGAAGAAGAATAATTGTAAACATGTGGTGAATAAATGGATATATTAAATAGTATTTATACCATCATGTAAAATACACATAGAAAGCCAAGTACTAAAATGAGAGAACGTCAGGGCAGTAAAGATCCCTTTAATCCATATATAAGTTTTTCTAATACATTCATTGTACCTATAGTATCAATATAATTGTTGAAACCCATAAAATAATGAATGTAAAATGGTAATTGAAGAACTATATAAGGGGTATGTCTCTTTGTAAATTAATTTTTATGAAATTATATATATATATATATATATATATATATATATTCATCACATAAAATTTAACACTTACACATAGATTTATTATTAAAAATTATCATTGAAATAGAATCTTCTCAATGGATTTATCATTTTGATGAGTAAAAGGACATATAATAATACATATAATTCATGAATAAGAATTACAAAATTATATGGAATATATGATTTTTTTTATTGTATAATCTATTCTATATTTAAATCCTTTTGGATCCTTATATATAATTAAATAATTTGTACTTATATTTGGGGCATCAAGAATACATGTCAATTTGGGTAATTACCCCATGTCATAATATCATAAATATAATGTATTATTTTACATCACATTATATTCATGTTGTAATTAGGTTTCAATTTAGTTTTATGGATAGAGGAAACATAATAAAGTAATATGCTCTCTAGAATTTCATAGCATCCCTTTTTCTATATTGTTTAATGATAGATCATATAAGGGTAAATCCAAGTCTTCTATAGTATTTAAGGGCTAATATCAAATTCATATAGAATACAATAACTTTTTCCAGGGATATGGAGATATTATCATAAAAAAATATTGAGTAATGTGAATATATAACATAGTTATTTTAATGGATTATTTAGATAAGAGGTAACATAAGGGTATGTCTGCATTCATCCTGATATGGTATTCAATCATTAATGCATTTTGTAGAAAATAGTAATGACTACTACTACAAGAAATCATAATGTATGTGTGAAATTTTTATATTATCATCTTTTTTTGATGTCTAGTGAGATGTGTCTATTAAATCATTTTATTTTTGAATTTGATTTGATACCTTATCAATAATAAAGTCTAGATCGTAGATAAATTTTAAATTTAAAAAGTTTTCCCCAAAAATTTACATTTTGGTTTTATTGAAGGAATAAAAAATTGCGCAAAAAATTAATATCATTCCTAATTAAACATGAGTTCATGAACATAATATGAATGATTTCTTCTCCCTCATATATATGTTTTTACGTAACTTGAAATGGACCCATTATATTAAAAAATCTTATCATAATAATATATATTTTCCATCAAGTAAAATTTTTCTCTCCCATTATTCATGTAACACAGACCCTTTGATTCATGAACATAACATTATTGGACATATATTCCTTTCAAATGAACATTGGAAAAAAATTCATGTTTTCTTAATACTTCTGTGTTTGAACTTCTGACATTCAAACATGCCCTTATCTTAGAATGTTTCTTACATTTTCATTAAATATCACATAATTTACTGAATTTTGAAAAAAAAATCCACATTTAAACTCAATTTATTGTAAATGGATTCAAATTAATCCTATAATATTTTTTTCAAAATCCTTAAAAGAATGGAATTTATATAATATTATTTCAATGATAACCTACAATTCCCATTTTCTCTTAAACATTAGAATCTATTAAATAAAAAATATAAAGAGATATGAAACTATAAAAATATCATTATATTACATTATATTTATTATAACACTGAGATATTTTATTATATATCTCATTTAAATAAATATAATTTCATTGATAGCTTCTGATACTCAAAAATCCAAGTTTAAATGAACTATAATGTAGAATAACGTTATAACCAAGGTGTTAAATTCATGGGTATGGATAAGAATATCTATGTTATTAATAAATTTATAGAATTTTATAATATAATATAATTTTTTATCAATTGTATATAAATGATAAGAACAGTATTTTTTTAAAACCTATGTGTTTTCCGGAAAAAGTTTTTATACATTCAATGAGTTCATATATTAATAAATTAAATTGTTTAGTTTTGGTTAATGATTTTAATGAAATTTATAAGTTATATATTCAATAAAATGTTGAAAAATTCATATATTATTTTTGTTGGGATAAGATAATAATAAACCTAGTTTTATTCTTAAAACTGACTTTTTCTAAATAAATGTTATTTCTTATTTTAGATGCTTATTTAAAAATAAATTTTTACTAAATATATAAATTAAGCAATGAAAAGTTTGTTAAAAATTTTGACTCATGAGGATAAATTTTGTAAATATATCCCATTTTTGGTCAATATTAACTGAGACCATAGTTATATTTTCTCACATTAGTAATGGTAAAATGGGTAAAATTGGTATAATAAATTAAGACAATGCATTAAAAATTATCATACCCTTGAATTAATCCAATTTTATTGTTGGAGTTCTGTAATATCCATCCACTAAATAAATATATAGCCACTTGGATGCTTATTTCATAGAATATGGACTTCATGTAAATTTAAGTAAATAATAAATATTAAATGTAACACTTTTGATTTAAATATCTCTTAAATTTTTACATATGGAAAAAAGAGAGGATATCATAGGTAGTAAATGATTATTTTTAATATAAATTATTTGTTATCATATTAATTTTTTTTATTTTTTAGTTACTGAATAATTAAAATATATTATTTTGAACTAAAGACATAATATTTATTAAATTAATATAATGATAAAATAAATGAATAAAAATATTTCATTTAATACTATTGAAAACATTATTCAATTATATGTTTCTTTTAAAATATATATGACATATTAGGTGTTTTTCAAAATATTATATTTGAATTTTGTCATGGTCAAGATGTATTTAATGTCAAATTAAATGAATAGTTCAAAAATTAACAGTAATGATATTTTATAACATAAATTTTTTTATTAAATGTGTTAAAATTCTAAAACATATAATATTTGAAAAAGTGAATGGAATGTGATTGAAAATATAAACCATGGTACATTTAAAAGCCATTTTTTAATATATGGTATCTTTGTTAACACCTTAAATAAATTAATTTGCGTTTTTTTAAATTTTTATTAAAAATTAATTTATTATGTTTTAATCTTTTTGGAATTCCATGTATTTTATTTCCATCCCTTATATGAGGATAAAACTTATTTCTCATATTTAACCACACAGAGCCTTATTGCACAATAAAACCATATAAATTTTTTTAATAAACACCCATATACACATTAATGTGGTGTTGGACTTCCCAAGAGACCAACACAAGGATTCTAAACTAGAGATCTAGATTAATTCATTCAAAGAAGATGTTATCTTCTAAACCTATCACTTTATTTGGATTCTAATTTTACCTACTATAAATTTATTGTATTTTTAATAAAATAGTAAATTAATTATCCCAAATATAGTTAATATTTATTTTGTTTCTAATACCACCATTATTAAAACTATTTC
This sequence comes from Viscum album, assembly GCA_963277665.1. Lineage (NCBI taxonomy): Eukaryota > Viridiplantae > Streptophyta > Magnoliopsida > Santalales > Viscaceae > Viscum > Viscum album. The sequence continues at coordinate 1,791,271,766 of OY728146.1, forward strand.
TCAGAAAATTGGAAGTTAACTTATCACTCTTCGGTATATGTGACTTAAAATCCCCATATAGCGATAGAATTCAGCTTTCATCACTATATTTTATGGATGGTTATTATGATGGGTTTAATGTTTATATATGATATTTATAATATTATTATTCTTATATAATGATGATATTATTTCTATCATGTCAACTTATAATCACTTAGAAAATGATAATGTCATCCATGGATACGTGTAGACAACCCCCTCTATAAAGCGATGTGGTAAAATTTTAACTTTTCTTCATTAAATAAATGGTAATAAATATAATTTTGAATAAAATATATTATTTATATGATATAATAATAATTTCCAAAATTTTAATTATTATTTACATTTATTTTTTTTCATCCGTTGAAAAGTGAAAACTAGGTTCATGCATATGTATGGCCCACTATCGCTATGAAGAGTGTCATTCATTTTCCGATCTATAAATTTATGGATGAATTTAAATATATAAATATATATACACAATATATACTATATTTATATCATTATTAACATTAGGAATATTTTTTAACCTACATCAATTTATGAGGACCAAAATTATAGAACCAAAATATACATGAGAAAATATGGAATCATTACATAGAATAGTGATTTTCATAAAGATTTGTTAATGAACTTGTGATTGAAGGATATAAGTAGAATCAAATATTTTATGATATATATGAGTACAGTTATGGAATATATTTATGACAACTATCTATTAAATATACATTATGTATGAACATGTACTAAGGTTTTTAGAGCTGAGGTAATGGTTTTACGTTACAATCTCACTGTTTATAAATATTTTTTATGATTATGTTTATGATGAATGTATTTTATGAATTATCCCTCATGAATCCCTTGAGTTTTCTTATTGAATATTTATTTATAGAGAATTAATGTTTTATTATCATTTTCATATCATTAATTACTCAATATGCCAAAAGAATGTTTTTAAGGAAAATCAACTATATTTATCGCTTCTGTAGAAAATCATATCTCTTCAATGTCCATGTCTTCTAGAAATGAAATCATGAATATTTTCAATATTATTATATTATTGGATAAATTCATTTTAACCCATGTTAGAATTTATGAAAAATGTTTTAAAATGAATCATACATCCTTTTTTTAAAATGATGTACATTTGATACCTTAATGAAATTTTAATGGAATCTTTTTATACCATGTATGGAATAAAAATAATCCACCAAAATCAAGATAGATCAGTGATTTAAAAAAAATTTAACTATTTCAAAAGTTATTTTTATGTAAAGTATTTTCCATAATATATGGTGAAATTATATATTTTAAAAATTTTATGTCAAAATAAAATGATTATTTCCACATGAAATATTCCAGATATATTTTATAAACACATTTTCATCTATAATGATATCCAATGATGTCAATATATTATTAAGAATATATACGATCCCAATATACTATCCATATTCATGAGTTTGATGTATTATTATTATGATTACCTTTGGTTGATTCTACAAAACTCAATTCTTTTACCAAAGTTATTTATATCATGTAACCCATTTCTTTTCAATGGATTATGCTATGATAAAATTATGAAATGATTATGAATCGAGATTCCTTCTCTTGGGTTAGGATATGATTAATGATTCATCAACTTGTGGTGAACATGTGTATGATTTTGAATTTGTGATATCTAGTCTGAAAATTATATAGCCCTCAAATTAATTTGGTAAATATTGATATCTCATGAGATAAAGAGAAATACAATGTGGAGTGACCCATGTCTAGTAAGGGCCCCTATAAACTATGATAGTCTTGGGAGTGATCATTGTATACTATGATTATTTGGTGAGAGAAACCAATCCACTAAGATATTTTTGGTAGCAATACTTTACTATTATGGAATTAATATTTTATTGTTATTTTTAAGACATAAACATTGTCATTATGTTAATTGTATTCTCCCAGGAGATATTTTCTTTAAGTCATTAATGATTTATTAATTCATAGCTGCCAATTTTTATTCCATGAACCATTATTATGATATATTATATATGATATATATATATATATTTTATGGTAATAAAATTTGATTCTCATTTTATTGTAACCTTACGCTCATGTAATGTTTAAGTGATCATTTATATCTCCCTTGTCTACCCTTTCAATGAATTAGAGTTCACCAATTCATATGTTTCCTTTCGACACATTATTAATGGAGATATTATATATGATATTTATAAGAAGAGTCAAAGTGAGGAAGAACATAATAGAAGATGATATAGTTCACTTATAAAGTAGTTATTTATATTTATAATATTCTAACGGTACTAGACTTATAGGATTTTATCATGGGTATTTATTTTCTATAATGAATAATAATCAACTATGATATTGTATTTATTTATGATTTTTTTCAATATAGGGGGTATAATAAAAAGGTATAGATTCCTTCAAAAACTATGATGAGAAAAAATATTAAGTATACAGAGGATAATCATATGTATAAAAGAATTTCTTCTGTTTTGGTAAAAAATGAGTTTGGTTTTCCTAGAAAACCACCCAAGTATTAATTTAAAATTTAGTTGTGGTTTTTAGAATCTATTAATCTTGATGTAATAACCCAAAAATTACATTGTTAAGTTTATCATTACCCTTATTCTTGTTAATAGTTAGTGTCCCCGTACTGAGAACGTAGATTTAAAATATTATGTTATATTAATTGTTAAATCCCATTTTATTTGTGACCCATTATGAAATATTTTAGTAGATTATGACCATGAATGATGAAATCAAAATATAATGTATCATATGTTTAAAAGAATTTTTCATTATTTTGATATATATTTGATGATTTAATATGATTATATTATTTCCCACTATGATAATTTCTTCTCACATTATTCTTTTTGGTTATATGGAATATCTAGAACATGAAGGAACTATGTTAATGATGAATTTAATAGATAGTAAAATGATTTTATTCCATGGAAACCAAATGTTATAGGATACGAAAAACACAATCAAAATTTTATTCTTACACATCTTTATCAAGATGTGAATTATAATGAACTTCTAAAAGGGGATAAGAGAGAATAATGTTTTGATGAGAGCTTTATGAGGCATCAAAAACATTTTTCATTAATCTTATGATACACTAGTTTCTGAGTAATATATCAATACCATTGAAAATATATTTTTTATTTTCATTTTTTAAGATGATTTGAAAGTCATTTTGGGTTTCAATAATTTTAAAGGGAAGATTGATCAATGGTGGAATCTTAACATGGACCCACGACATCATGATGAAATTGACAACATGTAGTGAAATGAGATTAATTAATTATTATTCAATATTATTATTCCTCGTATTATTTGTAGAAACATAGAGAAGGAATTCCATGAGCTAAAACAAAAGGATTATCATTATTTTTATGCATGATGAAACTTTTAAAAGAAATGGGATGTAACATATAGGTACTAGTAATCAACCAGAATTAAGTTGGATTTATTAATATAGGAATTAAAAAATTTTCTAAACCTTTTATCCATAATGGACATCTATAGCTATAATGAATTCAATAGATGTAGTATCAATAGAAGAAAATGATATTATAGTGCTCCCTCTACAACTTGGTTTTAATATAAAGAGAAATATTTAATTAAATGGATACTCTAAAACCATAGAGAGAAGAAGATAATCCTTCATTTGGGATTTATTTATAGAAGGAAACATATAGAAAATTGTTTTAAAGTAATTTTTTATTTTTTATTTATTGAAAGGAAGTATATCATGAAAACAAATGTCGTATTGATGAGTATCGGTTATCTTGTTTTGAAAATATAATGAAATCGATACATAATGAATTACCCACACTCTATAGTTTCAAATTAAAGTACAATGAGAATTCTGATAACTGGTTATTAAATCCTATGGTTAATAAAAAAATTAACTTCAACATCCTTTTTAGAAAAGATAAAAGGCAAATATCATGTGATAACTACATCTGTTAATGGTTGTGAAAACAATTGGGAATGTCACACATATAATACACTATAGAACAATCAATGTAATATTTTAATCAATACATATTAACTATTTTATATCATAATAATTTTATATGAGTATAAAATTGAAAGAAAAAATAGATATTGGATAATTAATAAAAAACCATTAATGGTAATGTGATTCAATATCATGTATATGATTATTCTCTAATAAATTTTTATGGGAATCATGTTATTCTCTATATTATGGTTTTTTTTGTGATGTTTTACAATGATTAGACATCTCTAAATACATCCCTCACTGATTTTGGAGAATGAAATGTAAAATTGGATATTACAATCCAACCAAGGGTTATATTTTTATTCAACAATAAATATGAACCTATGTGGGATGTAACATTCATTCTATGGTTCTAGATTACTTTTAAATATGTATTTTTGTCTCATATAATTGATAAGTGATTGAACATCAATGCTTTGAAAATTATTTCACAATTTTTAGTTTATTTATTTAAGAGTTGTATTTCCTTCTATGAAATCATGAGGATGAGTTCTCAAGGGACTAATACCCAATTCTACACCAATTTAAAATTATCTAAACATAGTATCCCCAATTGAATAATTTGAATTTACAAAGAAAAAATAGAATAATCTTGACAATTGATTCATAAATCCATGTGCATCACCTTTGGGTGAACCTATTCATCATGTAAAAAAGTATGATGGATTGATGAAACTGTTCATTGATTATGAAGAACTCAACAATATCACAATTAATAAAAAGTAATTATGGCCTCCTATTGATAATTTTTTGGGTTAATTACATGGAACTAAATATTTTTCCATCATTAATAATCATCTTAGATGTCATCAAATGAGGGGAATGAGGAAATATAAATCCAACACAACATTAATTACAAGGTATAGATGCTATGAATATATTGTGGTATTATTTGGTCTTAATAATGCCCCTATAATATTCCTTGACATAATGAATATATTATTTAGAGATAAAATTGATAATTGGGTGATAGTAGTTATAGTCAATATTCATATTTATTAAATAATAATGGAAGAGTACGGAGACATCTTGATGATTATATTGTAGACCCTAATAAAAGAGAATATATGTTAAAAATTAAAAAATAGAGAATTTAGGCTGTACATTTTTCATTTTTTTCTCAAATATTTCATGAAAGGGTATATATATGGATGCATCAATGATAGAAGTTGTCGAATGTTGAACCAAAATAACCACTACAACCTATATCCATATAATGCATGTTTTTTTTTTGAAAATATTGGTTCTTTTTAAAGAATTTATCATCACTATAAAGTATCACTCCCCATGTTACCTCAAAAGGGAACCCATTTACATTACACATAATAATATATTGAAAATTTAAAGGAACATAATTGAAGGTTAATCATTTTTCCTATTCTTACATTACCCTACTTTGGTGATTGATTTGTTATCTATCATAAAAATTAGTGAAAGAACTTGGATGTGTACTCATAAAGATTCATATATTTATATATGTAATGATAATATTTATTTAGAGTACATATTAACTAAAAAATAGTTCAATATTTAATAAATAAGTTTGTTATATTTTATAAATGGTTATGGATTCTCAGTACACTACCACATTGGGAATGAAAATAATGTAGAAGATACACTAAGTCAAATTAATTTGGATATATTTTCTTGATGACGATAAAAAGATTTAAAAAATATTTTTTTATTTAAAACGTATGTATCATTAAATATTTAATTAATGTGAGAAATCATATCTTTTACAAATGAGTGTCCAATGATCTATCCATGTTAGGGATAAATACTAATACATGAAAAATGATGAAATATAAAAGAATGTTTGAAATTTTGTTGAGATAAACATTGATTTTGATGGAATTATAAGACTCATGAAATGTGTATATGTTCAACCATTCCATATTTTCAGAAGGATTTATTTGATGAATCTTGTAGTGCATCAAACTCAATTCATCCTCGAATTATTATGATAAAGGGGGATTTAAAAAAGTTTTTTCTAGTAGGATTGGGATAATGGAAATATTTATGAGAATGTATCTTAGTGCATGGTATATTATCAATTTAAAGATAAGAGACAAAAGTCTATGGGTATATTGTGACTATTACCCAGACTACAATTTAAACGAGAAAACATCACAATTTATTTTGTCTTATAACTCCCGAAAATAACTAAAGGCCATAATTCTATTTGAGTTTTATCCAATCTCTTTAATTGTAACCACGAATTATTTTAATCAATGAAAATTTATATTTTGATTATATTTCATCTATATATGTTATGAAATTGATAAGGTTTATAAGGGTGAAACATTCTATTGTTTCTAATTGGGATATGATGTTTACATCAAATTTGTAATAAGGTATTTAGCATGAACTAGATATATACATGAGTTACAATATTTTATATAATCCTCATGTAGATTATTTGACTAAGAGAACCGTTAATGTCTTATATAATATTCTAATATCTCATTCAATGGAATTTTAAAGATGTTGTTATTGTCTCTATCAACTAGTTTAGTTTTATAGCAATAATGTATTTCAACCGAGAATTCATATAGATCATTATGAATATTGTTATCGGAAAAATAATAAAACAATAAACTTCTAGTTTAATATTGGTGAAATAATTATATTTGGGAATATGAAATGTTAATAAATTTTATAATAAATCAAGAATAATTACCCTCACATCGAGACATTTTAGAGTCAACAGAAACGTTATGAAGGAAATAATTTATGAAATCTAGAATTTGAATTTGGTGAAAAGGTATATCTATATATTTGTTCATATTAAAATATTATGAGATTCAAAAATAAGGGAATGTTGAGACATGGTAATTTTTACCCCTTTTAGATTGTTGATCATGTAGAGGTGGTTGCTTATGAAATGAAGCTTCCACCTAATCTCTCTTTAGTTCATGATGTTTTACATGTATCTATCTAAAGAAGTTAGATAGTTAAAACTATGTATCTAAAAAAATCTAAGGTAATTAAATTAGAGAATTAAATTTCATATCAGTAAAACCTAGTAAAAATCATATGTTATAGTGATTAAGTGTCATAGAATAGGACGACTAAACTTGATAAATTTATCTAGATGAATTAAAAAGTAAAATAAATGACTATGGAACCTGATGATGTAATAAAATGGTGATATCTTATTTTTTATATCAATATAATATAATTTAAAGTGGGAAATTATTTTTATGGGTGTAATAATGTAATTACATTAAATATTATGATATATTTAATTCCAAATAAACATAATTTCACTAGTAGATTGTGATACACACAATTCTGAGAATAAAGGAAATGTAATCAATTACAGCATTATAAAATTGTTCTTAATTTAGATAGGGTTGAATAGTAATAAATAAATTATTAAATCATTACGTTATGTAATTTTATAAAATAAATTCATCATATATAAATTGATTATAAATTAAAATAAAAATTATTTGTATGAAATGAATAATTTTAATTTTAATTTAATTTAGGTGTGTAATGAGTTTTTATATTAATAAATTAAAATGATCACAATTATGGAATAATTTTTAAAAAATTAATATAATATATATTCCATAAACATTTTTAACATTAATCCTTTGTTTTTTAGGTCCAAGTGATTAGAATAATACCAGTTCTATGCATATTTTTTCTAAAATACATGTTTCATCCTATTTTGCATGATTATTATAAAATGAATTTATTAAAGTTATAGAAATTCAATTTTTAGAAATTTATTCCACATTTCGAATCCATATGACAAAATTTTGTAATTATTTCCTTTTTATTTATGTTCAATATGAATTGTAAGCATTGTAAAAAAATTTCACCTCGGTATAGGTAAAATGGGTAAAGTATGGATAACACATTTTTGAAAGGCATTAAAATTTTTATAAAAAATTATTTTATCTTATTTTAGGAGTATTTATAATCCATTAACATCTGTGTGTTGAATATAGGTACACTTGGTGCCACATTTTTTTGAATATGAATTTTATTTTAATTTAATAAATGAATAAATACAACATTTCACTCTATTAATGTAAATATCTAAATAAATATACATAAGAATAATATAGGTTAACTTTAGTTATAATTTTTAGATGATATATTATTTAATTTTATCATGTTAATTTATTTCCATTTATTAAATAATAATTACCATAAACACTTATGAAATAGCAACACAATATTTTTTCAACTGATAGAAAAAAATTTAATGGAATTTAAAAATATTGGAAGTAATAACATTAAAGTAACTTATTATGTTACATGGATTTTTTAAAAACACATTAAATGTTATGGATGTGTTAACATATTATATTAAAATTCTATATTTTTTTGGTGTCTATAATGTTAAATTAAAATTATATTCATATAATTGACATTAATGATATTTTATATTATATAATATATTATTATAAGATTTAAAATTTACAATAATAATATCTTCAACAACCAGAATTGAATGTGGTCGAAAATATCATACATTGTACATTTATGAGAAATTTTTTAATTTATGGTAGCATCATTAACCCTTGAATGTTGAATTTTTTTTGTTACTGTTAAGGGGAAAAATGAATAGGTTAATCGAAATTATATGGCATAAAATTTTATAAAACCTATTTAAATATCTTATATTGAATTTTTTTAGACAGTATAATATTTTTATTATAATTGATAGAAATTTTAATTACTTCTATTTTGAATGCATTTATTATTTTATAAACATTCAATAAATTCCATGTGTGTTCTCCCCCTCCCTTATAAAAGATCGCCCCTCCTTTATCTTCTTTAGTCCAAATTGAATCTTATATCATGAAGAATACTTTTCTAGTTATCACCTAAAAATATATATCCACATTTCAGAGGTATTTACCAACATGGAAACCCCTATGATCCTTAATGGGATATCTAAAAGTGTCCATTAAAAAATCCTTAACCGACTTAAACAATCACATTGTTTTTACTTCTTTTTTATCCACGTATAGGCTTATCGTATTTATTGTAAATTATTAAATTAAATATTATTAATATAATAAAATTTTATCATGATTATTGAACCATTATTATCCACCCTATTTCTTTTCAAATTTTAAGTAAATGTACCTCTCGTGTGTCTGTATGGATTATCATCTCCACGTAGCGATAAAATTCAGCTTTCATAAATTTTATTTATAGATAGGAATTATGGTTTAAATAATATATATATATATATAAGATATTTATTTCATGATTAGTCTTATATAATCATAATATCTTACCTACCATGTTTCCTTACAATCTATAGTAGAATTATAACGTCACTTGTGCGTATGTGATGACTTCCACCAAAATAAAGTCATATGATTCATTTTTCATTTATTCTCTACATGAATGGTAATAAAATGTAATTTATGAATATATATGATTTACATGATGTAAAAATATTATTTAATCGTGAGTTTTTATTAATATTTCCTTTCTTCTATTCATTATAATGTGAAAACAAAATTAATGTGTATGTAGGACCTACTGTTTCCATTAGTGGTGTTATTAATTTTATAATATATACTTCTTTGGATGAATATATATATATATATATATATATATATTATCATTATTAAGATTAGGAACATGATTGTACCATGATCATGGTAAAAGGACCACAACTATTGAAACGAAACAAACATTAAAAATAAAGTAGTTATCACCTATAATAGTGATTTTGATAATTAATTTTAAAAACAACACTTAAAAAATGTTCTTGTGATGCATTCACAACTAGGGATTCATGTCATCCCACCTCCTGGTGAAAATCAACAATTATTTGTTTCCCTGTATTCATATTTTTTAAATGTGGGGGACTTCAATCACATTAATCAACGATGTTGGCTCCTTGATCAAAACATGACAATACGATGTCAGTTACACCTTCCATGGATTCCTCCTTGAAACTCGTAACCTATTATGGTTCTCCAAGGTATATTTTATTAATTTTTTTAAAAATTTATTTTACTTACATCTTGTGGGGGACACAAACTAATTTTTCTTCTTCTATCTTGACAGGGAAGCAACCAACATTTTGGGATGGTTGTAATATCGAACATAACTGGGAATATTTGGATGTTGGGTTAGTTTGGAACCTATAAAGTCATATCCTATTGATGTCATAATCATTTTACATAAATAATATTTTTTATGTGACCTATTTCACCCCATGTTTTCCATGAGATAGTTTCCATTAGCGGTGATCACTTATGATGATATTTACATCTAGCATCCCATGTTTTTTATGTGGGGTAGAGATTCACTTTTTGGCCCATGGGTATAATGTCTTTTAAGGACCGGTGGTTCATAGTTTTAACATCTTACGTAAAAAACATGTAATAGATTTTATGTCTTGTGGGGTAGTTTGGGTGGTAAATTGTGTCAATATGGGGGAGTTGATCAGACAATAATTTTTGCTAATTTTTATCCTCTTGGGGGAATATGATCACACATTAGGGAATTGGTTAGGTGTGTCCCAAACGGAGAAGATCTTCACACCTAAGTGGTTTATGGAGTGTAATCTATGGGAGGAAAATTTCATACTTGAGATTTTATAGAGATATTTGGATGTGAGGATTTAACCAAAGGGAGTTGTTCTACCTACCTTTTTTAATCAATAGGGATAAAAAACTATGTAATTCACTACCACATTTTATGGGTGTGTGATAGGAACTGGTCCACACAGTTTAACATTATGCATTAAAGATTATTTTTCATGAAATGAGGGACAATGAAAGATGGTGGGGGTTATGAATATTGGATTTCTAGTGAATGAGTATCATCCCATGGAGGGGGAAGATGTGGTATCCCATGAAGGTTATTCATGGGGAATCATGTGCTCATTACACTGAGTAAGTATAGAGTTTATGGTCAAATGTAATGGAAGTTGTTGTGTTGATTAAGTTGAGTTTTACACCATGAATAATGGACATGGATGGGATACACTCAAATAGATACCTTATAAATGAATTATTATGATAATGAAAAAGTACTCTCTACTGAGATAGGTAATTTGTTTTTCCTTCGTAATGCCACCTATAAGGAATATGTGTCATATATCATACTAATTTTTGAGGTGCGTGACATAGAAATTATTGTATAGGAGTATAAATCTAGAATCCTGACATTAGGGTTCCTATGATTATGTGAGAGATGAAATAAAGATTATATTATTAGGAGAAATATATAAGGTATGGGACAAGGATTCTCTTTAAGAAATGTGGGTGGACACAAGGGTTGGTGGTACCTGTCACATGGATATTTAGTGTGTCTTCCTACAAGTTCAAGATTGGTATAGGGCCCCCAAACATTAAACATTTATGAAAGGGTGTTGGATGAAATAAGGTGTCTTTAATAGGCCTAGAGGATGGGTTCTATAAAATATTGGCAATTAAAAAAATACATGGGTCTTGAAAAGGAGCATTTTTCGTGAAATAGTGTTACCATACTTCAATATAAATTTTTTTCCCATGAGTTTGGATTCATGAAAGATAATTTTCTCATGATACCCCAACAGCTACAATGGGAATTATTTTTATATGTTTTTAGTGGTACCTCATGAAGGGAATATCCACAATGGGATGTGGTTTCAAAAAACTCATTGGAGGTGGGTTTATAAAGGAAAACATCATTTGGAAATCCAACTCATCTCTTTCACAAGAAGCTTCTGAGTTATAAAAAATAAGATCTTTTATCAGAGGCATAAATCTCACATCCCATTAAATTTTAGACATGGAATGGTTTTAATAGGCCCAACATAGGCACGATAATCAGTTTCGCGATAGTTGTAGACTTAAATAGAATGAAATTATCTTAAAAATGTGGTAGGGTTCCATGAATCAGAGTTAATTTATTCGGAGGTTAACGCCTCCATATCCTCATTGTAATTAACTTCAACAAATATGAGTTACATTTTTTAGGTGTTATTACCTCAATATTCGCATGATCAAGGAATTCCATGAACATGATCTATCTTTATATCATTTAAAATTCTCAAACCATTCCCTTAAGTGTATTTTTAATCCATTTTTTCCCAAATTTTCATTTATCTAACAAAAAACTCCACGAACATTCCCATGAAAAATTATTTTTAGTATAAAAAATTACCTATCAATGAATTGGATCTAGAAGGATAGTGGAGGGTTGTGTTTTATGGGAAGACATAGATAATATGTGATTAAAAGTCTATATTAATAAATTATGCTCTGAACCTGTGCATATATGTATGGGGTGTAGTTTTTTTAGTAGATCATGGTATTTTCATAAAGGAAATCTATATGCTCTCTTTTTGAGAAACTCTAGACCCTCATGGTCATTTTGTGATTTCAATCCTCACTACTCCTAAAACTGTTCTCTTTTCCAAACCATAATTCTATGAACAAACCTAAAAATTCATGAAAATTTCATGAACTCGACCTTTAAAAATTGACCTTCATGAAAAAGTTATAAATTTTTTGTAAATCTTGTATATAATAGCCAGAAAATGTGTTGAATCATTCAATTATTGAAGAAAGGATATAATGGCTAATATAATGATTGGTGAGAGATTTTGGATTGATTTGGATCATGGTTCATGCATAAAATTGATGATGAAGGCTCATCATAACTACCCATAGTGCAAGTTGCCATTTCATCGTGGTTTGGAGATGAAGGATGATGTGTTTATCTCCATGGACAATTTGGATGAGCCTACCTACTGGTTCAAGGGCATGTCTTGATAGTTTTGCTAGCATAGGGCTATTGGATACATCATTTTTAAGGACCATACATATCTTACCCATCATTCCCTACAAATCCTCATGATCATCATCGATGGGGAGCTGTTAAAGGAAGAGGAATTTCCACATCAATGTGAGGTCACCCATAAGGCAGACATGATAGACCATCTTAAAGGGTGGATGGATGAATATGACATGGGAATGGGTGGTAGCCTCATTGAATAATGTTCTTGGTCATACTAGGTATCACCATAAATTCATGAATTTAAAGTGGAACTAAATCTATTTATGCTCTGTTAGGAGTCATGGTGATCATAGTTCCATGTCTACCATAATTAGGACATAAAGCCATAACTACTATAAATGTGGTCAACCAAAATAAACACATTTCACCTACATTAAAGGGATTCCTAATTGGTTTGTGTGACCTCTACCAAATTTTAGAGATACCTATCCAGGGGTAGATTCAAGATGATTTCCTATTATTTAAGGATATTTTAGGTGACCAAGAGTATATTATAATGATCACAAGAATGTTTCATTACATATTCCAGGGGGTGTGTGACTAAAATCATGGGAAGAAGTACATCAAATTGAATATATGGTTATAGTAATTTATGATTGAACTAGTGGAAACATTTCTATGGAGTTTGTGCCTATTTTAAAGGGAATATAGAAGTGGAAAGGATCACTAATATGGGATAATCCAAGAGGATAGTTAAGGGATGTTGTGGGGATATATCATAAATCCTGGGGATCCTATGGTCAAGATGATAAGATTAATTGATTCATAAATCTATGGGTGGATGCTTCCAGTTTGGGATGCACACATGGGGATTGGTCGAGCAACATTATGTTGAAAGGGATGCCTGAAATGGGGAATTAAATCAAACAAGTCATCCATGTTCTTTCGAAGGTGTACATATCATTGTTACACATTATCTAGTAGAATACCCCCTTCAATTTGTGTGGGATATTCATATTTTTCGATGGTTGGGTCACAAGACCCATGGGGTGTATGAATATTTTTTTCCAATCTCCCCTCCATGAAAATACTTTCATCTTTCGATACATAACATCACCAGAAGTAACCCTCTCAACATGTCTCAGTGGATATATTTGTGAGGATTGGGCTGGGGGACCACTTTATATTTCACTTGATTCCTCTCATTATGATAACAATGAATCAAGATAGTATAGTGAAAAATAAAAAAAAATTCAATACTATAATACTTTCAAGGTGGGGGTACATATTGGTAGTGGGACTGTAATGTTGTCCTTGAGCCATATAGATGAAAATGTAATTCATTGTAATTCGGGTGCCTCCATCAACTAACTACAATGATTTATACAAGGGTATATTTATAGAACCACCCCTCATCCCTCTTGAAGTTATGTAATATTTTAATTGATAATGATTGAAAAATGATAAATGAGTTAGTTCCAGCTACTAGTACCTATGGGATCATCGACGAATATACAAAGAGATGAGAGAGAGAATATACCCTAGTAAAAAAGTTGAGGTGATAAATGTCTTGGTTATATAGGGAAGGTACCCTAAATAATAAGGACATAGAACATTGAGGAATATGTGTCATCATAGAAGAAGAGCCTGACTAGAAGGTAGAGTGGTGACATCAGATATAGTGATGTCTGTATTGGAATAGAAAGAAGCCTATGTGAAGGTTATAGAAACTGACATGATGGTCTTGGGTAAATGGAATTAGAAGAACAAAATATGCTTTAAATTTATTAAGATGTAATATTTAAAAGGTCATATGAAGTGATTATATCACTTCGATGTCCCAAGAGATGTTATTTTCAATGACACATGGGATATTGGGGGATTACATAGACAACTCACAACTCAACATGAGATAAGTAAGTGTTTCAAATCATAGGGGACATTCCTTACTAGGATGGGTCTCACTAGATAAGGTTTCTATATAGTATGGGATGAGGTGGGGTAATACATAATGGATCTAAAAAGGTTTTTACAACTATGTGTCATTACAAATCCCTCAACCATATGAGTGATATTTCTTCTAGGCATTCCTTCTCCCCTAGATCTCTCAACAGGGGCCCTCATTTTTCACATTCATCGACAAGATGGGTAAAATTTGTTTTCTTATAGAATCAAGGCCTATATAAAATCTATCAGGTATCTAGATCCTTCCATTGATTGGGTATATACTACATTATTATATGTCTTGGATACCACCAACATCCAAATACATATGGCTATCTCCATTTAAATAATGTCAGAATCATTGGGCACAAACTAAGAGAAGTTTTATAATAATCCTCAGGTTGAGGATGAGGGGGACCAAACCCTTTATGTTGTTGGAGCTATCCTTCACCCTGATTTTTTATTCATAGGAAACCATGTTAGTGAATCCATACACGGGGAAGCTCGTAACATCCAGGGTGTAAAAAATTAGAGAAATTTCCCCACCATAGGGATTACCCATGAATATTTCAGAGTTTCTATCAAGAATTTACCATTAATATAATTCTTCTCCCCTAGTAAACCCTACCAAATTTTATTTTTTCTCACTATACTCCATGCTCAGATGGACATATAATATTAATGGAATTTCAAACTATGTTTGGGTCTTATTTTCCACCATTGAAAATTGAGCAAGTAGAGAATAAATTTTAGGAAATACTAACATGAACTATTTTTCTTGAAAAGATGGTTAGAGAGACTGTGGTGGTTTTTCCAACCATGTGTATTCCATTGGAGGGAGTTACTGCAATAGAGGCCAAAATGGAGGGTATTTAAACAATGCTAGAAATAGGTCTAGATGACGGTTATATGATGACATTTAATACAATGGAAACATCGTTAGTAATGACTGCTAGAGATGAGGCATCAACAAAAGAGGTCAAGGTCAGGTCAGTAGTGGGGGTCATCAAAAAGTTCATGATGGAAGATACTTCCTCATAAGTGATTTGAGAGGTGGTTAAGGAACCAGTTTTAGATGAGGGATATGATGAGGACTCATTTTCAATGGCCTTGAGCATTAGCCCGCTAGAGGACATTGTTGTAGATGACCCTTCAACTCATGTATTAGAAATGTTCACATAGTATTATCCAGCACCACCTAAGTACATCAAGGATTTTGGCAGAGATTTTTCTAAAGTGAACTAAGAATATAAGAGATGTCATGGATGATGTTTTCAAATTTATTCAATCTCAATCTAGTGGCTGATCTTCTAAACCGGGTGATATATCTCCACCCTTGGATAGTAAACCTATGGACATTCAGTGAGTATTCTAGTGACCTCTACACTCTTTATGAAGTCTTTATCAATGAAGAAGAACATACTGAGTTACATGATTTTGATTTCCCCTAGAAAAAGTAGAAGGTTGTTGAAACTCTGGATTTTCAATTGGATGAAGAAGATATCACTCACCTAGAAAGAAAAATTTGTGAGATCATGTGGATTCAGTCACTTCTAAGATGAGAATCATATAACTATTGAGGGGTAAATTGGATGTGGATGAGGCTAAGTCTTTATAGCAAGATTCATTCGTGTTTAAGTTCTAGGGTGAAGAAAACTGAGTTTGAATCGGGGCTGATGAAGTTTGAACAGCTGTCAAGGAGGAGGTAGTTGATCTGGTTGAGGGAAAATAAACACTAGGGGATACTAAAAAATGGTTTTCTGAGCTCAAATTCCCAATCACTAGAATTGATCCATATATATTATTACCTTATCAAAAAATAGAGGAGAGGGTCCCACATTTGGATGACCTAACAGAATTTTGGAATGGTTTTTAAAGCTTATCCTAGGCTTCAAGGTGTTATTTTTTATACATCTCAATCAAATCGATAAGGGGGATAGTAAATACTATGTAGTGATGACTGGTCTCTTCGTACAAATGAATTTCATTCCCAATATGTGATAGTGAACAAGTGGGGTGATTACAAGGTCGTTGAATCATACATGAACCAAAATTGGGTGATGGAGAGTTTGAATCGAGATTCCCCGGATCTGGAACACAAAGGTGGGAAACTTAATAGAGGATGACTATTGACCCTTTTCAAATTAAAGGCTTCATAATCACATCATTAGTGATGAGGATATAAAAATAAGGGTTATCTATTAAACATATTCAAAATATAGTACCTAACTCCAAAATTAGTTACAATACTATTGGATCATTTACCCATGATGGTAAACGATCTAGTGTGGCCAAGAAACATTGTTGTTATATGCCAGTTTAGTTGTGGATAATGACTGGTATACGAACTGAAGGAGTTGAAAAGAGAGTGGATGAATTAAGGGAATGGTTGAATGGATATAAACAATTTCAAAAATACACCACCATAGATTTTAGTACATTGGGTTGGAATATCAGTGTAAATAATATTTGACTCATATTCCAAGTGGTGAGATCTATCAGATGTCGAGTGATTGTCGAGGAACATGAATGATACCATAGGTGATAACTGAAGGGGGAATGTGACTTCTCAGGTGAGGGTCTAAGATTTTTCACAGTTTTAAATTATGAAATGTGGAATATGTTCATATTGTTTAATGGAATATGGTGAGGATTATACATCATATAGTTTTCAATGACATTTTTTGGGACGTTCATTGCATATATTTGTGCCTTTTGGTAAATATGTGTGAAACATTTTAACCAAATCACATATAGGCTGGGTAGTAGGATGAAAGAATGGGAAATATTAGGGTAACACATGGGGAGATTATGAGAAATAGGGTGCTAGAAATTTTCATTGGCATTTTCCTCAACCAATGGGTTCAGTGAGGATGACCTCTGTTTTTTTGAGGCCTATGGAGGGACTTGCTGGCTATTTACATTTTGGATCACAACATTACTTTTTCCCAGGACGTAGAGAAAACCATATGGGATGGTTTTAAATTTTTATCATGTTTCTCTTTTGGGTTTTCAAACTAAAAAAATTACATTCCTCTTTTCTAAGGCAGGTTAAATTCATACCAGTCAGACAAAAAAGGTGCAAATAGTTTAATATCTTAATTCGTGGACCATAAAATGAAATTTTCTTTCGGTTGCATTGATTGGATAAAAAATTAAAATATATTTAATGATCATAATGCAGAGATCCGGGGATGTAAATAGTGTAAGGTTATAATTAATAGACCATAATTTGTTTTCTTTAACTAATATGTGTGGCATGGAAGAAAGGCTACGAAATGTGGATTAACATTCTAGTAGCCCGATGATGTCACATGGAACATATGGGAGACAAAGTGCACACAATTTAATGTCACGATTCTTGGTCATAGTATCCATATTTATGTTTTTAGAGTTCTTAACAGTAGGTGGGTGCCCCTAAAGGACATTTCCAGAATTATAGTGTGGATTCCTGGCATGAATTGAGGGCCAAGTATGCTCGGTGCAACATGATACATTCCCATGGTTATTTTTACATGGTTTTGCATAATGATTGTTGGACATGAGATCCTAGATTAAGATTATAGAGTTCAAATCAATGGTCAGAACCCATGCGTCTCAGCCCTTATTAGAAACATCTCCCCAACTTCTAAACCCATTTTATTCGTGCTCGATGAGAGAAACAAGGGGTGGTAAATTGTTTCCATTATTTTCATACGGCCATATAATTTAGGGTATACATAACTAACATGATAAAGCCCCACCAGGTTAGCTCGTAACAACCAGTTCTTGGATAGTAAAAAGGGAATGATAGATGGGTGGGTTATAATTGTGGACCATGTTCAAGACATAAGTTCTAAACCGAAGTCTATCAAAGATGGGGTGTTCAATTTTAGGATCTATCATTGATTGAGTTCAAATAAAGGTGGATTCCATCTATTATAAAACATTCTTCAAGGGGTGATACTAGGACGGTAGCTTATCCAATGTGGACAATCACCATCGTTGTTGGGGAGATTTTTCATAGAGGAAGATAATGATTATCCAAATTAAGGTATGTAAGAAATATGTACATGGAATTGTGGAGTATAATAAATGGAATGTTGAGTGACTCAATGATTATCCCTCCATGCGCTTGGGTGTGATGAAATAAACTATGCATTAAAAACATAAAGACTTCTATAAATGGTAAAGACCTCAGAATGAGTCAATGGTAAGGTTAAACCATAGATAAAAGATTTTTTAGTCACTTTTTATCCCATGAGAATAGGCACCAAAAAACATTATTAATGAATGTGGTGAGGCAAGAGACCAATACATGAGGTTTATTTTCCTCTATGATTATAGTCATATGGTGAATCCAATGTTCATTTTGTAGGATCTGATTGTTGATTAACATTGTGCACTAAGGATTTTGGTTTGGGTAATCCCATATTTTTCATGTGAGAAATTTTAGTGTATACTAGGAAAGTATACAATTCATCTTCATGTGTTGTGGAAGTTTTAATTTTTAGTTCAGTGTCATTCAACTCAGACAATGGTTTCCATTAGGTTAAGGTTACAAATATCAGACAAGAGGTGTGAGAGTTCTAAAGTCATTGGTTTGATACAAAGAGTGACAAACCATCATGAAAAGAGAGAGAGCGAGACCCTTTTATATAGACCCTTCCAAAAGGGTTGATGAAAACTCGCTTGCCACATAAATATCCCAAAAAAAACTACACATAGTTTAAAGTCATAATTCTTGGACTATAAATGGGGAATAAGGTCTAGATTTATGTGAACATAATCCCCTCCTCCTGGGATGGGGGTTATGGTGAATTATTGTCTAGGCTCAAGTAAAGATGGTCTAGGAATCACTAAATATCCCACGACAATTGGAATCAAGCACATGTTGTTATGGAATGTTTCATGGTATAAGACTGATTATAGAAGTTAGGGGTATCCTATCTAATGAATAATTTGAGTAATTAAAATGTTTTTGGGGGGCATACCCTCTTTACATTACATGGTAAGTCTATAGTTTATCATCATTTTATAAGGGTGTTTTTTCCAACGGTCATCCTATATTTTTCACATGAGGTATCATAGTTTCATATTGGTAAAGGCTATAGTTTAATGTCGTCTGATAAGGATGTTGGTATTTGTCACCTCATTATTGGTGTGTGAGGAAACTTGTTTTTATCACATGGAATAATAATGGAGTTTATTGTCATGTAATAAGGGAATACAACTCTGTATTTTAAAGCCACACAAATCAAACTATGGGGACTACAAATAGTTTAAATGCATAATGCTTGGACAAAAGGGGGTGTTGTTAGTTAAATTTCATAAATCTTAGACATTGTTGTCTATAATTTACAAGCACATTCCATTGACCAATATATCACGTGGAATACTACATCATAAAATTGGCATTGGTGGGGGTGATACTCTCTCCATCCCCACAGTATAAAAAGTTTTATCCATTGGAATAAACTTTATGGATAATGAATGTTCCTTCCAATTTGGGCTCCACATTAAGATGATTTTATTGTGGGTATCATCCATGTTCTGAGATCCTATTCCATGTAACCTTATAAGAATGATTATAAACATAATTTTTTATTTAACTCTATATATATCATGTTCTGGTGACTCCGTATATAATGCATGTCCTAAATGTTTTTTCCCTCTCGAGGATCCAACTCAGCTTGGTGGAATTCTACAATTCTATCTAGAATCTAATAGACATAAAAAAGACATCCACAGTGACTCTAACTAAACTGAAATGGTTAATATTGCTTCTATTCCATACACAAGGGAGTATGTGGCGATTTGGATGGAATTTTGAGTTGTCTTCCAACAAGACCAAAGGCCATTTGGGAGATTATCAGGCCAACAGATTTTGTTCTAGCCCCCAATTTTGTAAAATATGATAGGGAGGATCTATTTAAATTCCCAAATTTCCCCATTTATTTATTCATGGAAGTGATATGTACTATTTTACAATATTTGTTTACATATCATACAGTTTCATCAGCTTTAAAGCCTGAATTTTGGAGTCATTTTCTATGAGAATAGTGTGGGACACCATAAATAAATAAATGTTTTGGGAACCCAAAAAACTAATCACATACATAGTTTTAAATTTAATTAGGTTAAATATTATATCCCATTTGGAAAATAATACAATTGTCTTTAAAATGAACCTACGCTATCACGTTTTCAATGGAGGGTAAGGTACCATAATATATTGTCCCATAAAAAAAGGGAAATAATATTTGGCACTGTGGATAATGATTAGAGGTTAATGAAAAAAGATCATGTGGGTATGAGATACATAACACTTATCAGAGAACTCGGTTTATTTAGGAAATGTTTTTCTCCAAAAGATATCCAAATAAAAAATTTAGTGGGAGATCATCAACTCAGCTTAATGGGAGACACATTATCTAGAATGAACCTGAAAAATGACCTATAGTATCTCATTTCCCTGGACTTGATAATGGATAATTTTATCAAACCCATGCCTATATATTATTTTATCATGTTTAGGCCAAATAAAGTGCCAAAACTATGGTATACATTAGTAGATTAACTCATTCTCTCCTCATTCCACTAAGAGAATGTAATATTGAAGATACTTAGTAGAGGGAGTAATCAAATATGGAATTTGCTTTTCTGTAAGTAGATTTGATAGTCAGAGAATAGAAGTATTGGCATCCATGTGATTTACCAAACAGTTAACATCATCTTAGGTTGTGTGGATGATGACCCTCATGTGTTTCTCTTAAATTACCAAGTCATCATGGTCATGTTTTCTAGAGAAGTATATCCAACCATTCTTACACATCACATTAACCCTTCCATGACTAAAGAACATGGGTCGACTTTTTCTATGATATGAACTAGGATACAAGCTACTGTGTTTTTTTCTAACTAGGGATCATGATATTTCCTTCTAAAAATGTAGTCACTCTTGATCTATATGATGACTAGCTCAGAATCTCCCTTCACCTAAAAACATATGCCATCAATATCGAGGGCTAAAATGAGAGAAGAGATAACAACCTAATATTCTGACTCATTGTAATTTCAACATTCTATTATTGGGAATAATTATATACTTTCATCCCATGTTTGGTTTATGAAAATAATTCCATGGACTACACTATTGAGCTTGGGGTCATTTAGCCTTCCACTGGACTGGTTATGGGAGGCACAATTGAAATTCATATACTAAAGTGGTAGAACACAATCCACTGAGAGAATAGATTCATACAAAAAATAAATATCCATAGGATGTTCATAAGGTTAATGATGTGTATAAAATAATTTTTCTAATGCAAACAACTTGATGACATTTTTTAGAAAAAACCCTAACATCGATATTCTAGGGGATTACTACCCAGTGGTCCAGTCATCCCATCAAAATGTTGTAACTGTGGTTGTACTACAGTGGGTCTACTTAGGACACAAGAAGTATCTCATGGGGAATTAATAAAATTTGTAGTACATACATAGAAAAGGTAAATGTTGGGAAACTCTTCTTGATATTTGATTATATGAACTCAATTTAGAGGAGAAAGCTGTTGAGATATTATATGATCATTCCCTTCCCTCACTATTTTTTCAAGATAGTTGGACATTGTGGGATTGATCCAGAGTGGTCATGTAGAAGACCAATGGATTTCATGAGATGAGTGGAATCAAAATAATAGGATAGAGAAGCTACTACTTGATATACTCGATGGTATCTTGAAACTCTTCACCCCACTATTAAATAGATTCTTTTTTCATAACCTTCAAAAAAAATTTGAAATTTCTTGCTATATTTTCTATAAATAAACATATATTGAAAATGTGGCCTTAAAGACATGGTAACTCATACTGATTTGTTAGGGAAGATTTTTAGTGATAGCCTTTAATTTCTCTACATCAACTTCAATGCCTCTATATATAATGAAATATCAGATAATTTTTTAGAGGTAAAAACAAATACGCACTTCCGAGGGTTCATCATCAAGTGTCACGAGTGGTTGAAGCTGAACACGTTCTTATGATCCTTAAAAAAGTCCAGACATTGGTCTTATTTTCCACCCACTTCATCCATGTACCACTCCAATAATTTCTAAAAAAAATCAACATGAAGATGTGGGGAATGACCCATTGGTATGTGGCTCTATAATTCTTCAATACAAAGGTATTAAATGATAGTAGAATGTTCCTTGGGGAATCTTGAAGATGGTGGAATCTTTAGCCAGAGGGGATATCTAGATCTAACTATACCCATTTTACCCATCCATAAAGAGAGGTTTTTTAAACTAATCATAGAATCAATCAGTAATTCTATTTATAGAAATGGAAAATCAACCTTTCGAAATAGTGTTTAAGGTCCCAAAATTTGTTTCAGACTGTGATCTACACATTTATTTTATAAACTATGATAGTGTTTCCAAGTCATCTGGGGTATTAAACCACCCTAAAAATGATTTCTTCAATAATACTCTCATCCTCAGCCTCGACCATTATATAGTAATGGGGGAGTATCTTTCGGAGATTCTATTTGGATATACAATGACCCACTATGGTTGAATGATATTGAACATCAACCTGAGGCCCTAGTCCAAGAATATTATCATAGCATTAGTGGAATACATTAGGGTGATATATCAAGAAGGCCACATACACAATAAAAAAAAATATAATTAATGATGTTATGTTAGTGACATTATCTAAAAAAGTATAATTTTTATATATAGAAAATTTTCTTGAAGAACATCAGTAATTTAGATACTTTTCATGAAATTGTTGATACATTACAATCGATCTCTAAAAATAGTTATCATTTAATGTAATTTCATTGAAAATTCTTCTAAATTTGCAAAATTTCTTGAAAAACATCACTAAATTAAGGACTTTATCCGCAAACATCCATAATTTAACAAATTTTTCTAGAAATGTTGGTAATTTGGTGTTATTTTTTAGGAAATTCGATGAATTAGTGATGTTTTTAGGAAAAATCTTGAAGAATATATATTTTTATATCACTCATTTACCCACATCAATTTATATATATATTTTGATATATATATAAATACATATAAACATAGACACACATATATAAATATATGAACAAAATATATTTATTTATTTATATATATATACACACCCACACAAACATATTTATATATATATAAACACATATATATTTTAAAAAAATATAATGTTTCTATGAAAATGTAGATGTTTTATTGACATGTTTCATGACTGTTTAAAAACATGGATGATTATATAAATATATATATACACACATATATATATTATCATGATGATAATTATATATATGTATACATACACATTTATATTTATACACACACATAGAAAGAATATATATAAACATATATACATATATATAAACATATAATATAGATATATAAATATAAAGACACACAGATATATAATATATAAACACACACAAATATACATGTCATATAAAAAATCATATTAATTGTAAGGGCCCAGCCTTAAACATTACAGAATCTTGAGTTTAGTCAATTATTCACATTAAGGATCTTTTAAGGTATAGAGTATTAGAAAATTTGTACACAACTATACCATTACATCTCAAATATTATAATACATCCCCTTCTATTATATCAAATTTTTTTCACAATAATAAAACTCATTAAAAAAAATATTTTTTTATAAAAATATTCTTCGTATATTCCTTTCACTTAGCCATACTCATGCCCTCAGAAACAAATTTAAAAAAACATGGAATGAGAATAGAATCCTCAGTAAGAGATAAAAAAACGAAAGAAAATATTTTTCCATGAATACATACCATTCAATGAAATTATAATTTTTACACATAAAACATACTCTCTCTTACATACTTCATGAAATCATAACATTGATGAATAAATCATAGAAATAATAATTTAAAATGATAACTTTTGGCATCCATAACATACTTATATTGTAGCCTTCGCATCTACATAGGGGGTAAACTTAATGGATTCATTTGGAATACCCATCATGATATATTTACTAAATCTCATAGAAGAAACATTAACATTTATGTCTATCACATTTCCCAATGAATTGGAGAGATATCTTGGGCTCAACCCCCCCCCCCCCCCCCCCTCAGCTAATCATGGAACCACCTGTATACGTAATTCATGTCCTCAAACCAAAACATAATCATAACACATAAAACAATCTCAATGGATAGTTAAAATTTCTACATTGTAATCACACAATATTATTGAAGATATTTATATAATAACTTATTTTTGAAAACAATTTTCAATACCAAAATATGTAAAAAGTATATATTGTATTTATTATTCTTTAAAAACATTAAAGCTTGTGAGGGAATCTAAATATCAAATAATGTGTGTGCTGGAAGAAATATCATTGTCACTTTGTATATTAAGAAGAAACATTCCTTTATTCATTTATTAAAACTATTACTATAAAAATATTCATTTTGGAAATCATTTAATGAAATTAACATTCAAAATGGGATAAATATACACTATAAAAAACAGGGTCATATATAAATCAAAATATTCCTAAATGAAAATAGATTGAGACGAAGTCCATTACCATGATTCAGAATTATCTCTTATGTTCCTTGTTCTTCCATAAAAATAACATTGTGTTAATTTATACTTGTTTAAAAAATATTTTCATGTTTATTATTCTTTTTATACCAATTATTACATTGTTATAACAATCACATAATTATTCAACTAAATATCGATGGTTTTTTCGATATTCGGTATTTTGAGTCGAAAATGAACTTGTTTTTATGTTAATTGTCATGTAGTGAAAATTAGATCATCTCTATAATCTTATTCATGATTTAAATACCATATAAATCAAGTATATATGTATTTATAATTTCCATAATATTACGAAATTAAATCCATTGTTTATGGAGATGGTAGGCCGTACGTATGTATGAATGCTTCATTAATTTTTTACATATTAACAGAATTATAATAAAATGATATAAATTTATTTTAGAATTAAATTATTATATTTATTTTTTTTATGTATAATCGGTTTAATAAAAAAATCATTTATAATTTCCAGGTATATCATGAATGAGTCATATCACTTTGATAGGGTGGTAGTCAACACTTTCTCAAATGAAATTATCATACTTACATATCATGGAATGTATAATAGTATAATCTAAATAAAAATTACAAAATATTAGTGACAATATAAATATAATATGTATCATATATAAAGACAGTTACATCATGATGTCAACCATGAGATGTGGTAGAAGAAAATTGAACAATCATCATTTCGTGAGGCTGTAGTTCGCCATACACAGAAATAGTATGTTCATATCATTTCGATGGTTGTGTGTGTAAGTGAATTTTGAATAATTATCATAAGAAAATACTAGTATATATAGTATACTGGTGTTTTTATGTAATAAAATTAATAATAACATAATTGGAGGAGGATAAGGAAGATAAGGGAAAAGAACTTGAGAGGAGGCATTACCTCTAAATTGGGTAATTTCTTTTGATTTGAGCCAAAAGACTTTATTAAATTTATTCCACCCCAAGTTAAGGATTATAAGAGGAAAGTATGGATGTTGGTTGATTATTTGAGAATAATTTATATGATCCAAGGGTCTTTAGAGGTGTGAGTATGTGGTTAGATGTTGTGGCCTTTAATTAGAGGAAGGACGAGCATTTTAGTAATGTCCTGAAATATTATTTTATTATAAAATGGTGTTCAAATTATAATACATTTAAAGTGATATAGTTTGAGGATAATATTTTTATGGGTCTAAAATCCCTAAAACAATAGTATTTATACATTTTTAGGTCATAAAATTCACATTATCTTTCAGCTTTATCCCTTAGTTAAAAACATTAACTCTTACAATGTATTCTTGTATTTTCATAATAAATGGTTTCTATAGTGACTATAAAATGACAAGAGACCCACATGTGGATAATTAATGACCTTTTTTATATTATATAAGTTATTGGGCCTCATATTATATTTTTAGGACAATTATATCATTTTGAAAAATGGAATTTGTTTTAAAAACTCATTTTTGTCAATTTTTACAATATTTAGTAATTGATTTTTTTAATGTCTTAAAATTTTTATTCCTTCCACAAAACATCATTAAATAATATCTAATATTTCAATATCATCCATATAATTAGTTTATGACATCAAAATTAATAAATTCCATTTATTTTAATATTTATAATAACATTTATTTGAATCATTCATTAATAAGGTAATCACTACATAATCATTCTATCACATATCAATTAATTTATTTAATGTTTAAAAAATATAAACAAAATACCATTATTTTTGAAATATTTATATCTTTATAATTAGTAATTTTAGTCATAAGGATATTTTATATAATCTTATTTAAAATTTCCTTAGTAAAAGATACATGTTATTTTATATTTCTCTTAACTTTAAATTAATTCTTATAACATGTCATTTTCACACCCAAGTGGCTCCAAAATGCCAATGGTTCTGACTAAGCTAAGTCATGGTCAGAAATAAATCATCCAATAGGATTAATACACGTTTTTAGGTAGTTTTATATTATTATAATATTATTTTTTACCCTTATTTACTAGATTTACTTTTTATCTATAGTAATTAAAAATAATTACTGAAGGTACTATTCATAGTGACCAAAAATAAAATGTAGCTATTTATAAAATTTGAACCATATGATTTCCAATATGGAATTAATTTTTTCAAATTCAAATCACATAATTTATTTTAATTAATTTAAAATTAATTCTCATTTTCAAATCCAGAAATCATGTATTTAAGAAATAAAAAAATACCAAAAGATTGACACGTGTTTATATCCAATTTGAATGTGAAATTACTTCCAATTACCCACATTAGAATAATATTATAAAAAGATAATCCAATTTCACTTTTAAAAAAATTAAATGTATAACATAACTATATGAATAAATTTTATGAAATTACATTTTTTATTTCAAATACAGTATTTTTCACTATTCATTAAATATAATCATTATGAGAAAAATACAAAAAAAATTAACCAAAGTAAATTTGGGAGTCTCTATTCTATAGAATAAGTTTATTTTTTCATATAGAACATGTTAATGTTTCAAAATCATAATTTAAAAATATTTCTCCATCAAAATTATGTAATTTTTTATTAAAAACATTAGATAATTTCTTAAAATCAGATTCATTATTATTTTAAGCCTATAAAAATTATTTGAGAAATGTATGAATATTTAAAAAACATGTGTAATCATTTTTTAGTGAGTTATATTCATTAACTCAAATATATGGGCTAGGCATTATCTCCCATTTAAAATGATAATATTATTTTTCTATTATCTTTTTATATAACTCGATGTTGTGTGAAACGTAATATTTTCGAGAAAACTGTTGTTGTGTGTCGAGTATCCTATCAGAAAAAGTGTCTCATTTAAGTTAAAATTATAATATTACTCAAAAATATTAATCTATATGAGAATGTATTATTCTATAAATACCTAGGATCCTACATGAATACCTCCTTTTCAAAATTTAATCCCCATAATTTTATTTAAATATTAAATAAGTGGGAGTGTTTATCCCTCATTGCATTTTTAGATTCCCACATTTCCTCTTCAACTATATGGATTTTAAAAAAAACCATTACCTGATGAATTAACTTAGTCCACAACACTTTCTCTCTATGGTCAAGAATATGGAATCTTTATTATTCATAAGAAATATTCTTTTACAACTGATCTACCTCTGGACTCAAAACATGATCTAGATTTGGCATATTCTCTTTAAAGATTTAATCAGGAATGTTATTGGGTACCTGGGAAAAATATGAAGGTAATGACATTCTGAATGAAACTAATCCAACATTCTATAGGATTTCATAATTTCAAATAAACCACAGATTCAACATTCCCTTTTTACCAAAACACATCACACATTTCCATGGAGATACATTGGGAAAGTCATGATCACCTACCTTGAAAGAAAGATCCTTCCTCTAGTTTTCCACAAAACATTTCCGCCTTCTCTGAGCTATTACCATGTGCTTTTAAATCATTTGATATTTTTCTACCATATCTTCTACCAATTCAAGTCCCATAAATATCCTTTCACATACTTCATCCCAAAAATATAGAGTTCGAAACCTCTACCCATTTAATTATTAAAATGGTTCCATCTATGTACTAGAATGAAAAGTGTTCTTATAAGAAAACTCAAACAAAGAAGGATATTTTCCCCAACATTCCTAGTAATCCATTGAACAAGAATGTAACATATATTTCAATTTATGAATTGTTCATTATAACTACCTATCTAATTGCAGATGAAATGATGTACTGAGATTTAATTTTGTACCCAACAGCTTATGAAGGCCCTTAAAAAATTTAGAACTCATTCTTAGTTCACAATTAGATACAATGGATAGAGTAAATCCTTGTAAGATGACTATAAATTTAATATACAATAGGGAAATTTGAGCTATATTCAAAGTATATTAAAAATGAGGAAATGAGTAGAATTCTTCAATCGATCAAAAATAACCAAGATTTAATTGTATCCTCGAGAAGACTTTGGTAATACCACTAAGTAATCCCAGGAACCAATTTCCCATTTCCACTCTGGAACTAGAAATAGATGATGCATCACATTTGGTAACTCACTTTCTTTCTATAATCGGCTGAAAAGTCAAACACTTCATTTTAAAGTCAATAATATTTATATTGGTTTCATAATGCCAGTAATAATCTAGATGATCTATTTACATCTTAGAACTCATAGGATGAATTTAAAAAATAGAACTGTGAGGTTCACATAAGAATACATTATTCAACTATGAATCACAATGATCATATAAACTCTTTCCAACCCTCAATACAAATTCATTATCAATGATAAATTCAGGTAACTTACCCTTACGTACCAATTCATCAATTTTCTTAAACTCACTATCTTCATTCTGTGCTTGCCTTATTCGGTCTTCTAAATATGATTATACTAAAACCTGAAACAAACCATAGGAATTACTAGAACAAAAAACTTACAATCCAATATTCATCAAATTATAAACCAATGTATATCATTCCAAATGTAGCATTTTCAAAGTAGCATTACTCTATCGACTCGAAGATACAACCACCATATATTCCTTTCCTAGATGATAATGAGTTGTGCAATAATAATCATTGTATAAATCCTTCCATATCTTCTGCATCATTATTTATTCTTGTTGAGAGAATATATACCTCAAACATGGTTGATCCGTATATATTTTACACTTTGTTCCAAATAAATGTTGCCTCCAAATATTGAAAGAAAAAATAGTAACAACTAATTCCAAATCACATGTTGGGTAATTTAACTCATTAGTTATCAACTGACATGAAGAATAATAAATTACTAGGTCATTCATTATTTGGAAAAATCCAATTAATTTAAAAAATGCTAAATATAGATAACAAATTCCCCATTTCCGGAAAGTAGTTCCAAAACTAGATAATAAACCAATATTCTTTTCAATCCCAAAAAATATTTATCACATTATTTTTTCTAGATAACCATAACACCTTTTCGAGTAATCCTAGTCATTAGGCTAGATAACCATGATTTTTAAAAAAAATCCTCTTGTAGTAACCTGATAAACTAAGAAAACTTCTAATAATAGTTATATTTCTGGGACTTGGACATTCTTCAACAAATTTTGATTTTTCTAGGTTAACATGTATTCCATATTCAAATACAATATGACCAAGTAATGATATATGTTGTATCCAAAATTCACACATGATGAATTTTCCATACAGTTTGCTTTCTTTTAAGGATAGAAAGAAAAACCTTAAATAACACTCATGATTCTATTTACTTTAAGAATATATCAAAATATCCTAAATAAAAACAATGACAATATTATCCAATAACTCATGGAAAATTCGATTCATAAGATCCATGAATACATAAGGATCATTGGTTAACCCAAATGACATAACTAAAAATCCATAATTTCCATATCTAATACGAAACTGAACCTTTATAATTAATTCTTCTTTTATTTTCTTCTGATGGTACCCCAAACCTAGGTCAATCATAAAAAAATAATCATCTCTCTGAAGCAGACCAAAAAAATCAATGATATGAGGCAAAATATCATTGTTATTAATAGTAAATTTATTCAAGGATTTATAATCAATACATAGTCTCATAGAACAATATTTATTTTTCACAAACAAGATATGAGAACCTAATGGAGAAGTGGAAGGTCAAACAAAACCATTATCTAGTAACTCTTGAAATTGTTTCTTTAACTCTAATAGTTCAATTTGATCAATTTCATAAGGGGGTTTTGAAATTAGTTTAGAAACAAGAACCTAGTCAATAGTATATTAAACTTCTCTATCAAGTATTCTACTAGGAAACTCATCAAAAAACATCAATATACTCCTTAAACAATGAGACATCATTAATTTGAATAGTTCCTTTGTTTTCAACAATATGTGAATGGTAACATTAATTATAATCTTTTATTTGTTTATTAGATTCCTGATATGTTATAAAAATTAAGGGTTCATTCTTGTACAAAAAATAAATTCAATATAAAAAGAAAACTCTTTAGCTCTATAGTCAATCATAGCATGATAAATAGAAATCCAATAAATACCCAAAATTATATCAAAATCTACTACAATCAAAACAATAAGTTTGTAGGTACATTATTGACACACTCAAGGAATAAAAGGTTCTTATAATTTCTTTTTCATCATCATTTCCTCCAGGTGTTTTTACAACATGATTAAGATTCATATCTTGAGATGGAATTACCAATTTATTAGAAAATTTATTAGAAATGAATGATTGTGTAGACCCATAATCAAACAAAACATTGGAATAATATGAATAAACAAATAATGTACCTGATACTACTTTATTTGTTATTCCAACATCTTCTAAAATAGTTACAAATGATTTCACCACGCCTTTATACTTGTTGTATAGAACCTTTCCATCATTTGATTTCTTCATCAGACAATCATTTTCATAACGATAAATTTCATTACACCTAAAACATTTTAATGACTATAAATCAAATTTTTTTGAACATTACCATGATATTTTTCTATACAATTATGAGACATATGTACCATTTTACAACATCAAATTCACTTACCAGAAATCAAAATTCACTCCCTTGTGTGATTTTTACCACATTTTTCAAAAACTGTAATCATATGTTTATTAACATCAGACATTCTTGTATAGTCATTCCCATTCATATACCACATCTATCTCTTATTATGTTGTTTTTCCAAGAACACCTAACCGTCGAAAAAATTTCTTTCTACCCACCCCTCCATCGAAAATGTTTTTTATAACTCATGAACTCATGAGAAGCTACTTCCCTTCGATATAGTGTCTTTAATCCTGAGTAAAAACTATTGATTTTACTATCAAGATCCCTTTTTAAATTTTGAGCATACCCTTCTAGTGGAGTGAATTTTACATCATATGAAGCCCCTAATTCTTTCTCCTTCCTCAATTCCATGAATTATTTTTCCATTCTAAGACGAATCGCCTTTGGAAAATATTTCTCACAAAACATACATTTGAATTCATCCGAATAAAGTGAATCAATCACCTCACTATCCCAGATATTTTTAATCATCAACCACTATAGATCGAAATAAGTTTCAAAATAGTAAATAGAATGAATAGCCTTTTATTGTTCTATATACTCCATTACATCAAATATCTTTTCTAGTGCATTAACCCAACCTTAAGCTAGCACATGTTCAGATGATCCTCTGAATGATGGGGTATGTTTCCTCATGAAATGATCCACTGATAACATGTTCCTTTATGGATGATCTCATGGATCCGATGCATGGATAACATGAATATTTAGATCCCGAGTCAACAACTTTATCACTACAAAAAATTGTTCAGTTCTGATTCTATCCATTTCTAGTTGAATATTTGGAAGTTTGTTTTCTTCTTGATGTCGTCCCAACATAGCGGCCATGTTTCCTCTATGGATTACCATTATGAACATAGAGATATCTTAGATGAATCAACTTGTTAATCTTAAAATTATATAACATTCCAATCATATCATAATAGAAAAAATAACCTTTGGAAACTCATTTAACAATATCATAACTCTTAATGTTATATAAAGAAACCATTAATACCAACTATAAGCCCCATCCTTGAACATTACTTAATCTTCAATTAATTAATGAATTTACAGTGAGAATCTTTTTAATATTATATTTTTAAAGAACTATCCCATAAATATTACATTACATATCAAATATTAAAAAGTAGACACTTCTACTATATCCAAATTTTATCATAACAAAAAAACTCAATAAATAAAACAATAATTATTTTCTAGATAAAAAAATTCATTAATTATTTATTTTTCTTACACATTCTTATACTTTGTGAAAAACATTTTGAAAACTAGGGATGAGTATAAAAATCTCTGTAAGGATTTAAAATAAAGGAAGAAAACATTAATCTGTGAATACTTACAGATCAATGAAATAAAACTAATTAATCATTAAAAATAAGCTATTTAACATACTTCACTAAATCTTAATATTTATAGATAACTCATAGAAATCATAAATTAAAAAGGAAACATGTGGCTTCAATATCATACTTACATTTTTTCTTTCACAACTACATAGGGAGTAACCTTCATGGTTATGTTTGGTATAATCATCACAGTATATTCCTTAAATCTATTTGGAGAAACCATAACGTTTACCTCATCCATGATACCCAATACATTGTAGAGCTATCTCAGGGTCACCCTCCATCAGTTTATGATAGAACCACCAATATACATAAACAATTCCCAATAAACATTACATAATCTGAACACATAAAACAAGCATAATGGAAGGATACAATTTCAACATTTCAATCAAAATATATCATTTCAGGATATTGAAATAATAATTGATTTATCAAAAAAAATAAATATAAAAATACGTAAAATGGTATATGGTATTTATTTTTCATTTTAAAAAAATATCATCTTGTTAAGGAAGGAAAATATCAAATAATACTCACAGCAGCGAAAGGTCATTATCCTAGTGTACATTAAAAAGACACATTTATTTTCTCATTTTTTTAATATTGTACATAGAAAATGATTCTTTTTGATAATTGTGCAATGAAATAAAATTTAAAAAGGGTTTGATTATACACGATATAAAATAAAGTCTTCTATTAATCAAAAAATGCATTAATGAAAAGAGATTTTGACGAAGTCCCATACCATGAGTCTGACATGTCTCATATGATCATTGTTCTTAATAAATAATAAAATTATGTTAGTTTCTATTTATTTCAAAACCCTTTTCAAGTTTATTATTTCTTTTTTTAACTTATTTCATTTTTAAAACATTCACATAATTATTCAATTTCATATCGGCCATTTTGTCGATATTCAGTATATGAGTCAAAAAATGAAGTTGTTTTTATTTAAATTTACCATATATCAATAATTAGAATCATATCCGTAATGATATTAGTTATTTAAATATCATATATATCTAGTATATAATTAATTATTATTTCAATAATATTAATAAATGAAATGCACTATTCATTGAAACGGTTGGTCGTACGTACACATGAACGCTACTTTCATTTCTTTTCAATATTAATGGAATAATTATAAAATGATATAAATGAATATTATAATATTTTTCTTCTATTTATTTTATTTTTTTCTCATAGTTTTATTTAAAACATATATTATATATTCCATTTATAACCTGAATGAGTTATATCACTTTGAGGGGGATGGTAGTCCACACATTCTCAAATGAAATTATAGTTTTTACACATCGTGGAATGTTTAAAATTAGTTTTAATAAAATTAAAGAATAATATAGGAAATATTAATATAATATATATCATATATAAATAAAGTTTCATCATGATGGCCACCATGAGATGGGGTAGGAGAAAATTGAACAATAATCATTTCCTGAGGCAGTAGTTCACCGTACACAGAAACAGTATGTTTGTATCCATTAAATAAAGGTGTGTATTAGTGTAGTTAGAATAAATCTCATAAAAACATCCTAGTATAATGAGGACACTATTTTTGTTATGTTATCAATGAATAAGAAGATCATTTTTAGTAGATAAGGAAAATAATGGAAAGTAACATGATAGAAAATGTTACCTCTAAATCGGGTAACATCTTTTGATTTGTGAAGAGCCCTGGAAATTTCAAGGAAAAGTTTTTCTTATTTTTTTTGGAATTTTATGAATGCACAGTTTCTGAGGGCACCTGATTCCAAGGCCCAGTGTGCTCGGAATTTTTTTCAGAAGTTTAGCTCGAGTACACTTAGTGAACAAACAAGCGGGTTTTTTCAAACTTTTGAACCGGTGCTCGGAATTGAAATCTGAGGGAACCGATGAACTCGTAATGCCGGTAATTGCTTATGGGGACCTTTACTGCGATTTTGTTTGCACAGATGGAGAATTTAAAAATTGAGGATTAAATGAGGAATGAATAAAATTGTGAAACAATTTTATTTTTATAACTAAGGTGGTCTTATCATACATAGGGTAGTTGGTGTGGGAGCACCGAACTACCAATATGAGGATAAATGTGAGGTGGGGTCCGCATAATCCCCAATCTTTCACATTCCCATAACTCACTTTTAACTCTCATAAACTCCCACCTTTAATTATATAAATCTTCCATTTAATTTTTAATTTTTCCAACCTACCTATTAATTAATTAAACAACTCTATATTTGATTAATTAAGAGGATTTTATTTTCCAAATTGGAATGGCTTGGAAAGTTCAATTAAAATATGGTGGAAGCTTATTTTTATTGGGTTGGCACTTGTGTTGGGAAAAATATTTTGGGAGAGAGAGCTCTATAGTTTTGAAGAACTTCTTTCTCCGACGAAGAACGGTTTATCTCCTTTGTCGAAGAATGACCATCCTTCTCGACAAAGAATTCTCCCTGGATTTCCATCAAGGGAGGAGACACCACTGTGGGGAATTCTCAAATGACGACATCACCTTCTGATGTCAATGAACGACTTTACCTCTCTGCAGATCCATCGAGGGATTACGTCATGAGGTAGGAGTTATTTTGTTCAAGTCTTTATCGTCGTTCTTCGTTGCATAAGGTTTGGCCGCATGATATTATCATAACGGGAGGTGATTAGTCCGCACAAACATGGCTGATTCTCCTCCCCTCTTCTTTGTTAATTTTCGACGATGTTGGAGGCGGAGGCGCATGGTGTCGTTGCACCGTGCGGTGATCAGTGGGAAACTGCGGCCATGCACGGCTGTAGCGAAGGTGTGGCCGTGTCGTCGCACCCCGTAGGGACGTAGATGACCGCGACCGGAGCGGGCTACGGTGGTGGTGCGTGGCGCCGTCGTGCCATGCCAAAGAATCCAAGGATGACCACGGCCGTAGCAAGCCACGACGGTGGTGTGCGACGACGACATGCTGCGCCGGAGAGGCCGAGTAAGGCCGTAGCCGGAGTGGGCCGCGTGGGTGGTGCGTGGCGCCTTCGCGCGGCACCGGAGAGGCTGGGGACAGATGAGGCCGGAGAGGGCCGCGGCGGACCAGCAAGGGCGGCCGGCCGAGACGACCACCGGTGAATCCAGAAGGCGGGACCCCCTCTAGTTCTCGCGGCTGTTCACAAATCCTGCAGGCCATTATGGCCGGCCATTACTTGGAAAACTGGGGGGTGTGACCCCCCCCCCCCCCCCGACCATCTGCTAGGGAAAACCCCGCAGGGTCTGCCGTTTCCAAAAAAATGGGGCGCGCCCCTTGCACCCCGCCTGACCAGTGCCGAGCCGTGGCTGGCTTCCGATTCAGGCCCCAAGGGACGGGCCGGCCGCGCATGAAGGGATTGGTCGTGCGAGCCGAGCATGGTCGCGCCCAATCAGGCAGGAAACGGACCTGGTTCGGGCCGACCCAGGGGGTATTGGGCCTGGTCGCGACCAATAAGGTTGGACCCGGACCCGGGTCGGGTCGACCCAGTTCAGGCCACCTAGGGGGTATGGGCCGGGTCGGATCGGGCCCAGACCCCCTATTTTCGGACCAGGTTCGTTCAAATGCCCATGTCTTATACTATGGAATTCCGATCGATGCACCGTCAGTTGAGTAAGTATGCTTGGATCGAGACAGTCATTTCGATATATTACACTCAAGCTTTCGGTGAAGTTTCATTTCGGCTGGGTTGGTTCGAACACGAAACCAACCGGGCCCTCTTAGTGAAAATAGTTATAACGTGAGCTCCGGATGTCTGATTGACGGGCCGTCGAATATTTTGGATTCCTGTTGATGATACCGTTCTTTTGGCATAATTAACCTGAGGTTTGGATGTAGTTGTAGTATGGTTGGGTTGGTTTAACTTAGAAACCAACTGGGCCCCTGTAACGGAAAAGCCGATAACTTTCATACTGGAGGTCCGTATGATGAACCGTCAGCAGCGTTGGTAATCTCATTGAGAAAAAGTCCTTTTGAGTATACCCTATGAGATTTCGGGGTACAGTTGAGATACGGTCGGGTTGGTTTGTACACAAAACCAACCGGGCCTCCGGTACAAAAAGGCTAATGACTCACAAACCGGGCATCCGATTGACGCGCTATCTGTAGCGGGGAGACCGCTGAGATGAGGCGGTCTTTTGTGATCAATCTTTGTGGGATATTGTGATACTTGGTGTATCGACCAGTAGCTCGTGGAGCGGATCCTCCCGGAGACGAGCATACAGAGTGCGAAGACATAGTAGTTATGGACCAGACGGCTGCTTGACCGATTCAATTTGGAGTGAGTCGACTAGCCCAGTGGACAGAGCGCCCAGTATTTGGTGGTAGAACCATGGCTGACAGAGTGCCTGGTAGTTGGCAGCAGACCCACGGTACTCAACAGGAGGAGTACATCTGTTGGCTATTAGGGGAACCACTACTGTGTTTGGGCAGCAGACCCCTGGCAGAGAGCACTGCTGTGTTTCGGTGCGGACTTGTGGTACTTGAAAGAAGAATTACCTCAGTAGTCTAAGGATAGAGAGTAGCACCTTGGAGTCATGACAGAATCATTGTACTCGACAGAGGAGGAGTTCTCTAGCTGTCGTGGTTTTGACATCATGAATTAAATCCTGGTTTGAGCTGAGTCGTTGACCTTTGAGATTTTCTCATGATTGAGATGGGTTACTTGATAACTTAAGAATATTTATGGGCATATACCTAAGTAGTGGTTATCCAGTGATTTCATATGTGTGTGATACCTCATGATTGAGATGGGTTACATGATAACTTAGGTATAATTATGGGCTTATAAATAAGTAAGGGTTATCTGATGGGAACCTTCCTTGTGGTTATACTTGTCGTATTTAGTGAGAAATTGAGGGTCTCGGGGTCCCTACTATGTATTGTCATACTCACCCCTACATGGGCTATGCCCGCACCCCGTTGTGTTGGTTGCAGACGATGGACAGTGCTGACGGAGGCCGAGTGAACGAGGAGTGAACAGTACCCGGAGATGGACCTCATTACGAGTCGATACCCGGAGGTGGAAAACACGACGATTCAGTACCTGGAGGAGGTTAACGAATGAGGGAACTGAGGAGGCTACCTATACCAACCCTTCAGGTAGGATTCGAGGTGGAAAATCCAGGAGCTGCACTTTCTATACCTACCCTTTAGGTAGGATCTGAGGTGGACGACCCAGGAGCTACATCCATCTTCCAACAATTTTCCTTCTTCAGTAGTAATGTCATTAGGTTTTAGTTGTACTTTTCAGTTTGGTTTGTATTCTGGCCCTTTTACATTTCAACACTTTCTTTTTTTTACTTACTGTTTACCTCCGCTTGTACCCTATGGTGTATGTTTAATTTTATAAAGGCGATGCCTTCCCTTTTTATCTGGATTTATGCCTTTGGTGCTAGTTTCTAGCCCCTGGAATATGGATGGAAGGATTGAGGTAGTCACGGCACGGGCCCTGAGGACGGGTCGTATCAAATTGGTATCTGAGGAGTTGGTTCTACCGCAGAACATAAGACATTGATATTTTCTTTCTGTGAAGCAATAATGTTAAGGGTACTGTGTGTGGTTTTCAGTTCATGGAGTCCAGTGTTGGTACGTGCGGCTGATGTGCCCATACACCAGGACCCTAACTTCTGATTTCTGACTAGGTGCATGAAGACACTGATTGCGTGTGTGTTTTAAAAATGTTTCTTTTAAAAAAGCTCAAACCAGGTCAGCTCACCAGGTATAGTCTTTTGATCATGTCACATATGTTCCTTCAGGATGCCTCCCCACGGACGATCAGCTAGAGCCCCAACAGTTGTATGAGCTGACAGGCTGTTGAGTGATGAGGCCTCAGTATAGGGCCCTCTTCTAGATCAGACACCAGCAGAGAGTGCACACCACTTGAGTGCGATGCACGAGTTCCAGCGTCAGAGGCCTCCGACGTTTCGAGGTGAGTCTAATTTTAAGACTGTTGGGCACTGGATGGAGTTTGTAGTATGATCTTTCCACACAGGTGAGATCCCCATAGACTTGATGGTGTACCTAGCTGTTAGCCTCTTCCAGGGAGCAGCTGAGAGGTCGTGGAGACACATGTTCCAGTTTTGTGATGGGATGAGCTTTACCTGGGAATACATCGAGAAATTCTTTAGGTTGGAGTTTATACCAGCGGCTCTACACTATGAGCATGTTCATAAGCTGCTGCTATTGCCGTAGGGTTTACCATCTGAATCCAAGTCATCTGTAGGCAGTAGACGGATGATTCAGGGGTCCAAGAGGACCGAACCTATAGGTTGGCGACCACGGGTTGTAGATTCGGTTGTGCGAGGAACACAAAGCAGGGCCAGCCATACAAGGGGTAGGAAGTGCGATGCATGCGATAGGTAGGGTCACTTGGCTCGAGACTTCCTGACCTATCTAGCTGATGAGAATCATGCAGTAGAGGGACCTACTAGGACGTGGTAAAGGATCCGACCATACAGCCGGTGGTGTACAATGCATCGAGGAGTTGCGACCACCACCACCAGAAAGTCCGCCCCGACCGCTGGGAAATGGGTGGATATGGGAGAGCACAACTTCAGGTAGCTGAAGCATACGACTATGGAGCTCCGGAGGCTTGCGTAAAGAAGTGAGACTAGTTTCTGGCATGGAGGCATTTATTATTGGTGCTTCTATCTTCCTTTGGTTATTTTTGAGGTCATATGTGTCTTTGTACTTTGAGATGTAGTAATAATATACACCTTATATTTGTGACGTTTACTATCCTGTCCATTTTGTTTGTTTGATACTATGAGGTTCCGGTTTAAAGCTATTGACTTGACCTTTACTTGTGATATTCTTACTGGAGGAGACCCCGTAATCACGCACTGATTCCAACAGTGTGACTCAACCCTTGGAGGCGAGAGTGACGGTTGGATCTCTTAGTAGTAGCATTGAGGCCTTACGACATCATTCAAAACATGAATTGTATCCTTCATGTCAGGATTGACTGTATTAGGCAAAGAACATGGTTCATCCAGGGGATGAGACCAGATTTCTCTTTTCGGCAGAGGAGAAATCTCATAAGCTATTATAGAATGTAGACGAAAAAGGGTGGATATGATTTCTTATAATTGACTACTATCACCCATTTTTCGTTGAGAGAACGGTTTATAGTTCTCTGCAACTCAACAGTCTCAGGTGTATCTACTCTCAGAAGGACATGAACATGGGACAGCAGTGATGGTTTGAATTCCTCTAGGACTATGACTTTGAGATAGTTTATACTCTTGTAGAGGGGGACATTGTAGCAGATGCTCTTAGTAGAAGATCGGGCATTCAGCTATTAGGAGTGGCGAGACAACAACCGAACGTGTTTCAGATATCCTTTGGGGATAGAGATGGACATAGCATGTGTAGAACCAGAGATGGTTCAGGTTATAATGAAAAAGTTACAGATCATCGAAGAGCAGATGAAGGCTACACAGGGC
Source organism: Viscum album (assembly GCA_963277665.1). Taxonomy (NCBI): domain Eukaryota; kingdom Viridiplantae; phylum Streptophyta; class Magnoliopsida; order Santalales; family Viscaceae; genus Viscum; species Viscum album. The sequence continues at coordinate 1,791,312,511 of OY728146.1, forward strand.
AGAGAGAAGTCATATGCTGATAGAAGACAAGACCACTGGAGTTCAAGGATGACGACCATAACTTCTTACGAGTCTCACCTTGACTGGGTCTATGGAGATTTGGCCAGGGTGGAAAGTTACCTCCGCGTTTCTTCAGACCTTTCCATGTCCCTAACAGAGTAGGCAAGGTTTCTAACTGTCTGGTCATTCCACCTCAGATGCATCGGGTTCATGACGTCATTCACATATCTCAGTTGAGGAAATGTGTGCACGACCTATCCATCATCATCGACCACAGAGAGCTAGACATTGATGATGGGGTGACATAAAAGGGGTTCCAGTAGAGGTTGAGTATTGATATGAGCGAGTCCTATGGGGATTGTCTATTCCTCTTGCGCGCTTTCATTGGAAACACCGGAACCTCCAGGAGAGTGAATGGGATCGGGATGGTCAGATTCGTGCTCGGTATCTCCTTTTGTATCCTTAGTTGTGTTGTAGATTTATAGGGACATAAATCCCTGATGTGGGATTCATTTAAAGACCCAGAAATTTCATGGAAATTTTTTTCTTATTTTCTTTGGAATTTTACGAGTGTGCAGTTTCTGACATCATGTGATTCTGTGATCCAGTGTGCCTGGAATTGTTTTATGAAGATTAGCTTGGGTATGTTTAGTGAACGAACGAGAGAGTTTTTTTAACTTTTGAACCAGTTCTCAGAATTGAAATCTGAGGGCACTGATGAACTTGTAACGTCTGTAATTGTTTAATGGGACCTTTCCCGCGGTTGGGTTCGCACGGGTGGAGAAGTTAAAAATTGTGGATTAAATGAGGAATGAAGAAAATTGTGATTTTTTTTATAACTAAGGTGGTTTTATCCTACATAGAGGTGTTTGCGTGGGAGAACCTAACTACCCATGTGAGGATAAATGTGAGTTGGGGCCCACACGAGCCCCAACCTTTCACATTCCAATAACTCACTTTTAACTCTCATAAACTCCCACCTATAATTATGTAACTCTTCCATTTCCTTATTTATTTTTCCAACCTACCTCTTAATTAAATAAACAACTATACATTTAATTAATTAAGAGGATTTGATTTTCAAAATTGGAATGGCTTGTAAGGTTCAATTAAAATAAAGTGGAAGCTTATTTTAATTGGGTTGACACTTGTGTTGGGAAAAATCTTTTAGGAGAGAGAGCTCTAGTGTTTTGAAGAACTTCTTTCTCCGATGAAGAATGGTTCAACTCCTTTGTCGAAGAACGACCCTCCTTCTCGATGAAGAATTCTCCCTTGATTTCCATCAAGAGAGGAGACACTGCTTCGGGTAATACTCAAACGACGACGTCACCTTCTGATGTCAACAAACGGAGCTACCTCTCTACAGATCCGTCGAGTGAACACGTCACGAGGTAGAGGTTATTTTGTTCAGGTCTTTATCGTCATTCTTCGTTTCATAAGGTTTGTCCGCATGATATCGTCAAAATGGGAGGAGATAGAACTGCACAAACACGGCCGATTCTCCTCCCCTATTATTTGTTAATTTTCGACGATGTTGGAGGCGAAGGCGCACGGTGCCGTTGCACCCTGCGGTGATCGACATGAAACTGTGACCATGAAAGGCCGCGGCGAAGGCGATGTGGTGTTGTTGCACCATGGAGGGACGTAGGGGATGGCGGCTGGAGTGGGCCACAGCGGTGGTGCATGGCACCGTCATGCCACGCCGAAGAGTCCGAGGAACACCGCAGCCGGAGCGGGTCGCGGAAATGGGGCGCGACACTGACACGACCTGCCGGAGAGTCCTAGTAAGGCCACGGTCGAAGTTTGCCGCGATGGTGGGGCGTGGCGGTGTCGCGCCGCGCCGCAAAAGCCGAGGAAGGCCGTAGTCGTAGTGGGTCATGGTGGAGGGGGCGGTGCCGTCGCGCCATTCCTGTGAGATGAACCATGACCTAACGCTGCGGCGGACTAGCATCGGCGGCCGGCCGAGTCGGTAGCCGACGACTCTAGGAGGCGGGACCCCCTCTGGGTCCCGCAGATGCTCACAAAAATGGCTGTCCATTATGGCTAGCCGTTACCCAGAAAACCGGGGGGGGGTGTAACCCCACCCCCGACCGGCTGCTGGGGCGGACACTGTAGGGTTTGCCATTTCCAAAAAAATGGGGGCGCGCCCCTTGCGTCCCGCTCGGCCAGCACCGAGCTGCGGTCGGCTTCCGAGCCGGGCCACGCCAGCTATGGGCTAGGCCACGGTAGTCGGGCTGTGTCGCACCCAATCGGGCTGGACCCAGATTCGGGTCGGGTCGACCCGGTTTGGGCCGCCGCAGGGGGTATTGGGCCGGGTCGGACTAGGTGCAGACCCCCTATTTTCTTACCAGGTACGTTCAAATGCCAATATCATGATATACATACCTCCGATCGATGCACCGTCAATTGAGTAGGAATCCCTAGATCGAGGCGGTCATTTTGGTGTATTACACTTAAGATTTAGGAGATGTTTGGGTATGGCCGGGTTGGTTCAAACATGAAACCAATCGTGCCCTCAGAGCTGAAATGCTTATAACATGAGCTCTGGACGTCTGATTGATGTGTCGTCAACTATGTTGGATTCCTCGTGATGAGATGGTTCTTTTAGAATACTTTACCTAAGGATTGTATGCAATTGGAGTATGGTCGGGTTGGTTTAACATAGAAACCAATCGGGCCCCTCGAACGGAAAAGATGATAACTTTCAGACCGGACGTTCATATGAAGAACCATCAGTGGTATTGGTAATATCGTTGAGAAATGGTCCCTTTGAGTGTACCCTATGAGTGTTTTGTGTACAATTGAGATACAATCAGGTTGGTTCGTACACAAAACCAACCGGGCCCACGGGACGAAATTGCTAATAACTCACAGACCGAGTATCTGATTGACGCGCCGTCTGTTGCGTTGAGACCCCTAAGACGAGGCGGTCCTTTGTGATACTTCTTTGTGGGAATTTGGGATAAATGGAGTATCGACAACTAGCTCATGGATCAAATCCTCACCGAGACGAGCGTACGGAGTGTGGAGACCTAGTAGCTGTGGACTTGACGACTGCTTGACCGATTCGACTTGGAGTGAGTCGACTAGCCCAGTGGACGGAGCGCCCAGTATTTGGCGGCATACCCATGACAGACGGAGCAGCTGGTAGTTGGCAGTAGACCTACGGTACTTGATAGGAGGAGTACCTTTGTACGCTATTAGGGGAACCACTACTGGGTTTGGGTGGAAGACCCCTGGCAGGGAGCACTACTGTGTTTGGGTGTAGACCCGCGGTACTCGACCAGAGGAGTACCTCAACAGTCTAAGGATAGAGAGTAGCACCTCGAAGTAGTGACAGGACCATTGTACTCGACAGAGGAGGAGTTCTCTAGTAGCCATGGTTTTGACATCTTGAATAAAATCCCGGTTTGAGCTGAGTCATTGACCATTGTGGTTTTCTCATGATTGAGATGTGTTATTTGATAAATTAGGTATATATATGGGAATATACCTAAGTAGTGGTTATCCTTTGATTTCATATTTGTGTGATACCTTATGTTTGAGATGGGTTACTTGATAACTTAGGTATAAGTATGGGCTTATACCTAAGTAAGGGTTATCTGTTAAGAACCTTCATTTCGGTAATCCTTGTTGGATTTAGTGATACCTTGAGGGCCTCGGGGTCCCTACTGAGTATTTTCATACTCACACCATCACGGGCTATGCTCACAACCTGTTGTGTTGGTTATCGATGATGGTCAGTGCTAACAGAGGCCGAGTGAACGAGGACTGGACAGTACCCAGAGAGGGACCTCATGACGAGTCAATACCTGGAGGTGGACCACACGATGATTCGGTACCCGTAGGAGGTTGTTGGATGAGGGTGCTGATGAGGCTATCTGTACCTACCCTTCAGGTAGGATTTAAGGTGGACGGTCCAGGAGCTGAACTATCTGTACCTACCCTTCAGGTATGATCCGAGGTGGATGGCCCAGGAGCTACATCTATCTTCCAGCTGTTTGCCTTCTTCAGTAATATTTTTGTTCAGTTTTAGTTGTACTTTTCAGTTGGGTTTGTATTCTATCCCTTTTACTGTTTAGAACATTCTTTTGTACGTAGTGTTTACTTCCTATTATACCCTATGGTTTTTTTACTTTTATAATGTCAATTCCTTCCTGTTTATCGGGATTTACTCCTTTGGTTCTAGTCGCCAGCCCCTTGCCTATGGAAGGCGTGATTGGGGTAGTCACATCACGGGTCTCGAGGTCGGGCCGTGACAATTTGAACGAAAAGGATTTATTGATTTTAATTATGAAAAAGGTAAGGCTTCTAGGAATAAAATAGAGATTTTGGAATATTATTTAAGTATAATTTGGATGAGACAAGGGTCTTGTGATGTGTGAGTATGTGGGTAGATGTGGTGTCCTTTTATAAGAGGTAAGATGGTCACTTTTGGAAATTCTTGAAATATTATTTAATTATAAATTGATTTTAGAATTAAGATAGTTCAGAAATGATATCTTTATAAGCTAATATTTTAATGTGTTGATATCCTCTTAGAAAATAGGTTTTAAGAAAGGTTTATTTCATAAAATTAGCATTATCTTATAGCTTTATCCCCTAGTTAAAATCATTAACTATTACCATGTCTGTGTATTTTCCCAATATATTGTTACTATAGTTACTATAAAATGACAAGAGACCAAAAAGTGGATCATGAAAAAAATTTCTAAAATTATATAAGTTATTTTGATGAATATTTTATTTTTAGAACTATTATATTATTTAATAAAACAGTATTTGATTAAAAACTCATTTATGCCAATTTTGACACTATTTAGTAATTGATTTTTGTTAAATTCATAAAAACATGATTCCTTAGAAAAAAATAATTATAACCAATATAATATTTCAATATAATCTATAAAATTCTTGTATGTAATTAAAATAATAAAATTACATTTATTTTAATATTTATAATATCATTTATTTGAATCATTCATTAATAATGCAATTACTACATCATAATTATATCATTAATAAATTAATTTATTTAATATCATTAAATTATAAATAAAATTCAATGATTTAATAATTATTTGTTTCAATATAATGAATATTTATAGTCAATGATATCAGTTATATAATTTTATTTAAAATTGATTTTGTAAAACATACATTTTTATGTTGTATTTCTCTTTATATTAATTTAATTCTTATAACATGTCATTTTCACACCCAAGTGGCTCCCATAAATCCAAAAGTTCTGCATAAGGATGTAAATTCTTGGAAATAACTCATAAAATAGGATTATGACACCCTTTATGGTTGTATTATATTATTATAATATTATTTTTTACCCTTATTTCCAATATTTATCCTTTAACACGGTAAATAAAAATAATTACTGATGTTACTTTTTAAAATGTTTCAAAATAAATGGTACCTTTGTGAATATAATTATCATTAGGTTTCCAAATATGGAATAATTTTTTAAAAAATTCTAATCATAAAAATTGTAGTAATTAATTTACAATTAATTTATGTTTTCAAAACCAGAAAGAGTGTTTTTAAGAATTATAAACTACCAAATGATTAACATATGTCCAACTTGGATTTCAAATTTCTTACAATGAAAAAAATTGGATTAAATAAAAAAAATACAATTACTCTTTAAAAACCATTAACAATAAAACATAAATATATAAATAAATTAGACAAAATTGTTGTTTGGAATTAAAATGTATTATTCTTCATTATTCATTAAAAAATCCACTTTATCAGAAAATTACCAAAATTTTTATCAAAGTAACCATTGAGTTCCCGCATATATCGATATTGTTGATTTTTTCATATATAATATAAAAATTGTAAAAGACTATATTTAAAATGGTTTTTCTATCAAAAATCTGTCAAACGTCCAATTAAAAATACTAGGGTATCTCATGCTAAAATTTTAATTCATTCTTATTTTGATCCACTAAAATTTCTTGGAAAACTATAAGACCTTTTAAAAAACTTGTGTAATCATATTTTAGTTAGTTATGTTCATTCCCATCAAAATAATGGCTAGGCGTTAACTACCATTTTATGTAATAATATTATTATTGTATTATCTTCTAGTATAACTCAAAGTTGTGGGCAATGTAAGATTTCAAAAAAAAACCCATTGTTTCGTGTTGAGTACGCTATCTAAAAAATTGTTTCCTTTAACCTAAAATTATTTTCTTATTGACAAATATTAATATATATGAAAAATTATTACTCTATAAATACATCAGATCCTATATAAATAAACATAAAATAAAACCACATATATATAAATAATACATAAGAATATATATATATATAATATAAACATATAAACATATATGTAAAACATTAACATATCAATAAATATAATATAATATAAAAATAAATATATATACACATAAAATATAAAATATAAAAAATAAAAAATAAAATATTGACATATATATTGACATATAAATGACAATATGATGTATATATATAATTTTAAAATTTAAATACTGAAGTTTATTATATATATATAACATAATACGATTAAATATTACAAATTTATTCACGTTATTTAGAAAACGTGGCTTTTCTAATGACATTTTTACCTACATTTTAAAATGATCCTAATTATATATACACACACATATTATATATAGAAACACACATATATAAACAAACACACAAAAACACATATATATAAATATAAAATATATATATATATATATATAATATACGTACATATATATTTATTTATATATTTATATATATAATATAAACATAAATGTAGACATAAAATAAAAAAATATATTCAAAATATATATGAAAATAAAATATAAAAAAATATATATAAACATACCTAAATATAATATAAAATATAAGCATATATGAAAAATATTAATATATATATATATAATATTAAATTCTGAAATCATGAATTATCTCTCTCTATATATATATAACATACAAAATATATATAAAAAACTACAATAGGTTAGTTCATACACTTCTTTGTTGTGATTCTGTAGGTGTAGAGGTTGAGTTCTAATGTAGGTTATCTTCTTCAGGGCATCGAGCGTGAGTGGAATATGGGCATGCATAGTGTAACTGGTGTGTTTATTCAAGTCGTGCAAGCGGCAGGCATATATGTCTAGGATGGGGGTGTACATAATGAAACTAGGATGTTACTTTAGGGAAAGCTTGAGGCAAGATTATGGGATGGCATTTCGAATGCTCGAGGGTGGGGTGGGTCAGGTAATTAGGGTGAGGGAGTATATTATTGAGGTTGTTGTTGGTGCATGGTTGGGTTAGGGCATTGGAGGTGGTTGGTGATGCATACAAAGGATGGGGTTAGGGGCAATGAGGGTGAACTTATGGGAGTATAATTTTGGGATGTGAGTTGGGGAGAGGTTATTAATTTTAATTGTATAAAATTATAAATTTCAAAAAATATAAACATTAAAAATAATTACTTATTTTTTTAGTAACATCTTTAAACGTACTGTCTCTAAATAGTGAGATTTACTAAAATATTTCAATTAGTGAAATTTATTTATCGACATAACTAAATGAAATTGGTAAATGTGTTTTCTATAAATAGAAATGTTTACAATCATTGATAATTGTAAATCTTTATAATCCTCTCTAAATTAGAGATGATTATAAAAGTTAGAAAATTATCGACATATCATTTGGTGATATTTTTTAGAAACGTTGATAAATGAATTAGTGATGTTTTAAAATAGTTTTAATGAATAAAATCCCAATTTTTAATTTTTTGAATTGACACTTTTGTAGTTCGTTTGATGACACAAAGTAAAAGATTAGTTTTGACCTCAGATCCTTCTCAGTACTAATGTTCACCTAGGTTTTCTAAAAAATAGTGGTAGAGACTCCCTCTTCAAATGTTGATGGGTACTTCCAAATCCTCTTCATCACCTGTAATAGGGGGATCATGATGAAAGAACTATTTCAGGCTTGTTGATCGAAGGGGGTCACTAGTGTTATCCATGGAAGATACAGAATCCTTGATTCTCGGTTCCCATTTAGCTGATAAAGTGGTGATATAAGTTGTTAATCTAATTCCATTTAGTTTTCAGCTTCGTGGAACACTCTTGATATCAAAGCAATTGAAACTATTTGACTTTTGCTGATTCATTCCATCTTTGTGGAACATTTAAATATGAATTAGATCTATGTCCATGGGAAAAATCTCTATGTACATTACAGGGGATGGGTCTTCTAGTATCCATTGGGATTAAATATTATAATATTAAGAGGTAATTTGTGAGAAATTGTTTTCTTAGAGATGATAAAACAATGACCCCAACGCGGTGTTGTGGGATCCAACTAATGAATTGAGAGAACAAATTTGTTTTTAACGTATAACCATGGACTAGTTATAGAAACTTTTAGAACATTAAGGGAATTTATCTGCTCAACCCAATTGATATGAACATCCTTTCCTCACCATTTGAAGTAAGAAATATCTAAATAGAGACCCTCACATGTGTCAAAGGGGGACACATCACCCTGTGACAACCCTACTCAACCATTAAGGTAGTACATGAAGTACTAGTTGTACAAAATGGGGAATACTATAAGAAAATGAATCCTGGTCCATTTTAATAATGCAATTTAGGCACTATCTTGTGTTATTACCATAATTTTCGTGCTTGATACCAGGACACTGAATTAAGAAATATGATTAATTTTTTGATGTGGCTACTTATTGCGCTTATAATTGTTATGAATTGTGTGTTTGGAGTGCGATATATATACTTCTATAAGTTACATATTAATGATCATCAAAGTCATATGAGGTTATCCCTAGAGCTAGTCTCTATAATGCCACAACATATTTCTACATAATTTAACTAACCACTGATATACAGTGGGTGTATGTTCCCCTAAATGGTGACATTCTCATCTTCTCTAGAAAATGAGATAATGGATCAACATTTCTATTTCTCAACCTCCTCTATGTATTAGTCAATAGAGAAAACTACATCATCCTGAAACTGAAGGGGGGTCTTCAAGGATTCAATAAGGTCCCCACACATTTCATTCGATAGATAGAGTGCCTCAAGAATCCGGATCCTTGAGTTTATGTCAGTGAGTTGAATCTGTAGGTGATACATTCGTTATTGGGGTACATTTTTTCATATAGAGGGTTGTTAATTATATGATGGAAAAAATAATACCACTTGATGATGTTCTAGGGCATGGATAGTACAATAGGTATTCTTCAATTGGTTACATATTCTTGACGGAATAACTGATTTTTCATGCCAGTTAGCTATGGTTGCACCCAAAATAGATGCTGGTAATCATAGAGTAGTTGTAGCTATGTTCAATGGTAATTAAATATTATTGACTATTGAGGATTTCTAGATGGAAAAACTAGTCCTGATGTGTGTTTTGTGCCCTATACAATGCATGAAGCCAGGTTTTATTAGCATGATCATCATGGTTCGATTTACAATCCTAATCATTCTATCAACTTGCACATCCAATATGTATCCTTCATCAATGATGAAAAAAATTTATTTAGTGGATCACATGGAAACTCTAATTATCAGGAATTTTGAAGTGGCCACTTATTTTAAAACATTCATAGGGGTGTAATCTTGATCCTCATTAGTGGAATAATCTAGAACTGGTCTTACACATGGTATGTCAATAAATTCATGAGGAATGAAGTCTCCAAGTGTGTGACCAGATTTTGGATCATATGGGGGAGTCTAATTTCCCTTGAGTCTTCAACACCTACTCTTCCTTAAGTTGAAAGACCGCAATTTTGATGTGAAGGTAGTGGTCAAAGAATTCATGGTAACTGTATAAGGTTTTATCTTTCTCGATGAGGAACACATGATACCACAGTTTTAGGAAACTATCATACAATGAAACTAGTAATTGTAATTATATATCTTATGGCTTAGATCATGGTTCTATTCACTAAATCCTTATCCATCATTATTGGTGTTAGTGGAGGCTTGTCTCACTTCCTTAGTGACATCAACAAACATTAATAAACAATCATCTACATGATCATTGAACTAATAGTTTGTTAAAATCCATTATATGATGGAATGCCTTAGGATCCTATGATGTGGGAAATAATTCATACAATCCATGACATTATCCTCCTAGGGTATCCTACATTCAATAAACTTAAGGATACCCATTTATAATGTTTAGAAAAAGATCCCAAGACCTGATCATCATTGAAAAAAGATAACTTATTCTATCATTCTATGAAAGACACCCATAAGTCCTAACTCTAAAGGGGGGATATTGCTACATTATAACAATAAAATAGATGTGTTTGGCGAGTTTGTTTCTAGAGGGGATGCACATGGTGAGTATCCACATAGAGTGGATACACTCACTAATGATCATCGAACAATGGGGATAGTAGGTATACCATCTCTGGATCTTATGTATGCACAATGGTAGCATTTTCTACTTTTATGGCACTTATTATGAGAGATGAAGTGTCAATGATCAGAACTATTTTATATTATACTACATATATTCTTTTGAATACATATCTTATTAAAAGAACTCCTGAAATATTCATGGTTTGTTCAAAACAATGTGTGTAGGTTGCAGCTCATGTCTAAGGTTCTCTAGAAACATTATAATTATCTTTTATTGGGAAAGTGGCATGTCACAAAAATATGTGAGTCCCTTCCAATGGGCGATGAAGTCAGTGACTCCCTCATCGAGCCATTGTTTTCATTTGATGTGGTCAGAAATTCTTTTATGGCATGAGGTGAAAATCTAAAAAGCAGGATGAGGAGGATTGGTTTCCTTACTAGAGGGGAAATAGGGTCCCTTTATGAAAATTTCATGTTTTAAGCACTACATGTAAAAAAGCTTAGCCTTGATAAATTTATATTCATCATTCTCCAATAGCAAGGTAACTATCCTGGGGTTTAACTCATCTTTTATAACTACCTCACAAGGGTTATAGGGATTCTAATTTCCATTTCATTTATCGATATATCGATAAGAATACTATAAAAAATCATTATGGGGGACTACCAAGAAATAGTTCCTATATAAAATGATGATTATAGGAACTGTTCAGGGTGCCTTTTTGGTTCCACATTACACCATGGAGTGGCTTTCATTTATTGTGACCTATACTGACATTCATATTCCTCCATTACTAAATTGGGTCGATGGTGATGACATTAACAATGAAGGTAATTTGTGAGGAACCATCATTATTTGTGGGTTGAACAAATTGATGGTGTTGTCATATCCATAAGATAGGGATGAAATAGATATAATTATACAACAATAGTATTTTGATCAACGTGTTTTGGGAAGACACTTTCATGGCTCAATAGGGAACTGTGAGGCTTCTAACATAGGTACACTTGCGATTGTGGTGGTAATAATATGAATAATTATGCTAAAATACTAAGAGTGATGTGATATCAACCATCTTTCAATATTAGTGAATGTAATCGAGGTTCTAATGTATTCTTAAGTAGTCATGCTATAAGCTTGAATGTGGTGGAACATCTCCCAAACATTATGAAAATTTTGTTTGCTGGACCATCATTAGATAGTTTGGGATGAAAAAATATAGAGCTTCAAGTTTCCCAACACAACTGATAGGTTTTCAAAATGTAATATTTCCCACAAGTCATATTTTTCATTACTAATGGAATGGTGCTGATCCTAGTTAATATAATTCTTAATTGGTTAAGGCTAATACATTCTTAAAAAAACAAGAAATAACTTCATTGATGTATATTTCTAAGAGGAGGTGTTGCGTAGATTAGAAATATAATATATGATAAAATGTACCTTGTAGGTAGAACCTTATTTAAAATTATATACACATCATATTGGATGTTTACTTCCTAATCATACACGAGGGTAGAAGCATCTATTAGTGGATTAGAAACATTATCACCATGATTTGAGGGCATCAACCGAAACCTGCCATTTTTTTAATTTCATATATGGATATAGAGAGGAGAGAAACTAAAAGTGACAGAGATTGTTTCACTACAAGTCCTTAGATGGAGTCTTTAATATCCTCCCCTAGTAAGTATCTATGGAGGGATATAGTGCTATTATGGACTTTGAATTTTGGGATCATATTCCTTAGGCGATGGGTTTTTTACATAGAATATATAAACTGAGGTAAATATTCCCTTATCAAGTAATCTATCACTTTAGAGAATGATATGATCACAGTGATATGAAAAAACCTAGGTTCCCACCTCAAATGGAATAGAAAATCTCTATGATTTATTATATATGTGTTCCCTAGGTTCCACTGAAATGTGTACAACATGTGTCATCGGTTCCACCTCCATGATATGTGTTCTACCTCTTAGATTGTGATAGCTCTTCAGAGTTGGGAATGGTCCCAAAATGGATAGGGCCAATTCAATGGTTTTTGTAGTGTATGTAGAACCTTTTCAATACTATCCCTTTTCCATGAATGCCTCATAATGGCTATCTATGGTGCTTGAGATTGATAGAGTCATCCTGATATGAATAATATGTAGATGGTGTCTCAATCATAGGTGGGCAATGATGAATCATTATTCAAATATTTTGGGGATGTTGTGGGATATTTCGATAGTGGATGTGGTCATTGGAGCTACTGAATATTCCTACATTAAGGAAATTTTTTCAGTCTTCCCATATAATCAGTGTTGATTGTTCTGGACTGGGGCTAGTGGAGTGAGGATGGAGTCAACACCCTCATCGACCAATGGGACTAGTCGATGTTGGTGTGGATGATGTCGATCAAGGGAACTCATGGGAATCCAATGAGCAGTGTTTAAAATTTTTATGGCCTGAAGATCCACTACATCCTCAACATAGGGGAATGATAGTTCATTTTGATTTTGGGAGTGGATTCTGATGTTTTTCTCCATTGGAAAAAGGAGTGTTTTACCACTACATGACCCACAGGAGAAGAGTTATTGGCGACGTGTTGATTCATAAATATATTTTTGAGGAATATACCTTATGGTAATTACCCTTTATAATAATATATGTATAAAAGGGTGTTGATATCCCCCTTTTGGATGATCTTGGAGGGTGAGAATGGGAATGAGTTCCTAGTATCTAAAGATGTGTGGATTGATAGGGTAGGAATATAGACATGTGGTATTATCGTAGTTACATTTCCCCTTCAACAACTATCATTGGTGTTAGGTCATTAAAATCTTATATATTAATTCCTATAAATGAAATTTAATCATAAAAAATGTAGATACCATGCATGAAATTCTCAATTCCCTTGTATTGTCCATTATTTCTGAACCACATAGGGATTCTATGTTGATGACGTCAATGATCAAATACACCCAAGTATATCTGCCCCAAAACAATACAATGTTTCATACAGTGACCTCCATTTGATTTGGGGAACCTAGGGACAAATATATGGATATAGTGACATATAAATATGATGTATCTATTTAATTAATAGTACCCATAGTTTATGGAGAGTAGATTCAATTCGTGTTTACTATTTTTATTTCTAATGCTTTCACTATAAAGGATGGGCATCATCCCTCAATTTGGTGGAAACAAAAGTTGTTGTGTTTCCCCACATTATAACATACCAAATGTGTGTGGCTTCCATTAATTTAATTAGTGATTTTAGATCAATTATCTTACCAGGATGATGATATATCAATTCCTCTTTATGTGGAACACCCATGGGAAATCAATCCTTGGTATGGGTATCCCTCATATATTTATTTCATGTTTGTGAATCACATTCCAAATGACATCACAAGGTAAATGCTGGTTAATTATGCTACTTTTTCCCAGAAATTGAATAATCATTTCGTTTGGTTATGTATTAATGTTGGAAATGTTTGGGAAACTATGTATATTTTGTTTTTTGGGATCTTATAGTGTATTTCCCTTTTTAAGATATAGTCATCTTATGTGAGCCATCATAGGTGTGAAAAATAAGTAATCCCATGTCTTCCACGATGTAGCAGTCACATGGGTAACATTCCTTCATAATATTTTTACATCATTCATTTGATATTTATTTTATTAGGTAGAGACTCATGTTTTAGTTTCTAGTTTAATATAATGTTGGGAAAGGTGGGTCATAGTTTTAACATCTTGTGGGGACATAGGATCACATGTTTGAATTATTTTGGTAATATATTAGTCCCAAGATTAATGTATTATGGGTACATATCGGTCATAAGTTTAACATAATTTGGGGATAGGTGGGTCACATGTTTAATGTCTTTTGGGGATAATGGTGTCATTGATTAATATGGGGATAAATGTTTAATAATTCTAACATATTGTTAGAAAATTATGGTCACATTTTTAATGTATCAGTGGGATAAGTGGGTCACATGTATAATGTATTTATGGTAATATAGCTCATAGGATTAATGTCTTGTAGGGATAAAATGGGAGGTTATGTGTGTCCATAGAGGGAATATGGACACACCTAAAGGATTTGGTCATGTGTGTCCCCAAATGAAAGGACGACCAGACTTGAATGATTTTGTCAAACATTTCCCCAGTGGGTGAGATGATCACACATGAGGTTTTGACGGTGTTTTTTCCCTTGAGGGAAACTTTCCCACAAATAACATGATGGTGATGTTCTGGATTCATGAAACAACGTTGGGGAGGTGTCATATGTACCATATTGAAGATATAATGCTCAAAACCCCACATAGTTAGATGGTTCATTTTATAGTTGTGTGACATGATGAGTCCATGAAATTTAAAATTATGTGGTTCTGATGCTCACTTCATGGAAAAAAGAATCAATGAGGAATGTTGTGGGGATTAAAAATATGATCTTCTTGGTGAAGGAGCTTTATCCCATGTTGGATGTAGATGTGGAATCCCATGATCATCATAAAAGGGGAATCGTATGCTCAGTACACGGGTTATGCATATTATTTGAAATAATGTGATGAGGGTTTTGTTATTTAGTTTTAACATTGTATGACAATAATGTGGAGCCTGTATGTTTTATAACTGTCAACATAGATACAGATGGTGCTACACCCCATGGGTGACAATTTCAATGCATGAAAATGATCCATAAATATACATTTTACAATAAAGGTAAGTCATTGGAATCAAGGATTACTCAATTATGAATTATGTGTTTACCTATCATACACCTCTGGGTGGGGTATGGGGTAGAAAAGTTTGTAGATGAGTGGAAATATGAGATATTGACATTAGGGCTTCTAACAGATTGTAGAAATATGAATTTGTGTACTAATGATTATGAGAAAATGGAAATGTAATGTCCCATTCTTCACAAGAAGATATATGGGAAGATAAAATGGTTTGTGGTATTAGTCTCACATATATATGGGGTGAAGTTGAACCTGTTTTCGATTGGCTTGGGGCCCTAGGATATGTACATTTAGAAAATAGTATTGGCTAAATTGAGAAACAATTGATATGTCTAGAAGATAAGATTCATCATTATTAGGGTCTTTGTGAAATCCATGGTTCTTTCCAATGATAATGTTTTGTAAATTAGGTTTACCCTTCCATGGAGTGAATTCTAGGTTCCCATGAGGATGGTTTCACAGAGGATAATTATCTCTTGAAACCTGAAGACCAAAAAAGGTATAACATCTCATGCAAATGATATAACCCATCACAAAAATATTCTCAATAATGGTTTGAGGTTCTAGAAAATCCAATGTAGTTTATTTCATGAACCATGGATACCATTGGAAATCCATATCATCTCTTACTACAGATGATTGTAAGATTCATAAATTTAGAGGATTTCTTGGAAGCGTAAAGGTCACGTCAAATTAAAATTTGGACATTTAATGGTATTTATTAGACTGACAAAGGTAAGATAATCATTTTATTGAAATATTTAGGCTTACATTTAATATTGTGATCTTCATGATGAGATTGGGATCCACACACTAGGGTTAAGCTCTGCAGAGGTTACCACCAACATCTCCACGTCGATTGGGACATTTGAAAATGGGTGTTATTTTGAACATATTTTACTTCCTCAATATCTAAATATCTAGTGACTTCTAAAAAATGGATCCATTCACTATGGTTTTTAAATTCTCTACCTATTCCCTTATGATAATTTATAACTCGTTTTGGATATAATTTTCATCAAACAAACATTTCCTTCCTCGACCACTCTTGTGAAAAGTGTATTTTTGAGTGAAAAATGGTTATATGTAAATCATATATGGTATGATATATATTTTTGTATAACTTGAATTGATGTATAATAAATAAATATTTATTATAGATGAGGTTAAAACATGATGTAAAGATATCAGACATGAGCTAAGGGATTTATGTTACCATTTCATTATTTATCACTATTGTTTCTGAATATGTATCCAGTGATATAATTTTATCACTTATCATTCCTATATCGCCCATTTTTTAACTCTATAGATTAAAATTTTCCTTCCATTTCCTTCTCCTTATATTCACCAAATAATGAATTAATGACTCTAAAGGAAACACAATTTATTTATCTCTTAAGTAAAAAATTCATTCTCTTACTTGTACATGTTTTATAATTATTTTTTAGGAATGTTATTAATATTATATAGTTATTTTTAATGTAATTTTTACCAATGTTTGAATTTTTTTCAATATGGTTTAAGAGGAATCTTATTAACATTTTCAAAAATGAGGTACAATTCACATTTTACTAAAAATGTAAATGAAATAATTATTTCAATGTGTATGACATAAAGGGAATTTCCTACCATCATGAACATTAAATTATTTAATTCACCATCAGAAGATTCAAAAGATATTTTAGAATAAAATGGTTTCTTAATATCTTGTAAATTTTTTGATTTTGAAATTTTTATTTGAGAATGAAATGATTGTTTTCCTTAAGAAATATTATAGATGTATTTTAATGGAATATTCCTATAAGATAACATCCGATAAAGTTACTTGTGATTTATTGGTGACATAATCCAATGATACCATCCACATTCATTCTTTGTTAACATTATAATGATGATTATTTCAGGATGATTCAATGAAACCTCTTTCTTTTCCCTAGGTCAATTATATTATTAATACAATTTCTTTTCCAGGGGTAATGGTATATAGAAATGATGAAATTTTATGAAACCCATTACCTCCTCATGTGTTATGATATTAGGAATTACGTATAATAATTAGGCATATATATGTATGATTTTTATTATGTGATGTGTGGTCATAGAATTATATAGACCTTCAATGCATTGGGTAAAGATAGACATCTCACGAGAAAAATATATAACAGCCAGATATTTTCAAATAATAAATTTTTTTTTTCGGTAAATGTCACATGGAACACCAAGCATAAAATCAGATGAAATATATTTCATTATACTATATCTCTTCGATGGTTTTGAAAACACACAACCTGTGTCTCAATGAACCATAATATAGTATACCATTATAACATAGTCATTAAATTTTCTAGTATGAAAATTAGTAATAAAAATGATAAAAAATATGGTTATCTATTTATTAAAATAAAAAAAAATTATTTAATATAAAAAGTAATGTTGTTTAGGAAAAATTTTATTTTTCAAAAAGTAGATTCAGTCATTCTTTGATCACATCAATCAAAAGTATTTTTATCATATTTTATAATATTTGTTTACCAAATTATCTGAATTTTTGAAATAATAATAATATTATTTTGTTTGGGTAAATTTACGAGTTCTTTTTGAAATGTTTCATTCATGAATGAATAGTGGGAAATTCAGAATTTTAATTTAAAATGACATTTTCATTGAAAATATTAATAATGATAAAATATATTTTTAATTGGAATCAATGTAAAATTAGTTATATTTTATATCAATTAATGATATTTAGGTTAATCAAAATAATTTTATATTGTATTATTACATAAAAACATTTTAAAATTTAGAAAACATTCTCTTTGAAAACTCTTTTTATCATCACATCTATTTGATTAATTTTAAATTATTTTTTTTCAAAATATGTAAATTGAATTTGGAAAAAAGGATTCAATATTTGAAATCATAATAATTTAAAATTTCTATGATGTTAAAAAATTCTAGAATGTATACCGAGTTGAGTAAAATTCGGTTATCAAGGATAGGATAAAAAATGATTTTCCATGGGGATATATAATAAAGATAAGGTTTATAAATGACCTACTAGTATGTCCAAAACTCATTTTTTATAAATACATCAACATTATATATTCTATAATTTCCCGTAATTTCTGTTCATTTTTTAAATCATATGAAATTATTTGAAGATCGTGAAATCTAACAGAGTGTCATTCCGATACAAAGAGTTCCCGAAATGATCTATCGAAAAAGTGTTATGTTTAAAATATCATGCGTGAGTATTTTTTCTAAAAAAGTGGAATTACTCATAAATGGGTTCCCATATCAGAAATCCAAGAGCATCATTGCATACAGGATAGTGGTTTTACCCTAAGTGCGACATATGATTCATCTTCATAGGCCTCTAGTGAGAAAACCCAAAAATGAAATAACCATAAATAAAATTATTTAATAAAGTTATTTTATTTTCAATTATTTATAACTCAAGAATGGTGACTCTGATTGAAAATCTAAGCCCACCAATGAACACATGAGGGTATAATTATGTTAGGAAGACAATAACATTGGCTGGAGCGGTCCAACATTAGATGTTAGTTTTTGGATGTAAATTAAATAATTATGTAACAATTAATTTACTGTAAAACTATATAACTTATAAATGGTAAATCAGATAAAAATCTAAGAGTGCTATTGAGTTCGTTGGGAAGGGTTTCCATAAAGGATAACCTAACCTCGACCGACACGGGTTGAGGGTGTATGTTAATAATTTATTGAACTTTTTAAAGGTACGTTCAAAAAATGTGTGTGCGGAGTTTTTTAACTTTTGAACCCGTTCATTGATTAAAAATATGAGGGCACCGTTGAATCTGCAACAATGAGATTATCTTATGTGAGGCTTCACTTGAACTGTAGAATGTCAGGAGAAAAAGGAAGTGTTTAGACATTTAATATAATAATAAAATAGAGAAGTTATTTTATTTTTATTTTTTCGTTTCATTTAACAGACGAGCGGTGGTGGCGGGACCAACGACATGTCAAGACATTAAATTGCTTGACTCCCCTTTGTTCTTATAATTGCACCATTATAATTATGAAGGTTCCTTAATTAAATTAACCCAATTAATTCCACGTGCATTACTCACCCACACCCTCTCTTATTTATATGGAGCTTGGGGTGGGGTATTGACACAAATTCACCATGCAATGTTTCTCTAGCAATGTACCATGAAGACATCCACTTGGGGTGACAAAACCAATTCCAGCGAGAAGTGACGAGCACTACCGAATCACAGACCGACAAACACTAAATCTTCCTCAGACACAGACATTATTCAATGATCTTGATGTACTATTTATTTTCATGTCTAATATCAAGAGTTGTTGAATCATTATACTACCCTCTTTCTATTAAGATAATGTAGAAGACACGAGCCAAATGAACAATGCCAGGACCCTCCCCCTTTTGTTGAAATTTTTTGTCTCCATCATCTGTGATTTATTTGGGTTGGCAAAAACCAGGAATAGTAGATATAGAGACAAATAGGGTACCCATGAGAGTTTGTTGGAACCTTTGGATGGAGAAATTGGCCATCAGAGCTCCCCTAGTGACCCACAGAAGACCTCCAGCAACATGCACTGGCAAAGGAGATGATAGCGATGGCCAGTACCAGGCAGTCGTGGAAGAGATGGAAGAGTTCCATTGAGCACCAATAGAGATGAAGGCCGCATATGGTGAAGATGGTGGCTGGCTTGGGCCAACCGTGGAAGGTGGAGCAATGAGCAATGGTGGACTGCTAGAGAATGGGCCACGACATATAGATGCAATAGACATTGGAGGCCCACTGCGGGAAGCGGCGAGCAACACGCCATCGTACGCCTCTGAAAAGGTCATGGCTCGGAATCCTTCATGGAGGGCTAGGACATGGTCCCTACGGGTCTTGTAGCAAACCGGAGGGGGACCATTGGTCGCCTCTTCTTCTCCAATTAGGGGGAAGGCCCCCCCCCCACCCCCATGCCAGCTAGGGTGGACCCCACATCAGTAGGTCGTGCCCCTCCGCAGGAATATCCGCACGTGCCCAGCGTGCTGGGCCGCACCCCTCTATGGGTCATGCCGAACGAGCCCAGTGGACCGATCACCTCCATGGGTTGGGCCACGCCAGCCTAGTGGTCCCCACCGAACAGGAGGGCCGAGCCGGCTCATGCTTGTTCGGGCCGGGGTGGGTCAGATCTGGACCGGGTGGGTGACCCAAACATGGTGGTTCGGCCCATACTAGGTTTGGGAGACCTGGTCGGACCGGACCTATACCCTTTGAGGTCTAGTTTTGCTAAAAAAATCTATAACTTGTGAACCAGGTGTCTGTATGAAGAACTGTCTACCACATTCGGTTACATAGTGCAAGATATTCCTAGTATATACTCCACATGAGTTTTGGAGAATGTTGGAGGATGGCTGGGTTGGATCAAAACCGTATCCAGTTAGGCCCTCAGTACTAAAACTCTTATAAGTCATTGATCAAGCATCTGATTGATGTTTCACCTTTCATGTTTTAACTCTTACGACATGGAATCCATTTGGAATACTTATTTGTGGAAATTTGTGGCAGTTGAGGTTTGATCAGTGTCCTGAGGTGTGGATCCTCTCAGAATGAAGGGCTCTTAGTGTAGGAATCTCATGGTTGGGTGTAACGTGAAGAAAGAACATCGATCCGATATGGGTTAGCATCTATCAATCCTGTGT
The DNA here is from genome assembly GCA_963277665.1 of Viscum album. Lineage (NCBI taxonomy): Eukaryota > Viridiplantae > Streptophyta > Magnoliopsida > Santalales > Viscaceae > Viscum > Viscum album. The sequence continues at coordinate 1,791,333,346 of OY728146.1, forward strand.
GGGTCAATGCTTAGAGATATTTTGTGGGTAAGTATTTATTGATCCTGTGTGGGTCTGTGCTTAGCGATCCTATGTGGGTCAGAATCAACCAATCATTTGGGGGTCATTAGTAGAGCCTCTTGATAGAATAAGATGATCCAGATTTATGACTAATCATCTGTACTTCTATACATGTGTTATATACCTAGTGTGAGTTGAGTCTTTACCTTTCTAGTAATTTTAGCTTCTTGGTGTTACCTTCATGGTGTTACCTTTTTGGTGTTAACTATTTTTAGTATTACATTCATGGTATTAACTTCATGGAGTAGCCTTTGTGGTACCTTTACCTTCATGGTGTTTCCTTCATAGAGTTACCTTCGTGGTGTTACCTTTGTGGTACTTTTACCTTTGTGGCGTTACCGTTGTGGTACTTTTACCTTCGTGGTGTTACCTTCATGGTGTTACCTTTTTGGAATTCTTACCTCGTAAATCAGTTGTTCTAAAGTCTTAAAAGATATAGCCTTATATTTCTTCATGTATGAGATGAGTATATCTTGATAACATAGGAATGTATATGGTCATATACCTATGTAGAGTTGATGAATTCTTCGTGCTTTGTTTTTTTGGTCTTTCATTGTTGTATATCCTTTGTGGAGTTCTGGGAAACCATTGGGGGTCTTTGGGTCCCTACTATGTATTGTTATACTCACCCATGCATGGGCTATGCCCACACCTTGTTGTTTCCCAGGCAGACAGTGAACAATGTTGATCGAGGCTGAGGGATCTATGACTAGATGGTTCTCAGATGGGGACCATTGGACATGATGAGCTTTAATGACTACTGATCATGAGTTGTACCTACCCTTTAGGTAGGATCCTCAGTTGACAATCAAAGAGTTGTTTTCTCTTTTCAGTTGTACTTGAACTTTTTATTTGGGATTGTATTCTTACCCCTTCTATTTCTATACACTTTTTACAATAGTAGTTTACTTCATGGTTGCTTTTTGTTAGGTTCTAGGATTGTGTGTTTGTATAGGTTTAAAGGAAATGCCTTCCTATTATAGGGATACACCTTTCTATTCCTATTCTCTTTCCCCTAGCCTATGAAAGGCAGTCTTGGGGTAGTCACAACATGAGGCCTGGGGTACTGGTTGTGTCATATTTTAAATTATAAATAATAGACAATTTTAGAGTCTTGTTTCATAATAAAGACATCATTGGGTTTTAATATTTTCAAAAAATTACAGGAGTTCCACTCACCAACCATATAAAAGTTCACACCCTATACTATCAACATCACATAATAAAACCATTTTTTGGCCATTTAAATCCCAAATAACTTACCATATTTCTTAATCTATTTATATAATCCATATTTTTGGTATAAATGTTACCACATAAGGCTTTGGTGAAATCCTAAAGAGGATACCCAAAGAAGAGGCACTATTCTTCAATGGGAAGTAATAGTTTACTTTATCCTCCACCTCTATAAATTATTATTAAACCATGATAATAGGATTAAATCACAATATTAATAATAACAAACTATTTTTATCTCATTATAATGACCAACAACCATGTATACTTCAATTAAATGAGTTGAAAATTCATCATTCGTTTATACAAAGGACATCCGCATCTCGAACTAATGTCATTCATTTTTCCATTACCACGTTTCGTGATTGGGTATGATAAAGGATATAATATATATATATATATGATATTTCTAACATTATTATTAATGTTTTTTCATTATAATATATATATTCCTTAATTTGGGTTTATTATACAATCTCATTCTAATTGAAATTCATTATAAATAATCTATATTTAATGGAAATTATTTTGTCATTGTATAATAAAAAAATTTAATTTTCATATACACTAGTAATTCATGACAATTTTAAGTAAGAGTACCATTTTCATATCTTTTATTATTTAAATAATTGGGAAATATTTTATGAAAATATGACTTCATCTCTATCTTCAGAAGAAATTGTGTATTCCTCCTCATAATTATCTTATAAAAATGATTTTATAATGTTTCTAAACATTTAAAAATTATTTATTATAGAATGTATTACCCATTTTTTCTTTCATACAATGTTCTCAATGAAATATTCTTATATTTTTTCAAAAAATTCAATTTTCAAACCTTTTAAGGTTGATGATGAATGTTGTTTTTATCTTTTAAGACATGTAAGAAATTACCCACTATTGGGAATATTGTTTTATTGAAGATTGCATTAAATTTTTACATGAATATTTTTAAAGAAAATGTGTTACCTAATATCTATTATATTCATGTTTATTTTGAAAATTATTTTAAAAATAGAATTCTAAAAAATATGATATAATAATTTATTTTCAAAATGAAAAGGATATTTCCATAAATAATGTTTTCAAATATATTTTTTTGTATTCCTATTTATAAATGAAAATCCACCATTATTCTAAATTTACCATCCTCGGGATATTTTGTATTAATACCATCCTTTTTATCCCTCTACATGGTTTATGTTAATTTTTACCAAGCACTGTATTGAAATTAACTTCCTTGATTCATTCATATAGTGAATAAAATTAAATAGATATGTTCACATTCATGTGATCATTGGGCATTAAATTTACCATGTACATCCATATTATTTAAAATTTCTATGTTTATTTTTCAAGACATTATATGATTTATAAAAACAATATTCTGCACTTGATGTAATTGGTTTGTATGGGGAATTTTTTTCAAATCCATATTCATTATTAAATAGAGATATTTGATTATACAGAATATTGTTTATGAAATAAATCTATTATTATATATTTGAATAATGATTTGGATATGGAAGACATGAGTGAGGCCCAGTTATAGAGATCCCCTCATTGCATTAGTGTTCTGATGAGGTGAATCAACAACCCACCATGAAATCAGTGGAAAAACCCAATCTGTATTTACCTTTTAGTTTTAAATATTATTCTGATTGGTCTTGAAAGAAGAGGTATCATGATCTTGAATATAAATATGTTCACTAACTAATATTTTCCTTTATAAATAATTTTATTATTATTATACGTGAAATTTTCTCAAAGCTATTATCTTTAGATGTAATTATTCATATTTTATTGATTAAATGGTAGGTCTTTCAATTATTTACCATTCCAGATTGATTATTCCATGTAAAATTATTTAAATTTAATATGCGTTTATTTATATGCACTTCCAGGTCAATTTTTTTAATTAATTTATGATATCTTTTATTGTATATAACTCTTAAAAATCATTTTAGATCACCCTTATTTTTTCCATTCTAAAGAATCCATGAATTTTAATATGATTGAAATTAAAGGATATTCTAGAGGGAATAAATATATTTTTTAATTTTTTTTTAATTTTTATATCCAAATGTAATGAAATAAACATGTATGTATCTATTTTACCATGATTTGTAAAATATTTTTTCTTTAGGGATAAAATTACTTATATATTATGCCAATGTAATTAAGAAGTCACTAGCTCTTGGTTTCTGGAAACCAAGTCGCCAAAGTATGTATTAGAGAAAATTTATTAGAATCACTGGGAACTAGGTGTTTGAAAATATAGATTAATGATAATGTCCCTATAAAATACATTGAGGATAAGTATAGAAGAAAATTGTAATGTTCTTATAAGGAACATATTATATTTCTTCAATGAAATATATCCTATTCTGGATACAATATGTGGATTCTATTTTAGCATAGATTTACCTAGGTGTAGTAATTATAAAAAGGTTATATTTTTTCTAATGCGATAGGAACCTGGTGCATAATACTGGGCCTCATTGTAAACCTGTTTTAACACTCCTTTGGAAAATGATTAGTATAATTCACATTTTATTTAAAAACCATCATTACAAATTTAAATAGATGGTGAAAATTAATGAACAATTTTAGACTAAATGTGTCATTTTATGAAAATATTATTGTTCAAAAGAAGGGGAAAATCTTCTATGTTTGAATAATAAGGGAATAATGAGATAAATTACTAAGTAAATAGTGAAGAGTTAAATGTAAGGAAATAAATTATTCCCAAGATTCCATTAATAGCACATTGTAATAAATGTGGGGAACCAAAAATTTATTTGATTCAATTCTCTCTTTTAACAGTTAAACCCTTGAAAGATGAATGATATATGTTGAAATAATATAGATGAAGTATTTATGTATTGTCATTCAATAAAAAATTGTAGTAGTATTTTACCACGTGTATTTTAGAACGTTATAAGAGTCATTGAACATATAAGGATTTTGTAAAATTTTAGAATCACACACACACACACATATATTCATTAAATTATGTTTTATTCATACCCTAAGGGGTTATGGTTTTATGATGTTTCATAAATTCAATGTCAAAAAACAGCATTTTTAGGTTATATGTAATGGTAGTCTACCAGGATTAAGGATATTTTTGGAGAAAATTATGGAAATATAAACCATTGGTTTAGTATATAATTTAGTTAAATATATATTATATGTATAATTACTTTACATTTTATAGACATTAGTTTAAATGTATTGTTATACTTTAGTGTTAATATGATAGATAATAAAATTGTAATAATAGTTGAATTATATAATTAGACTTTGGAATATAATTGTTGAAGGAGATTGTAAAAATGTTAGGTCATGATTAGTTTTATTTTAATTTTTTCTAATATATATATATATATATATATATTGAGTTTTATAAGAATTATATTAATATAATTTAGTAAATGTTCAGACTACATGTTGGGTGACAACATGACACCTCTGACAAGGCTATGAGGCTACAACCCATGATTGATGAATGATAATGTTTTAACACCCACCACTGGACTAGGAGGTGTTCTAGTTAATATGTCATTTTTTAGATAAAAGATTGAAAAAAATATTAATGGTGAACCATTGGTGATAATTATGACATTTAGAGGCCAATTTATTTTATTGGATATCCTTTTATAACAATATTTGTTTTGGAAAATAGTTAGAAATAGACAGAAATACATGTCACTCTTTTATGGAACTTATAATATAATAAAAGCTAATTTTAGAACATCATGAATTAAAAATTCAATTCTTTATATTAATTTTGTGGAGTTAAATATGAATTTATAATTCATTCAAGCTAAAACAAAGGATGAAATTGTGCTTATGAAATAGAAACATATCAACTAAGTATATTTCTTTATATTGTTAGATAGTTAAGGAATTAATCAACATTAGGAAAAGTATCATGAAATAATAAAGTTGTCGTATCATATTAAAACACGATTAATCATAATTTTTTTTCAAAATCATCACCTATTTATTGTTTAGGGGCCCTTAATATTCCATTAATCGTTCACTATCTTGTGATCAATTACCTAAATCAATCTCTATAATTATTTACAATTTTATTCCATTTATTTATATTCACATACCACCAATGTTCTCATACATGGAAGAATAATTATTATTTATTCCATATAACATTATATACTTCCATTCATCTCATATTAATAGAATATTTTAATAACCCTTTTATGATGTGGGTATTTCAACATTGGAATTTACAAATTCTAAACCATTGACTAAAAATATAAATTTCAAATTGTGAGGAAAAAATTTTATTTAAAGTGGGGAGAATGTAAAAACACATGATTTTAAAAGATGAATTATTTTGGTAGAGTATGTCACATGGAATACCAATATTTAACAACCCATGAAATATATTTCATTTTATTAAATATCATCAATAGCTTATGTAACACTCAACCATGAGTATAAGTGAAATGTAATATAGTATAAAATTATAACTGAGATGTTAAATTGGAAGTAATGAATAGAAATAACAAAATAATGAAAATTTTGGTCATCATATTATTATAAAAAAATTACAAATCATTTAACATTAAAAGAATGTTTTTATGAAAAATTATATTTTTCTAAAAGATGGTTTAGACACACCTTGCGTAAATATTTTAATATTATTTTTTTAAAATCACATAAAATTTATTTGATAAAATTAACTTCATTTTTAAAATAAAAATATAAAAATTACTTTGTTGGGAATTTTTGGGAATTGACTAAATTTTTTAATTTTTTATATATAGTGAAAATAATATAATTTTAATTGAAAACTATCATTTCATTCAAATTATTTATAAGGATAAATTATATATTTAACTCATTTCAATGTATAATTAGTTAAATTATATTTAAATTAATATAATTCAGGTCATTATAATCATTTTCATCTTGAATTTTAAATAAAAACATTGAAATTTTTTAAACCATATAATATTTGAAACCCTCTTTCTTATCACGTATATGAGATTAATTTTAAATTAAAATATTAACTTTATATTAATTGAATATTAATAAAAGAATTAAATTTTTTTAAAAATATATAACCTATAATAAGGTGAACATAATTTGTGACAAAAAAGAATAATGAAAATAGTAATAATTAATTACTATGATTAAGGTAAAAACTGATTTATCTGTGGTTAAACTAAGATGATATAAGTTACATATAAACTAAAAACATGTAAATCCCCCTATTTTATTCCTATATTTATATTTTATATATTCATGGATCAATAATGGACCATTGTTTATGATTTTAGTATGATAAATGTTTGGGTATCATTGAATACTTTCAAACAATTACATGTCTTTCACTCAAATAACTTATAAAAGGACACCCCTCCCCTTTCCACATCAATTATAACACCCATTTTTGGCCAATATATTCCCATATAAATTCAAAATTTCCCTCATATAATCCTATATTCCATTTTTTTAAATCTTAACTATGAAGGCCTTGGAACAAACCGAAGGTAGATACCCCAAGAAGAGGTAATGTTTTCCACAGGCGCTTTTATTTTATTTATTACTACTCTTACTTATATTATAATAAAACCCAAATGATATAATATCCTAATTATCTTAAATTTACTATTTTTTTGTGATTTAGCAACACCCACCTTTACTTCTATCAGACGGGTTACAAAATAATCATTTCTGTGTATGGAAGACTACTACCTTTCAAACCAATGTCACTTGATTTTCAATTACATCTTTTTATGGTTGTGTATGATGATGGATAAAAATAATATTTATATAATATTTATAACATAATTATACCTATAGAGTCAAAATTTCATATAACCTTTTTACATTCCACTTTGTAGGGTAGTTGATAATGTCATTTGTGTGTATGGAGGACAACGTCCTTGGAAAGCGATCTAATTCATCTTTCAGTAATGCTTTACATGAAAGTTTATAAGGTTAAATATTATTATTTTATATTATAAAAATGAAATAATTAATATATAGATGAAATAATATCATTAATTAATTATAATATATTATTTTGTGTCTTTCCTTTTGACTCACTTAAAGAAGATAACATCTTTTGTGTACATGTGGACTATCTCATTGAAGAAGTGATGTGACTATCTTTTCATCACCAACCCACATGTATGATATGTATAAGTATATAATATTTAATTTTTGTTTCTATGACAACTATAAAAATAAATAATATTACTTAACTCCCTCATATAATTATCATTTAACAATGGAAACGTCACACATGCATACATATGACCTAATGTTTCTTTGATATCAACCTACTTCATTTATCAAATAAGTATTTCATGATTTTTATTTAGAGTATAATTTATTTATTAATGTGATAATTATTTAATTAAATTTATTCTAGTGACAATTTAACTATATAATATGTGCATGATCGAAATATTTGATGACAAGACATTAGTGAGAAGACAAAGAAAATAACTAGTGAAACAACGAAAATAATGTTATATTATTATCAAAAGTGCGATAAGATGTTTTAAAATGTTCATATATGATATTAAAAATAGTACTATGATTATTTTATAAGTTAATAACATATTTGAATCCACTATATATGAATTTTAAGAACATTGAAACAAAACAAAGTGTGAGCTAAGAGATTTTGTTTTAAATTCATTCAATTGAGGAATATTATAATGTTGTGCACCTAATTTATTTTTATAGTGAATAAAATATACTATTAATCTATTATATCATAATAGATTAATAATTCATTATATTTTATGTTTCAATTTGAATTATTTTATTAAATTCCATTTGAAATGAAAATTACCTAGTGTTAACGAATTTCAATACTCAATTTACATTCTTTTGGAAATATTACTTCTTCATTGTAATTCAGATTATATGATTATGTGTATAATGGATTTTATTTTCTTATGTTTTATTTCAATGTATTTCATGTGTATATATAGTTGATACATATAATTTATTCATTTATTAACTAGAACTTCAATGTTATGATAATTTTAAGGGTTTATTTTAAAATCACATTCTAATCAAGATTATATATTCTTGAATTTCAGTTAAAAGAAATTATTTGGTCATATAGAAATAAAAACGTTTTATTTTTTATTCCTTGGTCATTCATAATATTTTCATGTAATAGTACCATTTTTACACTCTTTGGTGAATATATTAATATGGAAAATAATTTTAAGAAAAATGAAATTCATTTGTTTCTTCAGTTATAAATATATTTTCTTTATAAAACATAATTTTTTAAATAGTTTTAAAAAAATCTTTTCAACATCTTCAAAAGGATTTATTAAATAAAATTTTTCCATTTTTATTTTTAGGAAATAAAATCAATGATATCTTCATGTCATTTCCGGAACAAAGCACTTTTCTAACCATTTTACAGTGTAAAACAAATGTTCTTTTTAACTTGTAAGGAATGTTTGGAATTTCCTTCCATGAGAACCATAATTTCCTTCAGTCATACCTTGGTACATTTTAAGATTAATTTAAATGGAATTTTCTCACTAATATTCATTAAAATCAATTTTTTTAATAGTGATATTCATAGAAATGGATTTTAAAAATGTTATATGTTTTTGAAAAGATATTTTAATAAAGAATAACCAATTTTCATTGATATTTTTTTTAAAATTATTTTATGGTATTTATATTTCATAATGAAAATAATCCCTAATTTTACTTATAATATTCTCAAGATATGTTTTTTTATACTATCTATATTATACACTTAAATAGATTATGATTTTTTTGACAAGGGATAGTTTTGAAATTCAATTCCTTAATTATATTTTATAGTTAATAACATTATTTTGAAATGTTCACTTTATTGTTATCATTGAAACGTAAATTTACCCTAAATATCCATATTATTTATCAGGGACATGATTACAGTTTAAACCATAATACATTTCAACTTATGGTGTTTTATGTTGAATGTAATTTGTTTATATGAGGAAATACTGATAAATCCTTATTCTTTAATCAGTAGAGATATTTGATGATAAGTAAAATTTTTTCTGAAGTAAATTGATTATTTGATATATGAGAAATTGTATTTACATGTAATACACAGGTGGGTTCTAGTTCTTGATATCCCCTTGATTAATTGTTAGTCTCGTCAGGTGAATCAGTAAGACAACATGAAATAAGTTGGCCAAACACAATGGGTTTGTACCAAATAGTTTAAATGTCTCATGTGAAGGGTTATGATAGTCGAGGTATCATGATACCTAAGATCATGACTTCTAATAATTAAGAGTATCCTTCCTTATGAATCTTTTTTTTATTATTCATGATATTTTTATAATTATATTATCTCTCAATAAATTTTATTCTCTCATTAATGATTAAATATAATGTTTTTTCAATTAATTACCTTTATGTATTCAATAAGAATTGTCTTGTTATTTAAATGGGTTTTTTTCTATTATTTAAATTTCTATTATTGTTATTATTATTGATTCAAGAGATATTTTCATGTACTTAAACATTATATAGAATTTGAGTTCATCCTTATTTTGTTTTATTTCCTAGGAAGCCATGAAGTTTACTATGGTTGATATGTAAGGATATACTAGATAGAATAATGATATCCCTAAAATATTGTTATAATTTTTATATTCAATTGTAATTAAACACTCATGTATGTAGAAATATTATAAAAAATTATTAACAATTTATTCACTCAGGATGTGACTAATTATATCATATGCCAATTTAGTAATTTAAGCACCAGCTTTGGGATTCTATTGCCAGGGTCACTACAAAACATGACTAGAATTATAAGTGATCCATGTTTAGTAAGGTACTCAATACATTGAGATAATATTGGTAGTGAACCTTTAAAACTACGATGGATTTGGGAGTGAACCTAATCAACGAGGATGGTCTCATATATACAACTTGATAACTACAGAAATTATTATATGTTCTTATGTGTATGAGCAAACTATATTTCTTTAATTATTGTTATTTACCCATAGATTATGTTCCTCAATTCAATTATGATTAATTTCATATGAATTTTCCATCATTATATAATGAATCAAGATTATGATCTATGACATACACTGTACAATTTTCAATTTTTATTATCATGATCTCATACACTTATTCTCATGTTATGTTTAATTGATCATTGATGTTTCCATTGTTTACATAATACAGTGTATCATAGTTTACTCTCTGTTATGTTTCCCTTCACCAGGATATGAAGAAAATTATTATTTATGATATTTTCCAAAGTGGTTCTCTATATATTGGTCTTAGTAGGATTTGATTTAGTTCACTTATAAACCATTTTTTATGTATCTATTTTTTTAAACTAAATAGAACTATATATTTATTGAATGAATCATTAGGTTATTTAATGAATATTTATCAATAAAATGTAATATGTTTTTTATGAAAAGTTTGGATCTCTATATTTTTATTCTTATTTAATGTTGAAATGATCCATTACCCAGATTATATTCATTTCCATGTTTATTGGGTCATCTATGGTCTGGAATGAGGTAAATATTTCATTTCACAGACACATCATACCAAAGTATAACCCACTAACACATATATATTATGATATTCATACTATATTGATACCAACAAAAAAATAGACTTAGGATTCCACATTTCCAAACTACACCACCATATTATTCAACATTATTATTGACTAAAATATAGGTTGGAATTTACATATGAATATTTTTCCCAAGGGCGATCAGAATTTATAAATGTTTCATGTCGTTTTGATCCATTTCAGTTACAGATAACTATTGTAACCAATAATTGATGTTATGTTCAATTAGTTAGATTTTAATTCAATATTTGATATTTTGGGATGTTTGTAATTATTTTAACATTATATAATCTTCCTTTTTTGTATATGATAATTTTTTTTGTAAGTGTGTGGAGATAAACTATAATATATTCAAAAAATATCATGAAACCCCAATACATGGTAAAATGATTTATGAGTGACATCATGGTTATAGTTTTTGGGATGATTAATAATAGAAAAAAATCATAAAAAGGTGGTTTTTGGCGGTGACTATGTCAAATTCAGGAAAATATGTTACGAATTACACACACATCCTTTCAAAATATGGGACATACATTTTAATTACACATCATGGGTCAAAGCTAATGGTAAATAAGACATTATTATATTATTAATATCATATCCTTGGGAAATGTGGTGTCTATTTACTAGTATTTATAGAGGAAAAATGTGATTTTTGTGGGTTTTGAATGAATATGTAAGTGTCTTAATCCAATTGGTGAATATTGTATTTGTAATAAATACATGATGATGTTATTTTGTGTTGAGTAATGAATATTATAAGAAGAGTGATGTAACCAAGAATTTATTTCCTATAGAATAATAATGACTAAACTAATAATATTTAATTACCCTCAATATATTAATATCATGCTAAAGAAATATTAAAAGTTTATAGATAATAATATGAGTTGTTTTTATCATTTATATATCTGTTAGAAAGATGAATGAGATACTACCATTTAATATTTTATTGTATATCAATTTTGAGACTCGAAAAGTAGTTTGAATTTAAATGCTTGATATGTTTTGTTTAGAATCCGTTAATATTTTATGTGGAAGTTTATTTGTTAACAATAGTTCCATGGATTATAAATATTAAAAAATGTATTTCCTTTATGATGAAAAATGATTGTTACTAAAAATACATCTATGGGTTACTATCATAGTAAATTTAATAAAATAATTTGATTATTTACATTATTATATATATTCATTAGTTAAATAATAAATAAATTTAATTGAATATTAAATTAGTTCTATGTATATTACAAACATATTTTGATAATGTTTTGTGTTTAGTGGAGTGTGTACATGCTCAAAATTTATGAGAAGAAAAAATGAAAATATTTCAAGATGATTGATAATTTTTTAGGTTATTTAAATTATTTTGAATCATATTATAATTGAAATATAATATTTAAAAATTTATTGGGAATTATGTGGTAGAATTAAAGATAATATTGAACTTCCATATTTTAAAAAATTTGAGAATTAATGTAAAGTGTCATATTTTCCAGAGTATGAATTTGTTATGTTTAGGTAAATTTTTAAACTATAATGTGTAACATCTCAAAAATATTATATGATTCTTTATTTTGTGTTCTGTAATATTTTTAATTAAACTTACATGTTGAAAAATAAAATATGTCAGTATAATATGAAACATATATCGACCATTATATATGATTTTTCAGTTCTCGATATGTTTTTTATAATAATTTTTTGGATTCTAAATTGAAGAAATGATAATCATACTCTGAAATGTAAGATACATTAGATGATACATAACATGAAAAAACATAAATATTCAAGGGATACATAAGATCTATATGTATATTACCTAAGAGAAGAATGAAAATTCATTAGATAAACCTAATTCTTATATAGGATATGTAATATACTTTTAATGTTATAAATTATTTTAAAATAATATATCAAGAATAATATTAAAATAAAATAAAATATTACACATTTATTATTTCATCAAATATTTAACTATATCATTCCTTTTGTATTTATGTTATTATTTAGGATTAGATAATTTTACAACATAGGGATGATGACTGTGAAAATGTTTTACCCTTTCACAACTACAAGTTATGGATGTGTTCATGTCTATATGAAATTGATAATTTTGTTTTTTAAATACAATAAAGAATTGTAAAATATTTTAAGGGAAATAAATAAATTATAATTAAATAATTCATAAACAATTAAAACTTGATGGTTTAATTGAAATTAAAATAAAATATGGATACGTATTTTTTAGAGCAATATAGAATTAATTTATCTTAAGTTCTTATATGTGAGAATGATGGGAACTCAAATTAAGGATCAAATATTGGTTAATTATTATCAATGAATTAAAATGAATGAAATAATTATGAATAAGTTTTCATGTATTTTTAAAAAATAAATATTGAAATTTACATTGTCCCAAAATTAATTTTGAAATTATAAAATAATTTAAAATTCAAAAACATGAATATCATTTTCTGAGAATGATATCCTCTACCGTTATTCTTATGATACATACAAAAATACAAAAAAGTGAAACTGACTGGAGACTACATAGAAAAACCCATACTATGAAATAAAGAGAGATACGTCAAATTATTCTTCTAGAATATTATTTTTCCACTAAATAAGAATAAGAATATGTTAGAAAGCCTTATGATTCATGTGAATATAATTGCATATGAATTTATTTTAGATGGATGAATAATAAGATAACATAAGGATATTGTTGTGAAAGATACAAAACATTATTGATGCACTATAGAGGAAGGTTATTGTGTTCATTATATCTAAAATACACATAATCCTACAATATATATCTCATACTGTGAGGAGATAACATAATCTTGTATTTAAAGGCGGAAATGTTTGTTCGAATACTTACGAAGAGAGAAATATTGTTCTTCGTGTTATTAGTTTTTGTCACACAATGTTAAATTTTTGTTGATAGAGTAATGATTTCAAGGACATATTTATAAACGTGGATTTTTTTGATCATAATAAATCATTCATCTGTGTGGTGGGATAATTGACTCTAAAAAATGGGAAATAAAACACATAATTTGAGTGTACATTATAAATCCATTCGTTTTTTAAAATTATAAAATCCATTTTCAATTACATTAAATGAAAATAAATTATATATGGGGGTATAAAATGAAATCACTCTCATATGTGTTGTGAAAAAAATGAGAATGTAGTTAAATTTCTATAAGTGTATAACAATGATTCACCTCACCCTCTGAATGTGGTTTCCCAGATACTGGTGGAAATAAAATTACTGTCGTAGTACTAGGATCAAAATATTTTTGGAATATCCAAATTGAATTATTATATGCATGATGTATTCTATTAAAATAATAATTAACTATTAAATTGATGAAAAAGTCTATATTTTTAATATTAAAATATCTCCTCTATTTTAGTAAAAAATGAAGATATGAATGATATTTTTAATAGTAAGAATATATCCATCTTATATATAGAGGAATAAATATTATAATCATCGTGTTGTACCCATGATGATATGAAACAAATCACGAATGGTGATAATATAATTTATGTCCCACTATTGAAAACATGCAAAACAATTTTACCTGATATTATTCAAAAAAACATTATTAATATTTGATATTAAAATTATCAAATATGTATAACATTTAAATAATTTTAAGATTATTATATAATTGAATTTTAGGTTTAATATAAATATTTGTTAAATGAAAACTAAATAAGAATTATAATTTTTTTTCTTCTTTTTTTTTCTATTTTATAAATATTAAATAAGGAAACCCCAATAATCCTAAAGAGATATAATGAATATAGGTATTTTTAGAGAAATATTCATTGCAATATATATGAAAATAAGATTATGTAAAATAAATCATTATTGTGAAACACATATATTTTTACTCTAAAACTGATGGTGGTTATCTCAACGAATCTCTATAGATTGATGAATCCAAGAATGTTACAAAAAATAGTACACATGAATTGGAGAATAAATTTATTATCAATTACTCAAAATTATGATAAAATAATATATAATAAAATATATTGATAATTCCTTAATTAAATGAAAAGGTTACACAAATATCATGTTTAGTGAAGTGTAAAAGAATTTTAAAAAATATCTATATTTAGTGTTATGAACATGATTTAAAATTATTATATAGATAATTGAAAAAAATCATTTCATAAAAAACAACATAGATAAGTTTACCTAAAATATTTTCTTTATAATATAATAATATATACAAAATACCACTATTATGCGTCATGTTATTATTGTTATTATCATATTAAAAATCCAACTCAAGATCATAGAAAAGGGAATAAAAAATTCCAGAATATATTATCATATCAAAATCTATTTTGTTATGAATTGAAGTATAGAACAAGAAATATGAAATAATATTGATGTATATAAATGATGAGAAACCCATCATACAAAAAATATAGATATATGTACAATGGATATATTATTACCCTAAAAAATAATTCCAATTGGAGAAAAATGACACAAACCAAACCAATCAAACATGACTATATTATTATTAAAATAATGATTGAAAAATTTATTAAATGCAGCTTGTGATATGATAGATTTGGGAATAAGAATATTTAATTTTGATATAATAAGTTAATATAAGGAAAACAACGTAATCCTATCTCAAAATATATCAAGGATGAGTTGATTAAATGTGAAAAAAATAAATGTATGAATGTGTATATCTCAAAAAAATTAAATTTTCTTGGAAATAACTCTGGGATTTGAAATGATGTAGGTCCAATTATGGATTAATTCTCATTCCAATCAATAATTCATATTCCAAAATATAAAGAAGCAAAAAGATCAAAAAATATATAGATGAATCATGTAGTTGTAATTGGGGAGTTATTATTTGTTTATAAGTAAATAATATTTCAAATAAATACACCCATGAATCTTTAGAATTATTCTATGATAATAATAATAATTAATTTCTGTTCTTTGAGAATAGGACACACGATGGAAATTTTCAAAAATATAATGTTTATTGGTGTTGATAGATGTAGTAAAACCAAAAAAATAATAATAATTACACGAAAAAATCATTGGGTTTTATTTGTTGTTGTGGCCATCACTAAAAAATTGGAATAAGAACAATTTCATGAAATATTTTCAAACAATTATGACCCCGAAGTTATTTTGGATCTATGTAGAATGTTTATGAAATCATGACATGTTTATAAATAATTTTTTATTATATTTATCCATTAATTATACTTTTTTATTAATTTCATACATTCATTATTAAACACATGTGATTTATTTTTTTAAATTTTGAAGGTAATTACATAAAATAAAATAGTGATTTGGAAAATTAGACCATGTTTTCCAGTGATTTCAGTATATTGAAATATGATGGAGTACTCTTGGAGAGTTCTCTTATTTTAAGATACATAATGAAAAAAGTATTTTAGTTTAAAATAATAAAGCTATATTGAATTATATATTAGTGATTCAATCCAAATAATTGGTATCATAATTATTATTTTATGATGTGATTAACGCATATTAAGATGATATAGATTATATCCGTAGGGGTTAGATTTATTGAGAAATAATGAGTAAGTGGAAAAAATCAACATTTTCAAGTAAGCCTATAATTTATATAAATATCATGATGATATCATTTGTATTATATTTTCCATTTTCCACATAATTCGTAGAATGTATCAATTATGTTGTTAAGGGGGGATTATATATTAAAATGGTGTTAGTGATGAATATTTTTCTATAAGTAAACATTTGTGAATTATATGTGCTAGCAAGTTGGTTAGTTAATATTATTTTCTACTCAAACCTTTTCCTTGTATAAGTATATTGTATTTGTTTATAGTATAAATTTTTTTACCATTATATTTTATTCACAATAATATCCAAAGAAATTTTTTGAAAACATATTTAAAAACTAAATATTTATATAAATTTACAAAAATCCAATTTAGGATATTTCTCAAAAAACGATATCTTGTTTTATTCTTTGTTAATAAGAAATGATGTCAATACATGTTGAGATGAGAATCCTAGAATGAGAGATAAGTACAAATGAATTTTTATTTATATGTTTTAGAGTAAATAATACAATAATATTAATATTCCCTCTTATTTTTATTATCATGATAATATAAGAAATTCAATTAAATGAAAACAGATGGGTTGGTGTCATCATTTATATGTTGATAAAGATAAGATAGAATATAAATCTATTAAACATATTATTAATGATCCATTATAATATTTTAATATGATTTTCATTTTTTCACTTCATAATATATTATTTTCATTATCATTTTATGTATGTTTGAGGATACATATATTCTATGAAGACTTATATGGACTATGAAAAGTGAAGAATTATTTGTATCCAAAAAAAACATTTTTTTAATCTATAATTGAAGAACCTTCCTTGTGAATATCAGGCATGAAGTATATTAGTTATATTCTAATAGTTTTTCACTGATAATATAATAATGAAACAAAAATAAAATGAAATTTGTTTCAACATTGATTAAAAATAAATTTTAAGGATGTTTTGAATTTGTGTGGAGTTTATATAATTACCAAATACTATTGATATTTTAATGAAAATATTTTAGTAGGATTGATAATATTCTAGTATCATTTATTTTATTTTTATTATAATAAATGTCGTTTGAGAATACGTAGAAATTAATTTCAAATAATAGAGACTAATTTTGGAAACTATTAAAGATATTTAAATTATATATATCTTAAAGTCATTAATATTGATGATTTCATGAGAAATAATTTTAAATGATTAATGTGTTTTTAACTATGATACATAACATTTCATATAAGCTTCATAAATTTTTTATTTCCTAATTTATAATATCTCCTTAAATAATAAGAATATAAAATAGATATTTCACTATAATTTATATCATATATGCGATACACATAAGATCTTTTAATTTATACATATGCTTATCCAAAGAATATATAAGATCCCAAGAGTATCATTTTGATAATTATTATGATAGGTATGATCCTAGGGATAATACATTAGAATAATATCATAAAATAATCAAAGGATATGTTTCATATATATGGATTGTACATAAAAGAAATTTGATTTAATTTGACAAGAAACATGTTTTTATAGGAAATATAGGATATTTATATGGTATATGAAGAATTTTAAACAATGTGTCCAAATGAATTTATTGTTCAAAAAAATGTGAAACATTTGTTTTTTTTCAACAATTCAAATAAAAAATTATTTTTAATTGATAATGTGGTTCATGTTTCAAAATTATTGTAATATAAAGACACAATTTATATATGAATGAATTCATTAAATACAATTAGTTTTTTAGGTTTTCATACATATATGAAAAGTATAATATTGGTTTTATTGAAATTTAAATAATAGGAAATGATGTATTGTAATGAAAATAATAATGAATAATGATAACTGTTCATATATAATAATGAATTTTTTGTTTTGGGGAAAATAAATGAGGGAATTAAAAAATAATTAAAATATTTTGAAGGATAAATTATTTTTTATGATGATAAATTTTATTTAAATTGATTTTATGTCTCATGTTTAATAATTATCAATGAATATGTAATTAAATAAATCAAGATATTGTTGTTTTAGAGTTTTTCAATTTTTAATATATGAAATGATATTAGTCATTAGATTAATATGATATCAAGAAACAAATGAGACATAGAAGGAGTAATTTTTTATGATACATACATCTACAAAAAATCATATTATCATTAAATGAAGAATAAATGGAGAGATAAACCTCTTAATACTTCCAACATTTCATTGTTGTTGTAGAATATGAAAGATATTAGATGATACTTTTAAGAAAACAATTATATTTAAGTAATAATAAGAATAAGACATGAGATAACCTTAATTATTATTGTGTAATGAATATTAGGGAATCAATTAGATATTTTTTTAGTTATAAATGACAAGGATATTGATGTGCAAGAGGTATCCACCATATTCTAAAAAAATTATATAAAGAGATAAGATCAATGTTATCAAAATTGAAAATAAAAATAAATTAATGAACATTTAAGGAAAAATATTAGATTCATTATGTATTAAAGATATATAATATTACAATAATTATCACATATAATGAGTAGTGATCAAATATTTTTTATTGAAAGGGTGGTTGACATCATTACATAATAGAAAACAATGTTGGTGCATGATTTATCTTGTTGGTGTCATGTATTTTAACTGTGTTTATTCCAATAAAATGGAAGAATATATACCCATATCCCTTATATAATTTGCATTATAAGAGATAAATAATGTATCTATGTGATAATGAATACCATACATTAATCATTAGATCACACATTGTGAGTAATCATCATAAATCCTCATGTGATGTGTGATTATGTGTAATTACTTATATTTTATGCATCCTAACAAATGTGAAATGAAATTTTTAGACTATTTCACCCTTATTGGTAGAGAGGTAAATATAAGGTATCATTTCAATTTAAAAATTTGGTCCACACTATTTCACTTCCCCCTCTCAATGTGGTTGTACTGATCCTTGTGGATCAAAAAAGATTTTTTATTCCCATTATTGGTGGGAGACCATGATATGTTACAATGTCTATGCTTTCTAAAAATTATAAAACTAACATAAAAATCCCCAAAAATATATTATTCATGGTTTTAAAGCCATCAAATGGTTGAAAAATCTACGAAGGTGTCCACTTTAATTTGGACATTACATATTTATAAACCATAATACCATTAGGAATTATTTATGTTTAATATTTTATCTACATCGTTTTAAAGATAGATGTGTGAAATTTCATATAAAAACACAATATTTTAAAAATAATTTCATGTTACTCAATATCTATTTCAATCTTATTCTTCTAAATATAGTAAACACAAAGATATTAATGAGGAGTTTTAAAGATATATTTAGTGCACCACAACATCATCGAATGTTTGTGTTTACCCTGTATGATAAATCAAAAATAATTATCATAAAGAGTCAAACTTTTATATTATGGACTTTTAGGATGGGGTTCTGATAAGGAGTATTGATGATATTATTTTTTATAATCTTTATGAATTTTTCTAATTTAAAAGAAAATTTAAATATTTACAGAAGGGAAACCCATCAAAAAATAGTGGGTTCTTTGGAAAGAGGGATCTAATGATTTCCCCCTTATTGACATTTATGTTTTACCTTGAGGAAATTTTCATGGTTATCGTGAAATTAATGAGTAATTTTACATTATATTCTTCAAAAATGTTGAATTAACACTGTAATTAATTAATGATGTAGGTGGTGTTTGTTATAAATAAACTTCCTATTCTAATATGTGCATAAATATAGAATAACAGATATGATTTTAAAGGGGGATCATAGCCTCAGATATAAAAATTAATATTAGAGCAATAAGATAGTTGTAGAAGTGTCTAGGTACTGGTGAAGCCCATAGTAAATGATATCATGATTCAAAAAATTAATTACCCTATGTTATGTAAGATCATTCTAAAACGGAAAAGTGGGTTAGATCCCAATAAATATCATTAATAGTATTATAAATTCATGAATAAAATGATTTTCTTAATAAACACCTAATTTTTTGATATTATATAATATTTTATAGTGCATAATATTCCCAATAATGTATAATATTTTGTGACCTAGGGTGAATAGTGTATATTATGAGGAAACTACCCTAGAGATCACAGAGTTAAGCAAAATATCAAGGATGGGGATCTTGGAATCAGATAGGCTATCAAACTAAATGAAACTTGACTCATCTTGAATTTAAATGAGTTTTGGGATTATAACCTTGAGATCAAATATTTTTTCTAATTTATTTAATGATAAAATATCACTTAATAGATCTAAATGCGTAATTTAAAGGGTTATAGAGGATATTGACAAGAATGTGATACCAAGAGAGGCCAATGAGGATAAATAATGAATATTTGTTGGGGAATATAGAATTTAGGAATCTCATTATTGATTGAATTCAAAAGACTAAAAATCATATCTTCTAAAAATGAGGAATAACCCGTTGGTTCCATTATCTAATATTTATAAAAAAATGACCAATTTGTTTCCATATTATATAGGAAGCATAAAACATACCATCACTAAGATGTCCTCTCGTGTATGAGTCAGGTGAAGCTGGAATTCACCGCATAGAAGAATTTCGGGATATTAGATAAGGAAAAAATATTTATTAGAGTCCCCAATACCATATATAGTGGTTCTGAAGACACTTAAATCAATGGGAAACATAAGTCACCATGTGATCAAAGGATGTTCCTTATTCATTTAATGGGTAATTTTCCAACATGGTGAAAACCCATTCCAATTTTTAGAGATTTCATGCATGAATCTTTACTCACATCAATAGAATATTGAGCTAATAATTATTGTAAGATCTTAATAAAATCATTTTATAGAAGCATATAATTATTAAAAACATAAATATTATAACTAAAACTAATCAAATAAAATAGAGGCCCCAACATTGTGAGTTATTACATTTCTCGTAGATATTCATATGTAGTTGATGATTTTATAACCATTGACTGGTTGAAGGTTGTGATAATTATGTAGGATCTTAATAATGATGTAGATTCTCAATATAAAATAGGGAGTGAATTTTATACTTTAAAAATTCCTTTGGAATCTTTAAAGTTGGTTAAAACTTTTGTTTAACAAAGTTAAACAAGGTAAATTCACAAGACCTCTTAGTTCTACGAACATGCTAGATTCCAAAAAATGTTGTTCTATAAATGAACCTAAATAAAAGTTTACAAGGAATAACATTCTACCATAAAGCATATAAAATCATACTAATCCAAGTATACAAGTATAAATAAGTATAAGATATTTATACTTTCCTTGATAATCACAATGAAGTGGAAAACAAACATGAAGCAATACAAGTAACAAGTAAGAAATACTTTAACCCAAAGAGTAGGGTATCCAAATACATTGGATAAAGGTCCCTTGATATATAATTTCAAGAAATTATGTCTTATCCACACCAGGGTAAGCCCCCAATAAGAATATCGGAGTCTGTCTTGTTATCCCAAAAACGACCTCAAACTTAAAAGTAGTCGGAACCTCTGCCATTGTTATGAAGGAAGTCCTTGTACTTTAAGGTAGCTGACACCTCTGTCATCATATCCCTTGAATCCCTCAATTATACACATCAATAATTGGAGTATAAAGAAGCAATATGAACAAGAAGTTCAGTATGCACATGGAATAAGAGTCTCTCTCTCTAAAAATCACTTCTCTATAATTTAATCTCAAGATTTGTAGAATATTCCTCAAAAGTTATGAGGTCATTCTGATGAGCTCCTATTTATAGGACTTTTTCCTACAGTTGGCTCCCTCTTCTAATGGTTATATTTTTCCTTGAATCTTGGTGGGACCAGTACACGTGTCACTCAAACAACGGTTAGTTAGAAATAGAATACATGACATAGTTTCATAAATATAACAAAGGTAATAAAAATATGGTTGCTCAACCGAATCTATTTTTTTGGACTCTAAGGAAAATAAAGTTCAGAGTCTAAGTAAAAAATATTTAGATTTTATATTACATTGAAATTTGGATTCTGTTTTTCAAGGAATTCGGAACATGAATTCTTTGGAATTTGGAGTCTAAATTCCATGGATTTTGGAGTCTAAATTCTAAGTAATTTAGAACTAGAATTCTAAGGAATTTGGAGTCTGAATTCTACAAATTTCAGTGTCTGAGTTATATGGAATTCAGAAACTTAATTTCATATAATTCAGAGTCTAAATTTCAGAGTTCATAAAATTCAGAGTCTTAATTTTAGAGAATTCGAAGTATGAAATATAGAGAATTTGAAGTCTGAATTTCAAAGAATTCAGAGTCTGAATTTCAGAGAATTCAGAGTTAGAATTCGGATCCTGAAAACAAAATACTCTATATATAACTATTTATAGAATTCCATGGTTTTTGTTTTGAAACTGAATTTTACACTTAGGAATAAAATGATTTATATTTTGAGATACTGAAATATGAACAATGAAAAATAGATAAGGATAAATTTCCTTGGGGAATGAAAATTTTACTTTTTAAATAAAAACATTAGGGAAATAAAATTTTCCTTGAAATAGAGTGTTTGTGATTTTCAAAACATAGGGGAATAGAAATGTTATAATGTAACCCTATTGACTCAACAATCTCCCCCATTTTAGAAATCACAAACATCCTTACTAAAATGAATATAAGGACGTTGAAGTTTTTATGATCTTGGAAAAAACTTATCTCCCTTTACATATGGATCATAATGAATATGACTAACTCCTCTTAAGGCTTTAAAATTCCTTAGGATCGTGTTCTTGATTTTGTTGAATGATATTTTTGATTTTCCTGCATACTAAAATCTTTATGAAAAAAACACCCCCTTGGATGAACTCCCACTTACATAGGGAATTTTTTTCATTACATAGTAATCATTTTTACATTCATTTCTCCCCCTTTGTGATTTTAAAAAAGGAATAAATTGAATAGAAAATGAAATATATTACCTGAGATATTAGTACTATACAACTAAAAAATATAAAGTGCACCAAGAATTTCATGAAGATTTAAAGAATTTGTAAAAATGGAAAATACAACAAAACATCATATTTAGAATGATATTATCCTGCCTTCTCCTTCAGCATCAGCTTTTTCAGAAAGCTTTTTAGCTACTTGATCTCTTTGTGATCTTCTTCCATACGCCAGAGAAGCTGATCCTGGTCTTCAATTTTCTTCTCTATGGCATTTATCTTTTCTTCTTGAGCCTTAAGATTCCTTGATTGTGATTTCAAGACCTATTCTTGATTAAAAATATTCTCTTCTATCTCAATTCTAAAATCCCATTATCTCTTCCAATCCATGGCCACATAATTTAGTTTCCCATTCAGATCCTTAATTTCTTGCTTCCGAGAAGTCTATTTAAGACTTAACTTTTCCTCAAATCAATTAGTGAGATCCTTGATCTTCACATCTTCAATTTCAAAAGCATCCTTGACCATATCTTGAAATTAATCAAATATTATCATCTCTTCTATAGTCTTGCTTGACCAACTTGTTATCTTCTTGAATGATTTTTAATGATCCTCATAGCTAATGAGAAAAGAGTTGAAATCTTATATGATACTAACACATTTATCCATCACCAGGGAAACATAATCTGATTTTAGATTTAACGTATGATAAATCATCTGGCATCTCGAGTATGTACTAGGAAATGAGGTAACAGTTCCAACAAGTGTTTTCAAAGACTGAACAACAAAATCATGTCCAAGTGAGGAAGATTCTGAATCAGAGACATTTGCAAATGTGGATTATTTTTCCATTTCAATAGCCTTCATATTCGATGAATCACCAAAATGATTCTTATTTACCACATTTTTTTATGTGTATCTACAACCACCTGTTTTCCCTTAACATCCTTCAGAATGATTTCTTCTTGATTAAGAGATTCATTTTCACTATCTAATAGATGAACTATTTTATCTTCATCAAATCCTTCTTTCTCGGCTCCTTCCATAACATCCTCTGGCTATATGAAATCATTATTACAACTTTCTTCTTCAGACAATTTATTCACTTCTTCCTCACTCTTCTCATCTTTTCCTAGTGTAGCATGTTTTAAATACTCATCTTCAGATGTTCGGATTAATAATTTCTTATAAAGAATTTACTTCTCATGGAAATTTTCTACTTGCATTATAAAGTCCTCAGTAACACCACTGCCTTCTTCTTTTTCTTCTTCCACTTCTTCTTCATGCTCTATTTCTTCTTCTTGATCTCGTTCTAGAAACACTAAATTCTTTCCTGGAGTTTCTGGTATGGTTTTACTAAAAAATATTCTTGTACAGGAATTTGTTCTGAGGCTTTTTAAGTATCCTTGATAAGATATTGAATGACATCAGCTTCTGACAATTTCTTCCTTTTCTTATTTTATTTTTCATCTTTTTCAAGATTCTCAGAAGTCTTTTCTTTTAATGCTTTTACCTCAGTAGGGTCCAAGCCAAACATAATCTCCCCCTTCCTTTAACTTTATATTATCCTCTCACAATTTAGTCACAACTTCGTAAGGATAAGATTCATGCTTCTTTGGATTTCGAGATGAAGACTCGATATTCTTACCCACTGGGGTTTTTCCTTTCACATCCATTTCCTTCACCTTCCCCTTCCATCCACCCTTTTTGGATGTCTCAGGCATTTGATGTTTCTTTGATAATTCTTCTACCTCATATTCAAGAAAATCATAAAATTATTCATATTCTTTATAAAAACCATAATTCATCGTTCTCAATGTATAATCCCTCAACAACATGACTCTGTATTTCCTCGACTTAGAACAACAAGGAAATTTGAAGGATTCTAAACAATGACCAATAATATTTGACAGAACAGTTGGATACATGACAATTTTGGATTTCAAATTTCCATTTTTTATATTTTGAAACGTAATAGGAATATACATAACCAAATTTGGATTCCTGAAATTCACCAAGAAGTACAAAATGTAGATGTTACTATTTTTAAGGGTATCCTTATCACCTTTTCTTGGAATTATAAAACCTTGAACCCATAGTTCTGGAATCCATATGTTCATAGACAGATGAATAATCTTCAGAGTCTTTTCTTCTTAAAGACCATGGAATTCTATGGCCTTCTCTTTATCAAAACATCCTTGAACATCATGTAGCTTGTGAGTATAGAACTCTACTTCCCCTTCATAAAGAATTCCAATCAAACTCACATCCTTGGTGTAAGAGAGAGAATATGTCTTTCTATAAGAATTTAAAGAGAAATTGTCTCTGCCTTCTCCCTTGAAGAAGGAAACTTTATCATAGAACTCTACTAACAACTCTGGATACACCAGATATCGTGATTTTGGTTTCAAAATACAAACACTCCCCCAGACATTGATCATGATATTCTTAGATATGATAGAGTCATATTTGGAATAAAACATAGGATCAAAAAACATTTCTCGGTAGATCTTCCACTCAGAGATTTCATTAACAGTTGAAATTTTTTTCTGGGAAGAGGATTCAGTAGAGATTCAGTAGTAAAGAAGGGTTGGGAAATTCAGAACGGGCTTACATAGGAAGGGAAGAGTATCAACATGCAAAATCTTGGAAATTGATGTGGGATAACCATCAAGTGGCCTTTATATAGGCAATGGATGTGACAGTTCAACTTCTCTGACTGATCCAACAGTTGAAAACTTCTTGAGAAGATCTAACATTTGAGATGATAGACAATGATTGATTTTTGTGGGTTCCAATATTTTGAGGATTTAAAAAAACATTTATATTTAAGTAAAATTGAATCCGAAGAGTTTAAAAACAGATATAAATAACATCATGGAAAAAATGATTAAGAATAATTAGGAAGGGAAACACGCCTTTCAGATTAACAGGAATATTATTTGTAATGATAAAAATTTTTCCTCATCAACTTTATATTCTGAAAATCAGGATTACGAAAACATTGACTGTGGACATTTTGACTACGAAAAATCATAGAAAAAAATGTCAAAATATGATTAAAAAAATTCTAAATAAGAAAACCTTTATTAAGAAAATTTTAAATATAAAAATCATCATTATGAATGTTTTAACTAAACAATTTTTACTAATAACATAATAGATTATAAATATAGTTAATTTAGATTATGAAATACTGATTAAAATAATACAATTTTGACTACAAAATTTTGACTATTAAAATTTTGACTACGAAAATATTTCAGTATGAAAATTTTGACTACGAAAATTCTTACTACAAAAAAAAATTGACTATGAATTTTTTTGTAAAAAAAATTCAATAATAATAAAATGTACTTCCCCTATGAAAAAGAGTTTCTTAATGTAAAAATATAGGTTTCAACAAGAATTAAATAAAGAAAATTTCCTTACAGTTATCATAAATAAATTCTATTTAATGTATCCAATTCTATAAAATAGTAAAGATTTTGTGAAAATATCAGCATGTTGATCTTGCATTCCAATAAATTGAATAATGATATCTCTTTTTTGTGTGTGATCCCTATGAAATTGATTCTTAATATATATATTTTTTTCATGAGAGTGATGTGTATTGTTTTTACTTAAGGAAATGGCACCAGCATTATCACAAAAAAGTTGTGCTTTGGTATAACTCATACCATATCCTGTGAGTGTATGTCACATCCATAATACTTGAGCACACCAACTTCTAGCTTCTACATATTCCGCTTCATTAGTGGAAAGTGTTACTAACTGTTTCTTTTCGTATGACCAAGAAACTTATAAATCTCTTATGAAATGATATGTTCTGGATGTACATTTCCTATCCATTCTACACCAACCAAAGTCAGCATCCTAAACAGTTTTTAGAACAAAATATTTTCCAGATGTATAAAAGAGTCCTAAATCCATGGTTACTTTTAAGTAGTGAAAAATCCTTTTCACTACCTTAAAATGTGATTCTAGAGGATTGGATTGATATCTTTCACATAAACATACTGAAAACATTATGTCTGGATAACTAGATGTCATGTAATGTAGATTTCTTATCATACCTCTTAAGGATGTTTAATCTACTAGTTTCCCAAATTTATCAAGATCAAGTGAATTTGAGGTACCAATGGGAGTACTTAACGTCTTATTGTTGTGATATCCATAATTTTTAAGAATATATTTAATACACTTATATTGGGATATATAGATTCCTTATGGTTTTGGAGAAATTTGAAAACCAAAGAAAAATATTAACTCACCCATCATACTCATTTTGAACATGGATTTCTTTAGATCCGCAAAGAAATCGGTTGAAAATTTCGGAGTTGAACCAAATATAATTTTATGAACATAAATTTTAATATTCAAAACATTTTTCTTATATTTCTTAATAAAAAGGGTTAGATCAGCATTTCCATTAATTTAATTGTTTTGAAGAAACTTTTTTGTAAGTCTATCATACCAGGATCTTGGGTCTTGTTTAAGTCCATATAAAGCTTTATTAAGTTTAAAATCATGTTTAGGATTTTTTTTATCTTCAAAAATAGGTGGCTGTTTAACAGAAACATTCTCTTGATCAAAACCATTAAGGAAATCACATTTAACATCCATTTGAAAAGTTTGAAATTGAAGAATGCTGCAAAGGCTAGTAGGATATGAATAGATTCATTTAGAGCTACCTGATTATAGGTTTCTTCATAGTCTATTCCTTCTCATTGATTATAGAATTTATCAACTACTCTAGCTTTAATTATTTCTTTGATTCCATTTTAATCACACTTATATATGAAGAACCATTTTACTCTTATAACAGAATTTTCCTTTGGTCTTTCATCCATGTTCCAGAATCTATTCCTTTAGAATTTATTTAGCTCATATTGCATAGATTTTGTCCAATCATCATAACCTAATGCTTCATCCGTGATTTTTTGTTCTCATTTAGAAATAAATGCTAAATGTTCTACTTCATTTCATAAGGAACATCTAGTCCTTACAGGTTGATTTATATCACCAATGATTGTATCACTGAGATGATTCATTAGAGATAACTTATTTGGGTTTTGTAAAACTAGTTCATCAACATATGGTAGGAATTATTTTTGGGTAAATGTTTCAGAAATATTTTTGTGAAAATTTTATATATCATAAGGATCTTCTAACAAGGGTTGATAATCAGTTTTCGTAAACAAATCTGATGATGTAGGTCGAGGTTGTTTAAAAACAAAAGGATAAGTTTCATCATATTTGACATGTACCATTTCATCAACAGTAGAAATTTTTTTATTGGAATCTCTACAGGCCTTATATGTTGTGAAGTAGCATAAAAAATTTCCTTCATCAGATTTTGGTGTGCTTTTCTGTAGATTATCTTTAGTATTCTGATTGAATACCTTGAAATGAAAAACCATGAAGTAGGAAAGTCTAGGTTTTCTACCATTCCATAACTCATAAAGTGCTTTATTAAGAAAATGTCTAAAACAAACATGATTTATAGTATAGCAAGCAGTACTGATAGCTTTAGCCCAAAAATGATTGGCTACATAATATTCACTCAACATGGTTCTTTTTATCTCTTGAAGAATTATATTTCTTCTTTCAATGAAACCATTGTGTTGATGCGTTCTTGGAGTTCAGAAGTTATGATTAATTCTTTTTTATTACAAAAATGTTTAAAAATAGAATTTAGAAATTCACCTCTTTGAGCACTATGAATAGTTATCAATGGAAGGTTTTTCACATTTTTAACTTGGGCTCTAAATATTTTGAAATAATAAAAATCTTTAGATTTCTTTTTTAGAAAATAGACCCATGTAAATATAGTTTAATCATAAACTAATAAAAAGACATAATATTTGCCTCCAAAGCTTCTAGTTTGTGTTGGACCAAAAAGATATATACACATCAACTATAAAGCATCAGTGGTTGTGACATCACCGACTGATTTAAAACTTGATTTATATTGCTTTCCATATTGACAAGTATCACGAACTTCTGAATAATCAAATATATGCCCTATTAGATCCTCAAGTAGTCTTTTCATAGAGATTTTGTGTAGGTTCCTAAGGTTAAAGTATCCTAACCTTTTATGCCATAACAAAGAATGATCTTTCATAGTACTAAGACATGGTAGATCTTAGATTTTATGGTCTTCTATGTTTCTTGTGTATACATTATCTTGCCTATGGGAATAAAGAATAAAGTCTTCCTTATAATTGTATACTAAACACTTTTCATTACTAAAATTAAAAAGATAGCCTTCATCACATAATTGAATTATGCTAATAATATTTTCTTATCTCCCTTAACAAATAAAACGTTTGAAATCAAGGGCTTTCCAAGAATAACAATGTTAAATATAACAATAATTTCTCCCTAAGCATTATCTTCGAAAGTTACTTTTCCTCTCCTCATCCTAATAATATTTTAAAAGATATTTTTTTAACAGTAATGTACCGGGAACATCCACAATCCGTCTTGCATGTATTTCTGTTTGTATTATCATTACTTTATTGAAAACATGAGTGTTAGACTTTCAGAACCCAAACACTCTTGGATCCAAAAACATCGGAATGATTTTTTTAATCCACATTTTCTTTGGAAAATAAGATTTATGAAACCCAAAAGACTTTGTTTTGTTTAAGGAAAAATATTTTTCTGAATTCCAACCACACTGACACATAGTGCCAAATGGATCACTTTGAGGAACAAAATAGTTGTTACTAAAAAATGGGTTTGAATGAGTATAACCAAATCCATAATTAGTTAGTAGAGATCAAATTTGGGGATACATTTAATCAAAATTTTCTTTACATAAGGTAATGTTTTACAAACACTTCCTCAAGGAAAATATTCTTGACTTTTTTCTAATATCTATGTTTTTTCCTCAAAGCTTTAGTTTTATCTCTAGAGTAAGGCTATAAAACATTTTTCATAGAAGTTAATTTTTCTGGACCATAGAAAGTTTATCCTTCTCAGAATTAACTTCCTCAAGGGTTTTTAAAATAATTTCAAAATTAAGGGTTTTCTTATCAAGATCTTTAGAACGGTCTGATATTTTCTTTTGTAAGAATAGTAATTCTAGAATTTTCCTTATCACACTTTTTCTTGACATTAGAATTTTTATTCTTATATAGCATAGCAATGCTAGAAACTTCTTCATAAGTGGGTAAAGTATTATAGTCATCATAAAATGAATATTCATCTGAAGATAAATAATATTTACTATCAATATAATTATAATTCAAGGATAAATTTGTGAGGGATTTTGCATTGTATACCTTAGACATTAAACAATGATTTTCAATAGGTAGCTTGGATAATAGACCAAGATTTTTCTGACCAGAAGATTAGTACTCTGAGGATTCTTCAGAAGAGTCTCCACCACTGGCACTCCATGCGTCATTAACATTCAAAATATTCTTAGAAGTATCCTTATAGTGTCTCTTTCTATTCATCCCATAATTATTTTCCTTTATGTATTTTCTCTTAATCACAGAATAATCTGGCCTTATATTACCTACTCATTTTCATTCATAACAGGCAACTTCAAAGTCTTACTTGTCTTTTATTTATTTCTTCTTATATCTATACTGAAAATATTTCTTCCTAACAATCTTGTTCATCATTCGAGCAAGATTAGCTAGTTAATTCTCAGAATGTTCACATTCACGGGATTTAGACAAAATAGTAACCTTCTTCCACTTGGATATTGTAACTCTCTCAGGATTCTTGGCTTCAATATGATTTTTATTAGTCGTAAAAGCTACACATTCCCTCCCATTCTTCTTCATAATATTGTCAGCAACTCTCTTCATTCTCTTTTCCTGTTGAATAAGGGTTCCAAAAATCTCATTATGAAAAATATGATTAACTTTTCTATTTTCATTTATAGTGGTTCTCATGGATTCCCATTTAGTAGGTATTATGTCTATAATCTAGCCTACAAGAGATTCATCATACAAACCTTTCTCACCCATTAATTGTAATCTATTAACTATATTCTTGAATCTCTATTGTACCGTACATATAAGTTCTCCATAAGGGAATAAAAAACCGTGATATTCATCTCTAGGCATTGCTCTTCTAGTTTCAATATAATCGGATGTTCTAAAATGTGTAACCTCCAATTTCATCCAAAAAAAATTTGCAGCTTTAAAAGAAGAAATATTCCTATATATATTCTTGGTCATGGAACTCAACAACGTATTGCATAACTTATAATTAACTTTATATTATGAATTTTCTTGATTAGTAAATGTTCGGACTTACTCATCATGAATCCTGTAATCTCCAGTATGCATTACAATGTCATCCACTCCAGTGTTAATGAAAAATGTCTTCATAAGATATCTCAAATATTCATAATCATTCCCATCAAATATAGGTGGTCTTGTAGGATTGAGATTTTCAATTGACCGAACATTCATGCCTACCATCTAAAAGAAAATTTCTTTCTAAAGAAATGTATTAGTAATAAAAGTGTGTAAAAAAGGATAAAAATATCAAAGGAAAGGAAAATATAGAACAACAAAAACTGAGCAAGAAAACTTATATGTGTATATAATTATTTCAGAGACCTGCTCTGATTCCAATTATAGGATCGAAATAAAGATGTAGATGCTCAATATACAAGAGGGGGTGAATTGTATACATTAAAAATTCCTTTGGAAGCTTCAATGTTGGTTAAAACATACTATTGTTTAACAATGCTAAACAAGGTAAATTCACAAGACCCTTAAGTTATAAAAACATGCAAGATTCCAGAAATATGGTTCTAGAAATGAATCGTAAGAAAAGTTTACAAGGAAAAATGATTCTACATAAAGAATATAGAATCACACTAATTAGATTATTCAAGAATAATAAAGTATAAGACAATTATACTTTCCTCGATAATCAAAAAGAAATAGATAAGAAACTTGAAACAACACAAGTAACAAGTAATAAATCTTTTCACCCAAAGTGTAGGGTATCCAGCAACCTTGGATGAAGGTACCCAGACTTATACAATCAAAAAAGTCTATCTTAACTACACCAGGTTAAGCGCTCGATAGAAATATCAGAGTCTTTCTTGTTATCCCTACATGCTCTCAAACTTCAAGGTAGTTGGCACC
Organism: Viscum album; assembly: GCA_963277665.1. NCBI lineage: Eukaryota > Viridiplantae > Streptophyta > Magnoliopsida > Santalales > Viscaceae > Viscum > Viscum album. The sequence continues at coordinate 1,791,365,971 of OY728146.1, forward strand.
TCTGTCTTCTTTATCAAGCAAGTCCTTGAACATTAAGGTAGTAAGAACCTCTGTCTTTTTATCCCCAAAGCCCTCGATTGAACACAAAAACAATCAGAGTCACATGAAGTAATCTGGACAAGATGTTCAGTACACCCAAGGCATGAGAGTTTCTCTCTCTAGAAATCACTTCAGCTGCATGTAATATCTAGATTTGTATAAAAGTCATCAAAAGTTATTATATCATTCAAATGAGCTCCTATTTATAGGAATTCTCCCAATGGTCGCCTCCCTCCTCCAATGATCATATTTTTTTCTTGAATCTCATAGGGATTTGTATACGTGTCACTCAAACAATGGTTAGTTAGAAATAAAATACACACCATAGTTTCATAACAATAACAAATGTAAAAAAATGATGTTGCTCAACCAAATATAATTTTCCAGAGTCAAAGGAAAATAAATTTTAGTGTCTATGTGAAAACAATTTGGATCGAATATTACATGGATATTCAGATTCTATTTTTCAAGGAATCCAGAACCTGAATTCTAAGGAAATCGGAGTCTGAATTCTAAGGAATTCAGCATTGGAATTATAACGAATTTGGAACCTGAATTATATGGAATTCGGAGTCTGAATTCAGAGGAATTAGAAACCTAAATTGTTGAGAATTTGGAGTCTAAATTTCAGAGAATTTGGAGTCTGATTTTTATTGATTTCGGAGTCTAAATTTCATAGAATTTGGAGTGTGAATTTCAGAGAAATCGAAGTCCGAATTTTAGATAATTCAGAGACTGAATCCCAGATAATTCATAGGCTGAATTTTAGAGAATTTAGAGTCGTAATTTTAGATAATTCGGAGTCTTAATTTCAATGAATTCAGAATCTGAATTCGGATCTTGAAAACAGAATACTCTATATATGTGTGTTTATATAATTCCATGGTTTTAGTTGTGAAACTGAATTTTACTCTTAGGAATAAAATTTTTTAGATTTAGAGAGACTTAAATTTGAATAATTAAAAATAGGTAAGGATAAATTTCCTTCGGGAAGGAAAATTTTACATATTAAGGAAAAACTTCATGGAAATAAAATTTGACATAAAAAAGAGTGTTTGTGATATTCATAACATAGTGGAATGGAAAAGTCACAAGGGAACCTTTTTTGACTCAAAAAATTGATAGGATTAAATAGTGGATGATTTTTTTGTGGTTTATATAAAAGTACATAATAATCACACATATCTTAATTATATCTATAAATTTATAAATAAGTTAAAAACAAATGTCCTTTTCAATATTAGTGACCCAATTAGGATCAAATAAATGATTTAAGAACAAAAATGTCTGTGGGGATTGCTGTTCATATAGTTAAAAATTATAAAATAGTCAATATCATATGTATAAAGTCACATTGCTTATTATAATTCTAAATTTTCGATGTATCCATAAGTATAATTCATTTTATGGGAATTTAACCTACCCATGTTTGTATCAAGAGTAGATTTAAAAACTGAAAAAAAATCACATTGTCACTAGAGTATAACATGATATAACTAATAAATTTATGTCACTGGGATAGAAAAAATTTGTGAAAATAATTAACAAATTTATGAATAGTAATTATTCCAACATAATTACACCAAAAATTACCATTCGTATGACATTAAATCATAAATTGGACTTTTAGAATTGATAGGTGTGAAAAATATCTAGAAAGGAATTATTTTTTATGAACTATATCAATGATAAAAAATTCAGAAGAAAATAAAACATATGGATAATTCATTGATATATATAATATTATTTAGTATTTTTAATATAATTTCATCTCCAAATATTAAAATCATGGAATTAATAACTGATATTTTAATAATATTACTGGAATTTCCATTACAAAAATTTTTTATAAACAATTTTCAATAAATTTATATTGAAAATAGTTCAAAAAAATTAAATAATTAAAATTAATTAATAAGTATATGGTTGTATTTATGAAAAAATATTATAATTAAATTTTTATAATACTTTTTATGATATAAGAAATATATATGGTTTAATACGATTAACAACAATAGAATTATTGGGAGATCATGGAGAAGTAAAATCTATCCATATACCTCATTCCAAGCATCTCATATACCAATTAGTTTGATTCTAATTACATTAGTGATGATGTTATTAACCATCATATAATATTATTAGTCTTTAAATAATCTCACCATGAGATCGCATCTTCTCGTCACACTATGAAGCATTAGTTGAAACCACATGTTAAATAAATTTTAGTTTTATAATTAATTTAACATTGTTATTTTATAATAAAGAGTCTCCATCAGCCACAAATAAATAAAAATAATCCACTTTTCATAGTTCCCATTAATTTTTCCCACAACTGCTTATCATGCTGTGATAGGATAGAGATCTAGACATTATTCTCTCTTACTTATATTTATCCTGACATACCCATATATAATTCAATAACTTATATCCCTCCTAAAAAATATTATTAATTACCAGAAACTGAAAATATTATTTCTAATTTGGATAAATAAAAATAAAATATAAATGTTTAACTTCCATAACCTCTCACCATAACATAAAATGATAATAAAACATAATTACATTCCATTATACATATATAAATTTAAAAAAAATGATCAAAAATAGTATACATTAGAATTAAAACTTATTAAAAAAATTGATTAAGAGTCATTATTTTTATCATCGACTGGTGACGTATGATAATATTATAACCCAAAACCAAACGAGTTATATATTACTAACCTGACTATATTTTCCTTTAGAAAACAAACTATTATATTTTTTCGTATAAATTAATCACACACCCCACACATGGTAGTGATGGTGTTTTGTTAGGTTGACATGCCTTACAAGTCTCTATGAAAAAGATTAATTGAAGCTGTTAAAATTGAAAAACATCTAATGATATAAAATACTAATGATAATAGTCACATATACATGTCACCCATGCCTCTATAATTTGGGTTTATGAATATTCTTCCATTTTATACCATTTTTCGAAGATATACATAATATTTTTTTCTAAAAAGTAAAAAGATTTTATTATAAATTAACATATATTTTTTACATACTATCAAGTGATAAATCATATGAAAATGTATTTTTATTTGAAAATAATACCATGAAAACCAAGGAGGGGAAAATGTTCATCGATAACACATTTTCTAAAATAATGGTTGAATAAAAAATAAATTTATATATTTATTTTAATGCTTATAGTTTTGAAAATAAATTTATAATTAATGAAAAGTTATTTTTGAACAAACTAATTATACTTTCTTTTTTGAATGAGAAGTGAAATCAAGACAAAATCCCTTATCAAGATCCATATTTAGAATCATGAATTTGGAAGGTTCAATACACCTCATAAATGATTCAATTTTATTTTTCCAACCACATAGAGAAAATGGTAATATAATGGGTTCATCAACAAGAAAGGGATCCTAGGATATGTAATGAATAATATTAAAAATTATACCTAAATTCATCTAGAATAAAAGAATATATACTATTAAACATTATTAGTAAATAAATAAGTTAAACATTATATAAATATAAATATTTAAAGTAATTAATTGTTTTATCAAATATTAATATATATTTATATATGTAATTTCTCATCAGTTATCATTAACATCATCATCTTCATCACCATCGACCACATAATAATATTCTTTTTCCCCACAATTTTTTGTGAGAACCTTTTATTAATTCATTAACATAATTCCATATTCTATTATAGGTATCCTAAGGGGTTTTTCATTATCATTAGCAAATAGTTTTCAATTAAATTTTAAAATACATGTCTATATGATAGAATGAGAAGTATTTATATATATTTTTTAAATTAAATATTTTTGTATATTTATGGAAAAAGTATCATTATTGAAAATAATATTATCATGATATTATAATTTTTCTCTCATCAAGAAGATTAATTCTCTCATATAATTAGAGTATTTACCAAAATAAAATTTATGTGATTGGTATATCAATATAAATACCATACATAATATAAAATGACTATTATTTTTAAAGTGAATAATTCAATGTCATGTGTGAAAACACACCACTTAATCCATATCAAACAAATAACACTAAAACATTTAAATTAATATAGATAAGATAGCATGATAATTTCATCCAATGGTGGATAAATTTAATTCTATCAATCCCTATAATGGTGTTCTTCTAATTAGAAAATATTATTCATTTATTTAATTTATAAACAATTTATGCATGCAATATATAAGAATATATTATACATTTATTTATTTTAACATTTCACCAATATATATATAGTGGTATACATAGGGTATATAAATTACGATTAATTGTATTTTGATTTTATGAAGTCTAAAAAATTGTTGATAATTATTATATATATATATATTCTATTTGGAGACTAAAAAATATTTACCTCAATAGCCTATTCAACATAAATATAAAAATATGGTACGTTCATTAAATAGACGAACCAAAAATAACACCAAAATTGATTTATTCTTATTTATTTTTCAAATGATTGTTCAAATTATGATGTTATGCATAATTCCTTGATAAATTTATATAATCATATCTCAAATGGGTACAACTAATTTTTTTTATATGTTACATTTTTCTATTGAAAACATTTATTTAATATTATATAAAATATAATAAGGCACCATGAGATATTTTTTCAAATATACAGAAGTGTATCAAAACCCCTTTAAAAAATTACTCAAAAAGTCATTATATAAAGCTTTATTAAAAATATCATAGTAAAAATGTGAAATTTTGGCCAAATGTTCCAAAAATATTTATGGACACAACCGTCAATGTGTTATACAAAAATTGATTTCTTTTACGTCATGAAAAAAATAAAATTATAACCCCATGATATAATCAATTTTAACATAGTATACTATTTCTAATGTATATTTTTTGGAAAAAATAAAATTTCCAATTCATTTATTGAATAATATATGATTTTAATTTATTAAATAATATGATTCTTTTCATCATTAAAAATTATTGTCAATCATTTTTATGTAATTCATATATGGGATGAATATAATTTATTCTATTATATAACCATCCCATGACATGGTATCGTTCTTTATAACATGTGTTCCTAACATGATATAAATTAGGTATTCCACATGAATTTTCTTATTGAATGTTGATTTATGAATTTTATAGACTAAAAAATCACAATATAATCATAAATCCTAAATGATAATTCATCCTAACCAATTATTATCTATACAAAAAATTATTCAATTTGTATGTAGTTGTCTTGAACATAAAATATTGAAACAAAAATACAAAAGAATCTATATTAATTCTAGTGAATGTTGGAAATGTTTAAAATATTTTAACCAGACCTCTAGTTAAATTATTATAATTTCCTTGAAGGGAATAATCAATTTGAGGAATTGTGTGATGATAGTAAATAATTAAAATGGCTTCCTCTATTCATATGGATGACATATTTTTTTCACTCATGTAGTACAAACAGAATTAGTGAGATTGTGTGGACTATCCAAACAACATACAATATTTTATAAAACATGTGGGATTCCTCAATAATTCTTCTCTAAATGGAAAACTCATATTATAAAAAACTCTATCTGATTTATACCATCACCTAGTAAAAAATTCAATTCATCAATTTATCAATTAAAATAAAAATAATATTTATTTTCAGAAAACTATGAATTAATAATTTCAAATAAAAATATGATTCCTTTATTAAAATTTAAACTGTATTGTTTCATGGATTTGTTAAAAATAGACAAAAATATTGAAAAACATATCATCTAAAGGGATAATATCATATATTATAAAGACTAAAAACCCCCTATGAGGTTCTGAATCAAATATTAATGGCGATCAGTCAATATGATTCTAAGTATTACTATAAAATGGATGTTTAATTCTTCCATTTATAAAATTATTTAATTGAGACCCTAAAATAAAATAATCTGGGCTACATTAAATTAAATAATAATAAAATATAGTTATAATAGAATATACATAAATTATTTGGAAATTAAAAATTATATTTTCCATATTTCAATTATTTATTTCTCAACTATCCATATGATTGATTATTATTTCAAGATTCACAATAGAAATAATATAATATTAAATGATTTAACTACGAATGAAACTTCTTATATATGACCTCCAAATTATGTGTAAGATTAATATTTAAAAAAACATTAATTTGGTGTATTTTCATGGATAAAATATTACCATAAGCCATATAACTAATTTAATTAAAAATTAGAACTTAAAAACTAGTTTAAAAGTAATAAAGTTAATATTATATCCCATTTAATAACAAATCCACATTTTGTAATTTTCATGAGCTACATTAGGGATTAGTGTGAACCAACTACAAGAAAATCATGGGTGAAACATCGGAACCAAATAAAATAAAAAACAAATAATAAAAAGGTCCTTCAATAATTTAATTAAAAGAAACTCATCAATATATCCAAGATAAATATATTATGTGAAGATATGATAGAGATTATGAAGTGTAAGACCATCATGAAGTCATTATAATGGAAGAGATCGTATGTTATTTCATCAAAGGTATAACCAAGATAAAATGAAAAAAAAATTCTTGAATTTTTCATGAATCATCATGTAGATTCCCATAACTCCAAATTTAATTTATTAAAAATTCATATTTCTTTTTAGGTTGTGAAAATTTGTGTAATATTTAATTTTTTCTTAAATTCTTATAGTATGAAATTATTTTAAATTGTCAAAAGTGTACATATAAGAAATATTTTTTTGACAACTATACAATCCTTAGAATGCGGATGTCATGACCACATACTTCCAAAGATATACTTCTTTGTATAGAAATGAATAAATGATGATAATTACCCCTGAGTCCCACCTTCAAAAGGCCTCTGGTGTGGTGACCTACACAAGGGTATATAATCTCAAAAACATGGATATCACATACCTTTTTCTTGAATATGATTGGGAGATAATATCGTGAACCCAAAAAACTCTTAGAACAATATATATATACGTAATGAAATCAAAAATGAACCCCACATGCATGTTTCAAAATGTAACCAATACCAAATGACAGTCTCAAAAGTAAATACTAAAAGGTAGCTGAGAATCGACCCTACAACTATCCCCAACATCTGACCTAATACTACCTAACATGGTCTATGAAATATTTTGGGAAACCTGAAAACAATTGTATATATATAGGTTCATCAAACATGTATACTCAGTAGGAAAATCGAAAATCTCATGTGCATAAGTGGAGAAAGCATACTAATGAAACTATATGAAAAAACAGCAGAAACTAATATCACCTAACAAGGTATATTAATCATCCCTAGTCTCACCAGGTCATGCACATCAAATAATGCATGTCAAGTAATTTTATCTAATAATCACATCGATATTTGGGTACCCCAAATAACATCCCTCTATTTAACCTCCCATTCCTAATGGTGAATTTCCTGATGCGACCACACTTTTCAACTAGACCCAATGTCACAGCCTTCCCCTAAACACATGGGACACAAACGAAATCAAATCCTTCACAGAGACACATGGTCCTGAAAACACAACCTCATCCTAAAGATACATTAAAAAACACAACTTGCCTATAGACAGTTGGGACTCACAATTACACCACAACATGCCTAAAGAGTCATAGTCTAACAATTCCTAGAAGAGGGATCATAGAATATCAAATAATTATCCATCAATCTTCCTATCATGATGTGGGGAAAGACACACTCCCCCATGAAATGGGGGTGTTATACACATAGTGCTCAAAAGGGTGGGGTTCACATACAAATCACAAGGAACTATAAATATATATATATATGTGTGTGTTTGTGTGTGTGTGTGTGTGTGCCAAATACTCATCCCAATATATAGGTTTTGAAAACAAATATACTTCCCACAAAAAATTGAACACTATTTTTTAACCTTTAAATGAACTACCTTAGAAACATAAGTACTCCATTTCTTAACCCCAAATGATTTCCTTTAACCAATTATCATTATATATTAAACAATTAATTTATTAATTTTTCCATCCCTATACAATAAAATACCAAAGACATCTTACCAAAAGTAATATCATAACCCCCACACACTCCACAACCAACCATGGAATCCCCTCTACCTAAACACCCCACCCACCAAACACAACACAACCCTGATACAGTCTTAATGCCCAACAAGATCATTGATTACATAATAAAGCATCTCTAAACCGAATATTCCATTACACCACCTACACCACCCCATAAAATACCCCACAATAAACATAACCAATGTCGTAGACCTTGTGCACAGAAATACCACACCATGCCCACAGAACCAGCCCCCCATGTACCCACAACCATGCTTCCAACTGCTGCAGCACATAACACACACTAGGCGCCAAATAATTAATAGAACTATACAAAACACATTAAAAAACCTTCCAAGTAGAGTGTATTCGGATTTGACCTACACTGTTCTTTAATTCCCCTTTCATAATTCCAATGTGATCACAATACTTGTTAAATCCTACAACATCCATTCATTTGACTAGGTATACATGACTAATAATAAATTCATATTCAAAACCATTTAACATAAGATCAATGACAAGTAAAACTTCATCACCAGTGTATAAGAAAGGACCAACAAAAACCATGATTTTTAGAAGGATTATTGCCATGAAAAAACAATAACATATATTAAATATAATAGATAAAACAAAAGAAGCATCATCATCATGATTCCCACCCCTCATTTATTACTAAGGTGAAAAAAATTGTTATCATAACTGGATCAGTTTCCTTTTATGATTGGATCGAATATCTTCGTAACAACCTTAAATAAAATTGATATTCAAATGTAATTGAAAAGATAAATTAGTTTAACCAACCCACATTATACACAAATAATGAAAACATGGGGATACATACCTCTAAGAATAGGTGAAAAATAATTAATTATTATGCCAAAATAGAAGTTTCGTGAGTAGAAGAAAGACTCAAAGGGAAAACATGATTCAAATGCCACAACACCACACATACTCTACGAGGAATAAAGGCTCTAGGAACACCTAGAAAGAATAAAAACACACAAGAAAGAGAAGATCCCATCTTATAAGAGCTAGATCCTATATCAATGGAAGGGAACATTTTCAAGGGAAATTGATGTCAGATCGTGGTCATGACCACATGGAATGTCCATTTTAATGTCTTAGGTGTGTTTGGATATTAAATATATAATAATTCTCCTCAGAGGTAGTGTAAAAAACTTCATTAGTTTTCGGAAATGATAGGATACACATTTAACATCAATGAGGGGTGAAACTAGAGAAACCTAAGAGAATTAGAAATTTTGGTAAACTGTCAAAATGAGTCACTGATGGTCAAAGAACCGACACTAAGCCACCGACACTAAGCCACTAATGGTGAGTCATAGACCTGACTCACCGATGCGACCCACCGACAGCGAGTCACCTACACAAGGTAATATCACTGAGCCTTCAACACCTAACACACTAACACTAGTCACCAACACACGACCTATCGACATCCATGTCACCAACGCACTACATACCAATGCCCAAACTATCAATTCCTGACCTACCGATTCCGGAACAACTGATTTCCAGGCCTACCGACACATGATGTACCAACACCCCATCTTACTGACACTCAACCTACTGATTCTCATCCTTCTGAGGCCCAATTTACCAGCGCCCTCTCCTACAAACTCCCTGAACTACCAATTGAAAAACAGGAATTTTTTAGAACTCTTGAAATGGGTCACCAATACTCTGTAGAATAGTTCAGACATCATATTTTTACAGTGGAATAGACTGGGGCTGTTTGGACCATTACATAATATACCTCATAAACTATCATCGCTATTGAGAATTTAAATCCAATTCCAAAATAAAGAGGAGCTCGAACAACCACCTTGTAAGATACCACTCAATAATAAACCACCTTATGCAGTTCGAAATTTTGAGTGAAACCTCAACATCCAAGAACACCTATATCAACTATACTACCCGAAGAAACCACACAACTACCACCCAAGAACGAAAACCACACTTGTAAAAACCGATGGATCTGATAATTCTATCATCCATTTCATGACACTATATGCTTTCGTAAGAACAGAATCTCCCTCAAAGGGTTTAATCGCATCCAAAATAATTCATCTTGATTATGGATCAAGTCCCCACTTTTCCAGGTCTCAAGACTCTATAATATATTAGAGAAAAATAAGAAACTCATTTCATAGAAATGTGGTCCAATCATTACATCACAAAGTCCAAGAGACCACAAAACTCAAAACAACTCTAGAAAGTAGGCATGAATCTTCACTTATCACTCGAAAGTACCCTCCTCCATGTAATAATATCTCAACCACATGTGAACCAAAGGAAGTTTCTTTCCATGTATAACATTATTCAAAAGATCCTAGACCACCAATGGCCACTCCATGAACATTGTATCATCCACAATATCTAACTCTCCCCATCCAATGATGTGTGAGTCATCATGATGTTGCCAATGAATTTAATTGATATGAAAGAAATCGTGGATCCTCTCTAAATATGATTGAAATGCCAACTTGAATAACACCATGATAACTCACTAAAACACCTCGAAGGGGCTGATGAACCTAGGAGAATGTTTTCTCCCTCAACCAATCTTCGCTACCCATGTTGAGAGGAATCCCTTATGAACATGTGGAATCTAACCTCAAACTATAAGGGTATCCTCCTATGATTGAAATATGTCTTGTTACGGTTCATTCGTACCTTCTTCATTTCCTGAACTAGTTGAACCTTTTAAATAATGTTATGCACTACCTCCGAACCAAGAATAGTTTTCTCCCCAACCATGGTCCAATATAAAGGTAAACTACATAACCTTATGTACAAGGATTCAAATGGTTCCACAGTGATGGTAGAGTGATAGATATTGTTGTAAAATAACTCTTCTAGGGGAATGTTTCAATCCAAATACCCACCAAAATTCCAGATGCATGTTCACAACATGTTCTGAAATGTCTGGATTGTCCTCTCTATCTGCCCATATATTTGATGGTGAAAAGTAGTTATGAATTGTAACTGAGTTCCAAAGGCATGTTGTAACACCTTCCAGAGTCATGATGTAAAATGTTCATCCAGATATGAGATAATGGGCCTCAAAACCCCATGTATCCACACCACCTCTTTAATTCACCTTCTCCCCAAGTCATCCACTATGCTCAACTCCTTAATCTCTAAAAGTGAGCTGATTTAATAATGCAATCAACTATTACCCAGATTGCATCACATCCTCCTTATGCCTTGTGTAATCATGTGACAAAATCCATTAAGATATCATCCCACATCCTCTCAGGGAAATCAGAGTGCTAAAAAGATCTACTAGTAACACTATTATCATCCTTCACTTGTTGGAACACGAAGCACTTCACCACAAACTCCAGCACATCCCACTAAATTATGGGACACTAAAAAAACTCTCTTAAGCTGAAGTACATCTTGGAAACACATGGGTGTATCACTAAAGGTGAGATATGAATCACATGGAGAAATCCCTCTGGCATCGCCACTTTGAAAAACAAAATTCCATGGAATAACATCTGATTCTATCTATCCCCCAACCACCCCACCAGAGCATCACCCAGGTCAATGAGATCACACATCACCACTGCCTTTGAGTATCCCCACTGAGACTCCTCCACATACTTCCATAGAGATGACTTAACCATCCTTAGAAACAGACAGCTTCTACCACTATCCACTCTTGAATAAAAGTGTAATGTGGTAAACTCTTCTATCACCTTCCAAGCATCTGTAGATTCCCAAACTGCCTCATTATATGACTTTCTGCTCAAGGTAACTTCCATTACGTTACACTTTCCATAGTTATATGATATATTAATGTTTTAGTCCTGGAGAAAATCCATCCACCTCTAGTGCCACATTTTTAGATCCCACTGGGAAAAGATATACTTAAAGATCTTATGATCTATGAACACCACACAGAACTCTCCAATGAGGTAATGTCACCATCACTTCAGCGCAAACATTACATCTTATATCCCTAGATCATGGGAAAAATTTATTTTCATGGGGATGTAACTGTAAAGATCTTTTAGAGATCACTCCTTATTTTTTCATCAGCACACACCCCAGACCTTGAGAAGAAGCATCTCAAAACACCTCGAGCATCACACACTCCTCTGGAAACCAGATCACTAAGCAACATTCCCATCACATAGCTAAATGCTTCATAAAACGACTCACTCCATGAAAAGGCTCAGTCCTTTCTTGTCAAATCTATCAAAGGAGATAAAAATATAGATAAATTGGGTACAACTATCTTTTAATATCCCCTAGACAAAAAATTTTGAGAACTTACACCACACTATTTTTTTCTGCCCAAGAAACAACTACCTAGACCTTTGATAGTTCCACTACTATACCAAGATGATACAGCACAAGCCCAAGGAAGTAGAACTCATGTGTCCAGAACATGCACATGGATAACATTACATAGAGCTACTATTGTTGAAGAACCTCTAAGGAAGTCCTGGAATGCTCAGTATTATCCTCCTATAGCTTCATGTAAATTAGAATGCCATCAATGAACCCAGTGACGAACTGGTACAAGAACACATGAAAGACAGATATCATATGTCCCGTAAACATGGTCAGTTCATTATTAACTTTGAATGACATAACCACAATCTCTATGTTACCATACCATCATCTAAATTTAGTCCTCAAGATGTCATCCCATTTAACCCCCAACTAATGATACCTAGATTGTTGATCAATCATAGAATACCAACTTTCTCCCCTATCCTATAGTAAAACATATTCTATCCTTAGGATAGTGTTGTTGTTCTCGATCGTCATGTGATTCAAAATCTAGTAGTCTATGCACAACCATATAACACAATCTGCAATCATTGTAGACAATACTGAAGCACCCAATGGTGACACACTGAACCAAATAATTTCCTTCTTCATCATATCAGAAATCTGAATCCTTATCTCCCAAATCTAAGAAGGTGTCATCTGAAAAGGATCCATTGAAATCAGAGAAGCACTGGGATTCAAGTATATCCTAAACTCAACATCACGACATGGGGGTAGAGTAACATCCTCATCAAGAAAAAAATCCATGATCTCCCAAAAAACTATGGGAACCCCAACCATATCATCATCTAATGATTCCACTAATAGCTCGACCTACATGGAAGTAAGAGGCTCTAAATTTTAGATGCACAGATGAAATCTCCTCTTGTTAATGAAAGCTACATGTGTGCCCATCCATGTATGAAAACGTGAATTTTTTCTAAAAGTAATTCCTGAAAAATGCATGGAAAAGAACTAGTAGATGCTAAGGATGCCTTAAGCTAGCTAAATCTGTAGTAGAAAGAGATCCCCAAAAGACTGAGGCGGCCCCAACATCAGTCTACATCACCACAATCATCAAATAAGCGGGTCTGACCTCAAACTGATGTACTAAAAACAAAGGGAATGGATAGTATCTTGATGTGTAGTCCCAAACCATAGGCTCCAATGGGTGAAATGAAGAAGTGTGATGCTCTTAAATAATACAATGTACAAGAAATATTATTGAACACACTGATTATACATCGAAATATATCTAGAACCACTGAAACTAATGGATCTGTAGTGTGTAACTAACCGCGCCTAGCTCTTATGACCCTTTTTTATCAACCACCTCCTTGAACATATCAGGGTAGATGTCCATAAATAAGACCTTGAAGTTATCCTTCACCTTATTCTTCCCACTTTGTGGGAGTAAGAGCCTAATGTCTCTATTGGTGAAATGGCATGACCAAAAACTATTGTTGAGGAGGATACTGAACCTTCTCACTACCACTATAATGATCTCGAACTGGGAACAGACTATGTTTTTTCTCATGTCCTCCACAATAAAAACACCTCTCTGCTGTGTCTATGGGAAAACCATGCAGACTAGAAGGTCGAAAATGAAATTTTTGGGGTCGACTCCTCAATAATCAAAACCTCAAAGGCATTGGCTCCTGAGACCTAATTCCAGAAGCATTGACCTTCTTATAACTATGTTGTCTCACATCTTATAGAGATCCTTGAACATTTTCCCTAGATCTTGAACCAACATACTCCTCTCTTAGTTAAATAGTTTCTCTTAAAACTTATCAGTATTCACGGTCGGTGAAAATAATTTTGACAGAAACTCCTTCTCGAAATCATCCTATAGAACACCAGCCTCCTTTTTCTCCACCAGGTACATCATCAACCAGTGACGTGTCATTCCAGTGATTTGAATAACTACCAAAAGAACCTGGTACTCATTTGGAATATGATTTGGATAAAGGTGATCACCAACTCATCAAGACAACTCTTCACCTCTGTGTATGAGACACTACCCTTGTACATTCCCAAACTCTAGCACTGGATGTCACGAAGCATCTTCATACATTGATCATCCTCCCCCAGGGTCAACCATACATCAATTGACTGGGTCATCCTGCTGAGCATCTACATCTGGAGCCACTCATGGTTGATGATCGAGTTCAATGGTTATAAAGTAAATAATGAAATCATATTCCTGGGTAGTATAAAATTTTAGTTAAGATTAATTGGGACTATTTGTTTATTTACATTCTTCGAAACAACCAATTAAAGCAAGAGCAGAAATGATCAGGACTCATCTACCTTTCTTAAGTTCACTACCCTACACATATTGTAGCCTCACAAAGTTGTACGATATTCTCAGAGTCTAGGGATCAGATTATGAGGGGTCCTAAAATCCCATTTCCTAGTTGGTCTTCCTTGGCCTATGTCATTTACCAAGGTCACCTAACAATATTTCCCTACCAACCCATGAAATCATTTTTCTGCCTAACTCAAAACTCCATCCTATCTATCAATAACTTCCATGGGATTCCTTTATTTCATGACCCCTACCTACAAAGATACTCCTCTTAGGATGGCAATGATGAAAGAGAGATAATGGCACACTAAGTCCTTCCTCCATTAGGTCTCGGGGTGGCGACCAGTTCCAAGGGTATATAATCTCACAAAAATGGAATGAATTTAAATTTTTATTAAATATGATCATGAATTATGAATGTTGAACTCAAACAACACCTTGAACTATATATATATATATATAATGAAATCCAAAAGCCATCCCACATGCATCTTTCAAAATGTAACTGATACAAAAGCAAGAGTATCCAAAGTAAATACTGAAAGAAAGCTAAGAAGGGATACAACAATTGTCCCCAATGTCTGAGCTAGTACTTCCAATCACAGACTAATAAATCATCATGGAAACCTGAAAATAGGATTATAAACGTTTGGTGGGAATAAAAATATACTTAGTAGTAAAATTCAATGTCTCTCGTGCAAAACTATAGAAAGAAATCTAATTCCCCTATAGGAAAAATAGTAGAAACCAACTCAACCTTACAACGTATACTAACTAACCCCAGTCTCACAAAGTTATTCTCCCAAAATAATGATAGTCATGTAGATTAATATAATAGGAACATAGATATTTGGGTACCCCACATGACTTCCTGATAGTTAACTACTCATCTAAAGCAGCAAACGTCCCGATGCTTCCACACTCTTCCATAAGACTCTCTATCACATCCTTCCCACACACACTTGGGACCCAAACCACAACACATCATATCCATAGATACTTAGTCCACAAGCCATAACCTCATCCTAAAGACACCTTAGAAAACAAACCTCTCTTGTAGACACTTGTGCTTCACAACTACACCACATACTACCCAAAGAGTCTTGGGATACCAAATCATAGATTAGGGAGCATAGAGGACACAATAAACTTCCATCCATTCCCCCACTAGGGTCTTGGGAAAGACGCCCTCCCCCATGAAATGGTGGCATTTGACACATAGTGCTCAACCAGGGTAGGGTGCTCATAGAAATCACAATGAACTACATGTGTATATATATATATATATATAACATTCATCACAACCTATGGATTTTCAAAACAATCAAACATCCCAGAATAATTTCCCACTCTGTTGTCACTTCTAAATGAACAACTACACAAAAAACCATAGACCAATTCATAACCACAACCAATTTATTTTCCAATTATCATTCAATATTAAACAATTTATTTATTTATTTAATCCACCCTTTCCTAGGAAAAAACCGATCACAACACACCACAGGTAAAAAAATATCCCAAACACACTCTAAAAATATCCTTAGAGGCCCCACTACATAAACACCACACCTACCAAACACAACACAACCCAAATATAGTCCCACATCCCAACAAGATCATATATTCCATAATCAAACATATCTCATTGTGATATTCCCTTACACCTCCTGCACCACCCCATACATTAACCTACAACAACCATTACTAATGATTCAACCCCACTCCACAAACAAAACACACCATGTCCATAGAACCAACCCCCTATGTTCCCATAAACATACTTCCAACCACAACACCACATAACCCACACAAGGCAACGAAAAAAATAGATCCATACACATCACACAACCGCACCTACAAAGAATAATGTATTCATATTTGAATAATATTTTTCTTCAATTCCAATTTCATAATTCATTGGTAATCACAACACAAGTTCAATCCTTGGGAACCCATTCATTTAACCAGGTATATGTGATTAATAAAATTTTCATATTCACAGCCATGGAATAGTCAATCAACAAGTACAAAGGATCAACAGTGCCCAAACAAAGACCACCAAAAACCATGATTTTCATATTGTTTAAAACCATGAACAAAACCATAATATAGATAGAAGATAACATGGAAAACATTTCAAGCATCATCATCATCTTTTCTGCCCCTAATTTGTTGCAAAGGTGATAATCCCCCTTATCGTAATAAGTCTTATTATTATTTTTTGGACATGTACGATTAGAATCATAAAATCCTTAATTAAAATTGAGATTTTTTCGTAATCACATAGAGATATTTTTTTTACAAACCCCGCATGATACCTAAATAAATTAACACTAGGGGTTACATACCTCAAAGAATAGGTGACAAACAATTCCTTCTCGTACCAAAATAGAGGGTGCGTGAGTGGTAGGAAGTCTCCAAGGGAAAACAAAATTTGAGGGCTACAACACCACACAGACTCAGTGGGGATGAAAGGATCTTGGAATACCAGTAGAAAATAGAACAACATGGGGAATTGAAGTTCTTTTCTTAAAGGATCCAGATCCAATATCAAAAGAAGGGAATAGATCTAAGGGCTATTGATGTCTGATCATGGTCAGGACCAAGAGGATTCACCATTTAAAAGACTCTAGGTTGATAAAATATTTAATTTATAAAAATTATCCTAAAAAACAGTTGTAATAGCTTTAGACATTGTCAAAAATGATATGTAACTCCTTTAACTTCAATGAAGCGAGAAACTAGAAAAACCTAAGAGAACTATAAATTTTTAAAAATTATCATAATGAGTCACTGATTGTTGAGAAAATGATGTTGAGGTACTGATGTTGATCCATCAACATTGATCCAATGATGGAAATTCTATGATGAGACCCACCGATAGTGGGTAACCGACAACAAGTAAATAACGCAAGCTCCAACATTGAGCTATCCACACCTA
Organism: Viscum album; assembly: GCA_963277665.1. NCBI lineage: Eukaryota > Viridiplantae > Streptophyta > Magnoliopsida > Santalales > Viscaceae > Viscum > Viscum album. The sequence goes on from OY728146.1 coordinate 1,791,383,680, forward strand.
ACTCACTGACGTCTGACCTATCGATGCCCAAGTCACCAAATCCTAACCTACTGATTCCCGACCTACTAATTCCTGACATAAATTTGCGCAAAATATCAATTACATGTCCTACGTATGCCATATCCTACTGACTCAAGACCTACTGATGCCCTGACCTACCAATAAAGGACCTACTGATGCCTGACATACCATTGCCCTATCCAACCAACCCCCCGACCTACTAACAGAAAAATATGAATTTTGAAAAACTATTGAAATGAATCACTAATACACCTCATAAAACATCAAACACAATATTTTGAAAATGGAATGGACTATGGAGGTTCAATCCATTAAAGTGGTGTTTAGCCATGAGAGGTAGTTTATTAAAATTTGGATCAAATTTATAATTTTAAAATTAATTAATATTAATTATAAAAATATTAATTATTATACATATGAATAATGATAATATATCTTGAATAGAGTCAATGATTAAAATTCTGTCTTTATGGTTGATTCCAAGACAAGTGGTTTTACTAGGGATATATATACTGTTCATGGGTTTTTTTATTTGTTCGAGCTAATTTTTCAATATTTCATTAGAAAATTTAGAAAATTACTTTTACATGATACAATTAATCCGCATAATATATGAAAACTTTATATAGAAAATATAAATATAGGATAATGGGAAATTAATTATGTTATTATAGTGTAACAAGAAATTTCACTAAGTTTAATTTTGGTAGTTATAAATTTTCATATTTTATTGTATGTAAAATGGAAATTTTGTTATGTTACAATATGTTAACAATAATATTTCATAGTTTTCTATAGGTCAACATTAAATTAATATAATATCCTATAAGAAAAATAAAAATTTCCATATTTTACTATAAGGTAATTTATATATGGTAACTTTCTCTAAGGTAACTCTCAATAGGTTAACATAATGTAGGGTATTCCACTATAGGGTTACTTTTCGTAAGATATATTGTTATAGGCAATATTACTATATGATAACATATTGTACCATTACATAATATATAAGCTACTACTATATGGTATGTTACTATAAGGTAATTCAGTATTGGGTTACATTAATTTGGGTAACATACTATAGGGTAACTTGTTATAGAGTAGGTTAGTATATGGAATGTTATTAGATGGTAACTTATAATGGGGTAACATACTACATAGTAAGTTATTATTGGGTAATATTCCATATGGTATGTTTTTTAGGGTGGAATTCTACAAGGAATTTTGTAATAGGGTCAGGAACTATTGAAAAATTGATTAATTATTTCATATCATTAAATTAAAGAATGAATTTTAATGTAAATTTTAAATAATATAATTTTAAATAAAATTCATGAAGTTATTATAATTTATTTATAATTAACTAATGTAATATATTATAGGGACAAGGACATAACTCTTCTGTGGGGTATAAAAGGTTGAAAATTAATAATAAATACAACAGAAATATGTGAAATTAAGATAATAATATTGAGAAATTGAAGAAATCAGTGAATAATCATTATAAAACGAAAATAAATGCTTTTAGGGATGGTAGAATCCCATTTCGTATGATATATATAGGTGGATCATGTGAGTGAGTATCCTCTTCTTCTAAGGAGGGTATTTCCTTCATTTCTTAATAGAATCCATGTTTAATTGATGTGGAGGATAACTAGAGATAAATTTTTTAATCCATATTGATTTTAAAAATTTACATTCTATTATTCCTTATCATTCATTATATCTTATTATGAGTTGGTTTTTAGAGATGTTTCCACCAATGTATAGTGTAATCATCATGATATCATAGGGATTTTTCTTGATGTTGATAATGAATGGCCCAAGAGGTTGATCCCACTTCATTGAAAGCCAATTTGGTAATAGTAACTCCCTAAAATAAATTAATTTTTCTGTATTACATAAAATAAAATAAATTTCTTGATTAATTTATGTCATCTATGAGGGACGTATCCTATAATATTGGGTGTTCTTTAGACCATTCATATGTGTTTTATCATTTTTTTAATGTAATAGGATGACTCTTTGAGATTTTAGAGAGTTATTTGAATTATTTATTATTTAGAAAAGAAATATTTAATTGTTCAATTTATAATAATCAGTTATTATTAAATAATTTTAGGAATTTGTGTTTATTAAATTTTTTGTGTGTTTCATGATTATACCACACCCCATTACTCATGAATTTTGTGGGTGGATGATGTTTAATGAGTTATTAGGCATTTATTCACAGTTCAATTTAATTGAAAATTTAATATAACATTTTATAAATGAATTGAATAATTATTTATAATTTTTATAGTGAATTATTATATTTATTAAACCAATATTGGTTCATCGGAGTTGATCTAATTATTTTATAATCCAATGAAGGGATGTTCGAGATGTGAATTAATGGAAAATTACTTGGATTAAGGTAGGAATCATTCATTTTATAATAATTGTTTTTCATTTTTATATTTTACTATATTACCATAATTTTTATATTTGGTTTCTTAATTCATTACTAGAGTGACTTTTCCATGGATTCAGACAGGCTCATTTACAGCTAATAATTATAGTAGACTACATTTCTTACAATGTGTTTTGATTGTGGCCCCTTAGTCGAATCAATATCTATGGACCTCTTTGTTTTTTTATTTTGGTGTGAGTTAGTTTACAGGGGGGAGGAGATATATTTTTGGATAATATATTTTCAATGGCTGTTAACAAAAATGAAATTTCAAAGAACAAATTTTGTTTTCTAAAATAGTTTTTGAAATGGTTTTACAAAAGGAATTTTGGGTTTTATAATTAATGATTTGGTATGAATTTTTTGATGGTTACATGGTATGTAATAAGGAATTTGGATTATTTTATAGATGAAATAAAAGTATGATTTTTAATTAGTAAATTTTTTTACACGTGATATTAATAGATGAATTGTTTTTTTAAATTTGTCTCTTGTTGGTGATGCGAAATTTTTCTAATTCTTCAGCTCTTAGTTTGTTCCTCTTTCTTTGATTACCTCATATATTTTTTAAAATTTTCTAATTATATCTATGAGTTTTTATGATGATATATTATATTTATATCAAATATCAAGTTGGTTTCTAAGGTTATTATTGACCCTTTGAGGAGAGGGGTAGGCCTAAAGGATAACTATAGATATTGAGTGACATTGTAACAGGAATGATGCATTGGTACTAATGAATTGAAATGATATCATGGAACCCTCATAGGATGACCATGTCTTGATAATACCTAGTGGATTTTAGAGGGTTTCAATATTGATATTTCCCCTTGGGATTTTATATAAATTTATATGGTATTGATGAAAATAAGTGTTAGATTAGAACCTCAATCAATTATATGAGTGTAATATGGAAATATTGATGACGTTATGTCATAAAAATGAAAGGTCTAGAATGATTTTTTAAAATAGTTTCATAATTTTTCCAACCCTAAATATTATTATTAATATATTTTTTATTATATGAAATTATGTAGGGATATAATAACCTATAGAGTTTATGAATGAATTCCCATGAAACTAACTGATATATATGGGAAGGGTTGGGTGTATTAACAACCAATTTAATTATTATTAATGAATTATTTCTTAGTGGATGCTAGAACCCATTTTTGATTTATGATATCCCTGGTGATTACTTTGATCTGATGGAATTTCTGATGATATTCGATGAGATTCTTATATATTTCATAGACTTGGTGATTCAATAGATTATGTGAGATTCCTATTGATTCCTAATACATGATATTGAGCATTTTTTTATGAGATTCGAAGGATTCGTATGATCACGATTTTACACCATGTAATATATTTGATGACTAGGAATCCTTGGATAAAGAGCTGATGTTTGGTATTATATTAGATACCTAATATATCTTGGATCTATAATATATTCCTATTAATTCATTGTATTCTAAGTATAACTAGAATTTATGTTTATGTATTATATTTTATTATATAACTAGGACACAAATATCAAGTGATTGTAAGTTATATTGTAAAATATTTATATGATTAAAATGATATGTATATGTGTTTAATATTAAAAAATATTACATGGATTCCATCGATCTTGATAATGAAATTTATTCTATTAGATTACCAGGATTCTCTTTAGTATTTTATTTGAACCAGATATTTCTATAGTTTCTAAGGATAAATCGAAGAAATTAGAGTTAGACAAAGTGGATGTGTTTTTTTAGAGCATCAGGCTAGAGTGGTATCCTTTTGAGTTTTATAGAAAATTATAGAGAAAAACATCCATAAGTTTATTCTAGTATGATAATGTTTCAAGGTGTCCCACCCAATGACTCTACGATGGCCTTGTGTTCTTGTGTGGACTACTACCTCTATTAGGGGATGCGATTCATTCTTCTATTAAACTTCACATTTATTGTAATTAAAAATAAATGAAATGAATATATATGATACATATGGTATAAAAATGATTCTATAATAAATGATTATTAATTCCCATTCATTTAATCCGTCCATCGAAAAGTGAAAAAATCATTCAAGAGTACGTAAAACAAACCATCATCAAGAAAGATGTAGTTAATTTCTCAATATCTACCTTATTTGGATGACATTATAAATATATATATATACCCAAATAATATTTATGATAATTATTTCATTATTAATGTATTTGATATCATGGAACCATAATTAATGAATAAGGACTAGAACTATAAAACTGAAATTCTCCTAAAAAATAAAAACGTTAACTCTTGGAATCATTAATTTTGATAAGGAATTAGTACTAAATGGTAATTTGAATATAATAAGAGTATATTATATGATATTCTAAGTAATTAATTTCATTTTTATATAATTTTAATAAAATTTAATATATTTTACATGATTCTATAGTGATTTTGAATAAATTCGAACTTTTGGTACGGGATTTTCTTCTCAATTTCATATCTGTGAGACATATTCCATAATCACAACTTGTTTCTTTTATATGATTTATATATTTCACATTAATTTTCTTATGATTATTCTCAAAAAATTTATGTGGATTTACATATTTGTCATTCATTCTATCATTCATTTAGGGTTTTTTCAAATGTTATGAATGTTGTAAGCGACTTATATTACAATTTTGTTATTAATTGGAATTTGTTTATAATCAAGTATTCGATGATGAAATTAAACATAAAATATCTCATGAGAAGAATGAAATTTATTATCCTTTATTTATTTACTAATATTAAGTTTTTACCTTTCATATCATTTCCTAATAAATGATGATTTGTAATGATTTTTAAAGGAAAGTAGCCTTTATTTTTTTTTTCTTTGGTTTAAAATTTGTCGTCTTCAGTATCCCTGTTTTATAAAAATATTTCAAAATTGTTTTTAATAATATATGATGAATTTTAAATTTAATTTTTAAACATGTTTCAATTTTTCAAAAATGGTTTAAATAGAGTCATCTTTAAAATTTGTAAATTTTTTTCATTTCATTTTGTTCAAAAAATATAAATGGAATCATTGATTTTATATAGATAATATGAACATAAAATCATGTCATAATGACTAATAAATAATTTAAAGAATCTATTAAATAATTAGGGACTGTTATTGATGAAATTGGTTTTCATTAATATTTTTAAAATTATTATATTTTAAATTTTGATTCAAAAATGAAATTAATTTTTTACATAGAAAATATTGAATGTTATCTTTTGAAGGGGTTCTCAAATTGTGATAACAACCATTTATGTTACCTTAGATTTTCTATAAATTTGATTCAAGGTTAATATAATTACTGTTTCTTTTTATGGTTTATTATTATGATAATTATATGTTTATGAATCGTATTTATTTTCCATGAGTTATGTTTCAATGAAATGATGAAATGGTTATGAAACATATTTTTCTATATGGGATATTCTTTGATGAAATGTTTGTGGAACCCATATTATTTCCAATAGTTATGATTTGAGAAATTATGAATGGTCTTATGGTGTACATATAAATGATTTTCATTATGATATAGTTGGACCATGATTAAAATAACCATCCAACACATTTGGTAGTTATGGATATCTCATAAGATAATAATGAGCTGAATAGGGAGTGAAACAAGATCAATTAAGAACTATATCCACTATGATTTTATTAGGAGTGAACCTTGATTATCGATATAGAATTAAGGGTGAATAAAATCAACTATGATAGTCTTGTTATTGAGCCTTAATAATGGAAATTATTTTCCACGATTTTGTTTATTAAAAAAATTATTCCATATTCCACTATTATGCATTCATGTGTCATGTTCTATGATTTCATTATCAGTCATGTCTTAAGAACTATGAAGCATTTTTAACAGATTTATTTTTATGATCATTGATATAATGGATATGGTTCTAAAATTTTAATATATTTTTATTATTCACATATGCAATTTTTTGGATTTAATGCCCATTGATATATATCTTGTTTACCATTGCTAAGAATATAATCTTAGACATTTTTATGTTTATTTTCCCTTGTTTGTAAAGAGAGGTTTTCTATATAATATGTCTAAGAGGGGTTAGAGATATAAATAATACCATTAAGGATGATGTATAACTATTATTAACGTGTTTCTGATGTACTCATGTTTCCAAATACTCAAAAAATATATGATTCGTGAATTGATCCTAATGACATTAAATGAATATTGATCAATTTTTATATAATATATATGTATGATTTATTTAGATCTATATAGATTTAACTCCAATAATAGTTTTGATTTCTATGAGATTAAAATGTGTTATTAATTTCATGGGATAATTTCTTGAAGTATTAATATGAGGAATTATGTTCATCAGTGATGACGGTGTTGAAGATGCATGAGCTTCTCTCCATCTAGTAGAGAAGATTGAGTGTGTCAATGATCTTGATTAGAACTAATGTAATGAACCGTAGTTTACCAATGGAAATTTCCATATTATAAATATTCCAGTTATTATAAATCACAGAAAATTATATATAGAACACAATAAAAATGTTATAAATGAATAATTAATGATATAATATGTATTTATATAAATTATATAACAAATACCAATAGAATAGTAACATGATTGTTGGAATGGTAATGTGACCATTAAGAAAATTAATATAGAAAATAGAATACTAATATCACCTTTTAAATTATAAATAAAAATTATTAATATTATAAGTGAATATATGACCTATTTATAATATGGTATATGTAAATAAATTGTTTAAAATTGATAAATTATGTGTTGGTACTATTGTAAAACCGAAATTTTATTTAAATTTTATAATCAATATAATTATTTAAAAGAAAGTTATTTTCTAAAAATAGATTAATAAATTAATATTTTTTTGTAATATGGTTAAAATATAATTTTAGAAGAGCATAATTAATTTTTCATAGTATCATAAAACCAGTTATAATATAATATTTTGTATTTTTTGAATAAATGAAAACATTAATGAATAATAATATTTATAAATTTAAAAAAATATTTTCAGAAAATGGATTCTATTTTTGAAATAAAAATTTCAAGAAATGTATGGGGGGAATTTTTGGGTCTTTTAAAAAATAGTTTATTTTTTGGGAATAGTGAAATATAATAATCTACGTTAATTTGACATTGTCCAAATATATGAATTATGGATTCATAGATTATAAATGAACCCATAATTTCAAAATCACATGAACATGTTACTTTAATTAGTCAAAATAATCAACACTATTGATAGACCTTATCAAAAATAATTAAATAATGAATAAAATAATAAAAACACCCATATCCTCCCCTTATAAAAACCACCCCTCACCACCATTTATAATCCATGATTATAGGATTTGGATCATTATAAAATTATTCCTAGTACCTCTTTCAAGGATCTTCCCCAGGTTATTGTCTTTTTATTCTAATAGTAAATAATCATTTTCAAGTGCCTTAAGGAGGCTTGCAAGGGGACATTATTCAAGAGGTTAAATCCTCCATCATTCCATTTTAAATTATTTCTTTCTTCTACCCCATATTTTCCTATACTATCCAAAGTAAAATTATAAATCGAGTATCAAAAATATTCTTTAATTTTATAATGTTACGGGGATAACCATCATCATTTCTCTTCTCTTCTATTTTTATCCTAAAAAATAAAACATCATTCCTAATGTGTCAACTCACGACATTTATGGATGACATTTTTTATTCTATGTTACATAACTCATAGATGGTCATAAAACCATTATAATTCTTAAATTTAATTGTAAAATTTATTGTCCACAGTTTTTATTTTATAGAATTAATATATATATATATATATATAATATTAATTAATAAAAAATTTGATAATAAAAAATTGCATGAAATATAGTAATGTTCATCATTTTGACTTTATCAAATTAATCATTCTCATTACTACAAAATGATATACAGGAACAATGAGAATTATGTACTCCTATAAGTATCATTTAATTTCACTTCTTTATTTTTTTCTTCAATTTTAGAAGATCTCCCATAAAACATCTTTGGGGATCTAATCAAAAAATCAGGAAACAAATGCTCCCATAATAATGAAATATAACATTATAACTCTACCAAGAGGCCATAAATGAACTTAATAAAATAATATTAAATCAAATAATTTTGTATTATGTTATGAATTAATTAATTCATTTCCTTAATTTTATTATCTAGGATATTATGTGGAAGTGCAGAACACTTTAAGACACAATGTATTTAATAATATCCCTACATTTACTTTTTATTCAGGTTACACTTTCTCTCTATTTTACCAAATTAAATTCTCAATTATTATTATTTACTCCTCAAAAAATCTATTTTCATGGTACAATCACATTCACCTAGATAAATTGATCTTTCTTTTAAGGGAAAATACATTTTTTTACGGTTCTCATATCGATTCCTCTTGCTGAGAAAGCCCGAATAAAGGGAACTTCTTTATTTCTTACCCATTTTGAAGTATATTGTATATCGTACTTTAACAAATCAATATTTTTATTTAATATATAATTATATTATTTAAAACTATCCTAGTTTATTTCTAATTTATTACAAACAATTATTCCTTCTCCCTTGAAAAAGAATCTTTAATCTTTTTCCTTAAACTCTACTAATGTTGCTCATTTCTAAAGTTTCTGAAACACTATTTTTTAATGTTTTCCATTATGTTGGGAATAATTTATCATGATCTAATAAATTATCTATTATAAATGAAAATGTATTATTTTAATCTATTATTTTAGGGACACCTTTAGGATTCACCCATTGGTTATGCCTTCTGACATGATTATGATACACAAATAATTCCATGGGTAACCAACATGTTTATTCCTTATGTATGATTATTTATGTGGCACACATATGAATGAACATTCTATGATTTTTGTTTCCAAAAATCACTGCAATTTATTGGGTAATGTTTTAGTCTCATGTGTCTTCACATTCTGATAAGGATAAAACCTAATTCCTTTATGGGACATTTCACACCATGTGATATAGTCTCAGTTGTTAGTCTTGACACATATTCATGAAAATTTTTATGTAACATACACAATTCAATGATTCCATGATTATATAATACCATTTTATACATGTTATTATTATTTATGTATTTAACTCTCCATTCATTATTCTATAATGATGTTACATCTTCAAACACACATGCTTTATTTTTTTGGAACGTTTATTAAATTAAACGAATTTTAAAATAACCCTTTGTTGAAGAGTTCACTATGTTTTACTATGAAAATATAATATCTGAAGGGAAGTTAGGTTCTAATTATGGATATTAAATAAAAGTTGTTTCAATGTTGTTTCAATACATTGTAATTACGTTCCAATTCCTATAAATATACAAGCCTCAATGATCCTTGGTTTGTATTTGATGTTTAATAATGCTTAAAATCATGTAATAATATTTGTAAAGGGAAAGGGTCCCTATATTTGGTATCAGAGGATGGTCTAGTGGTTTTGGGGATTGGGATTAAATTTTTATTTATGAACACTAGGGATTATTATATCACCATGGATATCCTCTATTGAAACATAGGGAATATCATTTTATGATATAGTTTCCATTTATAATCATATCCTCATAGGTTTGATGTTTTATTTTAATATAATTATTAACTATGTATTAAATCCCCTCTAATAGAAATTTATTTTTCTTAGTTAATTTTAAAAATAGGATAACCCATTCCAATAGTCAATTTTATAAGAAATGTGATGATTGACCTAGTGAAATTCAAAATCTGATGGGATTTGGAACTCAATACATTAAGAGAGTACTAGAACAACTCGACCAAGTTATGAATAATAACATGAATCATGTGGAACGTACTCATTCTCTTAACAAATGGAATTTTGTATTTGAATACTTTATGTGAAAAATTATCCCTATATTTTGTCAGTATTTTGATCTTATTATCAAAAAATAATGTATTTACTCGATGGAGAAGATATTCTCGGGACTCTAGAGAACAGAAAAAGATAAAGTCATGTTGGTGGTCTATCAATTTTATGCAGAAGTTAATCAGTGGTAGACACTAATCAATTTTATTTTGAGGACTAAATTTTTTACATGTATGGTGATGCATTAATGAAAATAATTTTCAACAAATATTTTCCATCAACTCTCTCTCTTAAATGTAAAGGGAGTTCCTTTGGATAAAGAAAATGTTAGACTAGTCTATCAGGGCCTATGAGGAAAATTTCAAAATGTTTTCACAATACACCCTAGGATTTTCCATGAACAAAGAAATAAATGTGTATCACATCTTTAGTGGAATAAGGTTGAGTTTATGAAAATCCTTTGTGATTGGGGACATTAATAGCTATGATAATATTTAGGGTTGTTCCTTTAAATTAGAAAGGGAGACTGAAGACTATATGTGGTCTCATGGGTTTGGAGATTAAATCTGGAATATTTAGCTTAATTTTGGAGGCTCAATAGATAAATCCCATCATGCGAAGAAAACCAGACATCCCATCTATCAAATGTGTTGGAAAAAGAATCCTAGAAATTTTATAAGAAAAAGTGTGGTGCTTTAAATGTGGAAGAGATGTGAATTTGGATAAAAATTTCTAAAGGGATATAAAGAATCCCCTAATTATGGTGGAATAATGGAAAGATAGGATCAATACAGGGAATGTAATTTTGTGTTTCAAAAGCAAGTATGATGGGTATTATGTGACCCATTTCTATAATCAAACTATTGTATGAGGAAATCAACAAAAAACATCGATTTCAATGATAAAGGGAATATTATATCACTACTTTAATGTAGTAACATGAAAATGATGGGGTGATAGGTATGAGGGTTATTCATTCAAGAATAGAAACTATACTATTTGATTTAGGTTAGATGAATTATTCAATATCATGCATGTTTAGTATAACTATTCTAGCACTACCTCAAAATATTGACATTCAGTTATCTCTGAGATAATAAAATGGGGAAGTTATTAGATTCAATATATATAACTCACCTTGATTTATTTTTATGGACTAAACCTCTAATAAAATATTGTATTACATTATTCTTTTGGGGTTTAATGTTATTTTTTGAATGGATTGGCTATATTTATAAAATGCAATCTTCAACTATTGGGAAAAGGAGATCACTCGTCAAATCATGAGGTATCTTACAATTTTTTATATGAATATAAGTATTAGGATGAATCTACTTTAGAATCATCATCTCATGCTTCTATTTTATTGGATTATGTGCAGGTATGTCTTGATCAAATTACTAAGACAAAAGAGAGAATCAGTCTTGATGAAATCCCTATTATGTGATACAATATTGATGTGTTCCCCGATAAATATTCTTGTCTTCACCCAGAATGAGTGGATGAGTTCTCAATTGAAAATATTCCTATATCTATTCCAATATCTGTTACTCATTATACACTAACCACCACTGATCTAGAAGAACTGAATAAGCATTTACAAGGGAATCTTGACAAGGATTTTATACACCTGAGTGCTTCTCTATGGGGTGCATTGGTCTTCTTAGTTAAGAAGAAGGATGGATCATTTTTCCTCTTTATTTATTATCATGATCTAAAAAAATCACACTAATGAAAAGGCATACCCAACCATGGATGAACAAATTTTTCGATAATCTATGTAGGGACAATTATTTCATTATAGTGGAAATTTAGTAATGTTATATCCAATTAAATGTAATTAGGTAATATATTTTGAAGAATATATTTCCAACAATGTATGGACATTGTGTGTTCATACTAATTCCATTTTGACTCACTAATTCTCCCACATTTTGCATGGATATGATCAATAGTGTATTTAGATATTACCTCACCAATTGTTTGGTAGTCTTTATTGATGATATTTTGATATAATCAAAAACATGGGAGGCCTATGAGGATCATTGGAATATTTTAATAAAGAATTTGAAAATAGAGAAAATTAATTAAAATTATTGAAAATGTCAGTTCTGGATGGAGGAAATATTATTCGTGGGGAATTCATTACAAATAATGGAATATCTATGGACCCTTCCAAGACCTAGGTGGTCTAAGATTGGAACATACAAATATCTATGAAGGATATAAAATGCTTCCATTGTATATATGGGTATTATAAATGACATGTAAAGAAATTATCCCGTTATTAAACCCCATTAACCATGATTACATGGAAGGTAGTAACGTTTTTATGGAACAATGAATGTGAAAAATATTTCAAAGAGTTCGAAAATAGGCTTCTAACTACATGAGTACTCACTATTTTCAGAAATTGGGAACTATTATTCATTTACAGTATTGTTTCAAATACGTTTTTAGATTATGTACATATAAAAATGATAATTTTATAGCCAAAACAGCACGGAATATTTAAATTCATTAGAAAAACTAATCCATCCCGGATTTGGAGTTGGTGGTCATGACCTTCACATTAAAAAGAAAAAAGAATTATCATTACATGGAGAAATGATTGATATATAATGATCATAAAATCTTGAAATATATATTCTAATAATCGGATATTAATATGCACTAGGGAATATGGATAGATTTCTTCAAGGACTATGACTACCCAATATTGTAAAATACTTGTAAATAAAATAAAGTAGCAGATTCTCTATGTTGAATGGATACCACAACATTATCACTGATGAGAATTTATAAGGATCAATTTTTTTTTATTTAATAGGATAAAAATTTGAATCATTAGTGATGAAAAAATCAATCCTTTCAGAAATTATTTAACAACTATCCCTCATAGTGAAAATAAAGGATACTCAAAGATATGGTGAGTAAATTTCTAAAAAGGTGAATGTTATCAAATATAGGAAATATTCAGAGTTGAAAATTAATGAACAATGATTTATATTATTTGGGGTCACAATTATGTGTACCATTCAATCTATTGATAAAGAATGATCATTTGAAGGTTGCACAAAGCTAAATCTTCTCTATTCTCCCTGGGAGGAAAATGATGCATCAATATCTCTAGGAGCACTGTTAGTGAGACAATATAAATATGGAGACCACTGAATATAAATAATAACGTTGGGTATGTCACAAAGTGAATGATTAAAAGAAAATATCTATGGTAATGATGAAACCATTAACCATACCAACATGGAAATCATAAAAAATCACCATGGACTTAGTCATTAGACATCCAATGACATGTAAAGGAAGAAAATATATATTTAGATTATTATGGATCATCAAACCAAAACAACTAACTTTATCACAATTTGAAAGATTCTCTCACTTTACCCACTTCCACAGATATACATCAATGAATTGGTTGGGAGGACCAATTTCTGACATTCCTAACACTAGGAGGTGGGTGAATTAGTTTTGCAGACTTTTTAATACAATAACAACATTCTATTCTTATATATCTTTTCCCTCTTAGGATCATGGTTCTATTATTATCTTTTAATTATTTCATGAAAGTATATGAATGTAGTAAATTTAAAATACAATATTTTTAAAAGGTTCACTAATCAATAAGAGTATCTAGTCCATGCATTGTCAGAAATTATACTTACCACACAACCACGAGAAAACAATCAATTATATGTGGATAAAATGAGTAAGATATACCCTTAAAATTATGTGGCCTTTTGAAATCAATAAAATAACATGTGTTTTACGACAATTGGATAGATATTAATGATACATCCAAAGACAATATTTTTTTTATTGGTAAGGATTTGTAACACCAAGAATGTTCAACACCTCGTAAGTCATATCAGATATCCCAGTACACCTTTGGTCTTCTAGAATTCACTTGTCACTTTCCTAATAACATTCAAGTATCTCTTAATACATATTCCAGCATCGAACATGATAGTTAGACCATATTCTTCTATTAGCCAAAATAATATGAATCTGATGTGTACTGGTGAACAAAATTATCCTTTAGCAAAATGATAATAAACTAATATCTATCTTGCTAGTCACTTTCTGTTATCCTCTTCTTCCATCTTTTTAGAGTGAAATCATCTACACTGAAACATCTTATTCTTCTTTTTACTGGAATAAAAAGAATTGTGATTACTATATCAATGAAGATCAGCTCAAATTAGCATCATCAGAATTAGTATATGATGAATAATAGAATATATATTGGAATAAATATTTTTCCTCCAACATTATACTTCACTGTGGAATATATGAGTTTTAGTGCTTCTATAGTTCTTATTCGCAAATAAATATGTGTTATTAATCTTCTCTAATTGTTGTGTATTAACCAGGTAAACACATGATTTTACATTTTGAAACATAGTTGAGGTATTATATTGATGTATTGGTCCACAGAATCATACTTCTATAATAATTGTGTATGTATGTGTCTAAAATGTGTAGAGTGTTATCCGAATGTGACATTAAAAATGAATGATAAGGGTATAAGCACAAATTATTTTTATGTTATATTTTTCCTTCATAAACTATTTTATTTTTAACCTGTACTGAGTTTCACCATGTGGAATAAGTGCTTCACAAAATACCATTCATTCCGTAGACAATGTTTCCTTTCACAGATAGGATTTCCTTCCATAGACTATAGTTACATCTAGAGACTCCCTCTACTTCCTGTGAACCATCTTCTCTTTCACAGACTAACAAACTTCATCATACTACGAATGTCTCATGAACAACAGTTTTTTTGGAGGGCATCTTCCACTATGGATGATATATTCTATTTTGCACCATTTATTTCATTGTGGGTGGATGATTCCTTTAGAAATAGATGATTATTTGTGGGAGACCACATTTTTATTGGAGCTACCTTCATTTCACAGACTCCCCTCACTCATCATACTATCTCCCCTCCACAAATAATTTTTTTATTTTAGCTACAATGACTCACAAGACTCATTTATCATTCATAGAATTTCTTCCCCAAGAACTAATTCAGATATCACCAAATTCATTCATCAGAGATAATATTTTTTTCAAATTATCTCTAGATTAATGATGAAATTATGATTATTTATATATAAAAATAAATCCAAAATTCTCACTAATCCATTTTACCCATATTTTAAATGTGGTGAATTCTTCACCATATATTCCACTCCTTCTGTGAACCTTTTTTTCCTACACAGTCTCTATACCACCATTCATTCATCACATTTTCCACTTCCATCCACAAACAGATCACCACCTCTCATCCATGAATGGAACACCTTCCATATACTATAATACCACAACATATCATGAGCCTCCCATGAACTGTTTTCCTTACACAGTTTGTGTTTTGTACATCGTAGTGTGGATATCATTGATATGTGGAATTCTTCTTAATACAAATTTCAATAACTATTCCATGATCCTCCCATGTGATCTACGGACTATCATGATATAAAACTTTAGATATATCAAATTTATCATATTTAGAATTTTTGATTAATGTATTGTAACTTCCCTATCTAACAGCAAAATCATTCATTCCAATACAACCTACAAATAATTGGAAACATATTTTCTCAACCTTTAGAAGAGTTTTGTCACATGTTCACAAAAAAATATATGATATTTCTGAAATAAAAATCATTAAATCATTGTCATATTCATCTATGTGAATTATTCAACCATTAAATTACATCCCATGCCACCAAATTAATCTATAAAAATTATCCATGAATCGTAGTCAAGATCAAAGTCTTCACAAAATATTTCATGAATTATCAAGGGTTCAAGACTTTATCCAAGCTCCAGTAGCTTTAGAGATAATTCATTATATTGACTTAAATGATATCTTCTTATCTCATTGATCACTATTGATCACTAATGAAACTTAATTGACAACAGAAACAACCCATACAAAATTTGGGCTCTACAGTGGTGAGGTTTAATGGAGTATCAATATCGATGATTATATTCGATCAGGATTTGAGAAATACATACGTGTTTTGGAAGAGGATCCAACATGATCCAAATAGTAATCTATTCTAAATGATATCCTGTCATCCTCAAAATAATATCCAATATGGGTGAACTATTCAAACAATAGAATATTTTTTGAGATAATCTGCTATGGATTTCAAAGGAGGGTGGGACAAACATCTACCATCGTTTAGGTTCTCATAAAATAATAGTTTTATACTAAATAATTAAAATGGATCTATATAAATATAATTTTGCGAAAATATACATATACATGAATTTTAGGATGAAGTTGAGGAAGATAATCTTCTAAGACTATAAATGGTGGAAAATATTATAGAAAATGTAAAAACCATTCAGTAGAGAATCATGGTAGGCCTCAGTTGATAGAAGAGAAATGTAGGTAATCATCCATAGGACATGGATATTTTAGTTAGAGACTTGGTATTTCCTTACACATCTCCATAGAAAAGGATCATTATATTTTGGAAGAAATGAAAATTATTTCCCTTGAAAATCGTATCTTTTTAGATTATTGATTGTGTCAACGTTATGACATATCGACTAGCACCTCAACTAACCATGTCTCATATACACAATGTATTCCACATAAATCTCTTGAGTAATTACATACCTAAACCCTACAATTTATTGAATCTTGTGGTGTTTAAACTGAAGAATGTCCTCTCACATGAAGAGAAGTCGGTGAAGATCTTTTGTAGTAGATTTGACGTTCTACAAAGAAAAACTACTGACCTAGTAAATGTACTATGGAAGAACCTTAGGTAAAAAAAGGTGGCTTGGGAAGCGTAGAAGGAAATATATGAGAATTACCCTCACCTATTTTCACAATTGTATATAAATTGTAATTCTGATGGATAAATTTCATAATTGGGAAAATGTAATGACCTAAAATTCTGTCAATGGAAGTTACATTCTTCTAAATATTTCGTATATTTTAAATATCATAAAATCATATAGGGAACATAATAGAAAAATTATAACTACTTTATTAATTAAATTATAGGTATTTCTAGAAACTAGGGGACCTATACCAATAGAATAATATTTTGACTGATGCAATTGAAATATGGCTTAGGGAATAGTAATATGGAAAATGAAAAGTCAAAACACATTTTATATAATATTTAAAAATTAGGTATCATTTAAGTGAAAATATGATAGATTTATATGAGAGTATAAGTAAATAAATGTTTTAAAAATGATTAAACAATATTTGGTTTTTTATATAATATAAGAATTTATTTACAATATTATAAGTAATATAATATTAAAAAAACATAATTTAAAAACTTTATTAACTAATTTATATATTTATTTATTATTATTGTAAAATAGTTTTATATTGAATTTATTAAATATGAATGTTAAAAAATTGTTGGGGTAAATTATTATTATTATTCTAAATTATTTGAATTTTTTGGTGACTTGTGAAAAACTGTAATTTACGGTGTTTATTATATTCAGAAAAATAAATTATTTTTTGAGTCATGGATGATGTGAGAACACATTACTTAAAACTCACACATACTATTTGTTTTACATCGTCATAATAATAAACACTATTTATAGTCTTGATCCAAAATAATAAACTAATAATTAAAATAATCATAAACATGCCTCTCCTCCTACTATAAATATGAAACCTCATGACCTCTTCTCCTCACACCATACAAGATTTTTATTTTATAAATATCCATCCAAATTACAATCCCATGAATATTTCCTCATTTATAGTCTTTCTAGTCTGACTAAAATTCCTTTTTCATGTTCCTTATAAAGGATCTCAAGGAGACGTTTTTTAAGAGGTAAAGTCCCCCACTTTTTCTATTATATAATATTTGTTTCCTCTACCTCATTCTTTCCTTCAATATACAAATTGAAATAATGAATCTTATACCATTCAAATAAATTAATTATATGATGATAATTTGATATACATCCCAAATTATCTTCACTTCTCCTTTTATTATAAATTGAAAACATTGTCCATGATGTGTGGATTCACCACCTTCATTGGATGATGATTTTTTTACTATTATCCTCTTCATGAATGGTCATAAAAACATTGTAATGGTTCAAAAATGTATTAAAATTTATATTAAATATTTTTTAATTTTTTGGGACAATTATATATAAATAATATTAAATAATAAAACCAAAATAGATTTTGATTATTGAAAATTCACCAAAATAAACTCACATTCATCATAAATATTTTATATAATAAATCATACCCATACCTTAAAGAATGGTATATGAGACCATTAAAAATTATTTTATTTTATCAACAACATATAATTTCATTTTATGAGTTATCCATTTGAAAAGAACTCCCATAAATATACTTAAGGGGATTAATCATAAAATAATAAAAAGTATGGTTCTAGAACGACAATATTGGATTTTACAACTCATCAAAAAGCAAATAAATAAACTTAAGAAAATTATAGTAAATAAAATAAATGTATATGATGTTATAAATTAATTAGTTAATGGGTTTAATTTTATTATCCAAGTCATTACGTCCAAGTGAAAAACACTTTCAAACATAAGATAAGAGATTCTCTCAGAACCTCTATTTTTCATTTAAGTTATACTATCTATCTCTTTATCCCAATATAATTCATAATTCATATTATGTAATCCACTTTAATTTTTTTTAATGATTAAAATATATGTAACTATCTCAATTTTTCATTCATTTAATGGTAAATACATCTTTTATAAGGTTCCCTTATCGATTTTTTCTTGATAAGCAAGACTGATTAAATGTAACTTCTCTAGTAGTAATCCATTTTCAAGTACACTCCAAATTATATTTTAAGGAAAATAAATTTCTCTAAAATCTATAATTCTATCATGAAAAACCATCTTATTTCATTTATGGTTTAATAAAATAAACTATGGATTTTCTATTTTGAAATACTCATAAATATTTTTCCACAAACCAAACTAAAATGGATCATTTCTAATGTTACATAAAGACTATTTTTTATTTTTTAACTTCATGTATACATCATTAATCATGATATAAGTCCATTTTCAATTTTTAATTCTAATGTATGATTTAAATTCCTTATTTAATGGACACTATAATGATATACCCCTTGGTTTTTCTTCATATGGAATGATTATGATGCCCTATTCATTCCCTGGGTAACCCTTTTGTTCATTTCAAATTTATGATTCGTCATGATGAAATAATTTGTTTGAACAAATTAATATGGTTGTACGTAAAAAAAACTCTAATGCATTTGGTTGTGTTTTAGTGTCATGAGACGTCTTGTTGATTCAAAGAGTAAACTCGATTCCTTTATGGGACCTTGTCTACCATGTGATATAGTCTTGGAAGATAGCCTGGAAGAATTTTTATGTCATGTTGTATATTGCTACCCAATTCCTATTATTCTAGTTTTATATGAAGCCATTATATTTCTTTTATTATTCAGTATGATTATTCATGTTTCGTGCCATTTTTTCATCATGTTATGCCTTTCGACCGATGTGTTATGATTTATTCCTCTATTTATTCTCATACATGGATTTTTATCCCAACACCCTGTTAATGTATTTATTTGGATATACAATAAATATGTAAGAGTTCAAATGAATTTAGGAGGTCATTATGGAGATTAAATAAAATATGTTTTTGTTTTTTATTCATTTTTTTCTAATTCGTTAACCACTCTTCTAAAGACAGTATAATATTTTATCATTGTTTTGAATCTAATAATTATTTATGATTAAAACCATGTAATGATATATGTGAAAAGATATGTTCACTATATTTATGGATTGTCTTATATTATCAAACAATAAGTTTACATATGTATATTCAATTATGCACCATTTTGAGAAGTTAAAGCATCCAACTGTTTAGCATGTGGTAATATTATTTAAATTTTCCAATGTAACTACAGGTTATGAAGAAAGAATATGTGATAAAGTGGTTTTTATGAGAAATTGGTATCACCTCTAGTGGGAAATCATCATATACTCTTATATATAAAACATGACTATGTGGGTTTTTAATTCAGTAAAATTCATGGTTTTGTCAAAAAATCAACCAAACTCAATAGAATTCATCATATTTTGTGATATCATATTCATATAATGTATACATCACGAACATCATCCCTTTTTTATTCTCTTATGGTATTCATGGTCACCACAAGGTCAAGTGCATAACAATTATCAATGGTTAGTGAATAATGGGAGTTATGGTACATGTCCCGCCTTAGTATTAATTTCCTTAGAGTTCCTTCCACCAACACAAATTGTAATATTATTTACTAAGGAAAGATAGTGTAGGTATAGTATATACCCATAATGTACCCCATCATCTGGTAAATTGGGTACAGAATGGATGAGGTGGTGATTATCAATTATACTGCTTGGATAAATGATTAGGGTATGGAAAATTTCACAACATAGTGATGTTTTTTCCAAGAGGAAAAAAATCATTCAATAGACCATATACTTTTCATCATCCCTAAAATTAATTTTTTTTATTCTTCAACTTCTTATTCTATATTTTGGCACACCTTGCGTCATTATAAGGAACTAAATGTAGAAAAACCTACAAATCCCCTATTGTAAACTATTATAGTTTGAGTATTTTATTTTTATTAATTTTTATCATGGTTGAGAGTTGATAATGGGTAACATATGTTGTTGAAGGATTTAATA
Source organism: Viscum album (assembly GCA_963277665.1). NCBI lineage: Eukaryota > Viridiplantae > Streptophyta > Magnoliopsida > Santalales > Viscaceae > Viscum > Viscum album. Next base: position 1,791,404,809 of record OY728146.1, read on the forward strand.
CAGTTACATAAACATCTCTATTAATAAATTAATGTAATGGAATGGATTTATTTTATACATGACACCATTTATTTCTTCTAGATTATAGTTTCAATTTATGAAGTGTATGTGTTGTGTTTGATTTGTGTTAGTAACAAAAATAATTTAGCAAGTTATACTAATCTAGAGCCACATATTTATTAGATACTATATATTTATTTTGGTTCAACATAGGTATAGGCATTGGAGTCACTTTGAGTTATTGAGGAATTCTGGATATTCACTACAAAGGGTAAGTGATGTTAACACTATGGTGTGATATTGTGTTTGTGATATAGTTATATAACATTTCCTCTATTAATTCATAGAATATGTATAAAATTTTACCTTTTGATACATCATTTTTCATAATTTAGATTGATTATTTGAGGCATTCGGGTTCCCCAAGCCCAATGTTTCTTCATTGGGAGCTTCGGTGTTGTTTGTGAATAATTAAAATGGTTTCCTATAGAAGCATATACACTACTTGTGATTCAATTAGTATATGGTAAATAACTATTTCCCACCCTAGGATAATTGATTTGTTTGATAAATTAATGGAATCCAGAAAGATATCAAATATTAATATAAATTTTATGTTTCATTAGACAAGTGTGTTGTTGGAGGTTTCCCTAAAATATCTATTCACGTTTCATTATAAGAGATCATGTTCATTAATATGCTAATCAATTTCCGCCCCCCCCCCCCCCTCAATTTTCCTACAACCCCCAATCTCCATGTATTACGAGTTCGTTGATTAGATAATGGTAGTAGCAATTGAAAAAAACATATTTTATTGTTTGTTTGATAAGGGTCTTGTTAAGACCCATGAGCTATTTAACAGGCCCATTTTCATTATTAATTATATGGGATGTTATCCATGTTAGCCATTCAGCTGAGTGAGATGTTTTAATGACATATAGTGTCTTTATCAAGAGTATTTTTCAATCCTTTGATGAATGTTGTGGGTTGTTATTGGGAAGAACATAGTAATTTTTTAACTATCCATTATTTCTATTGTCTCATAAGAAATTATAATTGGGTCACATACTATTTCTCTTGTATTATATCCATGTTAACATCATTGACCAAGAATTACAATGAATTAATATAGTTTTATTAGAGAAGTTATCATTTGACTACTTGGTGGACATGTAGATTAGTGCTCTCTTTGGGTTTTAAAGGATGGATTCATCATCATTGTTATATATCGAAATATAAGATTGGTTTGAAATGTGTATTGATGAATCATAGGTAAGTAATCTCAAATGGTCCTTGGATGTTACCTTCTCATGAGTATAATTATACCACCGATGATCTCGAGTTTGAAGTAATAGTGTTTCTCAGATTTTGTGATAGTAAAAAATCATCGATGAATTATTTTAGGTCTTCATAGATCCTAAGATATAAAGTTATGGCTTCTCTATATAGTATTTTAATCTACATCAGTATATTTGGGAAGGTTTCTTGTAGGAAAACGTATCAAATTCTCTTATATAGTGGTGAATGGAAATATAGATTCTAATGTGATAAATAGAATATTGTAATGATATATTTTTTTGGACATTGAATTTTTATGGAGAGTGATGGACAAGCATTTAGTGACATATATTGATTTATATAAGTTTTGTGATAGTGTTTTACTATAACATATGGTACTGAAATCATGATTCCTATAGAAAGTGGATGTGTCTCAATGAGGGAAACTTTGATTTAATGATGATATTATATTTTCTAACTCAGTTTTACACTCATAATGGATGGTTAGTGGATAAAAGGCAAAGGGTTTTATTTAAAGGGCTATTTTTCATTATTTTGGTGGTCTTAGATGTGGGTTTTTATGTGTTTGAATGCATATTGGTTTTGGTTATTTATTTTATCCAGTTTGTATCATTACATGAGGAGTAAATTATCGTGGTCAAGTATGACCTACTAGATAGCTATGTTTCTATTACAGTGTTTGGTCTTTCAAAATGTGAATATGGAGGATCATGATCTTGGATGATTATTATATCAATTAGATATCACCAAGTTTATGTTTAATTATATTTTGACAGATTCCATCATTGATTTTCCTTGGGATCATAGATTATATGATTTCATTTGGGTGATTTTTAATTAATTGACGATGTTTGATCATTTTATAGTGACCCATGAGTAATGTTGTAAGGATTATATAGTGAGAAAAAATGATGATAATATAATATTGTTTAAAAGGTAATCATTGGCCATCATCTATGATCGAGATCATTGTTTTTATTTGTGAGTGTAGGTATATATTTAGTGTGATTTTGTATCCAAGATAATCCCTAACACTGATTTATTTTCTAATATATACAATCTAATGTGACAAAATAATAAGACACTAGAGGATATATTGCATGCCTAATTATTTGATTTTGGGGGATTGTGGGTGTTGAACATAACCTTTTTTGACCGTGATAAAATTAATTTCTATCTCAATTCCATTTTCAAGGATCTATTTGATTAATTATATGAGTAAACAAGAATATGTTCATTATGATTGTCTAATGATAGGGAATTATTATTTCTTGGACTGGTTTTTGTGAGGAGAATGAGTGAGAAGGTCCTGATGATTTGATATCGAATAAAGGTGGAATATGACTATGAAAACACATGTTATGATTAGAGGAATATAACATAAGATTTTTCAATCTAGGATGAGTTTTAATATGAATTTTACCTGATACATTGGGTTGGTTGAGTGAGTATGATTTTTCCCATCTCTACCATTCATTGTTCTGTGTTAGAAAATGATTCATATGTGTCATATTAGTTAGATCTTCCATATAGATGGGTATCATCCATGTGGTTTACAATGGGTTGAATATGAATTGATATCTTCATGATATCATCAAAGACATTGATTTGTGTGAGTCAAATGTAGAGTATGTTTCTCTGATAAGGTAGTAACGAGGTGGGATTAAGCACTCCAGATATATTTTATTATTTATGTATGTCATTCCATTAATCCATAATTATGGAGTAATAGTGTCTTAAAGGAATGTATATGCACAAATATATCACAGATCCAGGACTTACCCCATTGTTTGTTTTGGAACATATTTTTTTAATGATATTGAGGTGATATTTTTTTGATTTTTTATTAAGAGTATTATTTTATTATTTATTCCTATGTGATGAGTTAAATCAATTTGAGATGTAGCTCCCATGGGTTTTTTTGGTATAATAGTTAATTTTTTGAATTGAAGCTTATTTTCAATATTGAGGAGGAGAATAATTTTATAGGTATCTAATTTAATCTAATAGAACAAATAAGATAATTAATTTGTGAATATTTAGTGTCAGAGTTTTTTGGAAGACAATTCATCAAAGGTAGGGGTTTATAGATTTATGAATTCTTCTTAGGGAGGAATATTGTGGGGTAATTGATTGTATTTCCCAATGAGTGTTCTATTAAGATATTTTATCATGAAATGATGTTTTTTTCTTGGTGAATACTTAAAGATAGTTTTGTTCCTTTCTGCCTTTGGTTGGAAGACTAGATATGATGTGAGGGGTGTTGGTTTCAACATGTGGTATCACAAGCCCAAATGTAAGGTTTTAGAGACTGTAGTTATAAGTAACTCCATATAAAAAATTAGATATAACTTTTCCACAATTGTATAAATTAAAAAATATAGGGGAAATTTAGGTTTTTAATTTAATATTATTTTTTACTACTGAGCTACTAGGTTAGGGATGTTATGGTGAGAATCTCTAAGTGGGTAATATCATTATTTAATTTTTTGGGTAACATTATACCATGATTCCCATATTTATCCATAATGTCTAGCACTGAGGGTAGAAAATTTTATAAGGGACCATGTAATGTTCAGTAACTATCGTGGTTGCATCATGGACATCATTAGATTCATGGTGATAATGGTGTTTTAATTACATGATTTAGTTGAAAATGAGGGAAATCCTAAAATGGTTATCATTAATGTGCTCAAAATATCACCATTATAGAAAAGCCACAACATGGAATTTCCTATTTTTTTAGTATAAGATTCCTAGTATAGATTTATATAACCATTTGAATTGTTATCGATTGTTTAATTTCTCCCAAACCCCTTGACACTAGAGGTGCATCCTTTGATAATATTGAAAACACTTTTAATATATTTGTTCCATGGATTCAATGGATCATGTCATTTTTGATACAATTTGATTTTATCTTCTTGTAAATTTATTAATCTAGAAGTACTTTACTTAGAGAGGTTTTGTCATCAATTTGAGTTCAATTTTTTTTTCTATAGCTAATTTTTTGGAGGTTTGTTGTTTCACTCTAAGCTTTTATGGTTTCATTTAAGTGATCTTGGATGAGTGATAATCTCTATCACTTTGTTCTTGAGTAGTAATTTTTAATCTTTTACTTTGGTAAGTCTATCAAAACATATCATTTTTTATTACTGTAGAATTGTGTTAGTATTGTAGTACCCATACATAATAATAACATATTAAAGTGTCTCTATATGATAATTCTAATTCTAAGAATCCTGAGGATCTTTATAGGATTATAGTTTTATATAATTAGTTCATAACTGATATATAACAATACTATCGATTAAACAGTTGACACTTTTTATGAGTATCCATTTTTTTATACAAGAAATACATTTAATGAGATGTATGTTTTATTTTCACATCACATCTCCACAATTTTGATATTGATGAACTACCACTCCCTATTAATTCTTAAAACCCTATGAAAAAATTTATAATACTGAGGATGATCCCGAACATATTAGTAATGGAAATGATTTAAAATAAATAAACCCATTAGTTATTAAACATTTTAATATTTATAAAAACTATTTAGGACTCAAAATTGACATTATATTACTAAATAAAAATATATTCTATTCTTAAATATTTTAATAAAATTTTTAGTAATAAAAAATAAGGAAAACTACAAAAAAGGATTATTTGAAAACATGACAAAATCATGAAAATAATGTAACTATGTAATACTTTTCACTATAAAGAAGTAGTAAAAACATTCCATTGAAAACAAACCCATTTCATACCATATTGCAATCACAATATTACAATAAAAATCATTGAAAACATAGATATCTCATAACATATTTTTAATACAACATTATAAATTGAATAATTATTAATAAAATAACTATTTGGTCACCTTACATTCATGGCACACAATAAATGTAAATACCAAATGGTCGGCTTCCATACCCAATGCATTAGAGGGCTATAATGGACCCACCAATTATTGTTTTATCATTGATCCACTAATCATTAGTTTATAATGTAAAAATACATCACATTTTTTAGAACCATAAAAAATTATTATAACACATAAATGCTGTCAATTTTAAATATAACAATCAAAAAACATTATTTTGGGTCTTAAGAAGCATTTTACATTATTAGAATAATCAATCAATCTTCAAAGAACATTTCCATGAATAGAATACCTAGAAAAAGGGAAATATTGGTTTCTTTTTCATTTAAAAACACTAAATATTGTTGGTGAATCAAAATATAGTGTATTGGTTATAGAGGTGAAGAAATTTTTTGATACGGTATATATTAAAAAGATTTTTTTTCAATTGTAAAGAAAGTAAAAAATTCCATACAATAAATTAAACAATAATATTTTTTAAAAAAATTTGAATGAAATTTCAATGAGACATAAAATTACCATTATAATCACTTAATATCCCTAAAAAATTATAAAATAATATCAAGTATAATTACATAGAGGAAACGAATTTGATATTTAATATTTAATCATTTAATTATAGAATATTATATCATTGTATCTCATACAACTTTGATACATTTGAATCATAATCCCCATGAAGAAATAAAATATTATAAAACATTAAATATCACGAGAATAAATATTTTAATGATATAAAATATAAAATGGACTATATAGACACCTTATAAAAGAAGGTAGGTGTATAACATACAAACATGCCTCAGTGAAAAGAGATTTAGAAGAAGTATGTTATCTTTAGTTTGAATTGTCATTTCTACCTTTTCCTTGTAAAAAATATAATTATATTAATTTTTACCTTTATTGAAAACATTTCTTAAATTTATTACTACCTTTAATTAACATATTGAAATGTTCTATAAAATTTCTTAACCAATTTAGTTTATTTTAGATGTTTTGACCATATTCAGATTATGTGTTAAAATGAATTCATTAGTCTAACTATGGTCAAAGAGGTAATTATTTTATCAACTCCATAACAATAATTATTAAATAATATTCATGTTTATATATCATTTATTTTTTAAAATCAAATCATTGAATATTATTATAGAAAATAAAAAAAAATTACCATCATTAATTTGGTATGTCATATGTATGTGTGGGTAACATTACTATTTTATGTTGTAATTATGGAGTGAAGGTATGTAAAAATTATATTTTCAAAATGATCAATATAAATATAATATTTCATTATATACATAAACATATATGATTCTTTTTTTTATGTTGAAAAAATTAGAATCACATTTCTTTAAGAAGGTGGCAATCCACATGTTCATGAATAATGTATATTTTATATATTAATATTATTTAACCTTTTTGACATCCATGTAACATATTAATGAAAACAATTCACATCATTTCTAGAGGTAGTAGTTCGTCGTACACACAAGCAACATTATCATATCACCCATTGCATGAAATGTACAATGTCTTCATATGATATAAAGATTAAATAATTATTGTTAAGTTATAAATATCATAAATATGATATATAAATATTAATCCCACCATAATTCCCAACTATGAGAGGTGATAAAAGAAAAAATTAATGACATCCTTTTGCGAGGCGTTAGTTCTCCATACACACGAATGGGGATTTCATAACCCATTTGATGGAAGTGTGTGTGGGTATATGTATAATATTTTAACTAAAATCATATAAGTGTATTAATGATATTGAGTTTATAATATAACCATTTTATAATAATAATTTATGGGTTTAATAAATAAATTAAACAAAAGTGATAGTTGATGAACATTACTTCTTCTTCTAGTAACACCTTTTAGTTTATACCAAAAGTATTAAATTGTAATTTTTTAATCTAAAAATACATCTAGGATAAGGGGAGAGATTTTGGGTTTTGATTTATGAAGTTTTTAGAAGAGAACAAATGTTTTAAATCTGTGTATAATGGGAAAGAGTGAATTCATTTTCATTATGGAGGATCAGTTCCAATCTTGTATATACCAAAAAGTAAAAACTAATTAGTGGTCTCCCTTACAGGCTCTTATTACAATAATGAAAAAATTTAATTCAAGATTGTAAATGTTTGAAATAGGTCCATAAAATGGGTTTTTACAAATTTCATGTACATTTAGCCTAATAATATTAGCGTCAAAACACTAAGTAAACTCATTTTTATAATAATCATCAAAATTAATTTAAATCTGCTTCACAATTTTTTTTTCAAAAACTCAGTTGAAACTGATAAAAATTATAAATTATTATTAATAAATATGTGGAAAACGTTTTTCCATATCAAATTCATATATGTGGTGGAATTTAATTTCAAATTAACCGAACTGGTGGAACGAGAAACTTGGTTTTTAAATTATAAATGTTCAAAATATTACTATGATTTTATATCCAAATACTATATAAAATATATTTAAATGGACTAAATTGGATTTATGGATGTATATATGATATAGGATGACATTAGAACCAATTAAAAATATAATTTATTATTTTAAATTATTTAGATTAAAAAGATGTTTACAGTTATGTTTCAATATTTTCCCATGTTCATCAAAAAGTGAAAAGTTTAAGAAAAATAGAGAAACCTCAACTAAAGTAAATTATGATATTTAGATTTCCAAAATGATGATAATTATATAAAACTAATTTTATAATTATTAAATAAAATAATTTTAATTTTGGTGTCCTAAAGAGAAATGAAATTGTTTTTTTAGAAAAAATTAGTTTTTAAGAAAACATTTTTTGTATTTTAAATGATAATTATTTTATTTTTAAATGATTTATAACTAATATATGTGAACAAATATATATATATATATACATACTATTATATGTTCCACTCATACTTAAAAATATAATGGTTTGCTGATAACAACTGATAAATTCTTTATTTAAGATGGTTCCCATCTCAATTATCGTGTGGCCAAAAACAACATCACCAAAAAGAGGTTTTGTGATGCCTTGTCATAAAAACTATAATTTTTTTATTAAAGGTAACCCAATAAAAAATATTCTCCTATACATTTTTATTAGATATTTTTGATTGTCCAAGTGACCTTTTGGAATAATATATTTTAGACTATTCTACAAACCGTCATAAATATGTTTAAAAATAAATAAAAAGATAAATAAAAAATTAATATAAATTAAAAAATATGAAAAATATATAAATATTTAACAAATAAATCATTAAAATTATAAAATAATAAAAATAATATGAAAACTAATTACATTCGAATTTTAACATAATAAATGTGTACATCACTATGGTGGTAGAGGGGGAGGGGATGGATATCTAGAAGTGGAGGGGGAGGGAAATACATCTATTCCCCCTCATCCAGCCATCACATGTACTATATCTTCTGATCATAAAACTGATGGTGCTATCATAAAATCACTTCCTTATGTTTCTAGTGTTTTCGAAGGAGATTTTATGACTCCCTACACATGGACTCTAAAACCTCACTCCGACCTCTTAGATGCTCCACATATTGTGAGGTATATGATAGTGATTCTCATTGTGATCCCCTCAAGATGAATAGAAGACATGAAAAAATACAATAAAATTTATAGTGACCATATTTTTCTCAATTTTATAGATTTTATTCTTTTGTTCTTAATTCCAATTTATAACCCTTTAAATGTTAAAAAATGATGTCATAAAAGAATCAAGGGGGTTTGTTGACTCTTCGGAGCCCGAAATCCTTATATTATTGTAAAAAAGTGCGGGCTGAAAATTTAAGAGAAATTGTGTCAGCCATGTTACATAGTTACTCCTAAGAATGAAACAATTTATGGTGGAATACATGAGGATACCTAGTTTCAGGAAACCATGAAACCTAACACACACGCCCGTATTTTTCACCTGTAATTTTTATTAGAGACAACATGAATAGTCGGATCATGGTTTGGAAAATGGTGTTCCATGAACAAGCCATGTTCCCCCTTAAGATACTGAGGTGTGCATAGTTGGTGAACAATTTGGCCAATATTGTGTAAAAATTATGCACCCTATTTTTAGTAGGTAAAATTAAAATTTTACCCTAATAATATTTTAAATAAAATTTTCTTTCTTCTTCTCTAATTTCCAATAGATGAACTCCCCATTTCTTACTCCCATGAGCTCACTTCCTCGTCCTTATAGGTTCTTTAATACTTCCATGATTTATACTCCAAATCTAATTCCATCAGTCATGGTGGATCAACATTAGTAATATCTACAATCCTCTGTATTCCTTTTTTGGTTTCCCTTTTTATATCTAATACTATTTTTTGCGAGCTCATTCACCAAATTTTTGGGGAAATGGAGAATTTTTTTCCTTCTGATCTACTACAAATCACATTCTCCTATTACATGAGTATTTGTAAACATCTCAAACATAGGGGTTCTTGTTTTTATCAAAAAATAGTGTGATTGTTTCATAGTTTTTAAATTTTTTTTCTTTCTAACCTTTGTTTCCCATTTACCTAAAATAATTTATTGGATTATAAATTGATATATGCATTTTTTGACACTCTTACTGGTCATTGATAATATTTTGGAGGATTCCAGCCTCATTTCTACCTACCCTATGTGTGTGAGGGCTTAAAATTAAACTATATATTAAATTATTGAATGACTGAAACACCTTATAATTATTCATATTGTATTACAAGTTTTTGTTCCAACTCTTATATACATCTAGTTGTTAATCACACCTCTTAAGAGCTTAGATCGCCATGAAATGGGATTTACATGATTTAGTTAATTAAATGGATTTCTTATAAAAAACTACTTCACTTAAAGATGTATTTATTTATAGAAATTAATAAAATAGATAAATTATAAAGAATTATAATTAGTGGAAAGGCCTAAATTTTGATACTTTCCTGTATATATTGATTATTTTAATTTTGAAATCCACTTATGTATATTGGGTGGTTGAATATTATCATAAATTAGTGATCCCACAAGATATTACTATTATTATGATTACTCCAATGAGATTGGATATGGAATTCTGATTAAGATACATGTGGATGATGAATTTCACTATCCATTACATGTGGTTTTGAGAATGATGTCTCTTAGTGTTATTCTATTTTCTCGGTGATAAGATGAAATTACACATTCCTCTGTTTAAGGTTTGGGTCATGATATCTCACCCCACCTATCTCTTGTTTTGAGTATGATGTTCCACATTAATTATGATATTTATGTCATGTACCCTCTCCTTCATCATTACAGCTCGTTGGAATGGTTATGGATTCATTTCTTATGCATGGGTACATCTTGGGCCATGTGTCTAGGAATATGTCTACATACATCCTCACATTCTTAGTTCATGTTGGTGGATACAATATATAAATATTATATATATATATATATATATATTATTTATATATATGTGTGTGTGTGTGTGTCTGATTAATGATTATACATTCATGGTGACGTATTTTGAAGTAGGTAGAACTGCTTCGTGTCCTTTACAAACCTAAGATGGTTGGTGATTATTATTCATAATCGTTCTCTATTATAATTAACATCATAGTGTATAGCTATAACCATTGGTGGATTACATTTTTACAAAGTTGGTGGTGTCCTACTAGGACTATATCTCACAGCCAACTCGGGATACATTTATTACCCGACTATATTACATTTTTATGGGTATGAATAATGGAAATCACCCTACTATATATTTTTTTTTCTATTTACTATTAGTATAAATTATGGGAAGATAGGATCGAGCATAAGGTTGTTATACTAGTGGATCAATATTTTATGTTTTTTATAGCTTGTTGTATATGAATACCCCATATTCCCCTTTGGAATATCCACATTCCATGAAATCATGTATATGACACCACCTATTTCCTTTTAAACATTATTATAGTTCTTGGTTGTTTCCACTTCTAAATTTTTTTCAATAATTATATATGTTATTTTGTTCTTCCGCTATTGTGGGTTACTACTCAAGTCATTTTAATTTACGTTTATCATGCTTCCTCTATTATCTATTTTTTATTATCATATCCGATGTTCCATTCTAAAATGAGGGTATAGTCTCCCAATTGAACCAAATAAGACCCTATATGGTAGTTAGTAGCCTTGGAAATATGGGGAATCACTCTTGAGGCCAAATGACCCACCTAATCGGGTCCATAGTTAGGTGGATGCTATGTCAAGATAGTACAAAGTGGTATCAGAGTGGTCTATTTCCATTTTTATATTGTTTGGGTATTATATAAGATACTAAGAGATAATGGGATTTGGAAATGAGCCTATTTTTTGGCATAACATACCCATGTGTAAGGGAAAGACAAATTACCTGGGATGTGTTGTTTTTGTTTTTATATTTATCGTGTTATGTTTGATACAACATCACTATTGGGTGATTCACACATTTTGTGATGTTACTATTATTATTTTAATTACAATCATCTTTTTTACTTTGGTATGATGAAATGAGGGAATTTCATTACATGAATCATTATAGGAACAATAGGACTGATATTCCATTCATTTTTCTAGGCCAGATCTATTTTCAGTAAGAATTTTCCTACTACATATAGTTTGTGAATGATTTCATTATATTCAAGTGTTCTGAAATTTAATGTTAGAATAATATAATTAGATTAATTAGAGTTTCCATATCTATATAAAGTATTTATTCTCCCATGGATTGGTTAAGAAATTTTAATTACCTGATTATACAATATTGTGGGCTCAAGAGATACTATTTATGAACCAACATATATTTATTATAAACAAATAATTGTATAAAACCAAATGAAATTTAAATCATTAAAAAAATTCTTACCATGAAATGGGATGCCAGTTTTAATGTAATGTGGGTTTTTCTTTATTCAATGCAATTGAAAATCCATACATTGGAACACCTATCATTGGATATGAGACCTACACCAAAACCCGGCATTAGTAGTTTGTAGATGGGGGTGTCTCTTACATTATTATAGCCTGATATGGTTTTTTTACCTCATAAACCTTGATTTTACATAAGTGTTATAGGTGTGATCTATTTCATAGGAAGGCTATATTCCATTCATAAATACCATTCTCTAGTCTCTTGACCGTTAAATTCCCTTAAAATGCATGAATTTGGCATTGTATAATCATGCCTTCATGATGTGATCATTTCATACACCCTGAAGGTGATGATGACCATGAGACAGAGGTGTCCGGCCTTGAACTGTTAGTGCTTCCTCTTGACTATTCACATATGGAACCAATTTTTATTAATTATATGGGAACCAAGGCACATTTTTGGGTAGCATGGTGTCTCTCTACCTCTTCTGACTATCATAGATTTCATTGTGAGCTCCACAATGAGCATCCTCCCACCCATTCATGGGATGGAGGATCCCATGTTATTTTTTCATGGATCAAATCCATTCAATATATATTTGAGAATATGGTTATAAGTCTATAGAATAAGGTATATATAACTTCTTATATGTTTCATGTTTCTTACATACGATGGTGGGATATTATTACCCACATAGAGAGACATCTTGATATGGTCTGGAATATTTCTATAAGATCATTTATGACTATTTCTTTCCACATACTCAGAGGGATGAATAGGATAGGGAGTTTACGAACATTTAGCAAGGTGGAATGTATTCCATTGATTATTATACTCACTTTAATGATCTATATTTGTTTTTCAAGTCTCTACCTGGTGGTGATCTTATGACCACCAAGGGTTTTGAGGATGGGTTGGTATACACCTTCCAATCATAGGTAAATGTTTTTTGGATGAATGATTTTTATAATATAGTCAACCAAATCATTATTAAAGAAATATATATGAGGTAATATGATGGTGGGAACCATTGTGGTTTATCACCTAAATGTGATAGTGTTTCATAAATAGGTTACAAGCATCACTTTGAGGCTACTGATGGAGGAAGTATTAGTTATACAACACATAAAAATACTTTTTGGATATGTCACTACTATAGGATGCTATGAAATAAGAAACCACAATGTTTTGGGGTCTAGTGGAAAATAGATATAGTGAAAGGATATGGATTATTTAGAACTTCTATATGGATTTTACATTAGTTCCTAGAATGTAAGGATCAAAAAATAATCCACAATTTGGAGTTTGTCTAGTAATATCACTCCAAGAAGGAAAATGAAATTACACTGACCATTCAGCCTAAGGAGTCGGTTGAGGAAGAGGTAACCAGTCTCATGACTTTCAGAAAAAAGAGAAGTGGGATTACTCAGGGTAGTTAAGTCGTGACATTGAAATTTTGGTATGGTCCAGTTATATGCAGTGAAACATATGACAAAATTGTAATGGACCAAAACTTTTATTGTTCATGTTACTATTATAGTTGCCTCGATATTTGTTTATTCTTTATTTGATAGAAGCATATCTCACACTACGATATTGAGAAAATCATAGAGGGTTTGGACCGTGTGCTCAAACACTTATTTGGTGTGATTATTTTTGATACCCCGTTTGGTATCTGATCTGAGATCATTAGTCCTTGTAATGATTTGACCTTGATATGGGATGACATATTCTCATGTTGAATATTTTCAGCCTCATCAAGACACAATTCAACGTAATTATAGACGTTGATTGGTTATTTCCCAATTAATACTATATTGAATTATATTATTAGAGGGTTATGATTACATTACTATAGGGTAGTAGAAATGTGATGAAGGGAGAATGGGACATCCAAGAATCATGTTAAGGACATGATCACAAGGGGATAAATATTGTGACAAACCAGATTTCCAGTCTCATTTTAGATGATTTGGGGTTATGACCTCATGTTTCTAATACTGTGGGGGACCATTTAAATGAAATTATCCATTGATAATTTTTTGGGATACTACCAGTTTGAGATGTATAATTTAACATTAAGCTAGTTCAAAGGGCTGCACTGGTCACCATTTCACCTTAAATGGTGGATTCTATGAAGATTCTAAAACCTAATAATTAGTTAGAGGGACTAAAGGATAATGATTTATATTCCCAATTAAATCTACCTGGGGTCCACCATTCCATTTTTCTATGAAGGATTATTTTACACTTAGACTTTATTTAGATTACTGGATATTGAACCAACTTATGATGAATAATTAGTATCCACTAACTCAAATAGAAAAGATCTTCAATAAAATCATAAGATAAAGAGTGTTCTCAATGATATATATGAGTTTGGGATATCAATAATTGTATTTAAGGTCATCATAACCACCATACATAGAATTCAAAAAAAAGGTATAATCTTTATGAGTATCTGGTTATGTTTCTTGGACTCAAAAAATCACTTGTGCTTTTCATGGACCATAGAAATCGATTTTTATATATGTATCTTGATTGATCTGGTATTATTTTTGAATGAAATAGTAGTGTATTATAATTAGTAAAAAACCATTCCAATCATCTTAATATCATGATTAATACACTTAGGGAGCACCAACATAATTATTATCTAATAAAATTACAATTTTTGATCAATAGAGTGCACTACCTATGTCATATCATCTCAGAGTTAGTAGTTTATTTAGACCCAAACATATTGATAGAATTAGTTTCCTTTGATCATCCCAAGAAAATATGTAACATATGATGTTTCATTGGATAAATAGATATTATAGTTTCTAAATCTAGTATTTCTAATGCTTTGCAGCATTTCTTATGGAATTGAATAAAATTGGTGTGAAATTCGTATGGTCATAATCTTGTGAAGCATCCTTTCAGAAGTGTAATGGAATATTGACTTCGGTGATGATCTTAATTATTCCATAGATAAGAATGACCTATACAATTTATTATAACAAATCAATTATTTATAATAGAGCTATTCTGATGTAGGAAGAGAGAATCCAAACAAATGGTTCCCATAAGTTGGTGAATCATGACAAGAATCACACCACACATGAACATAGTATAGTTGGTTTGGTTCTTGATTTATTATGTTGGATACATTATTTACATAGAGATAATTTTTTGGTATACACTAATAACAAATCCACATTTATATTATCAAACGTGGTGATATTAATCACATGTAGGGTGAATGGGTTCAATACCTGCACTTCTTTGATTTCAGGCATGCATACACACCTGAATAAAGAAACGTTGTAGCGGATTGTAACATCCTAGTTCTGGAATCCACCCAGAGTCTCCCCATACCCAGTTAGTCACATGACCTCAATCACATTTTCCCGAATATTATATGCTACCGACTAGAAGTGAGGACCTTGGGTGTGATTTTGGGGAAACTATAACTCTCATTGGCAGACTAATCTGTGGATGTAAACAAATTTATACGAGAGAAGAAGAACTGATAATGTCATACAAAAATAAACAGCAGAAGACTGGTAGGATAAAATTGAGAACAAATATAAAATTATGCATGATACATGTTTCTAGGAAAGCAGTGAAACCAAGAACAATGCTAAAATGCTGTACTAAACCAAGTACAATATAAAATAGTTAACTTCTCATCAACAAAAGAATCCTAAGTTTGGTCCCGTGCTCTCCAGCTCCACAGCATGTCAAGTACCTGATGTAGAAGGGTGCTTTCCCTTGTCTATACCGGCAAGAATATAAACTATTTGCGACCAAAAGCATGGCCCCAATAGGGTGTGAGACTAAATCCTAGTAGGAAACCTCCACGAGATTTCTACCTGACAGTCAGTGAATATATGGTAGGTAAAATATTGAAGGCAGTAAACAATGAATGTAAATAGCAATAAACAATCCATAGTTTCAAAGCATTGAAATCACATCACAACGTTCAATAGCTAATCAAAGCAGATAAACACAACAGGTAACCCTTTGGGAAGGACCCACAGCTTATCCCCTCTATTCCTACCTAACAACACAAGAAAGCAGCTAAACACAAGTTAACCCCCTAGGAAGCACTCAAATCCTATTTTCTCTAGTCCTACCTAACAAGTACAATAAACCCTTTGTGCATTACACTCAGTCTAAACCCTCTGGTTCCGCAAAATCATAGACTCTCTAAGGAAGAACTTTCCATCAATTCCTCATATAGTATCGTATCGGTACTGAAGGCTCTATAGGGAATCCGTTATGTCACATTCCATCAGTGGCCCACGTCAAGGAACTATAGACAATCTGATGAAGCACTCAACGTCTATTCCCCCTCTGGTCTCACATCGTAAATTATATAGACAATCTCGAGAAGCCCTTATATCCATCCTCCCCATGCTTTATACACCAGGTTCTCATGGCCTGTGTATGTCAAGAAAGTGAAGTAGTGTGTAATGGCCAAGGTAAACCTCATGAACTACCTGGCTAGCATTCTACAACACAACAGGATAACATAACAACAACCACGCCATCCTAAAATACTAGTAATTGGAAAGTAAACAGAAACCTAACAGGAAAACAAGAACGAAAGGTCAAAATAAGAAAATCATGCATGGGAAAAACATCCAAAGCACCACAATTCACTCTATTCACAATAAATAATCATCTAATCAGAAATACCAGCAAAGCATAGAAGCAATTGGTCCAAAACGGTAAACGCACAATACCTCTTTTATGGGTATTGGAAACATTTTCACATAAAACTCAAAGTATTTGCATATAAAGGCATAAACCACCTACCTTAGGGTTTGGAGATCAATATACATAAACCTCAAAGCATGAATCTTTATATAATTCTATAGATCTAAGAAAACATCAAAAAACGATCAACGCATAATATCTCAAGATAAAGGGGAAATCATAAGATGATGCTCTATGAAGAGGGAGAACTCACCGATGCGATTCCAACACAATCAGCGGTGTTAGAATTAGAGGACAGATAGAGTCTCAAGGGTTTGTCAAAGATTTGTGGCAGTATGGGTTCTCTCAGTCGAACGAGACCTAAAAGAAGTGTGTTCTGGTGATTAGACGTGACCCCGGTGAGTTTAATGAAAAAAAATTACATGGTGTGTACTCTCCTTTTTCGTACTCCGCTTTCAGTGGCCTCCATGTCACTCCTACACGGACTTGTGTGTGGCTATTACACGTCTAGCACACGGCCTGCTGCGGCAAGGAAGTACATGGCATGTACTCATAAAGTACACTGCATGTACTTAAAAAATTTAGAGAATTTCCTTTTTCCTAAAAAATGACAAGAAAATGTCAAACATACCTAAAAGAAGATCATGGTTCTTACAAACATTCCTCATTATAGAAATTCATCCCCGAATTTCCCTAGCATGGCGTATAAGAAGGATCCTCAAATAGTTCTACCCACTGTGGCCATACTCTGGCCTCCCTCTCCCAAGCCTCGTCCTGCACCCGCCCGTGCTGCCATAACACACTTACTAGTGGAAGAGAGCTGCCATGAAGAACCTTTGTACTGCGATCCAAAATACAGATAGGATGCACCTCAAATGACGCATCCACATCGAGATCAACCTCCTCGGGTTGAAAGACAAGATATGAATATGAAAATTAATGTCAAAGCTGAGAAACATGGAAGACGTCATGCATAGCTTGGTACCTGTGAGGAAACTGCAACTGATAGGCAACTAACCCAACTCTCTCCAACGCCTCGAATGACCCAACATACCTCGGTGAAAACTATACCCATCTCCTAATCCTCTTGTGACCCAAACTCGGTGTGAGACACTGGAAAACCTGATTCCTAGCCTCAAACTCGAGAGGTCATCTCCACTGATCATCATAAGACTTCTGTCGAGACTATGCAGTAGCCATCATCTTCTGAATCAACTCTATCTGCTCTTCGGTCTCCTGAACAAGATGAGGTTCAAAAAAAGATGCATCTCCTACATCAATCCAACATAAGGGTGATATACATGGACAACCATACAAAGCCTCACAAGGTTCCATATGAATATTTTCCTGAAAAATATTGTTATAGGAAAACTCCACAAGAGGTATGTGCTTCTCCCAAGAACCTACAAAATCAAGAATGCATGCTCAGAGCGTGTCCTCAAGCGCCTGAATCGTATGATCAGAATGGCCATCTATCTTGGGGCGGAAAGCTGTACACAAAAGTACTTGTGTACCCAATGCCTTCTAAATCTCCTGCATGACCCGAGAGGTAAAACATGCATCCCTTTCTGAAGCAATGTAGTGTGGAACACCATGAAGAGGTACAGTCTCTCGGATGTACAACCATCCTAGCTCATCTACACTGAAGATATCCTTGATCATAAAGAAGTTGGAAACCTTGGTAAATCATTTAATGACAACCCAAACAACAAAATTCCTCTAAGGATATCTTGGAAAACCGGTCATAAAGTCCATCGCGACGTCATTCCACTTCAACTCAAGAATGGGTAATTTCTATAAAATCCCTACAGGTCACTAAGGCTCCACCTTCACATGCTGAGAATTGGAACACCTCATGAATAAACCAGAAATGTCCCTGTTCATACCTTCCCACCAATACTAATGGTGTAGATCACAATACATCTTGGTAACACCAGGATAAACAGACTATACTAAAGAATGAAATTCTCAAATCAACTCCTCGTGTATGTCTGTTGTAACCCATACACGCCCATGGAAATGAAAGATCTCATCCATTCCAATGGTCCATATATGAATAGGTTCCTCTCATAACACACTCTCCCTTAGGAATAGGGCTTTAGAATAAGATATCTTCCTCATTCGAACTCAATCAAAATGTGTAGAGGTAACAACAACAGAAGATAGAAAAGACTACCATTGTATGTCATGCACCTCCAAATGAATCTTAGAGAACATAACCATAAGATACCACTCAATGCTGGCCTCCCGAACTGCATGTATTTGCATCCTCCTGGTCAACGCATCAGCCACTACATTGCATTTCCGAGGCGTGTACACTACTAGAAATACAGTCTATCCCAACGGTTCTGAACCATCGGGAAAGGCTATAGAACCATTTTTATATGTTATACCAACGGTTCTTCAAACCGCAAGTAAGTAAGACTTTGTGAAATATTTTCCTAAAGGTTTACTGTGAGCCGTAATTATAGAGTGGGGGAAAGTTAACATATCCCAATGGTTCTGCCAAACTGTTGGGATAGTTTTTTCCAACGGTTTGGCATGAACCGTTGGAAAATCCAAATGATTATCCTCTTTTCCAATGGTTTCTAAACCATTGGGAAAGATTTTTTTACCAACGGTTCAATGAACTATTGGTAAAAAAGCATCAGAGATGCTTTGCCAATGGTTTGAAACTGTTGGCATAGCCAATGCTGTGCAAATTGCACAACAGCATGCAATTTGCATAGCAGGTCTGCAATTTGGATAGCATGCCTCATTTTGTGCATTCCCTCCCATTTTCAATCCAATTATTGCACCTTCAATAAACTAACACATATATATACAATAATTGTACCTACAATAACCAACTAACATATACATATAGAGAACAAATTTATTCACATTTAATATATAATGCATCCTGGAACTATGCACATCCATAATTAAATTAGAATTCATAACATAATTATAAACATACGTAATTAATTTAGAATTCAATTTATAATTTAGATTACAATTATATGTGGAATCCGGAATTCAATTCATAATTTGATCTGTTTTTTGTATACCATATATTTTAACCTGATATGATGTCCATTTTAAACAAAATACATACACCTGGAGTGATAGCGGTCACACCGCGCCTCAGATTGAGGCGGGTTTGACTCATACACAAAACATATGACCCATGGATCGTTTTTCTAAAGTATTGACACAATCCGAATGCATTTGGTCGGTTTTATGTATGCCAGTTGATGTTTTTCAATTACAATGACGTCCTTTTGAAACAAAAGACAGAAAATTTGAGTGGTGCTGGCCACACCGTGTCTCAGATTGAGGCGGGGTTTATTCGTACACGTCACATATGACCAATGGATTGTTCTCCTAAAGTTTCAATGGAAACCGAATGCATTTGGCTGGTTTTTATATGTACTTAAGATGTTGTCCATTTTAAACAAAAGAGAGACATTTAGATTGATTTAGTCCACACCGCGACTCGGATTAAGGCAGATTTGACTCATACACGTCACATATGACCCATGGATCTTTTTCCTAAAGTATCAACAAATTTCAAATACGTTTGGTCAGTTTTGAGTATGTCAGTTCTTCTTTTCACTTATAATCCTGTCCATTTTAAACAAAATAGACACAGTTAGTGTGGTGTCAGCCACACTGTGCCTCAGATTGAGGTGGGGTTTACTTGTACATGTCACATATGACCCATGGATCGTTGTGATAAAGTATCGACACAATCTGAATGCGTTTTGTCAGTTTTCTGTATGTAAGTTGATTTTTTCACTTAAAATGACGTCCTTTTGAAATAACAGATAGTCACTTTGAGTGGTGTTTGCCACAGAAGGTCTTATATTTAATCGGGGTTGATTTGTACACGTCACAAATGACCCATGGATCGTTTTCTTAAAGTCTCAACAGAAATCGAATGTGTTTGGTCTGTTTTTCGTATGTACTTAAAATGTTGTCCATTTTAAATAAAAGGGAGCCACTTAGACTGATCTCGGCCACACCATTCCTCGAATTGAGCCCGAGTTGACACTTACATGTCACATATGACCCATGAATCGTTGACCTAAAGCATCAATAGAATCCTAATGGGTTTGGTTGGTTTTTTGTATGTCTGTTTTTTTTCACTTATAATCATGTCCATTTTAAACAAAAGAGAGACACTGTGAATGGTGGTGGCCACACCACACCTTATATTGAGGCAGGGTTTACTCGTACACGTCACATATGACCCATGGATCGTTTTCCTAAAGCATAAACACATTTAGAATGCGTTTGGTCAGTTTTTCGTATGCCATTTGATCTTTTCACTTATAATCCTGTCCATTTTAAACAAAAGAGAGAATCTATGAATGTTATCGGCCACACCGCACCTCGGATTGAGGTGGGATTGACTCGTACATGTCACATATGACCCATGGATCGTTGTGATAGAGTATCAACACAATAAGAATCCGTTTGGTCGGTTTTCCATATGTACTTAAAATGTTGTCCATTTTAAACAAAAGAGAGCCACTTAGAGTGATTTCGGCCACACTGTGCCTCAGATTAAGGCAGGGTTGAACCGTACACATCAAATATGACCCATGGATCGTTTTCCTAAAGCATCAACACATTTCAAATGCATTTGGTCTGTTTGCAATATGTCAGTGGTTTTTTTCACTTATAATCCTGTCCATTTTAAACAAAATACATACACAAGGAGTGATCCTGCCACACCGTGCCTCGGATTAAGGAGAGGTTAACTCATACATGTCACAAATGACCCATCGATCATTGTCCTAATGTATCAACATATTGTGAAAGATTTTTCTCGGTTTTCTGTATGCCAGTTGATGTTTTTCAATTAAAATGGCGGCCTTTTGAAGGCAAATACAAATATTTTGAGTGGTTTCAGCCACACTGGGTCTCATATTGAGGTGGAATTAATTTTTCCACGTCATATATGACTCATGGATCGGTCTCATAAAGTTTCAATGGAAACCGAATGCGTTTGTTCGGGTTTCTGTATGTACTTAAAATGGTTTCCATTTTAAACAATAGAGAGACACTTAGACTGATCCCGGCCACACCGTAACTCGGATTGAGCCCGGGTTGGCTTGTACAGGTAACATATAACCCATGGATCGTTTTGATAAATTATCAACAACTTCTGAACGTGTTTTGTCAGTTTTCCATTTGCCAGTTGTTCTTTTAACTTATAATCCTATCCATTTTAAACGAAAGAGACACAGTTAGAGTGGTGTCGGCCACACCGCACATCAGATTGAGGCTGGATTGACTCGTACACGTTAAATATGACCCATGAATCATTTTTTAAAGTATAGAAACAATCCGAAAGTGTTTGGTTGGTTTTTCGTATGCCAGTTGATGTTTTTCAATTAAAATGACATCCTTTTGAAATAAAAGACAGATAGTTTGAGTGGTGTTGGCCACACTGCAACCCGGATTGAACTCGGTTTGGCTCTTATAGGTCACATATGACCCATGGATCGTTGTGATAAATTATCAACACATTCCAAATGCGTTTGGTTGGTTTTTTGTATTCCAGTTGTTCTTTTCACTTATAATCCAGTCCATTTTAAACAAAAGAGACACAGTTGAATGTGGTTTCAGCCACACCACGCCTCAGATTGAGGCGGGGTTGACTTGTACATGTCACATATGACCCATTGATCATTTTTCTAAAGTATCGACACAATCTGAATGCATTTGGTCGGTTTTTCATATGCCAGTTGATGTTTTTCGATTAAAATGACGTCCTTTTGAAACAAAAGACATACACTTTCAGTGGTTTCGTCCACACCGCAACTCATATTGAGCTCGGGATGGCTCATATAGGTCACATATGACCCATGGATTGTTGTGATAAATTATCAAGACATTCCGAATGCATTTGGTCAGTTTTCCTTAAGCCAGTTGTTCTTTTCACTTATAATCTTATCCATTTTAAACAAAAGAGACACAGTTAGAGTCTTTTCGGCTTCACCGTGCCTCGTATTGAGGCAGGGTTGACTCGTACACGTCACATATGACCCATAGATCATTGTGCTAATGTATCAACACAATCTGAATTTGTTTGGTCATTTTTCTGTATGCCAGTTGATGTTTTTCAATTAAAATGACGTCATTTGGAAGCAAAAGACAGACACTTTGAATGTTTTCGGCCACACTGCACCTCATATTGAAGCAGGGTTTACATGTACAAGTCACATATGACCCATGGATCATTTCCCTGAAGCATCAACACATTTCGAATTCATTTGGTTAGTTTTTTGTATGCTAGTTGATCTTTTCACTTATAATCATGTCCATCTTAAACAAAAGAGAGACACTATGAATGGTTCTGGCCACAACACACCTCGAATTGAGGCAGGGTTGACTCTTACACTTCACATATGTCCCATGGATAGTTTTTATAATGTATCAACACAATCAAAATACGTTTGTTCGGTTTTCCGTATGTACTTAACATTTTGTCCATTTTAAACAAAAGAGAGCCACTTAGAGTGATTACAACCACACTGTTCCTCTGATTAAGGCAAGGTTGACTCGTACACGTCACATATGACCCATGTATAATTTTCCTAAAGCATCCACACATTTCAAATGAGTTTGGTCAGTTTTTCGTTTGTCAGTTGTTCTTTTCACTTATAATCCGGTCCATTTTAAACAAAATACATACACAAGGAGTTATCCCGCCACATAGTGCCTCAGATTGAGGCAAGGATAACTCATACACATCACAAATGACCCATCTATTTTTGTCCTAATGTAACAACACATTCCAAAAGCGTTTTCTCAGTTTTCTATATGCCAGTTTATGTTTTTCAATTAAAATGGCGTCCTTTTGAAACAAAATACAGACACTTTGGGTGGTGTCGGCCACACCACATCTCAAATTGAGGCGAGGTTGATTTGTACACGTCACATATGACCCATGGATCGTTCTCCTAATGTTTCTACAGAAATTGATTGCGATTTGTTGGTTTTCCGTATGTACTTAAAATGGTGTCCATTTTAAACAAAAGAGAGACACTTAGACTGATCCTGGCCACACTGCGACTCGGATTGAGCCCGAGTTGGCTCGTATAGGTCACATATAACCCATTTATCATTTTGATTAATTATCAACACATTTTGAATGCTTTTGGTCGGCTTTCCATATGCATGTTGTTATTTTCACTTATAATCCTGTCCATTTTAAACAAAAGAGACACAGTTAGAGTGGTGTCAGCCACACCGTGCCTCAGATTGAGGCAGGGTTGACTCGTACATGTCCCATATGACCCATGGATCGTTGTGATAAAGTATCGACATAATAAAAATGTGTTTGGTCAGTTTTTCGTATTCCAGTTGATTTTTTTCAATTAAAATGACGTCCTTTTGAAACAAAAGACAGACACTTTGAGTGGTTCTGGCCACACCGTAACTCAGATTGAGCTCAGGTTGGCTTGTACATGTCACATATGACCCATGGATCGTTTTGATAAATTATCAACACATTATGAATGTGTTTGGTCAGTTTTTCGTATGCCAGTTGTTTTTTTTTCACTTATAATCCTGTTCATTTTAATCAAAAGAGACACATTTAGAGTGGTGTTGGCCACACTGTGCCTTGGATTGAGGTGGGGTTGACTCATAAACGTCACATATGACCCATGGATCATTGTTCTAATGTATAGACACAATCCAAATGCATTTGGTCAGTTTTCCGCATGCCAGTTGATATTTTTCAATTAAAATGACGTCCTTCTGAAATAAAAGACAGACACTTTGAGTGGTTCCGGCCACACCGCATATCATATTGAGACATGGTTTATTCATACATGTCGCATATGAACCATGAATCGTTCTCTTAATGTTTCAATGGAAACCGAATATGTTTGGTTGGTTTTCCGTATGTACTTAAAATGTTGTCCATTTAAAAAAAAGAGAGCCACTTAGAGTGATTCTGGACACAACGTGACTCAGATTAAGGTGAGGTTGACTCTTTAACGTCACATATGAAAAATGGATTGTTTTCCTAAAGCATCAACACATTTTGAATGCATTTAGTTGGTTTTGCGTATGTCCGTTGTTCTTTTCACTTATAATTATGTCCATTTTAAACAAAAGAGAGACACTGTGAATGGTGTCAGCCACACCGGATTGATGCGGGGTTGACTCGTACATGTCACAAATGACCCATGGATCATTGTGCTAAAGTATCGACACAATCTAAATGTGTTTGTTCGGTTTTTTGTATGCCAGTTGATTTTTTTCAATTAAAATGACATCCTTTTGAAACAAAAGACAGACACTTTGAGTGGTGCCAGCCACACCGCGTCTCAGATTGAGGAAGGGTTGATTCGTACACGTCACATATGACCCAAGAATCGTTCTCCTATAGTTTCAATGGAAAACGAATGCATTTGGTCGGTTTTCTTTATGTACATAAAATGTTGTCCATTTTATGATAATCCTCATGTGTCTATTAGTGGAATGGGATTTACTTAAAATCTTGTGTACATTCATATAAAATATTTTTCTATCATTCTTAGTATGTATTAGATTTTAGTTTATCATTCTATGAAACATTTCAGAGCTAATAATGTCATTCCCATTGAATACATATCTTTTATAACATACCAAGAATCTATGATATTGATTAGATGTGTAAATGTGATTTACATAGATTATCATGATGAAAATAAGTAAAATATATATTATAAATTATCTAGTAGTAAGTGAAATCACAGAGGGTGGGGGGCTGTCCGGCGGGGCTGTCCGGGGGGCTGTCTGGTGGGTGTCCGCGGGGCTATCCGCGGACCAAGGAGGAGGGTGGGGGGGGGCTGTCCGGGGGGTGTTCAGGGGGTTGTCTGAGGTCCAAGGAAGAGGGTGGGGGGTTTTCTGGGGGGCTGTTTGGGGGGCTGTTTGGGGGGCGGTCTGGGGGGTTGTCCGGGGTCCAGGGAGGAGGGTGGGGGGGCTGTCTGGGGGGCTGTTCTGGGGGCTGTCTGGGGGCTGTCCGGGGGGTGTTCGAGGTGTTGTCTGGGGTCCAAGGAAGTGGGTGGGGGGCTGTCTGGGGGCTGTCTGGGGGGCTGTCTGGGGTCCAGGGAGGAGGGGAGGCTGTCCGGGGGGCTGTTCGGGGGGCTGTCCGGGGGGTTTTCTGGGGTTTTTCAGGGTCTAAAGAAGAGGGTGGGGGGGTGTCCGGGGGGCTGTCGGGGGGCTGTCCGGGAGGTTGTCTGTGGTCTAGAGAGGAGGGTGGGGGGGCTATCCGGGGGCTGTTCGAGGGGATGACTGGGGGCTGTTCGGGGGGTGATCGGGGGGTTTTCAGAGGTCTAAGGAAGAGGGTGGGGGGGTGCTGTCTGGGGGGGCTGTCTGGGGGGTTGTTTGGGGTCCAGAGAGGAGGGTGTGGGGGGGGGGCTTTCTAGGGGGTTGTTCGGGGGGTGTCCAGGGGCCATTCGAGGGGTGTTCTGGGGGTTTTCTGGGGTCCAAGGAAAAGGGTGGGGGGGGGGGGGGGCTGTCCGGGGGGCTGTCTGGAGGCTGTTCGGGGGGATGTCTGAGGTCCAGGGAGGAGGGTGGGGGGGATGTTTGTGGGCTGTTCGGGGGGCTATCTGGGGGCTGTCTGGGGGGTGTCTGGGGTCCAAGGGAGAGGGTTGGGGGATGTCTAGGGGGCTATCTTGGGGTCTATTTGGGGGGCTGTCTGGGGGCTTTCCGGGGGGTTTTGGGGGTCCAAGGAGGATGGTGGGGAGTTTGCAGGGTCCAAGAAATATGGGGGTTTCCAAAAACACAACCCTTAAAAGAAAACAACATCCATAAAAATATATAATATATAAAAATAACTCAACTACAATACTATACAACGAGTCTAGATAAAACCAACAACTAGAATAGATTAAATATCAAATCTCAGTAATATTAGTAAAAAATGTAATGGATCAATTTATCCCACATCACCATCACCATCATCACCATCATCATCACCCTCGTCCTCATCCCCATCATCGTCCTCGCCCTCCTCAGTGCCCTCCTCCTCTCCCTCACCACCGCCTCGCCCTCCTCCTCTCCCTCCTCTTCCGAATCAGACTCCTCGCCATCATCATCGTCAAGCTGGACATCTTCCTGACCACCACTAGAACTGCCACCTGGTGCACAGTATATAGAATGTATCGATGGCATATACTCATCAAAAGCTGGGATGGCCTCTGCTGGAAGTGTTGAACGTAGAACATCAATAAATTTCATAAACGCAATGTTTTCCCTAGAAAACTGTTCTTCCATCTCTGTGGACTTTTTCTCAGCCCGTTTTGCCTGTGCCCTAACTTGCTACAGCTCAGTGGCACTACAGCTCGTACATGAGGAGGGCCAATACCTCGTCAGGGCTATCCTAGGTTGGCAGCATACTCTGCCAGAATGCTCCCCTCCTAACACCTGATGTAAGTGATCTGTTGGCCCAAAATTGTCTGTTTCTTGGGAATAAAGGGCCTCTAAGCAGCCTGTTACAAATATAAATATATCATTAAGTTACAAAATATATATTAAAATATAAATTCAACAAATTAAAACTTACAATCTGCTGCTGAGTCGCTTCGTTGATGGCACTTCCATCCTTTTTCTGCCTACTCATGCAAAATAGTTTTTCTCGAGGCACACATCCTTCAATATTTTGTATTTTCCACTACAATGACATTGAAAAATAATGTTATATGAAAACATTACCAAACTATTAAATAATTTAGGAAACAATATAAAGTGTAAGTCATAATGAAATCTTATAAACAATTGTCATACCTGCTTCCTCTCATGATCAAGCATCGTAGTACATCCTAGTGTGTGGAGTTATTTTTTTGCACCAATGTTCCTTTTATTTTTTCTAGATTATTCCTAAATATAATTCGAAAATTCAACAGATAATATTAATGAAAATCATGAAAGTTATTATTTAAATACCTCAAATGTTATTAATACCTTAAACTGGTTACTCATCCAATGAGTAATCATCTGATGATACTTCTCTATAGGACAATCATCCACCACTGGTACCACCTCTAACTCAGTGCCAACTCTAGCAACCTATCCAATATACAAATCATACTTGTAGGCTCTCCAAATCTCACCTAAATCCTCTAGACATTCCGGTTGTGCACCCTCACCATCGGGAAAATTAAATCGAACCTAACATCAAAATATTAATTCATATAAATACAAAAATAATTCATGGCATTAAATAGAACAGATTTATTTACCCATATCTTTGCCCAAGCACTATCCTTGACATCATGTGGAAAATGTCTCCATGATAGCGGGCTGACGGGAATGATGTCAGAGTATTTGGCAAGCGTCGCCAAAAAACTCTGACACTGCTGCCCGATTTTCTCAACCATTTGGTTGTCTTCATTATAATCAACCATAGCCTGTGTGCGGTGGTTCCACACTTAATGCATGCATGTACGCACCTGCCCACGCCTCCTGTCAGTAGATGTATCTGTCATGAAAGAAAATAAAATATTTTATCAAAACATGTTATAATGAAAAGAAATATTTATATAAAAATTTGTTAGGGTTCTATAAATATACCTGTGCCGGTCTGATCGCTGAGTGTAACTGGATCCCCAGAAACTGATGGAACACCTTGTGGTGGAATAAGATTCAAAGACGATGTAATATAGAAACTTGGAGAGAGAGAAGTAGAAGGAAAAGAAGATGTGACAGCTATCTGACCGGATTATGACTAGGTAGTGGGAATCATCATGGGATGTGGAAATAATAGGCCAGAAGATGCAGAAGGTAGAGAAAACATGGGAGGCCTAAATATCCCATGTGTTTCTAACGATACACCGGGATCAGAATGTGGTAAGGATGACATGTCAGTGGGAGGGGCAGGGTCTAGTCAGGTATCGCAGCTGCTCATCCACCTCTGGTACAAACCCTACTCATACCACCGGCCTGAGTAATAAGACCAGTACTAGGCTCCTCGTTGAATAACTGTCAATGTATAGGTGGATCCTACAAAAATGTTAAAAAAATTAATCACATGACCTTATATATTCTTTAAATATATCAATTTGAAATAAAGAACTCACTACAGGAACAAATGATGGAATTCCATACTCTGTCATTCGATGATTGTTCTCCATAATTTTTTTCCTTCGTCTCTCTTCAATTGGATTCATTTCCTGCTTTGAAAACAAATATGTAATTAATTAGAAAAAGGATACTAATGTGTAACCCAAAAAACTAAATATATGAGAGAATAGGGGGATTAATTTGATATTTAGCTATCAATTGTTTTAGAAGAACATGAATGGATTTAATAAATCATAC
This sequence comes from Viscum album, assembly GCA_963277665.1. NCBI lineage: Eukaryota > Viridiplantae > Streptophyta > Magnoliopsida > Santalales > Viscaceae > Viscum > Viscum album. Next base: position 1,791,433,910 of record OY728146.1, read on the forward strand.
AAGGTATAATGTTCACCATGTTAGAAATGTGGTTTGACTATGTTTGAATACAGTTCAATTCCAAATTAGAAAATTCAATTCAAATAAAACCGCAACCAATAAACATTGAAAATTCACATAACGGTAAAGTCATCTAAAGCATATTTGTGATCAATACTAAATCAATTTGAATATTAGCAACCTTAACAACCCAACTCGAGGTAAACCAAAAGAATTGAGAACATGGATGAATGATTCTATATATTTTCAACCACAACTTCTGGTTTACAATAAACTCTAACAATTGAGCTATTTGAGTAATCAAAAGAAATAAATGGATTGGTTTCAATGGCACTAGGGACAGTGTCAATTCCATCATGACCATCATCAAAAATATGTCATTGAATTACTTCATCTATGACACCAAATTCAGGTCAATTTTGGTCTTTGACATAAAAAACATGTTTATCCATTGATTCCAACACATATAGTACTTCAGTAGAAAGAGTGCAAGTCATATTAATTATCTTAAATCCAAAATCATCTATAAATGTGCCATGTCTCATCACTGAATCAACCCAATGTCATTTCATCATTGTGACTCGTCCATGAGAGTAATAATCCAATATTATTATTTTCTCAACAACTTCATAATAACCCACATTTTCAAATCACGGTCTACTATCTGATGCACTGGCATAACAATCTGTTGCGGTAGTAACCATAACACCATCAAGTTGTGTTCTCATGTTCTTTTCTTGTTCAGTGACAATAAATTTGTACCTATTGATAACAATTGATTTACAGTAATGAACCAGGGTATTAGGACAAAAAGACAAAGCTCTTATTTACTCAGAGATAGATTCACCAGACAAACTCAATGCATGTAATATAAATGACTATTAAAATTAATTATATATAGATATAATTATTTTAAACATTTACTTTTTTACCTTCAATTTTACCCAACCAGAAAACTCTTTGCTATCCAAAGTCTCTCTCCTTCTAAAAGATAAAGAACAATGCTTCCTATTTATCATTGTTATATGTTACTTGTAGATAAAAAATTTGAATAGTTTAATATATATATATGTAAGATATAAATAATCAATTTAGTTACCTGATATAGTCATCGAACAATTCACCGTTGAACAAAACAGTGCGATGTGCCATCTTTCACTCTTCATGGATTAATGTCTTCACTAATACGCATGGGATGTAATTTTGGTATGATGCAACAATCCACCAAGTCACACCGAGATCATAAATCATATTTTGTATTCTCCCTGAAATTTAAAATAATCGAAAGAAACATTTATCATATATTCTTTTCAATATGCATTACATCTAATAAATGACGTAACAAATTGGTTGACAAATAAAGAAAATCAAAAAAGATACTCATCTTCCTCCACTTGTAACAAGTTTCAGTGGAAACATTCTTTCTATTTCCAGATTTCATTTGACCCTTCCCGAACGAAAAACTAAAATCTTTCAATTAATTAATCACGTCAGTTCCAGACATACGCTGCGGTGGATCATCGGTCTCTATGGTATTATCAAATCTTTGGTGATTCATTCTATATGGATGATCCTTTGGAAATAATCGTCGATGTCCCATAAAATTGAAACTACAACAATGTTTCAGTCTTCTGGATCATGTATTCTTCCTAAAAACTGGACATGATAGTTTTCCCTTCGTGCTCCATCCATACATCATTTCATAAGCTAGAAAATCATTGATCATCCACATAAGCACAACACGCATCTGAAATATGTCTTTCAAATATGCATCGTATGTGAACACACCCACATCCCAAAGAAGTTTCAACTATTTTATTAGAGGTTTCATGTATACATCAATATCAATGCCGGGATCAGAAGGACCAGATATGAGTATACTCATGAAATTGAATGGTTTTTTCATATACAACCAAGGGGGAAGATTATAAATGTGTATAAAAATTGGCCATGTGCTATGCGAAGTAAGAATCTTCCCAAACAGATTAAAACCGTCCCATGAAAGACCCAACCTTACATTACGCACATTAGCTGCAAAATCAGGATGTCAAGCATCAAATCTTTTCCATGGAAATCCATCTGCAGGATGAACCAACTCATCATTAGTCTTCTTTCTCTCGATATCATGCCATCTCATTTTTATTGATATGTCATCAGACATTAAAATATTTTGGAGTATGGGGATCAATGGAAAGTTCCACATTACATTCTGTGGAATGCAGGATGGTTTTCCATCAGATTTTGACTTCCAGTGGGATGTGCCAAATTTTATACTGTCATTTTGTTCAGCAGTTTCCTCCCACAATAAACGGCAATCTTTCAGGAAATCATGAATGTTGTTTCTTGAAATTCCAAGTTCCTCAACTAACTCCCATTCTATATTGTGGTTTGAGGGAATGTCTGCATCATCTGGAAGTAAATCCTTCAAGAGGTTAAGAATATAATAGAATTTTGTATTAGAAATCCCATACATAGTTTTCCCATGAAATAATCGAATTAAAAATTCCAGGTTTTTCATTTAATGGAATTGTCGATATACTGGAGTGGTGGCAGAATCATTAAAATTTTTCAGCCTATCAATATCATCATTTTCACAAGAATCATCAGCTTTCCTCATATCGAAGTCTTCTTGAGTCTAAATCCTTTATTTTTCATGATGACGAATAAACGGAAACTGATCATCTAACAGATTATCCATTCCGGTCCTTTCATTTCGATCATCACCAATTTGAGATTTCATTTTCTCCCCATTGTGATACCACACAAAGTAGTTTGCTTGAAATCCATTTTTGGTTATGTGGTATCTGACTTCTTCACAGCTCAACCAAGGTCTACCAACACAATTAGAACATGGGAAGTGTATGCGACCACTATCTGAAGCATTGTGAAATGAAAAATCTATAACGCTCTCTAAATTGTTTTGAAAATCGCTTGAGATCCGATTGATTTCATACATCCAACTTCTGTCCATTCTATAAAAAGAATGTATATAAGTTATTTTGTCATAAAAATTTCAATATGATTTAACTGTAAAAGAAAATACATTTAATTAAAGGATAACGGAATAAGTTTCTAGTCGATGTAGTGAACTATTAAAATAATGTAAAGAACAAGTACTCATAAATTAAATGAAAATTTATTTATATTCATTTTCATTAGGTCTATAAGAGGAACATGCCTCAGGTCCCATCAAGTGTTATAGGCATCTCAAATCATTCACTCATGTTCAATAACTCATTATTGGCACCTCTATGGCCATAAATTTTTTTACCCAATTACTTCCCCAAGTCAAGCACACCCCATGGGTGAATAAATTTTAGGATTATACACTAATAGGTTGTTAATGGCTTGTAAAAATATTTAATTTCATTATTTATAGACAAAATATTTATTTTTAAATTTTATATTAATAATAAAGTATGTCAATGATAACAACATTACTAAATTAAACTTGTGACTTATCTAACATTTTTATGGTTTTCTACACATGCCATAATTGGTAGTGACAAGCACCCCACCCTCATAAATGTGAGTATTGGCCAAGATGGACACATAATATACATCGTACAATGAGAACCATATTTAATTGACCCTAAAGTTATATTAGTATATTCATCTTAGGGGAAATGGAATATATTTTCTTGGTTAACTGATGAATTCAAAAGCTCATATTTCTTATATTGGACACTATCTAAGGTAAGAAATCATGTGAGGATGGGTTTACATCATTCAATTTCATACATGCTAGTGAGAATTAAGGCTTGACTTAATTACTTGAGTTCACTGATTAAATTAGGGTAGAGGTTGCATACGCTGTATAAACAGAATGATTAAATAAGGGTAGAGGTTGCATACACTGTGCATGGTGGGGGAGTCTCAGCTGATTTAGAAACTAAAATAAATTCCCATCATAGGTAACAATAAGAAACATCACCATCAAAAGAAACTCAAAATAAAAAAAGACTCAAAACATCAAACATTTCATGAATTCAGTACTGTGCAAGTTTTATCCACATGTTTAGCAGTAATTATATGTCTTAATCATGAACCACCTATACAGCTCCCAGTTTTCACCAATTAGCATAAGGTAATTATCTCAAAATATCTTTAAAACAACTCATTAATAGGCTCAAAACGTAATTATAGTCTTGAACCAACCATGAAATATCTTTCACAACACATTCTCACACACCAGTTATCTCATGTGTTGCTAAATACCAAACATAATCACATAGTCTACTATAAAAAATTACATTACACAAGCCTTATTAAAAAAATTCATTTTAATAAAACACTTTCCTCAATTAATTTTAAATAAAACATTCATAAAAACTTTGGTAAAAATTATTAAACACATATAAATAAATTTCCAAGTAACAATTAATTACAAGATAGAAAAAAATCATAAAAACACATACTTAGAAAATATAGAATAAAACGGGAATTAATTTGAGATGCTTCATCTTCAATGGATGGTTAAGGATTTAATTAATTAAATTGATTGTAATGGATAAATTATACATTTAATCAAAACAAAAAAGAATGATATACACATCAAAATCAAAATGTAAAACTAAAATATGAGATTAATAACAATAAAAACAACGTATCACTTAAATATTTTATGTTTATGAAGAATAGAATACCTGATTTGAGATGATTTGGATGTTGTTTGACAGGTTCGTATGGGGGAAGTCACGAGCACAGCGGAGCCCTAGACACGATTAAGTTTCTGTCATGAATGGGGTAGAGAGTGGCTGATTGAGTATTTGGGGGAAAGATATTCCAACAGTTTTTAGAAACCATTGGGAAAGGGGTGTCCAAGGCACCCTTTACCAATCGTTTTAACAAACCGTTGGTAAAGGGTGACCATTTCGCAACGGTTCTTGTAGAACCATTGTGAAATGGTGTCTTGGACACCACTTTCCCAATGGTTATCTTGAACCGTTGGGAAAGAGCTTCTTTACCAATGGTTTCTTTAAACCGTCGGTAATGAATCATTCAGAAAACATGAATTTTTAGTTGTGGTAGGCAAGCTCAAAATCAAAGGACTGTAGGTACGCAACCAACCAACGCTACCTCAAATTCAGATCATGATGAGTGATGATATACTTCAGAATCTTATGGTCGGTGAAAACCATAATGTGTTATATTAGAAGATAATGTATCCAACAAAACAGGGCATGAACAATAATAGCCAACTATAGATTGTGCATTGGGTAATTCCTCTCATGTAGACTCAACTACCGAGACCCATACGCAATAACTCCATCTCCCTACATAAGCACAGCTCCCAACATGATACCTGATGCATCACAATAAACAGTATAGCTCTTTCCCGGCTCTAGAAAGACTAGTATCGGTGTTGAAGTCAACCTTCCTTTCAACTCCTTAAATGATGACTCAGAAGAATCTGACCAAATGAACTTCGCACCCTTCTTGGCCAGACCTGTAAGTGGTGCTGTTAAGAATGAAAAGTCTTGTATGAAATTTCTGTAGTATCCAGCAAGCCTTAGAGAACTTTGCATGTCAATTATGATATTCATCTTCTCCTACGAAACTATATCATTCACTTTCTATGGGTATACTAATACTCCAGCTTCTGAGATACAATGTCCCAGGAAGTGAATCTAATCCTTCCAAAAGTGGGTTTTTACTGCATATCATATAACTGATGTTCTCTCAGTGTACTCAAAATGATCTCAATATGGGTATCATGGTCATGTCGATTGTGAGAGTACACCAAGATATCATCCATGAAGACCACCATGAAGGAATCCAAGTATGGATGGAACACTCGGTTCATCAGTTCCATGAAAACTATAGGGGAATTCGTGAGACCGAACGACATAACCATATACTCGTATAGACCATACCTGCTCTGTAATGTTGTGAGAGGTATATTAGATCATCTAATGTGGAGCTGATGATAACCGGACCTGAAGTCAATATTAGAGGACACCCAAGCTTCTCAAAGTTGATCAAAGAGATCATCAATCCTTGATAAAGGATATCAGTTCTTGACCTTAAACTGGTTCCACTTCTGATACACCAAACAATGCATGAGGGTACCTTATTCCTTCTTCACAAATAAGATAGGTGAACCCCATGGAGAAGTACTAGGTCAGATGTAACCCCTTGCCTTCTACTCCTCCAATTACTTCATGAGCTCGTGCAACTCAGTTGTAGCCATCCTATAAGGAGTAATGGACACTGGTGTTTCACCTAGCACAATCTCAATAAAAAAGTCCACCTCTCACTACGTAGGAAAATATGAAAATTCTTCTAGAAATACGTCCCTAAAATGATCCACCACTGGAGGAAAGTCTAACTGAGAAGTCCCTGGTCATCCAGATATAGACTAACAATCTGGGCTCTAACTCCTCCGAACCCATGATGTTCTGGACACGCTCTGCTCACCTGGACATACCATTAGCCCCTATGAAGAAAAGATCTTACATCTGGTGATATGAAACTCACCTTGTAGTGATAAAAGTCGATTACTTCCTAGATGGGAACTAGAAAGTCTATTAAAGAAATGATATTATAGACTCTCATCTCTAGGACATAGAGGTCCCATAAAAAGTGACACCCACCAACCTCTATAGGACACTCCACACACTGACATAAACTCACCGTTCTAGTCCCCAACAGTGTGTCTAGCGTCAAGATATCAGGAGAGGAAAAGATACAGAGCCCAAGGCTCTCCATAATAGCAACAGAGAAAAATCTATTGGAAGACCCTATATCAAAAAATGCAGAATTTAAAACTGATCCTACTAAGATTGCACCTCGAACTGTGGAAGTTCTAGGATGCTACACTTGTTGGTTCTGCTCCATTAAAATAGTCTGGCCTGTACCACGGCCCTATGACCCTGTGTGATCACTCTGCACTGATCCTCCCTGATGTCTCTAAAAACCGGGTGACTGGCTACCATGACCATGACCTCCACCTCAGCCTGAACTGCCGGAAGAACTCTTATTCCCAGACTGGTGAGAAACTTGTGGAGCAGCTCTTGAATGAGGAGTCATAGAAGAACTATTATCACCAACTACTAGTGAGAAGATCTGACAGAAGCACTGAAGATGACCCATCTTGACAAATGATTGGCACTCCAATGGGTCTCTCGGGCAGTGTGGCCTCATATACCCACTCTTTCTACACTGGCATCACATTACTTGGCTACCAAAATAAGTGTCTCACCTCCTAAGATCACCGCGTAAAGACTCTCTATGGCACTTCCTACTATCAGTAGAAGGAATTCTAACCCAAGACATAGAGCCATCGTGGATCACAACTCCATAATCTAGTAGGTTACACTCTTTGATTAGAACCTAGTTGACTATAGATGTGATAGAACTCAATCAGAAGATGTTCACTTACAAATGGATGTTGTGCCTCAGCCCATCATTGAACTTACTTTCCATGAACAGCTGATCAACTCCTAGAATAGGCGTGAAGCACTGTATCTTAGTAAAGTGGGAGGAATAATCCATAATAGAAAGAGTACCATACTTTTGACTCATAAACTCCCAGGCTCGATTGGCCCTAAGGGTCTCTGGATAGGAGTAGTCCTAAAGATTAGTTGAAACTCATCCCACATCATAACCTGTTGGTGCCCCACCTGTAAGATCACATCACACCACCTCTTGAAGGTTTCATGAAGCTTATTGGTAGCGATCTTGACCCTCCTCTCTGGAGGAATCTCGAGATGCATAGATATCGTCAGCAAGGCTTCTAGCCATGACTCTACAGCCTGAGGTCCCCCTTTTTTAGAAAATGTGGGAGGATGATGCTGCTGGAAAACCCACGTCAAATCAGCCATTGATGGTGTAAGAGGCGACACTACCTGAAGGGTTTTCATAATCATCAAGAATCCCTCCCTGAACTATACATCAAAACCTACATCAGGTACAATGGTTGGTGCCAAGGATAGCACAACTGGAGGGTCAGCAGGTAGTCCTTGATCGTCCATGTTCAATGTCTGATCACCACCTCGCAACTGGCATACAACCAGAGGATGTCTTGGTGGCATGACTCTATAAGGACAAGCACACTCCATAGATCAAGATATCAAGGATTGAAAATATCGAGTGTAAAAAGGGTACAAGAGGAAGAAAGCACTCATGTTTTACAAAACATGACTACACGGCTTGTTCCCTTAAGTAATTCACATGGGTGTGTACTCTTTCCTAAAATGGTCATGTAACACCCCAAACACACAGCGTGTTTTATTCACACAAGGGGTGTAATTGAATCCTCTTCCATTGCCTAATTCCATCTACACGGTTAAGCCACACAGCTCTCCTATGGCAAGACTACATGGCGTGTAATGTTCTTACCCGACGTGTACTAAACAAGATTTACATGGACCATGTTCTTAGTGACATGGCCTAACACATGTCTCAGACTACATGGTGTGTTCTAGATGGACATGTCGTGTACAAGAAAGGATAACACCAACTCGTTTTTTTTTGAAATGACCAGGTACCTGGGTTAAACTACATGGCGTGTTTAGATAGAACACAACATGTATTTGACAAGACTCGGCAACCTGTGTTGTTGGTGACATGGGTGAGAATTGGGTCGGCACAACACAACTGGTATTGGATAGAATAAGAAATGTTCACTCCAATTTTTTCCTATCCCATGTCCTTCCACACCCGGCCTAAGACACGACTAGAGACTACACAACATTTACATACTGTACAGGGCATGTACTTAAGAAAAACAGTTTCTTCCCAAACAGAAGAACACATGGCTTGTAGTCAAAACTAAACGACATGTATTCTAGGATTTTTCAGACAATAAGCCTCATAAAATATTCCAGAGACTAGAAAAACACTTAAACGAGCATTGAAGGTTCCAAATTCTGATCCGTGAGGTCCCATACTCCTCGCAAATCAAATTTTGTCATCTTACACATGTTATAAACACGATAAACCAGTCAATGAACTACCAAATTCTAGTCCATGATGGCCCATAACACCTCAAGAACCAATGTTTGGTGTCCATTTAAGAAAAACTTTTCAAAAAACAATACCCTATCGAATAGTAAGTATTATATCAAGGCATCTATCACAACAACATGCATATCTAGCATAACATCTATTAGAACAACATGCAATCGCTAATGCACCCTAAATGGAATGGCAAGAATGCATGACATTTGATATCTAGAAATTTCTTATAAAATACATGAGATAGCATACCCTCATCTCATCAGGTTGCAATAGAAATTGAACCTCAATAACATCAACAATAGCAACACAATTCATGTGAATCACTAAAGGTGAAATCAAATAACTATAATAATTGAAAAACTGGAAAAATTGAAATTAACGAGGTAGATTAGCTTTTCTCTATACATGGGTTAGATACTCTCGGGTACAACTTAATACCATGTACCTATTCTATCTAATCCCAGACTATAGGCTCCAAATAGTATGTCAAAAAAAAATGCCTCTGATACCACTTTGTAACATCCCTATTCCGGAAGCCACCTAGAGGCGCCCCATAACTGAGTAGTCACATGACCTCAAGCTCATTTCCCCGAATGCCAGAGACTTCCAACTAGCAGGGAGGTCCCAGGGTGTGATTGTGGGAAAACAACGCCCTCAGTGGCAGAGTACACAGTGGATCTAAACAAATACATACAATTGAAGAAGTAGTAATAATATCATACAAAAATAAACAATGTTTGAAAGGTAGGATAAAGTGGGGCACATTTATAAAATTATGCATGATAGATATGTCTAGGAAAGAAGAAAAATAAAGGAAAATGCTGAAATATACTGCTAAAATATGTACAAAAGAAAATAGTAATCAGCTCTGCAGCATCGCAATCCTAATATTGGTCACGTTCTCTCTAGATCCACAACATGTCAGGTACCTGAAGTATAAGGTCGCTTGCCCTTATCTATACCTACAATAATATAATTTGTTTGGGCCCAAAAGCATGTCCCATATAAGGTGTGATACTAAATACCGGTAGAAAACCGCCACAAGATTTGTGCCTAACAGTCAGTGAATATATAACAAGTAAGATACAGAAGGCAGAAAACAAAAAAAATACATATCAGTAAAAAATCCACAGTTTCAAAGCATTAAAATCACCTCACAACATGCAATATCTATTCAATGTAGATAAACCCAACAAGTAACCATCTGGGAAGGACCCACATCCTATCCCTTCTAGTCATACCTAGAAACACAATCATCCAGTGAAACAAAAGGTAACCCTATGGGAAGTACTCACATCCTATCCCCTCTAGTCCTACTTGACAAGTAATAGAAACCCTCTGGGAAATACACTCAGTCTAACCCCTCTGGTTTAGCTTATGAATAGACTCTCTATGGAAGCAATCACTATCAATTCCACTAATAGTTTCTTATCAGTACTAAAGGCGCTCTAGGGAAGCTGTTACGTCACATACCCTATGTGGCCCACATCGAGTAACTACAAAAACTATGACTAAGAACTCAACATCAATTACCCATATGGTCTTGCATCATAAATTATAAAGACAATATGGAGAAGCCCTTACGTCTATCCTTCCTATAGTCTATACACCAGGTTCTCACAGCCCTGTGTAAGTTAAGAAAGTGCAACAGTGTGTAACAGACAAGGTAAACCACATGAACTACTTGACTAGCATTCTACAGCACAACAGGATAACAAAAAAAGCGTCACCATCCTACAATACTAGGCATGAGAAAGTAAACAGCAGCCTAATAGGTAAACAAGACCCAAAGGTCAAAACAGGTAAAACATGCATGGGAAAAAGATCCAAAGCATAAAACATTACCATATTCACAATCAATAATCATCTACTCATGCATACTAGCATAGTAGAGAATCAATAGGGCCAAAATGGTAAATGTGAAATACCTCGTTCATGGGTATTGGGTAAATTTGAACATAAAACTCAAAGTCTTTCAACAGAAAGCCACAATCCACCAACCTCAGGGTTAAGAGAATAATATGCATGGACCTTGAAGCAAGAATCTCCATATAACTCCATAGATATAAGAAAATGTGGAAAACATTCAACCCTTTATATCTCATAAGAAATGAGATATCATAAGATGATGCTCTAGGAGGAGGGATAAATCACTGATACGATACCAACGCAATCAACGAAGTTTGAATCAGAGGATGGAAAAAATCTCATGGGTTCATCGATGATCCACAATTTTATGGGTTCTCTAGGTCAAACGAGACCTAAAAGAAGTGTGTTCTGGCAATTATATGTTACCCTGGTGTGTTTAATGAAAAAAAGAACGTACACAGTGTGTAATTTTGAAGTACACGGCGTGTACTCACCTTTTCTGTACTCCTCATTAAGAGGCCTCCAAGTCACTCCCACGTGGCTGTGTGTGTGGATATTACATGACCAACACATGACATGTTGCGGTAAACAAGTACACGGTGTGTACTTTGAAAATTTCAAGAATTTACTTTTCCTCAAAAATGACCAGAAAAGGGAAAAACATACCTGAAAAAAAGATTCGGGTTATTACACTGATACTATAAGATGGATGAAAAAGACATAAGTGGTTCTAGATTGAATTGTTGAGTGGAAGCTCATAACCATGTTTTCAAAGATGCATGCTGAGGTTCATGATGATAATGGGCTAATTATCCTCTTAGTTTTGAAAGTGACATATACCCTTATGGAACAATTGAGAATGTGGGAACTATCTGATATTGACGACATAATCCTAAGGGATGGTATCAAAAATGAAAATTCATCTTCTTGTTGGACCACAAATGTTTTTGGGACTATACTATCTCATGGGTGTGTAGTGGTCCTAATAGACATCAGTGAGGAGACGATGTGAAAATTTTATGCCTCAGTATGGGCTGTACATACTGTTGTCACCATGATATATCAAGATATACATCTCCAGTATTGGTGGTCTAGTAGGAAAAGTATATAAATGGTTTTATCACTCAATATTACACCTTTCAGTAGTTGAAGTTGGAATATCAGTGAAAAGTTTGATTTTTACAACCATTGTTTGTTCCTGAGTGGAAATGGGATGACATTTCTTTGGATTTTCTGACTTATTTTTCTAGATAATCTCATGGAAATGAAACATTGGGGGTTTTTCATGATCATTTAATTATGGTATAAAATTTATTACATGTATAAGAGACCATTTCAGTTAAAGATCTAGGGTGGATATAATTATATTTCTTCAAACATCTTAATGGAGGTACTCATTATATAATTTTCCAAAGAGAAACACACTTCACATCTCTATTTGGGATGGGGTTGCAGAAGGCTATCGATACATAGGTAATTCTAATCATGTCCTATCACCCTACGATAGATGGAAATACAGATCATATAATTTAGGTGTTAGAGAACATGAATAGTGCATGTATCCCTGAATTCAGGTGTTTTGGGAGAAACAAAACCCCTCATTCGGTTTTATTATAGTAACAAAATTTAGAATTCCATTTAGATGGATCCTTATGATGATTTTTATGGTAGGCCGTGTCGATCAACTATATTCTAGTTAGAGGTAGGGTACGATACTCATCATGAACTGCATGTCATTTAGGAGACTAGAGAGTAGTTATGGTTCATTAAAAAGAACACGATGACAAATTTTTAATGAAACCAGTCATATACCAACCAATGTCAATGACCCATTGAGTTTGAGATTGAAGATCACTTTTTTTTGAATTTCATTCATGTTGGTCTATCTAGGTATTTATATTTAATATAAGCATTCATCTGAAATTTTTAGAATGATTGAGGTTTTGAAATAGATTAGACCAGTTGAAAGATATATTGGACTTCCATATATATGTAAGTCCCTGCATGATTTCATTCACATATCCCATCTTTTTATATATTATCCATACCAGTCACATGTATTCCTACTTACTGATGTTGATATTGAGATCTATGCTTTTTTAGGGAGTATCCAGTGTTTATCTTGGACTATAGAGTAAAGACACTATAAGGTGGGTCAGTTCATTAGATATAGGTGTTATGACTACATGGATGGGTGAAGGATGGTATACTGTAGTGTGAAGTTGATATATTAAATCAGTGGTCATATATCTTCTTAGGTGATACCTTTTTACCCTCAAAAGTTCATCATGGGTATGAATCACATTAAAGAGGAGTGTTTTTAATGGCCATACTATTTTCCAAGGAATAGATAATTTTTTGGTTTTAAATTCCATAGTGTGGCCCTCAAAATAAAAAATGGACTCATTAATGTAATGATGGTTTTCAAAGTTTATTTGGGGCCTGATCCTTTGAATGTTTTTAAAAATTAGTTGGGACAGACAGTTAGGAGAATCCATGCTGCCCAGCCTAAATGGTTACTCCTATCCACATTGTTTTAATAGTGGGGTGATGGAGGTCACACATTATGATAAAACTATTCACCCTCTAGAACATTCTCATTCTTGATACCTATAATTTTTAGTAGATTCAACATGAACCATTGAAAACCAATTTTGAAAATTGTGTGCCATTATTTTGTGAGGTGCATCGTTAAAGTAATGAGGTGCTCACAGTGATGCATGGTTTGGCCAACCATTTGGACAAAATGTTTTACTCTTATTCAGTAGGTAAAATTACTATTTTCTCTTAATTATATTTTAAACCTAATTTTCTTTCTTCTCGCATCAATACTAGTGTTTGAAATCCCCCTTTCCTATTGTTCTGACCTCAATTCCTCCACCTAGGTGCTTTCATAACACCTAGATCCGGATCTCAAATTGAATGTTTTGTGTCATGTTAGATCCAAAAAGTATGTATCACTAATCTTATTGATTCATTTAGTTGTTTATAATTTCATATCTTGAGAAATTTTGGTGCAATACCATTCACCTTATTTTAAGGCCATTAGATCGTTCTTCAATTTTCTTCTGATCAAACTAAGATTTGAAGTCAATATTGGAAGAGGAGTTTTCTAGGGCCCGAACTAGGTGGTCTAATTGACTATAATTAATGTTATAATGTTTTCATAGTCGTACCATTTTGATTCATACATACTTTTCTACATGTTTCCTTAAAATATCTTATCTGGTTCCAAATCGATATCTGCAGGTTGTAAATCTTCCAAAGATCACTTTTAAGAATTTTAGAGGGACGCAACCTCATTCATAGCCACCCCATGTATGATCTGGCTTGAGATTGACCTTTATAATTAATTTATAAATTTATAGGCACACCTTCTAAGTGTTTAACATGGATTTAATTTGTTTCCCCAACTCTAATATACATTTCTTGTTGTTCAAATTCAACTTCTGTTCTTGGATCATCATGAAATATAATTTTCATGATTTATTAAATAAAATGGCTTACTAATATAGATAAACAAATACATAAAAATAGTTTTAATTGATAAAATTAATCAATTAGACTAATTATAACAAAGTATAATGAGTGGAAAGGCCACACATATTGATACATGACTTTATGGATTGATTATTTGAATTTTGAAACCCATTGATATATATTGGGTTGTGGACTATTATTCTAATGTGGTGATATGACACATTATTAATATTTTTTTTGATTTCACAACTTATATTGGTTGTGTAATTAGGGTTAGGGTACATTTTATGCATGGATTTTCATAGTCCCATACATTGGGTGTTGAGCATGAAATCCCTCACCATGATACTCTTATTTGGGTGATGGTAATGAAATTCCATATTCCTTTATTTTAGGTGTTTTTAATGATATCTAACGCACCAATCTCGAGTAATAAGAATAGTATATCACATTCAATATGATATTTGAGTAATGTACTATTTTATTAATCCTACAACATCATTATGAAAGTTATGGATTGTTGTGTTACACACCTGGTCCCCCCAACACATAATACCCATGTATATGGCTACTTATGTCCTCACGTACTTAGTTATTATAGGTGGATACTTTGAAGAAATATATTTTAAAAATATTATCACTATATATATATATAGTTACTCATCATACACACATTTCGGCCTATGTTGAAGTATTTAGATCCCCCATGTGTCATTTACAAACATGATCCACATGGTGTTTACTTATTCATCATTGTTTAATATTATAGTTAACTTCACACTTCATATATATGTAAACTTGTATATTACATTTAGACCCTATTGGTGGTGGTATACTAGGATTTTATTGGGCACCCAACTTTGGAATCCTTTAGTACATGAGTATATTGATTTTATATATATATGTAAATGAGAAATCACCTTGCTACATAAGTATGATTCTTTATTTTTATTATTATAGAGCATGGGAGAAGAGGAATGAGAATATGATCTGGATTCTAGTGGATCATTATTTTATACATGATGTATTTTTGTATAGCATAGTGTATATACACATCACTTATTCATCTTTTGCATGTCAACATGGAATTCCATCATGTATATAACACAACCTCCTTGATATTTATTATTATTACAATTGTTGCATTTTTTATTCTAGAGATTTTAGTTTGTAATATATGTTACATGGTGCATATATTATGGTGAGATATTGGTTCTATCATTATAGTGTCCATTTAATTTTCTTCCACTAGTTTTGGTTTATTTTTTTCATATTCATATTCCCACTCTTTTATGAGGGTACTGTCTCCCCACTGTACCAACACAGACCTTCACTACTAGTAGGTAGAATCTAACATAAAGGGAGGGACACATAAGGTCATGTAACCAACCCAGTTGGGTCCCTAGCTAAGTGGAAGTAGGGTCCAGACATTGGATAAAATTTTAGGAATCAATCAAGAATTGATACCAACCACTTAGGCTTTCTTGAAAGCATACTGAGTCACCTTCATCCAGGTTGTATCATCAAATCGTTCCACATTCGTAGCATAACCCTTAGTCATAAAATGACTCTCATCCTATTTCTAAGATGTCATGATCTCATTTGGATTAATTTATTGTAATTTTTTAATTAAAATAGATAAAATATTTTTTTAGTTATTTTTGAAATTTTAAAAAAACTATTCTGACCACAATCTAATGTTAGAGACCACATGAAGTCTCTATAGTGACATGATCAATGTATATCTTCTTATTTTCATTGATCTCCATAATTTCATGATGTTCAAATTCCTATATGAGTATAAAATAAAAATTTTATATTAAATGATATATACATTATTAAAAATGATTAATTACCATATGATTATGAGGAGTGAAAAATATATAACTACTAACATTATGCATCACCTCATGCCTCCCCTGGATCTATCTAACTAATGATGAACTCCTATGAAAAATATCAACCTTCTAGTATGAATATAATACATCCCAAATATGAGTGGAGATGTAATACATCAGGTGGTCACATCTAGAATGATCAAAAGACATGACTCATGCTTTCTTCATGGTTTTCTACCTTAGGTTTTGAGAAAACTAATGGGAACCGTCAGAAATATAGACCTCCCATGACACCTTGATAGAATCTCACAAGCTAACATAGACGAGATACCATAAACCCAAAAAATAAATTTTCATGAAAAGTTAATAATTAACTACATTTAAAAATGAAATTTGTTTAATTATTTACAATATAATGATAAAACATGTGATGCTAAGCATCACAACTGATCAAAATTCCTGATTCTTTCTTTATTCATGGTTTTCTACCTTATATTGTGATAACATTTAATGGAAATTATCATGAATATAGCCCTCTCAAGCCTCCTAAACAGAATTCTACGTGCTCTAATCGACATGATTCCAAAAACCCAAGAAATAACTAATAATGACCTATTAATAATTAAATAAATTTCAAAATAACTACTATTTATCTATATACCATCCAATGAATGAACATTTGATGATTAAAATAAATGGGAATCTGATCCCACATCAACCAAGATCAATAAAATATTTCCACAAAATATGGATCCCCTTTATAATAAATATATGTTAATAGATGTGAAAAAACAGATTAAATAATCAACTAATTTGTACATAAATAAATTATTGAAGTTTAATGAAAACAAACTATAATACACAACTAAATAATCTAACACATGTGTGGTTCGAACTCAATATTTGGAAGTTTCATTGGAATTTGGTCGGGAATCCTCAATCTCATAAGAAACCAACCCCTTCGAGTTGATAATGAATAGACAACAACCTCAGTGAAAAATGATAATGAATTATAACCATCATGAGTTAATACTACATCCTAGAGGCTTTTGAAGATATCACGATAATCCCTGTTAGAAATCCCAAATAGGAAACAAATGTTGTTTTTCAATAATTCAAAATATGAATTACATATATATATTAACTATCAATAACATATAATTTTGTAAATATTTATCTTTATTTTCATCTTCGTATTTGTTGAGGTAAATATATTTATCTTCTTCCTCAGTGTCATCAATTTCCAAAAAAGTTACAACATCATATTCACATTTTAATTGAAATTAATTTTATACATCATCAAAATCATCATCATCATCGACCCGAAACTTTTCGGTGTCGTCATCGATATTCATTTAACTTTATTAAAAATATTTATGTAGATAAGTATAGTGAAAAAATTTCAATTACCTGAACTTCAATATATCTACATTAACTTTTTATTAACTAATTTGTAGAGGATTTCATTCTTATAATGATCCCATAATTAAGCAATTACCTTGAAGAAGCATGATATTTGGCATTATATTTTTGGCATGCTCTATGTGCCAATAAAAATTAATCAATTATTGAAATAAGGATTCAATATTTAATATGAATTATTCCCTTGAACATATAAATATTCAATAATCAACCAATATCAAACCAATAACATTTAAATATCATAATCTACTACTTCCATGTTTAATATAGATCAATAATTTCATCCATCATTTCATAGAAGTCAACATCACTTTATCTTTGATGATATACTCTTAAAAAAATAGCAATATTCATTGTCCTTTTGATTCACCATATATACGTGTATGAAATAGAGAACTATTAACCACATATGAATTATAATATATAATCATTTTCAAATTCCGTTTACTCAATACAACAAAATGATTATCAATTTTTCAGATAGGATTTGATATATAAGAAATTAAAAAATATTAAACAATATATAAAAAAATTATTTTATATGTCAAGACATAGACAATTTTCTTTATGAGCCACTCAAAACTGGTAAAAAAATTATATTTATGATATTCATCAAGAGAGCCTACTATAATTTATGATATTTGATTCTTGTTATGGTTAGAATATAATATACAAGGAAGATAATATTTATTTATTTTTAAAAAATTAAAAACTATTAAGTAGTATATTTCACTATAATTTTTTTTTCATTTCTTCATAGTTGATAAAAAAAATATGCATAAGACCTGTGGTGTTCATTCTCTGAATACCATCATTCCTAAACTTCCCAAAAACCTTGTTCAGGTTTATAAAAAATTGATAAATTAATTTTTAGTGCATTATCCACATTTTCCTCATTATAAACCATTTAATTATGTTTTGAATAATATTTACGATGGAAATAATGGATGAAGAAAAAGAAATTTGATCATATAAATAATATTCATCAATTTAAACTTTAATTAATGATTTGACACATACCTTTTTTTTCAGTTTCAACAGACATATATAATCTCGATACATTTACTGATACTATATTGACCCTCTACATTTGAATTCACATGATAAATGTAATATAAAATGTAGTATCGAATTAATGAAATATGGTGATACGTTTTCCAGTATACATAAAAATAAAACTACATCTTTTTCCTTGCTAGTATGTAAATAATAGTGTGTTGTATCCATATATATGTTTTGGAAAAAAATTTATATTTCTATTATCACATCCAAAATCGAATAATTCAACATATCTCTTAATGTAATCAGATTAAGTCGTTCTAATATAACATGACAATCATGAATTCATAATCCATTAATATTACTATTTTTGAGATCTATCCAAATTGGAAACATATCCTCTAGTATTCTCAAATCTATAATCAATTGAAAAAAATAAAAAAACAATCATTGGAATGTTAATATGTCTCTTTGGTCATTTATTCTCATGATCTATTATTTTCCAAAAAACTCATGTTTTCATCACCTAAAAATTTAGGCAAACTCTAATCATGCCTTTAAATTATATTTGGTCTTACCAAGTGTTTCCAGAACTATATAAAATATATTATCAAAATAGTTTTTATCAATATGAATGACCTCTAACATATGACAGAACAACAAATTAGACCATTAAGGAAGATCCCAAAAAATATTTCATTCAATGAAATTGTGAGTCTTCCTAAAGATATCTATTTTCTGGTTTATTTTTGGTTCAAATGTAATGGGAGGTAATGAAGATATAATATATATTAAATCAGTACCTAAAATTGTTTATGAATTACCATTTCTTTTAATTGTGCATTTTTTATATTATTTTTTCGTTCAGAATGGATGATCAATAGAAATAAATCAAGGAAAATAGTATAAAAATCAAGGTTTTCTCCCATTAATGAGCATAAATTCGTTGATGCCACTCGTACAGTGCAACATCATTTTGAACCTTCAGTACATCATCTAGATAAAAATTTATATAATTGTAAGCCACTAATTATCCATATTAATGAAACTTTCATTAATAAATTTTATTTCTAAAAAAAGCTCATATGTATAGAAACTATTACTCCACAAAAATTCTAACTCGTCAATCAATAGATTCAAATAAAAATGGTTATATTTTTCTAGATTTATTAGAATTAATAATGTAAAAGAAATATATTCATTATTCACTAACATCCTATAATGTATGTTATATAATGTTATAAAGAAGTACAAATATGAATAATTACTACAGTATGAATCGAATGGGAAGAAACCATTATTAAAAAAACCCAATTGAATGTTATTGGTTTCTAAAGAAAATGATGTTTCTACATAATCAAAATATTTCCATGAATCACCATGATATGTACGATTTAATCCTTTTCCAATTTAAAAATTGGATTTGTGTTAGTAAATAATTGGAGTTGTGTTCTGAGACAAAACTAAACACTACAATCAAGGTGTACGTGGGGAATACCTCCAATGTTTATTAGTAACCAATCTCAAAATCCATTGTTGGGAAACCTTTTACCTATAATTTAAACTTGTATAAATACTAACTAAAAAATTATTATCCCCATTATATAAGATACAATCAATTGAACATGCCTGAATATTCTGCTATACAATACCCAAATTATGAACTAACCACTTTCTCTCATATAATATTGTCGACAACACATTTCCTTTTGGTAATATTCAATTGAAAAAAGATAATATCTATTCATAATTCTTATTTAAAATTCCATTAACTAATTTAATATCAAGAAATTGTTTCACCGCATAAAAATTTCTTATCTTGAAACCAAGATATAAGAAATCATCAATAGGCATCATAAACTCATTAAATAAAAATAGTTCTAACTCAAGAGTTAAATCAAAATCATTATGAGTGTTTGTTTATTGGAATGAAAGACCAACAACCTCATGTACTGAATTAATAAACCAAGATGGATCATGAAAAAAAATTTAGTATCATCTCTGGAACCCTGTTCACCATATTGATTCTAAATAATATAGTCTTTCTGAAAACCATAATGCCGTAGATGACCCCCCCCCCACATTATCAAATGTTTCAAATATCCTCTAATAACATTTCTTACATGGACTCGGAATATCCATTTTGAATCAACTTCTGGTTTAAATGATTTAAATGATTAGAAATGTTTAACACCTTCAATATGTACAGTGTTAATACTAGAACCATTTTGATTCCTATGACGATTTACCCAATACTAATATTGTAATAAATAATTTTTTCTACTTCTATATAATATATTTTTCTGAAAAACTAAAAATTAAAATTTTAATTATAATGTATTTAATATCAACAAAAATACTATCCAAAGAAAATTTTATAATAAAAAAATTAAATTACTTGTAAATATTTTCAATTCTACCCAATTATCATCAATTTTTTTAGTTTCTCAAATGAAAACAAATATTTTGTAATTAACAATATTTTTTTTATAAAAATATATTATCATTTGGGAAAATATAAGGTCGTCCAAGGGCTATGAGGGAACCATCGAGTGGATGGGATGATGGTGATGATGGAGTGAAATAATTCTTATGTCCCTATATTTAGACCATTTATTGGATAGATAGTCATGGGAAAACCTTTAATTTTAATCATGACTATCTCTCCTTAAAATAGATTCAATATAACTACATTGTGTACCGCCCTGCCCACAGAAGGTTGAATCTAGTGCATTAATTTTTGAAATTGGCATTGATATAAACATAAAATCTTTGGGGACCGAATTGTTTAGTAGTTTTATAAAATAATATTACATACATGATTCCCCTAATAAATTAAGAAAATAAAATAAATCATAAGTTAGGATTTAGATCAACATCCCTGAAACGCACTGAATAAATTCTTCATCATATCATAGGGAATGGAAATATATTAAGGGAGATCTTTATTTCTTAGTAAGGGTGAGTAAAATGGGATTAATAATGAATTAATAAGAATAAATCAATATGAACTTGTGAATAATTGAAAACACACTCCATTTTATTAACTGGATACGTCATAATCAATATGGAAATGTAAATAACCGAAACACATGACATTGTCCAATAATTTGAGAATGAAATGAATCCACTGAATTTATTATATGAAAATATCATAGACAATTATAATAATAACTAAAATATTTGTGAATAAAATTATTAATTATTTGTCATTATATCTGAGGAACATGAAAAACTATACAGTCAAGACCTTTCAAAAGATAGTTTTTAACTACAGGTAGAAACCCAATAAATTTATCCAACTTATATGTCTCATGAGACCAATATATTCCTAGAGGGGATATATAATTTTCAAGACACACCTTTCACTTTTAGTCCAAAGCATTCCTCATATCTATTAAATGATTCCATTAGTAAACAAGTTTCTAATTACAATATCTGTATTGAATAATGAATATAGATTTATCAATATTTACCTATACAATAAATTAACTATCAATGTAAACCCCATAAGTTAGAATTGTATATGGTTTAATAAATATTAATATTAAGAACCTAATAATTTTTCTGTTTTAATGATTACCATTAATTGATTTCTTCATAAGAAAGTTTATAGTCACCAAAGAAAGTGAGATTGCAAAATTACTTTTACCTCTTGAAGATTGTCATGATAAACCACTTGTGTTATATAAATAATATTAAAACATAAAATACCGTGATTTATGAGTGAATTGGGATATTAAAATACAAGGGGGTTGTATATACACACTATCAAAGTGAATAGGTTCATATCAACATATAAGTCTCATTAGAATGTAAATTGAGACCAAATCTCTTAACTTGCATTTACATTAAGGGGATAGTAATTTGACCTCATGTATAGTGGTTTTATTAATGTTAATAACATTTAACTAAACCATAATCATATTTATAATATCTATATTATGTTATTATAATGTCTTGTTACCTATTTGTTAGAAATCATTCATTATTTTCACTATTTCATTAATAAATTCCCTATTTCTTCAAGTATGTTTTGACTTGTTTCTTGTTGTTATTTTTAACTAGATCTTGATATCATTATATCCAGAATGAATAAAATTATGTAAATATCATATTTATTTATTATATATTCATTTATAACAATCAATAATATTTTTGGAGAATAAATAAAATCCACCATTCCTAGAGATGAAAGTCCGTACATAGGTATGGATGTTACTTCCATTTCATTCTCATTTCAATATATTGAAATTTAAAAGAAATATAGTTACATTATAGATATAATAACATATTTATTCCATAAATTTCACATATTTCTATTAAAATCATCTCTAATAAATTCCATATATAGCGTGAACAAATCACATCGCATTGAGGAGGTGGTAGTCCACACGACAACAAATGATGTTATCGCATTCCCTCAAATGGAGTACATAGAGTTATGCATTGAATAAAAATAAAACAGTCATAAATAAATTATATATGATATATATTTCATATATAAATTATAAATACATCATTATTCCAAACATAAATTGTTGAAAATGGAACAAATAATGGCATCGGTCCGAGATGCATTATTTCTTCACACACGTGAGCAGTTATTGTGTATCCCATTTAATGGATGAGTGTAATTGTGTATGACTAAATATTAGTATCCAATAATGTCATCATATTTAATATAGTTATTTTATTTTATTTTATAATCATTATGTAAAATTAATTGAATTTTTAGAGGAGTAAAAGAATGAAACGTGATCGTTGGAAAGAGTTACCTCTAAATTTGGAAACACCTTTTGATTTATACAAAACATCTTCATTGGATTTCTTTCTACCCATGGTGAGGATTCTAGAATGAGGGTTGTAATTTATGATGATTTTATTATAAGACTTATGGTGTACCAATTTTCTTTAATGGTGTGAATAAGTTGGAGGGTGAGTGCCTTTTTATTGTGGAGGAGGAGTGGCATTCTTTTCAATTTTTTAAAAGGTAATTCCATCAATGTTTTTCCCATTTCATGTGGATCCAATAAAGTTCCAAATTAGACTTAATTAATTATAAGGTTAAATTATGAATATAAATGTATTTCTTTTAAAGTTTTATAGGTTATTTTTGGCCTTATGTTTATGGTTTAGTCCTTAGTTGGGATAATATTTATCATAGTCAATATAATTTCTTTTAATAACTGTCACTAATATTTATGGTTAAAAACTATGTTGATCCTATTATATATTATAAATTTTTAAAAATAAAAATACAGAATAAATGTTTTCATGTTATAATCCCAATATTAGTATAAAGTAAAATAATATTAGTCCCACATATGGGATGACAATGCGGGTTTTTAAAGTAAAAATTTACAAACAAATTGCTATGTTTTTATATCAAAATTTCATATAAAATTTATTATAATGGCATAAAATTTAAATATATTATGTAAAATTGTTATAATTAAACATTATAAAATCAAAACATAAAATTACCGTATAAATAAATTAGCTAAAATGTTGTTTTGAATCAAAATTCTGTATTTTTACTATTCATAAAAAATTTATACACCATAGAAAAACACAAAAAACTTACCCTAAGATAATTTTTATTTTCCTATTTCGAAAATGTTTTTTATTTGGAAATATAAAATATATAAATGTTTCAAAAAATAGATATAACATTGGTTCCCTATTAAAAGGTGGAAATCATGCCTTAATAAAAATATAGGTTTTTATGCGTAATGTTGGGACCATTATTATCATCTGAATATAATATATATTTGGTGAATTTAAAGTATATTTTGTTGGATATGAAATATATATGGTCTCATAATTTAGTTAATACTATTCATAATCACTAATATAAAGGCTACAGAAAGTATAATTATATTAAATCAAAATAATATGTTGTTGTTCGAAATAAAATTGGTCCTTCTTGTAACACAAACTATAAAAAATATTCAATCTTTCATGTAACATAAGACAATTCAGGGTTTTTCATCACAAAAAATATTCACAATATAGTGTGCATCATAATCATAACTTTTTATCTCATATAAGGAAGTCTAGTGAAAAAAATTTAATTTTTTCTCAAAGTAAAATATTGTAAAGACATTGGTTGTTACATTATACCCAACTAAATGGAATATAATCTTTGAAAATTAAACATTATCATGGTAATAAAGTGTTTCATATTTTAAAATACTATTGTTGAAAAATAAACATTTTTAAATAGGGTTAATAACACATATTATTTATAAAAAATAAATTAAATGTGAATGTATTATTAAAACTAGGCCTTAAAATATTAAATAATTAATGAGAACTAGGTAATGGAAGAAAAATATAATATTCAAGTTCTGATGGAGAGTGATAAATAAATTATTATGCTAAATTTTTTCAACTAAAAAACCACACACTAGATGTGTGAATAAATGTCAATGATATCAGAAAAATGATTATAATATAACAATGTTTTTATTCAAGGTCATTTTTCCTAGAGTTGTGGAATTTTTTCCTTCTCTAAGAATATATGTTAAAAAATTTACTTTATATATTTTAATATGCACAATCTTATCTATTGGTCATACATCGAGTTATTTACTCTTCATATCATAGCATAGGTTGCATCATAGGTTAGAGTAATAGATCAATCCCTAATACTAAATTTAATGTCCGACATAATCCATTTCAAAAATTCTTATCCTTTTCCAAATAGTATGATAAAAAAAACTAGAATGATTTCCATGTTAGTCAGTATTAACCAAATTAATTTATTTATAACAATCACAACATTATCCCAAAATTTGTGTCTTAACATCAAGAAAATACTAACGCTTATCATTCTACAAACCATGTTTTATTACAAAATGTTTGACTTGATACTAAATAACTTTTCTTGGTTCCATTCAACAAATGATGTATAACATTTAATAAAAAGGTATTGTATTACAATCTAGATATAGTTAATAGTTCATATGATGAGGAAATCATCCATAAAAAATATTTTTATCATATTTTTTAGATCTAAATAGATATGTATATCGGTTGATTCAATAACATATGTTTGACCTAGATCCCATAAATTTTTTTGAGGTTCATTCCTTTGATAATTAATGAATTAAATTTTATAGTTCCACATATCCATGCATTTTTGACACTAAATATCCATTTTCGCTATAATGACCCAAACTTTACATACATTGTTATTACATAAAAATTTAAGCATACTTATTACAACATATAACAAAACCATGAAAGGACCATATAGGTATAGTGTCTTTAGAAACTGGGAAACACAAACAACTGGTTCATAAAGCATCTACATTATCTCCCATTTATTTCATCATATCTGTAGTCCCTTTTGGCATATCTCACTTAATAACCTTGTTCCTAACCTGGGGAAAGAAAACATACAAAAGGGTGAGCTCAAATGCTTATTAAGGGTAAACAAAATAAATATCAATCACATCATTTTCATAACAACATAACATTTTGGAAATCATAACCTTCAAAAGAGTGCATAATTTCATAACATGGGATAAATCCTAGTAGTGAAATGAAATCCTAATAATCATAACTTAAAACATGAAACTTTGTGTCATACACACATAATATTATAGAATCTTTTATTGTTAGTCAAGACTCATTTCCAAGACTATCTTAGTGGACAAAATCCATTTCTGAACCGAGTTCACTCCTCATTTCAGTCCTGTTTCACTGAACTAGTTTAACCTGCCGTTCAATCCATGTCTATCTCATGAGATATAAAATCTTTACGCAATGAATTGGAGGGAGATATAGGTACCACCCATCTCAAAATGATACCATTCATATGTGTGCTACAAAATCATAAATCATACATCATATCATAACCCATTTAATAAAAATGGGATTCTTAAACAACATGACATCATAAAACAATTCATATAAGATAAAGGAATTCATAAAAATAATTCCATCACAACATAATCAAATCATTGTAATAACAGGGATAGAAACAGAACCCTATATTATCTTAGATGGAAAATAATTTTGATAAAACACTTGAACTCCATTCTCGAGAAAAATATCATTTTTACTTCAAAAACATTTTTCCTTTCTTAACATGTCATACAATTTTAAACTAAAATAAGTTGATTAAAAATAAACTTGAAAACTTGTAAAGTATGATTCATGGAAATAATGTTTTAAAAATCAATTCACGCCGTATAAGTTAAAAAAAAATTCTTCTCGTACTTTTGTCGGAAAAGTCCAAAAGTACCTCGTACGAAAAACGACAAAAGATTCCTTTCATATCTTTTACTGAAAACTCACCGAAGGGTAAAATTGGATTTAAAAAATTGTAGGTGGATGGAAACAATATTACATATCGAGGAAACATTGATGTGGATGATAAAATACACCCCAACAAATACCAAAGTATAAACAATCTCGGATAAAATGAGATTGTGATATTTTCCCTTACCTTAGGTCTGATTCGCTTCGTAAGTATCCAAACCTCTTGTATAATGATTTAAATAATGTTATTGAATTATTCCAGAATCAAAATTATTTTTATGATATCATATATGGTCATATTTTATAGCTTCTTATTAGTAATATTTCATTACTACTTGTTATTCGGGTGTTTATTACTTTTTGATATTATGCGTGTTTTGTCGAATAAATTATAATTTTTATTTTTAGGTTATAGATACCTCATTTCCAGAATGGAATTAGTGTAATATATATCATATTAATTCATTCAATTCATTTATATATTCATTATGCAATGAAGATCATGTAGAACAAATCATATCACATCGTGTGGACGGTATTCCGTACGTACGCACGAGCGATGATATCATTTCCATGATCATGGAATTGTATTGGAGTGTATATATACTATTTCATAATAAATAACACTTTACAATAATCATATATATTAATTTGTTATCATCTTTATACCCATCCAAGTGAGGTGTTGATGGAAAATAGATTAAACGACAGCGTAGAGACGGTATTCCGTACGTACGCACACGTGGTGATTTAGTTTTTCATAGGATGGATAGATGGTGAAATAGGGTTGTTTCATACATATAATAACATATCAGTATATGAGTGATACTGATGTTATTACTTCATATTGAAACAACTAAATAAGAATAAGTGGAAGAAGAAATAAAGATGAAAGAATCGGTAACGGGCATTACCTCTTCTTTGAAGCGCCTCTTTGAGATCTCTTCTTAGGGCACTAAAATTGGTCTTTGAAGAATAACAGTACCTCTAGGATGTTTCTAGGGAAGTGTGAAAGTGAAATTTTCAGGGTTTGTCCGAGCTTGAAGGCTCAAAGTGGTGTGAAGAAGAGAGGGAGGAGGTGCCCTTTTATAAGGGAGGAGAGGGGAACCTTTGGAATAACTAAAAATATTATTTTATTATAATGTCAAATTCTATTTTTAATAGCTCCAAATTGATATATTTAGATAAAAAGGTGGTTATAGGTCGAAGTCATCTCATCTAATAGAATTTAAACAAGTTTAGGTATCAATTTTAACCTTATCATCTAGATTTAACTTTAAGTTAGATAATTTAACTTTTACCGTGTCTTCTTGTTTTCTTACACTATAAGGTTAATAAACTTACTATATCAAGCAAAACGAACCCCATGTTGTTTATTATTAATATATATAACCTTATATAAGTCATTTTGCCGATCCTTATATTTTTAGGAATAAAATATCAATTAATAATATAATATTTTTTTTAAAAACTATTTTATGTCAATTTTGACACTATTTAGTAATTGATTTGTGTGAAAATCATAACAGAATTATTAGTCCTAAAAAACTTACTTAAATCAATAAAAACATGTCATGTTAACCTAGAAAATTATTGGAAAAAATCTCAAATTACATTTATTTGGGTATTTATAACATCAATTATGTAAATATTTCATTAATAAGATAATTAATGCATCATCGTTGTGTCATAAATAAATTAATTTATTTAATGTCTTAAAATTATAAATAAAATACCATGATGTTGGAAATATTTCTATCATTATAATGAATATTTATAGTAGAATTTATCTTATGTAATACTATATATTAAAAATTATTTATTTATTAAACATTGATTTTAACTATTTTAACCCTTCTTTAAATAAATTGATGATAAATGTCCTAATCTAATCCAAGTGGGACTAAATGGTCATATTTTATTCCTAAGGTTGTTTTTGGTCGAATTACACTTATCCAATATAATTAGGACATGTGTTAGGAAAATAATAATATCATTTTTACTGTTAACTACCCTATTTACTTGTAACCGTGGTAAAAAAAGTAAAAAGTTACTATTCACCAAAAATAATTTTCATCTCATTGAACCACATTTTAGTCCTCGAATTAACCGTGTCTTTTAGATTTTCGAAATTCCACTCATAGAAGCAGTAAAACTATGTTTTATGAAAAATTCAGTTTTTGTAACTACCACTTAGTAGTTTCACTATTCATCAAAAATTGAAAGTTTTCAGAGAAATACCAAAATTTCACCCTAGGCCAATTTCGATAATCCGAATCCAAAAATGAAGTCCATTTTAAAAAATAAAATTTCTAAAATTTCTAAAAGTGGTTATTACTATTCATAACGGCTAGTTTTAATAATATTTTAATAGCATATCATTGTTTAGTGAAACTCGGTATTGCTTACAATGCAAGCTATCGAGGAAGGCCACGACTGCTTGTAAAGAAATCCAATCTAGTGTTGTGTGTAGTGAAAGATTCCTTTGATGATTTAAAAACAAGATATTTCTCATAAATGTCTCAGGTGTTACATTCTTCCCCCCTTAAAATGAATTTCGCCCTCGAGATTCGTCACTTTGTAACAAAAAGATGGGGATACCTCTCCCTAATCATATCCTCAAGCTCCCGTGTAGCTTCTTCTAATTGGTAGTTCCTCCATAAAACTTTTACCAAGCGAGTGGTCTTGTTTCGTAGAACTTTTTTGCTACGATCCAAGATCTCTATCGGTTGTTCATCATAAGAAAGATCTTGCTCCAGTGGTACAACTTCTGAGCTGAGTTCATGTGAAGGATCAGGTATGTACTTTCTCAGGAGAGATACATGGAACACATCGTGAACTTGAGATATTTTAGGTGTAAGTACCAATCGGTAAGCTACCTTTCCAACACGATCCAGTATTTCGAAAGCACCGATATATCTAGTGCTCAACTTCCCCTTATTTCCAAATATCATGACCCTCCTCTAGGGAGATATTCGTAAGAACACTTTATCACCCACTTAAGACTCTAGGTTTTTTCTTCGGTTGTCGGCATTACATTTTTATAGGCTTTGAGCTACTCTTATGTGTTGTTGAATAGATCGGACCTTTTCTGCCATCTCATAAACATGATCAGGTCCTAATAGCTTTCTTTCCCCAACTTCATCCCAGGAAGTTGGAGTCCTGAATTTCTTTCCATAGAGAGATTCATAAGGAGACATCTGAATACTGGAGTGAAAGCTATTATTATAAGAAAATTCCACCAAAGGTAGGTGTTGATACCAACCACCTTTGAAATCAATTGATCAAGCTCTCAACATATCTTATACAGTTTGAATTGTTCTCTCAGACTGACCGTCTATCTGAGGATGATAAGCAGTGATGAAACTCAACTCTGTATCTATAGTATACTGAAGACTTTGCCAAAACTTCAAGGTAAATCTCGGATCCCGATCAGATATAATAGAAAGTGGTACTCCATGCAATCTTACCAGTTACTTTACATATATCCTGGCAAGCTGATCTAGAGATAAATCCTCTCTAATAGCAATGAAGTGTGCAGACTTTTTAAGACGATCAACTTTGACCCAGATAGCATTATTGCCTTTGGATGTTTTAGGAATTCCTATGAAAAAGTCCATAGTGATGTTTTCCCATTTCCATTCGGGTATGGGTAATGGTTGTAACATCCCCTTATAATTCTATCTCTCAGCTTTAATTAATGAAAAAACAAACATCGAGAGACATATTCAGCAACATCTCTTTTCATGCCATCCCACCAGAAGTACTCTTTCAGGTCCCTATACATCTTCGCGCTTCCAGGATGAATAGAGAATAAGGAACTATGATCCCCATCCAGCAGCTCCTTCTTTAATTCTGGGATGGGAGGAACACAAACCCGATTTCCTGAACTTTATTATCCCATCACAATCAAGGTTGAATTCAGGAATATTGATCACCTTCTTTTGTAACTCTACATCTTCTTTCTGTGACTCTTTAATCTTCACATGTATAGATGGTTGAACATTCATTTGATAAAGATATGATTTCCCCCCTTCCATTAAAATTCCAAGATCCATCCTTTGTAAATCCATAAATATTGGATCTTTTGTGATCCACATCATGGATAAACTGGCATGGTCTTGTCGACTTAATGCATCTGCCACCTTCTTTGCATTCCCAGGGTGGTAATGAATTGAGCAGTCGTAATCCTTAATCAGCTGTAACCATCTTCTTTGGAACATATTCATGTCCTTTTGTGTGAAAATATACTTTAAACTTTTATGATCAGTATAAATGTCACACCTTTCTCCATAAATATAATGCCTCTAAATCATTAATGAAAATATTATCGCTGCTAACTCCAAATCATGTATTGGTTAATTTTTCTCATGGATTTTCAACTGTCGTGAGGCATAAGCTATCACCATATCATTTTGCATAAGAACACTCCCCAATACCTTCTTGGATGTATCACTATAGATCACAAACCTTTCTCCACTACAAGGCAGTGTGAGCACAGGTGCACTGGATAACCTTCTTTTCAACTCCTTGAAATTATCTTAACATTATTCCGTCCAAACAAACATAAATCCTTTCCGAGTCAACCTGGTGAGTGGATTAGATAATCATGAAAAATCTTTCACAAAACATCGATAATATCTAGACAAACCAAGAAAACTTCATATCTCAGTTACTGTTGTTGGTATCGACCATCTTTTGATAACCTCTGTTTTTTTTGATCTATAGATATCCCCTCTTTTGAGATTGTGTGACTCAAAAATGAATCTTTTTGAAGCCAAAATTCACACTTGGTAAATTTGGCATAATTCTTCTCCTTTCTCAAGGTCTTTAATATAATTCTCAAGTGATCTTCATGTTCATCCTTCCTCTTTGAATAGAAAATAATATCGTCTATAAAGACTACCACAAATTGAACAAGATGGTCTCTAAAGACTCTATTCAGCAGATCCATGATGATAGCAGGGGCATTAGTAAGACAAAATGGCATCTCTATAAATTCATAGTGTCCATACCTTATACGGAAAGTCGTCTTCGGTATATCCTCCCTTTTGACCCTTAATTGATGATACCCGGAACGAAGATCAATCTTGGAAAATTATTGAGCTCCACGTAGTTGGTCAAATAAGTCATCAATGCATGGGAGATGATATTTTTTCTTGATAGTTATCTTGTTATGTTCTCGATAATCAATGTAGAGTCTCCTTGATCCATCTTTCTTCTTAACAAATTGAACAGGTGCTCCCCAAGGTGACGCACTAGGGCGTATGAATCCTTTATAAGGATTCTCTTGGAGTTTCTTCTTCAATTCCTGCAACTCAATTGGGGATATTCTATAAGGTGTCTTTGAAATAGGAAAAGCACCCGGTACGAGTTCTATTGAAAACTCAACTTCAAGATTTGGTGGAAGACCTAGTAATTCCTCCAGAAAGACATTTTCAAACTCCCGTACAATGGGAATATTCTCAATTGTGAGTTTCTCACCAACCATTTGAGATAAATAACCTTCATTTAGTGGAATCCAGACCCATAAGATTGAATAAATTTCCACTGGAATGTTATGTTCATCCTTGAATCGATAGACGATCATAGATTGATCTGGAATATGAAATGTGACTTCCCTTATCTACAAATTGATATGAGCTTCATATAAGGAAAGCCAATCTATTCCAAGAATCAAATCAAATTCCACTATAGGAAGGATCACAGGATTTGCAGGAATCACTTTCCGACAAACTTCAATCGGGGAAGAATTATAAACTTTTGATGCGACTGTTGTTCCATTAGGTGTTGTCACAGCTAACTCAACATCTAATTTTTGAGGTAATATAGTGATACCCTTAGAAAAATCTTCAGAAATAAAATAGTTGGTGGATCCATAATCAAATAAAACATTTTCTACTTTAGAGTGGATGGTATGTGTACCTTTCACCACATCATTATCGTACTCCACATCGCTGATAGAAATTGCATGTGACATTCCATTGCCTTTAGCCTTAAGACTTTGTTGATGTCAATCATAATCAACAACCATTGGATTCGGGCATTTATTGGCATAATTCCCCATCTCCATGCACATGAAACATTGAAGTGTAGTTGGTTCATTCTGTGTGTCCCTTCCTTTGTTTTCATCATTAGACATCTTCTTCCCATCATTGCGGCATTCAAATGCCGGATGACCTTCCTTTCCACATTTGAAACATTTAATTGTCCCTTTAAGACAACTCCCTCCTTGTTTCTTTCCACACATTTAACATAATGGAAAGCTCATCTTCTTTTTAGTGTGCTCTTATGATTTTCCTTTGAATTCCATTTTCCTCTTCTTATCAAACCCATATGACTGATGGGTTACTCCAATCTCCATCTCAACTTTGAGAGAACATCGAACTATTTCCTCATAGATATTGAAGTCCCTTATGGCTAAGGCCCTTCGAAGACTTGGTTTTAAGCCAATAAAGAATCGATCGATATTACTCTCTGGTTGGATAATAATACCAGAAGCTTACCTTGCAAGTCTTGTAAAATTTGCTTCATAGGTACCAACAGATTCATCATAATTTTTCTTTAGTTCAATAAATTCTTTCCCCATATTTGTTCGGAGAATATGAGGGATGTACTTATTGAAAAATACGTTCTTGAACTCGTCCCATTCCTTGGACTCAATTTCATCCCTTTGCCTCGTATTCTTAATAAGATTCCACCATTGATCAGCATATCCTTCTAAACGATACACTGCTATGATGAATTTATCATGTTCAGAACATTGAAGAAATGAAAATATATTTTTAGTAGTACGAATCCATTTTTTAGCAACTAATGGATTAGTAGACTCGCTGAAAGAAGGTGGACGTTGCCTCATGAAGGATTAAACAGAATGTTGCTCCTTACTTTGCTCGTTTGGAAGTCCTGCATGATTCATAGCTTGAGAAAGTTGTGTGAGCATGGCTACAAGAATTTTCATTCCATCTCCCATAACGTTTGTTTGCTCAGGGGGACAATCATTTCATTTCCCATCGCATTCCGCATTGACACGGTTCCTTTGGGTTCCAGCCATTGACTAAAACCAAGAAGAATAGTGTGAGCAACACTAATTATAATATAAAAACCACATAATGAAGAATAAAATCTCACACTTATGGTCTTATCTTAGGTTATTCATGGTCATTTATAAAAAACTAAGATTGTGTTCTATGCTTAGAATTATACTTAGGGTTCTTACTAAGGCTTTGACATCCTAGTTTCCAAAGGTTGACTATACCTTTCCTATGATACCAACTATAATGACCCATATATTACATACATTGTTATTACTTCAAAATTGAAGCATACTTATTAAAACATATAACAAAACCATGAAAGGACCGTATAGGTATAGTGTCATTAGAAACTGGGAAACATAAACAACTGGTTCATAAAGCGTCTACACTATCTCCCATTTATTTCATCATATCTATAGTCACTTTTGGCATATATTACTTAATAACCATATTCCTGACCTGGGGAAAGAAAACATACAAAAGGGTGAGATCAAATACTTAGTAAGGGTAAACAAAAGAAATATCAATCACATCATATTCATAAGAACATAACATTTTGGAAATCTTAACCTGCAAAAGAGAGCATAATTTCATAACATGGGAAAAATCATAGTAGTGAAATGAAATCCTAATAATCATAACTTAAAACATGAAACTTTGTGGCATACACACATAATAATAGAGAATCATTTGTTGTTAGTCAAGACTCATTTCCAAGACTATCTTAGTGGGCAAAGACCATTTCTGAACCGAGTTCACTCCACCTTTCAGTCATGTTTCACTGAACCGGTTTAACCTGCCATTCTAGCCATGTATATCTCATGAGATATAAAATCTTTACCCAATGCATTGGAGGGAGATATAGGTCCCACCCATCTCATAATGATACCATTCAAATGTGTGCCATAAAATCATACATCATACATCATATCATAACCCATGTAATAAAAATGGGATTCTTAAACAACATGACATCATAAATCAATTCATATAAGATAATGGAATAAATAAAAATAATTCCATCACAACATAATCAAATAATTGTAATAATTGGGATAGAAACAGAACCCTATATTATCTTAGATGGAAAATAATTTTGATAAAACACTTGAACTCCATTCTTGAGGAAAATATCATTTTTACTTCAAAAACAATTTTCCTTTCCTAACATGTCATAAAATTTTAAACTAAAAGAAGTTGGTTAAAAATAAACATCAAAACATGTAAAGTATGCTTCTTGGAAATAATGTTTTTAAAATCCATTCATTCCGTATAAGTTAAACAAACATTCTTCTCGTACTTTTGTCGGAAAAGTCAAAAAGTACCTCGTACGAATAATGACAAAATATTCCTTTCATATCATTTACTAAAAACTCACCTAAGGGTAAAATTGGATTTAAAAATTTTTAGGTGGATGGAAACAACATTACATATCTAGGAAACATGGATGTGGATGATAAAATACACCCCAGTAAATACCAAATTATAAACAATCTCGGATAAAATGTGATTGTGATATTTTCCCTTACCTTAGTTCCGATTTGCTTCGTAACTATCTGAACCTCCTATATAATGATTTAAATAATGTTATTGACTTATTATAGAATCATAATTGTTTTTATGATATCATATATGGACATATTTTATAGCTTCATATTAGTAATATTTCATTACTACATGTTATTCAGGTGTTTATTACTTTTTGTTCTTATGCGTGTTTTGTCGAATAAATTATTATTTTTCTTTCTAGGTTATAGATACCTCATTTAAAGAATGTTATTAGTGTAATATATATCATATTCATTCATTGAATTCATTTATATAATCATTATTAAATGAACATCATGTAGAATGAATCGCATCACATCGTGGAGACGGTATTCCATACGTACACATGAGCGATGATATCGTTCCCATGATCGTGGAATTGTATTAGAGTGTATATATACTATTTCAGAATCGATAATACTTTACAATAATCATATATAATAATTTATTATAACCATTACACCCATCCATGTATGGTGGTGATGGAAAATAGATTACACCACGGTGTGGAGACGGTTTTCCGTACGTACGCACGAGTGGTGGTTTAGTTTTCCGTAGGATGGATAGATGGTGAAATAGAGTTGTTTCATACTTATAATAACATATCAATATATGAGTGATAATGATGTTATTACTTCATAATGATAAAACTAAAGAATAATAAGTCGAAGAAGAAATAAAGATGAATGAATCGGTAACGGGCATTACCTCTTCTTTGAAGCGCCTCTTTGAGATCTCTTATTAGGGAAGTAAAATTGGTCTTTGAAGAAAAAAAGGACCTCTAGGATGTTTCTAGGGAAGTGGGGATGTGAAGTGAGAAGGGTTTGTCCAAGCGTGGAGGCTCAAATTGGTGTGAGGAAGAGAGGGAGTAGGTTCCCTATTATAAGGGAGGAGAGGGGCACCTTTGGAATAACAAAAAATATTATTTTATTATAAACTCAAATTCGGTTTTTAATAGATCCAAATTGATATATTTAAAAAATAAGGTGGGTATAGGTAGAAATCCTCTCATCTAATAGAATTTAGACAAGTTTAGGTATCAATTTGAATCTTATCATTTAGATTTAACATTAAGATTGATAATTTAACTTTTACCATGGCTTCTTGTTTTCATACACTATAAGGTTAATAAACTTACTATATCAGGAAAAACGAACCCCAAGTCGTTTATTATTAATATATATAACATTATATAATTCATCTGGCCAAACCTTAGATTTTTTGGAAAAAAATAACAATTAATAATATAATATTTGTTTTAAAAACTATTTTATGTCAATTTTGACACTATTTAGTAATTGATTTTTGTGAAACTCATAACAGCATTATTAGTCAAAAAAAGTTAATTAAATCAATACTAACATGTTATATAAACCTATAAAATTAGTTTAATTCATAAAAAGTCTCAAATTACATTTATTTGGGTATTTATAACATCAATTATGTCAATATTTCATTAATAAGATAATTACTGCATCATCGTTGTGTCAAAAATAAATTAAATTATTTAATGTCTAAAAATTATAAATAAAATACCATTATGTTTTAAATCTATTTATATTTCTAATTAATATTTATAGTCGAATTTATCTTATGTATAACTCTATAATGAAAATTTTTTAGTTATTAAACTTTGATTTTAACTATTTTAACCCTTCTTTAAATAAATTGATAATAAATCTCCTAATCTAATCCAAGTGGGACTAAATGGTCATATTTTATTCCTAAGGTTGTTTTTGGTAGAATTTAATTTATCCAATAGAATTAGGACATGTGTTAGGGTAATAATAATATCATTTTTACCCTTATCTACCCTATTTACTTTTAACCGTGGTAAAAAAAGAGTAAAAAGTTACTATTCACCAAAAATTATTTTCATCTCATTGAACCACATTTTAGTCCTTGATATTAACCGTGTCTCTCGGATTTTCGAAATTTCAATCACAGAAGTAGTAAAATTATGTTTTATGAAAAATTCTGTTTTTTTAACTACCACTTAGTGGTTTCACTATTCATCAAAAAATGAAAGTTTTTAGAAAAATACCAAAATTTCACCCTAGGATAATTTCGATATTCAGAATCCAAAAATGAAGTCCATTTTGAAAAATAAAATTTATAATATTTCAAAAAGTGGTTATTACTATTCATAACGGCTAGTTTTAATAATATTTTAATAGCATATCATTGTTTAGTGAAACTCGGTATTGCGTATGACACAAGCTATCGAGGAAGGCCGTGATTGCGTGTAAAGCAATCCAATATAGTGTTGTGTGTAGTGAAAGATTCGTTTGATGATTTAAAAACAAAATATTTCTCATAAAAGTCTCGGGTGTTACATTCGCCATTCTACATTTCCATTATTTATCCTCGTTACCCTTTTTACGCACATATAAAATGCTCCCAATCATTTTAATCACTTACAATCGTGTTACTTTCCACAGTTATAACATGATAGAAAATCCTTATTTCACGTTATCCCTTTATCGATTATTTCTTATACATTTATCTTCTTCTCATCCTTCCCTTGTAATCCATAATTCATGTTGAATTCTTTATCGATCTTGATATCACATAAAACTATTTCATCATAGGAGGAAAACATTCATGACACCCACAACCTCAGATATAGTGATTAATTCATTCAGTGAAATGGTTAATTTTTCACTCTGTGTTGCATATGCAATATGAAGTATTAAAAGAAAATTGTTTAAATGTAGGTTCATAATATTTAACACTCTCCAATTCCATATTATTTTAGTTTATGAAACATATCTTCAGCTTAGTTTATTAGGAGGGAAATATATATCGTAGAATATATCATTAAAATGACTCTATTCCATGAGTTCTATTTCTTATTCACCCATAGTATCTTGTATTAATGTCCACCATTGATCATTTTAGTCATTCATATAATACACTGAAAGTTTAACCATTTCCTTTTAACCATATCCCAATACCATAAATATATTCTCCAAAGACTTAATCCATTTCTCACCCACAGTTGGATTTGTACTCCCAATAAATGATGGTGGTATTTTTCTCAAAAAGCAATACATCATCATAGAATCTCATTATAGAATAGGTTTCTCCATCAAGGACAGGTTCTGTGTCATAACCTTATTAATTATTCCTAATATATCCATTACTTGCTCAGTTTCAATACCAATTATATCAGCTTTCCAGGTGCGGAAACCTCTACAATTTCAATGAAAATTGATGTCATTATTATTTTTAAAAAATATTCTAATAAATGGAATAAAATGGATTATATAATAATATTATATATCATAATATATAATCCATAACATACTGAAAAACATAACATATATTGAAAATTTTATTTCTGTGTAATGTTATGACAATAATTTTTTTTTCAAGTTGATATCATTACTTTCAAATCCTTCACAATGTATTATAAATAATGTAAATTATCATATGCCTATCCCCGATATGTGTTAGGTCATGTGCACTAAAAGTACCATTTTCATGTACTCTATTATGGTTATGTTAGTCCTGACACACCTTATTGGCATTGTTACCCCTAGGTATATATTTTCCAGAAACACTTCCACTTATAGTATCCAGCTGCAAATGTATTTATAGGAATGCACACATAATATATAATTTTCCAATATTCTTGGTTGTTATTTTATTCTTCTCTTAAACCTCTATCATAGGGTTTATGTCCCCTAATCTATATTATCTAAATCTAGTTTCCAATGTTTTTTTCAAAACCTACTATGATTCAAGTAATTTTTCCTTTAACTAAGAAGCCAAGATATAGTGAATCATTTTCTTATATTATCATATATATGAGATTCAAATCCCAAGATACTGAATAGATTATTAGTTTTTAAAATCAAGATAACATACAAGATACACATAATTAATTTGGAAAATTAAATAAATAATAACATACGTAACATCTCAAAATATATGAATCTCATTAAAAAGATTTATCTTCATAACATGTGTAATGGAATCGTAATAAGGGTGAGAAGAAATTATACTTAAAGTTGAGTTATGTACAAGATATAATGAATCAATAATAATAAAAAACATGGCATGGTTAATAACTTAGAACACATTCCATTTAAATAAGTGGATATGTCATAATTAATATCGTAAGACAAATAACTGAAACACATGACATTTAGTCATTAAAATCATAATAAAATGCATCAACATATTTAATTATATAAAAATCTCGTGGATATGTAAAATAATACCTTAATATTTATGTTAAATTTTTTTATTATTAGATATCATATCTAAGGAACATGAAATCCTATATCATCCAAATCTTTCACAATATGGTTAAAAACAACTCGTAGAAACCCATTTAATGTGGCCAAGTTATTTATCTCATGAGAACATGTCGATGTGTTAAGAAGATATATAATGTATGATCCCCACCCATAACATCCATTTTAAATCATTCCTCATATAAAATAACCAATTCAATTAATAAACATCATGCCTTATCAAATATAAAAAATGAATTATGAATACATATTTTTCAATACTTTTCCAGACAATCAAATAATTATTAAAGATAACACCATAGGTAAAAATTCTATATGGTTTAAAAAATAATAATATCTATCACTGAAGAATTTGGATATTTAAATAATAATAATAATAATGATATTTTTTTAGGATTAATAATCATTATGGGATGTGGGATTAAAAAAATATTACCTTTACCACTTGGTAGTATCCAGATAAAACCCTTTGGTGAGATAATTCAAATTAGCAAAATAAAATACCATGAATTTTGACTGAACAATTCTTTTAAAAGGAATGGGGTTGTATCTACACCACTATAAAGTGAATTAGTGTATTAAAACAAATAAATCTCAATGGAATGTAAGTTGAGATGAAATAACTTACTTTACATTTCCATTTGGGTGGATATCCTTAAAAATACTATATAATGGTCTTAAACATGTTATTAACATTGACCAGAACCATAATAATAATGATAATATCATATATTATCATTGTATAATGTCTTAATACCCATTTGGTAATAATCATTAATTATTTTCACTATTTTTTGTTTTCAATTTACATGTTTTTAGAGTATGTTGGGACTTGTTACTTTGTGATCTCATTAATTAAATCCTAATTTCATCATATCAATAATATAAAAAATTATTTAAATATCATATATATCCAATAAATATTTATTTATAATAATATATAATATTTCATGATAAAAAATGAATTGCACCATCAAGGGATATGTTAGAATGTACGTACGCATGGATGCTACTTCCATTTGTTTATATTATCAAAAAAATGAAAAGTAAAAGATATCTATGTATAATAAAATCTAAGTATCATATTTGTGTCATATATTCCAAATATTTTTATTGAAATCATAATTAAAATATTCCATGTATATCATTAATGAATCACATTTCTTTGAGGAGGTAGTAGTCTTGATGTCAACAAATGATGTTATCATACTCCAAAAAATGGTTTTTATAATTGTATGTGTTTTATGATGACTACAGAATCATAAAAAAATTATAAATACCTTTTATATATCATATGTAAACTATAAATCCATTAGTACTCTATATTTTAACAGTGGTAAATGGAATAATGAACTATATATGTTAATGAGGCGGTAGTCCTCTGTACACATGAATGATGATTACGTATCGCATTTGACTGATATCTGTGAAATTAGAGGTTAAAATATTTTAAAAAACATAAAAAATAATTTATGATTTTTATGATTTCAAAAAATAATTATATAAAAATAATTTAGGTGTCTGTGGATAAATAGAAATAAATTTTATCATTGGACA
This sequence comes from Viscum album, assembly GCA_963277665.1. Classification (NCBI taxonomy): domain Eukaryota; kingdom Viridiplantae; phylum Streptophyta; class Magnoliopsida; order Santalales; family Viscaceae; genus Viscum; species Viscum album. The sequence goes on from OY728146.1 coordinate 1,791,475,163, forward strand.
ACATAACCTCTTAATCGGGTAACATGTTTTGTTTTATTACAAAGGACATCATTGGTTTGCTTTATTACATATTTTAGGATTATAGGATTAGTTTAGTGATGACAAGAGCTTATTTTGGAGGTGGTTGGGTGATAAAAATGTCTTGATGGGTGTGATTAAGTGGTAGGGGTGAGTTTTATTTTTATTGCGGAGGTGGAGTGGCATTCCTGAAATATTTTAAATGTGATTACCACTGACATTTTACTATTTTAAATTGCTCTAATAAGAGTAAAAATTTTATATAAAAGATTTTATGGTCTATATAAGAATATAAAATGGTATTTTTACAAGTTCATTGGTCATTTTGGTCCTTATGATTAAGGTTTAGTCCCTTGGGAGGATAATTATTATCTTTATTGTTGTAGTTAATTTTTACTACTTTCACTAATATTTTTGGTCAAAAAATATGATGACTATTTTATAAATTATAATTTTTGATGATTAAAAATATGGAAACCATAGCTCTAAATTTAAATAAGATAAGGGTGGAGGTTAATTTAAAATTAATCCCACATACAAGATGCCAATCTGGGATTTTGAAGTTAAATGATCAATAATTGGAATGATTTTAAGTCAACTTTAAATGTAAAATTGAATAAAATGAACTATATGATATTATTTTATGTTAAAAAATTTCAATTTGACTTTAAAACTAATCCAAACTATAATTTAATCAATTAAATAAAAAATATTAAAAAATAGTTTTGAAAAAAAATTTAGAATTTTTCACAATTATTCAAAAGTTTAATAATAATAAAATACTCAAAAAATATCTCTAAACTAATATTTGTATTCATATTTAAAAAATGTTTTTTACTTTGACATATATAAATTATAAAATTTTCAAAAATTGGATTTAAATTTGTTTCACCATTAAAAATAATAAACATTTACTTCTAATAAATATATGTTATTATATATAATATTATGTTAGTATTTATTTTATGACTATAAATTATATTGGATGAATGTAAAAAAATATTATTGGATATATAATATATTTCTTCTTATAATTTTTTTAATACTATTCATAAAAAATAATTTAACATCTAGGTTAATTATTATTATGTTATATAATAATATATTGTTTTTTGATAAAAAATCAATCTTACGTGTAACACAAATTATCTAGAAATAAAGTTCTTACATGTAATGATTGTTGAACCAGTGTTGTTTGTGAAGAAATCTATTCTCCATGATGTGTACATAGTAATATTGTCTTATTGTTTCATATAAAGCAATATAGAAACAAAATTAAATTAATTCAAAATGAAAAATATCATAAACTCTCATGGTGCTAAACATTTATATTCTTTAACCGAGTCATTTTCATTTTCCCCACCTCTCCAAACATTCCTCATGCACCTTCATCAATATTTTATTACTAATTTTTATTAATTATAGTTAATTACATGTAATTGTGGTTAATTATTATTAATGGTGGTTAACTGTGATATTTTTAACTAATTCCCACTAATTTCCACTAACATTAACTATACTTCACTCATTACCACAAATTTTAACTAACTCATTGTCATTACCAATAATTTTTAATAATTACCTCTAATTACTACTAATTTTTAACAATTATAGTACATTTAAAATATTTTTTAATAATTACTGCACATTTCCAAACAGTTTTACTCATTTCCACTCATTTCCATTAATTTTTCCTAATTACCATTCATTAGTGATAATTTTCCCAAATTAGTGGTCATTTTTGCTAATTTTACCTATTTACTGCTCATCTCGGATAATTTTCACTAATTAAAACTCACTTTATCTAATTTTAAATAATTACCACTAGTTTTCCCTAATGTTATCTAATTACTACCCATTTGTTATGACTTTAATGAAAAATGTCTCATTAATGGGGGTTTTTTACATAAAACTACTCATTTTCAATGTTTTTTCAAAAAATCACTCATTGATGTTTTTTAATTACCACTCATTAATGGTGTTTTTACTAATTATATATTAATGTTACAAATTTTATGTAATTAATGATCACTGCAACTAAATTTTGAAAATTCTTACACCTTGTTACTGATTTTTTAATAATTCTTGGTCATTACTATAGATTTTTAATAATCCGCACTCATTACATATCATTTTTATTAATCCCTACTAATAACCACTAATATTGTGTAATTGATATTCATTTACACTAATTTTTACATAATAACCACTCATTTCATCTATTGTTTAATAATTTTCTCTCATTTAAGAAAATTTTAAGTAATTTTTGATCGTTTCCACCAATTTTTACAAAATACAAATTATGTCATTAATTATTACTAAATCCTACTAATTTCCCATAATTTTTACTAAATAATACCCTTTTCCACCAATTTTAACTAATTACCAGTCATTTCCACAAATTATAAAAAATTAAAGTGTATTTGAATATTTTCACTAATTATTAAACGTTTCTACTAATTTTAACAAATTATCACTCATTGACAGTATTTTTTATAGACAAATGGCACATTTTAAGTATATTTTACTAATTAGCACTAATTTTGGATTTTTTTTATAATTACCATTCACTTCATGTAATTTTAATCAACACTCATTTCATTTTATTTTTATTAATTAAATATCATTTTATCTATTTTTTATCAAATTTCTGATCATTTTCACTAATTTATAATAATTACAACACATTTCACCAATTTTTAACTGATTACAACTCATATATTCTAATTTTTAATAATTATTTTTCATTCCAGCTAATTCTAACAAATTTCTACACTTTTCCACTAAATTTAAATAATTATTTCTCATTTCTACATAATTTTTACTAAATATGTCTACTTTTCATTAATTATAACTAATTACCACTCATTTTAATAAATTTTATCTAATTACTACTCATTTCATATAGTTTTTTAATATTTATCGCAATTTTCTATTAATTTCCTCATTTTTCTACTAATTATTGATAATTTATCATAATAAATACTAATTTATGAGAATTTTCTATAATTTTACTAAATACTACCAATTTATAATGATTTCCGCCAATTTTGACTAATATTTATTTAAATTGTTAATATTTAGCATTAATTTTAAAAAAACAAGCATTAATTGTTATAAATTACTAATTACTGTTATTTATTAGAAATTGATAGAATTTTTTTTACTTATTAGTATGATATACAATTTATTATTATATTCTATAAATTAATAATATTTATTTTTCAATTATAAGTAATTATTATTAATAAAAACCACTTACTAATAACTATCAGTAATTATTAGAAATTAAAATCAATTTCTTCCAATTAATAAAATTCATCTAATTCAAAATAAATGTATGTTATTTAAAATAATTACTTTTAATTAAAACTAATAAATGTTAATTAATAATTCTAAATTTTGAAATAAAAAAATTAATTTTGAAACTAAAAAAGTTAAATAAATACCTCAAAAAATAATATTTATGTAGATGCAATACTCAAATTTGTATTCCCTATAAAAATTAAATCTTTTATTTGAAGAAATGAAGTGGAATGGAGAGTGTGGTAGGGGAGGAGGGCTAAAAGGGTGAAGGAATAAAAATGGTTGTAGTATATATAAATTATATTTGTCGGAAGAATAATATTTGTGATGGGACCTTTCGTAATTAATACCCTCCATAATAAGGTATATCTGTTGAAAAAAAATTATTTGCAGTGTGACCCTTCACAAATACATTCCTGCTGATTGTTTATTTGTGATGGAAATTATTTTTTTCTTAAAAAATGATGAATGTTATTTGAGATTGTGTTAAATACCTATCAGAAATACCTTTCCTACTATTTGGAATGGAGGTCTCTCCAAGAGTATTAATGGTGAGAATTTAATACCCTCACAAGAAATCATTAAGATAAAATTATTGGTGATGGGAAATGAGTCTCATTTAAAATAGACCCCTAGTAAAGACTATTTGTGATGGGTGATGGGACAGTCCCAAATAGTCTGTCAAAACACCGCTTTTTTCTTTTAGTGAACTAGCATATTAAATAATAATATTAACATTATGTTATCATTCTGTATAACTTAGTCATTCATGAAATGCACGGTTTCACCAAAACTTGTTATTGGGGTTGCATAAGCTATCGAACATATCCCCACATTTAATTTAAAATTTCTATCTAATCATTAATATTAATAAAAATGAAAATGACTTATTCAATATTTTCCAAGTTTGTTACATTTTTGACCCCTGTTTGAAATTTCATCCTTATAATTATATTAACTTATAAAATAAGTGGGGATATCTGTCCCTCAAAGCATTCTTTGACTCCCCTGTTTATTTACTAACAATATTGTTTTTTTCAAAAAATATTAATTTCATGAATTACTTTTATATACAATACGTGATCTAAATGGTTAAGAATCGTAATTGATAATTCCTCATACTAAATGTTCTCTTCTAGATGAAGTACTTTATTTCTCAAACAATGAGATGAATCAACTACATACATCCATAACATTTAAATATGAACTATGTTTTGTTCTTGGGATAAACTCAAAGGATAATCTACTCAACATGCCACTGATCCTAATTTTTCTCATACTTTATATGATCCAAAAAACTGGGGACTCATATTCCTCTTTTTACCAAAACATAGTACACATTTCCTTGGAGATACAATTAAATAAATTGCCACCATCATCAAATGAAATATATTTCTTCAAGTTATTTCAAAAATGTTTCTTCCTGCTATGAGTTGTACTTGTGTTTCACTAATTCAACTAAACTTTATTTGTCATTTCCTCTCCAAATCTGGACCCATCTACTGCTTCTCTCCCATGTCATCCCGAAATGATAGTGTTTCACATCACTATCCATATTATTCCTCAAATGGTTCTATATGTATACTAAATTAAAAATAATTGTAAACCCAAAAAAAACTAATGAAATATATCAGTCCTATCATACTTAATAATCCATTGATCAAGAATGAATCATATCTTCTGGGGTCAGAATCATTCACTCAGATTTTCTATCAGATTGATAGTGAAAGGCTATACTAAATTTCAATTCAGTTGCTAATGAATTCTCAAGTCTGTTACAAAAATTATATGTGAACCTGAGATATGGGTCTCATACAATTGAGAGATGAAGAAAATGTAACCATAAAATATTTTTTAGAAACTATTGATAAATATGATCTAAAGGAATCATATCTACAATTTTATGTAAATGCATGAATTTAGATAATCTATTATCAATCTCCCAAATTACATTGTCACTTTGATATGTCATTCGTAACCCTACCATGGAATCCACCGATATTTTCTCCCATTACAACTTTTTATTAGAAAAGGTTGAAGCATCCAATTAGGTAATTTTCATTATGATTTATCCAGAAAATAAGTAAAAAAGTTAATGGTATATCTAGAAATGTCACTTTTCATTCCATCTGACCCGTAATATTCCTGAATATCTCTATACATCTTAGTGTAGTATGATTAATTGATGATGGATAACTATGATTTGCACTGAATAAATCATTTCTCAACTAGGAATCACAAGGAAACATAATCATTTTTGAAATCATAAAACACCTTCTTCTAAAAAACATGTAAACATACCCATCTGAATGGATTCTATTTTTTTTCAAATCATTGTCCTCCTTCAGAGCCTGGTAAATTATTTATGACATATTAAAATAACATGTATCATGAAATGAAACATAATATATCCCTACATACATATCTTGTAGGAAAAAATACATCAAATCAAAGGCCAGAGGGTCATGTTCCAAACATAAAATTATAAAGGTTCCATTACTTTATTTACTGAATGAATTGCACACATTTTTTACAACGATGGTAGTGAATCAAAAAATAAAAATCCTTTATTAATTCCACCCATCATCTCTATTTTATAATTATATTTTTCAGAATCAATATATAATTAAATATTATTTGATCAATATATATTTCACACTTCACTCCATAAAAAGTATGCCTCAAAATGATGAAATAAAAAACAGAATTTAATTCCTAATCATGAAGAGGATAATTTAACTTATGAGTCCTTAACTAACATGATGATTATGAAACTAAATTTTCATTATACATTAGTAAAAAACCAATTTCTTATAATGATTCATTAGTGTAGATAAAAAAATAACAATTTCTGGAAGAAAGTGTCAAAACTAGAGCATTAACCAATCTCATTTTCAGTTCCAAAAAAACATCACATTCTCCATTCTAGATGATCTTAACTCGTTATTATCATAAGTTAGTTTCTCTTCTATATAACCAATATAAATATTCCACAAAAATCGCGTAATAAAATTACAATCTAGAATAACTATGACTTTATGTGACATTTCTATGACATGTAATCTCTTCAAAAGATTTTGTTTTATCATAGTCAATAGTTATTCCATTTTTGGAGACAATATGTCCAAGGATTGAAATATTCTACAAAAATAATTCACTCTTACTAAGCATTCCATATATTTTTTTCTTTTTAGTGTATCAAAAAAAATATTTATGTTTCATTCACATTAATCCTGAGTTTTAGAATATACCAAAAAATCATATATTAACAAAACCAAAAGTTGATCGAAACACCAATCTGAAAACCGAAAGAATAATATGTTCATAATATTTATAAATACAGCTGGTTAATTTGACAACCCAAAGGGTTTAAATAATAACAAATAATGCAAAAATCTCATCTCAAACACTATCTCTGTAATGTCACCTCTTTCACCATTTAGATGATAGTACACATAACACTGATCAATCTTTTATAGACAACGAGTTATATGATTAAGATAAATAAAATTCATCACTTTTATGATAATGATACTTTTTAAAAAAGTTATTTTATTCAAGTATCTATAATTATGACAAATTTCATAGAACCATCAATGTTTTCACTAATAAAATATGTGTACCCCAAGGTGATGTGAAAGGTTGAATGAATCCTTTGTTAACAACTCTTACAACTGATTATTTAATTCTACAAGTTCTTCTTGATCCAGTCTATAAGGGGTTTATAAATAGGGTCATCATTAAGAACTAAATAAATTATAAATTCAACATTCTTATGAGGAATAACATCTATGAATTAATTTGGAAAAAAATCAGTAAATTTATATACTACTAGTATGTCACTAATAAAATAAATTTATTTCATTTTTAAGACACAAGATATATAATTTTGACTACTATATTTAATAAATTTCTTAACTTCATGGTATATTATCAAAGGCATGAACTAATTGAATAAAACTTTCTTAGATTTACAATCCATTATAGTATGATAAAATAAAATCCAATCAACCAAAAATTATATCAAACTTCACTATGGTCATTTCAATATGATTTTCGGGAAACACCTTCCCACTAATGGTAATAATATAACTCTAATAAATTTTTGGTTCATTAAAATACACAACTGGAGTGTTTATCGAATGTTATATATTCTATTCATGAGTTTATATTACCTATTTACTTGCAATTTCTTCAAAATGAATGAATGCAATTATATTGAGTTAAGTAGGGTATTGGAATATTTTAAATAAAATAGGTCATACCAATGAACACATCATTTTATGGCCCAAAATCAACTAGAGTAGTAGTGAAATAATTTTCCACAACCTTTTTCGTTCAATATTTCTAGTTTTACCCTTGTTAATAAACATTACAAACACATATAGATAGTTACATAACTCATTTTAAAAAACAATTTTTTGGATATTTAATATATTATTGATCATATCCATTATATTCCTGATCTATATGAAAAATACTACCACATTAGAAGAACATCATATAAATTGAGTGAAATTTTTCATGTTGCATTTTACAAAACAGATCATATGATGGGAATATATTGTTCATACCTCCATACTTATTTGAATAATTGTTTACCATTTCTATCCAACTAGACCACTTCATTTTCTTGTTCTCAAAGGACACATGATCATAAAAAACAAAATTTCAACCATATTTTCAAACTGAACAAGTTTATCATGTATTTTAAATTCACGAGAAGCTAATTCCCTTTAATATATTGTCTAAAATCCTGTATAAGACCTATTTATCATACTATCAAGCTCCTTGATAAAATTTTGGATGTACCTTTACAATCGAGTAATGTTTTCTTCATATGCATCCATATTATCTTCCGCCCTTTGTGTCAATTCCAATCAATTTGTTTCCACCCTACGTCAAACATCTTTCATGAAATATTTATCATGGATTTTTTTAAATTCATTAAATTAAAAATAATAAATCTATTAACATTCTTTTATATTATTAAACATTGACCACCACTAGTCATCTTCACCTTCAAAAAAATAAATTTCAAGTGGTATATTTTGGTGATCTAAACATCCAATGACATTCAATATATTTTATAGTGCATTAATCCATACATCGGATAGCAAAAGGGCAGATGATCATCCAAATGATTGGGGATATTGTACCATAAATTGATCCACTATCTTCATGTTCCTCTATGGTAGATCATGTTTCTCCATTACACACTTTACAAAACCATTCATATCCAAGTTTTACTAATGTGTCACTATAAAAAACTTTTTAGTTGCAATTCCAACCATATCAGAATATTGATTTAGAAGGATATATTCATCTCTATTCCTTCCCATTATTGATTATGTGTTTTGTATGCGGAAAACCATTCTGAACAAATATAGATTAGATAATAAAACATTGTAATCTTCAATTTCTATATTAATTAAAAATACCCATAAAGTGAACTATTTCAAGGTCCTGATACTAATATTAACCTAAAATCTAAATTTATACATGCGTTTATATTAATAATATCTATAAATACATGTTCTTAAACATAACAATTTATAATTTCTTTATACAAGAATTGTCATTACTACAAGACTAGGGATATTTTTAGGGTTTGAGTACCAGAAAATAAGTTCATAATCTATACATGAAAAACCATATATTAAAAATTAGATACTCTCAATTAGTATCCATTTTTATGTGTTTACCGGTGCTTACCACTCTTTATAAGAGGAATGTGGATTATGCGAAAATTAACATCTTGAATAGAAACTAGGTTAGTTCACCGGATGGATTCCCAGGATTTGTGACCCTTGATATTTCCTTTTCCCATGATAGCAGATTCATTCCCTTTATTAATTCAATTCTCATTCTCAATCGAATGATTTTTTTTGATGTCATTAGTTTAAATTAGGAATCATACAAACTTATCATATTAGGGTCATCCTTAGGTGTGTTCTTGGGTAAGGGGTACAACATGGGGACTCAGGATCATGGAATAACAGAATGATTCTATTAAAATGTTTGGTTACGTGAAATACCTGTGAAATAAAAAAGTATAATATGGAATATTTGGAACCAAGATATTCCAAAAGTTGAACAGGTGAAGAAAAAAAGGTTATTATTGGCATATACATTCTTATTCTAAATTAATTTGAAATTAGAATAGGTCGAACATCACTTCTTTTCTAGTGACTGGGATACTTTTGTGTGGAGTTATTTGTGTGAGTCCTTTGGGCATGAAGGTCAAGCATTTATTAATTCCACTTTCTATTAGCCTTGGTTCTTGGGAACTGAAAATAATCTTTTTGAGTAGAAAGAGATGGCAGCGCTACTTGATGTGGGCTATTATAGTATCTAAACTACTATAAATCAAAGCTAATATAGGGGAATGATTTGTTCGTGCCTTTCCATCATGATTAGAGTGAGGTGTATTAGGAAAAAACTTGTATCCATCATCAAATAATAAGAGGATGTTCCTTCACAAAGAGTAATTATGTTGGTTAATTCTTTTACTCACACCATAGAGAGTTTTAATAGATAAGGCATATGGGTGATGTGTAATCCTCCAAGAAGTGTATTGAAACTCAATTTAGACGGGTCACATGTATATATATTTATGAGTGGGGGTGGGGTTGGACCCTCAAGAAGAAGGGATACTGTAATTCTGTGATTAATTTGGAGTGGTAGATTCCATCATTATAGAGGCTTTTGCGATGTTGAAAGATATCGATATTTTTCAATTGTAAAACACTATGTTAGATTTAGTTGAAACTGACCTGAGTATTCTCCATGGTTCGATGCATGGGAATGTCCAAATCACATAGGCCATTGGCTATATCTTTCTGAAATGAAAACATCATCTAGACCTGTATGTGGTACATATCCATCCCTGGAACAAGGGTAACACAATTTCAGATTTCTTGGCTTCTTGGATTACTAATGGTGATCAATGTTTTCTGTTTTCCATTTTGGGATATCTACCACAGGAAAGTGGTAAAATTTTTAGGGAAGATGTAGTGGGTCCCCATTACATTATATGTCCTTAATTTTGTTTAGTATAGGGAAATTAATAAATTTAATTAATAATAAAAAGTTAATGTCTAACATAATAACCATAAGTCGACTCCCATAACCAATGGTTTGGATGACTTTCATAGACACATACATCAGTTTTTATCACTAAACTACTAGAAATTGGTTTACGACATAACCAAACTTCATTTTGTACAGGAAAAATTCCATAATAGAAAAATATAAAAGCATGATCGTTTCCACTTCTCAATCAAAAAGTTTCATTTTTACTCGTAAAAAAACATTACATGTTATTGAAATAGTCATTCTATTTTCACAACACACTTTATATAGAAAAATAAATAGAATAAGATATATAAGTATTTATTTTTCTTTTGAAATCATGATGTCATGTGGAGGAATTCCAATTTTAAATAATGGTCATAGTGGAGTAGAAGTTGATTTCATTGTATGCATTTAAAAGAACAATCCTTTTTTCATTTGATAAAAATGTCATATGTTTCATACAAAAAATGTTAGAGGATTATTTTTAAAAAATCATTGAATGAAATTCAAAATAGGAATTAAATGTCAATTATAATACATTGATATCCATATAAATACACATACTAAAAATTATCAAAAATATTTAAATGATGGAAAAAAATTTTAAATAATATCTTAAAATGTGTAAAAAGTGAAATTTAAATCAAAGTGTCCCATACCGCGTTGCAAATTTTGAATCATAAGCCCTATGATGGAATAAAATTTATGAAATTATTAAATAAAATGAGAATAAATATTTTCATTATATAATATTTAAATTATTATGTATATACATCTCATAAAATAAGGTGGGTGTATAACATCAAAACATGGCTCATTGAAAAAAGATTTAGATGAAGTCTCTTACCTTGAGTCTGACATGCCATGTTTGAATTTATATTTCAAAATAATAATATTATGTTAATTGTTTAAATTATTTTGAACATTTCCAAATTTTATTATTATTTTTATTTAACATACTACAATGTTTTATATAATATTTTAATAAATTATGTTTACCTAAGATGTTTTGACCATATTTGGCTTATGTGTCAAATTAACATTGGTAGGTTTACTATGGTAAAAGTTTTTATTATTATAAAATATGAAACAATTATCATGACATAATCATTATATTTATAAATCAATTTCTTTTTTAAAACCAATCTTGTAATACGGTTACAAATAATGAAAAAATGTTACAATCATAGAGATGGTAGGTCACATGTACAGTTGATGAACTTTCCCAATTTTCTATGATCACATTAAAAAAAGGTATGAATAATTCATCATTAAAAAATGATAATTATAAATAAATATATCAATTAAAAATAATTATATATATATTTCCTTTAATTTTTGAGGAAAAAATAATAATCACTTCACTTGGAAGAGGCGGTAGCCCACACATCCACAAATAATGTTATCATTTTTCAGTGTGTGAAAAGGTAAGAAGAAAGTTATATATTATATGCATATGACGATAATTATTTCATTAATATAATTAATATTTTTATTTATATCATATAAATATGTATATTACATGCCCTTATTACCTTAATTTAACATGTTTTTTTTGAAAAACTCTTCACATAGCTTCATGAGGTGGGAGTCCACCATACACATGAGCGATGTTATCATATCCCCTACGGTATGAAATGTAAAAATGGTGAATATGGTATAATAACTAAAGAAATATTATTATATTATTAATATCAAAAATATAATATATATACCATATTACCATATTAATTCCCATCCATGGGAGGTGGTAACGAATGAAATGATTGACATTTATTTGGGAGGTGGTAGCCCTCCGTTCACATGAATGAGGATTTCAAAACCCATTTGGTAGAATTATTCATGGGTGTAGGTTATATCGTTAACATAAAAAAGTACATTAAATTTAGGGTACTATGGTCATTATGTAATAATGTTATAATCATAATTTAGGTTAGGGATAAAAAATAAAACAATAGTGTCTGTCGATGAACTTTCTTCTTCTTCAAGTAACATCTTTAGTTTATACTAAAAGAATTATTTGGTTTTATTTATATCCATTAAAGAAGTTAAATCATAATGTTAGTTATGTTGGGAGTTTTTTTATAAATTTTATGGATAATCCAAAAGTTGTTATATGTGTGTACAATGAGTGACAGTGAATTCCATTTTTTAATTGAGGAATAGTGACATTGTTGTATATACGAAAAATAAAACAATATTTTGAGGTATCCATTACATCATTTACCTAAAATATTGAATTTATTTTCATAAAATACGTTATATGGTCAACATACGTCAATAAATTTGTTTTAGGAAATTTTTATATTTCATTTGGCACCTTAATATTAATGTTTATCCAATATGGATATTTATTTTACCATAATATCTATAATTAATTTTAATTTTTTCAATATTTTTTTAAAAAAAACTAATTTTAGCTTAATAGAAATTATAATTTTTTATTATTAAAAATATATAATCAATTATTAAAAATTAAATTCACAGACGTGGAATAATTTAATTTAAGATTAGTCTCATAAATGGAATGAGAAAACATGGATTTAAATTGAAAATGTTCAAACGTTTATGATTTTTTTATCCAAATATAATTTAAAAATTATTCCAATGAAATAAATTTAATTAATAGATATATAATTAATCTAGTATAACTTTAAATCTAAATAATAATGTAATTTAACATTTTAAATTATTAAATGAAAAAGAAGTCTTGAATTAAAATACAACATTTTTCACAATTCGCCAAAAAATTAAACTTCTCTAATAAATGAAAAAAAAGTATTCTGAAGTGAATTTTGATAATAATATTTCATTTTTTTAAATAATTTTATAAATTTTAAAACATTAAAATATTATTTTTTTACGCCAAAATGTGATGAACCTACTATTTTGGAAGAAATCAATTTTGTAGAAAACATTTCATTCTCTTTTAAATGATCCTTGTAATTTTTAAATGATAGATATATAATTGATATGGTAAAATATATATTTCCATAATATATTTTTTCATATTCCTATATATAAATATAACAACATGGTGATACCCCCCATATTAAATAATAACATTGATAATGTATTATTTTTCAGCTTAACTCATCCTTGCATACAATGTACGATTTTGAAGAAAACAAATGTGACATGTTGAATATGATCTGAAACATAGCGTCCATATTAATTTTAATTTATATCTAATTATATATATTAATAAATATGAAAAGACTTATTTTATCACTACCATAGTTGTTATAAGTATCATTCCCTTACATTGATTAGGTTTTTTGTATGATTCTTTGCGAGTTAGTTACCTAGAAACACTTAATTTATGTTTATATTTCCTTTATAATCATGTCCATGAATATTTTTAAATAAATTTTTATATACTAATTTTTCATATGAATAATTATTATTTTAAATTAATCTACAGTATCAATTAAATTTAAAATTTTATTGTACTATAACACTATAATGGGTACATTGTGGTGTTATTATGATATTGTTAAACTATATTTATAATGCTGAAATTATTTTCTCTTATAGTAAAATGATAATTCCTATTTTCATGTTAAATTTATTATAAGTGGATGAGACTTCATATCCTAAAGATAAAAATTTTAAATATTATTTATTTGACTTAATATTGATAGAAACTCTATGTGGAACTCTTCATATTAGAGTTTCATTAAATATAACTTATTGTGAACCAGTTAAATGATTAATAATCACTAAAACCATTATTAATTCATATCATGAGTCAGAAATCTTGAAAAACACCCAGAAATTGGGATGAAATATGTTCACAGTGAATTTGGGTATGTTTGGTACAACACAAATGATTTTTTAGTCATTAATTCTTTATAAAAGGATTATTACCTTCCATATTTAGGGAAGTTGGTATCTTATCCCATTGATTGAAATGAAATTATAAAAATAAATTCCATGTAAATGTTTTTTGGATGAGTATATTTCATGAATTCAAAGAAAGAAAAATTATGAATATTAGTTAATTAGACTCATATATAACTACCTTGATAAAATATCTAGACCTAGAGATTATATTACACAGTAAATTTTCAAACGTGAAATCATTGATCTTAATTAAAATATATTTCAACATAATTATTGACATATATATTATTCTATGTAACAAGTAATAATAGTTATTTACGATTTGTTGATTGAAAAAATAGATCCACTATTTTAATGATTGAAATATTAAAATAAATAAATATTCAAAAGACCATGAAAATAATATTTATTTATTTTTCAAAAGAATAATTATTATGATATGAGGTTTGGTAAATATAGAGGGGTAATTTCATACTAAATTATTGAGTTAACTGGGAATGATATATTAATTATTATTTAAATAAATCATTATTTATTTCCGTAAAACTTTCATTTATTATATCCAAAAGAATTTTCTTTCAAAAAATTTACCAAAAAAATTAAGTTCATTTTCAAAATAATAATTATAATCTTTTTATTAGATGTGGGGTTCACTAAGAATTATAAGAAAAATGATGTGAATATTTACATCAATGTATTCCCTATCCCATAAATATAACTACAGGATTGTCTCAATTCATTGAAAGAAGATGGAAGTGGTTATTATCTTTCACAATGCACAAAATAATCCTCCCAATATAATTTCCACTCAATGTTGAACACCTCTATGATTTTATCTTGATCTTGAGATAATCTTATGATCCATCATATTTTTTGGAATAATTTTATTATAAGAATATCTCCATAAAGAATTATTCTGTTCTAATTTATAGAAGTGATGAAAGAGAATTGATACCCTCATGAGAGCACTCTAGTACCCTTAGTGATGATTTGTGATTAATGGAGGATATGTGGATAAATGTTAGAGGGATTATACATTGGATCCTCTTGATAAAAATATGGAATAACTCAAAGGGATGATTGATCAACTAATAACTTCTTCGAATAAATAATCTCAATAACAAGGTTATTCTTATTATTAAATTAAAAATAAATTTATCATGGAAAGACTTACTATATGGTTATATGATTCTTTTTTCCATATTATATTGGTGTAATCATGGACCATGTTTTTAATCATAAGGTTCATATTATTTATCTAATGTATTTGACAAAAACCATTCATTGTGGATCATCCATACTAGCTTCCACGATTGCCGGAACCTTCATGTGTTATCTAAGATGTCATGTTAAGTTTTATAAATATTTATTAATTTATGATCAATTTATTCATATTTTTATAGTTTTCTTATTTTTAGTTATATATTATTTAATCTAAAAATAGATATATATTCTTTTTTCATCTTGATCAGTCAATAACTGGGTTAAAAACTAATGTTGACATTCCGAATAACCAATCCATAGTACCTGAGGAATATGTTCGGATAATATAAAACTGCATGTCATTTATCCCATATGTACTTGCAGTGTATCCATATTATTTTCACTAGGATAATGATTGAATTAATTCTAATGTTTGGTCAAATGGAAATTTAAATCAGTGTCATTGAAATGATTTTTGTTGATCATATGATATTGGTACATGGTTTTATGGATTATAATGTTTATAACATGGGTACATTCCATGTATTAAATGTTATTTCATAAAGAAATTAATATATCTTATGTGGTTAAATACACATCATGTATGTATTATATGACATGTAGGTAATCATGGATATTCTTTTCATAGTTTACATGATGTGTATCAGGTATTAAAGTCATGTACCTCAAACAGGACTTTGAAAAAAACACAGTTGAACCATATGCATGTATCAAATAAAAAGGATGAAGAAAAGTACATTTTATGTAACTGGATTATATGTTTTTTGTTTCTCTCAATAATTTATTTTAAAATAAAAATTTATTGATTGAATTATTAATCAGGATAAAATATAATTGTTCTATTATTTTAATATACACGACATGTAATAGGTTTATAAAATATTAAATTATTTATTAAATTTTGTGTAATATTTGAAAACACACGCCATTTATGTTCATTATATTTAATGTACTCCACATGTATTAAAATAATTACATAACACATAATACAACATATTTTCATGTTTCATTTAAGGGAAATAAATTCCATGTAATTATATGATAAGTCATGTATACTATATGTTCTGTGAGTGCATCATAAACATGTAGGACTTTGGTGAGTAGTTCAAAAATGTACTTTTTATTTCCCTACACGTAATCATTTTGTAATTTAAAATTTTGAAATACAATTTATTTAATTTATTTTTAAGTAACAATGTGGGATGTGAGACTCCAAGCCAATTTGGATGGACATAATATAATTGAACATATCAATTATTAATATAATTTATTAATTCATGTAATTTATTATAATTAAGAACAATTGAAATTAATGATAATTTATAGAATTATAGTTTATTTCTTGTATGTGTCTGGTGATGATCATGAATGACTAATGTATCATAATGATTTATTTAAATTTAATTATTCGGGTTTTATTATTATTATATTAAAATGTTGATATTTATTTCATTTATCCCACTTCTATTTTTTAATTCATTAGTTACCATGGATTAATTTTTATAAACCCCCAAAAACCATTCCATTATAACCCCGTACCTACATGTGTGTATACATGTGTAATGGATGTATCTCTAAAGAGATGAGGTGGTTTAGTTTACAAGTTGAGGATAAATCAATTCAAAATAAAAAAAGGTTGACGGTGGAATGGTGGAACTCAATCTATGTCTAGATTATTGGGTTTATTCCCCCCAAAACAATAAATTAATTTATTTCCCACTTAATTAATCAATCGTTTGGATGATAATTATCAATTTAATTTCTATATTTCATGTTTTTAAGGGTATTTTTAATTATATGGATTCTTTATCATGATCACAAACAGTTATAAATTAAATGGCTTGAATGATGGAATTAACAATAAATGGGTTATGTGTGGGTTGATTTTATCAAAGGAATGGTAAATAAATTTTTTATAAGAAAATGTATATTAAACAGACATTTTTAATCCTTAGATTTAAAATCCCTCAAATAAATATTATGTAAAAAATTATTTCTAATACTTATGATGGGAATTAATCCAAAGATGAGTGTACTGGTTTGGGAAATCTTGCAGTGGATTAAAATTATTAGGATGTTCTAACTAATTATTGGGACTAAATTAACAGAGTTATTATGGATGGTTTACTTATAATGAAGGAATTGTTATAGCTTATATTCAAGTGTTAAAGGAATAAAAATCACTATTTTAGGATTGGGAGTCCACTCAATAAATCATTAGGCTTAAAACAAGAAATTGTAAATACAACATACTATAATACCATTGAATAAATAGTTTGGAACATGTATTGTTTATGGAAAGGGAAATATTAGTCAAGTACAAAAGAATGTCTATATTATTAGACATTCTTATTCTAATGGTGATAACCCTTGGGGATTGACAATATATAGGGGGGATAATCATTAAAGGAAATTACATCTTCTCAAATATATTTTCTAATCAATAATAGCTATATATCTCAAATAATAAATTATTATAATAATATTTAATATGAATCCATAAAAAATCTATGATAAATCTTTACATTATTGAATTTTCTCACTAATATAATTCGTAGATGTTATATAGTATTTTATACATAAAACACATAGAAGATAATATTCACTATTTATTGGAGTTGTTTTACATGATAATCCCTCCCAACAAGTATGAAAAGGTTAGATGGAATACATTAATAAAATCATATAATATACTTCTTATATGTGTTTCCTAATGCTATCATATATTTTTGATGAACTAATTATGATGGATTAGGTCATGGATGGTTATAACTTGAAAAATCATCTCAATGAACATGGAAACGAGAAGGAGATGACTAGGATAGATTATATTATTATTTCACTATACCAGCATGAACCAAGAAACTTATTAAATTACAAGTGTCCATGTCTTCAAAATTAATAATTATGTTTATCAATTATCCATGTTCGGTTTTAATATATAAAATAATTTATCCTTTAATATGAAATTATCATCCATTCCTCCAAATTCTCCATTTTTTTCCATAACTATATGATGAAACACCAAGATGATTTTCTCATGAATATTTTAACTATTAATTTCTAATAATATATATATAAGTAGATACATGTATATCCACACATATTGTGATAAAACTACTATAATCCTTTAAAATATCATATTTGATTTAAGGCTAATGATACCATTATAGTTATCTTCTTTGAAAAAAATCATTGTGACATTAGTGATGATGAGGCTATTTGTTTATCATATAGTAATAAAGGACATTGGAATAAAAATGAAACGAAATAATAAATAATTAAACAATTAGATCTACTATATTTATATAATGTATTATAATTAATAATTTTTTACAAATTCATATGTATCAAAATATATGTTTAAATATGTGGGAGAAAACATAGGATTCATTTAAGAACATAAAGGCTGCTATAACATTGGATACTTCTTAAGCAATATTAAGAACGATGATTCCATGATTAATTTTGATAAGCTAAAAAAATATAATTTACTTCACTAATTTATGTTAGATATATTTTTTATTATAATTATAATCAATAAATTTATATCTGTGTCTAATTAGAGGAAAAAAATTGATTCATATATAGAATATATGTGTTTATCATATCTAATATGTAAAAAATAGATGATTTTTTCTGGAATCATATATATTTTTAATCCCTAATCATCAATTAATATATATATATATATATAATATTTTTGAATAACTTTATATAGAGATATAATTCATTAACAAGTAAATCTAATAGTGGTTGACATATTTATATCCCCTGGAAGTCTCGTTTGCGTTTGTTCATTATGTAGGCAGAGTAATTTAATATAATGTTTTGGATGAAAAAACATTGTAAATATATGTAAGGACCTTACCATAGTTTCCTAGAGATAGTTCCTTATTTGATTACATTGTTATATACACATGGAATGAGCATCTCTAAGGAATGATCATTTTAATGGTCTTGATGAAACTACATATATACATGAAACCCATTATACATTTTGAAATGAAACAAAACCTGATACAGAACAAAATCTAAGAAAATTCATCCTTTAAAACTCAATAAATGATCTTGTCTTATTAACTTGGGGAAGGAAATACAATTGAAAGGGGTGAGCTCAAACGCTCAGAAAGGTTATGCAATAAAGTTGATGATGTCATAACATAATCATTAGGCATGCTGAATACATAAAAACATGTGCCTTTAAAAAGAACATGAAAATATTATGGCAGGAATAAGAGCTAAGTATGTAATTCCTTAAATAAGCATAATCATGGGTATTCTACTAGTCGAATAACCACATGAACAATAATTATTATATCAGTTCATTATCTAAAAATGATTAAGTAATCATGTTGATATGGGTTATATTTTTTATACGATTAAACAGAAATTGTAATATAAAAGAATTTATTTTATGGAATTAATTAATTTTTGAAATAATTAGTATTTTAATAAATTATTTTTATCAAAATAATTTTATGAATAATAAATGCGTATATAATATTTATGAATTAAAATGTAATTTTTATTATGGTTTGAAAATTGTTTTTTTCAAAACCCTTGGATTTTCAGTAAATGTCAGTTTTCATTTAAAAAGTAAATATTCTGATATCTTGAAAATTATTTAGATAAAATGAATATTATTTTTGGAATCATGACGTTGAAATTACACAATAATTAATTTTTCATAATTTTCCGAGACAACCAACTTTTTGGGTAAAAATTAAATACCGTATAAATAAAATATGTGTTTTATGACATCATAATGTCCTAAAAGGATGTAGTAAACACTATAACGAGAATTATGGGCCCAATATATATTTTTCATTAAATTATTGGGATTTTATATGTGTTTTACTTATTTTATAAATCCCTAGTAAATCCTCTAAAATGTATGATATATTTTATGATTTTAAATTCATTTCTTAAAAATGTGAATCACCTCTAAAATAAAAAGGATAATATTTTAGTATGTTTTTACATTATAATTATAAAATAATTTTCTACACTCCAATTTGGAAAAATTTGTTGTAATAAACCATGGGATGGTTTGTGGGTTTGCGTATTTAATTATTGAGGTTCCAAATCTAAGTTTGTGAAATATTAAAGAATTCCCCTCTCATTTCCTATAAAAACCCACACAATATCCAACATATATTAACTCAAAATCCAATTATAAGGTCCATACACAGTCATCACCTCTCTATAATTCCCCCAAGGTGCCCGAGTCTCCTATGAATCCTCTCTCAAGCCTCATCCTAGCCATTGAGATCACACATCCGAGTAAAGGATTTTTTCCTTTCTAATTTTTGTCATAGTTTCTTTAGGTTGTTATACCATTTTATTCCCAATTAAAAATGTTTGGGTATGATTTTCCACCTCCACAGTACTTCCCTCCTTATGTTTTAATGATGATATACCCCTTTCTCTATCATTAATTCTTTTCGCGTACACCAATTACCATGCTGAAATGCCGTAAAGAATTTATCTTTATTTATTTCCATTAACGATTTATCTATATTATGAATCTAAATTCAATAGAATATATTGGGATATTATGTTCCATGATTCTTGTACTGAATATTTCATTTATACAAAAGATTATATACCCATTTCTCTCTCATCAACAAAATTTACGAATCTCCATATAACTTTGTTATGCTGTCAAAATTGCATGATGATTTTTCAAACCAAAATCATTGTGTAATGAATACCATACTCATTTATCTATTGAGGGTATTCACATTTATGCACATAAACATATTTAATAGTACTTATATGTATATTTTATACATTAATTGATCATTTTAAAAATTATGATGTTGAATGAAACCATGTTATATGATCTTTGTGGGAAACTTAAGAATAAGATTGAAATGAATATGAATGGTGTGCCTTGATAGCACAGAAATGCATTGGGTAATGTTTAGTATCATTATAAATCATGTTGGGTAGGGGTTTACCTAATTTCATTAATTAAAATCTTCCATCATGTTGGGATAGGGTTTTATCTGATCCTTTTATATTAATGATGCAGTGTTTTAAGTTGTGGCCACATTTCTATGTTATGATAATCATGATATATCATGACTTCACGTTCATGTTTCTATTGTGCTTCATTGATGTTCCCATTTCATAACATATATTTAATTATTCATTTTATTCCTTGATTACTCCCTTTTTGTCTTTATAGTGCACCATTTTTTATTTCCTTATATTATCACATTCCATGCTATGTATAAAAGAAAATTTTGGTCATATAAAAAAATTATTCAGTAAGGATGTTTTATTTTCTGTCATAAGTTTTCATGTAATGTTCATAATCTGCAAATACACTAGACCATCACATATTATGGGGTTTTCTAGGTTCATTTCTATGTAATATTGCATGTTTAAATTTTTAATAATGATTATGGTTGTTATAGTTGGTATCTATGGTTGGGTTTAGTAATTTTTAGGATTTGGGTTATAAATTTCTAGTGAAAACCTTAGGGATAAGACTGAGTAAAATAAAATAATCCCTAAATTTTGGAAAGTATTGAGTTAGTTTTGTATCCATCAAATACCCCATTTTTTGGATATGAATTTTTATGGGTGGATCTGGCACATATGTATCTAGGGGTAAACCCAAAAACACATCTTTCAGATAGACTTAAATGGGAACTGGTACATGAAAATAGGCCTTTCTACACTCTAGGTTCAAAACTCCAAATATATATTCTTTGGTAAATTCATTATCATAGTATTAAGTAATATTAATGGATAAAAAATCCTATAATAATATATTCTAGGACATAGATCATGGATAACATAGATTAAAGTATCGAAATTCATATGTTTTGGCGATAAATGTAATATATAAGTAATAACTTTTTTTTGATTCCATATTATGTGTATAATAGTTTAAAATAATTACAACTAGTTTTCATTTTATTTTAGATACTATCTAGTAATATGCGGAATCAGGCAAACAACTGAAGAGATGGTTGATGTGATGACTGTTATAGTGCGATGCCAAATCCAATGGGAGAAGAAATCCCAAAAATTTTCATAATACACTCTCAATTAACTCAAGGATTGAATATATATATATGGGTCAATAAGAAATTACAACCAACCCTAATATAGAACACATTTCAATATAGAGCATCATGAGTCAAATACCTCCTACTTTAAATGGATCATCCAACACCTCAATTGCTGAAATACTGATCAAATCCTTTGAGATGATCTTCTCCATCCTTCAATGTTACCAAAAGAGAAGGTTCTTTTAGATACTTATAATATGGAGGGTGAATCTGGTCAGTAGTGGGAATTAATAAAAAATATGAATCCTAATAAATAAATCGAGGAGATAGAATTGATTGATTTTAGGAAAATTTATTTCGATAAATATTTTTCCCGTAGCCTCTAACATAATATGGAAAGGGATTTTCTTTCCTCACAAAAAAAGATGATGAATCCATAAGAGAGTATGAAGAAAAAATAATAAGGCTTGCATTATATTCCTTAATCATTTTCATTACCCCTGAATGTAAAGCTGACTGGTTCTTTGGTGTTCTAAAACCTAGAATACAGAAATCCCTAGCGATCTGTGACATTGAAAGCTATGAGAAAATTGTTTGATGTGACGTAAAATTCAAGATGATGATTATAGAATCTCAGGGGTATCATGTGGATAATAAGAGGAAAGTGGACATCAATTTTGGTGGTTCGATGAACAAAACAAATAGTGATATGAAATTCCAGCATCCCACTTTCCTAAGGTGAACGAAGATGCACCCTATAAATTTCTCAATGGGAATGAGGAAATGTATTATGTGTGTAAGAGAAGAGAATCTGGCTAATGATTGATGATGAGAGAAGTCCACTAGTGTGGAAGAGGAAATAAGTGATGTTTTCGACCCTCAATTCATTTTTCATTGCAAAAATGCAAGGAACTTGGGAACATTGCAAATTAGTTCCCTATACCAAGGATATTTTGAGGCAACCAATAACCTACAAGGAAACAAGGGAGAGCATTTTCCATTACTAACTCCAATGTGAATCTTAACAATGAAGTGGTGATAGGTACTCTATTTACACATTCAATAATAGTTTATGAACTTTTTTAATATGGATCATTTAATTTTTTTATATCCGAAAAGTTTACAAGAACAATCCAAACACCACCACAAATCATGAATGTAGATATTTCATTGAGAATGGAAAATGGGGACATTGTTGCATTTCATGAATATAACTCCTCCCGTATCATGATTTTTGGATTTAACATACCAGAGAAACTCTTCACACTCTCACTGGTGTAATTATATGAAATTATTAGCATGTATTATATTTCCCTATATAAAGCCACAATAAACTATCGTGAGAGGGAAATCACTCTACATATGGTGAATCAGCCCCTGATTCTGTACATGTTCAAGGAGGAGGATGAACTTTATTTAGAACCATCATCTCTATGATGGATATTAATTCCATATGAGAATGAGTATATTTTTCAGATGATTGATACTAAGGAAGGAGCCATCCCTAAAGGCATGACTATTGTAAGGGTTTCACTGATATGTTTCCTGATAAATTTTATAGTCTTCCTCCTAGAGGTGATGTGGAATTCTAGACTGACCTTATAACTGGTGCATTTCCAATATCCAATACTCCATATAGAAAGGCTATTCTGGAACTTGAGGAGCTAAAGAAAAAATTATCATTGAATTTGGAAAAATGGTTTATATGAACATGTGATTCACAATGGGGTGCACCGGTCCTCTTCATTAAGAATAAATATGGGTCAATAAGCCTTTTCTTTGATTATTTGGAGCTCAAAAAAATCATGATATAGAACATGTATCCTTTTCCATGAATTGATGAATCTATTGATCAGCTACATGGAGCATAATACTTTTGCAAGGTGGATTTGTGGTTGGGGTATTACCATGTAACAGTGATGGAGGATATACCTAAGATTATTTTTTGTACATGTTTTAAGCATGTTGAATTCATAGTAATTCTTTTTAGACATGCTAATGCTTTTTCATTCTTCACAGAAATGATGAATAGATTCATTATATAATACCTCTACAATTTTTTGGTAGTCTTTATTGACAATATTCCAATTTACTCTATAACCTAGGAGGCGAATGAGGAGTATGTAAGAGCTGTACTAGAGACTATACAAAGAGAAAGAACTATGAAAAGTATAGAAAGTTTGAGTTCTAGTTGAATTAAGCCTCATTCTTGGGTCATATCATCAGAAGAAATGGCATATCTATGGATCCCTCTAAGAAAAACACAATTGAGGGATGAATATACAATTGTGATGAATATCCATAGATTCCTGTGGTTAGATGGATATTATAGCCGATTTTTGACAAATTTCCCATTATTTTCATACCCCCTAAGCAAGCTAACATAGAAGGGAGTCATGTTTTCATGTGATGATATACTAAAAGATAGATTTATGGAGTTGAATAATAGGCTTATCACACCCATTGTGATCAAACTACCCTAAAGTGGTTAGCTTTTTCATATCTTGAGCAATGCTTCAATTTAGGGTATGTGTTGTGTGTTGATGTAGAATCTAAAAGCCAGAGTTTATGTGTCATGGAAGTTAAATATTCCTGAGAAAAACTATACCACGCATGATCTGGAGTTGGTAGGTGTGTTTTTTTGTTGAAAAAATGGATTCATTATCACTTTCGGGAAAAGAGTGAAATATATATGGATCACAAAATTCTCAAATATATATTCACATAGAAAGATCTGAACATGTGTCAAAGATTATTGTTAGAGCTCATCAAGGATTATGATTCATCAATTAATTACAACTGTGGAAAAGAAAACAAGGGGAAGATTCCCTAATTAGAAAGGACCCATCAATTATATCATCGATGATAATTGAAAAGGATCGAATTTTCTTATATTTAATTAATATGGACATAGAAATCCTAAATAAGGGAACATCATTAATCATTTCTAAAATTATTACTCAACAATCTCTTTTAGAAAGGTTAAAGGCTGCTCAAAAAGATGATTCCAGAATTTAGAAGAATGTGGGAACTATCTGAAAATGGAAATACATAAAGATAAATGTTAATGAATATGGAATTGATAGATTTGGTTCAAGACTATGTGTTATATCAAATTTAGAGTTAACAAAAAAACATTTGTATGATTCACATAGTTCAAATTTCTCTATCCACCCCTGAAACACAATTATGTTTCGAGATCTCTAAGAGCATTATTGGTGAGATAACATGATGAAATAGATTTCTTAATATATGTAAATGTTCCTGGTATGTCATCGAATGAATGATGTGGGGCATAAGCCTATGGGGGGTGATACAACCACTTCCCATAACAACATCGAAATGAGAGATCATAACCATTTACTTTGTCAAACGATTTCCTAAGACATCCATAGGAAAAAAATATCTGGGTTATTTTGGATCATAATAAAATGACATCAAACTTAATTGCAATTTGAGAGGATTTCTCATTGGATGCAATAGAACAGATAAACATCAGAGATGTTGTAAGGCTGCATGGTGTAACTCTATTGATAGTATCTGATCGAGATTCAAGAATCACCTCTAAATTCTGGAAGAGTCTACAACATGCTCTGAATACATAGGTAAACATAAATAGGGCTTATCATCCACAAACTGATGGACAAACTGATTGGACTATCTAAACACTTGAGGAAATTTTGACCACATGATCAATGGACTTTATATAAGGATGGGATCAACATATTAATCTGGTTATGTTCTCTTACAACAAAATTTTACACTCAAGAATCTAAATGGATCCTTATGATGCCGTTTATGGGAAGAGGTGTAGAATACCAGCACATTCGGATGATATTGGGGAGAAAAATCTTCTAGGTACAGAAATGGTTGATGAAATGGTGGAGAATGTGAAGACCATCCAAAAGAACATCAATGCTTCTCAGAGTCAACAAAAGAGATATGCTAACAACCATTGACGATACCTATAGTTTTATGTTGGAGATATGCTTTTCCAGTGTATATATTCATGTAAAAGATTGATGAGATTTGTGAATAAGGGAAATCTTAGTCCAAGGGACATCATCCCTTTTGGGATCCTTGATTGCATTGCCGAAGTTGCCTATCAACTTGAACTCCCACCAAACCTATATCATGTACATGATGTATCCCATGTATCACTTTTGAGGAAGTACATATCTAACACATCACATGTACTCAATCTAAATTTTGTAATATTAGAGAATGAAATTTCATATAAAGAGAAGCCGGCAAAGATCTTAGATCTTATGGAAATATTTATACGAAATAAGAAAATGCCTCTCCATAAAGTATTTTGTAGAAACCGCATGTTTAAAAAAGCAACATGGGAACCATAGGATATGATGAGGAAGAGTAACCCTCATCTATTATTGTGTGGGAAAATGAAATTTCGAGTTTTAAATTTCTTAAGGGGGAATGTTCTAACGATCCAAACATTTATGAATAAAATAAAATATCATTTATTTTCATAGGTATAAATAAATAAACATTTTTAATCATTTTAATCATAATTCATCATGAATTAAATAAAACATAAAATATCATGAGAATAATGATATTCATGAAAAAATATGTCAGAGTAGACAATATATGTAAAAATGAAATAAAATTTAGAAATAAAAATATCTATAATCAATGATATAGATAATTAGTGAAAAATCAATTCCAAATGATTATTGGAAACTGAATATTTCAGAGGGAATAAAAGGAATCAAGGTAGTGACTTTCAATACTATCTTTGTTCAATGAAATCATAAAACATTTATCATAAGAATAATGATGGAAACAATATAATATATACCACGTTGTATAAAAAATAAAGGGTTATTATAATTGATGAATAAAACTACTATAACGATATCTTTTAAAAACATTTTGGTGGAAAAAATATTTTTTATTTTGATAAAGAAATTTGGAAAAAAATTATTTGAAAATTACTTTTGAAAAAAATTCCTTCAAAATGTATACTTTAAAAATTAAATAGATGCTTTAATGAAATGAACTCGGTAAATTCATACATGTCATACAAGGTAATAATAACATTCTGTTTGCACTGTAAATGGTTATAAATGTTATTTTTTTTGGAAATAGACATGAATATTACTTTATAAACCATTGTAATATAACAAAATTGACATTTTTTTAACAATCCATTTTATAAAGGTTAAAAATTCCAAAATCATTTATGGAAAATACATTTTCTAAAGAAAAAATGTTCTCTGACTAAAGAATGAAATTATGCCAGGTTTCTTAGAAAGACATTCAAATTATTTTAGTAAAATAGAATGATAAATGGTAATATTAATTTTAAAAGGCCATGAATAAAAATAGTGGATGAATATTTAAGGTTTTATTAGATAATTTTCATATAATTTCTTGTGTTTTTAAATCAGTTGTAAACAATCCCGAACAAAATGAGATTGTAAAGAAATGTCTGAAAGGTTTAAAAAATTGATATGAGAATAAATCAATGAATTAATAATGTGTTTCAAATTTAAATTAATATAAATAAGGTGTTTATACAAAAAATTTATATTAATAATTTATTACACACATAATATGATAATATTAATGACAACAAAAAAGTAATATAACCCAATGAAAAGGAATCATGTTATGAAATTATTTACAACTTCGTAACTTTTAATTAAAATTAACATAAAAGAAATAACTGAAATTATATCTAGAACTTCCATTAATATAAACAAATTAATTATATAATAAATCCAAATGGGTAGTAGGTATACCACAAAAAATAAGTAAGTGGTGAATATGATATTTTTCTCAAGATTGTAAAAAGTCAGATGAAAATCCCTTATACTCTATTTCCATTTGGTTTAAAATCCATTAAATTCAAATATAATTGTTTAAAAATGTTTATAAGTAATTTTAAATTCATATTAATATTTATTATGATATATATTATCTTCTTGTAATATCATATTAACCGTATTTTATTTTGTATGTTTTGACATAAAAAATTTTGTTCCTATTTTATTGAAAATTATTTAATATACTAGAAAATGTAATTTATGATGTAATTATTTTATATATTCAGTATATATGTATTTAAAATAATCTGTAAATTTTTGAGAAATGGGATGAAGTTGTGAGTACAACTCTCTATAATTTAAACCATGTTTTAGTATGGTCGGGTCCTACTAAAATACCTTAAGAGATATGGAAAGGCTGAAAACCAAATGTTTTATACTTACGAGTATTTGGATGTAAAATTTTTATTTTGAATAAAAAATTTAACTTGTTTTGTTGACTTTCTGGTTTCTCACTTTTTCTATAAAGGTAGTTCTTAAAAAAAATTAACTTGGAGGTAAATACAAAAGATTACTTACATAAATTTGCACCCAAATCTGATGATGTTATTTTATTTGGCCATCCAACTACTTATATAACTTATAGTGTCTTCAATAAAAATTCACATACTATTGAGGAAACAGTACATGTTAAATTTTATTAAATAAATCCTTTTGTTTTTGAGCAATATTTACCTATATCCTCTGATGTATTTTCAAAAATTGAAAATCAACAATTGATATTCTTCTAATAATGATAATCCTCAATAAATTTTTTGAAGTATTCACTCTATAAAAAATTTTACACTATTTTTTTGAACAAGTTTATGAAAACCCATGTAATTTTATTCTTAAGAATCATCCTTGTGATAGTATCATTGGTGATGAAAATCAACCAATAATGATGAGAAGTTCTTTAGGAAATTTATAAGATAATTTAGTATTTCTTACACCATATTAACCTCAATTTCATTATTGAGGATTTAGGTGATGAGGATTAGATTAAGGCTCTAAAATATGAACTAATAAAATAAAAAAGGAATAAATTTGTTACCTTGGGTGAAGTAATGAAAGAAACTTATATAATCGGTGTAAAATTAGTCATCATAAGAAAATGTAATGAAAATTAAATCATTTTTATAAATAAATAAATATTAGTTTCTCAATTATACAACCAACAAGATGGAATATAATATGAATAAAACTATACTCTTGTAGATGGACTTAAAGATATTTGAATTCTATTAGACTTTTCAAAGTTATTTGATTTCCAATTTTTTCAAATGGATGTGAAGTGTTTTTTCTTTGACATATATGTTTGATATGATATTTTTGTTCAGTAAACTCATGGATTTGAAGAAAAAAAATATTATAAACATGTTTTTAAACACACCAATGTTTTATATGGTATTTAATAAGACCCTATAACCTAGTATGATAGACATTAATAATTATTTTATAATTTATTAAGGGAACTTCTAATCAAACCTATTTTATAAAGAAGATAATAAAAAAATTATTGTCAAAATTTATGTTGATGAAATTATATTTGGATCAATAATGCAATCTTTAACCAATTCATTTTTAAATCATATAAAATATGAGTTCGATATTTATATGACCAGTGGGTTAACATTGTTTCTCGGTTTTCAAATTTCCCAAAAAC
The DNA here is from genome assembly GCA_963277665.1 of Viscum album. Lineage (NCBI taxonomy): Eukaryota > Viridiplantae > Streptophyta > Magnoliopsida > Santalales > Viscaceae > Viscum > Viscum album. The sequence goes on from OY728146.1 coordinate 1,791,505,162, forward strand.
CATAAGGAATGTATATATGTGTAAACATAAGCATATTAAATATCTTTTTATGAATTATGGATTTGAAAATAATAATTTCATTAGTTCTCTAATCGGTATATTTAATATTCTTGATCTTAATGAAGCTAGACGACCAGTAAAGAAAACCACTTTTAGAGGTATGATAGGAAGTATACCATATCTAATAGCTAGTCGTCAAGACTTAATGTTTTATTTATTCTTTTGTTAATGATATCAGTAAAATATAAAAGTATCCCATATAAAAGTTATGAAAATAATATTTCATTATTTAAAGAGATCTATGGTTTTAGGAGTTTTTTACTCTTCTGAAAATGGGTTTATACTTAAATGTTTTTCAGATACTAGTTTTGGAGGTAGTAGAGTTGATAAGAAAAGTACATATTGAACATGTCATTCCGTAGATGATTCATTATTTTCGTGGTTCTGTAAGAAACAACACTCAGTTTCAATTTCCACAACTAAAGCTAAATATGTAGCATCAGGATGTTGTTGTGCTCAAGTGTTGTGGATGAAACACACTATCACTAATTATAGCATGAGTTTTACTAAAACTCAAATACAATATGAAAACTATAGTGGGATATATTTAAGTAAAAACCCAAACATCACTCATGTACAATGAACATAAATATTAGCCATCGCCTTCTTAGTGATGACACACTTAAAGGACATGTTATCTTAAAATTTAACAGAACACAGGAATAACATGATTACATTTTTACAAATTCATTTCCTTTTGATATATTTGAATACATTAAATAATAAATAGGAATGATAACTATAATTTAATCATTCACATTCAATTTTTTTTTAAAATATCTCCTTATAGTAAGTAAATCATTTCCATATCAAGAGTATATTTCAATTCCATAATAGTTTTTTTTTCGGAACATAATTTTATTTTCAGAATATAATAAATTTTTAGAAGATTATCAACATTTTCTCTTTGATTTTTTAAATTTTCATAATGTTATCAAAATTTTCTAGAATCTAAAATAAGAAGAATAATCACCAATAATGACAAAGCTTCTGATAACTCTGAATGTTACATCTTCTAATCTATTACATATTAATTAAAATTTTATTTTTTGTTAATTAAATTATGTTTTAAAAACATAATTAGATTCAGCTTTCATTAAATCTGAATTGTTTTCATAAAACCAAAAAATGTAAAATCCTATAAAAACATCTTCGGCCTAATCCCAAACTTCATATTAGGCTCGTTTATTTTCCATAGTTAGATTACACAATGTAGTTAAACTATCATCGGAATGCCTATATAATGGATGGACACCCCCCAATACCACATTGATTTGTTGATAACACTACCCAAGATGATGCCCTCACTCAAAGCCTTCATTCTGAAATCACCATCCTTCCTTATTTCCTAATGTCTCTATAAAACTATTATCAAACTTGAATTCCAATGCAAAAGGAGCATAAAGATTGGTTCATTTTGTAGGAGAGGTTATTTGATTAGAATTTATTACTTATGTATGATTCTATAATAAGATATATCATAAAATTACATATATGGGAAAATTATTGTATTGCGAAAAACAAGGGAGAACAAGATTTAGTGTTTGAGGACTTGATAGTAGAATTCTGTGAATATGTTGAGTTTGTCAAAGAAGTATGAAAAGATAATATTCAATTTAATTGGTATGGAAACATAAATTCTATTCACCATAAGAAAGTAGTGGATATCCAAGGGATTCTTTATAATTCTGAAACTTTCTATCTCTCTCATAGGTTACTAGATTTAGAAGGATATTTTAACACAAATAAAAATATCGATTTCTTCAGACCTAAGTCTGTAAATAATCCAAATATTTCTTCTCTCTCTACAAACTATCAGATCTTTATATTATGGATTCGTGGATTTTTGATATCATTATAATGGGATATGGGTACTATAATGATTACATAAATCATTATGTAAGATTTTATTTTTAATCTCTAAATGATTAACTAAGTGACTTACATCATTCTAAAAATCAGTATGATAAAGGATGGGTCAATCAGGTCACAGATTCTTATGTTTTATCTACTTTAACTATGTTGTTAATAAACATCATTAACTATTTAAATATTTTTTTCAATAAAAACGAAATGAAGTTCATGATTCTTATTTTATGTGATGAAAGACTTAAAATAAAGAAATATTATTTTGATGATAAGAAATATATTTTGTTGATTTATTGGGTAAGGTGTTCTAGGTGGGAGAGATCCAATTAAAAACCAAATAAAATAATTTCCATAGCATTGGAACTCTAGAAAACATCACCTAATTCCAAACCTCGGATGTCAATGAAAAATAAAGTCGTACTGAGATGAAGTCATAGAAAAATGTAGGGAAGATACGAAATAATGAAAACAAAGAGATCTGATGTTTGAGATTTATTAGGTAGAAGAAAAATCATTAATCATTTTGGATTTGAAGAACATGAAAGACAAGCTATGAGGATGAAGATTAGGAAAAAGATATTTTATGTAGAGATAATTAATGTTGTGTTAAGAGACATAGAAAAAGAATCATAACAAACACAATATCCAAAATATTTTTTTAAGAATCTGAAATTCCACAACAACCAGAAGATGTAGAAATATAAGTCATTCTATTAGATAAAGGAAATGGATTAGTTTCAAAATTAGTTCTGAATGTTGATGAAATATCTAATGAAGATGTTTAAGCAAGTGATGAAAAATAACTCATGATGAGATAGAAAAATTGGTTAAAATTAGGAGGAGAGTAAATATGATAATCTAACCATAAGAACTTCTCAAGACTCCCATTCAATACTTCCCTTAGAAAAGTAGTCTGTTCCCAAATCCCAGAGTAAGATAGAAAAACCATCCACAGCTCAGAAAGATAATATTATAGATTTTCATCTTTTGAATGTTTTTTCTATTAGTTGGGGTAATGATGATGATTATGGGGATTGTAATAACAATGATGATGATGTATATGATGATGATGAAAACATAATAGTTCAAATATATGATAAAATTAATAAATAACAGAGGATAGAAAATTTATAATCTAAGAAAGGAAAAGAGAAGTATGTAGATGTTGGAGACTGTAAGAAGAATGCATCAGATTCAAAAAAAATTATTCTTCCTCCTTGGGATATTATTTAATTGTTCAATATCTGAATATTTTTGTAACAACCATTCTATATATTCCAAACATTAAGTCTAGATTCCACAGGATAAAATAATCATTGAATAAAAAATTGGACTCTATAACCTTATAGATGGAGAAGGTAATGAATCTGGAAGTATATTTCAAATAATTTTTAGAGAACTATGACTGTCATAGGAATTCTTGAACACACATGAAAAACTGGTCAAGAAAAATTAATATATATCATAGGTGTTTTTATGATACATTTTAGATAGCCAAGAATGATTTCAAAGAATCCAATGATTCATTCAAGGGGACATCAGATAGTTTTTTATATAAGATAAAGGAAGAACTATATATTCATATTCAAGAAGTAAAAAATTTAAATGGAAAGTTATACATCTTCAGGGTCGAGATAAAATGGTTGAAGGCTTTAAAATATGATATGGGTAAAAATAACAGGTCACGGGAGGAGAAGATTCTACGACAAAGAAAAATGATTTAGTTTCTTCAAGAAGAAAATTCAAGATAAGGATGTGATCCTTGCAATGTTTAAAGATGATTATAAAGAGTTGAAGAAGATAAAATACATAATCAAAAATTAATTCCAAATGAGGATTGATTTTTTTTGTAACTCCAATAAATTTTTGTAAAAACATTCATTATAAAAGATCTGTTATCCATCCTTTTCATATATACTTCTAATCCTTTCTATGTACAACATAATTTCATCTATTTTATTTTTCAAATCAAAATGGGGGATAATAATATAAAAATAATACTAGTCTAAGGCTGATAATTTATAAGTAAAGGGATAATACATAAATAAAAAAAGCCTAAGTAAGGGGACAATATTTCTTTAGTAAAGGAAGAAAAATACTTAAATATATTATTGTGATCCTTAGGGGTATTTCAAAACATAAAATGGGGTTAGTGTTATTCATAATTATAAGAGTCATAAACTCAGGTGAAGATAAATATTTATTTTAGGTTAAATATATTAGGCTTAATATTCTTTTCATTATAATTTTTTTGTGCCTTCCATAATGGGGGAGATTATTTTGACAAAATTTTTCCTATGAATTTTATCATTATTTTATGTTTTCAAAATAAAATATAAATTTTATTTAATAATGTTTAATTTTATAAGGAAATTAACATCAATTAGATAATAATTTGATTCATGTAATTTAATATTTTTATGATATTTTCTAGCTATGTATACTTTTCTTCCTTACGACATAATAGATACTAAAGTCAATGAAAATCATATTAGTATTTATATTAGGAATCCTACTCTTTATAAATTACAACTCAGCCAAAATTTCAAATCCAAATTACACAGTCTGTTAAAACTGATTGACACTAAAATTTGAATCTCTTTCTAACATGTTTTTGAATATGATTATCATTGTTTCATAATTATAATTCAACTATAATATTGAATCTTATTTCCTATGATTATAAATTCATAATACCATAGATTTGAGAATATGATTCCTATTGTTTCAAAATTATTATTCACTCAGATTTTAAAACATATTTTCTTTGTTTCTCAATTCGAAATCTCACATATTTTCAAATCGAATTCTTTATGTTTCATAAACCTAATTCTCACTAATTATTTTATATATTTCTCATCATATCTATAATATAATTATCCTCATTTAGAATATGATTCTAATCTTCCTAAAATCAAATTTTCATTATATTTAGAATATAATTTCTTATTTTTCATGAACCTAGTGTGTTACTCTAATTCCTTATTATTTTTTTCATATAATAATATTCTCACATATATTTAATGATAATGATTCTCATGATTTCGTCCTTTAAATTAATACTATTTCATCTATTCTAATATTATATGAATGTTGTAAGTGCCAACTATATAGGTTCCTCTGATATTTTAGTAAATATATGACTATTGGAGATAAAATATGACCTTTGGACTCCATGACTTTAAGAACATTGTCACAACCTCATATGAAATAAGGTTAAAGATTCCTCGACAACTGGGTGTGTATAAATGATGAAATTTTATTGTCGTTAGACTAGAGTGTGATCTTATTTTTCCATGTGTTTTTTTTAAATTACTAAAGAGTTTTAATCTTAAAAAAAATTTAGTTTATTTCTTTATGATTTTATTCATGAATCTGATTCTTTAATAGAGGTCTCACAGCTGATGTAAGATAGACGTGCTGATTACCTGCTTAACAGTGGGCCTGAGGGGATAACAAGATAAAAGCTTCATACGATATTTCATTGATCAAGGGATTCCCCGATGTGGGTAAGAAAAACATTCTTAAATGTATAAATAAAGGTTCATTTATCCAGGGTTAATGGATACACTTCTCTTTGGGTATGATTATTTTATTCTATTTGTATTACGCGTTCTATTAATAGTTTCATTAATTTAGATACAATTTCTTATCAACATAATGTGTTACTAATTATATATTTTCATATTTTATAAACTATTATTTAATACTGTATATAATTTATGGTATAATATTTTATAAGAAAATATTTTTCCTATTTTCATTATGATAATCATAATTATCAAGAACCAAGTTGTTTTTTGTAACCATACAAAAGAGATATTAGTGAATTAGCATTGTTTAAAATTATTCAAAGAATCATTTAGTTTAAAAAAATGTTTTTGGACATACAAATCACCACCTCTTGTATAATCAAATCTTTATACGTATTCTGATCCAATATATCATAAAAAGAATCAAATGAAATGTTCTTATTTTATAATTTTATATTATTACATTCTACCCACATTAATTAAATCAAATCCTCACAATTTGAACTCATCCTTGGTATTAAATTGTTTGATATTTCCTATATTTAAATCCTATATCATGAAAATGGTTTCTAAATAATTCCATATAAAATAAAGAATGGGATGTAGAATGTTCGTGTGGACTAACATATGATTAGGTCTCTATGTAAGAGAAACTTTGTGGAAAGTAAAGATACATACATGGGGGGAAACATAAGTATTTAAATATACTGATTGAGTTCATAAATATAAAAAATAAATGATCAATAGAATATTTAGGGCCTCAAATCCATAAATCTCTGATAATTTATAATACCATTAGTTAAAAAAATATGGTTTTAGGAAAAAAAATGCTGCTTTTTTTTTAATATTGAGTAATTATTTTATTTTCTATGAATATAAGGAATTTTAATTACATGATATATTTATATAAACACTTTTTTCATACATTTTTATGCTTTAATAATTTATTAATTCATCCATTACCTCATGAAATCGATATCAAAAAATTGCTTTTTATTCCCAAATAAATAAAATAAACTTTTAACGGATCATATGACCCATAAAATAGGGACCTATCTTTATGTTTTCCTCCATCTATTTTCAAAAACCAAAATATTTAATATATTAATATCTAAAAATATAAAGTTATAAAAATATTTAATCATTAATATTTATCCATTAAATTATTAATATCAAAATAATGACATATTAACAAGGATATTGCTTGTGTCAGTGGTTGGACATAAAACCTTATAGTCCTTCGGTAATGGGTTCAAGTCTCACAACCTTTCCATATTTTATAATTCATCACCTGTAATACATGTTTTTATTTTTAGAATCCATATTATTATATATTAAAAATTAAATATGATGTAAATATTTGAAATAGGTTTAGTCAGTAAATATACTTTTAACTCTGTATTTCTATACAACCATGATACATAAATACATCATCCATTTTTTTAACACATGCCCTTCTTCAGTATAATATTTTATTATAATATCTTTTGTAGGGTTTCTAAATTATAAAACATTATCTTCAATATTAAAAACCTTAGGTTTAGCCTCTGTTGTTTATTTTCATTATAAATTAAAATCCATCATAATGGTTCATAATGAAAATATTAATTACCCAAATCATATCACATGGGAGTATAAAAATAGGAGCATAGTAAAGATTGTAGTCGAGTACTAGGTTATGTAGAGTTAGGGATGATTCACATTGTCAGAGTTGTTTCCCCTTAGTACATCAATTCCAGAACCATGTCCATTTGTATTGAATAGACATGGATGTATTTCTAGGATGACATGCATTATATTTATCTGATCAAACCATCAAGATCTTATTATATACTTATCGACATATTCTAACTTAGGGTTATGCTCTCTAAAACATTTTTTTATAAATCTATATTCCATGGTTTGTACTAAACATCCTCGAATACTAGATATAGTTACCTGACCCCAGAAATCATAGATCTTCTTTCATGCTAACATTTCATTGGCATGATGTCCTGGTATGAAACCTTGAATTACAGATGTTTTTTGTAGTCTTATTAAACTAAAAACCTTCAAAAGTATGTATTACACATGAATACTGTAATTAAAAAACGATTTTACTCCTTTAAATATAATGATATCATTATTTCTTCTAGAGTATCCTTAAATATCATTCATATTACACTTTTGGGAATCCCAAGGAAATGAAAAATAATAAGGGTGAGCTCAAACGCTCTATAAGGGTTAAGCATAGTGGAATTAATAATGAATCAATTAGAATAATCGTTACGAAAAGGTAAATAATTGAACAGACATGTAATATAATCAATAAACTGAATGTATAAACAATATGACAATGTAATAATTGAAAACACATTCCATTCATATAATTGGGTAAGACATATTCATTATGTCCAGGAAAATAACAAAAAACATACCATTTATGAAATAGACTGAGAATGAAATGAGTCTATAATTATATCAACACAAATCTCACGGAAAAATAATAACTAAATCTAAATGATGTAAATACTTGATTATTGGATTCATTGTTTGTTTGGTACGTGGTAACATTTCTGTCCTGACCATTCATAGAACAATTTAGCATATCGGGTAAATCCCTATCAAAGGATATTCAACTAAATCATCCCATTAGACTACTTATGCATTGTGGATATATATATAACTATCTCTGGCCATGTCATACTCATACAAATTATTCCTTGATTAAAAAATAATCAAATTAACAATTTGCATTGACATATATATATATATATATATATGGAGTAAAAGATACAGATTCGTGAATATTTACTCAATGGAGGAAAACTAATAACAATGGTTGTTAACATTGATCAATGGTGATATAATATAAATATCATTAATAAAATCTTGAGAAAAATATTCTGTTAACATTCCAAAGTGTCCTACACCCCTTTGAAACATTTCAATCAGAATTCCCCATGAATTAACTGAAATATAGGATATCATGAAAATATTGAGATTCATGATATAATAGGTAAAATTAAACACCATATGTAGATATTATATATGTTATAGAAAATAAAAACATCAATGATAAATGATATTGATAATTAAAGGAAATTCAATGTCAGATGATCATAGTAAATTCAATATTTTAAAGGTATTAAAGGAATCAAGGTAGTGAATGTCCACACTGTCCTTAGTAAAAGAAATCATAAACCATATAGAGGAATAATATTGATGGTATTAATAAAAAAATACTATGTTCTATAAAAAATAAGGTTTTTTTATCGTTGACTAATATAAATACTATAAAAATATACTTTCAAACCACTATTTAGGAAAATATATTTTTTATATTGAAAAAAATTTTTAAAATAATTTTGTTTTTAAATAACTTATGAAAAAAAATTATTGAAAATATATCATGTTAAACATTCAAGGTATTCATCAAATAAATGATATTTTGATATCTGTACATGCTATTCAATGTAAAAAATATTTTCTTTTTACACCATAAAAGTTTATAAAAGTGAATTGTTCTGAAAGAAATAGGAAGATTTCTTTAAAAACATTTTTAATAGAAAAAAAGTGTAAAATTAATTTTAATAAATCATTTTTAATAGTTTGAAACAATTATTAATGCATTTTTAGAAAACATTTTTGTTAGAAGAATATAGGTACTCCGACTAAAGAGATAAATAATGTGGGGTTTTCTCAAAAGAATTTTTAAGAACATTTTGAGTACTAAAAAAATGAAAAAATGGTATTATTACATGTAAAATGTCATGAATAAACATATTATAAGAAAATTAAATAGTTTATTAAAAATGATCAAATAATTTCCTCTGATGACAATTCAAGTGTAACATATCCTGAAAAAATGAGATTGTAATGTAGACCCATGAAAAGACAATAATATTTATGTTTGAATAAATAAATGAATACATAATGTATTTAAATATTAATCCATGCAATTGAAGTTTAAATACAATAATAAATATTAAAAAAATTTATTACATAAGAATGTATCTAATATTAACGACAACGAGAAATTAATAAAACCCAATGAATATGAATCAGGTTATGAAATCGATTTCCACTCTGTAACTTTTAATTAAAATCCACATAAAATAATTAATTATAATTAAAAATTAAAATAACATGAATATATATCAATAAATGATATAATATATCAAAAAGGTTATTATTTACACCATACAAAACATGTAAGTGTGGAATATGATATTTATGTCATAGATGTAAAAGGTGAGACGAAAATCCATTACATTATGTTTACTTTACGGTTAAAATCATTTAAATTAATTTATAATGGTTTTGAACATGTTAATATCTTATTAAAAATCATAATAATATTTATGATTTAATATATGTTATTATTATAATATCTTTTGATACTTATTTATCAATCAATCTTTATTTTAATAATTTTAGGTGTTAATTGTCTAGTTTTCCGAGAATGTTTTGGCATTTTACATTTTGTTCATATTACATAGATCATGAATTAAAAAATATATAATATAAACCATAAATTATTTATCATATATATTCATTATATATAAATTTATAATATTCCATTTTTATTGAATATTAGAAATGAAATTTATCGTTCTTGGAGATGATAGGTCATACGTATGTCTAAACACTACCAATATTTCATTATTATATTTAAAAGAATGAAAATTGAATGATATATATATATATATATGATAATTACAAGACTATATTAGTGTCATATTTTTTCCAATGGTTTAATTAATCCATCCTTTATACATTCATTGAATAGTGTGAACAATTCACATTACATTGAGGGGGCAGTACCCCACACTTCCACAAACGATGTTGTCCTATTTACTATAAATGGAATCAAAATGATTATCAGTTATTTAAAAAATAAATAATAATATTATTATTATAAATATTATATATATCATATATAAAAAGTTTTTCATCACAATACCTACTATTAGAGGTGGTAATATATGAACAAACAACCTTCACTTTGTGAAGTAGTAGTTCACCGTACACATAAATGGTTAGTTAGTTACCCATTAGATGGATGTGTGGGTATGCGTTGGTAAAAAAATTACTAATAACAGATAAATTTATTTAAGATACTATTTTATTATATAAAAATGGAATAACAATTTTTTAGGGGTTTTAGAATGAAAATAATATAATATAACTTGAAGAATGATGTCCCCTCTTCTTTGGGTAACTCCTTTTGGTTTTGAACCAGAAAGATTACTTACGTGGATTTTTTCACAAAGGGGGGATTTTGGGTTTTGGGTATAGATATTGGGAGATGATTTGGAGATTATTTTGGGTAATACAAATGGATTGAGATGTGAGAGTTATTGAGAGGGGTGAGTTCCATTTTTTCATTGGATGAGTGGCATTCTTGTGAATATTTGAAAAGTGAATTCCGCCAACATTTTTCCTATGAAATATTTCTACTATAATGAAAAACATTCAATAAAATTGAGAATAGGGTATAAATATGAACTTCCACTGGATTTTGGATAAGTGTATAGGTAATTTTGGCCCCTAATATTATGGTTTAGTCCGTTGTTAAGTTAATTTTTCTATCAATCGTTTTTATTAATTTTTATTTACTTTCACTAATAATTTTGTGAAAATCCTTTTTAAATTTATATTAAATTAATAATTATAATGAATAAAAATATGAAATCCTTTTTACCTAATTCAAAAAAATGAAGTTTCAAAAATTAATTTAAATTTAATTCTACATGCAACACGACAAAACATGTTTTTATTGTAAAATGTTAAAAAGATTATTATGTTTTTATACTAAAATTCATAGTGAAATGGATTAAAATTACCTAAATTGGAATAAATGTTTAATAATTAATATAATATTTCTTTAAAAACAATTCAAAATATTATTTATCATTAAAAATAAGTTAGAAAATAATGTAATTTGGAATTTAAATTCAGTTTTTTTATTATTAATCAAAAAATGAATCTTCATATAAAAATAAACAAAAAATAACCCCATATTAATATTAATATTTTCATTTAGACAATTAGCTTTATTTTTATGTATAAAATTTATAAAATTCCAAAAATTGGAATTAAAATTTAATCTCCATTAAAAGGTTGTAAAATCACCTTTTTAGAAAAATAACATTTCTTAAGATTAAAATATGGAATATTTTTATCTTATTCCTTTCAAATATATAAGATAAATATAAAAATATATTTTATTTAATATATAAAATATATATTATATTATTATAATTCATTAATTGAAATGAAATTTATTTATTAGGTTAAAATACCTTTGAGAGCATAAAAACACATACTTTATATAAAGTTGGTTTTTATATTCTTCTCCAATTAATTGGTAACCTGTGAATTAATTTTATATATTTATAAAACAAATATTTTCATTAGTTAAAAAATACTACTGATAAAAATAATTTAATAGCTATGTTATATCATATTTGAATAAATAATTATTCTTTGTTAATATATTGTTGTTCGAAAAAACTCACTCTTGTTTGTAACGGAAGTCATTAAAAAAATCATTATTTTGTTCAATGAAAATTAACATAGTATTTTATAGATTTAAATTTATATTTAAATTATTTAAAATATTAATGATATTTTGAAATTTTAAGATATTATATTCCCTTATATGATTGGTGTTGTGTGTCAAACGTGTAATAAAAACATTGTTTTTCTTTTAGTATTTTGAGGAATTACATTATTTTTAACTAGTTTCGATATTTATAAATTAAAAAAATTAACCTTATTAGATAATATTAAATTTTTTGAATCCAAATGTAAAATCAATTTTTTCAAATTATATTCACAAAAATGGTAGAATCCTATTTAAAATAATACCTATAGAAGTGATGTAATAAGAGGTTTCTGAAGAGAAAAATCTTATAAGTATAGAAGGTTTGATTATAATTATTTTATATTAAATTTATTATAATGATATGAATTAGTTAAATTATAATATAATTGAAATAATTTTACTTTAAATACAATTAAAAAGAAAATATTACCTCTAAATTATTTTAAAAAATGTATTTTCAAATAATAATCAATATTTGTCACTATTCATCTAATAATTATTTTTTTTCATAAAAATCCTAAACAATCTTCTTAATTTAATTTTAATATGATTATTTTAAATATTATTCTCATTTTATATAAAGAATTTTCTAAAAAAATTACACATAAATATATATATCTTTTATAAAGCACGAAAAAACCACATTTTAGAAAAATATTGTTTTTAAGAAAACATTTATTTTACATTCAAATGTTCATTATTTTATGTATTAAAAATTGGTAACCAGTTAATATTTTTAGAAAAGTTTAAAACATATAATTTTCAAAATTTAGTTCGAAATATTCAAACTTGCTAATATATTGTGTATGATATGACTGTATACAATATTACAGTTCATTTGGACTCAGAGTTACGTGTGAAGCAAGATATCAAAGTGATCAAATTTATTTGAAATTAAATATATAATATTGTTATGGGTTTATATTTATCATATAATCTCAATTTTGTATGTTATATACACCATCAGAACTAATTTTAATCAATTAAAATAACATGGTGTTATAAATTTTCAATAAAAAATTCCAAAATGGATTAAGAATATAACATAAACCCCTTACCTACTGTATTTTCCACGTTTAAATGTATTAAAAACTCATTTATAGAAAATTATATTTTTATAAATCAATTGAAAATAATATTATACCATTTAATTCCATATATTATTTACTTATAACATTATATCACCTTATTATTATTAATTCGTTAATAAAATCATTATTCTTGGCAATAAATTTTTTTACTATTATTCACATATGTTTTGAATTTAAATATTCAATAAAACTATTTTAATCATTTATAAATAGTCAATATTATTATAATAAATTCATTAATATCATTTATAATCATTGAATTAACTTTCATTATTATTCATATAATGTTGCTATGTAAAATGATTTACATCACTTAGTAGAGAGTGATGTTTTTTATGGATGGTAAAAAACAAAGTTATATACTAATTAAAAACTATAGAAACATTAATATATAATTAATAACATAAATATTAATTAAATATATTATATTTCAATCCATGAAAAGTGAAAAAAACAAATAACATCTCTTCATGAAGGTGGTAGTCAGCAGGTATGTACGAGAAACATTATCATTTAACAATAGATTGATATATAAGAAGGTAGAAAATATGTTATGATAATAGTATAATTATTATGTAATTAATTCAATATATAAAAATTATAATCTTTAATAATAAAAACCCAATAATGATGGGTATGGAAAATAAATCAAGTTGCTGCATGTAGGCCACAGTCCACATGCCCACATGAGCAATAATTTCATTTCCCATTTGATCAAAATGATGGGGAAAGTGGTCACTCCATAATAATAATAAATATTAACAATATTTATGACATTGAATTCATTATTTTAGGATGTATACCATATATTTATTGGATGTTTATGATGATATAATGTAATGAAATTACACGATTAAGTGTTATAACTATTCATTGAGAAAACTACTTTGAATTGCACATTTTCACTTGAAAGGGAGGTGTTATGATCAATTCAAAACATAGAGCATATAAGGCCCCAGCCTTAAACCTTACATAATCTTGAGTTATTACAAGATTACATATTGAAGATTTTTTCAGGTTTAGAGTTTTAGAGAATTAGAACATAAAACTTTCATTACATTCCACATTTAAACAAAGTGGTTACATAAAGATAGTGTTCATTTATCCCATCAACAGAAACATATTTAAAATAAAACATGGATTCTTTATTGACACATCCTTAACACTATCATCACATCATTTACCTTTCCCTTGACCTGTGAAAAACATTTCAAAAACTTGGGATGAGCATAAAAAACTCATTAAGGGTTATAAAAATATTGAAAGGAAACATGTGTTCATATATACATAAGAATGAAATCATAATTTACCCATAAAACATAGGGACTTTAAAATACCTCATCAAATCATGAATAAATCATAGAAATCATAAGACATAAAAGTTAACTTGAGGCATTCATAACATTCTTACTTAGGGAGTAACCCTCTTGGTTACATTTGGAATACCCACCACAGTATATTCCCTAAATCTCTTCGGAGAAACCTTAACGTTTCACTCCTTCACGTTACCCAATGAATTGGAGAGCTATATCGGGCTCTCCCACCCTTAGTTTATCACGAAACCACCCTTCTTCATAATAATGCCCAAGAACCTCAACATAATCGTATCACATAAAACATGCATAAAGGAAACATAACATTTCAATCTTTCAATCACAAGATATCAATATAACACATTGATATAAATACATTATGAAAACCATATTCAATACCAAATTAAAATAAAAGTAAAACATGGTATTTATTTTTCTTTTAAAAAGAAGGTATGGCTTGTAGAGGAAGCCGAAACTCAAATAATGGTCACGACGACGGAGAAGCCGTTGTCGCCGCATACGTACGACAAAAACATTCCCTTTTTTCATTTAATAAACACTTTGTATAAAATGGATTCCTCTTGAATAAATGTGAAAGTCAAAGGGGTTTATACACTGTATAGAAGAAGGATGTGTATAAAATAGAATATGCCTCAATGAAAGGAGATTGAGACGAAGTCCCTTACAAAGATGGTATCCTTGGTTTAAGGATAAATCAATTACATAATTATGTGTAATAAACGAATACACCAAATATAAGTGGATATTAAGTGTAAAATAATCAATGGTCATTCACATATATTCAAAGGATGACATATGCAATAACTACATGTTGAACCCAAAGAAATCGAAATTGGGTTAAGAAGTTCCCTTGACAGCCTAACGGCGTCACATCAAAATGAGTTGATGAGAGATAAAAAAGGTATCTCATCACTTGGATATAAAATTTACATCAATAAGGATATATGAGAATATATCCAACATAACAATATGTAAATTAAAAGACCCAACAAAAGAAGTCTTTTAAAAATAGGAGGGTGAAAGGTTCCCTTACCGACATGGGTATCTTTCGAAACATACACCTCGTGAAAGAAGGACTGTACTACATTGATGTAAATACTCATAAAAGAAATTATATTACACAATGATTAAAATATTGGGAATTACATACACCACTCAAAGGAAATTGTGGCAAATGTTGCATAAATCTCACGAGAATAAAAGTGAGATGAAAAATCCCTTACGAAAACTCGACAGCCTAACGACACCACTAAAAACTTCCAAAAATGGATTGATGAGATCAAATATGGTCTCTCATCATATTAACATAATGTTTACAGAAATAGGAATATAATATAATATCCCCCAAAATAACAAATAGTAGCTTAAAAGAAGTGACATAAAGGAGCGTACATAGAAAGAAAGAGAGAGGATAGATCTCTTACGAAAATTCGGCAGCCTAACGACGCCACTCAAAACATCCAAAATGATTTGATGAGAGGAAATAGGGTCTCTCATCATATGAAAATAATAAGTACAGTATGAGTAATATAAAATAACATCCCAATCATAATAAAGATGAGCTTAAAATAAATTACATAAAAGAGTGTACTTAAAAAGAAAGAGAGGTGTAGGATCCCTTACCTCAAGTCCAACATGTCTTGTTCGTTTCTTTATATTGCTGAATAATAAACTTTGGTCAATTTATAATTTCTTAAGGACCTCATATAAAGATTATTATTAAGTTCATATCACATATTTTAATGTTATAATAATTGGTTAATAATATGAGTTCATATCAGACGTTTTTGTCGATGTTTGGTACATGAGTCAAAAATTGAACTTGTTGGAAAATAAGTTTCCATGTAGTTATAGGTAAATCATATCCAAAATAGTATTGATGTTTTAAATATCATATATATCCAGTATATATTCACTTTATACTATTCCATATCATTTGGAGATAAAAATTAAAAGCACCGTTCATGGAGACGGTAGGCCGTACGTACGCATTAACGCTACATTCATTTTTTTGTCATATTAATGGAATTAAAACATAATGATAGGAATATATATGTTATAATTATAGATTTATATCCATAATTTAGATGTAATATATTATATATATCCATTATATATATGCACTTATAATAGTACATAACATTTTGAGAGAAGAAATGGAATGTACCGTTCATGGAGACGGTAAGCCGCACGTACGCATGAATGCTACTTCCATTTATATTTCATATTTAATGGAATTAAAACATAATGATACATAATAGTATTTTAATTCCTGTATGGTATCATATATAATATCATTAAATATATCCTTTATACGTACCACATATGGTATTAATGAATCAAATCACTTTGATAGGGCGGTAGTCCGCACTTCCTTAAATGAAGATATCGTGTATACCCATAATGGAAGCCATAAAGGTATGCCATAAATGAAAAATAAAGAAGCATAAGGAAAACGTAAAATTATTATATATCATATATAAATATAGTGACATCTTAATGGATACCTTTGAAGGTGTTTAAATAATGTTGAATATTCATTGTTTCGGGAGGCAGAAATTCGCCATCCACGGAAACAGTATGTTCTTTAATCATTAGATGTAGGTGTGTGTAACTGTAGCTCGAATCTATCTTATAACAACATCATATTATATTTAAGATACTGTATTTGTTACAAAATAAATTAATAAACAGAGTTTAGGGGGTTGTAGAGGCAAAATAAAACAAAAGGACACAAGTGAAGACATTACCATAAAATCGGGTAACTCCCTTTGGTTTGAGCTCAAAGGCTTCCTTGAGAAGACTTCTGCCCATCGTGAGGCTTCAAGGAGTAAGAAAGGGAAGTGGAGAGACAAACTGGGTAGGGGTTGGCCGATCAAAAGGCTTTCAGAGTGTGGGTAAGGAGGTAGATGTGGGGGCCTTTTATAAGAGGAGGGGAGGGGCACTCTTGTAAAGTTACAAAATGTTACTTTATTTTAGATTGAGTTTCAGATTTTAAAGGTCCCACATTGATTTATTTCTAGGATAAGGTGATAAGGGTTAGAAACCCACCCATAAAATAGGTTTTGGACATGTGTAGGTCTTAGATATTACATTATATTTCAATTTTATTTAAATCGTTAAATAATGAGGTCATCGTTGCATCATAATGATGTCATAAATAATTTAATTTATTTAATGTCTAAAAATTATCAAAAAAATAATATGATGTAGAAAATAGTTTCAGCTTTACAATTAATATTTATAGTCCAAAAGATAATTTATGTAGACAAAATTAAAAATATTTTACTTAGGTGATACATTCTTTGTTACATTTAACATTTTTTAAAAATAAAAAGATAGAAAGTCACTTTCTCACAAAAGTGATTCCATGGGGCCCCCAAGTTTGGCACAAGGCATACCATGGTAGGCCAGGAGACAACCAGTAGCCTTATGACACATGTTGTGGTAATTTTGTATTATTATGATATTATTTTATTATCTTTAACTACCTGATTACTCATTAATCAAGATAATTAAAGATAATTACCGTCGTTACTATTCATAATGTCCAAAAATAAAAGAGTCTTAATTAATTAATTTGGGCCTTATGATTCCAAATATGGGATCCATTTTACCAAATTCAAGACACATAAATTGCAAAAATTAATTTAAAACTAATTCCTGTTGTCAAAAAAATAGCTGTTTTTTTAGAAACAATATTTATGAAAAGTTTGGAACTTGTTTATGCCCAATACCAAATAGAAATTAATCCCAATGACCATAATTGTATTAAATGGTAAAAATTTATTCCAATTACACTTTAAAACAAATTAAAAAGATAATATAATCATATAATTAAATTATATGAAAAAGCAGTTTTGATGTAAAATGCAGTATTTTTCACTATTCATTGAAAAATTAACATTGTCAGAAAAATACCAAAAATTAACCCAATGTAAATTTAAATGTCCCAATATTAAATAATATGTTTATTTTGAAAGATAGATCTTATAAAATTGTCAAAAGTTTGATTTAAAAATGGTTTTCCATCAAAAGGTAGTAAAATAATATTTTAAAAATACTAGTGTATTCAATGCTTAAGATTGGATTCATTTGTATTTTAAGCCTCTAAAATTTATTGGATAAAAGTAAAAACATTTAACAAACATATATAATCATAATTTAGTTATTTCTATTCATTCCCGCCATTATAACGGCTTGGCGTTAACTACCATTTAAAATAATATTATTTTATTATTAGAGTGCAACGTAAGATTTCAAAGAAACTTGGTTGTTGCATATTGGGTACGCCATCGAGCATAGAGTTCCCCTTAAAGTAATATTAATATTTTATACACAAATATGGTTAAATATAAAAATGTCATATTCTTTATTTACCATGGGTGTTACATCCTCCCCCCCTTTTTGGAATTGCATCCTCGCAATTTTAAAATTGGTCTCGGAAACATCCTTGAAAGTCCCACATCGGAACAAGAGTTGGTAAAACAATCAATTTAAAATAAATAATGATAAGTACAGAGGTCACCCGAGTTAACCCATACTAGGATTCCAAGTATGAAAATATAGACATGGAGGAGAATAAATAGGGTCATGTTCTGATGGAGAGTGATATAAAACATGTTTAGGAAAAAGTTAACCATAAGAAAATCACAAACATGTGATGGGTGATACGGTATTCGATTCCCCAGTAGGAAAATTTAATAGACAACATTTTTTTTAAGATAATTTTTATTGAGTAATTTATTCATAAGGAAACATAATCACTTATCATTTTGAATTTCAATTTTACTAGATTCCTTAATAAAACTAATATTTTCTCCAAAAGACGAGTATTTAGGAAGACTTTTTCGCATTAAGAGTACTATAATCAATTTCTAGAGAATCACCTAATCCAAAAAAGAGATATATACTTCCCATGTATTTAGACTTTAACCTAAACCAAAACCAAAAAGGTTAGTACAAGATCAGATAATCCAAAAAAGGATAACCCTTTATAAAAAGAAAATATATTCTTAATCTCCGAAATTTGTCCAACAAAACCCAAAGTTCAACGAGGACCATTCGATAAACAATTTGTCCATAAAGATTTTCAAAGTAAACCAAGCTAAGATTGAAACCCAAATATTTTAAGGATTTAGTCACATAGTCTTCCAAGTTAAATCGTAACATTTATCTCCAAACAACATCAGTTTCTCTTAATGTCTCGTATTGAAAAGTTATTAACCTAATCACATATCCTCAATGATAGGTTAATAAATTTCCCTAGATAACCCAAAATCAACTTAATATTAATTCATAAAATCATCTAACTAAAAATAATCAGTCAAACTAACCAGGGACTTCACGTAGTCTAGTGGTAGGCGATAAATACTAGTTGCACTTTGGTTGTGGGTTCAATTCCCGCAGGTTTGTCCGACGCGAGAGGTTGTCACACGGTCTGTGTGTTGTCCTTTTTCAAAAACTATGTAATTCTCAAAACATTCCCTAAAATGAGATAAAATCTTCAAAAATAATCATAACATATTTTAACCTCAAGTTTATCTCATGCCATTAAATTTCCATCACAACATATAATAACCCATAATTACCTCAAAAATAAGGATCATATAAACTCTAATGGTTACCATTATAATTATTACCTGAACATCCACATAGATTGGTCATCTCGTGCATGATGCATTAAAGATCATACCATGGTTTAAGTGGTTGATCATGACTCCTTGATAGTTGCTTTAGAACAACCATGAGTTTCCTCATTGAATCCCACATTTTATCTAGTATGTTAATCATAGAAGCACCACAGTTTCCTTCAAACCTGTTGTCTCTTTTGTACCTGCTAGA
The DNA here is from genome assembly GCA_963277665.1 of Viscum album. Lineage (NCBI taxonomy): Eukaryota > Viridiplantae > Streptophyta > Magnoliopsida > Santalales > Viscaceae > Viscum > Viscum album. Next base: position 1,791,525,485 of record OY728146.1, read on the forward strand.
TCCATCCATTCACTAAAAACATAAATGGCAGTGTGAGTATATCAACAAAACCATCATGTACTAATGAGGAAGATAAACACTAAGATATACTTACTCATTCGCTTTATCTAAAACTAGGACTCTTTCTGAAATCCTAACCATTATGGTAATGTCACTTATGCTTAAAGAATACCCTAACCTTTAAAGTTATCTAAACCGACCTCTGATACCAACTATAAGGCCCCAGCCTTAAACCTTACTTAATCTTGAGTTATTACAAGATTACACATTGAAGAACTTTTCAGTTTTAGAGTTTTAGAGAATTAGAACATAAATCTTGCATTACATTCCACATTTAAACAAAGTGGTTATATAAAGATAGTATTCATTTATCCCATCAACGGAAACATATTTAAAATAAAACATGGATTCTTACTTGACACATCCTTGACACTATCATCACATCATGTACCTTTCCCTTGACCTGTGAAAAACATTTCCAAAACTTGGGATGAGCATAAAAAGCTCAGTAAGGGTTATAAAAATATGGAAAGGAAACATGAGTTCATATATACAAAAGAATGAAATCATACATTACCCATAAAACATAGGCACTTTAACATACCTCATCAAATCATGAATAAATCATAGAAATCATAAGACATAAAAGGTAACTTGAGGTATTCATAACATTCTTACGTAGGGAGTAACCCTCTTGGTTACGTTTGGAATACCCACCACAATATATTCCCTAAATATCTTCGGAGAAACCTTATCATTTCACTCCTTCGCGTAACCCAATTCATTGGAGAGCTATATCGGGCTCACCAGCCCTTATTTTATCATGAAACCACCCGTCTTCATAATAATTCCCAAGAACCTCAACATAATCGTATCACATAAAATATGCATAAAGGAAACATAACATTTCCAACTTTCAATCACAAGATATCAATACAACACATTGATATAAAAACATTATGAAAACCATTTTCAATACCAAAATAAAATAAAAGTAAAACATGGTATTTATTTTTCTTTTAAAAAGAATGGCTTGTAGAGGAAACCGAAACTCAAATAATGGTCACGACGGCGGAGAAGTCGTTGTCGCCACATACATATGACAAAAACATTCCCTTTTGTCATTTAATAAACACTTCGTATAAAAGAGATTCCTTTTGAATAAATTTAAAAGTAAATGGGGTTTATACACCATATATAAGAAGGTTGTTTATAAAACAAAATATGCCTCAGTGAAAAGGGATTGAGACGAAGTCCCTTACAAAGACGGTATCCATGGTTTAAGGATAAATCAATTACACAATTATGTGTGACAAATGAATACACCAAATATAAGTGGATATTAAGTGTAAAATAATCAAAGGTCATTCACCTATATTCAAAGTATGACATATTCAATAACTACATATTGAACCCAAAGAAAGCGATATTGGGTTAAGAAGTTACCTTGACAGCCTAATGGTGTCACATCAAAATGAGTTGATGAGAGATAAAAAAAGTTATCTCATCACTTGGACATAAAATTTACATCAATAAGGATATATGATAACATATCCCAACATAAAAATATGTAAATTAAAATACCCAACAAAAGAAGTCTTTTAAAAAGAGGAGGGTGAAAGGTTCCCTTACCGACATGGGTATCTTTCGAAACATACACCTCGTGAAAGAAGGACAATAAAACATTGATTTAAATACTCATAAAAGAAATTATATTACACAATGAGTAAAATAATGGGAATTACATACACCACCCAAAGGAAATTGTGGAAAATGTTGCATAAATCTCAGGGTAATAAAAGTGAGATGAAAAATCCCTTACGAAAACTCGGCAGCCTAACGGCGCCACTTAAAACTTCAAAAAATGAATTGATGAGATCAAATAGGGTCTCTCATTATATTAACACAAAGTTTTCAGAAAGAGTAATATAAAATAACATCCCCCAACATAACAAATAGGATATTAAAATAAGTGACAGAAAGGAGAGTACTTAAAAAGAAAGAGAGAGGATAAATATCTTACGAAAATTCGGCAGCCTAGCGGCGCCACTCAGGACTTTCAAAATGGATTGATGAGAGGAAATAGGGTCTCTCATCATATGAACATAATATGTAAAGTAGGATTAATATAAAAGAACATCCCAATATTAATAACGATGAGCTTAAAAGGAATGACATAAAAGAGTGTACTTAAAAAGAAAGAGAGATGTAGGATCCCTTACCTCAAGTCAAACTTGTCTTGTTCGATTATTTATATTCCTGAATAATAAAGTTTGGTAAATTTATAATTTCTTAAGGAAATCATATAAATATTATTATTCAGTTCATATCACATATTTTAATGTTATAATAATTGGTTAATAATATGAGTTCATATCAGACGTTTTTTTCGAAGTTTGGTACATGAGTCAAAAATTGAACTTGTTGGAAAATAATTTTCCATGTAGTCATAGGTAAATCATATCCATAATAGTATTGATGTTTTAAATATCATATATATACAGTATATATTCACTTTATACTATTCCATATCTTTTGGAGATAAAAATTAAAAGCACCGTTCATGGAGACGGTAGGCCGTACGTACGCATGAACGCTGCTTTCATTTTTTGTCATATTAATGGAATTAAAACAAAATGATAGATATATATATATATGTTATAATTACAGAATTATATCCGTAATTTATATGTAATATATTATATATATCCATTATATACATGTACTTATAATAGTACATAACAATTTGAGATAAGAAATGAAATGTATCGTTCATGGAGACGGTAAGTCGTACGTACGCATGAACGCTACTTCCATTTCTATTTCATATTTAATTGAATTAAAACATAATGATACATAATAGTATTTTAATTACTTTATGGTATCATATATAATATCATTAAATATATCCTTTATATGTACCATATATGGTATTAACAAATCAAATCACTTTGAGGGGGCGGTAGTCCGCACTTCCTTAAATGAAGATATCACGTATACCCATAATGGAAGCCATAAAGGTATGCCATAAATGAAAAATACAGAATCTTAAGGAAAACATAAACATATTATATATTATATATAAATATATTTACATCTTAATTTCCACCTTTGAAGGTGTTAAAAGAATGTTGAACAACCAACGTTTCGGGAGGCAGAAATTCGCCATCCAGTGAAACAATATGTTCTTTAACCATTAGATGTAGGTGTGTGTAATTGTAGCTCGAATAATTCTTATAAAAACATCCTAGTATATTTAAGATACTGTATTTGTTACAAAATAAATGAATAAAAAGAGTTTAGGGGGTTGGAGAAGCAAAATAAAACAAAAGGACACAAGTGAATACATTACCTTAAAATCAGGTAACTCGCTTTGGTTTGAGTTCAAAGGCTTACTTAGGAAGACTTATGCCCAATGTGAGGATTCAAGGAGTAAGAGAGGGAAGTGGAGAGACAAAATGGTCAGGGTTTGGCCGAGCCAATGGCTTTGGGAGTGTGGGTAAGGAGGTAGAGGTGGGGGCCTTTTATAAGAGGAGAGGAGGGGCACTCTTGTAAAGTTACAAAATGTAACTTTATTTTAGAATGTGTTTCGGATTTTAAAGATCCCAAATTGATGTATTTCGAGGGTATGGTGATAAGGTCTCGAAAACCACCCATCCAATAGGTTTTGGACATGTGTAGGTCTTAGATATACATTATATTTCAATTTTATTTAAATCGTTAAATAATGAGCTCATCGCTGCATCGTCATGATGTCATAAATAATTTAATTTATTTAATGTATAAAAATTATAAAAATATACTATGATGTATAAAATCATGTTATCTTTCCAATGAATATTTATAGTCCAAAAGATCATTTATTTAGAAAAAATTAAAAATATTTTACTTAGGTGATACATTCTTTGTTACATTTAACATTCTTTAAAAATGAAAAGATAAAAAGTCACTTTCTCACAAAAGTGATTCAATGGGGCCCCCAAGTTTCGAACAAGGCATCCCATGGTCTCCCATGAGACAACCAGTAGCCATAGGACACATGTTTTGGCCATTTTGTATTATTATGATATTATTTTATTATCTTTAACTACCTGATTACTCATTAATCAAGATAATTAAAGATAATTACTGTCGTTACTATTCATAATGTCCAAAAATAAAAGATTCTTAATTAAATAATTTGGAACTTATGATTCCAAATACTTAATCCATTTCACCAAATTCCAAACTCATAAATTTCAAAAAATAATTTCAAAATAATTCCCGTTGTCAAAACAAATAGCGAGTTTTTTAGAAACAATATTTATGAAAAGTTTGGCACTTGTTTATGCCCAATTCCACAGTGAAATTAATACCAATGACCATAATTGGATTAAATGGTAAAAATATATTCCAATTACACTTTAAAACAAATTAAAATGATAATATAATCATATAATTAAATTATATGAAAATGCAGTTTTGATGTAAAATGCAGTTTTTTTCACTATTCATTAAAAAATGAATTTTGTCAGAAAAAATAGCAAAAATTATCCCAATGTAAATTTCAATGTCCCAATCATAAATAATATGTTTATTTTGAAAAATAGAGCTTATAAAATTGTCAAAAGTTTGATTTAAAAATGGTTTTCCATCAAAAGATAGTAAAACAATCTTTTAAAAATACTAGTGTATTCAATGCTTAAGATTGGAATCATTTGTATTTTAAGCCTCTAAAATTTATTGGATAAAAGTAAAAACATTTAACAAACATATATAATCATATTTTAGTTATTTCTATTCATTCCCGCCATTACAACGGCTAGGCGTTAACGACCATTTAAAATAATATTATTTTATTATTAGAGTGTAACGTAAGATTTCAAAGAAAATTATTGTTGCATATTGGGTATGCCATCGAGCATAGCGTTACCTTTAAAGTAATATTAATATTTTATTCAAAAATATGTTTTAATATAAAAATTTCATATTCTTTATTTACCAGTGGTGTTACAGTGCACTTGGGGAGGAATGTTAGAAAAGTATTTGAGGGGTTATTTTCTTAGATAATATGTTATTTACTTATTATGGAGAGAAGATATTTTGTGTTATTTTATAATTTAGATATGGGACATAAAATTAATTTTTATAATGAATAAAATATATTAATATATTACTATTTAAACCCTCTAAATAAGAATCTGAAAAAATAAAAAAGGAATAAATAATTAGATATGGGTATTACCTTCCCCATAAATTCAAAGGAGTTAAGAAATTCCAATTCCATGAGCCTTAGAGGGACTTGCAATTGCGTGACCATTTCAAGATCTTGTCAAGGCTTTACACACAGAACCAAACCTGGGATGTGTCCCATGGAGTCCCCTTAAATGGAAATTCCTTCTCTCATGATGGATCTACATACAAGATAATGGAATAATAGTGACAACTAAATTAACTCCCCTAGGTCACATGGTTTATCATTGGAAAGTGCCCGATAAACCATTTGAAACTCCTTTGAGAATAAAGATTAATGATATCCAATGGGATAAACAACAATTGGTCATCATGTTCATGCTCCATATAATTGTTCAACTGAATAAATTTATTTTGTAATAATCTTGACAATACAAATAACTCATTGGCATTTGAAGAATAAAATATTGTAGATAAAAGGGGTTTGGTGAGAGGTACTTATGGTCACTAAAGGACATATGATGCGCCTCTTGTGATCAGTATGGAACCATGAGTCTTTTGATACATGTCCACCTCACCTCACAAAATCCCATTATCTTGTCGGCCTCCCCACATATAACTACTTGGGTATGTCTATGAAAATTTATTATTCTCATTTGGAACCCCATGAAAAATCATATATGTTTTCCTATAGACATACTCATGCATCCAAATACAAACCATATTGGTGACATGGGGAATCATCAGAAAATTATGTACATTTTCTTGACATTACTCATGAAAATTTATATAACACCCAATACCTTGTAAATAAAACAAATGGGATAATAGAGAAGAGGTGATAGGGCCTTGAGGTCAATGAAGGACATTTGATTCCCCCTTAGTGATATGTAAGGCACCGTGAGTCCATGGATATGTGTCTGCCTCATCTCACAAAGTCCCTTTGAGTTTTCATCCTCATCGCACAGAAATCCTTGGGTATGTCATGGAAACCAAGAACTTCGCCATTCCTGTCTATGGGAAACAATTTAGATTTTTCCATGACATGATCTTGAACCCCCAAATTTCCCATATTTGTTAGGGGCTGCATCAGAAAATATTATGTTAATATTCCTTGTAATTACTTATAAAATCATACATGACTCCCAATCAATATCACATAAAAGAAAATAAAATAAAAGGTGAATAGGTGATAGGTACTCACAACCACTGAAGGGAAATATACATTACTGGGATTTCGACATCATGGTCCCACGGTATCTCAAAACAAATCATCATTGTCTCGTAGAAATCCTAGGAAATTCATCCAACATCTTGGAACTACCTATCAACATCCACCATAGATCTCAAGAGGTCCTTGTATGAATTTATATAGGAAAAGTTGAAAATTCCATTGACATTACCACATGGTCATACAAGTGTTCATTAAGTAAGAATAATCAAATAAAGGAAGAGTTGATGGGAGAGACTTGCAGGAACTTAAAATTAGGTGACACACTCAGAACGACCTAGGACACAGGCTCATAAAACTAAATGTTTCATTCCCACTACACTAAATCAAGTGTGGATCCATGCCAGATACTCCACACACTATGCCGAACGACCGGGGTGGTGAGGCCTATAATGTAACGCCCCGACCCCAGCTGCCCAGAGTCGGTGCATTACTTCGTAACATTGGCATGATCACAAGAAAGATCAAATCTCGAAAGACCGATTGGTTTAGTAGCCTTGGAAACACTAGATACATTCATAAGGTTTACATTACATCATTAAACGAAAAACTACTACAACAACATATTGTCTCCATAATCCACACTCATATCCCCACATAATATCCCTGCAGGTCATTCATAATTTACTTCTTCACTTCCTGGGAAAAATAAAACATAGAAAAGGGGTGAGCTCAAATGCCCAGTAAGGATAACAATATAGCGGAAACTTTCATAAATAAGAATAAACATTTAAGGCAATGTATAACTAAAACAAAAGCCTTTTAAACTTGAATTTTAACATGGTATGGCATAAATAAAATGAAATAATGCCATTTACTTATTCACATGGATATTCTACTAATCGAATAATCACATGCAAAAATCAATAACCACTTTCATAATGTTGGAATGCATAATGCCAGACTATCATAACCACATAGCCAAGGCCTCGTGCCAAGACTACAAATAAGATTTTGTCAAGGCCTTATGCCAAGACACTAGTTTGTCTCATGAGACCTACCGATGCATCGAGGAGCTATAGCGGGCTCCACCCGTCACTTATTAAGTCCAATGCATTCCCATATGAAAAGGTTTAAACATAACATAAACATTCGTATTAAAACTAGCATACGAAATGTCAATACTTTCACCATAAACTATGAATGGTATAAAAATAGCACATCCACAGTCAAACATATCACAAAACCTTCAATACAATATAGAAGTTTTGTATCATAATAAATCAACTTTAAATAATCTTAAAATCCATCAAAGGATGTTGACATAGATGAAATCAAAACACTTTTTAGAGAAATATCTCCTTTTATTTTGAAATCATTTAAGATCCATATAAAATAAAACATTTTCTTTGAAAATATTCTTATAATCTTGTAAGGAAAGATTCAACGATTTTATAACGGCGGAAAATAACCGCAACCCGCCGTATAAGTTAAAAAAACATTCTTACCTCAATTTTGTCGAAAAGGTTAAAAAGGACCTTGTTTTGAAAACGACGGAAAGATTCCTTTATAAACCTCTTATAAAAAGTCAACAAGGGTATAAATGATTTTAACCCATATTCTTGTAAATAGTAAAAATGTTTTGAAATACATTTTTAAGAAACATGGATGTGAATGATAAAGATATCCCAGTAGATTATTACGTATAAACAACCTCGGATAATGAAGAGATTGTGAAATAACCCTTACCTTGAACTTTTTCTTGGTTGGGGTAGGTTAACCTCCTGTATAATGGTGAAATAATTGTTATTAAATTGTACAAGAATCATATACATTAATATGATATCATATATGATCTTTTAACATTGCTTTATTAATAATATCTTAGTATTATCGTTGTTTCGGTGATAATCGATTCGTTCTTCTTAAATGTTTGGTTACGTAATACATGTTTGTAATGGATATATTATATCTTATTCATAATCAGAATGATATTAACATTATTTTTAACCCTAAAATGAGAATAATACTTGAATGGATATGATGGAGAACGAATCTTATCGCGTTCGTGGAGACGGTAGTCCGTACGTACGCACGAACGCTACTTCCATTTAATTTTTATTTTAAAAGAATCAAATCCAAATGATACATAGGTATATTACTATTCCAGTATAATATAATATTTTATATATGTTACTTAAGTTCATTAACACCATCCTTTATACGTTCCATGTGTGGTATGAACGAGTCATATCATTTTAAGGGGGCGGTAGTCCGCACTTCCTCAAATGAAATTATCGTATGTATATACAACATGAAACGAATAATGGAATGAAATAAAATGGAATTACAGAAGCTTATATATAAAATATATATCATTAATATCATATTTAATTACAGTGCCATCATAATGGACACCATGAGAGGTGGTAAGATGTATTTGAACAATCATCGTTTCGCGAGGCGTTAGTTTGCCATCCACAGAAACATTATGTTCATCATCCATTAGATGGAGTTGTGTGTATGTGTAGTTTGAATCCTTCTTATAACAACATCCTAGTATATTTAGGATACTGGTGTTGTTACAAAAGAAAGGAAATAAAAAGATTTTGGGGGTTGGAGAAGCAAAATAAATGAAAATACTTTAAGAGAAATTGTTACCTTTAATTTAGGTAACTCACTTTGGTTGGAACCAAAGGACTTCTTGAAATGCTTTCTGCCTAAGGGGAAGCTTCAAGGAGGAGGAGAGGGATGTGGGGAGCTTATTTGGGCAGAGTTTGGACGAGCCAAGTGGCTTGAGAGGTGTGAGGAAATGAGAAGGAGGAGTGCCCTTTTATAAGAGGGGTGAGGGGCACCTTTGGAAAAGCTAGAAATATTAATTTATAATAAATTCATATTCAGTTTCTAATGGCTCCAAAGTTGACTATTCAAAGGTTAAGGTGGGGATAGGTCGAAAACCACTCAACCAATAGAATTTAGACAGGTTTGGATACTTATATTAACCTTATCTTTAAGTATTAACTCTAAGTTAATTAGTTTCACTTTTACAATGTCTCTTTATGTTTTTATATAATATGGTTAATAAACTTACTATATACATCCAAGAGACCCCCAAGTGGTCCATTAATGATTAACCTATCATAATATAAGTCTCTTGGCCGAACCTTAGATTTTTAGGAATTTAATATCAATTAATAATATAATATTTGTTTTAAGAACTCTTTTATGTCAATTTTGACACTATTCAATAGATGATTTTTGTGAAACTCATAACAGATTGATTACTTCGAACAAAGTCAATTAAATCAATACTAATATATCATATTATCCTAGAAAATTAGTTTAATTCATTAAAAGTTTCATATTATATTTATTTGGTTATTTTTAATATCAATTATGTTAATTTTTTACTATTTTAGTAATTACTGCATCATCATTGTGTCATAAATAAAATAAATTATTTAATGTCTAAAAATTATAAATAAAACATCATTATGTAGGAAATCTTTTTAGCTTTCTAATGAATATTTATAATCGAAAATGCAACATGTATAACCCTATGTAAAAATTGTTCTTATAAAAGATGTAAGCTTATGCCATTTTTATTTTTATTTTAACTTTATTAATATAATGTGTCCCTACCACATACAAGTGGCTCCAAGGGGTCCCCAAATTGACCCAAGGATGCCCATGGTCGGGTATGTGTCCACCAATAAGGTTAGGACACGTTTTAGGGTAATTTTGTATTATTATAATATTATTTTTTAACCCTTATTTACCGGATTTACCCTTTAACCATGGTAAATAAAATATTTACCGCAGTAATTATTCAAAATGTCTAAAAATAAAAGTTACCTATTTACACAATTTGAACATCCTGATTCCAAATATGGAATCCATTTTTCTAAATTCAAAACACAGAAGTGGCAGAAATTAATTTAAAATTAATTCCCGCTGTCAAAACAAAAAGCGTGTTTTTAAGAGATAATAACTATCAAAAGATTGGCACTTGTTTATGTTCGGTTTAATTGTAAAATTTTGTCTAATGACCAAAATTATATTAAATTGTAAAAATATATTCTAAATATACTTTAAAACCACTCAAATTCATAATTTATCACTATTAATTATTTTGATTAAAAAAGTTGTTTTTAATTAAAATTTAGTAATTTTCACTATTCATCAAAATATGAAAGTTATCCGAAATGTACCAAAATTTCACCTTAGGCTAAATTCGATATTCCGAAACCAAAAATGAAGTCCATTTTAAAATATAAAATATATATAATTTCAAAAAGTAGGTATTACTATTCATAACGGCTAGTTTGATTGGTTACGGTGTGTTAGAACTCGAAGTTGCGTACAACACACGCTACTGTTTTATTCAAAGGAAAGCGTACCGTGGAAGCTTGGGATGTTTCATTTTAATTTTTTTTGATGTCTCCATTTAGTCAAAAAGTTTAAAATATTGTATTTAAAAAGGTTTCACTATCAAAAGTTGATAAAAGTGCAATACTGAAAATGAATCTGTTCTTGCATTATGACTAAGAAACTCATAATATGGATTCTAAAATTATAAGGATTATATAAAGTTTAAAATTTAGTTAATACTATTCATGACCTCTTTTAATGGTTTTTTTTTTGGTAAGTCATGGTGCAATTGAACTCAGTGTTGCGTGTAGTGCAAGTTATTGAATTATTTTGAAGAAATAACACACTATGAAATCTTGGGGTGTTACATTCTCCCCTCCTTCAATAAATTGCGTCCTCGCAATTTGAAATTGTTCTTCAAAAATAAAAGGTTGAAAGTAGAAAATATATTTGTGGGAAAACCCACATCGGAAATTGGGTTACTAAAATTTAGTCTTAATATGAGGAAAAGAGAAATCAAAGGGTCACCACCAAATTATGATCTCGATTAGGAGAACATTGGTTGAAATTAGAGACATATAATCGGAGGAAAAACGTAAATATTTATAGGTAGTGATTGAGGTCATCAATCACAAACAAGTGTATAATTGAGGTCCTTAAATTCATCAATCTATGATGATTTGAAATACCATCGGTTCAACAAAACATAGGGTATTAGGATAACACATTTTTGACGTTTCAAAATATCTTAGTTGAAATCCCACATCGAAAAATGAATTAATGAGGCCTCTATTTAAAATAAAGAGTGGAAAGTATGAAGATTACCGAAAATAACACATACTAGGGTTCCATGTAAGAAAATATGGATATGGAAGAAAAATATAGCCATCAATTATCTGATGGAGAGTGGTAGAGAACATGGCTATGAAAAGGCCAACAATCCCAAAGCCATAAATTAGTGATGATTTAAGGTACCATATAGGACAACATTTTTGTTCTAAGTTCCTTTTATTAATGACGAGGAATTTATTTATGAGATTGGCTAAGATCATAAGGAGATATACTTAGTTTATAATTAGAGTTTTATCCATTAATAAATTTCTACCAAAACTCATCATTCACTCGTAAAAAAAATTCTATTTATACTATTCATAGAGGGTTCCAAAATAAACGAATTTATAATTCATCTACCAGATCATTTAAAAAACTACTTTATTTAATCTAGGACATCTCGTGGGATAGTGGTAGGTGATACACCCTTGTCTCCCTTTGGTTGCGGGTTCAAGTCTCGCAGCCTTGCCGGACGCGACGGGTTGCCGCCCGACCTCCGGGTTGTCCTTTTATGGCAATCCAAAATAATCCAAACTAGAACTATCCAAAATACTTCTGTCCAAACTCACAGTCCAACATTCATAAGGAAGGTAAACATAATATAGATCCTTTTTACCCCGTAATAGCATATGAATACCTTCATCATGTATTACCATATTCCTTATTGATTACATTCATGCTCCCTTATTCCATATAGAATGCTGGATATACTTCATTAATCCAAAAATGTTTTAAACCCCAATAATGATGGAATATACAAATCATTAATCAGTTCCAAGGTAGTCAAGAATATCCAATATATTTTTTTCCAAAATAATCATGTATTATTCGAAAATCACTACCTCGGTATCAGAACTATATTATGGTTTATCATTCTCTCAACCATATATTTTCCAAAAATCTATCCTGCTAATGAGTCACTTTTCTTTGTTCCACACAATCTCAAGTCCTTAATGAAATAGTACTGCAGTACAATCCTTATATACTCCATAATTATTATAACAAGTACATTGTTGATACAACACTCAATTGACATAATCAACATAAGAACTCTAATCATTCCTCTTCATCTGTGGTAGTATCATAACTTGATTATTATCCAATAGCATCATTTGCGACATAGTCTGATGACTGGGACATAGGTTCGCGTAGTGTCCAAACTCCTTGCAAATGAAGCATTGTACATTTAAAACCATTTTCTTACCCTTGCAGTCACGTACTTTGTGCCCTTTTCCTCCACACTTATAACAAACTCCCATTCCTTTCAGGCAAGTTCCAGGGTGTTTCTTTCCACAGTTACCACATATGGGAAAATTCTTCTTTTCCCTCTTCCCTTTATCCATCTTTCTCTCTTCTATCCTTTTCTTCTCTTGCTTCCCTTCAAAGCCATAGGACTTAGTAATCTCTTTACTTATCTTATCAATACATGATATTATTTCTTCATATGATGATAATACATGGGATACTATTTCTCTTATAAATTCTAGCTTAATACCATGAAAGATATGATCCTTCCTTCTCTTTGTATCTTGTGCATTTCTGGAGTTCTCATTCCTTCTACTGGGCGCCATTTCTAAACAATGGCATAAACTAGATCAGTTTATGAATCAAAATACATAATCCCATACTTATAAAACACTTAACATAAATTGAACTATTTATGGATATAATCCATAATCATAAGAATGTCTCCTTTGAGGATGTATATACACATAAACCCATCATAATGATTTGTAAAGAAAATGAGAGTTATCTTAAGCATATCCCCCGGGAGTGTCGTAACCAAGAGTGCAGCAAGGCCCGTTGTCGTGCACCAGTTCCCGTTCGAGTCTAGCTCAAAGCGGTGTTTTCGGGTTTTACCCCTAGGTACATCTGTGCCAGAGCCGCCTCTACCTGCTCGTATCCAGACAGGGATGTATTGCTCGGAAAACTCACAAAGTCTCTACAATACCAAAATTCTAGGAAGTTCTTCTATACTAATCCTCAAAGTTCATCTTAGGTATATGTGCTCTAATCAGAGTTTATCTAAATCTAGCTTCCAAGGTTTGTACTAAACTTCCTCTGATACCAACTGTAACGCCCCGACCCCAGCTGCCCAGAGTCGGTGCATTACTTCGTAACATTGGCATGATCACAAGAAAGATCAAATCTCGAAAGACCGATTGGTTTAGTAGCCTTGGAAACACTAGATACATTCATAGGGTTTACATTACATCATTAAACGAAAAACTACTACAACAACATATTGTCTCCATAATCCACACTCATATCCCCACATAATATCCCTGCAGGTCATTCATAATTTACTTCTTCACTTCCTGGGAAAAATAAAACATAGAAAAGGGGTGAGCTCAAATGCCCAGTAAGGATAACAATATAGCGGAAACTTTCATAAATAAGAATAAACATTTAAGGCAATGTATAACTAAAACAAAAGCCTTTTAAACTTGAATTTCAACATGGTATGGCATAAATAAAATGAAATAATGCCATTTACTTATTCACATGGATATTCTACTAATCGAATAATCACATGCAAAAATCAATAACCACTTTCATAATGTTGGAATGCATAATGCCAGACTATCATAACCACATAGCCAAGGCCTCGTGCCAAGACTACAAATAAGATTTTGTCAAGGCCTTGTGCTAAGACACTAGTTTGTCTCATGAGACCTACCGATGCATCGAGGAGCTATAGCGGGCTCCACCCGTCACTTATTAAGTCCAATGCATTCCCATATGAAAAGGTTTAAACATAACATAAACATTCGTATTAAAACTAGCATACGAAATGTCAATACATTCACCATAAACTATGAATGGTATAAAAATAGCACATCCACAGTCAAACATATCACAAAACCTTCAATACAATATAGAAGTTTTGTATCATAATAAATCAACTTCAAATAATCTTAAAATCCATCAAAGGATGTTGACATAGATGAAATCAAAACACTTTTTAGAGAAATATCTCCTTTTATTTTGAAATCATTTAAGATCCATATAAAATAAAACATTTTCTTTGAAAATATTCTTATAATCTTGTAAGGAAAGATTCAACGATTTTATAATGGCGGAAAATAACCGCAACCCGCCGTATAAGTTAAAAAAAACATTCTTACCTCAATTTTGTCGAAAAGGTTAAAAAGGACCTTGTTTTGAAAACGACGGAAAGATTCCTTTATAAACCTCTTATAAAAAGTCAACAAGGGTATAAATGATTTTAACCCATATTCTTGTAAATAGTAAAAATGTTTTGAAATACATTTTTAAGAAACATGGATGTGAATGATAAAGATATCCCAGTAGATTATTACGTATAAACAACCTCGGATAATGAAGAGATTGTGAAATAACCCTTACATTGAACTTTTTCTTGGTTGGGGTAGGTTAACCTCCTGTATAATGGTGAAATAATTGTTATTAAATTGTACAAGAATCATATACATTAATATGATATCATATATGATCTTTTAACATTGCTTTATTAATAATATCTTAGTATTATCGTTGTTTCGGTGATAATCGATTCGTTCTTCTTAAATGTTTGGTTACGTAAGACATGTTTGTAATGGATAGATTATATCTTATTCATAATCAGAATGATATTAACATTATTTTTAACCCTAAAATGAGAATAATACTTGAATGGATATGATGGAGAACGAATCTTATCGCGTTCGTGGAGACGGTAGTCCGTACGTACGCACGAACGCTACTTCCATTTAATTTTTATTTTAAAAGAATCAAATCCAAATGATACATAGGTATATTACTATTCCAGTATAATATAATATTTTATATATGTTACTTAAGTTCATTAACACCATCCTTTATACGTTCCATGTGTGGTATGAACGAGTCATATCATTTTAAGGGGGCGGTAGTCCGCACTTCCTCAAATGAAATTATCGTATGTATATACAACATGAAACGAATAATGGAATGAAATAAAATGGAATTACAGAAGCTTATATATAAAATATATATCATTAATATCATATTTAATTACAGTGTCATCATAATGGCCACCATGAGAGGTGGTAAGATGTATTTGAACAATCATCGTTTCGCGAGGCGTTAGTTTGTCATCCACAGAAACATTATGTTCATCATCCATTAGATGGAGTTGTGTGTATGTGTAGTTTGAATCCTTCTTATAACAACATCCTAGTATATATAGGATACTGGTGTTGTTACAAAAGAAAGGAAATAAAAAAGATTTTGGGGGTTGGAGAAGCAAAATAAATGAAAATACTTTAAGAGAAATTGTTACCTTTAATTTAGGTAACTCACTTTGGTTGGAACCAAAGGAATTCATGAAATGCTTTCTGCCTAAGGGGAAGCTTCAAGGAGGAGGAGAGGGATGTGGGGAGCTTAGTTGGGCAGAGTTTGGACGAGCCAAGTGGCTTGAGAGGTGTGAGGAAATGAGAAGGAGGAGTGCCCTTTTATAAGAGGGGTGAGGGGCACCTTTGGAAAAGCTAGAAATATTAATTTATAATAAATTCATATTCGGTTTCTAATGGCTCCAAAGTTGACTATTCAAAGGTTAAGGTGGGGATAGGTCTAAAACCACTCAACCAATAGAATTTAGACAGGTTTGGGTACTTATATTAACCTTATCATTAAGTATTAACTCTAAGTTAATTAGTTTCACTTTTACAATGTCTCTTTATATTTTTATATAATATGGTTAATAAACTTACTATATACATCCAAGCGACCCCCAAGTGGTCCATTAATGATTAACCTATCATAATATAAGTCTCTTGGCCGAACCTTAGATTTTTAGGAATTTAATATCAATTAATAATATAATATTTGTTTTAAGAACTCTTTTATGTCAATTTTGACACTATTCAATAGTTGATTTTTGTGAAACTCATAACAGATTGATTACTTCGAAAAAAGTCCATTAAATCAGTCCTAATATATCATATTATCCTAGAAAATTAGTTTAATTCATTAAAAGTTTCATATTATATTTATTTGGGTATTTATAATATCAATTATGTTAATTTTTTACTATTTTAGTAATTACTGCATCATCATTGTGTCATAAATAAAATAAATTATTTAATGTCTAAAAATTATAAATAAAACATCATTATGTAGGAAATCGTTTTAGCTTTCTAATGAATATTTATAATCGAAAATCCAACATGTATAACCCTATGTAAAAATTGTTCTTATAAAAGATGTAAGCTTATGCCATTTTTATTTTTATTTTAACTTTATTAATATAATGTGTCCCTACCACATACAAGTGGCTCCAAGGGGTCCCCAAATTGACCCAAGGATGCCCATGGTCGGGTATGTGTCCACCAATAAGGTTAGGACACGTTTTAGGGTAATTTTGTATTATTATAATATTATTTTTTAACCCTTATTTACCGGATTTACCCTTTAACCATGGTAAATAAAATATTTACCGCAGTAATTATTCAAAATGTCTAAAAATAAAAGTTACCTATTTACACAATTTGAACATCCTGATTCCAAATATGGAATCCATTTTTCTAAATTCAAAACACAGAAGTGGCAGAAATTAATTTAAAATTAATTCCCGCTGTCAAAACAAAAAGCGTGTTTTTAAGAGATAATAACTATCAAAAGATTGACACTTGTTTATGTTCGGTTTAATTGTAAAATTTTGTCTAATGACCAAAATTATATTAAATTGTAAAAATATATTCTAAATATACTTTAAAACCACTCAAATTCATAATTTATCACTATTAATTATTTTGATTAAAAAAGTTGTTTTTAATTAAAATTTAGTAATTTTCACTATTCATCAAAATATGAAAGTTATCCGAAATGTACCAAAATTTCACCTTAGGATAAATTCGATATTCCGAAACCAAAAATGAAGTCCATTTTAAAATATAAAATATATATAATTTCAAAAAGTAGGTATTACTATTCATAACGGCTAGTTTGATTGGTTACGGTGTGTTAGAACTCGAAGTTGCGTACAACACACGCTACTGTTTTATTCAAAGGAAAGCGTACCGTGGAAGCTTGGGATGTTTCATTTTAATTTTTTTTGATGTCTCCATTTAGTCAAAAAGTTTAAAATATTGTATTTAAAAAGGTTTCACTATCAAAAGTTGATAAAAGTGCAATACTGAAAATGAATCTGTTCTTGCATTATGACTAAGAAACTCATAATATGGATTCTAAAATTATAAGGATTATATAAAGTTTAAAATTTAGTTAATACTATTCATGACCTCTTTTAATGGTTTTTTTTGGTAAGTCATGGTGCAATTGAACTCATTGTTGCGTGTAGTGCAAGTTATTGAATTATTTTGAAGAAATAACACACTATGAAATCTTGGGGTGTTACATATAAATTCTTTACCCCAACGTCAATGATATGGATGTAATTTTTTATCTCAAATAGATATGATACTTTGCAAAGGAAACTCGTGAGCACAAAACTACCACACGTTGAAGCTGACTTCTCAGAAAAACTGATCATTCAACCATCCATATTTATATTATGTAATATAACAATGAGCACATGGAGTGATCATGATCCATGCATAAGGTCCTTCACATGATTATTCATAGATCACATGAAGGGATACTAGAAAGATGAGAGAAGAAGTTAATGCAAGCCTTGCATATCACACAATACTCCAAATATATTGATACTGAACAAACATAAAAAATTCATAATATAAGGTAAAAATCCATGATAAAAATTAGATAAATTAAACAAAAATATTCAATGGCCCTCATGCCCTTACCATGACACATAAAAGGACATGCAACAGGAATAAGGCTCTTCACCTTGATCTCGTATCATTACATCAGTATGCGATTTGGGACACGTGAAGTCCTCTACACATTTCAATATAAACCACATGATACCCATGGGTGCGCCACCATGATCTCATGAAAACCTATACATCTATCACATAAGTCATGAAATGACCTTCAGATACATCGCATGACTCATATAATGTTGTTCATTCATATCCATCATGTCTCACCATTTCATCTAGGCATGAGGACCAAGCTCTCAAGACACCCTCAATACAAAACAGTCAGGTCTCATGATAACCTCCAAGGATGTTATTCAACATATCCAAAATACATCGAACAATGTCACATCGACTCATGGGGAACCCACTCCCCATATACATGTTTCATGATAGTTCACATGATTTCTTCTAGGATAAGACACCCCAGTCATGCGACAGATTGCAGGGCAAGCTAACCAAGTCATGTGATGACCCTCAAACATGTCAACTGTGTATTGTGATAATCTATAGACAAGACATCCATGGCACAAGTGAATCCCATGATGTGATATCCCTATCCATCCTCAATGTTTAATCCATAAATAAAAGGTTATCTTAGTGCGGAATACCCAATATAAAAGGAAATACAATAATTCAAATTCCTACCATATTCAGTATACGTAGGAAACCTATTCATGGTTCAAGCTCCATATTGATTGTATTGGGTGATCATAGTATCCAATTCCTTACCAAAATAAGTAAAATTGATTGGTTTCCACCACTTGATTCTCACAATTATCATTTATCACCTGATAAAAAGTAGTTTCACTGATCATGGAATCTGCACTATACACCCCAAGGATACAGGGGATACCTTAGTGAATAGTCCCTAAATACCAACATCATATTTTAGCTCCCTAAAAAATAAGGAATCAACCTTGGTATGAACCCTTGAATTATTTAAAGCACAAGGATGATCATAATGTATCTGAGTGTGATCATCCAACTTATCCTACTAATAGTAAAACAGATAATTGAACTATAAGAACTCTTATTCCCCCCCCATAATCAGGATACATAGGATTTCATTACATGGCCAATGATCTATAAAAAATATCCCATGAATGGTCATGGTATACAAGTCCCATATATATACACCATGAGACTAATCATATGTTACCCCCTATTTATCAAATTTAGAGTAGCTGATGTGGTATTATGATAATTCAATGAACATCCCATCAGGAATCATGAATCTCTACCGAGTAGTGAATTCCCATTATTTAAGCCCTGATGATTTGTGAGGTATGAATACCCATCCTAGGAGGGTATATACCTTGGTTTTAGTCCTAATGGTGTAATTAAACAATGATGACTCTGATTTATATCATTACCAGGATACATATAAAATATCCTTTATAATTGAGATAAAATATCTAGGGTCTCTATAATCGCTCGTATATCCCCAATGAATGATGCTAAAATGCATTGTAGTAATGAACTTTGTGGGTTTTGATTGTTGTAATAAATAGGTTATGTATGACACCAAATAATGTCTTAATACCCTCCTCGGAATATTAATCACCTCCTCGTGTGGCATCAAAATCCCAATAATTTGGTCGTGCGGCTTCCACACATTATTCAATTACTCATTGTTAAGTGGATGGATGAAGAACCTCATATAAATATCGATGGATTCACCCATGATATCACACTCCCCTCTGATCATCAATGAGACTCCCTTTAAGTTTTTAATGAGATAACTATCCAATGAATATTATTTTCAAGACAAATGGTCTTGTATTGATATTAAGAAGAGATAAAAGAACATGTATTCAATCTGTAAGAGAGTCTTGAAGTAAAAAATAGTTCCCACCAAAAGGGTGTGGAGAGCCCGACCACCTATTCTATCAACTGATGCGAGTGACAATGTTCTGATGGGCCTATAAACCTAGATGATCACCATCATTTTGAATGAAATTCTATACCCAGCTGTAGATGTGGGAAACATTGGGAGTTTCTAGGAAATGTGGAAATGGTAGACCAATGAGTGAAACACACTACACGCCTCCAAAACCGGATGAAAAAAATGTTAAACAGTTGTGAGTCTCTCCAATGAAAGAATGATTGGTTATTATCAATCAGGCCATTTCATCATTCCTTTTATGAAAACATTTTAATGTCTATTTTTATATTTATAAATACATAATGATCAGTTTATAATAAAATCTGAATCGTTTTTTGAAAACCTTATACAAATTTATTAGTAAAGCCAACGTGATCTCGTAAACGATTATATGTAATTAGGGTTCCCATGAAATAAGTCCATCATTTTATCTAAAAGTCTAAATTAGTAGAATATATAAACCATGGAATATCAGGACAATTTTATTAACCATGCATCTCTGATTGAGCACTTTATGCATAAAAAATCTCCCAAATTGGTAACATTTTTCCTTGACTACATCTCGATTCAAGAAAATGTATTCCTCATCTAGAATTTACATTAAAAAATCATATGTGACAACGACCTATACATGTCACAGTATAATCTAACATACTCAAAAACTCCAATGAAAAGTGGAAAACATAGTAGTTTGGGAGTGCCACCGCCATGTTACAATTCTGACCATGGAAACTACTCATAAATTTCCCTGATCATGACAATTGACGTGTTCGTATTACTTGAGAAAGGTTGCTGCTAAGTGAGTATCTATTGTTTATATGACCAAAATAATTAATAGGTAATCCCCATATTGTGACAACCAACACCATCTATATCTAATGATGGTGGACTTGGAGGCCAAATACAGATCTCTTTTAATCCCAGTGCCCCCGAGGAGGTTACCTATCACCATCTGTCAACAACTCCACCCACTGGTACCCATCTGTCACCCGCTAAGGGCAGCATCTGACAAAAAATCACCTATTATTCACATAAAAGGTCTATAATGAAGAGTCATCAAAGGATGAGGTAATTGGATATATACAAGAACGGTCAAATTCACAATCCTTTTGATGAAAATTGCAATCATATTTATGTAGGAACAAGAAATAATTCTCATATTTCTACTTGTTTGGAACTTGTATATGGGCATATTCCCACAAGAGGCATGTGGAATGATCACAATCTATCCCTAATGAATGTATCCCATAAGAATGTTCCATTAGATTTAGGAGGATAAATGTTGGAAAATATCTTGGATTCAATTGAATACATCTTCCAGTTTATTATAGAGACAAAAATTGTGTAGGCCCATAACCCTGCACATACATTGATGAAATGAAAATATAATTTAGAAAAAACTAATGAAATCCTCAAAAATATTATGGTAATGTTTGGGGTAAAAGGAAATTAACATAATCCTATACCTACATCCAGGACCCCTCAACACTCTAATAATCATGAATTAGTAGATTTACTAGAGTAAGCACACATTTTTGTTTGAATTCTCAAGAAGATTATAGACATATTATGATAAAGGTTGAGACATCAGGGTAGGCTCATATTCATGTTCCAACTGGGTCTCAATATGTGAGAGTGGCACATGCCTCCGTAAATAATAGCAATCATGTCAAAGAAGTATATCGACATATTTTAAAAGGCCAAGATCATGATCATTTCCTTGTTTTGGTTAACGATCACCTTGTGAGAGATAACATGCCTTAGAATAGGATCATATTTTCAATGAAGAAGTAATATGACATAATCAAAAGAGATAGTATCTAGAAAATATTATCATTCTAGACAGGTCTAACCAAGTGAGAATTTGACAAGCCATAGGACATTCTCACATTCCAGTATGTGAATCTGCCCAGGAAATTTCGACAGATAGCGGAAGCCTTGTGAATATTCCTATATTGGCCAATGATCGATATCACAAAAATCATTCCAAGGAATCTTGGGGGGTCTTATATTAATTCAAATATTCAGAAGGTCCATCATCATATTTTTATTGGGAATTAATATTCATACTAGGATCATGTTCCTGATCCAACTGGGGCCCACCGAATGAAAGTGTCATATGCCTTTGGATAGGCATGTATTCCTGCCATGATAGACCATGGTATAATCCAATGGCTTATAGATCGGTCTCATATCACCGTCAAGACTGAGGCACATCAAGTAATAATTGAACAAACCTTGGAATAGGATCACATTCATGTTAATATTGAGATGAATTAATTACAAATTCTAATAGCTTCTAACTAGCAGGCTTATACTCCGACAACACTATAAAGTTACATACATGTTGGGAAAGATATCATAGAGAATACTAATATCCTTTCACAATTACAAAAGGAAGTTCAACATATTCCCACCACAACAGATATCAAATTCCTTATTCCTTATCTTCTCAATTCCAGTTTCCCTAAGGTTATTCGAGAACCATTCTAAACACAAATAGGGTTTTCCCACACTTCTATAGAAGAACATGTAGAAGATGTTCATTACCAGGATAGTCTTCCTCATGGTAGTGTGGAGATAGATGGAAGAATCTTTTCTCTTTGCATCCACTGTGGCCAACCCCCCAATGACGAAATCTCCCATGGGAATGGTAATAAGCCTATTGTCAATACACCTCTATATGGATAGGTGAGCCAAACTATGAAACCATTATATAGAGTGCTAGTTGAATAATTCGAGTCAAATGTATATGGTTTCCCATGAACATCCAGCAACACTCTACTCGCATGATCAGGTGACAATTAGATCCATCTTCGATGGTTTGACTGGATGGAGGCAGGTATGTTTGATGAGGAAGAGGCCGACATTGACATATAGAGGGAGTATTTTGGAAAAAATATCCCCATCATTTAATGGACCCTCACTATTTCCAGCAATGAAATCTTAAATTAATTAGAAAAGAAGTGAATTTTTTCCTATTCCAAAATATGTGGGCTACTCATCAGTGGTAGAAGGCTCAACGTATCCCTTTCTATGATACTCGACCCAAATTTAAAAAATCAATATACATATTTTCCAAATTTTTTTGGATGTTATCTCCATTTCATGAGATCCAAAAATTAAAAATCACAAGGAAAATATATGACACACTTCCATCCATTCGATCACAACTCTTCGAATGTTGATTTCCAAAGACACATCATGAATTTGTAATCAAGTATGCAGAAATTAAGGATCATTACACTTTGATCATCCCCTAGAACAATAGGACCCCAAAGATATTGAATCATTAAATGTTATAGCCTTTAGAGAAATCAGAAGAATGAGTTCTAATCAGGTTCACTAGTCACTAAAATAAAATTCCCTCACTTCAGTAGTGCCTAGAGACCACAAAAGAGGAGAAAAGATAACCAAAATGATTTCAAACTGGTTCCCTCAAGACTATAGGATGAAATTAAAATCACGGAGGCCGATGTTGAAAACACCCAAAAAAATTACCATAAGGAATGGTTCTCCCCATGGGATACAATTGCATCCATATCCTATGAAATCATAGTTTTTCTTAATTAGGAGGACCATAGTAGAAGCTTACATGTTACCCATCCAAGAGCAGACACATCCCCCTGGGCCAAGAAATTATCTACCACAGACTCCACCCATGAGATCGTCAAATACTATGGGGATTCAAGAAAAATATTAGGCAACTGCAGGTGAACCCCACCCCACTAGGCTAGGGGAATTTAAATCTCAATCACCATTACTAGGATCATCATCCCTTGATAGGACCCTAGAGACATCAGTGGAATCTTCAGATCATCCCACCCCACTTGGCTGGGACATTGATATCTTTATGTCCATCCCAGGAACCATCAAGTCCCCAACTGGAGTAATTGGATCTTAAACTTCTTGACCAATTCCTGCCAATTTTAACCCAAAATGACCCACACCTCATAGAGAAAGGGAAGTTTCCATTTTCATAACCACAATGGGAATCAGTCTTCTCTAGGTTATGAGGAATAAATTAGTGTTTGAAATTTAAATAACTCCTCCTTCCATGAGGCAAACCCCTTCTATTTTGGGCACATTCTGCGACAATGAATCGAAACTCCCTTAGAGTCTGTATTCATATATAAAAATGGGAGGAACATATTATGAATACAATAAAATCCCATCGGGGCCGAAAAAAAAGTATCATATGGCCATGAGATTTAATAATGAACCTAAAGAAGACTGTGTAGAATCAGTATATTGCATTCAGAGTAATGGAACCAACTCCATTTCCCAATATGCCTTTGTAAACATCGTCATTGTCAACATAAAATATATTGATTAAAACGTGAGGGAAGAAGGTGATGACATGGAAAACATTCCATATCATTAGGGTGACATTGATTAACAAAATTTGGTTACAAACACAAGGATCGAATGATGGATCCAAAATATAGAACCACCAAAATTCGAGTTTTCAAACCCACAAAAATATATCACCAATGGGAATAATACAACCACATCCCAATCACCTCCGAAAAGAAATAGGTTTCCTTCCTTAGAGGAATAATTTTCATAATATGATATCGAATTAAAGACTCTCTGATAACTTAATGATGAGTTGAATAGAGGAAATATCTCTGCTTCGTACTTTATTCATGCATAGATGACTGTTCTCCCTCCCATAGACAATCTTCCAGTATGAGAGGTATTTATGAATCATGTTGGATCTTGGTCTAGACAACCAGTCCACAAGAATGAGGAATTCGAAAAAGATTATGAATTCCCTCTGTGGCAGAAACAACCTTTATATATCTAGAACAACCATTCAATCTAGCAATGAATCAAAAATTGGAAAGAGATAAAAATGGGGCCACCACATCAACCCCCACCAGATCCCTATAGTTAAGAGACGAATGAGGAAAAAGTTACATCTAGAGAGCCTTATTGTCATCGAGTCCCTGACTACTTGAATTTAAACCATAGAAGGGAGACACCCACTTATATAGCCAAAGAGAAATACATATCTCGATTGGATGGACAATACTATTCCAGTGCCCAATTTCATTAATCGTACCTTTTATACACTTCACAGTTCATGTAATGTACAAAAAAATTAAGAATAATATTAACATTTTTTATTTTATTAAATGTCTTATGGATATAGAAAAAACCTACACTTATTTTGTTTTATCATATATAATTGGATTAAAATTACTATTAAGTATCTTGACCATTAATAATATAACAATTTAATAGTGATCAAATGGAAAGTATATGTATATAGTTTTAATAGATCTATTTGGAACAATAGATGTGATGGACTCCACTAATTGGATCATTCCATAGGAATTCCATTTATTTGAGATTTTGAGAGAGATATCATTTTGGGGAATTAACATAGATGAAACCCATCTGAAATCCAACAAAAAAATCATGATTGAAACAATTTATGGGATATGTTTAAGATCATTGAGATCACAACCCACACCATGTTCACTGAATGACCCAATGAAATCCCCTCCATCACACACATTATGAATAAAGAATATGATGATGCAACAATGGGATATGTATCAGTACACTAGAAATAATATTATTTACATTATTTTTTTGTAAAATAATGAATGTATTTCCTTCCTATCATTGTTACTTTGTAAGTGATTTTTTTTTAAAAAAATTGTTGTTAATATCAAAATTCAATTATAAAATATATTTTGATTTCTTAATGGATTTTTGAAATAAATAATTATTTAATGAAATTATATAAAAAATATATGTTATTGAATATCAATTATGATATAATTTTTATGAGGTCAAATGTAATTTTTATTAGGGTTTGAAAACTATAACTGTCAAAACCGGTCCATTTTCAATAAATATTGGTATTTATTTTGAAAAGTTAAATTTAAATATTTAGAAACTTATTTGTATAAAATTGATATCTTTTTTGGAATCAGGATCTAGAAATTATCCCATAGTTAATTTTCTATAATTTTCTGCGAGTTGAATTTTGTTTTAAAAATTATACATCGTATGAATATACACTATGTATTATTAGATCATAATGGACCAATAGTGATGTAATAAATACCATAAAATTTAAACTCATCCAAATAAATATTTTTAATTTAACATATTGGTATTTTACTTTTATTGGATTTATTTTATAAATCCTTAGTTAATTCTCCAAGACTTATAATATATTTTAAGAATTTAAAATCATTTCATTGAATGTTCGACTAACACAATCATAATAAAGAGAAAAATTTTATTATCCAGGGCCCATGGAATATAATATAATATTATCTACTCACCTTTTCCGTAATCCATGGTAAAAAAACCCATTGTATGGTTTTTGGTGTTGAATATTTTATTATGTAGTGTCCTAAATCTAAATAATAAATAAATCCCCTTCTTTTTCTATATGAACCCTCCCAAGAGAGAATTTATTTTCTCTAAAACTCCACAAAGAATGACATAAAACGTACCCATACTCCATATAGTTCTCTATTGGTTCCCCGAAGCTCCCAGGAAGCCTCTCCTAATCCATTGTAGTCACATATCATTGTAAAGGATTTCTCGCTTCGAATTTCCATTCAAGCACTTATTTTATATCACACATCTTAAATTCAATTTCATATATTGTGATATGATATTAAATAACCCCATTACATTCTATTTTATGTATAAATTAGTATATCTTCATTTCACCCTCATTAATCCAAGCTATGATCATTTAGGTAAACCCGTTACTATGAAGAACATTTCGTCAGGGATTTTGTCTATCTTCTATTAATCAAGAACATCATTTATGATATTCATTTTTAATTTCCATTTTATTATATTGGGATACATTATTACCAATACTTATTACATTTATCATGATTTATAAATTATTAGATCCACTTTGACTCTCATTTAACCCCCTCAAGAAACATTACGTTCACTCATTACCATGCCAAAATTTTGTATGAGTTCTTTTTCACTCTTTTATTTCTTCTTTATTATTTATATTTATACACCTTATATTTCAAATTAATTATGTTGTGGAATATTATTTCATGTCCCTCTTACTGACCATTTCATGTATAAATTATGAGACACCCATTTTTCTATCATGAAACCATTTTATGAATTTATGGATGATGTTTTTATGCCGGAAAAATTGAACCACCGCAACACCCCCAGAATTTGAAAATGAATTTAATATTGAATGCATGAAACAGAAGGTATCAACAAAACAACACACTATAATAAACGTTCCAATGAATATTATTTTTCCACTTCTGTTATTTCAATTTCGAATAACTGACATACGCGGTAGTTTTCAAGGTGAAATTTAGAGTCACAATGAATCAACTTAAATTTTGGTGAATAGTAACATACCCTTATGAGCAGAAATATGCCCCTTATGAATAATAATATCACCCAATAATGTATAAATATTGTTTAGACACATTATACATGAGGAAAATTATTTTGTGAATTACAAATTAATTATTCATATTTTTGTGAGTGATTAATATTTTATTTCAATTTTAAATTTATAATTTAATTCGTTTTTCTAAAATAGGCTCCTAAATAAAAATTTTGTTGTCCTATTATTTTATAATAATTTAATAAGACCATAGTTAATTTTTTAAGTTATTATAAAACAACTTTTTTGAAACTATATTTTTTGATTAAATGATGATTTTAATCAAAAATTATATTTCTCATATTAGAAAATTATTTTGAATAAATGGAGTCAATTTTTGGATTCTCCAATTTGGAAAATGAATACACTAATTTTTGGGGATTTTTTTTACAATATATTAATTTTAGTGAATAATAAAATACGATAATTTACCGGGTATAAACACTATAGGTTAAATACACTATTCCTTGATTCATGGATGATTTAAGAAACCCTTAGTTACTACTCACATACACATATTACTATTAGTGGATAAAATAATAAATATTATTGTGTGTATTGATAAATGTAATAAAATAATGTATATGGTATTCAAAAATCCCTCCTCTCCTCCATTATAACCCACCTCGTCACACCATCTTCTCATCACTCCTCTAATACCTTGATCCTTGTATAGAATTTTCTCAAATATCCTCACAGGATCGTCCTCCTAATATATACTCCCTTAGTCTCATATTAAGACCAATTTCTCCCCCCTAAAAAGGCTATCAAGGAAGATTACATCAAGAGGAAAATTCTTCTTTTCATTTCTTTAATTTCGAGTTATTTTCTTTTCTTCTTCATTTTACACATGATTTCATACAAAATTATATGATAACTTCAGTACACTTCATATACTATAATTTATATATGATTATGGAATAATTCACCACCATATCTCATTTCCCCTTCTTTTATACAGTAAATGAAAACATCATCTCTAATGTGTTAAATTTTAGGAATCACGGTAGATGTGTTTTCATGTTATATTATCATCTTCATTTATAGTCATGAAACAATTTATATGGTTGAAATATACTATAATATATGTATTATAACATATTTAATTTTTTTTTATCTTTGGTTGAAAATGATATTAAATTATGACTTTGTTGTGAACAAAAACCACAAATTAAGCCATGCAATTATCAACAAAGTTTTATATAATGATTAATATTCACTCCCAACAATCAAGTGAATTATATAACCATGTAATCATCTTGAAGCTAAAAAATTTAATACAACTTATTTTTGGGACCAAAATTACCATCATACATGTTTATTCTTACACGTATATATGTATACTGATCATGAATACTAAGGAAGAATATGATCCCAAATAATAGAATTGAACCTCTTAAACCAATCAAGAAGGTTGTGAATGAACACAATAATGCTAAAATAAATCAATTAAATAAATATAAGTTTTTTGAAATATTAATTAATTAATTTAATTTGGCTTCCAGGACACTAGGTTCAAGTGAAGAACACAATCAGACATAAGATAAGGGTTTTCTACCCAAACCACCATTTTCATTTGGGTTACTCATATTCTATACATAATTCAATTAAATTTTTATTTATTAAGATATAATCCTCATAAAATCTTTGTAAATTTTTTCTATATGTTTACCAACCAGAATCCTACATTAATTTATGGTGAGTTATTGGTTTTAAATGGATCTTTCAAAAACACTTATCGAAATTCAAGCCTAATTCAATTGAATTTCTCAAATTATTACCAATTTTCAATGGTCACTATATAATATGTTTTTAGAAACCATGTTGTTTATAAAATCACTAAATTTTTTAAGAAAATAATATTTCACTTCATTTTTTGTTTTATACAGATATTTTTCTAAAATAACACTTCTTTTCATAGTAAAAGATTATTTATCTCTAGAATTACCTGTTTATTTTATATGAGTATCTTCATCTATTTCGAAAATATTATTTATTCTTATTTATCATTGGGAAAATTCATTTATGATATAATCTAAAATATTTAATTTATTTTTTTATTATTTTTAATGTGGATGTTCTTTCTTAAAACCATTCACCCATTAACTCTGAATTGTTAGTGTTTATGTATAATTTTTTTGGGGATTTCATTTATATTTTATATGTTATATTAAATAATAATTTATATGTTTTTTATGTCAATCCCCATTCATATGATTAATCCATTGTACATTATAATTGATGGGGGTTCCTCTATATTACCTCTATGCATTGGTAGGACTCATGAGATAAATTATTATCTTTTCCTGAGGTCCAGACAAAATGGTTATTTATAATCATTCCACGAGGCATTGACAGTATGGTTATTATGTCCAAAATTATGCATTCCCTTATTGTGAAACAATTAATTGAAATTTCATGTTGTTATTAAACTAGTATAATATACATGATTATTCTTTATTATGACATTATTTATTCAACTCTTATTCTTACCATAATGTGTTCAAGTTTATTTTTAGTGGCATATTTTTTAGTAATTTACCCTGACTAAAGTGTATGTGTATAATATCTACAACTGTATTTCTTACCGTTTTTGAGAATATGATCTCAAACCATTCATATGTTTCATTTTCCAAGGAAATAAAGAGGAATATTATGAATTACATGTAAGGATAACCTAGGATTTGTGGACGTTGTCAATGGAATTTCTATATTTTATTTGCTTTCAATTAGTAATGTTGAACTTATGTATGTATATGGTTGCCAAAATATATTAAAATATTCATTCCTTCGAGATTAGAATTTTTTATAATCAAGAAAATGTAATGAAATAAGGCATCCGATCTGGGAAACCAGGGTCGGGGTCTTTATAATTGGTACCTGTGGAAGTTTAGTAGAAATCATATAACATAGATTTTGAAAATGTAGATTATTAACCAAAACCTTATGATATTTTTTGATGATAAACATAATTTACGTCCTCAACTATAAATAAGGAATAGATTATATGGTTCATTAAAAAATATATATTCATGTCTGGATACTACAATTGGATGTGGTTCTAGCACAGATGTACCTATGAGTAACAACTTTGATAATGAGTTTCAGGCATGATTACATGTATCCTTTTAAACGACAACAGAAAGTACTATGCACTGGGTTTTTCACTCTATAGGGATATATTTAGGATAAATCACATTTTCATTATATGCATTTAGGAAGAATCTAAATTTAATTTTTTTCCTTAATGAAACCACATTTCTAATTATGAGATTAGATATGTACATGATTTCAATTTACACTAAGTAATTTTCTACGTTTAGATTATATAATATTATTCATAATCTAATATTATGTGTTCCATTAATTAGAAATGGCTCCTAGTGGAAGGAATGTAAACCTCATGAATTCATGTATCCCGTTTAGGGATTTTCTGCCGATGTAGGATAATGATGTTGGTACTAGTTTTGCAACTGGTACTGAGAAACTTATAAATATGAAAAGATAGCTAACTCAGGTTTTGAACAAAAACCTTGCCCATATGGAGAATCTATATCCAAAATGTGGAGGAGATCTGTCAGATTTCATTATGCCATAAAAACAATCATCATTTAATTGGACTAAAAATCCATTTATAGTGGAGATTGTATAAGTTCATTAGAGAAGATATTTCTCACGTTGGTATGTAAAAAAAGAGAGATGGTTATCACAAAGGTTTATTTTCTATCAAGAGATTGTTATTAATGGTTGTCTCTAATTCAAAACAAAAATGAATATGATGAAATAGAATAAATGGAATGGATGGATTTTAAGGAAATATTCATAGAAAAATACATACACCATGAACAAGTTGTAGATATAGATATCCATTTTTTAAATTTGAAAAAAAAGAGGATGAGAATGTGTAAAAGTATAAATCTAACAACACAAGGATAGGATTAGAGGCCACTGACTTTATACATAATCCCTAGAGAAAGATCGATAGACTCTTTGATAGTTTAACACAATTCGTCCAAAGGGATCTAGTCACCCAATGTTTCTCATCATGTGAAGATATAGTCTCATGTGGCATCAGAACTAAAATTAAATTATTGAAGTATAATTATTTTTAGGGAAATAAAGAGAAAAAGAGGCTTGTTGATTACTCTGGAGAATAAACTATGGAAATGGGGATAATGGTAAGAGTTGAACTTACACCCTGTGATAATTGAGGGAAGAGACGCCCTGGTACTTGCCTAATGGTTATGGTTGTCTGTTACAAGTACGAAGGAAAAGGTTACAAATACTTGGATTTTGAGGGGATGAAAGAATATAACAAGTTTCAATAATAAAATTAAAAGGAGAGGGGAGATTATGGAAATCATTACCCAAGGTGTCAAGGAAAATGTTCCCCACAGAAGGCCAAGGAATCAAGTCCCATATTATGTGATCAAAACTATTGATATTGAAGTCCATATTGATGTGATTGAAAGTAAATTAATCATTTAATATAAATTTGATAGTTCATTATATAATTTTTGATCATCGCATTATTTTATAAGTCCCATGATTAAAAAATAGATATTTGAAATTTGATATAATAAAGGGATACTAGTTAAGACTATAAAAAAAAGTATCATTGCAACAATGATGTGTCAGGTAGTACCCATTACGGCATATAAATGAGCTTTATCTATGGATTTTAATATCATTCACATAATTTGATTTTATATATTCCTCTGTATGTATTGGATTTCAACTCATTATGATAAAAATTATTTTAAAAAATAAGGAAGTTAAAATTTTAGAGAATGATGTTGACTCCCTTATCTATGGAGAAAAAATGTCACCATCTGATTCTTATCTAGATCCACCACCAGTAGCACAACAGAATGAAATTGTTGGAGTGGATGATAACTCAATATCTTTGAGTGAGGATAGGAATATTCAAATTGAGGATGTAAAAACTATCAATGAATATATTGATGTTTTTATATAGGATTTACTTGGAAATCCTTCAGAACGAGAATTTGAGTTATATATTGATTTAATTCTTGGTTCAAGTCTTATATCATAGTCTCATTATAGAATGACCATTGTGGAATTATTATAACTGAAAAAAACATTAGGAATTTATTGATAAAGGATTTATTCACCCTACTTTCTCTCCATGGGGAGCCCCTGTTATTTTCATTTACAAGAATGATGGAACTATGAGGTTGTGCTTTAACTAAATAGAGATCAATTATATAAAAATATATAACTAGTATCACCTCTCACTCGTTGATTATTTATTTGATTAACATCATGGAGAGAAATATTTTTTAATGATTTACCTTCAATCTAGATATCAACATTTGAGAGTGAGGAAGGAAGTTGTTATAATTACATAATTTCAAAGAAGATATGTCCATTAAGATTTTATAGTAATTTTTTTTGGACTGAATAATTCTCCCTATATTTTTATGGATTTAAAAAATATAGTATTCAAGGAATATTTTGATGAATTTGTGGTGGTATATATTGACGATATCTTGGTATACACAAAAATCTATGAAGATCATGAAAATAACTTGTGCACTATTCCGAATTGTCCTAAAAGAAATGAATTATACGGGAATTATAACAAGAGTGAATTTTGGTTTCAATAATTTTCCTTTATTTTAAATTTTTTTAATGATTGAATATCTATTGATCCTATAAAGACAATGGTTGTTCAAGAATGGAAAACTCAAATGAACATAATAGGGGTACATAGTTTTGTTGGTTTAGAAGGTTATTATCAGCATTTCATTCAGAAATTTGCAAATTTATCCAACTGATGGTCAAATTATATAATTAAATGTGTTATGTTTATATTGACCAAATAATATGAGGAATGTTTCAAAGTATTGAATATGAGATTAGTGAATTCCCCGATACTGACTCTACTATTAATGAAGGGTGAATTTGTGATCTACAGTGACACATCAAATAAAGGACTTGGTCATTTCCTTATACAGAATGAAAGACTTATTACCTATGAATAAAAGAAATTAATAATTCATAAACATAACAATACAAATCATGATATCGAGTTAGCATCTTCAAGCATTGCTCAGAATCTATGGAACCACTATCTCAATGGAGAACAATATGTGATATATACAGATCATAATAGTTTAAATTATATCTTCTTATATAAAGAACTCAACATGAGGAAATAGATATGGCCCAAACTACACAATGAATAATATTTTTTGAATGAACTACCATTCAGGGAAGGTATATAAGGTAGAAGATTCATTTAGAAGAAAGGATCATGGATCCCTAAACAAAATGAGGATTGAAAGGGATAATGTGTTTATAGATCTATTAAAGATGTTCGTATGAATTATCAGTGAAGCTGAATCATCATTAATTTTTCAACTAGATTCCCAACCATCTTTATTAAAAAGGATTATAAGCTCTTAGGCTGATGATGAGAACCTTTAAAATAAACTTAATGTTATTAAAGATGGGAAGTTTGATGACTTTGTGTGTGAATATAGAATTCTATAATCTGGGAAGTTGATTGGTGTTCCCTCTAAACCCAATATGAAAAGGGATTTATTGGATGATTCCGATTTCATGAATTTATCTATACACTATAGTCCTACAAAAATGTATTGATATTTGATGAATCATTTCTAGCGGGACAACATGATGCAGAAAATTACTGAATATGTATCATGATTTTTTGTCCGTCAACATGTTATGGTTGGTAGAAAACACCATAGAGAAGTCAAGAAACCTATACTTATTCCTAAATGGACATCGGATGACATCACCAGGTATTTTTTCATCGGATTACCCAAAACACCAAAATATAATGATGCAATATGGGTAATTGTGGATAGACGTATAAAATCTACATATTTCCTCCCTATAAGGGAAGACATTCCACTAGAGAACCTTGCATGGACCTATATCAATGATTTTTTAAGACTTAATGGATCACCTAGTTCAATAGTTTCTAATAAAAATCCTTTATTTACATTTAAATTCTATAAAAGTCTTTAGAAGTCTTCGGATAATGAGATTCGTTTCAGTAATGTTCATCACCCTCAGACTAATGGGGAATAATAAAGGGCTATTTATACTATATAAGACATGTTTAT
Source organism: Viscum album (assembly GCA_963277665.1). Lineage (NCBI taxonomy): Eukaryota > Viridiplantae > Streptophyta > Magnoliopsida > Santalales > Viscaceae > Viscum > Viscum album. Next base: position 1,791,560,226 of record OY728146.1, read on the forward strand.
ATCATGACCACATTATATTCATGGTAGGTAGGATTAATATTTACTAATGTTTGAGTTTTATTCCATGATAGTTTCTATTCTATCATTTAAATTGCATGATTTGAAGCGTTGTATGGAAGGAGATGTCAAACCCCAGCATGTTAAGATGAAGTCGGAGAAAGGAATATTTTTGGCCAAGATCATGTGGATGAAACAACAATAATAGCATTGAATATTCAAACTTATATCAAATTATCACAAATCATGAAGAATATATATACTGATAATCGATGGAAGGATTTGGAATTTCAAGTAGGAGATCATGTGTTATTGAAGGTATCAACATGGAAGGGTGTTATATGATTTGGTAAGAGAGGAAAATTGTTCCCTATGTACATTGGAACTTTTGAAATCCTAGAGTGATTTGGAGTTGTTTCATATCATTTGGTTATGTCTCCTTGCATGGACAGAGTACAAAATGTGTTCCATGTGTCAATATTGAGAATGTAAAAGCCAAGCCCAATGCAGGTCCTCAATTTTGAGGGAATATAATTAGAACATGACCTATATTACTATGATGAGCCTATCTAGATTCTATACACCAAATAGGAGGTGTTGAGGAATCATAAAAAATAATAGGTAATGATACATTGGAAAAATCCTAAAATTGAAGAGTTAACAAGGGAGCCTAAGGAGCTTATGATGAAGACCTACCCAAATATTTTTATGAGGATATATTCTCTAAATTTTGTGGTAGAAATTTTTCTAAGGGATGATAATATAACACCCATAGGATGTGAAATTTATTTAAATATTGAATGCAAGATACACTAAATCTTTTCATAACAAAATTTTATTATATCCTAGTCAATAAACATAATTTTCTAGTTCTATGATTTGAATTTCAAAAAACTGACAAACATAGTTGCCTTTAGGGTAATATTTGGAGTATTATAGAATCAACTAATTTTTTTGAATAATAACATAACATTATCAATAGTAATATGACCCTTATGAATAGTAAACTCATCATGAATGTATAAATAAAATTTAGGCACCTTAGAAATGAAGTAGAATATTTTATAAATTATAAATTCTGTATTTGTATTTTTGTTAGTGATAAATATTTAATTACAATTTTATGTTTATAATATAAATAATTTTCATAAAATGGGTTACTAAATAAATATTGAGTTGCCAAATGATTTTAGAATAATTTCATAATAAGATAGTTAATTTCATAGGGTATTATAAAATCTATTATGCTTTCAAAAATAAATTAATTAAGTAAATAATGGTTTTAATTAATCATTAAATTTCTCATATTTAGAAATTTATTTTTATAAAATATATTCTACTATTGGATTCTACAGTTCATAAAATGCGAATTTTAAATTTTAGGTATGTTTTTGAAATATTTGAGTTTTTAGTGAATAATGGAATACAATAATTTTTTGTATATATACGTTATAGGTTAAATGCACTATTCCTTGCATCATATCTGATGAAAGAAACCATTAGTGAGAACTAACATGCATATAATACTATTTATGCTCATAAAAATAAATATGATTTCTTTTTTTGAGAAAAATAATAAAATAATGAATATGATATTGAAAAATCACTCATCTCATCCATTACAACCCCCCTACTCCCTCTTCTATTCACTCTTATTATGCCTTGATCCTTGATTATATTATGATAAAGTATCCTCCAAAGTTCTTCCCCCACGTCTAACAGACCTTGGTATCATAATGTGTCCAAATCCTCTCCATTAAAGAGGCTCTCAAGGAAGACAATTTTAAGAGTTAAATTCCTCATTTCATTTATTTTATTTTGAGTTCATTTACCTTCATTCTCATTCAACAAATCCTTTCATACAAATGTTTTGATATCTTTATTAATGTATATGTACTATAATTTTTTTATGATAATTGGATAATTCATCATCATCTATCATTTCCCATTATTTTATTATAGAAATTAAAACACTATTTGAGATGTGTTAATTTATCACATCCAATGACAATGAGTTTTTACTTTCTATTATCATCTTAAATTTTGGTCAATAAACCATTTTTATAGTTGAAAAAGAATATAATATAATTATTATAACTTATTTAATGTTCTTTAATTTTTTTCTTATATCATATTAATTTATATGAGTTCTTTGTGATAAAACATTATCAATTATCCCAAAAACTTTACTATTAAAGTTTTATATAATGACTCATCTTCACTCCCAATATCCTGATGGATTTTATATCCATGTAATCTATTAGATGTTTACCAATAAAATAAAACATCCATTCTGGACATCCATTCTCATTTTACATGTTTATCATTACATGTATATAATTTAACTGGCCATGAATACCAAAGAAGAAAATGATCCAAAATAATAAAATTGAACCTCTTAAACCCATAAAGAAGGCCATGAATTAACTTAATAAGGCTATAATTAATAAATTACTAAACAAAAGTTACTAAATATTTTAATTAATTAATTTAATTTTGTTATCCCATAGACTAAGATCTAGTGAAGAACACCCTCAAACATTAGGTAATGATTTTCTACTAGACCCTCCATTTTCATTTGGGTTTCTCATATTCTCAACTTATCTCAATTTAATTATTCTTTATTAATATTTAGTCCCCATAAATATATTTATAATGTTATATATATGTGTACTAACCTGAATTGTACTTTCATTTATGGGGAGTTATATTTTTTTAAAGGATCTTTCAAAAATTCTTCCTGCAATACAATCTCGATTGAAGGGAATTTCTCAAATTGTTACCTATTTTCAAGGTCATTATAAGTCTCAAGCCTTAAACTTACTTATTATTGAATTAATTGAATAATTCACATTGAGGATCTTTTCATTGTTTAGAGTTTTAGAGAATTAATACATAACTATTACATCTCGAAAGATTACAAAGTAGTCATTTCTACTAAGTTTCCATAAAATAAAAACTCTTAAAAATAAACATGTCTAGTTCCCTGTTTTAGATAGCATGACTTTCCCTTGATCACATCCTTGACCCTATTCCACATTATGTCCTGTGAAAAAAATTTCAAAAAAATTTGGGGTGAGCATAAAAAGCTCAGTAAGGGATACACAAAGATTGAAAACTGTTAGTTTTTCAAAACAATTAAACCATGTATACTTTATCAAAGTAATACTCTTCACCTTTATGAACTAGTAAAAAAACTCTTCACTGAATAAAAGATCATTACATAACTTTTATAACCAAAATATTACCATAAAACCCATATAAAGAACACATAACATATAAAGGTAACTAGGGACATAAACATACTTAAATGGAATAACCATACGGTCGACTTCCACACATACTTAATGGAATAGCCATACGACTGAGTTCCATACCCAATGCATTAGAGGTTATAACGTAACCACCCGTCCTAGTATTCACGGAACCACCTATCATATGGTTTATCACGTAACCACCCATAAAATTTCCAAGTACCATCATTACACATAAAATATTGAAAATATAAACATTTCAATAACAACATTTCATTTGCAATCACAACATGTAATTCCATGATATTGAATTAAGCAATCCATTTTCAAAAACCATTTAAAAGATATTATTGAATCAAAGTGTCCCATACCACCATGAAGCTTTTAAAACATTAATGTCCATATAAATACTGAAACCCATTTTTAAAACATGGACATTAAAGACAATGATTTATAATAATAAATCTTTAAAACATTTAAAATGACATTTTTGTTAAAGAGTTTTTATGAAATTGAGAGACTCTTGAATACAAATAATTAGGGAATAAAATTTAATCAAAACATTATAATATAATGAAAATAAAGGGAATCATGATATAATATGTCAAAGGACATTATACACACCATATAAGAGTGAATTGGTGCATAACAACAATGAAGTCTCAATGTAAATGTAAAGTGAGATGAAATCCATTATTAAGAAGGTATCCTTAAATTAAGGATAAATCTATCACATAATTATGTGTGAGAAATATAAATACACCCAATATAAGTGTATATTAAGTGTGAAACAATCAGAGGTCATTCACACATATTCATAAGATGACATGTTCAAGAAGTACGAGTTGAACCCAAAGAAATCAAAATTGGGTTAAGACATTCCCTTGTAAAAATTCGACAGCCTAACGGCGTCACTTCAAATTTCAAAAAAAGAGTTGACAAGAGAGAAAATGGTATCTCATCACTTTGAAATAAAATTTACATCAATAAGTATATATAAGAACATATCCTAACATAACAATATGTAAATTAAAAGACCCAACAAAAAGAAGACTTTTAAAATGAGGAGAGTGAAAGGGTCCCTTACCGACTTGGGTAACTTTCGAAACATACACCACATGGAAGAAGGTTCATACAATGAATATGTAAATACCCATAAATGAAATTATATTACTAAAAGAGTAATAATAGTCATTAAATACACCACTCAATGGAAATGGTGGCAAAAGTAGCATTAATCTCACGAGAATAAAAGTGAGATGAAAAATCCCTTAAGAAAACACGCCAGCCTAACAGCGCCACATAAAACTTCCAAAAATGGTTTGATGAGATCCAAAAGGGTCTATCATCATATGAACATAAAAATTACAGAAAGAGGAATATAAAATAACATCCCCAAACACAAGAAAGTTGAGATTAATGTAAATGACATAAAAGAGAGTGCTTAAAAAGAAAGAGAAAGGTTGGATCCCTTACGAAAATTCGGCAGCCTAACGGCGCCACTCAAAACATCCAAAATGGGTTGATTAGGGAAAATAGGGTCTCTCACCATATTACCATAAAAAGTAAAGTAGTAGTAATATAAAATAACATCAAAATCATAAGAATTATGATCTTAAAAGGAATGACACAAAAGAGTGTACTTAAAAAGAAAGAGAGGAGTAGGATCCCTTACCTCAAGTCTGACTTGTCTTGTTCATTTCTTTATATTACTGAATAATAAACTTTGGTCAATTTATAATTTCATAAGGACCTCGTTTAAAAATTATTATTTAGTTCATATCACATGTTATAATGTTATATTAATTGGTTAATAATGTGAGTTCATATCAGCCGTTTTTGTCAATGTTTGGTACATGAGTCAAAAATGAACTTGTTTGAAAAATGAATGTCCATGTAGTTATAAGTAAATAATCTCCAGAATAGTATTAATGATTTAAATATCATATATATCTAGTTCATATTCATTTTATACTACTCCATAACATTTGGAGATAAAAATAAATGAAATGCACTGTTCATGGAGACGGTAGGCCATACGTACGCATGAACGCTACTTTCATTTCTTTGTCATATTAATGTAATTAAAATAATTTAGAGATATATATATTATAATTCCAGTATAATATATATTTTATATAAGTCACATATGTTCATTAATTTCATTCTTTATACATTCCATGTATTGCATGAACGAGTCACATCACTTGAGGGGGCGTTAGTCCACACTTCCTCGTATGAAATTATCGCATTTGCACAACATGAAAAGCATAAAGGGATGTTTTAAATATAAAATTAAGAATCATATAGAGAACATAAATACCATATATAGCATATATAAAATATTGTTACATCATAATATCCACCATGAAAGGTGTTAAGAGAATATTAAACAATCATCGTTTCGTGATGCAGAAATTCACCATCCACAGAAATAGTATGTTCTTTAACAATTAGACGAAGGTTTGTATAAGTGTATCTATAATAATTCACATAACAACATCCTAGTATATTTAAGATACTGGTGTTGTCACAAAATAAATGAATAAAAAGAGTTTAGAGGGTTGGAGAAGCAAAATAAAACATAAGAACACAAAAGAGGACACTACCTTTAAATCAGATAACTCTCTTTGATTTGAGCTCAATGGATTCCTTGGAAAGGATTATAAAAAATGTGAGGATTCAATGATGAATAGAGAGATGTGTAGAGATGAAATGGGCAGGGTTTGGCCGAGCCAAAGGCTTGAGAGGTTTGTGTAAGGTGATAGTGGTGGGGGCCTTTTATAAGAGGAGAGGAGGGGCACTCTTGGAATGTAAAGAAATGTTACTTTATTTTAAAATGAGTTTCGTATTAAAAAGGTCCCACATTGATATAATTCGAGGATAAGGTGATAAGGGTTCTAAATCCTTCCATCCAATGGTTTTTTGATATGTGTAGGTCTTAGATTTTACATTATCTTTTCATTTTATTTAAATCGTTAAATAATGAGGTAATCGATGCATCATCATGATGTCATAAATAATTTAATTTATTTAATTTCTAAAAATTATTAAAAAACTCCTATTATGTAGGAAATCGTATTATCTTTCCAATTATAATTTATAGTCAAAAATATGACTTGTATAACACCATTTAAAAATTGTTTTAGTAAAACAACTCATGTTTATGTCATTTTTACTTTTACATTAAATAAAAAGATATTAATGACATTTTCCTTCCAAAGTGGCTCCATGGGATCCCCAAGTTGACCCATGGATTGTCTTGGTCGGACATGACACATCCAATAAGGGTAGGACATGTGTCAAGCTCATCTCATATTATTATAACATTATTTTTACCTTAAACTACACTAATTACCTCTAATCACGATTAAAAACTTAAATGTTACTATTCACCATAAAATTATTTTAATTACATTAAACCACATTTTACTTCTTAATGACAACCATGTATGTCATATTGTTGAAATTAAAAACATAGAGGTGGTAATATTTTATTTAAACTGAAAATCAGTTTTTTAAGTACCACTTAGTGGTTTCACAGTTCATCAAAAATTGAAGTTTTTCAGAAAAATACCAAAACTTCACCCTAAGATATATTTGATATTCCGAATTCAAAAATGAAGTCTATTTTACAAAATTCAAAACATATAAGTGGAATTAATTAATTTAATAATTAACTCCCATTGTTAGAGCAAATAGCGTGTTTTTATGAAACAATAAGTATCAAAAGATTGACACTAGTTTAAGTCTGATTTCTAAGTGAAGTTAATTCTAACGACCAATATTGGATTTAATGGTAAAAATATATTATAATTTTACTTTAAAATCAATTCAAAATATAATATAATCATATAAATAAATTAGATTAAAAAGAGGTTTTGAATTAAAAAACAACATTTTTCACTATTCATTAAAAAAATAATCTTTATCGGAAAAATACCAAAAATTTACACAAAGAAAATTTTGATGTACCAATTCTAAATAAGAATTTTATTTTGTCAAATATAACACATAAAACTATAAAAAATTGGATTTAAAAGAGCTTCTCCATCAAAAGGCTGTTAATCGACCTTTTAATGAATACTAGAATGTTTATGCTTAAAATTGGATTCATTCGCATTTTTAATCCTCTAACATTTATTGTAAAAAGTAAAAATATTTTACAAACATAAATAATAATTTTTTAGTTTGTTCCATTCTTTCCCACCATTACAATGGCTAGGCGTTAACTACCATTTAAAATAGTATTATTTTTTTATTAGAGTGTAACATAAGATTTCAAATGAACTCATTGTCGCGTATTAGGTACGCCATCGACCATAGAGTTCCCTTTAAAGTAATATTAATATTTTTTTCACAAATAGGAATAAATATAAAAATTTGATTTTCTTTATTTACCTGGGGTGTTACATCCTTCCCCCCTTTTGGGAATTGCGTCCTCACAATTTTCAAAATTGGGCTTGGAAACTCAATTGAAAGTCCCACATCGGAAAAGGAGTAAATTAAACTATCACTTTAAAAGAAATAAATAGAATTAAAAAGGTCACACGAGTTAACCCATACTAGGATTACATGTATGAAAACATGGATATGGATGAAAAAAACAAAGGGTCAGGTTCTGAGGGAGTGTGATAGAAAACATGTTTAGGATAAAGCTAACAACCAGAAAATCACAAACTTGTGATGGGTTAAACAGTATTGGATTCCTCAGTAGGAAAAGCTAATGGATAACATTTTTTTAGTTACTTTTAATTGAGGAATTTATTTTTTAGCTTAACTATAACATAAGGAAACATACTTACTTGTCATGTTGACTTTCAACTTTTACTATATTTCTCCAATGAACTCATATTTTCTCCAAAAGATGAGTATTTAGGATGGATTGTTTACATTAAGAGAGCTATTATCAACTTCTAGAGAATCACCTAATCCACAAAAGAGAACTATATACTTCCCATGCCTTTAGACTTTAACCAAAACCAAAACCAACAAGTTTAGTACAAGATCAGATAATCTAGAAAAGGATAACCCTTTATAAAAACAAAATATATTCTTAATCTCCAAAATTTGTCCAACAAAACCAAAACTTCAACGAAGGCCATTCGATAAATAATTTGTCCATAAAATTCTTCAAAGTAAAACAAACTAATATTGAAACCCAAATATTATAAGGTTTTAATGACATAGTCCTCCAAGGTACAAAATAACACTTGTCTCTAAATAACATCAATTTCTCTTAAAGTATTATATTGAAAAGTAGTTATACTAATCACATATCCTCCATGATAGGTTAATAATTTCCATAAATAACCCAAAACCAACTTACTATTAATTCATAAAATTATTTAAATAAAAATAATTATTCAAACTAACCAGGGACTTCACGTAGTCAAGTGGTAGGCGATAAATACCAGTCGCACTTTGGTTGTGGGTTCGATTCTCGCAGCTTTGTCCGACGCGATGGGTTGTCACCCGGTTTGTGTGTTGTCCATTTTATAAAACTCCAAAAAATAACCCTATCATGTTTTAACCTCATTAGTTTCTTTATACCTCTCATTTTCATCCAAATTAATTACGATCTCAACATCCTAATTCTTAAAGTCTTATTTCACTACCATAAGATAAAATAAAACGATTCCCAAAATGAATAACAACAAGCCATGATCACGGAGTCCACTCAGTTACATCGTCATCTTGTTCACGTAGGAAGACGTCCCATGCATTACAACAATGATTTAAAGATCTTTCAAAATCATTTGCTTCCTCCATCCAAATACACTATGTACAACATGGGTCATATCAGTTTTCACAAAAAAAATAGTTTTGGAAAATAATCATGTATGACATATAATTCCAAAACATATGATAAAACATGATTTATATAAAATAGTCGAACATATTTGAGTTGAAACTTTATATTATTGGTCCTTTTAAAATGCCATAATTATGAGCTGTGAGACTATATTTTAAAAGAAAATATTAGTAGGTTGTGCAATGGTCTCCTTCCTCAGCACCATTTTTAAAATCATAATATTAGTCAAATTCTTGTGATAGGGTAAAATATTTGAAAATACCTTGATAATATTTTCACTTATTGAAAATATGAGAATATTGGGAAAATAGTATTTGTCTAAATACAACCCATGATCCACGATGATAAAGAGGTATAGTGGAGGTGTTTGATATCTCAAACAACTTCTTGCAAGTGAGTTGTATACTAGAAAATGTTTCACAATCATCCGAACATGACTTTGCAATAATTATTGCAAGAATGTCATCAGGAAGAGATAGGAATGTCGTTTGAGATCGTTCTCCTTCCATTTGTAACTGACTTTACTTGACCTAAAAAAAAATTATAAAATAAGGATTTAATTAAAATAATAGATATAGGGACTATCCACGTGTCTATCAAAAACTCATAATCCCTAAAGTTGTCTAAACCGACCTCTGATACCAACTATAAGGCCCAAGCCTTAAACCATACTTAATATTGAATTAATTGAATAATTCACATTGAGGATCATTTCATGGTTTAGATTTTTAGAGAATTAGGACATTACTATTACATCTCAAAAGATTTCAACGTAGACACTTCTACTAAATTTCCATAAAAAAAACTTTTAAAAAGAAACATGTCTAGTTCCATGTTTTAGATAGCATGACTTTCCCTTTATCCCATCCTTGAACCTATTCCACATTAAGCCCTGTAAAAAAAATTTCATAAAAACGTGGGGTGAGCATAAAAATCTCAGTAAGAGATACACAAAGAATAAAAACTGTTAGTTTTTCAAAACAACAAGTAAACCATGTATACTTTATCAAAGTAATACTCTTCACCTTTATGAAGTAGTAAAAAAACTCTTCACTGAATAAAAGATCATTACTTACCCTTTTGTAACCAAAATATTACCGTAAAATCCATATAAAGAACACATAACATATATAGGTAACTTGGGACTTGAACATACTTAAATGTAATAACCATACGGTCGACTTCCACACATACTTAATGGAATAGCCATATGGCTGAATTCCATACCCAATGCATTGGAGGTTATAACGTAACCACCCGTCCTAGTATTCATGGCACCACCCGTCATATGGTTTATCACATAACCACCCGTAAAAGGTCCAAGTACCATAATTACACATAAAAAATTGAAAATATAAACATTTCAATAACAACATGTCATTTCCAATCACAATAAGTAATCCCATGATATTTAATTAAGCAATCCATTTTCAAAAACCATTTAAAAGTGATTTTTGAAAAAATGTGTCCCATACCACCTTGAAGCTTTTAAAACATTAATGTATATATAAATACTGAAAATCATTTTTAAAACATGGAAATTAAAGATAAATATTTATAAAAATAAATCATTAATACATTTATAATGATATTTTTGTTAAAGAGTTTTTAACAAAATGAGAGACTCTTGAATACAAATAATTGTAGAATTAAATTTAATAAAAACATTATAATATCATGATAATAAATTTATTCATGATATAATATGTCAAAGGACAGTATACACACCATATAAGAGGGAATTGGGGCATAAAAACTATGAAGTCTCAATGGAAATGTAAATCGAGATGAAATCCATTATAAAGATGGTATCCTTAAATTAAGGATAAATCTATCACATAATTATGTGTGAGAAATTTAAATACACCCAATATAATTGGATATTAAGTTTGAGAAAATCAGAGGTCATTCACACATATTCATAGGATGACATGTTCAAGAAGAACATGTTGAACCCAAAGAAATCGAAATTGGGTTAAGACGTTCCCTTGTAAAAATTCGACAGCCTACTGACGTCACTTCAAAATTCAAAATAAGAGTTGATGATAGATAAAATGGTATCTCATCACTTTGACATAAAATTTACATCAATAATGATATATAAGAAAATATCATAACATAACAATATGTAAATTAAAAGACCCAACAAAAAGAAGTCTTTTAAAACGAGGAGGGTGAAAGGTTCCCTTACCGACTTCGGTAACTTTCGAAACGTACACCACATGGAAGAAGGGTCATACAATGAATATGTAAATACCCATAAATGATATTATATTAAAAAAGAGTAATAATGGGCAGTACATACAACACTCAATGAAAATGGTGGCAAAAGTAGCATAAATCTCACAGGAATAAAAGTGAGATGAAAAATCCCTTACGAAAACTCGGCAGCCTAACGACGCCACTTAGAACTTCCAAAAATGGATTGATTAGATCAAAAAGGGTCTCTAATCATATGAACATAAAAATTACAGTAAATGGAATATAAAATAACATCCCCAAATATAATAAAGATGAGATTAAAGGAAATGACATAAAAGAGAGTGCTTAAAAAGAAAGAGAGAGGTTGGATACCTTACGAAAATTCGGCAGCCTAACGGCGCCACTCAAAACTTCCAAAATGGATTGATGAGATAAAATAGGGTCTCTCACTATATATACATAAAAATTAAAGTAGGATTAATATAAAATAATATCCCATTCACAAGAAATATGAGCTTAAAAGGAATGGCATAAAAGAGTGTACTTAAAAAGAAAGAGAGGAGTAGGATCCCTTACGTCAAGTCCGACTTGCCTTGGTTGTTTCTTTATATTCCTGAATAACAAACATTGGTCAATTTATAATTTCTTAAGTAACACTTTTAAAGATTATTATTTATTTCATATCACATGTTATAATGTTATAATAAATGGTTAATAATGTGAGTTCATTTCAGACGTTTTTGTCGATGTTTGGTACAGGAGTCAAAAATGAACTTTTTTGAAAAATGATTGTCCATGTAGTTATAAGTAAATAATCTCCATAATAGTATTAATGATTTAAATATCATATATATTCAGTTCATATTCATTTTATACTACTTCATAACATTTGGAGATAAAAATAAATGAAATGCACCGTTCATGGAGACGATAGGCCGTACGTACGCATGGACGCTACTTTCATTTCTTTTTCATATTAATGTAATTAAAATAATTGAGAGATATATATATTATAATTCCAGTATAATATATATGTTATATATGTAACATATGTTCATTAATTTCATTCTTTATACATTCCATGTATTGCATGAACGAGTCACATCACTTGAGGGGGCGGTAGTCCACACTTCCTCGTATGAAATTATCGTATTTGCACAACATGAAAAGCATAAAGGAATATTTTAAATATAAAATTCAGAAGAATATAGAAAACATATATACCATATATATAATATATAAAATATTGTGACATCATAATGGCCACCATGAATGGTGTTAAGAGAAGATTGAACAATCATCGTTTCATGAGGCAGAAATTCGCCATCCAGAGAAACAGTATGTTCTTTAACCATTAGACGAAGGTGTGTGTAAGTGTATCTTGAATCCTTCACATAAAAACATCCTAGTATATTGAAGATACTGGTTTTTTTACAGAATAAAGGAATAAAAAAATTTAGAGGGTTGGAGAAGAAAAATAAAACATAAGAACACAAGAGAGGACACTACCTTTAAATCGGGTAACTCACCTTGATTTGAGCTCAAAGGCTTCCTTGGAAAAGATTCTGCCAAAAGTGAGGATTCATTGATGAAGAGAGAGATGTGGAGAGATTAAATGGGCAGGTTTTGTCTGATCCAAAGGTTCGAGAGGTGTGTGTAAGGTGATAGTGGTGGGGTCCTTTTATAAGAGGAGAGGAGGGGCACTCTTGGAAAGTTAAGAAATGTTACTTTATTTTAAAATGAGTTTCCAATTTAAAAGGTCTCACATGGATATAATTCGAGGATAAGGTGATAAGGGTTCCTAATCCTCCCATCCAATAGGTTTTTGACAAGTGTAGGTATTAGAGTATACATTATCTTTTCATTTTACTTAAATCATTAAATAATGAGGAAATCGGTGCATCATCATGATGCCATAAATAATTTAATTTATTTAATGTCTAAAAATTATAAAAAAAATTATGATGTAGGAAATAATATTAGATTTTAAATGACTATTTATAGTCAATAATATGACTTGTATAACCCCATTTAAAAATAGTTTTAGTAAAACAACTCATGTTTGTGTCATTTTTACTTTTACATTAAATAAAAAGATATTAATGTCATTTTCCTACCAAAGTGGCTCCATGGGGCCCCCAAGTAGTCCCATGGATTGTCATGGTCGGCCATGACACATAAAATAAGGTTAGGACATGTGTAAATCTCATCTCATATTATTAAAACATTATTTTTACCTTAAACTACACTATTTACCTCTAATCACGATTAAAAACTTAAAAGTGAATATTCACCAAAAAATTATTTTAATTCCATTAAACCACATTTTAATTCTTAATGAAAACCATGTATGTAGGATTTTTGAAATTCAAAACATAGAGGTGTTAAAATTTCATTTAAACTGAAAATCAGTTTTTTTAAGTACCACTTAGTGGTTTCACTATTCATCAAAAATTGATGTTTTTCAGAAAAATACCAAAACTTCACCCTAAGCTATATTTGATATTCCGAATTAAAAAATGAAGTCTATTTTACAAAATTAAAAACATATAAGTTTCATTAATTAATTTAATAATTAATTCCCGCTGTCAGAGCAAATAACGTGTTTTTATGAAACAATAAGTATCAAAAGATTGACACTAGCTTAAGTCCGATTTATAAGTGATATTAATTCCAATGACCACTTTTGGATTTAATGGTAAAAATATATTCTAATTTTACTTTAAAAATAATTCAAAAGTTAATCTAATCATATAAATTAATTATATTAAAAAGTGGTTTTGAATTAAAATACAACATTTTTCACTATTCATTTAAAAAATGAACTTTATCAGAAAAATACCAAAAATTTACACAAAGTAAATTTTGATGTCCCGATTTTTAAATAAAAATTTTATTTTCTCAAATATAACACATAAAATTGTCACAAAGTGGATTTAAAAGAGGTTCGCCATCAAAAGGCGGTTAATCGACCTTTTAAAGAATATTAGAATGTTTACGCTTAAAATTGGATTCACTCGCATTTTTAATCCTATAACATTTATTGTAAAAAGTAAAAATATTTGAAAAACATAAATAATCATTTTTTAGTTAGTTCCGTTCTTTCCGCCATTACAATGGCTAGGCATTAACTACCATTTAAATTAGTATTATTTTATTATTAGAGTGCAACGTAATATTTCAAAGCAACTCGTTGTCGCGTATTGGGTATGCCATTGAGCATAGAGTTCCCTTTAAAGTAATATTTATATTGTTTTTCACAAATAGGGATAAATATAAAAATGTCATATTCATTATTTACCTGGGGTGTTACATTAATTATATAATATGACTTTTTCAACCATTATTTTTTTATAATGAGTAATTTTTTTATGAAAATACTATCTTACTTCACATATGGTTTTATTCAAAGAGTTTTCCAAAAATAGATTTCTTTTTAGAGTAAAATAGTATTTATCTCAAGAATTAATCAATGTTTTTATAAGAGTGCATTCATCTATTTCAAAACACCTGTTGATTATTAAGTATTATTTTGAATGATATTTTATTATTTCATCTACAATATTTAGTTAAAGTATTTATCATTAGTTTTATTGTGGATGTTCTATTCAAAACCATTCCCCAATTTACTCTAAATTGTTAGTGTTTATGCTGAATGTTTGGGGAAAGTTATTTACATTTTATATGTTATTTTCAATATAAATTTTTATGTTGTTTATTGTTATTCCCATTCATATAAGTAAAGAATTTGAAATAGTTTGAGACGTGTGGGATATGTGGGTCCCACAATATCCCCTCGATGACATCGTAGTTATCATGAGAGAAACTACGATCTATGAATAGGTTCTTAAACACATATTTATTTTTTTTCATAGCACGAGGCATTGAAGATATGATTATAATGGTCAAAATTATGAATTCCCCCATTATGAAACTATTAATTGAATGTCAGTTTTTTTTGGTAGACTAGTTTAATCCCCATGATTATGCTTTATTTTGGCATTATTTTTTCATCTCTCATTCCTCCCATAATGTGTTCATTTTTATTTTAAAAGGCTTGTGTTTTTAGTTATTAAACATGACTCATATTTATGTTTATGATATCTTACACTGCATTTTTTACCCGAACAGAGCATTTAAGATCACCCCTTTATTATGATTCATTTTCCAAGTACCTAAAGAGATATATTATGAAAGACATGTCGTGATAACCTTGGAGTTATGGATGTAGTCAATGAAATTTTAATATTGTATTTCCTTTCTAGATGTAATGTTTAACATAAGTATGTATCAAGTTTTTAAAAGCTACTAAATTATTCATTCCTTTTGGATATGACATTCTTGTAATAATTTCAATTTAATGAAATAAGGCATCGGTTCTAGCCAACTAGGGTGAGGGTCTTTACAACCATCATTTAAAATGCCAAAATTATTATGTAGTGAATACCATACCATTTATCTATTAATGGAATTAATCTAAATTAATATAAACTTATTGATTGGGGACATAATTTTATATATTCTTCATTTATTCATCATGGAGTAAAATTATGATGTTGAATGAATCCAAGTTATGTGATCTATGTGGAACACTAAAGCATGATATTGACATAATTATGAAGGGTTCACCCTACTGTCGCTTCAATACACTAGGTAATGTTATGTATCATGATAATTTATGTCTATACAAGGGTGTACATGATACATTTATTCTAATTTTATTAACTATGAAGTTTGGGTGGATTATCATTGACTTATTTTTATGATTTTTTTAAGTTGTTTTTATATTTCCCATGTTATGATTAACATTATAAATTATGTCTTATTATTCGTGTTCCTTTGATTCTTTTTTATATTCCAATTTTTAATATGTATTTTTTCATGTTATTACTAGTTTATTCCTTTATTAGGATTTATATCTCAACCTTTTTTTACGATTTCCCTAGGATATCCAATTTAGTTTTATGTTTGATGGATTATTATGATTGTGTCGAGGAAGTTTTCAATAATGTATTGAATCCCATGTTTTGAGTTGTTATGTAACATATATAATTTACAAAATATTCTAGACCTCTAAATCATTTGGGATGTATTAAGTTTAATTTTATGCAATAAAACACGTTTAAAAAGATGAAATAAAGAGTATGGCTGGTATAGTCAGTTTCACAGGATAAGTTTAGTTACTTTTTGGAATATGATTAGAAAACCATAGTGAAATCCATTTGGGATAAGATTATGTTTAATAAAGCATCCCAAATTTTCTTTAAGAATATAAGAAGTGGTTTATAAAGAAAATTCATTTTTTCTATATACAATATGCAGACATGGTTCTGGAATAGATGTACCTAGGAGTAATAAATCTAACATGGTGTTTTGGGCCTGAATCGGGGTAACATAATACACAAAAATGGGCCTTACTGCACATATGTCTTGACAATCATGGGATATAGTTTTTTGTAAATTTATAATCTTATTACAAACCAATATTTAGGGAACAACAAAATTCAAATATGAATATATGATAAAAAATAGATCATGGATTACATAGATTGAAACGAAGTAACTCGTAAGTTGTAGAGAGAACTATAATTTATAATTTTTTCCTTTAATGTTATTGGGTCTCCCTTTATGTTCTTAACTATTTAAAATACTACTCCCTAATACTCTGTTATTTATATCCAATGGTCATAAATATGATTAATCGTACAAAAAACAAATGCAAAGAGATTTGTGAAGATGGCTTCAATGAGATACCCAACCTGATGGTAGTTGGAATCACAAACTCAGTCACAATACTCTCTCGGTTAACTCATGTTTTTAATAGAAACTTAGATCTGGAGAAGTTCCAGCACCCCCACCCCCCCAAACAGAGAGAAAATCATAATTGAGAGCTTCATGTAATAAATGCCTCATACTTTCAGTGGATCACCTAATCCCTTAATTGCTAACAATTGGATCAATTCCTTTGAAAATATCTTTCATATACTTGAATGATATGAAGAAGAGAATGTTATTATGTCATTTTTTATATGGAAGGTGGATCTGGTTAGATTTGGACATTGATCTAGAATACAAAGCATGAGGAAGATATCAAATTAATGGAGAGAAATAAATTTATGAAAATGATTCTTGATAAATATTTTCACCACATATTCCTTCATAAGATTGAAATATTTTTCATTGAACTAAAGAAAATGAAAAATCAATATATTGGGGGAGTATAAGGAAAACATCACAAGAATTTCATGATACACCATCGGTTTTTTCATTAACCAAGAATGCCAAGTTTTCTGCATCTTTTGTGGGATAAATCCTTGCCTACCAAAAGCATTGACAATCTGTGAATTTGATAGCTATGTGAAAGCTGTTGGATGTGGAATCAATGTAGATATAGAGATCTACGAATCTCAAGGGTATCATTGGAATATGAAATTGATAGTGAACCTTAATTCTAGTGGTCTGATGGATAAATCCAATAGTGGTAAAACATTATTGCACCCCACTTGTAAAAGGTGTAGAAAGAAGAACCACCAAAAATACCTAAGGGGAATAACAAAATGCGTTAGGAGTGGATGTTAAGGGAACTTGGCCAATGATTTCCCCTAGGATAAACAATAAAATGTGATAGAGTAAAAGAACACAGTAGTTGAGCCTCAACGTGTTATTCATTACTACAAAAGAAAGGAAACAAGTCACATTGAGAACTCGTGATCTAAGGCATGGGTTATTAGTAGAAACCAACAACCTCTAAGGAAGTAGGGGAGTGCTTTTTTCCATTACATCCACTGATGTGAATCCCAACTACTAAGTGGTGAAGGGTACTCTATTTATTCATTAACTAAAAGTCAAATTATATTTTGATTATGGTTCATATACATTCTTTTATATAATAAATTTTTAGTAAAACTATTCAAACACCACAACAAATCAAGGAAGTAGACATGTCAATGAAAATGGAAAATTGGGAAATGATTGTATCCCTTATATTTAAATCTTCTCCTATCATATTATTTGGATTGGTGTTCATGGAAAACCTTTTCATACATACATTGGTCTAATTTTATACAATTAAGGTCCTTGAATGGATTTCCCTATATAGATCCAATATAAATTTAAATAAGAGAGAAATCACTCTCCATATGGAAAATCAACCCATGATTCTATACAAGTTCAATGATGATGATGAATCTTCTTCAGCACCATCATCTCTGGTATGGATATTATTTCCCTATGAGCAATAGTATATTTCTCAAATTATTGAGTATATGAAAATAACCATTCTCAAAGACATACCTACTATGAGGGTACATGCTGATGTGTTTCCCAAGGAATTTTATAGTCTTCCTCTAAGCAGCATGTTGAATTTTTTATCAAACATATTTCTAGGTCATTTCCAATTCCCAATACTCTGTATAGAATAGCAGTTGTAGAACTAGAGTTGAAAATGAAACAACTACATGAGAATCGGGGTAATGGGTTTATATGACCAAGTGTTTCACCATGAGTTTCACCAGTCCTCCTCATTAAGAAGAATAATAGGTCAATGTGCCTTTGAATTGATTATAATGAGCTAGAAAGGATCATGATAAAGAACAAATAACATTTTCATGAATTGAGGACTTGTTCATTTAGCTATATGGAGGACAATACTTCTCCAAGGTGGATCTGCATTCAGGATATTTCCATGTAATGGTGGAGAAAGATGATATCCTCCAAAATCCATCTCATACAATGTATGTGAATTATGACTTCATAGTGATTCCATTCAGACTCACTAATACACAAGAGATCTTTATGGACATGATGGATATAGTCTATAGATATTACATTAATGAATTTTTAGAATTCATTATAAACAGTATTCTAATATACTCCAAAACCAAGTAGGATCATGAGGATCATCTTATCACTATTCTAAATACATTATGAAAGGATAATATCTATGAAAATTACATCAAGTGTGAGTTTTGGTTAAATTAAGTCTCATTATCATGGAATATCATCACAATAAATGGAATATCTGTGGATCTTTCTATGAAAAAAGCAATTGAGGGATGGCCGAGGGAAACATCTGTGACAAATATCTATAGATTCCAGGTGATAGCTGGATATTATCACTGATTTGTGAAAAATTTCCCACGATTGTATAACCCTCTTACAAATACAACTTGGAAGGGATTCGAATTTTATTGGAATGACGAATGTGAATAAAGCATCGTGGACTAGAAATATAGGCTCATCACCACCCCTATACTCCCACTACCTACAAGTGGAGATATTTTTGTAATTTTTAGTGATGATCCCAAGAAGGTATTGGGATGTGTGTCGATTCAAAATTACAATGGAATTTTTTATGCATCATGGGAATTAAAAACCTATGTGAAAAAACTACCCTATGCATGATATTTAGTTGGAATCTATGTTCATTGTGTTTAAAATATTGTGGCATTATCTCTTTGGGTAGATGTTTGAAATATTTACAGATAAAAAAGTCTCAAATATTTATTTAGATAGAAAGAGTTAAATATCTTCCATCAAATAAGGTTAAATATCATCATGTATTATGATTGTTGAATACCCTGCCATCCTAAAAAAGAGATCAAGGTGGAAGATTCTCTATGTATAATGGACCCAAAAATTCTATCATTGATGAGAATTGAGAAGGATCTGATATTCTTACATTTGAATAGTATTTTCATGGGAATCATAAAGAAAGGTGAATCATCAATCCGTTATGAAATTATTTCTCAATACTCTCTTTTATAAATTTTAAATGATTCTAAAAGTGATGATGTGTGATTTCAGAAAATGTTGAATCTATCATAAAAGGGTGATTCGTAGAGTTCGGAGTTAGTAAAGAATGAATTGTGAGATTTGGATCAAGAATATGTGTTCTGTCAAAATCAAAGTTAAGGAATTAACATTTGGATGATGAATATAGTTCAACTTTCTCCACTCATCTAGTAAACATCAGATATATCTATATTTCCAAAATAAATTTTGGTGGGATGATATGAAGAACAAAATTTTCGATTATACATCAAAGTCTATTAAATGTTTGCATGTGAGGACAAACATGAAGAAGTCTTAGGGGATTAAGAAATCATTACCCATACCAACAAGGAAATTGGAAAACATCACCATGTACATTGTCACCAAACATCCAAACACAAACAAATTAAACAATGATATCTAGGTTGTGTGGATTTTATTCAAATAATTTACACTTCACCATGATTATAAAATATTTCTCTCTTGATCAACTAAAATATGTAATCATTCAAGAAGTTTTAAGGATTCTAAGAGTACAACTATCGACTATGTTCGATCGAGATCCAAGATTCACCTCTATGGTTTGGAAAGGAATCCATCATGCTCTAAACATAGAGGTGAATGTCATTACTTATTATCACTCTCAAACTAATGCCAATCTAAGTGGAATATCAAAGAACTTGTTGAAATGAATATATAATGATGAGTTATATTTTGTAGATCATTTATTTGATTTTGTTTCACATCAAAACCAATTTTCATAACATTATTTATAATTTAAAACCATATAATACACATAATTATGTGTCTATATTAATCAATTTTATACATTTATACCATTATTTAAATAGTTTGTTAACTGACCAATATAAAAACATTCTATTAACTATTGGTGAAGATGAATATATAAATTGATTCATTTGAAATAATATCATCATTACATACGTTTTGTGATATTATTTTGTAGGTACTAAAGTTATTAATATTATTTTCATATAATTTGATAGACAATATATATAATAAATTGTTATTTATTGTATAATACTCATGTTGAGGGATTAATTCTTCTTTTAAAGGGTCTATCAGAAATCAAGGACAATTGAATACTTTTAATAACTATGGTAAACTAAAAATTAAAAAGGGATATATTTTTGAAATAAAATGTGTGTATTCCGAAAAAATCAATGAATATAATGGTTTGGATTCGGTGGATGAGAGAACTTATTATAGGTGGAAATGATTCTAATTTCTAAGGAAACATTTGTTTGGTGGGTGGTAAGGATAATATCACATTAGATTTAGGTGAGTTATGTAAATAAATAATTATTTGATACATGAGGATGAAACCAAAAAAATATTGGACTTGTATAAATAGTTTACATCATTTAAATTATAAAATAATTTATCCTCTCTATGTTACACTTTCATACCTTCTTAAAATGTTTACCATGGAAGTAGGTTTTAAAGTAAATAAATAATTTAACCCTCAAAAAAAAATTTATTGTGCTTATATTGTACATAAAATCAAATTAATATAATTCAAATTTTAAAATTATATTTTTAATTTAAAATATATTATATATAGAAATCCCTTATTGTGGTATAATGTAATTTTGACTTATTTTGTTGTTATTTTTCTAATTACAATTCAATGACTATTTAACATACTATAATCATATATATAAGCTTCATGGGGGTACAATTACATCAAAAAACACACACATTACACATAAACAGATCAGAAGGGAATGTTATAGCCCAAAAGGGGTAACGAACCCAACCATTAATTTTATTACATTGTAAATATAGTCTGATGTATGAGTGGGAATAAAGTACATTACATGGAAAAAATTATCAAAGTACATGTCCAATATTCCCACCATGGGATGGCATGAAGGCCCTTCTTACACAATTCAATCATCACATTCTACACACATCATGCATGCGTGACTACCCCTAGGTAGCCCAGTGTTCAGAAGGCTCAATTGGGATGGACAATATCCCACTACAGTCCCTTCTACAAATACAACACCACTAAAAATCATATTCTAGTACTACTAAAATACTTTGCAGAAATACACTCTCACCTATATTTGAACCCAGGTCTGATTCAGAATTATAGCGAGCCTTTAACACTCAGGTAATCACACAACTAATGTTAAAAATACATTATTTAAAATAGAATCATCATTAAAAATTGATTGTTTTACTTTTTTAAATAAATTTTCATATCACTTTCAAAATTAATTCATGGAAAATTGACTTTCAACCATTATCACAAAAACTACCTGTCACCTAGATAATTTATTTATATATCTACAAATAAAATTATAATAATTTTATAATATTAATATACGTATTAAAAAAATGAAATCTATTTCATTATATTTATTTCATTATTTACTCTTACATTGGAAAATGAATGAAGGATTACCCCACATTACCCCTAAAAACCGCCCCATGAAAGGTTAAAATGAAAATCCCTTATGTCTAACATATACCATTCATTAGGGTAAAAATAAAAAAAAATATTAAATTTTTTTCCTAAAAAATATTTCATAATAAAACAATAATTCTATTTAAAAATTATATACGATAAGATATAACAATAGTGAAATTAAATATTTTTTCAAATATCGTACCTCTAATATAATTATTAGTTTAAGAGAATTACATGGAAATTTATGAAAATATTTTATAGATAAAATATATATTTAATGAGTAATATTAAATATTTATAAAAATTTCTCCCAGTTCAAAAAATTATATTTAATGTTTTATAATTTTAATATTATTTCATTTAGAAGATTATTATAAATAAATTATATAATAATTAGTTTAAAATTTATATTAATCACTATTATAAATTTTAAAAATTAAATATATTTTAAATTTGGAATTAGTTTATGATATTATATTACAAGTAAAATTTTAAAATTTTAAAAATAAAATACATGTTACATAGGTGAAAACAAGTAATCAAAGTTAAAGTTGAAATTATAAATGTAAAATTATTATAAAAAATGAACTCCATTATGTTTATATATTTAGTGAGAATGTGTGGTTGAGGCCCTAATCACTATTATCACTAACTATCTCCATTAGTTATCAATTTTAGAGAAATTTAACTTTTTAGTGACTTCTCAATAATTAAAAATATATGGGTTGTTACAACAATTACATACATTTTCACGTATAAATGGTCCATTACTCTCCCAACTTAATCTCATGCCATAAACAGATTATTTAGGAAAAAAATATTTCAAAAAAAATTCAATATTCAGAGAAACCATCAAGTGGTTTTGGGATTCTAAAATATCATCTCTCAAACACTTCACCCCCTAAGAAGTAGAGATAATCCAAAAGGTGAGGTATAATTCCATATTCCATATTTTTGTTTTCAATTCAATTTCATGAATTTATATTAACTTTATTTATATTAAAAAATTGTAAAATTATGATATAATCATCATTTTTATAATTTTCTGTTATTATTATGATCCTAAAATCATTAGACAACTTTATCTATTCTTTTAAAAAACCATAAACATAAATCATGCATTTGTAGGGAATACCATCTCAATAGAAAAAATGTTTTATTTTCTCTCACAACATAACCTGGATATTTGAAAATGATAATTAAAAAAAATCAGAATTATACATATCATATTTATGTTCTTTAAAATAATAACCATTTCACTTATTTCAACCTGCATTGTAAAATTGATATCATCTTCCATGCATCTATAATGACTCCCGCCTCTATAGAAAGATGCATTCCATTTTTCTTTAAAACATCCATGAATTATTTTTGTATATATTTTAAATTATATATGATATATATGTATGTAATATATATTATGAAAATATTTCAATATTGATAATAGAAAATATAATGCTTATTATAATGTAATCCATAGATATTGGCAAATAACCTAAATCAAGTACAACATCCATTTCTCCATTGTGAAATGTGACGACAAATCCCATTTGGTGAAATTATAACATTATGGGAATTTTTAAAACATAAATTATATAACCTTTATAGATTTTTAAATGCTAAACCATGAGAGAAGAATGACGATGGAAAGATTTTTTATAAACCTAATTAAAAAATTCAATATTAAAACACCTGATGTGGAAATTATATTATGACATCCTAATAAAAGAATGTAATTGTTATTAAGGAAGTGTGTAATTATAAATTAATAATAATAATTATATGAAATAGGTATAAAATATGATTATATTTAGGGGACATTAGGTTTAATCACATCTCGATAAATTAAGGGTAATGTTATGGGGCTTCATAACTGAAATGTCTTTTGTTGTGATATACAATTTTCTTCTAAAAAAAATTATTACAATAAAGTCCATTTAGAATAATTTACATCTTATATTTATAGGGTATTTTTTGTGATCTAAATTTATTTATATGAAATTTATGGTTTTCACTTATGAAAACAAATAATGATTCATGAAAAGATACTTCTTACTATGCATTTTACATCAAGGAGTAAAAAATGTTTTCAGAAATATATTTTTATTATTTAGATTTAATTTTCATCTATATATTTTAAACTATCTAATGTGATCATGCTTTTAGAATCAAGGAATTTAATTTTTAATGTTACTTTATACAATTTGGATATTTTTAAAAAACATATTTTTTTCTAAGGGATATTTGTGAAAAGTAAATGATTTATATTTGTCTGTTTATTGAAACACATTTTATTTCCCCAGGTTCATTATGAAAATAGAATAATATCAATTTTTTCCGAAACCATTTTTTTAAATAATATTTATGCTAATTTATTGTTTTTAATTTACAAAATTTTTGAAACCCATTTTGTTTTCATGGGTTCTTTATAATGACAATAGTAAACATTTTCTATTTTGAACACATATGTGTGGATGAATGATGTGTGGGGTCCAATATTTCCCCCAATTCATTGGTTAAGATTTTATATCACATGAGATAATTATTCACATCTAAATTTTAGTTTCTCATAAGCATGGTGACTTATGGTTCTGGTCATGAATATATAGTTTTACTATAGAAATTTATGGTCCATAGATAAATGATTTTATTTAGTAGTATTATTTGATCTAATGATTCTATGTTAATTTAAAATTTATTTATCCATGTTAAAGATATTATTATTCCTTACTAATAATTGTGGATTTTAGTTCTTATTATATATACTTTTATTTTTACATATCACATAGGATAATAACTATTGATATTATAATACTTTCAATATACTCATTTTTCATGTATAGTTATTAACTCAACCATGATTAATATTTTATTCACCCATTACCGACTTTTTGATCTCATTCCATTATTATGTTTTATATTTCCAAATTTTTTGGGATGAGTGTTACTAAATATCAATTAACGTGATGTTCTATTATTATTTATTTATAGAGAAATGATCGCGAGTTTTGTAAAATAATATTATAATGTAGCTAGTATCCAATTAAAATAAACCCATCAGACCATGATAATTTTTTATTTCTTAAATTTATTTTTTAAAATCTTTCCAAATATATAATATAATGTTGTGATTTCCATGGGTCACTGCAGTTTTTATTAGTGAAATGGTATTCTTTTTTAGAGGGTTGAGGAACTATTTTTTAAAATTAAGGATAAATAAATTTATTTAAAATAATGTATATGAGACTAAATATATTATGATATCCTAAAATATTGGTAAATTAGTAAGTACATTTCCCTCCTTACAATTAATAACTTTCATTGATACTATATGTTCATTCCAGCTCTGGAACAAATTTAACTAGTGATAATAACACAAAAAATGTTGATTGGGTATTACCTAGATGGGAGATAGTTTCATGAAAAAGTGTCCAAACTACATGAATAGTTTGATAATGTAGGAAGATACACTTTTTATGGTCACATTATCATTATTAACAATGATAATTTATTTATTTATTTTTAAAATAATGGATAATGTTAAAATTTTTGAGAAAAAACAACAAAATATTGAACCAATTATGATGTAGGCAAAAATAAAATAATTATAAAATAAAATAATTGTGTCTTAAAATTATATTTTTATATTACAATTACTTCCAACCTATTATTGAATTATGATGTTAATTATTTTTCACTGATGGTCACTGTTTTTTTAATTAATTTCTAGAGGGATAATGAACGAAATTAATATTTGTTGTCTGGTAAAATGTGAAGGTTACTCTATAAAATGTGTCTGACCAATGGTTGAATCTCATTAAAATTTTAATGAAAATATAGTAATTGGACTCCATAAAAAGAAAAAAAATTAATAATCTCTCATTTACCAATTATTTTCCTTGAAGACTATACTAGATTATAGATATATAATTCAAGGAGTTGAAATAGACGATGGACAATTCCTTTGGAATGTTTGAATAAAAAACACGAGGAATTTGAGACAAACCTGTGGTTTTCCCTCTTATACAAAATTCAAAATCAATCATTTATTCAATTCCCTAAAAACTAATATTTGAAAGGCCTTGTCCATAATATATGTTTAAATTTGAAATTATATTGGTCAATGAAATATAAATTTGGATATTGAATCAAGGGTTTCTAAATACTATAGACATAGAAAATTGAAAGTATTATTCCAAGGGATCCCTGATGGCAGTTCACATGTGGTGAAGAAATTCGAACCCCAACATTAATAAAGTGCGGATGCTGAACATAGAAAATTTTCTTGAGGGTTTAGAGAGTGAATCTAATGTGGAAAAACATATCACTAGTCCCACAACTAACAAATAACATGATATAAATTAATATAATGGAGGAAAATAATTTCCCAAAAAAGTATTTACTCACTGAGAAATTTGTTAGATCGAAGATGATTGGACACTGTTAGAATAAACTCCTTATCTACTTTTAAAATAATGAAAAAAGGCCTAGTAATTCTTGAAAATAGAGTGATCAAGGAAGAGAATACAAGAACACAACTACTAAGGTAGATCAATATAAGGAGTAGATTTTAGGTGATCATAATATTTTTTATAGATCATAAATTAATTATTTGATTTATGTTCATAATATTAATTCATATCACTTAATTTTTCTATTAATGTGGAATCCCCACATAAAGTGATGTATTTTTAACAATCAGTTAAATTATATTGTGGCACAATGATCACATATTAGAAATATATATCTTCTTCGATTTTGGTTTTTGGGAGGTCACTTTCATAAAATCTAATTGTTCTCCAAATTATTGAATATGACATATTTTATGATATTGATTGGCTATCCCTATCTAGATCCCATATCAATTTATAGGATAACGATACATTTTTAATATTCTAGATAAAAAAATTTACATGTATCATCGTAATGATGACACCCCATTAGAATAATATTCAATAATATGGGTTTTGTTACCCAGAAATGAAGAATTTTTGCTGAAATGTTCAATATAGATATTGTTATTGAAAATATTCCTACTATATTCGAATATTATGATGTATTGATGAATTAAATGCACGGTCATCCCTGAGAGTGTGGTGTTTAATTTTTAATAGAACTCATATATGGATCTATGCCTATATAAAGGATTCCACATAGAATAGATGACATTGATTTATTAGAATTATAGAAATTGTAATTAGAAAGTACAGATCATGGGTTTATTCACCCAAGTGTTACACCATGTGTAACACACCAAGCTTCTACGGTACACTTCTCTTTGAATAATGCGATACCATGTGTTGTATGCAACATCGAGTTCTAAAACACCACAACCAATCAAACTAGCCTTTATGAATAGTAATAACTACTTTTTTAAATTATATATATTTTATATTTCAAAATGGACTTCATTTTTGGTTTCGAAATATTGAAATTATCCTAATATGAATTTTTTGTATTTTTCTGAGAACTTCCAATTTTGATGAATAGTGAAAAATAATTAAAAAACAACTTTTTTAATCAAAATAATTTATAGTGATAAATTATATTATTGAGTGGTTTAAAAGTATAATTAGAATATATTTTTACCATTTTATCCAATGGAGTTCATTAGAATTAATTTCACTTTGAAATTGGATCTAAACAATTGTCAATCTTTTGATATATATTGTTTCTTAAAAACACGCTATTTGTTGTGACAACAGAATTAATTATAAAATTAATTAATGCAACTTATATGTTTGTAATTTTGTAAAATATAAAGCATTTTTGAATTTGTAATATCAGTTATATATTAGTGTGAAATTTTCGCATTGTTCTGAAAAACATCAATTTTTTATTAATAGTGAAACTACAAAGGGGTA
Source organism: Viscum album (assembly GCA_963277665.1). NCBI lineage: Eukaryota > Viridiplantae > Streptophyta > Magnoliopsida > Santalales > Viscaceae > Viscum > Viscum album. The sequence goes on from OY728146.1 coordinate 1,791,588,570, forward strand.
GTTAAAAAACTGAATTTTTCATAAAACATAATTTTACCACTTCTGTGAATGGAATTTCGAAAATCCGAGAGACACGGTTAATATCAAGAAGTAAAATGTGGTTCAATGAGATGAAAATTATTTTTGGTGAATAGTAACTTTTTACTTTTATTTACCACGGTTAAAAGTAAATAGGGAAATTAAGGGTAAAATGATATTAATATTACCCTAACACATATCTTAGTTCTATTGGAAAAGTGTATCTCGACCAAAAACAACCTTAGAAATAAAATATTATCATTTAGGTCCCCTTGGATTAGATTAGGACATTTATTATTATTTAATTCAAAGAAGAGTTAAAAGAGTTAAAATCAAAGTTTATTTATTAAACTTTTTTAATATAGGGTTATACATAAGATAAATTAGATTGTAAATATTAATTAGAAATCTTATAATATTTCCTACCTTATTATATTTTATTTATAATTTTTAGACATTAAATAATTTAATTTATTTATGACACAGTGATGATGCAGTAATTACCATAATAGTAAAAAATTAGAATAATTGATATTATAAATACCCAAATAAATATAATTTGAGACTTTTAATGAGTTAAACTAATTTTATAGGATAATATAACATATTTTTATTGATTTTATTTACTTTTTTCTAAGTAATAATTATGTTATGAGTTTCACAAAAATCAACTATTGAATAGTGTCAAAATTGACATAAAAGAGTTTTTAAAAAAAATATTATATTATTAATTGATATTAAATTACTAAAAATATACGGTTCGGACACAAGACTTATATCATGATAGGTGTATCATTAATGGACCACATGGGGGTCGATTGGATGTATATAGAATGTTTATTAACTATATAATATAAAAATACTAAGTGACATGGTAAATGTCAAACGAATTAACTAAGAGTTTAAACTAAAAGATAAGGTTAATATAGTAACCCAAACCTGTCTAAAATCTATTAGATGACTGGTTTTCTACCTATACCCACCTTAAACTTTGAATAATAAACATTGGAGCCATGAGAAACCGAATATGAATTTATTATAAATTAATATTTCTAGCTTTTTCCAAAGGTGCCCCTCACCCCTCTTATAAAAGGGAACTCCTCCTTCTCGTTTCTTTACACCTTCAAAGCCTTTTGGTTCGGCCAACACCTGACCAAATACTCTCTCAACTTACCTCAATACAACCTAGATGCATTATTTTGATCAGAAAGCCATCCTAAGGATCCCTTTTGATCAAATCAAAAGGAAGAACCCAAAGAAGAGGTAATGTTTTCACCACCACTTTTCAAGTTCCTTTCTTCGTCCACTTCTTCATTCTTTGTTATTACCATTATAAATTAATGAATCCAGTATCTCCTTTATACTGTAATATTATTATAAATAAAGTACAACCATCTTCAGTATTCAATCCATCCTTTGAATGACATGTTACCAAACGTGCGTACGTATGGCTTACCGTCTCCACATCGTGGTGTAATTGTCATTCAATAAATTATTATTTGTATGGGTATAATAATGATGTGTAATTCATGTAAATAATAAATATAACATGATAATTATTCTTTCTATATGATATAACATCCAGTTATATATTATTTTAACAGCAAAAGAATTATATTGTCGCTCGTGCGTACGTACGGACTACCGTCTCCATGAACGCGATGAGATTCATTCTCCATAGTATCCATTCAAGTATAATTATCATTTGATTATTTAAAAATAATGTTTAAGGACTTTATATAATTATGGATATGAATAAGATACATCCTATCAATGAAAAACATGGCATACGTAACAAAATATATAAAATAAAACAAGTATGTTAACACCCGAAACAACGATAATACTGAGATATTATTAAAAAATCAATGTTAAAAGATCATATATGATATCATATTAATGTAAATGATTCTTGTATAATTAAATAACAATTATTTCACCATTATACATGAGGTTAACCTACCTTCGACCAAGGAAAAAGTACAAAGTAAGGGGTTTCTTATCTCACTTTTAATTCTGTGAGAATTCTATTATTCACCACTTATTTATTATATGTGGTGTGTGTACTGCCCATGTTTTTATTAATTGTGTAATATAATTTAATTTATGGATATTTACTTAATCATTGTATAATCCTTCTTTCATGGGTGCATGTTTCATAAGTTACCAAATCGATAAGGGAATTTGAAATTTCAATTTCCATTCATTCGGCTTTACGCATACTTCGTTGATTATTTTACACCAAGATTATGTTTGGAATCACTATTCATTTGATTATGTTATAATTTCCACTCGCCTTTCTATGGATACACTTTTTATACACATAATCACTCCATTGATAAATTCTTAAGTCGTCGATTTGAACTTGATAAGAGTAATTTTAACTCAATCTCCATTTGTTGAGTTAAATATCCCATTCATTGGTGTTGTTTTTAAAAGAATATGTGTGAAAGTCATCTGATTGATTTACACTAAATATCCAATCATTTTGAGTGTATTTATATTTTTCACACATAATTATACCATTTATATATCCTTATCCTAAGGATATGGTCTTTATAAGAAGTTTCATCTCAAATTACATTCCATTGAGACTCTTTTGTCGTTATACACCAATTCAATTTTACATGGTGTATATAATACACATTGATATAGTATATCATGAATCCCTTTATTCGGATGATATTACAAAATTTTTATTTCCTTAATTATTTGTATTAAATTGTCTCTATTTTGGTTAGAAAATCTAACTAAAATACATTTTTAAGTGTTTTAAAGATTGATTATTCTAAATCTTTCTCATTAATGTCCATGTTTTAAAAATGGTTTTAAGGATTTATTTATATGGACATTAATGTTTCCAAATAAAAATTCCTTTTAAAAGTTTCAATGTGGTATGGGACACTTTTATTAAAAAATCTATTTTAAATGACTTATTGACAAATAGTGTGACTTTTAAATGTTTTCAAGAAAAAGGGGGATATTTCTCTCTAATAGTTTTGATGATTATTTTCATCTATGTCAATACTACTTCATCATTATCGATTGAGGTTATTATGATACAATACAATCTTCCATATTGTATAGAATGAGTTATGTTTGACTGTGGATGTGCTATTTTTATACCATTCATTGTTTGTGGATAAAGTATTGACATTTTGTATGCTAGTTTTAATACGAATGTTTATGTTATGATTAAAACGTTTCATATGAGGAATGAATTGAACTTAATAAGTGATGGGTGGAGCCTGCTATAGCTCCTCGATGCATCAGTAGGTCTCATGAGACAAACTTGTGTCTTGGCACAAGGCCTTGGAAAAATCTTATTTGTAGTCTTGGCACAAGACCTTGTCTATGTGGTTATGATAGTCTGGCATTATGCATTCCATCATTATGAAAGTGGTTTTTGATATTTCATATGATTATTCGATTAGTAGAATAACCATGTGAATAAGTAAATGGCATTATTTCATTTTATTTTTGCCATACTATGTTGAAGATCAAGTTTAAAAGGCTTTTGTTTTAGTAATACATTGCCTTGAATGTTTATCGCTTGTGTCAACTGTGCCATTACTGCAACGAACTGTTTAGTTCCAATTCCGACCATCTCAGGATGCTAATTCGGAAGGTCATTTCTTTCTGTATGCCTTCATATCACTTCTTCCATATTTCCTCTATGGAAAACCATTATAAACAAACATGTCTTAGATGAAGCAACATGGTAATCTTAAAATGCTATATCATTTAAATTTGACCATAAAAAATATTTTTGGATAATCATTTAATAGAATTATAACATTTAAAGTTATCTAAACCAACCTCTGATACCAACTATAAGGACCTAGCCTTAAAAATTACTTAATCTTGAGTTACTTCAAGAATACACGTTGAGGATCTTTTCAGGTTTAGAGTTTTAGAGAATTAGATCATAAAACATGCATTATATTCAACATTTAAACAAAGTGGTTACATAAAAGATAGTACTCATTTTTCCAATCAACGGAATCATATTTAAAATAAAATATGGATTCTTTCTTGAAACTTCCTTGACACTATCACCACATCATGTACATTTCCCTTGACCTGTGAAAAACATGTCAAAAACATGGGATGAGCATAAAAAGCTCAGTAAGGGATATAAAAGTACGAAATGAAAACATTAGTCCATGCATGGGATCATACGTTACTCATAAAACATAATCACATACCTCATCAAATCAGGAATAACTCATAGAAATCATAAGATATAAAGGTAACTTGAGGCATTCATAATATTCTTACGTAGGGAGTAACCCTTATGGTTACGTTTGGAATACCGATCACAGTATATTCCCTAAATCTCTTCAGATAAACCTTAACGTTTAACTCCTTCATGTTACCCAATGCATTGGAGAGCTATATCGGGATCACCTGCACCTAGTTTATCACGGAACCACCCGTCTTCATAACAATGCCCAAGAACCATAACATAATCGTATCACATAAAACATGCATAAAAGAAACATAACATTTACAATTTTCAATCAGAAGATATCAATACAACACAATGATGTAAAAACATTATGAAAACCATTTTCAATACCAAAATAAAAGAAAATTAAAACATGGTATTTATTTTTCATTCAAAAAAAATTTATGGCTTGTAGAGGAAGCCGGAACTCAAATAATGGTCATGGCGGCAGAGAAGTCATTGTCTCCGTACACGTACGACAAAAAAATATTCCCTTTTTTCGTTTAGTAAACACTTTGTATAAAAATATTCCTTTTGAATAAACATAAAATTCAAAGGGGTTTATACACCGTATAAAATAATGTTGTTTAGAAAACAAAATATGCCTCAATGAAAGGAGATAGAGATGATGTACCTTACCTCGTTTCTGACGTGACTCGATTGCTCTTTAATCTCCTGAATAATAAACTAAAGTTAATTTCTACTTTCTTAAGAACCTTTTAATAGTTTATTATTCCCTTTATATAACTTATTTCCATGTTATAAATGTTATGTAATCATTTAATTTAATAAAGTTCTTTTTATCGATATTTGGTACTTAAGTCAAAAATGGATTTCTTACAATTACATGTTGTTTATGTGGTCCAAGGTTCATTATATCCAGAATGATATTCATGATTATGAAATCATATATTTTATATATATCCAGCATATACATGTATTTATAATAGTACATAATATTTAGAGGTAAGAAATGAAATGAACTGTTCATGGAGACGGTAAGCTGTACGTACGCAAGAGCGCTACTTTCATTTCTATTTTGTATTTAATGGAGTGAGATCATAATGATATAAGGGTATATTAAAATTCCAGTATAACATAATATAAAATAACATTAACTCCATCCTTTATTTGTCCCACATATGGCATTAACAAATCAAATCACTTTGAGGGGGCGGTAGTCCGCACTTCCTAAAATGAAATTATCATGTTTACCCACAATGGAAACCATAATGGTATGACACAAATAAAAAATAAATAAGCATAAGGAAAACATAAACATAATATATATCATATATAAATATAGTTAAATCTTAATGGCCACCATGAATGGTGTTAAAATAATTTTGAATATTCATCGTTTCGTGAGGCATAAATTCGCCATCCACAGAAACATTATGTTCTTTTACCATTAGACGATGGTGTGTGTAAGTGTAGCTCGAATACATCACATATCAACATCCTATTATATTTAAGATACTGTTTTTGTTACAAAATAAAGGAATAGAAAGATTTTATGGGGTTGGAGAAGCAACATAAAACATAAGAACACAAGAGAAGACACTACCTTTAAATCGGGTAACTCTTTTTGAATTGAGCTAAAAGGCTTCCTTGGAAAGACTTCTTCCCAATGTTAGGCTTCTAGGAGTATGAGAGGGATGTTGAGAGAGACAAATGGGAAGGTTTTGTCCGAGCCAAAGGCTTGAGAGGTGTGGGTATGGTGGTAGAGGTGGGGGATTTTATAAGAGGAGTGGAGGGGAACTCTTGGAAAGTTATAAAAGGTTACATTATTGTAAAATGATTTTCGGATTCTAAAGGTCCCAAAATTATATATTTCGAGGATAAGGTGATAAGAGTTTGATATCCTCAAATCCAATAGGTTTTTTACAAGTTTTGGTCTTAGATTTTACATTATAATTTCATTTTATTTAAATCGTTAAATAATGAGGTAATCGATGCATCATCATGGTGTCATAAATAATTTAACTTATATAATGTCTAAAAATTATAAAAAAATATCCTGATGTAGGAAATCTTTTTATCTTTTTAATGAAAACTTATAGTCAAAAATATGACTTGTATAACCCCATGTAAAAATTGTTTAAGTAAAACAACACAAGTTTGTGACATTTTCATTTTAACATTAAATAAAATGTTATTAATGTCATTTTCCTACCAAAGTGGCTCCATGGAGTCCCCAAGTTGACCCATGGATTGTCTCAGTCAGCTATGACACATCCAATAAGGGTAGGACATGTGTCATGGTCATTTAATATTATTAAAACATTATTTTTACCTTAAATTACACTAATTACTTCTAATCGCGATTAAAAACATTACAATTACTATTCATCAAAAATTTATTTTTATCTCATTGAACAAAATTTTACTTCTTAATGAAAACCATGTATGTCAGATTTTTGAAATTCAAATCACAGAGGTGGTAAAATTTCATTTAAACGAAAAAATCAGTTTTTTATGTACCACTCAGTGGTTTCACTATTGATTAAAAATTAAAGTTTTTCAGAAAAATACCAAAACATCACCCTAAGATATATTTGATATTAAAAATTCAAAAATGATGTCTATTTTACAAAATTAAAATACTATAATTCACATTAATTAATTTTATAATTAATTCCCACTGTCAGAACAAATAGCGTGTTTTTATGAAATAATATATATCAAAAGATTGACACTAGTTTATGTCCAATTTCAAAGTGAAATTAATTCAAACAACCCCTATTAGATTAAATGGTAAATATATATTCTAATTTCACTTTAAAACCAATTAAAAAGATAAACTAATCATATAAATAAATTAGATTAAAAATAGGTTTTGAATTAAAATACAACATTTTTCACTATTCATTAAAAAATGAACTTTATCCGAAAAATACCAAAAATTTACACAAAGTAAATTTTGATGTCTCGGTTCTAAATAAGAATTTTATTTTGTCAAATATAATGTATAAGAGTGACCAAAAATATATTTATAGAGGGTTCTCCATCAAAAGGCGATAGTTCGTTCTTTTAGTGAATATTTGAGTATCTATGCCTAAAATTAAATTCTTTTTGTATTTTATGCCTTTATCCTTTATTGGATAAATCTAATTACATTTTACAAAGTTATATAATCATATTTTAGTTATTTATATTCATTCCCTCCAATAAAAGGGCTACATGTTAACTTCCATTTGAAATAATATTATTTTATTACTAGTGTGCAACGTAAGATTTCAAAGAAACTCTTTGTTGTGTATCGGGTACGCTATCGAACATAGAAACCCCTTTAGAGTAAAATTAATATTAAATTCGTAAATATTAATAAATATGAAAATGTTTTATTCTTTATTTACCTGGGATGTTACAAAACATGTATTAAGGAATTAAAGGCATAATAAAAGTGATTTTGGTGTCAATTTCCCATATACGAGACATATGTTATGTTATGAACAAAAATATATTATTCATGGTGTTTATACTACCCCATTGACATTTTATATCATAAATTTAATTATTATCATGATATTTAATGTTTAATTTAATTTTAATCATTTAGGGGGATTATAATTCAAAAATTAATGAAGCGGTAAGTGTTTAACATTAGCAGCTCATTGTTTATCGAGATTGATGATGATTATTCCTTTGATGATGAAATATTATGATATATTTATCAAAAACATCATCAATTATATTATTAAATTTTTATTTAAAAAAAATATATGTATTATCTTCATTTTCATCTCTTCGTGTACTCATGATTATAAAAAAATATTTTTCATGAAAAAAGAAAATATTTCTCTCATCGGTTGAAAACCTTTTATCTTCCATGACCATATTTTCAATGAAATGTTTTCATGAATTATTTAATGATCCTATATAATTTTTAAAATTAATTATCTTTATTTTTTTAATATTTAAAAAATAAATTCAATTTAATATTCATGTAGTTTTCCAAATAAGGTCCATTTGTCCTTTATCAAAAATGATAAAGTAATCATTATATTAATATGACTGACATAGAAAATGTTTTCTCTCTATCATGAAGAAAATGTTTTAAGGATACCTTTTAATTAATTAGGTGGTATTTAAAAATAAATTTAATTTAAATATGATTTTTGATTAGATAAAGGGAATTTAAATTTGAAATAGTTATTTTAGTCGTGAAATATTCTAGGTGATCTTATTCAAAAAATCATATTATATTTTTGATGAAATCATTTTATGTTACTTAAGAAATACTATATATTTGATTAAATTATACCATATTTAATATATTTTTCGATATATTATTTCTATAGTGATAATATTATTATGAAATTTGTTCCTTTCCCAGGGTTTTGTTAATACGATATGATTAAATTTTTATGAATATTGTTTCTTTTCCATGGGATATGTTATAATGAAATGTTGAAATTTTTATGAAGATTATTTCTTTTTAATGGGTTATGATATGATGAAATATTTACAAACACCATTTATTTTCATGGGATTTGGTTTGATAAATGTTTTAGTATCTTGTATTACAATAATTTGTTGTTTATTATATGGGTGTGACCTATATCTCCCTAAAATGTGTTGGGTAAAGATTTATTTTACATGATCTAAAAGGGAACATGTGAGGTAATCCCAAGCCCAAATTATGGTACATGTGAGATTATCCCAATCACATAAAATTCTATAGGGATGATTATCTGTAGCCTAAGGTAGATATAAAATTGTTTATCCAAAGCTATACATGATATGAATTTATTTGTGGGTATCATTAAAATAATTTTTTCTAGGATTATGTGTATTCCACTACTCTATGACTTATGGAAATGTTATTCTCTTATGGAATATGTACATTGATTCCTTTTTTATTCATGTCTTATTAACTACCATGATTTACTCTATGACTTATGTTTATGATCGGTGATGCGAAGTGAATGGTTTTCAAATATTATTATCATGTTCTCATACCCTTGGGATCATATAAATCTTAAGTGATAATTTGTATCTTCCTTGGTTATGCGTACTAAGAATTTGAGATCACCATTTATTTTGCATTCATATTCAGTTTATGAAAAATTGTTTCATGTATGATAACTTTAATATGGATGTTGGATATGAGGAAATTATTCAAGGAAGATGTAGTTAACCTATGAACTAGTTAATTATGTTTATGATTTTACAATGTCATACGACCTAAATTATTATATTGTGGATCATTATGTTACATATTGAATATTTATCTATTGATATTTAACATTTATATATGAGAAAGATGGGTCTTTACAGTCATATATTTATTCCAAGGAGGAATTTAAATAAATACCTTATGACCAAATTTGAATTCTATATATCACTATGGATATTAAGGATATATTTAATGATGACTCCAAGTAGGAATAATGTGTAGTTGAATGGAAATGACTTTATTGGCCTTTATATTTTCTAGCTTAAGTCCCAATATATTTATTTCTCCAATTTAATTCAACCATGTTGATTTTTTAATCATATTTCAATAGATGGATTCATAAGGATCCATATAAATGAAATAGTGGAATGGGTTATTATTATAAAATGTGAATAGAGGAATTCTTGGATCCCATATAAATTTGAAATTCATAGATCCAGAACATAACATATTCTCTAGGGTTTAAATTTTTCTATTAGGTTGAATATTTGTCAGAGAATGATAAGATATAATAAAAAACAACTCCAACTATAGATATTTCTAAAAACCTCATCATAATATCAATGTAAACCATGGGTCTAGATAAGATATAATATATTGTGGTACTCTATAAAACCAAAAATTATCTTCTATGTGTAATCCATCAAGATGGTTAAAAGGTATATTTTCTCTTATAAAAATGATGTGTATTGACAATGTATTTTGATCGATTACAATTTAAATAGAGTTACCCCATTTAGATGTTTTGTGGAGTCATATGAAAAAATATATTGTGATGTATTGGTATTTCCAATTCAGTATATGTAATGGTTGTAAAATATGCTTCGAAATATGTCCCTCTTCCATAACTAACAGACATTCCAAGAACTATGATACATAATTTTCAATACCTCTATTGTTGTTCTCCCAAAAAACTCCTTTGTATATGTATAAATATTTATTCTTCTAGAATGGATAATGAATTGTGTACTATGATAACTTTACAAGATATCATTATTTAACACAATTATTAATGGTGAATAAATGTGGTATTTGAACCATATTATTACATAACAATCAAATATGAACTCATAAACATTTATAACCATCTTCTGTTGTTATGTATCATTGTTTTTAACCTTTTTAATATTGACATGGATATATGGTAGAATTATTATTTGAGTAAGTTATTATTTTCCCCACTCCATAAGTATTTATAAATCCAGTCTTTAAAAATCTAGAAATATTAGATCTTTTGTGATCATCATCATAGATTAAATAGATCGATCTATTTCACTCAACGAATTTACCACTAGGAATTATTTCATTGCTTGGTAATGTATTTAGAAATCATAATCATTAACTGACTCAATTTATATTATCCTTTACATATTCCTCTATTTCTGAGTGATTAAATACATAAATATTTTATGATCATTATATATATATCACTCATTACACAAAAAGATAATGGATCTATTTATATAATACAAAAAATTATCATAGCTGAATCCAAATCAAGATTTGTGTAATTTTTTTAATGCACCCTATATTTATGAGAGAAATAATTTATACCCATATCATTTTTTATAGGGATGCAACCCAGTCCATTCCTCAATTCACAACTAATGTTTACAAACCTTTCTCCACATCATGATAATATAATAATGAATATAAAATCTGAAATTCCATTAACTTCTACGAATGTTTCGTGACATTATTTTATCTTATGTAAATGGGCCTCTTTCCTAGTTATCATGGAGACTGTAATAGATAATACTAGGAATGTTTAGAAAACGAATCAATAAAAACTATCAAAACCAAGAAAACTATGGATCTTAGACACCATGGACGGTCTGAGATAATGTTAAATAAATTTTTTTATTTGATTGATCCATTGATATTCTATAAATAGAGATTATATCTCCAAACACGGAACTTCTTATATCTCAAATTCACACTCGGTAAAATTTTCATAGATATTAACTTTCATGAGGGTCTTCAAAAAAATACTAATGTGATCTTAATGAAAATCTCTGGTCCATTAATATAAAATAATATATTCTATAATTTTTACAAAAAATTGATCAACATAATTTCTAAATACACAATTCATTAAATTCTAGAATATAGTATGGGAATTATTAATACCAAATGTAATCACTATAAATTATTTTTTTACAAATCATGAATGAAATGTTATCTTTGGTATATTCTTCTTATTGATCCTCAATTGATGATATCAAAATTATTTTCAATGTTGGAATTGTATTGAGTTCTATATATTTGATATAAAATCATCAATATGAGCTAGAGGATACATGTTCTAGATTTGGATCATGTTCAGTTCAGGGAAATCAATTTAGAGTTAAATCAATCTATCAATCTTCATAAAAAATGAACAAGTGAACCCAATATTAGGGAACATTGATAAATAAATATGGTATCAATATTCTATTATAGTTTCTTATTAAATTCATATAACTCAATGATTTTTATTCTATATGGATTTTTTTAAATAGGTGTGGAATTTTGAATGATTACCCTTGAAAACATAACAACACTGTTTAATGTATGAATGGGAAACCCTAACAAGAATATATAAAAAACACCCATAACATTCGCATTTATTTTCTGTTGAGTTTCTCCCAAAAAATATTATATAATAACCCCTTTTATATAATATTTAATCCTCGTTTAGTGTATGAAATCACAATTGGATGTTCATATTTATCCTTACAGCAATAGATTATCATAGGATGGATAATAAAATCAAATGTGGATTCCCTTTCTTTTAAATTAATAATGGATTTCTACAATGAACATCAATTGATTCCTAATATTAGATCAAATTATGTTATAGGGTGACTAAAATGGTATTTAGGAAGCACATTCCCACAAACATCAAATGGAGAAGAATCATAGTCTTGAGACGAGACCATCATACAATTAACAGTTTTCAATACAAATTCAAAATCTAATTATTGAGTACCAGAATTTAAATTCTTCTGTACATTTCATGATTTTATATAATAAAAATGTATTAGTTCAAATAAATTACTTCCATATTTTATTATACTATTACAAATTCAATATCATTATTCTATATTCAATTAGTTAATAAAACTAATATGGTTTGTATGACTGTCATACATCATTACTAAGAGCGAATAATCATGAAAAATCATTCATATGATATCTAAATCAACAATAAAAAATTCTAATATATGAAAGAACATTTTAAACCAAATATATTCATGATCATCATGTATTAAAATCCTTTATAATGGTTTATATTAAAAATGTGACCAAACGTGTGTTTATCCAACATGAGTGTTAAACCATGTGTGTAGTAAGGGAACACTCACTGTATATAAGAATGATATCAAAAATACACTTGATGAAAATTTATTATAGTTATTACCACTTGATTCACCTATACTATAACACATACACTTATAGAATCCAAGTAGTGATGTTTCACTCAGAAATACACACTAATTTCTTTTCGATAACATAAGATGTTATCTAGTACATAGGATACCCCTAAGTGTTCTCACTAACAATTTATATTTATTGTTTCCAAACACAACTAAAACATTATTAAAGGCCAAATAATATAACCCGTAATTCTGAAACATAAATATAATATATTATTATATGAATATTTAATCCATATCATTTTGATCCTCATTAGAACCGTACAGGTCAAGTGTCATTAGAAATGTGGATTCAGAAATAAATTGTTCAAAACTTATCAACACCATCTCATAAATTGTTCTTTATAACTATTACCGTTCATAGAAATATCATACATAAAATATTTCTTTGTGATCCGTGGAAAAGAAAACATCAAAAAAATGTGAGATCAAATGCCTAGTATGGGTAAACCAGGGTTATATCAACGATCACTTAATCAAAACATTATCACAAGGTTATGATAACATGATCATTATATATTAAAACCATAACATTCATTTCACATATCATAATACTGAGTCATTGACTAAATCATTACAGTTCATAAGACATAAATTATAATGGAATAAAATAACATGATTCTTGAATGTATAAAATTTACACAAAAAATAATTTCATTGTATACATATATTTATAGAAAATCATTTCTATAACAAAGGATCACTTCAATGAATATAATAGTAGATATGGTTTTAAATCAATTACATGATATCCCAATTCAATGTTCACTCCCAAGAATATCATATTTAATGGAGTACCATATTAAATTCAGTTCAATCCTTATTCCACTCCTTATAAACACATGAGATATCAATATACATTAAATTCATAGGAGGGACATATAAATTTGTTCCTACATATCACATTATTAAAACCATACATATGTATTACATAATTTCTTAATATATTAAATGTAAGATGACCCATGTACATGAACCATGTTTCTTTCACATTTTATCATTTCATTATAGCATAACCCATAGAAACTAAATGTGTTTCATAAGGGTTTTATCGTATCTTAACTAACTATTGGGAATGAAATGGGTTTCATTGAATAATTATTTAATCATTATAATCATAATACATCCAAAAAATGAATGTGGATTTTATCAGAGGATAATATCTCAGTAATAAATAATTAACACCAAAGGATTCACTCATATTTGAGAAACACCTTTTAATATTTAATAGAAAATTTCATATGCAAATACCTTATTCAAATAAGAATTAAATATTTTAAATATAAATTATTCAAACATATTCTTAATTTTATTAATAAATTTAAAAAAAGGAGCTTATAATTGAATCATTATATCATTGAGTGGTCATGATTGGAGGAAATTAAATTTTTTATGGGTAGGATAAAATGTTTCTAGGATTTTCTTACGTTTTTGGTCTGTTAACCAAACCCAATTTCTTTTTCAAACCAATTCTAGACCACCATAAAACATTAGGTGATCCTACTAATAATTATGGGGCATAATACAAAAATGTATATATACCTTATAACATGGATATTGTTTTCCCTCACTGAATCCATATAGAAATACGTAAACAATCTTGCAAAAAATATAGAATGATCTTTTTTGGTGTCAATAAATTGAACACATAAGCTATAACATCATTGTAATTATAATTTATTGTGGGTAGATGGAAAATAAAAATCACATAATCGATATGAAATTAAATTGAAATAATAAACTGTTCCAAAGAATAATTGAATGATAGTAAACAAGTGCATATTGAGAAAAAATGAATATTCACAATGTCAATAAGCCAAATATACTTTATGGAGAAAAAATGAAATGTCCTTTTTATGGAACCAACTTTATGTACAATTTAAGATATATCTACTGCATATTATCAAAACCCCAACAAAAACATTAATTATTTTCTATAATACATTATCTTTTGAGCCAAAAAATAGTTCCCAAGCAGGTGGGTCACATTCTCTCAAATGTGCCTCCCCATATGCTAGATGATGTCAATGGGTAGTGGGGTTATGTTATGGTACAATGGGGAGACTATACCATCATGATCATAGTAACACAACTGTATTATAAATGAATTAATGGTTGAAGAATGACATCAAATATTCATAGAATATAAATAATCTACAAATTTGTAGTAAAATAATCAAAGATAATGGGTAGCATCATATACAAAATGATAAATATTTTAGGGAGCTATAAAAAACACGAAATACAAGGAAACTGGAATCTAGTACTATAAATGTATCAAATTACAAAAAAACTTAAACGAAACCATCATTTAATAGCATCACTAAGAGTATCATAGTCATGTGATTCCCTACATACATGAAGTAATAAATTATTCATCATCGATCAGGTGCTTCCCCATGTCCCTACATGCATCCATGAAGTCAATCTAGGTACAAAAATTTGTCCAAAATTGGTTTTGTTTAGACACATAACATGACACCACCAATGATATCTATAAAATGTAATGTATTTTCATATATATTGGGGAAATGTGCAAGTATTATGTGCATAAAAGTGGAAAAAGTAGAAATAAATATTTCAATCTAACACGGATCATTGTGATAAAAAACCATACCATAATGGATACTATTAAATCATGGTGAACACCAACAACATCTTATACTGAGTAATCAAGTGTCAGAATTACATGATCAAGGATATGATTAGAATAAATGTTTAAGGAATCAATGTAAGCTTCGTAAACCATATCCAAGAACTGTAAATGTCTAGGAAATCCAAGTAATATAAGTAAATCATGTCTAATGAGTGTAAATGTCCATGCTATCCAAGGGAGAAAAGTAAACCAAATATAAGGAGTAAAAATGTCTAAGTCATCCTTGTGCATTGAATTTTAGTTTTATATTTTTATGAGGCCTCTTAGTGGGTTTTCAGTGTCCAACTATGAGTCTATTACAATAATCATAACCTATTCATTTAGCATTTCATAAATCACTTCAAAAATATTTTCATAATCTTACAAAAGGAAAGGGATTATCCAAATCATAACCTTTATAAAGAGATGAAATATTTTTACGAATCTTATGGCCATAAACAATACACTTTATCACCATAAATAATTCCCAATAATGTAAGTGGAGATTAGGAAACTCTATGTGTCATATATTCACTTTTAAAGGAAGAAACACACCCTAAGGGTTTTTTGGGTTGAGGTAAAAACTATCATTCATGAGAAAGGTGTTCCATGGAATGTCTCATACATGAATTTACCATTCCATAATTGTTTATTAACATAGGACGCAATTTCCATAATTTCCAACATTTGGCACTATGACACCGATGTACAAACAACTAAACTATGAGGGAAATTGTATTGCCCACATACCTTTTTCCTATAGAGGAATATATTTACAGTCTTATCATTTTATTTGTGCTATGTAATAAGAAAATATAAAACATCAATAAACCTAAAAATAGAGAGTATAAGCTTATATGAGGATCACATAATTAATAGTGAGAAAAATCAATAAATATTTATAGAAAATTTTAGATCATAACAGTGGTAATCCCATGATACAAATGATAATTGAATTAGATTTCAGACAGAAGTGATATTTCAAAAACTATGGAAGTGGGTAATGTAAGCACTCATGTATGGGAGGGGATGCTATAGAAAATTAGATGAAAGAGGGTTTGATACTAGTTAAAAGAAAAGTGGTTAAAAAAATAATTTTTCACATGTGTTAAAGTGCACAAGGTTTTTCCACATAGTTGTCTAAACTGTGTGGCAGCTACTATTCAAGAGTAGTGGACCACTTGATTGGGGGAACACGATTTCCTTAATCGTGCTCCATACATGAATCTCCCTCTACCTAGGCTATACATGAAACATGATATCAATTTCATGGTTAGAAAAATGATACATACCACATAGAACAATTAGAGGAATCAAATAGAAGCTTTAAAGATGCATAACTATTGGAGAAAATCAGAATCATACAATCTCCCCCTAAATCACCTTGTACCAATGATTGCCTTCTTAGAGGAATGAAACATCATCATAGAATAATTCTAGCCACTAGGCACGTAGGTCATCCTCTCACTCATATGTCTCATAATGTGTGTTATCATTTTTTCTTTGGAACTCATAATAAAAGAACTAAACTGCCTCAGATAGCCTTCATTCTCAATACAAAAATATAGATAAGATGATCCTAAAAGGATAAATCTACCTCTATTTCAACCTCATATGGCTGAAGAGTGTGAGATAGGCATGCGTGTTAACTATGTGGTCACGATACATGGAATTCATCGTGCAATGATTGATACCTCTAAGGTATGTGTATCCAATAGTTTATTGGCCCAACTCTCTCTAGAAACTCTAAGGTCCTAAAATAATGAGCTGAATGATAATTGTGTTTATGAACCTATCAATGCCCCCATTTGGGAAAAAAATCAAAAAACAAGATCCCCACCTCGAACTATAGTGGTCCACAGTGATGATCAAAATACGAATTTTGTCTAGAATGAGCTGTATAAATACGATTCCTAATAAGATAAACCTACATTGAAGTCTCCTTAATGAGACATGGAATCAGTAGATTTTATTTTATTTTATCTAACAATAAAATGAGTTAATGGAATGTAAAATCAAATAACGCTGCATAAGGATCCTTATTTATAGTTCCTTGATAAATGTAAATTTAGTAGAAATAAATATGGGGTATATACCTCTCCAAAGAACCCCAAAAATCAATAAAAAACTCTTAGTACATCCTCTAGAACTTAATTATGCACTTTGACTACCCAAGAGTAGTGAAGCACATGGATGCTGGATCGCATTTTCTACAATAGTACTCTACCGGGGCATAACCCTCTACCTAGTGTACACACACCAAATGGCATGCAATGCATGTTTGAAAAATGCCCCACAACCCATTCTATCCCACAATTAGAGCCTTGAAACAAACCATATGGTTTTTCAAAACCCCGGGGCCACCATTTCATAGTATAGTCAAATTGTGCTCCACCCCATTTCCTTCATAATTCAGAGCACCGAGGTGAAAATAAGATCTAGACACCCCGAATCCTTCATTAACTGAAAATGGAAATATATAAGGATAGAATATAGGATTAAAATAAAAATTAAGAAGATAAAATCCTCATAGAAGAACCCATGATCATATATATTCCACCATGAGTTCAGACACCATGTGCACTGACTATCCATGATTCTATATCCCTATCCCATTGTTTGCAAGTTCATCACAATTACTTAGGTCATGCCATGTCTTACAAATGTTCCAGGAGAATGCATGTATGGTGTTATTATACAGTTCCCCATGGAAGATACCACCAGACCATAGCCACACATTCATCATGTTAAGTGTAATATGTAAGAATATTATTTATGACTCAAATTAAATCAGGAATATTCTATCGAATAGGATATTAGTTAAACATATAATCCTACTTGACATGAATATAATGTAATGATATTATTATTATAATTCATTAAAATTTTATATTTAAAATCTTACAATTATCATGGTTTATAAATAAATTAATAATTTTCTTTTACATCAGGTAGACCTACATTTTCCTTTGCTTGAAATCTATGTAGGGAAACTAGTTTTCTGAAATGGACTACTCCATCAAGAACATGTGACAGAACTGATTATCTATATAAGATAGTGTACAAACCCACACAAAAAATATGTATACATATATTTACATATATGTATTTTAAATTTTATACGTATGTACATATGCAGTTATATATTTGTAGTATAATATTTTTTACTCATTTACATATACATATAAATATATAGATACAAATCAATATATAATTTTGTGCATGTGTATGAATTTACACATAATAATATTATTTTGATGGAAACTCTCTCCACATTGGGTTGACAATGTATACATATATAAATTCTATATCTAAATGTCCATTGGTTATCACATATAAAGGAATAAATTTATATATAAATACATATATATATATATATATATATATATATATATCCATTTATAACATATGTATATGTAGAGCTCCTCAATATGAATGTTATCTCCCCATAAAGAGAGACATATCATATGTATATATGGACCTCCCTTGTATAAAAACTGTGCATGTCTATGACCCTTACCAAAATAGAAATAATCAACCCATGTATGTTCCCAATATAGAAAATAAGGTATTATATATGAAAAACTAGAATTGTTTTTTAAATTTTATATTTAGTATTCAACAATAACATGATTTACGTGTATATCGTTGTTAATTTTTTTTTGTTTGAAATATTCTCCAAGGGATTAACTACAAGCATACAAATGTTATCTATATATTTAGTGTCATAAAAGAAAATATGCAATGAATATCAAATTAAATAAATACTAGACATGATATATTATTAATGAAATTTTATTTTAAATCAAATATGTGAGAAAAAACGAAATGAAAATAGGGAAACTTATAGTCATTGTGTATTAATTTTTGAGATAGATGTTAATTACTAAAAGATTTAATACCTATGAATCACAGATTAAAATTAATATTAACATATTTATATTAATGAGGCCAAATTGAAACACAATTACCCAATCTAATAACAGTTACTGTTGTCCTAATGGATATCATATGATTAAATCATCATAAGATACCAACTAGAATAAATAATGGGGAAACAAAGAATCGATGAAAACTAATTTTATATAATTTATATATTATAAGACACAATATATTCAGCTCATGTCAACATATTGAAAATCAACTAGAATAATTCATGGATGAATTATCAAAACACCATGATTTTAAGAATTTTAACAAAATACAACATAATTTTTGTGATTGAAACATCTTTCTCACTACATAAATAGAACACAGTCATAAATTTGTTAATGAAACCAAATATGGTTTTATTTAATAATACATTTGAAAGCTGATCCACCTCACAAAATATAATAGATTCATTTTATGAATATAGTAGTCACTACTTCTCAATCATTATTTACATATGTACACCTGGTCATATCTCTATGGAAAACCCTCCATTTAGTAAAATAAATTCCCCACCTCAAATATATTACTATCTACATTAGGAATGTATATAATATCTTATGTTTAATTCAAATTTTGTTACTTTATTAAAAATACTTATTTAAGGAGTAACTATTGATCAATATATTCCAATCAAACATTGTAGTCATCCTATATAGAGACATATAGACATCACTACTACAACATACACCAACATCCTCCAAGGCAATAGATGTTATCATAAAAATCTAAGCATTCTGGTAGAATGACGATGTTGTCAAAAAATTCAATTCGCATCAAAGGATGAAACATAACATTATACCAAAATAGAATCAATTTGTCGGCATCCCAACTAAGTATTTTATTATTTATTTTGATACAAATTCATTCATAAGACATCGTTTATAGATTTCATAGTTCACTCAGCATTATTATAATAACCCTTGAATAATTTATGACCATTACAACCTCATCACATCCCATACTATGATCTTTTCAACAACAACATACTAATTTTAATCCTCTTAATTCTTTCATAAATCCAACATTAAATCCTCTAAAAAATATATGGATTAATTGATAGACCATTATTTAATTGTTTATCTAAGAAAATATGTCATATTTTTTGCTATTGGGAATGGAATTGGTGAATTAGAAAATATCAACCGTCAGATTTCATCATTATCATATCAATTAATAACCATCATAGGATAACCAAATTCTTCCCATGTATGGTTAGATAAATATACTCTGTATCAATTTTCAATAGAAAAATATTCTTTGGGGAGTTAATATCCATCTCATATCTGTACCCGTAATATGATAAAATAAGAATTAGTTCTCATCTAAGTGTCCCAACTACAAAAAAATCTAGTGCATGATAAATCATGTAAGGAATCATCAATTTGAAAAAAATACACACTTTTATTTCCATTTTTGTATAGTTGAATACACATTATAAAATATAAATTATATCGTTATTTTTTAAAATTAAATTGATAAGGGAACCCAAAAAATTAATAATTTTCAATAAATTATAAAACACTGCAAATATCTGACATCAAATTTCAAGTACATTGGTAATATTTACCAAGTACTCTAGCATAACATCCATTCATGGTTCTATCTCATTTAAATTTTTTTATTTCTCATCCAAGTAAGTGGTTATTAGATTCACCTCACCCATTCCAATGATCATAATCGCATTCTAGATGTAATCCGTCATAGAAGGTATAATATATTTAAATATAATTCCATCACAATTCCTATCATAGTGAATTTTCTATCTTGGAAAACATCCTTTATCTGAAAAATATTTAATAATTAAATTTACCACTCATTATTTAGTCCATTATTAGACCAGAAATAACTATTTCTTCCACATAGATAAGTAGGATGATGAAACTCTCATCATTGAACACCTTCCAATATTAGAATTGATTATCACTACTCTTTATGAACGTCTGCTAAACAATGACGTCAATAAACTTATGATTCCACTATGATAGAGACTTATTCAATCCATAATGTCTCCACTTAATCAAAAACACATGGGACTAGTTATGATAATATAAGAATCATATAAATACCCCATATATATATATATACACTAATCTATATGCCCGTGAATAAATGTTTTCATTAAAACCTACTCTTGATAATATAATCCATTCATGGAAACCATACTAGTACCATATATATATATTCATAAATCTAAATAACAATTAAATTATCTTTAATAAAATAAAAATTATATTTTTTAATCAATTCACTACTAGAAACTCATTATGCTATCATATAAAATAAAATTAGTCCTTTAGTTAATACAACCGTTTATTTAAAGGACATTCCACTAGGTAGAAATCTCATTTTCTCCAGTGTTCTGAACACATATATTAAATGATGCTCATACTTCATTGATAAATCCTATTAATTTAGTTCTATTATATTTCTATCCACTTCATGTTCTTAGGTTATCTGTCTTCCATTACTTTAATGTAATAAAGATCATACACATATATTAGAACTTAATGCCTTACTCTGGTAAATATATAGAATCTATCTACTTCTTATTATGCTTTATTACTATATATTTTAGAGATATATACTTCAAAGAAAAATTGACAAAATTTCATTCCCTAGCCTCTATATCAATATAAAATTATAGTGATATTGACCATGAAAACATAATAGAAACACAAATATCATCTGTGGTATCATCAAGATATACTTTTATTCTCAGAACATAAGTGAATAATAAATTATGAAAATAATCCCAAACATTGATACAATCATTGAGATTACATTTAACATTTAATTTTATATTTAACACTCACATGCCTCTATTGAGTTTGTTTTATATAATTTTTTTTTATTTGGATGTTCATTGTTATTTTTTTATATTATAAGTAATTACATGGGTTAGGGAAGTTGAAATATTAGAATATAAATTGTTATTACAATGTATAAGTAAGAAATACCACAACCCCTTTTGTATCCACTGGGATATTTGGTGAAAGGGGATTTCACACACTTCAAGGGTTAGGATATGGATTCAGGTATAGTAGGGTTGGATCATTAAACAATGGACTGGGTTTCACATCATGGATAAATTATCTTTTCCAGTGTTTGGTTTTCCAGGGAGATATACAACAATTATATAGAATATGGGAAATGACTACGTGACTTTGAGGATCAATTTTTTGAATTTTAACTAGGAATTTGGGTTTTTATCATGGTTGGTGATAACAATATTGTTCGATTCTTGTGAGGGTGTTTTACGGATTAAATAGAGTGGCCACACAGTGGTCTTTTTTAAATTATTTCTAATTTTTCTAAGTTTCTAATTTTTAACCTCTATAATTTTAAATGTTGGATACCCATTTATTATTGTACACCATGATTGATCGATCAAGTGTGTTCCTAGGAAGCTCCCTATTCCTCATTCTCCATCAATTACAAGCCCCCAAATTAATTTATTCTATGACGTTTAAGAAGTTACTTTCTTTCTTTCCTCTTCTATCTGGTTTAATATTTATTTCCAAATAATTTTTTATTAACTTGAAATCCCAACCCAGTTTGTTGGATGAATTTAGTTTTATTGTTTTCTCTAATCTTTATGATTTTCATTGTTAAGTCATTGTGAGGTCATATCCTTTCCTAGGATTTTAATCTTTGGAAAACCTGATACATTTATATGTGATTAACATTCAAAATGGAAGATGTTTAAATAAAATTTACCTTATTTAAATGAAAAAAAAGGATTTATTATCTAATAATTCATCCTTATTTAATTATATGTATATTTAAAATCCATAATTTTCATTATTGAAGTTTTCAATAGTTTTTCAAACATGGGATTAGATATGTTTTAGTGTTTCTAATTATTTTCACTGTAAATGTAATGTTTATGCGTGCCAAGTGTATGATGAAATATATAAATGGTTTATCAAGGAATAAATTAAGGAAATTAAAAATATTATTTTTATAGTTTATTTCAATATTAATATTTCATTTTTTAGTAGAGTAGATTTATGAAATGTACCGTGTCTGGGACATATTGAACTGTTTTATAAATAATTTGTCTTCTGTTTTTATTTAAAAATATTTATACGAACATAACTAAATTGAATTGTATATAATATTTTAGTATATTATCACCAATATAGAATTTATGTATTAGATTTTTAATTGAATTGCATATAATCTTTGGAAGGATCATTCATTTTATATTAACTCAAACCCTATATATGCAAAAATCTATGAATGTATATGCAATTTTAATGTTTCAATTAAGTTCATAGTTCATTATTTTAGGAAATTGCCAACATTTGAGTGGTTTTTACAGCTGATCATGGGTTTTTTTGGAGGAAGTAAGAGTTATCCACATTCTATTATATATATAAACCTTGAATTGTCTAGTTTAAACAAGTTTATTATATGTTTTTCCCATTATATTTGATTTTTAAATGATTTGGTTATTGTATCATTATTGTTAACTATATTAATATTTTTAAATTTGTTTTATTTTTTATACTATATTAGATATTTTTTCAAATTATTTATCATGCATGGATCTCTAACAAAAATATATATCATACCATATTTTGTTGTTGTTTCCCATATAAATAAATATTATTGAATGATGGTAAAACTATTTCCATGTGTGAAATTATAAGTATCATGAACTACTATCTATCCCATGGGAATTGTTAATTCACTATGATTTATGTGGTGATCCAGGTTGAGTTACTTTTCACGTCTACCCTAGATAGTTATTTCTAAAATAGTGTCACATCCTAGTTCTCATTGGGGTCATAGGTTCCAAAAGAACTCCCTTTTAAATATTGGGTCTTTTTTATTTTGTATATATAATTTTTGGGATCTGGGAGGTAGTTTTTGGGAGAACATAGATTTTAAATTCTTAACCATATCCTCATGTTTTTATAGACAATTTTTCTCGATTTTGATTACAACTAGTTTTTTAGATGAGATTAATGAAGTGGGTATTGTGATTCAAATTTTCATTGTATTAGTCGCCATGGAGGTTTATTTTGTGTTTTGGTACGACAAAAAAAAAATAATCGATAGTGTAATAATATATTGAATGTATTGACAATTCATGTAGTAAACAAGCACTGGATTGCTTAAATGTTTTAAAAAATATTTCAAGACTGCAACTTGGATATTCAAGATTAGTTTTAAATCCTATTTGTTTATTTTTTACCACTTGATCTTGGTATTTTATTGATAAAATATTCCTGATATAAATGGTTTCAAGTTAGTATAATGATATGTTATAGATATATATATATTGATTTTTTTGTTCATGGTTGTGTTGTAATATTTCATGATTGAGTATAGTTACATTAACATAGTTTGTGAAGGGGGGTTTCAGTGAATAGTGTTTTCTATTTGAAATAATTTATTTAGTCAAATTTATAGAATGCATTTTTTCTGTATATTTTATTTTTGGAAATTGTATATTTCATTTTGAAATTTGGAAAAAATTTTGGTTTCATGATCATTTAATTAATTATTTATAAGGGGATTTGAATATCGTTAACAATCATTCACATATAAGAAAATTTATAAATAAACATTATATAGGGGATTAATGTTCATAAATGGATAAAGGATGTTTGGAATAAATTCATATATCAAATGATCCTATGGATAGTTTTTATAGATTGTTTCTATTTTATAAAATCTTTCTTTTCAATCTATCTTAGTTTTTATCCCTAGTGGGTGTTAAAATAGTCAATGGTTTTAATTGTTTTTTAATGCAAAGAAGTGTTTTAGAAGGAAGAATGATTTTATAGTAATATATTAAATAAATGAAAAATATTTTCTAAAATTGTAATGATAATTTAGAATAATAATTTATTATTTTTAAAAATTATGATTTTCCCCTTCTTTGATGTTCAGACTATTCAGGGTGATTTTTGAAAAATGAATGCATTGTATGATTATTCGTGTTATTTGATATATAATTCCTAAATAGATTAAAAAAATGGTATAATGTTTACCTATAGGGGAATTCCATTATTTTTCCATGACTTTTACCATATTATAATTTGTATAGTTGGTTTGTTTTAGTATGAATAGCATAGTTGTACATTATGTAGTATTTTTTTATAGTGTTTTGTTAACAACTTTATTTGGGAACCCTATATCATTATTATTGTTTTTTTATCAATGTGATACTTTATTGGATGGTTTAAGCATTGATGATATATCAACTAGTTTTATGATTGATTCCTAGTTTTTTATGATCATTAGAGAAGTTTGGGTAACATAGTGATTTTATATTAATATATATCTTAGGTCACCCTCCTTGGTGATCTCTATTTGAGTGGTGACTCCTTTTTGATTCTCATGCCTAATTTTTATTATATCCCATGTCAATTTTTCATACACGATTCGTGGCATAATTTCTTAACAAAATAAGAAATAAAAAACTTCTAAGGATATTTTGTGTCTTATGGATTTTGAAACAAGTAATGTAATACACAATGTATATAATAATACAACATAACATTTATTTAATCTTCTTGACCTAATATTTTATTATATCATCTTTGGTCTCATCACCACAAATTATTTCCTGTAGACATACTTCAACAAAAATGGTGATCATAAATCCATGTAAGGAATAAATAAAAAATAGAACATGATTGGTAATAATGAAAAAACAATAATTTATAACATGATAATATAATAATTAGTATATGTAAATTTTAATGGAAATTTTGGTGAAACAAAAAAATAATAATACATTCATAAGTATATCACCATACTTTATCACATTTCTATTATAAAACAAATTAATATGTTTATTGACCAAAATATCATAAATATGATATCACAATGTATTAATCCGTTACCCATTGGAATTTAATTCTATTAGTGCCAACCATTCATATTTTTAAATACAAATATTTAATATAGAACACTTATCATAAGAAATAAATTTCTTTATTACTCAAAAAAATAACGATCAGGTTTTATATAAAATCCTTTGGGATGATTTGTGCTTAAAAGCGTGGTTTTGTCATTATTTTAATCCCAATATATAGAAATAATGAATAAATATATTGGAATATATTATAAATGAAGTACAATTAAATCTATTATAATACGCTAGAATAAAAACATGGCAGGGTATTCACAATATAATTGTTGTGATATGGAATATCAATGAATGATATTGATATCATAATTCATATGAATAGTGGTTTATGGAATGAGATTTATGGGAATGAATTGAATTTTTTAATTTTGATTGAAGTAAATGGTCATTAATATATTAATGAAGAATATAATATAAATTAATTATTAAATAGTCAATTGCATTATTCTAGGTAAGTACTTGAAAACCATAGAAAGATGATGAGAATACCATACATGGAATGTGTCATCCTAAAGACTGTGAGAAACTTCATAGATCATTAAGAACTCCTTAGAGAGGGTTTAATGAGAGTTTCTGAGGGGAAATCAAGCATAGTTTCTTCCAATAACACTAGAATTGGAAAATGGGTGAATATTTATTTCAAAACTGGGGTAATTATTATTTAATTTCTAATCTTCAGCCTTGAACATCAAGTTATTTAAAAAATGCTAACCCATTTTCCATTCCTATGTTTTTCTGGTGGTATTTACAAAATTGGAGTGGGGTTTAAACAATTTAATATATTAATGATGAAATATATTCAACAAAAAATATTTTACTGGTCTAAGGGATTAATTTTCCTAATGAATAGTTTTAGGAACATTAAAATATTATTTAATTTTGGAAGATTAATTCTATATTTCAAACACTAATCATTTCACTTTAAAATGAATTATATTAAAGAATAATTTAGTTCTTTTTTGAAACCCTTCACATCTTTTTTTGCATCAATTTTATGTCATTATTAGATGATAATACCTACAAAATTTTTATACAGTATTTTAATACCATATTTTTATTTTGCCCTAAAATATTTATTATATCAGAACATTATGAATAACTCATAATTTTCTATTTTCAACCTGATGATTTCATAAAATAAATATGTTTTACATAAAATAATTTTCCATCTAAGAGATATTGATTTTCATAACAATAAATATGAATTTATTGATAAATAAAATTGTCTATGATATTAAAATCAATCATTAATTAGAAATAATTATGAGAACTTCAAAAAATTAATATATTTTTTAAATATAAAAATTTTATGTTTTAAAACACCGTTTTCTTTATATTACCATTATACATAAACTTACTATTTATAAAAACAATGATTCGTAATAAAATATATATATTTTCCAAAAAAATTTATTATTTATTCATTACATTAAATATTTATTTTATTATCTTTAACAATTTTGTTTCATTATATTTAGAAATAAATAACCATTATATTTTTTAATATGGTAACAAAAAATTCTAAATTCTCTCATTAACTAAATTCCAGTACAAATATGAAATATAATACTTTATAAATGTAGGAAATAATTCACATTTAATATAAATTACAAATTATTAATACATATTCCATATGTAGTGTTATTAATCTGATTAGCTACCCAAACAGTGCAATCTGTCCAGGTGCCACTAGGCATAGGTGAACCTCTGAATGAACTAGAGGTTTCTAACAAGAAGTGAGGGTGTAAAGAGAAATAATCGGAAGGATATACCCTCAAGTAATAACATAATACTACCTGAGTCCATATATATAACATCCAACATAAGAAGATAAAGGCTCGGTAGACCCGAATCAGCCTCTCCAATTTTGAAAGAATAATTAATCTTATTAAATAGATTAAGCATATCAGAATAATGTAATTAAAATAAGGATATATTCAAAACATACCACCTATATCACTAAAACCATTCATGCATATATATCGGGTCATGGAGAAAAAATATAAAAAATAGGGTCGCCCAATGTTTCACACTTTAACTATGTACATACAAAGTATGCTGAAAACAGAAAGAAAAAATATATCAAAAACTACAATTGAGGAAAGGCCTCATGGTATTATGCTCACATCCCATTCTAAACAGTGCTACAAACCATCTCCTGAGGTCGATCCATTACATATATGTAAAAAACATAAAACCTACACATTCCCTAAAGAGCCTATATAGGGTGTGACAATGTGTCTCCATTGGGTACCATCAAATTGGGCATATCCAAAATGTGTGTCAAAGAAGAAGAGTAATTTATGAAAATAATGTAAGACATCATTTAAATAATTAAAGTAAATACACACTCCACTGGTGTTCAACGACCACTTGAGAGATATCCAAAGATACTAAAAATTATTGGAGTCTAAATACGATAGGATACTTGTCCCATAGCCTTGATTTTTTATGGATATGACATAGCCCTGTTGAACCCTCAAATTTTACAACAATGTAAGTAACTCAAAACAAAATTCCTCATGACAATTCTTGTCTCCAATAAAAGAACTGACATTGGGAAGGCACTCCCAAACAAGTCCTCTATCCCTGGGGACCATAATAAAAAGTAATAATCATCCCATGGCCCAAAATATAGAGGAATAATGATTCCTATCCTCAAATAGAATTCACTATTAACTCTCATCACGATTTCCACATAAACAATAACATCCACTATCCCATATCAAATCAGGCCTGTGGCCTCAATACGATGATCCTAAAACCCAAAAAAAATTTATCATCACTATCAACCAATGGATCCTCACCTTCCACATGGGTTCCTATTAGAATCACCCCCCCAAAAAATCCTAATCCACACTACTAGTTTCTTCTCCCCACATATGTGTTCAAAAAAACCTCGCCACAAATTCAACCTTTGTTCAAATGAATCAAATTGTTTCTTTGACCATCACAGGTGAGTGGTAAGCATCAAATAAATACCTAACCTACGTGAAACTTACATCTCATTCCCCTATGATCGTGTTACTCAAATATCATAGTCATGAAATCCAATATTCTAGGCCATTCTCCAACCTGATGGCATCACCACCATAGCTGATGTCCATGATGCCCAACCGATAGTCAACACCACACAAGTATCCTAGGTCAAGCCTACCTAGAATATCATCATCACCTAATAATTTAATGTCCATTATCACCCCAATTAAATAAACACCCCAATTCAAAAAAATTAATTTAATTTTAAAAGATTGATTTAAATACCTAGATATTAACAAAATGATTTCATAAAATTGAATTGAAAAATGTGATTTAAAAAACCAATCAATTTAATTAAAAAATACCCATGGAAAACTACGAAAAGAGAGATGGCCTTTAATACAACATTACATGAACAAAAAATGGTTCGGGCATTCCCAACAACACCTCGCATGGTTACACAGTCAATTTGACAAGAAGAAATAGGGTATCAATCGATTTCTAAAATGTGGGCCCAAATCCACACCCCTAAAAAAGTCAAAAAAACAAAAATAATGCATGTTCCACTTACCTTTTACTCATAGATTTAGGCACATCTGATATAAATCTCTAACATAAAGTCGAGTGAAAGTGATCATAATTTCTATCATATGACCTAAAAATATAGAAAAATTGCCCAATAAAATTTATCACTCCATGAGGAGAAAAAAGGAGAAGAGAATCATTGGTGATTTATGAAATACCTAAATGAAACTATAACATGCCATATATATAAAATCTAAGCACTAACAAAGGAGGGGGTGAAAATCTATGCTAGGAGAGGTGGAGGAGGATTTCATCCTACTGTTATGCGACCCACGAATGAAGAATGAGGATAAGAATAAGGATAAAATAAATAATAAGGAAGGGTTAGACATTTAATTTCCTACCCTATCTATGCCCCCCTGTTTAGCTCATACGGTTTTCCATACCATGTAAAAACCATATGGGATACAATGCATAGTTACTAATCATGTGGTAGTAACAAAATGGATTACAAAATAGTTTTCTCTAACCATGATTAAAAATTGTGGTACCCTTCTGTGACTACTACAGAAAAGACCACACAACCATGCACCCCCACCACCATGGGTTTCCTAAATAATGTGGCAATTCAAAATCAGGCCACACAGTTAGCTGGATGTGTTCAACCGGTATACCCTAAACATTGCACTTTAACATGAAACTCCAAAATAGTCCATTCAGGCTCCAACATTCTTAACACCCATCCAAAACACCCAAGGCACTCTCCAACCATATATAATCATCCATAAACATGATTTAGAGACTATGTAACTCTCATTATTGTGTTTTGGATCATCAAAAACGAAAATGGAATTTCCAAAAATTAAAAAGTTGAAAATGTGAGAGGTTTTAAACCAGATTAAAAAACATGGGATGTAACAATCTCCCCATGTTAGTGTAGCTCATCCTAGAGATATTGAAAGGAGGATAAAGATATTACCGAAAATATTGATCTTGGAGGAAACTACACAGGCTACACCGATCTCAAAGGAAGATAATATCTACCTTAGAAAGGGGGATTCCCACCATATGAGTTACCTATCTTGGTATCGTCGAGATCAAAACTCAAAAAAAATGTGGTATCAGTGACCACCCCATGACTCAAAATAATTCTCATGATACATCATCACTCTTAAACCAAAATTGGTGATCATTTGTTATACAAGACACCCATCCCATCCCACACCGTAATAGTTCCCTCCAAGAATCCATGTCACACACAGAACCAATTTGGTTCAACATCACCATAGATGCTCATATTATTCCTGGTTCCTAACACCTCAATCATGTACCACAACTAATTGATGCCTATATTTCTAACAAGTCATGTAACCTACATCCTTGATTCCCTGATTCGATCACACTTCAGAATCCAACATCCAAATATTTTCAATACATAGAACCTTGTTCATTACACCACATACATATAAAAACAATGAAATCAAGACACTACTAATTTACTATCAAGTCACTTTTTTTTCAACATAAAACTCATGCACCTCGGGCACCCAAAATTATGTTGCCTTAATAGGCTATTCCAAGAGAAAATGAAAAAAAATCATGGCCATGCCCATGTCATGCCTTTGACCATTATTGACACACAATCATGTTAATCCCCTGACAGCTCCACAATGTGCACCTAGACTAACACATGACTGTTTGAGGCCAACCCTCTCAACTTTACATCACTTGACATTAGCCATTTTCCCCACTACTGGGTCCCTTTTTCTCCATTATGTCCTCTACATGTAGGTTATCCTCAACTTCCATCACCTGGAACCACTCATGAAAAGATCTTAGTGCATTGAGTCTTCCCTAGTCCCAAAATACCCATTGTTCATGATGGATTCCAACTGAAACTATCGATATTCTAAACCTGTCCTCACACTCGAAACACTCTTGGAGGATGCTCAAACTGAGTCTAGAGATGTCTTCGGTTCCCACAAAGGAAGAAAACCATGGAATAACCACCCAGAAGTGGTCTAACTGAGTCCTTGTCCTAACTTCCCTCCTATAACTCATCAAATATTTCTTCCTTATCACTGAAGCATCGTGAATATATTTTACTTAAGTTCCTTTCCAGTCATGTATAGATTATCCTTCAGGATTCCCTTGGCTATGAGTGTGAGGATTACCACCTCTAATAATGAGGCCAACCTAAATATGTTTACCTCATCTTGAATGGTGTGTTTTGAACCTTCATCAAGAAATCTCACCCGTGATGTGTCATCATAGACAATTT
This sequence comes from Viscum album, assembly GCA_963277665.1. Taxonomy (NCBI): domain Eukaryota; kingdom Viridiplantae; phylum Streptophyta; class Magnoliopsida; order Santalales; family Viscaceae; genus Viscum; species Viscum album. Next base: position 1,791,620,662 of record OY728146.1, read on the forward strand.
TGGGTGAAAAGTGAGAAAAAATAGTGAACGATGCTTTATAGTCAATAATGACCTTGTCTCCCAACTAAAGGCTCTAGAAAAGCTGGGCACATTCTTTCTTAAGTATCTCTAAAAAACTTCTTGAAGGACCTTACGTCAATGTCCATCCAGGATAGTCCCTCATAGATTCTAGCCATAACCCACACATCTAATTAGAACATAGATGGTCTACTAAAAATATATGTCTCTATATTTACCCACCACCATGGAGGAATCTCTAGAAGCTCAGATATTATCTATAGTCTCTCTATCCAAATCCCAATCACCTTTGGGACACCATCACCCAAAACAATTGTTGGGTGCTATGACTAGAACTCCCAATTAAAATATTTAATTGATGATTCCACTCCTTGAGTACTGCAGTTGATACCCCAGATTACCCATACCAGGCTCACTTAGAGCTAGTCATCACGACTTGATCCAAAATCAACTATATATGGTAGTTTTCATTCCTATACTAGAAAATATGTTCATGAATACCCTAGGTCTGTACATGACCTTATACCCACTCTTCCTAACCCTTAGTGATCTTAACCTTATCATGTATTTTTGGCACCAATCCTTCTCCCACAGGAAGCTCCATATTTTCTTTCTAGGAGGAACCCACTAAATACCATCAAATTACCATACACCTTATATCATATATATATTACATTAATAGGGAACGATATAAAAAAAATCACATCCTCACTATCCTTACCTTTTCCTACCATAACCTTTCTATAGAGAATCCCGACCTCATGGCCTCGGTATCCTCCATCTATATATCCATGTATCAAATATCACTTGGGCATTCCCATCCTGATAAACAATGTTGCCTCTATCAAATGACCACATCACCCCACCCCATGATGAACGTCACCCCCACATATACATGTTTTATCCTATAAGAGCATGTCTCATTTAAATTCACATGAAACTTATATATATAATTCATGGAATATTCATCTTCACGAAACATTTTATATATTTGTAACACGTGAAAATTTACAATTGAAACATCCTATCATGTTCTTAAAAAAACAATAACATGAATCACTGTCACAACTTACCTCACTAGAAAAAGTTTAAAAAACATTCATACCTCACCAGGTCAAGGGACACATATCATAACAATAACCATCACATTTAAAATAATCCACACTTGGAGTAAATCAATCCAACTACTAAATGAAAAAAATAGAATGAATATTTCCACCCCTTGAAACTGAGTTCTTCCCTCACACATGGTGTTGCATGAACCCAATCAAGAACTATGAATCAAATCACAAAAATGATTTAATATAAAGTCTATCATATCTTAAATAGTAAGGCTGAATTAAAATATATAAAAAATAATTATTAATATTATTAGTAGTAATTTAATCATTTCTAGTAAATCCCAGTCAAGAACCACTTTGATACAACTTGTAGCATCCCCGACTTGATTAGAAAGTTGAAATGTCTTATGAGGACAGGTTCCACATAACATAGGAATACCTCCCCAATTTCCAATGGATAATGGATAGAAGTAAGGGTGTAAATTGGTAATGTTGTAAAGTTATACCTTTAGGGGATGATATAACACTTATTCATGTACATATATGTAACATCCATTGGAAGAAGAAAAAGAATCAAAAGTACTGAACTAGATCATCAAATGGTGGAAGAATGATAATTTATATTATATAGTGGATATATATATGAATAATGTAGAGAAAATAATGTAACATGAAATACATAACACTTGTAGTAATAAAATAGAGTAGGCATACAAATCTAGTCATATATAACAATATACAAAAGAAGAATTCCCAAGGCTAACCACTGAATCTATCTATATTAAAATAATTCTGGAAATGGAAAGAGAAAACTAAAACAATAACTCCAGATGAGAAATGAGTTTGAGGTCATATTCCAACATCTCATTCTAAATAGTGCTACCATCCATCTCGTAAATCCAATCCCTTTCATAAATGTAAAAACATAATATCTACATGCGTCTTAAGGGGCCTATGTGGGATGTGGGAATGTGTCTTTGTAGGATACCACCCAAGTGTGAATACCCAACATGATTTTTTACAGATAAGTGTAATATAATAAAATAAACCAGACCATAAACTTATACAATTAAAATAAATTAAAACTCTATTTGTGCTCAATACCGACCAAGGAGATATCACCTACTTCGACCAATTACAAAATCCTAAATAGAAGAGGATACATGGACCATGGATAGTGGTGTCTATAGATGTTACATAACCTATATGAACTCTCAGGATTCACATAAAACATGTAAAATTTCCCCACTTTACTCTGAACACCACATGTCTCAAATAAACTCACTAACATCTAGAAGGCACACCAAAATAAGTCACTTGTCCTTTGGACCCCTGCTCGAATGCACTCGTCGTCCAATGTACCAATATTCCAAAGCACAAAGATACCTATCCTCAATAAAATTTATCATATGTTCCATAAAAAAATACAAGAAAATGATGATATATAATCTCTCTAGTCAAACTAGGACCACAACCTCAATACGGTGAGACTCATCACCCAATAGATATCCTCATCACTACCAACCGAAGGCTCCTCAATTTCCATGTGAATTTCTATTGACCCCCCCCCCCCAAACCAATTCGTAATACACACTATAAGGGACTTATACACACATTATTAGTCAAAAACACATCATCACAGAGTCAACTTATGTTTACATGACTCAAATCAGTGGTTTGGCCATCACAAGTGCGCAACAATCATCAAATAAATCCCTAATTCACCGAAAACATGCCCCCATGCCCATGTGACCATGCCCTTCAAATATGACTGCCATGAATTCTGATATATCCAACCCTAATCCAATATAATGGCCTTCCCACCTCATCTGATGTCCAACATACACAATCGATGGACAACACCACCCAAATAATTTTTGAAAATCCCAACCAGATGATAAACATTACCGCAATTCCGAATGGAAAAGAAGAAACGACTTCTAATCTACCCTTATAGGATAAAACCCATCCAGTCATGCCAAGTGACATCCCACAAGGTCACATGGTCAATTTGACATGATGCAAGAGGGTCTCACTTAGTTTACCAAATTCATGTAATACAATACACCAACCAAATGTCCAAAAAAATAAAAATCCTGGTATGAATCACCCACCTTGAACTCATAAACATAGGTAGATTTGATATCAATCGCTAAATTTAAGAATATTGAAAGAGATTCAAGTTTCTATCATATACCCTAGAAATTGTGAAAAATGAATCAAATAGATTTTAGTCTCCATGGGGAGAAAATAAAGGAGAATAGAAGGATGTGTTCTTTAATTCATACCATCATGGTTTTATAGCACCTAAGAGGTCTTAAATTAGAGAAATGGTAGAGGTGGGGTACCAAATCTAAGAGAGTAGAGGGAAGGATGTTTTACTCATGCTACACCCTGACCAACGAATAAATGAGGGGAAACTAAATAGAAAATTAAAAAATAAGGAAGGGTTATAAATGTAATTTCATACCCTTACTGGACATCATGGATTTTCATTCATGGTATTTCAAACCATGAACAAACCATGCAAGCTACAGTTCATAGGTACTGCCTATGTGGATATACCAATGTGGATTACCACATGATATTCTCTAACTATTAAAAAACCAATTGGTAGCCCTATGAAACTACTATATGCATTTCTATATGGCCTTGCACACCACCCACACATTTTACCTAAACTACGTAGTTGTTCAAAATTCGGTTGCACTATTAGTTGAAAGAGGCAGCATTATTTACCATATACCCTACACCATGTACTATAACTCCAAAACAAAATATTCATCCTCTGACGCTACTAAAATCTTTTTTAACACCTGTGGAATTCATTAAGCCACTAGACATATCAACAAAATTGAAATAGAGATTATAGAAGTCTTTGAATTTATTCCAAATCATCCAAAAGGAAAATGTCATTGATACTAATTTAAAAATTAAAACATGTCTATTTTTTCGTCTCGATTCAGAAACATTTGATGTTACACCATATAAACATAGAACTTAATTTCCCAATCATAATCATTAAATATTAGGTTTTATATGGTGGTACTCTCATTGGATGGTTAATCTTACATTGTTCTGGTGGTGATGTACACTAAGATGAACTTCTACCATAGTTGAATCCACTTGATCATCACTTGATGAATCTTTTACATGGATTAGTCGACGTAAAAAATTTGTGATATTAATATCCTCCTAATCTCTAATATATGTGATTTATAATTATTGATCATAATATTTGATGTCATTTTTATATCTTCTACGTCAATTATCACTTCCCATTAAAATTTATATGCATTAATTCAAACAATAATACTGTAACTAATATTAATAACTCTGAAAGATAAAAAACAACAATAGGCATGTTAACCATTGGTCTTGATCATATTGATTGACTATCATACTAACCAATGATCTTGTTGATGGTGGGTTTAGTAATAGTTTCATCCAAACTATCACATTACCAACAAAAAACTATATATATAATCCACTATTTTCATTCAATATAATTCATAAATTCACATATAAAAGATCAATTATTCCCTTGATAATATAAACTATAATTATAATGTATCACTTTATTTTAAATTTTTTAAATAATGAGTGTTATTTTTTAAATAATTTGTGCTAATGGAGTTTACCATTATGTATACACAATTCAATGTTGTTTATCTACATGTAGTCTTATCAACGAATATCATAAATATTATTTCATATTTTTACAAGCTCTTATAAAACATAATTTTCTTTCTGGGTGCTCCTAACATAATTAATCAGTGACTGTTACACCAGGAGGTTTTTTTTCTATGAATAAAATGAAATTTTAGGTCATTTCTATCCACACCACTATGAATTTTCTTCAATTAAATTTGTTCGATTCCTTAAAAATATTATGTGTATTTCCCCTTCATATCTTGTTAAGGATAATAAGTATCTTGTACAAACATATTATTTATTGATTAGTACTTCACACGTAAATTTTTCTTATTACTCATCAGTCATTCCACTTCATCCAGAATCTGGATAATTTATTCATCATATGACATTACAAGGTTAAATTAAAAAACATTTATGTCTTTTACATCCATGGGGCCTAACATATAAATTCATAATATGGGAACATGGAAGACACCATATAATATAAAATAATTTCAAGGTAGTAATAATTGATAGATAACTTCTCTAAAACAATAAAAACAAATTTTATAAAATATCATCGACTCATTTCCATTTTTTACTAATTATAATGACACCTTTCCCTGAAAGTATTATATGAAATACATGATACCCTGCTTAAAATTTACTATAATTTCATATATTTTCACTATAGATATATTGTTGATAGAAATAATCCTTAATATGTTTTTTATCACTTATATATTCTCTAAAATAGATTTCATAATTTATAGTACCATTAGTTTTTCTTAACAAGAGTCATCAAAGTATCATTAACTTGTAATCCTTTTTGTATATGGTTCTTCAAGAAGACACATTTTAATACTAGAGTAAAAATTGTTGTCTTAAGTGGTTTCGATAACTGGAAAATATTTGTCACAAATCCCTTGGAAATATTGTGAGAAAATGATTAACATATCTTATAATGTTTAAATATTCCTCTCAGACTACAATTATATTTATGGATGATAGGTTTTCCTATGGTTCACTTAATTATTCATAGGTTATCTATATGGATTTTATAGCAAGTATAAATTATTTATTATAGTAACATAGTCCATAGTGATGTCATCCAACTTCCCAATATATAAGCATAGTGGCCATATAACTCTCATTAATGGTTGTTACACATCCATTATTTTCTCATATAAAACTAATTTTTTTGTATAATTAGTAATATACCATTTAATTTTATTCGACCAATAATGATCACATACATTTTGGTTCCTCTACAAAATATGGTAAGTGAAAATTTCTGATATTCGTCTACAAATATTTCCCTTAAATCTATAATATTTTTCATTCACATATTTATAAAAAATCTTATTACTCCTTCATAGTCAATATTTATTGAAGAAAACTTATTATGTTTAATTACTTATATACTCATTTTTATATATGATTATCTATTAGTAATTTATTAATCAACTCAAGTAATGATGGTTGGGATATAATTTGGATATGATTACTAATTTTATTTCCTATATTATTTATAATTCGTTGATATTTAAATATATATTACCCTTTACAAAATTTTCAGTGTATAATATTTTTCCTTAGATGTAACACCATGGTTAAATGAACTACAATACACTATTGAATTTTTTTTATTTAATGTGATGTATATTTTATACCCATTAGATTGGTTGATATGAATAAGAATAATTAAATTATGAAAAAAATAATTTTTAAATTTATTTTAAATTATTTTAGTGGTTATAAATTTGTTATGAATGTAAATAAAGGAATACAAATGAAAAAAACTGATGCATTTTTTGCAATATTTTTTTATTAAATAAAGTTTTTTACATTCATAAACGAACCTAGTTGTTATAAATAATTTATATTTAAATATATTTATCAATGATATATTAATTAATATCATTAGACATTTATTTGATAGTTTTTTGTGAGTATGGAGTGAATGTAAAACTAGTTTTTTTATCAAAAATTCATTTCTCAATAATTTATTTTTTGTTTTTTTCATGATTATATTAAAATTGGTTTATCCCACATATAGAAATTGAATTTTATAAAGTTAATTTAATTTTTTAATAACAATCTATAAATTATTTAATTATCCACTTTCACTTTTTTATAATGAATAAGAAAATTGTAAAACATTATTACCAAGGATATTGTTAAAATAGGTTAACCAGAGGGATTTGAATAATAGATAAGGGTAAAATTTCTACATGAATGTTTATAATTATAATTAGTTGAATTTTTTTAGACCCTACAATATTATAAATTATAATACCTGACAATTTCAATGTATTTTTCTTTATTAATACATTAATATATTTTAATCATTATAAAATGTAAAAGTGTACCATCTCCCCCACTTATAAAAGGAAACAACCTCTCTAATTTCCTTCACACATCATTAGACTTATATCATGGACATTGTAACACCATAATATTTTCTGAAATATATTTTTCTATATAAATTCAATATTTTTGTTATTTTTGGTTACATAAAAATTATTTTTTTATATTGTGTTATAAATATCACTAATATAAAACAAACCCTAAATACTATTAAAATATTATTATTTAATAGGACAATTATCACTTCTATTATGGAATAGAGAGTATGAATAGGATTAAAAAAGATATTATTATAATGGTTTATGCATGTATATATAATGAATTACATGGTGATTGACTAATGAGATATTAAAATAAAATTCCTTTGAATATAAAGGTAATTTTTTATGAAAAACTATTTTTGCATGCACACACATTTTTTCTCTCAATAAATTAAATAAATCACTTATTATAAATTATTTTACTGAAATATAAATTATATATTCAATAAAATGATTAAAATTTATCATTTATTCTCTATACATAAGATAAGAATAAATCTAAACTTATACTTAAGATCTTTATTTCTCTAAAAATCAGATTTATCACCTTTTGCACACATACTTTAAAATATTCAATTTCGGGTTTTAGAAAATTTATTCTAAAAAATAAAATTAATTTATGAATTTACCATTTAAAAATATCTTTAGGTTAATTTTTTATAATTTTATAATAAAATTACTTTTTTGATGAATATTGACAAATATTAGTTTTTAGATCAATTTGTACATTATTTTAAAGATTTTAAAAACATGATAATTAATTTAATACTTTTAATAAGTAAAATTAGTTCAATTATATGAAAATTAATCCAATTTAGTTAATTTTATTCATTTTATTGTTTAATTTTTTTTTTATAAAAACAAAATAAACTTATCAATATTTCTCTCTTTGAAAATCCGCTTTGTTATCGCATTGGTAGGATTTATTTTCAATTGAAATTTTAAACTTACATGAATTTATTTTCCTAAATATTTATTACATATTTGGAATAAAATAGTTTTTTATTATATAAAATTTCAATATTTTTATAATATTTATTAGCTGAACCATTAAAAAATTTATTGTTGTTAAGGTGAAAATGGGTTTAATGATTGTTAAACATTGACGAATAAGGTTAAAATGTCTATAAAAATTCTAAAAATGATATTATCTATCCATATATAACTATAATCCATACTATGATCTAATATATTTACATTTGGAAGATTTTTTCTTAGGAATTAATGTATTATTTTGGATCCTTTTTGGAAATGTCCATTTAGTTTCTAGCTGGCTTCCTTTCCTCCTCCTGTAAAATGCCACCACCACCATTAAATTATTCAAAAATATATATTATATGGTCAGTAAAATCCCTGAAATAATAACTATAAACCACCTTTATCCATGTTATAGGGTTTTTTCCGCTATATAATTCAACACTAGATTCATAAATAAGAGGTCTAATGGAGGTGCTTCTAAGCGGGGTCAATTGTCTTCACCAAGATCCTTCTTTTTCATTCTTCATTTTCCAAATAATTTTCATTATTTTCACATAAAATAATATTATATAATATATAATAATGTTTTATTATGATAATTTAATAAACTGTATACATCTCCCCTTCCATTGAATGGAAAACGAAACTGTCGATTATGTGTACGTCAGACTACCGCCTTGCAAACTGATCTAGAATTTTTTATATTACCACCATTAAAAATAATATATAATATTAGATTTAAAATAATTATATAATATTTATGATATCACTATACTTATTTAATTATTATATCTCGTATACCTTTACAATTTACATTCTACAAGGGATATAATAACGTTGATCATGTGTACGATGGACTAACGCTTTGAGATGTCAAGTTATTTTTTTCCACTTATTCATTACATGGAAATTAATAAGGATAAATTTAAATAAAATATATGAAAAATATTCAATAATAAATATACTGTAATAATTATATAGAATTTACCTTCCATTTTTTTCATTTGTTGACAAAATTGAAGCAATGTTCATTGTATGTATGACTGGCCGTCTCCACGAAAAGTGTATTTCATTTTATATCTCATGATTTTATATATAATAAATATTTATTATATTTATATAAAAGTTAAAATTATGAATATGATATCAAAATGAATAAATTTAAATGAATGATAATTCCAAATACAAATATACCTGAAAATCCAAGCAGTCATTATCAAAAACATGATTGTAATATTGACTTAATTATAAAAAACGTAATAAAAGGTCATAAGTAAACCATATATGATATTGTGTGCATATATATATATATATTATAAAATATTCATATTATAATTATATTTATAATATATGAGGTTCTAACATGATTGAAGGTAGTCTATACTTAAGAAAAGTTATTTTCCTCTCACTTTTATTTTCTTTGAGACATATACCATATTCATCACTAAATTAATAAATGTCGTATATATACATATAGTCAAGTTATTTAATTATCTTTTTACTGATAATTATGATGAATACATATCCCTATGGGAATATCTCATTCATGATTATTATGATTCAAACATTACCTATGTTTTAATAGTTTTATGTTAAAGTCTAATTTTTTTATTGGGATTATTTAGTTTTAAATCTCTAATTTTAAAATATTAAGATATACCTCTATTGAAATCACATCATTGTTTTGATCCTATTTTTTTCATGATATTTTGAAGTAATATAACCTATTTTTTAATTTTTTTACTTAAATTAATTGAGAAAATGTTTTTAAGAAAATTTGACATTATTAATCTCTTTTGTTATAAATTGATTTTCTTCAAAAACCATGCTTTATAAAAACTTCCAATAAAATGTGTTAAAATTAAACATTGATTATTAAAATTAATTATTTTTTTTATTTTTAGATATGGTTTTTATAATGTAATATGCATGTATATTTTCGATCAACGCCAACATGGATTTTATAGAAAATCTGAAAAAAATGTAACCTGCAAAACATAAATAATATTTCCCACTATCATGACCACTCAATGATTTCATGATCCCCTAAAATTATATCAAAGATATTTTCAAGAAATTTTTTTTCTTTTTATTTAGGAAATTTTTATATTTTTGAAAAATTATTTCAAATTTAAAAGTATTTTAAAAACTGTCTTTATATTTACTAAAGAAGCCTTTTTTCTGCCATGTGTCACCACCGCAGTAACTCTTTCCATTTTCACGAATTTGTCTCCCATTTTACTCTTGCCTCCCACATTCTCAACATCACATCTTCTCTCCTCCACTACTACATCTCCAGAGCCTTCACGCATCTCTCACCATCTTCATCAAATGATTACACCCAAATCGGCTATTATCATCTACAATCAAGTGTGCATCTTGCTACTCCATCTCTGATGCTTCCTACATCCACCACGTCATGACATCATTACTCCATCTTCACCTCTTTGGAACTACTACTCATCTCGAGAATACTATTCTGAATCACTTATTTCTATATGTTTACCATTTTCTCTTCCACTTTTTTTGACGATTTCACCAACTCCGACCTCCAAAATCTACCTTCGTTGTTCCTTATCGACACTCTGTCATCACTTATTCAGAAATTTGAATTATAGGGTTTCATAAAATACTTTATTTAGTCTCCCAAATATAGGGTTTGAATTACTTCATTCTAGCTATGAACACTCCATCATTGTTGACTATCTTCAATTTGTCTGTGTACATCTTCTAGGTTTATATTAAATCAATCACCCCCATCTTCTCCTTTATTTTTCCAAAAAAGAGGAACTATTCTACTCAGCCACTTGACGTGGGTTCTCGTTCGTTTAGCTTCCGAAATCCCTACATGAATAGGTTTGTAATCCTACTATCATTCAACAACCATCCCTTATGTTCATCATTATAATATATATAGGTTCATATAATGTAATGAAAGATTCATCATAATTCTTCCAATTTCAATACTCCATGTATAATTTCTCTTAACCATATACCTTCTTTTATTCATAATATTGTTCCATTATTTACATTTATTGTACTATGATCACATTACTGCCTCCAAGGAAACATGTTTAATCTGATAAACTATTTATTTAGGGATGATATATTTGATATGAATCGTCTAAAGCATGGGATTCTATACAAATATAGGACTTATGATGGTTTCGGTTCTAGGAAAATAAAAAGTGTTTAAATCAACATAAGTGTTCTATCATTTTCCCATTTTTGTGTTTATTGTGTTCTCTTATGACTTATACAGGTTCAAGTTATGGTTCGGGGCATGGTTCCTTATTTTGATAACAAGGATTAATCAATTTTATCCTTTTTGAATCTCCTATGGTATGTATATTGAATAATTAGTATTGCGTTGCTACTACTATAGTTTACATCATTGAATTCATTTTCTACTTCAACATGTTTTCCTGTTATGATTTTATAAAATTTAATTAATTATAAGATATTGATTATATATATATATATTATGTTTCATGTATGTGTAGTTCATTCACTATAAAATACTTGTTCCAAACTAAATTTTAATGGATACAATAACATATAAAAATATGTCATTGGATAATACAAATTATATTCTAGAATCAAATTTATCGATACATGGTTTTTTTAGATATATTTTTTTGGACATTGTCAAATTATTGTTTTATTTCAGACAACCAATATGTTTATTTTATTAAACCGTATTAGAATATATGTTATTATTTGATAATTTCATATCACACAATCTATCATCAATAAATTTTGATTTTAATAAACAAATAAGATAGTATATATGCAGAAACATCCACATTCAATGTAATATTTAGAATCAGCATTAAAATATATAGTATATGAAATAGTTTTATGGTTAATTTTTTTAGGGAAGAGATGTTTGATATATAGTGGGTATGGAATTTGAGTCTATACAGATATAGGACTTATATAGATTTTTGTTGTTGGACAACAAAAAGTGTTTAAATCCTCACATTTGTTACATCATTTTTTTCATTTGTTGTGTTTATTATGTTCACTTTGGACTTATGTAGGATCATGTTCTGGTTCAAGTTATAGTTCATTCTTTTAAGAATAATGGTTATGACATTTTTCCATTTTTGAGTATCCCATGGTATATATATGTATTAATCAGTACTAAATTGTTACTACTATAGTTTACATAATTGAATTCATTTCCAACTTCAATGAGTTTTCTTATTATGATTTTAAAATTTAATTTATTATAACCTGTTGAATATATATATATATATATATATATTTGGTTTCACGTATATGTAGTTCATTAACTATAAAAAAATGTTCCAAACTATCATTTAATGGATATAGTCACATATTCATATATGTGCTTGGACAATACAATTAGAATTCACGAATCAAATTTATAGATACTGGGGTTCTTTCATTTTACCATTTGTTGTGTTTATTGTGTTCTTTTAGGACTTATACAGACTCAAGTTGTGGTTCGAGGCATGGTTCCTTCATTTGAGAATAAAGGTTAATCAATTAGCTCTTTTTTGAATCTCCCATGGTAAGTATAGGGAATTATCAGAACTACATTGCAACTACTATAGTTGACATCATTGAATTTATTTTCTACTTGAACCAATTTTCCTGTTATGATTTTATAATGTTTAATTAATTATAACCTGTCTAATATATATATATATATATTTAAATTATGTTTCAGGTATATGATGTTCAATCACTATAAAAAACATGTTCTAAAATAACTTTTATTAGATACAGTCACATATACATATATGTTCTTGGATAATACTATTCTGATTTTAGAATCAAATTTATCGTTACATAATTTGTATAGTTCCTTATATTCCTTTTGACATTGTCATATTACTATTTTATTTTAGACAACTTCCACTTTCAAAGAACTATTCACAACCTTTATTAAAATTTGAGTATATAAAAATTCCTTTTTCTTACATTTGTTTAGGACAAAGATGTTTGATAAAGAGTGGGTGATGCATTAGAGTCTATACAGATCAAGGAAATACATTGATTTTGGTTCTAGGAGAACAAAAAGTGTTGAAATACTCACATGTGTTCTTTCATTTTACCATTTCCTGTGCTTATTGTGTTCACTTAGCACTTATGCATGTTCTATTTCTAGTTCAACGCATGGTACATTATTTTCAGAATAATGGATCATCAATTTTCTCCTTTTTTAATCTCCAATGGTAAGTATACGAAATAATTAGTACTGAATTGATACTACTATAAATGACATGATTGAATTCATTTTCTACTTTAATTGGTTTTCCTATTATGATTTTATAAAATTAATTTAATTATAACCTATTGAATATATATATATATATATATTATGATACAAGTATATGTAGTTCATTTACTATAAAAAATACGATCCAAAAAAACTATTAATGGATACTGTCGCATATACATATATGTTCTTGGATAATACAATTCGGATTCCAAAATAAAATTTATGACGACATTGTCATCGTTAATATTCTTGATGACTAGTTAAGAGTACCCTTTCACATGATAGTGGGGTACATCAATCTCATGAGGAAACTCGAGGCTAGTAATGAGGGCCTGATACACCACCTCATTGTTGTTACAGCCTTATGATAACTAGAATGAATTTGTCCAAACATCATGTGCTGGAGTGATGAAGACAATACATAGGCCCACTCTGTATAGTCTGGGGTCATTGAGGGTTCTATATTGGGCCTCTTGGAAGCACCATCAAAGTGAATTTTCCAACATGGAATGGCTCGGTCTACCAAGAGGATTACCTCATTGGGAAAATCAAGGTCTAGAGACTAGAGCAATGGAGTTTGATGGGTAGAATGGAAGTATTCCAATTTTTAACCCTTAATATTCTTATGTTGGAGAAACATGATGTCAAACATCTGGAGGATCACTCCCCAATGGGCTAGACATCCTATCAACATGGGGTGGTTCATGATTTACTTCAGCGGATCCACATGACACAATAGATGTACCACATGGTGCTATAAGTAATGTCTCAATTTATACACAATGAATACCTACGCAAGGTATCTCTTTTCGATAGGGGAGTATTTTGTCTCCATATCGAGGAAAATGCAACTGAGATAGGTAGAATGTTCTCTATTCCAACATTATTCTTCTTGGAGAGAATTTTTCTGAGAGACAATTCTCGGGTGGTCACATAAATGACCAGCGGCATTCTAGATACAGGTGGAATTAGAAACAAATTATGATGTAGATACAAAATGATATCCTCAGAATAAGTATTAAATTATTCATCTCACTAATAGATAGTCCCTTTCATCATGATCCATGAAAAGGGATTACAAATGGAACCAGTGTTTTTGATGAATCTGTGTAAGTAGGATAAGTGGACATGAAAGCCTTAAGGCTCCTGAATGTTTCGAGGAGGAGGCATCTGGATGGTGGATTTAATCTTATCAGGGTTAATCTTGATGCCCCAATATATGACAATTAAATTGAGAAGCTTTCCAGAGGTAACCACAAAGACACACTTCAATGGGTTCATCTTCAGGTGGTGAGAACATAGGAATCCGAACACTTTCCCCATATCTTTGAGATGGTCCAAATGTCGGTGAGACTTGACCACCAAATCATCCACATATTATTCCACCAATGTCCAAAGGATCAGCTTAATGATGTGATACATGACCTGCTGATAGGTGGAACCTGCATTTTTTAGACAGAATGGAGTTACATAGTAGTAGAAAGTACCTTGTGGTGCCCTGCAGGCTATATAATTTTCATCGTCGGGATCCATTTGGATCTGGTTATACATAGAGTACCCATTCATGAATAAGAGGGCATGGATCCTAGTTGTGGAATCAATAAAAAACTCTATTATGGGAAGGAGAAAATCATCATTCGAACAGTTATGGTTTCATTCCTAGAAGCCAATGCAGACCATGATTTTTTTGTTCATCTTCATAATGGGCACAAATATGGCTAGACATTAGGGGTACTGAGCCTTTTTGATAAAATTGGCTCTGATGAGCTTATCATCATTGGCCTAGACCATGGAATAGTGAGAAGGGTGCATCTTTCTAGGAGATTTTATGAACCTATGGTGATTTGCTGAAAGACCAAGGTGATGAACAGTGACTAGTGGGTCTAGTCCTCTCATCTCATCATAACCCTAGGGAAACACATTACGATGCTGCTTCAAAAATTCCACACACTATTGTTGCACCGTCACTAGCATAGTGGCATTGATCAATGTGTGTTTTTTATCTGCCTCGCTACTAAGGATTCCATATACATATTCATCAATCTTAGAAGAGATATGCTGATCAAAAGTATGAGGAGTATCCACTAAAACCTATTCATCCCATATAGTGTGGAAATCCATAGCGGTAGGATATTCCCTTGATTCGAAAGATCTTGATGGGAAGATAGTCCCATTCCGAGTGGCGATAAGTACTACATCAGTGGACTTTAGTGCTATCAAATCCATAACAAGGAATGTTGTTGATCTGATCCCATTCTATCATCAACATAAGTGTCCACACTTGATGATTTTGAGAAAATGTGGAACATTGGCTTGAATATGTTTATCTAAGCCCAACAGAACAAGAATGTATGGCGTATTTCCATTTCCATAGGGCATACATCTTGATACCTAATATGGGTAGGGGCTATGGGATCTCCCGAGCTTGATTTGTGTATAAATACGAGCCGATGATCCGGTATTTCATAGACTTCAGAATGTACTCCCCACTCATTCCATAAAAAACCATGCATTGTACTATATCTGGGGTCGTAGCCTCTAATCGATGGATTAGAAATATGTAGGCATCATCCATACACGTTCACAGTTTGGTCGCAGTTGTACAATGTTCAACCTCATTAGCTTGAATTTTCTTGTCCTTGCTCTTGTTATAGTTGGAATCCATGTAGCAGGATTCACAGGTGGCAAAGGGGGATGTGTCACCTTGGAGTACGCCCACCAGACAAATAAAGGAGTACTTAAGGAACTAATGATATGATGAAGTAACCACTACATGAGGCTGATGCCATGGCCTTCCCATCAACGTGTTATAGGTGGTGTCCTAGGAGACAATCATGAACTTAGAGATGGTAACATGGCCACCGAACTGGGTCTTTAGGTGGATCATTCTGACCTGTGTCTTTTCCATCCTCTCATAACCTTGGATTTTTAGTTCATAGGGACTCAGGTCATTCTTGGATATCCCAATCATTTGGAGGGTCTAAGTCATGATCTTTTTGATTCTAGACCCTATGTCGACAAGACCGCGACAAATATCTAGTCCATTGAAGCATTCAATGATATAGAGTGGGATAATGTGCCCATGTATGGGTGGGCCTTTATTATATATATATAAAGAGAAAATTTCCTAAAATTCAGCACTCTCAACAGCCTCAGCATGGAAGGCTTCTACAGTTGCTACATTTGTCTCAAACTAGAGTTGGATTCTTAAAGATTCAGTGAGGGATTCAAGAATATCCACAGACAGGCGAATATCCTCAATAATAGAGAGCCTAGTGGGAATTCTATAAATATTCTTATTAACACCATACTACTGTGCTGGGCATGAACATCTTCTTATAAGAGGTTTTTCTACGATAGAGGGAATGACAGGCCATTTTAGATGAACTGACAGCTGATTGGTGCTAGAAATGTCCCACTGCTCACTAGTCAAAAATCATAGAGGGACTAACAGATTTGCTCAAATGACTGAGAGAAGTCCTTAACAAAACTTGGATGATCATGACAGGGTCAGGATGATTCTGTCTAATCATGTAACAAAAATGACGGTGAAGGTTGACCTAGTGACACTAGATGAGATGGATTTGTGTGCTGAGCTCTGTGCTAGGTCTACGGTTGGGTTTTAGTGGTGTGCATAGGATGGCTGGAATTACTAACTGAGGAACTCGGACAACCCATATTTCCATGGCATCATCGGTTATGGCGATGACTGGGATCATTGGGAGAATCCGTCTGGTGCTCATCACCATCAGAGATCATATAGGGGTTTACCCACTCCACTTTTTATCTGACGCGTACCATTGATCAGCGCCTAAAGAATCCACCACTACTAGATGGATTATGGAGAGAATTTCCATCTCTATGGTAATAAAGTATCCAGGATTATAGGATGACGATTACATTAGAGGGGGGCTTTGTTTTCACTTTCATCGACGATTCTTGCTATTTTGGGAACAGTAAGGCTAGGCCGTTGATGCAGAAGTTCTGGCTATGGGTGATGTGGAGTCTCTTAAAGGCTCAGGTCAATTCAGATGTGTACGAATAATACCATGGGAATGGATGATTTCATTTTGATCCGTCTGGTCATCATAATTCTCAGACTCATGGTTAAATACCTGATGCCACTCACCATCCCTACTACTAATGATGTATGGATTCAAAAATGCACATTCCACTTGTGCCAGAGCTGGGCCTAACTTAACTATGTTTTTTCCAACTGTCTGCTCAATATAATCTTTAGTCACATATCACTGTTTGAGGGTGTCCCCCAAGATTAGGTGACTGAGGTATTAATTGGGACGATTAGTAAGATTCACCTCTTTGGGCCTGCTTCATTTAGGAGAATGTGCATGTCCATGTTCCAAGGCGCATGGGATATAAATAGGGACCTAAGACTAGTTGAATGATTAGTTTCAGTTTCGGTTATCTAGGTAGGGGGGTCTAGGAGCCTAGCCCTGATGAGGGGATGGAGGATCTTGTCGAGGATGTGGAACCAAATTATCTTGCCTAGGTGGTGGTAGTGTGTTACATAGGGGTGCTTGCGGATTTTGAGTTTGGAACTGCTAGGCTGGAGGATATGCTTGAGGTGGAGGTATCCTATGGGGTTATGGAGGTGGCTCCACTAGTAATAACTCTAGTCTCTTAGGGGACTCTATTTGGGCCACCGCGGTGGGCTCATCCTTAGATGCTCTTCTCATAGGAATTGCAGGAGGCAACGAACTGGCCTTCTTGGCCGGCTACAAGGCTTCCTCTAGCCACTGGGCCATATTAGAGTAGCCCCAGAATTCCCCATGGTAATTCATGCTAATGATAGAGGGGACTAGTTAGGTCTTTCCATTCCCTACACAAATTATCAAAAGTTGTTCCTGAGTCAGCGACACATCTAAGGAGTAGGTTACACCTTTACACTAGCCGAAAAATTCCACGACGTGGTCCTTAGGCCTCACATACCCTTGAAGAGGTATGACATACTTATCTTCTAGGTGGTAGAGCTGAATAGGTTGAGAAACTACCTACGCAGATTTTCTTAGCCGGCAACTGACCTGATGGGTAGCTGGTTGTACCAATCAAACGCATGCCCTTCCAATGTATATTCGAAACACTGATGTTTTTTGGCCTCTTGCTACACTGGAGTTACCAACATGGGTTCGCACCTTGAGATGATGCGGGCCATATTCTGTAGCGGGTCACCCATCCCATTAAAGGGGGATAAGGTGGAATTTCCAAAACTCATGGGTGCTAGCATATTATCCACCCATGCATGATATTGTGTGACATCATATGTGATTGCAACATATTGAGTTTCTAATGCCTCAAGGTGAGAAATGAGCGTAACCATCAAATCATATGGGTAGGGTTCCTGTCATGGAAAGTATCCCTGACCAGAAGTGCATTGGATGGTTCATCGACATGATAATCTTGCTTTAATGCTCGTGGATGGAGGAACATGAGATGGATCCCAAGGATTGTCATGTCGATCAGGTGGATTTGGAGACACATACCACACCATTGTTCTATATGTATTGACCTCTATTCTTTCTATGTGGGAAATATGTTCATGGTCACCTAGGGGAGAATCACTGAGGGGATGTTGTACCTATCCCTACTGCCTTGGCTGAGGATCCCTGTAGTCTAGTCACCGCTTCGTGGAACGTTCAACAAGTAGGTCATCTACCATATTTTTTTTGTTAGTTGTTGATTAAACAATGATTTTCTGGGATCATCCTTCATCTTCTACCCTGAGCCAGATGGGTCCGAGGGTGTGATGGATCTGAGGTGAATCTTTCCATTATTTGGATTTAGGCTAAGGATAAATGCCTCAGTGGGAATGGGGAGACCCAGTAGATTTATCTACTAGAGAGTAACCCTTCAAAATAGATCAAATAGCTATGGTACTCTCCCAGGGGGTATTTTCTTGTCAAGTATCTCTAAATCATTCTTCCCCTCTGATAGATTAGCCAAGTCCACCGCAACTCTACTAAGAGGCATATCCTTAGTATCGCTTGGAAAATTAGATTGGAACTGAATTGTATTGAAGTAGTGGGCAGCATATTTCCCCCAATAGTGAAACTGAGTGTCGGGGGAAGCCTCTTTGATAATCTATTGAAGTGCTTCTGAAAGCATTATTGATGGAGGGTCTGGTGGCGACTAGGTGACTCTGGGAATTGGGCCACAGAGAGTGCAGCCTTGTCAACCATAGAACATTGATGGACAATTTTTTCAAATTTTTCTTTAGTCTTGGTGAGAGGTAGTCGTTGATAATCGAGATGGAAGTGTGTCACCCATAGGGTTTGGAGAAAGCACGTTACTTCCTCTTTGGTAAGTGATTCTGGCGCACTAATGTTGGCGGTCACAATTGGATAGAACTTTTCTAGGAAATGATCTACTAATAGTAGGTTCCAGATGCTCTTTGGCTCAGAATAAAGATCTAGCCCTTGGTTTCCCCACTCATCAACTGGTTGAGACTGGGTATCCAACAATAATGTTAATGAAATCCAATAAAATGGTAGACTGGCCAATGGTGAATATGGTGAATGGGCTCACAAGTCGCCACATCTTTGGTTGTCCTATGATAAATGTGATGATTGAGCCATCATATCTATTTAAGACAGGCTTGAAACCATGGATTCAAGAAGAAGGGTTATGGTCACTAATGGTGGACCATGTTATATTTCATGCTTTACTAGTCCCCAGAATAACTCTCAGTGAACTCTGGTGGAAGTAGAGAATGACATTGTTGATGATAGGGAGGATTTCTTGGCCGGACCCTTGGAAGGGGCCATATCTTCTTCCCCATGAAAGTATCTGCAGAGGGAGGTGGGAATCTGGTGAACCACACATTCTTGAAGGATGAGGTTGATCCGTTGTGTTCCAACCCTGGCTCTCGACATAGAGGATCGTAGTGAGGGTTCCATTTCCAAATCTCATTCCGCATCATAATTTGAGAAGAAGACGGGCTTAATTATAGTCTGAGTTTTCTCACAACTCTTTTTATAGAATCAGTGACATTTCCTCCTTACCCAAAATGGCTCTTTGGGACATGGAATATTTTTGGTTGTGGATGGACCTTCAGCCGAATTGATGACGCGATGGAGAGGACATCCACCTGAGTGATCTGGGATTCGAGGAGAACCTAAATAGATGTCAAAGGGATCTTAAGGAGGACATCCATGTCCACTGGCTGATGTTAAAAGGGAACTCCACACGATGTTTTGGAGCATGTAATACCTCTACTGGAGTTGAAGGGATTATGGGTAAGGCCTCCTTGATCATTTCCATTAGCAGCATCAATGTGAGGAGGGTCCTCATACTAGTTGATATGTACATAGGTTGGACCTCCATGTTGGGTTTCCATGAAACGAGGAAAACCTATGTTTCTCTAATTACTAGGATGAGGAGGACCTCCGTCTGTTGGGGTAGGGGCATGGGAAAGATCCACATGCTGATGGATGACCAAATGAGTAGTGTCATCACATCAAAAACTTATAAGGGGAAGAACAGCTCCATACCTCAGGTCATGGGTGTGGAAGAGGCTTCCATACTAGGTGTCAATGTATTAGGGAGGACCTTCATTCATATTGAAGGTGGAATGGGGTGACCGTCACGCCGATATTGAGAGTGGGGAGGGCCCGCACTCCCACTGGTGATGGTATGGGGAGAACCTGAATACTAGGTATCATTAGCACGAGTTGTCCCATGGAGAAAACCACCTACACCACTGACCGATAGAGTCATCCAAGCCTACTAATGGGGTGGTTGGTACAATGATCCAGGCGAGGCATATGAGTGAACCTACATATCATGAACAAAGTTTAGATGGTATGCATTAGTGGTGGAATGGTCCATGGTAGTTGTTGATGTTGACACTCCTCTTTGGGTATCCTTGTTTTCTTGTGCTCGTTGTTGCATCATGTTAATCGAGCTAAGGCTGATGGTGCAGGTGCATATCTCACCAGCTCATTAGTCCATGGGGCTAGGTGGCAGTGCTGATATGGCCTGACGGTAGCCCTCTTTGGGTGCCTCTAGAACATGATTCTTTCCTGGACAGGCTGAGACTGTCCTCACCTCATTGGCGTAGGGGATGAATTCATCGAAACGTTCTAGGGATAGTCTCCTAAAATGATTATACGTTGGAGTGTGGATTGGTGGCTCCTTATGTGCCCCGTGGGGGAGGTGGTGGTGACGATGCACCAAAGAATCTATGTTTTGTTGTTCCATATCCCGAGTTGGGATGATCCCCTCTTCCCATTATTTTCAAAATATGACATTTATCACCCTTCTCTGAATGATTTCAGATGGGGATATGGGGAATGGCTGCCTAGACGTTGTGGATGTGGAGGATTCCATGGGGGAGATGAGGCTATGTGGGATTTCCACATTGATGTTACCTCTGCCCCTGTGTCGGTGGGTGGGCATTGACTGGTTTCCTGTCAAAGCAGCTTGGTTCATAGAATGTAAGAATATTAACTAATTAGTCATGAATAAAGGAAATTGACATCCAATGCCCCAGTTCCATTATTCTTCCATGGTTGGTAAGAAGGATCCAACTTGAAAATGTCGCAGACCAGGATGTCCAACATTCAACTTCCCCAACTTCTGGTGAGTTTCACGCCATGACCACTATTTTCATGGTGGGGCCTAGCTCCGAATTCATGGATTCGGGGACATGGTAATCGACTAATGTCTTGAGAGATACTAGTCTCTACATTAGGGAGAAGAAAATCACATTGGGTTCACCATTTCTATTTCAGTCTCTTTTTTCGGGGCCTGAATCTCTATTTTTCTGACGATGCGCAGCTGCTGCCCCGCATTCCCTGTTTCCAATGGAGAGCAGCATCTATCGCTTATTCCGGGACATTTTCTCCTTGATCAAAATAGGGTGATGGGATGTTAGTTCATCCTTTAACGGATTCCTTATCAAAACTCGATGCCTATGCCGGGTCTCCCTCATAGACTGAAGATGATGTTCATGAAACTTTTCCCAATGCCATGTCTTCATGGATTCAAGTTAATTATGCTACTTCTGTAAATAAATTCCAAGGGCTAATATCAGGGAAGTATACTTTGATTGGGGGAGTAGTCATGTTGTACATCACTTGTGTTTCTTGATACTGGATCACTATTTCATCTGGGTTTCTTCCCCTTATGATAGGGATTCTTGAAGGCGTGGAAGCCTGAGGCATCCCATGTCGAATGCGGGGAATTATATGGTATCTTCATGTCTTTGAGGTTTTCATTAGCTTCCCATGATTATCCTAGGGTATGTTTCGAGTTTAATGTCTATTGGAGATAGATCATACTAATCAGAACTCAAACAGGAGTGGATTGGATGTGTTCAACCCCAGGAGGGATCACTGATGTTGGGGATAATTCATGGTTAATTACCCGATTAATACTAAGAGCAGCAAGAAAGTGGGTGACATAATCTCATCGGTATGTGGCAGCCCGAGTAAGAATTAGGATGGATATGGATTGTCGAGAGTGGATGGAGTTAGGTGTGACCTACGTGAGCAGGGAAATGATATTTGGATTGAGCCTTTAATAGACTTCATATATATCCCAATGGAAGGGAATCAATGTCAGCATAGTTTGGTGGGTGGTGAGACACCTGGGGAGGCCTCTCGTGAGAATGGATGCATGGATGGGATATATAGGAAGTAGTATCTCTAGGTTGGGGCATAAACATCCCAAAACACATAGTCTTTAGGGAGAAAGGCCATGATGGGACATGAGTGATAGGCTTGAACCTCAGGGAGGAATCCTAAACATCCCCAAGTTAGGTAATCAAAGTCCAAATAGTTTAGGATGAAGGTATATAATTAGGGTGTACACATAAAACCAAAACCCCACAGCATAATGGTCTTTACACATGCTTAGTATCTTGATATTCGATCTAATTCTTGGGGCGGACATAAGATGTGGGTCCCAGTGATGGTGACTACAATGGATTACCATCGATTGCCTACTATAATTTCTTACTAATGGATTGGACTATTCTGGCTTACCGTTGGATGGGACTATAATTTATTACCTTTAGTTGTGGTTGACAACATCTTACCACATAGTGGGATTGATAATAGATCAATATTGATTGGGGAACATGAAGGCTTAATATAGATTATGGAACACGACTTCTTACTATCGATCGTAAAACATGAAGGATTACCATCGATTGTGGTTGGACCTCTGGGAGGATTCCTATGTACCTTGTCTAGGAGACAAGCACCAAAACCCATGTACTTTGAATGTGTGTAGTTTAATGTATTTTGGGAAGAAAGCAATGTATACAGTTTAACATCATGCAGGTCGAAGGTGAACATACTTGAAGGGTCAGGACATATAGGTTTTGGGATTGAACCTTAGGGAGGCTACCTAAATACCATTCCGAGGAGATGAGGATAAAATTCCACATAGTTTAGGAGCATAGAATTTAATGTCTTGTGGGACAAAATGGTAGACAGATGTGGAGGGGTCAGAATTAGTAGGGGTTTGTCTTGAACCACATGGATTCTTCCTATGTACCTTTCCTTGGAGACAAGGAAAAAAGTCCACGTAGTTCTGGAAGGTTTGGGGCATACATGGAAAGGAGGCATGAAGAATATTGAATGGTTGATAGATACTATAAGCCCATTTGGGTCATGCTCAGTTGGAGAAAGAAGAGGCAGCAAAGACATGACGATCATGTTGCAAAAGGTGTTTCGATGGGAAGTGGACTGTGGCTTACAGGTGGTTAGTGACCCAATGTGGAAATAGGGGCATACATGTGGTTAGCGGCCCAGGGAGATGGAAATTTGGAATTACTCCATTATGGAGGACCGATGATGACAATGCGCATAGGTAGATGGGTGGTAGAATGAATTTCCATATGACCATATCTCTTATAGTCTTTGGCATGGAGGATGAAAAAAGTAGGGGTGCTACCTCTTAAAAGAAAGGATAGGGTCTTACACCAAGATGGTTTCACTTACCCGTGGATAGGCGCCACCCCAGTAGAGATGATGTCAATCCATTTGAGTAATATATCACTCTCATAGAGATGAGTGGGCATATGGAATTTCTGAGACTGGCAACCCACGTGTGTCTCATGGGGTGAGGCCACAGTTTAATGCCATGTGATGAGGAAGATAGTGCTTGGAAGTTTAAAATTTCATTAATCAGATAATCAATGTCCACTCCGCACCCATAGGACATACATAACCAGCATGATTTAAACCATGGTGATGGGACATCACAGTCAATTCCATTGTGAGGGGGTGTTGTGGTGTGATCCATTAATGGGGCCATGTTAGCATGGATATAATAATAATAATAATAGCCATTAGAGTTCCAATATAAAGAATCATAATTCTAAGAAACACAATGTGAAGCACCACCCATGGGACCTTTAAATTACTACATACAAACCAGGAGGTTCGTACGGGAGAAGGGTTTGTGAAGCATGTTGGATCACAGGAAGAGACATTGTGATGCTCTTGTCCTCTATAAAATTAAGCGGATTAAAGAAGGGCTATGCAGCGTGAAGTGTGATGGCCTTGCCTGTGAATATGGAATAGGTGCATATGGTGGGTTCTTTTCAACGTATAAAGGTTTTTGCAGAGTTTGACTTCACAAAGCATGGATACCTTGCAAAGCATTACACTACGAAGCAATATGCTTTTCTAAGCATAGTTACCCTACCTTAGAAAGTGATTCACACGTGTATGGAGAGTACTTTTCAAACCATGAGTTCTTTGCGATGACCACGTCCCCTAGAGGATCTCCCTCCTTCATGGTGGCCCATGGGCTCTGCGAAGGGAATCCCTGCATGAAGAGGGATTGTGTTTGAACTAAGGGAATGGTACTTCAGAATGATCATGTACCTAGAGGAGCTCATTAGTTTCTCAATGTTCTACAGAGGAGAAGGTTCATCATGATTTAAGAGTGATGAAGGAAAAAGGGTAGAGTATCTATCCTTTGTGATCGAGGGAAGATCAATTTTTATTGGCGGGGGGTGGTGTGAAGTCGGGACTGCTCAATGTGAAGCCAATTGGCACTCCATGATCGATATCAGATTGTTTCAAGTTTTTTGTAACCGCGGAGTTGATCATCATCACCTCTTCTGCGCAGAGTTCTACTAGGTTCTATGTGTGGTGCTCGTGATGGCTTCTGTAAGGTTCGATGGGCTCGCGGAGGATAATTCGGCCTCCTCTGCAACATGATTCTTTTGGTTAAGTGCGTCATAACCATACATTGTTCCGCCTCTTTTCTTCGCAGTGACCGAGATATAGGGATATGGCTTCCTAATGGTTGTAGTTCAGGGATCCGTGAATGGTCTTCAGAAAGAAGACTCTTTGGATTGGGTTTTATCTTTGTAATGCTTTTCCTCTGCCCATGTTTTTGCACCAACATCCATCACCCTAAATTGTGGTTGAGAAACTCCATGTCTAACATGCTAAACCATGGAGAAGGAATGAAATTTTGATCACCAGAATCCATATATATAAACTCATTTATATCAAACTCATCAATATAATAGGAATTCAATGTCAATATTTATTTTCCAAACCAATGGAATTCCATATCCACTATACTCATCATATATGTGGAAGGATATTCCATGAAAAATTACGAGTACTTAAATCAATGTCATATTCAATAACATATCTCGTGGAGTGGAGATCCTTGTCCATCCAACCCAACCTCAAATGTGTAGCTCTAACTGTATAATTTGATCATCAAATATATATCTATAAGAGACAGAAACCCATAACATGAAACCATAGTCTAAATCATAATAGACCAACAATATTCAAATATCACAACAGTAGTAAACCATGTCTCAACCTCAACATGTTGTTAAACATAACATGGTTGGGGTGAAAACCCAATATTTTCTGGAAATCTAATCCCTATTCGCTCACTCATAAACCCAGGTCCCATAACAAACTCACACAACCATTACTATCCAACACCCACACACACTCAGTGTCCGTCTATCTATTGGGAATCCAATTGGTCCTCTGGCTCGACATAAACAAATGAATCTCTATTACATTCATTTTTCTCAATGAACTTTTAGGTAAAAACTAGTCTCATTATGGTCAAAATTAACACAACCCAACTTATAAGATCCCAGGTCCCCATAGGAATAAAATATATAAACCTCACAATGGATATGACTACATTGGACATCCATATGTTCTTGGAATATAAAAACATTCCCAATCATTCAACAAGAATATTATAACTCATTTATCTACATGTCCCATTATATAGACCTATTCTTTTCAATTAAACTAATAATTGATCAAAATCTAGTTATTCTTGTGACCCATTCTCTTTATCCCTTTTTTACTTCCACTTTAATATTTTGATCAAACGATGCACCCCATGGATATACACATATTTGATCATTATTAATAGTATTTTAACTAATGATTTATGTGAAAGTTCTAATGATGCCAATTAATTCCCAAAAAGTTACTTATGTCATTGAATCCAATATCTAATGCATGGTATTTATGTATCATAATAAATACACATGAAAATCAATTAACAATACTATTGGTAAAGATCTTAGATCACCAAACTCACCAAAAATTATTTACAAGTTGTTTCCAATGCACATTCTCCTTAACATGGATCATCCAAGTCTCATCGACACTCATGGGATCCAAAAGGTTTCTCCTCAATTACCCAAAATATATCCCTATTCTTAGATAGAACAAACACTTAATATTGTAATTTAATAATAAACATTATCAGTTAAATTAACTTTTATTAAGGATAATCATATTCAATTGGTTATCACCTCGTATCAAAACAATGCACAACAACCATATAGGGTCCTCAAAAAACACAGTAATATTTTCTTTAAAAAAACCTATGGGAAGATAAAAATCTAACCATTGATTAAATTAATTAATTATGAAAAATATAATAAAATTCACCATGGTGAAATAACATAAAAAATATCATGCAACAGTGTTTGGAATTATTATAATGATCACAATTATGCATGTTTACAAAAATCACCATCATCCATTGCAAATCCCACCATTCACTGATGGAATATAAGTCAAATCCCTAAACCCAGACATCTTAAAAACATAAATTACAATGGAGATGAATAATGGAAGGGAAGAGGAATTGAAATCTCACATTAAATAATAAGATAAGTTGCCATGAACACCTCCATGGAGGGGGTTGAAGATTGAGGGAAGGGAGAGGGAATACCTCATATGTTTCATGTGCATAAGGGTTGAATGGGTGTGGAGTGTCCTAAAATCATGAAAGGTTATTTTTTTCATTTAACTAATTCATTGAAATTCTTGGTAACAACACGATATTTTGTAATTATTTTTCAATATACTTTCAATCTATATGGTTTGAACTATCCATGAAAATAACCTCAGATGTTTTAGTTATAAGATTGGACTAACCAAGAACTAACTATGCACAAAACCTAGAAAAAATCTACTACTTGGTGCATGATTTATTTAAAAATGACTAATGGTCATTCCCCATGATAGAGGCACACCATTACCTTTCAATTTTCCCCATGGCTAACATAATTTACCCAGAAAAGGACAAAATAACCAATATAGTTCAAAATGATTTGAAAATCCTATATGTATCATGAAAATAAATTTTTTATATTGAACCTTTCTCACTAACCCATGAACCTTGGACACAGTTCTATAAAACAACAAAAAAATAACATGATTCCTCTAAGGCTCATCTAAACTCTCAAGCTACCATATGAGACTCATTACTCCAATAAAAGCATTACATTGATCCATTATAACTCTCATAGACTCATTATTAAATTTGATTTGATAACTGATCCATACAAATAATTAAAAATTTAAAATATCTCAAAAACTTTTGTCCTATCTAGGGATGAGATATTACACCCTCACCATATTTTTTCTCATCCATGATAAGCCTATTTGTTCAACTAACCCCAACACTTGTCGGTTATTGGTCACTAGTTATAGCCAACAACCATATCAAAAAAATAAATTCTTGAACACAACCAAGGAACAAGATCCATCTCGAGGAAATCAACCATCCAAAACACAAACCAATTATCATTGACAAATCCAAAACACCAATATAGTGTTCACCTAATCCCGTCAAAATAAAACACTATTTATACAATTTAATGATCAGTCAATTAATGAATAGAGATTCGTATAATAATATTCATCCTATATCCACCAAATTCTGAGGCATGGCACCAACTCCATTAGAATCTATAGTAAACCCAAACTCAAGTTCCCACAATGTTCCTATCATAGTTCCAATCTTACCACACCCCACACCATTGAGAACACCACTCAAAATCCATGCTCATCCTTATCATTAAAACCGAATGGGTCATAAGAATATCTATTATCCATATATAACTAATTGAAAACTGACTCCTCATATGCTAGGTTTACCTCCCAAAACACATATTACACTTCCATTATGAAATTCAAAATAGGGATTATAAATCAATGAATTTTTTCCATACCACAAACCATGTTAAACAATATTTATCTATGTTTTCTATAAAATTACTAGATCCAACCAAAAATACATCATCATTGGAACCTAGTCATTATTCATTCTCCCCAAGAAGAATTCCAGGACAATGAAAAGGAACCCAAGAGATTACATTCCTGACTCCTGGAGTGATTCTATAGTCAATCCTCATACAAAACCATTACGATAATCATCCCTTTTAAACCTCTGATTCACCTCCCTCTCAGGAATCATAAACTACATTCAATAAAAACCTCTATCTTCAAACCAAGTCCAAGCTTGAAAATCCTCCATGACTGATTTCTTGATACAGTCCCCCCTTGAATTTACCAACTCATGTCATTATTTTATCACTAGAATAACAGTTCCATCATAACAGACCCACTAATAGTTTTACAATCCAATAATCTAACAGGAATAAGGATTATGACACTTTGAACAACAATTCACTCTGCACCATTAGAGTTTCATTATCAGTACCTTTCTCAATAAACTCCACCCAATAGGCTATGATTATACTAATGATAAAATATGAATTTTGTGTAGTTATCCATCTCTAACCATAGTGAAAAAATAAAAAATAAAAAATAAAACATTTTGTATTTCGAGAATTGAACCCATGGTATTCACCGACGTCTAATCCATCAGGAGGACCACACAAAGAGACAACCGATGGTACACTCCCACCATACAAATTCACATACATCTCTCTATGAGTGGAGACTCTAAAGAGGCATCTTCTCTACCTAAATAATAATATCTAAAACATAGAATATAGAAGATTCCTCTCATTATTTCCAGGATGAATTAAAGGTCTTCAGTATGATCATCATAAAAAACAAAATGCTATAATAAAATTTATGATTACAATCAAAATTCATCCATTTATGATGTCCCCCAATCTATTGGGATATGTAAATATCATCCAAATGACCAGGTCCATCATTCTTATAAGTATCTCATCACAATAACATTATAATTTCCCATACAATACATGTATATATCAATTCAAAATTTAGGGATATTTGTTACACAACATAACAGAAACCATTCCAGTACTGTATATGATTACTGTTTTTAGAAATTGGAAAAAATAAACAACGGGTCCATAAAACATATATATTGACTCAAACATATTTCTTCAAAACTACAACCCATTTTTAAATATCTTACATAACAACCTTCTTCATGTCCTGGAGAATAGAAACATGTATAAGGGTTAGATGAAATTCTCAAAATGGGTAAACAATAAAAATATAAATCATATAATAATCATAAAAACACAACATATGAATATCTTACCATGCATATAAATTATTAGAATATCATGTCAAAGGATAAATAAGTTAAGTGAAATTTAATCCCAATAGATATGACACGAGACATGAAATATCAGGGTATACCCACATTAGTATAGAAAATCATTTCATATTAGTCAAATATCATTACCAAGACCATCATAGTGAACAAAGCCCATTACTGAACCGAGTTCACTCCTCGTTCCAGTAATGTATTACAGAACTAGATTTTCCTTCCATTTTAGTAACGTCTATCTCAAGAGATATAATTATTTACCAAATTCAATAGAGGGAGATATATTTACCACCCATATCATAATGAAACCATTCTTACATGTGCAATAAAAACATAAATCCTTCATCATAACATAACCAAAGAAATAAAATGGGATTCTTGAACATCATTCCATCATAATATAATGCATATAAAATTTTCATCTATAATTAACACAATAATATCATTAAATACCCATATTTGAAGAGTGATATCTTAGAGGGAAAATAATTTTTAAAACGCACTTTATCATAATTCTTGAATAAAATATACTTTCGTCTATAAAAACATTTTTCTTTTATCAAAATGCCGTGACATTTAAATAGAAAAAAAGTTATTTGAAAATAAACATGAAATAATGTAGAGGAATTATCATTGAATAAATAATTAGGAATAAGTTAAAATCAATGAATGTCGTATAATTTAAAAAACATTCTTCTCATACTATTTCAAGAAATGTAAGAAAGAACCGCGTATGGAAAATAAAAGAATGATTCCTTCCATAAAATGTAGTAAAAATAAAAAATGGGTTAAAATGACTTAAAACATACATAAGAGAATATTAAAAATATTAGGAAAACATTTTTAGAAAACATGGACATGAATAATTAATATATCCCTTGTAAATACTTACGTATAAACAGTCTGGAATAAAAATGAGATTGAAAAATTATCTCTTACCTCAGGTTGGATATCTTTAGTATGAATATAAACCTCCTATTTATTGATTTATATAATTTATTTACTTTTTACAGAATCATAATCATTCTATGATATCACAGATGATTATATTAGCATGTCTTTTATAGTATCTTTTTTTATCACTCAGTATTAAAATATTAACTTCATTATGTTCTTGTGCAGAATTTTTCTGATAAGTTCATGTTCCGCTTATTAGATTATATTAAAACCATATAAATAATGATATTCTTAAAATATATATCAAAATTATTTATTCAATTCATGTATATAATCATGCTTTAATTAATATCATATAGAATTAATCACATTGCATGATGGAGACGGTCAGCTATACATACACACAAGAGATGATATGATTCCAAAAATTGTTGAATGGTATTGAAGTGGTTTAGTGTATAATATTTTATAATTAGTAAAATGTTATATCAATAATATATAGTTATTATTTCCATAATTATACCTATCTATGTATAGTGGTATTGAAAAATAGATTACACCATAGCATAGAGACGGTAAGCCCTACGTACGCATGCACGATGATATCATTTTTCATATGATGGATATTAGGTGAAACATGGTAGTTTCATATTCATAATAACATTTATGTATGTTAGTGATACTGATGTATTTAATTTATAATGAAAAAAAATAATTTAGAGTAAGTTGAATAAGATATATGTTTGAAAGAATCGGTATAAGAGATTACCTCTTCCTTGATGTGCTTCCTCTAAATCTCTTCATGGAAAAATCGAGTTGAAATTTAAAGATGACCAGAAACTCTATAATGAAAATAGGGAGGTTGATATGAATAAATGGAAAGGTATTTCCGAGCATTAAGTAATAAATGAAGTGAAGAGGTAATGGATGAGGTTACATTTTATAATTTAGGTGAGGAACACTTTTGGAAACTAACATAATAATAATTTTTTATTAAATAAAACCCTACCTAGAACCCTCCAATATGTCCCAATTTAGAATATGATATGATATAGGATTTTAATATCATCAACCAAGAAATTTTTGACATGTTATTTTGTCAATTTAAACCATATCGTTTTTATTGACACTTTGTTATTATAATTACTTTTAATTGTGGTGATGACATTATAAATATTTTATGGCTATAATATTTAATTAAATGGAATTAATTTTCCATAAATAGATATTTAATTACATATTATATCTCATAATCATCACTTTGATATTTTCAAATATATTAATTAATTTTAAATTATTTAATAAAATAAAATTTTAATAGTGTCAATTTTTACACTATTCATTTATTTCACATTAAATAAAATCCAAAAAAGAAGATAAATTTAAAAAAATATTTATTACTCATAAATTTTCATAGTGACCAATAAAATGCATGTATCACATTAATTAGTTCATATGATATTTCTTTTAATGTCTTTAAACCAATTTTTTTTTGATATTTTTATTAATAAACTAATTTCTACATCATTATTGTGTCATCATTAATGGTAATTATTTAATCTATAAAAATTATAAATTATTTTTTATTATGTATAATATTCCTTAATATTTACACATAATATCTATAGTCTATATTATCTCATATTTTTAGATATAGTAAAATAAATATACTTATATAAAATGAGATTGTGACATTTTTTAACATTCATTAGTTTTTGTTATATTCATGTCGTATGCTTAGATAAGTTGAAACTAAGTTATTACACTTCAAACAATAGATAATAAGGTTGGAATTTAGTAATATAATAAAAATTTTACAGGTGTTAAAGTAATTTTATAATATTATTTTTACCTTTAATTACCTGATTTAACTTTACCCATGTTAATAAAAATTATTACCGATGTTACTATTCATAATGCCAATAAAGTATACTATTAACATTATTTGGAACTACTAATTCCAAATATGTAATTAATTTTAAAAAATTCATAACATATAATATTTAGTAATTAATTTAACTATAATCTCATTGTTGAAATTAGAAAATAAGTTTAAAAAGTTAAAATATTGAAAAATACTGAAATGTTATTAAATCTAAATATAATGTAAATTAAATTAAAATGACGTATATTATATTAAATGGTAAAAATATATTTTATATATACATTTAAACCATTTAATAAAATAAATTAATAATAGAAATTATTTCAATGGAAATTGAGTTTTTTTTAATTAAAATTTAGCATATTTTTACTATGTATCCAAACATAACTGCTATGAGGTTATTATCAAGAATTCATCCAAAGTAATTTTTGGTTTCCCGCATAAAAATATTTTTAGGTTGTCATATAAAACTTATTAATGTTTTTAAAGATTAATTTAGAATGGGCTCACCATTCATTGTTTTAAAATTAATCTTTTTTTCAAAAAAATTAGATTTTATACAACAAATACGGTTTTATTCATGCCATATGACTAAAATATCCATTGAATTGATGTCAAAAATATTTTATTAAATATATAACACATATATATAACATATATTTCATAAAAAATGTAATTTAATCATAAATAAAAATATCTAATTGATTTATATTTTTCATAAATAATTGATATCCAATGAATTCATAATGATTATTCATAAGTTAGTTATCATTATTACCAAAAACATAAAGACTACACTATAGTAGTAATTTTATAATAAGGGCATATTGTGGTTCTTTTAAAATCATTATTTCATGACAATATATCTATTAGAGAATGAAAATTATTTAAAGAATACATTTCATAAAAATATTCAGGTGTTACATTATACCCACCTTAAACTGAATTTCACCCTCGAAATTCTTCACTTTGAAACAAACAGATGAGGATACCTCTCCCTCATCATTTCCTAATGTTCCCATATAGCTTCTTCAAGTTATTTTTTCCTCCATAAAACTTTTACCATGTGAGTGGTCTTGTTTTATAGAACGTTTTATCTATGATCCAAAATCTCTCTCAATTTTTATTCATAAGATTGATCTTGTTCCAGTAGTTAAAATTCTAAGATTATTACCTGTGATGTATCGTGTATGTATTTTATTAGGTGAGATAAATTGAACCCATCATGAAATTGAGAAAGATTAAGTGGAATTTGTAATCATTAAGCTGTCTTGCCAACACGATCTAGAATTTCAAAAGGACCGACATACCTAGGGCTAATCTTGCCCTTATTTCAAAATCTCATTACTCTCTTCCAAGGAGCTATTTGTAAGAACACCATATTACCAACATCAAACTCTAAGGATTTTCTTTGGTTTTTTGCAAAAAAAATTTATCGAATCGGAGATGCTTTTATTTGGTTTTGAACAGATATGACATTTTCTGCTATTTCCTCAACAATATCATATCCTAATAGCTTTCATTATTCAAATTCATTCCTGAATGATGGATTTATTCAACTTTCTCCATGGAGGGAATTATAAAGAGACACATAAAAACATGAGTGAAAGCAATTATTGTATGAAAATTCCACCAGTGGTAGGTGTTGATCTCAGCCGCCTTTGAAATCTATAGAGCAAAGTCTCAACTCGCATTGAGAGTATGAATTGTCCTCTCAGATTGACCATCTGTATGAGGTTGATAACAAGTTATGAAACATAAATCTATATCTACAGCATGATTAATACTTCTATAAAACATTGATGTAATCCTCAGATGCCATTTGGATATTATAGAAATTTTTTACTCAATTAAATCGTACAAATTACTTTACATATATCTTGTCAAGAAGATAAAGAGAGAAATCCTCTCTAATAGTAATGTAGTTTGTCGACTAAGTAAGGTGATCAACCATAATCCATATAGCATTATTTACTTTGTATGTTTTGGGAATTATGATGAAAAAGTCTATAATGATGTTTTCCCATTTCCATTATAGTATGGGTAATTGTTGTAACATCCCCTTAAACATTTGTCTCTCTGCCTAAACATGATTAAAATGATATCTTCGATAGAAATATTCAGATAATTCTTTTTTCTTGACTTACCACCAGATGTACTATTTCAGGTCGATGTATATATTTTAGATTCTGGGGTGAATAGGGAATGGAAAACAATGTGCCACTTTTAATATCTCCTTCTTTTATTCTTGTATGGGCGGAAAACAAACCTGGTTCCTGAGACATATTATTTCATCATAATCAAGGATGAATTTAGGAACATTTCTCAAAATATTTTTTACCTCAACATCATTATTCTATGACTCAATAATCTTCACTTGTACTGACAGATGAACATTTTTTTGAGAAATATGTGATGTCTCACCTTCAATTAAAATATACAGACCCATCCTTTTCAAATCAATAAATATTGTATCTTTTTTTATCCTCCCCATGGATAAGCTAGCATGGTCCTTTCATCTCCAAGATTCTTACACATTTTTCACATTCCCAAAGTGGTAATGTATTGAGCAGTCATAATATATAATTAACTCTAACCATCTTCCTTGGCTCATATTCAGCTATATTTTGTGAATATATACTTTAAACTTTAATGATCAGAATAAATAACACCCCTTTAGCCTTAAAGAAGATGCCTCCATATCATTAATGCAAGGATTGCCATAGCTAACTCCAAATCTTGGGTTGGGTAATTTTTCTCATGAATTTTCAACTATCATGACTAATAAGATATAAACATACAATTTTTCATGAGGAAATATCCCAACCCCTTCTTAGATTCATCACTATGGATCACAAAGCTTTCTCCACTACAAGGTATTCTGAGTAGAGGTACACTATGTGTCCTTATTTTAGCAATTTGAATTTATATTCACATTCCTCCATCCAAATGAACATAACTCATTTCTGAGTGAACATGGTGAGTGGATTAGATAATCGTGAAAAATCATTCACAAAACATTGATAATATCCATCCAAACCATGAAAAATTCTGATCTCAGTTACCGTTGTTTTTCTCAACCATCCATTAATAACCTCTATTTTTTGGATCCATATATATCCCTTTCATGAGATTATGTGATCCAAAAATGAAACATTATTATGCCAAAATTCAGCCATGGGAAATTTGGTATAATTCTTCTCCTTTCTCTGGGTATTCAGTACAATTCTAAAGTGATATTAATGGTATTACTTTATCTTTTAATAGACATGAATAACATACTTAAATACTACCACAAACTAATCATGATAGTATCTAAAGAATCTATTCATTAGATCTATTATGATAGTAGAAGAATTATTTCTACCAAAAGGTATCACTATATATTCATATTTTTTATACCTTGTACAAAATTCTATCTTAGGAATATCCTCATTTTTTGCCTTTAATTTATGATATCCTGAACGATGATCAGTAATGAAATTTATTTTTCACCTTTTAGTTTTTGAAATAAGTCATCAATGCGGGGAAGAGGGTATTTTTTTATAGTGATCTTGTTAAATAAAGTATAATGAATAAATAGTGTCATTGATCCATCTTTATTCTTAACAAATAGAATTGGTGCTCGCCATGTTAACGAACTAGGGCATATGAATCCCTTATCAATATTCTCTTGGATTTTCTTTGTCAAATTTTTCATATCAATTTGGGATATTCTATAAGGTGTCTTTGAAATCATCATAGAACCCGATATGCGTTCTATTGAAAACCCAAGTTCATGATTTGGTGCAAGACCTAGAAACTATTTTGGAAAGAAATCATCATACTCCCATACAATCGGTGTATTCTAAATAAGGAGTTTCTCCCCAACCATTTGAGATAAATAAATATAATTTATATGAATCAAGACCCATTATATTGATGAAAATTCAACTAGAATGTTGTCTTCATCATTACATCAATAGATGATCATAAATTGATCTGGAATATAAAATTTAACTTCCCTTCCATGGAAATTGATATGAGATCTATATAGAGAAATACAATCAATTCAATGAATCAAATCAAGCTATATTATAGGAAGAATCCAACAAATTTCATGAATAAAATTCCCACAGAATTCAACAAGATAAAAATTATAAACTCTTGATGCGATCTTTGTGCCATTATGAGTTATCATAGTTAACTCAAAATTTATTTGTTGAGGTAATACAATGATACCCTTAGAAAAATTCTTCTGAAATAAAAGAGGGTGTAGATCTATAATCATATAAAAAAATTTATACTTTAGATTGGATGATAAGGGTACCTTTCACCACTTTATCATCATACTCTATGTCACCGATAGTGATTTCATGTGAATTTACTTAGTATTTGGACATATGAGTCTGTTGATGTCAATCACCATAAATAACCCTGGGGTTAGGGAATTTATTTGAATAATGCCCCATTTCCTTGCACTTGTAGCATTGATGTGTATGAGGTACATTTTATAGATCCTTTTCATTGTTCACATTATTAGACATCTTTTTTTCCCATCACATTGGAATTCAGCTTCCCAATGACCTTACTTCCCACACATAAAATATTTATTATTCCCATTACGAAAATTCCCTCAATATTTTATTCCACACTTTGATCATAAGGGAAAACTCAACATCTTTTCTGTATGGTATTCATATTTTCCAAGGAATCCAATTTTTCTCTTCTTATCAAACCCATATGACTGATGGGTTCTCAAATGTCCATCTAAACATTGAGATCACATTGAACAATTTCCTCATAGCTATTGAAGTCCCTTATGGATAATTCCCTTTGGAGACTTGGTTTTAAGACCCCAAATATTCAACCAATTTTACTCTTAGGTTGGATAATAATTCCAAAAGAGTACCTTGGATGTCTTGTAAATATTTATTTATTGGTTCCAACAGATTTATCCTCCTTTTTCTTAGGTTCAACGAATTTATTATACATTTTTAATAGTATGAGGAATGTACTTATTGAATTAAAAGTTATTGAACTCATTAAATTCACTGGACCCAATTTCGTCTATTTTCCTAATATTCTTGATAATATTCCACAATTGATCATCTTCATCTTCCAAATGATAGACTTTTATGTTGACATTATCACAATCAGAACATTATAAAACTGAAAATATTTTTTAGTGGTATTGATCCATTGTTCTTAAACTAATTAATCAGAATACCCAATAAATGATGGTGAACACTGCCTCCTAAGAGATTGAATAGAATTATTCTCCCTCCATTGGTCGTTTCGAAGTCTAACTGGATTCATTGCTTGGGAAGGCTATGTGAGAATAACTAAAATATTTCTCATTCTAGATCCAAAAAAAATGTTTCTCTAGTGGAAAATCATAACATTTCCTGTTGCATTCTGTATTAATGTGGTTACTTCTTCTTCCATCCATCGACTATAACAAAGAATAATAGTATGAGAAAAAATATTTATAAAGGAAAAAACACATAAATCAATAATAAAATTTAAATTTAGGAATTTTTTTGTTTTTTCCTTGGTTATTCATGAACATCTCTAAAACATTAGGATATAATTTTATCCTATACTTAGACACATCCTTATGGTTATTAATACAGTTCTCTAATCATTTTATCCAATGATTAATTATGTAATTTCTTTGATACCAACTATAAAGGCCCATACATTACATGTATATAGTAATTCATCATTTAAGGATATTTATTACATAACATAAAAAACTACATCCAGATCATATATGTTTTCTATCTTTAGGAAATGGAAAACATAAAAAAATTGTTCATATAGAATCAAAATTATGTCCTACTAATTTATTCAAAATAGGACTCATTTTTGACATATCTTACATAATACCCTTCTTCATGATCTAGGGAAAAGAAACATATGAAAGGGTGATATCAAAGTCTCAATAAGGGTAATCAAGGGAAATATCAATCATATCATAATTAAAGGAACATAACATTTGGAAATCACCCCTTCATATAAATGATCAGAATATAATTTCATGGGTTAAATCATTAAAGTGTAATGTATTACCAATAGTCATAGAATACGACATTAAATTTTTTGGAATACACACATAAGTATAGAAAATCATTATATATTAGTTAAGTATCATTTCCAAGACCATCATAGCTGACAATGTCCATTAATGAACTGGGCACACTCCTTGTTATAGACCTGTTTTACAAAACTAGATTTATATGTCCTTTAATTCATGTCTACCTCAGGAGATATAAATCTTTAACCAATTAATTAAAGAGATATATTGTTCCCACCCATCCCATAATTAAATAATTATTACATGTTTCAAAAAAGCATAATTCATTTATCATAACATAACCCTATAAACAAAATGGGTTACTTGGACGTCATTTCGTCATAACATAATCCATAAAAAAGTTCATTCCATTATTAAAACAATAAAATAATAGTAAAACATAACCATTTTTATATAGCCTTATCTTTGATAGAAAATAATATTGTTAAAACACTTGAACATAATTCTTGAGGAAAATATCTTCTCTTTTTAAAATATGTTTTTCTTAAAATTTTGTGCTATTTTAAAACAATATAATTTATTGAAAAATAAAAATGAAATCATGTGAAGGAATACTCATATAAATATGTTTTTAATAGGACATAAAAACCATTCATGTCGTATAAGTTAAAAAACATTCTTCTCATAATCTTTCCTGAAAAGTCAAAAAGTACCTTGTAGGGGAAATGAAAGAATGATTCCTTCCAAACAATGTATTAAAAGTAAAATATGGGTCAAAATGACATTAAACATTCATATTAGTATATAGACAAATTTTATCAAAACATTATCTGAAAACATTGACATGGATGGTAAAGATATCCCCAGTAAATACCTAAGTATAAATTCTCTCAGATAAAAATGGGATTAAAAAATTATCCCATACCTTAGGTCTGATATCCTTCGTATGTATCAAAAAAATGTGTGTAATTATTTAAATAATGTTATTAAAATATTAAATAATCATAATCAATTTTATGATTACATATATGATTATTTTATCATCATTTTGTAAGTAACATTTCATTGTCGCTCATTATTTTTATATTAACTACGTTATGTTCTAATCCATGATTTGTCAAATAAGGTCATGTTAAACTTCTAATGAAATATTAAAATCATTCACATAATGATATTATTATTATTATATATATCATATTTTTTAATTAAATTCATGTATATAATGTCATTTTAATGAGTATCATGTAGAATGAATCACAATGCATCGTGGAGACAGTAGGTCACACGTACGCATGAGTGATAATATCATTCCCATTATGGTTTAATGATATTTAAGTGGATGGGTTATAATAATTTATAATTAGTATCATCTTATAATAATCATAAAATTTTATTATTTCCATCATTATATCAATCAACGTAAGTTGGTTGTGAAAAACTGATTACACCATAGCATGTAGAAGGAATGTCGTACGTGCACACGCGCAATGATTTCATTTTTCATAAGATGAATATAAGGTAAAATATGGTTGTATAACTTTTATAATAACAAATCAGTATATAAGAGATATTTATGTTATTACTCTATAACGAAAAAACTATGGATGTCAAAGTATAAGAAGATATAAGTTTGAAAAAACCCGATTGAAAATATTACCTCTTCCTCGACATTCTTCCTATAAATTTCTTATTAGATCACTAGGGTTAGACTTTTAAGATGACCAAATCCTATAGAATATAAATTTAGATTTTTTAAGGAAAAATGGAATTGGGATGGTGGATATTTAAGGCTCAAAATTAAGTGAATAGTTGACGGAGGAGGAGCCCTTTTCTAATTGAAGTGAGGAGCACTTTTGGAAACCCTATAAAAATATTTATAATATAATAAAATCCCACTCAAATAATTAAAAATGTCCCAATTTCAAAGATTAAATGAGATAGGGTTTTAATTTCATAAACCAATAAATTTTGGAAAATTTATTTTTTCAATTTAAACCATCTCATTTTAATTGATAATTATTCTATTTAATTTTAATCGTGGTAATAACATTCTAAATATTTAATGATTATAAATATTTTCTTATATAGTTTTAATTGAAAATAAATGAATATTTAATTTTATTTTAGATCATTTAATTATCAGTTTTTAATTTTTAAAAATATTTAGGATTTTTAAACAATTTAATAAAATGAAATATCTCTTCTGTCAATTTTGACACTATTCATTTAAATGAATTTAAATAAACTCCACATAAAGATAAATTCAAACAAAAATATTACATACACTAGTAACATATAACAGTCATATATAAAATTCATGTATCCCATTAATTAGTTAAAATGATATTTCTTTTAATATATTTAAAATCATTTGTTTCATATTTATATCAATATAAAAATTTCTACATCACTATTGTGTTATCATTAATGGGTATTTTATAATCTCTAAATATTATAAAAATTTTTATAATGTATTTTATTATTTAATCCTTACTGGTACTATCTATAGTCGATATTATATATTAGGTGACGATAAATTAAAATTAATATACAAATATATAAAATGAGATTGTGACATTTTGTGAAATTCATTAGTTTTTATTATATTCAGGTAATATTCATAGGGAAGTTGCCATTAAGTTATAAAATTTTGTAAAATATATTATAAAGGACGAATTTATACATAAAATAGGATTTATAAAGGTGTTATGGTAATTTTATAATATTAATTTTACCTTTAATTAACTGATTTTCTTTAGACCATGGTAATAAAAATAATTAACAATGTTACTATTCCAAATGCCAAAAAACAATAGTTACATATTACCATTATTTATACTTACTGATTCCAAATATGGAAAAAATCCAAAATCTAAACACAAAAGATAATGTAGTTAATTTAAAATTAATCTCTTAGTTGAAATAAGAAAACATGTTTTAATAGTTAAAATATTGAAAAAATTTGAAATGTTTTTACATTTGAATTTAATGTAAAACTAATTAAAATTAACAACATTATTTTAAATAGTATAAATATAATCTATAGATAATTTAAAACCATTCAATAATATAATTTAACCATACAATTTATTTCAATAACAAAAGTTATTTTCCATTAAAATTGATCGTATTTTTACTAATCATCAAAACATGAATGTTTTCATAAAAATATCAGAAATTATTCCAAAGAAAATTTTTATATCCTTCTTCGAAATAAAATGTTTCTGTTGTCATAAATAATTTATTAATGTGTCAAAATTATAATTTTAAATGGATTCACTATTTAAAGGTTTAAAATTAGCCTTTTAAAAATAGGTTTTTATACATCAAATATGGTTTTATTCAAACCGTTTGACTAATATATCCATTGTTTGATTAAAAAAATTATTAAGAATATAACTCATATATATATTATTAATTTTCATTACCAAAAGTAATTCACTCAAATATACAAATATATAATTGATTTATATTTTTCATAAGTAATTGATAGCCAATTAATTTAAAATGAATTTTTATAAGTTAGTCATCATTATTATTACTATCCTAAAGGCTATGATATACATGTAAATTAATAATAAGGTTATCTTGTTGTTTTTTAAACTCAATATTGTGTGTAAAGAAAGCTACTTAAAAATAAAAATTATTTAATGAAAGTATTTCTTTAAAACATCTAGGTTTTACACACATTAGTCATAATCCGACTTATTTCTACCTCCCCAACACATATACACACCCACAATGTCTGATACACTAGAAAAATTAAACAACATCTTACTATCACTCATGTTTCAAAGATCCCATTAATGGTTGACCATTACATAGTCTTATGTAAACCAAATATAAAACCATCTCGAGCTCCAGAGAGTAACATATCTTGAAAAATCATTTCATTATCGTTATCCTCTAACCATTCCTATAATTCATGGAAATCACCACAAATGAATGACATCGATGGTTATTTTAAAATATGGAGACATGTAATACTATAAATTCCACATGCGTGAACAATTAATAATTTATCTATATTCAAAATCTGTACCATGTTCATTCACTATCAAAACGTGTTCTTAAAGATACATCCAGTTCTTAATGGGAATGAAACCTAACTAGTCCCGCCCTCAGAAACCACATGCACTCAAGAATCATTAGTACACTAAGTACATTTCATCTCATTGGAAAAAAATATATCCATGTGTATCACACTATGAACATACCAATTATACCTCACATGTACCATTATATCCCAATGTAAATTCTTGTGTCAAAAAAAACATATCCTCAAAAACCTAATTTTCTACAGATCCAAATAAAAACCAACAGGTACAACCCACCAACATATCCAATTCCCTGTCTAGGAACCTGAATAGATTTTCCCCTATTATCACCAAATACCAGTCTTATAAACTATTTTGAAATTTCTCCCATATCAAAACATAGGTGTCCAATATACCTAAAATTCAAACACAACTGAACCCTTCATTCCCCATTATACAATTTTCAAAGTACCCATTTGTGTATCACACACCCAAATGAACAAATAACTCAGTCGGACGCTCTCATAGATCCCCCTCAATGCCAAAAGACACTAACTCCCTAAAATAGACACATATAAAAAGGTAACCATGCTCTCCCACCAAGACCTATAATCACATCTCACACCAATTCAATGGGTCCAACCACATAGACACACCATAATTAATAGAAGGCCAAAACTCAAGGGGA
The DNA here is from genome assembly GCA_963277665.1 of Viscum album. Classification (NCBI taxonomy): domain Eukaryota; kingdom Viridiplantae; phylum Streptophyta; class Magnoliopsida; order Santalales; family Viscaceae; genus Viscum; species Viscum album. The sequence continues at coordinate 1,791,664,370 of OY728146.1, forward strand.
ATAAAATAGGATCATGTCCCAACAATACTTGATATCATCATCTAAAAAACATCTTTAGTTTATCATATATGAAATTATTCACATGTTGAACCACCCAACAAAAATAAGAACACATGTCCTCTCATAGAATATTCACATTAGACATCTCCCTATAAAATAAATCCATACAAAGTGTCTCTAAAAAACCCACTGATAAGGGGATAAAGGTCACATAACAATACCGTGCTGACCCACTAAGGGTACTAGAGTAATTCTGAATGTGGACCATGCTGGTGTCCTCAATTCTAAGGGTATCACTATAGATCCATATAATATTCCATCAGAATTAAAGCCATCAATTCCCAAACTACTATGACTATAACATGAGGATCCAATGTTCCAAACATGATGCATGATATTTATATTACATCAATAGTCCACGATTTAGAAAAAAATCACATGCTTTTTTATAGTGATCCATGATCATGAATCCATCATATACCCAAAAATTTAAACCATATGTGCATAACTAAAATAGAATATCATATAAAATCATAACATTCAATAACATGAAAATCAATACCATTCCCTGGTTACATGGAATTCTTATTGGAACATGTTTTTTTTATGTTTCAATTAGTTATCAATCAAAATCTCTGAGGAGTCTCGATCATTATATCATACACTACAACTAGGAGTAGATAACCAATCATCATAAAAATAAAAGTATATGAAAAGATAAAGTAAACATAAATTGGTTAATTTTGTAATAGTATGATATAGAGTAAGGTCCTGAATAAACTAGTAAAATATTCACCATTGATCAGTCACTAGGATGATCAAATATAAAAATTAAATAATGGAAAAAACATTATAGAGATCTACTAAACACTATTAGCCATGCCAAAAAACTAGTGTCTAGTACTGCAATACCATCTCATCAACTCTATTATATCATGAAAAACTCAACACACAAATCACCCCAAACATTTTTCTATAATAAAAATAATTGACCTACTTGGGTACCCATGTTCAATAGGGACGTGATCTAGGTTTCATTAGAAATTAGTCAGCACCCACCAATGGTGTCTACATAAAATACTAGTCTAAGAAATAGTGTATGCAGATAAATAAGGGCATGTATAAATAGAAAAAATGATTAAAATATAAGTAATGTAGGGGGATTAATTTATCACCTAACACATAAAATTATAAGACATTATTATATGGGACCTATATCTTGTACTAATTCTATCAATTCCTAGGGCATTAGTTTGGAGTGTAAAACCATATGAAATTCTACTGGTTCCTATAATGTCATCCAGCAACCTAAATGGTGGATGAGGAACACCATTTCTCAGTACCTAAATAGTGGATGACGAATTCCATCTCTATCAATATAACCCATTGATGAAGAAACCATGTCCAGAACCTCATACCATTAATGAGTACCACCAAGTCTAGCACCCTAAACCATGAATTTGGAATTCCCTGTCTAGTACCCTAATATAGGAATTAATAATCCTTTATCTATAACCCTAACAATGTTATAAGGAATAATATGTCAAGTAACCAAAACCATTGATGAAGAATGCCTTATCCATTACCATAATATATATATATATAATTACATGTATGTAAACCTCATCAATATTTATAGATTCCATGTCCCCCAATCATTCCCAAACATGTTGAATTTTATTTACACTATAATCAACATATTTATTGAATTCCACATCCTCTGTAACTATCAGTACTAATATTGATTTTCATGTCCAACAACATGACACATAGTATGGGGATTCATGTACTACTTACCCAATATATGATGTGGAGATCCATGTCATAAATAAAGAACCATATCAATATACCATCATATTCAAATATCTTAAAAATGGAAGCCAAGAACCTTAATCCTTGGTCAATAACAAGGCCATAACCAAATCACAATAACCATGTGAGCATAAACCAAGTATTATCCTCAATAAATAGGTAACCATAAGAAGTTTTGGAAATATACCCATACTCTTCACCACATATCAAACCCTTTAGCTCACTTGTTAACTTAGGTCTCATTGAAACTCCAACCACTATTTCTATCTAACACCAACAACAACATAAGTTATGTCTATCATTCAGGAACACACATGGTCTTCTTGGTCAGCACATAAATATTGGCATCTCTTGTATAATTTATTAGACACAATGAACTCTCAAGTTAACACTCATAACACGGGTTTGAATAATCCTACCACCCAAATTTTATGATCACAATTCCCCATTATTCTAAAAGAGATAATCCACTTAATGGATATGACATCATAGGTCTTATATAAGTTTTTAGAACATATAATCATTCCCAATCACCCCTTATACATATTATAAATCATTTATAACCATCTCCCATTATGTATTCCACAACCAATCAATTAAACAAGCCAATGAGATAAATCATTTTGTGTAAATAACCCAATTCATTATTCATTTTAGTCCCACTTTACTATTTGCATTAATTGGAACACAACATGGATGGTCGTAGGATTGACATTTATAAACACCAAAGAAACAATTGTTGTATGTAGAATGTTTAATGTTTCAAATAAATCCTAATACAATATTAGTTATTCCATGGAATCCAATACATAGCACTTGTTCTTCAATGAACATTATCGATACCCCTCTAAAATCAATTAACAAGACTATCAGAAAACTTCCTAACCCATATACCATATCCAAAAAACATTATAAGATATCTTAAAAGAACATTGTTTATTCCATAGATCTACCAAGACTCAAACATACCCTTTGACAACCAAACATTATCATTATGACCACCCATGATATAACATTAGTGGAAGAAATAAAAAAACATAATCATGGAATTTGAATATTAATATATTCATTTAAATTAAATTGGAATATGTTTTTTCAATATCACTAGGTGATCATATGTTATCAAAACTCCGTGAAACCTCTAAAGAAGGTCCATAATGAACTCCTACCACTATTCCATGGAAAACCAATATAAGGTGATACAAATAAAATCACTGATTAAATAAATAAATTTGGTAAAACCTAATAACATTCACTATTGACCTATAACATAAAGAAACCTCATGAAACAATGTGGGGAATTGTTCGTTTTTTTCTCCTATATTTATGATGATCAAAATCCACAACATATTTAGACAATTCCACAATGCTCTAGTGGAATCAGAATCCCATCTTGAAGCCCTCACATTTCAAAATTAGAAGGAACCAATGAGAGGGATAAAGGAAGGAAATAAGAAATGAAATCTCACCATATATTCCAATAAATTATATAATGAACACCTACACAATGAGGGTTGAGGAATGGAGCAAGGGATGAGGATCCCTCCACTAGTTCTTTCATAAATGGGGGAGAAAGGTGGTGGATCGGCCAAAATGTTTGAGGTGTTGTTTTGGTAATTCCCCAATTTAGTGAAATTTTGGTTAGTCACATGGTTTTCCAAACCATTCACCAACTATTCTATTTTCAATGTCCAGCCTACTCCTAGGTATATTTTGGCCACACAGCTAATGAAACCAAGCAACAACCTTGTAAACCACACCAAAAAACATGAAAAACAATGGAAATGGTTTGTGAGAATATATTATTAGGTCATAAAACATTTATCTGATGCTTTATTACCTTACATGGTTTCTACCCATGTGACATGGTTTATCCAAAAAAATTACCAAACCCCGAAACATAACTAGGATTTGATCAAAATTAACATAAAATCACATTAAAATCAGGTTGTTACAAGGTTTCACCCTAGTCATGCACAGTAAAAAATTAACCCATGAAAAGAATCTCTAAACAATTTAAACATAAAATGAATCCTTTCGAGGGCATCTAAACACATGGAATATATCCGTAGACTCATTCCCTATCTCAAAATTGTACATTAATGCTTTATAAATCTAAAAATATCATTATAAGTATTGATCAAAAATATGGCCCATACATTAAATGAATATTCAAAATAATTATTTTATTGACTGATCCAAACATGGGAGATTACAAATTAGTTATACAATCGCCGTGAGAGAAGATAAAATCACCAAAAATGTAAAAAATTATATTTTTCATAAAATTTTTTAGGTATATAATGTATTTTTATATGAATAAAAAAGTATAAAAATATTTTTTATTTATGTAAAATAATTATATATATTAGATGTGAAATTATGTATTTTGTAAATCATCTTATAATTTTTAATATAAAAGGAATGAAATCAATTTGAATTAAATTCTTAAAAAATAATTTTTCTATAAAATGGTTTTCATTTCATTTTATGTGGATATTATAAAATAAATTTATGGAAATTGTAGATATTTAATTTGATAAAATCTATTAAATATTTTTAATAAAATTACCGTAATTCTTAATGAGTCTATATACATGTTTTTCAGAATGAATTATTAAAAAAATAAATATTTGTTAACATATATGGTGATAAAACATAATTGAAAAATGATTGAATTTAAATATAAGAAAAACTATTCGATATAAAAATATCTGAATATTATTTCATAAAGATATTAAAACCATATATCATTATTTCATTTAATTATTTTACAATTTGATTCTTAATAAAAATAATGTTAATTTATATTATTTAAATCGTCTATGTAATTCCTTATTTTCCCTACCCTCACATATAAAAGGGGAAATATGCACATCACTTTTTTTAATATAAGTTTTTTTTATTAAATAAAAAACACTTTAAGGATGAGTGAGAACCAACCATATTCTCATCACTTATTCTTTAAATTTAATCCCTATTGAATAGCCTGTCCATACCTAGAAACCTTCCTAGATTCCTTCAATAAATTATTGATCTTATGTTATTTTCTTAGGAATATCCTATGAAGGCATAATATGTAAGATAATGGAAGCCTCTCAATGGAGAGGTAGTAATCACACCTAAGTATATCATACATTATTTCAAAATCATCATCTTCTAAATCTGTTATAAACATCATAAAATAAATTCCTTATAATCATTAATATTTTTGATATTTTATTATGATAATATAACAACTATTATCAACATCCATTCCATAAAATGGGTAATGGAAGTATCATTCATGTGTAATTGTGAACTATAACCACCACATAGTGATATGATTTATCTTCCATCATAATATCTCATAGATGGTTATAATAATGTATAATTTAATATATTTTATATTTAAGGAATAAATATTATTACTGAATGTCATTTTTTTTATATTTCGTTGATTTTTTAAATATTAAATGAAATCCATGTTCATTTTTATGTATGGACTACTGTATCTATGACTATTTGAATTCATATTTTATATAATATTTTTAATGATGGTTTTAAAAATGTATTTAACTAATATTTATGACATTAATATAATGATCATTAGTCCTTATTTTATGCCACTATGATCAAGATGTGTGGAACATAACATCCAAAGAGAAATTAACATAAAAACTAAGAATTTAACTCTTAAAATGAATGTGATAATTAGTGATGGTTAATGAATAGATGATAAAACGTTATATGTAAAACATATATGGTATTACAATTATGAATATAGTATTTAATTTCAATAAAAATAAAAATAAACTTATTTTAAATGAGGTAAAAAAAACCTTATGAACCTTGTTCTACTTGAGGTAAGGTTTTCTCATCTCAGGATTTTTAATGATACATATATCTCATTGACAGCCATTTTCATTCATATAGCACATATAATAACACATTGACATGTTTGAGCATGAATAAATTCATATTTATGGTATTTATAGTTTCATTAGATTTTATTTATGTTTTACAGGTTATGATTCAAATGTTTTCAAATTATTATGGGTTTTGGGTTTCAATCTATATATTTTCCGTGGTTTATTATTGATAAAATTTCAATGAATAAATTATGTGATATATGTATCAGAAATTTTAATTTTTTCATTTTATATAGTAATTTATATAAATAACATGTTTTTAAATCATTATATTCACTCTAATTACTTAAAATTATGAAATAATATTTTTAAGGAATATAATATTTTTTCCATTCTATCAAGAATTATTTTCTTCAATGTCGATATTTTCATTGAAATATTTTGAATAATGCTTATTCTATTATCCAATTATTTAACAATGTAATTTTTACCCATTTTTTATATTCTAGAAATAAAATTATATTGAATGTTCCTCTCATTTTCCAAACAAGATACTTTTACTAATTATCTGAACAATTTAATTATTTTAACATTTACCGATTGAATGGATTTTCCCAAAAAACATGAAAATAATATTCATTAAAGATTACATTAAATTTTCCTATGGTTATTTTCATCGAATTTCTAAATGGTTATATATTAGGATAATGATTCCTTGATGAAACCTATTTTCCATTCAATGGTTTCTTCTGATATGAATTGATAACTATTTTGATGATCATATAGAATACATATGAATTAGTATTTATTATGTTATAAGTGGGTATAGATTATACCTATAATAAAAAATATAATACATAATTTTAATGAGACTAAAGGCCACACATGAGGTCATCCCATGCCGGATAAAAGGTACATGACAGGTTATACCATGTGTATAGTGGGTGCACTGGTGGTTATCCTATGACCAACATGTGATGAATTTCTTAGTAAATATTTATAACTAATGATTTATATGATTATAATTGCTGAAAAATATTTTTTCACTTTCAATGTAGCATTCTCAAGATTATGTTTTGATCGCATGGATCATAATCATTGATTTCTCTATGATTCATTTCTTCTGACTTTCCAAATCATTTTCCTTGATTACGATCTCTGAGTTTCTAGGATATATTTACAAATTTTAATCTCATGTTCTAAAAAATTTATATTCTTATTTGTTGGTCGGAGTGGACACTCAAGAGGGGGGGTGAATTGAGTTCCAATTAAAATTTCTGTTAAAAATAATTTCAATTAAAATCCCCCAATTTCAAAAAGAAATTAAACTGTAGTGAATTTATATAGATTATAAAGGTTCAATTAGTTTCTCAAAGATTGATTAATTCTCAGTTAACTTAATCTTATGATTAAATTAACTTTTGAAACTAACTTACTGATTTATAACAAATATAAACACTTGCGAATTTAATTATCAAAGTAGCTTTGAAGAAAGATTATATTTCCAAGTAATAGCAGCGGAATATGAAATAAATATGTATAGTATGGATATAGAGTATAACTACAAACACAGAGAATTAACCAAGAGGTTCAGTATCAAGCCGAGACTTAGTCCTCTCAAAAGTTTATATAAAAATGATCCACACCCTGGATCGGGGTTAACAACAGTGAACACACTGTCCACTGTCCAGGTCACAAGACCTCTACCACAGTTCTTCGTGGGAAAACAAACAACAGCTGCCAGCTGTCTAGGTCACAAGACCTCTACCACTATCCACAGTGGGAAATGAAGTGTAAAAGGATTTGTTGAGGATTTACAGATCCTCCAGTGAAAGTACAGGAGTCAGTGTGTGTGTTTAATACAGCAGATAACACACACTGCTCAAAATGTAGAAAACTAAAACACAGTAGAGCAAGAGATAGAAAGAAGAAGGTTTAGAGTGCTCTATAGTGTTGGCAGATCAGTTCTGGACTCGTAGGAATGAGTGACTTGAAGCTTTGGTCCTTTTTCTGTAAGTTGACACTAAAACAGAGTGTCGTGATTTCCAGACTTCCAGATGTTCAAGTGATCAGCTTCTTTGAGTTTGAGTGCTTCACAGCATGGCTTTTTGGAGACGGTTCTTTCAGTCGGTTCACTTGAGACTCTTTTGTTCTTCAGAATGAATGCTCAAGAGTTCTTATTTTTGTGTATATGCGCATCTCCTTCTCAGTTGTAGATGTTAGACTCTTCCATTCATCCTTTTTCTTGAATGATTCTCTCTTATTTTTATACTCCTCCATATATGCCCTTTTTGTTCACCCGAGGCCGACAAGATAAATAGTCTTGAGTTACACGTGCAATCTTCCTCGTACATTGTATTATTTCTTGATATGTCTGCAAATATCAATAAATAATGTTAGGTGTATTAATTTGTCTAGACATGACCGTTAGATTAGTATTAATCAAATTGGTAAAGAAAAAAGTAGAAATATAATAATAATAGACTGGTCGAGAATGTATGTCACTGTGGACTTCAACTGTGGTCTTCCAACTGTGGACTTCCTTCTGACTGCTGACTTCAACAAAAGGCTTGCTGTCTGTAGGCTTGAAATGGTAGCTTTTACTTCATGTAACTGTAGCCTCTCTAACTGTAAACTTGTAATATCAAATTTGTGGAACTGTAACCTTTATCAACTGTAGACCTCGATCATCAGTAGACTTAGTCGACAGACGCTGTCTAACTGTAACCTTGACTGTAGGCTTATGACTGTAGACTTGTTCGACTGTGAACTTGAGAAGAGAAAACATTGAACAGAAGTCTTGCAACTGTGACCTTCGTCTGTGAGCTTTGACAATAGATAGCGGTAGACTCGTGACTGTAAGCTTGTATTAGTCTTCGACTGTAACCTTGTAACTGTGAACTTATTGCAACAGTAACTTAAGGTGACAGTTAGCTATAACTGTGACTTTGAAAAGAAAACTTTGACTGTTGGCTAACAATACCAAACTTATGTAAATGCTACTGTAAGCTGTTACAGTAAAGTTATGAGAGTAGGAATATGAACTGTTTAGAATAAAATACGTTTAAGCATAGAATAATAAGATTAATGCAAGGTTTTAATATATCATAATCAATGGTTAAGCATGATTTGGGATTATCAAAACAGGTGATTCCAACAATCTCCCCCTTTTTGATAATCACAAATTATGCCAGTATGGAATGAAATATAGATGTATCAGAGAGAAGTGTGCAAAACACAGTATTAGCAATATGAGCACAAAAATTAGGTATATTCCTCAAGGATTTCTCCCTCTTTGTATAGGTTCATTTCTCCCCTGAGTTTTCCCTATTTCTTCCTATTTCTCCCCCTTTGTGATTAACAAAAAGAAAGACAGAGAGAGAGAAAATAAACATTGTATTAAGAATGAGTACAGTACATGACCCAAAACGTGAATACATGATCCCTATCAAAAAAAAAACATAAACAGACTCAATCCTCTTCATCTGTAGGTAAGGGATCTTTTCCTTTGGAGGAAGAAGATGGAGCAGTAGGTGAAAGATCAACAGGCTGAGGAATTGCAGCAGGAATGTCTGGAGGGGCATCAACAGATGCTCCTGAAGGCCTGTAGTGAGTAGCTTGCCGAGGTATCAGTGGTCTAAGGCTTCTGAGGGCATCAGCAGGAGATATTACTGAAGAACAACTGGGGTTGGAGACAGGTAGGGCAGGAGGAAATATAACAGGTGTGCAGTCCACATGAAGAAAAGGTAGGAGCAGATTTCTGAAATCCATGATGATGATTCCTCCTCTGTCCATGGCAGATAAGAAGTCATTTTTGTTTTCCAAGAATTTATCCAAAGCCGGGGTCAACTCTCGTAGCTTGCTAACTTGTTCTTTGAAAGCTTGAGTTACAGGAGGCAGCTTCATAGTTTCTAGCATGAGCTTGAAGTGATGGTTCAACTGATGCTTGGTGAAAATCTGATCAAAGTAATGATCCACTTTACTTTTGATGGCCTCCTGAGAAGCAGTAGCAGCCTGCAGGTGATCACGAACAAAGCCACTGACTTCTCTTGTAGTAGCAAGGATCTGTAGGTCTGATGTGTCATTTGCACGGGCCTGAGTAAGCTCTTCTCTGAGCAGGCTTCTAAACTTCTCAAGGTCCACAGGAGAGCTAGATGAAGGAAGGGACTTGACTGAGAATGCCACTGTTTCCTTGAAAGACTGAGTCAGATTTCCAATCACTTTCTGAATGACAGCATCCTGATTGCTAAAGTGTTCTTTTACTGATTTCTTGAAAGCCTCAAATACTTCCACAAACTGCTTGACCACTTCTTTGATGTATCAAATCTCACTGGCCACTTGTGTATGAGAACTGCTCAGGGCAGTTAAAGAAGCAACTGATTGTCTGAGGGCCACTACTGCTCCAGTCCAGCTTTCAATTTGAGTGTGGCACACTTTCATTTCATCCATCACTTCTTTGATTGGACTTCCCACAACACATCCTAGAGATAATTCTAAGGATTGTTCTATATTTTTCAGCTCATCAAAAAGACTGGTTTTCAATTCAGCAACAGACTGTCTGATGGTCTCCTTCATTTCATTCTTTAAGGATTCAAGGTCTTCCTTGGTGGCCAATCTTTCAGTTTCTAACACTGGAGAGCTGTTAGTTAGGATAACTGGATTTCTTGGTGGTTGGTTTTCCTCATCTGAATCCTCATAATTGAGTCCTAACACCATGTATCCTGGATCTGAGGTCCATCCTTCTATATCATACAGTACAGAGACTGAACCAAAACGCTCCCCCTCACTTGGAGCTCCTTCCTGAACATTTTCTACTATCTGCTCGACTCTGGGTAACTCTAAGTGCTCTTCTGTAGCTCTAGCAGGTTCCATATTTGCTTCCTCTGTAGGTTCACCAGTGAGGTTAGCCTCCCTCTCTGTTGGGTCATCAACCACTTCCATGACAACAGTAGTAGAGACCACTCCTGCTTCCTGGTCAGACACTGACTTGTCTGTATACCCTATCAGAGGGCTCATACTAAGTTCTTCTACAACAGTTTCTTGATTTTCATTTGAAGTTATAGCCTCTTCTGTTTCAACTGTATTATCCTCGTCAGAGGTGTCCTTGACAAAATATTGAGATTCTTCTTCTTCTTCTTCTGTAGACTCAGTCTCACTGTCTCTTAGAACAGGTTCTCTACTAGGTAGTTCTTTTGGAGGGATTGCTGCTCCAAACGTCACTTTCCTGACAGGACTGTGAGTAGTATCAGGATAACTCCCTTCATCAATTGGGGTGTTCTCTCTTGCAGAGTTACCAACTACTACAGTCTGTTCATCATCTGAGTATACAGGTTCAGGCTCATCAGGCTTTAAGCCTGGATCTCTCCTATCTCTCGGTCTAGAGGGATGAGTAGAAGGGCTAAATTTCTCATAGATTCTCTCCTCATCATTCACCCATGATTTCTTCCAGGGATTCCAATTTATCTTCATGAATTTGCAGATTACATTCGAGATACATACACTGTTCTTTGCCACTATCAACTCTTCCTGGCTTCCAGCTGCACCTTTCACTTTCAACATAACCGAAATGAGTTTAGCATGGAACAAGGCACTTGATTTTGAGCTTGCATTTATCATGTCCTCCATCTGAGCCATCAGCAACCTACAAAGGTTGACCTTCCTTCCATGTTTTAATAAGTACATAAAGTAAATATCCTGGTGCTTCAGAGTTGCAAAATCTCCTCTTCTAGGACTCGGTACATGCTGAATAAACTTAAACAGAAGCATGTCCTCTCCACTCATTTCAGCAGCAATAATCATTCTTACTGTTCCATTGCCTGTCAATTCTTCCAGAGCCGTCTCATGATCAAATATTCTACTATTTGGAGGAGCCGCTCCAGAATAGTAGTTGTAAATACCCTCATGGGGAACTCTTAAACATGCAGCCCATTCAACGGATGAAAAACTGACCTCATTGCCGTTTACTCTGGATACCAGTCTATGTAGATCATCCTCTTCCTCGAACTGTAGATATTCATAGAATTCATTCACCAGCTTCGGGTAGTACGGTCCATTATTTTTTGCGAAACATTCGGTCCATCCTTGCTCATTAAGCACTGCCAGTACTAATGATCTGCTCGATAAAATCCACTCTTCACTTAGCTCCTTCTCAGAATCTATTTCTCTCTTAGTCAGATGTGGATTAACAGGTCTTATCGAGGCGTTCCCGGTGCCACTGGATTCGACTCGAGTCCTCTTTGGCATTGGTGAATCTTCATTGACAGCCGGGGGTCTCTTTGTTCTGGCCATTGGAACTGAATGAGGTTTCGAGGTTCGGTTGAAGGTTTAGGGTTTAGGACTTGAGAGAGCAAGGGTTGAGATGAGTGGATTGAGATATGTTCGATGTTCTAAGTTTTATCATTTAGGGATTTAGAAATAAAAAGAATAAAGAAAAGAAACGGTTCGAATTCCCGCAAAAATACAATAAGGTTAAACAGCGAAACAGCCTACAGAGAGATGTAACAGTGAGGTACACCGGTGAGGTCTAACTGTGAGGTTTCAACTGCGAGGTTTCAACTGTGAGGTTTCAACTGCGAGGTTTCAACTGTGAGGTTTCAACTGTGAGGTTTCAACTGTGAGGTTTCAACTGTGAGGTTTCAACTGTGAGGTTTCAACTGTGAGGTTTCAACTGTGAGGTTTCAACTGTGAGGTTTCAACTGTGAGGTTTCAACTGTGAGGTTTCAACTGTGCTATAATTAATCATACCTAACTCATGTTTGATGTAACTTAATCTCTCAGAATTCAAAGGCTTCGTAAAAATGTCAGCTAACTGATGTTCAGTGCCAATGAACTCAAGAGTGATATCACCTTTTTGATAATGATCCCTCAGAAAGTGATGTCTCACATCAATATGTTTTGTCCTAGCATGAGATACTGGATTTTTAGAAATGTTAATAGCACTTGTATTGTCACACCTTATAGAGACATGTTTGAATTGATATCCATAGTCTAGTAAAGTGTGTTTCATCCACAAGATTTGTGCACAACAGCTACCAGCAGCTATATACTCAGCTTCGGCAGTAGACAATGCAACAGAATTCTTCTTCTTACTACACCAAGATACTAGTGACTTGCCTAAAATGTGACATGTTCCAGAGGTGCTCTTTCTATCTAACTTGCAGCCAGCAAAATCAGCATCAGAATAACTTAATAAATCAAATGATTGTCCTTTTGGATAAAATAATCCCAAATTGGGAGTATGTTTTAGAAATTTGAAAATCCTTTTAACAGCAGTCAAATGAGACTCTTTTGGATTGGCTTGAAACCGAGCACACATGCATACACTGAACATGATGTCCGGTCTACTGGCAGTAAGGTACAGTAGACTACCTATCATACCTCTGTAATTGGTTTGATCCACTGGTTCACCAGTTTCATCACTGTCCAACTTGCAAGTGGTGCTCATAGGTGTGTCACTACCTTTGGTGTCAGCCAAAGAAAAACGTTTTAGAAGATCTTTAATATATTTACTTTGGTTCAAAATAATACCATTTTTATTTTGAAAGATCTGAAATCCAAGGAAAAATTTGAGTTCTCCCATTAAACTCATTTCAAACTCATTTTTCATTATTTTTGAAAAATCAACACATAAAGAATTTTTAGAAGATCCTAAAATAATATCATCCACATAAATTTGTACTATTAAGACATCTTTAGAAATCCATTTAGTAAAAAGAGTAGGATCAGCTATCCCTTTAGTAAATCCTTTCGAAATAAGAAAAGAGCTGAGCCTATCATACCAAGCTCTTGGAGCTTGCTTTAAACCATATAAAGCTTTAGATAGTTTAAAAACATGATTAGAAAAATGGGGATTTGTAAAACCAGGAGGTTGTTCCACAAATACATCCTCAATTATATATCCATTTAGAAAAGCACTTTTAACATCCATTTGATATAGTTTGAAATTCAGATGAGCAGCATAAGCAAGTAATATCCTAATGGCCTCTAGTCTAGCCACGGGTGCAAAGGATTCCTCATAGTCTATTCCTTCTTCCTGACTATACCCTTGTGCAACTAGCCTAGCTTTGTTTCTGATTATATTACCAAACTCATAAACTTTTTTTCTAAACACCCATTTAGTGCCTTTGGTAAGAGTGTCTTTAGGTCTTTCCACTAATTCCCAAACTTTGTTTCTTTCAAACTGATTTAGTTCTTCTTGCATAGCCATTACCCAGAATTCATCACTGATAGCATCATTGACATTTTTGGGTTCAAGCTGTGAAAGAAAAGCTTGATGTTCAACCTGATTTCTTAGAGAAGCTCTAGTTTGTGTTCCTCTATCAAGATTACCAACAACAGCATCTAAAGGATGATTCTTTAGAATCCTAGTTGATTTGGTAAAGGTTGGACTAGAGATTTCAGGTTCATTTATAGGTTCGGGTTCCACAGAGGAAGATTCTGGAAAAAGTCCAGAACTGGATGTTTTTATTACAGGTTCTTTAGATTTGTCATTTAGGTCCAGAACAGATAAGTCTTCTTCAACATCTTCAAGAAAAGTTTTAGACTCATGTGGATCAGTCTCATCAAACTTGATGTGAACAGATTCTTCCACACATTTGGTTTTCTTATTGAACACTCTATAGGCTTTACTAGATATAGAGTAACCCAGGAAAATTCCTTCATCACTTTTTGGAGCAAATTTATCAAGATTATCTTTAGTATTCAGAATAAAGACTTTGCAACCAAAAACTCTAAAGTAATTAACCTTAGGCTTCCTATTATTCCACAACTCATAAGGGGTTTTCTTAAGAACCGGTCTAATCAAGACTCTATTAATAACATAGCAGGCTGTATTTACAGCTTCAGCCCAAAAGTAAACAGGAAGGTCATATTCATTAAGCATTGTCCTTGCAATTTCTTGCAGGGTTCGGTTTTTTCTTTCCACTACACCATTCTGTTGAGGTGTCCTAGGAGCAGAAAAATTGTGGGTATAGCCATTGTGTGAACAGTAAGATTCAAATTATTTATTCTCAAACTCATGGCCATGATCACTCCTCAAGGACTTAATCTTAAGTCCACTAAGATTTTCTACAGACTTAGAGTATTTAACAAAGGAAGAGCAGGCGTCACTTTTGTGAGCTAGAAAGTATGCCCAAGTATATCTAGAAAAGTCATCTACAAGAACATAAACATAGTGCTTCCCATTTAGACTTGAAATTCTTGATGGTCCAAACAAATCCATGTGAACCAGTTCAAGTGGTTGAGAAGTTGAAACTTCTTTCTTTGGTTTAAAAGAAACTTTGTGTTGTTTTCCCTTTTGACAGGGATTACACACTTTGTCATTTGGGAATTCAAGCTTAGGTAGGTCTCTAACTAGGTGTTTCTTAGAGAGTTTTCTAAGTGAGTGAATGTTGCAGTGTCCTAATCTCCTATGCCACAGCCAAGACTCTTTATGAAAAGCATTTAAGCAAGTAACATTATGTTTAGCTAAAGTGTTTAAGTCAACAGCATAAACATTTTCATTTCTTAAGGCAGAAAATATTAAAGCATTTTTGGAATTATAAACATCACAAGAATTGTTTTCAAACATGACATTAAAACCATCATCACACAATTGAGAAATGCTAAGTAGGTTGTACTTAAGTCCATCAACAAATAAAACTTTGGAAATTAATACTGTGTCAGTGTTACCAATCTGGCCTAAGCCGATGATTTTTCCTTTTGAGTTATCACCAAAAGTGACATATCCTCCATCAACCTTTATTATGCTTTTGAAGCACGAATAGTCCCCAGACATGTGTCTTGAACATCCACTGTCTAAGTACCATACCTTCTTGTAATTGATTTTCAAACAGATTTCCTACAAAACAGATTAGACAGGAAATGACTTTGGTACCCAAGTTTTCTTGGGTCCAGATATGTTAGCAATCAAGGATTTAGGTACCCAGATTTGTTTTATGGGTCCCATACAATTAATAGATCTAACAGATTTAGAGAGATATACTTTATTTGATCTACAACTATTTAAATAACCAGTTGAGGCATACGAATTTTCAAAACTGGAACTAGCAGGATTTTTTCCAGACTTGATAAATCGGGTTTTAGTAAACTGTCTTTGTCCAGGTTGGTATCCCAAGCCAGTAGCATACTTAGGTGCAACTTGCTTTCCTAGCAGTTGGGTTAGAGTATCATTTCCATTTGTGAATGTTTCTATGTCCTTTCTAAGTTATTCATTAGATAGTTTCAGTTCTGTATTCTCCTTTAATAATTGAACATTTTTCTCTTTTTCTACATCAAGTGCAGACTTGACACTTGCAGTAAGAGCATGTTGTTTCTTTAAAGACTTGTATTTATCCTTTAGTTCATTACACGTTTCTTCCAGCATATTACAGTATTCAATTAATTCATCTTTAGACATATTTTCAGAATCAGAACCAGATTCTGCTTCACCTTCAGAATAATAAGAGTTTAAAGTGGGAGTGTCTAAGGTTACCTCAGATGTGTTTGTCATGAAACACATATTAGCACGATTTCTTTCAGAATCACTGGACTCTGATTCACTTGTGCTGTCTTCTGAAGCACTCCAGGTGGCCTTCATATCTTTCTTATAATTCTTGTCATTGTACTCATATTTCTTCTTGAATTTTAACTTAGGACAGTCGGCTTTGATGTGTCCTTTCCTTTTACATTCATAGCAAACTATGTCTTCTTCTTTATCAGTTTTCTTCCAATCTTTCTTCCACTTACTTTGTCTATCATACTTACCCTTGTAGTTTGGTTTTCTGAAGAACTTCTTCTTCCTATAGAACTTCTTGAATCTCCTTGCTATTTGTGCCATCTCGGCATCACTGTCAGAATCTAAGTCTTCACTAGATGAGCTTTCAGTTTGTATATGCACTTTCTCCTTGTCTTTGCTCTTTGATGCAGTAGACTTAAAAGCTACAGATTTTCGTTTTGGTTCCTCATCTTCCTCTTTATTTACCTTGAACTCTTCTTCGTACATCATCAGCTTACCAATTAACTCCTTGACAGGCAAAGTTCCAATATCACAAGATTCTCTAATTGAAACGGATGTGCCTCTCCATCTGTCAGGCAGACATCTCAATAATCTCATGATTTTCTCCTTTGCTGGAACAATCTTTCCGAGTGAGCTCATTGTGTTGACTATCTCATTAAACCTGAGATACATATCAGAAATAGGTTCATCAGCTTTCATCTTAAAGTTATCGTATTTGATAGTATAAGTATTTAACCGCATTTCCTTGACATTAGTTGTTCCTTCATGAGAAACAGCTAAGGTGTCCCAGATTTCAAAAGCAGTTTTACATGCAGAAATTCTATTGAACTCCTCATCTCCGAGAGCACAGTAGAGAGCATTCACAGCCTTACAATTATTATTGTAAGCTACCTTAGTAGGTTCATCCCAAGTTATTCTTTCAGTTTCTGGAATCTTGTATTGAGACTATATAGCAGTCCAAATATCAAAACCCATACTTTCCAAATGAATTTTCATTTTGAGCATCCATTGGGCATAATTTACACCATTAAAGAAGGGTGGCCTATTAGTAGCAGCACCTTCTAGTCTATTATCCATAAGGAAATTTTAGAAGATGTTTTAAAGAGATAAAATTTAGAACTAACAGAAATTTAAGAACTTTTAGATAAAACTACAATCACAGTTTAAAAACAGAGAGTTAAAATAAAACTTTGAGCAAGTATAACAGAGATAAACACATCCTCTGATACCAAATGTTGGTCGGAGTGGACACTCAAGAGGGGGGGGGGGGGGGGTGAATTGAGTTCCAATTAAAATTTCTGTTAAAAACAATTTCAATTAAAATCCCCCAATTTCAAAAACAAATTAAACTGTAGTGAATTTATATAGATTATAAAGGTTCAATTAGTTTCTCAAAGATTGATTAATTATCAGTTAACTTAATCTTATGATTAAATTAACTTTTGAAACTAACTTACTGATTTATAACAAATATAAACACTTGCAAATTTAATTATCAAAGTATCTTTGAATAAAGATTATATTTCAAAGTAATAGCAGCGGAATATGAAATAAATATGTATAGTATGGATATAGAGTATAACTACAAACACAGAGAAATTAACCAAGAGGTTCAGTATCAAGCTGAGACTTAGTCCTCTCAAAAGTTTATATAAAAATGATCCACACCCTGGATCGGGGTTAACAACAGTGAACACACTGTCCACTGTCCAGGTCACAAGACCTCTACCACAGTTCTTCGTGGGAAAACAAACAACAGCTGCCAGCTGTCCAGGTCACAAGACCTCTACCACTATCCACAGTGGGAAATGAAGTGTAAAAGGATTTGTTGAGGATTTACAGATCCTCCAGTGAAAGTACAAGAGTCAGTGTGTGTGTTTAATACAGCAGATAACACACACGGCTCAAAATGTAGAAAACTAAAACACAGTAGAGCAAGAGATAGAAAGAAGAAGGTTTAGAGTGCTCTATAGTGTTGGCAGATCAGTTCTGGACTCGTAGGAATGAGTGACTTGAAGCTTTGGTCCTTTTTCTGTACGTTGACACTAAAACAGAGTGTCGTGATTTCCAGACTTCCAGATGTTCATGTGATCAGCTTCTTTGAGTTTGAGTGCTTCACAGCATGGCTTTTTGGAGACGGTTCTTTCAGTCGGTTCACTTGAGACTCTTTTGTTCTTCAGAATGAATGCTCGAGAGTTCTTATTTTTGTGTATATGCGCATCTCCTTCTCATTTGTAGATGTTAGACTCTTCCATTCATCCTTTTTCTTGAATGCTTCTCTCTTCTTTTTATACTCCTCCATATATGCCCTTTTTGTTCACCCGAGGCCGACAAGATAAATAGTCTTGAGTTACACGTGAAATCTTCCTCGTACATTGTATTATTTCTTGATATGTCTGCAAATATCAATAAATAATGTTAGGTGTATTAATTTGTCTAGACATGACCGTTAGATTAGTATTAATCAAATTGGTAAAGAAAAAAGTAGAAATATAATAATAATAGACTGGTCGAGAATGTATGTCACTGTGGACTTCAACTGTGGTCTTCCAACTGTGGACTTCCTTCTGACTGCTGACTTCAACAAAAGGCTTGCTGTCTGTAGGCTTGCAATGGTAGCTTTTACTTCATGTAACTGTAGCCTCTCTAACTGTAAACTTGTAATATCAAATTTGTGGAACTGTAACCTTTATCAACTGTAGACCTCGATCATCAGTAGACTTAGTCGACAGACGCTGTCTAACTGTAACCTTGACTGTAGGCTTATGACTGTAGACTTGTTCGACTGTGAACTTGAGCAGAGAAAACTTTGAACAGAAGTCTTGCAACTGTGACCTTCGTCTGTGAGCTTTGACAATAGATAGCGGTAGACTCCTGACTGTAAGCTTGTATTAGTCTTCGACTGTAACCTTGTAACTGTGAACTTATTGCAACAGTAACTTAAGGTGACAGTTAGCTGTAACTGTGACTTTGAAAAGAAAACTTTGACTGTTGGCTAACAATACCAAACTTATGTAAATGCTACTGTAAGCTGTTACAGTAAAGTTATGAGAGTAGGAATATGAACTGTTTAGAATAAAATACGTTTAAGCATAGAATAATAAAATTAATGCAAGGTTTTAATATATCATAATCAACGGTTAAGCATGATTTGGGATTATCAAAACAGGTGATTCCAACATTATTAATGTTATATATGACCATTTACAAAAATGTCGGATATTTACCTTTAATAATAATTTGATTCCATTTTTTTATCTTTCATATTCCATAGATATGAAAAAAAATTTGTGGGATATATTTATGAAGTGAAGAATATGAGTCAAACGTTGAGGGTGATATTAGAGATCTTCATGAAATAATATGATAATGTATCTAGTTTCTGAAGACACAAAGACTTTATTACAATATATGTTTATTATTTCGAGACATATTTAATATTTCTATAAAATGAAATAATATTGAAGTATGAAATGTTTTTTCAACTCACATACTGATAAATGAGTGAAGTGAAGTGCAATTCTCCACATTCACCCCGATCATCTAATGTGAGTTTTGGATGTGGGGTCCTAGAATAATTTCAAATCAATATTTAATCATTTGAATATGTTGTTTTGGATATTTAGAGGCTACATTATCAATTTTATTTTTGTGGATTTTAAAATGGTATAATGGTCAACATGTATGCACTCTTTAGTTATTTCCATGAGTTTTTTCTATATTCTTCATAAGGAAACATCTTATATTTAAGTTAATGAAATGAATCTAAATGGGTTTTTCAAAAAATGAAGAATTCATTCAAACAAAAAGGACATATGAGTTTCACATAAATGAGTGGTGAAAATCTAGAATATACATATTATATTCAATTCATCTATTTCCCTTCAAATGATGTCAGAGTTTTCCTCATCTTCGTTTAGTTGATATTTCATAAGATCTTCTTCAAAAATTAATTTCCAAAAAAAATATTTCAAGAGAATCTAAAACAATTTTAATATATTCAAATATATATTGTATTTCATTATTTTGGTTAGTTATTGATGATTATTATTTTTCTTTGAATACCAATTACATGGGATAAAATAATTTGGTAGATGGTAGAGTACCTAGTCTGTCTTGATAATGATTTTTACGTGCTTATCAGTATGAAGTTATCTTTGGAACATATAAAATAATGTGAGGGAATTTATACCTAAGAAATATATTATTTTGAGGTCTATATTATCAATTATTCTTATATAAAAGACTACCGTGGTTTTTGATAATTGATTTTCCATTATATGGAGTAAGGGTTTATGATTTAGTAGACCAAGGTAGTGTTATCCTAACCTATATAGAACATGACTAAAAATATATGGACTGTTTGTGTCCAAATTTTATATGGGATACATAAATTTTTGATGAGTACCGTCTATTATTAAGAAAGAATTAGTTTGTAAGCAAGTCTAATAATATAATCCTGATTCAGAATAATTTTTAAATTATAAAAAATCTTATTATTTTGGAGTATTAAATATTTAACAAAATATAGACTTCTTGTAATTACTAATATATATATATATTCTTTATAATATAAATATATATATATTTTCTTAAAACATTATATGTTAAATTGAAATAATATTAAAATAATAATTAATAAAATTTATTTCTAGAATATGGTTTATACCGCATATTATGATACTAGTCATCATTATCACAAAAGCCTTTTCCCTTGTACATTTATGTCAATTTTAATTGAGATTCATATTTTTATTGTCCTACCTACCATATACATACAGGTTAGTAGTCCTAGACTATGGCCCAATGGGCCATTAAGCATCTCTAATATGAATTATATCAACTTTTTTGGTTTTTTGATAACCATATAGATAATTTAAATGGATGTGGATATTTATATCATTATCATAGCGAGGGACTTAATTTGTGTTGTTCACTTGATAACCATTTGGAGGAAAACCATTTGAATATTTCCTTATTAATATAGGGTTGAACTACATAGATTCATTTTTGGTAGTTATTACCATTGAGAAGACCTTCATGGATTGTTTATATTTTTTAATATAGAATACCTCCATGATTTTTGATTTAGGGAGGAATTTTAGTGGGTTTTACTGATTTCCATAAATATAAAATTCATAGTTTCCAATTATTTATCATTTTTATGGGGGGGGGGGTTAATTTCAAATATTCATTTCAACTTTGGGTGGACGTCTACTTATATATCTATATGATGTCTCTCCAGAGATATTTTATATCTTATAATGTGGTGAAAATCCAATCCATTAAATCATTTAATTATAGGGAGGGCCTCCATAGTGGGTACTTTAGTGTGCACCCATAAAACACTTTGGATGAACATTTGGGGATAAAATCCAAATTATTTATCATTATCCCTTACTAATGTGAGATCTAGAGAATAAATAATCAAACAAATTTTCATTGTGACTGGAGGTTTCATAACCAAGATGATATTTAATCGTCATTGAATATCCATTAAATATGATGTCAATATTTTAGTGTGATATAAGTAGTAGGGGTGTAAATATTCCCTTAGGAATCACTATTTAGGTACCACAATGTAGCTCTCCTATATTACACATTCAAGGTGTTTTGGGTCTAAGATTCTCTATTTGATTCCATAGACAATAAAGATGTGTTGTGTAAATGAACGTGGTTATTAGGATCCCCATATAAAACTCTTAAGTCTCAAAAAATGGATACCTCTTAACAAGCCATCCTCCTTAGTTAATAATTCTGAATCGCGGGTTTGTTTACTAAATTATTTATTTTTTAATAGTTTCTAATATATTGAGTTATGGTGATGGTCGAACTGACAATGATTGGTATAATATTTAGGGGGAGGCATTTATCATGAAGTATTTAAGTGTTTGATATCTATCTTGACCTACCATATGTAAATAACCAAGGTGTTAGATCAGTCCACAGAAAGGTTCCTAACATTATTGAACATGGAAAGAGGGTTCACCTACATCCAACTCAGATTTCATTATGATGATTAGCCATTTGGTTTAGCATCTGGATAATTTCATGAGCCACATCTAATTTGTTAATGGAGTTCATGTGATTGTACAAAGAAAAATGGAATTTACTAAATGTAATTGATGGTTATGGATTATTTCTAATTCCATTGGGTATTTTAAATTCATAAGAGTCAATGAGGAGAAATCATATTCCCTTGGATCCATCTATTAGAGATTATTTAGAATTTGGGTTTTCCTATTATTTTCTCCAACCTATCTAGGGAAAATATTACTATATATATGATTATCATATATTCCATTGATATTTGATAAAAAATTATTATAATAAATAGACATGGAACACATCAAAGATGAATCACATATATGATTTGAGTTTTAATCTATCTCTTTCATGTGTAATAGATTTTTTGTTAGGTTAACAATTTTTTCTAGAATATTTAAAAATATATTTTACCTTATTTTAGTCTCACTTTATAGAGGTGGGTTATAGTGACCCATGCATAAAAAATATGTATATTACATCATTTTATATGAATACACTATAAATTATAATTGTGCATGCCCTATGTCCATTCATGTGTAACGTCTTGGGAAACCTAGAAACAAAATCCTATATGTTGGTGAAAAATCTTCAACATCTTTCATAATGATCTCCTCATTTATCACACACACATATATAATTAATTTATATCATGGGGAAAGGAAATATAAGAAAGGGGTGATCTCAAATGCCCAGCAAGGGTAAATAAGGGAGATATGTAAGCATAATTATGATAATAAGGGTATAAAACCATGATCATGATAATAGAACATAAAACCCTTCATAAAAAATATCATATACATGAATCATCGAATAAATCATGATAGTTTATAAGGTGTGAATCATAAAGTAATAAATAACACGAGGCATGAAAGCATAAAATAGGAATAAAACATGGGATTGTGGAAGCCACATTAACATATAATATGATTTCCATAGTAGGAAAGGCATTGTTTCCAAGACCATCTTGGTTGTATGGGTTCACTCCACATACTTTCTTAGTAGTCATGGTTCACTCCCATGGACATATTATTAACCTTATTTTAATACTCATACCATATTGCTTGTCATGATTCACTCCCATTGTCACATTAGTAGCATGAGTTATCTCATAATACTATATTGGTACACATGGTTCCATCCCATGACCATCAAAAAAGTCAAGTCTAATTCTCAATACCATCTTAGTCTATCTCATGAGATATAAATATTTATCCAATTCATTATATAGAGATATGGGTCCCAACTTTCTCTTAGTCAAATCAAAAATACTATTTACAAAGAATCACAGGCAAACATATCTTAACACATGCAATTAAATAGGTATCATAATCAAGTAAACATGTCATAACTTGTTAAAATGATACAGGTTTCATAATAATTTCATCTGAAGTACTACTTGTGAAAGATAAATGGATTTCCTAAAAATATAACATATGAAAGAGATGCAGATTTCATAAACAAAAGACTTGTTAAATAGAAATATGTTTTATAAAGACAATGACATAAAAAATAACACATTTATTGAAATTAGATGAATGAAACATTTAGATAATTTACTAGAAGTGCAAGTGTAACATCAAAAGATGTAATCTCAGAAGTAAAATATGTTTTAAATATATTTAAAAAAATTCTTTATGAAAATATCCTTTCTTATTTTAAAATCTATTTTTAATATATAAAACTATTTGATAATAATTTTCATAGAAAATAACTTTAAAATAGGTAAATCATAATTGATATCATTTTAAAACCATTCTCCTTGAAAAAATATAATATAAGCTTCAAAAAAACTAAAATACTATTTCATAGAATTTTTTTTAAAAAAATTATAAATAAATATTAAATATTATTTGAAAATACTTTCTATGAAAATACTATAAAAACATAAAAATAGTCTTGGAAAATGTGTTGAAATCCATTTACTGCGAAAACTTATATAATAAGATTGAAAACCTTTGGAAAACCATTTTCCTTGAAACCATATAAAAGAAGATTGAAAAGTTTTTGAAAACCATATTTCCTAAAATTCATTCAAAAAACATTTTGATAATAATGAAATTTAAATAGGAAAATAAATCGTCAAATTATTGATTAATGATAAATCCGTACATGTTGTGCAAGATCAAAACAACATTCCTTTTGCAGGGTAAAAAATATACAAAATATATTCCTTCGTAAAGCGATACGAAGATTTCCTTAAAAAATTGGTAAATTGAAAAATGGTTAAAATTTTAATTTAATGATCGTGGGATATTATTATAATGTTCTAGGAAAATTGTTTTAAAAAATGGTTTTTATGGAACATAGATTTCCGACTGATGTGAATTTAATGTCCAGCTTTCATAAAAACACTTTCTTAAGTATATTTTCTACCAAAGAGTATAAAATGGTTGACATGCCTGAACATATGTTTAATAACCATATGATAATAAATTTATTTAATATATTGGGATATTTAACATAATAATTAATTAACTAAAGCATAAATTTAAAAAATCATAAAACATAAAGATATTGTCTCTATAAACTCTTATAAAAAAAGTAATAGGGGGTTATACTCTCCATGTAAAAAAAATTAAATGAAGCCTAAAATATCATGAAATGAAATAAATTAAATATATAACATTTAAAACGAATAATATACACTTCCAAAAAAAATTTAGGTTCATAATAGAACATGATTCTCGAAGAAGGCAAATTGTGAAAAAAACATTTTTTATCGATTTGGTACCTTTTGAGAAATAAATCTCATGAAGGAATGTTCATAAAACAGATATGTTAGTATACATAAATTTATTTATAATATTTATATAATACAATAATGGATAGTATATACACCACAGAAAAGGGAAGAGTGGTGAACATAGCATGTATCCCATGGGAATAAAAATTGAGATGAAATCCCCTTACATTTAGTCATGAATCTCTTCGTAGATATTCAAACCAAATATATATTAAATTTAAATATATTATATATATTTAAAAAAAAATATTACTATATAAAAAAACATATATTTTTTTATTAAAACCTTTTATTTACCTCTTGTTAAGAATAATATGATAAGGTTTCACTTCGGGTAATATACAATTTTTTATTTGCATTCGTCTTAATTTGTTTTATCTTATGTATTTATACATTATATCATGATTTGTAGAATGAAAAAACGATATAAATATCATTTATATAAATTATATTTTAATTATTACAATCTATATAATATATAATTATGATTCATAATACCTCGTTTATGGAGACGGTAGGCCATATGAATGCGTGAATTCTATTTGCATTAAAATATTGAATTTATAATATAAATGTAAAATAAATATATGTATGTATATGTGTGTGTATATATAATTGTTATATTATAATTATTTTATCATATATATCATATATATTAACTAAAACCATACTTTATACGACCTTGTCGTGTATGAACTAGTCATATCGCTTTGAGGGGTGGTAGACCACACTTTCGAAAATGAAATTATTTTATTAATGGAATTGAAAGTAAATAATATATGTGTTGTAAAAAGGAATAAATATTCTTAAATAAATAATAATTTTATTATATGAAAAATTTAATTGGAGTTCCCATCATAATATCAACCATGTTGGGTGGTAATGAAAAAATGAATATTCATAATTTTGCGAGGCAGTAATACACCCTAAAGAAAAACAATATGTTTATTACCAATTAGATAGATGTGTGTAAGTCTAGATAGAATAATTATATGAAAAATACCCTATTAAATTGGGGATAATTTTAATGTTATATGATCATATAATAAATATAGTTGAAGGGGGTGGAGAAGGAAAATAAATTTAAGAACTTGAGAGAAGAGGTTACAACTTAATCGGGTAACTCCTTTGTTTATGCCCAAAGGCTACCTTATACTCCCTTATTTCCATGATAATATTTATAAGATAAAGGAAGAACTTATGTTAAGTGAGGTTGGATGGTATTTACCTAATATATGTGGGTTTGGAGGTGTTAGAAGATAGATAAGTGGTTTCCATTTATAGGGAAGGAAAATGACAAACTTTAAATGTTTAAAAACAAGTTAGGTGTACACGTTTTATTACTCAAAAAAATGCCATACCAAAACAAAATAAATCAATAATGGATGGTGATTTAAGAAATATTTATAGATAAATTATTTTGTACAAGTTGATAGCTTCAAAATATAATTTTTTTTGTGCCTCACAGAAGGACATGGAATTTAGTTCATTTTAGAAAATAATATTTTTTTAAATTATAAAGGATTTAATAAAAATTAATATTTTCATTATAAATTTTTTTATATAAAATCATTATAAAAATATTTTATAAGTATTTATAACTAATTATGTAATTATATATTACTGGATAGGTTTAACTATCTTGTTTAAATAAATATAACAATAAAATGATGTTTCGTAGAAAATTAGTATTTTGTGTAACATATACTTAGTCGATGTTCAACGTGATATGAATTTTTGAGTTAGTGAATATCGAGTTAAAAATTAATATTTAATTAATTATGGTAAAACATCATTTTTTCCATAATAATATTGCCTTTTATATTCAATCAGTTTTCAAATTTTTTTATAATTATTCAGTAACCTATGAATGCTCATTATATTATATTAACCATATAGTTTTATAAGTTAGTTAATATGATTAATAACAACTAATTTAACGTCTTGTATTAATATTATTATATTAAATAATAATATTTTCATAATAATATTATTTTTCGATAAACCACAGTCTTGTTTGTTATGAAGTCATCGAGGAAATTCATTGTTGTGTAAAATGCAAGCTAACCTCTCTGTTCTGTGTTAAGTATGACAATGTTTAGGTTGAGTATAGTGTATTATTAACATATTATTGCATATAACTGAATCCAAACATGGTTCTTTATTATAAAATTAACTATCATTATTGTTTCATAAAATGAGAATTTTCAAAAATGATACATTGATTCGAAAAAAATCACAAAATCTCATGGTGTTACATTCTATGACCATTCAAATGAATTTGTTCCATGAAATTTGTATGGGTTATCAAATGTATAATACTTTAATGTTTCATCCATATATTCCCACATAATAAAAATTAATACTAAATATTCCATTAAAAATTTAAATTTGGAACCATAACAGTTACCCAATGTAATAAATAACTATGTTTACATATTAAAAAGCATAGGTTGTGAGTAAATATAGGACATAAAGGAAAAGATTGAAAATATATAGGGAGTTATCAGGGTAATAAATCACAAATAAATGAATTATCAATGAAAATTATAGCACCTCAAAATCATAAATCATTTATGATTTAAAACACCATCATCTCAAAAAAGAATTATGGTATTAAGATAATAATATTTTTCATTTTTGATCATTATCCTATCATTGAGTAATTATTTTATTAATAAATATTAAAAAATATATATTATTTCATTGGTTATGCTTTTATCAATTTCTAATTCATCCACTACATCATGAAATGGATTTCCATAAATTAATTTTTATACCAAGTGTACTTAAATATATTTTAAGGATATATTAAAGCCCCTAAATGAATTAAAATTATCACTGTTTTTCTTCAACTATTCTTATATATAAATATGGTTAATACATTAATCTATAAAAATAAAAAATTATTACTATGTTTTCATCCTAAATAAGTATTCATAAAAAATAATTACACATAAACTAAGACATTGTGTAGGCCAGTGGTAGGTGTGAAACCCTTATCACCCTTCAGTCATGGGTTCAAGACCTATGGGCTTACTGGACATGAGTTGTTTTCACCTGACATAAATGATTTCCTTTTCTAAAATCACGGTAATATAATTTCAAAAATTAATATGATTATTGTCTATGAAATATTTTTAATCATTAAATATCCTTATATATAAGGTTTTTAATACAAACTCAATACATAAATTCCTTCTCTGATGATAAGCTAAATTTTTTCATGAATGGTTAACATAATAACACTTCCGAAAGATTCAAATCCAATGCTCTAGAAAAAAATCATGAAGTCAACTTTTCATTTATCCCCCATAAATCATAGTGTAACACTTGTTTGTCACATTACAAACATGTGATGACCCTTATCTTATACTCCCTTGAAACAAGGAAAGAACCTCAATTTCCATAAATCCAATTGCAATAAATGCATTCTTCTTGATTCCAATGTATACCAGATATATTATTTAAATCAAAAAATCTTGTGAACATCATTTTTGATAGCATAACCCACATATTAACAAGTCCATAATTATATCCATGATAATTTGTACCATCCTACTTACCTATTCATATCAACATTATCTTAACATAACGTACATATTAATTGTTACCATACCTTTTAAAAAATAACATATTTTCATTATATCACTTCACTATTCCATAGAGAACATTCAATATAAACTTGTTAATATAGAATAAAAAACATTAGTAGAACAACCCTTGTATATTTAACCAATAGTGTAATATAATTCTTGAATCCAAATACATATAAACTTTGATTATTCCACTTCATAATTATGCTATTATAAATACTAACTTTTCCTATTACACAGTAGCTCTTTCCATTAACATTTTATATGTAGTCTCATCATCATAAAAAATTTAACTACTATACACACCATCTTTCTGATCCTCTTCAGGTGATTTCCTCTAGGGAAATTGAGTATCATAACGGCCATTTATTCCGCATTTAATATTCTTAAAATTCAATAATTTATTTGGAAGGACAATATTCTCATCCATCCCATTAACCAAACTCTTCATTTTTCCCTTACATTTACATGCTTGTGTTAATCTTTTATAGTATCAAAACTTCATCCTATTATTCTTTGAAATCCACATAGGTTTTTTTTCTACATTATTGAAAAAAAGGACACCAAATCTTCTTTCTCCCATGATCTCCATTACTTAAAATATCATAAAATAGCTTCTTTATCTTCCGTGGTGAGTTTGAGAGTTGGTTAACATACATATTTTTAACCATGTTCCTTGGAAAAAAATTATCTATGATCACAACATCTTCCACTCATGTGATCATCCCACTTTAAGCTCATTAGAAAATCATCTGTCACATTTAACATTAATCTAGTTCATTCTGGTTCCCTATATTGACTAAAACCATAAGAATAGTGTGAGTATTACTAATTATTGTATAAAACCACTTAGTTATAAAAATATTTACTTATGGGAATTCTATATAATGAATCCTCTCATAATATCTGATACCCTAGGTTCATCCAAGGCTATTCAAAGTCAAATTATATTAAATTCCTTCTGGATGGTTCAGGAAGAGTTTGTGAATTTCCAAAGCCTAAAACATAGGAGTTTCAAACTATATTTGAAGCATGGCCTTGTTGTCATATATTAAATTACCTCATTTTAGACCCTAATTATCTTGTTAGTGTTTTTAGAACAACTTAATTATCTTCCAGATCAATATCCACTTTTTTTATCCACATAGTGATGTATTTATAAAAATCCACTTACTCTACCTATTACCAAAATTATAGGACATTTTCCAAAATAATAACTCATCCTTATAGTTATCATTCGAGTCGTCCCTAGAAATATCCTTAGAAATATACTAAGGGTTCTCTGTAATGTTTCCTTATCTTAATTTTTAATTATTGACTAAAGTATTCCTTTGATACCAATTATATTGGCCCGATATTAACAAACATTGATATTATATCATTTTAGATAAATATTTTTTACATTGCAAAAATACATTCCCGAGGACTGTAATAGTTTAGTTTCTTTGGAAACATGGAAAAAAAATATTAAAACATAGTGAAAGAACTTCTATATATCCTGTAAAACAATCCACCATTATTACTCTATAAAACCTTTCATCATAACCTGGGGAAAGAAAACATAAGAGAGGGGTGATCCAAATGTCCATTAAGGGTAAATGGGGGAGATATGTAAGAATAATTATGAGCATACCGGTATGAGAACATGATGTTGAAAATATAAGATAATACCATGTATATCAAATATCATATACATTAATCATGGAATAAATAATGGTAGTTAATAATATGTGAATCATAAGGATATAATGAATATAATCAGTGAAACGGTACCATATAATTAAAAATGGGATTATGGAAGACACATAATCATAAAATATGATTCTTATAGTATCCAAGGAATTTATTTCAAGACCATATTGGTAGTATGGATTCACTCCTCATACCATCTTGGTAGTCATGGTTCACTACTATTACCATCTTAAAATCATGATTTTACTCCACATACCCTCTAGGTAGTTATTTTTCATTCCCATGGCCATATTAGTATCATTATTTCACTCATTATACCATCTTAGAAGTCACATCTCACTCCCATGTCTATCTTATTTTTCATTGTTTATTACCAAAACTAACTTAGTCTATATCATGAGAAATATATATTTACCCAATGTATTGGAGGGAGATATATGTCCCACCCATATCATAGTGAAATCATACATACATGTTCCACAAAATCATAAACAATCATATCATAACCCATTAAATTAAATGGGTACCACAAACATGTAAACATATAATAACATGTGGAAAAGATAAAAGTTTCATAATCCTTATATAAAATGAATAAAACATGAAAGAGAAATAGATTTCATAAAAATATAACCCATGAATGATAAATGGATTTTAAAAACTTAAGACCCATTAATAGAAAATGTGTTTCAAAAATACCATGACATTATGATTAACCCATTCGAAGATAGTATATGAATGCAAATTTTTGATCATTTCCTTCTAGTTCATGAGTAACATAAATAGACATCATTTTAGATAGAAAATATCTTCTCTTCTTTGAAAAAGGATTTTTAATACATCAGATCATTTGATAATAATTATCATATAAAATACATTAAAAATTTATTAAGAATATGTGAAATCATTTGAAAACCTTTTTCAATGAAAAAAATATAATATAAGATTCAAAACAACATAAAAACATTTTCTATAAAAACACTTTGAAAACATATAATTAAATCTTAAAAATGATCTAAAAATCATTTTACTAAAAATATTTTGAAAATTTATAAATATTGCATGAAAAAGTATTGAAAACTATTTTTCAATATAATACATTAAAATTATTAACAAATAATTAAAACGTTTTGAAAAAAATTCTAGGAAAATACATCAAAAACATATATATAGTGCCAGAAAGTGTTTTGAAATTCATTTTTTTAAGAACATAATATATAAAAATAAAAATTTTGTGAACACTTTTTTCATTGAAATCTTATAAAAGATGATTGAAAACATTTTGAAAACCATTTTTTATTAAAACATATAAATGATGTTGGGAAACAATTTGGACACCATTTCCATAAAATAAACATTAAATTTTATTTAATAATTTTACACTTTAAATATGATAATATATTTTCAAATAATTATCATTTGTTTAATCCGTACATATCATATGAGTTAAAAAATAAGATTTTATTTTTTACTAGTAAAAACGATAGAAAATTTTATTGTTTGAAAAATGAAAAAAAGTCTCATTTAGAAACATTGTAAAAATAAAATAGGGTAAATCATATTTTAATGATCATAGGATGACATTAAAATATTTTTGGAAAATGTTTTTTGAAAACATGGTTTTAATGGAACATAGATTTCTGGTTGAGGATAGGGTATAGTGGGGCTTTCTAAAAAACACATTATTAACTATCTAATTTACCATTGAGTATAAATATTTAACCAACAAATGAATATTCCCTGAATTACCATATAATAATAACATTCATTAGTTTTCATGGGAGATGGATTATAATATTACATCAATGGAAGCATAAACAAAAACTATCTTGAAAAGCATTGAGATTATTTTAGTAAATCTTTATCACTGGGTAACATGGGGTCATACTATCCATGTTAGAAAAAGAAATAAAATGATTCACAAAATATCCTGAAATTATGTAGATTAATGATACATTATATAAAATGGTAGTATATACAAATCCATATGAATTCATGAATATAACAAAACATGAGTCTCAAACAAAGAAAATTGAGACAATACTATTTTACAGATTTGGAAACAACTAAAACATAACCCCCTTGAAATATAGGCCCTAGAATAGGTATATAAATATAAAAAAATTGAACTATAGGAATCATTGAATACATCCATTTCTATTATTCACAACACACAAATGGAATGGCTGGTGAATAAATCATGTATCACACGAAGATAAAATGTTAGGCAAAATCCCATTACTTTTTGTATTGACTCTCATTATATGCATTAAAAAAACCTGTATTAAAAATATAAATTTATTATAAAAGTTTTAAAAACCCATATTATTATATCTAATAAAATATATGGTTTTATTATGACCATATATTACCCAACTTTTAACTATCCTATGTTAAAGTTTCACTTTGGGTAATATTTACATTATTATTTCGATTTGACTAAATTTGTTATATCATTGGTATTTATATATTGTATCATGACTTCCATAATGTAAACTATCATATTAATATCATTTACATATATTATATTATTATTATAATAATATATATAATATATAATTATAAAATGGAATACATTGTTCATGGAGATTGTAGGCCGTACGTTCGAATGAAAGCTATTTCAATTTAATTGTCGTGTCGAAAGAATGAATGTAAATGAAATATATGTGTATATATATGTAAATATATATATATATATCATTTTTAAATTAGATTTATTATATCTTATATATATTATATATTCATTAAAACAATCCTTAAGACAATCCATGTTGTGTATGAATGAATCATATCACTTCGAGAGGGTTGTAGTCCATTCTTCCTCAAATAAAATTATCACATTAACACATAATGAAGAGTAAAAATGATTTGAATTGTAAAAAAGAATAAATAATCATAAATACATATTAAATATAATAAATATATTATATTAAATATAAAAATATATTTTCCATCATAATTTCCCCCAGGGTAAGTGGTAATTGAAAAATAACCAATAATCATTTCATGAGGTGTCAGTTCGTCATTCATAAAAACATTACATCTGATAACAATTAGATGGAGTTGTGTGTAAGTATAGGTAAAACCATTTAAATTAAAAAAATCTAGTATTTTTGGGATTATGTTTATTTAATATAAGTATAGAATAAATTGAGATGGAGAGGGTGGGTAAAAAAAATAAAACAAAGGACTTGAGGGAACACTTTACCTTTTAATCTGGTAACTCCATTTAGTTTGTGCTAAACCGATTCCTTAGATATCCTTATGGACAAGGGAATAATTCTATGTGGAAGGGAGTATTTTTTTGAATTTTATTGGGTAGGTATTCTTTGAACATAATGTGGTTGAGAGGTGTGAAGAAGAGGTAGAGGTCATGGCCTTTTATAGGGAAGAAGAAAGACTCACCTGGAAGTTTTAAAAATATGTTCAATATAATCATATACATACCTAAAAATGTCTTTCCAAGCCAAAATAAATAAAAAATAATTTTTTTCCCAAATATGGAAATCCAATTGATGTGGTACCAGTGGATTGGACATTTTAACCCTTAATTTTCAGTGTAGTCCATAATTAACCTTAATTTGACATTAATCATTGTGAATAATTTTATCCACGTTTTCTCATCTTTTAGGTCAAAAATTAATTTGATATTATTATATTCTGAATATTATACTGATTGAAATTGTTTATATTATTTTTTATATATTCAATTCATAGAGTTGTGTAACATAAGAATAATGGTAATCATGGACATGGGACAAAATTACTGGTTTTTAATGATGAAAAATGTTCAAAAGATTGTTAAATTATTATATCAAATTTTCATGTGAAATTTTTTATAATGGCTCAATTATTATTAATTGATATTTTGTAGATCATAATTTTTCATTAAAACTTATTTAATGTATAATTTATCGTTGATAATTATTTAAACAAAATATCTACTTTCAAATAACAGAAATTTTTTTTCACCATTCATCAATAAATGAATTTTCTTAGAAAATTCCCAAAATATTACCCTAGGATAATTTTGACATTATGCATTCAAAAAATAAAGTTATTTTATCGTATTAAATTTCTAAATTTATCTAATTTTTTTCATAGATATAATTGAAAATATGATCAATTGAGAGAATTATATATTTTAAACATTTATATACTTTAATAAACATTTATATTTTTCATTATCAATATTTTTAATTAATATATACAATTATTAAAATATTTGAGAAGTTATTATTACTATTCATATTAATAGGTTCTAATGGCATGGTTATAAATAACTCATTTATATATTTATTACAATAAAATGATGTTTCGTAGGAACTCGGTATTGAATGTAACGTACACTAGGTTGATGTTCCTTGTTAAATGAATCACTAACTTAGTGAGAAGAGAAACATAAATGAAAATTTAATTTATTAGGGTAAAACATATTTTTTACGACAATAATATATTTTTGCATATTTAATTGGTTTTCATATTCATTTATAATAAATTTTTAACCTATGAATTTATATTATATGGTATAAAAAATCTATTTTCATAAATTAGTTAACATTATACATATATTATAATTTAAAATTGTAGTTTTATCTTAAACTATTAAATAAAAATATTTTTATAATATAATATTGTTTGGTAATACACGGTCTTGCATGTTATGAAAGTCATTGGGGAAAGTCATTGTTGTGTATAACACAAGGTAACCATGATGTTCAATGTAGATTAGGCCAAATTTTACGTAGTGAGTAGTGTACAACTAATATTTTTTTCATATAACATAATCCAAACATAGTGATTTAATATAAAATGAACTATCTTCAATGTTTCATGAAATGAAAAATATCAAAATGGTTAAATTAATTTGAAAAGGATCACAAAATCTCAAGGTATTACATTGGTGGTCATTTGTGTGAGTTAGTGTGGCTTTTAATTGAACATGAATGTTTGGTGAATATAAGGCCATCTTATCTATACAGTTTATTATTTACTAATATTAGATTATGTTATATTTAATATTTTTTTGTTTAATCCTCTATGTTAATAACACAAATTTACCTTATAATAAATTTAATTGATCAATACTGTGAATATATATGTATTATATTGGTATTATAGGTTCATTATCTATCAAATTGTTGATTTATTAGTTAATTTATAATATAAAAGCGCATAGTTTGGATCCTTATTATTCATTACCATATAGTGTATTAGTTTTTATTATGGTGTTTAAATTCCACAAGTGAGAGGGGATTCATATGTATCCTTTAAAATGAAATTAAAACCCAAATAGTTTTGTGTCTTCTAGTGATAATGTTTTTACTTTTATAGTAATATTATAAAGACAATTTTTCACCTCATAACATTTTTTGAAAATTAAAAAATGTTCCTTTAAGAACATATAATTAATAAAGATAAAATGATTTTTAGTGTCCTAAAATGGGGAAACATGAAGTGACATTTAATCTTGTTCATCTAGGGCCAATGATGTGAATTTACTATTCATGAATCTATGGGAAACAAATTCAGTTTTATGGTCTTCTATTGATTTTTAATTAATTTTTTATTAATTTCATGGTTATATGAAAAATTATGGCCTAATTATGGGTTTTCATCTATGATAAATGATGTTCCATTTAAGGTTAATCACGTAAGGCCATTATGCCTTATTATTTTATCATGTGATAACTAGAAAATCAAAAATAACATGAATCATTAGTGAAATGATCCAATAAAGAGACATTGAGATTTACATTGGATCAGAAACCCCTTAATGTTTTAGTTCATTGAATAATCATAGATTCTTGATTGCTAATAAGGTCAACATAAATATATTGTGGTAAAAGTCTTTTTTCAAGAGAAATTTCATTTGTAACCAAAACATAGTGTTCCTAATTATCATGGAAATTTCTTATAAATCTCAACATGATTATTATGTAATGTTAGTGAGAACAATAGATAGGTTCCAATTATTAAGGGGAGACATGGTTGAAAGGCCATATATAAGGGGGTAGTTACCGAGTCATGAAAATCAACTGGTTTTTGTAGATACATCGATGGTGTATAATTTTAATGGTTTTGACATGATTGAATATATGAATAAAAGATATTTTTGGAGAAATTATGATTTACAGATTATGATTAGTCAATCTAAGACAACAACGTGAATGAAATTTCTATGTATGGCTTCAAAGGATGGTTAAAAATCCATTCTAATAAGGGTAGAAATCATTTTTTAAACCTCTAAGTAGATCAATTACAAAATGGGAGTCCCGTGGTGAAATATTATGTGATGTTGAATCACATCAATGTCTAAAATAAAAACATAGAGATTTCACTAGAACATATAATATATTATTTATATGTAATGATGGTGTCCATTATAAATTACTTATATTTAGAAGTTATCAATTTTTATGTTTCATTATTTTCTATTCCTCTATAAACATATAACATGGGTCACGCTAGATCATAAAATAGTAATGATGTGGGACATGATGAATTCATTTTTACTTCTTTGCAATGGGCCTTATGTGGTGAGGACCTCAATGATCTTATGTATGGGATGTATGATATAAATATTATATAGACAATGAATTAATTATATATAGACCTATATTTATAATATACCCCTAAAATGTTTCATAAAGTTATATCTAGTGATGGAATAACTAAGAAACTATTCGGTTTCATCTGAATTCCATGCAAAAGAGTATTCCATAAATATATAGAAATGTGTAACAAATGGTTCATTTTATGTAATGGTTTGTGACTGGTGTAGAATTAAATGTGGGAATTTTATTCATATAATATTTTCATTACTGCATAATAATATCACTTCTACATATCAAATGAGTGTGTGGCCATAACCGACCAATACTATTTCCCAAAAATTATATCAGAGTCGTATAAAATTCATGTATCCCTATATGACCACACCTACTGATGAAAATTGAATTTTCAGATGTATAAAATTAACATGTCCATATAGGATATCTATTAAATGTTATTGAATTATGATCTAGACACCCATTTAATTCATGTATATGAAGGGTTTATTCCATTGGATGAAAAATAACTTCTGTACTACTTGGATATCATGTCTTTGAATAAATATTCCACCTCTCCACTAATAATGAATGTCACATTAATATAATAGTTATGGAAACATATAAATTCCATGTGTTAGAAAATATTTACCAATTATTAAAATAATACAAAACTAAAATGTTCTTAAATATTGAATCTTATGTATTTTTGGCTCTGAGATATATCAAATCAAATCCTATGAAATGAGATTCCCATATCTGTTGTGTTTACAATGAACTTGTTTCTTAAAATAATATTATATGATATATGATTAGAAAAAATAGATTTTATGGTATTAGACACATTTTTATTGATTTTATATTAAATCCATGACTTACTCCTGGTATAATTTCTCCCCTCTACATCACTATATACTGAAACGTTTTGAAATATCTCAATACCATAGTGTGTGAGATGTCTTCCCAAAACTAGAGATCCCATTTGTAATTTCATAATTAAGTGTTTTTTTCATGTTAGTCTGTAGTTTTTTATAAATGGAATGTTATATTCATGAAAAAATTAAGACAATAAATTCTAAAACTAAAAAATATGTCTCGGTAAATGGTCGGTTTAACAACAAATGTGGATATTCTAAATTTTTTATCAATAAAGTGATAACTAGATTTTATATCCTGTATTAAGTGGATATGTATATATTTTTATATGTGTTCATATATTGATATATTTTTACATTTTTCAACTTAGTTTAACTACTGAATAAAAAATGATAAAACTCGTGGTATTGAAAATTAAAAGATAATAATCCAAAAAAATATTTTTGCAGATGGTTTTTTCTTTAAAAATATTTATGATAAAATTATGAGGATTTTATTTACTAAATAATTACATAAAACATTTATCATTATTATATGTTAATGTTTTATTTAATAAAATTTTCTTATAGAATATGTGAAAATGAGATAAAACAAAATGAGACAAACGATAATGGGGCATTCAAAATATTTATTTAGCCTATGGGATTATGCTTTTTTTAATCACCCATCAATTTATGCATCACATAATCTATTATTTAAAATAATTATTAATGACTATATTTTATTTTTCATTTCATTATTATATTTATATAGTTCTCTGAATTTTCTTATGATAAATTCATAAAGACCTCAACTATTTTGATAATGGATTAATTTTGGAATCCCCTATTGGATACTTACAGTGTTGTTTCATCTTATATCTGGGTCTTATAGTCTTATTATTTAAGGATTTTAACCTAGAAAATATTAATCAATGTGTTCCGTTCTTATTGTTTATATCAATTAGTTTGTTCATTGACATATTTCTTGATATATTTTTATGAAACACATTCTCCTACCATAGATTTATTTTATCTTTATAGATGTTTTTTATTTATTTTCTCTATTAAACACATGTTATTTATAATAAAATGATGATAAAAGTCAGACATAGATTATAAAATCCATCTATTCATTCTCTAAAGGATTATATATCATGATATCATTATTAATAGATATGAACATTATACAGTTTTGTTTTTTAATTGTTTAATCATGTCTTAGATGTTAACCAGATTTATCTTTATATTTATTTGTAATTAATCATGTGTATTAGTTTATTTCACTAAAAAATTATTTCCATATGCTTATGATTGTGATCCTAATATTATGTTTTAATAATTTTTAATATGGGAAACCATGTACACATGTTTATTAATGTCTAATTTTCATTCATATTATTATTATCATTACTTTTTTTGTCTCACCATTTCATCAACTTACATCCCTATGAGATCACATGTATTATTAAGATAATGAAAAATATAATATAATGAAGATAAAGTATATGAATATTTTTTAATTTCTTTCTATATAACCTTATTTTTAATGTTATTAAAACTATAAATTTTTGGAGGTTTTTATTATTTTTTATTGTATGAAAAGTTATATAATTGTAATATAATTGAATTTTGTATACTTATTGTTTTTATTAGTGGAATTTTTAGTTAATTTTATGATTATAAATGATTGTAAACCTAAATTTTATTCCATTAAATTATAAATTAAAACCATTTTATTCAATTTTTAATGGGGTATGAAACATTATGTTTAGCTTTCAATACACTGAACTGTGAATTTCATTGAAATCTTATGTTATATGTGATGTTAATTTTTATCGAACAACGCTATATTATAAAAAATATTATTAAATATTAAAATTATCACCTAGTCACTAGAATTAAATAAAATAAAATTATTAACTAACTTATAAAAATATATAGTTTCCACATGTTTAATAGAAATACAATTATGATAAATAAAAAAATAATCATTTAAGATAAAAAATAAATGCTTTTTTCAAAAAAAAATATTTTTCCAAATGATGGTTTAATCTTGTTTTTTTACTTAATTTAAAATCATTTTTTCCACTGATTATAAATTTATTAGAAAAAAATAAGAAAACATTTTTCAAACCTAAATAGAAAAATTAACATATTGTGATGTTTTGGTATTTTATTCAGATGTTTTATTTTTTTATAAATAATGAAAAATATTTATTTTTAATAGAAAAATGCCTTTTAATTTAAATAATACATGAATATATATTTTATTTTTATTTAATTTTAAAATTAAATTAGAAAAATTTTAAACCAATTAATTAAATGTATTCATTATAATCTTTTAAATAATGAATTTATTCATAAAGAACTTATAACCTTTTGATCGTTTTAAAATTAGAACCCCACTCTCACATCATATCTGTGAGAATAATTTAAAATTATAATTTTCAATATTTTTTAAGTGAATTTTCAAAAATTAATTTAATATTTTGATTCAGAATGATTTATAATTTATAAAAATGTCAGTTTATGTTTTTTTACCCAAATTAATAGTGAATGTAGTAAAAATTATTTACTACATTTTTTTGTAAAAATTAGATTGATGGGGGTTAAACTAGAATGATAAAAGTAAAAATGACTTTAAATATTATATCAATTTTATTTAAAGAGTTAATTTATAACATTTTCATCAATATATATGAAATATGGAAATTACATTCCACATTCTTTTGAATGTGACCAATATAATAAGTTATGTAAATAAAAAGAAAAAAGAGAGGTTTTTTCATTTAATAACTATAAATCCTTATGATAGGGACAAAACTAACATATGAGCGGTTAGATATTATTTTAAAATATAAATTATTATTTTTAAATATAATTGCATTAAATTTTAAGATAAAATAATTACAATAAATTCTTAAGAAACATTAACAAGATAATTATTTAGTTAATATTTAAATAAAAGAAATGTTACTAGAAATATTAAAAGTAAAATAGTTTGAATAGATTCATTGTTTTAAATAATTTTTTAGACAAGTATATTATCTTACACATGATTGAAAAAAATAATATACAAAATATTTATCACTTTAATTTAGATCTTTAATAATAAATATCATTACCCGTAAAAAGTGAAAACACTATTATTGCATTTGTGGTTAAAGTGGTATTTTTCACATTATATACACATATGTTACTATTAAATTAAAACACACATAAGATTTTAATTATATAAATTAGATATCATATTTATAATTAGTGGATATGAATTTTCAAATAATTATCACTTTTATTTATTTTTAATGGATAAATATGTCAGGATAGAAAACTCGTTACCTAAATGAAAAATTAGAAATGGAAAAAGTAAGAAACCATAAGAGTTAAGGAAACAAATGTCTAAATAAGTGTTTCAATATGTGGTTGATATATTTATTGGTCATATAATCCATTCACACCTTAAATTATCAATATTGGAGCCACTTTATCAAATCTTGATCTCCCAATAATTAATTACATTTATTATTAAAAAAATCTCACTCCTCTTAAGATTTAAAACAGAACACAGTCCCCTCACATATTCACACCACCCAAAATATTTGGCTCACCCAACCCTTAATCAAATAACCACAACCTCCTTACCCTCTTTTTATAGATTAATATATGGTATAATTCTAATATAGTATGTTATTTGTGAAAACCAACGGGAGTTACTGGAATAAGAAGTAATGTTCCTCAATGAGCATCTTTATTTCACTTATTTTCCCACCGCATTGATTTCTTTGTAATTCATGATTATATAATATCATTAGTAGATTACATACACTAGTACATTTTTATGATAATGGAATGAACTCAAACCTTATTCACATCTATAAAATGGGTTATCAAGGATTGAATAGTTTATTATTCTTGGAAATCTAGAGACATATTTGAAATTCACATTACAATTGAAAATATACCATATATAGTGTGATTTATTTGGTAATACCATTATTCCTCACATTTTTTACTGTCATGTCAACCAAAAAATACTTTCAACTACATTTGGGGAAAAAATGATATGAAATAGTTCACATTAGATGATCGATAATGAAAATAATACAATATAAGCTATCCTGTATATATATATATATATATTCTTAAATAAATGAAACAAATTCCAATTAATCAATAAAGTGAGAAAAATGTGGAAGGAATAAATATTGATGAAATAAATGAGTAAAAAAGTCATTTAAACACAAATAAGTTTAATAGATACTCTAACTAATAGAATAATCATATTGAAATAACTAATCTCATAATGAGAGGATGAAACATTTTGAAAATGAGAAAAATTATATTAAAAAATTCATAGGATAACATAAATTATTGGTAATAATCACATATAATTTGGATAAAAAATTTGTCTAATGAGACCCAATTCATAACCCAATTTGTTTTATTTTATTAAAAACCCACTTTGAGGATAATTTGGAGCCTAGAAACGACCTACATCCTTAAATAACACCCACACAGACCACACATTACAGAGTTCAAAATTCAAAAAATAAAACATGTCGATTCACTGAGCACATATAAACCTGTATAAAAATTCAAAAGAAACCATCCTCATAGAGAACCCTTCAAATATATCCATCCGAATAAACTGTTCCACTATCCCACATCACACACATTTTAATTTCCAACCACCATGCATCACTGTTCGATAAATCCACTAATCGAGACATCAATGCAATCATTGCATGATGACCTAATATTTTTTCCACTGTTATGTCCATGACCTCATTTTATCATTATCACAATTGCCACCAATGATTATTCAAGGTCATCCACCTCTATAAAATTCTCCTCCATCACTAAACATTTTATCTAACATAGATCTACCATCGCTTACTCATATTTATTTATACATCCACCCAGAACACTGAAGCCATAAAAAATATCAAATCATATCCCCTAACATAACTTCTCACCACAAAAAACTAACACCAGATAATTAAACCACCATCAAAGATCAAATACCACCATCGAGGAAGAAAAACAATACATAATATGAAATCGGGGTAGTAAACCTAAATGAAACTAAATTAAGAGGCAACTTGAAATGAAACTGAAACTAGAAGAAAATGAAAGAAGTCCAACCTAGGGGAATCTACTATGGAAGAACAACATGTCCAAAAACCCAACTGTATCTATTACTCCAAATCCAACCTAGTACAGAGTGGGGGAACACTATGTTAGAGAAATGTGAGGTGGTTATGGAAGAAACCCTAGGATGAGACCCAAATAAATCCAAATGTAAAACAGAGGATCCTCAAAATGAATCCATATAAAGAAGAACCAACAATGGAGTGTCCGGAAATTTGAAATCCTACAAACCACATATCTAAAACTTTAGTGTATCACTCTATCCAAATACATCCTGGAGAGTTGTAGTAGAACACAACGTCATATCATAGTAATGGTTTTCAGGGAGAATACAAAACACCTTATAAAGAAGGCATAGAAAAGAGGAGGGAAAACTCTGAGAGGAGCGAACGTGATATATTAATAGGTAATGGGAAAATTTATCCGAGAGAGATTAAGGGGGAGAAGAGAGAAACTAAAACGAGAAAGGTATAGGATTCATCGTTTTTGTTGGGAGTCATAACCCTAGGTGATGGAAGGTGAGTCGACAACTTGAGATCACTAGGGGAGTGAGGCTTCATCCTCAAGTCTCTCATGGGACCCATCGATACATCGATGGGATATCTATAATAGGGCTCTACCAGTCACTTAGTAAGTCTTTTT
Organism: Viscum album; assembly: GCA_963277665.1. NCBI lineage: Eukaryota > Viridiplantae > Streptophyta > Magnoliopsida > Santalales > Viscaceae > Viscum > Viscum album. Next base: position 1,791,707,808 of record OY728146.1, read on the forward strand.
TATTCCTTATACTAATGGTGTGAAACATAATAAATAGAAAAATTCATCCTAAAAACTATCATATTAAATGATAATACATAACCCATTCTTATAAACATGATCATAAATAGTTCCAAACAATATAGTGAGTGGAAATAAAATTATGCATCCTCAATAATAATAGTGATAAACAATAAAAATAAAAAATAAACATGAAATCTATAAAACATATACCAATTGGATAATTAGTACAATAAAGGTTTCTTGTTGTCTATGAATTTAAATAAAACAGAAATATTAATGAAAATTATATTGTTGAAAATATTCATTGATATTTTAATACTAGATGAAAAAAATGTTATCAAATGAGATTGAAAATAAATTCCATTGAAAATAACCATTTGAAACATGTAATATATGTTATAAAATAAATTGATTTTTTATAATGACATACAATTTCATTTATTTAATACATGTTAAAATGATGATTATATTCACATTTTTGATAAAATACATATTGGTCTGATTTTGAGGCTGACATGCAGTTTACTTTTAAAAATTGATATGCAAAATTTGGTTTAAATTAATTTAATATATAATTTATAAATTCTTAAATAAATTTTTATTTTTTTTAGAAAACATCGATTTTGATGAAAATATATTTTCTACTGAATAAATAAATATATTTTGATTTTTATAAAAATAGTTTCTAAACAATTTTATCTTCTAAAGTGTGAAAACCTCTAATATTTCTTGATAATATCCATGAATAACTAGAGTTGAATGAAATATATTTATTTTAACATTGAAATATCAAAAATTCCTTCCATGGGAGACTTACATGAAGACAATACCCAATAATGATGTGATTGTGAAAGAAAACCATAAAAAAATTTCCAACTTTTGAGTAGTGTACCCTATAAAACAATTAATAGAATATTTATATATCATTAAGATAAAGTGATTATTGATATAGTATATCAACTCTTTTTTTGTATACACTACACAAAATAAATAAGTGGGGAATATGGCATACGTCTCACACTGGTAAAAGGGAGATGAGAAACGCTTACCTTATATTTTACCTTAATAGAAATTGTAAAAACAACTTATATAATAAATCGCGGTTTAGTAAAATTATTTTACAAAACCACAGTCATATATATCATCCCATATATTATCTTCTCATATTATTTTCTCACCCTTTTATTAAGAAACTGTTGTTCTTATCACTATTTCGGCTGAAATGTTTTTATTTTTTCTATATATTTTATTTCAATATTTTTGTTCCATTTAAATTGATATTATTTACATCATATAAATAAATTAAAAAATGATATAAATATCATATGAACATATGTTATATGTATTTATATTTATCTATAAAATTTATATAGAGAAAATGGATTACACCATTCATTGAGATGGTAGGTCGTACATATGCATGGACAATGTTTCAATTTTTCATGAATGATGGAACAAAATGAAAATAAATATTAATTAACAAAAAATGAATAATTATTATCTAATAGAATGAATCTGTATTAATAAAATATAATTTATTACCATATACTTAAAAATAAAATTAAAATATTTCACATCACTGCGTGGAGTTGGAGGTCCTCTTATTTGCATGAGCAATGTTTTTTTTTCCAATAGATTGAAGATAAAATGATATAAGTCATTTTAAATTTCCAAGAATGTTTATATATAATTAAAATAATACATTTTTATTTACTATAAAATTAATATCTTTCATGTAATGATTATGATAAAAATGAATCACATCGCATCGTAGGGTCGTAGCGCACCATACATGGAAGGGAAGTTATCGTATCACCCAGGTAATCGAAAGTATGACGGTATTTGTGAAATGACCGTTATAGAAATATAAAAATATCATAAATATCATATAAAGAGGGTAAATACATCTTTATAACCATCTTTCAATGATGGTAATGGAACACAAAATATATTCTTTCGCGAGGTGGTGGTCCGTTTTAAATATGATCGATGATTTCGTTTCCCATTTGATTGAAGTGGAGAAGAATATGGGTTATAAAATTGACATGAAAATATTTTTTATTATATTATTATCTATTGTAATTATTTTTTATTTGTTAAGGATGTTTTTATAGAGCAGTAATAAAAAATAAAAATATGTGTGTGTTTAAGAATTTTACCACTTCTTCGGAGATTCTCATTAGGTGTACAAATACAGCCCTCACATGAGGGATTATTAATAAAACTAAGGCTTCCAAGATATCTGTATAGATTATAATAAAGTATTTAAATAGATATTAGACGATCTATATGGTTCAATTTGTTATAATAATAAAAGATACATGGTGTCCTCTTATAAGTGGGGGAGAGGACAAAGACATAATTGTTTTAATAATAAAGTGATACCCACATTTTGATCTTGTCACAAGCCACCCAAATTGGTAATTATTAAACATTAGGGGTTATATGGTTGAAATATTTTCATAAATGGGATTTTAGATATTTAGAGAATTTTTAACCCTTATCATCTTAGTCAAAACCTTGGAAATTCCATTTTTCCCATAATCATTGTATTTTTTATCTTGTTTCTTTCTTAATTATGGTTAAAAAATATGGTTGACCTTAATATATAATATAAATTATTATAATTCAATATATAGGAATTAATAATTAAAATTTATTTTCAAAAAGTGGTATAATTAAATTTTTATTTGAACCATATATGTGATGAATGAGCGGTTCTCTGAAGACTAAACTCTCCTAAGTATAGAATCTTTAAATATAAAAATGCATTATGAAAATTGATAAAATGAACTAAATTAGTTAAATATTAATATAAATGATATAATTTTACATTAAAACCAATTTAAAATAAAACATTTATTTTTAAATAATGATAAAAAAATTAGTTTTCTTAAAAAATATTAATTTTTCACTATCCAACAAAAAATTAATAATTTCTATAAAATTCAAAATATTCACCTAAAAAAAATTTACATGAAGATTTTAAAAATGGAAATTATTTTTTATGATATATTTTTCCAAATTAAAAAAAATTATTCAATAAATCATTCATAGTGCATGAATAACTAGCCCTTTTGAAAAATAATATTTATTTATAAAACATTTGGTTTTCAATAAAATGGTTCTTATTTTATTTCCAATCAATATATAACCATTAACATTGATTTATAAATTTTTGAACTTTATAAAATTATAAAATTATATAATATTATTCATACTCGAGAACATAATGGATAGTTTAAAATGGGGATGTTTATAAAATAATAATTTATTTGACTATCCTATTTTATTCAAACCATGTATCATGTTCATAGAAAACAATTTAGTAGATTGAAAAAATTTAACAGCAAATATATGATAAAGTACTAAGTTGTTACCTTCTCTTATAATATGAATGTTGTGTGTCATTAATGTTATCAAACATTATTATCCTCCTTTAATATCTAAGGGTGTTACATTTTACCCCTTAATATTAAGTGTATCTCCATAATTAAATCTTTATCCTAGTAATCAATGGTTTCTCATTTGAAAATATATTTATTGGAAACCCACATTATAAAATGAGATAATAATGCATCTATATTATAAGGGAGAAATGGAAGTATGAATGTTATATAGAATAACACTTTACTGTATTTTTAAATTTAATAACATTAGTGGGAAATGAAAACATATACTTATAAGAGAATAAAAACTCCCAAGTATTAATATAGAGTTATAAAAAACATGGTCATGAGAATGTTAGCCACGAAAAAACCATAAATTTTTTATGATTTAAAATACCCTTCATATATTAGATATGAAATTAATAAAGAAAAAAATATCATGAAGACCTTTTTTCTTAAATTTAAGGGACTATGATTCTATTATGATATAAAATACCAGAAAATGCACATAAAATTTTCATCCTTTAGGTGTTCTTTAATTAATTTATACTTTATATTATACTCTATGAAATGAATATCAAAAAAGAAATTTAACTCTTAATGTAATAAAATTAACATTTAGTATATCATTAACTCAATAAATTAATGAAATTTCATTCCTTATATCTCTATATATTATCTAATACTAGAGAGACTAGCATAAGTTATCAAATTGAACAAAATTTCCAACCTAATTCAATCCATAAATTGTTAAAAACAAGGCTCATCTGAAATGTTTATAACAAAATTTAGAAGGAAGGTCACTAAAACAAGATTGTATTCCCCGAATAATATAAAGTGTATCATAATTCCAAATTTCAAATATCTGAGTACCTTTATCAACATAAAACCATACTAATTAAGTTGGTAATTTAAAAATATATTTGTATGTTGTCAAATTTATTCCAAATATTCTAATATGCAGTGTAGTCCAATATAAATAACAGAAACCATCAAATCTATAACTTATTTGAAAGATTAAAATACAATCCTTTAAAAATATGATTACCATTATTATCTAAATATTGATAAAATACTATGTGTTATGTTCTATCGGTCATGGTTTTTTAAAAGATCAACATTTCCTTGAATCACAATTCCCATTCATCGATACCATTAATCAAATACTCTAAAATCTATGAGGACAACATATTTTGTTAGAATTCGTAAAACATTTCAAAATTATTATTACTAAAATATCATTGATAATAATTCTTATATAACATAATTTATGATTCCAAATACAAACATATAAATTATAAAACACCATATGTAGTACATTGATAACCCATACCTTTATCCCATAGCTTCATCAACGGTATATACCCTTGATGCTTATGGTTTTTTTTCAGTTCCACATATCATTATAGTTTAGTCACATGAAATGAAATATTTATTTTTTATTTTTTCTTTCAAATGAAATGGAAATTTTCTCTCTACAAATATATAATACTCACATTCAATTTATAAATGTTCTGAAGTGTTTCATTCCAAAATTTTGACATGGATAAAATAATTTTTTCTTTTATTCCCTTTATCTATATATTTTCTCTAATCTTCTTCTTATCTTCATTATCTTTTAATTTATAAGACATGGATAATTATTTCTATATCTTTATATCACATGATATTATGTTATTTTATAATGATAATGTTTTGGAGATTGGTTCCCTTTAACTAATAGGATTAATTCCATCAATGATATGCTCAATATTTATCTTCAGATTAAGTACATAGTCGGTAGCATTTATTTTTAAAATTTTAATGTTATCATAATACATAGAAACATTTTAATCTTTCTTATTTTATCTATTTTGTAATTTTTTCTCTAAATCCACTCATTGGTCGTCAGGAAAATACTTTTCCAAGAATAGTACCTTAAAATACGTCCAATAAATGTTTTATATTTAATCTTTTGCATTAGTTTCTTATGTATATTGAAACCATTTATCTGTATCTTTTGAGAGATTATAAACATCCATAAATATCATCCTCGCTTTCATTGCATCATGAAATAAGAAATTTCTTTAATAATAAACTTATCCATTGCTCCAATGCAAATTTATTTATAGTTTTGTTGAATAATGGTGTTTGATGATGAATTAAGAAGTCTAATATTGTTACACCACATGGGGGATGAAAAGGATAATACATAAAAGAGAGGTTATTTCTCATAACAAGGGTCAACTTGAATAATATGGATTTTATTTCTTCAGTTTAAGTTGAAAATCTCACTCATGCTTCATTATACTCCAGAGGAGGGAAATACCTATATAGGGAATGTGTATTTATATTGTTCATACTCTTTACACAGACCTCTATTTAGTTATAATTTAATATAAATGATTAGTTCATAACATTTTACAACATAATGTATAATATAAATTCTAGTGATATAATTACCATAAATTAACTAAATTATGCATATCCAATCTCATAATCATAAATTTCATTTCTTTAAGAATGTTTTCAAATCATAAAAATATTTTCAGACTCATTATAATGGTTTGTGAAGAAAATTTAAATTATCATAAACATATCACTTTTTAATGTTAAACCATTTTCATAGAAAAGAACATTTTCTTGTTCTACGTAAATATCAAGTCAATCATGTCACACCTTTTTCAATGATATTACAACTATTTACATATGTTCTTGAACTGCATCCAGTTATAGTATCGAGATACGGATATATTCATAGGAACAAACACATAATTCATACACTTAAAAATCATTTAGAAATTATTTTATACTTATCATCAATGTATATCACTAGTTTATGTTCCTTAATTAGAGTTTCCTAAATCATGTTCCAATGGTTTCTACTAAATATCCCATGGAACCAACTATAATAACCCAGACCCTATTACTATATAGTGAGTTGTTAATTTATTTCATTGGAATAAGAAAAAAATAATCACATCCCTATGGAACTACTATTCTAGAATTATTTTTAATCAAGATCTATATACTAGAAATTTACAATACAATTCAAAAAAATAAAATATACAAAAAGATATCTTTGGGAAAACTATTATTACTCATAGATTATCCATACATATCAGTTAAAAAGAACATATTAATATATTATGGAAAATAACATAGAAGAAATGGGTTACAAAATATTATCTATAAGAGTAAGAATTTAATCGAATTTATCTAGAATAAATTAAAATATCTATATGAAAAGGTAAATAAATAAAACCCATGCCATTAAAAACATAATCCAAACCTAATCTGGATAAAATAAATTATGATAAAAAATCCATATAAATAGACATATAATCTTGAAACATATCAATTATTACTATAAATAAAAAAATAATCACCTTGAAATAAGATATCTGACAATGATCGAATTAATAATTCTATATATTTAAATAATACTATCGATACACTTCACAATAAAGGTTTAATATGTAAATAGAAACCCATCTATTTTGGATTAATGATTTCTCTGATGAGACCTGTTAATGCATCGAGGGGATATCAATAACTGGGATACACCATTCAATTAATATTTTCAATGAAAATCATGTAAAAAAAGGATTAATGTAATTTAAAATAAATAACATTGTTATATAATAAACATTTGAAAAGTTAATACATATCCCATTCAGATAAATATAATTATAAACATACCATAATAATATGTTAATAGGAAATATTAGTGCACATCCTTTGTAAAAATGATTAAAAACCATAAAAATAAAGAATAAAGATGTTATCAATATAATATATCACAAATATATTAAAATTATAATCATGTTTTGTTGATTTTGGTATATTAAAATACCATAAAATTTCATTAAAATCATTCTGAAGAAAATATAATTTTCACAGTGAACATAAATGTTTAAAACAAAATGTTTAAAAATAAATTTTAAATACATTTCATAAGAAATTACATTTTAAAACCTACATATTAATTTTTAATATGTTGAGTGGTCCGGATGGGCGACAATTCTATTCGTGTTGTAAAATTTAAAAAAAATATTCCATTCACATTTTCAGTAAAATCCTAAATTTTATTGTTTTGAAAACAACATCAATAATCCTTTCAAAAAAATAATGAAAAAAGGAAAATATCTTTTAATGAATCACTTTAATATGTTTAAAAACATTTTTGAAAAAATATATTTTTATGAAAAAAAATTTCTATCGAGCAGAGAAATAAAGATAAATTTTATTAAAAACATTTTCACCATCATTTTATGTACCAAAAAAGGAAAAATGTTAAAATTTCATGAACAAATTCCATAAATAACCATATTATATGAAAATATTTTTATTTTATTACGGAAACGTCAAATAATAACACCAATGGAGAATTATATAAAAATAATCCTGAATGATGATGAGATTTGGAAATAAACACTTTCCACATTAGAATCTTATGAATTTTATTACCCATAAAAAATAAAATAAAAAGAAAAATTAAATACTATAAATAAAAATATAATCATGAAATAAAATAGGATCAAATATTCCATATAAAAAATAAATAACTGGTGATTATGGAATATGTATCATAGAAGTAATAGTGAGATGAGAAACCCTTACCTCTTATTTGACCTCCAGTATATGTGTATTAACCTATAGCATAATAAATATAAATTGATTATAAATATACTATATAACCATAATAATATATCTTATTAGAAATATTATTTAATTACTTTATTTTATCAACCCTTTTTAACTACCCTTTGTTAAAGTCATTATTTCTGTTAAGAATTACAGCATTATTTTAATATGTTTATGTTTGGTTGTTCTGGTCCTTTTAATTTTATTCTGGTTTAATAATATATATAATTTTAAACAGGACATAAATTTAATATTTATTCATTATCTATTTAATGATATAGTAATATATAAAAATATATGTTAGTGATAGAAAAAGGCTTTTATTGTTCACGGAGACGACATCTTGTATCTATGCATGAGCTTTATTTCTATTTATTATGAGAGATGAAATTAATGTAATATAAATATTAATAAAGCTCTATATAATAATTTATATATTATATACTTAATTTATATTAATAACATATTTTTTATTATATTCTATGTAAAAATAAAAATAAAAACAATTCACCTCGCTATGAGGAGGCGGTAGTCCACAAGTACACACGCAAAAATCAATTTTTCCCAACAGAATGGAAGGTAAAAAAGTTATATATGATATAATATTTAAATAACTATGGATAAATAATAAATATCATGTAAATTAATTTACTTTAATCTTACTACCTTTCATATAAATATCAATTGAAAAAATAATCACATCACATAGTGAGGTTGTAGTCTTCCATACAAAAGAGCGACATTATCATATCCCCAACAAAAATTAATGTATGAAGATATATGTGATATCATAGTCATATAAGTATAATAATTTAATAAATATAATATAAATATGTTAAATATATCATTATATCATTCCATTAAAGGTTGTTATGGAATCAGAATTACATTGCATCATGAGGTGGTAGTCTGATGTACACACGGTTCACGATTTAATTTTACATTTTATTGAATTTTAAGAGGATATGGGTTATCCATCATCATAATAAATTATATATAATTATTATATATTGGTTTTATTATATTATCCATGTTTTTAAAGGTTTCAATGATGTGAACGGAGAGGTAAAACAACTACACACATTTAAGAATTTTACATATTCTTTAGAGAGATTCTATGGACTAATAAATAAAGAATTAATAGAAGGGGTTAATAATTAAAATAAGGCCTCTAGAACATTGGTAGGATAATAAGTTTGTTATTTGGGTTTTTATTTTCAGAAAACAAAATGTTTTGGATTTCTGAATAAGGGAGTAGAGATGGTGGTCTTTTAAACCACGTCGAGATGATAGACATTGAATTTTTTAAAAGATAATGTGATAGTAATGTTTTTTCTGGTAATAAGCCTCTAAAATGAGTAATTATAAAAACTTTAGAGGTGATAAGGTATAAATATCACCATAAATATTTTTTAGGCATTTTAATGAATATTTAACCCTTAAATTCTAAGTATATCACCCAAATAAAACCATTTTCACCTTTACAATGTTAACTAATTTCTTACTTTTTAACTATTCATATTGGTCAAAATTTTATTTGAAAATAATATATAATATAATTATTAATTTTATAAATGAAAAATCATTTTTTATAAATTAAATTCACATAAGTGGAAAATATCAATTAAAAATTACACTACATGTGTGAAGAATGAATAGTTTCCCAAAGAGAAAATTCATGTAAGTGTATAATGTTTTAATATCAAACATGAAAATGAAATTTATTCAAATGATCGGAATTGGATAAATCATAATTTATTTCTACTAATTATAATTTAAAACTATTTAATAATATAATTTATCATTTTTTAAAAATATAAATTAATAAGTAGTTTTTAATAAAATTCAGTACTTTCACTATTCATTAAGTTATTAATATTTTTAAAAGAAAAAAAAATCACCCAAATATAATTTTTTAATTTAGATTTCACTAATTAATCGTATTCTAAAAATAAAATTTTATATTATAAGTAAAAATTAATTTTAAATTTTGTTTTCAATGAGTATATAAACGAACTTTTAGAAAAATGCAGTTTTTAGAAGGAATTATATTTTCTTCAAATGATTAATATTATTTCTTATAAATAGATAACCATTGAATTTACAATATACATTTTGGAACCATATATTATTGTTAAATTATTTATTAATATTATTAACCAATATCTTAATGAACCGATAATTATTATCATGTAGAAATAATAATATTTTAATTGAATATCATGTTTCCTTTAAATATGGTGTTTAATGCATGGTATTAAATCAAAGAGATTGAATGTATTTCAAAATACATGTATATCATAAAACTCAAGTATGTACATTATCCTATAATCAGATTTTTTTTCAATCATGAATGCAATAGAAAATGATGTTCCTCTATTAAAATATAAAGGTTTTATATTATCAATGTTAGTGAAAATGAATTCTTAATCATTCAATCTAGTTCTCACACTAATTTCCTTCCATAATAACTATTTATATGAATTTTTTCATATTCCGTAATTTTTATTCAGATATATCATTCAAATTATTTAAATTTACATATCATCACCATAAAATAACGATCCCCACTTATTCAAATATTTCCATTTCATCACCACTAAAATTATAACAATATTTTATTATATGTTTTATTAAACCAATGAATTAAAAATGAATTAGTTTTTAAAATAAGCATATATAAATAAATCCACTCCATCACTCGAAATTTATTTACTTATCCAACCACATAAAATAAGATCCAAATTTCTTCCCATGTATAATCATCACATCCATGATCTAATAACGTGCTCAATATTTCACACTAAGAATTTAATTTTTTTCATCTCAAAAAGAAGTCATCAAAATTTCAAAAACTCAAAATATTCTAATTTCATGGTCTCGGAAGAGTTTTATTATGAAAATTATTTTATATTATTTATGGACTAATTTAATGAAATAAATTTTATATTATGATTTTAATGGCGTAAAGTCATAGTTTTTATGGTAGAAACACAATTTCTTTTTCGAATTAAATTTTATATATTTTAATTTTACAAAAACCTTGATACATGATAGTGTAACATCTACTCATCCATAGAAAATATCCTAGGGTTAAATGAGATATATTTTTTAGGATATCTACTATCCATTTATAGATTTATTTGTAGTAGTGAATCTATATAATCTTAAATTATTATTGTTTGACAAATTAAAATGAAAAGTCAATGAGAATCTATCAAAGAGGTCAAATCAATTTTTTTGATAGCTGATTTGAAGAAAATCCTTTTATTTTTTGTTCTTATATATTTATATTTATTTATAACATTTGTGGAGATATAATAAAATTTTAATATAATTAATTTAAAGAGATGTATGATTAATAACATATTATTTTTAATTTAATTATTTTCCACTCTTAAATTTTTGAACACTATCATTTTAATATTTTGGTTTTGAGAAAGAGGAATTTGTAGAACCCGCAGTTTCAAGTAAGTTAACCATTATTTACTCTTTTATATGTATGTAATGTATATGGGTAATGTTTTAGATAGTTTGGAGAGCTGTTAGAGCATTTTGGGGGCTTTTATAAAGATTCACATTTGGTGCACTATTTGGGAAAACTGTGAGACACCTACAGGAAACTGTGTACATGGACACAGTGGGTAAAGAGAAGGTGCACAGGCTATGCATGGGTTATCAAATCCATGAGGAAACCTAAAATAATACATTATATATTGGATAATAGTAATTTTCAATGTTGGAACAAAATTTAGAAATAATGTGAGCCAACCATGTAAGGTTTAGACCTTGAGATTGTAGCTTGTACATGAATAGTGCACAATTTTCCAAACAGTGTGACTAACCATGCAAGATAAAAAAGGATCCAAAAATTTTGGATCTAGGTTGAATTTAGATAATAATTCCTTATTTCCCCCCAAAACATTGCTAAATCATTATTATTTCCACTAAAATGATAAATAACCTCTCCCCATCGAATTGGAAGTGATCCGAAGGTTTTCATTGTTGAATTAAAGACTTATTTTTAGGAAAAGTACGAGTTATTGGTAGTTTTTATAGTTTTCCTTACATATACTTCTCTCTCTCTTGGTATCATAGATATACACCCATTATGGGTAGATCAATGGTTCTAGATTCTAAATATGTTCAAGTTTGGTCTTCTTGTTTATAGGGGAATATATCTATGGCTGGTTCATAGAGATTTAACATTTTTTCATGAGATTTTAATTTTTGTTCTTGTTTTTTTTCATAAACATCAAGGTAGGTGGATTCACTCTCAAATCCTATATTTTTAATATGAAGTCTATATTTCAAAATTATTATTTCTAGTGAAATTAATATTGAGTTTCATGTCTATATATTTTTTGAAACACTATTGAGTGGCGATTTTGGGAAGCATAGAAATTTGGTGTTTTAAAAATGTACATAGGTACTTGGTTTAAAAATGTTCACATTAAAAAATTAATTTTATGCAATTATGGTAAACATACTAATAAATTTTTTTTCAGAAATGTGGTAGGTTTCATTATAATTAAAATTGGAATGGTGGATTTGAATTTAATTGTTTCATGGATTTCAATAAAAAATGGTTTTACTGAAATAGATGAAATGGTTGTTTTGTAATTTTCATGGCATAATGGTTGTGTTTTTTCAAGGGAATTTTAGATTGATATGGGTATAGGGTCTCCCCCATCATTAGTTATATGGATAAGGTTTAGGGACCGACCCTCTCAAAATGGTTCAATAGGCGTCTTCATTGTGAAATGATGAATCAACACATATGAGTATAGGTAGGTCCAAGTTTTTCTGATTCATTCGATATGTGTATAATTGTAATGTAAGGGTTATTAAAAATGTATAATTTATGATATGTTTTCAAAACCATGTTTAGTTTTTTTCCATTAAACATAGTATTCTTTTGATGAAAATTTTATTATTAAAACATTATTATATTTCTATATAAATATATTAAGGAAATTTTTTTATAAATTTTTTTATATAAATGCTTATAACATGTTTTATCCTTATTGTGTAAGTATGGATGTCATTGGGGGAAATATAATGAGTTTCATAACTCACCAATACATTGTAACATTTGTGGTTTTTCATATATCAATTACCAAGACATGGAAAAAGGTGAAGTATCCCATTTTTCTATCGGTGCGTAGTGAAAATTGGGATGCTTTGGTGTTGTTTGACAATAGTTCATGTGTATGCTTGGAGTTAAGTGTCTCATTGAATTTTTTCATTCTTTTTGTCTTCCGCTATTTAGATCTCCATTTTTAGACTTCCTCTATGTAGTGATGATATTTTGAATCAGTTTATTGGATTAACAATGAGTTATATAAATTTGGTATCATGAATCATGTATTAGTTTTTTTAGGAGTGTTTGGTTATTGTTTCTCTCATAAAGGTAAAATCGCACCCATAGGTAATGAAAACCTTTAGCGTTTATTTCCTTCTATTGGTGTATTAAGGATTCCACTTAAGCCCAAGTATTGATCCTCAACCATCTCAAGAAAACAAGGAGGGGAGAGATGTTACATGTTGTATCAGTTTGTTTAGTCTAAAAATGTATTAGGGAAATGTGTAATCAGTTTGGTCCTTCCTTTGTGGAACAAGTGGAATATGTATTGGATAGTATATGAAATTGTATTGGTATCATTAATGTATTAGAACACATTCTAGTATATTCTTTGAGTTGGGATCCTAGAAAAGATTATCATTTTTGTAAATTAAAATGTAGAGTATAAAAATATATTGCATCAATTTTAATGATAAAATTCAAGTTACTAGGGATTTAGGTACATATGTGTTTTAGATAATCTAGTAGGATTTGGAATCTCATTTTCATGGGTTAATCCAATGATATGAGCATGACATGCATTAAAAAAGGACCTCCCACTAGAAGGTCATTTTTCATTTTGAGTAATGATATAAGATTTATTGAAATTTATTGATTTTTTTAATATTTATAGTTTTATTCAAAGGTGATATTTTGAGAAAAGGAATTTTTGTAGTATTTTGAAAAAGGGTTGTGTTTCAAAATCTTCTTAGATTTAACAAAAATGGTTGAACACAGAAAAGATTTTATTTTTGGAAAGAAATGTTGTGATTATTGATGGGATATAATTTGAAATAATATGGCTCCAATTAATAGAGAGTGGTACTTATGGAATGTCTTAGGGTTTATGTAACGCCCCGACCCCAGTTACCCAGAGTCGGTGCATTATTACATAACATTGACATGATCACAAGAAAGATCAAATCTCGAAAGACCGATTGGTTTAGTAGCCTTGGAAACACTAGATATATTCACAAGTTTTACATTACATCATAAAATGAAAAACTACTACAACAACATAATGTTTCCACAATCCACACTATTAACCCCTCATAAAATCCCTGCAGGTCATTCATAACTTACTTCTTCACATCCTGGGAAAAATAAAACATAGAAAAGGGGTGAGCTCAAATGCCCAGTAAGGATAACAATATAGCGGAAACTTTCATAAATAAGAATAAACATTTAAGGCAATGTATAACTAAAACAAAAGCCTTTTAAATATTAACTTTCAACATGGTATGGCATAAATAAAATGAAATAATGCCATTTACTTATTCACATGGATATTCTACTAATCGAATAATCACATGCAAAAATCAATAACCACTTTCATAATGTTGGAATGCATAATGCCAGACTATCATAACCACATAGCCAAGGCCTCGTGCCAAGAATACAAATAAGATTTTGTCAAGGCCTTGTGCCAAGACACTAGTTTGTCTCATGAGACCTACCGATGCATCGAGGAGCTATAGCGGGCTCCACCCGTCACATATTAAGTCCAATGCATTCCCATATGAAAATGTTTAAACATAACATAAACATTCATATTAAAACTAGCATATGAAATGTCAATACTTTCACCATAAACTATGAATGGTATAAAAAATAGTACATCCACAGTCAAACATATCACAAAACCTTCAATACAATATAGAAGTTTTGTATCATAATAAATCAACTTCAAATAATCTTAAAATCCATCAAAGGATGTTGACATAGATGAAATCAAAATTCTTTTTAAAGAAATATCTCCTTTTATTTTGAAATAATTTAAGATCCATATAAAATAAAACATTTTCTTTGAAAATATTCTAATAAGCTTGTAGGGGAAGCTTTGAAGATTTTATAACGGCGGAAAATAGCCGCACCCGCCGTATAAGTTAAAAAAAACATTCTTACCTTAATTCTGTCGAAAAGGTTAAAAAGGACCTTGTTTTGAAAACGACCGAAAGATTCATTTATAAACCACTTATAAAAGTCAAAAAGGGTTTAAATGACTTTAACTCATATTATAGTAAATAGTAAAAATGTTTTGAAATGCATTTTTAAGAAACATGGATGTGGATGATAAAGAGATCCCAGTAGATTATTACGTATAAACAACCTTGGATAATGAAGAGGTTGTAAAGTAAACCCTTACCTTGTACTTTTCCTTGGTTGGGGTAGGTTAACATCCTGTATAATGGTTAAATAGTTGTTATTAAATTATACAAGAATCATATATAATAATATGATATCATATATGATCTTTTAACATTGATTTGTTAATAATATCTTAGAATTATCGTCGTTTCGGGAGTTAACTTACTCATTTTCTTCTATATGTTTTGTTACATAAGCCATGGTTGTTGTATCTTATTCATATCCAGAATGATATCTAGTCCTTAAACATCATTTTTAAATCATCAAATGATAATTATACTTGAATGGATACGATGGAGAATGAATCTCATCGCGTTCGTGGAGACGGTGGTCCGTACGTATGCACGAGCGACAATATCATTCATTTGATATTAAAATAATATATAAATGGATGGTATAACATATATACAGAATCATTAACATGTTATATTTATTATTTACATGAGTTACACATCATTATTATACCCATCCAAATAATATTATATTGAATAACAATTACACCACGACGTGGAGACGGTAGTACGTACGTACGCACGTATGGTGACATGTTATTCAAAGGGTGGATAGAATACTGAATATGGTTGTACCATATTTATAATAACATCACAGTATATGTGAGATACTGGAGTTATTATTTTAGAATGGTAAGAACAAAGGAAGAAGAAGTGGAAGAAGAAATGAACTTGTAGAAGGGTGGTGAAATCATTACCTCTTCTTCGGGTTCTTCCTTTTGATTTGATCAAAAGGGCTCCTTAGGTTGGCTTTCCGATAAAACTAAGCCCTCTAGGTTGTATTTAGGGATGTTGGGAGAGTATTTGGGCAGATTTTGGCCGAACCAAAAGGCTTTGAAGGTGTGAAGAAATGAGAAGGAGGAGTTCCCTTTTATAAGAGGGATGAGGGGCACCTTTGGAAAAGCTAGAAATATTAATTTATAATAAATTCATATTCGGTTTATAATGGCTCCAAATCTTATTATTCAAAGGTTAAGGTGGGGATAGGTCGAAAACCACTCAACCAATAGAATTTAGACAGGTTTGGGTACTTATATTAACCATATCTTTAAGTATTAACTCTAAGTTAATTAGTTTCACTTTTACAATGTCTCTTTGTATTTTTATATAATATGGTCAATAAACTTACTATATACATCCAAGCGACCCCCAAGTGGTACATTAATGATGAACCTATCATTATATAAGTCTCTTGGACGATCCTTAGATTTTTAGGAATTTAATATCAATTAATAATATAATATTTGTTTTAAGAACTCTTTTATATCAATTTTGACACTATTCAATAGTTGATTTTTGTGAAACTCATAACAGATTGATTAATTCGAACAAAGTAAATTAAATAAATCCTAATATATCATATTATCCTAGAAAATTAGTTTAATTCATTAAAAGTTTCATATTATATTTATTTGGGTATTTATAATATCAATTATTTTAATTTTTCACTATTATAGTAATTACTGCATCATCATTGTGTCATAAATAAAATAAATTATTTAATGTCTAAAAATTATAAATAAAATATCATTATGTAGGAAATCTTTTTATCTTTATAATTAATATTTATAATCTAAAATCCAACATATATAACCCTATGTAACAATTGTTTTTCTAAAAGATATATGCTTGTGTCATTTTTGTATTCATTTTAACTTAATTAAAATAAAGTGTCATTATCACTTACAAGTGGATCCATGGGGTCCCAAAATAGACCCAAAGATTCCCATGGTCGACCATGTATCAACCAATAGGTTTAAGACACGTTTTAGGGTAATTTAGTATTATTATAATATTATTTTTTTAACCCTTATTTACCGGATTTACCCTTAACCATGGTAAATAAAATATTTACCGCAGTAATTATTCAAAATGTCTAAAAATAAAAGTTACCTATTTACACAATTTGAACATCCTGATTCCAAATATGGAATCCATTTTCCTAAATTCAAAACACAGAAGTGGCAGAAATTAATTTAAAATTAATTCCTGCTGTCAAAACAAAAAGCGTGTTTTTAAGAGATAATAACTATCAAAAGATTGACATTTGTTTATGTTCGGTTTAATTGTAAAATTAGGTCCAATGACCAAAATTATATTAAATGGTAAAAATTTATTCTAAATATACTTTAAAACCACTCAAATTCATAATTTATCACTATTAATTATTTTGATTAAAAAAGTTGTTTTTAATTAAAACTTAGTAATTTTCACTATTCATCAAAATATGAAAGTTATCTGAAATGTACCAAAATTTCACCTTAGGCTAAATTCGATATTCCAAATCCAAAAATGAAGTCCATTTTCAAATATAAAATATATATAATTTCAAAAGGTAGGTATTACTATTCATAACGGCTAGTTTGATTAGTTATGGTGTGTTAGAACTCGGTGTTGCGTACAACACACGCTATCACATTATTCAAAGAGAAGCGTACCGTAGAAGCTTGGGGTGTTACATTCTCCCCTCCTTCAAATAATTGCATCCTCGCAATTTCTAGGGTATTACTGCATAAAAAGACTCGGGTGGTTCTTCATCATAAGTTCCTCGGGTTCCCACGTTGCCTCTTCCATCTTATGGTTTCTCCACAAAACTTTTACCAGACGCGTCGTCCGGTTTCTCAGCACTTGTTCTCTCGTATCAAGAATCTTGACGGGCTCTTCGCAATAAGACAGATCGGGTTCCAGTTCTAATTCCTCATAGGTGAGTACATGCGTCGGACCAGGCATGTATTTCCTCAATAGAGATACGTGGAACACATCGTGAACTTTGGAGAGACTTGGCGGCATTGCCAATCGGTAAGCTACAACCCCAATTCGTTCTAGAATTTCGAAAGGTCCGATGTACCTGGGACTCAATTTACCTTTCTTACCAAAACGTATGACTCCCTTCCACGGAGATACCTTCAGAAAAACATGATCACCGACTTGAAATTCCAAATCCTTCCTTCGATTATCGGCATAGCTCTTCTGCCTACTTTGAGCTGCTTTGATGTGATTTTGGATTACTTTCACCTTTTCCACCGTTTCCTCCACCAGTTCTGGGCCTACAAGTTTTATTTCACCAACGTCATCCCAACAGGTTGGTGTATGATATCTCTTTCCGTATAACGCTTCATATGGTGCCATCTGAATACTCGAATGGAAGCTATTGTTATAGGAAAATTCTACCAAAGGTAAATATTGATCCCACATACCCTGAAAGTCAAGTGAGAAAGATCTCAACATGTCTTCTAAGGATTGAATAGTCCGTTCTGATTGTCCGTCTGTCTGAGGGTGGTAAGCAGTGCTCAAATGAAGTTCAGTATCCATGGATTTCTAAAGACTTTTCCAGAATCTTGAAGTAAAACAGGGATCACGATCAGAAACAATCGATAGGGGTACTCCATGAAGTCTCACAACTTCATTAATATATAGTCTTGCTAGACGTTCCAAGGGTAGATCTTCTCTTATAGCAATAAAATGTCCTGTCTTGGTAAGACGATCAACAATAACCCATATTGCATCGTTCCTTCTAGGAGTCTTTGGTAGCCCCATGACAAAGTCCATCGTAACATTGTCCCATTTCCACTCCGGTATGGGAAGAGGTTGCATGACTCCTCCAGGCTGTTGCCTTCCAGCTTTCACTTGTTGAAAAACCATACATCTTGACACAAAATCAGCAATCTCCCTCTTTATGTTGTCCCACCAAAAATGTTCCTTCAAATCTCTATACATTTTGGTGCTCCCAGGGTGTATAGAGAAATTGGAACTATGAGCATCATCCAGCAATTCTTTTTTTAGATCAGGTATATTGGGAACACAAAGTCTCTTCCCGAAATTCAAAATTCCATCTTCATACACAAAGTCTCTCAATCTCCCATCATTCACAGCTTTAATCTTCTTTTGGAATTCTTCATCATCGATCTGAGAACTCTTAATCCTTTCTAGTAAAGATGGTTTGGCAACCATTTGAAAAAGCATTAATGTTTCACCTTCCCTGGTTATTCCCATGTCCATCTTCACTAGATCCATGAAAATTGGATCCCTTTCAATTCTCATATTGTTCAAAACTCCATGGTCTTTTCTACTCAAAGCATCTGCCACCTTGTTTGCCTTCCCTGGGTGGTAGTGTATAGTACAATCATAATCCTTGAGTAATTCAAGCCATCTCATTTGCCTCATGTTGAGTTCTTTTTGTGAGAAAATATACTTCAAACTCTTGTGATCAGTATAAATCTCACATTTTTCACCATAGAGGTAGTGCCTCCATATCTTCAAAGAAAAGATCACTGCTGCTAACTCGAGATCATGAGTAGGATAGTTTTGTTCATGAATTTTCAACTGTCGTGATGCATAGGCAATAACTCTATCATTCTGCATAAGGACACAGCCAAGTCCTTTCTTCGATGCATCACTATAAATAACGAACCCATCATTCCCCGATGGTAGAGTCAATATAGGAGCATTGACTAATCTTCTCTTCAGTTCTTCGAAACATTCTTCACACTCTTTTGTCCAAACAAATTTAACCCCTTTACGTGTGAGCTTCGTTAATGGGTTAGCCAATCGGGAAAAATTCTGGACGAAACGTCGATAATAACCTGCCAAACCAATAAAACTACGTACCTCAGTTATACTCGTAGGTTCTGGCCATTCTTGGATTGCCTTGGTCTTAGAAGGATCAACAGAGATTCCATCTTTAGAGACAATATGGCCAAGAAAAGAAATCTCCTGAAGCCAGAATTCACACTTGCTAAACTTCCCATATAATTCATGCCTCCTCAGAGTCTTCAAGATAATGCGCAAGTGATTTTCATGATCTTCGTAGGTTTTGGAGTATACCAAGATATCATCAATAAATACCACCACAAATTCATCGAGATACTCCTTGAAAACTCTATTCATTAGATCCATGAATACAGAGGGTGCATTAGTCAATCCAAACGGCATTACAGTAAACTCGTAATGCCCGTACCTGGTTCGAAATGCTGTTTTCGGAATGTCTTCCTTCTTCACACACAATTGATGGTATCCAGATCGAAGGTCAATATTTGAAAAGTATTGAGCTCCATGCAGTTGGTCAAATAAATCATCAATACGAGGTAGGGGATACTTGTTCTTTATCGTTATAGCATTGATCTCCCTGTAGTCGATACATAACCTCATAGATCCATCTTTCTTTTTAACAAAAAGAACAGGGGCTCCCCATGGAGAAACACTAGGGCGAATAAATCCCTTATTACTCAATTCCTCTAGTTGTTTCTTTAGTTCGACTAACTCTACAGTGGCCATTCTATAAGGGGTCTTCGATATAGGCCTTGATCCAGGAATCAAATCAATAGAAAACTCAACTTCTCGTTCTGGAGGATGTCCAGGTAAATCTTCCGGAAATACATCTACAAATTCTTTCACAACAGGTACATCCTCTATTTGAACATTCCTTTCCTCACCGACAGTTATTTCATTCTCTTCCTCCCCAATAATTGAATTAAGTTGAGCTACTGGGGGTGGATCTAAATAAGAATTAGGTGGTGACGATTCTGCTCTAAAAATAAGGTGCTCCTTATCATTATCATCAAGAATCGTAACCTCTTTCTTACAATAAATCTTCGCATCATAGTCCAAAATCCAGTCCATACTGAGGATTATATCAAACTCAATCATAGGTATGACGATGAAATCAGCAGATAAAGAAAATTTATGTGCTCTAATGGGGACTGATTCACAAAACGTTGTTGCAACGATACTTCCCTTAGGAGTTTTAACTGACAACTCCCTTATTAAATAAAATTGGAAATATCTAATTTTCTTAGCAAACTGGGAAGATATGAAACAATGCGATGATCCAGAATCAAATAATGCATTTGCTAAACTTGAGGAAACCATTAAATTACCTGCCACCACGTCTTTCGGAGCTTCTACCTCAGCAGTAGTGATAGCATAAGCCTGGCCTTGATCCCTTGACCTTTTCTGAGGTAAGTTCTCCTGACGCTTAGGACATGCATTTGCATAATGCCCCATCTCCCTACAATTGTAGCACTGAACGTTGGTAGCTTCCTTCTTCCCTTTGCAATCATGAGCTTGGTGGCCTTTTTCACCACACTTGTAACAGACTCCCATTCCCTTCAAGCAAGTACCAGGATGTTTCTTCCCGCATTTACCACAAGATGGATATTCAACCTTTCCCTTATTCCCCTTATTTCCATTCCCAGATTGATCAGCAGGTCTCTTCTTCTCTTGCTTTGCATTAAAGTCATAAGACTTAGAGAATTCCTTTTCGGTCTTGATAGCACATGAGATAATGTCTTCGTACGATGAAAAGGATTGTGAGACTAACACTCGACGGAGAAATGGTTTTAACCCATCAAAGAAACGATCAATCTTACTTCTTGGGTTACGAATATAATCCCCAGCGTACCTCTCTAACCTTGTAAAGTTAGCCTCATACTTTGTGACATTCTCATCCTCCTTTTGTCTCAGACTCAGAAATTGCATTTCCATATCTGCTCGATGGTCGCGAGGGAAGTATTTTTCTAAAAATATATCTTTGAACTCCCTCCATTCCATATTTGATACTTCATCATCTTCCTTCGTATTTTGAATCAATGACCACCATTGATCAGCATCTCCAGTGAGGCGGTAAACTGCCATGATAACTTTTTCCCTTTCACTGCTCCCCAAAGCCTGAAATATTTTCTCTAGGGAAAATATCCATTGTTCAGCTACTAAGGGATTTGTATTCCCATTGAACGTTGGTGGTTGTTGCCTCATGAATCGATCTAACATTGATCCTCCACGCTGCGGATCAGGGTGCTTCATACGGGTAAGGTTATTATTCATAACCTGAGTAAGTTGTCCCAGTATGGTGATTAGCTGATCAGCACCAGTTGCATCACCAGCCCCACTATAATTATCTTGAGCAGGAGGGCAATCCCTACATGGAGTGCGTGCATTGATACAGTTTCCATTTCTTCCACTAGGCGCCATTTCTAAACAATGGCATAAACTAGATCAGTTTATGAATCAAAATACATAATCCCATACTTATAAAACACTTAACATAAATTGAACTATTTATGGATATAATCCATAATCATAAGAATGTTTTCTTTGAGGAAGTATATACTCATAATCCCTTCAAAATTATTTGTAAAGAAAATGAGAGTTATCCTAAGCATATCCCCCGGGAGTGTCGTAACCAAGAGTGCAGCAAGGCCCGTTGTCGTGCACCAGTTCCCGTTCGAGTCTAGCTCAAAGCGGTGTTTTCGGGTTTTACCCCTAGGTACATCTGTGCCAGAGCCGCCTCTACCTGCTCGTATCCAGACAGGGATGTATTGCTTGGAAAACTCACAAAATCTCTACTATACCAAAATTCTAGGAAGTTCTTCTATACTAATCCTCAAAGTTCATCTTAGGTCTACGTGCTCTAATCGGAGTTTATCTAAATCTAGCTTCCAATGTTTGTACTAAACTTCCTCTGATACCAACTGTAACGCCCCGACCCCAGTTACCCAGAGTCGGTGCATTATTACATAACATTGGCATGATCACAAGAAAGATCAAATCTCGAAAGACCGATTGGTTTAGTAGCCTTGGAAACACTAGATATATTCACAAGTTTTACATTACATCATAAAATGAAAAACTACTACAACAACATAATGTTTCCACAATCCACACTATTAACGCCTCATAAAATCCCTGCAGGTCATTCATAACTTACTTCATCACATCCTGGGAAAAATAAAACATAGAAAAGGGGTGAGCTGAAATGCCCAGTAAGGATAACAATATAGCGGAAACTTTCATAAATAAGAATAAAGATTTAAGGCAATGTATAACTAAAAAAAAGCCTTTTAAATATTAACTTTCAACATGGTATGACATAAATAAAATGAAATAATTCCATTTACTTATTCACATGGATATTCTACTAATCGAATAATCACATGCAAAAATCAATAACCACTTTCATAATGTTGGAATGCATAATGCCAGACTATCATAACCACATAGCCAAGGCCTCGTGCGAAGACTACAAATAAGATTTTGTCAAGGCCTTGTGCAAAGACACTAGTTTGTCTCATGAGACCTACTGATGCATCGAGGAGCTATAGCGGGCTCCACCTGTCACATATTAAGTCCAATGCATTCCCATATGAAAAGGTTTAAACATAACATAAACATTCATATTAAAACTAGCATATGAAATGTCAATACTTTCACCATAAACTATGAATGGTATAAAAAATAGCACATCCACAGTCAAACATATCACAAAACCTTCAATACAATATAGAAGTTTTGTATCATAATAAATCAACTTCAAATAATCTTAAAATCCATCAAAGGATGTTGACATAGATGAAATCAAAATTCTTTTTAAAGAAATATCTCCTTTTATTTTGAAATAATTTAAGATCCATATAAAATAAAACATTTTCTTTGAAAATATTCTTATAAGCTTGTAGGGGAAGCTTTGAAGATTTTATAACGGCGGAAAATAGCCTCACCCGCCGTATAAGTTAAAAAAATATTCTTACCTTAATTCTGTCGAAAAGGTTAAAAAGGACCTTGTTTTGAAAACGACCGAAAGATTCCTTTATAAACCACTTATAAAAGTCAAAAAGGGTTTAAATGACTTTAACTCATATTCTAGTAAATAGTAAAAATGTTTTGAAATGCATTTTTAAGAAACATGGATGTGGATGATAAAGAGATCTCAGTAGATTATTACGTATAAACAACCTTGGATAATGAAGAGGTTGTAAAGTAAACCCTTACCTTGTACTTTTCCTTGGTTGGGGTAGGTTAACCTCCTGTATAATGGTGAAATAGTTGTTATTAAATTATACAAGAATCATATATAATAATATGATATCATATATGATCTTTTAACATTGATTTGTTAATAATATCTTAGAATTATCGTCGTTTCGGGAGTTAACTTACTCATTTTCTTTTATATGTTTTGTTACATAAGCCATGGTTGTTGTATCTTATTCATATCCAGAATGATATCTAGTCCTTAGACATCATTTTTAAATCATCAAATGATAATTATACTTGAATGGATACGATGGAGAATGAATCTCATCGCGTTCGTGGAGACGGTAGTCCGTACGTACGCACGAGCGACAATATCATTCTTTTGATATTAAAATAATATATAAATGGATGGTATAACATATATACAGAATCATTAACATGATATATTTATTATTTATATGAGTTACACATCATTATTATACCCATCCAAATAATATTATATTGAATAACAATTACACCACGACGTGGAGACGGTAGTCCGTACGTACGCACGTATGGTGACATGTTATTCAAAGGGTGGATAGAATACTGAATATGGTTGTACCATATTTATAATAACATCACAGTATATGTGAGATACTGGAGTTATTATTTTAGAATGGTAAGAACAAAGGAAGAAGAAGTGGAAGAAGAAATGAACTTGGAGAAGGGTGGTGAAATCATTACCTCTTCTTCGAGTTCTTCCTTTTGATTTGATCAAAAGGGCTCCTTAGGTTGGCTTTCTGATCAAACTAATGCCTCTAGGTTGTATTGAGGGATGTTGGGAGAGTATTTGGGGAGAGTTTGGCCGAACCAAAAGGATTTGAAGGTGTGAAGAAATGAGAAGGAGGAGTTCCCTTTTATAAGAGGGGTGAGGGGCACCTTTGGAAAAGCTAGAAATATTAATTTATAATAAATTCATATTCGGTTTATAATGGCTCCAAAGCTTATTATTCAACGTTTAAGGTGGGGATATGTCGAAAACCACTCAACCAATAGAATTTAGACAGGTTTGGGTACTTATATTAACCATATCTTTAAGTATTAACTCTAAGTTAATTAGTTTCACTTTTACAATGTCTCTTTGTATTTTTATATAATATGGTCAATAAACTTACTATATACATCCAAGCGACCCCCAAGTGGTACATTAATGATTAACCTATCATGATATAAGTCTCTTGGCCGAACCTTAGATTTTTATGAATTTAATATCAATTAATAATATAATATTTGTTTTAAGAACTCTTTTATGTCAATTTTGACACTATTCAATAGTTGATTTTTGTGAAACTCATAACAGATTGATTACTTCGAAAAAAGTCAATTAAATCAATCCTCATATATCATATTATCCTAGAAAATTAGTTTAATTCATTAAAAGTTTCATATTATATTTATTTGGGTATTTATAATATCAATTATATTAATTTTTCACTATTATAGTAATTACTGCATCATCATTGTGTCATAAATAAAATATATTATTTAATGTCTAAAAATTATAAATAAAATATCCTTATGTAGGAAATCTTTTTAGCTTTGTAATGAATTTTTATAATATAAAATCCAACATATATAACCCTATGTAACAATTGTTTTTCTAAAAGATATATGCTTGTGTCATTTTTGTATTCATTTTAACTTAATTAAAATAAAGTGTCATTATCACTTACAAGTGGATCCATGGGGTCCCAAAACAGACCCAAAGATTCCCATGGTCGACCATGTATCAACCAATAGGTTTAAGACTCGTTTTAGGGTAATTTAGTATTATTATAATATTATTTTGTTAACCCTTATTTACCGGATTTACCCTTAACCATGGTAAATAAAATATTTACCGCAGTAATTATTCAAAATGTCTAAAAATAAAAGTTACCTATTTACACAATTTGAAAATCCTGATTCCAAATATGGAATCCATTTTCCTAAATTCAAAACATAGAAGTGGCAGAAATTAATTTAAAATTAATTCCCGCTGTCAAAACAAAAAGCGTGTTTTTAAGAGATAATAACTATCAAAAGATTGACACTTGTTTATGTTCGGTTTAATTGTAAAATTATGTCCAATGACCAAAATTATATTAAATGGTAAAAATATATTCTAAATATACTTTAAAACCACTCAAATTCATAATTTATCACTATTAATTATTTTGATTAAAAAAGTTGTTTTTAATTAAAACTTAGTAATTTTCACTATTCATCAAAATATGAAAGTTATCCGAAATGTACCAAAATTTCACCTTAGGCTAAATTTGATATTCCAAATCCAAAAATGAAGTCCATTTTCAAATATAAAATATATATAATTTCAAAAAGTAGGTATTACTATTCATAACGGCTAGTTTGATTAGTTATGGTGTGTTAGAACTCGGTGTTGCGTACAACACAGGCTATCACATTATTCAAAGAGAAGCGTACCGTGTTGGATCTGAATCTACGGATTACACACAAGAGGGGGGGGGGTGAATTGTGTCTTTTCAAAATTATTACAATCTCTTCAATTTAGACAAACTCTGTCCACGATGCTTTTGCTCGATTAAATATGCAGCGGAAAAAGTAAAAGCATGAACACACGGATGTATAGTGGTTCGGGGAACAGAAGGCCCATAGTCCACTCCACCAACGCTCAAATCCACGAGTTTGGAGATTTTCACTATCTGGTCCTCGTTTCCACAGACCTGTCCACAACTGAGTACAGGCAGTTGACACCTTTACAAGATTCAGGCACACACATCCTTCCTGGTTCAAACACGAACCCACACAGCTTAGAACGAGAAGCTGATCACTCAAAAAATAAAAAGAGTTTCGATAAAGAAAACACTTCTCCAGTTGTTCTTCACAATTGCAACAGAATGTAATTGACAGTAGATAGATCGTTGTCTTCAGAAAATAAAGATCTGTAATCAAAACAGTTCTGAGTCGATCCAGTTGCAAAAGATATTACCAGAAACTTCACAACTTCAGCAGCAATAGATTCACAACAGATAGTCGATGTAAAACACGTGAATCTGCTATCAAGATCTTCTTTCAGTAAAAAGGATTTACACTTCTTCTCGATCACCTGAAAAGAACGCCTTTACACAGTCTCTGTTTCTTGCTCGTTAAAAGATCAAAATCTCTTTTTCCCACACACTTTCCTGTGTATATATATATCTCCGAAGTTTCCAAGATAGAACATATATTCAAATCTGAGAGATTCTTCCGCATAAATAGATCCATAAAAATCTCCTTTAGATTCGTGATATTAAATGAAATAACAGAGCCGTTGTAACTCCCCTGAGGAATCGGCATAAAAAGCTCCGTTTAAATCAATCAGTAATCCGTTGTAAATCGTCTTTGATTCAGTCAAAGTCGTGCTTAAGAATCGGCTCGAAATCCGCCTAATAATCCGCTTGTTTGACCAATGCAAACGGTAATATCGTCTGTCAAAAATATACCGACGCCAAACGTAGGGTTGATGACGTGGCTCCAAACGTAGGGTTCACAAACGTAAGGTTGAACATACATACTTTCTCTTTAGCATTCAAACGTAGGGTTGATCATCCATACTTTTTCTCGCTTCAACTCTTCAAAGAACGTACGGTTGATTATAAAAGTAAGATTGATGATCCATACTTTTGAGAAACAAACTCAACACTGAAAACTAACGTACGGTTTCTCTTCCATACTTGTCCAACAACGAAAACGTAAGGTTCCTTCCAAACGTAATGTTCTTCTTCAATACTTTTCAACAACGTAAGGTTCATTAACCATATGTTTCAAAATAACGTAAGGTTCCTTAACCATACGTTTCTTTTAACATAAAAAGTAAACTTTTCATCCATACGTTACGTTCATTAACGTAGGGTTTGAACGGTGATTCCAGTACGCGCTAAAATTGAACTCGCGCTACAGTGATTCCAGAACGCGCTAAACTTGACCTCGCGCTACAGTGATTCCAGAACGCGCTAAACTTGACCTCGGAATAAATGAAGTATGAAATCTCGTTATATGCAATAAATAAAATAAAATAAATTCCTGCAAAATACTCAACGAAATAATTAGTAAATAATTAAGGGTATTTGTGAGCATCAAAATCATCATAAAGAGACAGAGTATTATTTAAAATAATCTCCCCCTTTAAAAACATTATTTTGAATTGTTTGAAAACAATACATTGCTCAACAATCTCCCCCTTTTTGATGATCACAAAACCCATAAAATAATAGAACTAATTTAATTGCAATCTTTATTGAAAAATTAGTTTTATAAAATTTTAGAATTCTGAAAGGATTAAAACAATATTTAACTATAATAAAATTTCTCCCCCATAAAAATAAATTTTCAGCTAATAAATAAAAGATAAATGTCTTCTCCCATATATCCAAATTTCTTCATAGGAAACAAATGAATTTAAATGTTGTGTTTATCCAAATTCTCCCCCTTTTTGTGATATCAAAAAGAATGAAAAATTACGGATTTGAACACATTCAATATTGCACTGAACTATAAGTAAATGCTATAATTAACTGTATATGAATAAGTGAATTTGTTATACTGGCTAACTTAATCATAAATCAATAAACAACAAAACAAAAAAGAAATCAGAAAATAATTTTCATTCACAAGCTGTTATATATATAAATGATTGTGATAACAGAGGAATCAAGGTTCATGGATAAGACAGGGAAAAAAAAGGTGTCTATCTCCTTTGAATCACGGTCTTGATCTCTGTAAACTGTTCTCTGAGCCTCTTCATCATCCCATCTCCTAACTTGATGATAAGATCTCTGTTCTCTTGAGTCATATGAATATCTTCAATCAAATTAACTCTGAAAAACTCATGCATTCTTTCTTCTTCTTCAACAAAAAGAGTCAGCTTCTCTGATAACTGATTCAAAAGAATCCTAATCGGTTGCTCTCCAGATGTCAACTGATCCACTAAAAATTTCTGATTATCCAGCAAAACTGACAAAGGGGCACTATTACACTGAAGATCGTGTAATCTGTCACTCATATTGCTTAGTGCTCCTGTAATGGCTTGAAATCTTCGAATCAAATCAGGTGAAGAACCTGATCCACTCACAGGATTGTTTGCAACAGACTCAAATTTATTCTCCATGTAAATCTTCATCTCAGCCAAATCATCTTTCTTTACCATCTCTGATTTTAACTGATCAACAGCATGCAACATATCAGTCTTAAACAAATCTACTTCCTGTCTTGAAACAGTACATTCTTTCAGCTTCTGAAACTTCAACTGCTCTAAGTTCAGAGAATTTCTGAGACTATCATTCTCAGATTCCAACTGAGAGATACGCTTGTACAACTCAACAACTTCTTCTTTTCTCGAATCAGGGGCACCATGTGCTCTATTCTCATGTCCAGAAATAGGTTGATGAGGCAAGGCAAGTGGTAAAGAATCTGCATCTGATTGTTCTTTTTCCTTGTCCTGACAAGGTTGATCCACTGAACTAGCTTTTGAAGCCTGAAATTCTTCTACTGAAAATTCTTCCTGAAGTACTTCTGTATTAGCTTCAGAAGTATGTTCATTACGAACAGTAGTCTCTCTGACTTCTACTGATTGATCAAGAACAATATCTTCATGTAAATCTTGAGGTCGGGCCACTTCTTCACCAGGCACTGCCTCCATAGGTTGTTCTTGTTGTATTACATTTTCAATAGCAACAGCAGCAGATTGAGGTTCTTTTTGGATTTCCGGTTGAGCTGCTGGTTCCTCTATCGGTACAGTCTGCTCCACAACAGCTTCTCTCACAAAGGAATAAGAAATTACCGGTTCAGAGGATTTCAAGACAGGAGAGATAATTTCTTCATCAATTGACCTCTTCCTTCTAGATTGAAGTCCTTCCTGACTTCTCTCTTCCTCAACTTCCTCCATTTCAAAGCGAATTCTCCTTGCCACTGTACTAACCCTTGATTCTGCTTGTCCCTCCTTGGACTTAGCAGGTTGAGCCTGAGCACTCTCCGAGTCTTCCTCAGCTCCAACAGGTAAGAGTTTTCCTTTAATAGTGCTCCAGAAGTATCCGACTTTCCTCAAAGTCCCAGCATTAAAAACATTACTGTGGTGACATTTCACCCCAGCATCGACCAATCTGATCATTCCTCTTTTAAACAAAAACAGAGAAATGAACCTTCCATAAGGGAAAAAGGTCATTCTTGCTTCACTCTGACAATAGTATCTTAGATATCTTATCATGAACCGAGGAAAATTAAACTTAATATCACACATCAGAAGATACATTATGTACATGTCAGGGTATAGAATTTTCTCCATCTCAGCCATCCTTGGTGCTAAACCAGTCTGAAAAAACTTTACCAAGATTTTCTGATCGGGCTCCAAATCTTTAATAAGAATTTTCTTTATCACTCTGGTTCCAAACAGAAAAGACATAATGTCTTCAGACTTATGTACAGAATCTCCAATATTCCGTAAATCGAAATGAAAAACTCCTTCATGAGGGCAGTTAAGAATTTGACTTATCTCTACAGATGATATGGAAAAATCATTATCCTCTATTTGAGCTAACAAACTGTCCTCCGTATCTCCAAGGCTAAACTGAACAGTTCTAAAGAAATGTCTCATTTCTGCCTCATAAAGAAACTCAGAATTTTCACTATTAAAAGCTTGCTCAAGGCTTTGAAACCATAACGCTTGCTTCAACAGTAAATTAGTTTCAAACAGCCACTCTAAATCGATGACTTTACCTTGCAGTATTTTCCGACCAACTACTTTAGATTTCTTTGCAGCACTGCTCTCGGCTTCATCGGGACGCTTAGTTTTTGCCATTCCAACAACGATTTCTGAAGGTTCGAAAGTTTAGGGTTTGAAGATTCAGAAAAGGGTTTTGGAGCAGATGTGCGAGTTTAGGTTTTTCGAAAGGGTTTCCGAAAAAGGTGAAACAGTTTAGAAGGTGAAACGGTTCTGACAGCCTTGATTCCCGTGTAATCACTAATCATTATTTTTATTTAAAACAAAATAAAATTACTTATAGCGGGAAACAAAAAATTAAACAGAATTCGAAAACAGAATAAGATTTAAAAATAAATTATTTAAAATTAAATAAACCTAACTCCCCCTTAATAAATTCAAACCTTGCCGTGGGAAGTGGTTTAGTAAAAATATCTGCTAATTGATTTTCTGTATTTACAAATTCTAAAAATATATCCTTTTTAAACACATGATCTCTTAAAAAGTGATGTCTTATATCAATGTGATTAGTTCTAGAATGACTAATAGGATTTTTTGAAATATTAATTGCACTAGTATTATCACATAAAATAGGCGTATTATTGAAATTTAATCCAAAGTCCATAAGAGTGTTTTTCATCCACAACACCTGTGCACAGCAACTACCTGCAGACACATATTCTGCCTCGGCTGTTGACAGGGAAACTGAGTGTTGTTTCTTACTAGACCATGATACTAAAGACTTTCCTAAAAAGTGACATGTTCCTGAAGTACTCTTCCTATCTAATATACAGCTTCCAAAGTCAGCATCTGAATATGAAATTAAATTAAAATCAGAGGTTTTTTGGATAAAACAGAGATTGATAAATAGTACCTTTTAAATATCTAAAAATTCTTTTAACAGCAGTTAAGTGGGATTCTTTGGGATTTGATTGAAATCGAGCACAAAGACATACTGAATACATTATATCTGGTCTACTAGCAGTAAGATATAACAAACTACCAATCATACCTCTATATAACTTGTTGTCCACTGATTTTCCAGTTTCATCCAAATCAAGTTTTATATTAGTACACATAGGAGTTGTAAATGTCTTGCTGTTTTCAAGTCCAAATTTCTTAAGTAAATCAGTAATGTATTTGCATTGATTTAAAACATTTCCAAAATCTTTTTGAAATATTTGAAGACCCAAAAAGAAATTTAATTCTCCCATCATACTCATTTCAAATTCTTTTTGCATTAATTCTGAAAATTCATGACAAAGAATTTTATTGGTCGATCCAAAAATTACATCATCAACATAAATTTGAACCAACAAAACATTATTTTTCACAGTTTTCTTAAATAGTGTTGGATCTGCTAGTCCAACAGTAAAATCATTTTTCAAAAGAAAAGAACTTAGTCTTTCATACCAAGCTCTAGGTGCTTGTTTAAGGCCATAAAGAGCTTTAGTAAGTTTGAAAACAGAATCTGGTTTTTG
Organism: Viscum album; assembly: GCA_963277665.1. Taxonomy (NCBI): domain Eukaryota; kingdom Viridiplantae; phylum Streptophyta; class Magnoliopsida; order Santalales; family Viscaceae; genus Viscum; species Viscum album. Next base: position 1,791,740,297 of record OY728146.1, read on the forward strand.
AGAATTTTCAAAACCAGGAGGTTGCTCAACATAAACTTCCTCCATTAAATATCCATTTAAAAAGGCAGATTTAACATCCATCTGAAATAATTTAAAATTCATATAAGATGCATAGGCTAAAAGGATTCTAATGGCTTCTAACCTGGCTACAGGTGAAAAGGTCTCATCATAATCTATTCCTTCTTCTTGATTATATCCTTTAGCTACTAATCTTGCTTTATTTCTAGTTATTATCCCTTGATCATCCTGTTTATTCCTAAAGACCCATTTAGTTCCTATTACTGGATAATCATGTGGTCTTTCAACTAATTCCCAAACCTTATTTCTCTTGAACTGGTTCAATTCATCCTGCATTGCTATTACCCAGCTCTCATCATTTAAGGCTTCTTCTATGGTCTTAGGTTCTTGTTGGGATAGGAAAGCAGAGAATTCAACTATGTTTCCAAGGTTTCTTCTAGTTTGAATACCAGTCTCTAAGTCACCTATCACAGATTCTAAAGGGTGATTCTTTAAGGTTCTAGACTGTCTAGGCATTACATTCAAAGGTTCTTCAGTATCATGTTCTTCTGAACTGGACTGAATTTCTTTTATATCATTTTCAAAATCATTCTTTAAATTCTCAAGTCTCATGTTTTCATTAGAATCAGGTTCATCTATTTGTTCTATCCTTTTCTCAAAAGGATCAGATTCATCAAATTTCACATGAACTGATTCTTCAACAATCCTTGACTTTTTATTATAGACTCTATAAGCTTTAGAGGTTGCAGAATATCCTAAGAAAATACCTTTATCAGATTTTGGATCAAATTTACCAAGATTATCTTTGGTATTCAAGATGTAAACCTTGCATCCAAAAACTTTAAAGTAATTTACTTTAGGTTTTCTGTTATTCCATAGTTCATAGGGTGTCTTTTTCAAAATAGGTCTTATTAAAATTCTATTCATTATATAACAAGCTGTATTAACAGCTTCTGCCCAAAAATATATAGGTAGGCTATATTCATTTAACATAGTTCTAGCCATTTCTTGAATAGTTCTATTTCTTCTTTCTACAATCCCATTCTGTTGAGGTGTTCTTGGAGCAGAGAAGGTTTGTTTAATACCCATGTTTGAGCAAAAGGAATTAAATTCCTGGTTCTCAGATTCTCCACCATGATCACTTCTCAATGAGATTATATTAAAACCTTTTTCATTTTGAATAGATTTACAAAAACCTTCAAATAAACTAAAAGCTTCACTTTTAAATTTCAAAAAGAAAATCCAAGTAAATCTAGAATAATCATCAACTAATACATAAACATATAATTTACCAGCTAAACTTGCTACTCTTGACGGTCCAAACAAATCCATATGGATAAGTTCTAGAGATTTAGTTGTAGCAACTTTATTAATAGATTTGAATGATGATTTGTGTTGCTTTCCAAGATGACATGCATCACAGAATCTGTCATTTTCAAATTTGAGACTAGGCAAATCAGAAACTAGATGTTTCTTAGATAATTTATGTAAAGCATATATATTGCAATGACCAAGTCTTCTATGCCAGATCCAGGATTCACTTATATTAGCAGTTAAGCAGTTTACTTGTTGTTTACACAAGGAATACAAATCCAAAGTATAAACATTATCAGTTCTGGGTGCTCTAAACTTAAACAGTTTATCTTTAGAAACAGTACAACTATTGTTAGTAAAATCAACAGTGTATCCATCATCACAGAGTTGAGAGATACTTATCAGATTGTGTTTTAACCCTTGTACATAAAGTACTTTGTTGATTGAGACTGTCTCTGGATCTCCAACTGTTCCAATACCAATAATCTTTCCTTTGGCATTGTCACCAAAGGTGACAAGTCCTCCTTCCTTTCGAGTAAGAGAAGAGAAATTAGCTGAAGTTCCACTCATGTGTCTTGAGCAGCCACTGTCCATATACCATATTTCTTTCTTTCTTTGGTGACCTGCTACCTGCAAAGACATTTAAACAAATTGATTTGGTACCCATATTTTGTTGGGTCCAGGAGTGTTAGCAAGCAGTGATCTGGGTATCCAGATTTGCTTTGTTTTCTTAAAATTGATTGAATCATATAGATCATTGGAAATATAAGCTTTCTTAATTCCACATATTTGAGGTTGTCTTAGAAAACAGTTTTTAGCTATATGACCTTTTGTTCCACAGAAGTTACAAATAACCTGTTTAGTGCTAGGAACAAAATAATTTTTGTATAACTTAGGTTTTTCTCCTTTACTTCCAATTCCAAACCTTTCCCTTTTAATTACAGTTTTTTCCAAGTATCTCATTTAAGGTGTTTTCTCCTTTTGTAAAAACTAATGCAGCCTCTTTATAAGATTCTACTTCATCCTGTAGAGTTTTTATTTTTGATTCAAAATTAATTTTATTTGAGTCAGCAGAGTTGTATTTGTCAATTAATTCCTTATGTTGTTTTAGCAAAGTATTTCTTTCATCTGAAATAGCTTTATGCAAGTTCTTTATAGATTTATATTTTTTAAATAATGAGTCATACCTTTCTTCAAGCATATTGCAGTAAGCTGCAAGTTTTTTATTTGAGAAGCTTGTTTCAGAGTTTGATTCATTATTTGAGTCAGAGGAGTAGTATGAGTGTACCTCATCAGTTTCAGCCATGAAACACATATTTTCTTTTAAATTGGCTTCCTTCTCTGAGCTTGATTCAGAAGAATTACTTGAGTCTTCAGAAACACTCCAAGTAGCTTTCATAGCTTTCTTGTCTTTCTGCTCATAATCATCTCTTTTGAAGAATTTCTTCTTCTTTGCATCTTTCAATTTAGGGCAATCCGGTCTGATGTGTCCCATCTTTTTGCATTCATAACATCTCACTTCCTTGTTATCCTTTTTTAAGGATTTCTTAAAGTCTTTCTTCTTACTGTAGAACTTTCTGAATTTTCTGGCTAGCTGAGCCAGTTCTTCATCCGAATTTGAGGAATCAGAGCTTTCTGATTTAGCACTTACTTCTCTGTTCTTCATCTTTCTATCCTTTTGTTGAGAAGTCACTTTCAACGCAGTGTTTTCCCTTTTTATATATACTTTATGCTCATTTACCTCATCTTGCATTTCAGCCTCGTACATCATCAATGTACCAATCAGTTCTCTCATAGTTAGATCTTTAACAGAAGTTGATTGTCTGATTGCTGCAGAGATTCCATTCCATCGAGTAGGAAGTACTCTTAGTACCTTCAACGCTTGATCAACCTGCTTGATTGGTTCTCCTAGAGCTGTTATATTATTGACAATTTCTGTCAATCTTCCATTCATCTGAGTGATGCTCTCTCCTTCAATCATTCTGAAAGTATCGAATTTTAACTTAGCAGTTGCATATCTCATCTGTCTTACATTATCTGTTCCTTCATAAGCAACAACTATTGTTTGCCACATTTCATATGCAGTCGGGCATTGAGATACTCTGTTAAGTTCATCTGGTCCTAGACCACAGATGATTGCATTCATAGCTTTTGAATTTATGTCATACTCAGCCTCTGTAGCAGCACTCCATGTATCGGGATTTTCAGGAATTTCATAGGGAGTCAGAATCTTTGAATAGACTCTGTAACCAAGATTTTTCAGATAAATAATCATACGTGATTTCCAGCAGCCATAATTATCTCCATTAAAGTAAGGTGCTCTGACCATTGACATTCCCTCTCTCATATCAGCCATGATACACTATGTATAATCTTTAAATACTTCTAGCTTGATAAGTCTTTAAAAATAAGAAGCTCCTCCTCTGATACCAATTGTTGGATCTGAATCTATGGATTACACACAAGAGGGGGGGTGAATTGTGTCTTTTCAAAATTATTACAATCTCTTCAATTTAGACAAACTCTGTCCACGATGCTTTTGCTCGATTAAATATGCAGCGGAAAAAGTAAAAGCATGAACACACGGATGTATAGTGGTTCGGGGAACAGAAGGCCCCTAGTCCACTCCACCAACGCTCAAATCCACGAGCTTGGTGATTTTCACTATCTGGTCCTCATTTCCACAGACCTGTCCACAACTGAGTACAGGCAGTTGACACCTTTACAAGATTCAGGCACACACAGCCTTCCTGGTTCAAACACGAACCCACAAAGCTTAGAACGAGAAGCTGATCACTCAAAAAATAAAAAGAGTTTCGATAAAGAAAACACTTCTCCAGTTGTTCTTCACAATTGCAACAGAATGTAATTGACAGTAGATAGATCGTTGTCTTCAGAAAATAAAGATCTGTAATCAAAACAGTTCTGAGTCGATCCAGTTGCAAAAGATATTACCAGAAACTTCACAACTTCAGCAGCAATAGATTCACAACAGATAGTCGATGTAAAACACGTGAATCTGCTATCAAGATCTTCTTTCAGTAAAAAGGATTTACACTTCTTCTCGATCACCTGAAAAGAACGCCTTTACACAGTCTCTGTTTCTTGCTCGTTAAAAGATCAAAATCTCTTTTTCTCACACACTTTCCTGTGTATATATATATCTCCGAAGTTTCCAAGATAGAACATATATTCAAATCTGAGAGATTCTTCCGCATAAATAGATCCATAAAAATCTCCTTTAGATTCGCGATATTAAATGAAATAACAGAGCCGTTGTAACTCCCCTGAGGAATCGGCATAAAAAGCTCCGTTTAAATCAATCAGTAATCCGTTGTAAATCGTCTTTGATTCAGTCAAAGTCGTGCTTAAGAATCGGCTCGAAATCCGCCTAATAATCCGCTTGTTTGACCAATGCAAACGGTAATATCGTCTGTCAAAAATATCCCGACGCCAAACGTAGGGTTGATGACGTGGCTCCAAACGTAGGGTTCACAAACGTAAGGTTGAACATACATACTTTCTCTTTAGCATTCAAACGTAGGGTTGATCATCCATACTTTGTCTCGCTTCAACTCTTCAAAGAACGTACGGTTGATTATAAAAGTAAGATTGATGATCCATACTTTTGAGAAACAAACTCAACACTGAAAACTAACATACGGTTTCTCTTCCATACTTGTCCAAAAACGAAAACGTAAGGTTCCTTCCAAACGTAATGTTCTTCTTCAATACTTTTCAACAATGTAAGGTTCATTAACCATACGTTTCAAAATAACGTAAGGTTCCTTAACCATACGTTTCTTTTAACATAAAAAGTAAACTTTTCATCCACACCTTACGTTCATTAACGTAGGGTATGAACAGTGATTCCAGTACGCGCTAAAATCGATCTCGCGCTACAGTGATTCCAGAACGCGCTAAACTTGACCTCGCGCTACAGTGATTCCAGAACGCGCTAAACTTGACCTCGGAATAAATGAAGTATGAAATCTCGTTATATGCAATAAATAAATAAAATAAATTCCTGCAAAATACTCAACGAAATAATTAGTAAATAATTAAGGGTATTTGTGAGCATCAAAATCATCATAAAGAGACAGAGTATTATTTAAAATAGTCTCCCCCTTTAAAAACATTATTTTGAATTGTTTGAAAACAATACATTTCTCAACATACCGTAGAAGCTTGGGGTGTTACAGTTTATAGTAAATGGAACCTAGAAGGAGTCATAGAAACCAAAAAGTTGAAGGTTCTAGAAATGTGGTTTCACCTAAGCAACAAGTGAACCAAAAACTGGTTCAAAGTATAGTCCATTATTTTCAGGTAATGGATACTGGGAATATGAGAGATGTGAAAAGGAAAGTGGATAATTCCAACCAATTCCAAAAGTATAACCCACACATATTTTTTGGTGATTTAGAACCAGAAATGGCCAAGTTGTGGATAAATAGGATGAATCATATCTTGGACATGATCTGCACCCCAATGATGATAAATGTAAAAATGGTATCATATATGCTGGAAGATCTTGAACGACTATGTGGGGATTTAGCTGTTTGGGATTAATTACACCAAGGACTTTCATGGGACGTTTTTGAATAAATTTTCAACAAAATATTATATCCCTACACATTTAGAATTTAAAGAACAACATATTTATTCATATTATAATATAAAATATTTTTTCCATGGAGTATGAATCGTAATTAATGAATTTAGTATGTTATTCACTCAATGTTGATGCTTGTAAATCCACAAAGTCATGCATCTTTGAATCAGGGATGAGATAGGATATTCTCGTGAATATTTTCATGTTCCATATTAAATAATATAAAAATATGTTCAATAGTTAAATGGTGGTTAAAATATGCATCTTAGGTTCAATGGGTAGAGAATCTATGTTGATACGCATGGGAAAATGTGGGAATTCTAATGCATGTGGTATGTTGAAGAGGTACAATTATTTCGAACATGGGAGGTTGAATTATGATCAAATTGAAAGATAAGTGAATATTCCACAATAAATTCAAAGAATATTCCATGATGTTTTTAAAGTGATTCGTTCTAACACATGAAAAGATAGTGTAAAAAACCTCTTAGAACATGCCACAATGGAAATCAGTTTGATAATATTTAGTACTATTGTCACAATGCTATGAAGTCAGGTACTCCAGAAATTTCTCCAGTATCAAATGCCTTGAATGCTTTATTGTGTAAAGGGAAATATAATCAATATAATCATAAGAATAGTGCTAGACATGGTGATTCTGGGAATTCAATTACTCTTCTGGGCATGCAATCACAAAAGGGAAACAAGGAGAAAATTACAGTGATGAAGAAATTGTATGGAGCTTAGCAGATGGATGTGGATGATCAGGTTAGAACATCTATGATGAGATGTTTTATTCTCTTTAATTATATCCTTATAAAATATTTTTTTTGACATGGGCATATCTCATTTCTTTATTTCTTCTCATGTTGTTTATTCGAAGAGTTTAAATGATGAGATGATTCTTTTAGTGATAAATCATGAAAATCCTCTTGATCAAAGATAATATTGAGATTTTGTGGTTAGAACATGTTCTATGAATATTTATGAAGCATAACCGATATAGGACATCATTATTTGGTATATTTATATCTCAAATATAATCCCAAGTAAGGATTCACCGACAATTTTCAAGGCTCATAACCATCGTTATGAAAGAAGGTTCAGTTTCACAATTGAAGATGGAGATGGTCATCTCTTTTGAAGAGACCACATTTTAATGGAGGGTATAATGGGATTATTGACTATAGCAGTTGGAAAAATATTGTACCAACTATATTATTTGACGTTGGCATCGATTGACGAGATCGTGAGTAACTATTTTTCAGTAGTGTTTGATCAGTTTCCATATGTTATTCCTGAGAAATTATTAATGTTACCACATATAAGGGAAGTTTAATTTATAATTGATCTTTTTCTGATGACCAATATTATTTTACATCCATCTTGATGAATGTCACTAAATGAATTAATGGAATTTAATTTGAAGTTATATGATATGGAAGGAAAAGGGTTCATTCAGTCGAGCATGTCTCAATGGGAAGAACTAGTTTGGTTTGTGAATAAAAAAGATATAACTCATTGGATGTGTGAGAATTATTGTATTATTAACCATGTGATGATAAATTATTGATATATATTTCCATATATTGATTATCGGATCGATCAATTAATAATATTTTAGTTGTTATCTATGATTCCCTTGTGATCAGGATATCACCAATTACGGGTTCAAAAGAATAATATTCCAAAGAAATATTTCAGAAAGAAAATATGTCCATTATGAGTATGTGGAAATGGATTTCTTTCTAAAAATTTCACTGGTGGTGTTTATGGAATTGATGAATCAGTTATATCAGAGATAACAGTATTCTTTGGTGTGGTGTTTGCGGATTTCATGTTGTTGTATTCAAGGACAAAAGCTGAGCATGATAAACTCTTGGATAGAGTGTTGTAAATCATGAGAGATCATCGTTTTTATGCCAAATAATTACAGTGTGTTTTTTTGGGTACAATAAGTATGATTTTATGGTCATGTAATTTCGGAAAAAAGGTCTTTTAATGGATCCAGAGGAGATTAGGGTTGTAATCTCTTACATACCACCAATTATTTTCTTTGAGATGCAATTTTTTCATGGTCTAGATGGTTATTACTGATGATTTGTTCATGATTTTTCATGACTACCTTCACATATGCCAGTTTTGAATACTAATAATGTTCTATTCCTATAGAATGAAGAAAATTCTATACAATAGCATATTCTTTGACTTACATTAGCAGCCATCTAGATATTTCTCAAAACATGACAAGGGTATGTGGTGTATTTTGATTATTCATGATCAGGTTTAGGGCATGTTCTCATTCAGGGAGACCATGTTGTTTCTTATGAATAAATGTAGTTAATAGTGCATGAGAAAAACTACCCAACAAATGATTTGGATTTAGCGACTATAGTCCATTAATAAAAAACATGGCATCATTATCACTTCATTGAAAAATCAAATGTGTTTATGGATCATATTAGAGTGAACCATATTTTATCACCATGGTATTTCCACCCAAGGAAAGAAAATTATGGTAATATATCCTAAATGTTTACATGGATATGATCTATATAGCAGCTAATTGAAACTCGGTGGAAGATGCCTTAAAACAAAATCATATGATTAGTTTTAAAAAGAGGCTTCATATTAGTGGTAGTTGATGTTAGGGATAAAGACACGATATTGGAATGTAAAGAATTATGTTATGTTTTCGGTTTCTTTCCAATTTATTTAGTTCTTGATTTATAATATATGTTGAAATAGGCGCAGACGTCCAATGCATAATGTGTTACAATGAGGTTATAGCACTGTGTTGGGGAGACAATTGAGTGAAGGAAATTGGATGGGAGTTTACTTTGTGATTTAAAAAGTGAATGCTGGTACCCCTTCCATGTTAGGAAATGCTTCTTCTAGAATACCACAGCATATGATAGCTTGTTCAACCTATAATTAAATATATGTAATGAAATTGAAAGAATAGTTTTTGGTGGATTGACATGAAAAAATAGGTGGATTATTTTGTTTCAAGATGGTTAAAATGTTAAATTTTGATAGAAGAAAATCAAAAAACAACATTAATGTTTTATTATTTAACTATATTTGTCCAGAATTGGGAGAAAATAGATATGTATTCTGCAAAAAGTCACCAAATAATGTATTAAAAACATGTTTCCATATGGGTGATAGTGGATCATCTCACAAAGTCATCTCATTTCATCCTTAATTGTGAATATTATACTGTGGAGGGTCTATCCAAATTATATATTAGAGAAGTGGTGATGATTATTGACCTACTAGTCTCGATCATATCAAATATATAAACATCTCATATCTATATATCATTATAAAAATACCTTGGTACTCAGTTAACTATGATTACAGAATATCATCCTCAAATGGATGGGAAATACGAGAGGAAAACACAAACCTTAGAAGATATGTTACAAAATTATATAATGGATTTTGGTGTCCCATGGGAAGACCATGTGTTGTTAGCAGAGTTTTCATATAGAAATAGTTATCAAGATTTGATATCAATAGCTCTGTTTGAATCATTGTGTGGGTGTCCTTTCCGTTATCCACTCTATTTTGTGGAAACATGTGATACATAACTATTTGGATCAATCATTGTCCACGAGACAACAAAGACGATTCGGTTGACTAGAAATAATATGGAGATGAAACAAAATCATTATAAATCATTAGCAGAACATCATTGACAATCATTGTCTTTTGTAGTGTGTGATCATTTCGTCTTAAGGATCTCTCCCAGGATTGGACATCATTATTCTGGGAATTATGTAATGTTATCTATTATACAGATAGGACCTTTTGATACATTGGAATGTATTTGTGATGTGGAATATCAGTTCGGATTATCACCACGGTTCAATGTGCCGTATAATGTGTTCCATGTATCTCAGTAGAAAAATATCATCATATTCCTTATCAAGGGATTCGATGGGATCATGTTGAACTAGAGACGAATTATTCATTATTAAATATCTCAGTGAATACTTTGGTGAGTAAAGAGAAAGTCTTTCATGTAAAAATCATATGTCAAACACAGGTTTTGTTGAAACATGGTAAGATTCATGAAAAGACATGGGAACACAATAAGAAAATGAAAGAGTAGTGACCAGAACTCATTCATAGGACCAATATTTTTATAATATTTGTTTATTTAAAGTTCAATGTTGGGGATAATTTATCACCATTGGTTTCATATAAGTAACCTATTATTTTTTATTTTTAAAAACTTTAACGTATATGGGTGAATCTTGGGAGATTTTGGACAACATTTTGAGTGTTCATGGGGATTTTATAATAGTTCACAATTGTTGAATGGTTTATGAAAACCATGAAACACCTATAATAAACAATGTATAAGGAGATAGAGAAAAAGGGAAGGTGCACGGGCTACACATGAGGTATCCAAATAGTTCAAATTCCTAGGAGAAATATTGTTATATTGTATAGTGTTATTTGGCATGGTTGGCGTGTGATTTAGAAACTATGCAAGCCAAATGTGTAATGTTATCCCCTTGAGATAGTATCATTTTCATGGTATTTCATGGTTTTCATAACTTTTTGATGAACAATTACTTATATAAAAATAATATCAAAAAAAGTTTGGAACTAGGATGGATTATGCCTTTAATGCCTCATTTTTTCTCGAAATGGCCCTACCATAGGATTTTCCCCTCTTAAATTTTGGAGGACCTCTCCCAATAGATTTTGAATAAATACGGAGGTCTTCAATTGGGAGTTGATGCTCAATTATCATGAACAATATCCTCATTCTAGTTGGTGTGGACTCATCATATGCATCAAAGATATCGGAGTTCAAAACCAGGCTGAGACATATTTCCGGGTATTGTAGAAGTACTGTAGTAGACATTATTAGGTACATTAGCAGCTAGAACTACAAGTTATTTTGGGATTTCAGGCCACCTGTTTGCGCCATAGGTCCATTAAGACCTTCAGTCTACCCAAGGCCTTATTGAAATTAAGGATTTTGGGCCACCTCAAGTCTGTAGGGTCACCTCAAGGCCTTCGGGCCACCTCATGGCCATAGGGCCACCAGAAATTGTACTTAATGATCAGATAGACTCTGCAAGGAGTATAATCCATATGGGTATCAGAGTTGGTGGATTATCCAGATAAGAAGCTAAGAGTATTTTTCAGAAAGAGAGGGTATGGCATTGCCATTGGGACCAGTATGTGCTTGCATAGGAAGCATAGTCGAATAGCCATGTGAAGTTGGAGAGATGATATCATGATGAAGAAGCTGAGGGAAGTAGTTCCATGTATCGTTTGTATAATTTCCTAAATACTATGGGTAATGTAATCACTAATACAATGGGACTTTTGAGGGTTCCCCCTCATCCCTTGAATGTTTGGTTATCAAAAATAAATAAAAAATAATTCCTTTAGTCTATTTAGGAAATTATCAATTCTTGTGATAATTCATAATTATTGGTGGGTTTTGGTTGTTTTCTATAGATATACATCTCCCTCTCCCTTTATTGATTATATATACACCATATGTGGGTATATCTATGGTTGTGGATTCAAAATATGTTCATATATGGTGCTTTTTTTGGAAACATGAAAATTTAGTTTTTTGTTGAAGGTTATATGGTTATTGGTTTCAAATTTTTGATTATTGAATATGGAATTTCTAGGTAATTTTTATGAATGGATTAAAAAAATTCAATAACGTGGATTTTTTATTTAAATTATACTAGAATGGTTAATATGAGTTGGTTTATTGGAAGGTTGTCAATAAAAGAGTGGATGTATTTAAATTAATGAAATGGTTGTTTTGGCATTGTCCTGGTATAATGGTTGTTTGTGTTCATGTGCATTTTGGGATGATAAGGGTAAGGAGTCTCCGCCATCATTAGTGGTATGGATAATGGTCAAGGTTATAACGCATCAAAATGGTTCACTAGGTGATGGTTTACTAAAAGTCTGACTCACCACTCGTGTATATATGGAGGACTATGTTTTCTTGTAAAGTGGGATATGTGGATAAGTGAAATCAAATGGTTTTGTGAATATTAAAATATATGAAATGGTTATAGAAACATTTTTTGTTACATTCCTGGTAATGTAATATTGTTTTGGGGAAAAATGGTTTATAATAACTTGTTTTTTTATATATATTATTTTAGAAACTATTTTACATAAATTATTTTTACATATATGTTACTGACATGTTTTAACCTAGTGGTGTGAGTAGTGAAGTCCTCCAAATCCAGTTTTTTGTGTATCATTAAATGATACTTTTAGGATGGGTAGTAACCTCACAAATAACCCGAGATTTCAAAATTTAAAACATACAAAGTACCAAATTCTAACACAATACGTTTAATGGTTGGAAGGATGAGTAGTAAATCACCGAGCCCAAAGACTGGCATCCCAATCAATGCCACTTCCCTATCAACCAATCCAAACATCGTCACATCCACATCGTCGTGCATACCATTGTGTACCAAGGAATGTTTCAAATTATAAATTTTAAATTTCAAATTAAAAACCCAAACCATCATCATTGCATTGGATGATGAGATGCCTCACATCTTTCACCATTACCTAAACCATATCTCTTAGCCACACCAGACCACTATTGAGAGCTGCCAATCAGAATCCAACATCACCGTCCATGAAACTACAAACAAAACACCGCAGAACATCAAAGCCATAGGAAAATATTCTTCATATCTATCACGAGATAATTTCAAAAAAAAAACCCAAAAAAACAACCATCTTTTTCAGGACCGAAAACCACACAAGATCGAAAACAAACCAATCACCATGAAAATAACTAGTAATAATAAAAACCAACAACACCGATCACCAAGACCTCCTGAAATTCTATTGGCTGCTCGAAATCTCCTCCCAAGAGACCTTAAACACCAGCATGAAACCAACTGGGAGGAGGAGAGGGCATCATCGATCTAGAACATGATCACCAAGATCTTCTGTTGTCGTCGAGGATGAGGACCTTGAAAAAATATGAAATTTCGCGAGTCCAATAGTTAATGGTGATCAAAAAGCACCACTAGGATCCAAAGACCACAGGATAATAGGAAAACCCAAATCACGACTAGAGAAGAATATTGAAACCCTATGGCATAATAGATCCAAAACGAAATGTGACTCCCATAAAACCGATGATCCCTCAACCAACACATCCCAAACCCCACATGAGAGCCACTATATCATACCAAAATAGAGTCTAGTACAATAAATAATTGATCAAGAGTAGATACTGAGATAAAAAAGGCCTCGACACCGAGGCAAGATCGTGAAGAGAATGAAATCCCAACCAGAATGGACGAAAAGATAATGGAGGAGAGAATCGAATTTCAAAAAAGGGCTGCGACAAATGAAGATATCATCCCAATGGAAAAACTAGGTCTCTATAGATGAGAAACCAATATGAGGATAAGAAAAAATAATCCAGATAATAACCTGGAAATGAAACTAATAGGCAAGGAATAATTTATAAGAAAACATAGAGTCAACAGAACAATTGAGAAGAGAAACAACCCGAAGAGGGTGCTCCATCGCTTGGGGGAACCCTAAATGGGGTAATGGCGTGGTGCGCTTTGAAGATTATATTGGAGAGAAGGGGCCATTCTCCATGTGAGTATGAAAGTCATTGGGGAAAAATATTCAAATTTTCATTACTTAATCTTATATTGGGGAATTGGTTCGTTTGTAGTTTTCCTTTATCGATACATGGTAAAAGGAAGAGTATCACATTTTTCGAGTAGTGAATATTGAAACATGGGTTGTTTTGGTGATTTTAGAGCATGGAGGATGTGGAGATTAGGAGTTATGGGTCCTGTTTATTTTCTGTTAGACTTGTAGTCTTCCATTTTTTACTTCGACAGTTTGTGGACTTCGCCTAAGGTTCTCTTATAGTTGTAATTGGTAAATTTATTTTACCTTGAGTTATTGTCATTTTTATCCAACATTATGTCACAGTTATTTTAAGGTTTGTTTGGTTGGTTTATTTCTCTTAGAGGTCAAATCGTACCCCAAAGGTAATAAAACCCTTCAAAATTTACTGACAGGCTTTGGCATCTTTGGGATGTCTCTTAAGGCCATGTAATGTTCCCCCATCTCATACCAATGGGAAGGGTCGTGATGTTATTGAAGTGCAAGAAGATTGTGGAATGAATATAGTATACATTATTAAATTAAATATTTTTATAAGATTTATGCGATAGAAGTATTATTTAATTTAATATTACATAAGATAGAAATATTCAGGTTATTAGGATGTTTTATTCTATTAAATATAAATAGAATTCATGTACCCTAAAAATGATCACCTATTTTGTTTAAAATTAATATATTTGAATATAAAATAATAATTAGTAATCAAATATTGTATTCTGAAAAATTTGGCATGCCCACAAAAAGTAATTATTTATTAAAAGCATAATCAAATCTAGAAATTTTTAAATTACTCTCAGTAGTTAAACTAATTAAATAAGAATAGAATAGAGAATGTGTGAGGATGAACATGGGATACAATTATGTTTTTTTTTGGAAAAAAATTGTGTTTGGATAAAAAATGTATATTAGATAAGAACATGTCTCATCCATTGTATTTTCATGATTCACGTGCTTGTGGAATTAATTTATAGTTTGTTTAGTGATGTTGTTGTCAGAGTCGATATTGGGAATCCTTTATCCTTAATACCCACCATAAAAATACTAGAGTTCACCTTTCATATAATCAAATACATGATTTCGAAGTTGATTTAGGTATCCCCAAACCATGATAACCATAATTATCATTATGTACACAATACTCTTGTGAAATTAAAATCAACTAATCATGTAATTTAAATATCCTCCGAATTAACATTTATTATTCACAAAACAAATAAATGATAGATATTGATAATTGAATAACAATTACATAAACGAGTAAAGAATAAAAAATATTGTTTAAATTACACTAACACACCCCCATTAGTTACATTTCTAAAAATATACAAAGTTAACCCTTCATGCTAATCGTGAGAGGGTATAATATTTAAAAGAAGGAACAATGATGGAGTGTGACATATAGATAGATAGAATCAATAGAGCTTAAGCATCATATAATCCTAAAATAGATTCAACATCGTAGTATATTCCACCCTAAATTGTATTTAGTCATTGTATTTATATGTATAATGACTCCTCCATTGTATGACCACTACAATCTAAAAATATCTTCTTCAAATCCCTAAATTTTTATTTATTTTAATCAGTCAATGTATTCTCCATTTTATAATTATTTCATCATGAGTTATTTTTATAATATTTCATGGAAGGAGTAATATTTTTCCAAAATTAGATCTTCTAACCTACATAGAATTTAATTAAAGCATACAATTTCAAAAATCCTTCAGAAAATCACTTAATTCTATTTTCATTGAATCGTTATTAGGTTGTCAAGGAACACATCCATCTATGGACTTTTCATTGGGTACATCATAAGTTTCTTTCTAATAATACATATGTTCTCTTCATACTCCTTCCCCATTTTCATTCCATTTTTGTAGGTCTTTAATCACATAGTCCTTTTTATGTACCATAATGTTAATCTACACATCATTGAGGAAGGGTTTTTTGGTTCAGAACTATTTGGCCAACAACATCATTCAACATTCCATAAATCAATTATTATTTCTATTTAATCATCCATGTGGCATGTTTCATTGTTAGAATGGATTTTGATTCACTATTTACCATCTTAAGTCACCATTTTCACCACAGTTATCTAAAATACAAAAATTCTTGACTTGAAAATCGTTTTTCCCTCTACAACAAAATGAAACACAAGATTCATGTGGTTTTGTAGTTATATCGACATCAGAACTCCTTATGGGATATAATCATTCAGACTATGGTATAACTGAAGTACTTTTGTCATTATATTCATGTAGGGTAAGTATCTTCCACATTAGGTGTTTCTAAAGAATTGTTCAGGAAATGTATAGTTTTTATGTTGATAGTGGAATGTTTCTGTTGATTTATATTGATATATAAATCCATCATAATCTTCCTCGGTGATTTATTGTGATATATTGAATTTTATATGTTATAATCATGGAATTACATTGACACCAAATATGGATATGTGAATGTGTATCTATCTAAGATGTGTGATTGAGTCATAGGTGTAGTGTAATTCCATATTTTTTAGTTTCATACTACCCACTACATTTTTTATCCCACATAATTTTCTTCATTATCTAGTTACTTCCTTTTCAATCACAATATAGTGATGAAGGATTAGTAACCTACTCTGGGGATCGTCTCGTAGTACACCACCAACACGCCTCATTTACACAAGTGTACCCAGAAGGTCCCAGTGAAATTTGTACCACCCACCCATGTTGTTAGCACGTATTTTGCTACTTATAATTCTCATGATCATTGTTAGTACATGAATTATTATTCTAGCCTGGTTCCCTTGGTCTTCTAGTAATGGCAATTTTTTTCCAAAATAAAATATAAAAATGCATAAAATTATTTTTTAATATAAGAAAAATATTTCTCAAATAATAATTGTCCTCAAATTTCATTCTTTATATTTTATTTTTCCTGAATCATTAAAAATAAAAATTATTCAAATAATGTAGAATCAAGGAATAATATGGAATTAAAATTAAAAACAATTAAATACATTATTTAAAATTTAAATTATTTATTCATAAAATTATGACATAAAATACCCCCACACAAAACATCGTATTGTCCTCGAGAATTAAAACTATACAATTATTCCAATGGGGACCTCATGAATAACAATATTAAAATTTCAATTCAACAAAATCAATCAAATAACAATACAGAGAATAAACTGCTAGTGTCACTTATTAATATGACTGCAAATCTTGAATTTTTAAAATACATAAATCCATTATTATATTTTTTCTGGTTAATTAATATACATTAAACATGTAACATCTAGATCTACCTCAAATTTTTGACCAACATTAATATGGGTAATAATTTAAAGTATGTATTTTCTCATTCATTGATTTCATGAACCACCCCTTTTTTTCATTATGACCTATATTCTCCACATTGTAAAGAAAATTACCATAAATTATCCTAAGATATTATCATTAAGGATTATTTTACTATGCGGATAATGGTTTGTAAGAATAATGTGAAAAATATATAAATAAAAAATAAGTATAAGTTACTTAATTACATTACATGTTATCAAATGGTTGAGGGTTATGAAAATATCCCTCTTCAAATTGATTTCTCCCACATCCCATGTTAAATTTATGGTATTGTTATTTTCTATAATAATAAAGGAAGTACAATATCTTAAATTTTTTCAATATTTTTCAGTTTTTATTTACTTTTCATACTAAATTTTCAATTAAATATTCAAAATATGGTTCATTATTAGTTTCACATACAACACCCAACACCAAATGATGAATTACTTTGGCCATCCAATCAGGATTTTTTACTATAAAAATATCAAACATGTTATGATAATTTTTTAAAATTATTTTTTAATATAAAAAATCTTTTGAGGTAAAATAAAAAAACATTTATTATTTTTCCAAAACACAATGAAACATTCAAAACAAATTAAAATAAATATGTAACCTCCCATTCACCCTAAATTTATTCTCCGCCACATAATGTTTTTTGAATATCATTTAAAATATTAGAGTATGGTATGAAATGATATGAAGATATTGTAATGTGATGCTTCCATAACAGGCTCAATCGAAACTTCTATAGGATTAAAATAAATATCAAAGTATAAGGTAGATCCATGTATAAAGCACCATCAAAATATTTTTTTATTAATTTTAAATGTTACCTTGTATAATAATAACTTTGACATAATCCATGGAATGTTCAATTAGAAAAAAAGTCACAAGTTTCATTCAAGAAATATTCCCATTAAAAATGTAAAAATTAGTTCATGAAATCTTCTTCGTAATAGAAAACCTATGAATTTTAAACAATTATTCATGGTGCGACTAAATATAAATATCTAATAAACATGGTTTTCAAAAATACAATTCATGGATGATGGAAGGGAAATTTTATCTATATGAACCAAATAATTCCTCCATACAATGACCCATAAAATTAATATATATTATACACTCTAATTGTTCAATCCACCAACATAATCATTCAATATTATTTATACTGATATCAAAAGCATCATATCATGATATTTTTAGGTAATTTATTACACTTTAATAATAAAAATAGAATAATTCAATTTTTAGGGAGTTAATTATTATTTTAATGTTGAAAATAGTTTTTTTAAACATTAGAGGAGTAAAAATATTTAAATATTTTAAATTCATACTCCTCATTCAATGAATATTTTTACTTATCTAGTAATATACCTTTATATGTGACTTCATTATTTTATACCTATAAAGGGAGATAAATAAATGAGAGAACATAGTCTAAATACTTCTATGATCTAAATGAGAACACGAGATGGGTGTATCAATCCTAAATTTTGATGATAAGAAAACAAAGGTTTCCTCTCATTAAAACTCTTGTTTATGATCATTGTCTTAACCTCACATCTTTCTCAGCTCATGTGACATAATATTTGAAAATATTTACCCAATGTGTATTAAATAAAGATCAAACATGGATTCTCTCCTTGTAGTTTGGCCTTTCCCCTTTCTCTAAAATCATATTAACTCTCTTGATGGGTAGTACCATTTCCACTTCTAAGAGCCCAAGATACAAATTATTTTCTATCTTAGAGAAACAAAATTCTAAATCATTTACCTTATAATACTATTAAAAATCATTATTCTTCTGTATTTTTTATATTCCTCCATATTCATTGATTTTCATCCTCAACATACCTTATTTCCTTTGAGAACAATATTTTTTTTCCTGAGTCTAGATTGGAGTAAAATCATGAGACTCTATGGTTTAATAATATTTTTCCAAAATTTTTATATTATCCTCCCCCAAATCATCATCTATTTAATTTTAATATTTAATATTTAATTTTCAATGGTAAATTCAACTATATCACCACTAAACCTTGTGATTAGATCCCCACATTGTACACTGATCAAGGCTATCACTATTATTATTAATAAAATTACTGAAATCTATGGTTTTCACTCTTCATCAATGCTAGAAACTAAGAAATCATCAAGAAAATATAATTTGTGCACATTTACTATCACGTCATCAATAAACCCTCCTTAAAATATCAATATTGTGTTTTCCAATTGAAGTTACACCCTTATTCCCTAAAATATTTCATTTAAATATGAAATGAATTTAAATGTTGACTATGACATGATATTTGTGCATAAAAATATCATTGATATCTTCCCTAAACTCATTTCCCCAAATATTGATCAAAAGTGAATGTATATTAATACGCGCGTGTGTGTATAGATTATTTTTTTCTTTCATGAAAAAAAGTGATTAACATTCCATAGTAAATGAAATTGATTCCAACACCTCATGATTTCTCTTATTCATCACATTTTTTTTCCTAAACTTCATGGCAAGGGTAATTCTCTCTAAATTTTTTTTAAATGATATTTTATTATGTATTTTTATGAAGTGTTAATGAAACATAGCTCATATTTTATATATTGTCCTTTAAATCATCCAATCCTAAAATGGTAGTGTATTTTTGAAAGTATTTTGGGGTTATTCTCATGAATTATTTACAAATATCATATATTTATCATTATTCATTTTATTTTTCAATTGAATACTTCCTCACAATGGGCCATCAGTTTTTTTATTTATGATTTGTGGACATATTTTAATTTTTTCCCCGGAATGAGGGGATATATTTAAATTCTCCTCTTAGAAATATATCTATATTTACCAACAGTGTTTCTCTTTAGTTCTCTCAATTCCAATCTACAACATGGTCAACTAGAAGTTCTTGGATTTGTAGTAACAACCGTTGATCTCTTGAGTCATCTTTAAATACCTTGATGTATTTCCCATTTTTTTAATAATATTTCTAATGACTCAGCTGATGTATATATTTGGATGAGAAGAATTTTTCCTTGGGGTGTTTGTTATTAGAATACTAGTGTCATAGGTTTTTACCCTTCTGTTTATAGTTATTCTGGCCTCCATCAAGAGAAATTGTTTTTCCTAAGATAATAAATATAATTTAATTAAAAAAATTCATATATTGGGGTTTCCTTATTATTATCACTATTTCCATAATATTTGTTTAATATTTGTATTGATAAACCACCCATCATTGGTTAAAAATTTTGATCATACTTCTATTTTGACCTTCTTCACCTTTACATTGAAAAATGTTATTTTTTTTGTTTTCGATAAGATCATAGTTTCATTCCTATGATTTCCCCACTATTAAACCATGAATGGAATTTTCAACTATTGATCAATTTCCCAAGTCTTGTAACTTTATAGAAATTATTTATAATCAAAGGCATTTTCATTCCATTGTAGGTCCCTTCCTAATGAGTTCCTTCAGCATATACCAATAATTGTAGAGTGATTGTCCCTTATTTTGTTAATTTTAATAGTAATCAAATGTATATCCATCCATTTAGGGGGAGGGAACAAATTATTTTGGAACATTATCACAAAATCCTCCCATGTGGGGTTAGAGCGTGATGATAATAATTCAATTCATTCGCATTCATCTTCATTTAGGTAAAATTTAAATAATAAAATCCTTTCAACATAACTTGATAATTTTTTGAATTAGAATGTTTCACAGAACTCATGGACATTACAACTGAGTTTTTTAGGTCTTCATGTGTTAATATGGGAAAATGGATTGAAATTGAAAGCATTTTATGTTTCCCCAACATGATCTGAAAAAATATTTTTGATGGTTTGTGTAACTAAAATACTTAGTTATACTCCATCAAATCAATGTCATAAATAGTACTCCTATATTTTTATCTCTATATCTCATATTTTCAAAACACCTTATGAAATTACTTTGATTTTCTCTACCTTGTCCACATATTCAAAATGATTTATAATATTTAGTTTCTTTGGACTCTTCTAAATATTAGGGTTGTAGTTCTGTTCCTCATTACATTTTACCAATGTAAGGTGATTATGATACAATAATATTTTCTAATATCTAATGAAAATAATGAATAAGTTTAAATTTTGAAAATATAATAATAAAAAAATACACATAAAAATTATGAAACCTTTTCAGAAACCATCTACAAGAATTGAGCCAAAAAAATTCCCACTAATAGTTAATAATTATTTATTATCGTTATAGTCAAATTTAAAAAATTAAAACACACTCAAATAGTTCTAGTAACTAAATAATCTTATAAAATGGAATGTTTGATGTAAAAATCATGATAAGATTGAGTATAGTTCTTTGAAAATTAATGTGTTCTTCGAGTAATGCATCAAACTAATCTGGATAACACGTCCATCATTATAATTTAATGTTTTTAATTATACTAAAATTAATTATTACTTTTTCTATTCCGATTTTTGTTAAAGTTGAAAATGGGAAATCTCTTGGTCTTTTTTCTCATGCTCTAATTCATGGATTCCCACATTTATATGGATAAGTACTATGGTTTATATATTAGTTTGGAATATTAAAAACAATTTTAAATATAATTATCCTGAATTACACAATCATCTTAAAAAATCAAAACAATTTTTTTATAAAATTTAATGTTCCTATAAAATAATGTTAAATGGACATTAGATAAAGAAAATAGATAGATATTGATTATTAAAGAAGAATTACATATATGAATAATTAGGTAGAAAGTAAAGGGTAAATTCCATTAACACACTTCCCCTTAAAATAAATTACTCAACACTAAGAGAGTTTTCCACTATTTATTGTAATTATTTGGAAAAAACTAATGATTAATTAGGGAGATATATATAGTTGAAGTAGAGTTTCAACAGTAATGTCTTTGGTGGTATCATACATGTTTTTTATGGTCCTCTACATATAAAATATTTAACATCTTATTTATAGGAAATCCTTGTTAGTATAAACATTAAAATCTAAAAGTTTCTTCTTCAAATCCTTGAATTTTTATCCATTTTAATTGGTGAAAGTATTATTGCTTGGTTTTCAAAATTTCATCTGGAGTAAAAGTGTCTAAATCATATAAAATATATTCGTTGTTCGTCAATAAACACCAATAAAATCTATGAACATTAAAAATCCATTTTGATAAATCCCTCACTTCACTTTTCTTATTATCTCTCATAGGACCTCTTGGGAGATGGATTGGTATTGTTTTTCATTGGGTTCATCTCAATTGGCCAAAAATAATACATTAACATTCCATTGCCTCCTATATTTTTATCATCCTTTTTACTTGGGTCTTATTCACATACACATTTTCACTTACTAAAATGGGCATCCACATGTCAGTGAACAAGGTGTTATAGGCTCACACATATTTGACAGTCCATGTCCTTCAAAACATCATAGACAAATTATAGTGGTACTTTAATCATCTACATAAAATGTTATATAGTTATATTGGTGTTTTGATCACCATTTCACGTTCAATGTATCTATATACACCATGACTGTCGTCACTTCTCTATTGTTCATTTTCTAAATTTATTTTTACATTTTACAAGACATACATCATGAGATTCAATATTTTTGTGTCAATGTTTCCTATTAAAACCCACTCTATGGGTCATAGTAATTCTAACGATGGTATAACCAAATCCATTTTGGCCTTCTTCTCAATTAGTATAATTATCTTTTCGTTATCAACCTTGATGTAGTGAAGATGTCTTATTATCTATCTATAATAATGGACTCCTAGTATACCACACACACATCTCTCATAATCATTCTTTCAGAAACACAACCAGTGGGTCTTAAGAAACTCTTACATTGTATATCGATGTATTTTGTGATATATATTTCGATTTTTCATAGTTAATTCATGCATAATCATTAAATATTGATTCATAATTCCTAGTATTAAAAGTAATGTATTCCATAAAATGAATAGAAAAACATTTTTTAATTATTTCTAATATAATCAAAGCATTAATTAAGTATTAATGTAAATAATTTTTTTTATTTTTAAATTTTCAAAATATATTAAAAATAAAAATTATCTAAATAATATTTAATCAATGAATAAATTGTGCATCAAAATTTAAAAATCAATGAAATTTAATATTTAAAAATAAAAATTTTCATGTATAAAAAAATACAATATAAGGTGAAATAGAAAAAAATTGTAGGATTTTAGGAGGTTGTGATATGAAATTATGATATAGTTATGAAATTTAGATAATGTATTTACTACGTGTTGAGTAAATGATGAGATAGAAATTATGTTCAAAAAATATTAATCAGAATAAATATATACATAAATATTATACTGAAATTTATAGGTACATGTTTAGTGAAAGTAAAAATAATATGATTATTGATCATAAATGAATGAATTTTGTGGACATAAATCAAGTGTTAATTTATTAGAATAAAGAGATATGAGATTGAGTTTATGAATATTGTATATATAGTGCCATATATATTTTATATTTTATTGATGGTTATTGTTTTGTTATAAAGTCACTAAAATACTATTACATGAGTATGATTTATAACATCTGAGATTCATTTTTTATAATATTCTTGGACGAACCATGTATCAATGTTTTATTGGATTATCTTATAATGACCCCCAATGTTACTCAAAAGTAAATTTTCTTTTCATTATCAAATATTGTATTCAAATAATATATTTATACACAATATATTTTATTCCTAAAGGGTGGTTTATTCCTTACCAGATAGATTCACTGAAAAGTTTGTTCTTGTATAGGAAACCTTATATTTTTATTATTTCAATGATTCTATTATATAATTACTGTACATATTATTTTTAGAGTGTTTAATCATGGAGAAATGGGATGATCTTTTATTACCTAAGGATGGGTTGAATTTCATTATATATTTGGATCATAGTAGATTTATTTGGAATTATAAAAAATTATATGTGGAATTTTGGAGAGGTTTCTATATAGTATATTAGCATACTCAACCCTAATAGTAACATTAAAAAGTTTTCATGATGGCGTTATAAGTTGGTTTGGGTCATCATATATCCAAGAATATTTTTGTTTGTTGGATTTAGTGGAGTTTTATTTGTGTTTCATACTTCAATGAGTGTGTTTAGAATTATCAAATGGTATTTTTTACTGGATTAATTCTTTTATTTTTTATGGTTGTGTGACATACAATGTATTACTAGTATCATATAGTTATGGTCGGATGTTGGGATATTGATATTTTTGGTGTGCGTTGTTGTTTTTCAATTCATCCCATAAAATTAATTTCATACACTTCCAGCTAACCACTTATCTATAACCAATTGGAAATTGGCATCTACAATCATGCTAAATCTCTTTAATGACACAACATGAGTCAATGAGTGGTTTACAATTGATAGGATAATATTATATATAGTTTTGGGATAAATATTAGAGTAGGAACTAGTGATTATTTTATTACTTTAGTAAGGTTATCATAATTATTTTCATAGGTAGTAACATATCCCATGGAAACTAGTAAAGGGTATGGTGATCTATACATTTATTATGCAATGAATTTCTGGTCTATTAACTACATATGTTGGATGGATTGTTATTTTTATTGTAATATGATAAGAGGAACATGAATCATTTATTAATTTATAGTTGTGATTTCATCTGTTCAGTTTATTATCAATTGATATGAATGGTGGATTTTGTAGTATAGATAAAACATTTTCATATCCTATGTCTTAGTACTTATTCTCCATAAATATTGAAAATTCATATACATGAAATCCTCATATATCTAAATAAGAAGTTAAAAAATTTTATTCTAATCTTATTTGACAAAATATTGATCGTGATGATGGTGATATTCATGGGACACCCTTATATAAATCATACTAATAATTCTACAATGGTATGAGAGGATTGTTTTGGATAAGGAAATTGACTATTATATAGTAGATGTGGATAATGATTTATAAAAGGGTTGGGATGATTTTGAACATTAGATAACACATGTTTTTAGATTACAATATTGTTCAGCCATAATATATTGAAATAATTATCTTTCTTATCATGATGTATATGAGATATCATGGTATCAATTTAGGGGGGATGTTTATGAGAGAGATTATTTTATATACTCTGTAATAGGATTAGTAGTGAGAGGTTGTTTACTATTATATAATTAAAATCTTGTATATAAAAATCTCATGATTGGTTATAAAACATCTATTATATCAGGTTGATGTTATTTTGATAAAGATATGAGGGTATTAAATTTTATGAGTTTTTTAGTCCAAGTGAGTTGGTGCTAGGTCTGTATTTTATCACCGATGGTTTTTTAGAGGTAATGATTAAATTTTAAGTTTTTGAAATGGAAATGTGTCTATAAGATTCAATTATAGATTAGTTTCATCAAAGTTCTCATTAGATTGGGAGGACAGATATATTTTCATATTTAATTGAAATTTTACCCTAAAATTTTATGTAGGTTATAGAAACAATCCATATAACATCATTTTAATTGTAATGGTTTTCAAAAAACACTTGGAAGATTATATGTTATATATTTTCATTATGGTTTATGTGGGCATGGAATGTTCTTATTCTTATCATATGAGGGTGGTCAATATTGTACTAGTGAAGTGATACATGATGGGAATCCACAATTATATGTGTCACTATAAGAATATCTACCTCATAATCCATATTCATTTCTACATAATAGATTTCTGATCATATCTCCTAAGTAAGATGATATATGTGACAGATAGTAGACATGAATTCCTTACCCATAGGTACATCAACTAAATTGGGGATGAGGTAGTGTCATACACTATGGGTGAATAAATGGGTTTATTAATGTTTAAACCATTATAAAATATTGATATCAATCCTATAGTATCAAATTTTCTTTAAGGTATGACATTTTATCATTATATATTCACATCAATATTTATAGATTCTATAATTTACTATCATTTCCTTACTATTTCACTAGTTCAAGGGGTTTTAATTTCTGTAGAGATTTATCTGACACTAAAAAATCAAGATAGTGATATAATAAATAATTTTAATATTTATGAATTTTAATTGTATTATTAAATTAGTTATTAAAATATTAATTACTTTTTTTAATAATAAAGGAAATATTTCTATATAATCCATTTTTATATGATGTTTTGTTAAAAAGTTTAATTTCAATTTTTTTATATTTTAATTTGAAAAAGTGAATTTATTTTTAAATATAAAAACATTAAAATATTCATTGGATTAAATTTTGGAATTTTTCATAAAATATTGTTATTTCAACGAATAGGAAAAAATAACAATTTCTATAAAAAGAGTATCATTTTTATTAAATAACATAATTTAAATGTCCCAATATTTTTATAATATGATTAAATTATACCTATATAATATTAATTTATATTTATTCCACTAAATTAATTTTTAATCA
This sequence comes from Viscum album, assembly GCA_963277665.1. Taxonomy (NCBI): domain Eukaryota; kingdom Viridiplantae; phylum Streptophyta; class Magnoliopsida; order Santalales; family Viscaceae; genus Viscum; species Viscum album. The sequence goes on from OY728146.1 coordinate 1,791,766,759, forward strand.
ACTTTATATCAAGTTTTAGTATAAGTTTCTGTTTTGTGATAAAAACAATTTTTCTCTAAAAAACTATTTTAAAATTCTTAATGATTCTCCATTATAATTAAATTAAATTATCTACAATGTTGAATTCTTTTAAATAATTTTATAGATTTTATTTAATTAAATATTATCTTATTTTCATACAATGATTATTATTGTCCATATATTTAATAGAGAATAATCTTTTTTGAAAAAAAACTTATCTTAATAACTTTTTGTCTCACCGCGTCTATCCGGTTAATATTACATTTAAACTTTCCAAATCATTGAATTGAATTTTGAATAATGTATTCAATGTTTTTAATAATAAAAATTTATAATTTCTTAAAATTTCAACATAAATTGTGACAAAAATGAATAGAAAAATAGTAAAAATTAATTAACACTATTAAGGTTTAAATGGGTTTATCAAGTGTAAAAATAAAGTACTAAGGGTAAACATTACTATAAAATTTTCTAAAAAATAATTCATGGATATATATACAAACTTAAACCTAAAAATATTGATAATGGTCGTATTTTAACCATTTTTACCTACTAAAAGACTCAGATAACTCAATTCTATTCAAAAATGCCACGTGTTCCCCTTCCCCACTTATAAAATGATACACATTCACCTCCCTTATTCAAAAATTATAACATATTTGGATTCTCCATGAACTAGAAAAATTATATCAAAATTTTCCTCCCATAATCATTGAAGCATAGTTTTGAGAATACTTCAAATTCAGTATTGATTTTTCTAGCAAACCTAAGGCGGATACGTGCTGAAGGCGTATCGTTCATCAATGAGAATTTTTATTTTCTTTCATTATCAAAATCAATAATTTTTTATTAACACATTATTACAAAAAAACATAATTATCTTTCTTATATTGTTATGTTTTTATGTAAATGTTATAACCTAAACTATTTCCATCTTCTATCAAAAATTTTATGAAATCTACATTAATGTTTATGGTAGACAACCACATTTTGAAATGATGTCATTTGTTTACAAATAACCACCACTCTTAGGTTGGTATAAAGATGGATAAAAAATTATATATGACTTTGATAACATAATTATACATTTAGATTAATTATATATAATAATCATTTTTAACATTCAATATCACAGGGTATATGATAACATCACTTGTGCGTATAATGAACTATTTCCTTACAAAGCAATGTGATTCATTTTTCACTAAAACATTATGTTGAAGGTTATAAGGGAAAATATAATTAATATATGTGTCATAAATTAAATAATTTTAAAATTCATGAAGTATTTATCAATATTTTAGTGTAATATATCATTTTATTTTGTAAATTTTCACTCACTGAAAATGATAACGTCACTTGTGGAGATGGGTACTTTCTTCCCCTCAATGCGATGTGGATCTTTTTTCATCATCAAATCCAAATAATGATACATATAAGTATATATAATTATATAATATGGAATTTGTGATATAATTATAATTGTATAAATAATAATGTTTTATACCTTCTTTCTATAATGATCATCATGAAAGGGGAATATTACTAATTTGTATATACGACCTCCCATCACCATGATCGTAACATTAGATTATTTTTCATAATCATGTTCCATTAATGATTTAAATATTTTAATTTGTGTATAAATATAATAATAATTTCATGATTATTGCTATGGAGATTTTTAAATAATGACTTATTTTACCATAGTTATCCTACCAATGTCCTTTTTGGAACATAAGCCGAATATTATAAAAATATTGCACGTAAACATAATTGATCATTAAATATTATATAAAATGATACTAAGTTAAATCAAGGTAATAATAAACTAGAAAAAGTTTCTTAAGAAGGTAAAAAATGACATAAGTTTATTTTTTGGAATATAGAGACACTCATGAAAACATAGACATTAAATAAGGAACTTCATCCCATTTTCCTTCTATTAAGGAATATTTAGATGTTATACACCTATATGATGTTTTATTATGGCCCCTTGGATATGATATATAATTTATTTCTCTATTATCATTGTATTTAATGTTTTTAATATCATTATTTCATGGGGATTATGATTTATATATTTCGAAAGCGATATGGGACTCTCCTTTAAATATATCCACTTTTAATTTTTCCTTCCTCTCTATTTCTCTCCCATGTTCATGTTTTTCAAAATTATTTTTGAAATTTATTTATAAGGACATTAAATATTAATAAATTTTATTTCACATTATTTCAAGGGTTTTAAAAAAGAAGTACGTTTATCGGTTTAAAATTTAATATTTTGAAAAATTATAAATTTATTATTCTTTTTATAACTATATGGAGACAACAACGTTTCCAACCACCAGGAATTTTATTGAATTTTTCTTCCCTTGGTAGAACTCATGTTTTGGTAAGTAAATATTCATTTTTCTCTTATTTTTTTATTATATTAAAAATGGTTTTTTCAAAATAAAATTGTAATTTTTTATTGAGTGTGGTATTTCAGAAATAATTTATTTTAATATCTAAATGTGATTTTTATTCAAGTATATAATAGTTTATCAGATAATAAAAACATATTCACTTTGTGGTTATTTTACATTTTATTTATACGGTGCACCAATATAACTCTAGGTTACCCCATTATATCTTAAATTATTGGGGCACCAAGATAGCGCTATAATTATTTGGGTAATTATTATGATGTTTTGATAATTATATTATAATTTGGACATATTTGTATTCCATATTTTAGGGTTCTATAAGGGTTCTATAAGGGTTTCATAAGAGGATAAACCAATTAACTAACATAAATATTCTATGTTTTCTAATGATTTTTAATTGAAAAATTTATTTTCAAAAGAAAAAATAAATAAACATTTCAGAGGATTGGTAATTAATTTTTTGGGTGAAATGTTATGTCTTTTATAAGTTATTTTTCATAGGTTTTTATGTTATCACTAGATTAATGATTCTATTCTCTTTATGTTGTTTATAGGAATTGTTTTTCTCATACCATGTTTTTAAAATATTTTAAAAGAATTTGTGGATGGCTAAGGAAAATTAAAAGTTACTATTTAATATCATGAAGAGTTTTCATGAAAAGAAATAAGGGTTTATTTTAAAAGATTTATATGGTTGGAAAATGGATAATGATCAAAAGTTTCAACAATTATTTATATATTTTTATTTATGTTTCATGAAATAATTCTCTAAAACTCTAAACCTGAAATGATACTCAATTTGAATGAATGTAAAATTCATAACATAGGATCATGATTAAGTAATGGTTAAATCTAGGTCCTTACACATAACATAACTTAAACCTCCCATATTGGAGGTCATACTAGGCTAAATGATGAATTTTTATTAACATTTTTTGAAAATATTTCAATCATCTCATGATTTGATATTTCTGTAGTTACACACCTATGAAGTCTTTACATGGGACGATTTATTATACTATGTAAAAGTTGTATATATTTCTACTAACATTGGGTTATTTTAAAAAACATATAATATTATTTTTTATGTTTCATAGTGAGTGCTAAAAACAAATGGATCATTTAAGGGTGTAGACTACCAAATAATTTCAAAAAATTATTTCTTTTCTTGAGGTGTAAATGTAATAGTTTATTATAAATTTTTATGTTTCTTGTTTTTTTTCGTTATGATTTAATAGTTACACCTCGTCACCAAGAGGTTAAATTTGGTATAGAATATCATCTAGGTTTCTATATTATCTCAAGGCCACCCTATCATGTAGTTAATATTGAGATTTTTTGGTTGTGAATTTAGATTGATTATTTTTTATAAAAAGGCTTCATTTTTCAAAATATTTATTCCTTAGGAGTCTAGTTTTTTTTCGAGTAAAGATTATAATTGTTCTAGGTTTTATATCAATTATAATCATTTGAACAAAGTTATTATAAGAAACATATATCCTTAACCAACAATAGATGACTTATACAATCAGTTCACTTAAATTATATAGATTTTTTTATTTTTTTATTTTTTTTAATGATTTAGTATTTTTTTGAGAAGGAAATATAAAGTTAGAAGTTTAATTTTTATATAAATTTAATATTATATAAAAAAACACCATATATGATATATATCATGACCTGGTTAGTTTTCAAAATATTATAATTATATTAATGAGATTATTGTTAGGAGATATGTGTACAAAATAAGGTAATTGTTGAAATGACTTGGGGAACACATGAAAATTTATGTAAAAATTCATTTTTTTAGTTATAAACATCTTGTTTCATTTGAATTTCTCGAAGTCATATTTAGTAAGGATACTAAAAATATAGATTGGGGAAAACTAACATGTTTCAGTAAAAACAAATCATATTTTATTTTTATGGGATATTGATGATTTTATTTCTTAAATGATTAATATATAATGTCGTTGTTTTACATCATTTATTTAGTAAGATAATGAAATATGAAATAGATTATTTCCCCACATGTCATTAAAAATAACATAAGTGGGAGTTTGGAATTATGTAGAATTTTGTAATTTAATAGTTATATTATTATTTTATTTCAATGGATATAAATTGATGTGGTAGGCTATAATAATGAATATGTGTTGTTTTTTGTCTTTGTGAACTTTATATGAAATTTTAATGTAGTCATCAAATATTTTATATTGAGTAAAATGATTAGAGGACTACTATTATAAATTGATATGTCTTGATTTAAATAAATGATGAAATTAGGATATCTAGAAGTTGATATAGTGATATGTTATTGATGTGGATATTAAAATTATATGAATACAATATTATATTATATTACTGGACATAGAATCCATTTTAATAAAATTATAGATTCTACTGGTGATGTGAAATGAACATTATTTAGTTACCGAATAATAATAAATATATTGTGTTGATTGATGTGGTAATTTTAATGTCATATATGTAATTATATATAACCTATGTTTTTCCTATTGTTTGTATATTATTATTTTATAATTTTTATTTCGGTGATATTTGATGTTGTGTTCTATATTTTCGATGTGACCACCACATGAGTTAGATTTGATGCAATTGAATATCCATGTTGAATTAGATTCCAGTGATCCACAATATATTTTTTAATATATTTTCATCTACTTCTATATAATATAAGATAATATATGATTTCCCCCACTATTATATGTTATAATACACTAATATTCATATTTATGAGATATTTTATTTTTAAAGGATATTGTGTTAAAAAAAGCAGTGAATTCAGTGTGTAATGTGTTTTGGTTTCCCTTCAATTATTATTGTTTTTCTGATGGTATTATAAATATGTAAAATTTATTATTATGGGAGTGTCTAGTTCAGTGTGATAATATTTCATGGAATTGACTCATGATGGGGTAGATTTTTTTTATTTTATGAATATTTTTGGTAAATTATATACATTGATACTGTGGTTTTGAAGAAGATTATATTGAATATAGTTTCATACAACCAACTAATTATATTCGTTATATATTTTTATAATTATATTAGACATAATTTTGGTATATTACCACTAGACGTATGTGTTTTTTTTAATGTTATTAAATGATTTAAATTTCAGTTTTCTTCCATTTTGAATGTTTAATATTTTCAATTAGTCACATTTTCTTCTTCGAATATCTTATTTTTAGGGGTTGTATAAAATTCCATAAATTTATTATTTTTAATTTTTTAGGGATGCTAGTTTTTTTATTTTAGTGGTCTATATATATTCATTTTACATAAAAAATGTTGTAGTCTCCCATAATGTGAAATATATACCTTTTATTCTAGTTTTCACCCCTGATCTATTTGCAATGGACATCAAGGGATAATCATGATCACTATGTTGGATTCATAGGAGTCTATAAAGGATATCCAATGGAAAAGTTTTATTAATTTGTTCTTTATGATGGAATTTGGAGTAGGAATGGTAGTGGAGTTAATTAGGTTATAAATATAATTATACTTAATATTAAGAGAGAATGTAAATTAATAAAATCAGTAAATGTTTTATCTTATAACCGATTTCAATGCAAGGACATTTATTGTTTAGTAACTATACTAGATAGAGGGAATATTATTTTATTTTAAAAAAATTGTGTAAAAATTCCAGACAGATTATTATGATCTGATAATTTTATATATTAAAATTGATTTTGGTATGATATGATATTTTGGTTTACAATTCTAGTTAAAAGGTTTATATATACCTTATCAACAGACATCATTTCTTAATTTTTCTTCTTATATATTAATAAGGTCGTCACGTGGACTGATTAGAGGTGGGGTATCATGATTCGAACATATTTTTTGTAGGATTAATCAAAAACATAGTTTGACTTGATGGTATATCATCCATTCTTTATAGATGTTAAATGAGACACCTTGATTTCTTTATGAATGATTAATTTTAAGTAATTCAATGTATTTGATAGTTTCTGCCACCCATTAGGCCAAACATAAATGAAATTATCACATATGTAAATAAAATATAAATATGTAATTATAACCATTAACGAATATTCAGTGAATTAGCAGGAATATATCAGAAATCTCCTTTAAGAAATATTTATCTAATGGGAATAATTAATAAAATTAAAATGAATACAATTCCATAAGTATTACTAGAACTACTATGAAACTCATTTATGAATTTGAATGTATTTTTCCTAAATTTGTTGTTTTATCTCAAGAAAATAATTATTTTAATTTCATATAATAATAAAATATATTAATAATTTGAATAATATATTTCGTATGAATTTATTCAAAATTTTCCGGAAATAATAATAAAGAATAGATAATGTTTTTAACAAAAATATTATTTCTAGCCTGAATAGGTTTACACTATATTTTATGAATTAATGAAAATATCAAAATTTGATTTTTTTTAATTTTTTTAATAATTTAAAAAAATATTTGGGTTCTAAATAACAATATAATCTTGTTAGGAATTTATTAGAAATCCCTAAAATAATTGATTTCTAGATGAATAATTTAAAATATTGTTTTGACAAATAAATAGTCATTTAAGACATTATTAATATGAAAGAATGAACATAAATTTTAGGGAAATGATTTCTATGATAAAATATGTAATTTATAAGTGAATTTATGTTTTTAAAATGTTTTTTATTTTAAAACAGATAGATTTTATTTTAGATCATAACCATTGTTTTATAAAAAAATTTATACACTATATATTATTATTTAAAATTATTTTTATCACATTTATAAATGGAATCGATTGAAATGTATTTGAAATTTTTAATTAGTGGTTAAAAATTTTCAAGTAAGTACATATTTATGTTTCTTTATAAATATTATGTTACCTTATGCAAAAACTTGTAACAATGGTAAAAGCTAAAAGGCTAAAAGTAATAATTTGAGGGGTAAAGTACAAGAATATGATAAAAATATGTCTCGAATTTTTTTTTCGGTTTTTCACAATATTATCTATTCTAGAATATTTTTTATCAATTTTTTGGAAATAATACATGTTTAACATTTTCATCATTTATATTAAGTGTAAATTTTTATGAAAATTGTTTTCTAACTACTTATAAAATGGTCCAACCCCCAAAATTTCCGGAAACTCATACAAATTTATTTTCACACTAAAAACCTTCAAAAATTTTATAATAGGGTAATATTTCAAAATATTCATATTATGATAAAAATAAATTATCCAATATAATAAATTTATAATAGAGCTTAAAAGGAAATCTCAAAATTCTCAATACATGTAATAATGTTTCCTTAAAATAATTCCATTAATTTTTTGCTTTAAAATTTAAGTTTTCAAACAAAAATATATTAACATAATTAATTATTATATTTTTAATGTTATTATACTTCATCAATAATAATTAATCACATTTTCTATTTATATTATGAAAAATGAAACTGTTTTTTGAATGATGTGTAGACTACCGTATCCATGACAAAACATATTTTATTTTCCATCACCACCATACATGGTTTGTATTAAATTTTTATTGAGTAACTATTTGTAATATTTATATAATTTTTATTATTATGAATCAATAACCAATATTATTCCTTTCATTCATTCTATTGATAAAAAAATCACCAAAATTTCATATCTATAGACTATCACCTCCATGTAATAGCTAATTGTTATTTTTCTTTCATTCAATGCCTTAAATGTTTTGTCATGAAGATGGGATTAAATGATAAATATGTAAAATGATATTATTTTTATATAATGTTTTAAAAATTTGGGAATGGTTTAATGATATCATCAATAAATTGTTATCATTAATTCCATCATTTAAAATGAGAACCCAAGAAAAATTGATTTATTCTTTATAATTATGGAAATTATATAAATTATATTCACAATATTATTCTTTATTATTAATATTAAACAAACTTATAAAAAAAATTATATAATTATACATATATTTTAAGGATATTACAACTAAACCGCTTCATTATCACCTCTTAATAGTGGTAGGTTCATGTTTCGGTCTGTTTAAATACATATGAGAAAAATAAAATGCATTTATATCATGGATGAGTATGATAACATATTTACGTGTAACACTACAAAGATTTATAAATAAATTTAACACTGAATGCATGGAACATTGAGTATCTATGAAACAACACTTTGTTATAACCTATCTAATATAAATAACATTACATATATTGTGATTTGAATTTCAAGAAATCTGACATACACGGTTGCATTCAGCAAGATATTTTTAGTCTGATAGGTTCAACTTACAATTCATTTGAATAGTAACATGACCATTATAAATAGTAATATACCGTTATGAATTTTAATGTTACCCTTATGAATAGTAATATGATTTTTTGAAAAGTAACCCCATCCATGAAAGTACAAGTAAAATTCAATAAGCTTACAAATGAAATAACATAATTTGAAAAATTAATAATTAAGTATTGAAATATTTTCTGAATAATAAATATTTAATTATAGTTTAATTATTAATATATATATATATATATATTTAAAAAAATTATTTTTTGTAAAATTGAATCCCAAATCAATATTTTATTTTCCTATGATTTTTTGATAATCTAATAAGACATTTGTTAATTTTCAAGAGGTAAATCCACTTCCCCCTTTTTTAATTTCATTTCAATTTATTTTTTTCCATAGCCTCTCAATCATCTCCTCTATCCAAATGATAATGATAAATATACTATAATATATATAATATAATTATATAATATTAATAGAAAATCCATCATCAATATCCTCACACACACACACTCTCTCTCTCTGTCCCTCATTTTAAAAATGAAACCATCATCTAGGAGGTGCTGATTTACAACCATCGTGGATAAAAACCCATATTTATTAAATTTAATCTTAAATTATGTTCATTAACAAATTAAAATGGTTGAAAAAAATATATATTTTATTTATTTTAACCTATATAATTTTCTGAAACCAATATTTATATATAATAAAAATTCATACGACAAAACTAGTTTGGGATGATTGAAATATTTCCAAAATAATCTAAATGAAAATCACTAATGTTTTATCGGATGATTCATAATCATACTATATAACAAAATTATATGTATGAAAATTTATATTTTTTTAATTTTCATCAATAACATATAATTCAATTATGGTAAATTATACCCATTCAATGTGAACTTCCATACTCATATACAATTATACAGTTCATGAAGACCAACAAAATGATCACTCCCAAGAAATAAATTTGTATCTTATAACTTATCAAAAGAACATAAATGAAGTTCAGAAAACTATAATTTATAAAATATATGTATATAAAGTATTTTATTTATTATTTTATTTATTTTATTTTATTATCCAATATATTAAGGTCATGATAAGAATATATTCGTACATAAGGTAAGGGTTTCCTCATCTCACAACCATTTTTAAGAACATTCATTATTCACCATTATTTATTATGTATGGTGTATTCATAATTCACATTGATGTATAATATCATGAATATATTTATTTTCATTTTATTCAATGTATTATTTGATGATTATGAATTTTGGGCATATGATTCCACTAATGATAAAGAGATTCCACCCAAACCATTGTTTTTTCTTTCAGTGTTTCCTTCACATTCCTTAACCAAATGTAACTCTCATTTATTTATATATATATATATATATATTATATTATCTTTATGGGTTCCATATTAATATATTCATATCATTTCATCTTTCATTTATGGTGATTTTATTTTTTAAAATCATTCCCTTTTTAATTCTTCCTGATAAACATGCCCGATTCAAGGGAATATCTCAAATTCTTGCACATTTTTATGTGTAAAATATAATATATTTTAAGCCAGAATTAATAATTTTTAAATCAAACATTTTATCTTGAAAATCTATCTTGGATCAATTCTTGGTTTTATAGAAAAATGGCATTCCATTCCAATTTAAAATCTACATAGTATTTTCCTTAAATGACAGTTAGTTTTTTAATTTTGAAAGCATCTTTAAAAACCCTTTTTACCTAACTTCAATTTCGTGAGATAACAATTATTCCTAAATAATAATTTCAATGTCCTTTTATTTTTATTTCTTTGATATACATGTTTACAATCTAATTTCATGATATGTATAAATTATTTTCTATGAGAACTCTTTTTTCCAAAGTAAAAACAATTTTTCTCATCTCAATTTAACTTTTATGAGATATATTTATTTATCACCACTAATTACATACATTTGGTTTATTTACTACCCTTTGGTATATTATATGAAGATTCTCCTTTTTTACATGATATTCTAAGGGTTTATTTTTAGAATGTTTTACGGTGGTATGGGACACTTAGGAATGTTTATGGATTATTTCCTCAAGATTTTTTCATTAGTTTAATTTAAAAGTATATTCATCTATGTCAACATAATTTAATGAATATTGTAATTCATTTTGTTTTATCTCTTATGATATCATCTATAATAATTTTTTAAAACAGTTTTATTATTTTAACTGTGGATGTATTATCTTGGTATAGTTCACCATATTTCCCAAAATGGATAGTGTTAATGATTAATGATTTGGGATGGTTTTTTGCTTTCCATATGTTAGTTTTAAATTTACTGTATATATCTATCATGTTCACCCCATTCATATGAGTAATGAATTGTATATAGAATGTGATGGGTGTGGCCTACTAAATCCAATCGATGCATCTGTATGTCTCATGAGACAAACTAGTTTGGGTTTCTACCCGTCTATGTTTGGCCTTAGAATGAGCCATTGGAAGAATGGTTATGATGTCATAAATTATGAATTCCTTCATTATGAAACTCATTATTTATAGTCCATGTGATTATTCAACTAGTATAATTCTCATGGTTATGTATTTATTATGGAATTATTTAATATATTTTTTTTCATAACTTGTTATAATCAATTTTATTATGTAATGAAATTTGTTTTTAGTTAATAATGATGCCTATTTTTTATGATTATGATATCTTAGACAATATTTTTTACCCTTAATCAGCTTCTGATCTCACCCCTTTCTTATGTTTTATTTTTTCCCTGGATTTGAGGAAGTATTTTATGAATGAATTATTGGGATAATAATATATTTGTGAATGTTTCTAGTATAATTTATATACTTTATTTCATTTAATTTTATAATTCTTAACTAATGTATGTATCATGTTTTATATAACTAATATACTATTCATTACATTATGATTTTATCCCTTGTAATCATTTTAATTTATTAAACTAATACATAGACTCCAGGCTTCTTGGGTTGGGGCATTACAGTCGGTATCAAAGGAAATTTAGAAGAAACCATGGAGATTGGATTTGAAAAATATATATTATGGGTAAAACCCTATAATAGACTTTGAGGATAATAATACTATAAAATATGATATTTTTGGTAAGGAATATATTTTGTGGATCTTCAAAGATAATACATCCCTTTCTGGGTACTACAAGTGGACATGGTTCTAAAATAAACATACCTTAGAGTAACAACTTTGAAAAGGTGTTCCATGCATGACTTAGGGAAACATAATATATGGAAATGGGCTTTAATAAACACCTAGTTTGACATTACAAAAGAATATTCATTAGAAAATTCACATTTAAATTACCCAACATTATGAACGATTTATTCCCCCAAATTAGCAAAAGTATATGGTTCTATGATTTACGATGAATAAATTTATGTTAAGTGTTATACCATGATTATAGTTATAGAATGTTTGTAATTTTATGAGCTAATATACTATATGGAATTTATAATAAATGGATCATAGCATAATGAATGAGAACCGCCAATATTCATGTTATTCTAAGAGTAGAAAGGATCACATCTCTCACAGTCTTAATTCATCATTTCTAAGGGTAGTAGTATGCCAAGTACTCTCATCATATGATTAAATAGTATTATATATTAAAAATATGTTTAAATAATTATCTCTGTCCTATGGATTTTAAGGGAATCAATAAAAGAAGATGATGTTATGGTAATTGATGGATAAAAAAATAAAGAAAATAAGGGTTTTACTACATATGATAACTGTGGAAGGAATTAACCCATTATATTCGTGAAGGGAATGTTAGTTTTCTTTATTTTTAGAGAAATGTGACACTATGTCAGTGATTAAAAGTGTAAGAAAAAGTTTTCTATGTATAATCTTCTTCTTTAAGGAGATTGGACACTATTCAAATATCCCTCCCAAGTGTCAAATGAGTATATCCCAAATGATTTTACTAGAAAATGATCAAGTTATGATACTACCACTGATGAAGTGTAATGATACATATTCTTAATAAATTATCATGTCATTTGGAAATTATATATGTAATTTACTCATTATAGGAATTAGGGACTATATGAGGGTTGTACTACATTACTTTTTCATTGAGGATTACAGACCATAAAATGAATGGTATCATGAAATGATATTTAGTGGAATGTTATAATTTATAGAAAATGCATGATTAAGGGAAATAAAACAATAAATATATTCATGATGTTGAGATAATGACGAATAAATGATTGATTTGGATAAGTTCAGACTACATTGAAACGGATTAATTACTTGTTGAGAAGTGGTATATGATATCATTAATGGAGTTTAAAACACTTTGGGACATAATAAATATATCCAATATCATAATTAAGGATGAATTCATGTTTCCTATAAGGTTTTATATCAATTCATGTTTTTACAATATTTTAGTAGGACACATGATGGAGTTTTTCAAATGTTAGGAATGTGAAAATTTAGTAGTGATTCATGTTGATTAAAGATAAATAAGTATATAATTCTTTGATAAGGATGGATTATTGTGTTCAAAACAATATGAGGATTGTCAAGGACACCATGTACATTGATATAGAAAGGATTGATATTGGAATTATCATGGAAGAGTGTCATAAGATTTGGGAATAAATGGAAACTGTGCCCCAGGTACATTGGACCTTCTAAAATTATAGAATGAATTAAAGCTATGGATTATTGTTTTGAAATTATGAATATCCATTCTAAGGTACATAATGTTTTCTATTTCTCATTATTGATAAATTACATGTCAGACCCAACACATGTCCTCACATGAGATGGTATAGAATTGGAACCTAACTTATCATACTGTAAAGAGCCAATCAAAATTATGTACATTAAAAAACATGTGTCGATGAATCGAAATACACAACTGGTAAAGGTTCTTTGGAAAAAACATAAAATTTCAAAGGAGACATGAGAGTCTATGTATCATAGTATGAAGAACTAACCAAATATTATTATGAGGTAACATTCTCTAATTTCAAGGAAGAAATTTTTGTTTGGATGGGATAATCTGACACCAAAAAAATTTATAAATAAATGTAACATATAATTCATGATGCATTGAGTAACTATGATACAAAACTTTTTTATAACCTTGCCAATAAGTATAATTTTTCATTTTCTTTGACTTGAATTTCGAAAAACAAATATACACAGTTGCATTCAATAAGATATTTTGTGTCTGATATGATCTACATTGTCTTTCAATGAATTGTTTCCTCGAGCTTATGAATATAAATATATCCTTATGAATCGTAATTGTACTCTTATCAATAGTAATAAAATTTTTATGAATAGTAATGACACCCATAAAAGTATAAATAATATGTAGGAACCTGATAAATGAAATATAGTATTTTAAAAATTAATAATTAGGTGTTAGTATCACTTGTAAGAAATAAATATTTAGTTAAAATGATATAATTAATATATTTATTTGAAATAAATATTATTTTCATAAAATTTTATCATAAATAAAAAAAAATTCTCTGCTATTTTGAGATAATATATTAAGATTTAGTAAAATTTAATGATATTATAAAATCAGTTTTAGTTTTAAAAACTATATATTTCAAGTAAGCGATGATTTTATTTAACAAATAAATGTCAGAAATTTTAAAAATTATTTTGATAAAATAGAGTCTATATTTGAATTAAACAGGTCAAAAAATACATTAGGTGATTTATTTTTTATTTTTATAAAATATTTATTTTTTGGTGAATGGTAAAATATGATAATTTATGGAAAATGTTAAATACTTGATACGTTGAGTAATATGTGACATAAGGATGATGTAATCACACATTTATCGAACTCAAATTCCCTTATTACTATTTTTTGTGACATTAGTCTACACTATTTCTTTTCTTGAGAAAAATAATAAAATAATAAATAAGTTTTCAAAATTCACACCTCTCTTCTACTATAAAAATACTTCTCACTCCCTCTTCTCCTCACACCTCCGTGCCTTGAATCTTCTCAAAATTCATCCCAAATACTCTTCCCTAATCCCTTCCCACTTCTAGGATCTCTTGGTCTTTCCAAAAGATCAAAACCCATTACCTTAAAGAGGTTCTCAAGGAGGATATTTCAATAGGTAAATCCTCTTCCTTTTCTTTTAATTGCATTTAAATTTATTTTATTTTATTAGCCTCTAACTCACCTCATCTATCCATGTGATCATGATAACTCTAGTATAATATTTATACTTTAATTATTATGTGTTAATGTAATAACCACCATTAATATCCTTACTCTCTCTCTCTCTCTCTCGCAATTTTAAAAATGAAAGCATCTTTCAAGAGGTGGCTATTTACAAACATTATGGAAAATAAACCTTAATTCTTCAACTTATCCATCATTTATGGTCATTAAAAAAAATTTATGGTTGAAAAAAACTATAAAATATTTACCATAACCTATTTTGTTATATAGAGTTTGTATATATACATTATTTACATTCATACGAAAAAAATTGTTTCGGATGATTGAAATATCGCTAAAATAATCTAAATGAAAATCACTAATGTTTTTTATATTTATTAATAATCATACTGTATAACCAATTGATATGTATAAAAGCATAAAATTCTATATGTTTATCAATAACATAAGAATTTAATTCAGTAGAATTATATACATTCCACATGAACTTCCAAACCCATATACAATTATACGGATCATGAAGAATAATGAAATGAATGCTCCCAATAAATAAATATGCATCTTATAAATAATCATAATTCCATAAATTAACATGATAAATGTATAATGAATAATATAAATGTATATAAGGTTCTGAATTAATTATTTAATGAATTTAATATTATTATTCATGACCTTAAATTCACCAGAATAATTCATTCAGACATAAGGTAAGGGTTTCTTCATGTCACTACCATTTTTCAGATATTATTAATTAACAACTATTTATTTTATATGGATTATATATACAGAAAATTTGGCTACCATATCATGATTCTATTTATTTTTATTGTATTCAATTTATCATTTGAATATTATTAATTTTTGGGTATATGAATCGATTGATTACAATGTGGTTCTACTCGAACCATTGTTTATTCCATCAGGTTATTTCTTCACTATCTTTATTGAAATGTAGTACTTATTTTTTCATATTCTATATTATGTTTTAATGAACCAAAATAATATATTCTGGTCATTTATTCTTTCTTTTATGGTGATTATATGTTTTAAAAAAGTTCCCTTTCTTAATCTGTCCTAATACACAAGCCATGTTTTAAGGAACTTCCCAATTTTTTCCCATTTTCAAGTGCATTATATAAAATAATTGAAGACATAATTATTTTTTTAAAATAAAAAATTTTATAATGTCTAAATATCTTGGATCATTTATGGTTTTATAGAAATATGAATTCCCTTCCACTTTAAAGTCACATTAATATTTTCCTTAAACTGTACTAAATGGTTTTGTTTCTAAAGATACAATAACTACAAATTTTATGTAAAATAACTCAAGTGGGATAACATTTATGCCTCAAATATAATTTAAATTTCCATACCTTATCTTTTTGAGGATATAAATTTTTAAAATATGATTTCATGAAAAGTACAAATTATTTTCCAAAAGAACTCTTCTTTCCAAAGTAAAAAAGGGGTTTTCCTATCTCGCATTATCTTTACTGAGATATATGCCTTGTTCACCACATATTCCATGCATATGGTTTCTATTCTACCCATAGGTATATCATATAATGATTCTCTTTTTTCTCATGTTATTTTAATGGATTAATAATTGAATGTTTCTATGGGGCATGTGACACTTCGGAATGATTAAGGATTATTTTCTAAAATATTTTTCAATAGTATAATTTAAAGTTATCATCATCTATGTCATCTTCCTTTGATGAATCTTGTACTTTATTAAATATTATCTCTTATTATATCAACTAAAATATTCTTTTGAGGGGTTTTTTATTATTTTGACTATGGATGTGTTATCTTGATACCATTAACCATATAACTCTGAATGGTTAATTTTTATGTTTAATGATTTGGGAAAATTATTTACTTTTAATATGTTAGTATCAATATGAACATATAAATTGATTAGTTTCTCCCATTTAATTGATGAATATATTGGAGTCAGTAAGTGATTGGTGGGGCCCTCTATAGGCCCTAGATTCATCATTAGGTATCTTGAGAGAAACTAATTTTGGTTTTTACCGATTTATGTGTGGCTGGCACGAGGCCTTGACAGAATGGTTCTGATGTCCCACATTATGCATTCCCAAATTATCAAACTAGTAATTGATATTCAATATCAATATTCAACATGTAAATTACTCATGGTTATGTTTTTATTGTGGAATTAATTATTCTTATCTTGTTATTTCCATGTTATAATCATGTTTATTTTTTAAAAGGAATTTGTTTTTAATTAATCACTATGCTTGATGTTTATTTTAATGATATAATCTATTGGATTTATTACCCATACTGAGAATCTGATATCACTCCTTTCTTATGTTTTATTTCTCCCAATGATGTTAGGATGTATATTATGAATTAATTAATAGGATAATCTAGGAGTTTTGGATGCTTCCGGTGGAATTTTGATAATTTATTATATTTTGAGTTGTAATGGTGAACTTGTGTATGTATCTTGTTTTCAAAAACCTCTAAATCGTTAAGTCCTTTGTGATCTGATTCCTTGTAATCATGCCAATATAATAAATATATTTACCGACAAATGCATTCTGGGTTTTATGTGTTACATTACTAGTATATTATGATATAAATATATAGATTTTTTTTCAATTTTATATGAATATTTAACAAAGTAATTAGAATATCACCCTTCATTATTTATGAATCACCAAATGATACTCGTCACCCATTTCTTCCCCCTAGATCATGACCAAACTACAATGAAACCAATTTATTTCATTAAAAATATCATTTAAAATATATTATGTTACATTTAATTATATTTTATTGTTTAATATTTTACAAAGAATAAATAACAACACCATTTTTACCAAAATCATTAAAAATAATTAAGATTACAAATAATCTGTGTTGAAAATTGGTAAAAACAGAATAATATTTATTCATATACAATTATTATAAATCAGGAGTCAGAAATTTTTTATATATGAATATGTTTATTGTTTATGTATTTCATAAATTTAATTTAATTCTTATGGATTGTTGGAGAAATATTATAAGGAACCAAGATCGAGGAAATGGATTTCTTCTGAAATTCCTCTCTTCGAGTCATTTTTGGTTTTATGCACCTAATTTTTTTATAGCGGGAATATACATAATTTTTAAGATGTAATATCATGAATTGTATTTCAGTAGTGTTATTTTAAGTTCATTTATATAATATCTATTTAAACAGGTTTGATTAAAGTGCTACTCATGATGTAATAGTATTAATAGTCTAAATTCAATTTCATTAAGACATTATACATGTTATGTGTCATTTGTTCATTTGTAATGTATTTTATTGAATTAATATCCAATGAATATTATATATATGTAATTTCATTTTAATTATTTTGATAAGATAATAAAAATAACGATTTTTTCATTAAATTTCATTTGTCTCAATTTTTATCGATGTTTTAAGAGTTTTTTAAAACTAAACATTCATTTATTGTGTAATGATTGTTCACTTAAAAAAATTTTCTTATAGGTTGTGCACATTTTACCCTAATATAATTTTATGTGGAATTGTATAATTCAATAATTCTTTTAAACATAAACACTTTTAAACATGTTTTATTCTTCATATAGTATGTTTTTCGTATGCCATATTGGTAGCTCATTTCTTCTTTCCTTAAGTTTCATTGTTTCATAATGAACATATATATTCAATACTAAGGTTAACCCATTGTAATATTTTATTATATTTTCAAATCATATTTTGTAAAATCATATTTTAAAACATTTTAATTTCTATATCCTTCTTATAATGTTTTCTTGAACAAAGTTATTTTGAAAATAATAAAAAGGGGGTTTTCATTTCACTTTTATATGTTTTGTATTACTCTCCAATTATCTCCATGATAAAAATTTATTCTTTAAAAGTATCCAATATTGTAGAATAATTATAAAATTAAAGCTTTTAAAAGGATTTCATGAAACATTTACAAAAGAAATATTTCAAATTAGCATGTAAATAATTATTTCACATTGATGTTAAAAATATTTTATAAAAGTCTTTTTTATGTTTCACTTTCATTTCCCATATCATTTTCTAAATTAAATAACATAATGAAGGTAATGTTTCATAACATATATTTTATAAGTAAGGGTTTTGATCTCGAGGTATAAATTTTTTTTATTCTGAAAACCCACTTTTCGGATACGCTTTGATGTATAATTTTTTCAATGGTTTTTTCATCAATACCAAAATCCTTCTATGTCTTCTTTCCTATATTGGGGTTATATTCATTTGAAATAATCAAAATAACTTATTTATATCTCTTATGATCATTCTTATATTTACATAGGAATATAATTATCACCATATCTTTTGTAAACAAAAAAAATCTTAATCAAATTAGATTACCTAGAATGAATTTATTCTATTGACATGGGGAACCGTATTATAATTATTTATATTGTTATTACAATACATATGATTATTGGAATGTTAAATATGTATTTTTTAACCATCCACTTTATTTTCATTGATGGTTTATTGTCATGTAATCTATTTTATTAGAATGTGTATAAGTATTGATGTTACATACTTTTTAATTTAAATACAAATGATTACTGTTATATTGAATATGTATTGGTTCATCATTCAAATTTTATATCTGATTGTCTTTATTCCTATTATCCCTATTATTATCATTGATTAAATTATTATCACTTTTGATTATTATTAAAAGTAAATATAGTTTGATCATGTATTTATATTCCATATTCTTTAATAGATATAAATTCATATTTTTATTTTGTATGGGGTTTATTTATGGATTTTTTTGAAAATACTTTTTAACTCAAATGATGAATTAATTCTAGTTGATCTATTAATGGTAGGGACCCATACATATATTATCCACTATTGAATTGAAAGGTCTAATGAGAAGGAAAATTATTTAGTTTATGCCTTCCAAATTCAACAATATATCAAAACTCTAGTCTTAGTGATATGTAAATGTATTCGACAAAGGGCTTGAAATATGGTTTCTGATTTCTGGAATTTTTCATTCCATTTTAATTAGAATATTATTATTGATATCCAAGATTTTACATATTTTCATATATATAGAATCATCTTATATTCATGTTTATTATAGATTCATTTTGTATGGATATTTCTAATATAATATTTATTCTAGGTTTTTACATCATTTCCTATGTTATATGTCTCCCTTAATACAATTTTTTTCTCATCACTTCTTATATTAACTTATCCAAATTCTTCTATGAAAATAGTTACATATGACATGATTATAATAATAGTATGTGTGGAATAATTCAGCATAGATTTTTGAGATTAATTATAGAATAATTAGATTCTTATATAGTAGAAAAAATATTGGTTTGATGAAAAATATAATGGGATTTAATGTGTTTTCTTGAGATTATGAAAATATTTAAACTGACAAATATTCATAAATTTTTTGAGAAGAAATAATATTTATTTTTTTAATTAATGAATTTTATATCCAATATTTTGTCTGGGTATCATGGTATGTATGTAATGTATTTGTTTATGGAATCATATATGGGAATATTGGACCGGGGAATCATTGTTGTTATGAAAGAAAAGGTTTTGATAAGTTTATAAATTACAATATTTGATGAGGATAATATATGGATTAATAATTTATGGTTGGTCACAATATTAATTGTATAGATAAGATAATGGGATAATATATGATTTAACTCTATTATATTTGGGCACATTTATTTCAAGATTAGGTTATTAGAAATTTATAAAATAACCTTGAAATAAGTCTAAGACAAAAATATATGTATATGATAACATATGGATTTTTTTTAAAGAGAGATTATTTTATTCAATTAGAAATTAAATCCTTGTCTAGATACTACAATTGGATGGAATATTTCATATAAATTTTCCTTGTGTTAGTAACCTATAAAATGATTTATTTAGTATTAAATTGATCAATAACAAATTTATGACAATTAATCTAAACTAGACACCAGGTTTGAGTCTCTTTGTTGATATGTTATAGTTAATTCACATTCTCTTTATGATCTGTTGTGATGCGAGTTAATATTTCTTAGGTTAGATAACCAAAAATAAATTTGACCATGGATATAATGGATCGAAATGTAATGATAATAAGTAAATGTTCATATTAATTGATATTCTCTCTCTAATATAAGTGATATGTTGGATTTCTAGAATATAGATTCAAAATATATTTGGGTTTCTATTATTATAAGAATGATTATGGTAATTTGGGATCTCTATTTTTAGTAATTTTCAATGAATCTTGAGAGAACATAACTCAAAGATACCTAATTTCAACAAGGATGATATATATTGGGATATGATTCATATAGTTTTAACCGGGTGAAGTTTGGGGTAATAAGGTTCTAAAAATAAAGTACCATCTATAATAAAGGAATAAAGAGAAGGCCTGTGAAACTCATATTATAGAGATTTGGTCATGAAAATCAAGGGAATTTGGTACACTTATCCACCACATGATAGTTGTGGATACCCTATTGTTTTTATTCAATCCAAACTGAATTTTCTGGGATTTTTTTCAATGAGTGTAAGATCAATACATAAATGATTATATTATCAAAGGAAAAGATGTACTAGTAATAATATTGTATCCAATGTTACTATTTTTGGAAATATGAATATTTTTTATTCCAAAATATAGAATCGATCTAGTTCTTGTAATGGATTAACTTTTTCAGAAATGTCTTATTATTCACTAAATAGTGGTATGATTATCCAACATATATTCTTTGTTAAAAAATATATGAGGTCAGATACAACAAGAAATAGTAACTACTGATAGATCTTAATGTAAATAGAATAGAAGAAGGTAAAAATTGATCTTCCTTATCATTATTCATCAATAATATTGATCCATATATAGGACCCAATATATCCAGGTATTCTAAATGAACCATCCAAATGGTAGAGGTAGAATAAAATCCCATCCACCACTTTTAGTGAAAAATGACAACACAATGATATAGAAAGGTAGGCATCTCGGTGACCCGAATTTTGGGAGCAGTTTATGATTTGGGATTGATACCCCAGCATGCCCAAGCCCATGCATCATATGAAGAAAACATTTTAGTTCTTGAAATTCCTTATTTGGTAATATAAATTGCCTCTCGAAATGTATGAGGTTTAGAATTCAGCTCCTACCAACATTAACTTAGAAGGTATTCATAGAGAATGTATCATAAGGACAAGTGAACTAGAAAGGAAAAGAGGTTTGTAAAAAAAATTAACGTGGTTATGAAGCCGAATGATATATTCGAAGGGGTGTATGCCTGTATAGTGGAGTCATCCCCTCTGAAAATGTACGAAATGGGTCAAAATATGGTTCCTAAGAATCAATAAGGGAAATCAAACCATTTTTTTTACATTATCATTCATCCTCATCTTATTCCCACCAACACCACGATTAATAAATGAGGTGGATCAGCAATTGACGAATGTGTGGTATGTATATGTAGTTATACGCTTACTAATTAGAAAAATGAATAATTATTTCTCATAATATATGTTGATAATATATCATTAATAGTATATTTTTATACCAGTGGGAAATAAAATAGGTATTAAATCCCATCTATGAGAGGTTACTTTCTCAAAATGTGGAAATTAATCAAAATATATAGATTTACCTAAATGTGAGATTCTTATTCTTCTACATTATGGTAACGATGATATATTAAGATATATATAACATATAGATAACCTATGATTATTGAATTAGGTAAAAATAAAATCATTCATCATTTATTTCATTATGAGGGTATAATTTATCACACTGAGATTATAAAATAAGAATACCATTAAATATGTCAAAGTGCTCTTATGTTTGTGCCACATGAAACAACACACTTAAATTAAACCGTGGTCTATTTAGAAAATATATAAATATTTATCAATGACTATTAAAACTATTACACTTAATAAGAATAACGAAAATTAATTCAAAATTATGAAATATTTATAAAATGATAAGAAAACTACATTCAATACGAATAAAATTCATTTAGTATTGCTAAACATTAACAAAATTCATTTTATTTTAAAAATTTATTTTAAAGAAATTAATTTCTAATATTAAAAACTAATTATTTTTTATGATAGTTTATATAAATATATTCATAATATTAATAATTTTTTAATAATTAATTATTTTGTAATTGATATAATATAAGAAAAATTAATAAATTACATTTTTAAGAAAATGTTCAATATGAGTAGGTCTCCTTTATATATTAAGAATTTTACTAACGTATAAAATTATTTAATTTTATAAATTTATTATGAAAAAATAAAATAATTTTTTACTTAATTATAATAATAATATATGATTAAAATTAATGTAAGGTATTTTTATAAAATAATTCTTTTTTAAGTTAATAGTGAAAAATGCCGGTTATTAAAAAAATATCGCTTCTATGGAATTTTGTTTAAATAAGTCTGAATTGTAAACAAATTAAAATTTTATCTATGATAATATATGTATTTTAATTGTGAATTTATAATTTAAAATTTTTATTTTAATTTTACAAACACTTATTTAATATTTTAAATCATATGTAATATTTTGTAAAACCTTATTTTTATTACGTAATGAATTTTTATTTTAAAATTATTTATCCTCACACTTAAAAATTAAATCAAATGAAATAGAATTAAAATTTATAATTAGGGGTTCAACATTATCTAATAATGACTATTTTATTTTTAAACATAATGATTTAGATTCCTTATGTAAACACTAGTAACTTTGGTAAAAGATAAAATGGTAAAAATAATAATTCAAGGGTTTAATGGAAATAAATATGATAAAAAAATTATATATTGTGTGTAAGAGGTTATTATTGAGATTATATACAATTCCATTTAATTATATATTAATTTAGGAGCCACTTTCAACGTTTAACCTGAATTCTATATATATGAAGTTAAAAAACATGAAAAAATGACATTCCCTCCACTTGTAAAATAGGCATGTCACCACCTCTTGAAGGTACTTCTGAAAAAAAATCCTCATGAAATATAACTATTTTTCATTTAAATAGAATAGAAACTCACTATATTGAGCTCCTGGTTATAGGTGACTAATAGATTCCATCAATTTATAAGGGATATTCTATTGAATTCTCAATGTTCCCAGCATGAGATGTTTTTAATTAAATTCATTCATTTATATTTTTTAATAGAAATGTTGTTATTAAAATTAGTATTTAACAACATGAATATTCAATAAATAATAATTTTTATTATTCTATTTGAATAATGTTGAATCATCATTTCAATTCAAATCATGAAAAATGAATTTGTAATTCAAGTGTTCTACAGACTACCACCTCCTCAATGCAACATGTTTCGTTTTCCTTCAACACCATACAATGATAGTTTAAAAGTGTTTTTGTAATCAATTATCATATTTATATATTTTTTATTTTCTTGAAATAATTCTCCATATTACTCACTTCCATCATTCTATGGAAATGGAAATCATCAACCATTCATACATTTGAACTAGCGCCACCATAGAAATTCTTATTTTTTAGTTTAGTTTCTCACCACATTACATAGATAGACATTAGTACCATATTAAAGCAGAAATATGATATTTATGATATAATTATGATTATTATATGACATATTTTAGATCCTATTAATGATATGATCTACCATTGATTATCATTAATCCAATAATTTCTAATGAACAAAATAACATAAAAATGATGTCTTCATTCTCAGTAAAAACATTATTTAAATTATATTATCCTTGTAATTCACTAATATTTATATATATCCCACTAATATGTTGAAAATAATATCAATATTTTTCAAATATAATGACATTACAAATAAACCTCTTTATAATCACACATTAATCAATGTAAGATCGTATTTAGGATGACTTAACCACCTACATGAACAATTCAAGGAAATGATATCATCAGGAAAATGGGAAAATATATACTATTATAATAATATATAAATATATAAAATATATTTTTTATTCATGAAATTTTATATGTGTATTAAAATTATTATTTAAGTAATCACCCATCATTCATTATGATTTAATGAATTTTATTTTAATAATTATATTTTAAGACCAATTACAAGACATCTCTATAAATTTATATGATTAATGTCTTACTCTCGATGTAAGGGTTTCCTTGTTCTCAATTATGATTTATTGAGACATTATACATGGTATACACTATGTTTCCTTTATATAGAGTTATATTTATTTAAAATTCCATTAATCTTATTAAATGTATTCATTTTTAATTCAAGGGTTAATCGAATCCAAATCATATAGGTTTCTTTGAATTTATTTTGAATAAAGTGTTATCTAAGTCGTAAGAGTTTTTCATAACTCAATATTCATTCATTGGGTTATCATTAGTCACTTTCTCATATTTTATATATGTTTGGATAATTATTTCCATTAATTTTTTATGTGGTATTATATCATTGTAAATTTTTTTTCCACATAAAACATATTTCAAATTTTTAATGGGTCATGGCATATTTTTTCCTTAATGAATACAAGAATCTCAAGACTACATTCCATGAGTTATATAGTTTCACCGTAATCTTATTTAAATGATTATTTTTTTTATCCCACCCTAATGTGATGTGTATATTATAATATAATTTTTTCAAATGATGTTTTAATAAAAAAAATTATTAATCCTTTTTATAATTTGATTTCTGAATAACGATATTTTCAATATAAATAAATGTGTTTCTCCATTCAATTTTTTATATTTTTTCATCCTATCATATTCAATCAAATATTAAATTTATAACTTTCAAGAACTCCATTATTAGTGATTCTATTTAAATTTAATGGTCTATAAAGTATTTTACATCACCTTTTTAAAAGGTACACTTTAATGGGGCATGTAAATTTGTATTTCACATCAATGATGAAAATTTTCTATAAAAAAATTTTCTTTTATTTTCAATTTTATTAAATAATTTAAAAAGGATTTAACATAATATGGATTATGTTTTATGATATATATTTTCATTTGTGGAAATAAACTCATAATATAAAAAACATTATAATTTATCCCTTATATAGTGATACAGTTTGAGGCATTTTCATTCAAGGGTGTTTTTTATTAATGTCACATCCTATTATGTCTATATAGTTATATTAGGGTTATATTAATATTGAAACCATTCACCATTCATCTCTATATTCTTTATATTAATTTTTTTATTGAATTATCTAAATAATAATTGATTTATATTTTGTGAAAATGATGTTTAACAGAGTTCACATTGGATGATGTTCATGTTTAAATTATTTTATTTTATTTTATTAACATGGGGGAGTGTATTGGAATTCTTTCTATTGTTATTACAATAATAATATTTATTATGAAGTAAAATATCTTTTTATCCACAAACCCTCCTCCTTATAATTGATTATGATCATTTTATTCCATTTTTTATGATGGGTAAAATAATTTCCATTGTTTATAGTTTTTAAAAAAACATATGATTCTTGTAAATTTATTTATCTATTGTTTTACCAAACACTTACTTTATCTGAATGGTTTATAACCATGTTATCCATTTTATTGAAATGTGGGAAAATATTTGACTTATTTTAGATTAATGACTACCAAAAAATGTTTAATTGTTTTTTATAGGTCATATACATTATTATATGTATAGTCATGTTTTTATTCCGCAAGAGGATCTTTTGGGAATTTTATTAAATTCATTGTTCACTTGTATATAGAAGGCATTTTACAAAATCTAATGGTAAGTAGGGACTAGAATTATATAACCCATTGATGGATCAAGAAGTTTCATGACAAAAAATTGGATATTTTTGTGTATGTTGGCCCAATTCAGCAAGATTTCAGGATTGTTGTCTTAATGATAAGAAACAATTTTGTCACCCAACCTAGAAATTATATTTTTAATATATGACCTTGTGTATTACAATAGAATAAGTCCAATATTATAGATATCCATTTTCAATTTATTTTAATATATATATAATGATATGATTTTAATGTTTATTACATATTTATATTGTTTAGATAATCCTTCCATAATATTTATTCCATACTTATTCCATATAGGATTCACATACTAAGAATTTCATCTGACCTTTTCTTATGTTCTCAACTACTGTGGTTATGAACAGAATTAGTAGACATTAAATGTTTACAAGAATTTGATTTGAGGAATAAATTATAGGATATTGTGAATATTTATTATAGAATAAGTAGATATATATATAGAGAGCAGAAGTTTTTTTGATATAAAGAAAATAGGATTTTATATGTATTTTTCTAATTATATAAAGATATAAAGCTAAAATGATCCAAATAATAAAAGAGATGTAATAATATATATTTATTTTTAACTAAGGATGGCTATATCAAGTCCCTTTTATCTGGTATCAAAGTGACTATGTAAATTATGTGTTTACCACAATTGATCCTAGAGTGCGGGTTTGGTGTGTCAAACTAAACCTAAAAAAGGAACATGTTGATTGAATCAGAATAAGAAGTAAATGAATTTATAGATGATATGACCTGAACAAGATATATAATTTTATATATATATATATATATATACTAACACTGATAACTATACATAACACTCAAAAATAATAGACACTACCATAAATCAAATGTTTATTACTGTCTTTTGAGATTATCCACATAGATATATAATATTTTAATATATAATGTATTTATTTGTAAAAATTTATTCCCACAAGATTACATTCTAGAATCATTATACCTAATAATACTATTAAATATGTGGGGAAATGGTAAACAGAGAAAAAATTTGATCTCAAAAAAGGTAATAAGGTAAATAAAATATAATTGACTCATGGAGAACTTATCATTATATCATAAACATGAGTGAAATATCTACATAGATGAAATGAAATGACTTTTAAAACAATATCATGGAATCATAATGGGGATCCTAAATAATGATATAATAACAATTCATCATATAATATGAACATTGAAACATAAATATATTTTCATTAAATCATAAAATATGACATGGAATATAAATGCATGGAAATAATAATAATATATGGTGAAACAATTAAGAATGTTATACAAGAATAGTCATTTAAAATCATAATTTTTTCAGAATATAAAACCATATTATTATAAATGCATCAAATACTGAAGATAACCAACAACATAATGTCAATCACTAAATTTTTTATCATATCTAAAAAATTCATTTCCATATATTATATTCTGAACAGAGAACCACATCATGTATCTATATATAATTATTAACTTAGAAAACTACATCACATCAATGCATACAGAGATTATATCATTAAAACTAATGATTATCCCACTTCATTGGAGGATAAATAATTCTAATAACACCCATCTCATAGTAATATAACTATATGTATTTTTTTCCATGGTATTAATCATATCACGCTTATCTATTAGAAATTAAATGGGTTATATAACATTTAAAAAATTCATGGCATAAGAAGTAGTAAAGAATTTTCTCAGATGTTATCCAAAATTCATTATTCAAAAATAAATTATCATATGATTATTTAGATTTTCATATATAATTTATATAAATTAGTTAAAGATTATTGATCTTGCTATGGGAGAAATAAAAATTGTATGATATCATGAAAAGTTTTTCTTAATGTTTTTGATAGAATTATCATAAAATCAAATATATAAGTCACATTCCAAAAGATTTTCACATGTTTGAAAAAAATAAAATGTTATACGAATTTTAAATGTATCATTAATGTAACAATGATAAGAAATAAATGTAATGTTGAATAAACAAATGGTGAATTATATAAAAGATAAGTGAGATGAACTAAATAATTTATACTCATTTTTATGGGTTTTATATATACAATGTCTAAAAAAGAAAAATAAAATTTTATTTTGAATTGAATTAATGAAAAATATGAATGATATAGAATTAAATTCCTTATTCACTTTCAAAAAAAGAATTTTTGTTTGAAATAAAATATTTACTTGAGAGGAATACTCAATCTAAAAGGTGATAATCATCCATTATAACACTATATTTTAATAATGATAAAAATTATTCCAAAATTATATTTTGACAAAAAGATATAATTTTCTCATAATTAAATATAAAATAACACATGAGATAGATAAGGGGTACCGAATATCAAAAATAGAATAAAAATTTCATTGAATAATATGTTTGACTCAATGAAATAAGATTTATTTGAGAAATCATTATCATCAATTTAGTCATTATGGATAATTATCCACTTCAACTATATTGATTTAAATTTTTTAATATTTTATATATCAAAATTAATTTTATTTTTCTTTCTTATTTCCTTTCATTAATATTTTTATTACATTTTTTAAATTAGTTATAGTTAAAAGTAATAATTAGGTATTAATTGTCTCATTTAATCCAGGGTTCATCTGATAAAGTGATTGTGTTAATTTGACCATGATCATGGGATATTAACCTAAATAATGGTTATATAGGTGATATAGATGTGTTTTATATGTCTCTTTAGTCACATGATTATGTCACTAGTGTTATGATACTGGCCTGTAAGTAATGGCTAGAAATTATCCCCTTTTTAGAATATTGAATAAATAAAATGAATTGATTTTATGAATGAACATAGTTATATATATTATATTTAAATAATTATAAACCAATAAAATTTATTATTAATAACTAATATTTAAAGAAAATTCTTAATCTTTTGTGTTGTAAATTTTATAACATCATTCATTCTGGTGTTAAAATCCACCTAAATAAGAACCTATATTAAGGAATGAATATCCATGAATTTTTTATTAAGTTATTAAAAATGAAATTATTAGAATGATAATGATATTAATGACGTTTTATTACTTTTTTAACTCATATTAAAGAATATATGTATAAATAATATAATGAAAATGATTAAAAAAATGTAATAATCCTGCTAAAGGGAGGAATCATTACTTTCTGATTTATTTTGCAATGACCAATCTTGGTATTATTAATGTGTCCATATGATCCAAAACATGAAAAAAATATTATGGAGGTTCATTGGGTTGATATAATAAAATAAATTTAACAATGTGTCTAGTTTAGAGTATATAGAGGACGGGTCCTCTTATAGATGAGTTTAGGTTCCATTTCTGCAAATAATCATTCCTTAATGCAAGGGGAAAAATTATCAAGTGCATGAAAATGGCTATGTGGTTAGTGTGTTTCATTAATTACCTCATCCAAAAAAATTAATGAAATTCTTATGGATTATTTATCACATTAAAAGTTAGTTTAACCGTAAAACCATATTTTACCTATTAACATCATAACTCAATTTTTACCACGATAATTTATATTTTTGGTAAAAAGTGAAATTGAAAAAATTACCTTATTTTGGAGTAAAGAACCACAAAATGAAATAAATTTTTTAAAATTCAATTTCTAATAGTAATAAAAATAAAATATAATATAAAAACCAATAATTGATTATCTATAATATTTTGGAAATATATATTTTAAACATTAAAAGACTGGATTCTTATTTCTTACCAATTAATAATCATTAAATTAATGTAAATTAATGTGTTAAAATATATAAACAATAAATTTAACTAAATAACTTTCTACACATATGAGAAATATATCTATTAAATATAGTAATATATTATATAATAAATAAGAATTATTTTAAATATAACATGTTTCTTAAATAAGGAATAATTAAAAAATTTATTATACAAAACCCATTTATTATTTATAAGATAATGACTATATATTATTATATTATTTCCTTTAAATTGTTTCCGTTGATTATAATAACTCTTCTGCAGTTTTAAATTTGATAAAATGTATAAAGAAAAAATTTCCCTATAATGAATTATAATTTTTATATTAATAAATTAATAATTCCTATATGTTAATTACATACAAAGTAAAACATTTATAACACATTAGTAACTTATACATGATAATTTCCTAATCAATAAAAAACATACTTGATAAACGTGTACCTAATGGCCATATATCCGATAACCATATACTTAATGTTCATATAGCCAACAAATATATAACATTCATATTTCCCTTTTAAATTCCTATATATATCTCACATACTTCTCTAAAATCATTTAATATATTTATTCTCCCAACATTATAATCATTTTAATTATTGTAATATGTTTTTCGCACATATAATCGATTGTGTCATTTTCATGCACATCTGTAAGGATGACAATGAATATATTATATTATATCTGTTAACTTTTAATTTTATTAAAATTATTTTTAAACTATATTTATTTTATATTAATTATAATTTATTTAATTTTTTATTTTAATATTCCTCCATTCTTGAATTAAATAATTTTTCATTTTATCATTTTACTATGAGTAAATAATGCCATCTACGACATGGTATTTATTTAACAATAATTTATTATTAAAAATATAGGGAACTATATTGTCCTTTTTTTAAAAAATTTACCCTGAACATTTTCTTAATTAGTTTAAAATATATTTTTTTTAATTTTGTGTATTTACATCTTTGTGATCTTGTATCACTTCCTTAAGATTATAATTTATTCAAAAAAAATGATAATGTGGGTGTTATAGTTCTATAATACATTATCTATTTAATCCAAGATCTCCACTATTAGATAAATATATGAGATATAATTTTCAAGTTGTTCGACCAAAAATTTCTTTACAAGTGGTATATCCTATATGTAATTTCTCAAAAGTAATACATGGAATGTGTTTTAAATATTAGAGTGATTTTATAGGATTAAATAATATCTAGTCTTGATTCTATCAATGATCTCAAAGGGACTGATGTATCTAGTTCATATGTTTCCCTTGTTCTCGTATATTATAATTTTATTACATGGAGGAATTTTGAATAATACATTATAACTAACCTTAAATGGCTTATCTCAATGATTATTATCAACATAGATCATTTGTAGAAATTGTGCGGCATTAATATTTCATTGAATTTTATAGACCTTCTATTTAATTTCATGAGAAGGATTTGGTCCAAAAAATTATTTCTCACCAACTTCTACCATGTTTATTATAGGTTTCTGTCACTTATTATATAGATCCTTATATTTTTTTCATTTTAATTATTTAGTGAAATCTAATATAATTTGAGAATTAAAATAATGAAAGTAAATGGACACAACTTCCTTTGAAATCCAACAAATGAAGATCTTATCATATATTTCGAAAACTAATTCTTCCATTCATATTGAAAATCGATTTGATGATGATAATAAGTGATAATATTTTGTATTGTGTACAATTATTATTCATGTCCTCTACAAAAGAAATTATTTTAAAATTAATGTTTGATCATATATAATTAAATGTGTCACTCAATGATTCACCACTAATTCATTTACATATATCCCATAAATTTGATCGAGTTAAAAATATTGTATAATAATAATGTATTGTGATGAATTTGAAATGTTTCATCTCTTTTTTCTACTATTTAACATTTTGAAATATTTTGAATAATATTTTTAGAGTTAGAAAAATAGTCAGTGAGAAATTATGGGGATCTTGATTCTTCATTATCAGTATATTAAAAATATTAAATATAGTATATCATGTGCGCAGATAAATTTCAGCATAAATTTATATATCTCGAATTGTTCCTTATATGGGAAAATTGTGAGATACATTATATTTATAATGAATGTTTTTTCTAGTGTAGGATATAATTTTTGTATATTATGGAAGTTTCATGTATGTACAACCATAAATGGAATTATATATAAATTTATAAATTTATTTAAATACTATATATTAAATTACAAATAAAATAAATTATTTCTATTTAAACATGGTTAGATAAAATCCCAAGTATTGTCCACATAACCCTATATCTTATATGGATATTTATTGTGGTGGGAAACTCCATTGGTAATGATCAGACATGAGTAACTATGAATGACTAATGAATGAATTCAATGGAATACATCAACAACTATTGATTCCTTCCAAATAATCCTCACAAAATTCTTAAGGGAAGACACACCTAAATATTGGAATTATTTTCCCAAGAATGGAAAGGAATTAATGGTGTCTATAACTAATAGATTTGATCATCCCCCAAGAGATTCATGATTATGAGACATTTAGAAGGTCACACAATGATGTTATTCACATCACCTATCCTGGGGTGGATCCTACCGATCCCCATTGAAAATTACATAAGATTATGTGAAGGTATCTTATATAGTCAGTGATCATGAATTTTATAGTATAAGAGAACCCCAGGTCATACAAATTTTCTGGCAACAGGCACCTAAAAAGACATACATAAATCATCATAAAATAGTGAGAAATATATCCAAAAGGTGGGAGCCTCTTGTTGTTGAAAATCTCATGTGACACAACCATGTAGCTCATTATATACAACAGAATCCTCAATGACATGTTCATCTAGACACAATATACCCCACTGACATGTCACTCCCATCAAGAGAAGGGCTTCATACATGTCATGATAGTCTTGTGCTACACCATTGGCTTTAAAAACAAGAAGAATAGTTTTCCATGAAAATTCATGAAAATAAAAATAAGATATTTTTTTGGTCACATCAAACTTCATCGATTAGTAGAATTATTTTCATTGTAAATTCTCAATAAATATTATAAGACCTAGTCCCTTGTAAAATAAATAAAGATATAAAAAAGAAAATGTGGGAGCCTCTCTCAATCTTAAAACTCATAAGACACACCCCACAATGTTAAAAAGACACTACAATACCATTGAGACATGTCACCCAGTCTATGGGAAGGGAATAAAAAATTTCCATGTGGGCTGGAGCACCCCGTTTAGCTTCATAATGAAATTAGATGGGTTTTCTCGTGAAATGGTCATGCATCCCCAAATGAACTTTTATTGGTCGTGTGGTGCATAACTAGTGGGGAGTATGATTGTAATTTTAACGAATCATGCATGATACCAATATTCCAAATCCATTGAAAAATAAAATAATGATTTAAATGGTAAAATGAGGGATCCTATTGCGATGGTAAACATCACGCAACACCCTCATGCGCCATATAGGAACTCAAAATTTTCTTTTATCATAGGGGCTTGGTCTTGTGAAATCACCCAATAAATCTATATTACTCTCACTATAGGTCCTATTGATGTAACCTAAGATCATAGAAATTTCCTTTAATAGGAACACTGATCTCACAGTTCCCCTCGGACATATCATCTTGACATTATTAAAGACCCATGGAATTCTTATATGATTAGGAAAGAACCCATTAATTAGATATTATCTAGTAAATGGTCATTTTTCAGATGGTCTTTATGTCCATGAAAATCAACTGATTCCCTTTAATGACCTACAATAAGATATCATGAATCAGATGAAACAAAAATCCTTATACTAACTCAATCCTAGATTTTCAGGATATGTGACACATGATGAGGTGAGTAATCAGAATGGGGAGAAATATATGTCCCCCAGAACTATATCTCAAAATGGAAATTTTAATCCATACACTGCCAAACTGAACAATTAGAGTGTATTTCCTAGTGTATTTTATCAATAGACCAAAATGGTTGTCCATTTAGAAAAATTATTGGAATTATTGAAGTGATCATTTATCATGCATAGACACTTCACGTGATCACTCATAAATAACTTGAAGGATATATGGTGTTTACGTGAATGACTTCTGGTGGGTTAAGTGAAGGGAATCCCCCATATTTTCTAAATTGGGTGACACATAATTCAATTTAACATTGAAAAGTATAAATCTTATTAAATTAAAGGTAAGGAAAAAGTATAATAATGATATACTTATGTTATGGACATATACACTAACTCTCATGCACTTTACATGAACCACCCAGGTTATGCGACACCACTCGGCCATGCCACCCAAATCTTGTGATGCTCCTTCAGTATACAATTGGGATCAGTGAGGATCCCTAGACATTTCTTAGAATGTCAAATGGTTCCCCCATGCATGCCACCTAAGTCTCATTAAACCCTCTATGATGACTATCCAAAATCATGATGTCCTCTTGACATATCACATAAATCATACGATGAAACTAATACATTTCAACTATGTCTCACGGTAGCACCAAGGAATTCCCACTATCACTTAACAGATACTCCAGAAAATATATACATTTATCTTGATTCCCTTCTATTATGTCAGCTAGCTTCTGTAACTTCCCCTGAACATGTTAGATAGCTTTCTCAATGAAACCTGGACATTTCATCCTAGACATAAGGCACCCTTTGAGACATGTCATACCAACTCATGCATCTCCATCCATACATTTAAATCAATATTCATTGTGGAAAAAAGAAAATAACCCACATCATGTGACATCATCTAGGAAATTCCTCTGGGATCATGCAATGGATTCAAGGATCAACCAACCAAGCCTTTTGATCTCATCTGATCAAATCATCCTTGGTCATGTGCTGGCCTCCACACATGCCATCTTGATTTTTTTATCTCCTTTGCACAAGTAAACTAGGTCATGTGATTTTTTTTGGATATATCATTTATATATTCTATGACATTTAAAGTAGGAAAATTGGCCTTGTCAGCCAGACAATTAATGCATGTCTGTTAGACAAGAAGACCGGGCCATGCTGGCATCCTATAAATTGATTTCCTTGTCCAGTCTCGGTAAGGGGAAATATTAGGGTGTGATACCTACTTTCATTGAAATAAAATTACACTAATTCATACACTCTGTGGGATATATTGGACACCTTTTGTAGGCCCGATCACCATAATAAATATATAAAGGGTAGTTCTAGAATATATGTGATGCATCCTCAAGCAGTGAGATTGGTTATTTTGAGTCCCTTATTTCTCGCACCAATAATAACTCAAATGGGATTGGGGAGTTTAATTATCATATCATTTTAATCAGTATCCTATATATATAAAAATTATAGAAGATTTGTAGTTTAATCCCAAATTAGAAGAAAAAAATGATACGACCCACATATAAATAAATACTCAGTGTATAATCCCCAACAATACAAACTATGTGAACTAAGTTTCCAACAATAACTAGGATATGAAGGACACCTTCCTAAGGACCAAGCCCAAGTAGGAATCCACATCGGTGTAAGTCTCACTATTTTACCAACAATCTTTCTATTTAGATTTAATATATTTCAAGGGATTACGATCCTTCATCATCCACCAAAATATTGAAGAATCACTGAACTATGATGAATCTGATTCATTCAATAACCAGGATATATAGATAATATCATATGTCATGAGATCAAATTGGAGTCCACATCAGTATATATCCCACCTTTTCTTTGACATTCCCACCATGAGAATCCAGTATGTCACATAGTCCGATCATTCCCCATCACACACCATCGGATTCAAAAATCAGATGAACTACAATAACTGTAATTCCTTCAAAAACCAGAATATGTAGGACACCTAAAAAAGGATTGATCCTTATTTTAAGCATCCAATTAGATCTAATAACATGTATACCCCATTTCCGTATTCAATGATTTATATTACATACAATTCATTTTTTTTTTCACAACTATCATAGATCACATGGGAATAGGGAGTCATAGTGACCACCTCATTTGAATCATGAATCTCTACTACCTAGTGTGACCTCATTGTGTAAGACCCTATCAATGGAATCATATAATTACCTAAGATATAAGGTTATCTACCATGATTAATGTTCCAGGTGTGTGAATAAACTATGACAATATTGATCCCACCTATAACCCTGATATGTTGGAATACTTTATGATGATCGATCTAAATAGCCAGTTGTTAGGTGCCCACATATAAGCCCTTTCGTAAAATATTAAACTATATGGGCATGAACAATCTACATGAATTTTTATTCCTTTTATAAAAAATGATATGTTGGACACCTAATAGTGGCTCAATCCCATCCTCAAAATATTATTTTCCTCTTTGTATAAACAAAACTCCAGAGTTCGTATTTAATTGTGTTCAAGATATATGAAGTGGCCCACCAAGAGGAAAATCAAGTAGAACTAATGATACATAAATATGGATTCAATAATAAGACCCTCCACTATTTTAAATTAAATTTACATAACAAATGATTGTTTTTTAGGATAACTAGTCATGAATCAGGATTATAATGATATAATCAATCCTATCTTAAATCTATAAGACTACCCTGAAGTATAAAATATTACCCCCAAATGGTAGTAAAGATCCTAACCTCCCACACTATCAACCAATGTGAGTTCCTAAGCATCACTCGATATGAATCCCTAACTAATAGAATACAATTTTGATTTAGTTATTTTCCCAATTATGAATATGAGAACCATTGGGAATTTTTGTAAAAGATTAAAAAATAGGGTGCTCAATGTGAATTATTGTGCTGAACATCAAACCAACCACAATTTGAACACCAAAAAAGTCCACCCACTTGTTTCCAATATAAACAAAAATAGTGAACCCAAAATGAATCTCTTAAATAATATATTTATTAGGATATTTTTTATCTATCCATTTTATTTTAAATGAAAAAATAGAGTAAACGAATCATCAATCTCCAAAATAAAAAATTTATTGGTTTTTTATCTATCTATTCATTCTATTTAAAATATTAAAAATGGTGAACCCAAAATGAAACTCCCAAATTGAATGATGGTTTATTGGCCATGATATTGATCATAGAGATTAATATTTATAGTCTGGGTTCTCATCAAATATAATCATCCTCGATTTAAAAAGTCCACATTAGAAGGATGGTTGGATCCGGAATAAAAGAAAAATTATTTTACCCATATAAATTTGATTGAGCACTAACCATGCCAATAGTGGTTCACTAATCAGTGACATTTTTCCTTTTTATATTGTTGAATATTGATATTTCTCTAATCAACAATAACATGTTCTAATTTAATGAGTTCATATGATTAAAATTTTGGAAAATTAGTTGCAACTGAAACACCTATAAGCCTCACAGTGTCCTCACCCACCTGAAATCTTTATCATATGGTGGATAATGAAATGGTTTAGGAATACCATCGACATAGAACAATCCTAACCATCGAGGATTTTTATGAGGGTTATCAATTTACGAACCCAATGAGTCATCATCATCCAATGAAATCTACAAATAATCTAGTGGTCCTTGATTCCCCAACAAACTACATAAGATTTTTATCTCGAAAGCACAAAAATCAGAAGATTAATTATTTAATGAAGTTGGATCAATGAGAAAACTGGGGATCCCTTACAATTTTGGGGCCAATGAGGATGGATCCTATCAAATTTTATTTCTAAAACCATCACACCAGTACACATCAGTTGAATGAAATAGGTACTACCTGACACACTTCCACCTCTAACATCTATGTATGGTAAATATGGAACACACATTAGGTGAATAAGGCTCTGGATAAATGTGATTGGGATCATATTTTCACACCGAATAATGCAGGATACATTTATAATCTAATAATAGCCAGTGATGAGGCTCATATACCTACTAACTTAGAAGATGTATGTGGAAGTATTCTTGAAGCAGTAATAGGGAAGGTGCATATCATTCTCCCTCTATATGAATTTTATGATCATATTCTAGTGGTATAAGGGGGAAAATTGGTCTCAAATGTCGAATTCCATTGAATATATATTATAGAATATGGTATCGATAGAAATTTTTTTGGGTTCGTTACCTATGAAGTCTTTGAAAAAATTCAATTACATATTAGAAATACCTAAATAACTCTTCCAGTATATTATTGCACTTATAATGGTGAAAGGATATATTAAAATTGACATCCCTCCTATCATGGTATCATAACACTCTAATAATGATGAACAAGTTGTTTCTCTAGAGGAGGTACACATTCTTGATCCCATATAAGAGGATTATCCATATATTCTTGTAAAGTAAGAGGCTTTAGAATGGGGTCATATTCTCGTTCCAAGAGGGGATCACCATATAAGAGAAACTCATGCCCTAGGACTAGGGAACATGCATTTCGAAAACATCTGGTGGAATAATCCAAATGACCAAGATCTAGAACATATCATTATTCTTTTCAAGGCACACCAAGTGGGAGTAGATCATGCCTTGGGATAGTCTCATATTCCCATCAAAAAATTTCAACGCCATATAATAAAGGACCAGGATAGGTCTCATATCCCAATTCAGGTCGGGGGTCACCAACTGAAAATATGACATTCCTTAGGGAATAATCATATTATTATCAATGAATATTCCTATCATATATCAATAGATAGAAAAAGAAATGTTCATATTCCAACATTCACCAATTAAAAACTACACTAGCATCCTCCCTAGATAATTTAGAAGAAGGATATTATCCTTGACCCCATTCGTGTTGTTTGTTGGCATATTCTTATAGGGAATTCACAATTTTTACTGGGATCATATTCTTATTCCAATTAGGGATCCCCAAGTGAGAGAGGCACATGCCTCAGGGTTAGCTCAAATCTGTACCACAAATGACCAATTACATAATCCAAAGGCTTATAATTAGTATCATACTATTATTCAATGAGAGGCTTTACAATTGATAATGGAACATGCCTTGGTATAGAACCATATTCCTATCAATAATAAGGATGATAATTGGAGTATTCCAATAGCATCTTACTATTAGGATCATACTCTAATAGAAAAATACATTTATAA
Source organism: Viscum album (assembly GCA_963277665.1). NCBI lineage: Eukaryota > Viridiplantae > Streptophyta > Magnoliopsida > Santalales > Viscaceae > Viscum > Viscum album. The sequence goes on from OY728146.1 coordinate 1,791,806,538, forward strand.
AAATGTTCTAAAAACCATTATATAATAGGATCATATCTCTACACAATTCTAAAAGGCATCTCAGAATATTTTGACAATGTTGTAGAATGAGGCATGTATCTATAATATACTCAATGTTAGTTTCTTTTATGTTGTTTGAGACACATTCATAACTCCCCAATGGTACTTAAAGAATCTAATAGAAGCAGATTATGTTCATTTCCATGATTTTATTTCTTATGGTAGTGTGGAGATGGATTACATGGACTCTACCTTTGAAATCCTCCATAGTCATCCTTTACATAGGGATATACATCACAGAGAAGTAAATTATCCCCTTACTTAGAAACCTCCATATAAGGAGGTTTCAAACACTCAAACACCTTCATATATAATGGTTCTCGAACATCAGGTCCGACTTTAGAAAGTTTCACATTAAATTTTTTCCGCACACCACTCCAATTAGAAGGTGACTCCAAGAATCACATTACATGGTCTAGTATGATGATAGTGTGTAGATTTGATGAAGAGGAATCAATCATATATATATAGAGATATTCATATATAATAAACTCCTATCTTGTAAACACTAATTTCCACTTCTTTCTATGAGATCCCAAATGATCTAGATAAAGAGTGATACTTTTATCTATGACAAAATATGTTGGAAAATCATCAATGATAGAAGGCTAGAAATATATTCTATCTAGGTTATGAGGGTCACATTTATATGGTCAATACATCATGTTTTCATGGGTATATGCTTTAATTCTCGAAATACCATAACAACAAAATTGAGGATAATGACAAAATCTTATAGAGTGTTTGTTTCCACATAATGAAAACACTCCACCAATTGATGTCCAAAGCATAACTATATGTATGTATCCAACGGTGGGAAAATTATGGATCATTACAATAAAATATGTTCCTAGAGAAACATAACCCCTCTTATATGAAATCCTGTAATTTCATTACTTTAACCAAAATTAGGGGACTGAGTACTACTCATGCCAATTAGTCATTACAATAGAATTACCTCAGTTTAACGGTGCCCCTACATAACAAACAAATGAAGAGGATAAGTGTTTTTTTGCACACATCCCCTGTAAGTAAAGAGAATTAATTTCAGACATGAAATCTTGGTTTTTAATTAAATTAATAGATTCATACACAAATTTCCTTCCATTATGGGTTGCCACTGCACCCATATCCTATAAGAGCACAAATGTTCAACATCAAAATGGCTACCATAGTCCATCTAGGAGAATAACTAGATCCCTAGTATAGGGAAATATTTACTATCTCTTTAACCTATCTGATCATCAATTATTGAGAAGATTCATGATATATAATCAGTAGATGCAAAAACCTTGTCCCACTAGGCTTGGAGTATTTATATCTCAATCTCCATCACTAGGATCATCATCCCTTGATATGGTTTTACAAAAATAAATAGTTATTCTATATCAACCCCATATTATTAATATGGGGTTATTTTTTCTCAATTCCCATAATATGAATCATAATATCCTAAACTGGAAGCAGCATATCCTCAACAATAGGTTCAATCAATGCCAGTTGTGGTCTCGGATAACGCCTACCCAAAATGATTGGGGGAATATTCATAATCATCATCATCAAAGAGAGAATGATTCAACTCCATGTTAAAAAGTAAATATCAATGATCAATATCCCATATGTTCCTTCATCGACAATAAAAACCTCTTTTATTTGGGGAATGCCTTGCAATAATGACATGAAACTTTCCCAAGTTCATTACTCATATGCTAAGAGAAGTTGTGTGGAAGGTGAAGAAAATCACATCCCATTGGTGTCACAAGCCAAAAAGGATGAATATAGAGAAGGGTTTAAAAAATTACCCAATTACATGATGTCCAAAATAATCAAGTCTCATTGAATTTAATTGGATAACAACCTTTTCTAGACACTCTTATTTGTATGTTGTCGCCATAAAATCAACATAGAACATGGTTCATGAAATTTAATTAGAGGGATACCATATGAAAAAGAACCTAATAGTAGGGTGATTTGGATGCACCAACAAAGGATAAACACACCCCGAATAAAAAAAGTATAAAAAATATAGAACCTCTGGAAATTGATTCACCAACTCTCTTGACGAACACTAATAAATATAAAAGGAAAGGTATAGATACATCATAATCACCACCCAGATGATTTAATGTTCCTTTAAAAATGGAATAGTTTTTACAATAATAAAATGAGATGAGAACTCTCATAAAACCCAATGAATAGGAAATTAAAGGAAATATTCTTCTAGGTATCATCTTCAGGTCATGGAAAATATTCACCCAACATTATGTGAAAACTCACTTGCAAAAGTGGCTTCTGAGGATCATACTATCTCTAGATCTTGAATGATAGTCTACATAAATGAGGATATTGAAAATGATCATGATTTACATACACTATGAAGAAAACCTATTCCTCTCTAATTCAATCACACAGTCTATTTGTGGTATGAAAATCAGCAAGAGACAAAAATAGGTCCACCTTATCAGGCCTCACTATTTCTGTATATACAAGAGAAATCTCAAACAGTTGTTTCTCTAGAATGACTCAACATCATTGAGTCCCTATATACTTGGATGGAATTCATGGAGGTGTGATGAATATGTGTGAAACCTAAGAATATTCCATATCTAGATTGGGTGGATGTCACTATTGCTTCCCCCAATTTCATAAATCCTACTTTCCATATCATTGATAGTTCAGAAGACCCTAAAAATCATCTCACACAGTTTGTATCCTGATGTGGCATGATGATGGGCCCATTGAGAACAAAATTTGATAACTAATCAAATATTTTTTCTAACGGATTTAATAAGGACAACATATTTTAGTATAGAAGCATTCCCAATGGATTCATTATCAGATGGGATAAACATAGTCATCAATTCCATTGTAATTTTATCTCCATGTAGATGAATATCACAATAGTAGACCAAAGAACTATACAAAACTAAAAATTAGAGGGTTTCTATCATCTCATACAGATGGAAGTGTTAAATTATTCTCTCATAATCCCTCACTCTAATGAAAATTTGTTGTAACTATTTGTTAAAAATGTCCAAGACGAGTTACATACACAATTGATCTCAATGATATGTCTAGGTGGGTTCTTTCAGTTCACAAACATGGTCCATTGTCTAGATGATTCCATTCAAAAAACCCAAGATATATCATAGTTGATGTCGTTAGCCTAGTGGAAAAGGAATTGTAATGAATAAGATACTATTATTACTCTTGAACAAGTATAAATTCCAATTTAATCACCAAATCATATCTAGATCCACCCCGAGTCTTATTTCAAGTAGAAACTACAACAAAATCTCCCTTTTCTAAAATAAAACATAAATTAGGGTGACTCAGTATTTGAGGAATTGATGATTAAATCCATGTACATAAAAAGTGAATATGTCTTTTTTTGTTTCATTTTAACCATGGATGATAAACTACTCAAGATACCAGACCCTAGGAATCCCAATGTATAAAACCTCACCTACCATCCCAACTATTTTCCTTTCAATAGACGGATGGGTCATAATATCTAAGAATGTTTCATCATAAAACACATCCGTCACAGAATGGATTCTTCTAGAAGGCAGTGTTAGATCACACCACATAAAATGTGACTTGTATATCCATTTCTCTATTCAAATAAGAGTGTGATTGGAGGAATTTCCAATCCAGGTGTGTGGACTGATGTTGGACAACTATATGACTTCGCAAAAATTTCATTGATATCATTCCACCATAAGAGCCCAACTTTGTAGACCCATAATTACTCCACCACCATATAAGGTGACTTGAAATATGTCTCCCAATAGTGGATGAAACCATTATGCATCATAGTATATTAAAGAGTAGGATTTATATTCTTCACCAAAGTAAGAACTCACTCTTATAGACATCCTCCCTTCACCAAATGAGTCTTGGGAATATCCCCATCATGCAGAACCCTATTTGGATAGAGAGATCATTTTTTATTATATCATTGTGGTACACTTGGAAGACCTCTTCTCCAATGATGAATATTCCTCTAAGTATGAGTTCACCACAAAAAAGTGGGGAATATGAGGCTGAATACATATGAACCAAAGATATATGGGACAAAATAGGCTTGGCTAGACCCAATATTTCATCCACATCCCCAATATAGTACATATATGCATCTAAGACTTCTGGTAAATAAATATTGTAAGTTCAAAAGAGACCTTGAAGGGTCATTAAACCCTCTAACCATAGTTTTTACTAATTTTACATGCATTATAACCCATTCAGGATGTGATTATCAAATCATCTAGAAAAATGAGGATGGGTGGAATTACCAACTCCATTGGAAGAGGATACTAATATGACCTTTACACAAGAACCAGAATCATCTACATATAGTCTCTCAATCCCTAAGAAACATTTCAATGAGAAATAACACCTCGAGATGCACTGACCTAAGGAACAATAGTTTAAAAATTCTAAAATAGCATTCAATTTTCTCGGCCAAGCTCTAAATCTGGGATAATCTATAGATTTAAAATGAAATTGTAGTGGAAATTGCTGAAGCCCTCCATATATAATTGTTTTTTTAGAGAAACAAAATTTGTAACTGAGTTATATGGAGGGGATACCATGTTAGATGAATGCCATTTCATCGTATTAATATCAAAAAATGATAATGAATTTGTCATTCATTGACACATAAGACTCTTATATGATTCAAGTAGATATGATAATTTTGATATTCGAAGGGCTCGGATTGAAAATGGTTCAGGGATCGATCTTATATCAATTCAAACCCTCTGGTGATTGGGAGTTTTTCGATGTTTCTCTTCTCCCAAAAATATCACCATTCAAGGGTATTATAATAATTAGAAAAGATATCCTGAGATGAAAAAAAATAAATATCAGTTATGAAATCTCAAAAATGATGCAATTTTTATGGTTATCCATCATGACACCAAATGCAATGCCCAACTCTGAAATCCCATTATCCATAGCCATATGGTGTTACCTTTTTAACTAAATCACTTCCTAAAATACCCAATTGATTGAAAAGTCAACATAATACAAGGTGACTATGCCCCCTTAGAGGATCAGGAAGCCACATATGTTTGATCATGTTTCTACAAAGGGGAGGAAAAACCCAATTTTAGATAATGATATTTTGGTCTTATCCCCCAATTTCATGGGAACAAAACCAAAAAATACCTAGAGTATGGTCAATAATAACTATGTTCCCCAAACAAATTGAGTTTAGTTAATATACTTAGTCTTAGAGATGCTATCCTCTTTTTCCCCAGTGAAATTTTAAAATACAATCAACTTCAACATCTCTTTGTAATGACTCTAGATGTAGGGGTGATATTGTCTCTTCTCATGGACTCTGTCACCCTAATTATGACATAGATTCCCTTAGATTACTAACCTCGTATGAAAATGCATCTGTAGTCTTAGAGTAGGAAGAAAAGAGGATTCCCTCAATAACACCACTCATATATTTGGTGATGGAATCTAACCCATTATTGATTACCTCAAGTAAAAAATATAGGAATAAAAGAAGACATGTTGCATCCATTGATTTTCTCCACCAATCCCCTCAATGATAAAGGTATATATATCATTTCTAAAGAAACACTTTTTTGGGTTCTCTTTGAACTATAACAAAATTCCCGGACTGAATCCAAATGTCACTTACACACCATCTTAGCTTACCTGATGACCATAAAGGATTCAAACAGGAATCCAAGAGTATTCACCCCTTTCTTACCACAAATGTAGAGGAAAAATTTGAAAAATTGATCCATTCCAACTTTGTGTGAGAAGTTCAATACCAAATATGGATTTCCAATATTCCCCCCATTATGAATAATTGTAATATTAGGGTATGTGTCAATTTTAAATACCTTAATTGACATTTCCCAATTGATGAATTCCCATTTCTTACATTATAAATACTGAACGATGAAAGAATTATCTTACAAGACCATACCTTCATGGATTTGTACTAAATGTACAATCATATAAATATAGACCCTTACGTTGAATAATCTATGAACATCATGGAACCCAATGGATATATTTCTATTATGTTTTTCTAGTTATCTTGATTAAATAAAAAACCTCTTATCAATGTTCCTTTCATCATATCTTTAATCCCTTCATGGGAAGGATAGAAAGGTTTTATGTTGAAGACCTAGTTAACAAATATCGAATGTTGTGTGATCACTTCATGTATCTTCAAAGTGTCTTTGAAAATCTGTGGAATCAACGTTTGGAGATGAATCCTAGGAAATTCCCTTTTAGGGTAATGTCATGGAAGTTTCTTAGATTTATGGTGTGCACCATAGTATAAAGGTTAACTCAAAGATTTATAGTTATATTTAACCTATATACCCCCCCCCATAAATCTCAAATAATGGAGGAGAATATAATGGAAAGTCACCTATATTATATGTTTCATAGCCAATATTTCTATGAAATCTCTCTCGTTCACTAGGACAATGTAAAAGGGAATAACCTATCAATGTGACGAGCACTACCAAGAAGGATTTAAATGTCTCATGTAGTATATACTACACCCACTGGTCCTAATTCCACAAATAGAAGAGAATATGGTCATTTTATATATATCCTCAATTGAATACTCACATAGAACCCTCATCATATGATTAATGATGCATGGAGTGATAGAATTCTCTATTACATCATTCAAACATTGTTAGGTACTAAGACCCAATAATCGGATGTTGATAATAACTACCTCATAGTAATCATTGTAGTGTAGAACATGAGGCAATAATTTTATCCCCACAAATTCCATCAGGTATCTTATATTGATCCACTAATGTAAATCCTGGTCCTACCCAAACTATCTTAAAATAAAGACTAATGGCTGGTCATTTTGAAACAGTATGATATTTAATTCGTGTCATAGAATGAAGTGAATGGTCAACCCCTAGAAGATTTACTCACATGAAATCCCACCATTTAAAGTACGCCAATATACACCAAAATCCTAGATGTTGTGGTTTTCAAAGAAATTTAGGTACATGGGTGATTTATTTTCATGGATCCTCCAAAGGACGTATCAGAAACGGATGGAATGTTAAAATCTCAATCGGGTTGTCTTATAGATTATATTTGTTACTCTAAACAATTTAATTTTTACCTAATCTTTTTAATTTTCATAATTCATTATAAATATTGAGAAATAATTCACATCATTATTCATTGGCTTATAAGTAGCCCTACAGATAAAAATAACCTACTGATATATCAAAGTTCATTTATATCTAGTGATAAGAAAGATCAATAGTGAATATTCCATCAAAAAACAAATTGGACCCTTTAGCTAGCTACGTCAGGGGACGAATTAAAGAATTGCCTTTTAATCCCACGTTTCATCTTGATTCATGATCACAAAATTCACATTCTGACACATTGGTTAATGCAACCATTATTCTGGCCAAACTAGGTCATGAGAAAATAATCCCTTGATCATTCTACCTATGAAAGTTCTCATCTATTTTCGTATGTTATATGGATGAAATAAATATGTTAAAAACCACCCTAGAGTGAGGTGAATAGATATCCCCACCTTGATATATGGATCCCATAGTCATTTATATCCAATGTGGGATTATATGAAAATATTGATCCATAGGGGAACAAATTGGTACCATGTAGAAAATTATTATCCTTTATGATGAACTAAATTAACCACCATGCCTTTAAAATGGTCATTTAACAAAATTATTTTATGATTCATAGTAGAAAGAGAGATTCAGACAGACATGGATGAATTACATGTGATATCTTAGGGTTCTCATCAGTCTGGGACCTAGTTCTCCCCCCATATCAAGTGGATGGGTTATTACTAAGAAACCATCATAAAATACTGTGTGGAATTCACAATAAATTTCATGAATTCTGGATACATTAAAACTTAATCCATCATCCATATTAATTTAAATATAAATCTAAATATTCCTTGTCATTTACAATTTAGATAATTGATTTTTTGGGCCATATCCCCCCATCACAACTATGAAGTTTTTGTATATCTTTAGTTCTACTGATATCATCTCCAAATGGGATGAAGTAATTTACCTTCAAGATGCTAGGATGAATAATATAATCAACTTAGAAAAGTGTCATATCATCAGTAGTTTTGGGGTCCCTCACACAATATTGATGGATACCAACACATGATTTTGTTCTATGGAATTAAAGAAATTTAACCAGGAGTACATCATTGAGTAAAATAAAACATATGGATATCATGTTGTATGAAATATTGAAATAATGGAATTTGATATGACCTTATCTAACATAATCTAGATGATTATGAATAAATACATTATGTTATGGATGGATGAACTCTTCCATGATTTATGTCCTACCATACCACCACACATGCTACTCCACAGGAATATTCATCCACATTGGTATAATGGATTGAGGTAGTATTTACCATATAATCCAGCTTCCATCACATCAAATATCTGTCTATGAACATCTACCATATGATTAGAAATCAAAAAAGTGATTGGATGAAATGGAACGACATGATGAGAATGGGTTTTGAATATTTTGCAACTATGAAGTCTGTCATAATCAGATTGCATATTCCTTCATAAAAATGATCCACCTCAATTCATTCTACAAAATGGATTTTTTTTTGCCAAATGACATTTAAAATTATATATTTTTCCTAGTTTTATGAAATTACAATACACAATGGAATATTAGTCGCATGACAGTAAACTACATAGTCATGTCCTGACAACATGATGCTAAACTATACAGTGAACATTCTTACCACATAACATTAAATTCCCTTGATCCCAATTTGTTAATATTCATTCATATCACATGACACATTCCCTCAAAAAAAATTTAAATTCATAGATAATGACCCCTCTGTATGATACTAATCTAAATGGTTCCCATAAACTCTATGTGGCTATGTTCATACTATTACAGGATATGTAGTGATGCTAGAACCATTAATATTTGGCCCAAAAACATGATCAATTTCCATTAACATTGGGTAATATTTTTTATTATCATATATTGTTATAATTCATGAAATATATCCTCACTACATGACAAAAAATTTCACAAATCCATAATACTCATCCGCTTTCATGATGACTCACCCCCGTCCTTACCACAAGATGTTAAAATGTATGGATGAAATCATTTCCACATGAAATTAATCTTAATGTGTTTCTAGAACTATTTACATCTTGATTTTCATTTCAATTAGACACATACATGTCCCTATATCCTATATCTTGTTCCATCCACAACATGGTACAATATTCCCCTTTCCTATCCTTAATCACCTCTGCATTGTAATAGGAAACCTTTTAATTTCATTTTTCTCACACCAAACATATCCTGCATGAGCACAGGAATATTTTAATGTCTTCTACACATGAACAAGGCATTACATATCATTATAATTTCATCATGGTTCTAAATTCAAGACCATAAAATGAATACCATGAGTCCTGAGTGCATGAAATTAAATTAAACTTTTGATTTCCCCTATACAACATAAAATTTCACATTCTTATGAACCTCACCCTAGGGGAACACTATTATTTGTGGATGGTCTCCTACTGCACCATTACTTAATAACAATGTGTGACTTGATTCTTGACATCAAGGGATACCTAGTGGCACTCAATTCTACAACCCAGGGTATATTCATGACAAATAACAATAAAAATTCATTGTCCCTGTGTATAGGATACACTTGCATAAGAAGTTACATCTTCAAAAGCTACATTTGGATTAATTCCTATTAACATAGGATTCATAGTGATGTCAATATTTCAATCCTTAAGTCTAGCTGAAATACCCATTTCTAGTAAGAATGTTTTCATTCCTAGCTCATGATGTTGAAATTCTAGGTTATTTGATAACTATGTTTTTCTTGAATATTATCATCATATGATACATATTGAAACCTATATATCGAATATTGGGCCCAAATATAGTAATGAATCAAAACAATAACCAACTATGTATATTGTTCTAACCTATGTATATATTTTCTCATTCTAAAACTGTATGTGGATTTCTTCCTATCAATGCAGGATATATAGAGAAATATAGATCCCCAATACTAGGCCCAACTACAAAAATAAAAAAAACACTCCAAATGGATATATTAAAATCCATTCAAGGCCATTTTCTCTATTTATGTGATACATCTAAGTATGAAAAACATTTTCTTGTAACATATCTTCCAACAAATTTTACGTCAATTCCCAATTCCTTATCACATGATGGTAAAAAACAAGAAAAATGTCATGGTTGCATTACATTGAAACTTCACATCATAAACATCCTTACCACTTGACATTAAATAGCATGGAAAATTTCCTTACCTCATGATGTTAAACTACATGAAAAAAATATGTCTATATACAAGAAATTAAATTTTGAAGAACATCATCAATTATCTTCCTTTTTAAAGTACCACTAGATATATACCCTAATTATCCAAATAATGGAGTGTTTCTACAATATTGTAAGCCCCTAAATTCAAAAATAACACATCACATATTTATAAAATCATTTTTCTGAAAACTGTTCCAAACCCTTGGAAAGGTAAATGGATATCTCTACTTAACGTTTATATTGATGTATAAGAGCTCAAAATTGCTAACAGAACAAATATTATCCATATTTTTACATTTAATTTCAATTTTTTAAATCATATAAAAGTGTTATTTATGATAAATTTTCACATTTTATCATTTTAGTGGTATATTGAGCTTTGTCAATAAAATTGCATATTATTAATTTTATCTATTTTAAATTATTTATGTATTTCGAACATAAAAATATATATACCTATCAAAATACTGGATTTATTTCTATTTATGATTCTATATATCATGGGATTCAATTCATTATGCTGGACAGAATGCAAATTCAACTATTTAGAAGCCCAAAACTTTCGCATAATTTGGTCCATAAAAAATGTATACAGATGAGTCGACTTTTTGTGTGGGGACTATAACTCCAAAATTCACCAACCAAATGCTATGAAATTATACAGAGTGATGAAAAATACAATTAAAATTATTAATATTTTATATAAATTAAATTTCATTTATTTAATTTTCTCATATATTTTTTAACTCTCTCCCCATCCATCAGTTTTCCTTTTTAACCTTTATTAACAACCATTATTCCTTTTATATTACCTATCTTCTTCTTCTATTCATCCCACTTTCACCATTGTGATCTATTACTCTTTTAAATGAGAGTCATCCTCCCAAGGATTAGCCTGGGGTGTTCAAGGCATTCATGAGTTTTCTTTCATGTTTAATTTTAAGAATGTAGATAAAATAGAGTACCATGCATGGGTGAGTTGAATGTCCCTAATGTGGTGACTTCCCCTAAAGACATGTAACTCAATCTATCTCAATTATTTTATTTAATCACTTTTTCCTCTCTCCATTGGTTATTTACTCACACATTGGAGTGGATCTAATTAGTGGATGAAATGTTATTGATAGAGTTGTGTCCTACAAAATGGAACACCCTAGAGAAAGGTGTGTTATCAACCTTTTTATAGGAGTAGGTGAAATTAATAGTTCTTAGGCTCTCAAAAATTCCACAATTTCGATATAAATAATAGTAATTCATGCATTAGATTTTATGGTTGGATTATAAAATAGAAATCAAACACATAAAGTCGTATAATTATTTACTCCAAGGCTGAACCCAAGAGCAATTTCATTCTTTCCTCAAATCATTCTATTTAAATATGAATGTTAGTATAAATTTACATTTCTATTATTGCATGTCAATAAACAAAAACACATAAATATTGTAATTATTTTCCTTAACTAATCAAAAAACACATAAATATTTAATTTAGTATATTTAGATAATGTATGTGAAAAAACAAAAAGGGCCCTCTGGTGAGACAACCCTCGTCAGCCACTATACTATACTAGAGAAATAATATTTCTTTTTCCACACCCCATGATAAGAATGAATATAAATGGGTTTTGTTACTAGGGAATCAATCAATATATTTTTTTCTATTCCCACATCTTATATAGATTTCATTAAAAAACATAAAAAAATTAATTCCATGATTTTTCATATGATGTTTTTTTCACTTCATGGAACTGAAAATACTATAAGGTGGAAGATGGAGTAGATAAAGCCCCAGATATTACATAATAGGTTGTAAAATCATAGACTAGAAAGGTCAAGGAAAAACAAAGACAATATTTCAAAGTATATGACTTCAAGTACCTAATCGTGGATCTCAATGATACCATCAGGAAACTAGTGGTTGGAGAACTTTATAAAGAGCAAGCTGAATTCTAAGAGAACTTCAAAAAGTTTTATCAAGAAGTAATTGAGACAAAATAAGAGTGATTCTCGATTCCAAAAAACACTTTTCAAGAAGTTCAATCATAATATTTCCTTCATAATGTGGACAAACACATTATCAAATATGAAATTTAGGATCATGAAGACAGGGTGATAAATCTACATGACAAAATGGATTGGTTAATTTCATATGTTCAAGATCCATCAGAGAAATATACATACGATCCTAAACAAAAAGATGATATTCTTTTCTTACTTGAGGAGGAAAAAGAACTAAGTCTTTCCTAATAATCTACACACATGAGGTCAACATTAACTAGATGAATTCTAGAATGAATTTGAGGATCTAATTTATCTCTAAAAACCTTACAAATAGGAATATAAAACATTAATTAAGGAAATACCCATCCACGTTGTGGAATTTGATGTTAAAATGGAGGATCCAAACTAATTGCCTCCATCCAATATGAATCTACCATATGTGGTACTAAAAAATGAATCATTGATTGAATCTATTACAATCTAGGGAGTAGATATATTCTCATATTCTAACTATTTAAAATATATTTAAATTGAATTGTGCATCACTCCCAACTATTTGGAATTTTTGGATTCAAGGAATCTTTGTCATGACTTAGACGAGATTGAAGAAACTGGTCATTCACCTATCGAGGAACACATAAAACTCCTAGAACATATTGAACATCTACTGGATGAATCCCATGAATAGATACCAGTGTCACTTCTTGATAAACTAGAGAATAATTTTTCATGCATAGGAGGGGTAGAATCTTATTTTGATGTTTCAAATTATAATTTTATCAACATAAAATTACATTCTAACTCTCCATTTCTTTATTCTTTCAAAATATCACATTTATAGAAACGACTTGAATGAGAAGAATTAATTTCACAATTAGAAATGATAGAGTTGGATGGTCCACCTTTATCCTACCCCCATAATGAAAATTTTACCACATTATGAAGTGGGTAGATCTAGTGTACTATATACATGGAATTATCTAGAACAAGAAAAAAGAAGTAGATTCTAGTAAAATTCAAATGTGGTGGTTCATGTCAAAAAGACCGAACCATAATAAGAAACCAGATAATAGTTGGTACTACCCTCTAGAGGTAGTAAAATGTAGGTCCCATATGGGGTATAATACCAAGATTTATCATTATATGAAATATATGAATTTATATTTCAATATCATTTCATAGGATTTAGTTTATCACTAAGTTCACTCCCTATTATATTTTTCAGATTTAATGACATAATAGTTATTCTAAATTCTATAGTTTTTCTTTACTAGTTGGTGGTAGTAGAGGGTCAACCCAAATAGTTATGGGATATGATTACAAATTATTTCAAAAGGGATTTCACTTTTAGTGTTTATCATTTAAAATCCATACATTTTTTCCCAAAACATGTGTTGAGTATTAAAAATCAAAATTCATGCCCACACATAAATTATGCATAACTTGAATAATCTAGGACAGATTATTTTCTTTGGAATTTTATGAATCCATGTTTTAAATTTCAATTTTGATGTGATTTAATTATTTAAATGGATAATTAAATTTTTAATGTGTATTAGGGATATTAAAATAAGGACTGAATATTTTAAGTAATTAATTGATTCATGTTAGTGAAATTTCACAACCATTTATCATGCATTGATTTTATAAAATTCATGTGAGTTGATTTGTTATTTTTAATCATGCCTTGAGTGAATTTCCCAAATCATACATCCCATTATTTATAGGATTTCTAAACTAACTACATAAAATTTTATCTTGAGCATTTTTCATGAGTGGTCATGGGACAGGCCACCAGCAAGAACATAAATTTGAACTTTTGAAATCTATAAATGTACAAAAACAATATTTAAAATTATTGAAGAATATGTTAATAAAAAACGTATCCTAAAAATTACAATTACATCAATCATTCTTTATCCCATAATGACTATGAATGATATTTTTCAGGATGAGCCTTGTTTTAATACTTTATATATATTCTTACCCTACACTAAGTAGTTGAATGATATTTTAATGTTTAAGTGTGTGGGTAAAGGGAATCATGGTAAATGGGTTTATTTACATTCTGTGGATGAAATATTAGGGTGCTTATTGTGGTAATTGTAAAATATTGTGGAATCATTCATTTCACTCTATTGGCCCCCCTCTTGAATATAAAATTTATGAAAATGAAAAACATACCCAAAAAATGTGAAAAATTGGTCTGGATTTGGGTTTTCCAAATATCACCATTAATAGACCAATGATTTCTATCATACATGGTTAGGTAGTTGATGTGAGGTTTATTCTAAAACATAAAATTTGTAAAAAAAGAATATTTGAAAAAGAATAATTGAATAAAATAAAAATAATATTCAAGAGAGGGCACAAATAATTCATTATGTGTAAACTAATCATTATATTTTACTTTGAGTCTTTATAATAATATGGAGTGGATACAATTTCAAGGGTAGAATGTAATTAAACCTTATACATTTAATATCATTCCCTATGAATTATGAGGGAATCCTCTACCCTGACCATTATTTTTAATCATAAAATTCTACCAACCATGAGACTCTACATCATTAGAAACATATTTGAAAGTCCTCATGAATTTTTGTTATATTTATCTTTACAATGTAGAGAAAATAGTAATTTTACAATTTTATTGATATGTAGAATGTTATCATGATATGAGAAAAATTTTACTTGAATCGTATTATGATAGATATGATAATAAATTGAAAAGTCGTATAGAACATGATTTATCATGGTTAATAATAATGAATTCAGCATCTTGAAATAATTAAAGGATAAGTTCCATAATTTTTCAAATGGGATAAGAAAAATACATGAATTGACTATTTATTTGAAAATTGGGTAATTTTATAGATATTTTATTTGAAATTTGAAAATTTAATTGATATTGATAATTCTTTTATTATATTACATTGGAATTTTAATATTGATAACATTATTTCCCTCAAATTTTTGATGATGACATTTTATACTTGAGGAAAATATTTTTTATGTGAGGGGGAATTGATAGAATAAATATTTTCCATATTTTTACTAATTTTTAATGTTTTATGTCTAAAAATAGTTTTATTTTATAGGAAATTCCCACATTTTATTATTTTAGTCTTATTTTGAGATCAATTGGAAATGTTTCATTTTTATAATTTTAACTTTTATTAATTATATATGTATTTAGGCCATAAAATATTCTATAATTATAAAAATAATTCATTTAGTCTTTTTATGATTCTATACTTCAAGGGATTCATTTATTTCTTCTAGAAACAATGCTAAATTCCCCATTTGGAAGCCCAAAATGATATCATAAGTTTGGTTGTGAAACTATGTATAGATATTGCGATTTCTATTTGATGACCCGAAATCCTATATTAAGAAACCAAATGGCATAAAATTCAATAGAGATACATGAAATACATTTTTGAAAATATTTTATGAAATCCATTTATGTGTGAATTGAACATTTCATGGTTATTAATGAGTGATAATATTGCGGCAATTGAAGAATAAATTATCCGAGAAAAATAGACATATATCTCTCGAAATATGGACCAATATGTTGAAACATAGAGGGAAGACATTAAATACATTTTTTAAAAAACATTCATGAAAGATAAAACCCATGAACAATTCATTTATTAGGTTTAACACGTAAAACCTTTTCAAAGATAAGGAATTCATGGACCTCATCCAGGATCTCAAGGAGACCCTCAAGTGACTGGTCGTTAATGGATTAGCCAGATCGGTAGCTCAATTATAAGTGTACATCCCATAGTTTTATAGAGTATATGTTGAGACATATAAAGAGTGCTTCTTCATTATTTCAAAAAAATTGGATTAAATTCCTCCATAATAATTCCAGGATCATGTCAAAAAACACAAACTCAAATATGAAATTCAAGAGCTTGAAGACATGGGGAAATATATACATGAAAAAAGTTGTTGGATAATTTTATATGTTGATGCACCGTCATAGAAATATATTTCTGAACATGAACTATATGATGATCCACATGTCTTACTTGAGGAGGAAAAGGATGAAGGCTTTAATGTTGAGAAATATATAGCAGATCCACATGAATTGGTTGAATTCTAGAATTAATTTTAGGAAATAATTGACCTCCCCAAACCCTGAAAATTGAAAGATCCAACATTAATAAAGTAAAAAACCACCCACGATGTGGAATTTGAAGTGAAAACAGAGGATCCCAACTTCCTACCACCATCCACTAAGACTCTAGTTCAAGATTCACATAACACTAAAGGTTTAATTGAATCCTAACTAAGTCATGGAGTTTATATCTTCTCATAATATAAATATTCCAATTTTATTGAAATTTAATTGTGTAACACTCCCTATTGTTTTGAATTTTTTAATTATAGAAATATCTATCATGCCAAATAAGAGAATAAAGATACAATTCATGCACCTACTGAGGTGCACAAAGAGTGCCTTGTATATATTGTACACATACTAAAGAAAGCCATTGATAAGATAACAAAGTCTCCACAAGAAGAACCAGAGACACATGTTTCTTTCATAATTTGGTGAGAATATGATTATGAATTTTCAAAATATAATTTTTTCAAAATAAAATTACCTTTTAACTCTCTCTTAGACCGTTCTTTTAAAGAAGAACATTTGTAGAATCCACTGTAATGAGAAGAATATTTTTCCTGAGTTTAAATGAAGGAGTATAAGGTTCTACATTTATCCTACCCCTCCATGCATGTTTTACCATATTCTGAAGTGTGCAGTTCAGGTTTACTATATACATGGAATTTGTGTCAATAAAAACATTGATGTGGATTCTAGGAAAATCCACATCTGTTTGTACATTTCAAAAAACCCCCAACCAAAATCAGACATTGGATAATAATTAATAGTTCCCTCTAAAGGTAGAAATATTTTAGGTCTCACATGGGGTATCATACAAAGATTTATATTTACATGATTTATATTAATTTACATTTCAATCACATTTTGTTAGATGTAGTTCCAAATTAATTCCACTACCACATATCGTTTTGATATTTAATGACATAAAGATAATTATTAAATAATTTTTTTTCTTTATAGGTTGATTATAGTAAAAGGAAGTCACAAATTGTGAATTAAGTTGACTAATATTTATTTCATAAGGGATTTAACTTTTAGTTTTTATCTTTTAAACTACTTAAATTTTTAATCAAAAACCTATGCTGAGATTTAAATATCAAAATGAATTCCCACACATAAATTTTGAGTAACTTGACTAATATAAGATATATGAGTTTCTTAGGAATACTATGATACCAGATTTTAGATTTCAATGTTGAAATTAGTCAATGAGTAAAATGGATAATTGAATTATTAATTTGAATTATGGATATTAAAATTAGGACCCAATATTTTAAGTAATTAATAGATAAAAGTTAATGATGTTTCACAACCATTTTCTTTTCATTAATTTTCTAAAATTTATGTTAATTGATTTGTAATTAATAATCATGCCTTGAGTGATTGTATTTAATCAAATATCCCTTTCATGATAGGATTTCAAGACAATGTACATCCAATTTTATATTGAGTATTTTATTTGAGAGGTATTGCAACATGCCAGCTGCTAGAACATGAATTTGATATTTTCAAAGCAATGACTATACAAAAACACATTTAAAATGAGTTAGGACTTTCTTTATAAAAAACATATCCTTAAATGAACACCATTGCATCAATCATTTTTTAGCCCATAGATACCATGAATGACCTTGTTAAGTATGAGCTTTGTTTAAATCCATATTTATCTATAGCTACACTACAATTATTTATAGCATGATATTTTAATGTTGATGTGTGTGGGTAAAGGTAATCATGGTAAATGGGTTGATTTACAATGTAATGAGAACATGTGTGGGTGAATATTGTGGGAATTATAAAATGTTTTCGAATTATTCATTGTACTCTATTAGTTTCCCCATCATGAATAAATAATAATTGAAAATGAAAAAACAAACACAAAAATGAGAAAAATGGGTTTTGATTTTTCTAAACCAAAAATCACCATTATTATACCTATTATTTCTATAATAAATGGTTATCTTGTATATATAGAGTTTATTTTAAATAATATCTTAAGGAAAGAAAAAAATTGAAAAATAATCTTTGAATATGGAGAAATAAGTAAAAAAAATATTCAAGGAAGTGAACAAATAATTCAATATGATTAAACTTATCATGATTTGTTACATTTATTCTTGGGAATATTTGGGAGTTGTTATAATTTGATGAGTATAATTTCATTAATCATTTTACACTAAATAACATGCTTCCTGATTTATGTGGTAAACCTCCTCCATAACCTTTATTGTTAATCCTAAAATCCTACCAACCTTGAGCCTCAAAGTCATTATAACATTAATTTTATGTCCTTGTGATTTTATTTTATTTTTTAATTAAAAATTGATGAAAGTAGTTCTTTTACAAGATTATTTATATAGAGAATATTCTTGGGATATGAGCATAATTCTACATGAATCTTATTTTGTGAGATAAGGTAAACTATTAAAAAGGGATGTAGATCAAGATTTGTATTTTTTTAATAATAACGAATAGAAGATCTTTAATGAATGAAATGGGAAGTAACATCACTTATACAAGGATAAATTTTAATTACATGAATTTATTATTTCGTTGAAAAATGGGTAATGAAATTGATAGTTTATTTGGAATTAAAAATTTTCATTTGATATTGATAATTGGTTTATTATATTACCTTGAAATTTTAATGTTGATAACACTGGTTCCCTCTAATTTTTTATGATGAGATTTTATTTTGAGGAAATTATGGTCTATGTGTGGGGGAATTGATAGAAAAATTATTTTTTGCTATTTTACTATTAATTTAAATGTTTAAAATCTCAAAAAGAGAGTTATTTTAATAGAAATTCTAGTATTAGATTATTTTAGTGGTATTTTGAACTCAATCAGATAAATTTAATATTTTTCATTTTTATCTATATTATATTATATATATATTCATACTATAAAATTCTTTATTCTTATCCAAATCATTAATTTAAATCATTTTATTATTCTATATATCATTGGTTTCATTAAATTATTCTGGAAAAAAAGCTACATTCACCTTTTAGATGCCCAAAACTAGGTCACAAGTTAACCCATGAAAACTATGCTCATATCTGGAGATTTGAATGTGAGAACCATAACTCTAAAATTAACAAATCAAATGACCTAAATTTCTAAATTGAGTCACAAAATATATTTTTAAACAAAATTTATGAAATATATTTACTTTTGATTCATCTATTTTCCAAGTCCTTAATGAATAGTAATATGGATTCCTATAAAGAATAAATTATATCTGTAAAATAGAAATAACTCTCTTTAAACATGGCCCAATATTCTAAAATATTGTGGGGAGACATTAAATACATTTATCAAAATCTTTCATGAAGTATGAAACATCTGAATCAGTAATTTATTGGGGATAAAGCACATCGTATTTTCAAAGAAGAAGAATTGAAGGACGTCATCCTGGATCTCAAGGTTACCCTCAAGAAATCATTGGTTATTCGATTTTCCATAGTGCTAGATGAATTATGTGATTACATTATAATGTTTTATCAAGAAGTCGATGAGACACAGAAGGAGTTCATCTTCATTCTTCCCAACTATTATGTTGTAGTTGCACTATAATATTTATGAGATCAATATTCTAAACATGAACTCAAATATATAATTCAACATCTTGATGTGATGGTAAAAAAATCCAAAAAATATATTGGATAATTTCATATTTTCATATACAGTAAGATAAAAATGTGACTGAAACTGAACCAAAAGATGATCCACTTGTCTTACATGAGGAGGCAGAGGTAGAAGACATTCCTTCTAAGCTACACATGGAAGATCTACATTAACTATATGAAATATGGAATGATTGTTGGAAACTACTGGATTTTATAAAATATTGAAAAGAGTAATATTGCAAATTATTGAAGGAATGAACCACCCATGTTGTGGAATTTGAAGTGTAAATAGAGGAACTCGACTACCTACCTCGATCCACTACAAATATACTTCAAGTGGAACTTAACACTGAAGAATTTATTGAATCTGAAACAAGCTAGGTAGTTAATCAGTAATTCTACTATACCTTGTTAAATTTTGTTGAAATTTAATTTCTCATCTCTCTCTATTTTTTTTGAATTTTGGGTTTATGAAAAATTTGTCATGCCTTATAATAAAATGAAGAAACTTTTCATGCACCTATGGAGGAATACATGAACATATTGAATATCTACTAGAGGAGGCCCATGAAGAGATACCAGTGGCTCTTTTTAAAGAACCTAAGACACATGTTCCTTTAATAAATGGTGGAGAATATAATTTTTAATTTTTAAATTATAATTTTTCAAATATAAAATTACCCTCTAACTCTCCCTTTAACTATAATATAAATGTATACATTTGAAAAAACCACTATAATTAGAATATTTTTTTAAAATTAGAAATGAAGGAGTAGTATTTTATATCATTATCCTACTCCAACCATGCCTGTCTTAACACATTGCATAGTGGGAGGATCTAGTGTACTCTATACATGGAATTATCCTCAATAAGAAAAAATAAGTGGATGTTAGGAAAATACAAATGTGGTGATTCTTGTCAAAAATTACCCAACCATAATAAGACATTGTATAACAGCTGGTACTACCCTCTGGAGGTAGTAAAAATTAAGGGCCCACTTAGGGGAATGTACCATGATTTATATTTACACGAATTATAAAAGTTTATACTTCTATATCACTTCATAGAAATTAGTTCTGCATATATTCCCTCCCTATTTTCCTTTTGAGATTTAATGACACCGTCCTGATTATTAATTCAGTTTTTATTTTATTGATTGATGATGGTAGAAGGAAGACTCAAACAATGAATTAAGTAGACTAATATTTATTCAAAAAGGTATTTCACAGTCAGTTTTTATCTTTTAATCTCCATACATATATGTACAAAAATATTTATTGATATATAAAGATGAAAATTCTTGACCACAATCAATTTATACTTAACAAGACTAATCTATGATGAATGAGTTTCTTCAGAATCCTATGATTCCATATTTGAGATTTCAATATTGATATGATCTATTGAAAAAAATAGATAATTGAATTATTAAACTGAATCATTGATATAAAAATGAGGACTCATGATTAGATGGACTTTATTAATTTATGTAAATGAAATTTCCCAATAATTTTCCAATATTTTATTATTGAAATTCATGTGAATAGTTTTTTTAATAATCATGCCATTATTTATTTTCTTAAATCATATATCCAATTATTGAGAGTATTTCTAAGCTTATTACTACCATTTTTTTCTTGATAATTTTTTTAGACTGATATTGGGACATACCACTTCCTAGAACATGATTCTGAACATTTCAAAGTAATGACTATATGTAAACACATTTAAAATGATAGAGCAATATCATTATAAACCATTTATCCTTTAATTTACACAATTAAATAAATTATTTATAATCCAATAGATACCATGAACGACCTTGTTAAGGAATATCCTGGTTTCAATCTATTTTTATCCATTCCTACCATACTCTTAGTAAGTTCATGACATTTTAATGTTGAAGTGGAGGGGTAAATGGAATCATGGTAAATGGGTTGATTTAAAATTTATGGTAGGATTGTGGGGTTTATAATTGTGGTAATTATTAAATATTGTAGAATTTTTCATTTTACATTATTGGATTCTCCCTATTGAATGTAAAATAAATTAAATTGATAGGAAATTCTCAAAAAATGACCAAATTTAGATGTGATTTGGGTAAAAATAAATTCACCATTAGTATAGCAATAATTTCTATCATACATAGTTTGGTAGTGGATGTGAGGTTTGTTATATATAATAAATTAAGTAAAATAAAAAGATTATTTGAAAAAAAAATGTATAAAATAAAAACAATTCAATATAGGGAAAAATAACTCATTATGCTCAAACTGTTCATGAATATTACTTTTTGCCTGGGGAAAAGATGAGAGTTTTTTACAATTTGAAGGGGATAATGTCATTAAATATTTTATATTTAATATCATGTTTTATGATTTATGTGGTAAAAAGCTTCCTTTACCTTTATTTTTAATCATCAAATCCTACTAAGCATGAGTCTTAAAGTTATCATAACATTAAATGAATTTCCTCATGATTTTATGTTATTTTTTTACACATTGGAGAGAGTAGTTATTCTACAAGATTATTGATAAAGAGAATATTCTCATAATATTATTCTCATTCTACTTGAATCGTATTATGATATATAAGGGAAAATATGGAAATATTTTTTTGATCATGATATGTCATGTTTAATAATAGAGTATTAGGAATGTTAAAAGAATGAAAGGAGAAGTTCCCCATTTTTTCATAGGGGAACAGAAAAATACATAAATTGACTATTTTGTTAAAAAATGGGTAATTGAATTGATAATTTCTGTGGAATTTGAAATTTTTATTTCATATCATTAATTTTTTTATATTAGGTTGAAATTTGAATATTGATAACTTTAGTGACCTCTTATTTTTGGTGTTGAGGTTTTATAATTGAAGAAAATAATGGTTTATGTGTGGGGTAATTAACATAAAATATATTAAAAATAATTTTACAATTAATTTCAGTGTTTTAAATCTCAAAAAAGTGTTAATTCATGGGAAAATATCAGTTTTTATTATTTTAGTGGTATTTTGAACTCGATTGCAAAAAAGGAATAATTTGTATCTTAAATATTTATGATTATATATGTATTTATCCCAAATAGTATTCTATAATTATTATAATCATTAGTTTTTTTATTTTTATTATTTTATACATCATGGGATTTATTTCATTCTTCAAGACACAAAGCTAAATTCATAATTTGGAAGCCCAAAACCAAATCACATGTTGGACTATGAAAACCGTACACAGATCTATAATTTTGTTATCTGAGGATCATAAATCCTAAATTAACAATAAAAAATGATATGAAATTCTATAGATTGATGAAAAATACATTTTTAGTAGCTATTATAAAAAACATTATGTGTGTATCGACCATTTTGAGGGTCATTATTTCATGATACTTTGTAGATTTAAAATATGGGGAGTCTTCCTAGGAATAATAAATTCTCTATGTAAAATGGACATAACTCTATCTAAACATGCCCCAATATTCTGAAATATAGAGGGTAGACGTTAATGAAATTTTGGAAAAACTTTCCGAAAGGATGAATCATGTGAATTTATCATTTATTGGGGTGTAACATGGGACAAGTTTCTAAAGAAAGACCTAGACAATTAAATGAGGTGATCTCCTCCTTCTCAAATCATTAAAATTCATCCCATTCCATAGGAATCACTAAGGAGGAGATCTCCACTGTGGGAAGCTAGTCGTTACATGTTATTCTTCCCCCCCATTTATTCTTATATGTTTTTTTTTACTTTTTTAATTTTAGTTTTATTTTCATTTCCAATTTAAATTTTATTTTTATTAAATTAGTCCATGTTTCTGTGTTTCTTCGTCCATCCCTTAAATCTTTTTCAATATATTCTTCTTTTAATGATTATTATTATTATTATTATTAAAAAATTCTTATATTTATTTTTTCACATTTCCTTTCATCTATCCTTTTTAAAATTATATTATCTAAAATATAAAAAAATAAAAATAGTAATTATTATTATTATTATTTTAATACTATTTATATTATATATAAATTCAATTACTTTTATTTTTTATTATTCTATTTTATTTCCCCTCTCTCTCCATCCCCCATTCTTCCTTTCTTTATTCATCCTCCATTCATTATTTTTTTCTCTGTCTTATTCTTTTATTCTTCCCACATTCACAATTGTAAGGTATTACTCACCGAAATGATATGATGAACTCAAGGTTTTTTAAGGGGGTCAATGTGTTCATTGTTTTTTCCATAAAGTTTCATATTATAATTGTAGAAAGAATTGACTCGAATTCATGGGTGAGATGAATGTACCTAATGTGTTGACTACCCCCAATGACATGAAACTCAATCTCTCTCTCTCATTTTTTTTATCACTTTTCTCTCTCTCCATTGGTTATTTCTTCACAAATTGGATTTGATCTAATTAATGGATGAAACAACATCTATAGAGCTGGGATATGGATTATGACCACCCTAGACCAAAGTGTGTCGTCCAATTTAGTTATAAGAGGAGGTGGAATTAAGATTTATTAGGCTCTCAAAAATTCCATAAAATTCAAAATAAACAATATTAATTCATGTATGATATTTAAGGTTTGGATTATCCAACTGAAATCGAACACATAATAGAGAATAATGATTTACTATAATTTTTCACTCAAGACCATGTTATTTCTTTCCTTAACTCATTCAGTTAGGTTTTTCATGTTAGTGTAAATTAAATTTTCCATAATTAAATTTCATTAATAAAAAACCCAAAAAAATAAATTATTTTTTAAAAATAATAAAAAATATCAAAAATAATTTGTTTTAGAGATTTAAAAAATGTAAGTGAATGAATGGAAAAGCTTCTCATGTGAAAAGACTCTGGTTATCCACTATGATGCACTTGAAAAATAATATTTATTTTACCAAGCCCCATGATAGGTGTGTGTCTTTAATAGACCATATAGATCCTGGATCTGATATGAGGTACTTCTAATCCTTATGAGCCTACTATTACAATGGATTCACTCACTACCTAAAGGTGTTAAGGTTTATCTCCATGATGATTGTCCAATATCATTACTCATGACATTAGAACCTCGATCCATGATTTATAACATATTAATCTAAAACATAGAAGGAAGTTGGAGTACTCTTAACGCGGTTTATCCTAATTTGGATCATTTGGAACATCCCCCAAATTAGGTCTATGTTCTCATGAACATCAAATGCATTCAAATGGGTTAGATATGTATAATTTTAAATGATAGAATATATTTTTTCAAATCACATGACCATTAACTACTATAAAAATATTGAATAAACATATTAGGTTCAAACCCCAAAAAGGGAATCCTTTGAAAAATTCATGTCTTCACTCACTAATGTCTTCATCTCCAGAGTTTAAGAAAAAATTTGGGAACAAATAAATAAGGAATAAGTGTTATTAAGTATAATCTATATACCTAGTAATATCCATTCTATGCTCCCGAGACCCCTGAGTTTATGAAATTGTTATATTAATGGTTATTCACATATCCTCACCACGATAATGTGTCACTAGGTGGAGACACAACTATTCGCTTGCTCAAACCCATCTTGGATATTACACTTTTCAAAAATCATGATTGGAGTACCTTGGATCACTATAAACCTTCCCTTGATATTTGAAGAAAATACAAAGGGACCCTTTTTGACTATTCATGTCTTTATAAGGCTCTTTTACATGTGTTGATAGTCATCAACCAAAAGAGTCACTCTAAAAAATGGTTTATGATCCCTATGATCCATGACGTCAATGCTGCCAAAATCAGCACCTCGGTCTGTTCTAGTCCATTCATGGTAGGATTTTACCATATCATTCTCTAGGAATTAGAACTTTTCACCATGATTTAAAATTCACATACCAAACTCTAAATAATTTTCTACATGCTTGAAGTTAATTCACCATGTTTTGTACACTTTATCATTAAAGGAATATGCCACTCATTTCCTGAAACATTGATGGCTCACTCCACATGATTCAAAACCCAGGGTGTATGTCTCTAGATTCGTGATTATTATCTAGATTTCCCTTGATTTTCAGGACCCTTATGTGTAGGATTCCATTTATAGACAACATCATCTTCTGGATGTTTGAGTGAGTAAAAGTCATTCATGTCCCTCTAAAATGAGAGGTGGTCATCTTTTCATGACCATTCTATTGAGCCGTTTGGTCATTGACCAACCAAGAAAAGGAATTTCCTCCTTAGAAGAAATGAATTCCATACCATTCGAGTATTGGAATTACCATGGAAGAACCTAGAACCATAGGGTGTTATGGTCTATCCCCAATATTCATTCCCAATTATATATTTACTAACTAATATTTGGGGTTTATGACTTAATCCTCATGTATTCCAACTATAATGGTTGACCAAAAATCCCAATAAATTCTCCCCCAGCTAATATTACCCCTATATGTCTTCTATGACCCTTATAAATGAGTAGATACACCACAATTTGACAATTTTACCAGTTCATAAGGTGTTTAAACTACCAACCAAAGGAACCTCCTTCTTATAGGAAACGAGCTCTAATCCCCAAGAGCCTTAAAAAATGCACCATATGAAACACATCATAGGGTGTTCTGTGTCATTCATGGATATTTTTTACCATATTCCGTGATTATCTATCGTGTACTAGAAGAAAGAAATAAAATTTCATGCAATCATATGGTTTGAAGTAAAAGTCCCTAAACTACAACAATCGAAAGTTCAAGATAAAAGAACCTAAACTAAAGTGAAAAAATGTTCGATCGAAAATATCCTAAACTAAAAAGATATAAGGCTCTAGGAAAAACACTGAAAACAATAGTGATTGAAGGTTTGAGCTAAATTAACCTAAACTACATCTATATAAGGTACAATATAAGATACTCTAAACTTGATTGATATAAGTACCATGATAAAACCCATAAAATACAATGATATAATGTTCAATCTAAAATACCATGAACTACAATGATATATGGTCTGAGATAGAAGACCATAAAATATAGTATATCATAAATTTATTCATAATTAATGGAAATCCAAGTAAGTCCTACCATATTTCCTTAGAAAAAGTCACGCTACACTTTCCAAGCCTATCAACTTCATAAAAATATTGGGAACTTTTCCTATGGGAAATATATTCTACCCCATTTACCATAAAAAAAAATTAGGTAATCTCAAGATAACTAGAATAGATGCATCATTGAAGAACCTCATGATCAATGCGCATTCAAGAAATCCTCTTGAGTGGAATCTATTTTTAATTAAATATTCATATCCATACATTTTGGTTAAATTTATTTTTTTCAAATG
Organism: Viscum album; assembly: GCA_963277665.1. Lineage (NCBI taxonomy): Eukaryota > Viridiplantae > Streptophyta > Magnoliopsida > Santalales > Viscaceae > Viscum > Viscum album. The sequence continues at coordinate 1,791,834,072 of OY728146.1, forward strand.
GTGAGTATTGTTCATGTTCACATAACATCAAATAAGTGAAATTTAATAAACATCATGAATGTAATAAAATTCTACAATGAAATGAAATGTTTATAAAATCCCTTCTTCGGTAGTGAATATTAAGTTGAATTACCTCATTTCTGACTCTCTACAATAATATCATCTAAAATTAAATGCATAACAATGATAAAAGTACAAAAATATTTTATTGACCAAGCATGCCATGTTGGCATGAGTCTTGCTAGAATTATCAATTGAATGTTGACATGCTTCTCACCCACCTCTTATTATTCTACCCCATGATGGGGAGACTCCACTAAAGTAGTCATATCCTAAAATTGTTTTTTGAGTAGTTTCCAATGATGATGATGATACATTGATTCCTTACCTTAGGAGATATATGATTTCCTCATGTATCCATATATTCACACTCTAATAATTATTTATGCTTGAAAATAATATATATAAAAACGTGACTCAAATACAATGCCTCCAAGGTATCCTTCGTCTGTCGGGAAAGGAGAGAATCATCTTCACGATCATGTAAGACTATATCATTGGTGGAAAATTCATTCTAATCCAGGATAAGATGTCTTGTGATTTTGTATAGTGGTCGGTGATCAAATTAATTGGCCCCCCAATTCATAAAATAGATGAAAAATGAATTCCAATTTGCCATGAATTGTTTCTAGTGAAGTATTAGTGATCACAAAGTGAGTCTTCTTCCAGATCATAGTGTTTTATATTTGAGATGATGTGGATATCATAGAAGAAAGTGTCTTAGTATTTTATATTCTATCCTCAATATGGGCATCAAACATTACTTATAAAAATGGGATAATGTCCTTGATATATTTTTACCCTCTATCCGAATGGTAATCAATAGAATGGGAGAACTTTAGGTAAGTACCTCCCATGTTTTGAATCAACCCCATCATTGCTATAGAAAGAGTGGTCTATAGGGAAATCAATATTAACACATAACAAACTAGTCATCTTAACATTCCACCTGGGTAAGATACTACCCAAGCCATAGGAAAATCATGAAAATGGAATGACGAAGCGTAAGATGAAGGAAGAATGGAATAAATATCTTTTTATTCACACGCTAACATCATCCAAAAGTAGAAAATGATCCTGGGGTGTTAATCTCCTCACACACTGTCTAAAGGAATAAGGGATACCCTATGGGTGCATCTGAACTGATGAGTAAATTGATGAGATATATATGGATCATAGATGATCAGGTAATCCACCATATTGTAATGAACCTCATCCCAAAGAGGGGTCTTGTATGACCTATTGTAAAGATAACCACAATGATTACAAATTATTGGACATGTTGGGGTAGGATATGGGGTGAAATCAATGCTATCGGGTATAATCAATGCATGGGAAACACTGTTTGATCCTAGTGGCTTGTCCCCATCCCAAATATGTTCATCAACCTAGGTAAAGACAATGTACCGGGGATACATGTGGTATTATTATATTCACAGAAATATAAACACTCTTGTATCTAGCTGAATAAAAAATAGAAATGACTGCTGATCTTATAAGAGATATTAACCTCCTGAATGTGGGACATGGGTTGGAAATTTAATGCAAGGGTCATCATCTCAAGATCAATGTGTCATCCCTCCAAAAGTTGTTCTACTATCACCACTATTTTGACCCCTATTTCATAATGCACATACCCTTCTTGGAAAATTCAACCATTCAGGAACATGGACATAAAGCTCTCTAGCCTAAGGGTATGATAGATCTCTATATTAACTAAGTATCCAAATGAATTGTGTTCCACAATTTCCAAAAATAGCTGCATATAAACAAAAATTATCATGAATCTAATGGGAAGGTAACTGATGGGGGCATATAGGAGTTGGCATAACTCTACTACGATAAATGAAAATGTTGACCCAATCATAAATATAAACAATAGATTATATAGTAAAAACCTTTCATGCATTTCCTTCTCTATTATATGGGTGTCCCTAGATAATACTGTAGTTCTCAATGGGTCATCTCAAAAATCTATGATTGCTTGGAATTTATCATACATATCTCCACGAGGGGTTATCCCACCCAGGTGATAGATATTATAGAGAATAATTCCCACCACACCATATTAAATAAGAAATTATTTGGTTCGATGAGACCAACAACATACCAATTCCTTATGAAGATCTGATTGACAATGTGTAATAAATTATAAAATCCACATAGCATAATAAAGATGTATAGTATATAACTTCTCAAAAAAACTATAATAATCATTCGCAATCATAGAATGGCCACCCCCATTCATCAAAAAAGTTACCACTAATATAAGTATGATGTTTATAGCTCAATCTTCAAACCAGTTTGTTTAGAGAATAGATTAATATACACGAATATCTCTGAGAAATGAACTTGTGAGAGAAATCACAACTATCTAGACCTAAGGGACAGCTTTCCGATACATAAGACATCCCAAGAGATCAGGATTTGACCATTGATCAATATTCATAAATATTAATCATAATACATTCATTAGAAGCTATCACCCAGAAGGACATAATATTGTAGTCTAAAAAAGGTATGACAATGTCATACAAAAATCCATTCCCACAAAGAAGATGTCGATGAGATAAAGTATAATTCTAGAGTTAGAATGGGAGAAGATGTTATAGAACCTTTTTTTTGAATTCATGCCATATCAAGGGTTATCATTATGCTTTCTATCCATCGTGGACCATTGATTAGACACAATAGTGTATGTATGACGTGGTCTGAATTCCATTAGTACAAATGTAAGTGTCATATGTCAGATAGATAAAATAAAATGTTATCATATGATTGACATAAAATACAAGTATGTTTATGTTGTTAACTTGATCCAAAACGGGATCCATTATCACATAAAGGACTCATGAAACACTTGAATATAAAATATCCCATAGATCATGTACACATAAAAGGAATCATGTAAACACATCACCCATCATAAGACTCTCATTCATGTGACCTTGACATAATCACACAAGCTAAAAATAGTCAAAATGATCATATGATCAATCTAAAAAATTCCATGAATCCATAAATGGAATCCATGAATCATTATGGATGATGATTAAGAAATTACAAAATTTTAGTTTTTTGGTTATTTGAACAAGGGACTAGGATAAACATATATTATGAAAAAGTTCTCATGTGAATGATTCACAAATAAATCTCATGATCAGGACTTGTGGAGGATTCTTGAGAATGGATTACCTGATGGAGGAAGGGATTAAGACATATAAGAAGTGGGATACTTATTTAATGAACCATTCTATGCTTCCCAATTTAGAGTTAACTATAGGGAATACTAAATGTCACCCAGAAGACAAAATGTCACACTTTAGACCAAGTGTTACCCAAAGACACCTTTTGGTGACGGCTCTAGACCCTCATGTAGCTATTATAATTACCCATAAATTATACATTATTAAAATGGATTTCACTCATGATTGGGGTTTTTTTTGAAACCACCAAAACAAGAATCAACAAGTTCAAAACGGTTGAAACCCGGAATATTGGTATTATTTTATCTATAAAAAATTTAGTAAAAATGGATATATTTCATGAATCTCTTGATCATTCATGTGATTTAAAATCATTATACATTTAAAAGGTCATGAAAATTATTCATGTGTTGTGCATAACCTACAACAGATTCCATGGAACCTCTCTAACCATTCATTTTTCTCTTACAAAGGCATTACAAAAAATTAGTGATCATGCAATGGCATCATGACGAGCACTATATGTCATTAAAATTTATAAGAGGTTGGAAACTAACATGCCATAAAACATACTTTTAAAAGAACGAAAATAGTGTCCAAAATTTGGGATCCGATTTTGGTAATAAAACTCATGCAGCTGACTCATATAGCTTGTGAAACACCATGATAGACTAGGTAACATGTTCAGCATGCCATGAAAGAACTTGATAGCATTTCACCCTTGTCACTTGAATGGATTCAGTCATATCAGGATGTCCTCATGCTCCCACTTTTTCCCTAAAAACATGCAGAAGCGTTTTCCATGAAAATTATCGAGCATTTCCATATTAAAAATTGTTGGTCATGTGACACATCATCAGTGGGGGGAATTAATTTTACCAACAAAATACTATAAAACTAAAAATAATCTAGGCCCATATAAAATAAAGAGTGAAATTAAAATGTTGAGAGGAGTGAGCCTCTTGTTGTCACAAAACTCATGTGAGTGCCCCATACAGTTTAAAAGGCATCAAAATTACATGGAGACACGTCATAATCACCACATTAATGGATTCAGAAATGTCCAAGTGGTTTTAGACTCCCCCTTTAACTCCATAATAGAAAACATGGTTTGTCTATGAAATTATCATACAGAACAATATGAACCTTTTCATCCTTGATATGTGTCATTAGTTGGGAGAGTGACTATTTTCGATAACACTCATGCAAGATATAAATATTCCCAATCCATTAACAAGTAAAATATATAAATAAAATAGAAATGGTGGGAGCCTCTTATGGTTATAAACATTGTGTGAAATGTTTTTTCCCTCCATAATACTTTCAAAAAGCCATTTTTCATGACAAAAAAATCTCATCAAATCAACATAGAAGGACATACCATTCTCTTAAAAGGTCAAGTAAAAGTCACTAAAAATCACATGAAGGCCTGTCAATTATACCCATTATCTTTTAAAGGCCCTTTGAGATATCATATTCACGCTATGAAATTTCATTTTTTACCACCTAATTAGGTATGGATCCCTTAATAAGATATAATAAAATACACAGCGAGTTTTGGAGATGGTATCATGGTCATAAAAAATCATGTGACCTCCCATAATTCCAAAAATTATGATCACTTGAAATTCATGACATCAAAATACCTCCACTTACTCTAACATGTAATATCATGATATGTGTTGCACAAATAAGTGAATAATTGTAGTGGTAGGTCCTATAAACCCCCCACCCCAGCATTAATAATACATATTTGGATCCTCGTACCGACACACCTATGAATTAGATTAGATTTTTTAGAGCAGATGATCTCATGACCTGAAAGGTTATCCATCAGATAAAATTAGGGAAAAACTAGAGAGGTCATGTAGGATGTATTTGCACTTTTCATGATCTCTCATTGGACACATGAAGGACTTCAAGTTAGTTATGCAAAGAAAATCCAACATATTTTTTAAATAATGGGATACATAAAGAAATATAATACTAAACTAATATTATGAATATGGAAAAAAAGTGGGAAAAAATAATACATTATGGGAGACTTATGTGAAGAGAATATATGATAATATTCATATGCTCTATATGAACCACCCTGGTTATGTGACAACACTTGGACACATGACCCAAACAAGAAACTCACCTTTAGAATATTTTTTGGGTTATGTAAGGTCCCATGTAAATGTCAGAGAAAGTAACATTGTTCTCCCTGAGAATTCCATCCATGTCTCACAAAACCTTCCAGTTTTCAATACAGACCTTGTGATTCCCTCCTGATAGGTCACATCTGTCATATAGTGACACAAATACGTGTTATCTACGTCTCAAGGTAGCATCGGTTCATGTCAAAAAGTTCATGTGAAGTTATTTGGACAAGACAACAAGGTCTTGTAACACCCTCTAGGTGTGTCATCTCAATATTACGACATCCCCTAGACATATATGATGTATGTCATAGTGACACTTTTTCTAGATAGCTAGGAAATGATTCACCATCCAAGACATGTCACATTGACTCTGGCGACACCCTCCATGATTTATAGTCAGATTTCATTATGAAGAAATTAAAATTTGGCTTGATCATGTGACTCCCTCTAGGAATGTCATTCGAGATTATGCAATGGATTCGAAGATCAACCATCCTATTCTTAAAATGTACTCTAGAAAATCATGAATTGTCATGAGATAACCTCAAGACATGAAATAATAGTGATGATATGTCCCTTGGATAAGTCAAATAATCCATAAATATTTATTTGGATAGGTAAAGAGAATATTCCCTGAAATTTCAAGTAGAAAATCATGGAATGTTAAGCCAAAAATCATCACATGTTAGGCATAATAGTATAGCAGGACAAGTGAGCATCCCAGGATTTGATAACCTAGAAATGCCTCTATAAGGGGAAATATCAAGTTGTATTCTCTTGTGTCTTTTGACTATGATGACTCTAATTCAAACTATAATTGGGATACGTACGATACCATATCAAGTATCTAGATCAATAATAAAAAACTAAAGTGATATTTAAGTACATAATTTTTATATGTACAAGAAGTGAGAGGGATTATTTTTTATACAGCACATATCACAACATGAATAGATCATGTGGGATTTTGGGGATCATTGATAATATACTTCCCATCATAAGCCTCTATCAATAAAAGGGAATCCTCAAATTGTAAGCCACAATCAATAGTATAATATGATATGTCCCACATCTATGGGAAACCTCAGTATATATGCCCCAATATAGAAAACATCAAGAAATATATTTCATACCATCCCTAGGATACATATTATACTTTTATATGGCCCGATACCAAATGGGATTCTACTTGAGTGTATGTATCTTCGTATCTCTAACATTCTGACCAACAAGACTCAATATCTCTTATGAAATGATCTTCATTCCTCATCGACCAATGGACTATGAAGTCACTATATTATAATGACTCAGATTTCTACCATAACCATAATACATAAGATGCCTTCTTAATCCTTGAGATTAAATTTTCATATGATTCAGTGTTTTTTCTGCCATGTCTTAGACTTTCCTACCATGGGAACCCAATATCTTCAGAGAGTTGACCATCCCCCCTTATCCACTAGTGGATGAATAAATCATCTAAACTATGATTACATTGATTCCTGCAACAACAATGATTTTTAAAATTTATTCTAATGGATTGAGAACTATTTTAACAATCCAATGGGTATCCCATCATGTATTCACCAAATCTATATAAAATTAGGATAAAAAAGTTCAATCCCTGGATTTCCACACGGATCATATCTCATGTGGGCATAGATATTCACAACGATCACCTCATTGGAATCATGAATTTTCAACATTTAGGGAAACATAATTTGGTAATCTTTGATTAGTGGAAATATTTAATTAACCAATATACAAGGTTTTTGTACCATAAGAAATATCTCAAGGGAATAAATGAAATATAAAAATATTGATTCCTACAATAACTAGGATATATAGGATTCCTCCCCAGGGTTAGTTATCAATACATAGATTATATGTTCCCACATATATTTCCATTTTGTAGGATTTTAAAATACATGGGTTATAATAAACTATTGGGTTTAGATTCATATTATAAAAAAAGATATAGGATGCACCGTAATGTATCATTCCCATATTTAAAATATTAATTGCGTCCATAGATAACTAAAAACTTTAGAGTGATAAGTTATATAAATTCAATAGAAAATTAGCAACCCACCAAAGGTAAATGGATAATTAACATAAGATACAAACATATGGATTCAATAGAAATACCCAGAATCTTTTCATACTACAAGACATAGCATATGACAGTTTTGTTAGGGTAATTAGTCTCATATCAAGATTAAAAATTTATTCGTGAATATATCTTTAATCTATAAGAGAGTCTCATATAAGAATAAAATTACCTTATAGAAATACTTGAGGAGACCGACCTACTATCCTTTTAACCAATGTGAGTTCTTAAGATTTATTGGGTCTAAATCCCCAATTGGCCACCTGGAATTGGAAAGTAGGAATGTACCTAATTAAAAATGTTAGAATCAGTTGGATTTTCATTGAAGGATTAACAATTTCTATGATCAGTGTGAACTATTATGATGAACATAAAACCCACACAATCAAACCATGGGTCAAAACCCGCCCACATATGTACAATGAAAACAACAACACCACATGTGGAAAAATTTATTCACTAATGATCAATCTAAATGTAAGGTATTGAATTATTTTTTAGGGAAATTTCCAATTTTTATTTTCATAATTCTATATTGGTATTTGCAAAAATCAGCCACATGGATTCTATTTTCAGGTTAATCATAGGCTTTGTAATCTGGATTTAGAGTTGTGATTTTATTTTAGAATTGCTAATATGATTATTCTACCCATTACTCAGATTAAATTAATGATCTCCAACTAAATAATACCCTTGTTTGATAATTACTTATTTAATTTCATTTTACCTAATTTTTAAAAAATATTATAACTGGTGCTCCTTTGGTTAGTGATTCGACAGTTTCCATAAACCTAATTATGATATCATCTCCCATTGGTGATTAAAATAATTATTACAGGTTTCCTTTCAAAATTTGAGGCATGAGGGTGGTAGAATGTATTCTAATGTAATCCCTTGGTGGTACTGGTAATAGTGGTTTCATGAGATAAATCATGCATGTATTTTCAAAGGTCTGATAATAGACAATTTCTTTTCATCGGAAGGCCAGAATCTTGACATCTACGGTGACATGGGCTCAATCGACGTGAGTTATGGACATTTAAATAAATATTCTTAGTAGAAGAGTAGATTGTAGAATAATAATAAGAGATGCATTAGAAATTTTTTAAATCAATATAATTCAGTTTTTTATAGTGTTTAGTTTAGAAGAGAACATGTCACATGTACCCCACTATTTTAGTGATTTGGGTGTATATAATTGTTGAATGACATAAGTTCATATGCCTATATAACCCAAAATATAATCCATAGTAATCTATATTAACATTCTTAGGGCGTACTCTCCCATAATCTATTTAATACCATACTCCATGTGTGCATCAGGGCCCATCCTATGAATATTTAAGATTCCAAAAATTTAAGAAAATAGCATTTTCCCAAATATTAGGTCTAATCTCTATACATATTATTTCGTTAAAACCAACCATGTATATATGTAATAAAAAAATAGTGTGAAACAATAAGAAAAGAACAGGAAAATTCTTTTAGAGACATGACGTGTACCCATTAATTACATTGTGTACCCATTTTTAGGGATAGATTAAATGCATTATCTTTTCATTATTATTTTCGATTCAGTATGTATTAGATTTATCAGTACTCTCCCATGAGGGTTTAGGGGAACATATTTTCATATGTAGTGGATGTAATATCCCATTGGATGATTAGATTCACACATTCCTTCTTTGTAGCTTGATTTTGTGATCATCATTCTAATCATTTTCTAGGTACGGGTGGGTGTTGTGTATTCTACATACCATGTGTTTGATCATCAAAGTAGGGAGTTATTGTTTTAAGGATAGGTGTCCTCCATTGTCTACATGAGTGATTATCCATCATTATATGAATATCTATTATCTTATGATGTGGTGTTTTTAGAATGAGTATGTATCCAAAATGAACACTTCACGTTCCTTCATACATCAACATGGAAAGCCCAAATATGTTTAACCTCTGAGAAGAGTTCCATCAGTTTTAGAATGACCAGATGAGTGAGGTATCTTTAATGAGTGTCATCATATTTCTAAGTTTATAATCCCTATGTTGATAGCGAGGAATGATCTCACCTAGAGACTTGACATCTTATCTGAGAATTTTTATGTTTTTCATTCTTTCTTGATTAATTTTATTATTATCATGGGATGATTCTACCTCTCTATTTGTCTCTTTGATGATCTATTTTTTATTTTAGGTATACTAATAGGTGTGATTATACAAATCAATCCAAGGGATTTCACCACACATGACATGTGTCATGAAGATGATAGGTCATTCATGGTGGTTCTTTGTGGAACAAGAATATGTGGATCTTAGTTATGATAACATACTAAAAATGGATCCATGAGTTTCATTTGGAAACCATCCCCTTATATTGGAAGAAGACAGTCAATTTTTATTTTAATTTGCTCTTAATTAGGATATTTCTTACATTTACTTATCTTAAACCAATGGGGTATATTATTGGTTCATGAATTAAATGTGTTACTATATTTATCTTTTATTTAATTCATTACATGATTTTTTTAAATATTTCTCTGTGTGTAAATAGGTACATTGTTATAAGGCCTCCCTTGTGTGTTATATTCCTTCTCAATGATAGTCGTCTGTGCGTGTGCTATTATTGGTGGACAAGGGATACCAACTCATCTTACTACCATTCAAGTGTTCCTATATGTGGTAGGTTTTGATAGAGTGGTATTTGATCATAGGAATTACTTGTACTAGAGTTTGGATATAGTCATTCTGTGAGTATTTGTTGGGGAATGAGGTAAATAATGATAAAGTTCCTTCACAGGATACCTGTTTATAAAGAACCTAAGGATGGTGCATCTTTTTGAATATCTATACACTAAGAGGTTGATAACCTACTTATATACTCTATACATGTTGGAACTTTTCATAGGGGAAATAACTGTATATGTATCATATGGGAATGAGTAATGGTTTTCGTGTACTTCGTATGTATTCTCCCTAAATATGATTAATGATTTTGATGTGTGTGGACTATTTTCATATGGTTTCATTATGATATATGGGTATGATTCCATAGCATAATCATCATGATAATCCACTTAGCAATGAGGCCAAAATGGAAGGACTTATGAATGATGTACTTCCTCTTTGTGGATTATCAGGAAAGCTTCAACTCATCATGTAGTAAAATTTACATGATATATTGATCGATGAAACATATAGGCTAGTCCCACATCATGATTTCTAAATAAAGGGATCCCATAGGATTCATGGTGGTCCTGACCTCATATAGTAATGGAATGACTCAAGAGTATAGAGAGAGTCTTATTCATTGTTAGGATCCCTCCAGAAAAGATAGAGGTCCTAAAGGTAGGCCTCGTCCAATGATTATTGGGGAAATAGTGGAAGATGATATTACCTATGAGTTATTAGAATACATTCAATTGGATAGAGTTCGTGTGATGCTTCATAGATGAGTTTTATTCATTGAATTTTTAGGAATTATGTTTTCAATACCTCTTGGATCTCCAACATGACATTATTACACTCATAGAATACATATGAATGTTCACTCACATCTCGTGTTATTCATTGGATATTGTTTCTGGTGGAAAAAATTGTGAATTTTTTTTAATATGATTTTTTTAGAATCCAATAAAGAGTGATATCTATTTTTATCCATTCGTAAACTAGGTTTATTGAGTATTCCATTATGGTAGAGAGATTACTATGAGAGAAAACAATGAATTTTGGATCTAGATGTAGAAACACTGGAGATGATACCAAAGTGGTTGGTAGTAAATGGTAGAAATAGTTTTTGTGGAATGTGCAGAAATTTTTGGGACATTATAAACACATAGGATCACCCCTCAAGGATCACAATAATTTTATAGTAAGATGAGGGAGTTGGAGTGCTTATATTATGGTATATGAGGCTATATTCTATAAGATTACCCAAAAATCTATATAATTAGTGGGCCAATGGTCAATGGGAAACCAATATATTAGTAGTGAATTGATCAAGGAGGTCCATAGATTTTCATATGTGGAATATATATAATGAGATATGTGGGTGGTGGTCTACGTTATGATCTACAACCACCTCTACCACTATTCCTTTTCATGTTGTATCCCAATTTTAGAACTAGGGGAATATAGTGGATCCTCTAGATCAAGTATTGTTACCAGACACTCCTACTAGGGAAGACTAGATGGAGAACCAATTATATCAATAGTTTTACCTATCTCATGGATGGGTGATAATTGTTTGTGTCTCCTGAATGTCATAATGATACAATAAGTGGTAATTATAGGTATAGACTAGCTCCCTAAATACATTTTTCAAATTAACTATTTCATTTGGTTTATATTGTCAATATATTTTGATAGGATGAAATTTTAATTTATTGGAGATATAGAATTTCATAAAGATCATATTAGGATAAAATTCAAGAGTATATAGTCAATTTATTATCAGTGGTCCTATATGACCCTAGGTGAAGTAGAATCTAAGATCATTTTGTTTTATACATTAGTTGAAGAGAATGAATATGTCTTCCATTCTGATAATTTTGGCTTGCCTCCCCATCGAGAGGTCAAATTCTAGATTGACCATTACCTAGAATCTTCTTTGATATCTATTCCAACCTAATGAAGACACCCTTTAGATAATTGAGTGATGAAGGTGTAGTTGTAGAATCTTTTATATAAGTTATTAATCAAATGAAATTTCTCTCTCTTGGGAACACTATTGTTTTTCACAAGGATGTAATAATACAGATTGAATTAATGCATGGATTATTTTCACCTAATCTTGTGCTTATCTTGAATATGTTTCGACTTCTGATAATTGATGATATCTTCCACTAGTTAAAAGAGGAAAAGTGGATATCATATATTCTCTTCAGGTCATGTTATCAATCGCATCATATTCGAGAGGAGAAAATATCGAAGAAGATGTTCTAGTGTTTCTATATTGACTAGGAGTTCATAGTGATTACTTTTTTCTTGAAAAATTTCCATGTCTCTATTCATGGGACTCATGAATTTGATCTGTTATCCCTTAATAGACTAGTACATGGGGGTCGTCATTGATGGAATCATCTTCTATTACACATAAATGTAGGAGCATTCAAGACTGATAAATATAAGAGTAGATGTACTGCGATAACATTATATTTATTGAAATATCTCAAAGTGTTAGTTATGGATTCAAGTGGTCTATATTATTGGATGTATACACTATTAGAAGGAATTTTTTGTAGACCCAGTAATGATTAAAGAAACTCTAGCTTGTGAGGAACCCAAGAGAATCCTGGAGGTGAGAGCTTATATGGTTTGGATGTATATTATCATAGATTCAGATATTATTTCTCTATAATCATACCACCTTTGACTCCCTTTACCCGAAATGGGTGTCCTTTTGTTTGGGCGAAGAAATAGATTCTTAATTTTTAGAAGTTGTCGTAGATCATGAAAATTTCCCACTTGTTGAGACTTACATAGAATGTATGTGAGTACAAGTACTTATATGATGCATCCAGAGATATTTAAGGATGTTTCCAGATGTTGGGATACTTACTTATTGATTATGTGTGATGACAGTAGTTAACCCATGATCTAAATTAGATACCTCATTATATAGATATTTTAGTGTAGTATTGAACCTAAATTCATGGTGAAACTACCATTTTAGAAAACAACTCTTAATCTATTTTTATTATAAGAGTCTCATATATTTATTCTATTAGAAATACATCTACCAACGGTAGAGTCAATGGATTGAGTTCATATAAGACTATGTCTTTTTTATAGTCAATACTTTGAGGAAGAAAATCTTGGTTATAGATTCTCTAACCCGGTAATCCCATTCGAAATTTTTTTGTGAGGAAATGTATTAGATGGAACATTTTTATAAACCATTGGGATTGAGTGTGAAACATCAATATTTAGTTGGTGTTTGTGACCCTTCCACTAATAGATCACAACAAGGAGGTGTAGATTAGATATATCAATTATGAGGTAAAGAGTGAGTATGAGATAATGAAAAAAACCATTGTGTTTTTTCTAAATGTGGGGCACAAATCATCATTTTTGGATAATAGATGATGATACCACTTTGGCTATAGGATTAGGTTCTGAGGGAGTTTCCAACATCCCCTTTTGTGGTAAATCTTGGAGAGGAAATGATATAATAAGAACCACTGTGTCATTTTTTGTGATCGTCAATTAAGAATATTGTAGATGTGTTTATTTATCAACACATCAAATAACATAAGGTTATGTCTAAGAATCCATTGAAATTGGATTTTGCGCAATCACTTTATGTTTTAGAGTAGAATTGTGATTGTATATCTATTGATTTTGTGATGGTATATCCCTGAATTGTGAGAGTTCATGACATTATATGGGTGATCATATACTAAATCACCATATCATCCATATTTCTTTACATATGATTGTATTATTTAGTGGATACACTAGGATTAACGTACATGTTGAATTTAATGTGGATTTATGGAATTACCTATATGAATTTTTTTGACTGTAATGCTTTCTTCAGGTCTAAATTGTGATGAAATATAATGGAGGATCTTGGTACCCAGTTGTGGATGATCATGGTGACCCACCCTTAGATGCATGGTCATTGTGAGAATACCCTTCATGTATTGTAGGACATGTTGTGATCTAGTGTGTTGGATTTTATCTATAGATGGTAGGATTATCCACCGATGGTAGAGTTTGTTTACAACAATAGTTATCTTTCCAGTGTCTTTAGGAAACATTTAAGGACCTTGAATGGTTGACTTTGATGGCCACTACAATTCTAGATGAATCATGGAGAGACATAACATACATGCCTAGAGTTTGTGTGAGAGAGATCAAATAAGGTGTAGATCAACCCATAGTTGTTGAAGACTACCTATTTTAATCATAAGTCCTATTAAGACTCTAAATAATTGAAATTGAAATTTAACATGGGCGACCCTGTATTATTGATGTTATTCCCTCAATGAGTACTATGGTGATTTGGATAGGGGAGAATTTCATCTCAGAGATTCATCACCCTATTCAAGATACTGTGTAACGTTTGCGAGAGGGTTTGTCTCTGGGTCTTTCCACCATTGTGAGACTCAGTCAATGACAACTCCTGTATGTCATAGATAACGAGACACATGTACAACACATCACATTTTAGTTAATAGGATGATATTGAAATTGGTGGTGGAGAACAGTTCATAGATTATATATCTGTCATTAAGGATTGACCAAATAATATCTTTCATAATAGAGTGATTAACTTTGTTTGTGTTCAATAGGGGAAGAAGAATCATTAGGATAACACATGAGAGTAGGGGTGCCTTATAAAATATTACCACCATAACCTATTTGTGTTGGTTGTTACTTTTAGAGGTAAATGTAACTAAATGTATGGTGAATTTAAGGACTTTTTTTACATGTTTGATAAATTAGAAAAAAATAATATTTTTATAGTTAGATACATATTGGAAATGAAATTTTGGGGACCAGGTAGTCTCATTGTTTATATATTATAAATATGAAATATAATAAATTTCACATGTGAAATCATTCAATAGTAGTTGAATATACCCTAAACGGTTTCTATGACTATAAAATTTAAACCATAATTAATTTGGAAGGATTTATTTTACCATATTCATGACATAAGGTTTTCTTGCATTGTATTTTTCATTTAAATGTTGGTGAAGGTGATATGTTATTAGAATATTTTTTTATTGACTATTAAATTCTAAAATCCTGACCCCACTCTATTTAAAAAATATCATATCCAAATACTATGGTTAACCACATAACACAAGAGCTCTTGTGGAGAGAATCTATTGTTTATAACTATCCTAGAAATTAATTAATAGGAAAATAAGATCAATTACTTAATTCAATGGAATTCATCAATAATACCACTGGAAGAATATGTTATTTTCTAGGGAACAGTGAAAATCTGAGTTGGAAATTTTTTTATTTTATCATCAATATTTTTATTTTATAAATTCCAGAATGAACATGGATCAAATCAACCCCATTTAATCAATTCCTGGGTTAAACGAAGCCTTTTTATTTTAGAATTATATTTATGAATATAATTTTTATTATATAATTTTATTATCATATTAATTAGTCAGATTATTCTAATTATTTAAGACCCACCAAAACCCATATTTTATTTCTCATTTTATTTTTCACGATTTTCTCCCTCTATTGTCTGAACAACCATCACTGCTGGTCATTGGCCAATGATTTCAATTTTTTGTAACATGATTGTGGTGTGATCACTTATTGGTGAAATGAATAATACTTCTAGGTTTGTAATATTAATTGGAGACATCATTGATGTGATAAGGGATTTATGAGAACACATTATTTTTTGGGTGTTTTTGGTTACTTGAGCCAAATCATGAAAGGATTTCTTGAGGTATGATAACCCAAAACAATTTAGCTAGGGGAGGTCAAAATCAATCCACTAGTGATGACATAAGCTAGGTTGAGTTATAATATAATTATATGATGTGATATTTATATTGTAAAATGAGGTAATGATGTTAAACGTTAGGTTTCATTTCTAATTCTATAATTATGGATAATTATGATCTAAATGATGTTTAGTTCAGAAGAACACACTCCCCATATGTCCCCATCATATGTCAGATTGGGCTTATGAAAAAGTAATATATCAAACAACAATTTTACTGTACCGGACATGATGTGATCCTTATATATGTTTATATGCATCTATATGGATGGAATTATATAATCTAGGTATGTCACACATCATGTGTGTGTAGGGTCACACTCTATATATTGTGGATAGCATATGGACACATTATGATAAAAAATTTCCAGGTACTGGTCTCAACCATTATATGTTCGGTGTTATTAAACAATATTGTGTATATAGAGATTAAAATTTCATATGAGATGAAAGTAAAGGGGTAAGAAATGATTAGGACCAAACACAGTGAGACACATTGTTTACCCATTGATTGTCATGTGTTCAAACACTCCAAGGCCTGGTAAAACCCTTTATCTATTCAATATGGCTTTAGATGTAGTATGGGTGGTTTTTCTTTGTCCTTCTAAAGGATTGTTTAATGTGGCATGTATTCCTATGCATTGGACATAAAATATCCTTGGTTAATTATGGAAACATATCCCTCTACATGTCTTAGGGTTTGGGATCCTCATTAATATCATTAACATGGTAGGGTTAGGTAACATGTATCCTCCATAATTGGTGTTGTATCCCATATATTGAGGGTAATTCCAATTAGTATAAAGTGTCTCTCATTTCTCTTAGGTGTAATACACTATCATTTTATCCAAATCTGTTATCATATGAGTAGGTGTAGTCTAATCGAGTATGAATATTGAATAGACCCTCTCAATTCATTTTCAATTCAATATGGAAGGGCATAACGATTACAACCTCTCAGATGTGTGCCATCATTTTTAACATGACTAGATGAATGAGTTATCATGTATCAGTGTTACCATGGATCATTATTTATAATATATAGCTTGGAAGTGGTGGAATTCCTGACCATGAGACATGAATACTTCCTTAGTAATATCATGGATTTCGTATACTTCATGTTCACTCACATAATTATGATCCTAAGATGACTCTCGCTACTTAATATTATGTAAGGTGATTTCATGTTTTCCTACTTTGCACTAACACACTCAACACATCATGGGATCTACCTACATGTTTTTCTTGTTATATATATAACAATCCATTTTCTGAAGTCCTAGTTGGACTCAAAGTAGGTTGATCTTATTTATCCTAGAAGAGCCTCAGATAGATCTTTGCAGTGCATTTGGTAGATTTCCCCATTTATTTATCAAGTCTATTATTATTATAATTCAGTTGGAATATATTTGGCCAACTTCATTTTTAGTTACTTTTCATACTATGTTGTGTGATGTAATTGGGGTATTTATATATTATGTTGCTTCTAGTTTTCTTTATTTACTATATTTCTTAGTGTATTATGGATTAGTTGTGTGTAAAGGTACATCAGGCTAAGGATTACCATGTGTGTGTCATGTTTACTCAATACTAGTATCTAGCCGCTAGAATATTGATGGTTGTCTTAGGGAGTCACTATAAGCATACTACCATCCATGATGGACATAGTGGTTTAGGCCATACTATGAATGTTAATAAACTATATCCCAAATAGATTTTTTTTTATTTATAGGTCTTAAGAAGATATATTATGAATCCATAGTTTTTTTTCTCTAATATTAACATTGGTATGGGTTATGGCTCCATTATCCAATTAGACATCCAATTTTATGACATAAATTTATAGAAGATCAGACATCGATATGTATACTTTACAATATACCAATCTATGTTTTCCAAATGGAAGTAATCTTGGTAATTTATATACATATTTGTTCTTTCTATGTGAATAAATAATGATGAGGTATATATATAATATATAATATCCTTATTTGACTATTCCATTGATGGGACACTAATGTTTTGTCTGATTTGTATAAATACAATTTTTTAATGGTTAAAATTTGTAATATTTCTCACCCCCTATTATTGATCATGTCATACTTTTAAACCTTCATGATGATCACATATATGGATGGTTGGTAAATCATCTAGGAAAGGTATAATGTATTCAAATTATGATTTCTATTTCCATCGAATGGTTTTACATGGAGAGTGGTTCTCTTTAAATCATGATCATAGATAAGTTATTGTCATCCTTTTAGATAAAATCACAATCCAACTTGTTTCACTTCCAAGGTTTTTAATGAATTATAAAATCATAATAAATTACCAAATTTAACAATCTAATTTACTGCATGTCCAACATATTGAAACACAGAATTTTCATAAATATTTATTACATCTTGATATATTAATATTCATTACATTATATGATGATCCAAGGAGTAATCGTATTGTTCTAATAACATTGGAAACATGGATTCAGAGATAAATTGTTTATAAGTACACTATATAACATCACCCTAAATTCTTCATAACTATAAAACTTATTAGACATATTATACATAATATCAATCCTCATGACATGGGGAAATAAAACATAAAAAAGGCTTAACATGGATGATCAATAAGGGTAAACTATGGGGAAATCAACATAACATGAGTGTTATGATAAGAGAGCACGATCTTAAAAATTTAAAACAATAAAAAATAAATAAATAATCATGTCGCATTTCATACAACTTGGTAGATCATTATACATGAATCATAATTAAATCTTGAAAATTAATCCATGAGAAAATAACAATGGAATAACACATAGATTTATGGCATACAAATAAGCATAGATAATAATTTC
Organism: Viscum album; assembly: GCA_963277665.1. Lineage (NCBI taxonomy): Eukaryota > Viridiplantae > Streptophyta > Magnoliopsida > Santalales > Viscaceae > Viscum > Viscum album. The sequence continues at coordinate 1,791,852,937 of OY728146.1, forward strand.
TTTAGTATTCAATGATAGTTTTTAATGATATCATTTTGTAATGGGTTTAACACCCAAAAACGTTGTACAAGTAAATAATCTACCCAAGACTGTCATATCATAATATCTCTCTCACTATACTAGTTTCACACCCCATTCCAGTCCAATTTATATCATGAGATATCAATATATACCAAATTTATTAGATGGATATTAAAAACGCTTCCTGACCATCACATAATTAAAATCATACATATGTGTTCAACAAGATCATTAAACTCTCAACATTTCATAACCCCTGAAAATAATATTTTTTATGAAAAGTTTATCATAGAAAACCGCATTGAGAAGAAGTAGTTTTCGTAATTATTTAATTAATTAATAATTATATATCCCATGAATAAAGATTGGGGTTTGTTAACATATATTCTCATTAATCATAAATCGTACATGGAAATAATAAGGATTGTGTCATTAGATCATATCCCCTGAAAAAAGTAGGCGACATCAGTAAATTTCATCTTAAAATGAAAATTATTTTTAAAAATCACTTCAAAAATTTCATGAGGAAAATAAAATTTTACCATTAAAATATATTATTTAAAATATATATATTTTCAAAAATACTAATAAAACAATTTTATTTGAAAATAAAATTGGAAAAATTAAATTTAATAATTATATCATTCAGAAGAAATAAAGGTGTAAAATATTTTTCATGTAGTAAAATTTAAACTAATGATTTTTATGTTATTTTCGATAACAATTCAATGATCCTTGTTTGAAAAATGGTAGGAATATTCCATTTAAAAAATTTTATATAAATTAAAACATGGATAAAATTAATTTAAACAACATTATAGAATATTAAAATCATTCTCTAAAACTTGTTTAGAAAACCTGAATCTGGAAGAATGTTTATTTTTTAACCGAACATGACAATAAAGTTAGTTTCTCATAAAAACATTTATTCAGTAACATGAGAAATTAGTGAGTGGAATGTGAATGGGAATCATATATTGTATATAAATAACAGTATGTGATGAAAATAAATGTTTTTATAGGGAATAATTCATAATAATTCATCATCTAACGTATAATGAGAAATAATATCGATAAACAATGATTTTGTAAAATAAAATCATTAAAAAATTTCTAATGTATTTTTAATAAGGCCCATAAAATATAGATTATTAAATTGATATTTATATTGCATAATATAGATAGTGATTTCATGAATACATTCATCGGTATTATATACACCACACAAAATAAATAAGTGGTGAATATGCAATATGTATCGTGGGAATAAAATTTAGATGAAAATCTATTACCTTAAGTCTCAACTTTTTTATTTAACATTATAACTGATGTATAATAAGTTTAGTTTTATAAAACATCTATTCTTTAACCATAATCATATATATACCACACCAAATATAACATAATTATGAACATTAATTATCTTTTTGTCAACAATTCCTTATTAAAATTGGATTTTTGGTACTAAATACATTATTTTTCATATGTGTTTTCGATTGGTAGTTTTGGTTATTTACCTTGGATTATGGTTACTTCACCAAAATATTCATAGTAATTATATAAATATCATATATATTCATTATATACATATTTTTATTCATCTCTTAGAGTTATATATATAAAAGGGATTATATCATTCTTGGAGGTGGTAGTACAGTAATATGCATGACTGTTGTTTCAAATTTCCAAAAGGATTGAAAAAAAAAGATAAATATTAATTAAACATTATATAATAATTTTAATATTTTATATATCACATATATTCTTTTAATATTTCAATATTACCATCCATGTTTTGATTAAATAAAAATCATATAACAACTCTTTGTCGAGGTGATCGTATCATTTTTGAAATGATTGGAAGGAAAGAATTTAGTTTTGGTATTATAATTACATATGCTTAATTGGTTTAACAAAATATATATGTATTTTAAATCCATTATTACATCTATCCATGAGATTTGGGGATGTAAAATGAACTATATCAGTTCGCTTGGTGGCGGTCTTCCATACACATGATCAACGATTATGTTTCCCATTTTGTGAAGGAGGAGATGATTTTTTTTATAACGTTAACATAATAACATATATGAACATTGTAGATACTTATTTATTATATCATCATATATTAAGAATATTATAGGAATTTTGGAGATGAAATAAAATGATAACTCATTATTATGAGAAATACATCTTCTTCAGAGATTCTCTTTAGGTTTATACCTACAGATTTATTTTTAGTGTATACTAATAAACATAATCACTCGAGGAAGTGGGAAGGAATTTATGGAATATTTTTGGGTACTTTTGAAACAAAAAGGATCTTGGAGTGTTGATGGAAGAGAATATTTTATGTCCTTTTATATTGGGGGAAATGAACCCACATGGGATGTCCAATAAAATATTCCAAAACAATCCAAAATGATAGAGTAATTCCAAAGATAATTTCTTAAGAATGACCATATATTAAAATTTTAGATATTATAATGTTTAAATATGGAAATAAAAAATTATTTCTAGAAGTTTTATTAGAAAAAGTACCCTTACCTTTGTGTTCCCCCAAATAAAAAAGGGGAAACATTAACTATGAGGATTAATTTTTACAGTTCTTATTAACCATTATGAAAAAAATATTTGGTGTTATTATATTATATTAGTTTTTTTTCTGATTCAAAATAATATATCAATTTTTCATAATTCAATTTATAGAAATAAAAAAAATTATTTTAATCATAATCCCACTAAAGAGATGACAAAATATTTTTTGGAAGAAAAGGTTTTCATAGTTGTATAATGTTTCATAGAAAATTGCAAAAAGAAACTCATTTAAATGAAATATAAATAATTCAAAATAGTAAAATTGAAATAACTATTATTTTAGAACAAATTTAAAAATTTTAAATTCTTGAAAAAAAATAATTTAATGAGAATTTTAATTTAAAATCATAATTCTTACAATTGGATGAAAAGAATAACTATTCTAAAAATTATCAAAAATCCATTATAAGATAAATTTGAAATGATGATTTCAAAAATGGTTTTTATTTTATAAAAAAATATCTAAAATTGTAAAAAATTAATTTTAATATTTTTTCAGAAAAAGAGAATTAAATTTTTAATAAAAAATAATTTTAAATCCAATTAATAACTATTATAAAACTTAATAATATCTTTTAATAATATGTAATATTTATATAAAAATTTTATAATAAATTTCAAACAAAATTTAATTCTATTCATACATCCTAATTAAACATTTATGTTTTCAAAATAATGTTTAAAAAATAATTTTAATTCTCTATAGTGGTTCATTAAATCACCGTGTTCTGTGTAACACATGTCATCAAAGTAATTATGTTTATTTGAAAAAACATTCCTAAAATATAGGGGAGTTACATTACACATTATATATAAAAATGTACTTATATATTTTATTATAATTATTAATATATATCATACTTATTTTCATATAGATAATTACAATAAATATTTAACAAAAATTTACCACTTATAAAATCAGATCAAGAATCAAGTAATTATTTTTCATGAATTTTAAATAGACTGGAGGCATAAACATATAACCATGTAAAAATTTAGTGGAAACAACCCATTCCCTTATGTGAAGTATCACTGTATATCACATTCTCGTCTACAATACAAGGATGTATGTGATTAAGTATTATAAATAACCTCTTCTCAATCACTCTAAAAAGACATTCACATTCTTCAATATAGTGAAATTTTAATCCCATGTGGCTTATTTTGGTCTAATAGTATTTAATCCAAGAGAAATTTTTCATAAATAACCAATTATATCTATTTAATATAATAAACATCTATGTTATTGTGTGTTATATATACTAGTATTATCCAATATTTGATACCATTTAAATTTTAAGGTTATATATATACACTTTATTATGATTATATGTCCAATTATTATACCTTTTTATTCCTAAATACATTCATGAATAATTTTTCATGTAACTTATTATTTATAAAGTTATTCATGTTATTTATTTATTATTAAATATTACAGAATATATTTAATAATTAATAAAAAAATTATCAATTTAATATCTAAATAATTTATTCATAAAATGAAGGAATATATAAAGGGTATTTCTACGTTAGAATGGAATAACGATAAATTTATAAATTTATCATCTTGTATGAATGTTTTTCAATGTATTATCCTCTATTTTTTGCTTATGTAATGAAATATATCCTAAAAATACATCTATGAGAAATAGAAATCCTCTCTTATATTTTCCATCAATTAATTAATTTTTAATAGAATATTTAATGAAACATAATTATTCTTAAAATATATAATTTATGTATCCCGTGATGAAAAAAGATGGATGTATCAATCATTTTTTTTGAATTATATTTAATTTTATTATTTAATTTCTATAATATAATATGGATCATTTTATGAGACATTTTTAGTATTGTAAGGGAACAATGAGATCACTCGAAAACAAAAACTCATGATCTATGTGAATACATAGTATATCATTGGGGGATAATTTTTATATTCTTATAAATTTAGAAAAAATTCAATTTTATGTTCCTCCCCCATATATTTAACTTAAATATCATTAAATTTGGGGTTTGTAAATCTATATTAAAGAAATATTTTCTTAAAAATCTTATAATAACCCTTTTATAAATATTTTATAATGGGATAATTTTGGATATTAGAAGAGATATCCATATCTCAATAAGTAATATAAAGACTATTTATATACATCTGAACCATGAAAAATATCATGAATAATTCTACCAAGAAATGATAATCTTGTTTTTCATGAATTATATTCCTAAAAACCTCAATCAAAGTGGATTTTCCTATATGTGATACAATAACTAAACCATAATGTATACTAATTAAAAACTCAATATTCTATTTTTAATGTGGTAATTCAGTAATCTATGTTTACTTATATGATATGAAGGAATGAATACAACACAAATCATGTAATACATTCATAGTGCTTAAGTGTATAAATATTGAACAAAATAACAATCCATTTTTAGGTTTCACTTCGTAGGTATTAATTTTATATAACCTCTCATTCTCCCTTAGTTTTAGATGTTTCTAGTGTTGATTGTCTTCATTGTCTCTTTGATTTGTTCGATAATTTACATAATAAACAAACTCATTACATTTTAAAGATTAAATTATGGGATGTGCATTAAGTGATGTTATTTTCTCCTCCATTGTATTAACTATAATCTTCTGTTCTCTTTGAAAATAATGATCTAGATAGAGAACTCTTTTCTACTTTAATCATTATCAATTCATTTTAATATATTTACCAAATGATTCCTCCAAAAATTTTAGAATTTTGGATGTTGAATTTTCTTTTCTCATGGATCTTTACTAATATAATTTCAATGAAAATGACATTTAATTTATTATACATAAATATATGATAATAATGAGAGACTAAAATTTCAATTTTCCCCTTATGATCTAAAAAAAATCATCATTTATTTTGAATTTACTTATAGGTAATAATTTTTTATGGCAAAGTTTTAATCAACAAAAATGGTGTCACAACCTATCCCCTAGGGCCCATATCATGACTACCCCAAGCATGCCTTCTATAGGCTAGGGGCTGGCGACTAGAACCTAAGGCATAAATCCCTAAACTGAGAAGTAATTTCCTTTTTAACTATAAACAAACACATCATTGTACACAAATAGAAGAAAAATACTAACTAAAAAGATATACTAAAGAAGTGCTATAATGTAAAAGCGGCCGGAAATACAAGACCAACTGTAAGTACAAGGAAAATGAAAGGACATGGAAATACAAGTACAACTAAATAAAAGTAAAGCAGCTACTGGGTTTTCCTCTGGGGTTCCTACATGAAGGGTAGGTACAGAAGGTCTCCTCAGTACTTCCATCCATCTGTCTCATCCATGTACAGTCACGTTGTGTAGTCCACCTCTGTGTACCATCCAGTCCAGCTACTCTCTGCCACATTTAGTGATTTTCTTCATCTGTAACCAATACAACGAGGTTCGAGCATAACCCGTGCAAGGGTGAGTATATAGATACTCAGTAGGGACCCCGAGACCCTCAAGTCCTCACAAAATCCAACAAGGATAAACCACAGATTATGAAATCAATAGATATCCATTACTTAGGTATATTCCCATACATATACCTATGTTATCTAGTAACCCATCTCAATCATGGGGAAAACACAAAAGTCATTGACTTAGCTCAACAAGGATTTTATTCTAGGGGTGGTATCAATCTGAACCCTCGGCTACTGAAGAACATTTTCTCTATCAAGTACAGTGGGCCTGCTGAGTCAAATAGAGGCTCTTCCCACAAAATTGGACTGCTGAGGTACTCCTCCTGTTGAGTACTCTGGGTCTATCGTGCTCGCACATAGGCGCTCCCCACCGTGGGTCTGCTGCGCTCACATAGCGGCGCTCACCCTAGAAGCCTACTGAGGTACTCCACATGTCGAGTACCGTTGGTCTATCGCACTCACACAGAGTGACTCCCCACTAGGCTAGTCGAATCACTCTGAGTCGTATAAACCAGCAATCGTCAAGTCTCATCCATCTACTAGGTTCCCGAACAAATTCAAGCTCGCCTCTGAAAGGTCCACTCCATAAGCTACTGTTTGATACTCCAACCAACACAAAGTCCCACATAAAAGTATCAAAAAGGTCTGCAATGTCATAGAGGTATCAATGCAACATACGATGCATCAATCGGATGCCTAGTCTATTAGTTATTAGTCTTTTTGTCCCGGAGGCCCAGTTGGATTCATGTATGATCCATCCTTATCATATATAAACTATACCCTAAACTCAAGTGGGGTATTCTCAATTGTATGAATTCTCTCCAAGAATAATGGAGCCACTGACGGTTTGTCAAACGGATGGATGGTGCCAAAGATATGGTCCAATAATGTAAATGGGGTCAGTAGTGGGCCTGGGTCTGGTCTGACCCAGTTGGACCGACTCGGCTCAACCAAGTCTGGGCCAACATGGCCTGGGTTGACCCGATCAAACACCCTAGGACTGACTCAGCACGTTTGGTGTGTCAGCCTGCTATGTTTGGCCCGGTCCGCTGGGCCTAGCCCAGCGGACTGCGAGGGTGGTTCGGCCCAGATGTCGCCACGTAGGCATATCGTCCTGAAGGTCGGGGCCAGTTTGGCTAGCACCGTGAGGGGCGCGGCTTGGGCGACTCTCCCCGGGAGGTTGGTCTGTTGGTATCAGAGAGGGAAGACCATGCGGGGCGCAAGCTGGCCACTGGTAGAGCGCGCGGGGCACAGGCTCGTCGTGGGAAGGCCGACTGGACGCCGAGTAGGCCACAGGTGCGCTGGGTACGGTGCAGTAGTGGCCGGGAAGGAAACGGGGGAACCGACAAGGCGCCGGGCAGGCCGCAGGGGCCCTGGCACGGCGTGGCAGCGGTCGGGCATGCCATAGTGGCGCCATCAAGGCACCATGAAGGTCGCGGGGGTGCCAGCAGGGCCCCAGGCAAGGAACAGGGGTGCCGGTCAGGCGCAGAGGCATCTGGAAGGGATCAAGAGTGGCCAAGAAAGGCCGCGAAGTCTCCTCGGAGGGCGTGACAGCGGCCGGGTGGGCTGCAGGCAGGTGGGTCGTGCGTAGGGCAGTGCGCAAGGACACCATGGGTAGGCGGGCCGGGCACCGCCAGTGCTAGCGGTATTCGGCTGGAAGCATCGGTGCACTATGGGGGAGTGGCGTGATTCACAGAGGCTGCGGGTAGCGTAACCTTCACCGTTGTCGCCTTCATCATCGTTGCCTCATCGCCTTTCCATAGAATGTCAAAATAATAGAGAGATCGACGGAGGATTTTGGGCCATGTTAGGTTGGACCACGCCCTCCACGTTTAGGGAGATATCATCTGGCTCATCATGAGAATAATATGATCAATAATACGTCCGCATAAATCCTTATTATCCTTTTAAGAAGGTAGTAAAATTGGTACAACCTCCACAAGTAATAATCCCCCTACTTTTGATTCATCGGTCGTCATTCGTTGACATTACGGAAAGATGTTCATCAATCCTTCATTGACGAACACCTACCATGTAGAAGGAGTCCGAGGAAGAAGGTCACATGGGGTTGTTCTTTGCAGTCGAAGGTGTCCCTCATTGGCGCTCATCATTGGGAGAGTGTTCTTCATTCTTCCGGGGTCCTTCTTAATTTGAGAGTTCTTATCCTCCCAAAGCTCCCCCAAAATTCCGAGGGACAAATAGTAGAGGAATGGGTTGTCTATTATTTGTTGGCACAACAATTAAAATTTTGGTTTTTAATTAAATGAGACAAATCATTTAATTAATGGTGTGGAGTTGGATAAATTAAGTGAAAAGATTTGGCATAAATTAAAGGGGGTGGCGGAGAGGCTCTCCCTCATTAACGAGGGAGAGTTTAGAGGTTACGCTCTCCTCCCATTAATAGAAGTTGGGTGGTCCCCATCCCTAATAATTAAATGAGAGGTTATGGTATTGGGTGGTCCCCATGTCGTAACCTCTCACAGCAGGTTATGCTCGGGTGGGCCCCACCACCATAGCCTCTCATGGGAGGTTAGGGTGTGGCAGTCCCACCTCCAAATCCCAAGTGGAGGTTTTATCCAACACACACACACATGGATGCTTAAAATAAATTAATGTGGTGTATACTTTATTTTATTATTTTTTTTATAAAAATCAAAAAACTATGTTTTATTCTTGACAATCTGTCGTTGAGGTGAATGTCTTCTTAAGAAAATACCGGTGTTGCAAGTTCAACGATTCCCTCAAATTTCACTTCTGAGCACCGGTTCAAAAGATATAAAATTCCGCTCATATGTTTACTGAACGTACCTGAAAAAACCTTAGAAATTGATTCTATGAACACAAGCCCTTGGAATCTAGTGTCATAAATTTTCGTGGAATCATAAAAATCCCATGTATATAAAAACAATTCCATGAGATTTATGGGCCTTTACATTCTCCCCACCTCAAGGCATTACATCCTTGTAAGCTACACCTAAAACTAAGGGATAAAAAGAGGATACTGAGCACAAATCTGAGCCTCCCGCTACCATGTACTCTCCTGGAGGTTCTCATGTTGCCAACATACACACACCAGAGGTATCGACCATCCATGTAGGACCCGCTCCTGTCAATCCTCGATCTTCGCTGGGACCTCTGTAAAATTCACCCCGTCATCGACGTCCAGCTCTCCATGGTTGATGATGTGGGAAGGGTCATGCATATATCTCCTCAGCTGGGATACGTGGAGGACGTCATGCACCCGGTGCATCTGAGGTGTATGTTTTAAGCGGTAAGCCACCTCACCAACTCAGATGAGGATCTTGAAAGGTCCGATGAATCTTGGATATAATTTGTCACCTCAGCAAAATCTTGGTATTCCTCGTCAAGGTGAGACTCCTAGAAAGACGTGGTCTCCATACTTGAACTCTAGAGTTCTTCGTCTCCTGTCAGCATATGACTTTTGTCTACTCTGCGCAGTCTTCATCTGCTCCTAGATGATATGAACCTTCTTTGTGGTAGCTCGTACCATCTCTGGTCCCACTAGTGCTGACTCCCCTGGGTCAGTCCAGCACAAGAGTGATCTTCAAGGTCGACCATACAATGCCTCAAAAGGTTCCATATCGATGGTGGAGTGATAAATATTGTAATAGGAAAACACCACCAAGGTTAAGTGATCCTCCCAACTATGAGCAAAGTCAAGGACCCATGCACGAATCATGTCCTCTAGGGTGTGAATTGTCCGCTCAGTCTAACCATCTGTCTAGGGATGGAAGACGGTGCTCAAGATAAGTTGTGTCCCAAAATCCTCCTGAAACCCCTTCCATATCCGGTATGTAAACCACGCGTCACACTCTGAAACAATAGAAGAAGGTATTCTATGTAAACAAAAAATCTCCTGCACATAGAGGCATCCTAAGCTGTCTGTTGACCCTTGCTCTCTGATCCGTAGGAATTGGGTCGACTTGTTGAGTTTGTCCCCAATCACTCAAATTGAGTCATGAACCCTAGATGTACGTGGAAGAACTGTCATTATGTCCATGTATATCCCATCCCACTTCTACTCTGGGACCTCTAAAGGTTGTACCAAGCCTACTGGTACCTAGTGCTCTGCCTTCACTTGCTGAAATGTGAGGCACCGAGAGACAAACTTAGCTACTGCCTTCTTCATACATGGCCACCAGTGTTGTTGTCAAAGGTCCTGGTACATCTTTTCCACTTCTAGATGTACCGCTAGAGGGGATGTATTGAACTCCCTCAACACTTCCTCTTGAAGTTCCACTGGTACCGAGGTACATCCTCGGAAGAGGATGACCTGCTCCCCACCTTTAGGAAATCCATCAGGTTCCTGATTTTTGGATATCTAAGCATGTCATGTATCACAGACAACGTCCCAATTTTTTGCTTCCCTGACTCACTGAAGGAGTGGGAGAGTGACCATATGATATTGCATGAAAGTTGTTCCCTCTCTATATACAAAGGTCTTCTGTAAAGAATCCACCTACTATGTCACCTCTCCTAGTAGCTGTATACCAGTCCTCCTGCTGAGTGCATCTGCAACAACATTCCCATTCCCAGGAGTATAGACAATCTTGAAGTCATAGTCCTGGAGGAACTCAAGCCAATGTTGTTGTCTCTGGTTCAGGTCCTTCTTAGAGAAGATATTCCTGAGACCCTTGGTAAAATTCTCCCCATCAGATACTTCCACCACATCTTCAAGGAGAATAACATTGATGCTAACTCAAGGTCATGGGTAGTGTAGTTATGCTCGTGATGTCTCAACTTCCGAGATCCATAAGCAATCACTGCTCGCTCCTGCATCAGGATGCACCGGAGTTCAGTCCCTATTGCGTTGTAATAAACTTTATACCCTACGCCCTCCTCTGGGAACCTCAAGATGGGGGCACTATTCAGCATCTGCCTCAGCTCCTTAAATCTATGATTGTATCTCTCTAACCACACGAAGGGTTTCCACTTCTTCTGCAAGGCTAATAGTGGTGTTGAAACTCTGGAGAAGTCTGCAACAAACCTCTGATAGTTTCTATCCAAAGCTAGAAAACTTTCTACCTCTGTCAAACTCCTGGGTGGCTCCCAAGAAAGTACCGCTTCAATCTTCACTAGATCCACTGCAACTCCAGCCTCTAATATAACATGTCACAAAAAGTGAATCTCTCGAATCCAAAAGTGGCACGTCGAGAGCTTACCATAAAGCTTTTTCTCTCGGAGTGTGTCCAATACTACCCACAAATGGTAGGCATGCTCCTCTTCAATAGTCAAATATATCAAAATATTGTCAATGAAGACTGTGACAATGCAATCGAGGTATGGATGGAAGATCCTACTCATGAGTCCCATAAAAAATGCTGGAGTGTTGGTTGCGCCGAATGGCATAACCCAGAACTCGTAATGTCTGTACTGACACCTGAAGGACGTCTTCTACACTTCCTCATCTCGAACACTGAGCTGGTGATAATGTGATCTGATGTCTATCACCAATAACCATTGTGCTCTCTTCAGCTGATCAAAGTGGTCGTCAATCCTTGGGAGTGGATACTTGTTCTTCACAGTCACCTAGTTCGGGTGACGGTAGTGGAAAAAAAGACTCAAGCTTTCATCTGCCTTTTTGGCGAATAGAATCGGGGCTGCCTGGGGAGAAACAATGGGCCGGATGAATCCCTTTAAATTCAAGTCCTCTATCTATACCTATAGCTCGTGAAGCTCTGCAAGATCCATATGATATGATGGTGTAGGTATCGATGTCGTCCCAGGGTACATGTTATTGTAGAAGTCCACCTCTCGGCAATGAGGTAGTCCTGGAACATCACCAGGGAAAACATTCGCATACTGGTCCACCAATACAGGATTGATCTGACTCTCCACATCTACTGATCTGAGGGTAAGGGTAGCCAACTGAGGAGTTATCGGCTTCCCCCTCCTCTGATTATGTCTTTCCTATGCTTCAAAGGCTCCCTTATCATCGGTGAAGGTGAACTTCGTCCCATCCTTGTGGACACACCGCACTTTGCACATAATACTGTTTATCTGATCAGGGACTGTAAATAACCAATCCATACCCAAGATGACGTTGTAAGGCCTTGACGCCGCTACTAGGAGAACCCAGCCAAAGCTCTCACCTCCTAGATTAAGTTTGCACTACCTACACTAGTGCGTAATCATCGAATCAGCTACCGTAGGAGTATCTAGTCATAAGGATCTAACTAATGAATCCTTCGGAATCTCCGAGCTCTGAATGAGGGCAATGGAAATGATAAAGTGACTGAAACCTGTGTCTATAAGAATTGCAGCTAAGGTGGAGTAGACACATATCGTACCATCAATCATCTCTAGATCTCCGTGATCGTAACCCTCAGCTGCCTGGAGCTGAGCTCTCCCCTATCCACCTGCTCCCTGTGGTTGGGGTGGACCTCCTGGTGGTGGTGGTGGTAACACCTCGTAACATCGTCCACCTCCTGTTGAACGACCATCTCATCTTCCACATCTTCCTGCTCCTTGTCATATTCCTCATTCGAACCTCTGCCTCTTCCGGAGAGGTCCCTCAACTGTCTACTGATCATTTGAATGGCGGGTGAGATAGTCAAAAGCCATGTGACCATGCCCGCAACCTGGGGAACACTGCCCGCTCATGGAATGTGTGTCTTGGCCCAGGGTTCCCTACACAAAAGATCCTGAGTCCTGTGGTCATCCACCCATGGGTCTGGTCCTCTTGGACCTATACATCGTCTATCTACTGCCTTCTGTAGAAGACTCAGCTGCATGTCAACTAGTGGAAGGTCTCACAGTAGGATACTGGTCAGCAAGAAACTCTCCACTACAAGGGATCTTTCTAACACCCCTTCATGTGTCAGTATGATGAGTGAGATCATCAGCGCTCTGATCTTCTGTTTGAGCCCCAGCTCGAAAGTCCAGGCCCTGAAGAAAGGTTCCGACACTATATCTGTGGAGTTTCATTGGAGGTCAGTGAACCTCACTGAGTATTATGCCACTGTCATGATACCTGTATGTAGATGCAGTAGCTCCTATATGTGCACTGTGCGGAGATGCAGTAGCGTCCCCTCATCAGGCACCGGAAGCATCCGGCTCCACCATCATCGTGCTACTTCCTGAAAGAGGCTCACGGTAAGGTTCACCATAAAGTATGCTGGTGTCCATACTATCCTGATGACTCTCACCACAGCCTCCATCCAATCCTCAGCAGCCTGCGGGACTATCTCTCCCTTGAACCTGGGTGGCCTCTGGCGCTAGAACTCGTGCAGCATGCTCAAGTGGCGTGCATAGTCTGTTGTTGGGCTGGTGGCATTGGTGGCCCAACGAGAAGTAGTACCACTGGTTCCTCCGCTGGTAAAGGTCCCTCCACTAAGGCCTCATCACTCGGTGGGCTATCTATGCATATGACTCTCGGGGCTCTAACTGGTCGTCTGTGGGGAGGAATCTTGAAAGAAATAGATGCGACACAGTAAAAATATTATACCTGGTGAGCTAACTTGGTTGAGCCGACATAGCAAAAACTTTTTGAAACGCGCACGCAATCAGTGTTTTCATGCACTGAGTTAGAAATAAAGAGTCAGGTTCCTGGTGTATGGATACGCCGGCCGCCCGCACCAACACTAGACTCCCTGAAATAAAAACCACACTTAGTACCCTTAACATTATTTCTTCACAGAAAAGAAAAATCAAATTTCTACGTTCTTCAGTAGAACTAACTCCTCTAATACCAATTTGTCACGACCCATCCCCTGGGGCCTGTATCGTGACTACCCCATGCCTACCTTCCATTGGCCATGGGTTGGAGACTACCCCCAAAGGCACAAATCCCTAAACTATGAAGTTATTGCCTTTATAACTTTAAACAAACACATCATAGTACACAACTGGAAAAAAATGAAGTAAAACTGTATACAAAAGAAGTGATGGAAATTAAAAGGGGCTAGAAAAATAAGCACAAATGTAAAGTACAAGGAAACTAAAAGTACAAGGAAAAACAGGAACAGTTGAGTAAAAGTAAAGCAGCTACTCTGTCATCCTCTAGGGTTCGTACCTGAAAGGTAGGTACAAATGGTCTCTTCAGCACTCACGTCCATCCGTCTCCTTCGTGTACCATCACGCCTTGTAGTCCACCTCCAGGTACCATCCAGTCGTGCTACTCTCTGCCTTAGTCAATGATGTTTATCATCTGCAGCAAACAGAATGAGGTGCGGGTATATCATGTGTAGGGGTGAGTATATCGATACTCAGTAGGGACACTGAGACCCTCAAGGTCTCACAAAATCAAACAAGGGCAAACCAAAAAGTATGAAATCTATGGATAACTATTACTTAGGTATATACCCATAAATATACCTAAGTTATCTATTAACACATCTCAATCATGAGAAAAACACAAAATTCATGGACTCAACTCAACCAGGTTTTTATTCTAGGGGTAGTATCAATCTGAACCCTCGGCTTCTGGAGAAATACATCTCTATCAAGTACAGTGGGACTACCGCGTCACACAGAAGTGCTTCCCACTAACATGGACTTCTGAGGTACTGCTCTTGTCGAGTACCATGGGTCTGCCATGCTCACACAGAGGCACTCCCCACCGTGGGTCTACTGCGCTCACTCGAAGGCACTCCCCCTAGTAGCCTACTGAGGTACTCCACGTGTCGAGTACCCTGGGTCTGCCACGCTCAAATAGAAGCACTCACCACCTTGGTTCTACCATGCTCACACATTGGCACTCCCCACTGGGCTATTCGAATCACTATGTGTCGAATCGATCTATAGTTGTCAACTCTCAGGAAGCTACTAGGTTCCCGCACAAATTCCTTCTCGAATCTAGAAGGTACGCTCAACAAGATACTAGTCGATACCCCAACCATCACGAAGTCCCACGTAGAAGTATTTCAAAGGTCTTGCACATCATATGGGTCTCAACTCAATAGACAACATGTAAATCGGACACCCGGACTATTAGTTATTATCCTTTTTGTCCTGGGGGCTCGGTTGGATTCGTTTACGATCCAACCTAACCATATCACAACTATACCTTGAACTTTAGGGGTTATTCTCAAAGGGACGGCTTTGCTCCAAGAATACTGGTGACGTTAACAGTTTTTCAAACGGACATCCGGTGCTAGATATATGGCCCATGAAGGTAAAGGGGGTCAGTAGTGGGCCCCAGTCCGGTCCGACCCTGTTGGACCTAAGAGGCCCAACCCAGTCTGGGCTAACCTGGTCTCGGATGACCCGGTCAAACATGCTAGTCTGATCCAGCCCCTTGGGTGGGTCAGCCTGCTATGTTTTCCCCAGTCCACTGGGTCCGACCCAGTAAACTATGAGGGCGGTTCGGCCTAGATGTTGTCATGTAGGCGGCTTAGCCTAAAGGCTGGGGCCAATTCAGCCAGCGCTGCGAGGGGCGCAGCTCAGGTGACTCAGCCCGGGAGGCCAGTAGGCAGACTGTGCAGGGCGCGGGCTGGCCTCAGGCAGAGCGTGTGGGGCATGGGCTGGCCGGCTAGATGCCGGGCAGGCTGCGGGTGCACCAGGTAGGGCGCGACAAGGGCTGGGCAGGCCGCGGGGGCACTGGGCAGGCCGCGAGGGTGCCAGTAGGGTTCTAGGCTGGCCGTGGGGGCGCCGGAAGGTGCAGCGGCACCGGGTAGGGCGACGTGGTGGCCGTGCAAGCCCCGGGGGCACCGAGAAGGGCACGGTAGCGGCTGGGCAGGCCGCAGGCAGGCACAATGTGCGTTGGGCAGTGCGTTGGGAGGACGTGGGTAGGCGGGTTGGGCACCACTCGAGCCAGTGGTGTTCTGCTGGAATCATCAGTGCACCATGGGGGAGAATCATGATTCACAGAGGCCATTGGTAGCTCAACATTCATTGTTACTACCTTTGTCATCATCTCCTAATCGCCTTTCCATAGAATAACAAAAGAAGAGAGATATCAACAGAGGATGTCAGGCCATGTTAGGTTGGCATGCACCCTCAGCATTTAGGGAGATATAATTTGGTTCATCTTGAGTAGAATATGATCAATAATATGTCTTCATCAATCCATATTATCCTTTGATGAAGGTAAGAATAATGGTACAACTTCAAAAAGTAATAATCCCCCTACCTTTGATTATCCAGTCGTCATTCGTTGACATTGCAGAATGATGTTCGTCGATTCGTGGTAGACGAATGTGTCCCACGTCAAACGAGTCTGAGGAAGAAGGTCGGAGGGGGTCATTCTTCATAGTCGAAGTCATCCCTCGTCGGCGTTCTTCATCGGTAGGGAGTTCATCATTCTTCAGTGGTCATTCTTCGTAGGAGATTTCTTCTCATCCCCATGCTAAACCAAAATTCCAAGGGAAAATTAATATAGGAAAGTGTTGACTATTATTTGGTGGCCCAACAATTGAAATTGTGGTGTTTAATTAAATGAGACAACTCAATTAATTAATGGGGTGGAGTTGGCTCAATTAAGAGAAGAGGTTTGACATAAATTAAAGGGGGAGGTGGAGAGGCTCTCCCTCATTAATGAGGGAGAGTTGAGAGGTTAAGCTCTCCTCCCATTAATAGGGGTCAGGTGGTCCGTACCCCTAATACTTAAATGAGAGGTTATGGTCTCGAGTTGTACCCATGTCGTAACCTCTCGTGGTAGGTTATGCTTGGGTGGGCTCCACCACCGTAACCTTCCATTAGAGGTTTGGGTGTGGTGGTCCCACCTCCAACTCCCAAGTAGAGGTTTTAACCAACAAACACACACACACCTAGTAGCTTAAAATAAAATAAAGTGTTGTACACTTTATTTTTTTATTTTTTAATAAAAAGCCAAAAACTAACTTTTATTCTTGACCATCTGTCGTCGAGGTGAAAATCTTATTAAGAGAATACTGGCACTGTGAGTTCAACGGTGCCCTAAAATTTTAGTTCTGAGCACCAGTTCAAATGTTAAAAAATCCCACTCGTACGTTTTCTGAACGTACCCAAACAAAACATCAGAAATTGATTTTGGGCACACCGAGCCTCGGAATCAAGTGCCGTAATTTTTCGCAGACTCATAAAAATCCAATTTATATAAAAAAATATCCACAGGATTTTCAGGTCTTTACTACTAGTGACTAGTTTTTCGTTTCTGAAAAAATGATAAAACCATAAGTATTACTAATTTGTTGTTAAAATTTTCTTTATATAAGCCTAATGATATTGCCTCATTTTCTATTTGTTCAAATAATTCCAACTCAATTTTTATGTAAAAGGGTTTTACCAAAAATAATTATGTAAAAATACATTTATAAACTCTTTCTATTCTATTGACTAAATTTATTAATGTTTCTGTATATTTGTAATCTATGTACACCAATAGTTTGATTAAAATTCTAAAACATAGACAATTAATCCTACTTTTTTATGCTCTAAGTATTAGGGTACAAAAAATATATTTTCCATAATAATCCATTACTCAATAACTATTGTAATGGAAGATTCACTAATAGATGGATATCATTATTTTCAGAATAGATAATTGAAAAAAATATTTTTTACAGTTGAATTTGGGAATATGAAGTATTTCAGTTTATTAAATATAATTTACCAAAATAGATACATAATTTTTTTTACAATCTATCATCATATTTGGTTTCACCCTATGAAACCCATTTTATTGTCCATCACATTTATTGTTACCTGGTTACTTCTAGAAATTGTGATTCTCTAAAACAAAAATTTATAATGTGATTAATAAATAATAATATCATAAGACAACCAACGTAAAAAAATTAGTTGAATATAGAAAGTCAAATCTAATATTTCTTAATCAATGATACCATCAAATTAAAATATTAGATGATTGTTTAAACCCATGGTTATTTTGGGATTCATTCTCTTAAACATCATTACCCAATCACCAAAAATAACTATACTCCAATTTAATTTCAATTGAGGCCTTCAATATTAATTCTTACATATATATTACATCTTTACATATAATAATACATTACATCAATGACCAAAATAAATAACAGAAAACATCGAAGGATTATTTTTTTCATATTATCTATATGATAATATTATATTATAAAATAGATTTACTTTCATTAGAAAATCTTTATCAAATTTAATCCAATTCAAAAATCATAAAACATAATATTTTTCTTTACTACCTATCGATATATGAAATATAGAAAAAGTTTTACCTATAATGCTATGCATGTGAATAAAATATCAATAATCGATATAGAAATTATCATTTTTTAAAAAAATGAGAGTTACATTAGCATGGATAATGTAAAATTATTAATGGAATAAGAACACAAAATCATAAAGAGTGATCATAATCTATAATAAAAAACCATTATATCAAAAATTAGGAATATTATATCATATAAATGTCATCATGAAATAATAACATATTCCATGGATTAATAATTTAAAACCATTATTCAATAATCATTACTTTTGGTGAGAAGAAACAAAATGTAGAATTAGAATAAGTATTGAAAATTATATCATAATTTTCATAGTTAACTACATCATGTTCATAAAAACACAATTAACATAGTTTATTGCCTGTTTTCCATGCATACAGTTTTCAACATAAAAAATTATTTCATTTCTACACATAATATTGTGATTATAGACAACCAAATCATGTTTATACATAAAACATCAGTCATATTTAACAACATAATATCCATTTATATGGTTTTCAACATATCTAATCACATCTTATAAATACGTAGAGTAATTCTCTCATAAGACATTAATATTTTACCAATACATTAGAGGGATATATAATTTTTGTCCCTCCCATCACATAATGATATAAACATTAATTTTTCCTTATTATACCATTAATTTAATGATTAACTCATGGATGGAATATGGGTTATATAAAAGTTTCATAAGCTATCATATAAGATGAAACCAAATATTGGATTTTATGATACCAAATAATTAATCACAAAAAAATTAAAATATTATAAGATAATGTGGATAGTGATAATTGAATGATATAATATATTGAATGATTATAGATCAATTATTATAAATAAGGATAGTTGATGTGAAATCTGAAATTGATTTTTCTTAATGTTTTTGTATTGTTGCAAAAAATAAAATATATTAGTTACCATAAAATAATTTTTAAATAAGGATTTTTTTAAAATAAAAATCAATTAATATTTACTATAAAATGAAAAAAAAAATTATAAATTAATAATATTAGTACTGATGAAATATGAACTGAAATATAATAAATAGTTTGGATGAAGAAATAAATACTTTATAATCATTGTCTAATGTTTTATAGTAATTAACATAGATAAAATAGATGAAAAAGTTTTTTTTGACTATTAATCAATAGAAATATGATAAGTATAATGGATTAAAACTTGATCATGAAAATATATAAATCCATTATAATTTTTTTTCATTGATTTATAGAGTTTCATGATTATTTCTTTTCTTTAATATTAAATTAACAAATAAATTTAATTTTATTAATAAATGTTATTATATATATTACCATTAAAGGTTATATAAACAACATAAATCAATCATTAATAGCATTTTATACTATTATTTAATTTTTATAATCATTATTGATGGAAATTTTATAACATCATTCATGGAGGTTTTAAAACCATCCAAAATGGGAATGAGTTACAACATGTTAGTGAGTAAGAATATGTAATTTTATTATTGTAACATATCATTTAAATAATAATAATGATGTTAAAAAATTTGTTTAAAAAATTATAAATAATTTGATGATTAATGTGAAGAAAATTATTAAAGAAAAAATTAATACCCTGGATGAAGTATCAAATCATTCGTTAAGGATATCATTTTAAATAAATAATTAAAGCCTCTTTTTTATGGCTAGAATCCTCCAAAATGAAAAAATATATTATTATTGATATAATGGGGTAGTTAGTTTATATAAATCCAAAATATGTGTGTGTTTTGGAGTGGGTATAATAGGGGTCCTTTTATAGGTTATTTTAAATGGTTTTTCAAAAAATACTTCCTCCATAATGTATAAAGAATGTAATTTCAAATAGAATGTGGTAATAAAAGGGAAATCCATGTGGATAAGTAAAAATTTCAATCCTAAAAAACGATTAATAAATTTTTATGATATTTTTGTCACATTATATGATATCTTCACTACTTTTTAATCATTAACACTACAACTCAATTTATTTGTAATAACATGATTTTTGATAATAAATTGAAATTAAACTAATTCTAAATTTTAAAATTATTATTAAATCTATGAAAAATATATAATTAAATTAAACTTCCAAAAATGATAAAATTTCAATTTTAAATAATAATGTTTAATGTCATAAAATTAATTTTTTTTAAAATAAAAAAATATTTTATTTTTAATTATATTAAATTCTTAATCATTCCATGATAATTAAGTAAGTTTATTATATATATAATAAATTTTATAAAATTAAAAACACCCAATGTGGAAAATAATTACTTTTAAATTAAACCTTTAATATATAATAAATAAATTTTTTAGAAAACATATATTTCTTTAATCACGAATGTCTTCATTTATATTCATTATATTCATTTAATTATATCCTTGATTTTATTAAGATATTTTATTTATCATTAATAGAATTTTATCAACCATGAAGCATTATTCTTTTTTATTACTATTTTAAAACTAAATCCATTATTTATAAAAATTATTTAAAATAAATTTATATTCACAAAAAAATTATGTTATTTTATTTCATTCTAATATTAGTGGTTGTAATTTAATAACAAATATTATAATTTTAATACATTAGAAACATGAAAATGAAAATGATAAAATTTTTTATATTCTTGTAGTTCATATGTATACACAATGAACACATCCACCCACCTTATATTGAACATCCATTTTACAAATGGTTGTATTACCCATTTTTATTCCTTTATATACCCATATAAACTTCTCAAAATTTATTTATAGTTTTTTTACCAAAAAAGGTATTTCATGTTTATAATTTTTTTATTCATTCTATAGACTAACTCTATGGTACTATATTTTTGGTGGTATTGTGAGGATCATTAATTCATACATATTGTGTTTTTTAATTTTGTTGGCATTCCTGTTTTAATTTTCCAATATTTATTATTTATAATAATTGATTATAGAATATTTAAAATTCAAATATTCTACCATAATGGAATAATTTATTTTTTATTTTTTATTAGTTTTGTGTTTAAAATAATAAATGAATCACACATGATTAATTTTAAGGACCTTTATAAAAAAATATGTGTTGTTTTATTTGATGGGGTGGAAATTTATATTTTTCTGATTCATTCATTGTAGTAATGTTAGATAATGAGAGTAGTTATATTACAATATAAAGGCACCATGCAGTGGTAGAGTCATTAAATTACTGACTAATATTACTCTAAGTTATCACGGGGTCATTTTTAGGGTGGTCCAAGAGAGAGTTTCTTTTAATAACTCTCAATTAATTGTAGTATATCAAGTTGTTAACTGTTAGACATGGAAGATTTATGATTTAGGATTTGAGAGTATAATTAAATATTTTTTATTGTTAATTAGTATATTATCAATTTGATAAATAAATAAAGGAATTATATTTATGAATATTTTTATGTGTATTTATTTATTATAAAGATATTAATTTTCCATTTATGATTTTTACAAACGTACTATTTAATGTTAAAGTGGTTGAGAAGGAATTTACTCAAACATTTGTTGTTTGATAATATTTTTAATAGTTCAGTCCATCAATTGAGAGTGATGATAGAATTTCTCATTTTTCAACATGTCAATTCTATAAAATTATTATAAATGCCAACAAATACACTGGTCACATTTTTCTAGAGAAAAATATTATTTATCTTTTTCATGGATGTTTACTTGTAATACGTTTTTAACATTAGTGGATATGGGAAATATCTATTTGTTGGAATAATATATATGAATATTGTGTGGTATTAAACATATGAAAATGGATGGGACTTATTGTTCTCATTTTTCGTCTGATAGAATATCTATACAAAGACTCATGTTGGGGTAAATTGAGTTCTTGAAAACATTCATTAATTTAAAACTAACATCTTCATGGTATGTGGGTTTGAATATTTTTATTAATAATAAAAGGAAGTGTTAAAAATCATGATTTAAAAATGATTAAAAATAATATATTTATTATGGTTTCGGGAACGAAAATCCCTAATATCACCAGAACAATACTCTATAACTTAAGGTTAAGGATTTTCTCTATATTAGAAATTTCTCCTATAGCTCTTTACTGAGAGAAATAATATGTAACATGTTGAAATTTTCTAAGTGATTTCAACCAATAAATAAAATTAAAATACTTATCCATACCCTTAACATTCTTAATAACCATATTTCAAAATATAAACAGAGATAAATTATTATTTTTTGGAATATGGTGCTTCACACAGATGTAAGAGACAATTGACAAAAGATTAACAGGCATCCATAGATGTTATAATTCTTCAAACATATTCATGTGATGTTTTTAAATTGAAAATTGTGGTATTTTTTGCAAGTAAACTATATATAATCTTGAATTGTGGTATATAATGAGATCATTTTAATTTTATATCACTTATTTTTAACCTTATTTATTTATTTTTCATGTAGAAGAAAAATCATCTATTTATATCTTAGGTTTTCATTTTTTACATAATATTTTGATAATCAAAAAGTTTTAGTGAATAATACTTTTGAAAATATTATGTTTCTAGTTCATAATAGAATGTTTCTTTATATTAAAAATATGAAATAAACTACTATAGCTGAAATATTAGATATCATTTTTACTCTATATTTACATTCTCACTAAAAAGAATATTTATCCAAATAGAACTTTCCTTATTTTGAAAAATTATTTTCCAATGTATGATAAATTATGAATTGATTTATTGATAAGAAATACCAATGTTAACACTATAATACAACTAATAAACAAGTTATTATGACCATTTTAAGATAAATTTCTAATATAAATGTTCTGATTAGATGATTCATTTAGTAGCTTCATAAAAGAAAACACTACAGATCTATAACATCTATGTTCTATAAAATAAATAATATATATTTACTAATATTTTGGATAATTATTATTTATATGATTAAATAATAGAGACATATTATAATGATTTCCATGGATTTCTATAATATTTTGTGATAATTTATATATAAAGGTCATCCTCGAATGATAAAATACTTCAATTATTTTCCATCTGGCTGAGCTTTTTGATTTTGAATAGTGGAATAAAATTTACTTTCCCAATAATATTATTTACATACCTAGTAAGATTACAATTCTTAACTATGATTCTTTATGAAAAAAATTGTTTTCACTTATTATAGTTTTTAGTATAAGATAAAAATTATTTCTTATGATGATTATTTCACTCATAGATAATCATTCACCATAAGAAGGATTTCATTAAAAAATAAAACATTACAAATGAATAAATATTTTTGTTCTGGAATAAATTAAATTCATTATTTATTTATAAATATACAAATATATAATATTTCATAATATTTACATCTATTTTTAAGAAACATTTAAGGAAAACGTTTTAGTAGATTAAAAAGAAATTTTTGAATCATCAAAATATATAAACAAATATGATATGCTGGAACAACATAAGTTTTTCAAATAATATCACAATTTTCATGACCAAAATACCCATAAAAAAATATCAAAATAAAATATGTTATTTTAAAAATATTTTAAAATGAATAGTTTTAAATTTTTTGTTCCCTTCATCCAAATATTGTTTTCAGGATAACATTTATGTGCACTTCTCCCACTTTAATAAAATCAAATAGAATGTGGTAAGTGAAACACATTCATTATGTAATATGAAAATATGTAAATAATTAAAATATTATTAAGAATGTAATCTACCATAGAATTTAATGAATAAAAATTTCAATTTTAAAAATATAAAAAAAACATGTAATAATAAGAAGAATAAATCAGAACCAATAATGATAAAACAAAAACTCATTCGAGACACACATATATATATGAAACCATTAAATTTTTTATGAGACACCAAAATTAGATAAAATACCAATTCGGATATTAGTTCATTCTTTTGGACCATGATTGTGTTTTATAAGTGAAATTTTAGAGGATTTGGGATGGATGACATTCAGGGAAGATATTGGTGGAGGAGATTCATCATATAATCCAAAAACATCTCCCGTGATATGAAGAGATCATCCAAATCATATATAGAATAGAGAGTGTATCCTTACTAAACTAGACTAGATAATAATAGAATATTTCTGATCTTAAACCAAATCAAATAAATATATAGAGTTAAAGTTTATCTTAATATTAGAGGATGTTCAATGTAATGAAATTTCTTTAAGAATCTTGAGATTCTTCTGGGAATGGATCTTAGTGGTATTGATGATCTCTTTAAAAATTTGAGATGTGGCATCATATCAATCAGATATAGTTGGTCCTATTGTATATTATTAATGTTACTGAGACAGAATATCCACAGAAATATCAATTCACTTATCCATTAATTTTTTTTAATATATATGGGTTTGGAAACAATTCCACATCCCATAATGGAAATTAGAAAAATATTTATTGAAATATCCATTATTACCACATTTAAGGACAAAATTCTTCAACACATAAATATTATTAATAGGATAACCAAATAAAATTATTGTTAGAGTATAAATTGGGGGAACAACTTTAATTTCATTACTAGTAGTGGGAATACTATGCACTCTATACATAGAAAAATAATCTTATTCTTCTAAAAAATAAGATTATGAAAACATGTGGTTCATAACTTGCAGAAAAGGGTTACAAAACATTTCACCCAACATTAATTTTTTTTTCAATTATTCATCTTTTTTTCTTTACCCATCCGTAAAAAAAACAATATCCTTTTCACTTTAATTGAAGCATCCTGAATTATTGAAACATTTTCATTATGAGATATATTGATATAATTATGATATTTAATTAATATTTATAATTATTCTAAACGAGTTTATCTGAATATCTATAATTTTAGTAATCGTGTTTTTTTGATGATATGTTAACATATCCCTAGAGATGAGTTACACTACATACGAGCTATTACAATAGTTAAAGTGTCAACTGCCTGAGACAAAGCATCCTTATTTGATTCCATCTTATATTTGTTCAGATATCTCTTTCTTCGAGTTTCTATAGTTTATTACACTAAAATATTTTTAATATTTAATGGATTTAATACCATAAACTGATCAACATCTCTTTTGGGGACTAGTTTTTCATGAAGAGGTATTACCTCTAACTGGTTCTCGATCAACTGACTTGTCAAAAAAATTCATTAGTTATTACCTATTAATAACATCTACCCAATTTTTCATAAGTATAATCTCCTTATATTATCGGAATATTAGAACTAATATAATGTGAATAAATATGTTAAAAAAATTGAAGATTACTTCTTCACTACGTTCATCATCTAAAGGATAATTTTCATCAACTTATTGATTTTAATCAATATGTGGTACTTCTATGTCATTGGGTGGTTCTCAAGATTATAACCTCAATTTTAGTTTTTAACATTAAAATTGGATTCATATCCTTCAACCATGTATCTTTTATCATCAATAATTGTATTCATGTTGATAAAAATAACAGGGTGTCTCATGTTTTGTTTAATTGATTCATGAGGTAGTGAAATTTTAAAAATATGGATAGTTGTAGACCTAGTAGAGATTGTCTTTTCATGGTCAATAATCACTATCATAGTAAAGAATTTATCAATGAATTTTTGAGATGTAGGTTCATGTAGAATAGATCATTATTCATTTTTAATAATTGGTGTGTCAAACACCTGATTTGTTCTCCAGTGAACATATATAATTTTTTCATCCTTGGTTTGACTTTTATCCTAAATGAAAAATTGAACACTTTTGTATCTATCAGAAAGATTTTAATTATATGAATTTATTTCAAATCCACACTATTATGTTTTTATCATAATGGTGTTGGTATACTTGAGGTATCATGTGGTGAAACATTAGTAAGAAAATTTACATGAGAAAACTCCCCCTAAACATTAACTCATTAAAACTCTATCTTATCCTCTTTACCAACTAGAAATAGTAAACTCCTCGATAAACTCCAAAAGAATCCACTACAGTTTAATACACTATAACTAGAATTTATTATACCATGACATTGAGTTATTTTATTCTCACCATGACATGGGTACATGCATTAATGAAAATCAATGCTAACAATCATCAATAATGGTAAAATTTTACCAATTTATTCCTAATGTGGAACATGCACATAATTACATATTGTTCCATGTTTATAGGATTTTATATCATGAAAAGATACAAAATATAACAACATGAAATATGTTTTTTCTCAAAATCTTAATTTCACTGGGCAATTAAATATCGAATAAATTTCATAAGAACCATTATTTTATGTTTTTTCATTCATAGGTGTCCCCTCTATATTAGGATTTCCAATTATATAATTTATTTTATTTAGAGGATTCACATAATTTATTAGAGAAAAAGTGGTGTTGATATTAGAAAGAACTGGAAGAGGGTATCAAAACACCTCAACCACTACTAGAGAAGATATCATAAATTATTTTTTGTTCACTATCATAGTTACAAGATACTCAATATCACCACAGTGAAACAATAGTGTTTCATAAAACTATTTATCCACTTTCTAAATAATTAACTTCTCTCATTTCTCAAAAAATAAAAAATCCAATAGTTTATTATTGATAACTTTTTTGAGGAACATGTATGTTTCATCCAACAAGATAAATTCAACATATCATACTTTCATTACACTTCTGATGGACCTTGGGTTCTTGATACAAAAATACATAGTAATTTACATTCTCTTAGTTTTTATGACTATCAATGATGTTTTTTAAGGATTGAAGGTTTAAAGAAGAAAGGGAAGGATGGTAAGTATATGAATCCCTAAAAGATCATGAAGGGTTAACATGTATTATTGGATTTTTTATTCATTTTAAAGTAACAGAAGAGCCACATTGTGTGATATGTAAAGAAATCATGATGAAACTATCATATGTGTCATATTATGATGTGAATAATAATTAAAATGATGATACTAAATCTATAATTAAATAAATAAAATTGAAATTTACTATATATAAATAAATTACCATTAGTCTAAGAAACATGTAAAATAAAATTTAACTAAAATAAATAACAATTAATATTTTATAAAATAAAATATTTTTATAGGAAATGTTTTTGAAATTATATCTACAAAGTGATTTTCCATAAAAATAAAATCTAAGTATTTATATCCCTTTTTCGTGGTCTCTTTATAAAGGATTTATTTTACAATATTTTATTTATTCAATAAATGCTTATCATGTTTTTGTATATATTTTTTGCACTTGTGTTATCATTATTGATTGAAACAAAACTATAATTGAACCTAAAATCCATAAGTTTTTGCTTCATCTATAACACTTTTACACAACAACATCCATCTATAATATATTCAGCTTCAGTTGTTGACAATGCTTTAGTGTGTTTTTCATACTAGACCATGATAATAAGGATCTAACATGAAAATGAAAAAATTTCCCAATGTAATTCCCATTTCTAGTATACACCAACCAAATTTTAGTATCTTAATATGATGTTATAAAAAATATATGGTTTGTATAAATTGTTTTTAAGGAGAAATAGTTACATTCAAAAAAAAATTTGTTTATGAATCATTTAAATGATATTTATCAGCATTTATTTGAAATATAACCCAAATAAATACTGAAAAAATAATTTATGGCCTACTTTTAGTATTATATAATATAATTCTAATGATTTCCCAATATAAATTATTTTCAATTAGTTTATATGCACTATCAAAGTCATGTGTACTATTGTAACTTACTATAGTTGATTAGATCTAACTTTTTTCGAGAACAAAATTTTTAATTAATTCCTGAATGTATTTTATATATTTTAAAAAATTACATAATATTCTAGATATATATTTATATGAATGAAATATTTAAAATCATCCATCATGATCACTTGAAATTAATTTTTTGTAAATTTTAAAAAATAAATTCACAAATTTTTGTCTGTTGATCAGAAAAAAAACATTATCTACATATATTTTCATAATAAAATAGAAACTAGATGATATGTTTTTGGAATGATTGGGATATTCTTATGAAAAATTAAAATTAGTTGATAATATAAGATATAGTAATATTTCATAACATTCTCAATGAACTTTTTGATGTCTATAGAGAAATTTAGGAAGATTAAAAATTGATTTTTGATAATGAGGGTCTTGAAAACTAAGATGTTTTCCAACATAAAAATACCCAATTAAAAATAAAATAATAAATACTTATTTAAAATCTATTTAATATTATTTCATGTTCATATGAGACACATACTCTATAAGGATTCTGATTGCTTCTAAACAAACTGTAAAGTAAAACATATCTTCATAATCTATTACATTTTGCTGGTTATAACATTCTACAACTAACCAATAAATATTTATATTAATCACACATTGATCATTCTATTTGTTCTATAATACCCATATATTTCCAATAATGCAATGTTCATAGGGGTAATCTACTAAATCTCATACCATATTAATCTTAAACTGATTTAACTATTATTGCACTACAAAAATCCAACTCTCATTGGTCACACTTTCTTCTGCATTTTAGTTTCTAGTGGATATAAATTCTTGGATAATTCATCAATATTTCTTCTTTTCTTCTGATACTAAATACTTTTTATATACATCCTATAATTATTTATAGATTATTTTCTATAAGGCTTCAAGATATTCTGGGTAAAGCGATTTTGGGTTCACTCGTATCAACCCCTGTAGTTTGTAGTTCACCAATATCATGTTCCAAATCATCATCTTTTTTGTTAAGAAGAGTTT
This sequence comes from Viscum album, assembly GCA_963277665.1. Lineage (NCBI taxonomy): Eukaryota > Viridiplantae > Streptophyta > Magnoliopsida > Santalales > Viscaceae > Viscum > Viscum album. Next base: position 1,791,881,976 of record OY728146.1, read on the forward strand.
TAGGTATTAGAACATAATGATAAATACTCAACTCATTAACTGCAGTCATTTTTTATTGAATGTACCATTTCATTAAATTTAACTATGTTTGACTATTCAACAATATGTGACCTTTTGTTGAGAAATATATAGGCATTGAAACTAGTAGAATAATCTTATTATATTCCTTAATCAAAATTTGGATCATAAGTACAATGATTATCTTTTTTGTTCAAGATATAATCCTTGCATCCTAACAATTTAAATTTTCCTAACTTTTTCAATTATTCCATAATTTATAGGATAATTTCATTATGATAGACCATATTAGAAAACTATTAATAATTTTTTAATTTATAGCTTCATCTAGAAAATTATTGAGCGTACAATATTCACATAACATTGTTCTAAAAAAATACATGTTAGGTTTTATTCACCCTTTTTGTAACACTATTCTATTTAGGTGTCGTATAGGTAGGAAAGGTATGTTAAATACCATATTCTGGTCAAAATAATATAATTTCATGATTATAAAGATATATTCATTAGTCATTCAATAAAGTCATAGTTCTGAAATATTTTCTATTTTTAAATATTTATAAACATTTATAAAAAACAACATGACTCATTTTTTAGTCTCAAAAAGTAATCCTAGGTTAATATTGAAAAATTATCATAAAAACATAAAAAGGAATTTTTTACAAGACCTTTTATTCTAGTAGGATTAAACATATCCATATGGATATTATATATGGATCTATAAGTGGAAGTGTATTTAATTATTTTAAAATTTTATTTCTATTTCATTCAAATTTTAAATGAATCACATTGTTCATTATAATCATATTTAATTATTTGAAAATCAGAGAGAATTGTTTTTGGATAAATTTCTCAGGGAATTGAAATTAAAATTTACATGAATTATATTCTAGATCCATGATTAATTTACATCATCATTAAAAAAATTACTTTCATCCAATATAAATAATTAGCTTCCTCACTGTAGAAATTATTTTTTCATGGTTCTAAAAACATTATAAATTTTTCATCGAAGGCTGAGTATGAATTTATAAGAAAATCAACCACATTGCCATTATCAAAATGTTTAGAATGAGTTATCAATTTTTTCATTAAGCATTAAACATAGCGTAATTTTTTTGATGAGGATAGATTGTTGGTTTCTAAAAGATCTAATTCCAATGATATTTCATTTTTTATGGCCACTAAATGTTGAATAGCCTTTATAAACCATAAATAATCAGTGATTATTGGGAAAATCCCCACTATTGTGACTTTAATAGTTATATTAACTAAAAATTTGCATTTATATTTCGGTTGATAGTTCCCTAAAACAACAATTCAAACAATATGATTATTAGGTACTAAAATTCTCATGGATCTGGGTATGTTAGCTACAAAATTTTGGGAACCAAAATATATATTAATATTTCAAAATTAGAGGTGTAATTTTTTATTTTTATAGAAATAACGATTTCATTCAAATAATTTATAGATTTATAATATAATTAATTTCCAAAATAATCATTAATTATAAAATAAAAAATTTTAATACTACAATTTTTTTTGGAAGGTGTAAAATAATTTTTATAATTCATGGGGTTTTCACTCTTATTTAATACACTCTATTCATCTATAATAAGAGGGTTTTACTTTAGTTTTTATTTATATAATCCTCCGCCTTTTAAAAAAACACGTAACATTAATATGATCTGGAACATTGTTTTTTAAACTATCAATTTTTACTCTATTTTCAACACATGATGAAAATATATTTTTTCCAAAAAAAATTTCAAATCTAAAAATTCATTAATCATCTAATCTTAATAATTAAATATATAATTATAAGAATATCTATGGGTTTTTTATTCTTATTTATGATTTCATACATAGTTTTTAACAAGGTAAAATTTTCATTTAATTCATCATATAAAATATTTTAATTTTCAAACTCATAATTATTATCAAACGTATAATAGGAGTGTAACTAATCTAAATGTGTAATACAACACATATTTTCTTGCTGATTATACGATTTATGGTCTGTATAAAAATATGTATTATCACAAGAATTGTTATAGTTTATCCATGCAGATTTTATATTCATCATGTTTTTTTATTGTATCAGAACTTCTAGAATTTATTTTTCTCAAATTTATTTTTTTCTTCATGTTTATGGTAGTTTGTCCTGATGTTTTGAAGACTTGTGAATTCATATCATCGAACTTATTTGGAGTTCCCATAATGTTTCTTGAAATTATTATAGAGTTTATTAAAACAAATTCTCTCTTTATAAATCATATTAAACTATATAGAAATATAATAAATATAAATATTTAAATTATAACTACTTTATTATCATCATATTAATAACCTATTTGAATATTTTATCGTTTATATTCATCTCTTTTGTTTGAATATTTTGAAGAATAATTCTATTTTTAATGTGTTTTGTGTTATCATTTATCATCTTCCATTTATGTATCATAAATTATTATACTTCTAATGAGATCCATTATTTTAACATATTTTACCTTTATATATTTTCTAGTGGATATTGATATTACACTACAAATTATTAGTAGAATTATGAGAATTTTTAAATCTTAATCTTGTTCAGTGATTTGAGATCCTAAGACTAAAACATTATTTTACACCTCGGTAATAATTCCATTTAGATAAATGATATATTCAAATTTTAGTATTATAAATTTATATAACACAATATTAAAATTATAATAACTTAGAGATTGAAAATTATTTATACCATCATTGTAATCTATAGGTAAAATTCTTTATTTTATGGGCTCTCTAACATTTTGACACATAGTAAAACTCATCTCAACCTAGTCCAAAAATAATTGCATACCTTTTTAATGTTAAAATTGTATCCATATATTCTATTAGTAGACCATGTTTCTAGTTGAATATTTGTAATTTCATACAACTTAAAGTATTTGAGACATTTTTTAAGAAAATATTAATTATATAGACAATCATTAATTAAATATAGCAACGTTAATTATCAGTATTAAAATAAGTAAATATAACTATTGACATACCTTATTTGTTATCATCTATAAGAACAATTTAAAAAAATAAATTTTGAACTCAAACATTGATATATATGAAATACTTATTCATTTGTTCTAATTCCAATTAAAATCCTATATTATATATATACAATGACACTAGAGGGGGTTAAATTGAGTTCTTCAAAAAATTGTTACATTAAAACCACCCCCTTCATGGTATGTGGGTTCTATAATTTTCCTTCCCAAGAATATGCTTTGTAAAATAAAATCACAATTGAAAAAAGATAAACTGTAATATATTAATATTGGTTTGGATAAAATAAATCACTTAGTACACTCCCCCAACACTCTACTCTATATGTATAGTGGTTTTCATTATATTATCTCTTTTCTGAGATCTCGAATGTGAGTGAAAGTATTTATTAGTTTTTAAAAAGGTGTAAGTGGTTTAAAAAGTTATATCTCACTAAAAAGAATAACAACATCTTATAAAATATCAATTACATTGTGTTTAAATAGAAAAAAATACCATTAAATGATTTTGGGAAAACTGTGCCACATATACATGCAACCAGTAACTGGAAAAGTGTGAAGAAACCTCCTAAGAAGATAAGGTTCTTTACCATTAAGAATAATAAGTTCATTTATTGAAAATGATGATAATTTAATAAATATAGCAGTAGAATATATTCATGTGTTATATATTATAATAACATTTATAAGATGTGTCCTTTCATTCTAATTTACACTTATTCCATTTTTTCATACAACATAAACGTATTCTATTCACATGCTCTCTTTTAAATTTTAACATATGTACTTTTGTTAATCATAATAGTCTAGTGAAAATTTTTATTAAAAAGACTACGAGATAGGTTTTCAATGGTGTGTGTCCTTATCTTCCAAATACATGATAAACTATTGCGGTCTAGATCATATAAATATTTTTTATCAGATCATTATAATAATACTAAAAAGTCACATTATCCAAAATGATCTTTCTGTATTTATACATATTCTATTATAAAAAAATATAAGAATGATTTAATTTGATGAGTTATCACAACAATTATAAGCGTATAATAATATTGGAATATAGGATGGGATAATTTTCATAGGATAAAGATTTGATAGCACTGTTCTCATAATATGATTCATATAGAATTATTATAAAAAACACTTTAGATCATTGAATTCTACATTTCATGGGATAAATAATATTCATTTACTATTTAATTTGTTATTTATTATTCATAAGATAATATATTACTAAAATATAATAATTTAATTCTACAAATTACATTAATGTTCATAATACAATATACCTATTAATTCCCTCTTCAAATGACAAAAATTTCAATTTAATTTCTATCTTACAAATATCTAATATTGAATAGTTGAAGATAATATTATTTATCCATAAGATGATTTACTTACATACTAATATAAACTTTCTATATAGATCTTATATAAGATAAAAACCATTAGAACATATTCATGAATTCAACATATGATAGAAATTCATTTGTATGATAATTATGTAACGTAGAATTTAAGCTTTTAGCATAGAATATATTTCTTTAACTAGTGGCTTAATTCTAGCTGAAGAAATATATTTTCAGTCGCATATGAAATACTACTTTAGAATTTATATATAAAATATATTATAATATTTATGTACATATAGATATATGGTTATGAGACACTTATGAAAAAAATTTAGTAGATAAAGATATATTTTATGAATCATAAAACACATAAACAATAGAGATATATTGCAACAACACTAGCCTATCCAAAATCAGTAACCACCATAGTGATTTTTTCCACCCCAAAAATTTATCTAAATGTTGAATATATTACTAGTCAAACCTATTATAGCATGTGGGAAATGTTCAGGATATATAAGAGATGTTTCATTTCCCTCAAGGAAATTAAATAGAAAATGTAAATGGTTTTGGGAGACATCGGTGGTAGCAAGGTAGATGATTTTGATATGGAAAAAATCATTACATAGAGTTTCCTACAGTAGTACGACCAAAGATAATTTAGAGTATTATCTTAATTTTATATAAAATAGATTATGTATTAATACACATTAGAACATTTTAATATTCAATTCAAAAATTTTATGTTTTTGAATTAGAAATATATCTATAGAGTGTTTAAATAATAATTTTCATCTAATCTAATACGATTTCAAGGTGGGTTAGTGAATCTTTTTTATATACTTTAGGTGGAAATTGATTTATGTTGACCATCTTGGGAGTCAATCATCATTTATATAAAACAATATGATATCATTCATTACATGTAATAGTTATATTCAATATAATTTGTTATATATTTTTATTGGAATTATGTTTTCATAATTTATATGTGAGGTGATCATGTTATTTTTAATTCCTGGTGTGATAAAAAATATTTGTATTCTATCAAGTATAAATTATCCAATTATATATTTTTTCTATGGTTTCATTAATATTTTATATTCTATATTTCTTAAATATATATTTTTTGATTTTTTCTTATGGGTTTGTAGTTTTACCACATATCCATGGGATTAAATGAAACACTCATGATTCAAATTTAACAATATTTTCATTCAGGAGGAATAATAACATAATTCGCATAACTTTATTCATGAAAATGATAAAAATCAAAATTTATAATTTTTATTAATTTAAAATTATGAGATGAATTCAACTATTTAATTAGTGATTTCTAATTATCTGAAGGTGAATTATTCATATTTTTAGATACCATTATTTTTTGTGTGAATAGTTAAAATATTGTTTTTAAAAAAACTAGAACTTTTATGATGTTAGAATTATATAAGAATCACATAGATATTTACTAAATAATTGAGGAAAAATATATATTTTATAAGATGTATAATTCATATAAAAATCTAATTTTTACTTATAAATAAATTCTTATCTTTTGGGGAATCTAAATTATGTTTTTGTTTGAATAAGATTTTTTTAGTTATTCTATTTAAATAAATTATTTATAATAGTCCATTATGTTTTATTGTTTTTTAAAATAAATAATAGTTCTAATTTTATTTTATGTAATCAAATTATTTCCATTATAACCACCACTATAAATTATCTTGTTGTAAAATATTTTTATACCAAATATTGATTTTTTCTTTAATATGTTTTCATTGAATTCTTCACACCTATATCAAATTTAATTTATACCTCTAAAAAGTTAATATTTTAAAATATAATATATATTTTTAATAAAATTAATTAAAATTATTTAAAAATATTTACTTCAATTTTTCTCATAATTAAAATTAAAAATAGTAAAAAAAACATCATAGTGACTATGATTAAAATAGATTTACAGGGGGGTTAAAGTAACTAATCAAGGTGGAAATGGAATTTAATCATTTCCAATCATGTTTGGTTGGGTTTATTTACAAATTAATAATATCATGTTTTATTATTTTAAAAATATTTTTCATTTACAAATGAAAAATAAATAATATAATTAAAATATTTTATGTAATCCCTCATGTGTCATTTAACTCACCTATAAAAGGGGGGATCTTATCTGATCTTGTTCACACCTATTGAGCCACTTAACTCATAAAATATCTACAATGATAAATTCAAAATAATCATCCCCACTACTTATAGGATCTTTTATTAATAATGGGGAAAAAACTATAATGATTAAGGGCTATGCCAAATGTGGTTTTCTGAAGTATAAGTTCAACTTTTAAAGGACTATTTTTCTTTTCTTTCTTCTTATAACTTATTAAAATTTTACATAAACATGATAATATAATCGAATTATTTTCATAAATACACATAAATTTTATTATTTTAACTGATCATTAAATATTTATCTTCTATCTATCAAATAGAAAATAAAAACATCACACCTCCATAAGAACAACTTATTGTCTCCATATAATGGGGTAATTAATTATTCATCACTCCTTTAAATGGATGGTTATATATATGGAATTAATTAATATATATTATATTTATCACATATTTTCTTTTCATAAAATATAATATGTGATTTACCATCTTATTATTAAATGACTTAGAAAAAGATAATCACGGTCATGCATACATGTAGACTGCCACCTCCATGAACTGATGTGATAATTTATTCATGTATTCCTTTAAAAAAAATTATAATTATTTATATAATTAATATATATCTATATATGTATATAATATTTATATAATGATTAAAATTCGGTAGATGATGGGTCCATTATCAATATGTATGAACCAGAACTACCTAACAAAAACAAATATAAAAAAAGAAATAGCAAAAACTAGGAAATTGAAATTTTAATAAATAATTGGTAATAATCTAGTATTTGAATAATATTAGTAGATCATATAGGATATTTTAATTTTAGGATGCATTGGATTTCGATGATATTAATTTGGTTGCTCAACTTGTCTTCAACAATCCTCCTATGAACATATTCAAAGCGCTCATCGACTCCTAGGGACTTAGCCGAATAGTGGCTGTTTCTGATTTCACTAGTGTTGCATTTGGCATCCAATTCTCTTCATTTAATGATTTTTTAAGGACTTAGGATTTGGATTATCATTTGAATAGATCGTGGGGATTCACCCTCTCTTGCTGGTATTCGGACCATCACTATGGTAGAAAAACCACATTTGCGGCCATCTGGGTTAGCATGTCGAGGTTACAGTTACATTTCCACAATCAAGACATATTGAAATCAATGGGAACTTCATTGGGTTTATTTCTTTTCTATTATGAAGATACATCTTATGAAATATCTACAGCTTTCATGAGAATCTGTGTGAAAATGGATAACTTTTCAAAGCTCCCAAAGAAGATGCTGTTGAGGTTCATGGATGGTCGACAGTGGTAGCAGAGACACCATTTAAAATCTATTCTGAGGTTCTTTCTACCGTGTGTCCTATATGGTCATTTGAAAGGGTTTGTATAAAAAGTAGATCTGATGTGGGATCTAGCTCGGGGCGACTTGATGACCAGTGTAGTGATTCAGGGGGTTGGGGTCATCGGGGCCGGTGGCAGAGAAGGAGAAGATGGTGACTTTTGTGGAGGTGGGATCAAATTAAAATTCAAGTGATGGTCCCCACATGCACGTTTCATCATAGGATGCAATATTATAGATGAATCGATTCCTCTATGTACAGAATCTACCTAGAAGAATATGATATTGTTTTCACCGGCACACTACAGGGAATCTGTCATTTTCAATCCAACTCTAATAGATTTTAGGTTGCCTGTAAGATGAGATACTTGAGAATATTCCCTCCATCTCCCTCCTAGGTTTTTATCCCCACCACCCTCCCCATTTCGTATTTTTTCTCAGAATTAAATAGACTTTATACTAAAATCACTCCTCTAAAACTGGTCCCCAACCATCAGTGGGCTCCCTCGACAGGAGTTGTTTCCACCAGGTGTGTTGAATGAGTTGAAGTCTTCAAGGTAGTCCCCTCAGTGAGTGCCCCGGATTTCCATCCTCAATTGGGAATTAGAGACACTTTTGTTGTCTCCTTAATTTCCTTAGTTTTTGTTTCATGAGGACTCGGAAGAGACCATGAAAATGAATCATTCCCCCAAGAAAGGGGTTTCGATTGAGAGACTCCTTATCATACTAACCCTCCCTAAATTGAATGAGTCAGGTATGACCATTAAATTTTTCCCATCATTAGTAGTTGTTCAGAGGACAAGGAGTGTCAATATTAAATGATGACTTTGATTATTTGGAAAGTGAGAGGGATGGGTTCTCCAGCAAAGGGCGTCATCCCAGCAATGGAAGAGAGGAAATCCAAGGAGTATGTGGTAGATATTCTTGAACCAAAATATGGTTCATTCAAACTACCTAAACTAACAAAAAAGATGGGATTTAACTCATACATTAATGGATTTCCAGACAAACATTTTATTTGGATACACTAGAAAAAGTCGGTTAAGGTGGAATTGGTTAACCTTATGGACCTGTGCATACATAAAAAAGTATTCTATAAAGTGGGATAGTTGATGTTTTCTTTTATTTATTCCATTAATAACACTAGCAAGAGATAGGAACTATAGAGCTTCATGAGTTTAGTTTGGACAGATTCTCTCCCATGGCTTGTGGGAAGTGACTTGAACATGATGAATGATCTTTCAAAGATGAAAGGAAGTTCATCAGGTAATATTGGTGGGGGGATACATGTCTTTTGAGACTTCACCTATTCGGTGGGAGTTTTCGACTTGTGTTTCAAAGGCAATCACATTAAATGGTGTAATAAACACCTGGGAACTTGTCGAATATGGAGTCGTCTAGACAGGTGTTTTTCAAATCATCAAGGACTCGATTCCATTAGTCATACGTTAGTCACACATCTCTCCCATACGTTATCCAAACATTATCCACTACTTTTGGAGTTCTATAGGGGCATGTCAGGTTATGGGAATTTTAATTACTCTATTAAATGGAACTAGGAGAGTGATTTCATATCACTAGTTAGAAACTCGTGGGGAGGTGAGGTAGGTGGAAGGGCACTACATAGTCTTACAAAAATTCTTATAAGACTCAAAAATGATACACTTAAATGGATTTCACATAGAACCATCAATGTTTTGTGAGTGAAAAAAAAGAAGATAGATATTGGGAACCTAGAGGATTAATTGAAAATGTCCTAGGATGAGAACATGTTCAAGTTAATCTATGATAGACATGTTTTTATCACATAGAATATTCTAGAAATTGAGAAATATTACAACATGAGATCTATAATAATATGGATGAAAGTGGGAGATATAAACAATGACTATTTTCATGTGTTCCTGAAGGAGAAGAGAAACATGAGATCCAACTTTTGATTAGGTAATGGGGTCTACACGTCAAAAGTTGAGACTACTGGCCTCTTGGATTTAGAACACTTTGGAAGTCACCAGGCTAGGACATTGAGTATAAACTATGAGGATAATCAAGGAGCATAAGAGATAGAGGATTATTGGGAGTGGATTCCATGGATGGTGATAAACTCTGAAAATGAGATTATATTAGCCTTACCAGATGAAGAGTATATTAAGGGTTTATTTCTAGCTATTCCCCATTGTAACGCACCTGGCCCAATGTTTCCATGGTGAATTCTATGTGTCTACATAGGACATGGTGAAATGGTAGGTGGTGTAGGCCATAAATGATTTTTTTTTTCAAGGTGGTGAATTTAGAAAATTGGTGAGTTCATTCAAGGTAGTACTCAATTTGATGTTAAAAGACCCCACTTCTATTGGGAAGTTCAGGCCAATTTCCCATTGCAATGTTTCCTAAAAAATTCTAGCCAATTTCATTGAAAGGTGGATGGGTGGGATCATTCCATGATTATTTTCAAGTGGGAAACATAGGTTTATCAAAGGGAGAATCATATAGGGGGCTGTCAGAATTTCTAGCAAACTTGTAAATGATATTAATAGGATGGTGGTTGGGTCAAATGTCATTTTTGATGTGGATATGAATAAAGCATATGAAAAGATGGAATAGAGTTCTATCATCCAGGTGATGTTTAAATATTTCTTCTAGGAATGGGTTTGTGACCTTTGTTTTTGGTGTAATGCATCCTTGTGTATTTCCATATCCCTTAATGGAAAGTGTTTTGGCTTATTTAAATTAGTTTAGGGTGTTTAGAAAGGTGACCCTTTGTCCCCTTGTCTCTTTAATTTGGCATAGGACTCCCTCTCTTCGAATATTCACATGAGCATGATAAATTGGAAACTTCAACCATTCTTCAGAAGGAGGAAAAGGTAGTCAATCTCACACATGATGTTTGCTGATGACCTTCTTGATTTTTACAAATGGTTGAAGAAGGTCCTCAATCAAACTCATGTGAATTCTCTTGGTCTAATGGTTTTTGAGTGGAAAGAATATTAATGCAGGGAAGGGTGATGTCTTCCTCTCCAACTAGTGCATGGGAAGTCACTGAAGAGCTATTCAAGGGATCTTGGGTTTCCAGAAGAGACTACTTCCTTTGATTTATCTTGGGGTCCCACATTCTTCCAGTCATGTTAAACAAAGTTTTTTTGAAGATATCAGAAATCAGATTCTAGGAAGAATCCAGAACTAGAAAAACAAATTCCTATCCTTTGGGGGATGTTTCACTCGAATTAACGACATTCTTACATCCATTATATTGCATATTTTGGCGATTATCAAACCACCAAAGAGGACTATTTCAAGGATGGATAATGTGATGTTTGCTTTCCCCTGGGATGCCAATCAAGATGGTCGTTTCCATGGGGAGTCTTGGGAGCATTTGGCACGTCTAGTGGAGGAGCATGGCATAGGATTATGTGATAGTATGAAAATAATTCAAGGAATTCATGAAAGACATGCATGGGACATCATAATAGGGAAATCAATGTGGGACTCTTTATTTATGGGTAGATATGGAAATCAATAGAATTAGTGAGGAACTTGAACAGCATCTAGTTTGTATTGGCACAGAGCATGTTAAACAACATAGAAGAGATCTCTGAATCGATTCAGTGGATCATAGGAATATGAGACATTGGTTTTTGAAAAGAAAAATGGGTGGGGGGAAAGCCTGGATTCCCAAACCGCCCTACACCCAATATCTATTTCAAAGAAGAAAGAAATAATCCTTCATTTCTTGAGGTAGTTTTTAATAAGGAACAAAAGGAGGTGTTCGATAGTATATGCTAGGTCAAGGATGAGGATAGATGTTGTTACAAAAATTTGAGTCTGGGAATATTTTCTACCTGATATTTTTGAAGAAGCATACATGTATGGGTTATATTGGAGGAGGGTGTTGGAAATTACTAGGGTAAAGATATCCCAACCAAAATGGTCTACCTTGTTTGGAACATCAAGAAAAAATATTTACCTAATAATGAAAAAATAATGGGGATATGAATTCATGTAGACTCTCTTTTCATCTGTTGTGTGACCTCAAGGAGGGAATCCACTGACCATTTATTTTCTCAATGTGGCTGGGCAGTTGAAGTTTCGTTGCTCTCTTTCCCACATCCAATGATCGATCTTCAACAGCCTCCCTTCCATACAATCATGACCTCATGGCTTCTGGGTGTGGTGAAAAAGAGAATGTAATGTAATTTCCGAGCCATCATCCTTACTTCCATCTATTGGAAAATTTGGTAGGCTAGGAATCATGCATAGTTGGGTTCTCATGTTTCCACTTCATTTCATTTTATAAGGGAATGATATATAATAAATTATATTCTCTCATTGATGAAAGGGTGTTAGAAGTTTCCCTATAATTTTAAACATCATCAAAAGACCCATTTCACTTGGAGGTTCAAGAGGCAGATGGGTTTGTTAGATTCCCCCTTTGACTGGGATGAAACTCAATGTGAACGGTTCTTTTAGAAACAGATTCAGCAAAGGTGGAAGTGTGTTGCGCGATGAATGCAATTATATTATTGTGTCTTTCAGTTCCTTCTATTTCCCAGGTTCTTCCCTGGGGGCGGAGCCTTCAGCACTACTTACCGGTCTATACGTTTAAAGGGAGCGCGGTCTCGAGGTGTCAGAATTTGAGTAAGACTCTGAAATTCTGGTGGTGGTTTTAACCCTTACTACACCAATAGTTTTCCCCCCTAAATGATTACTCATTGATTTAAAGAATACATTATATGTTTCTATGGTTATTTCCATATAATATTTTTCCCTTATATTTTTGAACGCTTTTATTTTAAATAAGTAATTCCAAAATTAAAATGTCATTTTTGTAATGAAATTTTTTCATGATATTTTGAAATTACATTCATTCATGTCAACATCCTTCAGTGAATATTGTGATTTAAATATGATATTATTTAGTGATACCATCCACCAAACTTATCTCTGTTGATTAATATAATTTTTACTGGGGAAATTATTGATATTTATATTGTAGGTTATTTGAATATGGATATTAATTAATTTTTAAGAAATGTTTATTTTATTGTATTGTTTATCCATATGAGGAATGAATTGGAGTTATTAAGTGATTGGTGGGTCCAATAATTACATATCCCCTTGATGCTTATTTAGGTTAGATGAGACAAAATAGGTTAAGTATTTGGCATATGACTTTCCAATTATTTTATAATGTCTCTACATGGGGTATCAATGGTATGTTTCAGAATACTTATATTATGAATTCAATCATTTCTAAACCTGTTATTGATATCCATGTATTTTGTTGAATATATATGTTGTCCATGGAGTTGTTTTATTCCCATTTTATTATTTATTAGGAATTATTTTACCATCAGTTATTTTTACCAAGTTATTCATTACCTTATTTAGTATATAATAGATTAAATTATATGAATTACCTTAATTAGAATATGAGGTCATGGTTTTATTTTGTTTCACCTATAATGTTTACACGTAGTGTAAAATAGATGATCTAAAAGGAAGTGATAGAGTGAATAAAAATGTTCAAAAAAAATTCTATGTTGTGTTTTATTTTTTAATAATATATTTTGAGATTCAATTATATATCATGCTTTCAAATTCCACTAAAAAAATAGATCGTTCAAGATGCAATCACTTGTATATAGTACCAGTGTAATAATATTAAATCTATATCAAGGCTAATAGGTTTGATGTTATTATTGTTGGTATGAGGGGAATATTGTTAGGAAAATTGGGAACTATATTTATGAAATCATATATTAACATTATGATATATTATGTAGATAAGACAATGTATAGTATAACACCATAATGTTTTGGTGAACTATATATTGTGTGATTCTTAGAAAAAATATACTATTTTATAGATAATGGAAGGTGGATGTGTGAATGGAATAAATAATCCTAGGGTTAAAACTTTGAAATGATTATATTTGGTATTAACTCTAGCATCATCGTTTTATGATCAGTGATCATGTGTTAGATGAACTAGATAAGCAAATATCTGGGGGATATGATTTGGTAGACACACATTTTCATTTAAACATATTATAAAATATTTAAAATTATAAATATTATTTTTTTATATTCTTAATGTTAATAATCTTATGATTATGAGATTAGTTGTGAATAAATTTTTAGGTTATATTAAGTGTTTTACAGGTTTAAAAATTATACAATATGATACAGAATTTTGTGATCTAATCAAGTGTATATCATTATTTATAGAGTCTTGGGATAGGAATGTAAATTGTATCAATTAACATAATTTATATAGTTATTTTCATATTATGAAGGAAATGAAGATAGAGTTTGATCTAGTGTTGAAAAAATTATAACATTATTTCTATAGTTATAATAAATTATCACCAATAACTATCGAAATATATATAAATATATGGAACTAAAATACGATGGGATAATTATAAAATATCTCAAGGGACAAAATCCTCAATCATTAAATAGATCCACAAATCCATTTTGGTTTGAGGAATAGATAATTTCCTTAGATAATATATTTCATTATTGGAAATTAATGAAATGGAGAAGGTTTTTTACGAATGCATATAATCACATAGGTTATGTGGATGAATATTGGTCATTAATTCAAGACACTAATGACGTAAAAGAAATAGAGATGACATAGTGGAAGGATTTTATAAAGTTCTTTTCAAAGAAAAATATTTTCATCACAAACATTGAGTTTATATAAAGAGAAATATACATTGTCTTTCAGAACCATGAAAAGAAAAATTCATCTATGTATAAATAAAATATTATAAGGTTGGTAAGGAATGTTTTATACTACATACGTGATCCAAATATTAAGATTGTATATTTAATTTGTTAGATGATGAAAATACTTTAGAGGGAACTAGTCTCCAAATATTCTCATTATATGAAGATATAATATCATGTTCTATCAATACAAAGAAAAAATTCTCAATGTATTTTGAATTTAATGGATGGAAAGATAACAAAAGGATGGTTGAACACATTGGGAATAAATAAAATTACTAAGGGGAAGAAGAGAAGCTATATTTATAACCAATTATACATGTTGAAGGAAACAACCTTATACATAGTTGAATGTAATAGGATTTTACTTCGTATTTAGAGGAAAAGGCCATCATGCTCAAGAATTAAATGGTAAGGGAGAATCCATCAAACTACATTTATATAACATTTTGAATATAGGTAACTATTAAAAAAATTATAAAAACATCATGGTAAATTATCACATTAGAATCGACGGGGATATGGCTATGATTATAAAATAAGTAAAACTAAAGTATATATTTCTAGAGATGTGGTGGTATGTACATTGATTGAATATTTAAAGTTAACTAATGATTTTTTAAATTATGTATCTATAAAATATTTTATATGATTCTAATTTTATAAAAATATTTAATATTTTTAGAACACATAATGAATGGATTTATAAAGCAGGACTTCTAGAGGAAATAGTTTCTAAAAAAACATACCTCATTCATTCCAAATTTTGATACATAGACGTACACTATTAAAAAATTTTGTTATTTTATTTTTGGAAGACTATAGTATTATAATTTGTGAGGATTTTTTTTAAATTATATTTTGGATATTTATTTTCTTTACATGGATATCATGATTTATGATGAAGGTATGGAATTCATTATCCTTATAATAGAGACTTCATCATATCAATCGCCGCTCGGTCAACCCCTATTATCCCTCCTAAAAGATCTTTTGGGAGAATAATAGAAGGAAAAAACTAATAAATGAAAAAGGTAAAATAAGGGTAAAATATCTACTTTTCTATATGGAAAACAATGATTTATTTCTTAAGGGACATTAACCACATCCACCTATAATAAAATTGAGTTATCTATCAAACTCTTCCCTAGGGAAAAACAATATCTATGTATCTATATATTACAGCTATAGTGGGTCTAGTGTAGTTAATGAAATTTCCTTATGATGTTTTTGGAAAGAAATTATTATTCTTATGTGTTTTCCTTGGGGTGATCTAGTTGTGTTAGTGAAAAATAATGATGTGATTATGAGGATGTGTGTTTATTGCAGTGATATAATTCCATTACCATTATGAACATGTATCCCCTAGCACATATTGTTATATTGGTTTATTAACATCATAGAGCTCACCACATTTCATAGATTAATCTTTATTATGGTAATTAAAAATTAAAATTATAGTAGAATGATATTACAAAGACATCATGTATGGATATTATGTTTTTATAGTGATTACTATTGGATTTATTAATTAATCCACTATTTTTTTTTGATATGATGAGTAGAGTGTTCAATAAATAACGTGATAATTTAAATATTGTATTTACTGATGATATCATGTTTTAATTTATCTCTAATAAATATTATGAGAGTAATTTATGAGTCATTATTCAAGATCTTAGTGGAAAAGAGTAATATAGGAAATTTTGGAGGTGTGAATCTAACCTTTAATAAGTTTTGTTTCACAGAAATATTTTCTCTAATGATGCATTATTAGTTAATCATTGAAAGAAAGAAGTAATGAAGTAATACCCAATTATGAAACACATGATAAATGAAAGTAGATTTATTTTATTAGTAAGATATTATATGTGTCCTTTTTCAAAAAAAATCATCACTATAAAACCCATTAAAAATTTTATCTACGATGGGGTTCTATTTTTATAGATTGGGGAATATAAATAATGTTATGTCGAATCAAATAATATGTTGATCAATGAACTGGTGTTGACATTTCCATTAAGAGAAGATTGATTTCTGATATATAGTAAAATGTCAAATAAAAAACATGCATGTCATCTTATTTGGACTAATAATGTTATTTCATATGAATCAAGGATTCTAAAGAACCATGAATAGAATTACCCAACACATAATGTTGATTTATAAATCTTAATTTTTTCAATGAATATATGGAGGAATTGTCTATTTTGGTAAAATGTGAGATATATATGGATAAAAATATGTTGAAATACTTATTTTCATAGAAATTGATCAACATTAGTTGGATTTGATGGATATATCTAGGCAAGGATTATGATTTCACCATAAAGTACTTTCATTGGATAGTAGATAAGGTATATGATGTGTCGATTTAAAAAGATCTTAGAGTTTGGAATAATATGATGATTTATATGGATTCTTTTTTAGAGGCATTGTAATGTTAGATGTACGTATTATTATGAAAGGGAAAACATCACCCTTTTCCCAAATAATTATAAAAACATCCATATTTGAATAGATAATGTAGTTCCTTTACATTGGATATGATTTTAAGAACATCAAAATTAAAAATGAGAGATGTTCATATTTATTTTATGAATATGGTGTGTTGGAATTTGGAAAGGGATTATGTTTTCCATACATATGTGCATTGATGTGAGAATTATTAAATTATACCTATATGTCAAATTTTTCTTGTTTACCCTGGTAGCACCAAATGATTTCAAGATTTGATCGAACCTTTTTAGAGGGATAATATTAAATGGTATATTGCATAAAAATTTTCAATATTCCTGGTTTTTAAATAGGTAGTGTGTTAGAGGTGACATCACAAAGAATCAGTCAACCTCTTCTTATTCCTATATGGAAATATAATAATATTAGTATAGAATTTATCACTAGATGTCAAATGAATCAATGAAATAATGATTTCATATGTGTAATTGTGAATCATCACACCAAGACCACACATTTACTCACTATATGGTAAGATATACCTCTTTAGTTATTTTCATTCCATTATATTAATGATTTTTTGAGACATAATGGTGCACCTATTTTAATTGTATCTAATTGGGATTTTTTGTCTTATCAACATTATAGGAGATTCATAAAAAATATTATGATCCAGATATATAATTGAGATAGTCTATGATCATCATACTTATGGGTAGAATAAAAGTAAAATTATAAACTTATAATAAATTTTGTGTTCCACCTTGAAATTTAAAAATATGAATATTATTTTTGGTAGAATATGTGACACGAGACACTAAGCTAGGAGAGAAATATAACACCATTGGAATTTATGATATATTTGTTCAATATCTTCAATAGCATAAATTACATGAAATATTGATTTAATATTACATTAAATGCAATGCTTAATCTATCTTGGGTTATACTCTACACTCAATTTAGCTTATGCTCCATGCAACGTCAAGTTTAAAGTTAATGTAAAATATTATTAAAATAATATAATTTATTATAATAGTTACCACCTATCCATTTGAATTTTTGTTATTAATATCATTAACTATAATATGAAAATTATGGTTATATATTGATTAATAATTAAAATAATAATCATTTAAAATAAAAAGATGTTTTTTTAGTAAAATTTTATTTTTTTAAATGACGGTTTAGTCACGCTGTGCGTACATAAATTAAAATTAAATTTTTAACTTTTATAAAGGTATTTGAGAATATTAAATTTATTTTTGAAATAATCATATAGATATTTTGAAATGATTAATTTTTGCGGTTTTTCTAAAATATTTACTTTTATATGAATAATGAAGATTACGAAATTTCAAAGGAAAAATACAATTTAATTTCTATTATTTAAAAAGATAATATAAATTTAAAATTAGTTTTAATATAAAATTAGTTCAACTATATATTAATTAATATTTTTTAGACCATTGGAATCATTTTCACTAATATTTTTTTGTAATAAATATTTTGTAAACATTTGGGCATATTCCCTATAAAAACCAGCTTTCACATCATGTAAGTTGGATTCATTTTAAAGTAAATATTTTCCAATTTTTATGAATTGAATTTCTAAAAATTTATTCCCTAATTTAAATAAATTTACTTTTTATTTTTTAATATGGAAAAATTATTTTCTGAACAAAATTATTAGTCAAACCATTACAAAAATCACCATGGTTAATTTAAAAATGGATTTACTTGGGGTTAAAATAAAAATATCATTGAATAAAAATACTTACAAAAATTCCCAACACTTATTAGGTTAACATATTGGGAACTTATTTCATTGAGGATCGATAATTGGATAATTTGGAATCATTTATAATGATAAAACATGGTTATGATTGAATATTTTTAAACAATTACAAGTGTTCCACTAAACATACTTATAAAAGGCCACCACATCTCTTCAATTATTCACAAATTGAAATAAACATATTTTTGGAAATACCTTCCCAAATTACTTCCCAAATTCTATTATATAATCTTATAAGCCTTATCATTTGTATATTTAATCCCTATTAATGATTTTAATCTAATGAGGATACCTCAATAAGAGGTATCGTTCTTCAATGAGATATTTTATTTTAATTCTACCACCACATCTGTAAATTATTATTAAAAAATGATGATATAATCATGTAAATATTATCCATACACTTTAATGTTGTTATAGTAATTTAATGACCCATAAAGACCTATAATTATATCAAATGGTTAATAGAATCATAATTTGTGTGTATAGTAGACAACCACCTCTCTAATAGATGTCATTTATTCTCTATTACCAACTCTGACATTTTTATGGGATTATGGTTATGTATACTATTTATGATATTTATAATATAATTATACTTATTAATTAATTGTTTTATATATTCCATTCATCGCTACATACTATAGGGGATATGATAACATTACTTGTATGTATGACTGACTACCACCTCACAATGTGATGTGATTCTTCTTTCACTAACATTTTACATGGAAGGTGATAATGAAAATTTTAATGATTATTTATGATATAAATGAAATAATTATGTCATTAATGACATATATATCATTATTTAAAGGTAATATATCATTTTATTTCAGACCTTTTTACTGATATAAAGCTTATATAATCATTCGTGTATATGTGGACTACTGCCTTAATAAATGAATGTGACTCTATTTTCATCACCCCATTATATGGATGATATATATATATGTATATGATATAAATTTTTTTATATAATTATAAATATAAAACAATAACATATTACATTAATCATTTTTTAGTGATCACAATAAACTAAAACGTTACTCATGCATGTGTTCGGACTATCATCTACATGATCCTAGTGTACTTCATTTTTCAGAACCGTTTTTAATTATTGGTTTTAAAATTATATTTTAGGTTGTTATAAGATAAATAAATAATATTTATTATTCTATAGTTTATTTAAATATGTAAAATTCACAAGAACTAGATATTTCCACAAAAAACTTGAATGAAACAACAAGGAAATTAACACCCAAATTAATGAAAACAATTAAATTTTATTAATAAATGAGTGATAATATAAGGCCCCAGCCTTAAACATTACTTAATCTTGAGACATTTCTAGAATACACATTGAGGATCTTTTCAGGTTTAGAGTTTCAGAAAAGTAGATCATAAAACATGCATTACATTCCATATTTAAACAAAGTGGTTATATAAAATATAGAATTCATTTTTCCCATCAACAGAAACATATTTAAAATAAAACGTGGATTATTTATTGACACTTACTTGACACTATCATCATATCATGTACCTTTCCCTTGACCTGTGAAAAAACATTTCAAAAACTTGGGTTGAGCATAAAAAGCTCAGTATGGGATATAAAAACATGGAAAGGAAACATGAGTACATGTATACATAAGAATCAATGAAATCATACATTACCCATAAAACATAATCACTTTATCATACCTCATCATTTCATGAATAAATCATAGAAATCATAAGACATAAAGGTAACATGAGGAATCCATAACATTCTTACATAGGGAGTAACCCTCTTGGTTACGTTTGGAATACCCATCATAGTATATTCCCTAAATCTCTTCGGAAAAATATTAACATTCAACCACTTCTCGTTACCCAATGAATTGGAGAGCTATATTGGGCTCACCTGCCCTTAGTTTATCACAGAACCACCCGTCTTCATAATAATTCCCAAGAACCATAACATAATCATATCACATAAAACATGCATAAAGGAAACATAACATTTCCACCTTTCAATCACAATATATAAATACCACACATTGATATAATAAAAACATTATGAAAACCATTTTTAATTCCAAAATAAAATAAAAGTAAAACATAGTATTTATTTTTCATTTTAAAAAAATGTTATGGCTTGTAGAGAAATCCGAAACTCTAATAATGGTCACGGTAGTGGAGAAGTCATTATTGCCACATACGTACAAAAAAACATTCCCTTTTGTCGTTTAGTAGGTGCTTTGTATAAAAAATATTCCTTTTGAATAAATTTAAATGTCAAAGGGGTTTATACACTGTATAAAAGAAATTTGTGTATAAAACATAATATGCCTCAATGAAAGGAGATTGAGATGAAGTCCCTTACCTCGGGTCCGACTTGACTCGATCGTTATTTAATCTCCTGAATAATAAAATTGAGTTAATTTCTACATTCTTAAGAACATTTTTCAAGTTCATTATTACTTTTATATCACATATTACCATGTCATGAACACTATGTAATTATTTAACTTAATAACGGTCGTTTTAACGATCATTGGTAGTTGAGTCAAACATAAACTCTTTATAATTACAAGTTTGTTTATGGGGTAAAATATCCATTATATAAAGAATTATATTCATTATGTAGAAATCATATATATAATATATATCCATTATATACATGCATTTATAGTATTACATAACATTTAGAGTTAAGAAATGAAATGCAATGTTCATGGAGACGGTAAGCCGTATGTACGAATGAACGCTACTTCCATTTCTAATTCATATTTAATGGAATTAAAACATAATGATACATAATTGAATTATAACTTTAGTATGGTATCATATATAATATCATTAAATCTATCCTTTATACGTACCACATATGGTATAAACAAATCAAATCACTTTGAGGGGCGGTAGTCCGCACTTCCTAAAATGAAGATATCGCATTTACCTCTAGACTCAAAACATGATATGGATGTGGCATATACATCCTTAACATTGAAACATGAAAAACATTGCGTAACTGAGATAAACACAGAGGTAAATCCACTCGTTATGCAACTGATCCAACTCTCTCAAGAATTTCATATGGTCCAATGAACCTTGGACTCAGATTTCATTTCTTACCAAATCTCATCACACTTTTCCATGGTGATACTTTGAGAAAAACATGATCACCTACCACAAAAGATAGATCCTTCCTCCTGTTGTCCGCATAACTCTTTTGTCTGCTCTGAGTCATTCTCATGTGTCTCTGTATCATCTGAACTTTTTCTGCCAACTCTTCTACCAATTCTGGTCCCATCAACTTCCATTCACCCACTTCATTCTAGAAAGCTGGATTTCGACACCACTTCCCATATAATGCCTCAAATGGTTCCATCTGTATACTAGAATATAAACTATTATTATAAGAAAAATCAACCAAAGAATGATGCTTGTCCCAACTTCGCTGATAATCCATCAATCAAGCACGTAGAAGATCCTCAAATGTCTGAATTTTTCGTTCTGACTGCTCATCAGATTGAGGATGATAAGTTGTACTAAAATTTAATTCAGTACCCAACGACTTCTGAAGGCCTTTCCAAAAGTTAGTAGTAAACTTGGGATCATGATCAGATATAATGGATAGGGGAACTCCATGAAACCTAACTATCTCTTTAAGATACAATAGAGAAAGTTTATCTAGAGAGAAATTATCTTTAATAGGAAGGAAATGGACAGATTTAGTCAAGCAATCAATAATAACCCAGACTACATTTTTACCTCGAGGTGTCTTCAAAAATCCCACAATGAAGTCCATGGATATGTTTTCCCATTTCCACTCTAGTACTAGAAAAGGCTAAATCATCCCTTTCGGTAACTGCCACTCTACTTTAACCTATTGACAAGTCAAACACTTCATAGTAAAATTAGTAATATCTCTTTTCATTTCGTCCCACTAGTAATACTCCCAAAGATCTCTATAAATCTTAGTACTACCTGTAAAGACCCAAAATTTTAAATAAATCTTGTTTCCGATATTTTATGTGTTATTTTATTTTATTTTTATACTCAACAAAAATGTTTCATTTGATAACATGAGTATAATTAAAATGAGACCGTTGGGTTTAGACGGTTATATGACCATTGGTCAATATGACCGCTGGAAACTAAACGTTTTGATTATTGTCTCTAAATACATGTAATCTTGGTTAATTATTATAGAAAGAAGATTCGATGGCCTCACCCAGTAGACTTGGACCGATCGAAGCCCATTTAACAGAACTTGGGAAGGAGGTAGCACCATTGGGCTTTGCTCTGGACCAAACCCAAGCCGAACTCTATCGTGTGAAGCTAGAACAGAATCGCCTTTGAGAGAAGTTCAAACTAATAGAAATTACTACTCGTGCGATGTTGGCCGATCCTCCCTTAGATTCTCTCACCTTAGCACACCTTACACTTAGGTCCTATGCTGGTGTGATAAGGGGCTATGTAAGGAGACCGTAACTGCCTTGTGTAATCTTTTTTTTTAAATAAAAATTGGGATTTCTTCTTATTATGATGTTTATGAATTTTTAAATGGCCGGATAAATATTTTATGCATATTTTTGATGAATTTTAGAAAAAGGATATTTTCAAAATGTTTATGATAACCTTAAATAATTAAAAATTTGTGATGATTTTCAAAAAATGGTCTTCTACAATTATGTTCAGTACGAAATTTAGATTCTAATAAGATCAACTTGATTTTTGATGAATAGTAAATTATTAATAGTTCTTTTATGATTAGGATTAGTAATGTGTCCAAATGGATTAGTAATCTCACTTAAAGAATGTATTAATATAATCTAGGCACCTTGATTAAGTAATGTGATTCAATAAAATGGTTAAATAACGGGTTCATAAATTATTATTCAAGTATTAGTTTTATTGAGTGAATAGTGTTTTTTAATAAAAAATTAAATTAAAAATATTTAAAAAAATTAATTTTATAAAATGGATTTCATTTTTGAACTCAGAGAACCGATATTATGTTATGGTAATTTTTGGGGATTTTTCTGAAAAAATGAATTTTCAGTGAATAGTGTATTTATTTAAAAAATAAATTAAAAATATTTAGGAAATTATTTTTATAAAATGGAGTTCATTTTTGAAATCAGATCATTGATATTTGATTAAGGTGAAATTTTGGGATCTTTCTGAGAAAGTTGAATTTTCAGTGAATAGTAAAAATACAGTTTTAGGGTTTCGATATGTTTAATGACATCATAACTGTGTCATGATGATATGATGAGGTATTTTAAGGTATGGTCGACCAAAGTGATGAATTATTGTATGGGGGCCCTATGTGGCCTAACTTCATGGGAAATATCTTGGGAGAGCACATGGTTTTGAGAAAACCACTTTTGAGGTGTCCCTTGGCCATTAATGCTTTGTCCCCTCACTTTCTCTATAAATACCAAGACATCCTCTCATATATTTCGACTCCCCACTCTCCCCCAACAAATTTCTGGTCTCATTACCTCCCAAGGAGCCTTCCCAAGGTGCCCTAAAGCCCTCAAGGTCCCAACCATTGAGTTTTAAGAGTTACGTTTTAAGGTAAGGGATCCGATCTTTCTCTTTCTTTTCCAGAAATCACTTTTATGTAATTTATTTTATGCTCCATGTTCTTATGTTAAAGGGTGTTCTTTTATACTCCTCCTACTGCCCTTTTCATGTTCACATAATTATACATCCCCTCTTACTCTCATTATTTTGTTTTATGATGTTTTAAGTGGCGCCGTTAGGCTACCGAAATTTTTGTAACGGATTCTTTCTCCCTTCTCATTTTTCAAGATCTATTATCATGTAAAGTATTTCAAGTTTCTTTTTATTCGGTTGGGGTATGATCTCTAAATTTATAATACTGATATTTTATGATCATATGATGAGAGACCCCATTTGATCTCTTAAATTCAGTTTTTTAAAGTTTAACGTGGCGCCGTTAGGCTGCCGAATTTTTCAGTGGTTCTTCACCCTTCTCGTTTTGATGTTCTACTTTCATGTCAATTCATTCAAGTTCATTTTTGTTATGTTGGGGTATGATCTCTATATCTATCATACTATACTCTTATGTTCATATGATTAGAGACCCTATTTGATCTCGTCAATTCATTTTTGTTGAAGTTTAAGTGACGCCGTTAGGCTACCAAATTTTTAAGGGATTCTTTCACCCTTCTCCTTTTCAAAGTTCTAATTCCATGTCAAGTCTTGAAAGTTCCATTTTATTATGTTGGGGTATGATCTATAAATTTATCATACTTATATTTTCATATCATATGATGATAGACCCCATTTGACCACTTCAATTCAGTTTTTTGATGTTTTAAGTGGCGCCGTTAGGCTGCCGAATTTTTAAGTTGTTCTTCACCCTTCTCATTTTGAAGTTCTACTTTCATGTCAATTATTTCAAGTTCCTTTTTCTTATGTTGGGGTATGATATCTATATCTATAATACTTGACTCTTATGTTCATATGATGAGAGACCATATTTGATATCATCAATTCATTTTTGTTGATGTTGAAGTGACGCCGTTAGGCTGCCGAATTTTTAAGTGATTTTTTCACCCTTCTCCTTTTCAAAGTTCTAATTCCATGTCAAGTCTTTAAAGATAATTTTTATTATGTTGGGGTATGATCTATAAATTTATCATACTGATATTTTATGATAATATGATGAGAGACCCCATTTGATCTCTTCAATTCAGTTTTTTGAAGTTTTAAGTGGCGTCGTTAGGCTGCCGAATTTTTAAGTGGTTCTTCACCCTTCTCGTTTTGAAGTTCTACTTTCATATCAATTCATTCATGTTCCTTTTTGTTATGTTGGGGTATGATCTCTATATCTATAATACTGGACTCTTATGTTCATATGATGAGAGACCCTATTTGATCTCATCAATTCATTTTTGTTAAATTTTAAGTGACACCGTTAGGGTGCCGAATTTTTAAGGGATTCTTTCACCCTTCTCCTTTTCAAAGTTCTAATTCAATGTCAAGTCTTGAAAGTTCTTTTTTATTATGTTGGGGTATGATATCTATATATATCATACTGATATTTTATGGTCATATGATAAGAGACCCTATTTGACATCATCAATTCATTTTTGGTTGAAGTTTATGTAACGCTGTTAGGCTGCCAATTTTTCATAAGAGAAATCTTATTTTTGTCTTCCTTTCATGTTCTTCATTTCATACGGTATATTTTCAAATTTCATTAACATGTTCTTAAATCCCTTATATTATGTCCCTCTACTATTTTATGGGTCATTTATCATTGTTTGACCCATGTCCCCTCTCTTTTCAATGTTTTCTAAAACCTTGTAACGTAGCCGTTGTGCTGCAGAATTTTCATCTCAAAATGCCTCTCTCTTTTTCTAAAAATTACTTCATGTTATTAAGTGAATAATCAATGCTCTTATTTATAAAGGGTTATTCACATATATACAAAAATGTACTATTTTAAATTCTATTATTTACATACATGATACCTTCTTTCCCTTTCTGTGGGTTTAAAGTAACGTAAAGATCATGTCTTTAAAGCAGTTTTTAAAACGTTATGATTATGAAATGAAACCCATTTATTTTATGCTATATGGGTTATTTATGAAATGTTTGATTATGCTATATGTGGATCACATGATAATAAAGTAAAATTTAATGTTGCTCCCTGATTGCGCTCCAATGCATTGGGTAAAAACTTAATCTCTAGAGATGACCATTTTTAACGACACCTTGGTGAATAACCGTGGTAATTTTTAACGACACCTTGGGGGTGGACCTTGGTGAAATGAAACTATTGTCAATATTAAATGTTTTATCCACATATTCAAGTTATGAAAAATGTTATTTTTATTATGATATTCCACATGATTTCTTTCTCATGCTTTAAAGTTCTTTTCATGACATTGTTGATGTATCTCAAGTTCACATGTTAAATGCTTCCCCTTGTTTCCTTTACTGGGCCTTCTGCTCACCCTTTCCTTTGATGTATGTCCCCAGGTTACGACATGCATTAATTAACCTAGGATGAACATAAGGATAATCCTTTCAAGTGTTTAAGAAGAATGTTTTTTTTTGTTTCATGTATTATGTTCCTGGTTTCCAAGAGACTAAACCTTAAAGATCCTCTGTTTTGTAAAATGTAATGAAAGTTTATATGATAAAAAGGTGGGAAGCTATAGTTGGTATCAAAGGATGGTTTAGTTATTTGTGTAAATTAGGATATGAAAACTTTAGGAAGAAGCCTATAGAAAAGTTTATATATAGGAAATCTTCATGGTATTTTGGTGAGTATTGAGTAATGGGTTTCCAAGCAAATACATCTCTGTCTAGATACGAGCAGGTAGAGGTGGCTCTGGCACAGATGTACATAGGGGTAAAAACTAAAAACATTTCTTTGAGCTAGACTCAAACGAGAACTGGTACACGACAATGGGCCTTTCTGCACTCTTGGTTACGACACTCTTGGGGGATATGCTTTGGTAAATTCATAAGCTTAGTATGAACCATTTTTAAAGGAACACAGATAAAATAAAATAAAGATTCACATAAGAATATATGATCATGGATAACCTAGATGGGAACCTAGGGTATCACAAGTTAGGGTATACTTTTCTTCTACAAGTTATCCTTATATGCTTTAAGTTCATTTTCATGATTATTAACTAAGTATTTAAGCCCCTAATTATAGTTTCTTTTCTTAGTTAATGGCGGGAAATGGAAGAACAAGACCCAACAACCAATGTGATAAGAAATGCTACGATTGCCGTATTAATATGACAGAGATGATTAGGGGATTAAAATATGATTATTATTTTGGAAAACGTTCACTATTTTGGGGACCCTATATGATTGAGGAAAATAGATTACTACGGTATTTTCATTGAGGAATATGGTTGACTTATATTATGAAGAATCAATGAATTTATGGTTGACTTATAGTAATTTAGGTTACTTATGGGAATGATTAACCTATCTTGGGTAAAATATGTTTAGGTTAGATACTTTTGTTATAAGATGTTAGGAGTGGTTGATGTTGTTTGGAGATGAACAATGATGTTTATTTTGGAAGACTATGTTATCAAATCCTTCTTGAATTTGGGTTTCAATATTAGTTTAGTTTATTTTGAGGAATTTTAAGGACCGTTATTTATGGAATTGTCTATGATGAACTTTGGGTATTACCATGGAACTTTGAAGATTTAAAAGTAGTTTCCATTCCTATAGGATTCTTCCTTTTTGACGAGTTGTTTAACCTTACCCTTTCTGTTTTTGGGATAATGTTTAAAGATATAAGAAATAGATAGTTAATCTTTTGTGGATTACGTGATTCTCTAGAAGATGATTCTTGTGTTTTGATGAGACCAAGTAGTTTTGAATTCTCCTCGTTTGGAGATAAGATTAGTTTTGGTAGAAACTTATTAAAGGATGAAACACTACATGAAGACAGGTATATTTTATTATGTTTCTATTCTATGTAGTAAATGAATTCCTCAAAATTATGAAAAGGAACATAAAACAAAAACATTGTTGGTTTAAGTTTCCTACTAGGTAATCAAAGACCGTTTCCACACATCCTAAGTTTGGGATTTTCTTATTGTTAACTTTCTCCTAATCATGTTTTCTATCACTCTCCCTCAGAACATGACCCTTTGTTTTCTCCTCTATGTCCATGTTTTCCTACATGGAATCCTAGTGTGGGGTGACCTTTGTACTTTCCTTTCTTTCTTTTAAAGTAATAGTATTACTGACTCCTTTTCCGATGTGGGACTTTCAATGAAATTTCAAAACCCAATTTTAAAAAAATTCTGAGGACGCAATTTCTTAAGGGGGGAAGATTGTAACGAACCAAAATTTTGAATAAATCTTCTTTCCTAAATTTTATGTGTTATTTTATTTTATTTTTATTCTCAACAAAAATGTTTCATTGGATAACATGATTATAATGAAAATGAGACCGTTGGGTTTACACGGTCAATTGACCATTGGTCAATATGACCGCTGGAAACTAAACGATTTGATTACTGTCTCTATATACAAGTAATCTTGGTTAATTATTTTAGAAAGAAGATTCGATGGCCTCACCCAGTAGACTTGGACCGATCAAAGCCCACCTAACAGAACTTGGGAAGGAGGTATCACCATTGGGCTTTGCTCTAGACCAAACCCAAGCTGAACTCCATCGTGTGAAGCTAGAACGGAATTGCCTTTGCGAGAAGTTCAAACTAATAGAAATTACTACTCGTGCGATGTTGGTCGAGCCTCCCTCAGATTATCTCACCTTAGCACACCTTACACTTAGGTCCTATGCTGGTGTGATAAGGGGTTATGTAAGGAGACCGTAACTACATTGTGTAATCCTTTGTTTTAAATAAAAAATGGGATTTCTTCTTATTATGATTTTTATGAATTTTTAAATGACCGGATAAATATAGTATGCATATTTTTGATGAATTTTAGAAAAATGATATTTTAAAAATGTTTATGTTAACGTTAAATAATTAAAAATGTGTAATGATTTTAAAAAAAATGTTCTTCTACAATTATGTTCAGTACGAAATTTAGAGTCTAATAAGATCAACTTGATTTTTGATGAATAGTAAATTATGAATAGTGATTTTATGATTAGAATTAGTAATGGGTCCAAATGGATTAGTAATCTCACTTAAAGAATGTATTAATATAATCCAGGCACCTTGATTAAGTAATGTGATTCAATAAAATGGTTAAATAACAGTTTCATAAATTTATATTCAAGTATTAGTTTTTTCGAGTGAATAGTGTTTTTTAATAAAAAATTAAATTAAAAATATTTAAAAAATTATTTTTATAAAATGGATTTCATTTTTGAACTTAGAGCACCGATATTATGTTATAGTAATTTTTGGGGATTTTTCTGAAAAAATGATTTTTCGGTGAATAGTGTATTTATTTAAAAAATAAAGTAAAAATATTTAGAAAATTATTTTTATAAAATGGAGTTCATTTTTGAAATCAGAGCATTGATATTTGATTAAGGTGAAATTTTGGGATCTCTCTAAGAAAGTTGAATTTTCAGTGAATAGTAAAAATACAGTTTTAGGGTTTCGGTATGTTTAATGACATCATAACTGTGTCATGATGATATCATGAGATATTTTAAGGGATGGTCGACCAAAGTTCATGAATTATTGTATGGGGTCCCCATGTGGCCTAAATTCATGGGAAATATCTTGGGAGAGCACATGGTTTTGAGAAAACCACTTTTGAGGTGTCCCTTGGCCATTAATGCTTTGTCCCCTCACTTTCCCTATAAATACCAAGCCATACTCTCATCTATTTCGACTCCTCACTCTCCCCCAATGATGTTCTGGTCTCATTACCTCCCATGGATCCCTCCCAAGGTTCCCTCAAGCCCTGAAGGTCCCAACCATTGAGTTTTAAGAGTTACGTTTTAAGGTAAGGGATCCGATCTTTCTCTTTTTTTCAAGAAATCTCTTTTATGTAATTTCTTTTATGCTCATTGTTCTTATGAAAAATTGTGTTCTTTTATACTCCTCTTACTGCACTTTTCATGTTCACATAATTAGAGATCCCCTCTTACTCTCATTATTTCGTTTTATGATGTTTTAAGTGGCGCTGTAAGGCTGCCAAAATTTTTGTAACAGATTCTTTCTCCCTTCTCATTTTCAAGATCTATTATCATTTAAAGTATTTAAAGTTCCTTTTTATTATGTTGGGGTATGATCACTAAATTTATCATACTGATCTTTTATGATCATATGATAAGAGACCCTATTTTATCTCTTCAATTCAGTTTTTTGATGTTTTAAGTGGCACCGTTAGGCTGCCGAATTTTTAAGCGGTTATTCACCCTTCTCGTTTTGAAGTTCTACTTTCATGTCAATTCATTCAAGTTCCTTTTAGTTATGCTGGGTTATGATCTCTATATCTATCATACAAGACTCTTATTTTCATATGATGAGAGACCCTATTTGATCTCATCAATTCATTTTTTGTTGAAGTTTAAGTGACGCCGTTAGGCTGCCAAATTTTTAAGGGATTCATTCACCCTTCTCCGTTTCAAAGTTCTAATTCCATGTCATGTCTTGAAAGTTCCTTTTTATTATGTTGGGGTATGATCTCTAAATTTATCATACTGATCTTTTATGATAATATGATGAGAGATTTCATTTGACCTCTTCATTTCAGTTTTTTGAAGTTTTAAGTGGCGCCGTTAGGCTGCCGAATTTTTAAGTGGTTCTTCACCCTTCTCGTTTTGAAGTTCTACTTTCATGTCAATTCTTTCAAGTTCCTTTTTGTTATGTTGGGGTATGATATCTATATATATCATACTTTACTCTTATTTTCATATGATGAGAGACCATATTTGATCTCATCAATTCATTTTTGTTGAATTTTAAGTGACGTCGTTAGGCTACCGAATTTTTAAGGGATTCTTTCACCCTTCTCCTTTTCAAAGTTCTAATTCAATGTCAAGTCTTGCAAGTTCCTTTTTATTATTTTGGGGTATGATATCAAAATTTATCATACTCATATTTTATGATCATATGATGTGAGACCCCATTTGATCTTTTCAATTCAGTTTTTTGATGTTTTATGTGGTGCCGTTAGGCTGCCGAATTTTTAAGTGGTTCTTCACCCTTCTGGTTTTGAAGTTCTACTTTCATGTAAATTTTTTCAAGTTCTTTTTTGTTTTGTTGGGTTATGATCTCTATATCTATCATACTGTACTCTTATTTTCATATGATGAGAGAACCTATTTGATCTCATCAATTCATTTTTTTTTATTTTTAAGTGACGCCGTCAGGCTGCCGAATTTTTAAGGGATTCTTTCACCCTTCTCCTTTTCAAAATTCTACTTCCATGTCAAGTCTTGCAAGTTCATATTATTATGTTGGGGTATAATCTCTATATCTATCATACTTATATTTTATGTTCATATGATAAGAGACCCTATTTGACATCATCAATTCATTTTTGGTTGAATTTTATGTAACACTGTTAGGCTGCCGAATTTTCATAAGAGAAATCTTATTTTTGTCTTCCTTTCATATTCTTCATTTCATATGGTATATTTTCAAATTTAACTACCATGTTCGTAAATCCCTTATATTCTGTCCCTCTACTGTTTTATGGGTCATTTATCATTGTTTGACCAATGTCCCCTATCTTTCCAACATTTTCTAAAACCTTGTAACATAGCCGTTGTGCTGCAGAATTTTCGTCTCAAAATGCCTCTCTCTTTTTCTCAAAATTTTTTCATGTTATTATTTGAATACTCAAAGATATTATTTCTACAGGGTTATTCACATATATAAAAAATATCCTCTTTTAAATTCTGGTATTTACATACATGATACCTGCTTTCCCTTTCCGTGGGTTTAAAGTAACGTAAAGATCATGTCATTAAAGTAGCTTTTCAAACATTATTATTATGAAATGAAACCCATTTATTTTATGCTATATGGTTTATTTATGAAATGTTTGATGATGATATATGTGGATCACATGATAATAAAGGCAAATTTAAGGGTGCACCCTGATAGCACTCCAATGCATTGGGTAAAGACTTAATCTCTAGAGATGACCATTTTTAACGACGCCTTGGTGAATAACCTTGGAAATTTTTAACGACACCTTGGGGATGGACCTTGGTGAAACGAAACGATTGTCAATATTAAATGTTGTAGCCACATATTCAAGTTATGAAAAATGTTATTTTTATTATTATATGCCACATGATTTCTTTCCCATGCCTTAATGTTCTTTTCATGACATTGTTGATGTATCTCAAGTTCACATGTTAAATGCTTCCCCTTATTTCCCTTACTGGGCCTTCTGCTCACCCTTTCCTTTGATGTATGTCCCCAGGTTATGAGATACAGTAATGAACCTAGGATGAACATAAGGGAATCCATTCAAGTGTTTAAGAAGAATGTTTTTTTTGTTTCATGTATTATTTTCCTGGTTTCCAAGAGACTAAACCTTAAAAATCCTCGGTTTTGTAAAATGTAATGAAAGTTTATGTGATAAAAAGGCAGGATGCTATACTGCCTGGATGAACTGAAAACGGAGAACTATGAGCTTCACATAACAACTCTATCTTAAACTGTGAATCACAAGGCACACACAATATATTCCCGAATCTCAAAACACAATCATTATAAATGTTGAATTCAGGAAACATACCCTTCTGAACCAGCTCTACCTTTTTATTCAACTCGATTTCTTGCTTCTGTGCTTGCTTAATTCTATCTGATAGAGAATCTTTCACTGATACCTGAAACATAACAGAAGGACATCCTGCACTAACAACTTCTATTCCAATGTTCATCAAATCCTTAACCAAAGTATCACATTCCAAACGCAACATTTTTAATGATGAATTACTTTTCCGACTAAAAGCATCAACCACTTTATTTTCTTTTCCCGGATGGTAATGAATTGTACAATCATAATCCTTGATTAATTATAGCCATCTCCTCTGCCTCGTGATCAATTATTTCTGAGTGAATATATAATTTAATCATTTGTGATCGGTATATATTTTACACTTTACTTCATACAAAAAATGCCTCCAAATTTTTAAAGCAAAAAACAACAGAAGCTAATTCCAAATCATGTGTAGGGTAATTTACCTAATGAGTTTTCCACTGACGTGAATCATAAGAAATTACCTGATCATTCTACATTAGGATGAAACCAATTCCTTTCAATGAAACATCATTGTAGATAACAAACTCCCCATTACTGGAAGTTAGTGCCAAAACTAGAGCATTCAACAATCTTCTTTTTAGTTCCTGAAAGCAATCATCACATTATTTTGTCTAGATAAACTTAACACCCTTAAGAGTTAGCTTAGTCATTGGACTAGATAACCGGAAAAAATTTCTAACAAACCTTCAGTAATAGCCTGCCAAACCATGGAAGCTACGAATCTTAGTTACATTTGTGGGTCTTGGCGATTCATCGACAACCTTTGTTATTGTAGGATTAATAGTTATCACATATTTATAAACAATATGACCAAGGAAAGAAATTTGTTGCAACCAGAACTCATACTTACTAAATTTCCCATACAATTTCTTTTCTTTTAAGGCTTTCAAAATAACCCTTAAATGTCTTTCATGATCCTCTTTAATTTTAGAAAACACCAAAATATCATCAATGAAAACCACCACAAACTTATACAATAACTCATGGAAAATTCTATTCATTATGTCCATGAATATAGCTGGTGCATTTGTTAGCCCAAAAGGCATTACTAAAAATTAATAATGGACATATCTTGTACGAAACGCGTTATTCAGAACATCTTCTTCCTTTACCTTCAAATGATGGTACCCCGATCTCAGGTCAATCTTTTAAGAAAACTAAGCTCCCTGGATCTGATCAAACAAATCATCAATATGAGGAAAAGGATATTTGTTCTTAACAGTTATGTTATTTAAGGCTCTATAATCAATGCAAATTCTCATTGAACCATCTTTTTTTAACAAATAAAATAGAAGTACCCTATGGTGATGTGCTAGGTCGAATGAAACCTTTCTCTAATAAATCTTACAATTGCTCCTTCAACTCTAAAAGTTAAATTTGAGCCATTAGATAAGGGGGTTTTGAAATTGGATTAGCATCAGGAACTAATTCAACAGTAAATTCAGCTTCCAGATCTGGTATTATTCTTGGAAACTCATTAGGAAAAACATCAGGATACTCATTTACCCCTGGCACATCATTAATCTAAATAGTATCATTATTTTCAACAATATGTGAAAGGTAACATTCATTTACATATTTTACAAGTTTCTCAGCCTCTTGATAGGTTATCAACATTAAGGGTTCATTCTTTTACACAAACTGAAATTTGTTTTGAAAAGAAACTTCTTTAGCTCTACAGTTAATCTTAGCATAGTAAATAGAGAGCCAATCCATACCCAGGATAACATCAAACTCTACTAGAGGTAAAACAATAAGGTTTTCAAGTAGGTTATTTCCGCAGATAAGGATATAATGATGATTATAAATTCTTTTTGTCTTAACATTTCCCTCAGGTGTTTTTACCATAAGTTCAAGAGTCATTTCATGAGATGGTATTCCCATTTTACTAGAAATGTTTTCAGAGATGATGGAATGTGTAGACCCTGAATCAAACAACACACTGAAGAAATCTAAAAAAACAAACAAAGTACCTGATACCACTTCATTTTATGGCCCAACATCTACTTAAGTAGTTGAAAAGTATTTGACCACCCCTTTTGTCTTGTAGTCTAACTGCTTCCCATCAAGCAAGCTCTTTGTTGGAAACTCATTTGTATAGTGACCCATCTCATTGAGCTTAAAACATTTCAATAACTATAAATCAAATTTCGTCTTACCATCACCCTGATCTCTTTCAGTGCAATAACGAGCCTTATGTCCCATCTTACCACATCAGTAGCACTTCCCAGAATTCCGAAGACATTCCCCAGCATGCCCTTTACCACATTTATCACAAACTAGAAACTTAGTTTTCTTAGCATCAGTCATTTTTGAAGAATTCTTCCCTTTCTCCTGCCACCTCGGTCTCTTCTTCTGTTGTTTGTTATAGAACACTTGATCATCAACAAACTCCATTTCTACATTCTCAGCACATCAAAAAAGATTTTGATAAATATTGAACTCACGAGAAGCTAAATCCCTTCGATATTTTGGCTTTAATCCTGAGTAAAAATGGTTGATTTTACTATCAAGGTCTCGGATAAAATTTGGATCATACCTTGCCAATCGAGTGAACCTTTCCTCATAAGCAGCCACTGAGTCTTCCTCTTGCCTCAATTCCAAGAATTTGTTTCCATCCTAAGTCGAACATCCTTAGGAAAATATTTCTCAAGAAACATACCTTTGAATTCTTACCAATCAAGAGCATCATTTTCATCAGCATCCCTGATATTTTTAACCATCGACCACCACTGATCTGCTTCAACCTCCAAACGGTAAATAGCAAGACTAACCTTTTGATTTTCTGAACACCCCATGACATCGAAAATATTCTCCAATGATTTAATCCACCCTTCACCTAGCACATGGTTAGATGATCCTCTGAATGATGGGGGATGTTGCCTCATAAAATGTTCCACAACTGACATGTTCCTCTGCAATTGATCTGGCTGATCTTGTGCATGGATACCACCACCATTTATCGCTTGAGTCAACTACACCATTACCGCAACAAACTGTTCAGTTCAAATTCCAACCATCTCAAGATACTGATTCGGAAGGTCATTTCCTACTGTATGCCTTCCTAGCACTGCTTCCCTGTTTCCTCTGCAAAAACTCATTCTGAACAAACATGTCTTAGATGAAGCATCATGGTAATCTTAAAATTATATATCATATAAATTTTTACCATAAAAAATATTTTTGGCTAATCATTTAATAAAATTATAACTACTAATGTTATCTAAATCGACCTCTGATACCAACTATAAGGCCCCATCCTTAAACATTACTTAACCTTGATATATTACAAGAATACACATTGTGGATCTTTTCAGGATTAGTGTTTTAGAGAATTAGATTATTAAACATGTATTACATTCCAAATTTAAACAAAGTGGTCACATAAAATATAGTATTCATTTTTCCCATCAAAGGAAACTTATTTAAAAAAACATGGATTGTTTCTTGAGACATCTTTGACACTATACTCATATCATATAACATTACCTTGACTTGTGAAAAAACATTTCAAAAACATGGGTTGAGCATAAAAAGATCAGTAAGGGATATAAACATATGGAAAGGAAACATGAGTACATGTATACAAAAGAATCAATGAAATCATACATTACCCATAAAACATAAGCACTTTAACATACCTCATCAAATCATGAATAAATCATAGAAATCATAAGACATAAATGCAGCTTGAGGCATTCATAACATTCTTACGTAGTGAGTAACCCTCATGGTTATGTCTGAATACCCATCAAAGTATATTCCCTAAATCTCTCCTGAGAAACCTTAACATTTAAACCCTTCACATTTCACAATGAATTGGAGATCTATATAGGGCTAACCCGCCCTTATTTTATCATGGAACCACCCGTCTTCATAAAAATCCCCAAGAACCCTAACATAATCGTATCACATAAAACATGCATAAAGGAAACATAACATTTCAACATTTCAATCACAATATATCAATACCACAAATTTATATAATAAAAACATTATGAAACCCATTTTCAATAACAAATTAAAAGAAAATTAAAACATGGTATTTATTTTCATTTTAAAAAAACGTTATGGCTTGTAGAGGAAGCCAAAACTCTAATAATGGTCACGGCGGCAGAGAAGTCGTTGTCGCCACAAACGTACGACAAAAAAATTTTCCTTTTTTCATTTAGTAAATGATTTTTATTAAATATATTCCTTTTGAATAAACATTAAATTAAAATGGTTTTATACACCGTATAAAATAAAGTTGTGTATAAAACATAATATGACTTAACGAAATGAGATTGAGACGAAGTCCCTTACCTCGGGTCCGACTTGACATGATCGTTCTTTAATCTCCTAAATAATAAACTCGAGTTAATTTCTACTATCTTAAAAACATTTTTCATGTTCATTATTCCTTTTATATCACTTATTACCATGTCATGAACACTATGTAATTATTTAAGTTAATAACAGTCGTTTTAACGATCATTGGTTCTTGAGTCAAAATAAACTCTTTATAATTACATGTTTTTTCATGGGGTAACATATCCATTATATCCAAAATATTATTAATTATATAGATATCATATATATCATATATATCCATTATATACATACATTTATAATATTACATAACATATAGTGGTAATAAATGAAATGCACTGTTCATGGAGACGGTAAGCCATACGTACCCATGAACGCTACATCCATTTCTATTTCAAATTTAATGGAATTAAAACATAATGATACATATTTTTATTATAACTTCAGTATGGTATCATATAAAATATCATTAAATCTATCCTTTAAACGTACCACATATGGTATTAACGAATCAAATCACTTTGAGGGGGCGGTATTTCGCACTTCCTTAAATGATGATATCGCGTTTACCAATAATGGAAACCATTAAGGTATGACATAAATGAAAAATAAAGACTCTTAAGTAAACGATAAACATATTATATATCATATATAAATATAGTGACATCTTAATGGCCACCTTTGAAGGTGTTAAAAGAATATTGAACAACCATCGTTTTGTGAGGCAGAAATTCACCATCCACAGAAACAGTATATTCTTTAACCATTAGATGTAGGTGTGTGTAAGTGTAGATCTAATACATCTTATAACAAAATCCTAGTATATTCAAGATACCAAAGTTTCTACAAAATAAATTAATAAAAAGAGTTTAGGGGGTTGGAGAAGCGAAATAAAACAAAAGAACCCAAGTGAAGACAGTACCTTAAAATCGGGTAACTCCTTTTGGTTTGAACCAAAAGAGTTTCTTGAGGAGATTACTGCATAAGGTAAGGCATATAAAATGAGGAGAGGGATGTGGAGAGACAAAATTATCAGTTCTTGGCCGAGCCAAAGGCATGAGAGGTGTGGGTAAGGAGGTAGAGGTGGGGGCCTTTTATAATGGGAGAGGAGAGGCACTCTTGGAAAGGTATAAAATGTTACTTTATTTTCAAAGGATTTCCGGATTTTAAAGGCCCCAAATTGATTTATTTCTAGGATAAGGTGATAATATTTCTAAATAGACCCATCCAATATTTGTTTTACATGTTTAGGTCTTAGATTTTACATTATCTTTTAATTTTATTTAAATCGTTAAATAATGTGGTAATCACTGCATCATCATAATGTCATAAATAATTTACTTTATATAATTTATAAAAATTATAAAAATATAATATGATGTATGAAATCTTTTTATCTTTCCAATTACTATTTATAGTCAAAAATATGACTTGTATAACCCTATGTGAAAATTATTTTAGTAAAACAATACATGTTTGTGTCATTTTTACTTTTACTTTAAATAAAAGGCATTAATGTCATTATCTTACCCAAGTGGCTCCATGGGGTCCCAAAAATCGACCCACGGGTTGTATTGGTCGGCCATGACTCATCCAATAAGGTTAGGACAAGTTTCAAGATATTTTCATTTTATTATAATAAAAATTTTACCTTAAATCACATTAATTACCTTTAATCGCGATTAATAAAACTAAAGTTACTTTTCATCAAAAATTATTTTCATCCCATTGAACCAAATTTTACATAATAGTGAAAATAATTTATATTTGATTTTTGAAATTCAAATAACAGATGTGGTAATGATCCATTTAAAAGAAAAATCAGTTTTTGTAACTACCACTTTGTGGTTTCACTATTCATAAAAAATTAAGGTTTTTCAGAAAAATACCAAAAATTCACCCTAAGATATATTTGATATTCCAAAATCAAAAATGAGGTCTATTTGACCAAATTCATAACATAAAAGTTGCATTAATGAAATTTATAATTAAATCCCGCTGTCAAATCAAATAGCATGTTTTTAATAAACAATATCTACCAAAAGATTGACACTCGTTTATGTCCAATCACAAAGTGATATTAATTCCAAGGACACCAATTGGATTAAATGGTAAAAATATATTCTAATTTTACTTTAAAACTGATTAAAAAGACAATCTACCTATGTAAATAAATTATATTAAAAAGAGGTATTGAATTAAAATACAACACTTTTCACTATTCATTAAAAATGAACATTATCAAAAAATACCAAAAATTTATCCAAAGTAAATTTCAATGTCCCAATCATAAAGAATAAGTTTATTTTGAAAAATATATCTTATGAAATTTTCAAAAGTTAGATTTAAAAATGGTTCGCCATCAAAAGGCGGTAAAACAATCTTTTAAAAATATTAGAGTATTCCATACTTAAGATTGGATTTATTCTCATTTTAAGCATCTAAAAAACTATCTAATTCATAAATAGACATAGATAAGAATATCTATTATTCATTACATACTTGGGAGGTTACAGATAACATATTATAAAAGTATAATATGTGATATTAGAAATATTAATATGGATTTATAATAAATTAATTACATGTTTAAACTCACTATATGTTTTTTGACATCATGTTCAACCAAAATGTACCATGGAGTAAGGGACTTCACCTCAATTTCCCGTTATTGAGACATATTGTAATATTTTTCACATAATTTCTTCTATATGTTATATATACTACCCCTTTGACTTGTTATATAATGAATAATTTTTAATTTATATTTTTTTATTTTTCAATTAGAAATATTTAATCTAAGGTGATTTGACATGGATGTTACCTTGTGGTAAACAATTTTGTGACTAAATTTCCTTTTACTGGGTTATATTACTTATTCAATGACATTGATGTTATGTGATTATGTTTATAGTAAATATTTATTATATTATTTTGTATATTTAATTTTTTATGTGTATTTATTGAAGATATACACAATTAATTCATTAAAAAATTCACACTTGAATGTTATGATGATTTTAATGGTTTATCTCACAATCTCATTCTAATCGAGATTTTTAATTATTAAATTTTAGATAAAATAAAAATATTTTAACATTTCAAAATAAACCCATATAATTTTATTATAACATTTTTATTCTTGATAGTTTCATTTAATAGTAAAATTTCTCACTCATTATTAAATAAAATATTTTTTAAAATATTTTTTTAAAAATCCAACTTCATTTTGTACTTTGGTGATAAATATATTTTCATCCAAACCCATATTTCATAAAAATTATCTAAAAATGATTTTATACTTTTAAAAGTAATTTATTATTTTATTATTAAACCATTTTTAATTTTTTTAAATTTAAAGGGATCTTATTTTAATTTTTCTATCATGTCACTTTTATATAAATTTTAATTTGAAAAAGGGATATTATTTTTAAAATGTATGGGATGTGCAGAATTACCCACCAATAAAGTAATAATTTATTTAAATCATGGTTTAAATTTTTAAAAGGGTATTTATAATGAAAATGGGTTCCCTTAGATTCAGGATAATCTTAGTATTTAATAATAATTATTTAAGAAATGGGTTTTAAAAATACTTTTTGTTTCAAAAATGATTTTCAAAATTAATAGGATATTTTCCTTAATATGTATTCAAATACCTTTTTATTATATCTATATTAGTCAAAAACAATATCCCATCATTATAGGTATAATAAACATGGGTTATATTGTATTGATTCTAACCTTATTATCCCATGGCTATTTTTAGACTATTTTGACAAAAGATAGTATTGAAATTCCCTTCCATGATTAATTTTTGTAGCCAATAACCCTACCTTGAAATTTTTTTTCCATCTGATAATTCAATGATATATTTTGTCTAAATCTATAATTTATTTATCATATATACTTTAATTTCATAAAAAATATCTAAATTATATATATAATGTTTTAATTTGAAATTCCTTTGTTTATATTTGAAATACCAATAAATATGAATTATTTACTCAATATATATATTTGATGATAAGAAAAATTAATTATGAATTAAAACTAATATTTAATATATGAAATCTAATTTGGAAATTAATGTTACAAGTGGGGCCCAGTTATAGATATCCCTTCCATGCATTGGTACTCCCATGGGACTAATCTATTGGAAATCCTTAGTTAACTGGGTTTCTACACATCAGTTTTAAACTATATTAATATTAGATCTTTAAAGTAGAAGTATCATGTTTATGGGAAACATGATGACCAATAGTTTATAATTTCATTCATTTATAATTAATTTGTTATTATCCATGGTATTTTCTTATGGAGATTATCTTTGGATGTATTTCATTCTCAATTTATTGATTGATCAAAATGTGTTTTCATTTATTTACATTTATATATATATTTTTACTTATCCAATTATAATATTCATGTTATTGATTAATTGGAATGTGTTTTCGGTTATTTTTCTTTCAAAATTAGTTATTATCCATAAGATGTTTGCATTAATATCATATTTCGATACAATTACAACTCTTTTTATAGATTATATGGAATGTGTTTTCAGTTATTTTCCATACGATATTGATTATACAAATTGATTCATGATTTCGTCCACTCTATTTAACCATTACTAAGATTTTATCCCACCCTTATATTTTTCCATTCCTATGAATCCATGGCGTGTACTAAAAAATATATTCAATAATATTCTAAATGGTGTAATGATATGTCTCAAAAATAATATTTTGATATTTTTGTATTAAAATATAATATGATAATAATGTTTGTATCTTTTTTACCAATCCTACTAAACTATTAGGTCCATTATGTCGTGATTCTATATATCATATATCAATATGATAAAGAAATCATCGACTCTGGTCTACTAGGGTTTGGGTCACTATTTATGGTATCAAAGTATGTTTAGTAAAAACCATGAGAACTAGATTTAGGAAAACATAGATTAGGGATCATAACTCTATGATTAAATTTCATGATAAGTATATAATAACAACCTCATGTCTTGGTAAGGTTTATATTATATGAGTCTTCTTGAAAATATGACCATATTTAGATTCTTCAAGATTACGTGGTTCTAGAATAGATATATCTAGAGGTAATAACTCTAAAAATGGTGCATTGGGATTGAATCAATCATTATTCTGTGCATGATAATGGGCCTTACTACAAACATAGTTTTACATTTCAAGGGGATAAACTTAGGTTAATTTACACTTACTTTACAAAACATTATGAAGTAATTTAATAGATGATTAAAATGAATGACCTATGTTAAATAATCTGTTTTTTATATTGAAATTAATATTTCTAAAATAAATGATAAATAAACTTATATTTTGAAAATGAGGTTTAAAACAATTAATTTCTATATAAAAAATATTACAATAATGGATGGAAATAAATCTCATCCACGGTATCTATTTGCAGTTCATTGTATCAAAAGTGCGTAACATGGGCATTATCCACATCAATTAACTCCTCTAATGGTTAACTTCAATACCAAGGAAGAACCTATGTTTTAAGAAAATGGTTGATGTATTATTAGAATTCAATAATTATATTATAGAATTTTTTTTCCAATGATTTTTTGGTATAAGAGTCATGAAATATTAATGTATTCTGATAAATTTTAGAAGCATATAAATCCTTCTTAACATAAGAGTTATGGATACCATCATGGGATAATGAGTTTAGGATTTATCATAGGTTAAAATTCAGAAACACAGATTTTATTTTTAATGTTTTGTGATTTTACCCATATTAATGATATTTTGGGATAAATTTATGGAAATAAAATACATTGGTTTAATATAATATTTATTTAAAAATTTTTTTGATAAAAAATATTTTTATATTTTATATAAATAATTTTAATGTTATTGATAACTATTAGATTAATATAAACATTAAATATAATGTAAT
Organism: Viscum album; assembly: GCA_963277665.1. Lineage (NCBI taxonomy): Eukaryota > Viridiplantae > Streptophyta > Magnoliopsida > Santalales > Viscaceae > Viscum > Viscum album. The sequence continues at coordinate 1,791,925,396 of OY728146.1, forward strand.
AATAGTCAAATAAGAATACAAATATTTTTGTGAAAAAAATAAATTATACTGAAAAATAGTAAAAATGTTATTTATTGAATAATTTTGTTTTAGTGATGTTCATCATATTTTTATGATTATTTTAGAGATTATATTAATATATTTTTGTAAAAGTGAAAACTCACAGACAAGTTGAAAACCCGAATCATCTAGAATGACAATAAATCATGAACCTCAGAAAGAAGGATTATAAGGGTTTAGTTCCAACCACTGTACTATGTGATGTCATATTCAATACTTCATTTTTTTTAGTTAAATTAGTTTAATTAATAATATTAATGATCAACTAGTGGTTTTACATTTGATTTTTAGAGATATATTTGTCATATTGGATAAATTGTGCAACCCAAATTGAGTTTGAAAAATATTTATAGATATAAAAAAATTATTGTCACTCTTTTATAGATCTTATGATATGTTAAAAGTAAATTTGAATGCATTAGGAATAAAGAAGTAATTTTAGATATTAATTTCATGAAAAAATGGTGGAATTTTAAATTTATCAAACACAAACAAAAGAATAAATTTTACTTATGAAATATAAAGATATAAAATATATTTCATTATATTCTTAAAAAATAAAATAATTATTAATCATTAGGAAAATATTATTTTTTTAAAAAATATTCTAATTAAATTCTTATCAAAATAATCAGATGGCTCTTTAAATCACCATAGATTTTTGGTTTTTGGGCACTTAATTTTACATTGATAATTCACTTAATTTTGATCAATGACTTCAGTCACTCTCTACAATTATATATTCTTTCTTCTATATCCATATATTTACCAACCAAAAATTTTATCTATCCTGAAAACCTATTTATGTGTTCTTCTATATATCATAGCTACTTACCTTTCTCTCTTATTAATATGATGTTTTATTTCCTCATTTTTATGATGTGGGTTTCCAGATAAAATAATTGTCAAATATCTAACCCCTATTTAACCTAATAATATTTAAATTGTGAGGACATAATTTATTTGAGGTTTAACATGTATAGTTTAAAATAATAAATACCATGATTGATAGTTTACATTAAACCCCACATCGAGTGTGAACAAAAAATTAATTATTCTTATTTAAATGATACAATTATAATTGTGCCATTATAATGGAAAGTAAGAATATTATAAACTAATTTATGAAAATATGGTTTAAACATGTATATATAATTAATTCTATGTTGACAAATTGATTATAAATGATTGTAATCCAATTTTTAAAATAAAAGGAAACGTTTTTCTTAACATCTATTTAAATATGAACAAGTGCGTTTCATACCAATAAATTACAAAATCACTATCCTAATATTATATTAATTAATTATGTATATTGTATATTAAATCCAATATTTAACATTCATATTTTTATTTACCATGACATTATATAAGAAAAATAATGTTTAAATATAAAATATTTTTTTTTCTGTAAAATGAATTTTACTATATTTTAATGGAATCATTATTTAAATATTGTTTTTGACACTATTATTATTTATATTAGAAAAAATATGCTTATTATTTGATATTGTTGTATCAAGATTTACTTTGGTTATATTTTTGGTATTATTTGATTAGATTCATTTGTTGATTAATTGTGAATAAATAACGTATTTTAATTGAAAAATACTTTTTGTATGATTTATTTATAATTTAATATTATATTTTATTATACTTTGTTAGTTTAATTAGATAAATATTTTATCATTTGATTTAATTATTATCATTGGAATCAATTCCATAAGGAATTTGTATATAAAAATTTTTCTTTCATTTGATGGTTTTTACATTAGAAACATGTTTTCGTTCTCTCTCAATGAGATTAATTTTAAATTACTTTGAACCAATTATGTATTCAAATTTGTAAAAATAGATTCCACATTTCTAATCAGATATTAAAAAATGTAGTTAATAACTCATTATTATTTTTGTAAAAAATATGTTTAGTAACATTGGATATTTTGTTTACCATAGTTAAGGACAAATAAGGGTAATTAATAGAAAAAATAATATTCTAAATATTCAAAAATTACCGTAATAGTTGTTATAATAATATTATATGAGAATCAATCATGAATGGGAATTAAATTATCATTTATGAGACCATTTATGGGAATTTGGATAATAATATAAAAAATCTTCATAATATTATATTTTATGAAAAGTAATGTTTTCATACTTTTGTTTTTCACAAGAACAATATTTCTAATATTTGATTTTATAATAGATATTTATACTATAAATAGTATTTTGAAAGATAAAATGTTTTTTATACTATTGTAATTTATTTATAATGTTTATTCATAAAATAATTATCTTAAATGGTGACATAGTGAATATGTATTAATAGATTAGTTAATGGAGGTACTAAATAAATGATAGGAAAAATAATAAAAGAATTATAATTTGATATAATTATTGGCATCCACATATTTGATTGGTGATTTTTTGATGTTATGGATGAGTTAAAATAATTTTTCTTATGTATAATTTTTTATGATATTTTTTTAATGTCAAATAATGAATAGTGTCAATTGATATTAATGATATTTTAAAATTATTAATATTTTATAAAATGATATAAAATTCAAAAAAAAATATAAAATTAATCCTACATTTTTGATAAGTCAAAAAAATTCATAAATATTTAGTTTAATAGTTGTTTATAATTTTATATTTTTTATATTAACCATATATATTTAAAATATATGATATCACTATAAGAATTAAAAATATTAAATAAGGGTTTAAATAAAATATAAGGATTAAAAGTAGACAAATATTTTCTAGGATTCATTTTATGACTTTATTTTTACCCGTAATCATATTATATTAGAAATAAATCATTTTGGTCCCATTTTTAATATAAAACTAACTTATGTTAATTTAATAATTTGATGAATTCAAAGAGAGCCCCTCCCCTTTCCAAAAGAAGGAATCACATACTTCTCATTTAAATACACATACAAACCTTTTTAGATCAGCTATGATATGACCAGATCTATTTCTAGAATGCCTTATCAGATTATAAGGGGCTTATTTTAGGTATAACACCCACCCTATAGGTTTCAAGGTGTTAATCAATCGATATTGTTCAAATAATATGTATCCTTTAAATTAAATATTTATATTTTATTTATTCTTAAACATATATAAAATCTTATTTGACCATAATAAAATAATAATTAAAGTGTATTCAATTTAAGTATATGTTATTATGTTAATATCAAAATCTATATAGTTCTCCACATTCATCAATTGGGAAAAAATTAATTTCTTATTTGTACGGTAGACTTCCACCCCACAAATAGATACAATTCATTTTCCAACATCTTCTATCAATACAGGTATAATGAAGGAATTAATTTCTATATATTGTTTTAATTACATATGTATCATTATCAAAAGATAATATTTCATTTTTTTCTAAAATTTCCATTAACATAAAAATGATATCTTCATTCGTGCTTACTTGTGAACTATCACATCCACGAAGCAATATGATTCATCTTTCATAACCACAAAAGATGGGTGATATATATAATTATATTAAATACATAATATGATATTAGTGATATAATAATATTTATTTATGTAAATAATAATAATTAAATACTTTAAAAATGATAATTGAAAAATGGAAATGTTACTCATGCGTACATATAATATAATATCTCCAAGATTATTACGTAGTTCACTTTTCATAACCATAAATTAATGGTTGGATTTAATGTATAATTTTGTTGTAAAAATGATTATTCCTTCATTAATATTATTTTATTGATCATGAAATAATACCATTTTGACTGTAGACATAATGCCAAGTCATTTTGGACTAATGTAGCAAATAGCGTCAAAACATCTGACGTGAATTTAAATGATTAATTAATTATTATAACATGGTAAAAAGTGATATGAAAATAATAACAATATTTTAAAAGTTTCCCTATCATGTATTAATCAGCCTCAATTTTTTATTTAGTAATATAGAGAATGTATGTGACAAGTCACACTCAATGTAAGAGACATTTTAACTAAATAAATAGTATTTTAAATGTTCTAATGATTTATTTTTTTAAATAATAATATTTCGTTTACATGATTTTAAAATAGTTTTTATGATATTATTAATATTGAAATATTTTTTTGAAAATTTAAAATATTTAATTTCTCTAAAATGCTATTAATAAAGAATCTTTTATAGGTTTTATGTGATGGTATATATTATAGAAATATCTTTTAAAGGTAATCTTTCAAATATTTTTACAATGTCCTAATGTAATGTCAGTGAAGATATACATAACGAATGGAATTTAATAATTTCATGACACCTTTATTATTTAATGTTTCCATTATTATTTTTCATAGTTATTTTCCTAAAATGTCTTTTCTTTATTATGGTTTTGGTTTTATATTTTAATAATATTTTTTACATGAAATTAGTATTTTTATATCTGAATGTTTTTTACACATGGGTTTAAATTTCCTTTAAATGGTTTTATTAATGAATTTTTCTTTGGACATTATATATGAAGGTTTTATCTCCATTATTTCTCAGAGGTGATCCCTATATAGCTTATAAGAAGAGTTTCTTCCTAATATAGCTAATTAAAAATGGGGGTGGCCTCGATATATCTTATACAAAGGGTCATCCCCATTATAGCTCTCTGTATTTCAGGCTCTACAGAAGGAATCAGATCATATGGTTATTCTATTTTTATGATTTAATGTAATATTGATAATGTAATGTAGTTCCAAAGAACCAATATGATTTTTTATGCTTACTAATGTGTTTTATGAAATTATTTTTAATGTGTTTTCAGGTTTCAACAAGAATAATAGCTTCCTTTCTGTTATGTATTTTAATATGCATTTAATGAACATCCATTAATTTTTAGTTTTGTTCACAAGACATAAGGTGAGTATTGGTTTAGATAAGTCATGATGAATGACGTGGAGAATTTTTTGAAAAGAAATCCTGAATTATATTTAAAAAAAATTAATATGGGAACAATTCACACTTTTCAGAAGTGTCCACATTATATTATTATGGTTTTTTTGTATCAGTTATGGAATGATCTTCTAAATATATAGTTCTAATAATATCATAAATGTAAATGAAATTAAAACTCTTAACATAAATTATTATTATGTAATGTCTTAAGGAATAGTCATTAAAGTTGGTATTAGAGGTGGGTTTAATCAACCTTATAGATTATGATGTTCTCTTAAGTGTTTTAGATGGCTTCATGGGCATATATGTTTATTTTTATCCTAACATTAATGTCTTATAATCCCTTTTGAGGATTTATGTTATGAAATTTTATGGCGACTAAAAGTATTTATACAGACATTCTTTTCAAATGTATTTATGGCCTATTACATTTTTGGATACACAATGAAATGTAGGAGATAATAGTTGAGGTTAAAAAAACATACATTTTTTTAATGAATTTATCATTTTTTTTAATTTTATATTAATTAAATAGTTATAAAAATATAAAACCTTCTTTATTGGTGACCACCTGTCAAATATGACAAGCTCACAAGAATTGAACCCAAGACCAATGGGTGACCTGGTGCAACACCTACCACTGCCATATATGAATTCTCTTTTAGTATGAAAATTTTCCTTTTAGTTAAATGATTTCATAGATTACGAACATGTTGATTTTGGGAAAATATTTTTTATTAAATAGATAATCATGGTATTAGTAAAATATTTAGTGATTAATTTAAAATTTCAATTTTAGAATACATAAGTTACATTGTGAGTCCAATATGACTAAGGTAAATATAATACTATGGGATTTTATTTGAGAAGTAGAAGTTAAATTATAGTTTCAAAGAATATGTTAATTTATTGTGGACAAATTTACTTACGGGTTATTTATTGAAATGAGTAACCAATCTCGGAGAATATGTAATTATAGAAATTACTTTTTGGTATGATACATTATGAGTGATTGATGTCATTAGTAGATAGTTCTTAAAATTATCTTGAAGATTATGTGGTCATATAATTCATATCATTGGGTTTATATCATAGTTTATACTGTTTCATTGAGTAATTTTAAGGATAGTTGAATTCCCTATGATGTACTTTGGGTATCACTATATATATTTTATAATAATTTGTGTTTTTATCATATTAGGGATTATTATATATGGATAATAAAATTATCTTGTAGTAACCATATTGGTTGTGGTTAATGTTTTATAATAAGATAAATATATAGTTTTTGTTTTGTGTATTATGTGATTATTAGAAGTTGATTCTAGTTCTTTAGGAATGAAAAATCAACTATAATACTAATTTTTTAGAGAAAAGGTAATTTTTGGTGGAAATATATTAAAGGGTGTAACTATTATTTTAAATTAAAAATATTTACTTATGTTCTTAGTCTTGGTAATAAAATAATTCCTCAACGCTAAAAAAAGGATATTAAAAAATGTTATTCATTTATATTTTATACAAATAAATCAACAACCTTTTGACCCATCATAGATTTATGTTTTTATGATTGTAATTACATTCAAGACCATAATCTCTATCAATCTACATTATAACATGATAGTTATATTTTTCATTAATGTCCATATTTTCCCAACATTTAAACATAGTATGTGTTATCTCATGTGACCATTATAACTCCCTTTCATTGTTTTATAGTGATGTTTTACCAATCCTTTTTTGATGTGGGATTTTTATAAAGATATTTTGAAAAATCAAACCATATTCATTGTTCCTGATTTTCAAATTGTGAGGATTATAATTCTTAAAGGTGGGAGAAAGTAACATCCTATGTTTAAAAAAATTACTATGTTCAATAGTGTACATGATACGCCACATTGAGCTTAAACGAACAACTATATATTATTATTCAATGTTACTGTTATAACATAGTATTTATAATGGGGGGTATGGATAGAATTAACTTAAATATGAATATATGGTTTACACATCTATATATAATTAATTATATGGTCACCATTTAATAATTAATTAATATAAAACCCTTTAAAAAAATTAATGGAACTGTTTCTTTGAAAAAAAAATTAAATGTGAGATAGTATGTTTTAGGATAATAAATTATAAAATCACATGCTCTGAATTATATTAATTTTATATATATATATAATTTATTCAATATAATATTTAATATTCTCCTTTTTTTCAAAACATCATATAATAACAAATCCAATTTTAAATATAAAATAACTGTTTTTCAAAAAAGTGTTTTACCACCTTGTGAGGGAAAACTTATTTTAAATATATTTTTCAAAATTTAAAAAGTTTATATTTGAAAAAATAAACATCTTAACTTAAATAATCATATCAAAAAATAACATGTATTTCTTTTTGGTATTTTCTTGATAAGATTCATTTTTTGATAAATTATGAAAAATATTGTATTTTAATTTCAAAACTGTTTTTCCATCCGATTTATTAATATATTTTGTTTATATTTTAAACTAGTTTTAAAGAAAAACATTATCACTATTTTCTAATTTAATACAAATATTTCCATTTAAATTTATTTCACATTGAATTTTCATATAAAAAAATTTCAATCTTTTAATGATTTTAATCTAAAATCCAATTTTCTTGTTCTATCATTGTGATTAATTTTAAATTATTATTATCCATTTTTTTTATTTTAATTTTGAAAAATAGACATCATATTTGGGTTCATAAGGTCCAAATTTATTAAATATTACCAATTTATTTTGGTATAAGACATGAATAGTAACATCAGACATCTTTATTACCATGGTTATTGGTAAATCGGGAAATTCAGTGTAAAAATGATAATATGAGTGTCAAACAAATTCCCTAAATAATGAACTATTTTTATTGGATGAGTACCATTATAACCTTGGTATTAAATTATTGGGTATGGAACATTTTATGGGATTTTAAATGACAATATTACCTTTAAAATATTATATTCAAAGGAATATCAATTTTGTCAAACTTTTATTTTTATCAAGGATTTTTTTAATATGAGGTTTTATAAGGGATATGATTGACTAAAAATATTATTTTTAATTCCAATATTTCTATCTACATCATGGTAATTTATTTATAAATTTTAATGAAAAAATATTTATCTTCAATGGTGAAAAAATGATGATGCCATAATTGTTTAATTAATTGAAGAATAAAATAAATGACATTAAAAATATTAAAATAAATATAATATGGTATAATTAATGTCATAAAATTATATTATGGATGAAATTGACATGTTATTTAAGAGTTAAGATATTTTTTTTGAAGACAACATGTAGTTATGATAATTTTAAAAATTCAAATGACAAATATGGTCAAAATTGACATTATTGTTATTTTAAATAAAATAATATATTATTAAATGAAATAAAATTAGAACAATCAAAAAAATTTCCAACTTATTGTTATAAGTATTAAAATTTCATAAATGACTCATTTATGTGTCGTTTGTAATTTCATAGAAATTAAATTAACCCTTAATTTCTAAATTATATTATATCAATATTTGAATTACAAATGTTAAATTAGAGTTAAAAAAATGATAAGGATCATTAAATAGTGAAAACTTTTATAAAATTCATTGGATGAATTTATTTCGACCCTTAATAATTATTTATTTTAAATAAATCATTTTGGATCCATTTGGTATATAAAATTAATTTATATTAATTTAATAATTTGAATAATTCTAAATGTTCCCCTCCCCTCTCCAATAAAAGGACACCCATTATTCTCATTTCAATACACCTAAAAAACATTTTTTTTTCCAATATATGACAAAATACATTAATATAATTTCTACCAACTTTCTTTATACCCTATATTATTTATAACACCCTCTTAAGAGGTGTTAATGTGTAAATCAACGAAGATCGTCCGAAGAATACGTATCATTTTAATTAAATATTTATATTTTAGTTATTTATGAAAATCCATAAAATTGTATTCCCCATTTATGATATAATAACTATATTATTTCATGTATACTTATATGTTATTATGTTAATATCATCACCTAAAACCAACTCCTCTTCTATCAAATGGGAAAACAATTAATCATTCGTGTGTACGGCGAACTACCACTTCTCAAAATGATATAAATTGTTATATGTCACCATATCTAAAGACTAGTTATAGTAATGGAATTAATGTATATATATCTAATTTTAATGAAAAAATTATCATCATTATGATATAATATATCATTTCTTTTCTTACATTTTCAAGCACATAAAAATGATAACGCTGTTCGTGCATACCTGTGAATTATCACCTCAATAAAGTGATGGGATTTGTTTTTAATCACCACACCACATATATGATATATATAATTATATTTAAATGTTAATTATGATAATAGTGATACAATTATTATTTGGGTAATATAAAATAACAGTTAACTTCTTTCTAAAATGATCATTGAAAAATTGGAATGTTACCCATGCGTACATACATGATTATAATGTCATTAATTTTTATTTACCATACATAAATGGTATGATTTAAAATTAAAATTTACATATAAAAGTTAATATTATGTAATTAATATTAATTTTTAGAGGATTTGATAATTTCATTTTGACAACAGACTTCAAACCAAATATATTTTTGACTTGTGTACCAAATTTCATCAAATCGTTTGGCATGACCACAGATAATAAATAAATTCTTCTAACATGGTAAGAATATATATAAAATGAATAGTAAAATTTAAAATATTATCAATAATGTAAATAATTAACCAATATTTATTATATAATAATATAAACAACATACATGACATGTTAGACTCATAATGAGAGAGTTATTAACTAAATAAACATTATTTTAAAATTCATAATGATTTATTTTTTTTAAATCATTAAATTTCGTGTCTATGATTTTAAAATGAGGTTTATGAGATTATTATTATGGAAAATAAATTTATAGTATTTAATTTTTCAAATATATCCAAAATTTTATCAAAGGAATATTTTTAGGGTTTTATGTAAACTACTTTCTTGTAAAAAGTTTTTTTAATGTTATCCTTGGAACTATTTTTAAAAATTCCTAAAAGAATGTTTTTTAACATATAAAGCATGAATGGAATTTATTGATTTCATTAAACATTTATTAATTATTATATTCATTATTTTTTTTATTTTTCTTTCCTTATAATGTGTTTTCTGTATTTTGTATTATATTTATAGATTTAAAAAGGGATTATTACATGAAAATGGTATTTTGATATCTGAAAGAGTTTTACACCTGGGTTTAAAATCATTTTAGGGGGTTTATTAATGATATAATCCTTTTAAATTATATATTAATTATTTTTCCTCATAACAGCTCAGGGGTGAACCATATATACCATATATGAATGTTTGGGCCCCAATATTGCTCATGAAAATTGGGTGAGCCCGATATTGCTTATACGAAGGGTGAGATTATTTATTTCTCTCCATTACATTGGGTACTCTTAAAATAGAATTTGAATATATGTTAACTCTATTTGTAAGCTTTTATGTAATAGTGATATCTTAATGGTTTATCTAGTAAATGAAATGATTATTTTATGATTACTAATGAGTTTTATGAAATGGGTTTTAATGGGTTTTCATAGTTTTCGTGTGACTAATAGTTTCATTTTGAATATATTTCTTACTATGTTTTTATGATCATCCCACAATTTTTAATGTTATGTAGAGGACATAAGGGGATTAAGTATTTAGATATGTCTTGTATCATTTCATGAATATTTTTCATAAATGTGATCATACTTTCATTTAAATGTTTTAGATATTAGGAAAATCAATACTATTAAGATGTGTGCAATTTTATTTTTATGGTTTTTGTTGACGGAGTTATAGACCAATTATCTAAAGCTCTAAACCTAAAAATCACCTCAATATGAAAAAAAATTAAAATTATGGAATTAAATCAATATTATGTAATGATTTAATGTGAGTACCTTGTATATAGTGGGGAGAATGTTACACCCATATATTTGAAAATAAATAAATTTCATTCGGTATCTAATGAGACAAGTCACACAAACATTAAAAGATATTATAACACTAAAAGATGTTACTATATATTTTTTCAATATATTTTATATCTTTAATTACATGAAATTTTTATTTCATCTTGTGTTACATGCTATAATGAGTTAATCTTTTGTCACATATTACACTGAATTTAGATTGTCTTACATTCAATGTCGAGTTTTAATGAAATATAAAGAACTATTAAAATAAAACTATTTAATATAATAGTTATCCCATATACATTTTAATGGTGGTTATAAATATTAATAAATAAAATAAGAAAATTATTTTTTCTACTATTTATAATTAATATAATAATTATATAAAAATGAATGTTATTTTAAAAACTATATTTTTTTCAAAAAGACAATTTAGTTACACTTTTATAACAACATTAAAATTAAATTTTTAGATATTTTTTAAAATATTATATTAAAAATAAAATTAATTTTGGAAATTATAATATTAAAATTATATTTGGTGACTTTTTGGTATTTCTCTAAAACATTTCATTTTTTATTAAGTAGTGAAAAATTCTTAATTTTAATTGAAATCTTAGTTTAAATTTTATTTATTTGTATGGTTATATTATATTTTAAATTTATTTATAAGTTTTACTTGTTTAATTATATATAAATTAATCAAAGTTAGGTCATTTTTATTTTTTTTATATTTAATTGTGATATAAATTTTTTGGAATCTTTTGGATATTTTCTCTTTAAAAAAATCTATTCTTGTTACGTTTGTGAGATTAATTTAACAATAAATATTTAAACATCAATGAATTGAAATTTTTAAAAAACCAATTCCTTTATTTATGATCATAATTATTTATAATTTATTATATTTCCAAATTATTTTTTGACCAAAACGAATTGTGAAAACAGTAGAAATAAAATAATATGGTTATAGTAAAAATGGATTTGTTGGGGGTTAAACAAAGAAGATAAGTATTAAAAATGAACTAAATCAATTGGAACACCCCTTTAATGAACTCTTATGACCTTATATTTTTTACGGTCTATTGTGTCGCACTTTTGGGGCTTTCTTCATTATAAAAACATCGAAATAATTGAATCCTATCAAAAAATTACTTGTGTTCCACTCACCTCACTTATAAAAGGTCACCCACTCTCCTCTATTCATAATGAAATTAAACTTATTTATTTCATTCAATACATACCAAAATCACTTCCAAAAATACATACTATCATCTGATAAGCCTTATTATTGATATAAATCCATCCTAGGAAGGCATTGGTGCAAACCCAAATAGGATACCCTAAAAAGATGTATTCAAAATATATTCCACATAATTAGATGTTTTGATATGAATTTCATTACCTACAAGAATCTCCACTTCCATTAAATGGGTTAAAAAATCCATTCCAATGTGTACGATGGAATACCTACTTGCGAGTCAGTGTCATTCATTTTTCAATTGCCACTATTCATGATTAAGTATGGTAATGGATATAAAACACATATTTATTATTTATAAAATTATTATATATATGCTTTAATTATATCATATATAACTTTTTTACATTCCATTCCATAATGTATAAAATAAAGACAGTCGTGTGTATGGTTGAATACTACCTCATAAATAAATGTGGTTCATATTTCACTATGCATTTACATCAAAGGTGATAAAAAATTTTATTGATTAACTAGGAAATAAATAACATATTTATGATATTCAGGACATATTTTTCAATATGGAAATATAATATATCATTCTTTTTCTTACCTTTTCACTCATTTTACGATGATCATTTATGTACCTATGAACTTCAACCTTCACAAAGAGATGTTATTCTTTTAGTTAATAAAACAAATGTATGATATATATAAGTATATAATGTTATATTTATAATTTTATTATAAATTTTTTATTATAAAATATTATTTACCAATTTTTTATAATTATCATTCAAAAATGAAATGTTACTTATGCATATATATGACCTATAATCCACAGGATCGTATGTACATTATTTTTCATAACCAATATTCATGGTTGGTTTTAAAATTCTAATTAATGTATTACTATAATAATTTATTAATTATTATTATTCATTATATGATTTAACTATGTAATATTAACTATAACAGAAACTTTCCTAACAAGTGATGAATGATAAAACAAGACAATTAAAACATGAAACAATGAAAATAATGAAATATTATAAATTAATGGGTGATAAAATTTTATAAAGGGATAATATATGATATTATAAAAATTAATATGGTTATTTTATATTTTATTAAAATTTTTAAAAACAATATAGAATATTTTAAATCACAATCAATCAAAAAGAAGTGTGATGTAAGGGGCTTCATCTGAATTCACCTTCATTGAGGAATGTTGCAATGTTATACACCTAATTTATTTAGTATGGAATATATATTATCCCCTTGTAATTTTGTATCATTATTAATTATCATTTCATGTTATGTTATGTTTCAATTTGAATTAATTAAACCAAGTATATTTAACATGAATGATACCTGAGTTAATGAATTTTATAACTCAATTTCATTTCATTGGGTAATATTACATTGTCAATTTCATTGATGTTATAATATTATTTGTATAATTAATTATGATTATATAATGTTTTATTTGAACTTGTTTCATGATTATTTATATTTCATACAAATAATATATTCGTTGATTAATTACCACATCAATTTAATAATCGTTTATAGGTTTTATTTCATAATATCAGTCTAATCATGGTTGCTTATTCTCGAATTTCAATTGAAGAATATTATTTTCCAATTTCCATGTTAACTCATTTAATTTCGGTATGTTATGGTTATTAATTACATTTTCAAGTAATATTACACCTTTTATAGACATTATTAACTAAAAAATTAAAAAAAAACTAAAATATAACTTCATTTCACTCTTCTTTCGGAAATCCATTTTCTCTAAAAGAATTTTTTTCTAAAAATCTGTTCCAAAATCTGTTAAAGTATTTTCAAATTATTTACGGAATTAATTTCTACAAATTTTAATGTTTAAAAATAAATAAATATTCGAATATTTTTATAATTTTTAAATTAAGGAACTCATCTGACCATTTATGATGTAAACGGAATGTTATTTTTAATTTCTATATTATGTATAGAATTAAATTCTATCATTACAAAGATTTCATTGAATATTCCATGACATTTTTACAATAAAAAAATTAATGCAATTTTTTACCTTTTATCTTAGAAAATCTTTATTTTTAGAAGTTATATTCAAGTAAAATTATTTTCAAAAAAGTTTGTTTTAGAATGTTATTTTCAAAATGATTCCACATTTACTAAATAAAATTAATTATAATATTATGGTATTTATATTCATCAATGAAAACAACCCTTCATTTTACATATACAAAAATGGTGATTTTTTTTGATTTCATCCTTATTATCCCTCGTAATGGTTTATGATTATTTTGAAAAATGATAGTTATGATATTCACTTCATTGTATCATTTTTATAGTCAATAACATTCCCATTAAATATTATCTTTCTTACAATAATTGAACATTAAATGTCCCTAAAATGTACATATTATTTATCATGTATATTATTATTTCTCAAACATAATATCATTTTTGTATACTTTATTCTCTATTAAAATTCATTTATTTATTTGAAAAATATTGATCAATATGTATTCTTTACTCAATACACATATTTGATGATAAATATGATTGTACAATAATTAAATAAAACATTCAATATATACGGGAAGATTTTTATATGCATTTTGGGGTGGTGCCAATTTTTAGATAGTCAATCGATGCATTAGAACTTTCATGGGATGAATATGTTTTCTTTCTATGGTAAAAATAGGGGTCCACCCATCCATTTTCAACTATATTGAGGATAGATCTTGAAAATTGAGCTATCATGTGCCTTGGAAAATTTAAATCCAATAATTAATCATTTCATTCATTTATAATTCGGTAATGATTATCTGTGATAATTTCACAATGATATTTTCTTGGGATGCATTTTATTCTCAGTTTTGTTATTATATGCCATGTGTTTTTGTTACTTACATTTCCATATTGATTATGTATTATCCAATTATGATAGTTATTCTATTGATTAAATTTAATGTTTCATCAGTTATTTACCATTCTATATTAATTATTAATCATGATATTTTTTCATTGATATTATCATTTCATGATATTTTTTCTTAGTTAATTAATTATATTTTATATGTGTGTAGTCATTAACATTTCCAAATTATTTTTTCATATTATTTCACCATTAATTCCACTATACTAATCCCTTATAGAAAATTAGAACCTACCATTAATTGTTCTCATTCCCATCAACCCATTATGTCTACTATTAATTATATGCAAGAATATACTACATGGAATAATGATATTATAGATAAAAAATTAGTTCTAATTTGGGTATTCAAATATAATATTGGAATCATGTATGTGTATTATTAAAAAACTACTAAACTGTTAGATTATTTGAGATCTGATTCTTTATATATTATTCAAATTTAATAAATTTCTAACCAACTATGGTCTATTATGATCGAGGTTGTTACATTTTGGGGACATGCTTACATGACATTCAAGTAATCTAGGATCTATATTTATCTTTGGTGGAATTCCCATATAATAATATCTTCCATTTAAAATTAAAATGGAACAATATTAATAGGTGTAAATTAATAGGTTTCATACTCCAATATGTTGGGATGATGTTTTTGAAATGAAGAATGTAGGTCTGAATCTCATTGAGGAGACAATAGAGAAAGTTGTGAATATTTAGAATCACATTCAAGATGCTCATATTTGGAAAAATATTTGTGCACATTACTAAATGAAGGATTTATAATTTCAAGTGAGTGATCATATTTTCTTGAAGGTATCACTATGTAGGGTGTTATAATGTCTTGTTAAAATGGAAAATACTTCCTAAGTATATTGGGAATTTGGAAATTATGAAAATAATTGGAGTTATGGATTAGCATTTGGCATTGTCTCCTAGCCTCTACAAAGTTTTTTATGTGTTAAAAATATCATTATTTAGAAATTAAAAATAGAATAAATTCATGTGACAATTTATGATGAAATTTAATTTGAACCTTACTTATCTTACAATAATAAGCATATCTAGATTTCAGACAGTAGAGAAGATGTGATGCTGAATCAGATGACTCAGTTAGTTACGGTACTTTAGATAAACCATTAAATAGAGGATATGAAATGGGAACCTAAAAATTTTATGATAAGAAAAATATCAACATCTATTTACGATGTGACATTGTATAAATTTCAATGATGAAATTTTTTAAGGAATGAATAAATCACCTTGAGATTATATTATTGTATGATTTTGTTTCTAAAAAAACTAATATAATGCTCAAAATTTATTCATGAATGTGATTAAATCATAGATAATAAATTATTATAAATTTAGATAGATAAAATTTGTCTTGTTTTTTAATTAAACCAATTAAAAAATTCATAGGGTGAGCTTTTGAAACTTTTTAATAAATTTTGGATTTTGGGATGAATTGTGAAAAATAATAATTGTAGCAAAATTGTTATTTTTATGACATTATAAAGATATAAAAATTACATTAAATTTCAGGAAAGATAAATTATACAAAAAATATATATTGAGAAATAAATATATTTAATATAAAAATATAATTCTATAATTTAAAATATATCATTATAATTTTAGAAATCTTTTAATAATGATTATATTAATTTTATTTTCTTTTAATTTATACTCTTTTAATCAAGTATTTATAAGTATTATTTGGGTTTTTATGTGGTTTTAAATAAAAAAATTATCTAATGATTAAAAAATTCTATATAAATCCCTATTTAATTTAAATTATACTTTACTCTAATATAAACGCATTTTTAAAATTAAATGAATCATTTTTCTAAAAGTGGTTTTCATTGTGTTTTGTGCACTTATATTAAATTTTTTTCCAACACATATAATAAATTATTCCTATAAAATGGTTTAAATATTTATTATTATAATAATTAATATTATTTAAAAAAATTATATTAATTATTCATCATAATAAATGTTAAAAATTGTAAAACAATTCATACCATGGTTAAGGTTAGATCTTGTTTTCCTTTGGCATAAGCTAAGAGCTACGGATAAAAATTCAAAAAAATTCAAAACCATGTTTTATAGTATTATTTAGACCCTAAGCGTATCATATTTTAGCCTTCAAAAATTTTAATCATTTTAAAAATGTTTATGACTTTTTAATATTAACATATTTTATGACATTCTATTAATGACTTTTCCCTCACATATAATGGAGCCCCACTAATCATAGATTCATTACACCTCATGAGGAACCTTTTTCAACCCATAAATACCCAAATAAATTCCCAAAATTTCCCACAAATACCTAGAGTATCTTTTCTCATCAATGTACCAACCAGTAAGGATTTAGGGGTAATCTAAATTTTGTTTTCTGAAGAATAATTTTAACACTTAACTGAGTGTTTTACAATTTTTTCCTCTTCTACAAAATTAATATTTTCTATAAACAAGCTTATATAATAACATCTGTGTATCAAATTTAATAAATGATGTTTTTTTCAACTAAAAAAATGTTTCTCTCTATTTTTCTTATGAAGAATGAATCCATTAGTTTTGTGTACATAAGTTTTTTCGTCTCTACATAGTGGGGTAATTCATTTTTCCTCACAACTATACATGAAGTGTCATAAAGATATAATTAATGGGTATATATTAAATTTATTAAATAATTATGATTCAAAAATAATAAAATATCAATTTTTATTACACTACTACTTGTTAGAAAATGATAACATCGCTAACGCGTACATGTGGACTACCACCTTTATAATCTGAAGTGACTCATTTTTATGTCCACATTTTAGGGATAATTATAAAAATGTATATAATGAATATATATTGTATTTATATAATTATTATAAATAAGCATATTATATAATCATGATCAGTATGCAAGTATAAAAACTACCAAACCAAAAATTGCATGAAAAATGATACATTAAACACTCAGAAATGAAAATATTAATTATAATTATTATTAAATTGATGTTTTAATGTAATGACTAGTTTATAGAAAATATTATAATTATATATATCATTATGTTATATAATTTTAATAAATTTTAATTTCTGATATATGAGGCTAATTGTACTTATAATGAAATTTGGACTGAAGGTGAGGCTTTATCTTACAATCTCATCTTTATTTAAAATTATTTATATTTATGTTTTACTACGAAGAATTATATGATTAAAAAATATTAGAAATAAATTATTTTATTATACTCTAGTTCTTTCTACAGTTTCCATGTATTAGTACCACTTTTACCATTATAGAACTCAAAAATATAAAAAAATGTTATTTTTAATGGAAACCCAAAACTTTTCAATTTGATCGGGAATATTTTACTTTCATGTACATATTATATTTAAAATATTTCAATTAATTTATATTATATTCTTTAATAGTTTATTAACTTAATTGTTGTATTTTTTCCTTTCTAATAAAATATTTAAAATGATAAATGACATTTTCCAATCAATGCATTTTTTACACAACGTGGGATTGGAATTGTTATTTTGACACTTACCAAACGAATGGATTTTCCCACTATAATGAATAAAATCTTATTTTTGGATTCCATTAAAATTTACATGGTTATTTTAGAATCATTTTTTTCATAATATTTTAGAAAATTTATAATGTTAAATAAGTTATTTTAAAATGAAATGGGTATTTTACTCAAAAAATATTTTGGTGGTCATTTATATATATCTACATAAATATTAATCTCATTTAAATAATCCTATTAATTAAATAGGATATACTATAATGATATCATATAAAATATTTCTCTATATATATTGAGCATTTTTACTAGTGAAATCCTGAATGTTTAATATAGTCACACTTTCATTATAGATAATTATTTTATATTACGACTTATTTATTATATTTTATTATAAGTTCATTTGATGAATGCATTGAACTTAAGTAGTGGTGGGTTGGGACTGAAATTAAATATCCCATAGATGCTTTGAGATGTATCAAAGAATAATACAAGTTGGTAATCTATTGTAAAACATACCCTTTTATGTATGATAACTTTACATGAGGCCTCTATGATATGTTTAAGATTTTTCCCATTATGAATTCCATCAATATAAAATTTGTTATTAATAAAATGGGATTTTTCAAATAGATAGGTAATCCATGTATATATTTAAATATAAACTTGTTATTTATTTGGAATTTTTTGATCATCATTTATTCCATATATATAATTTATTCCTTATTTATTTTATGATATATTTATATATATGCATTCCCTTACTATGAATATAACCTCAAGATTTTATTTTACTTCCTCTAACGAAGCTGAAAGGATGTGTAGTATGATGGATATTTATAGTTATTCTATAGATAATAATAATATCTATGAAATACTATTTTAATTTTATCTTTAAATATAATTTCAGATACAACCATGTATCTAGTTTTTTGAAACATCTAAATAAATCGATCATTTGGGATTTCCTTGTTTATATCTAGTGCCATTGTAATAATGTAACCATTCAATCTGGGATACTAGGGTTTGGATGAAGAATTAAAATTTATATATAATTGCAATCAAGTGTCTCTTCAATAACTAGATTACTTTATCAAAATCACTAATAGTGCTTTTTGTTTTATGAATTTAAAAATATGAAATAAATTATAAATATTTTATTTGTACTATTGTGTCTTCATTGGCATTTCTATTTATTTTTCCCAATAATGTTGATTTCTACTTGAGAATTTTTTATAGATTATAAATGTTTAAAAAAAATTATTATAAAAAAATAGAAACATTTTCAATAGAAAATTAGTCGTTTGATTAGTTAAATATATCTATCTAGTCCTAAAAGGTCGATCTATGACCTATCTATCATTTAATGAGGATCATACTTTTTGATATTTTAAATATTTGATTCACAATTTTGTATTGTAATGTATATTTTTAGTGTCTCTCTTTGATGTTAAAAATTCAACTATAATATTTATGTGTTTTTTTGTTGGGTATTAATTCCTTTTTTAAATTTTGTTGATATTTTTCATTTGAAATTTATTATTTTATTTATGTTTAATGTTATAACATGTATGTAATTTTAGAAAAAAATTTGGTCTTATCCATTGGTGTCAAATTCATGAAAATATGCATGAGTAAAATATTTAAAATGTAAGAATATTTATATCAACATTATTTTATATCTCAACAATTTTTTTACAAATACATTAATGATAGAATTCATTTTTTGTTTGGATATTCTAAATAATATATATATTTAATATAGTGATTTAGTTCTTATCAACATTATCAGATATTTCAATCAAAGATTTTGAATATTTTTACTCCATTAACCACTATAACACAGAATGATACTTATTTTTTATAGATGAAATATTTTTTAGTTTCATTGGAATATATAATGGATAATCCAATCAAATAAAATATTGTGATGCCACATAATAAATAATTATATTTTTGGGTCACTAAGATTCATATCATATTTCCTTAGGTTATATGTTAAAAAATTTATTATAAACATGCTACAAATTACCTTGATATTGATAACATTGTGTTTACATTGGTGTTTTGGAGATATTAATAATGGTTGACTGGTCTACTGTTTTGTTTATTAAAATATTTTTGTTTATATGATTTTATAGTGAGATTTGATACAATGTCATTGAATATGGTTTTAATTCCTCCAAAATTACAATTTTATTATTTTATAAACAATTTGGAAAGGTTATATGTTAGTTTATGAATAATGAGATAAAATTCCAGATCTTTTTTTTAATAAATTGAGATATTTATATAAGATGATGGGGGTAGATAGTGAAATGTTTATGGGATTTGTATAAGGATAGTAGTAGTAGTTTCTTACACTAAAAGAAATGGAATTTTACATTATTTGTTTATGTGGAACATTTTCTTATATGATTCCCAAAGACATAATTATTAAGAGATTTAATAATCAATAGATAAGATCTTAATTGATGGGTGGGATATGATGAAAATAAATGTTAATTCCATTTGAAGTTATATGATCCTCTTGACTTACAGGAATTGGATTCCCATGAGTTGTATAGCCCACAATTAGTAGAGTATCAGGGTTTTAGAAATAGGTATCATTACATGAAGAATAATTTTTGGAGGTATATGATGAATAAATAGTTGGTTGATTTCATATCTTTGTGTTTTTCATGAAAACAAATGAAATTTTAACATTACATTTTGTTATGTTTGTTTTAACCTTTGAATACTCTAAAATGATAGTGGTAGGATGTGTATTTATATTTTTTTGTTTGTTTATCCTTTTCAATTCCTAAAAAATGATTCAATTTCTTTCATTATTGATATATATAAAAATCCCTTATATTTTTTCAATCCAAGATTCAATATTGGTTGATATATGTGAAATGATCTACATTATAGAGGTTGAAAGTAAATATTGATTCCAATTAGTGATTAATTAAAATAGATGACATAAAATAAAATCATAGAATTATAGTTCATCGCAACATGTTTTGGTGCCTATTTGGGACTTAGAAAAATACTTACACTGAGGTAATGGGAAAAATCAAGTGGATGATTCCATAATTTAATGATATATTGAGAGCAGGCATCCCTTGTTGTCATGAATCATAGTATGATCATCTATCACTCGTGGAATTTTCCTATAACAATATAATTTTCTTTTACATAATTATTGAACCATTTTAATACTTATGTGTTCTATAATGACCCATGTTATTATAGTTTCAAAAAATATGATTTATTTTAATTTTTAGCTCTTCGGTATAAGGATTTGTTATGATTAAGATTCAGATTTAAAATTTACTTCTTGGGAAAAAATAAAAGTGTTTTTATTTATGTTCCATAGGTTTTTGAAGTGATCATGATATTTTAATTGGTTTGGGTATTAGAGAGGGTGGTGGTTACTGACTATAGAAAACTATAGTATCAACCAAGTACATAATTATATGAATATGTTTACCGAATTTCTAATGGATGATCTATAGAAAACATTATACTTTATTAGGTAGCCGATTAGTATGTATTAAGTACACGGTAGGTATGACTCTTGTTGGGATATTATGTGAGGGTCACTAAGTACCCATTGAGACTGAATTGTGTAACCAATAAATATATAATTTTTTATAATATAAAGGATTAGACACATCATTTAATCCCTCTAATATTTTGATTAACCAACCACATAAGAGAGTAAATTTTGTCTAGCCTTCACCTTTTGGTTACCCCTATGAATACCCATTTCTCCCAATTGGACTATTGGTGGATCAAATGATTTTTCACCACATAGTTCTAGATAATACCTTTATTCTCCTTACATTATTATTTTCACATGGTCTACATTTTTTTTGGTTTGTCTAAGTTAATATTTTACTCATGTTTTCAGTAAGGCATGGTAAAAATTTACCTATGTGATGGAATATCATAGTGTATTTTCATAGTGATGTCACAAAATGTATAAATTCTTATCATTTGTATATATTTCAATTGAAGAATGTTTTAAATGGATCTTATTAACTGTTATATTGAATTTTCATATAATTATATTTTATTAGAAATCAATTGACATGAATTTTTATTGTTAGGGTTCTATAAGAATTCCATGTTTCATTTTCATTCCTTGGTTGATGTTCTTTCCCTGGGAGGATTCTTGATATGATTTTAGAAATTATAAATTGTTATATTATATCGGGTAATTAATTTTAATTTGGTAAAATAAATATTATACACATTTTTATATTTGATATATGATCTAGGGAGAATATAATGTTTTGTTTGACATTTGGAAAGTGTTATATATTATCTCTAATGTATGGTAATTCAAATACAAAGGTGAGAGGTTTAGTTCATATTTCACCATAGTCAAGATTTTTTATGTGAATTATAAGGAAAACCATGTTATTTAAATTTTTTTCAAAGGGTTTTGGTGAGTCCCAGGATGTGTGATATGTTATGAAAGAGCCACATGGGTGATAATTATGTATGAAATTTTTGGTTTATTAATTTTAAATTGGTCTGCTGGCTATGCCTCCTTGGTATATGTCCTCTAATTCTGTCTAAAAAAACCTATAAAGATTAAGAATTAGTTAATTAGTAGTAAACTTTATAGTGTATGGCTATATTAGAAGCTTATGCTTTCCTATATGATGGGATACTTGGGTAGAGGTTCTGATAAGTGATGTTATTTATGTATTATATCGAACTTGAGAAAAAGAATCGTGATGGATATAAAACCCAGTCATGGGGGGTGATTGATATTGATGTGATTTCTATTGGATTAATGTCTCATATGAGAGTGTTAATGTTTTAATGAGGATTTTAATCTTATCTGTAATGTGAGTTATTTCGTGACCCTTATATGGGTTAATGTGAGGTATAAAATAAGGTTACCTTATTATCGTATGCATGGTAGGTGATAGTGGGTTGGGCTCGGGTGGCCTTTTTGAATTATTTATAATGGGTAGGTAAGAGTGTGCTAACCACCATGGAGACCTTATTGGTGTTATACATGGGTACCACTGTCATGATGATCTTATTTATTATGAGTTAGTGAAAATCCTGTGAAATATGTTTTTTATCATGGAAGATGTGCTTTTTTGAAAACTGGGATTCCAAATGAGATTATAAGTGTTGTAATATCTATTTTATGTGTTTTTCAATATGAAAAATATCTTGGATGGAATATATAATGCATTATTGAGTTTTAAATAGAGAATGGGGTAAGCATACTATGAATATTTTTTATGCAATGGACCATGCAACAAGTGGTGTATGTAGTAGAGTGACATATTTTTTGTGTAAAATTTAAATTTTTGGAGTTTAAGTGTATAAAAGAAAATATTTTTATTATTTAATGGTTGTACCACAGTAGGGCTGTATAAAACATGTTTCATGGTACTCAATTGATAAATAAAATTTTCCTGTAGAAAATTTGATATATATGGTTTTTTCTTACCTTACATGTTGATAATTAATAAATTATTTAATATGTAAGTTGATATATAATGGTAAAAAACATGATATTTAATTATTGTTAATAATATGTTGTTTGTAATTTGACTATGTACTATTGTCACCCAGTAATTTAAAGGGATTGAATTTGGGTCACCCTATGATATGCAAAGGTAAAAATTATTACACATAATGGTTACCCCATGTTATGTAAGGGTTATTTTTTCAATGGACATGGGTTAAAAAAATTAGTAAATTCCTTATTATGAAATAATAAATCTAATATATAATGGTGATATTTTATGATTAAACAATAAAAAATGTTTACACAAATTTTTCAATTGAGTTCGGCAGACCATTGGTCATACAATAACTATGGGAGACCATTGAATAATTTTAACCATGGTACATATTTAAGTGTAAAATTTTTATTCTTATAATGAGGTCATATAGTGAAGTATTAATTCTTGATAGTTTTAGGTCCTATTGGATGTAGGTAATTATGCCACATCACCTAGTATTGTTCCGTAATGTGGTAGTGGTGAGATGTTCTACGCCATGAGGGATGTCCATTGGTGGAATTTAATGGTATAAGGATGAGGTTTAATCCATGGGTATTGGATAATAGGAGGTTATTTCACTATTATTAATAATTTAACAACGCTATAGGCCATTCAATAATAAGTACATGTTATTTGTTTTTGATGGGGGTATTATGTCACAGCCTGGCCAATGGTCTTTATCTTATAGGGAGTCTGAAAAATTCATTGGTCCTTGAAACCTAGGGACTATGATATAATATCCCCCTTGTTTAGACTTATTTTTAATCAAATAAAAACATAATATTTTAAATCATTTAAGTTATGTACCATTTTTAGGTTATTTATTTATTAGACATGTGAATAGAGGGAGTCCAAACCCCTCTTCCCTTTCTCTCTATCCCTTCACCATACACGAACTATGATTAATGAAGATGAATCTTTTGATAATTTAAGGTGTGAATTTATCCATCTCCCTCATTTATTATTGATCCTCTATAGATATTTTTTTGTATCATTGGGATATTATTTTATTCCAATTCCAAGGATCATAGTTTAATTGTGAAAATATCATGCTATTTATCTATAATGGGATATAAGGGATCCCATGATGAAGGATAAATAAGGTTTAATATTTTCTCTGAGTTTGGTATCTTCTTTTACTGCAATTGAGAAGTTGGTAAAATGATAATTCCAAAATTTCTTATGTTAGAGATGTGGGTGGATACCATGGGTGGTGAAGAACCCATTGTTTGATTTTTTGAAATCATTAAACCATCTACTAATGTATTTCATTGTTATACAAAATAGATGATGTTGGATTAAATGAGTGAATAAAATATTATTTTTTTACAATTGATTAAAGTATTCATTTATAGAGTTAGAGACTCATGAAGATGGAAAATGGTCAATGGATCAAGATTGAGTATGGTTGACATTGGTGTGTGAGCTTCTCTTAATGGAATTAATATGAATGAGGTATGTGGACCTTAAATATCAGCCTAAATATTATGAATCATGTTATGTATCATGTGATATGAAGTATTTCCTCTTCAGTGGGATGGACCATTAATTGATAATGAATTATTTCTATCTATTCCTTGATTATATTAAAAGTGACGGTGACCATGATGAAACATTTACTCTATGATTAGTTCCCCATAAGATAATATCTATATGATTGAAAAAGAATTATGTTATCTAATATATGGAAACTATAGGGATAAAAATTAAATGACTGAAATATAGTGAATGATATAGGCGGTTCCATTAATTCCCAAAAAGTATTTATTTTTTATGGATTAGGAATTATTGGATTTAGGGTGTACAATATATTTAATTTATGTGTAGTTTTTCCATGAGAGGACCAACCTCACTCGAGTTTGATATTGAGATAGTCTCTATTCTATTATTTATACGGCTTGGATTATATTTTCTTATATATAGATCTATATAGACTAGGATTTTATCGTGGATATGTTTAGGGATCTTAATCCTTTGAGAGAAAAGCATTTAACCTGTATTTGGAAATAAGATATAGATCCCACAATTCATTTTTAGATGTTGATATGTCCAAGATACCACACTAGGTACATAATATTTATATGACTCTGGTGATAATTAGAAAAATGTGTTAATATTGTTTTATCTAATAATTAATATGTTTAAGGTAATAAGTTGTGTTCATGATTGATTTACCTAGGTAATTTATATTAGGGTTTGATGACTTATCAAACCATTTTCTTATAATATATGATGATATTCAGGAAGATTGCACATCCCCAAAATGAGTATGATATATGGTTGTATCCTAGTCGGATGATTATCGCCATATTGAGTTTAAAATATAGTGATATTCAAGTAATACGATTATCCAATGATGAGAAATATATATGATGATATTTTTTCATGATTCTTACCACCTCAATAAGAATGGTATATGGTCATATCCGTGTGATCATATCTACCCAACGTAAGTATGATATATAGTGATATAAAAGTGGTCCTATTATCTTATCAATGATAATCATATTTGGTGTTATACAATTGATCTGGGTATCCCCTCTATTAATATGATATTATGTATATTTAGGTGGGCCACTAATCCCCTTAATGGGTGTCATATTTTTTGATACCTTGCTGTGATAGTCCCCCCTAATGAGTATGGAATATTGTGATATATATTTGTGAATTTACCAAATTTTATTGTTATTTTAATTGATGGTTATATGTGGTGGGTTTTATTCCCCTGATTAATATGATATTTTAGTGGTTTATAGGGTTGGGTCACTATTCACTCATGGGCGCTTATATGTTAGATCATTTTGGGATATCACTATAATTCCACTATGGGAGTTTATATATGAGATGGTTCTGAGGTGGGTAATTATTCCCCCTCCGTGTTGAGGTATCATGTTCAAAGGTTTCAATCAATATTCTTAGTAAGTAGGATCACTCTTGGGTGATAAAGATAGTTCCCATGGTATTGAAAGGTACTATGTATCGAGTTATTTTTCAATTATTTTTATCATATCTAATTTTACAGGAACGATATATCACATTTTTTAGGAACCCATTTTTGTTGAATGGATGATTTATACTGAAACCCTACTAGGGACTCCCTATATCATTAGTACTCAAGAGGAGCTCCAAATCAGAGGGTTATGTTGGGTAGAGTCTTAGTGTTCAAATAGTTTATCTAGAGTGCTATGATGGATTTGGAAGTTTATAATGGTTAGAGACTCTATAATTATTCATGGTTTAGGATTAATTTTTTTCACAATTATATATTATAAAACCATGAGATATATTAATGTTTGTTTCCTCACATTGATTACAATTTGGATAGTTTAGTTCTATATATTATGTGGTATTTTATTCATTTCTAAATGGATTTTTCTATTGTTGATAATTTATTATTTTTTCTATTTTTTATGGATAATTATAATTTATTTTCATTATTCTGTTACTCAAATTTATGGGTATAGTCTCCCAAAATTATCACCATTTTCCTATATTTCTAATAATATAATCTCATGATCCCAATATTTTCTACTTTGGGTACCACTAGCTCAAGCAATTTTATTTTTCACATGAATTCCTAGGAAATTATATTTGATGGAGAGGTATTTTCACTCCCCTTATAAATGGTTTCAACATTATACAACATCATCCATGTGGGTTACTCTTTCTAGAAAATGTGACTACATTTCCCCCCAAAAAGTATGATATATAGGGATATTTAGAAAAAAATGTATATCCGCCATCAGTATGATATATGGTGTATTTATTTGGAATATATATTTACCCCCAAAGATTATATTTTTTATGGTTATATAAGGTGACCTCTATTTCCAGTAATGATTATGGTGTATCATATATTTCTAGTGTAGGGACACTATTTCCCCCACATATTTATATATTAAATAGTTTTAGGGTAGGGCCACTCCTCTCTCAAAGTCTTTAAATATGATATGGTTTAAGGAAGGATGTAATTGTAACATCCATGCCTTTATTTTTAGCTGGGTTTTTCCTATATACTTGGCACATCATTCCCCTAGGTTTCCCCTTCTTTACCATTAAAAAAAATTATGTTTATCCTTATAATCATAACCCTAATGTGCCTATTTCTCCCCCATTTTATTCCGTTTAGCCGTGTAAGGCTTTCAATCTCCCACAACCTCATTTGGATTCCATTTTTAAAGGGTTTTGGTGAGGAAAACACAAAGGAACTTCTTGTAAGGGATTCCTTCTCTTGTTTTATTCATTATTCTTAAGGTTTTCCATATTTATTGAAGATACAATTCTCCAAAAACTATGGCCTCTTACCTAGATGTTTATATTAGGTTTCTTGGTCCCATCATGTGTATTTATGTTTTTTTTCACTCCCTTTTGGTGTAGCAGTGGTGTGGTAGATGTTTTGCACAATGATTTGGGGATTTTGAAATTTATGGTAGGTGATTTCATTAGAAAGAAACATTTGATGAGTTATATTTGCACGATTTTAATTTTTATCAGGTTCCACTTCCATTGTGCTTGGTTCGAAAGCCATTTCTTGTAGCATTGATTGTGCAGTTGATTTTAATGTAGTGTTTTTGTGTAAAAAATGGTTTATTTAAGGTGTATTACATGTCATATTATTTAGGGTTGTTTTATGGTTCATGGAATGGTTTTAATACTTGTTGATAGGGATTCCAATACTTTTTTGGTGTGACATTGGTGGGAATTTAGATTCAAAAGAGGGGTTTTAATGGATTTCATGTGCAAATAAAAGTTTAACTTCTTGAAATTGTTTAATGAAAATTTTAATTGGTTAATTGAGTTTCAAAAAGCCTGAAAATTAGTTAATTTACTATTTGGAGTGTGTATGACCATAAGTGGTATTTTTATGTCTAAATGGTATTTGATAGCTTGTGTAACGTGTTTGAGCATAAAGAGGGAAACTCAAGTATCTAGGTGGGTGGACTATGACAATTATTCTAGTGATTTGGAGTGGTATCATCCCTATTTCACATTCAAATTTGTTGATGAGAACACTAAATAAACTATGATGATTATGAGGACCACTAAATTTTTTTGGTTTACCCTCTTTGTTGCACTTTCACAAGAAGGTTATGGATTATGGTTGCATTAATATTGAGATAAAAGGAACCTTGGGCACACAACTAGCTAGTGCATTAGGGTATTCCCATGACTAGTGCTCATGGAAAATATTGTACTATCATCTAGAAAATGGAGTGGTTGGATTTAAAATTCAATATAATACATATTTTATTTAACAGTGTTCATTCTATAAAGCTTCCACTTAAAAACATTTTTCTTTTAAAAGTTTCACCCCTTTAGAAATCGTTTCTACAGTTTCATAATTTTAAAAAAACTAATTATTTTTATCATATAATATTTGTAACATAGAATATTTTGGGTGGTACCCTATTGGAATTAGAATCACACCCTACATACACCATTGTGTGTATGTATGATTGGTAATGTTTGACAAAGGTATGGATAAAGTATTTGGAGATGGTGGTTCAGGTTGTTAGATTCTATCATTTGTGCAACATTGTGGATAAAGCTTCGCGATGATGACCCCATATTGCGTGGTGGATCATGAGTAGTTTTTGTAGCTACTTTTGAGTTTTATCCCTCTTGGGATTTGTCTAAAACAATTAATTTGAGTTCTGAGTTTTTTTTACGTCTTTTTTGGACTATATATCCAGATTTAGTTTATTTTTTATTTTTGGTTTTTATTTATTTTGAACCCTGGTAAATCATTCCCAAACCATTATTCATGATACTCAAGAACTTTTTACAACCCCTAGGGACCTGAAACAACCATTTAACCTTTCCAAAGACTGGGTTGGGTGCCAGTTTGGATGGTGACTAGATCTGGTTCATGAAAAAATTAGTTTAGAGGCTGGTTAATCTCTTATGATTATGTTATTATTTGGGATGTGTCTATTTAGACTGAAGCTACGACTGTCGAGGCTCAGATTTCTAGTCATGAGTAGGATTATTGTCTAGTAACTCTTCTGATGGACCTTATGTCTCAATGGGATGTAGGTATTTTTTTTGACTTCTCTTTTAGGTGGGACGTTTTGGATTCAGACTGCATGAGGACATTGGGTGGGAGTGAATTAGTTTTCTATTTTACTATTGTTTTGAGATTGATTTATTTATATCTGATTTTGTGGATGAATTTTATTAGAACTATTGTACTATTGTTTTATTTTGTGACTGTTTTTTGTAGCAACGTGCCTCCCCCGAAGACATCCCTTGCACCCATGGGATGAAGATAGAGAGATTTCTCCCTCACCAATTGATCATAGGATTTTAGAATATGTGGTATGGGATCTCCAAGATATATTAAAATAAGTATTTCCTACTTCTACCGTAGCTATATAAGATAAGTATATTCCTAGGAGGTATAAATCATAGTGGTTAATGAAGAACAAACCCCCTTCATTCTGAGGAAGCTCAAAACCTCATGAAACAAAGGAATGGCTTGAAAAGATAGAGACTATTTTCGAGTTCCTAGACACACCTGAGGAGGTAAATGTGAAATGTGCCTCATTTCAGCTAGAAGGATCCAGTTATTGGTGGTGGGAATCAGTGATTCTTAATGGAAATCATGATTAGGTGAGTTGGAAATGTTTCACGACCATCATCATGGAAAAGTATTTCTCTGAGGTTTGGGCCTATTTCATATCACGGGAGTTCATTGATCTTTCCCAGGGAGATCAAATAGTGATAGGATATGTTAACCATTTTACTAATCTATTTTTTTATGCACATGAGATTTCTTATAATGAGTTTTTGACATCTCAGATTTTTGAGAAGTGGTTGTGACCAGATATCCACTCTCAGGTCTTCTTCTTCAAGCTGGGAACTTATACTGAGGTGGTTCATCATGCCTGTATGGTTAATATTGACCAAAAAGGAATGTCTCAGTTTTCTGGAGTGGTGTTTTCTATGGGTAGTGGTATCTCATATGAGAATAAAAGGAAGAGATATGAGCAGGGAAAGAAGGGAGGTGGTTGTTTTGGATATCCTTTCAGACAGTTCTCATATATGGATTTTGATGTGAGGTCTGCTCTCTGACTCTAGTGTGGGAGGCTAGAGTACACCCGAATATCATTTACATGTCCTTTTTATCCTTTTTACCAGTGTGGATCTATGGGACACTTGGGGTGATTTTGTAAGATGTCACATCCACTCCAGAGTGGGGTAGGATATGGCGATTATAGGGGAGTGCCACTTCAGTCCGATCCATTGTGAATGAGGGGATCTCAGTTTGGTGGCCATAGCTATAGGGATGGATGTTCTTCTAGGTAGATCTAGTTCATGGTTCATCCTCATGTTAGTGTTCCTTCTCAAGAAGAGGCTATTCATCTTTATGTGGAGGATTAGGAACTAGTAGTGTCAAATGTAGGGCCTTCGACAGTTCGAGGTACCATTTTAATTTCATATTCTATAGCTGTCATTATTTTTTTATACTGGTTTCTCTATTTGTTTTACCTCTACCCATATGGTTAACATGCTGAATTTTCTAACTGAGTTTTTATCTTTTGTGATAGATTTGGTGATGCCATTTGGCAAAAAGAAGGAGTGTGGTCTTAGGTGCCTGTCATGTGTGCCTACCATGTCAGGGGTTGAGATGGAGTGGGATATCCTGGACTTGGATATAGATATTTTAATGTAATCCTTTTCATGGATTTCTTATTTCACATTCAATAACAAATCAATTTCTATAGGTGACAGGTGAGTTTGATGGGACCTGAATGGTGTCTCATGTTTTTTTTGGGGAATGGGATCCTCATTAGGGTCACGCAGGACCTCCACTCTTATAGTTGGGTAATATTATTTTTTGAGTATTAATCACTTTTGTTGGAGGACGATTCTCATTCTCCAGATGGTTGATTACCTCATGTCGTGGATGAGTTTCCAAGGGTTTATCCAGATTATTTTTCATGAATTTTAGACTGAGCATGATGTGGAGTTATTGATTAATTTGGTTCTAGGAACATAGATGGTATATCTTCCCTAATATCGTATGGCCACACCGATTTGAGGGAATTAACGATATAAATAGAAGATTTGGAATCCAAATGATTCATTTCCCTGAATGTCACTCCTTCATCCACTCCAGTTTGTTTTGAAAAGAAATTTGATGGGTCTCTCTGATTGTGCATCAAATACCGATAGATGAATAAGGAAAAGATCAAGAACACGTAATGTTTTCCTTGAATAGATGATTTTTTTGACATGATGAAGGGTTAAAAGTGGTTTTAAAAAATATATTTTTCTCTTGGTTACCACCAAGTCAGGGTGAGAGTGGTGGATATCCTAAAGATAGGTTTCCAAAGTACGTATGACCACATTGACTATTGGGTCATGAATTTAGGATTGACCAATGCTCCAACAGTTTTTATAGCGCTCATGAATAGGGAATTCCACTTGTATCTCAACTCTTTTAACATGGTATTCATGGATGAAATCAGGTTTTAATTTTGATCTAAGAAGAGCATGGTAATAATGTTTTGATCATCTTGGGCACATTGTGAGATCATCATATTTATTCTAAGTTATCCAACTGAACTTTATGGATCATGGAAGTTATGTTTCTTGGCCTTTTGATCCTGGAGCAATCAGTTTATGTGGACACCAAGAAGATTAGTTCAGTTATGTCATGTGAGTAGCTAAAGAATGTTTTCGATATCAAGAGTTTCCTCATCCAGGAATGTTACTACATGCATTTTTTTAGGATTCCTCTCAGCTTGTTTCACCCATAACCGCGCTCACCCAGAAAGGGGTGATGTTTGAATGGGGATAATAATGAAAAGAATCCTTCTAGGAGATAAATCTCTAGTTGGCTACTTCCCGAGGCCTAATCATTCCAATATCTGTAAAGGGATATGTAGTGTATTGCAATGATTCATCTATGGTTCTCAGGTGCGTTATTATGCAAGGTGATCACGTGGTGGCATATCGATCTCGCCATCTCCGACCACCTGAAATTGACTACCCAAACCATGACATGGAGTTAGTACCAGTGATCATGATTTAAGGAAATTTAATCAAAACCACTATTGTGACAACTGGGTTCCCGGTGACAGAACAACCACCCCGCCTTAACATGGCCGTCAGGTCCTGGCCTACCAGGTACCACCAGTTGCCCCCGCAGACATGTGGGGCCCACCCCAGGGTCCACCCACATGCCCGAACAGGTCATCTGACTAATATGATAGTCCCCACATGCCAACATATGTCCTTTCCAGTGTTCTTTGTCCTCACTCACATACACCCTGGGAAACTTCCTAGGAGGTCACCCATCCTGATCACTACTCCAGGCCAAGCACGCTTAACTGTGGAGTTCTAACCAGGTAGGCTCCCGAAAAGGAAGGTGCACCTTGTTGACATGAGTCATATCATTTAGTCATTTAACCCTTTATCATTCTGGGGTGTTACAATCACCCCCCCTTTAGGGCACAATGCCCTCGTTGTGGGCCCTACATCTCAACCCAGGCAGTGCACCGCACTTAAGGCTGGGTTCCTCCTCTGATACCAAATGTGACAACTGGGTTCCCGGTGACAGCACAACCACCCCACCATAACATGGCCGTCAGGTCCTGGCCTACCAGGTACCACCAGTTGCCCCCGCAGACATGTGGGGCCCACCCCAGGGTCCACCCACATGCTCGAACAGGTCATCTGACTAATATGATAGTCCCCACAGGCCAACACATGTCCTTTCCAGTGTTCTTTGCCCTCACTCACATACACCCTGGGAAACTTCCCAGGAGGTCACCCATCCTGATCACTACTCCAGGCCAAGCACGCTTAACTGTGGAGTTCTAACCAGGTAGGCTCCCGAAAATGAAGGTGCACCTTGTTGACATGAGTCATATCATTTAGTCATTTAACCCTTTATCATTCTGGGGTGTTACAACTATGGTGCGATGTTCATGGTCTACTCTAATCATAAAATCCTATCCTAAATTTTTCTCACAGAAGGTTCTTAAGCAAATGAAGCACAGTTGGATCGAGTACTTTCAGGGGTTGAATTCAAGGAAAGCATTCAGTTTACTATTTCTCTTTTGGAGTTGATTTAGTTGGAGAATCCTAGTGATGAGATATGTTAGCATTTGATGTATTTACTTCATGGTGGGGAGACAACATCTGATTGGTCTTCATCACCATAGGGAATGATGGTCATCAAGATCCATTAAGTGGTACCGTTGTCTCTAAGGATGACGGTGATGTAGGATAACCACTAGTCTTATTGATTCGTTCATCCTAGAGATACTGAAATTTAATATGATTTTTTAAGTTGTTCTGGTGGATATGTATGTGTTGGGATATAGCTGATTTTGTGTTGAGATTCTATACATGTCAACAGTAGAATGAAGATCATCAGAGGCCCTTTTCTTTTCTTTAGCCAGTACCCATTCCTAAATAGAAATGGGATGTAGTCTCCATATTAATTCATGTTGGATTACCTCATACACTTTAGGGTATGAATGTTATTTGGGTAGTGATTGATCATCTAAAACAAATCATCAAAATTCATTCTGATCAGAGATTCAACTAAAGTGGATGTGTTGGGATGATTGTCTATCCAGGAGGTGGTAATGATTTATGGTGGTCCATCTATAGCTGTGTCCAATAAAGGCCCATGCTTCACCAATAATTTTTGGGAATTCTATTAAAAGGCTTTGGGGTTATAGAATAAGATGGGAAGGACATACCATCCTCAGAGAGATTTTCAAAGAGAGTAAATAAATTTTACTCCAGAAGATATACTCCACACACTTGACTATAACTTCTGTGTTTTGTGGGATTTCCATTTGGGATTCATGTGTTTTATTATAATTAAAGTAACCAATACTTGATTTGAATAGATATTTTTGATGAACTCTATGGTCAGCCTTGTTGCACAAATGTTTGGTTGAGGTATATGAGACCACACTATTGGGCTCGAGCATTATGCAATAGAAATTTGGGAAGATTACGTTGATCAAAAAGAGATTGTTGATAGATAATAGTCACCAAAAATAATATTTTGACTAGAGTAATTATGAACAATAGTTTTTCATGCATAATTGGGTATTATTTATGTTTCCCCTCCCTTGGGACATCGACATTTGGGAAAGTAGGGAATGATGGCACAGAGGTTTTTCAGACCCTTTTAGATCACTGAGCATTTTAGTGAGGTGGAATACATATTTGATTTTCCCTCCCTGTTTAAATATATTCCCAATGTATTCCATATAGCCTAGTTGATGAAGTAAAATATGGATCAATCTCATGTACTGAATTGGGAAGAGCTGGAGATAGATATTTTTTTATCGGTGTTTGAGTGGAAGGTGT
Source organism: Viscum album (assembly GCA_963277665.1). NCBI lineage: Eukaryota > Viridiplantae > Streptophyta > Magnoliopsida > Santalales > Viscaceae > Viscum > Viscum album. The sequence continues at coordinate 1,791,960,981 of OY728146.1, forward strand.
GAATAGTTGACTCTCAATAGATGTTTCATTGGGTAATGTCTATTCCAATGGTCTGGTTCCTTTGGAAGCATGGTAATGATTTCAACTAGACATTATAGTGGAAGCCATGGGTGGAGCAATAGGATCCAATCTTGTGTTCTGATCAAGTATCGTGTTTAATTATCAGGGCAGAAAATTTTTCACGATGAGGAGAATTATTTCATCCAATCCTTTATTTTCATGAATTTTTCTCTTCTATCATTGGCCCATATTTCCCCCTAGGTTTATCCCTTGTTTCTCTTTAATATTAGAGCAAAATAGATGGATTTTTTGTGGGCAGAACAGGTCGGATGGTTTGTGTGCACGATTTACAATACCATGGTGACAAACCCTGCACAACCTCTAGGTCATCAAAAAATGTCTTGTTTTTTCAATTATTCCCTTCCGAACATAACCCTAATGCACCCATTTCACCCCCATTTCGTGTCTTACTACAATAGAAGGTTTCGAGTCTCCCTCAATCTCATAAGGATTCCATTTTTGGAAGGGGTTTTGGTGGGAAAAATCCAAGGATGTTCATGTATGTGATTCTATCTCTTCATTATTTCTTTATACTTAGGGATTCTTCCCACTTTCATGAATTTACACTTCTCATGTGACATGGGATTTTTAAATAGGGTTTTATTTTGGGTTTCATGGTCCCATCTTGTCGATTTAGGATCATTATCACTCCCATGTCTTGCAACGGGGGTGTGGTTGATGTTCCACACAAGGATTTGGGGTTTTTTTGACATATATGGTAAGTGATTCTATGATTAAGAATTATTTTATGAGTTAGATTTTATTGATTTAATTTTTTAACATATCCCTCTTCCATTATGATGGTTGTGATAACCAATTTTGGTATAATTAATTATGCAGTTGATTTTAAATTATCATTTTGTGTAGAAATTGTTGTTTTACTGTGAATTCCATGTTATATTATTTGAGGTTGTCTTATGGTTCATGAAATGGTTTTATTAAAGGGTATTAAGTCAATTGATTCTATTTTGGATTGGAATTGGTGTGAATTTTTTTTAAAGAGGGGTTTCAATGAATTTTAGGTGCAAATCGTTTGTAAACATCATGAAAATTTTTTATGAAAAATTTAAATGGTTTATTGAGTTACACAAAGGGTGAAAAACATATTTAACTAATATTTTGTGTTTTTTTTTGAAAATAGCTGGTATTTTTTTGTGTAAATTGTATTTGATAGAAAATTTAACTTGTTTGAGCATATAGAGGGAAACTCGTGTATCTAGGTGGGTGGTCTAGGAATTGTATTGTAGTTATCTAAAGTGGTATCATCCTTCTTTCACTTAGAATAATGACGATAAAAATAATAACTAAACTATGATGAAGTTGGGGACTAATATGCCCTGGGGGCTTCCCCTCTTAGTGTCTCCCATATAATATGTTTAGGGATTATGGATTCTTTTACACCAAGATACGAGTTTCCTAGGGCCCACAACATGCTAGTTCCTAGGGGTATTCCCATGACAAGTTCTCATGGGCTATTTTGTACTTACCATTGTAATATGGTTTGTATGGCTAGAAAATTCAAAATCATGAATGTTTTATTTAAATATATTTAATTATTCCAATTAAAAATTCATTTAAATTCTAAACCACTTTAGAAATTATTACTACCATTTATTGTTTATAAAAACTTTTAATATTTTTATCTTATAATATTTATCATATGGAATATTTTTGGTGGTATCCTATTGGGATTAGGCTTACACCATACATACACCATTGGGTGTATATAGTCCTTAATATGTTTGACATAGGTAAGGACAAGGTATTTGGAGAGGGTGGTTCAGGTTGTTAGGTTCCATCCATGGTTTAGTGTTGTGGAGAAGGCTTGTGGATGATGAACCCTTGTAGGGTGATGGTTATAGAGTTTTTTTCTATAACTTTTGACTGGTGGTCCTCTTGGGATTTGTCTAAAACCATGTATTTAATTTCAAAAAAATTATTAATGGATGGTTTGGACTAAATTTTCAGATTCATATAAGTTATTATTTTGGATTTTTAATTCTTCCAAACATGGGTATGTCATTCCCAAACAATTATTTATGATTCACGGGAACTTGTTCCAGCCCATGGGAATTAGGAACGCCTTTTGATCTTTACGATAGACTGGGTTGGGTGTTGTTTGTGATAGACACTATATCTGGTTTTTAACAATTATTCCTTGTAAGTGTTGATATATCCTTTTAATAGACATTCAACACTAGTCAAAAATATCTATAGTCACACCTGAGTAACCTCAATGGTACCCAAGGTCATGATTGTTATTTGTATGAAATTTTTTATTTTTATCATGTTTCATATTTAATGAATTTTATATCTTAGTAATGTTTTGAAAACTATTCATGGTGGTCTATTGAAATATACAAAAACCCTACCCAAGGGTCCCTAGAACATTAGTACTGATGAAAACTATCATATTTTTGGTAAAGGATGGGAAGAGGCCTGATGTTGAATAGTAGAGTTGGAGATATTGTAGGGAATAATGATGTGGTACTGGTTATGGACATAGGATGAGGTCATTATTTTAGTCATTCCCATATATTTTGATTTGTATATGATGGGAGATAGTTTTGTTCTTTTCAAACGTCTGTGTTATTTTGGATAGTTCATTTAGTAATATATTGTGTTTTTTATCTTAGGAAGGATTTGGTTATTGTGTTTCTTTTATTCTATTATTTATTATGGTATGAGATATATTTTATTCCTAATGTATTTTAATATGATATAATGATATAGAATTCCCAATGTAACGTCATAAAACCTCAGTACTAGTCAAAAACATATGGCATGTTGGGAGGTGTTTCAAAGGTCATACAGTGCTCGAATATAGTTACTATGGAGTGGGTTTATCAATAGATTATAAAGTGGTATTAGATAATAGTGATAGTTTATATTTTAGTTAAGATGGTGGACCCATGAGGGGTAAGATAGGCATGATGGATAATCCCATATAAGAGGAGGACAATAAATAACCCAATAATAAAGTGGTTTGAAAACCACTACAGTGACTCATGATTTTCATACATGGATATTAGATTTTGTAGATGAATATTTATTACATTACCAAATCACGTGAATGGGGACCATGATATTTTATTACATTGAGAAACATGGAACACAATGTTCAAATCTATTGAAATATCTTCAATGTTACCCACAAATATCATCCCTTTTTATACTCTTCATAGACTTACCCAACATAAAATATTTCTTCAAAACTAGGGGAATGGAATCACAAGAAAGGGTGATCCTATATGCTCAGTAATGGAAAATAAGGGAGGCATGTAATCATAAAAAAGTGAAAATGTGTATGAGAACATGAGCATAATATTTAAAAACCATTCCACACTTATCAATGTTCAAATTCTTGATTCATGGAATAAATATTAGAAGTCTACAAGATAGGACCCATAAGATAATAAAATAACATGACCCATGACAGAATAATATTGGAATAAGACATTAATTTGTGGAATACACAAAATAAGGGAAAATTATTTCCATATTAGTCAAGGTTCATTACCAAGTCTACCTTCTAGGAATGGGTTCACTCCATAAACGAACATAGCAGACAAATTTCTTTATTGAACTTGGTTCACATCCAATTACAAACATATATTACTAATCTAGGTTCACTCACTTCACCATTCTTGTCCTACTAAATCAGGATCAGTCCCCCATGCGGGACATTTCATACTGAACCTTTTTCACTCCATATTACAATCATGTCTTACAATTCATGGTTCACTCCATGTTCCTATCCTGACTAACTAAACGGTGTTCAATCACCTTTCCTATTATTTCATACTAAACTAGGTCCAATCCCCATTAAATTTTTTGTGTTAGTTTTCTAACATCAATCCCTCTTCTAGACCTATCTTATGGAACCTGGTTCACTCCCTATTTAAGTACTTTCTTACTAAACCTGATTCTCTTCTCATTCCAGCCTTTTCTTGCTAAACTGGATTCACATACTCTTCTAGTCATGTCTTATAAAACTAGGTTCACCCTCTATTACATACCTCTCATTCGATATAAATATATACCTTCATCACGAGAAGATATGTGTCCCACCCTTCTTTGGATATAACATAAAAATCGTCCCTAGTTATAAAGTTATGACCATGTAAAAAATAATGTCACACATATCTTTTCCATAATATCAAAATAATCATTATATCATAACCCATTATATGAAACGAGTATCATAAAAATTTCATCATATTATAACCTATTGAAAATACATAGGATTCATATTATTTTCATTAAATAATACCCACGAAACATATTGAGTTTCATATGCAATTCTTCATGGTATAACTTGTTGTAGAGAAATAGGTCTTATAAAAATCAAGTCATCATAAAAATAATCTATTCAAATAATGAATAATAATTTAACCATTGGATCATATCCCTAGTAATGAATATTTATCATCAACATATGAAATCTTTGATGGAAAATAATTTTGATCAGTAAATTAAAATATTTCGTTAGGAAAATACCCTTTCCACATTAATGATAATTTTATTGAAACGTAAAATATTTCCAAAATAAATTTAGTTTAAAATTATTTATTTAAAATGGACAATAATTCCAAAATATTAAGAACAAACCATTCATTCAAAAAAACATTGAAAATTTCTAAGAGGAACTTGAAATCATTGTTTGGTCATTAAATAATGAAATATTGTGCATGCCATGAATGTTAATAACAATGATTCCTTTCAAATTTTAAGTAAAATACAAAAGGGTATTGTTTATGAAAATAAAAAGAATATTTATTTTAAAAAAATTAAAAAAAGAAAACAAGGTTACAAATTTAATTTTCAAAAATAATATGTGGGTAATAAAACATTTTTGAAATCATTTTTAGACAATAATTTTTTAGAAGAAAATATAATTTGAAATGAATGGAGAAATAAATTTGGTTTTTAAAAACAATATTTTACTAATTATTTTAATTAATAACTAGTATAAAATGGTAATTTACTTTAATATACTATTAATAACAATATGATATAAGAAATCATGATAAATATTGAGTTATGGATAATAATAATTTATCAGAGAGAAACATAAAAAAATAATATCTAAATAAATGATTAGAGTAACATAAAATGTTTCCACTTTTAGACCATTGAATCGTAAACACCAAGAAAAAATAAAAACTATAGAAATGTATTTATTATTAAATTTTGTATATTTATGATATATAATTTCATGGGGACTTATATACACCGCACAAAATAAATGAGTGGTGAAAATGGTGTATGTCTTTCAGACTTAAAATCGAGACTAAACATCCATTGTTGATTTGTTAACTCTTGAACCATAAACCCCGTTAATGATAGATCATTAAATGGATATCTAAACAAAAATATTTCTCATGAAAATTTTAATAATATAAAATATTTGGAATTATATTAACCACATAGAAAAAATAAGTTGTGAATATGACACGTGTTTCAAAAATTTTGAAATTGAGACATGAATATATTACCTTGAGTATTTAAATCCTTTATTATTATTTAAAACTAAGTTATAATTAATTAACTTTTATTTAAAAAATTATAGAACCATTTGTTTATATATCATACCGTATGTGATTTACTTATGTCCATAAATTTAATGTTATGTTTTGGGAGATAACTGTATTGTTTTCCAGGTATATTTTAATTTTTTATATTGTTGGTACTATTACTTTGATCATGGATCCATAAATTCCAAAATAATAAAAAATAAATTATTATAATATTTATAAATCTTTTAAAATTTTATAACCTACCATAAAACATGTTTTTTAGAAAGAAATTTCATTATGATCATGGATATGTTAGCCTTTACATATGCACGAGTAAATATTCAATATCTTAATGATAATTATGGAAAAGAGGTAATTATCATATTATATTTCCATAATAATAATAATGTAACAAAAATCGTATTTATTTAAATATAGTTATACTTTTCACAGATATGGTGCGATGGTGATAAGGGTGCTACATCACATCGTGAAGGTGGTAGTCAACATGTACATGAGCATCATTATAATATTTCATTGAGTGTAATGGTATGAAAGAAAATGACATATATTATAATTTTCCAATTATAAATATGTCACTAATATAATTATAATGTCATTTATATCACATATAAATATTAATTTAACCTTATCACATTCTATTTAAAGCATGAAAAAATCACATCACTTCGGGAGGAGGTAGTCTGTCGTACACACGAGGAACATTGTCATATTCTCAAAAAAAATGAATGAATAGAGGAATTTTTTATATAATAAATCCAAAACCATAATTTTATAAAAATATATTTATAAACAATAAATCCATCTTAATGTTCAAATGTTATAGGTGGTAATGGAATAATGAAGGACATCAGTTCATGAGGCGTTATTCCACCGTACACATGAACGATGATTTCATAACACATTTGATAAAAATGGGGATGATTGTATTACATTACATTATTATAAAAAATCACAATATATTGAAGATATTGAGTTTATTATATATTATTCTATTAAAAATAATTAAAGGAGGTCAAAATAAATTAATTGATTCAGAAATGAATTTTCTAAACCAAATTAGTTTGAAGGCATTAATAATAGTGGAATGGGGGTTTCCTTTTATATTTTGGGAACATGAAATATTTGGTTTTTTGGAAAAGAAAAAATTGATTCCACATTTTACACATGATTCAACAGTCAAAAGTAGTACATTTTAGACCCATATAAATTGATGGATATAAATATCTCCATCAAATAGTTTTTACACAAGTTTATATGTCATATTTAAAATTATCTTTTTAGTTTATCCACACGGTGATCCCACTTTTACCTTAACCGCTGTAATTATTTTTTAATGCATTTCATATTAATTATAATAAAAAATATTGTTGTATATATTAAAAATTATAAGTTATTTTAATTCCCTATAAATAATAATTTTTAAAAAAATTAAATTCATATAAATGGTAAGATTTAATTAAAAATTAATCCCATATATACAACAAAAAAAGGATATTTAAAGAAAAAATGTTTCAATGCTTGAAATTTTTTTACATAAAAATTTGATATGAAATTATTTCCAATTTAATAAGTTCGAATAGTTTCTATAAAATTGAAATAAGTTTACTATAATACCAATTCATAATTTAATTTTTTATTATGTTAAATTTAAATTGAATGTTTGGTTTCAATTATAATTTAGTATTTTTTTATTCATAAAAAATAAAACATTTCAGAAAAATACAAAAAATTCAACCTAATATAAATTTTACATTATTATTTTAAATTTTAATTCAATTTTATCAAGTTTATTTTCTACAATTTTTCTAAAATAATTTTATTATATGTGCAAAAAAATGGAACAAAACAACTGTTAAAAAAATACAAATTTTTTCCAAAAATTGTATTTATTCTTATTTCTTGTCTAGTAATATTATAAGACTATTGTCAAAATTTTATTTAATAATTAACATATAAGTTTAGTAAAAATAATTAACCAAATTTTATTTAGTTAATTTATCAATATAAAATATATGTTTTCACATAAAAATTGTTTTCACAGAATGAATTCCTTTTAATTCAATGGGGTTTTATTTTTATTCATAATTATTTAGTCCCCAAATAATTTTTATATATACATATGTGAACCATATTTACATACTTTATTCAATAATATTTGTAACTTTTATTCCAATGGGAATTTTAAAACTATCATAATAAATAATAATATTTTATTAAAATGTCACGATTTATTAAAACTCAATGTTTCATATAAAGAAATCCATGTTCGGTGTTTAATTTAACATAAGAAAAACTATGTGTTATGAGTAATTTCAGTCAAAATATAGTTTAAATAAAATATTTAATATCTAAAATATAAATTTTATTTGGAAAATTTTACAAAATTTCGAGTTGTTACATTCTACCCACCTTAAAATGAATTTCTCCATCAAAATTTGCCTCATTGGGAATGATATGCCATTTAAAAATTATATTATAGAAATTCACATCCTAAAAATGAATAATAAAAACCCACTGAAAGAGGGAAGGTTAGAAACATAACTTTTACCAAAATTAATTGCGAAATATGCTCCCACATAGATGAAAATATCCATGAAGTAAATATTTATACATGGAAGAAAAGTTAAAACAGTTATTGAGAGTGATAGTGATCATTGATCACATAAAATTGTGTTATATATTGTGGTCTAATGAACACAAAATCATCAATCTATGATCATTTATTTGACAATTTGATTCATTGGGATTGAAGGTACTAGGAGCAAATTTTTTTAGATCCATTTCCTAAATTTGAATTATTTTCAAAAGAATATATACTTACTTGATTGCATTAAATTTTATAAGAATACTAAAACTATTGATGATTGGAATAGTCAATTTATAATTAAAATCATACTCCAATATTTTAGGAGTTTTTTATTCCTAAATTAGTAATATATATTATGATCGATAAATTGAATGATAATTCATTCATTCTATCATTATATATTATCATATTAAAATGGTTAGCATCAGTTATTCATAACTAATCATATTTTGATGTAATAAATCAATAAACAATACCTGATCCAAAATTAATCATAACCCATTGACCAAATTCTTAACTGTATAACCCTCATAAAATATTAAATTAAAAAAAATTATAATTATGGTCAATATATTTTAAATATGATATTATAATTATTCCCCCAAATACCTTATGTATCTCTTAATTGTCACATTCCAAGCATATGGGGACATTCGTCATGTATTATCATGAAACATGGTAATAACCTAAATAATTCAAAAACCATTTTGAAAATATACATGATTCTTTATTCTTTAAGTAAAACATAGAATTTTTGAAATATTAATTATATTAAAATAATTATAAACTCTATCAATGATAACCTAAACCACTAGGAACAAATAATTAATCATTTACATGGTAACCAGAACTATCTAATTAAATTTTTTCATTTCAATTATCTCTTTATATAAAAATCATTATTAGTCACATATTTAGGGTTCTCTATCCCTTAATCATGTGTTTTTAAGGAATATAATCTTTCCATTAATTAACATTTTCAGTTCATCTACAAAATTAAACAAATTATTTCAAATCTATAATGAAAAATATATACTGAAAAATACTTACATAATTTAAAATTGAAAATTACTGAATGAAAATACATAAATACATCATTCTATATACTTCAATAGTTGGAATTAAATATCCCCTTCCTTTTCATATAAGTTAAATCCTATGATTGGGCATTGATTTGTGCAGTACCTATGTTCTCAATAGGAAATTCATTGAAGTCCACAAATATTTTTCACTCTCTAACCTTATTTTCCACACATATAACATCATACTCTAAATTTTAGACAATCCTTTAGTTTTTCATCCCACCTTATTGAAATCATGAAGGCATAATATTATTTTCTCTATGTTAGATAACACATGAATTTTAATAAAAGTTCTTGTTCTTCTTGTTTAATGTGTCTAGAATCTATCCAATGTTATCATTGTTAATTATATATCATGATAGATGATTATCCATAAGAAAAATAACTGTATGTCCAATAATAATTCTATTTATTTTTTCGTATTCATTTAATTTTCTATTTTATTCAATGTTAACATGATGCATTTTGGTTCAATCTATTGACTAATCTAAGAAATCATTATGTAAGAAATGATTATCAAAGTGGGGAACCCCATAATCATGGAAAATCACTTATAAGATATCTAAATCATTAAATAATATATAATTTAACACATAATATGTTTATAATAGGTCATTCATACTAATCCTATATTTAAATTCTTCATAATGATTTTAAATGAGTTTGTGTATTCCATAAAATATACCCCCATGACTGTAAAATATTTTGTGAAACATGGCACATTGTCAAAAAAACAGTTACTAATAAAGTCTATCTCAATATATTTTTATGGCTTTTCACCCATATAAAAATCTTCTTGAGAGAAATATCCACAAGTTGTATGCAAACAAGGGTTTAATTTCTTGGAAATAACTATATATCTCATTTAACAAAATTCTAGGAAATTTTTCTATGATTTAACTCATTCATAGACTCATCCTTAGAGATAAACCTACATATATCCTTTTAAATAACCATAGGGATCTCACTAATGCTTTATCATCCTTCTTCATATAGGTTAATTAATTAATTCCTTTGATACCTACTATAGAAACCTTGACTTTTTATATGTGGATATTTATTCTTTATTGAAGAATATTCAATACATTACCCAAATACATTCCTATGGACTATAATATTTTATTACCTTTGAAAAAATCAAACATAATATTCTAATTTGGTTATATATCATCAAGGATTCCAAAAAATATCTTCCAATTATGTAATTATTGTAGATAGAACCCCCAATAAACCTCTCTTCACAACCCAGGGAAAGGAATCATAAGTAATAGTGACCATAGATGCTCTGTAAGGGTAAAAAAGGGAGATATGTAAGAAAAACAAGGGCATAAGGGTATGAGAGCATGATATAATCATTTTAAAATTTTACATTCCATATCAAAAATCATAATTTGGGGTCATGGAATAAATTTTTTTTCATAATATGTGAATTATAAAATAATAAAATATCATGATCTATGAGAGAAAAATATTGGCATAATTGAATGATTTGTGGAATACACATTAGCATAGAAAACAAAATTCATATTAATAAAGGATCACATCCAAGGAAATCATATTGGGATAGGTTAACTCCCAAAAACATCATAAAAACATAAACCCTTGCCGAGTTGGGTTCACACACCATTCCAGTACTATCTTACTGAACTAGGATCACTTCCCCTTAAATTCATGTATTTCTGAATTGGGTTCAATCCCCATAAAATTAATTTTCATATCACCAAGGCTGTCTTATTCAGACTCTTTCACTTCCCAAACAATCATAGTTTTCAAAGTCCCTTACTGAACTAGATTCACTCCACATTCTTGTATTATCTAGCTGAACTAGGTTCACTTCCCATTCTATTCATGTATTATTGAACTAGGTTCACTCCCCATTCTATTCATGTCTTACTAAACCAGGTGAACTCTCCTTCCGTTATTATATATCCCATGAATTATAAACCTATACACAATTCATTGGAGGGGGATATAGGTCCCACTCATGTTTTTTTATAACATAACCACCGTCAATTGTCGTAATGTAACCACTCTTTCGTAATGAAAATCATAGATATTTGTGCCACCTGATCATTAAACAAACATAAGATCAGAACCCCTGAAATGAAAGGGGTATCCTAAAACATCATTCATATCATAACCTATGAAAAAATGAGCGGTTAATAATAATTTCATCCTAGAATTACCAATGAAAAGAATCATGTATCATAATCACTTCCTAATGGTATATATCATTTAAGTGAAACGAGTTCCATAAAAAAATTTCTTCAAAAACATAAACCATTCAGAGAAAGATTAAAAATGGTTCCCTTTGATAATATCTCTATTAACTCATAGCTCAAATAAATAGATGAAATTATATTTGAAAAATGATTTTAATCAATAATTTAAAACATGTTTATCGAATACATCCTTTCCACATTGTAAATATTTTATAAAAAAAATTAAAATTATTCTTTTTTGAAGTAATTTATTTAAATTAAAAATAATATTCCAATTATTAAGTAATTTTTTTTCATTTTAAATACCATTGAAAACAGGTAATGGAATGTTGAAATCATTTAGTTACCATGACAGTGGGAAATATTGTTCATGTCATGAATGTTAAAAACAAATAATAATTTCATAGTATTGGTTAATTCAAAACATGAATTGTTTTTGAGAGTTACATGATGTTTCCATTAAAAATATTTTATAAGAAGCTATCAGGGTAATAATTATCAATTATATAAATTATATGAGAGTAATAATATAATTTTTATTTTTTTCAAAACAATGATTTCAAAGGAAACAAATCTCTTCCCGAAGAAAGAAATAATTTCATATTTTATTATACTTATTTTATTAATTATTTTAACTACCAAATATTTTCAAATGGTTGTATTACATGAAGATTTTATAAAAAATTGGTTAAAATAAAATTAATGACAATTATTTATTGATTGAACTTATGATTTTATCCTAAAAACATAATCCAAAATAATCCTAATAAATGAAGATATTCTAACAATAAATTTCACCACTTTGGAAGATTTGATTTGTAATCCCTATGAAATAACAACATAAATGGAACCTTAATTATCAGAAAATTATTTATATTCAGGATATAACATATCATAGGGTAGTATATAAACTACAAAAAAATATATGAGTGGGGGAATATGGAATAAGTTTCTCATAAATTTATGTGATACAAAAAATATCATAATGATTTGTTAAATTTTGAACTGTAACCCAATGAAATAGTGATACTAAAATTTATTTGTAAACCACAATAGTATTAGAGATATTAATCACAATATAAATTCAATGTAATTATATATAACAAGACCCTATTTTTATCTTTCAATACATTAGAATATTTTAACATATATTTTTGGAGTGAGACGTTGAGACTGCTTGCAATTCAGAGGCCCAGTGTGCCTTGTTTTATTTGTTAAAAAATATTAAATATATTTCATATTATAAATAATAAATTTATTCACGAATATATGATATAAATTAATTTTAATTTCATATAACAAATTCCCATACCACGTTTGAGCTCATAATGTGATGTTTACCCTAGTTGCGACCCAAAATAAGTCAATACGGGGCTTTTAAAAAAAGTTACTGTGGGAAGGTGTGTTGTGTTAAATAAAAAATGAAATTTATTTATTTTATTTATTAAAAATATTAATATTTCCTATATTTAAAATCCATTGTGGAAATTCACTAGGTTTATCCACACAAACCCCTAGAGAATTAAGAAATGTTCCCTATCTCCCATGTTTTCAAATCAAAATCGAATGACGATGAGGCTGTGGATTGAAGTAGATTGAGATGTAGTGAATGAAACAACCCATATACTCCGTTTTAGATCATGTTATTAAACTAATAATTATTCAAAACCATTAATTACTAATAATTTATGGATTTTACCTCATTTCATTAAAATATTTTGCATGATTAGCTTTTTATCATTTATCAGTGCCATTTTCTAGACAATTCATGTGAATGTTTACATATTTAATTTATTATTCATTTTATATCGCATTATAATATCCCCAATCTAATTATTTACCTATAAAAACTTTTACATTTATTAATTCACTATTTTTTCTGATTCATTTCCCCTTCTATTATTCGTGTTCTTTATTGATTGACCTATGGGTCTCGACATAATGTTATCGGGCAGTACTAGGCCAAATCAGACACAAGGATTCGCAAAAAAATCATGTTTTAAGTATGGATTGAATAATTATATATATATTTGTATTATTTATAGGATATGGGTGAAGCCACCATGGATTTTTTTAACCAAGTAGACAGTTGGAGAACCACAAATGACCATGGGTTGTAGCATGAAAATGACATCTTACTGGTGAATTGGAGTACAATTTCATGCGAAAAGATGAAAAGAAATTATTGGAATAATCCATTTCATTTGATTTTTGTAGTCATACATGTGAGACACATATCATCGTACTTAGATCTGGATAGGTATTTACATATATGACATTCTAGAATAATCATGACAACACACTATGTAGTCTGATGTACACATATAGTATAGGCCCTTAGATCTGGAGGCAAGGGTTTCCATGATATTATAAGTATCAAAAGCCATTAGGGACCCCCCAAATATCATGTGAACAATTTTATGGAATATTGGATTGTACTATGGTATTTCATAAGAACGAACATAGCTAGTAAAACCCCATGATCTAAAGTACACAGAAATGGAAAAGGATCTCATATATGACCATTGGAAGTAGAGACACAACATGTAGTCCCCAAAAACACCATGTATGGATACATGGGTAGTGACCTATGTACCTAAATAGATTACTAATTGAAATTTAGTGGGACCACAGACAATGTGGGTACCCTTAAACATCATGTAACCCTTTTCCATTATAGAAAATTCATCCTCTCGTATCAATTTCTTTTACTCTTTGATTTTGGATCATGAGTCGCCTATCCAGAGTGTTTTCACATGCAACTATTTATTTTTTATTCATTAGTATAATTTTATATATGATGTGAGATGTTAAAAGTGGTATGATTCTTTAAGAAATTTTCAATAATGGCAGTGATTGGAAATGATCATTAGGACCTTAGAGTGGAACCCTCTAGATATGATAGGAATGGGTCATCTACCTAACTATAAAGTGGAACACACATATAGGGAAGGAAATTGGTCCTCTATCTTTTCTTATAGTTTCATCAACTTACTGGTATAGGGAGTGGGTCTTCTATCCATCTATTAAGTGGCACCCTCATACGGAGTTAGGGAAGGCGTCCTCGATTACAAGAGATGCACCTTCTTTATATGTATAGGATGAGTCCAATATACTATATGTAAGTGGAAACCTACTATTTAATAATATTTTGGTTCCCTGACTACTAGAGTGGAACACTTCAACTTGGGTGGGTATCAGTCCTTTATCGACCACTATAGTGAAACCCTCGAGCTAGGACTGGGCATGGTTCCCCATTATTTTACATGAGTAGAAACTTCCTACTAAAATAGGGAATGGTTGATTTACTATTTATTGAGTTTCACCCTTTTATTATATGAGGGAATTGGTACTCTACTTAGAGATTTTTCCCCTTGACTATGATATGGAGATCCCCTTTTCTCTTTTCTATGTTTCTTTATTTTTAGAATATATATATATATATATATATATATCTAAGTGTGTGTATCCATTTTTTTAATTCTGATTACACTCTTTCATTGGGATGAGTTGTTTGTCTACATATTCTTATTGTGACTCTTACAACAACCCCATCATATTTTGGGGTATCCTAATGGGTATTTATGTACTCACACATTATGGGATTTCCCCTCATATGTCTTGTCTAACGCAGATGATGGATAGATCTACAATTATTACAGAGGATTTTACGGATAGATAGTGCATTAGACCATGTATGGTTTCAGAGCATATGGATATGGATCTAGAAACTCAATATTTTTACTTTCAAATTTTGATTGGTTGGTACTTTAATATACTTATGCGTGTTTTTTTTCCTTTTACTTTCCAGTCATCATGGTCATACTATTATACACCCTTATGGTTTTTAGTGCATGGTTTATATTTATTTATTCAACATTTATTTAATTATTCTTTTTCACATATTCATTAATATGGTCAGGTGTGTGTGTAAAGGACCTTTAGGTAATTTCCTCCCAATTTAGATTTTCTTTTTTCTTAATTTCAGAACTCACTGTCCTTTGATGGTGGGCATGGTGTAGTTTTAGCTTGACCACAATTGAACTAGTTCATTAAAGATTCATATTAAATAATTTCATTACATCAGTTGTTTTTTGGAGTATTCCCAAGATGATTATTTAGTTGGGATTATGGAAACATATTCAATTTTTTTCATGTGTGGATTTTAGGATACATAATCTACTATTGGCGTGCTGGTCGAGGAATACATTAACTATGACCTTAATTACATTATTGTTGACTCGTTAGACAAATAAATTGGTTGCATAGATAAAATGGTGCATGAATCAAATTTGATTTATTCTTTTACTATACTTATTGAGTCAATTCCCCATTATATATATACATATATATGTTCTCATCTAACTATGGTACATCTGGATTAAAATTTTAGGAAGCCTCTATGTTGACAACCATCCAGGTTACCAGTTCTAGAATGATGATGATTTGAAGAGGGATGAGGCCTTACATATTAGTTAATGCAATGATATTAATTTTTATGGTAGATATGTAGAGTCATCTACACATGTCAATAATATGATCAAACTATGATAACATGTTGAGCTTACACACATAATTTTTTCACTTTGTTAGTTTTAGTGCCAAAGACTACTAATGATCTATAGTGAAGTAGATCCCCTAGTAGTAGAGGATTTGGTTAGAGTCGGTGGTGTTGGTTTTCCGCTCTACTCCATGTACTGCTTCACACCTCCTCCAACCGTCTTTCTCCACATACTACCTTTCCCCACCATGTACTACAAGAGCTTCCCACGCGAACCACACACACTTCCATGGATTAGTTCCCATATGAGGATCGGTCTCTCCACATACCAAATTCTCCACTAAAAATCACATAAGACTTCTACAGATTTCTTCTTGAAATTATAATCCCTAATTTATTTACATAAAAATGTGATTACTATTTCTTAAATTGGCACAAAACATCAAAAAATCACTCAACAGTTTTACCCAAATTTTTGAAGTTGAATAATATTCCCTCCATCGCATATGATTATCCTCCACCGTGTACCACTAAGGTTTCGTGAACTTTAGGAATCCCACCAAGCTACATCATTCCACATAACACATGGATTCACCATGTACCATCGCTGTAACCCATTTTTCATTTCAAACTTCAACATTACATGTTCCACATTCCATCACCGCGTACCATTGCTATGAACTATTTTTTTCGCATACCACTCATGGTACTATTCCTGCATCTTCCATTGCATACCACACACCTTCACCGTGTACCACACACCTTCCCTGCATACTGTGCTCCTTCACCATGTACCACATGCATTCACTGCGTACCATTTCCAAACTCTTGATTTTTGATATCCGAAAATTGGGCAAGAACTGGGAAATTGTGCAACCTTCAATACTAATTTTAGACTAAATCATATAACCTCATTTCTTGCAAACTCTCTACTCATCTATGTGCATATTGAAAAAAAATCACAAATCAAACAACATTATTATCAACAAACAACTTTGGTTCAAATAATCTCCATCTTTGGGATTGTTGGAAATTTCAAGATAAATCTACTAATGCACCATTCATGATCAGAACCTAAATCCTAAAGAAAAAAAATCATCCACCACTATATGTCTATGTGAGCAATTATTGATTTATAAAAAAATATATAGGACATTAATTGAGTTCTGATTAATTTATTTTATCCACCAATATTTTTTTAGTTATGGCGTTTTCCAATATCTAAAAAATAGAAGATCCCTTTACATTGAATTTACCAACTCTCCCCCATTGGAAATAAACCTAAAGATCAGTAATTTATCATTATAGAACTCAAAACATACTCCCCCTGGATTGTATCTCCCACTTAAACTGGAATGTCCTCAACAAACAGATTAGCACAGTTAAAACAAATGGGTAGAGGGCATTCTTGTAACTTCCATATGCACTAGTAATTGGCTGAACAACAAGGTTCAATAGATGTTTCTCAACACAACCTCTGATAGTGGCTTGGTCATAATATCAACCACTGGATCATGATTTCCCACATGGTCCATTTTGATTACACCTTGTTCAACTTTTTTCTTTTGTGAAGGGATATCTAATATCAATATGATTTTTATTAGAGTGGCAATAGGATTCATTATAAAATAAATTGTTCTTTTGTTATTATAGTAAATCACCATCGATTGTTTCATCTTATCATCTATGTCACTCAGTTGCTGATTCATCCAGAGTAACTATGTGTAGGCCTTGGTAGTAGATATATATTCATCTTTAGTAGTACTAAGTGAAATACATTCGTTTTTCTTGCATAACCAGCCCACATATTTCTTCCCAACATGGAATGCTCCACCACTGGTAGACTTCTTGTCCACTCCATCTCCCACACATTCAGCATTGTAAAATAATTATAGTTAACCATATCTTTATGAAATAATGTATATCCCATAATATCTTATAACATGAATGTATCTCGTGATTCTTTTCATTGCCCCTATATGTTATTCCTTTATATTTTTCTGAAAGAAGTCAGTAAGGCATGTTTTAAGGACAATATATGTCTATGTCCCCATTAACTACAGTAAACTTCTAGTGATTCATATATAATGTTGGGATCCACAGAAGTCCATTACTCATGTATTCCAAGCATGGAACCAACTGCAATTGATGTCTTCATTGGTTTGGAATCATGTATATTGAATATATTCAATATCTCTTTTGAATGCTTTTCTTATGAAATAAAATTGTATTTCTTCTTCTGAAGTACGTTCAACCCAAAGAAGTATGTGAGGTCACCAATCATGGATATTTCAAATTCAGATTTCATAGGATTGGAAAATTCATCCACTGATCAATGTTTGCTTCCCCCAAAAATAATATCATCTCCATATACCAAAACCATGAACTAATCCATTTGAGATTTTTTCACATAGATATTGTGATCCACTCATACTCTTTTAAACTCAAGCTTTCCAATATAAGAGTTCAACCAAAAGTACCATGCCTGTGGTGCCAGTTTCAGGCCATAAAGAGCTTTCATTAATTTTAAAACCTTCAGTTCATCATTTCCAAGAGAGAACCTTAAGGGTTGTTAAATGTAAACTTCTTCTTCTAGTGAACAATTTGGAAATTCTATCTTTAAATCTATTTGATACACTTTATAACCTCACTGGATTTCCAGGGCACAAAATAGCCTTATTGACTCCAATCTTACTATAGGGGAAAATGTCTCCTCAACATCAACATCTTCGATTTGTGAATATCCTTTACAGAACAAGGGTGCCTTATTTCTAATCACATTTCCATGTTCATCATGTTTTTTCCTAAAAATCCACTTCCTTCCAATATCATTATGATCTTCATGTATTTTAAAAAGATCCCAAATCTGATTTTAGTCAATATGATCTAACTCATTATTCATTGATTTTACCCATAACTCATCCATTATAGCCTCTTCAAATTAGGATGGTTTCAAAACTAATAGAAATACAATATGTGCATTATTCCTCATTCTCCATTTCTATGTTGATGTATTCTGATCCCTAATAAATTTGTACTGATCAATCACTGCTCTTCAATTTCTTCTTTGCGGTTCAACTGAATTCTCTCTATCTATATATTCCTATTTGGATTCTTCTTTAGAGTCAACATCATGATGTGAATTATAAGGGGTTTTCACACCTTCCTATGCCTTTTTATTAGAATTTGTTCCATGTTCACATCCTTCTTCATCTTCTGTCACATCAGTATAGGAATTCCATGAATCATTGATGTTTTTCTAATCAATGATCTTTACATAACTACTTTACACAATTCATCCCAATAACTTATTGAAACACTTGTGGGATATTTTTTATCATTTAGTATCCATGAAGTATTCATTTGTCTTCATTGTCTCAATACATTCCCTGATTTCCTTCTTTGTTCATATAAATCATTTGATTTTGAAAACATGAAAATATTCCAAAGAGGGATTTCTTCCATGGAACAATTTGTATGGTGTATTTCTCTCACCCATATATATCCCTGTTTGATTTTGAATATACACTACTTCTTGTACTTACTATTTCTGGTAATGTCGAGGAATAAAACCCACAACCAGCATAGTTTTAGCCATGTTATTTAATTGTCGATTCCTGTGCTCAAAAACTCTATTTTTCTGTGGAGTTTTCCTAGCAGCCACCTCATGGTGTATCCCATGCTTCAATAGGTAATTTTCAAATTCAGTGGATCTTTATTCCCCTACATTATCACACTTAAGGACGTTGATCTTTTATCCAATATCATTCTTGGAGATTCGATGATAGGTTTTCATGAAATAAAGCACTTTTTTCTTCCTAGGTATAACGATAACACATTCCATTGTACTATAATAATTTGGGAATAGAATAATGTTCCTTTATCCATGTGTTCTAGCAACATTCATCAGGCCACATACAGCTATATGGATGAGGTCAAGGAGATTTATTCTCTTTTCTTCTTTGGATGGTAGGAACTGTAGACCAGTTCCCTTTGCATGCACTCATCACATGTCTTTTATTGTTCATGCTTTAGATTAGAGATATCCATGACTATCTACAGCTTAGAAATCTTTTCCATGCATTTCTGATTGATGTTCCCTAATCTTTGATTAAATATGTTGATTTCCTCTTTAACTGTTAAGTATAAAATGTTCTCTTTGCTGTAAACATGATATAAGTAGTCATATGTTCTACAAAATATCATGAGAGAAATGTCGGGCATTACCCCTTTACTACAACCATTCTTATTTAATGTCACAATAAGTTCTCAGTCACATAGTTGACTAACATGAAGAAGATTGTGACGTAGACCATCCATCTAATGGATTTTAGTTGTAAATACCCGGAATTTCCATGTAATTTTTTTAAGAAAATAAATTGGAATTTTACGAGTCCATGAAAATTGATGGCGCATGATTCTGAGGCCTAGAGATCTCGGAATTAATTTCAAAATATTTGTTCTAGTACATTTAGTAAATGTGTGGGTGGGATTTTCTAACATTTGAAATGATGCTTGGAATTGGAATCTGAGGGCACCATTGAACTCGCAGTGCTGGTATTCGCTTAAGAAGACTTTCACCTCGACGACAGTTAGTCGAGGGTGAAAGATAATTTTTGGGTTTTTCGTGGAAATAATAAAATAAAATAAACACACATTTTATTTTATTTTTAGTAACCACCCACTTTTGGATTATATGGTGGGGGATACCACATAAGTTTTATACTCCAAATTGAATGCTAAGTGGTGGGGACCACCCGAGACTAACTCCCTTGTGGATATTATGGCGGTGCGGACCACCTGTGGAATGAAACCTCTTGAAATATATAATTAAGTGGGGGAGAATCCTTTTGAGATCCCCATGTAATTGTGCCAACCCTGCCCCACGTAATCATGCCAACACACCACATTAATTTATCCATTTTAATATATACCAACAAACATAATAGAGGGTATTATCTATTATTTTGCAACCACATTACATTTGGGTGGAATTGGGAGAAAGCTTCTCTAATGAAGAATGCTTACTCCCCAAAGAACACTTCCTCCTTGAAGACTGCGGACAAGGAACGTCATCAACTACGACGAACCGACAGATTATCCTGGGATTTGAGGTGTGTGGCAGATGAGTCGAACATCGACGACTTCACTTTCTTCCTCATGCCAACATCATCAAGAGAATGAGGTAGGAGTTTATTGTGAATTATTATATATTTTACTCATCTTCTTCCCTTATAAAACATGTAACATGGATCAACTTTCTAATAAGTTGATCCGAATAAGTTTTCTTTTGCGGGTTTAGAGAATAATCATTGAGGGAGGCTTTGACGTTCTTATTTCTTATTTTGATGAGCCATATGCTACCACCCTAACGCGGAGGGTACAGACCCAAAAAACATGGTCCAAACCTTCAAAAATCTTGTGATTATTAGTGGGGTTGAACACGATGAAGGAAACGGCGCAACGACACCGCCCCGATGCTCCCTCCACCTCGCGACCTCCACGCCACGCGACTCCACCACCCGGGGCCCCACTGTCTGTCGAGCCGCCACCGACGTACTGGCTAGGACACCACTTCCATCTTCCAAGACGCCATCTACCGAGCCTGTCACGACCCCCTCCCCACAAAGTGTACCCCTCCTGGGACGGAAATGTGAAAAGGGAGATAATGAACCCCGAGCCCCGCCTCCAGTAGGCCCCGGGTTGGCGACTAGCACCGAGGGTATAATAACATACAAATGGGAGGCATTACCCTCTAATAGAACACATGAAAAAGAGAGAGATAGAATAGACTCCAACCAACTCCAACTCATAACTGAAAATATAAAATAAACCCAAGTACATATATGAAATGTCATCCAAAAGTACTACAACTAAAAGGGAAAACTAAAAGTACCCAAAAGAAAGTAAAACGACAGCAACCACAAGCCCGAACAGCTCCTCCTCCAACCGCAAGCTAGTAATAACCAACTTGATCTCCAACCTGCTCCAAGTGACCTGAAAAATAGTTTATATATACATAGGGTGAGTATAACAGTATACTCAGTAGGATCCTCCCCAAGCCTCTCGTGCAAAAGTAAAGAAAGCATGCTAAAGCCCAGTGAACAACAAGTAAAACTAACTCGTTATCTAAAAAGGTATACTAAGTTCCCAACCTCACCATGGATACTCTCACCAAGTAACGCATACAAGAATATGGAATATAGTAAAGAATATCAAGGGTACCCCGCTACTACTTCCCCACTGGTTTGCCGCTTTGCCCCAACAACATACGTCATGTGCATCTCTCTCCAAAGGCTTGCCTGCAGACACCTGGGCTAAGCTCCACAATCTGCACCTCGTGCACCACATAGGCTTTCCCGCATACACCTGGGCGAAGCAACACACCTTCCTCACAACCAAAAGTAACCAGGTAATTTCCGGGAGCCACCACAGCTCGCATAACGTGTATCATACGTCGGGTATAATACCTCAAGCCATTACAGCCGATACGCCGAGTAAGGATCCTCAAGCCATCATAGCCTATACACGTTACACCTATAGTAGTCCATAGGATACTATATCCAAAATATATGTGTGTGAAATAACCACAAGCCATTACATCCCTCTACACACATATATATGGGTAAAACTAACCACTGTGCCTACCAGCACAAAGATCTACCAAGAGAAGAGAGCGGGGCCAAAGGGGGTAGTCAGCCATTCAACCTCCCATCAGAATGTTGGGGAAAACACCCCCCAGGGCTCAGAATCCCCGGGGGTCAGTTGCCCTTACCAACAGGGGGGACTAGCGTATAGAAACAAAAAAAAGTACAGAATATATATATATATATCTCACATCCACACTATGGGCATTACCTAGTCTTAGATACAACTGCAGCTAACGTCCCTCAGACTCGAGGCTGCTACTTCAAAGACTAGGTATCCTATAGGCACACAACCAATTGAAGAGCTTTATTAGATTACTCCATTCTTATTTATCAGTTCTACTATACATTAATTAATTCGTTAAACATTAATTAAGAATGAACAATTCCACATTAAACTGAATTGGCATCACATTCAAAAACAACTGCTCCTTTTTAAGATTCACATAACCTTTAAATTCCAGCATCTCTATCCCCCTGGATTTCCACCATTTAATCAAAAATTCATTACAGAATTACTTTTCCACATTCCCAGGCATTCTAGAAAAACATCCTATGCTTCTAAACACAACGGAGGCTCAACACGGTGAGTAGATATACTACCCTTCGAGTCTTTGCCGCCTATAGAAAGAGCATATACCCATTCTCCCTCAAGAGGCTAAACACGGAAAGCACGTGGCATACCCCGCGCGTCTTCGCCTCATTCAGAAGAATGGTAGCAAGACCAGCTGCCTTGAGCAGTGGCGAAAAGCAAAGCAGATTGACATTCAAGAAAACCAAAAGCAACCAGCAACCACATCCATCCCATTCCATCACCCCTGGTGTCCTCCCTGACACCCATATGCATAAACCGATGCATCTCGCCACACTAGGCATCATCCGCTACGACAACCACAAGGCCTCCATGCCTCCACATATCACAACAACCATCCAGGATCACATCACAGCACAAGCAGCAGGAAAACAAACATCACAAAATGGGATCTTGGCCCTTTAACAAGGAATTCAGCCTTCAAACACAAAGAGCACTCAGGGCTCCAAACCACAAGGCATTCAGCCTTACAAGCAAGCGGGTAACTAAGAACCCTTTTGAAATTCCCATAAAATCTATTTTCTAATCCATATAGAATTGGCAGATTTGTTATTCGAAGGTTCCAATCATGGATACCTAATCAGAAAGCTATCACAATTAAACAACCATGCTTAATTCCCTAATTTGATTATCCTCAAATTAGAACAACTACAACAACAACAATAACCATATTAATTTACATGCCTCTTTATCTTTAGCCAATTAATCAACAATTAATTCCGGATTTACGTTCATTATCAATTTCTATCATGAACGATCAACAAATCAAAGACACATAGATATCACTATATCTAGGAAAACATGAGGCAAACCGTCATTACGGTATAAAGCAACAGCATGCGATCAACCAATTCTTTTAATCTGATTCAAGTATTTAATTAGGTTAATTTCATTGTGATCCAAAGAGATAAATCATGCTAATTCTAAGATTGCACATATACAATTAGAGAAGCCATGAATCCCCTACCTTGAAGAGTTCTTGACGTCCTTTATCCACACAGCGGGTCACGATCCTCCCCTCGCGACAACTTATGTGGAAGAATGATCGACACAGCTTGGTTGCATCCAACAGAGCGGGACTGATCCTTGGAGTAAAGGTTGATTGTGCAACTCCTACGGAAAGGATTGAAAGGTTCTAGTGCCTCTTAGTTGAGAACAAAGGAAAAGAACAAGGGAGAATGAAATCTCGTCCCTTTTTAAGATTTAACGAGGTGACGGTTTAAGATCCGGTTAATTCTCCATTAAAAACGAATTGCATTAACCCACGCGGTTTTACCAAGTAAAACATTCCAAGCCTTAGGAATAATTAATATTGGATTTATGGCATTTGAATCGGCCTTAAGAGCCCTTAAAATAAGTCTTTAAATGTATTTTACGTCAAAGGAAACGTCAAAAGAGAAAAACGGTAGGAGTCTGGAAACACTGTTCACCCACTATTACTGTACATGAAACCGATCTGTGAAACCGATCTGTGAAACGGATCTGTGAAACTGATCTGTCAGACTGATCCGTGAAACAGATCTGTGAAACCGGTCTGCGAAACTAATCTGTCACACCGATCTGTGAAACCGATCTGTCACACCAATCTGTGAAACCGATCTGTCACACCGATCTGTGAAACCGATCTGTCAGACCGATCTGTGAAACCGATCTGTCACACCGATCTGTGAAACCGATCTGTGAGACCGATCTGTCAGACCGATCGGTGAGACCGATCTGTCACACCGATCTGTGATACCGATCTATCAGACCGATCTGTGAAACCGATCTGTCACACCGATCTGTGAAACCGATCTGTCACACCGATCTGTCAGACCGATCTGTGAGACCGATCTGTCAGACCGATCGGTGAGACCGATCTGTCACACCGATCGGTGAGACCGATCTGTCACACCGATCTGTGAGACCGATCTGTCACACCGATCTCTCATACCGATCTTTCACACCGATCTGTGAAACGGATCTGCGAGACCGATCTGTCAGACCGATCGGTGAGACCAATCTGTCACACCGATCTGTGAAACTGATCTGTGAGACCGATCTGTCACACCGATCTGTGAAACCGATCTGTCACACCGATCTGTGAAACTGATCTGTGAGACCGATCTGTCAGACTGATCGGTGAGACCGATCTGTTACTGTTCACAAAACTGGAAACATTGTTCACAGAACTGGAAAATTGGAAAAGTGTTGGGGATAAGTCCCTTTGACCTCCCAGAACACCTCCAACACCAACATATCACAATGTAATGTACCGGAGAGGTCCGGGCCATTACATTAGATACCTCTCAAATCATTCTCATCCTCGAGAATTAAAAACCAACCCAGAAGAAAAGAGGGGTCCGAACAACCACCCCATAAGATACCTCTCAGGGGAAAACCACCATGAGTTTTTCAAAATCTGGAACAAAACTACGACATCCTATAACAAACAACCCATACAAACAATTCGAACATAACTTCACATCAAAGGTACATAAATAAATCATGAAAGGTCCAACCACAAAGAAAACATCATTACATGAAAGGAGTTAAACATTAAACAACTCTGGGTACTGAGCACGTATCTGTGACTCACGCTCCCAGGTACTCTCCTCCATGCCACCGTGTCGCCACAAGACACGAACTAAGGGGATAGAACGCCCATGCAACACTTTCTCCTTGCGGTCTTGGATCTCCATAGGTCGCCCCACAAAGGTTGAATCATCATCAATATCGATCTCTCCCCAATCGATAACATGAGATTCATCATGAAGATAACGACGGAGCTGCGATACATGGAAAACATCATGTATCCGACTCATCTGAGGGGGATGTGCTACTCGATAAGCCACAGCTCCAACACGATCTAACACCTCGAAAGGCCCAAAAAAACGGGGAGAAAGCTTACTCCCACGACCAAACCTTCGCTGCCCATGACGCGGAGTCACCTTTAGAAACACATGATCCCCAACATTAAACTCTAACGGTCTCCTTCTTTGATCATCATAAGATTTCTGACGATCTTGTGCTGTCTTCATCCTCTCACGAATCACCTAAACCATCTCTGTTGTATTCTGCACTAGTTCTGGTCCGAGAATTGCTGACTCTCCGACCCCAGTCCAGCACAATGGAGAACGGCATGGCCGACCATACAAGGCTTAAAATGGCGCCATACCGATGGTAGAGTGAAAATTATTATTGTAAGCAAACTCTACCAAGGGTAAGTGCTTCACCCATGAACCTCCAAAATCAAGCACACAAGAGGGAAACATGTCTTCAAGAGTCTGGATGGTTCGCTCTGTCTGACCATCCGTTTGAGGATGAAAATTAGTGTTAAGGCACAGTTGAGAGCCAAAAGCATGTTGGATACCTCTCCACACCCTAGAGGTAAAACGAGGATCTCGATCAGAAATGATCGTCTTAGGAACTCCGTGAAGCCTCACCACCTCTTCCAGATACTGCCTCGACAAAACCTCCACTGAGCTCGACTCCTTGATTGCTATGAAGTGGGCCGATTTTGTTAAATGATCCACTACCACCCATATAGAATCATGTCCTCTCGGAGCCCGAGGTAAACCTGTAACAAAGTCCACTGAGATGTCCTCCCACTTCCACTGAGGAATCTCTAAGTGTTGGAGAAGACCACCAGGAACACGGTGTTCGACTTTCACCTTCTGGCAGACTAAACATCGAGACACACATTCTGCAACTGTACGCTTCAGCCCAGGCCACCAAAACTGGCTCCTCAAGGATCGGTACATCTTTGTCACACCAGGATGTACAGCTAAGGGCGAGCTATGGAACTCTCGGAGAACCATCTCATGCATCTCCAAGGGAACAAAAATCCTGCCATTATACAACACCCGGTGTTGTTCATCCTCCGACCAACCATCAGGGGCCTCTCCACAAACAACTCTGTCTCTCCAAACTTCCACCTCTGGATCACCCAACTAAGACTCTTCCACCTTCTGCATCAGGGATGACTACACCGTCATCTGGAAAAGACAACCTCTACCCCCAACTTCTCCCATATCAATATGCAAAGCTGATAGCTCTTCCATCACTCTCCAGGAATCACTAGATTCACGCACAACATCATTACGTGACTTTCGGCTCAGTGCATCAGCAACAAAATTTCCCTTCCCAGGAGTATATGATATTTCGAGGTCGTATTCCTGCAAGAACTCCATCCACCGACGCTGCCTCAAGTTCAAGTCACGTTGGGAGAAAACATACCTCAATCTCTTATGATCGGTGAAATCCACAAAGCGCTCGCCAATGAGGTAATGTCTCCACAACATCAGCGCAAACACCACAGCTGCCAACTCAAGATCATGGGTGGCATAGTTACACTCATGGGGACGCAACTGTCGAGACCCATAATAAACAACAGACCTCTGCTGCAAGAGGACGCAGCCTAGCCCCAGATGTGAAGCATCACAGAAAACATCAAACTGGACTCCCTCTGCTAGAAGACAAAGGACTGGAGCACTTACCAACTTCTCCTTCAGATACTCGAAAGCTGTCTGACACTGATCAGTCCATATGAACGCTTGATCCTTCCTGGTCAAAGCTGTCAGAGGAGTCGCAACTCGGGATAAATTAGCCACAAACCTCCTATAATAGCCTACGAGACCAAGGAAACTTCTCACCTCTGACACGGTCTTGGGGGCTGGCCAAGACCCCACAGCTTCTATCATCGAAGGATCCACAACTACTCCCTGTTGGGACACAACATGTCCCAAGAAATGAACTTCTTGAGCCCAGAACTCACACTTGGACAACATCCCAAACAACCAATGATGGCGAAGAACTCCCAAAACGGCTTGTAGATTCTCTGCATGCTCCTCTTCAGATGTGGAGTACACAAGGATGTCGTCAATGAAAACCACAACAAACTTGTCCAGGAATTCACGGAACACAAAATTCATCAACCCCATGAAAACAGCTGGAGCATTTGTCACGCCGAATGGCATTACAACAAACTCATAATACCCATGACGATAGTGGAAAGCAGTCTTCGGGATATCCTCATCCTTTACACGCATCTGATGATATCCTGACGCAAGTCGATCTTTGAGAACCAACTTGCACCCTTCAGTTGATTGAATAGGTCATCAATCCGTGGAAGAGGATAGTGGTTCTTTATTGTCACTTTGTTTAAGCGACGATAATCGACGCACAACCGCAAACTGCCATCAGCCTTTTTCATGAACAAGACTGGTGCACCCCACGGTGACACACTTGGCCGAACAAAACCACACTGCAACAGACCATCGAGCTGAATACGTAGCTCTCGTAACTCATAAGGGGCCATCCTATACGAAGACATAGAGATAGGAGACGCTCCTGGCTGTAGCTCGATCCCAAACTCGATCTCTCATCGAGGGGGTAAGGATACAACCTCTTCTGGAAAGACGTTAGGGTACTCCTCTACGACCCTAGGAAACGCCAACGGTTGAACCTCTGATGAACTCAGCGTCATCACAGCCATCATGGATGATAAGGATGGAACTCGCCTATGACTCATCTGAGGATCTCTCTCACCAAAAAACACTACTTCCTCTCCATCTTCATCAAAGAAAACGACCTTATTCCTGTAGCAATCCACAACAGCCTGCACCGAATACAACCAATCCATGCCATGTATGACATCATATGGTTGTATTCGCAAACATAGGAAATATCCCCAAGAGCGGTGTTGCCCCAACACTAGCTCGCAGTCTCTACATACTTCAAACAAGTTAGCTCGACCTCCAACTGGTGTAGTCAACGCCAAGGGCACTGGAAGCCTCTCTACCTCAAGTCCCAAAGCATGGACTAGGGTAGGTGATATAAAGGAGTGTGTCGCTCCTGAATGAAACAAGGCATACACCAAGGTAGAAAACAAGCAAAGGGTACCTCGAACGACATCTGGCTCGCCTGAGGCTGGCAACGCTAGAGCATGAAGCTGACCATGACCACCTCTGCGGCCTCTCTGACCCTGATGAAGACCACCACCACGGCCACGCTCTGCTCTCTGAGGACGGGGAGCATCATGGGGCTGTCCTCTGCCTGATCCATCTACCCTCGGGTGATCTAAATCTAGTGCAACCTGCTGCTGCTGCCTCGGCTGGAACTGCCTCAACGGAGGAACCTGGAGTGGAGCGCCTGGTGCACGATGACTGCTCTGAAAAGTTGGGCACTCCCGCTGCTGAAGACCACGTCCACCACAAGAAAAGCAAGCGCCTGATCCCTTGGCATAGGTCTGAGAGTTTCTACCTCCGGAGAAACGAGATGGAAAGGGATGGGACCTACCCCCAGGTGAACGGAAACTCTTCTGCCCTGAAAACCGGGAACCCTGGACCACAGCTCTGCTTCATGAGGAATCATGACGATTCCCCTCTCGTGATGATCTGGTCCTAGCCAAAGTCCTCTCAATAACCTCTTCCCTCGACAGCACCTCTAGATATGTCTTCAGCATAAATGGGGTGACCTGGCACTAGATCTCTGGACGCAAAGCCTCCTCGAAATGCCTCGCCCTGGCCTCATCATCTGGTAACAGGTCCGAAGCATATCGTAGAAGGTTCCTGAAACGGATTCCAAACTCCCGAACACTGGAGCTCCCCTGTCGAAGGGTAAGAAGCTCCTGGCGATTAGATGCCTTCACAGTTGGCGAAAGAAACTAGACTCTAAACATGTCTCGAAACTCCTCCCATGAGATTGCTGACTCCTCACGATCCCCTAGGAAAAAGAACCACCATTGTCTCGCTGCTCCACGCAACATCGTCACAACCAAGGACACCCAGTGTTCCTTCCGAGCACGAATCGAACTGAAGCCTATCTCAACCTCCTCTAACCAGCCTTCTGTGACTGCATCTGAAACGGAGACCTCATAATTCTGTAGACTCTGGCACTGAAACTCTTGGAGTGTCTTCCTCCAAGTGTCATCATCGTCAACCTCTACCCGGCAGCAATCTGCTGGAACAACCTGCTGGGCATCTTCTGCGCAAACCTGATGAGGACGTCGACCTGGAGCCATACCTGTAAAATAACAACTGTTAGAGCTCCTAAGCCTGGAATATGGAAGACTCAACATTAATTAATTAATTGTTTCGTTTTATAAATTTTAGGTTACCTATCCCAAGGTCTACCGATTCAAACACAGGCGCAAAGAATAATGATGCATGATCTTTTCCCAGGTCTCTACCCTGCAACCAGTATCACTTTGTTTAGTAGCCATCGTAAACTTAAAGGTCCGTGCAACAGATCATAGGGGTCCTTGAACGCCTATGTCTTTGCCGGTCTCCAGTGTTTACCCCACTTGCTAAACATGAATGACACAGTTTCCCTACCATCCCATGCATCCTCACCTGTGCCTAACTCCAAACTCCATCTTATCCCTCAACCAGACCTCTGATACCACTCTGTCACGACCCCCTCCCCACAAAGTGTACCCCTCCTGGGCCGGCAATGTGAAAAGGGAGATAATGACCCCCGAGTCCCACCTCCAGTAGGCCCCGGGTTGGCGACTAGCACTGAGGGTATAATAACATACAAATGGGAGGCATTACCCTCTAAGAGAACACATACAAAAGATAGAGATAGAATAGACTCCAACCAACTCCAACTCATAACTGAAAATATAAAAGAAACCCAAGTACATATATGAAATGTCATCCAAAAGTACTACAACTGAAAGGGAAAACTAAAAGTACCCAAAAGAATGTAAAATGACAGCAACCACAAGCCCGAACAGCTCCTCCTCCAACCGCAAGCTAGTAGTAACCAGCTTGATCTCCAACCTGCTCCATGTGACCTGAAAAACAGTTTATATATACATAGGGTGAGTATAAAAGTATACTCATTAGGATCCTACCCAAGCCTCTCGTACAAAAGTAAAGAAAGCATGCTAAAGCCCAGTGAAGAACAAGTGAAACTAACTCGTTATCTAAACAGGTATACTAAGTTCCCAACTTCACCATGGCTACTCTCACCGTGTAACGCATACAAGAATATGGAATATAGTAAAGAATATCACGGGTACCTCGCTACTACTTCCCCACTGGTTTGCCGCTTTTCCCCAACGACATACGTCTTGTGCATCTCTCTCCAAAGGCTTGCCCGCAGACACCTGGGCTAAGTTCCACAATCTGCACCTCGTGCACCACATAGGCTTGCCCGCAGACACCTGGGTGAAGCAACACACCGTCCTCACAACCAAAAGTAACAAGGTAATTTCCGGGAGCCACCACAGCTCGCATAACGTGTATCATACGTCGGGTATAATACATCAATCCATTACAGTCCATACGCCAAGTAAGGATCCTCAAGCCATCATAGCCTATACACGTTACACCTATAGTAGTCCATAGGATACTATATCTAGAATATATGTGTGTGAAATAACCACAAGCCATTACATCCCTCTACACACATATATATGGGTAAAACTAACCACTGTGCCTACCAGCACAATGATCTACCAAGAGAAGAGAGAGGGGCCAAAGGGGGTAGTCAGCCATTCAACCTCCCATCAGAATGTTGGGGAAAACACCCCCCAGGGCTCAGAATCCCCGGGGTGTCATTTACCCTTACCGACAGGGTGGAGTAGCGTATAGAAACACAAAAAGTACAGAATATATATATATATATATCTCACATCCACACTATGGGCATTACCTAGTCTTAGATACAACTGCAGCTAACGTCTCTCAGACTCGAGGTTGCTACTTCAAAGACTAGGTATCCTATAGGCACACAACCAATTTAAGAGCTTTATTAGATTACTCCATTCTTATTTATCAGTTCCACTG
This sequence comes from Viscum album, assembly GCA_963277665.1. NCBI lineage: Eukaryota > Viridiplantae > Streptophyta > Magnoliopsida > Santalales > Viscaceae > Viscum > Viscum album. The sequence goes on from OY728146.1 coordinate 1,791,992,992, forward strand.
TACATTAATTAATTCTTTAAACATTAATTAAGAATGAACAATTCCACATTAAACTGAATTGGTATAACATTCAAAAACAACTGCTCCTTTTTAAGATTCACATCACCTTTAAATTCTAGCATCTCCATCCCCCTGTATTTTCACCATTTAATCAAACATTCATTACAGAATTACTTTTCCACATTCCCAGGCATTCTAGAAAAACATCCTATGCTTCTAAACACAAAGGAGGCTCAACACGGTGAGTAGATATACTACCCGTCGAGTCTTTTCCGCCTATAGAAAGAGCATATACCCATTCTCCCTCGAGAGGCTAAACACGGAAAGCACGTAGCATACCCCGCGCGTCTTCGCCTTCTTCGGAAGAATGGTAGCAAGACCAGCAGCCTTGAGCAGTGGGGAAAAGCAAAGCAGATTAACATTCAAGAAAACCACAAGAATCCAGCAACCACATCCATCCCATTCCATCACCCCTGGTGTCCTCCCTGACAACCATATGCATAAACTGATGCATCTCGCCACACTAGGCGTCATCTGCTGCCACAACCACATGGCCTCCATGCCTCCACATATCACAAAAACCATCCAGTCTCACATCACAGCACAAGCAGCAGGAAAACAAACATCACAAAATGGGCTCTCGGCCCTTTAACAAGGCATTCAGCCTTTAAACACAAAGAGCACTCAGGGCTCCAAACCACAAGGCATTCAGCCTTACAAGAAAGTGGGTAACTCAGAACCCTTTTGAAATTCCCACATAATCTGTTTTCTAATCCATATAGAATTGGAAGATTTGTTATTCGTAGGTTCCAATAATGGATACCTAATAAGCAAGCTATCATAATTAAACAACCATTCTTACTTCCCTAATTTGATTATCCTCAAATTAGAACAACTACAACAACGACAATAACCAGATTAATTTACATGACTCTTTATCTTTAGCCAATTAATCAACAATTAATTCCGGCTTTACGTTCATTATCAATTTCTATCATGAACGATCAACAAATCAAAGACACATAGATATCACTATATCTAGGAAAACATGAGGCAAACCATCATTACGGTATAAAGCAACAACATGGGATTAACCAATTCTTTTAATCCGGTTCAAGTATTTAATTAGGTTAATTTCATTGTGATCCAAAGAGATAAATCATGCTAATTCTACGATTGCACATATACAATTAGAGAATCCATGAATCCCCTACCTCGAAGAGTTCTTGACGTCCTTTATCCACACAGCGGGTCACGATCCTCCCCTCGCGACAACTTATGTGGAAGAATGATCGACACAGCTTGGTTGCATCCAACAGAGCGGGACTGATCCTAGGAGTAAAGGTTGATTGTGCAACTCCTACGGAAAGATTTGAAAGGTTCTAGCGCCTCTTAGTTGAGATCAAAGTAAAAGAACAAGGGAGAATGACATCTCATCCCTTTTTAATATTTAACGAGGTCACGGTTTAAGATCCGGTTAATTCTCCATTAAAAACGGATCGCATTAACCCACGTGGTTTGACCAGGTAAAACATTACAAGCCTTAGGAATAATTAATATAGGATTTATGGCATTTGAATCGTCCTTAAGAGCCCTTAAAATAAGGATTTAAATGTATTTTACGTCAAAGGAAACGTTAAAAGAGTAAAACTGTAGGAGTCTGGAAACACTGTTCACCCACTGTTACTGTACATGAAACCGATCTGTGAAACCGATCTGTGAAACTGATCTGTGAAACTGATCTGTCAGACGGATCTGTGAAACCGATCTGTGAAACCGATCTGTGAAACTGATCTGTCACACCGATCTGTGAAACCGATCTGTCACACCAATCTGTGAAACCGATCTGTCACACCGATCTGTGAAACCGATCTGTCAGACCGATCTGTGAAACTGATCTATCACACCGATCTGTGAAACCGATCTGTGAGACCGATCTGTCAGACCGATCGGTGAGACCGATCTGTCACACCGATCTCTGAAACTGATCTCTCAGACCGATCTATGAAACCGATCTGTCACACCGATCTGTGAAACAGATCTGTGAGACCGATCTGTCATACCGATCGGTGAGACCGATCTGTCACACCGACCTGTGAAACCGATCTGTGAGACCAATCTGTCAGACTGATCAGTGAGACCGATCTGTCACACCGATCTGTGAAACCGATCTGTCACACCGATCTGTGAAACTGATCTGTGAGACCGATCTGTCAGACCGATCGGTGAGACCGATTTGTCACACCGATCTCTGAAACTGATCTTTCAGACCGATCTGTCAGACCGATCGGTGAGACCGATCTGTCACACCGATCTGTTACACCGATCTGTCACACTGATCTGTGAAACTGATCTGTGAGACCAATCTGTCAGACCGATCGGTGAGACCGATCTGTTACTGTTTATAAAACTGGAAACATTGTTCACAGAACTGGAAAATTTGAAAAGTGTTGGGGATAAGTCCCCTTGACCTCCCAGAACACCTCCAACACCAACATTTCACAAAGTAATGGACCGGAGAGGTCCGGGCCATTACAGAGCCACCCCCACCACCATAGGACCACTGTACAGTAGCCGGACCACCACCCCACTGCCGTACGCCCCCTGGCGGCCGGACCGCCTCCCCACGGCCAGACTGTAGTCCCGCGGCTAGACCGCCCTCGCATCACCCGACCGCCTCCCCATGTCTGAACTGCCGCCCCTTGGATAGAGCACCCCCGCATGGTCGAACCACCAACTCGTTGCCGGACAGCTGACCCACGGTCGGTCCGCCACCCTGAATCTAGTCCACCACCCTGCGATCTCGCACGGCCCTCGGTCGGGTCGCTCTGGGCCGGGCCGAGCCGCCCTCATGGCATCCTTGCAGCATGTCGGGCCAGACCAAGCAGGCCAGACCAGACACAATGGGCCAAGCCACACTGTAGGTCAGGTCGACCCAAAAGAGGTTAGGCAGGGTCGGCCTAGGCCGAGTCAGGCCAGGTCGGTCTGACCGGGTCGGACCGGACCCAGGCCCACTATGACCCATTTACTTTCTCTTGGCCATATCTTTCGCACCAGACATCTCTTTGATGAAACATCAGAGGCACTGGGAACCTTGGAGCGATTCACTCTCTTTCAGTATACCCCACTGGTGTTTTGGATTAATATGCGGAAAGATCAAGTTGGATTGAGCACAAATCCAACTGTGCCCTCGGGATTAAATGGCTAATAACTCACAGACTGGGCGTCCGATTGACGTGTCATTAGTTGCATTGAGACCCTTATGATGTGGTGTATCTTAAAGATACTTATTTGTGGGACATCTCGGATGTTGGAGTATCAACCATTATATTTTGGAGCAGATCCTCCCAGAGATGAGTGAGCATAGTGTGGAGACGTAGTGGTTAGCTGAGATTTGACCACTGCTGACCATTTCGACTTGGATGTGTCCTGATACAGGAGCGAGCAGTGATCAGTTATGGTTCTCGACTGCTGATACAGTATGAGAAGTACTACGCTACCCATTACCTAAAGTTAGAATTTGTGGGCTCCACCTTGAAGATGTGGTGACACTATCTGATGGGTGAGTATTTTACCGTATACTCTGATCACAAGAGTCTCATGTATATCTTCTCTCCAATGAAATAGAACTAGATACAATGACAATGGCTTGAGTTCCTCCAGGGCTATGACCTCAAGATATTATATACTTCAGGTAAGGGGAACAATGTTGCAGATGCACTCAGCAGGAGATCTGGTATACCGCTGCTAGGCGATGCAACAGAGTAGCTGGATGCTTTACAGATATCCTTTGTGGATAGAGATGAAGCAGCCTTCCTTTAGTATCTCATAGTTTCTCCCCCACTTCATCAGCGATTCAGATAGAAGTACCATGGGGAAGTTGATTGCAATACATGACCTGCTCAGATATCCATAGGACAGGCACATGATAGATTTTTTTAAGGTGGGGATTTTTTCATCCTCTTAACAGGATGTACCATGGTACCGATGTCACTTTAGGAGGAATTGTTGAGGGAGTTCCACACATCCCTTATATCAGTACATCCATCAGTAGAGAATATGTATTAGGACCTCCAACGAGAGCACTGGTGGTCGGGAATGAAAAAAGTAGTTGCAGAGTTTGTTTCTCGGTGCCTCACTTGTTAGCAAGTGAAGGCGAAGCATCAAATACCAGCAGGCTTGGTTCAGACTTTAGAGGTTCTATAGTGGAAGTGGGATGGGATATCCATGGACTTCGTGACAATACATCCACGTACATCTTGGGGGCATGACTTGATTTTTTTGATCTTCGGCCGACTCACCAAGTCAACCCACTTCCTACCAATCAGAGAGCAGGGATCAGTAGAGATCTTGGAACACCTCTATGTACAAGATATTGTGCAGTTACATGGAGTAACCATAATGATTGTCTCTGATCATGAAGCATGTATTACTTCCCGTCTATGGAAGGGGTTGTAGGAGGCTTTCGAGATGTAGCTTCGTTTGAGCACCGCCTTCCATCCTTAGACGGATGGTCAGACTAAACAGGCTATTCAGACCATCAAAGACATGATGTGTGCTTGTGTCCTCGAATTCATTAAAAGGTGGTAGGATCACTTTCTTTTGGTGGAGTTTTCATACAATAACATCAATCAAACCACCATTGGGATGACACCTTTTGAGGCGTTGTACGAGAGACCTTACAGATCGCCTTTGTGCTGGACTGTCCCAGGGGAGTCAGTACTCATGGGACTAGAAATGGTTCAGGCTTCCACAGAGAAGGTGTAGATCATTCAGGAGTGGATGAAGACTGCGTAGAGTAGGAAGAATTCATATAACAATAGGATATGGAGACCTCCAGTGATCAAGGATGCGGACCACATCATTGTATGGGTCTCACCTCGATGAGGATTACCGAGATTTGGCTGAGGCGGAAAGTCATCTTTGAGATTCATCAAACCGTTTTAGGTAGAGTTGGCATGGTGTCTTTTCGCTTAGCTCTTCCACCTCAGTTGCATCGGGTGCACGACGTCTTCCACGTATCCTAACTGAGAAGATACGTGTGCGAACCTTCTCATATCATCGAACATGGCGAACTGGATGTCGATGAATGGGTGACTTTTACGAAGGTTCCATAAGAGATTGAGTATCGAGTAGAGAGGGTCTTTCTTGGATGGTCGATACCTCTAGTGAGCGTTCGATGGCACCACAAAAACCTCCAAAAGATCACATAGGATCGGGAGGCTCAGATGCATGTGCAATAACCCACTTGTTCTCTTTGTTTGAGTTGTGTGTTATGGGGACTTAGATCCATGAGGTGGGGAGAATGTAATGACCCAAAATTTCCATGTAAATTTTTTTAAACAATAAATGGGTATTTTATGAGCGCAAGAAAATTGACGGTGCGTGATACCAAGGCCCAGAGTTCCTGGAATGAATTTCTGAACTTTTGTTCAGGTACATTCCATAAACGTACGAGTGGGTTTTTCTAACTTTTGAACCAATGCTCGGAATTGAAATCTGAGGGCACCGATGAACTCACAATGCCGATATTAACTTAAAAAGACTTTCACCTCGACGACAGTTGGTCGAGGGTGAAATATATAATTTGGGTTTTTCGTAGAAATAATAAAATAAAATAAAAACAGATTTTATTTTATTTTGTTAACCACCCACTTGTGCATATTATGGTGGTGGGGAGAACAAAAGTTTTATTCTCCAAATTGAATGCTCAGTGGTGGGGACCACCTGATCCTACCACCCTTGTGGATATTATGGTGTTGGGGACCACCTGTGGAATGAAACCTCTTGATCTCCATAATTAAGTAGGGAGAAACCTCTTTAGAACCTCGCTTAATTGTGCCAACCTTCCCCCCACATAATTATTCCAATGCACCACATTAATTTATCCATTTTTAATTTATGCCAAAAAACATAATAGAGAAGATAATATATTATTTTGGCATCACATTACAATTGGGAAGAATTGGAAGAAAGCTTCTCCAACAAAGAACGCTTCCTCCACGAAGAACTCTTCCGCCATGATGAACGCCGACATAGAACATCTTTGACTACGACAAATCGATGCACGACCCCAAGATTAGAGGTTTGTGGTGGATGAGATGAACGTCGATGAATTAAACTTCTCCCATGTGCCAATGTCATCAAGAGAATGAGGTAGGGATTTATTAAGAATGATTATAAATTTTACACATGTTCATCCCGTCTAAAAACAAGGAAGGAAGTTCAACTTTCTAATTAGTTGATCCGCATATGTTTTCTTTTGAGGGTTTAAAGAATAATCATTTTGGGAGGGTTTGACGTTCTTCTTTCTTGCTCTTGATGAGACATATTCTACCACCCTAACGTAGAGGGTACGGAACAAAAAAACATGGCATGACCCCTTCACAAATATTGTGATGATTTTTGGTGTTGAATGCGATGAAGTCGATGGTGCAATGATAGTGCCCCAGGACCCCTACAGCCACGCGACCTCAACGCTCCGCGGCTCCACCACCTGTGACCCCATCGTCTGCCGAGCAACCACAGATGTTTCGGCCGAGCCATCATCCACCATCCTCCGAGCCGCCATATGTCGAGCCGCCGCCACCGCCGCACGACCGCCATCCCGCGACCGGATCGCCGCCTCGCAGACGGACCACCCCCGCATGGCCGGACGACCTCCCCACGGCCTGACCACCGCCACACGGCCAGACCACCCCTGTGCCGCTGAACTGCCTCTCTGTGGTCGGACCACCGCGCCACGGCCGGACCACCAATGTGAGGCCAGTCCACCACCCCGTGGCCGGGCCGCCTACCTACAGCTGATCTGCCACCTCGTGGCCAGACTGCTGCCCCGCGACTGGACTGCCGACCTGTAGCCAGTCCTCCACCCCATGGTCTCGCGTTGCCATTGTCCGAGGCACCGCATGTCGGGCCAAGCCACCTCGCGCCCACACTGTATCCCTTGACTGAGGCACCCTCTTGGCACCCTCGTGGCTTTTCGGGCTAGAACCCGTGGACCGGACCAGACCAAACGGGTCGGGTCATTCCAATCGGGTAAGACCGGACTCAGGCCCACTACGACTCCTTTACTTTCTTTTGGACATATCTTTGGCACCGGATGTCTATTTGACAAAACTTCAATGGCATTGGAAAACTTGGAGCGAGTTAGTCCCTTTGAGTATACCACACTAGAGTTTTGGATTAATATGTGAAATGGTCAGGTTGGATTGAGCACGAATCCAACTGGGCCCTTTGGTCTAAATGTCTAATAACTCACATATCGGGCGTACAATTGACGAATCATCAATTGCATTGAGACCCCTATGATGTGGAGGAACTTTGAGATACTTTTTCATGGGAGTTCATGGTAGTTGAAGTATAGACCACTAGCTTTTGGAGAGGATCCTCTCGGAGACGAGCAATCATAGTGAAAAGACCTAGTGGATGGCTGAGACATGATGATTGCTGACCTTTTTGACTTGAAGTGACTTGACAGGCCCAATGGGGATCACCTTGGTGACGCGGTATGCCCATGGTGGGGAGTGCCCTGGTGACGCGGCAGACCCACGGTACTCGATAGTAGGAGTACCTCAGGAGGCCATGAGGGGGATCACCTCTGTGTGACGTGACAGACCCATGGTGGGGAGCACCTTTGTGTGATGCGGCTGACCCACGGTACTCGACAGTAGGAGTACCTCAGTAGTACCAGATTTGTGGGAAGCGCCTTTGTGTGACAAGACAGGCCCACTGTACTCGATTGAGGAGAAGTTCTCCAGCAGCCGAGTTGTTCAACATTGTGGCTGGTAATATTACTTGATATTACCCCTAGAACAAATCCTGGTGTGATATGAGTCAGTACCTATGTGTTTGATTCATGATTGATAATAATTACTTGATAACTTAGGTATATGTATGGTCATATACCAATTTAAGGCTATCTGCTGATTTCATACTTTTTGTTTTATCCTTGATGGATTTTATGAGACCTAGAGGGTCTTGGGGTCCCTACATAGTGTCGTTATACTCACCCCTACACGGTGTATGCCCACACTTTGTTGTGTTGGATATCGACGACGGACATGGATGACTGATCCTAACAGTACAAGGACTGGATGGTACCTGGTGGTGGACCATACAACATGTCAGTACGCATAAGAGAAGGGTGTACGTGGACTTCTGAGGAGGCGATCTGTACCTACCCTTTAGGTAGGAACCTCAGAGGATGACCCAACAGCTGACTTTTTCTTTTATTCAGTTTTTTTACCACATTTGTACTTTTACTTTTCAGTTGGGCTTGTATTATGGCCTCTTTTACTTACTGCACTCACTATGATTACAATTTAGTTTACTAGTGTTCATATCTTGTTGTGGGCTAGGTTACATGTGATTACATGTTATAAATGCAATGCCTTCCCTGTTTTTGGGAATACACCATTAGTACTAGTCACTAGCCATTGTCCTGTATATGGTGGGCTTGGGGTAGTCAGGACACGGGCCCCGGTAGACGGTTCATGGCATTAGTTTTCTTCATCTCTCCATTATCTGGCATAGTACTTCCACTACCTTTTATCTTTAAAGAACCATCAAGGTCATTTGGTCACCTTAAGGACTACGGGCCACCTGATATACAGATTCGAAAAACCCAAATTGTACAGGGAAAAATCTCCAGAGGAGGATTCAAATCATGCACATTCACTAGATAAAATCAATCATATTTGGATGAATGGGAGGGTATAGAAGATTCCATTTGTACGGGGCTTGTGCATCTATGCACATGAAAACTAGCTAAACTGACCTGAAAAGGGGGAGAGATAATCACGATCTAGATGCTAGGGAGGTGAATTATTATGTATTCTGAGTCCATTATTTATTCCATTATGTCCTTTTGTTCCTATAATGTCACAAAAGCATTTCGGAAATGTAATGTTAGTGTTCACCATTAAAAATGGGGGATTATGAAAATGAATTATAAAATTGAAGACCTTTGGTCCACTCAAGAAGATCGATAAATATGTAGTTAATATCTTAATTATGACACTTATGTAATATATAATAATTAACATTACTCCTATCACTTTCCATGTATAGATTTAATAAATCACATCACATCTTAAGGTGGTAGTTTGTCGGGCACACAAGCGATGTTATCATATTCCCAGAAAATAAAAATAATAAATATATGTGTGATATAAAAACTACATAGGAATAAAAATATCATTAATATAGTATATAAATAGTGACTCCATAATTATGCACAACTGTTATAGGTTTTAATTGAAAAACGAATGACATCGATTCACGAGGAGGTAGTCTGCCGTATACACGAAAAATGATTTCGTAACCTATTTGATGTAAGTGGATATGGTTATAAGTTATTACCTTATTATAAATACATATTATTATAATGAAAATATGGATTTTATTATAATATCTTGTTTTAACATTTTTATAAGGTGGTGAGTAAATAAATAAAATGAAGATGCTCATTGAATAATATTACATATCCTTCAGGTATCCTCCATAGGTTGTCACTAAAGCCATCATTAGATGGATTTATAACCAAAAAATATATTATAATATGATATATGGTAATTTTTTAATTTATTATTGAATATCTTGGATAAATCAAATAGGTTTGATGATTGAAAGAAGACATAAGAGGGGGCCATTTACATGTTGGGGACAAGGCAAACTGGATAATTTTTAAAAGAAATAAGTGCTCCCATATTTTTAATATGTAAAAGGGGTCCATGTTTTTCCATTATATAACATTACATGTTTACTGATAGATATATGTATATAAAATTGTATTTATACAATTTTGAAGGCCATTTTACCATTATTTTTTTAACCCCCTGCTAAACCCATTTTTACTAGAACATTGATAAATAATTTTTATTGTATTCACTATTTGTATTGATTAAAATAATTGTTTACTTATTATATATTATAGATTATTATGTTTAAAAATATGTAATATGTTTTCCCAAATTATATTCTTTGTATTGGAAATTTTTATTTAAAATTATTCACACAGACGCGACGAGAATGCAGGTTTTTATGTTAAAAATTTCAAAAGTCTGAAATGTTTAAACATATATATTTCTAATGTAATTTACTCTAAAGATCAAACATATAAAAATTGATAAGAAAAATTAAATAATTTTACATTAAAACCAAATAAAAATATAATTTAACCTTATAAATTATTTAAACTAAAAGGCATTATCCATTTAAAATGTTGTATTTTTCAAAGTTCATAATAAATAAGATATCTCATAAAAATACCAAAAATTATACCAAATATAAATTTTACATTATGATTTCAAAAATAAATTTTATTTAATGAAATTAGTTTTCTAAAATTATGATAAATTAAAAATATTATAAGTGCAAAAAAGTGTGACAAAATGCATCTTAAAAAAACTATTTTTAATAGTAAAATAGGATTTATTCATATTTATTTTCTAGAAAACATATAAGATTAAAATTAAAAATTATATAAAATATATAACATATAAATTTAATTAATATAATTAAACATAATTTAGTTGGCTAATTTGTTGATATAAATTACACTTTAGAAAAAATAGTTTTTTAGAGAAAGAATCCATTTTATTTTAAAAAGGGTTTAATATTCATTTTTAATTATTTGGTTACCATAGAATTCATTTTATATACATGGTTAAAAAATATTTTTATAATTTAGTGAATCATAATCATAAAACCAATTCCAATAGCTAGGTGAAAAATTTCATATTAAATAACAATATTTCTATAATATGTCACATTTCATTTAAACACAATGTTGTGTGTAAATAATGTTAAGATCTATGTTTCATGTAATTCAAGACAAAATTTGTGCTATTTGTAATTAAATAAAAAATCATTTTCTTATATGATGCAAAATGTAAAAAATATTAGATTCATTTAAAAAAATTCATAAAATATAACAAGTTGATTCTTATAATGAAATCTAAACTCAATGTTACAGGTAATGAAATACATACTCAGTGTTGTATATAACACAAAATGTCAAAAATATTAAATTAATTTGAAAATAATTTCCCAAAATCTCATGGTGTTACAACCTCACCCATTATATGGCAATTTCCTTGATTCTAATATAACCTATAATGGAGAGTGGGCCCAAATATTTGAAATGTTTTGATTATTGGATCAGGATATTAAAACGTCATTCAAAATCATCATTTTATTCGTGTTAATATTTTTGATATGGTATATAGTTATAAATATAAGTTGGATGTTGTAATATTCACTATTTATTATTAATAGAAAACACTTTTATGTGATAATGTTAAATTTCCACTGATTTGTGATCTTTTGTTCCTGATTATTGATATTATGGTTGATTTTATTCTTTCTAAAACTTATATTTTTTATTTTTTGGATTTTATTTTACCTTTCTCTAAAGGAATAATGGGGTTTTAGTTTATGCATCATATATTTTATGTAAGTTGATATGAATGTGTTCTCTATGTGAGTGATTATAAGATTTATCTGAGATACGAAATAGGCTTTTGTTAATGAAATTGTTAACAATAACTAATTTGGTGCTTTATCTTATATGTAATTGGTGGAATTATACTTAACATAACCACATGGTAATAATTTCCCAATTATTAATTCTCAATGAATATAAGTACCATGGAGTGGGAATTTGACTTGAGTAAGGTATACCAGATATGTCTGTTTTTTTGCGAACCCTACAATATGTGTATTTGAATGTGATTTGTTTATAGGTTTCTGATATATGATAATTGACATTTTCTATTATTTTTTATCTATTTTTGATGTTAAATATATACTGTGTTTCCAAACATGGTGAAGTTAATATGAAACTAAACATATTTTTGGATTTGTGTTATAATTGTGTAGCATGAAGGATTTTTATTATTATCATTGATGAGTTGTGATGTAAAAGCGAAACATGAGAGATAGGTTAGCCCAATAATTTAAGTTATATATGAGATAAAATGAATGGTTAGATGGTTTGTGCTAATATTTATTCACAGGAGGAGTTATCAAGTATGTGGTAGAGTCATGGAGATTCCCTGGGTATTATATACGTGAAATCATGAGTATTTTTTGTCTTACGATTGGTATGTAATGTATAAGAATAATGGTCAGATATTTAATTAGGAAATTAAACCAAGTATTATTGAGATAAATATTGATGCTATTAATGGTTATTAGGGGGGTAATGTGTGTGATCCTAGGAATAATTTGATATGACTTGAGATGGAAAGATTTGAAAGTAAAGATATGGTATCATTTGGGTCTACACCTAAATATGTAATACTCTTATTAGAAATAAGTTATTTTGGGGACTGTTGTGAGATTATTGTGAATGATAATCTATAATTATGTATTAATATGATGAGATATTGTCAACTTATATGGAAGGATCATTAGAAAAACTTTATTGTAGCCTATGGTATGTATGTATGGTAGTTAACAGGTTTTGATTAGTCTAATATGGAATTTGAGAAAAAAGGTTGGGTGTATTATAGTTCATTTATAAATAGATAGATGTATTTGTTTATATTAGATGAATTTTATGGTAGTTTCATGATAGTGGATGAAAAATCATGGTGTTCTCATTTAACACCTTCTTAGTGTGTTGATAGGATATTTTCTGATTGACTTATTCATTCCCTTGAGAACAGATAGGGTGTAGGACCACCAGAAGTTCTAATATATTCATATTAGGTCTAGTAACACTTATATTCTATGAAGATAGTGATTTCACAACAACATAAATTTACTTTAGTGGCAATTTTTTAGAGGCGGTTTTAGGAACCGCCGCCAAACCCTTTTTTAAAATGGTTTTGCGGTGGTTTTTAATAAGCTGTCATGAAAAAACAAATTACACTACTGACCCTTCCCACCCCCCCACCCTGACCCCCCTTATCACCCCGTGACCCCTCTTCCCCTGGCCCCCCGCTTCCCCCGTGACCTCGGCCCCCCGCGACCCCGACGACCCCACGAACCCAGCTACCCCGCGACCCCGGCGAACCCGTGACACCAGCATCCTTGGCCCCTGGTGACCCTGGCGACCCCACTTCCCCCGGTCCCCATGACCCCGGAAACCTATACGAACCCTAAGGATTAAATTATAGTTATTTTACCTAAATTATTATCTCTTTATATTATGAATTATGATGATTCATGGTTGATTTCCATTCGATTCATTAAACATACACAGAGCTCATGTTTAATATGTTATCCTTGATAGAAAAACCTATTATCGCTTTGTTATTATTTATGTTTAATACATGTTAAATATTTCATCAACTTAAGGTGTTCAATTATAATCTCCCAAGGTATTGTGCATTCTTATGTGACCAAACCACATTTTATGTGGTATTTTCTTGAATCTTAATTTTAATGACTATAATGAATTTAATGGGAAGGGTGTCATGAGACCATATCAAATCTTTCTACATAAAAAAGGATACTCCCTTGTTAAACTATAATTCTGATAGATTATAAGGCCTACTTAACTAAAATTAATTATGAAACTTAGGTATGGAGTTCCTTATACTTTTGATACTCGATCATAGAGTCCATCAAACATGTGTTACTCAAGCATAGCATCCTGTATATGTGTGGTACTCGAGCATTGTGTCCCTTGTGCTGATGAAACTTGAGCATGGTAGCCCTAATACATAGAATATTTTGTCAATTAATCCCTTATAATTATAATACTTGGTAATCATATCCCTAATTATAGTCTTACTATGGTCGGAGTACCTCATACTTGAGATATATGATTATGTAATCCCTTATACTTTTAATACATTATCATGGAATCCCCTAATACCATATGAGACTAGTGACTTTATAGGGATACCTAAGTAATGCCTCAGGTCATGGATTGTTACTCACATGTTTTAATATTTTCATTTGGTAAAATGGAATGTTGTAGTGTTTCTCCCTTAGAATCGAGAATTTCAACCCAAACAACATAAAACCGAAGTGTCCTTTCGTACTGTCATTTACTTTACTTTGCATAAATTTCTTCTGTGTGTAGAAGTGAATGTTATTTATTTCATTCTAACATATTGTACTAGTTTGGATGAATATAATTCTTCCAAGTCCCCGAATATAATGTTTAGAGAGAATTACTTCTGGGATCTATTTCATCCTATGTGATTCATATTATCTTATTCTGTTGTCCTGGAGGATAGTACCAACACTCCACTCTTCATATCCAAATTCCAAACATGATTCAACTATGAAACTCCAAACACCATGACCAAAGACATGAACTATTCTTCAAATACCCTAGATTGATCCCCAAACCACATCAGCCACATCTTGAACGAAATTTCTGATGTGGTCTCCACCTTAACACATCATTTTTTATGCAACAACACTAGTAAGTCCTTCTCTTGATAAATTATAGCAAAGGCGCTCAATACCACCCACCAATGCACTATCATATCCCAACCACGATGCCATAAAACTTATTGAATAACAAAAATGTTCAATGCCCACACCGAAGTCTGAATCTGACTCTTAGTTCAACTCCATGGTCAGATCCTTAATCATCCCATTTTACCAATATACTTTCACTCATGAGAACTAAAAAATATATGATACAAATCACCCTCAAGTCACAACACCACTCTTTTTTATGTGAATACACCAAAAATAGTTCTAGGAATTCAATCCACACAAGGCTTGTAGAACATAAAATCCAAATCTTCCATGTTATTTCATCATGAATTACCATGAACACCACCACTTATCATGACTCAGGACTACCATCCCTCACTTGGATCTTTCCAGTCCAAGGAACAAACAATGAATTAATCAAAATCTATAGCCCCAACCCCCCCCCCCCCCCCCGACCACGCGACCTCGGGGACCCGGAGACCCTGGAAACCATGCTTCCCCCGACCCCCACGACCCCAGCGACCCCACAACCCCGGCAACCCTGCTTCCCCCGGCCCTCCGTGACCCTACGACCCAGGCGACCCCAGCCCCCCGTGACACCGGCGACCCTAGTGACCCCGTGACCCCAAAAACCCCACTTCCCCCCCTCCCACGACCCTGAGACCCCGATGAACCCACTTCCCCCGGCCCCCTACAACCATGGTTATCCCTCTATTTCCCTTATTTTCAACATTGAGCATGTATCAGAGGGGATTTGGGGTTTTGGATCTATTTTCTCATTAGTATTACTTAGTTTACCTCATACTCATCCACACCAGATGATGTGAAACTACATATTGATTATCTTTGCCACATGTAATTAAACATTACAATATATACCCCCATATGATGACTTTGAACTATGTGACCACTTAGTCCATTCTTATGTGGAGGTGTTTTCCCTTATCTTGATTTTATTGAAACTAGTGGTGTGGTGTTTTGTATATGTATTTATCTTATTTTATTTCACCTATGGTGTTTTACTTATCATTTCTTATTCCCAATATGCATTGTATACATTTTAAAGGATCCTTTATATATATTATATGTATTTTTGGTTATTTTTCATATTGAGGATGCATATATATATTGAAGGTTATTATAGGATATGACCTCAGTTATTATAGGATATGGAATCCTATATTATGTGATATTCCTACATAGTCATTTTCACCATTTTCTAGCCTATTAGAGTTAGGATGTGAGTGTCACACATATTTTATCATCATCCTAGTTTTGGTCTCTGTGGGGTAGGTCATGATAGGGTGGAATTTGTTTGGTTCAAGTCTTAGGAATAGAATTTTGAGTTATTATTCAAATGAGGACTAGTTTAGGGATTTAATGTTGTGATTTCATGGGGTTTTTTATTTTATTTATCATACCAGTGAGGCTAGAGAAGGTGTGGTTGTAAATGTATCCTTTCACCGAGACATTGGTAACCTGTTAGTCAACCCAAATCTATGAAACATCATATATGGGGTAAAATTAAGTTGATACATTAATCATATAGTTCTAAATCATTATATTTCATGTAACCCTTATTTTAATTGATTTCGATATGATCTAATCATTATGGGTTCATCTTATCCAATGAATAATTCCACCCACACAAAAACAACTTTTTTAGAGTTAATTTTGTGAAAATCCTATCTCAGTCCTTGATCTTTTTTCCACATTAAATATATGTGATGAGGTGTTTATTTAAATACTTGTATAAGAGATATAATTTCCCTATTATTTTAGATATACTATATTACCTTTTTTAGTATATAACTTCTCATAAAGAAGACAGTAGTTCCCACTAATGGACTACCCATAAGTAAACTGTGTAACATTTATTCCAGTAGATGAGGCCTCCTAGATTCTGAGAAACCACTAATCTTCTTATGGTATAGGATTTAGTGGAGTCATCAACTCATGCAATTCATCTATTTAGGAAACCCACAAACCATATGGTGATCCTAGAACTAAGTTATCTACAAAACACACTATGTTTTTAGTGGATGATGTTTTCTCAAACTAATTTTGTATTAATGTGTTATGGTTTTAATTTAAGCCCTTGTTCTTGATGAGATTCTATCCACAAATACTAAGGATAGTTTGAGTTCTAGAGATGTTAAACCCTTTGTAGTGTTGCATGACCATATCTACGAATGTGTTGAGTTTTGTAAGAATCAAATGTTTTTCCCAAAATAATATTTATAATAGATTTATTCGATATTAGAGTTTTA
This sequence comes from Viscum album, assembly GCA_963277665.1. Classification (NCBI taxonomy): domain Eukaryota; kingdom Viridiplantae; phylum Streptophyta; class Magnoliopsida; order Santalales; family Viscaceae; genus Viscum; species Viscum album. The sequence continues at coordinate 1,792,009,671 of OY728146.1, forward strand.
TATGAAGACTCTATAGAGAACATAGGATGGGGTTTTCTCTTAAAAAACTCCACCTTTTTTGGATTCCTCATGTGAGTGTTTTAGGTTGAGAATTCCGGGTAGGGATGTATCCAAGATTTAGGATAAGGTTATAGTTTTTATTGAAAATTTCTAGAGAAATGTTGTGTTAAAACCTCTAGATTAGACGTAAAATTGATTTCATAGACTCTAATATTATACGATAATTGACTTACTTGGAATTGGTTTTGGTTAAGAAGCTGGTGGTGTAGTAGTAGTAGGATATGAGTGACACTTTGACACACTCCCACAATCCACACATTTGATTGTTTCTTTCAATAACATAGTGATAAGAGTTATATATATAGGTTTATGTGTATAGATGATTTAGGTCATATCTAGTTTGAATTTAGGTATGATTTGTGTCCTCTCTTCATGTGCCTTCATACTGGATGATACAGGTCATGATATTATTTCTGTGTCAATCTTTTGGGAGTTTTAGATTCTAATTTAGACCCTTATCATACATTCTATCAACTAGAGAATTTCCACTAATGGTAATTATCTTTCAATCATACTTTCTGGTAAAGTGATTTTATCCCCAATGGAGAAAGGTTTCATTCATGGGATTCCTTTTTGGTAGAGATGATAGCCAATAGTATCTTCCTTGGTTTATATTGGTTACCCTTTTCGTTTGTTATACGGTGTTATGTGGTTTTGTAAATGAGACGAGTTCCACCTTTAATAGGGAATGGGACCCTATTAGGTGTATCAAGTAGGGCCAACCCTTGAGAAGTGTTAGTGATTTTCCCATCAGATGGTTGCATGGTTTTATATAACTTAGGGGTGGTTGTGGATTTACTTCATGTGAATGTTAAATAATACAAGGGTACTAATATATGAAAAACCATGGTTGTTTCTTAATGGGAACCTGACATATGCCTCAACATGCATTATAAATATGCAATTCCAGTGTTATTGCATGGGATTATGGATTCCCTTATATTTATCTCTTTTTTCTCCATGTAAGAATGGATCATGTGGACATAGATATTGTGAGTTCTTATCTCATAATGTGGTCAAAGTAAAAAACATAATGCATTGAATTCAGACAAGAAATTATTTTATTTGTTTGGAATTTTAGAGTACGATCACCCACTTATTTAATCCTTTTCCTTTTAATACTAAATACTCTTTATATTTTTTATCTGGTGATAGAGTATTTGCTCTTGTAAAACCTAATTTGAGTGGATTCGACAGATTCTGATCGATTGGATAGATCATTGAAATCCATGTAAACTCTAGGAAAAACCTCATCTAATAAAAAATAAATTGTGGATTTCTCATACTCATATATAGCTGCTTTATATGTTTTCGAATAAAAATGATCTTCTACTATCTTTAGTTCATCCTCCAAGGTGCATTTTATGTCTTTTTAGGAAAAGGTTACATCCTTCTATTTCTATGCTTCTTCATCAAGATTTGAAAAATTATTTTTTTCCTCATGAACTGTGATTCTAACCATGTTATGCTTATGTTACTTTTTGTTTTCTAATATTATATATTGATGCTATAATGGATTTCAAAATTCAAGGGTTGAAAAATTGGAGATTTGGGAGAATCTTGATTGGAATACTGTTTTGCATAACTTATAGTATCGACCATGTGGTAATTGAGTAATATGGCATTGTTGGTTCTATTGATGACTTTTATTATTTCAGCATATTTTTCTTAAAAATTCATTTCCATGAAAAGAATTTGGATGAATAGACTGTATTATAGATTTTTTTATCATACCTTATGAATGATTTTTATATCCACATAGTTATTCCAAATTAACAATGTGATTTGGTTTTCATGGTAATGTTGCTACCATGTTGTCAGCACACTGTTTCTCTTTACCCAAGAAACTTCCCCTATACCAACCACTAGAGGGTTAATATCTAACTCAAGGGCTCATTTTTATTATATTTTGTTTCTGTAATCTTACAAAATCTTATATATGAATCAATTTCTTTATATAGTTGTAACTATGTGTTTTAATTTTTTTTATTTTGTAGGCACATTGTGATATACATGGATAAAAGCTGGATCACATTACCTGGTAATACACCTCAGTATGTTAATAGTATGGAAGAGTTTTTTAATTTTTAAATTTCTAATCCATCCATTGAAGGGAGAATAAGATTTTCATGTTCTATATGTAAATTTAGAACATGGTTAGAGAGAGAATATGTTTATGAACATTTAATACTGAAGAAATTCCCTAGTCAATATTTGTGTTGGATTTGGCATAGAGAATCAAATGTTACAGAAAGATTGAGAACTAATTTTAATCCACAGAATGAGGTCCTTAGATCATCAAAAATGGAAATTGAAATGAAAAACCTCATAAATGGTGCATTCAGCATTGCAAGACACCACTATCTACATCAAAACATATCAGAACAACCAGAAGAGGGTGCTAAAAATTGAAACGTGACAAGTGATGTTTTTGAGACTGTAAAACAACAAATCATGATTGTAACATATCATTGGATCCTCCTTTTGATTCTGTGGAGCCAAATGTAAGAGAAAACTCCACTGAGGAAAATGTGTTTCATGATTTAGTTGATGATGGAAATAAACAGTTGTATTGTGGGTGTTTGAAATATTCAAAGCTTTCAATTATACTGAAGTTGTACCATATCAAATGTCTATGTGGAATTACAAATAATGAAAATATCCATGATATTGGAATTGATTCGTGATGAATTTCCTGAATCAAAAATCCTAGAATATTTTTATGATACGAAAAAAGTTATTAACAAGCTTAGTCTAAATTATATAAAAATACATGTGTGTCCCAATGATTTTATGCATTATTGGGGAGAGTATTCTAGTAGACAGAATTGCAGGAAATGTTATTCTTCTAGATGGCAGTCAAAGGGTGATGTCGAAAGTCTGAGTGAAAATAATTTCATGGAGAAGAAAAAAAGGAACACACCTGTAAATGTTTTCCATTATTTTCCTTTAAATCCTCGATTGCAAAGATTATTCATGTCATCAGAAACTGTTGAACACATGAAGTGGCATTCTATAGATAATAAAAATGATGTGTTAATGAGACATCCACGAGATTCCCAATCATGGAAGACATTTGATTCATTACATCTATTTTTTATCAACTGATCCTAGGAACATTCGATTGGGATTGGTTGCCGATGGATTAAACCCGTTTGGGACTTTGAGTTCCAATTATGGCATTTGGTAGTTGTTTTGATCCCTTATAATCTGCCTCCATAGATGTGTATGAAACAAACTTCTTTTATCATTTCGTTGATTATTCCGGGTAAACAAATACCTGGAATTGATAATGATGTATACTTGCAGCATTTGATTAAAGAACTGTAGGAGTTATGGATCAATGGTGTTGAGATATTTGATGCTTCTTCTAAAACAATGTTCAAAATGCATGCTTCTTTAATGTGGACCATTAGTGACTTCCCTGGGATAATGAATTTATCTAGTTGGAACACTTACATGGGTTTGGATTGTCCCGTTTGTAACATTGATTTTGAGCACAAATAGCTCCCCATAGTAGAAAATTGTGCTTCTTGTTCCATCTATGATTTCTCGATGCATCTCATAGATTTTGATTGAACAAATCAAAATTTAATGGTTCCATTTATCATAGACCTCCTCCAAAGTTGTTAACTGGTTCTGAAATATTGACACAGCTTGAAAATGTTTAAACCAAATTTGGGAAGATTCATCATTTGAATGATAGTAGAAAACGGGTCTGAAGTGCATCGTCAAGTGAAAACAGAACGCAACAATGGATGAAAAAAATATATTCTTCATACATCAGTATTGGGAATTTAATTTGTTGCGTCACAATATTGATGTGATTCATATTGAGATGAATGTATTTGATAATTTTTTTGTAACATTACATAATGAGCATGGAATGTCAAATTATCATCTCAATGCATGTAATGAATTTCTAGTGATGGACATAAAACGTGATCTCTTGCCAGATGAGAATGAAAAGTATGATCTGGCCATTTTTGCAATGAAAAATAGGGATAAGGATAAATTTATTTGAATTTTAATGAATTTGAAGGAATCTGATGGGTATTCGACTAAAATCTCAAGGTATGTTGACTTGAAGAATCATAAGTCACATGGATTGTAAAGTCACCATTCACATATTCTGTTACAACAGTTACCACCATTGACATTGCATAGATTATTAATTGAAAAAGTTACTACTGTTGTACTCCAATTATGCACATTTTTTAGTCAATTATGTGAGAAATATCTACATCCATTTCAGCTTGAAAACCTCCAGGAGTGTTTTGTATTGACCCTTTGTGCAATGGATATTATTGTTCCTCCATCATTTTTTACTTTCATGATGCATTTAACTGTGAATTTGGTTAAAGAAGCTAAATTGGGAGGCCTCGTTAATTATCGATGGATGTATCCAATTGAGAGGTATTTTATTTATATGTTTTTTAGTTATGTATAAATTTTTTGTAATTTAAATAAATTCATAATATTATTATTTTATTTCACAGATATTTTGGGAAATTGAAAGCATACGTGAGAAATTAAGCACAACAAGAAGGCTCTATTGCTGAAATCTATTTGGATTAAGAGAGTCTTAACTTTTGTTCCTGATATTTGGATGATATTGAGACAATATTTAATCATGTTGGACGTGTTGAAGACACATCAACTAAATCTAAAATGCATCATAAATCTAAAATATTTCCTGCTATTGGTCGATCAGTTGGGAGGACCTCAAATTCCACACTGTCAGAATTTGAATTATTATAGGCACATAGATATGTGATTCTGAATAGTGAAAATGCAGATCCATTTATTGAAGAGTTTAGGATACCAAAAAAGAGACGACTGAGAGGCCGAACACGAAATGAAAGAGATATAATGAAAGTTGTGAATAAATATCTTTTAGAATGGTTTGCACGATGTGTAAGTTCAAAAATACTGCAATAAATATGAATATTAGTTTTACACATACATTATTTAAATCTATTAAATTATATTTCTTTTTTCGGATAATTAATATTAATACTCAAGAAGACTTGTTAGAATGTTTGAAGTTTCTAGCAAGAGGTCATATAAATTACTTTAGAAATTTCAATGCTTATAATGTTAATGGCTTTAGATTTTGTACAGTTGATCGAGAAGTGGGTTCGAAAACATAGAATAGTGGTATATTTCAATTTTTTGAAGTGGGATACTATGGAATGATGCATGATATTATTGAATTAAACTACCAAGTAATTTTTTATATTGTTTCTTTCAAATTCAAATGGGTTGATATTATCAGAGGTATTAAAAGGTATTTCTTGTAATTTACTTCTGTGAACTTCTCTCACTTGATTGATGTTGGTGATCGTGAACTGCATGATCTATATATCTTAGAATCGTACTAAAAAATGGTATATTACATGAATGATGTTGTGGATGAAGTGTGGAATGTAGTTTTTAACACAATACAAAGAGATTTGTATGATATGGGTGATGTAGTGGATGATTTGACCTCTGAAATTAAATTTTGTCAACAACAAGAAGTATAATTATTTTTCCATCATGATATTGAAAATATTAGTCTAGAAAGGTTGAATGAAGTGGATGAAGCAATGAATTAGGAAACCGACATTATTATAGTTGAAAATGAATGTATGTACAATTATTTATTCATTAAACAACCACTCATTTCATTTCTGCAGTCATTCATTATCATTATTATATATATTTTGTCTCTTAGTACCGGGCATCTATTATCATTTTTAAATTTTTTTTTCTACAATTTTTTTTCATAGATATATTCAGAACATAATTTTATTTTATTAAATGACAGGAATTCCTAGGATAAAGAGGTATAATATTTCATCTAGTTCTATGACATATGATGATCCGTCTAGCTCCGTCCCCACAGCATCTGAGGCACCAGCTGCCTACACCCCTACACCATCTCCCCCTGCACCATCACTCACACCATCTGTGGGTGTCCCATTAGAGGCTGAGTTTTCGACTACCCCTTCAAGATCCTCATCATCGGGGCAGCGACACTCCCCTTCCAGTTCATCACGGACATACTAGAGTGTCACTATCGTAGCTACAAATTATAATTAAAAAAATAATTTCATTTTTTCATACTAATTGTTTTCTCATTGAAGATGAAAAAAATGAAACCATATAGAAAAACATAAAAAGTCCATATGTTTGGATGATTAATGGAGAGAAGGTAGTCGGGCCATTTGATTATTATAGGGTCCCTAGGGATGACGTCGTGGGGTTACTTGGATAGATTCTCAGCAAACTGGTAGCGAAGCCCATTTCCCTTCCTATTTCTTATGATGATTGGATACATATGCCTCCAATATGAAAAAATGAAGTTTTTGATTCCCAAATTAAGGTACTCTTATTACATTATGGTTTAATTTAATGTCATGTTACTAATATGTTCAAAATGAATTTATGTATACAGATGTTCTTCGACTTTATAGTTACTGATGTGATAGCATGGAAGTGGATGATGAAAAATCATGGTAAAAATGGAAATATTTAAAATGGAGATTGTGGTGTGATTTAAAAAATACTTTTTTGACCGTGTAACAAATGTATGAGAAGCTACCCAGTGGGGCATCGAAAGAACAGTGGAATGTTTTTGTTGATAGACATCATGATGAGAAGCGGATGGTATTGAAATATATATTATTATATTATCCTCATTTTAAATTTATACATGTTTATGAAGAGGATATGACATTTAAAATATTACTGTTAAATTTCATATTATTTATTTCAAGATATCTCAAGACAGAATACATTAAATAGGTCAAAGCAAGTTATCTCTCACACAGCGGGCTCAAAAAGCTTTTCTAGAAGCCAAACAACATTGGTAATCTTTTAATTAGTTTAGATATTTATAATAAAATATTATCTATTTAATATATTGAATTTTTGATTTATCATTGCTTAATGTAGTCATAGAGTATAGGGAACGAAGCATCCCGAACTAAACTATGGTTGGATGTTCACAAAAAATTAGATGGAATTTTTATTAATGAGCCTGCCATAGAATTTGGGGTATGAAGTCAATTTTTTATTATAATAACTTATTTTCAGTTTTTAATATGTTAATATATATTGATATTTGGTTTATAGGTAAAAATTAAACAACTATGGGATGCCAATCCTAGGCAGTCCTACTCAGGCTCCCAGGATGACCCAGTTGCTAAAGTCCTTGGGAAGGAGCATCCTAGTAGAGTGCGTTGGATGGGTTTTGGACCGGTACCATCTGAGGTCTTTGGAATTCCACTACGGATTCTAGCTGCATCTACTCCTGGTTATAGTCAATCTATACATGAAGATGCTCAGAGGGATATTTATTCTCTATGAACCATAGTTCAAGACTAGGGGGCTCAGAAATTTTCTTTGCAGAAAGCGATGACTGATATACATCAACAAATGAGAAGATTTTCCCCCGATGGTAGTTCATCGACTTGTGGTAAGTAGCTAAATCCCAAAAAAATCAAAATCATTATTTTTTAAACTTTCATTGGTTTTATGTTTTAACATAAATATGCAACAGTATTTAATTTGCATTATAATGTTCTTATAGGTGACAAAAAAATGTGGAGATAAAGGTGGAGAGGGTGAGGATCCATCATCGGACCGTGATTAGTATTATTGTTGATGTGTTTAACAAATATGGGACCAATTGGTTTTTATATGTAACATGTGTGGCACATAGTTTCCACCAAACATTTTCGTGTCCTAACATTTTTGTGATTCCTCGTGTTTCATATTATGCATTTTATTGATTTTTGATGTTTCCTTTTATGTTTAATTCTTGACTGTGGTTTACGTCATTCCATTTAGGCATGTGTTTGAATCGGTAGTTGAGATTTTGGATGACTTGGAGTTAAACCCATTGTTGATGTGTGAACAAATTGGGTCATTTTATTGTTATCAAGGGGATAGTGTTGTAGACACTTCGGTGAGGCAAAATGTGTAGATAGTGAATCTTCATCCATTTTTAATGGTTTTCATATTCTATTCATGATGATAAAATGTGGTCATACCCCATATAAAACCAAGGTTCATCTTAATGGGATATGGTATTAAACCGTATAAATCCGGGATTCATTGTATGATGTGTATTAGATGATCTAAAAGTCTTAAACTATATAAAATTTAGATTCCTCTTATGATAATTATAATATTTCAAAAACATTACCTTATATAAAACATGGAAGAATCACATTATGTGATATGAAAAAAATCATTTTCTTCAAGACATGACATTAAACATTATCCTTATCTCATTCCTTCAAAATGTGATGCCTCGTGGTAATCATTATATTCCAAAATCCCCTCTATATATAGGATTAACCCTACTTCCAATGTTGTTATTATACTATACCATATTCTAGAATGACATGTGTCATGATTCACACTCTCATGGGATACATAATAACGATTAGTCCTCCTTTTTTGGGTCTAGATGTAAATTTATTAAGCCTTTAGACCCATTACTCCATTAACGGTTCATGGATTATTCCTTAAATAATGTTTAGTTCATATCAAAATATTTATGTGGTACCTGGGACAACATTGAACCCTTATACGTTGGTTTTTACCGATACCATGACACATAGATACAATGTAGATAATCATCAACCTAGTCCATGAATTGTGACGTTAAATTATTCATCATGGTCTTGGTTGTATGATCTTACACTGTGTGCAATCATATTTGGGATTTCTTCATGGGTTGAAGGGACTATTTTATCCTATAACCCTAGGTTTTATTCACCACAAAAACATTATTGATTCCCCCACCTCACCAATCTATATTATAACATTTTATATCAAGAGATCCCCAGTCGATGCATTATGAAAATAAAATATTCCCATACATCCATCACATGGGTTTATTCATCCCTGGAGTTTCATCAAACATCTATTTCAGCAACATTCTAGAACTATAGGTGGATTGATTCCCATTTCCATGGGATATGTATTGATGCATATATCTTTTATCATTGATCCCAGTTGATGATTCACCATATAATAATCCATTACCTAAGGTTTCACTGGCCCAAAACACTCACATGAGCCTCTTTTTTAGCAATAATCTCTTTTAATTTATGTTGACACATCAGTGGGCCAAGATGCTCTCATTTCATGATATGAGGAAGTAAATAATGGGTATACTGATGCAAAAGACCTTCTAAAATCTTGATAATACGAATTTAAACTATATTATTACCCCGTGTAAAATATATATACCTATTAATGATATATAATTTAACCCCATAAAATTGATATACTCTCTTAAAGAGAGATAATTTCAACTCTTATTAATTCTTGATGCCTAATATTATAATATGTAATTATTCAATATCATCATCCAAGAAGGTAAACCCTTCTAGAGTTGGTATCCTATGACACTGTGAATCATAAAAACACGTGGATTGATTCCAATAATCATGATATAAGTAGTTACACATAAATATTTAATACAGGGAAAAACCTTATCACTGACTCATTATAGGTTTCTCCCTTTCCTATCTACTTTGGTCAAAGCTTGGATACCTTTAACTCAAACCTATTCCTATATTTGGAGCTCTAGGAATTTAAACTGGTAGTAGTCATAGTAAATTTTGTATGATTATAAACATAAAATCCCAATTTCCTCACCAAACAATGTTATTTAACAACCATACCTTATTAAATAAAATAAGGATGCCTCATCCGATAAGTGTGGGATGATTATAAAAATAATTACCGTGTCACACATCAAAACTATGTTTGTCTTGATTCCCATTATGAGGAGACACATATTGATGCATGTATTTTTCAACTCAGTCCCATCCCTACCAGAAACTCATCATGGGGATGTTTTTCTCTAGGCCATTCTTGAATATTGTCAACCCACATGTTTAAATAGAACATTTGACCACATGAGGAAATATCTCCCATTTAACCTATAATTCTATATGGTACATTCCCACATACACTTGTACGGTTCACACTTTCTAATATTTGGATAATCCTCACCCTACCAATCTGAAAAGGATCTCTAATGAAATTATTCATGGACATAGTGTCTTACATACCATCTTAGCCTCATTCAATGAAGTACATTTACTGATAAAAATCGGATCTCATGCTTCGATCTCCAGGAATAATAGATCATGATATTTTTCATCCTATCCTCAACCAGCTCGGGTATCATATGTTTCAAACATGGTCAATAATAATTCTATTCTTGTAGATTACTCCCATTTCACATCCCAGTTCTCAAAATATGTAATTATCATCATGATATTTTTCATATCACTTCTTCCCCTCATTGGGTTCACCCCTATAATCAATTATAACTATATAAATAACCTTTATTCTTGAATCAATCATTTCTCACCAGGGCTTATAGGTTGGGAAGAGGACCTCCTCAAGCATTTTTGGGTTTCATGATCACCACATGGTCCTAATTATATAACATAATGACTATTCCATGTCCATGAATCATTAATCTAAACGAATTTTAAATCAACCTTAGAATGTGTTGTGTGGTGTTGTACCCATTTTCTATCAATTAAAGTCATGTTTTTTACTCCTCCTCACAACACATATCCATTTATGACGTTCCTCTATATTTTCCAAGCATCATGACCATAATTGATTTTCTAGTTGTCTCCATTATTTTTTAAATTTTGTGTGCATTAATCTGTTAGGCTATTGTTATTTCTGGTTTGATTTTTTTTCTAGGTAGTGTTGTAGTGGAAGCAGAACAACTATTTTTTTTCTGGATATATTTTCACGGAAGTTTTAACCGCTAGTCAAGTATACTAGTAAGACATTATTGGCGGTTAAAACAACCACTAAATGTAAGTAATTTTTACATAGCTATGGTTATAACCGCCACTATTGGCTTACATTTAGCGGCGGTGTTAACAGCCGCTACCGAGTTGCATCACACGCAAGAATTACACAGTGGTTTTTATGACATTAGGGGCGGTTTTATGGCCGCTGGATTGTATTTTATTCGCGGTGGTTATAACCTCTGGGAATAAAATAAAATCCAAGGGCCCTAAAAACCACTGCTAAAATCAGTAAAACCGTCGCAAAATGAGGCAACTATGACGCTTCCCTTAAACTGCCGCTAAATATAAATAACTACCGCTAATAGATTATTGATTCCCTATTTAGCAGTGGTTTCTCTAAACCGCCGCCCAACCATATAGTAGCAGTTTAAAAAGCCGCTATATGCAGAAATAAGAGCTGCTAATAAGTGGGTTTATTATAATGTTTATATCCTAGGTTATTTATGGTATTTGTGGCATATCATGAATGGATAATCATAAAATATAAGATGTTAACAAAATGGTGTGATGTACCTAATTGAGACTGATTAATCAAATTGAATTATGTTGACCTCTAATATTATGAAATTTTTTTAAAATATCAAGGGAAGATCTAGGGTATAGTTTTGTGAAGTTTTCTCAATGAGATTGTGGGCATTTTTGACGCCTTCTATGTGGGGCAATGTCTTCATAGAGTGATAGTGAAATGACCTAGTGGTCATGGGTATTTTTTCTATGAGAAGATGGTTAGCCTATAAGAAATATCATTGGTTACTTTTCTATGATATTTATTATAGTGACATGGTCATTGCATCTTTGGTAATTCTAGGAGATCAGGTTGCTCAACTTAATATCTAAGGAATTATGATAGTTCTTAATCTGTAGTGAGTGAGGTACCAGATTTATTTAAATTTTATATAGAGACTATGTATATCTCATAGAAGAAAATAAATTGATAGTGGAGTGATTGTGAGAATTGTCATTAACCAGGTGCTACATATGTCAAGATCAAGTGTATAATTATTGAGTATGAGTAATGTTGGATAATGGTTACACATGGTGCCTACATATCATTACAAATATGAAAAATATATATGAGGATTAGGAGTGTTAATATATGATTGGTGGTGTATTTTTCTATTTTTCATGCTCATTTATTGATGATTATATTAATCCAATAGTTTGGGAACACCATGAATTTTCTAGGAACATAGAGATATTTTCATGAAAATTTCTATAAATGTTGACGGAGGCATCTCAGTGGACCCTACATGTTGGTGGATTCAATATTTTGATGTTGATGAAATTTTAGTGGACACATATTTCATGTTAAATATAAAATTCAAAAATGTGTGCCAGAAAATTAGAATTTCATTGAGTTGGCATGTTTTATAGATCACAGTTTATATATGTGAGATCATATTCAAGTGTTATAACCATGAGTACATTTCAGAAAATATGAGGGTATTAGGAATGAGTGGATGGAATCACAGTACTCATGAAGAAGAATAGAATTTTTTTTATTGGTTATGGAATTTATAGTATATATATAGTCTCATGAGTAAATTAAATTATTCTAAAGGAAAAGGTTGAGTGATGCTTAGTGTGACACTAGGATAGTGTTGGTCTATTTTAGAATAGAGCGATAATATTAATGTTTTTGATGTCTATGGTTTATTAATTCATTAATATCATTGGTATTTGGTCACTATCATGGAGTTAATGAAAATAATTGATCGCACGATGGGTGAGATATTGAATTTTATTGGGATGTTTAGTGTAACGGGGTACTGGCAAGGTCATTCATCATTAATTGAATAAGATGGTTATTAAAGTGTAAAAGCATGTCAATAAAGGTATGATCAGTGTTGTAAGGGTTCAGAATGAGATTCTCTTGGGGTTTTGAATATTGGAACTACTTTTGGTGTAGTGCTTTCAAACCCATATCTAGAAAACTTCAAAACAATTTGCCCATTATTTGGTGATTAATGAATAAAATATAATACATGGTATGTATATAAGACTTAGTGGGGATGAGAATATTTATATAATAGAGTTTTATAACCACTGTTATTATTATGTGTTGGTGAATTTTTTGGTAAATTTTATTTTCCTTCATTATAATTGAGAGTGTTTTTATAATTTTTCGATGAAATGGGATTTTGAGAGTTATAATGTCTCTCACTGGTTTTTTAGATGTGATCAAAGGGAAAGGATGTATCTCATGTGTTTGGGGGAGATTCATATCATGGATGAGTGAAGAGACCCGAAGCTTGACTTACATAGATGTTACATTACTCTTTCGGAATACATAATACATAACAAAAAACAGACACACAAGGACCGTAATAGTTTAGTGTCTTTGGAAACATGGAACATAATCTTCTAATCATGGTGAAATATCTTCAACATCTTCCATAAAGATCTTCCACTTTTATTTTCCTTACCTAAAAACTTTATTTTAATCCCGGGGGAAAATAAAACATAAAAAGGGTGAGCTCAAATGCTCAGTATGGGTAAGCATGGATAAAATAAAACATACAATACAAATTTGAACCAAAAAACATGAACATAATGTTTAAACATCAAAATCATTAGCAAAAACTTAAAACAAGGAAGTACATAAGGCAGAGATCATAATGGAACATAAATAATGATAACATATAATGGGAATAAAACATGTAATTGTGGCATCCATTAAGCACATGTAATGATTTCCATAGTAGCCAAGGCATTGCTGCCAAGACCATCTTAGTGGACAATGTCCCTTTCTGAATCGAGTTCACTCCTCGTTTCAGCCCTGTAACACTGAACCGGATTAACTTACCGTTCCAGCCATGTCTATCTCATGAGATATAAATATTTACCCAATTCATTGGAGGGAGATATAGGTCCCACCCATATCACAATGAAATCATTCTTACTTGTGCCACAAAATAAACATACAACATTCATAATAACCCAATAAATAAAATGGGTTTCATAAACATCATCACATCATCACATATTCCATATAAAAGAAATGGATATCATTTCATAATAAGAAAATAGAAACCATCTAAATCATAGAGACATTATACTGGAAACATACACATATGAAAATAATTTCATCTTATATAGAAAATGGTTTTGATAAAACACTTAAAATGAATTCTTGAGGAAAATATCCTTTTTTCTTCAAAATCATTTTATTTTCACAAAATGTCATGAATTTTTAAAAGAAAATTATTTTATTGAAAATAGTCATGAAATATTTTGGAGGAAGATTCATGAAAATATGGCTTTATAAAACAGTAAAAATATTTTCACGCCGTGTAATTTAAAAAAACATTCTTCTCGTACTTTTGCCGGAAAAGTCAAAAAGTACCTCGTAACATAAACAAAAGAAAGATTCCTTACATACCATGTAGTAAAAGTCAAAAATGGGTAAAAAGGTATTTAAACATACATGAAAAAACTTTTATAAAACATGGACATGGATGATAGAAATAACCCCAGTAAATACTTACAAATAAGCAATCACGGATAAAAATGAGATTTGCACAATTATCCCTTACCTTAGGTCCGATATGCTTCGTACGTATCTGATCCTCCTCTATAATGATTTAAATAATGTCATTGACTTATTAAAGAATCATATTCACTGTTATGATATCATATATGGTTCACTTATGACTTTATATTACCCGTTCTTTTGTAAATTCCATGTTAAAGAGCGTTTTGGGTAAAATCGTTTCATTTGTCGTCCGTGTTTTGACTTGTAATTATTCATATGATTACTTAGATCATGATTACTTAATTCCAGAATATAAAACATGATTTATATATAATATATATTCATAATATACATATATATTATAGATCAATAAATGGAATTAAATACACCATTCATGGAGACGGTAGACCGTACGTACGCATGAACGTTGTTTTAGTTTCCTCATTGAATGGAATTAATTGGATGACATACATATATATATATATATACATAAATCCAATATCATTATAATGTCATATATTTCATTATTACTTATTATATATACTTTATAATCATTTATGAATGGTTAAACATTGAGAATTAATCTCATTGTGTCGTGGAGACGGTATTCCGTACGTACGCACGAGCAATGATATCGTTCCCAAGATTGTGGAATTTTATTGGAGTGTATCTATACTATTACAGAATCAATATCACTTTACAATAATCATATATAGTTATTATTTAAACCATTATACCCATCCAAGTATGTTGGTGGTGGAAAATAGATTACACCACGGCGTGGAGACGGTATTCCGTACGTACGCACGCGTGGTGATTTCGTTTTACGTAGGATGGATAGATGGTGAAATAGGGTTGTTTCATACTTATAATAACATATAAGTATATGAGTGATACTGATGTTATTATTCACAATGAAACAACCTAAGAAGAAGTGGAAGAAGAGATAAAGGTGAAAGAATCGGTAACGAACATTACCTCTTCTTTGAAGCGCCTCTTTGAGACCTCATCTTATGGCACTAAAATTGGTCTTTGAAGAATACCAGGACCTCTTGGATGATTCTAGGGAATTGGAGAGGAGAATTTGGTAGGGGTTGGCCGAGCTTGAAGGCTCAATGTGGTGTGAGGAAGAGAGGGAGGAGGTTCCCTTTTATAAGAGAGGAGAGGGGCACCTTTGGAATAACTAAAAATATTATTTTATTATAAAGTCATATTCGGTTTTTAATAACTCCAAATTGATTTATTTTAAAACTAAGGTGGGGATAGGGCGAATTCCTCTCATCCAACAGAATTTAGAAAAGTTTAGGTCATTATATTAACTTTAACTTTTAGTTTTAACTCTTAGTTAATTAGATTGACATTTACCATGTCACTTTGTATTTTTATATTATATAGTTAATAAACTTACCATATACATCCAAGAGACCCCCAAGTAGTCCATTAATGATAAAAATATCATGATATAAGTATATTGGCCGAACATTAGATTTTTAGGAATATAATAAAAAATTTTAATATAATATTTGTTTTAAAAACTATTATTTGTCAATTTTGACACTATTTGGTAACTGATTTTTTTGAAAATCATAACAGAATTATTAGTTCGAAACATGTTAATTAAATCAATACTAACATGTAATATTAACATAGAAAATTATCATAATTCATAAAAAGTCTCAAATTACATTTATTTGGATATTTATAACATCAATTATGTCAATATTTCATTAATAAGATAATTACTACATCATAATTGTTTCATATTTAAATTACTTTAAGTCTATAAATTAAAAATAAAATACCATTATGTATGAAATATTTTTATATTTCTAATGAATATTTATAGTCAAATTTATCTTATGTATAACCCTATATTAAAAATTATTTAGTTATTAAACTTCAATTTTAACTATTTTAACCCTTCTTTAAATAAATTAATAATAAATGTCCTAATCTAATCCAAGTGGGCCTAAATAGTCATATTTTTTTCTTAATGTTGTTTTTGGAATAATTACACTTATAAAATAGAATTAGGACATGTGTTAGGGTAATAATAATATCATTTTTACCCTTAATTACCCTATTTACTTTTAACCGTGGTAAAAAAAGTAAAAAGTTACTATTCACCAAAAATTATTTTAATCTCATTGAACCACATTTTAGTCCTTGATATTAACCATGTCTCTCAGATTTTTGAAATTCCACTCATCGAAGCGGTAAAATTAAGTTTTATGAAAATTTCTGTTTTTTAACTACCACTTAGTGGTTTCACTATTCATCAAAAAATGAAAGTTTCCAGAAAAATACCAAAAATTAGGCCTAAGCTATATTTGATATTATGGATTCAAAAATTATGTCTATTTTACCAAATTAAAAACATATCAGTTGAATTAATTAATTTAAAAATTAGTTCATGTCGTCAAAACAAATAATGTGTTCTTAAGAGATAATAACTATCAAAAGATTGACACATGTTTATGTCTGGTTTAAATGTCAAATTACATCCAATGAAAAAAATTGTATTAAATTGTAAAAATATATTTTAAATATACTTTAAAACCACTCATATTAATAATTTATCACTATTAATTATTCAGATTAAAAAATTTGTTTTTAATTAAAGTTTAGTAATTTTCGCTATTCATCAGAATATAAAAGTTAACCGAAAAGTATCAAAATCTCACCGTAAGCTAATTTAGATATTCCGAATCCAAAAATGAATTCCATTTTGAAAGATAAAATTTATAAAATTTTAAAAAGTGGGTATTACTATTCATAACGGCTAGTTCATAATAATATTATAATAATATCCCGTTTAGTGAAACTTGGTATTGCGTACTACACACGCTATCGAGGAAGGTCGTGATTGCGTGTAATGCAGCCAAGTTAGGGTTGAGTGTTGTGCAAGACTCTTTTTTTGTAACATACAACACAAGACAACAATAAAATTAAAAATAATATTTCTCATAAAATCTCAGGGTGTTACAATGAGGATGTATTTCTATTCATTTTTTCTATATGCAATATGTCACATAATAAGTATTGGGTGTTGTGAAATATAGTATTATTTGCGTAAAATTTTGTTTGGAATCAATTTTGTGTGATACCTAAGGGCCACAAATACATAATTTTTTAAATATTTAATGTCTCTACCACAAATTGTTATGTCTGCACAACAAATACATAAAGGTTTTCTATGTGAAATGATATATATAAAGGTTACCCATACCTTTCAGAATTAGAATTAAAAAGGTATTAAATTTTTACTGTGATACATAAAGGAAAATGACATGATATGACAGGATTCTACAGAACATTTTTTCTATTATTTTAATAATTACCAAAGTCTCCATATTCATAATATAGACCATTTAGTACTGATGTTCATTTTGATACCAAGTTTGTTGTGCACATTGTTTCTTATGGTTTTGACATCATTAAAAAATCCATTGATATATTTATTTCATATCCCTAAAAAGTTAATTTGTAATTAAATGTTTTAATTATTTTTTTGGTTTTCTAAAATTATTAAATTAGATATTGTTGGATTTAGGGATTTTTGTTGTTAAAAATCATCGATGGATCTAGTATGTTCTTGTTCGATGTCAGTGACCAATTTTGTCTTATAATAATAAATCTGAATTAATTAATTTTTCAATAAATAACCCATTATTTTTTATGCATTTCATTATCTAGTATCTGGTATTAGGGATCTCTAATTTTGTGAGATCAAACATTAAGTGGAAATTAATTATTTCATAAAAACCCCTATTTATATCACCAAATCATTTGTAAATTATAGAACTATGAATAATAGGTATGTTGCCACAATATTTGATGTTCTTGAGATAGAACAAAATATGTTTTATCATATATATTGACTGTTTAGGGGTATAAATATGATGAGTGAAACTTAGTGAACCTTAGAATTAGTTCCTTATATTTCTTTTCAATAAATGTGATGGATTAGGAAGGATTTTCTATGGTGTGCACTATAGATAGGAATTATGTATAGGTTGGGTATGAAAGGATCAACTGAGATCAACTTTTAAATATAGATAGTCACCCAGGAATTATGTATTTTTTTTGGATTCTATTGTATTACATGTGTTTCCATATAGTTCATGATGTGACCGTGGGTATATTGGGATATTTTATGTCATCTAGTGATGTCATTTGAACTTACATCCAAAAAAGTGATAAGGACCCACAATGGGTGCTCAGGCATAGATGTGACATTGGGGATAACAGTGGTTTCCTCAGTCTTGTGTTGACTTAAAATAGATTTAGAAAAATTGGAAAACAATATTGTGACTTATTATGATTTTGATTGTGTGAAAAGGTTGTGGGGATGAGAGGCTAAAATAGGTAATTCATAATGGGGTTTGGTGATTTTCCCAATCATTAAATTATGTTATATTGTATTATATTTTAAGGTTATATATCACCCCAATAAGTATATAGAAGGTGATATCAATATAGGATATGTTTCACTATAATGAATAAGATATATAGAAATAAATAGTTTATTCACTTATCCTAAGGATGAGTATGATATATAGTGATATATTGGAGGGTCTCATATCCCCTATATGAGTGTGATATATGATAATATTAGAGAGGTCCTCTTATCCCCTCCCCCTAGATGTGATATATTGGAGGGCCTCATATCCCTTAGATGTATAATATTTGCTAAATCTATGTAGGAAACTGATCCCATAATGAAAATGATATATTGGGATATCCATTTTGGATTCTTATCCCCCATATGAGTATTATATATGGTGATATCTAAGAGGTGATCTAGTCACCATTATGAGTTTGATATATGATTATATCTAATCAATTCACTTATCCCCATGATGAGTATGATATATGGTGACATAAATATAGTCCTCATATCCCCTTAATGATTATTATATATGGTGATATCTAAGAGATCATCTTACCCTTCTAATTAGATTAATATATGTTAATATATTGGTGGTGTTATATTTTCCATTATGATTATAATATGTGATGGTTAAGTGGAGTTGGATTTATTCATTAAACAATTATGATATATGATATCATTCTAGGGAAGGGCCATTTTTTTCTGGGTATGGTTTTTGGTTTGGGACACTATTCATCCAACCATATTTATATATGAGATAAACTAAGGAGGGTCTTTATTCGTCCCATGTTGTTGACGTATCATTTTTTGAGACATCATATACTTGTCAATGAATGAATGGTCACCCATGGGTGACTTGGATAGAACTCATGGTCATGATATGTATTTTTAGTAAATTTTTAGATAATAATTTGATCATATCACAATGTATATTGGTTTTATATCACAATTATGTTAGGGAAACCTTTGGTGATGGTCTATTGATTTGTACCCATATCATTCTTGGAAAACCCTTCCACATTAGTATCTGAGCCAAAGACTTGATCAATGTTGTTGGTAGGGAAGAGGCCTGATGATTGATGGTTGAAATGGAGAGATTATAGAGAGATAATATATTTTTCGGTTTTATGATATGGGACAAGGTTGTGGTTTCAGATTATTTACTTTAAGGGTTAGTTATATATGATATTCTAACTATATATTTTGTTTGAGTCTTCTAGACTCATGTGATATTTGGGTTAGATTAGTTTTTTATAAATGGTGGAATTTTATTCCTTTATATATGGATATATAAATAGTTTTTATTTTAACTTATTGATTATTTTGATGTATTTTTTTATGTTATTTCATTTATTTTTTTCTGCTCTGTTATACGCGTATAACATCCCCATGCTAACACCATATACCCTCACTACTAGTTGGTAGCCTCTTGCACATGGGGAGTAATGTTTAAGGTTATGTGGAATAATGATATATTCACAATAGAGTGAGTGGGTTTGGTTCTCATTATTCTTCATTATAAAAATGATTGAGTATCTCTATGAATGGATTTGGAATAGATTCCTCTCAGGAATTGTAGAATCAGTCTGATTGGATGAGGATTTCCCTTGTCTTGGAAAAAGCTGATCATAAGAAGATAAATTCACTACATTTTTTCTCTTTCACTATGTCTTGTCAGTAATTTAATTTATTTAATTATTTATATATATTGGGTGATATTGATGTGAGTGATAAGAGGAAAATTTAGGGCTTTATGAGATAGAAGATAAATTCAATACCATGGGTAGTGGGAACCCAGTTACTTTAGGTTTAAAATAATTATTAGATCCTGGGAGATATTTATTGATTACTAATAAATATTTAATTAGGGATACAATTTATTAAGTAATTTAGATTTTATTATAATGAAAAATAACTTATTGTTGAAAGATTTAGGGCTCTGTGTAGTTAAATGAGGGTAGATTGAGTTGCACTTAATAACATTCTAGGAAAATTATATTTTAAGGTAATAACTCTGAAGGAGTTATTTGGGCACAAAAAACTAGAAAATAATTACCCTGATATTATATAGAATTTGATATGAGGTATATTCACTTGTCTGTGATCGAACATGAATTAAAAATGAATTATTTATTGAATTCTCTTGAATAAAAAATGTGTCTTGGACCATGATGGACCACAAAATTATAGTCTTAGTGCCTATTCATTTATGGACTAGGGAGATACCAAAATATGTGTTATCTAATATATGTACCCAAGTGGGATATAAATATGATGAGTGAAACCTAGTGAAGTTTTTAATTGGCTCTATTAGTTCTTCATTAGTAGGGAAGTGTAGTGGATTATGAATTTATATCTTAAAAGTATACTTTTTATGGGATTTATATATATTATTGGCATGAGAGGACCAACCTAGAACAACATTAAATATTGGATGGTAGCTATGATATTCCATATAGGTTCTATCTTATGTTGTATTGAATGTGTTGGAAAATAGGTCATAATGAGGTTAGGGTTATATTAAGAGACGTTATGCCTTTGAGTGTTGATATTTTATTCTAGAATAGGTACCATCAATGCTATCACATCATAGGTAATGAATTATAGGTTTGGGTGGGTTTCAAAACCATGTGTTTATGATATATGGTAATATCTGGGTGGGAATATTAAGATCCCTATGAGTATGATTAATCTATGTGGTATGTGTGTCCCCATAATTAGTAAAATATATGTTCATTTTTGGGAAGTCCACTTATCCCCTTGATGATTATGATATAGGGTGATATATAAGAATACATTTTTCACTCTCTTTGAGTTTGATATATTTTTATATATGAGTTGAATACAAACTTTACAATGAGTAAAATTTATGTTGATATAGAAGTGGGACTCGTATCCCCATGATGAGTAGGATATATGGTGGTTACCATGGGTGACACATACCTTATTGTTGAGTATAATATATAATAATATTTGGGTACTCCATGTATCCCCATGATGAGTATTTCATATGATGATATATGGAAAACCCACTTATCCACCTTTTGAGTATATAATATTGTGATATCTAGGTGGGAAACTTATTCCCCTAATGTGTATAGAGTATGATAATATCTTGGTCGGCCTATTATACTTATGATTTGGATGATATATACGGATATCCAAATGGTTTTATATTCCACCCAATGATTATGAAATGTGATGGCTATGTGGGGAGGAAGTTATTCATCTAGATAAATATGATATATGAGATTATTCCATGGTAAGGCCATTGTTCTCCTATGTGTTTATATGTGATATGGTTTTGGTTTTAAGATTTTATTAATCCTCAGGTATTTACCAATATATGCTTTTGGGGAGGGATATTATTCCACCGATGGTGTTGATGTATCATGTTCAGATAAATCCAAAACTATTAAATCTATGTATGGTCACACATGTGTGACTTGGAAGGTAATCATGGTCATGACACTTGTTTTTTATATAGTTAATCATTAATTATTATGAGAATATCTCTTTTTATATGAACATTGAATCATGGTTGTACTATAAAAACCATTTTTTTAGATTAACGCATTGTAATAACACCCTTATAGGTACGCCATAACACCTTGGTACCTAATCTAACCACCAAATCACATGTTATTGTAGGGAAGAAGACCGATGTTTTATGGTTGAGTTGGAGAGAATAGATATAGTGAATAAATTTGACCATATTAAATCATATGACTTGTTAATGGGTTCACTGTATTTACTTTTGGACTCAGTTAGGTATGATCTTCCCACTAGAGATCTTGTTGAAGTCTTCTGGACTCATGTGACATTTTTTATAGTTCATTTTTTGTATCATGTGGTCGGATATTTATTTATGGATGGATTTATTTGTAGTGGTTATTATATTCTAATAGTTATTTTGATGGATAATTTTATGTTATTTCTACTATTTTTCCAACACTACTATAAGGATATAGACTCCCCATTCTTACTCCATATACCCAAACCATTAGTCTGTAGCTTCTAGAATACGAGGAGGGATGTATATGGCTATTTGGTTCTTTGATTGGGTTACTATATAGTGGTTCGTGTCATGAAATTATAAATTTAAGTGGTATGATATATTTTAATAGCATAGGGAGGTATTTTTGTCACTATTTATGTATGTGGGGGTGGTGATTTTAGTACCCAGGGCCTTTGGGGAGTGTGATAGATGATTTTATTCATAGCTAAAATATTGAAAAATTTAAATTAATAATTAATAAAATAATAATAAAATATAGGTATAGATGTGGATGATGGGTATAATGATATATGTTAATGTGGTTGATGATAATATGTGATGTGGGAAATCCCATGGAATGAAGTTGGGTATCGGTTACTGGATAATTGAGGGCTAGGTGGGCTATGGTTGAAGGAATTATTTATGTTATAAGTGTATTTCGGACATTGATTATGAGATTTTATGTGTACCATTTCCTAGAGTCATAGGGTGTTGGACCTAGATAATAATTTTTTTTCTTAACCCCAAGTGAGATTGTGGTATCACTAATCACCCCAAGTGAGAGGATATTATTCCATGATGAGTTTTTAGGACCCTTCATAAGTAATATGGTGTTTTAATTATTTTCCCTAATTGAGAGTGTGATGTTTTGGGATGTTGTTATGAATAATAACATAGATTAAGAGGGTGATGGAATATTTTACGTTGAATAGATGATATGATTATTTGTATGCTACCTAACTCTAAGTGAAAAGGTGGTGGGTTGAAACAAGACATTATATCGGTTCTTGGAACAAATCTCTAACAAGATTGAGAGTTAAACTAATCTAACATTAGTTTCCTAACACATGTGGATTATTTATTACATGGTAATTAAATTTTATGATATTACATTTTCAGTATCAAGGTTTACTTTTCCTTAGAAAACTAGATGCAGAAAAATTATATTACAATATAGAATATTACAAACTTTTACTATAAATAATAATTTATTAATGTTATCATATATATGGTGACATATAATATTCCACTTTCTTAAATGGGGAAAAGAGAAGAAAAATAAATTTTTATCCATGATTCTCATTAAAGGAAAAAATACAGTGGACGATAACATTACATAATAGTGGTATAAGAAATATAAATGGAATAGACAAACAACGTATACCATATCAATGAATTGTTAATAATAAAATAATCCATGGATAAAAATGTATTAATCATTACATGGAAATATTTTAATTCTCTATTTATGTTTAAAATGATATGAATGAGTAATTTTAAGACACCAAACATAATGTACAATGATTCCCCCATTATATGATCATAGTTGTGTCATGATACCAATCAGTTCACTAAGAGGACATATAATTTTGAACCCCAAATATCAAAAGAATTATCATTTCATCCATTATATAATAAATTTTTCTCAGAAATATATATTTTTAATATTTAAGAATGTGAAACATGGAAATGCTAAGAATAATATCTAAATAAATCTTATCAGGTGGGATATTCCCACATGGAACAAATCACTATACATGAATTTCAAAAGATATACCCAATAAATTAATTGATAATGGTTTCTATTTGAATTAACTTGAATCATATTAATGATAATTATGAATTATTAATTCTTAAATAAGAACCCTTATCAAGTGAAGAATATAAATTTGTATTTATTGGGAACTTATAAAGGTAAATATGATCAATGTATTTAAAAAAATGAATCCGTGTATTTTTAATGGTAGGTTACTAAAGAAATTATGGATGGGAGTATATTATAATGGGTATTTTATATTAATTATTGATAAATATACTCTTTATGATGAACCTTGTAGTTCCAATGCATTCATTTTTAAAGGCTCACTTACTCCAAAATCAAGTTTAATCTACTAGTGACAAAATATAAGCTACCTCAGATATATCACAATCATCCATCTTTAAAAATGGACCCACGTTTGAAATAATGTTTCTATAATACCAAAATATCTTGTAACACAAAGTAATTTTTTATTAGGGAACAATATATATTTTTATTCGCTTTAATATAATATCGACATTAATTTGTCTTTTAATGGAGCATTATCTATATAACTGGGGTCTCACATGCATAAAACAATATAAGGATAGTATATAAAATGATATCATCATAATATATGAACATGAAATTAAAAATTTAAAAGGATAAATCATGGAAATGTAAATAGGGATTGGAAAGAGATATAAAATCTTCTTTTTACTCTTTTGACCTTCTTAACCTTGAGAAAAAACATGGAACCAACTGAACTGTAAAATATTTAAGAGATAAATAAGGGAGAGACTCCATGAGAGAGATATGATTTAATAATAATAATTATTTTTTAATGAAATGAGAATTGGGGTGTCTATATATTGATGTACTAAATGTAATTTCATTCATTATATAACTAAATATTTTATTTTTCTATTATCCTAAGTTCACCAATACCCACCATAATCACTCATTACATCCAATAATTATCAACTATAATTTTTAGTACCATAATTATAAATTTAGAACTATCTATTACATGTTATTAATGAATATACATATATATATGAGGTCAAACTATGTGCTCAAAAACGTCAGATTCCTAGAAGATATATTTACTTTAAATTATATCTTGATGGACTGTAAAGAAAATGTGAATGAACCTACGTATACCCCCCCATGATGGTCAAACTATGTGCTCTGAAATTCCCAATTTCATGTATCATGTAATGCTATAGTCAAGATTAACATGTATTTTTGGGATTTATTACCCCTAGGTACTTATTTTCCTAAACCACATTCACTTGTAGTCTCTAGACATAGATGTACTTCTAAGGGAAACCAAATAATATCCACCAAATGAAAACATTATGATTTTATATTATAAAAACACCAAAAATATGTCTTATGGTTATCTTCTAGAATCTATTATTCTCTAAATCTAGATCCATGTTTCCATTAAAATTTCATTAATACCAACTCAGACAACCCTGACCGTAGTAGTAGAAGCTAGTTCCATACATTAATACAATGGCATATATATATAAATAAGGAATCACATCCCAAAGGACCAAAAAGTTTAATTTTTTTCAAAACATCTTACATACATTATACCCATTTTATATTGAAAACAGAAAAAAAAAATTATACATCAGAAGAGAAAATTATCAAAATCCTTTAAAACTCTTTCAAATGATTCCTATTCATAACCTATGTAAATGAAAAAAATAAGGGTGGCCTAGACTGCACAGAAA
Source organism: Viscum album (assembly GCA_963277665.1). Lineage (NCBI taxonomy): Eukaryota > Viridiplantae > Streptophyta > Magnoliopsida > Santalales > Viscaceae > Viscum > Viscum album. The sequence goes on from OY728146.1 coordinate 1,792,035,710, forward strand.
GGGTTATTTATAGTAGAATATTTCATGAATCAATAAGAATAATAAACAAGTAAAATAAATAACAGAATATATATTCCATTTAAATAACATGAATAAAAAATATATAAGGTATAAAAAATATTTACAGGTAAATCAATGAAACACATCTCATTTAATCAATAACAAATAATGAAATATATCCATAGATATTGTCACAATAAAAATATCCAATATTGTAATAACTGAATACTATATGAAGGAAATTATTTATTATTGGATGTTATATATTCTAGGAACATGATACCTTTACCATCAATATCTATCCTCATGAAAGATTAAAACGTTTTGGGTAAAAACACCATATAATTTGTCCAAGATAGTCATCTCCAGAGACTACTGATACATCCAGGGGCTTGAGTTAATAGTTCCCAAACCCATGTAATGTATGTCTAAAGAATTTATCATATATTATTTAATTTAATTAATTTATAAATAATGTTCTTAATTAAATATCCATCTTTATTAAAGGATACATATTTATCAATATTTCCTCAGTTATTCAAATAACTATTAATGTAATCACTGTATGTAAAAAAGGTATATGGATTATGAAATAATAATATCCATCACCAAAAATATTGGATGTTCATGATAAAGTTAATTTCTCTTGAAAAATTATTATGATATAGTGAATGATTTAGGATAATGTTAACAATATAAAATGAAATTTGATATTGCACAATAACTCTTACCAATTGATAAGTTTCAAGTTAATTACCTTTGGATGAAATAATATAAATTAAAACATAAAATATAATGAATAATGATGTATTTATGATATTAAATGTCATAGGGGTAGCACATATACAACATAAATTTCATTGGTGCATAATAAAAAAATACTGAATGAAATGTAAATTTATACAAAATACCTTACGTCATGTTTTCTTTTACGGAGAACGTCCTTTAAACCCCTTTCTAATGGGTATAAAAAATTTATTAAATTATAATAGAACCATATTAATATTTATAATATTTTATATAATCCTTTTATAATATCTTATTCACATTTCATTAATAATATTTCATTATTTACATTATTTTAGGTGTTAATTGGGTTTTCATCTCCTATATGTCTCATCATGAAATATTTGGTTAATACACATGTAATATTGTTTTATCATGTCAATAATAATAGTAATAATTAAATATTTTTCATATTAATACATCAATTCTACTTTAAATATCTACCATGAACAATGGATATGAAAAATTAAGTATGTTACAATCATGGAGACAATAGGTCGTACGTACGATTTAGTAACATTTCCCCCTTTCCACTAACCAATATGGAATAAAGGTAATTTATATTAAAATTTTCCATAATGATAATTATATTATTAATATTATATTATATATGTATATATTTCATACATTTGATGTGGTGGTGAAAATAGATTCACATCACTTCATGAGGGTGGTAGTCTACACATACCCGAACGATGATATCATATTTATGTGAGTCAAAAGGAAAGAAATACAGTTATATATATTATATTTAAATAATGATAATTATGTCATAAATATCATAATTATTTCATTAATATAACACATATTCATTAAAATTATTTTTATTACCATCCATGTTAAGCGTTATTGGAAGACAAATCACACGGCTTCACGAGGCAGTGGTATGTCGCACACACATGCAACATTATTGAATATCATATGGAATGGAATGTAAATATATATATATTATACATTGAATCCAAAGTTATAAGTACATTATAAATATCATATATATTTTTTATATCCATCATAATACCCAACCTTGAAAGGTGGTGATTGAAGATAAAACAACATCAGTTTTGGGATGGTAGTCTGCCGTACACACAAATGACAATTTTATAACCCATTGGACGGTTATGGAGATGATATTAGGTCAGGGCCAAATTATGAAAAAACTTTGGTATATGCAATATAGTAATTTTATCATCTTATCATGTTTGAAAAAAAATTAAATATACGTACAAAGAATAAAAATAAAAACATTTATTAAAAAAACATTACCTCTTTTTTGAGTATACTTTTTTGGTTCACACTGAAGCCTTTATTGGTTGGATTTTTTCACAAATGTATTCTTATGGGATTATTTTAGGTATGTTTGAACAAGATTTCAGCAGGTACTGGTCGATCCAATGTGGTGTGTATGGATGATGATGATAGGAAGGGGGGGCCTTTTATAAGCTATGGGAGAGTGCACGGATTGAATTTTTGAAAATGATTAAGTACTCCCATATTTTTCATATGACACATTGGTACAAACTAGGAAATTCTATAAAATTAGATTTTAATGGTATAAATAATGCCCAAACATAGTTTTTATCGAATTTCATATTCAATTTATATTCATATCCATTTATATTAACATCTGGTAAACCTTGTTTTTCCATGGACATGGTAATTAATATTTATAGCATCAAATATTTATTTTGGTAAAAGTGTTTAGTGAAATTTTTACAAATCATAAATTAGGATTATTTAAAATTAAGAAATTAGTTTTTCAAATTCAATTCATTTAATTGTAAAATTTTAATTTAAACCAAATTTGTTATATGTGATGAGAAACCGTGTTTCAGAAGTGAAAATGTTCAAACATTTACCATGTCTCGGATTTAAAATTCAACTCTTAAATTTCAAAAATACATTAAATTATATTAACTGATTTAAAATTTAATTAATTTTACTTTAAAACCAATAGAAAAAAAATTTTAATAATAAAAATAATTAAAATGATAAGGAAGTTTTTAATTAAAATTAAATATTTTTCACTATTTATCCAGAAATGAGCCATCTCAAAAAAATCCAAAAATTTCACCGTATAATAATTTTGGAATTCTAATTTCAAATATGAATTTTATTTTTTTGAAATAAATTTTATATGAGTGTTAAAATTTAATTTTGAATTTATTTTCACAAAGAATGACTAAACCAACTTATGTTTAAACTTGGTGTTGCATGCATTTCAAGCTATTAAATAAATTAGATATATTCTAAAATAAATATATTATAATATTTTAGTGTGCCAAAATTTTATAAAAAAATTATTCATATGTCCATTGTAATAACATTAACTTTAATCATAAATATTCTATTCAAACCACAGTTGTTGAGGTTTTCCTTTGGTTTTGTTAAGAGATATCACAACTAATGTTAGGTCCTTACAAATCTATATTAAATGAAAATCATAAGATGTACACCTACTATTCATGTCTAAGTATTTTCAATACTAATCAAAATAAATAAATCACTAATGGTTTCAATTCCCAATGGTTATATATTGGCCACAATTACTCTCACATCCTATAAATTCATTCATACTAATACAACACATAATAATTACAATATTTTTATTCAATATAAAAATTTCTTGTCTTGTATTACTTTTATTTTGTACTATACTTTCTATATCTGTGATTTCTATTAGATAATTAAATCCAAGGGACATCTACATTATACTTGAATGTTTTACAATTATATAATTTCATGTCATGGATCTAGAGGTCTAATAAATTTCTATATTTGATTTGTATTCTATCATTTTATAACAATATATGTTCATTAAATATTAAAATTTATAGTTTCTTACATTATACCTACCCCCATAACAATTTCATCTTTCATATTATTATCTAAATAATAAAAAACATGGGTAAGAATTTATGATATCAACCCCATGATCTCATGTTACCTTCTCTATTTAGTGATTCCTTAGAAGAATATTAACTTTTAGAATTTTAAATTTACATAGAACCTGATCTCGCATTTCATTTTTATGAATTATCTCTTCATTATATGATATGTTATGATTCAGTAATAGTTTATCAACCTTTGTAAAAGGTAAATGGTCGGGCATATACTTCCATAGAACTGATATATTAATGAAATCAAGCACTTCATAAAGATTTAATGGCATGTCAAAATGATATTACACTACTCATCTGAAATATTTCATATTATCCCATTTATATTGTACATTGATTCAAATTTTTTCCAAATCATATAACCCCTTTCTATGGAGGTCTCATTAAGAAGACATGGTAAACTACATAGAAGTGAAGATCCTTCTTATTTTTATCTGTATAACATTTCTATCTACTATGATACACATTGATATAATTCAAAAAATATATTACCTCCTGTAATGTCACTTCAAAATGTTATGGACCCAACCAGTTCCTTTCACCAACATTATCCTAAAATGTCAGATTCTGGAATCTAATTCCATACAAAGATTCAAACGGTTCAATTTTTATGCTTATGTGGTAATTATTATTTTTTGAAAATTATAATAAAGATAAATACGAAATCTAACACTCATATAAGTCAAATATGCTTGATCATATAAAATCATTCATTTCTGGATAGTCCTTTTAAACAATCTACATTCTTAAGGGTGATAGGATGTATTATAATTAATCATTGTTTTTAATTAATTTTGAAGAACAATCCAAAATTGTGATGTGGATCATGGGTCAATGTTTTATTCAATTTATTAGGGAATGTCATGTACTCTCCCATCATTATTTATATACAAATTATAAATATGGACTAGTACAAAACTAATATACCATGGGACACACAGAGAGGGGAGGGAGAGTCAGGATGTCAATGTTTTTTGATGGATTAAATAGATCTTGTCCCTGTATTAGTGTAAAAAATTAAAACTATCTAGTTATATTTTATGTTCAACATTAATAAAATTTGAGAAGGAAATATTAATAAATTAATTTTTACTTGGATCTCCACTATGGGCTTGTCCAAAAAAGATGAAAATGATTTGTTGGAAAAACTAGAATTTAATATGTTTCACTAGTTTTCATGGAATAAAAATGTTAATCCATGGTCTCTATATGCCAATATCACTAATTTTACTGGATTTTATGAAATAAAATACTTCAACCATGATATCAATATCATAAAATCATTATGTTTCACAATTTTGGATGAACATTTTCTTAGTTTAATGACTTCATGGTCACCTTATTATCAAAAAAATGTAGGCTTTGATTTTCATATTAATTTCATTAGCATGATGCTACAATTTTTTCATCCATGTTGTGTATGAAATTATTTCTTCAAAATGTCTACTCAACACTTGCTATGTAATTTTCTATTCATTTTACACACATCTTCTGAAAAATTAAACACACAGAAAATTTTAATTTTGAATATGAATGTCTCCCTTATGAATTTACATTGGTAACCGACCTCACATTCAACTTTCATCATTTATGAGATTCTCAAAAATGACACCTTCATTCACATTTGTACCACACTACACCATGTACATACTTAACCAACACTAACCTCATGAATCTTCACAAATAGTGTCATCCTACATAGCACTAATTATTGTGAAATGCCTTCATCAAATCTATTCTGTGAACATCATCAACTCCCTTAATTCTCCATATGTCTGTTTTCTCTTTTTGAATATGAATTTTTGGGAATCTATTGTCAAATAAATATAAAATTTTCACTAATAAATGAGATTACTAATACAACCATTCGTAAAGCTCCTGTGTATAAATCCTTTGTAGTTAGCCTATCATGAGCCTTATATAGGATCCAACTATTCTTTATACTTTTATCATATAAAATCAATATGGGAAATCATTCACAGTCTACTAGATATAACCCCCATCAGACCTCAAACATCATTTAGGGTCCATATACTCCCTAAATGGTGGATCCTTTGTGAAAATATATTTGTTTGCACCATGTGTAGTTGTTGTGGGAAAAACATAATTTCAAAACATAAAATAAGGCCACCCATATTGAACCCTTATCAGACACATACCATGATATCATTATAGCTATTGTATGACACACATTCCAATTAAATAGACATAATCCTTTAGCATCAAATAGTTTTCACCCAAAATCGTATCAAACAAAAGAAAATCGTTTCGTTAAGAAAATTATTTTGAGCATCAATATTCTTTAAATAGTCTACCTTAGTATTCAAAAAATGTGATCGAAATATAATGTATTGATAATAAAAACAAAAAATAATCAAATAATAGCTTGGATCTATATGGTTCTGACATTATCCCTTTTGGGTTTTCAAAAATCTAAAATAACGCTCATCTCCATACACATTGTTCAAAACATCCCGATGGAAGTAGAACAACTATTTCATTACTACATGACTATGTGAGAAATTATCAATATAGAGAACAAGATATAATTATAAGATTCAACGTCTCATGATGTTAAACAATTTATAACTCCAATGGTTTTCATGTAGTTCCTCATTTTTTTATCCCTCACTACATTCATACAATAAAATCCAACCAGAATAGAGAATGGTTTATCTCTAAACCCTTTTGGTGAACACCTGAAATGCGTAAAACAATTCTTCCCTAATTAACGTATTAAAAAAGAGAAATGTAAACATTATATCAAAAAAACATGTAAAACAATATTTAAAATGTCAAGAGTGGAACTAACAAAAACTTCTTAAGAAAAGTGTGTTGGTTGACCATTGTTGTTTAGCTGATGTTCCACAACATCTAGAGTATCCAATATCTTCTTCATGATGTATATCACTTATTAATTCATTCCAACATTCTCTAATTTGATCATCAATTACTCTATGTTTTCATTGATAAAGTGATATTTTAACTCAATATCATATCCGTGGGTGTGTTATACCATATTCTCATGAGATCAGTCACACTCTTGTATCACAGAATAATATAGTAGGATATTTCACCTATACCCTAATATCTTATAGTTTTTTTCTAACTTTTATAACGTTATTTTATTATTTTGATACTCTAATATGTTATATTTCTTAAGTGATGGGTGAGGTAATTTTTTACTCTTCTTTATCGAGGAAACACATTTTTAAAAAAAAAATAATGCACAACAACTTTTCAAATTGTAGTCTATCACATCATTAAGCCAGTTTGCACCTAAAAATGATAATATATCAAGATGATATCAGTAATAAAATAGAAACTAAAATTAAGATTAATATGACTATACCTCATTATTCAGTTAACTACAAATAATATTCGTATCCATTATATTAATAGAAATGAGATTTTAAACATGTTACCAATAAAATATCTACTTGTGTTGTATTTATATATAGCTAAATTCTAATTATATTTTCCTATAAGGTGGGATTGATAAAATTACCATCTTCAAGATTCCTATGTTTGGCTCTCAGCATAATCAAAGTAACATCAGATTCGAATATTGAATATCAAATTTCATTAGTATTTCTCTTGCATAATTACCTATAAGACAAAAGTGTGTATCATTATATAAATGACATTTAACATAAAAAATGATGTGATCACACTAATAATATAAATTTATAATTTATAATTTCATGTAATTATAAAAATTTTCCTTATATTTATACATTCTTCTACAAAATATGATATCATCTACTCAAACAAACTCCATAAACTAGTATTCCATAGATGTATTTGCATAAATTTTATAGTCGATACCAACATTTTAAAATTTTAACTTCTTCAAATATAAATATATATTATAATACCATTTTCTTTGTTACTAATTTTGAAAATATAGATTCATATTTAATTTTAAATTTGTTTTTCATCACTTTAAATTATAAATCCCACTAGTTATTCAATGTAAGAACACCATTTATAAAGGATGTTCTGAAATCCTTCTGATAAAATTTGAATCCTATTTTATTTTTCACATCAAAAAAATTTAGTAAAATCCATTACATATACTTGGGGTGTTTTATATTAAATATACAAGACTTTAATTTTTTATAACACTTACTCACTGTGAATGAATTATTTTAGATCATACTTCCATTATCATTGAATTTTTTCTAAAATATAAACTTGGTTCTGATAAAATTATAATGCTATGGCCTTTTATAATATTCCAAGTCTTTTTTTCAATATAAAAAATTATATATTCATATATTCAAACCATGATTTATCTCTCACTGCTTCTCCAAATGGGATTGGATTCACTATTGATAGAAGATCCAAAATATTAATATCTCTAAATATTATATATTGTGTTAGAGTGGATATATATCTAATTATATTGAATTTATATAGATATACTATCATGTTTATTCTTTGAGGTGAATAATTCTCTACATTTAATGTGATATCCACTATAGTCTTGGACTCATTGTAGTCATCATACACACAACTCTGTATTTATTATACAGTGCTACAAACATTATTTTATTCATCTTCTTATTCATATAAAATGATGGTGTTTATTACTCTATTTTTATACATTCCACTATCCTTAATTACTATGATGATTCTATTATTGATTATTTTAATGATCTGATCATTGTATCATTTATAGGATTTCCTATTTGTTGAGTTTCTTAGAAATACTTCTTCATATATAATATCATACTAATTTCTATCATTTTATTTTTCATCCAAAATATTCAACATAGTTCAAAAAAGGTGAAAATAATTCAATAAAGGATTATTTTCAGACCAATTTTGGGGTCCTCTCTTTCAAAGTGAAATAAAATTCATAATTATTAGTGTACTATGTAACTTATATATATTCTTTCCAATAGTGATGATAAATTCTACCTTCAATTAGTAATGTTTAGGAAATATTATTCACCATCTAATTTCCTTGTTCAATGATGCCATTTTGTTTTCAAATTCTCATAGATGAAACTTCATTCTTTATGTCTAGGTTCATGAAAAATTTCTCAATCTCAAAAATGGAATTATATTTACAATTATATGAATAAAAAATCATATTTCATGCCTGCTCTCATTTTTAACTCTTCTTAGATATCTCATCATGCATGCAATTACTTCTCTATTACTTTTTATAATCATGGAAGATTATATTTTCTTATAGTCATCAATGAAGTGAATGAAAAATAATTTCCTATATATGTTACAGACATATTTATCAAACCATATACATTAGAATGGATAATATCATGTAGATCAGATTCTCTCTTTTTCTTTGGAAGATAAAAATTTTGCATTATTTTCCCTACGTACATGAATCACATGTCATTTCATTATGTCTCTTAAGACTTCGTGTGTCCACAGAAACAACTATTATAAATAACTTTATAATTCATTATTGGTGTATGTGACATAATATCCAATTGCATAGGTTTATTTGTTAACATATTATAAATATAATCATATTTTTAGGATTTCCATTCTAGTGTAGATTATTATTAGTTGTTCTTCCTATCATAATAGAGTTTTCAATTCTTCCTTTGATAATATACACTATAAATTTAAATTTATCACCAAGACCATTGTAGAAAAGTTTACTAAAAAATATAATTTCATAATATTACTCATCCATAATGATAACTTTTGACTTATAGGCTTATCTATTTCTAAATGAGTACTTACTCTCTTTGATCTTCAATGATCCTTTATTTCTAGAAATAATGGTTACATCTACTCTACCGTTCATTTTTTTAAATATATTTACATATCCAATTATGTGAGATGAAGACCAACTATTTAAAACATGGTTAATAGAATTATTCATTTTCTTGGGATACTTTTTCCCCATATTTACATTCTTAATAATCTACTATTCCTTCTAAGAGACACCCAGTCATGTAGAAACATAAGATGACTAGTCAAATTTTTCCATTGCATAAATGGTGAAATCACACTCATATTGTTTCCCAATGTAGAGTTCGTAGTTTTAAAATGTATATTTTTTTACCTATATTTATTTTCCTATGAACATTTTTTTTTATTTACACATTATCCATATATATAGTCAATGAATTTATTCCCAATGTCTGGAAAATAAAAACAATATCAATAAAAAAATATCTTATATTTAATGAATGATATGGAATAATTTTCCTTTTTTGACTAAAAAATATTCCTTATTGAAATAGATTCTTTATTATTTTTTAACGGTTGGGGATGAAGCATCATTTATTATTTAAAGAAAATACCTCTTTCAAAATGGGTAGAGGGAGACCCATTACATATCTCGAAGGCCCAATACCATGTGGTCTGAAGACAAGGCCTGAAAGCCCAATTTTGGCCCAAAGGGCCCTTCAGTGAATAGTAATACTATAGTACCCGGGCTGCTATTGTACCTGCTATAGTACCGCCACCAAAACAGTTCCTACTATAGTGCCTCCTCTGCTATAGTGCTACCACTTCTATAGTCCTACCACTACTATAGTACCTGCTATAGTGCTGTTACACTACCATAAATTCATCCATGCCCGAATTTGATCCTGGGTGTTTTGGATGCCAAGTAGGAGCCTTTACCACTTGGGTACATGCTTGTTGGAAAATAGATTTTTTATTCTTCAGATAATAAAATAGATTTTTTAATGTAACCATAGAATGAAATCTATATAATAAGAAAAATATTATCACCATTTTTCCTCCATATATCTTTAACTTCATAATAATTTGTGACCATCATTTAATAAGAATTAGATATTCATTATCATTTTATTTTCATTGATTTATTGTAAAAAGAGGATATATATTTCTAATCAACTATTGTATTATAATTTATATCAGTAGAGACAGCCTTCTAATTCAATAATTTGTTTACTATAACTGATTTCATTGTATTGAAATTATTTCCATTTTACAAGAAAAAAAATAATTTATTTATATATAATTTTATTAGCACCTTTTTTCCTCACATTACTCTTTCTATTAGTTCATTATTTGTGAACCTCCAACTTGTGGCTTCATATAAAGATCTATAGATTAATGTTTTCTCCAAATTGTTTCATAAATTATACACATATTTTTCTAATGATTATACATTCTTCATTATCTCTTTTAAATAAGATTTATGGTCATTGATCACGTTATTTTATTTATCATTCATTATCCTAAAATTTTCAACACTTTTAGAATTAATATTACTAACCAAATGATTATACAACTCTTCTAGGAACTAATAAATATCTATTTTGGGATATTCTATATATTCATTGGACTATTTTAGCTATCCATTAGCCTTATATATTTTATTTCTATGGAGATCAAGATCATTGAGAGTTCCATCAAATTATACCTTGAGATTAACTACACCTTCCAGTTGTTTTTCATAAACCATTGTATGTTCATTCTTTTTAACTACATAAATAATGTTATCTTCAATATGATACTTAAAATTTGTTTCAAGTTCCTTGAGATAGTCTCCATTATCACCTACCTATTTTATTATAAATATATTCCTTTGGAATGTTGGTCTTGATTTGAATTATTATTTTTTGTGGGAACCTCCTTTGAGGTCACTCCATGATTTACACTTGAATAGCATCATCATCTTATTTTCTTGAGAACCCTTCAATAATTCTCCATATAAAACCACATTTAAATGAATCCAAGGTAATATTACCTTATTACCTTCCCTTCCATATATTGAATTTTTTATCCATAATAGATAGTTATTAATCTTCCTCATATTAATTATCATCACCTCCTTTCGTAATTTAATGATTTACCATTATGTTGAAATCCATATCCATGTTTGAATTAATATAAAATCATCCCATCATTAAAAAAATTTCATCATCCACTAAGATTCTCAATGGATCACTAATATGAAACATTTCCAAATTATTTTCTTAAACAGTTGATAATTATTCATTATTCATAAGTGAATGTTTCACCATAATTTTATTTAAACTATTGATATCCATATTTTACTAATAAATACATAAAGTATATCCAATAACCTAAATATATTGGTTGAATAAATGTTCATCATTTTCTTCAAAACTAATGTTATTATAAAATATTTTATTGTGGAGAACATGTATCTTATCCTATGGAATCTTAGAATCAACTTTTTATTTGTTGTATAGCTATTAATACATGACCATGGACTCATAAATCTAATTAACTTCATATATTTCTAATCTGAAATAGCCCTGGATGGAGAATATTGATCTTCAGAATTAATAACTAGAATTTATTTTTTAGCATATTACTTATATTTTACTATCACATAGTAAATCTAAATGCTATGAATGGTGGGAGAAATATCATATTGTCCATGAGATCAATGATATAATTGCATTTAATTTTTCCAAAAGTAGATATTTTTTCCCATAAAATTGTTAAAATCTTTTGAAATTAATGGAATCCTTCATACTAATATTAATTTTGTAGATTTTTTGTTATTGACCAGGCTCTTATAACACTTATTATACCTTGGTACTCCCTATGATGAGAAATTTCAATCTCGGTGGTAGATATTTCTTGGATTTTTGACAAATCTTATATCCTACATTGACAAGATCATGTTAACCCTATATAATTTCACAAAAATTCAAAAAACAATCTACTATACAAATTCAACACAGCATAGAAATTTCAACATAGTTAACCACTAAGTACTAGTCAAAAGATCATATGTTGATGGCATGTCATTCATACTAGAATATATTATTATTCATTGTCTTTCTGGATTCCAAATATTATTCCATGGTCACTTCAAGCCAAGCTCACACCCTATACAAGGGTTCAAGGAATAGGGAACATCCTCCCTTGGATGACTTACTTCAATTCCTCTTTTCTCCTATCATTGGATGACGACTTCCTCTGTATAATGAGTTGAATATAACCTTTATATCATGACGAAAACACGTAGATAATCATCATAATAACCTTCTATACTACTCCAATGTGATCGTTAGTCTAGAAAATAACTACTTAAAATGACATCTGAGAAATCCGTCCATCAAAATATCAATTGTACAATAATTGTGTGATTAACTATTCACAATTCACTCATCATGCAAATGAAAAATGTGTATATATCCTTCATATTCTACTTGAATGAGTCTCACACTCACTCACTATCTTCAACACATTAAACTCATGTGTCATGCACCTCTTATATGGGATTCCTTCAAAATGAACCCTCCATGAACTTCATTACTATGCGACTATATGACTTATTTATTACATGTTGATGATTTAAAAATCCACCATTTCCAAATTTTTATGGGGTAAAAATTACCATGTACTACCTATATGAAATATTTTTCACACACTTCTTAAACTGTATGATTTTTTTTATTTTCCTCTCCCCTTAGTGATGTTAACAATGAGTTTTTTAAAAGAAAATATGTTAAAAAAATTATAATCACTAAAATTACTATTTAATCTATCATCAAAGATCATGTGAGAACAACCTTTGTGGTTTGATTTCTGTGAGCCTTCCATGTTGACCAACAACCCTAGAATACTTCTCACCATTGGAACACCACATTAACATCCATATCGATCAAACAAATATCGTAATATCTCAAATTTCAATCCCTTGTATAATTTTTGTACACCGTATGTGGTAACTCATTTTTTAAACCATTATTACATACCTAATACATATTTCATGTGGGGAAAACACTACAAAAATCATTATAGATAGTCTACCAAAATGAAATCCATTCATATGCTTCCCATTATTATAATTTGGAAATCGTCTTATATCCATGAACACTCAAAACCGAAAAAATTGACACACACACAAATATAATTTCATCAATACAAGTCTTTTGGGATTCCATAATTAATAAAGAAAAAATATACCTTTTTATTAAAATAAAATAATCAATATATAAATGATTTAAAATAAACACATTATATTATCAAACACTAACATAGATCAACATGCTTATAGCAACAACAAAAAAAGTTTCTTCCATAATATATGGACCCAACAATGTCATTTCAACAAATTTATCACCAAAATATTATATCCTAATATATCTTCTCATACAAGGCTTTATAAAGTTTATATTTTCTTTTGAAAATGTTGTAGTTGTTATTGTAAAATTATATAACAATAACCCATTTCCAATCCTCCAGATCAATTTTTTTAATTTCTAAAATACACATTATGGGTTACTGGAAACTGTACATTACATACTTCAAACAAACCAAAATTCAAAACCTCACAAGATAAAAAACACAAAAACTAGATTAAGAAAAATAGTGCCAACCCGGTAGAAGAAATCCCATCCTCATTTTCCATAAACACATACAAACATCATTTCGTTCAACCCATACTATCATCATTCCATCACCATTCTCAAACAAAATAATCTGCTTGAGAACAAATTGAATTAGAATTTCCAAAATATGAATTTCAAATAAACACCATCATACAACCTTATTTGAAGAGGTTCCTCCAGCCACAAACCTTGAAAAAAATTACTCTCCACCAATGAACCCAAGGCATAAATCCTTGTGAACCCACATATGGTCCCGGTACACCACCATCAATGTACACCCCACACCGCCGATGCTGATGACCATATCATTAAAAATGAAATGAAAACATGAATCTAACATCACCTATGTTGCCGAGAAATAATCCATTATACAAAATTCATCCTGATAACTCCATCATTACCACCGTGAATTATCAAAACATTGCATCACCACATAACACCAAACAGAATCAGATAAATCTGTATGAAACAACTTCAATGTTGTGGTCTTATCCACCAAAAAAATTCACCATCAAAAAATACGATGTCACCCAAGAAATCTCCAAGGGATAAAAATGAATCTAGTCATGAAAAAAACACCATCCACATCAAAATATGAAAAAAAAACCAATTAGTTTCCACTAATCTAGATCCAAATAGAAGAGGAGAAGAGGCACATTGTGTCAGAGTAGGGATTTGAGTGGTCGATATGACCCACAGTAGGAAAGCCAATCCTGAAACAAGAGACAATAAGCCAGGGAATCATCACACACAACAAAAATTCTTATAAATCCCTTGTGATGTATTTATAGACTTATTTTATTATCATAATAATCATCTTATAGTGTAATATCAAACCTCCCACTTTAATTTTGTACCTCAAGAAATGATATTGGATAACCCAAAACAACCTAGTGCTTCTTGGATATATAGAGAAGTTTATGTTATGAGAATCATCCAAAATATCATTATTCAAATATTTTTTTATGGAATATATAAATTCTAACCAACTATAAAACCCCACAATAAAAAATTTTATAATATGGTAACTTTTCATTTATCACAACTTTCAACTTTTTTATAAGGTATTATCATCATGTTGAGAATTATTAATCATTATAAAAAAAGGTTAACAAATTACATAGATTTGTAATGATTTCCACTTCCATTATAACACCAAGGATCATTCTTACTAAATCATTAAGAATTGGATCATTATTCTTTTTTATCATGCCTGAGGTAGAAAATTTATTTCTTTATAATGCATATGGTGCCTTATTTTCATCCCCTGGATGATAATATATCATCTGGTAAATATCAATTAGATCTTCTTGACCTTTAATTTACATCTTATTGTTAAATTTTAATGTATTTATGAATTACATACCCTTATAGTTTGTATATATTTTTCATTTTCTTCCAAATAGATAATGTCTTGATATCCTTAGTGAATGAATAATGACTTCCAATTGTAAATCATGAGTTCGATAATTAATCTCATAGAATGTCATCTTTAAATATTCATAAACATGAATTCTATCATTATTCATTAGAGAACATACCAGACAGTTTCTTGATGCATCACTACAAATAAAAACCCCTTATTTAATAGATGATAAAGTTAATTAAGATTCATTTATTAATATTATCTTCAAATCCAAAAAGATATGTTCACATAGCTTTTTCTATGTGACATTTAACCCCATAAAATTTATCTTAGTGAACATGTGGGCTAATAAGGTAAAATTTTCAACCAATCACTGATAATATTATTTCAAACCAAAAAAGTGTGTATATTGGTTTTTTTAGTGGGTATTTTACATTCTTGATAACCATTGTTTTGTATGGTTCAACAAAAACATAAGATCATGTTACAATATTTCCAATAAGTTAAACTATTTAATGTTGGAATATACATTTACCAAATTTATCATATTAATATGTTTTCCTTAGAACCATAAGAATATTTTTCAAATAAGTTTCATACTCCTCAAATATTTTAGACTTTAAACGAATAAAATAAAAAATAATCAGAACCAAAATTAACAATATTATACTAAAATGATTTATTCATAAAAATATATAGACATATAAGGTTCATTTATTAACTCGAAGACATTACTGTGAACTCATAAGAACCATACCTTATATAATATGTTGTCTTTTTTATAACCTCATTATTATCCTTTCCCTAATGACAACTAAAATAATGATTACCATTTTAGATTTATTTATCCTCTTAAATCTAATCAAATAGTTCATCAATAGATTGTAATGGAATATTTTTCATTTAATTAATTACCTTGGTTTCATTATAATTTTTTTTCTTACATAATGATCCATCCTAATCCTTTGTAAATAGGACAACTACACCCCATAGCGAACCACCTAGATGGAAGAAACCCTTATCACATAGAGTCTTTTAATTACATAATTAGATCTATTAACTATATAATATTCATTACATATTCTATCTTATATAAAAGTTTTTTATTATGAATAAGATAAATAGAGAATGAAATGTATCGATCGATGGTAAATCCAAGAAGTTCATCTATTAATTCATCAATTTATTTTTTTAAATGCAGCTATCTTCTATTCTAAAATCCTCCTTTATCGTTGTGGATTGAATTTCATCCCCTTCATCCTAATGGATTTATGTGAGGTAATATTCTAGGGGTAGTTCATAACCTATATATGTTAATGAAATCTCCCCTCTAATGACAAGTTATTTCTTAATCACTTTACTAATTTTAACTACCATCTATATATAATAGATTCTTTAATTATTAATCCATAGAAAATCAATATCCAAAATAACATAAAATTCCACCATAAGTATGATAATTAAAATAGAAAAAAGGAAAACCCCGTCCATTCTTATTAAAACATCATAGTATATATTCATTACAATTAGATTACCACTCAGTGTTTTCTCTAACGACTCATTAATTAATGTATCAGTGGGTGATTTAATAGTGATTTTAACCATTCAGGGAATAAAAGAGTGTATATTTGAAATATCAAATAACATATTGAGGAATTTGATATTATAATTAGAATACATTCTATGACATCATTTGGATATTTAAATTTGGTCATTATTATTGAAAAATATCAACCTTGATCCATAGGCATCGTTATGTGTAGATCACTTGGAAAATATGAAATTGATTTGAATAGTGTTCCATCACCATGTAATTGAAACATTACACGTTAAATACTTCTCTCATTCCTTAATCTTATGAGCTTTGTGAACTTTATCACAATATTTAAATCACAAACACAATATACTTAAGAAATTCATTAAGTGCTTCTTCAGACATTTATTGCATATAGGGAAATATGCTCTTCAATTTTTTTACATCTAGAATATATTTTCACATAATGATTAGCCATAATATTTTCCTAGGTTTTCCATTGTAAATGAATGGTTTTGAAAAATCAATCCCATTCATGAGAGCACTCGAAAAAAACCCTCATATGTCTATAAAATGAGAAACTAATAATCATTGAGGGATTGTATTAAATTCCTAAAATAAATGATCCATATTAATTTTTATATGCATATATTACATGAAATATACATAAGTATCCTTGTTAAAATATCCTTACACACAGCCACCATTTCCCCTTTACTTTTTTTGAAAATTTTAAAATTCATTTTTCATCTTTGCATGTTTCTCCCACAAAAAAATATTTTACATAAAAATAAATATAATTCCAGTTCACTATATTTTTTCTTTTTCTGAAACCTATTTAGTATGTTTAATTAGGGACAAGTAATTGTTAGAAACTCTCATTAATTATATATAACCATGAAAACAACTAACATCTCAATAAAAATTATTTCTATAATGAACATCTCTATAGACTTCATTCATTACTCCTACATTATTGTATTAGCCGACCCTCTAAATGATTGATTTTGTTACATCATAAAAAATTCAAAGGAGGCTAATCCATATTGAGGGAAAAAATTTCCCCATTCAAAACTATGTACTTTTCCTAACGAGAGTAAATTTTATTATCTATTTAAAAATTTTTATTTTCCCCTTATTTACTACCTTATAATGATTATTTTTAATATATATTAAATCTCATTGATTATTTACATATATTCCATTCCGTTCATAAAGAATATTTATTTAACAAATGACATAGATTAATTTGTATTATTATATATTAATAATGAATAAAAAAAGACTTATATATCATGTTGACCTAAAATATATTCTTTTTCAAATAAAATATATCAAATAAATTCTGGAATTGTAACATCCTAACCAAGGTTCCACATGATGATGGCCTAATACCCTTCATCACAAGAGCTCAGGTGTACATCCTTGTACACTTAAGGATTCCGAAAAGTAGTAAGGGGCCGATTTGTAATATTGGGAGACAATGTTATCTTTTTAAAAGTTATACAATAATATAAATAAATATAAAATACAACCAAGAAACTACAACAGTCAATAATAAACCATGTAAAACATCAATAAATCCAACATGGGGAAAAATTTTGTAAACCAAAGAAGCGAATATTCCTTTCCATACAAGTGATAATTTATTAATACAAACCAAAAATAAATATACATTGATATATCCTAACAGAGTATGAAAATCATGTCTGGTTCCCTTATTCATACCTCATCTGAAAGACCCAACTCATCCATCTAATATAGGGCTATTTCCCTTATCATATCCTTAAAAAATGATGACTATTTGGGTATCAATCATGTTTCACATGTATATTGTGAGAACTACAGAGTATTCCACCACAAAATATGTCTAATGAAATATCCATTCTATAATAGAGAATGTTTTTTAAAAGAATATTGATCAAATGAAAAATGTATGTAAGTTTCTAATTTATTATTCATTAGCCAACCACATAACACTTTCTTCTGATCATGTTGGAATATAATCCATCAACAATAAGGATTCAAAATTCATTCATTAATAGTATTTTATTATTCATATAATTCTAAGTTCATTATTGGTTCCTTGAAGCATTATTCTGTCTACCAATATTTTGTGCACATGGAACGTCAATCCAGTGACAACATCTCTTGGGAATAAATTGTCAATATAGAACCACAGGTGTATATGGAGTATTATACCCTAATCCCAACTCATTGTTTATATGAATGATCAGGGTTTTATAGCATCAATCTCAAACCCCAGTAGTATTTGAAGAATCAGTCCCTGACCCATGCCTCATTAATCAATGACATATATAAAAATATATAAATCAAGGTTAATCATCATTAACCTTATTATAAATAACTCACATCTACGTTAAGAAACCATTTATTAATATAATACAAGGATCCATAATTTAATCATATGTATAACAAGATCAATTTATATAGTAATCCATTTATCCCTATTAATTTACACAATTTCATTAACCCTTCAAGGGTATGCCATTTATCACTTCAAATCCCATTATCAACCATGAAATAAGGATTTAGTTTAGTTCAAATAAACCATTATTCTATTTTTTTAAATTAAATGAAACATAATTTCAATGATATAGAAAAAACCCAGGTGTTTACATCATTTTTGGTCTCTTAATCTCAAATGAGTCCAAAGGGATCTCTGAAAGGTTTCACAATTTTAAAGAATTAAATTAAATTTTAAACTTTAATACAGTTTCACTATGTGATAATGTAATTACTTAATTATATACACACAATACTAACAAATACTATGGTAATTCCTAATGGAACCACTTACCTCCAAATAATTTAAAAACTCTCTCAAAATCATATCCCTCAGTTTGATGTAGAATGAATGAATTCAAAACATTGAAGAATATCTATGAATAAAAGTTACGATCAATATAAAATTAATTTTAATTAATTAAAACCAAGATATAAACCATAAAAGATGGAGTAATCAATCCATATCAAATATGATATCATGTTATAAAATAGAGACTAACCCAAAAAACGTATAGAATTATATACTATAGACCAAATATTCTTCAACCAGACCTTCGTTTCTAAAATAAAGGAGTAAGTGTAACCTTGGAACCCTTTATTGATTGTCCAAAAATATTTTAAATTGTATTTTCATAATCCACGGTGATTAGGGAAATTAATCAGGCATACATTCATTATTAATTAAAAATATGGGGCATTAAATAACTGAGAACATGGTTTCCTAGAAGGTCAACATGGTTTCACAAACTAATCACCCAAATCATGTTCTCGTACAGTTTTAAGTGCACATTTACTCCAATGTGGGTTCACCATTTTTTAAACCATGCACCAACCCTAGAATCCTTATTTTTCTTAAGGTATCATGGTTTGTGGAGGGGTCCAAGATCTTTTTTCAATCCATGTGCCCCCTTTCTATGGCCTATAATGGGGTGCATGATTTTCTCTAACCATGTACAATATCTACCCAGCCCTATAACCTTTATAATTTCTCCAAATTCAGTTGAAACAACATTGACTAAGACTCAACCAATATATCATCATAAAAAAGGGTATACAAACACCTAAAAATTCGTATATGACATCTCCATAAATATGAGGAACATATAATTTACCCACCATATAAGAACTCATCCTCGAGCTATACTCCCATGAATATCTAATCTTATGAGGTGTAATGGTTAGACTATTGGGCCTACATATCAGCTTCCTTCACCCATGTTTCTTCTAGAACAAGTCTATTTGGCCATATCACTCATACTATAGGCATGGTCTTTCTATGAATCAATTTTTCACAATGATCCATAGCATGAATTGGATTATCCTCAAATGGTACATCAACCTCATCCTCAAAATCATCAACATTGATCACATAATAATGTACATGAAGATACTTTGTAGATGTGACACCTAAAAAACATCGTACACATCACTATACCTATATAGAAAATCAAATCGATAAGTCAGTGGTCTTATCCTTTCCATAGTCTCATGATTTCCATCAAATAATCACACCAATTTTCAGTTCCACTGAATCATATAGTTTCTCAATCATAGTGACACCCCAAAGAATACAAAATATCCCATTTTAAACTAAAGTGGATGATTAAATCATTAAAAATAGTGATTATATAAATTATTTGGTTGTAGCTATATTGTTCTAAATCAACTAAACCTGCTCTGATATATCCAACATCAGACTCATTCCCATCAACTTTGACTCACCTATCTCTATGCAACATAGAGTTGATCTTCATGGCCAACCATAAAGCGTCTCATGTGGTTCCATGTAAATAGTCACTTGTTGGATGATTTTATAGGGGTATTCATCAAAAACTACACTACTCTCCTATGATCCACCAAATTCAAAGACACTTTTTTATAGAATGTACTCTATAACCTTTATATTATTGTAACGCCCTGACCGCAGCTACACAGAGTCGGTGCATTACTTCGTAACATTGGAATGATCACAAAAGATCAAGTCTTAAAAGACCGATTAGTTTAGTAGCCTTGGAACCACTAGATACATTCGTAAACGTTACATTACATCATAAAGTGAAAAACTAATAACAAATTCTTCATAGTCCACACTCATATCCTCTTCTGAATATCCCTGAAGGTCATTCATAAAATACTTCTTCACATCCTGGAAAATATTAAAACATTGAAAGGGGTGAGCTCAGATGCTCAGTAAGGATAACAATATTGCGGAAGCTTTCATAAATAAACATAAAAATTTAAGTCAATGTATAACTAAAACAAAAGCCTTTTAAACTTGAACATCAACATAATATGGAAAAAGTAAAATGAGATAATTTCATTCACTTCTTCACATGGATATTCTACTGGTCGAATAATCACATGAAATATCAATAACCACTTTCATAATGAGGGAATGTATAATTCCAGACATTCTGAAACATTTTGTCAAGGCCTCGGCCAAGACGTCTAAAATGATTAAGGCCTCGGCCAAAACCATAAATCAAATTGGGAAAGGCCCTTGGCCAATTCCACTTCTAGTTGTCTCATGAGACCTACCGATGCATCGAGGATCTATAGCGGGCTCCACCCGTCACTTATTAAGTCCAATACATTCCTCATATGAATAGGTTTAAACATATCATAAACCATCACATAATCGTATCACATAAAACATGCATAAAGGAAACATAAAATTTCCACATTTCAATCACAAGATATCAATACAACACATTGATATGATAAAAATGCTTTCAAAACCATTTTCAATACCAAAATAAAAGACAATTAAAACATGGTATTTATTTTTCTTTTAAAAAGAAGGTATGGCTGGTAGAGGAAGCCAAAAATCAAATAATGGTCACGGCGGCGGAGAAGTCATTGTCGCCGCATATATACGGAAAGAAAAACATTCCCTTTTTGTCGTTTAGTAAAACTCTTCATATAAAAATATTCCTTTTGAATAAATGTAAAAAGTAAAAGGGGTTTATACACTATACAAAAGAAATTTGTGTATAAAACAAAATATGCCTCAATGAATGGAGATTGAGACGAAGTCCCTTAAAATATAATTTTTAAATAAAATATATCTGTTATGTGTATTCACTATATGTACACATAATGAAAATATAAATACAATATACGACATAATAATATCATGACATCATTTGAAAGTATGAGATTAACCCAAAGAATGGAAGTTGGGTTATGAAATTCCCTTACCTCGTGACTGACTTGACTCAACCGTTCTTTAACCTCCTGAATAATAAACTACAGTTAATATATACCTTATTAAGAACCATTTTTAATTTCATTATCCTTTTTATATCACTTATTACAATGTTATGAACATTATGTAATTATTTAAGTTAATAACGGTCGTTTTGTCGATCTTTGGTACTTGAGTCAACAATAAACTTCTTATAATTACAAGTTGTTTATGTGGTAGAATATCCATTATCTCCAGAATTATATTCATGATCTAGATGTCATATACATCATATATATCCAGTATATACATTCATTTGTAATATTACGTAACATTTAGAGGTAAGAAATGAAATGCACCGTTCATGGAGACGGTAAGCCGTACGTACGCATAAACGCTACTTTCATTTCTATTTCGTATTTAATGGAATGAAATCATAATGATATAAATGTATAATATAATACCAGTATCATATAGTGTATAATACCATTTACTCCATCCTTAATACATCCCACATATGGCATTAACGATTCAAATCACTTTGAGGGGGCGGTATTCCGCACTTCCTAAAATGAAATTATCGCGTTTTATCCATAATGGAAATCATAAAGTATGCCATAAATGAGAAATTAAGAAGCATAAGTAAAACATAAACATATTATATATCATATATAAATATAGTGACATCTTAATGGCCACCATTGAAGGTGTTATATGAGTGTTGAACAATCATCTTTTCGTGAGGCAGAAATTCTCCATCCACAGAAACCGTATGTTCATTAACCATTAGATGTAGGTGTGTGTAAGTTTAGCTCTAATCCTTCTTATAACAACATCCAAGTATATTTAGGATACTGGTGTTGTTACAAAAGAAATGAATAAAAAGAGTTTAGGGGGTTGGAGAAGAAAAATAAAACAAAACAACATTAGAGAACACATTACCTCAAAATCGGGTAACTCGTTTTGATTTGAGCCAAAGGCTTCCTTGGGAAGAGTTCTGCCCAAAGTTAGGCATCTATGAGTAAGAGGGGGAAGTTGGGAGAGTATTTGGGAAGAGTTTGGCCGAGCCAAATGGCTTGAATGTGTGACTGAGGTGGTAGAGGTAGGGGCCTTTTATAAGAGGAGAGGAGGGGCACTCTTTGAAAGTAAAGAAAAGACACTTTATTATAAAATGAGTTTCGTATTTTAGAGGTCCCACACGTATATAATTCGAGTTTAAGATTATAATGGTTCGAAATATACTCATCCAATAGGTTTTTGACAAGTGTATGCTTTGGATTTTACATTATCTTTCCATTTTATTTAAATCGTTAAATAATGAGGTCATCGCTGCATCATTGTGATGTCATAAATAATTTAATTTATTTAATGTCTAAAAATTATAAAAAAATACTATGATTTAGGAAATCTTTTTATCTTTCTAATTAATATTTATAATCAAAATTTGTACTTGTGTAACCCCACTTAAAAACTGTTTTAGTAAAACAAGTCATGTTTGTGTCAATTTAATTTTAACAATAAATAATTATATATTAATGTCATTTTCCAACTAAAGTGGCTCCATGGGGTCCCCAAGTTGACCCACGGGTTGTCTTGGTCGGCCATGACTCATCCAATAGAAGTATGACAAGTTTCAAGCTCATCTCATATTATTAAAACATTATTTTTACCTTAAACTACACTAATTACCTCTAATCGCGATTAAGAACTTAAAAGTTACTATTCACCAAAAAATTATTTTAATCTCATTGAACCACATTTTACTTCTTAATAAAAACCATGTATGTTGTATTTTTGAAAATAAAATCACAGAAGTGGTAATATTTCATTTTAATGAAAAATCAGTTTTTAACAACCACTTAGTGGTTTCACTATTCATCAAAAATTGAAGTTTTTCAGAATAAGGCCAAAATTTCACCCTAAGATATAATTAATATTCCGAATTCAAAAATGATGTCTATTTTACAAAATTCCAAACATATAAGTTGCATTAATTAATTTTATAATTAATTCCCGCTGTTACAACAAATAGCGTGTTTTTAAGAAACAATTTATATCAAAAGATTGACAATTGTTTATGTCCAATTTCAATGTTAAATTAATTCTAATTACCACCATTGGATAAAATGGTAAAAATATATTCTATTTATACTTTAAAACAACTAAATAGTATAATTTATCACTATAAATTATTTTTATTTACAAAGTTGTTTTTAAGTATTTTTCACTATTCATAAAAAATTAGAAGTTCTCAGAAAAATACCAAAAATTCAACATAGGCTAATTTCGATATTCCGAATCCAAAAATGAAGTCCATTTTGATAAATAAAATTTATAAAATTTCAAAAAGTAGGTATTAATATTCACAACGGCTAGTTTAATTAGTTGTGGTGTGTGTTAGAGCTCGAGGTTGTGTACAACACACACTATTGCATTATTCGAAGGGAAACGTACCGTGGAAGCTTGGGGTGTTGCATTCTCCCATCCTTCAATAAATTGCATCCTCACAATTTGAAAATTTTCTTTGAAAATAAAAGGTTTAAAAGAGAAAATACCTTTGAGGAAAACCCACATCGGAAACAAGATTAATAAAATTTAGCCTTAATAAAAGGGAAAGGGAAATGAAAAAGTCACCACCCAATTATGATTTCGATTAGGAGAACATTGGTGGCAATTAGAGACATATAATTGGAGGAAAATGTAAATATTTGTAGGGAGTGATTGAGGTCATCAATCACAATCAACTGTCAAATTGAGGGCCTCAAAGCCTTCAATCTATGTTGATTTAAAATATCATCAGTTCAACAAGACATAAGGTATTAGGATAACACATTTTTTTTGTTTTAATATCCCTTTAATAAAGCTTAAGAAATAATTTATGCATTGAATAAGAGATAGGTATATATATATTTATGCTTGACAATTAGAGTTTCAACCTTCAACTCATCTTTCACTCAAAAAGATAATAGAACTCAAAAATATTATACTTATCCTAATTGTATATGGTTCCAAATGTTAACACATACCATTTAGATTAGTAAAATTATTTTGTAATAACCAGGGACTTCTTGTAGGCTTGTGGTAGGAAATAAAGGCCTGTCGCACTATGATTGTGGGTTCGATTCCTGCAGCTTTTTCCGACGCGACGGGTTATGCCCCACCCTGCAGGTTGTCCTTTTCCTAAAACTATAGTATCATAATATTCCAAAAATAATCTTCATAAATTTTTTAACCTTAAAAATTACTATCCAAAGATCAACTTAATCAACTCCAACCTTTATAGTTATCCAAAATACCTCTGTCCAGACATTCTCTAAAAGGTCTCTTAATTCCAAAATCAATTTATCAAATTCCCCAAACAAAGTAAAGTTTCTCTTATTGTCACATACTAAAAATATAATTACCTTCATCATATTAAAACCTTACTGAAATCAACAAGTACTGAAATACAATCCTTATATATATATATCATTATTCTAATAACCAGAATATAATCCATGAGTCCAAAAGAACCAATACATTAGTTATTCTGCTTCAACTGTAGTAACAGCATAAGATTGTCCTTTATCCCTTGGCCTTTTCTGAAGTAAGTTTCCCTGAAGCTTAGGAAATTCATTTGAATAATGACCCATTTCTCTACAATTGTTGCATTTAACATTGATAGCCTCTTTCTTTCCCTTGCAATAACGCGCCTGGTGACCCTTTTCTCCACATTTATAACAAACTCCCATTCCTTTTAGCCAAGTACCTGGGTGATTCTCCCCACAATTATCACATAATGGAAAATTCTTCTTTCCCTTTTTCCCTTTATCTGTCTCTTGTTCCGCCATTCTCTTCTTCTCTTGCTTTACTTTGTTGTCATAAGACTTATAGAATTCCTTTTCTGTCTTGATAGCACACGAGACAATATCTTCGTATGATGAGAAGGATTGTGATACTAAAGCTCGGCAGAGAAATGGTTTTAACCCATCAAAGAAACAATCAATCTTACTCGTTGGGTTACGTATATAATTGGCAGCATGCCTCGCTAACCTTGTAAAGTTAGCCTCATACATTGCGACATTCTCATCCTCCTTCTGCCTCAGACTCAGAAATTGCCTTTCCATATCTTCTCGATGGTCACAGGGAAAGTATTTTTCTAAGAGAAGCTCTTTGAACTCCCTCCATTCCATATTCAATACGTCATCATCTTCCTTTGTGTTTTGAATCAGCGAACACCACTGATTGGCATCTCCAGTGAGGCGGTAAACTGCCATGAGAACATTCTCCATTTCGCTACTCCCCAAGGCATTGAATATTTTTTCTAAGGAGTTTATCCATTGCTCAGCTACTAACGGATTTTTACCCCCATTAAATGTTGGTGGTTGTTGCCTCATGAAGCGGTCTAACATTGATCCTCCACGTTGTGGATTAGGGTGACCCATACGAGTAAGGTTATTATTCATAACTTGAGTGAGTTGTCCCAGTATGGTAATAAGTTGATCAGCAACAGTTGTATCTCCAGATCCACAATAATTATCTTGAGCAGGAGGGAAATCCCTACACGGAGTGCGTGCATTGATACTGTTTCCATTCCTTCCACTAGGCGCCATTTCTAAACAATAGCATAAACTAGATTAGTTTATGAATAAAAATACATAATTCCATACTTGTAAAATACTTAACATAAATTGAACTATTTATGGATATAGTCCATAATCATAAAAAGAAATGTTTTCTTTGATAAAGTATATACTCATAACCCTTCATAGTGGTTTGTAAAGAAAATGAGAATTATCCTAAGCATATCCCCCGGGAGTGTCATAACCAAGAGTGCAGCAAGGCCCGTTGTCGTGCACCAGTTCCCGTTCGAGTCTAGCTCAATGCGGTGTTTTCGGGTTTTAACCCTAGGTACATCTGTGCCAGAGCCGCCTCTACCTACTCGTATCCAGACAGGGATGTATTGCTCGGAAAACTCACAACATCTCTATAATACCAAAATTCTAGGAAGTTCTTCTATACTAATCCTCAAAGTCTATCTTCGGGCTATGTGCTCTAATCAGAGTTTTTCTAAATCTAGCTTCCAAGGTTAGTACTAAACTACCTCTAATACCAACTGTAACGCCCCGACCCCAGCTACCCAGAGTCGGTGCATTAATTCGTATCATTGGCATGATCACAAAATATCAGGTCTCGAAAGACCGATTAGTTTAGTAGCCTTGGAAACACTAGATACATTCGTAAACGTTACATTACATCATAAAGTGAAAAACTAATAACAAATTCTTCATAGTCCACACTCATATCTTCTTCTGACTATCCCTGCAGGTCATTCATAAAATACTTCTTCACATCCTGGAAAATATTAAAACATTGAAAGGGTTGAGCTCATATGCACAGTAAGGATAACAATATTGCTGAAGCTTTCATAAATAAACATAAAAATTTAAGGCAATGTCTAACTAAAACAAAATCCTTTTAAACTTGAATATCAACATAATATGGAAAAAGTAAAATTAGATAATTCCATTCACTTCTTCACATGGATATTCTACTGGTCGAATAATCACATGAAATATCAATAACCACTTTCATAATGAGGGAATGTATAATTCCAGACATTCTGAAACATTTTTTCAAGGCCTCAGCCAAGACGTCTAAAATGATTAAGGCCTCGGCCAAAACCATAAATCAAATTGGGAAAGGGCCTCGGCCAATTCCACGTCTAGTTGTCTCATTAGACCTACCGATGCATCGAGGATCTATAGTGGGCTCCACCCGTCACTTATTAAGTCCAATACATTCCTCATATGAATAGGTTTAAACATATCATAAACCATAACATAATCGTATCACATAAAACATGCATAAAGGAAACATAACATTTCCACATTTCAATCACAAGATATCAATACAACACATTGATATAATAAAAACTCTTTCAAAACCATTTTCAATATCAAAATAAAATAAAAGTAAAACATGGTATTTATTTTTCTTTTAAAAAGAAGGTATGGCTGGTAGAGGAAGCCGAAAATCAAATAATGGTCACGGCGGCGGAGAAGTCGTTGTCACCGCATATGTACGGAAATAAAAACATTCCCTTTTTTTCATTTAGTAAAATGCTTCGTATAAAAAGATTCCTTTTGAATAAAAGTAAAAAGTCAAAGGGGTTTATACACTGTACAAAAGAAATTTGTGTATAAAACAAAATATGCCTCAATGAATGGAGATTGAGACGAAGTCCCTTAAAAGATAATTTTTAAATAAAATATATCTATTATGTGTATTCACTATATGTACACATAAATAAAGTATAAATACAATAAACGACATAATAATATCATGACATCATTTGAAAGTAGGAGATTAACCCAAAGAATGGAAGTTGGGTTATGAAATTCCCTTACCTCGTGTCTGTCTTGACTCAACCGTTCTTTAACCTCCTGAATAATAAACTAGAGTTAATATATACCTTATTAAGAACCATTTTTAATTTCATTATCCTTTTTATATCACTTATTACATTGTTATGAACATTATGTAATTATTAAAGTTAATAACGGTCGTTTTGTCGATCTTTGGTACTTGAGTCAACAATAAACTTCTTATAATTAAAAGTTGTTTATGTGGTAGAATATCCATTATCTCCAGAATTATATTCATGATTTAGATTTCATATACATCATATATATCCAGTATATACATTCATTTATAATATTACGTAACATTTAGAGGTAAGAAATGAAATGCACCGTTCATGGAGACGGTAAGCCGTACGTACGCATGAATGCTACTTTCATTTCTATTTCGTATTTAATGGAATGAAATCATAATGATATAAATGTATAATATAATTACAGTATAATATAGTGTATAATACCATTTAATCCATCCTTTATACATCCCATATATGGCATTAACGATTCAAATCACTTTGAGGGGGCGGTAGTCCGCACTTCCTAAAATGAAATTATCGCGTTTTACCCATAATGGAAATCATAAAGTATGCCATAAATTAGAAATACAGAATAATAAGTAAAACATAAACATATTATATATCATATATAATTATATTGACATCTTAATGGACACCTTTGAAGGTGTTATATGAGTGGTGAACAATCATCGTTTCGTGAGGCAAAAATTCTCCATCCACAGAAACCGTATGTTTTTTAACAATTAGATGTAGGTGTGTGTAAGTTTAGACCGAATACTTCTTATAACAACATCCTAGTATATTGAGGATACTTTTTTTGTTACAAAAGAAATGAATAAAAAGAGTTTAGGGGGTTGGAGAAGAAAAATAAAACAGAACAACATTAGAGAAGACATTACCTCAAAATCGGGTAACTCTTTTTGATTTGAGCCAAAGGCTTCCTTGAGAAGAGTTCTTCCCAAAGTGAGGCTTCTAGGAGTAAGAGGGGGACGTTGGGAGAGTATTTGGGCAGAGTTTGGCCAATCCAAATGGCTTGAAATTGTGAATGAGGTGGTAGAGGTTGGGGCCTTTTATAAGAGGAGAGGAGGGGCACTCTTGGAAAGTAAAGAAAAGTCACATTATTATAAAATGAGTTTCGGATTTTAGTGGTCCCAAACTTATATAATTCTAGGATAAGATGATAAGGGTTCGAAATATACTCATCCAATAGGTTTTTGACAAGTGTAAGATTTGGATTTTACATTATCTTTCCATTTTATTTAAATCGTTAAATAATGAGGTCATCGTTTCATCATCATGATGTCATAAATAATTTAATTTATTTAATGTCTAAAAATAAAAAAAAATACTATGATGTAGGAAATATTTTTATCTTTCTAATGAATACTTATAATCAAAATTTAGACTTCTGTATCCCCACTTAAAAACTGTTTTAGTAAAACAACTCATGTTTGTGTCAATTTAATTTTAACATTAAATAAATATATATTAATGTCATTTTCCTAATAAAGTGGCTCCATGGGGTCCCCAAGTTGACCCATGGGTTATCTTGGTTGGCCATGAATCATCAAATAGGAGTAGGACAAGTGTCAAGCTCATCTCATATTATTAAAACATTAATTTTACCTTAAACTACACTAATTACCTCTAATCGCGATTAAGAACTTAAAAGTTACTATTAACCAAAAAATTATTTTAATCTCATTGAACCACATTTTACTTCTTAATGACAACCATGTATGTCGGATTTTTGAAAATAAAATCACAGAAGTGGTAATATTTCATTTTAACGAAAAATCAGTTTTTAACAACCACTTAGTGGTTTCACTATTCATCAAAAATTTAAGTTTTTCAGAATAAGGCCAAAATTTCACCCTAAGCTATAATTGATATTCCGAATTCAAAAATGATGTCTATTTTACAAAATTCCAAAAATATAATTTGCATTAATTAATTTTATAATTAATTCCCGTTGTTACAACAAATAGCGTGTTTTTAAGAAACAATTTATATCAAAAGATTGGCAATTGTTTATGTCCAATTTCAATGTTAAATTAATTCTAATTACCACCATTGGATAAAATGGTAAAAATATATTCTAATTATACTTTAAAACCACTAAATAGTATAATTTATCACTATAAATTATTTTGATTTAAAAAGTTTTTTGTAAGTATTTTTCACTATTCATAAAAAATTAGAAGTTCTCAGAAAAATACCAAAAAATCAACATAGGCTAATTTCGATATTCTGAATCCAAAAATGAAGTCCATTTTGATAAATAAAATTTATAAAATTTCAAAAATTAGGTATTACTATTCACATCGGCTAGTTTAATTAGTTGTGGTGTGTGTTAGAGCTCGAGGTTGCGTACAACACACGCTATTGCATTATTCGAAGGGAAACGTACCGTGTAATCTTGGGGTGTTACAATTATGATTAGATTTCATTCTCATAAACACTATGGTACCCAAAACCTTCAATAATTATTTTTTTAAGAATTAATTAAAGAAAAATCATGATCTAAAACTATTATCCATGGAACCACTTGAAAATGGAAATTCTCCCATATATATATATATATATATCCCCCAATAGATCGACTGTGAATGATTCCTAGATTAGAAGGAAATGAGCTCATTTGTTCCACTGGTCCATAATCATCCTGATTACATCATTATTCTATGGAATACTCAAAATAACCACAATGGATGCCATGTTAGAATCATCTAAATCCAAATATGGAATGATAAATTTCTATAACAAACCATTAGGTTAGTAATGTTCTACCTTCTCCTTTTGATAGGAATAACATTATGTCCCAAAACCTGAAACCACCTTTTTCATTCTCAACTGCCAGTACTATTTCAGAAGATCACGATAAATATTGGTCAATCCAGGGTTCACTACCCACTCCATAGAATAAAACCCCTGAATCTATTCCTCACACATACATGTAATAACTGTATAACAAACAAAAACATTGTTGATTTCATCCTCTAATATAGTCCAATCTGAAGATGACTCTACACCTTCAAGGATTTCCCTCAAGGCTAAAACACTAAATGCTCATATTGTTCGTCCTTGATCTTGATCTGAAGTTTTGAATCGAATAATAAGTATTTGAGAGTCCTCTTATCTTATCCCTCTTAATCCTAAATGTGAATCTCATCCAATAAACTCTTCATCATCCACTCTACACTAGAATCATGAATATCCTGAGTCATTGTGATTCAACTCAAAGTTTTTTAAACCGTATATCCTTTCTCAATCATAATGGATAGCTTAAATTTAAAGAAATTCATATAATCATCCCATATCCCCTACTTATGGTTCAAATATTTATCTTAATGTGTATATTTAATGATTTTGAGGTTTAAATACATAGTAAAATTTTCACCCAATAGGTAATTACTTCAACAATGCAATCAATAAATCATTAGGACTAACTATAGATCATGGAAATGATAACTAGACTTGTGTTGTGTCAACATTCATGATATATACACCCATAATATATCACTCTGAATCAACACCTCCTCATGTATTATCCCGGATGCATAAAAAATGGTATACTCTTCAACTAGATTGGGTAGGATCAAAATTGGTGTAGTAGTCAAATTATTTATCTGCTAATGGAAATTATTATTACATGCTCCAAAAAATCAAAATTGACCCTCTTATTAATAAAACCCATATTTTGTGCTTCCAAATAAAATTATTTGATAAATCTCCCAAAATAAAATGCCAAACCCAGAAATCATATTATATTAAAAAAAATTCATGGTTGGATCTTATGAGAAAACATCCTAAAAAATCCTCTGGGTCTACCAACACATCATCCTCAAAGGTGATATGACCAAAACAATAACACTATCAATATAGAATTTACACATTGATAGCTTTGTGTACAACCTATTATCTATTGGTTACACTTGATAATGCCATGATGTTGGGTAAGATCATTATGAGTCTTGGAGTAAAAAAATATTTCATCCAAAATACAACCAGATACTGATCTAGGTATGGGTGGAAGATTCATTTCACCAAGGATATAAACACTGCTAGAGCATTCATCATGCCAAACAAAATCATGATGAATTCATATAGGACATAGCTACAAATGAACGCATTCCATAGTATATCTGAAGGTCTAAATCTTAATTGATGATCTCAGAGCCTCAAGTTAATGTTTGAGAATACACAAGAACCTCTCAGTAGATCAAATAGATCATCTATTTTGGGAAGTGGATATATATTCTTATCTTATACCCAACTCAATTTCAAGTAATCGAAATATAAATGCAACATACAATCATCCTTACGAGAAAAAAACAAGAGAAACCCAAGGAAACATAGTCATATAGATTAATATATTACCATCATTTTTTATAGCTATGCTTTATTCTCTTGTAGATCTATTAGTTCCATTTGATAAGCTATAAATGATACTAGTTTGACTCAAGTCATTTGGTCTATTGTAAACTCAATATCACAATCTAGTGTAATTAATGAGAAATATTTGGGAAACCCCTCATGAAACAGATCCACTAAAGGTGGAAAAGAATTTTCCATCAATACAATTTCATCCAAAAATATAGTTCTAATTAGAGTAGTGAGCTCCCACAGTTGATAAGGAACTATCCTTGTATGACCTTCCTTGATATCTAATTATCCATGATGAACATAATGGTTACCCTTATGAGACATAAATGTTTTCCTTATGGTAACAATAAATGTGGGATCATAATGTCACTAGCCATTTCATGCCCAACGTCAAGATAAAACCTGAAATATCATGTATATAATCAAACTAAATGGGATGATACTCACCAACCTTGAGAGAACACCTCTTTCATAAACAGGTTACCCTCGACTGCACTCCCAATGATGTGTTGATCATTATTACACCACTCAAAAACTCAACCAAATGACACAAACATTTCATAAATGTGGTAGATATAAAAGAATGTGAGAAACCTATATCAAATAATGTTTTATAAATCATAGAATCTACAATAATAGTAAATCTGAATATCAACAGTCCAACCTCTCTATCCATAAGTGTAGTATAATATGAATGAACTGTCTTGTATCTTTACTTTATGGTTTAGTATGAGCCACTAGAGCCACAATAATATTATAATATATTTGATCATACCCTAATGTTATAAATCCACTTCCTTGACCAACCTGACATGTAGCACTCCAACTGCATGAATGGTACGATGTAGAAGACCACCTTCATGTACTCTAGTTCAGTCTATCTCCTCCATCATTTTCCATTTTTCATGTGTTCCTACAAAACCATTGTAGATACCAAATATTTTCATAATCTCATCACTCCATCAATGGTTATCGACATTGAATACAACCATGACTTGGCATACCTTGCTGTTGGAAAATCACTCGAGTATTTTCTTTGGTAACTAATCCGCCCCATATGCCATTATTCTATCTTATACTCTGGTTAATGTTCTCAAAACGACAAATCCAACAACCATAAGATATACCTCTTAGTCATCTAGAAATAATCACATATCCTCCACTTGAACCATCCTTCATGTTCCCCTCTAATATAATATCATGATTCACCACCTTAGAAAATTTCTTCAAATTAAATATATTATCCTTGGAAATAATCTCACATATAAGTCATTCCAAAAAGAACCTCGCTATAGTTTACTTATGACAACCCTGCTTTTTATTACAACATAAACATGCTTTATTACATAAAACATCACTTGATACAACAAAGAAGATAGAGAGGTTTAGTGTATTTGGGGCTTAGGATCATTACATAAAAACTTTAAACTTGAAATACAACATCCTTATTGAAAACTTCCTTTACATGACCACTACATTCCTTCGTACTTAGCATTGCATGGGAAAAACTGAGGACATGCATAAGAAAAGGGTGAGCTATAAAGCCCAGTAAGGGAGTACACAATGAATAACATGAGGAGTACAATACATGTTAGGAAATAGGCATATCAATATATCATAAGAGAGACATGACATAAAGGCATGATAAAGCATGATAATCATAACATGGAAATGTGGCAACAACACTTAACATTGAATTAGCATGACCCAAGGCTCATTGCACATGGAGCATGAGTAAACCCTCATTGCACTTGAAGCACGAGTAAACCCTCGTTGCACTTGAATTACCATGAGTCAACACTCATTGCACATGACGTATCATGATACTATACTTTACCCAATGAATTGGAGCGCTATAAAGGGTGCACCCTTCTTAAACATTTCATTTCATGCATAAGTGTGCCACATGGATCATAAAACATGGATTCATAAAACATAATCATTTCTTCCACGATAAAGGAATGTGGAATTCATACATGAAACTTTACAATAAATATGTAAATGTGCATAAAGGTGAATACCCTTGATGGAGAAATGGGCATGGTATTCACTACACAAAGACATTGGCTTAGAAAATCGGTGCGATTTCGGCAGCATAACGGCGTGACATAAGAATTCATAAAAAAAGTTGATGAGAGAGAAAGGGGTTCCTCATCATATTTACATGTAATGGACAGTAAGGAGGTCATATATATACATGTCCCAACAATCGAAATGGAATTTAGATTCATGATACAAAAGTATTTCTTGAATGTAAAAGAAGAGAGAGAAGTTCCTTTCGGAATTTCAGCATAGTAACGGGTGTACATGGGAGGCATTTAATGAGAGAGAAAGGGTTCTCCCATCATTCAAACAATAAGAGGGCAGTATGGGGGAGGTGCGAAACCATACCCCAACATTCATAATTGAAATAAAAAGGGCAATACAACTTAAAGAAAATTGACAAAAAAGAGAAAGGAAGAAAAAACCCTTACTTGGAAGTGTGCTTCCAAAGGCTAGAGAGAGGCTTGTGAGAGGCTTCTTGGGAGCTTGGGGCACCTTGAGAGGATTCTAGAGAGAGTAGGGAAGATGTTGGACGAACTTCAAGGGCTTTGGGTGAGGAGGAAGTGGGAGCTTGGGTGGGTGTATATAGGAAAGGTGAGAGAATTCTTTATTATTTAGGTTTGGGACCCCTTATATTAAAATAATCCAAACCAAAAACCATCCCATGGTATTTGCCCATGGTTTCTGGAAAAGGAAAGAGGAAAACAATATTTTACAAGGCCAATGTCCGAACTTATTAAAAAATTAGGGTTGCTTATGTGGAGGTGAGTCACACTCCCATGGAAATTAATTTAAAAAGGCAAAGTGTTGAATAAGTCTTGGGGGCTCCATTAATGCTTTGAAAAGTGAGTCAAAGTAACCCAAAACCTCATTATTTTAATGATAAAACACATATTGGCCGAACATAAGGATTATGGTATTTTATTGCATCACCATTGGGTCATTATGATGTCATAAAACACATTATATATTTAAATGGTATTTAATTTTTACCCAAAAATTTGACTATCTCAGAAAATTATGAAAAATTCACCGTTGGATAATTTCAACATCCTGATTCCAAAAATAATATTTATTTTATCTAAATAATTTTCTAAATATGTGAATTTTCACTTTTAAAATAAAAACCGATCTTTATAAAAAAATTCACGGGTTTTGACAGAAATGGCTTTCAAACCTTAATAAAAATTTTAATTGCATTCATAAAATTATAAGATCATTTATATTTAATAAAAATTAATTTAATATTAATAATAATATTTTATTAAAATATTATTTAATTCAAAAATCCTTTAATTTAACAAAATATAATTCTTAATTAAATAATAACTAAAAACACCGTTTGTACTTTAAAAACTAATTACAATGTATCAAAAATGACTAGAAATTATATTCATTATTATATACAAAAATAATGTACATGAACATGGTTATACTTATTTGTTACATAACCCCTTAAAATAGCCGCATAAGACCTAAGGGTAAGGTGTGCGATGGTGACAGAATCTTGGGGTTGCTCGGATAACATCGCTCGAGTGGTAATCTCTATCAACTCTCATTTTTCCCGTAGACGATCACGTTCGAGCTTGACTTGATGAAGCTCAGCTTGGGCTTGGTCAAGGGAAAAGCCCAAAGATGCCACCTCCTTTCCGAGCTCCAACAAATGGGCTTCGTAAGGGGCAATTCTACTGGATGAGGCCATCGCTTCCTTTGTCTGAGTAGAAAATTGGTTCGTTAAAGCCTTATATTTAAACTACCCAGATGATCACTGTTCAACGGCTATAAAAGTAACGGTCACAAATCTTAAAAAAAAGAAGTTGATATCTTATAAAAACATTTTTCATAAAGAAACATTTAACTGGATCAAGAGGGATTTTCCATTAATGAAATTTTGGGTCATTACAACATTCCCCCCTTAAGAAATTTCGCCCTCGAAATTTTCCTTTTCCCACACTAAAACAAATGTAGGTAACTTAGCTTCATCATATCCTCCGACTCCCAAGTTGCTTATTCAAACTTGTGGTTTCTCCACAACACCTTGACGAGGGGCATTGTCTTATTTCGTAGAACTTTTTCTCTACGATCCAAGATCTTCACTGGTTGCTCCTCATAAGAAAGATCGTCTTCTAATTGTACCACCTCAGAAGAGAGTACATGTGAAGGGTCTGGTATGTACTTACTTAAGAGGGAAACATAGAAGACATCATGAACCTTGGCCATAGTAGGTGGAAGTGCTAGTCGATAGGCCACAACCCCAACACGATCAAGAATCTCGAAGGGGCCGATGTACCTTGGACTTAACTTCCCTTTCTTTCCAAACCTCATGACCTTCTTCTATGGAGATATGCGTAAAAACACCATGTCTCCGACTTTAAACTCAAGGTCTCGTCGACGATTATCTGCATAACTCTTCTGTCGACTTTGGGCTTCCTTGATATGCTGCTGAATGGTTTTCACCTTCTCCACCATTTCTTCGACCATTTCTGGTCCAAGCAGCTTACGTTCACCGACCTCATCCCAACATGCCAGTGTTCTACACCTTTTCCCATACAGGGATTCATATGGTGCCATTTGGATGCTCAAGTGGAAACTATTATTATAAGATAACTCAACTAGAGGAAGATGTTGATCCCATCCTCCTTTAAAGTCCATTGAGCACGCTCTCAACATATCCTCAAGTGTTTGGATAGTCCGCTCGGATTGGCCATCAGTTTGAGGATGATAGGCCGTACTGAAGTCCAGTTCAGTATTCAGAGCATGTTGAAGACTCTTCCAAAACTTAGAGGTAAATCTTTGATCTCGGTCAGACACAATAGATAGTGGTACTCCATGAAACCGTACCACTTCCATGATATATATCCGTGCCAGTTGATCCAAAGAGAAATCCTCTCGAATAGAAATGAAGTGTGCAGTCTTTGTAAGACGATCCACAATAACCCAGATTGCATTGTTGTTTTTGGATGTACTTGGAAGTCCAGTGACGAAGTCCATGGTGATGTTCTCCCATTTCCATTCTGGTATGGGCAATGGTTGCATCATCCCCTTAGACTTCGGCCTCTCTACCTTCACTTGCTGACACACCAGGCACTTTGATGTATAATCGGCGATCTCCTTCTTCATATTATCCCACCAAAAGTTTTCTCGGAGATCTCGATACATCTTTGTGCTCCCTGGGTGAATAGAGAAATTTGAACTATGTGCATCATCCAAAAGTTTCTTCTTCAGCTCAAAACTTGATGGGACACATAGTCTTTTCCCAAACCACACAATTCCTTCTTCATTAACATTAAACTCTGAGGATTTTCTCTTTTTGATAGCTTCAACTTTTTCTTGGATTCTCGCATCATCCTTTTGAGCATCCTTTAACCTTTCCAAAAGAGATGGTTGAGCAATCATTTGTTAAAGGATTGATGATGTTCCCTTCTTTATGATTCCCACGTCCATCTTCATAAAGTCTAAGAAGATTGGATCCTTCTCAATTCTCATCATTGATAGATTT
The DNA here is from genome assembly GCA_963277665.1 of Viscum album. NCBI lineage: Eukaryota > Viridiplantae > Streptophyta > Magnoliopsida > Santalales > Viscaceae > Viscum > Viscum album. The sequence goes on from OY728146.1 coordinate 1,792,074,692, forward strand.
GCTGGATCCTTTCTACTTAGGGCATCCGCCACCTTGTTCGCCTTCCCAGGGTGGTAATGTATTGAACAGTCATAATCCTTTATGAGCTCTATCCATCTTCTCTGGTGCATATTAAGCTCTTTCTGTGTGAATATATATTTAAGACTCTTGTGGTCAGTATATATCTCACAATTCTCTCCATAGAGATAATGCCGCCAGATTTTCAAGGCAAAGATCACCGCCGCCAACTCCAGATCATGCGTTGGATAGTTTCGCTCATGGATTTTCAACTATCTTGAGGCATAGGATATCACTTTATCATTCTGCATCAGCACACATCCTAAGCCCTTCTTCGAAGCATCACTGAATACCACAAAAAGCTCCCCACTTGTGGGTAAAGTGAGCACAGGTGCAGTGATAAGCCTCCTTTTCAACTCCTTGAAGCTTTCTTCGCATTCATCACTCCAAGCAAACTTTACTCCCTTTCGAGTTAGATTGGTAAGAGGGTTGGACAATCGTGTGAAGTTTCTCACAAATCGTCGATAATATCCAGCTAACCCCAAGAAGCTACGGATATCAGTTACCGATGTTGGCCTCGTCCATCCCTCAATTGCATCTGTTTTGGAGGGGTCCACAGATATCCCATTGCTTGTGATGATATGGCCCCAGAATGAGACCTCCTTCAACCAGAACTCACACTTGCTGTGCTTGGCATAGAGCTTCTCCTTGCGCAAAGTCTCCAGTACAGTTCTTAAATGCTCCTCATGGTCCTCCTTGGTTTTGGAGTATATTAGAATATCATCTATAAAGACTACCACGAATTTATCTAGGTAATATCTAAAGACTCTATTCATCAAGTCCATGAATATTTCTGGAGCATTGGTGAGTCCAAAAGGCATTACTATGAATTCATAGTGCCCGTACCTTGTACGAAAAGCAGTCTTGGGGATATCTTCCTTCTTCACCCTTACTTGATAATATCCCGACCGCAAGTCGACCTTTGAGAAGTATTGTGCTCCACGCAGCTGATCAAACAAGTCATCGATTCTTGGGATAGGATACTTGTTCTTTATCGTGATTTTGTTAAGTTCACGATAATCGATGCAAAGCCGCATTGACCCATTCTTCTTCTTGACGAAGAGGACTGGTGCACCCCATGGTGATGCACTTGGGCGTATAAACCCTTTATCCAGATTCTCGTGTAGTTGTTTCTTCAGTTATTCAAGCTCAACCACAGCCATTCTATATGGAGTCTTGGATATTGGTAGCGCCCCAGGTATAAGTTCAATTGAGAACCCAACATCTCTTCTTGGAGGAAGACCAGGAAGTTCCTTGGGAAATACTTCAGCGAATTCCCTCACAATAGGCATTTCTTCAAGGGTGGTTTCTTCCTTGGACTCAATCATCTGAGCCAGATATGTGTGCTCATAAGGCAGTAATATCCATGCTTGAGATGATGGAGCTAAAGGAGATTCATCTTCCTCCTGACACTTGTAAAGAATCGAGGGTCGATTCTCTATATGGAGTGTGATTTCCCTCTCCCGACAATTTATGTTGGCTCTATATAAGGAAAGCCAATCCATGCCAAGAATTGCATCAAATTCCACCAAAGGGAGTATAACGAGGTTCTCCGGGAAATTCAATCCACAGATTATAACAGGGGAGGACTTAAACTCATGGGATGCAATGATTGCCCCATTTTACGTACTCACCGACATCTTTACTTCCATGATTTGTGGTGGTGCAGGTATTGTTCTACTAAACTTTTGAGATATAAAAGAATGCGAAGAACCTGAATCAAAAAGTACGTTCGCTATTCTTGAATGAATAACTAGCGTACCTATCACCACTTCGTTGTCGGGGTTCACTTCGACAGAAGTGATGGAAAAAGCTCTTCCTTACTGTCTTGGAGGTTGTTGATTGCCTCCGATAACCCTTGGATTAGGGAACTGATTCGCAAAATGACCCGGTTCTTTTCATTTGAAGCATTGAACAACGCGTTGAGGTTCGAACGGAGCGTTCCTCTCCTCTGTCGTAGCCGCGAGTCCTTCTTGCTGACAGTTAACAGCTAGGTGCCCTTCTCTTCCACACTTGAAGCATTTTCTTGTCCCCCTAAGGCAATTTCCAGGGTGCTTCTTTCCACAATTTTGGCAAGTGGGGTGCTGGAATTTCTTAGCGTCGTTGGATTTATCCATCGGACCACCAGTATTGATGCCCAGCTTCCGCTTCTTGTCCCCATGATACCCCTGTGATTCTCCGATCTCCATTTCAACCTTGAGGGCACATCGGACAATTTCCTCATAGCTGTCGAAGTCACGGATCGCTAATGATTTCCGGAAGCTAGGCTTCAGCCCACCAAAGAAGCGGTCAACCTTGCATTCGGGGGTAACGACAAAGCCGGAAGCATATCGTGCAAGCCTTGTGAAGTTTGCCTCGTACGCTCCCACAGATTCCTCATCTTTCTACTTGAGGGAAAGGAAGTCCCTTTCCATCATAAGACGGAGGGTGCGTGGAAAATATTTATCGAAAAACATCTTCCGGAATACTTTCCATTCCAAAGCCTCGATCTCCTCCTCAGGCTTCGTATTTTTGATCAATTTCCTCCATTGATTAGGTTCACCCTCCATACGATAAGCCGCCAGGAGAACCTTCTCTTTTTCAGAGCATTGGAGGATGGAGAATATCTTTTCAATGGAGTTGATCCATTGTTCAGCAATCGTGGGATCGGATGATCCACTAAAAGTAGGAGGCCTTTGTCTCATGAAGCTTTCAATAGCGACTTGTTCTTTCTTAGGGGGGGTTGAACATTCCTCTTGACCAGTGTTTCTATTCAAAACTTGAGTTAGCTGAGAGAGAAGCGTGACAAGGTTCACGATTCCCGCTCCCATTGGATTGGGCATCTCATAAGTACAATCATCACACTGATCTTCACAACGGTTGTTAGCCCGAGTTCTCCTATTACCGGCCATTGGCTGGAATAAAAGGAACGTTGGGGGTAACAGATAAAGGGTAATCCAAAGACAAAAGTTGATGACTTATAAATAAACTTTAATCTCTTTAACTCATGAGTCTATAGGATTCAATCCAGGATTTTCATGATATTCCTTCTAACATATATCCTTAGGGGAATTTTTCCCTTAATAAGGGTTCATAATAAGATTGTGAATCTATCAAAAAATATCCCCTGGGAGTGTCGTAACCAAGAGTGCAGCAAGGCCCGTTGTCGTGCACCAGTCCCCGTTCGAGTCTAGCTCAAAGCGGTGTTTTCGGGTTTTACCCCTAGGATACATCTGTGCCAGAGCCGCCTCTACCTGCTCGTATCCAGACAGGGATGTATTTGTTTGATAAACCACTTACTTAGTATTTACCAAAACTTAGGGATGTTTTTATTATGATTAGTCTTGTATCTAAGGCTTTATTAGGGTTTCCTAATCCCAAAAATAACTAAACCTATCCTCTGATACCAACTATGACAACCCTGCTTTTTATTACAACTTAAACATTCTTTATTACATAAAACTTCACTTGATACAACAAAGAAGATCGAGAGGTTTAGTGTCTTTGGGGCTTAGGATCATTACATAAAAACTTTAAACTTGAAATACAACATCCTTATTGAAAACTTCCTTTACATGACCACTACATTCCTTCGTACTTAGCATTGCATGGGATAACCTGAGGACATGCATAAGAAAAGGGTGAGCTATAAAGCCCAGTAAGGGAGTACACAATGAATAACATGAGGAGTACAATACATTTTAGGCAATAGGCATATCAATAGAGCATAAGAGAGACCTGACATAAATGCATGATAAAGCATGATAATCATAACATGGAAATGTGGCAACAACACTTAACATTGAATTAGCATGATCCAAGGCTCATTGCACATGGAGCATGAGTAAACCCTCATTGCATTTGAAGCACGAGTAAACCCTCATTGCACTTGAATTAGCATGAGTCAACACTCATTGCACATGATGTATCATGATACTATACTTTACCCAATGCATTGGAGCGCTATAAAGGGAGCACCCTTCTTAAACATTTCATTTCATGCATAAGTGTGCCACATGGATCATAAAACATGGATTCATAAAACATAATCATTTCTTCCATGATAAAGGAATGTGGAATTCATACATGAAACTTTACAATCAATATATAAATGTGCATAATGGTGAATACCCTTGATGGAGAAATGGGCATGGTATTCACTACACAAAGACATTGGCTTAGAAAATCGGTGCGATTTCGGCAGCATAACGGCGTGACATAAGAATTCATAAAAAAAGTTGATGAGAGAGAAAGGGGTTCCTCATCATATTTACATGTAATGGACAGTAAGGAGGTCATATATATACATGTCCCAACAATCGAAATGTAATTTAGATTCATGATACAAAAGTATTGCTTGAATGTAAAAGAAGAGAGAGAAGTTCCTTTCAGAATTTCAGCATAGTAACAGGTGTACATGGGAGGCATTTAATGAGAGAGAAAGGGTTCTCCCATAATTAAAACAATAAGAGGGAAGTATGGGGGAGGTGAGAAACCATACCCCAACATTCATAATTGAAATAAAATGGGCAATACAATTTAAAGAAAATTGACAAAAAAGAGAAAGGAAGAAAAAACCCTTACTTGGAAGTGTGCTTCCAAAGGCTAGAGAGAGGCTTGTGAGAGGCTTCTTGGGAGCTTGGGGCACCTTGAGAGGATTCTAGAGAGAGTAGGGAAGAGGTTGGAAAAACTTCAAGGGATTTGGGTGAGGAGGAAGTGGGAGCTTGGGTGGGTTTATATAGGAAAGGTGAGAGAATTATTTATTATTTAGGTTTGGGACCCCTTGTATTAAAATAATCCAAACCACAAACCATCCCATGGTATTTGCCCATGGTTTCTGGAAAAGGAAGGAGGAAAACAATATTTTACAAGTCCAAGGTCCGAACTTATTAAAAAATTAGGGTTGCTTATGTGGAGGTGAGTCACACTCCCATGGAAATTAATTTAAAAAGGCAAAGTGTTGAATAAGTCTTGGGGGCTCCATTAATGCTTTGAGAAGTGAGTCAAACAAACCCAAAACCTCATTATTTTAATGATAAAACACATATTGGCCGAACATAAGGATTATGGTATTTTATTACATCACCATTGTGTCATTATGATGTCATAAAACACATTATATATTTAAATGGTATTTAATTTTTACCCAAAAATTTGACTATCTCAGAAAATTATGAAAAATTCACCGTTGGATAATTTCGTCGTCCTGATTCCAAAAATAATATTTATTTTATCTAAATAATTTTCTAAACATGTGAATTTCCACTTTTAAAATAAAAACCGACATTTATAAAAAAAATTCACGGGTTTTGACAGAAATGGCTTTCAAACCTTAATAAAAATTTTAATAGCATTCATAAAATTATAAGATCATTTATATTTAATAAAAATTAATTTAATATTAATAATAATATTTTATTAAAATATTATTTAATTCAAAAATCCTTTAATTTAACAAAATATAATTCTTAATTAAATAATAACAAAAAACACCGTTTGTACTTTAAAAACTAATTATAATGTATCAAAAATGACTAGAAATTATATTCATTATTATATACAAAAATAAAGTACATGAACATGGTTCTACTTATTTGTTACATAACCCCTTAAAATAGCCACATAAGACCTAAGGGTAAGGTGTGCGATGGTGACAGACTCTTGGGGTTGCTCGGATAACATCGCTCGAGTGGTAATCTCTATCAACTTCAATTTTTCCCGTAGACGATCACGTTCGAGCTGGAATTGATGAAGCTCAGCTTGGGCTTGGTCAAGGGAAAAGCCCAAAGACGCCACCTCCTTTCCGAGCTCCGACAAATGGGCTTCGTAAGAGGAAATTCTACTGGATGAGGCCATCGCTTCCTTTGTCTGAGTAGAAAATTGGTTCGTTAAAGACTTATATTTAAACTACCCAGATGATCACTGTTCAACAGCTATAAAAGTAACGGTCACAAATCTTAAAAAAAAAGAAGTTGATATCTTATAAAAACATTTTTCATAAAGAAACATTTAACTGGATCAAGAGGGATTTTCCATTAATGAAATTTTGGGTCGTTACATTACTCATACCCTACCAGCTCTAGAAAAATGTGCTACAAATTGTTGAATAATCCGACATAGTCTACCACTAACATGGTTCCCTGTATTATCCACATAAACTATAATTCCCTCCCCTTCATGAGGTTCTCGGGGTAAAATTGGTCGAGGAACTTCTCCTAGAAGTAATTCTATACCAATATATCCAACTTCTCATCCTATGCATAAATATCCAACATGTGCTTCACTGGTCCTTACAACACATTAGAAACCAAATTGAAACCCATATCTATAGGAGTCTCTAAATGGTCATGTATTTTTTTAGATGGACTTAATCCTATTGTCTACTACCTTAGGTACACCCTGTTTGGAAAACATAAAAATATGATGCTATTGGAACACCTATGTTAGATCAGATATATTCATCACAAATAAACAACGATATCTTTCCAAGAATTACATAACGAAATAAATGTTCGCATGGATCTATTCTATGTTCCCTTTAGGTGTAAATATTGGGTCCTCAAATCCCACACTTAGAGGATAATTTGCAGCCACATACTCCTGTCATCCCATCAATGGACGTCATCAACGTGGAATATCTCTACCATTCCAAACACACATCTTAATAAAATAACACAACATTAATACATTTTAACAATATAGATTAAGATAAGGCCATGACATTTCATAAATCATACCCAAACCTATATCTTGAACTTCAGAACTATCACTAATCCTAACCATCCCTCACATAGTCCAGGGATAACATAGGATAAAAAACATTTAAATTCAAAGTTTCCCATTATGAACCCATTTTATCAATTCATAAATCTCATATTTAGAATCGTTTAAATTTTTCAACTTATTAATAGTCCCCATTTTATTTTAAATTACTTAAATAAAGAAAGAAAATTCTCACCACCAACACACCTTAAACTTAATTGTCCATTCGTGAATAAAATGATGCATGCCATATAAATTCTTAAGTTCCCAGAGTGATGCATGTATACTAAAAACCCATACTATAATATTCTAGGACAAAAACCTCAGATACAACAACATCACAAAAAATGTGTATCACTCAAGGTGAAATAATATTCAACTACAGAAGAAAAAATCATGAAAAAAATTCCACATAGGGTACTTAGTCCCCCCCCCCACCTAAATTTTTTAGGTACTCCCATCAATGAGCTAATGACCAAGGCCATATCATACTAGAATTTTATATAAATTTCCCAAATATTAATAAAATTTAACGGGAAATAATACTTATATAATAACACATTGAAACGCTATGTCCTGTGTGTCACAAGTTGGTTCCCCATGCCGGTTCTCTTCATGACATCATGAATTCATCCTCATATGACAGTGGATTTTGACTAGTAGTGAGGGTCTAATATGTAATAAGGGGAGTCTATTCCCTCTTTATCAAAGTATCACAATAATAGATATCTATATTCAATATAACTAAGATATTAAACTAATAAATAATCAAATAAAGAACACATGAATAAATATAACATATAGAAAATGACCATAAGAAAAACTAGTAAAAATATCATTTCATTCTATTGTCAAGTGACTAATGGAAACCCATAATAAAGACACACTGGCGTCTCACAAGAATGATGCAAAATCAAGATAAGATCACTCATCCATGTACTATCCCGAATCCCAACTCATCTATCAAATAATGTTTTCATTCCCTTATCCTATCTTACAAACATGAATTCTATTTGGTACCAATCAATTTACCTCATTAGGGTGTGGGTACAAATCAGCATTCCCCCACCAATGGTGTCTAAATAAATATCCTATCTATAATAGTGTATGTAGTTTTATAAAGAATAATTATGAATAATAAATTATACCGGTCTTGTATTTGTTATTCTTCATCCAATCACATCATACCTGCATCCGCTCGTTATGGAGTATGAACCATATCATATAAGGGTATCACAATTCAATATTTTGTGGTATTTTTTATTCATTTATTCTAATTTCATTTTTGATACATTGGGAATCATTCCATGTAACAATATCTCAATAACAAGAAAAATATGTCCACTTCCAACATCTAGAGGGCCTAGAGCATCATTTAGGCCACCAATGGGTATTTGGGACATTGATCCCTAACTCAAAACATATTGTTCATATTCATGTATCAATGGCATAGAGAATCATTCTGGAACCCCTAGAATTATTCCCTAAACCACACCTCGTAGATCCATCACATAGTTCTGAATATATATATATATATATATATATATATATATATATATCAATGTTCAACATCATTAACCTTATCATAAATTATTCACATCATAGTGCACCGATACAACTACCAATAATAACCATGGTTCTTTAATTAAATGATTGGTGATAAAATGGGGAATTTCCCCATTAACCCACTTATCCAAATTTAATGAAAAATTAATTTACCATTCTTGGTTAATCTATTTAACACTTTAAATCCCATTATCAACCATAGAATAATGATTTATTTCAATGATAACAACCCATTATTCCACTTTTTAAAATTTCATAAATAATAAATTTAATGATATTGGAACACACCCATGTTTTTGCTTCTTGTTTGGCATCATAGTCTCTAACATGTATAACAGGAATTGTGAAGGATTTCCCAATTTCGATGATTTAAATTCTAATTTTTGAGAAAAATGTAATTTCACAATGTGGAAACACTAAAAAACAATTACATACACAAGATTATAATTAGTGCTATATATGACATCAATAAGACTATATAAATCAATATTTTTAATGAATTATCACCAAATATTAACCCTCCATTCGATATAGAACAATCAAGTTCACTACAGGGAGGGAGATATAGGATCAAAACCTATGATCGATATCAAGTGAAACGAGATCAATTAAAGACTATATCTAAACTGTCAACTATAGAGGAATTCAACCCTCTTCAAATGGGATGAAAGATAAGTGAGGGATTGAAAGAGGTACCAAAAATAAGAAAGAAAATCAGTTACCATAGGGCTAATTTTATTTTAATGGACTTTCAATTTACAAAGGAACAAGTATTAGGAGCCACAAAACCCTCTTTGGATCCCCTTATAAATATAGAAATCTTATTTGGATGATTTGGGTTATTTAGTGGCATAAATGGGGATCTATATATTTTTAGTTTAATTTTCATGGAAATATATAATTGTGTGCATGTTTTTTTGGACGCACAAAAAAGTTAAAAAATAATTAACCCTAACTATATGCCCATGCTCTTTGGTGCCAACTATTTTTCCCTGGTAGTAACATGGTTTTATAAATATTGATATAACCCAATAATCCCCCTCTTTCTACAGGTTCTTTGTTTGGGGAGGTTGATCATATGGTTTTTTCAATCCATTTATCCCCTTCATATGGCCTATAATGGGCTGTATGATTTCCTGTGTAAAACTACATTGTTTCCTCCAATAAAGCACCAACTATGCATTTCCCCATAGAATTCCTAAATTATCAAAATTCACCCAAAACAAACCTAAAGAATGAACCAACAAATATATTATAAAAAATAGTATAGGAATACCTAAAAATGAGTTTGAGACACCTCTATAATTGATAGGATCTTACCAAAATATTATAGAATTTTTTTGAGGTAATATCTTTGTTTATTACAAATGTTTCTCAAAATACTGTTCCACTAGGTTTTACTATAACCTAATATTATACAAATTTTAATTACCCTAATATTGGTCACCCAAAATATAATGTTTTTATTACATGTTTATTATATGACATGAGATTATATAACCAATATCAAGAGTATATAGTCATTAAGATACTAGAAACATAATAATTACATTAAACCATCAAAATGTCACCCCATTTGAGTAAAAATAAATATTCCTTAATGTTATCCAAATATCAATTGAATCAAAATATCCTAATTCATTTCTTGGGTAAATGGAAAACATAATAAAAGGTTAATCTCAGATGTTATTTATGATATAATGTATAAAAGATTACATTTCATAGTAATGTTATAATAAATCTTGTAGGAAGAGATAAATAATTTATTTTGTATCAATAAATACTTAAGCATGGCACAATACATGGATAAAATTAAATGAAATCATAATAATGAAAGTCATGGTAATGCCTAATGTTTGACATCATGCACATATAGTTTGGTCATAGTAACAAAGAATAATTCATAAATGGTAAAGAGAAACCCATTACCTATCATATTTATACCATTAGACCTAAAAGTTCACTAAGGGGCTATAAAATTTTCCGACCCACCTATCACATAGAATATGAACATATTTCCCAATATATTATAAAACACATATTCAATAAATATAATAATGTTTAGTAATTTAGTATTTATAAATATTTTTCATAATTATACATTGATTATTATCTTATAAGATTTTCTTATATGGAACAAAGTATAATAATATAATTTCATTCTATTTCAACAATAAATGAATTAATAAAGTTATCTAGGTGAATTACCATAAAATACAAATGAAAATTAGAGATTCACCATGTTTTAATGAGTATGCATACCAAGTAAAGAATATAGAACCATAGTTTTCTGGTACTTATAAATATTTAAATGATCAATGTGTTTGGAAAATAAAATTATTCTATTTGAAATAGTAGAAGACTATATAAATTAAGGATAAATCCCCTCTAAAAATTAGGAATAATTAGTCATATAAATTTGACATGAATTAGGTACATAAAATTTTTCTTCTTGAGAAACCTCCTAATCAGTGTGTATTGATCACCAAAGGTGAATTTGTGCCTATATTTAGTTTAATTAACATAGGACCCTATAAAGTTTACCTATGATACATCAGAGTCATATTATATTAGATAACATCCCATTTAAAAATAATTTATCTATAATATATGAAATACAAGGAATTCATATGCAGTTTTTACTAGGGAATAATATAGAATTTCATACCACTTAGTAGAATAATTCCCATACAACAGCTTGTGACCATAATATAATCTGAGTGAAATAATTTGTCACATGGATTTAATATCATAAGGATATTATATAATATTATATAATTATAATATTTAAATAATAACATGAAAATTGAAAATGATGAAAAAATGGAAATGTTAATAGGAATTGAAATGGGAATGAAAAAAGACACATACCTCTCTTGAGTCTCTAAACCAAGTGTTGAAACAAATAACCAGCCCAAATAGTCACGATTGAAGATATTGACATGATTTGGAATCCTTTTGAGTGATATAAATAAGAAATCTATAACATTTTAAAGAGAATTTAAATGAGGGTGTGGGTATTTATATGTCTGGTGGGTAGAAATACATGAATTAAATTATCGGATATTATATTTTTTTCTATTATCTCAAATGATCCAATACTCACTATAGTTACCCATTACCTCCCCTAATGATCAATTTCAATGGTAATTAATAAATTTAGGCATAGTGTTCTACCTTTTCTGTGTTTATTAATTCTTAAATATATATATATATATATATAGTTTCATTTTCACTATAAATCACCATTTTTTACCCTATTGTATTATATTAAAAATAAATTCCAAATTTCATCCCTTAGCTAATTTGGAAATCCAGATACCAAATATAAAATCTATTTTATCAAATACATCATCAAAATTTGAAAATATTAACATTTATAAAAGGATGATATATATGACAAAAATGAAATATTTTGAGAGAAAAAATTTATAATTTATAATGAAGTTATAAATGAAAACTACTTAAAATATATATAGATTAAACTATATTTCATTAGAATTTTTTTTTATAGAGTGAAATGGTGGAACATTCATTGGTTGTATTGGAAAAAATTGATCTGGTAGTGATTTCCACTAACATGAAGTTCTCTTTTAGACAATTTCACTCGAACCACAATAATTGAATTTTCACTTCAGCTTGATCAAGGTAGAACCATAGTGATGTTTCCACCTTCCCGAGATCATAAAAATGAACATTATAAGTTATGTTTATACTTTTTACATCCATTATATATCCCTTTTATTACACTTGAATCTCATCATTACCCTTAATATACAATAATTCAAATAGTCACTATATAATATTAATATCCCCAACATTTATAATGATAAATGTTTATATAATGAACATTTTTAATTTTAACTCAAACAGATTCATTCAACCAAATAAAACACTTAATTATTACCCCCTTTAGTTAGTTAATTTTTTTAATTCTATAACTTGTGTTATTTTTTGTTTGTACTATAATTTTTATATACGTGATGATTATTAGATAATACAAGAAATGGGGTGTTGAAATTTTATGTGAATTGCTCATTTTTTTCTATTATTGGTTCTTATATATATATATTAATAAATTTTTATCATTTTTTAAATTCATTATTTATAATAAAATATGTTTACTTATTATTGTAATTTACTAGGTATTATAGAGAGTGTAGTGATCAAAACATGGTAGTTGGTCATTTCCTTTACTGATGTGTCCAAAAGCTCAATTATGTTCTGAGTTGATTTTTTGTTTAACTATGTTTTAAATATGCGAGGTAAGGTTTCTTATTAGCTATCATATCATAAATTACTAGACTAATATTCTTATTTCTGATGTCTATTTATATTTTTCCATACAAATAATATATATTATGGTATTTTAGATGAACCATGAAATTAGTTACTGATTGATATTTCTTGCTCGCACTATGCATAGGAACATTGGTGTGAATGAATATATCCATGATTTCATTTTAGGTGATTGGTCATATGTTTGGTCTGCATACAGAATATTAAAGTATATTTTGGATACTTTCCTAGTGAGGGACTTGGTTTTCATATTTTATTTCTCCTTATGTAATATGTTCTACTTCTTATTTTATTATATAATATCATTGGGTGATGAATTTTGATTATGATTATCATTATCATTTATAATATTAATATTGCGAATTATTTGTGGTATATTATTCACAATAAATCCTTCTACCATCTCTATTTTTATAGTGATTTCGTTAGTTAAAACACAATAAATTTTATTATACTATGAGTATAGAAACTTTGTGTTAATTTTAATCTCTCACATTGAATCTTATGATTCTAAAAAACAGGGAGTCATGGATATGGATTCTTAGTTACCGTAGTGTGGAACAACTGATGTTTTATGAGTCTATATGTTATAAAATAGTTTCATATCATTTCCTTAATTTCTCTATTACTTGGGAGTTTTTTATATGGAAGTTGGGCTAGTAATTCCATATGATATAAATTTCACTTGTGCATCAAAAAAATATGTGGTAGAATACAAAGATACAAATGGTATTCAATTCTTATTCATTCTTTCATTTATTCTAATTGGGTTGTTTATAAATCATCATATTTTGGATGAAATTGTTAATTCTATTATTACTATTTCCATAGGGTTCAAATTGTAGTTGATGTGATGAATAATACTTGGTATGTTGTGATACCTTGATATGTGTATCACTTAGTGTCTATGGAAAATTAATTTCAATGTGGAAAATGATTTTGGGAAAATGTTTAAATGAAAAAAAAATGTCAGGAAATGTTTGGGAGAGAGGATCAAATTAATTAAAGAATCAACAATAACAAACATTTTTTCTAAAAAAAATATTATTTTAACCTTGATTTATTAAGATCATGTGTATAATTTCTTGTTTTCTTTTTTTTATACAATTTTATTTTGATTCATGGTTGATGAAATCCCTATTATAGGTATATATATGGTATAAGATACTTTATATCAGGATAAGGGATGAGTTTCATGTATGGGTTGAGTAATGTGAGAGGTTTTATTCGATAAAATACACTTCAATTTTTTTAGAGGTTTGATGTTGTTCATGTGATATTATAGTATGTTCTTCTTGATGTTGTGATTAAAGTTAGTCCCATAGTGAGGTGTGTGGTTGGGTCGGATTTGTGGTTGATTATGTCTGGATAGTGTCCATTTCGTGTTGACATAATTCAAAAGGATTATTAAGGAGATGATGATAATAAAATAGTTGTACTCTCATTTTTGGAAGTGACACTCAATTTGTGGGACACTGAGTTCTATGTTTTTAGTTTTTTCATTAGTTTTATTTGTATAAGAACGATAGTGTTTGTTGGGGAGAGCTGTAGTAACTACCCAAAATTTTTTTAATGAAAAATCCTCTTATAATAATTAAATGACTCATTATGTAAAATGGTTATATAACATATGATGTTCATGGGTTTTATAATTTTAGATTTTAAAATACCATTAATAATTGTGAATGTTGATAATATAGTCATTGAACAGTGATCACATGATTAGTATAAATATAATTCTTTAAAAAATCCAATTTACTCAGACAAAGTTAGAAATAGCCTCATCCAGTAGAATTTCTCTATACGAAGCCCATTTTTCAGATCTCAGAAATGAGGAGGCATCGCTAGGCTTCTCTCTTGACCAATCCTAAGCCGAGCTTCAACACGTTAAGCTTGAGCAGAACCTCCTACAGGATAAGTGGAAGTTAATAAAGATTACCACCCGAGTGATGTTATCTAATCCACCTCAATAGTTTGTCACCATCGCACACCTTACCCTTCAGTATTATGTGGGTGTTACAAGGGGTTATGTAATAAGATAATATTTCTATTATAATGTACACTATTTTTTTATAAAGAATATACATTTGATTTATTATTTATACTTTGTTAAAAGTTTTTTTAAGAACAAATAGTATTTTTAGTTAATATTAAATTATGAAATATTTTTTGATGAATTAATGGATTTTTTAATAAAATAAAATTTTAATAAAATATTACTACTATTTTACTTTGAATTAAATATATATTATCATGTAATTTTTATAAATACAATTGTATTTTTTATTTTTGTTTGAAAACTGTTTTTGTCAAAACCCATGAATTATTGATAAATTCCAGTTTTTATTTTAAAATTATAAATTCACATATTTAGAAAATCATTTAGATAAAAATAATATTATTTTTGGAATCATAATATCTAAATTATCGAACGGTGAAGTATTAATAATTTTTTGAGATAGTCAAAATTTTGGGTAAAAATTAAATAACATTTAAATATATAACATTTTTTATGACCTCATAATGACCCAAGAGTGATATAATAAAGAACTATAAACCTTATTTTAGGCTAATATATATTTTACCATTTAAATAATGTGAATTTTGTATTGTTTGATTTATTTTCCAAAGCTCTAGTGGACCCTCCAAGACTTATAATTCATTTTATTTTTTTTAAATGATTTCCTTGGGAATATGACTCACCTCTCAAACCATTGGGATCATACTTCCAAGTAAGGTATTTCTTCCTTTCTCATTTTGTCCGAATTTCATTATGATTTTGTTCCCTATTATTTTCAATTAAAAATGTGGGGTTTTTGTTTATTACATTCATCATAATTACCCCATTATGTTTTAATTATGAGATGCCCCTTTCTCTATAACGACCCATACTTTACATAAATTTTTAGTACTTCAAAATTGAATTAAACTTATTACAAAATATAAAAAAAAAGAAAGGACCATATAGGTATAGTGTCTTTAGAAACTGGGAAACATAAACAACTGGTTCATAAAGCATCTTCATTGTCTCCCATTTATTTCATCATATCTAGAGACCCTTTTTGGCATATCCTACTTTATAACCTTCTTCCTGACCTGCGGAAAGAAAACATACGAAAGGGTGAGTTCAAATGCTCAATAAGGGTAAACAAAAAAATATCAATCACATCGTATTCATAAGAACATAACATTTTAGAAATCATAAACTGCAAAAGAGATCATAATTTTATAACATGGAATAAATCATAGTAGTGAAATATAATCCAAATAATCATAACTTTTAACATGAAACTTTGTGGCATACACACATAATAATATAGAATCATTTCATAGTAGTCAAGACTCCTTGCTAATACTATCTTAGCAGACAAAGTCCATTTTTGAACTGAGTTCACTCCTCGTTTCAGTCCTGTATCATTGAACCCGTTTAACCTGCCGTTCCAGCCATGTTGATCTCATGAGATATAAATCTTTACCCAATGCATTGGAGGGAGATATAGGTCCCACCAATCTCAGAATGATAACATTCTTATGTGTTCCACAAAATCATAAATCATACATCATTTCATAACCCATGTAATAAAAATGGGATTCTTAAACATCGTGATATCATAAAACAATTCATATAATATAAAGGAATTCATAAAAATAATTCCATCCCAACATAATAAAATCAATGTAATTATTGGGATAGAATCATAACCCTATATTATCTTAGATGGAAAATAATTTTGATAAAACACTTGAATTCCATTCTTGAGGAAAATATCCTTTCTACTTCAAAAACATTTTTCCTTTCTTAACATATCATATAATTTTAAACTAAATAATTTGATTAAAAATAAACTTGAAAAATTATAAAGGAAGCTTCTTGGAAATAATGTTTTAAAAATCCATTCATGCCGTATAAGTTATGAAAACATTCTTCTCGTACTTTTTTCGGAAAAGTCAAAAAGTACCTCGTACAAAAAACGACAAAAGATTCCTTTCATATATTTTACAAAAAACTCACCAAAGGGTAAAATTGGATATAAACAATTGTATAAGGATATAAATATTACATATTTAGGAAACATGGATGTGGATGATAAATATTCCCTAGTAAATTCTGAATTATAAACAGTCTCGGATAAAAATGAGATTGCGAGATTTTCCCTTACCTTAGGTCTGATTTGATTTGTAAGTGTCCGAACCTCCAGTATAATGATTTAAATAATGTTATTGACATATTCCAGAATCATACTTATTTTTATGATATCATATATGATCATATTCTTATCTTCTTATTAGAAATATTCCATTGCTACTTGTTATTCGGGTGTTTATTACTTTTTGTTCTTATGCGTGTTTTGTCGAATAAATTCTTATTCTTGTATTTAGGTTATAGATACCTCATTTAAAGAATTGTATTAGTGTAATATATATCATATTTATTCATTAAATTCATTTATATAATCATTATGCAATGAATATTATGTAGAACGAGTCGTATCACATTGTGGAGATGGTATTCCGTACGTACGCACGAGTGATGATATCGGTCCCATGATTGTGGAATTTTATTGGAGTGTATGTATACTATTTCAGAATCAATATAAATTTAAAATAATAATATATAGTCATTATTTACACCATTATAACCGTCCATGTAAGGTATTGGTGGAAAATAGATTACACCACGACGAGGAGACGGTGTTCTGTAAGTACACACGCGTGGTGATTTTGTTTTCCGTAGGATGGATAGATGGTGAAATAAGGATGTTTCATACTTATAATAACATATCGGTATAAGAGTGATACTGATGTTATTACTTCATAATTAAACAACTGAAGAAGAATAAGTGGCAGAAGAAATAAAGTTGAATGAATTGGTAACATACATTAGCTCTTCCTTGAAGCGCCTCTTTGAGACCTCCTCTTAGGGCACTAACATTGGTCATTGAAGAATACCCGGACCTCTAGGATGTTTCTAGTGAAGTGGAGAAGATAATTTGGCAGTGGATGTCCAATCTTTATGGCTCAAAGTGTTGTGAGTAATAGAGGGAGGAGGAGCCCTTTTATAAGGGAGGAGAGGGGCACCATTGGAAAAACTAAATATATTATTTTATTATAAATTCATATTTGGTTTTTAATAGCTACAAATTGATTTAATTAGAAGATAAGGTGGGTATGGGTCAAAATCATCTCATCCAATAGAATTTATACATGTTTAGGAATCTATTTTAACCTTATCATTTATATTTAACTTTAAGTTAAATAATTTTACTTTTACCATGACTTCTTGTTTTCTTACACTATAAGGATAATAAACTTACTATAAAAAGCAAAATGAACCCCAAGTTGTTTATTATTAATATATATAACATTATCTAAGTCATTTTGCTGATTCTTATATTTTTAGGAATAAAATAACAATTAATAATATAATATTTGTTTTAAAAACTATTTTATGTCAATTTTGACACTATTTGGCAATTGATTTTTTTGAAAATCAAAACAGAAAGATTAGTTCTCAAAAAGTTAATAAAATAAATAATAACATGTCATATTAACATATAAAATTATTTTAATCCATAAAAAGTCTCAAATTACATTTATTTGGGTATTTATAACATCGATTATGTCAATATTTCTTTAATAATATAATTACTGCATCATCATTGTGTCAAAAATAAATTAAATAATTTAATGTCTAAAAATTAAAAATAAAATACCATTATGTAGGAAATCATTTTATATTTCTAATGAATATTTATAGTCTAATTTATCTTATGTATAACCCTATATTAAAAATTATTTAGTTATTAAACATTGATTTTAACTATTTTAAACCTTCTTTAAATAAATTAATAATAAATGTTCTAATCTAATCCAAGTTGTCTTAAATGGTCATATTTTATTTCTAAGGTTGTTTTTTGTCGAATTAAACTTATCCAAT
Organism: Viscum album; assembly: GCA_963277665.1. Taxonomy (NCBI): domain Eukaryota; kingdom Viridiplantae; phylum Streptophyta; class Magnoliopsida; order Santalales; family Viscaceae; genus Viscum; species Viscum album. Next base: position 1,792,093,293 of record OY728146.1, read on the forward strand.
AGAATTAGTACATGTGTTAGGGTATTAATAATAACACTTTTACCCTTAATTTCCCTATTTATTTTTAACCATGGTAAAAAAAGTAAAAAGTTACTATTCCCCAAAAATTAGTTTCCTCTCATTGAACCACATTTTAGTCCTTGATATTAACTGTGTCTCTCGTATTTGTGAAATTCCACTCACATAAGCGGGAAAATTATGTTTTATGTAAATTTTTAAATTCTTCTAGGAGGTGGGTAAAAGAGGGTGAAAAGTTCGATAAAAATTTTATATATCAAAATTTATTATAAAATGACTCCAATGAATTGAATTAAACTTATATAGGTATTATGCATCAATTTTGACCTAAAATAAATTTAAATAAAATAAATAATTATTTAAATAAAAAATCGGTTTTTAAATAGTATCATAGTGTTTTCACTATTCATCAAAATTTGAAAGTTTTCAGAAAAATACCAAAATTTCACCCTAGGCTAATTTCTATATTCTAAATCCAAAAATATAGTCCATTTTGAAAAATAATATTTACAAAATTTAAAAAATTGGGTATTAATATTCATAACGGCTAGTTTTAATACTATTTTAATATCATATCATTGTTTAGTGAAACTCAGTATTGCGTATAATGCAAGCTATCAAGGAAGGCTGCAGTTGCATGTAAAGAAATCCAATCTAGTGTTGTGTGTAGTGAAAATTCCTTTGATGATTTATATAACATAAAAATAAAATATTTCTCATAAAAGTCTCTGGTGTTACATTCTACCCCCCTTAAAATGAATTTTTCCCTTGAAATTCATCACTTTGTAACAAACAGATGAGGATACCTCTCCCTCATCATATCCTCGAGCTTCCATGTAGCTTCTTCTAATTGGTGGTTCCTCGATAAAACTCTCACCAAGCGAGTGGTATTGTTCTGTAGGACTTTTTTTCTACGATCTAGAATCTCTATCGGCTATTCTTCATAAGAAAGATCTTTCTCCAGTGGTAAAACTTCTGAGCTGAGTACATGTGAAGGATGAGGTATGTAAATTCTCAGGAGAGATACATGGAACACATAATGAACTTGGAAGAAATTTGGTCGAAGAGACAATCTATAAGCTACCATCCCAACACGATCCAGAATTTCAAAAGGAGTGATATATCTAGGGCTAAACATTCCCTTCTTTCAAAATCTCATGACCCTCTTCCACGGAGATATTTGTAAGAACACTCTATCACCCACTTTAAACTCTAGGTCTTTTCTTCGGTTATCGGCATAACTTTTTTGTCGACTCTAAGCTGCTCTAATGTGTTTTTGAATAGATCTAACCCTTTCTGCCATCTCATCAACAAAGTCAGGTCCTAATAGCTTTCTTTCCCCAACTCCATCCCAGCAAGTTGGAGTCCTGCATTTCTTTCCATAGAGAGCTTCATAAGGAGCCATCTGAATACTGGAGTGAAATATATTATTATAAGAAAATTCCACCAAAGGTAGGTGTTGATCCCAACCACCTTTGAAATCCATGGATCAAGATCTTAACATATCTTCTAGAGTTTGAATTGTCCTCTCAGACTGACTGTCTGTCTGAGGATGATAAGCAGTGCTGAAACTGAACTCTATATCTAGAGTATGCTGAAGACTTCGCCAGAACTTTGAGGTACACCTCAGATCCCAATCAGATATAATGGAAAGTGGTACTCCATGAAATCTTACCACCTTTTTTACATATATCATGGCAAGTTGATCCAGAGATAAATCCTCTCTTATAGCAATGAAGTGTGCCAACTTTGTAAGATGATCAACTATGAACCAGATAGCATTATTGCCTTTGGATGTTTTAGGAAGTCCAGTGAAAAAGTCCATAGTGATGTTTTCCCATTTCCAGTATAGAATGGGTAATGGTTGTAACATCCCCTTAGACTTTTGTCTCCCAGCGTTAACTTCCTGACAAACCAAGCATCGGGAGACATATTCAGAAACATCTCTTTTCATGCCATACCACTAGAAGTACTCTTTTAGGTCTCTATACATCTTCGTGCTTCCAGGAAGAATAGAGAATGAAGAACTATGAGCCTCATCCAACAGCTCCTTCTTTAATTCTGGGATGGGAGGAACACAAACCCGATTCCTGAACTTTATTATCCCATCACAATCAAGGTTGAATTCAGGAACATTTCTCACCTTCTTTTGTAACTCTACATCTTCTTTCTACGCCTCTTTAATCTTCACATGTATAGATGGTTTAACATTCAATTGAGAAAGATAAAACTTTCCCCCTTACATTATAATTCCATGATCCATCCTTTGTAAATCCATAAATATTGGATCTTTTGTGATCCTCATCATGGATAAGCTAGCATGGTCTTGTCGACTTAATGCATCTGCCACCTTGTTTGCTTTACCAGGGTGGTAATGAATTGAGAAGTCGCAATCCTTAATCAGCTCCAACCAACTTTTTTGGTGTATATTCATCTCCTTTTGTGTGAAAATATACTTTAAACTTTTATGATCAGTATAAATTTCACACCATTCCCCATAAAGATAATGCCTCTAAATCTTTAATGCAATGATTACCGCAGCTAACTCCAAATCATGAGTTGGATAATTTTTCACATGGATTTTCAACTATCATGAGGCAAAAGCTATCACGATATCATTTTTCATAAGAACACAGCCCAACCCCTTCTTGGATGCATCACTGTAGATCACAAACCTTTCTCCAATAAAAGGAAGCGTGAGTGCAGGTGCACTGGATAACCTTCTTTTCAACTCCTTGAATTTCTCTTCACATTCCTTCGTCCAAACAATCTTAACTCCTTTCTGAGTCAACATGGTGAGTGGATTAGATAATCGTGAAAAATCATTCACAAAACGTCGATAATATCCAGCCAAACCAAGAAAACTTCGGATCTCGGTTACTGTTGTTGGTCTCGACCATCTTTCGATAACCTCTGTTTTTACTGGATCCATAGATATCCCCTCATTTGAGATTATGTGACCCAAAAATGAAACTTTTTGAACCCAAAATTCACACTTGGTAAATTTTTCATAAAGCTTATCTTTTCTCAGGGTCCTCAATATAATTCTCAAGTGATATTCATGTTCTTCCTTTCACTTTGAATATAAAAGATTATCGTCTATAAAGACTACCACAAACTGATCAAGATATTCTCTAAAGACTCTATTCATTAGATCGATGAAGATAACAGGGGCATTAGTAAGACCAAATGGCATCACTATAACGTCATAGTGTCCATACCTTTTACGGAAAGCCGTATTTGGTATATCCTCCATTTTTTACCTTTAATTGATGATACCCTAAATGAAGATCAATCTTGGAAAAGTATTGAGCTCCGCGTAGTTGGTCAAATAAGTCATCAATGTGTGGGAGAGGATATTTGTTCTTGATAGTGATCTTGTTATGTTCTCGATAATCAATGCAGAGTCTCATTGATCCATCTGTCTTTTTAACAAATAGAACAGGTGCTCCCAAAGGTGATGCACTAGGGAGTATGAATCCCTTATCAAGATTCTCTTGGATTTGCTTCTTCAATTACTACATCTCAATTGGGTCCATTCTATAAGGTGTCTTCAAAATAGTAAAAGGACTCGGTACGAGTTCAATTGAAAACTCTACTTCACGATTTGGTGGAAGACCCGGCAATTTCTCTGGAAAAACATCGTCAAACTCCCGTACAAATGGAATATTCATAATCATGAGTTTCTCACCAACAATTTGAGATAAATAACCTTCATTTAGTGGAATCAAGAACCATAAGATGGAAGAAATTTACACTATGAGGTTATGTTCATCCTTGCATCGATAGTCGATCATAGATTGATCTAGAATATGAAATGTGACTTCCCTTCTTTGGAAATTGATAAGAGATCTATATAAAGAAAGCCAATCCATGCCAAGAACCACATCAAATTCTACTATAGGAAGGATCACAAGATTTTTAGGAAGCACTTTACCTCAAACTTCAATCGGAGAAGAATTATAAACTTTTGATGCAACTATTGTGCCATTAGGAGTTGTCACAGCCAACTCAACATATAATTGTTGAGGTAATATGGAGATAGCATTAGAAAATTCTTCAGAAATAAAAGAGTGGGTGGATCCAGAATCAAATAAAACATTTTCTACTTTAGATTGGATGGTAAGTGTACCTTTCACCACTTCATTATCGTACTCCACAGCACGGATAGAAATTCCATGTGAATTTCCATTGTCTTTATCCTTAAGAGTTTGTTGAAGTTAATCATCATCATCAACCCTTGGATTAGGGCATTGATTTGCATAATGCCTCATTTCCTTTCACTTGAAACATTGAAGGGTAGTAGGTTCATTTTGCGTATCCTTTCCTTTGTTTGCATCATTAGACATTTTCTTCCCATTATTTCGACATTCAATTGCCCGATGACCTTCTTTTCTGCACTTATAACATTTGCTTGTCCCCTTAAGACAATTTCCTCCATGTTTCATTCCACACTTTGAGCACAAGGGAAAGCTCATATTCTTTTCAGTGTGCTCTTTAGATTTTCCTTTGAATTCCATTTCCTCTTCTTATCACAACCATATGACTGATGGGTTACTCTAATCTCCATCTCAACTTTGAGAGCACATCGATCGATTTCCTCATAGCTATTGAAGTCCCTTATATCTAATGCCCTTCTAAGACACCGTTTTAAGCCACTAAAGAATCGATCGATCTTACTCTTGTGTTGGATAATAATAACAGAAGCGTACCTTACAAGTCTTGTAAAATTTTCTTCATTGGTACCAACAGATTCATCATCCATTAGCTTTAGTTCAAGAAACACCTTCTCCATCTTTTTTCAAAGAATAGGAGGGAAGTACTTATTGAAAAATAAGTTTTTTAACTCGTCCCATTCCATGGACTCAATTTAATCCCTTTGCCTTGTATTCTTAATAAGAGTCCACCATTTATCTTCATCACCTTCCAAACGATACACTACAAAGATGACTTTATCATGTTCAGAACATTGAAGAACTGAAAAATAATTTCGGTAGTATTGATCCATTGTTCAACATATAATGGATCAGTAGACCCGCTGAATGAGGTTGGACGCTACCTCATTAAGAATTCAACAGAATTTTTCTCCTTCCTTTTCTCATTTGGAAGTCATGCATGATTCATAGCATGATAATGTTGTGTGAGAATGGCTACAAAATTTTTCATTCCAGATCCCATAAAATTTTGTTGCTCAGGGGTACAATCATTGCATTGCCTGTCAGATTCCACATTAACACGGTTCCTTCGGGTTCCAGCCATTGACTAAAACCAAGAAGAATAGTATGAGAAACACTAATTATAATAGAAAAAACACATAATCAAGAATAATATTTTACACATAAGGTCTTATCATAGGTTCTTCATGGCCATTTTTAAAACACTAATATTGTGTTCTAGGCTTAGACTTATCCTTAGGGTTCTTACTAAGGCTTTCACAACCTAGTTTCTAAAGGTTGACTATACCTTTCCTCTGATACCAACTATAACGACCCATACTTTACATACATTGTTAGCACTTCAAAATTGAATTACACTTATTACAACATATAAAAAAACCAAGAAAGGACTGTATAGGTATAGTGTCTTTAAAAACTGGGAAACATAAACAACTGGTTCATAAACCATCTACACTGTCTCCCATTTATTTCATCATATCTAGAGTCCCTTTATAAATATCCTACTTTATAACCTTCTTCCTGACCTGGGGAAAGAAAACATACTACAGGTTGAGTTCAAATGCTTAGTAAGGGTAAACAAAAGAAATATCAATCACATCATATTCATAAGAACATAAAATTTTGGAAATATTAACCTACAAAAGAGATCATAATTTTATAACATGGAATAAATCATAGTAGTGAAATGTAATCGAAATAATCTTAACTTAAAAAATGAAACACTGTGATATACACATATAATAATATAGAATCATTTCTTAGTAGTCAAGACTCATTACCAAGACTATCTTAGCGGACAAAGTCCATTTTTGAACCGAGTTCACTCCTCGTTTCAGTCCTGTTTCACTGAACCGGTTTAACTTGTTGTTCCAGCCATGTCTATCTCATGAGATATAAATCTTTTCCCAATGAATTGGAGGGAGATATAGCTCCCACCCATATAATAATGATAACATTCTTGTGTGTGCCAGAAAATCATAAATCATACATCATTGCATAACCCATGTAATAAAAATGGGATTCTTAAAGATCGTGACATCATAAAACAATTCATATAGGATAAAGGAATTCATAAAAATAATTACATCACAATATAATCAAATCAATGTAATAATTGGGATAGAAATAGAACCCTATATTATCTTAGATGGAAAATAATTTTGATAAAACACTTGAATTCCATTCTTGAGGGAAATATCCTTTCTACTTCAAAAACATTTGTCCTTTATTAACATGTCATAAAATTTTAAACTAAAATAAGTTGATTAAAAATAAACTTGAAAACTTGTAATGGAAGCTTCTTGAAAATAATGTGTTAAAAATCCATTCATGATGTATAAGTTAAAAAAACATTCTTCTCGTAGTTTTGTCGGAAAAGTCAAAAAGTACCTCGTACAAAAAATGACAAAAGATTCATTTCATATATTTTACTAAAAACTCACCGAAGGGTAAAATTGGAAATGAAAAATTGTATAACGATATAAATATTAAATATTTAGGAAACATGGATTTGGATGATAAATATTCCCTTGTAAATTCTGAAGTATAAATAATCTCGGATAAAAATGAAATTGTGAGATTTTCCCTTACCTTAAGTCCGATTTGCTTCATAAGTGTCTGAACCTCCTATATAATGATTTAAATAATGTTATTGACTTATTATAGAATCATTTTTATTTTTATGATATCATATATGGTCATATTAGTAGGTTCTTATTAGTAATATTTCATTGCTACTTATTATTCGGGTGTTTATTACTTTTTGTTCTTCTTCGTGTTTTGTCGAATAAATTCTTATTCTACTCTTTAGGATATAGATACCTCATTTCCATAATGGTATTAGTGTAATATATATCATATTTATTCATTAAATTCATTTATATAATCATTATTCTATGATGATCATGTAGAACGAGTCGCATCACATCATGGAGACGGTATTTCGTACATACGCACGAGCGATGATATCATTCCCATGAACGTGGAATTGTATTGGAGTGTATGTATACTATTTAAGAATCAATATAAATTTAAAATAATCATATATAGTCATTATTTACACCGTTATAACCATCCAAGTAAGGTAGTGGTGGAAAATAGAATACACCACAGCGTGGAGACGGTATTCCGTACGTACGCACGCGCGGTGATTTATTTTTCCGTAGGATGGATAGATGGTGAAATAGGGTTGTTTCATACTTATAATAAAATATCATTATATGAGTGATACTGATGTTATTACTTCATAATGAAACAACTAATGAAGAAGAAGTGGAAGAATAAATAAAGTTGAAATAATCGGTAACGGACATTACCTCTTCTTTGAAGCGCCTCTTTGAAACCTCCTCTTAGGGAACTAAAATTTGTCTTTGAAGAAGACCCGGAACTCTAGGATTTTTCTAGGTAAGTGTAGAAGATAATTTTTCAGGGTTTGGACGAGCATGAAGTCTCTAAGTGGTGTGAGGAAGAGAGGGAGGAGGTGCCCTTTTATAAGGGAGGAGAGGGGCACCTTTGGAAAAACTAAAAATATTATTTTATTAGAAAGTCATATTCGGTTTTTAATAGCTCCAAAATGATTAATTCCGAAGCTAAGGTGGGGATGGGTCGAAAACCCCTCATCCAATAGAATTTAGACAAGTTTAAGTGTCTATTTTAACCATATAATTTAGATTTAACTTTATGTTAAATAATTTTACTTTTACCGTGTCTTCTTGTTTTCTTACACTATAAGGTTAATAAACTTACTATAACAAGCCAAACGAACCCCAAGATGTTTATTATTAATATATATAACCTTATCTAAGTAATTTTGTTGAACCTTAGAGTTTTAGGAATAAAATTACAATTAATAATATAATATTTTTTTTAAAAACTATTTTATGTCAATTTTGACACTATTTGGTAATTGATTTTTGTGAAAATCAAAACAGATAGATTCGTTCGAACAGAGTAAATAAAATAAATAATAACATGTAATATTAACATATAAAATTATTTTAATTCATAAAATGTCTAAAATTACAATTATTTGGGTATTTATAACATCAATTATGTCAATATTTCATTAATAATATAATTATTGCATCATCATTGTGTCATATATAAACTAAATTATTTAAAGTCTAAAAATTAAAAATAAAATACCATTATGTAGGAAATCCTTTTATATTTTTAATTAATATTTATAGTTGAATTAATATTATTTATAACCCTATATGAAAAATTATTTAGTTATTAAACTTTGATTTTAACTATTTTAACCCTTCTTTAAATAAATTAATAATAAATGTCCTAATCTAATCTATGTGGTCCTAAATGGTCATATTTTATTTCTCAGGTTATTTTTGGTCGAATTACACTTATCAAATAGAATTAGAACATGTTTTAGGGTGATAATAATAACACTTTTACCCTTAATTACCCTATTTACTTTTAACTATGGTAAAAAAAGTAAAAATTTACTATTCAGCAAAAATTATTTTCATCTCATTGAACCAAATTTTAGTCCTTGATTTTAACCATGTCTCTCATATTTTCTAAATTCCACTCACAGAAGTGGTAAAATTATGTTTTATGTAAATTTGCAAATTCTTCTAGGAGATGGGTAAAAGACGATGAAAAGTTCGATAAAATTTTTATATATCAAACATTATTATAAAATGACTCCAATGAATTTCATTGAACTTATATAGGTATTATGTGTAAATTTTTAACTAAAATTAATTTACATAGAATAATTAATTATTTAGAAAAAGGTCTGTTTTTAAATAGTAACCCAGTGTTTTCACTATTCATCAAAAATTGAATGTTTTCAGAAAAATACCAAAATTTCACCCTAGGATAATTTAGATATTCCAAATCCAAAAATAAAGTCCATTTTTTAAAATAAAATTTACAAATTTTCAAAAAATGGGTATGACTATTCATAACGGCTAGTTTTAATAATATTTTAATAGCATATCGTTGTTTAGTGAAACTCGGTATTACGTACAACGCAAGCTATCGAGGAAGGCCGTGGTTGCATGTAAAGCAAGCCAAGATAGTGTTTTGTGTAGTGAAAGATTACATTGATGATTTATATAAAATAAAAAATATATTTCTAATAAAAGTCTCGGGTGTTACATTCTCTTTCATTAATTCCTACCATTTACACCTGTTACTATGCCAAAATTCTATATGTAATTTCTCTCATCTCATTTACATTCAATAAATTATTTTTTAATATGAATATATGTTATATTTAATATGTTGGTAAATGTATCTATATGAATCAATTATTTTCAATTTCATATACATATTACAAGGAATGAGTTTCTCTCTCATCAACCATTTTTATGAATATTTATGTCACGTCGTTATGATGATGAAATTGCACCGTGATTTTTGAAAACAAAATCATTATGTCCTGAATACGATGCCCATTTATATATCAAGGGTATACAACTTTATGAATGATTAGTTATTGTTTATATAGTTTCAGGTATAAATTCTGCATTCCATTATCATGTAATAATGATGATCTTTAATGATTTCATGTAGTATGATCCATGTGACACACTTATGTATGATAATTTTTTAAGAAGGGTGAGCCCTGATAGCACTACAATGCATTGGGTAAAGATTAGTATCATGATACGTCATGTGCAATGATGGATTACTCATTATAATTCATGTTCAATGAGGTTTTATTCATGCACCATGTGCAATGAGCATTGGCTAATACTAATAACATGTTATGTGTTGTTACCACATTTCCATGTTATGATTATAATGTTATATCTTTCCTTTATCTTCGTGATTATTTTATAGTCGATTGATATTACTACTACCAAAAATTTATTGTATTATTCATTTTATGCCTTTTTTACTCCCTTATGGGATTTATATAACTCTCATACCTTATCCATATCCTCAAGTTATCCCATGCAATGCTAAGTAAGAGGGGATTTAGTTGTCATGTAAAGGATGTTTTCAATAAATATGTTTTGTTTCATGTTTTATGTTATTATGTAATGTTCTTAAGCTCCAAATACACTAGGCTTATTTATCTTATATGTTCTATCAGGTGAATATTTATGTAATAAATAATTTTTAAGTGTGTAATAAAGACCAAGGTTGTTATAGTTGGTATTAGAGGATAGGTTTAGTTATTTTTATGATTATGATTAGAAACCCCTAGTGATGCCTTAGAGATAAGAATAAGTATAATAAAAACATCCCAAAATTTTAGTGAGTATTGATTAAGTGTTTTATAAAAAAAATACATCCCTTTTGGGATACTAGCAGGTAGAGGTGGATCTCGCACAGATGTACCTAAGAGTAAAAACTATGACAAGGTTTTTCTGACATGACCCGAGATATCCTGGTACACAACAATGGGGCTTGCTTCACACTTGGTTATGACACTCCCAGGGGAGATGCTTTCTTAAATTCACAAGATTAGTATGAACCATTGTAAAAGAAATAAAAAAAAATTCCCCTAAAATTAAATGTTGGGATGTTGATATTGGATAACATTTATTCAATACTATAGATTCATATGTTAAGGAAATAAAAGTAATTTATAATTCATCTATTTTCTTCATTGGATTACCCTTTATGTGTTACCCTAAATTTCCTATATTCCAATCAATGGCCAGTAATATGAGGACTTGTGAAAACAACTAATTAAAAGATCAATGTGATGATTGTTATAATGAGATTCCCAATCTAATGGGAGAGTTAATCACAAACATTGACCCCATACTCTCTCTGTTAACTCAAGATTTGAATATAAATATGGGTCAAGATGAACGTTCACCCCCACCCCCCCATGAATGAACAAATCTCAATCGAGAGCTTCATGAGAAAAGGCCTCTTATATTTAATGGATCATTTGATCCCTTAATTACCGAAAAATGGATAAACTCTACTGAAAATATATTATCTATCCTTAAATGTTACGAACAAGAGAATGTACTTCTGGATGATTATTGTATTGAGGGTGAAGCTGATCAATGGTGGACATTGATCAAAAATACAAAGCCTAAGGAAAATATTGGGGAATTTGAACAAAAGGATTTTAGGAAAAAAATTGATAAATATTTTCCTCATACCCTCTAACTTAATATGGAATGGGACTTCCTTGAACTCAAGAAAAAAATATGACAAATCTATCAGAGTGTACGATGAAAACTTCACAAGTCTTGCATGGTATGCCTCTTTCTTTGTCGTTACCCCTGAATTTAAGGGTGACCGTGTCTTTGGTGGGATAAAACCTATCAAATTAAAAGCCCTGATGATCTGTGACTTTGAGTGCTATGAAGAAATTGTTCGATATTCCCTCAAGGTCGAAATGGAGATTGGAAAATCTTAGGGGTATCATCGAGATAAGAAATGTAAGGTGGACTTCAATTCTAGTGGTTTAATGGATAAATCCGATGGTGCTAAAAAATCCAACACCCCAGCTACCAAAGGTGTGGAAATAATCACCCCATACATTTCCTGAAGAGGATTAATAGATTCATTAGGTTTGGATGGGAAGGGAACCTAGACGTACAATTTCGACAATAAAAACCCATGGCTACGATAGAGGAGAGTAATTCTCTGATTTAATCTCACTGCTTTTTTTATTTCATCAACTGTAATGAACCAGGGAACCTACAAAATAAGTGCAATAATCCATGGGTTTCCGGAGGAAACCAACAACCATCATGGAATGAAGGGTGATATTTTTCCATCACTACCACCAAAGAGAACCCTGACAACTAAGTGGTGACATGTACGTTAGTTATTCCTTCATGAATAGAGAACATAAATTTTCATTCTAGTTCTACACATTCTTTTGAATCCCATAATAGTAGTATAAAAATCCCAATACCACCACAAATCATAGAATTAAAGATGTCGTTGAATACGACAAATGGGGAAATCATTGCATCCCCTAAATATAACTCCTCCCCAATCATAATTTCATGTATTTTACTTCCTAGCGATCCTTTTCATACTCCCTTTGGTGTAATTTGATGAAATTATTAGTATGGATTGGAATTACATATATAAATAAAACATAAATTTCTGTGAGAGGTAAATCAATCTCTATATAGAGAATCGACCCCCCCCCCAATTCTATACAAGTACATGCAAGAGGATGAATGTTATGTTGCACAATCATCTCAAGCATGGATATTACTACCATATGATTATGTGTATCTGTATCAAATGATTGAGTTTAAGGGAGAAACCATCCTTGAATTCATGTCTATTGTGAGGGAATTTTATGAAGAGTTTCTTGAGGAATTTCCCAGTCTTCCTCCTAGAAGAGATGTTGAGTTATCAATTGACCTTATTCAAGGGTAATTAATAATAATGAATAATCCATATATAATGGATGTTGTAGGGATTGAGGAGATGGAGAAACAACTATAGAATAATATAGATAAAGGGTTTATAAATCCAAGTGCTTCAAGATGGGGTGCACCATTACTCTTTGTCAAGAAAACGGATGGACCAATGCACCTTTGGATTGATTATAGTGAGGTCAACATAATAACAATAAAGAACAAGTATCCTCTTACATGAATTGATTACTTGTTTATTCCGCTATGTAGAGCACAATTATTTTCCAATGAGGATTTTTTTTAGGATATTACCAGGTATGTCTAAAGAAGGATGATATTCTCAAGACTGTTTTTCGTAAAAGGTACAAAAACTTTGAATTCATAGTAATTCCTTTTAAACTCACTAATTCTCATGAAATATTCTTGTACTTGATGAATATATTCCTTAGAGATTACCTCAACAAATTTGTGGTCGAATTTATAGGTAATATTATAATATACTCCAAAACAAAGTAGGGGCATAAAGAGAATCTAAGAACTACACTAGAGACCTTGTGATAGGAGAAGATCTATGAAAATTATATCAAGTGTGGGTTTTGGTTGAAGAAGGTCTCGTTCTTATGGAATATCATCACAATCAATTTTATATATTTGGATCCTTCAAATACAAATACAATTGAGAGATGGTTGAGGCCAACATTGGTAATGGATATCCATAGATTTCAAGGGTTAGTTGGATATTATCTTGATTTTGGGAGAAATATCTCACGATTGTCCAAACCTCTTACTAAGATAACTCGTATGGTATTAAAGTATTCTTTGAGTGATGAATGTGAATAGAGCTTCAAGAGTTGAAATGAAGGGTTATCAATGCACCTGTTCCCCACTACCCACAAGGGGATAACATTTTTTGGTATTCAATAATGCTTCAAAGAAGGGCATGGGTTATATCTTGATGAAAAATAACATATTAATTTACTATGCTTCAAGTAAATTGAACGTCCATATGAAAAACCTTCCAACACATTATATGGAGTTTTCTACTGTGATCTTCACTTCAACAATTTTATACCATTACCTATTTTGGGAGAAGTATGAATAATATATGGACCACAACACCATAATTTATATATTCAAATATAAAGAGTTGACCAGGCTCCAACAAATATAGTTAGAGCTGATCAAAGACTTTTAATGATCAATCGATTACCACCCTAGGAAAGCGAACATGGTGGTAGATACTCTATGTTGGAAGGACCCAACAATTTTATCATCGATGGGAATTGAATAGGATCACATATTCTTAGATTCGATGAAGATTTTCATGGGAATCATAAATAAGGGAACACCATGAATCCTTTCAAAATTTATTTCTCAACCATCTCTTTTGGAAAGGATATAGGATGATCAAAAGGTTGATGTGGGAATTCAAAATAAGGTCGAAACTATCGAAAAAAGGAAATACACAAAGTTAAATTTCAAGGAAGAAGGAATTGTGAGATTTGGGTTAAGACTATGTGTTCCATAAAATATGGAGTTGAAAATGAACTTTTGGATGATGAACATAGTTTCAATTTCTCTATTCAACCAGAGAACAAAAAAATTTATTGATATTTCAGATAGCATTATTGGTGGGATAACATGAAGAAGGATATTGTTAATTATACATCAAATTTCTGGGTATGCCAGCAAGTGAAGGATGAGGGGAATAATTTTAAGGGGATTATGCAACTATTACCCATACCAGTTAGAAAATGGGATAACATCACCATTGATTTTGTCACCGGACATCCAAAGACATCCAAAGGAAACAATTCTATCTGGGTTTCTTTAGATCGACTTACAAGGACTGTACACTACAATGAAATTTAAGAGGATTTTTGACTGGATCAACTAGCATGGATATAAATCAGTGATTTGGTAAGGCTGCATGGAGTACCGCTATCGATTGTATTTGATCGGGATCCTATATTAACCTTTATGTTTTTGAATAGTATTCAACATGCTTTGGATACTGATCTGAACATTAGTATGACATGTCAATCTTAAAATGATGGAAAATATGAATAGAATATCCAAATACTTGAGAAAATGTTGAGAGTTTGCTCCATGGACATTAAAGGAGGATGAGATCAAAATCTTCATCTTGTTGAGTTCTCTTACAAAAACAGTTTCCACTCAAGAATCTAAATTGATACATATGAATCATTGTATGGGAAGAGGTGTAGAACATTAGCATGTTGGGATAAAGTTGGGGAGGGAAAAATCATAGGTCCAAAAATTGTTGATGAAATGGAGGTGAAGTTTAAGACAATCCAGTAGCACATTAAAGCTGATCAGTGTTGAGAAAAGAGCTATCATGATAATCATCATCGAGACCTAGAGTTTGATGTCAGAGACATGGTATTCCTCCTCATATCACAATGGAAGATAGTTATGAGATTTGTGGGGATGATTAGTCCAAGGTGCATCGGCCCTTTTGAGATCCTTGATTGCATTTTAGTAGTGGCCTATTGACTATCACAACCACCAAACCTATCTCAAGTACATAACAAATTCCTTGTATCAGTCTTGGGAAAGTACATACCTGACCCATTTCATGTACTCAATCGAAAGGCGGTACCATTTGAGAATTACCTCTTCTATGATGGGAAGTCGGTGAATATCATAGATCTTAGGGAAAAATTCAATGAAATAATACATTTCCCTTCATTAAGGTGATGTGGTGAAACTAGATGTTTGAAGAACCAATGTGGTAATAAGAGGAAGTAATGAAGAAGAGTTACCCACATCTGTTTTAGTGTGGGAAATTGAAATTTCTATGATAAAGTTTCAATACGGAGAATATTGTAAAGACCCTAAAATTTGATAATGCAAATTATTCTTGATCTAATTTAATGTCTCATTATGTAAAATGGTTATATAACATATGAAGATCCATGGTTTTATGTTTTGTGATTTTACAATATCGTTGAGAATTGTGATTTTTGATAATATATCAATTGAACAATGATCACATTAATAGTTAAAATATAAGACAATAACAAATCCAATTAAGCTAGAAAAAGGAATAGATGGCCTCATCCAGTTGATTTTCTCCATACGAAGCCCATTTGTCAGAGAAAATAATGCAGGTGGCGTCACTGGGATTCTCTCTTGACCATGGCCAAGCAGAGCTTCAACATGTTAAGCTCAAGCAAAACTGCCTACAATAAAATTGGAAGTTAATATATATTACCACTCGAGTGATTTATCCGACCCACCCCAAGAGTATGTCACCATCACACACCATACCCATCGGTCTTTAGTGGATGTTATAAGGGATTATTTAATGATACCCTAGTACAATGATTATGTACATTATTTTTTATAGAGAATATACATTAATTTTTTTATTGGCACTTTGTATATAGTTTTTAAGCACAAATAGTATTATTAGTTTATATATATTTATGAAAAATATTTTAATAAATTAATGGAATTTTAAATTAAATAATATTTTAATGAAATATTATTACCTAAACAATTCTCATTAAAAATAAATGATTATATTTTTTTAATGAATACAATTGTAATTTTTATTAAGGTTTGAAAGTTGTTTTTGTCAAAACCAATGAATTTTCAATAAAAGACGGTTTTTATATTAAAAGTAAAAATTCACATATTTATAAAAAAAAATTGATATGATGAATAATATATTTGGGACCAAGATGTTGAAATTATCTAATGTTGAATTTTTCATAATTTTCTAAGACAGTCGAATTTTGGGTAAAAATTATATACCGTTTAAATCTATATCATTTTTAGGACATCATTATGTCCCAATAGTGTTGTAATAAAATACTATAAACATTATTTTTGGACAATATATGTTTTAAAATTAAAATATTGTTATTTTGAGTTTGTATGATTTATTTTACAAAGCTTTAGTGGACCCTCCAAAACTTATAAAACAGTTAATTTTTTTAAAATGATTTCCCTGAGACGGTGACTCATCTCATCATAAGAAAGCCTAATATTATAATAAGATCATCCATTTTACTTATAAACTGATAATTTTGAATCCGAATTGGTAAAAAAACATGGTCAAAAAACATGGTATTGTATGTGCTTTTGATAAGTTTTATGTGTAGGATCCAAAACCTAAATAATGAGAAATTCCTCCGCTTTTCCTATATAGACCCACCCATTATCCCACATCCTCATCACTAAAAGAATTTAGTGCTTGACCACCCTCTGTAATAATCTCTCTAAAATCCCCCCAAGTCACCCTTTTCTCTCAAGAAGCCTATCTAAAGCCCCTCCCAAGCCTTTGGGATAACACTTCCAAGTAAGGGAACTCTTTCTCTCTCATTTTTGTTCAAATTTTATTATGTTTTTTTCACTTTTATTTTCAATTAAAAATGTTGGGGTATGATTTCTCACCTTTCTGATACTACCCTATTTTTATTTGAATGATTATAGACACATTTATCTATCATTAATGCCTTCTATGTACACCCATTATTATGCCAAAATTCCGTAAGCAATTTCTCTCTTTTTCATTTACATTCAAAAAAATCTTTTGTAATATGGATTTAAATTTCATTTAATATATTGAGACATGTATCTATATGAACTTATTACTTTTAAATTCATGTACATATAATGAGACCCAAATTTATCTCTAATCAACCATTTTAATGAATTCTTTTGTCACTCCCTTATGCTGCAAAAATTGCTACATGATTTTTGAAGCCAAAATCATTTTGTCATGAATACCTTTCCATTTCTATGTCAAGGGTATTCACCTTTTTCTCATGCTTAATTATTGATTATAGAATTTAATGTATGAATTCCACTTTACTTTATCATGGAATAAATTGTGATCTTTAATGAATCCATGTTGTTTGATCCATGTGGAAAACTTGTGCATTAAATGAAATGTTTAAGAAAGTTATTCCCTGATAGCTCTATGATGCAATAGTTAAAGATTAGTATCCTGATACATAAAGTGAAATTGGGTTTTATTCATTATAATTAATGTTAAATGATATTTTACTCATGATCCTTGTGAAATTAGACTTGTCTCATGCTAACACAATGTAAAGCGATGTTTCTACATTTCCATGTTATAATAATATTGTTATATCTTTTCATTATGTTCATGTATCATTTATTCTCTAATGATAAGATCATTATCAAGCAAGTATTTTATTCTGCATTTTATGGCTTTTTTACTCCCATACTGAGATATGTAGTGTACCCTTTCCTTATGAATGTACTCAAGTTATCCCAATCCATGCTAAGTACGAGGGGATGTAGTGGTCATGTAAATGATCTTTTCAATAAAGATGATGTGTTACATGTTTTAAGTCATTATGTTATGTTCCAAAGACCCAAATAAACTAGACCTATCAATATTATTTTTTTGTATCAAGCGATGTTTTTATATAATAATTAATGTGTATGTGTGTAATAAATAATATCGTTGTTTTAGCTATTTTTGTATCTTAATTACAGAATTGTTATTTTTTCTTATAGTTCGGTTTGGGAATAAAGGGTAGTGTTTTGATTCAGGTTGGAACCTATTCATACAAGTCGAATAACATATCACAATATCATAAAATTTGGGTAGATAAGGGAGAGAAAAAATTACTCAGAAAGGCAAATTTAATAAATTAATGGTATTATATTGAATGTGGGTTTTGAAACCTCTATAATTTTGAAATATTATTGTAAAAAAGAATGGATGTGTCCATAATGAATGACCATTGGGTGAGTAGTTATACATCGAAAATAAAATCATAATATAAAATTTCTCATGGAAAATGATGTGAAGTTATGGAATATCATTGATGTATATTTTCCTTGGTAAAGATAACTTGGGTGTTGGTGATTTTAAATGCATCAAAACTATTGTTGGTGGTTTATTAATAGAGAATTAGTACAATGTTTCTGATTTCTTGTGTATTTTTTCTACGTTCATAGGGGATTTAATGATTTCTATGATAGATTGTAGATAAATTCATGGTTGGGTAGATGAATTCTCTAGAGAGGCCATTGTCCATAAGTTTTGAGTAGAAATGGTAAATGTGGCTTCCATGCAAAAAGGTTTTATAGTTTCACATGATAATAAAAATTATTATTTGGGGTGATCTAGCATGGGGGAAGATCATTATATCCCCTTATTGGGAGAAATATTGTGTAGCATTGGGTGTTCCTAGGATATTTTGGGTAGTGTTTGGAGGTAACTAAGATGAATTTGGAAGAGTTCTGTGATTATAGGGTTATTTCTCTAAGAGTATATAGAATGTACATTGTGGGTATTGACGAAAATGATCTTGTTAAATTAAAAAATTGATTTTTAGTGGATTTTTTGTTAAAAGATGTTGAGGGATGGATCATTGATTGATATTGTCATCTTAAAATGAACATGGATTGAATGTGATGGTTTTTGGGGAATATTGACTTCCATGTGGGATGGTATCAATGGGAATAAGGTATGTTTAATCCAATATTATGAAGTGTTATACTAATAGATTGTATAGCGACTTACACGTTAGGATGGTTTGGTCAATTTCAGTATTTGTGGAATGCTGGGTTCTGCTACTATGATGAAAAATTTTGTGACTCTTGATATGAAGTTATGATGAATTATTATTTGATGGTGTTATAATTTTCTATCAAAAAAATGTTGGATAGGTTGATATATTAAATATCTTAATAATTTTTCAAACATAATATTTATCCATTAAATATACCCTTTAAAATATCCATGTGAGGTAGTTATGAAAAAGGGATGACATTAATCATGGATGGGATTTTCTGCACGTAACATATCCAAATTTTCTATTTTGTGAATTGAATAGTGGAAGGTAGAGTATTTTTCTCCCAAAAACATACAAAAATTTATTATACATAAGATGTTGATGTAAATATTTCAACATGGTTAGATATGATTAGGATGATGTAAATGAACAAATAAAGAAGAAAAATGGAAATAGGGTAATATAGAATTATACATGACTCTTTGTATGATCTCATTTAAAAATTAAAATTATCCACTGAGAAGTAGTATTTTAAAAAAACCAATACCTATAGAAGGTGTCTTAAGTGTTTTGGATTTTTTATGGTATATTGTGTTCAAATATAATTGAGATGAGGTGTGAGGATATTTATGGTGATGACGCACCCTTTTACAATGAGAGGAGTCTCTTTTTTGTAAAAATATAAAAGTTAAAGTCACAATTAAAATTTTTAGCAGATCCAATAATGGAGTGGGGAAAGAATTAATATTTATGGATCCTCAACCATAAAATTTCACTCATATTTTTATCATTTTTTTATGTTTTTATTATTATATTATTCATTTTTACCATTTTTTACCATGGTAACAAATTTTTACCTATTAAATTTACATTTAATGGATATGGATAAAATATGGATTGTTAAATAATTTGGACCCAATTAAAAAAATATGAAATACATTTTTTCAAATAATAATTCTAAATTTGAAAAAATATAATTTTATTATTAGAACACATAAAATGTAAAATACCATCATAGGTGGAGTGTATTTTATGTTGTGAAAATAATATTTAGGAATATATTAGCAATGTTATTGATTTAGATAAAATTTACTTGTTTTTTATTTAAAAAATAAAATTTAATTATATTTAAAAGAAATCTAAAAATATAACCCTTGAGAAAACTTAATGAGGAGAATTGGGAAAAAAATTATTTATTAAAATAAATAATGATTATGTTTGAAAATTTTAATTACGGGTTTTATAAATTCATAATTTCATTAATATAAATGAATCATTTTACTCCTTCAAAATATTTTTTCCCATCAATTTTTTCTCATTTATTTCTTTTTATCGGAATATCATAAAATATATTGTCTTTATAAAAAAAATGTTTTTTATTTTATTCACCTAAAAACAAAAATTTTCAGAAAAATATAAAAATAGTATCTTAAGTTAATATTTGATTGTTAAATATAAAAATTAATTTCATTTTTCAAATAAAAAATATAGAATTTATTAATTTTGTTTTTTAATGGAAATAAATTATACATTGTATGTTTTATATTAATAGGAAATTTTTTAAAAAATATTAACTATTCTACTCATATTTACTATCTGTTACTAATTAAAAAAATTATTAATATATTATTAATATATAAAATATAATTTACCAATGATATATTTTACTTCATAAAATATATCACATAAAAAGGTAAATTAAGTTGAAATACATTTTAATCATATTTTTTTCTTTTTCTACATTAATTAATATTTAACAATGCATTAGTATTAAAAATGAAGTTTCCCTTTTCATTAAAATTTAAAATAAATAATAAATTTATAAACAAGTTATGATATATAAAATTTTGTTTATATTGATAATTGAAATTTTATATCATCTGAATTTGTATGTAAATTACTCCTCAAGATTGCATCATTAGACCTATTCATAAATTATCTCTAGTGGTGATTATAGGTGGTAGTTCAAATAGAATGGATCTGATGAAAATTTACATATTCATGAAATTATATATGATATGATTTTTATCATATAAAAATTATTATTGTGTCAATTAGGAATAGTCTATAGAAAACCTAGTAACCACACCTATTTTATATTCTTGGATAGGTGAGCCACATAAAAAAGGTTTGTATTTCTCATGTCATTCCTTATTTGTTCTATATAGTTTTAAAAGTGTGGTTACTGTAATTTAAATTCTTTAATTTAACAGATGATTTATAAAAATTCAATATAATAATTTTATTTTTAATTATCATGGTTTAATACTTTTGTGTTGTGTTTGAAACAAAATATTCAAAATAATGTTCATTTAAATAGAAATAAATACTAATCTTTCATAGTATTTAATACTATCTCCTTAAATAAATTTTATCCTCATAATTTTTATTTAGCACTTACTAATGGAAATATCAATAGGAATATAAATTATTGATGTAACTCAAGATATAATTAATAATTTCTTTTCATACTGGGAAGCATATATTTTTCCTTAGAATAGGATTTTCCATAATATTGAGTTTTTCTCTGATAGTTTGAGCCTAAAGCCAATAATTATTAGATATGGAGACCAATGTTACATAATTCACATCTATATATTTTAAATAATAATCCTTTATTTTCTATTATTTCAACATATGATATTAAATGTGACTTACTTATGCTAAAAATAATGTTTCTTCTAAGTATAGTGATCCATTATATTTCCAAAACCACATTAAAATCATATAATGTAAGGATAATAAGACATGCATGAATCATAATTCTTAAATCCTTGATGTATATTCATATAAATTATATACAATAATGATACCACTTTGAGTTTTAATTTAAAATACAATTTCTATTAATTGGTACAAAAAATTACATTACATAAATTTTTTGTCAAATCTTGAGTAAATAATAAGAATACATAACAAAAGAAACATTATCTTTATTCACTTCAAGTATAGTCATTTCATTGGATTTTTCTTATTCCTGTGGTCTATGATGTTTTTGGTGTCAAATGGAATCTTAATCCTATAGATTAGTGCAATAACTTCTACAATTCCAAAATTAATTACTTATAAAACATTCAATTTCTAGTGGATGCTTATAGAGAATATTATTTTTGTTCATTGATTTAACAAAAATCCTTCTAGTTTATTTTGATGATTTATTCCTGATACCATTTTTTACCATTGAGAAAACATCTTCTAATTCCTTTGAGAAACATATATAAGGGATTTCCCCCCAATTTTGGACGTATATGAAATAGGATATTCTTCATTTCATCATTTTTTCACCTGATCTTCCATGAGACTCTATCCTTTACTTACATTTTTTGTTATAATTTATACTATATTCACATTTTTTATCAAAATTTGTGAATTATGGTTTGGAATAATCACATTATTTCTCACTCTGACTCTTATCCCATTATGGTTTTCTTGGGAAAATTTATACATTGTCCATGGAACCTATCATCAATGTGGTTCCTTCGGTCATCAGCTATCACTAATAGAATATTACATTTTACCAATGGTTCAGAACCGTTGGTAAAGGCTTGTAAACCGTTGGAATATTATAAGCCAATGGTTTCCCAAACCTTTTCCAAGTAAGCCATTTGTATGGGCTTATACAAACAATTTTGTTTAAACCATTGGTATATTTGTTAAAGGAATAGTTATACCAACGATTTCATAAATCCTTGGTATATGTTACCCTTATAAAAACAGCTTAGAATCTTTGGTATATAGTGTACAATATACCTAAAAAGGATATACCAATGGTTTTGAAAACCATTGGTAGAAGTTTATACAAACTTTTATAACCAACCGTTGGTATAATATATATCAAAATGATATACCAACAGTTTTGAAAAACATTGGTATACATATGTTGTAGCTCCACAGCAGCAGCAGCTAGCAACCACCTCCAACCTGCTCTCTATGACCTGTAAGAACACATACACCCAGAATCCAAAAGGCTACATGGGATCTATAAAATTCATCCAAAAATCAGAAATTCAGAAATTTAAATTTCATTCCTCACTGAAACCACAACACAAGAAAATAATCAAAAATCTAATACATCCAAATTCCAATAAATCCAGAATTTAAATGCAATAACACCCATAACACCAATACATAATTAAAATCCAATACATCCAAAATCCAATACACATAACAGTATACATACTTTAGAATTCATTTCCAATACAACTAGAATCCAATACATACCGAATTTAGAAATTTAGAATTGAAAATCAATGACACCCATAAAAGTATTCAAAATTTATAATTCACTCCTCACTCAAACCAGAACAAAAATACACACAAGATAGAAAACCTACATGTAATAGGACGTACAAGTTATGTTTACTCATGGTTTTGGGTAGACTATCTAAAAACCAACAAAACAAACTTGGGTAGAGTGGACAAGGATCACGATACCCATAAGATAGACAATGGTATTGGTCATGTCCTTAGACCTAGGATGAGTTATAGGAGGCGCATGGTATTTTTATATTCCTATAATGGCTATGTATCCATGTATAAATGGTTCCTGATGTGTTAGTGAAAAACATTGGCCAATCATGAAATATGTGATGGGTTACTAGAATAGCCTACATGTTTTTTATAAACATTTCAATTAGAATAAGGGGGTATGTTGATAATATTAATTTAGTCTTCTGGGTTTTATGTGAGATGAATCCCCATTTTGGGATGTGGGTATGAATATTCAATTATTTCTTTGGTATTGGGTTCCCAAAGGGACTTTGGTATGGTCCTAGAACCCACTATTTGAGGATGGGATTGGCATACTAAATGTCATGTGTTTTAGAATAGGGGTAGGTGTTCCTCACAGAAGAACTGGACTGTGTGAGGTTGGACCATGGATCCTTATGCTAAAGTATCAACAAAATCTGAATACATTTGGCGAGTTTTCCGTATCCAAGTTGTTATTTTCACTTAAATCTTATCCATTTCAAATTAAAGTGAAATAGTTTGAGATGTACCGGCCACACTGTGCCTCAAATTGATGAATCTTTTACTTTTACTCATCACAAAAGACCGATAGATAATTGTCATAAAGTATCAATAGAATCCGAATGTGTTTGGCTGGTTTTCAATATGTCAGTTTTTGTTTTCACTTAAAATGTTCTCCATTTCAAATAAATGTGAGGAACCTTGAGTGTTACCGGCCACACCATGCCTTGGATTGAGACAGTGTTGGCTCATACACGTGATAAATATCACATGGATCCTTTTGATAATGTACCAACACAATCAAAATACATTTGGTTGGTTTTCTGAATTTCTATTCTTTTTACTTAAAACAGTGTCCATTTTAAACAAAAGAGAGACACTTTTAGTGATACTAGCCACACCGTGCCTCATATTGATGTGGGGTTGATTCGTACACACCACAAATGACCCATGTATCATTTTACTAACGTATCAATACAATTAGAAAGCATTTGGTTAGTTTTCCGTATGCAATTTTTTGTTTTCACTTAAAGTCATGTCCAATTTAAATATAAGTGAGACAATTTTAGTGGTACCTATCACACCATGCCTCGGATTGAGGCAGGGTTGATTTTTACATGTCACAAACGACCCATGGATATTTTTCCTAAAGCATCAATAGAATCCAAATGCATTTGGTTGGTTTTCTATATACCAGTTGTTGTTTTCACTTAAAATGTTGTCTAATTCAAATAAAAGTGAGACACTTTGAGTGGTACTGGCCACACCATGCCTCAGATTGAGGCAGAGTTGACTTTTTCCCGTCAAAAACGAAATATGGATCTTTTTGCTAAATTCTCAACACAATCTGAATATGATTGTTTGGTTTTCCATATGCTAGTTGTTTTTACTTAAAAGGGTGTCCATTTTAAACAAAAGGAAACACTTCAAGTGATACCATCCACGCTGTGCCTCGGATTGAGATGGGGTTAACTCTTACACATCACATATGACCCATGGATTTTTTTCCTAAAGTATAAACACAATCCAAATGATTTTGGTTGGGTTTCCGTATTCCAGTTGTTGTTTTCACGTAAAATGTTGTCCATTTCAAATAAAGGTGAGACACTTTTAGTGGTACCGGCCACACTGTGGCTTGGATTAAGTTAGGGTTGACTCATACATGTTTGAAATGACCCATTAATCCTTGTGCTAACGTATCAACACAATAAAAATATCTTTGACTGGTTTTCTGTATGTCTGTTGTGTTTACTTAAAACTATGTCCATTTCAAAAAAAGAGAGACACTTTGAGTGATACCGGCCACATCGTGCCTTGGATTGAGGAGGGGTTGACTCGTACACGTCACAAATGACCCATGGATCATTTTCCTGAAATATCAATACAATCAAAAAGAATTTGTTCAGTTTCATGTACGCAAGTTGTTCTTATCACTTAAAATAATGGCCATTTCAAATAAAAGTGAGACAGTTTGAGTGGTACCGGCCACACCGTGTCTCAGATTGAGGCGGGGTTGACTCGTACATTTCACAAATGACTCATGGATCATTTTCATAAAGTATCAATAGAATAAAAATGTGTTTGGTTGGTTTTTTGTATGTAATTTGTTGTTTTCACTTATAATATTGGTCATTTCAAATAAAAGTGTGATAGTTTGAGTGGTACCGGCCACACCGTGCCTCTGATTGAGGTGGGGTTGACTCATACACATCACAAATGACTCATGGATCATTTTCATAATGTATAAATTGAATCTGAATTCATTTGGTCGGTTTTCCGTATGCCAGTTTTCATGTTCACTTAAAATGTTGTCCAATTAAAATAAAAGTGAGACACTTTGAGTGGTACCAGCCACACCGTGGCTCGGATTGAGGTTTTATTGAATCATTCACATCAAAAATGTCCCTTGGATCCTTGTGCTAATGTATCAACACAATCCAAATACTTTTGGTTGGTTTCCAATATCCTATTTATCTTTACTTAAAAGAGTTTCCATTTTAAAGAGAGCTTAGATTGGAATCCAAGATGCTGAATAAAGAGTGTGATTGTCTCCAGAATCAAGGTAGGTGGTCCTTAGCCTTTATTGAATTGTCATGATGTTTTATATATTCTGAATCACCGCTCGCTCAATGTTTGGATGTCGGGTCGGGGGGTTGTCCGAGGTCTAGGGAGGAGGGTGGGGGGCTTTCTGGGGGCTTTCTAGGGTCTAGGGAGGAGGGGGGGTATCCGGGGTCCAGGGAGGAGGGTGGAGGGTTGTCTGTGGTCCAGGGATGATGGTGGGGGCTATCTGGGGGCTGTCTGTGGGATGTCTGGTGTCCAGGGAGGAGGGGGGCTTTCTAGGGTCCAGGGAGGAGGGGGGCTGACCGGTGTCCAGGGAGGAAGGTGGGGGCTATCCGGGGGATGTCTGGGGGGCTTTCTAGGGTCCAGGGAGGAGGGTGGGGGCTGTTAGGGGGGCTCTCTGGAGGGCTGTCCAGGGGGCTGTCTGGGGTTCTGTCCGGGGGCTGTCCGGGGTCGAGGGAGGGTGGTGGGGGTGTTTTCCAGGGTCCAGGGAGGAGGGGGTCTATCTATGTTCTAGGGAGGATGGGTGGGGGCTATCTGGGGGGGGGACTATTTGGGGGGCTGTATGGCGGTTTTCTGGGGTCCAGAGAGCAGGGTGGGGGTTTTCCAAGGTCCAGGGAGGAGGGGGGTTGTCTGGGGTCTAGGGAGAATGGTGGGGGCTGTCTGGGGTCTAGGGAGGAGGGTGGGGCTGTCTGGGGGGGGGGGGGGGGTTGTTCGGGGTCCAGGGAGGAGGGTGGGGGGTGGTCCGGGGGGCTGTCTGGGGGGTTGTCAGGGGGATGTTTGGGGTCCAGGGAGGAGGGTGGGGGCTATCCGAGACACATGGTATGGTATTTACATATTTTCTATGAAAATTCATTCAATGTTAAAAAAATAATTTCAATATATCAACTTCAAATTAGGCCATAAATTTTCTAAATTCCACTAAATATTTATAATTTCATTAAAATAGATAAAAAATAAAGATAGTGTGACCTACATAATCACACATATATTTAGGCACAATAAATCAATAAACATCAGTGGTCAGTAATATCAGCCAAAAATGCAATGGATCAATCTGTTCCTCATTACCATTACTATCATCACCATCATCATCACCCTAACCCTCATCCTCATCGTCGTCCCTATTATCATCCCCTCCATCCTCATCGCCCTCGTACTCAGCCTCAACCTTCTCATCGCCATCCTTCTCTTCCTCATCCTCCTCCTCAGCCTCCTCCTCCTCTGCCTCGGCCTCCTACTCACCATCATCTTGAACACCAATAGAACTTCCACCTGGTTCCCAAATATAGAATGCATCGATGACATATCTTCATCAAAAGAAGTGTTGGCCTCTGGTGGATGTGTTGGACGTAAAACGTATATTACATTCATAAATGCAGTGCTAACCCTAGCAAACTGTTCTGCCATCTCTATGGCCCTTTTTTCAGCATGTTCTCTCTGTTCCTTAACCTGCTGCAAATTGGTGGCACTACAAATCATAATTGAGGAGGGATAATACCTTATCAGAACAATACTCTCCCCAGGTCGGCAGCGTAGTCTACCAGGGTTCTCATTTCCCAACACCTGATGTAAGTAAGCGTTTGGCCCAAAATTATCAGGTTCCTGGGCATCAAGGGCCTCTAAAGAAAACTCTTACAAATATAAATAGATTATTCAGTTAAAAAATAGAGATTATAATTTTAAATCTACAAAGTAAAACATACAATCTACTGCTGAGTCAGTTCATTAACTATACTTCCATCTTTCTTCTTTATACTCGAGCAAAACAATTTTACTCGAGGCACATGTCCTTCTATATTCAATTTATGCTTCTAAAATGGCATTGAATGTATAAAATCATAATTAAAATTAGGATACCAAAAAAACATAGTAATTGCATAAATGAAATTATATAACAACTTTATCAATCAAATAAATTATTGAGGAAGCAATAGAATGTTCAAGTCATAAAGAATGATTATAAACTGCCATACCTGCAGTCTCTCATGATCTGGAATCCGAGTACGTCACAATGTGTGGATGTATTTCTTAGCATAAATTTGTTTTTATTTCTTTCATATGCATCCTAAATATATTTCAATAATTAGTATTAATGAAAAACATGGAAATTTTAATTTAAATACTTCTTATTTGATTAATACCATAAATTGGCTAGTCGCCCAATGAGTAATCATCTGTTGTTAGTGTTCTAATGGAAAATCATCCATGGCATGGACCACCTCTAACTCTATTCCCACTCTAGCACGCCATCCAATGTACAACTCATTCTTATAAACTCTATAAAGCTCTCTTAAATCCTTTAGATGTGCTGGCCGTGCACCCTGACTATTGGGGAAATTAAACTGTAGCTGAAACCAAAATATTAATTCATATAAATAAAAAAATAATATATTGCATTAAATAAAATAGATTTTTTACCCATATCATTTCCCATTCTTTATCCTTGACTTTATTTGGTAGCTGTCTCCTTGAGAGCGGGCTGACAAGAATGATGTCCGATTATTTGGTAAGCGTCGCGAAAAAAATCTGACATTGCTGCCCAGATTTTTCAATCATTTGACTATCTTTATTGTATTCCAACATCAAATTTGTGTGGTGGTTCCACACCGAACGCATGCATGTATGCCCCCGCCCCTACCTCATATCTATAGATATATCTGTTATGAAAGAAAAAAAATATTTTATCAATACATGTTATAATGAAAATAAATAGTGGTGTAATAATTTGTTAGGGTTGTACAAGTATACCTATGGTAGTCTGATCAATATGAACCACTGGATCTATGGAAACTGTAGGAACACCCTATACAAATGGAGTGGGTCCCAATGTATACTCCGAGGGACAGACTCTGGTGGAGCAGTAGTTTATGAAGATGGAATATAAAACCCTGGAGAGACCGAAGTAGTAGTAAAATAAGATGACAGTGATGGCTAGCCAAATGCTGGATGGGGAGTGGGAATCATCATCGGATATGATACAGACAGGTGAGGAGGGTCAGATGTAATGGTTGGTGAAAACAAGGGAGGCATAAATATCAAATGTATATTTAACAGCACACTAAGATCAGAATGTGGGATGGATGGTATGTCAGTGGGAGGGGCAGGGTCTAATCGGGTACGCCGACCATATCGTCTGGCTCCCATACCACCCCCCTCGTACGAACACCCCTAGTACTAAGACAACTACTCAGCTGCTCCTTAAATAACTGTCTCTTAATAGATGGATCCTGAAAAATTGTTTAAAAAATTAATCACATGACATTATATATATTTTAAATATATATATTTGAAATAAAATACTCACTACAGGCACTAGTGGTGTAATTTATATCTAGGTCATGCAACGATTGTTGTCCATGGTCTATTTTTGTCGCCTCTCTTCAAATCGTTTCATTTCATACATTTGAAAACAAATATGGAATTAAATTAAAAAGGATAGATAATGTGTAACCCAAAAAACAAAATAAATGAGAGGGAATAGGGGGCTTCATGGATAATTTATCTAACAATTATTTTAGGTGAGATTGAACAAATCTATAATGAAGCCAATATATCAGAAAAGATGTAATAATGAAATTTTAATTTTTAATAGGATGATTATTTACTATGTGTCAGTAGTCTATTTAAATCATGGAACATTGATTCTACCAGATTCATAAGTGGAAAACAAATTGTCAAAATTAAGGAAAAACTTAATTTCATTAGCTCAGGTAGATGATATAGGTTTCAGTATGAAATGAATTTGAGTAGAATGAACCTTAACAACCCAACTCGAGGTAAACTGAATGAATTGAGAACATGAATGGTTGATTTTATATATTTCCCACCATAACATCAGGTTCATATTCAACTACGACAATTGAGCTATTGGGGTCATCAAAATAAATAAATGGATTGGTTCTAATGGCATTAGAGATGGTGTCAATTCCATCATCACCATCATCAAAAATATGTCTTGGAATTTCATCCACAATGACTCCAAATTCAGGTTGTAGTTTTTCTTGGACATAAAAAACTTGTTTATCCATTGATGCCAATACATATGGTTCTTAGGTATCAAGAGTGAGAGTCATATTAATTAATCAAAATCCACAATCATTAATAAATGTTCCCTATCTCGTCATCAAATCAAACCAATGGCATTTCATCATCATGACTCATCCATGAGAGTAATAATACAACATTATTAATATTTCAACGACTCTATAATAACCCACTTTTTTAAAATTCTATCTACTATCTGATTCACTAGAATAAAAATCTGTTGTGCCAGTAACCATAACACCATCATGTTTTGTTCTCATGTTCTTTTCTAGTTCAATGACAATAAATTTGAACCCATTGATAATAATTGATGTATAGTCACGGACCACGGTATTTGGACCAAAATCCAAAGATCTTATTTCCTCAGAGTCAGAGTCAGTAGGAAAACTCAATACATAAATATAAATAAATATTAAACTTAATTAAATATTGATATAACTATTTTAAACAAAAATATTTTTACCTTCAATTTTAACCCAGCCGAAAACTCTTTGTTATGAAAAGTCTACCTCTTTATCAATGATAAAGAACGATGATTTCTATTTATCATTGTTTTAGGTTCCCTTTAGATAAAAAATATGAACAGTTTAACAGATATATGTATTTGTAAGATATACATATTCATTTTAGTTACCCGATGTAGTCATCGAACAAATCATAGCTGAAAAAAACTGCGCGATGTGCCATCTCTCGCTCATCAAGGGTTAATATATTCAATATATATAATCCCGGAATTCCTCCTATTTTAGGAATTTAGGGAAAATGGGTTCAATTTTCTCATAATGTTCTTCTTCATTTCCCATTGTTCTATTCATTCTTGTAGTAAGATCAAAAAAATACATTGAGTAGAAATCCATACATTCTTGGGCAAGGTAAATGTTCATGATAGAACCTTCGGGGTGATTCTTTTTTCAGACATAAGATTTTAATTTGTACATCTTTCATTCAGTTGGATACATCTAACGAAAAGAAACAGGTCCTCTGAGATGTATTTTAGTTGGAATATGGACAGTCATATGTGGCAAGCATGTGAAAAATGATGGAGGAGGTATTTTCTCCAAATCACACAAAATTAATGGGGCATATGTCAAAATTTTTTGCAAGAAATAATTGGACAACATCTTAGAACAAAGATATCTAAACAAATTGAACAACCAAATAATAGTCACCATTAAATTATTGGAAGAAAGATGACAGATTGCTATTGTAATCAAATCATGTAGAAGAATGTGATAATCATGAGTCTTCAATGATTTTAGCTTCAACTCTCTTCAATTGACCCATTTAGATATGTTTCTTGAATAGCCATTAGGAACTCTAATATTCTCTAATAGTTCCATAAAATGTTTTTTTCATAGGTGTCATCACATAAGAAGCACATGGAACTTTCCATTTATTTTCACTGATACACACAAGATGCAATTCTGGTCTGATTCCCCAATCCAACAAGTCACGTCAAGAACGTAAATCATCTTTTTTCATTCCATTAAAATTTACATGTATTGAATGTAACATTTCTAATATATTCTTCTCAATGTGCATTACATCTAAAAAATGACATAACAAATTGGTCGACCAATATGGAAAATCAAAAAATATACTCCTCTTCCTCCAATTGTAACAAGTTTTAGTGGAAACATTTTTTCTCCTTCCAGATTTCATTTGACCCGTCCCGAATAAAAAACTGAAATATTTCAATTCATTAAGCACATAATTTGCAAACATACGCTAAGGTGTATCATCAGTATGTTTTGAATTATCAAATCTTCTATGATTATTTCTATATGGATGGTCCATTGGAAAGAATTGTCGATGTCTTATAAAACTGAAACTACAGTGACGTTTCAGTCTTATTGATTGTGTATTCTTTAGACAAATAGGACATGATATATTTCCCATCGTGCTCCATCCAGTCATCATTACATAAGATAAAAAATCATTTATATTCCACATACGAATAGCACACATTAGAAATATATCTTTCGAATATGCATCGTATGTGTGCACACCCACATCACAAAGAAGTTTCCACTCTTTTATTAAATGTTTCATTTATACGTCAATATCAATACTGACATCAGAAGGGCCAGATATGAGTATACTCATGAAAGTGAATGTTTTTTTCATACACAACCATGGGGGAAGATTATAAATGTGTATAAAAACTGGCCATGTGTTGTGTGAAGTAGGCATCTATTCAAATGGATTAAAACCATTCCATGAAAGACCTAGCCTCCCATTATGCATGTCAGCTGCAAAATCATTACATCGAGCATCAAATATCTTCCATTAAAATCCATATTTTGGGTGAAACAGCTCATTAGTAGTCTTCTTTCTCTTGATATCATGCCATCTAATTTTTATTGATATTTCATCAGACATAAAAATATTCCAGAGTCTAGGGACCAATGAAAAGTGCCACATTAATTTTTGTGGCAGACGGGATGGTGTTCCATTAGATTTTGACTTCCAGCGAGATGTGCCACATTTCATAAAATCATTTCATTTAGCAGTTTCCTCCCAGAATAAACTACAATCTTTCGAGTAATCATGAATTTTTTTCTTGAAAATCAAAGTTCCACAAATAACTTCCATGGAATATAGTTGTTTGAGGGAATATTTGCATCAACTGGAAGTAAATCCTTCAATAAGGTAATAATGTAATGTATTTTTGTTTTATAAATCCCATACATAGTTTTCCCATGAAACAATCAGATTAAAAATTCCTGCTTTTTCATTTTATCGCACTGTTGACATAATGAAGTTGTGGCAACATCCATCGATTTTTTCACCCTGACAATATCATCATTTTCATTAGATGCATCAAATGTACTCATATCAAAGTGTTCTTGAGTTTAAATCCTTTCTTTTCCATGATGATGAATAAATAATAATTGGTCATCTAAAAAATTCTCCAGTCCAGTTCTTTCAATTCGATCATTAGCAATTTTAGCTTTCATTTTCTCCCCATTGTGACACCATAGATAGTAGTTTTCTGGAAAACCATATTTGCTAATGTGCTATCTGACTTCTTCACGGCTCAACCAAGGTATACCTACACAATTGGAATATGGGTAGTGTATGTGACCACTATCTAAAGCATTTTGAAATTAAAAATATAAAATGCTCTTCAAATTGTTTTGAAAATATCTTGAGATCAGATCGATTTCATATATCCAACTGCTATCCATTCTGTAAAAATAATTTCTATAAGTAATTTCCTCATAATAAATTCAATAATATTTAAGTTTAATTGAAAATATATTAATGTAAATTATAAAGGAAGGTGTTTCTAGTTGATATAGTGAACATTTAAAATAATGTAAAGATATACTAATTAATTCAGTTATGTGTGCCTAAATTTGAGGTGAGATGTGTTTTGTAAGTTTTTTCATTTATCAAATACCAAGAAGACATCATAGACCTGTTAAAACAATGATCAAGATAAAAAAATGTGAAGGATTTTAAGGAAATATGAAAAATGTTTAAAGATAGTTTTTTAAATAAGTTATCGATACTAAAAAATGGAAAAATTCGGAAAAGTTTGTACATTTCATAACACCCAAACTAAAGTCCACAGAAAGTACCATATCACCCCACTAAAAAAGAAAACCCACCTAAAAAGAGTGGATATGATGAATTCAAATAAATCTGATTCATATAATCATGGAATGTGAATTGTAAAATGAAAATAGAAAACAAATCAAACTACACTTATTGGGATGGCTGTGCAGGGGTTGGAAGGGTTGTCCAAGGGGTGGAATAGTGTCCAGGGGGGATGTCCATGGGGTGGGAGGGCTGTATAGGGGAAGGGGGTTGTCCAAGAGGGTGGGATGGTGTCCAGGGGGGTTTTATCAGGGGGTGGGAGGGCTGTCTAGGGGTTGGGGTGGTGTACAAGGGGGTTGTCCAAGGGGTGAGGGTGTCTAGGGGGTGGGGGTGTCTAGGGGTGGGGTGGTGTCTGGGGGGGGGGGGGTTCCATGGAGGTGGGGCTATCCGGGGGGTGGGTGTGTTCAGGTGGGCTATCCATGGGGTGGTAGCGCTTTCCAGGGGGTGGGGTGGTGCCCAGGGGGGGTTGTCTGGGGGTGGGGGCTATCCAGGGGTGGTGTGGTGTGGTGTCCAGGGGCACTATCTAGGGGGTTGGGGTTGTCCAAGGGGGTGGCATGGTGTCCAGGGGGCCTGCCCATGAGGGTGGGGGTGTCCAGGGGGTAGGGATTGTCCAGGGGTGGGGTGGTGTCCAGGGGGTTGTTCAATGGGGGGTGGGGATGGACAACTCCCCTCCATCCCAGGACAGCCCACACCCCCTCCTTAGTGAAATTTGTATAAGAAAATCATCATCACTTTTATTATCCCTTCTGACCATATACCATACAGCCAAGGATTACCCTATAACTCAGAAATATCCTAATGTTAAACACAATCCCATTAGATATAATAAATATATGGACAATATCACCAGACACCATCATCCATATCGCAGCATAATACCCCTCTAGGTTGTAACCATAACCCATATGCCACAAGTAACTCATGTAAAAATTTCCATCTTACAAACTCACGAAATAATATAACCCCAAAGAGTCACTCAGACCATTGTCCCTTTAAAACACATTACATGTACTATATGAATAAAAAAACTAAGGATTTTACCATTTATATTCTTATGAAGAGGTGTAAAAACAAAAATCTACCAAATCAAAACCACACTAAGAAAACATCATACATTTATCAATAGATACATCAAGATAAATAATACAAATCAAAGAAATAGGTTATCACATTATACATGAAATCGATGAATCATATTTCAAAAACACTATACATCAAATCCTATATAAAAATAGATTCATTATATAACCAATACATCTCATAATTTAGATAACAAAACCACAAAAAATAGAACCACAATTATTCAACACCTCAAATGGGTTTTCATGATCCACATGGCTCACTAGAATGGATAACTGTACAAATGTAAAGGATTCCACTAGAATGAAACTTCTTCACAAGGACCCCATCACATAAAATAATATAAAACCTCACTCTCATGATCATATCTTGTAGAAAAATCTTGTGTCAATGGAACATCATAAGATAAATATAAATAGAAGCAGACCACGCGGATCTCGTTTAGGCGAAATCAAAATAAATAACAAATAAAAATATATGCATGACATTCCAATTACAGATTTGATGTGTAGAATTATAGAATTACCTAATTGTAGAGAGAGCTTCAAGATATACCTTGGGGTGATGACAGAGTGTCGGTAGTGATTAGTTTAATGGAAATTGGGCGGAGGGATTGCAATCGGGTGGAGGGATTCTGGATGTGCTGCTGCATGGGGGAAACTTTCCTGACTGTTTGTTAAAACCATTGGGAAAGATTTTATTTACCAACGGTTTATAAAAACCGTTGATATATATATAGATTTTCCAAGCTTGTACCAACGGTTTAAGTAAACTGTTCAACAAAGCTAATTATCATCCTATTATCCCAATTCTGTGAAGTAACTTTTGGGAAAAATTATATATACCAATATTTTATTCAAACCTTTGGTATACATGTTTTGGGAAAACACAATTTTTTAGCAGTGTATTACTAAAACCGAAAGGTATAATATGGGAAAAACATTATAATAGAATTATCAAAAAATACAACATGATAAT
Organism: Viscum album; assembly: GCA_963277665.1. NCBI lineage: Eukaryota > Viridiplantae > Streptophyta > Magnoliopsida > Santalales > Viscaceae > Viscum > Viscum album. The sequence goes on from OY728146.1 coordinate 1,792,129,077, forward strand.
TTTACCACAATATATACAACTATAGTTATTTCATTTCATCCTTTATAAACCTTATTTTCACCTTGGTTTCATTAATTGTTGTTCTCTCAAACATCTTAACAAAACCTTTAAGCATAATAATCCTTCATAATTGATCATAGAGATAATGAGATTAAATGTATTATATCCCTAAATAGTGTTAATACAGGTGTATAAGTATGCCTTTGTTCCATTCATTGAGTAGATTTTGATTTAATATCCAATATGATCCTTGTAGAGATACTTCCTCTAAGTAAATATATGTTAGAGCTTTCGTCCACTTGTTTTATCAACAAAAAAATATCATCGCAACCAAATAATCTATTATTTATACTTAGACATATACAAAGGTATTTTAATAAAGATCTATAATAATGACCCCTAAAATTTAATAAATTAATCATTAGAAATAACTTAACCTCAGTCTAGTACCAATTGAGGAAACCCAAGATATACATATATTTATTTAACCTGATTTCTATAAGATAAACATTACATGTCACAAATAATATCAAAAACCTATTACCTAATGGTTTAGTGTTTCCAAAGACTAGCTATATAGGTAACATATTTTATAATACATGTTATATTACATCGATAATCAAACTACAAAATACCCCTTCTAATCTCTTCGTGTTTTATACTCATCTTCACGACCTAGTGATTAGAAGCATAAAAATGATGTGAGCTCACACACTAAATAAAGGAAAACTAATCAATCTTTCACACATGTATAGATCATAATAATATGAGAAAACATGAGTATGATAGAAATATATTTTTAAATATATCATGAAATAATAAGAGTTGCCTATATATCCTTATAGAAGGATATGTAATTTCATGTGATTAAATATGATCCATTATATCAGAATGAAAAATAATTTGAAAATAAACATTATCGATAATGAAAAAATGGGTTTATAAAATGGAAATTAGATATAAAAAAATATTAGGAATAAAAAATTAGGGTATCATGAATTAATTCTTTTTCCCATAGTGGATAAACAATCAAACCCCATTTGTTATAGTGTATTTGGCATCAAAAAATATTTCCCATAGTGGTTCAAGCATCATTAATTATTTATCAATATTGTTTCATGAGATATGAGTATTTTCCCAATACATTGGAGGGTTATATAAGAGACACATGTCATATAATAATTACCTCAAGATATATGTGCCAAAAAAATCAATCATTCATTATATGATAAATGAGAAACAAAAGGAAAAATGGTTTTAAAAAAATTTCCAACAGTATCACTTAGAATTAATTCAAGATATATATTGATTGAATTAAAAAGTTAAATCACCAAAAAATGAGTATTTTATAATGGTATTTAGATGTTTATTCATAAAACATAACTTTATATGAGTTAATGAATTAAAATTTATTCGAAAATGTAAACAGTATTGTTGAAAAATGTTTTTAACATTGTCATAGAATAAGAGATTATGTATCATATTAAAAGTAATTCTGGAAAAGGTAAATTGAAGATATTTTATTTTGAAAATAATTTTTAATAATGGAGCTTTGAAAATTGTATAATGTCATTCTGAATAAAATCTGGAGTGGAAGATAAAACACAAGATCATTGAAGTAAAACAATTAAATATTGGTAAATTACTTGTATTAATATCCAACATCATAAAATGTGTAATAAAACATAATTTTGAATATATGGAAAATGAAATATTAAGGTAACATGAATTAGTGAAAGATTATTTTTCCAAATATAAATGAGTTCATTTGTGGGAAGAGAATATATGGATATGTAAGAGAAATCATTGTTAAGAATTTTGGGAATTATCCTTAATAAATATATTGTTTTTTTGAATGAAAATCATCAAGGAAACATATTTTAATTAGAAATATTAAATTGACCATTTATATAAGTCATTGTATAATATTTTTTAAATATTAAAAATCATATTGTAAATATAGGGTCAATTATAATAATTATGACTCAAGTGGTGAAGGTGAGTTTAGAAAACCCCTTTCTGTTTACTCCCAACATCCAAAAAATACATTTAATCTCATACATCATAAATATAAAATCCTTAATAACCTATATCACATAATTTTTAATATATATTAAAATTATTAATCTTTAATTATAATCATTAATAATAAATTTATTTTTTAGTTATAGTCATCATCAGATGTTAGCCTTTTTAATTGTTTTGTGTATTCCTTAAAATTAAAATGCTGATTATCATTCAGTAATTATATATACTCGACCATAAAATATTACATAATCTTGAATTAAATGAGTAATTTTTATTTAGGACCTTTTCAATTTTATAGTTATAGAGAATTAGGCCATAAGTATTTCATTACATTTCTAAAATTAAAAATTAGATACTCCTACTCAGTTTCAATTTTTTCATAAAATAAAAACTATTGAAAAACATATTGGTTTCTAGTTCCATATTTTAGACAAAATGAGTTCTCCATGATCTAATCCATGAAACTATTCTTATTTATGACCTGTGAAAAACATTTCAAAACATGCGATGAGCATAAAAAGTTCATTAAGGGTTATAAAACAAAGAAAGAAAACATTAGTTCATCAATACATACATATCATAAGCTCTTTGACATACCTAATGAAATCCTAATATATATGAATAAAACACAGTAATCACAAATCATAAAGGTAACTTCGGGCATCTATAACATACTTACGTTTAAGATTTTATTGTTATTTAGGGAGTTAAATTTGGAATACCGATCATAGTATATTCCATAAATCTCATAGAAGAAACATTCATGTTTACCTCCATCACGTTACCCAATGAATTGGAGAGAAATATCAGGTTCAACCACCCTAGGTTTATCATGGAACCACCCGTATATTTAAACAATTCCAAAGAAACATAACCTATTCATGACATATAAAACAAACATAGAAGAAAAGTTAACATTTCCACATTTCAATCACAGTATATAATTTAAATATATTGACATAATAAATGCTTTCTCATAACCATTTTCAATACCAAAATATGTAAAAAGGTTATATAGTATTTATTTTCCATTAAAAAACACTATGTCTTGTTAAGGAAGCCAAAGATCAAATAATACATGCGGCTGTGGAAAGGTCATTTTCACCACATATGTTAAAAAAACATTCCTTTTTTCATTTAGTAAAACGCTTTATATAAAAATATTTCCTTTGAATGAAATTAAATGTCAAATGGTTTTATACACCATATAAACGAATGTTGTGTATAAATAAAAAAATTCCTTAATGAAAGGATATTGAAACGAAGTCTCTTACCTCATGTCGGACTTCACTCGTTCATTTTTTAATCTCATGAATAATAAAGTAATGTTAATTTCTACTATCTTAATAAACTTTTTCATGTTTATTATTAATTTTATATCACTTATTACCTTTTTACAAAAATAATGGAATCGTTTATGTTAATAATGTTCATTTTGTTGATATTTGGTACCGGAGTAAAAAATAAACACCTTTTAATTACAAGTTATTCATGTGGTATAAATCCCATTATCTCCATAATGATATTATTAATTTATATATAATATATATAATATATATCTTGTATAAATATATATGTATTTATAATATTACATATCATTTGTAGATAAGAAATTAAATGCACCGTTCATAGAGACGGTAAGTCATGCGTACGTATGAATGATAATTTAATTTCTATTTAATATTTTTAATGGAATGAAAAATTAAAGTTTAATAAGTATATTATAATTCTAGTATAATATCGTATATAATTTCATTAACTCCATCCATTATAAATTCCACATATGGCATGAATGAGTCATATAACATTGAGGGGGCGATAGTCCGCACATCCTCAAATGAAATTATCACGTTTACCCGTAATGGAAACCATAAAGGTATAATATAAATAAAAAATTCATAAGCATATAGAAAATATAAATATACTCTATATCACATATAAATACAATTCCCTCAAAATGGCCCCCATAAGCGGTGGTAGTAGAAGATTTAATAGTCATCATTTCGTGAGGGAGTAGTTCGCCGCACACAGAAACAGTATGTTATTTAAAAATTAGATGGTGGTTTGTGTAAGTTTAGTTTGATTAATTATCATAACAACAACCTATTATATTAATTATAATTTTATTCTCAAAAAATTAAGGAAAAAAATAGTTCAGGAGGGTGGAGAATTAAAAAAAAAGAACGTATGAGAAGATGTTACCTTTAAATCGGGTAACTCCCTTTGGTTTTTACCCAAATGATTATTTGAAGTGACTTCTTCTTAAGTTAAGGATTTTACGTGGAATAGATGTATTTTGTGAGCTTATTTGGGTAGAGTTTGTATGATTCAAGGGTTTTTATAGGTGTGAATAATGGTTTATAGGTGATGGAATTTTTATGGGGATGAGAGGGTCTTTAAGAATAATTGAAAATATTATATTACTATATAATGGTCTTAAGTTTATAAATGTCCAAATTAATTTAATGAAAAATTTAAGATGACTATTTTTTAAAATAAAACCATCCAATTAGAATTGTATAGTTTTTTTATATTTTTTTATTATTTTTATAGTCTTATGTATTTAAATCATTCATTATTGAGTTAAATGTTGCAATATTATTGTTTCACAAATAATTTTATTTATTTGACGTCTAAAATTTAAAAAATACATAAATTAGGTAGGAAATATTTCTAGCTTTCAAATGAATATTTATATTCAAATATATAACTCATAAAACCCCATTTTATAGTTTATTTACTAAAAGATATGTGTATATGTCATTTTTGTCATTACATTCAATTAATTAATATAAATAGTCATTATAACTCTTAAGTGGCTCCATGGGGTCCCTAAATCGACCCAAGGATGACCAAGGTAAAGAAATGTATCATAAAATAGTATTATGACACATTTTAAGGTAATTTTATATTATTATAGTATTATTTTTATCTTGAATTACCCTATTTACCTTTAACCGCGGTAAATAAAAGTCAAAAGTTACTATTAACCAAAAAATATTTTAAATTTATTGAACCAAATTTTACTTAATAATAACTACCATGTGAGTTATACTTTCAAAATTAAATTTTCATAAGCGTTAAAATTTATTTTAAATGAAAAATATGGTTTTTTAACTACTACTCAGTGTTATCACTAATCATAAAAAATTGATGGCTTTCAGAAATATACAAAAAATTCAGCCTATGCAATATTTGATATTACAAATTCAAAAATGATCTCTATTTTACCAAATTCAAAATATAGAAGTTTCATTAATTAATTTAAAATTTATCCCCTTTTCCAAAAAAAAGTGTGTTTTTAAGAAAGAATAACTATCATAAGATTGTCACTTGTTTATGTCCAATTGAAAAGTGTAATTACTTATAATGACTAAAATTGGATTTAATGGTAAAACTATAATCTAATTAAACTTTAAAACCAATTAAAAAGTTAATCTAACCATATAAATAAATTATATTAAATGATAGTTTTGAATTAAAATACAGTATTTTTCACTATTCATTAAAAATGAGTTTTATCAAAAAATAAAAAAAAATTATCCAAAGTAAATTTTGATGTCCCGATTCAAAAGAAGAATTTTATTTTCTCAAATAAAACATATAAATATGACCAATATTATATTTAAATAGGGTTTTCCATCAAAAGGAGGTAAATCGACATTTTAATGAATATTAGAGTATTTATGATTAAAATAAATTTATTCACATTTTAAGCCTCTATGTTTTATTGGATAAATGTAAAAACATTTAAAAAACATGTATATTCATATTGTAGTTAGTTTTGTTCATTCCCGCAATACAATGGCTAGGTGTTAACAACCATTAAAAATAATAACATTATATTAACATTTTTCTATATGACTCAACCTTTTGTGCAACATAAGTTTTCAAAGAAACTCGTTGTTGTGTATCGGGTATGGCATTGAACATAGCATCCCCTTTGAAGTATAATTAATATTTAATTTTCAAATTTTAAATAATATGAAAATGCCTAATTCTTTATTTACTTGGGATTTGAAATCCTTCCCCCTTTTGGAAATTTAGTGCTTTCAATTTTTATCAATTATCAAATAAGTGGGGGGAGATTGTCCCTCATAGCATTTTCAGATTCCCAGATTGCCTCTTCAACCATATGGTTTTCCAAAAAAACCATTACCTAATGAATTACCTAATTCCGCTACACTTTCTCTCTTCGGTCAAGAATCTGGACTGGTTGTTCCTCATAAGATATATTATTTCCAACTGAACTACCTTTGGGCTCAAAACATGAGGTGGATATGACTTATACATTCTCAACATCTAAACATGAAAAAAAATTTCTACCTGGTATAAACATGGAGGTAATTTCAGTCTATAGGAAACTGATCCAACTTTCTCTAGGATTTCATAAGGTCCAATGAATATCTGACTCAACATTCCCTTCTTACCAAAACACATCACACATTTCCATGGAGAATCATAAAGAAAGACATGATCACCAACCTCAAAAGAGAGATACTTTTTCTAGTTATCCATATAACTTTTCTGCCTACTATAAGTTATTCAAATGTTATTCTGAATCAACTAAACATTTTCTGCCATATCTTCTACCATTTCTAGTCCCATAAAATTCCTTTCAGCCACTTCATCCCAAAAACCTGTAATTCAGCACCGCTTCCCATGTAATGCCCCAAATGAAGCGATCCTTATACTAGAATGAAAAATGTGAATATAATAAAATTTATCCCAGTAAATCTGTTGGTCCCAACTTCCCTAGTAATCCATTAAGAAGGCACGAAACATATCTTCCAAGGTCTAAATTTTTCGTCTTGACTGCCCATCTAATTGAGCATGAAAAAATATACTAAAATTAAATTCAGTTCCCGAACACTTCTCAAGGCCTTTCCAAAAGTTATAAGTAAACATTGGATCTTGATCAGATACAATGGATAGGGGAACTCTATGAAACCTATTTATCTCTTTAACAAACAACTAATAAAGATTAATTAGATAAAAAGTATCCCGAATAGGAATGAAATAAGCAGATTTAGTCAATCGATCAACAATAACCCAGATTTCATTATTACCTCAAGATGTCTTTGGTAGTCCCATAGCCATGTCCAAGGATATATTTTCCCATTTCCACTCCGGCACTGGTAAAAACTGAATCATCCCTTTAGGTGACTTCCGCTCTTCTTTAACCTATTGACAAGTCGAACACTTCATAGAAAAATCAACAATATCTCTTTTCATTCCATCCCACCAATAATACTCTTGAAGATTATTATAAATCTCAGTACTTCCATGATGAACTGAAAATGGAGAACTTTGAGCTCAACATAACAACTCATTCTTCAATTGTGAATCACAAGGCACACATAACCTCTTCCCAAACCTCGGGAAACAATCATAATAAAAGTTAAAATCATGCAAACAAACCCTTCTAAACCAACTCTACCATTTTTTTAAACTCACTATCTTCCTTATATGCTTGCTTCATTTTATCTGATATAGATGATTTCACTGACACCTAAAACAAAACAAAGGAATTTCATCCACCAACAACTTCTAGTCCATAGTTCATCAAATCAAAAACCAAAGAATCTTGTTCCAAACGTATAATGGTTAATGAAGAATTACTTTTTCAACACAAAGAATCACCCACTTTATTTTCCTTTCCTAGATAGTAACAAATTGTGCAATAATAATCCTTGATTAGTTAAAACCATCTCTTATGTATGATGTCAAATTATTTCTGAGTGAATATATACTTAAAACTTATGTGATTGGTAATTGATTCACACTTTACACCATATAAATAATGAATTCAATTTTTTAAATAAATAAAAAACCGTAGATAATTCCAAATCATGTGTAGGGTAATTAAACTCATGAGGTTTCAATTGAGTTGAAGCATAAGAAATTACATGATCATTATGTATAAGGTCAAATCCATGTCCTTTCGACGAAGCATCACTATAGGAAAAAAAACTCTCCATTTATACAAGGTAATTCCAAAACAAGAGCATTCCCCAATATTCCTTTCAATTCTTGAAAACAATCATCACATTATTTTGTCCAAATGAACTTAACTCCTTTTTGAGATAACTTACTGAGTGGTCTATATAACCTTCAAAAAATCTCAATAAACCTCTATTAATAACCTACAAAACCAAGAAAACTATGGATATCTGTGATATTGGTAGGTCTTGTCCATTCTTCGACAAATATTTTTAGCAGGATCAACAGTTATGCCATTTTTATGAAACAATGTGACCAACGAATGAAATTTGTTGTAACCAAAACTCACACTTGTGAAATTTTCAAAAAAATTTCTTTTCTTTTATGATTTGGAAGAAAACTATTAAATGAATATCATGTTACTCTTTAATTTTGGAATAAACCAAAATATCATCAATAAACAAAACCACCGACTATAACCTGAGTCAACTCAACCACCACTACAACAATCTTTTCAATTTTAATTCTAACCATCTTAGGATACTTGTTTGGAAGGTCATTTACCTTTGAATTCCTTCCTAGTATAGCTATATAGTTTTCTCTAAGGACAACCATTTTGATAACAATAATATCTTAGGCAAACAAACATGGTAATCTGTAAATTCTATATCATTTAAATTTAACCATAAATTAATATATTCACATTAATTTAATAATACTATAACTCTAAAAGTAATCTAAACTTTACTCTGATACAAAATATATGACCAGGCCTTAAAACATTAAAAAATCATGAATAAATTAAATAATTCACATTGAGGATCTTTTTAGGTTTAGAGTTTTATATAATTAGGCCATAACTATTACATTACATTTTATAATTTAAAAAGTAGACACTTATAAATAGTTTTCATTTTTTTCATAAAATAAAAACTCATGAAAAAAAGATTCATGACTACTTCCATGTTTTAGATAGCATGACTTTTCCTTGATCTCATCCTTGACCCAATATATCTTTTTTTCCTGTGAAAAAACATTTAAAAACTTGTGATGAGCATAAAAAGCTCAATAAGGGTAATAAAACAAATAAAAAAACATTAGTTCAGCAATACATAAATAACATAAGATGCTTAACATACTTCATGTAATCATAATATTTATGAATAAAAAATAGAAATCACAAATCTTAAAGGTAACTTTTGGCATCCATAACGTGCTTATGTTGTATCTTTCACAGCTACGTAGGGAGTTACATTTGTAATATATGTCACAGTATATTCCGTAAATATCCTAGGAGAACCATGCTCATTTACATTCTTCACGTTACCCAATGCATTGTTGAACTATATTGGTCTCTCTTGCCCTAGGTTTATCTCAGTACAACCCTTATATGTAAACAATTCCTAAGAACCATAACATATTCATAACACATAAAACAAACATAATAAAAAGATAACCTTTCCACATTTCAATCTCAAGATTACATTTACATATATTGACATAATAATTTATTTCTCATTACCATTTTTAATACCATAATAAGTAAAAAGGGTATATGGTATTTATTTTACCTTAAAAACACTACACCTTGTTAAGGAAGACAAATATGAAATAATACTTGCGGTGGCCGAAAGGAAATTTTCACCACGTACATTAAAAAGAAACATTCCTTTTGTCATTTAGTAAAATGCTTCATATAAAAACATTCCCTTTGAATGAAATTAAATGTCCAAGGGTTTTATAATCAGTATAAATGAAAGTTTCCTATAAATAAATATATGTCTCAATAAATGGAGGTTGATATGAAGTCCCTTACCTCATGTTCAACTTGACCCTTTCATTCATTAATATCTTAAATAATAAAATAATGTTAATTTGTACTTGAATAAGAACTTTTTCAATTTTATTATACCTTTTATATCACTCATTACCTTGTTATAAACATTATGTAATCATTTATGTTAATAATGGTTGTTTTGTCGATATTTGGTATGTGAGTCAAAAATGAACTTCTTATAATAAAAAGTTGTTCATGTGGTGAAAATTCTATTGTCTATTTAATTATATTCATAATTTATATATCATATATATCATATATATCTGGTATATATATTTATTTATAATATTATATAATATATGGAGATAAGAAATGAAGTGCACCGTTCTTAGAGATGGTAAGTCGTACGTATGCATTAATGCTACTTTCATTTCTATTTCAAATTTTTAATTGAATGAAAACATAATTATAAATATGTATATTATAAATCCATTATAATATAATATATAATTTTATATATCAATCCTTTATACATTTGACGTATGGAATGAATGTGTCATGTCACTTTGAGGGGGCGGTAGTCTGCACTTCCTTAAATGAAATTATCATGTTTACCCATTATGGAAACAATAAAGGTATGATATAATTGAAAAATGCCGAAGCATAAAGACAATATAAATAAAATATATGTCACATATAAATATAGTTCCATAATAATGGGAACCATAATATAAGGTATGAGAAAATTGAACAATCATCGTTTCGTGGGGTAGTAGTTCGCCATCCACAGAAACAGTATGATCATTACTCATTAGATGGAGGTTTGTGTAAGTGTAATATAAATAATTCTAGTAAAAAAACCTAGTATATTTATGATATTGTTTATATAATAAAATAACTAAATAAAAAGAGGTTATGGGGTTGTATAAGTAAAATAAACGAAACGAACTTAAGAGAAGGTGTTACCTTTAAATCGGGTAACTCCCTTTGGTTTAAACTAAAAGTACATCTTGAAAATCCTTCTAACTAAGTTATGGATTTTAAGTGGAATAGAGGTATTTTTAGATCTTATTTAGGAAGTTTTGGGATGAATGAAGGGGCATCAGAGGTGTGAATAATGGTTTATAGTTGAGGGATTTTTATAAGGGGGAGGAGGGGCTCTTTAGGAATGATTGAAAATATTATTTCATAATATAATGATTTTTGGTTTCTAAAGGTCCAAAACTTATTAAAGATGAATAGAAGATGAATATTTATTTAGATAAAATCATTCAATAACGATTGGATAGGTTTTGGATATTTTTTAAATATTTATAATCTTATTTATTTAAACCATTCATTAATGAGTTAAACACTGCATCATTATTATGTCCTAAAAAATATTATATACATGATGTATAAAAATTATAAGAAAAATACCACAATTTAGGAAATAATTTTATATTTCATATGAATATTTATTATCGAGGTGATAAATTATATAACCCCATGTAAGAATTGATTTACTAAAAAATATATTTTTATGTTATTTATGTCATTATTTTAAATTAATTAATATAATGAGTCATTATCACTCTTATGTGGCTCAATGGGGTATCCAAATAAACCCAAGGAGGAAAATGGTCGAAAATGTATCAAAAAGTATAATTTTGACACATTTAAGGGGAGTTTTATATTATTATAATATTATTTTTACCTTAAATTACCATATTTACTTTTAACTATGGAAAATAAAAGTCAAAAGTTACAATTCACCAAAAAATGTATTCTCATATTATTGAACCACATTTTATTTATTAATAAAAACAATGTATGTTGGATTTTTGAAATTCAATTCACAGAAGTGGTAAAATTTAATTTAAATGAAATGGTCAGTTTCATTAACTACGACTCTGTGTTTTCACTATTTATTAAAAATTGAAGGTTTTCAGAAAAATACCACAAATTCAGCCGAAGATATATTTTATATACTGATTTAAAAAATTATTTCTATTTTACCAAATTCAAAACATAGAATTTTCATTAATTAATTTAAAATTAATTCCTGTTGTCAAAACAAAAAAGCGTGTTTTTAAGAAATAATAACTGTCCAATGATTGACATTTGTTTATGTCCAATTTCAATGTGAAATTACATCCAATGACCAATATTGGATTAAATGGTAAAAATATAATCTAATTACACATTAAAACCAATTAAAAATAAAATTTAACCATATTAATAAATTAGATTAAAAGGAAGTTTTGAATTAAAATATAGTATTTTTCAATTTTAATTAAAAAATGAATTTTACCAGAAAATTTCAAAAAATTTACCCAAACTATATTCTGTTGTCCCAATTATAAATAAAAATTTTATTTTGTCAAGTAGAACTTATATAAGTGACCAAAAATAGTTTTAATTAGGGTTCACCATTAGAAGTTGGTAAATCGACCTTTTAAGGAATATTAGAGTATTTATGTTTAAAATTATATTCATTCACATTTTAATACACTAAATTTTATTGAATAAATATAAAAACATTTAAGAAACATGTATATTTATAATTTAGATGGTTCTATTCATTCTCTCCAACACAATGGCTAGGCGTTAACTGCCATTAAAAAAATAATATTATATTAATATTTTTTGGTATAACTCAACATTTTGTTCATCATATGTTTTAAAAGAACCCCATTATTTTGTATCAGGTAGAACATCAAACATAGAATCCCCTTTAATGTAAAATTAATATTTAATTCCCAAATTTTAATAAATATGAACATTTATTATTCCTTATTTACTAGAGATGTTACATTAATACAATGGCCATCATTCAGAGAATATCCAAGTCACTGGAATATATTATTTATAATTATTTATAAATATATAATTTCATTAGATGATAATTTTATTCATGATTCCTAATGATGGAAGCGGTTCCAATATTGTTTGAATAATTTTTTATGAAATTGTTTTCTAATAATGTATTAAATATTAATATAAACATTATGAAAAATTAACCCAAATAATATTTGTTCATTTATGTCTAATAATATCGATAGTAATATTTTTTTATTCCTCTATGATTTAAATATATGGAATTTTCATATATGCAGCTAAACTGATCCAAACAATAAAATAATATAATAGATGGATGTGCATTATTTTGGATGTAAGTTATTTGGAATAATATGTTTATTACATCATTATAATGATATTATTTATAATTTTTCAAGGTGATGATATTTTTAAAAAAATGATAATAAAAATATTACCTTAGATATGGCAACGGAAATACATCACCTCATGGAGGTGGTGGTCCACATGTACAATCAGAAGATATTCTCATTTTCCATAGATATAGATTAATTTAAGACAAAATTCATGTTTTTAAGATCTTAATAGTGATTTAAATATAATATTTAGTCATTAAATTACCCCTTTTAAATATTCATGTAAGTAGGTTATGAAAATAGATAATCTAACTTATGGAGGTTGTATTTTGCATGTAACACAAATTACATTTTTATGTTTTTAATTGTCAGGAAAAATTTTGGAAATGATTATACCATGAATATCATAACATATCACTTTTATTTTGATAATTATGTGATTATTTAAATGTTAATAGAATGTATTAAATGTAATTATAATAATAATGAATGGAATATAAATGAAAAAACTGTAAGTGTTAATTTTACATTACTCCATAGAAGAGCTCCATTTCAAATTAGATTACAGTTTTGAGAGGTATTTAACTAAAATAAATACTTATATATACATTAACAGAGTTTTGTGGAGTTATTTTAGTATATTTTGGTTTAATCTAAGAGTTTTGGTATCATAGGACATGTGGGTTTGTGATTGAGGCTTTTATAATGGAATTGAGTGGTATTTTTCTAAAAAAATAGATTAACTCACATTTCAATGGTCAAGTAGATATAATAATAGTCAATAATGAAGTATGTTAAGAGGTGAGGTTAAGAAATCCTCATCCACTAATTTTCAAATTAGATTTTAACATGTTTTTCATTCATTTAATCTTAGAAGTTTCACTTTTTAACTTTTTTATTTTTACCATGGTAAATAATTTTTACCTATCTAAAATAAATTTAAGGCCAAGATTTAAAATTATCCTTATTACATTATTTTTACCTTATAATTCTAATATTATATAAATTTTTTAATGAAATATTTACTACGGTGATGAAAATTAATTTTAATATGAATTCACATAACTTGTAGAACTAATTATTAAGAAAAGTGTGTTTGAAAGGATAAGTATAATGATTAGAATAAAATTATCAAAGCTAATAATATTCTAGGATTTTAATTTTTCTATTATTAATAAAAGAAGAGATTTATTTATTTAAAATGAATCGAAAATAAAATTACACATTGATAGAGCATAATTAAAAAAATAAAAAAAATTAATATATTTATTAAAATTAATATTACATAAGTTTCAAAATGATATAAATGGGTATTTAAAATTTGATATAGTATTTAACTAAATAAACTAGTTTAGTTATTGAATATATATTAATTTATTAAAATTATTTCATATGTTTTAAAGTCATATTTATATTATGGTAATGTTATAAAAGCTAAAATACTTCTAAAAAATATTATTTTATACTATTCATATACAAATAAATTATTTCAAATTGATCTCAAAACACATCTTAATATAATATTAAAAGATAAATCTAAATATGAATTTAATTTTTTCAGATTAAAAATATAGAATTTAGAAATTTATAATTTAAATGGAATGATAAAATATAAGGAAAAACATTTTTTAATAAGAAAATTGATATTGTAGTATTTTCTATTAATATTCTTAATTAATAAAATTTAATTATTAAAATAGTTTTGATCCTTTATTTATTTGAAAAATACATTTTATCCATGATATTATCATATATTGAAAATAAATCACATAAAATATCAAATTTTAGTTAAAATACATTTTTAGCCTAATTATTTATGTAGCTATATTAATTTAGTTTTATCAATGAAATATTATTAAAAATCAACCCGTCCATTTTTATTTAAAATTTAAATTGTTAAATATTGAGAAGTAATATTAAATATAAATAATTCATTAAACTAAAAATTATATATTTCAATCATCGAAATTTCAACTTACCTAGTATCTCAAGATCTCTATATAGGATCTATGAATAAGAAATGATTTAGTGGTAGTCCTGGGTGTTTTTTAACAATCATGGATGACATGGAAATTTTTAGAGTCTTTAACATCCCCCACATATGATTTTTCCCATAATTTAATTATTGTAGTTTTTATTGGAATCTTGTCTAAAACTAACCAATTAACAAAAACAAATTCTAATGCTCAAAGTGGAGAGACTCCTAATGAAGATGTGTAGTGATAAATTCTATCACTTCTCATATCAACATCGTTTTTACAGTGTGGTTATTTTCATTTATACATGTAAATTTAAAATCTATATGATATAATTTAAATTTAATATTATTTTTTAATTCTCCTAGTTTAGTTTTATTTTAGTCTTGTGTGTGAAAATATTTACTCAATTTATAATCTAATTATAGTAATTTTAAAACTAAAATATTATATAATTCAAAAATATAATGTTTCCGCAATATTTGTGGTTATAATCCATTAATTTAGTTATTAATGGTGATTTTTTGTAGAATTGAATAGTTTAAGATCTTTTGATTCATAATTTTATCCATGGGAGGTTTCATGTTGTGGATTAGGTGATGGTGCAATAATGGATAGAGTTTACTTAGAGGTAGTCAGCGTGTATAAGATCTAATAGATTTTTTTTCATATAAATGATCTTAATAAATTGTTTAATCATCCCATAAATCATATATATTATGATTGTTGCATTCCAGGTATCATTACAAGCATTATTAGAGAAACCCACATACGGAACGATTAGGAATCGACATAGTAGAGGTCTGAAAAATCCAAATTTGTCAAAAAAATATGGAATTATATTATAATTTTCTGATAAAAAATAAATAAATTTTCCAAAATTCCTATTCGGGATTAAAATCTATATGGCAGAAATATTGCAATGACTTATATTTTGTAAAAGTTTTTTTAGTTTTCTTTTCTTCAATATTTAAATTTGTATTTATTAAATACATTTCTCTGAAATTTTAGGGAGAATATTTGTTTGTACATATATAGTATCATTAACAAGTATTAAAATTCATCAATGATCCTAATAGTTTCTTGAATCATGATTAATAAATGTATTCATGTTTCAGTAGAGATTCTTAAATAAGTTCCAGATAGAAAATGTTTCTAAAGGTTTTTATAGAGAATTTTTTTTTGAAATTTATGTATGGATGATTTTTTTACAATTTATTAAAGAAAAAATGAAAAAAAATTATATGTTTATCATATGGTGTATTTTATGATGACTAGATATATAAATTTTTGAGGAATTTTTGTTCACCAGATATATTAATTTTAGAGTAATTTTAATTAAATTTGAAAATGATATATAAAAGGACTTATATGTGTTTTTGATCGATAAATATGAGAATATGATACAAATAATGTACAAAAAAGTTGTAAAAAGTTCAAGATATTATGTTCTGTTATAAAATTTTTTTGCCATATAGTTGTGTTTTTTTATTTTCAGGTTATAATGTTGAACTATAAATAGTTATAGATATAAATATTATCTATTTTAATATGAAGTTATAATGTTGAGTTGTATTGTGTTTGAATTATTAAGTCCATTTATATGAAGTTTATGTCATAAATTTGAGTTAAAAAAAGTTCATGTCACGATGATAAGCTATCCCATTTTGAGTAATGAAGTCATGAATTTTTTTTACACCATCCAATGTTTAAGGATCATTATGAAACTTTTTAAAGTCAACCATTATGTTGAAGGTGAGTTTTACATTCCACACTTGTAAATAATTGAAATATTTG
Source organism: Viscum album (assembly GCA_963277665.1). Classification (NCBI taxonomy): domain Eukaryota; kingdom Viridiplantae; phylum Streptophyta; class Magnoliopsida; order Santalales; family Viscaceae; genus Viscum; species Viscum album. Next base: position 1,792,145,753 of record OY728146.1, read on the forward strand.
ATGAATATTTAAAGAGTTCCTTAATTTTGATATTTGAGAAAAAAATAATGATTAACATTGAATCTATTTTATATTGAGGTTTTCAATGAGATTAATTAAATATATGGTAGATCATGAAATCCAATTTGGATCATGTGTTTATTTCTTAAATTTTAGTGAAATATGATCCTATAAAAGGTGGATATGTCATTATAATGTCCAGTTATATGAATATTTTTAAGAATAAGTATTATTATTTCAAAATGAGCATCAAAGAAATAATATAACTAGTTGAATAAGTGGTGAATCATATTGAAGAGTTATGCATAGATTAATTTTTGAAAGATAAGATTTATATAGATGCACACTAGAAAAGTCTCACCTAACCTCGCATATAGAATGTGGGATTATATAATGTATAGTTTGAGAAGATAGAATATTTTCATATAATGTTTTGGAAGCTTTAGATTTTATTATATTAAGGTCTTTCAAGATCATGAGGACGTTTTGAGAATAATAGAATATTTTTAGATTTTATACATATTTTTATGAAGTTATACACATGAAAAATATATAGAACCTTATTTTGGAGAAATACCATTAAAATAAAAAGACAATTTAATAATCGATCAATACTAGATAAGGATATTTTAGCTGGGGTTATAACCAATTGTTGAAGTCTTGTGATTAGGGTATATAACCAATCTCTATATATGTTTTGAATAAAGAGGTACAACCAATTACTAATGATTTTGTTATGTTGTGAGACCAATTTTTTTAAGTAAATTGAGTATATATGTATATAGTGGCAACAAAAATGGAAAGGATTAGGATATCACATTAATGAAAATCCATGTAAATATTATTTACTAATCTCATTTTATATTTAATGAATATTATCTGATTTTTTATGATATATTTGACTGGTTTAAAAACACTAACAAGTTCCAAAGGTTAAATTTTGAGAGAACAATACATAAATTCGAGGAATCATTATTCAATATTCCCCCAGTTAGTGTTCTTACACTAATAAAATAATGTTAACTAATGTCAAAGTAAAATTGTCCACTCTAGTATCCTAATAAAACTAAGGAAGTACACTATTAATTCAGTTAACAACACAGTTGTTCCTATATTTTATGTAAACAACTGTTATAGTTGGAGGAATATGATGTTACTCTACCTTTTGTATATTTTCCAAGATGATATAGTTGTTTCAATAGTTGTTTTTACTTCTATTAATGATGATTCAATAATAGATATTATTAAAAAATATAAAATATTATAGAAAAGCTCAAAATTCTATTTTGATACCTCTCCCTGAGAAGGTGTACACAAAAACTTTTGGTATCCCAGTTTCTATAGATATGTGGGATAATTTGAGAATTTTTCATTATGGGAAATTATATATCATGGAGGATGAGATATTAATTTAGAGGATCATATTTAATGATTTCAAGGTTGATGATCATAAAAATATTTATGAGTAACTTAAAAGAGTCAATGAAAATGTCTAAAATATCAAATATTTATTTGAGATGATGAAATATTTTACTATTGTTAAGAACCTAATGATAAAAATTACATGTTAGTTTGAATCCAAGGATTCATATCTAGAAGGTTGAGAGGATCTATATCTGTATGAACATCCTAAAACATAATAATGATTATTGAATTTGAGAAAACAGTAAAATATCTTCAAGAAATATTGGATGAGAAAGAGGAAGAGTTTTCTATGATATAATAAGTATATCATAAATGACGATTTGATTTAATGAATATTATAAAATTATTAACCAATGTTGTTATGGATAAATGTGAATCTTCACAATCTTGAAAACAGAATGGGCCTATATGTGTAGGTTGATTCTTTTCCCAATTAACATCAATTAACATCTTCCCATACTAATTTTTTAAGCTATAATGAAAAGAATAAATTATCTATGACCATAAATATTAATGTAAAATCATTATATATAATGAATCATTGGATTAGCCAATTATTTTTTTGGAAAAATCATGGAAAAAACATTTATTAAAGAGACAATAACAATAAATTTCAGATAATATCTACAGTATGTCTAAATGATCAAGGATTAGAGGTCAATGTTGGTGTTGTGAAGTATTGAACCCTAAATACTAATAATTTTATAACAATATTTCTCTAAAAGGAAATAAGTATGAGTAAATAGTTATTAATGATAATAATATAACAAAATAAATAAATAAATAATATGAATAAAAGAATGGATAAAAAAAGAATTATGATAATGTTTAAATCGATTCATGTGGGGAACTCAATAATGTTATGAATGAAAATAATGATTGTATATTTATTTGGATAGATCAAATGGGATTAAAATTTATAGTAGGCACATAATCATACTGAATAAAAAGGTAAGATAGAGTCTATTGAATATTAGAATAAAGTCAGTGATAAATTATATATATATATATGTTGGTTCCAATATTTAGATAAAATATATGTGTGGAGAGCATGATGGGTATGGTTATTAATACAGGACGACTATATTAATTTCATAATAATAAATATATAAAATTATGTAAAAAATACAAATAAATGATGATATTTAAAAATATAAATAGAATATGACATCTTCATCTCAATACTAAATAGATTAGAAAATATCTATTATTAAATATATGAATGCATGATAAAATAAAGATATAATATCCTATTTTAAGTAAATTAATAATTCTAATTAATCTAGAATAATATAATACTCTCAAAATGAATTTTCATTCTATATTAAATTTACGTTTCACCTTATTCCCATTGTTCTTTTTTTATTTGAACTAAATATTTGGGAAATGAGGAAATTGAAATAGAAAAAATGGATAAGTGTTATAGTTGTTATAAAAGAAGATGACATATACTTCATGAAATATTAAGATCACTATGATGGGGGATGTATTGATACCATTTAGGGAGAGCAAGGAAAAATATGATGTATGTCTATCAGACTTTAAGGCCATTCCGGGTTTGTGTCAAACTGATCATTAAGGAGGGGTAATGGTTGTTGAGAATGGTGAGATGCATGGGGAGTTCTTTCATTCACTTAAAATATTTTTATGTTATTATTTATATAGTTGTAGGTTCTATCATAATAAAAATAATAATATATCTCATAATATAAATATTATTTAATAATATTGATGAAAATATTCATCAAATGAATTATTATACAGTTTAGTTAAACAGTTATTTCTCATACAGATGATATGAATGAATTTCTAGTCATAATGTTGAGTTGTATAATTTTTTTATAAATATGAGTTATATAATGATAAATTTATATGCATTAGTTATAAAAATATAGAATTAATTTGTTCAACCAATATTAACTTTGAGTTATAATGTATACCTATATATGGTTTGTGATATAAAGATGATATATACAGAGTTTCAGTTATGATGCCATATAAATTAAATTTACACCTAGAAATTGTTTTAGGAGATTTAGAAAAACATTTTCATGACTAAAATTATGATGATTCTGATCTATAAATTCAATTTTAGAATATATTGCCGATATTTAGGGAAGATTTCAATAGTTCATTGGAACATATATATGAGGAAACATGGATGTATAATTTTTTATCTACATTATGTTGAGTTTTTTGAAGGTGGTCAATAGAAGGGGAAGATGAGTGGGGAATTAAAATTTACAGCCGAAATTTATTTGTTAATTTTTAGATAAGTTTGATTATATAAAAATGAGTACATCTCAGTCAAATATAGTAGAATATCTGTGTTTATTAGATGATGTATTGTTAGTTTTTTGGAGTTAATGACCAACAATATACTTTGTCGAAGAAAATCAGATTTTGACTAATGATTTTTAAAGGGATTTTTTCCACACAATGAATTTCAATATATATTCACACTACAAATATGTGTCCCGCACATAGAATACCAAAAATAGGATCTGAGATAGAATATTTGTAAAGGAGAAGGATTTTTGGATAATGTTATTGAATGTTGATATTTGAGTATATCCAAGAGGTTCAAGATCATGAGGATGATTTGAGACTAATAAAATATTCAAATAGTTTTTAAATATCATGAATAATTTCTATATAGATAAGGTGATACAAAAATCTTGTAAAGGATGACCATTCAGAGAATAAGATAGAAATAACATGTATAAACATTGATGAAGTAGCTTGTGTTTATGGGTATAACTAGTTTCTAGAGGCATGTGTGTAGGGGTATAACCAATCACTGAATATGTTTTCAATTGGGTTTATAACCAATTACGCAATTTTATAATCTGGTAATAACCAATTATAGTTTATGTAAATAGAGAAACATTGTTGAGGGGTTTAACCAACAATGCAAGAGTAGGCATCCATATTGAATTCAATCCTTTCAAATATCATTTTTTATCTCTCTTAATATTCTCTACATATGTGGTGATATTATTTTATCTCAATGAAAACATCCATAACTGTAACAAACTACAAATGTTGAATTTATAAGGAATTATTCCTTAAGTAAAGATATCATAGATTATCCCCTCACACCCTTACTAATCTTACACTAATTTTGTAGCATTGACCTATATCATTTATTATTCTTTAATTATAATAGAATTTAAATTTTTATATCTATAGAAAGTGGAATTATGAAAATTAATTATAATATTCAAATTTTGGATCCTATAGTACCTCTTGGAGGAATTTTATGAATGTTCAAAATATTTTACAAGTGTCTTAGGTAATTTCTATTTTTATATGCCAAATAGCAGTATGGTGGATAAATATAGAAATGTTCATTAGCTATTTGGTATCATGTTGAATAACATCTTGTGCTCAAAGCCCCTTATTAGATTTATAAAAACTACAGACTTCAATGAAAAACTGGTGGGTGGGTCTCAGGTACCTGGAAAGTTGGATAGTGGGGTGGCCTTTTTGTGGGGATGAACGGGTACCTGGTGGTGGTGAATTTGGTACTAGATAGATCTTGGTTGGATTTTTAGGAGGTTAGGACCCATAATTTTTTGATTCAACCTCACATGCCTTTTAGTATACTAGCCACTCTGGAGAAAATAAATTACTAGCATTTTCATCTTGGTTATCCCCTTTGATTACCACATTCTCCCTTCGGGATTTTTGGTTAATCATATGATTTTTTTCTATAAAAAGGCTATGTAATACTTATTTTATTCATCTTTTTTTCCACCACATGGTCCCTTATGATTTCATGTTTACTTTGGTTTGATTCTATGTCATGATTCACAATTTTGTTTCTTAAATCCAATAGATATGATAGACAATCATGGTATAGTGTCTTTCAAATGTATAAATGTTGGATGTGCCACCCATTTCTCACTATTTCATTATTGATATCTCTCTAATTGCATTTTCCAAGGTATATTTTTTTTAATTTTACTAGATTCTTTAATTTATTGGAAATCTATTCATTGGTACTTTGGTTATATGTGTGTTGTTAGCATTATAAAGGTCTTTACCATGTTATTCATTGATTTTTTCTACAGAAGTCACTCTAGGTTGATACTATGATTATACCTCATTTAATTAAATTTGTTAAAATTAATTATCCAAACATTAGTATGTTTTATAGGGGCTCAAGGGCATGGAAAACCATGTTTCAAGAATGGGTGGTGATGGTTATTAGGATTTATGTATAGTAAACTCGTTTTAGTTTTAGGAGGTTTCATTCATATTTGACCATAAATTGTGAGTCCATATATAAGATGTATTCTTATGTTTGGTGTTTCAATGAAATTTTTTTATTAATGATATGGGCATGTCCCATGATGTGTGATAGGAAATGGTTGATTCTCTTCGACATTAACTAATTACATCAAAAAAAAATTCTAATTCTAGAATAAATCATTGATTATATCTCAATAAGTATATTCCTCTATTAAAATCAAAAGGACCCTATATTTATGGGGAATCTGGTAATTGGTTAAGAATGTGTTAGTTTTAGACTGAATGAGAGGGTTATAGTATCTTGTGTGACGATGAACTTTAGTGGTGGTTCTAACATGTGAATTTCTCTATGTACTATTGGAATGAGAGTTAGGGAATCATGAAAAACACAGAAACAATATTTTAGTGGTTTAGTGGGGGTTTCATTATTTCATTATGAATAAATTCTCCCTTATAAAAGGCTTAATTGTTATATGAGGGATCATACCTTATGGAGTTACAGTTATAGAATAAACTTTGGATGGATGACACATGGAATGTATCAACAATTCCATATTTCCATGGTAAATGTATACAGTTAGTGATATTGTTTTCAGGTTTCCTTTCTAGAAGGGGTCCTTTGGGTAGTTTTGAGTGTTTTAATATCCCAATGCCCCTTCTGGGATTCATCCATTAGGGTATAATTAAAAATTTATTGAGGTATTAGTATACCTTTGGTTGATATTTTTGGAACTTGGGATATTAAATGTTGATGGTGATGTGATTCCACCAAATCCTTGGGGAATTTTTGGAGTTCCCAAGTGGTGTATATTTGATGGGTATGGATGAGTTTGACAAGCAATATCATGTGTAGATAGAATTCATCATAATTTCCATGGAATATTTATGGAATATCTTTTATCTAGGAGTTTATTTGTGGTTGATATGTATAATTATATGATTCAATATGGTTGATGATGATTTGTGCTTCAAGATATCCTCTTTAATTATTATAGATATTGTTTTATAGATAACTGAGGGAATTTTGGGCTATTCTTGTAGGTATAGTGTAGTAACATGCTCGTGTTCATTATTATAATTAATATAATTGATTTTTAGACTTTCACTGTGTGAGAGGGTGATTTCATAGGATATTAGTTCTAGGGGAATCCATGAGTTATATTTGGATGAAAAGGATCACTTTAAAAGAGAGGGTATTAATCTTGGATGTGATATGATCCTCGACCATGTGTGGGATGGAGTTGTCCTAGGTTACTCTGAGTAAGTGGTTTTTCGTTCAATATGATGTTATGAGTAATATCCCTATGTAAGAGGGTACTAGAATAGGCCTTCATCAGTGAGAGGATGTTAATAAGATAGAGGCTCTGATACCTCACCCAAAATTAGAGTTTTGTGGTTGGAGACATCATGTGGGACCTAACCAAGAATGGGGGGTGGTTATATAATACAAATCCTAAGATCAGGGTGTAGAACAAGATCATACCCTAAGTGATAGGGAAGTGGTCAAGACTTAGTTTTTAGTATCAACATTGAGAAAGGTATCCTTGATATGAGTTTTATTCCCTTAATATTTTCCTCAATAAATGGCTACAATATAATAGGTCAGATACCGCAGTGTGTTCTATATCACATAATACCCAAACATATATTCTTAAGTGTGGTTTATAATTATTTTCTCTGCATACACACATTTTATATTTTGTTAAATAAAAGGAACTCCATTGGTTGTTCCATACAAGGATATATTTCACTTATTCAATAATGTTACCCAAGTGTGTTTTCATATATTTATATTTCACTTTTGGTGATTTCTCACCCATGAGATCTATCTGAAATAACTAGATGTAAATTTGGGATACTAATCATTGGACGGAACTAATATTTGTAGTTGAGTCTCCCATTATATAAAATCCTTTATTTCATTAGTATTTTATTAGCCTGACATGGGATTCTTATGATATATTAATATATTCTAATAATCGAAATCATTATATTATACTATATTAATGTAGTATTTTTTAGTTGATGGATAATTTGTATAAATCATTACACCTACTATGAAGTTTATATTTTTTTAGTTATTTACATTAAATTTTATGTGAAGGCATAGAGTGTATAGTCTACCTATTATGGTTATAGACTCACATGAATAATTGGAATCCTCTATTGTATAGGGAGGATTGCTTAAGGTCTCATTGAAAAATCTGTCCAGGATGACATATCTTTTCTTGGATGGTGTGTTACATGGGTTTCCTAGTCTGTTCAATGAAGTTCCATAATTTATAAAATTAATTTATAATTATAGATAGTGTATAGTATTATAGAGTACCTAGGTTTTCTATCAAAGAGTATTTATTTATTGAAATTTTTAAATATAAATAATCTTACAAAAAACAAAAAAATTGGCAATTGTGATAATGCATGAAAAAATAATGTAACAAAACAACGTGAATTTAAATTTGACAATTGTAAAATAAATCAGGTTTCAAAAAAGGTATGGGTATGAGATCATTAAAATATCAGAACAATTCATTTCATTGTAATTTCTAATAAAATTTTATTATGATTGGTAATGTTATTTGGTTTGAGATTAACAATGATTTCGATTATAGTTTATTCCATTAAAATGATGTACATAAAAATAAACCATTACATAAAAATCATATATTCATGGTACATACATCATATATAGAATAAGAAATATAAATAATATTTATATCAAATAATACATATGGGAATGAAAATTATTCTTATTTTCTCAATGAGAAATAGAACTACTCAAACATTCAAATAGTCAAACCAATTTTTTAGAGGGAAAAAATAATTTCATTCACTTAAAAAACAAAGCGTAGAAATAATACAATAGTAAGAAAAAACTAGACGAAATATTATAATAAAACTATACCAAACAAGTTTCTATTATGTGTTTTATAACCCTCTGGAGAATTTCATATACCCCTTGATAATATCATATGACATTATTCTTATTATGGTGAGGTGGTGGAAGATCATAAAAAAATTCATCATTATCTATAAACTTCAAATGAGGATAAATATCTCTTATTCTTCTATAGTTATTGTATTATTCTTTTGGACCTTCAAAATTATAGAGTATCTCTCCCTTGGATAAACATAATATCAAGGACCCCATGCTTCCAATTTATTATAAATATAAAAGTTTTTTATACAAGGTTTTCATAACAACATAGATTGGCATTTATGGTAAGGAGATGACCATATCTTAATGAAAACAATTTTTCCATAAATATTTAACATCACTATATAATATTTATAGGAAATATGATTTATATGGTGGGAGAAATGTTGAAATTATATGAGTATCCATTTTACTATGAATATTAAATATTCCCTCTAATGCATTCATTTTTTATGACTACCAAATGGCCTAATTGGACTATAATAAAATTATAAAATATTTTATCCCATATATTAAGGGAACAATATAAAAAATATAATCTAACATGAAGTGTATATTTTTTATAATGTAAATATTATAAATCTATTTTAGGTTTTATATACCTTTAATTATAATATGAATCAACTTCGTTACATTTTATTAAAATCTCCATCAACTACAAATAATCCTTAAAAAGGTAAAATTTCAAAATAAAATATAATTTCACATTAATTATATGAAATAAATTATATGTGAAATTGATTGATATATTCAGAAATTGTAAACCAAATGTTTTTAAAAATAATGACATAAAGGTGTAAATAAATATGGAATTATAAGGTGATCACAAGCCCACACTTATAAATTTTCACTCCCATAAAATTTCACATTATTTAAAAAAATATGTATAAAGATATTCCATGGACTATAAAGAATTGAAAAATCAATGGTAATATAGTTAATTATAGAAGTTTAAGAAAAATATATATCACTATCAAGGAGTTAATCTTGATAATCATGGAATAAAGTGTCCTATGAATGGTATTAGAAAAAAATAAATGAGATGCATGATACTTATCTTAAAAAGTAAAACTGTGATTCAACCATTCCAATAAATCCCTACATGTGTGTTTTTCCATGATAATAACTTTATATGTAAAATTATACTTTTTATTCAGTAAAAGTTTATAAATTTAAATATTTATTTCTTACCTAATTACTTTCTATAAAACCAGTTATTACACTTTAAAAAATCAAAACCTAGTCACATAATAACTCTTGTAAGTAAAGTAATTTGGTATTTTCCTTTGTTTTTATGAATTCTTTATTTTAATTTTTTATTATTTAGAAGAAAAATGTATTCTAAAAAAATTAGGTATCAGTTTTATGTAAAACTAATATATTTTTTAAATTATTCAAAAAAGAAATTACTTTATTGAGAAATTATTCTTGAAAAATGTTTCTCATCGAAATATCACTTGGATGATATGAACATCTCAAATGTTTTGTAAATTTTTGTCCTGTTTTTCATTAATAAGTAATGATTTTTCCTAAAATAATCTATTAATTTAAAAACTATGATCATGTTAACATTTAATTATTGTAATTATTAAATGATCATAAAATATAAAATAAGAAAATTCAACATAAATTTTTAATAATTTTTTTGGTGAGATACAAATTTTATATGTGTATTTAGGTACGAATGTGACTTTAAATTGGAAAAGATAAATAGAAGAAATAAATAAGATCAAACAAGAAATAACATGTAACAAATCAAAAAATATAATAAAATAAGAATTATAGAATAATAAATAATAATATTAAAATTTATTTACAAACTAAGAAATGTACACACACACACACCAAGAATTCTCATTGTCCTAAATATAATAATAATTGATGAACATGATAGAGGGAAATATATAACCTCTTTGGTGTTTAGAATGATGGATTTTTTAAGTCATAGTTCTTCCATTGGGGACTTTATACAGAATTTATGTATGTAATTTAGTTGCTTGCAGTTACAGTGAACATGTTTAAGGTTTCTGAAATTGTATCCTATATAGCCCCAAAAGAGTATACATTATGACTAATTTATGGTACAAATTAGTGGCAATGAATCCTACTAAGGGGAAGTCTTACCCTTGTATTATATCAATGGGCCATCATTCCAATTTTGAATTGACGATGAAGGACGAGGTATTCATGTGATACCATAGATATATCTTTGTAATTTTATAAGCCCTCATATATGTATCATCAAATATCCACTAACTAATAAATCTATATATCTTTTTTGAATCTTCATAGGAATGAATATATTTTTATGGTCCAATACTTTATGTGATCTATCTCAACAGGGAGGTGATAACACTTTTCCATAAAATGTTTATTGGGTGACATACTATAAGGTTGTTTCAAAGTAATAGAAATCCTAAAAAGAATCTGATAATAAAATATGTTCATATAAACATGGCCATTTTCAAATGATTTATTTTACCTCTCTGTTAAAAAAATTAATATTTTCCTTGTTTTAGGGGTGATAAGCTCTATGAACTAAATGATATATCCCTTAACAAGGCAGTATTATATCCACTTCATAGTTATAGACATAAAACCCTAATAAAAGAAATTTATCCTAGGAAATATATACCATAAAATGACTATAGTTTTAAAAATTTACATGCCTCTATTATAGACATCAGTATTTTTGGATTGTTCTTATACTCATTTAGAAAAATAACAAAATTAAAGAAAAATGTTCACTTTTTTAAAGAGAAAAAGAAATATCCCCATATATTAAATTATTTAAACGTAAAAATATGACTGAATGAAAAAGATATTAGGAATTTCTTATATTTTTTATATATTCCCTTACATTATACATGAGAATATTTGTTCTTGAAAACATGAGAATCTTGAAAAAAGGATTTAAAAAACTACCTAGAATTATTAACTATGCATGAATTCCATTAGGGTCCGAAGTGGACCAACATAAATGAGTGTGAAAAAACTAGAATAATGACTAAAACTCACTATCTAGAACATAATACCAAAGAATCTAAGAAATATATTTGTTCTATGATAAATCTTCATATAAATTATTATAATTGAACTCATTTTTTAGACACACAATATGAATTTTGTTAAAATAAACAAATATTAAATATGAAGTTAAATAATTTAAAATGTATATATACCATGGATAAAAATCATGTAATAGGAATAATTTCATTAAAAAAATATTAAATTTATATAAATATGGGAATAAAAATCAATTTATTATGATTCAAAAATAAAATAGATATTGGTTATACATTAAATTTTCCCTTCATTTCTCTCCCATGATTTATAAATTATATTTTTAAAGGAGGTGAATCTAATTAAAGACAATTTTTTAATCAAAATTTTCATCAAATAATAGAGGATTAGATTACACAACCACATTTAAATTTAGAATATACAACATAAGTGTATTCATGGAGAACAAAATTGTAATAAATTTAATTTTAGTTGTATTTTAGTTTTCCAAGGAAGGGTTATTGTGTGGGGGTATATGAAAACCCATGTGGATATTCATTAATATGTTGTCATATGGTTTATTCAACAAAATAGTTTGAAGAATTAAACATTATATCAATGTTAAATCCCACTATAGTGGTTAGATTAATGAGGCAATGAGACATCCCATTAATATATTAAAAACATCATAAATTTTTTATCAAATAAAAATTCATTACCTATTTATTTTAATCATGTTATGTAATCTAAAATATTACTAAAGTTACAAATAAAATGGTGATAAAATACCATTTGGACTAAGAAAGGCCATACATCCCATATATTTTTAGTTAAATACTAGAAATAAATGATAACCACATTTCATTTAAAAACATTGATACCATCCTCAGAAACAAAATTTCATTGAACTATCCCGTATTTTTTATTTAAATTTAATCTATCATAATTTAATAATAAAATATCAATATAATGATGAATTAAAACACATAAAATAATCAATAACTCACCCAAAAGAACCCATGTATATAAAATCATCCAAAGATACATTCCAAAATATTAACCATGTATTAATAAAAATTATCTAGAGTGATTAATAGGATAAATAGTGTCCCCTTGTAGGAAAATTTCTCAATGGATAAAAATAATGTTTTGTTTTTATGGTCCTCAGAAGGAATATATTATTAAAAATAAGAAAAATAAAAAACAATGAAAATGAAATGAGACTTAATCAATTTGATTAATAGTGATGGGAAATGATACTTATTTATGTATAGGTTTAGTTTGTGCTCATATATGTAGACACACCAAATACACTATTTTTGTGTTGGTATCAATTAACTATTATTAAATTTAATGACTATTAGATAAATTATCTATGAAATTACATGTACTATCTAGCCCACTAGAATTTATACATATAATAAATGAATCTAGAAACAAATAATTTCATTAACTACTATTAAATACAATTATAGATAATTGGATTATTTTTTTGATTTCTTTATTAGTTAAGACTAGTATTTCAATAAAAATAAATTTATAAAAATTGATGGGATAATAATTATAACAGCCCAAACACAAAAAATATGGATCTAGTTCTAAATGTATACTTTTTCATTTTTTATTTGATTTCAATGATCATTAACAAATATAAACCTTATATAAATTTAAAAAAATTAGTCTCATATATTATAAAGCCCATTTCAATTTAGGTTTTTAGAGAATTTTAATAAACCATCCATTAAAAATAATCAATATCATTCCCATCCAAATGTGTATTTTCCCCATTATATAATGAACATCTTATAAATGATATATTTTCGTCATTCAAGGATAAATTTTCATACTCTGATCAATAAATCATATGATTTCCTAATCATAATTATTCCATATGAAAAAATATTTAAAATATTTTTATTAGATTGAAAATCATAGTGAGTTTGACAAAAGAAAATACCCCATTTGAATCCCTAAAAAATCTGTCAAAATGATTTCAATTTTAAAAAATAAAATTTCATATAAAAAAGCAGTTTATTTTTCCTTAAAAAATAAATACTTTTTTTAATAAATTTCAAGAAAATTTTTATCTTTAATCATAAATAAATTATCATAAAAAAACAGTTTCTTGAAAAAAAAGACTCGAGAATTCAATTCCAGAAAAAATAATCCTTTAACAATTTTGATATTATAAAATTCCATTAATTACATAAGTCCATTTAAAAAAATAAATAAAAATAATTCCTTTTTGATCCATTTTAGTCATATCATTTGAAAAATTATTTACATTATCCATACATTTCCCCATACAATAATACTTATAATGGATTCACCAAAATAGACAATTCTCACAAATCATATGATTAACCTATCACATGTAAACTCTATTGGATTTTTGAATTTCATATTTTCCTAGAATATTATATCTAGAAACGGGATACAATACAAGGAACACATTCCACCTAAGAACAAAATTTGGTCAATCTAGGGGATTAATGTGGTGGCGATTAATCCCTATTGCAAGTGGTATTTATATATTCTCTTTAGAAGAAAATAGGTATTCAATAAGTATCATAAAAAAGGATTGAATATCCTTAAAACCTAGTGTATTTCATATAAATTAATGTAATATTAAATTAAACCCCTTTAATACAAAGGAATATATACCATACATTAGGATTAGGCCGCATGGTCAAAACTATGTTTTTTGGAATCCAAAAGTCATGAATTGCATTTATTTATGCATTACAATCCCCCTTAAAATAGACCAGTGTACACATAAGGGTGATTTTTTACAATAATTGAATTATTAATGATAATAAAATAGAAACCAATCCCCCAAGATACTATAAATTGAATCATAAGGGATAATATACCTGATATTAAGGAAGAATATAAATATATGTCAACTTTATGTGAATTATGAAAAATCATGGGTAAGAATTTCTATTTTTACAATCATGAAAAAGAAATCCGTAACATTAGCCATGTATAGGGATAAAATCAAGAAATTGGTTATGGGAATGAATAAAATTGTGTTACTTTCTAAATGTTGTAACCTTCAATAAGGAAGATAAATTTTTCAATGTGGGGGACCATAATACCCAATGAATTGGCTTCGATGACACCACTATAGAACTTTTGAAAACACAAAAAGAATATCCATTATGGGGAATCCTAGGGAATCAAAGGATATGTATAAAGAATTAAAATTGGATAAGCTTATCAAAACAATGGTTTTCTCAGTTATCGATATTATTAAGGATCTACCATTCATTAAATATATATATTCCTCCATTAATGTTCATCCAAGAAGTATATAAAATAAAAACATGGGTCATACTATGAATGGGAATTCTATCAAGTCAAACACTCCAGGATATAAAATATACCCCCCCTAGATGAAAATCATATGAAAATCCAAATCTATTTGTTATAGGAAGAAGAGGCTACCATGGACTGTACGTCCCAAAACCTATAAGACACAACTAAAAAACATTTCAAATGATGTAGAAGTTGGGGGATCTCTAGAGTGAATAAAGAATAAAAATAACTAATGAAACTCTATATTCACTGAAAATCCCATCAAAATTGATCAATATAGGTAAAAGTGTTCATAAACATACGGGAATTATAGTATAAGGTAATCAAGGGGACACCCCATATATAAATATTGATCAAGATGAATATCCAATTCTATAATTTCCCGAGGGTTGCCAACGTGGAAAAACGTAACTATCTTAAGATATTTATTAAGGTCCGTAGGATGAAAATTCATAAATTATCTGAATATAAGGTATTATATTTAAGAACAGATAACATTGACTGTGTTTGTTACCATCTTGTTGGTTTAAATAAATGTTCCACTAATATGGAAACTATATGTGTTCTTGGTCTTAGAACTCTAGATAGAGTGGCCCAGTTCAGGGTTTTGGGAAAATTGGTTACTTGTGAAGTTGAACATGATGGGAATCTCTTGTTCTTGTTATTAATTTATGAAATAAATTTTACAAGAGATAAGATATGTATGGATGAATCCATACATCCTTATTAGTAGTTTTAAATAAATTTATATTGTCTTAGGGACATCAATGCTATCATGAGTCCTGATGAAAGGATTAATTAATCCTATATCCATATATCCACTAAGTATTTTAAATTATTTTTTATATGAATGAGTTTATTGAAGAATAATTAGTGGAGACAAAGTAAAACATGTACAAAATATACAATACCAAGACGAGGGCCATCAATATAGATAATGTTTTCACTAATTAATAGGTTTTGGGAAAATGTGAATCCATCTCCTGAATTAATCTTCCAAAAATTAATTTTGGACATCATTATATATTTCTCAAAATCACAAAAAAAGATTCTAAATCCCCCACCTCTTCAAATTTTATAGTTAATGGGTCCTCCATCTGGGAAACTTATTCCTTGTTTTTGAATGATGTAATCCAATTCACTATAGAAAAGATTCCTTTCATTGTGCATTTATGTTAAAATTATTGAAGAGAAAACCTAAATTATGGATCATGAATGATTTCAGATATCTAGATGGATACATTAAAACTTGGTAAGATAATAAAATATATGTGGAGGATGACTCCTAACATAGTGTCATCACTCCTAATATAAATAATCAATTTGAGATCACATTTAAAATGAACATCTTATTTAGTTAGAAGATGAGTATACAGAAATAATCATCCAAGGTAAAATTTCTTAATGATGGAGGTGAAAATAAAAAATTCCACAACATTATTCAATGTTTCAGAAAATCCAATATACTTCTCCCTATTTTTTGGGAAGTTAAATCCATCATCTACAACAAAAGAATCCATGTAGACATCCTCGTGGAATATTTTCAAATCCTCTTTAATGGACCTAACTAAAATTAATACACCGCATAAAACATTACTCATGTCTTTTTCATCTCATAAAATAATAGTAATCTATTTACCATTTCAATTAAAATTGTGATTAGAAAGGCTATATTCAGCCTGAACCCTGGGATTTCACCTTGCCATGTTAGATTCTCTAACATTTTCATCCAAAAATAATGGGATATAATTAAAAATTATTCCTATAATCTTATCACCTAAGTATTTATAAATATCTACCTTCCTTGAGGTTTTAATTAAATAATTCTCACTTTGATACCCAATATATAAATATCTCTAAAGATTTTTTCTTCCAGACTATATAACTTGTTAATATGATCTATAAGGTCATCATCAAGATCATTCTTAATGGGATGAGTTTTATCTCCATCACAATTGATTTGAAAAAAATATATATATTATGGGTAGAACCACCCAATATTTCCTTCTCAGCTCCTCAAAATGTGTTAATATTATGAATAATCCCTCAATATGTGAACCAAATTTTGTTATTATTTATTTGAGAAGGGATTCTAATAACAAGAATTATAAATTCATCTACAAATTTCATAATGAATTTGGTTTTAATGAAACCTTCAGTATATCATTCCAAACTCTCTTCAACTCAAGTAATATTACTATTCATGTTAATAGATCCCCCATGGGATATTTATCTTAATCAAGAGGATTTAAGAAGAGTGAACCCTTATAAGAAATAATTATCACAATTACTAAACACTATCTCAGTATACTTCTCTCCAAACTAGTTAATCAATATGATCTAAAAAAATATTCCCGCTGGAAGAGGACTTTGTACACCTGATATTTTATTTTTCATGAAAAAATCCTATTTTCCGGGAATTTAAAAGGAACACTAACCTCTAAAAAACACATTCCCACAATGAATTAGTCTCAATAAAATATTCTTTTTGTGAGAACCCATTTGTATACATTGGTAACAATCTTCCACCTTCTAGTAAAATTAATATCCTGAAATATTTGTGTATTATAGATGGGGTTTAGTGAATCAATAGGATTGAAATAAAGGATAATGGAAACTCACATGTTGAAGATAGTGCATCAATTTCCCCAAAGAATTCTAAATCATCATACCATTATAGAGAATATTGGAACCCTCTAGGAGTTGGTGACGACAATCTGATATGCAGGTTCGGATTCTTCTACTACTCCTTATACATCCAAATATATGGATTCATGTTTTCTAAATATAGACCTCTAATAGAGTATCATGGAAATATTCCATACTCAAAACCCTTCCTTTTATTTCCTCTATTAACCTCAATAGATCCCATAAAATCTGATATTTTTACCCTCCACGGGTTTTCTTGATGGAATCTGGATGCTACCTTTTTTAGCTACTACATTACATAGGGATTTGGAACTTCTAAAATGGACCTTAGTATCTCTATTTGGAATTAATAATACTTATCTTAATTATTAAAAAACATCATGTGATCCTGGGACCAAGATCATTCAATGTGTGTCTCTGAGTTAAACAGAAGATCCTTCTGTACCATTCTGGCCACTCGAGAAGGCATTATAAAATCTTGGAAGATGACACCTAGATCCGTAAATTATTAAATATTTCACTTCATAATTTGGTCAATATGGGTACCTAGAGGTCGGGAGTACCCTATTATAGTAGCGTGGATCAATCTCCCCATCTTTGTGGTTCCTTTTTACAATCCTAATTTTCTAGTTAAAATTGGTGTTTTTCTTTGTTAATTTATGTTCATTGATTAAATATCTATGAAACTGTAGGATGACATGACATCTTGTATCTTTGACAATCACTAACTATCTTATCCTTCTCCATATTTATGGGACTGAAAAAAGATTGACCTGGGTTGCATTAGTAATCATGAGATAAAATAATGTGCAAAATACTGAAATAAATGGACACCTAATATAACATAGAAAACCCCCAAAATGAATGGGGTAAAATCCCACTTCATAAATAAGAGGATCACTATGTATAGCGTTGGGTACACTCTCCCTCACTATTAATTAGAGAAATTCCTCCTAGAATATCTCTATACTAAATTGGTAAACTGCCTCAAAAATACTGCACACAAATGGGATCTTCTTAATGAAAAGGAAATTATGAATATTATGCCGGAACCATTTAGGGTGATCCACTTTTATTGGTTTTATATCCCCCTTCCAGTTTCCTTCTCCTGATAGAGGCTTAGTGAGGTTTGGCCTTCATCCACCCTCCTATCTTGGCCCTTTAATAATGTGGGGTTGGCACCGTCTGTGGTGAAAAAACATGCTGATGCATCTCCCACATGGATATTTGATTGAGAACTAATGACATCTCCACACATAATTTCCATCTTCCAAAATGTTCCATACATATCTACATGTCTAATTGAGGTTTTCACCATTTGAACCTATCAAAGTCAACTTTCTTCGTCAAGATATCAATCAGATTTTTTTTAGTATGAATTTTATTCATTTCCACACATCCTTCCTCCACCACGTCTTAGAAAAATTGACGCTATACCCCAATGTGCTTAATCATGGGATAACAAGATGGTTTCATGCATTGTTCAAGGACTTGAAACTATCAAAAATTAATGAAACAAGATCATGCATATCCCTGAGCTCCTCTGACATCCTTCTCATCCAAATCACATCTTTGTAATCATGTGTAGATTCCATGTACTATTCCTTGTTCGTGGATAATTCCACAATAGACTGTAACTTTGAAATCCATCTCACTACTCCTCCAACAAGAGTAAACACAAAACTACTAGTGGGTTTTCTACTAGTCCGAATCTCATAATATATTTGAATCATCGTTGCCATTAAATGTGAAATTTGATCCTCCATAATATAATGTTGCATCTGAGGTCTTCTTGATGTATCTCATGATCCTTTTCAATGTGCTCCAATGATTCCAACCTGAATTCTCCATCTACCGACTAATTGATCTCACTACATGTGTAGTTTTTTTTCTCGTAAAAACCATAGGTGACATTAGACATCCCATTACTGATGCATATGGTACTCAACAAAAATTATCCTCCCTGCTTCAATTCTAGGACTCATTATTGAGGATAACATGAAATTAATAGGAAGAGGTGTAGATATTGGATTACATTAATGTTTGATGAAGTGTTTCAAGACTCTCTATTTCTAATACTTTTATGATAGCCAAATCTTACCATTATTTTAGTCTTTGTAAATCTACTTCAAAAGAATCTTGTTTACTAGTCATACTTCCTTTATATCAATATCCCAAGACAATAGAGCCTTCATTTCTAGGATCTGATAGTGTTTAGGGCCTATAAACAACATTTCATCTACATATAATAGATAAATGATTAAATCATTACAATTTGAACCTTTTAAATATGCACATGGATCTAAATGGAGTCTGTTGTATCCAAGGTTCATGATATAAGAATCAAATATCTTGTACCAACACCTCAACACTTTCTTAAGACTGTACAAAGATTGTATTAACTTGAATACCATGTTCTCATTTCCTTCTTTTAAAAAACCTTTTATTGGAGAATATATATCTCTTTATAAAGATCACCATAGAGAAATTTTTTCACCATATCCAGCTACTCTAGGTTTAAACTGTATATATAACACATCACCAAAACTATTAGAATATTCAACAGTATAAATATAGGAGAAAGTATTCATTGAAATAAATACCATCCTTCTGAGTGTAACCTTTGACCACCAATATTGGATGATATCTTTCCACCTGATTCAATCCGACCCCTTTGATTTTGAAGAACAATTTATTTCTAACAACCTTCTTTCCATGATGTAATGGACCAAGATCAAAAGTCTTGTTCCTGTGCATAGATTAATGTTCCTACTACATCTTCGCTATCTATAGAGATACATCTTGACTCTATGATGCCTCCACAAAAAGGAGATGGATGTATATATTCTATCAACAAACAATAAACAATATTACTCTTATTCACATAGTCTGAGTACCATACTGAAGCTCTTTTCCCTCAGTTTGACCAATGTGGTCTAGACATAATATGTACTTGATCATCGTGATCTGGTAATACCTTAGAGGAAATTGGTTCATTCTTGGATTTTTTTCTCTACTTTGACTATTGTTACCTATATATTATCCTTCTATGTGTCTCAATCAATTGAAATTTTCACCTTTTCCTCTAAAAAAATTACTTCTCTCCTGATGATAAGATTTTGGTCTGTTGGGTCCCATAAATGATACCCCTACACACCATCAGCATACCCCAATAAGATACATTTCCTTTATCATGATTCGAACTTCGATCTTTTTTGTAAATTAAATAATGAATATAAAGGACTTACAAAAGTATATAACTGACAATTTCTAGTACGTTTACCAGTTCACTTCTCTATCATTGTTTTCATATCAATCACTATTGAAGAAGATTAGTTGATCACATATAAGGTGATATTCACTGCTTCTGTCCATAAAGTTTTGGAAATTACAATAGTCATTAGCATTTCCCATGTTTTATTCAATAGGGTTTTGTTCATCCACTCTTCCATGCCATTCTGTTTACGATTGTACTCCACCATAGACTATCTCTTGATTCTTTCATTCTGAAATAAACTATCTGAATACTCGATTTTATATTCTCCACCATTTTTAGTCTTTATATTGTCTAACTTCTTTACATATTCAATCTCTTTCTACAGTTTGAATGTTTTTGGAGAAATCGAAAACATCTACTTTATTCATTATTGGTTATACCCACAATATCCTTAAAAAATCATCAATGAATGATACAAATCATGTTTCTCGTCCCCGGGATATAACCAGGGCATTCCAAACAACATAATGGATCAACTATAAGATCCCCTAACATCTTTTTGTTGACATCCCGAACATTAAAATTTGTTGGTTTCTCAAAACACAATGATCATAAAATGATAAGGATTACTTTAAAATCCCATGTTGTAACTTTTTATACCCAAGATTCATTAGGCCTATTTCAGACATATGGTCAAGATTCTGAGGTAGAAACATCATCAACTCTTCTGTAGAGTTGGTTTATGTAACAACTATATTTACCTCCATGCACATTTCACCCATAAGCTTGTACATGTTATTAGATATATTCTACTCCTTCATTACCAATAGGGTGCCCTTCACAATTATTATCACTCCATTCTCGGTGGGAGTCTTGCAGAAAATATCATTGAATTGTCCCAAAGACAATATTTTATTCTTTACGCCCTTCTCATGATGTACTCCATGAATGGTATATAATTTTCCATCATGTATTTTTGGTTTGATGGTACCAACTCCAACGATCTTCATAGTGTGCTCATTCCCCATGTACACTAGTCTTTCTAGAATGGTTTCATACTGGTAAAACCATTTTTTTGTACATCATGTGTCATGTTTCTTCTGAGATGATAATCCATGCGTCATTGAAATGTTTTTTGCTTCTTGCATTTGTCGCCGCTTCACTAACTAGTATATCTTTATTTTGAGAGGTACTCACCACATTCCCCTAAGATCTCTTTTAAATAATCATCTTGTTCCAAAAATCCTTCTTGATGTTTCCCTTATTTCCAAAATTCATACATGTGACATTCTTCTTCTTACTCCTTGATTTGAAAATTCCATGATTTTGGTTCCCACTAGATCCACGCTCTATCATCCTTCCTCCCTTCATTCACAGGGCCTCTATTTAGTTCGAAGTTGTCTATTTATCCTCATTGTTTCTGTGTCAACTTTAATATTCAAGAACCACAATTGCAATACCATTGAATGAAAATATATCCCTTAAGATATTGTTAGTGAGGATGATGATGAGTTGGTTAAACAAATCTGGAAAACTCTATAGGATAATATCGACACATTTAGTATTCAAAATTTTATATACCATTGTTGTGAGCTGATAAAAATGTTTATTGAAGTGGTTGATTTTGTGTCTCATTGATGATATCTCCTCAATTTTATGACTATACAATTTTCTCTTTATTACAAATTTGTGGGGCAGTGACTTTGCCTCATATAGCGTCGTCAGAGAATCCCATATTTATTTTACCGTATTTTTATCTACAATGCTTGATGGGACCCCATCTTCCAAATACAAATGCATGTTTGTAATAGAATTTCGTTCAATTTTATTTCATTTATTCTTTATCACATTATTCGGCTTTTCACTAATTACCAGTATGAAATTATCCTTCCACAGACTTCCAGAATCTTCACTTTCCAAAATGAAAAATTATTTCCATTGCATATTTTGATCCCAAATTCACCTAATTTTTCACATTTCATAATTGAAAAACCACCTCTGTTTCACAATAGTTTATTTGATAATATCAATAATTTTTTTTATGTTATAGATCAATCGTATTTTCAATCACAGATCATAGTCAAATCTATGAGAATTATTACTACTCCAAAACATTAACAGCACCAGGCTATAACCAGCCTTTGATATCACCTGTTGGGAACAAAAAATTAATTACCCATGGTGAAACAATAATTGTGATATAAAATAAAGTGAAAATGCCGAAATAAGTGGACACCAGATTTATCATAAAAACCCCCTAAAATGCAATGGTAAAAATCATGGGCAAAATAGAAGGATCCCTATTAGTTAAAGTGGGTTCACACTCCGTCACTATTATCAGGGGAAAACAAAAAAAAATATCTCAGGAATAATGGAGAAGAGTGCCTCAGAAATAGTAAACAAAAATAGGATTTACATAATGTTGATTAGATGTTGAATGTGATGTTGGAACCATTTGAGGATGTCCTCTTTTATAAGATACATATATCCCCTCCTACTGTCTTCTCTCACTGAAGGTTTGAAGGGCTTTGGCCACCAACCACCTACCCATACCACCCCCTTTGACAAAGTAGGGGTGGAAGCATACATGGGGAAAAAACCTTCCGACATAGATCAAATCCCTAATTTGTTTAAAGATGCACCTGAATAGATGAAATCCCTTATTTATCCTTTGACACATCATTATCGTTACTCATAATATCTCTATGGTCACACTTGGTCACAATGTCTGAATTAATCATGTCAACCTATAGTGTCTCATTAGAATACTTCTCACACATGTGTATATCCTTCACATTCATGATGTGTCTCTTAGTTGCCCCATCACATATATCAGGTAGTCACTTCAATGTTTTTTTGTTCCTTCAATTATCCATGGGATTACTTCTCTTTCTCATCAGTTTCGTTAAATCTAGTGAATGTTACCAAAGTTGTTGCATGTCTATCATCCCAAATATTCTAATGTTTTTATCAAAATCATTAAATTTCAAGCTTCCCCCAAACCTCACATCTCTACTAAAGAATATTCTAAAGAGAAATAGAATATTTGACTTGTCTTTATTCACTCCTCTCCTTACTTCTCAGACCATGGTGCTTCGATGAGAAATAATATTCTATCATTGAACAGTTTCAATTTTTTATTAAACATACAGGAATACAAACCTAGTACATTTTCTACCTTTTAATTTACTCTAGGTCAAAATGAAGTGTTTATGGATTGTCCCAAGACTCCCCACATCCCATATTTTCATTCCAGGGTAGTCGCCGCAAGATTTCATGTTAAGCTGATGTCCTCTTGTTCGAGTCTACATACCAAACAGCTTCAAGTTCTTGGGGCTAGATCCAAGATCACTCCCTTTCATTTATCTATATTATTATATAGAATACATCTCCCATTTGTCCATGGTTGAATAAAAATTTTGTATCTAATGAGGCCTCCAATAATAAGGTTTTGCTGGTTGTGGTTTTCAAACTAAAACAATGTTTATCTAATATTTAAGACTTTACTAAGAATTGTGGAATGAATTTTTCTTGAATGAGGATCCCATTAATCACCAAATTGGGATATTTTTTAAATATACTATCTTTGTAGAGAAGCAATATCTATCAGATTAATTTATTACAGTTAAATTCGGATTGGGGTATGTGGCTTGCCTCTTGTCCTTTGTTTATGAAAAGTGTGAGGTAATGTTAAAGATTCCTCTTTAGAGGGACATCGATACCTTAAATCAATAATACATAGACTATATTTTTGGGGTTTATTTTAATACTATTCTATATGAATTAATGAATAAATGTCATTTTATATTTACTTGGAGATACATGTTAATGGTAAAATCCTTCATCACTCAAAAATGCTTCTTTGATATGGGTTTTATTAGTGACATGTACACCATGTGTAACAACTATCTTAGTGATAGGAGAACCTAGGGAATTCATGACCATTGCCTTTGAAATCACCATTTCGTCTCTAGATACCCAAATGTTTATGTATGTTATTTGGTTCACATGGTTTTAGACCATTCCCCCTTTTTATTGACCTCAAGTCCATAGATAGATCTGGAGATCCTTTTTCGTTTCAAAACCATGGGTTCATTCACCCATATACAATATAACTTTTCAAGACTCATTGGATAAAAATATTCTCATAAAACATTGGACTAGATTTCACAGTAAATATTGGGATCTAATGAATGTTTTAAACACCTATACTAAATCCCTCCCATATGTTACTTCTGATCTGGATATCATAAAATATGAAATTGAGGTTGGGGAATTCATTTTGGAAAAACAATTTCCACTCTTTCCCTCATATGAACCATTTATATGATATTATTATTGAGCACAAAAGGAGACGTCTGGAATGACCTATTTGGTCATGGCTCGGTGAAGTAGGTAGCAATTCTTCTTTCATTCTTTAATGATTGAAATAAAAATCATAGGGGTGTTCTCTTAACATCCAGTTGAAAGCGGGGTCTTTCACAAGTGAGTTGGATTTGATTAGTGGTATGGTTATTTCTCATTCTAATTATCTTCTCTGTATGTCAAAAAAAAAATTTTTGAATGGGTATCCAAGAGTTCAAGCTAAAATTTTTATATCCTTACCACATGTTGTTTCTCCTCTGAAAAATATTCTATTAGATACTATCTTATAGGAGGAAGAGGTGTGTGACATTATTAAACCCTAAACAAAGAATTTTAAATGTATGTGGATGGTTTCCCAAGGTCAATCTAATTGAACTTCAAGGATATCATCAAATATGATCCCATGGAAGGAATTAAATATTTATTTCATGGGGTTCCAAGTCCTGAGTTTCCTGTGCCCTGATTATGGTTCTAATTCCCATGGTTAATTACCCCTCTTCCATCAAGCAATTCTGGCTGATTATCATGTGTAACTTCTCCTAAAATATGTTATCCTCAATCATCAATAGTTTTCTTTCTCTCTATGTCATCAAATTATTTTTTGATGAACAATATGGTTTTATCAAAGATCCTTTTATTAATTGATTCATGTGTATCTTTGAATATATAGCTAGATAAAATAACAGGAAGAAAAGGGGATTTAAAATTATTATTAAAATAAATATGGATCAACTGTATGAAATGCTAGAGTGGATATTTATTCTACAGGTAATGAAGAAAATGAGATTCTCGGATTGGGTGACAGACTGACTCTTTTATTATTATATATCACCCTAGTTCAGTATTATTTTAATTGAATGATAATCTAGCTTCATAAAATTAGTGATGAGGCAAAGACAAGGAGATCCAATTTCTTGAAATATATTCATTATGGTCTAGGGTGGTCTTAGTAGATATATTTCCTCCAAAATATAGCTCGGTATTCTTCATCCCTTCTAATATAGAAATTACATCAATGGATTGTCACTCCATTAATTTTATGTTAATGTGGTCTTCTTTATCTATGGTCTCCGCTCTTCCAAAATGGAATTTCATAACATTATAGAAAATAATCCATGATTGAGTGGGAAATTGTTTACCATGGATAAAATTTGGGTGTTATTCCTCCCTCATGACTAGATATGCGAAGATAAAGTAATGAGTATCTATTCGGTATCCACATGGTGAACATTTCAATAATCTACCTAGCTTTTCTTATATCCCCTATAATAATCTATATCATACACATTGATAGAGTGGTTGAAAAATCACCAATCAAATCACAAATTGGAACAATATGTTTCTTTCATTTTGGAGGAGGATTACCCACATTAATTATGTTCTAACCTCTATTTCCAGGAATATCCTATTGGATATCAAGGTGATTAAAAAATTTCTAAATGAAATTTAAAATCACTTATCAGCATTTATTTGGGATGTCCAAGGGGAGGGGAGAAGTCATTGGGCCTCTTGAAAATGACTTTATATACCAGTAGATAATGGAGTCATCAATGTGAGGAATGTTATGAATATGATGTATTTACTTCAAGTAAAATTATATTGGGTGTATATTAAAGGGAAGTTTCCATGGAAAAATTTTATTTCCGGAAAATAAGGAAACTCTTGGAGTTCATCCAGGAGTCCTTCTACTATGAGATCTCATCCAAAGTCAAATTCCAACGCTTGAGTAGCTTTCTTGTTGGAAAATTAGGTGTGGGGATATTAATTTTTGGGAATGAAATTTTATAGGTGAGGTGTTGGGATTTCTTGGGTGACTCACACTAAACATATCATTCAATAATGCTAGAAATTACCCTTCATTCATCCATGCAGTTTTGAAACCCACCTAGAATAATTTTTTATTGATATCGAGATTTATGACATATTAGATGATTGTGTCTTCATTGGATCAACCTCTAGAATCTAATCTTCTATGGCCAAAAATCATACTATTTTTAGGTCAACCTAATGATTTTGGGCTGGAATTATTTGTTGAATGTTTATCCATACAAAGATAAAATTTCAGATCTACGGAATTCAAAATCAAGTGTTACACGCCGATGCATTGATCAAGAATAACAGTTTCCCTTAATCTTCAATGTGCTTGTGTTTCATGGACTACAAAGAAGAATTTATCTTCCATTAATTTTTCCAATCTGTTTGGAAGAATATGTTTTGGAGTTCCTTTTGATATTTCATGGATTTATCGACTTAGGTAGTGACCAATAATGAGATTCTTCAACATTGTTTTAGTGGGGTGGGAGGAAAAAATCATGAGAATAGAGATCGTTATATCATTCTCGGTGCTAGTTTTAGGTTTTTATGGATTTCAAGAGAAAGGCTCAGAAAAATAGAGCTCTTCCACATGATTCTATATTGGTGGTTAGTAAAAAATGTCTCATAGTTGATCTGGTACAGCTCGTGAAACATTGGTAGGGGATCCATCCCTATGATGGTTTATGGTTACCAATTCATTCACTTCTACACTCTATCCCTTGTTTTTGGGTATATTGTTTCACTAGACCCCCCCAAGGTTGCTAAAAAAATTGATGGTTCTTGTATAGAAGTGGAGGTGTGGGAACAATGTGTAGTGTGTGATTCCACTGGTTTGGTGTTCCTTACATTCAGTTATTTATATTGAAATGGTGGCTCCCACATAACGGAAGCTAATTCCATTATACATGGCCTTAATTTATGTCTCTATAAGAATATTTCTATGATAGTAGTTGAGGATGGATTAAATATAATTTGGGGATCTATTAAATGGATTAATTTAACTCTATACCACTTCAAGTATCAGACCCAACAATTCAAAGCTCTCATATCTAATGGGGTTGGGCTTCTTCATATGTGTTGGGAAGGATACCATATGGATACCTTTATCTAATCCAATGATTCATAGGATATTCTTCTAGTGGAGTTTTAATTCATTTTATCCCTTCCTCCTAGTAGTATGGACAATGTAATTGTGTATTTTTTCGACATCCACATTTACATTCCAGTACAATTACCCTCCCTATTTTTACCCTCCCCTATTTCCTTTTCATATCTTAATAATAATTTTTATTTTCTATCTTACAGAGGGAGTTATTACTTTCTAATAACATGGTGTCCCTATATTTTGGGGTAGTACCAAAGCTTTAAATATGAAGGAAATTATTAATAAGATCAAAACATAACAACCATAATGAAAAGGTAAATATCTATCTAGTATTGTTTGGTGTTTCTCATTAAATACACCCCTATTTATAAATAATTTATACATTTTATGGTCAATATATGTCCCTCCTCCCACAACAATATCCAAAAATGTCAACATCTAAAACTTTTTATAGATTTAAAAAATCTAAAAAAATAAGGATAGTCAATGTGATTCTGAGGTTGTGTTATGATCCCATAATATCTAGGGGAATTGGTGAAGAATATCTCATCAATTTTAATGATTCCATATAGGTGCACTTCATGAGGTGGTTCATCATTGGTAAAGAAAAATATATGTACATCATCAATTATATTTTTTTGAACTCCAAAATTTAAATATACATATCATGAAATCATCCATATGGATGGTCATAAAAGTCTTTTTTCCACAATTTTATCTAGTTCTAGTAGGATTCCATTAACAAATTCTATCCTCAGATTAATGGCTGGACAATTTGATAGATGCACCACTAATTCACTACTTCTACAATAATGTATCTCCTATGTATCTATAGGTTTATATTAAATATATTTTTGATAAAATATAGATAAACCTATCTATAAGGATTGAAATAATCATATATGACTATCACTTTTCCCCAATCGAATATTTTTATTTTTATAAACATGAAATATTTGGACAGGTTAACATAAATATATTATATTTCATGAATAAAAAATGCAGGAAAAGGTTGTTTATTTATTCACAAGTCCAAAAACCATGTAGAAATCATCAATATTTTTACAAATTTTGATGATTAACATTGGAAGGATACCCATGGATGCATGCCTATAATGATTTGGGATATATATCAACTACAAATTTATATTGTTTAATCCAAATATAGAATATGTTAACCACCTATTCATATGGTGTGCTATTATCTTATCCCTTTTAAAATCACTTTTAAATATCTTTAACCTCTATCGCTTTAATGTATCAGTAATTAAATACATGATCCCAAGCTACTCAAGTCTAGAGATGTCAGTATAACACATCAATATATTTTAGGTTTTAGTACCAGAATTAATTCATATTATCTGTAAAAGAAGAAAAGATATTTTCCACTTCTAGTGTCTGTTTTTTTCAATAATTACATTAGTTTTTTAATTTGATTAAGATTCCATAGATTCACCTGTTAACTCATCCCCCACACTGGTACATTTGATGTCATTTTTCAACACCCATTCCTAGTCATGGTGAAATACTATATGAAGAGTGAATCTAAGGGAAATCCTAGTATCTCAAGATTTTGGGTTATTTTTTTAAATCACAATTGTTTAATCATTGGTTTATTATATATATTTTATGGAAAACACTTTCTATTGATGTTGAGATGCTCAGAATCATCAAAAAATTGATTTTTTCAACTCATAAAGGATAGAAAAAAGATTTTTTCAGATAGTGACTCCATGGAAATAGTGCATGTAATAATAAAAAACAACATGAAATTTTTGTGATGATTAACAGTGTAATTGATGGATTTCATAGTGTTCTTGGATTATGTTTATTATATTATTTCTCATACATAATATTAGAAAATGATTCTAAAATATTACATAAACAATAAGGGTTTAGAATGCTTTCACCCCATTTAGATGGATAACCTCCCCTCTTACCTATTATATCTCTTTAAAAGAGGCTATTTTAAAAATCCCTATTATAGATAATTCTATTTTTTTATATTTCAACAAATGTGAGATGGATCTGGCCAAGTTATCACATTAAAATCCAATTTGGGAATATCAATCCGTTAGATAATCACTAAAATAAATACTATTTCCTCACTTTAGTGAATAAATTCAAAATTGAATTTTATGGAAAACCCTGAAAAGATTCATTTTTAATCATTTATAAAAAATTAAAAATCAATAATTAAATATAAATTTAGAATCATTTGATTAATAAATATATTATAATTCTAGAAAATATTAAAAATAATTTTGAAATGGAAGAAAAATCATTGGTTGGAATATTTTAAAACTATATTTTTTCAAGAAAACCTCTTACATTGAGATCTGAATAGTTTCATTTTTATATCGATCCTCCTGGATAAAAATATTTTATTATTTTATAATGAATTAATTAAATTGTTTTAAATTTCAATATCATTAATCACTTTATATTATTTTTACCATGTTTTATTCATAAAAAAATTAAGTTCTTATTTGATGTTTTTTGGATGTTTGATTAATAAGATTAAAATTAATTATGTGGGTTCAATATGGTAAGAAGGATCATGGTTACATTTTTTTCAAATTATTAATCTTGAAAAAAAGTGTGATTTCTTATGATAAATAAAATTATCCATGAAATAATGATAATATAATTGTATTTCCTAGTTGTGTGGAGGTACTACTCCCATCATACTCATTGGGGACATTATAATTTTAAAATGTATGGGAAAGATATGAGAAAAGGTAGTTTCATCACCATAATAGAATTTATTTATATTTTTTATAATAATTTTATTATTTCATCATTTTTATATAGTATTTTAATAAGGATGACGAATAAATAAACATGAAAACATAAAGTTAAGAGTTAGAACTATTTTTTTAGAATTTTATTTTGGACTAAACCTTAAACATTCTACAACCGTCTTTGAGTGAGACGAGAACTAATAGATTATTTATAAAAAAAATTTGAAAGGGATTTGGGAAGTTCTTCGATAAGATTAATGGCTTGATAAGAGTGTGTAAGAGAGTATATGATTTTTTCTTTTATAAGTTATGTGGGTGTAAATGTTATTACTACATCAAATATTAATATATAATATTTAAAACTGATATAAAGATAAATATAATAAAATATATGGTGGATATGTTTGAAATAATTTCATATAATGGAGTTTATATAGGTTTAGGATGAATTTTAACCTAATATGTTAGTTCAAACCCATCGTTAACACTTTTAACCACAATTGGGTAATAAAATTTTAATATCCAATGGTCAAAAAGTAATTTTACAAATTTCAACTTGAACCTAAATGAACCATTCATGATATCCTTTATATGTTTTAATCCATTTGATTTAATGTATTATTTTTTATGGTTTTATAATTAATAAGAAATGAATTTAATATAATAAATACTATTTAAATATATATTTTGAAACTATTCAAAAAAACATGACATTGAAGACCTAGAAAAGGAACTAAAAAATAAACTACTTCACTATCAATTATAAATTATATTTATTCGTTAAATTCATGTAACATTAATATTCTTCCGAATAACATTATTTTAAAATTAGAGAAAAAATACTTTATTTTTCTAATACATTCACAAGTGATGCGTCAGTGTTGCATAACCAATAAAGGTAATTATACCATCACTAAAATAAATAAATTTATATCATAAATATTGTGTATTATTAAATAGTTTTTAAATCCAAATTCATTCTTATATCTTTTTCGTCTATATGTATATCATGAAAAGATAATAATTGTAAGAGAGTCACTTATGTAATTAGTGTTAACTTAAAAAAGTATAATTTTTCTAATTGAAGAGATGTGGCAAAAAAATTGCATATTTGAGTATCATGGATAAAAGTTTTTAAATAATATAATATAATATTATTTATTTTGAAATTATTCTACCTTATTATATATTATTATACTTAATTACACTGTTTTACCCTTTATCATTTTTCCAAATTTTTACCGTGGTTACTAATCATTGGGATCAAAATGAAATTAACCATATAAAAAAATACATCCTCATGATTACAAACAAAAAATAAATATTTCATTATTTAATTTCTATAATTTAATGAAATTATTTTTCTTATATTTTCACAAAAATGCAACGGAAATATATTTTTATCAAAAAAGACATGTTTTAAGACTAAGAATAATTTTACAACAAAATCTCTCCCCTTAAAATTATATGAATTAATTTAAATAAAATTAAATTTTATGAATTTTAAATAAATTCAACGACATGTATAACAATGATATTATTATATTAATAGATAATAGGATATGGTTTTTTCAAAATTATTATTCTACACTATTCACATAGAAATCGATCTTTTCAAAAAAAATATCATTTAATTATCTTAAGATATTTTTGACAC
Source organism: Viscum album (assembly GCA_963277665.1). Classification (NCBI taxonomy): domain Eukaryota; kingdom Viridiplantae; phylum Streptophyta; class Magnoliopsida; order Santalales; family Viscaceae; genus Viscum; species Viscum album. The sequence continues at coordinate 1,792,178,249 of OY728146.1, forward strand.
AATAATTTCATAAATTATTTTCATTTAATAATATATAATTTATAAAAGTGGTAGAAATTATTCATAATATACTCACAAAAAATTCAATAAAAATCATTTTTTATGAAAATGTATTTCTAAAGTTTAAAGTGTATTTATACTTATTACTTATCCAAACACCACCATTATATGAATGTTAATATATTACTTTATATTATTAAATTTCACATATTATAAAATCCATATGTTTAATGTTACTAATTTAATATTATAATATACACAATATCTTAAAACATTTCATTAAAAAATATAATTTCATTATTTATTTTTATAACAATTTTACTTGTATTATATCCAATGACTATATAATCTCAATGTTCATTTAGGTCACTAGATATGTTAGCCTAACAACCATATGATTCTAATGGTTATATATGATATATGGCCATATAATACTAAAAATCATGTTATCTTTTTATATAATATCATAAAAATGATTCAAATCATTACAACTCTCTCATCATGCCAATAAAAGTTATATATCTTAGCCTTTTATTAATAGTTTATAATCAGGTTTATAATAATTATAGTAGACCATCATGATAAATATTATATACTCAAGGTATTTTTTTTATATTTCTACTTTTATTCCAACAATATTATTGTTACTATTGATTATTATAACAACCTCAAAATTTATAAAAAATGATTATCTGGAATTGTAATATTTTCTCTCAAGAAAAAAATTTCATTTTAATTTTAGTTTAGTGTTTCAAAGAACATAAGCTATACAAAGTTTATATTTAAATAAATATATATTCTTAAATCTCATGTTATTAAAATAAACCCCTCAAAGAAAATACATCCTCAAATTTTATCTATTTTACAATAAAATGATTTAAACTAATTTTTAGAATCAATTCCAAATAGGGGAAGATACATATATATATATACACACACACACACACACATCAAAATAAGTACCTTCTAATCAACTTTTACAAAAAAAAATTTAAAATGACTAATGTTAATGATAAGAAACATTTCATTAATTAAATAATTTTTAAAACATAAAATAAACATAATGAGACTCTTTATTGTGAAAAAGGGTCATAAGTAATACCTTCATATATAAGAGATATTTTCCATATAAGGAACAATATATTTATATTCCTATTTATTGAGTTTATGAAATATTTTACCAATATATTATAGAATTAGAAAATATATACTTAATCGATTTAATTCCATTGCATTATCATAATTTCATCCTTGAACTACATTTTTAGTATTTTCCTCCTCCACTTCATCGTATATACTAAATAATGAATTTTTATTTATTGAATCACTAATATTAACTTTCAATGGTTCATAACTTCCATAAATTGTTGAAACATTATATATCATATTTTTATCCTTTAGTAGAAAAATAGATTACCCTAGATAATATAATGTCCAATATAAATAGAAATAGATGTGATTAAATACAAAAATAATCCTAAAGTCTCGATATTAACACCTAATTTTTTTCATTAAATAATCAAAAAATAACTAACATTAATTCTTTAAAAAATATATATGCCGCAATTCAAAACCCATTTTTTTTTGAAATATCTGATCATATATTATTCTAGAAACCACATAACATTTATCTCTAAACAAAATCAATCACTAATAAATTTACATAAAAAAATTATATTCTATAAAAAAATAATCTCCAAAATTTGTTTATATTTTACAATTAAATAAAATTTGAATTAATTAACCCACTATTTATTCCCAAAATTCTATTTACCACAATCATTAAACTCCTAAAAAAAGTTAACATATTAAAAAATATAATTAATCACATAGTTACCAAATCATTTTTCAATCTCATGGCTATCTTTGAGAAAAACAATTTGTTCTAAATTTTAATCACCCATTATCCTAATTAATAATAATTATCTCAACATCAAATATCATATTAAACACAATGGTTATCGGTAATTATTATCCCATTTCTATAAAAGACAAAGCTTTTTCTCTCAAAATAACTTATCAAATAAAACACCCCTAAACCCAATTATTTTATTCCTATAGACTTCATCCAAAATAACCTTAATTATTTTAAAACCCTATCAAATAAAACTTCAAATGTTTTAGTTATTAATTTTATAATACAATCATTATTAGACTTATTAACCCACGATGGTGTCTAAAACATTTATAATATAAACATATGAACCAACCTACCCTATACAGGTTTATAGACCCTTACTATGATATGAACTATAAAACCTCAAACCTAAAAAATCTGGATCTCTTTGAAAAGATTGCTTTTTAAAATTCATGATTTGATAACAATAGTACAATCTAATTAAAATAATCCATTAATTAAATGTTTTGAGTAATATACATTGCATTGACCTTTTATGTTTTAAGGTTTATCATACTAGGACAACCCATTCCCTAAACACCCCGATATTTGTCATCCAAATAGGCATTTTACGATTTATACCACAAACATCTTATAAATGATATATTTTTTTGTTCATGAAAAATCTCCCACACGCAAATATAAAATTAATATAAATTTCTAATCATCCTTAATAACTATGAGAAAAATAAAAAATGTAACAAAAATATATTAATAATGTTTAACGAAAAAAAAGAATATTCCTCCATTTTAAACCTGAAAATCAGTAAAAACATTTCAATTTTCATAATAAAAATTTGAGGTCAAATATATGTTTACATTTTTGTAAAAAAATAATTTTTTTCAAAATATCATTCATAATAAATTTCATATGAAATTATAAATAAAAATCAATAAAAAAGGTTTTCATTAAAAACATTAAAACAAGTGAACATATTTCCTTAGAAAACAATCCTTTCACCCATTCATTTAAGGTTCATAAATATTCCTTCAAAATAAAAGATCAATTCATTATATTTTTTATATCAAAATATTACTTATAAAAAATTGAAATAATATCATTTTAGTAACTTAGTACATTATACTAACATTAAACAATACAAGAACCCTTATAATAGAATCACCTAACTGATTTATTTCCACATGTCTTAGGATTAACCTATGACAAATAAAATATGTCACTTTACCCAATGAATTAAAGAGAAATATCAAGCTCACCCATCATCAGAGGAATATTGGCCTCACCTATAATTATTATAAATTTAGCACAACAATATAACTAATTATACCTAATAATGATTTGATATAAACATAAAAATAACTTTAATTGTTATTCAATACCATAAGAAATAACACTTTTAGATATATCATATAGATAATATGCAATTTCCATATACATATAATAACTTTTAAATATAAAAATTCATCAAATATTGAGAAATTTTTTTAATTTAAATTATAAATAGATAATTGTAAATTATTAATCAAATTAAAGAATGGTTATGATAGAAGATAAATATATTTATTTTATAATCAATAAAACAAATATTCTTTCCTCACGTTAGAAAAGAATGTGAAAAACACCTCGTGTAGAAAACATAAAAAAACCTTTTTAATCCATTATAATGAAATTTATTAATATTGAAAATTTAAATTTATAAATTTTTTAATAAAAAAATTACATTATTGAAATGTAATGGCCCATACCTCTCAGGTCCATTCTCTTGCTAAAATCTGCTATCTGAGGTGTTCCGGGAGGTCAAGGTGACATATCCCAAACACTTTTCCCAATTTTGAGTTCATGAACAGTGTTTCCAAAATAGTGAGGTCCAATAGTGGCTTCTATTTCCTTTTCCAAATTTTGATTCCATGAATAGTGTTTCTCAAGCTGTGTGGTCCAACGGTAGCCTCTATTTCCTTTTCCAAATATTGAGTTCATGAACAGTGTTTCTATAATGTTGATGTAACACCCCAAGCTTCTATGGTACGCTTCTCTTTGAATAATGTGATAGCGTGTGTTGTACGCAACACCGAGTTCTAACACACCATAACTAATCAAACTAGCCGTTATGAATAGTAATACCTACTTTTTGAAATTATATATATTTTATATTTGAAAATGGACTTCATTTTTGGATTCGGAATATCGAATTTAGCCTAGGGTGAAATTTTGGTACATTTCAGATAACTTTCATATTTTGATGAATAGTGAAATTACTAAATTTTAATTAAAAACAACTTTTTTAATCAAATTAATTACTAGTGATAAATTATGAATTTGAGTGGTTTTAAAGTATATTTAGAATATATTTTTACCATTTAATATAATTTTGGTCATTGGACATAATTTTACAATTAAACCGAACATAAACAAGTGTCAATCTTTTGATAGTTATTATCTCTTAAAAACACGCTTTTTGTTTTAACAGCGGGAATTAATTTTAAATTAATTTCTGCCACTTCTGTGTTTTGAATTTAGGAAAATGGATTCCATATTTGGAATCAGGATGTTCAAATTGTGTAAATAGGTAACTTTTATTTTTAGACATTTTGAATAGTTACTGTGGTAAATATTTTATTTACCATGGTTAAAGGGTAAATCCTGTAAATAAGGGTTAAAAAAATAATATTATAATAATACAAAATTACCCTAAAACGTGTCCTAACCTTATTGGTGGACACATACCCGACCATGGGCATCCTTGGGTCAATTTGGGGACCCCTTGGAGCCACTTGTATGTGGTAGGGACACTTTATATTAATAAAGTTAAAATAAAAATAAAAATGGCATAAGCTTACATCTTTTAGAAGAACAATTTTTACATAGGGATATACATGTTGGATTTTCGATTATAAATATTCATTATAAAGCTAAAAAGATTTCCTACATAATGATATTTTATTTATAATTTTTAGACATTATATAATTTATTTTATTTATGACACAATGATGATGCAGTAATTACTAAAATAGTGAAAAATAAAAATAATTGATCTTATAAATACCCAAATAATTATAATATGAAACTTTTAATGAATTAAACTAATTTTATATGATAATATGATATATTAGAATTGATTTAATTGAATTTTTTCGAAGTAATCAATCTGTTAGGAGTTTCACAAAAATCAACTATTGAATAGTGTCAAAATTGACATAAAAGAGTTCTTAAAACAAATATTATATTATTAATTGATATTAAATTCCTAAAAATCTAAGGTTCGGCCAAGAGACTTATATTATGATAGGTTCCTCATTAATGGACCACTTGGGGGTCGCTTGGATGTATATAGTAAGTTTATTAATCATATTATATAAAAATACAAAGAGACATTGTAAAAGTGAAACTAATTAACTTAGAGTTAATACTTAAGAATAAGGTTAATATAAGTACCCAAACCTGTCTAAATTCTATTGGATGAGTTGTTTTCGACCTATCCACACCTCATCCTTTGAATAGTCAACTTTTGAGCCTTTGTAAACCGAATATGAATTTATTATAAATTAATATTTCTAACTTTTCCAAAGGTGCCCCTCACCCCTCTTATAAAAGGGCACTCCTCCTTCTCATTTCTTCACTCCTTCAAAGCCTTTTGTTTCGGCCAAACTCTGCCCAAATACTCTCCCAACATCCCTCAATACAACCTAGAGGCCTTAGTTTGATCAGAAAGCCAACCTAAGGAGCCCTTTTGATCAAATCAAAAGGAAGAACCCGAAGAAGAGGTAATGATTTCACCACCCTTTTCTAAGTTCATTTCTTCTTCCACTTCTTCTTCCTTTGTTCTTACCATTCTGAAATAATAACTCCAGTATCTCACATATACTGTGATGTTATTATAAATATGGTACAATCATATTCAGTTTTCTATCCACCCTTTGAATAACATGTCACCATACGTGCGTACGTACGGCTTACCGTCTCCACGTCGTGGTGTAATTGTTATTCAATATAATATTATTTGGATGGGTATAATAATGATGTGTAACTCATGTAAATAATAAATATAACATGTTAATGATTCTGTATATATGATATACCATCCATTTATATATTATTTTAATATCAAAAGAATGATATTGTCGCTCGTGCGTATGTACGGACTACCGTCTCCACGAACGCGATGAGATTCATTCTCCATCGTATCCATTCAAGTATAATTATCATTTGATGATTTAAAAATGATGTTTAAGGACTGTATATCATTCTGGATATGAATAAGATACAACAACCATGGCTTATGTAACAAAAAATATAAAAGAAATTGAGTAAGTTAACTCCCAAAACGATGATAATTCTAAGATATTATTAACAAATCAATGTTAAAAGATCATATATGATATCATATTAATATATATGATTCTTGTATAATTTAATAACAACTATTTCACCATTATACAGGAGGTTAACCTACCCCAACCAAGGAAAAGTACAAGGTAAGGGTTATTTCACAATCTCTTCATTATCCAAGGTTGTATTATACGTAATAATCTACTGGGATCTCTTTATCATCCACATACATGTTTCTTCGAAATGTATTTCAAAACATTTTTACTATTTACATGAATATGGGTTAAAGTCATTTATACCCTTGTTTGACTTTTTATAAGAGGTTTATAAAGGAATCTTTCCGTCGTTTTCAAAACAAGGTCCTTTTTAACCTTTTCGACAGAATTGAGGTAAGAATGTTTTTTTTAACTTATACGGCGGGTGCGGTTATTTTCCGCCGTTATAAAATCGTCGAAGCTTTCCATACAAGCTTATAAGAATATTTTCAAAGAAAATGTTTTATTTTATATGGATCTTAAATGGTTTCAAAATAAATGGAGATACTTCTTTAAAAAGAATTTTGATTTCATCTATGTCAACATCCTTTGATGGATTTTAAGATTATTTGAAGTTGATTTATTATAATACAAAACTTATATATTGTATTGAAGGTTTTGTGATATGTTTGAATGTGGATGTGCTATTTTATACCATTCATAGTTTATGGTGAAACTATTGACATTTCGTATGCTAGTTTTAATCCGAATGTTTATGTTATATTTCAAACTTTTCTTCAGATGAATGTGCTAAACAAGTATGTTCCGGGTTGGGGACCGGTAAAAGTAAGCCCTCCAGGTTGGGGACTGGTAAAAGTAAGCCCTCCAGGTTGGGGACTGGTTAAAGTAAGCCCTCCAGGTTAGGGACTGGTAAAAGTATGCCCTCCGGGTTGGTGTCCGGTTATTAGAGGCACTCCGGGTTGGTGTCCGGTTATTAGAGGCACTCCGGGTTGGTGTCCGGTTATTAGAGGCACTCCGGGTTGGGTTCCGGTTAGAAGTAACCCCTAGGTCTTGGGATGAGGCCTAGACAAAGAAATTAACGTTTAGCATTATGCATTCCAACATTATGAAAGTGGTTATTGATTTTTTCATGTGATTATTCGATTAGTAGAATATCCATGTGAACAAGTAAATGGCATTATTTCATTTTATTTATGCCATACCATGTTGAAAGTTCGTATTTAAAAGGCTTTTGTTTTAGTAATTCATTGCCTTAAATGTTTATGCTTATTTTGCATGTTCCGCTATATTGTTATCCTTACTGGGCATTTGAGCTCACCCCTTTTCTATGTTTTATTTTTCCCAGGTAGTGAAGAAGTAAATTATGAATGACTTGCAGGGATATTATGAGGGGTTAATAGTGTGGATATGAAGACTTTGTTGTTGTAGTAGTTTTTCACTTTGAAATGTAATGTAAAACATTATGATTATATCTAGTGTTTCCAAGGCTACTAAACCAATCGGTCTTTCGAGATTTGATCTTCTTGTGATCATGCCAATGTTACGAAGTAATGCACCGACTCTGGGTAGCTGGGGTCGGGGCGTTACAGTTGGTATCAGAGGAAGTTTATTACAAACCTTGGAAGCTAGATTTAGATAAACTCTGATTAGAGCACGTAGACCTAAGATGAACTTTGAGGATTAGTATAGAAGAACTTCCTAGAATTTTGGTATTGTAGAGACTTTGTGAGTTTTGCGAGCAATACATCCCTGTCTGGATACGAGCAGGTAGAGGCGGCTCTGGCACAGATGTACCTAGGGGTAAAACCCGAAAACACCGCTTTGAGCTAGACTCGAACGGGAACTGGTGCACGACAACGGGCCTTGCTGCACTCTTGGTTACGACACTCCCGGGGGATATGCTTAGGATAACTCTCACTTTCTTTACAAATCATTATGAAGGGTTTATGAGTATATACTTCCTCAAAGAAAACATATTTATGATTATGGATTATATCCATAGATAGTTCAATTTATGTTAAGTGTTTTATAAGTATGGGATTATGTATTTTGATTCATAAACTGATCTAGTTTATGCCATTGTTTAGAAATGGCGCCTAGTGGAAGAAATGGAAACCGTATCAATGCACGCACTCCATGTAGGGATTTCCCTCCTGCTCAAGATAATTATAGTGGGGCTGGTGATGCAACTGGTGCTGATCAGCTAATCACCGTACTGGGACAACTTACTCAGGTTATGAATAATAACCTTACCCGTATGGAGCACCCTGATCCGCAGAGTGGAGGATCAATGTTAGATCGATTCATGAGACAACAACCACCAACGTTCAATGGAAGTACAAATCCCTTAGTAGCTGAGCAATGGATATTTTCCCTAGAGAAAATATTTCAGGCTTTGGGGAGTAGTGAAAGGGAAAAAGTTACCATGGCAGTTTACCGCCTCACTGGAGATGCTGATCAATGGTGGTCATTGATTCAAAACATGAAGGAAGATGATGAAGTATCAAACATGGAATGGAGGGAGTTCAAAGATCTGTTTTTAGAAAAATACTTTCCTCGCGACCATCGAGCAGATATGGAAAGGCAATTTCTGAGTCTGAGACAAAAGGAGGATGAGAATGTCACAAAGTATGAGGCTAACTTTACAAGGTTAGCGAGGTATGCTGGAGATTATATTCACAACCCAAGAAGTAAGATTGATCGTTTCTTTGATGGGTTAAAACCATTTCTCCGTCGAGCATTAGTCTCACAATCCTTTTCATCGTACGAAGACATTGTCTCATGTGCTATCAAGACCGAAAAGGAATTCTCTAAGTCTTATGACTTTAAAGCAAAGCAAGAGAAGAAGAGACCTGCTGATCAATCTGGGAATGGAAATAAGGGGAAGAAGGGAAAGGTTGAATATCCATCTTGTGGTAAGTGCGGGAAGAAACACCCCGGTGCTTGCCTGAAGGGAATGGGAGTCTGTTACAAGTGTGGTGAAAAAGGCCACCAAGCTCATGATTGGAAGGGGAAGAAGGAAGCTACCAACGTTCAGTGCTACAATTGCAGGGAGATGGGGCATTATGCAAATGCATGTCCTAAGCGTCAGGAGAACTTACCTCAGAAAAGGCCAAGGGATCAAGGCCAGGCTTATGCTATCACTATTGCTGAGGTAGAAACTCCGAAAGACGTGGTGGCAGGTAATTTAATGGTTTCCTCAAGTTTAGCAAATGCATTATTTGATTCTGGATCATCGCATTGTTTCATATCTTCCCAGTTTGCTAAGAAAATTAGATATTTCCAATTTGATTTAATAAGGGAGTTGTCAGTTAAAACTCCTAAGGGAAGTATCGTTGCAACAAAGTTTTGTGAATCAGTCCCCATTAGAGCACATAAATTTTCTTTATCTGCTGATTTCATCGTCATACCTATGATTGAGTTTGATATAATCCTCGGTATGGACTGGCTTTCGGACTATGATGCAAAGATTTATTGTAAGAAGAAAGAGGTTACGATTCTTGATGATAATGATAAGGAACACCTTATTTTTAGAGCAGAATCGTCACCACCTAATTCTTATTTAGACCCACCCCCAGTAGCTCAACTTAATTCAATTATTGGGGAGGAAGAGAATGAAATAACTGTCGGTGAGGAAAGGAATGTTCAAATAGAGGATGTACCTGTTGTGAAAGAATTTGTAGATGTATTTCCGGAAGATTTACCTGGACATCCTCCAGAACGAGAAGTTGAGTTTTCTATTGATTTGATTCCTGGATCAAGGCCTATATCGAAGACCCCTTATAGAATGGCCACTGTAGAGTTAGTCGAACTAAAGAAACAACTAGAGGAATTGAGTAATAAGGGATTTATTCGCCCTAGTGTTTCTCCATGGGGAGCCCCTATTCTTTTTGTTAAAAAGAAAGATGGATCTATGAGGTTATGTATCGACTGCAGGGAGATCAATGCTATAACGATAAAGAACAAGTATCCCCTACCTCGTATTGATGATTTATTTGACCAACTGCATGGAGCTCAATACTTTTCAAAGATTGACCTTCGATCTGGATACCATCAGTTGTGTGTAAAGAAGGAAGACATTCCGAAGACAGCATTTCGAACCAGGTACGGGCATTACGAGTTTACTGTAATGCCGTTTGGATTGACTAATGCACCCTCTGTATTCATGGATCTGATGAATAGAGTTTTCAAGGAGTATCTCGATGAATTTGTGGTGGTATTTATTGATGATATCTTGGTATACTCCAAAACCTACGAAGATCATGAAAATCACTTGCGCATTATCTTGAAGACTCTGAGGAGGCATGAATTATATGGAAAGTTTAGCAAGTGTGAATTCTGGCTTCAGGAGATTTCTTTTCTTGGCCATATTGTCTCTAAAGATGGAATCTCTGTTGATCCTTCTAAGACCAAGGCAATCCAAGAATGGCCAGCACCTACGAGTATAACTGAGGTACGTAGTTTTATTGGCTTGGCAGGTTATTATCGACGTTTCGTCCAGAATTTTGCCCGATTGGCTAACCCATTAACGAAGCTCACACGTAAAGGGGTTAAATTTGTTTGGAAAAAAGAGTGTGAAGAATGTTTCGAAGAACTGAAGAGAAGATTAGTCAATGCTCCTATATTGACTCTACCATCGGGGAATGATGGGTTCGTTATTTATAGTGATGCATCAAAGAAAGGACTTGGCTGTGTCCTTATGCAGAATGATAGAGTTATTGCCTATGCATCACGACAGTTGAAAATTCATGAACAAAACTATCCTACTCATGATCTTGAGTTAGCAGCTGTGATCTTTGCTTTGAAGATATGGAGGCACTACCTCTATGGTGAAAAATGTGAGATTTATACTGATCACAAGAGTTTGAAGTATATTTTCTCACAAAAAGAACTCAACATGAGGCAAAGGAGATGGCTTGAATTACTCAAGTATTATGATTGCACGATACACTACCACCCGGGGAAAGCAAACAAAGTAGCAGATGCTTTGAGCAGAAAAGACCATGGAGTTCTGAACATGATGAGAATTGAAAGGGACCCAATTTTCATGGATCTAGAGAAGATGGACATGGGAATAACCAGGGAAGGTGAAACATCAATGCTTTTTCAAATGGTTGCCAAACCATCTTTACTAGAAAGGATTAAGAGTTCTCAGACCAATGATGAAGAATTCCAAAAGAAGATTAAAGCTGTGAATGATGGGAGATTGAGAGACTTTGTGTATGAAGATGGAATTTTGAAATTCGGGAAGAGACTTTGTGTTCCCAATTTACCTGATCTGAAAAGGGAATTGTTGGATGATGCTCATAGTTCCAATTTCTCTATACACCCTGGGAGCACCAAAATGTATAGAGATTTGAAGGAACATTTTTGGTGGGACAACATGAAGAGGGAGATTGCTGATTTTGTATCAAGATGTATGGTTTGTCAACAAGTGAAAGCTGGAAGGCAACAGCCTGGAGGAGTCATGCAACCTCTTCCCATACCGGAGTGGAAATGGGACAATATTACGATGGACTTTGTCATGGGGCTACCAAAGACTCCTAGAAGGAACGATGCAATATGGGTTATTGTTGATCGTCTTACCAAGTCAGCACATTTTCTTGCTATAAGAGAAGATCTACCCCTGGAACGTCTAGCAAGACTATACATTAATGAAGTTGTGAGACTTCATGGTGTACCCCTATCGATTGTTTCTGATCGTGATCCCCGTTTTACTTCAAGATTCTGGAAAAGTCTTCAGAAATCCCTGGATACTGAACTTCATTTGAGCACTGCTTACCACCCTCAGACAGACGGACAATCAGAACGGACTATTCAAACCTTAGAAGACATGTTGAGATCTTGCTCACTTGATTTTCAGGGTATGTGGGATCAATATTTACCTCTGGTAGAATTTTCCTATAACAATAGCTTCCATTCGAGTATAAAAATGGCACCATATGAAGCGTTATACGGAAAGAGATGTCGTACACCAACCTGTTGGGATGACGTTGGTGAAAGAAAACTTGTAGGCCCAGAACTGGTGGAGGAAACGGTGGAAAAGGTGAAGGTAATCCAAAATCACATCAAAGCAGCTCAAAGTAGGCAGAAGAGCTATGCCGATAATCGAAGGAAGGATTTGGAATTTCAAGTCGGTGATCATGTTTTCCTGAAGGTATCTCCGTGGAAGGGAGTCATACGTTTTGGTAAGAAAGGTAAATTGAGTCCCAGGTACATCGGACCTTTCGAAATTCTAGAACGAATTGGGGCTGTAGCTTACCGATTGGAAATGCCGCCAAGTCTCTCCAAAGTTCACGATGTGTTCCACGTATCTCTGTTGAGGAAATACATGCATGACCCAACGCATGTACTCACCTATGAGGAATTAGAACTGGAACCCGATCTTTCCTATTGCGAAGAGCCCATCAAGATTCTTGATACGAGAGAACAAGTGCTGAGAAACCGGACGACGAGTCTGGTAAAAGTTTTGTGGAGGAATCATAAGATGGAAGAGGCAACGTGGGAACCCGAGGAACTTATGATGAAGAACCACCCGAGTCTTTTTATGCAGTAATACCCTAGAAATTGCGAGGACGCAATTATTTGAAGGAGGGGAGAATGTAACACCCCAAGCTTCTATGGTACGCTTCTCTTTGAATAATGTGATAGCGTGTGTTGTACGCAACACCGAGTTCTAACACACCATAACTAATCAAACTAGCCGTTATGAATAGTAATACCTACTTTTTGAAATTATATATATTTTATATTTGAAAATGGACTTCATTTTTGGATTCGGAATATCGAATTTAGCCTAGGGTGAAATTTTGGTACATTTCAGATTACTTTCATATTTTGATGAATAGTGAAAATTACTAAATTTTAATTAAAAACAACTTTTTTAATCAAATTAATTACTAGTGATAAATTATGAATTTGAGTGGTTTTAAAGTATATTTAGAATATATTTTTACCATTTAATATAATTTTGGTCATTGGACATAATTTTACAATTAAACCGAACATAAACAAGTGTCAATCTTTTGATAATTATTATCTCTTAAAAACACGCTTTTTGTTTTAACAGCGGGAATTAATTTTAAATTAATTTCTGCCACTTCTGTGTTTTGAATTTAGGAAAATGGATTCCATATTTGGAATCAGGATGTTCAAATTGTGTAAATAGTTAACTTTTATTTTTAGACATTTTGAATAGTTACTGTGGTAAATATTTTATTTACCATGGTTAAAGGGTAAATCCTGTAAATAAGGGTTAAAAAAATAATATTATAATAATACAAAATTACCCTAAAACGTGTCCTAACCTTATTGATGGACACATACCCGACCATGGGCATCCTTGGGTCAATTTGGGGACCCCTTGGAGCCACTTGTATGTGGTAGGGACACTTTATATTAATAAAGTTAAAATAAAAATAAAAATGGCATAAGCTTACATCTTTTAGAAGAACAATTTTTACATAGGGATATACATGTTGGATTTTCGATTATAAATATTCATTAGAAATCTAAAAAGATTTCCTACATAATGATATTTTATTTATAATTTTTAGACATTATATAATTTATTTTATTTATGACACAATGATGATGCAGTAATTACTAAAATAGTGAAAAATAAAAATAATTGATATTATAAATACCCAAATAATTATAATATGAAACTTTTAATGAATTAAACTAATTTTCTATGATAATATGATATATTAGGATTGATTTAATTGACTTTTTTTGAAGTAATCAATCTGTTAGGAGTTTCACAAAAATCAACTATTGAATAGTGTCAAAATTGACATAAAAGAGTTCTTAAAACAAATATTATATTATTAATTGATATTAAATTCCTAAAAATCTAAGGTTCGGCCAAGAGACTTATATTATGATAGGTTCCTCATTAATGGACCACTTGGGGGTCGCTTGGATGTATATAGTATGTTTATTAATCATATTATATAAAAATACAAAGAGACATTGTAAAAGTGAAACTAATTAACTTAGAGTTAATACTTAAAGATAAGGTTAATATAAGTACCCAAACCTGTCTAAATTCTATTGGATGAGTTGTTTTCGACCTATCCACACCTCATCCTTTGAATAGTCAACTTTGGAGCCTTTGTAAACCGAATATGAATTTATTATAAATTAATATTTCTAACTTTTCCAAAGGTTCCCCTCACCCCTCTTATAAAAGGGCACTCCTCCTTCTCATTTCTTCACACCTTCAAAGCCTTTTGGTTCGGCCAAACTCTGCCCAAATACTCTCCCAACATCCCTCAATACAACCTAGAGGCCTTAGTTTGATCAGAAAGCCAACCTAAGGAGCCCTTTTGATCAAATCAAAAGGAAGAACCCGAAGAAGAGGTAATGATTTCACCACCCTTTTCTAAGTTCATTTCTTCTTCCACTTCTTCTTCCTTTGTTCTTACCATTCTGAAATAATAACTCCAGTATCTCACATATACTGTGATGTTATTATAAATATGGTACAATCATATTCAGTATTCTATCCACCCTTTGAATAACATGTCACCATACGTGCGTACGTACGGCTTACCGTCTCCACGTCGTGGTGTAATTGTTATTCAATATAATATTATTTGGATGGGTATAATAATGATGTGTAACTCATGTAAATAATAAATATAACATGTTAATGATTCTGTATATATGATATACCATCCATTTATATATTATTTTAATATCAAAAGAATGATATTGTCGCTCGTGCGTACGTACGGACTACCGTCTCCACGAACGCGATGAGATTCATTCTCCATCGTATCCATTCAAGTATAATTATCATTTGATGATTTAAAAATGATGTTTAAGGACTGTATATCATTCTGGATATGAATAAGATACAACAACCATGGCTTATGTAACAAAAAATATAAAAGAAAATGAGTAAGTTAACTCCCGAAACGACGATAATTCTAAGATATTATTAACAAATCAATGTTAAAAGATTATATATGATATCATATTAATATATATGATTCTTGTATAATTTAATAACAACTATTTCACCATTATACAGGAGGTTAACCTACCCCAACCAAGGAAAAGTACAAGGTAAGGGTTATTTCACAATCTCTTCATTATCCGAGGTTGTATTATACGTAATAATCTACTGGGATCTCTTTATCATCCACATCCATGTTTCTTCGAAATGTATTTCAAAACATTTTTACTATTTACATGAATATGGGTTAAAGTCATTTATACCCTTGTTTGACTTTTTATAAGAGGTTTATAAAGGAATCTTTCCGTCATTTTCAAAACAAGGTCCTTTTTAACCTTTTCGACAGAATTGAGGTAAGAATGTTTTTTTTAACTTATACGGCGGGTGCGGTTATTTTCCGCCGTTATAAAATCGTCGAAGCTTTCCATACAAGCTTATAAGAATATTTTCAAAGAAAATGTTTTATTTTATATGGATCTTAAATGGTTTCAAAATAAATGGAGATACTTCTTTAAAAAGAATTTTGATTTCATCTATGTCAACATCCTTTGATGGATTTTAAGATTATTTGAAGTTGATTTATTATAATACAAAACTTATATATTGTATTGAAGGTTTTGTGATATGTTTGAATGTGGATGTGCTATTTTATACCATTCATAGTTTATGGTGAAACTATTGACATTTCGTATGCTAGTTTTAATCCGAATGTTTATGTTATATTTCAAACTTTTCTTCAGATGAATGTGCTAAACAAGTATGTTCCGGGTTGGGGACCGGTAAAAGTAAGCCCTCCAGGTTGGGGACTGGTAAAAGTAAGCCCTCCAGGTTGGGGACTGGTTAAAGTAAGCCCTCCAGGTTAGGGACTGGTAAAAGTATGCCCTCCGGGTTGGTGTCCGGTTATTAGAGGCACTCCGGGTTGGTGTCCGGTTATTAGAGGCACTCCGGGTTGGTGTCCGGTTATTAGAGGCACTCCGGGTTGGGTTCCGGTTAGAAGTAACCCCTAGGTCTTGGGATGAGGCCTAGACAAAGAAATTAACGTTTAGCATTATGCATTCCAACATTATGAAAGTGGTTATTGATTTTTACATGTGATTATTCGATTAGTAGAATATCCATGTGAACAAGTAAATGGCATTATTTCATTTTATTTATGCCATACCATGTTGAAAGTTCGTATTTAAAAGGCTTTTGTTTTAGTAATTCATTGCCTTAAATGTTTATGCTTATTTTGCATGTTCCGGTATATTGTTATCCTTACTGGGCATTTGAGCTCACCCCTTTTCTATGTTTTATTTTTCCCAGGTAGTGAAGAAGTAAATTATGAATGACTTGCAGGGATATTATGAGGGGTTAATAGTGTGGATATGAAGACTTTGTTGTTGTAGTAGTTTTTCACTTTGAAATGTAATGTAAAACGTTATGATTATATCTAGTGTTTCCAAGGCTACTAAACCAATCGGTCTTTCGAGATTTGATCTTCTTGTGATCATGCCAATGTTACGAAGTAATGCACCGACTCTGGGTAGCTGAGGTCGGGGCGTTACAGTTGAGGTCCAACGGTAGACTTATGTGAATAGTGAAGAGGTAGCCTTATGTGAACAATGTAATGGTAGCCTTATGTGAGCCGTACACTAGTAGCCTTATGTGAATAGTGAAATGGTGGCTTGATGTGTACAGTGATTCTATAATGGTGCGGTCCAATGGTAGCATCAGTTTCCTTTTCCAAATTTTGTGTTCATGAATTGTGTTTCCAGAGCGGTGAGGACCAACGGTAGCCTCTATTTATTTGAAAAATTTTGAGTTCATGAACAATGCTTCCTGAATAGTGAGTTCCAACAGTAGCCTCTATTTATTTTTCCAAATTTTTAGTTCATTAATAGTGTTTCTGAAAAGGTGAGGACCAATAATAGCCTTCATTTCCTTAGCCAATTTTTGAGTTCATGAATAGTATTTCCATTTTTCTACAGTTTCGCCTATTTGATGTTTCCATTGATGTAAAATGCATTTCATGCCTAGTTTTAAGGAATCTATGGTTGAATCAATGTCCATATATCCTATTTTTATTTTTCTTAAGGCTCTAGATACTTTTACTTGTTCAAAACACGTGGTTTAATGTGATATGTTTTAATGGGAAATCAAGTGTATCTTGAACCGCTACTCAGTTAAATACTCTAAAGGGACGAGATATATTCCTCCCTAGTTCTTCCTCCATGGATTGGTTCCCCTCTTTTTTATGCAGCCAAGAAGTATCGATTGATCTTCAATATAATGTATGATATATCATCATTATTTTTCGTTCATCACATTATATTTCTCCTTGCCTTATTATGTAAATTCTATCTCTATGTTATTAATGGAATTTTCTTCGGTGTTGACTGGTGTGTGGTCTCTCTGCATCCTTCGGTGGATACATTTGTCATGGGGGGGGGGGGTAGATCATAACCCATTTTGTGGCCCATACATGTATAAATAATTTCACGAACTGTTTATGGTGGGTGATTTGTTGATTTCAATTATTTTACGTGAAAATTTATTGTTAGATTTTTTTAGACCACTGAATCATAATGGAATTGACTTATTAAATATTTTTACTGGATAAATAAATTGATATCGATCATATGTTATTGCCTCTTGTTTTTCTAGATAGTGTGATATCTATGATTTCTTTGTTTATCTTTTTATTCTTCATAGAAATTGGTAACGTATGTAAAGTTAGAATTAATTGATAATTGTTTGGATAATGATAAAGAGCCAAGAAAATGAATCTAGTTATTGTTGTTAATGAATATTAATCAAATTGATGCAGTAAGCATGTTTAATATATTTTTGATAGCTTAATGTTTAGGATTATCAATATTTAATCCAAATAATAATAAACCGATTAATTCTTGATGGATTAAAGAACTGATTTTTTGATAAACGTTAATTCCCTATAGGGTTCTGAGTTAACCTCTTGGTTGTTTAAGGGCCAAGAGCCCAATTTATACGATGTTTGTTTTCCTACTACATCTATTTTGTTAAGATCCTAGAAGGCTATTGTGATATGTGGGGATAGGGAGGTCTATTTTTTATGGCAGTAGTAGACGCCTAGAGTGGTGAGATGTATCGGTTTTTGCATATGGGTTTCAGGGTAGACACCGTACATGATGGAATGGTTTGGATGTGAATGTTTGGATTCATGTTGTTTCTTATTTTTTGTTTATCTTCTTTACATTCCCCACTGTCAAAGGTATCTGGTTTTCTTACCCTCCTTTTAATAGGTTAGAATACGCATGGGGTATGCCGCGTACTTTTCGTGTTTAGCTTATTGAGGGAGGATGGGCCTACACTCTTGCTATAAGTTGAAAATACTAGATTGGTAGTTCATCTACTCCCCATATTGAGCCCCCCTATGTTTAGTAGCTTATAAGTTTTTTCTAGAATGTTTTGGAATATGGGAAAGTAATAATGTTGTTAATAAATGAATGAAAATTTTTTGTTAACCCCTGGGGTTGGATCTTGTTTGGACGCAATGCTGAGGTTGAAATTTAAAGGAACAATGAACTTTGGGTGAGATGATAATGAAATATAATGTATAAATTATTAATGATTACTTAATTTTTAAATAATTAAAGAACATATTGTGAAACTGATAAAAGGGAATGATGTAATGTATTAAAGATCTTTAAATGTTTTGGTACTTATAGGATACCTAGTATTATAGGTGGTATCCAGGATTCCGAGAGATGTTAGTTGTGGTTGATTGTAAGACTAGGTTGTTCCCATAGTGTGGTTGTGAGCTATACTATATTATGTACTTTCTGTGTTTCTATACGCTACTCCACCACGTCAGTTAGGTAAACTGACACCCTGGTAATTCTGAACCTTAGGGGGGGTTCCCAACATTCCAATGGGAGGATGGATAGATAACTACCCCCTTTGGACTCACTCTCTTATCTTTATAGTTACTTATGCTGGTAGGAACAACGTTTTTTTCCCCTTATATGTGTGTAGAGGGATGTAATGGATTGTGGTTGTTCACAAAAATATAATATAGATATAGTTTCCTATGGAATTTTATATGTATAACGTGTATAGGCTATGAGGGATTGTGGATCATTACTTGATGTATGGGATGTAATGGATCGAGGTATAATTCAAAACGTATGAAACACGTTATGCAAGTTGTGCTGGCTCCCAAAAAAACTACTAGGTTACCTTCTTTTATAGACGTGGTGGTGTTTTTTTATGAGGTACCAATTTTAGTTCTTCACCCAGGTATCTGTGGGAAAGCCTTTTTAGAGAGAAATCCTTTGGACATCTGATGTTAGGGAAAAGGAGAAAACCTGTGGGTAATTAGTAGCAGGGTACCCTTGATATTCATTATTGTATTATATACTATTCTATGAGATACTTGGTGAGAGTATCCATTGTGAGTATGGGAACATAGTATAAATTTTTAGGTGATGTGTAAGTTTCACTAGTTGTTCACTGTGCTTTAGCATGCTTTCTTTACTTTTTCATGAGAGGCTCCATAGAGGATCCAATTGAGTGTACTGTTATACTCATCCTATGTATATATAAACTTTTTTTAGATCAGTTATAGTAGGTTAGAGATCAAGATTTGTTTTACTAGCATGCGGTTGTAGGAGCTGTTCGGGCTTCTGGTTGCTGCCCTTTTTTACTTTATTTTGGGTACTTACTATTTCCCCCTTTTCAGTTGTATTTGTTTTTCATAACATTACATATTGGTACTTGGGATTTCTTTGTGTTTTCTGATTTGGATTTGGATGGTGTCTATCTTATCACTCTCTTTTTCATGTGTTCTATTAGAGGGTAAGGCCCCCCATTTGTGTATTTATTATACCCTCAGTGTTATTCACTAACCCAGGGCCTACTGGAGGCAGGAGTCAGGGGTCATTATCTATCTTCTCACATTTCTTCCCTAGAAGGGGTACTCCTTGTGGGGAGGGGGTCATGACAGAGTGGTATCCGAGGTCTAGTTGAGGTACAGTATGGGGTTTGGTGTTAGACACATGTGAGGTTCCATGGGTTGGTAGGGAAACATTGTCAGTCATGTTTAGCAAGTGACGTAAACACTGGAGACCATCTGAGACATAGGCGTTTAGGGGCACTTGTGATCTGATGTGTGGAACTTTATGTTTACAATGGATAATAAATGAGGTGATACTAGTTTTGGGGTAGAGACTTGGGAAAGGATCATGAATCATTCTTCCTTGTGCCTGTGTTTGAATGGGTTGACCTTGGGATAGAATAACCTAAAATGAATTAAAGAAAACAATTAATTAATTAATGTATAATCTTCCATATTCTAGGATTATGAGAGCTAACTATTTTTTATTTTACAGGTAGGGCTCCAGGGTGAGGTCATCATCAGGATCGCATAGAATATGTCTATAGGCAGTGCTAGTGGATCACCACAGGGTAGAGGTTGATGACGATGACACTTGGAGAATGACTTTATGATAGTTTCAGCACTAGTGTTTATAGAAGTATGAGGACTCTGTTTCAAATGTGGTCGCAGAATACTGGTTGGAGGAGTTTGAGATAGGATTCTGTTCAATCTATTCTCATAAGGGGCACCAGGTGTCCTAGGTTCTGACGATGCTGCGGGGAACTATGAGGCAGTAGTGGTTCATGTTCCTCGAGGATCGTGAGGAGTCTACGATATCATTGGAGGAGTTCTAAGACACGTTCAGAGCTTCATTTTTTCCTTTGACCATAAAGGCATCCAATTTATTCGATATTCATACCCTTATATAGGGGATATCTAGTGTGAGAGAGTTTGAAATCCATTTTGGGATGCTTTTATTACATTCTTTGAAACTGTTTCCAAATGAGGAGGCTAGGGAAACACATTTCGATGAGGCTTTGCATCTAGAGATCCAACGCCAGGACACCCCATTTATGCTGAAGAAAAATATTGTGGGTTTGGTGAGGGTAGAGTTCATCAAGAAGACAATTGATAGAACCAGATCTTCATGAGAGGGGAGTCATCATGATTCCTCACAAAGAATATTTGTGTCCTGGGGTTCCAAGTTTTCATGTTAGACGTGTTTCTGTTTAGCCAAGGGTAGTTCCCAGCCCTCAAATTCTCGTATCATCAAGGGTGGAGGCTCTCAAGACTATTCCAAGGGATCAGGAAATTTTTTCTTATGGTGGTTGAGTTCATCAGCAGTGAGAGTCCCTGACCATTCAGATAATTCATCGTGCACCAGGTGCTCCGCTCCAGGTTCCTCCATTGATCCACTTCCAGCCGATCCAGCACCAGCACGTTTCACTGGCTTTGGATCTGCAGAGTGTGGATGGGATAGACATGGGACAACCCCATGACCCTCCTCATCCTCATAGAGTAGAGATCGGCTGTTTTTGTGGTCATCATCAGGGTTAGAGAGATCCTGGAGAGGTCGTGGTCAGCTTCATGCATTAGCATTTCTAGATCTATGAGATCTAGAAGTCATTCAAGGTACCCATTTCCTTTTTTTTACCTTGATGTATGACTTCTTTGATTTTGGAGCGACACAATCCTTAATATCACCTACCCATGTCCATTCTTTGGGACTTGAGTTATAAAGGCTTTTAGTGCCCTTGGCATTAACTATGCTTGTTGGAGGTCAAGATGACTTATTTGAAGTATGTAGAGACCGGGCGCTAGTGCTGGGGAAACACTACTCTTAGGGAGATTACCTGTGTTTACGAATACACCCCTATGATTTCATCCATGATGTTGATTGATTGTATTCAGTGTAGGCTATCACGGATTTCTTTAGGATGTAGGTTGTGTTTTTCGATGCAGATGGAGAGCCGATGGTGTTTGTTGGTGTATGAGACCCTTAGATGGGTCAGAGGCGTGTTACGTCCTTATAATCAATGATAGGTGAGATGATACTGAGTTCATCAGAGTTTCAATAGTTTCCATTTCCTAGGGTCATAGAAGAGTACCATGTTGTCTTTCTAGAAGAGGTTATAGAGCTACCCCCTCAACGAGAGATCATATTTGGGATCGAGCTATAACTAAGAGCATCTCCTATATCTATGTCGCCATATAGAATGGCCCCTTCTGAGTTACGAGAGCAACATATACAGCTTGATGGTTTGTTACAGTGCAGTTTTTCTCGGCCGAGTGTGTCGCCGTGGGGTGCACCAGTTTTTTTTGTGAAGAACGCTGATGGAAGTTTGTTGTTGTGTATCGATTATTGTTTCTTAAACAATGTGACAGTAAATAGTCACTATCCTCTTCCATGACTTAATGGTTTATTTGATCAACTAAAGGGAGCATGTTGGTTCTCAATGATCTAATTTCGGTTAGGATATCATCAGGTGTGTGTGAAGGGTAAGGATATCCTGAAGACTACTTTCCATTGTCGTCATGGGCATTAAGAGTTAATTATTATATTGTTTGGTGGGACCAATGCTCCAGATGTATTCATGGGATTGATGAATGTTGTGTTCTATGCATTCTTGGACAAGTTTGAGGTGGTTTTAATTGACGACATCCTTGTGTACTCTGCGTATGAGGAAGAGCATACATAGAATCTACTGGCCTTTTGGGAGTTCTTCGTTGACATCATCTATTTGTGAAGTTATTAAAGTTTGATTTTTGGGATTGAAAGTATGTTTCGTGGAGCATGTTCTATCCCAATAGGGAGTAGTTGTGGATCCATCGAATATAGAAGTAGATTTGTCTTGGGAATCCCCCAAGATAGTGTTAGTGGTGTGAAGTTTCCTTGGTCTCGTAGGATACTACAAGAGGTTTGTAACCTATTTATCTCGTCTTGTGACTCTTATGATAGCTTCAACTATGAAGGATAAGGCATTCATATGGACTCATCAGTTTCAGGTATCTTTTATGTATCAAAATGAGAAGTTAGTAAGTGCTTCAGTTCTTTATCATCCAGTAAAGGGAGTTCAGTTTGATGTTTTCTACGATGCTTCGAATTTTGGGTCAGGATATGTTCTTATGCAGTAGATATTAGTTGTTTCTTATGGGTCTCGATAATTTCACCCCCATGAAAGTAACTATTGTAACACCCGAGACTTTTATGAGAAATATTTTGTTTTTAAATAATCAAAGTTATATTTCACTACACACAACACTAGATTGTCTTGCTTTACACGCAATCGCGACCTTCCTAGATAGCTTGCATCGTACGCAATACCGAGTTTCACTAAACAATGATATGCTATTAAAACTTTATTAAAACTAGCCGTTATGAATATTAATAACCACTTTTTAAAATTTTATAAATTTTATTTTTCAAAATTCATTTTATTTTTGGATTTGAAATATCGAAATTAGCCTAGTTTGAAATTTTGGTATTTTTCTGAAAACTTTCAATTTTTTATGAATAGTGAAACCACTAAGTGGTAGTTAAAAAACTGAATTTTTCATAAAACTTAATTTTACCGCTTCTGTGAGTTGAATTTTGAAAATCCGAGAGACACGGTAAATATCAAGGACTAAAATGTGGTTCAATGATATGAAAATAATTTTTGGTGAATTGTATCTTTTTACTTTTTTTACCACGGTTAAAAGTAAATAGGGTAATTAACGGTAATAGTGTTATTAATATTACCCTAAAACATGTTCTAATTCTATTGGATAAGTTTAATTCGACCAAAAACAACCTTAGGAATAAAATAAGACCATTTAGGCCCACTAGGATTAGATTAGGACATTTATTATAAATTTATTTAAAGAAGGGTTAAAATAGTTAAAATAAAAGTTAAATAAGTAAATCATTTTTAATATGGGGTTATACATAAGATAAATTAGACTATAAATATTTATTAGAAATATAAAAATATTTCCTACATAATGGTATTTTATTTGTAATTTTTAGACTTTAAATAAGTAAATTTATTTATGACACAAAGAGGATGCAGTAATTATCTTATTAATGAAATATTGACATAATTGATGTTATAAATACCCAAATAAATTTAATTTGAGACTTTTTATGAATTAAAATAATTTTATAGGTTAATATGGCATGTTAGTATTTATTTAATTAACTTGGTTTGAACTAATAATTCTATTATGATTTTCACAAAAATCAATTACTAAATAGTGTCAAAATTGACATAAAATAGTTCTTAAAACATATATTATATTATTAATTGTTATTGTATTCCTAAAAATATAAGGTTCGGAAAAATGACATAGATAATGTTATATATATTAATAATAAACAACTTGGGGTTCTTTTGTCTTGATATAGTAAGTTTATTAACCTTATAGTGTAAGAAAACAAGAAGACACGGTAAAAGTTAAATTATCTAACTTAAAGTTAAATCTAAATGATAAGGTTAAAATTGATACCTAAACTTGTCTAAATTATATTGGATGAAATTATTTCGACCCATACCCACCTTATCCTCGAAATATATCAATTTTTAGCTATTAAAAACATAATTTTACTTTATAATAAAATAATATTTTTAGTTATTCCAAAGGTGCCCCTCTCCTCCCTTATAAAAGGGTACCTCCTCCCTCTCTTCCTCACACCACTTTGAGCCTTCATGATCGTCCAAACCCAGCCAAGTTCTTCTCTCCACTTCCATAGAGACATCCTAGAGGTCCTTGTCTTCTTCAAAGACCAATTTTAGTGCCCTAAAAGGAGGTCTCAAAGAAGCGCTTCAAAGAAGAGGTAATGTCCGTTACCGATTCTTTCATCTTCATTTATTCTTCCACTTCTTCTTCTTTAGTTGTATCATTATGAAGTAATAACATCAGTATCACCCATATACTGATATGTTATTATAAGTATGAAACAACTCTATTTTACCATCTATCCATCCTACTTAATACGAAATCACCGCGCGTGCGTACGTACAGAATAACGTCTCCACGCCGTGGTGTAATCTATTTTCCACCACCACCTTACTTAGATGGGTATAATGGTGTAAATAATGACTATATATGATTATTGTAAAGTTATATTTATTCTGAAATAGTATATATACACTCCAATACAATTCCACAATCATGGTAACGATATCATCGCTCGTGCGTACGTACGGAATACCGTCTCCACGATGTGAAGCGACTCGTTCTACATGATCTTCATTTCATAATGATTATATAAATGAATTGAATGAATTAATATGATATATATTACACTAATACCATTCTGTAAATGGGTTATCTATAACATAAAATGAAAAATATGAATTTATTCGACAAAACATGCATAAGAACAAAAAGTAATAAACACCCGAATAACAAGTAGTAATGAAATATTACTAATAAGAAGCTACGAATATGACCATATATGATATCATAAAAATAATTATGATTCTGGAAGAAGTCAATAACATTATTTAAATCATTATACAGGAGGTTCGGACACTTACGAGGCAAATTGGACCTAAGGTAAGGGAAAATATCACAATCTCATTTTATCCGAGATTGTTTATACTTTGGTGTTTACTGGGGTGTATTTTATCATCCATATCCATGTTTCCTCGATATGTAATATTGTTTACATCCACCTAAAATTGTTTAAATCCAGTTTTACCCTCTGTTGAGTTTTTAGTAAAAGATAAGAAATGGATCTTTTTTCGTTTTTCGTACGAGGTACTTTTTGACTTTCTGAAAAAAGTATGTGAAGAATGTTTTTTTAACTTATATGGCATGAATTAATTTTTAAAACATTATTTCCAAGAAGATTCCTTTACAAGTTTTCATGTTTATTTTTAATCAACTTCTTTTAGTGTAAAATTGTATGACATGTTAAGAAAGGAAAATGTTTTTGAAGTAGAAAGGATATTTTCCTCAAGAATGGAGTTCAAGTGTTTTATCAAAATTATTTTCCATCTAAGATAATATAGGGTTCTGTTTCTATCCCTATTATAACATTGATTTGATTATGTTGTGATGGAGTTATTTTTATGAATTCTTTTATCTTATAGGAATTTTTTTATGATGTCATGTTGTTTAAGAATCCCATTTTTATTACATGAGTTATGTAATGATTTTGTGGCACACATAAGAATGTTATCATTATGAGATGGGTGGGACTTATATCTCCCTCTAATGCATTGGGTAAATATTTTATATCCCATGAGATATACATGGCTGGAACGGAAGGTTAAACCGGTTCAGTGAAACAGGACTGAAACGAGGCATGAACTCGGTTCAGAAATGGACTTTGTCCACTATGATAGTATTGGCAATGAGTCTTGAGTAATAAGAAATGATTCTCTATGATTATGTGTGTATGCCACAAAGTTTCATGTTATAAGTTATGATTATTGGGATTACATTTCACTACTATGATTTATCCCTTGTTATGAAATTATGACTTCTTTTGCAGGTTAAGATTTCAAAAAGTTATGTTCTTATGAATATGATGTGATTGATATTTCTTTTGTTTACCCTTACTGAGAATTTGAGCTCACCCTTTTGTATGTTTCCTATCCCTAGGTCAGGAAGAAGGTTATTAATTAATATATGCCAAAAGGGACTATAGATATGATGAAATAAATGGGAGACAGTGTAGACGCTTTATGAACCAGTTGTTTATGTTTCCCAGTTTCTAAAGACACTATACCTATACGGTCGTTTCCTGGTTTTGTTATATGTTGTAATAAGTGTGCTTAAATTTTGAATTAATGACAATGTATTTAATGTATGGTTCGTTATAGTTGGTATCATAGGAATGGTATAGTCAACCTTTAGAAACTAAGATGTGAAAGCCTTAGTAAGAACCCTAAGGTTAAGTCTAAGAATAGAACACAAACTTAGTGTTTTAGAAATGACCATGAATAACCTAGGATAAGACCTTAAGTGTGAAATTTTATTCTTGATTATGTGGTTTTCCTATTATAATTAGTGTTTCTCATGCTATTCTTCTTGGTTTAAGTCAATGGATGGAACCCCGAAGAACTGTGTTAATGCGGAATGCGACGGGCAATGAAATGATTGTCCCCCTGAGCAACCAAACGTTATGAGAGCTTGAATGAAAAATCTTGTAGCCATGCTCACACAACTTTCTCAAGCTATGAATCATGCAGGACTTCCAAACGAGCAAAGGAAGAAGAAACATTCTGTTGAATCCTTCATGAGGCAGCGTCCGCCTTCATTCAGTGGGTCTACTGATCCATTAGTTGCTGAAAAATGGATTAGTACTACTAAAAAGATATTTTATGTTCTTCAATGTTCTGAACATGATAAATTCATCCTAGCAGTGTATTGTTTGGAAGGAGATGTTGATCAATGGTGGAATATTATTAAGAATACGAGGCAAAGGGATGAAATTGAGTCCATGGAATGGGACGAGTTCAAGAACTTATTTTTCAATAAGTACTTCCCTCGTATTCTCTGAACAAAGATGGAGAAGGAGTTTTTGAACTAAAGAAAAAGGATGATGAATCTGTTGGTACCTATGAAGTAAATTTTACAAGACTTGCAAGGTACACTTCCGGTATTATTATCCAACCTAAGAGTAAGATTGATCGATTCTTTAGTGGCTTAAAACCAAGTCTCCGAAGGGCCATAGCCATAAGGGACTTCAATAGCTATGAGGAAATCGTTCGATGTGCTCTCAAAGTTGATATGGATATTGGAGTAACCCATCAGTCATATGGTTTTGATAAGAAGAGGAAAATGTAATTCAAAGGAAAATCTAAAGAGCACACTGAAAAGAAGATGATCTTTCCCTTATGCTCAAAGTGTGGAAAGAAACATCGAGTGAGTTGTCTTAATGGGACAAGTAAATGTTTCAAATGTGGAAAGGAAGGTCATTGGGAATTTGAATGCCTCAATGATGGGAATAAGATGTCTAATGATGCAAAGAATGGAAGGGATACACAGAATGAACCTACTACACTTCAATGTTTCAAGTGCAAGTAGATGGGGAATTATGCCAATAAATGCCTTAATCCAAGGTTTTTTGATGATGATTGACATCAATAGAATCATAAGTCTAAAGACAAAGAAAGTCACATGCAATTTCTATCAGTGATGTGGAGTACGATAACAATGTGGTGAAAGGTACACTTACCATCCACTCTAAAGTAGAAAATGTTTTATTTGATTCTGGATCCACCCAATCTTTTATTTCTGAAGAATTTTCTAAGGGTATCACCATATTACCTCAACAATTAGATGTTGAGTTAGATATGACAACACCTAATGGCACAAAATTCACATCAAAAGTTTATAATTCTTCCCTGATTGAATTTTTTGGGAAAGTGCTTCCTGAAAATCTTGTGATCCTTCCTATAGTAGAATTTGATGTGATTCTTGGCATGGATTGGATTTCTTTATATAAAGCTCATATCAATTTCTAAAGAAGGGAAGTCACATTTCATATTCCAGATCAATCTATGATCATCTATAGATGCAAGGATGAACATAACATTCTAGTGGAAATTTCTTCCATCTTATGGGTCTTGATTCCTCTAAATGAAGGTTCTTTATCTCAAATGGTTGGTGAGAAACTCATGATTAAGAATATTCCCATTGTACAGGAGTTTGACGATGTCTTTTCGGAGGAATTTTCGGGTCTTCCCCCAAATCGTGATGTTGAGTTTTCAATAGAACTTATACTAGGTTCTTTACCTATTTCAAAGACAACTTATAGAATAACCCCAATTGAGTTGAAGGAATTAAAGAAGCAATTGCAAGAGAATCTTGATAAGGGGTTCATACGCCCTAGTGAGTCACCTTTGGGAGAACCTGTTCTGTTTGTTAAGAAGAAAGATGGATCAATGAGACAGTACATCGATTATCGAGAACATAACAAGATCACTATCAAGAAAAATATCCTCTCTTGCACATTGATGACTTATTTGACCAACTACGAGGAGCTCGATACTTTTCCAAGATTGATCTTCGTTCAGGGTATCATCAATTAAGGGTCAAAAGGGAGGATATACCAAAGACGACTTTCCGTACAATGTATGGACACTATGAATTTGTAGTGATTCCATTTGGTCTTACTAATTCCCCTTTTATCTTCATGGATCTAATGAATAGAGTCTTTAGAGACTATCTTGATCAGTTTGTGGTAGTCATTATAGACGATATTCTGGTATATTCAAAGAGCAAGGATGAACATGAAGATCACTTGAAAATTATATTGAAGACCTTGAGAAAGGAGAATCTTTATTCCAAATTTACCAAGTGTGAATTTTGGCATCAAAAAGTTTCATTTTTGGGTCACATAATCTCAAAAGAGGGGATATCTGTGGATCCAGCAAAAACAGAGGTTATTGAAAGATGGTCTAGACCAACAATAGTAACTGAGATCCAAAGTTTTCTTGGTTTGGCTGGATATTATCGACGTTTTTTGAAATATTTTTCACAATTATCTAATCCACTCACCAGGTTGACTCAAAAAGGAGTTATGTTTGTTTGGACAGAGGAATGTGAAGAGAATTTCAAGGAGTTGAAAAGAAGGTTATCCAGTGCACCTGTGCTCACACTGCCTTGTAGTGGAGAAAGTTATTTGATCTATAGTGATGCGTCCAAGAAGGGATTGGGGTGTGTTATTATGGAAAATGATATGGTGATAGCTTATGCCTCATGACAATTGAAAATAAATGAGCAAAATCACCCAACTCATGATTTAGAGTTAGCTACGGTAATCTTTGCATTAAAGATTTGGAGGAATTATCTTTATGGATAAAGGTGTGATATTTATACTGATCATAAAAGTTTAAGTTATATGTTCACACAAAAGGAGCTGAATATGCGCCAAAGAAGATGGTTGGAGCTGATTAAGGATTACGACTGCTCAATCCATTACCACCCTGGGAAAGAAAACAAGGTGGTAGATGCATTAAGTCGATAAGACCATGCTAGTTTATCCATGATGAGGATCACAAAAGATCCAATATTTATGGATTTACAAAGGATGGATCTTGGAATTATAATGGAAAGGGAAAAATATTATCTTTCTCAAATGAATGTTCAACTATCTATACATGTGAAGATTAAAGAGGCACAGAAAGAAGATGTCGAGTTACAAAAGAAGGTGAAAAATGTTCCTGAATTCAACTTGATTGTGATGGGATAATAAAGCTCAGGAATTGGTTTTGTGTTCATCCCATACCTGAATTAAAGAAGGAGCTGCTGGATGAGGCTCATAGTTCTTCATTCTCTATTTATCCTGGAAGAACGAAGATGTATAGGGACCTGAAAGAGTACTTCTGGTGGGATGACATGAAAAGAGATGTTGCTGAATATGTCTCTCGATGCTTGGTTTGTAAACAAGTTAAATATGAGAGACAGAAGTCTATGGGGATGTTACAACCATTACCCATACCTGAATGGAAATGGGAAAACATCACTATGCACTTTTTCATAGGACTTCCTAAAACATCCAAAGGCAATAATGCTATTTGGGTCATAGTTTATAGTCTTACAAAGTTCCCACACTTCATTGCTATTAGAGAGGATTTACCTCTAGATCATCTTGCCATGATATATGTAAAGGAAGTGGTAAGATTGCATGGAGTACCACTTTATATTATATCTGATCGCGATCCGAGATTTACCTCGAATTTATGGTGAATTCTTCAGAATTCTCTGGATACAGAGTTGAGTTTCAGCACTGCTTATCATCCTCAAACAGACGGTCAGTCTGAGAGGAAAATTCAAACTCCAGAATATATGTTGAGATCTTGCTATATATATTTCAAAGGTGGTTGGGATCAACACCTACCTTTGGTGGAATTTTTTTTATAATAATAGCTTTCACTCCAGTATTCAGATGGCTCCATATGAAGCTCTCTATGGAAAGAAATGCAGGACTCCAACATGCTGGGATGAAGTTGGGGAAAGAAAGCTATTAGGACCTGATCTCATTGATGAAATGGCAGAAAAGGTCAGATCTATTCAACAACACATAAGAGCAGCTTAGAGTCAACATAAAAGTTGTGCCGACAACCGAAAAAATACCTAGAGTTTGAAGTGGGAGATAAAGTGTTCTTATGAATATCTCCCTGGAAGAGGATCATGAGATTTGGAAAGAAGGGGAAGTTGAGCACTAGATATATCGGTCCTTTCAAAATACTGGATTGTGTTGGAATGGTAGCTTATCTGTTGGCGCTTCCACCAAATCTCTCTCAAGTTCACGATGTGTTCCATGTATCTCTCCTGAGAAAGTACATACCTGATCTTTTACATGTACTCAGCTCAGAAGTTGTACCACTGGAGAAAGATCTTTTTTATGAAAAACAACTGATAGAGATTCTGGATCGTAGTGAAAAAGTCCTACGGAACAAGACCACTCGCTTGGTGAATGTTTCATGGAGGAACCACTAGTTAGAATAAGCTACATGGGATCTTGAGGATATAATGAGGGAAAGGTATCCTCATTTGTTTGTTACAAAGGGACGAATTTCAAGGGAGAAATTCATTTTAAGGGGGGTAGAATGTAACACCCGAGACTTTTATGAGAAATATTTTGTTTTTAAATCATCAAAATAATATTTCACTACACACAACACTAGATTGGATTTCTTTACACGCAATCGCGGCCTTCCTCGATAGCTTGCGTCGTACGCAATACTAAGTTTCACTAAACAATGATATGCTATTAAAATATTATTAAAACAAGCCGTTATAAATAGTAATAACCACTTTTTGAAATTTTATAAATTTTATTTTTCAAAATGGACTTCATTTTTGGATTCGGAATATCTAAATTAGCCTAGGGTTAAATTTTGGTATTTTTCTAAAAACTTTCATTTTTTTATGAATAGTGAAACCACTAAGTGGAAGTTAAAAAAAACTAAATTTTTTATAAAACATAATTTTAATGCTTCTATGAGTGGAATTTCGAAAATCTGAGAGACACGGTTATTATCAAGGACTAAAATGTGGTTCAATGAGATGAAAATAATTTTTGGTGAATAGTAACTTTTTTATTTTTTTTCCAACGGTTAAAAGTAAATAGGATAATTAAGGGTAAAGGTGTTATTAATATTACCCTAACACATGTCCTAATTATATTGGATTAGTTTAATTAGACCAAAAACAACCTTAGGAATAAAAACTGACCATTTAGGCCCACTTGGATTAGATTATGACATTTATTATAAATTTATTTAAAGAAGGGTTAAAATAGTTAAAATCAAAGGTAAATAAGTAAATCATTTATAATATGGGGTTATAAATAAGATAAATTATACTATAAATATTTATTAGAAAGATAAAAATATTTCCTACATAATGGTATTTTATTTGTAATTTTTAGACTTTAAATAAGTAAATTTATTTATGACACAAAGATGATGCATTAATTATCTTAATAATTAAATATTGACATAATTGATGTTATAAATACCCAAATAAATGTAATTTGAGACTTTTTATGAATTACACTAATTTTATAGGTTAATATGACATGTTATTATTGATTTAAGTAACTTGGGTCGAACTAATAATTATGTTATGATTTTCACAAAAATCAATTACTAAATAGTGTCAAAATTGACATAAAATAATTTTTAAAACATATATTATATTATTAATTGTTATTTTATTCATTATAATCTAAGGATCAGAAAACTGACTTATATAAGGTTATATATATTAATAATAAACAACTTGGGGTTCTTTTGTCTTGATATAGTAAGTTTATTAACCTTATAGTGTAAGAAAACAAGAAGACACGGTAAAAGTTAAATTATCTAACTTAAAGTTAAATCTAAATGATAAGGTTAAAATTGATACCTAAACCTGTCTAAATTCTATTGGATGAGAGGATTTCGACCCATACACACCTTAGATTTTAAATATATCAATTTGGAGCTATTAAAAACCAAATTTGACTTTATAATAAAATAATATTTTTAGTTATACCAAAGGTGCCTCTCTCCTCCCTTATAAAAGGGCACCACATCCCTCTCTTCCTCACACCACTTTGAGCCTTCAATATTTTCCAACCCCTGCCAATTTCATCTCTTCACTTCCCTAGAAAAGTCATAGAGGTCTTGGTCTTCTTCAAAGACCAATTTTAGTGCCCTAAAAGGAGGTCTCAAAGAAGCGCTTCAAAGAAGAGGTAATGTCCATTACCGATTCTTTCATCTTCATTTATTCATCCACTTATTCTTCTTTAGTTGTTTCATTATGAAGTAATAACATCAGTATCACCCAAATAATTAAATGTTATTATAAGTATTAAACAACCCTATTTCACCATCTATCCAACCTACGGAAAATGAAATCAGCGCGCGTGCGTACGTACGGAATACTGTCTCCACGCCGTGGTGTAATCTATTTTCCACCACCACCTTACTTGGATGGGTATAATGGTGTAAATAATGACTATATATGATTATTGTAAAGTGATATTAATTATGAAATAGTATATATACACTCCAATACGATTCCACAATCATGGGAATGATATCATCGCTCGCGCGTACATACGGAATACTGTCTCCACGATGTGATGCGACTCGTTCTACATGATCTTCATTGCATAATGATTATATAAATGAATTGAATGAATTAATATGATATATATTACACTAATACAATTCTGTAAATGAGTTATCTATAACCTAAAAAGAAAAATAAGAATTTATTCGACAAAACACGCATAAGAACAAAAAGTAATAAACACCCGAATAACAAGTAGTAATGAAATATTACTAGTAAGAAGCTAAGAATATGACCATATACGATATCATAAAAATAATTAAGATTCTATAATAAGTCAATAACATTATTTAAATCATTATACAGGAGGTTCGAACACTTACGAAGCAAATTGGACCTATGGTAAGGGAAAATATAACAATCTCATTTTATCCGAGATTGTTTATACTTTGGTGTTTACTGGGGTGTATTTTATCATCCACATCCATGTTTCCTAGATATGTAATATTGTTTCCATCCACCTAAAATTGTTTAAATCCAATTTTACCCTTCGTTTAGTTTTTAGTAAAAGATATGAAAGGAATCTTTTGTCTTTTTCGTACGAGGTACTTTTTTACTTTCCGAAAAAAGTACGAGAAGAATGTTTTTTTAACTTATACGGCATGAATGAATTTTAAAAACATTATTTCCAAGAATCTTCCTTTACAAGTTTTCAATTTAATTTTTAATCAACTTCTTTTAGTTTAAAATTATATGACATGTTAAGAAAGGAAAATGTTTTTGAAGTAGAAAGGATATTTTCCTAAAGAATGGAGTTCAAGTGTTTTATCAAAATTGTTTTCCACCTAAGATAATATAGGGTTCCGTTTCTATCCCTATTGTTACATTGATTTGATGATGTTGTTATGGAGTTATTTTTATGAATTTTTTTATCTTATATGAATTGTTTTATGATGTCATGTTGTTTAAGAATCCCATTTTTATTACATGAGTTATGCAATGAATTTGTGGAACACATAAGAATGGTATCATTATGAGATGGGTGGGACCTATATCTCCCTCTAATGCATTTGGAAAAGATTTTATATCTCATGAGATAGACATGGCTGGAATGGCAGGTTAAACCGGTTCAGTGAAACAGGACTGAAACGGGGAATGAACTCTGTTCAGAAATGGTCTTTGTCCACTAAGATAGTCTTGGAAATGAGTCTTGACTAATAAGAAATGATTCTCTATGATTATGTGTGTATGCCAGAAAGTTTCATGTTTTAAGTTATGATTATTGGGATTACATTTCACTACTATGATTTATCCCATGTTATGAAATTATGATCTATTTTGTAGGTTAATATTTCCAAAAGTTATGTTCTTATGAATATGATGTGATTGATATCTATTTTGTTTACCCTTACAGAGCATTTGAGCTCACCCTTTTGTTTGTTTTCATTCCCCAGGTCAGGTAGAAGGTTATTATGTAAGATATGCCAAAAGGGACTATAGATATGATGAAATAAATTGGAGACAATGTAGATGCTTTATGAACCAGTTGTTTATGTTTCCCAGTTTCTAAAGACACTATACCTATACGGTCCATTCCTGGTTTTGTTATATGTTGTAATAAGTGTGCTTCAATTTTGAAGTAATAACAATGTATGTAATGTATGGGTCGTTATAACTATTCCACCAATGATATTGATTTTTAATCCGTGGTGTTTCCTCTAAAGTTGAAGAGAAATTACCTCATGGGTGGGGGCTTTGTGTCTTTCACCGATCATAAGAGTTTGAGGTATGTTTTCTCCAAGCGTAACTTAAACATATAAAAACATTGTTGGATGGAGTTCTTACAGGAATACAACATTTAAATATTGTACACACTTGGAAAAGAGAATGTTGTAGCTGATTCGCTGAGTCAAAAGTCACATAGTGATGCAATGTGTGAATATGGTGATTCCAATAGAGTAATTAAAGAACAAACTTCATTACATCTCTATGTGGTAGAATTTGAGGGTAGAGGTTGTCTTTTTCAGATGATGGTGAAATCATCTCTGGTGTAGTAGGTGGAAGATTTCTAGTTAGGTAATTTTGAGGTGGAGGTTTAGAGAGACTGATTCATTTGTGGGGAGGACCCTAATAGTTTGTCTGAGGATGAACAACACCGAGTGTTATATCACAGAAGGCTATTTGTTCTTTTGGCGATGCGTCAGATGTTTCTCAAAGAGTTCTATAGTTCACCATTATTTGTGTATCTTGATGTGAAAAATATGTACTGAGCCTTGAAAATTCCTTTTTTGTTTCCTAGTCTAAATCATGCAGTTGCGTTGTTTGTGTCTTAATGATTGTTTAATGAGAAGTCAAAGGTTTATCACCATATTCCATGTGGTTTTCTCCAACCTTTAGATGTTTCTCAGTATAATTGGGAGGAAATCTCAATGGAATTTGTTACTTGTTTACCTCGAGCTCTAGGATGAAATGATGCTATTTAGGTGGTATTATATCATTTAACAAAATCATCCCACTTTATAGCAATCAAGGAGTCAGGATCAATGGTTGTTTTGTAGAGGTAGTATCTGGAGGAGGTAGTGAGACTTCATGGAGTCCCAAGGATGATCATTTCGGATCGAGATCCTCATTTTACTTCCAGGGTGTGGAGAGGACTCCCTCATGATTTCGGTTCTCAACTATAACTTAGCACTACTTTTCATCCTCCGATAGAAGGTCAGATAAAGTGGACTATCCAGACTCATGAAGATATGTTACTCTCTTGTATCCAAGATTTTGGAGGTTAATGGACGAGGCACATACCCTTGTTGGATTTCTCTTACAACAGTAGATTTCAATTCTCCATCAGTATCTCTCTATTTGATGCCTTGTATACCCGACCATTCTGTTCTCTATTATGCTGTACTGGGGTCGGAGAGTTAGCAATTCTCAGATTTGAACTAGTGAAGAATACAATAGAGATGGTTCAGGTTAATAGTGATAGGATGAATACAACACATGATCGTCAAAAATTATATGTTGATCAAATGAGGAGACCCTTAGACTTTGATGTTGGGGATCACGTGTTTTTTAAGTTTACTCCCCGTTGTGGATAGTGAAGGATTGGTTATGGGATTACGCATTATCCCCAGTTTTTTAGGCCCCTAGAGGTTTTAGCTCATGTTGGAGTTGTGGCATATCAAGTAGAACATCCCCATAGATGAGCCTGATACATGATGTTTTTCATGTGTCCCAACTCTATCTTTATCTTCATAATGACTCCCATGTCATCGATTGGGGAGAGATCGATGTTAATGATGATGCGACCTTCAAGGAGTGAACTGTGGATATCTAAGACCTCAAAGAGAAGGTATTTCATGGACATTTTATCCCATTTGTTCATGTACTATGGTGACATGGTGGCATGGAGAAAAGTACCTAGGAACCTGAGCCACAGATAAGTGCTCAATACCCATAGTTGTTTGATTTTTATCTATTTTCATGCAACGATGTCCCCTTTGTGGTTATAGACCCTTCATTTTTATAAAATTGCATTATTTTGGTTACTTATTATGGATTTCTCTCTTTTGAATGTATCTCGATGGGTGGTTGTTCATACCCATTTTGGTTTCCCTTTAGGTGTGTTGTGAATTCATAAGGACACGAATGTTTTGAGAGCTATCTAATGTAATGTCCCAGACCTCTCTAGTCTATTCCCTTACTGAAATCTGGTATCTGAGGTGTTCTGGGAGGTCAAGGTGACATATCCCCAACACTTTTCCAAAACATTAGTTCATGAACAGTGTTTCCAGAATGGTGATGTCCAATGGTAGCCTCTATTTCCTTTTCCAAATTTTGAGTACATGAAAAGTGTTTCCAGAACGTTGTATTCCAATAGTAGCCTCTATTTCCGTTGCCATATTTTGAGCTCATGAATAGTGTTTCCAAAATGGTGAGGTCCAACGGTAGCATTCTATGAATAGTTCAATGGTATCCTTATGTGAACTGTGTAGCGATATCCATATGTTAAAAGTGCAACGACAGCCTTATGTGAACAGTGCATCGGTAGATTTATGTAAACAGTGAAGCGGTATCCTTTTGTTAATAGTGAAATGGTAGCCTTATGTGAATAGTGTGATTGTAGCCTTATATGAACATTACAGTTAGCCTTATGTGAACAGTGCCTTGGTAGCCTAATGTGAATAATGAAAAGGTAGCCTTATGTGGACAGTGCAACGATAGGCTTATGTGAACAGTGCAGTGGTACCCTTATGTGAATAATGCAACGGTAGCCTTATGTGAAGAGTGAAAAGGTAGCCTTATGTGAACAGTGAAACATTAGCCTTATGTGAACAGTGGAACGGTAGCCTTATGTGAATAGTGAAACTGTATCCTTATGTGAAAGGTGCAATAGTAGCCTTATGGGAACAGTTCAATGGTAGCGTTATGTGAACCATGTTTCCAGAATGATGAGGTCCAATGGTAGCCTCTATTATCTTTGCAAAATAATGAGTTCATGAATAGTGTTTCCAAAATGGTCAGGTCCAATAGTAGCCTCTATTTCCTTTTCCAAATTTTGAGTTCATGAATAGTATTTCCAGAATGGTGATGTCCAATGGTATAACTGACCCTACTCCCTTTTCATTTCCCTTAAACAATATTAATCTCAAGGATTAGTGACTCTAAAAAACCGCAACCTACACTGGTAACTCGATTCCTGCCATGAGGTGTGCCGGCCAAGAACATTTCTCATAGCCAGAAACTCATGTTCTGACACCCTTAACGTTTGTCTACCCTGACTATATCCCAAAATTACATTACCCAAGAGAGATAAACTTCCCCTTTGATACCATTTTGTCACGAACAATGTTGGGTCACCATCTGATCCAGCGTCCAACCCGGTCTGTGACATGTCCCGAAGGGCATTCCTGATCCCCACGGGATGGCACAAGTGCTTAGTTATTCATAGTAACATGTTAAAACTGTTTACCCAAAATAAGATATATAAAAATAACTAAAAATACAAATAAACAAATACCAAAAAACCAAAAAAAAACCCTTAATGTTGGACTAAACGTAATATATATAATTCAACCCAAAACATTAATAGGACTACAATGAAAAAGAAAAACTAACACATCTATTCGCATCGTCATGCAACATGAGGAGTCACCTCTTCAACTCACCATCATCAAACCTACATGGGAAACCCATTGACAACCTGAACCACCATCTCTATGCCCAATGCCCCAATATGGAATACACAAATGAAAAGATCAAAAAACACCCAATGGTGTATCTAGGGTGTGATCCAAATGCCCTATAGGATACCACCCAATAAAAATGTTGTGTGCCAAAACATCAAAAAGATAATTTATCATGCTTATATAAGACCATACATTTAAACTGATTTTAAAGAAAACATTAGAAGGTTGAAAGTAAAAAAATAGCACTGGAAGAAAAACCATTTAACAAATATTACTTTAAAATGGAAGGGAAAATTAATAAAGAATATGCACAAACTCATGTGGTCCTCTGTATACCGATATAAGGAACCATGTTATGATTAGTATATCACTGCGTGTAAATCCCCAATGGTTCATCTAGCTTGAGTGGAACCCTAGAACATCATTTATCGATGAAACGTGGCTTAAGAACCATGAACCTATGTAAACATAGCTTATAAACCACGAACCTCAGTAAACAAAGCTTAGAAACCATGCCCCTCAGCCTTTCATATGTTTAGTTAGTGTTGCAATCTTCTATCTAGCTATGTGAAACAGGGACGATACCTCTCTGAATCACAAGCACACTAGTTCTAGTCTACCCACCTAGATACCCGGGTTTTCCCTTGTGCTCAATCAAGTATCACATTCACATAGTATATTTCTTTCTCATTTCACAAACCAAACAAGGCATTACAGAAAAAATCCACCACTTTCACACCAAAACAAAATTTCAAAAAAACACATGCACACTAAAATACCTTTGCAAAATATATTTATCGTTACATAATCATTTCAAAAATCCCCATTTGGCAACACTCATAAAACATAAACAATTCTCACAACTTAGAAAACATTTTTTAAATAACACAACAAGGAACGACCCAAATAATCATACCCAATTACAGGTACAAACGTCATTTCGAACCACTTTATTTACAATTTATCCTTCAAACTAGTTTCACACCACTTGAACAACTAAATGAAATTTTTTCACCATTTATAAAACACCACCAAGCGATAAAAAGAGGGTTTTCACCAAAAATATGTATTATTTTATATAAACATACTACTTTAAAAACAAACACATGTTCAACTCTTCCAAAATGCTACTTTCACGCCATCTAAATAAATCAATAAATCATTTAAACTATTTATTAATTCAATTTTTTTAAATAATTAATTAATAAATTAATAATACTTTACTCCAAAAACCATTTGATCCCATATAGAAACATCACATTAAAACCAAGTGCATAGCATAATCATACCAAATATGTTTTCCACTACTCAAAGATTTCTCAATTCAATTTTAGAGATGCACAACAAGTTTTACATGCCATGGGAACACACTTTTTGTTAGGATACTTATTTCCAACACATTATGAATTTGATATAATTTAATAAATAATTACAAAAATTTATGTAAACGATTTCACACCATCTAAAAAAAGTATAAAACACATTCTAAAGACATTACATCAAGGAACACACAGAAAACACAACCAATCCCTATATTAAAAATCTAATTACAACCATTAAACACAGAAAACATTTTAATACACAAAATGATCCACATAATAAAACCAAATAATACATTAATAAATTATAAAAATGATGTTAAGTTGATCTAATGATGTTAAGGCATGGAAACACCAAAGTCGGGAGGAGAAAACCTGTGAGTTTGGTGCGAATCTTTAACCGTACATCAATAAACAAACATAGAATGTTAATCAAGAATATTAAACCCAAATGAAGCAAAATATAAACACTTAAACACAACCCTACCCATTGGTGAACCAAATCCCCAAATAAAATGAGGAAAACCCCTTGGTTATAGGAGAGGATTACCTTGTGGTAAGCATGCTCACTGAAATAAGAGACCAGAGGAAGTTTGTTAGACTAAGCACAGTTTGACCAGTAAGGTGCTGAAGGTGTGCACCCAAGAAGGGCTTCCATGGTGGAGGTGCATCGTGAGTGGATTGTTCGGGAGAGGGAGGCGAGTAGTATGGGGGAGCCCTAGAAGGAAGACGCACCAGAACAGGGGTGCGTAGGTAGGGGCTTCACGCTAGCTAGGGCACTGCCAAGAGGGAAGAGAGGGGGGTCGGTCCACCAGGTGGCAGGGATTAGACGAGGGGGAGTACGGGTGATGCAAGTAGGCCGGCCGTGAGGCGCGGTGAAGGAGAATTATAGGGGAGCCCAGCGGAGGGCACTAGGTAGAAGGGGTTACAGCACGACGACTCTAGCAGCTGGATGAGGGAGGGTTTAGCACGACAGAAAAGAGGTTCTAGGCAGGGTGAAACATGAATAGGGGTAGGGGGAGGTCTAAAAACCCTAAAGAAAAAAGAAAAACAACCAAAATAAAAAGAAGAAAAATAAATAAATAAAAAATAAAAAATAAAAAAACAACAGAAATAATAAAAAATAAAATAACATAATTAACATCACTAATATAAATAATAATGATCAATATTAATTAAAAATTTCCTCAAATAATAATATAATTTGTATATATATATAAAAATTCATTAAATTTCTATCACACATTTCTTAATTTATTTTTTTTATTTTAACACACATTTAATATTAATTTTTCATTATTAATTCATTTAATTTAATTATTTGATCAACTAGCAGGCGTGCGGGGACCCGGGTGAGGCTGTGTGGTGACCCAGGCAAGGCCGCATGGCATCTATAGTAGAATGTTGAACACTGTCAACACCAAAATGTGTGTCTTTAAACAAAACCCAAACAATTTAAAGTCGGGATTCAACCTGAACTACAAGATTCACAGAATAAATAATAAAATAAATCATTCAAAATAGGTCGGTGTGACTGGAAGACCCTAATGGATTACATTTTTTATATTACAAATGAAACATATGAATATTTCTTAATTAAGTAGGATAAATTATGTTCTAGAGTGGATAATTTTGAGATATTATTTGTATGTAAATGACCAATGTAACTTTAGTATCTGGTCATGTATTGAATATAATTGGGTATATCAATTACCTAGAGTTTAGGGGATTATTTATGTTGGAAGCGCACTAAAACTTTATGAATGTGTTGTATATATCATAATGAAAAAT
This sequence comes from Viscum album, assembly GCA_963277665.1. Taxonomy (NCBI): domain Eukaryota; kingdom Viridiplantae; phylum Streptophyta; class Magnoliopsida; order Santalales; family Viscaceae; genus Viscum; species Viscum album. Next base: position 1,792,220,035 of record OY728146.1, read on the forward strand.
TATCCCCAATGTATCCATAAGAATTATCACATGGATACATTGGTAAAAATGTTGTAATATTCTAGGTGATGAAACCTAACTACACTGGTTACTTTAGCTGGCACAACCATGTCACCCCCAATTTTTATCCTTTTGTTACTAATCCCTGGACTAGACTAGATAATTCATGTTCCCCTTCATTGAAGTGTTCGACATAAACACACCCACAGAGAGTTACATTTTTCATTACTGTCAACACTCCTCATAAATTGAAAACATATACCACTGTATATATAAAGGGAGTTATCTTATTAGTGTGTGTGGATGATCATTTTTAGGTTTTTTAGAAGATCCCCAATTTTATATAAATTTTAAATAAGTTTTCATTAACCTCAAAATTTACATCTCACTTGTTGAAGATATTATCACCCTACTAGTGTTTATGATTCCTTAGCATACAGTCAGACAAACATTATAGATTGGATCTCTTATAGAGGCTAGGAACCTGCATTTTTTCTCATATGATGACCATAAAACTACACTCTGTCAATTAAGATGATATAGGTAGTTATACAATAATTATAGGTATACTCTATTTTTATACTCCCTTGGTGTTATTTTTTGTTCATGGACCTTTTGATTCTAGTAATGGTAGATTAATTTGGGTTTTTTTTCTTCCACAAGTAACGATCACAAGATAATCCACTTCTAACCCTAAGTGGTATAAGATCCTTCTTTTGTAATGGATCGAATATTTTTTAACTACTAAATAAAGAACACATTATATAAATTTTCATCAGTTTCTCATCAGTATATGTGTTAACATAATAGTAAAGCACCATACTACCTTCTTATATTATGTTCATAAACCAATGCTATTATGTGGGATAATCTTCGAAAGGTTATAAGATTATGTTTCTTGCATTATAAGCCATATAAAACATAAAAATATATTTCAGTTTTTATATTTGCATTCAGTGTCAACTCGATGTCGGAAGAGGCTAAATGTGGCTTTCATAAAGAGAAATAGTGTGGAATGTGAATGATGTGAAAAATAAAATATAATAATTTAATTCACATGGGGATGAGTAATTACACACTAAATGAATCCCACATATGAATTCACTTTGGGAGGGTGATTTGTCATTACCCAGAATTCACTAAGGGGGTCATTAAGATCCTTCAATGCAATAATATGAATATTTACATGGTGCCTCCCTAGATCATGTATTTTTACTAGTATTGTTAAACCCTCCTTGTTATTGTAATGGCCAATTCTCACACCCTCTACCTCTCTTAGTCGACTTGTCCATGAGTGTGGGAACTACCCTAGTGATGGGCGGATATTCGTTTGGGATATCTAATTGGTGTCCCTTTTTGTAAAATAAAAATATGTGTTCATTTATTTGAATATTTTATAAATTTAATCATATTTTATAAATGTTTTATAAATTATAATACTTAAGGCTTAATACTATTTGTTTTATATTCATATGTTAAATAAAAAAATCATATTTGTTTCTCATGTGAAACAAAAGGATTATTTATCAGTATATACCTTCCAACAAATTATATTTTTAAATATTTTATAGATCTTGAATATTGTGTTCAATTATACTTATGTGATAATTTACTTATAAGATATAGATCATTGTATTACATGCTAAATGTGACTTCATGTGTTTTATTTTTCCTCTACCTTGACCTTGATTTATTATTAGAGTTATATTAATGAAAATAGTTATTTGATATAGTTTTTTCTTAATATGTGTTATAAATATATTGAATTAATTTATATTTGGATCAATGTTTCATTGTGGAGAGGGAAATGGGGTTAGACTGCCCACCATCTTGGTGTCTTATGCCCTGCTTTCAAAATGTGAGGGGTTAGCAGTCTGTCACAATAGGCTTACTCATGTGAATGTTTTCAATCTCATATAACACAGTTCATTTACATTGAAGGTCATATAGATTTTTCTTGAAATGAATTTAGATATGTATGAATATACTTTTTTGATTTTTGGGGTGAGTAACACAAACATATCAGTTTTATACAGAGCTATAAAATAATTTGTATTAAAATACATTTTTATTATATGGAATATGGATTTTAAAACTCAATCATTAAAATAATGCAAACAATAACTGTATGATTCCTTCTAAATATGAACTTGTTATGATGATATTAATTCTATATCAGTGACCCTAATGATAATATTCTAGTGAATTAACCTTTGTATGGGAATAAAGCAATACAGTGATCCAAATTATTAATTTCCTTATTTTTAGTATTTTTTTGGGTCGCACAAGCTAGAAAATAATAACTGTTATGATTCTAAAATAATATAGATGATTAAATCCATATAATGAAATTAGATAAATAATTTTACCCACTCTACTATATAATAATCATATATTATAAAATTTATAATGTAATTTTCTATAAGATATTGTCATCAACCATTTTTTGGATTAATTAGTGTAATTCATGAAGACATATGGGTATTGGAAGGCTAAATAAATTTGATTTTTGGGGTTTTCATTTTTTTGGGAGTACATTTATTAAATGTTATTGATGAAAATATATAATACATGATACTTGAATATAATTGACTATATTTTAGCTATGGATTAATTCATGATAAAAGTTCAAAGATCCTCTATAGGTTTGACCATAAAAATAGTTTGATATTGGTATCTTGGGATTAGAAATATTCTCAAAGAGAATAATTCTGAGTATCTGAATGTAAATTTTATATGGTTAATTTCATTAACTATTATTCTTGGGTATCAGATACTCGGTCTGCATCAAACATTTATACTAATAATCCCAAACTCAAAGACATAATTGAATTTAAAATACTTAATTAAATATTCATATCTATAATGGAAATAGATTTATTTAAATAGAAGTAGAAACATATGATTTAATTTCACCCATGTTGAATAATACTAGAAATGTAGAATAGTTATTTTGGACCCTCTATAAATAGAAATTTTATTTATTTATCTTTTTTGGAAAAGAAGGTATTCTCATTCACCATTAATAACAATATTTATCGAATATATTTTAATGAGATATTTTATGGAATTGGTAATATGAAATATATATTATAAATTATATATATGGATAATATTTTTTATATAATTTAGAATAAAAAGGTCATGTTTGATTCTAGTACCACCTATCATTGGAATTTATTCTATAGAAATATAAATGAGAAATGCATACAAAGACTCCAAAACGATGTATGATTAGAATAATTCTATTTTGAATCATTTGGGTATTATGAATCCTTATTATTGGGAAATGTTTCTAAAGAAGTTTTACTGGGAAATTTGAAAGGGCTTGTTGATTATTTTATCACATACATAGTGATGTTTTTAGACCAAGGATTACTCAAACATGTGTTGTTTTTAGATACTTTATTTCCATTATCGATAATTGAAGTCAACATTGATATTTTTTAATGAAACAAAATTATGAGACCTTTGAATAGATCACTGATTTTTATAATGAAGTACATAGTAAATTGATAAAAGTATTTAGAATTTTTGATCATATTGGGGTGATGAATAGTTGATCTATCAATTCATTGATCATCTGCGGCATGTTGAATTGTTTCAAATATCACTCCTCTAAGAACACCATGGTGGAATTATGTGTTTGAGTGAAAAATTAATACCTTTTTAGACATGTATTGATAAATTATTAGTCAGCAGGTCCTTTATATTTCATTTTGGGATTATTTTTTAGAAGAATAATTATTTAAACTAAATCATGTTCTTTATAAATTAATTTTAATGAAACTAAATGAGATATGGAATGGGATACATCCCATTATAAATTTTGTAATGAATTTGAAATTTGAATCATTTTTATGAAGTTTATATTTTGATAAGACAACCTCTAAATCTAACATGTGATTATTTATTGATTATCTGAAAGAATCTATGGGATATTATTTATATAATATGACTAAATAAGTGTTTTCAACTCGATGTGTTTACATTTTTGGGAAGGAACACATAATTTTATGTTTTAGTGAGGGAATAGTTGAAATTAGAGAATCTCAATACCAATAAACAATGAAATTTTGTAAGGTATTGGTTGATCTATTCCCAAAATAAATTGTGGAATAATTGGAAACTCATGATACAAAAGGAAAAAAATGTTCAGGTATGATTCTTGAAGAGATCATGAGATATGGATTTATATAATAATACAATTATGAGGTAATGTTCATGGGAGAAAATATTACCACCTAATAGATGAAAATTTAAAGTTTTGATTATAATAAATTGTTAAAATGTATGGAATATACAAATTACTCAATATACACTAACTATGATAATATCTCGGTGGATTCACTTGAAGTGATCTTCCCCATTAGGAGAAAGTGTGTTTTTTATTATAAAACTATCATAAATTGTAAATTTTCTTCTTATAATTAATTCCTAGTTGTAAAAGTATTCATTAAAACGAATGGTATTGAATATAAAGAAATATTTGAACTATTTTTTAAGATAATGTATATTTGAATATTTTTTTACATAGAAACTTACATTAATTATAAGATATGAAAAATGTATGATAAAAATAAAGTATGTTATGTTAATTTAGTTCTGTATGTGTATATAATACATCTCAATTTTTGAGTCTGTTCATAATTGTCCAATTACTGTTTATAAGGTGAAATAAACTATTTATATAATATAGAAAGATTCTCGATGATGCAATATATTATTTTAAAACTCTTTCAAAGAGTTTGGTTTCATAAGGAATATAAATTATTTCATTATATATAAATATATTAGTGATAGTGTATAAGTATTTTGGATATTGTATGTAGATGCAGACTACTTATAGGAAATGATATCCTTATACTACACTCTATGATGATGTGTCTCTGTAAGTTCATCTTGATGAAATAAAAGGTTAAATATACCTACTACTATGTGTAAATATGTACGTAGATAATCCTAGGATATTTCTTTTACTTAACTAGGAAAATTATACGTGTATTGTTATTATTATTTTTATCATAATGAACTCTAAAAATGGGAAATTACCAATTTTTATTTGGAAAAATATTTGGGTGATTCTATATTAATATAAAGGGTTTGAAAATATGGATCTATTTCTATAAGAGTATTTTATAGGATAAATAATATATTCCATGTTGTGTGCTTGACCAGAGATAACCTATGCACTTATTAATAATATTAGATACTAATAAAATCAAATTGAGATTCACTAAATTATTATAAATAACATTATAATGTACTTGATAATGACTAAGGATATGTTCATAATCATCGAATAAAAGCATGAGATTTCTGTAAAGGGTGAAAAAAATTATATTTTCAAATATCATTAAATAACATGAAGTATCAATAATGTTTTGTCTTCATGTATTGTTATGTTATCATCAAAAAGAGTTCCAAACAAGCCACAATTAAAGACTCCACATTAGAGGTATAGTACATTGCTACATCAAATGATGGGAAATAATATATTAAGACCAGTAAGTTTATTTCTAAATTAGAGGTTATTCATAGAATAGAGTGATAAATTCTAAACCCTTACTCCTAGATATGGTTCTCAAAACTACATAAAATACACACTAACATTGATAAACATCATTAATTATATGATCATTCCCAAATAATAATACATTTCCATCCCCTAACAGATTTTATGTTTAGATTTTTAGAGAGTTGGGAAAAATATATAAATTTTAGAAAAAGTTTTCTTTATATAAAATGTAATTTTTCCACTATATAACAAACCAGTTATTCCATAACATGTTTTCAAAATCTCCCACAAATCCCCTACATAAGATGAAATTTTAGACACACCGTACAAAATACATTTTCCCATAACATAGAGAAATGTAAATATAATAAAGTGTGATCTTAAATTCATGTAAAGGGTAAATAAAAGTGAAAGGAATAAAATATCATTGGATAGAATAAGATAATTATATGCATATAATCAATTTCTATAAGAATTATATATGAAATAAATAATATATTATAAATCATGGAATATAGATTGGTATAACAATATATGAGAATCAGAAGAGTGTGGAAACATGTATAAATAAACCTAATCTAAAATATAATCAAATATTCAGGACAGTTGTCAAAAAAATGTTGTAGAAATGAAATTATAGAAAACATATGTTAGGCTACCCACAAATTCATTAATCACATAGTTGTTTTGGTCAAACCATACATGTACCTTCTTAGGCATGGATATTCTTCTCGAGTACCTGTGGAATTTGTGTAAAAATTATCATTTAATCTTTTAGATTAGAGTAAATCATCTCATTTAAACTTAATATTGGGATAAATCATACTATGTACCCCTTTTTTTAGTATAAATACTTCCATCTACCCATTTGACATTGGATAAATACTACCATGTACCATTTGGAGCTTATGAGATGTAACATAGTTTAGTTCATTTAAGGGTGATATAGAACACCACCCATTATCATACATACATATGTGTTCAACATTATATAAATTATAATCATATCATAATGTAGCAAAAGAATGAAAATTGGTTATATATCCACTTAAAATGTAATCTCATAATGAAAACAATAATAATTACATGAGTAATAGTAACATGATACACGAATATAAAATAAATGGGTATCCAATGATATTCAGTAACATTTTAGGTATGTAAAATTAAATAAATATAATAAATAATTTTTTTTCAAATCGTATTGATAATGTTTATAATATGAGTAATCAATTTTATTATTCAACACCCTTTAATCAAAAAATGAGAAATATGTATTCACATTCAAAAGGTATTGGAATAAAATTTATTACTATTCATGGTGAATTGATAGGAAAACCATGTCAATAATGAATCAATCTTCCAAAAGTGAAGAACATAATATAATTCATCCCTATTAATTGGTTTGATCATTATATTTTAAGTATATCCTTGATAAAAATATGATATATCAAACAAAAATTCTTTGGTTAAAAAAAATTAGAGTTTTAAAAAAAATTGGAAATAATAAATATACATCATGTTTTGAAAATATTTGAAAATAATTTTTTTCTGAAATAAACAATGAAACTATTGGTGTAATTTTTCATATAAAATGAAAAACGTTGTAACAACCCGATATTTTATGAAAAATATTCTTTTTAATTTCATTAATGTCTTGTGTTGTACGCTACAACAAAAGGAGCTTGCACAACACACATCCTTGACTTGCCTTGCATTACACGCAATGGCGACCTTCCTCGATAGCGTGTGTAGTACGCCATACCGTGTTTCACTAAACAACGATATGCTATTAAAATATTATTAAAACTAGCTGTTATAAATAGTAATAACCACCTTTTAAAATTATAAAAATTTTAGCTCTCAAAATGGACTTAATTTTTGGATTCGGAGTATCGAATTTAGCCTAAGGTGAAATTTCGGTACTTTTCGGATAACTTTCATATTATGATAAATAGTTAAAATTACTAAATTATAATTAAAAACAACTTGTTTAATCGAAATAATTAATAGTGATAAATTATAAATTTGAGTGGTTTTAAAGTATATTTAGAATATATTTTTACAATTTAATACAATGTTGCTCATTGGATGTAATTTCACATTTAAACCAGTCATAAACAAGTGTTAATCTTTTGATAGTTATTATCTCTTAAGAACACGCTATTTGTTATGACGACGGGAATTAATTTTTAAATTAATTAATGCAACTAATATGTTTTGAATTTGATAAAATAGACATCATTTTTGAATTCATATTATCAAATATAGCTTAGATTTAATTTTTGGTATTTTTCTGGAAGCTTTCATTTTTTGATGAATAGTGAAACCACTAAGTGGTAGTTAAAAAACTGAATTTTTCATAAAACATAATTTTACCGCTTCTGTGAGTGGAATTTCAAAAATACGAGATACACGGTTGATGTCAGTAAGTAAAATGTGGTTCAATGAGATTAAATAATTTTTGGTGAATAGTAACTTTTAACTTTTATTTACCACGGTTAGAAGTAAATAGGGTAATTAAGGGTAAAAATGATATTATTATTACCCTAACACATGTTCTAGTACTATTGGACAAGTGTAATTCGACCAAAAATAACCTTAGGAATAAAATATGACCATTTAGGCCCAATTGGATTAGATTATGACATTTATTATTAATTTATTTAAAGAATGGTTAAAATAGTTAAAATCAAAGTTTAATAAGTAAATCATTTTTAATATGGGGTTATACATAAGATAAATTCGACTATAAATATTAATTAGAAATATAAAAATATTTCCTACATAATGGTAATTTATTTGAAATTTTTAGACATTAAATAATTTAATTTATTTATGACACAATGATGATGCAGTAATTATCTTATTAATGAAATATTGACATAATTGATGTTATAAACACCAACATAAATGAAATTTGAGACTTTTTATGAATTACAATAATTTTATAGATTAATATGACATGTTAGTATTAATTTAATTATCTTTTTTCGAACTAATCATTCTGTTATGATTTTCAAAAAAATCAGTTACTAAATAGTGTCAAAATTGACATAAAATAGTTATTAAAACAAATATTATATTAGTAATTGTTATTTTATTCCTAAAAATATAAGGTTCGGAAAAATGACTTAGATAAGGTTATATATATTAATAATAAACAACTTGGGGTTCGTTTGGATGCTTATAGTATGTTTATTAACCTTATAGTATAAGAACACAAGAAGACACGGTAAAAGTAAAATTATTTTAATTAATGTTAAATCTAAATGATAAGGTTAAAATAGGAACCTAAACTTGTCTAAATTCTATTTTATGAGAGTATTTAGACCCATACCCACCTTATCTTCTAAAAGAATCAATTTAGAGATATTTAAAACGGAATTTTACTTTATAATAAAATAATAGTTTTAGTTATTCCAAAGGTGCCCCTCTCCTCCCTTATAAAAGTGATCCTCCTCCCTCTCTTCCTCACACCACATTGAGCCTTCAATCTCGGCCAATCCCTGCCAAATTCCCTTTTCCACTTCCCTAGAAACATACTAGCAGTTCTGGTCTTCCTCAAAGACCAATTTTAGAGCCCTAAAAGGAGATCTGAAAGAGGCGGTTCAAAGAAGAGGTAATGTCTGTTACCGATTCTTTCATCTTTATTTCTTCTTCCACTTATTCTTATTTAGTTGTTTCTTATGAAGTAATAACATAAGTATCACTCATATACTGATATGTTATTATAAGTATGAAACAACCCTACTTCACCATCTATCCATCCTACGGAAAATGAAATCACCAAGTGTGCGTACGTACGGAATACCGTCTCCACGCTGTGGTGTAATCTATTTTCCACCACCACCTTACTTGGATGGGTATAATGATGTAAATAATGACTATATATGACTATTATAAAGTGATATTGATTCTGAAATAGTATACATACACTCCAATACAATTCCACGATCATAGGAATGATATCATCACTCGTGCGTACGTACGGAATACCGTCTCCACGATGTGATGCGACTCGTTCTACATGATTTTCATTTCATAATGTTTATATAAATAAATTGAATGAATTAATATGATATATATTACACTAATAACATTCTGGAAATGAGGTATATATAACCTAAAGATAAGAATAAGAATTTATTCGACAAAACACGCATAAGAACCAAAAGTAATAAACACCTGAATAACAAGTAGTAATGAAATATTACTAATAATAAGCTAAGAATATGACCATATATGATATCATAAAAATAATATGATTCTTTAATAAGTCAATAACATTATTGAAATCATTATACAGGAGGTTCGGACACGTACAAAGCATATCGGACCAAAGGTAAGGGAAAATATCACAATCTCATTTTTATCCGAGATTGTTTATACTTTGAAATTTACTACGGTGTATTTTATCATCCACATCCATGTTTCCTAAATATGTAATATTTATATCCTTATACAATAGTTTATATCCAATTTTACCCTTCGCTGAGTTTTTAGTAAAAGATAAGAATGGAATCTTTTGTCATTTTTTGTACGAGGTACTTTTTGACTTTTCTGACAAATGTACGAGAAGAATGTTTTTTTAACTTATACGGAATGAATGGATTTTTAAAACATTATTTCCAAGAAGCTTACTTTACAAGTTTTCATGTTTATTTTTAATCAACTTCTTTTAGTTTAAAATTTATGACATGTTAAGAAAGGAAAAAAGTTTTTGAAGTAGAAAGGATATTTTCCTCAAGAATGGAGTTTAAGTGTTTTATCAAATTATTTTCCATCTAAGATAATAAAAGGTTTTGTTTTTATCCCTATTATTACATTGATTTGATTATGTTGTGATGGGATTATTTTTATGAATTCCTTTATCTTATATGAATTGTTTTATGATGTCACAATGTTTAAGATTCCCATTTTTTTATTACATGGGTTATACAATGATGTGTGATTTATGATTTTGTGGAACACATAAGAATGGTATCATTATGAGATGGGTGGGACCTATATCTCCCTCCAATGAATTTGGAAAATATTTTATATCTCATGATATAGACATGGCTAGAACGGTAGGTTATACCGGTTCAGTGAAACAGGACTGAAACGAGGGTGACTCGGTTCAGAAATGGACTTTGTCCACTAAGATAGTCTTGGCAATGAGTCTTGACTAATAAGATATGATTCTCTATGATTGTGTATGTATGACACAAAGTTTCATGTTTTATGTTATGATAATTGGGATTTCATTTCACTACTATGATTTATCCCATGTTATGAAATTATGCTCTCTTTTGTAGGATAAGATTTCCAAAATGTTATGTTCTTATGAAAATGATGTGATTGTTATTTATTTTGTTTACCCTTACTGAGAATTTGAGCTCACCCTTTTATGTTTTCTTTTCCCCAAGATATAATGAAAGGTTTTAGGTAAAAAAAATGAAGATCTTTATGGGAGATGTTGATGATCTTTCACCACAATTAGAATATTATATTCCGAGTTTCCAAAGACACTAAACTATTACGATCCTTGTGTGTGTGTTTTTGTTATATACTAAGTATTCCGCAAAAGTAATGTAATGTCCATGTACGTCAAGCTTCGGGTCTCTACAGTTGGTATCAGAGGAAGAGTTTACTCAACCATTAGAAACTAGGATGCAAAAATGTTAGTGAGATCCCTAGAGATATTTCTAAAGTATGTCTAGGGATGTCCCTAAGGATAAGTATACATATACGATATAGTCCTAGAACTATGGTAACGATATTAGATTAAACCAAAGATGTTAGATATTGATGTTACTCCCCCTTTATTATGATTTATTTCTCTCACACTATTCTTTTTGGGTTTTAAAAAATGGTTGGAAACAAGACGATTGACGATAATGGAGGATATGATGGACAATGGAATGATATTCTTCATAGGAAACCAAATGAAATGGGATTTGGAAGTCCAAACATCATTATTATGCCGAATCAGAAATCTCATAATATGATCAATAAAGTAAAATTTGGTAAGTTTCCTGACTCGGCTAATAAGAGAAAGAAGGAGTTTTATGATGATCATAGAGGATAGAAAGTTCAATTTCCCCTATTTAAATCATGTGGGAAGAGTCATCAAGGAGAATGTTTCAAAGGAATTGGAAGATGCTTTGGGTGTGGAAAAGGACACAAAGCCAGTAAGTGTGAAGGAAAAGGTTCAGTTAACACCATGGATGAGGATAATGGTATTGCTATGACATCAACAATGGTAAAATGTTTTAAATTTGGAATGTACTGGAATTATGCAAACCAATGCCCTAAGGGAAAGTATCATGAAGAGAATCAGTATGGTCGTATGGGTAGTATTTATGTGGATGATGATGAAGAGACTACAAATGATATGTGAGATGAAAGAATTGTTGAAGCTCGATCAATGGTTTAAGAATGTTGTGGAATGATTACATGTTTATCATGTGTAATGTTGTATAAGTAATATCATGGTACTATGGAATAAAGAGACATCTAAGGATTGTTACACTGTTGTTTTTCCTTGAGTTTTGAAAGTGTATGATTAATGTTACTAGTATCTATGAAAGGTTATTTAGATATTTTTGGAATGTAGATGATATGTGCATAATGAAGGGATAAAGAGAAAATCAAATGTTTGATAGTATTCATGAGCTCATGACTGATATAAGGAGAAGGTTATATCAAGGTTTGAGTATATAGAATTTTTGGATTTCTGTATGTTGAAAGAGTTAACTTTTGACAGCATTCATGTTTTCACTAAGGTTTAATAGGTATTCATTTTTCAAGAGAATACATCATTAAGGTATTCACATGATTGGAATGTGACCAACAAGATATACGGGGGATAAATGATGGTATTCACATGCTTGGTTGACAACATTTCAAGTTATTGTCTTCTTTATACTATGAGCTTCGATCGAAGTATTTTAGATAAGCCTAAAGATTGGAATGGATTATGTTAACCATAAGTTAGTATTTTTTAAGGATAGAACTTTTTTTGATATTATTTATGTGATGTTATAGTAATTTAGTTTTAGAAAAAGGACAACCTGCTGGACGGGCGACAGCCCATCGTGTCAGACAATGCTGTGGGAATCGAACCCACAACCGAAGTGCGACTGACCTTTATCACCTACCACTGGCCTACAGGAAGTCCCTGTTTAGTAGAAACTAGTTTTATTATATTAAGCAGTATGATATATGAATTATAAGTCTATTTTAGGAACTATATATGATTAATCTCACTATAGATGGACTTATATATTTTTGGACAACTTTTCTGACCTTTTGTTTGAGACAGATGGAATGACCCATCATTCTATCACACGATCTGCTAACACATCATGAATAACAAATTCAACTTCATTTCTTTAAGAGATGAAGTGGAAATTTTCCAAAGAACGACAAATGGTGAGACTATACCAAAATCACGAAAGTATTTCTTCTAATTCCAATTTCAAATACTTTAGGGAAATGATCTTGAAAACCAAAAATGTTGTCCTAGTGCTCTTATATCTGATGAATCAGATGGTACCTTAGATCATCACAAATTTATGGCTTTGTGATTTCTGGCTTTTCCATAGCCATGTTCTCTACCACTCTCCATCAGAACATGATGGTTAGATTTCTCTTCCATTTCCATATTTTCACCTATGTGGAAACCCAGTGATTAGTTTATTGGGTAATCGTTACATTTCATACATTAGTTTTTAAATCCATTTTTTGGTATTCCTTTTTACGATGTGGGTTTCAATTAAAGAAACTTTCGATTAGTAAACCATTTATAACCCCAACGAATTTCGAAGGAAAAATTCATTTTAAGGGGGGTATAATGTAACAGCCCAAGATTTTATGAAAAATATTCTTTTTAATTTCATTAATGTCTTGTGTTGTACGCTACACCACAAGGAGCTTTCACAACACGCATCCTTGACTTTCCTTGCATTACACACAATCACGACCTTCCTCAATAGCGTGTGTAGTACGCAATACCGAGTTTCACTAAACAACGATATCCTATTAAAATATTATTAAAACATGCCGTTATGAATAGTAATAACCACCTTTTAAAATTTTATAAATTTTATATCTCAAAATGGACTTCATTTTTGGATTCGGAGTATCGAATTTCTCCTAAGGTGAAATTTTGGTACTTTTCGGATAACTTTCATATTCTGATGAATAGTGAAAATTACTAAATTATAATTAAAAACAACTTTTTTAATAGAAATAATTAATAGTGATAAATTATTAATTTGAGTGGGTTTAAAGTATATTTAGAATATATTTTTACAATTTAATACAATGTTGTTCATTGGATGTAATTTCACTTTTAAACCAGTCATAAACAAGTGTCAATCTTTTGATAGTTATTATCTCTTAAGAACACGCTATTTGTTTTGACGACGGGAATTAATTTTTAAATTAATTAATGCAACTGATATGTTTCGAATTTGATAAAATAGACATCATTTTTTAATTCATAATATCAAATATTTCTTAGATCTAATTTTTGGTATTTTTCTAGAAACTTTCATTTTTTGATGAATAGTGAAACCACTAAGTGGTAGTTAAAAAACTGATTTTTTCATAAAACTTAATTTTACCACTTCTATGAGTGGAATTTCGAAAAACCGAGAGACACGGTTGATGTCAGTAAGTAAAATTTGTTTCAATGAGATGAACATAATTTTTGGTGAATAGTAACTTTTTACTTTTATTTATCACGGTTAAAAGTAAATAGGGTAATTAAGGGTAAAAATGATATTATTATTTCTCTAACACATGTCCTAATTCTATTGGACAAGTGTAATTAGACCAAAAACAACCTTAGAAATAAAATATGACTATTTAGGACCACTTGGATTATATTAGGACATTTATTATTAATTTATTTAAAGAAGGGTTAAAATAGTTAAAATCAAAGTTTAATAAGTAAAAAAATTTTAATATGGGGTTATAAATAAGATAAATTAGACTATAAATATTCATTAGAAATCTAAAATTATTTCCTACATAATGGTATTTTATTTGTAATTTTTAGACATTAAATAATTTAATTTATTTATGACATAATGATGATGCAGTAATTATCTTATTAATGAAGTATTGACATAATTGATGTTATAAACACAAAAATAAATGTAATTTGAGCCTTTTTATGAATTACACTAATTTTATAGATTTATATGACATTTTATTATTGATTTAATTAACTTTTTTGGAACTAATCATTCTGTTATGATTTATACAAAAATCAATTACTAAATAGTGTCAAAATTGAGATAAAATAGTTTTTAAAACAAATATTATATTAGTAACTGTTATATTATTAAAAAAAAATCTATGGTTTAGAAAAATGACTTAGATAAGGTTATATATATTAATAATAAACAAAATGGGGTTCGTTTTTCTGCTTATAGTAAGTTTATTAACCTTATAGTATAAGAACACAAGAAGACACGGTAAAAGTAAAATTATTTTACTTAATGTTAAATCTAAATGATAAGGTTAAAATAGTAACCTAAACTTGTCTAAATTCTATTGGATGAGAGTATTTCTACTCATACCCACCTTATCTTCAAAATTAATCAATTTGGAGCTATTTAAAACCGAATTGGACTTTATAATAAAATAATAGTTTTAGTTATTCCAAAGGTGCCCCTCTCCTCCCTTATAAAAGGGAACCTCCTCCCTCTCTTCCTCACACCACTTTGAGCCTTAATGCTCTTCCAAAACCTGATAAATTCCCTTCTCCACTTCCCTAGAAACATCTTAGAGGTTTTGGTCTTCCTCAAAGACCAATTTTAGTGCCCTAAAAGGAGATCTCAAAGAGGCGCTTCAAAGAAGAGGTAATGTCTGTTACCGATTCGTTCATCTTTATTTATTCTTCCACTTCTTCTTATTTAGTTGTTTCATTATGAAGTAATAACATCAGTATCACTCATATACTGATATGTTATTATAAGTATGAAACAACCCTATTTCACCATTTATTCATCCTACGGAAAATGAAATCACCACGCGTGCGTACGTACGGAATACCATCTCCACGCCATGGTGTAATCTATTTTCCACCACCACCTTACTTGGATGGGTATAATGGTGTAAATAATGACTATATATGAATATTATAAAGTGATATTGATTCTGAAATAGTATACATACACTCCAATACAATTCCACGACCATAGGAATGATATCATCACTCGTGCGTACTTACGGAATACCGTCTCCACAATGTGATGTGACTCGTTCTACATGATCTTAATTTCATAATGATTATATAAATGAATTAAATTAATTAATATGATATATATTACACTAATAACATTCTGGAAATTAGGTATCTATAACCTAAAGATAAGAATAAAAATTTATTTGGCAAAACACGCATAAGAACAAAAAGTAATAAACACCCGAATAACAAGTAGTAATGAAATATTACTAATAAGAAGCTAATAATATGACCATATATGATTTAATAAAAATACGTATGATTCTATAATAAGTCAATAACATTATTTAAATCATTATAAAGGAGTTTCGGACACGTACAAAGCATATCGGACCAAAGGTAAGGGAAAATATCACAATCTCATTTTTATCCGAGATTGTTTATACTTTGAAATTTACTGGGGTGTATTTTATCATCCACATCCATGATTCATGAATATGTAATATTTATATCCTTATACAATAGGTTATATCCAATTTTACCCTTTGGTGAGTTTTTAGTAAAAGATAAGAGAGGAATATTTTACCGTTTTTTGTACGAGGTACTTTTTGACTTTTCCGACAAAAGTACGAGAAGAATGTTTTTTTTAACTTATACGGCATGAATGGATTTTTAAAAAATTATTTCCAAGAAGCTTCCTTTACATGTTTTCATGATTATTTTTAATCAACTTATTTTAGTTTAAAAGTTTATGACATGTTAATAAAGCAAAAATGTTTTTGAAGTAGAAAGGATATTTTCCTCAAGAATGGAGTTCAAGTGTTTTATCAAATTATTTTCCATCTAAGATAATAAAGGGTTCTATATTTATCCCTATTATTACATTGATTTAATTATGTTGTGATGGGATTATTTTTATGAATTCCTTTATCTTATATGAATTGTTTTATGATGTCACAGTGTTTAAGATTCCCATTTTTTTATTACATGGGTTATGAAATGATGTGTGATTTATGATTTTGTGGAACACATAAGAATGGTATCATTATGAGATGGGTGGGACCTATATCTCCCTCCAATGCATTGGGTAAAGATTTTATATCTCATGAGCTAGACATGGAAGGAACGGTAGGTTATACCGGTTCAGTGAAACAGGACTGAAACGAGGGTGACTCGGTTCAAAAATGGACTTTGTCCACTAAGATAGTCTTGGCAATGAGTCTTGACTAATAAGATATGATTCTCTATGACTGTGTATGTATGCCACAAAGTTTCATGATTTAAGTTATGAATATTGGGATCTAATTTCACTACTATGATTTATCCCATGTTATTAAATTATGCTCTCTTTTGCAGATTAAGATTTCCAAAATGTTATGTTATTATGAAAATGATGTGATTGATATTTCTTTTGTTTACCCTTACTGAGCATTTTAGCTCACCCTTTTATTTTTTCTTTTCCCCAGGATATAAAGAAAGGTTTTAGGTAAAAAATGAAGATCTTTATGGGAGATGTTGAAGATCTTTCACCACGATTAGAAGATTATATTTCGAGTTTCCAAAGACACTAAACTATTACGTTCCTTGTGTTTGTATTTTTGTTATGTACTAAGTATTCCACAAAAGTAATGTAATGTACATGTATGTCAAGCTTCGGGTCTCTACAAAGGTGGTGAGAATAGTTTTTTACACAGAAAAGGATAATGAGAAAAGTTTTTGACCCATTCAAAAAATGATAAATACAGAAATGTTAAAATTCCATTAAAACACATCATGTGGGTAGAATAGTATAAAATGAACTTAATAAAAATTTTATCAATTAAAAAGGACACTCTGGAAAACATCAAATGTATATGGACATCAAAAAGGTAGGTTCTTGATCAAATAAAAAGGTAGGGTTTGTTTTCTTACAATCGGTAAATAATGATCCATGGTTTAAATAAAGTTTTAATAATACAATTAAAACCTGAAGAATTAATGTATGAGTATAATATTCTATGGTTTTTAGAGAGAAAAATATTAAATTCATATTATGGATTATCTTTCAATGGAAATCCATATTTGAAAATGAGATTTGTAATGAAACTGTCACGGTATAGGTAAAGTAAGAATCAAAGGATCATGAGATGAAGATCCTCAAAAAGATATAAAAATATAATTTATAGATGAAATATATATCTTGAAATAAATAGGGAAGTTAATACACAATATAAAATAAAAAATGGTGTGTAGTATAAAACATGTCTCATGAAATTAAATATCAGACCAAAACACCATAAAACCTTAGAAAGTTTCATGTTGAAACAAATTGAAGGATATATTTAAAATGAAATATAACACACCATGTATAATTATAGAATCATGATTCAAAATATTAAAGGGAAATTATATACAATATTTCAATGAATATATGGTGTATACTAAGAAATATGTCTCAAGGGTGAAAATATTAGACAAGAAACCCTTAGATTGAATTTCTAATTAGTTAAACAAACTCTAACCTCATGTATAAAAAACATAACCATGTTAATAAAAAATATAATATCCATATTCATGTCTATAAACATTTATAAACATAATTTCTAATAATTTTCTACATGTACATTTGATATTTATTATCTTTTTTTAATATTAGTAGTGCATAATATTAATCATTTTAAAATGGTTTCGTAATAGGGGTGTTGTTCTCCATAATTATACCATTTTTCATTATTAATAGATAAAAAAATTATATCAATTTATTTTTCTTGACAATTTATGTTGTTAAAATTTTATTCTATAATTTTTTTAATTTCTTGTTGATAAAAAAGTCTAAAAGCTTGTTTTGGTGATCTTTGATTGACAAACAATTATAACATAATTAATGATTTCAATATTAATATTACCCTTAAAAATAATTATTTACTTATTTATATCATATATATTATATAATTGATTCCAAATATTCATCCATGATATTATCTTATACAATATACCTTGTACAATCTTAGACAAACTCAAACATGAGCATACCATAAATAAAAGATGGTTATGGTTATGATAGTAGTCTCTTTTAGAGTCAAATCATTATTATAGAAATATAATTATATTATCTAGTTTCCTTTATAGTGTTGAATTATATTTGAATATATTTTAATAAATAATAATGATATTATAATAAAAATGATATACATTTTCTATAGATGTTGTAGTATGCACATCATGTTGTTAAAATTTTCATTTAATAAATAATCCTATGGAAAGAAGGTGTATAATAATTTACCTATTAGAAATAATAATTATATAATATTTTTCACATTTAATCTTAAATTTTATGTGTAAAATCATTGAAGATATGTTGTATTGAAAAAATGGATGTTTTCACTTCATGGAATCAGTTGTCCACACAATGCACAAATATGAAAAGGTGGTTAATAATGGTCCCATTATAAAAAGTAAATTCACAATAAAATTATTTATTATTTATAAAATATTTTAAAAACTATATTTTGATGTTAATATAAAAAATAAATTATTTTTATGAATTTAATTTTTTGATGTTAAAAAATTAAGCTTCTCATTGATAAACTACATAGAAATAGACATATTCAGTCAATTTCTTATGACCAGAGGATTATAGAACAAGAATATGGTTATAAAGGAAAGATAATTGGTATATTCTAAGTTGGAAACTGAACTAATTGAGTTTTATTTAATGTGTGGTGAGAGGACCCTATGATATTTGCTGAGGATGGAATTTTTATAAATATTTCAACTTAATAAAAAGAAAGCATTAGTTTTACCCGTCATGGGTCTCCTAAAATTGTAAATAAATGTTGGAAGGATGATGTAAGGTTTATAATCTTTTAAAAAAATTATAATCCATTTTTTAATATGCTTCAATCCATTTAACCATTGATTTTCTACTTTTACTAGTTTAGATTTTACTATAGTGACTTGTTTTTACAAATGTAATTTACTTTTAATGCCTACAGAAATAGTCCTCAATAAATAATTTGGATATCTAGATTCCAAATATGAAATATGATATATCATATAATCATTATATGTGTAATGAAAATTAATTTTAACATTATCACACGTAACACATAAAAATCCATTTTTATAAAATTTCTAATTTTATTTGTAATATTTATGCATAAGATACAATAATAAATGATTTTGATTTTAATTATATAAATTTGTATATTATAAATCAAATAAATTTTTTGTGTCTTTCAAATAAAATAAAAGAAAATTAATTAAATATTATTTATTTATAATAAAACACCAAAAATAATTTTAATTTGCAAATATTACTTCAGATACTAAAATACCAAAAATATAAATATCGTATTTTAAACATATAGTTTTTCTATATATTTTACAAATTATTTTTTTAATATATATTTCGTTTTTATCTAATTATAAAATTACGATTTTTCATAAAATGGTATTTTCACTATTCACCTAAAATAAATTATTTTAGTAAGATATTAAAACATCATATTAAGATAATATTGATATTTGGTATTCATTCAAGTTAATTATATAAAATGAATATTTTAAATTTTATATATTTATCTTTTAAATTAAAATATAAGGAAACCATTTTAATTCAAGAAAAAATTTAAAGGTTAAGTGTTCATAATTTAATATTATACCAATTCCTAATCAAAGATGTTTATATATAAGTTAATATATTGAAATATTATATATTTCTAAAATAGTATTTTAAAAGTGGTCAATTTTAATTTGTTAATATATTAAAAATACATGTATAAATTAACAATCATTTTATATATTAAATCATGTTAATTATATATTATATAATTGTAAGCATTATTAATCCATTAGTAACTTTTTTTTACTACTAGTTTTATTATTCTTACATGTTCATAATAATATATATGCTATGGAATTAATTTAGTTTGATGTTCCTTGTGGAGAAAGCTATTAATCATAGTGTTTATTTAAATAAATATCTTCTATGTTATTAGGGGGTTACATTATACCCTTACCTAAATAAATTTTGTTGTCACAACTATAATTATCAATTACTAGTGAAAATAACTCTGGGTTATTGAGATATAGAAATGACTCACAATATAATTTATAGAGTGGTATCAAAAAACATATGAAGTATATCAATTTACTTAATAATAATTCATTCCTAATATTGTGATTTTATAAAATAATTTGAGAAAAAAATCCCTCATGATTAGGCATAATAACTCCATAAATTATTTTCCCCATGAGAGAAAATATTAATACCTTCATCAATATATCATCATGCATTGGTTTGAAACATTAAAGTTTATCTCCCTATTTTTTTATTATGAATTTCATTAGATATTTCCAACACATATAAAAAATATATATAGAATTTATCTAAAGGAATGCCAAAATAAATTTCAAATTTCATTTTTTCATAAACATTAACTTGGGATAAAACAAAACAATAAGGTTTCTTCTATAATCAAATAATTGGGGTGGTGATTTAATGTTATTTGAAAAATTTTTTGATAGCCTAGACCAGAATCCAATAAGTCATCCCTAAATATAGAGTGGAGTATATGTTTAAATTAATTTTAATGGTCCCTTTCAGTTATTCTGATTGGATATCCTTTACAATGTTATAATTATTTAAAAATCTATTTTTTACAAATAATCATTATTAGACCATATATTAGGGCATCGACTATCATCATTTAAAAAAAATATATTTAATGTGTCGATGTTTCAATTTGGTATTATTTATGTCTCTAATACATTTAATTATACAGGATGACCACTTTATCTATCATTGATAATACTGAGTTTCATGGAAAATAGATACAAAATTGAAAAAAATTCTCACTCATTTTATACATTCTCTCAGGTTCCCCTTCCAAAATTTTTCATGCATAAGATGTTAAATCTTCTATCATCCAACATCTGCAACATCTGAAATTTTATAAAACCAATTCTTCTCTTATTTTTCATGATGGGAAATTTATAAAGGCTCAAGTTATTAATTATATAAGTGACACTATGAAACTGTTGGAAATATTTTTTTCAAATGAATTTTTTATTTTATATAGTTTTCGATACATGTAAAATTGAGTTTATATTGTGTTATGCACAATACTATGTTTAAAATAATGTGACATACAGTTAATGTACTATAATTTAAGTCAATTATTCTCTCATTTTAATGGTTTTCAAGTACTCATCCAATTATTTTATGATAATTTTTAGGGTAGTTTTATGTTATTATAATATTATTTTTACCCTTATTTACCGCATTTTCCCTTTAACCAAGGTAAATAAAAATAATTATTAAAATTACTATTCATAACATCCAAAAATAAAAGGGGCTTATTTACATAATTTTTTCCTTCTATTTCAAAATATAGAAATCAATTTTCCAAATAAAAAACAAATAATTTTTATAAATGAATTTAAAAGTAATTCCTATCTTTAAAACAACAAAACATGTTTTTAAGAAGTAAAAACTATCAAATGATTGACATGTGTTTATATCCAATTAAAATGTGAAATTACTTAAAATAAAAAAACATTTTTTAAATTATAAAAAAACAATTCAATTAATTTTTAGTATAAATTAAAATGATAATCTAATTATTTTAATATATTAGATAAAATGGCAGTTTTGAATTAACATAGAGTATTTTTCACTATTCATTAAAATATGAATTTTATAAGAAAAATTACAAAAATTCAACAAAAATGAATATCGATGTCACTATTTTAAGTAATAATTTTTCTTGTCAAATATAATATATAAAAGTGTTATAAACTTTATTTTTAATGGGTTCACCATCGAAATGCTGAATAACTACATTTTTTTAAATTATTATTTTATATGAAAAATTGAATTTGATCTTATGTCATTTATATAAAATACATACGATAATTTTTTATTTTATATAATATTAAAAATGAGTTTAATACTATTCATAATGGATAGTTTATATCCCATTAAATAATATTATTTTAATAATATATCATTCCTTAGTGAAACTCATTATTACGTACAACAAAAGTTGTCGAGGAAGGTAGCTCTTGCATGTAATGTAAGCCAATTCAGTGATTCAAGATTACATCATTGTTTTAGATAAAATAATCAAATTTTAGTTCTCTTATGCATTTAAGAGAGTCTATAATGAGTATTTCCTATATCATACACCAAATTGATGTTGCGTATAATATATGACAAGTTGGTTTAGTGGGAAAGGAATGTTTGACTTAGTGAATTGCAAAATATAATTACATTTTTTTTATTTTATTTGAAAAAATGGTCAATAAAAAATGGGTTTTTACATTTTACCCCTCTTAATATGAATTTCACCCTCAAAATTGTTAGGGGAGATAAAAGAAATACTCCTTGAATATTTCTTTTTTAGAAACCCACATCGTAAAAAAGAACACTGAAACTTCATTTTAAATAGGAAAGTTCGAAACATAATGGTTACCCAAAGTAAGTCATCTGATGATTTAAATATAGGAGGACATAGGTGGGAATGGAAAAATGTATATGGAAGAAAAATATAATCATCATGTTCTGATTTATAGTGATAAAGAACAATGTTTGGAGAATGTTTACAACTAGAAACCCATAAATCTGTGCTGATTTAAGGGACCATCTGATTCAATAGATACGAAGGTACTAAGATAACATTTATGATTTTCAATATCGCTTACCTAAATTTGAAGAACATTAGATTAAATATTTACATTATTTTAGTACAATATCACCATATTTCATTCCTTGAATAATTTCCACTTCATCTCTTATTCATAGAAATGAAGTTGAATTTGTCATTCCTGAAGTGTTAGCAGATCATATGATCCATAAATAGAATGATAGGCCAATCCATATATCTTAAAAAATGATTAACATGGATTAAAAAATATTCATAAGTCCGCATATAGTTAGATAATACATTAATCAAAAAAATTCAATCAGAATATAACATATACTTTCCATAATTGGATAACCTTACAAACATTCCAAAAACTAAAAATATAAAACTTTAGAAAGAGGTGATCTAAATCATATTAATATTTATCTCCTATATCTCATAAGTTAGATCTTGGTATTACATTCCAAACATATGAATACATTAATCATGTGTTCTCCTATGTCATGGTAACAACCTCAACTATCAGACATCCTTGTTGAAAACATGCATGTTTTCTAATTCATTAGTCCAAACGTTGTAATAATCCTCCAAGATAGCATAAACTATATTCCAATAAATACATAACTAGTTCCAAGGTTACTAATATCATCTAATTTACTTATCGTATCCAACATGCCATTATCCAAATATTTTAACTCAATATATCGTTCATGTTAATGGTCATCCTTCCCTAAATCATGTGTTTTACAAAAACATCACCTTATTATCTCAATAACTTTTCATGGTTACCAAATACAATCAAAATATAATTTCAAATACATGTGGACAACCACAGGGGAATACTACATAGATATTTCATTGTTAAATAATACTATAAAAGCAATTCTACAACATTATTCTTGATTCCCATTATATAAACACCCAATCTTTCAACCACTTCATTTTCATACTCAACATCACCAATAGTGATTGCATGTGATTTTCCTTTTTAGTTGGACTTAATAGATTGCTGTAATTGATCATTATTGATAACCATTTGATTAGGGAATTGGTTAAAATAATGACCAATTTCCTCTTACTTGTATCACAGATGTCTGTTTTGTGAATTCTCTATAGTCTTTTCTATATTCACATAATTATATAACTTTTTCTCATTACTTCATTACTAAACTACCTGATGACCTTTTTTTCCACACAAAAACAAGTTCTAGTCCATTTAAGATAGTCATCACCATGATTCTTTCCACACTTTGAGCATAAGTAAACAGTCAACTTTTTTCCACCATTATTTTGAGATTTTCCATTGAACTCTATCATTCATTTCTTGTTAAATCCATGAGATTGATATGTAACACCAAATATCATTTCTAAATTTATATCACATCACACAATATCAATATAGAAACTAAAGTCTCTTATAGGAAACTCCATTTGATGAGTTGGTTTTAAGCCATTGATGAATCAATCAACTTTACATTCAGGTTGGATGATTAATCCAAAAGCATACTTTGAAAGTCTTGTAATATCTTCCACTTATGTACCAACAGATTCATCGTCTTTTTTATTATGCTGATGTAATTCCGTTTCTATTTATTTTGAAGAATACGAGGAACGTAATTATTGAAAAATAAGTTCTGGAACTCATCCCATTCCATTGATTCAATTTCATACTGTTGCCTCATATTCTTGATTAGAGTCCACCACTGGTCCGATTTTCCTTCAAGATGATAAACCAACAAAGTTAACTTTTCATGTTTTGAACTTTGAAGAATGGAAATAAATTTTCAATAGTAGTGATCCATTTTTATTCAACCTGTGGATTAGAAGAACCACTGAAAGAAGGTGGGTGTTGTCTCATGAAGGACTCAATAATATGTTGTTCCCTTCTCCACTAATTTGGAAGTACAGAGTGATTCTTAACTTGTGTAAGTGTAGTGAGAATATTTTATATTCCATATCCCCTAAAATTAGTTTGTTTAAGAGGAGAAACATATTAGTTCCAATTTCATTTATCATTTACATGGTTTCTTCGTGTTCTATCCATTGACTAAAACACAAAAAAAAAATAGCGAGAGAGGCAAAAATCACACTAGGAAAACAACTTAATCATGGGGATGAATTTTAAATCTCTAGAATCATAGGTTTTAACCTAGTTTATTCAAGATTGTTACTATAATCATAGGACTATAACCTATATATATTCATATCCTTATAAAATTCCTTATAAATATCTCTAAGGATCTCACTAAATTTTTTTCTTCCTCGATTCCAAATGTTGACTAAACATTTCCTCTGATATCGACTATAACAACCAAATAATGAAATATATGAATATTACATATTTTTAGATGAATATTAATTACATTTTACAAATGCATGCTTATGTTCTGTAATAGTTTAGTGCCTTTGGAAACATGGTATACATTCTCCTAACATGTGATAGATCATCAACTTCTCCTATAATGATTTTACCCTTTAGTACTTCTACTTAAATGATTTATTTATAACCCGAGTAATGGAATCATATGAAATGGTGATATTATATTCTCAGTAAGGGTAAGAAAACAATATATGAACATATAAATGTAAAAATCATGAAAAGAAATATTAAATATTGAAATACCGAGTCATGAAATAAATATTAGAAGTTTGTAAGACATAAATAATAATGGAATATTATCCATGATAACAAATAATTTTAAAAAAACATGATCTTTTGAAAAACAAGTAATCATAGAAAATAATTTCCCTATTAGCCAAGGCTTATATCCAAGACCACCATAGAGGGAAATGTCCCTTACAGAACATGGTTTAATTTCCATTCCAACCTTGTATTACGAATTCAAATTTACTTTTCGTTCTATTAATGTCTATCTCATGAGATATAAATAATTACCCAAGTAATTTAAAGGAGATATTGGTCCCACTATCTAATACTGAAATCATTCTTTTATGTTCTAGAAAAACATAAATCATTCGTCTTAGCATAACCAAGGAAATAAAATAAGTTTCTTAAACATCATTCGATCAAAACACAATCCATATAAAATATCATTCCATCATTAACATAATAAAATAATTGTAATAAAATGGATATAAAAAACACTATTTAAATAGTTTCAACTTAGATGGAAAGTAATTTTGATAAAATAGATAAACTAAATTATTAAGAAAAATATCCATTCTTCTTGAAAAAAAATTCTTTTCTAAAAATACCGTGAAATTTGAAAATAAAGTAATTTAGTTGAAAATAAAATTGAAATAGTGTAAATTAAGCTTCATGGATATTATGTGTTATGAATATGTTCAAATCCATTCATATCATATAATTTTAAAAAAATATTTTCCTCGTACTTTTGTTGGAAAAGTAAAAAAGTACCTCGTATCCAAAAATGATAAAAGATTCTTTTCAAACTGTTTAAAAAAAATACAAATGGGTATAATTTAATATTAAATTTTTTTAAAAATAAAAATAAAAACATATATTTATGAAAAATGGATGTGCATGATAAATATACCCCAATAAATACTTACCTATAAATAATCTCAAATAATAATGAAATTGTGAAATTATCTCTTACCTTAGTTTTGATATCCATCGTTTTTATCTGAGCCTCCATTATAATGATTTAAATAATTTCATTGACTTATTACAGAATCATAATCAATTTTATGATATCATATATGATTATATTATCATCTATTTATTAGTAATCTTTCATTGTCACTCGTTATTCGGATATTAACTACTTTATGTTCTTATGCATTTTTTTGGATAAGTTCGTGTTACAACTATTAGGTTTTAGAAATACCATTTATTTAATTATATTTGTATATTATATCATATTTATTCGTTCCATTCATGTATATTATCATGGTTTAAGGAAGATCATGTCGAATGAATTGCATAGCATCATAGAGATTATAGAATGTACGTACGCATGAGCAAAGATATCATTCACTTACTGGTTACATGGTATGAAATTGGATTTTATATTAATTATAAAGAATAATTATAATGTTATATTAATTATTTTAATCCATTATAATCCTCATTATACCCATCCAATTTAATAATTGTTTACTAACAAATTTCACCACGTCATTGAGATAGTAAGATGTTCGTGCGCACACATGGTGATATTGTTATTCATATGATGGTTAAAAGGAAGTATAAGGTATTCCCATAATTATGATAACATATAATAATGTATAAAATAATATATTTATTACTTTAGTTTAGAAACAAAAAATTAAAAAGATGTATAAGAAAAAATAATTTTGAAAGAGGTGATAAAACAATTACCTCTTTTTCTAGTATCTCTTTTTCATTAGCATAAAAGGTCTCCTGGAGAAATATTTCCTCAAAAATTGTGGAATCGAGATGGTAGGTATGGATTTTGGTAGCTTATTTGAGTAGAAATTTGATGATACATTAGGAATTAGAGGTGTCTGTAAGTGGGTAGATGTGTTGGCCTTTTATAAGAGAGAGGAGGGGCACTTTTAGAAAATCAAGGAATATTGTTTTATTATAAATTTATTTTCTCATTATTATAACTCAAAAGTGAAATATGTATAGTATAATTTTATTATAGTAATAAATACTCTCAAAAAATTTGTTTTTACAAGTATATGTCATAAATTTAACCTTGTATTTCAGTTTTAAACCTTAGTTATATAAATTAACTCCTACCATGTCTTCGTGTATTTTTATACTATATGGTCAATATAATTAAACTAAAATTACAATAGAACCTCAACTAGATCAATAATGACTTTTTAACACTATATAATTCATTTGGGTGAATTATATATTTTTATGACTACTATATAATTTTAAAAAATGTATATTTGTTTTAAAAATTCATTTATGTAAACATTGATTCTATTTAGTAAAAGATTTATTTTGAAGTCATAAAAATTTATTAATTATAATAAAATAATTATTTCATCACTAACATGTAAAATATATCAATAAAATTCGTTTATTTCATTAAAAATCTCAAATTACATTTATTTTAATATTTATAATATCATTTATTTCAATCGTTCACTACTAAGGTAATCGTTGCATTGTTATTATGTCATAACTAAATTTATTTATTTAATTCATAAAAATATTAATAAAATACCATGATTTTGGAAATATTTTTAACTTTATAGATACTTTTTATAGTAAAATATTTCAGTTATACAACCCCATATTGAAATTGTTTTATTAAAAAGATACATGTTATTTCTCTTTATATTACATTAATTATTATAACAAGTCATTATCACACCCATGTGGCACCGAAAGGCCAAATATCCATCCCAAGTGTTTTATTGGTCACCCATAACTCATACAATTGGATTAGAAAAACTTTTAGGGTAGTTATGTATTATTATAATATGATTTTTACCCTTATTTTCTTCATTTACCTTTTAACCGATATAAATAAAAACAATTACTAATGTTACTATTCATAATGTCCAAAAAAGGGGAATATTTAAATAATTTGGACCTTATTTTTCTATATATGGAATCCATTTTTCTACATTCCAAATATAGAATTATCAAAAATTAATTTAAAGTTAATTGTCATTGTGAAAATAAGAAAATGTGTTTTTTAAAAGTAAAAACTGTCAAATTATTGACATGTGTTTATGTCCAATTTAAATTTTAAATTACTTAATGACAAATATTTGGTTAAATGGTTAAAAAATAATCCAATTACACTTTAATACCAATTAAAAAGGGAATCAAACTATATAAATAAATTAGATGAAAAGGTAGTTTAGAATTAATTTTATGTTTTTTTCATTATTCATTAAAATATGAATGTTATGATAAAAATATAAAAAATTTAACCAAAGTAAATTTTGATGTCCCACTTCCAAAAAAATATATTTTTTAAAATAGAACATAAAAGTGTGTAAAAAACTAGATTTAAAATGGGTGTGCCATTAAAATGTGAAAAAACTGCATTTTTATAAAAAATACTTCTTTGATCCAAAAAATTGAATTTCTTCTTATATCATATTTAGAAAATACATAAGATAAATATTAATGGAATGTAAAATTCAAAAAATTTAAATACTATTCATAATAGTAAGTGTATATACCATTAAATGTTAATATTTTAATAATATTTCATTGTTTAGTAAAACTCAGTATTTTTTACAATGCAAGATATCGAGGAAGGGCACTCTTGTGTATAACAAATGAAAAGTTAGTGTTGAATGTTTCCTTTGGTGTTGTGTATAACATAATAAAAACTTAGTTATTTCATAGATTTAACAATATATATACACATTGTATCATGTATCGAAATCCAACATGGTGTTGCATGAAACATTAGACAAGTCCTGTTAGTGTGAAAGGAATGTTTGAATTAGTGCATTGCAAGATATATGAAAAATATTAATTTATTCAAAAATTATTTTCCATAAAAACATGGGGTTTTACGTGAACAATTACGCATTATATAACAACATAAACTAAAATAAACATGGGAACTGTGGCAAAAAATTTAAACATTCCTTTATAAACATAGGTCAAGGCTAACTGCCAATACATCAATTTGGAAATAGTCTTCTGATATATTGGGTTAACTCTATAATCCCTTGCATGATGTCTCAGGATATGTAAACATTACCTAATACGTTTGAGTTCTATATATTTCTAATTTCACCAATCACTTTTTTTTCATTCTCATTATTAAATTTACCACATAGACTATAAAAAATGTATTCATTAATCATCTTATTTTATTCCAAAATTGTGGAATATTGAATAAATATATGTAATTATCAAATAACATAGGTATAGTTTTATAAAGTCTATTTCCTTTATAGAAAATAGGTTGGTTTATTTACTATACAATTGACTGGAATAGAAATTCATAATGAAATTTTGGTGGCATAATGGGGAGTAAAAATTATAATGGAAGAGATTAATAAGATTTAAAGTGGTATATAATAAATTAAACATAAAATGGACCATAAATGGGATGTGTAATAACGTACCCAAAACTAGTAACTATACATAAATGAAATAATATAATAAAAAACATGAACTAAAAGGATAAGGATAGTATCTAATACTAAATTTTGGTATGTTAGTGGATGTATATGAAGGTCCAAGTGAGGGATTATTGAGATATAAAATGGTATCTAATATTTACAAAATAAAATTCAATGTAATGTGATATTAAATAATATATACCAACATGAAAAATTTAAATCCCTTAATAAATTAAGGTATAAAATAAAATAAGTACTTGGAAAATAGTATAGTCGGAGATCCCTTACAAAATTTTTGTATGCTAATGGGTGTTCATAATGGTTCATGGGATGGATTAATGAGATATAAATGGGTCTCTAGTAATTTATAAATTGGATTTAAATTAATGGGGATATGGAAGAATATATTCCAATATTATAAAATTTAAATGTAGAGGTATAACATAAAAAATTACTTTGAGAAAAAGTAGAGGTGGAGATCCCTTACTAAATTTCATCAAGGTAACTGGTGTACATAATGGTTCATGCGATAGATTAATGAAAGGAAAATGGGTTTATCATAATTTAAAAATATAATTTTTTGTTAGGTGGATATATAATAATATATCCGCACATGAAAAAAACAAACTAATTAGCGTAATATGAAAGAAGTGCAAGGATACAATGAAGAGTGGGATATCCCTTACAAAATTTTGGCATGGTAAGAGGGGATCATAAAGCCACCAAGGAGGGAATAATGATAGTTAAATTGGTATATAATCACATGGTAATACAAAATAAAATTAATAAGTATTTAAAGAAACATAACCAAACAATCATAAATGGAAACTAAGGAAAATAACATAAAAGAGGTTCATGGATAAAAAAGAAGATAGAAATACGTTCCTTTGAGAGGGTGATTCCAAATTCTTGGGATGATCTTATTGAGATATTGGTGGACCATTTAGAGAAATATTGATTTTTAATGGTATATTAAGGACGTTATACATTGTCTTTTAGTGAATTGAAATGGGGCATTGGATGAGTTTATATATCAAATGAGTAGAGAAATCAATATTAATTCTCAAACATAGGTTTTGGAGTCTATATAATTAAATTCAAACAACCAAAAACCATAAAAATATTTTCACCAATGTTTTCTTCCAAATAAGAGTGATTTTAGTTATTTTATTTTTATACATACCTTAATTATTGAAATAATACATATGCTAATGTGGAACTAAGTAATGTCCTTAATGAAATGATTTTAAAAAATTAAAGTACATTATTGATTATGGAGGATTCATAAATGATTTATAAAATTAATAAAATAAACATAATATCACATTTTATTAAAGGATAAAAATTTATTTAGTCATGTATACAATTTATATAATTTATTACATCATTTGTTTCCTACCATTATGATGTCAGAATACAAATCGTATATTTATAAAATATTTATTTTTACCCAAAACTTTGGCTCTCTTAGAAAATAATGGAAAAATAAACATTTGATAATTCATATATTTTGAATCCAAAAATAATATTAATGTTGTCTAAATAAAATTTTAGTGAAATTAATTTTCACTTTTAAAATAAGAATTATCAATTATTAAGTAATGATAGGATTTTTATAATAACAGTTTTCAACCCATTATAAAATTTAAATTTAACTTCATAAAAATTATATGATCAGTTATATTTAATAAAAAAATTAAATAATATTTTTTAAAATATATTTTATTCCAAAAAACTTCTAAATTCATTAAAATAAATATCTTAAATGAAATTCCATGTTACTTACAACATAATTTTTATCAACCTCAATACTTAATCATTTATAAAGTAAATAAATAAACCATAAATATCATCATAATTTTCATGAAAATGAAACATAAATATTAATACTGTTATGGTTACCTTGTTTCTAATCTTTTTTCAATTATTTTTAGCATTAATTATCATTTTTTCTATTTATCTTGGTAATTAATATTTACTAGAGTAACTATTCATATTGCTAAAAAAATTAGAAATTATTACCTATTGTTAATTATTATGAATAAAAATATGGAATGTATTATTTCAAAATAAACTGACATAGGACGAAATTTTAAAATTAATATAAAACATGCAAGCATGCTGGAAAGCGGTTTCCGAAAAAATACATCTTTAAATGAAAATATGATTTCACTTTATCTCCATAACTAGAAATCCTACATACATGAATTTTTATTCATAAAGATAGATATAAAATCGGAAATTATATTTTAAATAATTTATATTGAGGTTATATTTTAACTAATTATAATGGTGAAATATTATTCATTTTAAAATAGTTTTAAGAAAAAATGCATTTTTATCCTCAAAAAAAGGTATTTACATTACGTATAAAGTTTATTTAAATGTTATTAATTGAATTAAATATATGTAAATGCATATAATTTTACATTGAAATCAAATTAAAAATTAAAAATTTACTTTTATATTAATTTATTTATCAAAATAAATGAAAACTCTACATAAAACGGAATGTTTCACTATTAACTAAAAATTCAATATTTTTGAAAAATAAAAAAATTTAACCCTAAGTTAATTTTGATTTTATTATATAAAAAATAGAATTTTTTTATTCAATAAATTTAATAAATGTTCTATAAAATAATTAGAAAAATTATAAAAATAAATAAAAACTCATTTTTAATAAAAGCATCTTTTAAAAAATGAAATTATTTAAAAAAAGTTGATTGATTACTTACAAAAAAATATCAATATCAAGGATATATATATATATATATATTTTGAATTATTTAATCCTACTAATATCATAAAATTTAATAAAAAGGGAAAAGATTCATATTTAAATATTCATTCATTGGTTGGGTTTGGTGTTGCGTATCAGAAACAGTGCGGAAAAATGTCTTCTCTTTTGAATACTAATGGTGTTAAATTTTTCCACCTTTTTATAAATTATGTCATCAATATTTAATCATTAACTTTTTACATAATTTGATGAAACTTTTAAAAATCTTTATTGAAAACCCACATTAAAAAAGGTTAATATAACCTCCTCTTGGAAAAGAGAATGGGTGGTACAAAGGTCATCATAAAACTAGGTTTCCAAGAACGTGAATATGAGTGGGAATTGGAGAAGAATGCATGGAATAGATATTTAAAACCAAAGTAATAATTTATTGTAATAGATAATAAGCTTAAGATAATATTAATCACTACAAAACCATAAATCTTTGATGGGTAAAATGGCCATCAATTCATCAGAAATAATAACAGTATAAATAACATATTAAGGATTATTTATCTAGAGTAATGTAATTATTTTATCTTCTATTCTAGAAACATTAATAAATATACCTTGTTAAAATTAAACTTAATTTCCATTATAATATAATCATTTTCTCCAAATGATTAGAACTCAATTTCAATTTTTTAATCATGATGCACTGGAATAAAATCATAAAGGATCACATAATACACCAAAGAATAATAAGTTATCTTGAATGTCATTACTGAATCTGAAACAGTTTTCATAAATAAGATAATACCTTAACATATTAGTCTCCAAAATTCTACAAAAAAATATATTAATGTATACCATTATTTAAATAATTATCCATATATAACACTAGTGACCTTAAATTTAAAGAGAGTCTTAACCTCAAAGTACATCTCATAACTTTCATGTTATAACTCCAAAAATGTAAGAGAATTCATATCAAATAATCCAAATGGGCATGTATACCTCAACCCAAATAAAACATCTCCAAATATATCATTATTCACCTCAAAATATAAAATAATCCCATCACATAAATCTTTAAATGGTTTTTGAAATACTTGAATGATTGGACTTAGAAATATCGTCCCTATATTAATTATTGGTTTATACCAAAATAAAACTACTATAAAGAGTTATAGATCCCTCAATAATGTGTTTTTTAAAATATCATTTTTTTCACTAAATAACTTTTCATTATTATTAGTATCATTTAACATAAATTTAAACTCCTAAGATAACGTTATTATGGAATAATCCTTAGATGTTTCATGATTCTTATACCAAAGTTTTGATTGATTTACTACTTCTACAAAAGAACATTCAAATACCAAAACATTAACATTTTAATCCTTACAATTGAATAATTTTTATATTACAGGTCCTTAGTTTTGGATTTAACCCTTGAATTATGTAATTCGCTTAGATAATGCCCATATTCACCACAAATAATACATTAAACAAAAAATGGTGCTATAGGAGGTAATTTATTCCCCTCCATCACACTATTTATTATTTTTTGGGAAACTATAAATTATTTCTGCTATTTTAAACACAAAAACACATTGAGTTCTTATGATGCATTTCCTTTGGTTATTCATTCAAAATATTTTACACATAGTAAATAGAATCCATCATCCATTATCAACTTTATCAGATTAAATTTCTTGATATGTCGTACCCATATTATTTTATGTCTTAATATTGTTAATTATATTACAGTTATTAACTGTGATTTTGATATCTAGTTTTTCATAATCACAATATGACTTACTTGAGCTCATCTCATGTTATGTATCTCATTTTTTAGTCATTGCATTACCGATAACATTGATTGATAATGGGGTTCTCTCTATATCCAACCATTGACTAGAATAAAGGTATAATTATGGATGATAAATTTTAAACTTTTAGAAAAATAAATTTTTATTCATTAAAATTAATGGGATAAATTATAAATGAATTATATTTTCATAACTAAAGAATTTATAGGCTACATTATATTTTCCCAATATCTATTTAATAAAAAAGTCTATTAGGGGAATTATTAATCCCTTAATAATGGTTTTTACTGATCTTGTGAATTTACTAATATTTATACCCCTAGAGTTTCAAACAAGGTGTGTGGTGATGCCAATTTTTATGAACTAGTTTCAGATTGATTCTAGATCAATGCGGTGTTTTTCATGGTTTTACCCCATGTTACATCTTTTCAAGACCCAATTCCACTTATATTATCCTTATAGTGATATGTTTTTATAGAAAACCACTTACTCAATACTTTAACAAAATCTATGTGTGTCTTCTTAATCTCAGTGTTATTCATAAGGCTTTCACTAGGGATTTGTTATCCAAATCAAAAAAATAAATAAACTTTATTGAATAAGAATTATGATATACCTTCTGTTTATTACAAATTATTTCATGATTTATTACTTAATATTACATAAAATACAACCATAATGGTCAAGAAGTTGATTGTATTTGGAAATTAGGTATATTTCATAACAAAATAAAACACAAATATATCTTATTTATTAAAAACTTCTTTAGAATCCTCATAATATTTCTTCTTTCTTAAAACTACATGGGATAACCTGGGGACATACATAAGAAAGGGGTGATCTATGAAGACCAGTAAGGGTGTAAACATGGAATTACAAGAAGAAAGTAATACATTATATATATCAGGAATATCAAGGATTCATAAAAGGTATGAGAATCATAAACACAAAAAATGAGACATTATATAACAAGATAACAGAATGGCCACATATAAAATGTGGAAACGACATAAAACATTGCATCATAAACATTGATCAAGGATAACTACCAATACCTCATGAGAATTAATCACCATGATGGGTTAATTTCACTCCCAAATCCCTTGCATTAAATCTCATGACACTAAAATATTACCTGGGGAATTAGAGTTATATATGATTTAGGGAACACCAGTCACATTCATTTCCTTCTCATGTTAATTGTTCCATATAGATCATAAAACATGGATTCATTCATCATCATATTTTATTCCATGATCAAAGAATGAGTAATAAATATATGTAATTCACAAATCATCCATGAATAATTTAATAAAGGTTAACACCCATGATAGAAAATGGGTATAGGTATTCACTAAAAAATTTATTAAAATAATAAATTGTGGTAATGTTTCGGCATCATAGTCGGGGCATATAGATGTTCAATGAATTGATTAATGAGACTGAAATGGGTATCTAATTATTTAAATATTAAATGCTAAGTAAGGTGAATTTAGAATAACATATTTCACCATTATTAATTGGTGATAAAAGACGTAATAAAATGGAAAACATTGATTTAAGAGAAGGATATGATCTATTACTAAATTTCACCATGGTAAAGAGTGTACAAAATGGTTCATGGGAGTGATTAATGAGAGAGAAATGGGTATCACATCATTTATAAATGACATAGAAATTTAGAGGGATATGAATGAATATATACCAACATGAACAACTGGAAATTAAGAGGAATATCATAAAAAAAGTTTTTGGATAAAATATAGTGTGGGATATCGCTTAATAAATTTCAATATAGTAACAAATATATATAATAGATCATGGGAGTGATTAATGGTATATAACTGGATCTATAATAATTTATAAATCAATTGGAAAATAAGGGGGATATTGAAGAATAAATTCCAACAATAAAAAATTAATAGGCATAACATAAATTAATTTCTTAGATAAAAAGTAGAGTGGTAGATCCCTTAATAAACTTTGTATTAGTAATGTGTCTTCATAAAGGTTCATGGGAGGTATTAACGAATGATAAATGTGTATATAATCATTTATAAATAAAATTAATATTAATGGAATACATAATAATATATCTTAAAAGAAAAAAATATAATTAAGAGACATAACATTGAATAAGGTCGTAGATAAATGTAGAGAGGGTGATACCTTACTAAATTACAGCATTGTAACAGGTGTTCAGAAAGGCTCATAAGATGAATTGATGATATTTAATTGTGTATATAATGACATGATAATAAAAGAGAATGTGATTATGTTTTATGAAAACATACCCAAACAACAAAAAATAAAATCTAAGATGAATAACATAAAAGAGTTTCTTTAATAAAAAAAGAAGAGAGAAATACCTTACCTTGAGAGGGTGATCCCAAATGATTCAGATAAGATTCATGATAGATTCTGGGAACCATTATAGGACTCCATAGAGGGGATAAAAAGTAATTTAATTATTTATGCTTTTTTAGTGATGTGAAATGAGATCTTAGGAGGGTTTATATAAGAAATTATTAGGTAATTCATTATTATTTATCAAACATAGGTTTTAGACACTATATAAAAAATTTACCCAAAACACAAACCATACCATAATTATTTACCATGATTTCTTATAAATATTAGTGGTGCTAATTATTTTAATAGAACAAGGGATGAAATTTTTAAAATCACAACCATCCTAAGGTGGATTTGAATCATTTCCTTGAGGAAATGATTTTTAAAAAATAAAATGTATACATGTTTTGGAGGATTCGTAAAGAATTTAAAAAATTAACCCAAAAAACATAAAATCATATTATATTTTGGGGGAATCATATTTCTGTTTGTGTGTATCCATTATTGTATTTATTACAACATTTTTTCATCATTATCATATTCTAATAAACATCGTATATTTATACCGTATTTATTTTTTAGATGAAAATATAATTGTCTCAAAAAAATTATTAAAAATAACTATTATATAATTTCAAATTCTTGAATCCATATATAATTAATTTAGTATAAATAATTTTATAAATATTTTAATTTTTACTTTTAAAATAAGAATCATTATTTAATAATAAATACTTATTTTTTGAGAATAATTGTTTTTGAACCCTTATAAAAACTATATTTAACTTCATAAAAATTATATGATCATTTATATTTAATAAAAATTATTTAATAATAATAATTTATTAAATTAATATTTTTTTAAATAACCATTAATTCATCAAAAATTAATTTCTTAATTGAAATTTCATAGGACATACAACATAATTATTTTCAAACTAATTTCTTAATCATTTATAAATTAAAGACAATAAGTAATAAATTTAATAATTTTATTTATTAAAAGGAAATAAATATATTCATACTATCTTGGATACTTATTTCTAGTATTTTTAAAATATTTTTATGCTTAATGAACGTATTTTTCTCTTATCAAGGTAATTAATTTTTAATATAGTTACTATTCATATTATTCAAAATTTATGATGAAATTATGACAAAATATTAATCATGATGATTAAAAATATTGAATTAGTTTCCTAAAAAATTACTCATAGAGTTATAATAATATAATTTAATATAATACATGCAAGCATGACGGAAAGTGGTTTTCCAAGAGATACCTTTTTTAAGGAAATGATGGTTTCACTTTAACTCCATAACTTTTAATCTTAAGTATATGAATTTAACTTGATAAATATAGATGTATAATATAAAATTTTCATTTTAATAATTTTTCATTAGGGGGTATTTCAAATATTTATAATAGAGAATCATTATGTATTTTAATACTATTTTCAGAAAAAATGCATTTTTATTCCAAAAAATAAACATGTATTAAAATCTGATATAAAACTAATTTAAATGTAATTAATTAAATTAAATTGACATAAATAATACTTATGTAACTTTTAAATAAAATTAAAATTAAAATTTTACATTTTAATTAATTCATTTATCAAAATAAATGAAAATTTTACATAAAATGGTATTATTCTCTATTCACTAAAAATATATATTTTTCCGAAAAATAAAACGAAACCACACAGTGTTAATTTTCATATGCTAATATAAATAATAGTGTTTTTTTATAATATAAATTTTCTATAATTTTCTAGAATTTTCTTTCAATAGTTATAATAATAAATAAAAAACATTTTTGAAGAAAATATATTTTGAAGAATGAAATTAATTATGAAAAACCTATTAATTATTTACTAATAATTAATCAAAATATATTTGATATATATATCATGAATTATTTAATCCTACTCATATACTAAAATATAATGTAAATGGGAAAATTTTAATATTAAAATAATCATTTTTAGGGGTTTGGTGATGTGTGTCGCATACGCTACCTAACAATGTTTTCTCGTTTGAAAAATTGGGGTGTTATATTATCCCTCAAATAAGTATTATAATGGTAAAAAATCATAAATAAATAAAAAAATAAACGTCATGTTTTATATGTTTTGATTACTATGCATGGAATAGACTCATCTAAATAAATTAAGAAAATTTTGAGTATTATTTTAATGACTTATAACATTATTTTAAACCTTAATTACCTAATTTATCCTTTCCATGGTGATAATTATTTACTATGGTTAATTTTCATAAGTAATATAAATAAAATGGGAATTTTTAAATAAATTTTAATTACTAATTCCAAATATCCAATCCATTTTTCATGGAAGAATTTTAATAATGAAATACTTGAATTAAAATTAAAACATAAAAAGAAATGAAAAAAGGTTTTTCCACAAAATTCCATTTATATATATTGTTATTTTCCCACAAAATTAAACTATAAAATCCATTCCCAAAAATATCATTGGATTATTAATAATATAGTTAGAATAATTTTTCTTTGAATAATTTTTTTAATAAAATATATCATTAAAAATTATTGAAAAAAATATATTTCAATGAAATTAATATTTTTCACTATTCATTGAAAAATAAATCTTTTCAAAAAAATAAAAAAAAGTAACCCTATGATAATTTTCATATGTTGATTTCAAAAATTATATAATTTCCTAAAATTTATTTTCCAAAAGTTGAAAAAAATATATATTATTTACTCACAGATTTTAATAAAAATTATTTCCAATAAAAACATAATTTTCTGTAAAATAAAATTTATTTATTAAAAATTGAGCATTTATCGCTTCAAAATTAACCATTGAGTATGAACTTCATAATTTTTTCTTAATGGGTTTATTCGTATTTGTACCCTTCAATTCAACTATTCGGTTATAATGGTCAAAATTCAATAATACTATTTCATGGTTTGATTAGGGTTGATGTTGCGTGTTTTATACGTTATTGAGGACATTGTTCATTTAATAACTAAGGATATTGCATTTTCCCCCCAACAAAAATTTCACCCATGAATTTTTTTTGGATATTAACTTATAAACAAATTATTGCGGTTCTTCTTCATAACATCCCCAATTTCACTAATTGATTCCTCTATATTATGATTTCCCCAAAGTAACTTTACCTTTTGTGTCATTAGATTCCTCAATACCTTATCTCTAGTGTCATTAATCTAGAGAATATATTCATAGTATGATAGATCGTGTTCCAGTTATATTTCATCTGATTTGATATCATGTATTGGGAACAAAATATACTTCCTTGAAAAAGTGATATGGAACACATCATGCACTTTAGATAGGAATTGTAGCATTTCTAATAGATAATCTAGAGATCTAATTATCTTCTAAAATAAAAAAAGGTCTAATGTACTAGAGGCTCATTTTTTTCCCTTCTCACCAAACCTTATAACACCCTCCATGGTGATACGTTCACCAAAAAATTATCTACTACTTGAAATACCTAATCCATCCTTTAGATAATGGCATAACTCTTTTGTATGTTTTCAGCTACATTAATATGGGATTGAATACACTTTACCATAATCATTTTCTTCTCAATAAAATGTTAGATCTATAAGATTATTATCACCAAAATTATCCCAACATGTTAGAGTGTGACATCTCTTTCCATTTAGAAATTTATTTAGCGTCATTGGAATACTTGAATGGAAGCAATTATTATAGGATATCACTTAAAAAGGTAAATAATGATCCCTCATACCTTGAATGTCAAGTGATAATGACCTCATAATGTGTTATAAAGTTTTAAAAGTTCTTTTTCACTTCTCATCCGTTATATGGTGTGTGTGATTCTTAAATGATGCTCATTATTAAGATCCACATGAATACTTCTCTATAATTTCAATGTAAATCATTAATCATGATCACACACACAAGAAATAGGTGCACCATAAAGTCTTACCATTTCATTAATATATATTCACATAAGGATCTCAACGGGCACATCTTCACTTATATACATGAAATTTTTAGATTTTGTATGGTGTAAATAATAACCCATATTACATCATTCTTTCTAGGATTATTCAGTAATACAATGAAAAAGTCCACAGTAATATCATCCCATTTCAACCTATGAATAGTTATAGGTATCTCAGCCCTCTCTGATGTTATCCCTCATCCTTTTCCAATTGGAAAATAAAACATCCAGACAGAAAATCATCAATTTACTACTTCATACTATCACACCAGTAATGTTCCATAAAATCATTATACATTTTAGTGATACCAAGGTGTCTAAAGTAATTCACTTTATGAGATTCATTTAATGATTCACTTTTCATTTCATTTTATTATTGTATACATAACCTCTTTTGAAATATTAGAATTTCATTTTCAAATAAGAAGTTTTATAATTTCCCATCATTCAAAGATTTATTATTATTTTCAAAATCCACATCATCACGTAGAAAAATTTTTATCCTTTATAATAAATATGGTTTGGAAACAATTTCAAAAATAATGGATTTTTACCCTTCTTTAAAAATTATGTTATCGATATTTACTAAATATAAGAATCTATTATCTCTAGAACATTTCATTTTTGGTCCAAAATCCATTATCTTTCTAGAATAATTCATTAACTATCTTATTTTACTTTACTAGGTGGTAGTATATTAAGAAATAATAATCCTTGAGTAGCTCAATCCCTCTAATTTTTCCCATATTTAGCTCCTTCTATTAAAATAAATATTATATGATCTTATTTTCATTGTATATAGGACATATTTGACTCTAGAGATCTTGTATCCCTATCATCAAAGAAACTATTATGGTTAATAACTCAAAATCAGGGGTTTTATAGTATTTTCAATGAATCATTGATTACCATGATTCATTGAAGACAACATTATAATTTTTTATAAGGAATGAACCACGTATGATATTTTATGCATCACTATATATCATAAATCCATCATTTTCTGATGATAGAATAAAAATTGAATCATCGACCAATATCCTCTTTAATTATTCAAAAAATCTTCACATTCCATTTTCCATATGAACATAACCCCTTTACATATAATCATGGTTTAGGGGTTACCTAATCATTAAAAATGATTAATAAAATCATTGATAATAACCTTCTATGAAAATGAATCTACATTCCTCGATTATGTTCATTGCTATAGAAGAAGCTTTGACTACCTTTTTATTTATAGTATTAATTTATATTTCACCATTAGAGACAATATTTCAAGGAAAATAACATTTTGTAATATAGAATCCACACTTTCTAAACTTATCATATGACTCTTTTTCCCTTAGTGTTTCAAGAATGATACAAAAGTTATTTTCATGATCCTCTATGATTTTAAAAAATTACAAGATATCATAAATAAATACCTAAAAAATATTCGGATATTCCTTGAATACTCTATTCATAATATCCTTAAAAATAGAAGTTGTATTAGTTAATACAAAATTCATTACACTAAATTTTTAAGGTTTATACTTCATACGAAATTTCATCTTTGAAATATCTCCATTCATTTCTTATAATTGATGATACCCAAAACAAAGGTCAATATTTGAAAAATATAGAGCACTATTAATTTGGTCAAATGAGCCATAAATGTGTGGAAGAGAATAATTTTTCATTTTCTTAATATAATTGATATTCTTGTAAATAATGTAGATCCTTATATATCGACCATTATTCTTATCAAAATGAATATGGGATCCACAAGGTGAAATATTATGGCATACAAGTCCTTTATAACACAACTAATGTAGACGTATATTCAACTCCACTAATTCATAGTGTCCATTCTATTGGGATTATATTTATAGGTGGTGAATTTAAGGTTACATTAAAGGAAAACGAAACATTACATTATTATGGTTTCCAAGGTTATTCCTCAGAAAATGTATCATTATATTTATATGTAATTGGTACATCCTCGTTTCTATGATTACCCCTTTAAACAATATGTTGTGTGTATTATTCCTCTACAATAATCTTATTTAGAATAGATACTAGAGTTTGATCCTAAAATGGCTCAGATGTTTAAGTCCACCCCTTCAAAAGATAAGGAATTCTACATCTTTATCAAGAATAATAATTTCCTTATCTTTGAAATATTGTTTTCCATTATAATTTGAAATCAAATTAATATCAGGTATTATGTCACAATAAACCATTTTTATGATGATAAAGTCTTCAAATGGGGTGCATTTTTCATGTCATTTCCTAGTGGGGCATGTGTTGCGACTCCCATAGCCTGCCTCAAATAGGCCAGAGAATGGTGACAATCATTGAGTATGCACTCCCTAACATGGGAGACATTTTCTAGGTACATATATGAATGCACGCATCTTCAATCCCACAAAAATGATAAAATGTAATAAAACACTATATATGCAATGCATGTATACCACTAAATCCGACTACCAGAGTACGATGAAAATTATAGTACAGTAAATAGGGCTAGAATACAAGCCCACCAAAATCAGTTTTCTATCGAAAGTGAAAATTGTAGTAAAATGTATTGGGATTGTTTTCTATAGCCGCAGGAACATACTTTGGTCTGTCGAGTCTCACAAAGCACTATATGGTCATATTCCTCTTATGAATCCATCAAAATATTGATCTTTTTCACAAGACAAGACATGTGCTGGAAATTCCCATGTAGGGGTGAGTATAGTAATACTCAGTAAAACACCCTAAAACCAAAATTCTATATAAAAAAGGAAAGATATAGTTATCCCTACATTGGTATATGTCTACAGCACATATATCAAGAATATCAAGATTTACTCAATCTACGACAAGTAGTCCAAATTTAAGCCCCAACCACTATATATTAGCACTAGGAAATCAACTTGAATATTCCAAAAGCACTCATTTGGGAGAACACACACTTGCATCTGATAACACTTATGATGTTCATCCAAGAGGTACTGCTCATAAGGAACCATCATGAGAAATATATGTCGATAGGTCTGAAGAGATATTTGATACCACATATGAGGATCATATCTAGGGTCATATGGTGATACCAATAACTCAATCTGTATTAAACTTTTGAGTATAGGATT
Organism: Viscum album; assembly: GCA_963277665.1. Taxonomy (NCBI): domain Eukaryota; kingdom Viridiplantae; phylum Streptophyta; class Magnoliopsida; order Santalales; family Viscaceae; genus Viscum; species Viscum album. The sequence continues at coordinate 1,792,264,390 of OY728146.1, forward strand.
GGCACTTATGTAGTTTTGGTCACGTTGATACTAAGAACTCCAGCTAGGGGACACCAAATTAATAGAAGATCGTACTCTGGGCCTCTAGGGGGATTCTAAAAACACAATCCTGGATGTACTTCTAATGCGATCATACCTCAATGAGTAGGAAACAATATTTACCAACCATCATGGGAATGAAAAAGGGAACAAACCATAATGAAACATGTCTCTGATAAGGTGGAAAAGAGAATAAATCCTTATAGTAAGGCGTACATTGAGTGTAGTAAGCTCATACATCATATCCCTTGACCTCATAAATGTATCATGTTCAATGGACCATGTATTTAGAAAATTTCATGTAAAATATGGTTATATGATGTGTAAAAGGAGTCACAGGTCATGTCCCTCAATTCGGGGTCCACCTGTGTCGTTCTGGCTATGTTCTAGTACATGGCATCAGCCCGTGTGACTTGCCCGTGTACCAGAACCAGTGGTAGACTCTGTACTTGGTTTAGGCCAAGCTGTGTGGTGGAGTAAAAGCTAAGTAGGAAACATGTGTGCTCCACCCCATGTCTATGTACTCTCTAGAGTATTTTCAGAGTAGTCCGAGGTGAAAAACACACCTTGTAGATGGAAAAAATCGTTGTATGTTATGGAATTTCTAGAAGTTCATGTTTTTCCTCTATGCACCTTCTTTGATATCTCGGGTTCTGCTCCATTACTTGGTATATGTAAAAACCCCATATTCATGTTGGTTTCACCACAGAAATGCTAAAATGAGGGCATTCAGGTCTTCAATATTCCTAGAAAATGAATTTAATCAATTCTTATTCATTTCGTCCAATGAATTATTTCTCCCACATCATCATTTTTCATCCTTTTCCATCACCATCACATCACTATTGGGTAATCGCAATTTCAGATCTTGAGATTTGGATCATTGTTCTATGAAAGGATGGTGCAATGAACGATCATTCAAACACTTGGTGATGAAAAAAGATCACATGCAAGTAAATCTGGGGAGAAAACATAGGGAAAAAACTCTGAGGAATAAACCACATCCATTATTCATTATATCCTCGATCCATTGCTATAAGAATGATTAATTAATCAGATACAATTATCTATAACCAAACCCCTAAAATCCCATAATGTATAACCGATTTTTCAAGGTATGATCAAACCACATATCAACCTATTCTTTGGTTGTTTTGTGTTCATTATGGTATTCTAGAACAATTAAGAAAATCAAAATAACACATCCTACCTAGATTTTAGATCGCTCGTTGTTGATGATCAATGGACATGTCATCGTCGTTGGTGAGATCTATCAAGAATGAAGTTTCTCAATCTCTAAACGCGACGATGCCCATAGAATTCTAATCTGGTCACCAGTCTAGAATTTATTCAACTTTTTTTAGGAAAACTATGGGCATGCATTTTTTTAACAGTTTAATATATTTCAAACATTTGTTTTTGGCTCACCTGGCGCCAAAATCACAAATCTTCTTAGTGAATAGTATCAAATTCAATCCAAATAATATTTAAAAATAATACCTAGAAAATATAAATCATTTCATTCTACCCACCACATGCATTCACATCCCCAAAAATCTAAAACATGGACTACTCCAAAAGATGAGGGTACTGAGCATGAATCTGAGCCTCCCACTCCCAAGTGATCACCTAGATATTATCATGTAGTCATTCTAAATGCACCAAATGAATCTATCATCCACAAAATATCCTCTCATATCGATCCATGATATCCATTGGGTACTCATCAAAAATTTCCCTATCATCCATATTCAGTATTCTCGATTCGATGTTTTCTGATTGGTCATTCATGTACCTCCTCAACTACAAAACATGGAAGACATCATGTATCCAATCCAACTATGGGGTAGATCTAAGTGGTATTCCACCTCACCTACTCTACGCAGTATCAAAAAAGGGATTATAAACACTGTATATTAACATGTTACCCCATCCAAATATCTATAATCACTATCGAGGTGAAACTTGATGGAACTTTTCATCTTCTTACTTGAACTCCAAATGCCTCATTATCCTGTCTACACAAGACATCTGAAGGATCTTTTCAGTCTTCATCAAATCCAAGATGATATCTACCTTCTCTTTTATAGCTCACACCAATTTCGATCCCATGAGTATTGACTCTCTAGGGTTGGTCAGACAGTGTGGTGACCTATAGGGTCACCCATAAAAAACCTCAAATGGTATCATACCAATGGTGGATTGGTAGCTATTGTTTTATTTAAAATACATCAGTCGTATTTGAACCTATCAACAATAGCTGAACTCCAACATGCATGATCAAATCATGTCTTCAAGAACCTGAATGGTCTTCTCAGTCTGTTCATCCATATATGGTTGAAATGTTGTGTTAAAGAATAATGTGTTCCAAAATTCCTCCTTCAATCCCTTCCACAGTTGGGATGTAAAACTACATTCACAATTACAAATAATTTTCAATTCAACTCCATGATATCGAACTATGACCTCTATATAGAGGCATCCAAATATCTCTACTGAAGTCAACTCTTTGATAGCTATGAAGCTTTACAACTTAGTGATTTGTTCAATGATCACACAGATGACACTTTATCCACTAGAATTACGTGGTAAAATCATCATGATGTCCATATATATCCCATTCCACTTTCATTCTAGAACCTCAAGTTGTTCAGATAAACCTAATGGAACCTGATTCTCAACCATCTATTACTGATATGTATGGAATTGATAAACTAGAACTTCCACTACTGTATTCCTTATTGTATAGAAAAATTAACGTCAAAGGACCAGGTACATTTTCTCCACACCTAGATGTACCACCAAAGGTGATGTGTGAAACTCTATTAAAAAATACTCCTACAATTACACTGGTACTGAAGTTCTTCCTCTGTAAAGAATGATGTTCTCCCCACCTGTTGAATATCCATTGGGAGTGTGACCTATGAAAATCAGATCACGTATGGTGTGGCATTTAGTATCCCAAGTTATACCTCCCTGACTCGTTGTATTATTTATGGGGTAAAAACAATAAATTATAGGTAAGATGGTCAATATCCAACCATAATGGATAACATCAATGAGGCTAACGGCTCTGACACCTCATTCAAAAATGGTGAAATAGATCTCTTACTAAGAGAATAATTCTCCATGTTCCCCATCCCAAGAGTATAGAAAATATCTAAGTCATATTCCTAGAATAACTCTATCAATTTGCTTTATCTCATGTTTAGATCCTTATGGGTGAAGATAAATTTGAGACTCTTCTGACCAGTGTAGATGATAAACCACTCACCCATCTGGTAATGTCACCACATCTTCAATACGAAGACTACCACAACAAACTCATGATGTGGGTCATGTAGTTCTTCTCATGTAGTCTCAACTAGAATGAACCATAGGTAATCACCTCTTACCTATACATAAGGACACAACCAACCAAGGGTAATTATGCATCATAGAACACAACAGACATGACACCCTCCTTCGACAATCTCAAGATCGTAGAACTCATCAAACTCTTCCTAAAAAACTAAAATACATGATGGAACTTCGATGGCCAAACGAATGGTTTCCCCCTTCGATTCAATGCTCTCATAGTTGATGATATCATGGGGAAATTAGGTATTAATCTAAGATAATAGCATGGTACCCCAAGGAAGCTCCACACCTCTATCATAATCTTAGGTGTATCTCACACTAACACTGCCTCATCCTTGTCCAAGTTCACATCCACTCCATCGGTAGAGATAACATGTCCAAAAAATGGACCGCCTGAATAACGAACAACAACTAAGAGAGGTTCCCACAAAGCTGGTTCTCTCAGAGTAAATCTAGAATTATCCTTAAATATATCCAATGATCCTCATTATATATAGAGTACTCCAGGATATCATCGATGAAGACCACCAAAAACCTATCAATGTATGGCTGAAATATCTAATTCACAAGTCCCATGAGCATTTATGGGGTGTTCTTCATGTCAAAGGGATTAAAAAAGTACTCGTAGTGACCATTATGACATCTGAAAGTTGTCCTTAAATATCCTCATCTTGTAGTAACAATTAAAGATAGGCTGATCAGAGGTCAACAGTGAAGAACCTTTATTCTCTTCACAACTGATCAAAATGGTCATCGATACACCATAATGGATACTTGTTTTTCAGAGTCACCTAGTTTAAATGTATGTTGTCCACACATAACCTCAATATCTCGTCTACAGTTTTGGAAAAAAACTGGGGTCGTCCATGGTGAAATATAGGGTATCTTAATGTCCTTCCTCTCAATGTCCTCCAACTGCACCCCCAACTCAAGAATCTCTATAGGAACCATATGATATGTATGTAAACACATCTGTGTCTACATGTGGTGTAAATAAATGCAAAAGTACATCCTCCAAAATGGAGGTAAAACTATAACATCATCAAGAAAGATATCCTCATACACTACTACTACTACTAGAAACTATAAGCTCGTAATATATGCTACACTGAGGGTCAGGATAGCCAACAGATAAGTAATCTGTTGCATCCTCATATGCATGAGTCCATATTGTGTTTCCTGGGTTTCTTTCACACTAAAAAGGTAAAAAATCATTCCATCTCTATGGACACACCGAAATATTCACCTAAAATAGTCAATATGGGCATGGATTGTGGACAACCAATCCATATCGAGAATGGTGTCATAATGACTCAATGTTGCCACCAAGTTTTTTAACTAAAACTCTCACTGCCATTGGTCAGGTCACACTGTCGGCATATATGTGTGATCATATATTTGCCTCCAATAGTTGTCTCTATGATTATGGGTTGAGTCAATGCATCAACTAGAATATCAAGGTATTAGAAAAGATATGTGTTGAGAAAGGAAGCACTAGAACCTATGCCTATTAGTATGGAAGATAATGTAAAAAAGATAAATATCGTACCTCAAATCATTCTCAGATCCCCTGGTTCATATTCCTTAACTACATGAATCTATCCCCACCCCTTTCCTATAGATCCATGAGCAAGGTGTGAATCTCAAAGGGGTAGTGGTTGTAATAAGTCAAAACATCGACAACCATATGCTTCTCTTCCAACTCCTATGCCACATATACCAACTAGTAGATATGAATTCTCCAGTTATTACATCTACCTCGATGTTCCACCCACTATCTCCCTATCAGTATCATGGTAGTTCAGAAAACCTCTAGCAAGATGTCCCATGTCGTTACATGTATAGAACCTCCTCTCTCTTGGATGAATGGATCGATCCTATGAACCTGGAACTGTAGAAAATATTTATCGGGACCTCCACCTGAAATTTCTTCCATGTTTATGTCTCTTGGAATGACATGGTCTCCCTACTACTAATGTCCTTACTCCTACTCCTACTCTGCTGATAATCACTAGATGTATCAACTCATCCAAGATGCTTTCAACCACAGAAGCCCACTCAAGGACCCCATCATATGTCAGAATGCATAGAGGTATAATGTTGACTCAGATGTATCTATGTAGACCTCTCTTAGGGGTCTGATAACTAACATAATTATCTCTAACCATATCCATTGAGTACAAAGAAGGTTAGTAATCCTTGATGAATAATCATCAACTATCATGATTCGCTAGTGGATCTGAAGAAGCTATTGAATACACAATGCTCATAGAGTAACTAGTGAGAACTCCAATATCAAGAGATGCTCGAACTCTGTCTACAAAATATTCACCTCATCGAGAGTTTAGAAATCAATACTCCACTATCACAGTACAAAGCCATGTAGAAGGATCTTCGCCAAGACCACCATGTGATCTGTTGGTGTCCTCACTAGAAAACATGGGTCACCACCTCCAGAAAATCCATTCATGCCTGAGGTTTAGGGTCAACTCAGAACCTAATGGGTCTCTATCTTTGAAACTCTTAAATAGATCTCATCCTACAATCCTCATTGGCTAGTACTTTTGGTACCACGTTCTACTCCACAGGTGGTGGAATGGTTGGTTCATCACCTAGAGTCATCATCAAGGGAAATAGTCCCTATATTGAAGTTTCATCACTGACAGGGTAATCCTCATGATCAAGCTACTGAATCCTAGTAGGTATACATCAAAAATTCATTCTTTAAGAATACAATATGCACCATGGTCAATGAGTATATCCATATATATGACTCAAAAAGTACATATAAATAAAAATACATTCATATATGATGCATGTACCATTATATTTTAATTATCAAAGGTTTTCATGTACCGAGTCAAAAGGTAGTTTTACAAAGTCCCGATGTATGGATACATCAACTACCATACCAACACTGCAGTCCATGGCATGAAAACTGAACTCCAAATACTTAACATTATTTCCCAAAACCAATCTCACTGACTGGTGGTCCTAAAGTAGAACTGACTGTTTTGATACAACCCAGTCACAACCCATCCTACTGGGGCTCATTTCATGACTCCCCAAACCCACCTCCAATAGGCCATGGGCGATGACTAACACCTAGTAGGAATATCATTAACATGGGAGGAATTACCTATGCACTTGTAGGAACACACACACATCTCCAAGACAACAAAAATGATGAAGTGTAAAAACTACTAAGGAAACAATGCATTCATATCACTATATCTCAGGACTAGAGTACGATGGAATGTAACTTAAATTAAACAATGCTAGAATAAAAGACTACAAAATATAGTTTCTAACCACAAGTCCAACCAATAAGATTATATATTGGGACTACTGTATGTAGTCATAGGAACACACCTTGGTCTTTATTCTATCAAAATGAACCATCTGGTCTGGGTCTTCCTAGAAATCCATAAAAAGATTGCTCGTCTACACAAGACATGATTTCTGTGGAAAAATCCCATGAAGGGTTGAGTATAACGACACTCTATAAGGCAACCCAAAACCACAAAGCAATATAAAAGAGGAATGATATAGTCATCTAAATAGAGGTATATGTATACAACACATATAATAATATTATCCATATATTCTCAATCTATGACATATAATCTATAGCTAAGTCACAACCATTGTTAAGCAGTACTAGAAACTCATCTAGAATATTCCAAAAAGCACTCATTCGGGAGAACACACTGCTAAATAAAATAGCATAGATGAAATCCATTCAAGATTTACTCCTTGCTAAGAACCATCATGAGAAGGACTCACTGATAGGTCGGAAGAGGGATATGATACCATATATGAGGATCATAGCTAGGTCCATGAGGTGATACCAACAACTCAATCTATATTAACCTGCTAAGTAGAAGATTAATGCATGTGTAGCGTTTGTCACTTTGATTTAAAGAACTCTACCTTTGACAAGAAGAATGAATAGAGGATTATACTCTTGGAATCTCAGGGGATTCTAACAACTTTATCTAGAAAGTCCTAATGAAGGGATCATTCTCCTATAAGTACGAAATAATATGAACCAAACTTCAGGGGATTAGTAAATGGAATAAACCCTAATGAATCATTTCCAAGATATGGTGAAAATGATAATCAATCTATGTAGAAAGGGGTATAGAGTATTTAGTATGGTAACACGCCTTGTACCTTGACCTTGGGTATTTCCCATGTACAACGAACAATTTCTTTGGAACATGTCATATAGAATATGGGTAAACCTCATATAGAAGGACTCAAATGTCGTTCCCTTCCATCCGAGTTCCACCCGTGTGCTTCTATTCTATGCCAGTACACAGTGCCATCCCATGTAAACTACTCAGGTACCAACATGTGGGGTATTCCATGTAATCATTCTAAGAAAAGTCATGTGGTGGGGTAGACATTGAGTTGGAAAATTGTGTACTCCACCCCATGTATGTGTACTCTCTCAAGTACATGTTGATTGGAACCATGAGAAACATACGCCATATAGACTGGACTACACATAGTGTTCTCTAGAATTTATAGAAGGTTGTGTCCCTCCATTGCATGAATCATTTAATATCCCGGGTTCCTCTTTGTTTCTTTGTTTTCCTCAATACACAATATCATTGTTCTTTTCTCCACCCTAACACCAAAATGAGGGGTTTCAAAACATCAATCAGATCAGTAAACCGATTTGATAAAATTTGATGCATTTCACCTGAAAAAATATTTCTCCCAAATCACCTCCATTAATACATCACTATTTCCATCACACCTCATTTGGGTTGTCCTGAAGGAATGTCTTGAATTTCATATCATTGTGCCAAGAAAGATTGGTGCAACAAACAATCATTCAGAAATCCATCGAAGAATGAAGAACACACATGAGAGAATAGGGGGTGAAACTCCAAGGAAAAAAACTCTGAGGAATATACCTCAGTCATTATTCGTTAAAACCTTGATCTATTCCCATAATAAGGATAAATAAATCAGAAACAATTCTATATCATCAATCCCTAACAAATCTCAAATTATAACCCATCCTACAATGTATGGTCAAACCATGGACCAACCTATTAATTGGTTAGTCTGCTTTTGTGGTGGAATTCCATAATGAGGAAGGAAATAAAAATAACTTATACTACTTTTATTTTGGATTTCTATCTCTTAAAGATAGATTGTTGCATCATCACCATTGGTGAAATCTTTCAATAATGACATTCTTCAATCTTCCATCCAATGTTTCAGTGTAGTTTTTTGAGGGAACTATTCAGGGTTTCCTCTCCAGAGCCTCTATAGTATTCTAGGGTTATGATCATAATCCAATATCTCTACATAAATTTTTATTTAAATTAAAACATCATTTTTTCGCTATGTTGATGAAATATAAAAAACATATTTTATTTTATTCATTAAAAACACTTGTGAATACATTTTATAGTTGACTTAAAATAACCAATGTTAGGTCCCACCTAGGGTAAAGTCACTATTATGAACTCAATGATGCACTTAAATTTATGATCTGATCACCTGTTTATAGGTTATTATAATATTTTAAGAAAACTATGCACATGTGCTATTTAATAGTTTACTATATTTAAAACATTTTTTCTGGGATCACTAGGCCTCAGAATCACATGTTGTGTATGATCTTAGTCTTGAATTTTATACATATAATATTTAAAAATAATACATTCAAAATTAGGGTCACTACAACATTTATGGAACTAATAAGAACAAACTAGCAAATCCTTGTTGTGTTGATATTTCCACAAGGATTTTTTCATAACAACTCCCCTTATAAGGTTCATTGAAAAAATATATAATTTACGTGGAAAATATAGAAGATATAAAAGAGTGATAAGATATAGAATAAAATAATTTATTAGATAAATTTTTATTTGTTATTAAATTACCTAGAACTATATCATTGGGAAGATCATGTTCAGTTTTGGTCTTCCCATTAGCTTGACATTCTCCCCTTGACCAGTTTTGTTTTATGTTTTCTTTACAATTAGGGAATTGGTGTGAATAATTAACCCTTTCTATATAGTTAAATAAATATAAATAATTGATTTGTTTCTTCTCCATGTATTCATTTTCTAGATAGCCATTACCTTCATACTTTTAACAAACACCCATTCCCTTCAGGAATTTTCTCGAATATTTCTTTTGAAAATTTTCACATAATGGGAATTAATTTTTTTCCCCTAGTATGATTTAATCCATTAAATGTTTCATAGTTATCATACAACCACTTATTCTCATGATTTTCCATTATATTATAGGATCTATAAAATTCTTTCTCTGTTTGCATGAATCATCATACTATTTCATTATATGATAAATTTTTTTGGGAAGCCAGTTCCACTTAGAGGTTTGGATTAAGAACATAAATGAAATTCTCCATATTTATCTCTAGATTATCTATAAAAAATGTAATATATCTATATATTTTTTATTGGTATTCTCATACATGGAAGCACTTTATTCCTCATTTATCATTATTATTATGTAAATTATCTTCATTTCAGTTTCATTATAATGAATGAAGTATTTAGTGACAAATATTACTTTTAATCTCTTCAATCTATTTGTTTTATTTCTTATTCCTAAATAATATTTAGGATTAATAACCACCATTGATCATTATCACCTCTGGTACAATACACTACCTGCATAAAATTTTCAATTTCATTGCATCTGAAGGTGAGAAATATATTTTCAAGAGATATGATCAATCTCTTATATAACAATGGATAAATTGTTCTCCTAAATGATAAAGGGTATTTTCACATGAAACAATATAATTTAGTTGTATAATGTCATAGATAATTATTTTTATTTATATTGTAAATTTATTAGACATAAACAAGGTCAGTTAACCAAATTTGGCCATGATTTGTATAGATCCTGTAGAGACCCAAGATTTACGTACATAGACATTACCTTAATTTTTTGGAATACATAATACATAACAAAAATAGACACCCAAGGATCGTAATAGTTTAGTGTCTTTGGAATCATAGAACAGAATCTTCTAATCATGGTGAAAGATCTTCAACATCTCCTATAAAGATCTTCCACTTTTGTTTTCATACCTAAAACCTTTATTTATATCTTGGAGAAAAGAAAACATATAAATGCTGTTCTCAAATGCTCAGTAAGGGTAATCATGTAGATAATAAAACAAACCATATATATATTAACTTAAAAACATGAACATAATGTTTAATCATCAAAATCTTGAGCAATGACATAACACATGGCAGTACATAAGGCATAGATCATAATGGAACATCAATCATGATATAATAGCATGGGAATAAAACATGTAATTGTGTAAAAAGATTAATCACATGATATGACTTCCATATTAGCTGAGGCATTGCTGTCAAGACCATCATAGTGGATAAAGTCCATTACTGAACTGGGTTTACTTGTTGTTCCAGCCCTGTATTACTGAACTGGATTTACTTGTCATTCCCACCATGTTTATCTAATGAGATATAAATATTTATCCAATTCATTGGTGGGAGATATAGGTCCCACCCATATCATATTGAAATCATTCTTAGGTGTGCAACAAAAAAAATTATAAATCATTCATCATAACCTAAAGAATAAAATGGGTTTCATAAAAATCATCCCATCATGAAATAATCCATATAAAACAAATGGATATCATTTCATCATAAGAAAAATAAAACCATATAAATAATAGAGGCATTATACTTGAAACATAATCATACTAAATAATTTCATCTTAGATGGAAAATATTTTTGGATGAAACACTTGAAATGAATTCTGGAGAAAAATATCCTTTTTTCTTCAATTTCATTTTCTTTTCACAAAATGTCATGAAATTTTAAAAGGAAAGGATTTTTTCATAATATTCATGAAATATTATATAGGAATATTCAAGAAAATAAGGCATTATGAAACTATAAAAATCTGTTTATGCCGTATAAGTTAAAAAATATTCTTCTTGAACTTTTTCCGAAAAAGTCAAAAAGTACCTCATATGGTAAACAAAAGAGAGATTCCTTCCATACTACATTGTAAAAGTCTAAAAGTGGTAAAAATGACTTTAAACATACATGGAATAATTGTAAACACTTTAGGAAAACATTATTATAAAACAGAGACATGGATGATAATTACAAGCCTAGTAAATACTTACGTATAAGCAATCTCGGATAAAAATGAGATTTCAAAATTATCCCTTACCTTATGTCCAATTTCTTATGTATGTGTATGAGACTCTTGTATAGTGGGTTTAAACATATTATTAACTTGTAACAGAACCATAATAATATTTATGATATCATATATGATTCACTTATTACTTTATATTACTCGTTCTTTTGTCAATTCCATGTTAAAGCAATGTTTTGGGTAAAATCATTTCTTTCATCGTACGTGTTTGGACTTGTTGTTATTGATATTATTACTTATAACCTGATTTAGTTAATTACAGAATGTAATATATATGATTTATATATAATATATATTGAGCATATAAATATATATGTTAGATCGATAAATGGAATGAAATACACCATTCATGGAGATGGTAGGCCGTACGTACGCCTGAACGCTGTTTTCTTTTCCTTGTTGAATTGGATGGAATTAAGGAAATGAAACATATATTTACATAAATATAGTATAATTTTTATGTCATATCTATCATGATTATTTATTATATATAAATTATAATCATTCTTGAATAGATAACATAGAGAATGAATCTCATTGCGTTGTGGACACGGTTATCCGTACGTACGCACGAGCTATGATATCGTTCTCATAATTAATGAAAGGTATTTGAGTAGATTATATAATATCTAAGAATTAGTATCATAATATATAGATATTATATACACCAATATACCCATCCATGTAAGGTGGTGGTGGAAAATAGATTACAACACGGCGTGGAGACGGTATTCCTTACGTAGGCACGCACAGTGATTTCATTTTCCGTATGATGGATTGAAGGTGAAATAGGGTTTTTTGATATTTATAATAACATATCCATATATTAGTGATAGTGATGTTTTTACTTTATAATTAAACAAATAAATAAGAGTAAATAGAAGAAAAAATAAATTTTAATGAATCGGTAAAGGATATTACCTCTTCTTCGACGCGCATCTTCTAAACTTCCTCTTAGGGCACTAAATTTGGACTTTGAAGAAGAAAAGGACATCTAGTATGTTTCTATGGAAGTGGAGAAGAGAAATGTTCAGGGTTTTTCCAAGCATGAAGGCTCAAAATGCTATGAGAAGAAGAGGGAGGAGGTGCCCATTTATAAGGGAAGAGAGGGGAACCTCTGGAAACATAAGAAATATTAATTTATAATAAATTTAAACCCCACATAAAACCTCCAAAAATGACTGAAATACAAAGATTAGATGATATAAGGTTGTAATATCATCAACCAATAAAATTTAATTTTTTTGGGAAATTATTTTAAACCTTATCAACATGATTTATCTTTATTTAATCTATTAAATTTTATTTGTGGTAATAGTATTCTAAATTATAAATTGTTATAAATAATTAATTATGTGTTGTGAATTTTCTATAATTAGATAATTAATAACATTTTAGACCATATAAATTTTAATTTATAATTTTTAAATATTTTTGTGATTTAAAAAAATATATATTATGTTATTTTAATAAAATAACAATAGTGTCAATTTTGAAACTATTCATTTATTTGAATTTAAATAAAATCCACACAGAAGACATATTCAAAAAAAAATATTTAATAGATTCTTAAAATGTCATATTAATATAGAAAAATTGTGGAGAACATTAATTAGTTCATATAATATTTATTTTAATACTTTTAAAAACATTTATTTGATATTTCTATTAATAAAATAATTACTACAATATTTTTTTATAATTATTTAATATACTTATTTGTTGCATAAAAATTATAAATAAAATACAATGATGAAGATAAATATAATATCTTCCCTAAAAATACTTTTACTTGAATTTATCATCTTAAAATAACAACGTTTAAATTTTTGTATTTATTAAATTATGAAGGTGACATGTTTGACATCATTTAAAATAATATAATATAAGTGTCATAATCGATTTTATAAGGCTCTAAATGGCCAAATATTCGACTATTGGATGCTTATGGATTACATGTAAAGGATAAATAAGTTTCGGTCAGGTGTTTCTCTGTTTTATGGTCACTATTAGTTTAATAAAAATTTCATTATTGATTTTTCAGTAATAAACAATTTCTGCATCACTATTGTGTCACCATTAATGATAATTATTTAATCCCTAAAAACTATAGATAAATTTACATGATTTAGATAATTTTATTATCTTTCTAGTGACTATTTATGTTCGATGTTTTATGAGGTTTATCACTAAATTAAAATTATTACACTTATAAGATATAAGAGAGTGACATGTTGTCACTTTCTTTGGTTTTCATAATAATTAGATCATTTTCATGGTCAAAAGTCCATTAAATGAATCTATTTCTACCCTAATGTGATATAAGTTGACTTTTACTCATCCAATAGCATTTGGGGAGGTGTTACGGTAATTGTGTAATCTTATTTTTACCCTTAATTACCTGATTTACCATTAACAAAGGTAAATAAAATTTACCGTAGTTACTATTCATAATGGCTAAAAATAAAAAGTTGCCTATTAACATAATTTAGACCTACTGATCCAAAATATGGAATCCATTTTTCTAAATTCAAAACACATAAGTGGTAGTATTTAATTTAAAATTAATCCCCCTGTTGAGAAAACGGGTTTTAAAAGTTAAAATGATTCAAAATATTGAAATGTTTTTACCTATGAATTCAAAGTAAAATTTATGATAATGACTTATATTATATTAAATAGTAAGAATATATTCTGTTTATTATTTAAAACCATTCAATATTATAATTTAAACATAAAAATTATCTCGATGAAGAAAGTTGTTTTTAATTAAAATATAGTGTATTTTTACTATTCATCAAAAATGAAGGTTATCAGAATCATCTCAGAAATTTATCCAAAGTAAATTTTTATATCATGATTCAAAGGAAGAAGTTTTATTGGTCGAATTTTAATTATAAACATGTCAAAAACTAGATTTAAAGTGGTTGCGCCATTAAAAGGTTGCAAAACTGCATTTTTTGAAAAATACTCATTTTACCCAAAAATTTTATTTTGTTCTCATACCATGTTCTAGAATATGTGTAAGATCAATAATATTGTTATAAAATTAAAAATTTAGTTAATAATATTCATAACTTCTAGTTCATAATATATCGTTGTTTAGTGAAACTCGGTATTGCGTACAACACAAGCTATTGAGAAAGGCCACTCTTGCGGGCAACACAAGCGAAGAATAGTGTTTGCGTATACTACAAAATAATACGGTGTTGCGTATATCACAAGATAATCTTGGTGAATCATATGAAACAATATGTCAAAGAAATTAAAAAAAATATTTCTCATAAAATATCAGGGTGTTACATTCTACCTCCCTTAAAATGAATTTCTCCCTTGAAATTTGTTGGGGTTATAAATTGTTTACTCCATGAAAGTTTCATTCATAGAAACTCACATCGTAAAACAAGGAATACTAAAACTAAATTTCAAAAAGGGATGTTAGAAACATAACGGCCACCCAAAGTAACTCAGCACTGGATTTCGACCTAGGAGAATATAGGTGAAAATATGGATTTGGAAGAGAAATCAAACCCTCATGTTTGGATGTAGAGTGGTATAGAACATGGCTATGAAAAATCCAACAATCACAAATCCATAAATTTGTGATGATCTAAGGTACCATCTAAGTCATCATATATGAGGGCACTGGGATAACATTTTTTTTTCATATCATTTCCCTAATATTGAATAATGTTCGAATTAAAAGTAATACTTATGTGATTTTGGTACAATCTTACTTTTGTTTGTGCCTTGAAAAATTTCCACTTCCTCCCTTAATGAAATGAAGTTTAATTTGACTTCTGTGAAGTGTTAGCAGATCATGCGATAGAATGATAAGACATTCCATCTGTCTCAAACATAAGGTTGGAAAAAGTTATATACATAATTTCATCTTATGGTGAGATTAATCGTATATTATTCCAAAAATGAACTTATACATAATTTATCATACAGCTTAATAAAATAATACTAATTTCTACAAACCAGGTACTTCTTGTAGGCCATTGGTATGCAATAAAGGATTTTAAAACTTCAGTTGTGGGTTCGATTCCCGCATCCTTATCTCACGCGACGGGTTGTCGCCCGTCCTATGGGTTGTCCTTTTTAAAAAATTATACTATCATAATATCAAAATATTCTAGCCTAAAACAATACTATATGATTTCCAACATAATCTATTCAAATATTTAGGCTTATCCAAAGTACTTATGTCTGATATCATTGTATAAAGAAAATGATTACTAGAGAGGTCATATACAAATAATGTGATTACCATCATTTATACCCCGTATATCAGAAGATATATCTTGTTGGTTATATTCCAAACATTTGAATACATTAATCCTGCATTTTCATGAAACATGAAATACCATAGAACCTTAGTGAAAACATGAATTTTGTCAAAAACTAACTCTTTCCACATACAAAAATCCCAAAATTTTTATATACTCAAACCATGATTCACTTTTTCCTTATATCAGTCATGTGCTTGTTAATACTATTATTTTCTCTATATCCCTTCATTATTCACATATCATATTCTTTACAAAAATATCTGAATAATATTTCATGGTTTCTGGTTCCTTTCAACATATACTTTCGAATACCTTAGGAAAAACAATTGTGTAACAATTCTTAGATGTGTTTTTATTCTATATTACCATTAAATTTCCTATACAAAAAAACTCTTGATAAACATACCATCATTCCACAACCTTCTCAACCTATTTACTAAGATTAAACAATTATTTCATCTCACATATCATTTGTAGTCTCTTCATCATCATCAACATAAATACTACCCATATGACCATGTTGATTCTCTTCACGAGACTTTCCTTTAGGGAATTGGTTTTTATAATTCCCGCACATTCCACATTTAATACATTTAACCATTTGTTGATGTCTTAGCAATACCATTATCCTTGTTCATGGTGTTAACTGAACCTTTTCTTTTGTAATTAGTGGCTTTGTGTCCTTCTTTTCCAAACCCAAAGCATCTTCCAGTTCCTTTTAAACATTCTCCTTGATGCCTCTTCCCACATGATTTTCATGAGGTTAATTGAACACTTTTTCCTCTACGATCATCATGAAACATCATATTTCTCTTATTAGAGGAGTCAAAAAACTTACCAAAGTTGAGATTATTGATCATATTATGAGATTGAGGATTATGCATAATAAAGATTTTTTTCCTTCCAAATCCAATTTCATTTGGATTATCATGAAGAATATCATTCCATTGTCCATAAAATTCACCATTAACATTAATCTTCCTATTTCCAGCCATTTTCTAAAACCCAAAAAGAATAGTGTGAGAGGCGGAAATCATACTAGGAAAACAACATAATCAAGGGGAGTGCTTTCCGTATATAACATCTTAGGTTTAATCCTAGGTTATTCATGATCTTAATCATAAATCTTGGACTGTAACATATACTTATACTTAACCTTATGGACATCCTTAGACATACCTTATAAATCTCTCTAGGGATCTCACTAAAGTTTCTGCATCCACATTTCCAATGGTTAACTAAACCTTTCCTATGATACCAACTATAGAGACCCAATATTGATGTACATGGAAATTACATTAATTTTGAAGAATTATTAATACATAACAAAAACAGACACCCAAGGATTGTAATAGTTTAGTGTATTTGGAAACTTAGAACAGAATCTTCTAATCATGGTGAATGATCTTCAACATCTCCCATAAAGATATTCCACTTTTATTTTCTTACCTAAAACCATTATTTATATCATTGGGAAAATAAAACATATAAATGGTGTTCTCAAATGCTCAGTAAGGGTAATCATGGAGAAAATAAAACAAACCATATACATTTGAACTTAAAAACATGAACATAATCTTTAAACATCAAAATCTTGAGCAATGACATAACACATGGTAGTACGTAAGGCATAGATCATAATGGAACATCAATCATGATAAAATATAATGGGAATAAAATAGGATATTTTGGAAAACCATTAAACACATGATAATATTTCCATAGTAGTCGAGGCGTTGCTGCCAGGACCATCATTGTGGACAAAGTCCATTACTAAACCAGTTTTACTTGTCGTTCCAGCCCTATATTACTAAACTATATTTACTTTACATTCCAGTCATGTTTATCTTATGAGATATAAATCTTTACCCAATGCATTGGAGGTAGATATAGGTCCCACACCTATCTTATTGAAATCATTCTTCTGTGTTCCAAAAAATAATCATAAATCATTCATCATAACCCAAAGAATACAATGGGTTTCATAAACATCATAATATCATAACATAATCCATATAAAAAATGGATATCATTTCATCATAAGAAAAATCAATCCATGTAAATAATAGAGACATTATACATGAAACATAATCATAATAAATAATATCATCTTAGATGGAAAATATTGTGGATAAAACACTTGAAATAAATTCTTGAGGAAAATATCCTTTCTTCTTCAAAATCATTTTCTTTTAAAAAAATTTCAAAAAAATTTAAAAGAAAATCATTTTTTTGAAAATATTCATGAAATATTGTATAATATTCTTCTTGAAAATAAGGCGTTATTAAACCTTAAAAATCCGTTCATGGCGTATATGTTAAAAAACATTCTTCTTGTACTTTTGCCGAAAAAGTCAAAAAGTACCTTGTATGGTAAACAAAAGAAAGATTCCTTAGATACTAAATAGTAAAAATAAAAAATTCGTAAACATGAATTTAAACCTACATGGAAGGATAGAAAACACTTTATGAAAACATTCTTATAAAACACATTCATGGATGAAAAGTATAACCCCAGTAAATACTTACGTATAACCAATCTCGGACAAAAATGAGATTGAAAATTATCCCTTGCCTTATGTCCAATTTCTTCAATATATGTCTCATACACTTGTATAGTGGGTTTAAACATATTATTAAATTGTAAAAAGACCATAATAATATTTATGATACCATATATGATTCACTTATGACTTTATATTACCTGTTCTTTTGTCAATTCCATGTTAAAGCAACGTTTTGGGTAAAATCGTTTCATTTATCGTATGTGTTTAGACTTTATGATCTTGATATTATTTATTATAACCTGATTTACTTAATTAGATAATTTAAAACATTATTTATATATAAAACATATTTATCATATAAATATATATTATAGATCGATAAATGTAATGAAATACCCCATTCATGGAGACGGTAGGTCATACGTATGCATGAACACTGTTTTCGTTTCCTTATTGAATTGAATGGAATTATGTAAATGAAAAATATATGTACATAAATATAGTATCATTATTATTGAATATCGTTTAATATTATTTATTATATATACATTATAATCATTCTTTAATGGTTAATAAAGAGAATGAATCTCATCACTCCATGGAGAATGTAATCCGTACCTACGCATGAGCGATAAAATCTTTCTCATAATTATTGAATGGTATTGGTTTAGATTATATAATATATAAGAATTAGTATTATCATATATAGTTATTATTTACACCATTATACCCATCTAATAAATGTGGTGGTGGAAAACTTAGTACACCACGACGTGGAGACAGTATTCTGTACGTATGCACGCATGGTGATTTCGTTTTCCGTAGGATCGATAAAAGGTGAAATACGGTTGTTTAATATTTATAATAACATATCAGTATATTAGTGATACTAATTTTATAACTTTATAATGAATCAAACAAATATGATGAAGTAGAAGAAGAAATAAATTTGAAAGAATCGGTAAAGGATATTACCTCTTCTTCGGCGCGCCTCTTCTAAACCTTCTCCTAGGGAACTAAAGTTGGTATTTGAAGAAGAACAGAACCTCTATTAGGTTTATAGGGAAGTGGAAAAGAGAAATTTTCTGATTTTGGCCGATCTTGAAGGCTCAAATGGGGTGAGAAGAAGAGGGAGGAGGTTCCCTTTTAAAAGGGAGGAGAGGGGCACCATGGGAAACATAAGAAATATAAATTTATAATAAATTTTAACCCTACATAAAAACCTCCAAAAATTACTCAAATCCTAATATTAGATTATATATGGTTGAAATCATATCAACCACTAAAATTTATACATATTGGGAAATTATTATAAACCTTATCAACTGGATTTATCATTTTTTAATCTATTTAATTTTATTTGTGGTAATAGTATTCTAAATTTTAAATTGTTATAAATAATTACTTATGTGCTGTGAATTGTCTATAATTGTATAATTTATGACATTATAGACAATCTAAATTTCACTTTATAATTTTTAAATATTTTGGTGATTTTTAAAAAAATTTATAATATTTTATTTTTATAAAATAACAATATTGTCAATTTTGACACTATTAATTTATTTGAATTTAAATAAAATCCACACAGAGGATATATTCGAACAAAAATATTTAATAGATTACTAACATGTCATATTATTCTTGAAAATCTGTGTATAACATTAATTAGTTCATATAATATTTATTTTAATACTTTTAAAATCATTTATTTGGCATTTCTCTTACAAAAATAATTACTAAAATATTTTTGTATATTTATTTAATATACTTATTTGTTGCATAAAAATTAAAAATATAATTCTATGATGTAGATAAATATAATATATTCCATAAAAATACTTTTACTCGAATTTATCATCTTAAAATGGCAACATTTAAATTGGTATATTTATTAAATTATGAAGGTGACAACTTTGACATGATTTAAAATAAAAAAAATAAGTGTCATAATTGATTTTATAAGGATCCAAATGGTAAAATATTCTATCACTGGATGCTTATGGATTACATGTACATAACCAATATGTTTTGGTCCAGTTTTTGTGCCTTTTCTGGTAACTATTAGTTTAATAATAATTCTATTATTAATTTTTCACTAAATAAACAATTTATGCATCACTATTGTGTCACCAATAATTATAATTATTTAATCTCTCAAAATTATAAATAAATTTACATGATGTATATAACTTTATTAGATTTCTGGTGACTATTTATGTTTGATCTTTTATGATGTTTATCACTAAATTAAAATTATTACACTTATAAGATATAAGAGAGTCACATGTTGTCACTTTCTTTGGTTTTATTAAAAATTACATCATTTTCATGGTCAAAAGTTCATGAAATTAATATATTTTGACCCTTAGGTGATATAAGTAGACTTTTAATCATCCAATAGAATTTTTTTAGGTGTTATGGAAATTTTATAATCTTATTTTTACCCTTAATTACCTGATTTACCTTTAACTATGTTAAATAAAATTTACCGTAGTTACTATTTATACTGCCTAGAAATAAAAAGTAACCTGTTAACATAATTTAGACCAACTGATTCCAAATATAGAATATATTTTTTCATATTCAGAACACAAAAGTGGTAGTATTTAATTTAAAATTATTCTCGCTGTTGAGAAAATGAGTTTTAAAAGTTAAAACGTTGCAAAAGATTGAAATGTATTTACCTATGAATTCATTGTAAAATTAATGATAATGAATTAATTTAAATTAAATGTTAAAAATATATTCTATCTATAATTTAAGACCATTAAATATTATAATTTTACCATATAAATTATCTCAATGAAAAAAGTTGTTTTTAATTAAAATTTAGTGTATTTTTACTTTTCATCAAATTATGAAGGTTATCTGAATCATCTAAAAAATTTATCCAATGTAATGTTTTATATCTTGATTCCAAGGAAAAGAGTTTTATTTGTCAAATTGAACTGATAAACATGTCAACAACTATATTTAATGTGGGTGTTCCATCTAAAGGTGGCAAAACTGCATTTTTTGTAAAATACTTATTTTACCTGAAAAATTTATTTTGTTCTCAGACCATGTTGTAGAATATTTGTAAGATGAATTATATTGTATTAAAATTAAAAATTTGGTTAATAATTTTCATAAAGGATAGTTTATAATATATCTTTTTTTATTGAAACTCGGTATTGTGTACAAGACAAGCTATTGTGCAAGGTCACACTTGTGGGAAACACAAGCCAAGAATAGTGTTTTCATATACTAAAAGCTAATACGATGAAAAGTATAGAGGAATCTAATGTTTTTAAAGCGTACGATACAAGATTTCAATGAAATTGAAAATAATATTTCTCATAAAATCTCGGGGTGTTATAGATCCAACACCAATTATATTGGTCTTCTCAATGGGGAAATCCCTATATTGATCATGGGTATTAATTCAGTTTATTTTATTAGGTGTGATCACTAAATAATGGGACACATTGTATTATCTCTGATAATAATCATCACGAATATTGAGACAAAATAAGAATCTCTCAAATGGTAAAAAATATAAATACTATATGGAATTATCATAATTATCATGTTATCTCTGTTTATTTAAAATCTTATTCTCATGGTTTTTAATAAGATTTCTTTGATACCAACTATAATAAATCCAACTCCAGTATCCCAATTATGGAGTCTAATTTATTAGATTTCCATATATATAAGGTATCCAACCATGTTGGATTTATTAGTTTAGACATCTTGGAAGACTAGATATATACATGATTCCCTTTTTCATTAGAAATATAAAATACATATAATAAATATATTATTTCATATTTGATATTATTAATAATAACCTTCATGGTTTAATAGGGAAAATGAGAAAAATAAAGGCTGATGGTAGATGCTCATTTAGAGTTACATATAGATAAATATGTAGGGAATCAATTAGGAAAAATTATTATAGAAAGTTGAATAACTAAAAACACAATTCATTTAATAAAAATCATGTGTAAGAGATGAATCAATAGATAATATAAATATAGTAAACTTTTGGATGATAATAAATGAATTCATTAAAAGGATAAAAATATTATTGGTTTTAATGATCACAAACATCATGATATCACTATTTTCAAGACCCTATGCCCGGAAAGTTTAATTCTATGTTTAAAGACCCATTTAATTTAGCCAACTTATCTATCTTATGAGACCTCGTGATTCATTGAGGGGATATGTAATTCAATTCACCACCCATCATTGAATTTCTAATTCATCCTCATATGTTTAAAAATCAATTAAATTCATGAAAAACATTCACTATTAAAAAATATCTATATTGAGTAAAGAAAATACAATATCAATATTTCCCCATGCAATCGAACAAATTTCAAAGTACAATAAAATTTATAGAAATGGAATATTATATAATCAATAATCATATACGTGATACTTATTTCGGGTAAATGAAATGTTCAATGATCATAATAAAGATAATATATCAGGATAATGTTTCTATCCACAACATTAATAAGAGATAAAATATGCCCTCTATTTCTATATAAATATAGTGTTTAAAATAAATTCATGTCTTTCAGATAATAAAATGAAATTGTGAGAAATAATTTCTAAATATATTTTTCTTTCTATAGAAATTAATTTATTATAAAACATGATTAATATATTAAAAAGGTTATTATGTTGATAATTTCACTTAATGTTGCATAAGTTAAAAAACATTTCTTTTCACATTTCTGTAAATAATGTTGAATGTGACCCATTTTAAGAGAAAATTATAAATATTTTATTCATTAAAGGTAAAAATTTAATAATAACATAAAATATCCTTTATAAGTGTTTTTTGTAATTAAAAAATACTTTCATACATAAAATTTGAAAATATGGATATAGAATAAAAATATACCTAATCAATAAGATAAATAAGCTCGAATTTTATTTTAATCATTCCATTGGAAAGAGTAACTTGAGATGAATAATTAATAATAATTGACAAAAAATTATTCAATTTAGATAAATTAATGGGGAAATAAGTACACCACATAAAATTAAATTGGTGCATATTACCATATATGCCATAATGGAGTGAAAATTGAGACGAAATGTCTTACCTCATATTTCTTCTTAGTTGGATGTTAATTAAGGTATTGTATAATGGTTTTAAAATATAATTAATTTATAATAGATTAAATTATTTATAATATCGTATATGATCTTATTATAATGTGTTATCAATTTATTATCAATAGTTTTTCATTATTATCATTTTTTGTTGTTATCTTCATTATTTTCTCATACATGTTTTTTCATTGAAAATCAAATCCTT
Organism: Viscum album; assembly: GCA_963277665.1. Taxonomy (NCBI): domain Eukaryota; kingdom Viridiplantae; phylum Streptophyta; class Magnoliopsida; order Santalales; family Viscaceae; genus Viscum; species Viscum album. The sequence continues at coordinate 1,792,288,126 of OY728146.1, forward strand.
TTACAATAATTATGGTTCCATATTATCTAGAAATTTAATTATTAAATAAATATAATATATATATATATATATATATATAAAATATATCCTAATTTCCTTCTACATAATTTGTTAATTAAAAATGGATCACATCACCTTGTAGAGGTGGTAGTCCACACCCACGCATGAGCGAAATTATCATCTTCCAATAGATTTTAAGATAATAAGCTTCAATATTAAATATTCATATATGTCTATATGTATAAAACAATTCCTTATTTCCATATTTATAATCATCCCTATAAAGTGGTGATGATAAATTAATTATATCACTGTGTGGAGACAGTAAGATGTACATACAGACAATCAATGTTTTCAATTTTTTTAGGATATAAAATATATCAACATTGTTTTAATATAATAATAATATCATGACAGTATATTTTTTATACTCTATTAATTATTTTATTATTTTTAAAACATATTTATGGGAATTTTAAGAAGATATAAATTTTATAGAGTTGGTAAAGATGATTACCACTTCTTCAAAATAGATCCATTAGACCTTTTTTAAGGGACATAGGGTTCAAAATTTCTTTAGACTGACACCTCCATATCTTATCTAATTATGTTGAGAAGAAAATAATTTAGAATTTGATCAAGCTATAGGTATCATTGTTTTGTGAATAATTGAAATATGGGGTGTTCTTTTATTAGTGAGGGGAGGGGAGTTCATGGAATTTTGTAAACCATTAAATTAATATAATTTTTTTACCAAATGGATACAAATTTATATAATACGATGATAATATAAGGATGTTTAAAAATATATACTTTCAATAAAATTTTGAAAATTTAGGTTTTGACTCTAATATTTTTGTTTTAACACCCCCCCCCCCCCCCGGTCAACTCTTTTGACAATTAATATACTGTTTAACATTTATATTGTTTAAGGATCAACACTATCATTATAAATAGAAAACATACCAATAAATAGACCATGGTTGGGTTTTTATAAAATATTCTGTAAATATGGATGAGTATAACATTTCTATAAATTTTAAATCATTTATTAAATATTATTTATTGTAAGTATAATTAATGTCATTTTTGTAATGAATCATTTAATTTGACTAAAAATACATCTATATAAAGTTGTGATTAGAATATAATATTTTATAACATCAATAAAATTATACAATAATCTAAAAATTCATTTAACATATCAAATAATTAAAATTATATTACTTTTTGTATTTTGAAAATAATTTATTTTATTTTTTCATTAATTAAGTAAATGTTGTTTCAGTGTTGTATTAAAATTTAAGGTCATTATTTCAGAACTATAAATTATAAATAAATTAAAAAGAAAAAATAAATCATTTATATATCAAATTAATATTTAAAACCAAGATTAATATGTTTTTATCCCTATCATAAAATATTTTAGTTGTTAAAAGAAAAAAAAACTTTTTGTCTTTTCTCTCACCTACGTATAATTAAAATAAAAATCTTATCTAAAAGGAAAAAAAGGTCATATTTTTTAATTATTGTTAATTATGGATGGTATAGACTCATCCTATAAAATTATAGTTTGTTTTACATAAATATTTAATGAATTTTTACATTATTTTTTACCTTAATTTCCCAATTCACCCTTACCATGGTGACAATTATTTTCTATATTTAATATACCTAATGAATAGAAATAAAAGGTATCTATTTACCAAAATTTGAAACCATTATTTTTAATTTTCAATCAATTTTTAATGTTTCAATTATTATAACTCGATAAAGTTAATTTAAAATTAAAATGAAGAATGTAATGAGAAACAATTTTCCAAAAAAATGATTTTTACTGTAAAAATATTTTTATTCCAAATTAATATATAAAAATTATTCAAAATACAATATTTCGATTCCTAATAATTTAATTGAACTAATTTTTTATTTAAATATTATTTTTTAAAAAAATATAACTTTCTAAATAGTTGAAATTAAAATTAAATTTTCAATAAAAAGAATTATTTTATACTATTTGTTTAAAAATAATAACCCAAAAATTCTCACTAATATAATTTGTATATAATGTTCTAAAATATGAATTTTATTTAATTAAATAAAATTTATTAAAAAAATATACTATATTATCTAGTAATAGAAAACAAAAAAAATAATTTCTAAAGAATATATATTTTCTAAGAAAAGAATGACTTTAACAAGAAAAACTAGTGGTTATTTAAATTTAATTGGTCAATAATTTTTTATTGAGAATAACCTTAACATATATTTTAAAAAAAATTATTTTTATTTATACCTTCTAATTCAATACTGAAGGCATAACTATCATATTTAAATAATTATATTTTTGTAGATTGTTTAGGCTCAGTGATACGTGTTTAGGCACAATAAAAAACAATTTTCTATTCAAAGAATCAGATATTACAATATAAAATAAATAATGGTGTGAAAATTTATTTATATCTTATGAAATTAAATTTGAGACAAAAACCCAATATAAAATTACAATCATTCAAGAAAAACAACCTTTACTTATATGATTTAAATTCATAAATTAAATAGAATGAATACTGATAATATCATGATACAAAATATTAAATAGCGGTTGATAAAAAATTCTAAATAAGACATGTTTTACACGAAGAAATTTTTCTCATAAGTGAATTTTTTAGTGAAAAAACCCATTCGTTGAATTCTATTTTTTTAGCGAAAAAACCCATTTGTGTATGCTGGGAAACCATGTGGGTCGATACCTCTGCTATGACAGAATAAATTCTACTGTGTTCCATCCGGTTAATCCAAGAATATGTGTTGAAGTGGATGTCTCAAAGCCGCCTGTTGAATGTATTTGGATCACGGTTGGTGAAGAGTTTAGATGCAGGCAGCCTGTTGCGTTTGAGTCTTGGGTTGATTATTGCTCGGCTTTTCGCCGGCTCGGTCATCTGGCTGTCAATTGTTATGGTGTCAAGCAAGGGAGGAAGAACATGGGTGATAGGCCCATGAACGTCGATGAACCAATACTTCAAATAGATACGGAGGATCATGATGGAGGTGTTTCTGGTGCTGATGCTTCTGGTAGTGGACTCGCAGGTCCGTTGGATGGAATCAAGATCGACCCCCCCCCCCAATCCTCCTAGTGGCCCTACAGAAGTGCAGCATGTGCATGCTGTTCATACAGCCAATGTGGAGAAGGATGTTCGGAATTCTGATCCAGGGCCGAATGTAGTGGAGGTCTTTGGGTGATTGAAAATGGATCTTGGTGTTCTGGCTGGTCATGAGAAGGTTGGAGCAGGTGACAAGATGATCATTGATGCTGAAGAACTATCTTCCCCTGCCAAGAATGACACCCATCTGCCAGGTATGGAATTCAACATGATGAATACAGGCTTCCAATATACAAAAAGAGGTCAAATGTCGAGTGGAGATCTGGAGGAAATGGAAAATGGTAAGTTATTTGAAAATTATGTTAAAAATGGACCTTCTTTGTGCTTAAAAAACAGCTTTGATATTCTTGAGAATGAGGAATCAATGCAAGTTGAGGTGGATGAGTGTGCACGCCCGGTTGGTACTGAATCTCTTGCACTAGTGGTATATGATGGTTCTTCAAAGGACAGTAAGGTAGAGCTGTATTCCATGAATGACTCTAATCTCCCTGAGAAATGGGGAGAAGTTTTGGAAAGTGAAAATGAAAATGTTATTCCCAGTTACAGTAATATTGTTCAGCGAGGGAGTACGAATCCATCAGAAATACCGATAGATGGGTCTACCAAAATCAAGCGACGACCTCAGAAAGATTACTCTGACTTGCCCAGACCAATGGAAACCAGGCCTGGCATGGTCAGAGCGGCAACGAAGAAAGCTCGTGAAGGGGATCACCCAACCAAACCTAAGTTTTCTCAATAAATGCTACAGCGCAAGATGCAATATCTGGAGATGATGAGGAAGTACGAGTCCTCGGAATGGGAGTCAGCTGGACCGGATGACGAGTTTTCAGACTATGGAGGTAAGAATGAATTTGGTTATCATGTGATGTAAGATGACTTGTGCTTTTCTCTACTTTTATGCCTTTTATTTTTATTAATAAATTTGGGAATCAGGATTTTCCTGGTTCGAACCTTCTTGCTTATTATCTATTTTAAATATTCTGATTGAGTAATATTGAATTTTTTAAAGTTGTTTCATAATTGACATGTTTTTCTTCGTTATTATACAAATTTTAATCATTCCTTGGTCAAAAATGGTACATTCATTGATGTTTCATGATATTTAATAAATTTATAATTTCATTATATGAATGATTCAGTCGCATATCCTCTTAAAAAAATTGGTTGTAATCATTTTTATGTTATCTTTAATAAACAAACAATAAAATCATAATTAATGATCATAATATTAATTATACAATTCAATAACCTAAAAAAATAATTACATATTTATATCATATATCCTTAGTAATCTTGTTCTTATATTCAACCTTGATATTAGTTTAAAACATTTTTCAAGTTGGTGGTAAGACCTACCCAAACATAAACGTACCAAAATTAAAGGATAGTTATGATTGTGAATATAAAAGTGGTTTATTTTTGTAATAATTTTATTAATATTGAATCATAATTATATTATCTAGATAATCATAAGGATTTTTTGTTATTTTTAGATTGTTTAATTAATAATAATGAATGTCCATAAAAAATAATATATATTACTACATAGAGTAGGTAGTTCTCACAACGTTTAATTAGCAATTACATTTCTCAAAGAATAGTAGGGAAAGAAGGTGGATTGTTATTTTTCTATTAATAATAATTTTATTATTATATTTCACATTTATGCCTTAATTTCACTATTATAATTAGTGAAAAAAGGAAATGGTGAAAAAATTGAAGTTGTCAATAATTGGTGGCGGTAGTCCTCACAACACACAAATAACGGATTCTTTATTCTTTAATGAAAAGGGGAAAATTGATTAACCGTTTTAAAGCCACTAACCCCCCCACTAAGGGATTCATAATAAAAATACAGTGCATTTTTTTTTATAAAATACAAGTAAAAAATAAACAGAACATTTCGCATTCTAAGACCATTTTTAGTCTAAGGTTAATATAATTAGAAAAATACATTACAAATGTTCATAGTTGTACAAAAAAATATGTATTGTATTTTCTTGAACATATGCCTCATATTAAACAATAAAACAATTATTCTTAATAAACATACAAAATTTTAATTAAAACACATTAGGAGTAATAATTTTGTCAGTAATGGTTTAAAAATAATTTGTAAATACTTCTTATTTGAAAAAATTATCTCTTTGGAATTTTTTCCTAAATATATCATTTAATAAAATATATACATAATAGTTTCCAATGTATTGAATTTTTTCTCTAAATTCATTTTTAATATATATTATTTTTAAAACTATTATTTTCCAAAATAATAATCCTTTGAAACACTTCTTTTGATTTGTCTTTCTAGAAAATAATATCATTAATGGATTATTTATGATACATAGCAGACAATAAGAAAAAACAATAAGGAAACATAGCCATATAACATGTGGAATAATGTCCCTTTATGTTCATTGGTTTACTCCCTATACCAAAAAATATCATTCAACACACTAGTTTCCTAATTTTAGAAAACAATTAATTGTAATTTCATTGTATCTCATAATCAAAAAACTATTCATTATTTTACATATATTATTTTCATAGAAAAAAATAATCATACCATTCCTTTAAATAGAATAATATTTTTATTAAGAAATTATAAATTTTTTAGGATAAATTAATAACTTAAAGAATCACTTTAATATAAATATAAATAAACATAATTATATATAAATTTAACAAAAAAATATTACGTTAAATGCATGCAATGTCAATAATATCTATAGATTATATCCATATCAAAATTATGTAAGCTATTCAGGGATGTAAAAAAAATTCTACACATAAAATAATAACTTCTATTAAAATTTACTACAAATGATGAAACACCCATTAAAATGATTACTCCCATATACATTAAATAATAACTAATCTCATCAAAACTACTGGCATAATAAATTTAATAACATAAAATATTCATTATATTCTATGTTAAACAATAAAAAATTATTAGTAATTGTTTTAAATCATAGATAAAATTGGATATTTTTGTGATAAACATGGAAAATGGTATCCTAAAGTGATGAAATTTATTTCCTTGTATTTAATATATATATAGTCATGTTTATATAAAAAATATATCAATGTTCATGAATTCATAATAGAAACCCAATTCCATAAATTTATAAATTAAAATGAAAATATCCCTTATGAAGGGTTTTAAATGAAAACCATGTATATATATTACATATTTTATAAAATAAATGAATATCTGGGAACATTTCCCATATATGGGTTATAATTCATATCAATTCATGGAACAAAATATGGAGTGTGTTTTCTTAAACATAATATTGTTAAATTTGAATTGCAGCCATCCTAATATTATATAATTTGATTATATATATATATATATATATATATATATATATAGTGAAAACTTCATCCCTTACCATAATGAAAATGAATCTAAGGACAAGTAGATTAAGACACAGAGTAGTTGAAGGATAAGAAGAATTTTTTAGTTGCATGTGATCCATATGGGTGAAAAAGGTTATATATATATAATATGTGTATTTTACATCAGCAGTTGGAAGAAGACATATCGGTCTTAAAAAAATGGAAATTTAGGATTTCATAGCTCCAAGTGTGGGATTTATCTAATTTTATGTCAAATATAATATATATATTATGTTACTTCACTGTTGTATTTTAGAAATCGAAAGTTGGATTTCAAAAATAGGATAAAAAATGAATAGAAGTGTTAAGATACTCATAATCATTCTTTTTTAAATTATATTAAATGATAACATATATATATAATTATTAAAACATACCTTTTAATATAAGAGAGTGAAATAAAAAACATCGTAAAAAATCGAGTCAATAGTTAATTTGGTATTTTTTATAAATTAATTTCATAATTTTGAAGATTCAACATTGAGATAGTTCATAGGTTTATGAATAAAATGGTGTAAGATCGGTAGAAACAATTTAGAATGAGGGATTAATTGTTTGAAAAAGTTGGGAATAATAATAGTGAGGAAGATGAATCAAAAATAAAGGAATGGATCTGATGAACTCGAATGTGAATAGACAACCAATATTATATCGAGAACTTTAAAACACCTCCCATTTAAAATTCACTATTGTAAGGATTACATGATATAATAAAACCATTAAATATAACACACAAAAACACAAGTACACACAGTATAGGCTTTACACACAGGCATTGCGAGCTACTGGCCAAATCTCTTCAGGAACTCAGTAAACCCTATACAAGGGTCTTCTTATGAATTTTTCTTATTAAAAACCATCTTTCCACCATGATTACTTGGTTTGGCATGGGTAGATACCTTCCACATGGGGTTTAACCCTAGTTGGTCATCTTATTTAGATGACGTGTCCCCGCATTATCTTTATAAGGTTAGCCTAAAACTTTTTCTAACATAAATACACTAACTAAAAGTATAGTAAATTTTTTGTTAATTTTTTTTATTTAAAAATATTTATATATTCTATACCAAATATTATAATTAGATAATAGATGTTACATTTTCTAATTCTCACATCTATATTACAAATAATTTAATGTTTTACTTATATTTATTAATTTTATACATTTTTATTGAGTTATATCATTTTAAATATTAATATTATATCTGTTAACTATCATCTTAAATTCATTTTAAATTCATATTTAAGTCACCTAACGACCACTACAACCCCAATGTCAATATTTAAATGTATGAAAAAAAATGGTCTATAAATAAATATTCCTAAATGTATTCATAAAAAACATCAAAATATTTAAAGGTTATTTTTTTGATTCCATAATAGTGTTGTACTTTCATCTTGTTCTTAGTATTTTTTATACTCATCTTGCTACCACATTTATAATTATGGTGGAATTAGCATAAGTGGTCTACACATGCATAATTATTGTGTTAATAGGTGGAACTTCATTTTGGTTGCTAGAACTTATATTGAGATTAATGAATTATCCATAGATTCTATTTTTTTATGGATTTAATGATGTAAGTTATTTAATAACTTAATATTCCTTGTTTTATTCATAAATTTTATATTATTATGCATTGAAAGAATTTATTAAAAATACAAAATACATCAAATATCTAGGATGTTGAAATATTCCCCTCCTTAATTGATTTGTTCCCTTGAAATTCATTTATACACAGACCAACTTCTTTATAATCAAATGTGGTGTTTATATATAAATAACATTATTGTTATTACTAATTATAAAATTTTCATAGTAATAATTTTTTAATACCTTCATCGGAATCTCAAATTGTGGTGATTCTCACAAAATATTAGTTTTCTTCCAATCAAATCGATCCTCATAACATGTTATTTATGTTTGAATTCACTTCCATATACGCAACATGATCAATTTTTGGTCAGGCTCATGTAAACATCGATAACATGTTGAGAGCAATGTATTAGGGGTCTAAATTATAGAGATATATGGGTGAAAATTCTTCCTATAAAAAAATATAACTAAATATTTTTTTAACATTTAAAAGTATTTGATTCTTTCATATAAAATAAAACATAAATCTTGGCATATATACATTATGTTGAGTTCACCATCGTATACAGATTCCATAAGTCCATTAAAGACTCAAACTGGTCCGAAAACATAAAAGATTTGAAAACAACCTCATTATATTTTCTTCTTCTAGGAATAATATTGATGTTGAGAATGCATAATGGAAAAAAGAGAAAATTAATAAACTTGAAATGATTCAGAGATACTCTAGTGTATTGGGAATCTTGTAATTGTTTTTACAAGAGAGTTTAAAGTTTACAAAGGGCTCAAAGTCATTTCAGCATCATTTTTTAAATATATTTATTAGAAATTTGTCTAGATGTGATTAAAGATTTTTATATTTTATTCTTCCTTCCATATGACAATGTGAAACAAAAGCAATTTTACAAAGGATACATACAAAAATTATTAATTTGAACAAATTTCCATAATTATCTAGACCATCTATCTAATGCCAATTACAAATCCCTATAACACATAATTTTGGATTCATTACAAAAAAATGGTGTTTTATTATAAAATAAAATTACAAATATACATAAAATTTTAAATTTTAAGACATCTTTCAATATAGGCTTTCTAGAATTGTATAAATATATTAAAATTTATCAAAGTAGAAAAAAAATACAATTGATTTCATTTGTGCTTCCACCTTATATGAAACATACTTTATTTTTATTTTTAATAAACCTGTAAAATTTATATTGAGATATAGCGCGAGCATTAATTTTCCAAGCAAGGGTTTTAAAATCATTTGAAATTAATTTTATATTTAAACATTAAATATTTTTTCACTTTTTTTAATATATAAAATTTAATAAAATATATATAATTAGAAAATATTTTTCAAATAATTGAATCATTTCTAAACATCCATTGTAAGTACATATTATTTTGAAAACCATTATTTCCCAAAAAAATCATTTGAAATACTTCTTTTGATTTACCCTTTAAAATAATAACTGTTATGGATTATTTATTATACTTAGTAGGACATAAGAAAAAACATGAGCCCACTTAGCCATATCACATGTATATAAGCATTCCCTTGGAGACATTGATCTATTCCTCATGCCATATCATATCATTTGACACTCTAGTTTCATAATTTATGAATACATTTTAAATGTTCCTATCGTTCTAACTCATTACCAAAAAACCATTCCAAATAATACATAAATTATTCTAATAGAAAAAATAATCATATCATTCTATTTCATAGAATAATCATATTTCCAAGATCTAAAATATATAAGAGAAATCTATAGCTTCATGGGATTTATATAATTTCAAAATGTATAAACATAATTTCATAGAAATATAAAACGAATTCTTATGATAAATGAATGAAATTTCAATAATATCTATAAATAATGACTATCTCAAAATTATATATGGCATTCATGGATGTGTAAGAAACTTCTATACATAAAATTATAAGTTCTATTAAAATGTATTATAAATGATAAACCTTCCAAAAAATTGTATTTCCCATATACATAAAATATTAACCAATCTCATTAAAACAACTAATATAGATATTATAATAAAATCAAATATTTGTTAAATTATAGATGAAAGAATTGCAAAATAATGTTTTTTATTTTATACATCATACAGAAAATAGTATATTTTTGAGATAATATTTTAAAATTGAATCATAATTTTATAAAATTAATTTACATGTACCTTATATACATACTTTTATTTATTTAAAAAATAACTTAATGTTTGTAAATTCATCACAAAAATACAATTCAATAACTTCATAAATTAAAATGAAAGCATCCCTTAAAAATGGTTTTAAAAAATATATATATATAAATAGAAATATAGATATATATAGTAGAGTTTTTATAAAAAAAATAATGATATTAGAACATTTCCTTTCTAAGGTTTTCAATTTAGATGAACGTTTATAACAAAATTGAAACTTTGTTTACAAAAAAGTAATCTTCTTAAAATTTGATATAATAACATCCTTATATTATATCATATGAGAATATATATATATATATATAGACATACATAAAGTTTTATAAACAACACTCTTCCTTTCCTTAGAGAGGGTAAATAAAAGGTCTACAATTTTGAGACATGTAGTAGTTAAAAGAGAAGAAGTTTCCATCTAGGTCGAATCCTTGTGGGTGAAGAAAGGGTTTTGTAGATATATATATATATATCTATGTGTGTGTGCGTGTTTCTATAATTCATATGTGTATTTTACACTATAATTTTGTAAAATAAGTGCATAGATTCCTTAAAAAAGGGAACTTAAGGATTTGGATTTCCAAGTGTGTCATTTATCAAATTTAATATTAGATATAATAAATATATATTTTATGATTCTTCACTGATTTCTTTGGGAAATATGAAAAAGGTTTTGGAAAATTTGACAAAATGGAATTAAAAAAAGTGTCAAGACACTCTTAATCATAGTTGTTCTGATTATATGAAATTATAAGATATATATATATATATATAATACTTAAAACATACATATGAAGCTAAGGGAAAGAATAAAAAACCTCAAAATTGACTCAACGGTTTGGTTCATTGTTTTTATAAGTTAATCATGTAATTTGTAGTATTTTGCATTGAACTGGGTCATGATTTCAAAATGGTATCTATATAAGAGATTTAGAACTTGCTGTAAATGATGTTTTACTAGTACAAAAATGTATTGAAGAAGAACTATAAATAAGTCAAACAAAAATTGAGCAAGCGACATGGATGAACTCAAACTCGAACAGACGACCAATATTATATCCATCATTTTTAAACACATCTAACAAGAATTAATCATTCATATTTATTATTTTTTATAATTAAAATTTTCATAGCTGACTCCCAAAATCAGAAGAACACACAACATAGGGCTTACACATGGGCCTTGTGGGATACTATCCCAATCTCCACAAAACAAAATGGGCCCTATACCAGGGTCCGAATTCAGATTGTACCTATTTTCAACCATATTTCTCCAAATATCACCTTAGTCTGGCTTCTGTAGTGCCTCTCACAATGGTTGATCCCAAGTATGTCCCCCTCGGTGGTTGATATCTCTCGAATTTATCCTCAAATGGTTGGCCAAAATTTTCTTGTTAATATAAATACTATTACTAAAAGTAAAATAAACTTAAAAATTATATTAAGATTTTGTTAAATTTTATTTTATCTAACATTCCATATAACTTCTTTGCCAAATATTATTATTAAATAAGATATTCTACATTTTCTAATTCTTAGAGATATATAAATAAAAATAAATTTTACTTTTTATTATTACTTTTAATCATTCTCATTAAGTTAAGAAATTTTAAATATTATTATTCTGACATGAAACTATCATCATAATGTCATTTTGAATTTCATTTTAACTCACCAAATAGATATTAAACCCCGAACAGATATATTTTCAATGATCAAAAACAAAAAAATTTAGAAATACCTATGCATAAATTTATTCGAAAAAAAATCAAAATCCTTCAATGTTCATTTATTGCTGCTTAAATGGTGCTCTACTTCCCTCTTTTTCCTTATATTGTTGTTATTCTTCTTGCTATTGATTTTGTAGATATGGATGATTCAAGAGATCTAGACTATACATTCATTAATATTATGTTAATCAGAGGTTCTCCATTTGTGTTACTATAACATATAGTGAGATTACTATATTTGCAGTGGTTTCTTTTTTTTAAGGATGTAATGAATTTTTTTATTTTTTAATAAAATATCCATTGTTTTTTATTTAAATTTTTTATTCATATTTATTAAGAACATTTATTTAAAATAAAAATATACATCATAGATCATGGATATTATAACTATTATTCCATTTTTTTATTAAAATTACGTGCACAAACAATACAGATTCCATTATATATTATATATAAACATAAATTTGTATTAAATGAATGAAAATATATTATTTTTTGGAAAAGAAAATACCCACATTGAGAAATTAGGATTTTCCTTAAAAGAATCCTGGGAAATAGAGTCCCTAATAAAATATATTTAGAATAAGGGATCAAGGAAATAGAATAGGGTTATAGAGTAAGGATAATTGAAATAGTTTCATGTGGAAATGTAATTCATTGTGTGGTATTTAAGAGGTGTTGATAGGCCCATTTTAGAAGTTTTGATAATGAAATTTTCTAAAATATGTCAACTTAATATTAAGAGTGCACATGTTTCACATGTTATGTTGACAAAAAATGGGAAACGATGGAGTTTATTATGGTATAAATTCTATCATATCTCAACCACTGATTTAGAAATATGTTTAAACATGTTTCAATCGGTATAACCATTGATTTATTACATATAAAATTTTAAAATTTACTGAGGTAACTAGTTTTTATCTAAGTGATTTGAATTTAATGTCAAAAAATAAAAGGACCCTTATTACATAATTTGAACCTAATTATTTCATATATGAAAAAAAATTAAAAATATAAAATCAATTTGTGTATGAAAAATTTATTTTAACATTATTATTTGTAATGTGTAAAAACTGGTTCATAGAAAATTTTTACTTTAAGAATAATTATTTTGTCGGATACAATTCTTAATGTGTTTTATTTTAATAATATACATTGGTTTATATAAATCATATAAAGTTTTATTTATAATAAAATCACAATAAAATCAAATTTTACCAGAATATTTTTTTCATTAAATAAAAACACAGAAAATAGTTTTTGTTGAAAAATCATGCTTAATTTACTAAAACGCTAATTGAATGTTTTGAAATTGTATTATTTATTTTATGTAATGTTTTATTGTATCATTTACTAGTTAAAAGGTTCTATAACCATTTATATCCTTCTAATATAATTATAATGTTCTAGTTTTGGTAAAAAAGATACTTAACTATTCTCATAAGAATAGATTATCATAGAAACATGTCAAAAAAATATTTAGAAAATACTAATATATTGATATCAAAAATTATATTTATTTTTTGAAATTAAATATAAAAATATTAAATTTTTCTTTTAAAAATATATAAGGAAAAAATATTTTACTAAAAATTTACCCTTTCAAAACATCAATTATTCTTAGTACTATCTCACACCAATTCCAAAAATAATAATTTTAATATATTAGTTAATATATTTAAATATTATATATTATCAAAACAATCTTTTATAAGTGATCATTTTTAATTTATTAACACATTAAAATTTTATTTGAGAATGGAAAATCCTTTAATATATTAAATCATATTAATTATATATTGTTAAAATATATTCATTTTTAGTCTCTTAATGTATTCATATTTATTATGGGTTTTATTATTTTTAAATTTTCTAAATAATAAATATTTCATGACTTGTTTTAGTTCAGTTTTATAACTGGATTGATCTATTGAAATTTTTTTTTTTCAAAATAATATATTCCTAAGTTTGAAGGTATTATATTAATGGAGAATTTATGATTCATTTTGATAACAAAGGATCTATTCTCAAGATAAATAACCCTAGTCTCACCAAAGAAACAAATACATCCTTCTTAAATATGAAATTATATAGGAGATAATTGATATTGGTTATAAAAATTGATAATTTGGGTGGCTATAGATGTAAATGTAGTGTCTCATTTAACGAAATATTATTCCTAGTATAATAATGAGATTCAAGTAGAGTATTCTCATATATGATACATTATATATTTATATAATGGTTTCATAATATATCATAATATAATAATAATGGAAATATCTATTTATCATTTATTCTTATGTTCTATAATTTAACTTACATAAAAAGTTTAATGATAATATCCCCTCAAATTATGTCTTTGAGTTGTCCCTTGTTGATGATCACCATATAGTATTATAGTTTATCTTGAAATATTATTATTTTCATGACTAAAATGTTATAATCATTAAAAAAAATTTAATATGAGATACGATGAATATATTCACGTAGTAGTAAGTAGATTCTTTTTACATGGGCTGTCCTACCAAATTTTATCCCAAGGAATATAATATATTCATTTATATACTTAGGTGTGTGTGATTTTATAAATCCTTATTACATAAAGTTGAAATGATAACTAATATGATAATCTTCATAAAATGTTGCATTAATTATTAAATTAATTTTGACATAGATAATTATGGGGGTTTGGGTATGTCTATGTACATGTTGTTAGTTGGAGTGTAACCAAGTTGGGATTTTATTCACCTATATACCTAAAATAGAAAATTAGGCCCATGATGGAATTATATTAGGGAAATGCTTGATTATCATTATCTAGGTCATAAATGATCTATTCAGTTTCATAGATGTGGTACATGGGTTGTAATAAAAAATTAAATTAATGAAATATGATATACTCTTTTACATCGTCTATCTTTTTTAGATAATCATGGAAAAGGGGTCATATTTTACTAGATTAACAAGTTTCATGTCTATTAGTAACCTCATTTTAACAAAAAAAATATTTATATAGGTATAATTATGATTAATATGATACATATCATGATGAACCAATTAATATATATATATATGATTATGTTTAAAAGAGATCACACTAGGCCACTTATTTGCATGAGTAGCGATGATACGTTTCTAGATGAATCTCTCCTTTTTACATATATAAAATATAGATTTCATATTTTATTCATTGAAAATACATATTGAAGACTCACATTTCTAGGGATTTGGATAATTATTATGATTTATAAAAACATTCCTCAAACTAAATTGATCTTTATAAAACTGTATCTAAATGTGTTTGAATGGATTTAAGAAGAGTTATGATGTTTATAAAAAAATATATATTCGGGTGAATTTAGTGAATGTGGTAGATTGTAACAAATTAAATAAAACAATATGATATATATATATATATATATATATATATATACAGTAAGGATACATTGTCTCCAAAATATCCTTCAAAATTATCCTAATACTATATTTGTTCCAATGCAGACTGGTAGCTTGTGAAACAACCTGACAGCAAGGGTTCCTATGGCCAGAACTACCACATCACTCCCACACTATTTATAAGGACCCATGAATTAGTAAAAAATATTAACTTCAATTAATATTATCTTCAATAATGTTCTCCACATAAAACACTGAACACTAATTGACCACAATAATTTTTATTAAAATAGATATTGACAAATGTATTGTAGTTGCTGAGTAAGTTGATAAGAACATTTAAAACCAACTTAAGAAAAAAAATTCCCTTTTGATATTAATTCATCATGTTTAGAAAAGAATCTCTTAAAGAAATTTATATGCATAAAATTTATTTTAAAAAGTTGACAATTTTCATTGTTGATATATTTATGAATAACAGTAATTTTAGAAGAATAGTTAATATACCAAAAATGGATTCTTATATAAAATATTTTTTCACAACATTTTTTCATTTTATTTGGACGTTAAATTTAAAAGTTATAGAATTTTATTTTCAAGAAATTAAATTCATTTTGGAAATTTTCATATAAATATTTACTTAATATTAATTTGTTATATTTTTCTAGAAAATTATGTTTTTTGTGAATACTAACATATATTATTTTTAAAAATAATATTCTTTTTGTTGAGTTATTAGTTTATAACAAATATTTTGGTATTCATGAAAAAAAATTAAAGAAAAAATATGAATTTTATAAGATATATAATAAATATAAAAATATTTATTCTAACTTATAACCCTATATTTAATTCCTTATAACATATGTAATATTATTGTCAATAAATTTTTTAAATCAATTATACACTAATTATTTTAATAATATTTTTTATAAATATTAAAAATTGAAAATATAATAAATGGATTAAAATATTTTAATCAGTAGGTACAAATTATATAATAAGGACCATTTTATTTTTTATGCAGAAAAAATATGCTTCTTAGTTAAAAACTTGTTACTGTTATAAAAGATGAAATCGTAAAAGTTCAAATTGAAGATTAAATGAACTAAAATATGTTTAAAACATGTGTTGGAATGTATTTTATGGCGTTTTAGACCATATCACATCTCCTCCCCATTATTTCTTAGTTTTTCAGCCACTTTCATTGAGAGTGACTAGCCATAATTAAATATTGTTCTTATTTACAAAAATTTCATCCCCTTTCACTTATAAAAGGGGAACTCACCTCCTAGCTTCCCCTCATAGCCCAACCAACATAGTTATACCAAAACATTGAAAACCAATGTATTTTAAATTCAAATAAAATTCTAAGAGGTACTACTCTTGTCAACATTCAATACTTTAAAGTATTAGTCCCCTTTCCAAATGATATAATCAATGAAGTGAGGTATAAATTTCTAACTGTCCCTTTCTCATTTCTATTTTATTATGTGAATTTATTACAAATAAAATATATTACACCAAATTAATATTATATCATAATTATAATTAGTATACTAGTATGTTATTATTATGATGGTACAACTATTAATTCCCTTTCCCTCTTCCCTTAAGAAAAAATGAATCTGTGATTCATTTGTCCGTGCAGGTTACCGCCCCCCTGGAGAAATGTGTTTCATTTTACTTCACTACATAACATTTATGGGAATATATGGTAATTAAGTAAATATTTATTATATATAAATTTAATTTAGGTTCCTAAAATGATAAACCACTTTAATTCATTCTTCCTCCATTTGAAAAATGAAATCATCATTCATGGGTATATACGGACTGCCACCTCCATGGAATGATGCATTTCATTTTTTACTACCACATACATGGCTTGTTTTAATTTATATTTTAGGATTATAAATTATATTTATATATAGCTATAATATATATCCTTAATATGGTTAATTATGTATAAAAAATTAATTATTATAATATAGTAATATACTAATATCTGTAAATAACCTGAAACTTGTTCAATGTTGACTTTGTATTCAAAAAACAGGACTGAACTCCCATTTAATGGAATTATACCATTATATTTCTTTATATAACAACAATCAAAGTACCTTTAATGGTTTTTAAGTGAAAAACCTTAGGATAAGAAGTAATATCAACACTTATTTTACAAACCTAGTTTAAAATATATTTGATTATTAACATTGGAAGATAAACGTGATAATAATTATCCAATACAAAAAGATGATTGATATTAAAGAATATTATAATTGAAAATTTATACGACAAAATTTATTAAATAGGTAATTAATATTTTGTCTTTATGATACAAGAAATTAAATCTCTTCCATAGAAATCACGAGTAATTGTTAGCGGTGTGGTAATTTAAACTATTTTATTTGAGTGAAATAATTTCTTATAGAACATTTTCCTTCCAAGACATTCCATTTTGAATTATTTTCTCTTTTTAATTTATGTGTAAGAATGAATTATTGTTGAATTAAATTTCAATTAAAGGTTATATTTTCATTTATTTTCTATATTTATAGGTGTCTTTTTTAAAATAGACTCATAACAGTGTATTTTACAAAAATGGAGACAAAAAAAATTCATGAAAGTTATTTCCATGATTTAATTTTAATTTTCCTCTATATCATAAAAATTTTCTAGTTAAAACTGTGTTTTGTTTCAATAATCACCCAATATTATATTTTATTAATTTATTATTTGCTGTGATCATGTTTTTGGGACAAAAGGATTTAAATTATGTTTTATTTTTTTACAATTTATATATTTTATGAAACTTATTTTATCTCTATGAGTTCTTTATGAAAATAGAATGATATTCATTCATATTTTTTTCAAATCCATTTTATTAATATTGGACATTTTTTAAGTGAAAATAGAAGTATTTCTAAGTGTAACACACAAGTATGGATGAATGATTTTTGGGGTACTATATCACATTATAATTCAATGATTTAGAATTTATATATCATGATATATCTATTCATGAGTTTATTTTTTTACTCATTGTCATGGTAATTAGTGTATTAGATCATGAAAGTAATGTTTCCCTATGATTATATGTATTACATAGCTAATGTATGTAATTCCTTATGATCATATGTTTTCATGATTCGGGGTTAATGTTAAATTTATTATACATTGTTATAACTAATATGGTTCCTTATTGATATATGGGGATTTGAGTACTTGTTCTATTTACATTGAAGCTCGTATTTGTATTCTGATTATCACAAATAATGTTATAATACTTCTATTATTCTTTTTCTTTCACTTATTCTTATTAAATAAACCTTTATTAAATGTTTATTCACCCCTTACCTACTATTTGATATCACCCATTATGTTTTTATTCATTGGGTTTTGAAAATGAGTCTTATTAATGATATGTCTAGAGGAAGGTCTTGTATAGTGATTTTAAGTAAAAAACATCATGTGTATTATAAAATTAACATATTATGTATTTAGACTATATAAAAACTAAACCAATAAATCCTTGAAATATTATTATTTATAGAATGTAATATTTAAATAATTTAAAATATATAAAATAAAGGAATTTTTATCTTTGTTCACTATATATTGTCCCCAATCAAAGGATTAGTTTTTTTGATATTAGATAATATTTTTTAGAATAAATATTAGAGGACCTTTGTGAAAACCCTCTGAATGATTCCAAACAAATGATGATGTCTAGAAATACTAGTAATGTCATGAGTAGTGGTTCTAGTAAAAATTCCATCGTTGTCTACATACTGTATTTGGATACAGGCTCTGATAATTATATACCTAGGAGTAATAACCATAAAAATAATGGAATATGTATTAAATCAGTAGGTACGTGGTGAATGATAATGAGTAATAACTATACAATTGGGATGAAACTCTTAGGGAATATTCATCGGTTGATCATATTCTCTTTATAGATAATTAGGAAGGATTTCTTTTAAGGTTACATTAAGTTATTAGGTTAAGAATAATGGGAGAAGCAAACATAAAAATGGACAAATAAATATGTAGGTTAAATTAAAATAATTAGAGTAGCATGATAGTTCCAAATAGTAGTAAAATTAATGGTTTAATTCCATTCATGTTATTATTCAAATATGATATTAATTTTTCTTCACTCATGGTGACTCGTTTTATTTATAATAGTGGTCAGAACCCAAGGAAACATGGTTGAAAAAATTTTAACGGACAATTGAATGGATTACCAAATGAAAACCAAATTGAATAGGATCTGGATTACAAT
This sequence comes from Viscum album, assembly GCA_963277665.1. NCBI lineage: Eukaryota > Viridiplantae > Streptophyta > Magnoliopsida > Santalales > Viscaceae > Viscum > Viscum album. Next base: position 1,792,307,944 of record OY728146.1, read on the forward strand.
ACTTCATAATAATTCTCAGTCAACTACCACAATCTATGTATAATATCTTACTAAGATCATGAACAAATTAAAGAAGGGAAAGAGTCTTTTTGATTCTTTCATGGGGAACCATCCACCCTATTTCAGTGCCTTTTCAAATACAACTTTTTTTCTAGATATCAAAATGTAAAGAAACATATATTTTCCATTATGAAATTCTTGGAATATGAGAAGGCTCTTTTGTATGTTTATCATTTAGAAGGTGAGGCTAGAAAAAAATGGGCTCTCATTAAAATTATAATAAATAAAGAGGGTGTATACTTCATGGAATGGAGAGTGTCAGAAAGGCTTTATTTAACATGTATAATCCTGAAACTCTTCACATAAAGAAGGTAAAAGAATTTATAGTGTTTAAAAAAAATAGATTAACCGTTAGGAACATACAAAGAAACATTCAGGATGATTTCATGATATACTATTTTTTATCTCAAATTCATAAAGAAAAATCAATAAGTTCATGAATGGATTAAAACCTAGTCTATGAATGGCTTTATCCACAAAATATTTTAGAATCTATGAAGAGATTTATTGATTTTATCTAAATATATAGATGGAATCTATAATATCTTTTTACACCGGGGAGGGAAATAATAATGTTAAATACCAAGGGAACACAGCTGTTATGTCACAAAGGGGTAAAAAAGGTCAACCCCTTACTTGTAAAAAGTGTTGGAGGAATAAACCGGGAAGTTTTCTTAAAGGATTCATGAAGTGTTTTAAGTGTTTAAAAAGTAGTACCCTAATCCCAAAATTACTGAATTATGGATAAGAGGGAAATTAAGATAATTGGGTAGAATAATATCCAAACTAATTATTTTTACCCTTTACTATGAATCATGTTAAAAGAGTTTGTATACAATGAGAATCAATGGCACATCCCGTAGTCCAATTAATAAAATAGGCCTCAATTGCCTCCAAAACTGAGGTAACACTGAACGGGATTCATGATCACTACTACTAAGGTAGGTCATGATAAAAAATTGTTGTGAGGAACATAGACTATTTATAATAGATCTATATGTACATTATTTTATTCTACTTCATTTCATTATTTCATACTGTAACATCCCCAACCCCGATACCCCTAAACCGGTGCACCGATTCAGTCACCACATGACCTCATTCACACCTTCCCATATACCGAAGACATTATACAAGCATAGAGGGTCTAATAGATCATGTGGGGAGACTATATTGTCTTTATCAGAGTAATCCAAAAATAGATAAAGTAATAAATAAATTAAATATAAATAAATACTAATAATAGACATGAATTGCCAACTAATTCTCAAAATTGGATACAAACCCACAATCAAATAATAAACATGATGTGTCATTTCATATAGTTCCAGGTTATAGAAAAAACCAAAATAAAGGTAAAAAAATAAATCCTAAAAATATGTCCTAAGAACAAGTTGAAATCTCTCATACAAGAATATCCAAGTCCCAAATAAACCCTCAAGGATATGGCCTTTTCCCTTGTCCTCACATGCAACCATGAAATCTACATGAGTACCTAACAACGGCCAGAGTAACGTGGGAGTACAATTTTTTAGCGACCACCAATGGTGTCTACAAAATATCCAATCTAAATAGATAGAATATGAATGTACTAAAATTAATAACAAGGTAAAAATGATTTATAATAGGTGTTGATAGTTAACAATAATCACTTAAACCATTTTCATCATTCGTTCCATGGGTTTTGAATTTTCATCAGTTAAACCATTGCATATTATGATCAACTGCTATGCATAATGGGATAATTCAAGTTCCATATCTCACATGGGGAAAAATATCTCAAAAATTTATATCACACATGCCTTGGAGAATCAGTCAAGGTCGTCTCATATAATGTATTTTTAGGGCCATAGAGCCTTGTTCTAACTCCTTAACTGCTGCTTCTAGGGTTGGGGTTTAGATCCTCATTCCAACCCAACACATGGGCATTGAATCTAAATTTAATACCGTAAATACACCCAAGACATGTTCATGTGCTTCTTAAACTATAAAACATTTTCAAAATTTACCATAACTATTTAATACCTTTATTATTTCCAAAAAAAATCATTCAACAGAATGTAATTGGGGGCGTTGTTACAACAAAATGTGCACTAATCATCTGACATGCACTAGACTTCCCCATTCTCACTTATTTCATATTCCTAACCCCCAAAACAACTCTGATCAACCATAGAGGCTCAAGTAAATTTCATTAACTAAATTAAAGGTATTTAAACAATAATTCTAAACAATAACATGTGTCAAAGATGTCCATAAAATTACAACCTCCACAACTTAGAGTAGGTCATCACCGGTCCATACTACCAAGCATCACTGGGATTCCAATGTAAATGTATTTGGACACTATAACCATATATCTATATCATTATCCCATGTTTATTCCTGAACGTTTCCTTAATTTAACTAAACAAGAAGTAAGGGCATAATATTTCCCTGAAACAATCTCTCACTACCATCTATAATAATTATTAGATTCTCCCCAAAATAATCATCATCCTCAATCTCAACATCATCAACATCAATCACGTGATATGGGTCTGGGTGACATAGTCAATGCTGTTAAATTTGAAGAAAATCACATATTCCACTATATCATTATGGAATATCTAATTAGTATACCATTGGTCTAATCTTCTCCAAAATCTCAATCAACCCCATGTACATGGGTGCTATCTTATCTTGTTTTTTATTCCAATGGTGACCCAACCCTTTCCACACATAAATAAACACATTATCACCCCCCCCCATTACCTCAATAGGTCTATAACGTCAATAATTATATGATTTTTCCTACTCTGATCCAAAGATATATCTTTCAAAATAAACTTAATTTTTTTAAATGTATCTTTCAGAATTCTAAGTCCCAAAAACTCTGATTCTCTAGCTTGTATACAATATAACATTGATCTAAATTTCCAACCATAGAGACCCTCATATGGTGCTATCCAAATAATAGCATGGTAATAATTATTATTGGAGAACACAACAAGTGTCTGATACTCCTATCTATGTCAACCCAAATCAAGGACACATTCCCTCAACATGTCCTTCAACAGCTGAATGGTATGCTCCGATTTCCCAAAAATATTCAGGTTCAAAGCTGTACTCGAAAACACTTTGGTACCAAGTGACATCTATAGACCCTTCCGGAAGCATAGATTAAATTGAGGATCATGATCTAAAACTATATTCCACAACACCCTATCAAAATTCACTATCTCCAGAATATAAAACTCACCCAATGGGTATATTGAAAAGGTCTCCCAAATTAGTGAGAAATGTTCCACCTTAGTCAACTGATCAAAATATAAACATATTTCACCATTATTTTTAGGAATCCTTAGATTATTAACCACAAAATCCAATGTTACGTCATCACATGTCCATTTTGGATTGGGAAAATGGTGTCACAAAGCACCCGATCATTGATACTAGTATTTCACCTTCTCATAGCTATAGAATCTTTTCAAGAAACCTAAAACCTATTTCATAATCCCTGGACACAAATACTATCAATGTATATCATGATTAATTTTGGTTAACCTCGGATTCACTTCCTCGCTTGAGGAATGTAACTCTTTCATTAACTCTTCCCACGTAGATTTAGGCATGAAAACATGTCCCCAAACATGAATGGTCTCGTCATCGCCAACAGTCTAACCTAAGGTTGACTCTAAATCATCAAGACTTTCCCTTAGGTCCAAAAACTTTGGATTCTCATTGTTCATTTCCTTGATCCGAATCAAAAGAATTGAATCAACTTCCAAGGATGCAAGGTTCATCTTAAATTTTCTATCATGACCCTCTAGGTACATCTCAAAAAACAACGACATCATCCTCCACTCATAACTGGATTCAAGAACTGCCTAGTTTTGAGACTTCCTTCTCAAAGCATCTGCAACACTAGTTACCTTTGCCAACATGTATACCAGTTAAAAATAAAAGGTTATAATGTACTCAACCCATCTTCAATGAAATGATTCATGTCACCTTGGAAAAAGATATACATAATGCTTTTATAACTAGTGTACCTAGTAAACTGTTATCCTAAAAATTAAGGAAAACAACACATTATGGGATAAACCACCCCATCCAACACAAGATCATGGATAGGGTAGATTTGTTCATGATGCCTTAATTTTTTTGAACCATAGTCAGTAACCTGATAATTTAGTGTCAACGTCACCCTAATAAAAACACTAGATAAATCACAATAGAGGTTATAGTCCTTAATCAACTCAGGTAGGATGGAAATTGATGGAGTAGTTAGTAGATTATTTAACTCTTGGAAGACATTCTCAAATGTCCCATCCCATTAAAACATGATGAAATTCATGGTTATTCCTGAAAGAGGGGCTTCCTAGTTGGAAAAGTATTTGATGAAGCTTAAGTAATTTACCACTTATCCTAGAAGACTTCAGATATAAAAAACTTTCTTCGGTTGTTTCCAAGTTACAATGGCATGTGCTTTCTCTATGTCAACTAACACACCTTCCTCATAGAGGATGTGACCAAATAAATGAACTATGTAAATCCAAAAATGACATTTTTATATTTTGGTTGATAGACTATGGTCTATAAGAGTAATGAAGAAGATTACAAGATGTTGGGAAATATCTTCATGAGTTTTGGAATACATTAAGAATTATTTCACAAAAAAACTACAAACTGGTCTATGTATGGGTGAAATATTTTGCTCATTAGGTCTATAAACACTTTTGGAGTATTGGTCAACTAGAATAGCATCACAAAACTCATACAATCGATAACTACTCTATAATGTTTTCCAATGTATATCAGGAGGTCTCACCATCACATGATGATACCCTAATCTCAAATAAATTTTGGAAAACACTTAATAAAATATCAATAGGTCCAAAAGATCATCAAATAATAAGAGAGGGTATCAGTTCATAACCATCATCTAGTTCAACCACCTATAACTAATTCACAACCACAAAAAATATATTATCCTTCTTGGAAAATATAATCAATGTTCCCTAATGTTATGAACATGTATGAATGAAACCTTTTTTCTCCAATTCCTACAACTGAGTTTTATTTTCATAGATTTTTTATGATGTCATTTTATATGGTATAATAAAAAATGTTATTCTATTGATTGGAAATCTATTGTGAATTCTACATCTCACTTAGGTGGAAGTACTAATATTTCACTAGGGAAGACATCCTGAAACAAATCTACTATATGCCTAAAGACAATATTCTCTAATTCTTTATCATCAAGAATAATACAATCCACTTGGGCTGTGAGTTCACGCATGATATGACTAAGTGACCATGCATGTATTACTCAAATATCCCATTTTCCATGGTTATGATTGGTATTCCCCTCTAAGGACATGAATAATTCCCTATGGAAGGAATAATCAATATAGTCCTACTATATCACTAGCTAATACATTCCATGTTTTGAAAAAACCCTCAAGACGCCTCTCAGTATGTTTTGTGTATGGTTTTGTTTGTTGAAAAATCCAGATGATCACATGTGAGTATGATTAGTTCATTATGAATAGTGGTTTTTAAAGTGTCAATGTTTCCCAATGTTTTCCAATTTATTGGGCCACAAAATCATGAGTCTAATGGTTGAAAATGAAGGATTTCTTCGTAGGAGTGAATTGTATGAAGAATGTTGAAGAAAAACAACAAAGGGTGAGAAATGTGTACCATAAATCATGGGTCACATACCATGTTCCAGGAATGGTACATGGAGTGGTGGAAATGGAACGTAGGTGCGGTTCACGAAACCAAAAAGGGTTCACGGTAGAAGAAGGTGTGGTACAAAGATAGCTTGACATCAGGAGATGAGATCGACCGTGTTGGATCCAAGGTGGTATGCGGGCAGTGTGGATGAATGGTTTGTGAATGGATTTCAGTTCACAACAGCTGAATAATTGGTAAGTAGTGGATATTTAATTGAAGATTTGATAAATATTGATTTTATGGATTTTGAGGACATCCTTTTCTATATAAGAATCACTATGCCCACCAATTACTATGTATATTGAACATCATTAGAAAAAATATTTTTCTCTAAGAATTTTGAAAAATATGAAATTGGGTCACGCTGATGGTGTTTTTGGGGATTCTTAACTTGTAAAGTAAGTCTAGTGCATAGAGGAGGAAGTCTGGTACATAGATGGATTTGACTCAGTACGCGAGAGAGTGTATTTTTCAAGTGGTGCATGGAGGGGGAGCTTAGGTGCACGGAAGAGAAGGTTGTCCACAAAAAGAGAATAGTTCATATCCAATAGGGGTTTTGTGGATGAGGTTCACAGAATCAGTACATGATCGCGAAGGTGGATGCATTCCACGAACAAACGGTGATTCATGGGGGTGGATGTGGTACACGAAAAAGTTTTCTCGCGTACCAAACTCAATACTCAATATGTGGGAGAGGATAATGGTTCGCAATTTTCACCAGGATTCTTTAAATAGATTAAATTCAGTTTGTGAAAGGTTTTCCTGGTACCTTGTAGTACTCAGGAAGGTGGAATTCATCTATGGGTGAAAAAGGAACATCCACAGAGCATCTACCAAGATTTAAGGTTATAGGCATTCATGAATGTCAAGGGACCTACATGTCCATAAACTCTATTTGATATACAATTACATAAACTGTGAGTGCATTCCATTCCACAAGAAGTGAGCGAAGGAAGAGGAAGACGGTGACCCTTTCCACTAATTGTAATCCAGGTAAAAAGGCATAGGGAGTGACCCTTGGGAATGTAGTGAGCATCCATTAAACCTTGTAAAGGTTGTGAGCCTAGGCATAGAAGATCTTTCACGAACATTGTACTCTTTATTTGCAGTGATCCTTAGTGAATTTGTAACATCGGCACATTATCGTTGTATAGTCCTTGGGCGTAGCCCAGTGAGGGTGAACCAAGTAAAAATCATTGTGTCAAATGTATGATTTCACATATGTTTGTACATCACTACAGAAGGAAGAGAGAATTGAGTTTTATATAAGAATGAAACATGATTCAAAAGGGAGAAAGTTTGAATCTACCATACCCTAATTCACCCCCACCTCTCAATGTATTTGACCTAGTGGACCTAACAATTAGTATCAAAGAGAAAGGATGAATGTATGTGTTTCTGTCTTCGAAGATGACATGGAGGTGGTCAATCATAACAGAATTATGATTTTCGATAGAAATAATTTTCAACTATGGAATAATCAAATTCATCAGTACTTCTGATCAGTGAGTATGGATTTCATCACAGAATCTATGAATGGAATATCAGTTGACATTAAAAGTGGTGATTTTTTAGAAGCTAAAATAAGAGAATTGGATGTTGATGCTAAATGGATCAATGATTTAGGGGGAGCCCTATCAAATTGAATCTATATATAAGGTTATATACTATAAAACATCACATGAAATGTGGGAAAAATTGATGAACATTTATGAGGGAGAGACAAAAGTTCAAGAAGAAAAGATGCAGCTTCTGTGGAACAAGTATGAGGATCTCAGAATGAATCCCAATGAGACTGTTAATGCATTTTTTTTGATAGGATAAATATTATCTTAAAATACATGCAGGGTCTTGGAGAAATCATTTAAAATATAAAGATTGTGAATCATATATTGAGGAAACATTCACTGTGGTTCAATCTGAATGTTTCAGTGTTTAAAGACAAAGACCCAAAAGAGATGACACTAGATAACATGAACAGTACCCTTGTAGTATATGAAATGATAAATGATGATAATGATGTAATGGAAAAAGAATAGGATAATTACGTGGTATTCAATGCCATGAAGAATCTCTCTGTTGAAGATAGTCCTCGGGAGGAAAATATGGATGATTTCATGTCATTTGACTCCTCCAATATGTAAAGGGGAAAAGAGAGGTTCAAATATAAACTTCTGTTTTCATGCTCTCGATGCGGAAAGATTGATCATTTTTCCCCAAAGTTTCCTAAAACGTTTGAGGTATAAAATGAAGAAAATGATGAAATTCCACAAAATAAGTATTTATAAAATGTGAAAAGAAGGAGAAATACTAGAATATAGTTCTTCCAAAAGAAGAATCTGATTTTAAGAGAGGATGAATGTTTAGAAGAATATGAGGTACAAGAGTTGGAGGACTGCACAAATCATAAATTAGATGCTTTGGTGGTAGTTTCTTTAAATTCTTTAACAAGAGAATAAAGTGACAATGTATAAGGAAAAATTGAAGGAAAATTTGATCTTCATACTGAATTAGATGCTTCCCTTGAAAAGTTAGATATTTTGAGAGCCAAAATAAAGAAAAATAACATAGTTGTTAATGATTCCCAACTCTTTATGAAACATCTAGAAGAGTAGAATTCTTATTTGAATGTCGATATTGGAAATATAAGGTCTTAAATCCCAGAATGATCAGAAATAGAATTGAGTAAAAACTAAAAATTGAAGAATATAAAATAGAAATTTAAATTTTGACTGAAACTGGAAGAGATCAAATCAGACATGTCAGTCATCTATAAGAAGAAGTCGTCAGTCTATGATGAACAATTGAAGATCATGAGAAACTGCAATATCTTAGTTAAACATCAAGAAATAAGATAATATAGGAAACATGTAAGATAATATTTGAGTGGAATGGTCCATCAGAACAAAAGGGGCTGGATCTAAAATAGGAAGCAGTTATTGTTAAAGTCAGACCATGATCACCCACTCCACGTTTGAAGACTAATTTGGGTATGAAGAAGAATCAAAAGATTCAGAGAACCCAAGGCATAACTAGTGGTGCATCATTACCACATAAGAATGTACCTCACATAAGATGCTATTATTGTGGTAATATGGGAAACTCTCAAAATTTATAATTCATAGAAAGGAGGTACCAAAGAAAAAAAAGACCAACAGATGTGTTAATACAAAGCTCATAATTTTAGTTCATTGTTTGATGTTCATTATTTCAGGTGTAAAGGGCTTAGACATATGTAATGATATTGCACATCAACAATGCAGAATAATGTGCCTAGGAACACTAAATTTGTTCCTAATAAACATCCAAAAGTATCATCAAGTGAGATTAAAATTTAAAATGGATTTACATCTTTGTTGGTTGAATTTGACCTATTATATAATAAGGAATATCAAGACTATCATTCCATGTCCATTATGAATTCAAAGACTTAGGTCAAAAAGAAAAGGTTCGAGCAATCTGTGGTTGCAGAAATTGTGTTCAAGGCATCAGATAGCGTAGGTATATTGATAATTGATAGTGGACTCACTTCTCATATGATAAGAAATAAGAATCTAGTAACCAGAATCAGGAATGATAAATAAGGTATTGTAAGATTCTATAATGATGAGGGAATGAAAATTATTAGTTTAGAAAAAGACATGTTTGGAGGAAAAGACATGATATGAGTAGATGTCATAGTTGTTGAGGGGCTTTGTCACAACATTCTTAGTGTTAGTAAATTGTGTGACTCAAGTCATGACAGAAGTTTTTCCAAGAAATTATGTATCATCAAGGAAAATTATGGTTCTTTTGTGTTTCAAGTAAAACATATGAAAGGTAATATCTACCTCATAATTTGAGATGATGATATGTGATTTCTATCTAAGGATGAAGAAAAAATTTTATGGAATAAGTGTCTTGGGAACATAATCCAATGTTCCTTGTAAGATTTGTTAAAATATGATGTATCTCAAAATCTCCCTATATTATCATGTGATCATACTCATAAGTGTAATGCCTACCAATAAGAGAAGATCATTACAAAGACATATAATCAAAAGGATTAAAAGTCAACAAGATTGCTTATTCTAGTGCATATTGATATGTGTGGGAAAATTTCTACAAGCACCATTAATGGGATTAGATATTATGTTCAATTCATTTATTTCTATATCAGAATGGAATGAGTTTCAATAATCACCTACAAATCTGAAGTTTTCAGTTGCATTATAAGATATCGATGGGAATGTGAAAATATGCTTGGTCAGAAAATCCAAATGATTCAAACAGATAATTGAACATAGTTCAAAAATATCCAAGTTGAGGATTATCTCATAAAAATGGGATAATGCATTAATTTTAAATAGTAAAAACTCCACAATAGAATAGAGTAGTGGAGAGAAGAAATAAAATTGTCAACAAAATGGCTAGAACAATGCTCATTGAGAAAGACCATCTAGATAAATTTTGGAAATAAGTAGTGATGGCTATAGTATACACTTAAAATAGATATTTACTTTGTCTAGAAGTGGAGAAGACTCCATATGAGTTATGGTAGGGAACGAAACCATCATTAAAGTACTTTGAATATTTGGATGTAAATTTTTTATTCTCTATAAAGAGAAACATAAGAAATTTGAATCTTGTGGGGATAAATGGATATTTATTGGATACAAAAATAAAAGCAAAGTGTATAAATGATTCAATAATCATCTGGGGAACATAGTTGAAAATCATGATGTGATTACTGTATAAAATGAACATAATCTACAAGAAAATACTTGATCAGACTCATGAGGATAGTGATGAAGAGATGAGTAGATCAGGAGATTCTCCAACTCTAGATATTGATTCAAAAGAAGTCTTAGATTATGAGAATAAATTAGTGTCTTCCCAGAGACCAGCAAGAAGAGATGAAATTGATATGTAGAACATAATTGGTGATCATACATCACCAGTGTAGACAAGAAGGATGAAGTATCTATAGCATGAATCATACTTATAAAATTGGAGCCTAAATGATTTGATGAAGCATATCAAGATGAGAATTGGGTTTAGGAAATGAATGAAGAGATTGACCAAATTGAGAAGAATAAAATGGGGGAAATTTTTTCAAAACAATATGACAAGAATTACATATGGTCAAAGTGGGTCTCTTATAAAAAAATGAATGAATACGGTGTTGTGATTTGAAACAAAGCCAGAATTTTGTGCATAGGGTACTCCCATATAGAGGATATAGATGTCGATGAAAAAATTTCACCTATTTCAAGGTTGGACACAATTAGATTATTCTAGGCCAAAGTTGTGCAATGAAATCTTAAATTATTCTTGATGGATGTCAAGTCAAAATTTCTAAATAGAGTTCTAAAAAATAAGTCTACATTAGAAAACCAAATGGTTTTCTCATTAATGAAAATGAGAATAGAGTTTGTTGACTGAATAAGGCTTTATGTGGTTTTATGCAAGCACCAAGAGCATGGTATTCTAGGGTTGATCAGTTTCGAAAGAAGCTCGTTTTTAGTGAGGTTGAGTTGATTAAAATTTTTATTACAACAATGGAAAAATTCAATGGTTGATGGTGCTAGTTTAGGTCGATGACCTAATATTTGGTGGATCAGATGAAGCACAATGATAACAATTTTCTAAATTCATGAAAAGTGAGTTGGAAATGTCGATGATTAGAGAGATGACATTTTTCCTTGGATTATAGGTGACACAAAGAAAGAAGGGAACTTTTATTTCTAAATATGACTATTCCAAAAAGGTTTTGATAATGTTTGGAATGGATGATTCAAAAGAGATGAAGACTATGGTTTCTACCTAGTTGATATTGTGAAGAGATGATGAAGGAAAGCTAATTAATATCACAGAGTACAGAAAAATCATTGGATGTTTGTGGCACCTAACAGTGACAAGGCCTGATATTGTATTTTACACATGCCAATCATAGAGGTATCAAATCAATCCCAAGGAGATCCACATGATTTTAGTAAAAATAATTATTCTGTATATCAAGGGAAAATTTGATTATGGATTAATGTGTAATGAAAAATCTCATCTAGAGTTATTGGCATATACAGAGGCAGATTGGGCTGGTCCAGTTGATGATAAGAAATCAACATCAGGATGTTCCTTTTATCAAGGAGGGTTGTGTATTTATTGGTTAAAAAGAGACAAGATTCCTTTTCATTAAGCACCGTAGAATCTAAATACATTGATTTTACTCAAGCTTGCATGTAGCTATTATGGATGATGCAGAAACTTACTGATATGTCAATTGAAGTGAGATCTCTAATCACAATTTCTTATTATAATTAATGTTATGTAAATATTTACTAAAATCCAGTATACCACTCAAGAGAAAAAACCTTGAAATAAAATATCATTTTATCAAGGAGAAGGTGGAGCAAGTTCTTTTGATGAAGGAGTATATGCCTATAGAAAAACAGGTTGCAGACATTCTGACAAAGGCCTTACCAAAGAAGCATTTGAAAGGCATCGACTGGCTTTAGGAGACTAGCCGACCCCCCATACTTAAAAAAGTGTGGATGTGGGTCCCCCTCTCCCCAAGTTATGATTCCTTTTCTCTAATAAGCTAATATGTGTCCATTACCCTATTTTAGATAACCTTGAAATGCCCTTCGGGTTCATTGACAAAGGGGGAGAATGTGTGACTATTCCGAGGGAGAAAAGACACGGGGAGAAGCTGTTAGCTAGAGCATCAAGATAGGGGGAGTTAAAGATGAGTTGAATCTATTTGGAAGAGATATAAGATAGGTGGAATTAAATATAATTATGCTAGAAGTGATTTATCAAAGATTATATATCATGATAGATTAGATTTTTGATGAAAATAGTTTATTAGTATCAGTGTATCAGTATGGTATCGGTAATTGCTGATTAGTAATGAAGTGATTCATTGATGAAATTTTCATTATGCTATTTTTTTCATGCTGAGCAAGGCTCATGTGGACATAGAGTATGTTTTTTGTAAATCCTTGATTGCTATCCTGATTGCGTGAACAAATCGTGGTTTAAGTTGGAAGAAGTTTTAATGAGGAATCAAAGTGTGAAGGCATTATTATGAGAAGATTTTTCAACAATCCAAAAGGGGGATATTGTTTGGAAAAAACCCCTCAAGGTGTCCTCTAATTATGTTTTGGGTATGTTTTTTCTTGTTTATAAATCCAGATGATCATAAGTGAGTGTGATTGGTTTTTACCGAAGTAAGGTTTTTAAGGTGTTGTAGTTTCCTGGTGTTTTCTAGTTCTTTGCACCTCAAAATTGGGATTTTGTGTTGGAAAAGGAAGTATTTTATATAGAAGTTAATTTTATGAATAATTTTGAAGAAAAACAGCAAAGTGTGAGAAATGTGTACCATAATTCATGGGTCGCATACCATGTTCCGGGAATGGTACACGGAGCGGCGGAAACTGTATGCAGGTGCAGTTCGCGAAACTGAAAATGGTTCACAGCCGAAGGAGGTGCAGTACGTAGATAGATTGATTTAAGGATAAGAGATCGATAGTGTTGGATCCAAGGTGATATACGGGTGGTGTAGAAAAATGGTTAGTGGATGGCTTTCTGTTTGCTGCGGTTGAAGAATCGGTAAGTGGTGGAGGCTAAATTGAATATTTAGTGAATCTCAATTTTGTAGATTTTTTGGATATCATTTTCTATATAGGAATCATTAATCCCACTGATTAATATAGATATTCAACATCATTAGAGAGAATATTATTCTTGGGTAATTCGACAAAGTTCAAATGTGGATCGCACGAAAGGGGTTTTCATGGATTATTAACATGAAAAGGAAATCTGGTATGCAGAGGAGGAAGTCTATTACGCGAAAAGAATTGACTCAATGCAGGGAGGAGGAATCTCATGTATGTGAGAGGGGGTGTTCCGTAAGTGGTTCACATTGGGTTATGTCCAGTACGTGGAAACCAAGTAAGTCCATGAATAGAGGATAGTTCACAGACGAGAGGGGCTTCACTGAAGAGGTTTACAGAATCGGTGGGCAAAAGCAGTATGCAATCGCGAAAGGCAGAGGCATTTCATGAACTAAGGGTCATTCATGGAAGTGGTAGCAGTATGTGAAGAAGGTGTTTTGCATACCAAACCCAATACTCAGTACATGGGAGAGGATAACGCTTTGTGATTTTCACTAGGAAGCTTTAAAAAGGCATCTAATCAGTTTGAGAAAGGAGTTCTCAGTAACTAGCAGTACTCCGGAAGGTGGAATTTATCTACAGGTGAAAAACAAACTTCAATAGAGCGTAAAAATATAGTTAAGGATTTAGTAATTCTTGAAAATGAAGGGACCTACATGTCCATAATATTTCCTTGACCTACAAGTACATCAACTGTGAGTGTATTCCATTCCAAGAGTAGTGAGCGATGGAAGAGGTAGACGGTGACCCTTTCCACCAGAAGTATCCTAGAGAAAAAGGAATATAGAGTGACCCTTGGGAATGCAGTGATCATGCCCTAAACCTTGTAATGGTGGTGATCCTGGGCATAAAAGATCTATCCCAAACATTGTACTCACTATTTTTTGTGTGCCTTATCGAATTTAGTATATCAGCACATTGTCATTATATACTCCATGGACATAGCCTAGTGAGGGTGAACCAAATAAAAATTGATGTGTCATGTGCATGACTTCATATTTGTCTGTATATTGCAATGTGAGAAAGATATAATAGAGTTTTTTCTAACAACAAAACAAGATCCAAAAATTGGAAATTTTGAATCTACCATACCTTCATTCAACCCACTCCCAGGGTATTCGACCTAGTTCCCCTAAAATTACCATTATCAGTACAATAATTGACATCTTGACCAAAAAAAGTTCTATAGGAAACAATACCTTCCAACCTCAAGGGAACACTCCATACATTGCCAAATATTTTCTGCTCACATCCCAAATGGTGTACCAATCAACATAACCCCCCCCCCCTCCCAAATATGTTGCAGTTTTGGGCCCAATAAATTCTCAAATTGGGAAGAAATAAAATATTTTAGGGAATATGTATCGAATAAGTCAGTAGAAGGCATGGAATATTCAAGAATCGTACCTCGAACTATCAAAGGGGTAGACTCACCACCCCCATATATGTGTTGAACTACATGAAGTTGACTTGTTCTTCTTTCCTAGGCTCTAGTCCGAGATCCTGGTATTACCCTACCCTTGGATGAAGACACGCCAATCAAGGAGAATCACACCCACTACCCCGACTGCTACTATTAGTGGAGCCCTAATTTCTAGCTAGATATGGGGTAAATGATCCCCATCCTAAAATCTTCCCTAACCTAGATCCTTCATAATCACCCAAATATTAAGGGTTCCATAGAACATCTACATCTACCCCATTGTTTTTCCTGATTGCCACTCATCTACTAGTTGAGGACACTGACCCCGCATGTTTCTTGGCCTACCGAACTACTAATAAAGAACTTGGTCACTAACCAAAAAGGCTCGTTCTCTTCTTTGACAACTCTTTTTTCTATTCCCCAGATAAATACACTCAAAGTGGAACTTCCTACCATTATAAGTTTCACCATTGGATCATCCAACCAAAACTTTATATCCACCACTATAATCCTCCTTGATATATAATTTTAAAATAAAGGTCGGATACACCACTTCTGCAAACTTATTTAAGCAGGAAATATTTAAATGGGACTTGAACTTGTGCCTAAGTCCATCAAAGAAATGTCTCATCATTTCTACCTCATCCTTTACTAATGATGGAAAAAAGTGTTTCAAGTCATTTTATCGGTCACCATAATCCACCGCCATTATAGTGCTCTGAGTGAACCACAAATACTATATATCCTCTCATTTCCTTCAGTTTTATAGATTGAAATGTTCCAGAAACATTTTATGGAAACCCTTCCACTATATACCCTCTTCTTTCACAATATAAACCAAAATATCCCCCAGTTATTTTCCTACCCTCACAACATATAAGACACCAACTTGACTCTCTCCTCCAGAGGAGAATCTATGTTATTAAGAATTGTCTGGATGGTATCTATCCAGAACTAAGCTACCTCAGGTCCATCATCTCTAGAAAATGATATAGGGTGTTGGAATGGAAACTCCGTAGTCCTCTCAAACATACATGGAACAAATTTCCATGGCCCCATTCCATTATCATTATAAAATGACTAATGTAATGATGAATCTTATCCTATATTATGTTACCTTGGATCATAGGAGTTTCATGCCCCACTTTTATAGGTGCATAATTGGTGATATCCTCTCATCATCCAATTAGAACATGTTGTTGTGGTGGAATTTATATACAATTCCAACTCACATATCAGAATATACAATATAAAACAACCATTTTTAACAAAATAAGGCTCTCCACAAGCCATATCAACCAATTTTTAATACACTATCACCAACGGACATATTTTCATATCTATCACTACCCCTCATCATACTTATCACATTTCATGGTCTATGTGGTTTAAACTAACCATCATAAACACATGTCTATTCATTAAACACCCATTTTTTTAATTCCATGTTCACTAAATAAAATTTTCTCTTTTAATAAATTTTCTTTCCTTAAACTTACCAAAACTAAAAAATTAACACATTTATAACCATTAATTATGCACTAATATTTACCATTATTTTGAATTATTTCTATTTACCCATTTGAGTCATATTAATTAGACCCTGTTTAATTTCTATTTTCATGAAAGTGAAATGCATTCTATCCCTCAAACACCACAAAAATTCCCCATGTGTTCTTACCATGATGCAAGCCACCTATATCCCTAGGTTCTGAAAATGATGCATGAATGAAAACCTCATGACATTCTGAATGTGAGAAAATATTATAAAATAATCATATCACAAAAAAAGTTCATCACCCAATGGTTAAATATCATTCAATTATAATGACAAACATCATGTACCACAATCCCCCCTAGGTATATATTATTTACTCACACATGGGATAGATACTCCCATGTACGAGCACATTTCCAAGAACTGACATATCCAAGTATCTCGTCTACCACCCCAAAATATTACGAAAATATTAACAAAGACCTACTCTGATACAGCTTTTCAACATCCTTAACCCATATTCTACTAAACGGGTGCCTCAAGCCATGTCATCACATGACATCAAGTATGCCACCCCATAAGGCAGATGTTGTAAACTAGCAGTGAGGGGACAATAAATTACATGGGGAGACAATACAATAAACTAGCATTACCAAAAACATGCATTACCAACCAAATAGATTAATCATTAAATAAATAAAATATAAATAATTAATTACAATAAACATGCATTACCAACCAATTCCAAAAACTGGGTATAAGTCGACAACCAAATAGTAAATATGTTATGTTATTTCATATAGTTCCAAGTGTAATGATGATAAATAAAGATAAATATAATAATCCCCAAAATGAGCCCTCACTCCATTTCTGGATCCCGCATCATTTAATATCACATTCCAAATTTAACACTCTAATATAGGGAATTTTTCCCTTTTCATGACCTACAACCATGAAATCGACTCAAGTATCCAACAATATACTGAGTATGGTGTGATTATAACTCATTAGGCCACCCCTAGAGGTTTCTACAAAATATATTGTCTAAAAAAATTTATGCATGTACAGAAATGAATAATGATCTAAATAATACATAAATTGTGTTATGATTGTAAAAAATAATCACTTTAACAATTTTCATCATTTGTTCTTTGGGTTATGAATTTTCATCAGTTACATTATAGCCTATAATTTTCAACTAATACACATAATGGGATAAGTCAAGTTTACTATCTCACTAAGGAAAAAAATTAGAAACCATTCCATCACACTTACCTTGGAGTCTCAATCTTGGTAGTCTCATCCAATTCAACGGTCAGGGGAATAGAACTTCAGTCTGACACCCTAACTCGTGAATTTTATTAATAGGTTTTATAGCCACATTCCGACCAAATCTATTGGAAAAGAACCTCAAGTCAATTCCCCACATACCACCAAGCCATTTTCACATGCTTTTTAAACCATAATGCATTCCAACATAAACCATAATTGTTTAGTATATTAATCATTTACAACAAAATTTCATTCAATACAGAAGACATCATTATGCCTTATCCCATTTAAAAATTATCATTTACATGCCTAATCTTAATTAACACAATTATTATTCATATACCTTCGCCAATCAACAAAATTTACCCTTCCAATTTAAAACTCATTTAACCCATTTACATTATACCAAAAAAGCCCTAAAGCCAAATTAAAAACAAAACACAATTACCATTACATTAATTCCATAAACCAAGCTAACACGTCAACACATTTATTATGGAAACTATGTAAAAACAATTCAATTCTACAGTTATCATTCCAATTTCCATGTTTATGAAGTGTCACAACCCATGGGTGGCCCTTAACCTGATCAAATAAACATTAATACATCCAGTAGGGATCATGGGGGGTTCAATTAAACATTTACCCAATAAATTTACCATTTCCTTCAAGGAAACCCAAATGGGAAACAAAACCACAAAAAATCACCCAATAAGACTCTGGGATTTGACTTTTAGACATCCTATCCTGAATCTGAAGATAAATTCTTACTTAACCCTATCATTTCATCAGTATTCAAACAATAATAAATTAAAAAACCTAAGAACTACTAGAAAAATAGGGTTTGGGGTATTTAGAAGTCTATTAATGACTACATAAATCATAATCCAAAAAATAAGTGAATGAGGGGTGTTATACCCCCCTTTATCAATGATTTACAACCAACTATGCTCCAAATGGCTTTGAAATGATAGAGATACATCCTTGGGAGTTTTAGGGAGATTAGGTTCATAAAATTGTATAATAGAAGAATAATAGAGGAAAATCATGATTAATAACACTTAAGGCCCGAGAGTGAAAATGGTAAAATCGCATTTTTTTCGGATACAAGTTTTGGATGCACATTTGGCCAAACCATGTTCCACTCTCTATTTAAAAGGAGGCCAGGACACATGCCTACCTATGGATCCCATATAAATTGAAAAACATATATGACCATGTGAAATGGCTCTATCAAATATTACATGGTTTTTTGTCACCACATGAACATGTTCTTCAAAACATGTACCATTCTTCCAAGAAAACGCAGTTTCGGAACAAGATTACAACTAATTTTTCCCCAACTAATCAACATGCACCGGATTGCCTCATTCTCAATTATTCCATGTCATAAACCTATGAAACACCCCTGAGCATCCAGATAGGCTCTAAAAACATTTAATTTTCCATATTAATGTAATTTAAACCATATTTTTAAACAATAATTTGAGTTAAAGAAGTCTGTGATGTTACACATAACACAAAATTTTGGTAAGAATGTGGAATCACCACCTAAAGTGATGGATATTGAACTATCTGTTAAATAACATGGTGTAAAGAATACATGTCTAAGATATATAAATCTTATTCAAATTATATTTTTCATAATATACTTTCTACATTTTTAATTCTTTTCACATTGGTTTAATTTTGTATAATGTTGGGTATGAATTGGTTATCCCTATATAGATTCCATATCAGTTATTGAGAGAATGATATCTCATTTCATTTCTCTGATCATCATATTTTCATGTATCAATATAAATATGATCACTCCTTGGATAAAAATTCTATAATATGGGTTAATTACCCAATAATGAGGAACTTATAGCATAAATTATTAGAGTGGATATATGTATTGATGACATTCCCAATGTATGGGAATATACTGATGTATTCCCTACTAAAATATCTATCTTACCCAAATAAGTGGTGTTTACTTTTAAAGAAAAATCATACCTGGATCTTTCCCTATTTCAATAAGACAATATAGAATTGATCACATTGAATTAGAGGGTTCAAAAATGTAGTTATAACATAATCTAGATATGGTATTTATCATCCCTAGTGCGTTTTAATACTACGACACTAGATATCCAGAGTCGGTGCATTATTACATAACATTGGCATGATCACTAGAAAGATCAAGTCTCAAAAGACCGATTAGTTTAGTAGCCTTGGAAACACTAGATATATTAATAAAGTTTACATTACATCAATAAGTGAAAAACTACAACAACATATTGTCTTCATATCCCCTCATACTATCTCTATAGGTCATTCCTAAAATACTTCTTCACATCCTGGAAAAAATAAAACATAGAAAAAGGGTTGAGCTCAAATGCCTAGTAAGGATAACAATATAGAGGAAACATTCATAAAAAAGAATAAACATTTAAGGAAATGTATAACTAAAACAAAATACTTTTAAACATGAACATCAACATAGTATGGCAAAAATAAAATGAAATAATTCCATTTACTTATTTACATGGATATTCTACTAATCGAATAATCGCATGCAATATCAATAACCACTTTTATAATGATGGAATGCATAATGTCATACTATCATAACCACATAGCCAAGGACTCATGCCAAGACTACAATTAAAATTTTCTAAAGGCATTGTGCCAAGACACTAGTTTGCCTCATGAGACCTACCGATGCATTGAAGAGCTATATCGGGCTCCACCCGTCACTTATTAAGTCGAATGAATTCCTCATATGAACATGTGTAAACATAACATAAACATTCGTGTTAAAACAAGCATACGATATGTCAATACATTCTTCATAAACCATAAATGGTATAAAAATAACACATCCACAGTAAAACATATCACAAAACCATCAATACCATATGGAAGTTTTGTATCATAATAAATCAACTCCAAATAAACTTAAAATCCATCAAAAGATGTTGACATAGATGAAATCAAAACTCTTTTTAGAGAAATATCTCTTCCTATTTTGAAATCATTTAATAGTAACATAATTATAAAATAAAGCATTTACATTGAAAATTTTCTTATATGCTTGTAAGGGAAGTTTCTAAAATTTTATAACAGTGGAAAATAGCCGCACCCGCCGTATAAGTTAAAAAAACATTCTTAACTTAATTCTGTCAAAAAGGTTAAAAGCACCTTGTTTGGAAGACGATGAAAAGATTCTTTTATAAACCACTTATAAAAGTCAATAAGGGTATAAATGAATTTAACCCATTTTCTAGTTAATAGTAAAAAAATGTTTTGAAATACATTTTTAAGAAACATGGATGTGGATGATAAAGAAGTACTAGTAGATTATTACGTATAAACAACCTCGGATAATGAAGATATTGTGAAATAAACCCTTACCTTATACTTTTCCTTGGTTGGGGTAGTTTAACCTCATGTATAATAGTGAAATAATTGTTATTAAATTATACAATAATAATATTCATTAATATGATATCATATATGATCTTTTAACATTGATTTGTTAATAATATCATAGTATTATCGTTGTTTCGGTTGTTAACTTAATCGTTTTCTTTTATAAGTTTTGTTACGTAAGCCGTGTTTTTCATGGATAGGTTGTATCTTAATAATATCCTGAATTATATCAAGTCCTTAGATACTATTATTAATCATAAAATGAGAATTATACTTGAATGGATATGATGGAGAATGAATCTCATCGCGTTCGTGGAGATGGTAGTTCGTACGTAAGCACGAGCGACAATATCATTATTTTGATATTAAAATAATATATAATTTTATGGTATATCATATATACAGAATCATTATCATGTTTTATTTATTATTTAAATGAATTAAAAATCATAATTATACCCATCCAAATAATAATATATTGAATAATAATTACACCACGACTTGGAGACGGTAAGTCGTACGTACGCATGTATGGTGACATGTCATTCAAAGGATGGATAGAATACTGAATATGTTTGTACCATATTTATAATAGTATTAAATTATATAATAGATACTGGATTAATTATTTTATAATGGGATTAACAAATAAAGAATAAGTGGAAGAAGAAAGGAACTTGAAAAGGGGTGGTGAAATCATTACCTCTTGTTCGAGTTCTTCCTTTTGATTTGATCAAAAGGCCTCCATAGGTTGGCTTTCTGACTAAAGGAAGGCCTCTAGAATGAAGTGAGGGAAGTTGAGAGTGTATTTGGGCAGATTTTGGCCGATACAAAATAGCTTTGATGGTGTGGATTAATGAGAAGGGGGAGTACCCTTTTATAAGAGGGGTGAGGGGCACCTTTGGAAAAGATAGAAATATTATTTTATAATAAATTCATATTCGTTTTCTAATGGATCCAAAGTGGATTATTTAAAGTTTAAGGTGGGTATGGGTTGAATACTACTCAACCAATATAATTTAGACAGGTTTGGGTCATTATATTAAGCTTATCTTTAAGTATTAACTCTCAGTTAATTAGTTTCACTTTTACAATGTCTCTTTGAATTTTTATATTATATGGTTAATAAACATACTATATACATCCATGTGACCCCCCAAGTGGTCCATTAATGATACACCTATCATGATATATGTCTCTTGGCCAAACCTTAGATTTTTTGGAATTTAATATCAATTAATAATATAATAATTGTTTTAAAAACTCTTTTATGTCAATTTTGACACTATTCAATAATTCATTTTTTTAAAACTCATAACATAATAATTACTTCTAAACAAGTTAATTAAATCAATTCTAACATGTCATATTAACCTATAAAATTATTGGTATTTATAAAACGTGTCAAATTACATTTATTTGGGTATTTATAATATCAATTATTCTAATTTTTCCTTAATTAGGTAATTACTGCATCACCATTATGTCATAAGTAAATTAAATTATTTTATGTTTAAAAATTATAAATAAGATACCATTATGTAGGAAATATTTTTATATTTCTAATTAATATTTATAATTGAATTTATATTATGTGTAACTCTATATTAAAAATGTTTTAGTAATTAAACTTTGATTTTAACTCTTTTAACACTTCTTTGAATTAAATAATAATAAATGTCCTAATCTAATCCAAGTGGACCTAAATTATAATATTTTATTCCTAAGGTTTTTTTTTGGTCGATATAAACTTGTACAATAGAATTAGGACATGTGTTAGGATAATATAAATATCATTGTTACCCTTAATTACCCTATTTACTTTTAACTGTGGTAAATAAAATTAAAAAGTCACTATTCACCAAAAAATATTTTCATCTCAATGAACCAAATTTTACTCCTTGATATTAACCGTGTCTCTCGGATTTTCAAAATTCCACTCATAGAAGTGGTAAAATTATGTTTTATGAAAAAATCAGTTTTTTTAACTACCACTTAGTGGTTTCACTATTCATCAAAAAATGATGTTTTTCAGAAAAATATCAAAAATTCACCCTAGGATAATTTCAATATTCCGAATCCAAAAATAAAGTCTATTTTGAAAAATAAAATTTACAAATTTCAAAAGGTGGGTATTACTATTCATAATGGCTAGTTTGATTGGTTGTGGTGTGTTAGAACTCGATGTTGCGTACAACACACGCTATTGCATTATTCAAAGAGAAGTGTACCATATAAGCTTGGGGTGTTACATTCACCCTTCCTTAAAATAATTTTTTCCTAGAAATTTCTATAATACTACCGCATGAAAAGACACGGGTGGTTCTTCATCATAAGTTCCTCGGGTTCCCACGTTTCCTCTTCCATCTTATGGTTTCTCCACAAGACTTTTACCAGGCGAGTCATCCGATTTCTCAGTAATTGTTCTCTCATATCAAGAATCCTAACGGGCTCTTCGCAATAAGATAGATCGGGTTCCAGTTCTAATTCCTCATGGGTGAGTACATGCGTTGGGTCAGGCATGTATTTACTCAACAAAGATATGTGGAACACATCGCGAAGTTTGGAGAGACTTGGCAGCATTTCCAATCGGTAAGTTACAGCCCCAATTCGTTCTAGAATTTCGAAAGTTCCGATGTACATGGGACTCAATTTACCTTTCCTACCAAAACGTATGACTCCCTTCCATGGAGATACCTTCAGGAAAACATGACCATTGACTTGAATTTCCAAATCCTTCCTTCGATTATCATCATAGCTCTTCTGCCTACTTTGTGCGGCTTTGAGGTGATTTTGGATTACCTTCACCTTTTTTATCGTTTCCTCCAAGAGTTCTGGGTCTACAAGTTTTATTTCACCAACGCCATCCCAACAGGTAGGTGTGCGACATCTATTTTTGTATAACGCTTCATATGGTGCCATCTGAATACTCGAATGGAAGATATTGTTATAGGAAAATTCTACCAGAGGTAAATATTGATCCCACATACCCTAAAAGTCAAGTGAGCAGGATCTCAACATATCTTCTAAGGTTTTAATAGTTCGTTCTGATTGTCCATCTGTTTGATTGTGGTAGGCAGTGCTCAAATAAAGATCAGTATCCAAGGCTTTCTAAAGACTTTTCCAGAATCTTTATGTAAATTGGGGTCATGATCAGAAACAATAGATATGGGTACACCATTAAGTCTCAGAACTTCATCAATATATAGTCTTTATAGACGTTCCAGTGGTAGATCTTATCTTATAGCAAGAAAATGTGCTGACTTGGTAAGACGATCAACAATAACCCATATTTCATCATTCCTTCTAGGAGTCTTTGGTAGTCCCATGACAAAGTCCATTGTGATATTATCCCATTTACACTACGATGTGGGAAGCGGTTGCATGACTCCTCCATGTTGTTTCCTTCCAGCTTTCACTTGTTGAAAAACAATACATCTTGACGCAAAATCAGCAATCTAACTCTTCATGTTGTCCCACCAAAAATGTTCCTTCAAGTCTCTATAAATTTTGGTTCTCCCAGGGTGTATAGAGAAATTGGAACTATGATCATCATCCAGCAATTCCCTTTTTAGATCAGGTATATCGGGAACACAAAGTCTCTTCCCAAATTAAAAAATTCCATCTGCATACACAAAGTCTCTCAATCTCCCATCATTCACAACTTTAATCTTCTTTTGAAATTATTCATCATCGGTCTGAGAACTCTTAATCATTTCTAGTATAGATGGTTTGGCAACCATTTGAAAATGCATTGACGTTTCACCTTCCCTAGTTATTCCCATGTTCATCTTCACTAGATCCATGAAAATTTGATCTCTTTCAATTCCCATATTGGTCAAAACTCCATGGTCTTTTCTGCTCAAAGCATCTGTCACCTTGTTTGCTTTCCCCGGGTGGTAGTATATCGTACAATAATAATCCTTGAGTAATTCAAGCCATATCCTTTTCCTCATGTTGAGTTATTTTTTTGAGAAAATATACTTCAAACTCTTGTGATCAGTATAAATCTCACTTTTTTCACCATAGAGGTAGTTCCTCTATATCTTCAAAGCAAAGATCATAGCTGCTAACTTGAGATCATGAGTAGGATAGTTTTGTTCATGAATTTTCAACTGTCATGATGCATAGTCAATAAACCTATCATTCTTCATAAGGACACAACCAAGTCCTTTCTTCGATGCATCACTATAAATAAAAAACCCATCATTCCCCGATGGTAGAGTCAATATAAGAGCATTGACTAATCTTCTATTCAGTTCTTCGAAACATTCTTCACACTCTTTTGTCCAAACAAATTTAACCCCTTTACGTGTAAGCATTGTTAATGGGTTAGGCAACCGGGAAAAATTCTGGACAAAATGTCGATAATAACCTGCTAAACCAATAAAACTGCGTACCTCAGTTATACTCGTAGGTGCTGGCCATTCTTGGATTGCCTTGGTCTTAGAAGGATCAACAGAGATTCCATCTTTAGAGACAATATGGCCAAGAAAATAAATCTCTTGAAGCCATAATTCACACTTACTACACTTCCCATATAATTCACGTCTTCTCAGAGTCTTCAGGATAATGCGCAAGTGATTTTCATGATCTTCATAGCTTTTGGAGTATACCAAGATATCATCAATAAATACCACCAAAAATTCATCAATATATTCCTTGAAAACTCTATTCATCAGATTCATGAATACAGAGGGAGCATTTTTCAATACTAAATGCATTACTATAAAATCGTAATGCCCGTACCTGGTTCAAAATGCTATCTTCAGAATGTATTCCTTCTTCACACACAACTGATGGTATCCAGATCGAAGGTCAATCTTTGAAAAGTATTGAGCTTCATGTATTTGGTCAAATAAATCATCAATGCGAGGTAGGGGATACTTGTTCTTTATTGTTATAGCATTGATCTCCCTGTATTCGATACATAACCTCATAGATCCATCTTTCTTTTTAACAAAAAGAATAGGGGCTCCCCATGGAGAAACACTAGGGCAAATAAATCCCTTATTACTCAATTCCTTTAGTTGTTTCTTTAGTTCAACTAATTCTATAGTTACCATTCTCTAAGGGGACTTCGATATAGGCCTTGATCCAGGAATTAAATCAATGGAAAACTCAACTTCTCATTCTGGAGGATGTCCAGGTAAATCTTCTAGAAACACATCTACATATTCTTTCACAATAGTTACATCCTCTATTTGAACATTCATTTCCTCACCCATAGTCATTTCATTCTCTTCCTCCCCAATAATTGAATTTAGTTGAGCTACTGGGGTGGATCTAGATAAGAATTAGGTGGTGATGATTATTCTCTAAAAATAAGGTGTTCCTTATCATCATCATCAAAAATCGTAACCTCCTTCTTACAATAAATATGCGCATCATGGTCCAAAAGCCAATCCATACAGAGGATTATATCAAACTCACTCATAGGTATGACGATGAGATCAGCAGATAAAGAACATTTATGTGCTCTAATGGGGACTGATTCACAAAACATTGTTGCAATGATACTTCCCTTATGAGTTTTAACTGACTACTCCCTTGTTAAATCAAATTGGAAATATCTAATTTTCCTAGAAAACTAGGAAGATATGAAACAATGCGATGATCCAGAATCAAATAATGCCTTTTCTAAACACGAGGAAACCATTAAATTACCTGCCACCATGTCTTTAGGAGCTTCTACCTCAGCAGTAGTGATAGCATATTCTTGGCATTGATCCCTTGTCCTTTTCTGAGGTAAGTTCCCCTAATTCTTAGGGAAATCATTTTCATAATGTCCCATATCCCTGCAATTTTAGCACTGAACATCGGTATCTTCCTTCTTCCCTTTGCAATCACGAGCTTGGTGTCCTTTTTCACCACACTTGTAAATGACACCCATTCCCTTCAAGCAAGTACCAGGGTGTTTCTTCCCACATTTACCAGAGGATGGATATTCAACCTTTCCCTTCTTCCCATTATTTCCATTCCCATATTGATCAGCAGATCTCTTCTTCTCTTTCTTTTCTTTAAAGTCATATGACATAGAGAATTCTTTCTCTGTCTTGATAGCACATGAGACAATGTATTCGTACGACGAGAAGGATTGTGAGACTAATTCTTGATGGAAAAATGGTTTTAACCCATCAAATAAACGATCAATATTACATCTTGGGTTACATATATAATCTCTAGAATACCTTGATAACATTGTAAACTTAGCCTCATACTTTGCGACTTTCTTATCCTCCTTTTGTCTCAGACTCATAAATTGCCTTTCCATATCTGCTCGATGGTCACGAGGAAATTGTTTTTCTAAAAAATAGATATTTGAACTCCCTCCATTCAATATATGATACTTCATCATCTTCCTTCATGTTTTAATCAATGACCACCATTGATCAGCATCTCTAGTGAGGCGGTAAACTACCATGATAACTTTTTCCCTTTCACTACTTCCCAAATCCTGAAATATTTTCTCTAGGGAACTTATCCATTGCTCCGATACCAATGGCTTTGTAATCCCATTGAATGTTGGTGGTTGTTTCCTCATGAAGCGATCAAACATTGATCCTCCACGCTGTGGATTAGGTTACTTTATACGGGTAAGGTTATTATTCATAACCTAAGTGAGTTGTCCCAGTATGGTGATTAGTTGATCAGTACCAGTTGCATCATCAGCTCCACTATAATTTTCTTGAGTAGGAGGGAAATTCTTACATGGAGTGCATGCATTGATACGGTTTCCATTTTTTCCACTAGGAGCCATTTCTAAAAAATGGCATAAACTAGATCAGTTTATGAATTAAAATACATAATTCCATACTTATAAAACACTTAACATAAATTGAATTATTTATGGATATAATCCATAATCATAAAAATGTTTTCTTTGAGGAATTATATCCTCATAAACCCTTCATAATTATTTGTACGGAAAATGAGAGTTGTCCTAAGCATATCCCCCGGGAGTGTCGTAACCAAGAGTGCAGCAAGGCCCATTGTCGTCCACCAGTTTCCATTCGAGTCTAGCTCATAAGCGGTGTTTTCGGGTTTTACCCCTAGGTACATCTGTGCCAGATCCTCCTCAACCTTCTCGTATCCAGATAGGGATGTATTGCTCAGAAAACTCACAAAATCTCTACAATACCAAAATTCTAGAAAGTTATTCTATACTAATCCTCAAAGTCCATCTTAAATCTATGTTATTTAATCATAGATTATCTAAATCTAGCTTTCATGGTTTGTAATAAACTTCCTCTAATACCAAATGTAACGTCCCGGCCTTAGATACCTAGAGTCGGTGTATTATTACATAACATTGGCATGATCACAAGAATGATCAAGTCTCGAAAGACCGATTAGTGTAGTACCCTTGGAAACACAAGATATATTCATAATGTTTTCATTATATCAATAAGTGAAAATCTAAAACAACATATTGTCTTCATATCCCCTCATACTATCCCTGCAGGTCATTTATAAAATACATATTCACATCCTGGGAAAAATAATACATAGAAAAAGGAGTGAGCTCAATTGCCCAGTAAGGATAACAATATAGCAGAAACATTCATAATTAAGAATAAACATTTAAGGCAATGTATAAATAAAACCAACGACTTTTAAACATGAACTTAAACCTTGTATGGAAAAAATAAAATGAAATAATTCCATTTACTTATTCACATGGATATTCTACTAATCAAATAATCACATGCAATATCAATAACCACTTTCAAAATGATGGAATGCATAATTCCAGACTATCATAACCACATAGCCAAGGCCTCGTGCCAAGACTAAAATAAGATTTTTCCAAGGACTTGTGCCAAGACACTAGTTTGTCACATGAGACCTACCGATGCATCGAGGAGCTATAGCGGGCTCCACCCATCACTTATTAAGTCCAATGCATTCCCCATATGAACAGGTTTAAACATAACATAAAAATTCGTATTAAAACTAGAATATGAAATGTCAATACTTTCTTCATAAACCATTAATGGTATAAAAATAACACATCCACAGTCAAACATATCACAAAACCATAAATATAATATGGAAGTTTTTTATCATAATAAATCAACTCCAAATAAACTTAAAATCCATCAAAGGATGTTGACATAGATTAAATCAAAACTCTTTTTAGAGAAATATCTCATCCTATTTTGAAATCATTTAAGAGTCACATAATTATAAAATAAAACATTTACTTTAAAATTTTCTTATAAGATTGTAAGGGAAGCTTCGAAGATTTTATAACGGTGCAAAATTTCCGCACCCGCCGTATAAGTTAAAAAAACATTCTTAACTTAACTATGTTGAAAAGGTTAAAATCACCTTGTTTGGAAAACGACGAAAATATTCTTTTATAAACCACTTATAAAAGTCAACAAGGGTATAAATGACTTTAACCCATATTCTAGTAAATAGTAAAAAAAATATTTTGAAATACATTTTTAAGAAACATGGATGTGGATGATAAAGAAGTCCCAGTATATTATTACGTATAAACAACCTCAGATAATGAAGATTTTGCGAAATAAACCCTTACCTTGTACTTTTCCTTGGTCAGGGTATGTTAACCTCCTGTATAATGGTGAAATAATTGTTATTAAATTATACAAGAATCATATACATTAATATGATTTCATATTTGATCTTTTAACATTGATTTGTTAATAATATCTTAGTATTATCATTGTTTCGGGTGTTAACTTACTCATTTTATTTTATATGTTTTGTTACATAAGACGAGTTTTTCATGGATTGGTTTTATCTTAATCATATCCATAATGATATCAAGTCCTTATATACTATTTTTAATCATCAAATGAGAATTAGACTTGAATGGATACGATGGAGAATGAATCTCATCGCGTTCATGGAGACGGTAGTTCGTACGTACGCAGGAGCGAGAATATCATCCTTTTGATATTAAAATAATATAAAATTGGATGTTATATCATATATACAGAATAATTATCATGTTATATTTACTATTTACATGAATTACAAATCATTATTATACTCATCCAAATAATAATATATTGAATAAAAATTACACCACGACGTGGAGACGGTAAGCCGTACGTACGAACATATGGTGACATGTCATTCAAAGGATGGATAGAATGCTGAATATAGTTGTACCATATTTATAATAATATTACAGTATATATTAGATACTGGATTCATTATTTTATAATGGGAATAACAAAGAAATATTAAGTGGAAAAAGAAAGTAACTTGAAAAGGGGTGGTGAAATCATTACCTCTTCTTCGGGTTCTTCCTTTTGATTTGATCAAAAGGGCTCCTTAGGATGGATTTATGACTAAAGTAAGGCCTCTAGGATGAATTTAGGGAAGTTGAGAGAGTATTTGGTCAGATATTGGCCGAGCCAAATGGCTTTTAAGGTGTGAATTAATGATAAGGGGGAGTTCCCTTTTATAAGAGGGGTGAGGGGAACCTTTGGAAAAGTTAGAAATATTATTTTATAATAAATTCATATTCGGTTTCTAATGGATACAAAGTAGATTATTTAATGTTTAAGGTGGGGATGGATCGAAAACCACTAAACCAATATAATTTAGACTGGTTTTGGTCATTATATTAACCTTATCTTTAAGTATTAACTCTTAATTTAGACCCCCAAAGTGGTCCATTAATGATACAGCTATCATGATATAAGTTTCTTAGCCGAACCTTAGATTTTTATGAATTTAATTTCAATTAATAATATAATATTTGTTTTAAAAACTCTTTTATGTAAATTTTGACAAAATTCAATAATTCATTTTTGTAAAAATTATAATAGAATGATTAATTCTAATAAAGTTAATTAAATAAATCCTAACATGTCATATTAACCTATAAAATTATTGGTATTTATAAAACGTGTCAAATTACATTTATTTGGGTATTTATAATATCAATTATACTAATTTTTCCTTAATTAGGTAATTACTGCATCACCATTGTGTCAAATATAAATTAAATTATTTAATGTCTAAAAATTATAAATAAGATACCATTATGTGGGAAATCCTTTAATCTTTCTAATGAATATTTATAATCTAATTTATCTTATTTTTAACCCTATATTAAAAATGTTTAATTAAATAAACTTTGATTTTAACTCTTTTAACTCTTCTTTGAATTAAATAATAATAAATGTCTTAATCTAATCCAAGTGGACCTAAATGATAATATTTTATTCCTAAGGTTGTTTTTGGTCGACATACACTTGTCCAATAGAATTAGGACATGTGTTAGGATAATATTAATATCATTTTTACCCTTAATTATCCTATTTACTTTTAACCGTGGTAAATAAAAGTAAAAGGTTACTATTCACAAAAAAATTATTTTCTTCTCAATGAACCACATTTTACTCCTTGATATTAACTGTCTCTCAGATTTTTGAAATTCCACTCACAGAAGTCGTAAAATTATGTTTTATGAAAAATTCAGTTTTTTTAACTACCACTTAGTGGTTTCACTATTCATCAAAAAATGTTGTTTATCAGAAAAATACCAAAAATTCACCGTAGGCTAATTTCGATATTCGCAATCCAAAAATGAAGTCCTTTTTGAAAAATAAAATTTATAAATTTCAAAAAGTGGGTATTACTATTCATAACGGCTAGTTTGATTGGTTGTGGTGTGTTAGAACTCGATGTTGCGTACAACTCACGCTATTAAATTATTCAAAGAGAAGTGTACCGTAGAAGATTGGGGTGTTACATGCTTCCTCATGGGGTGATCCTTTACTTTTGGTCAAGAATAATGAGGTACAAATGCATCATTTCATTTACTATTCTAATATTAGCAAGATTATAATTAATTAAAATTATGTTCACCCCATATCAATGAATTTTTTTATCATCACAGATGAGATCTATACTTTTCAAAGATTCACCTAAAATATTGATATCATCAATTAGGGCTAAAAAAGAAGAATATTTTAAATATAGACTTATGAAAGTGTTATTGAAACTATGAGTATATATTAATTCCAGTTATATTGAATAATTCCCTATCTTTCTTTATAGAACTAATTAATAGATTCTTTAGAGACTACCCAGATAATTTTGGTGTTGACTCCAGAGATGATATTCATATTTATTAAATTAGTAAATAAGTACATGAGGATCATTTATGAATTGTGTTGAACACATAAATAATGGACAAACTATATTCCATATTTATAAAGTGAAGATTTTTGTGGTAAAAGTTATAACTCTTAGGTCTTTTAATCACTGGCAT
Source organism: Viscum album (assembly GCA_963277665.1). Classification (NCBI taxonomy): domain Eukaryota; kingdom Viridiplantae; phylum Streptophyta; class Magnoliopsida; order Santalales; family Viscaceae; genus Viscum; species Viscum album. The sequence goes on from OY728146.1 coordinate 1,792,340,262, forward strand.
GGGCATATAAATATATATATATCCTTCAAAGATTATAATTAAAAAGAAATGGACAGGACATGAAATAGTAACAGAGTTAGTAGTATTATCAAGTTATATGGATACTATATATTCTTTCTTAATCATTTATCGTGGCTATAAATCTACTAACTATGTTATCCAAGATGGGAGTAAAGTTCTTTTAGATGATGGAATGCAAAGAATGTTTCATGGAACTAAATAATATGTTCATCATTACACCTTTAAAGATATTACACTACAGTGAGGAATGGTTTTTAATGTATAATAATGCTTTAAAAAGTTATAAGCATGTTTTATCAGGAGAAAATGATACAGAAATTTCATATGACTCATCTCAAATAAAGAATCATTTTAAAAATTACACGACCCATGATTTGGTATTGGAAAATGTAATATTTTCATTACTTGTATAGAGAAATTTCTAATATAGGGAGTAGTATGAAATATATAATTATAAAAGGATCATAAAATATATTATCACATATAATTATTTTAATATATTTTAGAAGTATATTTTTGAATTGATAAAATATTATGACAGATAAATACATTACCATTTGGGGAAGGAAAACAATGCAGCTAAAGCTTTTAGTAAGAAATGTCATGATACTCTAAACATGAAGAGGATTAAAAATGCACAATAATCATGGAATTCAAGCAGATTCATCTTTAATTCCTAATGAAGAGTTATTAATTCTATCTTTCCTTAGTGAATTATCAATTTTTGATTCATGTAATGATCAATGAATTCTATAAAGATGATGTATAAAAAACAGAAATGGTATAAAATATTTTGGATTTTGAATTTGATATGAATGGAGTTGTGTGTCTTAGAACTATGATATGTGTATCATCAATACAAAATATTAATAGGGAAATTTTTAATGATGCACATAGATCATCTTTCCCTATTCATTAGAGAAGTATGAAGATGTATATAGACATAAATCAAAATTATGGTGGAATATCATGAAGTGATAGATTGTGGAATATTTATCAGGATTCTTGGTATTCCATCTTGTTTTTTCTAAATGATAAAATACTAAATGTTTTTTATCTATAACATATATATTTATAAAAATATGAAAACATTACCATATATTTCATTATAAGACTCACCAAAATGTATAATGACCAGAATTTTATCTAGACTTTAGTCAATTTTCTTACTAAGTATTCATATATAATTTCCATAAAATAATATTTCTATCATGACAAACTCACTTGGATATATATATATATAAGAGAAGTTATATGGTTTAGTGTAATACCACTATCTATAGTTTTTGGCCAAGATATAAGGTTTACCTAGAGGTTCTTCAAAAGTATTTAGAATGAATTAAAGATATAGATGAGTTTCAACACTACATATCACCTTGAATCTTTCATGACCATCATAAAACTTTTGGAAATCTTGAGATCATGTGAAATAACATTTAAAGTATTTTGGGATGAAGACCTCCCCTAGTTGATTCCTCATATAAAAATAGTTTCCATTCAATCATTTAGATTGCAACACATGAGGCTCTATATTGGAATATATGAAGGACTCCAACATGTTGGAATAAATTTGAATAAAGGAATATAATTGGTCCAAACCGTGTTCAATAAAATATATAGAATGTTAAAACATTTTATAGTGAAAGAAATTAGAAAAAAAATTGATAGAAGAGTTATATTGATAACTATCAATGAGATCTAGTGTTCGAATTTGGTTATTTGGCATTCCTTCATATATCCCATTAGAAGTGTGTTATGAGATTTTGGAGGAAATTGTTGTTCATCCCAAAGAATATTAGTCCCTTAGATATCCTTGATCATGTAAGGGTTGTGTCTTACTAGACTATACTCACACCAGACCTCTCTTCATTACTCAATGTGTTTTCTGGATGAAATTTAATAATTTAAAGCTAAATCATTCCCATGTTCTATGATTATAAGTTCAAAAGTTGGAACATGATTACTCATACGTGAAACAAAAAATGGAGATACAATATCATAGATATAATGTGATGTGGAACAAGGCCTCTCATATGGTGAGTTTCCTATAGAGTAATCATAAGTTTTAGGAGTGCACATGGGAACCCAAGTATATAATGAAAAAAATATAGTAACTTGTTTTCTTCTATGTAATAATATTTTTAGGAAAAAATTCTATTAAGGGGAATAGAATATAACGATGTGAGTTTTAGAAAAATATTACTCCTTAAACAAATACTATATTAGATATACTTCTCCATATATAACACTGAACCCTAACAAACCATTACTGATTTTATTAAAATATATTTTGACCAATGTATGGATGTCTTGGAATTTTTAGGTACCAAATATTATAACCATCTTATGAAATAAAGGTACATTATAACACTATTTAAATAATTTGGGTTGAGTAGCTATTAAACTACTTTTCCCTTAAAATTTTTTATATGAACTTGAATTTTTTTAATCTTAATATATTTACTATTAAAATTAATTTTATAAGTATAGTTAATATACTAAAAATGATTTTCGATAAAAACAATTTTTTCATAATATTATCTGATTTTATTTTAATGTCATATATAAAAATTTTATAATTTATCTTACAAAAAATTTATAAAATCAATTTTTTAATTGATCGTAAAAACTTTAACTTATTGTTAGTTTTTGAGATTTTACTTATAAAAATTGATTTTTAGGTTAATAGTGTGATATACACTTTTTACAAATACCATGATTTTGTGTCATTATTAGTTTATAAGAAAGGCAGTTAAATAAATTAAACTTTTTTTATATAAAATATAATAATTTTAAAATTTATATCATAAATATTGAAAATCTTAATTCTATTTTACAAACCTATATTTATGGTTTTAGAAATTATGTAATATTTTTTAATGAAATTATTTTAATTACATTAAAATATTATTATTTTAAAATTTATTTTTACCCAATTTATATTTTGAAAAAATCAAAAATGAATTTTAAATTTGGGATAAATAGTTCAATATTAAAATATATGTACAATTTTATTTTTTACGAATAATGGATAAGTTATCTAGGTAAAAACTAGTTACCATTGTTAAATATAAAATGATAAATGTAAAAAAATATAAGAGTAAATGATCTCAAAAATGTTTAAAACATATGTATAAATGTTTTTTAGAGGTATTTACCAACTTTATTACATTTAAACTCCGTTATTTAAAAATTTTGAATCCACCTTTTGTGAGAGTGAACTCCAAATGTTAATAATTTTTTTGTATTTACAAAAAATTTCATATCTTTACACATATAAAAGAAGAACTCAATTCAACATTTCCCACCCAACACATCCCACTTATTTCAGACCAATATCTAAACAACCATATCATAAACATTCTTATATCCCATTAATATGTTCTAGGATTCTCAAATTATCATCCCTCAAACACATAACCCCCTTTTCAAATGAAATAATCCATGAAGTGAGATATAAATTTCTTACCGCCCCTCTCTCATTACTATTTATTTATGTTCAATTTATCTACATAAAACTTCATTAAACCTTATCAAAATTATTAAATAATTATATTTAGTTTATTTTTATATAATTTAAAGTATTTTATTATCATTATCCACCTTTATTTCTTTCTTTAAGAAAAGCGACAATGTGAATCGTGAATATGTGTCGACTACTGCCTAAACAAAAAAAACATGTTTTGTTTTCCTTCACCACCTAAAAATTTTGGTAAAATGGGAATTAATAGAATAATTTTTCTATATATCATATTTCACATCCTTAAATGATAAACCATATTACTTATTTCATCCTCCCTCCATGAAATGAAATAATCATCCACATGTGCGTGGGGTCCACCGCCTCTATGAAACGATATATTTCATTTATCATTAAAAATTGAATTTATTGTTTTAGATTATATTTTAGGAGTATATATGATATATATAATTAATATATATACTTAATATTGTTATTTGTGTATATCATAAAATTTAAAGATTTTTATAAGGTAATCAATCGATATCGGCAAATCAACTAAAACAAATTCAACATCGATTTAATCTTCACAAAATGAGTAAAAAAATAACATGGGATGGAATTTGAAAATTATAGGTATTTATAAAAATTAAATTCTAGTAGATTTAGTTATTTTTTAATTATTAAATTTGGGGTAATAAGAAATATCGACACCATTTTTATTAACCTAGTTCAAATGGATCAAGACTATTAACACCCGATGTTGAAAATAGATTATAAAAATATAAAACATGAATATAATTATTATTAATAAAGAATATAAATTATAAAATATGTGAATAAGGTTATAAAATAGGTAATTATTATTTTTATCATTATTATATATTATTTTAAACAACTTTTTTTGAAATCTAGGTTATTGTTAAGGGACTTCATAACTCAAAATCCTTTCCTGGAGTTATAAATTTTTTATTGAACATTATTCATATAATAATTTTAATTTTCAATAATTTTCACTCTTTAATTTCTAGGAAAACATTTTTTGTATCCAAATCCATTTCTATGGAAGGTTTTCATGTCACTTTTTTGAAAAAATATACTTCTTGAAAATGTACTCATAACAATGGCTTTTACATTGATGAATACAAATTTTTTTGAAGAATTATTTTTCATGATTTATTTTTAATTTTACTCACGATATTAAAAATGGCATAACCCCAATGGAGTTTTTCTATATTTTTTACAGATATTTTATTTTGTTATGTAATATTTTTGTGATCAAAGTTTCTTTATCAAATGTTTTAACTCGTGATGTTACATTATACAATTTGTAATTTTTTTAAACCCATTTATTTCATTATTTTATTTATAAAATAAAGTGATTTTTATTTGTATTTTATTATGACACAAATATTATTTCAATGTGTTCTTTATGATGTGAAAATTTAATTATTTTTAAGTGAAACAGATAATTATGGTTGAATGATAAGTAAAATCATATATCTCACTCCAATGCATTGATTAATAATTTATCTCACATTGGAAAAGTATTCATGACAAAATTTTAGTTTTTAATAATCATAGGAACAAATATCATGGATCATGAATGTAATGTTTTTATATTATAATGTTTGTTCAATATTTAAACCTTGTAGTTTATTAGGATAGTATTCTACCTAATTTAATGTTAATGTTGAATATTTTAATCCATGTTTTGGATTTTATGTTTTATTTTTAACCTTTGTGATTTTTTTTTCTCATTCCATGTGCCTTAATTATCACATATGTCTTATAATTATTAATCATGATGTTATGTTACTTCCCCTATGATAATGTTTTTTACTTATGCATATGAACTCATCAGGGATGAAATGTTAATTATCCCCTTACTGAGTGTTTGATATCACCCCATTATTATGTTTTTATTCTATAGGTTTTGAGGATGATACTTTCTGATAAAATGTTTAGAAGATGGACTATTATGGTTCTATTATGGATAAATGATCTAGAGTTTTGTAAAATAATATTTTTATATAAATATTCTCTAAAGACGATGAACATGTTGGCCCTAGGGATTTTATTATTTGTGAAATATAATTTTTTAAATTATATATAACATTTGAATATTAAGGAAGGTTTATCTTGGGTCACCACAAGATATCCTTTAATTACCAATCCATTGGATAGATTAGTTGATGAATTTTCATCTTCATTGAAGTGTTTGATGAATAACACTCAAATATTAAGGAATATATGGCATTATCGTGGACACTCTTCATTCATTGAATAAAATAAATCCCCATCCATATGAAGGGTTGTTTTTTATTGTTGTACTAGTTTGATCATCTACATATTATTATTGAAGATCACTCATTTCATGTAAATATTTTACAATATATCATATTATTGATTCCTTGTTTTTCACACCATAAAGGTGTTAAAATAACATCTATTTTTGGGAGTCCTCATGATACGATCATAGATCCACTAGCTGATATATTACTAATATTGGCATGGGACCTACATTTTTTGGTCATGTTATCACCATTAAACATTACTTAATTCATAAAAATGATATAGGTTTTTTATTGAAATTACATGTGTGCACTATTTTTTACTCCTATGGTGTTCATAATTTTTTATGTAGATTTTGACTCTATTGATGGTATATAGGTATGTGCCCAACATTCACGGGCTACTCAGTGTCATACAATAATGCACTTATAACCATCACTTTAAAACTGTATTTATCATGTAATCTATTTTTTAATAATTTATCAAAAGTTATTTATAATTTATTATATATTTCAATATAAATGAGTACAATAAAAATTTACACACTCTCCTCAATGGGTTTGGGAAAACTGACGAAAATATGGGACATAGAGGATATAGTGTTATATTGAACTTGTATAAGGATAAAATGTTAATCTAGAATTGCAATATTTGAGGACCTAATAGTTAGAATGTGTTACTAAAACCATGGGGACGTTTTAAAAAGGAGGGAAAATTATTTCACTTTGGAAATCCTTCTCACTAGAGGATGTATTTTTCAAAATACCTAAGGGTTTACAAGAAACATTATGGGGATTACATGACTGGTGTTAATGATATAAAAATAAATAATTTATTTATGAAGGATATATGATAATTGATATATAGAAATAATTGATAGGAATATTAATATAATTTTACAATCAAGTTTGAAATGGTGAATTGAGATTGAATACAAAATTTAAGTGATAAAGAGAAGGTTTCTTAAATTATGGAGTAAAATGAAAATGATTATTTAAAATCATAAATTAATCTAAATGAATAATTTGTGTTGAATAACATGATATTTTTCATTTTATGATATGAAATTGGTTTTAAATAAATATATGTTTTATTAAAATGATATGGTCTATTTTTATACACATGGTTTTTATTGATAAAATTACATAGCATGATTTGAATATAGCATATGGATAAAGCTATTTATTTCGGATAAAATATATTATCCATGTTATGTGTTAAAATACAATGGAAGAGTTTCCCACCATATTGTAATGTATATTTTATTGAATAATGTATTCTTTCAGAATATTACTCCAAACACAAGTAAGCTTATATAAGATATGGTTTTTAATTGTTGTTTTATTAAATATTATCTGAAATAATGTAAGTGGTGTATATTCATATAAACTTTATTGTTCATTAGAAATATATTTTTGAAAACAATTAGTTCTTAATAGGCTATTTTGAGTATACATGGGCTTGGATATTTTCGTAGTATATAATATAAATGATTATAAAATCAAAATTCAATGTGAAATTCACCTTATATCCTAAATGAGTTTATGATATTTTTTTATAAAATGATCTTAATATAATTAATTGCATTTAAATTTCCCACTAAATGATCTCAAATAAATCATTGAATGGAAATGATCCAATGTAATGATAAAATAAGAATGTGTTATAATTAATTTGACAAAAAATGTTTTAAACATCATAACATTTAATTTTTTTAAGTAAATATCTTTTAATATTATGTTTAATGAATTTAACACTAGAATTATGAATCCTAATGTAACTATTATTCTAATTATAATTTATCACATATCATTCCCATTGAAAGAGTTTAATGAGAATATTTATCATATTGTCACATTGAGATGTGGTTTGAATTACATTATGATATATTATGCCTAAAACATAAAAGATATTGATGACATAAGGCCACTATGATGGCCTACCTTGTATGATATAGTTAAAAATATTGTGTATAGTTTTTATTACTATTGAAGTAGTTTAAAAATGTCTAAACCTCATCATGCTAAAAAAATTATATCCACTTTATCATTCTTTAATATAGGTTCCATATATTACAAGAAGTGAAATTATAATAGGCCCCTGAATATAAAACTTTTATTCATCCATATTTTATGGTCATCATGTGGTATTAATGAGTTTTTATTACATGTCAAGATTTGAATGAAACTGGTTTTTTATAGAAACATAAATATCACTCACGAGGTATAAATATATTTTTTATTTAATGACCAATGACATATACCATATGGAGTGTCACACACAGTTTATTTGGTATACCAATGGTTCATGTGTCATATTGAATCCTCATTTCATGAGATTGAATATATATATATGTATCATTACAATCATTATAATTCATCGACATCCATAAACTATAATTATGTTTGAGCTAATCAGTTGGTGGTTGGATGAGTTTTAAATGATTTAATTCATTAGGGTTTAAACAAGATGGTATTTTTATTCTTGTATTATGATTATAATGTCTAAGACCATGATTGAGATAATGTAAGACAGTTTATAGATATTCCTAGAAAAGTAGCATCATGTGTGATTCTCTATTTAAGTGAGGGGTATGTGATATTATCATACATTTGGATGAAGAAATTGATATTTGATTATCTTTATTGTTGTTTTATACTCATAGAATCATTAATGTATGGATGGGTTAAATGAAAAATTAAATTAACAATGTCACATGGCAACTAAATGTCTTGGAAAAAATATTATATGATAATGAAAATTTTATATGATACTGATGGTGGAAACATATATAGAAAAAATGTGTTCGATGCAGACCATAAAAGTCCCTTTTGTAGCTTGAGTAATAATTATGTTTTGATAGTAATCTGTATTTTTATACAATTATGGATTTTAAATTCATAATTATTTTTTATTCTATAAAGGCTTATGGAATCAGACATTATCGCATTGTGAATGATTATTTGGTAATGTTGATTTTTTTTTGTATAAAACATTGATAGCTACTACAGAAGTGTATTAGAAGATATCTAAAATAAATTTTGAATAGATTTTCATATCTTGTTCTATTAAAGGTGTTTTTAATAATATCCAAAAAAAATTAATGATTTCTTTATTTCTTACATATATTATGATATTAGTGTAATGTACATAATCTTAGTGACACTTTAATGAAAATGTAATATTAAAAGAGATATTTATTAAATCTAAAAATAATATGTGGTGGTCATAACCACATCATGGTTTATAACGAATTAAACCATATCACATTAAAGGCAAATACATCATGGTGTTGTGGACGATGATACATTTATCATACAATAATTATTTTTTATTTCTATTTTATCCTATTTTAATATATCATGATTTGTGGAAGCATCATTCCATAATATTTCAAGTAGTTTTAATAATAGTTGATGAAATTTTTCCAGAGTCAAATATTTCTTCTTGAATAGTGCAATGTTAAAAATTATTTATAAGGTGTCTAATAGTTCAAAAAAATTAGAATTTATAGAATGATTGAATATTGAATTTATATGAAATTTTCAATTATATAGAGCTTTTAAAAAGTGTTTATAAATCCAATATGAGAATATTTTAACCATGTAATGGTGTATAATATCTCATCTAGGGAAAATACATGAATTAAATCTATTTTTATATGTTTATCTGTAATTGTGGTTCTCATTAACAATGAGGAATAGGGGATCCTTCTGTTTATTATGAGATTCATATAACCCTATTGATACCTTAAGAAGAAAGATTATTTTGGATAATTATTAGTGGTCTTCATCAACCATTATTAATAAGGATGAGGTCCTACATTCTATATAGTTAAGTTATTTCATTCATTTATGATTATTTTAGTTCATATAAATGGATATATTAAGTGTAAAAATTGTTATAGTTGTTATTTTCCACTATGTTTGGGAAAGGATTTTCCCCATTAAAACCAAAAATAATAATTTTTTTATCTAGTTAATACATAGATATATGGGATTAAGTTATGAATTTAATCACATTATTAATTTATTATTGTTTCATTTTTAAATAATTCTATTTGAACAATGTTTTTTAAATAAAGAGGAAGTTGTTGGAATTATATGGATTAGATTTTATATTACATGTTGAATTAAATAGGTGTTGTATCTGGAATATATAAATAATTTGTTATTTCAAATAAAATAATTTCATATTGGAGTTCAAAAGTTATTTTGATGTTATATGATGAGATATTTTAATGGATGTTATATTATAATATAATGATCATATTTGTTATTATGGGGTTTTTTACAGCTAGTGACGCCTATCAATTCCATCTCTTGTTGAGTTGAATAGTTTGGTTGTGGTTTGGCATTTCTTCCACATTAATGCTTTCATTTGTTTTGTTTGATTTCTCAGTTAATCTTCAAGCACCTTGTGCTACTTTTATGACCTGATGGATCCAGATAAAATGGTTCATGGTTTACGAAAAGGTAACATCACTATGGTTATGAATGACCTATCTAAAATCTTCTCCTCCATTCCATTCCTTCTCATCAAAATTGGTCTTCTAGGTGCATTGGTTATTTTCAAGGTTATAGGATGGTGATGTTTGAGTTACTGTGGGATTTTCATAAAGAGTGACTAGGATGTCGGTGTCCATTTTGGTCTTGTTTTGGTGAATCTAGTATTCATTTTTTCAACGAGTTTAAGTTTTATTGTTTCATGCCCACTACTATTGATCCTGTATGGAAGGGATGTTTCATTTCTATTTTTATTTCTCTCAAAAGAGATGGTGGTTTTCTGTGGATGAGTTTCCAATATGTTAATGACTCATTTAAATGATGTCATTAATTTTTTCTAAGTCATCGTTAGTGACATAGTTGAGATGATGATGGTGGTGATTTTTTGTGGGGTTTTTTTCCCGAGTATCTCATATGATGACATGTGCTATTTTTGAAAAAAATTAAATTTTCATATGTCGATTTTACAATTTTCTTGAATATCCTTGTTTTTGTATTTTTTTTATGGTGTAATTTGTTTTTGGCACGGATTTTTTAGGTTCACACCTCATCCATAAAGGTGGATTTATTATAAAGATAAAAAAAATTATTTGGAGGAGGAATTTTGTATTGTATATTTATCTGTAGACCTCTCATGTTGCTCATATGGCATATTTTATTCTGAAAAAATATATTTTAATCCAGTAATATATTTATTTATGATATGTTTTATTCCATGTGGATATTATATTTCATTACAGGAATATTTAATGGGATGTGGTTTTGAATGTATCCCATTATATTAATATAATTTTTATAACGATTATATATATGTGATACTTATTGTTTTGGTCATGTGTGATTATGGTGATAAGTATAATAAAGGATAGACCTATGTGTGGACTTTAATATTTATTTTTCAATTTAATTCAAGGAATATTGAGTATTATTCATCAACGATGATAGAGGGATTCCCAATGCGGAACATATGGGGTATAGTGGGATATTTACCCCTAATTTTATAATTTCGGAATTTTTAAGATCTCTTTGGAGATATGTCAAGCCTTACTTTCTTGATATACTTGGTTGGTAGTTAGAGGAGGATTTTCATTTCTATTTTATAAGTAACCTATTCTCAATAGATTAGTATTCCTCTTTTTTTGTATTTCAATATCTTTCAAGGCATCTTTTTAGTTAAGAATGTGTTACATGAGTTTTTAGGGGGGGAGGATATGGGGTGGTACATAGGTGATGGGAAACTTTTTTTGGAAATGGCATAAAATATTATAAATGAAATTTCCTTATGAATTTATTTTTAAGTAATTTATTAATTGAAAATAAATTCACTAGATTTTATTTATTTTTTCAACCATTATAAAATATATACCAAATTTTTCTTCTGAGATTAAAAGATCATTAACCATTATAACCATTGTTAAAATATTTGTACTGTAATTACTATAAATATTAGTATATATTAAGGTTTATAAAAAATTATAATTTACACAAATGAATGAAATGATGGAATCGACCATTTTGATCATATCCTATGACACCCATTTATCAGAGCTTCGAAGGTATATGGAATCACTAGTTTTTAGATAATGAACCAACCCATGTCAAGTAGAAAATCCACCAAAATCATCAAAGAATGCAATATAGGTAAAAAAACAAACTTGTCTTTAATATATGAAAAACCATACATATAACCATGTTACAAGGAGTAAACATATTAGATACCATTAAGGAATAAAATCCATGAAAAAAGAAAAAACCCAAAAAGTATTTCAAAACCCCACACATCTGAAAGTCTCCACCAAAACAACCTGAACAGAAGGAAATAGAAACTAGAGAAATCAAAATGCTATGATATGATCTTCCTTTTACCTGAATACTACAATAAAACATCTACAAATTCCCAAATGTAAAAGTAGGTTTTGACCCAAATCTCGGTAGGATACCAAAATAATTTCTATATAAATTCTAATATCAAGATTACAACAATTATAGATTTTAAAATAGAAATGTTTTAAAAATCATTTATAAAAATTAAATATAGTTTTAAATCATTTTCTACATGGGTTTTCATACAAGCCTTTCATATTCTCAAATTAGAAATATAAAAAGTAGAAGTGATAAAACATGAAAGAATACCCATTCATCAAGAGGTAAATAGCTAAACAAATATACATGAAACATCCTCTCATGTGAAGCTATGTGATATAAAATCATAAAAATACATATGAACAACAATACATTACCAAAACAATCATGTGATAAATAAACATAAATGAAAAATCCCCTAACATTGGGGCATTAGTGTAACACCCCGAGATTTTATGAAAAATATTTTTTTAATTTTATTGATGTCTTATGTTGTATGATACACCAAAAGGAGCTTGAACTACATAGATCCCTGACTTGGCTTTCATTACACACAATTGCGACCTTCCACGATAGCGTGTGTATTATGCAATACCTAGTTTCACTAAATGAGATATTATTATATTATTATGAACTTGCTATTATGAAAAGTAATACCCACATTTTGAAATTTTATAAATTTTATCATTAAAAACGGACTTCATTTTTGGATTCGGAATATCGAAATAAGCCTAGGGTGAAATTTTGGTATTTTTCGGAAAACATTCATATTCTGATGAATAGTGAAAATTACTAACTTTTAATTAAAAACAACATTTTTAATCGAAATAATTATTAGTGATAAATTTTTAATTTGAGTGGTTTAAAGTATATTTAGAATAAACTTTTAAAATTTAATAAAATGTTGGTCATTGGATGTAATTTAACATTTAAACCAGTTATAAACAAGTGTTAATCTTTTGATAGTTATTATCTCTTAAAAACACATTATTTGTTTTGACGCAGGGAATTAATTTTTAAATTATTTATTGTAACTGAGGTGTTTTGAATTTGATAAAATAGATATCATTTTTGAATTCATAATATCAAATATATCTTAGGCCTAATTTTTGGTATTTTTCTGGAAACTTTCATTTTTTGATGAATAGTGAAACCACTAAGGGGTAGTTAAAAAAACTGAATTTTTCATAAAACTTAATTTTACCACTTCTGTGAGTGGAATTTAGAAAATCCAAGAGAAATGGTTAATATCAAGGACTAAAATGTGGTTCAATGAGATGAAAATAATTTTTGGTGAATAGTAATTTTTTACTTTTTTTTACCACGGTTAAAAGTAAATAGGTTAATTAAGGGTAAAAGTGTTATTATTATTACACTAACACATGTCGTAATTCTATTGGATAAGTGTAATTATACCAAAAACAACCTTAGGAATAAAATATGACCATTTAGGCCCACTTGGATTAGATTAGGACATTTATTATCAATTTATTTAAAGAAGGGTTAAAATAGTTAAAATCAAAGTTTAATAACTAAATCATTTTTAATATAGAGTTATACATACGATAAATTCAACTATAAATTTTCATTATAAATCTAAAAATATTTCCAACATAATGGTATTTTATTTGTAATTTTTAGACTTAAAATAATGTAATTTATGTACGATATAATGATGATGCAGTAATTATCCTATTAATGAAATATTGACATAATTGATGTTATAAAAACCCAAATAAATGTAATTTGAGACATTTTATGAATTAGAATAATTTTCAATGTTAATATGACATGTTAGTATTGATTTAATTAATTTTTTTCGAACTAATCATTCTGTTATGATTTTCAAAAAAATCAATTACCAAATAGTGTCAAAATTGACATAAAATAGTTTTTAAAACAAATATTATATTATTAATTGTTATTATATTCCTAAATATCTGAGGTTCGGCCAAGATACTTATATCATGATAGGTGTATCATTAATGGACCACTTGGGGGTCTCTTGGAGGTATATGGTAATTTTATTAACTATATCATATAAAAATACAAAGTTACATGGTAAAAGTCAATCTAATTAATTAAGAGTTAAAACTAAAAGATAAGGTTAATATAATGACCTAAACTTGTCTAAATTCTTTTCGATGAGAGTATTTCAACCCATCCCCACCTTATCTTAGAAATATATCAATTTGGAGCTATTAAAAACCGAATTTGACATTATAATAAAATAATATTTTTAGTTATTCCAAAGGTTCCCCTCTCCTCCCTTATAAAAGGGCACCTCCTCCCTCTATTACTCACACCACTTTGAGCCTTCAAGCTCGGCCAACCCCTGCCAAATTCTCTTCTCCACTTCCCTAGAAACATCTTATAGGTCCTGGTATTCTTAAAAGACCATGTTTAGCGCCCTAAGAGGAGGTCTCAAAGAGTCACTTCAAAGAAGAGTTAATGTCCATTACCGATTCTTTCAACTTTATTTCTTCTTCCACTTCTTCTTTTTTAGTTGTTTCATTATGAGGTGATAAAATCAGTATCAATAAAATACTGATATGTTATTATAAGTATGAAACAACCATATTTCACCATCTATCCATCCAACGGAAAATGAAATCACCGCGCATGTGTACGTACGGAATACTGTCTCCATGCCGTGGTGTAATCTATTTTCCACCATCACCTTACATGGATTGGTATAATGGGGAATGTAATGAATATCTATGATTACTGTAAAGTGATATTGATTTTTTAATATTATACATACACTTTAATACAATTCCACGATCTTGGGAATGATATCATCGCTCGTGCGTACGTACGTACGGCCTACCGTCTCCATGAACGGTGTATTTCATTCCTTTTATCGATCTATAATATATATTTGTATGATGAATATATATTATATATAAATAATTTTTTACATTATGGAATTATGTAAATCAGGATATAAGTAATAATATCAAGAACGACATGTCGAAACGCATACGATAAATAAAATGATTTTACCCAAAATGCTGCTTTAACATGGAATTTACAAAAGAACGGGTAATATAAAGATATAAGTGAAACATATATGATATCGTGACAATGAATATGATTCTGTAATAAGTCAATGACATTATTTACATCATTATACCGTAGGTTAGGATACGTATGAAGCATATCGGACCTAAGGTAAGGGATAATTTTGCAAATCTCATTTTTTATCCGAGATTGCTTATACGTAAGTATTTACTGGGGTTATTGTTATCATCCATGTCCATGTTTTGTAAAAGTGTTTTTATGTATGTTTAATGTCATTTTTACCCATTTTGACTTTTAATACATGGTTTGTATGGAATCTTTCTTTTGTTTACGTTACAAGGTACTTTTTGACTTTTCCGACAAAAGTATGTGAAGAATGTTTTTTTAACGTATACGGCATGAAAAGATTTTTACAGTTTTATAAAGCCATATTTTCATGAAGCTTCCTCCAAAATATTTCATGACTATTTTAAACAAAATATTTTTCATTTAAAATTTCATGACATTTTGTGAAAAGAAATTGATTTTGAAAAAGAAAAGATATTTTCCTCAAGAATTCATTTCAAGTGTTTTATCAAAACCATTTTCCATCTAAGATGGAATTATTTCATATGTGTATGTTTCAAGTATAAATTATCTATGATTTACATGGTCTCACATTTCTCATTATGAAATGATATCCATTTCTTTTATATGGATTATGTGATGATGGGATGATGTTTATGAAACCCATTTTATTTGTTGGGTTATTATGAATGATTTATGTTTATTTTGTGGCACAAGTAAGAATGATTTCATTATTAAATGGGTGGGACCTATATATCCCTCCAATTAATTGGGTAAAGATTTTATATCTCATGAGATACACATGGCTGGAATGGTAAGTTAATCCAGTTCAGTATTACAGGACTGGAACGAGAAGTGAACTCGTTTTAGAAAGGGACTTTGTCCACTAAGATGGTCTTGGCAGAAATGCCATGGCTAATATTTAAATCACTACATGTTCTTAATGGATGCCGCAGTTACATGTTTTATTCCCATGCTATTTTATCATAATTTATGTTCCATTATGATCTATGTATTACGTACTTCCACAATTTATGACTTTGCTCAAGGTTTTAATGTTTAGATTTCATGTTCATGTTTTTTCTTTCAAATGTTTATGGATTGTTTTATTATATCTATGTTTTACCTTAATGAGCATTTGATGTCACCATTTTTATGTTTTATTTTCCCCAAGAAATAAAGAAAGGTTTTAGGTAAGGAAACGAAAAAGGGAAGATCGTTATGGGAGATTTTGAAGATCTTTCAACAGGATTAGATGTTTATATTCCGAGTTTCCAAAGACACTAAAATATTACGATCCTTGTGTGTCTGTTTTTGTTATGTATTAAGTATTCCTCAAAAGTAATGTATTGTCCATGTACATCAATCTTCGGGTCTCTACATTTAGCCTATGGGATATTTCATACAAAACTCTAAATGTCCTAAACATTCATAATTTTAGATCAAGCTACAATCAATTATGTTGAGTTGATATCCCAAAAGGTTACCACCTATTGGTTCCATACACACACTAAGACCACCTATTTTTCCTTCCTAATGTACACAAGGTTCCCAATTTGAAATTTTTACCAAATCTATTTCTAACCCATTCTCATAATTTTATAAAATATTCTCAATTCCAAGTCTATCTAATTTTGGAGTTTGAAAATAAACTTCTAAATATATAATATACATTTTAATATAAAACCCCTTTTTGAAAACATTTTCCTTACCAAGAAAACCTTTAAACCATATATAACTTATATGAAATGAAAAACCCAAAAACAATGTTTCAAGAACTACATGAAATTAATCAATTATATATAATCACCTGCCTCAACATGGTAGAAACCAAGCTACCTTCAACAATGGTGATCAGAAACCAAGATAAAGGATTTTAAAGGAAAAGGTGTATCAAGAAACTGAAAATGATAGATATAAAACTCTATATAATCACTAATTTTAATATATCGACAACAAAATTCATATTCATGGCCAAAACCAATGAAGAGACATAAGGATTAAATCCTCACAAAGTGTACAAAAAACCAAAATAATGATCTATCATTGAATAAAGAGATTTGGAAGGGAAGAAGTCACCCAGAATCACCGAGCAAGAGATCAGGTTGTGATAGGGAGGCTATTAAGTGGATGAATGAATAAAAAACACATAAGGTTCCCTAAAAATAACTACTAATTATAATTACATAGAGTGTAATACCAAAAAATGTTGTGTAATATATGAATACTATAATCAATGAAAAATGCATCTCTTTTTTATTAAAAACTTGATTTTTTCCATTACATGATTCACACCCTTTAAATTTTGTGTAAAACTATAACTGCTACTGCAAGTCATTTTTTTCATTTTAAAAACTAGATTATGGGTTTCTGGTACCCATACTATAGTAATCAGGTACCAGAAATCACACAGTTTGAAATTCAAAATTCAAAAACACCGCCATAATTTCCTTGAGCCTGACACCTCGAGCTGCGAGCCTGCAGGAGGTCTAACATGCCATGATCTTCAGACAAATCCACTCCACTGGAACGACGACGAGCATCACCGACATCCGTCATCACCTTCAACTTCAACTCCAGCAAGAGTCTGTCGTTGCCATCGCAAATCAAGTTCCACAAAAAACATCTCCTGCACCACAGACAATTGCAAAACTAGAAATTCAAATGCAACTGATGTGCATCACGAATCAAATCCACTAGAAAACAAGAATATTGCAGCGATTCACAAACAACGCAGAACCAACAAGAAAGAAACCAAGAGAAATTTCAAAGCCTCCAACCCACTGGGAAATGCCCCATAAGACCCTCAAACCACTAAACCACCGTGGGCCAAGAGACGACCATCAAATGCTAAGAAACTCACCACAGGACCAACGAGCTGCCGAGAACAATACCTAGAGCGCTCTAAAGAGTATGTCGGTGACAAGGCGAAACATCACAACCTGGTCTTAACATTACCATTAAAGCTATCCTCACAATTTTTTTTGTAATTAATCATCCAATGAAACGAAAAATTAATCATTAAAGAAAACCTGGAAGAAATTTAATGGGGATTTACAATCTTGCCATCATAAATGAATTATTCCACCAAAAATCCCACAAGAATCTAGATTTGAAATAAAATAATTATACTACTACCTCATCAATGACTCCTGCTCCCATGCCTCGTGGATATCATATCTTTACAAAATTAATACCCATAACTCAGAGATCAATTTACCATGTAGTACCTTATCATGTTGATCCATAATCTGTTCTAGTTTCTAACCCAAAGAGGTATCGAGGTCAAGTTCAAAATCCTCACATCTGATCACATGGGAGGGATCTAGAAAAAACCTCTTCAACTAAGAAACATAAAACATTCCATGTATATCATTTATTCCATTTGTAAAGACTAATTGATTGGTTATGCTCCTAAATCATACAAATATCTCAAAGGGGGCCATTAATGATAGTTTTAACTTACCCTGATTACCCACCCAATGTTGTCTCAAGCGAGGTGAAACTATGAGAAATACCTAATCATCAACCTCAAACTCTATCATCCAATGGAAATGATCAACACAAGATTTATTATGACTCTATACCATGATCAATATCATTTGGATCAACTGTACTGTCACTATTGTATCCTGAAAAATTCTTGACACAACTGAGGACATCTCTCTTAACTCTTCCCAGTATAATGGTGATTTACATGGTCAGCGATACAAAGCCTTGAAGGATTCCATCCTGATCAAATTTTAATAAGTAATTTTATATTGAAATTTAACCAAAGTGAAATTCTTTTCCATGGATCCTCTGAAATCAAGCACATAATCCCTAATAATATTCTCTTGAACCTGGATAGCCATCTCTATATGTCTATCCCATTGAAGATGATAAGTTCTACTAAATTTAATTTGGGAACACATCACCTCCTGTAAACCCTTCCAAAACCTAGATGTAAACCCCAGGTCCCTATCTGGTACAATTTCATAAAGAACCTCAAACATATTTAAACATTATCATACATACAAGTCCCCATGTTGTTCTACTTTCATCATCTTCTTAATAGGAGATAAATGTGCTGATTTCCTGAATTGATCAATGGTTGCCCAAATTGCATCCTTCCCACTAGAAGTTCTTGTAATACCAAT
Organism: Viscum album; assembly: GCA_963277665.1. Lineage (NCBI taxonomy): Eukaryota > Viridiplantae > Streptophyta > Magnoliopsida > Santalales > Viscaceae > Viscum > Viscum album. The sequence goes on from OY728146.1 coordinate 1,792,359,635, forward strand.
GATGAAATCGAAGGAAATATCACACCACTTCCATTACAAAATGTGTAAGGGTGGTAAGAACCATGTATGTTTATATTGTTCATCCTAAATTCTAGGGCATGTAAGGTACTTCAATACAAAATTTATAATTGAGGCTCACATCTCCAACCACCAATACCTACACCTCAAATCATGATTCATCATGGCAGTACACGGGTATATGGAAAAAAAATAATCATGTCCACCCTTCAAAACCCTCACTTCATAGAGAACTAACCAATAAACCTACGATATAAGCTCAATACTCTACTTGGATACCTATAACACAAAAACGAGATCTCCTAACCATAAAATATTTTATTAAAGCAATGTAACTCAGTGTCTGTCACCTACTCGAGCCGAACTCACACACAAAATTTGAGTCATCTTCTTCCAAGGCCAAAAACACCTGTGTATCAAACTCTACCACTTCCAAGATCATCCCAGTAATGAAACTCATTAGTGACCACCGTTCAACCAAATCCTTCAAGACATGTGTCGGTGATTATATTCTCTACGAATTGGAAACCACATTCCTTTTCATTGGGGTATAAAGAAATATCAAAATGATGGGTTTGAAAATAATCTACCTTGAATCACTTTCAAAGATTTATATCCCTATGGGTAAAAATATATTTCAGGCTTTTATGATCATAATATATCATAAACCACTCAACCAAGTGATAGTGACACCACATTTTGAGTGCATTAAAAACCACTACCAACACTACATAATGAGTAGGATAGTTCTTCTCATGAGGGATGAAATGAAATGGTTCATCGGCCACCACATTGTTCACCTAAATTATGGATCATCTAAAACCCAAAATAAAAGAGTCTTAGAAATCATCATGACCTTATCCTAGTTTTGGAAGAATCAAGAATAGTTCTAAATTCAAACTCATATTAATATTATCAAAAAATCTATGACACTTTCCATTCCATTCGAACTTTACACCCATATATGTTATAGTTTTCATCTAATATTCAAGCTTAGAGAAGTCTCAAAAAATAAATTTATAGTATCCATCTAAACCCATGAAGTTTTATATCTCAAACATGCTTTTGGGCTACACCCAATACATATCTATCTGTACCTTTTTAGGATCTACTATGATTCCCCTCTCAGATATCACATAACCTAGAATCGTCAATTCTCAGATCCAAAACTCACATTTGGAAGGCTAACCGTACATATTATGTTCAATAAAAGTTCTAAGAATGATATCCAAATGTTTTATAAGCCCCTTCTCTCACTCGGATTAAACAAAAATACCATCCATGAACAAAAAACCAATGATTCCAGGAACCGATGAAATATCCAGTTCATTGTTTCCATAAAAACATGTGAGACAAGAAGACATAACCAGAAACTAAACATTACCATATTTAATCATAATTGTTCTCTCAGATATATCTAATTCTAATAATGTCTATTAGTGGTACCCTAACCACAAGTCAACCTTAGAAAACTAATGATTCCTTTAAGCTAATAAATGAAATCATTAATCCATGGAAAAGGATATTCATTCTTAATAGTCACCCAATTCAACTTTTGATACTCAATACAAAGTATGAGGCTCATATAACCTTTTTATAGATAATGATAGATGAATCCCATAGTGGCACACTAGGATGAATAAATCCTTTAGCCTCAAGATCACCAAATTATACCTTATGTTCCCAAAATTCAGTGGGATCTGTAATGTAAGATGGCATAGAAATGGGAATTATACCAAGGAGTAGGTAGTAAATTCAACCACAGTCAAGGGTGGTACACTAGAAAAATAATTTGGAAAGACCACAGTTCATGTAAACACCACTATTGGAAATTGACCACCCAAATATGGGTCAACAATAATAATATACATCTCTAAAAAATACCATACTATTACCCCAAATTAAGGAACAACAATCCCTTACCTTCCTAATCTATAGTCCCACTCACTCTGGAAAACATGACTGACTCCAACAGTATATTATAATTGATCCTGATACAAATAAACATGTTTATAGGCCATAACACTAATCATCTAATCCATTTCAATAATCAAGATTAAGATTTCATGATCCATCACTCAAAAGTAACACTCCTCATCAAGGTCAAATATCATCACCTAATACACAATACATCTAAAACCAGGATCCGACCCATTTCTCAAAGTCATAGATAGATCTAACTATAATAGAATAAGTTTTGAAATGAAACTCATTACATCAACTAAACTAGATGATATAATAGAATGAGTAGGACCTCTATAAAACAAATATAGCACCATAGAATATGAGATAAATAATATAACTATAATTGTAGATAGCACTTCCATATATTTATCTAGTTCATACTCTACTACATTAAGACGTCTTGTCTTTTCCATATCAATATCTCCCTTTTCCTTTGGATTAGACCCACCACCCATAAAAGCCTATCCACAATCCTGCAAACCATTTCTATGAGAGGATCCTACACTACATCTATGAGATATATTTTCACCAAAACATTATAGATAGGCATGTAATCAACTAATATGACAATTCTTGGATTCCTATAAATATTTTTACTTGGAATGACCATGCCATTACCAATAGTAGAAGACAACATAATGTTTCCCTATTGAATCCTTTGAAACTAGTCCTGAAGAAAACTAATCACACTTACACTTCCTATTATATAAAAAAAGACACACCATGGATATCCACTAAACCAACTAAAACTCCACCCAAACCAAAATTATAATATTTTTATACCTCATACAAATCTTCATTGTTAACTATTTCAACAATTTTCAAATGACACATGAGTATAATCATCGATTGAATATTTTTCATCATTCGTAACTCAATCCTCCAAGACTTCGTGTACTCATTAGTAAAAATATCTAATTCAGGTTTCATCAACACATTAAAATAGGTAGATTACTCCATAATGGTACACTCTTCCTTATCTAGGACAAAAAATCCCAGTTCATTTCCATACACAATGTCTTAGGGTAAAATTTATGGTAATATATTTTCTTGAAATAAGACAAGGTAAGATCCCCATGAAACTTCGCATTCTAAATGGAATCCAACCATCTCTTTCTATCACCCTCAAGAATATATGTGTAAAAACCCACCATAGATTCTTTAAAAGACTTCATGAAGTTTATGATCTTCTAAATCCACTAAAGACACTCTTTGGATTCTTATGGTCCTTTGTAACCATGATAGATGAGTGGATGTTTCTTAGTAATTTCATAGTCATGATCCACCACGTGTCTTGGGTTTCCAACACCCACTTTACCAAGAGTATGAACAATGCATAAAACATATTCTTCTAAAGAAGGGTTCACTAGAATATTCTTCTAGGGTACATATATCACAACTCCCCCTTTGAAATTTAGAATAGCTCTTGTCTCTGTCATTGTCTAATAAAATAAAAAAACAAATCCTTTTGGAAAAATTCCAAAATCAGAGGTCAAAATTCAGTTATTTATATCAAAACATTAATAATTTAAAGAAACCATGAAATACATTACATAAAATGTATAAGGTACATTTAAATAAAAACTTCATCAAGTTGACTCATATGACCTCAATCTCCATGTCTCAAATCTCGTAAAAAAATTACCACCCATGGTAAATCATGTTCAGTCACAAAAGTGAGATACTTTGGACCCTTAATTTTATTTACTATCTAAATAAGGATGGTCCTAAATACATTCTACCCAGTAAATTGATCCCAACAGAGGAAGTGTTAACACAATTCATACTAATCATCCCTTTGACACTAATTTGAAATTCACCAACTCAGGTCAACTGGACCAGCCATAAGATAACATAAATAAATAGAATTGAAACAAAAACAGGCTAAACATAAAAGTCGATAAAACCCCCACATGTCCAATGGTCACCTCTAGACTAAGCCAAACTAAAGGAAACTGCAATAAGAGATTCCATTATTAAAAAATATGATATTACCTTTACCTATATATTATAATTCAACATATTCAAATTCTAAAATGCACAAGTAATGTGTGATAAAAATCCAGTATGATACCACCAATGTTTCTATAGAAGTTTTACAATAAATAATTTAACAATTACCACTGTTATATAAAATAATATTACAAGGAATTTTCAGAAATTGAATCCTGTTATAAATAATTTTCTGTTTTTTCTTCATAAAATCATTTTATATTCTAAAACCATAAATATGAAAAATAGAAGAGGTAAATTAGGAAACTATATCCATAAATCAAGAGTTTAATGAGTAACAACATTTCCATGAAACAAAATATCATTTTTAGATATCTCATACATCCTTATATACAAAAATATGAGCAATAATCCATGATAAAAAAATTATGTGATAAATAACCATAAATGAAAAAGAACCTAACATTTGGTTTTTATCCTATGGGACACTATGTACTAGACACTAAAAATCCTACAAATTCTTAACATTAGTTGCACCCAATATGAAGTCCTTATAGTTGATATCATTAAATTTTACATCATTGTGGTGTCATACACACATTAAGGCTAATTATGTCTCCTTCCTAACAATCCTAAGGTTCCTAGTCATATTTTCCAAAATCATTTCAAACCCATGCTATCAATTTTATAAAAAAATTCTAATCTATTACGGTCTTCTTCTAAGTTTGAAAAACCAGTTCTAAATCAAGAAACATTGTATTCAAATAAGAAACCTTTATGAAATCATTTTCCTTTCCAAAAAAACCATTAAAACCACATATCAATTATATTAAATGAACAATCCCAAAAGAATTTATCATAAAAAAATAAAATTAATCAATGTTACTCTATACATAGAAACGCCTTCCTCAACATGTTATGAACCAAATTTTCATTAACAACAGTGATCATAAATAAAGTGAACAACCTTTGAGAGACAATTAAAGACCAGAAACAAAAATGGATCCATATAAAATACTATATAATAATAAATTTGAACACAATCACAACCAAGTCCAGAGTTTTAACAAAAACTAAATAGAAACTGTAAGTATTTCATACTCATTGAGATTAAAACCAACCACAATGGTGATTAATCACTGAAAAAGGTGATATAGAATGGAAGGAGTCACCAAAAATTATCTAGTAAGAGTAATGGTCATGATAGGGAGGGTTCATAGTAGATAAATTAATTAAACACATGTAAATAACCCGAAAAAACACTACTCATGATAATGACATGGTTTTAAATACCATTAAAAATCATGTAATATATGAATACTGAAATCAATCGAAAATGCATCGCCTTTTTATTAAATTCCTAATTATTTCCATTACATGATTTAAAACCTTTATACAAAGATTAAACCTATCATTTTGTGAATCTAGTGGACATATTCATCCTAGAGGAAATTACACAGCACATACTCTTATTAAACGATTTGTAATTTCTAATGAAAAACAAAAAATGTAATTTTAAGAAGAAAACTCCAATAAATCCCTTACATCACAATTATGGGTATCCTCTCAATTTATTTGTATCTATTACTCATCCAAAAAAAATAAAACAAATGAAAGGTATAAAGCATACCAGAAATTAAGGTAATGGGGAGTTAAAATGTACCATTGACCATGATCAAGTCAAGACTCAACAATTGAAACATGTTAGAAACCATTTGTGAGAAAATTTCAGGCTCATAGAGATATCCATCCAAATGTTTTTCACCAAACCACCCCAAGAAAGTACCACCATCACACCCCTTACCCTTAAGGAATACAACAATGTAATATATTTTTATGTATCAAGAACCTTGTGGCATAAATTTTTATATTTTCTTTTTAATAAGATTATGATTTTATTTATCTATTTTCATTATTAGATTATATATATACATGAATACATAATGAGTTTGATAAAAATTATACTTTTATTAAAAGAAACAAAAAATATATTTCTGGGGAATATATAGTCTTAATTAAAACATGCTTTTTTATATATTAATGAATTTTCTAATAAATTTCATTTTCATTAAATATTATTTTTTAGTAATATTTATTTAAAAATATAATATAACATAATTTAATAAAATATAATTCATTTTTTGTAAGGGTCTCAAAGTTGATAACGTAACAAAAAAGAGTATTTTCCAATAAAAATTATTTACCTTTAAAAGTTAAAATATTCCTATATTGAAAAAAATTTCTGTAACATAAATATAATTTTTTAAATTATCACCTCACAATTAGCCAATGGTTTATTTTTCATAATTTTCTATGAATGTCAAATTTTTTGGAAGAGATTAATTACAATATAAATATATGGTTTGTATTATGAAAAAATAAAATCCATGAAATTGATATAATAAAACAAATTAAAGGAATAAATGACCATAAATATTTTATCATTAATGATTTTTGATGTTATTTGGTTAATTTTATGTACAAAAATGCATCCTCCAAACCCTATATTATATTTTATGGGTTTTAAAAATTATTATTTAAAAACATGACTCACTTCAACATCACGCATGGTATTATATTAATGGTTTTTATTCTTAACCACATTAAATTTTGAAAACCATGAATATTTGGTATAAACTGGGGGAAAACCACCGTAATGTTTCTGTTTTTGAATATTTTATAACTCATATTCCAAAAACCTGTTTAGAAATCAATAAATAATTCCTATCTCTTATGTCATAAATTCCCACACAACAACTCATTTTTCCTTAATAAAAACCCATTGTGTATGAATTTCCTCTCCATATCCCTCTTTGAATCCCTCCCATGTTGTTTCTACTCTCTTAAGAAGCTCCTCCTATACTTTTTGAAGCACTCATTCGAGGTAAAGGATTCTCTTCCTCTTCTTCATTATTCAAGTAATTTCCTTGTATTATGATTTTTTATTTCTAATTTTTTATATTTTCATAATATTTATTACATTATTTTACTATAAAAAACATTTCAATGTAATTAAATAACATCTTTCTCTCTCATTAATCTCTTATATAAACCATTATATACACATGTTAAGCTTCCAAAATGATTCATTGTTTTTATATGCCAAAACTTTGTGTTCGGAATACCCATACCCATTTACACTCAAGGGTATTAACCTAATTACACGTATCCTTTACTGATTAGGGTATTCCATGCATTTAAATCACACACCTTAATCATGATATTAAATGTGATAATACATATTCTTATTTTGTAAAATCTATGTGCCACACAAATGTATGTATATGATTTCAATGTGATGGGTGGTCTTAGAATTATATTACCCTATAATGCACTAGGTAATGTTTTTATTTCCTAATATAAAATGTATAGTGCATGATATGTTTTCCTATGAAAACTATGTTATGATATCATATCTTTTATCCTATAATTATGCTTATGATGTCACGATTTACATTGTTCTAACATTCCAATAATTACTTGATGTTATTGGATTTTTAATTGTTTGATGTTCATGGTTATGATTATAAAATTTTGATTCACCATTTAACTCCCCTAGACTCATATTTAAAACTTTACATTGTTCTATTACTTGATTAATCCCTTAGTTGGATTTATTGTACACCCCTTTCTTAGTTAAGCCCCAGGACTATATCTTTTTGTTTTAGAAGAATTATTGAATTCTAAGGGCATGTTATGATGTTTTTAAAAAAATTATTGTATCCAAATTTTAAGTTATTTATATATTTATCTAATTATCCATATGTACTAGGCCTCTCTATAATATTGTATTTTCCATATGTATCATATTGTATAGATCAGGAAATAAAGTGTAAACAAATTATATGTAATTATTGTTTGTATAAAATTAAGGTTTAGTTATTTATCTTGATTATTATAATAAATATATAGTAAAATTCAAATATTTAAGATTAAACATAGAAATGTTTTCTTAAATTTTAGTAAATTATTGATCGTTTTTTATTTTTTGAAAATAAAACACTATATGGATACTGGTACATGGATGCATATGTCGAACAGTTATGCCTAGGGGTAATAACTTCAAAATGGATCATTGGATATTAACTCTACCTAAACATAGTGCATAAAAAATAGTCTAAATAATAATCACCCGGAAAACCACTACCAAGGTATACTATCTTGTTAATAAGGTTTTATTTACGAACCACTATAAAGGAAAGAAAATTACTATGAAATTTAATGTTAAGAAATAAAATGTGGATAACTTATATTGATGCCATGAAATTCATATGTTAAGGAATACATGTTATTTATAGATTACCCCTTCAATTTTTATTGTTTCACTTTTATATGTTTAAAATTTTGAAAATTAAAATCCTATTGTCTATTTTAGGTTTAGTAAAAGATTAGAACTAAATTAAATAATGAAATTCAAGAATATCTTATATTTATAAACATCCAATGTCTTATTTAACTGTACTTATATTCATTATTTCATATCATATAATTTTAGTAGAACTATTAAAACACCACATCAAAACATATAATTTTAGTTATTAGTGAAAATTGAAAATTGTTCAATTATATTATCCCATGTATATAACGTAAACCCTATCAATATTAATTGGCTGAACTTCCCAATGAACCTTGTGATACAACCTTTAAAAGAATTCAGTGCTATTCTTGGTATGGATTGGATTTATTTAAATAAATATAACATAAATTTTTGGGATAAATAATTCACCCTCAATATTATGAATAACCCTCCCTTTCTATAAATGTGTGAGTAGGAGGATGGATCTTCATTGTAATTTTTATCTCAAGTAGGGATACTTTTTCTTCTTGAAGAATTTTATATAGATCAAATTATTGAAAATAATGAATATTTTGCATTGATGACATGACACTTTTTAGAGTATATGTTAATTTGTTACCCAAATAATTTTCTAGTCATCCTCCTAAATGATAGGTTGAGTTCTCCATAGAACATATACCCAAATATTTTCCAATATCCATGACTCCATACATAATATACATTTATAAACATAATCATCTAAAGAATAATCTACAAGTGAATCTGGATAAAGTTTTTATACTCCAAAATGGTTCACCATAGGGTGTGCCAATACATTTCATCATGGATAAGGATAGTTCAATGTTCCATGGTATTGATTATCATGAGCTTAGTAATATCTTGATGAAGAAAAATTATCATCAACTGTAGACTGATGACTTGTTTAAAGGGCATAAGAGTTTCATTTTTTGTAAATATGGATTGAGGTGCATAAGAGTTGAATTTGTTGTAAATGAAATGTCAATATGTGAATGAAAGGTATTGATGAAGAAGTTGGGTAAGCCTTGGAGAATTTTTGTTGATTCAAACCATTGAATACTACACTTGATCAATTCTCAAAGAGGATAAAAATCCAATGATTGTAGAACTGATCTTAACTTCCAATACTTTTATCAGGGTGATAAATTGTTACAAACACTTGAATAAGACCATGAAATACTCAATCTCATGAGGATAAAGAAGATCCAACTGATGACTCTTAATTTGACGAAAGATGTGTATAAAATCAGACAATAGTTTGTGGGGATCCTCAAAGAAGAAGGAAAGTGTTTTAAAGAGAACACATCAATCATTGCTACAATGAAGGGCATACATTATGTCATAATTCATGAGGAATTAAAAAAGGATACATGCATCATCTATAATAGGATCAAAAAAACATATTGAAGATCATTTGGATGCTATGATCTAAAAATAAAGGAATGGATGGTGCTTGAAGTTGAGGAAGAAGAAATGAGGCATGCATGGGATTTGAATGAGGGGGGATGGGTTGGAATTTTAAAGTGTAATTCATCCTTGTTTTTTATACTAACTTATTAGTATAATATGACTCTACCAAAAAATTAGGCCCAACCATGATGTCCTGCGGAAGCCCTCACCCAAGGAATATGTGGGACCCAAGGGTCTACCGCACCCAAGGGGCATGCCTCGAAGCTAGCCCACAAGAGGCTCATGTGGGCCGTGTATAAGCCCGCAGGTGTTGCACGGTGATGAACCCGTGTAGTGTGGGTGATAACAGCGTTCCTAGAGGAAGCATTGTGGGTTCTAAGAGTGGGCCTGCATAACACATTATGGGGTTGCACCCTGGAGGGAGGAGGAGTAATCTGAGTTAAAGCCGCCGCGGATTGATATTTAAACCACATGAAATTTATGTCCCATTTTGATGTGGGATGACGTTTTAAAAAAACGAACATAATCCTGGCTGCTCATCTGATCTCGCATGAGATCTTGACCGCATGATCCATACATCTTCATATGATCTAATCACCATCATTTTTGGTTAATACAAGGTGATCCAATGGTCAAGGAGAGGCACTGACGTTATCTTCAACCTCCTGACATCCCAAGAAGATCCCTCTCCATCCGAGAACTAGTATTTGAGCCGAGGTCTAATATTATCACTCTAGCCACCATTTAATCTCAAATATTGTGAATGGTGATCTTCCAGACAAGCTGGATACATGCATGAATTAAAAGTTGTACGCATGCATCGAGTCAAAGAATTCGAACACGGCCGAAATAACTGATGGTTCGAGCCCACATCACGGAGCTCAAACATTTGAGAAAATAAGTTTCATGTGATCAATATCACTCTCATGTGATCTACTCTCCATGAAGACGAAGAATAAGCCAAGAAAGAAGATCCACAATATGATGAAAATCTTTTCACAAGTTTTAGGATATTAAAACCAATGATCTATGCATATTCATATAAATATCTAAAGCGTATCTCTCATGGGTTTAAAGAAGAATCAAGCAAGGGCCCTCTCTTATAAGTAGAGGACCCCCCGATTCGAAGCACGTTTATGCAATTCACATTGAATAGAACTCTAGTTTATCGGAAGAAACAAAACTACCATGTAGCATCCCTCTAGTAGGTTAAGAAATAATAGCAAAGCACTTCTTGGTTCACAATGAAAGAACGATGAAGAACATCCTGGTTTGAAAAATAGAAGCTCATGTATCCCACTATTAATCAAATAATATATATTTGTTCATCTCTTGAACAAATTAGTCTCATTAATCCCTTACATGGAGGAGAAGAGAGAACCCCTAGTATTTTGAAAAAAGTCATGCACCATTTGCGGTTAATAAAGAGAAGGACTGTGAACAATCCTTGTTTGCGAAGGGAACCCACACACACAATTTGTGTGATAACAAGAAAATGGATAGTGTGTACATAAACTACCCTTAGTTAGGAATAATAACCAATACACATCCATTTGGGTGTGTTTGCAAAGAGAATAAGGATAATTCTTGCATGATTCTCATGTATGCTTATAAATGAGTTGAGATTGCCAAACAAGACAAATGTTTGGTCACACCCATTTAGGTAGTGTGTGTTCATTACTTTAACAAGAAATAGGGTCCATGCATGGTGGAGTTCATGTTCATGAAAACATAAGAAAAAATTTCATCTTCACATGTGAAGAAGGAGGAACAAATAAAAATAAAACACATCCTTTGAACCCTAATTAATAAGAACATGTGTGTGTGCTAAGACTCAAATGAAGAGAAATGGAAATGGATAAAGAGAATAGATTTTTTTTTGTGTGCTCAATGTGTTTTATCCATAAATATTTTCAAACAAAGAATAACGGGATTGTGCATGCATGCACATGCACACGTGAAGACACTTAAAAGAACAATAAATATTGTTAGTGAATGTGTGTAAAAAAAATATGAAATTCTATTAAAACCCATGCATGAAGAATAACTAATTTAAATGATTCCGAGTGAGGCAATCCTCAGTGATTGAATAAGCAAATAAGTTTATGTGATTCCTTCCAAGAGAACAAGGAGAAGGGTTATTTCATTTAGTAGTTGCACTAAGAATAAGATATTTAGATATACAAATACACGAAGTATTGGATCCCATGAAATCCATGAATGAAGTGAATGATAACTGAAACTAAAGTCAGATAGTTAAAGAATATTTTCCATCTTTTTTTATAGTTTTTGAGAATCCAAGAAGGAAGACATAGTTGTTTTTGAGAAAGATCATTATTGTATATTATATTCTTGGGGAAGTTGTGTGCACCATTAGAACACATCTTAGTGGGTCGATATCTTAATCATAAGAAGAAAAAATTTCTTGAGCATTGTTGAGACTAAGAACTGATCATCTCAAGTTATCAAAAATATTGAGCAAGGCCAACAGACCTTAACAAAGGTTGTTGAAGATCCTTGAATAGATTCACAATCAAGTGTTATTCAGCAAGCCTATGAGATAATATCATAAGATCAACTACAGTTAATCAAATAATAACTTAAAGAAGAAATTTTCTTGTGTGACTCGAGAGCTATAAGACCCCTGTGAGATTCAGGGAGGTGAAGTAGTCTTCAGGGGGACTCTGAAGCAGACCAGTGGGACTCTGGTCACACTGTGGGAAGCAGTATAAAGAACCTTATGTAGGACTCAGGAGAGATATAGTGTTACATTGTATAAACCATTGTAATTAAAAACATAATTATATTGTATAATCTATGTTAGGGAGAATAACCAACATAACAAGGGGGAGGTCTTGGAACCGAACCTTGTAAATCCTTGTGTCTAGTGCCTTTACATTTACATCATCATTCGAGGTAGGGATGAGAGACACAAGAAGTGTGGATCGAGGCTCCAACCATCTATAGAGGTTTAATTGAAAAAAATAAATTATTAAAAAGTTTTAAAGGGATTTTTGATTCACCCCTCCCCCTCAGAGTGATTCACACTGATCTAGGTACTTTATTGTTCAATTGTCTAAAGGGATCTCAGTACTTATATAAGGTGGATCTTTGATCATGATATTATCAAATATAGTTTAAGAATGTGTATATCCTCAATAATACATCGTGTATGAGCTATGAGCACTACGATTTCATAATTATTCCTGTTGGACACACTAATGTGGAGGCTATCTTCATGAACCTAATGAATAATGTCTATAGGGGTTACCTCAATATATTTTTGTCATTCAATATAGATGATATTATTTTCTACTCCAAGAGTAATGAGTAATATATAGAAAATTTTAATGTTTCATATATGGACATAATTAAGGAAAATTCATTTTTTTACTATAGTTAATTAATCATTTGGATTGGAAAAGTAACATTCATAGGGCATTTTATCACCAAAAACGTGATATTTGTGCATCCATTGGAGATAGGTGAAGATAATTGATAGACCCAAACCATATATGCGATAGAGATTTTTAGTTTCCTTGGATTTAATGGGTACTATAATCAATTTGACATAACATTATCATGATTTTAAAACCCACTAACCAATATAACATAGAAGGGATTGAATTATTACTAGATTGATGAATGTGAGGAGAGCATTAAAATGCTATAAAATAGGTTACTAATTACAAATTTTCTCACATTACCCACCAGTGGGGAAGGATTTGTGATATAAAGTGATGCATCAAAAAATTTAGTGGGGGTGTGTACTCATGAAAAATGAAAAATTGATATTTTATACTTCCCACATATTAAAAATCCTTGAGCAAAACTACATGTATCAGGATCTAAAATTGGCTATAGTGGTATTCTCATTAACGATTTGGTGAAATTATCTCTATAGAGAGAAGTGTCACATATATATGGATCATAAAATAATTATGAATATATTAAATCAAAATGAACTCAATGTGTACTAATAAAGGTGGTTATAGAAGATCAATTATTGAAATGTTAAATCTATTACCCTTATACAGATGTGAATAATGTGGTAGATTATCTGATTAGAAATAATTTCACAAATATATCAATGAGGTATATTTAGTGGGATCTAATATTCTTTGACCTAAAAATTATGGAAATGGGGATCATAAAAGGAAAATCATTCTTTCTTACTCAAATAAACTATCAAACAATGAGTGGTTTAAGGAGGCCTAAAAATGATATGGAGATAAAGATGGTGTTATATGTGTTTAAACCTGGATATATATTCCATCAAAACTATAACTGAATAGGGAACTTCTAGTTGATGTGAACAACTCATCATTCGTTTATATTACAACAATCACTATGATGTATAAAAATATGAATAAAAATTTCAATTTTAATAGAATGAAGAAGAATTTTGAAGAATTTTTTTCTCGATGCCTGGTATGCCAAAAAATCATGAAGGAATGATAAATAAATTAAGGGTTAGATGAAAAAATCACCCAAACAATACTAGACATAGGAAAAAACAACCATGGATTTCATCATAGGACACCCTAGGATATCTAAAGGAAACAACACCATTTGGTTTTTAATCAACTCTTTATAATTTGGGTGCATTTGATTTTTATCCATGAAGCTTTATCACATGAATAACATAATAAAATTTATATAAGATAGGTAGTAAGACTACATAGAGTACCACTCTCCATTATACCTGATCAAGATCTGTGGTTTGCATCAAGGTTTTGCAGAAGCCTTCCTCAAACATTAGATATGATCTAAATTTCATTATTGGTTATCACCCTTTAGAAGGATGTTCCTTTTGAGAGATCTATTCAAACTCTAGAGGATACGTTGAGATATTTTTTAATGAATTTTTTTGGATGTTTGTATTATCACCTTCTACTAGTATGGATTTAATATAACCATAGTTTCTATTATAGAATTTAAATGGAACCATATGAAGTGTTGTATGGTAATAGGGTTCATATTTAAATATTTTGGAATGAATTTTGAGATTCCAAGTTAATGGGACCTTATATAAGAAAACATATTATATGCATAGTTCAAACCATTCAAGGTTATTTGAGATTCATGCCAAGTATATATAAGATAAAAATAGACATTAGTTGGTGATACATAGAATCTAATGTTTAGGATTTTTTATTCTTTCTTATATCACTATGGAAAAATATTTTGAGGTTTGGGAAAAATGGAAACCATTGTGCTAGATACATAGGTTACTTTGAGATCCTCGATTGCATCAGTGTGTTGGCCAATCGACAAGAACTCACACCTAAATTTTTACAATTATATGATATTTTTCATGTATACCTATTTCGAATGTAAATACAAGACCCATCACACATACTGAATCCAAAGGAATTAAATTTAAATTATTTTCCTTCATATGAGTAGTAGTAGGTCGAGATCTTACATGATAGAGAAAAATGTAATATAGAACAAGAAAGCACACATAGTTAAACTATCATTTTAGAACAACTTGTTAGATGAGGAATCATGGGAAATAGAAGAGGAGATGAAAAATTAGTACACTCATTTTATTATTGTATGAAATAAAATATCAAGGGAGAAATTTCTGAAGGGGGGATAATTTATTGACCTAAACATTTATAGATTAAATTATTTTTCAAATGAATAAATTATCTATTATGTAATGCAATTATAGATTACAATGAACTATATTTCATTTCTATTTTGTAGTGTAATAAAGTATTCTCATAATTTTTATATTGGGATTAAATGAAAATTAAGAATCATAACCATTTATAATATTTCATTTCAAATGCTACTATAAATATTTGTATATATTGAAATATATACAAAAAAACTCATATTCGTGTAAGTAATATGTGGTCGACATGACTAGTAGGGTTGTTATAACAAACATAAATTTTATCAATAAAATTTTACTTCTTATAATTATGTTATATAGTATAAAACACATAAATCACCTAGATACCCAAATGAAAACACAATTTTCATAAATTAAAAATTAAATTAGTTGTATTAACATAAATTAAGAATCATATTCCTATAGAATGGTAACATGGCCATGGGAATAGTAATGTGACCATTGTAAATAGTAAATCGGCCAATAGAATATTATCCTCACCTATGAAAGAATAAATAAAATGTTGGTATCTTATGAATGAAAATATAACATATTTAAATCATAGAACATGTACATAAAATTTTTACAAATGATAAATTAAGTATTAATATTTTGGGGAAATGTAAATGTTTATTTAAAATTTTATAATTAATATAATGAATTAAATAAATATTTATTTTGAAAAAATATATTAAAAAATAATATTTCTTTTATGATAATAATATAATTTTTCTAGAACTTTATTAATTTTTTAATGTATCATAAAATGGGTTTAATATTAATATCGGTATTTTTTTTAAATGATGATTTTAGTAAAAATTGAATTTTCACATATTTAAAAAATTATTTTCATAAAATAGAGTCCATTTTTTAAATCTACATGTCAAAAAATGGTTTGGGACAATTTATTTGATTTTTCTAAAATAGTTCTGTTTTTTGTGAATATTGAAATACGATAATTTACTGTATTTAACATTTTAAGGAATATACATGAATTTTTTAGTCATGGATGACATGAGTAATCATGATTTTGAACTAAAATAAACAATTTAGTTTACTTAGTCATATTAATTTTCACTATTGATAGTCTTTATACAAAATAATAAACAAATAAATATATTAATCAAAAACACCCCTCTCACCCCACTATAAAAATCAACCATCGCCAACTCTTCTCCTCAAACCATATAAGTTGTTTATATATATTATATTCTACCCAATTCCTCTAGAATAACATACCCATGTTTTTGTTTTATTCCTCTCACAAAAATACCATTTCTATGTTCTATAATGAGGTTCTCAATGATACTACACTCAAGAGGTAAAACCCTCCCACTTTCACATAATTTCTTTTATTTCCTTATACTTCCCTCACCTCCCCTATCCCAAGTAACATGATATCTTCAGTATAGTAAATGTACTATAATTTTATTTTGTTAATGTAATATCTATCATCAATTCCCTTCTCTACTCATTTTATTCTATAAATAAAAACGTCATTTGTGAGTTGTCGATTCACCATCTTTGTGGATTATGAGTTTCCGTTTTCCATTTCTACTATACTGGATGTTTATAAAACCAATTTTACAGGTAAAAAAATTATAATTTGGGTATTAAAACATATTTAATCTTATATAACCATTATATAAACATAATACTAAATAAAATAATACTATTTAATGATGTTCATAAAAATAACCAAAATAAACTTATCATTTTTTTCATTAATGTTTAATCTAACGAATAATCCACATGTAAAAAAATAAAAATTTATATGGAACCATTAATATTTATAGAATTTAATTAACTCTAAATAATTCCACTTATGTTGTTTTGTTTCCTTTTTACAAAAACATCCATAATTATTCACAAGTAAACCAACCACAAAATCATGAAACAAAATCTCATGAAACAAAAAAATGTATCTTTATAACCCATCAAATTAGTTATGATTTAACATAGTAAAAATATAATAAATAAAATCTACATAGAAATGGTTATGAATTAATTATTTAATCAATTTAATATTATTGTTCAGGAAGTGAAATTGAATAACACTTTCAAATATAATGTGAGGGATTCTCTCTAAACATCCATTTTTTACTTCAGGTTATGATTTCTCCCTCTCTCTCTCTTTCTACCCAAATTTATTTCTATATTTTTCTTGATAACTCCACTAAAATTATTTGTCCAAGTCCTGAACATATTTACTTAGCTCAATTTTAATTTATTTTATGATGAGATACATGTTTTATAAGGTTCTCTTTTCAATTCCTTTTAATAATAAATCTCAATTAATGGGAACGTTATAATTTCTTTCCCATATTCAAGTACACTCCATACTATATATTATTCCAATGTTTTTTGTAAAATCATTAATTTTATCACAAAAACTATCTTTTTTAATTTCTATTTTTATACAAACAATTAATCCTTTGTTTATTTTAAAGACACTTTAATATATTTCCTATAAACCGCACTGAAGTGGTTCATTTATAAGGATTCATAAGCACACATTACTTATTTTAGATTCATTTGGGAATAATTTATCATTAAATATACCTATTTTTCTCTTTTAATGTAAAATTATGACTTAATCCAATTCTTTCTTGTACATCATTAAGATAGGACCTTTGGTTATTCTATATGACATGTTCATTGTACCCAATTCCTTCTTTGGGTAACCCTTATGCTTGAATTTTCTTATGAAACACATATAAAAAACATTTTATGATGGATTCTCTAAGATATAACTCCAATAAGGTGGTTAATATTTATTCTCTTGAGTGGTCATGTTGGGATATGGACTAAACCTAATTCTTTTGTGGACTTTTTCCACCATGTGATATAGTCATGGAAGTTATCCTTGACTCAAATTTATGTCATGTTATATATTTCTTACACATTCCTATGTTTCAAAAATTATATGACCCCATGTAATATATCTAATTATCCTATATTTTTATTCATTTTTAGTTCCTTTTTATGTCCTCTTGTTATGACTTCCAACCCATGTGATATGTTTTATTTCGTTGTTTATTCACATACTCGAATTTTTAACTCATCCATTTGTTCTTATTTCCCTAGGTTATCCTATGAATATGTAAGAGTTCATAAGAATTTAGGATCTCATTATAGTGATTAGAAAAGTATGTTTTTATTTTTGTATCGTGATCTTTAATTTTATAGCTAATATTCCAAAGACACTGTACTTAACAATCCTTTTTTTGTATTTGATGGTTAATTATTATTAAAATTATGTAATAATATGTGTAAAAGGATAGGGTTGATAAAATTGGTATTAAATAGAGGCCTAGTTATTTTTAGATATTTCGACTAATAAACATTAGTATTAATCCTTGAGATAATTCTATCTCCATTGATATATTAGATTGAATTTCAGGGAATAACATGATAGGATATACTTTTATTTATATGCTTATACTTCTATGTTAAATATTTTATTTTTATTTTCTTATTAGATAAATATTCATGAACCCTAATTAAACTTTATATTTTTAATTAATGGATGGAAATAGGAGAACCCATCCCAAAAGTCAATGTGATATGGAATATAATGATTACCCAAACGAAATTCCAAATATTATGGGAACAAAGGCTCAAAAAATTAGAACATTACATTCTCACATGGATCAAGAAATGAATAATAACATGAATATTGTGGAACTCCCTCATTAAACAATGAATGTGAATGTTTATGTTTAATTAATTAAGTCTCATAGGCCTCCCATCTTTTGGGAATCTTTTAATCCCATCATCATGGAATAATTGATTAACTCTATTAAGAAGATATTCACTATACATAAATGCTTAGAAGAAGTAAAATTTTTATTATTGGACAATCATTTTGATGAGGAATATTTTCATTGGTGGACACTGATCCAAAAAACAATGTCTAAGGAGGAAATTGATTCCACGTTATGGGAATATTTCAAGAAATAAATAAATGAATATTTTCCCCAAACTCTCTCTAAATATGGAAATATATTTCTTAAAAAAATAAAGTAAAATGAAAATAGTATATCAGGGAATATGAGGTAAAAATTATGAGGATTTCATGACATTACGCTCAATTTTTCATGAATACTAAAAAAATGAGGGTCTCTTCATTATCAACTAAATCTAAGTATACAAAAATATTTTTTGATTCGAGACTTTGATAGTTATACTGATACTATCTATTGATACCTTATGGTTAAAATAGTTATTAGAGACTCTCAATGGTCTTGGGGCCTAGAGATAAAAATTATAATATATATTTTAATATGGGTGGATCTATAGATAAATACCATGTAGGAAATGAAAACCCAACACCCCACTTGTTAAGAGTGTGGGAAGAATCATCTTGGGAAAAGCCTATAGGGAAGCAAAATATGATTAAAATGTGGAAAAGAGGGAAATATGGATTATAATTTTTATTGGGATATAAATAATACTACTAATGTGGAATAATAAATAATGGTTCAAATAAACACTCAACCTGCAATTCTGTTTTAAAACTTCAAGGATCATAGGAATTATACGAACCATTTCTCTAATCCAAGGGTTGTTAGAGGCAATCAACAACAACCTCCAAGGAAGTAATAAAGGTCCTATGCTCTCACTATTTATGTGGTGGATCACAAAAATGATGTGGTGAAAGGTATGTCAATTATTCATAATGGAATAGAAAATGTACTATTTGACTATAGTACGACCCTTTCATTAAAATTGTAAAAGATCAGTAGAACTGTTCAAACACAACATAAATATATGTAGGTTAATATATCTATGAAAACAACAAATTGGTTGATTATTTCATTAATGGATATAATCCTCCATGGTTAATTTTTTTGTAATAAACCTCCTAGATAATATTTTTATACTTCCTTTGATGGGATTTAATGTTATATTGGCCATGGATTGGATATCCTTAAATAATTTTGACATCAAAAATTAGGAAAAGGATATCACTCTGTATATCCTAAGGTATTCCCAATTTTTTTACAAGTGTAAGGAAAAGGAGGAATGTCCTTCAGAATAATTATCCAAATATGTGGATAACATTTCCTTTTGAGATGGCATATTTATCTTAAATGATTAATATAAAGGAAATAATCATGATTTATGAAATAACCACTGTGAAGAACTACACTGATATATTCCCCAAATAATTTCATTCTCTTCCTCTTGATCAAGAGATTGAGTTTTAAATTGAACTTATTCATTTATCTTTTAATATATCAATGACAAGATATAGAATGGACATCATTCGATTAGTACAATTGAAGATACAGTTACAAGAGAATTTGGAAAAGGGATTTATATGCCTAAATGCTTCACCATGGTGTGCACCAATACTCTTCATCAAGAAGAAGGATGGATCAATTAACATATTCATTGATTATCATGATCTCAAAAATGTAATATAAAGATAAATTGTCCACTTCCTTAGATCATGACTTGTTCTATCAACTACGTAGGGCCATGAATTTCCTTATGGTAGACCCTCAGTCGAGATATCAACAATTAAAGGTGATGAAGGAAGATATTCCAATAAATAGTTTTGAATAATTTATAGAAATTATGAGTTCATTTTTATTACCTTTACACTCTCTAATTCTCCAGTAATTTTCATGAACATAATTAATAGTGTATTTAGAGATTACCTAAAAATATTTGTGTTCGTCTTTATTAATCATATTCTCATACACTCTAAGGGAAATGATGAACATGAGTAGCATTTCAATAATTATAAAAACATATATAAAAGTAAGAAATTATATTAAAAGTAAAATAAATGCGATTTATAGATGGAGTATGTATCATTTTTTGATCATGTCGTCACCAAAAAAATGAATCTCTATAGACCCTTCCAAGATAATGGAAAACGAAGAGTGGCCCAGGATATCATTGACAATGGAGATCCATAATTTCCTGGTAATATATTGGTATTACCAATAATTTTTTATGAAAGTATCCCTATCATAAAACCCACTAACTAAGTAGTCCTAAAAGGGAGTAAAATTTTTTTAGACCAAAGAATGTGAATAATGCTTCAAATAGTTTAAAAATAGGTATATCACTACACCCGTACTCACACTAACAATAAGTGGGGATATCTTTGTGGTATAAATAGATTATTCAAATAATGTATTAGTTTGGGTACTGAGGGAAAATGATAAAATGATATCCTACAACTCAATTAAGTGTAAAATTTAAAACAAAAAATATCTCATGCAAGATATGGAGCTGGAATTTGTGATCATTGGATTGAAAATCAAGCAGAATTACCAATATGAAAATAAGTGTGAGATATATACTAATCAAAATAGCATCAAATATATAAATTCACATAGAAGGATCTTAATAAGAACCAAAAATTATGGTTAGATTCCATAAAGGATTATGATAGGTCATTCTATTATCATCCTGGTAATGAAAATTAAGTGGTGGATGCTCAATGTAGACAGGATCATGCAACTTTACCAATTATGATAATTGGAAAGGATCCAATATTTTTATACATATAATGGATAGAAATTGGAATCATTAAGGAATGAACATCATTAATCCTTTATCAAATTATTTCTCGACCATCCCCTGTTGAAAAAATATAGGATACAAAAAAATGTGGAAACATGGAAAAATGTGCAAATTACCCGAAATAGGAAATCCTTGAAGTTCAAAAGTGACAAGTAGGGAGTCATAATATTTGGGTCATAGCTATGTGTACCATCCAATTTTTAGATAAAGAAAGTTATTCTTAATGATGTAAATATCTCAACATTCTCTATTCACCCAGGAATTATAAAGATGTATCAAGATCACTAATATCACTATTTGTGGGACAATATGAAGATGTAGGTCGCTAAATATATAAATCCAAGTGTCTGGTATTTCATAAAGTGAAGGATAAACTAATAAAAGTATATGGAAATGATTCCACCATAACCCATTCTAGTATGGAAATGGTTAAACTTCACCATTGAGTTTATCACTTGACATCCAAATACATCCATATGAAATAATGATATATGGGTTGTTAGGAAAATCATACAAATACAGCTCACTTTTTTGTAATTTTACATGACTCATCACTAATCCATAATTCATGGATATAAATCAAGGAATTTTAGGGGCACCATGGAGTACCATAATAAATTATAACTAACAGAGATATGATATTTAATTCCATGTTCTAGAAAAGTCTTCACATGATCTAAAGATTGAGCTAGACTTCAGTACAACCAATCATCCTGAAACTAATGTAAAATCTGAGTGCACTATTAAGAAACTGAAAGACATGTTGACAGAATGTTATATGGACTTTGAGAGAGGATGATACCAACATCTATCACTAGTATACTTATCTTACAATAATAATTTCCACTCCAGAATCCAAATGGATCGATATGAATCTCTTTATAGGAAATTATTCATAAAAATGACATGTTGGGATGAAGTCAGTGAACGGAAGCTCTTGGGACATGAAATGTTCTAAAAGTGTTAGAAAATATGAAAACCATTAAAAATATATATGGGATACCCAAATTTTATAGACAATATTTTCATATGATCATCGATGTGACTTAGAGTTTTTTTAGAGACATGGTACTCCTACATATATCACTAAGGAAGAGGATCATGAGATTGGGTAGGAAAATAAATCGTAACCCTAGGTACATTTACCCTTAAAATTATTGATAATGTAAGAGTGGTATCCTATTGACTAGAAATACATCAATAATGTCTCAATTTAATGATGTACTTGACACATCCCTCTTGACAAGATCCTTCACTTTTACTAAATTCAAAGGTGGTATAGTTGGAAAATGGTCACTCTTACGAGAAGCAGCTGATGAAGATCCTGGACTATAGAGATAAAGTTATACTCAAAAAAATACTAATCACATGGTCAATGTACTATGGGAGAACCATATTAATGAAAAGGAGGCATGGGAACTGGAAGAATAAATGAAGGATTTGTATCCATGCATATTTTTATCTTAGATAGTAAAAAAAGAAATTTAGTGGGTGAAATTTCTTAAGGGGGGGAAGAATGTAACTACCTAGAATTTTATCAAGTGAATTTGCCTTCATATAAATATTTTATAGATTATAGACCACATACAAGACATATATAAACTAATAAGAACATTATTTCCATTAATTATGAATTAAATAAGTGGTATTTATAGAAATTATGGTACCCATACCAATGAAATTGTAACTTGACCATTGGAATAGTAATGTGACCATTTAGAATATTAAATAGTATAATATAATAGTGACCTAACCAATGAAATAATAAATAAAATTTAGGTATCTTATGAATGAAAATATAATATATTTATATCATGTAATACGTAAATAAATGTTTCTCAAATGATAAATTAAGCATTAGTATTTTTTTGAAATGTAAATGTAAATTTATAATTTTATAATACAAATATGGATTTAGAAGAAAATTTATTTTCATAAAATAGATTAATAAATCAATATTTTGTTGTCTTATGATTATATGAAAATTTTATGAGGTATTAATTAATTTTTTTAAAGAGTCATAAAATAAGTTATAATATGAAAATCATTATTTTTTAATAAATTATGATTTGGCTAAAAAATAAAATTTCATGTATTTATAAAATGGATTTAATTTTTAAAATCTAAACATATAAAATTGTTATCTTGAATTTTTGGGACTCTTTTAAAATAATTGAATTTTTGTGAATAATGAAATATAGTTATTTATGGTGTTTAACATTATACGCAAAACACATTAATTTTTGAGTCATGGATGATGTAAGAAACCCTTAGCTCTAACTCACTTAAACTAGGTACTATAATTAGTTACAATAATCAACAATATTTATATTATTGATCCAAAATAATAATAAAATGAATAAAATAATCAAAAACACCCCTCTCCTACCACTATAAATACCATCCTCACGACCTATTCTACTCAAACCTTATAAGCCTTGTAGATTAATTATATGATTACATATTCCTCTCCCAAAACTATTACCCACATTTTTTTCTTACTAGTATAATCAAAAGTCCATTTCTATGTGCCTTAAGGAGGTTCTAAGGAAGACAACACTCAAGAGCTAAAATACTCTCTCTTTCTCTTTTAATTTTTTTATTTTATTATCCTTCCCTCGCCTCACCTATACTAAATAACATGATTAATCCATTATAATATATATACAATAATTTTATTGTGTTAATGTAATATGCATCATCTATTCCTGTATGTCCATCTTTTATTCTAAAAATGAAAAACAAATTGTGACGTGTCAATTCATCGCCTTCGTGGACAATGAGTTTTTATTTTCCATTTTCATCTTCATGGGTGTTCATAAAACCATTTTAATGGTTTAAAAATAATATAATATATGTAATATAATTTATTTAATGTATTATAACAAGTATATATATAATATTAATTTAAATTATAGTATCTTGCGATGGATGTAAAAAACCCTCCAAAATAAAATAATCTTTTTTTCATTAACATTTTATCCAATGAATAATCCTCATGTCAAAAAATAAAATGATATATAAGAATATTTAAATTTTTTAAGAGAATTAATACCATATAATTTCAATTTTTTTGTATTGATTCCATTATACAAGAAATTTTATAATTATACACAATTGAACTGACCATGAAACCATGAAATGAACGCCCCAGAAATGACAAAATTAAACTTTTTAAGCCATCAAAATTGATATAAATTAACATAATAAAATTATAAAAAATAATATATATATATATATATATATATAATATTTTCTGAATTAATTATTTAATGGATATAATTTTATTATACAAAAAATTAAGTGCAAGTCGCGAACAATTTTGGACATAAGGTTAGAGATTATCTTTGAACCTCAATTCTTTACTTAGGGTTATTCATTATCTCAATACCCCATTGTAATTATTAATTAATATTAGGTAATAAACTTATATTATTCATGTATGTTCCAAACCTATGTACCTATATCAATATTTTGTTTCTTTTACGGGGAACTATGTCCTTTATAATGTTTTATTTTCAATTTCTTTCGATATGCAGGCTTGGATAAAGGGAACATCTAAATTTCATACTGATTTTCATGAAAACACTATAATCTCTTTTGATATGCCATTATTTTTATAAAATAATTAATCATATCATTAAAAACTAAATTTTCTCATCTCTTGTTATTTATACAAACAATTATTCCTTTTTCTGTTTTAAGGAATCTTCAATATTTTCAACTAAACTGCACTAAAGTGGATGATTTATAAAGTTACATAAAACTTTTTTATATGTTTTAACTTTTTTTTGATATCAGTTATCATTATAGATGCCCATTTTCATTTATTTATTTACAATAATGACATAAATACATTCATTCTTGTACACCATTATGATAAACCATTTGGTTATGCAATACGAAATTTTAATGATACCCAATTTCAACCATGGTTAGACCTAATTATTTATTCTTTAGGTGGAACACATATGCATGGACATATTACGATGGGTGTGCCTAGAATGTGCTCTAATTACATGTGTAATTTTTAGTCCCATGAGAAGTCGTGTTGGGATATGGAGTAAACCAGATTCAATCATGTGGTTTTCCAACCGTGTAATATAGTCTTAGTTGTTCACCTTGATTCACATTTATGTCATGTTATATATTTTTCCACATTACAATGTTTCCATGATTACATGATCCCATGTTCTGTATGTTATTATTCTATATATTTATTCATGTTCCTTTACTTCTTATGTCATCATGTTATTCCTTCAAAACCAGGTGTAGTGATATATTCTTTTGTTTATTACCATGGTAGGATCTTTAACTAATCCCTATATTCATGTATTCCTTAGGTTATCCTATGCAGATATCAGAGCACAAATTAAGATAGGATATCATTATGTAAAGTAAATAAAATATGTTTTTATTTTAGTTTTTTTTTTCTCTAATTATGTTACTAATATTCTATAAACATTAGAATTTATGATCCTCAGTTTTTATTTGATGGTTAATTCTGCATAAAATGGTGTAATAATTTATATAAAAGTAAATGGGATCTACAGTGGCCCCCTATGATGTAGAAACCCCGACCCTAGTAGCCTAGATTTGGGGTCTTCTTTATTATATTAGGATAGAAACAAGGTTTCAAATATCAAAGAACCAATCTGTTTATCCATTTTAAAGAATTGGATACATACATGACACCCATTTTATAATTAGAATACAAAATAAATCATAGTACAGAACAAAATAAAATCAAATGAATCCTAAAAAATCATTCCCATAATTATTCTCTATATCTTGGGGTGCTTAAACAAAATAATAGTGAGCTCAAATTTTCAGCGAGGGTAAATTATAGTGGAAACTATCATGAATTAATAATCATATTAATCATGGAAAGATAAATATGTAAAAAAATAATCCATTTAAATAATATAATTATCATTATAATATAAGGCATAATAAATATGTTAACGTAAATAAAAAGAAACGCATTCAATTTAATCAATAATAGAAAATGAAATGATTCCACATAGAATTTCATAGGAAAAATCTCATGGATAATAATAATAATTGTATTTGAAATGATGAAAATTCTTAATTATTAGACATCATGATCTTAGGAATCATTATAACTCTAAATTCATGTTTTATCCTCAAGAGAATTAAAATTTACTAGGTAAAAACCGATCTGATTTTCACCAATTGATTTTTCTCTTAAAACTTATCAATGTATCAAGGGAATAAATATAACTGAGCCCAGCCTATAAGTACATATCCATGAATTCCACATATAAGAATAATATATTTAATTCCGGAATAATATTCCTTATCTTAAAAAATATGGATTGATTAGAGAACATGAATTTATGAATATTACCCTTGTTAATTAATTAACATATAATATAATCATTCTATGTAAGAATAATATACACTCTAATAAATAATTAGATATGTTATAAAAATAATATAGAAACTATTTAATTTAATCACTAATACCCATGAGTAAATAGATAATCATGTTAAATTCCTCGAAGGGTAGGTCTACACACCATCTAAATTTTAATAGGTGAAGATTAATAAAAATGTCTCAATGAAATGGAAATTGACATGAAATCCCTTATAATGATCATAAAGTTGAAGTGATTTTTAATCAATAAATAGATTATGTGTATAAAATTCAAACCCTCATTGAAAAATTGGAAACAAAAAAATAATCATTAATCATTAAATACATAACATGAAAACACCAAAGGAAAATGAAGAAGAAACATAACCCAATTAAAACAAATTGACTTATATAATCCTTTACCACTTGGTAACTTTCATGTAAAATACCATTGGATAAAATATTTAAAATTGAAACATAAAATGACAAAAATTATTAAATAATCATGATGTTACATGTCATAGTAGAATTATATACACCCAAAAAATAAATTATGTTTATAAAATTACAATATAATTTACTGAATAGAAATTAAGACGGAGTCTCTTACCTTGAGACTAACTCATCACATACACAATTAATCTTCCTAAATAATAAAATTATGTTTACAATTTGATTTATTAAAAACTTTTCTCAAGATTAATATTCCATTTAATTAACATATTCTATGTGTTATACAATTACTTAATCAATAATGTTTAATTTTTGTGTTTCGATGATATTTTACTTATGTGTTAGAAATGACTTCAGTATGTTAATTATTTGGTCTAAATTTTAATTATTTATACATATATAATAAAATAATAGAGATATAATTGTAATATTTACAGAAAAATTATATTTTGAAAACCAATCATGAAATATGGTTTTGATAAAATAAAGTATGTTATGATCATATAGATTGTAGGTCATATAGACGCATGAGTAATTTTTTGATTTTTCAAAAATAATTATCGAAAAGTGGTAAGAAATATTTTATCTTTCATGAATTAAAATAATATCATTGATATGATATTAATTATTTATTTAAAATTATATATATCATCCATGTGTTATGGTGATGAAAATTGAGTCACATCTCATTTTGAATATGTTTGTCCACACATACATGAATGAAATTATCATCTTTCAGTGAGTGAAAAGGTAATAAATAAAATGATATATTATATTTAAATAATGATAATTATTTCATCAATATCATAATTATTTTATTTATATCACATATAATTATTAATTTTATCCATACCACCTTTCATTGAAATTGTTAGTGAAAGGAAAATCACATCGCTTCGCGAGGCAGTACTATTCCATACACACGAGTGATGTTATTGTATCCCATTATAAATAGAAATTAAAATAGGTATAAATTGCATAATAAATAAAAAACTATAATTTTTTCATAAATATAATATATTTACATTATATACATCATCATTACCAACCTTTATAGGTGGTGATGGAAAAATGAATAACATTTGTTCGTGAGGTGGTGGGCCTTTGTACACACAAATAATGATTTAAAAACCCATTTTATGGAAGTGGGGATTTATGTAGGTCATAAAAATATCCTAAAATCATATATGTATGTTTAAGATACTAATTATTTTATATTATCAATGTTTAGTAACAATCATACGAGTTGGAGGAATAAATAAAATAAAACATTTCCCATTAAATAAAATCACCTCGTCTTCATGTAACCTCCTTAGGTTTGTACAAAAATACTTTATAGGTTGTATTTATGAAATAAATAATGCATATATTATCATTTTAATGATTTTTTAATCATATTGGGTTGTTTCAGGGCTAATTTTTTTGAATATATGAAGAAGATATGAGAGGTGGTGGCCATTTATAGGTGAGGTGAATGAAACACATATTCATTTTGAAACGAAAATGGTGTACCCACATTTTTCACATTACATAAAAGTAATAATGTATTATGTTAGATAATTTGAAATTATAATTTCTAAATATTTTCTGAAAAAAAGATTTTAGACATGTTTTTAAAAAAATTTAACACATATCTTATAAGATTAACACACATGTAAAATCATTTTTAACTAAACTACAGTAAATAATTTTTACTATTTTTCCTATAAATTATGGTTATTAATTATGATGTAATTATTAGATAATATAAATTATTATTATTCCAAATATTTAATAAATTTTTCATGTTTTTTTCACATATGTAGAAATATTTAATTTAAAATTAATCTCACAGACGTGATGAAAACGTGGGTTTTGAAAGAGAAAATGTTCACAATTTACAAAGGTTTTATATCAAAAATTAATATGAAAATGATTCAATCTACCTAAATTGAATTATTATATATATTTAATTAAACTAATTTTATATAAAAATCAATTTAAAATATAATTGAGCTTCAAAAATAATTTAAATAAAAAGGCTGGTTCCAATTAAAATTCAGAATATATCACTATTCCTTGAAAAAAGATTCATTTCATAAAAATAATAATAATTAAACCAAATATAATTTTAATATTATTATTTTAGAAATTAATTTTATTTTTTATAATAAATTTGTAAAAAGTGCTAGAAATAAATTTAAAATTATGAGCTCCAAGCACAAATAAACGGTCTTTTAGAAAAATATATATAATTTTTCATAGAACATTTCTACTTTTTTAACTGATTATTATATTATTTCTCATAAATTAATGATCAATTATTTTTTTAAATGTTTAAAACATATAATTTTAATAATTTTGTTAGTAATATTTATACCCACCAATATGACGGATAGGATATAATGGTATACTTTTTTACAATTTATTTATACTCAGGGTTGTGTGTTTTGAAAGTTATCTAAGAGATTATATTTAAAGAAATTTATTTATTTGGTTTTTTAGAATTATATTTGTGTTTCAAGTATGAAAATGATTACATTGTTCTTATTTTAAATTTTTTTGGCATTAAATTATACCCACATTAAATAAATTTTGTCCTAAGAGTTTGAATTTTCATTATGAAATCAATGGTTTGATATTTAAAAACTCTATTGTTGAAAAAAAAATTAAAAATAGATGATAATATATCCTCTTAATAAGATAGACATGTAAGTATATAGGTCATATATAATTACACATAACTATTTTTCTAAGAATTATATCATTACAGGAAAGCGAAGATGCATACATGGAAGAAAATGAATTAATTATTATAGAGAACGGTAGAGGTCATTAATCACACGAATATAAATGACCACTAAAAATATTAAGGACCTAAAAACAATAAAAATGTTATGATTTAAAAGAATATTTGATTCATATTATAAGAAGGAAATAACATAACATTTTTGTTTCAATATAATTTTCCTAACATTGATTAATTTTTTACAATCAATTGATATAATGAAATGTACTAACATGATATGTTTCTGTTTCATAATAACATTTTCATACTTTGGTTATGCTTTGATCAAATATCAAATCAACTATTACTACCTAAAATTAATATCCAAAAATAATGTTTTATTCCTTAATTAATAAAATTCACTTTTAGTGGATCATATGATCCAAAACATTAATATAATTCATTCCTTTGACCTTGAGTTATTATAACAAAAAAATGTTCATCACATGTTATCTAATAAAAAAAACTATGCATTTAGTGATTTAATACATTAATATATAAAACTTCATCCAAATTCAATATAAACCATTTCATAAATATCTTACCTAAGCACTCATCCAAATTTTTTCTGGACAAATGAATAGTTATTTTTTTAAAGATGGTCCCTAAATCAACATAATATTCCCAAGAAAATATAAAGTTAATATTAATGTAACATTAAAAATATTTGAATACCATAATCAAAATAAATCATTAATGAAAACATTAATTCTTCCAAATATTATATATCATGTTTTCAAATGTATTCTACAAATCAGTACATGCAATAAATTCCAGAAAATATTACATAAACCACTAAACTAATGAAGACATCCATAGTCAGCAACACTAACCCAAAAAAATCTCATTATTATCTCAACATTCATAAAATAGTAAGGTTTATATTCCCTCAAAAAAAAATTTCTAATAGGTTCAACATTTAAATCAATCTCTTTTATAGATCATTGGAACCATTCAATATATGTTCTCAAATCCTCAATGAAAATGTATTACAGTTCTGTCTTTATACATTGCATAATTATTATTACCATTATATACTTGATGAAATACTACAATGACATAATTAGTGAATTTGAACACAATATCATTTATAATTACCATTTTTTAGGATAGTAGAATAAGATTTACCATGATTAATTAACAACTTTTTAGGTATTTTTTTCTGATACTTGGGAATTCCTTTGAGAGGAGCCCCATATCGTTATAGTTTATGTATGGACCATTGGAAACCTTTTTCTTTCCATTACAATCAGGTGAAAGGTTTCCTTTCTCTAAAAACTTTTATAAAAACCCCATTCCCTTTTCTAAATTATGAGTGTGTTTCTTTTCCACAATTATCACATGTGGGGAAATCCTTATTTCCCTTATTCCCTTTATCCTTACTATTATCTACAATCCTCTTCTTATCTTTCTTCCATTCGATGCCATAATTCTATGTATATCCTTATATTTATTATTATTATATTATATTATTTCCTAATATGATGAGATTTTTTGGGAGATTATTTTCCTTAGAAATATTGGAATAATCCCAGAGAAAATAAATAATTATTGCACTTTTGATTCTATGCATAAATGTGGGTTTCATTCCTCTAGATAGGAACCATTTCATAATAATAATATTCACTTGACTAGACCATATCATTATGAAATGTAATTTATAACCTAAAAACTAGTGAAATACCTAACATTAATTTAAAATATTATACATATATAATCTCATTATCATAAACATGGTATCTTCGAGAATGTCTTTATTTTCAAATAATTCATATTGGGGTTTAAGGAAAATGTGAATTATCCTAAGCATATCCCCCCAGAATGTAAAACAGGGTACACAGTAAGACCCATTCCCATACACCTTCTAAATATTGGTTAAAACCCAAAGAATACTTTTTATAGTACCCACCTCTATATAAATATTTTCCAAAACTATGCCCACAAGTAGTATCGAGAGAGAGATGTACTATTTTGGGAAAACCAAAAAATAAATTACTTTCCAAAAAATTATGATATTATTCTATTATGATCCTCAAATTCATTCATTCGGTTATATTACATATTCTATGTTTTCCTAAATATTTTTCATAAGTTCTCTACTAAATTTCCTTTAATACTAAATGTAGTGACCCTGCCCCAGTAGCTAAAAGTTGATGTCGGATTTATTACATTGGCATAGAAACAAGGAGTCAAAACCCAAATGACTAATTAGTTTAAATGTTTTAGAGAAATAGATATATAAATGATATCCATTTTACATTGTTAATAGAAAATATAACATAATAAATAACAAAATAAAATTAATTTCATCCTTGAAAACTAATCCCATGAATTATTCTTCATATCCAAGGAGAAAGAAAAAAAATAAGGTTGAGTTAAAATTCTCAGTAAGTGTTATGTATAGAAGAATCAATCATGAATATATAAGAATAATTAATATGAAAAGGTAAATAACTGGACACGCATGTCATTTAAATAACATTACTATAATTATAATATAAGGAAATTTCAATATTGTAAGGTAATAATGGGAAACACCTAAAATTTTATCAATAACTGAGGATGATAATCTTCTATAGATAATATCATTGAAAAAATCTAACAGAAAAAAAAATATATTCTCAATGAAACTTTTGATTAACTATTAGACTTCCCAATTTAAATTCTCATGATACCACTATAATCAATATCTTTTCAAAAGACATTTTAAATCTACTATGTACAAAACCCATTAAATTTGGCCAACTAATTTGTCTCGTGAGACCTATTGATGTATAAGGGGACTATCTATAATGATCATGAACCATAACTATATTTCCAAATAATTCTTCATCTACTGAATTGTTGATTTAATTCATTAATTATATTCCTTATGAAAAAATATCCACATTGATTAGAGTATGTTAATTTATCAATATTTCCCTAGTTAGTTAAATAACGTCGAAAGTAAACACAATATATAAAAATGGTATATAATTTAAGAAATATTTATATCTAACATACCAAAAATATGGATAATATTGAATTGAAACATTAATTTTAATTAATAAATTGGTATTCATGTTAAACACATCAATTTAGAAGTATATACCACACATAAACGTGAATATGTTAATATTTATAAAAATGTATTAACAAAATGGAAATTGAGATAAAATACCTTAAAATGATAATAATTTTGAATTCAGAAATAATAAATAAATATATTATTTGTATCAAATATAGGTCCACATAGAAAAATTGTATATAAAACATAAGATAATAAATAGTAATTATACACATAATCACAGAATATCAAATTCAAACAAAGAATTAATATAACACAATGAAAAGAAATTAGTTATGAAATTCTTAACACTTGTTGTAATGCCCTGGCCCTAGTTACCCAGAGTCAGTGCATTATTACATAACATTGGCATGATCACAAGAAATATCAAGTCTCGAAAGACCAATTAGTTTAGTATCCTTGGATAAAACTAGAAATATTAATAAAGGTTTACATTACATAATAAAAATGAAAACTAAAACAACATAGTCTCTATATTCCACACTCTTATCCCCTCATACTATCCCTGCAGGTCATTCATAATTTACTTCTTCACATCCTGGTAAAAATTAAACATAGAAAAGGGGTGAGCTCAAATGCCCAGTAAGGATAACAATATAGCGGAAACTTCCATAAATAAACATTTATGGCAATGTATAACTAAAACAAAAGTTTTTTTAACTTGAACTTCAACATATTATGGAAAAAATAAAATGAAATAATTCTATTTACTTATTCACATAGATATTCTACTAATCGAATAATCACATGCAATATCAATAACCACTTTCATAATGATGGAATACATAATTCCATACTATCATTACCACATAGCCAAGGCCTCATTCTAAGACTACAAATAGTATTTTTTTCAAGGCCTTGTTCCAAGAAACTAGTTTGTCTCATGAGACCTACCGATGCATCGAGGAGCTGTAGCGGGCTCCACCCGTCACATATTAAGTCCAATGCATTCCCATATGAAAAGGTTTAAACATAACATAAACATTCGTAATAAAAATAGCATATGAAATTTAAATACATCGTCCATAAACCATGAATGGTATAAAAATAACACATCCACAGTAAAAAATATCACAAAACCTTCAATACAATATAGAAGTTTTGTATCATAATAAATCAACTACAAATAAGCGTAAAATCCATCAGAGGATGTTGACATAAGAGAAATCAAAATTCTTTTTAGAGAAATATCGCTTTCTATTTTGAAATCATTTAAGATTCATATATAGAATAAATCAATTTCATTTAAAATATTCTTATAAGCTTGTAAGGGAAGATTCAACGATTTTATAATGGTGGAAAATAGCTGCACCCGCCGTATAAGTTAAAAAAACATTCTTACCTTAATTCTGTCGAAAAGATTAAAAAGGACCTTGTTTGGAAAATGACAGAAATATTCCTTTATAAAATTCTTATAAAAATTCAAACAAGGGTATAAATGACTTTAACCCATATTCTGTAAAATAGTAATAATGTTTTGAAATACATTTTTAAGAATCATGGATTTGGATGATAAAGAAGTTCCAGTAGATTATTACGTATAAACAACCTCGGATAATGAAGAGATTGAGAAATAAACCCTTACCTTGTATTTTTCATTGGTTGAGGTTAGTTTAACATCCTGTATAATGGTGAAATAATTGTTATTAAATTATAAAAGAATCATTTACATTAATATGATATCATATATGATCTTTTAACATTGATTTGTTAATAATATCTTAGTATCATCGTTGTTTCGGGTGTTGACATACTCGTTTTCTTTTATATGTTATGTTATGTAAGCTGTGTTTGTCATGGATAGGTTGTATCTTATTCATATACGGAATTATATAAAGTCCTTAGATACTATTATTAATCATCAAATGGGAATTATACTTGGATGGATACGATGGAGAATGAATCTCATCACGTTCGTGGAGACGGTAGTCCGTACGTATGCACGAGCGACAATATCACTCTTTTGATATAAAAATAATATTTAATTGGATGGTATATTATATATACAGAATAATTATCATGTTATATTTATTATTTACATGAATTACATATCATTATTATACCCATCCAAATAATAATGTTTTGAATAACAATTACACCACGACGTGGAGACGGTAAGCCGTACGTACGCACGTATGGTGACATTTCATTAAAAGGATGGATAGAATACTGAAATATGGTGGTACCATGTTTATAATAACATCAAAGTATATATAAAATACTAGATTTGTTATTTT
This sequence comes from Viscum album, assembly GCA_963277665.1. Taxonomy (NCBI): domain Eukaryota; kingdom Viridiplantae; phylum Streptophyta; class Magnoliopsida; order Santalales; family Viscaceae; genus Viscum; species Viscum album. Next base: position 1,792,395,372 of record OY728146.1, read on the forward strand.
AGAATCCTAATAACAAAGAAAGAAGAAGTGGAAGAAGAAAGGAACTTGAAAAAGGGTGGTGAAATCACTACCTCTTCTTCGGGATCTTCCTTTTGATTTGATCAAAAGGGCTCCTTTGGTTGGCTTTCATACTAAATGAAGGCCTCTAGGATGAATTGTGGGATGTTTTGAGAGTGTTTGGGAAGATTTTGGCCGAACCAAAATGCTTTGAAGGTGTGAATTAATGAGAAGGGGGTTCCCTTTTATAAGAGGGGTGAGGGTACCTTTGGAAAATCGTCAAATATTATTTTACAATAAATTCATATTCACTTTATAATGGCTCCAAAGGGGATTATTTAAAGGTTAAGGTGGTGATAGATCTAAAACCACTGAACCAATAGAATTTATACAGGTTTGGGTCATTATATCAACCTTATCCGTTAGTTTTAACTCTTAGTTAATTAGTTTGACACTTACCATGTCACTTTGTATTTTTATATTATATAGTTAATAACCATACTATATACCTCCAAGAGACCCCCAAGTGGTCCATTAATGATACACCTATTATTATATAAGTCTATTGGTTGAACCTTATATTTTTAACAATTTAATATCAATTAATAATATAATATTTGTTTTAAAAACTCTTTTATGTCAATTTTTACACTATTTGGAAAATTGATTTTTGTGAAACTCATAACAGAATTATTACTTCGAAAAAATTTAATTAAACCATTCATAACATGTCATATTAACCTATTAAATTAGTTTAATTCATAAAAAGTGTCAAATTTTATTTATTTGGGTATTTATAATATCAATTACATTAATTTTTCACTATTATGGTAATTACTGCATCATCATTAGGGTCATAAATAAATTAAATTATTTAATGTCTAAAAATTATAAATAAAATATAATTATTAAGGAAATATTTTTATATTTATAATGAATATTTATAATCAAATTTATCTTATTTGTAACCCTATATTAATAATGTTTTAGTAAATAAACTTTGATTTTAACTCTTTTAACTCTTCGTTGAATTAAATAATAATAAATTTCTTAATCTAATCCAAGTGGACCTAAATGATAATATTTTATTCCTAATGTTGTTTTCGATCGAGATACACTTGTCCAATAGAATTAGGACATGTGTTAGGGTAACATTTATATCAGTTTTATTCTTAGTTACCCTTTTTACTTATAACTGTGGTAAATAAAAGTAAAAGTTAATATTCACCAAAAAATATTTTCATCTCATTAAACCACATTTTACTCTTTGATATTGACCATGTATCTTTGATATTTTGAAATTCCACTCACAGAAGTGGTAAAATTAAGTTTTCTGAAAAATTCAGTTTTTTAACTACCACTTAGTGGTTTCACTATTCATCAAAAAATGAATTTTTTCAGAAAAATACCAAAAATTCACCCTAGGCTAATTTTGATATTCCGAATCCAAAAATGAAGTCCATTTTTAAAAATAAAATTTATAAATTTAAATAAGTGGGTATTACTATTCATAATGGCTAGATTGATTGGTTGTGGTGTGTTAGAACTTGATGTTGCGTACATCACACATTATTGCATTATTCAAAGAGAAGCGTACCGTAGAAGCTTGGGGTGTTACATTCTCCCCTCCTTCAAATAATTTCATCCTCAAATTTTTTAGAATACTACCACATGAAAAGAATCAGGTGGTTCTTCATCATATGTTCCTCAGGTTCACATGTTGCCTCTTCCATCTTATGGTTTCTCTACAAGACATTTACCAGATGAGTTGTCTGGTTTCTTAGTACTTGTTCTCTCGTATCAAGAATCTTGACGGCCTCTTCACAATAAGATAGATCGGGTTCCAATTATAATTCTTCATAGGTGAGTACATGCGTTGGGTCAGGCATATATTTCCTCAACAAAGATACGTGGAACACATCGTGAACTTTGAAGAGAAATTGGAACTATGAGCATCATCCAGCAATTTCCTTTTTAGATCAGGTATATCTGGAACACAAAGTATCTTCCCAAATTTCAAAATTCCTTTTTCATACACAATGTCTCTCAATCTCCCATTATTCACACCATTAATATTCTTTTGAAATTCTTCATCATCGGTCTGAGAACTCTTAATCCTTTCTAGTAAAGATGGTTTGGCATCCATTTGAAAACGAACTGATGTTTCACCTTCCATGGTTATTCCCATGTCCATATTCACTATATACATGAAAATTTGATACCTTTCAATTCTCATATTGTTCAAAACTCCATGGTCTTTTCTGCTCAAAGCATCTGCCACCTTGTTTGCTTTCCCCGGGTTGTAGTGTATCGTAAAATCATAATCCTTGAGTAATTAAAGACATCTCCTTTGCCTTATGTTGAGTTCTTTTTTTGAGAAAATATAATTCAAACTCTTGTGATTAGTATAAATCTCACATTTTTCACCATAGAGGTAGTGCCTCGATATCTTCAAAGAAATGACCATAGCTACTAACTCGAGATCATGAGTAGGATATTTTTGTTCATGAATTTTGAACTGTCTTGATGCATAGGCAATAACCCTATCATTCTGCATAAGGACACAACCATGTCCTTTCTTCGATGCATCACTATAAATAATGAACCCATCATTCCCCTGTGGTAGAGTCAATATAGGGTCATCGACTAATCTTCTATTCAGTTATTCGAAACATTCTTCACAATATTTTGTCCAAACAAATTTAACCCCTTTACGTGCGAGCTTCATTAATGGGTTTTCCAATCGGGCAAAATTCTGGACGAAATGTCGATAATAACCTTCAAAAATAATAAAACCGCGTACCTCGGTTATACTCGTAGGTGTTGGCCATTCTTGGATTGCCTTGGTCTTAGAAGGATCAACAGAGTTTCCATCTTTAGAGACAATATGGCCAAGAAAAGAAATCTTCTGAAGCCAGAATTCACACTTGCTAAACTTCCCATATAATTCATGTCTTCTCAGAGTCATCAGGATAATGCGCATGTGATTTTCATGATCTTCATAACTTTTGGAGTATACCAAGATATCATAAACAAATACCACCACAAATTCATCGAGATATTCCTTGAAAACTCTATTCATCAGATCCATGAATACAGAAGGTGCATTAGTCAATCCAAAAGGCATTACTGTAAACTCGTAATGCTCATACTTGGTTTGAAATGCTATCTTCGGAATTTCTTCCTTCTTCACACACAACTGATGGTATCCATATCGATGTTCAATCTTTGAAAAGTATTAAGCTCCATGCAGTTGGTCAAATAAATCATCAATGCGAGGTAGGGTATACTTGTTCTTTATTGTTATATCATTGATCTCTCTGTAGTTGATACATAACCTCATAGATCCATCTTTCTTTTTAACAAAAATAACATGGGCTCCCCATGGAGAAACACTAGGGAGAATAAATCCCTTATTACTCAATTCCTATAGTTGTTTCTTTAGTTCAAATAATTCTACAGTGGCCATTCTATAAGGGGTGTTCGATATAGGTCTTGATCTAGGAATTAAATCAATGGAAAACTCAACTTCTCATTCTGGAGGATGTCCAGGTAAATCTTCCGAAAACACATCTACATAATCATTCACAATAGGTACATCCTCTATTTTAACAATCCTTTCCTCACCCACTATAATTTCATCATCTTCCTCCCCAATAATTGAATTTAGTTGACCTACTGGGGTGGATCTAGATAAGAATTAGGTGGTGACAATTCTTCTCTAAAGATAAGGTGTTCCTTATCATCATCATCAAAAATCGTAACCTTCTTCTAATTACAATAAATATTCACATCATGGTCCAAATGAAAATCCATACCAAGGATTATATCAAACTCAATCATAGTTATGACGATGAGATCAGTGGATAAATAACATTTATGTTCTCTAATGGGGATTGATTCACAAAACACTGTTGGAATGATACTTCCCTTAAGAGTTTTAACTAACAACTCCCTTGTTAAATCAAATTGGAAATATCTAATTTTCTTAGCAAACTGGGAAGATATGAAACAATGCGATGATCCAGAATCAAATAATGCATTTTCTAAACTTGAGAAACCATTAAATTACCTACCACCACGTCTTTAGGAGCTTCTACTTCAGCAGTAGTGATAGCATAAGCTTGGCCTTGATCCCTTGTCCATTTCTGAGGTAAGTTCCCCTGATGATTAGGACATTTATTTGAATAATGTCCCATCCCCCTGCAATTGTAGCACTGGACATCGATAGCTTTCTTCTTCCCCTTGCAATCACGAGATTGGTGGCCTTTTTCACCATACTTGCAACAGACTCTCGTTCCTTTCAAGAAAGTACCGGGGTGTTTCTTCCAAAATTTACTATAGGATGGATATTCAACTTTTTCCTTATTCCCTTTATTTCTATTCCTAGATTTATTAGAAGATTTCTTCTTCTCTTGATTTTCTTTAAAGTGATATGACATAGAGAATTTGTAACACCCCAAGATTTCATACTGTGTTATTTCTTCAAAATAATTCAATAACTTGCACTACACGCAACACCGAGTTCAATCACACCATGACTTACAAAAAAAAGCCATTAAAAGAGGTCATGAATGGCATTAACTACATTTTAAACTTTATATAATCCTTATAATTTTAGAATCCATATTATGAGATTCTTAGTCATAATGCAAGAACAGATTCATTTTCAGTATTACACTTTTATCAACTTTTAATAGTGAAACCTTTTTAAATACAATATTTTATACTTTTTGACTAAATGGGGACATCAAAAAATTTAAAATGAAACATCCCAAGCTTCCACGGTACGCTTTCCTTTGAATAAAACAGTAGCGTGTGTTGTACGCAACGTCGAGTTTTAACACACACCACAACCGATCAAACTAGCCGTTATGAATTGTAATATCTACTTTTTGAAATTATATATATTTTATATTTGAAAATGGACTTCATTTTTGGATTTGGAATATCGAATTTAGCCTAAGGTGAAATTTTGGTACATTTCGGATAACTTTCATATTTTGATGAATAGTGAAAATTACTAAATTTTAATTAAAAACAACTTTTTTAATCAAAATAATTAATAGTGATAAATTATGAATTTGAGTGGTTTTAAAGTATATTTATAATATATTTTTACCGTTTAATATAATGTTGGTCATTGGACATAATTTTACAATTAAACCAAACATAAACAAGTGTCAATCTTTTGATAGTTATTATCTCTTAAAAACACGCTTTTTGTTTTGACAGCGGGAATTAATTTTAAATTAATTTCTGCCACTTCTGTGTTTTTAATTTAGGAAAATGGATTCCATATTTGGAATCAGGATGTTCAAATTGTGTAAATAGGTAACTTTTATTTTTAGACATTTTGAATAATTACTGCGGTAAATATTTTATTTACCATGGTTAAAGGGTAAATCCGGTAAATAAGGGTTAAAAAATAATATTATAATAATACAAAGTTACCCTAAAACGTGTCCTAACCTTATTGGTGGACACATACCTGACCATGGGCATCCTTGGGTCAATTTGGGGACCCCTTGGAGCCACTTGTATGTGGTAGGGACACATTATATTAATAAAGTTAAAATAAAAATAAAAATGGCATAAGCTTACATCTTTTATAAGAACAATTTTTACATAGGGTTATACATGTTGGATTTTCTATTATAAATATTCATTAGAAAGCTAAAAAGATTTCCTACATAATGATATTTTATTTATAATTTTTAGACATTGAATAATTTATTTTATTTATGACACAATTATGATGCAGTAATTACTATAATAGTGAAAAATTAAAATAATTGATATTATAAATACCCAAATAATTATAATATGAAACTTTTAATGAATTAAACTAATTTTATATGATAATATGATATATTAAGATTTATTTAATTGACTTTGTTCGAAGTAATCAATCTGTTAGGAGTTTCAAAAAAATCAACTATTGAATAGTGCCAAAATTGACATAAAAGAGTTCTTAAAACAAATATTATATTATTAATTGATATTAAATTCCTAAAAATCTAAGTTTCGGCCAAGAGACTTATATTATGATAGGTTAATCATTAATGGACCACTTGGGGGTCGCTTGGATGTATATAGTAAGTTTATTAACCATATTATATAAAAATACAAAGAGACATTGTAAAAGTGAAACTAATTAACTTAGAGTTAATACTTAAAGATAAGGTTAATATAAGTACCCAAACCTGTCTAAATTCTATTGGATGAGTTGTTTTCGACCTATCCCCACCTCATCCTTTTAATAGTCAACTTTGGAGCCTTTAGAAACCGAATATGAATTTATTATAAATTAATATTTCTAGCTTTTCCAAAGGTGCCCCTCACCCCTCTTATAAAAGGGCACTCCTCCTTCTCATTTCTTCACACCTTCAAAGCCTTTTGGTTCGGCCAAACTCTGCCCAAATAATCTCCCAACATCCCTCACTACAACCTAGAGGCCTTAGTTTGATCAGAAAGCCAACCTAAGGAGCCCTTTTGATCAAATCAAAAGGAAGAACCCGAAGAAGAGGTAATGATTTCACCACCCTTTTCTAAGTTCATTTCTTCTTCCACTTCTTCTTCCTTTGTTCTTACCATTCTAAAATAATAACTCCAGTATCTCACATATACTGTGATGTATTTATAAGTATGGTACAACCATATTCAGTATTCTATCCACCCTTTGAATAACATGTCACCATACGTGCGTACGTACGGCTTACCGTCTCCACGTCGTGGTGTAATTGTTATTCAATATAATATTATTTGGATGGGTATAATAATGATGTGTAACTCATGTAAATAATAAATATAACATGTTCAGGATTCTGTATATATGATATACCATTCATTTATATATTATTTTAATATCAAAAGAATGATATTGTCGCTCGTGCGTACGTACGGACTACCGTCTCCACGAACGCGATGAGATTCATTCTTCATCGTATCCATTCAAGTATAATTATCATTTGATGATTTAAAAATGATGTTTAAGGACTGGATATCATTCTGGATATGAATAAGATACAACAAACATGGCTTATGTAACAAAACATATAAAAGAAAATGAGTAAGTTAACACCCGAAACAATGATAATTCTAAGATATTATTAATAAATCAATGTTAAAAGATCATATATGATATCATATTAATATATATGATTCTTGTATAATTTAATAACAATTATTTCACCATTATACAGGAGGTTAACCTACCCCAACCAAGGAAAAGAACAAGGTAAGGGTTATTTCACAATCTCTTCATTATCCGAGGTTGTTTATACGTAATAATCTACTGGGATCTCTTTATCATCCACATCCATGTTTTCTTAAAAATGTATTTCAAAACAATTTTACTATTTACAAGAATATGGGTTAAAGTCATTTATACCCTTGTTTGACCTTTTTATAAGAGGTTTATAAAGGAATATTTCCGTCGTTTTCAAAACAATGTCCTTTTTAACCTTTTCGACAGAATTGAGGTAAGAATGTTTTTTTTAACTTATACGGCGGGTGCGGTTATTTTCCGCCGTTATAAAATCGTCGAAGCTTTCCATACAATCTTATAAGAATATTTTCAAAGAAAATGTTTTATTTTATATGGATCTTAAATGATTTCAAAATAAAAGGAGATATTTCTTTAAAAAGAATTTTGATTTCATCTATGTCAACATCCTTTGATGGATTTTAAGATTATTTGAAGTTGATACAAAACTTCTATATTGTATTGAAGGTTTTGTGATATGTTTGACTGTGGATGTGCTATTTTTATACCATTCATAGTTTATTGTGAAAGTATTTACATTTCGTATGCTAGTTTTAATACGAATGTTTATGTTATGTTTAAACCTTTTCATATGGGAATGCATTGGACTTAATAAGTGACGGGTGGAGCCCGCTATAGCTCCTCGATGCATCGGTAGGTCTCATGAGACAAACTAGTGTCTTGGCACAAGGCCTTGACAAAATCTTATTTGTAGTCTTGGCACGAGGCCTTGGCTATGTGGTTATGATAGTCTGGCATTATGCATTCCAACATTATGAAAGTGGTTATTGATTTTTTCATGTGATTATTCATTTAGTAGAATATCCATGTGAATAAGTAAATGGAATTATTTCATTTTATTTATGTCATACCATGTTGAAAGTTCGTATTTAAAAGGCTTTTGTTTTAGTTATACATTGCCTTAAATGTTTATTCTTATTTATGAAAGTTTCCACTTTGTTGTTATCCTTACTGGGCATTTGAGCTCACCCCTTTTTTTTATGTTTTATTTTTCCCAGGATGTGAAGAAGTAAGTTATGAATGACCTGCAGGGATTTTATGAGGGGTTAATAGTGTGGATTGTGGAAACATTATGTTGTTGTATTAGTTTTTCATTTTATGATGTAATGTAAAACTTATGAATATATCTAGTGTTTCCAAGGCTACTAAACCAATCGGTCTTTCGAGATTTGATCTTTCTTGTGATCATGCCAATGTTACGAAGTAATGCACCGACTCTGGGCAGCTGGGGTCGGGGCGTTACAGTTGGTATCAGAGGAAGTTTAGTACAAACCTTGGAAGCTAGATTTAGATAAACTCTGATTAGAGCACATAGACCTAAGATGAACTTTGAGGATTAGTATAGAAGAACTTCCTAGAATTTTGGTATTGTAGAGACTTTGTGAGTTTTCCGAGCAATACATCCATGTCTGGATACGAGCAGGTAGAGGCGGCTCTGGCACAGATGTACCTAGGGGTAAAACCCGAAAACACCGCTTTGAGCTAGACTCGAACGGGAACTGGTGCACGACAACGGGCCTTGCTGCACTCTTGGTTACGACACTCCTGGGGGATATGCTTAGGATAACTCTCACTTTCTTTACAAATCATTATGAAGGGTTTATGAGTATATACTTCCTCAAAGAAAACATATTTATGATTATGGATTATATCCATAGATAGTTCAATTTATGTTTAGTGTTTTATAAGTATGGGATTATATATTTTGATTCATAAACTGATCTAGTTTATGCCATTGTTTAGAAATGGCGCCCAGTAGAAGGAATGAGAACTCCAGAAATACAAATGATTCAAAGAGAAGGAAGGATCATATCTTTCATGGTCTTAAGCTAGAATTTATAAGAGAAATAGTCTCCCATGTATTATCATCATATGAAGAAATAATATCATGTGTTGATAAGATAAGTAAAGAGTTTACTGAGTCCTATGGCTTTGAAGGGAAGCAAGAGAAGAAAAGGATGGAAGAGAGAAAAATGGATAAAGGGAAGAGGGAAAAGAAGAATTTTCCCATATGTGGTAACTGTGGGAAGAAACACCCTGAAACTTGCCTGAAAGGAATGGGAGTTTGTTATAAGTGTGGAGGAAAAGGGCACAAAGTACGTGACTGCAAGGGTGAGAAAATGGTTTCAAATGTACAATGCTTCATTTGCAAGGAGTTTGGACACTACGCGAACCTATGCCCCAGTCATCAGACTATGCCGCAAATGATGCTATTGGATAATAATCAAGTTATGATACTACCACAAATGAAGTGGAATGATTAGAGTTCTTATGTTGATTATGTCAATTGAGTGTTGCATCAACAATGTACTTGTTATAATAATTATGGAGTATATAAGGATTGTACTGCAGTACTATTTCATTAAGGACTTGAGATTGTGTGGAACAAAGAAAAGTGACTCAATAGCAGGATAAATTTTTGGAAAATATATGTTTGAGAGAATGATAAACCATAATATAGTTCTGATACCGAAGTAGTGATTTTGGAATAATACATGATTGTTTGGGATAAATTATATTGGATATTCTTAACTACCTTCGAACTGATTAATGATTTGTATATTCCATCATTTTTGGGGTTTAAAACATTTTTGGATTAATGAAGTATATCCAGCTTTCTATATGGAATAAGGGAGCATGAATGTAATCAATAAGGAATATGGTAATTCAGGATGTTTCGGTGTATTAAAAGAATACATGATGAAGGTATTCATATGCTATTACGGGGTAAAAAGGTTCTACATTATGTTTACCTTACTTATAAATGTTGGACTGTGAGTTTGGATAGAATTATTTTGGATAGTTCTAGTTTGGATTATTTTGGATTGCCATAAAAGGACAACCCGGAGGTCGGGCGGCAACCCGTCGCGTCCGGCAAGGCTGCGAGACTTGAACCCGCAACCGAAGGGCGACAAGGGTGTATCACCTACCACTGGCCCACGAGATGTCCTGGATTAAATAATGTTGTTTTCTTTAAAGATCTGGTAGATGAATTATAAATTCATTTATTTTGGAACCCTGTACGAATAACATTCTATTATCTTTTAGAGTGAAAGATGAGTTTGCGGTAGAAATTTATTAATGGATAAAACTCTAATTATAAAGTAAGTATATCTCCTTATGATCTTAGCCAATCTCATAAATATATTCCTCAACATTAATAAAAGGAACTTAGAACAAAAATGTTGTCCTAGATGGTACCTTAAATCATCACTAATTCATGGCTTTGGGATTGTTGGCCTTTTCATAGCCATGTTCTCTACCACTCTCCATCAGATAATTGATGGTTAGATTTCTCTTCCATATCCATATTTTCCTACATGGAACCCTAGTATGTGTTATGTTCGGTAATCTTCATACTTTCCACCCTTTTTTTTAAAATAGAGGCCTCATTAATTCATTTTTCGATGTGGGATTTAAACTAAGATATTTGGAAACGTCAAAAATGTGTTATCCTAATATCCTATGTTTTGTTGAACCGATTGTATTTAAAATCATCATAGATTGATGAATTTAAGGACCTCAATTTTACACTTGTTTGTGATTGATGACCTCAATCACTACCTATAAATATTTACATTTTTCCTCCAATTATATGTCTCTAATTGCCACCAATGTTCTCCTAATCGAGATCATAATTTGGTGGTGACCCTTTCATTTCTCTTTTCCTCATATTAAGACTAAATTTTAGTAACCCAATTTACGATGAGGGTTTTCCCACAAATATATTTTCTATTTTCAACCTTTTATTTTCTAAGAACAATTTCAAATTGCGAGGACGCAATTTATTGAAGGAGGGGAGAATGTAACACCCCAAGATTTCATACTGTGTTATTTCTTCAAAATAATTCAATAACTTGCACTACATGCAACACCGAGTTCAATCACACCATGACTTACAAAAAAAAAGCCATTAAAAGAGGTCATGAATGGCATTAACTACATTTTAAACTTTATATAATCCTTATAATTTTAGAATCCATATTATGAGATTCTTAGTCATAATGCAAGAACAGATTCATTTTCAGTATTACACTTTTATCAACTTTTAATAGTGAAACCTTTTTAAATACAATATTTTATACTTTTTGACTAAATGGGGACATCAAAAAATTTAAAATGAAACATCCCAAGCTTCCACGGTACGCTTTCCTTTGAATAAAACAGTAGCGTGTGTTGTACGCAACGTCGAGTTTTAACACACACCACAACCGATCAAACTAGCCGTTATGAATTGTAATATCTACTTTTTGAAATTATATATATTTTATATTTGAAAATGGACTTCATTTTTGGATTCGTAATATCGAATTTAGCCTAAGGTGAAATTTTGGTACATTTCGGATAACTTTCATATTTTGATGAATAGTGAAAATTACTAAATTTTAATTAAAAACAACTTTTTTAATCAAAATAATTAATAGTGATAAATTATGAATTTGAGTGGTTTTAAAGTATATTTAGAATATATTTTTACCGTTTAATATATCGTTGGTCATTGGACATAATTTTACAATTAAACCAAACATAAACAAGTGTCAATCTTTTGATAGTTATTATCTCTTAAAAACACGCTTTTTGTTTTGACAGCGGGAATTAATTTTAAATTAATTTCTGCCACTTCTGTGTTTTGAATTTAGGAAAATGGATTCCATATTTGGAATCAGGATGTTCAAATTGTGTAAATAGGTAACTTTTATTTTTAGACATTTTGAATAATTACTGCGGTAAATATTTTATTTACCATGGTTAAAGGGTAAATCCGGTAAATAAGGGTTAAAAAATAATATTATAATAATACAAAATTACCCTAAAACGTGTCCTAACCTTATTGGTGGACACATACCCGACCATGGTCATCCTTGGGTCAATTTGGGGACCCCTTGGAGCCACTTGTATGTGGTAGGGACACATTATATTAATAAAGTTAAAATAAAAATAAAAATGGCATAAGCATACATCTTTTATAAGAACAATTTTTACATAGGGTTATACATGTTGGATTTTCTATTATAAATATTCATTAGAAAGCTAAAAAGATTTCCTACATAATGATATTTTATTTATAATTTTTAGACATTGAATAATTTATTTTATGTATGACACAATGATGATGCAGTAATTACTATAATAGTGAAAAATTAAAATAATTGATATTATAAATACCCAAATAATTATAATATGAAACTTTTAATGAATTAAACTAATTTTATATGATAATATGATATATTAGGATTTATTTAATTGACTTTGTTCGAAGTAATAAATCTGTTAGGAGTTTCAAAAAAATCAACTATTGAATAGTGCCAAAATTGACATAAAAGAGTTCTTAAAACAAATATTATATTATTAATTGATATTAAATTCCTAAAAATCTAAGGTTCGGCCAAGAGACTTATATTATGATAGGTTAATCATTAATGGACCACTTGGGGGTCGCTTGGATGTATATAGTAAGTTTATTACCATATTATATAAAAATACAAAGAGACATTGTAAAAGTGAAACTAATTAACTTAGAGTTAATACTTAAAGATAAGGTTAATATAAGTACCCAAACCTGTCTAAATTCTATTGGATGAGTTTTTTTCGACCTATCCCCACCTCATACTTTGAATAGTCAACTTTGGAGCCTTTAGAAACCGAATATGAATTTATTATAAATTAATATTTCTAGCTTTTCCAAAGGTGCCCCTCACCCCTCTTATAAAAGGGCACTCCTCCTTCTCATTTCTTCACACCTTAAAAGCCTTTTGGTTCGGCCAAACTCTGCCCAAATAATCTCCCAACATCCCTCACTACAACCTAGAGGCCTTAGTTTGATCAGAAAGCCAACCTAAGGAGCCCTTTTGATCAAATCAAAAGGAAGAACCCGAAGAAGAGGTAATGATTTCACCACCCTTTTCTAAGTTCATTTCTTCTTCCACTTCTTCTTCCTTTGTTCTTACCATTCTAAAATAATAACTCCAGTATCTCACATATACTGTGATGTATTTATAAGTATGGTACAACCATATTCAGTATTCTATCCACCCTTTGAATAACATGTCACCATACGTGCGTACGTACGGCTTACCGTCTCCACGTCGTGGTGTAATTGTTATTCAATATAATATTATTTGGATGGGTATAATAATGATGTGTAACTCATGTAAATAATAAATATAACATGTTAATGATTCTGTATATATGATATACCATTCATTTATATATTATTTTAATATCAAAAGAATGATATTGTCGCTCGTGCGTACGTACGGACTACCGTCTCCACGAACGCGATGAGATTCATTCTTCATCGTATCCATTCAAGTATAATTATCATTTGATGATTTAAAAATGATGTTTAAGGACTGGATATCATTCTGGATATGAATAAGATACAACAAACATGGCTTATGTAACAAAACATATAAAAGAAAATGAGTAAGTTAACACCCGAAACGATGATAATTCTAAGATATTATTAATAAATCAATGTTAAAAGATCATATATGATATCATATTAATATATATGATTCTTGTATAATTTAATAACAATTATTTCACCATTATACAGGAGGTTAACCTACCCCAACCAAGGAAAAGAACAAGGTAAGGGTTATTTCACAATCTCTTCATTATCCGAGGTTGTTTATACGTAATAATCTACTGGGATCTCTTTATCATCCACATCCATGTTTTCTTAAAAATGTATTTCAAAACAATTTTACTATTTACAAGAATATGGGTTAAAGTCATTTATACCCTTGTTTGACCTTTTTATAAGAGGTTTATAAAGGAATATTTCCGTCGTTTTCAAAACAATGTCCTTTTTAACCTTTTCGACAGAATTGAGGTAAGAATGTTTTTTTTAACTTATACGGCGGGTGCGGTTATTTTCCGCCTTTATAAAATCGTCGAAGCTTTCCATACAATCTTATAAGAATATTTTCAAAGAAAATGTTTTATTTTATATGGATCTTAAATGATTTCAAAATAAAAGGAGATATTTCTTTAAAAAGAATTTTGATTTCATCTATGTCAACATCCTTTGATGGATTTTAAGATTATTTGAAGTTGATACAAAACTTCTATATTGTATTGAAGGTTTTGTGATATGTTTGACTGTGGATGTGCTATTTTTATACCATTCATAGTTTATTGTGAAAGTATTGACATTTCGTATGCTAGTTTTAATACGAATGTTTATGTTATGTTTAAACCTTTTCATATGGGAATGCATTGGACTTAATAAGTGACGGGTGGAGCCCGCTATAGCTCCTCGATGCATCGGTAGGTCTCATGAGACAAACTAGTGTCTTGGCACAAGGCCTTGACAAAATCTTATTTGTAGTCTTGGCACGAGGCCTTGGCTATGTGGTTATGATAGTCTGGCAGTATGCATTCCAACATTATGAAAGTGGTTATTGATTTTTGCATGTGATTATTCATTTAGTAGAATATCCATGTGAATAAGTAAATGGCATTTTTTCATTTTATTTATGCCATACCATGTTGAAAGTTCGTATTTAAAAGGCTTTTGTTTTAGTTATACATTGCCTTAAATGTTTATTCTTATTTATGAAAGTTTCCACTTTATTGTTATCCTTACTGGGCATTTGAGCTCACCCCTTTTTTTTATGTTTTATTTTTCCCAGGATGTGAAGAAGTAAGTTATGAATGACCTGCAGGGATTTTATGAGGGGTTAATAGTGTGGATTGTGGAAACTTTATGTTGTTGTATTAGTTTTTCATTTTATGATGTAATGTAAAACTTATGAATATATCTAGTGTTTCCAAGGCTACTAAACCAATCGGTCTTTCGAGATTTGATCTTTCTTGTGATCATGCCAATGTTACGAAGTAAGGCACCGACTCTGGGCAGCTGGGGTCGGGGCGTTACAGAATTCTTTCTCTGTCTTGATAGCACATGAGACAATTTCCTCGTACGATGATAACGATTGTGAGACTAATGCTCGATGGATAAATGGTTTTAACCCATCAAAGAAACGATCAATATTACTACTTGGGTTACGTATATAATCCCTAGCATACCTTTCTAACCTTGTAAATTTAGCCTCATACTTTGCAACATTCGCATCCTCCTTTTCTCTCAGACACTGAAATTGCCTTTCCATATCTTCTCAATGGTCACGAGGAAAGTATTTTTCTAAAAAAATATCTTTGAACTCCCTCCATTCTATATTTGATACTTCATCATCTTCCTTCATTTTTTGAATCAATGACCACCACTTATGAGCTTCTCCAGTGAGGCGGTAAACTGCCATGATAAATTTTTCCCTTTCACTACTTCCCAAAGCCTGAAATATTTTCTCTAGGGAACATATCCATTGCTCAACTACAAAGGGATAGGTACTCCCATTGAACGTTGTTGTTTTTTTCCTCAGGAAGCGATCTAACATTGATCCTCCACGATGTGGATCAGAGTGCTCCATATGTATAAGTTTATTATTCATAACCTGAGTGAGTTGTCCAAGTATGGTGATTAGTTGATCAGCACCAGTTGCATCACTAGCTCCACTATAATTATCTTGAGTAGGAGGGAAATCCCTACATAGAGTGCGTGCATTGATACAGTTTCCATTTCTTCCACTAGATTCCATTTCTGAACAATGGCATAAACTAGATCATTTTATGAATCAAAATACATAATTCCATAATTATAAAACACTTAACATAAATTGAACTATTTATGGATATTATCCATAATCATAAAAAAAATTCATTGAGGATGTATATACTCATAAACCCTTCATATTTATTTGTAAAGAAAATGAGAGTTATCCTAAGAATATCTCTCGGGAGTGTCGTAACCAAGAGTGCATCAAGGCCCGTTGTCGTGCACCGGTTCCCATTCGAGTCTAGATCAAAGCGGTGTTTTCGGGTTTTACCCCGAGGTACATCTTTTCCAGAGACGCCTCTACCTGCTCATATCCAGACAGAGATGTATTGCTCAGGAAACTCACAAAATCACTACAATACCAAAATTCTAGGAAGTTCTATACTAATCCTAAAAGTCCATCTTAGGTCTATGTGCTCTAATCAGAGTTTATCTAAATCTAGCTTCCATGGTTTGTACAAAACATCCTATGATACCAACTGTAACGCCCCGACCCCAGTTACCCAGAGTCGGTGCATTATTACATAACATTGGCATGATCACAAGAAAGATCATGTCTCGAAAGACCGATTAGTTTAGTAGCCTTGGAAACACTAGATATATTAATAAAGATTTACATTACATCATAAAAATGAAAACTAAAACAACATAGTCTCCATATTCCACACTCTTATCTCCTCATACTATCCCTACAGCTCATTCATAATTTACTTCTTCACATCCTGGGAAAAATAAAACATAGAGAAGGGGTGATCTCAAATGCCCTGTAGGGATAACAATATTACAGAAACTTTCATAAATAATCATTTAAGGCAATGTATAACAAAAACAAAATCCTTTTTAAACTTGAACTTCAACATAGTATGGAAAAAATGAAATGAAATAATGCCATTTACTTATTCACATGGATATTCTACTAATCGAATAATCACATGCAATATCAATAACCACTTTCATAATGATGGAATGCATAATTCCAAACTATCATACCCACATAGCCAAGGCCTCGTGCCAAGAATACAATTAAGATTTTTTCAAGGCCTCGTTCCAAGACACTAGTCTGTCTCATGAGACCTACTGATGCATCGAGGAGCTATAGCGGGCTCTGCCTGTCACATATTAAGTCCAATGAATTCCCATATGAAAAGGTTTAAACATAACATAAACATTCGTAATAAAACTAGCATACAAAATTGAAATACTTCATCCATAGACCATGAATGGTATAAAAATAACACATCCACAGTCAAACATATCACAGAAACTTAAATACAATATAGAAGTTTTGTATCATAATAAATCAACTTCAAATAAGCATAAAATTTATCCGAGGATGTTGACATAGATGAAATCAAAATTATTTTTAGAGAAATATCTCTTTATATTTTGAAATAATTTATGATTCATATATAAAATAAAACATTTTCTTTGAATGTATTCTTATAAGATTGTAAGGGATGCTTCGACGATTTTATAACGGCAGAAAATAGCTGCACCCACTGTATAAGTTAAAAAACACACTTACCTTTATTTGGTTGAAAAGGTTAAAAAGGACCTTGTTTGAAAAATGACAGAAAGATTACTTTATAAACGTCTTATAAAAATTCAAATAAGGGTATAAATGACTTAACCCATATTCTATAAAATAGTAAGAATTTTTTGAAATAAATTTTTAAGAATCATGGATGTGGATGATAAAGAAGTCTTAGTAGATTATTACGTATAAACAACATCGGATAATGAAGATAATGCGAAATAAACCCTTACCTGGTACTTTTACATGGATGAGGGTAGGTTAAACTCCAATATAATGGTGAAATAATTTTTATTAAATTATAAAATAATCATGTACATTAATATAATATCATATATGATCTTTTAACATTTATTTGTTAATAATATCTTAGTATCATCGTTGTTTCAGGTGTTAACTTACTCGTTTTCTTTTATATGTTTTGTTACGTAAGTTGTGTTTGTCATGGATAGGTTGTATCTTATTCATATCCAGAATGATATCAAGTCCATAGAAACTATTATTAATCATCAAATGAGAATTAGACATGGATGGATACGATGGAGAATGAATCTCATCGCATTCGTGGAGACGGTAGTCCGTACGTACGCACGAGCGACAATATCAATCTTCTGATATTAAAATAATATTTAATTGGATGGATTATCATATATAAAGAATAATTATCATGTTATATTTATTATTTACATGAATTACACATCATTATTATACCCATCCAAATAATAATGTTTTGAATAACAATTACACCGCGACGTGGAGACGGTAAGCCGTACGTACGCACGTATGGTGACATGTCATTCAAAGGATGGATGGAATACTGAAATATGGATGTACCATGTTTATAATAACATAAAAGTATATATAATATACTTGAGTTATTATTTTAGAATGGTAATAACAAAGAAAGAATAACTGGAAGAAGAAAGGAACTTGAAAAAGGGTGGTGAAATCATTACCTATTCTTCGGGTTCTTCCTTTTGATTTGATCAAAAGGGCTCCTTAAGATGGATTTATGAGTAAATTAAGGCCTCTAGGATGAATTGAGGGAAGTTGAGAGAGTATTTGGGGAGATTTTGGCCGAACCAAAAGGCTTTGAAGGTGTGAATTAATGAGAAGGGGGCGTGACCTTTTATAAGAGGGGTGAGGGGTACCTTTGGAAAACCTAGAAATATTATTTTATAATAAATTTATATTCGGGTTCTAATGACTCCAAAGTGGATTATTTAATTTTTAAGTTGTGGATAGGTCTAAAACCACTCAACCAATATAATTTAGACAGGTTTGGGTCATTATATTAACCTTATCTTTTAGTTTTAACTCTTAGTTGATTTGTTTGACACTTACCATGTCACTTTGTATTTTTATATTATATAGTTAATAAACATACTATTTATCTCCAACTAACCCCCAAGTGGTCCATTAATGATACACCTATCTTGATATAAGTCTCTTGGCCGAACATTAGATTTTTAGGAATTGAATATCAATTAATAATATAATATTTGTTTTAAAAACTCTTTTATGTCAATTTTGACACTATTTAGAAAATGGATTTTTGTGAAAATGATAACAGAATTATTAATTATAAAAAAGTTAATTTAATCATTCCTAACATGTTATATTAACCTATAAAATTAGTGTAATTCATAAAAAGTCTCAAATTATATTTATTTGGGTATTTATAATATAAATGAATTTAATTTTTCACTATTATTGTAATTACTGCATCATCATTGGGTCATAAATAAAATAAATTATATAATGCCTAAAAATTATAAATAAAATATAATTATTTAGGAACTCTTTTTAGTTTTATAATTAATTTTTTTAATCAAATTTATCATATGTGTATCCCTATATTAAAAATGTTTTAGTAAATAAACATTGATTTTAACTCTTTTAACTCTTCTTTGAATTAAATAATAATAAATTTATTAATCTAATACAAGTGTACCTAAATGATAATATTTTATTTCTAATGTTGTTTTTGGTCGAGATAAACTTGTCCAATAGAATTAGGACATTTTTTAGGGTAATATTAATATCATTTTTACCCTTAATTACCCTATTTACTTTTAACTGTGGTAAATAAAAGTAAAAGTTACTATTCACAAAAAAATTATTTTTATCTCATTGAACCACATTTTACTCCTTGATATTAACCGTGTATCTCAGATTTTTGAAATTCCACTCACATAAGTGGTAAAATTATGTTTTATGAAAAATTCAGTTTTTTTAACTACCACTTAGTGGTTTCACTATTCATCAAAAAATAAAGTTTTTCAGAAAAATACAAAAAATTCACCCTACCTAATTTCAATATTCCGAATACAAAAATGAGTCCATTTTGAAAAATAAAATTTATAAATTTCAAAAAGTGGGTATTACTATTTATAACTGCTAGTTTGATTGGTTGTGGTGTGTTAGAACTCGATGTTGTGTACAACACACGCTATTGCATTATTCAAAGAGAAGCGTACCGTAGAATCTTGGGGTGTTACACTTGCTAAATTTCTTGTCAAATCCCCTTGGATTAAATAATTAGAATTGAAACATAAAATACAATGTTTTTTAAATTAATCATGATATTACACATTAAAGGGTCATTATATACACCATATAAAATAAATTAGGTGCATAACATTACAATATGCCTCAATGAAGGGAAATTGAGATGGGGTCTCTTGCCTTTAGTCTAAATCATCATGTATATTCTTTATATTATTAAATAATAAATGTATCTTAATTATTTTCTTGATTAATATATTCAGTCAAGTTTATTATTCCTTTTATTTCACGTATTATCAGGTTATATACAATTACTTAATCAATGGTGTCTATGTTCGTTATTTCAATAATATTTGATTTATGTGTGAAAAAAATACTTCGATGGGTTGAATATTGGTCTAAGAGGTAATTATTTTAAAGTATGCAAAAAAATAATGAAATAATTATCATATTTATACATCAATTGTACTTCTAAAACTAATAATTATAAAATATTTGGGGAAATTATGTGTGTTACAATCATGGTGGTGGGAGGTCATATGTATGCATGAGTAACGTTTCTATTATTCAATAATAGTTATGTAAAATATGAAAGTAAAATTTTATCATTAAATAATTATATTAATATCATAAATACCATATTAATTCATTATATATACTAATTTATATCATCAATGAGTTACGGTGATGGAAGGAGAGTAACATTTCTTCGTGAAGGTGGTAGTCCACATGTACACAAATGACTTTATCAAATTTTAGTGAGTGAATACGTAAGAAATAAAATTATATATTATAATTTAACATGAAAAATATTTCATTAATATCATAATAATTTCACTAATATCTTATATAATAATTTACTTTATCTTTATCACCTTTAATTGAAAATATTAGTGAATCCAGAATTATATTGTTTTTTGAGGTGGTAGTTCATCGTTCTTAAGAGCAATGCTACAGTATCCCCTACGGAATTGAAATAGAACACATAATGTAATGAAATAAAGTATTAAAATTTCAATTCCCTTCTTATAATTATGTCATAAAATCACCTTAAAACACAACATAATGAACTAATAAGGGCTAAGTGACCTTTAAACATAATTTGGACACTTCTGTGTTTTGAATTTCGAAAATCTGACATACACGATTGTGTTCAAGATGATTTTTGGAGTCTAATAAAAAAAAATTTCTTGTGAATACTATTCTACCCTTATGAATAGTAACATACCCTTATGAATAGTAAATAATCCAACATAAGAGTAACCTTACCCATGAATAATTAAATAAAATTTAGACATCTTAGAAAGTGACAATTTGACCTTAGTAAACATTTTTTTATTCTATAAGTCATAAATAATTAATTTTAATTAAATAAATTAATTTAGAAGAAAATTTATTTTCTTAAAATTTGTTAATTAATTATCAAATCAATGTCTTTTACTTTTTAGATAATTTTATAAGACCCTACGTAATTTTTGAAAGCACTATAAAATCAGTTTTAATTTTTAAAAATTGTTATCTTAGTAAATTATGATTTTAATTAAATATTAAATTAATAATATGTAGAGAATTATTTTTGAAAAATGGAATTCATTTTTGGATTCTACATTTTGAAAAAAATTTGGGGTAAATTTATCGGATTTTTCTGAAATACTTTAATTTTTGATGAATAGTGAAATACCGTAATTTACAAAAATAAGCTAAATAAGAAAATTATAGAGTCATGTGTGATGTTATGATGATATAATCCCACTTGTTTCAGGATAAAATGATAAAATTACTATTCTTGGTCATCCAAGACTCACTATTCATTGACTTATGGGAAATTAATAAACTAATGAATTTTATATTAAGGAAACCCCTCTCCCCTCCACTATAAATACAACCCTTCACTCCCTCATTTCCTCACACCTCTCAAGCGCCAAGACTTATCAAAACTCTGACCAAACACCTTACCTAGACCCTCTCCCACGTCCAAGAGCTTCCGGTCTCATCAAAAGACCACCCTTATGCCCTTAAGGAGGATTCAAGAAGTAAATTCTCTCCTGCTTCTCCTTTAATTTCCTTTCAAGTTCAAGTTCATTTCTTGATATCTACCCACCTATCATTATACAAATGGTATTGTAACTCCATTATTATACATATAATATAATTTTATGATTATAAGGGGATATTATATCATCCAACCCCGTTTTCCCTCATCCTTTTATTTTATTAAAGAGAACGTTGTTCGTGAGGGGTTAATTTACCACCTTCAAGAATAAAATGCTTTCTTCTTCCATTTCTACCTTCATATCTTGTCATGAAACAATTTTTATGGTTGAAACAGAATATATTATATGTATTATCTCATATTTAAATTTCTGTAACTAACTTATGTCCATTTTACTAAGTTATAAATTAAAAGAAGTTCGTTGTGATCGAAAAACCGCCCCAATTAAACCAAACAACCATCATTTAATTATTATCTAATGATTCATCCAAATGGTTATAATATGATTAATTATAAGATAATTAAAACTCCTATAATATCATTAATAACATGTAATATCATTTCTGGATGTTTACTCATGTTCTACTCGAACGTCAATTTAAGAATACAAGTGAACCACTCAAGAAAACCATGAAAACAAACAATCTCGAACAATGTTTTAAAACTATAACTCATCCAAAGGCACATAAAATCACTTAATGAAACCATAATGATAAATATTAATGTACAGAAGGTTTTTTATTTCTAATTCCGGAATATAATTTCATTATACAGGACATCAAAGAGAAGGAAGCATTCAGATACAAAGTAAGGGGAAATCTCGAACCCAATTTTCTTCCTTCGGATTCTCCCTCTTTCACTAAATTTTTGATATGTTTACTCCTTAAAGATCATCTGTTCATCATAATATTTACTTTTCTTCGATATACATGTTTGTCACTAGTTTTTATGTCAAACAAAATGTTTTCCAAAAGAACTCCTCTTTTAAGAACACCCCTTTTACTTCTCACTCAAAGTGTACAGTTCTTGTAACATGTATGTTATTACCTCTTCCTTTTGGGAACCTAAAGATTATGAATGTGTTATTATTAGATGAAACTAATTCCATTTCATGGGTTAGTTATATACATTTTTTATATTTGTTCTATGTGGTAATCATGATGATGATAATGTTATGATGTGACGGGTGCGCCCGGAATTACACAACACTCCAATGCATTGGGAAAAGTGATGAATCTCATGAGTAAATGTGAAATGATGTGTGAAAAATATTCTAGCTTGGTTCAAAAGTATGTGTGGTATTTAACCACTAGGACATGATGTTTAATTTTTATGAATTTCCACATTTCAAGTCTTATATTTATGCTTCCTCTCATGTTCATGATTTTTTACCATGTTATGATTATGCTCACCCCATGTTATATGTACTAAGGAGAGGAAAAGTGCCAATAGAAAGCTAGATAAGAAGAAAATAAATAAATTTTTATACTTCATGTTGTAATTGTTTTGTATGGTCCTAGTTTTCCCAAGACATTAAACCTTTGGATCCTCTATGTGTAATACTATTATGTTGTTTATCTTTAAAATGATGTAATAGTAATGTAAGAAAAGGTCAGGTTGTTATACATAATATATGATATAAAGACTCTATATGTATAATTATTTTATAATTATAAAATATATACTTTATATCCATCATGATACACAATTTTGAAGCGTTGTAATGGGAAACATGACAACAGATTGTGAGGCGGTAGTCCACCGTACACATGAATGATGATTTCATAATCAATTTAATGGAAGTGGGGAAGGTGTAAATTCATTAAATTAACAATAAAATATAAATGGGTATATAATATACATAATTTATTCTATAATATTTTTTTTAATAATTTTGGGAGATTGATAAAGAAATAAAATAAAAATACTAGTGAAATAATGTTACCACTTCTTCGGGTAACCTCTTTAGGTTAGCATAGAAGTCCTACCTATTTTGGAAATCTAACCAAAATGAGGCCTCTAGAATGAGTACATTGACGTTTTAATTTTGTTTTTTCAGGTATTAAAAAATGATAGTTTGAATATGTTAATATTAGATAATATGGGGTGACCTTTTATAATTGAGGCGAGTAACATAGATCTAATTTTTGAATAAAAAAGTTGTACCCACTTTTTCACATTCCAACGATATCTAAAATTTATATTTATAGAACCTAAGACAATATAATGGTTAAATATGTCCATAAAATATATCTTAGACAAGTTTTTAGGCAATTTTAATCCTTATATTTTTTGTTTAAACACCCCCCTGATAAATCTATTTTTACTTTAAGTGTGGTAATTAATTATTTTGATTTTTAATAATCATTATGATAAAATAATTAAGTTGACCATATTATATAATATAAATTATTCTGATTCAAAATATTGAATCCATTTTTATAAATTCCATTCACATGTGTATCAAAATTTAATTTAAAATTAATTTGTTAGATGCGACAAGAGTGCAGGATTTCAAAGAGAAAATGTTCCCAAGATTAAAATGTTTTGTATAAAAATTCGAAATTAAAATGATTTAAATCACCTAAATTTGATTATTAAATATATAATTTTACTAATTTTACTTTAAAACCAATTTAAAATTTAATTTAGCTTTATAAATTATTAAAAGAAAAATGTAGTTTTCAATTAATCTTCATTATTTTTTACTATTCGTTTAAAATTAATAATTTAAAAAAAATAAAAAAAATTGCCATATTATAATTGTGATATTATGATTTAAAAAGTAAATTTTTATTTAAAAAAATATTAAAATTATAAAAATTAATTGTAAATTATGTGTACAAAGAGTGACTAAACTGTCTTTTACAAACAAAATCTATTTTATTCTGAAAAATTTCATTTTTATTTTTACAAATTCTATCTTTGTTTATAAATATATAACCAATAGATTTTCATAAATTTTTAAACAATATAAATTTCATATTTTATCCGTTATTATTCAAACCATGCAATTTAATGTCTAGGTTATAACAAAATACTATATTATAGTTCCTTTATACATGGGTTTTCATGTTCTGTAATATATAGAAGATATTAAATTTAAAGAAATATATTGCATGGGTTGTTTAAGATCGAAGATTTATGTCTCATACACTATCGAATACAATGATTCTACATTATAATTTTTAGTAATTACATATGAATCAAATTTATTAGAACTTCTAAGGGAGAGGGAATCATTGGGATTTCCCTATAACCAAGACCAAGAAGAGATTCAATAATTGAAACATATCAAAAAATGATTATAGTATAATTTTAACCTCATAAAGATCCCCATTCAAACTATATTCATCAAACTACCCCGAATAAAGTACGACCACTTCACACCATACTCGTGGGGCAAACACTGGAATAATAATGGGTTATGTATATAGACCCTAGTAGTATGGATTCTTCTATTTTATTTTTAATAGAATTTTGATTATATTAATCTATTTTAATTATTAATTTATATATATAAATTATTATATAATGAGATTGATAAAACCTAGATTTGATATGAAGAGACCAATATACTATTTTTTATAAATATATATTTTTAATTAAACTACTATTTCAAATAATTTAACGACAATTTAAATAAATTTTATTTTCATGAAAATAATCTAATTATTTATTATTTATTTATATATAAATAAAAATATAATTTAATGAAGGCCAATGCAATTTTTATAAGGTTTCAAAATAATTTATTTTTATAAAAACAAAACTTTTTAAATAACTACAAAATTTTATTTAAAATTAGAGATTCTTATATTTAGATTAATTTTTAGAAAAATAAATATCATTTTTAAAATTGTGATATTGATATTATCCATTGGAATTTTTTTCATAATTTTTTAAGACATCCCAATTTTTATGTAATAATTAAATATCAAATAAATATACAGTTTGTATAGTGATAGCTTAATAACCAATATTTTATGTATAAAATAAAATTATAGGAATAGATGACAAAAAATAATAGTTTACATTAAAATAAAATGTTTTTTATGTTTTCTGAATAATTTTACAAACATAAATTGAATACTCCATAAATCAGAATTCTATTTTATGGTTTTACAAAAAATTTATATGAACATGGATCACATTAACGTCATGGATAGTATTATTTTATTTTGTTTTGTTCCTAACCTAATATAATATTTAAAAAATCATATTGGAATAAACCATTAAAAAACCATGTGATTTTTTGTAGTTTTGAATGTTTTATTACATAGACTCGAATACATGTATTTGTAAATTAATAAGGAATTCACTTTTCTTTTGTAATAAATACCCACACACCCTCCCATTACATTAAACCCAAAACCCATTGAGAATTAATTTTCTTCTCCCTATACCTATCCATCTATAAAGCCCACCAAATGTGTTCCCATTCTCTTAATATACTCCTCCCCAGGTCTTAGAATCACCCTTTCATGGTAAAGGATTCTCTTCATCATCCTTTTAGTTCAAGTACTTTTCTTATATTATGAATTTGGATTTCAAATGTTCATGTTGTCATATTCATTAACAAAAAATATTTATTTTACTTATGATTCACAATTAACGAGATACCACATTTCACTCTCATTAATCATTTCTAAAAACCTATATGTACAGATGTTATGCAATAGAAACTTTTCATTTATTTTCCCTGACAAACTATTGTGTCATGAATTACTGCCCATATTTCTACTCATGGTTATTCACCTAGTTTCATATATACATAATTTATTAGGTACATATATTAATATAATACACACTCTTTATTCATGGTATAGAATGTGAAGAAATATGTTATTATGTTGTATTATCTATGTGGCAGCCAAATTCATGTACTTCATATGAACGTGACAGGTGTGACTAGAATTATATATCCCAAAAATGCATAAGGTAATTTTTCTTAACTCAAGGGATATGAATTATGGGTCATGGGCGGTTGGCCAAAACACACAATGTTATGATTACATGGTATTTATCCTTGACTTGTGCTTATGATATCATTTTTTAAGTTTTCAAATTTCTATAACTCAATGATGTTATGAAATTTTGTTATTCATTTATGTTCATGATTATTATTCATACATTTTATTTCACTGTGTTATTTCCTCGTAATCACATGTACTTTTTTAAATCATTCTATACATTTATTATACTTTTATGGGACTTTATTGATCAACCCTTTATTATGTACATACGTCAGTGATCCCATGTTGTTTTAGATGTTCAATGGAATCACTGCAGGAAAATAGACCTATACCCATGGTTTTGTGAAAAACTATGTGTATAGGCACACCTATACCCATAGTTTACCGAAAACCATGGGTATAGGTTTTGTATGGGAACATATACCCACGGTTTTACAAATACTGCGGGTATAGGCACCCCTATACCAACAGTTTTGGGAAAACCATGGGTATAGGTAAATTATGCGAACCTATACTCATATTTCTCCAAAACCGTGGGTATATGATTGTTTTTTGAAACCTATACCCATAGTTCATTAATATCCATGGGAATATGATAGATGTTTAATGACTTATACCTAGTGTTTTGTAAACCGTGGGTATAACATTCATTCCTTATGGCGTGAAAAAAAAAATCGTGGGGAATAAATGTTTTTTATAGGAACACCATTTCTAATATTTTTAAAACTATATCAATTGTTTATATATATATATATATATCAATAATACATATGTTCTAGTGGTTAGTAATAGGAGTAATAAACGAGGGGTCTAGGGATCGAATCCTACAGAGTTTTTTTTATCAAATATATACCCATTGTTTTAAAACTGTTGGTATAGATGAATGACTGGTATAATGGTGACTGAAACAGTGGACTAGACCAATACCCATGGTTTCCTAAACCATGGGTATAACTAAGGGGCTATCTCAATGCCACGGTATCCAATGGTTCCCTAAAACGATGGGTATATCATATACCCACAGTTTTAGGGGCTATGCCCATGATTTCAAACTGCGGGTATAGGGAAAATTTACAGTAGTGAATTCTGAGTTCATGTTATGGTGTTTTTAGATAAGTTGATTTTATCACTATTTTCCATTATTACTATAATTATATAATTTCTCAAAGACACTATCCCTCTAAATATTTTAGGATTCACGTTATTTATCTTAATACAATTGATCTTGAAGTTAGGTGTACAAAAATATGGGTTTCTATAAATGGGTACCCAATGGAAGGAACTAGGTATTTAATCGTATCCTATTGGTGGAAGACCCACTATAAACAACATAGGGTACTTGGTGAAACAAGATATATTACATTGGATAAATATAGACTATTTTTTAATATGGGGGTGGGTTTATCTATTAAAAAATACATTAAATCCTAAAAAACTATCCTTATGGACTGTATCCCATTTTTAGTTATAGTATCCTCCATGAATCTCCACTCTTCCTCTCCTAATTCTTTGATGGATTCATCATTTATCCATTGTTATAGTTATTACTGATTGGCCATAGGATATTGTCTTAGGTTATTAATTCACATGACCCTCCTCTATTCATTATCCTTTCTATAATATCTAAGGAAGTGTTTTTTCACTTATCTCTCTAAACTTATGCTTTTTAATCACACCAAATCCCTCAGATCCCTTCTTATCTAGCTAATATAGACATTATTCCATGGTGAAACTATGGTAACATTAATTTTTTTATTTTAGTTTTCCTTTTAATTTATGAAAATAGTCAGAAGACCTAAAATCAATTTTAGTAGTTTGTTTCATTGGTTCTTGTGGTGATATAATGTTATCCAATTCTCTTCAAAGAAACCTTCATCAATTATTTTGGTAGTTAAATCCCTTCATCTAGGAATACTCATAGAGTGTCATTCTAGAAAAAAATTAATCAAAGTAGAACTAATTGCAATTATTTGTTCTAAACTTATAAATGTTTTTTTAAATTTTATAATCAAAATAAATTAACTATTTAGTTGATTAAATTTATATGTTCTTTTTTATTATGTCATTTATATTACTCATATAAATTAGATTATATACATATTCTAACTTGGAAAACTTATTTTTTCGTTTTTAATCTGATGTTAAAGGAATATATTCATCTTTTATGTTTCTTTCCACTATTTTTTAAAGTGTGTTTCTAGATTGTAATAAATTATTTATAGGATAATCATGTAATGTAGCCCATTATTTGATTTATACATTGTATTGAGCATGTCTGAATATATATTGATATTTATATTATGGTTTATAATATTAATTCAGCACACATATGCTAAAGAACAATTGGGTAAAATGGGATTGGACTTCAACAGTGTTACTTTGTATACTTGTTCCCCAATTCTTAAAGGTATGTTCAAAATAATTTCCCCAACTATAACCCATTAATACTTTTCCATTTATGGGATTGGTATTCAACCCTAAAATTGTTAAATGTATTTATCTTAAACTCTAGGAAAGGGTTTGGAGTAGGTTTTATTGGTCAGTTACCTATTATTTCTTATGCTTTGTTATTTGTTCCCAATATTCCATGTTTACTTTTGTTCTGTAAATTCTTCTGGAATCAAAGTTTTCCACATGAAATTTCATTTATGATAAGTGGTTAAGAAGTGTGGTGGAGATGACCTACTATGTATTGTTACATTCAACACCTAAATGTATTCTTTATGGAAGTATGCATGTATTTTTTATGTGATCCAAGTAATTAAAATATATTAATCAAAGAGAGTTGGTTGAATTTAGATTTAAGAGTGTAGGTGGAGTCTTCTAGTTCATATTTTTCATTTTCTGGGAAATGGTTCTCTAAAATTGGTCTTTTACTCAAGAATTCAAATGTATGTTCAAATCATGTGACCTTCTAATTTATGTATATAGGATGTGTTTGATTTTCCCAACTTGTGTACAAATGGTTTTTTCCTACATTCACATACTTATAGTGTGTATTTATATTTTTAGAAATTAAAATGCAATTAAAGTATTGTTTATATAATTATTTATATAATTTAAATCATTTTCATATTCATATGATTTTGTTGGTGAGATATAACACTCAATTTATATTTAGTACTTAAATGAGATTAGCTAACTAAATGAATGAATGTAATTTAGTACAATTTATTATTAAAAGTAAAATACCATATCATAAATTTTCATTACCCAAACTCAAGAATTTACTCCATTATCTTTATATTAAGAGTTTCATCTAAGGTGTTGTGTAAATGTGGTCTAGGTTTTCCTTGAGTATGAAAGACATGGTTGTTACAAAATGATATGAGAACACATTAAGGGCTCTAGGATATGGTACCTAAGAGTGGTCAAGAGCGAGAAACATAATGTCTCAAAAATATTCCCATAAATATATTTGGATTGTATAATTATAGTGTAATAATGAGTTACCAATAGTAGGGTGTGATCCATATTTATTTATTCTCTGATTCTGTCCTACACTCTTAAGACTCGTGAATTCTAATTTCTCATCTATACATATGCACTAATAGGACCACATGACATCCTATATTCTATAAAATGGCTATTTATATTATAGCATTAATAAATTGAATAATTTAATGAACTAAATCATAAATAATAAATCTATATTATTTTCTTATATATGTATTTTTCACGACTAGGTTAATATGTGTCCATAATTGTTTACTCTTATTGAAGACAATTTATATATATATTTTAGAGATGTTTTCATATTTAATATTCTTTGCTCAAGATTTTAATTGTATATATATTATATCATGAGCCTATGAAACTATAGTAAAATTAATATTAATGTTTTTTAAAAATTAAAATTATTTTGATATATATAATCAAAGGGGAGGGGATTGGGTTTTGACCAAACCTTTAATGTGTGGTTCTAAACATTAATGTTTTTATTATTGGGAAGAAGATCGTAATGTTCGTATATAATTTATTTTACATTATAACACCAATATAATCACATTTTTTGTATAGGAAGGGGATTATGATCAGAAATATCCAACCCAAACTATGGTTAAATCTTGGGTTTTAGAAATATTCTCTCAACTCATTCAAGATACTTGTCAAAGAGGACCTTGGATGGATCCCACAACATCTAAAGTAATAATTTATTTTAAATTTCATCATGATATGATCCATCAGGGTTATGTGTCTCTTTAGTAATATAAGGAATGGATTGATCATCTCTATTTTATCCTTAGGGCATTGAAACATGAGAAATACCAACCATAACATCCCAAAAAAAATAATATAAAATTACTTTAAAAATGATTCTATTTTTATATATTCTTATATGCACAATGAAAAATTAAATTGCACAATTCCTTATTTAATTAAAGTATAATACTAAAATAAAATAAATATTAATATACTATAAGTTAACATAACGAAACATAATTAAGATAATTATAAAATAATAAAACCACAAATAAATAAATAGAGAAAAAATTAACATATCTATCAATATTATTTCCCCTAAAAGTCATACCATTATTGATAACAATAAAGAGAATTAAAATATTTTGAAATATTATAAACATCTACATAAGTAATTTATGTAATGTGAATAATTATTTTAGATAATTACATAAGGAAACATATAGGAATATATAATGTAAATGTGACTTTTAAATTTTCATTGGATATGTGTTGGTGTTGGGATTATATATCTATTGTTAAAATACATTCATTGGGTATAAGTGGGATTAATGAGATAAAGTATATTGTTGGTGAGAATAATATTTCATACTCATTTAAAATGTGATTTTTGAAATATAGTCATTGAATTAGTGTGTATAAATAAAAGTAACTACATTATAAAATTTATATTGAGTGGTCTCAAAATATACACCAACTAGTAAAAGCCTTCCTTATTAGGATCATTTTTTGAATCTTGTAATGTCGGTATCATCTCTTGTATTTAATCTTAACTAAATCTAATCAGAATTGTAATATGTATGACTTGAGTGGAATCAACAATAAGAGAATTTTTCGCTCATAGTAATCAATTCAAGATGCATACTAGCAGAATCACAACTCATGGTTACTATGATTGTTTAACTCACCCTTATGGATTATATAAATTTATTTAGGGTATAAATGTTTATAATTTAGTATTATATCAACATGTTCTTATTAATGTAATAATTAATATTTTTAAAATTTGTATTTTAAATATTCGTTTATATCATACATTTTTAATAAATTCATGACATAAACAAATTATAAAATTATAACTATTTTTTAACATAGGTGGATAGGTAAAATTAAAATAATTATTAGTAAATAATTTAATAATATGAATAATGAAATTAAAAGTCAAAACATGGTTTTTTAATAATTTTTTTATAAATGTTGAATTTTTTTATATTAAATATTTGAATTTATATTTATTACAGAATTTTTTTCAATAAAAAATATTGTTTTTATACACTATCAATTAAATTAACATCCATCTATGGAATATAAATTAGTATGAAATAAAAATAAAATAATTTTGTTCTTGAGGAGTACTTTTTCAATATATATATATATATATATCAATTTAAAATATAAATTTATCAAATATATAATATGAATTTTATTAAATTGAGTCAAAATTTTAAATTTGATCCTTGTAATTATCTAAAAGGGTTGATATTATATATTTGATAAAAATACTATGGTAAATAATTAAATCCCTTAAACTGAGCTGAAAGGGTTAAAATGACATCTTATGACAATTTTATAATTAAAATAATATTAATAAATTATAGAAGAATATTTTTAGGTAGGTATTTCAATAATACAATTAAATTCATCATTTAGTTACCTATATCACTTAACTCATATGGGATTCTATGTTTACCATTCACTAGACTAACGTTTCAAATGAAATTTATCTCATTTTCAATTATAAAATGACATCCCCATCACCCACAAAAAAAATATGCACTTTATTTTTATATTAAATACGATAAAAAAATTTCTCTTATAAAATCCTCCATAACTTTGGGTATTTTTTGGTCAAAATAAGGATAACTAATCTCATCATTCTAAAGGAAGATGTTGTGATAAGGGGTTATTCAATCAAGGTAAGTCACAAGTTATTATTCATCTTATTCAATTATTTTATTATCACCAACTTTATTAAATCAAATCCACAACTATAACTTTTTTCTTGCATTATTATTATTATTTATAAATGATATTATAATCATATAAATTTATTTTCTTACTTGTTCGTTTGTTAGAACATGTCCTTTTTTGGGTCGATTTTACCACCAACACGAATGATGCTCTTATGATTTTATTCATGGATTACTATGAAAACATAAATTAATGTAAAATGTTGTAATAAAAATTAATTTAAGTTGTTTTGTAATTTTATAATGGTAATCTAAATAATTATTTTCATTAATAAAATATTTTCTTCGTATTGATTCATTTTTTACAAATAAGAATAACTACAAAACATTCTTTACGAAATTTCATGAAAACATCAATTAAATAATATAACATCTATAAAATTTTATCAAATACATAAATATTATCTCTATCAAAATTATATAGATGAGGAACACACGATCAGTTAGAATGAACAGAATCTGATATACTAAAGAATGAAAAGATAAAAACAGAATATTTAACACTTAATGACTCATTCCAATAATGAAATATTAATAAATAGATTATAAAAAATTATAAGTGAAAAATATTATTTAAAAGATATATAAATAATCTTCAAATATATATTATTAAGGAAAAAATGATTATAAAGTAATTTAGAGCCTTTGTAACCAAAAAATCATCTGAGTTAATTGATCTTCTTTTAAATTATATTTTATCATTTTACAAAAATTCTTTATGAACCTTGCCCAAATTCACATCATGGATGGTATTATTTTACTATGTATTGTCACTAATCTAATATAATATTTAAAAAAATACTATTTGAATAAACCATGGAAAACCCATGTTATTTTTTGTGGTTTTGAATGTTTTATTACATAGACTCCAGTACATGAGTTTAAAAATTAATAAATAATTCACTTTTCTTTTGAAATAAATACCCACACAACCTCCCATTACTTTAAAACCAAAACCCATTGTGAAATAATTTCATCTCCCTATACCTATCCATCTATAAAGCCCTCTAAATGAGTTCCCATTCTCTTAATATACTCCTCCCCTTGTCTTAGAATCACCCTTTCATGGTAAAGGATTCTTTTCATCATCATTTTAATTCAAGTACTTTCCTTGTATTATGAATTAAGATTTAAAATGTTACAAAAAATATTTATTTTACTTTTTATTCACAAGTAATACGATACCACATTTCACTCTCATTAATCATTTCTAAAAACCTTTATGTACATATGTTATGTTATAGAAACTATTCATTGATTTTCCCTGACAAACTATTGTGTTGTGAATTACTATCCCCATTTCTACTCATGGGTATTCAACTAGTTTCATGTATACATAATTTATTGGGTATATCGATTAACATAATACACACACTTTATTCATGGTATAAAATGTGAAGAAATATGTTATTATATTGTATTATCAATGTGGAAGACAAATTCATCTACATCATATGAACATGATAGGTGTGACTAGAATTACATATCCCTAAAATACATAAATTAGTTTTTCTTAACATATGATATATGAAGTATGGGTCATGGGAGGTTGGCCAAAACGCACAATTTTATGATTGCATAGTAGTCATCCTTATCTTACGCTTATGATATCATTTTTTATGTTCTTTTCAAATTCCTATAATTCCATGATGTTATGAATTTTTTTTTCATTGATGTTCATGATTATTATTCTTACATTTTATTTCACTATGTTATGTCCCTGGAATCACATGTACTCCTCCAAATAATTCTATACATTGATTATCCCTTTTTGGGACTTTATAGATCAACCCTTTCTTCTGTACATAATTCGGCGATCCCATGTTGTTTTAGATGTTCAATGGAATCACTATAGAAAAATATACCTATACCCATGGTTTTGTGACGCATTCCTGTCGTAGGGCGTGGAAAAAGTAATTTATTTTCCTAATGCAGCACAGAGGCTGACCAGGGTCATCTCACATGAGGAGCTTTCTTAGTTGTTCATTTACTTAATCTATATCACCTAAACTAATTATTTTTTACTATTTTTAATTAATCCAATAATTCATTGAAATTTAAAATTTAAATTAAATGTTAAAACTAACATGAACTTATAGAATGAAATTATTGAAGAAAGAACTTGGTCCTAGGGTTGGATAACATGGCTTCATTCATTATTTATTTGTTGTTTAAATTAAATTTGATAATTCATTTATTGAAACCTCATTAATGAATTAAATTGCCTTGATTTATTTAGTGTGTGATTTTAGTATGCGTCTGGCACACCAAACCACACCTCCTCCAATAGTCAAATAGGATAACACTTCAACCGAGAATGTTATTCCTATAAGACCCGACTCCACCGTATGCCATTTCATCCCTTATGGAAACCCCAACTCCACCATATGAAAGGATTTCCTAAGATAAAGGAGAGAAAATGAGTAATCAATGAAAATAAATGGAATTGAAAATAATGTCGTAGTGGACGACTGCCACACCCGTGCAATATTCTCACCTCCACCACAAATAGATTTAAAACATTTTTTTTAATTTGAAGTGCAATAATGAATAACATCATGAATCTTCCCCTATTTACAAGCCTCAAGTTAGTCACTTTCCATGGCGAAGTGCAAAGAGATCACAATGGAAAGATGGAAGAGAGATAAGAAAAATTAAAGTTATAAGTGAAAAGGGGTGGAAGAAGTAATCAGAAACACTTTAATAAAATGATTATGAACGAATTACATAAGAAATGAAAACCAAAATAAAAAAAAGGGAAATAAAAAAATATAAATCCTAATTGGCCCATTTGGCCTCCTCTCCTTGGTGCCCTGGATGTTGTTGGGAAGGAATTGGAATGCCTTGGAGAGGAGGAGCTCCCCTCCTTTTATAGGTAGATTATGTCCTCAAAGGGTTGTCACGTTTTGTGACCCATAAATGACATCCTCACGCGTTCCATCCTTCCTCAATGTTGTTTGAAAATGTCTTTGCCGTTCTCCCTCAAAATTTCAGAGCCTTTGGACAAGTGATTAATGAGTTATGGCCAATTTACTCTGAGCATTTATTCTGTCCAGTTAGAATCATCAAACCGCAAACCACTGTTTTGTAATTAATTAATGTCCCTGAAAAAGGTCATTTAAGGCATGGATTAATTAATGAAACTTATTCCAAATCTTCATATCCGTCAATCCACAAAATTTCAGCTCGATTATATTTGTTTTGAGAGAGTTATGAATATTTCACTAAACCTTCTTTTTTTCTGGATAAAATTTCCAGGAAGCTTCCTTGGTGTTCCTGAATAATCTTCAACTTCATTGAATTGTTTGGACCTCAAGATGGTGGAATCAGATCCTGGTCTAGAAGACAAAGTTTAATGAAATTTAATTAAGATTCTAAAAAATTATAATCATAAAATTTGGATTTATATTTTTTGTAAATGACCAAAATACCCCTGTAGTGAAAATCTGTCCAAAATGCAGAATTTGGTCCTTTTTGCATTTAAACTTAAAATTTTTCTTAAATCCAAAATTGTTACATATAAGCTCAAAATGATATCTTGGGATGTTTAAAACAATAAAAATGCATTAAAAAATGTGTAAATTATAAGCCCTTTCAATTCCCCCACACTTAAACTATGCTTGTCCTCAAGCATAAAATCTCAACATGGAATTCAAAGGGCACCAATGTCACCAATATTTAAATTTAAAATGGAATAAAATCAAACGATTATCAATGTCCAATCAAATTTTCCTGTTCCATAAAAAATAACAATTTAATTTCCCATTTTTCAAAGAAACAATCAATTCATGCATTTTACTTTTCCCTTTTGAAAAATAATGAAGCTTCTCCTTTCATTTATTCAAGCTTCTCAATTAATTATTATTAAACATGCCAAATCTTGACCTACCTCACTTTTGAATCTTTTCTCTCATCACTCATGATACAATTAATAGTGGATTTATGCTCATATCATGAGAACATGCTCCTTACCCACAGGCTTGTAAACTAACTACTTTCTCCACTTTGTAATAACAAAACACACATAAAATCATGAGGACTTGCAATAAAGGTTTAAATGACTCTGTAGATTAGGGTCGGTGGTAAAATTATTGAAATAATTTAAGTCCAGAAGTAGGAGGTTTGACTCTTAAGTACAATGAATGATTAATCAAGTGAAAACACAAGATGAACCTCACTCAAATACCCTTGAAATGTGAATCACAACACCACTCCCCTTTCAATAACATGGCTCATGAGTCAGTAAATGATTACAAAGAATGATATCATCCAAGTTCTCCCTGTTTTTTTGTAAAGCTCTAGAAAGGCACAGCTTTATTTTGAATTTTTTTTCCTTTTTTTTCTTTTTTTTATGGAGAACCGGATGAAATGAAAGAAGCATAACGAAATGATGACTCATGCCCAATTTTCTAATAATACATTGACCAAAATGATGACACACACATTACACCACACAAAAATGATACATATCCCAAGGAACGCACACGAAAGGCCCTTCCCCCTCACTCAAACTCGAAATAACCATGCAAAAATACTAAACGTGCGGGTAGGTAAGGAAAAATTGGATTGTAATGTGGCTTAAACCTATAAGGAAATTCATGGCATCTAAGGGCTTACGAAGGATAAATGTAAAGGTGGGTCTTAAGATAAAATGTGGCTAGCCAAAGAGATGCCTCAATAATTTTAAATGTGATTTTGTATAGTCATAGCTTTGACAAGTTTCAATACAAGTTCTAGAAGGTGGCACGTCCCAAGATCACTCAAGAAATATTCTCAAGATAAAATAGGAAATATTTGGTCTAGAAATCCTTTCAGGAATGAGAATATGATATTGGACAATCACTCATGCCATGATTAATAATAACAAATTATTTTAAATGAATTTTAGAAATTCAAAGAATGAAAAATGGAAGGGAAATTTCATTTATATGAATCAATTAATTCCCTTAAATCATGAGTCCTTATTTCAATATCCTTGCTTCAATTTAATCATCCAATTATCCATTTTAATCATTCAATCTCATTGTCATTGAAATCTAAAACATGGCATCACAATATTCCTAAGAAACTCATGTCTCCTAGATAAGTTGAGTAAAACATTAATTCAAGTGTGGGTATGCAATTCTTATCATTAAAGCTTAAAACAAGTTTTGGACAAAAAAATTAAGGAGTTTAAAATTTAAAATTTAAAAATGAACTCCCTTTTGAAATAAAGATTCAGTCCCCTTTAAAAAAAATTGGGGCTTCCTTCTGCCATCATGATCCTACAAAAGAAAATTTCAAAATTCAGAACAAGTATCATGTCATTAAAACTCAAAATGATAAGGAGGAAAGGGATGAATGAGAAACTAATTCTATGAAAATAAATTGAAATCTAAATTCCTAGAAATCAAGGGATAATTCTTGGTACGATCCCCCAAGTGGGTCCTGAATTTTTACTGCCTCTAGTGGGAAGTACCAGCTGTTATCCAAAGTCTGATGGTGGATGTAGCTTCTTTGATTTGAACCACCACATGTGGATTTTCCCAGCTTGTGCTTCATTGTCCTTGTTGAGGAGGATTCCATGTATGGAGTACACCAGATCCACCTCCTTCGCAATGTGGTATAGCTTGCATGGCGGGGGTAGGATGAAGTATGGATCCTCCTCCTCTACAGTTTCTACTTATGCAACGTGTTCTTCAAAATCTAGTGGTTGCTTCAGATGTGCTGCATGAAAAGAATAATCAATGGGATATTCAAAATTTAAATTTGAAATATTAATTTCAAAATTGTCCCTTTTAAGGTAGGCAGCTTGTAGATTTGGTTCTTCATGCAGAGAAATTGTTATCATTTCTTGGACTTCCTCAAGCATATGATCAATGTCCTTAGGGAGCTCCATGTGTTCCTCAACAAGTGCAATTTCTCCTTCTTCATCTTCCTCCAAGGAGATATAAGGATTGAACGAATCAGAAAATTCATATTCATAAGGAGTGATACTCAAATCAAATTGAATGAAATCAGAAAAATTAGAGTTCATGGAAGGATCATCCCCCTGGGTTGGTTTTAGTTCAATCACTTCTTTAGTTTAAAGTGCCTCTTGGAGTTGATTATCCCTGGATGGAGGTAGGTAGTCGGTCTCCTCCATCGTGACTTCAAATTCTACCAATTTTCGGGGGTCTTCTTTTAGTGGTGCTGGTTCTTGTTCTTTGCAAGGCTTGGTGTGATCAAGCGGCTCCTCACAATAATTCCAGAATTTATCCAATTCTTGTTGATCTCCCAGATTTGGCTCAGCAAAAAAGTCATCCTCATTTTCATCTATCTCGGGTAGAATTGGTTGAGTGAGGATGAATGAGTCTTCAAGTACCCTGACATTTACCTCCTCTGGTTCTTCAATGATGAGTGGTGAAATTTCTTCCACCACTATCTCAGGTTCTTGCTCCGGCTCAGGGTTGGGTTGCTCCATCCATTCACGAACATAGTCCAATGCCCATTCCATTTTCCTCCCCAAATCATCCAGATTATTACTAATCCTTTCAACCCGGTCATTTAGATCACGATAATCAATTTCCAGATCTTGATATTGCACCTGCGAGTAATCTTCCCATACATAATAATTGTAATTCGAATGCATCATGGAAAAATAAATATTTTTTGCATTTTTTTTTAAAAATGAAAACTATCTAAAATTTAAAAATAGATAAATTAAAGTAAACAACCGATTAGCTCCCCGGTAACGGCGCCAGTTTTGACGCATGCTTGTCGTAGGGCGTGGAAAAAGTAATTTATTTTCTTAATGCAGCACAGAGGCTGACCAGGGTCATCTCACTTGAGAAGCTTTCTTAGTAGTTCATTTACTTAATCTATATCACCTAAATTAATTATTTTTTTTCTATTTTTAATTAATCCAAGAATACATTGAAACTTAAAATTCAAATTAAATGTTAAAACTAACATGAACTGACAGAATGAAATTATTGAAGAAAGAACTTGGTCCTAGGGTTGGATAACATGGCTTCATTAATTATTTATTTGTTGTTTAAATTAAATTTGATAATTCATTTATTTAAACCTCATTAATGAATTACATTCCCTTGATTTATTTAGTGTGTGATTTTAGTATGCGTCCGGCACACCAAACCACACCTCCTCCAACAGTCAAATAGGATAACACCTCAACCGAGAATGTTATTTCTACAAGACCCAACTCCACCGTATGTCGTTTCATCCCTCATGGAAACCCCAACTCCACGGTATGAAAGGATTGCCTAAGAGAAATGAGGGAAAATGATTAATCATTGAAAAGAAATGGAATTGAAAATAATGTCGTAGTGGACGACCGCCACACCCGTGCAATATTCTCACCTCCACCACACATAGATTTAAAACATTTTTTTAATTTGAAGTGCAATAATGAATAATGTCATGAATCCTACCCTATTTCCAAGCCTCAAGTTAGTCACTTTTCATGGCTAAGTGCAAAGAGATCACAATGGAAATATGGAAGAGAGATAAGAAAAATTAAAGTTATAAGTGAAAAGGGGTGGAAGAAGAAACAGGAAACACTTTAATAAAATGATTATGAATGAATTACATAAGAAATGAAAACCAAAATAAAAAAAGGGAAATAAAGAAATATAAATCATAAATGGCCCTTTGGCCTCCTCTCCTTGGTGCCCCAGATGTTGTTGGGAAGGAATTGCAATGCCTTGGAGAGGAGGAGCTCCCCTCCTTTTATAGGCAGCTTCTGTCCTCAAAGAGTTGTCACGTTTTGTGACCCATAAATGACATCCTCACGCATTCCACCCTTCCTCAATGTTGTTTGAAAATGTCTTGGACGTTCTCCCTCAAAATGTCAGAGCCTTTTGAGAAGTGATTAATGAGTTATGGCCAATTTATTCTGAGAATTTATTCTGTCCAGTCAGAATCATCAAACTGCAAACCACTGTTTTGTAATGAATTAATGTCCCTGAAAACGGCCATTTAAGGCATGTATTCCTTAATGAAACATGTTCCAAATCTTTGTATCCGTCGATCCAAAAAATTTCAACTCCATTATAGTCATGTTTAGCGAGTTATGGATATTTCACTGAACCTTCTTTTTTTTTTCTAGATGAAATTTCCAGGAAGCTTCTTTGGTGTTCCTGAATAATCTTCAACTTCATTGAATTCTTTGGACCTCAAGATGGTCGAATTAGATCCTGGTATAGAGGAAAAAGTTGAATGAAATTAAATTAAGATTCTAAAAAAATTATAATCATAAAATTTGGATTTATATTTTTTGTAAATGACCAAAATACCCCTGTAGTGAAAATCTGTCCAAAATGCAGAATTTGGTACTTTTTGCATTTAAACATAAAATACTTCTTAAATCCAAATTATTATATATAAGTTCAAAATGTTATCTTGGGATGTTTAAAACAATAGAAATGCATTAAAAAATGTGTAAATTATAAGCCCTGTCAATTCCCCCACACTTAAACTATGCTTGTCCTCAAGCATAAAATCTCAACATGGAATTCAAAAGGCACCCATGTCACCAATATTTAAATTTCAAATGGAATAAAATAAAATTATTATCAATGTCCAATCAAATTTTCCAGTACCACAAATAATAACAATTTAATTTCCCATTTTTCAAAGAA
Source organism: Viscum album (assembly GCA_963277665.1). Taxonomy (NCBI): domain Eukaryota; kingdom Viridiplantae; phylum Streptophyta; class Magnoliopsida; order Santalales; family Viscaceae; genus Viscum; species Viscum album. Next base: position 1,792,437,085 of record OY728146.1, read on the forward strand.
ACAATCAATTCATGCATTTTACTTTTCCCCTTTGAAAAATAATGAAGCTTCTCCTTTCATTCATTCAAGGTTCTCAATTTATTATTATTAAACATGCCAAATCATGACCTACCTCACTTTTGAATCATTTCTCTCATCACTCATGATACAATTAATAGTGGAGTTATGCTCATATCATGAGAACATTCCCCTTACCCATAGGCTTGTAAAGTAACTACTTTCTCCACTTTGTAAAGACAAAACACACATAACATCATGAGGACTTGCAATAAAGGTTCAAATAACTCTGTGGATTAGGGTTGTTGGGTAAATGATTGAAATAAGTTAAGGTCGGAAGTAAGAGTTTTGACTCTTAAGTAAAATTCTTGATTAATCAAGTGAAAACACAATATGAACCTCACTCAAATCCCCTTGAAATGTGAATCACAACACCACTCCCCTTCCAATGACATGGATCATGAGTCAATAAATTATTACAAAGAATGATATCATCCAAGTTCTCCCTGTTTTTTTGTAAATCTCTAGAAAGGCACAACTTTATTTTCTTTTTTTTTTGTAATGCACAAGAAAGGCACACCTTTATTTTGAATTTTTTTCTTTTCTTTTCTTTTTTTATGGAGAACCAGATGAAATGAAATAATCATAATGAAATTATGATTCATGCCCAATTTTCTATTAATACATTTCCCAAAATGATGACGCACACATTACACCACCCGAAAATGAAACATATCCCAAGGAACGCACACGAAAGGCCCTTCCCCCTCACTCAAACTTGAAATAACCATGTAAAAATACTAAAAGTGTGGTTATGTAAGTAAAAATTGGATTGTAATGTTGCTTAAACCTATAAGGCAATTCATGGAATCTAAGGGATTACGAAGGATAAATGTAAAGGTGGGTCTTAGGATAAAATTTGGCTAGCCAAAGAGATGCCTCAATCATTTTAAATGTGGTTTTGTACAGTCATATCTTTTACAAGTTTCAATACAAGTTCTAGAAGGTGGCACGTCCCAAGATCACTCAAGAAATATTCTCAAGATAAAATAGAAAATAGTTCATCTAGAAATCCTCTCATGAATGAGAATATGATATTGGACAATCACTCATTGCATGATTAATAATAACAAATTATTTCACATGAATCTCACAAATTCAAAGAATGAAAAATGGAAGGGAAATTTCATTTACATTAATCAATTAATTCCCTTAAATCATGAGTCTTTATTTCAATATCCTTCCTTCACTTTAATCATCCAATTATCCATTTTAATCATTCAATCTCATTAACATTGAAATCTAAAACATGGCATCACAATATTAATAAGAAACTCATGTCTCCTATATAAATTGAGTAAAACATTAGTTCAAGTGTGGGTATGCAATTCTTATCATTAAAGCTTAAAAAAAGTTTTGGACAAAAAATTAAGGAGTTTAAAATTTAAAAATGAACTCCCTTTTGAAATAAAGATTCAGTCCCCTTTAACAAATTTTCGGGGCTTCCTTCTTCCATCATGATCCTACAAAAGAAAATTTCAAAATTAAGAACAAGTATCATTTCATTAAAGCTTAAAATGATAAAGAGTAAAGGGATGAATGCTAAACTACTTCTAAGAAATTAAATTGAAATCTAAATTCCTAGAAATCAAGGGAGAAGTCTTGGTACGATCCCCCAAGTGGGCCCTGAATTTTTACTGCCTTCAGTGGGCAGTACCAGCTGTTATCCAAAGTCTGAGGGTGGATGTAGCTTCTTTGATTTGAACCACCACATGTGGCTTCTCCTAGCTTGTGATTCATTGTCCTTGTTGAGGAGGATTCCATGTATAGAGTACACCAGATCCACCCCTTCGCAATGTGGTATAGCTTGCATGGCGGGGGTAGGATGAAGTATGGATCCTCCTCCTCTTCGGTTTCTACTTGTGAACCGTGTTCTTCAAAATCCAGTGGTTGCTTCAGATGTGCTGCATGAAAAGAATAATCAAAGGGATATTCAAAATTTAAATTTGAAATATTAATTTCAAAATCGTTTCTTTTAAGATAGGCATCTTGTAGATTTTGTTCTTCATGCAGGGCCATTGTTATTGTTTCTCGGACTTCCTCAAGCATATGATCAATGTCCTTAGGGAGCTCCATGTGTTCCTCAACAGGTGCAATTTCTCCTTCTTCATCTTCCTCCAAGGTGATATAAGGATTGAACGAATCGGAAAATTCAAAGTCATAAGGAGTGATACTTATATCAAATTGAATGAAATCAAAAAAATTATGGTTCATGGAAGGATCATCTCCCTGAGTTGGTTTTAGTTCAATCACTTCTCTAGTTGAAAGTGCCTCTTGGAGTTGATTATCACTGGATTGAGGTACGTAGTCGGTCTCCTCCATCGTGACTTCAAATTATACCAATTTTTTGTGGTCTTCTTTTAGTGGTGATGGCTCTTCTTCTTTGCAAGGCTTGGTGAGATCAAGAAGCTCCTCACATTCATTCCAGAATTTATCCAATTCTTATTGATCTCCCAGATTTGGCTCAGCAAGAATGTCATCCTCATCTTCATCTATCTCAGTTAGAATTGGTTGAGTGAGGATGAATGAGTCTTCAAGTACCCCAACATTTACCTCCTCTGGTTCTTCAATGGTGAGTGGTGAAATTTCTTCCACCGCTATCTCAGGTTCTTGCTCCGGCTCAGGGTTGGGTTGCTCCATCCATTCACGAACATAGTCCAATGCCCATTCCATTTTCCTCCCCAAACCATCCAGATTATTACTAATCCTTTCAACCCGGTCATTTAGATCACGATAATCAATTTTTGTTTCTTGATATTGCACCTGCGAGTAATCTTCCCATGCATAATAATTGTAATTCGAATGTATCCTAGAAAAATAATTTTTTTTTCATTTTTAAAAAAAATGAAAACTATATAAAATTTGAAAATAAAAAAAGTAAAGTAAACAACTGATTAGCTCCCCGGCAACGGCGCCAGTTTTGATGCACGCCTGTCGTAGGGCGTGGAAAAAGTAATTTATTTTCCTAATGCAGCACAGAGGCTGACCAGCGTCATCTCACTTAAGGAGCTTTCTTAGTTGTTCATTTACATAATCTATATCACCTAAACTAATTATTTTTTTACTATTTTTAATTAATCCAAGAATGCATTGAAATTTAAAATTCACATTAAATGTTAAAACTGACATGCACTTACAGAATGAAATTATTTTGGTAGTTGAATCCCTTCATCCACTCATACTCATAGAGTGTTGGTCTAGAAAAAAATTTAGTCTATGTGAAACTAATTGAAATTATTTGTTCTAAACTAATAAATGTTTTTATAAATTTTATAACGAAAATAAATTAACAATTTAGTTGATTAAATTTATACTTTTCTTGTTATTGTGTCATTTATATTAACCATATAAATTATATTATATGCATATTTTAACATGGAATGCTTATTTTTTTCATTTTTAATCATATTTTAAAGGGATATTATCATATATTATATTTCGTTCCAATATTTTTTAATGTGTGTTTCTAGATTGTAATAAACGATTTATAGGATAATCATGTAATTTGGAATATTATTTGATTTATCAGTTGTATTTCACTTGTTGGAATATATAATTATATTTATATTATGGTTTCTAATATTGAGTTGGTACACATATGCTAATGAACAATTGGGTAATATGGGATTGGATATCAACAGTGTTACTTTGTATACTTCTTCCTCAATTCTTAATGGTATGTACAACATGATTTCCCCAACATGAATAAATTAATCCTTTTCCATTGATGGGATTTTTTTCCACCCTAACATTGTTAAATGTATTTATCTTAAACTCCAGGAAATGGTTTGGAGTAGGTTGTATTGGTTAGTTACCTATTATTTCTTTTTATTTGTTATTTGTTCCCAATATTCTATGTTTAATTTTGTTCTGTAAATTATTCTAGCCTCTAATTTTTCCCCATTAAATTTTATTTATGATATGTAGTTAACAAGTGTGGTGGAGACCACCTATTTCATATTGTTACATTCAATCCCTAAATATATTCTTTAAGGACGTATGCATATTTTTTATGTGATCCAAGTAAGTAAAAAATATTAAAGAAAGAGAGTTGGTTGAATTTGGATTTAAGAGTTTAGGTGGAATCTTTTAGATTATATTTTTCATTTTGTGAAAAAATGGTTCTCTAAAATTGGTCTTTTAATCAAGAATTTAAATTTATGTTCAATTCATGGGACTTTTTAATTTATATATATTGGATATGTTTGATTTTACAAACTTGTGTACAAATGGTTTTTTCCTACATTCACTTACTTATAGTTTGTGTTTATATTTTTATGAATTAAAATTTAATGAAATTCATGTTTATATAATTATTTATATAAATTAAATCATTTTTATATTCAATTGATTTTCTTGGTGAGATATAACACTAATTTTATATTTATTACTTAAATGAGATTAGCTGACTAAATGAATGAATCAAATTTGGTACAATTTATTATTCAAATTGAAATACCATATTCAACATTTTCATTACCGAAACTCAAGAATTTACTCCATTATCTATAGATTAAGAGTTTCATATAAGGTGTTTTGTAAATTTGGTCTAGGTTTTACTTGAGTATGCAGGACAAGGTTGTTACAGAATGAAATAAGAACACACTATGGGCTCTTGGATATGTTACCTAAGAGTGGTGAGGAGAGAGGACAATATTGTCTCAAAAAGTAACCCATAAATATATTTAGATTTTATAATTATAGTGAAATAATGATTTACCAATGGTAGGGTGGGATCCCTATATTATTATATGATTATGTCCTACACTCTGAAGACTCATGAATTCTGATTTCACATCTATACGTAAGCACTAGTAATACCGCATGACATCCCATATTCTTTAAAATGGCTATTTATATAATAAAATGAATAAATTGAATAATTAAATGAACTAAAACATTAATAAAAAATCAATATTATTTTCTTATATATTTATTTTTCACGACTAGGTTAATATTAGTTCATAATTGACTACTCTTATTTAAGACCTTTTATATATTTTTTAGATATGTTTTATTATTTAATATTCATTGGTCAATGTTTTAATTGTATCCAAATTATATCCTGAGCCTATGAAACTAGAGTAATAGTATAATTAATGTTTTTTAAAAATTAAAATTATTTTGATATATATAATCAAAGGGGAGAGGATTGGGGTTTGACCAAACCTTTAATGTGTGGTTCTAAACATTAAATTTTCTATTATTGGGAAGAAGATCATAATGTTATTGTTTAATTTATTTTATAGTATAACACCAAGATAATAACATTGTTCTGTTTTGGAAGGGAATGATGATTAGAAATTCCCAACCCAAACAATGGTTAAATCTTGGTTTTAAGGATACTCTCAACTCATTCAAGATACTGGTCATAGAGGTCCTTGGTTGGATCCCACAACATATGATGTCATAATTTATTTTCAATTTCATCATAATATGATCCATTAGGGTGATGTATCTCTTAAGGAATGTAATTAAGGGATTGATCCTCTCTATTTAATCCTTGGGGCATTGAAACCTGAGAAGTACCAACCATAACATCCCAAAAAAATTGTAAAATTAATTTAAAAATGATTCTGTTTTTATAGCTTGTTGTATGCCCATTGGAAAACTAAATTGAACAATTTCTTATTCGATTAAAGTATAATACTAAAATAGAATAAATATTAATATATTATCAGTTAACTTAATGAAACATATTTAAGATAATTATAAAATAATAAAACCATAAATAAATAAATAGATTAAAAAATTGACATATCCATCATTATTATTACCCATAAAAGTCATACCATTGTTGATAACAATAAATAGAATGAAAATATTTTGAAATGATATAAACATCTAAATAAGTAATTTATGAAATGTGATGAATTATTTTAGATAATTACATAAATAAACATATAGGAATATAGAAATTAAATGTGACTTTTATAATTTTGTTGGATATGTATTGGTGTTGGGATTATATAGCCATTGTAAAAATACCTTCATTGGGTATATGTGGGATTATTGAGATAAAGTATAATGTTAGTCAGAATAATAATTCATATTCAATTAAAACGTGATATTTGTAATATATTCATTGAATTAGTGTGTATAACTAAAAGTAACTAAATTATAAAATTTATATTGAGTGGTCTAAGAAAATACCGCAATTAGTAGAAGCCTTCCTTATTATGATCATTTTTTGGAATCTTGTAATATAGGTATCATCTCTAGTATTTCTACTTAACTAAATCTAATAATAATTTCAATATGTATGACTTGAGTGGAATCAACAATAAGAGAATTTTTATCTCATAGTAATCACTTTAAGATGCATACTAGCATAATCACAACTCATGACTACTACGATTGTTTAACTCACCCTTATGGATTATATAAATTTATTAATGGTATAAATTTTAAAAATTTAGTTTTATATCAACATGATCTTATTAATGTAATAAATAATATTTTAAAAATATGTATTTTCAATATTTCATTATATCATACACATTTAATAAATTCATGACATAAAAAAATTATATAATTTTAATTAGTATTTAACTTAGATGGATAGGTAAAATTAAACTAATTATTAGTAAATAATTTAAAAATATGAATAAATACATTAAATGTTAAAAAATGGTTTTTTAAGAGCTTTTTTATGAATATTGAATATTTTTATATTAAATATTTAAATTGATAACTATTACAGAATTATTTTAAATAAAAAATATTTTTATATACCTTATCAATTAAATTAACATCCATATAAGGAATATAAATTAGTATTAAATAAAAATGAAATAATTTAGTTCTAAGGATTACTTTGTAAAAAAATAATATATATCAATTTAAAAGAAAAATTTATCAAATATGTAATATGAATTTTATTAAATTGAGTCAATATTTTAAATTTGATCATTGGAATTATCTAAGAGGGTTGATATTGTATATTTGGTAAAACAATATTGTGGTAAATAATTAAATCCCTTAAACTGAGCTAAAAGGGTTAAAATGACACTGTTTGACGATTTTATGATTAATTTAATATTAATAAATTATAGAAAACTATTTTTAGGTAAGTATTTCAATAATACAATTATAGTCATCATTTAGTTACATATATCACTTAACTCATATGTGATTCTATGTTTTCTCTTCACTAGACTGAAGTTTCAAATGAAATGTATATCACTTTCAATTATAAAATGATATCCCTGTCACCCACTCAAAAAATATGCACTTTATTTTTATATTAAATATGAGAAAAATTTTCTCTTATAAAATCCTCCATAACTTTTCATATTTGTTAGTCAAAATAAGGAAGGCTAATCTCATCATTCAAAAGGAACATGTTGTGATAAGGGGTTATTCAATCTAGGTAAGTCACAAGTTATTATTCATCTTATTAACTTACTTTATTATCACCAATATTATTAAATCCAATACACAACTCTAATTTTTTTTAGCATTATTATTCTTATTTATAAATGATATTATAATCATATAAAAATTTTTCTTACTCATTCGTTTATTATAATACGTTCTTTTTTGGGGTGATTTTACCACCAACATGAATGATGCTCCTAAGATTTTATTCATTAATGATTATGAAAACCAAAATTAATGTAATATTTGGTAATAATATTTAATTTAAGTTATTTTTTAATTATATAATGGTAATGTAAATAATTATTTTCATTAATAAAATATATTCTTCATATTGATAATTTTTTTTACAAATAATAATAATTACAAAACATTATTCATGAAATGTCATGAAAACCTCAATGAAATAATATTTCAACTATAAAAATCTATCAAATGCTTATAGATTATCTTTATCAAAATTATACAGATGATGAACACGTGATCGGTTAGAATGAACTGAATCTAATATACCAAAGAATGCAAAGATAAATACATAATATTTAACACCTAATGATTCATTACAATAATGAATTATAATAAATATATTATAAAAAATTATAAGTGAGAAATATTATTTAAAAGATATATAAATAAGCTTCATATATATATTATTAAGAAAAAAATTGATTGTAATGTTTTTTAAAGTCTTCTCCACAAACAAGGAATCTGAGTTAATGGATCTTCTTCTCAAATTACACATTTTATTATTTTATTATCAAATTTTTTATTCATGGGATTTATATTTATGTTTAAATATATCTCTATGATGTTATTTTTATTTATACATTTTAAATGTTGATAGGGTTTTATTAACTCAATTTTCTTTTCGTTGGAGAATATTCATTATTCTTTGACTATATACATATATTTTTTAAATATTATACCAAATTATAAAATATAATATGGTAGTTTCTATATAATTATAATTATATTACATTACCCTTTAAAAATCTTTTTCTTGATTGATTCTTACTTCATAAATCATGTTGTTGTAAAGGAAAACATTCACCTTATATATTAGATATTTTTATTCCATATCCAATTTCGTTCTTCTAAAAAACCTATAAATTTTTATTTTAAAAGATAAATATTTATTATTTTCACCAACTTTCACCAATATATTTATCTATTTTCAAAATGAATTTTATTAATTATTTTTTATCAGTGGTGGTTTCTTTAAAACTATAAAAATTCTTTAAATAGAAATTATTTATACTTATTTATATTTTATATCTTCCAAACAATATCTCTTATAGTCTATTCTTTTTTTATTTTTTTATTCATGGTTTCTTTTTAAAAATAATTATTTAAAATCCTTTTTGTCACCATTTAAAAATGACTTTGAATGTAAAATATTCAGAATTTATGGAATTATGTTTCATCTATAAACATATCTAAAGAATATCAATCTATGATTCTTTTTTGCGACTGAATTTTGGGTATCTTATGATCAAAATTAGGGTTACTCATTATGTGATACCTTATGAATATGTTTTATTACCCATTTTCCTATCATGTGTTATCTAATATCATATATATTATTAACTTCATTTGAAACACATATGTATCGTTTATAATTATTTTTTGAGTAGTTTGGGAATATTATATCCCATCAATGTATTGGTAAAAATATTGTCTATAATGAGATAATTATGTTATTCATAGAAATGATGTGACTATCTATGTCCAAATTTTATGTATGGACATAATTGAGTTACATTTTTTCATGACATTACGAATGGATATGATGAAGTTAGATATGTTTACAATATTAGAGATAGAAAATATATGGTATGATATGTTTAAAATGTTATGATTTCATTTTCTTATGTTTGTTCCACAGTCTTATGTTATTTTTCAGGGCACATTATTATTGTCTCATGATATCATCTTCCTATTTCATGGTGAATATCATTATTTAAGGATGAATAATTTATGGTTCTAAGATTAATTTAAGATTTATGACCATGTTATCATGCCATATGTACATTTTATACAATTCCATAATTTTATTCCAAAAATATTTTATTTCTCACATGTTTATATTTTCTGACATGTTCATGATCTAAAGATATGTTACTCCAAGATCATAGATAATATTTTCCATTAATGGTGATTTTATCTCACTTCTTATTAGGTGTCTCTATTTCCCCAAGAACTTATATATATGATTATGACTATAGGGAAATCATGTTTGGATAATTTTATTGGAGATGATGAGAATTTTATTGGGTAATTTGATGGATATAAATCTAATATCGAATAACACTAATATTTTGGGTTATATGGGTGTTTTTTATTTGTGATATATAATTATTAATTATTAAAAGTTATATAGGTTAAATATATTTAATTTTTGGGTCATATTAGTTGGTATAAAAATTTGTTTAGTTATTTTTTTATTACATAATGAATTACAAGGGAATAAAATTTATATAAATCTAAGTTAAACTGAAAGAGTTATAATTTAAATCAATGTGTAATAGTTTGAAATATTGGTTTCAAAAATAAATACATATTTGTTTTTATTTTTCATATTCAAATCATTATTTTCATTAATTTTTTATTTATTATTACACATTTTGAACCTTTTGGTTTTTATAAAGGGATAAACTAGGAAAAACCATGTGAATTATAAGGGTGAGAGAAAATGTTGTGATTATACAAAAAAAATTAGAATGATATGTGGTTTTAAAACATTAAGGGATATGAAATATCAGGTTATTAGTAATAATTATAATAAGGTATAGATTCTAATTGTTAAACAGATGAAGAAACTCATTATAAATCAAAATATAAAACAAATAAAATCACACTTTAGTGGATTATTTGATTTACTAACTACTATGAAATGGATCAAGATGAAAAAAATCTATTTTATATTCTTTAGTGCTTGGAAAATAAAAATTTCCTTTTGGCTATATATAATTTGGAAATTGAAGTGGGCCAATGGTGTAACTCAATCAAGAATGTTAGGAAAAACGATGAAATTCACTCTATGGTATGGGTTAATATTAAGAAAATATTCCTTAATAAATATTTTCCTTGAACAATTCACATTAAAATTTAGTGAGTATTACATCATCTAAAGAAACGAAGGGTGATTTTTTTAGCTTATATGAATCAAAATTAAGGAGACTCACAAGGTATACTTATAATTTTTTATTGATATCAAACAAAATATTATTTAATTTTTGATTTAATTACATGTCTATGAAATGAATTACATATAATGTACTTTGATAGATATGAATAAATAAATTGATATGTTGGTGGAATTGAAAACCATATACTCTTGTTATTCTCATGTAATGTGAGAAAATAGGATGAAAATATAAATTAATTGATGTTTAAAAAAAATAACATGGTGAAAATAAAATCAAGCTTTGTACATGTCAAAAATAATGGAGGAACACCTAGGAAATTGTTTCACAATAATGATAAAAAAATTTTAATTATATGTGACCAGGACATTAATCACATTGTTATCAAAGAAATATGAAGAGGCCAGTTAATATGATTAACAATAAAAATATTCCCCCTAATGTAGAACCCACCTATCGATGCTTTAAATTTAAATAGTCTAAATTTTCTGTAAGTTAATCAAAATAATCACGACAAAATGAGTACATTTAAGGATTGGATCTAATAAAACTAGGGGAGAATGAATGATCATATGAAATCACTAATACTAAAGTATATCATGATAATAAATTGGGGAAATTTATACTTATTGTCCACTCAATATATGGAAATTTCATATTTGATTCTTGTTTATCAAATTTTATTATATCATGTGAGTATACAAACATTGGCGATTCACAATATCAAATATTAGATAATGTGTTATTAGTGAAAACAACTTATGGTAAGATGATTTCATCAAAAATAATTAACACTTCTCTTATTGAGGTTTTTGTGAAGAAACATCATGAAAATATGATTATTCATTCAATGGTTTAATTTGACACAATATTATGAATTGATTAGAACTATCGATATAAATATTATTTCCATTGTTAATATAGGGAAATATCATTTCATATCCTAGATAAAACCATTATAAAATATTTATTAAATTACTACTATGAACTACCATGGGAAAATTATTCATTAATATGGATCATGATACTGAATAATGGTAGATATTTAGATCAAATGGTTTGGTAGGATCTTAAATATGAATATATTCTAATTTTGTAGGGATTTTTAATGTTTTTCTATAACATCCATCCCATCCTCATTATCTTGATGAGATGTAGTGGTGATTCAAGGACTTAAGTGACATATCCAAGACACAAATAGTAGGAAATAAATGCAATGGACTTTAGGGAATATTGGTGGATTATTAACTATATTTAAATAAAATTACCAACAATGAAAAAAACTCAAATCCTATATATGATAAATGAACAAAATTTCAACCAAATTCATCACCAACAGTAAACCAAAAAATCATAGTTTTAACGGAAATGGGATACAATAATTTATAAAATCATAAGTCCCAAGACATAAAGGGAATCAATTCCAAAATACCGCAATGTTCCAACTACTTATGTCATTCCCATAGTCTTAAGAGGAATCAATAAAGAAATTAGATACATTACCTTTACCTGACCCCAATAGAAGACATCTACAAACACACCATTGTTCCAAAGTTGGGGGAGAGTATAAAATCCCATTTATTTCCCCAAATACATCCCAATTATTTCCACTATTACATAAACAATTATAAAATTTTAGAAAATAGCCTCAACATTAGTTTAACTAGTTTATATCACAATATTTTAAAAATTAACGGTGAAACAAAATCAATTTCTAAAATAGTTTGTGGTTCTTGGGAATACCATAACTATGTCTCCTTGAAAACATTTGTATGACTGGGTGATAGTTTCATACTCATTATCTGTCTCATGTCGATTCATCATGTCTTCACAAGGTGACCATTACTCGGTTCCAAAATGGAAAAATTCCCCTTCCATAGGGTCACATCTATGAATAAAATCATACCAATAACTTATTCCAAAACCCATTCCAAAACTATTTCATATAAATCCAACTCTTCCTTGAAAATACTTCAACAAAAACATGTGTGCATCAAAAAAATCTATAATTTTGAAACGATCATTTTAAAATTATTACAATAGAAGTTTTTTATGAAGAAAATTAAATTACTAGTTTCCAAATCAACAACCAAAAATAGGATTACCATCAATAATCGCACAAATTTTAAAAAAAATATCAATAAAACATTTAATCACGATTAAGACTTCATGATTTAATTAGGTAGATAATTGATGGAATCCACAACCTCTCAACAGTTGCTGAAACAAAGAATAGAACAAATATTATCTAAATCTGGGAATAATTCATATTATGTTGAATCAATTCCATAAAATCACATAAATAATTAAATAATAGAACATAGATCTATAATATATGGAATAGAAATATTGTTCTGGGAGAGAGAAAAAATATATTAGAAAAATGATGAATAAAAATGACTTATCAATGAATCTGGATCTCTAAAACCCTTTTATTCACCTAAAAATTTCTTCCATATTAAAGGGGAATGTCTCTCAAGACAAGATAGAATGATAAATTCATGATGTTAGAGTAATAGTTCATTAAAGATGGATTTAGGATTAAATTTGGATTATATCCAAAAAAATAGAGGGATAACTGTATGCCTCATGGTTTGGCCACATGACTTCGATAATTTTCTGACATAAATGTGGTGATATACCCTCAGGCTACCCCTCAAATGGTTTTCTCACGTAGCTGTAAAAACCATGAGACCACATTTCATTTCCCTCTGATTCAATTTGAACGATTTCCCCTATGTACTCGCACATTTTGGCCAAATAGTGTGCCAACTGTGAACCTTCCCAAAGTCCATGTTCTCATATTTCATTGTTTCCCAGAGAAGGTACGTGGTTCTAAAACCCATGCAGTAACTGTTTAACTCTATAAATAACTCCACAACATTCCAAACCCCCTCTGATCCTCTTAAAACATAACACAAACAATATGTAGACTCAAGATTCATGAATAAAGTATCATGTACATAAAATTCGGGGTGATATAGGTTCTTAAAACATAGTATTATCTTACCCAAAATAATATGTCGCTATTCTAAATTGAGATCATATATAATTCAATGCTAAATAAAAGAGTTTTTATAAAATTGATTTTCTTGAAATATAAAAATACAAGAAAAACATCAAGATAATTTGGATGTGGGTTTTATAATCCCACATTCTTCACTATTAGGGGTCATTGAATATTTTTTTTATTATAATGATGGGTTAATTTTCTTTTTCATTGATAATATTATATTAAAATTATCAAGATAAAAAATAAGTAAGATCTACCACATATTGATGATTTTTTCAATCAATTTAGATAGATTAATAACTTCTTAAAGGATTATATATGATTAGAATATCATTAATAAGCGTCAAAATAGAGGATATACCTAGGATATCCTTTCATGAAAGACAATGACCCAATGAAATCATTAAGATTTCATTTGTACATATATATACCATTTTTATTTTCAAGGATATGATTATTTGAGGTTTTGGATATTACATAGATAAATTTAGTGTAGCCTTTAATAATGGTATTATCATATATTTCTAAATCAATGTAGAACAAGAATATCATTTGCAGATTATTCTAAATAACTTATAAATGGATAAGATATATGTGTAATTATTCATGTATGAATTCCTACTGCAAAAACTATCCTTCATAGATCATTTAATCATAGGTGAGGGTATATTTGTATCACCCCGACCCCTATAGGCTGGAGCCGGTGCATTACTTGTGATATTGGCATGGTTATAAGGAATGAAAATTCCAATGGAATTATCTATTTAGTAGTCTTGAAGAAACTAGATACATATATGTTACTCAATTTACATTGGAAAAGTTTACAAAATACAATACAAACCAAAAACTAAAAATGGTATCCCCAGGAACTCAATAAAAGATATTCTTTACATTACCTGTTGAAGGTATACAATGAAAGGGGTGAGCTCAAATTCTCAGTAAGGGTTAGAAATAGTGAAATAATTAGTACAATAATATTTTAATCACAACCAATATGACATAATCAATAAGGAATACTGAATAAATGAACAACTAATTCCATTAATAAACTAAGAATGAACCTGCATCCATAGATTTTGTCCTAGTGAAAACCTCATGGATAATAATAAGAACGGTTAATGAATAAAGAGAATTATTCTAAATTGTACATCATTTATCTAGAACATGAAACCATAATAATTTAAAAATGGTTTAGTTCTATGGGTCGAAACCCGTCTTATTTATGGAATCAAACTAGAAGGGTTTGTCGCAAAACTGGTTTGTCTCATGAGACTTACCGATGCATCGAGGGGTTATAGAGGGCCCCACACGCCACTTCATGTCCAAATAATTATTTATAAATTTATTCAATCCAAGGGCAATATTCATTTTAAATATCCATATATAGTAGAGTATACATATTCATCAATATTACCATAATTAAAATATATTTCCAAATAAACACCATATGTAAAATGGTATATAGTTTAGACAACAAACATATCCATGACATGAGATTATATATATTTAATATAAATATAATTTTAAAAAAATGATCTCAAATTGGAAATATTTACACCACATAAGTATTATTATGTGTGCAATACAAAGATAGTCACAACGAAATGGTAGTTGTGACAAAGCCTCTTACAACAATGTAATCAGTCGAATCATATGACCAAAACATAGGGAACATAAAATGAATCATTGAATAACATTAATATAAATAGAATAATGTTATTATATATCAAATGGAAGTACACATATGCCACATACAATAAATAAGTGGTGAACAATGAAAATCTAACAGAAATGAATGTGAGATGAGAAACCCCTTACCTTATGCTCGAGTGTGTTCTTTGTTGTTTGTTTTAATGTCCTGAATAAGAAAATTTAGCTTCATTAATTAATATTTACAAAACCTCCTATACATGTAATTGATTTATTATAACCTTATTATGTTCATTCGTGGTTTTTTATATGGGTTCAATTTGTTCAATTTTCATGTTTTGGAATCATTTTCTCCCTTGATTTTCATGGTTCGTTTTATTGTTTCCATGAATAGAAGTTCATTTGAAACATGGTTAAACATCCAGAATTGTTAATAAATATTATTAACGAAATTATGGAGATATAAATTATCTTATAATGATTTTGGGTTATATTCCATGATGATGATTCATTAGTTAAAACATTAATGATGTTCGTTTAGATCGTTTTAGTGGTTATTTGAAATAACAACCTCATTTTGTTTTAAAAATTAGAACCATGAGTACCAAAGAATTATAAAACCATGGGTGAGTCATAACACATATATTGTAACCTGGTTCAACAATATAAATGATTTCATGACCAGACTTTAAATAATTAATGCAAATTGAAACCACATCGTCTACAATGTCGGTAATTCGACACATCACGGACAATGTTTTTAATTCCTTTAACAAGCGGGAGAAAAGAATAATATTGACGATGAATTTCTCATGAACATGAGAACATACATAATATACAAGATTCTGGAGATTTCGTTCCCCTTGGGTAAGAATATATGAAGAAAGGAAAAATAAAGAACTCAAAATAAAAGAATAATTTTGAAATCACTTACAAAAATTTAGCAGCCTAACGACTACGCAACATGGTTTTATAAAATATTAAAAGGGGAAAAATTTCAACTATATAGAAATAAATCATAATATAAATTATATCAAAAATAAGAATAAAAATAAGAGCATGGTATGGAAACATGAATGATATATCACATAAAAGAGAACTTGAAAGGAAAAAAGAATGAAATTGAGAATTTTCTTACCTTGTAGAGTAACCCTTAGAACTTGAAGGTTGGGAACATGGGGGCTTGAGGAAAACATGGTAGGAATACTATTATGGTAAGGAGTCTAGAGCTTCGTTGAGGGCGAATTGATAATTAATTCAATGAAGGGAAGAGTTGGTATTTATAGAAAAAGTGAGGGATTATTTTAATAATTTCCAAGGGACACCTCATGGGTGGTATTTTCAAAACCATGGGCTTGCCCATGGTATTTTCCCACGGTTAAAGCCACTTGGGACACCTCACATCTTATTTAACTATAAAAAATTCTACCAGCTTTTTGAAATCATTATTACATCATTAATGATGACATGAACACACCAAAACTAAAAACTGTATTTTTTACTATTCACTGAATAAATCAACTGTTTCAGAAAAATTCCCAAAATTCACCCTAACCATTTTTCGACATTTATAATTCAAAAGAGAAATTAATTTTTCAAAAATAATTTTCTAAATATTATTAAATTAATTTTTTAAATAAAGTCATAGTTAATTCTAAAAAAATAATCTTAAAGTGATATTAGTTTTATTTCTCATTGAAAAACTAATAATGATCTCATTATCTTATTACCTTAAGAAAATAAAATATTATTATTATTTACTATTCAGAAGGGTCATATTACTATTAATATTCATATTCATATTACTATTCATATGGGTATGTTACTATTCGCCAAAAAATCAAGTCTGTTCTATCAGACTCCAAATGAATTACTGAACACAACTCTAGATGAACATTTTTCTAAATTCAAAACATAGAAGAGGAAAATTTGTGTTTAATGGATAGAATATAAAATATCATTCTATATTTATTTTCAAAAGCTTGGGGTGATAAATTATCCCCTCCTTACAAAAATTTCATCCTCAAAATTCACAAAATATTACCTATAAAGATTCAGGTATGTCATTAATATAAGATCCTCTGGCTCCCATGTTGCTTCCTCCATCTGATCGTTCCTCCATAAAACCTTTACCAGACGAGTCATCCAATTTCTCAATACTTGTTCTCTAGTATCAAAAAATCTTCATAGGCTCTTCATAATAAGATAGATCCGGCTCAAGTTCTACCTCTTCATAAGTGAGTATATATGTTGGGTATGGCATGTACTTTCTTTACATTGACACGTGGAACACATTGTGAACCTTGGAGAGACTTGGAAGTATTTCCAAATGGTAAGCTACGACTCCAATTCGGTCCAGAGTTTCAAAAGGTTTGATGTACCTCTGACTTAACTTTTCCTTCTTACCAAATTGTATAATACCCTTCCATGGTGATACCTTTAAGAAAATGTGATCTCCTTCTTAAAACTCCAAATCCTTCCTTCGGTTATCTGCATAGCTCTTTTACCTACTTTGATCTATTTTGATATGGTTCTGATTATTCTTCACATTTTCTATTATTTCTTCAACAAGTTCTGGGCCCATGAGATTTCTTTCAACAACTTCATCCCAGCAAGTTGGTGCACGACATCTCCTCCCATATAATGCTTCATAGGGTTCCATATGAATACATGAATATAAGATATTGTTGTTGGAAAATTCCACAAGACGTATATACTTATCTCATATTCCTTGAAAATCAAGTTAACAAGACCTCAACATTTCTTCTGATGTTTAAATAGTCCGTTCTGATTGCCCATCAGTTTATGGGTGGTAGGAAGTGCTGAAAAGAAGATCAATATCTAGTACCTTCTGAAGACTTTTCCAGAATCATGATGTAACATGTGCATCACTATTAGAATCAATCTATAGGGGTACTCCATGAAGCCTCACAACATCCTTAATATATATTATTGATAGACGTTCAAGTGGTAGATCTTCTCTTATAGCAATAAAATGTTCTGACTTGGTAAGATGATCAATGCTGACCCATATTTCATCATTCCATCTATGAGTATTTGGTAGTCCCATGAAAAATTCCATTGGGATATTATCACATTTCCACTCAATTATGGGAAGAGGTTGCAATAATCCTCCAGGTTGTTGCCTTCCAGCTTTCACTTGTTGACAAACCATACATCATGACACAAAATTAGAAATCTCTCCCTTCATGTTGTCCCACCAAAAATGATCCTTCAAATCTCTATAAATCTTAGTGATACCTGGGTGTATAGATAAATTAGAACTATGAGCATCATCTAATAATTCCCTTTTTAGATCACGTATATCGGGAACACAAAGTCTTCCCAAATTTCAAAATTCCATCTTCATATATGAAGTCACTAAATCACCCATCATTCAAATCTTTAATCTTCTTTTGAGACTCCTCATCATCAGCTTGAGAACTTTTTATCCTTTCTAGTAAGATGGTTTGGCAACCATTTGAAAGAGTATTGAGTTTCACCTTCCATGGTTATTCCCATATCCATCTTTACTAGATCCATCAAAATAGGATCACTTTCAACTCTCATCTTGTTCAAAACTCCATGGTCCTTTATTCTCAAATCATCTTCCTCCTTATTTTCCTTCCCTGGGTGAAAGTGTATCATGTAATCATAATCCTTGAGTAGTTAAATCCATCTCCTTTTCCTCATGTTGAGTTCTTTCTGTGAGAAAATATACTTCAAACTCTTGTGATCAGTATAAATCTCACATTTTTCACCATAGAGATAATGTCTCCATATCTTCAAAGAAAATATTACATCAGATAATTGAAGATCATGAGTAGGATAGTTTTTCCCATGAACTTTTATCTATTGTGATACGGAAGCAATAACCTTGTCATTTTTCATAAGGAAACAACCATGTCCTTTTTTTGAAGCATCACTATAAATAATGAACTGTCATTCCCTGATGGTAGAGTCAATATAGGAGCATTAACTAATCTTCTCTACAGTTCTTCGAAACATTTTTCACAATCTTTTTTCCAAACAAATTTAACCCCTTTACGTATGAGCTTTATTTGCAGGTTAGCCAGTTGGGAAAAATTCTGCACGAAACGCCGATAATAACCGGCTAAGACAATAAAACTGCGTACCTTAGTTATGTTTTTGGGCATGGTCCATTCTTGCATTGTGTTTGTCTTTGAAGGAAAAACTATGATTCCATCCTTAGAGATAATATGGCCTAAAAAAGAAACTGACTGAAGCCATAATTCACACTTGCTAAACTTCCCATATAATTGATTTCTTCTTAGAGTTTCCAGAATAGTTTTCAAATGATCCTCATGGTCTTCATATATTTTTGAGTATACCAATATATCATCAATAAATACCAAAACAAAGTTATCAAGATATTCCTTGAATAACCTATTCATTAAATCCATGAAAATAGAGGGTGCATTTTTCAGTCCAAAAGGCATCACTACAAACTCATAATTCCCATACCTGGTTCAAAATTCTATCTTCGGAATATATTCCTTCATCCAACATAGTTGATGATATACGGATCGAAGTTCAATCATCAAAAAGTATTTATCTCCATGAAGTTGATCAAATAAATCATCAATCCAGGGTAGAGTATACTTATTCTTTATTTTAATAGCATTGATTTCCCTATAATCAATGCAAAGCCTCATGGACCCATCTCTCTTCTTGACAAAGAGGATAGGGGCTCCCCATGGAGAAACACTAGGTCGAATAAATCCTTTCTCACTCAAATCCTCTAGTTGTTTATTTATCTCTACTTATTCCACAGTGGCCATTCTATAGGGAGTATTTTATATAGGTCTTGCATTCGGAATTAAATCAATAGATAACTCAACTTCCCGCTCTGAAGTATGTCTAGGTAAATCCTCTCGAAACACATTAATGTACTCTTTCACTATGTACACATCTTGAATTTGATGATTTATTTCCTCTCCCATAGATATTGGTTTATCTTCCTCTCTAAGTATTTCATTCAATAGAGCTACTGGAGGTGATTCTAGATAAGAATCAGGTGTCGAATTTTCTTCCCTAAAGACAAGGTATTGTACACCATTTTCATAAATTGTAACTTCCTTTTTCTTGCAATAAATACTCGCATCATAATTTTATAGGAAATCCATACCGAGAATTATATAAAATTCAGTCATGGGTATGATGGTAAGGTTAGCAACTAAAGCACGTTTTGGTGTTTGGAGGGGGACTAGTCGACATGCCTTTGTTGCAATGATACATCCCATGGGAGTTTTTAATGACATCTCCTTTCTTAAATTAAATTGGAAATATCTAATTTTCATAGCAAATGGAGAGGATATAAATGAATGCGATTATCCAAAATCAAATAATGTGTTGGCTAAGTTTGAGGAAACAATTAATGTACCTACCACCATGTCACTAGGAACTTCAACCTCCGCAGTTGTAATCGCAAAAGCTCTCCCTTGCTCTATTGTCTTATTTTGAGGCATGTTTCCTTGGCTCTTAGGACACTCAATTTCATAGTGTCCCATATCTCTAAAATTTTAGAATTGAATATCATTAAATTATTTCTTCCCATTGAATTTATCAGATCAATGACCATTTTCTTTGCATTTATAGCAGACTCCCATTCCTTTCAGTCATTTCCTACGATGATTTTTTCCACATTTATCTCATAATGGGAAACTATTTGTTCCCTTGATCTTCTTTGGTGCTTCTCCTTTTCCTTTTTTATCAGAATACCGCTTCTTATCTTGGTTTCCTTTGAAAAATAATGATCTAGAAAATTCCTTCTCTGTTTTGATGGAACTTGATACAATTTCATCATATGATGAAAATTATTGAGAATCCAATTCCTTTCGAAGACTTTTCTTATGACCTTCAAAGAAATGATCAATCTTGTCCACCGAGACACATATGTAATCCATGGTATACCTATCTAGCCTTGTGAAGGTAGCCTTATACTCTACAACACTTTCTTCTTCCCTTTGTTTCAAGCCAAGGAATTTCCTCTTCATTTCAGTTCATTGCTCATGAGGGAAATATTTTTTTGAAGAATATTTCCATAAAAGTCCTCCATCCATATCCACTATCTCATCTTCATCTGTGGTATTTTGAATCAGGGACCACCATTGATCAGCGTCACCATTGAGACAATATACTTTCAGTACTACCTTTTCATTTTCATTGCATCTTAACACCATGAATATCTTTTTATGGGAATGATCCATTTCTCAGAAACCACTGGATTAGTAGTCCCACGAAAAGATAGTGGCTTCTGTCGCATGAAACGATCCAACAAAGGTGTTGAATGGTTATTCATTACAACTTTAGTAATTTGTCCCAATATGGTCCTGATCTAATCTTCCCCAATGTTGACTGTGTTGATTTTCTCAATAGGGATATCCCCACCATTCCCACAAGTACTGATTCCCCTTATTCCATTAGAAGCTATTTCTAAATAATGGGATACACTAGATTAGTTTATGAATCTCAAATATAATAGAACTCAACATAGATTGAAATTTTATTCATAGCTAATTTTATAAACAAGGATCCTCTGAGGAAAAATTTACATTAACTTCTTCATAATGGATTGTAAAGAAAATATGAATTATCCTATGAATATCCCTCTGGAGTGTCATAACCATGAGTGCAGCAAATCCTGTTATCGTGCACCAGTTCCCATTCAAGTCTAGCTCAAAGCGGTGTTTTCGGGTTTTACCCCTAGATACATCTGTGTGAGAGCCACCTATACCTACTCGTATCCAGACTGGGACGTATTGCTTAAAATATCCACATAAACTATTCCTTAACAAAATACCAGGATTTTATTGTATGTTTACCATCAAATATTACCTCAGGTCTTTTTTCCCTACTATACATTTCCTACTGTAGTTTCCAAGTTTCATACTAAACCTCCCTCAAATACCAATTGTTCCACCCCGACCTGTCTAGGCTGGAGCTATTGCATTACTTGTGATATTGGCATGGTTATAAGGAATAAAAATTCAAAATGAAAGATCAATTTAGTATTCTTGAAAAAACTAGATACATATATGTTGCTGAAATTACATTGGAAAGGTTTAAAAAATACAATACATAACAAAAACTAAAAATGACATCCCCATGAACTCAGTAAAAGATCTTCTCTTCATCACCTATTGAAGGTAGAAAATGAAAGGGGAGAGATCAAACAATTAGTAAGGGTTAAAAATAGCAAAATCATGAGTACACTAATAAGGGAATCATAATCAATCTAACATAATCAATATGGAATAATGAATAAATGAACTACTAATGCCATTAATAAACTGAGAATGAAACTACATGCATAGATTTTGACATAGTGAAAACCTCATAGATACTAATAATAACTAATAATGAATAAATTGAATTATTATTAATTGGACTTCATTTATCTGGCACATGAAACCATATTACCGTAAAACAGTTTAGTTCTATGGGTAGAAACCCGTCTGATTTTTTGGAAACAAACTCGAAGGGTTTGTCTCCAAACTATTTTGTCTCATGAGACCTACAGATGCATCGACGGGCTATAACAGGCCCCACCTGCCACTACATATACAAATAATTCATTATAAATTGATTCAATACAAGTTCAATATGCCTTTTCAAT
Organism: Viscum album; assembly: GCA_963277665.1. Taxonomy (NCBI): domain Eukaryota; kingdom Viridiplantae; phylum Streptophyta; class Magnoliopsida; order Santalales; family Viscaceae; genus Viscum; species Viscum album. The sequence continues at coordinate 1,792,459,970 of OY728146.1, forward strand.
ATCCGTATAGAGTAGAGTATATAGATTCATCAATATTACCATAATTAAAATATCATTCCAAATAAACACCTTATGTAAAATGGTATATGGTGTAGCCAACAAACATATCCATGACATGAGATTATGGATATTTAATATAAATATAATGTTAAAAACATTGATCTCAAATGGGTAGTATTTACACCACATAAGGATTATTAGGTTCACAATACAAAGATAGTCACAACGAAAGGGTAGTTGGGACAAATTCCCTTACCACAGTGTAATCAGTCGAATCATATGACCAGAACATAATGAACATAAAAAAGAATCATTGAATAACATTAATATAAATAGATTAATATTATTATATATCAAATTGATGTACACATTTACCACATACATTAAATAAGTGATAAACAATGAAAATCTCAAACAAATGAAAGTGAGATGAGAAACCCTTTACCTTATGCTCGAGTGTGTTCTTCGTTGTTTGTTTTAATGACCTGAATAACAAAATTTAGCTTCATTAATTAATATTTATAGAACCTACTATACAAGAAATTTATTTATTATAACCCTATTAGGTTCATTAATGGTCCTTTCTATGGGTTAAATTGGTTCAATTTTCATGTTTTGGAAGCATTTACTCCATTGATTTTCATGGTTCATTTACTCGTTTCCGGGAATGGAAGTTCATTTGAAATAGGGTTAAATATCCATAAATGTTAATACATATTATTAACGAAATTATAGAGATATAAATGGTCTTATAATGATTTTTGGGTTATATACCATAATGATGATTCATTAGTTAAAACATTAATGATGTTCATTTAGATCGTTTTAGTGGTTCTTTGATAATAACAACCTCATTTTGTTTTATAAATTAGAACCATGAGTAGCAAAGAATTAAAGACCATGGGTCAGTCGTAACACATATATTATAACCTGGTTCAACCATATAAATTATTTCATGACCAGACTAGAAAAAATTAACGCAAATTGAAATCACATCGTCTACAATGTCGGTAATTAGACACATCACAAACAATGTTTTTAATTCCTTGAACAAGTGGGGAAAAAAGAATATTGATGATGAATTTCTCATGAACATGAGAAAATACAAAATATTCATGATTTTTGAGATTTCATTATTCTTGGGTAAGAAGAGATGAAGAAAGAATAAATAAATACCTCAAAATAAAAGAAAAATTTTGAAATCGCTTACAAAAATTCGACAGCCTAACGGCTACACAACATGGTTTTAGAAAATATTAAAAAATAGGGGAAAGGGTCACCTATACATAAATGAATCATAATATAGATTATATCAATAATAAGAATAAAAATTATAACATGGTACGGAAACTTGAAAGATATACCACATAAAAGAGAAGTTGAAATGAAAAAGAAAGAAATTGATAATATTCTTACCTTGTAGAGTAACCCCTAGAACATGAATGTTGGGACCTTGGGGGCTTAGGGAAACCTTTGGAGGACAACTATGAAGGTAAAGAGTCCAGAACATTGTTTATGGAGAATTTTTAATGAATTCATTGAAGGGAAGAGTTGGTATTTATAGAAAAAGTGATGGATTATTTTAATAATTTCTAAGTGACACTGCATGGGTGGTATTTGCAAAACCATGGGCTTGCCCATGGTATTTTCCCATGGTTAAAGCCACTTGGGAAAACTCAAATATTATTTAACTATACACAAGTCTACCAGATTTTTGACATCATTATTACATCATTAATGATGTCATAAACTCACCGAAATTAAAAACTGTATTTTTTACTATTCACTGAAAAATCAACTGTTTCAGAAAAATTACCAAAAGTCACCCTAAACATTTTTCAATGTGTAGAATTAAAAAGTGAAATCCATTTTTCAAAAATAATTTTCTAAATATTATTAATTTATTTTTTAAATAAAGTCTTATTTAATTCTAAAAATAACAATCTTAAAGTGCAATTAGTTTTATTTCTCATTAAAAAACTAATTAAGATCTCATTATCTTATTTCCTTAAAAATAAAATAATAATAATATTTACTATTCATATGGGTCATATTAATATTCATATTACTATTCATATGGGTATGTCACTATTCACCAAAAAATCAAGTTTGTTCTATCAGACTCTAAATGACTTACTGAACACAACTCTAGATGACCATTTTTCGAAATTCAAAACAAAGAAGAGGCGAACGTGTGTTTAATGGATAAATTATAAAATTGAATTCTATTTTTATTTTCAAAACCTTGGGGTGTTACAATATCTATGGATCCTATAAATAAAAAATTTATTGAATAACATCCTAGGACAATATCTATAACTACGATCCATATTTTTGTTATATTATCTAGATACTATTGATAATTTGTGAGAAATTTCTAATGAATGTAAAATCCCCTAACCATGTTAACTTTGAAGGGAATAGTGTTTATTTGGGTAGATAAAGGGAAAGAGAGTTTCAAGGATCTTATGAAAATATTATTTTATACACGTGAACTCGAATTAGTCTGCATTGGTTATGATTTTTTATATAAAACAATGCATGAATGAAATTTTCAGTATCTATACTTATGAAAAATGAAAAGGTTATAGTTTATGATATATAGAAATTAAATCCCTATAATAAAAATTACCCAACTCTTAATTTTTTGTAGTTAATAATGAAACTTTCTGATATTATTATTTATATTCTTTATATTTATAATGAAGTATGTGATATATATACTAATAATAAAATAATAAGTATATATTCATAGTTAATTTGTTGAATAGGTTCCAAAGGATATGGTTAAATATAATAGAGTACTATTATTTCTGAATACAATACCATCCTACATTGGAAATCATTGTGGATTATGATATCACATGAAAGGAACATAGTTCTTTATCCTTTAAGGGGATTAAAATATATTCAATCTTGATTAATGAATTTAATAAAGTGACCTTGAATAATTTTCATTTCTCATCAATATTTAATTACCCAATAAGTACAATGATATATATATATAACGGGCTTCTTGTTGTGGGAGAACATAAAGAGATAGATTATGGTGCATATATCTTGATGTCTGGTCAACTATAAAATCAGGTTCAAACACCATAAATAAAAGGGGATGGTGTAACTATGACCTATACCACTATGTAAATGATAGAAAATACCCATGTACTTTTTCATTGGACTACCGAATACCTCTAAATAAAATAAAACCATCATGTTTGTGGTTGATCGAGATAAAAAAGATGGAAAACATCATCTCTATTTAATAAGATTCCATACTCAGTTTACATGTTAAGATATACCTAATGAAAGTGGTGAGGCTATATGAAATGAAACATTAAATATTTTTATATCAAGGTCTATGGTTACCAATAATTCTTTTCAGAAACCGTCAACAAGCATTGGATTTTGATACAGACTTTATCATGTATTAAAATCCCCAAAAAAAGGTCATTCTAAAAGGAGCATTCAAATGTTGTAAAATATTATAAATTTCATTTTTATGGACAATAAATGAGTTAGGGATCAGTATGATACATTCATAAGCCTCTTTTATAAAAACATTTTACTCTATAATTTAGATAAAACCGAATGATTTTCTATATGCAATGAAATTGAAAACTATAACTTGGTGAGATTATGTGGGGTAATGAAAGAAATTAGGAACAAATATATATTAAAAATTTATAGAGAATGTTCAAACCATACAATATTATATTAAATATGTGTAATGTTTAAAAAATGATATTTTAATAATAATCAATGTGATCTATAGTTATATATTATTGATAAGTAATTACTTTAACTATAACCATGAAAGAAGATTATTACAAAAGCCCCAAATAGACACTCCTGGATCCAGTTATAAAATCACAACATTTATATTTCTGGATTTGATACAAATTAATGTTACCCAATTTTTGTAATTGAAAACATAAAATGGAATATTGGATCACTTACATAAAAAATGACCTTTTAGTTTTGGAGTTATAAGGAATTAGGAAAAAAAATATAACCTAAACAATATTCATAACTTCAAGAGAGTATCTTTCACAATATACCTAGATTTTCACTTTTCCAAATAAGTGATCGTCAACATTCATATGAAACCCTTATAGAAATTACTCATTAATATCATTCCTGATAACTTGATGAAGAGTAAACAAAAGGGTATTGATCTCAATTTCTCAATAACGGTAAAAATGAAAGTTAAAAATTTAATTTCATCACTAGTCATAAGAAGATAACTAGGGTTTGATGATAGAATCAAATTTCATAAGAATAATATAATATTATTCATACCTATATATACTTGGATCATTAATCATGAAAAATGGAATAAATATTTTACTAAGGAAAGTGTCCTAAGAATCAGTAATAATGACCTATATGATATCAATCTTGATCAAAGGAATCATAAAATCACACAGCAATCAAAAATAAAAATGTGTTGGTATCTTGGAACATAATCTTTGTATCACACTTTGAAATGGAATAACCAATATTGTTAACATACATATTTGTTGAAACTAATGTATTGGAAGGATAAAATGGACCCACTCATCCTTGGTTTATAATGTAACCATGTATCCTTGGTTAATAATGTTACCACCCATCCTTTGTTAATAATGAAACAAATCATCCTTGGTTTATAATGTAACTACCCATATTTATAAACAATTAACAAGAACCATAACATAATCATAGAATACTAATTATTTAATTTTCATCATAAAACTCATTTAATAAATCATTATTCCTTTCAAAACAACACTTACCCATGGGAAAGAAATAGGATCCATAAAAATAACTTAAAACAATCATAATCCTTCTAGAGAAATAATATGGATGGTATCATTTCAACATATCGCATTGGATTATAAGTAAAATCAAGTTTTATTGACATTTGTGAATAGAAATTATATTAAAAGATCATTGAAAAAATTATTGATGATAATAACCTTTTCAATTTGAGTGACATCAAATAATTTCATATTTGATACAAAATTATTTTTAGAGGTCACATGTTTACTTTATTGAGTAAAATACCCTTTACTTATTGAAAAAAAAATTAAATATATAAAATATTATCAAACATAAAATAACTAATTTCATTTGAAAATTATATTTGAAATAGAAAAATGAATTCATGGAATGATTGGTCATGATGGTGGGAAATTTCATCCATGTTTTAAATTTTAAAAACAATCATTCCTTTCAAACATTTTGTAAATTGATAAAAAGTGACCCATTTGGAAATCATTTGAAAATTTCCTTTCTTAACATTTTTTAAAAGAGTATTATTGATCATGGAAAATAGATTTATGAAATAATTTATTTTTACAAAAAACATTTGAAATAATTTTATAAAACATTGATATGGAAGAGAATGTTCCATGATCTAAAAGATATATAAAACAACGGTATCACTTACAAAAAACATTCATTATATTTCATCAATAAATAAAGAAGTAAATTGATCTCAAAAATGTAAACCGTATTAAAAATAGTAGATAATAAATATATTTTGTTTAATAAATTAATTATATATTATTTCTTTTAAAGGAACCTTGAACAGAAAATATCCTAAAACATATGAGATTGTAACATAAATTCTTTACCAATTTCGTAACATTTGAATCGTAAGCACCATGAAAGAATAAAATCAAATGATACATTAAATATCATGAAAATAAAGAGTTTCATGATACAACAAGTCATGTTGGTAGTATATACACATTATAAAATAAGATATGTCTATATAAAACATAAGTTCTAATGAAAACAATTTGAAATGAGAAACCCTTAAAATGATTACAACAATGAAGTCATTATTAATCAATGAATCTATTGTGTGTATCAAATTAAATTCCACATTAACAAGTGGAAATAAAAAATCTATATATTTAAAATTTATTACAATTATAATAATGTAATATAAAACAAAATTATGATGTAATATAACCCAGTAAAAATAAAGTGAGTTATGAAATTCTTTACCGCTTATAAACTTTCATGTTAAATTCTTTTAGATGAAATAATTCCAATTAAAACTCAAATATGTGAAGTATAAAGGATTATTCATATTACATGTAAAAGTTTACATATATACATCACATAAAATAAATTAGGTACATTACATTAAAATATGCCTCAATGAAGAAAATTAAACGAGGTCTCATACATAAATTCCATTCTTTTCATGTATATAGTTTAACTCATGTGTAATCAGCCTATATCAATTATTTGATTTCATAAGATCATTTTAATTTTTTCAATAACTTACTATTTAATCATTTATTTTATTTACCTTCAATGAAATATTTGAATACATAATTATTTGATTCTATGTTTGTTTTTTAGGATTCTCAGTTCATTGTTTCAAAACACTTTTTGTGTGTTGACAAGACCAAAGTGGTCATTATTTCAAAATCATCAGTACAATAATTATAAAATAATTATATTTTTTAAAAAAAAATTGTAAAATTAAAATAATCCATGAATAAGTTTTATGTATAATAAACCATGATACTATCATTGATATGGTAGGTCATAAGTATGCATGACTAACACTTCCATTTATCAACAATAATTATGGAAAAAAGATGGGTATTCTTTTATTTTTCCATATTTATAAAAACATTATATATATCATATTATTTCTTTATATAAAATAATATATATCATCCATGTGATGTTCTATTGAAAAAATAATTACATTTCTTCGTGGAGGCAATAGTCAACATATACACAGGTACCACGTTATCATCTTTCAGTGAGTGGAATTTTATAAAATTAAATGATATATTATATTTTAGTAATAACAAATATTTCATTAATATCAAAAGTATTTCATATTAATATAACATATATTCATTAATTTTATCCATTTTTTCATCCATGAAATGTTTTATTGAAAAATGAATCACATAACTTCCCAAGGTGGTAGTTCGTCGTAGATACAAGAGACATTATTTTATACCTCATGGGATGGAAAGTAAGAATATATGTATATGGTATCCTAATAAATTAACTATAAATGTGATTAAAATATCACATATATATATATATATATGAAATTTAAATCCATCATTATAAATAGTCATGAGAGGTGATGATGAAGAAAAAATTACATCGTTCTGTGAGGTGGCAGTCCACTATACACATTAAAGATAGTTTCATTTACAATTTTATAGAAGTGAATGTAAATGTGAGTAATTAAATTAAAAAAATAAAATCTCATTATATGGTATTTTTTCATTGATCATAATTGACGAGTATTTTAAGGAGGTGGAAGAATAAGTAATATAAAATTCTTGTTAAGAACAATACTTCTTCTTCACACAACCTCCAAAGGTTTTCACAAAAACCATTTATATTATGGATTTTTTATCAAAAAAATGGTTCTAGTTCGTTAGTGTGGAAGTAATTAATGTTTTATTGTATATATTTTCTAATTAAAATGGATTTTATGGCATTAAGAAGAGAGGAGAGGGGTGGCCTTTTATAAGTGTGGAGATTGGAAGACTTGTAATTTTTGAAAAGTTGTCCCCTCATTTTTCACATGAAAAAAGGAACCCAACTCAAAAATTCTACACTATATTATAATATAAGTTCAAAATAAATCCATAAATGATATTTTAGATATATTTTAATGTCATTTTTACCCTTATCTTTTTAGTTTCACCCTTATGTAATCAGGTTTTCACCTTAACCGTGGTAAAAGATTTTTACTTTTTTCACTATTAATTATGAAAAAATATAATATAAACATATTATATAATATAAATTATGATTATTAAAAATATTTAATCCATTTTATGAAATTAAATTCAACAAATTGGGAAAATTTAATTTAAAAATAAAACCCATAAAAGCGATGGAAAAGATGGTTTTCAACAAATGTTTTTTTCTAGCATAAGATAATTTTATATTACCTCAGTGGCTTATAATCATAATTAAATTACATTAAATGAATATTTATTTATATATATATTATATATAATTAATTTAAATCATTCCATATTAGGGGTTCTTTTAATTAATAAAAAAAGAGAATCATTATGCACTTTAAAACAGGTTTTTGGAAAACTATGTTTCTAACCCAAAAATAATCCTATACTAAAATATATTATAAAGATTATAAAAAATTAATTATGTTTTTGAAATATAAGTAAATAATATTTTTGTTACGTGAAATAATATTCAACACGTTATGGTAATTATAAATTAATTATTTAGTGAGAATAAAATACATTTTTTTCAAAAAAAAAGTCATTTTCTCTATTCACTAAAAAATTTGTTATTTTTAAAAAATTATCATAATTTCACCCTAAGATAATTTTGATATGATAATTTTAAGAATTAATTTTATTTTATAAAATATATTTTATAAAATATCTATAAATTAATTATAATATTCACTCAAAAAATTAATTGATTTTTTAGGAGTATATTTTTTTAAGAATAAAAATTATTTAAAAAAATTGATTGATTATTTACAAAGAATTTATAAAAAAATATATGTCTTAAAAATATATATATCATAAAATATTTAACATATTATTATATAAAAATTTAACTAATATTTTATAACATTCAAATTTCAAATAATATTATTTCCTTGTTTTTTTAAGCTTGGTGTTGTGTGTCTTTTACACAATTGAGAAAAGATTCCATTTTTAAAATATTGGGATGTTACATTCTACCCCTTGATAATAAATTGTGTTCTGAATTTTTTACTGGATAATGATAAGTAAGTGTTTGAAATTTTTAATTAATATTCTTGAAAACTATCATTTTATAAAGAGTTAAGAACCTTCCACTAAAAAAGAGAGAAAGGGAAGTATGAAGGTCATATTAAATAACGCGTTACTAGGTTTCCAAGTAAGAAAAAGATAGTGGCTGGTGAATTTTTGAACAAGAAAAAATGTGTAAATAATTATGAAACATGATAGAGTTCATTAGTCATACTAAGGTTAATGATCTATAGAATTTAACAACCATAAATCCAAAAAACATTTATGAGTGAAAAAGAGCACCAGTTCATCAGAAATGAATGTACTAGAACACAAAATTTCAAAATATCTTCTTCCTTGAGTTAGTTATTTCCTTTTCTATTTAAACTAAAAACATACTAATATATACTTACATGAAATTAATAATTTCATTCATTAACAAATTTCCACCACATTCTAATCTTATTCTCCAAAAGATGAATATCCAATATAAATGTTCTAGGACAAGAGAAATAAATTAAAATTTAAATGGATCATATAATGATAAAATGATAACTATTAATTCATTATATTGTAACGTCCTGGTTCCGGGTGCTACTCAACAGGTGCCCCGAACCCGGTTCACCACATGACCTCAAGCGCATTTCCCCAAAAGCCAGAGGCTACTGACTAGCAGCAAGGGCCTGGGTCTGATAGTGGGGAAACTGTGCCCTCATTTGTCAATGTGTAGTGCAACAGAATATAATATAAACATACAAAAATAGTGGAAGCAGTAAACAATATATATAACTGAAATGGATAACGAATAATAAAAGGAAACCAGCAGTCATATATATATGAAGCTGCAACATATCAATGTTCTATAAAACATCTAGAACATATTACACAACAATACCGTACAGTACAATAAAGAGTATAGCAAAACCAAAACAAAATAACTGGCAGCATCGCGAGCCTAAGCCCGGTCCCATGCTCCCCTACTCAGTATCAATCAAGTACCTGTATAGGAACTCTTGCCCCTATCCACACCTGTAGAAACGAAATTTGTTTGGGGACGAAGACATGACCCCAAAAAGGGTGTGATAAATGAATCCCAGTAGCCACCCACCAAAGGCCCTTGTCCAACTATGTGAAATATTCTTCTACAGTGTGAAAAATTAAATTGAGTAAACTCGTAAATACTTAAAGTAACTATCACTACCAGTTTCTTTGCCATTTTCATTTTAACCATCTAATTTAATAATATTTTGTGCTCATTAGAACCAATCCCTCAAGCCAATCAGAATCTTTACCTCAGGCTAATATAGAAAACCACGCCCTCAAGCTTTCCCTCAGGCTATCGAGTATTTCCCTCAGACATACGAAGCGTCGCCCTCAGGAACATAATCTACTGCCCTTAGGCATGGAAGAAGTTTCCCTCAGGCGAAATATAACACTACCCTCCGGCTAAATAGAATATTGCCCTCAGGCTAAAATAACTGGGATGTACCCAATAGATAAGAAGGCAATTATATAAAATTACTCTAAAGGCAATTTAAAGCATGCTATAATTTTTTGGTATAAAATCAGAAAATATGGAAAAACGGCTAAATAGAGGAACAGACCCCAGGGGTGGTCCTAGATATAAGAAGTGATTCCAAACAATATTTATACTTGTTCATTAAAATACCTATGCAATTCTAGGTATTTAATTCAACAAGCCCTCAGCCATACGACACCCCATTCATGGGTGAATATCACAACAGTACACAAAACGCACAATAATTGGAATTTAAATACCAATAAACCTACCTCAAATACCTCTAAACGGTATACGCGAACGATGATCCTTAAATCATCAAAGAATGACGTATATCTGAGGTGAAGAAAACCTTTTTCAAACTCAAATTACTTCCCTTAGAGGAATAATTTGCACGAGCGGCTTAAGGAAAGTGGAGGGCTTACCCGTACAGTTCCAGGGAGATCGACGGTGCAGAAAATGGATTTCTGGTACTCGATCTGGAGCTCTTCAAAGATCCGGTCGTCCCTCCTGAGCCTTCCTTCGGTTCTATGCCAATCCTGTGAATAGGGTTGGATACTTCCCATTTTAAGCGAAAAAACAAACTAAACGGCTTGTACTATAAACTACACATCATGTAATTTTTCCATTTAATTGTTCCTCTGGAGGCACCGCCACACTGTTCATTCGTCTACCTGAGTACACGGCGTGTATCTCGGATTACATGGCGTGTACTGCCGCTCAGCTGGCAGCTACTTCCACCGCCTTACTATTTGCATGCCGACTGACTAGACGACATGTAAATATATACTACACGACTTGTAGTCAGTTTTTACACCCTTCTTCACCAATGTGGCTACACCCCCTGTGTACTCATCCCACATAGCCACAGTACACAGCGTGTGGAAAAGTACTCGGCGTGTACTTATAAAATTGGGATTTTTCCCCGTTTTCCTTATTTTCTCAAAAACACATAAGGAAATAGTAAAAAGAATAAACTCGTACATCAAGAATAAGAACCAGGATCTTACAAACTTCCCCCCATAAAATAATTCATCCCTGGATTTCCATTCCAATGGTGGTGGAGATATACCCATGAACAACTCTGGACACTAAGCACGTACATCGGTCTCTCGCTCCCAGGTTTCATCCTGTACTCGGCCGTGCTGCCATAGCACCGGTACGAGAGGAACTGACTGGCCACAGAGAAACTTCGTGCTCCTATCAACGATACGAATCAGATGCTCCTCAAAGGACGCATCGACCTGAAGCTCAACCTCCTCCGGCTGAAGACATGAGACGGTTCTGAATGATAGCGGCACAACTGGGATACATGGAAGACGTCGTGCATGGCTTGGTACCTCCGTGGTAACTGCAACCGATAGGCAACCAGCCCGACTCTCGTCACGGTCTCAAATGGCCCCACATACCTCGGTGAAAGTTTACCTTGTCTCCTGATCCGTCTGTCTCCCATACTCGGTGAAACACGCAAGAAAACCCGATCCCCGACCACGAACTCTAAGGGTCGTTTGCGGCGATCACCATAAGATTTCTGACGAGACTACGCAGTAGCCATCCGCTTCTGAATCAGCTGGACCTGCTCAGAATTCACCTGCATGAGGCGTGGTCCCAGTAAAGCTACCTCACCTACCTCTAACCAACATAAGGGTGATCGGCATGGCCTACCATATAATGCCTCATAAGGTTCCATCTCAATAGTTTCCTGAAAACTATAATTATAGGAAAACTATAATAAGGGTATTTGTTTCTCCCAAAATCCCCCCAAAGTCTAGGACGCATGCATACAACATGTCCTCTAGTACCTGTATCGTACGCTCTGACTGGTCGTCGGTCTGAGGGTGGTAAACTGTGCTCAGAAGCACCTGTGTACCTCGTGCCCTCTGAAAACTATGCCAGAAACGGGATGTAAAACGGGCGTCCCTATCTGAAATGATAGAATGAGGGACCCCATGAAGACATACAATCTCTCATATATACAAAATCCCGAGCTAGTGAACACCGAAGGTCACCTTGATTAGAAAAAATTGAGCTACTTTTATGAGTTTTTCCACAACAACCCACACGGAATCATTGCCTCGAGGTGACCTCGACAACCCAGTTCTGAAGTCTATCACGACATCATCCCATTTCTACTCCGGGATGGGAAACTGTTGCAAAATCCCGGCTAGCCTCTGATGCTCCCCCTTCACCTGCTGATAGTGGGAACACCTCATAACAAAACCAACTACTTCTCTCTTAATACCCAGACACCAATATTGATGCCTCAAGTCATGTTAGATCTTGGTAACTCTGGGATGAAAATCCCAAGATGAAGTATGAAATTCCTACATCAGCCCCTCACTTATATCCCATGGAACCCACACTCGTACATGGAAACGAAGTACCTCATCATCACCTATCATCCACCCAAGATGAGGGTCCTCACTTGCAACTAACTCCAATAGAACTAGGCCTTCTGAATAAAATAGTTGTCTCATACTCAGTCTATCTAGGAGGGTAGAGTTCACAGCTAAAGATGAATGATAGGTCTTCCCCTGACTGTTGTGCACCTCCAAATTCATCTCAGAGAACAAATCCATAATCTACCTATCACCACTAGCCTCCTACACCTCCTGTATCTGAGTCTTCATGCTCAGTGCATCAGCTGCTGCATTGCCTTTACCAGGTGTATAGTCAATCTCAAAGTCAAAGAACTGAAGGTATTCGACCAACCTTTGCTGCCTCAGATTCAAGTCACACTGAGTAAACATATACTTGATATTTTTGTGGTCTTTGAAAACCAAAAAATGATCTCCCAAGAGATAATGTCTCCAACAGCGCAACGCATGAACAACTGCATCCAACTCGAGATCATGCGTCAGGTAATTTCTCTCATGTGGCCCCAACTTCCAAGACTCGTATACAACAACTTGATCGCCCTACATCAAAAATGATCCCAGTCCAATACCTGATGCATCATAGTAAACTATATAGCTCTTACCCAACTCTAGGAGTATCAGGATTGGTGCTGATGTCAATCTTCCCTTCAACTCCTGAAGGGATGTGTCACAAGATTCTGACCAAACGAACTTCACACCCTTTTTAGTAAAACCTGTCAACGGAGCTGCTAAGTGGGAGAAGTCCTCTGTGAAGCATTTGTAGTAACAAGCCAACCCCAAGAAACTTCATATCTCAAAAACATTCTTGGGTTTCTCCCATGAAACCACTTCTCTCACCTTCTCTGGGTCTACTGGAACTCCTTCCTCTGAGATGATATGACCCAGGAAGTGAATCTGGTCCATCCAAAAGTGCAACTTTGAGAGCTTATCCTATATCCTATTCTCTCTTAGTGTACTCAATACAATCTCAAGATGGGTGGCATGGTCATGTCAAGTGTGATATTACACCAAGATATTGTCCATGAATACTACAACAAAAGAATATAAATAGGGATGGATCACACAATTCATCAGTGGCATAAATACTGCTGGCACGTTTGTGAGTCCGAACGGCATAACCAAGTACTTTTACTAACCATATCTGCTCTGAAAAGGTGTAAGTGGTATATCTGATGGTCTCACACACGGCTGATGATATCTTGATCTCATGTCAATCATCATGAACACTCATGATCCATGAAGATGATCAAAAAGATCATCAATTATTGGTAAGGGATATCAGTTATTAACCATCAACTGGTTCAGCTTACGATTATCCACACCGACTCTGAGGGTACTGTCTGCATTCATAGCAAATAGGACAGGCGAACCCCAAGGATAAGTACTGTGTCGGATGAAACCCTTCTCATGTAACTCCTCTAACTGCCTTTTGAGCTCATGCAAATTGGGTGTGGCCATCCTATAAAGTGGAATGGACACCGATGCTTCTCCTGGAACTAGCTCAATAAATAAATGCACCTCATGCTCCAGAGGTAGGCCCAAAATATCATCTGAGAATACATCCCTAAAACGATCAACCACTACAGGGAAATCCTGCTGACAAGTCCCCCGATCAACCAGCTATAAACTAGCAATATGGGTTGTGAATTCACCTCACCCATGATGCTCTGGTCCATCTCGACTCACCTAAACATCCCATTCACCTTTTTATAGAAACTCTCCACCCTATTGTGACGTGAAACACACCCTATGATGATAGAAATCCACAAAGGCTCAAAAGGGAACCAACCAGGCCATCCCGAGAATGACATCATAAGTTTCCATCTCTAAGACATATAGGTCCCAAAGAAAGCGACACCCACCAACCTCAATGGGGAACTCCTTCCACTTACACACACATACCATTCTCATCCAAAACGGAGTGTCTAGAACCATAACAGCAGAAGAATAAGAATCCCAGAGCCCAAGGCTCTCTACAACGGGCACACATATGGAACTATGTGTAGCACCTGTATCAAAAGGTATTGAAGATAAGACATAAGATACTAGAATAGTACCTATGATAGTAGAAGGTCCATGATCATGCTCCTGTTGGGTCTGTTTCACTACATATGCTTTCCCAGTGTCACGGCCTTGCGACACAGCCTGGATACCCTGAGCTATCCCGCCCTACTGCCTCTGAGATCCAGGTGTCTGGCTACCATGGCCATGACCACAATCTCTGCCTGCACGCCCTGACGTATTCCAGTTGCCCGACTAGTAAGAAGCTGCTGGTCCTTCTCCCACACGCGGAGTCTATACAGAACCCCTCTCACTAGCCACTGGTAGAAACTTCCTGAAAAAGCACTGTAGATGACCCATCTCACCACAAGCTCATCACTCCATTGGGTCTCGTGGACACTACTGTATCTTGGGCCCCTCTTTACCACACTAGTAGTACCTGACTGGGCCACCTGAAGAAATCGTCTAGCTAGTACTTCCACCGTGAGATAAACTCATCTGTCACTTCCTCGTATAGGCAGAAATAGTACCAGAAACTGGTGCCAAACTACCCTGGAATGCACCACTAGCATCCTGAAGGTTATTTTCTCTAATCACCTCCTAGTTCACAATAGAATGTACTGAAGGAAACCTAAAAACATTCACCAGTGCTTGGATTCCATATATAAGACCATCCTCAAAGCGTATGGATCTCAACATCTCCTCACCCACCAGAATAGGTGAAAATCGCTGAAGCTAGGTGAAACGAGTTAAATAATCCATCACGGACATAGCGCCCTGCTGCAGGTTCATGAACTCTCGAGCTCTATCTGCCCTTAGCGTCTCTGGAAAGTAGAATTCATAGAAGACTGCCAGAAAATAGTCCCACACCATATCTCTGTGATGCTCTGACTAGATTGTAACATCCCACCACCACTTGGACGAATCACGCAGCATATAAGTCACAAGCTTGACCCTCCTCCATGGAGGTATCTCAAGATGATCAAAGATAGTCTGCATAGAACCCAGCCAAGACTCCACAGCCTGTGGTCCGCCATCCCTTGAAAAGATAGGCAAATTCTACTTCTGGAATATACAAGTCAGCTTGGTCATAGATATGGCAGCCAGCGGTGCTCCCTGAATGGTCTGCATGAACCGCATAAAGCCTTCACGGAACTGCGCCTTCGCGCCTGTGTCTGGTGTAATGGATGGTGCCACATCTGGCTTTGTTGGAGGATCCACTAGTATCACATGGCCCACCATATCTGGAGTATAATTGTTTCCACTCTCCTGGAGAACAACACATTTTCGTCTCGGTGGCATGACTCTACAAGTTCAAACGCACACCTTAGATCCAGATTATCAAGACTGAGAATGAAGGGACCAAAAGGGGAAAAGGAAGAATAAGGCATTCAAGATTTTCAAAACAAGACTACACGACATGTATACTGACTACACGTCATGTACCTAACTTCTCTTCCCCTGCCTGGGTCCTTCTACAGGGCTAAGCCACACGGCTCACGTTGAACAAAACTACACGGCGTGTATATAATTTACATGGCGTGTATGGTGTAATTTTCCAACTTCCCGTGTCAGTCGTGACATGGTCGACTACTCGCATTGATACTACACAGCGTGTTACACCTGTATACGATGTGTACACCACCCTGTTTCCCATCAACACAGCTAAGTCCACACGGTCTGTCCTTGGACAAGACTACACGGCGTGTCCCATAGGTACACGGTGTGTACTAAACGAGCTTCATCGACCCATGTTTGTTAGTTACATGGCCGGATACACAGATCACACTACATGGAATGTTCTATATATACATGGAATGTACACTAAAGGATTACACCAACCCATGTTGTTAGTTACATGGCCAGATCCCAGGTCAGACTACACGGCGTGTTCCATAGTGTACACGGCGTGTATGTCGTAAAGTCTTTTTCGTCCATGTTGTTAGTTACACGGGCAGACTTCGGGTCAACACTACACGGCGTGTACATCCGGTACATGGCGTGTGTTTACCGAGCATTTCCCCTCCCCGTGTCCCCGCCAACTCAGTCTATGACACGGGAAGATACTACACGGCATGTACTTAGGGTACATGGCGTGTATGTAAAATGTTTTCTTCTCTTCCCAAACATAAGAACACACAGTGTGTGTCTGAGGAACTAAACGGCGTGTCTACTGGGTTTTCTAGATATTACACCTATGAAAATACTCCAGAACCCATAAAATACTGAAAAACAACACCTAAGTGCCAAATTAGGACCCGTGAGGGCCCATACTCCCCGCGAATCAATTTTTGGAATCTGATCTGTGTTGTAACAAAATAAACAGTCAAGGATCCACCAAATTCCAGTCAACGGGGTCCATACTCCCCCAAAACCAAAGCTTGGCATCCATTATAGTAATAGGCTCATACAACAATACCTTATCACATAGAAGGTATTTTATCAAAGCAGTTATCACAACAACATCCTTTTCTAGCACAAAAACTATCACAATATCATGCAATTTCTAATGCACCTACATGGCATGGAGTTATGCATAGCATGTGATTCCTAGAATGTACCTAAATGATGCATGAGATGGAATACCCTCATCTCATCGGGTTGTAACTAAATAAAACCCATGAATAAAATATTAACACAACACCACAAGTGCGTCACCCAACGGTGAAATCAAATAAACTGTAAAATTTGCAAAATCAGAAAATTGAAAAAATACGAGGTAGGCTGGCTTTTCCCTGTACAGGGTTAGGTACGCCCAGGCAAAACTTATTACCAACTACCTTTCTCGTCATATCCCTAACTAAGGTTCTAAATAGTAATTCAATGAAAAGAACCTCCTCTGATACCACTTTGTAACGTCCCAGTTCCGGGTGCCACTCAACGGGTTCCCCAAACCCGGTTCGCTACGTGACCTCATGCACATTTCCCCAAATGCCAGAGGCTGCCGACTAGCAGTGAGGGCCTATGTCTGGTAGTAGGGAAACTATTCCCTCATTTGTCAAAGTGTAGTGCAACGGAATATACCATAAACATAAAACAACAGCAGAAGCAGTAAACAATATATATAACTGAAATGGAAGACTGATAATAAGAGGAAAACAGCAGTCATATATATATATATGAAGATGCAGCATCACACTATTCTATAAAACAACCATAACATGTTACACAAAAATATTATACAGTACAATACAGAGTAGAGCAAAACCAAAACAAAACAATCGGTAGCATCACGAGCCTAAGCCCGGTCCCATTCTCCCCTACTCAGCAACAATCAAGTACCTGTATAGGGACTATTTCCCCTATCCACACCTGCAGAAACAAAATCTGTTTGGGTCCGAAGACATGACCACAAATAGGTTGTGAGAAATTAATCCTAATAGGCACCCACCAAAGTCATGTGTCTAACTATGTGAAATATGAAACTATAGTATGAAAAATTAAATGCAGTAAACTAGTAAGTACTGAAAAGTAACTATCACTACCAGTTTCTTTTCCATTTTCATTTTAACCATTTAAGTTAATAATATTCTCTGCTCATCAAAACCAATCCCTCGGGCCAATCAGAATCTTTCATTCAGGCTAATATATTAAAACCACTCCCTGAAGCATGCCCTCAAGCTATCGATTATTTCCCTCAGGCGTACGAATTGTCGCCCTCAGGAATAGAATCTACTTCCCTCAAGAACGGAAGAAGCTTCACTTAAAAAAAATATAACACTGCCCTCAGGATAAATAGAACACTGCCCTCAAGCTAAATAGAATAGTTCCATCAGGCTAAAGTAACCGGGCCGACCCCAACAGATAAGCAGGAAATTATATAAAATTCCTCTCAAGGCAATTTAATGCATGCTACAATTTTTCGGTATACCCTCAGGTAACCTGGACAGAAGGCTAAATAGAGGAACGCACCCCTGGGGTGGTCCTGGATCCAAGAAGCTATCCCAAACAATATTTATACATGTTCATTAAACTAGCTATGCAATTATAGGTATTTAATTCAACAAGGCCTCAGACATACGACACCCCATTCCTGGGTTCATATCACAACGGTACACAAAATGCACAACAGTTGGAATTTAAACACCAAGAAACCTAACTTAAACACCCCTGAATGGTATATGCAAAAGACGATCCTCAAATCGTCCAATAACGACGTAGATCTGACATGAAGAAAACCTTTTTAAAACTCAAATAACTTCTGTTAGAGGTAGAATTTTCAAGAACGGTTTAAGGAGAATGGAGGGATTAACCTTACAGTTCCAGGGAGATCGACAGTGCAGAAAACGGATTCTTGGTACTTGATCTGGAGCTCTTTGAAGATCCAGTCATCCCTCCCGAACCTCCCTCTGTTTTTAATCCAATTATGTGAACAGGGTTGGCTACTTCCCTTTTTAAGCGAAAAAATAAATTACACGGCGTGTACTGTAGACTACACAGTGTGTAATTTTTTCATTTAACTGTTCCTCTAGTGGCACTGCCGCTTTGTTCATCTGTCGACATGAGTACACGGTGTGTATTTTGGATTACACGGCGTGTACTGCCGCTCAGCTAGAGGCTGCTTCCACCGCCTTACAATTTTCCTGTCGACTGACTACACGGTGTGTAAATATCCACTACACAGCATGTATTCAGTTTTTACACCCTTCGTCACCGATGTGGCTACATACCCTATGTACTCATCCCACACAGCCAAAGTACACGGTGTGTGGAAAAGTACATGGTGTGTACTTCTAAAATTGGGATTTTTCCTCCTTTCTTTATTTTCTCAAAAACACTTAAGGAAAGAGTACAAAGAAGAAACTTGTACCTCAAAAATAAGAATCTGGTTCTTACATATATCATTTGACATCGACCACAACTAAAATTGTTATCACATGATAATATAATTCCCAAATTGAAAAAACCTTCATATGATAACAAACTACATTAATCTCAAAAATTCAATAATAATACCAAAAGATCAAACTAAATAATTCCAAAAATAAATATCCATAAATATATTCCTCGATAATATTGAAACAAAAAAATTAAAATGGTTTCTTTAAATAATCTTCTAAGATAAGTTTTAACACTTATCTTCTTGTTATTAACTTCCAGAAATAACTTGAATCTCCCTAAATCAACATTAAAATCATTTATGCTTCCAAAAGAGAGTTCAGCCATTATTACCCAAATAAAATTAAATAATGCACTCTTTTCCTTAATCATATAGTATTCCTAAAAATAAGGAACTTCTTCATTAGTCACATCATCCCCAAATCAATTTTCAATCAATGGTTAGCTATATCATAAGTTACCAAATTTTAATGACCCATAATTACCTCAAAAAATATGACAAACCCAAAAAGTTACTAATACCGTCAAACCAAAATCTGAAAAATTAATGATATTATTACTAAATTAATACCTCACATTAAACCTAGGGGTTACATATCTATCTACATAATATAACATCCTTCAAAATTTCATTAATAACCTTAAAATTTCAATACTTAAAACTGCAAAATGGTGTCTAAGACTTTGAAATTATGATTAAAACTAAAATTAAAAACCCATGATGGTATATATAACCCTTAATAAAGCCTCAAATTAAATCAATCTAATCTCAAAAATTATCTAAACCAATCCTTTATCACCAATTATAAATGATCTAAACCCACACTCTTGGGTCTAGTGATAAAATCATAAACTTTAAATTTTTGGCTTTGATGCTGATGAATGTGACCAAATTCTTGGAATCCAAAACTATAATGACCCAATATTTAAGGTTATTACATTAGTATTGATGAATATTAATCATATTACTAAATTACATGCCTGATGACTGTAATGGTTTAGTGTCTTTGGAAATATGGAATAAAATATTTTATCTTTTTGAAAGATCTATAATGCTTCCCACA
Source organism: Viscum album (assembly GCA_963277665.1). NCBI lineage: Eukaryota > Viridiplantae > Streptophyta > Magnoliopsida > Santalales > Viscaceae > Viscum > Viscum album. Next base: position 1,792,480,506 of record OY728146.1, read on the forward strand.
ATGATCTTCCCCTTTAATACTTATACTTAAAAACATTCTTCATAACCTAGGGAATGGAAACATTAGTAAGGATGATCTGAGATTCTAAGTACACAACAAGAAAATTTCTGAGTAGCAGCATTATTTTTTAATTTGGTGGTTGTTTATACTGCCACAAAATGGTTTGGTAATGGTTTCAAAAAGTTTGTGGTAAAGTTGTTGTTAGTATCCAATACAAAATAGTTCTTTCCATTTAGAGGTGGCTTCTATTATTTTTCCTCTAAAGGATATTAATTTTTTTCGATAAATTTGTGGTTTTCTAGTAAAAAATAACAAGTATTAATGATGAGTTTTAAATACCATTAATCCTAATAAATTTTTACCACCAAACCACTGCTAAAAAGAAAAAAACTATTGCTAAAATAATATTCTGGATGATTTAAAGGTTTCTTTTAACCACCCACAATAAAATCTATCTTCATATTGTGGAGGTTTAAAACACTACTAAAAAATATTTCATATTTAGCAGTTGTTCAAACTACCTCTATATTTTAATTTACAAAAAAAACATGTATTGATTAAAAATCCCCAAAACTACCCTGGAAAAATGCATAAATCGCGTATATTTCCTATCATAATTAGAAAAAATATCACACATGAAATAAAACAATTAACGAATCCAATCACATAGATCATCAATTCTAATTACTTTTAGTGTTAAATAGAACAAGTTCTAATCTTAAGAGGCCCAAAACAATATTATCTATTTCTCTGTAGTTTGTTTAGACCATATTTATCTACATAGTCCGCTGAAACATGGATGATAAAAATTAATCATATATAAAAAATTATATTAATTTACACAAACCATAAATGGTTTTAGCCTCTTCAGACATAGGATACCATGAAAATGTCATGTGAATACTCTTTTCCACAAATGATACAAGAACAGATAATATCCTTCCATATTAGTCCAAGACATCCAAAATACCACTAATAACTACCCGATTATGAACTCTGATTGTCACCCTCTTCATATGCATCTCCACTTCCTGCTACCATCACCACTAAGACAATTATATTAAAAATTAAATAATGTTATATATTTATATTTAAACATAAAACCTATAAAATTTTGTGAACAAAATGATTTTTAAGTTGTGTGATCTACCTCCTCACCACCAGTAATCGATGTGATATCACCAGGGATATATCCAGTCATCTTCAAAGATAAATAAACCAACTCTTTCAAAAAAGTGAATATATGGGGCCCTTGTTCCCGAATTGTTCTTTTCAATGAAACGAACTCTTTCCCATCATCTCTGGGTAGGGAGTGACTACTACAAGGAGTAGATGTAGGTGCAATCCCTGGTGTCTTACCAAAGACCTCAGATTGTGATGCTCTCAAACCAATCCCACACACTCGATCAAGATGCACCTTCCCAAAAACACAACCAACTATGTCATCATGGGAGACTCAGTAGGACTGCGTGGGATTGACATCCCTAGTTTTTTAATTTTTACCAATAAATAAAATATTAGTCATATTTGATTCAATATATATTAACATAGTGAAAACTAAATAATAAGTTATTATAATGAAAAATGAAGTCATAACCCAAATTTTTAGGTAGGATCATTAACAGAACACCAATCATATTTTTAGTGAACATTCGACCATTGTTCCATTTGGGGGTATTAGTGCCCTAAATTCTGTGGCTTCATTAAAAAAGGTAAATCCATAATTTAATATATCAAACCAATAATATTGTCTTATAAATACATAAACTAATGAAAAGTTTACTAGAAACAATCATCTTCCAGAAAAACCCTTTTCTCCCACAGTGTGAGGGATGATTTTCTGACCCTGAATCGATGAATTACTCATTGAAACATCCTAAAATAAAAAAAATTAATTTAATAATAAAGTATGAAATTTCATCTCCTTTTCTTATGCATGTATAAATGTAACATGAGATTAATGTAATAATATATATTGAAATACCATGTTCTTTTCATCATGATGGCTATCAATAAAAACATTCTATTTCACTCTAGTTACCCCATTGGGTAACCTATCACACATTTGTTGGGTGCTCAATGAAGTAATATTGAATTCATTCCAAAATATCCAATTAAAATTATTCCATTTCTTTACCAAATTTATTAATGTCCACTATCGTGTTATAAGATCAACAATGGTAAATTGGAGAAACATTTGTACAAAGAGATTAATTTTGAGAATATTATAATTTAATAACATAAGTACATTCAATTACAAAATAATGTATTAAATTTACCTTTATTTGTGAATTAAAAACATCATTTTTCCTGGATGAAGGAATACACCTCAAATCATAATATGTAATAAAAAGGGTAACTGTCTCGGCCACCAGTTGTCCTTGAATCTAGGAAAATAATTCCATGATGTTATCCATTGGGACTATATAGTAGTCAAATTGGACAACTATCTTTAGTTCGTTCAGATTCTAGAAATCTGTACTTTTCATATTTTTCTCTATAATATACTGTTTTCCATAATTTATTAAAAAATAGTTATTTATATAATAATATATAAATAATAATAGTTATATTAAAATTTTACCCATTATAGTCAGACTCCAATATCTCTATTAAGAACATGTATTGGGGACCTACTCCCACACTACTGAGTCTATTGAATAGGGAGGTGTCGACTGGACTATTGATGGGATGCTGATTGAGGGTGTGAGATATAGTGTAGTGGTAAGAGGAAGGTTTCTTAGATTCTATTAGGAGGGTGACATATGGATCAATATCTGTTGATATGGTTGAGGGAACATCGACTAAGGGTTAATTGGAATCAGTATTACACTTCCTCTTTGTCATTCCTATAAGTTAATAAAATAAAATTAACTTCAAAACATATATTTCAAAAAATTATTGTAGAAAAAAATTATAAATTATAACCAATGTATTTTATTTACATAGAAAATATACATAAATATGATAATGAATGAGTGTACGAATAGCCTGAGTGGTTGATAAAGTAATGGTTGATTGCATATACAATCATTTTATCCTTCAATCATTCTATTTACCTACTAAATCATTACATCATCTAATTCACCCACCATAGCAAGACTAATATTTTCAATATCATGATGGAAAACTATGTTTTCTTTTTATTGCTAATGGTATTATGTGTGAGAGGTCCAATATTCCACGTCATCACACATATCATACTAGTTTCTTTTTTTATGTGAGAAACTATACTCCACCCATAATCTATGACATATTCCACATAATATAATATTTTATTTTCAATTATAAGATATCAAAATAATTTATTTCACGATCACTAACATCAATCAAGTGAGATAAGTTCAAATAAGTAAATTATAGGGAATCTCTTTTAAAACTCCTACTAATGTCGACCAAATTGATTTTGAATAGAACAAATTTAAATTATTTTTGTAGTTCAATTCTATAGTATCATTAAACATTCCATATTATCCAACATAGAAAAACATAAATATACCACTATTCTTTGTTTTCAATCCCTCTTCCTAATTGACTATATGAAATTTAAATACATTCAGGTTTTATGTGTTGAAATTTCTAGCTTGTTTTCGGGGACCACAAGCAAGAAGCCTTAAATATTCGGACAACTCAACTCAAGTATAAGAATTAATGATCTAAAAAAGTAATATAAAATATTAGATTTACAGAATATATGTGAAAACCTAATATCCGTATTGATTTCAATATTTATAAACTTACATGTCACGCAAACCATTCTATATGATCATTATTAACATATTTTGTTATATATTTCCCATTGAATGTTTGTCTTCTCATTCATATATTTGTTTATATCATAAAATCTTTAATAAATGGATATTAAATTTCCCTATTTATTAGCACATATCTAGGTGCCTGTTATACTTCCATTTATGCCAATGTAATATTAGATCTCCCCCAACTGATTAGCCAATAGCAAGAAATATATTTTATTTCCCATGTTGTTGAGACTAAGAAGATGTATCATCAACATGTCCAAATAGATTGAATTAGTTCACAATATCATCCATGTAGCTAGAAAAAAAGGTAATATTTTCATATAGAAAATAGCCTTTAGAATTTGATCCTTCAGGTTGAGCTTTATTTTTCACATATGATTCAAATACCCAAGATATCTTTGAAATAAAATACAAAAAAAATAATTGTGTATTTCAAGAAGTTCCAATAATTTTTTACTTAAATGAGAAAATATATAAATAAATTACCTCTCAATTGGATACATTTATATGTAATGTATTGGGCCTCTTAATTTAGCTTCCTCAACCAAATGAATAGTGAAAGTCATCATAACAGTAAAAAATGATGGAGGAAATATTATCTACGTTGCACAAAGTGTCAATAAAAATATCTCTTAAAGGTTGTCAAGCTCAAATGGTTGTAGAGTTATCTCACATAGTTATTTGAAGAATGTTCAAAATTAGACTGTAACAGTAGTAAACATTTCTGGTAACAATGTACTCAATGTTAATGGTAGTAACTATTTTAACAGTGTATGTGAATCATGGCTTTTTAATCCATGTAACCTATTATGGTTTATGTCAATACACCTTGAGATGATACTTGAATACCCATAATATACCTTCACATTTTTTAAAATTTGATGGAATGTATCTTTATCCTTATTTTTCATTGTAAAAATATCTAAATCATACATTCCATTCTCATATGACCATAGATTATGCTATATTTTCATTGCATGTAAGTCTTTCTGAGCATTGAGATGATCCTTAAATTTTCCATTCTCATTAATCTAGGTGAAAAAAAATTTCATAAAATTATTCTCAATATAAATCACATCAAGATTATTCCATTGAAAATTATATTCCTAATATAGAAGTTTAAATAACATAATTTTTTTTCATCCATTATTGCGTTCTGATTTTACTTAACATTGCACTGATAACTCAATTCCCCATATCATTCAATTGATGCACCTTCCCAAACTATGTTTCAACATTTCAATTTTGTTCCAATATTTTAGAACATGTTAACAACTTTTCAGGTGGTCTACGGTCAGCAGAACCACTAAATTTTGACTTGTTCAACCAAAATATATCAGATGCATCGAGAAATATTCGATGACAAAAGAACCCCATTTTATACTATGAGGTAGTTTTTTTGGATTAAAATCAATGTTACATATAGGAAAATTCAAACCCATTTATATGTTCCAAAAAGCTAAATTCCCAAGTCCATGGAAGTCGCTAATGGTCCACATTAGAGACACTATCATTGTGAACATTTTTCTAGAAGATAAAACAAATGTCTCAACACCATTGCTACATAACTCCTATAATTCTTTGATTATAGGCTGGAAGTATATATCAATATCATTTCTAGGTATTATTTTCCATGTATAATCATTTAAATTATAAAATATGTTTTTTTTCATATACCTCCATGGTGGAAGATTGTAAGGGATCAACAAAACTAGCCAAATATTATAACTAGTGCTCAAAGTCTCAAATGGATTGAATCTATCAGTATCCAATACCAATTGAATATTCCTAGGATCATATGAGAAATATTGATTTAATGAATAAAATTTCTTCTATGATTTTGAATCTATTGTATTTCTCTTTAACCCATCATTATTATTATCTATAGGATGAAACTTCATGTGTTTGGTGGTTTTTGATGATATGAACAATATTTCCAATCGTGGATTTCACGAAATGTAATACGAAACATTTACATGTGTGTTCCTTTTATTCATAATCATAAGAGTATGTTGATCCGGAATTCCAATATCACCCATTGACTGGCATCAAGAATAAGAACATTTTTTGCAATCTTATCAACTTGAATTCTCTCCCCAATAATGCATACAATCATTGGGAGATGCATGTGTTTTTTTAAAATTTAGAACAATCATGTTAACAACTTTTTTCATATCATAAAAATTTCATGGATCTTTTCATCATGAAATGAATCACACAATAATTCAAATATAATGGAAATTTACTTATTTATAATTCCACCTAAGCATTTGATATAGTATAACTTCCACATAAAAGAAAGTTATAAATATTTCAAGCATCCACTATAAAACTATTGATTTAAATCATCAACGAAACCATGAAATATATTATTATTCTTAGAAGAGTTTCCACTTATATTAGATCTAAATAATCAAGAGGAGGATCCAATGATATGTTATAATCTTGATCTGGTTCTCATATAGTCTAAAAAACATCACTTGTCGATTAGTTATTTGTAGCACCATAAACTAGTTATTCTGACATGTTTTGATGTTATTTTCAGTGTCTTGTAATTCTGAATTCATAATTTACAATGGTTTTCATTTCATTATTCATTATCAAAGAATTTGGGATTTAATTCTATTAATGGACATTAGTGCTCAAACTTTCTAGAATATTCAATTCTCTATACCAAATCCAACATAAATATTGATTAGGGGATTCCATTAATATAAATTATTCATCAACATCACCTCTATTCAACCATATTATAAAATTACATATAAGACATGGACATCATATTCTCCAATCAATGGATCGATTGTAAATTTCAAAATTTGAAAACAACTCCAAACCATTGGAAAACTGAGGTGTGTTCCTTGGTAATGTGATCCCACTTTTATTCATAGCACAATATGCCTACACTTTATTAAAAACATTTAAAACACATAATTATTAAAAAGTAGGAAAAATTATAAATAAAAATGAACAAAACATAACCCAAGTAGTTATAATAAGAGTAATATAAGTACTAAACAGTAAATGTAAAAAAAATGAAATCAATCATGGATGTTATTATGTAAAATAGAAGGAAAATAAAAAAACAAACAATTCTGGATTTAAAATAGGAATCATGGGATAAATATCATAGGGTCACTAAATCAAGGTGAACCTAGTAATTCTCTATCCCCATAGTTGTATATTTAGAGTTCTAACACATCTATAGATTGATGATATTTCACATAATGCTTCACTATCATTGTTAGTGGTGATCTAATATATTGTATTTAAGTATGTATCATCTTATTTTTCCTTATTTACAGATGGTTCATCTCAAAAAAACTAGAGTGGTATTATAATTACATAACAAATCAACTACATTAAAAGCAATATTATTTTAATGTGTTTTATTTGGAGTGAATAATTTGATATTCCCTGGTTATTTTTATGATTTAATCATAGAGGAGGATATGACCTCTACATAGTCACCCATAATCTTGGATAAAATATTCCTATCAATATTAAATGTAATCATTGATTTCCATAAAGGTATTATAATAACAGATTTCGGTTAAAATATTTTCCAATTTAATATTTTTTATTCCATTATGTTCCCATAATAAGCGAACACAATATTTTATATTTTCACATTATCATGATTATAATACATGTGAATATAGTTGTTTGATATAATAAATTTCTCAATTTGGAAGAAAATAATGATCTAAATAATTGATCAAAAAATTGGTAAAAAATTAAATATTCAATCCAACAATGAAATGATGAAAATTCTTTTTATTAGTTTTATGGATTTTATAATTTATTCAATGAAAATGTGTTTGATACTTTATCACTTTCATAGGAAGTGTAAACCGTTGAGTTATGTATCCCACCGATATTTTTATCTTTAGTGAAGCTCTATAATTAAAACCATTTTGTACTAATTTAACATATTTATATCTAATATATAGAAACAAGACACAAATGGTCATCAAAAAATTAAAAGGTCTCACTAAATAATTAGAGTATGATTGTTTTCTTAAAAAAATCAAAACCTGTCAAAACATTAAAACAACACTAAACCCAAAAAATATCTTCCATGAAATGTAAACAATAAAACTCAAAAACAATTAAAATATCCAAAAATATATAAGTGGTAAGGAAATATGAATCTAGAAAATGATACATCCTAATAAATCATGACTCTGGAAAAAATTGAACCACTCCAGAATATAAGGCCATGACCAACTTCAAGGCTCTGATGCTAGACAACTACATTAAGAAAATCAATAGAGAAATAAAAAAATATTCCTCTTTTCAATATCATGGAAAACATCATTTGAATATTCACCAATGTCCATATGTATGGGGTTAGCAATCATACCTAGTGGGAAATACATCCATAATATTACCATACATGCCACTAGGAATAGATAAGCTTAGATCACAATTCAATATATAAATAAAATAGTAGGGAGATAATCCAAAACAACATACTAATTTATTTCAATTAAATATAATATTTTGAAATATTTTATCTATTTATCAACATTTAATATCTATTCCACATTCAAAAACACACAAAAAAATCATCTAACAAACTTTAATCATTCCATGTCATAATATGAATCTTATCCTACTAGTCAAGTCATCACATGTAAATGAATGAATGGTTAACTTATCTAGAATGGACCTGTTCTAAATCCCATACATTATATAAAATTAATAATATATAATAAAATAATGAATTACCTAAAACTAGGGAGTGACAGTTCGGCAGAGTAGGATGTGAATATGGCAACAGAGAAGGGGGTCCGCGATGAGGGGGAGAAGGGGGCCGATAGCGTGGTTCTAGGGTTAGATGGGGTTGAGGGATGACTGTAAGGGGATAGGGTTTGTTGGGGTTGGGGATGATGGTGAGGGGATAGGGTTCAACGGGTTTGGTGGTTGGTGATGAGGGGATAGGGTTCAGCAGGGTTCAATGAGGTTGAGGTCCATCGGTGATGGGATAGATGGGGCTGGGGATGACTACAAGGGGTTTAATAAGATCAGGGGATGGTAGTGAGTGTTCAATGGGTTTTGTGGAATATGGGTGGGGGTGTGCGGCTCGGGGGGGGGGGAGTTTTAGGCATTAAAAATGGTTTTAAAAATGGTTTTCAAAAAACCACCACCATATTCTGAAAAACAATTAATGATGTTATTTTAAACCCCACTTAAATATTGCTACTAATTACTGAATTTGGTTTAGTGTTAGGTGTAAATAAAATAGATACATAACAATAATATGGTAATAAGGGTATGATAAGATGACCATAACATCAGAATATCATACCTTTCATATCAAATATCATATACATGAATCATGGCATAAATGTTAATAGTTCAAAAGACATGAATCTTTACGGAATAAAGATAATAATAAATGAAAGAAACAAATATGAACAGGATATGTAATTTTCGAAGACACATAAACATGTAATATAATTCCTTTTAAGTGAAGGCTCATTTTGAAAATGTTATTAGGGAACTTCATGGGGACTACACCTACTGGGCAGGACAAACCACCATCCCTAGTCACATTCATTTCCATATAAGAGATCTGGTTTCCCACTCTTACCATAGTATGCATGGTTTCCCCTTATCCCCATAGTGTATCTGGTTTCCCTTCTTCCCATAGCGGATTAATATTGTCAACTTGTTTCCCATAATTACATCTTGAGATATAAATCATTACTAAATTTATTGGAGGGAGATATAGGTCACACCCATCACATAAAAAAATTAAAAATATGTGTGGAAAAATATCTTTAACAATAATAGTATTATTACCCATAAATATATATAGGTTTTATAAACATCATATCATAACCGATGGAATGAAATGGGTGTCATAAATAAGTCATCATATCATGACATATGTAAAATATACTAGTTTTTATAATCATTTAAGCATAGAATAACCCATTAAATGAAGTGTGTTTCATAAGAGTTTCATCATGTTATAATCCATAGAAGAGGAATGGGTTCGGTAAATAATATTTCAACAAATGTACAACCATTATAGGAAATAATAAGAATGGTTTCCTTGGATTATATCCCTAGTAAATCATGAACAATATCTAAGGACATCATTTTGTATGGAAAATAATATTTAATATCTTAAAAACATTTCTTGATTAAAATATACTTTATTCTTTGAAAAATTCATTTTAAAACCCAAAACCTATTTAAAACAAATTTATTTAAAAAATTAACTTCAAATCAAATAAAACTGTCCGGAAAATTTTTTTACATCAATATCTTTGAAAATATAAATGAAAACATAAAAAAAAAAATTTGAAATCTTTTAAAAAAAATCCATGAAAATTTATAAAGTATTCCTAAAAATAATTTAAAAAACTTTATAAAATTTTTTTTAAATAATTTTCCTTTTACAACCACTTTAAAAACAATAAATTTCCTGAATATTATGAAATGTTTTTTTTTTCAAAATAAACTTGTAAACTTAAAATTTAAGCATTAAAATATTTTGAAAATAATTTCTTGGAAAATAGATTTGAAAATTTATAAAGGAATGTATTAATACATGTAAATATTATTCTATGAAAATAAGTTTAAAATGTCACTTAAAATTTTGAAAATGTTTTTATAAAACATGGTTTTTTTACTAAAACATATTTTTCACCGAAGAAATAAATATGGTTATATTTTATTAAATACATTTTCTGAATCATATTAAGTACCTAAGAGTGTAAAATTGGTACCTAAAAATTAGTATATCATGAATAACCATATGAGATAAAACATCATGAGGGGACTTGATATATTTATCAAAATATTTCTTCAATTGAAGCATAATTGTAAACAATCCCAACAAAAAATGAGATTGTACCAATAAACTATTACCAATTTAGTGACGTTGAATAATAATACCCATGAAACAAAAAAGTCACATAAAGCATAAATTATCTTGATTATAATGAGTTTCATGATATAAAATGAAAAATCGTAGTATATAGACATCATATAAAAATATATGAGCATAACCTGGCATGTATCTCAAAGAAGAAAAATTGAGACAAAATTGCTTCACCAATTTGGAAACTATAGAACTATTTACCCCATGAAAGAAAGATCATAATATGGATATGTAAATACCCATAAATTTAAATATTAAACTCATATAATACATTATTGGGTAGTATATACAGACACAAAATAAATTAGTGGTGAATAAGGCATAAGTCTCACAGAAATAAAAGTGTGATGAGGAATCCGTTACGTTAAGTCTTGACTTTCTTTGTACATGTTCAAAACTCATGTATAATTAATATAATTTTACATAAAAAATACCAATGAAAATTATTCTTGCATATAATAACTTATATTAATTTATTATGTTTTTATATTACCCATTTATTAATAATTCCATGTAAATGTTACGTTTCGGGTAATATCTTGTTTGTTTTTCATATATGTTTTGATTTTTTATTCTTGGTCTTCTTAAATATTTAATTAATTACTTATTTCAATAATTTAACACAATATTTTAATATAATATATATTCAGTATATAAATATTTGTAATTGTCTATAAAATATATAAATATGAAATGGAATACAACGTTCATGAATACGGGGAGTCGTACGTATGCATAAATGTTGTTTCTGTTTTATTTTATTATTGAAATTAATAAAGTAAGTGACATATATGTATTTATAATATTATTACAGTAGAATTATTATTTCATATGTGTTTATCAAACCCATCCTTAATAAATTCCATGTAACGTTTTAATGAATAACAACGCTTTGAGGAGGCAGTAGTCTATAGGTCCACATACGAAGTTATCATGTCTACAAAAAATGGAAAACATGATGGTTTGTTTTATATCATAATTAAATAATAACAAATTAATAATAATTACAATATATATCATATAAAATAATTATTTTGATTACAATTCCCAACCATTATTGGTTGTAAATGAAAAAATTTACGACATCATTTCGTGAGGTGGTAGTCTTACATACACATGAATGGTAACTCTATTACCCATTTGATGGAAGTGAGTGTAGGTGTAGGTTGAAAATTAGAGTAATGAAATCTCTATATATTTTGGACATGAGGTTATAATATATTCATGTAACATGAATAATTGATGTAGGGTATAAATAAATAAAAGAAAAGTGCTTGTGGAAGGATGATACCTCTTCATTATGTAACTCCTCTTGGTTTGCACTAAAGAAATTCCTTGGTTTGATTTATCAAAACATTACACCAAATAGATTCCATGGAGGTTGTTTTTCATAAATTGACTCCTATATAATGAATTTAGATAATTTGGGACCTTATTTGGTTAGTTTTGGAAGAGACAATGTGTCTTGAGAGATGTGAGGAATGCGAAGAGTGAATGCCTTTTTATAGAGGAGGAGGGTGGAATTCTTGTAAATACCAAAAGGTAAACACTATTGGGAGGTATAACTTTACTAATGTGAAAAAATGGAGAAAAAATGGATTAAATGATACGTATGGTTTATCCGAACCTCCACCATATAAAAAGAAGTTCATTTTTGTAATTCTTTTTACATAACTTCTATGTTTCCTCACTTTTATCAATTTGGTATTTATTAAGGTAATAAGTTATATAAAATAAGTAATTTAAACTTTAAGAAAAAATTAAAGTTAGATTTATTATAAAATATAGACCCAATTAATTTTAAATATAATATCATATTTACAGACAATAAATATCATGTGTGTAGCAAATTAGTTTTAAAACATGTGCATGTAAAGCGCAATAACACTACTTTAACCAAAACATTGCATACAATGTTTTTAATATTTAAAGGTCAATATTTTTATAAATAAAGACGAATTATGTCTTTAATATAACATAATTATTATTTATTAACATTTAAAAATCATTTTTTTAGAATATTTTATCATTATAAATTTTAAATTTGTTATAAAATATATTTTAATATAAATACTCATTAATGTCAACTTTGAAATTATTTACATAATTTGAGTTTAAAAAGTATCAATGAAAAGATGTAACTTTAATATATTATGTTAAAACCTTTATAACATGATATATTCATCTAAAAACCTAAATACAGTAATTCGGTCAATTTAATTTACTTTTAATATTTTATAGTATTATTTATTTAAGTTACCTAATAACTAAATAATTACCAAATTTGGAATTCCTTAAGAAGTTAATAAAATTAATTCATCACTAAATATTTAATAAAAATTAATAATATGATAAAAAACTCATTTACATTTAAATATAATTTATATAACCTAACTAATGTGGTTTTTTCCTATATCTCAAGGCTTTATAAATGTTAAATTTAAGAAGGTTCTTTTTTTTGAATTTTTCCTTACATAACTTATTATATAGTTCACTTTCATGAAATAGTGTCTCAATAACATATAGAATGTGAATCATGAGGTGATATACTTGATATATGGGAATCCTATGTCTTTTTAACATGTTTTTATGTCATATTTCCCTTAATATTTCTGTTAAACCACTATGTGAACAACTTTTCCCTTAAACATTATGATTCATTTTAATTAGTTTCACTAATATTTTTTGGTAAAAAATAGGTCTATATTAACATAAATTATAAATTATTATGATTTTAAATATAGAAATAATTTTTTGATATTCTAATCCTAGATTTTGTATAAATTAATTTAAAATTAATCATGTTGACTTGTCATAGAGGAAGGTTTTTAAAGTGAAAGAGGTCAAAAGATTGAAATGTTTTTATATGAAATTTCAATGTTAAATTTGTTTCAAGGACCTAAATTTGATAAGTTTTATAAAAAATTATATAATTAACATTTAAAACCAAATTAAAATATAATTTTACTATGTAAATAAATTATATCAAAAATAATTTTTAAAATTAAAATTCAGTTTTTTCACTATTCATCAAAAATTGAAACTTCTCGAAAAAATAATGAAAATTAACCCATTTTAACTTTTCATATTATTCTTAGAAAAATTAATTTTAAATTTTCAAATTAAATTTATAAAAGTTTCTAAAATTAAATTTTATTATTCACATAAGGACATAAAAGAATTTCATTTTAGAAAATAATAATTTCAAACATATAAAGACTCGGTCAAAACTTATATGTTGTATTATAAATATTTTTTGTTAATATAAAACCATTATAAATATTATTTAAAAATTATTTATAATTAATGATATTAATATTTTTAATGGTTATGCTATAACTATCTCATTTATATAATTACTAGAATAAAATTTTGATTCATTAAAACTCAGTGTTGTGTGTAATAAAAGTCATTTTAGTGTTTGGTAAAGTAAAATTTTATATTTGTGTAGAATATAAATAAATTATAACTTTTTTTCTTCATATAAAGCAAGATATATTCCGTTTTTCATGAAATAAAATATATCAAAAAGTTGAAATTAATTTGAAAAAAATCACAAAACCTCAGGGTATTATATTCCACCCCCGTTAGAATGAATTTATGCATTAAAATTCATCTTGGGTATCAAAGGTTTAATACTTATATGTTCCACTCATAAAAACCCACATCATAAAAATGAAACTTAAAATTTCATTTAAAATTCAAAGTTGGAGACATAACGGTTACCCAAAGTAACTCATAACTAGATTTCCTCATACGATAACATAGGTGGAAAGTGAAAACATTGAAATTGATGAAAAGGGTAAATAATCGGGGAGGTTGATAAAGATCACTAATCATAAGAAATTTGGTGATCTAGAGAAAGTTAAAAATGCCAAAAAAGGGTAATCTATTGTATCATGAAAGAGGCCATTGATATCATCAAAAATGATTATAATAAGGAAAAATTTTATTTCAAGACTCTTTTTTCCTAAAGTTGATGAATTTTAACAAGAATATATAGTTACATGATTTCATTAAATCATCACCCACTATTTTGCCTTGATATATTTCAAATTCATTATTTATTTGAAGAAATTAATGTGAAGTTTTCATTCCTAAATCATTCAAAGATCATGTGATCAATAAATAAAATGATAGCTGATTTCATATGTCTTTCGATAATGCACAAAAAATGTTATCACAAGTTATACAATATGCATAAATCCTCATATGGTGAGATAATAATTTATTATATCAGACCTCATTTATATATTTATATAAACCATTCCATGAATGGGTATCCTTTTAACCCTTCAGAAATATAGAACTATAAAACATTATAAATATGGTTACTAAATTTATCAAGAAAAAATTAGCATTGATACCCTATATATCATAAAATATCTCTTATTTTTCACAAATAAAAGATTTTAATACCTTTATTATGTGTTCTCATGAAACATGGTAATTACCAAAAATACTAGAAATCCTTAAATCAATAATTATTTGTAAACTTCATCCATGATAAGAAAGATGACTTTTTCAGAAAATTAATAATTAGTTCAGTAGTAGTTAGAAATACCCAATTTACTTTATCAATAATATACTCTTTATCCAAGATAATCACAATTTTCTCAATATTAGAGACATATTAAGGGTTACTATCCCTTAATTAAAATATCACCTTTCCAATAAATCATATTTCTATTTCATCAGCATCATTCAATATATTTTTTAAAATCCTTAATGGAAATATATAATATGTTATTCATATTATATAATTCTTCAGTTTCTATAAATGTACACTTTAATCATCAAATATTATTATTAAACCATTACACAGTCTTCATCAGCTTATTCCTTAATATTATATTCCAATAATATAAAATATGAATCATGTATTAAGGTTCCTCAGCATTAATTTAATCATGGATATTATTTTTAATGAAAAAAATGTTGTTAGAACATCCCATACCTTTCACATGTCCTTCACAGTGTCTTTATCTTCAAAATTATAACTAATAATTGTGCAACCTTCATGATTCAATTCATGAGATTTCAACTTCATCTTTCAATTTTTTTAATGACTATATATTCAACATATGAGACATTCAATGTTAACTCAATTATTTCTAGTACACTCTATTGACTAACACTATAAATTATACTGTTATTAAGACTTATCATATCATAAAACCATATATTCATTGAAAATTAATTATCTGATGTCTAAATCATAACTCCAAATTCTTTAATCAATGAAAACATAGGTTTATTCTTAGGGGAATCCCTAGACATATCCTTAAAAATATCCCTATGTATTGAACAAAATATTACATATCATATTTTCCAATGGCTGACTAATTGTTTTTTCATAATAACTATAATGACCTTGAGTTAACATACATGGATATTTTACCAATTTAGTTTAATATTAAATACATTACAAAATCACGTTTCCAAGGGACATAATAGTTTAGATTATTTTAAACATTGAATATAATCTTTTAACTTGGTGGAATATCTTCAACATTTCCCACAAAGATGTTTTCCTTTATTAATTATACATAAAACCTTTCTACATAATTTAGGGAAATGAAAGATAAGAAATGGTGAGCTCATATGCTCAATGAATGTAAATAAAGGAGATACATAAGTATAACATGATCATGGGTGTGTGGAAATTTGATCATAACATTAGAAGATCATACCCTTCATAACAAAGATATAAAAATGAATCATAGAATAAATATGGGGAGTGCATAAGACATTAATCATAAATGAATATAAAGAATAATCCATGAAATCATAACATAGGAAAAAGACATGGAATTTCATCATATACATAAACATGTAATATAATTCCCTATAATTCGAGGAACATTTATGAAATCTTATTAGGGAACATTATGGGGACTACACCTACTTGGCAGGACCCACCACCATACCCAGTCGATGTACTTTCTTTATAATGGATTAGGTTTCGCCTTCTTCCTACAGTTTATTGGGTTTCCCTTTCTTCCCATAGTGGATCAAGCTCGTCCACTTGTTTCCCATCATTATCTCATGAGATATATATCTGCACCCAATGTATTAGAGAGAGATATAGGTACCACCCATCACATAATAAAACCATACATACATGTTCTATAAGATCTTAAAAATTCACCATGTGATGACCAATAAAAATATATGAGTTTCATAAACATCTTATCATGACCCATGAATTGAAATCAGTATCACAAATATGCCATTATATCAAAACCTATAGAAAAACAATATGTGATTTCATAATCATTTTATCATTGAATTACTCATAAAAGGAAATGTGTTTCATGATAGTTTTATCAGGGTATGACTTGTATAATAGAAGCGGGTTTCATAAACAAAATGTTATAAAAATAATAACCATTCTTAGAAAGAATAAAAACGGTGTCCTTGGATTATATCCCCAGTAAATCATAAAAAAATTCAAATGATTTCATAATGTATAGTAAACAATATTCAATATCTTAAAAAAAATTCTTGATGAAAATATCCTATCTTCGTAGAAATGTTTTTTAAACATAAAATTTTTTGAAACAGATTTTATTTAAAAAAACATGAAAAGATATAAAGGAAACATAAAAAAAATTTCAAGTACCTATCTATGAAAAAAATTTGGGACCTTATAAATAATTGTTTAAAAAGATTTTGAAAATATTTTGCATTGAAATCTCATAAAGGATGCTTGAAAATAAATTTAAAAAAAATTAAAATAATTTTCTTAAATAAAAATTCCATTGAAAAATACTATAAAAACATAAATTTCAATAATATTTGGAAATATATTTTCTTTCAAAATAACCTTGTAAATTTATAAACTAATATTAAAAATATTTTGAAAAAATTTCTCTGAAAATATATTTTAGAAAATATAAATGTAGATTAAAAAATATTGAAATCATCTTCATTGAAAATAAGTTTAAAATACCACTAAAATAATTTTTGAAAACATTTTTATAATACATGGTTTTTTTATAAAACATGTTTAATACCGAATAGAGAAATAAGTTCGGGTTTTCTTATGAAAATTTCTTAATCGTATTAAATAAAAAATAGTGAAAATGGTCACATTAGATGAGGATATCATGAATAACTCGAGGAGAAGAAAATTCATGAGAGTTATTGATATATCAATCATAATATTTCCATAATAGAATCATAATCATAGTCAATCATGATATACTATGAGATTGTAGCAATAAAATCTTACAACTTTGGAAACATTTAATCACAATCACTACCAAATAACAACATTACATGAGTTATAAATTATCACTAGAGAAGGAAATTCATGATGAAATATAAAAAAGACTATTATAAAAACATCATATAAAAATATTTGTGCATTGCATGGAATGTATCTTGAAGAAGGAAAATTGAGACAAATTTACATTACCTATATTCTGTCTCTTGAACCGTAAACCCGGTAAAAAATCATAAAATTGATATTTAAATACCCATAAATTTATTTATATTTTTCATGATGTTCCTTATGGCCCGTGTTGGAATACCCAAGACCTCCTTCCATAGGCCATGGGTTGTTGTCTAGCACTGGAAAGTTGTATCCCTAAAATAGGAAGGCATTTCCCTTAAACCTGTAAAAACACACAGTCCAATAACACAACAAGATGAAATCATGAAGTAAAACTATAGTAGTAAAAGTGTGTACTGAATGTAAAGGGTTTGGAATACAAGCCCACCAGAAAAATACCACTACAATAGAAAATAGTAAAAATCTATTTAGGTCTTCCACCAAGGATCCTACCTGATGGGTCGGTACAGCTCATCTCCCCAGCTCTCCACATCAACTAGTCACCTCCATGTACTGCTTGGTCCTCGATTCTGTAGTCTCATCCAACTTTCTCATCATCTTTACAAGGCACAACAAGGTGTGGGTGAAGCCCGCACCAGGCTGAGTATAACAATAACAAGTAGGGACTCTGAGACGCCTGAGGACTCTTAGAATTTCTACAAGGAAAACCACAAGAATGATCTCAATCATAAAGCACAAAACAAAAGACTCAACTCAAACCAGGTATAACATAAGGAAAAAAGTACAGATGATTAGTCGTAAGGTTATATCATCCTATTTTGTTAAGAGGAAATACTTGTGACCTACACAGGATTGATTGGTACTAACCCCCACTAACCCACTCAAGATCTGACCCACATGGGGTCGGTATGAGCTGACCCTCATAGGATCACTGAGCGCTGACCCACACATGATCAGTGCGGAACCACATAGGATCCCTAGGTGCTGATCCACACTGGATCACTTGGTGCTGATCCACACTGGATCGCTAGGTGCTGATCCACAGAGGATCACTAGGTGCAGGTCCACACAAGTTCACTATGTGATGCTCCACACCAGATCACTACGTGCTGCTCCACACAGGATCCCTAGGTGATGATACACTTAGAATTTCAAGGTGATGATCCACATATAATCCATAGGTGTTGATCCACACAAGATCTCTATGTGATGATCCACAGAGGATCACTAGGTTCTAATCCACATAGGATCTCTGTTCATTCTTCACACCTCAGCCATCCACTGGATTCTCGTGCATAGTACGCATGATTCTAGGAGGATCCAATCCTCAGTCCATCGATCATAATTCAACCAACATAAATTATCATGACTAAGTTACCCTATGATCAGTCATGTTCTAAGTGTACTAATGCAATAGACAGCACATCAATCGGACTTCCAATCTAAGAGTTATAGGCATTTATTGCCAAGGGCACAATTGGATTCGGGTATGAACCAAACCAGACATACTCTAACTTTCTCCAAAACATAGGTTAAGTATCTCAAATGGACTTAATCATTCCAATTATTCCAGCACTGCAGACGGTTTGTCAAACAGACATCTAGTTTGCGAGATATGGTCTTTTAAGAGTATTTGGGCCGAAATGGGTCAAAGTCTAGTCTGACCCGATTAGACCAACCCGACCTGGTCCGGGTCCAACCTAGCCCGGTCTGAACCAACAGGGCCAGAACAGGCTTAGTACTCAAGTCCGTGGACCATCTCGGCATGCCGGCTGGTGTGACTCGTGCGAGGGGTCGCGCGACCCCTCTATCCTGAATGGCTCAATAAGCCTTTTGGATCTTTAAGTGGTGGTGCAACATGGCACCACCTCTCTGTCTACGGTACCTATAGGGAGCGGGTCCCTTTGCCTCCCATCACAACTTTGATGTCACATCCTCCACCTACAGCACGTCATGACGCACTGCCCAACCACCAATACGGCCGGCTGACAGTCAGCCGCCTCTTCGGTCTATCGTGGCGCCATGCCGTGAAACCCCCTTCTACGGTCGGTGTGCACCAGCTACCGCCATCACCAACTGGTGCTTCTTCAATGGGGCTCCGAAGACGATCTAGAGATCCATTTAAATAGAGCGGAAGGTTGATTAACGCAACGATAGAATTAATGAGGTTTATTAATGAGTTTTTAATTAATGAACCTCTTAATTCCCAATGGTGTGGTTATGCAACTGAATAGTCAATCCATTAAATAGATTGACAACCTTTCAGTCCCACCACCGCTACTAAATAGGAGGTAGAATAATAAAATAAATTTTTTGTTATTTTATTATTTCCTTAAAAGTCACAAAACTATCTTTTTCACTGGACCTACTACGGTCAATGCTAAGCCTCCCTTAAGTGAATCTTCATACTGTGGATTCAATGGTGCCCTCATATTTTTAATTCGAGTACCAGTTCAAATGATAGAAAACACCACCCTCTCATTTACTAAACTTACCTTAAAAAAAGTTCAAAAAAACTATTCTTAGCACACCGGGCCTTGGAATCATGCACTATCAATTTTTGTAGACTCTTAATATTTTCAAATAATTTAAAAAAAACATTTGGAATTTCCGGGTCTTTACATTCTCCCCACCATAGGGATTTTCATCTCATAAATCTACAAAAAAAACTGGGGAAACAAAAGGGGGTACTGAGCACATATCTGAGCCTTCTACTCCCATATGCTCTCCTGGATATTCTTGTGCTACCAACAAACTCACACCAGAGGAATCGCCCACCCACGAAGGACCAGATCATGGCGATCCTCTATCTTCATCAGGAACTCTGCAATTGTCGCCCTATCATTGATGTCTAGCTCTCCCTAGTCAATAACATGCAATGGATCATGCACGTACCTCCTCATCTATGACACATAGAAAAAATTATGCACCTTGTGCATCAATGGTGGAAGAGCTAGACAATATGTCATTTTGTCTAATATATTAAGGATCTAGAATGGTCTGACGAACCTCAGAGATAGCTTGTCTCCCCGACCAAACCTCTACAATCATCATCAGGGTGAGACCCATAGGATCACATGTTCTCCCTCTTCAAACTCTAAGGGTCTTTGTCTCCTATCAACATAAGACTTGTACCGACTCTATGTAGTCTTCATCTGATCTCAGATGATATGAACCTTCTCAGTGGTAGTATGCACCAACTCGAGACCCATAAGTGAAAACTCCCTAAGGTCTGTCTAGCATATAGTTGATCTATAAGGTCACCCATACAGGGCCTCAAATGGTGCAACACCGATGGTTGAGTGATAGTTGTTGTTGTATGTGAACTCCACTAGTGGTAGGTGATCCTCCCAACTACAGCCAAAATTGAGGACACAAGCACGAAGCTTGTCCTTGAGTGTTTGTATGGTCCACTCCATCTGACCATCTGTCTGAGGTTGAAAGGCGGTGCTCAAGCATAGCTAAGTACCAAATGCCTTTTGTAACCCCATCCACATGCGGGATCTAAAACAAGCATCCTGATCTGAGACGATCGTTGTTGTAACCTTTTGAAGTCCTGCAACCTTCTATACTTAGAGGCATCCAAATCCATCTACTGATACCTACTCTCATATGGGTATGAAGTGGGATGACTTAGTGATTCGTTCAATGATCACCTCGATGGAATTGTTGCCCCTAGACGTACTTGGAATCCCCATCACAAATTCCTTGAATATTCCATCCCACTTCCACTCTAGCACCTCAAGTGGGTTATTCAAGCATGGTGGAACCTGATGCTCAGCCTTCACATGTTGATAAGTGAAGGATAGAGAAACGAACTCTTCCACCACATTCTTTATCCCTATCCACCAGTACTGATGCTAGAGGTCCAGGTACATCTTCTCCACTCTAGGATGTACTACCAAAGGGGATGTGTGGAACCCCTTAAACACCTCCTCTCGTAATGCCATTGGTACCATAGAGCGTCCTCTAAATATAATGATGTGATCCCCACCTTTATAATGTCCATCAAGAGATCATTCATATGATATTTGAACATGTCGTGCCTCGCAGTCAACGTCCCCAAGCTGTGCCTCCTTGACTCGCTGATTGAGTGGTGGAGTAACTATCATAGAATTGAGGAAAACTGCTCCATCACTATCCACAAAGGATAACTACAACATGGCTAGCTGATTTGTCACCTCACTTAGTAACTATACCAGACCTCCTACTGAGTGAGTCTACTACTATGTTTCACTTTCTATGAGTGTGGACAATCTTAAGGTCAGTCTTGGATAAAATCCATCCATCATCGTTGTCTTACGTTCAAGTCCTTATGTGAGAAGATATACCTAACACTCTTGTGATCAGCGTAAATAGTAAACTTTTCACCCATCAAGTAGTGTCGCCACATATTCAGCATAAAGGGCATTATTTCTAACTCCAGGTCATGGGTATCATTGTTCTTCTAGTTATGTCTAAAATGTTGTGAGTCATAGGTGATCACTACTCGCTCCTGCATTGAGACACAACCTAGTATGGTCCCTGATGCATCGTGGTACACTATATACCCAATGCCCTCTTCTTATAGCCTCAAGATGGGTCCACTCTTCAGTATCTGTCTCATCTCCTGAAAACTCTGCTGACATCCTTCCATCCACACGAAGGTATTTCCATTATTTTTCAAATATGAAAAGGGTTTTGAAACTCTAGAAATTCAGGTATGAATCTTCTGTAGTACCCATCCAATCCTAGGAAACTCTACACCTCGGTTACACTCCTAGGTGGATCCCAAGAAAGAACTGCTTCTATCTCCACTAGATCCACTACAACTCCATCCTCTGAGATAACATACCCATGGAAGTAGACATCCTGTATCTATAACTGGAACATTGAGAGCTTTCCATAAAGATAGTTCTCTCAGAGTGTATCCAGAACTATCTCTATGTGTGTTGCGTGCTCCACCTCTGATGTCGAGTATATCAATATTTCATCAATGAAGACTACCATAATGAGACCAAGGTAAGGATGGAAGATCCCCTTAATGAGCCACATGAACACTTCTAGAACATTGGTTACACAGAAGGGAATCTCCAAGAACTCATATTGGACATACCAAAATCTAAAGGTTGTTTTTAAAAAATCCCCATATTGTACCATGAGCTGATGATAGCCTGAGCAGAGGTATATCTTCAAAGACCATCGATCTCTATTCAGTTGGTCAAAGAGACCATCAATATTTGGGAGTGGATATATTTTCCTCACGGTCACCAGGTTAAGGCACCGATAATCTACACAAATCCTCGAAATACTATATGTCTTATTAGTGAACAAAATTGTGGATGCCCATGGAGAAACACTTTCCCTTATATACCCATTCACTTGCAATTCCTCCAACAGTACTCACAACTCACGATGCTCCGTGGGAGCCATCCGATGTGCTGGTATAGATATCAGTGTCAAATTGAGGTACAATTTTATGTATAAGTCAACCACTTTATGAGGGGTTAGTACTGAAAAATCTTCAAGATTTATATCAGTATACTCATCCACCACTACAGGATAACTTGGACTTCTCATGTCAACTACTCCAAGGGTACGACTAGCCAGCTGATGAGTGATTGGATGCACCCTCCTCCGAGTAATTCCATCTTATTCTATAAAGGTTACATTCTCTCTGGTGAAGAAAAACTGGGTTCCGCCCTCACAGAATCACCACACATTGTGCCTAAAACAATAGATATGAGCATAGACTATGGATAGCTAGTCCATAACCATGATGGCATAATAAGGCCTCATCGTTGCTACTAGGAGATCCCAATTGAAGCTCTCGTCTCCTAGAGTGAGCTCACACTGTCTGCACTAGTGTGTAATAATTGAATCTTCTCCCATAAGAGTCTCTAATTGTAAGTATCGAGCCAACAACTCCATCGGAATCTCTGACCTTCGAACGAGTGTCATGGAAATAAAAGATTGATTGAAACTAGTGTCTATAAAAACTGAATCTAGGGTAAAATAGACACAGATCATACCTATAATCATCTATGGAGCATCGTGGTCATAGGCCTCTGCCTCCAAAAGATGAGATCACCCCTATCCACATGCTCTATGTGGTCGGGGTAGACCACCTGGGTGTGGTCATGGTAGAACCTCAAAATGTCATCCAACACCTATTGCAAAAACTATTCTTCTACCACATCAGCCGACCTATGGACCCCCTCTCTAAAATGATTTGTGAAATCCTTGGTGATACATAGATCTTATGATGATCATTGGTATGGAGAGTCGGGAAGTCGCGAGCCATGTGGTCTTGCCCACCGCACGTGATGCACAGTCTGCTTCACTGCTGGCCTTCTCTACCTCATGATCTCTGCACCACCGACCCTACATCTTGGGATAGTCCCCCAAAAGGTATAGACTTCTTGGTTCTCTACGTCATCTTCCTACTACCTGCTATTGATGACTCCACTACCTGTCGTCTGGTGGTGGCTCTCATTATTGGTTCCTGCTCAGCTAAAAATATCTCCACAAATAATGATTGCTCGAGCACTCTAGCCTACGTTAGGATATTGAGTGATATCAATGATGCTCTGATTCCCCATCAGAGACCCTACTCCAAGGTCTGGGCCTTGAAGAATAGGTTATGTACCATGTCGGTGGAGTATCATGAGAGGTTAGTGAATCCTTCCAAGTACTGGGCCACTGATAAGCTACCCTACATTAAGTGCAGTAACTCCTCGATACACAATAAGAGTTTATTCGCTGGTATGAACTCCACCATGAAGATGGTATCAAAGTCCTAATAGGAGAGTTTCGCATCCTCATGCCTCTAGAGTGTAAGAATCCAATATATTTCTGGTGTTCCTTGGAATATGCTAGCAGTTAAGATCACCATGTCCTCTACAGGTATCTCAATCATGCGCAAAACTCGTGCAATAGCCTCTAGTTTGTCTTCTGGTTCCTGGGGATCTATCAGGCCTTTAAACCTCGGAGTCCTTTTCCACTGGAACTCATGCAATGTGCTCAATCAGCATGCACGGTCTGCTAGTGTGGTTGGTGGTAACTGCTACCCTATGTGTTGTGGTGGTGTTGGTACACCACAAGAAGGTGCCAACAAAGTAAGAGGTCCCTTCACTGAAGCCTCATTAATCATTGGGCCATCATAATTTACTATGAAGAATTCCTATCGTGGGACATTGATAAGAAAATTATAATGTTTCCTTGTGCAGCACAGTGGTTGAACTGGGTCATATCTCTTGAAGATCCATTAATTTTGGTTCACTTACTTCTTCTATATCACATAAACTATCTTTTTTTGGGTTTTTTATTATTTAAAACATTGAAATGTAAAAAATAATTCTAAATTTATACTTAGAAAGTGGTCTAAACGGAATGAAGTTAGGAAGAAAGGACTTGGTTTTGGGGTTTAGTCTTAGGTTCAATCACTATTCTTTTTTATATGTTTAATTCTAGTTTGATAACTCAAAAATGAAATCTCATGTTGGAATAACTATTCTTTTCCAGAATAGAAATATCTTGAGTCACCTGTTTTTTTGGACCATCACCCAATTGGGGACATTCTCCTTGACCAAGCATGCTACTCAAGTCAATCACAAATTTAAAATAAACATTAAATAAAATTCAAGAACACTTTGAACTCCCCTTGGGTGAAGACTCAGGGTTAGCCACTCATTATTGATAGTAATGGATCACAATGGTTGATGTATGAGAGGAGAGACAGAGTAAGGAGACATAGATAAATAATTTATAAATAATGTGAGAATAATAATAATTATTATTATTATTATTAAGAAAATAGTTTTTGAAATATGAGAGCGAATGAAAGTAAAATAATTATAAATTATGATTGATATATTATAAATAATAATAATAATATAATAATTGTTTTCAATTATTATTATTAATATAGAAGAAATTAAATGGTGGAAACTAAAATAATAGTGCATGGATTTATTTAAAACAAATTCAAATTACAATTTAAATAAAAACTAAAAAAATAAAAATGAAAAAATAAAATAAAAATAAAAACATGGGGGAAGAGATGAGAATATGCATACCATGCCCTGGTGGGATCCCTCCTTGGTTGTGGGTGTCGAGCAGATGATTTTGGAAGGAGGCAAGACCCTCCTTTTATAGGCAGAATCCTCTCTTCTAATAGTTTTCACATTGTTTTCACAGAAAATGGTCGATTCACACATGGACCCCATCAAAAAAGTTTCTCATAAATGTGTTGGTAGTTCACCCTACAAATTTTGGCTCATTTTGAAATCAGATGAATGAATTGTGAATTGTTTATTGGCGGTTTTTTTATAGATGTAGGTTTCAAGAAGCTTCCTTCAAAAAATAACCATCAAGAGCCACCTTAATGACTTCAAAAATCTCCCAAATTTCATTTAAGTCCATACATATGTGTCCTAATGGTATCCCATGTATGATAACCTCAATTGAAGGTGTTTAGGTCGAGATTTGGTTCTGTTATCGTGGTGGGGTCAACGTTGTCTGCCCGAAAAAATCTTCAACCTCACTAATTTTTTAAGGCCACTAGATGGCTGAATTATCCACTAGTTCCGAAGAGAATGTTTGATTAAATCAAATAAGGATTCCAAAAAATAATATTCACTCAATGTGGAATTTTATTTTAAAATTAATTTCCAAAACACCCATGTGGTAAAAATATGTCAAAAACCCAGAATTAAGTACATTTCACAATTTTTCTTATTTTCTTTGTATAATAAAAATTTCCCAATATTTTAATAAAAATATGAAATACATGGGTTTTATCTCTTAAAAAATTAAAAAATTATCATTATTTGATTAAAAATATTCACATAAATTTTCTCTCTCAAATACCCCCACACTTAAACCATGCTTTTCATCATGAAAAAAATCTTAACATGGAAACCAGAGGACACCAATGTTACCGATATTCAAATTCCAATGCAATAAAATCTAAAAAATTTCAATTTGAAATAAAACATTCAAAATTATAAATAAAATATCAATTTAATTTACCATTTTTCAAAGAAAAAAAATTCACATATTTTAATTTTCCCCTTTGAAAATTGTTGAAACTTATCCTTTCATAATTCAAGATCCTTGATTCGTTATTATTAAACATGCCAAGTCATGATTTACCCCACTTTTTATTCTTTTCTCACATAACTCATTATAAAATTCAATTAGTGTCATGCCCAAATCATCAGAACATGCTCCTTATCCATAGGCTTCTAAATGAACTACAATCTCCACTTTATAAAGAAAAAAAGACACATAAAATCACGAGGACTTGCAATAAAGGTTCAAATTACTCTAAGGATTACGTTTGATATGATTTTATGCTTTAAAAATTTAGTCTTAAGAATGAGGCTAATATCTTAATTAAAATGAATGATATCAAAAGTTAAAGTGTAACGAAATTCTCCCCTTCAAAGTAGAAACTCTCACTTCCCAACACTCAATGTAATGATTATGAACAAATTATGCATAATGAATGATTTTTTCACCCTCTTGATTTTTTTTTACTTTTTTACTTTTTTTTCTTTTTTGAGAGTTATTATTAGATAAAACCTCACATACACCACCTAACCACATATGTTCAGAATATCATTGTTCTGAAAACTAGTGATTTTTGTTTTTCTCAAATTACAACCCATTTTCTCCCTTTCCCTTTGGTTTATTTTTCATTTTATTCATTCTCTTTAAATTCAAGAGGAGAAAACAATAGAGTATAATGAATGATTCCACAACCTTTTCCAATTCCCACAATAGCACCGCTATACTTATTCCTTACAATGTATATCATCCTGTCCACCTTGATTCCCTTTTCCCCCACACTTCAATTTTAAAATATCATGAAAATACTCAGATGATGGTAAGAATGGATAAAAATGTCTAGAAACATGGCTCATTCCTATAATGGTCATTCATGGTCTCTATGGGATAAAATAATTATTGATGTAAAGGTGGTATTTTAATGAAAATTAGATTTTCAATGGATGTCTCAATCATTTTAAATGTGTTTTTGCACAGTCATAGCATTGAAATGATTTAATAAATGTTATGGTCAGTAACATGTCCCAATACCACTCAATGAATATGATCAAGAATAAATAGGAAGTAATTGGTGTAGAAATCCTCTCGATAATGGGAAATGTAACATTGGTAAATCACTCATGGCATGACTAATAATAAGAAATCAATTCAAATTAACTTTAGAAATTCAATGCCTGAAAGAGGGTATGTTAATTTTATTTACATGAATCAATTAATTCTTTCAAATCATGAGTCATTATTTCAATATATGTGCTTCATTTTAAAAATTCAATTCTTCGTTTCAATATTTTAATCATATCAACATTGAAATATAATGCTTGGCATCACAGGATTCCTAAGAAATTCATGTCTCCTAGATAAGTTGATTAAAATAAGGATTCATGTGTGGGAATGAAATTTTATATTTAAAGCTCCAAACATGTTATGGACAAAAATGTGGAGAGTTTAGAAGATAAAACACTAAAATTGAAATCTATTTTTACATGAAACTTGTTCCTTCCCCTTAAATGTCTAGGGAATACTTCTGCCATTATGATCCTACAAAGGAAAATCACTCAATGAGTCACAAGGATTATTTCATTTAACCTCAAAAAAATATGAGTGAGGGTGATGCATGAAAGACTACTTCTTAATAAATGAAAATAAAATCTAAACTAGAAATCATGTAATGATAAATCATGGTATGATCCCCCACGTGGGAATTGAATTTATACTACCTCCAAAGGGTAGTACCAAATATTATCCAGAGTCTGATGGAAGATTAAGCTTTTTTATTTGAACCACCAAATGTGGAATTTTATAACTTGTTCTTTATAATTCTTGGTTAGTAATGGTCCATGGATAGAGTACATCATATCCTCCCCTTTTACAATGAGGTATATTTTTTATGGTGGGGGTAGGATGAAGTAAGGTCCATCCATTTCTTTGGTTTCTACTTGTGAAAACTTCTTCTCTTCTATTGTTGTCTTCATGGGGGATGCATGAAGATAAGTCTCTCGTGTGATTTACTTAGGATTAGCTACCTAGATCTCCTGATGGGTCTCCTCTAATGAATGTTCATTGAAACCAGGGAGCTCCATGATTTCCTCAATAGGTGCATGTCTGTTGTATTCTTCTTCTTCCTACAAGGCATAACAAAGAATGTTTGGTACAGTATAATGAAAACAAGAGGGAGTGATGTACCATGTTTTTCAATAAATTCATAATAGATAGGATCAAAGAAAGGTTCCACTCCCTGAGTTAGATTAGCTTCAATATTTGAATCAGTGGAAAGTGCCTCTTGGAGTAGACTCTCTGAGGATAAGGGTAGGTAGTCAGGCTCCTCCATCATGACTTAAAATTTCCCCATTTGGGTGGTTTCTCCCTTCAGTGGTGATGTATCTTCTTATTTGTATTGTATGAGGAGATTAGGGAGATCCTCACATTTAATCATGAATTAATCTAATCTTTGTTGATCTCCAACTTGTAGCTTATCAGGCAAGTCTTCCTCATTTTCCACCTCAGGTTAATGATCCTTCTCAGGAGTGGATTTCTCCATTAATTCATGAACATAGTCAAATTCTCTTTTAGGTTTTCTCATTTGTTGTTCAATGCTTTATCTAAGTTCATGCATGTGAGATCTTCTAAAATATTCATATTCTTCATGATATTGTTTCACCTGTGATTAATTTATCCATGCATAATAATCTGAGTTTGAATACATCATGTATTTTTTTAGTTTCTTCAAAATAAATAAAATATACCTAAGATGTGAAAATAGAAAAAGTAAATAGACTATTAATTATATTCCTAGCAATGGTGATTTTTTTGACACAATCCTGTCTTGTGGAATGGACTAAAGACATTATAATGTTTCCTAGTGCATCACAGTGGATGAATAGGGTCTTCTCTCTTGAGAAGCCTTTGATTTTAGTTCACTTACTTCATTTATATCACCAAAACTATCTATTTTTTGGGTTTTTTATTATTTAAAACATTGATATGTAAAGAAATAATTATAAATTTATGATTAGATTATAGTATAAATCAAATGAAGTTAAGAATAAATCACTTGGTTTGGGGTTCGGTCTTAGTTTCAATCAATATTCTTCATGCATGTACCACCATTTAAAAAAACATATTTTCATATAGATAGTATGGGTTCATTGTCTTTCTCCTTGTTTGATATTTTATTTTTATCATGATCCATCAAGGCATGTTGATCACTTGGTGTATATTTTATATTGTTAAATATTTTTATTGGGATAGAATAATTGTTACACAATTATTAAATTGGTTTTTATAATCCTTACACATCACACATAGAACTTCATAAACAATTGGATTGTCAGTTTTTTACACCCTATAAATAAATTTTATTTCTCCCTCATGGGGAATCTTCTAATTACCATTTTAATGTTCCTTTACATGAACATATTCTATCCTTTTTAATATTTCCAAATAATTTATGGAAATAACTAAACATTATTTGGAGATATATTTTCTTTTTAGAGATTATAAGTAACATCTTAGGGTTTCTCATCATAAATTAAATAACATTATTTTTCTCATAGACTATTATTCCATTATGATATTTCTTTATTCTAATAACACATAAACTCATAGATTATTTAAAAAAATCCATTGTTTGTACTTTTTTTATATAAAAAAGTATCTCTTTCTTATTATTGGTGGAAAATTGTATGCATACATTATAGGTTTTTTTAACTAGATTCCTCTTCTTATTATTACCCATGGATAACTCACCATCCTTCATTTCTAACATCTTTGGAATATACTTTTTATAATTTTTTTCTTTTATTATTTCCTATGGTACACTTACCTACTTCTATTGGCTCCTATGGTATTCTATATTTAGTTCTGTTTTGTATATCCGTAGTTATATAGGATGATCATGCACTTTTTCTCAGACCACATAAATTGAAAATATCTTTGATATTTTTAATGTTTTAAAATCTATATGAGATGGATATATTCTTATCATTACTCTATAATATTTTCATCAAGAAATAATTTCTCTCCTTAATATAAGATCTCATTTTCTTCCATTAGAAAAAATATTATGACAATAATTAATATCTATATTCCAAAACATGTTATAGAAAAAATAGTATCTCATAAACCTTGTTCTTTTTCATTGAGGTTCAAACTATCCGGAATTATAAGAATATATTTTTAGAGGATTTTAATTCTTAGAAAAGTATTCTTTAGGGATATATAAACTTTTACTCATGATATAATTCACCAAATATATTGTGGGGCGTTTCTAATTATATTTATTTAACAACTTTTGTATATATTTATATTAAAAACTTGTAATATACAAGAAAATTTGTTTTTAAAATAATTTATATTCCAATATGAACAGTAAAATTTAGTTTGGGTTTGTAATAGGTGAATTACTAAATGATTTGATGATATTTTTCCACTAGTTAAGAAGTAATTTATTATAATAATCCTCATTTTATTATCATGTAGTGGAATCTTTTTTTCCAAATAGTTCTGAATATGTTTCTTGAGTTCCTTCTAGATTAATCAATTTGAATCTAATCTATAAAAATTTTGTATTTATATTTTATTTCATATTTTTCATTAACATAATTTTTTCTTCATATGCCATTCTCATCTCTTTGACATGATCTTCATGAATTTTGTTATTTTTATAAATCCATTTTTCAAGCCATTTAATCATATTTCCCATAATATATTGTGGACAATATTGGATAATAGTAATTATTTTAGTGTATGTGTCTTCTCTTCAAACCCTTTCTTCGATTCTTATCTTTCTTGAATTGTTTTGATCCGGTCATTTTCAAAACTAGTGTATCTTTATTTGATATATAAATTCATTGATCCTATGACTCCTAACTGTTTGGGGAGATTAATCTGTCTTTTTATCATTTCATAAAAATATTAATCCATTATTTCATGCTCATATTCATGGGGGTGATCTCCACCTCCTTATTTTTTAAAAATTAAACAAATGTACATGACTATTTCATTGGGGATGTTATATATGATTTATTGCAAAACACTAATTGATTAATTTGTAAATAATCTAATTTTTTTATCAATCCCTCTTATACTTAGTTCAATAAGAGGGAACTTTTGAAAAGATAATTTTTTCCCTTATTAATAAGATAATGAACTACATGCATCATAACAGTTGTCCATCACTCTATTAGATGATTCCTCTACTAGATATTCTTTCTCCATGTCGCTAATTATTAGATAATAGTTGTTCTATAATTTATTATTTAAATCATCTCTAAATTTTTAGTACTTCTTTCTTTTTATTATTAAAATTCATGGTATATTTGTTTACAAAATTTTCTTATACATGGAATTTATAGGATTCTTAAAACCTACAATTTATAAGGCCTCATTGTCCCAATCTGACCAAAAGGGGCTTGATCCGCAACTACCCCAAGACAAAATCCATAGTCCAGGGGATGGTAATAAGTGATAAAATTCATAACTAATATGATAGGTCTTTTCTTAATTTAACTATATTCACACACACAACCATATCCATGTGGAAGTGAAGAGTAATAATAATAAAAGATGTAACATATAGATAAAAACCAATTCATGTAAAAACATCTAGGGAATAAACTATATGAAACTATAATCTAAAATGTAAAAGGGGAAAATACACACCCAAACATAAATATTTCCCAACCTAAATGAAATTGGGAGGTAAATTCTGAGAGATCCTAGATCTGAATCTCTATTCCCCCTCCATAGTATGTGGTCTTATTCACACGAGTATCCCTATGATCATATGTAATCCTCACTGAAATTTATGTCATCTTCCTAAGAAATAATTCATGTTGGAAAATTCTATATAGGGTGAGTATATGCATACCCTGTATGATTCCTCAAAAATAGTAAAGGGTAAAATAAGAGATTCAATTGGAATAGAAATCTCAATCAAAAGCAAGTGAGTAACGAAATCGAAGAACAAGGATACACATATATTCTTGTAAAAGAAGCCTAAATGAGTGATAAATGAGATCTTTATCTTACATATTATCCAAGGAAAGGATTATACCATTATTTTCATTAGTCCATTAATGATTCCCATCATCTCGCACATCTATCTGAAAAAGAATACATGCAAATTCACACCTCTCTATTGTGCCTCACATTCGAGGGGATAAAAACTCTATGTAGAGGACCCACTACCTAGTAAAAAAAATAGGTTTCCACTATAATAGTATATTTGTTACATATTCCCTATCATAGTTGGAGGGGTTAGTCTGATGGCCAAGGATACATGCCCTGACACAACAGGAGGGTGACATTCTCATAGTTGATACATGATCCCTACCATATCCTAAGAGGAGGACTCCACTATGACAGTTGAGGACCCATTCCCAGACTCTATATGAGAGTTCCACTCTGATCCTCAAATACACATGCCATAACATAGGTGGATGGGGCCACATTGATAGTTGATAAAGGACCCATGCCCTATCTGAGTAAATGGGTTCCACTTTGATGATCAAGGACTCATGCCCTGACTCTATAGAAGATTCACACTCTGATCATTAAGGACCCATTCCCTGACTCTATAGGAGGTTTTCACTCTGATAGTTGATAGAGGACACATGACCTATCCCAGTATGAGTGTACCACTCAGATGGCTGTGGACCCATGAAACACCTATAAATGAGGTTTCCACTCTGATCGTTCACGACCAATTCCAAAAATCTATGGTATGTTTCCACTATGATATACAATATAGGACCCATTCTCTATCACAATATAAGGGTCCACTCTAATGGTCAAGGAACCATGCCATGACTCAACATGAGGGTGCCACTCTAGTCATTCTCATGAACTAATCTGATTTATTTCATCATTTTGTGTTACATAAAGAAGCATCTGCACAAAATATCTCTCATATTATATTAAAATATACTATAAAGGACATGATCTTGTTGTATAGGAAAAACCCTCATCATAGGCTACAGACATTTCAAAATATGAGTCCAAATTAAGGAGATAAAAGAGGTAGAATTTCACTAAAAAATGAGGGTATATGAAATGTGAGGGGACCTACATGACTTGTGGTCCCACTCTACTTCCTAGGCATGACCATTCTAGTACACTCCTGATTTATCATATATACCTACATGGAATGTAATGGGACTACATGACATACCTCAGCCACATTGGGTCCTTCCCATTCTCTTCACCGTGTTCATATACGATCGTTTTGTCTATGTACATTGGTTGGGTTCCAGTTCATGACCATGTCCATGAAATCCTAGAGTTGACATTGGGTTTTGGAATTGGATCATGCGGTGTGTGTGGTTCCCACATGGAATTTCATATTTATCTCACATTTAGTCGGGCTTTTCCCAGAATTCCAGATCCTCTCCCCATTATTCGAATCAAACTTTTTCAGTTTAGTTTCTGCATAATAATCACCTAAAACTGAATTAGAAGGATATTATTCATTGATTACGTCCCTTAAATGCTCATAAATAGGTATCTTCCAAACCATGGTGGTCTTTAACTTACCCCTTTCACCCCCTATCACCTTTATTCAGTCTTGGATCATATATCTATAGATAATGACACAAAAATCACAAAAATTATCATGATCCATCCTTTGAATTCTTATCTAAATGTCACATGTGAATCTTCTATGAATCTAATGATTTAATCTCACTCAATCTTTCCAGAAAATATTGAACAGTGTCCCAGTAGGAAAATTGGTGAAGACCGTGAAGAATGATGGTGGAAAGCACATAAACCAAAGATGAGACAATAATTTTCCAAGTTTTTATAGGAAAATATCTTGATTGTGGATATCCCAGGTGAGAAAACATGGCATAAGAGGATAAATATAATAAAAAAATAAATATATTATGTGGGCTCTTTCAAATTCTCGTATTAAAAGAAAATCCAAAAAGTGGAATTAGTCATGTTAAATATTTTAATCTTAAGATCTGAAGTCTACAAAATATGTGTCCTACCTCGATCCAAATTGATCATTCGTGAGTAAAACTTTTTCCAATTAATGAGGAAGATCTGTATCATTCATTGTATCTTATTTCTTTGAGATCTAGTTAATGATCGATCACTTGATATTGATTCACTAATGAGGGTGATAGAACCTCCTCTCAATGAACCCAAGGTCATGTAGATAAACTTGGTGATCTTCTATAATATCAAATTTATATAGGGAATCATTTAGGTTATTTAATATAAAAAATAAAATTATTTATTTATTTTAACTAAACACACCCTCAAATGACGTCTTTATCTAAAAATCCCACTCCGACCAACTTTTGGTCGCACAAAGTGTAAACCTCATATTTTGGATTCAACCGTGCTCTCAAATTTTTGATCTAAGACTCTGTTTAATATATATCCAATTATTTTTAAAAATAACATGTGCGTATAATATAAAATATATTAACTATTTTTATAAAATTAATTCTTGATGCATCAGGATTTTGAATTGTGAATTGTCACAATATCTGGATCTCAAAATATTTATAAATATATATATCAATGTATTACAAGTAAAAAAATATGGTCTCTTTGTTGTTGTTTTCCATCAATATTTTTAACCTAAAAAATAATAACCTAATAAAAATGGTTGGGATAATAAACCCACATATGGATCTCTTTCTCTCTGGATCACTCTAGAATGCTCTCATACTACCACAAAACTTGAAGCAATAGGATGGTTCATCAACATAGGGTTCTATCCATTAAATCCTTGATCTATACTAGGTGATCCCTGATTGCGGCACCATCCTCGATGTTCATCTCACCCCATTCTATGACTTGTGTGGGATCATGCATGTATCTTCTCAATTGTCACATATGGTAGCCTTCGTGAACCCAGTATGATTGTGGATGTAGGGTGAGGCATTTAGAAATCTATTCAAATATTTAGAAGATATGTAATTTCTTAATGAACCTCAACAACAAATTACCCCCCCCCCCCACCACCCAAATGTCTACAATACTCATAAAGGGGACACTGTGAGTAAAATATAGTCTCCCTTATCGAACTCCATGGGCCTATGACATCGATATTGATAAATTTTTGGTCCTTACTATGTTTTCCTCCTCGACTTATAGATCACATAGACATTCTTCTTCAACAGCTGAACCATATTTTTCCCAACAATATTAGCCTCTATAATTTCATTCCAACCAAAGGATAACCTATATGGGTTTCCCATATAGTGTATTGAATGATTTCATGCTGATAGTAAAGTGGTATATATTATTATAAGAAAATTATACCAAGAATAAGATTCGCTCCAAAATTTGGATAAATTCTAACACAAAATCCCCCAGTGAATCCTCTATCACTTAAATATTCTACTCAATATGGCCATCTATATGGGGGAGAAAGTTTTTACTCATCCCCATCTGGGTCTGGAATACCTCTTGTGGGACCTTCCAAACCTATGATGTGAACTGTACATAATTTTCAAAATCAATCATTTAGCGAACTCCATAATGGTGAATGATCTCCCTCATATCCAAATTCCCAAAACTCTCCACAAAACATTGTGCAAATATATCATGTAAATTGACCAACATCATGAGTTGGTAAAATATTAACCAGATGGCATCATATCCTCTCATTGTACGTATAATTACTTTCAATTAGTCCATTTGAATTTCATTACATTTCTTGTGTGGGATATCATGAGGCAACAACCAAACCTAGTAGCATATTTTACATATAATTTACTTAAATATTGGTGTGACACCATGAAAAGAACTCATCATTTTTGTATCTCATTATTTCCCACAAAAAAATACAATTTAAGGTATTTTTAAATGATCCCTATTCTAGGATGTACTTCTAATGGAGGTGTGTGAAGCTCCCTTTTCACCTCCTCACATGTCGTGATGAGGACCACCATATGTCCCTGTAATAGGATGACATGATTCCATCTTTCAAATAATCCATCTAGTGAATCTCATAAGGATATTTGGTAATTTAATACTTCATAGTCAATGTATCTAAACTGGGAATATCTCACCTATTGGGAAAGTTTAAAAGTCAACACCAGCAACTAAAGAAATTCTATACTCTCCTCCTAAACTAGGGTCAGCTGAAAGGGTTCTAACTACTCTGACATCACCTGTACCAGACAAGACTAGGAATTCATACTCAAATAATCTACCACCATGTTTCCCTTCTATACAATATATACTATCTTAAAGTCATATTCCTCCAGGAACTCTAACCAGTGCTTATGTCTTTGGATCATGTATTTTTATGTGAAATCATACCTAATACCTTAATGGTTTTAGTAAACAAAAAAAATCACTCTCCCAAAAGATAGTATACCACATCCTCATAGTGAAGACTATAACTGCCAACTCTCTGTCATGTGTTATGTATTCATTCTCATGGTGTATCAACAAACTCAACCCATATGTTATAACAACCTTCCTCTACCTCAACATGAAGTTGATCCATGATCTAGATGCATCACAATATACTATGTATTGCAGGACCTCCTCTTGTAGTCTCAAAATATGAGCACTCTTTAGCCTCATCCCCAACTCTTCAAAGTAACTATAGAGTTTCTCAGTCCATGTAAACATATTCTACATCCATTTTAGGGTGGTCAAATAGGATGAAATCTTATATCATTCTACCCAAAACCCCCTATAATAGCTATCCAATCTAATAAAACTCAGTAACTATGCCATTCTCTGGAGTGGATCTCACACAAGAACTAAATCAATCTTAACTAGTTACATAGGTAATCCTTGTTCAAAAAAGTCATTCCCAATGAAGTGAACCTGATGGATCCATAACTATGACTTTGAGAGAATACCAATAAGCTAGTGCTCCTGAAGAAAATCTAGTATTATCCTCAATTGCCATACTTTCTCCTCCTTTGATGCAACGTAGATAAGTATGTTTTCAATAAAGAAAACTACAAATTAGTATAAGAATAGTTATAATATCATGTTCATAAATTCCATAAACATCATGGGGTCATTCATCACACAAAGGGAATCTCCCAAAACTAAGAGATTCCATAGAAAAATTAGATTGTCTATATCATAATATCTCTTTTGAGAACTCTTAACATGCAGTAGTCAGCCCCGAGATCTATCTTCAAGATCTATCTCACTCCTCAAAAATGATCAAAGAGGTTTTCAATGATCATCAAGGGGTAATTTTACTTTATCATGGCCTGTTTTAGGTGATTATAATTCACACAAAGTCACTATATCTCGTCTACCTTTTTTATGAACAACATCGGTGATTCCAAAGGAAACAAATGGGGTCTGATTAATTCTTTCCATCAAAGGTCCTCTAACTATAATGATAACTCTCTTAGCTCTATAGTGGTCATTATATATTCCATAGAATATATCAACGTGGTATTAGGATTCATGTTGATAAAAAACTCCATCTCCCACCTTAGAGTTAGTCCTCAAACATCCTTGGGGAATACGTCCATATAATACTCCATGACTGAAGTAATCTATATGCACGAAGAGGCTTTTATTCTAAGGGGTGAACACTCCAAATAATGGTTTGTGGGATGCATCCTTCCACTCATGAAACCCACTAATGTAGTCATGATATTTCTCTCTCTCTCAAAAAAAAGAATCTCACCCCATCAGGGTGAAGTCATATGACTCATCTATGTGACAATAAATCTTGGCTCGGACTGTGGACATGAAGTCCATACCCAAGATTTCATCACAAGGTCTCATCATTATGACCAAAATGC
This sequence comes from Viscum album, assembly GCA_963277665.1. Taxonomy (NCBI): domain Eukaryota; kingdom Viridiplantae; phylum Streptophyta; class Magnoliopsida; order Santalales; family Viscaceae; genus Viscum; species Viscum album. The sequence continues at coordinate 1,792,519,269 of OY728146.1, forward strand.
CTCATTAGAGAATTTATCGACTAATAAATATCTCTCAATACATTCATACAAAAGATATCAAAGAATTGTTCCCTATACAAACATCAACGAAAAGTTTTTGTGCTGACGTCTCAAGGGAGAACTCCAACTCTTACCCCCAGGACTAAAGATATGAAGGAATAACTCGCACCTATTTATAAAAGTAATGAATAAAGAGTATAATAAACTTATATCATACCATTAATAATCTCATGAGATGTCCGGTCATATGTCCCCATAGCCTAGAGTTGCATATGGCCCCGACCACTAGCTCCCTAAGCCTGATGTGGGCTGCCTAGTGGTGGAGGTGTAAGGAGATCGTAACATTTTCCACCACCCACATCTCTACATTCATAATACCCACATACTCCACTTCTATATCCACCAACCTGGGGGCCTTCCTGCCCCCATTTGGGATATCCATCACAACACTACCTCTATTATGGTGGTCTATGTTCTAGCTTCCTCTCATCCTCAGTATTTCATGTTAGGAAATCACTTACCATGTGATCTCACCCATCATATGAATAACATTGTCCCTCTTTGGGATGCCTTGGTCCCCTAAATGGTCTTTATTCCATATGAACACGTCCCTATGTCTTCTCTTGATAATATCTCATGTGCTCAGATCATGCTGACTAGATCCTACTAGCCATTTAAAATGACCCAGTCCTATATCACCCACTGCTAGCTTAATATGTTTGGGATACCTCTAATAGGAATCTCTCTATCTTTGGAGGTTGCGTAAAAACTATAACATATATGGGAATTCCTAGGGGTACCCCACTGTCATGTATGTCTATGTGGAGACACATCTCAAACATCAATGCATAAAAGTATCCACCTCGAATCATTTCTAGGGAGTATCACTTGAGAACAGTGATCCATGCACAATACTTAGAAATTATTGTCCCTCTATTTTGTTCCTCAATAAGATCTTGAATCTAAACAAACCATGATCTTGAGTGATAGTATTCCTCATAAAAATTATTCTACTATTTCATCCTTTTTATTTTCAACTCATCTTGAATATATGTGAATAAAATATACCCTCACCAAGCTACTTAATATAAAATGGTGGTTTATAGTGAAACCATCTAATCATTCAGTTTCCAGATAAGACAAAAAACTCTGATAACTGACTCTAGCTAATCCTCATCTTCTTTTCGATATATCTCACCTTTGAAGCTTATCGTCCTTAACTATGGAACTCAAAAAGTAAACTAAGACTCAATTCATCTATATCCTACTCTGTGGGCACCATCTACTAATCAATGGGTGGGGGTCTTGCCTCTTGTCCAGCTAGAGGAAATATATCATGAGTTGGACCTTGAAAAGAGTCCTCATCAATCAACAAGTTATCATCATGATAAATAATATGTAACCTAGTTGGTTGTATTAATAGAGACATCCTAAAAATTTAATCAAGACATACCATGGTCAGATGAGCATATATATATATATATGGGGAGCTCACTCAAGAATTAAATTCAAAAGACTTAATATTAAATGACTCATGTTACATTGACCCATGAAAAACAATTATTAGTATGATGAATCAATAATCTGGTACTCAATGTCTTGGTGAATGGATATGTTTTCCGCTGCCCCAAAATTGTGTTCTCAGGCATGAAAACCACACTCAAAAGACATTGACATTATTTCACTAAATTCCATCAAAATACTCATAAAGGAAAAACTCCAAACAGCTTCCAAAGGAATTAACTACTCTGATACAAATCTATCACAACCAATCCTAAATGGTCTTGAGCCACAACTACCATAGTCCCACCACCATTTTCTAGGGGTGGGAAAAATTTATTGAAAAGACTAACTAATATGGGGGCATTACCTAATATACCTCTATGAATGCACCCAACCATAACAATAAATAAGTGAAATGTAATAATAATAAAAGATAAAACTTCTTGAAAATAAACCATGAATGTAACAACATCAAGGAAATAAAACAGTATAACAACATAATCTAAATTGTAAAAGGGGTAAATACAAGCCCAAATAAAAAAATGTCTCAACATGACGGTAACTAGAATGTAAATACTGATAGATACCAACTCTAAATCTCCAAAACCTGACCACTGAACTCAATTAATTGAACCTGGGTATCCATATGGACCTCCGTAATCATAGTTCACCTATCCTTCATCTTCATAAGACACAACACCGGTGGTAAAATACCATACAAGGGTGATTATATACATGCCCAAAATAATTACCTTAAAACTGGAAGGGGGGAAATAAAAGATATGATTGGAATAGAAAACTAAAACTATAGTTAGAGAAAAATTATTTCCAAAAATAATGATACATATATATATATATATGCATGTAAAAGAAACATAGATAAGATAGAAAGGGGATATCCATCTCACATCCCTTCTTGGATGTCTATTTCAATGGTCCATCAATGATGGCTAGTGTCTCACACATATTTCCGAAGAAGCATCCATGTCAAGCCACACTTCTCCACTTTTTCAGGGAGTCGAGGGGTCATAAACTCTAGGTAGAGAGAAAATGAACTATGACAATAGGAGGGTGACACTATAATAATAGATATAAGACTAATTCTGTGTCACATCTAGTGGGTTCTACTCTGGTGGTCAAGGACCCACGCCCTGACTCTATTAGAGGGTGCCCCTCTAATAGTTGATAGATAACCCATTCCCAAACACATTTTTTAGGAGACACTATGAATGTTAAGTACCTATTCTCTAGCTCTAAATGAGGGTTCCACTATGATCAACAAGGACTCATGAATTGACTCCCTAATAGGGCGCCACTTTCTTTGTCGATAGAGGAAGATTTCCATGTCCCCATAGTAGGGTTACACTTTGATGATCGAGGACCCATGTCTTGACTCTATAAGAGAGTTCCACTCTGATCATTAAGGATTCATGATCTTACATCATATAAGGGTTCCCCATTGATAGTTGGTAGAGGACACATGGCTTGTCCCAAGGGTTCCACTCTGATGGTCGAGGACCCATGCCCTGACTCCGTAGGAGGTTTCCACTCTGATCATCGAGAATACATGCCATAAATCTATATGAGGGTGCCACTCTAACAATCAATATAATATTAATTCCTTATCCTAGTAGGATGGTTCCAAACTAATGATTGAGGTCCCACACCCGAACTTAGTAGGAGGGTTCCACACTAGACTCCATGATTATCCTTCTCGATCACTACTATCATTGGGTGTTTCCTAAGTAATCATCATGCCTAAAACAACTTTCATAATTTCAAAAAATCAACTATAAATTATACTATCTAGTTACCCATAGAAAACACATAGTATACATTACTCATATTCCATGACTTGAGTTTGAATTAAGTAGATATGAGAGGTATAACTTCCCCAAAAGAAGGGTACACGACCTGAAAGGTGACCCACATAGCATGTGGTCTCACCCTTATGTATGGTCATGTCCTTATAATACATTGCTCAATGCCTTTGTATCCTTAAATAGTGTGTAAAGGTACTACATGACATTTAAATTGACAACTCATTATATTTATCAATTCACAATAATTCTAGTTCCATAATTATACCCACTCATATACAAATCCATATTAACAATTCAATCATTTCAACCAAGGAATATCATGTTAACACATGGAAAAAAGAGGAATATCCATCTCATAATTAATCAAATAAATTAAATTCACTTGTATGATGAATTTCTCTAACTATGAAACCAGAAACACACACCCTATGGGTTTTATAACAAGAAGAAATCTTAAAATCACACCCCATGGGTGACCTTGGTTAGTGAATCATCCTCCAACAATTCTCAAGGAACTATTTGGTATCCCTAACATGTTCTAATACATTCAATTCAATTATTTAATTAATATTTAGGGTCACACTGGAAAGTCTGGTGGGAGGAAAAATTGAAAGTATCACTATAATGTACTAAACCACTTTGTTAAAGTATATACCACCTGTTGTAGGTCCTTAATTAAGTGCATGTCCAGTATGATTTCATAATTTAACTTAGATCAGGAGAAAAATAAATAACAGATGAATAAATTGGAAATAGGGAATATTATTATGAAACTAAATAAATATTTATATCCAAAGTAAACTGAGGAAAAGAATAAATGAAATGATTTCTCACTTTCATGAATCCAACAAGACTAATGGCACATGATTCTGAGTTTTAATGAAGAATTGATGGAGAATCCTACGATTTGGCATCAAGAGGATCTCCCACACCTCTATATTGTCCAGTGAATAATAATGGAATATATTTTATGTTTTCAATAGTTTTTAAGTTAAATTTGGTTATTTTACACCAAAAATATAGGTCGTACGGTTTGGATTCACATTTTTCCAAACTGTGTGTCAACCCTGTACCCTCTGTTATACTAAGGGTGCCTACATGATCACTATGCATGGTTTTACAAACTATGTGTAATCCTTTTAATTAGTTTCTACTAAAAAATCTTGGGTCCTTTGATGGGTCTGCTCCTCCATCTGCATGGTTTCCTCAAATTGTGAAACCTATATCACCCAACTACTAAACATTGCATAATTAAGAGTAACCATGATGCTGTCACCACATGGTTTCTGCTAACCATGTTTCAGGGCCTCTTTTTCTAGGAATTTGATATCTGGGAACTAAACAAGCCCTGACACCCCTGATACACCTAGGTCCTCAAAGTGTATTCACATTAGGCCATAAGAATCATTTAAAATGAGAATAAATAGATCATTCTCCCATCAAAAAATTATAATCTTACATTAATCATAAGTCATCCAGATGAAGAATAAGTATGGTATCATTATGATGTATACCCATTGGAGTTGGAATAAGGTTTTTTTCATTCATGAATATAAATATTATAAATATATCCTTTAAAATCTAGAGGAAAATATCATATTCATTTTTACAAACATTTAGAAAAATACTTTTCTTTCAAAATCACTTTTAAAATCATTTTTTTAAATATCTTTGTAAATTTTCAAATGAAACTTCAAATAAATAACAGTGGGTAATTCCATACATGGTAAAAAGAATATTCCTTTTGTAATATAAAAAAGTAATAAAGGTGTCTTGTTTGAAAATAGATAATAATATTCATTTGAAAATATTTTTTACAAATAAAAATGGGTAGAAAAGTTTTTTAATAAATAATTTTTAAATGGATGAAGAAAACATTTTGAATTTTTTTTAGACAAAATGGTTTTGTATGAAAACATATTTGTGTCCAAAGATATAGATGAAGTCATATATTTTTAAAACATTTTCTCAACAATTTTATGTATCAAAGAGCAGAAAAATGGTACTATAATATTAAAAAATCATTAATAACTTGAATATAAAAAAATTAAAGCATTGTTATGAAATGGTAATATAATTTCTTTCAATTGAAATTCAACAACAAAAAATCTCTATTGGAATTAGAGTGTGAAATAAACCCTTTAAATTACCGTAATATTGAAGTGAGAATCCACCAATGAATAAATTGTGTGTATAATTTGTAAATAAACATAATATAAGTGGAAATTGAATATAAGATAATGAAAATACATTATAAACATAATCTTTGGATATTAATAATAATTAAGCTGTAATATAACCTAATGTAAATAATTGTGTTATACAATTCTTTACCACTTGGTAACATTTAATTAAAATCAACATATATTAAATAATTCAAATAGAAATTTAAAATAACAATAATAATTATGTCATAATTAAATTACATGTAAAGGGTCAGTTTATACACCATATAAAAATAATTTTCTGCATAATATTACAATATGCCTCAATGAAATGAAACTGGGACGAAATCCCTTACCTCGTACATTCTTTTTTGTCATACATGCTTTATCATCCTGTATAGTGTTTTTAAACATGTTATTAACTTATAAAAAAACCATATGAATTCTTATTATATCATATATAATCCTTTAATAACATATTATAACCAATCTATTAAATATATTTCATTATTTTCATTATTTTGGGTGTTAATTTTCTTGTTTATTGAGCATGTTTTGACATGTAATTTTTATATTCCTTTTACATAAATCATTATTTAATAAAATTAATAATGTAAAAAATAATTTAAATATCATAAAAATTTCATATTTATTTATTTATAGTAATTTATAAAATCTAGTGATATGAAATGGAATGAATTGTTCATGAAGATAGTTGGTCATATGTACGCATGAACGCTGCTTCCATTTTCATATCGTATTAAAATAATGAAAATAAATTAATATATATATGTATATAATTATTATATTATCATTTTTATATCATATATATCATATATTTTTATTAAAAAATTCCTTAATATGTTCCACATAAAATGAGAATGAATCTCATCGCTTCGCGAGGCGGTAGTTCGTCGTACAAACGAATGACATTATCGTATTATCACAAAATGGAAATCATGAATGTATGTGTTATATACTAATTTTATAAGCATAATATTATCATAAATATCATTTATATAATATATAAACTATAAATTCATCATTATTCTCAACCTTGAATGGTGTTAATGGAAGAACGAACGACATCGGTTTGTGTGGCGGTAGTCTGACATAAACATGAATGATGATTATGTGTCCAATTTTATGGATGTTTTTTATGTGTTAGCCTATAAAAATATCATAAAAACATCTCATATATTCAAAATAATTTTTTTATTATAAAATCATAATATAAAAATAAAAAATGGGTTTGAGGGATAATTAAAACAAATAAGTTTGTTGATGAATGTTACATATTCTTTATGTATCTCCTTTTGGTTTTCACAAAATCACCCCCTTGTTTGGATTTATGACTAAATTAATGTTTCTATTAATAGGGTTTTGATTTTGGTAGTTGATCTAGGTATGTTTAGTAATAGAAAAAAGGCTTGAGAAATATGTAGAATGGGGAGAGTGAATTCCCTTTTATTATTGAGAATGAGTGGCATTCTTGTAAATACCAAAATGAAAAAACTATTTAGAGGTCTCCCTCACATCATTTACCTAAAATAAAATAAAATAAGATAAAACAATGGTTATGTTCAAAATATATTTATATAATGGATTTTTTACATATTTCTAAGTCCTTTGGCCACTTGGGATTAAAGTTCAACCACTAAGTAAAATCATTTTTACTTTAGTCGCTGAAATTAATTTTAATTGTTTTTACTATTATATTTTATAAAAAAACAAATTTTAACTTAATATTAATTATAAATCATTTTTATTCTTATTATGTAATCATTTATTCCAATTTCAAATCACATATGTTTTGGAAATTAATTTAAAATTATTCTTGTAGACGGGGTCGGAAAGTGGGTTTTTAAAGAGAGAATGTTCAATGGTTCACTATGTTTTTATATATATGTTCCTTATAAAATTTATTCTAATTTATTATATTTTATTAAGAGATGTATAATTTATCTAATTTTAATTTTAAAAAATAAAATATAATTTAACATTATAATTTTTTTAAACGAAAAGTAGTTTTCTATTATAATTCATCATTTTTCAATATTTACCAAAAAATTAAACTTCATAGAAAAAATACCAAAAATTCATCATAAGATTATTTTTACATTCTTATTTCATTAATTATGTTTAGTTTTCAAAAAATAAATTATAAAAATGTCAAAATTTATTTTTTTTAAAAGTATTCTGTTGAACGGTGACAAAATTGCCTTTAGAAAAATAATATTTTTTATGTATAATTGGATTTGTTCTTATCTTGTTCCTAGAAATATATATTTATTTACTCTAAAAACCTTTATTTTAATATATAATATATAAATTTTATTAATATCGTTCAATAATAGTAATTAATTTAATTTATTAACATAAATGTCCTTTGTTTGCATAAAAATAATTCTCTATATAAAGATTTCCTTATATTCAAGTGGTTTTTATTTTTATTTCTATTTAATTGGTAACCAATGAATTAAACAATATTTTTGATAAGTTATTTAATAATATTTATAAGATATAATTAAACATCTATGAGATAATTTTCATTTTACATAAAAATATTAATAGTATTCAGTAAAACTTGGTTTTGTGTGTAACACAAGCTTTCAAAGAAAGTCATTCTAGCGTGTAATGAAATATCACTCAAAATTTGTGTGTTAAATAATATATAATATATTGAATTTTTCTAAAATATTAAATGTATCATAAATTATTAGAATATTATATTCGTTTCTATGCTAAATTTTGTGTGTCATACACACAATTGAATATGATATTAATATTTTTAACTTTGGGGTTGTTAAATTCTCCCAACCTTAAATAAATCTCATCCTAAAAATTTAAACATGATCACAATAAGCATGGGTTTGAAATTTGGAAATCAAATTGTAAAAAAGTTGACATCATAAAATAGTTAATAAAATATCCTCTTAATAAGAGAAAATGATAAGTACAAAGGTCACATGGAATAACATATAACTATTTTTCCACATAAGAGAAAATTAATGGAAAGAGAAAATATATACTTGATAAAAAATAATAAATAATTATTGGGAGTGATTAAGGTCATTGATAAAAAATAAGTGAATTATCAGGGGAAACTTTAGGGCCTCAAATCCAATAATATTTGATGATTTAAAAGACCATCAGTTCCATTAAAATTAATGTATTAGGATAGGTTTTTTTAGATCATTTTTCTTAATATTTAGTAATGCTTATAATCCATAAGTATATAAGGAAATATAATTACTTGACAAATTTATACTTCATAAACAAAATTTCGACATTTTTTTTATTTTACTAATTTCAAATTTATCCATTTTGTCCTATAAATGAATACAAAATGATGAAAAAAATGATGCCTAAAGTAATAAAATTTACTTTTAATTGATTTTAAGATCCATAAAAGAGTGAAAAGTATTTCTTAATGTTTCTAACAATATTTAAAAACTATTATGGATAATATATTAATCAATATAAAAAAAATACTAACATATCATCATTAAAATTTATTCGTTAAAATAGTTGACAAAAACCTATGACATATTAACTGTCACATTTTGTAGGCCAGTGGTAGGCACAAAACCCTTATCGTCATTTAGTCTTGGGTTCAGGATCTACCACCTTTCTATATGTGGCAAGTTTTCATCTTTTATGGGGCATGTCCCTTTTCTAAACTAAATTAATATAATTCATTTAATGTTTCCAAAAAAATTATGGGCATCCTTGAAATGAAATTAATCATATAATAACCTATTTATTAGGGATTTCAATACATGCATTATTTATTTTACAATGTATGATAATATTATTTGTATATAAACCCTAAATTTTATCAATGCATTATACATTTTGTCTAAAAAATGTATAGGATTTATTACTCAAATAACTTTTCCAATAAAATATATATTAATCTAAAGGGTTTAATTTTCAAAGATTTAATCTAAAATATTCATTATATTGGTAGACTCCCATCACATAAAACCTAAAAAAGTTATTTCAGTCATTGATCTTATATTAAATGTTAAACTCATTAACCCATGATGGTATCCATAACCATTATGTTAAGGAATAAAAAATTACATAAAAAACTTAATAGAATCCATAGATGTTTCATGATTCTTTTAAGTAGTATACTATTGATAAAACACTTTAAAATTCTATTTATAGAATGAAAATTCATAAGTAATTCATCCTTTTTATTTTCAATTATGTCCATTCATGGTCTAGTAATTACCCATTATATGAGTCCATTGACATTGGAAATATCAAGGTTCCCCGCATTTAAAGAAACAAACTATAAATGGATCATCCTGATAATATTTTTTCCATCAATAAAACTATTAATTTTTCCTTAAAAATTCTTATCATGATGCCCTCATTTTCAACATATAAATCATTTACTCATTCCTTTGTAAAAGTTTCTTGGGTGTCTCCTTCCACATTTCATACATGATGTAAATCTAGTCTTCTTTTCTCCATAGTCTCCACCACTTGAGTTATTGTCAATATCCATCCTTCTCATATTTGGTGAGTTTGGGAGTTGGTTAAGGTACATGCTATTAATAATATTTTGGGAAAACTTATTAGGCATAAAAATGATATATTTCACTCTTATCAGTATCCCATTTGGTTTTTCATTTTCACCACCTTGTCTTGTGTGTTAAATTTTAACATGATTCCTATGGGTTCCAACTATTAACCAAAATATAATTATGTGAGAAATAGTAATCCAAGTGAGAACCCCCTATGATCATTTATATGATGTCTAAATCATGCCGCATTTTTTCAATCAAAAACACATTAGTTTTATCCCATTTTTTTATTATTATCATCTATTCCAATATTTTAAAATGGATTATAATGAAAATATGAATTATCCTAATCTTTTCCCCATAGAGTTTCAAACTAAGTTCTTTGTATGGTCTGTTATCGTGTACCAGGTTATTCTTGAGTCAATATCAAAGCACGATTTTCAATGTTATTACCCCTAAGTATATCTATTCCAGAACTATGTCCACTTTTAGTATCAAGACAATTATGTATCATAATAAAACCCACATAATATCTTCGTTACCAAAACATTAGGATCTTATACTATACATATCCTTAAATTATATCTTAATATTATGTTCCCTAATATATGTTTTCCAGCATCAACTTCCCAGGGTTTCTACTAATCTTTTTTTATAGCAATTGATGTGTCTTAACCATAATGATTCCAGAGCTGGTTTTTACTACCATTACCTTGGAATAATATATAAAGAAATTCTTCTTGAAGGACCGGTCAGTTTAGTTATCTCAGAAAACTACATATAAGCAAAGTTCTCATATTTCATTTGAATAAAAAAATTACAACAAAATTTTTTCTTGTGATTTTGGATAATAACCTTTTTCCAACTTGTGTAACCCTAAATATTTTTCATAGTAAGCCTCATGAAATTATGGGAAAATGATACAAAATTAGGGTGATATTAAATGATCGGTAAGGGTTAGGAAAAGTTGAATTTTTCATGAATCAATAATGAATAATAAATATAGAAATGTAAATTATTGATCACACATGATATTTAAATAACTGGATAAGGAATAATCAATATGGAAAGGTAAATAACTAAAAAAACATGCGATTTAACCAAAAAAATTGATAATTAAATACATCCCTACATTTTTTCATAGTGAAAATCTCTTGAATAATAATAATTGAATTCAAAATTATTGCACTGATTAATTATTTGATGACATGTATCTAGAACATGAAACCACTAACATCAAGTCCTTTCAAAATATGGTTTGATATATAGGTAATGACCGATTTAATTCCATATTAATTTATTTTCCTCATGAGATATATTGATGAATCAAGGGGATATATTATAATGGGGTCCAACCAACACTTCAAGTCCAACTATTTCCTCATATAATGAATAATCGATTTTATTCATGAAAAATGTGTCTTTTCAAATATCCATATTTACTAAATGATACATATTTATCAATAATACCCCATTTAATCAAATAACTTCCAAAGTAAACACAGTATGTAAAAATAGAACACAGTTTAGAAAATAACAATCTCCATTATAAAAAATGTGGCTATTAAGGGGAAATTTAAAGTTCAATGGTCACTATAATGTGAGTAACTCAATGATAAGTTAATTAATACAAAAATTATTCAAGGAATTGAATATAAATACAATCCTTGTTCGAATTAATCATAATCCATCCAGAGGAAGAATAAGGATGGTATCAATACGACCTATACCAATTGGGGTATGAATAAGGTTTGTTGTTGTTGATTAATATAAATTAAATAAAAATATATTTAAAAACATTATTGAGGAGAATATCCTATTTAGTTTGAAAAAAAATTCAAAAAATCATATTCTTTGAAAAACACTTTTAATAAAATATATAAAAAAGAACACTGTAAAAGGATAAAGGAATCTTCTAAGAAATGAACATGGGTAATTTTATAATAGTTAAAAAAGAATCATCCTTTGGCATTGTAAATAGGTTATAAAATTGAATTAAATAGTATTTCAAAAAACATTGTCAAATTGTAAATTAGGCTTCAAATGAATGAAGGTGGGTAATTTCGTACAAGGAAAAAATAACATTCCTTTTTCATTGTAAAAATGTTAGAGAAGTGCCTTATTTAGAAAGAGACAAGAGGATTTATTTGATAAAATTTTATTAAAATAAAAAATGGTTAAAATTTTATTTTAATAAATAATTTTGAAAATGATAAAAAAAATAAAAATTTTTTTTACAAAACATAGTTTTGTATAAAAACATATTTTTGAGTGAAGAGAGATATGAAGTCAAATTTTATTAAAAAAAATTATCAACAGTTTTAAGTACCAATGAGTAGGAAAATGATTCTATCACTTGAAAAAGATAATTAATAAATAGAGGATAAGAAAATTAAATGGTCATTGTGAAATCATGAAATAATTTCCTTCAACTAAAATTCATCAATAAATAATATCGATTAGAATGAGATTGTAAAATAAACCCATAAAATTGTCATAACATGGAAGTGATAATAAATCAATTCATAAATTATGTGAATCGAATATAAATTCATATAATAAAATATTAAATGAAACATAAGATAAAAAAAATAAATTATACACATAATCATAGAATATTTATGATAGTGATGAAGTAATATAACCCAATGAAAAGAATTTGAGTTACGCAATTATTTACCACTTGGTAACTTTTAAATTTCGATCCACATAGATGAAATAATTGATATTTAATGTTAAAAACATTAATAATGAATTATTCATGATATTAAGTGTTAAAGGGAAGTAAATAAACAAAATAAAATTTATTATGTGAATAAAATTACAATATGCCTCAATGAAATAAAATTGTGATGAAATCTAATACATCATTCTTTCCTTTTAGATGCACTAGATTTATTATCCTATATAGCTATTTTAAACATGTTATTAACTTATAATAGACGCATATTAATATTTATAATATCATATTAAATCCTTTTATGACACATTATGCCCTATTTATTAATAATCTTTCATTATTCACATTATTTTAAGTGTTAGTTACCTTGTTTTTCGAGTATGTTTTCACTTGTTATTTGTTGATACTTTTACATATATAAGGATTTAATCATCTAAAAAATTTAAACCATGATTTAAATATAATATATATTTATTTTAAATATATTTATATTAATCTATAAAATTTACTAATAGGAAATGGAGTGCACCATTATTAGAAATGGTAGGTCGTACGTATGCATGAACGCGTGAATGAATCACATCACTTCAGGAGGATATAGTTCTCTATAAAAATGATAAAAATTATCATATTTTAAATAGAATAAATCATTAAGGTAATGTTACATACTAATTAAATAGGCATAATAATAACATATATATCATATATATCATATATAAACTATAAATCTATCATTATTCTCAAATATTAATAGTGGTAACGGAAGAATGAACGATATCCGTTTTTTAGATGGTACTATGTCATAAACATGACTGGTGAATATAATTTATGGTGGTTAAGGAAAGAAAAAAATGTCAAGTGCTGAATTTTATCTCTTCTTTAGGTATCTCCTTTTGGTTTTCACAAAAGGCCTTCCTTGGTTGGATTTATACCTATTTTGAATATTCCTAGATTATTTTATGGATTTTTAGAGTTTTTTTAGAGTTTTTTCAATAAAAAAATTCTTTTCAAGTGTGTATAATTGGGGAGAGTGAATACCCTCTTAAAATTGTAGAGGAGTGGCATTCTTGTAAATACCAAAATAAAAACACTATTGGGATGTCTCCCTTACATAATGTGCCTCCAATGATGAACCATTATCAATAAAATATAGTATACGGATGAAATATTTCCATAAAATGGTTATTTTACAATTTTATAGGTTATTTGTATGCTTAGTATTAATGTTTAATCACTAAGTACACTCATTTTTACCTTAATCATTGTAATTAATTTTAATTGTTTTCATTAATATTTTTGGTAAAAACTTATTTTACCATACTATAAATTATAAATAAATATTATTCATAGTATTTAATCCATTTTTTAAAACAAAAATCCTAGATGTGGAAGAAATTAATTTTAAATTAGTCCTATGGATGAGATGGGAAAAAGGGTTTTTTAATGTAAAAATGTTCAAAAGTTTAATAACTCATTATATCTAATTCCAATAAAAAAATTAAAATAATATAAATTTGATTGATATATTTATATTTTATATTATTTAACTTTAAAACATATTTAAAATATAATTTATCATTATAAAATATTTAGATGAAAAGTCAGTTTTCAATTAAAATTCAGTATTTTTCAATATTCAACAAAACATTACACTTCTCCAAAAAATAAAAAAAACTCACCCTAAGATAATTTTGAATTTAATATTTGAAAAATAATGTTTTTATTTTTAAATATAATTTATAAAATTATCAAAAAATATTTTTAAAACAAGTTCACTATTAAAAGGCGGCAAAACTCTCTTTAAAAAAATACAGCTTTTTATGTCTAAAATTGGATTTGTTATTATTATATGCATATAAAATTTGTTTGATTAATTTAAAATTTTGGATTGAATATATAATATATAAATATTAGTAATATCATGATTTTTTTAAATTAGATTAATTTATTAATACAAATTTCATTTGGGCACATAAAAATAGTTCTTTTTAAAATTAATCCTTTATCTTTAGTTGGTTTTAATTTTTGATTATAAGTAATTAGTACCCAATTAATTCAACCATATATTTTCATAAGTTTTTTAATCCATTTTAGAAAATAAAATTTAAAATATATGGTATAATATTCCTTTTAAATAAAAAAATTAACAGTATTTTGTAAAACAGGGTCTTGCGTATAACACAAGCTATCGAAGAAAGTCGTTCTTGCGTGTAACGCAAGATAACTCAGTGTTGTGTTCATTGAAAGATATAAATAGATTTAATTTATTTAAAATATAAAATATTTCATAAAATTTTTATTATGTTATATTTCATTCTACACCTGGTGTTTCATGTCTTACAAACTATTGAATATAATGTTCATATTTGGAACATTCGAGGTGTTAAATTCTACTCACCTTAAATGAATTGCATTTTCATAATTTATACTTGTTCTAAATATTCAAGGGTTTTTAATTTGGATATACCATTGATTAAATTCCCAGATCATAAAATATTTTATAAAATATCATCTTAATGAGAGATAATGATAATTACAAATTTCACAAGGAATAACATATAACAAGGTTACTACATAGTAGAGCATTAATGGAAAGGATAAATATTTACTTAGAGGGAAAGTGTACATAATTTTAGGTAGTGACTGAGGTCATTGATCACAAAAAAGTCAATGATAAATTTAAATTTTAGATCCTCATATCCATCAATCTATGATGATATAAAATACCATCGGCTAAACAAAAATTATTATATTAGGATAATATTTTTTTTCATCATGATTATAATTCTTTTTATTACTTTTACTCCCTAAGTATACGAGGAAATATAATTAATTTAAATATTTCAATTTTATAAATATAATTTATTCCTTTGGTAGTGCTTCTATAAATTTCAAAATTATCCCTTTACTCTACGAAATTAATTCACAAAGATAAAAAAATCACGAATCACTAAAATTTATATTTAACACATAGTAAAATCCAAAAAAAATATTGAAAAGTATTTTTGTCTATTTATAAATTTTTTTCAAAGACCAATATAGATAAAATATTAATCTATAAACCAAAAAAAAATACTAGTGGTTCATAATTAATATTTATTTATAAAATTGTTTTAAAAAAATATGAAATATTAACTTTGACATTGCCTAGGACAGTTATAGAAATTAAACCCTTATCATCATTTGGTCATGTGTTCTAGCCCCCACTGCCTTTCCAAATGCAATGGGTTTCCACCCTATATGTGGGTTTTCATTTTTCTAAATTAAATTAATATAATATTTATAATGTTTCCAAAAAGTATGATAGACATCCATAAAATGGAATTAATCTTTAAATAACCTTTTTATTAAGGTTTTCAATAAAACCTTATTTTTTACAATGTATTATAATATTATTTTTTATCAAACCTAAATTTTTTCAATACCTTTAAATTTATTTCTATAAAATGTAAAGTCATTATTCCAAAAATAAATTTTCAAATAATACAAGAACTAAACTTGTCAGTTGTATTTCAATTAATTTCATCAAAAATATCTATAATTTTGGTAAAATCTAATCAAATAAAACCTGAATATTTTTTTAAGTCATTGATCTTATTTTCAATCTTAAAAATAATAATTCATTATGGTATCCAAAAACCTTAAGTTACTAAATACACAATTGATTCTAAAATTTAACAGAATCCTTAGATGTTTCATGATTCTTGTAAAAAATATACTATTAATAAAACACTTCAAAAAAAATTTTCCTGGATCACAATACATAAGTGCTTCATCCATTATATTTTCCCTTGGGTATTTATAGGGTATAAGTTTTACCCTATAGAAGAGGGTATTAACTTGGGTAATTCCCAGGTTCCCCACATTTAAGTCAAGGAACTATAAATTGATACTCAGTATGAGATTTATTTCCTTCAATCATACTCTTTATATTTCATCGGTATTTCTTTTCTTGATACATTTATTTTCATGACATAAATCATTTCCCAGTTCTATGGAGACACTTTCTTATGTGCCTCCTTCCAAATTTCATGCATGATAGAATTCAAGCCCTATTTTATCCTTGGTCTCCACCACTCAAGTTCTTATTAAAATTTATCATTATATTATTTGGTGATTTCTAGGAGTTTGTTATTGTATATATTGTTAATCATATTTCAGGGAAACATATTAGGCATAGACATGACATCCTTCACTCATATCAGCATCCCATTTGGTTTCCCATTATCACCACGTTGTCTTTTACATTCAATGATGACATGATTCCTTTAGGTTCTAGCCATTTAATAAAAAAAATAATAGTGTGAGAAATAGTAATCTTAGTGTAAAACATTTTAATAATTTATAGGATGTATAACTATTGACATATTATTTACAATCTAAAACACCATAGTTTTTACATAATTTATTGATTATAATCATATATTAAAAACTTTCATAATGGTTTGTGAAGAAAATGTAAATTATCCTAATAATATCCCTTGGTAGTGTCAAACCAGGACCACTTTAAGGCCCATTTTTATGTGTCAATTTATTCTCAAGTCAATCTCGATGTGACTTTTTCAGAGCCATCACCCCTAGGTACATCTATTCTAGAACCAAGTCCACTTGTAGTATCCACACAAGGATGTATCTCAAATAAAACCACATAATCACTACATTATGAATACTTTAGGATATTATTATATATTTATCCTCAAACTATATATTAGTTTTATGTTCTATAATCAATGTTTCTTTTCATCTAGTTCCCAAGGATTCTACTAAACATCCTTTGATATAAAAATTAGCAATATGACTCCAGTAATCCCAGATCTGATGCCTATAACCATTACATTAGAATAAGATATAAGGAAACATATCTCGAAGGACCGATCAGTTTAGTAGTCTTAGAAAACCATACACATACCTGATTCGCGAATTACATTTGAATACCCAAAATTATGAAAAAAAATTGAGAATAACTTTATTCCATCTCATGTATCCCTACACATATGCCATAGTAAACCTCGTGGAATCCTAGGGATAAGAAAAAAAATAAGGGCGAGATAAAACTCTTAGTAAGGGTTAATTTCAGTGAAATCTATCATGAATAAATGATGAATAATAAATATGACAAGGTAAATAACTAAAAAAATTCATTTAAATAACTGAATAAGGCATAATCAATATGGAAGGTTAAATAACCTAAAAAACATTACATTAAAAAAACTAATAATGAAATGATTCTATTGATTTTTTCCTACTGAAAATATCAAGGATTATAATAAATAATGTTTTAATGATAGAAGTTCTTAATTATTGGACATCATGTATCTATTATATTAAACCACTACCATTAAGGCCTTTCACAATACAGTTTAATATATAAGTAATAACCCATTCAATTTTATATTAACTGATTTACTATGTGAGTCCTACTAATGTATTGGGGGGTTATATTATATCGGGAACCACCCATAACATTAAGTCTAAATCATTACTCATATATCGAATAATTGATTTAATTCATGACTAGTGTGCCTTTTAAAATATATGTATTGAGAAAAATAATACAAATTTATCAATATTAAACCATTTAATCATATAAATTTCAAATTAAATACCATATGTAAAAATGAAATATTTTTAAGGTAATAGTCTTATCCATGATAAATATTGTGGATATTTAGGGGAATCTAATGTTTAATGGTCATTAAAAATTGAATGACTCAAGTGAATGTTAAAGACTATAAATATTATTCATAGAAGTGAATATCAATAATATCCTTTTCAAAATTAATCATAATACATATAGAAAAAAATAAGGAAGTTATAAATATGACTTATACCCATTTGAGTAATAATAAAGGTAGTTGTTGTTGATTAATAAAAATAAGGTAAAAATATCATTAAATATATTCTTAGAGAGAATATCCACTTAATTTTTAAAAACATTCTAAAAAATATTTTTTTTGAAAATTACATTTAAAAACAATTTCTTTAAAAATATATTTGTAAAATTGAAAATAAACATTAAAAAATGAAAGATATTAATTATATATAAGGTAAAATGAATATTCCTCTATCATTATAAAAATGTAACAAAAGGGACTTGTTTAGAAAGAAATAATAAAATTCATCTAAAATATTTTGTAAAAATAATAAATTGGTAAAAACATTAATTTAATAAATAATTTTGATAAAGATAATGAAAAAATTTCCTGAAGTATTTTTATAAACATTATTTTGTAATAAAATGGATTTCTGATTGAAGAGAAATATGATGTTGGATTTTATTAAAACATTTTCCTAGCAATCTAAAGAAAAAAAGGTGAAAAATTAGAACTATAACTTAAAAAATATCTTTAGTAACCATAGTATAATAAAATTAAATGTTTGTTATAAAATTATCATATAATCTCATTTAACTAATATTCAATAATAAATAATCTCGATTATAATGAAAATGTGAAATAAACCATTCAAATGATCATAACATTGAAGTGAGAATGAAGAAATGATTAAATTATGTGTTTCAGAAGTAAATCTATGTAATATATGTGTAAAAAAACATAATATACTAAAAAATAATTTATACTTATAATCTTTTAATGTTAATGACAACAAGGAAGTAATATAATCCAATGAAAATAAATTGAGTTATTTAATTCTTTATAACTTTGTAACTTTTAATTCAAATAAACATAGATGAAATAATTCAAATTTAGACTTAATATAACCTGAATAAACATTTATTCATGATATTACATTTCAAGGGGTTGTATATACACCATATAAAATTAATTATGTGCATAAAAATATAATATGACTCAATGAAATGAAATTGAGATTAAATCTCTTAACTCACGCAATCCTTTCAGTAATAATTGATTTAGCCTTATGTATGGTGGTTATGTAATTACCTTATAAAAATACAATATTAATATTTATGACATAATATATAATCAGTTTATAACATTTTATAACCTTTTTTAGTAATATTTCATTATGTTTAATTATTTGGGGTGTAAATTGCCAGGTTTTTCAAGTATGTTTTTAGTTGTTATTTTTTTGTTCATTTTACTAATATCATGATTTATTCATCAAAAAAATGTAAAATATGATTTAAATACCATATATAATCATTATATATGTATTTATTTTAATCCATAAATTTTTTTAAAATGTAATTTAACACATCTTTTATGGATACGACAAGATGTATGTACGTGTGAACATTGCTTCCATTTTCATATAGTATTGAAAGATTGAAAATTAAATGATATATATGTGTGTGTTTGTTTTTATATATTATTATTCCATTATCATTTTCCATTCATATATATCACATTTTTTATTAAAAAAATTATTAATAAAATCCATGTAAAGCGTGAATGAATCACATTGCTTAAGGAGGTGGTAGTTCACCATATAAATGAGTGGCATTATCATATTCCCACAAAATAAAAATAATGAATGTAAGTGTTTTATAATATTTATATAAGCATAAAAATATCATAAATATAATATATATTATATATAAACTATAAATCTATTATTATTGAAAATCTTTATGTGGTAATGGAAGAACGAAAAACTACAGTTTGCGAGGTGATAGTCTGTCATACGCGTGAACGATGATTGTGTATCACATTTTAAGGAAGTGTGTAAAGTGATAGGAAATAACCTTATTATATAAAAAATATATTTATACTTATGATAATAATTTTATTTTATAATCATGATATAAACTTAATTAAAGGGGTTTAAGGGAGAAATAAAATAAAAATGTTTGTTGGTGAATGATACCTCTTCTTCGGGTCCCTCTTGGTTTGCAACAAAGGCCTTCCTTCGTTCAATTTTCCCCCAAATTAAATATTTTATGATGATATAACAGATTTTTGGATTTTATTTGGTCTGATTTTGTATGATCCAAAATTATTTATAGTTGTGTGGAATGGGGGAGAGTGAATTCCCTTTTACAATTGAGGTGGAGTGTCATTCTTGTGAATACCAAAATTTAAACACTATTAAGAAGTAACCCACACATAATGTGCCTAAAATAAAGAACATTGTTTTATAAAAGAAGTTATATTTTTGAAATATGTCCATAAAATTTGTTTTCACATGTTTTTAGTTCATTTTAACCCTTAATATTGGAGTTTAACTTCAAAGTAAACTCTTTTTTACCTTAATCTCAGTAATTAATTTTAATGGATTTCATTATTTTTAATTTTAAAAAAATAATTTAATATTACTATTAATTTTAAATTTTCAAAATTTTAAATAATTAATCCATATTTACAAATTCAAATCATATAAGTTTCACAAATTAATATAGAATTAATCTCAGTGATGGGAGGGGAAAGATGGTTTTAAAAGTGAAAATGTTCAAAAATTCAATAAGTTTCTATATCTAAAATAAATATAAAAAATTCATTAAAATAATTTCATATTTATTAATATATTAATAATAAAGATAATATTACTTTAAAACCAATTTAATATATAATTTAACATTATAAATTATTTAGATGAAAAGTCAATTTTCAATTAAAATTCAGTATTTTTTACTATTCATTGAAAAAGGAAACTTCTCAGAAAAATATAAAAAATTAAACCTAGCTAATTTTTATATTATTATTTAAAAAATGAAGTTTATTTTTATATATATAATTTATAAAAATTCAAAAATACATTTTTAAAACAAGTTCTTCGTTAGAAAGCGACAAAACTACCATAAAAAATTACAACTTTTTGTGTTAAATTGGATATATTCTTATCTTATGCTTATAATATCAGTTTTATTAATGTCAAAATATATTATTGAGTATTTAATATATAAAATTCATTAATATAATTCACTAATAGTAATTAATTTAATCTATTTAGATAAATTCCCTTTGGGTGCATGCAAATAGTTCTTAATAAAAACATTTCCTTTGTATTCAATTGGATTTTATTTTCAATTCTAATTAATTTGTAGCCAATCAATTAAACCATATATTTTCAAATTTTGGTTCATCCTATTTATAACTAAAAATTTTATGGTTATGATTTAATTTTATTTTTAAATAAAATTTTTATCATTATTTGGTAAAGCATGATCTTGTGTGTAGTGTATGCCATAAAAGAAAGTCATTCTTACATCTTATGAATGATAACTCAGTACTACATTTTTTTAAAGATATAGAATAGATTTAATTTATATTAAGTATTAAATATATCATAAGGTATTAGGTTTTTATATTCTTTTCTACGGTTGGTGTTTCATGTCATCCATGAAAACTAATATGATGTTAAAATTTTGAAATTTTAGGATGATACAATCTTCGGGTACACATCGTGTTGAAGTCAATCTAGCACTCGGAGTTCCCTCTATTCTATCCCATTTACTATGACACATTCCCTTATGCTCATGGTGTTCCCATGTACACTTGTTTTTTATGATTATTTCAAATGATACAGTGTGTTCCCCAACACACAAATTCTTTGGGGTCACATGCCCTTTAGAGTGTGTACTCCCTGTACACCAAAAGCTGTTCTCCATGGGTTACAGAACATTTGATATGGAACACATGACATGTATAACTACATAGATTACTCAGTATGGACTCCCTATACATACCTATTTGGTTGGATAGGTATTGCACGGTGTGTAGTTCTCCAATAAAAAATAATTTTCTTTTTCCAAGAGGGGTATACTTATAGGTGAAAGTGAATATTATGTTGGTAAATAATTTTACCAAAAAATATTTCCTTGACCGTAAATTTTTGGTAAAAAAATCAATTGCTAAATATTATTATGATAGATAAAATAAGTTGTGTATAAACTATAATAATACCAATACATAATATATTTATTGGTTAAAATGTTAAGAAATTGATTTATATGATGGGTTTTTATATTAATAATATCATTAATAATATTTAAATTTCTCTCGATATTATTGTCATCAAAATTAACTTATCATTCACTATAAACTACACGAAAAAATAAAATTTTATTTAATTATTTTTTAAATGAATCATTCATTTTATCATATATGTTTAGAAAACATTATAACATATTTATTAATATAAATAATATATAAAATTGTATAAATATAGATATAAACTATTGTTAAATAATACATTTCACCCATTTCTAAATATATTTCATTCATCCATAAATCTTATGAAACATTTTCTCACCCATATAAAAACTGTAGTTTGACATCATTCTATAGAAGAAGTTGAACTAGAAACACATTTCAAATTACTACAAAAAATGTTATCAACCAAAATAGAATTCTTGTGTACATCCCAAAATCAAAGGTACAGAATTGGTAACTAAAAAATATTAAACAAAAACTCTATTATATTTTATTGGAATCCTTAATGTAATACATTTTTATCACCTATCCTAGTCATTTTACCTAACCCAGGACTTCAAAATATTATTTTTCATCCTTCCATGTAAAAAATTATTCATCTAAACATTCGTACTAAAATCTAACCTATCATTATTTTATTTTATTTTTACATAATTTAACCAAAAACATCTATATCATTGGTATATGTATTTCTTCACCTCAAAAGTAAAATATATATTAGAATCTGAAACCATTCACTCAGTGAACTCTTCCATTAGATTTATGAGATAGAACATTTTACTACATTTTTCTTCACCCTATTTACCTAGAGAGTTCTTCCATGCAATAAAACCTAATAAATGATAAAAAAATATCCCAATAAAGAATTAAGACCTAATATTTTGTTAAATTTACAAAATAAATTACACATAGAACAAAATAAAGAACCATAATAAAATTCATAAAAAATAAAATGAAGTGAACATTTTTTAAAATTTGTTACAATGTTACATGATATATTGGTATGTTATTTGTTGTTAAATATCTAATATATAAATAATATACCAAGCATTTTGTTAAAAAATTATAACATCCAATTCATGTTAATATAATTTCATGACAATAATTTCACTTTGATTCAATTTTTTTTTCAAAAATTATGTACATTTAAAATATTCAATTACATATTGTTTTTTAACTTACAAATTTATTGGAAAATAAATTTTTACTTGACTAAATAATTTCTGAATATATTTACTTCAATAATAATCTATTTACTATCTTTTAAAAAAAGAATAAAAAAACACACATTCATTTACAAAACTACATTACTCTAACATAGTTATTAAATACTGTAGACTAAAATATGGAAAGGATGTTACTAAAATATGGGATTAATTTATATTTTCTTCTATAATATATCACTCAATTGAAATCAGGACAAACTATTATATTTAAAAGTCATACCACAAAGAAATATTTTATAAATAGAGTGAAACATTCTCCTTGTGTGATTCTTGTTAAAAAAATTTATTTAAAGAAGATAAAAAATACACTTTACCTTTGTCTAAAAAACATGGACCCACATTTATATGAAATGAAATTCTTCAATATCAACGATAAAAATCACATTTTTCTCATAAATACATTCAATATACATGAATAACCACAAATAATCATAACATAACCAATTAAAATTATAAAACATGAACAAAACATTTTTTCAACCCAAGGGGAAGAGGCCCAATATTGGTGCCCAGAAAGAGAGGGTGGGTCTATTTAATAGTCTATATGAACATTTTTAATAATTTTAGGGTGAACTGGTCAAATTCTATTGAGCTGAGATTTGTAGACCATGGGGAAAATATTTGGATCATCTAGGTACCACTGTTGTCTTTGTACTTGATGTATATAGTCATGGAAGAGATGAATATGTAAAAAAGTATATAGAGAATATTTAATATGAAGGATTAAAATAGTCAATGAAAAATATTTAGAATCTTGGTATTGTGTAATTTAATGAAATGAAAACACAAAAAAATTCCAAATTTTTTATTTTATATAGGTTGTTTGTGCAATCTGAGTAAAATTTAGGTCATTTGTGATATATAAGTAGAATCTAATCGATATGTTCAATTTATGTGGTACACTAAGAAAAAAAGATGAGAAATTTGGGAAGGGGATAAATTTAATTTCTCCCACAGGTGACATAGATTCTTTATTTCATATATTATATATTTTACACATAATACATAGATTATAGATTTCAGACAATATAAAACCCTCATGGATTCTACTTAGAAACCCAACTAGCTTCTACGATGATTGTACACAGAAATGAGGAATCTATATATGATATTGAGTACACTAAAACAAATTATATATTACAAAACATGGAATGATAAATAGTTAAAGGTGAGTAGTATGTTAGTAAGAATACTGAATCAATTATGAGGAATCAATATATTACATGAAACATGCAGTTGCAGTTGCTCCAGACACTCCATAACTTATTAAGGATGAATAAAACCCTTTCTTATCTTCATGATACGGATTATCAAGTCAATATTTGAATTAAAAATGTCCATGTAAAAATCATATATAACTTTATTCTTATCATCCACAAGAGGTAGAGGAATTTGAAAGTTAAGATACGAGTAAAAACAGCATCACTAATGTACTATTATTATCATCATGATAAAAAATTAATTGAGTTTTAATAAAACCATCATCTTTAGACATGTCAAGTAATTTATCCTTAAATTGACTTTCAGAATTTGGAATTGAATTCAAAGTTATATTCCCCTTTTGATGTATCTTGTGTATTTATAAAAAGGCTTCATTCAAGATAGAAATCTACTCCAATATAGTCAACAGTGGAAGATAACATCATTATACTATATTTATATCTAATCACATTCATAATTAGGGTTCTAATAACCCTAAGTCCATGGATAAATATTACACGTATAAGGATGATGAATTGGTCAATAAAATCTCATATATATAATCGATATACCCCATTTTTTAGAAGGTCTCAGTCCTCTTCTATAATCGCAGGTTGGTCTACATATTCCTTGTCATTTTATAGTACATCAATGAGTTATGGAATGAAATAACTTCTTTGTTTCCCTCTTATACATACTAGTAAGGACATGCTCAGTTCTAGGTTGATTATGTTGACCAAAAGATATATATGCTGCGGAGTATGTTGTTGATGAGAAAGTGTAAGGAGCTGGAGAGGAAAAAATATAAGTATATTGAATATAAATAAAATGATAAAGAGATGATATTGTTTGTAAAAATACCTTAATATGTCATCTAAAGGTTTTTTGACTGATTTTAGTTGTTTAAATAAATCTGTTGACCACATTGTAGTATGGTTGGTGTCACCGAGGCAAATGTTTTTAGGGTTTCATAATTTCACAATGTTTTTCAAATTTCTAGGCCTCAAAATCATGAGTTGATTTTATGGAAATGGAAGGATTATTATATAAAAATGGGTGGACCACATAGCATCTAAGGGATTTTTCAGTTATATGGAACGCATAACAGCTATGTGATGATGAGGTATGTTGAACCATGAATTTAGCAAACATTTGAATATGGAAGAAAAGAATTAAGAAACCCACAAAGGAGGTCATTTCTTAGGATGCTCATTGTTTATGGAAAGAGGTGGTGATATAAGGATACTACAAATGATATTCTTTTATAGATGAAATCGGCCACTGAAAAAGATAAACGTACTATGTGGATTATATAACAAGTTTGCAGTGATTGATAATTTATAATAGAGTTTTTTGTAATTATGATTAATAGATTTTATGGGATTTATTTTCCTATATAAAGGACCCTAATCGCATCATTATAGAGAGTTCATTTTATCATTGGAGTTTTTTTATGGAAGAATTTTGATGAGACTGGAAGTGGTCTGTGGAGGAGGAATCAGTTCGAGAAGATGGTATTTCATGATGGAGAAAGTGGTTCGTGGGGGAGAATTCCAAGAAGGAATAGTTCATGAAGGAGGTTTTATTGTAAAAAATTTTAGCTCACAATTGAAAGGTTGTTTTTGAGGCTTCATCCATCCAGGAATCGATGGCTGACCATAAAGGTGGTGTGGATCGTGAAGCACTCACTCCACATAGGGAAATAGTTTTTAGAAGGGCCTTAATCCATTATAGAATTATTAGAAATAGTTTATGAATGGACTATCCACAAAGAAAATTCCACGTGTTGAAGTTTATTTTATATGTTGGGTGAAACTGGAGCTTCATGGAACACTCATGTGTGTAACTATTCAAATATTTTTCATATCGATGAATGGTTCTTCTAAAATATCATGCCCACATATTTTTTGATAGAGTAGTAAAACTTCATATGATGATTGGTTTCAAACCAGGATGAATAGTGAGTTTGCTTTGAACCAAGTATTGGCAGTGGGATTTAGTGGATTTGCTACTTAGGAACATTTCATTTGATACTGCATTTACATTGACTAGTAATGGAGAATTTACTAAAATTGATGTGCCTTATACATGTTTTAATTATCATATTATTATCTTATATGGGAAGGATGGAGAATATTTTTTATTTTTATGAAGAAAGAATATCGAATGAGATAGTTGTTTTAAAATAATATATCTTGATTCACCCCCTCCCCCTCATGTTTTTTAACCGAGTTAGGCTAATAGATACTACTTTAAATGGTAAAATGGAGATTTTATCCCATTGAAATAATATATAATCTTAATAAATAAATATTTTTCCCTTATACAATTAAACTATTTCCAAAAAATAATAGTATGTAATTAAAGGATTCCTTAAATTTACTATGCTATTGAAATGATGAAAAACCAATTACCACATACTTAAATGGTGAAAAAAAATTGGTTTTCTAAATTATTATCGATGTCGTAGATAGAAATTTGAACCATAGATGGCATGTTGATTCTCTATACCCAATTAAAGAAACACATTCATCTAGATAATGAATAACATTATGTTGTATTGTTTTGGGAAATCATGTCTTCTTGAATTTTCTTTACTAGACCTAAATTCAACATATAAACTTGAACAAACTACCTTGAAACAAATATAATGAAACAATTTTTTTTACTAAATCTATGTTTAGTGATTTATTTAATGTATCAGTTTAACTATTCATGTTCTTGTAAAATAGGACAATAATGACTACACTGATCCCCAAAACCAAACTTAACAGTGCTCATATTTCTATGTACCAAAAGTAAATTCATATATGAACATAGAGATAAGTAGATGTAACAGAAGAAAATTAATATATGAACGTAGAGTGATAAATAAAGTAATAACTAACAAATATAGAATAAGGTAAATCATTTTAAAATTATCCCAAACTACAAAAACATAAAAAAATCATAGATTTTTCCTAGAGGTGAATGGTGAAAGATTTGATAATATAATTACATATTGAAAGAATCTAAAAATCTCTAATTTTTTCCAAAAAATAAAGAATTGAATAGTTCCAAAAATTATAAATTGAATCATTGAGGTTTGTAGTAGGTGTTAAAATCACCAAGAAAAATTATTTTTCAAAATGTGACTAAAATATAAAAATTTAGAAATTTGATTCAAATGATTCATGTATGCTTGGATGTAAAAATATAGATAAATGGTTTTACATATCACTCCTTTCTATGGTTAAACAATAGTTCAGAACATAGAATTGGATGATCTAGATATGCATGGATATTCAATATAAAAAACATGATTAAAATATCCAGTTACAGCTATGGTTGAAATTCTAGATACCAAAAATTATTCATTTATTAATATGTGGACAAGGATCCCATATAAATGAAATAAATTACACCAAGACACGAACCTGATCTGTAGTTGGAATTTTTTTAAAAACAAATTACTTAAGAATTACATTTTCATTGAAATATGTAACTGTATAGTATATTAAATAATTATTTTTTATATATTTATAATATATATTTTATCAAATAATAATCTCATTACCTAATAATTCTATAAAAAATGAACACAAAATAATAACTATTATTAAAACTAAACACTTGGGTTTTATGTCATGGGTTTTGGAATCAACATTCCAAATTATCATCAATATCTTGTATAAATTAATTTATAATAAACTATTTGAACAATGGTTAAATGGTAAATTGTGAATAAGATAGCATATGTAATGATATATACTCTTGTTCTTCCAATTGGATAAAATTATCCACCACCATAGACTACTTGAATATTGTAATTTAATGTTGCACCATATTCATGCTCCTAAAAATTAGTAACATAAGCAAGAACTTAACAATCACAACACTATATAAATTCAATGATTAACTCTAAAAAATAATATTTTCATGTGATTAACCTGGAAAAATCCACACTCAAATATAATCAAACATTGATAAATTTCATTGTTCTATTTGAAATTCAATTAACCATGGTTGTTTGTAGCCAAAGTAACATTTATTTAAAAACATGAAAATATGATATAAGAAACATTAACATACACATAAATATTAAACATAAAATTAATACATTATTTAAAATATAAATAATTGAAGATGAACATCATATATTAAAGATTAAAACATATAACATGCATATTAATAATATATGTAAAAGTAAAACATAATTTAAAATATAGATATTTAATTTGACAATTAGATATGAATTATTTGACATATAATAAATAATTTCTAGGATAAAGGTGTATTTGTTGATAAAATAACTCTAGGTTTCTTTTATTTTTCAAAAGTTTGTACAAAAAGTTAATTTATTGAAGAGATAATACCGAATAACCTCAAAAGAACAATGTTTAGTGCTCTTGCTATGGGGTGCAAATGAAAAAATTAAATGGAAAGTTAAAAAAATAATTAATACGATATATTCATACCAGGATGTTATCCATTAATTCTTGGATATTCTTTATATCTTCATAGTGGTTCACTATAAAATAACAAAAAGTTCATATTAAGGGGAAAATAAAGAACATATAATAGAAATCCATTCACCAAAGATAAATTTCATTAAAAAATAAAAAAATATAAATGAATATAAATTAATAACATATCAAAGATATAAATTAAAATAAAATACTTACTTCCATGTTAATTGGTTGCATTTGGATATCATAGGGTGTAAAAATATAATGTGAAATTAAAAGGGATACCTTGGGTAATAAGATATGGGTTTTTCATTATTATTCTTAGTGACATATTTTAAATCATTTATTTTTAAAAATCCCAATAAAATGGAATATGATTATCTGAATTTTACTCACCCTGATTATAATTACTACCAAACTATAAATATTCTATAAATTGGCTTTATTAATATAGAAATCTACGAAGTTATTCCAAAGAGAGATAAATAAAATTTTCTATTTAAATAGATTCCAAAATAATTTTGTATTCAATGATATATCCCAAAATTATTGTTGAGATGTTCGAAGATATATATGATATTTAATAAGAAAAAATTATAATAATAAAATTTAGGGTTGGGTTTCATGATTTAGTTTCACAATCATACACCCAAAAATGATTCCCTTTAAAGAAGTGTGCATCCATAGAGAGTTCAGTAGGGGTTTAAACTCTCTAAGTAGTATCCCACCTACTCTTCACTTCCATTAATATTTTCATCAACATCACATTATTCATTAGAAAATACAACATCAACCTCAAGAAATTGCAGAGTTCCCCTAATCAATCGCCTCTAATTCACCTAAATAGTTAGTCTCAAACCAACTAGATCTTTTGTAGAACCTGACTTCCCTATAGTAATGAAAACATTATCCAATTAGCATATACCCTTCCATGCCACCCTACTCACTAGTCTAAAATCAATCCTCAACATATATAAACATCCTAAAATTATATTTTCAGGATATCATAGATTATAAAACTAGTATACCCATACATTAATTACGAGTAATCATATCCTTACATATTCCTCCACTAGTTTTATAGTCTCACTAGTTTAGAAAATTATGAAATCAGCATTTTTTTCCATAAGAACGCTAGATTTAGAGCTGTTATGTTTCAAGGGTAAATTTATCTTCCATAGACCCTAATAATGGCATAGATTCTTGCCCATACATGTAGATTTATCTTCATCTAGTTACCAACACAACCCAACAATTCATACATCCATTCCACTACTTATTCTCATAAAATCTAGTAATCATTAGTATGATAAACCACAATTCCTCATAAATAGAAATGTTCGCTCTTGATTGTTAAAACTGAAAACCCACAATCAAGATTGTAAACCCAAAATTGAGAAAAAATCTAGCGAAATGTTGATTTAAAATACTCATTTAAGTGTCATTCTACTACCATCTATTAGTTTTTAAGACCTATCACATCGTTTAATAACCATTGGAATCATTTCATCAATAACTATAGCTATAATTTTTTCTTTGACATCAAAATTTCAAAACCAGAAAAAAAAATCACAGCATAATCCCTTATTTCCAACAATAAAAATTAAATTAATCCCATTTCAACATCCATGAAAAAACTGATAAACAAAATTAACTTATAAAAAAACAAAAAATTATCGCAATTAAGAAAAATATTATTTCTATTATATAGTTCCTGCAAAAATATAAACAATATTTTAACACTAATTAGATGAATAAGGCATTATAAAAAAATTTAAGGTTGTAACATGCAATGAATCAATACTCCCATTCTCAATAAATCAAATTTCAATTACCTATGCCTATATAAATTACTATTAAAATTTTATAGGAAATAAAAGTTAGCAATAAAAAAATCAACATCCATGATAATAAATCGCCATTAACAGTTCACTCTTCCCTTAAAAACTATTAAAAAATATAAATAAAATCAACCTTAACTTAATAAAAATTAATAAAAAAATCCTTATTCTATACACTATTTTTCCACCATCAACCACTAACCAAAAAATTGAATACCTGCAAACCAACTAGTACTATCTAGTTCAAAGTAAAACACATCTCCTAAAATTTATTGAAGAAAATTATTTAATAAAATCTTTATAATTAAAACTATTAAAACTTTAATTTTCAATTGAAATTATCTCTAATGTACATAATCACTCTTGAGACATGTTTGTCTAAAGATATTTCATTATCATCTTCAACGTAAAAAAGAGTATATATATTGATAAAACTATAATATATATAGTAAATAAAATCTAATGGGATGCTAATGTAATTCCCCCCACCCATATTTCCCATAAGTTTTAATAAAATACATGATATTGATTAATGTTATTATTCTAAATTACAATATCATCTTTAAATGTTTTTGCTATTGAAATAACTCATCTACACAAATTTCATCATGTGTATTATGCCTCAAAAAAAATTATTTCTAACGAAATGATCCTTTAATTATTCATTGTAAATATTTAGAACACTTTTCTTCAACAAAAAAACAATTATTTCTTTAAATTACACAAATTAAAAAAACAATATCACAATGACATAAGATCTTGATCTATAATTTTAAGTAACTGATCTCAAAAGTTTTACACCATAGATAAATATCTAATAGAATCGTCCTTTACATCCCCATAAAATTGTTTCTTACTGTAAATAATGTTTTTTTCTAGAAATATTAGATCAATAGCAACTTTAAGTGTAATTTATTTCACTTAAATCATTAAATCTTCAAACACCTTCCCATGAAGCTCTTCAAAAGAAAAAATTAACTATCTTATTTTTCAGAACCTTTAATTTCCATCACCTCCCATTGAATAGTTTTATTATATTAATTGAATTTATATAAGATTTTTTACCAAATTCATAAAATAATAAAGAATTATAAATTATATAAATCATTAAAATAATATCCTTTAATGTCTAACATCGCAAATTCATTTTGTTCATAAATATTGAAAATTTCGAAAAATGCATATCATAACTCTATTTATTACCTTATTATAGATCTAATATTTTCAATGTAACTTTTTAACTGATTTACTAATAATGGTTTCAGTTTTAAACCCTTCACATATGTTGTTTGGATATCCCATCAATGTGGTGTGATGAAAGAATGTATTAATATTTTTCACATTTTAAAAAAATCTTGTATATATAATATAATTTTTTAGTTCATGTATATAATTATTTAAGTTATGATATCTAAATTTTGTATAAAATGAGATATGATTTTTATAATGTAGTCTTATTTGGACACTATGATGTTTAAACCTCATGTTAGATCCATTGTTATAATGTTTCCCTCTTATTTAATCAATGTACTATTTAAGATAAACCAAATAATCTTCAAGTAACCTAATAAGCCAAAAATATGATGTTTCATCGAAATTTATAAAGTCGAGAAAAATCTCTTCCACCTTGACATAAATGTTTTCCACAACATTCATGAATCTTATGATAACATACATTTTTTATGACATAGATCCAGAGTAAAATCAATAATAATTGAAATATATTATAATATCTTGATTTTATTCATTATTTTTTCTTTGATCACATTCCCCAACAATAGTATCAATTTATTATGAATTTTTTTATAAGATAATGATTTTAATCATCTTTATCAATCCCATGACTAAACATATCTTGTATAATTATATAAAATTCAACAAGGAATTCAATATGTTTATAACAAAATATCTTTCTCATAAATATTATCATTTTTTCCTAGAAAAGGATGGTTATTTTGTGACAGTATCTTCACAACTACAATAATTTGAGTAAGTACCATCGTACAAAGAACTATTTCTTTCTCATTTAAATATTCATTACATTTATCAATTTTTTATTTCATTTTCAATCCATTCTTTAGTTCAACCCATCTCACAACATTATAAATGTGTTTGATTTTTCTCTCATTAACATTAATATTTGTTGAATGGTTATTCAAATAATTACCTCGTACATTGATAAAATCACTTTCCATCAACATGGAAATAAATAATTGACAACAAAAAATACTTTATACAATACTTTAGAATGTAAAATCCACATTCCTTCATTTTTCTCACAAATAAAGAGGTGAAAATATATTAGAAGTAAAATTTATTCCTTGATTAACTTCTATAGGTAATGTGTTATTTTCTTATAATTTATTAATCAAATCATGTCATACCAATAAAATAAATCAAAACATCATATCCAAGATCATGAATCATAATAATATTATATCCATTATCATCATTACGATTCTCATTTGTTACTCCTTTTTCAAATACCTACACTAATTTTTCATTTATCAACTAAAACTTTTCAATCACTAGTTTCTCTATAGATTTTTCATTCCCACTAAAAATCATTTCATCCATGGATTTCTCATCGATTTATCTCATTGAACCCTCATTTTCAATTTTTGACACAAATAGCTTAGAAATTAAACTCGTAATTGATTTTTTCCAATTTATTCATTTTTTCTTGATTTTTATATTTAGAGATATTCTTTTTTAAACTCTCTTCTTTACAGTACCTATAATATTATAAACTATAATTTAAAAAATTACATTTCATTCATAAAAATGACATATTTAGAGTAATCAGTCAATTTTCACAAATAAAAAACAATATATTCCAACTAAGTATTTTTTACTCAATTTAATATTCTATAATTATAGTAAATATTTATATAAAAAATGTAATGTAAGATTGAAAAATAAAATAAAATATTTAAGACAAAAAATTAGAATTATATAAACATAGATGTTTATCATCTAAATGTGAAAATTTTTACACAATTATCTCAAAGTGAAAAAAAATTAACAATAAATCATTAAATTTTAAATAAAATGAAAAAAAATTATTATATGTGGATTTTATTAATAAAATAATCAATAAAATCCATAAATTAGTTAATTATAAAAGTTAATGCAATAAAAATGTGATATTAATTATCTATGGGTGAATCAAAATTCAGAGGGATGAATTATGTATGAGTCCATGATTCTTATTTTTTTCTTCAATATTACACATTAATCCATTATATCATAATTATATAATATTTAATATAACCAGCCATTTTCATCATCGAATAAATATTCCAATTAAATTTTTTTTATCGTGAAAATTTCACTAAACAAAATAAAATAATGATTCTAAATCAACCAAAACATTTAACACCAAAAATTAGACAAAAATAAACTTAAAATTTTATCAACTAACATTAAAATTTTAAACATTAATATTTAAAAATATCAAAAATAATAATAAAACATTAAATTTAAATGTAAATTAAAATCAAAATTTATCAAAGCAAATTTTGATCAATCAAACAATGAATTCGATCCCTAAGTCATATAATTATAAAAATAAATGAAATAAAAATATGTGACTATTTACAAGTGGAAGAATTAAATATTGGGCAGATGAAATTCCTACAATTAAAATCAAATAATATCTATAATATTATATAAATATATTAAAAAAATAAAAAATATCACCAATAATAATAAATAAATAAATTTATAAAAAAATGAATAAAATAAAAAAATGAATCACCATAGTAGGGGAGTAAAAAATTAAATTGATTAGGGAAATAACTATTTCATGGGAACCATACCTACTTAGGATGGAAATATAATGAGGTAATAGGGGCGGTAGTGGTTGAGTCATATTAGAGGGAATTTGGTAGCAGTATAAAAATCAACTTCATATTTTAGTAGTGGGAGAGAATGGGTTATAGGATATAAGGGAGATAAACAGTGATAGGGGATGGTTTAGGAAAATGGTGATCAGACTGACTGACCATTGCTAGGAAGTAGTAATGTTAGAGACAACTTGAGTCTATTGACTAGGGTTGTGTGATAGGAGGTGTGAGGGAGATGAAATGAAATTGGTTGAGCAATGTCTACCAGATGTTTCCCCCATCAATTTTTTGTCCAAGACCCAGGGATATCCAAGATCATCCTTGGTCTATCCCGAATAAATTTCTCCAATTCTTATAAATATAATATAAGGATGGATATTGAGAATAATTTTGGATCACAAACTCTATGATTCGGTAAGAGTTGTTTTTTCTTCCATTTTTAGTTCATATGTTATGATCCACTTCTAATTTGTTTTCATTTCAATGGCACAAACCATTCTCTTATAACATTTTTCTTGATATAAATATTATTAATTAAAAAATTAATAGCATAAGGACTTTGTTTATATTTATCATGTAGATCAAATAAGTCATGGGGAAAAAACATCTCCCAGTTGATATTTATGATCATAGAATTTTGTTCTTAGAGATTTTTATATTTCAATATAGCCTAGATTAT
Source organism: Viscum album (assembly GCA_963277665.1). Lineage (NCBI taxonomy): Eukaryota > Viridiplantae > Streptophyta > Magnoliopsida > Santalales > Viscaceae > Viscum > Viscum album. Next base: position 1,792,555,080 of record OY728146.1, read on the forward strand.
CCTAAAAAATTTGATCCAAGGTGAAGCAGTATTAGGTTTTACAACATGTAGATTCATCATATAAAAAATTAACGATTTCTAATCAAGATTCCATAATTTTTTATTTATTCATGCAGTACATTTTTCAATAATAAAATTATTTTAAATCTATTTTTGATATTAAATAATTTGTTTTACATCTGAATAAGATTTGTAACAGTTGTGTTATGATAATTTGGATCAGATAGATTGTATATATTTTTTTCAAACTATCCTGAAAAATAAAAATCAAAAATATATTATTTTAAAGGGTTTATACTTAAAAAATTATTTCTTTAATTCTCCCCCTCCTGAATATTATTTAATAATATGATATTTTTTTAGGGAAGGTCCTTATATTTTCATTATACAAATGTATAGTATAGATGACTAATTATTGATAACAATCTTCTTGTAATAAATCCCGTAGGATTAAATTAGTTTCTTCCACCAGTTTCTGATGATAATTATTATGATAATTTGTTTGAGAAAATTATGATGTATGTTGTATACACTAAAGTTAATAAATATTTGTTTTTATATATTGAATATAAACATACATATATAACTCTTTCAAATTTTACTCGTCGTGAGAGAGTTAATATTTATATGAATTACTTGGTTTTGAATACAGTACTATGTATAGTAATAATAAATAGAAATAGTTTCCATTCTAATTAAATATTCAAGAAGCGTGTAGTAATATGCATTTTGGAACAAATAATGTTTCTGGGAACCAAAATAGCTAAGTATTGAATATCAATTCTTTTATTTTCAAATAGGATAACCTATTCATTAAATGTATCAATGTTTAATTAATATTGGGAATAGTGTATAGTAATTGGGAGAGACTAATATTATAGACAATAAAATGGATGAAAAAGTTATAGATAATATTCCTAGAGAATAAGAATATAAAAGATTATCATTAGTAGACACAAATTATATTAGTAATTTAAAAGCTATTTAGTTTATTATAAAATTGATTTAACATAAAATTTTACTTAAAAATGATTAATGTAAGGATATAAATAAAAAGAATATAGTATCATTTAGTACAATAATTAAAAACATTTTAGATGAAAGTGATGTTCAACCCAGGGAAGGTGAATTTACACAAGATGAAAGGAATTGAATGATTTATAATTTTATGAATGAATGAAACAAAGGAATGTTAAACTATAATTTATTAGGTTAAATAATTAAAATGATTCAATAAGTTAAAATAAATTTAAATGAAATAATGTCCTATAGGTTGTTTAAACATGTAGTGATAGTCACGATTTTTCTTTTGAAAGTAGTTTAGATATTCATTATGGAAGACATAAATTTAGATTAATATAAAATAGAAATATATAAGATAAGATGTTATTTTTGGATAAGTTCATTCATGATATAACTTCAAAATCCTTAAATTTTGCTAACTATAATAATGTCGATTATGGATCACCATAAATGGATGTGATGGATGAATATGTGCGTAAATTAAAAATTCTCTATATAATATTAGATTTGAAATAAAAAAATGCCAAAGTATAGAAAACAATAGTTAATGAACGTAGATTTAAATAATATCTAAACTAAATACTAAAGGTACTAATTATATTCCAATTAATAATTATAAAGAAGTTATAAAACCTAAGTTAGAAATAGAAATCCTAATAAATGACATACCCAACTTCATGTTAGAGAGTTACAATCTTGAGAAAATTATTGATTAATATAAACCATTAAATCATTTTTTTAGAGTGGAATTTTTGACCTTATGTGGATGAAAATTTCAATAAAATTATTTAATTCCAATAAGTTCACATTTTCACTAATTTATAAATTAGAGGACATTGAATAAACCTATTCTCTGTGAAAAAGACTAAATATTTCAATACATAAAAGTATTTAGTAATACATCATTCCATTATCTAGGATAAAAAATCTATAATATCATAAGTTGCATACCACCATACACCCACTTATGTGAAATGGAATTTGAATGGAGGGACTTTAAGTGAACATGTAATTATCATTTATACCTATTAATAGAAAAATAGCCTCATTATCTATGAAATTGACAAACATAATCTCTTATAATGGGAAAACATCATTCAACTATAAAGACCAACAATCATAGTAAAGTAAACCCATAGTTTTGATGTACAGTTATGAAAATGATTTTGACACTCATGGATTAAAAAAAGTAAAATAAATTATAGTTCACATACATGTTGAAGATTTATTTGGATCGAATTTCATATTTTCAGGATGTAATGATGGTATCTCTATCAAAATAATGCAAGAAATTTTCCCAAATTCTTTCCCACTTTATTAAAGGGAAACATGGTAACTTTATGAAAAAATATGAAAAGTAATAACTAGGTATTGAAAACTAAGAAACATTCATATATAATTAAATAACATTGGTGATTAATTTTGACTAGAAGGTGAAAGATTCTAAGAGTAGGTAACATGAAAGGTAGGGATAAATTGAATATAGAGAAGGGGTGATTGTAAAAAAATTAATGGGAGGTCAAAAAGAAAAAACCTGGGATGGAATAGCATTGAAGTGGTGAGTAATAATAGGTGAAGATGAATGGAGAATTGAAGAAACAAAATACGGCCAGTGATTAATGGCATAGAATAAAAATCATTGGTTGGAATTGGTGGTGATGAATTGAATATAGACAAGCCAAAAAATGATTTATGTTTGTTGTTTTATGGTTTTTTGGGTGTCAGTTGGGGGAGGTAGCATGGAAATCAAAATTGGAGGTAGGGGATATGTTCAATAGAAATAAATTTATATAATAAAAGAATATTTTTTATTTAAAAATACAATAAATAATTATAGATTAAGGAAAAATTTACTTCAAGAAAATAACTATACTTTATAAACATTCATTTTTTAAATTGTATTTAGAATTGATATTGATTATGAATAATTTATCAATAATTTAATATAATATATATTTATTTCATAAAATACTATAATATTATTAATATTATAATTCAATGTATAAACAATGCATTTTTTCGAAAAATAAAATATTTTTTCAGCCCTATAAAATTAATAGATAAAAATTGAATAATTTTAAAAATATTTATAGTTACTATATAATTTATTTAAATATATATTTTAATGGTAAATTTTTTTCGTAATAGTAAATTATAATTATATATTTATTTTTTGGTAAAAAAATTGTTGGTATTAACATAATAAAATATTGGATTTAACTATTGGTAAAATATGTTTTTGTATTGAATGATTAATATCGATGGATATATCGGATGGTAAAAAAATGTCGATACATAAAAATAATACTTTCCAAACCTAATATCTATTGGAATTACTTTTTTACCAATTAATATATAATCTATCACTAAATTTATATTGTTAAAAGTCCTATATATTTTTTTGATCCCAGAAGGCGTGTGATATTTAACTCAACACAAAAACCAAGACACTTTAAAAAGGGAACAACATAGCATGTGTCCCTCGGGACTACAAAGTGTGTAGTTTGGAATTTTTTTGAACCTCTAGGAATTTATTATTTCTTCAGCCGTATGTGTCCATATTCTTCATGATTACTTAAAATCTCACTATAACACAATGATTTTTGGATGACCAACCTCAATGGGTGCACAAGAGTAAGTTATCGACCATTATTTATCATATATTCGACCATAGTTTCAATCCCAATCTACCACATGGATTAACCCATGAGTTTACCATCACAAAAACCTCAATTGGGTTGCCTTTATCACTAGTGGTGGATTCTGGCCACCTTTCATTTGGGGAAGAAACTCTCATCCCACTGTCCTACTACTATAACAACAAACCATGAAAAGTTAATCACGATTCATTAACAATCCACAATTATCAACATAGTACCTTGATCATTTGATAAATCCAGATAACATGCCTACGGTAATGATCCATTATGACAAATAACGATCATGCAATGATCTGTTTCCTGGTATTTTTAAAATTATCAGTCAAAGAAATACCAATGATGATCATTCAAAGGACATTGCGAGAAAGTCACAAATCATAAATGTGTGGAACAAACCTCAACATTTTTTTGGGTCATCTTCAAGTCATTGATGGGGAGAAACATTAAATAAAGTGACTAATAAACAAATATCATTAAAATAATAATCTAGAGATAAAAATACATCCACCATTAAACAATATTCGACCCGCGAATCTGTTTTCAAGAGGATTGATTCGTGTTTTACATGGGATAACAAAATATAACACTAATACAACATAATAAAATTCCCTACCTTGATTTTTCATTGATCATTAATGAATTATAATTCTAATTTTTTTCATTGGTGAGATCTATAAGCTCATTCAGTGACAACGATCTTCGTGTTACTATGATTATCGATCATGATGTTGCGATCATCCACCAATTCACTCGCCACCGGATCTATTCATCATATCATTCTCTAGGGTTATGAAGATAACCCTAGAGAATCTTATATAACAAGGTTATGTATAGTAAACTAGTTCTAGTGATTAATTAAACAAATAAGTTAATTAATTAATTTATTTATTTATAAATCCAACCACAATAACACTTAAACCAAATATCCAACTTGCACAAATACTTTGTCATACCTTGGATAAATCCTATATTTTTTCTATAATGGGAGCCTAATAATTATTATATGAGACACTATTAGGAAGTTATTACATTATTTATAATCTAAATGAATGTGGAATAATATATTTTATATTCTTAATATTACGGCACTAAGGCTCTCTAAGCCCTGGAATTAAACACCGACACAACGCCTAGCATCAAAAATATTCATTTAAATATTCTAATATATTAAAAGAAAAAATCATATTTATTATAAATAAATTCAATTTCATCAATAATTTGATCAAAAATTATGGATTCTCATTGGTCCTAGTAAATTAGAATTAGTGATGTCTATGATGCTTCCTCCAAATAAATTTGAAATAAGTAGTTTCCTTGGACTTACTGGACATTATCATCTTTTCATTTTGTATTTCTCAAATATTACTACTATGATGAAATAATTTTAAAATAAAGAGTCTCAATCCATATGGATGGACCAATTTAAATTAATCATTCAAGTGATAAATAAGTGATCTATGACAACTCTAGTACTCATACTTCCACAACCAAGTGAGGGGTTTGAGGTATATTCTGATGCATCATTAGTTATCATTGGTTTTACCCTCGGTAAATATCAATAGGTTGTGGGATTTGGTTCTAGATAGTTCTTTATATATAAAATAAAAGTACCTACACATGATTTTGAATTTTTAATTATTATTCATTCTCTAAAGTGTTGGACACATTGTCTATATAGTGAGAAATTTTTTGTATTATCTAATAAAATAAAGTGTATATTTATATATAGGTATTTTAATTTGAGATAGTTTCATTAGGTCTAATAACACAAATATTTTGATTTTGACATTGATTTATATCTTGAATATGGAAATGTCATTTTTAATGCCCTTTTATTGAATGTACTCCATCAATGGGTGCTCAGTACAAAAGAGAAATGGAGGTTAATGTGACTATTAGTTGAATTCCAATTGGATATAGTGCATAATTGGTGTGGGATATATATATATATATATATATATAATATTAACCTTACATCATATATTATAATTCATGTTAAGGGATCTAAAATCTATAACCATGGTCATAGCTTTATTCAAGATAAACTTGATGGTGGGGATATCATTAATAACTAGTTCAAAAAAATATTCTATCTTATATATACATGGGAGACTTTCTATCCCTAGAATTATGATATATGAAATAATAAAAGACTATTATATATTGATATGGGTCATAGATCCTTGAATCATAAATATGTATTGTAATTTTCATCACTAGCTCTGGTGGTTTGGCATAAAAATGATATTATATGGTTCATCGTTGGATGATTCACCAGTAAATAGATGAAAGCATAGAAAAAAATACACATATGGGTTATCAATTCAATTACTTTATATTTATATAAATGGGATAAAAGCACTATGGATCTTATTAATAGACTATTGAAAATCTATAGAGGTTGAGATAAATTTTGGGTGATCATGGATCATTTGACTAATAAATATTTCTTGTTTGTCTAAGAATGCTCTTATATTGATGATGTGGGTAGGTTATATATCAATGATATTGTAATGTTTGACAATATTCTAGCTTGTATTATCTTTGGTAAGGACATATGGTTCACATATCAATTATGGAAAGGGTCATAATGGGAATTAGGCACACGGGAAAAATTGAGTATCATGTTTCATCATTAGACTTTCATCCCTAGTCTAATGACTAGTCTTAGTGAACCATTCATATTTCAAAATATTTTATTTATCCTTGTATTATTAACTTTAGTGGATAATGGGAGGATCAAATTTCTGTGGTTATATTCCCCTATAACATTATATTATAGTAATCAATTTCGACGGATCAATTAAAATTAATGTATGGATGATTTTTTTATTATCCTCTCAAATATATAAAAACCCAAAAAACATTAGTGGTCAGGACTAGTATCGTTTAGGATAAGATAAAGACGGTGAAATTGATTCATAAATGTCTTATAACCTTTCAAATTTAAAAAAATTTATTTTGTAGATTATAAATTGTGGAAATTTAAGTTTAATGTTTATTATTGGGTCTTTCATTGTTTTTATATAATTTTATATCACTAAGGAAGCGTGTGTAGGATAAAGAAATGTGATGTTTGTTGAACATTTTTAGATTTCTGGGATGAGTTAGACAAATAGTTTACTTGAAATATTTACCTCTAAAATTTAACACCATGTATAACACCCTTCACATTTCTCAATTAAGGAATTATTTACCTGACATTATGCACGATATTCAATGTGATCATATTGAGATATAATTATTACATCCAATATAGTGAATCCTATCTATATCATCGATTAGAGTAAGAAATTATTATTTTTAATAGTGATAACTCTTCTAAAATTTGAGGGAATCACAGAAATATCTTTTAAAAAAATTATCAATGGGAATAAAAAATCAATATTCAATGGTTGAACGTGTTCCCTCAAGAATCTAATTGAAGCTTCTTAGGGGTAGAGGGAAATTATTGGACAGGTTGTAAAGATCATAACCTCAATGTGTTGTTATTCATTTTTAATTATAATATTTCCATCTCTTTTGTGGTATTTTTTAATGTTTATAAGGATTTATGTGAGTTTGGAAGGAGGAGGAATGAATAAGGGGTGTTTCCTAGGTATTAGTATGGTACTGAGTACTGAGTGGATTCCCAATATATGTAGAGCGATTGTTAGCACTAATTATCACCTGGTGGAGTTATATCAAGCACTCAATGAACTGTAAAAAAATTCAAAATGTCGTGGTTTAATATTATCACTTATTCATTTAACCCCTAAAATCATTATAATTCAATATTTGTCTCTCATTTTTTATCTTGAACCTCTATAAAGTAATAATCTCCCTCTCTTCCATCCTTGATGAGTCATCCTTCATTATTAATTAAATTTTCTACTATTTGGGTGTTGGATATAAATTTTGGTGAGGTAATTCCAAGAACCTCCTATAATCATTATTCTTTATATTTTATCCAAAGAAATATGTTAAATCCTTTATTTTTATAAACCATTTCTTTTAAATTATGACAATTCCATCTGATTCCTTATATTATTGCTGTTATAGAAGTTGGTCCTTATAAAAGGTAAGGTAACAAAAAAATTTATTTTTGGCTCTCCTTTTAATTTATATGAGTGTTTTAAATACCTAAAATATTTTTTATTATATTATTATGTTGGATTTAGTGATGGAGTACTGTCATCCTATTGAATTTAAAGGAACCTTTTACTTTTATTTTGTTTTTTAAACCCCTTAATCATCTCAAACTCATAGTGTTTTTATTTAAAAAAGGCATCCATTTGACTAAACATAATTATAATGTAGTTTTCTAAACTAATAAATTTTTATTTAAATAACTTATAAATAGAAATAAATTTATTAAATGATTGTATTTATATTTCTTATGTTAGTGTGGTAGGTTTACAATCTTATGAATTATATTTTGGTCATACTATAGTTTAAAATGTTTATTATTTTTTCATGTTTATTGGAATGTGGAAAAGGTATATTAATATTTTATGAAACTATACACTATTTTTTAAATTGTGTTTATAGTTTTTTAATGCATGTCGCATTGGATAAGCATTTCATATGAACCGTTATTTTTATCTTTCAAATATATTGGCTATTTTGGTGTATATATACTATGTTATCTATTATTTAACTAGTACCCACATATTGATGAACAACTGGGTTGTATATAATGGGGTCTCAACACTGTGAATTCTAATACCTTTTTCCCTATTCCTGATGGGATGGTATGCATGATTTCCCAAAGTATACAAAAATAATTTTCCATCAATGCAATTGTGGCACCCATAGACTCAGTGGTATATAATTTTTTTAGTTGTCTTTTATTTCATTATTTTATTTTTTGGTTTTTGGTGCTTATAATTTTGGTTTTTGGAAAAAAAGACCATAGAATACAACTTTCCTAAACGTGTAGTAAACTATGTGAGGGTGTGTTTTTTAGGCTAGTTAGTTGTTGTATGGCTTTTGAGACCATGTGAGGCTTAGTTGTGAGTAAGTGGCCATAATTTTTGAGAGATAGTAGAACTCACTTGGTTGGTGCATGGTTTTATAATTATGCATCCAAACCATGAATGTTTCCCATGCCATTAAAAATTTTCCATTTAACCAATATTCACTTACAATATTTTAATCCTTTCATCCCATTTTGAATCATATTTTGTGAAAAGCATATTACCGAAAATTAGAACCTTGTTTCTATTCATTTTGGATGTATTATCCTTGTATCCATTGTGTTTTTTCTATTTCCCCAACCCCAATTACCCATATCTGGTCAATTATTATATTAAATTTGAACAATTATAAGAAATTCATATCCTGAAGGGACAAATAGTTTAGTAGTTTTGGAATGCCATATACATACATAAGTTCAACACTCTAACTATAAATGAAATGCAATATAGTAGATCCATTAATAACTCCCACAACACCAAAATCATCTCTACAATTCATTCATAATACACTTATTCAAATTGTAGGGAAATTTAAAAAATAATGAGAATAAGAGGGAGTGAGGGTGGGTTTTATAGTGGAGGATAGGGGTGATTTTTTAACATCTTATTCGTTATTTTATTATTTTGCTCAAGAAAACCAATAGTGTTGATTATCAGGACCAAAAATAAAAATAAGAGCATGTGAGTTCAAACCAAGTGTTCTAAAATCCTATATACATCACCTATGACTCTGTAAATCATGTATTTAGCATTTATCATAAATTTTCATATTTTACTATTCACTAAAATTTAAGTATTTTAGAAAAAATATATAAAATCACTTTAACAATTTTTTTAACATGTAGAATTAAAAATATGGACTCCATTTTATTGATATAATTTTTTATATATGGGAAATTTAATTTGTAAATTAAATTATTATTTACTTGAAAAATATAAGTTTTAAATTTTAAAGAAATTTTGTAATAATTCCAAAAATTAACTGAGGTCTATCGTAAAATTATACTAAAATTATAGGACAAAAAATATTTACTTATGAATACAATTAATGAAAATTAAATTTCTTGGAAATAAATTTATTAATTTAAAATTTTAATTAAATATTTGTTACTCCCAAAAATATAAACAATAAATTATTAATTTTAAAAAATATTCCCTCTCATTTCTAAGGTTCTTAATTTTTATTTCAACTTTCATAGGTGAGGTTAAACTTTATAAGGGTCATATTACTATTCACAAGGGTACATTATTATTCATAAGGGTCAAGTTACTATTCACTAAAAATGTAAGGTGATCCTATTAGACTGAAAATTTCTTACTGATCACCACCGTGTATTTCTGTTTTCTAAAATTCAAAACATATAAGTGGAAAATTTATGTCTAATGGATAGGTTATAACTATCTTTTGTAATAAAAAAAGCATTTTTTTGTAGAGACTCAGTGTTTCATGAATTCTATATTAAATTTATTTGTAATTCCTTGGGGTGATATATTCTTCCCCCTTACAAAAAACTATCCTAAAAATTACCAGAATGTTACCACATAAAACTATTTGGGAAGTTATTCATCATAAGCTCCTCTGGCTCCCATATCGCCACCTAAATTTTATGATTTTTCTAATGTACCTTTACCAGTCAAGTCTTCTGATTCCTCAACACCTATTCTTTAGTTTCTAGAATTCCTATATGCTCTTCCCAATAAGATAAGTCAGGTTCTAACTCTATACCCTTAGAAGTGATTACATGTGCTGGTTCTGGCAGGTACTTCACTAACAAAGAGATGTGGAACATGTAAAGTAATTTAAAAGGCTATGTAGCATTTCCAAAGGATAATCCATAGCTCTAATTCACTCAAGAATTCCAAAAGGTCCAATGTAAGTGGGGCTCAGTTCCCCTTTCTTCCCAAATCATATAACACCTTTCCATGGAGATACTGTTAAGAAAAAATGATCTCCCACTTAAAATTACAAATCCAACCTTTGAATATCAGCATATCTCTTTTTCCTTATTTGAGCTTATATGATATTGGTTTGAATACTCTTTATCTTTTCAGTTGTTTTCTTCACAAGCTATGGGCCTACATGCTTTCTTTCACCGACTTCATCTTAACATATTGGTGTATGATATATCTTTCCAAACAATGCTTCATATGGTTCCATTTGAACACTTGAATGGAAACTATTATTTCAGGAAAACTATACCAAGGGTATCTACTAATCCCAAATACCTTGAAAATAAAGTGATAATAATATCAACATGTCTTATAATGTTTGGATCATCCTTTCTGAATTCCTATCAGTTTTTTGGTGATAATATGTACTCAATCGAATCTCATTGTCCAAAGCATTACGAATAATTTTCCATAATTTTGATGTAAATCATGGATCACAATCAAACACAATTGATAGATTTGATCTATGAGGTCTTACAACTTTATTGACATATAGTCGGGCATGTTGCTCAAGTAAAAAAATTTCCCTTATAGTGAGGAAATGTGTAGATTTCATAAGTCGATCAAAAATTATCCACATTGAATCATTATTCCTTGGAGTTTTGGGTAATACACTGATATAATCCTTGGTGATGTCAACTCATTTCCATGTAGGAATAATTAGAGGTTTCATGAATCCAATAGGATGTTGTCTTTCATCCTTCACCTGTTGACAGACTAAACATCTGGATACATAATCAGCAATTTCCCTCTTTAGGTTATCCCACCAGAAATGTTCTTTCAAATATCTATACATTTTAGTTATACCAGGATGTATAGAGAAATTATAACTATGGTAATCATCCAATAACTTCTTTTTTAGCTCAGCTATAGTAGGAACACAAAGTATCTTCCCAATTTTTAGAATTCCATCCTCATACACAAAGTCCTCCAACTTCCCATCATTCAGAGTAATAATTTTATTTTGAATATTCACATCATCATGCTGAGAAATTTTAATCATTTTTAATAATTATGGGTGGGAAACCAATTGAAAAAGTAGTGTTGTTTCACCTACATTAATAATTCCTATATCCATCCTCTCTAGATCAATGTACAAGTATCCATGTCAAATATCATTTTTATAAACTCTATGATCCTTCCTAATCAATGTATCTTATACGTTATTTTCTTTTCTTAGGTGGTAGTGCATGGAAAATAGTAATCCTTGAGTATCTCGATCCATTTCAATTTCTTCATGTTGAGTTATTTCTGTGATAATATATATTTTAATCACTTAGGATCTCTATATATTATACATCTTTCACCATAGAGATAGTGTCCCCATATCCTCAGAGAAAATATTATAGCTGCTAACTCAAGATTGTGAGTTAGATAGTTCTATTCAAGAATTTTTAACTGCCTTTATACATAGGCAATAACTCTATCATTCTACACAAGAAAACATCCAACTCCTTTATTTGATGCATCACAATTAATCAAAAAACCACCATTACTAAATGGTAAAGTCAAGATAGAAGAATTCAATAATATATTTTGAAATTCATCAAAACATTCTTCACGATATTTTTTCCATAATAACTTAACCCCTTTATGAGTAATCTTGTTCAACAGGTTGGTGAAACATGATAAATTTGAACAGAAAACTGATAATGACCAAATAAATCAATAAAACTACATACCTAGGTTTTGTTTGTTGGTGTAGGCCATTCTTGAACTAACATTGTCATCATAGGATACAATAATAATCTATCCTTAGAGACAATATAACTCAAAAAAAATTATTGAATCCATAATTCACAATTTCTAAAACTCCCGTATAATTCATTTCATCTATGAGTCTTTAGAATAATACGCAAGTAATTCCCATGATATTATTAGGTTTTGAAGTATACCAAGATATCATCAAAAAAATACCAAAACAAATTCTTGAAGATACTTCTTTATAACTCTATTAATTAGATCCATGAAATCATAGGGTTCATCAGTCAGTCCAAAAGCTATTATTGTAAACTTTTAATTACCATACCTAGATTGAAATTCTATTTTTGGAATATCTTCCTTCCTCAAATAAAACTAATGATATCCATATCAAGGACTAATCTTTGAAAAATATTATCCTCCATGAAGTTGATTTAATAAATCATCAACGAGAGGAATATGATACTTTTTCTTTATCATAACATCATTGATCTCCTTGTAGTCAATGCACAGCCTCATATATCTATGCTTCTTATTCATTAAAAGAACATGGGATCTGCATTTAGAAACACTAGGGATAATAAATCCTTTATCACTAAATTCCTCTTGTTGTTTCTTCATTTCTACTAACTCTATAGTCTCCATTCTATAAGGTTTCTTTGATATCGGTATTGAACTGGGAATTAAGTCAATAGTGAACTCAACTTGCCACTTCAGAGGATGCCTATGTAAATCCTAGGGAAACACATAAACATATTCTTGTACAATAGTTTCATCCTAAATTTGAATATTCCATTCCTCACACATAGATATTGGGTTATCATCCTCTACAATAATGGAATTCAGTGGATCTACTAGGGGTCGATCTAGATAAGAATCAGATAATGATGTTTCTTCTCTAAAGATAATGAATTATACACAATTCTCAAATTGTAACCTCATTCAAATTGAAATAGATTTTTTCATCATAATTTGAAATCCAATTCTTACCAAGAATTATATCAAAGTAAATCATAGGTATGTTAACAAGACATAAAACTAAGGCACATTTATGTATCATAAGGGGGAATGATTGACACATATTTATTACTGTGATACTCCTCTTAAGAGTTCTAAAAGACCACTCCTTTATCAAATCAAATTGTAAATGTATAATTTTCTTGGAAAACTTGGAAGATATAAAATAATTTGTCGATCTAGAATCAAATATATCATTGGATATGTTTGAGAAATGATTGAAGTACCTACCACCACATCATTATGAAAATCCACTTCAACAGTTGTGATCGCATAAGCTTATCTCTGCTCCCTTGGCCTTATCTGTGGAATGTTTCCTCGACGCATAGGAAAATCATTTGCATAATGTCTTTTCCCTTTTTAATTGTATCATTTAACATTGGTGCCTTTATTATTTCCATTACAATCAGGGGATTTGTGGCCTTTTTATCCATACTTGTATTAAACACCCATACCCATTAGGCATGTACCACAGTGTTTTTTCCTAAAATTATCACAGTATGGAAAATAAATTATTTTCTTACATATTTACTTTTTTAGATTGTATAACAACCCTCTTCTTATATTTAATTACCTTAATTTCATAATCTTAGAGAATTGTTTTTCTATCTTGATATCACATGAGACTATAGTTTCAAATGATGAGAAACAATGGGAGACTTTTTCCCTTTGTAGGAATAGTTTTAAACCATCAATGAATCAATCAATAATGATTCTTAGATTATGTATGTATTCCTTGGCATGCCTTTCTAACCTTGCGAAGTTAGCTTCAAACTTTACAACATTCTCATCCTCTTTTTTCCTCAGATTCATAAATTTCTTTTCCATATCCTCTCACTGTTCAAGAGGAAAGTATTTTTATATGAAGACTTCATTAAAATACCTCCATTATACATTTTCAATCTTTTTATCCTCCTTTGTGTTTTTAATTAGTGAACACCAATGATCTATTGATAAATGATTAAATTCCATGACAACCTTCTCCCTTTTGTCACATTCAAATGTGAGAAAAATATATTCTTTAATGAACTTATCCACTACTCTTCTATGAATGGGTTTGTAGTACTATTAAATTATGGAAGCTATTGTCTCGTAAAACAGTCTAACACTACTCCTCAACATTGTAGATTCAGATGTTTCATATGGGTAAGGTTATTATTCATAACATGATTCATCTATCCCAGTACGTTTATAAGCTTCTCAGACCCAGTCCCAGCTCTAGTACAACCACCATTATCTTGCATAGGATAAAAATCCCTACATGTTTTATGTGCATTCATAATGCTTGTATTCCTTAAACTATCAGCCATTTCAAAATAATGTAATACACAAAATTAGGTTATGGATCATAATTTATAATGTTAATCTAGAAAAAAAATGGATATTTTATGCATGTTTGATCTCATTATTATAAGAATGTTTACTTTGAAGAAAAAAATTACTTTTAAATCCTTTATAAAGGCATATAAAGAAAATGTAAATTATCCTAAGAATATCCCATATGAGTGTCAAACTAGGTGTGTAGTTGGGCATGTTGTCATGTACCAGGTTACCCTGAGTCAAGCCCGAAATACCTTTTTGGAGTTTTTATGCCTAGGTACATCTGTGACAGAACCACATCCACTTGTAATATCTAGAAAGTTATGTATTTTTAGGAATATCCACATAATTATTCCTTAAAAAAATTCTATAATGTTCTCGTATTCTTATCCTCAAATCCAACCTTAGTGATTTGTTCTCTAATATATGTTTTCTATATATAGTATCTATATTTTATACTAAACATACTCTCATAAAAACTATAACGCCCAGACCCTAATTTCCTAGAGCTGGTGCATTATATTATTACATTAAAATGATGATAAGAAATTTGTATCCAAAAGAACTGAATAGTTTAGCAGTTTTGGAATACCATATACATACATAAGTTCAACATTACAACTTGAAATGAAATACAATATTAGATATCCATTAGTAACTCCCTAACTCTTATATTTTTCCAATAAGTCATTCATAATACATTTATTCACATCCTAGGGAAACATAAAACATATGAAATGGCTGAGTTTAGATTCTTGGTAAGGGTAAATAATATAGTATAAGTAATAATAAACATAAAAACTATTCATAGTGAGAAACTAAAAAACACGTGCCTTTAAAATATACTTGGGCATAATATGGATGAAATGAATGTTGAATAAATAATTCCATAATAAAACATATCCCTAGATATTCTATAAGTAAACTAATAAAATGGACTATAAAATACTAGATTCATAATGATTTAATGCATAATTCTAGACATCATAATCATTTTGACAAGGCCACATGCCATGACTATACATAAATGGGTTAAACCCGAAACTAGTTCCTCTCATGAGATATACTGATGCATCAAGGGGATATAACAGGTGCCACCTATCACATAATAAGTCCAATTCATTCCTCATGTGAATGGGCATAAACATTAATAACATATACATTCATATTGAAACTAACATATGAAAATGTAATTTAATTTCACCAATCATTAAATATAAACACTAACCATTTAGGATAATATGGTGAATGGTATCAAGATAGCACATCCATGGTAAAAATAATCATAAAACATTCATTAAAATATACTAGATGATATCATAAAAGATTCATCCTATTTAATCATAAGAATCAATATATAATAAAATACTCATATAAACCCATCGAGTAATTCCTAAGATAAATGATCTTTTACTTCAAAATTATACTCCTTTTGAAAAAATATTGGCATAAAACCATAATTGAATGAATTTAGTTTCTCCATAATAAAATGGGTGATTTTAGAAAAAAAAAATTTGGTTAAAAATATATTATATAGTGAATTTAAAAATATGTAAGAATTTGAGTAGTTTCTTTGAAATATGCTTCTTTATCGGGACGAATTTTTGAAAGATCCTTTAAAAACATATAATTCCCCATTAAAGAAAGAAGGAATCTATTTTTTACACATATATAGAACATTAAAAAATAATTCATGAGTATTAAATAAGAACAATTAATAATTTAATTGAGTTTTGTAGAGAATAATAGTATCCTAAAAGAAAATGGAGATTCGGGTAGAAAACCTTACTTATGTTCAAATGTATTCTACACTTGACCTGAACATCATGGATAATAAAATTAAATCCATTAATTAATTAATTAAGAACCTTATATAGATATATTTTATTCATTATAGTTTTATTAAATTAATTTATATCCTTTTTGATAAGTAATATGATTGAATTATGCCATTTTAAAGAGTTCATTTCCTTGATTTCATGACTGGTTCACTTGATTATAAGTAATAGAGTTCATTTAAAACAGGTATAATTATACAGAATGATAATTTAATGTTTTTAAATGGGAATAAATATGTGTAAATGTTTATATATATCATTTGGTTATGTATTATGAAGATGTATCATTAGATAATACATTTAGTGATAATGACTTAGATTATTACGGTGGTTATTGATCATAACAAAATCATTTTGTAATATCACTTGATATTATCTAAATATGTTACATAAAAAACACAAAAAATGTTGTAATATTAATTTTCTAATCTTTTTGAACCGTGAGAATTATTTAATTAACAGTCTTGAAATAGAAATTGGACAATTAAACTTCAGCGTCCACGAAGGTTGTAAACCGACACTTCTCATATGATGATTTCGTTTTTAAAATAATAAGAGAGAGAGTAATGAGGTTAATGTTTGTTCTTCAATTAACATTACATAATTATAGTATATAAATGATATTTTAGTTATCAAAATAATTTTGATTGAGTAGGTGGGGACAGAATAACAATGTAAAATAAATTGAAATTAAATTAAAAGTAAAGGAAGATGATTTACCTGTTGAATCCACCTCCTTGAGAACATACATAATGTAACAGATTTTAGTATTTTGGAAATAAAAAGATCTCATTGACATAGGGAGATGATAGGAAATTGTATTTGGACAGAAATTGGACAATCATGATGGCTTAGAGGAGTGAGAAGAAGAGGGAGTGAGGGGTGGGTTTTGCAATTGAGGAGAGGGGTGATTTTTGAATATCTTATTCATTATTTTATTATTTTTCTCAAGAAAACCAATAGTTTTTATTAATGTGACAAAAAATAGTAATAATTTCATGTGAGTTTAAACCAAGTGTTATTACATCTTCCATACATCACCTATGACTCAGTAAATCAGGTATTGAGCATTTATCGTTAAATATCGTATTTTACTATTCACTAAACATTCAAGTATTCTAGAAAAACCTCAAAAATTCACCAGAACTATATTTATATGTGTTGAATTAAAAAATGAACTCCATTTTATCCAAATAATTTTATAAATATGTGAAATTTATTTTTTAAATAAAATCATTATTTACTTGAAAAATAATGATTTTAGATTTAAAACTGATTTTATAATACATTTAGAAATTAACTAACGTATAATAAACTTATCTTAAATTCATAAGAAAAAATTATTTTTTAATAAATTTTTGGAAAATAAATTTTAATTTAATAATAATATTAATTGAAAATTGTAATTAAATATTTATTACTCCCAAAAATATCAACACTTAAATATTAATTTTAAAAATATTCACTCTCATTTATAAGGTGCCAAAATTTTATTCCTACTTACATGGGTGAGGTTACACTTCATAAAGGGTCATATTACTATTCATAAGGGTAAATTACTATTTATAAGTATCATGTTTCTGTTCTCCCAAAATGTAAGTTGATCCTATCAGACACTAAATTTTTTATAGATCACAACTGTGTATTTCTGTTTTCTGAAATTCAAAACACAAAAGAGGAAATATTATGTCTAATGGTTTGGTTATAAATATATTATATAATAATAAAAAATTTCATAGAGATTTAGTATTTCATTCATTCTATAATAAATTTATTTTTAATTCCATGGGGTTCTACATTGTTCCCCCTTACAAAAAATTGCTCCACAAAAATTCTAGAATTTTTCATCATAAAAATATTTGGGTAGTTTTTCATCATAATCTCATTAGGATCCCATGTCACCTTTTAATTTTATTATTTTTTTAATGTATCTTTACTAGCCAAGTCATCTGATTCCCCGACACTTGTTCTTCAGTGTCTAGAATAAGGATTGGCTCTTCGTAATAAGATAACTCAAGTTTGAATTATGTACCTTCTGAAGTGAGTACATGTGTTAGGCCTAGCATGTATTTTCTTGATATAGAATGGCGTAAAACATCATATAATTTATAATCTCTAGGTGGAAATGCCAAATTATTAGTCACAAATCCTATTCTCTCTAGAATTTCAAAATGTCCAATGTACCTGGGGTCAGTTTCCCTTTCTTCCAAAATATTATAACACCCTTCAATAGAGTTACTTTTAAGAAAACATGATCAACCATTTAAAATTAAAAATATTTCCTCTGATTATTATTATAGATATTTTTCTCCTTTGATAGGCTTTGTTATGGTTTTGAATAGTCTCTAACATCGTTGTTGTTTCCTTTACAATCTCTAGGCCTATAATATCTATTTCACCAACTTCAACCCAACATGTCGGTGTACAAAATCGTTATCCATGAAATGCTCCATACGTTTCTATTTCAGTACTTGAATGGAAACTAATATAGTAGTAAAAATCTAACAAGAGAAAATATTGATCCCACATTCCATGAAAATCATGTGAGCATGATCTGAACATGTCTTCTAATGTTTGGATCATCCTTTTTGATTACCTATCAGTTTAAGGGTGATTAGAAGTACTCAATTGAAGCTCAATATCCATATCTTTAGAAGTATTTTCCCAAATTATTATGTATATTCTGGATCATGATCAAACAAAATTGAGATAAGTTCTCCATAAAGACTTACAACATCATTAATTAATAGTCGTACAAGAATATCTAGTAGAAAATCTTTCCTTATAGTGAGGAAATGTGTTGATTTCGTAAGTTGATCAACAATTACCCATATTTAGTCATTCCTCCTTGGAGATTTGTGTAACTTAGTGAAAATATACTTGGTGATGTCATCCCATTTCTAGGTAGAAATAGCTAGAGGTTTCATGACTCCCCTTTTATGTATTCTTTCCGCCTTTAATTATTGACTGACTAAACATCTTATTATATAATAAAAAATTTCACTCTTCATGTTATCTCAGTAGAAATGTTCTTTAAAATATATATATGTTTTAGTGATACCAGGATGTATAATGAAATTAGAATTATGGGAATCATCCAATAACTACCATTTTAGGTTGGGTATAGTGGGAACACAAAGCATCTTCCCAAATTTCAGAATTCCATCCTCATACACGAATTCTGCCAACTTCCCATCATTCGCAGCATTAATTTTATTTTCAAGATTACAATCATCAGGATGAGAATATTTAATCCTTTCTAATAAAGATGGTTGGGTAACCAATTGAAAAAGAAGTGATGTTTCTTTTTCTTCAATAATTCCCATATCCATCCTCGCTAGATCCATTTACATAAGATCCTTATCAATTCTCATTTTTTTAAACACTACGATCCCTCCTTCTCAATGCATTAGCTACCTTATTTTTCTTTTCCTATATGGTAGTGTATTGAAAATCACAATCCCTGAGTAACCCAATTCCTCACCTTTGTCTCAGATTAAGTTCATTCTGTGAGAAGATATATTTTGATCTCTTGTAGTCTTTATATATCTCACATATTCCTACATAGTGATAGTGTCTTCATATCTTCAGAGAAAATATTACATCTTCAAACTCAAGATCATGAGTTGGATTGTTATGTTCCAGAATTTTTAACTACCTCTATGAATAGAAAATAACTTTATCATTCTTCATATGGACACAACCAAGGCCTTTCTTTGATGTATCACTATAAATCACAAATCCATCATTTTTCGATGGTAGAGTCGGGATTAGAAAATTCACTAACATCCTATTCAATTATTCAAAAAATTCTTCATATTATTTTTTCCATACGAACATAACCTCTTTATGTGTAATCTTTGTCAACAGGTTGGCTAAATGAGTGAAGTTCGAAATGAAACACTGATAATAACTTGATAAACCAATAAAACTATATACCTTGATTAGGTTTATTGATGTAGGAAATTATTGAACATCCATTTTCTTTATAGGATTTATTAAAATACCATCCTTACAAAAAATATGACCAAGAAAAAAACTTCTTGAAGACAAAATCCAGACTTTCTAATCATCCCATATAATTAGTTTCTTTTATGAGTCTTCTTAATAATGCGTAAGTGATTCTCATAATCATAGTAGATTTGGATTACACCAATATATAATCAATAAATACCACAAAAATTTAATCAAGGTACCCCTTTAAAACCTTTTTCATTAGATCCATGAAACATAGGGTACATTAGTTAGTTCAAAATGTATTACTGTAAACTCATAATTCCCATAACTAGTTCAAAATGTTGTTTTTAGAATATCTTCTTTCCTCACATGCAACTAATGATGTTCAGATCGAAGGTAAGTCTTTAGAAAATGTTGGGCTCTACGAAGATGATATAATAAATCATCAATACAAGGAAGAGGATACTTGTTCCATACCGTAATACCATTTTTCTCCTTGTAGTCAATACAAAGTCTCATAGATCCATCGTTCTTCTTCACAAAAAGAACAGGGGATCCCCATAGATAAACAATAGAGTCAATAAATCCTTTATTACTCAATACCTAAAGTTATTTCTTCATTTATACTTACTCTATAGTGTAAATTATATAATAATCCTTTGATATAGGTCTTGAACCAGGAATTAAGTCAATAGTGAAATCTACTTCCTGCTCTGAAGTATTCCCAAGTAAATCCTTTGGAAACACATCAACATATTATTTCACTATACGTACATCCTCAATATTAATATTACTTTACTCACAGATAGATATTGAGTTCTCATTCACCTTAATAATTTCATTTAGTTGAACTATTGTGGGTGGATCTATATAAGAATCTGATGATTATGTTTCTCCTCTAAGGATAAGGGATTCTACACCGGTCTCAAAAAATCTAACCAATTTCATCTTGCAATATATTTTCACATCATAATTTTAAATCCATTCTATATTGAGAATTTTATCAAATTAAATCATCGTTATGATAAAAATATCAGAAACTAAATCACATTTATTTTTTATAAGGGGGTTGATTGACACATCTTTATTGCTATGATACTTTCCTTTGGAGTTTTGACGAACAACTCAATTAATAAATAAAATTGGAAATGTATAATTTTAACAGAAAACATGTAATATATAAAATAATGATATGATATAGAATCAAATAAATCATTGGATAATTTTGAGGAAATAATTTAATAACCAACCACTATATCATTAAGAACATAAACCTCGGCCGTTGGGATCACGTAATCTTCACCTTTCTCTCATGGCCTTTCTAGGGAAAGTTTTCTTGATTCTTAAGACAATAATTTTTGTAATGTCCCATATGTTTGAAATTGTAGCATTGAACCTTGGTTGATTCTTTCTTTCCATTAAAATCCTAGGATTAGTGACCTTTTCCTCTTCATTTGTAAAAAACACCCATACCCATCATGTAAGTTCGGGGGTGTCACTTCCCGAAATTGTCACAGGATAGAAAATCAATTCTTCTTCTCATCCCATTTTCCTTCATTCCTTTTCCAAACTGTTAATCAGTCCTATTATTCTCTTAAATTACCTAAATGTCATATGACATAGAGAATTTATTTTTGGTATTGATAATACATGAGACTATATCTTTATATGATGAGAAACTTTGGGAGATTAGTTCCCTTCGGATGAATGGTTTTAAACCATCAAAGAATAGATCAATATTTCTCCATCGATTACATATTTAGTCTAAAACATTCCTTTCAAACCTTTTGAAGTTAACTTCATACTTTAAAACATTATCATCCTTTTCTTTCTTCAGATTTATAAATTGCCTTTCAATATTCGCTCGTTGTTCACGAGAAAATTATCTTTCCAAGAAGATTTCCTTAAAACCCCTCTGTTTCATAATTTCAATATCTTCCTACTCAATTGGGTTTTGAATTAGTTACCACCATTTATTATCATCTCCTGAGAAATGATAAACTATGATGACAACCTTCTCCCTTTATTTTCTTCCCAAGGAGAGAAGTATCTTCACTAAGAAAAATATCCACTACTTTGCTATAAATCGGTTTATAGTCTTGTTAAATGATAGCGGGTGTGTTCATATAAAGCAACTTAACATTGATCCTACACATTATGAATTAGGATGATCCATATGGGTATGGTTATTTCTCGCAAACTGAGTTAGCTTTCCCAGTATAGTTATAAGCTACTCAGCACTAGTCACATCTCCAGCACCAGTGTCAATATCTTTCAAAGGAGGACAATCCCTACATGGGATATGTTTATTCATAAATTTTCTATTCTTTCCACTAAGATCCATTTCTAAATAATTGAATACAATAAATTATGTTATGAATCATAAATTATAATTTCAATCTTGTAAAACACTTAACATAATTAAATATATAATGCATATCTAATTGCATAATCATAAGCATGGTTACTTTAAGGAAAAATTTCTTTTAAATCATTCAAAATGTCTTGTAAAGAAAATGTAAATTGTCCTATGAATATCTCCCAAGAGTGTCAATCCATGTGGCTAGTAAGGCCCGTTGTTGGGTATCGGGTTACCCAAGTAAAGCTTAGAACACCTTTTCAGTGTTTTTACTCCTAGTTACATATGTGCCAGAATCACGTCCACTTGTTGTATCCAGACAGGGATGTATTGATAAGAAGATCCACATAATCTCTTCCTTACCAAAATTATAGGATGTTCTTGTATGCTTATCCTCAAATTCTACCTTAGGGATTTGTTCCTTAATCAACGTTTTCTATATCTAGTGTCCATGGTTTCTACTAAACATGTTTTGATACCAACTGTAATGCCCCGCCCCCAGTTTCCCAGATCCAGTGCATTATTTTATTACATTGGCGTGATTAAAACAATGTAGTATCCTAAAAGACCAAATAGTTTTGTAGTTTTTGAATACCAAATAAAAACATAAGTTCAAGAATACCACATGAAATGAAATACAACATAGAATATTAATTAGTAACTCCCAGAAATCCTAGATTATCCCTACAAATCATTCATAATACACTTCATCACATCTTGGGGAAATATAAAACATAAGAAATGAGGGATCTCAGATGCTCTGTAAGGGTAAATAATATAGCCAAAGTTATCATAAACATAAAAACCAGGCATAGTGAGAAACTAAAAAACACAAGCCTTTAAAATATAATTGAGAATAATAAGGTAGAAATGAAAGCCAAATAAATAATTACATAATAAAACATAACAATTGATATTTTACAAGTCAAATAATCATATGGAATATCAAAGAATATATTTATAATGAGCTAATGAATAATATCAGACATCATAATCATTCAATCAAGGCCTCATTCCAAGACCATACATAAACATTTAAAAACCCAAACTAGTTTGTCTTGTGAGACATATTGATGCACTAAGGGGCTATAGAGACCCGAACCCATCACATAATAGGTCCAATGAAATAATCATATGAATGGTTATAAACATAAACAATATATACATTTATATTGAAACTAATATATGAAATGTAATTAACATTCCCCAATCATTAAACATAAACACTAACCATTTGGAGTAATATGGTGATTGATGTCAAGATGGAACATCCAAAGTCAAAATAATAAAAAACATTCCATAAAATATTTCATATGAAATCAAAAAATATTAATCCCAATTGAATATAGGAATCAATATAGATGAAAATAATTATATAAAATCATCGAGTAATTCTTAAGATAAATGATGTTTTACTTTAAAAAGAAGAGTTCTTTTGGAAAAAACATTGTATAAAACCAAAATTGAATTAATTTAGTTTTTCAATAATAAAATGATTTTTTTAGAAAAATAATGGTGGATAAAAATATATTAAAGATTGAATTACAAAATATGTACGAATTTGAGAAGTTCCTTTGAAACAAACTTGTTTATGGGGGATAATTTTTTAAAGATAGTTTTGATACATGTAAATCCACATAAAAGAAATAGGGATTATGTTTAATTCATATATATAAATAATTAACACATAATTAAGGAGGTTTAAATAAGAAAAATTAATAATTTCATTGATTTAAGTAGAGAATAAGAATAACCCTAAAGAAAATGGTGGTTCAGGTAGAAAACTCTTACCTTATGACTGAATGTGTTCTACACATGACCTTAACTTCCTGGATTATAAAATTGAATACACTAATTAATTAAATAATAAAATTATCTACATGTATTTCTTTCATTATATTTTTATTAAGTTCAATTATGTTCTTTTTTATAGTTATATGATTGACTTCCTTCATTCGTGAGTGTTCGTTTCCTTGATTTCATGATTGGTTTTCTTGATTATAAGTTATAGAGTTAATTTACAATTGGTATAATTATCCAAAATTGGAATTGAATTTTTTTAATGATAATCCAGAAGTGTAAATGGATAAAAATATACTTTTTTTATATATTATGAGGATGAATTATTAGATAATACATTTAGTGATAATCGTTTAGATTATTATAGTGGTTATTGATCATAATGAACACATTTTGTATTATTGCTTGGTATTATGTAAATATGATAAATCCAAAACATAAAAAAGATTATAATATTTATTTTAAAATATTTTTCAACCATTAAAATTATTTAATGGGTAGTTATTCATCACGGTCTCCTCAGGATCCCACGTCACCTTCTCAATTTTATGATTTTTTTAATGTACCTTTACTATCCAAGTCATTTGATTCCTCAAAACTAGTTCATTAGTGTCTATAATCCATATAGTTTCTTCATAATAAAATAAATCAGGTTCTAATTCTATACCTTCAGAAGTTAATACATGTGTTAGGTCTGGCATGTAATTCCTTAATAGAGAGATGTGGAACAATTTGTTCAATTTAGAAAGGCTATGTGGGATTGACAAATAATAATCCACAGAACCAGTTATTTCTAGAATTTTATAAGGTCTAATGTACATATGGCTCAGTTTCCCTTTCTTCCAATATGTTATGACCCCCGTACATGGAGATACTCTTAATAAAACATGATCTCCCACTTCAAATTCCAAATCATTCATTTAATTATAAGAATAGTTATTTTTCCTTTTTTAAAATACATTGATATGGTTTTGAATAGTCTTTACCATTGTTGTTGTTTCATCCATATGCTCTAGGCCTAAAATATTTATTTAACCAACTTCATCCCAACATATTGGTGTTTGACTTCTCTTTCCATAAAATGCTTCATACGGTGCTTTTTAAATACCTTAATGGAAACTATTATTTTATTAAATCACTACCAATGGTAAATACCAATCCCAAATACCTTTAAAATCAAGTCATCATGATCCCAACATGTTTTAAAATTACTATATCGCCCTTTCTGATTGTTTGTGAGTTTGAGGGTGATAAAAAGTACTCATTTGAATATCAGTATCTATAACACCCCAAGCTTCTACGGTACACTTCTCTTTGAATAATGCAATAGCGTGTGTTTTACGTAACATCGAGTTCTAACACACCACAACCAATCAAACTATCTATTATGAATAGTAATACCCACTTTTTGAAATTAATAAATTTTATTTTTCAAAATGGACTACATTTTTGGATTCAGAATATCGAAATTAGCCTAGGCTGAATTTTTGGTGTTTTTCTAAAAAACATCATTTTTTGATGAATAGTGAAACCACTTAGTGGTAGTTAAAAAAACTGATTTTTTCATAAAACTTAATTTTACCGCTTCTGTGAGTGGAATTTAGAAAATCCTAGAGACACGGTTAATATCATGGAGTAAAATTCGGTTCAATGAGATAAAAATAATTTATGGTGAATTGTAACGTTTTACTTTTATTTACCACGATTAAAAGTAAATAGGGTAATTAAGGGTAAAAGTGATATTAATTTTACTCTAACACATGTCCTAATTCTACTGGACAAGTGTGTCTCGACCAAAAACAACCTTTGGAATAAAATATTATCATTTAGGTCTACTTTGATTAGATTAGGACATTTATTATTATTTAATTCAAAGAAGAGTTAAAAGAGTTAAAATCAATGTTTTTTTACTAAAACATTTTTAATATAGGGTTATACATAAGATAAATTCAATTGTAAATATTCATTAGAAATCTAAAAATATTTCCTATATAATGGTATTTTATTTATAAATTTTAGACATTAAATAATTTAATTTATTTATGACACAATGGTGATGCATTAATTACCATAATAGTGAAAAATTAAAATAATTGATATTATAAATACCCAAATAAAGAAAATTTTAGACTTTTTATGAATTACACTAATTTTCTAGGATAAAATGGCATGTTAGAATTGATTTAATTAACTTTTTTCATAGTAATCCTTATGTTGTGATTTTTACAAAAATCAATTATTGAATAGTGTCAAAATTGACATAAAAGAGTTTTTAGAACAAATATTATATTATTAATTGATATTAAATTCCTAAAAACCTAAGATTCGGCCAAGAGACTTATATCATGATAGGTGTATCATTAATGGACCACTTGGTGGTTTCTTGGAGGTATATAGTAACTTTATTAACTATATAATATAAAAATACCAAGTGACATGGTATGTGTCAAACAAATTAACTAAGAGTTAAAACTAAAAGAGAAGGTTAATATAATGACCCAAACCTGTCTAAATACTATTGGTTGAGTGGTTTTCGACCTATCCCCACATTAACCTTTAAATAGTCAACTTTTGAGCCATTATAAACTTAATATTAATTTATTATAAAATAATATTTCTAGCTTTTCCAAAGGTGCCCCTCACCCCTCTTATAAAAGGGCACTCCCCCTTATCATTAATTCACACCTTCAAAGCCATTTGGCTCGGCCAAAATCTGCCCAAATACTCTCTAAACATCCCTCAATTCATCCTAGAGGCCTTAATTTAGTCATAAATCCAACCAAAGGAGCCCTTTTGATCAAATCAAAAGGAAGAACCCGAAGAAGAGGTAATGATTTCACCACCCTTTTTCAAGTTCCTTTCTTCTTCCACTTCTTCTTTATTTGTTATTACCATTCTGAAATAATACCTCCAGTATCTTATATATATTGTGATGTTATTATAAATATGGTACAACCATTTTCAGTATTCTATACATCCTTTTAATAACATGTCACCATACATGCGTACGTACGGCTTACCGTGTCGACGTTGTGGTGTAATTGTTATTTAATAAATAATTATTTGGATGGGTATAATGATGATGTGTAATTCATGTAAATAATAAATATAACAAGATAAGTATTCTGTATATATGATATACCATCCAATTATATATTATTTTAATATCAAAAGAATGATATTTTCGCTCGTGCGTACGTACGGACTACCGTCTCCACAAACGTGATGAGATTAATTATCCATAGTATCCATTCAAGTATAATTCGCATTTGATGATTAATAATAGTATCTAAGGGCTTGATATCATTCTGGATAAGATTAAGATACAACCTATCCATGACAAACACGACTTACATAACAAAACATATAAAATAAAACGAGTAAGTTAACACCCGAAACAACGATAATACTAAGATATTATTAACAAATCAATGTTAAAAGATCATATATTATATCATATTAATATATATGATTCTTGTATAATATAATAACATTTATTTCACCATTATACAGGATTCCAACCTACTCAAACCAATGAAAAGTACAAGTTAAGGGTTTATTTCACAATCTCTTCATTATCCGAGGTTGTTTATACGTAATAATCTATTGGGACTTCTTTATCATCCACATCCATGTTTCGTAAAAATGTATTTCAAAAAAATCTTACTATTTTACAGAATATGGGTTAAAGTCATTTATACCCATGTATGAATTTTTATAAGAGGTCTATAAAGTAATCTTTCGGTCATTTTTCAAACAAGGCCCTTTTTAACATTTTCAACAGAATTAAGGCAAGAATGTTTTTTTAATTTATACAGTAGGTGCGGCTATTTTCTGTCGTTATAAAATCGTCAAAGCTTCCCTTACAATCTTATAAGAATATTTTCAAAGAAAATGTTTTATTCTATAGATATGTGACTCTTAAATGATTTCAAAATAGAAAGAGATATTTCTCTAAAAAGAGTTTTGATTTCATCTATGTCAACATCCTTTGATGGATTTTAAGCTTATTTGAAGTTGATTTATTATGATATAAAACATCCATATTGTATTGAAGGTTTTGTGATTTTTTTGACTGTGTATGTGTTATTTTATACCATTCATGGTTTATGGATAAAGTATTGACATTTCATATGCTAGTTTTAATACGAATGTTTATGTTATGTTTAAACCTGTTCATATGAGGAATTCATTGGACTTAATATGTGATGGGTGGAGCCCTCTATAGCTCCTCGATGCATTGGTAGGTCTCATGAGACAAACTAGTGTCTTGGCATAAGGCCTTGACAAAATCTTATTTGTAGTCTTGGCACGAGGCCTTGGCTATGTGGTTATGATAGTCTGGCATTATACATTCCATCATTATGAAAGTGGTTATTGATATTTCATGTGATTATTCGATTAGTAGAATATACATGTGAATAAGTAAATGGCATTATTTCATTTTATTTTTTTCATACTATGTTGAAGTTCAAATTTAAAAGGCTTTTTTTTAGTTATACATTTCCTTAAATGTTTATGCTTATTTATGAAAGTTTTCGTTATATTTTTATGCTTACTGGGCATTTGAGCTCACCCCTTTTCCATGTTTTATTTTTCACAGGATGTGAAGAAGTAAATTATGAATGACCTGCAGGGATAGTATTAGGGGATAAGAGTGTAGACTATGGAGACTATGTTGTTGTAGTTTTCATTTTTATGATGTAATGTAAAACTTTATGAATATATCTAGTGTTTCCAAGGCTACTAAACTAATCGCTCTTTTGAGATTTGATCATTCTTGTGATCATGCCAATGTTATGTAATAATGCACCGAATCTAGGTAACTGGGGTCGGGGCGTTACAGTTGGTATCAGAGGATGTTTAGTACAAACCTTGGAAGCAAGATTTAGATAAACTCTGATTAGAGCACATTGACTTAAGATGGACTTTGAGGATTAGTATAGAAGAACTTCCTAGAATTTTGGTATTGTTGAGATTTTGTGAGTTTTCCGAGCAATACATCCATGTCTGGATACGAGCAGGTAGAGGCGGCTCTGGCACAGATGTACCTAGGGGTAAAACCCAAAAACACCGCTTTGAGATAGACTCGAATGGGAACTGGTGCACGACAACGGGCCTTGCTGCACTCTTGGTTACGACACTCCCGGGGGATATGCTTAGGATAACTCTCATTTTAATTACCAATCATTATGAAGTGTTTATGAGTATATAATTCTCAAAGAAAACATTTTTATGATTATGGATTATATCCATAAATAGTTTTGTTTATGTTAAGTGTTTTATAAGTATGGAATTATGTATTTTGATTCATAAACTGATCTAGTTTATGCCATTCTTTAGAAATGGCGCCTAGTGGAAGAAATGGAAACAATATCAATGCACGCACTCCATGTAGGGATTTCCCTCCTGCTCAAGATAATTATAGTGGAGCTGGTGATGCAACTGGTGCCGATCATCTAATCACCATACTGGCACAACTCACTCAGGTTATAAATAATAACCATACCCTTATGGAGCACCCTGATCCACAGCGTGGAGGATCAATGTTAGATCACTTCATGAGGCAGCAACCACCAACGTTCAATGGGAGTATAAATCCCTTAGTAGCTGAGAAATGGATAAATTCCCTAGAGAAAATATTTCAGGATTTGGGGAGTAGTGAAAGGGAAAAAATTACCATGGCAATTTACGACCTCACTGGAGATGCTAATCAATGGTGGTCATTGATTAAAAACATGAAGGAAGATGATGAAGTATAAAATATGGAATGAAGGGAGTTCAAAGATTTTTTCTTATAAAAATACTTTCCTCATGACCATTGAGGAGATATGGAAAGGAAATTTCTGAGTCTGAGACAAAAGGAGGATGATAATGTCGCAAAGTATGAGGCTAACTTTACAAGGTTAGAAAGGTATTATAGAGATTATATAAGTAACCCAAGAAGTAATATTGATCATTTATTTTATTTGTTAAAACCATTTCTCCATCGATAATTAGTCTCACAATCCTTCTCATCGTACGAAGACATTGTCTCATGTGCTATCAAGACAGAGAAAGAATTCTCTAAGTCATATGACTTTAAAGAAATGCAAGGGAAGAATAGATCTACTGATCAATCTAAGAATGGAAATAAGGGGAATAAGGGAAAAGTTGAGTATCCATCCAGTTGTAAATGTGGGAGGAAACACCTCGGTACTTGCCTGAAGGGAATGGGTGTCTGTTACAAGTGTGGTGAAAAAGGCCACCAAGATTGTGATTGCAAGGGGAAGAAGGAAGCTACCAACAACCAATGCTACAATTGCAGGGAGATGGGATATTATGCAAATGAATATACTAAGTGTCAGGGGAACATACCTCAGAAAAGGACAAGGGATCAAGGCCAAGCTTATTCTATCACTACTGCTGAGGTAGAAGCTCTGAAAGATGTGGTGGCAGGTAATATATTGGTTTCCACAAGTTTAGAAAATGAATTATTTGATTCTGGATCATCGCATTGTTTCATATCTTCCCAATTTTCTAAGAAAATTAGATATTTCTAATTTTATTTAACTAGGGAGTTGTCAGTTAAAACTCCTAAGGGAGGTATCATTGCAACAATGTATTGTGAATCAGTCCCCATTAGAGCACATAAATGTTCTTTATCCGCTGATCTCATCTCCATACCTATGATTGAGTTTGAAAAAATCCTCAGTATGGATTGGATTTCAGACCATGATGTGAAGATTTATTGTAAGAAGAAGGAGGTTACGATTTTTTATTATGATGATAAGGAACACCTTATCTTTAGAGCAGAATCGTCACCACCTAATTATTATCTAGATCCACCCCTAGTAGCTCAACTAAATTCAATTATTGGGGAGGAAGAGGATGAAATTACAGTGGGTGAGGAATGGAATATTTAAAAAAAGGATGTACCTATTATGAAATAATATGTAGATGAATTTCCAGAAGATTTACCTGGACATCCTCCAGAACGAGAAGTTGAGTTTTCCATTGATTTAATTCCTGGATCACGACCACTATCAAAGACCCCATATAAAATGGCCTTTGTAGAATTAGTTGAACTAAAGAAAGAACTACAAGAATTTAGTAATAAGGGATTTATTCTCCCTAGCGTTCCTCCATGGGGAGCCCCTGTTATTTTTGTTAAAAAAAAAAGATAGATCTATGAGGTTATGTATTGACTATAGGGAGATCAATGCTATAACAATAAAGAACAAGTTTCCCCTACCTCAAATTGATGATTTATTTGACCAACTGCATGGATCTCAATACTTTTCAAAGATTTACCTTCGATCTGGATACCATCAGTAGTGTGTGAAGAAGGAAGACATTTTGAAGACAGCATTTCGAACCAGGTACGGGCATTACGAGTTTACAGTAATGCCTTTTGGATTGACTACTTCACCCTCTATATTCATGGATCTTATGAATAGAGTTTTCATGGAATATCTTCATGAATTTTTGGTGGTATTTATTGATGATATCTTGGTATACTCAAAAAGCTACGAAGATCATGAAAATCACTTGTGCATTATCCTGAAGACTCTGAGAAGACATGAATTATATGGGAAGTTTAAAAAGTGTAAATTTTGGATTCAAGAGATTTATTTTCTTGGCCATATTGTCTCTAAAGATGGAATCTTTGTTGATCCTTCAAAGACCAAGGTAATCCAAGAATGGCCAGCACCTACGAGTATAACTGAGGTACCCAGTTTTATTGGTTTGGTAGGTTATTATCGACGTTTCGTCCAAAATTTTACCCGATTAGCTAACCCATTTACGAATCTCACACATAAAGGGGTTAAATTAGTTTGGACAAAAGAGTGTGAAGAATGTTTCAAAGAACATAAGAGAAGATTATTCAATGCTCTTATATTGACTCTACCATCGGGGAATGATGGGTTCGTTATTTATTGTGATGCATCGAAGAAAGGACTTAGTTGTGTTCTTATGCAGATAGATAGGGTTATTGCCTATGCATCACGACATTTGAAAATTCATGAAAAAAACTATCCTACTAATGATCTCAAGTTGGAAGCGGTGATCTTTGCTTTGAAGATATGGAGGAACTACCTCTATGGTAAAAAATTTGAGATTTATACTGGTCACAATAGTTTGAAGTATATTTTCTCACAAAAAGAACTCAACATGAGGCAAAGGAGATGGCTTGAATTACTCAAGGATTATGATTGCACGATACACTACCACCCGGGGAAAGCAAACAAGGTGGAAGATGCTTTGAGCAGAAAAGACCATGGAGTTTTTAACAATATGATAATTGAAAGGGATCCAATTTTCTTGGATCTAGTGAAGATGGACATGAGAATAACCATGGAAGGTGAAACATCGGTGCTTTTTCAAATGGTTTCCAAACCATCATTACAAGAAAGGATTAAGAGTTATCATACCGATGATGAAGAATTTCAAAAGAAAATTAAAGATCAGAATGATGGGAGATTGAGAGACTTTGTGTATGAAGAAGGAATTTTGAAATTCAGGAAGAGGCTTTGTGTTCCCAATATACCTGATCTAAAAAGGGAATTACTGGATGATGCTCATAGTTCCAATTTCTCTATACACCCTGGGAGCACCAAAATATATAGAGATTTTAATGAACATTTTTGGTGGGACAACATGAAGATAGAGATTGATGATTTTGTGTCAAGATGTATAGTTTGTCAACAAGTGAAATCTGGAAGGCAACAGCTTGGAGGAGTCATGCAACCTCTTCCCATACCGGAGTGGAAATGGGACAATATCACGAAGGACTTTGTCATGGGACTACCAAAGACTCCTAGAAGGAATGATGCAATATGGGTTATTGTTGATCGTCTTACCAAGTCAGCACATTTTCTTGCTATAAGATAAGATCTACCACTGGAACGTCTAGAAAGACTATATATTGATGAAGTTGTGAGACTTCATGGAGTACCCCTATCGATTTTTTCTGATTGTGATCCCTGTTTTACTTCAAGATTCCAGAAAATTATTCAGAAATCCTTGGAGACCGAACTTAATTTAATCACTGCCTACCACCCTCAAATAGATGGACAATCAGAACGAACTATTCAAACCTTAGAAGACATGTTGAGATCCTGTTTACTTGACTTTCAGGGTATGTGGGATTAATATTTACCTCTGGTAGAATTTTCCGATAACAATAGCTTCCATTGGAGTATTCAGATGATACCATATGAAGCATTATACGGAAAGATATGTCGCACACCAACCTGTTGGGGTGAATTTGGTGAAATAAAACTTGTAGGCCCAGAACTGGTGGAGGAAACGATGGAAAAGGTGAAGGTAATCCAAAACCATATCAAAGCAGCTCAAAGTAGGGAGAAGAGCTATGCCGATAATTGAAGGAAGGATTTGGAATTTCAAGTCAGTGATCATGTTTTCCTGAAGTTATCTCCATGGAAGGGAGTCATACATTTTGGTATGAAAGTTAAATTGAGTCCTAGGTACATCGGACCTTTCGAAATTCTAGAACGAATTGGGGTTGTAGCTTACCATTTGGCAATGTCGCCATGTCTTTCCAAAGTTCACGATGTGTTCCATGTATCGTTGTGGAGGAAATACATGCCTGACCCAACTCATGTACTCACCTAGGAGGAATTAGAACTGGAACCCGATCTGTCTTATTACGAAGAGCCCGTCAGTATTCTTGATACGAGAGAACAAGTACTGAGAAACCGGACGACTCGTCTGGTAAAAGTCTTGTGGAGAGACCATAAGATGGAAGAGGCAAAGTGGGAACCTGAGGAACTTATGATTAAGAAGCACTTGAGACTTTTCATGCATTAGTATTCTAGAAATTTCGAGGATGAAATTATTTGAAGGAGGGGAGAATGTAACACCGCAAGCTTCTACGGTACACTTCTCTTTGGATAATGCAGTAGTGTGTGTTGTACGCAACATCGAGTTTTAACACACCACAACCAATCAAACTACCCATTATGAAAATTAATACCCACTTTTTGAAATTTATAAATTTTATTCTTCAAAATGGACTTCATTTTAGGATTCGGAATATCGAAATTAGCCTAGGGTGAATTTTTTGTGTTTTTCTGAAAAACATCATTTTTTGATTAATAGTAAAACCACTAAGTGGTAGTTAAAAAACTGATTTTTTTATAAAACTTAATTTTACCACTTCTGTGAGTGGAATTTTGAAAATCCGAGAGACACGGTTAATAACAAGGAGTAAAATGTGGTTCAATGAGTTGAAAATAATTTTTGGTGAATAGTAACATTTTACTTTTATTTACCATGGTTAAAAGTAAATAGGGTAATTAAGGGTAAAAGTGATATTAATATTACCCTAACAAATGTACTAATTCTATTGGAAAAGTTTATCTGGACCAAAGACAACCTTAGGAATAAAATATTATCATTTAGGTCCACTTGATTTTGATTAGGACATTTATTATTATTTAATTCAAAGAAGAGTTAAAAGAGTTAAAATCAAAGTTTATTTACTAAAGAATTTTTAATATAGGGTTATACATAAGATAAATTCTATTGTAAATATTCATTATAAAGATAAAAGGATTTCCTAAATAATGGTATTTTATTTATAAATTTTAGACATTAAATAATTTAATTTATTTATGACACAATAGTGATGCAGTAATTACCATATTAGTGAAAATTTAAAATAATTGATATTATAAATACCAAAATAAATATAATTTGAGATTTTTTATGAATTAAACTAATTTTATAGGTCAATATGACATGTTAGGATTAATTTAATTAACTTTTTTCTAAGTAATACTTCTGTTGTGATTTTTAAAAAAATCAATTGTTGAAAAGTGTCAAAATTGACATAAAAGAGTTTTTAAAACAAATATTATATTATTAATTGATATTAAATTCCTAAAAATATATGGTTCGTCCAAGAGACTTATATCATGATAGTTGTATCATTAATGGGCCTCTTGGGGTCTCTTGGAGGTATATAGTAAGTTTATTAACTATATAACATAGAAATACAAAGTGACATGGTAAGTGTCAAACTAATTAACTAAGAGTTAAAACTAAATGATAAGGTTAATATAATGACCCAAACCTATATAAATTCTATTGGTTGAGTGTTTTTCGACCTATCCACACCTTAACCTTTAAATAACACACTTTTTAGCCATTAGAAACCGAATATGAATTTATTATAAAATAATATTTCTAGCTTTTCCAAAGGTGCCCCTCACCCCTCTTATAAATGGGCACTCCACCTTCTCATTAATTCACACCTTCAAAGCCATTTGGCTCGGCCAAACTCGGCCCAAATACACTATAAACTTCCATAAATTCATCTTATAGTCCTTACTTTATTCATAAATCCAACCTAAGGAGCCCTTTTGATCAAATTAAAAGGAAGAACCCGAAGAAGATGTAATAATTTCACCACCCCTTTTCAAGTTCCTTTATTATTCCACTTCTTCTTTCTTTGTTATTACCATTCTAAAATAATAACTCCAGTATCATATATATACTATGATTTTATAATGAATATGGTACAACCATATTCATTATTCTATCCATCCTTTGAATAACATGTCACCATACGTGCGTACGTACGGCTTACCGTCTCCACGTCGTGGTGTAATTGTTATTCAATAAATTATTATTTGGATGGGTATAATAATGATGTGTAATTCATGTAAATAATAAATATAACATGATAATTATTCTATATATATGATATACCATCCAATTATATATTATTTTAATATCAAAAGAATGATATTGTCGCTCGTGCGTACGTACAGACTACTGTCTCCACGAACGCGATGAGATTCATTCTCCATCGTATCCATTCAAGTCTAATTATAATTTTATGATTAATAATAGTATCTAAGGACATGATATCATTCTGGATATGATTAAGATACAACCTATATATGACAAACACAGCTTACATAACAAAACATATAAAAGAAAATGAGTAAGTTAACACCCGAAAAAACGATAATACTAAGATATTATTAACAAATCAATGTTAAAAGATCATATATTATATCATATCAATATATATGATTCTTGTATAATTTAATAACAATTATTTCACTATTATACAGTAGGTTATCCTACCCCAACCAAGTAAAATTACAAGGTAAGTTTTTATTTCACAATATCTTCATTATCTGAGGTTGTTTATATGTAATAATCTACTGGGACTTCTTTATCATCCACATCCATGTTTCTTAAAAATATATTTCAAAACATTCTTAATATTTTACAGAATATGGGTTAAAGTCATTTATACCCATGTTTGACTTTTTATAAGAGTCTTATAAAGGAATCTTTCCGTCGTTTTCCAAACAAGGTCCTTTTTAACCTTTTCGATAGAATTAAGGTAAGAATTTTTTTTTTAACTTATACGGTGGGTGCGGCTATTTTCCGCCATTATAAAATTCTCGAAGCTTCCATTACAATCATATAAGAATATTTTCAAATAAAATGTTTTATTTTATAGATATATTACTCTTAAATTATTTCAAAATAGAAAGAGATATTTCTCTAAAAAGAGTTTTGATTTATTCTATGTCAACATCCTTTGATGGATTTTAAGCTTATTTGAAGTTGATTTATTATGATACAAAACATCCATATTGTATTGAAGGTTTTGTGATTTGTTTGACTGTGGATGTGTTATTTTTATACCATTTATGGTTTATGGAGAAATTATTGACATTTCATATGCTAGTTTTAATACGAATGTTTATGTTATGTTTAAACCTGTTCATATGAGGAATGCATTGGACTTAATATGTGACGGGTGGAGCCTGTTATAGCTCCTCGATGCATCAGTCGGTCTCATGAGACAAACTAGTGTCTTGGCATAGGGCCTTGACAAAATCTTATTTTAATTCTTGGCACGAGGCCTTGGATATGTGGTTATGATAGTCTGGAATTATGCATTCCATCATTATAAAAGTGGTTATTGGTATTTCATGTGATTATTCGATTAGTAGAATATCCATGTGAATATGTAAATGGAATTATTTAATTTTATTTTATCCATACTAAGTTGAAGTTCAAGT
Organism: Viscum album; assembly: GCA_963277665.1. Lineage (NCBI taxonomy): Eukaryota > Viridiplantae > Streptophyta > Magnoliopsida > Santalales > Viscaceae > Viscum > Viscum album. The sequence goes on from OY728146.1 coordinate 1,792,592,718, forward strand.
TTAAAAGGCTTTTTTTAGTTATACATTGCCTTAAATGTTTATTCTTATTAATAGAAGTTTCTGATATATTTTTATCCTTACTGGGCATTTGAGCTCACCCCTTTTATAAGTTTTATTTTTCCCAGGATGTGAAAAAGTAAATTATGAATGACCTGTAGGGATTGTATGAGGGGATAAGAGTGTAGACTATGGAGACTATGTTGTTGTAGTTTTCATTTTTATGATGTAATGTAAAACTTTATGAATATATATAGTGTTTCCAAGGCTACTAAACTAATCGGTCTTTCAAGATTTGTTCTTTTTTGTGATCATTTTAATGTTATGTAATAATGCACCGACTCTAGGTAACTGGGGTCAGGGTGTTACAGTATCCAAATATTTTTGAATAATTATCTATTGTTTTGATGTAAATTATGGAACAAAATTATACACAATTGAGATAGGAGATCCAAGATGTCTTACAACATCATTAACATAGTGTCCTACAAGGCGCTCCTATGGAAAATCTTCCCTTAAAGAGAAGAAATGTGCATATTTCATAAATCTGTCAATAACTACCCATATTGCATCATTATTCTATAGCGTTTTGGATCATCCGGTGACAAAATACATGGTGATTCCATCCCATTTCTTTGTAGTAATAGTTAGAGGTTGCATTACTCCCCTAGGATGTTGTCTTTCAGCCTTTACATGTTGAAAAACTAAACATCTTGATACATAATCATCAATTTCCCTATTCATGTTATCCTACAAGTAATGTTCTTTCAAATATCTATACATTTTAGTGCTGCCAGGATTTATAGAGAACTTTAATCCATGGGAATCATCGAATAACTCAATTTTTTGCTTTGGTATAGTGGGAACACAAATCATCTTCCCAAATATTATAATTCCTTCCTCTTACAAAAAGTCTACCAACTTCTCATCATTCACATCATCAATTTTCTTTTGATGATTCTTGTCATCAGGCTAAGAACTTTTAATCCTTTCTAATTAAGATGGTTGGGAAACCAATTGAAAAAGTGGGGATGTTTCACTATCTTTAATAATTCTGATATCCATCCTTTCTTGATCTATGCACATAAGATCTTTTACAATTCTCATTTTGTTTAAAACTCAATGATCATTCTTGATCAATGCCTCACCTCCCTTATTTTCCTTTACTTGTTGATAGATTATGGAACAATCATATTCTTTTAGTTTCTTGATCCACTGTCTTTGCCTCTTATTGAGTTATTTCTGTGAGAATACATGTTTTAATCTCTTGTGATCCGTATATGTCTCACATATTTCTCTACAGAGATAGTGTCTCAATATATTCAAAGACAATATCACAACTACTAACTCAAGATCATTAGTTGGATAGTTTTGTTCATTAATTTTTAACATCCTTGATGCATAGTAAATTACTCTATCATTCTCCATAGTGAAATAGCCCAGCCCTTTCTTTGATGCATCACTATAAATCATAAATCAACCATTCCCTAAAAGTAGAGTTAGGGTCGTATCATTGAATAAAATCACCTTAAATTCTTAAAAATGTTACTCACATTATTTTTCCCATACAAACATAATCCCTTTATGAGTAATCTTGGTCAACGGGTTGGCTAAACGAACAATGTTCTGAACAAAATTCTGATAATAACCTACTAAACCAACAAAAATATGTATCTTGGTTATGTTCATTAGTGTATTACATTATTGAACTATCTTATTCTTTATAAGATCCACTAAAATTCCATCCTTTGAGACAATATGTCCATGAAAATGAACTTACTGATTCCAAATTCACACTTTCTAATATTCTCATATAATTCATTTATTCTAAGTGTCTTCAGAATAATGAGAAAGTGATTCATATGATCTTTATATATTTTTTATTATCCCAATATATAATTAATAAATACCACAAAAATTCATCAGGATACTCCATCAAAATAATATTCATTAGATCCATGAAAACGTAGGGTGCATTAGTTAGTCCAAAAGGAATTACTATAAACTATTAATTCCTATACCAGGTTCGAAAATCTATTTTTTTAATATCTTCCTTCCTCACATGAAGCTGATAATATCCAGATCAAAGGTAAAACTTTGAAAAATATTGGGATTCATGAATTTGATCTAATAAATCATCAATGAGAGGAATAAGATACATGTTCATTGTTGTAATATCATTGATCTCCATATAGTCATTTAAAAGGCTCATAGATCCATCCTTCTTCACAAAACGAATAGGGGATCCCCATAGAGAAACACTAAGGAGAATTAATCCTTTATCACTAAATTATACTAGTTATTTTTTATGTTTTACTAACTCTGTAGTGGCTATTATATAAGGAGTCTTTGATATAGGTCTTGAACTGGAAATTAATTCAATGGTGAACTCAACTTCCTACTTCAAAGGATTCCCAAGTCAATCCTTGGGATAGACATCAACATATTATTGCACAATAGGTACATCATCAATTTTAAGATTCCTTTTCTCACTCATAGATGTTGATTTATAACCCACCCTCAATAATTGTATTTAGTATAGCTACTAGGGTTGATCAAGATAAGAATCATATGATGATGTTTCTACTCTAAAGATATGGGATTCTACACCATTCTTAAAAAATGTAACCTCCTTATTCTTATAATAGATTTTAATATCATAATTTAAAATCCAATTCATACCAAGGATTATATAAAATTCAAACATAGTTATGATAACATGATCAAAAACTAAAGGATGTTTATGTGTCATAATAGGGACTGATTGACACATCTGTGTTTCTATGATACTTCCCTTATGAGTTTTAACTGACAACCCCTTTATTAAATCAAATTGGAAATGTAAAATTTTAATGGAAAACTGGGAAGATATAAAATAATTTGGTGATCCAGAATCAAATAAATCATTGACTACGTTTGAGTATATGGTTAAAGTACCTCCCACCACATCATTAGGAACATCAACCTCAACAGTTGTGATCACATGATCTTGGCATTTATCCCTTCAAATTATTTTGGGAATGTGTACTTGATTATTAGAAAAATAATTTGAATAATGTATGATCTCTATTCAAATTTAGCATTGAAAATTGGTGGATTATTTTTTCCCTTAAAATCATGGTATTGGTGGCCTTTTCATCCACACTTGTAACAAACGCCTATACCCTTCAGGAAAGTACCAGGGTGTTTCTTCCTATAACTATCATAGGATTGAAAATTAATTCTTCCCTTCTTACCTTTTTCTTTATTTCCTTTTCTGAAGTGTTCAAAACCCCTCTTCTTCTATTTCATTCCCTTAATGTCGTAAGTTAAAGATAATTCTTTTTCTATATTGATAGGACAAGAGAATATAACTTTATATAAGGAGAAACATTGGGAGACTAGTGCCCTTTGGAGGAATAGTTTTAAACCATCAAAGAATAAGTATATTTTTCTCCTTGGATTGTGTATGTATTCCACAACATTCCTTTCTAACCTTGTTAAGTTATCTTCATACTTTGCAACATTCTTATCATCTTTTTTACTTATATTCAAGAAACTGCCTTTCTGTATCTACTCATTATTTATGAGGAAAATATTTTTTAAAAATATTTACTTAAAATCCATCCATTACATATTTTCAATCTCTTCCTCCTCCTTTGTATTTTGAATTAGTGACCACCATTGATCAACATATCTTGATAAATGATAAACTTCCATGATAACCTACTCCCTTTCATTTCTTAACAAAGTTAGAAATATCTTCTATAAGGAAGTTATCCACTACTCTACTATGATTGGTTTTATAGTTCAATTAGTTGATGAAGGTTATTTTCACATAAAGTGGTCTAACATTGGTACTCCGCACTGTAGATCTATATGCTCTATACGAGTTTGGTTATTATTCATAACCTCAGTCAATTTTCACATTGTAGTTATAAGATCCTCATCACCAGTTACATATATAGTACCAACATCATTATCTTTAATAGTGGGAAAATTCCAACATGGGATATTTAAGTTCATATAGTTTCTATTCCTTCAACTAGGATCCATTTCTAAATAATTACATACACTAAATTGGGTTATGAATCCAAATGTATAATTTCAAACTTGAAAAACACATAAGATAAATGAAGATTTTTTGCATGTGTAATCTCATAATCATAAGCATGGTTACTTTGAGGAAAATTTTACTTTTAAATACATTATAAATTCTTGTAATTAAAATTTAAATTATCCTAAACATATCACCTGATAGTATCAAACTAGGTGCATAGTAAGGCTCATTGTTGTGTACTAGGTTACACCGAGTCAAACCCAGATCACCTTGTCAGAGTTTTTACTCCTAGGTAAATCTATTCTAGAACCACATCCATTTTTAGTATCCAGAAAATGATGTATATATAACAAGATCCACAAATATCTTCCTTAACAAAATTATATTATATTATTATATGATTATCCTCAATGTATAACTGAGGTGTTTGTTTCCTAATCAACATTTTCTATATCTACTTTCTATTTTTTCTACTAAAATTTATCTGATACCAACTTTATTGCCCCAACCCTAGTTTCCTAGAGTTGGTGCATTATTTTATTGCATTGGAATGATTACTATAAATTTTTATCCCAAATGACTAAATAGTTTATTATTTTTGGAAGACCAGATACATACATAAGTTCAAAATTACTACTTGAACTGAAATACAATATAACAGATCCATTAATAACTCCCATAACTCCTATATTATCCCTATAAGTCATTCATAATAAACATCTATTAATCCTTGGGAAATATAAAACATAATAAATTGGTGATATCATATTCTCACTAAGGGTAAATAATATAGTGGATGTAATCATAAACATAAACACTAGGAATGGTGAGCAACTGAAAAACACATGCCTTTAAAATATACTTGAACATAATATGGAAGAAATGAAAGATGAATAAATATTGTCATAATAAAACATAACTGTGGATATTCTACTAGTATAATGATCCCATGGATTATCAAATAATATATTCATAAGTAGGTAATGCATAATTTCAGGCATCATAATCATTCTATCAAGGCCTCATGCCATGACCATACATAAACAGGTAAGAACCAAAACTAGTTTGTCTCATGATACATAATAATGCATCGAGGGGCTTTATCAGGCACCACCCATAACATAATAAGAATAATTAACTATTAATATTAATGGGGATAAACCTAAACAACATATAAATTCATATTGAAACTAACATATGAAATGTAATTAACTTTCTCCAATCAATAAACATAAACACTAACCATTCAGAGTAATATAGTTAATGGTATCAATATAGCACATCCACAATCAAACTAATCATAAACCATTAATTAATATATGGTAGATGATATTATAAAATATAACCCCAATTAAACATAAGAATCAAGATATATGAAAACACTTGTATAAAATCATTAAGTAATTCCTAAGATAAAAGATCTTTTACAATGAAAGGAAAAGTAATTTTGGAAAAATAATTTCATAAAAGATATGTAAATTAATTTAGTTTTTCCATAATGAAATTAGTGATTTTACAAAAAAAATATTAAAAATAGAATATATAGTTCATTTGAAAATATGTATGAATTAGGGAAGTTCCTTTAAAATGGGCTTGTTTATTAGGAATAATTTTTGAAAGATCTTTCAGAGACATGTAACTCCCAATATAAGAAATAGAGATTCTATATAATACACATATATAAAATATTCACATAAAACTCATGAGTATTACATAAGAATAATTATGAATTTCATCTAGTTAAGTAGAGAATAAGAGTAACCTGAAAGAAAATGGATGTTTGGGTACAAAACTCATACCTTATGTATGAACGTGTTAAGTACTAGACCTTAACATCATAGATAATAAAATTAAATCCATTAATTAATTAATTCAAAACCTTGTCAATATGTATTTGATTTATTATAATTATATTAAGTTCATTTATATCTTTTTCATACATTATATGATTGAATTCTATCATTTTTTAGTATTCATTTTCTTAATTTTCTGATCGGTTTCCTTGATCATAAGTAATGAAGTTCATTTAAAATTGGTATAATTATCAAAAATTGGAATTGAATGTTGTTAATGAGAATAAAAAAGTTTAAATAGTTTTATATATATATATATCATTTGGTTATATATTATGAGGATGAATTATTAGATAATACATTTTTTTTCTAATCGTTTTGATTAATACGGCGGTTATTGATCATAATGAACTCATTTTGTATTGTTGCATGGTATTATGTAAATTTGTTACATATAGAACATAAAAAAGTTTTCAATATCCATTTTACAATCTGTTTCAAACATTAATATTATTTAATTAACAGACTTTAAGGATAAATTAAAGAATAAAACTTCATCATCCACGAAGGTTGTAAAGTAGCACTTCCAGAATGATGATTTTGTTTTTAAAATAGAGAGAGAGATTAAGGAGATTGATGATTGTTTTCCATTAAAATGATATAATTATAGTATAAAAATGATATTAGATTTATAGTGATCATTTTTATGGATGAGGTGAGGATAGAATAATAAAATAAAATAAATTGAATTTAAATTAAAGAAAAAGGTAGATGATTTTCTTCTTGAATCAACCTCCTTGAGAACCTACTTAAGGGAACGTATTTTGGTATTTTGGAAAGAAAAATATCTCTTCGACATGGGTATAGGATAGGTAAGATTATTTTCATAGAACTTGGACATGTATTAAGTCTTAGAGGGTTTATGAGAAGAGGGAGTGAGGTGTGGGTTTTAAAGTGGAGGACAGAGGTGATTTTGGAATATATTATTCATAGTTTTATTACTTTTCTCAAGAAAACCAATATTTATGATTCTTGTAATCCATAATAGTAATAATTTCTTCTTATTTTGAACCAAGTGTGCTTAAATCATCCATAAATCCCCTAAAACTCAATAAATCATGTATTTAGCATTTATTATTAATTATCATATTTTACTATTCACGAAAAATTCGTGTTTTTTAGAAAATTCCCAAAAAATAACCATAAACATTTTTAAAAGTGTAGAATTTAAAAATGGACACCTTTTATAAACATAATTTTATAAATATATTAAATTTAATTATTAAATAAAATTATTATTTACTTGAAAAACATAGGTTTTAAATTTAAAACTGATTTCATAATAAATTCAAAAATTAACTCAAATATCAAAACATTAACCTAAAATCATAGAACAAAAAAATATATTTATTAAAGAATAAATTTTTACAAAAATAAATTTTATTTTAAATAAATTTATTGATTTTAAATTGTATGTCAATATTTATTACTCATAAAAATATCAACAATTAATTATTGATTTTTAAAATATTTACTCTCATTTCTAATGTGCTTAAATTGTATTTCTAGTTACATGGTTGAGGTTACACTTTATAAGGGTCATATTTATATTCATAAGGGTACATTAAAATTCATAAGGGTTATGTTAATATTCAGTAGAAATGTGACTTGATCATGTGAGACTCTAAATTTATTAGTAATCACAACCATGTATTTCTATTTCTAGAAATTCAAAACACATAAGTGGAAAAATTGTGTATAATGTATAGGTTATAGATATATTATATAATAAAAAAGTGTTTTTTCCAAAGACTTTGTGTTTCATGTATTCTATATTAAATTTATTTTTAATTCATTATAGTGCTACATTCTTCCCCCCATACAAAAATTGTATCCCCGAAATTACAAAAATGTTGCCTCATAAAAAGATTTGGGTAGTTCATAATCATAAGCTCATCAATATCCCATGTCTCCTCAATTTGATGATTTATCCAAGGTACCTTTACCAGTTGAGTCATCTAATTCCTCAACACCTATTGTTTAATGTCTATAATCTGAAAGGGCTCTTCTCAATTAGATAAGTCGGGATCCAATTCTATACCATCAAAAGTGGGTACATGTGTTGGGTCTGACATTTACTTCCTTAACGGGGAGATGTGTAACTCATCGTATACTTTAGAATTTCTATGTTGAATTTCCAAATGATGATCTAGAGCTCCAATTATCTCTAGAATTCCAAAAGGTCTAACATACCTCGGGCTCAGTTTCCATTTCTTCCCAAATCTTATAACACCCTTCCATAGAGATACTTTTAGGAAAACATGATCTACAACATGAAATTAAAAATACTTCCTTATATTATTAGCATAGCTATTTTTCCTTCTTTGAGCTAAATTGACAAGGGTTTGAATAGTCTTTACCATTTCTAGTGATTCCTCTACAAGATCTGGTCCTACAAGCTATCTTTCCCCAACTTCATCCCAACATATCTGTGCACGACATCTCTTTCCATATAATACTTCATATGGTGCCATTTAAATTCTTGAATATAAACTATTATTATACGAAAACTATACTGAGGGTAAATAACAATCTCACATACCTTCAAATTAAAGTGAAAATGATCTCAACATGTCTTCTAATGTTAGTGTTTCCCTTTCTTATTTCCTGTCAATTTAAGGGTGATAAGTAGTAATAAATCAAAGCTCAGTAACTAAATATTCCAGAATACTTTTCTAGAATTCTGATGCAAATTATGGATCACAATCAAACACAATTGAGATAGGTGATCTAGTATTTTTTACAACTTCCTTGACAAAGAGTCGTGCAAGGCACTCCGGTGGAAAATCTTCTCTTATAGTGAGAAAATGTGTAGATTTTGTAAGTCGGTCAATAATTATCCTTATTGCATCACTCTTCCATGGAGTTTTGGGTAATCTTGTGAAAACATCCATGGTGATGTCATACCATTTCCATGTTGGAATAGTTATAGGTTTCATGACTCCCCTAGGATGTTTTCTTTGAGCCTTCATCTATCCACAGACAAAACATCTTGATATATAATTATAAATTTACTTCTTCATGTTATCCAACCCGAAATGTTCATAAAAATATCTACACATTTTAGGTATACTAAGATGTATATAGAAATTAAAACTATAGACATCATCCAATAACTCCCTTTTTAGCTCGGGTATAATGGTAATACAAAACATCTTCCCAATTTTCAGAATTCTAGCCCCGTACATGAAGTTTGTCGACTTCCCATCATTCACAGCATTAATTTTATTTTAAATATTCTTTTTATCAGTATAAGAAATTTTAATCATTTAAAATAAATATGGATGGGTAACCAATTAAAAAATAGTGATGTTTCACCTTCTATAATAATTCCCATATCCATCTTCTATAGGTCCATATACATAGGATCCTTGACAATTCTCAATGTTTTAAAAATTCAATGATTTTTCTATCTCAATGCGTCATCTAACTTATTTTTTTCTAGGTGGAAGTGTATGGAACAATCATAATCTTTAATTAGATCAATCCATCGCATTTTCCTTATGTTCATTTATTTATATGAAAAGATATATTTTAATCTATTTTCATCTTTATATATCTCATATCTTTCTCCATAGAGATTGTGTCTCCATATCTACAAAGAAAAGATCACAACTAGTAATTCAAGATCATGAGTTGGATAGTTATTTTCATTAATTTTTAACTACCTTGATGCCTAGGAAATAACTCTATCATTCTACATAAGGACACAACCATGTCCTCTATTTTATGCATCACTATAAATAACAAATCCACCATTCCCCGATGGTAGAGTCAGAATCAGAGCATTCACTAATCTCCTATTCAATTCTTGAAAGCATTCTTCACATTCTTTTTCCATGAAACCTATCCCCTTTACAAGTAATCTTGGTCAATAGTATGGGTAAATGGGTGAATTTATGAAAAAAATACCGTTAATAATGTACTAAACCAATAAAACTACAATCCTCGGTTATGTCTGTTAGAGAAGGTCATTCTTGAACTACCTTTGTCTTTGAAGGATCCACTAAGATTCCATCTTTAGAGAAAATTTGACTATGAAAAGAAACTACTTGAATCCAGAATTAACACTTTATTAACATCCCATATAATTCCTTTCTACTAAGATTCATTAGAATAATTTTCATGGTATTCGAATGATCTTCATAGATTTAGGAGTATACAATGATATCATTAATATATAACATAATAAATCATCAAGATACTTTTTTAAAACACTATTAATTAGATCCATCAAAAAAATGGTCAATTAGTCAGTCCAAAAAATATTATTGTAAACTCATAATTCTCATAGCTAGTTCAAAATGTTGTTTTTGGAATATCTTCATTCCACAAACGCAACTGATGATATGCAGATCAAAGTTCAATATTCAAAAAATATTGAGCTCTGTAAATTTGATCTAATAAATAATCAATGTAAGAAAGAGGATAAATTTTTCTTTATCGTAATAGAATTGATCTCCCTATAGTCTGTGGACAGCCTCATAGATCCATCCTTCTTCTTCACGAAATGAAAAGTGGTTACCCATGGAGAAAATCTATAGAGAATAAATCATTTATCACCCAATTTTTATAATTGTTTCTTCAGTTATACAAACTTAAAATTGTTCATTTTATAAGGAGTCTTTAATATAGGTCTTGAATAGGGAATTATGTCAATAGTGAACTCAACTTCCCACTCTGAAGGATGCCTATGTAAATTATCTAGAGACGCATCAACATATTCTTGCATAATAGTTGCATCCTAAATTTGATGATTTAATTCTTCACTCATTTATATTGACTTTTCATCCTCCTCAATATTTTCATTCAGAAGACCTACTAGCGGTGGATCTAGATAAGAATCAGATGATGATGTTTCTGCTCTAAAGATAAGTGATTATACACCATTCTAAAAAAAAATTAACTTCCTTCTTTCAATATATTTTCAAATCATAATTTGAAATCCAATTCATACAGAGGATTATATTAAGGTCAATAATAGTTATGATAATAATATCGTAAACTAAATCATGTTTATGTTTCATAATGGGGGATAATTGAAACATGTTTGTTGCTATGATACTCCCCTTAGGAGTTCTGAGTAATAACTCTATTATTAAATCAAATTGTAAATGGACAATTTTCATGGAAAACTAAGAATATATAAAAGAATGAAATAATCCAGAATCAAAGAAATCATTGGATAAGTTTTAGGAAAGGATTATAGTACATACCGACACATTATTATAAACATCAACCTCCGCAGTTGTGATCACATAATCTTGGCCTTTCTCTATTTTCCTTCACTGGGGAATGCTTCCTTGATGCTTAGGACTATCATTTTCATAATGCCACATCTCTTTTCAATTGTATCATTGAACATTGGTGGATTCTTTCTTTCCCTTACAATCATGGTATTAGTGGCCTTTTCCTCCACACTTGTAACAAACACCCATAACCTTCATGCAAGTACCAGGGTGTTTCTTCCCGCACTTATCACAAGATATAAAATATATTATTCTCTTCTTCCCCTTTTAATTATTTCATTTTCTAGAGTGTTAAGTAGACCTATTCTTCTATTGAATTACCTTAATTTCATAAGGCATAGAGAATTATTTTTTTATTTTGATAGAACATGATATTATATCTTCATATCATGAGAAACTTTGGGAGACTATTTCCCTTCATAGAAATGGTTTTAAACCATCAAAGAATCGATCAATATTTATCCTTGGATTACACATGTAGTTTGTGGCATGCCTTGATAACCTTCTGATATTAGCTTCATACTTTGTAACATTCTCATCCTCTTTTGCCTCATATTCAAAAACTGACTTTCCATATCGGCTTGGTGTTTATGAGGAAAGTATTATTCTAAGAATATTCCCTTAAAAATCCCTCCATTTAATATTTTTAAATCTATTCCCCCTCTATTTTGTTTTGAATTAGTGACCACCATTGATCATAATATCCAAATAAATGGTAAACTTCCATGAAAACCTTCTCTCTTTCATTTCTTCCCAAAGAAAGAAATATCTCCTCTAAGTAAATTATCCACTATTATACTATGAATGGGTTTTTAGTCCAATTAAATGATGGAGGTTGTTGTCACAAAAAGTGTTCTAAAATTTATCCTCCATTTTGTGGATCAGGAAGCACCATATGGCTATCGTTATTGTTCATAACCTGAGTCTGTTGTCCTAGTATATTTATAATCTACTCAGTATCAATCAAATATCTGGTACCAATATTATTATATTGCATATGAGTACAATCCCTACATGGGATATGTGTGTTCATACTGTTCCATTACATACACTGGCCATAATTTCTAAATAATGGCACACACTAAATTAGGTTTTTAATCATAATTATAATTTCGAACTAGGAAAACACTTAACATAAATGGAGATTTTATGCATGTCTAATATCATAATCATAAGAATGGTTACATTGAGGAAAATTTTAATTTTCAATCCCATATAATGTCTTGTAAATAAAAAGTAAATTATCCTAAGAATATCCCCCCAGTATTTTCAAACTAGGTGCATATTAAGGCTCATTGTCGTGTACCAAGTTACCCCAAGTCAAGCTCAGAACACCTTGTCGTAGTTGTTACTCTTAGGTATATCTGTACAATAACCACATCCACTTGAAGTATTCATACATGGATTTATTTATAGGAATATCCAGATAATATATTCCTTAAAAAATTCTAGGATTTTATTTTATTCTTATTCTCAAAGACTACCTTAGGGATTTGTTCCCCAATCTATGTTTTCTATATCTAGTTTCCAATTTTTCTACTAAACTTTTTCTGATACCAAATGTAATACCCCTACCCTAGTTTTCCAGAGATGATGAATTATTTTATTACATTGGAATGACTACAAGAAATTTTTATTCCGAATTAATGAATAGTTTAGTATTTTTGGAAGAAAATATATATACATAAGTTAAATATTACAACATGAAGTGAAATACAATATATCAGATCCACTAGTAACTCCCAAAACTCTTATATTATCCATAAAAGTCATTCATAATAAACATCATTGAATCCTAGAGAAATATAAAACAGAAGAAACTTATGAGATCGTATGCTTAGTAAGGTTAAATAATACGTCGAAATTTATCATAAACATAAACACTAAGAATGGTGAGCAACTAAAAAACATGCCTTTAAAATATACTTGAGTAGAATATGGAAGGAATGAAAGCGAAATAAATGATGTTATAATAAAACATAACCATGGGTATTATGATATTTTATTAATCACATGGACTATAAAATAATATATTCATAATGAGGTAATGAATAATTTCGGACATCATAATCATTCTATCAAGGCCTCATGCCAAGACCATACATAAACAGGTAAAAACCCAAACTAGTTTGTCACATGAGACATACCTATGCATTGAATGGATATATAGGGACCTTCCTTTCACATAATAAGTCTAATTTATTCCTAATATGAATGAAGATAAAAATAAACAACATATACATTCATATTTAAACTAAAATATGAAATGTTATTAACTTTCCCCAGTCATTAAACATAAACACTAACCATTCAGAGAAATATGGTGAATGGTATCAAGATATCACATCCATAGTAAAACTAATTATAAACCATTAAATTAATTATGTTACATGGTATCATAAAATATTAATCTTCATTTAACATAAGAATCAATATATATGAAAATACTCATATAAAATCGTTGAGTAATTTCTAAGATAGATGAACTTTTACTTTGAAAATAAGAGTTATTTTGGAAAAATCATTGAATAAAACCAAAATTGAATTAATATAACATTTACATAATAAAATTAGTAATTTTATAAAAATAATGGGGGATAGAAACATATTATATAGTTCATTTGAAAATATGTAAGAATTCGAGAAGTTCCTTTGAAACAGGCTTCTTTACGAGGAAGAATTTTTTAAAGATCCTTTTAATACTTGTAACTCCTTATAAAAGAAAAAAGGATTGTGTTTGGTAAAAATATATATAACATTAACACATAATTAATGAGGATTAAAAAATAAAAATTAATAATTTCATTGAGTTAAGTAGATAATAAGAGTAACCCGAATAAAAATAGGGGTTATGGTTGAAATCTCTAACCTTGTGTCTGAACACATTCTACACATGACCTTAACTTCCTATATAATAAAATTAAATCAATTAATTAATTAATTAATAACCTTATATTCATTTATTTTATTAGTAATAGTTTTATTAAGTTCATTTATAAACTTTTTTATAAGTTATATGATTGAATTTCGTTGTTCTGGAGTGTTCATTTCTTTAATTTAATGATCGATTTGCTTGATTATAAGTAATGGAGTTCATTAAAAATTGGTACAATTATCATAAATTGGAATTTAATTATTTTTATGAGAATATATAAGTTTTAATGGTTATATATATATATATATATTTATTTATATATTATGCGTATGAATTATAAGATAACACATTTAGTGATAATAATTTATATTTTTACAACGACTATTGATCATAATGAACTCATTTTGTATTATCGCTTGGTATTATGTAAATATGTTACATCAAAAACATACGAAAGGTTTAAATATTAATTTTAAAATATTATTCAAACATTAAATTTATTTAACTAACACCCTTTAAGGATAAATTTAATAATGAAACTTCGTCATCCATGATGGTTGAAAATCGGTACTTCCTGGTCGATGATTTCTTTTTTAAAATAAAAAGAGAGAGTGTAAGAAAAATGATGTTGGTTATTCAATTAACATGATATAATTTTAGTATATAAATTACACTCGATTTATCATGATCATTTTTACACTGGATTTTAGGATATAAAAATAAAATAAAATAAATTGAAATGAAATTAAAACCAAAGGAAGGGGATTTTTCCCTTAAATCAAACTACTTGAGAACCTACTTAAGGGAAGGGGTTTTGGTATTTTAGAAAGACCAAGAGCTCCTGGACATGGGGAGAGGATAATTAAGAGTATTTTGGAATATCTTTGACAAGATTGAAGGCTTATAGTATAGAGGAGAAGAGGAAGTGATGGTGGATTTATAGTGGAGGTGAGGGGTGATTTTTAAATATCTTATTCATTATGTTTTATTTAGAAAAAGACAACCAATAGTGTTGATTATTGTGACCAAAAAAAGTAAAAAGTGCATGTGAGTTCGAACTAAGTGTGATTACATCAGCCATAAATTACATAAGACTCAGTATATGATTTATTTAGCATTTATCGCTAATTATCATATTTCATTAATCAATAAAAAATCGAGTATTTTCAAAAATTCCAAAAAAATCGACATTATTATTTTCTACATTTAGAATTAGTAAATGGACTGCATTTTATAAAAATAATTTCCAAAATATGTGAAATCTAATTTTTTATTAAAATCATTATTTACTTGAAAATTATATTTTTTGAATTTAAAATGGATTTTATAATACTTTTAGAAATAAAATGATGTCTCATAAAACTAACCTAATATAATAGGACAAAAAAATATTTATTAAAGAATACATTTTATAAAAATTAATTTTTTTTAATTAAATTTATAAAATTATAATTATAATTAAATATTTATTTCTCACGAAAATATCAACACTTAATTATTAATTTTTCCAATATTCACTCTCATTTATATAGTGCCTAAATTTTATTTATAATTACATGGGTGAGGATACACTTCATAAGGTTCATATTACTATTCATAAGGGTACATTACTATTTATTAAGTTCAAGTTACTATTCACCAAAAATGTATGTTGATACTATCAGACTCTAAATTTCATACTGATCACAACTGTGTATTTATATTTTTTAAAATTCAAAACACAGAAGTGGAAGAATTATGTCTAACATCTAGGTTATAACAATCTTCTATAACAAAAAAAAGTATATGTTTTGTAGAGACTCGATATTCCATGCATTATATATTAAATTTATTTTTAATTCCTTTTGGTTATATCATTTTGGCTTGAGGTAACCTTCTATATTAATGATTTATTAATATTCTCCCCAATTCTTGTGTTGTTCTTCCATTTCTATGGGAGTTGAAAAACCTATATGGTGTGATGGATAAACCTAGGGTTAAAAATAGTGGGTTTTTATTTCTTACATTTTAGGTGTGTTATTACTCCTCCTTTATAAATTTAGTGGTTTTAATTAAAGACGATAAGGTTGGAATCGTTTTCAATATAAGATTCTCTATTTAATTTTGTTTCCAAGTCTAACCATTGATTTCTTTATCGCCTTTTTATTTTGTTTGTTAAAATTTCCTTTAATTTTTTTGTGGTTGATGTTTAATCCATTTTTGTGAGGATGCATATTTTTTTATTGGAAATTTGGTGTTTACATGGGGTTTTACAAATGGGAGTGGTTTTAATACACCTTATTTGTTTAATAAAATGGATCAAAGAATGTTATAGCTTTAAATGGGTTTATAAAGTGGTTCTATAAATGATTTTACCATGAATAATTTTTTTATTAAAATATAATTTTTTTTGTTAATTTGGATGTTGAAATTGTTTTTATATATGGGACTTGTGATATTGATTTGTTTGGAATGGATTAGAACATGGGATACCTATGGTTTTATGGTGTGATGGCCAAGGGACCGAGAGAGCCATTAGGAGGAGACCAATAGGTTTTCCATCTTGTTGACCAAGAGACCAAGATAACTCTTGGGATTTGGGAATTGGAAAGATTGTGATAGATTCCACTTTATTATATTTGTTTTTCCAGAGAGAATATTTCCTTTATAATATCTCACATTATAACCTTATGGATGGATCCCATGGTGCACATTAATTATGATAGATTTATTTACACGATTTCATGCATTATGTTAGTTTCTTGTTTGATTGTGATATCTTTTATTATGTGCATTTCCTTGTATTTGATCATATAACAATTTATATTCTGATATGTTTGTTTTTCCTTATTTGGGTAGGGTGATCATGTTTATTCTGAGTGGTTTCAATTTATTTATTTAATACATATTTATTATGTTTTGAAAACATGTTTTATTTTAAGAAAAAACAATGGTATTTTTATTGGGTTATTTAAATTGAAATGTTTTCAATGATAAATGGTTTTTGGAAAATGAGTATTAAAAAATAAATTTATTGGTTTTCATGGTTTAAAAGACTTAAATAGATTCATGGTGGTATCCTACTAGGAATCTTTCCTCAAACACAATATATGACATCTGGTTTATGTAGAATTTTTTTAGAGGACATAGATAAATGTGAGAACACTATGTACTTAGGTTTCTCTTCCTAATTTCCTCCATATTAGGGTTTCGATTAAGGATATGTGGTATCATAGAGTTATCTCATAAGGAATAGTTCAGTTCTTGTATTGTTAGGATGTATGTATTATTCATTTGGGTCTTGGTCCCTATTTTGAGTTTTAAAATTTTTACTAGATCTACCAAATACATGTATCTTTTATGACATGGTATGTTTTTTGATGTGATACTTATTAGGGTATGTATTTTTAGTTATTATTTCCTTACTATGGTTGTATATTTATTAATGGTTGACTCTAATATTTTTATTATGTTCATCTAAATTCATGGATTCATCATTCTAGTTTACCATGGTTTAAACAGTTCCCAGGATGTTATTTTTTATGCCCTGGTGCTTTTTGATATTTGGTGGTGATCAAAAACATGATTCTCACATTTTGGAGTGCCACCTCAGGTGATGACTCAGGTTGAACTAGGATTTTTCACAAAAAATGGTATTATTTCCCATTTTATTTGGGGTAGGGGGTTAGTGGTACACTTTATCTAGGACCATTAATTCTTGGGAGGTGGGAATGTAAGAGTGCATGTTTATCTCTTCTTCGGGTCAAACCATGATTTTCCATGGGTGGTTTAGGATTTTGTTTATGTTTTTAGACCAGTTATGGGTTATTTTATTGATATCTTGATGTAATGACCTATTTATTATGAGTTAATGGGTGTTCCCATGAGTTATTATAGGTTTTAGGGGGAAACAAGAAATTCAATTAGAGGTGAACAGTTTGGGAGCACGATTACTAGTTCCCATGTAAAAATTGTGTATCCTTATCTATTAACATACAATTCAACATTTAGGGTTAGAAAATGGTTTTCTTAACTAGGTGGAAAAACCATGCATAGTGGAAAAGTGTTTATAATTTTTAAATCTTAACACCATATTTGTTTGAAAGTGTTTTTTATGATAATTTTGTTTTTTGAGACCTATTATAAGGGTTTACATGGGTTTAAATAATATTTTTTGATATTCATTTGGGTATTTGTTGATCATGTGTATTGTTTTTTTATAAAATTTCCCTTAGAAGAGAATCATGTAGGCATAGGGAGGGTGTAGAAAAGTATGATCTATGGGAAAATACTCTCATTGATCAAAATTTAGTGTATTTGTTGATCCGTGTGATCTAGTTCTTAGGTTGTGAGTGTGGTCAAGAGTATACACAAATGATGGACTGTGATCAAGTGTTTACTATGAAAAATCTAACGATACTCCATGGTTACAAGGGATCCCATAAGCCTAAGGTATTTCTAGAATGGACTAAGAAAATATTTCATTTTTTGAGTACCCCTGAGACATTGAATGTGGTATTTTCCACCTATATGTTGGATGTATTCGGAAGGAAATAGTGGGAATAAATGGTTCTAAAAAGAAGCATGAGGATCCCACAGAGACAAAATTTAAAGTATATTTTAATTATAATTTCAACCTGGAGTCCTTGGGGGTGGTTAATTCTTATGTGTTTGTAACATTGGATCAAGGGGAACATTCAGTGTTGGAGTACACCGCTCAGTTTACAAAGTTGGTTAATGTTTTTTTTCAACTCCTCACAATTGATTACCTCAAGGATCAATGATTTGAAATGGGTTTGAAGGATGATATTTGGTCAATGGTTATTCATTTTTTCATAAAAACCTATTCTAAGGTGGTTGATAATGTGCATATAGAAGAGGAAAACATGGCAAGGAATATAGGTCACAATAGTGTTTCTTCCATGAGTGGTATCCAAATATATTCATCTCTTCAGAATAGGAATTGAGATGTACCCCATCCGAAAAAATGGGAAGAGTGTTCAGCTGTGATTGGGTACACCACTAGTGTTTTTTTCAGGGTGTAAGATAGTGGTCTATTATAAATTTGGAATGTATTTTCATATGAGTCCTAGTTTCATAGAGTATTTTAAGATGTTTCATTGGTGTGGCTATTTAGGTTATCTTTAGAACTTCTGTTAGGATTCTACGTATGGTAGTGGCATTGGTTCAATATTCTCTATGGTTTCATAGGTGTGGTATACTACTTATAAGGGTGATGGATCTCACCGACAAGGAAAATGGGATTTTCACAAAGAAAATAGATCACAAAGGGCATCTTGAGTTATGATATCTTCATGTAACATATTTTGTATGAAAAGACCCCAATTCTAGACCATAAACCATGATAGGTATATTGTTTATTTCATGTCCCATAGCATCTATTTTATTTTATACAAGGTTTTATATTTATTTATATCATTAAATTTTCATGATATTATGGATATGATATCATAGATAATGTTGTTTGTATTGAATTTTCTTACCCTATTGGTTAGATATAAGGGTAATGGTTTTAACATACCTTATTGTTGTGTTTCAATAACTACTTTTGAAGTTTTTAGGTATTTCCACATGTTCAAAATATAAGTATATAAACTCATCTTTAGCACGGATTGGTTAATTAGATTTAAAACTCATATATATTAATTCTTCCAATAAGTCTGGTTTATATCCCCATGTGAGAGCACTCACAACATTCAAGGTGATTGAGATCCATGATTAGGGAAGGTAGGACTCATTGCTTTAGATATGGGCTTGATTTAATTATAGTTGTTCAAGTTATTCTATGATGCCTCATTGAAAATTTTAGATGGTGGCCTTACAAAAATCATGAGTCGGTAACCTAATTTTTTTGAAGAGTATTTTATGGGGTTTCATCCAAGTATGAGATCAAGTTAATTACTTATATATTCCCAAGTAAAAGACCCATTTCCATTTGATGTTATTATATGTCTCTATCTAAGCTAAATGATCTGAAATATCAGCTACAAGACCTTGAGAGTAGGGGATTTATTTCTTTGAGTGTCTCTCCATGGGCATCACCAGTTATATTTTAAAGGAAGGAATATTGGAGCCTCCAAAATTTCATAGATTATTTTAAGCTCAGTTAGGTGAACATATATAATAAATACTCTTTTCCCAGAGTTGATGATCCTTTTTATCATCTTGGCGTAGCTCATTGGTTTTCAAATATGAAATTGAGATTAGGATACCACCCATTTAGTTTCTAGGAGGGGTTTGTCACCAACACTGTTTTTTGAATCTGGTATAGCCACATTGAGTACTTTTTTATTATATTAGGTCTTACCAACACTATTGTGATATTTATGGACTTTATGAACTAAATCTTCCACAATTTTTTGGATTCCTAAATAGTCATGTTTTTTTATGATGTATTTGTATATTCTAAGATGTAGGAGGATCACACTAACCATATGGGAGTTTTTTTTGGAATCTTGAGAGAACATATTTTATATTCCAAGAAATTTAAATGTTAGTTTTTGATTTAAGAGGTGATGCTCTTAGGCCACATGATTTTTGCGAAAGGAGTTTCAAAGGAACCCAATAAGTTTCTAGAATCTATTTCTTGGAAGTAATCAAATAATGTATTCTATATGAGGAGATTTTTTGGATTGGTTTCATATTATATATAATTAGGTTAGGACTTATCTAAATTTTCTTCTCCATTTATGTATTTGATGAGTAAAGGGGTAAATTTTGAGTGGAGTAGGATGTTATAGAATTGTTTGAATATTTTTAGGATTTTTTACATTTGTTCTAGTTTAGATTATTTTTTATCGTCTAAAATGTTATATAGTATATTAGGATTCCTTTGGTGTCAGTTTTGGATGCATACTAATTCAATATGACCATGTGGTGGCCTGTGGCATACAGCATCTACTCACACATAATTGAATTATCCCATCACTGTCTTGGATTTGGAAAATGTTATGCATGCTTTGAATATGTGGTACCATTACCTCTTCATGGTCCATTTTATAGTCTATTCTAATCATAAAATCCTGAAACATATTAATAACCATAGGGACATGAACATTAGACTGAGACACTAGATAGAGTATCTTCAAATTTATATTTCAGAATAACATTACACACAGTAAGGGGAATTTTTTTATTAAATATATGGGAAAAAAGTTTCTAAATCAAAACATCCATGAATAAGTGGATAAGTGGGTATTGATTAGTTTTATTTTCCATCTATGGTTATAGGTGTATATGAATCTATCTTAGTGTTTTTATCCTTTTCAAGAAGTGGTTGGTAGATCCTTTGGATATGAGGTATGAGGTGATGTGTGAGGATCCTCATTCAAGTTGGATCATGCACCATGGGGTTACCAAGATGTATTATACCACAAGGAGTAGGTAATGGAACCCTAAGATGATTTGATCTATTAAATATTATGTTTCCCAAAGTTTTTTCTGCACGAGAGTCAAATATAAGCATCAAAGACCAATCTGGTTGTTTCAACGTCTTCCCTTTCTCACGTGTAAGTGGGATGAGATATCAAAATATTTTATGACCATACTACCTTATACTCTGAGTGGTAAATTTTTTTATGGTTGATTGTAGATTTTTTTATAACATTAGCCCATTTTTTGACACTAGAGTCTTAGAAGGAATTGGAGATCAAGAACCAATATTCCTGAGAGGTTGTTAGGCCTCATTGAGTTCCATGAGTGATAGTTTCTATCAAGGATTACAATTTATATTCTCAATTATATAAGGTACTTTTAAAGGCTTTGGGAACCAAATTGAGGTTAATAACCATATATCACCAATAGAATGATGTTAAGTCATTACAGAACATCTATACACTCAATAATATGCTCCAAGCATGTGTGTTTAACATTGGTGTTTCATATTAAATGAACATATTGTTGGAAAAATTTTCTTATAAATAAAATTTAACAATAATCGATTGGGATAGAACCATTTGATTCAATATACTAGTGTACATTCCATTCCACGTTATGTTGGGATGTGTTGGGTGAGTCTTCCAAGTTTGAACCAAATATCATCTAGGAAATGAAATAGAATTTGTAGTGGATTCATAAAAGGATAGTTATAGCTCAGAGTCACTATAAATCCTATGAAGATTGATGTTATCCCCCAATAACACTTTAATTTAGTGACCATGTGCTTATATAGGTATTTTTTGACTGGGAATCTGTCACTTTGAAAAGCATGGGAAGTTGGAATCATTTTGTGTTAAGCTATTTTGAGTTATGGAATGTATTTGTAAGGTAGATAATTTATTAGAGTTCAAACCATTGATGAACTTGAATCATGAGGTTTTTCCTGTCTCCTGGTTGAAAATATATCATATCGACACATGTCATTGTTAGAGTGGTAATATTTAGAGGTTAATCTTGATGTCATTATTGTGGAGCGGCATATTCATATCAAGGATTATCATAACAAGGTTATCTATGATAAATCAATATTTTTGGTTTTGGTGATTTGGAAGAATTGTATTGATATACATGAGACATTTATGTGTGAAACATTTTTGCGGGAGCAGTGGTCTCACCTATTTTGTTCTTTGATTTTATGGTTGTTGGGGGATGAATTTTTTATTTTTGGAGAAAACAGACCCTGGTGCATGTTTAGAAAATTGTTTTCCTAATAATGTGGCTAACCATGAGAGGGTGGGTTTTTAGGGACATCATTATTTTTCATGGTTTGAGAATGGTTTTCCAAAACATGGGATTCTTAGAAGTAGCCATATGACCTTCATTTTTGGTAGAAAGTAGCACCCACATAGTTGGTGTATGTTTTTTCTAACCATGCAACCAAACCCCATGAGTTCCCCAGGTTATTAAAAAAATTAAAAATAAATATGTTAAAGATTTTAATCTGTTCTTCCCCTTTTCCCTAAAAATCCATGCATAGATTCTTATTCAATATTTAAAACTTCTTTCTCTTCATTTTTGGGTGTATTCTCCATTGATCCTTAGAGTTTTGGCTTAAAGTAAGCCTTTATCTTCATTATTTATTTATCATCTATCATATTCATTCCATATTCTCTTATTTCTATAGGACATGGAAACCCTGTATGGTTTGATTTATAAAAATAGGTTAAATGATGGAGGATTCTGGTTGATTTCTTGTGGTTCAAGTGTGTGATGACACATCCTTTATAAATTTACTATTTTTCAGTGATGGTGAAAACTTTGGAACCGTTTATGAGACTGGTGTCTCTATTTAAGGGTTTTTTCCATGTCTAACTTTTGATTTCTTTATCTTCTTTAGTTTGTTTTATTATATTTACATTTGATTGATTTATGGTCGATATCTAATCTATTTTTGTAGTGGTTCATGTTTTTTTATTAGAAATTTTATTTTTAAAGAGATTTTTCCAAAGGAGGTTGGTTTTAATGCACCCCATGTATTTGATAAAATGCCCCAAACTGGTATTATTTTTAAAATGGGTTTATGAAGTCATTTTAGAAGTATTTTTACCTTGAGTAAGGTGTTTTGTTAAAATAAGAATGTGTGTTTGTTAAATTAGATTTTGAAATGGATTTTATGTATAGATCTTGTGATGTAAATATTTTTTCTATAGAGTATCATGTTGGATACCTAGGGTGTGCGGGTGTGTTATCTAAGGTACTAAGAGATACTTTTGAGATTAATATTGATATAGATTCAATCTTGTGGAACAAGTGATCGAGAGAGATATTGGGAGTTGGGCCCATGGAAGAACATGAGAGATTCAACTTTATTGTATCTATTTATATGACTAGTATTTAGTGTTCAGACTATATCACATCAGACCCTCATGGTTTTATCCCATGGTGTACATTGATTATTCATTATTTATTTCTATTATTTCAGGCATTTTTTTAGTTCCTTGTTTGATTTTTATATCTATGTTTTTCTCATTTTCTCTTATTTGATCATATTCTGATGTTTATTCATATACCATTATTATACCTTGTCTGGGTAGGTTGTGGATGTTTTTTCTGATTGGTTTCTATTAATTTATTTGATCTATATTGATTGTGTATTTTAGACATATTTTATTTGAAGAAAACTAAAAGGGATTTCAAATGGGTGAATTAATGTGAAATCATTTCAATGTTAAATGGTTTGGAAAATTGAGTTTTCAAATGTTAATTTATTTGGTATTCATGGTTTGAAGTCATTAAATTGATACATGTTGTTTTCCAACTAGGAACTATGCCTCACACCATATATATTTCTTCAAGTGTATGTAGACTTTGTTTTATAGGACAGAAATAAATAAAAGTTCACTATGTATTTAGGTGTATCCTAGTCATTAAATTTTTCTGAGGGTTTTGATTGATGTGACATAGTCTTGTAGGGTTATCTCATGAGGAGCTGTTGAGTTTTTATATCATTGGAATTTATATATCGGCTATTTGGGTGTTAGTATTTGTTTTGGTTTTAGATATTTTTATTACAGATAACATGTATATGTCTCTTATTTGTAATTTTATGTGTGTTGATACAATATTTCTTATGGTATCTGTTTTTAGTAATTTCTACACCAATCTGGTTTTATGATTTTTTTCGTGTTCAATTTGACAATTTTGATATGGTCATCCAAGTTTATTGATGGGTCATACTAGTTTAACATGGTATAAAATTATCCTAGTATGTTATTTATTATTCCCTGGTCCTTGACATCTGACCACGGCGATCAGGAACATGATTTGGTCCTTATGGCATACTGAATCAGGTTATGGGTCAGGTCAACCTTTGTTGGTTCACTTCAAGGGTGTGTATTTTACCCTAAATATGTTATATATATTCATTAAAAAATATATTAATGGTCTCCAAGTAGGTATAAATTGTAAGGTCCCTCATCTCATTTATAATTACTTGATATTTCTTATATTTTTTTGATATACCATCTTGACTATTTTTTTATAAATCCATATTCCCTCACATTATTTCCACATGCACTTCAGCTCATGAAAATCTGTTAAGAAGTCTGGTGGAGAACAACTATTTGAAATTTTTATACTAGTTCCTTTTATGTGTCCTTATGTGATGTGTATGTATGTTCTTTTATGTGATTGAGGTAAGGGAAAATCATTAGAGTGAGGAATTTAGTTACATATGTTGTCAAGAGTATGGATGGATTTTTTTGGTTTCTCTTTAGTGTTTTGGTGGATATAATAGAATCTAGGTACATCCTCGTGATTTCTATTGGAATTTACACAAATGGGAGATTTTAATTTTTTTCTTTAGGACATATTTTTTTATCAAATTTTGTATAAATGGTATTTCTCTACATCCATGAACTTGTATACTGTATGGGTGTCTTTTTGGACTTGTGAATGTTTGGAAATGCATGTTTATATTATTTATTATATATATTGATTTTTTTCATACTCATACACTTCTATTAATGATTTTTCACACATATTTTATACATAGTTATTAATAAGTAATCCATTTATGTATATATATATTATTTAATATAATTAATCTTTAAAATGGATAAAATCATTTCCCACATGTGTATTACTCAAACCTAAGTGTTTATGATTGCTTATGGGGATTAAAAAGTGTACCTTAGATGTTATAGTGTTGCATTATAAGTATTATTCGGTATTCGTCTCATGGTTGTAACATTTTTTCTTTGTCACTATGTATATTTTTCATTGACACTTTGCATTTCTTAATTCTTGGATTATTTTATTTTCTTCAGTTATCTTTCATACTATGAATTATTAGTATTTTATAGTTATATTTTTTTGTTTGGTTGTTCATGTTAATGTTTGGTGTAGAATTGTTTCCAAATAAAAAAATAGAACACATCCCATAAAGTCAATTTTATATACTTTATGCTAGTATCCACCATGTTACCTATTAGAAAAAGGATTTGAAGGGTCACTCTTAATCTCATCAACAATTTAGAAAGAGTCATATCCATGAACGTCTTTGATTTGATGGGAAGTAAAACCCAGATTCCCAAAAATCTAAATATTAATAATTAGGAAACTGATTACTTTCAACATAGTCTTACACCCAATTATATATATATTATTATGAGGAATAACTATTTTTAATTATTAAAAAAATTACACATTTTTTCTTAAATTAAATATTTTATTATACTAATGAAGAAAAACCTTAAATGTATGGAATAATATATATAATAAGTAATTAAAATATTTAAATTGATGCAATCAGATATTCATAAAACAAAAAAAAATTGATACATTAATATTCGATAATGAATTAAATAAATGAATAAACAATTAACAAATTTATCATACGTGATTTTGCCTCAAAAAAAGGAGACATTTATTATGAGAAGTTAATATTATAAAACTTATTAACATTTCACAAATAGCAATATAAATATTTTATATATTCTTTATTTTATAATTTATAAAAAAATTAAATTTCCCCATTTAATTATAAATATGGATTGTTAAAATAAATGTATCATTGGAATAAATATCTCTATATTATTTCCTATAATATATATGATCCTATATATTTGGTCATGGGAAAATATTATCACATAATATTGTCTATTCTATTATTGATAATGATATTCCCATATTTCTATCTACACTATATGAAATAACATTTATCATTATATGTTCATTCCATTTCTCCAACCACATTTGGTTATAACTTGTGTTGAAATATCTCCATATAAGGAAAGTGTTATGATAATTATTTTTAGAGTGTTTTTACCTAGGAATATCATGATAAGTTATATCTCAAACTTTTCCATTATTTCTTGATAAATTTTCTAAAAAAGGACACATCATATCATAGAAAAAAATATTAACATATTAGTTTCTAGAATATTGATAATTAATAATTTTTATATATTTTTTAGTATAAAATTATTCTTCAATACTTCACTGAAGAAAGATTTTGTAATGAACCAACCCAGATTTCCGAAACAAAATCTAAGTGGAGACGTCGCATGACATCATGTTTTCCTCCTCATACTCAAGAGGCTACTGACTAGAGGTGAGAGTATAAAGGGATTGGGGGGACTAGACTCTTGATAATCAAAACTGTCATAGGTTGGTAAACTATAACCATAATCAATGAAAACTACCCAATATATTAATAACATATATTAATGATATGACATATGTTATAAAAAGTCATACAAAAGTTGTATCACCCCTGGATACAAGTTAGTAACCATTTATTTATGATTTTATTGTTTGTAAAGTATATGGGTAAAGTTTGGGAGAGTTTAGAGAACTTTTAAAATGGTTTTTTGGGTTTTATAAAGTTTCATGGTTGGTGCACAGTTTGGGAAAATCATGAAACACCTATAGGAAACTATGCCCCATGAGACAAAGGCTAAAATGAAGGTTCACATGCGGTGTACAGGTTTCCCAAACTGGTCGTCCACCAATGAGAAACTATGAAACTTGAGATATTGTGATTTTTCATGGTTGATGCATATTTTTGAAACCATAAGATCCAACCATGTGAAGTCCATCCTTATGTACGTGGTTGGTGAAATTTTATGGCACATTTTTTCTAACCGTGAAACTAACCATGCACGGGTTAAAAATGAGATCTTAGAATTGTGGATCTCACATGTTCTGATCTCAAACTCTGTAGTCTTTCCTCTTATATGGCCCTAACATGATATTCTATCTTTCCATAGGCTATGGAATCTTATCCCATAGATATATAGGTGATCTAAAGGATTTTATTGTTGTTTTAAAGCCAGATTCTTCTGGTAAGTCATCATTCTTAGTTGTTCATGGTGGTTTTTCTTAGATATACTTCTTTATCTCTCTTAGTTTCCCAGATCAATCGTTGAAGTGGATATATCTAAGGTATTTTATTCCAAATATTATTATATATTTCCTTTTAAATGATATTGGAATAGATCTAAGGTGGGTTTTGTGAGTCTCAACCCAGTTTCATGAATGTTTTTTGTGTCGTTCTTTGGTTTTGTCATAAAACCTGAGGTAGGTGTCTTCACTCTCAAATCCTATATTTAGAACATGAATTCATAGTTTCTAATTGATTTTTTTATTGAAACTTGTTGCGTAATTGATGTGAATTTATTTTTGGAAATCATATTTAGTG
Source organism: Viscum album (assembly GCA_963277665.1). NCBI lineage: Eukaryota > Viridiplantae > Streptophyta > Magnoliopsida > Santalales > Viscaceae > Viscum > Viscum album. Next base: position 1,792,620,811 of record OY728146.1, read on the forward strand.
AAGGTTTATATAATTATGTAAATTCAGTATTTTTATGGAAAGTAAAGTTGGTAACTTGATTTTAAAATGATTCTTTGGTTTTATTTCATGGAAAATTATTTTCAAAAAAATGTTTGTTTTATAGAAATTGTTTTTTGAAATGTTTTCAATAAAAGTACTATTTTATTAAATGGTTTAATTGGTTGTTTTAGCATTGGGTTTTGGTATATTAGTTGGGTGTGTTCATGTACTTTTGGGGTGGTTAAGTGAAATGAGTCTCCCTCATCGTTAATGGGATAGACAAGGGTTAGGGCTCTCCCCTATAAAATGGTTCATTAAGTGATATTAGTGAAATGATGACTTCCCACTCATGAGTATAGGGAGTTCTAGGTTGAATCTAGGTTTGGATATGTGGAGATGTGCAATGGAATAGACTATGCCAAAATGGAATTTGTGAAATGGTTTTAAATAATTGTTTGGTTTCTTTCAATTGAACATGATATTGTTTTGTGAAAATAGTTTGTTATGGAACTTTTTTATATTTTGATATAAAATTTTTTAGAAATTGTTTTATATAAACTATTTTTTATAAATGTGCTAACATGTTCTATCCTAATGGAATGAGTAGGTAATTCATTGAAAAAAAATCTGCAGAGTTTCATTACTCACCCCTGCTTTGGAACATTGGTAATTTTGTAGATGTTGTTTATCCAGACATGAGCAAAGATAAAGTGTCACACTTCTCTAGTGGTGCTTAGTGATACTTGTGTTATTTTTTTTAGTGGATATTGCAGAAGTTTGGAGCTTGGATTTTTAGTTGTCTTTGAATTTTGTGGTCTTTGTAGTATTCCACTGGTTACCTTATTATTGTATAGTCTTCTATTGTGGTACTCTTTTGGAGTTTGGTTTTGATATAAATGGTATTTCTTTGAGTTTTTTTCTTTTATATCGTGAAATATATAGTGTTTTATTTGGTTATGTCATGTTGGCTAGTTGTTTTATTTGAAAATGGAAAATTATCCCACAACTTTTAATGAAGCTCTTGAAATTTATTTCCATCCTTTGGAATCTTGGGGATATTTCTTAAGTACAAGTAGCATACTCCCATATTATCAATCCAATGAGGAGGGTGGGATGTTAAAAGAGTTATTATCTTGGTTCTTCTTCATTTATTCTGGAAAAAGTGGTATTAGTATTGGTTTGTCTTTGACTATGTATTCTTTATTGGTCTTGGAGTTGTATTCATTATAGTCCATTCCTTGAGTTGGGATCGTATAAAAGAGTGGGAATATCGGGAATTGAAATGTAGAGCATACAAATACATAGCTAACATTTATATTTTAAATATTCTATTACCAAGGATTTGGTTACATAAGTGTTTTGGATACACTTATAGGGTTTGGAATATCATTTTCATGGGTTTTAAAAATTATATAAACAAGACATTCATTATAGAAAAGACTTCCCACTATGAGTAGATATTTAATTCTAAGTATGATTTGGTGCAGGGTGTTGTTTTTTGAAAAAAAATTATAGTTTTTTTAAAATTAAAGGTTTTGAAAAAAATAAAATCATTTTAGTATTTTGAAAATGGTTTAGTTTTCGAAATCAAGTAGGTATTTTCATATTTAGAAATGGTTAAACATGGAAAATATTTGATTTTCAAAAGAATTGTTATGATAGTAAGACGTGGTAGAATTTGAGATGTTAATACTTTATTTAATAGAGAGTATACTTATGATGTTATTGTGTTTCTAGAAAATGGCAGCTGGTAAGAATCATACAAACCAATAAGAAGATTCTGCTGAGAATGTGGTTGCACCTGAGCCACAGGTGAACCAATAGTTAGTTCAGAGTATAGTATGAGATTTTCAAGATGTGGATAGTGGGCACAAAAGGGATGATCCAAGGAAAGTGGATCATTCCATCCAATTCCAGAAGTAGAATTCATCCATATTTAGGGTTTGATTCAAAACATGAATATCTAGAGGTGTGGATGAATAGGATGAATCGTATCTTCGATTTCATCTGCACACCAGCATAGCTGAAAGTCAAGTTGGTGATTTATATGTTGGAGTATCTTGAACTCCAGTGGTAGGATTTAGCAGTCTGGGATAAATTAGACCAGGGCCTAGCATAGGATTATTTTGAAGAATTCATTAAGAAATATTTATATCCTTATATGTTTAGAATTTCAAGAACAATATATTTCTTTAGCTTAAAGTAGGAGACCCTCACAATGATAGAGTATATAGATAAATTCGTGATTTTTGACTTCTTTGAACATAATGGTGTTTCTAGTGATTCTTTAAATGAACTCATATTTGAATTGGGGATGTGGAAAGATATTAACTTAATGATTTGTGTGCTCTCTGTAAAAGATTATATAGAGATGGTCAATATAGTGAAGATGGATGAAATGAATATATTAGGAGCTACGACTAGAGGGGGTATGTTGATACCTATGGGAAGCGGTGATAACTCTAATTCTGGGAGAAAATAGAGGAGGGAATCATATTTCTAATATGGTATGGATTAGAATCAAATATATGGATCAGTAAATCTTCCTCCAAAACCGAATATTTTGCATGTATGTTTTCAACATGATTCATTTGACCACATGAAGTGATAGTGTACGAAACCACCTAGAGAATACAATAATTTCAATCATATGGGCCATCTTCAGCTCTATTGTCTCAATTGCCCAAGATCATGTGTTTGAGATACTTTTTATGTGTTGCAGATGTCATATTCTTAAACAAGAAGAGGTCAGTAAAATCAGTCCCATCAATAGAACTAAGCTATTCATGGTGATTCTAGGAATATCCTGACTCCGCTGTAAGGTAAATCTCAACAAATAAATATAAAGCAAGGTCCAGTGATAAATAAATTACTTGGATATGAGAAGTTTATTGTAGATGATTAGTCTAGACCATCGACAATCAGAGGTTTGATTCTTTTTAATTCTACCCTTATGGAGGAATTATTTGATATTGGTTCATCACATTCTCTTACAACTTCTCATTTTTTTATTTTTTGAGTTTAAAAGTTGAGAAAATTTCTTCTATGTTAATAATTCAAACACCTCTTGGTCAAAAAGAATGTTTAACCTTTTTTAATAGAGCATGTTTTATAGTCTTTTATGGAGTTCAGATGATATGGGATTTCTATGTGATTGATATGGAGGCCTATGATTTAATCCTGGGTATATATTGGTTGGAAATGCTCAAGGCTCACACTGACAATTATAGAAGAATTGTGATTTTCACAACTGATGATGGTGTTAAGGATCTCTTTAGAGTATAAAATATTATAATGGTAGGTGAAATGGTATTTATGGTACCAACATTTGGAACTATTTCATATTAGTTGGTAGTGATAACTTTAGCATCGATGGGAAACATTGGGAATAGAAATTTTTTTATATTTATTAATTATTTTCAATATTTGTTTCCAAAAAAATTCTCAGGGTTTCCACCTATGAGAGAAGTGGAGTTTATGATTGATCTCTTTCTAGTGATTATTCCAATTTTTCTTCCGTCTAATCAAATGGTACCAAGAAAATTAAGATAGTTTAAAGTGCAATTGGGGGAGTTCGAAAGAAAAGGATTAATTCAGTTAAGAAAATATCTATGAGCAACACTAATATTGTTTGTGAAAAAGGTGGATATGACCTTGAGGTTTTTTGTGTATTATCATAATATTATCATATTTATGATAAAGAAAAGGTATCCACTTCCATGAATTTATGACTAGTTCAATCAATTTTGGGAATCTCATTTTTTCTCCAAAATTGACTTACGATCAGGATATCACCAACTACTTATGTGAACTAAGGATATTCCAAAAACATCTTTCAAAAGTAAATATGGACATTATGGTTATGTTGTTATGCCTTTGGGTCTTAAGAATTCACCATCAGCCTTTATAGATTTGATGTATCATATATTTCAGTGATATCAGAATTATTTTGTGGTGTTGTTTGTGGATTTCCTATTGGTGTATTCAAAGATAAGGGTTGTGCATGATAAAAACTTAGTGATAGTTTTGGGAATCTTGAGGGATCATCTCTTGTATGAAAATTTATCAAAGTGTAATTTTTGGAAAAAAGATGTAATTTTTCATGGATATGTAATTTCTAAAAAAGGAGTTTCTTTGGATCTATAAAAGATAGAGGTTGTTAACTTGTCAAAACTTCCAAATATTTTCTTTAAGATATGCAATTTGTTTGGTCTATCTAATTATTACATATGCTTTGTTTCTGATTTTTCATGACTACTGTCACTTATGACAGCTTTGAAAAGGAATAATGTTCCATTTCAATGGGACAAGAAAATCCAGAAGTTATTTAAAGAGCTAAAGTTCCTCCTTATATCCACACTGATCATAATTTTTTGAATCCGGATAAGGGTACGTGGTGTATTATGATGCATTGGTATCAAGGATGAGATGTGTTATCATTCAGTGAGACCATGTGGTCGCTTATGGCTCAAAGAAGTTAGGAGTTCATGGGAATAACTACCCAACACCTGATTCATAGTTATCTTTCATATTTCATGATTTGAAGACTTTGTTTCATTATCTCTTTGGTGAGAAATTTACTATGTTCATGGATCATAAGAGCATGAATCATGTTTTCTCACAACGGGATGTGAAAATGAGACAAAGAAGATGGATGGAGTATCTTTAAATGTTTGAATTTGACTTGATGTATAAATCTTGTAAACATAATTTGGTGGGAGATGCATTTAGAATAAAGTAGTATGTCCGTTTGAAAAAAAAGGCTTTAGATAAGTGGAAGTTGATGTCATTGATAGTATAAATGAACTTAGAATGTGAAGACAGAGGTGAAGTTTCAGTTTTTCTTCTAGATTCTTTGGTTCCTAATATGGTAAAGATGGCTAAATAGGTAAATACATATAATTTAGAATGTGTTGTGATGAGGTCAAAACTCAATGGTGGGGAGACCATTGAGGGATAGATACTAGATGGATGTTCACTTTTGTGGTTCATAAATTGGATGGTCGCCCCTATAGATTTTTAGGAACAACATCTTCATTCTTACCACCATTCAAGATGGGTAGTTCATCCTAGAATACAAAAGATGTGTACGATATTGAAATTATTTTCCTGGTGGGATAGAATGAAAAATAAAGTGGATGAGTTTTTTTATATATACTTAACATGTCAGTAGATTAAAGAATAGAATCAGCAACCAACAGGTATGTTGTAGTCTTTACCTATCCCTATTTGGAAGTGGTAACATATAGATATGGATTTTTTAATAGTTCTCCCAATAATAGTTTGGAAACATGATACCATATGGGTGATAGTGGATCATCTCACAAATTTAGATCATTTTATCCCGATTATTTAATCTTAAACACTAGAGGACTTTTCAAAAATATATATCTGAGAAGTGGTAAAGAGTTATGGAATACCAGTCTCGATAGTGTCCGAAAAATATATGAGGTTTACATATCATTTCTGAAAATCCTTACAGAAATCCCTTGGGACTTGATTTCCAATAAGCATTGTTTATCTCCCACAGATGGATGGGAAATTCGATTGGATGATACAAACATTGGAAGACATGTTTTGAGATTTTATAATATATTTTGGTGGATCATAGGGGGAGAATCTACCGTTAGTTTAGTTCTCATATAACGATGTTTATCAATCCTCAATACAAATGGTTATATTTAAACCATTATATGGGTGACCTTTTCATTCTCCACTTTTTTGGGTGGAAACTAGTGAGACTTCACTAGTATGGTTGAGCCTTGTTTTAGAGATAATTTAGAAGAGTCAGTTGAGTAGAAAATAAATGGAGATGGCTCAGATCCATCATAAATCATATTTGTATCATCATCGATGGTTCTTTTTATTCGTGGTGAGTGATCATGTGTTCTTGAGGATCTCTCCAAGGCTTGGAAATCAACATTTTGGGAATGAGGTAAAGTTACCTCCACAATACATAGGCCCTTTTGAGATACTAGAACGGGTTTGTGATGTGGAATATTGGTTGGAATTGCCACTGTTGATAAACATGGTGCATAATGTGTTCCATGTATCTCATTTTAAAAATTATCAGCCTAATCTTGACCATGTAATTCAACAGTATCATGATGACCTAGATCCGAATTCTTCATTTTTTCACTTTCTAGTGTGGGATGTGGAATAGAAAGAAAAATTCTTGCATGAAAAAAACATCAGTCTAGTGCGGGGTTTGTGGAAAACATGGTCAAATTCATGAAGAAACATGTGAATAGGAGAAGGAAATGAAGGGTAAATGGATATAATTATTTCACGACAACAACATTTTCTACTTTCTAGAGATAGAAAGTCCAATGATGGGGAGAATGTAGCACCCCTGGTTTCAAGTAAGTAACCATTTCTTTATGATTTTTAAGTATGTAAACTATATGGTTTAAGGTTGGTATAGTTTAGAATACTTTTGTATAGATTTTTTTTAATTTTATAAAGGTTCATAGTTTATGAATAGTTGTTAAAACCAGGAAACACCTATAATAAACAATGCACCATGAGATAGGGACTAAAAGGAAGGTTCACAGGCGGTGCATAGGTTTCCCAAACCATGTGTCTGCCAAGGAGAAACTATTCAACTTGAGATATTGGAATTTTTAATGGTCATAACATGTTTTGGAAACCATTTTATGTTCATCCTTCATGCAGTGGCTGGCACACAATTATTGTATGGTTTTCTTAACCGTGAGACTAACCCTGCACGGTTAAAAATGAGATCCTAAAATTTTTTATCTCACACATTTGGATTTATAACTCCATAATTTTTTCTTCTATGTAGTCCTAAATTAAAATTATCTCTTCTCAAAGGATAATAAATATTCTCCCATCGATTCGAAGGTGATATTATGGCTTATATTAGTGTTTTGAATCCAAATTCTTTTTCTAAGTCAATGTTTTTTGTTGTTCGTAGTGGTTTTTCTTAGATATACTTATCTATCTCTGTTGTTTTCTTTGATCTATACCCACTATGGATATATATAAAGAATTTTATGATAAATATGATTATATTTAGCCTTTTTGATGATACAGAAAGATATCTAGGGTAGGTTCTTGGAGTCTCAACCCATTTTTGTTGACATTTTCCAGGTCATTCTTCATTTTTGTTATAAAACCTGAGGTAGGTGTCTCCACTCACAAAGCATATATTTATTACATGAATTATTAGTTTCAAAAAAAATTATTGAAATTGGTTGTGTAATTGATCTTATTTTCTTTTTGGAAACCCTCATTAGTGACGGTTTATAAAATTGTGAAAATTGGGCATTTTTTGGAAAGTGAAGTTGGTAACATGATTTTAAAATGGAGACTTTAAAATTATTATTTGATTTTGTGTCATGTAAAAAAATTTTCAATAAAAAGTTCTTTTCATTTAAATAGTTTGTTTTAAAGTTTTTCAACAAAATTATGGTTTTATTGAAATGGTTGAATTGTTTGTTTCGGCATTTGTTTTTTTCATAATGGTTGTGTGTGATTATGTGCATTCAGGTCATATAAGGTTAAGAAGTCTCCCCCATGATTAGTGGGATAGATAAGGGTTAGGGAACTCCCCCATAAAATAGTTCAATAGGTGACCACTTAGTGAAACGATGACTTTCGACTCACGATTATGGGGAGGTCCATGTTTCATTCAAGGTTGGATGTGTTGATTTGTGGATTAAAATGGACTATGCCAAAATAGAACTTTTGAAATGGTTTTAAAGCATTGTTTTGTTTATTTCCTTGGAGAATGATATATTTTTGTGAAAACTCTTTTTTATGGATCTTTTTTATATTATAATATAAATTGCTTTGGAATTTTTTTATATAAACTATTTTAAAGAAATTTTATATCCTAATGGCATGAGTATGGAATTCATTGGGTAAATATATTGAGTTTCATTACTCACCCATGCTTTGGAACTTTGGTGCTTTTTCAGAGGTCATTTATTTAGACATGAGAAAAGTTAATGTATCAAACTTCTCTAGAAGTGCTTAGTGATACTTGGGTTATTTTTTGGAGTAGATTGTGGAGAAAGTTTGAGCATAGAGTTGTAGTGGTCTTTGAGTTTTTTTCGGGTTTGTAGTCTTATTCTTTTTACCTTTATGCTTTATAGTCTTCAGTTATGGTACTCTTATAGAGTTTGATTTTTAAATAAATTGCAATTCTTTGAGTTATCATTATTTTATATAATTTATTTTTTAGTGGTTTATTTTTTTATATCATATTGGTTGGTTGTTTTATTTAAAAATGGAAAATCATACCCCAACTATTAATGAACCCTTGGAATTTATTTCTAGCCTTTTGTGTCTTGGTGATATCATTTAAGTTAAAGTAATGTCTTCCCTCCTTCTTAAGAAAATGGGGAGGGGTGGGGTGTAACATAAGTAATCAACATGACCATGATATTGTGGGTAAACCAAGTTTCATGATATGGAAAAGAAAATAAATTAAATATAAATAGTCTAGAGAATATCTAGACATCACCACTGACTCAAAGCCTCTATCTACTCAACTCTCTATCATAGGGCCCTTTCCCATTAGTAGATTCATGTTCATAAAATTTTTAAACTCATTGGGATACCCATGAAGGGTAAAACTATAACCTAGTAGGACACCACCAATGAAACCTTAACATAGTGAACATGCATAAAGAGTTGTATTCCCTAATAATAAAATAAATTTATACAACAGAAAACAATACCATACCAAGTGTTTGTTTGCTAACTATGTTTCCATAAACCTTGATCATACCCGCTTTAGCTCCATGATGGAAGAATATTTGAATGATCATGATAATTTTACAAGTAGATGAGAGAGCCACAAGGCTTCTTAGTATTAGTTTAATCCTTGGGCCTCCAAGTCAGTCCACCAAAGGCCATCATTCCTGATTGCTACCCCTCAAGTCAGATCACACAAGACTAGCATATCCCACTATCGCCTCTCGAGTCAAATAACATTATATAATCATTCCCATCGGTCAGGTCACACAATCCCATCATTCCTCATCATCTAAATCAATTCTATTGTTATGTCACATCCAACATATGAACATGCTCCCCCTCTAAGGTCACAAATCCATGAAATTTCCACTTATCACTTTGGTACCATGAATAACACGAACAAACACATAATATGCCAAATACATCACATGAAAACAATTTTATAATATCAATCACATAAATCCAGAGGAATATCACAATAATTATGTGTCTCACAATATATACACACACACATTGGCGTATCAATCTCACAATGGATCTCTATTATTTGTCTAAACATGTCCCAACATGTCAATTCACACAAGGAACCTATTGCTATGTACACACATATAATAGGGCATGGAAATAAACTCAAGATCAAGGCCCAAAATTTTATGGAATTTATACCTCAATCGTGTCAATATAAAATTCAAGATTTATAAAGAGTTTCATCACATGAACCACGGTCACATGCCAATCAAAATTATTTTCATGGAAACACTTCCTATAATTGATTACAACAAGGCATCACAAAGGTTATATAATAAGACTCAAGAAGGAATAAAACCAAGGTATAGAATTAAATTTTACCAAACATCAAGAACTAACAATAATAGTCTTAGAATATGGTTTAAAAAGGATAAATTCATCGCTCAAGAAATTTAATAACAAATATAAGAGTTGAGGATCCCATAGTTCTTATTTAATAACAACATACTATATCTTCTAAAGTTCGATTATTCTAGAAATATTGAGCAAGGAGGTTTTAAATGAATGAGATTAATCAAGGAAACCAACTTAGTGCAATAATCGTTATCCAAATTACCCTATATTTTTCTGGAAGTCATATGGAAATCATCTAGATCAATGAAATAGTCAAATTGAGGGTGATTATTTAATTACTAAAGGAATAAATCACATTAAATCAAATTCAAGACCTATCATTAAAGTCGAACATGTTTCCCCTTTGAAACATTCAAGATAAAAATAAAGTGTCCATTTTGACCATTTAAAACTATAGAATGACTATCTCCATGGCCTCCACCCAATCCCCCACCATGGTGTTGGTGCCCTAAACATCCTAGGTAGTCTAACATGGCCACAAACTATAGAGTTTATTCCAATTTTGGAAATTTCCTTTGACCTCAGTCTCCATCATAGGAGTATTGAGGTGTTAATGGTCAACAGAAGCTTCCTCAACACTTCTCACCCAAGTCTATACAATGGATTCCATTGTTACCAATTTCTTATTTCATATAGGGCTCACCAAGGACCACCACGTCCATGGTGTATCTGGGTTTAATCTAAAAAGGTCTAAAATCCATTTTTAAACTTCCAAAAAACACTAAAATATTTCAGAACCATGTTTTAACTATTACAAGGCTCAAAATAATATTTTACGACATGTTTGAACTTGCATTAAAATATTCACTAAAATAGGAATATTACATATTTCATACCATTGAGTATATTTTATAAACATTCAATATATTTTAATATAAAAAATATAAAACCAATTTTCTTGGATCAACTAGTAGAAAATAGAGAAGAAAACATAAATAAAATAACATGGAATACCTTTTTTATAAATATTATATGCATTTAGTTGATATTTTCCAAACAACTGACATGCTTCTGCATGGAATGGAAATCAACCAATTCTGAAATCTATAAACAACTTCGAATGAACCTTCTTTGATTTTCAAGGGTATTATAGCACCCCATCGATTAAGTAAGAAGGAAGGATGAAATATCTAACTATAATATATCATAATAGATATAAATATTAAATAAATTTAAACCAATATGTGATGGTATAAACTATTTGATTTTTTGGGATGATATGAACTAAAATATAGTGAAGCTTTTTATGTTGTGGTTTCTTGCATGGAATACATGGAAGTAAAAGTGTTATACAATAGAATATGATTAAATTAATTTCTTCCAAAAAAATATATCATGATTATTTTATATTATCTTATTATGATATTCAATGGAGTTCCAATATCCAAATCAATTCTTTAAACATTGTAAAATTTTTATTCATGTGTAAAAATGAGTTGTAACATATGAAACGTTTATGAAATGTTTCATTCATGGCCGAATGTTTAAAAACAATTGAGTTCTAAAGAGTGCCCCTATATGGATATATAAATAGGTTCATTCCTAGTAAAATGGATATACATGAGACTATGACTAGATCACTATGAAAATCCTTGAATCAAAGTTCATAATTAACTCCATCCATTTAATTCGAATATTCTAATAGACTATAAAGATGATCAATTTCTTTCCATTCATTGGGATATTTTTACAACCCATAGATTTACATTAGTTGAAGGATACTATTTCCTTTGAGGCGTCTTCATCGTGATTGCATTGAAGATCTTTGAAATATCATCTTAAATAGATAAAAGGAATGTTCTTTATATATATCTATTATATTGAAACATATAGATATCTCTTGTGGAAAATAAGTATATGGTTTTTTTCTTTGTTTATAAAAGATTGATCCCCTCTATAATGCTTCAATAGTAAAAAAATCTTAATCCATATCATTTTTATTATAGTGTTAAATGGATGAATAAACTAGAAAAATAAATTTTTTATTAACCATGACATGTTTTATGAAAAATATTCAAGTCTCGCGAATATTTCTAAAACCATGAAATAATTATAAGAAAAATGGGCATAGTTTATGAAATTATATCATGGTTTAAGAAAATTGGTAATCGAATGTGTTTCTAATAATTAAGAATTACAAACCATGTTTTCTATATTACGGTTTTATTAAATAAAATTTTCATTAGTTGAATAGGAACTATATTTCTATTATAAAACTATGATGTAGTTGAATTAAATCATGGTATGAATCTAAAAGTGTGAATTTTTTAGGTTCTTCCCAATCCATCATCTCTAAATTAAAAAAATAACATTGTTCCTTTGGAAAGTATTATCACACAGGGAAAAAATATCATGGATTATATCAAAAAATATCAATGATGTTTTTTATAATAAAAATTCATGCCAAATCTGAACAGACATTTAATTGTACCAAAACATTTTCTTGAATATGATCAAGGATAAAAGTGAATTTAAATGGTTCTTTAATTTATACAATATTTATAAATTACAAATTGAGGAAAGAAACTATAAAATTATATTTTTGTTAAATTTTTATAGATTATAATTAGAAATTTTTATACTAAAGGACTAATTTTGAAATTTATTTAAACCATTAAAATATATGTTTTGGTGTAATTTATTAGAAGGTTATAATAAAATAAAATATGATATATTTTGTTAATTTAATGTTTTTAAATAAAATATAACATGTTAATATGAATATAAAAGTTTTAATAAGTACCATATATTTTAAATATAAATGATTTTTTATTATATATAATATAAAATTAAAGTATGAATGTAAGACCCCTATTCGGATTGATCAGAAATTTCTAAAGGAATTTGAATTTTTATTACTGAACATATCAAATGTTGAATCAAGATATAGAATTGAGTTTTGAATTTTTCAATGTCTTAAAAGTGTGTTTGGAAATCTTTAATGTGTCTTGGGAGGTATAATGGGTGTTTGGATGAGATTTGGAGGATTTGAGTCATGTTTTGGGAGTTTTGGAGTTTTTTGGAAAGGGTGTAATGTTTGGTCTGCATGGTTTAGGAGAAACTCTAAAAAACCTTGATGCTCAAGAGGTTTTTAGTTGATTTTTAACTAATAATGGTTTAAAATAACTCTTAAATCATGGTTTAGGTTAAACCATGTGTGGAAGAAGGAGAACTATATGAGGCTTAGGAGGTCTTGAGACATGGCTCATGGGTGGTGCACAGTTTCAGAAAAATCATGTGCCTTGTTTTATGAGGGAGGTAGTGCCCACATCATGGTTGATGCAAGATTTTTTAAATCTGGATTCCTAACCATGTGGTCAATTTATGTTGTAAAGTAAGGGTTTGCATGATTGGAACACTATTTTTCTATTCGTGCAGCCAAACCCTGTAAAGGATGGCTTCAGACAGAACAAATAGCACGGTTGGTGCACGGTTTGGGAAACCATAAAACCAAACCATGTGGCTTCTTAGATTTTCATTAAATCGGTACTTTTACCAATTCTTTCCTCAATTATTATAATTAATTCACCCCATTTTTTCCCATATCATGCACACGAACTAGAATAGGGTTCTCCTTCCTTCCTCCCTTCATTAAGCTTCACCAAGGAGGTGATTCCGTGGTGTTTATTTGTAATTTTCATGTAAGATCTAAATTCTCGTGGATTATTCTCCTCTACCACTCCATTACTTATAATTTTGTATATATTTTCTTAGGGGTTCATTGAAAATTCCCTTGAATCATGGGGGAATCATTCATTTCTATTATGTATTTTGGTCATCTTAGGTAAAAGATATCCTGAGAGGGATTATGAACTTCATTGGATGGAATTTCCTTAAGGTATGTGACCTTGATAATTTTTATTAGTTTTTTTCATATAGTTTCATTTAAATTGTTTTCATTTTATATCACCTCTTAGGGGTTTATACCATAATGTTTTCAGGGTTATGGGGTCTTTCGTATGTGTTTGTCTTTAGTTTTGGTGTAGCACGATGACATGTTGAGTCTTCAAGCATTATTACAAGTTTTTTTTGTTAATTAATTTATTGAAATTTTTGTAATTGATTAATAGTTTTTTATTGGTGTGAGATTAGATCTCAAGTGGTTGTGACAATATCATTAATTTGTTGAGATGTTTGGACGATGCTTAAATGGGCCTTGGTAAGGCCTATATGCTTAGGAAAATGTTATGGAAAGATTCACCATGAGGTAGGTGGTCTAAGATCTTTACCCATAGTCTTATAACTATTTTATATGTTCATTGTGGTAAATTCTTTAGATACCATTTATGTTTATCTTGCTTTGTTATTTTAAGAAATTGGTATTGTCCTTAATTTGATACATTGGACCTTCTAAGAGTCTCATTGGATCTATGGGGATGTGATACTGGACCTATAGATACTTATGGGGTGTGCCAACCTTTCGAGGTAAAATGTTTTATGTGTTATGTTTTATAAAAACTCTTACGGTTCCTTTAGATTTTTTTAAATGTTTGTGTTGTGATTTTCCTCAGTTTGTAATATTTTAAAGGGGGGAGGTTAGGTTTGAAATTATTATAGTTTTTAAATAAGTTTTTGACATCAATGTGATTTTAAATGTGTTTAAATGGATTTCAAATGTGGTTTGAAATGGGTGTGTGGTGACTCTTTAAGTGGTCTTCATGGAATATGAAGGTCCTAGGCCTTGTTCATATTTTTTAGAGAGGAGGACCCCTTTCAATGGGTAGTTTTGGAATGTGTAATGAGAATTTTGATTTTTTATTTTATGAATTTTGAAAGGGGGTTGAATTTTATTGAGCCATGTGTTGATTTTAATATCCTCGTGGGACCATGGAAAATGTTGTGATTTAGAAAGGAAATAAAAAATTTATAAAAATTGTGTGTTTGAATGTAAAATGTTTTGGAGAACATTTGATGAATATGTGCTCGAGTAAAGGATGAAATTGTTTGAATTGTGAAATTGGTGTATTGTGATAGAAATAATGGATTTTTTAAGTGTTGAATAAAATAGTAATAATTGATTATGAAATGGTTTTGGTGATGTTCATAAATAGTGTTCCATATCCCAATTGGATTCATGGACTGATGATCCGTGATTTATAACCTATGACTAATGGTTTTGAGATGTCAGACTGATTCTCTTCTCCCAAGTTTTGTGCTAGCCAGACTGATGCTCTAGGAGCTTGGTGCATTGTAGTTATTCTAGGGAAGGAATGACACTACTAAACAAAATGTTATGGATGTGGAATTATATATCAATGTTGGGATGGTCAGACATGATGTTTTGAGTCATGGTTTGATTCATGGATTTATTCTCCATGTTTGCTGATGTGTGACCTAATGGTTTAAATGACTGTACATGACGTTGAGAGTCCTAGTTTCATTCATGGACTCATGATATGTTCTTTTCAACCAATGACCTATTGTTTCTAATGGTCAATCATGGTTTTATGAATCCTTTTTTGATTCTTGAACTGGGGATTTTTGATTCCTAACCGGTGACTTATGTGATATATGTATCAGATGATCATATTTTTTTATGTGATTTGATAAAAATGGATATATTTTAGGATAAAAAATAAAATTTAATAATTCAACATTGATAATTAATTAAACCTATTCTAATTACCTACTTTTCTACTATTATCACGTTTTTCTGTATTTATTGTTATGATAAATGGTATTTTCATTAGAAAAAATTGGTGGTGTCCAACTAAGTTTTACTCAATCCCTGCTCAGGCTACCATTCCACTTGGGTATATGAGTAGCTCTCACATGTTTATTGTAGACATGGAGTTGGGCTAAGGCATGTGTTGGGTATTAATTGATCAACCCAAATTGATTGAGTGTAATCAGGTGACTAGATGGGTTTGCCTCAGTGATGATGTGGATCCTACATATAGTTTCATTTATTTTTTATGTTATGTAACCAGCCTAGTGGGAAGCTTGTGGTATGTACGACATGGTTATTCAATCATTTCTTTAATTTCATTTTACTATAGAATATTTTTCATTTAATATATTAATTCATTCTATTTAATATGGTGTGTATGATATTTAGTTATTTTCTTCTGGTTTTTCACTCTCATATGGGAGTATAATCTCCTAAAATATCCATTTTAGACCCCCACTACTATTCAATAGACTCTTCCATATGAGGAGGCACGTTTGAGGTCATGAGGTGGTCTATCTTGGGGAACCATTTCAGTGGAACCCAATCTAGTACATTATAAATTGGTAACAAATCAGTTTTTTTCCAATTATATTGTTATTTAGGTTTTGGTAGACAAGAGGCATTGGAATGTGTTGGAGCTTGTGAGGGATACCGGGTTGGTTCATTACAAACACCTGTTTTGGTAGTAATTCTTGGTTACCATGGCAGGGATTGTTGTTCTAGTTTGTGATGTAACAGTTGAATCTAATTTTAGCCTCACGTGATGCACATGTTTTTTGGATTCAACGGTTATGATGGATTTCAGGATCTTGGCCTATTGATAAGAGTAATGTGACTTGATTTTGTCTCTTGACAAATATAGGTGAGAGGTGTCTCATACATCATGTTAGGAACATAGGATCCAAATGATTTTGGCCTTCTAGTGTGTGATTTCATGGATTTACTTCTTATGTTAGGGTATGTGGATCTATAGTGAGATGCTCGGTGATGAGGGAGCTAGTGTGGTCCTAATGTTTGGTCATAGAAGTGGCCTTTGTGGGTTGGTACAGTATGGTTATATAGTCATTGGATCACATATGGGTTGTATTTTTTTTATAGTAGTATGCATAGGTCCTCTAGGTAGTGGTCTGATGTGTAGATATTCAGAAAGGATGGACACCCTAGTTGTGGGAAGCTAGTTGACATATGATTATTTTTTTATGAGGCCTTGGAGGAGGGTGATTGAACTTGGTAATGTCGTGTGAGGATGAGACGGGTTCATTTTTTGGTTCCCCAAGAGTTATATCCTTCTATGAAATAGAGTAGACCTTGGGTGAGTGGACCTAGTAACCCTAGGATGTGACTCTAGTTTTTAAAGTTGATTTTGTGTGGATTTCAATGGTGACCCATGAGAGGGTTTTACTGAGTTATATGTGATTTTTGATGTGTAAGGTAATGGTGGATGTTTTAGGACATTTGGTAACATTACACAATGGGTTTAACATAGTATGGGTTTTGGCATGTTGGATGACTTTGGTTTTGAGAAAGGGAACGTGAGTGTTAGTGGTTGGTTTCTAGAGGGATTTTAAAAGTTTTTTTTCATCCAGATGATTTTGGTACCAGGAAAAACCAAGGATAATCCTTTTTGGGTGAGATGGGAATGTAGGGTAAGAATAGTGGGTGGATCAAGCTTATGAACTAATTTATCATGGGATATGACTCGATAATGTTGTAAGAAGAATTAGTGGTTTGGCTATACAAGAATGTGTAATAGTTGAGTGTTAATGGGATCTTTGAGAAACAATCATATGGTAATGTTCTATGTCATTTCTCGTGTGTAAAGGACATTACAAGAGTGTACGCCTCAGGAGATTGGGTAGAGATGGTAGTCATGTGTAGGGTAAGAATATTGTGGGTGTGATTGGGTGCTTGCGGGAAAGGTGGTTGTGAAATATTATGCGTTGATAATGAAGGTTTCAGGGACAAAAATTGAAGCCAGTAGGCCAGGGAATTTAAACTCTTTTAATCATAGAGATGACGGAACTTGTCTCCACCAACGATCTGAACCCTGGTATGGTCCTAGGATCTCATGTAAATTAAAAGAGGACAAAAACTAAACTATAAACATACCTTTACATATCTGAAGGAGTGGTCAACTGAAAATTTTCTTCAGTGATCATTACTTGAATTATATATAGTAGGAACCCTCTAGATCAACCATACACACGTTAAAAATCTGTTGGTACATTGATCGTTTAATTTAGGGTGCTAGCGCGGTCATCCAAGGAAGCCTTCGATGCTCCAACGATGACAACGATCCTCTACCTTCATTACATGAACGTCTTCTTAGATCAACACTTGAGAGAGAGAGATTCTCTCTCAAGAAAGCGGGATGAGAGAAAGGATCTCATTCTAAATGAATAAATGGTGAATTTGAAGAGAAATCCTCTCTATATATTTATAGTGGAGTTTCTAAAATACCAATTTGGGTTCCCCAGCCCGTATTTATTTAACATACACTAAATAAATAATTAATTCAATCTAAACTACATTAATATTATTTATTATTTTATTACATGCCTATAATATATTTAAAAAATATATATTACATGATAAACCCAACTCATTTCACTCAACTCATAATCTCCCTTAATATTAAATGAACTTGGACTATAAGAATAATATTCCTTTGATTAATATTTTCTCATATTTACATAACTTTTAAATACATTTAAATAAATTAAATCCCAATTATTCATAACTTGTGTAATAATGAATTTATTTTTTTCTTTGGTGATCGATACCTTGGACAACACTCAAACCTCATGGTGGGGCCCACCATGACCAATATACCTATTCAACTAAATTGGGAGGATTCTTCAATATTCTATTATGTGTGACCCTCTATTTCCTTATTTCGATAGTAGTGAATAAAATCCACAGACCAAGAGTGGATTCGAGCAACCCATCAAGGTCCCTAAAGAGATAAGGATAGTCATAGAAACAAATATCATCCTACGAACACATACTATGTAATATAATATCTTTGTATTTAAATATCTCAAAAAGAATAGCACACACTTGTTTCATCACCCTTTCTTTTTTTTATTATTTTTTTATCTAACCAGATGGATTTACCTTTTGGATACATTGGCCAAAGACTTATGAAGTTTGCAATATCCTGATCAACCTATCCAGAGATATACAGCATCCATAACCTCAAAATTAAAAATATTTTGTTGACCATTCAACAAACTCCATTCCACCAATGTCACACCCAACACAAGCTACCTCACCATGATTTCATCATCATGGTTTTTCTTGCATTAAAGTATGTAATAAATTGTCACACACTGGTAATGATCTCAAATAAGGAAACCAACATACATGTCTATAGATAATAACAACCAATTAAACCCAAAAGATGTGGTGTTCCCTCTAGGGGTTTTTTCCTCATGATCTCACTACAAGAGATCACCAAGAATGAAATTCATGGGAATAAGTCTCAATGATTTTGAGCCCCCATCACCTGATAGTCAAAAATCTACTATGTCCATTCAATAATATGTATCTAGACCATAGAACCTTATTTTATGATTAATTTTATAGTATTTCAAGGGTATCATTATAGCCTATGATCTACTATAACTTTTTTATATGATAATTAATATGGGAAATTACCATTAAATAGTATATGCATAAAAGTGTACACTATAATGGTAAGAAGACATCATGTATAGTGAACTATATACATGATATGGTAATCAAAGGTACTTCATAGTTGGGTTTAAGGAACCCATTATTCCAACACTCCCACTTTCACTAGATCCAACATTCTAACCATACATGTTAGTAACCAAAATGATGGATATCATGATTCTGTAGAGTAATGGATTTAGCTGCTGGGTCTACCATGTTTCCGAAACATAGCTATTCAACTATGTGTGACCTCAACTTTTTTAGTAATACTTCTCAAGAGATGGTATCTTCAAGTATATGCCTTTTTTCTACTATCATTACATGACATCTTGGATAGTAATAATATCATAATTTACATTATGATAATACTTTTCTTACTAGGGTCTATTCCAAGAATTCGAACAAAACATTGCATTTAGCTACTTCTTACCTACCTCAGAAGCAGCAACATACTTGGTTTTGTTGGTTTGACTACCACTTATTTTATGATCTTGACCCACTCATCACATTATCCTAACTAAGATATTATATCAATTTGATCTATGGAACACTATTTTGTGTCCCTCTAGAACTAGTATACCTTCTTCTCCACTTACCAAGTATATATCATTTTTACTTGACCAAGTAAAATCAGATAGTGTTGTCCACTTTTCATGCAGTTCTCCTAGATATAATTGGTATCTGGATACTGTTAAGTATATCCTGAAAATATCAATTCATGTATATATCATGGAATACATGATTGATCCATTACTGAAGAGTATGTAACTCAATTCAATGATTAATATCCTCTTATTTCTTTCCATGTCTTCTTTGAGAGAATTATGCCATATGACACTGGAAAAAAATTATCTTCAATTGTTTCAACTTGTATTTTCCAATAAAATGTCACTATATATACGGTTAACTAGGTTCAAGTAATTGTTTGATCTACCATGGTAGATCATGTTCCCTGAAACATAGGTTTCTACTTTAAGTTAATCACTGTAGAATAACTTTTGTCCTGGTATTAACTAACTATAAGACCAATATCTGTTTTCCATATGTTTTCGAACATATTTCACTTGGCAAACATTAGTAAACCCACTAACCTCTAGTAGAAACATATAAAAGATTCATTCCAATTTAATGTTCTAATATAATATTGATTACTTTAATCCTAAACTGGATTTAAGTAACTTACATCCCTTATTGGCATCCCATGGTGTCATCATCCCTTTCAGGTTGCATTGTATAGAAACCTTCCTTGAAATTTGATCTTGACACCCAGTGGCCCATAAAATGATCAAATAATGTTTCTTTGAAAATTAAAATTCTAATGGATTTAGGCATAATAACTTGGTATTACCAATCAATCCTTATTGGTATCCTGTTTATACCATCCATATATCATATCATTTCAATACCAATAGTAGTATTCATAGTAATAAGCCCCTTTTCACTATGATATATAGAATCCAATATTGAATTTTAATTATTTTTTTCAATCTTAGATAATTCCCATATACTACTCACTTGTAAGAATTATTATTATCAATGAATAATGTTTCACCGACCACAATGAATTCAAAACCATCACCATGGTTTTAACATTCCTATGATGTATCTTTCTCTAGAACATTCATATTCCACAAAAGTTGTGGAACAAGTTATTATTCCAACTAGTTGTGTATCATGAGCATTGAATAGACCCATGTCAATCTTGTTCCCACTATCTCAAGTAGAGATATGCACCCATTGTATATAAAGGTGTTCTATCACTTGACTAAAACTATTATATCTTAGGGGTTTGTATAATTTCCAAAGTAACTGTTAGGATAATTATGTGAATGCACAATGTGTGTAACGTGATGCATGTTTGTTTATATCCTAACAAACTCTTTTTATATAAACACATGTTATATGAAGTACTGGATTTCCATCATTCTAGAACTCATATGATATCCATTTTTCATTTTTATTTTTCATATAAGTTATGGGATTTCTTTATTATTTTCAAAGAATGTCTTCAAAAATAATGGATGTTATTGTATGTTGTAACATTGATACTACTTACACCATTACATTCATGTATAAAATTTGAATTTATAAATTTCTCCATTCTATATTTTTTCAATCAATGTTAACATTTAAGACTCATTATCTATCCTCCTTATGAACATTAATGTTTTGATCTAGACTAGCTAATGTGTGGTTAGGAATTTATTCACACTATATTATCATGATCGATGAATATTTGTTCCAGATATTTTTCGGCCTGCCAATCCGAAGCAACTAATACCTTTTTATTGTTCTTATACTTCACTTTAACAATACTTAATAACTTAAAGTAATCATATGAAGTATCTTTACCACTAGATTTCCCTTGTAATAGTTTAATCTCACTTTTTGAACTAATTCCATAAGCTTTGTGACATACCATTATTTCTAAAGATTTCTTTGTCCAAACTAATGATGTCGATTATACCAAAGGTGCTTAGTTTTACCGAGCCTGAATACCGTACTAGGTATATTCTTGACGTCCACTTTTATTTTTTTCTTGACAAAGAATTGTTTTTTCACAACTCGGTAAATAAGTCTTACATTTTATATTCATCACTTGTTAACTATGATTCAGTATCTATAAACTATTTGTTGATTATGTTACCACAAAAAACATTAATTCCTGATCATGGAATAATGTTTCGCTATCTAGAAAGGGAACATGAGATAAATTTTTTAGTTATAATCAACAATTTTTTCTACATCAATCAATCACTTGGAAAATAGAAGTTATGTGCTTCTCACCGCAAACATAGGAATCACCCTTTCTGAGCTGCTTGGAGAAGACAACTTACTTCTTATAATGTTTGTATACTTACATGGTTACAATATTTCAATACACATATGTGAAAGTCATATTGTATTTAATACCCAAGAAATATTTCAAAACCCGTTATTTTATTTGGTGAATCTATACTCAAGAAGAAGCGGGTTCATTCTTATTCAATTCAGTTCATTGCAATTTAAACTTCCATAAATTTATTTAATAATATGTGATGCATTAACCTCCTGTTTAATAAACAACCTTTATTCATCAAAAAACATTAAATGTACATTTTTGTGACTTTTCATTGGCATTTTCACATATCTTTTTCTATTTTTTTCATAATAATTAAATATAGTGTTATCCTTAATAATGTTTTTTCTTTGAGAACCTTACCTAAATGGTAATGAAGCACTTACTCCATACAGTTCCTTTGTATCCTTAAATAGAAATTGAGTAATTGGGTGAGAATTTTTAATAATGGGATGCCATGAAAGATCATAGTATGGCTTTCATGTTTACACAAAGCTTGTGTAATCATCATATTCAATTATTTCTTCAATTTATCCTTTCAAACTTCTTGGAGATGAAACTACATGTGATATAATCCTTGATATGATGTGGTATCCACAAAAAACATCAGTTGTTGATGACAGAAATATGACACAACCATCATGTGCTTTACTCATGTGTCTCATGTAAACATTTTACACCCTTGGTTCCTGGGGAGGCTTGACAGGTAGGGACACCATCTCCTTGAATTTATGATATAGTTGTAATGTGTGAAATTTTCTATAATAAATATTGAATTTCATTCTAGTTAGGACATTAACTTTGTCCAATATTTATCACAATTTTTATCTTGTGGTATTTCATTCCATTTTATACAAATATAAAAGTTTAGGAGATAAGTACTTTCATGTTGACTACCAAATTAGTCATTATCGCTTAATATATTAAATCGCTAAATGTCTTCCACTATTTTATCAAATTATAGTAATCCTCTATAATATAATAAAAATAATCTCTTTCTTGAGTATTAAAGTGGCAAGGATCCCTGAACCTCCCTTAATAGTCTACGTGATTTGGCTACACCAGTAATCAGGGGGTTCAAGGTAGGTGCTTGGCTGGTCAACCATATTAACTTGCAGTTCATTGATCTGTTGAGTGAAGTCTCATCTTCTAAAATCATTACTTGATTAACTCAATGTTTTCCTATAAAATTACTACAATATAGATTTGACTATTTATTTGTCATAGTTTTAGTTAAGTCAACCCACCACTCTTATAAGAACTACCCGGTAGTAAGAGGAACCCTCATATTTTCCCGGACCGGCAACCCAAACACTCATTTTTGTTCAAACTTGAATGATTAAAGGTGATAAGGAAATAATATTACATTGAGGGTTTTGTTGTTTTCTATCTCAATGAAGGTAATCCATTTCTTTTAATCTTGTTCATCTATGTATTTGTGCTGACAGCCAAACATTAATATAAAAACATACATCACTTTTTTATGCATTCTATTATTTATTATTTTATATATTTTTCTACTGTTATAAAATGGATAAAATAATAAATAAATACATAAAATAAATCACTACCCTAATATTCTTGAGCATATAAATGAACTAGGGGAATCATACCTGACTTGTATCTAGACTCTTGATGCAGCTCACCTCATCTGGTATGTTCCCTTCTCATATAAAGTACCACCTCATCTTGACGGGGTCCACGTCACGTCTAGAATCACCTTCATCCGAAATACGAAAATAATCACACACAAGCGAGGGAGATAGGGCTGTAAATGTACATCATATGGATTTGGATGTGCAGACCCTTATACATTTTAACTGAAAAAGTAAGATGATGCACATACCACCATTTAATTAATTATAAGCATCTCATGTAGTTTAAATAATTAATTAAATAAATAAAACATACATGGGTCAGTGCTCAAGACCTGTAGGTGGGTGATATAATGCACAATAAAATTAAAATGAATTAAATAAGTACAAGGGTATTAATTAAATTAAGAGAATTAAATAATACAAATAATTTGACTATCTTCGGTCCCAAAATTAATTTAATTTTTAATACCAAAAATTATTTTAATTAATTAATTCAATTAAATTTAATTAATTAGACTTGGGTATTAAAATTGTTTTCATTTTCAAATCAAAATTATTATTTTAACTAATTTAATTTAATTATAAGATTAAACTAATTAAATATATTAATTTAATTATTGTGGGCCCTGAAAACCCGGCATGCCCAAAGAGGGTCACGTCTAACTTGTAAGTAGTGTTGTGTGGATAACATTATATCAAGTCTCCTCTCCTAGTTTGTTTTTTTTGTAATTAGTGTGGTGTGGATAACTTTTTTGCACCCTTAAAAGTTTTCCAAAGGCTAATCTTTAGACTTTAATTATTATAATAAAAATTATTATTATTTTAGATAATATTTAAATTACCATTATAATTCTATTATTATGATAATATTAATATAATAATATTATTGTTGTAATATTAATATAATATTATTATTATAACAATATTATTATAACAATAATAAAAATTATAATTTTTATAATAATAAATATTTTTTGAAAAAAACCGGTATTATTTCTGATGAACCGAAACCGGTCAAAACATATCCAAATCTTGATCAGAAATAATCTATTGAAAATTTTTAATACCCGATTTCAGACAACAAACATGATCCATTCTAATAAATTTAAATAGTCATAACATGGTCGTTTAAAATCGGATCAACGTGTGGTTTCAACCGTTGAGACCAATTTCAAGCCCTCTACATAATTTTATTAAAATTAAATTTTATTTAGCTATTATAATTGATTTGATCCTTTTGATACCAATTTAAGATACTGAGGCCAACAGAGGAAGCCAATAGGTTGAGGAATTTATATTTTTTAAATCGTCGAGATGACAAAACTTGTCGTCACCGATGATCTGAACCCCACTATGGTCTGAGGACATCGTGTAAATTAAAAGAGCAGAAAAATAAAATTTTAAAACCCCTTTATAGATATAAAAGGTGTGGTAAACTGTAACTCATCATCGGTGATGTTTGATTGAAGGATTCGCAGCAGGAACCCTCTAGATCATCACCACGGGCTTCAAAAATCTGTTGGTACATCGATCATCAAATTCTTGTTGCTATCATGGAGATCTGACGACGCCTTCAATTCCCCCACTGATCTCAACGATCCTCTGCCTTCATTACTTGTAGGTCTTATTGGATCGCCACTTGAGAGGAAGAGAATCCCTCTATAGAAAGCAGGGGGGGATGCTCTCATTATAAATGAAAGAACAGTACATTGGGAGAGAACCACTCTCTCTATTTATAGTGGAGTTTCTAAAATACCAGGTAGAGTTCCCCGACCCCTGTTTATTTAACATCCAAAAAATAAATAATTACTAAAAACTAAACTACATAAATATTATTTTTTATTTAATAACATGACTATAATATATTTTAAATATATTTATTACATGATAAACCTGATTCATTTAACTCGACTCTTAATCACTCTTAATATTAAAAGAACCTAGAATATTAAAATAGTATTCTTTTGATTAATACATTTTCATATTTGAATTTAAATAAATTCAATCCCAATTATTCATAACTTGAATAATAATTAATTTATTTATTTCATTGGTGATCGATAACTTGGACAACCCTCATACCGTGTGTGGGGCCCACCATGTCCAATATACATATTCAACTGAATAGGGTGGATTCATGAATATTCTATCATGTGAAACCCTCTTGGTCCTTATCTCCATAGTTGTGAATAAAATCCATAGACTAAGAGAGGAGTCTATCAACCCATCAATGCCCCTAAATAGATAAGGATAGTTATAGAAACAACTACCTTCCTACGAACACATAATGTGTAATATAATCTCTTTGTCTTTTAATATATCATAAAGTAGGGCACACACTTGTTTCATCAACCTTTTTATTGCTTTATTATTTGGTGATCTAACCAGATGGATTTACCCTTTGATTTCTTTGTCCAAAAACTTATGAAGGTAGAACCATCCTGATCAACAATGCCTGAGATATACAAGTTCCATAACCTGAAAGCAACAAATAATTTCTTGGATATTCAACCAAAGTCATGCCACCAATGAAACGCCCAACACAAGCTTCCTTTCCAGGATTTAAATATCATGGTTTTTTCCTTGCGTAAAAGTAAAGAATCTAATGGCACGCAATAATAATTAATCAAAGTCAAGAGACCAATACACATGCCTATAGATAGGAACAACCAATGACACCCAAAACATGTGGTGTTCCTATTAGTGGTTATGTCCTCCTAATCTCACTACAAGAGATCACCAATTAAAAACTTCATGAGAATAAGTCTCAATGCTTATGATCCCCCCACCACATGATAGTCAAGCATCTATTGTGTCCAGTCAGTGAGGTGTATCTAAACCATATGACCTTAGAATAAGATTAATTTCATAGTGTCTCGAGGTTCTCAATATTGCCTGGGATTTTATATAACCTTTTGATCAGAAAATTAATCATGGACATTACCATTAAATAGTGTATTTAGAAATTTTTACACTATAATGGTAAGAAGCCATCATGTATAGAAAATAGTATACACAATATGTTAATCAAAATTACCATATAGTTGGGTTTAGGGATCCCACTATTTCAATAGATAAATCCCTAAAGATATATGTGACATTGGGAATAGATGAGTGGTGGTGGTATTATTTAACAACATCTTAGCATACTATCGGTTAGTGAGAATCATGAATAGTACCTTGACATCATCCTGATTACACTATGAGGGAAATGTTTATACACCTAGTTACCCATATATCTCTAGCTGGATGTGGGACCTCTTAGAGGATATACTCATAGAGCGGTGAATGCGGAGACGTATAGTGGTAAGAACACCATCGACCGTTTGTGGGTGAGGTTCTAAAGATGGATCAGATTATAGTGCATACCATGATTTCCATTCTAGTATGCTAAAACTAGGCAATTGTATATGTTAATTTAGTCACTTAGCTGTGGGATAAATGTCCATTTATGATTCTTGGGTTAGTAGTGGTTGTAGTGTGGGCCAACATGGTTAAGTTTGTTTGAGTGAGTCGGTAATGTTGTCACTCTTATAGTGGGAAGTGATTTATCATTGATGGAGGTGTGAACCTTGTACTGGATGGGTTGTAGGTGTATGGAACTGACTATGGATCAGTCATGGTGGCACTGTAATAATAGTGAAGAATCATGAGGTGCATGCTTAAATTATATAAGGAATGAAAATGGGAGATCAATTTTGATGAATAATTATGTTGATCATTGGATTCTAGCTTAAGTTGGTTCTATACGAAGTTCAAGATATTGACTCTAGTGTGTATTTTTTTGGTTGTTATCAAATACCTTAGAGTATGTGGGAATAGCGATGGGATGAGATTGCCACTGACTGACAGATGAAGTTGAGTGTTTTTTGGGATAATTTGGACAAGGATAGTTTTAATAGGTTTATTTCATAATGTGGGTGTGGATGGTTTCAAAATACATTCAGTGTGTTTTTTGGGAATGACGGGTGAATACAAGGTTTTCTGGGATTTTTTTATGGTGAAGATGCCAGACATAGAGAGTTATTGGTTATAAGCTAAGGATTATGGTGTGGAGAATCATAGATTGATGGTTGCGTAGGTTATGTGGTAATAAATGTTTCTTTTGTATGGGATTGATTAAATTCCATTAGAGTGTTTTAGTTTGGTAGTTGGTGTTATCATGAGTTTTCATCCAATTAAGGGCATTGAGTTTCAGGTTTTTCCTCAATAGTGTTACGAGCTATCAAAGGTGGGATGGGGATATTGGTTAAAAGGTGGTGACTGATGTAGGTTAGGTGGTGTAGATGGATGACCACTGAGGATTCTTGTGGATGATAATGGTTATGGTGGGGAGTTTTTATTACCCCACGTACAAAGGGATCAAAAATTTCTTAAGGAATTTGAATTTTGTAATCAGAGAAGTTGAATATTGAATCAATACTGGGAATCGATTTTTGAGAGTTTTAATGTCTCAAAACCATGTTTTGGGATGAGGAATGAGACTTGGGAGGTATATTGGGTGTTTCTATGTGCTTTTGAGGCATTAAGTCATGTTTTGAAAGTTTTAGAGTTTTTTGGAAAGGGTGCATGGTTTGGTGTGCATGGTTTAAGA
The DNA here is from genome assembly GCA_963277665.1 of Viscum album. NCBI lineage: Eukaryota > Viridiplantae > Streptophyta > Magnoliopsida > Santalales > Viscaceae > Viscum > Viscum album. The sequence continues at coordinate 1,792,648,800 of OY728146.1, forward strand.
GAAATTGTGTGAAAACTTGATAATTAGGAGGGTTTTAGTTAACGTTGAACTAAGAATAGTTGGGTTAAACCATTATATCATGGTTTGGGGTAAACTATTCATAAGATAAGGAGAAATTTATCGAGGCTGAGGAGGACCTGAGACATGGTGTAGGGGCAGCGCATGGTTTTGGAAAAATTGTGTGCCTTACTGTTAGAGGAAGGTAGTGATGACAGCATGGTTGGAAAAAAAAATTCAAACCATGTAGCCCAAATATGTGGGGCCTAGATGTTTTACAGTATTTTCACATATGTTTGGTCCATGGTTTGGCTAACCATGAGGCCAAACATTGTAAGGGGTGACTTTGTATATAACTAACTACACGGTTGGTGCATAGTTTGGAAAACCATGCATCTAAACCTTGTGGTTACCCCAAATTTCATAAAAATAGTTTTTTTACAATTTTTCAACTCTGTGGTTTTAATTCACCCCAATCCATTCTCTTCATCTCATGTACATAAACCAGAGGAGGGTTATCCTTCATTCTTCCCTTCATCATGCTTCGCCAATAATGTGATTTAATAGTGTTTCATTAGCATTTTAAGGTGGTATCTTACTTCTAGTGTCACCCCCTATTATCCACCTTTATTCGTTCGAAAATTATAGATCAATGGTTTTTTTTCATTAATTATTCCACCAGATCATGGTGGAATCATCTGTTTCACATGGTTAATTTGGTCTTCTTGAGTAGAAGAGATCCCGAGAGGGATTTTGCACATTATTGCATGGAGTTTTGTTGTGGTATGTGACTGCAGTGAATTTTCATAGGTTTTTTTAAATGGTTTAATTTAATTAGTTTTAATTATGATATTTCCTCTTAGGTTTTTTTACCAAAATTTGGTTGGGGATATACTATGGTTCTTTGGTGAGTTGTTGGCTTTGATTTTGGTGTGGCATGATGACCAAGTGAGTCTTTTGGAATTATTCCATGTTGGTTTTTAGTTAATTAATCTATTATAATTGTTATAATTAATTAATTGTTTTCTCTAGGTGTGATACTAACGTTTGGGTGGTGGTGAAAATCTGGGTCAGGTGCCGAGAGGTTCAGAAGTTGCTAGGAAGGGCCTTAGTAAGATCTCTATGATTTGAAAAAATGCTATGGAATGCATTGTCATGTGGTAAGTGTTCTAAAAGATTTATCTATATTATTATAATTGTTCTATATGTTCATTTTGGTATATTCTTTATTCCCATTTATGTTATTGTTTCTCCATTATTTTAAGAAATTCGCATAATCTTTGATTAGATACCTTGGACCTTCCATAGGTCTCATTGGATATGTGGTGATGTGAGACTTGAGTTATGGCCACCCATGCGGTGTGCCAACCATTGGAGGTGAAATGTTATATGTGTTAAGTTTTATAAAAATGCCTATAGGGCCATTTAAATGGTTTTAAATTTCTATTCTGAGATTTTAACTAGTTTTAGGATGTCAAATGGGAAAGGTAATGTTTGAAATAGTTTTTTTTTTGAAATGATGTGTTGACCTCATGGTGATTTTAAATGGATTTAAGTGGATTTAAAATTTGGTTTGAAATGGGTGTATGATGAATCTTTAAATGGTATTTATGAAATTAGATGGTTTTGGACCTTGTTTGGATTTTTCAAAGAGGAGGACCCATTTTAAGGGGTGGTTTTGAATTGTGTAATAAGAACGTTGATTTTTTTTATTTTTTTTATTTTTGAAAAGGTATTGAATTTTATTGAGCCATGTATTTAATTAAAATTCCTTTGGGGACCATGGAAAATGTTCTGATTTAGAATGTAAATGGAATGTTTTAAAAAGGAAGTATTTTGTTTTTAAATAGATTTAAGAACTTTTAAAGAATATGTGTTTTAGAAAAGGATGAAATGATTTATATTATGAAATTTTTTAATGTGATAGAAGTAGTTTATTTTGTAAATGTTGAATGAAATGGTAATAATTGATTATGAAATGGTTTTGGGGATGTTCAGATATGGTGTTCTGAATCTCGGATGCATTCATGTACTGATGATCCATGTTTTTTGACCTATGAATAATGGTTTTTGGATGTTGAACTGACACTCCACTCCCCAATTTTGGGAAAGAAATACTAATTCTCCAGGAACCCCAATGCACCATAGTTATTCAAGGGAAGGACTAATGCTCTTGAATGTAAGGGTATGAACATGGAATTCCATATCAAGGTTCAATGGGAAAACTTGAAATTTTTATTCCCCGTTTTATTCATGTAATAATGAACTATGTTTTCTGACAGGTGACCTTGGTTTTGGGATGGTCGGACATGAAGTTTCGAGTCCTAGTCAGATCCATGGACTGATGCTCCATGTTTTCCAACTAGGGACCTACTAGATGGGATGACCAAGCATGGAGTTCCAGATCCCATTCAGATTCTTTGAATAAGGATCCTTGATTTCCAACTAGTAACCTTTATGATATATGGCTTAGATTAATGTCTTTGGGTGAGGTGATTTGCTGAATATTGATATATTTTAGGATAAAAAAATTATCAATTGAACATTTTTAATTAATAGAACCTATTTTATTTACCAATGTTTACACTATTATCCCCTTTTTATGCATGAAACATTATATTTACTAGTATTTTATTTTGACACCATTGGTGGTGTCCTACTGAGTTTTACTCACACCCTGATCAGGCCAACATTGAACATGGGTACCCAAGAGTCTCTCCCATATTTATTGCAGGAAAAGGTTTGGGTTGAGGCCCTTATTGAGTATTGGCTGATCGATCCAAATTGGTCGAGTGGTATCAGTTGAGTGGATGGGTTTGGATCAATGATGTTATAGAGCCTACTTGCAGTTTCTTTTATTTTGGCATGAAATGTAACCAGCCTAGTGGGTTTTTGGTGGTATGTATGACATGGTCATTCTGGACTTCATTGAATTTTGTTTTACGACAACATATTTTCAGTTTTAGTTTATTTATTATTTCTCTATAGTCTAATGTGTATGATATTTAGTTATTTTCTTCTATGTTGAACTCTTATATGGTAAAATAGTATCATCATAGACCCATTTTAGACTCCCACTACTAGTTAGTAGCCTCTGGCATACGGGGAGGCACGCTTGATGTCATGTGGAACTCTAGATTGAGGTATTGGTTTAGTGGAACTTGAGCAGGGTTATTATAATGAAAGAGTTAATATCAAAATAAATATTAAATTTTCATGTTTAATTTTTATATAATTTTAATAATTTTGACTAAATTGAAAGGTTATTATAAATGGTTTATTCATGAAAGGTTCATAAATTTTTTTCTCATGTTTAAAGTTATGAAATATTAATGTATCTAGTTTTTGTATTCTTTATTTAAATCATGAATATAAAGTGTTTCTATTATTAATGGGTTTATTATTTACTTTAAATTATTTTACTGACTTCTTATAAATTTCATATCATATATATATGTGGAGTAACATGTTAGTCATGACATAATTTTTTAGTTATGTTCAACCAAAACATTTATTTCTTTTGTGGGATATTGACTTGAAACTAAATATTGACTATGTTTTATACATATTAGGTGTTAGTATTTTATTGATGAAGAGGTCAATCTTGAGTATTGATCTATGGATAGTGGGATATTGGGTTTAATTTCTCATTATCCCTACGACGTAATCTTTGTCTCGAAAAGTGGAGTTGGCTCCCTATAAAACTATAATTTCTTATATAGGTATTTTTATTTCCTATGATTTTCATCATTTACAAGAAAGGATTTCATAAATAGTATTCATGGAATGCATTCATATATGTGTAAATATAATTTGGTTTTTTAGTAAGTGATTTTAATCATGAGTTGTATACAGTGTTTTACATTGATATGTTTTTAATATAGTAGTTTTTTATAGTATTGGATATATAACTAAACTATTATAATCAAGCATACATGAAAGTAATACATGCTATAAGACTGTGAGATTATTAAAAACCCTTGATATAATAAGTGTTATATTTATTCTAAAGTGAACACATATCATGGCTTTGATCATACAAATAGTTAGGTCCATCCTAAAGTTAAGTTCCTATGGATTTTTTTTCTTTATGAAATAGTGAAATGGATAATATTAAAAATTTGGTAACCAAATCATGTTTTAGATTTAGGTAACACATAAATGGGAAACATGAAGATTTAAAATGTAAGAGAAATAGAGTTTGGATGATCCACGTGATGGATTTGGGAATAGAGTTTTCTTTCCAAATAACTAGGAGTAATATGTGATGTTATTAACATGATTGACTACCTATGTAGTTATGTTTTGAGATGATAACTAGATTTGACTCAATTATTAGTGAATTATATATTTTATCCCGCTAATTTATATGATTTAATTTAAAAATTGGTCATAATTTTAGTGAGAGAGTATGTAATTAAATTCTTTTTTAAAATATTATAAAACATGATACACATCTAATGAAAATAACTATTATAGATAGAATTATATCAACATTAGAAAATTTTTGGGGGTAAGACTTTCTATGAATCGTGTGATTGAATAGGAACATGAGGATGGAGATTTTTATTACAAACATCTATCAAAGAAATTCGTGTTATGGATTATATCTATTAATCATTTAGATTAATGAATTTTTAGGGTATTGGATATTAAATCCTTTAGATATGGATACTGATCCTCCTTCTATGTTGGATTAAAATTGAAGAACTCCTTTGACTGGGAATATTGTAACCTTTAATAATTTCATTTAAATGAGCTTATGCATTGGTATTCAAAACTTCATTACATTTTCATTATTCTATATTATAATTATTATGATTGTATTGTTTTTCCTCTGATAGTTTATTACTTTTCAGTTGTTTAATTTCTTCAATATTTATTATCTATTGTAATTCTAATCAGTTTATAATTTATAACTTTCAAACTATTTATTATCCTTAGTAAAAAGAATATAAGATTAATTTATACTTAAATTCATACTTTATTGAATTTATCATATCTAGGTTATATCTGGTATCACATCATGTCTCTATTTTAATTTTTTTGATACATTTTTTATAAGATCATTACACTATGTTTTCCCTTACACTAATGTGTAGTAAAAGTAAGATGGTTTTTTATATGGAAGATACTTTAATAGTAGTATATATAAATAATTTAAATATAAATCATAAACCTATTTTGGATGTTGTTTATTTTTAGTATTAGAGATATTATATGGAAAATATGTTATTAATATTGTGGCTGATAACATACTTATATTGATTTAAGAATACAAGATTCCAGAAAAACTAGTAATGAATTTTATTAACTAGAGAAAATTTGAGTTTTAGTTGAATTTCAACGTTTGGAATAATATTTTTTGTGTTATTAAATGGAATATATATAGACAAGTATCATATTATAAAACAAAATTTGATATTTGGAAAAATCATGAGATTACTCACTTTAGAACTTTTACAGTTTTGGATACAAAACGAGATATGTTACATGTAGATTATTAATCTTTTTAAATAATTTTGGGAGAGTCAGTTCTGTAGATAAATAATAGATTTATGACTAATTTTATCATCTTTTAATTGCTTGTTGAGATAGAGATTAAGGATGATCAACATTGGGAGAAGATTATTGACATATTTCTTAATGAGTATGGGTCTAATTGAATAGTGATTAATGATAAGAAACACATTATAAGTTTGATTCATGGTGATCTTATTGAAACATCTATGTAGTATGATAATATATTAATGTGAAATGTGTAGATGGAGAAATGGAAGAATGGTAGAGATTCATCCCCTTATACTACTCTAAAAGTGATTAACTCTAAGCTGTGTACATAAAATAAAATTTCTAAGAGTTATTCAGATGATAGAATTTTGGAACTTATAAAAGGTGAGTCTTATTATATAGTGAGTAAAATATTTTGTAAGAAATTTCAAAAATATATTATTTAGAATAATTGGAAAGACATACATGAGAATTATTGAAGAAGAGATGATTTTTTGGATGTTATTTTCTATGGTTGGTGGAAGTCAGAACATATCAAACAGAATGATGCATATTACAGAAAAAAGATTAGGATTAAAAAATATATTCTAATCAGAAAGGAGATAAATTTTTTAAAACTACTCCTAACACATGGAGTGTTATTGAGTGTATGATGAGCAGTAATAGTGATACGAATAGTGTTGAAAGATAAAAAATAAATTGTTTTATGTGAAATATCTCTGTAATGAGAAGTGATTCATAGTAAAGTTAAATAGTTATTCACTTATGAATTTATCATTAGATACTATATATTATTATACTTCACATGATGAGTAAAATTCGTCACCATCGTAGGATGAAATGAAAAGTTATATAGTGGAAGTTAAGGATTCCTACAATATATTTATTAATAATTATTCTAAATCTAAGGACAATGATTCTAAGGATGGAGGGATATTTTTAAACTTCTTTATAATTTTAGTGTTAAAACTATTTCTATTTAAATATATGATGCTTATAATGAGGTTGTGGAATTGAATTTTGTGTTTAATAGTCTTCAATAGATACTTTTTAACAATAATTTTGAGAGGAAAAATTTTATTAGAAATTTTTGTTAGTTGAAACCATCAATAATATCTTATATAGTTGGTCATATATCTACTAGAATGTCACATTATAAGTTTAATTACTTTACTCTAAATAGTGAACCATTTTCATGAATTTTAAAAGATGGGGACACAATAAGAATAGTTGTTCTTTGAATAAAATTCACTCATTTAGAACTTTTCGAGTTTATATTTAAAATATCTGATAGATTTTAAACACCAAAGAGCTGGAAATATATTGGTACCAAAGGTTTTATTTGATAATATTTATATAACAAAGTAGGTTTGGGTACTAAATTCTTAATTTCTAATTCAAAGAAAGAATCATAGTACTAGAAACTGAAAAATTGTACTTTGACCCCACATATACGAATTTCTACCATTATGTAGGAATTTCATAAACATACATATGAAATTATTACACTTAAATACAAATTTATTACCCTTATTTATGATTTTTTTCCATTTCATATGAATTTCATAGCCTCACATATGAATATCATACCCTTACATATGAATTTATTACCATTACATATGAATTTATACATCATATATTTTTTATTCTTAAATGTTTTTAATATGATTATTTTTTCATATTATATAATATTATCTTCATATTTTTATTTACCCCTTGAGAAAATGTGACATTTTTTCTTAAATTATCATAGGAAGATTTTATTTTTCCTGGGAGATTCTATAGAAGATTAGGATTTGTTTTTAATAGAAATTTCGGAACTATAACCTACAAAAGAATATCTACCATATGAATCAGAAGATAACTTCCAGAAGATAATATATCCTTTATGATTATATTATTGAATTTTGATATTTTGGTAAGTTATTAATGTTTTATTTGAATTATATATTTTTATTTATAAGATTTCAGATTCAACTAAATTTATTTTATTAAATTTATAATTTTTTCATGATATTTGAAATACTTTTTAGTAGGAAGTGGGTTTAATTGTGTAATGAATTTTAGATCAACATCTAATGGATTATTATAAATAAATTATTTTGGATCCTTATTCATGTTTTCATCATTTATTGTGGAGGGCTACTACTATTTAATCAATTTTTCTATATCACTGTGTGTAATTTTTGAACTATCATGGAAACTTCTGGTGATATTGTGATAAAAGAGATTATGGAAAAAATATTAATACATGTTGATAGGTATTATAAAATAATTTATAAATACATTGTTGATTTATAAATTGATAGTTAATATATTAAAATCAGAATGTCTCCTTGATAAGAGAAGTTAAGAATATTTTGGAAGAATAGAAATAGTAGATAGAAGACTATGTTGAAAGACTTAAAATACTTAAAGATCAAGTTAAAAAATATTAAAATGAATAATAAATTTAAAATTTATAAATTTCTTTTGAATTTTGTTTCAGGATATATATTTAATGTTTTTGGTTGAATAATATTACTTTTTTAACTTCTATACTTATTTATATTAATTAAATATAAAGGAATATTATTTATTCTCTCTATTTGATAATCATAAAGGGGGAGTGATTATAGTAATGATAAACTATGGTATGTTTTCATTTTTATGTGGGAGGAATGAAATACTAGCTTGTGTTTTTTTTCAAGAGATAGAATGTTAGTTTTACAAATGATATACTAGGGGGATTTTATCATGAGTTATAGGGAGATATTTCTTTATCAATTTAGTAAAAGTTACCTTTTCATATGTGTCTTGTGATTTTCAAAATGGGTGTGATTGAATATTTACTTAATAAATATATTATTTCACATACTTTTTGGAAAATAATAATACACTTTATTCTAAATCTATGTCATCCAGAATTTTTTAATTATGTTATATGTGTTGAGTTAACTTCTGAATAATTAGATTTTTATGAGTTGATTCTAAACAATGTAATTTATTGGACATCCTGAAGACACTTAAATAAAATCAAATAGAAGATAAAGTTGGAGCTTCCATGTTTGTTTCTAAGAACATGAAGTTTACTATCAGATTTTTTTAAGCTAGTGACTATAATTCATACCAAGGTTTTAAAGAATATACATAATAAAATAGATAAAGAAATTATGTCATTTGAGTTCTATACTATCATTTTTATTTTGAGAAGTTATATTGTAATTTTATTTCAAAGTGTTTCTTAGAGCATCTATTTATGTCGATATTATTGTAAAATCTACAATATTTCTTTTTATTATCATTTTTTCCAATCATGTGTGACTGATGAGATTTTATGTATATAAATCTATACTTTTCAGACATTTTAGTTTGATTTAGTTGGGTGATAATAATTCCTTGTTATCATATGATCAAAGAGGAGTTTGGGGATGGAACATTCTTCTACAAAAATATATCAAAGAATTTTAGGTTTGGACTTGTATATTCTTATAATTTAAATTTAGAAAGTTTAATGGTATCAGAACTTTCATACCTTGGATCTCTCTACCAATCCACATACCACTTTTGTAACATCCCAAGTAAGTAATGAATAATATATATTTATATCTATGTCTATTAATGATTAATATAGTGTTTTAGAGGCTTAAAATGAAAATAAATCCAATCTTAAGCATGGAATACACTAATATTCTTACAAGATTGTTTTAGTGCCTTATGATGGAAAACCCTTTTTAAATATATCTTTTGACAATTTTATAAACTATGTTTGTCAAAATAAACTTATTCTTTATGATTGGGACATCAAAATTTACTTTGTGTGAATTTTTGGTATTTTTCTGACAATGTTCATTTTTTAATGAATAGTGAAAAATACAGCATTTTACATCAAAACTGCTTTTTAATATAATTTATTTATATGATTATATTATCTTTTGAATTGGTCTTAGTGTGTAATATGAATATATTTTTACCATTTAATCCAATGGTGGTCATTGGAATCAATTTCACTTTGAAATTGGACTTAAACTAGTGTCAATCTTTTGATACTTATTGTTTCATAAAAACACGCTATTTGCTCTGACAGCCGGAATTAATTATTAAATTAATTAATGTGACTTATATGTTTTTAATTTTGTAAAATAGACTTCATTTTTGAATTCGTAATATCAAATATAGCTTAGGGTGAATTTTTGGTGATTTTCTGAAAAACTTCAATTTTTGATGAATAGTGAAACCACTAAGTGGTACTTATAAAGACTGATTTTCCGTTTAAATGAAATTTTGCCATTATTGTGTTTTGAATTTCAAAAATACGACATACATGGTTGTCATTAAGAAGTAAAATGTGGTTCAATGAGATTATAATAATTTTTTGGTGAATAGTAACTTATTAAGTTCTTAATCGCGATTAGTGGTAATTAGTGTAGTTTAAGGTAAAAAATAATGCTTTAATAAAATAAGATGATCTTGAAACATGTCCTACCCTCATTGGTTGTGTCATGGCCGACCAATACAAGCCACGGGTCAACTTGGGGACCCCATGGATCCACTTAGGTTGGGAAATGACATAAATTACTTTTTATTTAATGTAAAAGTAAAAATGACACAAACATAATATGTTTTACGAAAACAATTTTTACATAGGGTTATAAAGATCCGATATTTGATTATAAATAGTAATTGGAAATCTAAAATGATTTCCTACATCATAGTAGTTTTTTTATAATTTTTAGACAATAAATAAACTAAATTATTTATGACATAATAATGATGCGGCGATGACATCATTATCTGACGATTTAAATAAAATGGAAAGATAATGTAAAATCTATGAACTACACATGTCCAAAACCAATTGGATGAGTGTATTTAGAACCCTTATAACCTTATCCACGAATTATATCAATGTGGGACCTTTTAAAACCGAAACACATTTTCAAATAAAGTAATATTTCCTTACTTTCCAAAAGTGCCCCTCCTCTCCTCTTATAAAAGGCCCCCACCTCTACCTCATTTCACACACTCCTCAAGCCTTTGGCTCGGCCAACCCCTGCCCATTTACTCTCTCCACATCCCTATCCTCATCCTAGAGGATTCCCTTTGGGCATAATCCATTCAAAGGAAGCCTTTAGGCTCAAATCAAAAAAAGTTACACTTTTAAAGGTAATTCATTCTCTCATGTTCATTTGTTTTATTTTGCTTCTCCAACCCCCTAAACTCTTTTTATTTACTTCTTTTGTAACAACACCAATATCTTCAATATACTAGTATGCTTTTATAAGAATTATTTGAGCTACACTCTCAAAAACTACATCAAATGGTTAAAGAACATACGGTTTCCATGGATGGCGAAATGTTGCCTCCCGAAACGATGATTGTTCAATACTCATTTAACACCTTAAAAGGTGGCCATTATGATGTCACTATTTTTATATATGATATATAACATGTTTATGTTTTCCTTAAGCTTCTGTTTTTTTTCATTTTGGGCATACCTTTACGGTTTCCATTATGGGTAAACACGATATCTTCATTTTAGGAAGTGCGGACTACCACCCCCTGAAAGTGATTTGATTCGTTAATACCATATGTGGGATGTGTAAAGGATGAAGTTAATGATATTATATATGTTATTATACTGTAATTATAATATACTCTTATATCATTATTATTCCATTCCATAAAATACGAAATAGAAATGGAAGTAGCGTTCATGCGTACGTACGGCTTACCGTCTCCATGAACGGTGCATTTCATTTCTTACCTCTAAATGTGATGCAATATTATAAATACATGTATATGCTAAATATATATGATATATATGTTATCCAAATCATTAATATCATTCTGGATATAATGAACCTTTGACCAAATTAACAACATGTAAGTGTAAGAAGTCTATTTTTGACTTAAGAACCAAATACCGACAAAATGAACACTATTAACTTAAATGATTACATGATGTTCATAACATGGTATAAAAGGAATAATGAACTTGAAAAAGGTTCATAAGCAAGTAGATATTAACTCAAGTTTATTATTCAGGAGATTAAAGAATGGTCGGGTCAAGTCGGATACGAGGTATGGGACTTCGTCTCAATCTCCATTCATTGAGACATATTTTATTTTATACACAACTTTCTTTTATACGGTGTATAAACCCCTTTGACTTTTACGTTTATTCAAAAGGAATATTTTTTATACGAAGTGTTTACTAAATGACAAAAGGGAATGTTTTGTCGTACGTATGTGGCGACAACAACTTCTCTGCCGTCGTGACCGTTATTTGAGTTTCGGCTTCCTCTACAAGCCATACCTTCTTTTTAAAAGAAAAATAAATACCATGTTTTACTTTTATTTTATTTTGGTATTGAAAATGGTTTTCATAATATTTTTATATCACTGTGTGGTATTGATATCTTGTGATTGAATGGTGGAAATGTTATGTTTCCTTTATGCGTGTTTTATGTGATACGATTATGTTGAGGTTCTTGGGCATTATTATGAAAACGGGTGGTTCCGTGATAAACTAAGGGCGGGTGAGCCCGATATAGCTCTCCAATGCATTGGGTAACGTGAAGGAGTGAAACGTTAAGGTTTCTCCGAAGAGATTTTAGGGAATATACTGTGATGGGTATTCCAAACGTAACCAAGAGGGTTACTCCCTACGTAAGAATGTTATGAATGCCTCAAGTTACCTTTAAGTCTTATGATTTCTATGATTTACTCGTGATTTGATGAGGTATGTTAAAGTGCTTATGTTTTATGGGTAAATTATGATTTCAATCTTATGTATATATGTACCCATGTTTCCTTTCCATATTTTTATGTCCCATACTGAGCTTTTTATGCTCATCCCAAGTTTTTTTGAAATGTTTTTCACAGGTCAAGGGAAAGGTACATGATATGATGATAGTGTCAAGGAAGTGTCAGGAAAGAATCCATGTTTTATTTTAAATATTTTTCCATTGATGGGAATGAAGAATACTATCTTTATGTAAACACATTGTTTATATGTGGAATGTAATGAAAGTTTTATTATCTAATTCTCTAAAACTCTAAACCTGAAAAGATCCTCAATGTGTAATCATGTAATAACTCAAGATTAAGTAAGGTTTAAGGATGGGGCCTTATAGTTGGTATCAAAGGTCGGTTTAGATAACTTTAGGAGTTAGAATTCTATTAAATGATTATCCAAAAAAAATTCTTTGAAATGATATAGCATTTGAAGATTACCATGTTGCTTCATCTAAGACATGTTTGTTCAGAATGTTTTTCCGCAGAGGAAACAAGGAAGCAGTGCTAGGAAGGCATACAAAAGGAAATAACCTTCCGAATCAGCATCCAGAAATGGTCGGAATTGGAACTGAACAGTTTGTTGCAGTAATGGCGCAGTTGACTCAAGCGATAAATGGTGGTGGTATCCATGAACAAGATCAGCCAGATCAACCGCAGAGGAACATGTCAGTGGTGGAACATTTCATGAGGCAACATCCACCATCATTCAGAGGATCATCTGACCCTGTGCTAGATGAAGGGTGGATTAAAGCACTGGAGAAGATTTTTGATTTCATGGGGTGTTCAGACAATCAAAAGGTTAGTCTTTCTATTTACCGTTTGGAGTGTGAAGCAGATCCGTGGTGGTCTATGGTTAAAAATATCAGGGACGCCGATGAGATTGATGCTCTTGACTGGGATGAATTCAAAGGTATGTTTCTTGAGAAGTACTTTCCTAAGGTTGTTCGACTTAGGATGGAAAAACAATTCTTGGAATTGAGGCAAGAAGAAGACTCAGTGGCTTCCTATGAAGAAAGGTTCACTCGATTGGAAATGTATGCTCCAAATTTTATCCGAGACCTTGATAGTAAAATCAATCGTTTTTACTCAGGATTAAATCCAAAATATCGAAGGGAATTATATTCTTGTGAGTTTAAAAGTTATGAAAAGCTTGTTCGGTGTGCTGAGAAGGTGGAAATAGATTTTTCCGATGACCAAGTGTTCTATAACAACCAGCAGAAGAAGGGACCGAGGTGGTAGGAGAAAGGTAAGAATTCTTCAAAAAATTCTGATGGTAAGAGAACTAAGTTTCCAGTTTGTGATAAATGTGGAAAAAGGCATGCTGGGGAATGTCTTCTAAATTCTGGAAAGTGCTACCGATGTGGTAAGATGGGACATAAGGCTCGTGATTGCACTGAGAATGATCAAGGTGAAGGTAAGAACAAATTTGATTTACAGTTAGTGAAATGTTATAAGTGCAATGAGATGGGTCACTATGCAAATGAGTGTCCGGCAAAGAGCTTGAGTGATGGGAAGCAGTTAGACTACAACCAGAAAGGGGTGGTGAAATCCTTTGCAACTACTTCATCAGATGTCGGGCCATCAAATGAAGTTGTATCAGGTACTTTGTTTGTTTTTTCACATTATGCCAGTGTGTTGTTTGATTCAGGGTCTACACATTCTTTCATCTCTGAAACCTTTTCTAATAAAATGGGAATACCATCTCAAGAAATGACTCCTGAACTTTTGGTAAAAACACCTGTGGGAAATGTTGAGGCGAAAAGAATTTATAAGAATCTTCCTATCCTTATCTGTGGAAAGAACCTACTTGCAAACCTTATTGTTCTACCTCTAGTAGAGTTTGATGTTATCCTGGGTATGGATTGGCTCTCTATTTACCATGCTAAGATTGACTGTAGAGATAAAGAATTTTCTTTTCAGAAAGACTTTCAGTTTGTTTACAGGAATGAACCCTTACTTTTGATAACATATCAAGAGGCCGAGAAACTTGTAAAAGATGGAAATGAATGTTACCTTGCACACGTCGTTGAAAATAAAGGAACTGTTTAGATTAATGATGTGCCAGTGGTAAATGAGTATCCTGATGTTTTTCCTGATGAGTTTCTTGGAATAATACCAGATTGGGAAGTTGAGTTTAATGTTGACTTAGTTCCTGATGCTAAGCCAATTTCAAAACCCCCTAATCGAATGGAACAAATTGAACTTTTATAGTTGAAGGAGCAATTGCAAGATTTATTAGAGAAAGGTTTCATTAGACCTAGCACATCACCATGGGGTGCTCCTGTTTTATTTGTTAAAAAGAAAGATGGTTCTATGAGACTTTGCATTGATTATAGAGGCTTGAATAATATCACTGTTAAGAACAAATATCCCTTGCCTCATATCGATGATTTGTTTGATCAGCTCCAGGGAGCTCAGTTTTTTTCGAAGATTGACCTGAGATCGGGGTACCATCAGCTGAAGGTAAAGGAGGCAGATATTCTGAAGACCGCGTTCCGTACGAGATATGGCCATTATGAATTTTTAGTAATACCTTTTGGGCTAACCAATGAACCTGCTGTATTCATGGACTTAATGAATAGAATTTTCCATGAGTTCTTGGATAAGTTTGTGGTGGTTTTCATTGATGATATTTTGGTGTTTTCGAAAAGTAAAGAGGAGCATGAAAGAAATTTAAGGGTTATCTTGCAAACCTTAAAAGAAAAGAAACTGTATGGGAAATTCAGCAAGTGTGAGTTTTGGTTGCAACAAATTTTTTCCTTGGTCACATTGTTTCTAAAGATGGAATAAATGTTGATCCTGCAAAAACAAAAGTTGTGGAAGAATGGCCAAGACCAACAAATGTAACCGAGATTCGTAGCTTCCTTGGTTTGGCGGGCTATTACCGAAGGTTTGTTAGAAATTTTTCACGGTTATCTAGTCCAATGACTAAGCTAACTCGGAAGGGTGTTAAGTTTATCTGGACAAAAGAATGTGATGATTGTTTTCAGGAATTGAAAAGAAGATTGGTGAATGCTCCAGTTTTGGCACTACCTTCCAGGAATGGTGAGTTTGTTATATACAGTGATGCTTCGTGGAAAGGACTTGGTTGCGTCCTAATGCATAATGATCAGGTAATTTCTTATGCTTCACGACAGTTGAAAACTCATGAGGTAAATTACCCTACACATGATTTGGAATTAGCTGCTGTTGTTTTTGCTTTAAAAATTTGGAGGCATCATTTGTATGGAGTAAAGTGTGAAATATATACTGATCACAAAAGTTTAAAGTATATATTCACTTAGAAAGAGTTAAACATGAGACAGAGGAGACGGCTAGAATTAATCAAGGATTATGATTGTGCAATTAATTACCATCCGGGAAAAGCAAATAAAGTGGCTGATGCTTTGAGTCGAAAAAGTAATTCTTCATTAACAATGTTGTGTTTGGAACGTGATCCTTTGGTTAAGAATTTGATGAACTTTGGCATAGAAGTTGTTGGAGCAGGAATTCCTTCTGTTTTGTTTCAGGTATCAGTGAAATCTTCTCTATCAGATAGAATCAAGCAAGCACATAAGCAAGACAGTGAGTTGTAGAAAAAGGTAGAGCTGGTTCAGAAAGGTAAGTTGCCTGAATTCAACATTGATAATGAGTGTGTTTTGATATTTGGGAAGAGATTGTGTGTGCCTTGTGATTCGCAGTTGAAGAGAGAGTTGTTATGTGAAGCTCATAGTTATCCGTTTTCAGTTCATCCGGGCAGTACTAAGATGTATAGAGATCTGCGAGAGTATTACTGGTGGGATGGAATGAAAAGAGACTTTGATGATTTTACTGTGAAGTGTTTGACATGTCAACAGGTTAAAGTAGAGCGGCAGTTACTGAAAGGGATGCTTCATCCTTTACCAGTTCCAGAGTGGAAATGAGAGAATATATCCATGGACTTTTTTGTTGGATTACCGAAGACATCTCGAGGTAATAATGCAATCTGGGTTATTGTTGATCGCTTGATCAAATCTACTCATTTACTTTCTATACGAGATACTTTATCTCTTGATCAACTTTCCCATTTGTATCTTAAAGAAATAGTCAGGTTACATGGAGTTCCTCTCTCCATTGTATTGGATCGTGATCTCAGGTTTACTTCTAACTTTTGGAAAGGCCTTCAGAAGTCGTTGGGTACTGAATTAAATTTTAGTACAGATTTTCATCCTCAATCAGATGGGCAGTCAGAACGAACAATTCATACATTGGAGGATATGCTACGAGCTTGTTCTATGGATTATCAGGGATGTTGGGACCAACATCTTTCTTTGGTTGAATTTTCATATAATAATAGTTTTCATTCCAGTATACAGATGGCACCATTTTAGGCATTATATGGGAAGCGGTGTCGAACTCCAGCTTTCTGGGATGAAGTGGGTGAAAGGAAGTTGATGGGACCATAATTAGTAGAAGAGATGGCAGAAAAAGTTCAGCTGATTCAGAAACACATGAGAATAGCTCAGAGCAGGCAGAAGAGTTATGCGGATAACCGGAGGAAGGATCTATCTTTCGAGGTAGGTGATCATGTTTTTCTCAAGGTTTCTCCTTGGAAAAGTGTGATGAGATTTGGTAAGAAAGGAAAGTTGAGTCCAAGGTTCGTTGGACCATACGAAATTCTGGAGAGAGTTGGATCAGTTGCATACCGAGTGGCTTTACCTCTGAGTTTATCTCAGGTACACAATGTTTTTCACGTTTCGATGTTGAGAAAGTATATGCCAGATCCATCTCATGTTTTGAGCCCAGAGGTAGTTCAGCTGGAAGAGAACCTATCTTATGAGGAACAACCGGTCCAGATTCTTGACCACAGGGACAAAGTGTTACGGAATAAAGTGATTCACCAGGTATAGGTTTTGTGGAAAAACCACATGATTGAAGAGGCAACATGAGAATCTGAAAATGCAATGAGGGATAAGTACCCCCATTTATTCGATAAGTAAATAAATTGCGGGGATGCAATTTTCTAAAGGGGGGAAGGATGTAACATCCAAAGTAAGTAATGAATAATAGATATTTTATCTATGTCTATTAATGATTAAGATAGTGTTTTAGAGGCTTAAAATGAAAATAAATCCAATCTTAAGCATGGAATACACTAATATTCTTAAAAGATTGTTTTACTGCCTTATGATGGAAAATATTTTTTAAATATATCTTTTGACAATTTTATAAACTATTTTTGTCAAAATAAACTTATTCTTTATTATTGGGACATCAAAATTTGCTTTGTGTGAATTTTTGGTATTTTTCTGACAATGTTCATTTTTTTAATGTATAGTGAAAAATACTGCATTTTACGTCAAAACTGCTTTTTAATCTAATTTATTTATATTATTAGATTATATTTTGAATTGGTCTTAATGTGTAATATGAATATATTTTTACCATTTAATCCAATGGTGGTCATTGGAATCAATTTCACTTTGAAATTGGACTTAAACTAGTGTCAATCTTTTGATACTTATTGTTTCATAAAAACACGCTATTTGCTCTGACAGCGGGAATTAATTATTAAATTAATTAATGTGACTTATATGTTTTTAATTTTGTAAAATAGACTTCATTTTTGAATTCGTAATATCAAATATAGCTTAGGGTGAATTTTTGGTGATTTTCTGAAAAACTTCAATTTTTGATGAATAGTGAAACCACTAAATGGTACTTATAAAGACTGATTTTCCGTTTAAATGAAATTTTGTCATCATTGTGTTTTGAATTTCAAAAATCCGACATACATGGTTGTCATTAAGAAGTAAAATGTGGTTCAATGAGATTATAATAATTTTTTGGTGAATAGTAACTTATTAAGTTCTTAATCGCGATTAGTGGTAATTAGTGTAGTTTAAGGTAAAAAATAATGCTTTAATAAAATAAGATGAGCTTGACACATGTCTTACCCTCATTGGTTGTGTCATGGACAATCAAGAAAATCCATGGGTCAACTTGGGGACCCCATGGATCCACTTTGGTTGGGAAATGACATAAATTACTTTTTATTTAATGTAAAAGTAAAAATGACACAAACATAATATGTTTTACGAAAATAATTTTTACATGGGGTTATAAAGATCCGATTTTTTATTATAAATAGTAATTGGAAAGCTAAAAAGATTTCCTACATCATAGTATTTTTTTTATAATTTTTAGACATTAAATAAAGTAAATTATTTATGACATAATAATGATGTGGCGATGACATCATTATTTGACGATTTAAATAAAATGGAAAGATAATGTAAAATCTATGAACTACACATGTCCAAAACCAATTGGATGAGTGGATTTAGAACCCTTATAACCTTATCCACGAATTATATCAATGTGGGACCTTTTAAAACCGAAACACATTTTCAAATAAAGTAATATTTCATTACTTTCCAAAAGTGCCCCTCCTCTCCTCTTATAAAAGGCCCCCACCTCTACCTCATTTCACACACTCCTCAAGCCTTTGGCTCGGCCAACCCCTGCCCATTTACTATCTCCACATCCCTCTCCTCATCCTAGAGGATTCCCTTTGGGTAGAATCCTTTCAAAGGAAGCCTTTAGTCTCAAATCAAAAGGAGTTACACTTTTAAAGGTAATTCATTCTCTCATGTTCATTTGTTTTATTTTGCTTCTCTAACCCCCTAAACTCTTTTTATTTACTTATTTTGTAACAACACCAGTATCTTAAATATACTAGGATTTTGTTATAAGATTTATTTGAGCTACACTCTCACACAACTACATCAAATGGTTAAAGAACATACGGTTTCCGTGGATGGCGAAATTCTGCCTCCCGAAATGATGATTGTTCAATACTCATTTAACACCTTCAAATGTGGCCATTATGATGTCACTGTTTTTATATATGATATATAATATGTTTATGGTTTCCTTAAGCTTATTTTTTTTTTCATTTTGGGCATACCTGTACGGTTTCCAATATGGGTAAACACGATATCTTCATTTTAGGAAGTGCGGACTACCGCCCCCTGAAAGTGATTTGATTCGTTAATACCATATGTGGGATGTGTAAAGGATAAAGTTAATGATATTATATATGTTATTATACTGGAATTATAATATACTCTTATATCATTATGATTCCATTCCAGAAAATACGAAATAGAAATGGAAGTAGCGTTCATGCGTACGTACGGCTTACCGTCTCCATGAACGGTGCATTTCATTTCTTACCTCTAAATGTGTTGTAATATTATAAATACGTGTATATGATGAATATATATGATATATATGTTATCCAAATTATTAATATCATTCTGGATATAATGAAACTTTGACCAAATTAACAACATGTAAGTGTAAGAAGTCTATTTTTGACTTAAGAACCAAATACCGACAAAATGAACACTATTAAATTAAATGATTACATGATGTTCATAACATGGTATAAAAGGAATAATGAACTTGAAAAAGGATCATAAGCAAGTAGATATTAACTCAAGTTTATTATTCAGGATATTAAAGAATGTTCGGGTCAAGTCGGATACGAGGTATGGGACTTCGTCTCAATCTCCTTTCATTGAGGCATATTATATTTTATACACAACTTTCTTTTAAACGGTGTATAAACCCCTTTGACTTTTACGTTTATTCAAAAGGAATCTTTTTTATACGAAGCGTTTACTAAATGACAAAAGGTAATGTTTTGTCGTACGTATGCGGCGACAACGAATTCTCCGCCGTCGTGACCGTTATTTGAGTTTTGGCTTCCTCTACAAGCCATACCTTCTTTTTAAAAGAAAAATAAATACCATGTTTTACTTTTATTTTATTTTGGTATTGAAAATGGTTTTCATAATATTTTTATATCAATGTGTGGTATTGATATCTTGTGATTGAATGGTGGAAATGTTATGTTTCCTTTATGCATGTTTTACGTGATACGATTATGTTGAGGTTCTTGGGCATTATTATGAAAACAGGTGGTTCCGTGATAAACTAAGGGCGGGTGAGCCCGATATAGCTCTCCAATGCATTGGGTAACGTGAAGTAGTGAAACGTTAAGGTTTCTCTGAAGAGATTTTAGGGAATATACTATGACGGGTGTTCCAAACATAACCAAGAGGGTTACTCCCTACGTAAGAATGTTATGAATGCCTCAAGTTACCTTTATGTCTTATGATTTCTATGATTTACTCATGATTTGATGAGGTATGTTAAAGTGCTTATGTTTTATGGGTAAATTATGATTTCATTCTTATGTATATATGTACCCATGTTTCCTTTCCATATTTTTATATCCCATACTGAGCTTTTTATGCTCATCCCAAGTTTTTTTGAAATGTTTTTCACAGGTCAAGGGAAAGGTACAAGATATGATGATAGTGTCAAGGAAGTGTCAAGAAAGAATCCATGTTTTATTTTAAATATTTTTCCATTGATGGGAATGAAGAATACTATCTTTATGTAACCACATTGTTTATATGTGGAATGTAATGCAAGTTTTATGATCTAATTCTCTAAAACTCTAAACCCGAAAAGATCCTCAATGTGTAATCATGTAATAACTCAAGATTAAGTAAGGTTTAAGGCTGGATCCTTATAACTTTGAATTAAAATCTATGATTTCCTTTGATTGGGACCATTGATATTATTTGAAAATATCTTTTAAAGGAGCATTTTTTCATTAAAAAATAAATTTCATTATTTTCATTATATGTTGTTCTAATTATGATTGGTTTTATTAACTCAAATAGTTCATAACTTATTATTTGTTTAACTTCCACTATTTTTTTTTTATTACTTTGATCAATCCAGAATTTATAAATTCCAAAAATATTAATTATCTTGAGGAGAAAAAATTATAAGTTTTCTTTAAACCTAAATTCACCCCACATTTTCTATTTGTCATATTTTGGATAAAAAGATAATTATTTAGAATAAAATATGATGATTAGAAGTTCCAATAGTCGGCATTGGTCATTGTACATAAATGAGGTAATATAATGAGGTGACATTTTTTCATTTTTCTTGCCTATACATTTAAGATAAAATTTCCTATAATAACGGAAGGGGTTCAATAAACTTCATTGGGATACCATGTCATGTATTAATGTTATAGAAATCAATTATTATATTTTAAAGTGTATTTGATACTGACAATACATTATAAAATATTGTGAATACTTATAGGAGCATAAAATTAAGAATTATTTGATGGAGTTTTTAAAGTTTGTATTCAAATAATGAAGTAAAAGGTTTCTAAATTAAGAATTTTGATGAAATGGATTACTTAAAATGCTTAATAATAATGTATATATATTTGATCTCATTTTTATTCTGTTATGTGAGGGGTTATATATTATAAATAGATTTTTTTAAAATGAAATGAAATGATATATTTCGAAACACATGGTTTATGATTTATCAAATTATATAACATGGTTTTAAAAGAGGGAATAAGAGGGGTTTTATCTTTTCTAGAAGAGTTTATCCATGCTAACTAAAAAAATATGATGAAAAATAGTTCCATATAACCAACAGTAGCATATTATAAATAAGAAAATATTTTATTTTAGAATATTATTCTAAACACATAGAATACCATATAAGATATTGTTATTAATTGTTTATTTTTAAAAAAAATTAATATATGAAATAAGTGTAGTTTTTTTAATTTAAAATATCTTGTTTAATAAAAATATATTTTAAATAATATATTGTTTCTAACTAGTTAGGGAGTGTATGGTTAAACTTTAAGAAGTTAAAAGTGTGACAAATAAATAAAACTTAATATAAGTTTAAAGTCTCTTTATATAATAATATATTTTAGGATATGTTGGAAAATAATTTTCTTAAAGTAAACAGTTTTATTTTAAAAAATATCATTATAATCTTAATGAAAATTCTGAATGGAAATCTTTAAATATGATGATGAACATAGAAAGGGTTCTAGATTTTCAAAATAATGGAATTTGTTAATGTGCTGATATTTGATGATATGAATTAATGATGATTTAATATTATATTAAAATATTTTATCATGAGGATTATCATAATAATCTCAAAAATATTAAAACATTCATTCTTTAAGGATATTAACCCAATAAAAAAGTTTAGTGGGAGGATTTATTAGACGTTCACATGAGAATGTGGAAGGAATTATATAATGATGTATTGAGTTTATCAAAACCTTAAAAATGCAGCTATCATAAGTCCACTATAGTGGTCTCTCATTTATTATATGATTATAGTGGACCTTATATATGGTTTTTTAATTAATTATTAACGTATTTTAATAATATAAAAAATGTATCACATTATAAATATGTACTCTTTACATTATCTTCTTTTATATTGGATTCAAATATTACAAGAAGTGAAATAATAATTAAATTCACAAATTATGTCATTAATTTATACCAAATTGGTGTTCATCATGGAGTATTATAGGTTGTGATGAAATTTGAATCCTTGAGTGGCTTGGGTTTCACATAGAGATAAATAATTCACTCATGAGGCACATAAGTGTTGTTTTGAATTAGGTGAACAACTATATATACAACATGGAGTTATATATAATATTTATTTAGTATACTAGTGGTGCATGATTTATATTGTATCCCTATTTCCAAAGGTTGAAAATGTGCTTAGCGTGAGAACATTCATAAATTAATAACTTTCATACACCATCACTGAGGCAGAGCTAATAAAGGTTAATTGGGTATATTTATAATCATTTCTTTGATTAGGGTTTGCCCAAGATTGATTTTTCCTCTCATAGAACTATTATGTTATTTGGTCCTCTGATTGAGATAGACCTAAGTAGTGTATTGTAACATCCTTCCCCTCCTAATTGGATTGTGTTTAGAAAGAATTTCTAATTGGACTTAGGTGACATCCCCAAGATGCCAATGGTTGGAAGTAAATGTTAAGGGATTCCAAAATAGTTGGAAAAAGATTTTCCCTTTTAAACTAAAACAACCAAACCAAGTATAAAATAACCGAACAAAAACAATATGTTTCATGATAAAAATGTATACAACTCAATGTATAAGAAATAAAACTAAACTATATTAGAGTACCAAGTGGAAACTAGGATAAACATAAACTAAAATGTAGAAGACAAAACCAACAATGATCAAAGACTACAAGTACACCAACTTAGTGAGTCCCAACAATCACCATGATCCAAATCCATAATCCATGACCAATTATAATGAATCACCATTAAAGAAATTTGATACCTTCCCTTTACCTGCGTCCTGTTAAATGATATCTACGAACACACTAACGTTCCCATGAAGGGTGTGAGTAATGAAACTCGATAGGATTCCCTAAAATGACTTCCCTACTCATGACACAAGTATAAAACATGTTATCACATTTATATAAAACACTTTAAAACATTTGTATAGTTTATATCTATATATGAAACAATTTCCATACCAAAATAGTTTCCAAGGAATGAAACCAAATAACTCTTTAAACCATTTCACATTTTTTTGGTATACTCAATCTGTGATTCACACACCCACACCCACACATT
The DNA here is from genome assembly GCA_963277665.1 of Viscum album. NCBI lineage: Eukaryota > Viridiplantae > Streptophyta > Magnoliopsida > Santalales > Viscaceae > Viscum > Viscum album. The sequence goes on from OY728146.1 coordinate 1,792,672,600, forward strand.
CATGCTTCAATGATAGTTCCATACTCGTGAGAGGTCTATCATTCATCCACTAATTCATCACTAATTTTACAATATCTTTGTGGTCCAATAGAAAATGACCTTTATCCAAGGTCATGTTCTTTATAACCCAATGGTATATTCCCCTTATTCAGGGTCATGTAGAAATTATGAACTTACACCAACCTGTGTATGCCAAAAACATGTCCAACAAACCATTTTAATCTATTTAAATAAAACCACACTTTTATTGAAAACATTTCAATCAAACCATTTCCATGAATCAAAAAAATACAAATTTTAAAATCATAATTTTAAAATACATAAACAAATCACATTACACAACAACCAATTTCCACAAATCCACAAACCATTATTATTGAATATTTTTAAAAATATTTGAAAATAAAATTCACAATCAATTTCATGAGATTAAATAAATTTCAAATTAATCCTTCATTTTATAATAATATAAGTTGATATTTAATCAACCTACCTTGGAGACTATGGAGGAAACCAAGAATAACATGAATTATTCAACAAAATAGGGTTGAATCTCCAAAAACCCACCTTTTATCTTGTTACCTAAGAAACACATAGACAAATCACACCAATAATAGCATTAAATATCATATATTTATCACCAAAAAATAATATATATGAATCCAAGAGAGTTAAGAAGAGTGTATCTATGTAAATCCATCATTAATGGAGACTTACCAAGCAATCTGGACTTCAACGCAACATGATTTGCCAACGAATCACCCTCAAATTGAATGGGAATGTCTCCCCATCCTTTAGAAGGATGAAAACCTGAGTTAGGGTTGAAAAGGAAAAAAACAAGTCATTTTGAAGAAAAACCGAGTTAGATCAACTTTTTTTAGGATGTAACTTTTAACCATTCATGTTTGGGTCACATAGTTAGGAATATTATTCTCCAACCATGCATCATCCACTGCCTCCAAACACACTTTTCATGGTTGGATCACATGAAAGACAATACATGTTCCATCTATGTTTTTTCCTTTCTTAAACTTTGCATTATTACTCCTAGGTGGTTGCACATCTTGGCCAAATCGTATTCCTAACCATGTGCCTACCTAGTAGCCTATGTTTCACATTTCATGGGTTCCTAAAGGAGTTTCATGGTTTATACTAACTGTGATCAATATATGAACCTACAAAGAATCCCCCAAAACAATTCAAAATTCTTCCAACCCTCCGAAACTTCACCCAAACACTTTATAAACATAATAATAATAAATAAAATGTTACTTTCTCAAAAATGGGGGTTCTACATTCTCTCCACCCTCAGCCTTTCCATCTATAAAAATTAGAAAACTAGAATTGCGCTGAAATAGATCAGTTCATTGTTCGACCATTTCTTTCTCATGTTCCCAATTTTATTCCTGAATTTTAGTGTGTTTTTAAAAATCATCTACTACACCTATGCTTTTCCAATGTAATACATTCTCTTTACTATCCAAAATCTTAACTGGCACATGAACTAATGAAGCATCTGGTACTATGTGAACATTATCCCATCAAATTACATGGTCATGATCTAGTTGATACATTTTAAACTAATATACATGATCTTTATTATGAACATCACTAAACAATGGGGGAAAATAGAACATATATTCTACCTCACCAACAAATTCATGTATCCCAAAAGGTCCAATATATTTAGGAGATAACTCTCCCAATATCCCAAAACAACAATGCCCAAACAATGGAGAGATTATCAAGAACACCTATTCACTCACTTTGAATGAGTATGTCCTTCGATGGTGATCCACATATGATTTCTAATGACTCTGATCCATCTCTATACTCTTCCTAATCAGTTAAAACTTATTTTTTGTCTCTTCAACAAGGATTGGTCCAACCAATGAAGTCTCACCAGTTTCCACCCAACAAAGTGGAGAACGATAAGGATGTCCATATAATACCTCAAAATGATCCATGTGTATCGTGGATTGATAATTTTTCTTATAAGATAAATAAACTAGAATTGTATAATCCTCCCATGAGCCACCAAAATCCATTACAAAAGCCCACAACAAGACTTATAATGTTTTTTCCTTTTTTATTTTCCATTGGTGTGAGGATTATACTCCACACTCATAGTCAATTGAGTCCCTATGTATTTTTGTAAGTATCTCAAAAAATGAAGTGTAAACCTCAAATATCTATCTGATATTATTGGAACTGGTACATCATAACTCTTTAACACTTCTATGGTATATATTTTAGATAATTCCTCTACCATATGGGATTCAAAAATTGGGATGAAATGAGCTGACTTTATGAGTCGATCCACTATCACCCATATGGAATCATTTTTCTGAACCATTCTTGGGAGACCTTCCCCAAAATAAATGGTTATATACTCTCATTTATAAATAGAAATAAGTAAATATTTCAACATAAATTTTGGCCACTAATGCTCTACCTTAACATATTGACAATTGAGGCATCTTGAAACAAACTCGTTTACCTTAATTTCTATGCTAACCAACCAAAATGTACTTTTAAAAAATTATACATATTCTATATTCTATGATGAACATCCCTACCCAAATGGTGTTAATCATGAAGAATTTGTTTGAAAAAATCCAAATTTATGATCACCCAACCTTGAAACCAGAAAATAGATCTCCCATCCATCTTTCATCCCTCAATTGTCTCCCCACCATTGAGTTTTTACCTCATAGCATCACATCTTGAATCTGATATATGCGACTGTTTAACCATCTCCGCCAGATCTGGAATGAAAGAAACTGAAAATAAAACCAAAAAATCACCTCAGTCTTCACAATCCAAGTGAATGTTAGCTATCACTGACATCAACTTCAACTGATCTAAATACACTTTTTCTAACTAACCATACAACTTTCTTCTTAATGATTCTACCGTCGAATTTCCCATACCCAGTTTATACATCTAGTAAAATTCAAACATTTGGATATACTTCATCCATGTTACTTGTATCATATTCCAATACCTTTGTGAGAAAATGTGTTTCAATCTCTTATGATCCATAGACACTGTAAATGCCCCACCAAATAGGTAATGACACTTAGTCTTCAAAGAATGGACTATGTAAGCTAACTCCAAATCATCTTTTGGTTAGTTTTTCTCATGAAACTAACACTATATTGATCCATAAAAAACAACATGATAACCCATCATGAGAACACATCACAACCATAATCTCAAACTATCACAATAAACCATATACCATTGTCCTAATTCTAGAAATATCGTGATCGGTGCCGATGTAAGGAAAACATTAATCTCTTTGAAAGACATTTTATATTCATCATTCCAATGGAATGGAACACTATTCTTTATCAAATATATCATTGGGGAAGTTAATCATTATATATTATGAACAGAACATCAAAAATAATTATCTAGACCAAGGAAGTTGCGTATCTTGAAGAAATTGTTTCTTAGTTTATAAGAGATAATAGCCTCAATATTTTATAGATCTACAAAATCACCTCTTTTTAAGATGTAATTCCTAATGAAACATACCTCTTATATGAAAAAATCACACTTTGATAATTTGGATTACATAAAATGATCCCGAAAAACTCCAGATAATGTCTCCAACTATTGTTCATACACATCCCTTATCCTTGAATACACTAACATGTCATCCAAAAACACCATTGTAACATATACCTTTGAAATATATGATTCATAAAATCCGTAATGATTATTGATACATTAGTAAGACAAAAAATCATAACCAAAACTTGTAATGATCATATCTACTTTTGAATAAATTTTTTGGAATATCCTCCTTTAGATTTCTCCATTAGTGATATCCCAATCTCAAGTAAATTTTAGAGAACCATTGGGCACCACATAATTGATCAAAAAAATCACAAATTCATGGATGTAGATACTAATTCTTCATCATAGCTTTGTTAATGTTACGATAATCCAAACATAGTCGAAAAGTACCATATTCCTTTGTATAAAACAAGACTAGTGATTCCCATGGAGATTGTCTAGGTTGAATGAAACCTTTTATTTCCAACTCTTCAAACTTGAATTTAAATTCCCTTAATTCTGTTGGTGAAATCTGATAAGAAGCAAGGGAAGTAGGATAAGTCCTGAAAGGAAATCAATCATAATCCCCACTTATCTTATGGGTGGAAACCCTATTAAATTTTTAAGAAACACATCTTGGAACTGATAAAAACCCATTGTAAAACTATGATTCTTTATCTCTTCAATCTATTCCAAATTCAATGTTTCTAATTGGTATGAGATCATTCCAACTGCTGGTTCAAACAAGACCTTTATAGTTTCCTTTAAATTCATGTCTCCATTAAAGAGATTCTTGATGCCATTATTAGTTGTAAAACTAACTCTTCATATATAATAGTCAATGTGATATTTGAACATAGTCAAACAATCCATACCCAAGATTATGTCATATAAATCCATCTCAATCACTAATAAATCTCATATCAACTAAACTCCATAAATAGTTATATAACACTCTTTATGCATGAAAGATCGACATTCTATTTGACCAAGAGGAGTTTGATGTTTCAAAACAAAAGGTGTAATACCAACATGTAAACCTATAAAATCAATAGCACAGAAAGAAATAATAGAATGGAGTCCACATGTATCAAACAAAGATTGAGTAAGTGTAAAATTTAAAATAATTGTACCTCTCACCATTTATGGTCTAGATTGATCATCCACAAGTACTTTATATGCTCTATATGATTTCTTACATGCTACACTTTGCTAATTATTTCCTTATTTATATTTCACTACCCGAGGAGTCATGATATTCCTAGAATCACCAAGGCTATCTCAATTCTGATAATGTGAATTATTATTCTTCCCTCATCCCTTTGAAGCATACGATATCTACAAAACATTATAAGTGTCTTGAATACTTGACCTTGGATCACTATGAAAATAGCGCTGAAGATTCCCCATATGGTTGCAAATGTGGTATGCGCAAGGTGGTGTCATACACTCTCTCTTCTTATGATATAATGATCCAAATTGGAAACATACTACATTAATCTTGGGTTTTGGAGGAATATTCATCGATCTAGCTATCTGATTCTAATTAATACTCACACCTTAGAAATTGGTGTCCTTATTCTACTTGTTCCTAGAATTAGAGTTCCCACTATTTCCCATAGGTATCAACATTATTCCTCCAATTTATCTCCTGAGATGACCCTTTCTATCAAAATCTTCCCATTGAACATCTCTGTATAATCTCTTATACAGAGCATGGAAATATTTGAAAGAATCTCTAATATCTACCCTGATTCAATAATGTATGCCTTTAAGGACGTAATTACATCAACTTTAGGTGAAAAGAGGAATGAAATCATAAATTTAGCTACATACTCTGTCACTAATAGGTTCTCTTACTAAAAGATGAAAAATTCCATCATTTTGAAGATCCTAAACACATGATGATAAAATTATTAGTTGAAAAATTCTTCAAAATACTTCCATGCAATGCCTTGTTTTAATTTATCCTAAGGTGATAAATCCCCCATTGGGGTGAATGATCCACCAACATATACATTAACAAATTCACTTTAAACTCTCCCAGTGGCCAACAAAATCAAAGATTTGATTCATCCTGTTCTGCCACACATATACTTTCTTTGGTTCTGAATCGCTTTAAAATATTGGCGGATTATGCTTATAGAACTAAATGGAATGATCAACTTAACTTTTTTCATCTCTTTTTTCCCTCTATCCATAGCCTAAAAGGATTGGACAATACTATGAACTAGCTATTGTTTAACTTGTGGCACAAGTGTAACCATATTCTCAATATCCTCTTTCAGTTGGTTTCTATGAAGTTTACTAGTTTCCATTTTATATAACCAAATTAAAACTCCATAATTCTCACTCTCTAGAAACTAAATTCATAACAATTTCAAATTTACCATATTACAACTATCACATTAAGGCTGTCCCTGAAATCAATACTTTGATTTTCAGCCCATTTTTGAAAATTCCACCATGATTTTTAAGATCAAACCATTTTCAAAATAAATCTATCATGCCTTTTTCAAAATATCAAATTTTAAAATAGTTGAATCACTTTTCATAAATCATTATTTTTTTACAAAATCATAAAGTAGTACTCAAAATGAAATATGCACTCCTCGTGGGAATTCATTTCTATCAATGCATATCAAGCTCTTCTCATTGGCTAAACCCATGACAATGAGATTACAACTCCAATAAGTGTTTCCAAAACACTTATGTACCAAAATCCATGGTAACTTTAAGTTCATTATAAATAGGTTAGTTGTGTCTCTTTATTCTCTAAATTTGAATTTCTAAAAGTCCTACTCCATTCTACCATCGCAACTCAAGGAATAAACTTGAATTAATATCAACTCCATAACCGAAAACCAATTACATTTTTTCTAAAATGAAAGACAGATCGACCAATACTAATATGCTTTTAATTCAGAGACTAAAGAAAATAATACCTTTTGTAACATCTTTCCCCTCCTCATTGTCTTAAGTTGAGGTGGGATTTATACTTTTCCTTAGGAGACATCCCCAAGATTCCAAAGTTTGGAAATAAATTCCAAGGAATTCATAAATAGTTGGGGGATGATTTTCCCTTTGAAACTAAAATGACCAAACCAATTATACAATAACCGAACAACCACTATATGATGCATTATAAAAATGTATACAACTCCACATATATAAAATCAAACCAAACTATTTAAGAGTAACTAGCATAAACGTGATCAACATCAAATATAAAGTGGATGAATGATTCAAGCTCAAATTTACCCAAGAGATGAAGGTAGAACAGTCCTTGTAGTCTAGATTGGGTTGTCGAATCCACTGAGACCTAAGAACATACCTAAGATCCACAACCTATGAGATGGATTTTTGGATATTATTTTTCCAACTTTTGGTTGATTTTAGATGGGTTTAAAGTATCACTAACAGATTTTAGTTAATTTAAATTAAGATAATGAGTTGATCCTAGGTTATCACTTGGGGTGGATTGGATGAATTCCTTTTTTTAAAGATTTCAATTTCATTAACTTGAGAAATATTCATTCAATGAATTCAAAATAAACTAATCACCTACTGGTTAAAAACCTTCACAAACAAATTCTAATCACCTATACACTTATAAGATCATTTTCTTGAGAACTCCATGGTAAAGGATCTTATTAGCACATAATAGTGGGGTGATTTAATTCAATATGGAAGAGGAAGAGAGAAAATCGTTGAATAAAAGAAAATAAAATAAAATAAAATTAATAAACATTTAAATAGTGAGAAATAACATTGCATACCACCCCTTACTACTCCCTTAGATAAACCCATAAAATAGTTATCTTTCCATTGATGACATGTCCTCAACGGAAGTGGGAATTAGACTTACAAGGGTGGAATTGAAGAAGTAAAAACAACAACAAAAATCAATCACTCCACCGTTGTGTGATAAATATCACTAATTATGGTGTTAATAAATTCACACTTTTAGGAAACGGTATCAACGTCATATGTAGGAGATCCAAATAAGAGTAAATGAATAAATTTTATTAAAAAACTTAGGTGAATTGAACAACTTACATGAGAAATAAATGTGATTACAAACACAAAGAGGTAACATAAAACTACAATGAAACAAAGAACGAAATATCCTCAACTCATCCACAACCTTAAATAGGAATTTCAAGAGGCTTGGGTAGAGCCCCAAATTGAACCAATCATCCCACTTGAGTATGGTAGGCCTAGGGTGGTGGAAAGTAAGGGAGAGGATAATTTTCCACCCTTGACCCAAACCTGCAGCCAGCTTGCCTCTACCAAACAGATGCGCCTATATGCCCTTCTATATGAAAGAATTGTAGTGGGAAATAGAAGAATAAAATAAATTCCCTGATGTCTAGAAACCTCATGAAAAATATCATCCCAAAATAAGGTTTGGTTTGGGAGATATGATTAAATTGGTGGTCTATTTTTCTAGGCCTTAGAATTTGGCCCAGAAGTTTATCTCAAAACTGGGCCACCTTAATAACCACCATGAAGGAAGAATCAGCACTGTATCCTACACAATTATTTGTTCTTATATATGTCATCTATAATCCCACGAAATTTGTGATTCATTGGGCCTTTATTGTCTGCTACACATTCTCATCAGTGGGCTGGTTTCCAATCTACCTTCACCAGAATTGTCTGCTTTCATCGCCAAATATCCCGATCATCCTTTATGAATACTCAATTGATCCCTGAATGAGAAATGTTCATACTTAAGTTTAGATCCATTTGAAAATATATCAAATTAAAATATATATATTTACATTTCTTAAAATCATATGAATCATTGGGCCTAAATTGGTGTACATCAGGCATGAAGTGCACAAATGGTGAGAATGGATGTTCAAAATTAGAATCCACAAACTCAAGCCCGTAAGATCAAAAATGAACATTTAATACCATTAAAATGTAATTAAAATATGTTTTTTATTGGATAATGAAATACAAAACTAAAAAATCTCAAATACTCGAAGGACACCAACTCAGTGACTCCCAACAAGCTCTATGCTCTAACTCCACAATCCATGCCCAAGTATCATGAAGAACTAATAAATAAATGTGATACTTTCCATTTAGTAGTGTCCCAATAAACGATATCTGAAAATGAACCAATGTGACTATGAAATGGGTGAGTAATAAAAATTATTAGGTTTTCCTCAAATGAATTCCCTACTCACACCACTAGGATAGAACATGTTATCATATTTATATAAAATAATTTATATAAACCACTTTAAACATTTTTATATTTTAGGTCCAAATAATTAAAAAAATTCATTCTAAAATATTTTCCATGAAATGAAACCAAACACCTCTTTAAACATTTAAAATTTTCTTTTTGGCATACCCAATCCATGATTCACACGCAAACCCATACATGCATTCTTCAGTGAAAGTTACATACTCATGACCAGTTTCTCATCCATACACCAGGTCATCATTAAGTTTCCAATAACCTAGTGCCATAATGGAACATTCCCCTTTTCTAGAGTCATGTACCTTGTACCCTAATGGTAGACACTGCTTATTTAGGTTTAGGTTGAAACCATGAACTCACACCAACCCATGTATTCCAAAACCATTTCAAACCAAACACTTAAATATATTTCAATAAAACCACACTTTTATTTAAATATTAATCAAAACATTTCCATGAATCAAAAAAAACATATTTTAAAATCATAATTTTAAAATTCATAAACAACACACTTTTCACAATAACCAATTTCCACAAATCGACAAATCATCACTAGAGAAGGTTTCTACCAATCCTTTCACATAACATTCACAAGAAATTTTATAAAATTCAATAAATTTGAAACTAATACTTCATTTTCTAATAATATGAGTCAAGATTTAACCCACCCATCTCAGAGACTATGGTGGAAATGAATAACAACATCAATTCTTCAATAAAACTGGGTTGAATCTCCAAAAACATTCCATCGATCTTGTTCCAAAAAATACACACAGCCAAATATCATAAAAATATTCATTAAATGTCATAGATATATCTCCAATTCATAATATCTATGAAACCAATATAGGGGAGAAGAGTAGATCTAATTGGAACTAACAAGAACAAAGGAATACAATGAAATATAGCCTTCAATGCACCAAGATTTTCAAATGGATCACACTTGGATCAAAGGGGAAAGTCTTAAAAATCTTTGGGAGGAGTAAAATATGAGTTAGGGTAAAAAATTAGGAAAAATGTTTTAGGATAAAAAAATGAGTGATATCTACTTTTTTATGATCTAACTTGTAACCAAGCATGGTTGGGTCACACAGTTAGGAAAATTGTTCTCCAATATTGCGCCATCCACTACCTCCCAACACCCTCCACGTGGTTGGATTATATGTTTAGAGAATTAATTAACCAACCTTGTGTTTCTATATATTCCACTTTCCACAGTTACTCATATATGGCCACGTGTTTTGGCCAAAATGTTCCCATATCTAGTAGCCTCTTTTCACTTTTCCTGGTTTCCTATAAGAGTTTCATGTTTTTACTGAGTGTTCTCAAACCGTGAACCTCCATAAATGCTTCCAAAACATTTCAAAATTCTTATATCCCTCCCAAAATTCACACTAATAATTTAAAAAATTAAAAATCATAAATAAAGGGTTAATTACTTGTAACCGAGTGTCGTACATTTATGGTTATTCCTATGTAAAATGTGGTGCTCTCATCTATTTGGGTGAGGGGAAAGTAATGTGATCATCTCTCTAGGTGAATTACATGTGATATATTCATTTTTATAAAAATTATATACTCAAATAATCATGAATGTATGAGTCAAATATATGATATTAACATGCATCATGTCCCATAATCATTTTATGTTTTAGAAAAAAATTATTATGTGATAGTGCATATTATATATGACATAAATAGTGGACATTGGTATGGTTATACATGTGTTTTTACCAAATATATTTTTATCCTATGTATTATTGATATTTTAATAGAGTTCTTTTATTATAATTATGTATTAGATAATTCATAATGTTTTTAAATAATAAAAATTCAAATGGGGTCAATCTTTTTATTTAAGAGAATGAGGATTATGTTTTTATACAAACTTTTTTGTAACGAATATTGAGAGTTTCTTTATAATTGTTTTGAGGATATCCAAAAGAATATTTATAAGTATTTTCACATGTTTTTTCATGTTATGAAACATTTGGTGAAAATGAAGGTTAAATTTTCCAAGAAAAAAATTGGGACTATTTGGGATATGATTTCACAACCTTTTTGTAAAATGTAAATTAATATCAAAATACACTAAGTACTTGAGAATTTAATAAAATTAGGAGATATATTTAAATATTAACTAAATATAAACCATAATGTGGTAGTATAAACCATGTGAGATCCTGTATTGGTATAAAGAACTATTTAGCAAAGGTCATTATGTCATGTATTTATAGATATAAGTGTATGTGTTATATAATAATGTGTGATTAGATAATTTATTCCACTTAAGATATCATGATCACTTTTTAATATCATATGATGATATTTATATAACTTTTAATGCCTAAATAATTTATTTAATTTTCAAGCAATTATGGGATGCGTGTTATAGAGAGTTGAAACTTATGAAATGTTTCATTCATGGTTGATCATTTATAAAATATATGAGTGTCCAAGGAGTGTCTTTATATGGATATATAAACAAGTTTAGGTCTTGGGAATTGGATATACATGAGACTATGATCTGATCACTATGAAATTCATTAAACCAAATATATCATTTCTCTATTTCTCTTTATGTATATGGTTCTATTAGGATGTAAGGTGGAGGAAATTCTTCCCAATAATTAGAATATTAATTAATTTCATTGATTACAATTAGATAAGGGATAATTTTACTTATGAGTGATCTTCTTCAATCCCATGAAAAAATATCATATAGATCAACTTCAAGTGATAAAAAGTACACTCTTCATTTATATTTATAAAATTCAAAAGTAAGGTTGGATATTTTATAGAAACATGATCTATTGTTTTATTTACACTATGATTGGATTAGATTTTTCCTCTATAAAACACTTAAATACTAATGTCTCAATAAATGAATTGTTGAAATAACCTTTATAGGCCTACTTCATTAATGAAGGAGCCACTTCTAGTTCAAGAACATCATAAATTCTTGACTGACAATAAATTTTTTATGTTATATATTATGATGTATACTCTCTATAAATCATGTGATTGTTGAACTCTTCTGAAATTAACTATAAGTTACAATTTAATAAATATTTTATCACCTGATTTGTAAATTGAATAAAATTATAATTTACATAAAAGGCACACTAGTTTAATATTTTCAATACCTGATGTTGTCTATTTATTTCTTCTTATGATCAGTATCATAAATAATGATATAACCCATATTTTTGCTTATGATATGAAGCTATAGTCTATCATAATGTTTAGTCACTACATTAACTAAAAAAATTAAACCACAAAGATCACCCATATGGTTAAAGGAAGGTAGAGTTTAGAGAATATTATGCAAAGAGATTCTCGCAAGGATAATATCTCACATGGATCATAATATCAAATGGAATGAATACGTGGTAAATTTAGTTTAAATAATATAATGTTCCATGTGATGAAGATAAGTAAACAAATATCCAATATAATATCTATGAGTTGTGAAATGAATCCAAAAATGAGTAAAACACACACTCATATAAAAAAATTGATCTGGTATCCAGTTCTCATTTAAACTAATTATAATAAATGACCAAAATGAGTGCCCATAATAGAATATATATCAAGGGAGTCAACCTAGGTAGACTCACATGGAATAACAGAGTCCTTGAGAAAAGTAATAAATAAATATATTAAAAATAAGGCTCAAGTGAAGAATAATTGTTCAAATGATATTAGCTAATGTTAAAGAGTAAAGTAGTCCAAAAAATCAAACAAAAAATTTAAAATGGTGATAATACATGACCATGTTAAAATTCACATCATGCTTTGTAACCCTTTCTTTAGCATCGACATATTCCATTATTAGAAAATATATGGAACCAACTAATGTTGAAATAAAATAGTAATTCCTTTCAATATAATATATTTAATATTTAATGTCAGTTTAAGAAGTCGATACTAAAAAAATATGTATTCATTTCATAGATTTTTTTAAATAACCACCTTAAAATACTTACATATATTAATAAAAATAAATGTGATTCTTCTTCCTATCTCTATTTCCCACCAAATTCCTTAATCCATAAAATCCTTAAAGATGATTCTAGCCAATCAAATTCACATTCACAATAATGATCACCATTCTCCCATACTTCTAGGAAATGTGTGACCATCCTAGTTATGAGTGACCATATTGGTGAGGATAGAGATTCCCAGTGAAGCATGACCCCTCCAAAATTTGATGGTATAATCTATTTTTTGGTGAAGTATACATCATTTTTTTACTTTAATCAATGAAAAACATAATGTAAAATGGTAATAGATTAATGGGGATATTAGGGTAATTTCAAGGATGAAATGTTTTAAAATAAATCATTAAATATTGAATTGGAAAAATCCATTGATAAAAAGTAATGTTTATTAATGTTTTATTAAGAATAAATGTTCCATGTATTGATTTTAAATGTTATATTAAATTTTAAAATATGATTAAATTGAAAGGGTTAATTTAAATGATGATATAAAAACTAGTGGAAACTTCAAGAATAATATTAATTCCCCAATTAATGTTATAATATAATGGTGTGATGATTTTAAACAATTAGTTTTTTCTTTATGGTATGAGTAAATTTAATAATTTTTGTATTATATTATAATCATAATGAACATTTAAGGGTGTTTGGTGGATGATAGATAAGGTATTTTAATGGTTGGATAGTATAAAAATTTATTAAATTTATTAAGTCATTTATAAAATATTTATATATTGTATCACTTCACTATTTAATTTTGTTTCATGTTCATTCTTAGATAATGAAGATAATTATGTTAGGGAATGAAGTGGTTTTAATTATTTTTTGTCCTATATTATATTATAACTATATTTAGATTTTGAACATTTATGTAGTTAGTTATATATGAATAAAAATTGAGTCATATTACCTAGGAATGTATATCAATATTTTAGGATTTTAAAGGAATTTATGTATATTTAAATTTCTAATCAATCACTCGAAGGGAGAGTAAAATGTCTATGTTCTAATTGTAAATATATAATATGTTTGAATAAAAATTTATTTTATGAATACTTGATATTGAAAAAATTCCCTACTCAATATGTTTCTTGGATTTGGAACAGATAATCGAACGTTATGGAATGTTTGACCATCAATGTCAATCAATAGAATGAACATGGTACTTATATGGTAGTGGAGAATGAAATTCAAAACCTAATAAATAACTATTTATTCATTATAGTTACACATCATAAATATTAAAACATATCAGTACAACTAAACTAAGATATTATAGATATTAACTGAAAAAACATTGTTTTTGGAACTTCTGGATAATTATATTAATATTTTCATAAATCAGTGGATCCACTTCTTGATATTGTAGAGACTAATGAAACATACAACTTTACTATAATAAAAATGAATTTTATATAATAGTTAAATATATAAATATTAAAATTTATATTGGATATTTCAAGCATTAAAAACTTTTTTACTTAGATTATATGATATCATGTGCCTATATGTAATTACAAATAAATAAATTTACATGTTATTGGAATTGTTATGTAATTTATTTCCTAAGTATATTCAGGTAACATTTTCTATGGGAATGTACTCTAAATCCTATTCACATGATATGTGTTTTGGATTTTAACATAGATTATTAAATTTGAAAATATTTTGGTATTACATTATTAAAACTAAGGAATATCCCATGATTAATTTTTTGAATATATTGTGGTGTAATATGGAGATGTTACATACTTCCATTCCAAGGTCATTTGTATGACTTATACATATCATAAAGAGTTATGATATATAAAGAGGTTTCTGAAAATTAAGTGTTATGTTTCGTAATCTCCCATATAAATCCTTCATTAAGAAAAATTTCAAATTATGAAATGTTATTGCGGTTGATTCATTCATGTGATGAATAAAATAATGGTTTAATGTCATTTACTCATGCATTTTAACTCATGAGTAAATTCATGTTGCTTGAGGAGTGTTCTTATGGGATTATAAAAGGGTCCACTGACATCGATATAGTGTGTAACCAAACTCACCCAAGCCTTTGATGATTATCCCTACTTCTCTCTTTCCCCCCATTCCTATATTATCTTGATGCACTATAATTTTGTGTGAGATGGGAGGATCTCACTTCAAATTTTTGTGACTCATGTTAACCTATATACACACCATGAATGAGGAAGTATTTATATTCCTCTAAGATATATTCATCAAACAAATGAAGAAAATAAAATGGAATTATATTTCATTAATGTAAGGTGTATAATTATTTTTATTAATTTTATACAACATGGTTTTAATTTCAAAGTGAGTTTTATTTTGTGTTTTATGGTTTCTAATTTTTTTGATGTGTGAAACAATCATTGTTTTATCCATAGAAATCATGTAGGGGTATTATATCTTGAAAATTTTATTTGAATCATGAAATCATGTTTTAATATGAATTTTTCATGTTACATCAAAACAGGTGATCATAACATAAAGATGGTATAGTATATATCATAGTTTATGGATATCATGGATCTTGTGTAAGAGGTTATACTCCCATGGTAGTTCTAAACCTTATCACTTACTAAGTCACTAGTTATTATTGGAACTTCGTAAGGAGAGGTAAGAAATTCCAATGACAACATTGTATTAAGAAAGTTTTATCGTATGCATGTGATTATCATAAGAGGTGATTGTCTAGTTTATGTGGTAATTACTACACAACTCTTCATGTGATATATTAATATCATACAGAACCTAAAATCACTTCATTAATACTACATGAGTACCTGTTATAGCCTAAAATCAATACACTATGGTGTAATCCTATGAAGAAGTCTATTCACCATTTTTATGTAGATGTTATGCATTATAAATCATTCTTTACAATCAATAGAACCTAAAGGCACTACATCTAATACAGTTGAATATGATTTTTTTTAAAATAAAAATAACATTTTTTCATAAAATTTCAATTTATAATTAAAAAATAATTTATAAAATGTTTATAAACCATGTGAAATGGTTTTTTGGTAAATTTCTCTAATTTATAAAATCTTTATAAATTAGTTATTTATAAAAAATTGATAATTAATTAATTAAATATTTATAAATTATTTTATAGATGAATATTACAAAATATTACTTATTAATTTCAAAAGATGCTTTTTAAATTATATGGAATGTATTATAATTTAGATATAAAGAAATTATAATTAAATAATAAGTGTGATTTATAAAATATTTATAAATTAAAAAATAAGTAGAGAATATAAAAAGGTTTATATTTTAATAAAAATTTGTTTAAATTAAAGGCCTTATTTGAGAAATTATTTAAACTACATTAAAATGAGTTTGGATGGTTGATATGATTGAAGTTAAAATAATGTTAGATATGAAATGTTTACTGAAGTGCACTGTGTTGCATTTGTTGTCAATGAGGCATGATGTTGTCTTAGAATGAATGGATGTCAAGAATTGTTAAGATGTGAATGCCAAAGGTTGTGATGGTGTTGGTGAGGAAAGAAGAATGGCCATGGTACTAAGAGGCATGTCACTTAGGAGATTCACTAAGTGGCATAGGAGATGTGGTTGAAACATTCTCTAGTAAAATCAGACGATTGTTGAGCTGTTCTTAAAGTTCCAAGAACTTGTATCAACTGGATACAATGTCACAACAATGTTTGAAGACCATGCATTGTGTTGACAATGCATGAGGAGATGAAGATGATCCATCCACAACTAATGAGTGGATGAAGTTGATTAAAGATGTCCATGCACTATCTCCTAGTGAATGTGAATGTGAAGAAGATCCAACTTGATCTCTGATTATATCAATGAAGAACATTGAAGAATTATGTGATTCAGGAGTTCGGTTGATGGAGAACCTTCGTGAATTCCATTCCTAAGTAATGAATAAATGTTGAATAGAATTGGAGGAATTCTAATGAAGAAGAAGAAAAGAGAAGAGAGGAGGAGAAGAGATATAGAAGAAGAAATGGCTTAGAGGTTGAAGTGGCATTTGGCATTGGAAACTTGGTTACTTTGTTTTATACAAAGTCCTAAGATTTCCCCTTAGCAAAAATATGGGCCACCAAGGAGGCCAGCCGAGGGTCAACACCCAAGGCACTTATGGGACTCACAGTCACCACGCCCATGGGGAACCCTCAAGGCCAAGGCAGCAGCCCTGAGGCAGGGGCACACCCACAGGACACAGCGTAGGGGCCAGGGGCACGCCCGGAGGAGCGCATAGTGGGCGCCAGTGGCGCGCCCGAGTGGCAGGGGGCGCAAGAGCGCGCCCGCTAAGAGAACATGGTGCGGGGCGGCACCGTGGAGGGAGAAGATACAACTGAGGTGAGGATGGGAGTGCTTGGGTGATAAACCGCGGAAAATTGGGCATACCTCTTCCTATAAAAAGAGAGGCAGAGGCGCTTGAATTGCTTTGCTGATCCTTTGTTGAAAATCCGAAGTCTCGTGAGAAGCCTTTGTTCCTCGCGAAGTAGAAGCCCCGTGCACACTTGCGCGGCTGACGTTCCAGAGCCACCCGAGGCTCTGAAGGAGGTCCCTGCCCGCGTACTCGCGCGGCAGAAGGAGCCCTCACTGCCCGCAAACTTGCGCGGCAGGAGGAGCTTGTGTGGCCGAGGTGCTTGACACTCTGCGCGCCCGAGGTGTTGCACCTTGCACGCCCGAGGCAGTAGAAACCTTGCTCGCCCAAGGATGGTTGCACCTTGCACCCTACGCGCCCTTGCCTCCTTGAGGACTTGCGCGGCAGTATTGAAGGAGAAAGGCCACACCACTTGTGCGCCTACTTTGAAGGTGGAAGACCCGAGACTTGTGCTTGTGTGCCAAGTGAAGGAGGAAGGCCCTACGGCTGGTGTGTGAAAAACAAGAAAGCCACCACAACTTTTGTGTGCAAATTAAAGATGAGGCCGTAGCCCTTGTGTGTGCAAAATGGAGAACCAAGTGTGTGCATAAGTGAAGTACACACTTTGAAGAAGATTAAAAGGACAAGGAAGTGTGTGTGCTTAGTAAGTGAAGTAGGCCAAGCCTTGTGTTTGCTAATTGATCAAAGGAAGTGTGTGTGTGAAAACAAAACAAGTAGGTCGAACCTAGGTGTGTGCAAAGTGTACACATTTAGAAGAAGAAAGAAGAGGACATCCACACTAAAGTATAACACACTTTTAGTGTGTAGACAAAAAGAACAAAGTGTGTGAAGGAAGTGAGAAGGTGTGTGCTAAGAAGGATTACACCCTTTGAGGGTTTACTGCACCAAGAGAAGAAAAGGAGAGTGCATTCTTGCATGCATGCACATGCACACGTGAACAATGTAAATTCTGGTTGTGTGCATCTGAGTTGACCAAGAACAGAAGATCTTGAAGAATATTGAGAGGCCATGCAGTCAGTGCATGAGGAAGCAGAGATGCCATGCACTCAGTGCATGAAGTTGTGATGAAGTGAGACTGAATCCAAGCTGAAGTGAAAGATATTATTTGGCTGAGTTTTCATTAGTTGAGCAAGACCAACTAACCTTATTTGAGGTTGTTGAAGTTTCTTGAAGAGAGAAGCCAGGTCATCCTGAGAAGAAGGAGATAAAGCCTGAGCTAGACGAGAATCCCTGATCAACCACAAGTGATCAGAAGAGAAGAGCAAGGCCAGCAGCCTTTATCCCAGGCTGCTGAAGTTACTTGAAGAGCTGAACAGAGGAGAAGAGCTACTCGTGTGACTCGAGGAGCCAGAAGAATCCCCCTGTGAGACTCAGGGTTGAAGAAGTCTTCAGTGGGATTCTGGAGTAGGCCAGTGGGACTCTGGTAACACTGTGGGATGCAGTATAAAGACCCTCCTGTGGGACTCCGGAGAGATACAGTGGGATGCTGTATCGACCATTGTAATACTAACAGATTATAATGGGAGAAACCATGTTGGGGCGTATAACCAACATGGCAAGGACGTAGGCCTTTGGTGCCGAACCTTGTAAATCCTTGTGTCCTGTGCCTTTACATTTACTGCATCATTCGAGGAAAGGCTGAGAGATACAAGAAGAGTGGATCGAGGCTTTAACCATCCATATAGGTTTAATTGATAAGGAATCAATTAGTAAAAAGTTTTTTAAGGGATCACTGATTCACCCCCTCCCCCGCTCAGTGATTCACACTGATCCGGGCACTTCAATTGGTATCAGAGGGAGGTTACCTCTAAAAGATCCAAGGGAGTCTTTATGAAGTGCAGATTTGAGGAAATGAGCGACCAGCCTCAAATGGAGATATCTGCCAAGACTCAGAAAAATAGAAAGAAGAAACAGGCCAAGAAGATGAAGAAAGCATTTCCTAGCTGTGATGAAGTTGGAATAGTGAATGATCTTCAACATGCAATCGAATATCTCCAGAAGATAGTCCCCAAGGAAGTGGCAATGTGTATAGCTACAGGCATCCTTGATCTTCAAGAAGAAAAATTACAGCTAGAAGATGAAGCCAATTCTCTGGAAGTCCAATTGGCTAAAAGGGTTGGCATAACCAACACTCTCAGAAAGCTGGTGAAGGCTAAAGATGAAACAGTATCGCTTTGCAATGAAAGATATGAAGACACTACTGAAGAATTGCAAAGAAGCTCTTCTGAGAAAGAAATCTTTATGATAATAATCAAAGATGTGTTTCATGCACTGGAGAAGTTGCACAAAGTGTCAATGAATGTCAAAGATGCTCAAATTGAAGACAAAGTCAAAATGGTGAAGGAGCTTGACAACTCATTGCATGAAATAAAGAAGGTGCATGATGACCAGATGGAACAGCTAAAACAGAATTGGGAAGGTAGGCTAAGATTGGTTGAGGATGAGAAGAACTCCCTCAACATGAAATGCTTAGAACTGGAGGTGATATTGAAAAATCTGCAATCACCCAAATCTGAAGCCTCCCAGTCAGCTGAAAGAAGAAATGTTGCTACTCAAGTGAGCTTTGATAAGGATGATTCTAAAAGAAAGACATCCTCTAATGAAAGGGCAACATCTTCTAAAAGGAAGGTACCATCCATCCCATCTTGTACTAATGCTTCTAATTGTGTTTCCACAAACAGTGCAGGATGGAAGAATAATTCCAAACAAGTATGGATGAAGAAAATGAAGAAGCATAGCTCTCCTGAAACAACACAGCAGCTCCAGAAAAGTACCCTAAAATCAGAAGGACTGAAGAAGTCAAGATTTGTGGGTCAATGTTGGTGTTGTAATAAGTATGGGCACTGTGCAAAGGATTGTTGGTACAATTCACTAAATGTCAAAGCACAAAGGAAGCCCATGCCAAGGGGGAGCAAGCCAGAAGGAAATAAGAAACATCCACAGGTCCAGAGACACCTGTTTACTGCTAACAGATTTGGATTTCTCGACAACATCTGGGATGGTTGCAAAAGTGGTCAAAAGAATGATAAATGTCAATCTCCAACTGTATCCAAAGCTGGAAAGAAGAAAAGATCACAGAACCTGGCTCACAAAGAATCCTTGGGAAGCAAGCATAAGAAATTGGAAGATGCTCCCAAGAAGATTATGAAAAAGGAAGAGAAGTCCTTGGAATTCAAATCCAAGAAGGGTGATGCATCAAGAAGATCCACCAATAAGACATGCTTCTACTGTGGAAAGAAAGGTCATACCATGGATCTTTGTAAAGAAGCCATGAAATTCAATAGAGGCAGACAAGACTCAAACAGACAATCAATCCAGAAGAAGCAGAAGGTATTGGTTGAAAATAAGTTGCCTAAGAAAGGTGGCTTAACAGTATCAAAAGAACCATGTGGAATTTCTAAAACTGAGGCCTCACTTCCAAATGACTTGTTAGTCATATGGACTAATCAGTTGCAACTTGCCAAAGATCTACAAAGAGTTGAAGATGAAGTTCTGGAAATTGCTAAGGCAAAAGGGAAGAAGAAGATTTCACATGAAGATGTATTGAGATCCACACCAGCACAAACATCATTGAATATTAAATGTGCAAGTGTGAAGAATGGTGAAAATGGGACATCTCGGTTGAGAGAATCTTCTCAACCTTGTTGTTCACATTGATGAACCAAGGAGGTTCCATCTTATTCCCTAATCACTTGTATTTTCATGTTCTAACACTGCAGAGAATTGAAGATGATGATCATTCTCATCTGAAGAGTGGTTTGGACAGAATGGAGTGCACCCCTTGAGGGGGAGCCAATCTGGATAAGATGGTATTCTAAGATTTAATATCATCTTAAGAAAAGCTGAAGGTATTCCAATCATACTTTCATCCCTTGTTTCTTAATTGTATTCATCATGACAATTAAGGGGGAGTATTGATTGAAGGCAAATGGTTGAAAGGGGGAGCTTTATCTTTGCACCTGAACTTTCTAATGAGTTTTGTGAAGTTGTGCAGGATTTAGCAAATTCATTGTTATATCTGAAAAATTTCAAACCCCTGAAGCATGATCTCACATGTACAGTGAATGATGGATAGCATTGAGTTCCTTGGTTACATCACTCTTGTTTTCTACACTGGGTTAGCCCAAGTAGACTTAGAGATGATTTACTAAAGGTTCTTTGCTAAAGAAGAACATGTGACATCATCCCTCTCTTAGTGATTTTCATGAAGATGCTATTCAAAGGGAGGAAGATATTTTTGAAAGTGAACCACACCACACCTTTGCATTTGATTGCCAATAAGGGGGAGAAAATATTGGCACACATATTGACCCATTCATATGTGCAGAAGTAGTGTATTGAAAACAAATACAAAGGGGGAGATTGAAGTGCACTGTGTTGCATTTGTTGTCAATGAGGCATGATGTTGTCTTAGAATGAATGGATGTCAAGAATTGTCAAGATGTGAATGCCAAAGGTTGTGATGGTGTTGGTGAGGAAAGGAGAATGGACATGGTACTAAGAGGCATGTCACTTAGGAGATTCACTAAGTGGCATAGGAGATGTGGTTGAAACATTCTCTAGTAAAATCAGACGATTTTTGAGCTGTTCTTAAAGTTCCAAGAACTTGTATCAACTGGATACAATGTCACAACAATGTTTGAAGACCATGCATTGTATTGACAATGCATGAGGAGATGAAGATGATCCATCCACAACTACTGAGTGGATGAAGTTGATTAAATATGTCCATGCACTATCTCCTAGTGCATGTGAATGTGAAGAAGATCCAACTTGATCTCTGATTAGATCAATGAAGAACATTGAAGAATTATGTGATTCAGGAGTTCGGTTGATGGAGAACCTTCGTGAATTCCATTCCTAAGTAATGAATAAATGTTGAAGAGAATTGGAGGAATTCTAATAAAGAAGAAGAAAAGAGAAGAGAGGAGGAGAAGAGATATAGAAGAAGAAATGGCTTAGAGGTTGAAGTGGCATTTGGCATTGGAAACTTGGTTACTTTGTTTTATACAAAGTCCTAAGATTTCCCCTTAGCAAAAATATGGGCCACCAAGGAGGCCAGCCGAGGGTCAACACCCAAGGCACTTGTGGGACTCACGGTCACCACGCCCATGGGGAACCCTCAAGGCCAAGGCAGCAGCCCTGAGGCAGGGGCGCACCCGCAGGACACAGCGTAGGCGTCAGGGGCACGCCCGGAGGAGCGCATAGTGGGCGCCAGTGGCGCGCCCGAGTGGCAGGGGTGGGCGCAAGAGCGCGCCCGCTAAGAGAACACGGTGCGGGGCGGCACCGTGGAGGGAGAAGATACAACTGAGGTGAGGATGGGAGCGCTTGGGTGATAAAACGCGGAAAACTCGGCCGCCGTTTCGATGTGGGATGCACAAAATTCACCGGGAGCGAATCCTGGCTGCTTGATCGATCGCGCGCCAGATCTCGACCGCACGATCGATCCCGCGCGAGATCTTCTGATCGCGGCCGTCCAAAGAACTGATCCAACGGCCTGCGAGGCGTCTCCTTCCTCGAGCCATGCCGAAGCCTCCCCGCGAGCCTCCGACGAACCAGGCGCCATCCGGGCATGGTTTTTGAGTTCCCGGCCACCTCCGAGCAAACCGAGACCTCCATTGTGATCGTTAGGCCATAACGAACTCATGCATGCATTAAAATGTTGCATGCATGCATCGAGAAAGAATTCGAAGTAAGGCCGAGGCAAAATGAAGTTGACGAGGCTTCGGTGGATTCATGCTATGCATGGATAGACTTTGAAGAGGCATGAAAACGTTCTGCATGCACATGCAAGTGTAGGAAAACAAAGAAAAGGAACCCGCGTTGAAACAGAGGAAAGAAATCAAGATTTGGAAAATCTTGATAACTCGAAAATTTCGGGGATTCAAGATTTATATCCCACGGAAGATTGGGCATACCTATGCCTATAAAAAGAGAGCCAGAGGCGCTTGAATTGCTTTGTTGATCCTTTGTTGAAAATCCGAAGTCCCGTGAGAAGCCTTTGTGCCTCGCGAAGTAGAATCCCCGCGCACACTTGCACGGCTGAAGTTCCAGAGCCACCCGAGGCTCTGAAGGAGGTCCCTGCCCGCGTACTCGCGCGGCAGAAGGAGCCCTCACTGCCCGCAAACTTGCGCGGCACGAGGAGCTTGCGTGGCCGAGGTGCTTGACACCCTGCGCGCCCGAGGTGCTGCACCTTGCACACCCGAGGCAGTAGCAACCTTGCTCGCCCAAGGCTGGTTGCACCTTGCACCCTACGCGCCCTTGCCTCCTTGAGGACTTGCGCGGTAGTATTGAAGGAGAAAGGCCACACCACTTGCGCGCCTACTTTGAAGGTGGAAGACCCGAGACTTGTGCTTGTGTGCCAAGTGAAGGAGGAAGGCCCTACGGCTGGTGTGTGCAAAACAAGAAAGCCACCACAACTTTTGTGTGAAAATTAAAGATGAGGTCGTAGCCCTTGTGTGTGAAAAATGGAGAACCAAGTGTGTGCATAAGTGAAGTACACACTTTGAAGAAGATTAAAAGGACAAGGAAGTGTGTGTGCTTAGTAAGTGAAGTAGGCCAAGCCTTGTGTTTGCTAATTGATCAAAGGAAGTGTGTGTTTGCAAACAAAACAAGTAGGCCGAACCTAGGTGTGTGCAAAGTGTACAAATTTAGAAGAAGAAAGAAGAGGACATCCACACTAAAGTATAACACACTTTTAGTGTGTAGACAAAAAGAACAAAGTGTGTGAAGGAAGTGATAAGGTGTGTGCTAAGAAGGATTACACCCTTTGAGGGTTTACTGCACCAAGAGAAGAAAAGGAGAGTGCATGCTTGCATGCATGCACATGCACACGTGAACAAAGTAAAATCTGGTTGTGTGCATCTGAGTTGACCAAGAACAGAAGATCTTGAAGAATATTGAGAGGCCATGCAGTCAGTGCATGAGGAAGCAGAGATGCCATGCACTCAGTGCATGAAGTTGTGATGAAGTGAGACTGAAGCCAAGCTGAAGTGAAAGATATTATTTGGCTGAGTTTTCAGTAGTTGAGCAAGACCAACTAACCTTATCAGAGGTTGTTGAAGTTTCATGAAGAGAGAAGCCAGGTCATCCTGAGAAGAAGGAGATAAAGCCTGAGCTAGACGAGAAGCCCTGATCAACCACAAGTGATCAGAAGAGAAGAGCAAGGCCAGCAGCCTTTATCCCAGGCTGATGAAGTTACTTGAAGAGCTGAACAGAGGAGAAGAGCTACTCGTGTGACTCGAGGAGCCAGAAGAAGCCCCTGTGAGACTCAGGGTGGAAGAAGTCTTCAGTGGGATTCTGGAGCAGGCCAGTGGGACTCTGGTAACACTGTGGGACGCAGTATAAAGACCCTCCTGTGGGACTCAGGAGAGATACAGTGGGATGCTGTATCGACCATTGTAATACTAACAGATTATAATGGGAGAAACCATGTTGGGGCGTATAACTAACATGGAAAGGACGTAGGCCTTTGGTGCCGAACCTTGTATATCCTTGTGTCATGTGCCTTTACATTTACTGCATCATTCGAGGAAAGGATGAGAGATACAAGAAGAGTGGATCGAGGCTTTAACCAGCCATAGAGGTTTAATTGATAAGGAATCAATTAGTAAAAAGTTTTTTAAGGGATCACTGATTCACCCCCTCCCCCTCTCAGTGATTCACACTGATCCGCCGTTTCGATGTGGGACGCGCAAAATTCACCGGGAGCGAATCCTGGTCGCTCGATCGATCGCGCGCCAGATCTCGACCGCACGATCGATCCCGCGCGATATCTTCTGATCGCAGCCGTCCAAAGATCTGATCCAATGGCCTGCGAGGCGTCTCCTTCCTCGATCCATGTCGAAGCCTCCCTACGAGCCTCCGACGAACCAGGCGCCATCCGGGCATGGTTTTTGAGTTCCCGGCCACCTCCGAGCAAACCGAGACCTCCATTGTGATCGTTAGGCCATAACGAACTCATGCATGCATTAAAATGTTGCATGCATGCATCGAGAAAGAATTCGAAGTAAGGCCGAGGAAAAACGAGTTTGGATGGTTGATAATTAATTAATTAAATATTTATAAATTATTTTATAGATGAATATTACAAAATATTACTTATTAATTTCAAAAAATGCTTTTTAAATTATATGGAATGTATTATAATTTAGATATAAAGAAATTATAATTAAATTATAAGTGTGATTTATAAAATATTTATAAATTACAAAATAAGTAGAGAATATAAAAAGGTTTATATTTTAATAAAAATTTGTTTAAATTAAAGGCCTTATTTGAGAAATTATTTAAACTACATTAAAATGAGTTTGGATGGTTGATATGATTGAAGTTAAAATAATGTTAGATATGAAATGTTTACATTATGTAACATTTTAACATAACATAATGGAAATATAAAATGGTTATATTTCACTTAATATAACATATTTAATGGTGAAAGAATATATAATGAATGATATGAAAGATCTCATATTGGAAAGATACATATAAGGTGTTTATGTTGATTTAATTATGGAATTTCTATAATTCATGGCTAAATTATTAAATGTTCATAATTTAATTATTTATGGATTGTTCATAAATTATTTATCCCATTTTTAAATATATTAATTGTTCTTTTATTTAGTTTATTCAATACTTTATTCTTGAATATAGTTATTATATTATGAATATATGAATATTATAATTGTTTAACTAATTATAGAAATTTCCATGTATGAATCTAAGGAGTTTCATGCTAGGTAAGATAATTGATATAGATTTCTTCTACCACATCTTTAAATTATAATTGATTATGATCTTGAATTAAAATGTTAATTTTGATTTATATATATTAGGTGTTATATTTATAACATAATTGAACTCTCTCGTGAAAAAAGTATCCTTGGGTAGTGAGACTTTTTGTAAGACTGCTCAGAGGCCTGGATTCTTATACCTTACCAAGAAAAGTATTGGTTATATATTTATTGATATAAGCTCAATATTGTGGTATTTTTGATTCCATGTGATTCTAAATAATTACATGAAAGGGTTTTATATACCTAATTCGTGTGATATATTTGGATTTTTATAAATATAGATGTATTTATAATTTTGGTTAGTAACACAAGTTATGATTTTTGTAAAGAGTTATATGTCAATATTGTTTAATAATAATGATTTTTTATGGAATAGGATTTCAAAATAGATAATTATAATCATGCATACATTTTAAGTGGATAACATGGGATAAAATGGTGATATTAAACCCCCTTTGAAAATAGAAATTATCATATCCTTTCCAAAGATACACTTTGTTGACCCAAGAAAGTGTTTCATTTGTTGTAAATGATTCAATATGTTTTTTTTCAGTTAAATAAAGTGATTATACTTAGATAATTATTATGGATTCTTTTAATTACATTGTATTCCATACTTTAGTACTTTTACTTGTAAATGTGGAAATTTTTTTTGATGATCTTCAAAAGAATATATATAAAGTGATGGTGGATAAAGGAACGTTTTATCCTATATATGATTGAATTTTGAAGGGTTTGGGACAGATACTGAGGTGTTTGAGAAGATCTTATTTGATTATGTATTATATTGGTTACCTATATAAGGTTAGTAGTAGATTCCTACAACAATATAAAGTTTATTTCCTTTATAAGGGTTGATACTACACTGTATAAGGATATTGAGGCTACATAATGGTAAACTTCAATGTTACTATGCTGCATAAGGGTATTACATTGGCTACATATGGGTAAAGGGATAGTTTTGAAGGCTATATAAAGGTAATTAATTACCTACATAAGGGTTCATTGAGGTTGTGTAAAGTTAAGTGTTGCATAATGGATTTGTGTAAGGGTATGTTATCCCAACATAAAGGTAAACACCATATATAAGATTTATGTAATGGTATATTGAGACTTAAACACCTATGTAATGTTGAACCATGAATTACATAATGGTAATGTGTAACTTACACTACCTATGTAAGGGTATATAACCACTCATTTAAGGGAATCTGGTGGTTTCATAAGTGTAGTTGTTGCTCACAAAATGGCATCTACCATGCATGAATAGAAGAACTTGATTCATGATATTTCCTATGATGAATTTAAACTTTTGAAAGAAACAGAATCAAAAAAATTGAATGAGTAAGATCAAGATAAATTTATATATATAGATTCATGTAATTATATAATTATTAGTGTATATGAAAATATGAATGATAGGAATGGTCACATGGGTGAATTGCATAACTGAATGGTTGTGTAGATAATCCACACAACTGAATGGTCACATAGGTGATCCATATAGCTGAATTTGACACATAGTTAATTTTGGAAACATATGTGATTTTACATATCGAAATTTTCGATATATATATACATGTTTACGTGGGATACAATTTTATCAAGGAAAGTTAATGAAGTTAGAAGTTTTTCTATTATTACAACTCGTATGATGAAATAACTGGAAGAATAAATGAGTCCTTGGGTTATTTAAGTGAGGACTTTATATAATAAATTATCATTATGAAGTAAATAATTCAATCATATAATTATAATAATCCTGATATCTAGATCATGATTCATTTTGTAGTTATGAAAAATAATTTTGGGATATTATATAGAAAATAATATCGAGAATTAATGAGAAGAAAATTAAAGTTTCATTCAGACTGAATTAAAAAATAATAATAACTGGTTTTGGTTAAATGAATTTATAAAGAAGAAATTATGGAATAGAATATGGGAGAAAATATTCTGTTAAGATAAAACTGATGATGGAGTGATTACTATTGTTATCAAAAACATACATATTATACGTTGTTAAAGAATTGTGTAGTGAGATAATTTTTTGTTTTTATGATATATATTTTAAATGAAATATCTATTGGTATCAAAGAAGAATAGATATATCTCACCTCCGATTATTCATATACATTCTAAAAATTCATAGAAAGAAAAAGGGATCGGGTGTATTCTGTTATGAATTGATGAAGTTAGTTAGAGGAAAATTGTGAGAAATCATGAATCCATTATACAAGAGTATTTTGATAATCCTTATACATCTTTGTATCGAAGTTATAAGGAGTAAAAGTTGAGAAATATAGTAATAAAGGGGTCACATGTGCTTGAGTAGTTGATGAACTTGAAGGATATTTTACAGACTAGTGGTTCTGATCTTTAATGTTTATTCCTAAGGATCTTCAAGGAGTGTATATTTAATTGGAATTAAACTTTCTTAAAGGGAAAGACCATATATATAAGAATATATTTCTATCTCTATATCATCATAAAAAAATAATATTATAGATGGGGTGTCTAACTATATACTGGAGTCTTGTTATTGGGATGTCTAACTAATCATCAAAGAGGAGTGGTGGGGGTAACTAAAAATTACTGGGAGATTGTAACTGGGATGTCTAATAAGTTGTATTCACTTATAGGGATGTTTGAGAATTCATATTGGGGCGTTTTACCATCATGGTAAAGGGAAATATTTTATACCAAACCCATTAAATAATGTGTGTTTCACTCTCTTATATTACAACTACACTTGAGGTGATATTGAGAGATGATATTGATTGGATTAATAACCTTGGAATGTATGATATTTTAAATGTGAAATTAATAGAATTCATAAAGGGTAAAATAATTAGTGATTCACCCCTCCCCCTCTTATGGATTCATCTCTCCTGGGAACTTAAATTAATATCAGAGTATAGTTAACCTATAATGATATGAGAAATTTGGAATTTGTAATCTAATAAGGATTTAAATTATACCATATCTATTATATCAAGAAATTTCAAAAAAAGTGAATAAAGAAGGAAAACAATTACCAAATGACTGGAATTATAATGAAAATAGAAACATTTCTATATATTTCCCCAATAATAATTTGATGAGTTTAAATTATAAATTAGATTAATCCTTTTCATTCACCCAATTTAGAGATTAAATCATGATCCTTCCCTCTTATGAGAAAAATAACAACAATAAGTCATCCAAGAAGGTGTGTTCTCTAGATGAAGTAAAATCTAAACCTAATGTCATCTTTGATTCAAACCCTAATGTGCGGAAAGTATGTGAAATTTTAAATACCCTATTAGAGTTTAAAAGGTTATGTGATTCTATTATTGAAGATGAAACAGCATCCAGTTGCTATTACAATGAATACTCATGAAATTAAAAAGAATAAAAATTGATAATCATGCATGAATTTTACTATTCAATGGTCAAAAAAAATTTCCCTTGAAATACAAGATATTTAGAAGAGAATAATTATCCTTTAATTTCAACACAACAAAAATGGGAACTAAGATGAAAGAGAAAAGTGATCTGATTGAAGATTGTTCCCAAGATATTTTAAGAAAAATATCCATGGAAAAGGAGTTGAAGTCCAGAATCATAGATCTCAAAACCCTACTTAAGAAAATGATATAATTAGGTGCGGATGTTTATTAATATATGATATTAATTAATGACTAGTTAAAATAAAAAATATGAAAATAAGTGACCATGAGTTGAGTATGATCACCTCTAAAAAGAAGATGAATATTCCTCCAAAAGTTATCTCAAATCTTATAGAAATAAAGAGGAATCTAGATATGAAATATTGAATTAAATATATGTATAATGAAACATATATAATAATGGTTCCTCCAAAGGTTAAAACACTAAAGTTCTTTTATTGTAGAAGATTTGGGTACATCATGAGTAGATGTTTTGAATCCAATAAGCCCAAATATTTAAATATAACTCCCATATTTACAATATATCAATCAAAGAGAAAAAAATGAGGGGTGAATATTATAATAAATATTTTATATTTTATAACCTCGATCACGTTTCAAGGTTTTGAAATTATAGGAATTCATGGATGTATAAATAATCAATATAGAGAAACTCCACTCTTATGACTTACAAGGAGATTTATTATTCTAAAAAAGTTCTACTGAGATGGAAAATAGGTTCAATGTTATGGAGTATATAAAATATCCTCAATAAAGGGTGTATTAATCAACATCTTCTAAGAAATCATGAAAACTCTATTATAGGAAAAGAACACATTTATAGAAGAAAAAACAATAGTTTGTTCCATCTATGAAAAATGTGGCAGAAAATGTAAAGTTAACTTCACACAAGGATTCAATTTATGGGTTGAAAATATGTGCACAATCCATGAATCATGTCATCAAAAAGGAAATAATATCCCATACTAATCTAATAAAGAATAATAAATCAAAGACAAGAGGAAAATCCCACCTTGAATGTTTCTTCTAAATAAATCATAGGTACCTCTTTATATCCTATTATATTATGTGTTTTAAGATAACATATAGGGAATTGTGATATTTTTAAGGCTACCACTACTAGGAAAATAAGGATAAATATATTCTCATAGATTTTCTAAACTAATATGAAGAAAAGGAAATGATTACACCCCTTGAGAGGGATAAAAGTTGTGAAATGAGGCTATTATTTCATTTTCATATGAATTTAGATTATTTTTTTTGGAGATACTAGTGATAATTGAGTTTGAGGTATTATAATATCACTCTAATCCATCATTATTATTTGTATTGATCATATTTATAATGGGTGTTCTTGGTTAATTAAAACATGTGACAAATGTGGGTAGTTATTCTTGTTCACCTATTATTTATGATGTGTTTGTTATAGCTTGTACAGGATCATGAATTTATTTTTTTAATAGACCTTATCTTAAAATTTGAGAAATTTGATCACTATTTCACATGAATGGTAATTTTTGGATAGATTAGATAACCTTGGTTATAAATTTCTTGTTTTCTACACTAGGTTAGACCACATATACTTAGAGGTGATTAACTAATGGATCTTTTCTTGGTGAATCAGGTGATATCATCCTTTTCTCAGAAGTGGTCAAGAATCAATTAAATATTGGAGTAGAACAATTTTTTTAGAATAACCCACTTATAATTTAAATTTTATTATCAATAAGTGAGAGAAAAAATTTTATCATACATTTTAACTTTTATAATGTGTATAGAAATTGACAACAAAATAAAAAGGGGGAGATTTTTTATCATAAGAAAGTTTTTAATTTGATTTTAATGAGTTAATATTTTTTGGTGATTAAAATAAATTGATGTTGGTGGTATAATTGTTATGGATTAATTTAATTGATTTACATGTAATGATATATAAATTTTCATTGTAAATATGATGATTGTTGTTCTAATCTTAGATGTAATACAATAGAAGTGTTGGTGGATGAAGTAACCTTATCTTTTATATGTAATTGAAGTTAGAAGTCTTTGGTATTAAGAGTGTGGTGTTTGAGAAGACCCTAGATGTTTTGAGTTATGTTGGATTCCTATATAAATATAGTATCATATTCCTACAACTATGTAAAGTTCATTACTGATGTAGGGGTTGATACTACACTGTTTAAGATTATTTAGGCTATATTAAGGTAAACCACATTGGTACTATTCTTCTTAATGGTATGTCGTTATCCATATAAGGGTAAAATAATAGTTGTAAAGAGTAATTATAGATAAATTATTACCTATATAAGGGTATATTAAGGCTGCATAAATTTAATTATTATGAAAAGTAGTTTTATAAGTGTGAGTTATTTATGTGTGGATGTAAGCGTCATATAAAGAAGTTATGTAATCGTATATTGATATTTCCACTCATACATAAAGGTGAACCAGTAATGAAATGAGGTTAATGTCAAACTTACACTACCTAGGTAAGGGAATATAGTCAATCATGTAAGGGTATCTAGTGCTCCTGTAAGGGAAGTCTCTTCTCACGTAAAGGTATTTACTATGTATAAAAATAAGTAACCCAAGTTGTGATGTATCTTGTAAAGAAGTTTAACCATTGAATGATATAGAAGTAGGATAAATTCATGAGTATTATCAAGATAAATGCATAGGATAAAGTTTTTGGTATCATATTATAAGGAGTCTGCATGAAATTATAAATTATATGAATAGTCATATTGGCGAATTACCTAGTAAAATGATTACATATATTATCCACATAGCTGAATGGCCCCATAGGTAATTAAAGAAGTTAAATGAGCTATGTGGGTGATTCTAGAAACATGGGTGATTAAATGTGTCTGAATGTTTAGTGGATATATACATGACGATGTGGGATACCGATTGTTCATGGAAGGATAATGAAGATGGAAATTTTATGTTTATTAAAAACCATGTGAAGAATCAAGAGAAAAAATACACCATCCATTAGGGTATTTAAATTTGGAATTTATATAATAAATAACCATGACATTACCACCTAGATGAGCATCCAATGATGATAATCATGATATATAGATCATAATTCATATCGTTGTTATAAAGAATAATTTTAACATACTATATAGGAATTAATATATATAATTAATGAGAAGATAATTCAGGTTTCATTATAACTTAATAAAATTGAAGAATAACTAATTTTGGTTATGTGTTGTTATGTAGAAGAAATAATGGAGTAAAATATGGTATAAAAGTTAATGTGAAGAAGAAACTAATGATGTAGTTATTATTTTTATCATATACATATATATTGCAGTTTTTTAAACAATTGTATATTAGAATTTTTATTACTATTTCGATATAGAATATAATGGAAATTTCTATTGGTATAAAAGAAGAATAGATAGATCTGAAATATTATTATTTATATACATTCCAAATATTTGAAGAAAGTAAAGGATATACAGTACATTATATTATTCAATGAAGAAGGTAGTGAGAAATATAACATCCATTGTGCAAGGGTATTTTTAGAAGACCAAGCATATTTGTATCAAAGAGAGGAGTCAAATATGAATAATACTGCAAGAAGGATGTCACATGTACTTGAGTATTTTAATAACGTAAAGGTGAGTTTTGAGACTAGTGGTGTGGATATTTATTGGTTTCTTCAAAAGATCTTGAAAGAGTACAATAGTAAAGCACATACTGCTTTATTTTGGAGGAATACCATCGGTAGAAGAATATATTTATATATCTACAACATCATAGAAAAATAAGTTTATGGTTGGGATATCTAAATATCTACTAGATTATTTTTATTAGGGTGTATTACCAATCATAAAAGAGTAGAAATTGGGGTGTCTAACCAATTTTTGTGATATTGTAATTGGAGTGTCAAACCAATTGTATTCAATTGCGGGGATAGTGTAGAATCCATGTTGGGGTGTCTATCCAAAATTTTAAGGAGTAAAATTTCTCCAAACCTTATAAGTAATATATAATCCACTCTCTTATATTACAACTAAACATGATGTGAGATTTGGAAATAATATTTTTTTGATCAAAGGGGTGGAACTGTAATATAAATAGACACATTTCCATAGATTTACCCGATAATAATATGATGAGTAGAAATAAGAAATTTTACTCATTATTTTCATTGGACAATTTAGATATGAAATCAATCTACTTACCTCTTATGAGAATAATAACAAGAAGAAGTCATCCTAGAAGTTGTGTTCGCTAGCCAAAGGGAAATCTAAACCTAATGATTTCTTTAATTCTAACCCTCATGTGGATAAAGGATCTAAAATTTCTAACTCACACTTATAGTTGAAAATGAGATGTGATTCTAGAGATGAATATGAAACAACATCAATTTTCTATTCCAAGTAATTTCCATGTAAGGACAAAGAAGTCCAATGGTGAATCATGCATGAATTTTACTATTCAATGGTAAAATATTTTTCATAGGAATATAAAAGATTGAAAATATAATTAGTGGACTTCAATGTTATCAAATAGAAAATGGATACTGGGATAAAGGAGAAAAGTGATATGATTGAATATATTTCCAAAGATATTTTAAATCAAATGGACATGGAGAATAAGTTGAAGGTTGGCATTATACCTCTCAAAAAAACTTGAATAAAAGATAAAATCAAGTATTGATTCTACATATAATATTAAAGTAATTTATTCTCATTTGAAAGAAAAATATATGAAAATAAGATACCTTTAGGAGAGGATAAACACCTTTAAATAGAAGATAAAGATCCTCCAAAATCTATCTCAACTTCACCAGTAACAATGAGTAATCTAGATCTGGAATCTGGAAGTAAAGTGTTAAACCATTAAAAATATTGAATTTTCGTTCAAAAATTGGTGGATGAACAAAAGTTATTCTAATGTGAATGATTTTGGAATATCATAAGTAGTTGTTTCAAATCCAACAATCCCAAATATTGAAGAGGAACTCTAGTAGTGTCAGCATCTCAATCAAGGAGAGAGCATGCGAGGAATGCCTCTTATAGTAAATATTTCAATTTTTTTATCCTTGGTCATAAGGAATGTTATTTAAATTGGAATAATGAATAAAATGGTAAATAATCTAGACTGATATGATTCACTAATACAACTAATAAAGAGATTTATTATTCTATAAAATGAATTATTATGATGTAAAATAGGTTCAATTTGTTAAAGGATAAAAATGAGCTTCAATAAAGGGTGTATCAAAAATGAAAATTTTATCACTCGCAATTACTCTATTAGAGAAAAAGATGATAAATTTTGAATAAAAAATAAGAGGATTTTTTAGAAGTGACAAAGGAAGAATAAAATGTGAAGTTAACTCCATATACGGAATCAATTTATGCTAACAAAACATGTGTAAAACTCATGAATCTTATTGGAAAAACATAATGAATATACCATAATAATCTTCGAAAAGAATAAGAAATCAAGGATTAGAGGAAACTCTCACCCTAGATGTTTATTCTTATGAAACTAATTTTTTATACTTATTCCATATTATCTTATGTGTTTTGAGATAGTATCCATGGAATTAAAGGAGAAGTTTGAGGCAATCACTGCTAGGACGGTAAAG
Organism: Viscum album; assembly: GCA_963277665.1. NCBI lineage: Eukaryota > Viridiplantae > Streptophyta > Magnoliopsida > Santalales > Viscaceae > Viscum > Viscum album. The sequence goes on from OY728146.1 coordinate 1,792,707,652, forward strand.
ATAAATAAATTCTCATGGAGTTTCTCAACTTCCATGAATAAAATTAAGTGATGAAACTGCTTGAGGGGGAAATTTTTTGAGAAAGGAAGATAATAAATCTTTTTCATAAGAATCTGGAAGTTTTTGGATATCCTAGTAATAATGTAGTTTTAGGTGTTGCAATAACACTCTCATACGCAATTCTAAATTATATTAATAATATTTATTAATTGAGTGTGATTTTTTTTATGAAAGATGAGATAAACGGGGTTATTATTTTTCACCTAAACATTCTAATGTATTTGTGAAAGAGTGTAAAAGATCATATATTTCTTATCTTAATCGCCCCAATATTGAAAATTGATAATACCATATCATGATTTCACATGCATGGAAATTTATGGAAAACATATATAGCCTTGGTAATATATCTCATGTTTTCTACATTGGGTTATCCTATATAGACTCAGAGGTGATTAACCAATTTCTATTTTCTAAGAGGTTATTTTGATATCATAAGTGTTCAATAATAAACCATATAAGGGAGGATAAAATATTTATGATAATAAAGATGAGATGAGATAACCCTACATATCCTTCACACTTGATTTTTAATAAGATAGATAAAATATTTGGGTATGTATATGGGCATTTCATATTTCAATAGATATTGAAAAATATATATAAAGGGAAGATTGGTGATCCTAATAAATAGTTTTTTTTGTGTTAATGAGTCAATATGTGTTTGGTGAGTGAAATAAAGTGTTTCTACTTTGATAATTGTTACAGATCAATTTAATGTAATTGGATGTCATGATTGAGAAATTATTATTATAAAAGTGATAATTGTTGTGCTGGTATTTAAAGGAATACATGATAAGTGTTGGTTTTTGAAGGAACCTTGTCTTCTATATGTGATTGAAGTTAGAAGGATTTGGTAATTATCCTAAGGTGTTTGTGAAGATCCTAGATGATTTTGAGTTATATTGTGTACCTATATAAAAGTAGTAGAAAATTACTATACCTACACAAAGTTCATTACCCACAAAAGGGTTGATATTGTATTATATAAGGGTATTAAGGAAACATAAGGGTAAACTGTATTGGTATTGTACTATTTAAGGGTTCTTCTTTATCCATGTAAGTGTACCAGCAATATTTTGGAGGCTATGTAAAGGTATTTCATTACCTAAATAAGGGTTCTTTGAGGCTTTATAAAGGTAAGTTCTAGCTAAATTAGTTACGTATGGGTATATAATCCTTTTGTAAAGGTAAGTTATGGGTATAAGAGTTAAATAAGGGTACATTGATATTTCCACTCCTTTGTAAAGGTTAGCTAGATGTTATGTAATGGTAATGTGTAACTTGCACTACCTACATAAGCGTACCTATCCACTCATATAAGGTTAGTTTGAACTCATGTAAGGGTATCATCTAATCATGGAAAGATCTTTTCTATACACAAATAGAAGAAAAAGATCCATGATATCTCATTTAATAAATCTAAACATTTTAATGAAACATAATAACAATAAATGAATGATTAATCTTATGATAAATGTATAGAATAAGGATGTAATCATATAATAATGAGACAGTGTAAAAGTATGAATGACATGAATGGTCATGTGGGTAAATTGCGAAGATAAATAGTTGAGAATAAGATCTATGTAGTATAATCATCATATAGGTGATCTATATATCTTAATGATCCATGTAGGTGATTTGACATATCTTAATGTTCCATTAATGTATACAAGCTGACATAGGATACAGATTTCTCATGGAAATTTAATGCACCTAGAAATTTTTTGGTTATTACAAACCACATGATGAAATGGGAAAAGGGATAACTGAGTCCTTAGGGTATTTAAATGATTATGTTATAGAAAAAATAATCATGATGATACAACTAAGACAATCCTCCAATATAGATAATCCCTATATCTAGATCATGATCCTTGATAAATTTATGAAGAATAATTATGTTATATTATACTGTAAATAATATCCAGAATTAATGAGAAGATAATTTTGGTTAAATTCTAACCAAATTAAAAGTAATAATAACCGTTTTTCATTATGTGAACTTATGAATAATAAATAATGAAGTAAAATATAGAATAGAATATCATGTGAAGTAGAAACCAATGTTGTAGTTATTATTATTGTTATCATATACATATATATTATAGGTTTTATAGGAATTATGTTGTGAGAGCTAATGTTTACATTCATATAAATAATTTGAAGGAAATATATAATGGTATCATATAAGAATATAAAGATCCCAACATTGATTCTTAAAATACATTCTAATGATTCAAAGAAAGAAAAAAGATCTATTGTAATCTATTATTTATTGAAGAAGATATAATGAAGAAATTTTTGAAAAATAATGTATCAAACATGTAATTGTATTTTGATAATCTGGATAACTCATTATATTGATGAGAGAAGAAGCCAAATATAAGCAATACCAAAAGAAGGTGGTTACATTTCTTCAATTATTTGATGAACTTGGAGGTGACTTTCAAGACCAGGGGTACTGATCTTTATTATTTTTTGTTTAATATCTTGAAGGAGTACACAAGTAAAGGGAATATACCTTTCTCGTGGATAAATATTATCTATATAAGAAGATATTTATATACCTAGATCATCATAAAAGAAGAATCTTGTAGTTGGGGTGTCTAAATAACTATTGGAGCCATGTGGTTTTGGTTTTTAACTAATCATAGAAGCGGAGTAGTTGGGGTGTCTAACTAATTACTATGATATTGTAACTGGGTCATCTAACCAACTATATTCACTTATAAGAATATTTCAGAATCCATGTTGGGGTGTCTAACCAATATATAAAGGAGTAGGATTTTATAACAAACATTATAAATAATTTTTGTTGCTTTCTATTATATTATAGCTTCACATGAGGTGATATTGAGAGATAATATTGAGTCGATCTAGAACCTTAATAAGTTTTAGAGGTTGGATTGTAAAGTAAGATAATTCATAAAAAGAAAAATAAATCTTCATTTCACTCCCTCCCCCTATTAGTGATTCACCAGGCCAGGTTACTTCAAACTTGTAAAGACCTTATTTATTCAGTATGAGTGACCCTAACTGTTAGGTGCACATGTATTATCTCGTTTAAGGAAAATAAGTAATGAGTTGAACCTAACCATTATGTTCCTAGTTCTAGTGTAATCTTTGAGTTACACTTAGCTAAGAAATCATAAATATTATGATATCAGGTGAATTAAGTTGAGATAATCTATATAATAGATTGGAAAAAGAGTTTTTCACTCAACTATACGATAGTTATATATTATATGATTGATATGATTGTCTACTAGATATAGTCAAGGATTATTTATATGATTAACCTATGTGATTCATGATGAAATATAGATCTTATCCCACTTATATATATGATGTATTTCAAAAGTGGTCTTATTCTTAATGGGAACACAGTTAATGAAATTTCTTATTAAATGAATATAAAACATGATACTTATTGAATAAAATATTTTTTCATAGATAATTAGAATTATCATTACGATAATTAACTTTTAAATCAATCCGTAAAAATTTAATCAGGTACATAAGCTAGTATAAAGAATATTATTTTATCTTAAGAAGTAAAATTACTATGAGTTAGTTATAACACCTTCATGATTAAACTATTTTTGAATTATTACAATTGGTTTATTGGATATATTCTTATGAGGTTCATAAAATTATTAACTCAAGGTTTCATATATTTATTATTCTAGTTTTGTAATTATTTGCATTAGAAATGTTCCAAAAAGATGAATGAGTTCAACAAATCTGTTACAATTTTTTACAATGTTTTGAGAATAACTAAACTATACATTAGATATCTAGGTTTTGGTGTTTTACAAGTAGAACATTTATGTAAAATTTCAAACCCTAAGAAGATTTTTTTTGGAAAATCTAATAATGTTTCTTTAAGAATCTATTCAAGTTTATTGAAACGTAGAGTAATCCTAAAAGATGAGTAATGATTCCATGAGATAGAATTTTTTGAAATATCTAAATTGGTTTTAGAAACTCTATAGAATGTTTATGATGGGTATTAGTGTTATAGAAAACAACTATTTAATTTTGAATGGTATATGATACTAAATATAAATTTTACAATTGTTTTAAATATATGGGAGTTCAAAAACATGGGAATAGTTAATGAAGATTATATTTTTTACTCAATTTATGGAGCAAAGAGTTATTAAATCAAAGATTTAAATTTAAAATATTATATCAATCACATATATATCTAAATAAAAAAAAATTCATCTTATCTCTTTTATATAATAATAGATATGTTTTCCTAAAAATTACTTTTATGAAAAATATATGATGTTAGATTCAATAAACATGGTTTTTTATTCATCGTATTTTAAAACATGTTTTAGAAGAATAAAATGAATAAAATATTTTATCCAAGATAAAATAATCAATCTAATTTTTATTAAAATATTATATATATGACCTCACTACCATCAATTGAATATTTTAATAAATAAAATAATATTTTTAGAAAACTTATCCAAACATATAGAATTCCGTATAGGATATTGAAACAATTGATTTACTATTAAATATTTTCACTAAAGGAAATAAGTGTAAAGTAAATAAATTTTTATACCTTATAATAATATTATAAAGAAGATGTAGTGTCTAATTGGATAGTGAGAGTAAGTTTATACTTTGATAAGTTTGTAGTTAATAAATGAAAATTTATTCTAGTCTAAATGAATTTCACTTAAATAACCTAAAATATTTAGTGTATGTCTATAAATGAATAATGTAAATTGTTACATTAGTTACTATTGGTGCTCCACTTCTTCAACTGATGGAAATCATGATATGGTAGAGGAAAAATACTCATAAGGGGAAATATAAATTCACCCACGGACCTATCCATACTGACAAGATTATTTACATAGGTCCATCTTTATTCTTTTATTGTTGGATTTTAGGTTAACATAACTTCACTTGTGTGAAGGCACCAATGCACTCACCCTCTTCTTAAAACCTGTTTTCATGAGTGCACTAGTGCGCTACAATAAAATGTGTGTATCATCAATGCACACAAAATTTATGCACCATCTTACTTATCATTTCCTATCAAAATACCCCTAGGGTACTTATAATGAACCATATTAACACTTCTTGGAATGACTAAGTTCTTTTGGAAGAGGAAAGGATACCCCAAATCTTCGTGCCCTTGCATCCAAAACCCATTTAGATAAATTTATTAAGTCTAAAATTTAACACCGAGTTTTATGAATTATTATTATTTTTTAATAAATTTTATTTCTTTGAAATCTTACATTACACACTACACCATTTTTATATTTCATTACACGCAATACTATGTTTTAACAAACTACTGTATATTATTAATATTATCATTTAAATATAGCCTTTATAACCTAGTTGTTAAAGTCAGATTTATGAATAGTAATAGATAATTTTAAATACTAATTTTAATTTCTTTATATAATGAAAACATATAGATAAAAAATTACTTAATTTTTATAAAAGTCCTTAAACATTTGGAAAATACTATTTTCATAGAAAACTGTTTTTTATTTATTTTTGTGAATGATAATGAAATTAATTTTTGAAACATTTAAAAAAATAATTTGATAAAATAAACATAATTTTTGAAAAAATAATGTGAAAATTATCTTAGGTTGATTTTTTTATTTTTCAGAAAATATTAATTTTTCATTGAATAGTGAAAATACTAGTTTTTATTGAAAACTAACTTTACATTTAATGAAATTAAAAGGTTATTTTTTGTTTAAAAATGTTTTTAAAAGTAAAATTTAATCAATTATATATCTTTAAATTCAATTTAGTTCATTGGAATCATTTTAAAATTGGATTTTTATAAAAAAACATTTTACACTTTTGAACATTTTCTCATTGGAAAAATGTTTTCTCATCATGTTCGTGGCTTTAATTTTAAATTAAAATTTTAAATTTCCTTGAATAAAATTTGGTAAAATGAATTAAATATTTTTAATCATCATAATTTATATTATATTATAATGTCAAATTAATTTTTTACTATAATGGATAACAAAAATATAAAAAATAATTACCTTGATAAAAGTAAAAATGGTTTTACTATAGAGTTAAGTTAAGAATATAAGGAATAGAATGGCTATAATACTTGTAAAATTACTATTATCTGTTTGCATTTTAATATTATACTTTCGAATATATAATATATGTTCATTTTTAATATTTTATATTTGTAATGACTTCATTATTTTGGATTCTTTTTTGAAATTTCCAGGTAGTTTCCAAGTAGGTTCATTTCCCCCACTTATAAAAGGAAACCACCACCCTTCACTTATTGTCATGTATAAAGCCATATATTTCATTAAAAACATTAAAAATACCACCCTGGAATAATTATCCATGTTCTAGATCTTCTGGTTCTCCCAAAAGACTAACACTATGATCCTTAATAAGAGATCCAAAGGAGGTTCTTTTAAGGGAATGTATTTATATTCACTAAGATCCTTCTTTTTCATTATTCTTTTTCCACCTTAAATTATGTATTAACACTTAAAATATGATAAAATAATTATATCACATACTACAATATTTTATTATGTTAATGTAACAACCTATATCTATTTTCACTTCCATCAAATGGAAAATGAAACTGTCGATCATGTATACGTTGGACTACCACCTCACGAAATGATGTCGTTTTTTAATAACCAACATTCAATGATGGATATATGGATGTATTTAACAAATTTATATGATATTTATGAGATTAATATAATTATAGAGTTATGATATAATATATTCCTTCTTTCTGTTCATTCCATTGGGGATACGATAACATTTCTTATGTGTATAGCGGACTACCACCTCACAAAGCGATGTGATTCGTCTTCACTTAAGATTTAACTGGAAGGTATAAAGGATAAATTTATTCAACATAAATTATATATATGAAATAATAATTATTTTTTATGGTAATATTTTATTTAAATTTCTTTTTTCTAATTCATCGAGAAAATGGAAACAACATTCTTACGCATGTAGAGCCTATCGTCCCCTTAAACGGTGTATTTTATTCTCGATATCTAAAATTTATGGATTAATATAAATATATATATATAATTAATATAAATTTATTTATATAATTTTTAACAATACATATTTTATGGAACCATGATTAAAGTAATAAGACCAAAAATAAAAAATGATAACTTACACGAAAAACAAAGTAGTTATTACCTGAAAGGTGACTTTAACATGGAATTATTAATAAATTTAATAAAATTTCATAATTAAATCATATATGGTATTATATATATAATTATTTTGGTTTAATACATTTATAAAAAAATTGATTTATTATATATTCGGTTTAAATGTGTATGAAGGAAGTCGAGACTCAAGGTAAAGGACTTTTGTCTCAATTTTCTTTCTTTGATAAATATGTTGGGTTATGAACCTATATTATTTTATAAGGTGGATTTACAGCCCCTTTAACAAGTTATATAATTAATATACTTATTTTAATGATATTTAATGTTTTATTTTATGTTAATATTTAATTTTACTTATGATTAAAAGATACCAAAGTGGTAAATATTTTATGTTACAATCTCACTAATTTTAGAGATTGTTTATGATTGTAATTATGATGAAGAAATATTATAATAAATCTCCAAATAAACCAATGAATTTTATTCTATAGTTTTTATTCCTTGAGAATATATGTTTTATATTCATTTTTCTCAATTTATGCACTCAGGGGTTTAAAATAATGTTTTTAAGAAAAAATATCTTTAGTTATCTCTTTGATAGAAAATTCATTTTTTGATAATCATGTTTTCTAAAATAATTTTCAAAAACGTTTTTAAAATTATCAAAAATATTTATTAAAGTAATTTTTACTCATTTTTTTGACTTTTTTTAAAAAATATTATGAAAATATTCTTCATGTGGTTTTACAAACAATTCCCATTTGGATTTTACCAAAAATATTTAAGGGTTATTCATTTTAATGTGTATTTAATGAATGTAATTATATATCATCATAACCAATAAAATATTTGAAGATTATATTATAATATTCCAATTTTATTATTAATGAAAATTATTTTGAAAAAGAATTATGTTTTAAAAGTGTGTTTTCAAAGTGGAAAAGATATTTTCCTCATGAATGGTTTTAAATGATCATTCAAAATAATTTTCCATCCTAGATGACATATGTTGATTTTTCCTATGACTTATTAGGTATATTATCCAAGGATACCATTTTTATTCTTTATTTGAATGTTTTATGTTTATAATGGCATGATGTTTATGAAACTTGTTTCCATTACACTGGTTATACAATGAGGAAATGCTTATAAATTCTACTTCCTTTCATGGGTTATTCTATGATGAAATGATGAAATGATTATGAAACCTATCTATTTTCTACTGGTTATGATATAATGAGATATTTATAAAAACCATTTCATTTTATGGGTTATGATATGATAAATTTTTATGATCTTGTGGAACACATACATATAATTTTTATTATGTAATGGATGGGAATTATATCTTCATCCAATGCACTGGGTAAAGATTTATATCTCATGAGATAAATAGGAATAGAATGGGGTGCCAACCTAGTTCAGTAAGAAACTTTGTCCACTTTGATGCTTTTAGGAGTGAACCCTGACTACTATGATGGTTTTGGGAGTAAACTCAATCAACTATGACATCCTTTTCAAGGATCCTTGACTGCTATGGAAATGATTTTCTATGATTATTTGTTTTCCAAAATTGTATTTATTATTCTCATGTGATACTTTCATGGATTATTTTCCTTGATTTATATATGATTCATGTCATATGAACTTACATTATTTATTCCATGACTCATGATTTTGATATTTGATATACAGAGTATGGTTTCCATAGATTATTCTCTTGTTGTCATGCCCTTATTCTAATGTTATGTTTACGTATCTCCCTTGTTTATCGTTATTTAGAATATAATATCAAATTTTCATATATTCCTTGAACTAGGTTATAAAGATATGTAATATGTATGATATGTCGAAAAAGGGTGATTGTTATAAAAAAACATAGTGGCAGATAATGTAGTTCATATATGAACTAGTTTTTTATGTTTCCATGTTTCTAAAGGCATTATACCTTTAGGATCCTTAGGCGTATTTTTTTATGATGTAATTAAAGTTCATCTAAAAATATGTAATATCTATATTGGAAAATCCTAAGTTTCTATAGTTGGTATTAGGGTATTGGTTTAGTTAACCTTTGTAAATTTAGATGATAAAACATTATTGTGATCCCTAAGGATGTGTCTAAGTATAAGTATATGGATGAGTCGAAGTATAGGAAAATGTCTTGGAATTTTGGTAAAGGATTTGCTAATTTTTATCCATGAAATTACTTCCCTGACTAGATATTATAAGTGGATGTGTATCTATAATAGATTTTCTTAGGGATAATATCTCAAAAAAGGGTTCTTTGAGATGGACTTGATCATCACATAGTGCGTGACAACAGACCTTTATTCACAGCTAGTTTGACACTCATGGGGGATATTATTGGTAAATTTCCAAACTCTTTATGAACCATCATAAAGGATTTAAAAAGATTATTTCTATTTAGGAATTATGATAAACCTAAGGTGTCATATATTAAAACAATTATCATGATTTGGACATCCTATAAGTTATTTTTAAATATTATGTGGTTCCAGACTATGATTATTATTTCATAAACTATGTTTTTTGGTTTTATTTGATAGCTAGAACCTAAAGAAACTATATTAACGCTAAGTGAAATGGATAATGCAGTGATTTTCTTACTAAAAAGAAAAACTTTATTGGATTTGGAACGAAAAATATTATTGTAATTCTCTTAAAATATTCTTAAAAAATGAATCATGCTAAATATCTAAATGGGAAAGGAATGTTCTGTTGAGTCCTTCAAAAGGAAACATCTTCCATCCTTCAGTGGATCCTTTGATCTTATAGTTGCTAAGTAATGGACATGTATCACTAAAAAGATAGTTTCTATTATCTAGTGTTCATAACATGAAAAATTCATATTGGTTTTATGTCATTTAGAATAAGAATCATATCAATGGTGGAATCTCATCATGAATTTAAGGGAACATGATGAAATTTACTCCATGGATTGAGATGAGTTAAATAAATTATTTTTCAATAATTAATTTCCTTTTATTCTCCATATGAATATAGGGATGGGTTTTCTTTAGAGAAAACAAAACTATGATGATTCTATTGGTACCTATAAGGAAAATTTTACAAGACATGAAAGGTACTCTTATGATATTATAATCCAACCTGAATGAAATATTGATCGATTCTTTAGTGGCTTAAAACCAAGTTTCCTAATGGTGTCAGTCATAAGAGAATTTAGTATCTATAAATATATTTATTAATGTACTATCAAGGTGGAAATAGAGGTTGGAGTTATCTGTTAATATCATGGGTTTGATAAGAAGAGAAAAACGGACTTCAAAGGAAAATCTAAAAACCATAGAGAGAAGAAGATAAACTTTACTTTATGTTCAAAGTGTGGGGAGAAACGTTGAAGAAATTTACATAAGGGTACTAGTATATCCATTATACTAATCAGTGATCAAATATGAAGGTTAATGATGATGATTGAATTAAGTAACCTCTTAATATGAGAGAAAAAGGGAAATGTCATGCCATCACTATTTGTGATGAGATCTGTAATAATGATGTGGTGAAAGGTATACTTACCATCCTCTCTAGAACTACTAATGTATTATTTGTATTTGGATCTACACATTATTTCATATCTGAAGAAATTTATAAGGGTATAAAGATTCCACACAAAATATTGGATGTAGAATTAGCAGTGAAAACCACTAATGGTATAATGATCGTATCTCAATTATATGATTCTTCTCTAGTAGAAGTTTGTTAGAATGTGATTCCTAAAAATTTTATCATTCTTAATATAGTTAAATTTTAGGTTATCATAGGAATGGATTGGATTTCAATATATAAACCTAACTCAATTGTTGTGGAAGTGAAGTCACATTTGATATTTCAAACCAACCTATTATCATTTATCATTGTGATGATAAAGATGAACTCTTGATGGAAATCACATCCATTGTACAAGTTTTTATTCCTATTCAAGAGTAGATTTTATCTTACATGGTTGAGGACAAGGTCAACATTGATGATATGCCTATTATGTGAGATTTTTTTATTTATTTAAATAATACTTTCCTATCCTTCAACCATAATGTGATGATTATTTCTCAATAGAATTCATACCTGGTAACACACCAATTTCCAAGATGCCTTATAGAATGACCCATATTGAGTTGTTGTAATTGAAAATTTAAATCCATTAGAACATTGAAAAGGGACACATTCATCTTAGTGTGTCACCTTGGAGTGTACCTATTCTTTTTTTTAAGAAATATGGATTGATGTGACTCTGTATCGATAATTAGGAGATGAATAATATCACAAACAAGAACAAGTATCATATACCTTATATTTACGACCTATTTTATCAACTACACAAAGCTCATTACTTTTTCAATATTAACCTTTGTTTTAAATATCATCAATTTAGGGTCAAAGAGGATATACCCAAGATAAAATTCCATACTAGGAATAGGCACTATGAGTATATAGTGATTCCATTTTTTCTTATTATTCCATTTTTATCTTCATGTATTTAATGAATATAGTCTTTAGAAATTTCAATGATCAACTTGTGGTAGTATTTATAGATGATATTATTATAAATTAAAAAGAGTAAGTAAGATGATTAAATTACTATATAATAATACTAAATACCCTCAGGTAGGATAGACTATATTAAAAATTCATATTGGTTTTATGTCATTTGGAATAAGAAGCAGATCAATGGTGGAATCTCATCATGAATTTAAGGGAACATGATGAAATTGACTCCATGGATTGAGATGAGTTAAATAAATTATTTTTCAATAATTAATTTCCTTTTATTCTCCATATGAATATAGAGATGGGTTTTCTTTAGAGAAAACAAAACTATAATGATTATATTGGTACCTATGAAGAAAATTTTACAAGACATGCAAGGCACTCTTATTATATTATAATCCAACCTGAATGAAATATTGATCGATTATTTAGTGGCTTAAAACCAAGTTTCCTAATGGTGTTAGTCATAATAGAATTTAGTATCTATAAATATATTTATCAATGTACTATCAAGGTGGAAATAGAGGTTGGAGTTATCTGTTAATATCATGGGTTTGATAAGAAGAGTAAAACGGACTTCAAAGCAAAATCTAAAAACAATAGAGAGAAGAAGATAAACTTTCCTTTATGTTCAAAGTGTGGGGAGAAACGTTGAAGAAATTTACATAAGGGTACTAGTATATCTTTTAAGTGTGTATGCTAAGGTCATCAATGAATATAATTTTTCAGTGATGGGAATAAATTAGCTGATGATGTAAATAGAGATAATTCTTTACAGAATGCATCACTGAAACATTGGTTTTTCAAATGAAATTAGAATGTCCATTATACTAATCAGTGATCAAATATGAAGATTAATGATGATGATTGAATTAAGTAACCTCTTAATATGAGAGAAAAAGGGAAATGTCATGCCATCACTATTTCTGATGAGAGCTGCAATAATGATGTGGTGAAAGGTATACTTACCATCCTGTCTAGAACTACTAATGTATTATTTGTATTTGGATCTACCCATTATTTCATATCTGAAGAAATTTATAAGGGTATAAAGATTCCACAAAAAATATTGGATGTAGAATTAGCAGTGAAAACCACTAATGGTATAATGATCGTATCTCAATTATATGATTCTTCTCTAGTAGAAGTTTGTTAGAATGTGATTCCTAAAAATCTCATCATTCCTCATATGGTTAAATTTTAGGTTATAATAGGAATGGATTGGATTTCAATATATAAACCTAACTCAATTGTTGTGGAAGTGAAGTCACATTTGATATTTCAAACCAACCTATTATCGTTTATCATTGTGATGAAAAATATGAACTTCTGATGGACATCACATCCATTGTACAAGGTTTGATTCCTATTCAAGATTAGAGTTTATCTTAGATGGTTGAGGACAAGCTCAAAATTGATGATATGCCTATTATGTGAGAGTTTTTTATTTATTTAAATAATACTTTCCTAGCCTTCAACCAAAATTTTATGTTTAGTTCTCAATAGAATTCATACCTAGTAACACACCAATTTCGAAGATTCCTTATAGAATGACCCATATTGAGTTGTTGTAATTGAAAATTTAAATTCATTAGAACATTGACAAGGGCACATTCATCTTAGTGTGTCACCTTGGGGTGTACCTATTCTTTTTTTTAAGAAATTTGGATTGATGTGACTCTACATCGATAATTAGGAGATGAATAATATCACAAACAAGAACAAGTATCATATACCTTATATTGACGACCTATTTGATCAACTACACAAAGCTCATTACTTTTCCAATATTAACCTTTGTTTTAGATATCATCAATTGAGGGTCAAAGAGGATATACCCAAGATAAAATTCCATACTAGGAATGGTCTCTATGAATATATAGTGATTCCATTTTTTCTTATTATTCCATTTTTATCTTCATGTATTTAATGAATATAGTCTTTAGAAATTTCAATGATCAACTTGTGGTAGTATTTATAGATGATATTCTTATCAATTAAAAAGAGTAAGTAATATGATTAAATCACTATATAATAATACTAAATACCCTCAGGTAGGAAAAACTATATGAAAAATTTTCAAAGATGAAATTTTTGATACAAAAAGTTTCATTTTTTGGTTATATAATATAAAAAGAGGGTATATTGGCAGATCTATTCAAGATAGAGGCTATTGAGTATTGGCTCATACCAACCATAGTGACTAAGATTCATGGTTTTATTGTTTTAGCTAGATATTATAAAAAATTTGTGGGGAGGTTTTCATGAATATGTAATCCACTCAGTAAGTTTACTCATAAGATAGATAAGTTCCTTAGGATAGATGAATGTGGGGAAAATTTCAAGGAACTAAAGAGGAGATTTGTTAGTGTACATATGATTATACTACCCGATAATGGATAAGGGTTTTTAATCTATAGTGATGAATCCCATAATAGATTGTAATGTGTTATTATTCATAATGACATGGTTATAGATTATTCCTCATTAAAATTAAATACTCATGAGAAAATTTACCCAGCTCATGATTTGGATTTAGTTGTGCTAATTTTTGAATTATCGTTAAGGAAACATTATCATTATAGAGAAAAGTTTCATATATATACAAATCCCAGAATTTTGAAGTATATATTCACATATAATGAGTTTAATTTAAACCAAAGAAGATGGTTAGATATGATTTAATATTGTTCTTCCCAATACATTACCACCATGGGAAATAGAACAGGGATTTTGATGCCTTGAGTCAAAAGGATCAGGATAGATTATCTATGATGAGGATCACAAAAGATCCAATATTTCTATATTTTCAAAGGATGTATCTGTAAATCATAAAGGAAAGGGATAAATTTTATCGTTCTCAATTTAATGTTCAACCATTTATCTGTGTAACCATTAAAGAGGCGCAGATGTAATATATAGTGCTTCAAAAGAAGCTTATAAATGTTCCTGATTTTAACCATGATCATGATGGAATGATGAGGGTCAAGAGTTGTGTATGTGATTCTTCTATACTAGATTTAAAGGAGTTTTTATATGAATATTATAGTTCTTAATTCTATATTTATCTTGGAAGTATGAAGATTTATAGATATTTGAAAGAGTATTTCTTGTGGGATGGAATGAAGAGAGATATCAAATATTTTGTATCTCGGTGCTTGGTATGTTAGAATATTAAAGATAAGAGAGAAAATAATAAGGTAATACTACATCCATTACATATTACAGTATGAAAATGGGAAAACATCACCATGTATTTTGT
The DNA here is from genome assembly GCA_963277665.1 of Viscum album. Lineage (NCBI taxonomy): Eukaryota > Viridiplantae > Streptophyta > Magnoliopsida > Santalales > Viscaceae > Viscum > Viscum album. The sequence continues at coordinate 1,792,722,688 of OY728146.1, forward strand.
CGTTGGACTCCCCAAATTTCTAAAGAAAATAATGATATAAGTATTTTTGTTAATCTTCTTACAAAGTTATAACAATTCATCTCTATCATAGAATACTTATATCTTAATAATCTTGCAAGAATATAAATTAAGGGTTTGGTAAGGTTGAATAGAGTACCATATTCAATTGAATCTGATCATGATCCAAGTTTTTCCTCAATGTTTTGGTAAAGTCCTCAGCAAGATCTTGATACATAGTTGTGTTTCAGCACTATATATCATCCTCAGACAGATTTTCATTATAAGAGGATAATTTTTATAATATAGGATATTTTGATATATTTTTCTAAGGATTTAAAATGTGTTTGGGATAAATACCTTTTTTAAGTTGAGTTTCCATACAACAAAATCCTTCACTCGATCATTCAGATGGCTCCTTATGAATCCCTCTATAGAAATATGTATAGATCTTTAATGTGTTCTAATGATGTTGGAGAAAAAAATCATTTGGTACTTGATATAGTCAGAGAAATTGAAGATAAGGTTAGAACCATTCAACAACATAATAAGGCATCTAAATTTCATTAGAAAATTTATGCAGACAACCACTAATGTGATCTATAATTTGATGTTGGTGATAAGTTGTTCCTAAGAATTTATACATGTTAGAAGGTAATAATATTTGGAAATAAGGGAATATTGATCCCTTGGTATATCATTCCCTTTGAAATTATAGGTCATATATAGATGTTATCATATCATTAAGAACTTCCAAAAAACCTATTTCCTGTTTATGATGTGTTCTATGTATATCTCCTAAAGAAGTGTATACATGATCCTTCACATGTATTGAACTCAGAGGTTGTACCACTAGAGTAAGATCATTATTATGAGGAACATACGGTGAAGAATACAAACCATGAAAATAAATTGTTATGAAATAATACCAATCACGTGGTAAAATTTCTATGAAAAAACCCCAAGTTTGAAAAAGCTATGTTGGAACCTGTATAAAATATGAGGCATAAGTATCCTCATTTTTTTGTATCAGAGTGATGAAATTCAAGGGAGAAATTAATTTTAAGGGGAATATAATGTAACACCCTTGGTTTTTATGAATTATTTATTTATAATAAATTTAATTTCTTTGATATCCTATGTTACAGAAAAAAAACAAGTATATCTTGCATTACGCTCAACACCAAGTTTTAACCAACTGTGATATATTATTAATATTATTATTCAAACTTGATCGTTATAACAAAAATGATAAACTTAGATATATTAATAGTAACTAAAACTTTTAAAATATTAATTATAATTGTTTTTTATAAATAAAACATATTGATAAAAAATTAATTAATTTTTAGAAAAATCTGTATATGTTTTAAAAATGCTATTTTCTCAAAAAGATATATCTTTTTATAAAAAATTATAAAGTAACATTTTAAAACATTAATAAAATTAATTTTGTAAAATAAAATTCATTTTTGAAATCATCATGTCAGAATTATCTTAGAGATAAATTTTTGTATTATTCTGAAAAGATTAATTTTGTAGTGAATAATGAAAAATATTGGGTTTTATTGAAAACTGTATTTTCATTTAGAGAATTTATATAGTTAATTTTTGTTTCAAAATTGGATTAAAAGTAAAATTCCTTAAATTATATATAAATTAATCCAAGTTATTTCATTTTAATCATTTGAATATTTAATTTTCATAAAAAAATAAAACTTTTTAATATTTTCTCTTTGGAAAACCACATTCTCATCACGTTTGGGGATTAATTTTAAAATATAATTTTTCTATTATTTTAATGGGATTTAGAAAAATGGTTTATATATTTGAAATTAGAGGAAATTTTTTTTACCATAATTTATAATTAAAAAATTAATAATTAATTACCATGGTTAATGTAAAATGGGTTTACTGGTGGTTAAACTAAGAAGATAAAGGTTAAAATGACTATAAAACTGTTAAAAATCCTATTGGATGTACATATTTCAATAATATACTTCCCAAGTTAAATAATATGGTCATTTAAAATCTTTTTTCTTGCTAATAACTTCATTATTTTTGATTCATTTATGAAATTTTCAAGCAGTTTCTAAGTGGATTATTTCCCCTATGTATAAAAGGCAACCACAACCCTTCACTTATTCACACCTCTAATGGAATATAGTTTATAATCAATCAACACAAATATCTCCACAAAACCTTATGCATGTTATATGGATTCTTTTCCTCCGAAAATACCAACATTGGGGTCCTTAATAAGAGACCTAAAGGAGGTTCTTCTAAGTGAATGTAATTGTCTTCACTAAGCTCCTTCTTTTTCTTTCAAATTTTTCAACATTAAATTATTTCTTTAAACTTAAAATATAATAACAAAAATATATTATATTTATTGATATTTTATTATGTTAATTTAATAACCTATATACATATCCAATTCATTCAAATGGAAAACAAACTCGTTGATCGTGTATACGGTTGACTACTACATCGTGAACCGATGTAGTTTATTTTCCATAACCACCTTTTATGGATAGATATAATGATGTATTTAACATATTTATATGATATTTATGAAATTAATAAACTTCATTAATTATTATATTGCATATACCTTCTTAATTTCCATTACATGGGGGATATGATAATGTCCCTCATTTGTACGACGAACTACCACCTCGCGAAGCGATGTGATTCATTTTCTCTTACACATTACATGGAAGTAATTAAGGATATATTTAATTAATATATATGATATATATGAACTAATAATTATTATATAATTTTAAAATCTTATTTACATTTATTTCCCCAATCCATCGAGAAAATGGAATCAAAGTTCATGCATATGTACGGTCTACCATCTCTATGATCTGTGTATTTAATTCTCTATGTCTAACTTGTATGGATTACTCTAAATATATATAAAATGAATATATAATTTATTTATATTATTATTAATATTTTGGGGATTATTTACCCATGATCAATTTCAAATGACCAAATGTATCAAATCAAAACTTATATGAAAAAACAAAATTAATTTCCCAAAACATGGCTTTAACATCGAATTATTAATAAATGGTTAATAAAATGTCATAAGAGAATCATATGTGGTATAGTGTATATAATTATGGTTCTCTAATAAATTTATAAAAATAATATTTTTATTATACTGGATTTTTAAATATGTGAGAATGAATTCTAGACTTAAGATAAGGGATTTTGGGCTCAATTTACCTTCATTGAGACATATGTTATGTTATACACCTATCTTCTTTTATGAGGTGTATATATAAACCTTCTGTAATGAATATATCCCCCAAAAGGGTACCATTCCTAGGATATTAATGAGTTAAGAGATATTTTTCCTGCTTTAACAAAATCATATTTTACAGAATGTCCCTTTTTTTAAATAAATTTAATCTCTTTGATAGCTTACGTTGCACAAAATACAAAGCTTTAACAAACTCAAAATATTATAATTTTAACATGAACATTATGAAATAGTATTAAATTAGTATGTGTGAATATGATTATTTATATTGTAAAATATATATTAACTTCATGTACAATACAAATTTATTTATGCTTATTAAATAAATTCATAATTTTTACTAAATCCGTTTTATTTTTTAAAAATATGGTTTCTTCAAAAAAAATTATTCTTTTATGAGAAATTAAATATAATTACTTTTTGATAATTTTAGAGAATTTATCTTATAAAATTATTATCATTTTTGGATTCATTATGTGAAAATTATTTTTGGATGAATTGTTTATTTTATTTTTTTGAAAAGATTAATTTTCCAGCAAATAGTAAGGAAATAATGATTTTTATAAAACACCCATTTCCTTTCAATTTAAAAGTAATTTTACAAATTTAAATTGACCTCAAAGTATCATAAGTAACTTATAATATATATAATCTAATTAATTATTTTTAAATAATATTTATACCCTATTTTTTTATAAGTACATTTTTGGGCTTAAAAACACATTTTTTCAAAAAATTATTTTTCATTGTGATTTGATGATTTAATTATAAATGTGATTTTAAAAATTCTATGTTTTTAATTTTCAAGAAATTTATTCCATATTTTTAATCTAGAGGTACAAATTATGTTAGAAGTTTTCTTTAATTTTTAGGTATAAAAATGTTGCTGTGGAAAAAATGATTTATCATAGGATAGGTAAAATAATGTAGCGAATTATAGTTTAAAGGTAAAAGCATAAAATACCTAAAAAATAAAACTTTAAATTGGTGTTTGATGTGTTAATCCACCTTAACCATCATTTATAACCTAAATTTTCAAAAAAAATTGGACTTTATTCCACCTAAATGTGTTTGGATTTAAATATTAAATAAATATTATTTAATCTCTTAAAACCATCCCTCCCCGAGTATAAATATCAACTCTCACCACCCCATTTTTCCTCAAATTCCATGAATATATTCAAATATCTACTAAAAACTATCCTAACGACTCTACCCATATTCAAGTTCTACTAGTCTCACCTAAATACTAATTCCAATCTCTTTAAGGGGTCCTTCAAGGTGAGGATATTCAAGAGGTAATTTTTTTCAAACAACCTCTCTTAATTTATTTTATTTTTCTACCTTATATTCACCTATTTCACCAATAAAATCATAATAACTCCAATATAATATATATATATATATAATGGAATGTCTTCTATCAAACTCTTTTTTTAGCTCCTCTTATTCAAATAAATAAAACCATTATCCAAATCGTTGCGGTTAACCGCCTCTATGGATATTGATTTTTTCATTTTCTATTACCTCCTTCAAGGATGGTAATAAAATTATTGTTATGGTTAAAAAACATTTAATAGGTATATTATAACTTATTTAATCTTCTAAAACAAATATATATACCTAAAATTTAATAAAATTAAACTAGTTCATGATGGTCGGAAAAACCACCAAATTAAACTAAACATTTATCGTTAGCATTTTATCAAATGAATCATCTTCATGTCAGAAAGAAAAATTATACATGGGAAAATTTAAAATTATATAAGTTCATGAATACCATTTCATTTAAATTATATATTTTTATTTCTATTTGATATGTAAATCCATAATTATACAATAATGAACCAATCATGAAACCATGAAACGAACGCACCCAAAATAACGAAAATAATGAAATATTATTAATGAGAAATTGGTAAGATAATATAAGTTACTATAAGTATTGGTATAGTTAATTAATGAATTAATAAAATTATTTAAACATTTATACAAGAGGTTAAAGTATTAAAAAATAAAGGGAATCTTGAGGAAAGGGTTTCTCATATCACTTTTACTTCTATGAGATATATTTATTATCCACAAATTATTTATTTTATATGGTGTATACACCTACCTTTTATATATCATATAAATAATATAATTATTTTAATGTTATTTAATTTTTCATTTTATAATTATTACATTTATGTGGAATACGATTCAACTGATTATAAAGTGGTAAGGGATTTCTTAACTCAATTTACATCCATTAGGTTAAACTTTTACTAAATTTATTATGCCATGTTAAGATTATGTGTGAGGTTAATTTTGATTATCTTATGTTTTATTTACACTTATTTTATATGGATTTTATATCATACACATAATCAATTAATTTTCTTAATTCTCACAACAATTATATGATATTTATAAGGGACATTATTTTAAAAATTATCTTTTTAAAGTTTCCCTTAAAAATATCTTTTTTCTTCCTTGTTTTTATTTTCTACAATTGTTCCCAACATTTTTTACTATTAAATTATGATTTTTTAAATTTACTTTTACTCATGTTTGAATTTTTACAAAAAAAATTCGAATTAATATTTTTATTTTCTTCTAATGAGTTTATTTGTGACTCTTTCTGATAAAAATAAAGAAGGAATGAATATTTAAACAAAGACGACATGAGAAAATTTTCCCTTAATCATGATACCTTAATGGTTTTATATTTACATTACAATCATACAAGGTTATTTTAAATGAAATTTTTTTCCTTTATAATTGTGTAGATCTTTATAAATAAATTATTTGAAAATAAGAGTGTAATTTTTTTCAAGAATTATTTAATATGATATTTCCAAATTTATTTTCCATCTAAGATAACATTATTTAATGTTACCTTTTTTTTATTGAGGATATTATTAAAGTATTATAACATTATTCTCTTTATTCTTGATTTATTTTTATAGTGGAATGTAATTTATGAAACCTATTTCTTTTCTATAGGTTTTTATATGATGGAATGTTTATGAAACCCATTTATTTTCATGGGTTCTGATATGATGAATTATTTATATTCTTATGGTACACATAAGTATGGATTTAATTATGTGAGGGGTGGGACCTATATATCACTCTAATAAATTTGGAAAATATTTATATTTCATGAGATAACAATAGGAAAGAAGTAGATGGGCTTGATCCACTATAGGAAATAGGTGCATCCTGATCCATTGTGGGAAATCGGTGCATCCTGATACATTATGGGAAATATGTGTATATTGATCCAATATTTTGATGTTCTTGGTAGTTAAACTTGAAATATGAAATGGTTATATATATATAATGGTACCACAATTTTAAGGAATTAAGTTATGGATCATGATTGATTTATGATGATTCTTCACTTTAATGGTTTATGTTTTTTGAGATAATAAGGTTTATTCCATAAATCATGTTTATGATATATAAAATATTGGGTATGAACTTTATAAGTTACAATCATGATCACCTAACCTTATTCTTATCTTATTCTTTCATATGATAATGAATCCATATCTCATATGTTTATCCTTACCGAGAATCTGAGTTTACCCTTTCTTATGTTTACTTTCACAGGTGATGAAGAAAGGTTTTGTAGGGTATTCCCAAGAGGAGTACTAGTTGATAATATCTTTGTGTGATATGTTGAATATATTAGATAAAATAATAATATTCTAAATGTAATCTCTAAAGACACTAAATGTTTATAATTTTAGAATTTATAATATTTTTATGTATTCAATATTCATCTAAATAGATGTAATATCTATGTATGAAAAGAATGGGTCATTATAGTTTTTATTGTAGTTGGTTTTAGATAATATTTTGAAATTAGGGTTAGAAAAAAATCTATGAAAAGCCTATGGATATGACTAATTCTAGGATAAAATTTTAAATTTTGATAATCGTCATTAATAAACTAGGTTAAACCTAAGGTTTCATAGATGGAGTTTTGATTTGGACATTCAATAAATAATTTTTTTGAATTATGTGGTTATCCATTATGATTAGTGTTTCTCATGTGATTATTTTAGGTTTTAGTAAATGGATAGAACCTAATGAAACCATGTTAATACTGAGTTTGATGTATAATGAAATGATTTTACTCTAGGGAAACCGGCTATTATGGGAGCTGGAATACATAATCATACAACTAAGCTAACAATAATTTGTTAGGCTATGAATCATGCTGAGTTTACAAATGATTAAATGTGGGAATAACATACTATTTAATCTTTCATAAGGAGGCATCCATATTATTTTAGTAGGTCCTCTAATCTACTAGTGTTTGAGTGATAAATCAAAACCACTGAGAAAATAATTTATGTTATTTAATTCTTGGGACATGAAAAAGTTTCCCTACTTGTTTATTGTTTGGAAGGAAAAGTAGATAAATAGTGGAATCTTATCAAGAATATGGGGAAAGTAAAATAGATTGAATCCATGGAATGTGATGTGTTTAAGGGGATAGTATTTAGTAGGTACATTCCTCATATTGTACATACAAATATAAAGAATTAATTTCTTTAGTTGAAGAAAAAGGATGGTGAATCCATTAGTACCTATGATGAAAATTTTATAAGGCATGAAAGGTATGACTCCAATTTAATTATCTACCCTATCGTGACCCATCCTAGATGGGCTTTTTCCATGACTACCCTAAGCCCACCTTCAATAGGTCAGGGGCTGGTGACTAGCACCAAGTAGGAATTTCCCACACATAAGAGTCATTAGCCAAAAGTACCTATACTCACACACACATCTCCAAGCCACACAATGATAAAATGTAAAACAACTGATAGAATGCATAAATACAACTATGATCCCACATCCAGAGTACAATAGGAAGTAAAGGAAAAGTAAACATGACCAAATACAAGACCACCACAGAGATTCTGTAACACAACTCTAACTGAAACTTTAGAAGTCTAACCTACTCCAAGGTGAGGACTACATCTAAGGTACACTCCCGGTAAAAACCTTGATCTACCTATATCCATCTATGCTCTACTCAGTCCTTATCCTCCTAGGAAACCATCATGTGCCTCCATATTTACAAGACATGACATGTTTGGGAAAATCCCGTGCATGGGTGAGTATAATAATACTCAGTATGACACCTCAAAAAAACAAAACATTAAGCACCAGGTATAGTCATCTCAATATAAGATGTAAAAATGTATCACAGATACAAGAAGTACAAAAAGAACCCAGATATACTCAAGAGAGACACCATGCCATTATGAGATCATAACAAACTTCCAGCCATAGGATTCTTCTCAATGTAATGCTCATTCCAGGAGAACTCACTCCATGATCAATGTTATCATCGAAAACACATGATGAAGATGTATAGAGAATTTAGGCCCACAAAAAAGGGAACACATTGGTCAAATAAGACTGTGATACATAAAGAGGGGGCCATGTCCAGAACTATCGGGGGACACCACAAATCCAATATGAATCAACTCGCTATGTAGGGTATCATATGAAAATGATTCTACAAACCCTACTGACGTGGCTTGCTAGATGGAGGATCAAATCCATGCTCAAGGAGGTCATCCTGATTCCACAAAATTCATTAGGGATGACAGAGGGTCGCATTCCAATATCATGGAGGGACACCACAAATCATCTGAGACATAGCCAATATAGGGGATTACAATCCTACGATGGGGATGTAATGTCACATTGTACCCTGGAGAAAAGGACCAAGTGAACACACTCAACTTATATTGGTCCAAACTCAAAGAAAGAAAAGCCTCACTTCAAATAACGTTCCCAAAATTGGTCTCAAGTTGATCATATTAGAATTACGGTCACACTGTCATTGATGACATGCTATTTAGATGCTCCATTAGGAGTTATGACCATTTGAATGATTCTACCTGCATACCTTCTAGTGCCCATAAACCTACCTCCGTGTTCGGTCCACCAATCTCCACGATCGGTCCACCTACCACTGCGGTCGATCCACCTACCGCACAGACCGACCACCTATGGATCGACCATCATGGCCAACCCACCTATCACGCTTGACCAGCCACTATGATCGACTGCCCATGGACCAGTCGCGCAGCCGGTGCACATGCGGGAAATCGATCTGTTGCAACTCCATGGGCAACCATCATAATTGACTACAATGAGGTTTCACCCCGGTTTTCTTAGATCTAACCTAGGTCTGATCCATCCTTCATCTAATCTGCTACCTGAACCAGATCTAACATATTGAACTGACCGAGATCTGACCTACTGGCCTAACCTTCTCCGCATCTGTTGTTACTCCCACATCTACCACCACCATCATGCATTTGTTGCCACAAATCCCAGTCTCACCCCTCGTCTGACACCATCATTACCATCCATACATGGATCCTCCACCCACACGCAGACCGCCACAACATGCTATCATGCACCATCATCCAATGATTATGTGTTCTAGTGGTCACTTCCCTAGGCCCCCATACATCCTCCAGTTACCAAAAATTGAAATGGTCATAGATCCGAGCTCTATGGGTCCCAATCTATTCTGATCAAGCCTTGGATTTTGATTTTCCTCAAATCTTGGGGTTTGATCAAGTTCACAGCCACCTGGAAATGTTGATCTATGACCATGGGGATATAATGGAGAAAAATGCGAAGAACGGAGGTAGAAAGGCACAAGATCAAAGTTTTTTCATCATTGCCCAAGATTTATTGGCCAACAAACAAGAACATGGGATTTGGGTTAGAAACCCAAATCAAACAACTCTTGTGGAATAAATATTATCTCACAATATTCACGATACATGAATAATACATTCATTGATTGATTCACATTCATCATAGAAATAAAGAAATGTGAATAAACCAATTAAATCATATGCCCTACCTCGATTTGGATCGATCACTAATGAAGAATGTAGTTGTGTTGTCTTCGTTGGTGAGATCCTTCAAAATCGATGTGTGTCCATCATCAATCCTCGATCCATTATTGTTAATCGGTAAAAATTATCATAGTTATATCACCACAATCCTCTAAAAGTTATAGGGTTTTTGTAGCTAACCTTGAAATTTTGACAAAAGGATACATTTAAAGAACAAGTCACTACGTCACTATATTAATAAAATAATTAATTATTTTATTCATTTGATGCTCGTATTGTCTTTTTTACAGATAACCTCCACCGAACAATGTTAGGACATTCCTATTGTAAAGACACTATTTTGAACTCAACTATTCCCTCATATTTTTTATTTGGGATCCCGTTTAGGAGTTATTCTACTTTTTCAGGAAAACCACACATGCATGCTATTTAATATTTTATTATTTTTCAAATATTTTTTTCAGAAACATTGAGCCTCAGAATAGAACATCGTCTCAGCTCTTAGTATTGAAAATAATCCATATAATATAAAAATGTAATATATGGAAAATCCAAGACTTATATTCCTTGAAAGTAATATTGATCAATTATTTGGTGGCCTGAAACCAAGCCTTCTAAAGGAATTATCTATAAGATAATTCAGTAGCTATAGAGAAATTATTCAATTTGCACTCAATGTATAAATGGAAATTGAATATTTCTTCCATTACCATGGTTTTGATAAGAAAAGAAAGATCAATTCTCATGAAAACTAAAAAAATACCATAGTGAAAAGATATTTCAGTCATCTACATGTCAAAAATGTGGGAAGAAACATCAAGGGGAGTTTCTGAATTATGAAAATCAATGCTCCAATCTAAGGACTTATGTGAATGATAATCCACAAAAACCTCTAAAGATAAAGAAAAAAAGTTAAATCTTATGAATTCATAATATATGAAGTGAATCATGATAATTAGGGCACCCTTATTATTCCCTCTTTACAAGGGAGTTTCATATTTTATATTTTATCAATATCTTATTATTTATCCTTTAGAGAAATTTCATGTGATTATATCATTTTACATGGAAACCGGAATAATGAAATCACATTTTATATTTTATCAGTAAACATATGAACCTCATATTCTAATGAAACTATATCTTTATAATATAAGATCTTGTATAAGGAATAAATGGTGAATTAAATTTTAGAATTGTATATGCATCCTTGTATGAATAACTTAATATTTATAGATATCATCATGGGTTTATTTTTAGACTACCCTTTTGAGGTTTTTACATGATGGTATTTTATCAAGATTAAGTGAAATTTATGGAAATAAAAACCCTTTAGTTTAGTATATGTGACAAAGAAGTTAAAGAAGTAATGGCTTCACACTTTTTGGATATATGATTAAAAGTATAGGTGACCTTTAAGGATTATCTTTTTTTAATATTATGGTAATTATGGGCTATAGTAAATCACCTTATGAAGTTAGAACACTTCATTCAGAGAAGATTTAACTATGGATCTACCTACCATAAAAAATATTAAATTAATTAGAAAATTTTCATGGATTATCATATTCAATTGTATATGATAAGGATTTGAGGTTTACCATGATGTTTTGGTGATGTCCCCATCAATCTCTTGATACAGAGTTGAGTTTTAGAACTACGTATCATCCTCAAAATGATGGTTAGTCTAGTAGAATAGTTAAAAATATAGAGTATATACTAAAATATTATTCTTGGTATCTAAAATGTGATCAGTATCAGCACCTCCCTCTAGTTATGTTTTCTTGCAACAATATCTTTCACTCGAGCATTCAGATGGCTACTTATGAAACCCTTTATAGACAGAATTATAAAACTACAACATAATGGAAAGTAGTTGTAGAAATAAATATTTTTGGACCTGAGTATGCTGATGGGATGGTATAGAAGGTTATATTCATTCAAAAACATGTTAGGACAACACAAAGTTGAATGTAATATTACGATGATAATAATAAATGTGATATAGAATTAGATGTTGGTCAGAAGGAATTTCTATGAATTTATATATGGAATAAAAAAGGTAAAACTAAACCCTATCTATATCAGTCCATTTGAAATAATTGATCATATAAGTATAGTATCTTATAATTTCTCACTTTCACTGAATCTCTCTTAATTTCATGATGTGTTCTATGTATCTATCATGAGGAAGTTCATACCTGATCCTTCACAAGTATTAAAATCATAGGTGATACCACTTAAGAAATATATTTTTAATGAATAATAACCAAAATAAATCTTATATCATAAAAATAAAGTTATAAAAAAACAAGACCACTCACTTGGTTAATGTTTTGTGTTAAAACCACAAATTTGAGGAATCTATGTTAGAACTTGAGGATGTGATAAGGCACAAGTATCCTCATATGTTTGTATCTAGTTGAAGAATTTCTAGGTTTAAATAAATATTATGGGGGTATAATGTAACACCTCATTATTTTATGGTATGTCCCTTTTTAAAAATAAATTTAATCACTTCGATAGCTAATATTTCATAGAACACTGAGATTAAATGAACTCCAAAATATTATTATTTTAACATGATCATTATAAATTCGCCATTAAATTGGTGGGTGTGAATAGTATTGACTATAATATGAAATATATATATTATAATCAAGTGGAAAATAAATTTATTTATTCATATGAAATAAACACATAATTTTTAGTAATTTTATTTTATTCTTCAAAGATTTGTTTTCTTAAAAAAATGATTTTTATTTCTTTCTATGAGAAAATAAATATATTTAATTTTTCACACTTTTAGATAATTTATTAGATAAAATTTAAATCATTTTTGGATTAATAATGTAAAAATTATCTTATGTTTAATTTTTAATAATTCTCGAAAATGTTTAATTTTTCTGTGAATAGTAAAAAAATGCTATTTTTTATAAAACCCTCATTTTCATTATATTTAAAAATAATTTTATGATTTTAAATTAACATCATAGTAGCTTAATTATTTTTAGTTCTATATAATCTAATTAATTACATTAATAAAATATTTCTACTTTATTTTAGTACAAGTTCATTTTTTAGCTTAAAAACACATTTTTCAGAAAATAACATTTTCCCTTTGTGTTTTGACGGTTTAATTTTAAATTAAAATTTTCAAATATTGTGTTTTAAATTTTTTAAAAAATGATTCTATATTTGGAATAATTTGTTTGAAAGTATTTTATAATTTCATTTTCATTTTTATTCATAAAATAGTTACCTTGGTAACAAAATTACCTCATTATAGGTAAAATAATGTAGCATGTTAAAGTTAAAAGGATAAAGATTAAAATACTTAAAAACTACAACATAAATGGTTGTTTTATATGTTACTCAACCTAAACGATCTTGTAAAATGTTAATTATCAACCAAATTCATTGGAGTTAATTCCACTCAAATGTGTTTGGATTTAAATATAAAATAATCATTATTTAATCACTTAAACCCACCCAACATCAACTATAAATACCACCCACAAAAACCACATTTCTCTTCACTATCCTTTAATATCCTAAAATATATTCCAAAACATATCAAATCCACTCTTCCCCTATCCAATTTCTTCTGGTCTCATCTGAATACCAATTTCAACTTCCTTAAGGGGTCCTTTAAGGATGTGATTTCAAGTGGTAACTTTCCCAAATAGTGTCTCTTAATATCTTTTATTTTTTAAAATTATCATAAAATAATACACCCATTAAAGAATAATAAATATAGTAACATGTATATACTATAATTTTATACTTCTAATATAATATATTATGTCCACCCATTTTTTTATCTCCTTTTATTCAAAAAAACCATTACCCAAATTATGGCAGTTAACTCTCATCATGAATAATTATATTTTCATTTTAAATTACCACATTCAAGGTTGGACATAAAAGTATTATACTGGTTAAATAAAATTTTAATAGTTATTTTATAACCTATTTCATGTTATAGAACTAATATATAGACATAATATTAAATAGAAAAACTAGTTTGTGATGGTCAGAAAACCCACCAAATTAAATTAAACATTTATCACTGTCATTTTATCAAATGAATCATATTCATGTAAACAATTAAAATGATATAGGGGAATGTTTAAAATTCTATAATTTCATGAATACCATTTCATTTCACTTCTGGGGTTTTATTTCCATTTGACATGAAAATCCATAATTATACACAAATGAAATGATCTTGAAATCGTGATACGAATGCACCATAAACAATGAAAATAATGAAATATTATTAATTAATGGGTGGTGCGATGTTATAAAAGTGTAATATAAGGATTTTAAATATTATTATAGTTATGTAATGAATTTGTAACATTATTTAAATATTTATACAGGATTTTAATGTATCAAAAAATAAGGGGAAGTATTAGGTAATGGTTTTTCATCTCAATTTTACTTATGTGAGATGTATTCCTTATTCAAAATTTATTTATTTTATTTGGTATATATACTACCCTTTGATATATAATATCATAAATCTAATTATATTTATGTTATTAAATGTTTCGTTTGAAAATTATTACTCTTATGGGGCATAAAATTTGACTCATATTACTTTTGATTATATTATTTTTTATTTCCACCTATTTTATGGGTATTTATAGATGATACACAAAATCAATTCATTTTATTAATTATCACTTCAATAATATGATATTTATAAGGAAACTTATTTTAACATTATCTTTTTAAGGGTTACCTTAAAATTATCTTTTTCTTTCATGTCCCTGTTTTCTAAAAAAATTTCAAAAAATGTTTTTAATATTATTTTATGATTGTTTAAATTAATTTTTACTCATTTTTATTTTTTTAAAATGGTTTTAAAGGATTATTTTTTTCATTTTATAAAGTTTTTATTTGTAATTTTGTTCTAAAAAAATGGAAGGAATATATTTTTGAAACCCTGCGATGTGATTGGCTTTTTCTGCCATCATGATGCCTTAATTATTTGATGTTTCATTTATAAGATTTCCAAATTATTTTCAAAGAAAATATATCTATTATAATTGTGTGACTCTTAAAAAATAAATTATTTAACAATGGAAATGTTATTTTTTAAAATAATTATTTCAACTGATATTTCAAAAATTTATTTCCATCAAAGATAAAATTATTTTACGTTACTTATGATTTATTGGGGGTATTATTCAAGTATACTCTCTTTTTTCTCATTATGGCTGAATTATGATTTTTATGGTATTATATTTATGAAACCCATTTCTTTTTCATGAGTTATTCAATGGAGAAATTTTTTTGAAACCCATTTCTTTTCATGGGACTAATATGATGAATGATTTATGTTATTGTGGCACAAATATGTGTGGTTTTCATTTTGTTAGGGGTGGGACCTATATCTCACTTAAATGAATTGGGTAAATATTTATATATTAGGAGATAACAATGTGAAACAAGTCGATGGTATTGATTTACTATGGGAAACAGGTGTGTTCTGATCCACTATGAGAAAGAGGTGTGTTCAGATCCACTATGGGGAAAAGGTGTATCTTAATCCACTAAGTTGATGGTATTGGTATTTAACCTTAAAATATGAAATAATTTTCTATATTTATTATGGTGATAAACATTTTTGACATGATATTTTGTATCATGGTATATTTATGATTATTTCTCACTCTTATGGTATATTTTTTCTGATATGATAATGTTTATGCCATGAATCATGTTTATGATCTATGACTCATTTGGTATGAATTGTGTGAGTTATGATCATGATCACATAACCTTATTCTTATCTGGTGATTTCATATAATCATGTATTAATATCTCTTATATTTATCCTTACTAAGCATCTGAGAACACCCTTTCTTATGTTTCCTTCCCTATGTGATGAAGAAAGTTTTAGGTAGGGTATGCCTAAGAGGAGTACTATGTGATAAGATATTTGTGGGAGATGTTGAAGATCCTTCATAAAAAATGAATTTTATATGTCTAATATCCAGTGACTCTAAATCTTTATAGTTCTGATGTAAATAGTATTTTTATGTATTAAATATTAATAAAAATAGATTTAATAGCTATGTATGAAAAAAAAATTGGTCATTATAGTTGGTATTTGACTAGTGTTTAGACAATATTTTGATATTATGGTTATAAAAAATCAATTAAAACCATGAGTATAGGACTAATTATAGGATAAAATCTTAAATTTTTGATAATGATAATGAATGAACTAGGTTAAACTTGAGGTTTCATAGAATGAGTCATGATTTAGAAATTCTAAAAAGTATCTATCTAAATTATGTAGTTATCCACTAGGATTAGGGTTTCTAATGCTATGATTTCTCATTTTAGTCAATGGTTGGAACACAAAGGAATCATTTTCATGATGATTTTGATGTAAATTTGATTATGTTTCACTATATCCACCAAATGTTTTGGGGCTGGAATGTAGAATCTTTCATATATGCTCACAGAACATTCTCAAGATATAAATCATGTTGAGATTCCAGATTAACAAAGGAGGGAACAACGTACTTTTGAATCATTCATGAGGAAACATCCACCTTCTTTTATTATGTCTTGCGATCTCCTAGTAGATAATTTATGGATCAACACCATTGAAAAAATATTTTACGTTCTTCAATGCTCAAGACATGAAAAATTTTCCTTATCTATTTATCATCTAGAAGGTGAATTAGATCAATAGTTTAATCATATCAATAATAAAGGGAATGTTAAAGAGATTGAATCCATGGAATGGGACGAGATTAAGAGGATATTATTTACTAATTAATTTTCTCTTATTCTACATAAAATTATAGAGAATGAATCTCTTGAGATTAAGAAAAATGATAACGAATCTATTGTTACCTATGAGTAAATTTTTTCAGGGATTTCAAGGTATGCCTATAGTTTAATTATGAGCTTTAAAAGTAAAATTTATCAATAATTTGGTAGCCTAAAACCAAGTCTATGAAAGTAAATTGATATAAGAAACTTTATAGGCTATGAATAAATTGTTCAATGTGAACTCAAAGTATAAATGGAAATTGGAAATTCCCTCAATTACCATTAATTTTATAAGAAAATAAAGATCTAGTCTCATGAAAGTTAGAATAAATCATATATTGAAAAGAAATTCCAGTCATCTACATTTCATAAATATGGGAAGAAATATCATTGGAAGTTTTTTAATGAAATTAGGATGTTCTTTAAATATGAAAATGTGGGTCACAAATCCCATGAATGTGGAAATGAAAATAGTGGGATGGTTATTACAATGTAGGAGGTGAGGCCAACTAATAAACCATCCACACTCCAATATTTAATGATCAGGTAGTTTTTTCATTATGGGAATCAATGCCCCAATCCAAGTACTAATGTGGATGATAATACACAATAACCTCTAAATAAAAATGAAAAAGGGAAATATTATGAAATAATAATGAATTAAGTGAATATTGAAAAGTACAGAACCCTTATTCTACCTTCCTTAGATAGTAGCTTCATGTTTGACTTTTTATGAATATATTATTGTTCATCCTTTAGAAAAAATTCATGTGGTTATCTCATTTTTCATGGATTATGGAATAATGAAATCACATTTGATATTTTATCAGTAAAATAATTGAACTAAGCTTCCAATGAAACTATTTTTGTATAATATAAGAGATTATATAAATAATAAAGGGTGAATTGACTTTTGAAAGTGTATATGTCTCCATATAATATTAAATTAATAGTTATGGATACCATCGTGGGACTTTTTGTTGACACCCCTTTTGAGGTTATTATGTGGTGGGGTTTTATAAAGATTAAGCGACATTTATGGAAATAATAACTTTTTGGTTTTGTAAATGTGACAAAGATATTCAAGGAGGAATGCCTTTACACTTTATGTAGATATGATTAAAAGTATTGGTGAACTTTTTGGTTTATCTTATTTTTTATACAGAGATAATTATTGGTTATAGTTAATAACCTTATAAAGTCAGTACACTTTATTCAAATAATATTTCTCTCTGGATATTCCTTTTAGAATATATATTAATTAAGTGCAATGTTTCATGTGTTACCATGTTCAATTATATCTGATTGGGATCTGAGGTTTACCTCAAAGTTTTTTTGAAGTCTCTATAAGATTTTGACACATATTTGAGTTTCAGTGCTACATATCATCCTCATGCATATAGTCAATCTGAGATAATATTTTAAACTCTATATGATACACTAAAATCATGTTCTATACATTTATAAGGTGAGTAGGTTTAATACCTCCCTCTATTTAATTTTTCTTACAATAATATCTTTCACTCAAGAATTTAGATGTCTCCTTATGAAAATCTTTATAGAAAGAAGTGTAGAACTCTAAAATTATGAAAAAAAAGATACAGAAGGAAATCGTTTGAGACTTGATTTGGTTGATGGGATGGTATAGAAGGTTATATTAATTCAAAAACAAGTAAGTAAAACACAACATTTAAATAAATGTTATGCTGATAATAACCAATGTGATCAAGAATTTAATGTTGGGGAGAAGGTTTTTCTATGTATAACATTATGTAAGAAAGAAGGAAAAAATAAACCCTAGGTATATTGGTCCCTTTGAAATACTTGATCATATTAGGATAGTTTCTTATAGCTTGGAACTTCAACTTAATCCCTCCCAAGTTCATGATGTATTCCATGTATCGCTCATGAGGAAGTGTGTACCAGATCCTTCACATGTACTAAAATCAGAGGCCATACTCCTAGACCAAGATATTTCTTATGAAGAATAACTGGTAGAGATTATTTATTATAGAGATAAAGTTCTATGAAACAATACCACTCACCTAGTTAATGTTTTGTGGTGAAACCACCAATTTGTGGAAGCTATGTAGAAACATGAGGTTATGATGAGGCAGTGGTACCATCATCTATTTGTATATGAGTAATGAATTTAGAGTGAAAGAATTATTTTAAGGGGGTAAAATGTAACACCCCAATATTTTATGTCATTTCTATTTTTTAAATTAAATTTAATCTTTTCAATAACTTATGTTTCACAAAACACCGAGCATAAATGAACATAAAAATATTATTATTTTAACCCGACTATTATGAACTAGAAATTAATTTTGTGGGTTTGTATAGAATTAACTATATTATAAAATATATTTTAATTTCATGTTCAATACAAATTTACTTATTCTTTGTAAATAAAAAAATAATTTTCAGTAGTCATTTTATTTTTCAAATATATATATTTTCTTAAAAAATATTCTTATTGCTTTATATAATAAAATAAATATAATTAATTTTTGAAACCTTTAGAAAATTTATTTTATAGAATTAAAATAATTTTTTAATTCTTCATGTCAAAATTATCTTAGGTTGAATTTTTTATAATTTTCTGAAAGGTTTAATTTTTTTAGTGAATAGTAAAAACCACCAATTTTTATAAAACCCTCTTTTTTATTATATTTAAACATAATTTTGGATTTTAAATTTATACCAAATTAAATTATGTAATGTTTATCAATATATAATATAATTAATAAAATATAAAAAAATACCTTATCTTTTTATTGGTACACTTTTGGGATTAAAAACACATTTTTCCAAAAAACTGTTTTTCATTATATTTTGATTATTTAATTTTAAATGTAATTTTTCTAATTCCATGTTTCTAATTTTTAAAAAATTAATTCCATATTTTTAATCAGGAGTTAAAAATTATTTTATTATTTTATTTTCATGTTTAGGCATAAAAAATTATCATGGTAAAAAAATACTTACCGTATTATAGGTAAAATAATGTAGTTGGTTAATTTTAAAAGTTAAAAGAATAAAATACCTAAAAATAGAACATTAAAGGGTTGTTTATGTGTTAAAATAACTTAACCATAATTTAATAAATTAATTACAACCAAAATATTTGGAATTAATTCCACCCAAATGTGGTTGGATTTGAAAATTAAATAATACTTATTTATTCTCTTAAAACCACCCCTCCTCAAGTGTAAATACTATCCCTCACCACCCCCATTCTCCTCACAAGCCTTGATGATATTAAAATATCTGAAAAAAACTATCCTCTCAACTATCCCTACATTCAAGTGCTTATTGTCTCACCCAAATACAAATTCCAATTTCCTTAATGGGGTTTTCAAGGTGGTTATATTCAAGAGGTAACTTTCTCAAAAAACCACTCTTAATTTTTTTTTATTTTTCTACCTTCTATTTACCTCATTCACTCATAAAATCATAATAACTATAGTATAATGTATATAATGGAATTTTATATTGATAATTTAATATCTTATATCCATCCCTTTTCTTATCTCCTCTTATTCAAAGAAATGAAACCAATATCCAAATTATGGCGGTTAACCATCTCTATGGATAATGATTTTTTTTTCCATTACCACATTCAAGGATAGTCATAAAAGTATTATTCTAATTAGATAATATTTTCATAATTATATTATAACCAATTTCATTTTTTAGAACTAATATATATACCTAATATTAAATAAAATGAAACTAGTTCAGGATTGTCGGAAAACCCACCAAATTAAACTAAACATTTATCATCAACATTTTATCAAATGAATAATCTTAATGTAAAAAATAAAAATGTTGTATGGGAACATTTAAAAATATGGAATGGAATTAATACCATTATATTTCACTTCTATAGTTTACTTTCTATTTGATAATAAAATATATAATTATACAAAATGAACCAATAATGAAACTCTGAAATAAATGTACCCAAAAAAGTGTAAATAATGAAATATTATTAATGAATGGGTGGTAAGATGTTATAAAAGTATCATATAAGGTATTATAAATTTTTTTTTTAGTTCTATAATGCATTAATAATATTTTTTAGACCTTTACAAAAGAGGTTAAATTATGTAAAACTAAATGGAAGTGTGAGTTAAGGGTTTCTCATCTCACTTTTACTTCTCTTTGATATATGAATTATTCACCACTTATTTCTTTTGTGTAGTGTACATAATACCCTTTGATATATAATATCAGGTATCTCGTTATATTTATGGTATTAAATTTTATCATTTGATAATTATTACTTTTATGGTTCATAAAATTTGTAATATTACAAAGTGGTAAGATATTTCTTAACTCTATTTCCATTCATTTTGAACTTTTAATTCATTGATTATGACATGTTAAGATTTTTTGTGAGATAAATTTTTTTATCTTATGTTGTATTTTCACTTCATTCATTTGTATTTATAGATTATACATATAATATATTCATTTTATTAATTATCACTTCAATGATATGATATTCAAAAGGGTGTTTCTTTTAAAAATTCTCAATTTAAAGTTTCCCTTAAAACTCCATTTTTCTTCCACGTACATGTATTATAAAAAAAATTCCAATTTTTTTTTATTATTCTATTATGATTGATTAAATTCATTTTTTTCTCATTTTTTACATTTTAAGATATGGTTTTAAAGCATTATTGTTTTCATTTTCTAATGAGGTTCTTCATGACTTTTTTTGAAAAAAAATAAATAAATAATATGTTTTTAACTTATACGGCATTAGAGGACTTTTAAACCATCATGAAACATTAATGATTTGATGTTTCCTTTACAATCTTACAAGATTATTTTCAAATAATTTTTTACATTTATAATTTCATATAACTTTAAAAATAAATTATTTAAAAATGTAAATGTTATTTTTTTAAATAATTCTTCCAAGTGATCATTCGAGATTTATTTTCCATCTAAGATAACATTATTTGACGTGACATATTCTTTAATGAAGATATTACTCAAGGATATTGTCCTTAAATTTTTTATGGTTGTTTTATGTTTATGATGGTATTATATTGTAGAACCCCATTTCTTTTCCACAAGTTATGCTATGATGAAATGTTTATAAAACCCATTTCTTTTTATGGGTTCAAATATAATGAATAACTTATGTTCTTGTGGAACACATATGTATAGTTTTCATTATTTTACGGGTGGGACATACATCCTCCTCTAATGAATTAGTTAAAGTTTTATATCTCATGAGATAACAGTAGGAAACAAGTCAATGGGTTTGATCCACTATGGGAAACAAGTGTTTCTTGGTCCACAATGGGAACTAGGTCTATCATAATCTACTATGGGAAATAGTTGTGTCCTGATCTACTGTGTTGATGGTCTTGGTAGTTAACCTTAACATATGATTTTTTTTCTATATTTATGATGGTTTCATGCTTTTATGACATGATCTTGTGGATCATTATTAAGTTATGATGATTTCTCACTCTTATGGTCTCTGTTTTCTAAAATGATAATGGTTATGCCATGAATCATGTTTATGATCTATGATAGGTTGTGTATGATCTTTATATGTTATGAACATTATCACATAACCTTACTCTTATATTATTAATTCATATGTTTATGTATTGATATCTATTATTTGTATCTTTATTGGGCATCTAACCTCACCATTTCTTATGTTTCCTTCCCCATATGATAGAGAAAGGTTTAGGTAGTGTATGCCTAAGAGGAGTACTATGTGAGAAGATATTTGGGGGATATATTGAAAATATTTCCTAAAATAAGATGATTATATATATAATTTACAATGACTCAAAACCTTTATGTTTCTATCATGGATAGTATTGTTATGTTTGTAATATTCATATAAATATATGTAATATCTTTGAATGAAAATAATGGGTCATTATAACTTCCCAAGTCCCACCTCCAGTATAGCCTGAGTTGGTGACTAGCATCGAGGATATATTAAACATGCATATGGGAGGAATTACCGACTAATAGAACATGTATAATATAGATATAATAAAGTTAAATCAAAAAAAACATAATCATACATAAATATATAATGAAATCCCATGACAAAACATGCAATGTTATAAAGTTCTATAACAACTGAAAATAAAACTACAAGTATCAAAAACGTAAAGACGACAGTGACCATGAAGCCCAAATAGCTCCTAAAAAACAACAAACTAGTAATATCCAACCCAATATATAACCTACTCTGACTGAACTTAAAATAGTTATATATGTAGGTTGAGTATAATAATATAATCAGTAGAATCTTCCTGAGATCCTCTCAGGTAAAAAATAAAAAAAAAGTATGCTAAATCATAGAGAAAAACATGGAAACTAACTCATCACCTAAACATGTATACTATGTTCCTAGACTCTCCATGGATAAATATTAACAAGTATTATATAAAATAGATCATATAATATAATAATGAAACGTCAAGGGTTCCCTGATCCGACTTCTCTATCTGTTTTCTGCTCTTCCCTAACATCACATGTCATGAACCATCTATTTCCAAAAATAAGCCAACCTGAAGACACTTGGTCAATGCAGCACAAAATAAACCTCATTCAACACATCATCTCATCCATATATTTCAATATTGAAAATTATTATTTTTCAGGATCCATCATATCCCATTTGATTGGTATCATACATCGGGAGTTATACCACAATCCATTACAGTCCAAACACTAAGTTAGTACCTCAAGAAATCATAGCATATACATTTTATAGACATATAATTTTTTATGAAATAGATAAAAGACATCATATCCTACTACACAGATATATGGGATAACTTACCATTTTATATACAAGCACAAGTAACTTCCAAGAGAATAGAGTGGGTCTAGAGGGGGTAGTCAACCATCCATCCTCCCACCGAGATGTTGGGAGAAACACCCTCATTGGGTATAATGGGTGTCAGTGTCCCTAACGGACATGGGTGGGTAAGAATATAAAATCATAGAATATAAAAGATATAATATAGCTCAGAACCACACTATGGTCATCACCTAGTCTTAAAATAAGATGCAGCTAATGTCACTCGGACTCTCAGTAGCCACCAATAAGAGAAAATAGTTTTTAAGTACACAATCATTTAAAAGAACTAAAATAATTACCTTTTTTATTTTTAACATTTCCTTTAATTAATTATTTAATTTTTCATTAATTAACCATTAACATTGTTTCAATACACATTAATTAATCATTGGAGTAAATTTTATGCCCTCTAGGCATAACTCAAACTGTGACCACAATTTCTCAAGAGTAACATCTTTCCATTTTCTTTATTCCACCAACACCAACCCCATGGGTTAAGAATTATTTATTAATTATTAGTATCATTACATAATACAAGTACTCTAAGAATCCCATCTTAAGCTTCCACCAAGAGGAAACTTGAAAACAAGAACATCCATCTACCCCAAGAAGTGTGCAAAGGAATGTAGACAAAACAAGCAACTCGTCCATCAAACATTCAAAAAATTCATAAGTGAGCATCCCAAATATCAAAATCACATCAATGGGTAAGATGAGCTTCAACATGTTCCATTATCTATTATTCCATTCCCAACACCCACATTCATATCTTGATGCATCTTTCCATCACAAGAGTCAACTGCTGCTACATCATCCAGAACTCCCTTACCACATATCACATCAGTGATCCCAGGCTCAACCATCCTTGGATCATATCACATCTAGGTATCCTCACCTCATATCAAATTGCATAGAAAATCTCAAATATAGAGAATATCTTAAATAAAATAGGAAAAAACAATCAATAAGGAAATAAAGAACCAAATACAAGATATATATCCTACACACATAAACAATCTCTCGCATCTCTAAACACAAGGAACTCGTCCTTCTCAATAAAATGAGAAAATTAGGCCATAAAAATTATATTTATCATGCATCTAGTTGTTATTCTAACTTTAATTAACCAATTAACAATTCACAGATTCCAACTAAGAGAAACCTAAGGCATAAATATATAAAAAACTATCGAAATCTAAACTTAATTTTAGCATTAAGAACTTTATCATTTTCATTCATTTTATTATTATCTTAAATAATAATTATCATGATTTACATTATTTATCAATTCCATTAATACATAGAAGAACACTAATTAACCATGTGTATTTTATCTATTTTATTAACATCAAATTACAAGAAAACCCATATTCAAAAATTCATCTTATTTAATTCCTAAGACAGTTAATAAAATAATTTCGTCTTTGAATTCTTTACCATTTTCCATCAACAATGAAATTATAATTCATATAATAACAAACATTATAATAATAAAAGGATGGATAAAACACTATCTTGAAAAACGGGAGGCAACTCGTTATACGGTATAAAGAATCAATATGCGATCTCTACAACCCATTTTAGATTTAACTGTTTAAATAAATATTAGTTTAATTTTATTACCATCCATAGGGATAAACCATGATCATTTTAATATTTTATGTAAATAAAATAAGATATGAAATTCATCCCTTTCCTTAAAGGAATCAATTTCCTTCACACAATAATGGATCAAGGTTTTGGATCCCGATCACCCCTCCCACAAGAATTTGCATCCATCCAAGGACATAATGGAACAATTGAACAAATAATAACCCAATAATAACTATATTAGAATCATGTAGATCAACCACCATCACATGGTAAGAATAAATAGGAGGAACCAAATCAATGAATCAAGAGAGAATTTGTAGAACGTGTCTCAGATCACCACATATCAAAGAAGGAAGGTAAGAAATTGATAACCATTGAAGAAATCCAAAACCACTAAAAGAGTGGATTGTTGGATAACCTATAAGTTGAGAGATCCATAGGTTTTGAGAAAAAAACAAGTGGTGTTATTAGCTGTTATAGGTGCACATCCTAGCGTATTTATACAGTGTCAAACCCTTTGATAGAATGTGAATTTCAATCTTTAAATATCACAAAAAACACTTCACCATAAAGTATTTAACCTAAAATTTTACAAGTCAAGAGGAATCCCATTAAATAACCTTACACAATCTGTTAATGGATTTTAGGGCATAAATAGACTCATACCCTAGCCATGATCTATGAATACATGGCGTGAAACACTTACATGCAATTTATTCTCCCTACTTCCTACTTTTATATGTAGAACCACTCTAGAACCACTCCAGGCCTCCCCCGAGCATAAAAAACTATGGAAAAAAATTAGACTACATATATCCATTATCTTACATTAGATACCTCTCAAAAAATTATCATCCTCAAGAATACAAAACCAAACTTATAGAGAATATGAAAAGTGGGTCATCATAATAGCCACCCCATGAGATACCTCTCAATGATCTCATCATCATAAGAGATTAACCTACTCACTCAAAGGAAACAAGCGAAAAACCATTAAAAATTAACAATAAACTTCAAAACAATATCTCAAGGAAGATTTATCTCAAACTAGAGTAAATCCACAACAAGAACATAGCATAAATTGTCCCATAACCCACGAAGGCCAGCATCCAAAAGA
Organism: Viscum album; assembly: GCA_963277665.1. Lineage (NCBI taxonomy): Eukaryota > Viridiplantae > Streptophyta > Magnoliopsida > Santalales > Viscaceae > Viscum > Viscum album. The sequence goes on from OY728146.1 coordinate 1,792,749,222, forward strand.
GAACAAGGTTACAAGAGATGAGATAAAAATCAGATAGCTAGGGGTACTGAGGGTGAAACTATAACTAATATTCCCAACTACTCCCATTCATGACACCATACAACCATAAGACATAACCCAAGGGAATAATATGGATATACAACACCTTCTTCTAGAGGTCCTACATTACTACAGTATATTGTAATAAGGTCACATCATTATCAATATTGATCACTCCCCAATTAGTGAAATGAGAGTCATCATGAAGATAATGAAGGATATGAAAATTTTGTAAAATATAATGTATTTATCTCATATATGGGAGAAGTTTTATCCAATGCTCTATGGATCCAACATGAGGAGTCACCATCAAGAACACATAATCTCCAACATCAAACTCCAAAGGCCTCATCCTTTGATTGGTTTAAGATTTATAATGATCATTCGCTGCCTTCACTCTCTCACTAATTACCTAAAAAATCTATTTTATTTTCTATACTAGTTATATCCGAATAATTACTAACTTTCTAACCCTAGTCTAGAACAAAGGATAATTGAAATGTTGGATGTAAAAATATTCAAATGGTTCCATAACAATTTTGTAGTGAAAACTATTATTATAAAAAAACTTGACCAATGAAATATGCCTCATCTACAAACCTCCAAAATCAAGGACATAAGAATGCAACATGTCTTTAATATTCTAGATGTTCTTCTCTATTTGACCATCCGTCCATGGATGAAAAAAACTATTAAGGCATAACTAAGAACCAAAATCATGTTGGTGACCTCTCAACACCTTAGAGGTAAAACAAGGATCCCAATCAGATATCATCATCCTCAAATCATTGTGGAGTCTCACCACCTCTTCTAGATATTTCCTTGAAAAACATCCACTGAACTTGACTTTTGGATCACTATAAAGTGGAATGATTTCTTCAAATGATCTTCTCTCATCCATATAACATTATAGAATCCATAGTCCCGAGGTAAATAATTAATTAATCCCATCAATATTTCTTCCCACTTTCATAGGGGGACATCTAATGGATGGATAAAACCACTTGGAACATTGTTCTTGTTATTCACCTTCTACAGACCAAACACTGATAAACAATCTCAAAAACCGCATGCCTCAACTAAGGATGCCAAAACTAACCTATCAAAGCTTGATAAATATTTATCATGATAGGATGTACTACCAATGTTGATCTATGGAACTCGTAGAGAACCATCTCACACATTGTTGAAAGAACAAAAATCCTTCCCCATAACAACAACTAAAGTTGTACATCCTCATACCAACCATTAGGGGCATCAAAAAAACCAATTGGTCTCTATAGACCTCCATATAAAAATTCTCTAGTTAGGAATCCTCCACCTACTACACTAAAGTTATATCCCTATAATAATTACATCCACTTAAACTGATGAAAGTTTATTTAACAAAGTGATAAGACCTACCTTAGGATCTTATGGTCAGTAAAAACCAGAAATATGCTCACCAATGAGGTAATGTTTCCACAAATTCAATAAAAAAACAATTATCTCCGACTAAAGATAATGGGTGGAATTGTTATAGTCATGGGGATGTAGTTATCAAGACCCATAATAAAAAACTAATCATTGCTTCATCAAAACACAACCTAAGAAAAAGATGTAAAGTGTCCTTAAAAAACCTCAACCTAAATTCTTTCTATTGAAAGAAAATGGCAGGAGCATTAACCAACATCTCCTTCAAGTACTCAAAAGTTGTCTAACACTTTTTAGTCCACATGAATTTCTGATCCTTCCTGGTCAAGGATATCAGGGGACTCAAAAACCTTGATAAATCAATTTTGAACCTCCTATAATATCCTATAAGACCAAGGAAAATATGCACCTATGCCACTATCTTATGGGATTCCAAAGAAATGAACACCTCTATATTAGAAGGATTTGTAGCTACTCCCTGTTGAGACAAAAAAAACCCCATTAAAAATAATTCATAAACTCAGAACTCACTTTAAAAAATTCCCATACAACTTCTCATGATGAAGAACTCCCAAAATAACACATATATGCTTTAAATGTGACTCCTTAGATGGGGACTATAAAAGGATTTGATCGATTAAAACCACCATAAACTTATCCAGGACAACTTTGAACACTATGTTCATCAACCCCATGAACATGGTTATAGCATTTATCAGACTAAATGGAATAAAAATGAACTCCTAATTTGTATGACGACAATGGAAATCAATCTTCTGAATATCCATATTCTTCACTCGCATCTAATGATATCCTAACAAAAAATGGATTTTTGAGAGACAACTTGATCCCTTCATCTGATTTAATAAATCATAAATCCATAGAATAAGATATCATTTCTTCACTCCCACATAGTTCAATAGATGATAATTAATACAAAGAAGAAAACTACCACTGTCCTTCTTCATGAACAAAAGTAGTTCACCCCAAGATGAAACACTGGGATAAATAAAACCTTGATATAGCAGATCACTGAGTTGAACATGCAACTCTCCCAACTAATAAGGCATATTCATATATAGATACATCAAGATAGGAGACATTCCTGACTATAGATCGATCCCAAACTCAATCTCCCATCGAGGGGGTAACGCTACAACCTCCTCTTTAAAGTCATCATGGTACTCTTCTATGACCCTAGGAAACACTAAGTACTGAACATCCAATGATCTCAGTATCATCTCATCCATAAAAGAAGATAAGGATGGAACACACCTCTGATCCATATAAGGGTATCTCTAACTAGCGATCACCACTAGCTCTCCATAATAAAACTTGTCTTTTAAAGCAATCCATGATATCATAAACCAAATACAACCAATACATAACAAAGATGATGTCATATAACTATATCTACAAACAAATTAAATCTCCCCAATATCGATGCTACCCTAGAACTATCTCACAATCTCTACATACTTCATTAAAGTTAAATAAAAATCTAACTAACATAGACAACCGAAAAGGCACTAGAATCCTCTCTAACTCATGTCTCAAAACATGGATGATTTTAGGTGATATAAAGAATTGTGTCAATCCTGAATAAAATAATGAATGAACCCATGTAGAAGGAAAGTAAATGGTACCTTGAATGATTTCTAGATCACCTGGAATAATAAATTATAAAGCATGAATCTAGCCATAACCTACTCTAAGGCCTCTCTAGACTTGCTGACGACTACCACCAATGTCGCTCTCTACTCTCCAGGGATGAGAAGAATACCAGGGTTCTACTCTACCTAACCAACCTCCTCTCAACTGAACCCAAACTAGAGAACCCTTATCTTACTTCCTCATATAAAAACGATTGAATATAGAAACCTGAAATGGATAACCAAGAACATACTGATAATTAAGAAATTTCGGGCACTATATCTACTGATTACCACAACCTTGAGAAAAAAACAAACATCTAATCCCTTGGTAAAGTTTTGAGAGCCTCTTTCCTTGTAGAAATGATATTATGGGGGTTGGGACCTACCCTTGACTAATTGAAATAATTTTTTTCTAACAATTGGGAACCCCATACCATAGTTCTACTTCATGAGGAATCTTTATGACTCCCCTCTCATGAAAATCCTATTTTTTTCAATATCATCTCAATACCCTATACTCTCGTAGAACCTTAGGATATATCTTCAGCATAAACAGGGTAACATTGAACTATATCTTTTGATTAAAATCCTCCTAAAAATGAATTTTCCTAGACTCCTCATCTAGAAATAGGTCTGAAGAATATCATAGAAGGGTCCTGAAATAGATACCAAACTCTCACATGATAAAACTACCATGTTGAAGGAAAATTAGTGACTAGATATTAGCCACCATTATGGTATAAAAAAGGAACATTTCTCAAAACTAGTCCAAGAACCTCTCCCATGAGACAACCAACTAATTTTGATCATCAAGGAACTACCTCACTATTACACATAACATCGTCACATCCAATGAATATCGTCACTCCTTCAAAGAATTGATCATACTAAAAGATATCTCAACCTCCTCCAACAAGTCTTCTATGTCTGAATTGGAAACATATCCCTCATAATTCTATAGACTCTAGCACTGAAACTCTTAGAGAGTCCTCCTCCAAGTGTTGTTGTTATTGAACTCAATTATATGACGCTCTACTGAAACATCCTACTAAACAACTTTGGCGTGAACCTAGAGAGAACATAATCCTATATCCATTACAACAAAAAGAACAAACTATTACAGCTCCTAAACCTATAATGTGGAATATTTAAAATTAATTAATTATTTAACTTATTATCTTGTTAAGATTTTGACATGTCTCGTAGTCTACCCATTTCAAACACAGGCATAAGAAGAATAATGTCTGATCCTTTCCTAGGTCTCTACCCAATTGAAAACATGCAATTTAATATAGTACTATATCAATTGAAAAGAATACTATAAGTATCAAAAATGTAAAGACAACAGTGAGAAAGAATCTCAAACAACCCTAACAAAACCATGAGCATGTAATATCCAACCCCATCTTCAACCTACTCTGGATAAACTAAAAATAGTTTATATATACATAGGGTGATCATAAAGTATACTTATTACGATCCTCCCTAGAGCCTGTCATGAACAATATAATGAAGTCATACTAAAACAATGAACAATAGTGAAACTAACTCATCACCTAAACATGTATACTCAGTTACCAATCTCACCATAGATAACTCTCACCAAGTATCACATATAAGAGATCATATAATATAATAATTAAACATCAAGGTTCCCTCGCTCCCTCTTCCCCACTATTTTTCCACTCTTCCCCAACGTCGCACGTCTTAAACCATCCATCTCCAAAATAATCCATCCTGAAGACACCTTGGCAAGGCATCATAACATAAACCTTTTGAATCACATAATTACATCATATCATAAACATATATGTATATAGTAACTAAGTAGTTTATGGGATCTACCACATTTCATATGACATATATCATACATCAGGTATTATACCAAAATATATTACATCCCATACAGTGAGTAAGTAACTGAAGCCATCGTAGCCAATACACATCATAACTATAATAAACCTTTGGATTATATATATGGAGATACATGTGTGTGAAATATCCACAATCCTTTATATCCCTCTACACACATATATGGGTGAACTAATCATTGTTCATACTAGAACAAGTAACTACTAAAATAAGAGAGTTGATCAAGAGGGGGTCGACAACCATCCATCCTCCCATTAGGATGTTTGAGAAAACACCCTCCAAGAGTCCATTAGGTGTCAGTCACCCTAACCAACATGGGTGTGGTAGTGTATGACATCATAGAATGTACAAGATATAATATAGCACAAAACAATACTATGGTCATCACCAACTCAATAGCATATACTTTCACTCGGACTCCCAGATACCACTACTAAGACTAGATATCCTATAAGTCCATAAGCATTTAAAAGAGTTACATTAATTAGTTTTTTTCCTTTTCATCATTTCCTTTTGGTAGTTAATTCATTATCGATTAATTAACCATTAACATTGTTTTGATAAATATTCATTAATCATAAAAGTAAAGTCCATGGCCTCCATACATAACCCAAACTGAGTCCATTGTTTCTTAAGTGTAACATCTTTTTAGCATTTTCATTCCATCAACACAAACCTCATGGGTTAAGAATTTTTTATTCATTATTAAAATCATTCCATAATATAGGTACTATAAGAGAACCATCACAAACTACCACCATGATGATACATGCAACCAAGAACATCCATCTACCTCAAGAAGTGGTGAATGAATTGAAGATAAAACAAACAACCCGTCCACCAGCCATTAAAAAGATTTTTAAGTGAGAATCCAAGCTCTTAGAATCACATCAATGGGTAATTCTGACTTCAACATATTTCATTATCTCTGGTCCCATCCTCGGAACCCACATGAATATCCTGATGCATCTCTCTATCATAGGAGTTAACTACTTCCACATCATTTGGGCCTCCCCACCCATATATCACATCAACCATCCCTGGCTCAGTCATACTAGGCTTATATCACATCTGAACCTCCCCACCCCATATCACGTCAAATAACAAATCTTATATCCATATCAAATCTAAAATTCAACAAGAAAAAAACAATTAATAAGTAAATTAAGGCCCTAAACAAGTCATCCCTCTTCCAAACATAAATGATCTCTCATGGATCTAAACACAAGGCACTCATTATTCTCAAGAAAATAGGAAACTCGTCCCTAAAAATTATCTTTATCTTATAACTGGTTCTTATTCCATCTTGAATTAACTGATTAATTATTCAAAGGATCTAATAAAGAAAAATAAAAGGCATCAAGATAGAACAAGCTATCAAAATCTAAATAAGATTGTACCATTAAGACCATTCTCATTATAATCCATTTTATTATTATGATCAACATGAATTATCATTATTCACATTGTTTATTAGTTTCATTAGAAAAAGGATGATCATGATTAATTAACCATGAATATTGCATCAATTTTATTATCATAAAATTATAAGAAACAATAGATTCAAACATGCCTCTTATTTTATTCTTAAGCTAATTAATCAATTAATTAATGCTTTACTTTCTTTTCCATTTTCCATCAAGAACAACATATTAATACATAGAATAAAAAACATGATAATAATAATATGATACATAGCACAATATCCAGAAAAAATTGGAAACTTTTTGTACTGTATAAATCATCAACAAGTGATCACTACAACCCATTTCTTTGTTAATCCAGTAAAATCATTATTAGGTTAATTTCACTGTTATCATAAGGTATAAACCATGATAATTTTATGACATCAAGTAAATAAAATAAAAGAATCAAAAAATCACATAACTCAAAGGAATCAGTGTTCTTTTCATCAGAATAGGACAATGTTTCAAATTCATATCACCTCTCTTGTAAGACTTTACATACCTCCAAGGAAGTCGCAGCACAATCGCCCTAACAAAAAACCAAGAAAAACTCTTTTAGAATCATGAAGATGATCCTCTATTGTATAAAAAGAAGAAAAGAGAGAAAATATATTGAATAACCATGCGAAAAAATGTATAACATACCTCGGATCACCATGGATTGAAGTGGGAAGGCTGATAATCAACACCTGTTGAAGGGATTCCAAAGCACCGGAACAAAGAGTCATTGGATCACCTTGATGTTGGAAGAGCCATAGGGTTTGAGAAAAACCTGAAGAACTATAGCCTTTATAGGCATTCTGTATAATGTATTTACACATTATGAAACCCTCTCACATCATATAAATGTCGGGCTTCATGTCTTTCCAAAAAATGTGCACCTTGAAGCATTTAACCTTTAATTTCTACTCGTCGTGAGGCATCCCATGAAATATCCTTACACAAGCCATGAATGGATTTTAGGATATTAATGGGTTCTTACATAAGATATGAACATATAATACATTACTTGAAACACTTACACACCATGTATTCTCGTTGATTCTAGATTTTACAAACCAAACACCTCAAGACCTACTCTAGGCCTCCTCTGAGCACCACGAGATTTGAAAACAAGAAAAGAGTCAGACTAAAAATATATGATCCCTTACACCATTTGATATTTTATATAATGACTGAAAATTAATATTTAATTATATCATAAACCCCCTTTTAATGGGTAAGGAGGAACCCAACAAGAAATCAAAGTTGTAGAGGAATTAATTATTCCCCAACAGTCCATAATCCATCAACAACCAGATTAATACAACAAAGAAAAGACCCTCCCCAACATAAAAAATCATTAATTCCAACTTCCACCTTCTCATCGCTACTCATAAAGTTCTCTCATGAAATTTCATGGGCTTGGTACTGATGAAAACAATTAATTACCTCTCAAACATCCAAATCTGAATATTAATGATCTTGTGAAAAATTCAATTTTTGAACCCCATATGAATCAAATCCTTGAAGAAGGTATGATTTCAAAGGCCCTAGAACACAGGATGCAGGTAACAACATCACTGATCACTTTCACAGTAGTAAAACACCACAAAAGACATTCACCAAGACAAAAAGTAAATCAAATATAATATCGTTAATGAAAATGAATGCGTCCCAGACACCAGAACCATCATCGGAAGACAGCCTCACTATAATGAACCCCCACACTAATCTGTGAAGGCTGAAAACAAGGCCACTCCAACAATGTTGATGTGAAAAATCCTCATATCCCATCGCTTCCACCAAAGCCACTCATGGAGACCACATAAACCATCCAAAACACCCACTCTATCAGAGCACACCATCGTAGAAGATCGGAATGACCACCCTCACCATGGATCACCTTGAACATGGCCCTTTATCTATGGATGAATGGACCAACCAAAACCACAAAATTTCAACCTTCCTTCACTACTGAAGCACAACCACCCCGCAATGCCAGATCCGATCCACAGAAGAACCTTCACCACCCTTATACTTCACCGTGGAAGACAAACACCCCACGTATTGCTAGACCCAAACCACAAACGAAACTTATCACCTATGAGAAAATTTTTAGTAGAATAAATGAACCCTTCCACATCACTAAACCCAAACCATGAACAAACCTAGCCACCACCCGAAAACTCATCGTGGAAGAACGTACCCTACTACCCTAATAGAACCGAGCCATGGATGAACCTCACCACTGCCTGAGACCTCATCATGGTAGATCTCACCCCACCACTGAAGAGTGAACCCCATGTCTCTAGATATGATGCCATAAGAAACAACGTAGATAGAGACCCATGCCACCGGATCCATTCCAAAATAGTGAAAACACGTCTCCACATGAGACCACTATGTTGAAAACTTACAAGGGGAGTTCCAAGAAATAAATGTGGCCCGCAGAAGATGAAGGAATAGAAGATGGTTAAAGGGGAAACCCTACACCCATTTTTCCCCTTATGGGATCATTTTCCCCTATTCTCTTAGATTTATCCATTTATATAATGAATATTATTTCATAATGATATTTTATGTTTCATTTCATGTTAATATTTAATTTTATTACAATTGAACAGATACCAAAGTTGTAAAGATTTTATGTTATAGTATCATTGATTATCATGATTTTTTATGATTCTGATTCTGATGATGAGATATTATGATATGCCTCTCATGAAACTCATGAATTTTATTCTCCTCTTGTTATGTCATGAGAATACATGTTTTCCCTTCATTTTACTCTCTTTATTTAATCAAGAGTTCAAAAGAATTTTTTTAATAAAAATCATCTTTATTTATCTCTTTGGTTGAAAACTCATTTTTCTTCTAAAACCATGTTTTCTAAAAGTGTTTTCAAAATTTTTTTTTAACATTATAAAAAAATTATTAATGAAATTTTTAACCAGGTTTGACCTTTTTTACAAATTTTTTTGAAATAAATATTCATGTCATTTTCCAAAAAATGCATGTTTGGATTTTACTATAAATGTGGATTGAATCATCATTTTAACATGTATAGAATGAATGTAATTATCCACCCTTATGACCAATCATTACTTTGAATATTACTTTATAATCTTCAAAGGTTATTTTCAAATAAAAGAATTTTGAAAAAAATTTATGTTTTAAAATGTGTGATTTCAAAGTGTAAAGGATATTTTACTCAAGAAATATTTTAAATGATAGTTCAAAATAATTTTAGATCTAAGATGTCATCTGTTGATGTTACCTATGCCTTACTGGGGATATTATCCAATGATATCATCCTTATTATTTCTTTGAATAGTTTCTTTTAATGATGGAATGATGTTTATAAAACCTATTTCTCTTCCAAATATAATACCATGATGAAATAATTTTGTAACCAACTCCTTTTCATGGGCTATACTATGATGAAATAATGAAATGATTATGAAAACTATATTTTTTTCCACCATTTATGAGGTGATGAAATGTTTATGAAACCTAATTCATTTTATGGGTTGTGATATTATGAATGTTTTATGATATTATGACATGTATATGTATGATTTTCATTATGTGATAGGTTGCACTAATATCTCCCTCCAATGCATTAGGTTAAGATTTATATATCATGAGATCGATAGAACTATAATGGATAGTGAACCTAATTCATTAAAGAAATTTTTTCAATTTGATGGCATGGGAGTGAACCTAAATTACTATGATAGTTTGGGGTGTGAACCCATTCCACTGCAATAGCCTTAGAAGTGATCCTTGACTATTAGGGAAATGATTTTCTATGCTTATGTGTATGCCACAATTCTAGGTCTTATTTCAATTTTATGCGCCCATGGATCATGTACTTTGAATTACGTATGATTCAAGTCTTATGAACTATCAATTTGTATGTCATGACTCAAGAATTTGTTCTTTGATATACAAGGTATGGATTTCATAGGTTATTATCATGTTCTCATACCCTTATGCTCATGTTATGCTTATGCATATCCCTTGTTTACCTGTACTGGGGATCTGATCTCACGTTATCTTATGTTTCAAATTTTTTGTTGGGAATAAATTTGTTATTTATGATATGTTTAAGAATGGTCCCCATAATGAAGAATATTGTGGGATATGATGTAGTTCAAATATGAACCATTTGTTTATGTTTCCATGTTTTCAAACGAACTATACCTTTACGATCTTCAGGCATGTGTTGGTATAATGTAATTAATGTTCATCTTAAAAATGTAATATCTATATATGAAAATCTTGGGTAAGTTTAATTGTGTTACCTAAAGGTTTAACACATTAAAACCTTCACAGAAGACCACTTTTCCCCTTGTTCTCTAAATCTAGGTTTAAATACCCCATACTAAAAGATGAATTAGGGAAATACTCACCCAAGTTATTCCAAGAGGCCTCTCTATTATGGGGAACCCTCATCCACACCTTCTCACCAAGGAAAAATTATCCATGTAATAACACTAAAGTGACATTTTTTCCACCACGACACTAGGGAGAGAAATTATCAAGGACCCCTACATTATGATGGCACCATTCCCCTTTCCTCTACATTAGTACCCCATTCACCCTAGTCCTCAACTCCATTGGCTCTACTATGGTGCCTCATTTTACCTTGGCCTATACTAAGGCACCCCATTTTCCTTCATCCTCCAATATGGTGAAACTTCTCCCTAGAGTCTTTTTGAGTGATAGTTTACCCTAACCCATCACAAGGGAGACCGATGGAAGCCCAGATTTTCAGAAAATAATTGACTAATATTCATTGAAAATTCCTCCTTATTTAATTCAATTATTAGGTAAAATAATCGTTTTTATTTACTTTTTTAATTTTGATCTTAATTATTTAATGGATTTAATATGAATTTTTAATGGAATAGTTAATCATTTGAATTAAATTGTGAGACATACATAGATTGAAATTGAATTTGAATTTTAAAATTGAATTTAAAGTATTAAAAAATCAAATCTGAAATTGGGAATTCAATTTGGAATTTAACTTTTAAATGATTTTATTTTTATCTTTCATTATTATAAACGTTTTTTTGAATTAAAATAAATCTACAAATTATTTTAAAATTTAAATTGGAAATGTTTTATTTTGATCATGAAAAAGGAAATTTTGATTATTTTATTTAATTATGAGATATTTATTATTTAATTGATTAATTTGATGAATTTGAAATTATTTGTTAAAGGGTGAAGTTTTTATTTGAAATTTTTTATCATTTTTGAATTTAATCATGCACTAATAAGAATAATTTGTGTTGTTATTGTCACTCAAATTTTGGCCAATTCATAAATTGACTATTACTTTTATTCTTGTAGTCGATTTAGACACCAAAAAACAACAAAGGGGTGGATCTATTGCACCAAAAAACCAAATAATTGTGACTATTCTAGCAACAACATCTAAAAATTTAGAAGTGAACATGCCTATTTTGGAACAACTACATGAGACACCATAGATAAATTTCTGGCAAAGTCATGCATCTTCCACAGAGAAAAAATAAAAATCCAGGCCTCTTCTTCTGGTCAATCATCCCAATTGATTGAGCCACACTCTTATGCCAATATAAATCTAAAACTAAAGCTCATGAGGGGGATGAAAAGGAACCAAACACTGATGTAGACCTATTTTGTGCAGAATATTTTTAAACCCCCAAGCTGACATCTTAGAAGAATACAGCTACAGACCAACCATGAAGAAACTTTTGGTGCTACACCTAATTTATAAGGGAAAACCAAATGTGGCATAACCCTGACTGAGAATCCACTAACAAATCATTCTCACTAATAACCTAAATGAGTTGTTTCTAAAGAAACTGAAATCTTCAATCAACTAGAGATCCCAATTAAGTCCAATGGAAGCTCACAAGAATTCGATTTGGAAGTGTTGTCTATCACCATGTGAGTGAGAACCAAATAATTAGTCATACCTAACTAGAAAATCCTAATTGAATTATGCATATCAAGAATATTGGAGACTTCCTAACTCCGCACTACTGAAGGAACACCTGCATTGTTGTGACACTCTAGCCGCTATTCTTTATGCTGGATATGAGGAATCTATTGCTCGCCTATTTGTTTTAATTGATTGTTGTGTGTATTTTCTCTACAGATTCCAAGACCAGTGGGGCTGAGGTATTTTCCCCAAGAACTGGTTAGAGGTTCACTACTAAAAAAATCTATATGACTAATAAAATACTTGAATGAGGAAAATCAATACCACCATCTATATTCTAGTTCTCATCAATTCGAATGATTCTCATTGATAGTCAAGATCGAAGGAAGAACTGCTTACTATCTAAATTGGAAGTGTTGAAAAAAGATGAAGGATGGCCAAATTTTACATACTCAATCAGTTTTGTATCTGATTTTGGATAATAACCAAAATCACTACATCTCCAAATTTGAAAATATATGAATGCTCACTCTACCTATAACCACCATTTGAGAAGACTGTGGTGCCCCAAAAAATCACAAAATGAGGAAATTAATTTCTAAATATGGATTCTCATGTTCAAAGTAAAATTTCCACTCATTCCTATGGTTTGGAAAAATCATGAAAGAAGATGATCCTTGTGATTCTTGTCCATATGGTGTCCATGTGTAGTTGAGATCTTACTCAGTACTTAGTGAGAAATTTTGAGGGATGTTGCATGATGTTGGAAGAGTTCAACTATTCTCATAGGGACTTCACCTTATGAGAGCCTTAAGAAACCCCATGTGGAAATCACCACCTATGAGTATTTTTTACAACTATTTTTTATTTATTATTTTTATTAATAAAAGGCTTTTTTTCCTTTTTTTGCGGGGGGGGGGGTATGTGGAACTCTTATTCTCAAAGTTTGTTTCATCACATGATACTATAGTTGTTTCATTTATTTTATTTATTTATTCTCAGAATAACTCATATGATGACACAATAAGCGAATGATGGTAAATATGATGAGATCTCTCCCACTCATGTGATGAATTTTGGTTCTCAATAAAAAATGATTATTTATTTAGTTACCAAGATGTGTTTTGATTCTTATAATTTAGGAGATTCTTTTTTTATATTCACATTTAAATATTTTTTACCTTCTTTAACTAATTTTACACATTGGATGTCTGGAAACTCCTTAATTACATATGATAGTTAACAGTCAGATGTCTCAAGAGTGATTGGTGGTATCAAATCACTCAGCTAGGTGAATATAGAGAATATAGTGATTATTGAATTTTGTTTGTTCTAATATGAATTTTCTATGAGAGTTTAATTAGGAATATTTCTTTTCATTACAGAATGATAGGGAAGTGAAATTTAATAATGATTCTTGGGAAAGTAGAGAAAACCAAGGTTATACCACATTTTTTGAAACAATAAATTTAAAATTAATCAATTATATCTATTTTTTCAAAAAAAATTCAAACCCATTAAACATGATTTAAATATGTCCATATAAATGACTTCTCTCGAGACAACTTAAGTCCCAATTTACTACATTTTTCTTGGGTTCTAAATATTTATTTCCAAGAATCTCGTGATAGGCACACATCAAAACCAATTTCATTGGTGGGGAAACCTTTGCTTTTATTTTAATAATGTTTAAATTGACTATAAATGACTAGATCCTATTCTTCCAACCTCATGGGTTTTAATCTTGAGGTTGATATAATTTTACTCTATAACAACCATGCTCTTTATTACACACTAAAACATGATTTATTACATAAACTTCACTTGATAAAACATTTAAGATCAAGAAGTCTAGTGTTTTGGGGCTTAGTAACATTACATAACAACTTAAAACAGAAAACACTACATTTTATTTAAAACTTCCTTTACATGACCACTACATTCTCTCGTACTTAGAATTGAACGTGATAACCTGAGGACATACATAAGAAAGGAGTGACCTATAAATCCCAGTAAGGTAGTAAACAATACATAACATGAAAAATAAAATACATGTTAGGAAGTATAAATATAAATGGGGAATAAAAGAACATGAACATAAAGTCCCGATATAGTATGATTATCATAACATGGAAATGTGACAATAACACTTAACGTAGAATTAGCATGAGCCATGGATCATTGCACATTGAGCATGAGTAAACCCTCATTGCACCTGAAGAACGAGTAAATCTTCATTTCACATGAATTATCATGAGTAAACACCCATTTCACATGAAGTACAATGATACTATACTTTACCCAATGCATTGGAGTGCTATTAGGGAACACCCTTCTTAAACATTTCATTTCCTGCATAATTGTGCCCCATGGATCATACAACATGGAATCAATAATAATCATTAATTCCATGGTAAAGGGTTGTGTAATATATACATGAAGATTTATAATCAATAAGTAAATTTGCATAAATTTGAATACCCCTGATAGAGAAATGGGCATGGTATTTACAACACAATGATATTATCTTGGAAAATCCGTGCAATTTCGGCAGTGTAACGGCGTGACGTAAGAATCCATAAAAAATTTTGATGATAGATAAATGGGTGTATCGCCATTTTTAAACAAAATTGAATGTAAGGGGGTCATATAGATACATTTCCCAACATATGTAATGGAATTTAGACTCATAATACAAAATAATTTCTTGAATGTAAATGAGGGGAGGGAAATTCCTTACGAAATTTCTCCATAGTAACGGGTGTACATGGAAGGAATTAATGAGAGATAAAGGGGTATCCCATCATTAAAATATTAATAGGGCATTATAGGGGAAGTGAAAAATCATACCCCAACATTTATAATTGAAAATCAAAGTACATAAAGATATTAACAAACTTGGCTAAAATGAGGAAGGATGGAATCTCTTACTTGGAAGTGTGATCCCAAAGGCCTGGGAGGGGATTGAGAGAGGCTTCTTGGGATCTTGGGGTGCTTTCGGAGGATTCTTAATATGGTATGGTATAAGTTGGACAAACTTCAAATTCTTTGAGTGAAGAGGAAGTGGGATCTTGGGTGGGTTAATATAGGAAATGAGAGGGAATTCTTTATTATTTAGGTTTGGGACACCACACATTAAACTAATAAAAACCATATACCAGCCCAAGGTTTTTGCGTATTATTTTTTCCAAAGGGGAATAGAAAAAACTATTTTATATGTCCAATGTCCTAACATCTTAAAATAATAGGGTTGCTTATGTGGAGATGAGTCACACTCTCAAGGAAATCAATTTAAAAATCTAAAATGTTTTATAAGTTTTGAAAGGTCCACTAAAGCATTGTAAAATAAATAAAACAACCCCAAAATAAAATTATTTTAAGGTAAAAACATCTATTGGCCGAAGATAATTTTTATAGTATTTTATTACATCGCTATTGGGTCATTATGATTTCATAAAACACATTATATATTTAAACGGTATTTAATTTTTACCCAAAAATTTTACTGTCTCAGGAAATTATAAAAAATTCACCGTTGGATAATATTGATGGAATGATTCCAAAAAATAATATTCATTTTATATATATAATTTTCTAAATATGTGAATTTTTACTTTTAAAATAAAATCTGACATTTATCAAAAATTCATGGGTTTTTGACAAAAACGGCTTTCAAACTTTAATAAATATTAAAATTGTATTCATAAAAATTATAAAATAATTTATATTTTATAAAAATTAATTTATTAATAATGATATTTTATTAAAATATTATTTAATTAAAAAATCCATTAATTTATCAAAATAGATTCCTTAGTTTAATATTAACTAAAAATACTTTTTTTTCTTTAAAAACTATTTACAATGTAACAATAATAAAATGAATGTATATTCTTTATTATATAAAAAAATAATGCACATAATCATAGTGTTAAGGTCTTGTTACATAACCCTTTATAACACTAGCATAAGACCTCAAGGTAAGGTGTGTGATGGTGACAGACTCTTGGGGTAGCTCAGATAACATCATTTGGGTGGTAATCTCTATCAACTCCTACTTCTCTCGTAAGCAGTTCTGTTCGAGCTTAATATGTTGAAGCTCGGATTGGGATTGGTCAAGATTGAATCCCAATGACTCCACCTCCTTTCCGAGCTCCGAAAAATGGGCTTCAAATGGGGAAAGTCTTCTGGATGAGGCCATCACTTCCTTTGTTTGAGTAAATTGGAATTGTTAAAGCCCTATATTTATACTAATCATGTGATCATTGTTCAATGGCTATATTAGCAATGGGCACAATTCATAATAGTAATTTAAAATATAGAAAAATAAAACAAAATAATTTCATATTTTATATAACCATTTTACATAATAATAAATTTAATTATATCTAGAATAATTTTCATTAATGAAAGTTTGGATCGTTACATACTCTCTAGACTTCAAACTCTAAAAAACAATGAACAAGAGCAAAGAGATCGTTTCACAATTCCATTATCTAACTTCCATTTCTTGTTTTCTTCTTCCATAAGAGTTACCTTAGGAAGTTAAAAAAATGAAGGTAATCTTGCTCAGGTGAATAAGAATTTGGGGTAAATATACAAACACAATTTCTACATTAATAACCAAAAATTTAAATTAAATGATCAATATGACTATGAACTTGAAACTAGAATGATAACAATTTTGCCTGAATTTCATGGATTATTAACTGAATATCCCAACATAAATTTGAGAGAATTTAAATAATTATGTAATTGATTTAGAACCATAGGATTCCCTGATGCTCAAATCATCTAGAAATATTTCTTATTCTCTCTTAAAGGGGCATCCAAGGAGTGTCTCTATAATCTTCAACCTGCAGAAGCTACCTCATGGGAAAAAACTAAAATGGTCTTTCCTCTAAAAAATCTTCCCACATTCAAGGAGTGCTAAACTAATAAAGGATTTCAATATAATAAAAAACCAACTGGATAATATCTCTATGAGTTTTGGTGAATGTTCATGAAATTGACTTCATCCTACCTACACCATACCTATAAAGAAAATCACTTCATAGAATTATTTTACCAAGGATTTATGGAAAATGGCCAAAACCTACTAGATTCATATTCAAGAGGAGAATTGATTGATAATTAACTAGTTTTAGTTAGATAATTGATTTCGAGAACATTCCAAAATTCCCAATAGTTTGGTACGAGGACTGCAACTAGAGGAGTGCATGAAGTAAAAAATTTCCTACTCACCTTTACTATAAAATAAAATTAAATTACTTAAATATCTTGTGATAAAGATTATTGTAAACAAAGATAATGATTCATCACCCACTACCAACCATGAGTATTCCAACCTTTCTATTCACATGATCATTTCACTGATGGATTCTCTTAAGTACAATGGATGGCAATCTTTGTTTCTATGTTCGAGAAGAAATTATAGAATCAATAGATTGGAAATCAAGGATTTATATTTTTTATACTGATTAATTTGGATATGGGATCCAATACACTAAAATTTTACCATTAAATAGACTCCACATATGGAATCCCATATTTTTGTTACATGAACTTTTCATTACATTGTACAAAATAGAGGATCTTCTTAATGTTTAGATTCTTGGAAAATAGGGTATACAATTAATGAAGACATAAAACATTCTTCTAATTCACTTTAAAGGATTAATAATAGGTTCATACTAAGTATAATTACTACATCTCATCACATGGGGATATTAATTAAAGGAAAGGGAGAGCATAAGGCCTAATAAGGGAAAGCAATGAAAACAATTTACATGTGATCATGAGAATTATCAATAAGAACTTGAGGAATATCATAAAGGAATGAACAAGATCCATATAAAAATAATAAGAACATGAATAATAACTTAGATATAAATCTAAAACATTTAAATGATATGTTCATAAACATATCTCCAAGGATTTTTACTAAGGTGTCATAAAAATTACAAAGATTATTCACCAAGGTATCGAAAAACTTGTCATCTCTAGAGATTAAAATCTTCACCCAATGAATTGGAGTTCTATAAAGGAACACCCTTAATATGTAATAATTAATTTAATCCACATATATAATAAAACAACATTTCATAAATAACCCTTGTAGAATAAAATAAATGGGTTTCATATAAAAATCCTGGCATTTTAAAAATAAGTACTTAAAAACTAGATCTTTATGTCATTACTAACCAAAGAAAAATGAAGGTGGGTTTCATGTATGTTAATACCAGAATAAAAAAGATAATTTTTAAATATAGTGTAATACCTATGTAAAATAAATAGGTTTGGGTATTCACAAAATAAAATAAGATAATTTCTTGAGAAAAAGAGAGAAATTTTGAGAAGAAAATCTGACAGCATAACGGGTATGAAACATGGTTTTAGAAAATATTAAAAAATGGGGAAAAGTTATCCCCTTAATATAATACTATTAATTAAATAAAGTGTTATAATAAAATGAAGAAAATAAAATATCACGGAAATTTTAAATACATACCACATACAAAAGAAAATTGATAGGAAAAGAGAAGTTGAGATTTCCCTTACCTTGAAGAGTGTTCCTAAAATTCAATGATTTGGACCTTGGGGGATTTAGGACACATTGGGAGGAATAAATGGGAGGTTAAACAGTCATATATTTGTGTAGGATGAATTTTTAATGAAATATAATGGAAAATGGGTTGTTGTATATAGCAAAAGAAGAGGTTTTTTATTAATTTCATTGGACACCTATATAGTGGTAAATTCAAAACCATGCACTTGATAATGGTATTTGCCCATGGTATGGCCACTTGGGACACATATTATGATATTTCAATCTAAAGTATTCAACCAAAATTTTATATTAATTATTACATCATTATGATGTCATTAAACATACCAAAAAACTCAAAACTGTATTTTTACTATTCACTGAAAAACAAAATATTTTAGAAAATTCTTATAAATTTTCCCTAATATAATTTCATCATTATAATTTTAAAAATTATTTTTATTTTATAATAATAATTCTATAAGTATGAGAAATTTTACTTTGAAATATAAAAAACTTTATTTACTAAAAATAATGGATAGAAAATACATACTAAAATGAATAGTAAAATTTGATGAAAATAAAATTATTTTATAATTTAAATATAAATAAGAGTGTTTTAATCAAACTATTTCATTAAAATAAAAAATATTAATAATATATTAATTTATTATAACAATTATATCCTTTCTGAAAAGTATAATTTCTGTCTTAAAATTCAATTAATCAAATTTGTTGTATTTTTAAGAAAAACTAAACTCAAAACGAAATTGATATAATGGTAATTTTATTTATAAAAATAGATTATACATTAAGTACCTAATTCCTTGACATATAAACCCTTGTAATACCCCTAATATGAACTAATTTTGAGGTGTGAAATGTTTATTGACTCATGGGATGAATCGTCGAACATCGCCCGAGTGGTAATTATTAATAACTTGAAATTCTCTTATAGGTAATTTTGTTTATTATTAACATGTTGAAACTAGTATTTGTCTTGTTCAAGAGAGAAACCTAGTTATTCAACCTCCTTCCCAAACATTGATGAATGGGTTTTTTATGACATGACTCTACTTGATGAGGCCATCAACTCTTATTTCTACATTAATTAAACATTATCATTTCAATTTATAATGCTAATTATAATGATAAAATTATTATTAAGAGTATTGTTTCCAATAGTCATATTGACCCACAGTCATAATTGACCAATGGTCATATAAGGGTTGAGACCCAAAGGCCACATTTCAATTACACTCACTTCATTATTAAAGGGATATATTTTTTTAGTAAAAAATAATATAATAGACATTTTTAGTATACAAATATCATTCAAAAAGTTTGGGTCATTACATTCTTCCCCCTTAAGAAATTGTGTCCCCAAAATTTCAACTCATTCCCTCAGTCAAGAAAAGTTGAGGGTGCTTTTTCCTTTTTTTTCCACTTGTTCCCACATGGATTCTTCATATTTTTTGTTCCTCTGAAACACATTAATGAGGTGGATAGTATTTTTTCATATATCTTTATCTCTACGGTCCATGATCTTTACTATCTAATCCTTATAATAGAGGTCATGTTTCAGTTGTACCACATCAGGATTCAGTGCATGTGATGGGTCAGGTATGTACTTTCTCAAGAGATATATGTAGAAGATTTCATGAACTTGAGATAGATTTCAAGGAAGTTCAAGTTGATAGGCCACTACTCCTATGTGATCAAGGATTTCATAGGGGTCAATGTACTTATGGATAAGCTTCCCTTTCTTCCCAAATAATATGAATCCCTTCCAAGGTGAAATTCAAAGGATGAATTTGTCTCCAACATAAATCTCCAAGTCCCTTCAATGGTTTTCAGCATAGATCTTCTGTAGACTCTGATAAGCCTTTATGTGTTGTTGGATGGAATGAACCTTTTTTCTCATCTATTACATAAGATCAGGTCAAAGAGGATTTCTTTCACAATCTTCATCCCAACAAGTAGAAGTTCAGCATCGCTTACCATATAGAGTTTCATGGGGTGCCATTTTAATACTGAAATGGAAGCTGTTGTTGTATGAGAACTCAATTAATGGGAGATTTTGATCTTGTCCACCTTTAAATTTAATTGATCATGTTCTCATCATGTCCTCAAGTGTCTCAATAGTCCTTTCATATTGGCCATAAGTTTAGGGGTGATAGGTCATAATGAAATTCAATTCGGTAGTTAGATCATGTTGAATACTTATCTATATTGTTTATGTGAACCTTGGATCACAATTAGAATTGATAGAAAGTGGAACTACATGCATCATTACCACATCATTCATGTAAATCCTAGAAAGTTGATCAATGGAGAAATCTTCCTGAATAGAGATAAAATGGGTAGTCTTATTGAGATGGTCCACTATAACACATATCGCGTTGTTTCCTTTGGATGTTTTTGGGAGACCAGGGACAAATTCCATAGTGATATTGCCCCATTTCTATGCTGGTATGGGTAGTGGTTGTAATATTCCTTTAGGAAGTTGTCACATTGACTTCACTTTTTGACACACTAGGAATCTTATAGTGTAGTTGGTAATCTTTTTTTCATGTTATCCCACCAATAATGACCACAAATGTCCCTATACATTTTAGTGCTTCCATGATATATATATAAAGTAGATCTATGAGCTTCATCCATCACCTACTTCTTTATTTCCAAAACATATGGAACACATATCCGTGTATGACATTTTAGTACACCTTCTTAATCAATATTGAAATCAGTAAACTTCTTATTATTCACATCCTCTATCTTTTTCTATAGTAAATGATCTTCTCTTTGATATTTCTTTATCTTCTCTAGTAATGACGGTTGATAAATCATTTGGGATAAGGTTAATGATATCCCTTCCCTTATGATTCACATGTCCAGTTTTACTAAGTCTTTGATCAAATGATCTCCTATAATCCTCATCATTACTAGAATAATATGGACTTTCATACTTAATTTATCAATGAATTTGTTTTATCTTCTGGGATGATAATGAATTAAACACTCATAGTATTTTAAAACATCTAACTATATCCTCTGTTTCATGTTCAATTCCTTTTGTGTGAAAATATAATTTAAACTTTGGTAGTCTATGTATATATCACATTTCTCACTATAAAGATAATTCATTCATATATTTAGAGAGAAAAAAGTCGCAGCTAGCTCTAGGTCATGCGTAGGATAGTTCTGCTCCTGAGGATTCAACAATTAAGATGAATAAGAAATCACTATATTATTTTTCATGTGGATGCACCCAATCCCTTTCAGATATGCATCGCTAAAAATAAGATAATCCTTCTTTGATAGAGGGTACAGTTAACATGGGTGCAGTAACCAATATCTTCTTCATATCTAAGAAACATTCTCCACACTCTTTTATACAGATGAACTTGGACCCTTTTAGAGTTAACTTAGTTAGTGTATTATAAATTTATGAAACCTTTTTTACAAACCTTCTATAATATCCTACTTATCCACAGAATGTATGAATCTCTGTTACTGTTTTATGATGAGGCCACTCCCCCACAACCTCTTTTTCTTAGTATGATCCACTAAAATTCCTTCATTAGTTATAATGTACCCTAAAAAAGAAACTTGTTTTAATCAAAATTCACATTTTCTGAACATTCCAAATAACTTATCCTTCCTCATATTTTGAAATATAACCCTTATATGATCCTCATACTCCTCATGAATTTTGGAATGTATAATAATATCATAAATAAAAACTATAAAAAAGATATAAAGGTAGTACTTAAAGACTCTATTCATTAAATACAAAAAAACAGCAGGATAATTAGTCAAGATGAATGGCATAAAAACAAACTAATAATGCCCATATATTGATCAGAAATGTGGTCTTTGGAAAATATTCTATATTCACCCCTAATTGATGATAACCATATCAAAGATAAATCATCGAGAATAATTGATCCCCACAAATCTGGTCAAATAAATCATCAATTCTTATAATATGGTACTTGTTCTTCGCTGTGATATCGTTAATTTATCTATAATCAATGCATGGCCACATTGAATTATCCTTATTCTTCACAAAGATTAAATATTCTCCCCAAAGAGACACACATGGTTAGATAAACCTCTTCTCCAAAAGATCTTGGAGTTGTTTCTTTAATCCCCACAACTCCACATTTTTTATTATATACGTGGTATTTGAAATCATCTTGGAACCAGGCATGAGCTCAATGAATAATTCTAACTCTTTTTTTAGAGGTCCCAGTAACACCTTAGGAAATACTTTAATGTATTTATAAATGATTTGAACATTATATATTAAAATAATTTCATTTATTTCTTTATAATGTCTGATCAAGTTCATAGAGAAGGCTATGAGTGGTACTTCTAGACAAAGATCATGTTGAGAAATGTCTCCTTTGAAAACAACTATATGTTTTCCATTAAATACTATTAATATTTCCTTGCTTCTTCAGTTAATCTAATCATTATACTTTGAGATCAAAAACTTCCCTAATATAATGTCAAATTCCATCATGGGAATGGATATTATATTTTTGATGAGACTGTACCCACCAAATTGAATACTAGAGTTTCTATACAATGATTATACTTAGATAAACCCTCAAGTAGTCTTCACTAACAACATTACTTCTAGAATTTTGGGGATTGATTATATATTATTTGAAAACTTGGAGGAAATAAAAAATTTCATAGAACCCAAATTAGAAAAAGTAATTTCTAGATTTGATAGAACAACAAGATTAATTTCCAAAACATAATTTGGAGCATCTACTTCAGCCATAATGATAGAAAAATCATGGAATTTCTCCCTTTGCCTATGGTTATATTGATATTTATTCCCCTTCATTAAATTTGGATTTGGATAGTGATTGGGAAAGTGCCTAAGGTGTCCACGCATGAAGTATTAGACTTTAGGTAGGACCTACACCATATTCTCTTTTTCTTTACTGTTGAGAAGTTGGGGATTCACCTCACTATGATAGTTCTGATCAATATGAGCTTTTCTTCCATACTTGTAACATTTCCCACTCCCAAGAAAACAATTCCCCAAATTCTTCTTCCCATATTTATTGCATGTGTAAAGATTCATTTTCTTTCCTCTAATTCCTTGATCAAAGATCCTCCCCAATTTTTTCTCTAAAAATATGTTATTTTTATTAGATCAATGGGACCATTGTGTCTTTATGAAATCCAATCAAACTTTTATAGAACTTCTCATGTTCTCATCATAGTTTTCATAGTCTCGATTGGATAGATTATTCTGCAGATGGGGTCTTTGTCCACTGAAGAATATATCCACCTTCCCATTAGTGTCCCTGGAAAAGCTATAGGTGTAATGGAAGATTCTTGTGAAGTTCAACTCATATATTCCCATAGATTCATTTCCCTTCTACTTTATCTCTAGGAATTTCTTCTACATTTTCATTCTCATTAAATGGGGGAAATATGTTTTGAGAAAAGTTCCTCAGAACTATTCCTACTCCATAACTTTAATCTCCCCTATGGGCTTCAATTTTTTAACCAATTTTCACTATTAATAAGCTTTTATCACTAATAGGTACACAGTAAGGGTGACTTTCTATTTTTCTGAACAAAAAATTATAGAAAATATCTTTTCTATAGAGATTATCCATTATTTAATAATCAATGGGTTGATAGATTCAGTGAATGAAGGTGGTCATTAACACATAAAGAACTCAATGGAAAGTTATTACCTTCCTGGAAAATCTAGTCTCTCAACTTGGTTCATGTTATTTCTCATAACTCAAGTAATTTTATTTATCATTCTCATGAAATTTTGCATTCTAACTACCATTGGAAGGCTGTCAGTACCTGGTCCATTGCACTCACCATTTAAGCAGTTTCTCCCATTTCCTGTCATTTTTATAATGAATAAGGCCTTAATGAGAAATGTGTTTCATTAAATAATATTATATTTCTAATGAAATTTCATGTCTTAAAACATCATGCTTAAATATTTTATTCTTTAATAATAATTACATTTTCTATAAATCCTTCAACAAGGTTAATAAAAATCTTGTGATTTACCAAACATATCCTCTAGGAGTGTCAAAATAGGAGTGCATAAAGGCCCATTGTCATGTATCAGGTTACTCTAATCCAAACCCAATGAACCTTTTCAGATTTTTTACCCATAGGTACATTTTTGCAACAACCATATCCACTTTTTCATATCCAAACATAGATTTCTTTGCACATAAACCACTAACTTAATATTTCACTAAAATACCAGGATTTGTTTCCTATATTTAAACATTTATATAGGGTTCTTCCTAATGTATTAAAATCATAATTTACACAAATAACTAAACTATCCTTTTATGCTTACTATGGGATCCCTACTTTTAATTAAATATACTTTTCATTACATTGTACACAATAAAGGATCTTTTAATGTTTAGATTATTGGAAAATAGGGTACACAAAACATGAAAACATACAACATTATTCTAATCCACTTTAAAGGATTCATAATAGATTCATCATAATTATAATTACTGCATCTCATAACTTGGGGAAATACATCAAAGGAAATGGTGAGCATGAGGCCCAGTAAGGGAAAGCAAGTTAAGTTATTTACATGTGATCATGAGAATTACCAATAAGAACAAGAAAAACATCATAAAGGTGTGACGAAGATGCGTATAAAAATAATAAGAACATGAATAATTGTATATGTGGATAAAACATCTAAATAAGACATTAATAAACATATACTCAAGGTTTTTCACTCAGATGTCATAAAAATTACCAAGGTTATTCACCAAGGTATCGTAAAACTTGTCATATCAAGGGATTAAATTCATTACCCAATGCATTAGAGCGCTATCAGGGTGCACCCTTCATGTTTATTACTTAATTTTATTCACATATATCATTATAAAACATATCCTAAATAACTCATTGAGAATAAAGGAAATGGATTTCATATAAAAAACATTTCATTTTAAAAAGAAGTGCTTAAAACACGATTTTTATGTCATTATTATCCTATGAAAAAATAAGGTAGATTTAATATATGTTAATCGCATAATAAAATAGATAATTTATAAATATAGATGAATACCCATATAAAAGAAATATTTTTGGATATTTACAAAATAAAATAATAAAATTTCTTGAGAAAAAGAGAAAATAATTTGAGAAGAAAATCATGCAGCATAACGGGTATGAAACATGGTTTTAGAAAACATTAAAAAGAGGGGGGAAAAGAGTACCCCATTCAAAAAAGAATATTAATAAAGTAAATTAAGAGAATAAAATAGATATAATAACGTAGTATGGAAATTTTAAATACATACCACATAAAAAAGGAAACTTGATAGGAAAAGAGAAGATGAGATTTCCCTTACCTTAAAGAGTTTTCCTAACTTAATGATTGGGACCTTGGGGGCTTGAGGACAACTTGGGAGGACTTATTTGGAGGTAAAACTATCATAGAATCATGTATTATTAATTTTAAATGAAATATAATGTATAAAAGGGTGGGTATTTATAGTAAAAGATGGGGATTTGTTTTAATTTCTTTGGACACCTTGGTAGTGGTAAATTCAAAACCATGGGATTACCCATGGAATTTCTCCATGGTATGGCCACTTGGGACACCTATTATTATATAATAATACAAAAGATTTTAAAAACATTTTATATTACTCATTACATCATTATGACATCATTAAACCTAACTAAAAACACAAAACTGCATTTTCATTATTCACTAAAAAATAAAATATTTTAGAAAATTATCATAGATTCACCCTAAACTAATTTCATTATTTTTATTTCAAAAATTATATTTATTTTATCATAATAATATTATATGTATGATAAATTTAGCTTTTAAATATACAAATATTTATTTATTAAAAATTACATCGGATAGAAAATACATAGTAAAATGCATAATAAACTTTCTTACACTGGAAAAAAATAAAATTATTTTATCATTTAAATTAAAATAAGAGTGTTTTAATCATACTATTTAATTAAATTAAACATTATTAATAATTTATTAGTTTATTATAATATTTATATCTTTTTTTTAATTACAATTTCTGACCAAAAACTCAATTAATCGAATTCGTCTTGTTTTTAAGAAAAACTGTACTAAAAACGGAGTTGATTGAACAAAGATTTTATTTATACAAAGAGATTATACATTAAGTACTTAATTAATAGAAAAATAACTCCATATAACACTCTTATACGACCTAAGGATGAGTTGTGTGATGGTGATAGACTCATGTGGTGACTCACCTAACACCGCTCGAGTGACAATCTCCATTAACTTGAACTTCTCTTATAGAAAATTTCATTCAATCTTAACATGGTTAAGATTGGCTTGGACTTGGTTAAGAGATAATCATAATCATGATACCTCCATCCCAAGCTCCGAAAAATGGGCTTTGTATGATGAATCTACTGGATGAGGTCATTGACTCTTCTTTCTGCATTAATTAACCATTATCATTTCTATTTATAATAATAATTATAACATTAAAATTATGATTAAGATTATTGGTACCAATGGTAATATTGAAAAATGGTCATAATTTACCAAAAATCATATAATGGTTGAAACCCAAAGGTCAAATTTCAATTATATTCACTTCATTATTAAGGGGATATATTTTTGTTGAGTACAAAATAATATAACATTCATTTCCAAAAACAAATATAATTCAAAAAAATTGGGTCGTTACACACCAACCCCATCCATTCCATAGAAAAATTTTCCAACCATCCTCAAGTTACTAGTAACGAAAAGCTCAAGATCCTTCCATGAAGGACATGTTGAGATAGGTAATAGAGTCTCAAAATAGTCAACAAACCACAATCACACATCATGAATCAGAGTTGAAGGAATTAAAAAGATAGTTCAATTAGGTCATTAACACCATCAATAATATAGTAAATATAGGCTTGAGTAATCTTCATACACAACTAATTATTAACCCCAATGTAAATATTAGTGCTATCACATTAATAAGTGGTAAAAGGCAAGAAAATACTGAAGGAACACCCTGAAGATTGAAGATGAAAGTAAATAGAAATATGTACCAGGTGAATCTACCCAAGAAAAAACATAAGGAGGAATATATGAAGGAAAAATAAAAAAAATTTAAATTTAAGATGGTAGATCCAAATACAATTTGACCACCTTTACCTATAATTATGAAAATTCCCAAGAAATCCAATTATAACACACTATAATAAGATATTTTGAAAATATTCGAGAAAGTAGATATCAATATCCCTTAGTAGAGTCCATCTTCCAAATACCAAGTTTTAAAAAATTCAATAAATACATGTTTTCTAAGAAAAGAATATTGTGAGGCTATGAAGAGATAATATTATGTAGGAGCATTTATTCCCTTGTTACCCTCCAAATTCCCCAAAAATTCCATGATCCATTTATATTTTCAATCTCATTCACTATTGAAGAGATCACTTTTTCCAATGAAATGTGTGATATAGGAGTCTCAATTAATGTAATGCCTTATTACATTTATACTTTTTCTCATATGGGAGAACTCAAACCCAACCATGTGGTTATGAAACTCACTAATCGAGCCACTACATACCCAGTAGGTGTTCTTGAAGATGTGTTGGTATGTGTAAAAGGTTTCCCATTTCCTATGAAATTATACATTATCAATATGGAATAAAGAAATGGTAAAGACCACTCTCCCTTCACTATATATAGACCATTCCTCAAGAACACTAAAATCATATTAATTATCAATAAAGGATAATTTCCAATTAATTTTGGTGGGGAAACAATGGATTTCGACATCCATGACTTAGTGGAACACCTTTATGAAGAGAATTGTGTTTTTTCATTAAAAAATTTGAATTATATTATTCTTCTGAGGAAATTGAAATGTTTGATGATATAATTATATTAAGAAGATATTTAGAAACACCCAACATTCTTGATAAATCTTTTTTTGAAAATGAACTTAATCTGGAGACACTTTTGAGTGTTGTAAAATTTTAATAAATTGATGAAATTTATTTTTATTAATTACTCAAATCTACTATTAAAATTTCTATCTTATATGTTTAGGTTAACAACATGGATAAATCTCAACTAAAATCATGAAAACTTAGATCTCGCGCCTTTAGTGGATTTGGTGGTGATGCCCTTTCCCAGAGATAACTGAGGCTTTGGCCCCCTCCTCCACAACAGGTGGAGGGAGGATCCTTCTTTCTTTCTCAATGGCTCACCCCTTTATCCCCTTGAACAACCCATATTACCTTCCTCATTTCCTGTTGATCCCTCTTTTCTATAAGGTCCCCGACCTTTATGAAGGCTCACCCAAGATTTCGATTTCTATAAAGAAGTTCAACGCAGCTTTGGATCTTCATAGATTCACACTTGTGGCTCGGGGTCATCATCCATAGGATAAAAATTTTGACAGATTTTTATACAATTTATAGGGTCTTAAAACCGAGTGGTGGTGGGTCTTTTCAATCAGCATCAATTGGTGATTATTTTCTCATCAGAGGAGGATTTTTTTGTCTCCTGGTCTAGCGCTCCACGGGTGTTCGATGGATTTGAATTTTTCCTCCTGTGATGTTCCATTGATTTAAACATGAATCATAATACACCTTTGGCTGTGGTGTGGGTAATTTTTATAGACCTACTTATACCTCTTCTGAATCCTTCCATTATATGTATGATCGGGAATATTTTTTGAAGGTATCTATGTTCTAATAATAGAACAACTATAGTTTGTCACCCTATTTTGCCTCGTGTATGTGTTAAGGATGGAGTTTCAAAACCTCCAATGAAGTTTTTTTGGATTTTGGTTGGAGAATAACTCAGATAGAAGAAGAGGGTGGTGTTTTACTCTTGGCCAGCGTTCTTCTCGAGATGAAACAGGCTAGGCCATTTGGCCTCTGAATGTCGCCGCTGAACCGAGGGAGGCCAAATGCAGTGCTAGTGGATCCAGTGGTGTAATATAAGTAGTGGGATAGTAATGTTTTGGGTGATCATCATGAGTCCTGCAAAGAGGTTCCAAAGGATATGGAACTGGTCACGCACTAGGATTCTCCAAATGCAGAGGCCAGTTCCTAGGAGGCTCAGAAGCAGTGGCATCCCTTGATTTCTACAGTGGCTGTGAAGAATGTGAAGCCTAAGGAGGCATAACCATGGGTTTCAGATATATTTTCCTGGTTGGAAAATTATTTGGGTATCAATGGAGTTTAATATGAGAGTCCCTTAGTAGTGGCTATGGTGAATCCACTAGCTATATTCAATTCTACCAAGGAATGTGAGGTGTGCTTAATAAGGAGTGATGTTCAAGGTCTCGGTGGCTCTAAAATTAAAGGCTGGGAGGACACTAATAAGTAAACATGGTTTATGGGTTTTAGATATGATAAATACAGAGGATTAGACTTGGTGTAGGGGAATTCCTTCTTTTTGGTTGCAACATCTCACAGTGGACAAGGGAAACTGGACGGAGTGAATGTCTTGAGGAATTTAGACCCAAACACCCTCGGTGCTACCCATATAAAGTTTGGTTATGGGGGGAAGAAATCTAGATTTGATAATAAGGTAGGTAAGGAGGAGTCTCTATGTAAGCAGAGGCCCTACAAAGAAGGCACGAAGATAAATATGGGTAACCGTTTTGATGGCTTGGAAATTCAAGAAACTCCATTGTCTCGGGAGGATGATTCTTCAGGTGATGACAGTTATAGTCACCCTTCAATGGATAGTATAGACCGATTTCAAGGTAAAGTTCCTCACAAACCTTGAAGGAAGAAAGGGAAAAATAATTAGAGATTTAGGGAAATGTGTTGTGGTTCAGGGAAAAAATCCAAAGGGATGCAAGGGTTACTCTCACTTGCCAAAACCAATAGAGAATAGGTCGGGTAAAAAGGGTATAAATAATAAAAGAACAACCCTACAAAATGGGGAAAGTGAAGAATCAAGTAGGTATACAAGAGATAGAGAAGAAGATAATGGGGAGTGGTTGAAACTTACTCTACACTCTAAGGACAAAATTCTTGAGAATGATATATTACCTAATGTCTCAAAAGTGGATGTCAAGAGAAGTTATGAATGAAGGTTTCAAATTGATGCCACAGAGGATAATGAAGTGTGGTTAGATAAACAAGATAGAATACTGTAATTAGGCTTCAGTCAGAGTAAAATCAACTTGGAGGAATTTATTCAGATAATGGAAAGGATGATTACTCGCCTTGAAGAGCTTATTAGGTAGGTTCCAAATATCCAAGTTAGTACGTTCCACTGGGAACTTTATATATTAGCTGAGTCAAGTAATATTAGTCTTGTGTTTAACTATTTTTTTAGCTCTTTAAGCATGTAGTGGTAACCTATTTGTGAAATTTGGTTTCCCATTTTTCCTAAAAATATCTTAATAAAAATTAAAATTTGGACTCAACTAAAATAATTTTTGGAAAACCTCCTTGTACTGGAAGTTATGTTTCTTCCATCAAACATAAAATATGCCTTTCAAAAGGAAAATAAGAAACATCCAATCATAATAGCAAATAATTTAGAGCCTATCCAAGAACACCAACTACTGGAAATATTAAAACATAATTCTCATGTAAGAGGTTGTATATTGGTAAATATCATAGGTATTAGCCCTTCCACCTACATGCATAGAATTTTACTTGAAGATAAATCTAAACTTTTGAGACAGACCCAAAGAAGGATCAACCCAACCCTTCTATAAGTAGTAAAAATAGAAGGAAATACTTTTAGGATCTATAATACTCTATCCTATCTCAAACTCCCATTGGTTCATTCCCTTTGAAATTGGCCCAATGAAAATTGGATACACAATTGTGAAAAATGAGAATAATGAGTTAATTCCCATAAAAATTCAGAATAGTTGGAGACTTTATATATATATATATATATATATATATATTATTGGTGATTAAACCATGTGACCAGAAAAGACCTCTTCCTAATACCCTTTTTGGACTAAATATTGGAGACACTAGCTGGTAAAGGTTTTTATTTCTTCATTGATAGATTGTATGGGTATTTAAAGGTTCCAATATCTCTCTAGAACCAAGATAAGAAAACTATCACAAGTACCTTTGGTATATTTTTCTGTCTAATGATTCATTTTGGTCTTTTTAATTCCTAATGTACATTTAAACATTGTATAGTAAGTATTTTCTTAGAATAGATTGATAGATATATAGAGGTATTCCTTGATGACTTCACTATGTATGGAACCTATTTTCAAAACCAATTGGAAAGTTTGGAAAAGGTTTTAAATATTTTATTGTTTAAAACATGGTTTTAAATTTTGAAACATTATTTTTATTGAAATAAAAGAAAAAAACTGGGTTATTTAATTTCTAAATATGGAATTAAATTTGATAAATCCATATTGATGTTATTTCCATGTTTCCTTACCCCACCTCTGTGAGACACATTAGATCAATTCTAAGAAATTTTGGATTTTATAGATGGTTTTATAGGGACTTTAGAAAATTTTATTTGACCCTAACTAACCTACCAAATAAGGATACTAATTTTGTTTTTTAAGATTCATGGAGGATAAATTTTGAAAAAATGAAAGAGTGCTTGGACATTACCCCCATTATCTGTCCACCAAACTATTGTTACCACTTTGAAATTCTACATGATAATTATAATAGAGATATAGGTGATGTGAATTCCCAAAATATTTATAGACTTTCTCAAGTGATATTCTATAATTCATAGAACCTAGAAACTTCTAAGACTAACTACAAATTAATAAAGAATGATTATATAACACCCTGAGATTTTATGAAAAATATTATTTTAATTTCATTGATGTCTTCTATTATACACTACACCAAGTTTAGCTTTTACTATACACAACACCGTATTATCTTGTAGTATATGCAACACTATTCTTGGCTTGTTTTACACACAATTTCAAGTTTGTTTTGTGGAAATTATTCTACGCAATATTAAGTATAGATTTTGTTTAATGTATAAATGAAATAAGTTTTGATTATGTTATTCGAAACACCAAACGGTGCTTTCACTACACTCATCCTTGACTTGGCTTGCATTAGACGCAATCAAGAAATTCCTCGATAGTGTGTGTAGTACGCAATACCGAGTTTCACTAAACGAGATATTATTATAATATTATTATGAACTAGTTGTTATGAATAGTAATACCCAATATTTGAAATTTTATAAATTTTATTTTTCAAAATGGACTTCATTTTTGGATTCAGAATATCGAAATTAGCCTACGGTGAATTTTTGGTATTTTTTTGAAAACTTTCAATTTTTGATGAATAGTGAAAACACTGGGTTACTATTTAAAAACCAACTTTTTATTTAAATAATTATTTATTTTATTTAAATTTATTTTAGGTAAAAATTGATACATAATACCTATATAAGTTCAATGTAATTCATTGGAGTCATTTTATAATAATTTTCGATATATAATAATTTTATTGAACTTTTCACCGTCTTTTACCTACCTCCTAGGAGCTTTTTGCGAACTTACATAAAACTTAATTTTACAACTTTTGTGAGTGGAATTTTGAAAATCCAAGAGACACGATTAATATCAAGGACTAAAATGTTGTTCAATGAGATGAAAATAATTTTTGGTGAATAGTAACTTTTTACTTTTATTTATCATGGTTAAAAGTAAATAGGGTAATTAAGGGTAAAAATGATATTATCATTACCCTAACGCATGTATTAATTCAATTGGATAAATTTAATTCGACCAAAAACAACCTTAGGAATAAAATATGACCATTTAGGTCCACTTAGATTAGATTAGTACATTTATTATTAATTTATTTAAAGAAGGGTTAAAATAGTTAAAATCAAAGTTTAATAACTAAATCATTATTAATATAGGGATATACATAAGATAAAGTCGACTATAAATATTCATTATAAATATATAACTATTTACTATATAATTGTAAATTATTTATAATTTTTAGACATTAAATAAGTTAATTTATTTATGACAAAATGATGACGCAGTAATTACCTTATTAAAGAAATATTAACATAATTGATATTATAAATAAACAAATAAATTCAATTTGAGACTTTTTATGAATTCAAATAATTTTCTAGGTCAATATGACATGTTAGTATTGATTTAATTAACTTTTTCTGAACTAATAATGCTGTTATGATGTTCACAAAAATCAATTACCAAATAGTGTCGAAATTGACATAAAATAGTTTTTTAAAAACATATTATATTATTAATTGTTATTATATTCCTAAAAATCTATGTTTCGTCCAATATACTTATATCATGATAGGTTTATCATTAAAGGACCAATTGGGGTCTCTTGGATTTATATGGTACGTTTATTAACTATAAAATATAAAAATACAAAGTGACATGGTAAATGTCAATCTAATTAACTAAGAGTTAAAACTAAAAGATAAGATTAATTTAATGACCCAAACCTGTCTAAAATTTATTGGATGATAGGATTTCGACCCATCCCCACTTTAGATTCTAAAGAAATCAATTTAGAGCTATTAAACACCGAATATGACTTTATTATAAAATAATATTTTAAGTTTTTCCTAAGGTGCCCCTCTCCTCCCTTATAAAAGGGCACCTTTTCCCTCTTCTCCTCACACCACTTTGAGCCTTAATGCTCGTCCAAACCCTACCAATTTCTCTTCCCCACTTCCCTAGTAATATTCTAGAGGTCCTGGTCTTCTTCAAAGACCAATTTTAGTTCCCTAAGAGGAGGTTTTAAAGAGGCGTGTCGAAGAAGACGTAATATCTGTTACCGATTCTTTCAAATTTATTTCTTCTTCTACTTCATCTTCTTTATTTATTTCATTATGAAGTAATAACATCAGTATCACTAATATACTAGTATGTTATTATAAATATTAAACAACCATATTTCACCTTCTATCCATCCTACGGAAAACAAAATCACCGCACGTGCGTACGTACGGAATACCATCTCCACGCCGTGGTGTAATCTTTTTGTGACCACCACATTACTTGGATGAGTATAATGGTGTAAATAAATAACTATATATTATTATTGTAAAGTGATATTGATTCTGAAATATTATACATATGCTTCAATACAATTCCATGATCCTGGGAATGATATCATCGCTCGTGCATACGTACGGACTACCGTCTCCACGACGCGATGAGATTCATTCTCCATGTTAACCATTTATGAATGATTTTAAAGTATATATAATGAATAATAATGAGATATATGAAATAATAATGATACTATATTTATGTATATATGTATTTGTTATCTACTTAATTCCATTCAATTCAATAAGGAAACTAAAACATCGTTCATGGGTAGGTACGGATTACTGTCTCCATGAACAGTGTATTTCATTCCATTTATTGATCTATCATATATATATGTATATTATGAATATATATTATATATAAATCATGTTTTACATTTTGGAATTAAGTAAATAGGGATATAAGAAATAATATCAAGAAAAACAAGTCGAAACAAGTACAATAAATGAAACGATTTTACCCAAATCGCTGCTTTTACATCAAATTTACAAAAGAACGAGTAATATAAAGTCATAATTAAACCATATATGATATCATAACAATGAATATGATTATTTAATAAGTCAATTAAATTATTTAAATCATTATACAGGAGGTTCGAAAACATACGAAGTATATCGGACATAAGGTAAGGGATAACTATTCCAATCTCATTTTTATCCGAGATTGATATTCGTAAGTATTTACTGGGGTTATTTTTATCATCCATTCCCATGTTTTCTAAAAAAAATTCAATGTATTTTTAAAGTCCTATTTTCCTATTTTTGAAATATACTACATGTGATGAAAGGAATCTTACTTTTGTTTACCACATAGGGAACTTTTTGACTTTTCCGATAAAAGTACGAGAAGAATGTTATTATTAACTTATATGGCGTGAACGGATTTTTACAGTTTCACAACGCCTCATTTTCATGAAGATTACTCTACAAGATTTTATAAATATTTTCAACAAAAGACTTTTCTTTTAAAATTGCATGGAATTTTGTGAAAAGAAAATGATTTTGAAGAAGAAAGGATACTTTCCTCAAGAATTAATTTCAAGTGGTTTATCAAAACCATTTTCTATCTAAGTTGACATTATTTTATATGTGTATGTTTAATGTATAATGTCTCTATGATTTACATGGTTTCAATTTTCTTATGATGAAATATCCATTTGTTTTATATGAATTATGTGATGATGGGATAATGTTTATGAAACCCATTTTATTCTTTGGGTTATGATGAATGTTTTAAGTTTATTTTGTGGCCCAAGAAAGAATGATTTCATTATGAGATGGGTGGGACCTATATCTCACTCCAATTCATTGGGTAAATATTTATATCTCATGAGATATACATGGCTGGAACGGAAAGTTAAACCGGTTCAGTAATACAGGACTGGAATGAGGAGTGAACTCGATTCAGAAAGGGACTTTGTCCACCAAGATGGTCCTGGCAGCAATGCCTTGGCTACTATGGAAATCATAACATGTGGTTAATGGTTTCCACAATTACATGTTTTATTCCCATGCTATTTTATCATGATTAATGTTCCTTTATGATCTATTCCTTATATACTGCCATGTTTTATTTCATTGCCCATGATTTCGATGTTTAAACATTATGTTCATGTTTTTAAGTTCAAATGTATATGATTTGTTTTATTTTATCCATGCTTACCCTTAATGATCATTTGAGATCACCCTTTATATGTTTTCTTTTACTCGGGATTTAAAAAAAGTTTTTATGTAAGAAAACATAAGGGGAAGATCTTTATGGGAGATGTTGAAGATCTTTCACCCCAATTAGAAGATTATGCTCTGAGTTTCCAAATACAATAAACTATTATGGTCCTTGAGTGTTAGTTATTATTTTTTATTAAGTATTCTGAAAAAGTAATGTAATGTCCATGTACGTCAAGCTTTGGGTCTCTATAGTTGGTATCAGAGGAAAGGTTTAGATAACCTTTGGAAACTAGGATGTGAAAACTTTAGTGAGATCCCTAGAGATATTTCTAAGGTATGTCTAGGGATGTCCCTAAGGTTAAGTATATGTATAGGTTATAGTCCTAGAATTATGGAAATGATATTACAATTAAACCTAAGATGTTAGATATCGAAGGTACTCCCCTTTATGATGTTGTTTTCCCTAGCATGATTTTTGCCTCTCACACTATTCTGTTTGGGTTTTAGATGATGGATAGAACCCGAAAGAACCGTGTTGATCGATGTAATGGACAATGCAATGATTTTCCTCCTGAACAAACCAATGTTATGGTAGATGGAGTAAAAAATATTATTTCTATACTTACACATGCTATGAATCATTCTGGACTTCCAAATGAGCAGAGAAGGAAACAATATTCTATTGAGTCCTTTATGAGGCACTGTCCACCTTCTTTCAGTGGGTCTTCTGATCCACTTGTTTCTGAACAATGGATTGGTACCATTGAAAATATATTTTCCATACTTCGTTGTTCGGAACATGAAAAATTCATTCTGGCTATTTATCATTTAGAAGGTGAAGCAGATCAATGGTGAACTCTAATTTAGAATACGAGGCCCCGAGATGAAATTTAATCCAAGGAATAGGATGAGTTCAAGAACTTATTTTTCAATAAGTACTTCCCTCGTATTCTTCGAACAAAGATGGAAAAGGATTTCCTTGAGCTTAAGAAAAATGATGATGAATCTGTTGGTATATACCAAGCAAATTTTATAAGGCTTGCAAGGTATGCATCTGGCTTTATCATCTAACCTGAAAGTAAAGTTGATCGATTCTTCAGTGGCTTAAAACTAAGTCTTTGAAGGGCATTAGCTATAAGATACTTCAGTAGCTATGAAGAAATTGTGTGTTGTGCTATCAAGGTAGAAATGGAAGTTGGTGTTACATATCCATCTCATGGTTTGGAAAAGAAAAGAAAGATGGAGTTCAAGGTGAAATCTCAGAACAATGGTGAAAAGAAGTTGAATGTTTCTTTATGCTCAAAGTGTGGAAAGAAGTATGGTGGAGATTTTCTTAAAGGGAATAGAAAAAGTTTTAAGTGTGGAAATGAAGGTCATCGAGCAGTTGAGTGTCGAAGTAATAAAAAAGGGTTTCTAATGATGTGAATAATGAAAAGACTACAGAGAATGCACCACTAACACTTAAATGCTGTAAGTGCAATGAAATGGGGCATTATGTTAATCAATACCCTAATCCAAGGGTTAATGATGATCGACATGAGCGACCACTTAAGGAAAATGACAAAGGGAAGTCACATGTGATCACTATTGGCGATGTTGAATATGAAAATTATGTGGTGGAATTATTAAGTGTTTATGTAATGGGATTCCAAAATAATGTTGTATATAGTATCATGGAATATTGGAATATTTATGTATTGGTCTATTGTTGTTTTCAATAATTTTATGGCACCGGTAACCATGGAAAGTGATTGAGATATTTTTGGAAAGAAGATGGTATGCGCATAATGAAGGGATAAAGATAAAATGAAATGTTTGAGAGTATTCATGAGCTCATGACTGATATAAGGAAAAAGTTATATCATGGTTTGAGTATATAGAATTTTTGGATTTTGAGATGTGGAAAGAGTTATCTTTTGACAGCATTCATGTTTTCACTAAGATTCAGTGGGTATTCATTTTTCAAGAGAATACATGATTAAGGTATCCACATGTTTGGAATGTGACCAACAAGATATATCTTATATGGGGGATAAATGATGGTATTCACATGCTCGGTAGATGACATTTCAAGTAATCGTTTTCTTTATACTATAAGATTGGACAGAAGTATTTTGGATAAGCCTAAATATTGGAATGGATTATGTTGGGCATTAGTTAATATTGATTAAGGCTATAACTTTTTCAATATTATTAATGGAATGTTATAATAATGTAGTTTTAGAAAAAGGACAACCTGCAGGATGGGCGACAACCCGTCACGTCGGAAAAGGATGCAGGAATAAAACCCACAACCAAAGTGCGACAGGCCTTTATTGTCTACCACTAGCCTACAGGAAGTCCCTGGTTAGTAGAAACTAGTTTTATTTTATTAAGCGCTATGATATATTAATTATAAGTCCATTTTAGCAACCATATACGATTAATCTCAGCATAGATGGACTTCATTATATTTAATAAATTGTGCTAAACTTTTTGCGATAGAAATAGATGGAATGACCTATCATTCTATCGCATAATCTGATAACACTTCACAGAAGACAAATTCAACTTCATTTATTTAAGAGATGAAGTGGAAATTGTTCGAGGAATGACCAACGGTGAGATTGTACCAAAATCAAGTAAGTATTTCTTTTAATTCAACAATTCTTCAACTTTAGGGAAATGGTCTTAAAAACAAAACAAAATTCTTAGGGCTCTCATATCTGATGAATCGGATGGTACCTTAGATCATCAAAAATTTATGGCTTTGTGATTGTTGTCTTTTTCATAGCCATGTCCTCTACCACTCTTCATCAGAAGATGATGGTTATATTTCCCATCCATATCCATATCTTCACCTATGTTCTACTATGTGGAAACCCGGTGATTAGTTAATTTGGGTAACTGTTACGTTTCATACCTTAGTTTTTAAAGTCAAGTTTTAGAATTCCTTTTTACGATGTGGGTTTCTATTAAAGAAACTTTCAAGTAGAAAACCATTTATATCCCCGACGAATTTCAAGGTCGAAATACATTTTAAAGGGGGTAGAATGTAACACCCTGAGATTTCATTAAAAATACTCTTTTAATTTCATTGATTTCTTCTATTATACACTACACCAAGTTTAGATTTTACTATACGCAACACCGTATTAGCTTGCAGTATACGTAACACTATTCTTGCCTCATGTTACACAAAATTTCATGTTTGTTTTGTGGAAATTATTCTACACAACATTACATATAGATTTTGTTTAATGTATAAATGAAATAAGTTTTGATTATGTTATACACAACACCAGACGGTGCTTTCACTACACACAGCCTTGACATGGCTTGCATTACACGCAATCCAGGCCTTCCTCGATAGTGTGTGTAGTACGCAATACCGAGTTTCACTAAACGATATACTATTATAATATTATTATGAACTAGCCGTTATGAATAGTAATTCCCAATTTTTGAAATTTTATAAATTTTATTTTTCAAAATGGACTTCATTTTTGGATTCGGAATATCGAAATTAGTCTAGAGTGAATTTTTTGTATTTTTCTGAAAACTTTCAATTTTTGATGAATAGTGAAAACACTGGGTTACTATTTAAAAACTGACTTTTTATTTAAATAATTATTTATTTTATTTAAATTTATTTTAGGTCAAAATTGATACATAATACCTATATAAGTTCAATTTAATTCATTGGAGTCATTTTATAATAATTTTCGATATATAAAAATTTTATTGAACTTTTCACCGTCTTTTACCTACCTCCTAGGAGCTTTTTGAAAACTTACATAAAACATAATTTTACTACTTCTGTGAGTGGAATTTTGAAAATTTGAGAGACACAGTTAATATCAAGGACTAAAATGTGGTTCAATGAGATGAAAATAATTTTTTGTGAATAGTTGCTTTTTAATTTTATTTACCACGGTTAAAAGTAAATACGGTAATTAAGGGTAAAAATGATATTATTATTACCCTAACGCATGTCTTAATTCTATTGGATAAGTGTAATTTTACCAAAAACAACCTTAGGAGTAAAATATGACCATTTAGGTCCACTTGGATTAGATTAGGACATTTATTATTAATTTATTTAAAGAAGGGTTAAAATAGTTAAAATCAAAGTTTAATAACTAAATAATTTTTAATATAGGGTTACACACACGATAAAGTCAACTAAAAATATTAATTATAAAGATAAAAAGATTTTCTACATAATGGTATTTTATTTATAATTTTTAGAAATTAAATAAGTTAATTTATTTATGACACAATGATGATGCAGTAATTACCTTATTAATGAAATATTAACATAATTGATGTTATAAATACACAAATAAATGAAATTTGAGACTTTTTATGAATTAAACTAATTTTATAGGTTAATATGACATGTTATTATTGATTTAATTAACTTTTTTCGAACTAATCATGCTGTTATGATTTCCACAAAAATCAATTACCAAATAGTGTCAAAATTAACATAAAATAGTTTTTAAAACAAATATTATATTATTAATTGTTATTATATTCCTAAAAATCTAAGGTTCGGCCAAGATATTTATATCATGATAGGTGTATCATTAATGGACCACTTGGGGGTCACTTGTATTTATATGGTAAGTTTATTAACTATATAATATAAAAATACATAGTGACATCGTAAATGTCAATCTAATTAACTAAGAGTTAAAACCAAAAGATAAGGTTAATATAATGACCCAAACCTGTCTAAAATATATTTTTTGAGATTATTTCGACCCATAACCATTTTATATTCGATAGAAATCAATTTGAAGCTATTAAAAACTGAATATGACTTTATTATAAAATAATATTTTAAGTTTTTCCTAAGGTGCCCCTCTCCTCCCTTATAAAAGGGAACATCATCCCTCTTCTCCTCACACCACGTTGAACCTTCAATCTCGGCTAAACCCGGCCAATTTCACTTCTTCACATACCTAGTAATATTCTAGAGGTCCTGGTCTTCTTCAAAGACCAATTTTAGTGCCCTAATAGGAGGTTTCAAAGAGGCGTGTCGAAGAAGAGGTAATATCTGTTACCAATTCTTTCAAATTTATTTCTTCTTCTACTTCCTCTTATTTAGTTGTTTAATTATGAAGTAATAACATCAGTATCACTAATATACTGGTATGTTATTATAAATATGAAACAACCCTATTTCACCTTCTATCCATCCTACGGAAAACGAAATCACTGCACGTGCGTACGTACGGAATATCGTCTCCACGCCGTGGTGTAATCTGTTTTTGACCACCACCTTACTTGGATGGGTATAATGGTGTAAATAAATAACTATATATTATTTTTCTAAAGTGATATTTATTTTCAAATATTATACATATGCTTCAATACAATTCCATGATCATGGGAATGATATCATCACTCGTACGTACGGACGGACTACCGTCTCCACTACGTGATCAGATTCATTCTCCATATTAACCATTCATGAATGATTATAAAGTATATATAATGAATAATAATGAGATATATGACATAATAATGATACTGTATTTGTGTATATATATATTTATGTCATCTACTTAATTCCATTCAATTCAATAAGGAAACTAAAACAGTGTTCATTCGTACATACGGCCTACCGTCTCCACGAACGGTATATTTCATTCCATTTATTGATATATCATATATATATATATATGCTGAATATATATTATATATAAATAATTTTTTACATTCTGGAATTAAGTAAATCAGTATATAATTAATAATATCAAGAACAAAAAGTTGAAACACGTATAATAAATGAAACGATTTTAACCAAATCGCTGCTTTTACATCGAATTTACAAAAGAACGGGTAATATAAAGTCATAAGTAAACCATATATGATATAATAACAATGAATATGATTCTTTAATAAGTCAATGACATTATTTAAATCATTATACAAGAGTTTTGGAAACATACGAAGCATATCGGACATAAGGTAAGGGATAACTATTCCAATCTCATTCTTATCCGAGATTGTTATTCGTAAGTATTTATTGGGGTTCTTGTTATCATCCATTCCCATGTTTTCTAAAAATGTTTTCATGTATTTTTAATGTACTATTTACCCATTTTTGAAATTTACCACATGTTATGAAAGGAATCTTACTTTTGTTTACCATACGGGGAACTTTTTGACTTTTCCGACAAAAGTATGAGAAGAATGTTATTTTTAACTTATACGGTGTGAACGGATTTTTACAGTT
Organism: Viscum album; assembly: GCA_963277665.1. NCBI lineage: Eukaryota > Viridiplantae > Streptophyta > Magnoliopsida > Santalales > Viscaceae > Viscum > Viscum album. The sequence goes on from OY728146.1 coordinate 1,792,792,139, forward strand.
TCATAACGCCTCATTTTCATGAATCTTACACTATAATATTTTATGACTATTTTCAACAAAATACTTTTCTTTTAAAATTTCATGTAATTTTGTGAAAAGAAAATGATTTTTAAGAAGAAATGATATTTTCCTCAAGAATTCATCTCAAGTGTTTTATCAAATCCATTTTCCATCTAAGATGACATTATTTCATATGTGTATGTTTCATGTATAATGTCTCTATGATTTACATGGTTTCACTTTTCTTATGATGAAATATCCATTTGTTTTATATAAATTATGTGATGAGGGGATGATGTTTATGAAACCCATTTTATTCATTGGGTTATGATGAATGTTTTAAGTTTATTTTGTGGCACAAGTAAGAATGATTTAATTATGTGATGGGTGGGACCGATATCTCCCTCCAATGAATTAGGTAAAGATTTATATCTCATGAGATAGACATGGATGGAACGGAAAGTTAAACCGGTTCAGTAATACAGGACTGGAATGAGGAGTGAACTCGATTCAGAAAGGGACTTTGTCCACTAAGATGGTCTTGGCAGCAATGCCTTGGTTACTATGGAAATCATAACATGTTCTTACTGGTTTCCAAAATTAAATGTTTTATTCCCATGCTATTTTATCATGATTAATGTTTCTTTATGATCTATGCCTTATGTACTGCCATGTTTTATTTCATTGCCCATGATTTCGATGTTTAAACATTATGTTCAGGTTTTTAAGTTCAGATGTATATGATTTGTTTTATTTTATCCATTCTTACCCTTACTGAGAATTTGAGCTCACCCTTTATATGTTTTCTTTTCCTCGTGATTTAAAGAAAGGTTTTAGGTAAGAAAACATAAGGGGAAGATCTTTATGGGAGATGTTGAAGATCTTTCACCATGATTAGAAGATTATGTTCCGAGTTTCCAAAGACACTAAACTATTACGGCCATTGAGTGTTGGTTCTTATTATGTATTAAGTATTCCACAAATGTAATGTAATGTCCATTTACGTCAAGCTTTGGGTCTCTATAGATTATTTTTAATTTTATTGTATCTTTAGAAAAATTTCATTCTTGTCATTTAGGAAGTAAGGTAATTGTTAATTCTGATTATACAGTATTGAGATATTTGGTTAAAAAAACTGATGCAAAGCAGAGACTAGGGAGATGGATGTTTTTTCTACAAGAGGTTGACTTGAAGATTAAGTAAAAGAAGGGATGTGAAAATATGGTGGAAAACACATGAGCTAGCTGCCTCACACTACCAAGGTAGAACCAATCCCAAAGACCGATCTAAACTACTCATTCCCAATTGAGAAATTATGTTTTCTCACCCAAGTTCCCTAGTATGTGGACATAGTGTCTTTTTTAGTCATAGAAAAGTTACCCTCTTTTTCTAAATATGAAATTGATAAATTGAAATCTAAATCAAAATATTATGTCTGGTAAGATCCTTATTTATGGAAAATTTTTAATAACCAGTTCATTAGAAGATGTAACCCTAAAGAAGAAATAAATTGTGTGCTTTCTTTTTTCCATACACTTGCATTTGGATGTCATTTTAGACCTCAAATAACAACTTGAAATTTTTTGTGATATGATTTTTTTAGAACATAATTTTCTAAAATTCACATATTTTTTTGTAAAAAAATCCCTAAATTCTATTTTACTAGTGGAAATTCCAAAATAAATAAGATTCCCCAAAAGCCTTTGATTTTATATGATATATTAAATGTATAAAAAATTGACTTCATGAGAATATTTCTTATAACATTTATAGTTTCCAACATTTTATTGTAAGTGGACTATGTCTCTAAATGAATTGAATAAAAATCTACTCGAATTTATGGTTAAAAAAATATTATTGAGTTTTAAAAACAAACATTTTTTGTAGGTTTAGAATACCTAGAGATATAATTAGTGATTCAGGTACCCAATTATTTAATAATAACATGAAAGTGCTCATGATTAGATATAGAGTTCACTCCAAACCATAAACTTCCTACTACCCAAAGAAAAATGGATTGGGTGAGGTTTCCAATAGATAATTTAAAATAATTTCAGAGAAAATGGTGAAACCCAACTATAGAGAGTGAATTAATAAATATGAAGATGCACTGTGGGCATGCATAACTACCTACAAAACCCACTTAAGTATTTCACCCTATAGAATTGTTTATGGTAAACATTATCACTTTTTTTTTGAGCTGCAACACAAATCCTACTGGGATATCAAATAAGTGAACCGAGATTTTGGAAAGGATAGAAAGCAATGAAATTTATAAATAACAGAACATGAGAAGTTGGGAAGGGAAGAAACTTAGAATTAAGTATTTTACAAGGATAAAACCAAAACATATCATGATAAATTGATATAGAAAAGATAAATCCAAGCTTGAGGCAAAGTTTTATTATTTTCTTCAAGGATTTATATTTTCATTGATAAGCTTTATTCTAAGTCGACTAGGCTATACACATTAACTAATATGGTTCCTTTTGAATAATTTGAGATTCAAGGAGAATATTCAAATCATACATTAAAGTTTAATGTCCAGAAATTAATGAATTTTTAGGAGATTTTATGGAAAAACATATAGAGGATTCTATAATCCTCCTTGATTTTGTTAATTAGAGCGTTGTCAGGTTGTCTCCTTCCCTCATATTGGTCAAGCTACTTACTTTATTTTGACATATTTTTCCTGAAAAATGAAATATGTAATTAAATTGGAATTTTGACTGAAAAAGTTTGGGGGAAAGGAATAAAGTATTTTTAGGACTTAAATACTATTTTTTATGTTTTAAATTAAGAAACAAAAAATAAAAGTGGGGGAGAGGGGAAAATTGAACTTTAATGTACTCTGTTTAGTTTGAAATTACCATGCTATATTGAGGAATTCACTAGTCTAAAAGTGTAAAACTTATATAATTGTTGAGTGAAATTTTTCACTAATTTCATTAAAATTTTATTTTATAACTATGAAAGGGAGTGTAAGTGAATTTTTTTGTAGAATCAAAATTATAACTTGATGTCATTGGAATTTTGAGCTTAATCTGAGGTAACATGGCCTTTGTGAAAAAGAATACATTAGGTATCCAAATCAAATTAAATTGATATATGTCCTTTGCACTTAGATTGAAATGGACAATTAGTATCCCATAATGAATTTTTGATAAAATGGCACTGAGTTTGTGAGTAGATCTCTTTACATATTCAAATATGTACTTTTTCACAGTTTCTAACAGATCACAGCTAGGAAAAATTCAAAAATAAAAATAAAAAATTAATAAAGTTATCATATGTAAAAAATTAATTAATTTATGTGAGGGGGATATTGTACCCATTAAGGTATAAATTAACTTATAAACAATTTATTTGAGTTGTATCAATAAAGTATAAAATTGAACTCTAGTTTTAGAAAACTTAAGGGAGATAGATAAATGGAAGTACTTATTGTTGAAACTTTGACCCTAATTAAATATAATTTGATCCAATCCTAGACATGGAACTTTGATTGGATTTAAGTTAGGAGTTAATTGAAATCATAAAAGAGGCATGATAACTTAAACATTGGATGAATATGTGATTTATTTCAATTATGGCTGGTAAATTTAAATCTAGGAAAGATTACTTTAATTGTTTTTCTTTTTTGAATAAATTAAATTCAATGATAAAATTTCCCAGTAGTGAAATAGTTCATGAGTGGGGAGTGATGTAATCAAAAATTTCAAAAAAAAATTATATTCATTGAAAATACCCCCTTATTTAATTTAATTCTCAGGTAAAATAATTATATTTATTTACATTGTGAATTTTGGACCTAATTTTTTAATAGCTTTAATATTAATTTTTAATGGAACACTTCATCTTTGGAATTAAATTTATAAATCCATACATATATTGAGATTGAAATTGATTTTTGAACTAGAATTTAGAAATGAAAATATTCAAATCTAAAACTTGTAATTCAATTTGGAATTGAAATTTTCAATCGATTTGTTTTGAGATTCAATTTTTTAAAATATTCTTATTAAATGAAATCCATAAATTTATTTGGAAATAAAAATCTAAATTACATCATTTTCATTTTGAAAATGAAAAAATGTATTATTGCATTTAATGGTGAGAATTTTATTATTTAATTGATTTATTTATTGAATTTTGAAAATATTTGTTAAAGGGTGAAGTTAAGATTTTAATTTGTTTTATCTTTTTTTAATTTAATCATGTTCTAAGAAAAAATGGGTGTAGTGATGGTCACTCAAATTTTGGTGAAGACGTGGATTGATCATGACACCTATTCTTGCAGTCGATCCATCCATCGAAAAATGAAATATTGGTGGTATATCGCACTGCAATACAAAGTGACTAAAAGTCTACCATCGACCTGAAATGAAATGTTTGGAAAAGTTCAGAAGCAACCATGTCTATTGTGGAGTGACTTCAAAAAGTTTTTTTTGAGCCATGGGGATAAAGTAATGGAGAAGGCATGAATCTTCCACACAATAAAAAATATGATGGAACCTATTCTCTTGTTAATAATCCCGATCAACAATAGTTCTCTTTTGCAGTCATAGATATCTAAGACTGAAGCTCTCTAGGGGGAAGAAACTGAACCAGTCACCGACACTACCCAACCCCCCAAGATGATAGATTGAAAGAAGAAGACTTCCATAGACCAGTATTGAAGAAACCAAAATATAAAAAACAACCAGAGAACCCGATGAAGTCTAACTTGTGGGGGACACTCTCTAATTTGGGAGTCTTCATTATTGCTAGAACCTACCCAGGCCATTGTGGGACTTCAATGGTGGAAAATATATTTTCTTGAAGCAGCCTACGACAAGATGAAATCTTAAAGGTAGATGATCTAACCCAACCACTGGAAGAAGTTTTGTTTTTCTATTCCTCTATTTAAATGAGATCAAATTCCATTGTGTATAATATCTTTATTATGAGCCTCTATTGAGTTTTATCAAGAGAGAAGAAATAATGAAAGGCCCTCATTCTCATGTGGACTTTGGTCATTCGACTAAACCACGTAAAAATCCTTGTATTCTTCTATTTTTTCTGTATTTTTAGTGATTTTTTCTTCCACACACTTCTACTACGCACATACAAGTGGTATCAGAGGGATCTGGAGAAATGGGAGTCTGAAACGGCAAGGCGACGATGAGTTTTATAGTGACTGAAAAATTGAATGTGGTTAGAAAAATATTCAGAGGTAATATCTGTGAAGAGGATAGTGATACTATTTTAACGGAACAAGCGGCGTTGAAAGCGGAGCTGAGACGAAATAGATAAGCTCGGTCAATATTTGGTCAAAATTGATGGTGAACAGTAACCTTGTGCGGGAGATGTCGGGACTGTTCACACCACAGGCAAAAATTCTAGCGAGATTCTGACAGCTGATCTAGTGTGCCATATCAATGCCACATCATCACTATGTCAGCATGTGATCTAGACCAATGAATTTTTTTGGTGAATTCTCAGCCAATCGATGTCCGATTTCGACAAATCAATAATCGATTCCCACTATTTCAACCATTCCAAACACATATTTATGGTTAGATTTTATATATTCTCACTCCATAAAGTAGTGTTTGAGGGGTGAAACTTCGAAGATGGCCGGTAGCATAGCATTACCAAAATTCGATATCAATAAGTTCGATGGTTGAAACAATTTCATCATGTGGAAAATCATGGTGAAATATATTCGTGTGAATTAGGGGATGATCAGACCGTTGATCAAAAAAATACTAAGACAAATAGTGACAATGATTGGGAAGAGCTTGATATGTGGGTTTTCAACAAAATTTTACTCTGTCTGGAAAAGGACATAAAATACTCGGTGTTGGATGAGATCTCACCGAAGGATATCTGGAAGGAGTTGGAGCAGTGATATATGGTAAATTCTCTCACCAAAAAATTATTTGAGAATAAGAAATTTCACTAGTTGTATATGAACAAGGGAAAAAATTTATTAGATCAAACTAATGAATTCAACAAGATCTTGATGCAATTATTAGGGCTCATGTGATAGTTGGAGAGGAAGACAAATCACTTTTGGTTTTTTCATCACTACAAAGTTCATTTGATGGACTTGTGACTGCATTTCTCATGGGGAAGAAAACATTGAAGTTGGATGAGGTGACCCGTGATTCATTCAAGCGATCAAATCATAGTGATGCAGGATGATCAATGTGGGAGGAGATGATATCAGAATTTAGAAGGTAAATAATGGCATCCAATATCCAGGGGACATGATCCTATCAAAATCACGTGTTTCTAGTGTGATAAAAAAGGGTCACTATAAAACTGACTTTGTATAACGCAAATTGTATGTTGTTGGGAAAGAGAAATTTGAACGGAATGACGCAAACATCTAATGAATTTTTAAGAATAGAGTTTATGTTGTAATCCTCTGATGAAAACTAGTGATTGAAAATATAGAAATGGTTGTTTATCTCATGGATATAGGAAAACCTACCGAACAATGATAAAATCTATGTTTCTCCATTTTGATACTATTTTTTGTGTGTTTTTGTTTCCACACACCTTTGTTTCACACTTACACTACCGAAGTTTTCCAAAATCAGATCTGTAAGCTTCAATTCTCACCGCAATAGAAAGAAAATAGGGAGTATCAATGACTGATCAAAAAATCATGTTGGCATCATGCTTGCCAAGAATAAAGGAGATGACCAAGATCCACTATGTCGAAGGAAAAAATACACCACCTTGATTTCTATTTTCTACATTGGATATGAAGAAGTGGCCACTCACTTATGGATGGAGATGTTCCAAAACCCTGAAACCACACATGTCATCTTGTAGATCTGAGAAAATCTGAGGATCATAACTCATCTGATGATAACCCTTGAAAAGTAATTATTTATTTTAATTGATTGTCACATGTTTTTTTGTGTGAAAATTACAATATCGGAAAGGCCAAGTTATTTTCCACATTCACTGATTGCAATTTCATAGATGATCACAAGATAGATGCCTAATAGAATACTTGAATGAGGATAATTAGCACCACCACATATATTACAGTGCACAACCACTAGAATTAAGCTCATTAACAGTCAAGCTCTAAGGAAGAACTTCTTACTGTTAGAATTTTCAATGCAAAAATAAGATGAAGGAGGGTCTAATTTTATATACACAATTGGACATGTATCTAGTTATAAATAATAACCAAAATTTATCTATAGAATAATTCCCATGTATACTATTTCTCACCATAACTCGAACCAACAACAGAGAATCATGATAAAGCCATGAAAATTTCATTGTTGAATCGGGAAAGAAGAATATCCTTGGAAATTCCCATCCACATGGAACCCATATATATCTGAGATCGTGATCTCTACTCATTAAAAAATTTCATGGGGTGTTACATGTCATTTTTAGAGTTCAAATACTCTCACAGGGACTTCACTCAGAGCTGGTGATGAGTGCCTCAGGGCATGCCACATGGAATTCACCACTTCAGAGGATTTGTTGTTGAATATTTTTTTTCTTATATTTTCAAACAAAATGAGGTGTTCTCCTCTAGTATTGTGGGGAGACTCTAGGTTTAAAGATAATCTCACTCATTCTCAGAGGTTGTTTCATCACTCGTTGTTCCTAATTTTTTCTACTATTTTCTATATTTATTTTTTTAATAACTCTTATGATGGAACACTAGGAAAATAGTGGTCGATCCAAGGAGATATCTCCCACCCCGTGATGAATTTTGGTTTTCAATAAAAAAATGATTCTTTTTTTTAATTATTTGGATGTGTTTGGATGTTTATATTTTAAGAGATTCTTATTTTTATTTGCATTTAAATATTTATTACCTTATTTCACTAGTTTCACACACATTCCACTTAGTAACTCTTTCACTTATTACAATAGTAATTAGTTGGATGACCCAATAGTGATTGGTTGTATCCAATCACTTGTACATGAGAGGATAAAGAATATAGTGATTACTCTATTTTTTATTCCAGACTGAAATTTCTAGAAAGGCATATTTAGAGAGATTTTATTTAATTACAGAACAATAGGGAAGTGAAATTTAATAATTATTCACGGGGAAGTGAGAGTAATGTGAGGCTATAACATTATATTTTAAGAAATAAATTTAAAATCAATCAATTGTATCCAATGTTTTCAAACAATTTCAAACCCATTAAACAATATTTAAACACATCCATATCACCTTCTTCTCTAGAGATGTATTTTTCTCTGGTTCTAATTATTGTTTTGTTAATCACTCTATGATAGGTTCACATTAACGACCCTTCTCCCCTGTCCTCCAAGATGATGCCCCATTCTCCCTTAGGATCCATTAGGGTGACACATTTCCTAATTATCCCTATAAAATTTCCAAACCCATATGAAATGATCATGGACTCCTCATTCTCTTAGGTCCCTTAATTAGGAAAATTAATTTTTCCAAAAGACCTTATGGGAACCTGTTTCACCAGATAAACTCATTATTGGGTGGAATTTTCCTGGTCCTCCTCTATGGCCTCCTAACATACATTACTAGTTCATACACGCCAGAATATACCCCATCAATCATATATTCCCTTAATAAAAGTTTTTTCCTGATTGTCATCCCTAACTGATACAACCTGCAATGTATTCAAAATCATGTATCCCCTTGATAATGAGGGTACCTACCATGAGAACACTATTGAAGCTTCCCCAAGTTAATATTTCTCATCCTAGATACTAGACTTTCATATCGGTTAGCCATGTCAACTTAATGATCCATGTGTCTATGGGTCTCCCTCTTAAGTATAAGTTAAAAAATGTTCCCATTGATGGTTTCATCACTAAGAGACATCTATGAGCTAAGGAAATCAATATCTTGTCATATTATGTTTAATCCTCAAATTATTTCACTTGGGGTCATATTCTTCATGATTCCATTCATCCTTATATCAAACCATCAGTCAGTTAGGAGTAGATGCTTCCATGGGCCTCCTCCTAGGTGTAAGACCTAACCAATCTTCAAAGGTCCTCTTAGTAGGTATCATCCTGGAAAGCCTTACTTCACCAAACTCGCCTACTAGGAATAAAATCCATGGGTAGAATATATGCTAGTTTCATATGATAACTGGAAAAGTATCATATACATGGGCCCCATATGTCCTTTTCAATGGTACATGTTCTCTATGATCCAACCACAACCTCTTGTATTTCATTAACAACAAATAGGATGAACCAAGAAGGGTTTCATATATTTAATCCCCACTAAATCCTCTATTTTCACCCTGTTCATAAAACAACTTTTCTCAACACATTCCATAAAATTACACAACAACATATTTAATGCATTAAGTTAAGCTACATGGCACGGTCATGTCACATGAACTAAAATTATGTAACTCAAACTATGTGGTCTTTGATTCTTGATAACCATGACACATAGAACACCCCTTTGAGTTTTAAACCCAATAATATCTCAAGTCATATCTTCATTGGTTCATACTCTCAATGAAGACTATCTTCACTAGGTAATATTACCTATAAAAATTACTCGTATCATGCCAAATTCCTTGCAAGAATCATCCCCATTATTCCATATTCCTTATTGAAAACCATCCTCACTTGGACATATTCTTTGTGATCCATATCTCTCCCCGTAAATCCATATTATCCATGATCCATAGAATCCATCCTTAATGGGATATATTCTTTATGGGTTAGAAATCCGAACAGTGCTATATTCCCTATGAGATGAATCATAAATGGGTTTCCATGCTTAAGTACCACACCAACCATCGCTGGGTATCTTTTTCCTAGTAGTCTACACCATATAACATTAAAATGTATGGGATAGGTCTTTGAAGAACAGACCTAAAATTCAATTCACTTGTTCATGGTTTCACAACCTAAAAAGGTTCCACATTGGTCTTTGTCACATAAACATAGAAGATTTAACCTATCCCATTAAAAGGCATTGAACTACATGGGTTATATTCCCTTCCTAGGGATAAATAGAAATTCTCTACTATGGCCTCAATCCCGACTCCATAATATAGGCCAATACCTTTGAGGGTGATGAAATCTAGTGCACCCAATTGTATGGATTTAAACCAAAACATAACTGGTTAAAAGATAAAGATATATAATATCTTATAAATACAGACGTTCACATTAACACGTGGTTTTTTTCAATCATTTTCATGGTTTTAACTAGCCTCACACTAGGGATTTGGAAGAATTAATTAATTTATATTAATTCTATAAGAGAGTATAATGGTAGGAAATAGTTCCACCCTATATGATGAGATGATCTCAACCTCCCATCCTCTTGATTTAAGTGCATCTAAAGTGTCATTAGTAAATCCCCAGTGGCCACCTGCCGTTAGAAATCAGGTCTACAATGGATCAAAACAAAAATGGTCTTAGTTCACATTATAAAAAAATGGATTACATGAAATCCTATAAAGAAAATGGTTCACTAATATCAGGAAACAATCATTTTCATTTTTGTTAGAAATATAATAGTGAACCCAATATTAATATTTTACATGTGAAATTTATTGATCGATGATGCTTTTCTTGTGATGTTGTACCGGTGGAATTATTGTTTGTGGTTGTTGATAATTTCAAGAATTTTAGGACTTTCTTGACTCTCAATACATTTACGAACTTCAATGAATCCTACATAGTTCCCCTATATTTATATGTTTGAACCAAGCCACACCTTATCCCATGTCATCTATCAGTACAACACGATGTCTGTAATCATACTCTTTATTCTACTACTACCCACCAGCTAAAACGATTGATACACACCTCAGTAGTAACATGAGTTTTATCCTCACTACCTAGGGGGAAATTATCACCAACTTAGTGTCTCCAATTTCAAGTGTCAAACTAGTTGATGTGAGAGTACTATCTTAATAGATACATCATAACATTGGAAGAATATTGTAAAATTATATAAGAGGTGAGACCCCATAGACCATCCTATTAATGATGTTATTCAAAGAAGTGTGTGGATCCTAGGGCCAAGTATAACCACTTAAAGAGTATTTCATATGAGTGTGATGATTTCTATATCTTTTACCATAAGAAGGGGAAGTATGATGTCATAGAAATTCCTAGTGATGTTCATGAGCTGACCCGAAGGGATCTTGTTATTAATTACCATCACCATGAACACTGAAAGAACTTGTACTCTCAAGAAACCTATGAGGAGGATATCCAGAAGAAACTAGACCTAGTCACACAAAACAGGTTTTTCAAGAGAAGGTCATGATGAGGATGGAGGACCACTAGAAGAAGGGAGTAGGCCCATATTTCCATTCCCATAATTTTTTTTGTCATTATATCTTAGAAACAGCTAAACAACAGGCTTATATTTCTCCTCTCCCTATTAAAAATTTCCATCACACCCAAGTATTATCAAGATTGAAATTCCTACATATTCTTATATCAAATGTGGAATAATATTATATTATTGATCATGTAGATAAATCCCTTTGACATATCCTAATATCAAATTAAGGATATGAGTGGTATTATATTCCCACTCCCATTAAGGAGAGGGCTTATATTCTTATTTATATTACATAATCCCATCAGTATATCCTAGTATCAATGGAAGTGAAAACTTATATCTCTGTATATATTTTATAAATATTTCATCATATCTTGAAAGAAATAGAAGATGATAGTTGGTATATTTCAAAGACCACCAGGGGACATTCTTTTATTCTCGGACCTTATAACATTGAAGGAGTATTCCATTATATTTTAACAGCTACTTAGGAGAGAGATCATATTTTCACTCCTTTTTAGGATTATCATCAACATATCCCAATGAAAAATTATGATCATAATCAATCCCATATTCCCATTCCAACTATAATTCTTCGACATACCCTAATAGTCATTTTATTGTAGGTTCATATCCTTACCAATACCCTAAGATCTTATCGATGTATTCTAGAAATCAATTATAATTATTCATATATTCTAACATTTAGAAAAGGATAGAATTACCATGTTTGAGAAATTACATAGAAGTAGGGTCATATTATTGTAGATTCACATAAATCCCATCATCATATCTTAATGGAACCCATCAAGGAGTGGGATCATATCATTATCCCCACATAGTAATCCTATTAGCAAATTATGAATGTGAATGAAGACCAGAAGTGGGATCATAACTTTATTCCTTCCAATACTTGTTAGTATTGATGGAATATTCTAGAAATATCCTAAGGTACTAATCAAAATATCCCAACAATAGGAAGGATTTCGCCTTATAGGGTTACTATGAAAGTAGGTTGTTTCATAAACCATGTGATTCCCATGATCGAGGTTCTAGCCCGAACTTATTGATCATGACCATCCCAAGTTTCTCAACAAGATTAGTATACACATCATGAGTATACTCATATTTTTATCCCAATAAATGTTGATATAATCAAGGACCTATAAAACCTCTCAGTAATAGCCCAAGGATTCACCAAATCCTCATCAATAGAGGAAGGTGGTTATAACAACAAGGTTACTCCTCAAGGTATAAATATAAAAAACTATGAAGGTTCTCCCAATATTAATCCACGAAGGTCCACCCCATGGATATAAAATAATAAAGCCAAAATTATGTCCCTATGGAATATGAGGTAGAGATATTCTCTATAGTTGGACATCAAGAAAAAATGGAAGTCCTTCCAATGATGGAGAATAAAAAAATGAACATAGAGTTCTTCCCCATTTCATCTACTATAAAGGTCCTCCCGGTAGTCATATCCTGCCCTGATAATAAATCCCTCTCTTTATTGAAAATACTCTAAGAATTCCTTTATACTAAGGGTACTCAAAAGTCTAAGGCCAGATACACTATGATCCTAGTAGCTTACTGGTGATATTTCATCTCATCCAATGTAAATTTTGAGGTATAAATCATCATATGCACCACCTTTAGTCCACTTCCACTTTGATTCAATAAAAGGAGTTTTGGATACCCTCATTTACTTTGAAAAGGTGATACGGAAACAACCTATATGGTCATATCAGATCAAGGAATATTCTTATGAAGATTGGAAAAATAGTATGGTTATATATAAAGAGTTGGAAGAATTCAATATACTAGTTAGTTCTTGGCCCAAATCGACTTCACAATATGACATTTCAAAGACATTGAAATAAAAGTTCATATACTATCTACACCTAAATTTTTGGAAAAATATCAACCATATCAAGGTGATATATTTGACTTGTGAGTATTATAATGACTAATTCAAGGAAGTAAAAAAAGCTCTGACACAAAATCTACTTAGCTACCCTCTTAGTTACATGACATACAAATTCCAAAAGGTAACATAGAGATCTCCAATAGGGAATCTCAGTATCTTAAAGGATCTCAACCAGATAATAATTGGTACTCTATAAGATGTGCATATCAAAGGATGGGGAGAATATAGATCCTTTTGCTTCACCCCACTTATAGAAAAATCCAGTCCATTGTTGAGCATAAAGTGTAATGTTATTTATTTTCAAAATAATATTAGGCCTAAATACTGTATATTCTAGTTTTTCAATCAAGAAACATCATCCCATTACTAAGGTCCATAAATAGTATACTCAAAGGGAGAAACACTTCAATAAGTTATTGCATCAAGTAGGTAATAAAGATAAATGGGTGTCCTATATGAGTCACAAAAATACTATAACCATATAAAAAACCTGAGTGGCGAGCATCTCATGTATTTAAAAAGAACTGCACCCAACTCATTTCCAAGTGAAGGCCTAAAAAATAAAGAAGATAAAAATAGTTTTTTGCCTTTATAGAATAATAGGAGAAACCCTATCCCATAGGGATAAAGAAATATTTACCATCACTGTTACCCCTTAGGTTATCAAATATCTAGAGCCTCTAATTAATGATGTTGGTGAAACCAAATCTTAACAACCTGAATAATTATAAATGAAATTTTCTTTTTAAATGAGTAAATGACTTATTTAGAAATGATATTATAGAAAACACATATAGTAATTTTGTTTTTGGACCATTATAAATTATATATTTTCAGATTTAAAAGTCCATTAAACATCATAGTCATTGATAGTATATATTTTAAACTGAGATAGTATGATTAGTATATTTATAGGGTTATGATAAATCCAATTTACATGGATAAAGAAAGTGATGAATTTAACTAGTAGTATTTTACCCTATGAATCCCATTTATCATATATTATGAGGGAGATTGAATCACTAAGATTTTCACTTGACCATTCCTAACAAAAGATTCAACACCTAAAGCATGATAAAAATAATTTATGGGATAATTTCAAGATCATTGTGATCACAACCCAAACTACATTCATCAAACCATCCCAATAAAGTCACACCATCACATACCTTAACCTTGGGGATTTAGATGCTGTAAAAAAGGTATATTTATCTTGAACCTAATAGTATAAATTTTTAAATTTTTAATTTTAATAAAATAATTATTATATTTTTCTTTTATTATAACTTTATAAATATTAATTAATAATTTTGATAAAAATTAAATTCTGATACGATGAAACACAAATAGTATTTTTAATAAATATATAGTTTCAATCAAGACACAATTTTTATTAATTAATTAATTTTTAAAATAAAATATATTTTATGAAAATATTATTATTACTTAATACTTATTAAATATAAATAATAAAATAATTTTACAAAGAGAAATGTAATTTCTGTAAGGTTTAAAAAACTATTATTGTAAAATATAATATTTTTCAATAAATATGTATTTTTTTTTAAATGTATAAATTATCATATTTATAGAATTTTTTTATTAAAATAAATATTATTTTTGAAATAATCATGTTGAAATTGTCCAATGGTGTAGTTTTTATAATTTTCTGGGATAGTTGAATTTTTCAATAAAAATAAGTATAGTACAATTATGTGGTATGTATTACAACATCATAAAAGACCTAAATTGATCTAATAAATACTATAAATATCATAAAAACAAGATTATTTTTACCATTTAACATAATGTGTTTTTATGTTATTTTATTAATTTTATAATCCCTTAACAAATCCTCCAAAACCTATATTATATTTTATGGTTTTAAAATCAATTATTTTTAAACATGACTCACTTCTATAGCACTAGGGGTATTACTTTAAAATTTCAATTCATAGAATTATAAAATAATAGAATTCTCTTCTTTTGTTAGAAACCATGGGAAGAAATATTTGGATGGATTGTTGTTTTTATTAATTTATCACATAGAGTTTAAAACCTAAGTTTATAAATTAATAAATATTTATCCTCTCTTTTACTATAAAAACCCACCCAAAATACCATTATTCTTCACTCAAAACCCTTGTAACATGAAGTTACTATTCTCATTACTCTATAAATCTCCCAAAATTTACCCCTAGTATAATAATAATCTCCTCTAAATCTTTTAGAATCACCCTCTCAAGGTAAGGGACTCTCTTCTGTTCTTTTTATTTAAAATAAATTATTTGTATTAATCCCCTTTTGATTTCCAATTTTACATGTTTTAATGTGTTTTTAAACATCTTCTTACTGTACTTATCATATACATGTAATTATAGACCTCCTTTCACTCTCATTCACCCTTCCATATACCTTTATATACACATGTTAGGCTGCCAAAATTATCCTACGATTTCCATGGAAAACATTTTCATAGTGAATACCCATCCCCATTTATACTTAAGGGTATTCACCTAGATGTACCTATATTGAATTTATTGGTAAAATCCATGTATTTTACCCAAACTCATTAATATTGGTATTCAAATTTATGAAATTCATTATTATATTGTATGATCTATGTGGCACACTTATGTATGTACATGATATGAATATGATGGGTGGGATTGGAATTATATAGAAATAAAATGAATTAGGTAATGTTTTTATCTCCTTAGATTACATGTATAGTGAATGGTAGGTTATCCTAAGAATAATATTTTTTGATTTAGTGGAATTTATACTTGACTTATGCTTATGATGTCATGTTTTATGTTGTTTTTATATTCTCATGTTTCCTTTATGTTATCATTTTATATCATGATTCGATGTTTAAATGTGTGATCCTCACCCGTATTATATTACCTTTATATTTATTTTTATTCACATGTATTAATATAATCATGTTATTATTTGATTATTCACTTATTTGGATTTATTTCTCACCCATTTCTTATGTGTTTCTCCAGGCTATCCTATATAGTTTTAGAAGATCATGGAAAATTAAAGGCATGTTATGGAGTTTTAGTTTATGTATTTTCATTTTTTTGCTTTTTTATTTCCTACATATAATTACACAAATACACTAGGCCTCACAATATTATGGGGTTGTATTAATTGTCTATTTAGGCTATAAATCATGAAATAAAGTGGATGACAAATATGGGTTATCGTAGTCAGTATCAGATTTAATTCTAGTTAATTTTTGGGATTAGAATTAGATTAACTCTATTAAAATTCATAATTATAAGACTAAACATAGGAATAAATCAATAAATTTTGGTAAAGTATATAGTTAGTTTTTTCTAAAAAAATACAACACTTTATGGAAACTAAATGTTGATGTGGATCTGGAACAATTGTATTTAAGGATAATAACCTATAAAAAGGTTCATTGGGATGGAATAAATCATCACCTGGTTCCTAAAAAATAAACCTTGCTACACACCTGGTATGACACTCCCTGGGGATATGATTTAGTAAATTTGAAAGTTCATTAAGAACCATTATTTAGGGAATAAAAATTCCCATAAGAATCTATCTTAGGACATAGATAAAGGATAAATTAAATTGAAACCAAGATATTTATATGTTAAGGAGTGAATTTCATTTATGATTTATCCATTTAATGTTAATGGTTTCACATTTATCTATTTAATATTTTTAAAATATTTATTCCTAATTTTCCCTTTATTTTTAGTCAATGACTGGAAATATGAGGAATCGAGTCAACAACCCATGTGATGAGTAATGTGTTTATTGCACAAATGATATTCCCAACCCAATGGGATCAGGATTTGGGAACTTCATGGAAATAATTTACTATTAAATAAGGCTTTGATTATAAACCTGAATCAGGAGGATAACCCACATCCCCTTAAGAATGGGAAAGTTGTAATTGAGACCTTTACGCAATGAAGGCCTCTGAATTTCATTAGATCTTCTGATCCTTTAATCTTGGAAAAATGGATCAAATCCATTGAAAATATATTATTCATACTTCATTGCTATAATAAATATAATATCGTGATGGTTTTTTTCATATATAGGGGAAGTTTATCAAAGGTAGATGATTATCAAAAAACAAATCATGATTAAGAGATCAAAGTAATGTATTGGAAAGAATTATCGAAAAAAATTAATGAATATTTTCTCAACACTATCTGAAAAAAATTGATATATATATTTACTTTCCCTCATGAAAAATAATGAGAAATTAATTTTGATGTATGAGGAAAACATTACAACACTTTCATGAAACACCTCCAACTTTTTCATTTATCTTAAAATTAAATTTTACAACTTCTTTGGTGGGATAAATCTGGGTATATTAAAATCAATAGTGATTTAGAAATTTGAAGTCTATAATGAAATTTCATTATGTGTTCTCAAAGTCAAAATATAGATCAATTAAATCTCATTGGTATCATGGGTTTAGAGAAAAGAATCCAAGAAATGATTTTAATTTTTCAGTGTGATGAAGAAGTCTCAGGGGGGTAATAAATTCCAACATCCCACTTTTCAAAAGTCTGGGAAGAAGAATCTCATAAACTTACTGAAGTAGAAAAGGAAATGCATTAAGTACAGGAAGGAATATAACCTATTTAGTGATTTCCAATGGAATAAACCCACCAAATTGATGGAATAATGGTATTATATATTAAAACATCATCCAATTTTATAATTTTTTAACTACAAGGAATAAGGACGCTATGAATATCAATGCACTAAGCTAAGGGTTGTTGATTCCAACCAATGATAATAACTTATAATTCCTAGAGAGAAAGAGAGAACTCATTCCATATCATCTAATGAGGTGGATATTGAGAATGAAGTGGTGAAAGGTACACTGGTTATTCATTTAAATATATAAATCATGCTATTTGATTATGATTCTATGCATTCCTTCATATCATGAAAGTTTAGTAAAACTTTTCAAACACCACTGCAAAATAGGAAATTAGATCCATAAATGAGAATAGAAAATGGGGAAATTATTTCTTCCCATTTATATAACTCCTCCCTTTCAAAAGTTTTGAGTATTATTTCCCATAAAACCTTATGATACTCCCTTTATAAGAATTCAATGTAATTTTGGTCACATATTGGATTTATTTTTAAAGATATGATTTTATAAAAGTTCAAGGAGGAGGATGAATCTCTATCGGTATCATCATATAAATCATGGATATTATTTCCTTATGAGAAAGTGTATCTAGATCAAATGATTGGGAATAAGGAAAAGATTATCCTTAATTAAATTTCCATTGTAAGGAAATTTGTTGATGTATTTCCTAATGAATTTCCTAGGTTTCCACCAAGACTAGAGGTAGATTTATCAATCAAACTTATACTCGGATAATTTCCAATGTCAAAGACTCTATATTGAATGGTTATGTTTTAACTTGAGGATGTAAAGAAGAAACTATAAGAGAATCTAGATAAAGGGTCTATACACCCAAGAGCTTAACCATGGGGTGAACCATTCCTATTAATCAAGAAGAAGGATGGTTCAATGTGCCTTCGTGTTAATTATCATGAAGTTAAAAAAATCATGATAAATAAATAGTATCATATACCATAGATTGATGACTTTTTTAATCAGCTACATGGATCCTAGTACTTATCTAAGGTGGATCTTTAGTAGGGATATTATAAAGTAAAGGGGGGAGAAATAGGATATCTCAGAGACTACTTTTAAGACCAGGTATGAAACTAGTAGTTCATATTGATTCCATTTGGACTCACTAATTATCTAGTAATATTCATGGACTTAATGACTAAATTATTTATATATTAAATTATAAAACTTGTGGAAGTATTTATAAAATATATTCTTATCTAATCCAAAAGTAGTGAGGAGCATGAGGAACATTTTGATGTTTTACTGAATATATTTCAGAAATAAAATATGTTTGAAAAGTATAGTAAATGTTATTTTTTAATGGAGAAAGTAATGTTCTTAAGTAATTTTATCACAAGAAATGTGATATTTATAGATCCTTTAAAAATAAGGACAAATGGAGGATGGCCCATCCCAACCTATGTGATAGAAATTTTTATTT
Source organism: Viscum album (assembly GCA_963277665.1). NCBI lineage: Eukaryota > Viridiplantae > Streptophyta > Magnoliopsida > Santalales > Viscaceae > Viscum > Viscum album. The sequence goes on from OY728146.1 coordinate 1,792,811,463, forward strand.
TCCTTGGATTATCTAGGTACTATCATTGAGTTTTGAGAAACTTATCATTATTTTCAAGCCCAGAAACCAACATAAATCAGAAGTGGTGATGTTTTTCTAGAATTATTAATATTAATACAGACTTAATGAGATAAATAACTGGCTAATAACTCCACCTATGCTCATATTACCCACCATTGGGAAATAATTTGTGATCTATGTTGATGCATCCAAACAATTCTTGGGTTGTGTACCAATGAAATATGAAAGTTCGATAGCATATGTCTCTCTCCAGTTAAATATCCATGAGTAGAAATTCCCAACACAAGATCTATAATTGGATATAGTGATCTTTGTATGGATGATTTTGTGAAATTATTTCTATGAGGAAAAGTGTAACCTATATACGGATCATAAAATACACAAGTATACATTCACACATAAAGAGATCAATGTTCAAAAATAAAGGTTTTTATATATGATCAAGGATTAATATTGTTTGATTTATTTATATCCTAGGAAGTTGAACAAAGTAGAAAATTAATTGAGTATAACAGATCTTGTGACCCTATTTGTGTTGATAATTTTAAGGGATCCAATCTTCATGGAAATATATAGGATGGAAATGGGAATAATAAAAGTATATTCATCCTAATTTTCGTAAATGACTACCCAATCATCTATTATTGTAATGATCAAGGAGGTTTTGAAAGATAATGAGGTTCTATATAAAAAGGTAGTGAATATTTCTGAGTTCAACTTTGCTAAATATGGAGTTATAAGGTTTGTAACCCATATAGCTGTCCTATAAAAACCAAAAATGAAGAGGGGAATTATAGATGATGTTCACAGATCATCATTCTCTGTTAATCTTGGAAGCACTATTCTGTGTAGAGATTTTAATCAAAACTTATGGTTGGAACAATTGAGAAGGAATATTTTAGAATTTGTATCATGATACTTGCGATCCCAATAAGTTAAGGATTGATTAAAGGATTCTAAGGGTATGATGCGGCCATTTCCTATACCAGTATGGAAATGGGAAAATATAACCACAAACTTCATTATTGGACTCCCTAGGATCCCTAAATGTAATAATTCCATCTGTGTGGTATTCGATCACCTTATCAAGTTAGAACAATTAATTTATATTAAGTAAGATTTCTCTATTAACCAACTAGCTAATATATAAATAAGGTAAGTTGTAATATGACATGGAGTTCCACTCTATATTGTATCTAATCAGGATATAAGCTTTAACTTAAGGTTTTTGAGAATCATTTAGAAAAAATTGGATATAAAACTAATATTCAACACTACTTATCACCCTCATATGGAATTTTATTCTTAAAGGACCATTCAAACTCTAGAGGATATAATGGGATAATTTTAAATTGATTACCAAGGATATTTTGATAAAAAAACTTCCCCTAGTAGAGTTATAATATAACAACTATTTCTATTATAGCATTAAAATAGAACCTTATGAGGCTTTGTATGGGAAGATTTTTCAAACACCAATTTTCTAGGATGACGTTAGAGAGGGGAAGTTGATGGGACCTAATCTTATCTAAGAGGTTACATAGAGGGTTCAAACAATTAAAATTCTTATGAAATCCAAAAAAAATGATATAAAATCGATACAGACAATCATCAATGAGAACTGGAGTATGAGGTTGGAGATAAATTATTCCTTCACATGTCATTATGGAAGAAAGTAATGAGGTTTGTTAAGAAGGGAAATCCTAGTCCAATATACATTTTCCCCTTTGATATACTTGATCACATCGGAGTGGTGGCCTATCAACTAGCACTCTCTCCTAACTTATCTCAATTAAATGATGTGTTCCATGTATCCATATTGAGTAAGTACATACTAGACCCATCACATATTCTAAATCCATAAGTTGTGCCATTGGATAATGATAATTTATATGAGGATCATCCATTTAAGATCTTAGATCATAGACACATGGTTCCATGAAGCAATAAAACTCACCGGGTCAAAGTGTAGTGGTGGAACCACGTGTTTGAGGAAGAAACTTGGAAAAAAAATTTGGTGATGAAACATAATTACCCTTATATATTTTAGTGTATAAATTAAATTTAAAGGGTAAATTTTCTAAATAGTAAATAATTTATTGACCCAAACATTTATAAACGAAATTATTTTTTTAAATGAGTAAATGCCTTATTAAGAAATGAAATTATAAAAAACACATGCACTAGTTTTTGACTGTTATAAGTTAAATATTATTAGTATTAAAATATTGTTAAACATAATCACCATTTATATTAAATTTTTTATATAGTGATTGTATTATTAGTATATATATAGAGTAATGATAAATCCAATTGACACGAATAAAGGAATTGATGGCCTCGACTAGTAGGATCAAACCCTATGAATCTCATTTATCAGACCTTATGAGGGAGAAAGTATCACTATCCTTTACCATTGAAAAATTCCTAGATAATATTCAACAACTAAAGAGTGAGTGAAAATATCTATGGGTAAATTTCAAGATCTTTGAAATCATATCCCAAACAATGTTTATCAAACCACCCCAGGAAAATCTCACCATCGCACACTATGCCCTTTCAGAATTTGTTGGTGTAATAAAAGGATATGTATCTATAACCTAACAGTATGAATTTTTTTATTTGTATTTCATATTAAATAATTATTATATAAATCTTTTATTATCACTTTATGATGATTCAATAATATGTTTTATAGAAATTATATTTTATACGATGAGACGCAAATTGTATTTCTAAGAAATACATAGTTACAATCAAGACAATCTATTTCATGAATTCAATAATTTTTTAAATACATTATATTTTAATAAAATATTATTATTCAACAATATTTATTAAATATAAATTATAATATAATTTTATGAAGTCAAATTTAATTTTTATAGGGGTCTGAAAATTGTTATTATAAAAATCCACTATTTTTTAATAAATATGAGTTTTTGACTTAAAAGTGTAAATTATCATATTTAGATAATAATTTTTTATAAATAAATATTATTTTTTAAATCAAAATATTGAAATTATCCAATGGTAAATGTTTTTATAGTTTTCTGTGATAGATGGATTTTTGGGTAAAAATTAAATATGGTATTATTATGATCTCTATATTATGACATCATAAAAACCCAAAATTGATGTAATAAATACTATAAAGAGTATAAATTACAAAATTTCTTTATCCATATGAAAAATATATATTTTTTGGAGTTATTTTATTAACTTTATAAACCCTTAATGAATCCTCAATAACCTATATTATATTTTATGTTTTTTAAATCAATTCTTTATAAACATGACTTAATTCCACATCACTAAGAGTATTATTTTAAGGATTTAGTTTATTATACACATATTATAATTAAATAAACTTCTATTTGGAAGAAAACATGTGAAATACCCATGGTATGGTTTGTTATTTGGATTAATTTTTCATATAGAGTCCAAAACATAAGCTTAGAAATTGAAAATGAATTATCCTCACTTTGTCTATAAAAACCCACCCAAACTCCCATTTATCTTCACTCAAAACACTTATAGAATGAATTAACTCTACAATTTCTTCTCTAGGGACCTCCAAAGGTTCCCCAAATCTCTTCAGAAGCTCCTCCTTAGCTTTTATAATCACCCTCACAAGGTAAGGGACTCTCTGCTTTTTTTATTTCAAGTACTTTCATTGTACTAATCCCATTTTGATTTACAATTTTACATATTGCAATGTGTTTTTACACAAAAATTTACTATACTTATGATTTTCATGTAATTATATACCTCCATTAATTCTTATTTACCACTTTTATAATACCTTATATACACCTGTTATGCTTCCAAAATTATCCTACAAATTTCCATACCAAACATTTTCATAGTGAATACCCATCCCCATTTCAACTCAATGGTATTCACCTAGATGTACCTATATTCCATTTTTTGGGTAATTCCATGTATATAACCCAAACCCCTTAATAATTGTATTAAAATTTATTAAATACATTCTTATGTTGCATGATCTATGTGGCACACCTATTCATGTACATTATATGAATGTGATGGGTGGCCCCAGAATTATATAGCCTCCAATGCATTAGGTAATGTTTCTATCCCATGATATGTCACATCTGGTTCATGGGAGGTTATCTTAAGAACACTATTTTATGATTTATTGGCATTTATCCTTGAATTATGCTTACTATTTCATGTTTTATATTTTTTCTACATTCTCATGTTGCCTTTATTCTATCATCTTATATCATGTTTCAATGTTTAAGTTTAGGATTCTTATGCCTCTTATGTTACCTTGGTATAAATATTGACTCACATGTATTACTTTTATCCTATTATTATTTGATTATTCTTTTACTAATATTTATATATCACCCCTTCATTTGTACTCACTCAGGTTATCTTGTGTAGTTTTAGAAGATTAATGAAATTTAAGGGCATGTTATGGAATTTTAGTTTATGTATTTGTATTTTTATTTTAGTTTTTTTATATACATAATTACACAAATAAATTATACCTCATGATATTATAGGATTTTATTAACTGTATCCTTATGATATCTAACATGAAATAAAGTGTATGAGAGATATGGGTTTTCATACAGATCAACCCCAACCCATTGGGTTGGGGTATTTATATTACCACTTCCTCATCAACCCAAGAAATCAGTCTTCTCTAAGTTGGTGGAAGCTTCATAATGAACAAATGTATATTTACCACACCTGTGAAATTCATCTCCAATGTTAGGGGAATTCTAAGTGAAATTTACTAAAGATTCACTCAAAATCACCATCCATCAAACAGGGTGACTGAGGCCTCAGAGGGTACATAATCCAAAACAGATCACTATATAGGAAGATGTTAAGAGTAATCACAATAAAAAACCACAATAGATATTCCAATGGTATATAATCCGCTTGATACTTTAATAAAGATGAGAAATTGATTCTTATTATGCACTATGAATTAATTAACATCACTGGTGTCATATTTATGAATAATTTTAAGCACAAACCTAATATATAATGACATAATGAAGATATATCCACCCAATGAATGTGTGAAATCTTGGAACTAGAGGTAGTCTCAGAATATTGGATATTTATTCAGTTCTCAACTAACATCTACTTAACATGAATATTCTAAATAGAATGGGAGAAGATGTCGCTATATCCACATCCCACCCATTCCTCAAAAAAGCGAAAGACATTTCCATCAAGGAAAAAGTTTTCTTAATATAATTTTGAACTAGAATACTTGAATTTTATCAATGTCAAACTTCTAAGAAGAAATGTTCTTGAAAATAATAATTCCAAATAAGTTTTCAATGCCTCTCCTCTATTAAATTTTATACTAAATGAAACTACTCATCAAGTAATCATGGAGTCTAATCACCAAACTAGGTCTAGTTCCAGACCATTAGTTAATCTAAACATGGTGGCCAAATAATATTAGAAACATACTAAACTATGATATCCAACATAATTTCAAGAAATCTAACTCTGTCTAGATCAAATAGTATATCAATAACTGGTATTGTAAATCCAACCATGTCAGGCACCTATTACATCTCACATTGGGTGTCTTCTTAGGTGATATTTATAGTGGGGATTTTTGAATCCATTCAATCCCATATTTCCTAATTGAAGATATATAGGGTCAAAATATTACAGTAAAACTATGAATAATAATGTATCATGATTTGGTTTAATCTGATCCACCTCCACCCAATTTTAGTAATATTTCATTTCTCATCTTTAATGACATAGGATACCTAGATCATCACATGTAACACTTCATGTCTCGATATGGTCCCATGATAGTAATGTTAGAGTAACAAGAATTGGAAATGATCATATAGTTTTTCTAGACCGTAGAAGGGCCAAAATTCATTTGTTATAACAATATACAAGTAGGATATATTTCAAATGTAGAATATTTAGATAGTAAATTCTTATTCCAATTCAACTCAATGCTAAAAAAGACAATTAACCTTGAACTTTTGAACTAAAAATAAAACAAAATGATAGGGTCATATACTTTATCCCCATGTGTAAGGAATTAACCTATTATTTTAACATTCATCTTCCTTGGTAATAGATTTTGATGATTTTCATAGATAATATCCATCATGAGATTAAGATGTCATGGATTTATGAAAAATAATTAGGTGGATTTTGAGAGTATTGTTACATTACAACACCAAGAGGATTATATCCTATAGTCTAAGTCCAATTCCTGACCAATATCACCAACACAAGGTAATAATCTTGGTAGATTGTAGATTTTAACTATCACACTAAATCTATCACCAATATCAGATCAAGTACCTATGCTCATAAAATATAATATTATACCTCCCCCTAAATTATTGTAGTAGGAAGAGCATTCTAGAAAGGAGGGAAATAAATATTAGTGGCACCAATTGTTCAAGGATTATAATAATATATTTTACTCATTCTAAAAGGAGTAGGTTCCAAGGTACTTCATTTTGACTATGAATAATAATCTCCTCTAATAACCAGAGGTCAATAATCTCAATGAAGTTAGTAAAAAGGAATGCCCTGATTAACTTACCTTCCATTGGATGCTAGATTAAAACACCTAAGATTAATTTATATTCAAGGATATAATATAGAATACTCTTGATTTCATATAGGTTAATATGGGAACACCTATAGTATAGGTGACCTATATTTCTATTAATACACTAAAATAAGTGGTATAATGGTAGGAAATCCCGAGCATGGGTGCACAATAATTTGATTACTAGATGACCAGGAAATTAGTTAACTGAGCACACTCTATACTAAGGGTGAAATTGAATCGACCAATTGTGACCCCAGTCCCCCTTAAATTCCAAAGAAAATACATTTATTATCTCATTCTTCTCAAAGTTGGTACAATCACGACCAGTGAAACAAGAAAAAATTGGAGGAATCATTTTCAAAACCTAAGAAAATACATACTCTTTTGGACATCTTAATTCCATCATTGGGAGGATGGAAACCATCCCACCAAATGAGATAATAGGAAACACCCCACAAAATAGAATCCCCTTCAGATGGGGAATATCAATACATTTTTTCAACATCATCCACCTAAAAGGACCCATTTCTAGTGAAGATGAGGACTTTTATACTCCCTAATTATAATAGGGGATGACGTTAGAGATTCTAATGAGGTAATTGAATAAAAGGTTGAAATAGACCTCAAAGTGTAGGATATGTTTATTTTGATGCTATATACAATACGAAAACCCGAATACAATCCCTCTAATGAGCCTAAAATGAGAATCAATATGATATTGAATCACCTCGGGCTGACTTAGATCCCATCATACTAGAACACCAACTTGAAGATGTACAGTTCTCCAATTGATTTTAGGGTGTGAAAATTATAGTCCATCCCAACCTACAAGACATAAAAAAAATCCCCCACATGTTGATTAAGGGATGGAGATATTGATATGTCTAGCAGTGACATCCATGCTACAAGACAAAGAACCATCCCAAGATAGGAAGTGTAGGACTTTGTTCTAAAAATATTACATCCTAAATTATTTTTACATTATTTCATACATGCTCTCCATTTTAGATTCTCTTAAAATATCTACATAACTTATGCAATCCCACATTGAGGCCCTCTTGTGACCTTAATAGTTTTCAGTGGATGTAGTTATAGCTGAGGCATATCACGTAATGAATGACCTTGATAAATGAAAGGTGGTCATTTCCTTCATGGAGAAAGGTCATGAATCATCTACACGTGATAATATTAGGCCCTTGTATATATCTAGAAAGTGGGGTTAATATCAACCTTCATCAGGCCATGACTAATAATAGATTTAGTATCAACCCATACTTGTTTGGAACCATAACCTCTTGGGTTATTGTGAGAAGGATTTAACTTCCACCAGCCATATAATTCAAAGTATGAAAAGAGTGGGAAGAATCCACTCAAGAGGATCAAACTCATATCCTAATTCAGTGATCTCATAACTAACTCTAAATTAATGTTGGTTCTCCAAGATAAAGCCTTTAAAATTTTCATTTTAAGGTCATGGATCCATAATCATGTTATGGTACCATCATCATACCATTGGTACCTCAGATACTATGTATATAACATCCTATATTTAAAATAAATTTTATTTAATTATTTTTAACATAAATATATAAGTAATATATTACAATAAAATCAAGAGGATTATTTTATTAGGTAAATTAGATACATAAACCATTAACTTAAAGTAAAATACAATATAATTATTTAAAATTTCATAATTGTTTCCTAGTTTCCTTTCAAATATTAATATGGAATAGGATAACCTGGGACATATAAAAGAAAGGGGCAAGCTATAAGGCTTAGTAAGGGAATAATCAAAACATAGCATGATGATAAATTATACATATGATTCAAGATTTATATCCTAAAAACATAAATTTAAGAATCATACATACTCACAAAGAGGCATGGCATGTGAAAATGACATCATAAAATCACAGTATCATGGGAATGTGGAAACTACATAAAATGCAGAATCATAAGAATAAGTCGAGACTAACCTCTAGGATATCATAATATAGTGTGATTAAGTTAAATACTCATGTACTATACATGGTATCTCATGAGATGCAAACACTTCTCAATTCATTGGAGTCCTATCAGTTAACACCATACATATTTCAAAATTTATGTGTGCTGCATTGATCATATAATAAAAGAATGTATTTTATCATTTCAATATCATGATTGAAGAATGTAGGTTTTATACATAGAGGTCCCAAATAAATTAATTATAATTATATCATATAAAATACCCTTGAACAAAAATAGGATTGTGTATTCCCAACACAGATTTATGGCATGGAAAATCAAGTGATAATTTTGGTAGCATAATAGGTGTACATAAGAGTTCATGGAAGGGATTAATGGGAGTAAAGGGTAGTGTCTCGTTAATAAAGAATAATTCCTAAATTAAGGGATTATTATGAACACAAGATAACATAACCACTTGTAAATCAAAAGTCCTATAATAAAGGAAGTAATTATATTGAAATGTTTATGGGAGAACCTTTACCCTGAGAGGTTTCCTCTTAAAGCCTGAGAGGAACTCCTTAGAACATTAAAAACTCCTTGGATGGGATCTAAAGAGGAAAAATGATAGAGACTTAATTATTTGAGTTTTTTAGTAGATATTAATGTAATAATGAGTGGGTATTTATATAAAAAAGAGGATATTTTTTATTAATTTCCTATCATATAACTTAGACTCTTGGTTAGTAAAAAATACAAAACAATTAACCTTACCTTGGTTTTTTCCAATGGTGTTTTCCATGGAGGAGTGTAATTTAATATTTTATTATCTTATCAACCAAAACTCATTAAAATATTATCATTCATGGTGGCAAAGTGACTCATATTATTAAAGTTTTTTTTAAAATTGTAAGTTATTTTTTAGGTTTTTTATAGTTCATTATAGGTTTGGAAATATAATATTGAATTATTAAAATACCTTATTTTAATGAAAAAAACTATTTTTGGTTGAAAAATACATTTATATAATTTATTACATCACTTTAAGGTTATTATAATGTCATAATACTTACCGTATATTCATACCATATTTAATTTTTACCCAAAAATAAATTTTTTTTAGAAAATTATGAAAAAATCATAATTGATTAATTATGATGTGGTGATTTCAAAAATGATATTTGTTATATCAAAATAATTTTCTACATTTGAGGATTTTATCCATTAAGAACTACTTATTTCTTAAAAAATAATTAATTTATGACATAATCAATTTTTTGACCCTTATAAAAATTAAATGGAAAATTATAAATTATATAACCATTTATATTTAAATAAATAGTATTTTACAACACTATTTAATGAAAATAAATTTAATTGAAAATTATTTAAGTTATTATAAAAGTTTATTTTATTTTAAATTATATATTTTCAAAGAATAAAATTATGTTTTCTTTTTGTACTAAAATATATTTATCATATTCATATTCTTTTAATGTATATTTTTTAAAATAAATTAATAATTAAAATGGGATTTAAGAGACCAGTATTTTATTTCTAAAAATAAAATAACACCATTATAATACCATGGTAAAGATACATAACCCCTAATTACACTTATATACACCCTAAGGGTGAGGTGGTTGGTGGTGATACTTTCATGGGGTGACTTAGCTAACATCAATCTAGTGGGGATCTATACTAACTTGAACTTTTCTCGTAGGCAGTTCCAGTCAAGCCTCTATTTTTTAATCCTTACTTATGCTTGGTCATGTGAAAACCCTAGTGATGTTTCCTCCCTACTATGCGTTAATAAATAATCTTTATAGTCCATGATTATACTAGTTGAGTCCACCATTTCTCCCTTATTAATCCATTAGTTCTCTTATTTTCCCTTGATATACACTGATTATAAGGGTACTATTATAATGGCTACATTACTAAAGGTCATAATTCCCAATTGTCATAATTAGAATCTATTATAATTACAAATGATCATAATTCTCAAGGATCATAAAGGTTTTTTATTTCCTACAAAAACCACCTATTTTATTCATTCATATATTACTTCAATTTCTTTCAAGATTAAATATTATTTATTTTCAAAATGAATATTACATTAAAAATGATTTGTTTCATTTTTATATTGTTTTTTCCTATTCTAGTTATTTTATTTTTTTTTTTCATTAAATTTTCCCACTGTAATATCGTAAATTTTATTGGGTTTAATTATTGACTAAATGTAATGCTCTCAATTGAATAACAATGCATTATCATTTTGTTGTGTACTACACTATATTACCAAATATGTGACACATACATATATAGAATGGATATTCTATATATAAGTGTCTTGGTCATTACATTATTCCACCCTTATGAAATTTCACCCTCAAAATTTCATTTTATGCACTGAGATGAAAATAAATGAGGGTACTTTCATAACATCTCATCCCTTACCCATTGGAATGGGAAGAGGACTTGGGTGTTACTGACCTTTAGTGACATTACCATGACACCAAAGGCTATCAATAAATTATAAGGTCCTAAAAAAATTTGGGGGATGATTTTATATTTAAAATATAAACATACAAACCATAGGAATATAATCAATAAACCTATATATGAGGCATGAGTACAAAAATACAACCCAAAACATAACCAATCCAACAAAAATATCAGAGTACAAGAGGAAACCAATTGAAATAACTGAAGGAATCAAAAGGCAAAAAATCCCAAATACACCAAATACATCTAACCAATAACTCCAAAACTACTCCAAGCTCCAAAACGATAATCAATTCCCACAGTATCAAGAAGCATCACTAAATAAATTATATACCTTGTATTTACCTTTGTATGGATAGATTAAATCTAAAAATAAACAATAGTTCCCAAGATATGGGTGATTCTAGACTCTAGTATTCCTCAAATTACTTCCCAACTCATGTTGTTTGGAAAAGAACTGATTAGAAAAATTTATAGAAAAAAAGTTACAACAATTAAAAAAATAATCAAATACAAAATAGTCTTTCATGGAAATTAATAAAACAATCCTTAAAAAAATTTCTCAATTCCATTTGGCATACCCATTCCATGATTCCATACACACCCCAACACATCTACACATGCATGCCCATGTGAAAGTTCTATACTCATGATCGGTCTCTCATCCATCCATGAATTCATCCCTAGGGGTTAATCTCCTTATACCCCAATGTATCATGCCCCTTATTGTGGGTCACTTTCTTATACCCTAATGGTATATTACTCTTATTTGGCTTCATTTCTAAATCATGAACTCAAAAAAACAATGTATTCCAAAATCCATGCCAATCCATTTTACATCAATCCTTTCTTTAGAAAATTTCAACAATAATTTTCCATGTATCAAATCAAAATCATGATTTTAAAATATCTATTTTAATGTTATCATAAAATATTATTATACAAAAACCCATATAATTTTAATAATTTATCAAAACAATCACTAAAGAGGTTTAAAAAATTTGTCAAAACCATAACTAAAGAGGTTTACAATAATAATCACACAAGAATTTCACAATCACTTCATGAAAATCACTTATTTAAAACTAATCCTTTAAGTTATATTCAATTGGATTAAAGAGAGAATACACCTACCACCCAATAGTTGGTAAAAATTAAGAATGTCACAATAATTCTCTATATCCTAACATGAGCCACCTTAACTTCCTTAGATATAGCAAGGATTCATCAAATATCATCAAAAAAACCCATCAAATAACAAGGATAAATCCTAAAATAATTAGATATAAGGTTTTGATAGAGAGAAGTAGAATAGATCTAATAATAACATTCAAGAACAGAGACTTACTTGTGAATCTGGATATCCAATGGGCTTTAAATCACCTAAAACATTCTCCTAGATCAAAAGATATCACCTATAAATCCTTAATAGGAAAATGAATTAGGGATTATGAAAAATTAAGCAATTAAATGGGTTCCTATGACTTAATATGAGTTAGATCCCTAAATTTTAGATCTAAAACTATATGTTACATGGTTAGGCTGTATGGCTTGGCAGACTATGTGCTAACTATGTGTTCCTACTTCCTTAATACAACCCCTCACATGGTTGGCTCTCATGGATAGAAAAACCGTGTGACAATGATTCTTTTCCCCTCTATATAGTATTTCATGGTATAACCTAGGAATCCATAAGTTTTGGATAAACTATTCACCAACCATACGGAGTTATTGTCTCCACTTCTACAAGTCACATGTTTTCTTAGGTGGGGTGCACAGTTTTTACTAATCAATCTCAAACCATTCATGTCCATAAAATCCTCAAAATCAATTCAAACCCCCTTGAAACCTCACAAAACATTACTTGATAATTATATTCACTTGAAATACATAAATAAAGGGTCTAGTACCTAAAACTAGGGGTTCTACAACTTCTTTTATATAAATTATTCTGGTAATCATGTTTCTTTTTCACCATTGATCTATATTAAGATTCCATCATGAAGAGGAAGTATCCTACATGTATTTTCAGTTTTAATCCTAATGGGTATACTGTGAATCCTCTAGAATAACCCTGAACTTACACAAGTTGTCATTTGAAATGATCTAAACTAGATTCAAAATGATGTTGATGATTGTCTTTATTTGTGGAAGGTTGTTTGACGATGTGTCTACATTAGGTCCCTTTCATTTTTGTTTAAGATAATTTGCAACCAGTTCAGCTACAAGGGATATTCTAGAGGAGTTTCAAAGAAGAAAGCATTCACCTAGTCATAGATATTTGGATTTGGACGTTTGAGAGGGTATGACATTTCCATCGATTCAAGGCCTTTACACCCATGCACAAGACAGCTTTCCGATCAGTGATAAGAAGGTGGAAGAAGGTCTTAATTGTTTTTTATTCTAGGTAAAGGCCTTGATTTATAGTTTTGAATGAATTTTTTTGACCTTGATCTAACTGTGGAGGCTTGGTTGTTTTTTAAGTCACTGATGTCATGTTGGGTTTTCCCTCATCCCTTAAAAGGAGGTTTATGATAATAAAAAATAATTTTTAGTCAATCATTAACATATGGAAAGTTTTTTAGAGTGAAAGTCAATGGTTCATGACTCTAATGAGATCACTAATTTCAAAGGGTATAATGTTACTAGGATTTATTTTTTCCTTTCTTCCTGAAACTAATAAATATCATCTAAGACGATATAAAATGGACACTTTATCTCTAACCTCAAAATCTATGTCTCATCAATGGTTATCAACATAACTCTTCTATAATTTTTTTTTACTTTGATGTGTTATTGAATGGACTTGACCATCTTAACCATTTCTTCTACCAGTTCGGGACCCAATAGCTTGGGTTATCCAACTTCACCCTAATATGTTAGAGTTCTACATTTATTTCCATAGAGTAATTTATAAGGATACATCTGAATTATTTAGTGAAATCTATTGTTGTATGAAAACTCAAACAAAGGAAGATGTTGGTCTCATCCTCCTTTGAAGTCGATTAAGAAAGATACCAACATATTCTCAAGTATCTAGATGGTCCATTCATATTTTCCATAAATCCGAGGGTGATAGGTCATATTGAAGTAAAACTATGAATTTATATCATTTTAGGTACTTTTCTATAATTTTTAGGTGAATCTCATATCTCAATATAATAAAATAGATAATGGTATTCCATAAAACATCACCACTTATCTAATGTATATCCATGCAAATTTATTGATTGAGAATCCCATTCAAATGGAAATGAAATATGTTGTATCTTTAATATGGTAAACCACAACCCATAAAGGATTTTTTTCCTTTTGTTTTCTTGGGAAGACCTTGACAAATTTTATAGTGTTATTTTCTCATTTCCACAAAGGCATGAGTAATGGTTACATCATCCCTTTAGAATCTTTCCTTTCTATCTTCACACTGGGACATAACAGAAACATTAGGGCACATTCTGAAATCTCTATATTCATATTTTCCAACTAATAGTGCTATAATATATATATATATATATATATATATATATATATATATCTTTTCGTTCCTTGGTTGTATGGGGGATATTGAGTTTTCATCTTCATTCAGGATCTCCTTCTTTATCTCAGGCTCCTATGGTATGAATAGTCGCATCCCAAATATCAAAAATACATATTTATAAATATAAAATTTTAATTCTTTCCCCTTCCTCAAAGAATCCACCATATTCTTTATCACCACATCATCCCTCGGATCTTATTTAATATTCTCCATAAGGGATGGTTATTCAATCACTTGATAATGGTAAGATGATGTTTCTAAATTTATGATTCCCATGTCCATCCATCTCATTTCCAATAATATTTATCCCTCTAAATCTTCATCATGGATAAGGTTATAATATTTTTTAGACCCAAAGCATATACCCTTTTATCACCTTCCGAGTATGGTAATGGGATGAACCTTAATAATCTTTGGTCATATTTAACAACCATTATTGGTTCATTTTGATCTCTGTTTGTGAATATATACATGAGGTTCTTATGATATATATATATTTCACCCCTTACTCCATATATATAGTGTGAGGTCTAGTTCCCTAAAACCAAATTCTAAGTGCTTTAGAATTACTCGTATACATGTATTTGAATATTTAAAAATTTTCTTATCACATAATTATTGTTCTTATATGTGACATAGTATGTGATAATGTCCTAAGGTTACTTGTCACACTAAAAGGTCATAACAGATCATTGATCGGATGATAACCAAGAAGTTTCCTGAAAATATTCTTAAATATATGTTATATAACCGGATGATATCATTTTACAAGGCATAAATAACATAGGATATTAGTGGTGGATACACATAGGAATTTGAGACACTTTCTCAAGGTGTACGCCCTAAGAAATATTTAGTGAATAATATAGTGAGAACATGATCCACTTATAGGAAATCGAAATTTATATGTTTCATTGGATACATCAATATTTAGACATGTGTAATGGTCCTTATACTTTATGATTATTATTAATAAATGTCATGAGTCCTATAATTTCATGTATTGATGGAAAATGTGATGATATATTGTTGTGGTGAGTTAGGTTATATTGGGTGCGCCATGAGTGATGTCGAATTAAGGAATAATGTAACAAATGATTTATACCTTATGTTATTTAATAGAAATTGATATCTAAAACCCTTTGAATCGAATTTGACTACTTGATTAATTCTATTTCCATGGATGTATTATCGGAATGTTTATTTCTAAAAATTAAAAGAAATATACATCAAGCATATTGGTTGATGACACCTGTATAAAACCTACTTTATTAGATATATCGAGATACATGGATTATATTATAGAGTGTGTGTTCATAGGAGGTTACTTATCATTGTGAAATTAACTTATTTATCTACAGCTTCCTTATCATATTTCTAGATTCTAATGTTGGACTTTAGGAAGTGCATCCTAATGCCACTGAGAAAGGGTCCTAGTGGGTCACACACAAAGTGTATTTGGAACCTTATTTAAATTCCATATGAATTTAACATGTTGGATAAATATTTTCCCCATATGTGGTTTAATGATCATTCATGTTTGTTTGATATCAATTATCCAATTACTAATTATTCAAGAGAATATATTGTGAGTTGAATATTTAATATATATTTTATTCAATAAGCAAATATTTATTTAATTGCATGAACACATAATATTTATTTATTCTCTTTTGTTCATAAGGTAACAAAATAGTTATTCAGTTACATGATTATTGATAAATATTTATTCGCTAATTTATTGAATATAATATTTATATATTTAGTAGTGAATAATGTAGTGATATTTATTTAATTGAATAAATAGTCAATATTCATGGCCTGATAAATATATAAAATGATATGTGGACCAAGATTAATGGTTTGGAAAGAAATTTCATGTTAAATATTATTTTCGATAAAAATTAATATTTTTATTCAAGAAAATAGTATTTATTTTATCTTTTTTATTTAGTGTATACCAAGTAAATAATAATAATTCTATTATTATTTAGACATGGGGTTCTCCAAGGATTAAGAAACTAATAAGATCTCTTATACAATTATTATATTTTAACCCAAGCGCAATTTAAATTCAGTTATGAAATTTTTTTAATGAGAGACACATTCTTTCATTGTGTTCAATAAATTTAAGAGATGATTCTATAAATCCTTAGATATATCTACCCTATAAAAAATTTGAGAGCATAGATCTTTTCTCTCCCTTAACCAGAGAAAATCCATTATCTCTTTAAGGATTCAGTTGAGATCAACATCAATCATCGTAAGAGTTAGAACAATCTATGATAGTACTCAGAGGATTCTATGGCAGTGATTAATGGTTCATGGAGCACAAGTGGATCACTACTAAACAGAATCTAACATTAATTCTTATAATGCAAGAATGGTAGGTCAAGAGTTATTTGTTCGATTATCGACAACGAATAAATAATTCAATGAAATGTAAAATTTTTAATTAAATAATTTAATTATATATTTTATGTAAAAATATCTCTTCTCTTTGGTTCTAGGTTACTGTAAATTAATATTAATATTAATTCCATTAATCATGATGATTCTTCATTATGTACATCATGAATTATACATCCATTATAAAAGAAACACGATTTGGTCACAACCCAACCGGCACTTCCATTTCACCTAAAAACTCAAAGTGTCATTCGAGTGGTAACATAATAATTTATAAGTATTTATTATTCAGTGATCAATTATATGTAATTGTCGTTATTTTTTAACTTCTCGTTTATTTTTTCTTTAATATGAAGTTTAATTTATATGATTTTTAATTATTAATATGTTTTGTTCAAGTTTCATATTTTCTTAAACATAATAATAATTGATGAAGAACAATGTAATCTTCTATTAGGAGTTTCCAAGGATTCTAGATGATAGACATGGTTACATAGTATGTGACTATAAGTACACATCATGTACCCAAGTTCATTTCACCTAGACATGTTGTGGGATACACAATGTTCCAAGAATTAATAACATGTGGTGTAGTTCATGCACATTGTTTGTTAACTGGGATATCCTGGAATATGGTCTTTTAGAAAAATAATTTTGTAACAGTCATACACGTCATGTATTATTAATGTTTTAGAAATGAAATTTCTACTAACTCTGTAGTGAAATATGTGCCATACGTTGTGTGAGGATGATAGGATATATCATTAATGAGATGCATGGCATGTGTTTGTAATACATGTTGTGTGAATCATTATTTCTTGTTTCTAAAGAACATTCCATGTCAATGGGTAGGTTATGCAAACACATGAAAATTAGAACACATGATGCATATCTTGTTAGTATGCATCATGTATTTCATTCAAGATTTACATTAATACCCTTGGTGTTTATACCAGATACACAATAAGTGATAACCATGGTGTGTAGATCATTGGTACATTCCATGTAGTATACAAATAAAGAATATAACTAAATTACATAAATAATAATTGATTACATCATTAATAATGTAGTTACTTAGTTGGCATATGATGTGTTCATTATATAATAGGGTTTGAAGAATTGATAAATTATAAACTAATTCTATGTAATTATATAAAATTATTGTCAAGCTATTTATTTTCCATATTTAATTTATTATGGGTATCTTTGAGAAACTTTATATAGTAATTAAGATAGATAATTAATTAATTGACTTAATTTAATCATTTTTTATCTTAATAATAGAGAATGAATTGATGTGAATGCTAGTTAGTATACTTTTTTAATTAGTTGCATGCATGTGGATGACCATGATATTAGACCTTACTATATATGTGATGGGTTTATTTAATTTATAACTATCTCATGGTTTTTTGCAATAATTTATTAACTTAAATAATGGATTGTGAGTAATAACTCTCCTCCCATTATGTTAGGGACTACAGGCCCACGGTTTCTTTTATGTAAACTCATTTAATCAACATTTAGGATCGTGTCACCATTGTGTGAGTAAAATTCATTAATGAATGGAGCTCCTAGGTGATTAAAGGTGGTTAAAATTCATATCCAAGGAAAAATAAATCTATGAGGTACACAATAGTGCAGGTGGAATACTGAAACTCGAACCATGATTAGTTCTAGGGGTTAGTTCTCTAGGGTCAAGGGTTGGTTTATAATCCCTTAGATAAATCAACCATTGAAGAAGCTCATGTTCATTCCACTTTATTTATTTTATTTTTATTAGTTTTATGGTTAATTATTTATGGATAGTTAAATCCTTAAAGAAATTAATTAACAATCATACAAGATAGAATTAGGAAATATATTATAATATGTATATATTTTATCTTGATATGGTTAATCACTTGAGTAAAATCCTTTTAGTATTAATGATCTTGTTATAAGATTAAATGGGAAGTTTACACTTAAATATATAAATCCATAAAAATAAAATATTAATTCAATATCCCCTTCCACTGCATGTGTATAAATCAAACTGTAGTTGAAATTGATTGACCAACTTCTGTTAGGGTGCTTTCAATTATCATAGAATTTATATCATGAATTTTGGTTTATCTAAACGCGGCTTTAACTAATGGTTGATTTCCTATATGATATTTACTATAACTAGTACAAAAATTGTTGATTAAATCCTAATCAAGGATTTCAGCATTGCGGAGTCCACTTAGTTAATCAAGGAGATCTGTGTTAATGAAGATGGAATGTTATTCCTACTGAAATACCTTCAAGTATCTAGTTAGACCTCCACTGGGGTTATTAGAAGAGGCATATGTATCCTTTCCACTAGGATATCTATGTGATATGATATTCTGAAACTAATGGTGAGGGTGTTAAATTTTGATAGAATAGTGGGAGATTAATCAATTTAAAATTTTATTATCAAATTTAGTAATATGGATAAATTATTTAAAAAATTCTATTATTAATTTTAGAAATGGGAACTCACATAACCTCACCTAAATCACAGCAATCCATTCTAGATAAGAATAACCTTCTCAAAATGTTAAATTTCCAAGAATGGTATAGACATTTATATGTTATAATATTCCATGAATATAAATTATATGTTCCCAAAAACCCTATTCCTAAAGCCCCTATAAAAGAGTCTTGTGTGGAAGAACTATCTCTCTATATGAAAAATTTGTATGATGCCATATATTTCTAATGTTTTATGCTATCATCCATGTCCAATTAGCTTTTAATGTATTATTATGATATGGGTGTGTATAAAATCATGTTTCACCTTTGTGATATTTATCAATATAAGGGAATAAAAAAGATATATGAGAACTAAAATACACTATTCATGTGAAAATTTAGAGAGTTAGCGCTAGTTGGGCCTCATGTAGTCAATGTGATTAGATACATTGAGTACTAGGATATCTTGGGATTTAAGATCCCTGCTAATCATCATAGAGATCTAATTTTATCCTATAACCTAATAGTTTCTCCCGTTAAATTGTTAATTATAACATGAGAAATTGTGATAAGTCTCTTTTGTAACTCCATATTCTTATTCTCCAAGTTGATAAATACATGGGGAATGAAAATATTGTAAACCATGTGGAGAATAAAAAATGAAAAATAAGGTGAAGGGGACAAAGAATATTTATAATTATAAAGCTACCTACAACCTTCCTTATAAGAAAACAAATAATAGAGTTAAGTGGCCCATGAATATTTCTAATTATAAATCTCCCTAGAACCTTCCTTATAAGAAAATATCTAAATATAATAAAAGTAAATGGATAAAGTATGTTTTACATGTGGAATTCTAGGCTACTAGAAGAAGAACTGGAACCTACTAAAAAAGTTTAATAATGATTCATGTGTGTTCATTATCAGGTGAAATATTTCTATATCTACACATTGGGTAATATATATATATTTTGGTTCTCATATATGTATTAAAATATTGTAACCAAGTATATTTTAGTATATTTCCAAAGGATAGGAGGATTTATGGTCTTTCAGTAGTGTGAGGTTATCTTCTCTAGCCATTGGGGACTACCACATTCCATTGAAATAGGTATGGTCTTGGTTTTAAAATATTTTTATTATATAAAAAAATTACCAAGAATATAATTTTTGTATCTTACATGGATACATATGGTTATATTTTCAATTTTGGATGTAAAATCTATCTATTTCATAAAGGCATCATATGTTATGGAATAACACATTTAAATAAAATCCTTTATTTATTAAATTATGAAAACCAATTATTTTAAATTAATAAAAAATCAAGTTCACATGACAAATTTTACACCCAATTGAGGAATCACCATCTTGTTCATGTAAAAGAGAAGTTTTTTTTCAAACCTCTATCAAGATGATTATTTAGAGTCTTTTTAGTTAAAACCACTTGATAGATGTCATACTTGTTTACAAGAAAAAATTACCAAGATACCTTTTTTGGAAAATGTGAAAGATATATATATATCTTCCAGAATTGGTGTACATTGATGTATGTAGACCATTTCTAGTAGAATATATAGGTGGGTATTCTTTCTAAATTACTTTTACTGATGACTTAATTATATATGGATAGGTCTACTTGATGATTTATATGTATGAATCCATTTATAAATTCAAATATTTCAAGAATGAAGTAGATAATAAACTAGGTAATAAGATAAAGAAGCTTTGATATGATTGAGTTAGTGAGTATCTCAACCAAGAATTCATCAAATTTCTATGGGATAGTGGGATTCTATAATAAACCAAAACTTTTTGTACACCATAGTGGAATAGTGTTAGGGAAAGTATGAACTTTAAATTTCATGACAAGGTAAGGTCTATGATGAGTTATATAAGTCTTTATTTATCTTTGTGTAGATATACATAACAAGATATAGAAAACACTCTAAAATAAGTACCAACTAAGAAGAAAAATGGGATACTATGTGAGTTAATCTATAGAATAAATTTGGGTTGTCACTTATTCATGTATAGGGTTATAAAAAAAATTTAAGTCCAACTATATCAAAAAAACTAGTACCCTAATAAGTGAAGTGTATCTTTATAAGGTATCCCAAGGAAACATGGGGATATTATTTATACAACCCCTTATATAGGAATGTAACCATTTACCAACAATGCATTTTTCTTGAGATGGAGAACATCCTCAAGAAAACTTTTCAGATAAAGATTGACTTCAATGAAATTGAAACTTAAGATATACAAGAAATGCTATATAAAGACATTCTATAGGTACCTATTAAATATTTTTTCCCTAAAACACAAGTAATGCATAGGATAACTGGAGAGGTTAGAGAACCAAAAATATATGTTTTTCACATTACTGAATATGGTGAATCATTATTGGTAGAAAATAATGAAATTCTTTCCTAAAGGGATGAAGTATAGAGCTTATATGTTTTAATATGGAAATAATTCAGTAATTATAAGATGGATTATATATATCAAAACTAGGATTGGGTTTTGGTCAATCCATAATTTCATTTAAATCCCATTAGGTTAAAATGGGTATTCAAGAGAAAATTTTACATGGAAGGTATTGTAAATACATATAAATCATAGATAGTGGCTAAAGGGTTTAAATAATATTAAGGAGTTGAATATGAAGAAACCATTTATCCATTTACATGTTTAAATCCATCATAATTCTACTTTCCATACCAAATTTCTATGACTATGAGATTTTGTATATGGATGTAAAATTAGATTTCCTTAATAGAAACCTTCAGGAATATGTATTTATGACAAAACCTAAAGTGTTTCTAACACAAATAAATACCAATAAGATATTAATGTTATGTATATCCATTTATGAGTTAGATTAATCATTTAGGTCATAAAACTTTCAATTCTATGAATCTAAAAGAGATTTTGTTTTTATAAAGAATGAATGTGATCCATATGATTATAAGTGGTTTAGTAGGATTGTGATCTTATTCCTGTAAGTGTATGTTTATGACAAATTAATTATTGGAAATGACATAATTGTCTTACATCCAGTTAAGTACTAGTTAAAAAAGTGCTTCTCTGTGATGGACTTTGGTAAAGTAGTGTGTATCCTTGAAATTAAGATCATTCATTATAGATATAAAATGATTCTTGGACTAATTCAAAGTACATAAATTTACTAGATAATAAAAATATTGAGTATATAAAAATCCAATAGTGGATTGGTTCCAATGTCACATGGTATACATCTCTCCAATAAAATGTGTCCTTATACATAATAGGAGAGAGAGAGGGAGATTAACTAAAATATAATATGCACCTACAATATGATCAATCATGTATGTCATGTGATGTAATATTATTTATATTTCCTATGATTTAAGTATGGTAGGTATATATCAGGTTCATCCATTATAAAATCAATATTTTGATGTTAATGTTATACTTAAGTATATATGGCACAATAAGTATATGTTCTTAGTATATGAAGGATAAAAGGAAGCATCCATTAGAGGAATTACTGATATTAGTTTCCAAATAAGTTATAATGATCTAAATTCATGGTCAAAATATGCCTTCAGTCTCAATGGAGGAGCTGTGAGATTGAAGAGTTCAAAGTAGTGATATTCATAAATTATACAAGAGATTCCAAGTATATAGAATCTTATGATGCAACCAATAATTCATTTTTATTCATAAAATTATCTACGATCATGATGTGGTACCTATAAGTAATAATCCTATCACATTAGAAATGGTGGATCCCAAAAAGGAGACAAGGTCACTTCAATAGATGAAGCACATAGTCTATAGATACCACCTATTGATGGATTTTTCTAAAATGGTTTTGATTCGTTGTAATCAAGGATTACATATAAGAAAATGTGGTGGAACCCTTGGTTATAGCCATATCTCAGTAGAAGCATGAACATCATGTGTGATCTAACAGACTAAATATTTTTAGTAGTTGGCTCTAGTTAATGTGGGACTCTATTCGAGTGGGTTCCCTGGAATAAACTTCTACATACTTTATTATTAATTTCATTAATTTATTTTAAAATTAATAAAATTTATTGTCACATCATTATTTTTCTTCTTCATGAAATAGTATGTGATAATGTCCTAAGGGTACTTGTAGTACCAAAAGGTCATATAATTTCTCTACTATAATGAGAACTAGAATTGAGACAATAGTATTCATAGTTAATATTTATATAGTCAAATGATATCATTTGATAGGAAAAATTGATATAATATATCATTGGTGGATAATCATATGAATTTGATACACTTTCTCATATTCTACAGCCCTAGTAATCTTTAATGCATGATAATATGAAAACAAGACCCACCATTAGGAAATAAACATTTATATGTGTCATTTTATATTCTAATTTTCATAAATGTGTTATGATCTTCCAAAATTAATATTATTAGTAATACATGTCATGAGTCACATACTTTGATGTATTGATGAATGTTGTGATTAAATATACTTGCTAAGAGGTAGGATACATTGGGTGCTTCATGAATGACATTGTGTAATATACCTGCCCTAGTACTCCATAACATGATCAAGAAAGGTTGAATAAATGAACTCAGGAAGGCCTCCCCATTTTCCAAAGGATGTTGAATAGTAGTGAGGGTGTGAGGAATAGAGTGGGCAGAGTATACCATCTTGTAAAGAGTTGTAATAACATCAAAAAAAATATAAATATTTAGTCCAAAAATAGAAAGGAATAGAAGAACACAAAAATAATAACTAAATCATATAATGATAGGATGAATGTAACTAAATGAAATGTTTAAGTTCATACCAATAGATGACTAAATATAATTAATAAAAGACACCCAAACCCCAGTCTTGATACCCAAATTATGCCCATATCCAAACTCCAACCTATCAAGTATGTAATCAATCAATATAATACCCCTTTCCCTTATCCAAAACTACATCTATGAAATCTACTCAATTAGAAAACTGAAGATTGAATAGGTTTTGAGTAATACTTAGTAGGACAAAACCCATGTTTTCTAAACAATTCAATATAAATATATAGTTAATGAAATAATATGAAAAATTGGGGTATTAATTGATTAATTAATATAGCTAATCAAATAACCCTATTGACCCTTGAGCTCTAGGTTGACACCAGGGGTCATCCAAACCTTTTTTGGATCCATGTTAAATATTATATCAAGAAATGGATCCCATTTCATTAATAATAAACACCAGAACTGTTGGAAAATCCTATTAAGTCAGGATGAATCTACATTATTATGTATCAATTAACCAAAATAATCCCCATGCGTATATTATGATGATGTGTTTTCTTACATCTTCTCATGAAAACATTGCTAATGATAAGTAATTATATCACTGGGCTCCATGTGTATATTACCAAAATGGAGTAGCTTATGTCTTTCTATGGCATGCATCTCCAATGGGTAAGTAACCATCTCACTAGTCTCCATACATATATTACCATACTAGAGTCTCTTACATCTTCCCATGTGCACATTATCAAGGAGAAAATAACCAATATCCATATCACATTATAGATTCTTCTTCCTAGAATTAATCACCAGTATCATGTATCATAAGATAGTGAATAAATCCATCAGGCCTCAAGTCAATAGTCATCAAGTATATCAGGTCATATGAATATCATAGTCAAGTGATGGATTCTCTTGTCCAGGATGAATCTCCAATTCTATACGTTAATCAGGTTAAACATGTTATCACAAGTCATATTGGTCAATTCATAAAATTACCAATTAATTTACCATTTATTATAAATTAGTGAATTCTATTGTAGTGGAAGAATTGACCAAATCATCTTAAGCTAGTTACCATTCACCATACTTCACATGTTATTACAAGTTCTTATAGTTAAGATGAATTTCAAATGGTTTTTCATATAATCAAAGGGGTCGGGACACCACATCGTTGGCCTCAAGTCCTGATCACAAAATTTAGATACCCAAAGGGATCCTTAGGAGGTATTAACATTAATATTTTATTAGGTTATGAAAATACCAATTATTTAGATCATGTGCACAATATGCTGATTCAATTGAAAAAATTTCAGATACCAGAGGAATTGAAACATACTAAAGGGAGTTGTTCTCAACCACCAAACTCAAAAGAATAGTAGATATTGGAAATCCTAAATTTCTAGGGTATCGATCAAATTCTCATCCCATCCCTTAAGTAGATACATGATATCTTATCTAATGGATACCAAACCAAGATACATGTTAGGATGTCTAAACTAGGGTTTTCATGTAATAAAACCAATAGAACATGAAAGAGAATAAGATATGAATGAATTAGCTTTGATTTAGAGGTTCATAACAACAACTCTAAATGGATACTTACTTCTGATTCAAATAGGATTCCGAAAAATTTCCACTGGAAGGGATTCAGTTTAGAGAGGGATACACGATATCATAAATGTAGCCACACTAAATGTTTAAAAGAGGTTGGGTGAGAAATATTTATGAAGTTGATAGGTAATTCAAATTTTAAATTCCCCTATTCCCATATATACTGAAAAAACCCTTTACATTGGATTAAAAACCATAAGAATCCATTTCATTCATGTATTTAATTCATGTCATGATTTTATCAATTCGTGGGGTTCATTTACGGGGTGAATTAAATTTTTGGGGTCCATTGAGGATGTAGATTAAATTCATGGGGTCTACCTAGAACCATTTAGGGGTTAAATTAAATTTATGGTGGACATTTAAGATGTGAATTAAATTTATGGTGTCTTCCTAAAACCATTCAAGGTGTGAATTAAATTTATGGGGTCTGTTTAGGATGTGAATCAAATTCATTGGGTCTGACCAGAACAATTTAGGGGGTGAATGAAGCCCATGGAGTCTGTCTAGAACCAATACAACTAGAAAAAAGGATTAAAACCCAAGGATTAAATGAAAAAATGAACCAAAATAGTTTTAACCAAAAACATAAGTAATTGCATACCTAGAAAATATGAGATCTTATAACCTCCCCACCATATAACAGCTCATCATTGATTTGTGATCCAAATAATTTTGGTGGGTGTTGATGAACAAGTATAGACACTATTTCCACATATCTAATTTCATCTCTTAATTGTTCCCCTGAACATGACCATGATACCATTTTAATCACAATATAGGCACATTCTTCCCTAAAATATTCTTCTTACTATGGCCTATGATACAGATCAGATGCATCAACATAGAGCTCTGTGTTATAAATATATAACACATGAGAATAGTCAAGATGATATCTTTGAAGTTTTGAAATGTGAAACATGTTATGTCTTTCACTGTAGAACTTTGTAAGGTCCAAATGGTATGCCACTTGACCAACCATTTCCACTGTCTAAAGAAACATGACAAACCTGGGTGATAGCTTCCCTTTCATCTAGATACGATGTTTCCCCAACCTAAGAGACACCTGAATGAAAACTTGATGACCAACCTCAAACTCCATATGTTATATATGATGGTTATTGTATGATATTTTTGGCTTTTCATGGTCAAAAATCACTTTCTAATCAACCAAACCTACTCAAATTACTCCTACATTAGACTAGACCCAACAAGCAATAGATCGCCTACCTCTAACCAATAAAGAGGGGAACATCACAACCTTCCATACAAGGCCTTGAAAGGAGCCATTTTGATCTATGATTAGAAGATTTTATAATAAGAAAACTCTAATAGTGTTAGGTTTTTCTTCCATGAACCACTGAAATCTAAAACATAGGCTTGTAACATATCCTCTAGAATCTAAATTTCCCATTCAGATTGACTTTCAATCTAAGGATGGTAGGTTATACTCAAAATAACATGTGATCCTAGTTTGTTTTGAATACATTTCCAAAACTGATACTTGGAATAAATATCTCGATCAGAAATGATATCTATCAAAACATCATATAGTTGAACTATCTCTTGAATGTAGTGACTACGTAGATCATCGATGGTGAAGCTCTCCTGGGTAGGAAATAAGTTGGATAACATCAGCAGTTTATCCATGATCACTTATATTTCATTATTATTGTAATATTTCATTGGTAATACTATCATAAAATCCATTATGACATCATCACACTTTCATTATATAATGTGAATAGGCTATGATAGCAGAGTAGTCCTTTGATGTTGGTAGGTCCATTAGGTCGAATACCTTGAGAGGGAGTGAATCAGGGTATGAAAGATTAAAACTTTCACCTGTTCGAATCTTGTTTCAATGTTAGAAAAAAAATTAATTCTATCTTCCTTATGTAGAAATAATCAAACATATATGAAATCATGCATAGGACACAATTATTTTTACTTGGTTCACCCTCATTGGGCTATGTCTAAAGAGAGTACAATGGCAATGATCTGATGTACCAAATTCAATAAGTCTCACTACCAATAATGAGTAAAAGGTTTGGGCTAGATATTTTATGCCCCGGTTCACTTCCTTTTACAAGGTTTAGGGTCTACTCACTACATTTCCAAAGGTCACTCCCTATGCCTCTTTCTCTGGCTCACTGTCAGTGGAAAGGGTCACTGTCTTCCTCTTCCTTCACTCACTGCTCTTAGAAAGGAATCCACTCACAGTTTATCGACTTATAGGTCAAACACAGTTTATAGACATGTAGGTCACTTCATTTTCATGAATTCTTGTATCCTCAACTATAGGTAGATTCTCGGTTGAAGTTCCATTTTCACCCATAGATGTAGTCCACCTTCCTAAGTACTGTTGGGTACCGTAAAATACTTTCACAAACTGATTTGAAGCTATTACAAGATTCCTTCTAAAAATCGCGAACAATCTTCCTCTCCTACATACTGACTACTATGTTTGGTACACGGGACACCTTCTTCACATACCGCCACCACTGCCACAAACCTCCCTTCGTCCACAGATTGCCTTCATCTTCTCAATAGCATATATCTACCATGTACCGATTCCGTGAACCTCCTCTTTGAAACCCCTCTTATCCATGAACTAGTCTCTATATGCAGACTGTCATTGATTCTGCATACTGGAGCTCTCCCTCCATGTATCACTTGTGGAGTTCTCTCTCTCACGTACTGGATATTCCTCCTCTGCGTACCAAGTCAACTACTTCTGTGTACCAGAATTCCTCCTCCACGTACCAGACTTCCTTTGCAGGTTAGGAATCCCCACAAAAACCTCAGCACGAACAACTTTTAGACATTTCCAAATTCCCAAAGAAAAATATGATTTCTAATGATATTAAATATCTATAGTAATCGGTGGGATTACTGATTCTTATATAGGAAAATATTTCTATAAAATCCATAAAATCAAGATTTACCAAATCTTTAATTTAGCCTCCATCGCTTACTAATTCTTCTTCCGTCACGAATCGCAAGCCACCCACAGATCATTTTCATATGTGGTCTACGTACTACCTTTTCTCTTACGCAGTTGATATCTTCCACCAACTTCAATCCATCAGTGTACTGCTCTTCCTTTCTCCATGATCCATTTCCGGTTTTGCGAACCGCTTCAGCGTACCGTTCCCGTTGCTCCGTGTACCATTCCCGAAACATGGTATACGATCCATGCATTATGGTACGTGGTTCTCACCCATTTCTATATTTCTTCAACATTATTCATACCATCAACTCCTATGAAGAAATAATTCCTTTTCAAAAATCAGAATTACTATTTTGAGGCCTAGAAATTTGTAAAACACTAAGAAATTGTTCCACCTAAAAAACCTATCTTTGTAAAAAACCAATCATACTCACTTGTGGTCATCTGGATTTGTCAACAAACACAACCATACCCAAATCATACCGATAGGAAACCTTGATAGATTTTTTCCCAACAGATTTTTGGTCTTCACCTGGCGATAGATGAAACATATCTCTATGAATAATGTTATCTCTTTCTTTATTATTGGCCACCAATAATATCTATGGATATCACAATAAATATTTATCAGATCGGGATGTACCACCCATCTAGAAGCATGAACCCCCCCCCCCCCCCCATCATCTCTTCTCAAAAGAATATAAGAACTCATACTCATCCATGGATAGTAAGAACATCACCACAGCCTAGAGACCTCCTGATGGTGGCTCCCCACCATATATGTTTTCCCTTAGATCCAATCCTACTAGATCATATAACTACTCTTTCTTGATTTAGTCTAGAATCATAGGTATAATAGATATCGAATTTAGAGCTACTCATCTCTAGAACTCCTGAACATTTAGATGTATGTCTGTAAAGATTGTAATTATCATGTACTCATCAAAAGACTCCCACACTTCCTCAATCTAATTCTTATGGATCAAATTGTTTGAAATAGCATTTCCATTTCCCAGAGTGTATGCCATATTTAAATTGAAAGAGTTCAGATACCCGACCCACCACCACTACCAAAGGTTCAGGTCTCACTAGGAATATGTATTGTTGAGGATATTTTGGTCCAGGTACACTACAAAACTCTCACCCAAAATTTAGTGTCTTTAGAATCTCATAGAATGTACAACTAAATATAACTCTAGATCATGAGTTGTATAATTCTTATCATGTTGTTATAACTATCTGGATCCATAAGAAACCACAACCCCTTAGTCCTCTTGCATCAAAACTACTCTGAGTCTAACCTCAGATGAATCATAGTACACAATATATTTATGACCTAACATAGGTAGGGAGAGGATCGATGTTGAGTTTAGCCTGATCTTCATCTCCTAAAAATACCCCACATGGGAATATGACTAAAAAACCTTCAACCCTTTCTTGGTTGGCCAAGAAATTGGTGATTCCAAATAGGATAAGTCCTGCATGAAACACCGGTAGTATCCTGTTGAACCCATAAATTTTTGAATCTCAAAGAAATTTTTGGTCCACTCCCAAGATATCATGGCTGGAACCTTTTCTGGGTCCACTAACACTCTAGACTCTAAGATAACATGACCTAATAAATGAAATTTTCTAATTTATAAACTACATTTGGATAGATTGGCATAAATCTAATGTTGTACTCAATATGATGTCATGATATTGGGCATGATTTCTATAAAACAAGAGTACACTAAGATGTCATTGATGAAAACTAACACAAACCAATCCTTAAAAGGATGAAAGATCAAATTCATCATGTCCATTAATATATTTGGAATCTTTTTTACAACAAATGGCATCACCACAAACTCATATAAGCTATACCTAATCCTAAAACTAGTCTAGGGTATGTATGATGATCTAACCCTCGAGATACCATGACCTCAATAAAACCATGTAGAATATTTAGGCACCTCTCGAATAATCAAAGATATAATCAGTCCAAAAAACGGGATACAGGTTCATGACTATCATATGGTTCAGTCTTTGATAATCCACACATAAGAAAAATATACCATCAACATTTTTAAAGAAAATAATGGGAGAACCACATAGATAGGTACTAGTACAAAAGAATATTTTAGTTTCTATATATTCTAACTTAACTTTAAACTCAAAAATCTCTTTTGGTTCCATTCTTTAAGGTGGAATATAAACTAGATCAACTATTATAACTAACTTGATCATGAACTTGAACTACTGATAAGGTGGTAATCTTGAAAACTTTTTGGGAAATACATCCTAAAAATGTTCCACCATTAGAGGAATAGTGTCCTACTACATTTCACCTTCATCTAGAACAATCCCTACTATCTGAGCTAAGAGACAATCCAATCTTCGCTAAATTGGTCCTGCATGCCCATTGTGAATATCTCATTCACCCCGATGAAAATTTTTGTCTATTTATGGATATATAAAGTTAATTATCCAATGATAACAGTCGATATGATCTTGGTAGAAAACTATCATATCCATAACTAGAATCAAATCAAATTTGGTGTTTTCCAATGAAAAAAATATACCAAAGGAAATAGTTTCCACTAATTTTAAGATAATGTTTCTTGTAACATATAATTTCCTTTAAATTCACTCTTAATGGTGTGTCTATGATCATAATTTCATCTATCCTCTCCACATCCAAACTCAATCCATTGAAAAAATAAGTAGATAAACTGGAATTTGATGCCCCTATATCAAAAAACACAAGCAAGGGTAGATGATACAACAATTGTGCCTCTTATGATAGGTGGCCCTTCATCTAACTAGTCCAATTAGACTATATGCATGCATATTCTGAAACCCTCTACCCTGGGCTCTAGTATGACTCCCTTGTGCTATTCTCACTAGATGGTAATACTAATTCTGGGTTGAGGATCCATGTTCCCTTCCTTTTCCTGAACATCCAGTGGAACTCTGGCTACCTATATACTGAGTGTTAACTGAGATCTTCTTAAAATTGAGTGTTTTTTTCGATCTCCTGCTACTAATTTTCTATTATTTTTCTCTAAATAACCTCTAAATATGGCCCAACCACCCACAATAGTGGAACTATTAGTGGGGTTATGAAACAAAATACTTCTATGTCCAACCCTTCTATACTGAAATAAATCCTTAAGGCCACTCTTCTGAGACAGTTTTCTACCCACCTAGCTATGTTTCCCCCTACTACTATAGAGGTAACTATCATAGTGATGTTTGATACTTCCAAAATAATAACTCTCGGATCACCCTATTGAAAATACATATCCACCAGCCGAGGCCTCTCTTGGGTTCCCTTTCATGATGAGTCCTTGATTTATCATGTCCAAAAATCGACTCAGGTGAAAAACATTCACATGTGGTCTTACCTAGTAGTGAAGCTCGTACGGGAAGATCATTTCCCTAGACACCTCATCAGCTTCTAAGAATGGATAAAAACATTCCAGTCCAATGAATCATATAGCATAGTCCATCACTGACCTCACCTCTTATGTCAATTTCATGAACATTGGATCCCTTTTATCACTTAATGTCTCTAGTTAGAATTGGATTAGTAAATTCACCTTAAAGTCTTTTCAGGATAACTCCACTTGTTAATCATATTTCTATATAATATCCCACTAATTCTTGATTGGTCCTCATAAAATGCCGGAAGAAATATTCACCCTCCTATCAGTGGTTTTTTAGAGGTACTCAAAGATCTTATAAAATAACTCAATCCAGAACTCAACTGCCTATGGGCTTCCCTCCCCAATAAAGGGAGTTGGATAGTGTAGCTATAAATATCTTGGAAACTCAAACATTGAAGTTATAGTGAAAACTATCTCCCTTTTCATGGATTACATTACCCTTATGAATTTATTACAAATTTGATCATCCATATGATTCTTCGAAGTAGAAGGAAGTTTTAGTTCATCTTTGTTAAGAGCGTATTGATTTCCACTATCTTGGCACTCAGTCTAAAGATTAAAAGGAGTCATTTTCTCTAAAAGGGTTTACACACTACTTATAACACCATATTTTATAAAAAAATATCATCCTCAAATGGTATAAACAAAAAATATAGAGTACCACTGGCTTGAGGTTCCTTTAAATTAGATTAACAGGTGATTTGGAATAACATAACAGTTTCTTTCATTTATTTTAATCAGGTATATCAAGGGAATACATTTCACTATTTATAGGAAGATATATCACATGCATTAAATATGTCCCTACCATGAACAATGCATGTTAATATATATCCCTACATGCCTATCCTAATACATGCATACTCATATTATATCATACCGGAAAACGAGTAAATCTCAATAAATAGTAACATCAAATACTAAGTTAATTTTCTAAAGTGAAATAACATAAAAACATTAACAAGTGAACAACATGAATATAAATCTCATCTTTAATCACTTGGGTTTTTTCCTACACATGGGTTAGCTAATCCCATATAAAATATAATTATCAATCCCGAAGACATCTTTTTCACATGTATGCCTTTCCCAAAAATCAATGTATTATAAAATACCATCCTATTTCTTTAATACCAATTTTTAACATCCATGGTTTAGAACTCCCTGACATGACCAAGCCAAGATGGATATGTGACCTTAGGTGAACCTCCCTATATACCAAAGGCTTACAAATAATAGTGATATTGTAAGGAATATAGTGGGGAGACTATACCTTATGATACATATTTTCAATAATAAAGAAAAAAATATAAATAATATAAATATGTAACCCAAGTAGAGAAAGGGGAATCTAAAAAAACCCAAATAATAACTGAATTTGGTAAAGAAGGGACAAATTTAACTAAATGACATGATAAAATTCATACAATCAAAAGAATAAACAGAAAAAATAAAATACACCAAAACCCAGGTCCCAAGCCCCAAGTAATTCCCATCATAAAACATGAACCTATAAAATATAAAATTGATCAATGAAAGGCCCCTTGGATTTTTCCAAACCTACATCTATGAATTCTACTTGGTTACCAATTGGAAGTCTAAATAGTGTGTGATTATAACTCGGTAGGCTTACACCCATGGTGTCTAAACAATATAGTTTGAATATATAGTTCATTCAATAATATGACAAATGGGGATATTAATTAATAAATTAATAAAACTCGTCAAATAACCATACTAAACCTCAACCTCATGGTTGACTCTAGGGTTTTCCAAACCTACTTCAACTCCATAATGGATATCTATATCAAGCAGTGGATCCTCCTACATCAGGATGAATCACTCAAACCGCTAGAGGACTCTATTAAGTTCAGATGAATTTCTAGTATCATGCATCAAGTAACCAAACTAGGCCCCAAGTATACATTACTATTCTAGAGCCTCTTACATATTCCCATGAACACATTTATAAGTGTAAAGTAACCATCTCACAAGGAACCATACACGCATCGCTTATGTGTTCCCATGGTGCATGTCACTAAGGGGTAAGTAACTATCTCACTGGGCTCCATGCATAAATTACCATTTTGGAATCTCTTACGCCGTTCCATGTTCACACCTATAAGGTGAAAATAACTAATATTCATATCATGTGGTGGATTCACCTACAAATTAAAAATCACCACTATCATGTCTCATGAGATAGTGAATAAATCCCTCAAGCCTCAAGTAATCTTTCATCAAGAATATCAAGCTAGATGTGTATCACATTCAAGTGGTGGATTCTTCAATCTAGGATGAATCACTAATAGTATGCGTTAACATGTTCAAACATGTTATCACAAGCCATACTGGCTACTTCATATAATTACCAATTAATTTACCATTTATTCCCAATTGGTGAATTCTCCTGAAAATTATGAATCATCCAAATTTTCTCAAGACAGTTTCCATTCATCATAATTAATATGTTATGTAATGTTCTTATAAATAATAAAAATTTCCAGTTATTTTAATATATTCAAGGGGTTTGGAACACCACATGAGTGGACGCAAGTCCTGATAACAATTCCAATAGACCCAAAGGGGTCCTTAGGTGGTCTCCACAAGAAGATTTTATTAGGTAATGAAAATACCAAATATTTAGGTTTTACACATGACATGCTAGCGTGATCACACACATTGTATATACTAGAGGAATCAAAATATACTAAAGGGATTTTTTCTATACCACCCACCTAAAAAGATGAGTAGACGTAGGAAATAATCAACATCTTGTGTAGTGATCGAATTATTCTTCATTCCCTTCAATGGAGTCAAAACATTTATTCCAATGCACACCAAACCTAGATATAGGTTAGTCAATCTAAACTACATGTTTTCTTAAGATAAAACCAAAAAAACATGAAGGAGAAGAAGAGATAAAATTCATACCTTCAATCTTCAGGTCCAGAACACAAATACCTGATGGAGCCTTGCTTCTAGATTGAAGAGGATTTCTAGAAATCTCCACTATAAGGGCTTATATTGAGATATAGACACATGATATCAGAAATACAGCTACACTGGAGGTTTAAAAATTGGTTGGGTGTGACATCTTCATAATTTAAAAATGGCATTCATAATGTGAGTTCCACAATTCAAATATACACTGTAAAAATGTTACATTTTTTTAAAAACCCATAAGAATCCATTTCACATCGTGTGCTTATTTCAAGTCATGGTTTTATCAATTCATGGGGTATGTCCAGGGGTGAATTAAATTCATAGGTTCCATTCATGATGTGAATTACATTTATCGGTTCTTTCCAGAACCATTAAAGGGTGAATTAAATTCATTGGGTCCTATAATGTTGTGAATTAAATTATTGGGTTCATCCTAGAACCATTCATGGTGTGGATTAAATACATGCGGTACATTCAAGATGTGAATTAAATTCATGGGGTCTACCTAGAACCATTAAAGAGATTAATTAAGTTCTTCTGGTCTACCTATAACCAATTCAACTTTCACAAAGTCTCAATAAACAATGATTAAATTAAAAGTAATGAAACTCAAGGATTTTTAACCAAAATATTATATAAGTAAATACCTATAAAATATGGGATTTTACATGCTGCATTAATGAATTGTGAAATAAAGGATTTGTCCATTATTTTCTTTAACAAAATTTGATATCTTACTCCCTTTGATTGGAATAGAACTACCTTATTAAGTATATGGTTATAATAGTATTTTTTTTAAAGTTGTTTTCCAAAAAGTAAAAGAAAATTTTATAGAGCATATACATTGATAACACCATTATGAATCCAATTTTATTAAAAATATCAACATGGAAGGATTATACTACATTGTGTACCTTTTTTGGAGTTTATATGTCATTATGATAATAACTTCTTTCTCTATGGGGTATTTGGCATGTCACGAGATGCTAACCTCGTAATTTAGGTAGTGTAGCCTAAATAAACTGAGAAAGGGGCCGAGAAACTAACATACTAAGTGTATGAGAAACCTCATTTAAATTCCATATGAATTTAAAATATTAGATAAGTATTATTTCTATATGTGATTTAATTATTATTCATGTTGTTTTAATATCAAAAAATCAATCGCTGGTTATTTGAGATAATATACATGTGAGTTGAATATTTAACAAATATTTCATTCAACTGGTGATTATTTTTTTAATTATGTGAATATAAAGTATTATTTATTCTCATTCATTTATAAGGTAAAAAAATATTTATTTAGTTATGTGAATATTTAATAAATATTTATTCACTAATTTAGTGAATATAATATTTATTTATTTATTGGTGAATAATGTAGTGAAATGTATTTAATTAAAGAAATATTCATTATTTAAGGTTTGATAAATATTTATGATAATATGAAGAATTATTTTAATGTTCCAATGAGAAATTTCTTATTAAATATTATTTGAATAAATATTAATTTATATATTTAGGAAAATAATATTTATTTTATACATGAGTTCAAATATTGTCAAGAAAATAATAATAATTATATTATTATTTTCACATGGGGTTCACCTGGGATTATGAAAATAACATGTTCCCTTTTACAATTATTATTTTATAACCTTGTTACTATTTTAATATAGTTATGACCTTTTTAGTTGAGATTCACACTCTTTCATTATACAAAAAAAATTCCATATAGGATTCATTCAATCCCTAGAGAGATCTCCCCTAGAATTCTATAAAGAACACACAACATTTATTTTCCTCTTCTAGAGTTAATCCCTTATCTCTTGAATAATTAAATTGTGATCAATATTGATCACCGTAAGTATTACAACCATACACGTTTGCACCTAGAGGTTTTTGTAGTGATGATAAACGGTTTAAAAAGATTATGGGGATAATATCTAGAAGGAATCTAACCTTGATTCCTCTTTTGAAATAATGGTATGATAAATGGTATTCATTTGATCATAAAAAATAATGATATAATTCAACAAAATTTTATTCTTTAACTAAATAAATTAATTATAAATTATATGAGAGAAGATACCCTCTTCATGGTTTCAAGTTCTTATCAATTAATATTAATATTAATTCAATTAGTATGAGAGATTATTCATTATATACATTAATTATTATTCAAGTATTATGAAAAAAATTGAGTTTGTAACTACCTAATAGACTCTTCCACTTCACATGTATCTTTATAATAATGCCACTAAATTTTCAATATGAATATTACTATTTCTAACTCCATGTCATGAATATGATAATTTTTCTTATCCTACTCTAATTTTCAAGAGGCATAGGATATCACTTTATTATTTTACATTAGGATATAGACTAATCCTTTCTTTAACATGCCATTTTAGCTCATAAATCCTTCTCTAAGGGTTGGTAGTGAGAGTATAGGTTCAATGATTGTCCCCTTATTTGATTACTTGAATCTTTTTTCAGATTCATCATATTGAAAAAAAAATCACTCCATTTATATTTATCTTGGTTAATAGGTTTGAAAAGAATGAAAATTTTCTCACAAATAACTGATAGTACCCAGCTAATCTGAGGAAACTACATATCTCAATTATAGATTTTTTTTCAGGGCCATTCCTCAACCACCTTTGTCTTTGATGGATCCATATATATCCCGTATCTTGTGATAACATTACCCAATAATAATAATTTATCTTTTAAAAATTCACATTTTCTATATTTTTTATATAATTTAACCTTTCTCAAAGTTCTCAGTAGAGTACTTAAATTATCCTAATATTCATTATTTATTTAGGAGGATATGAGATTTTCATCTATAAATTATATGAAAAAATTATCAATTTAACCTATAAAGACTCTATTCATTACATCTATGAATATTTTTGGGGCTTTAGAGAGTCTAAATTGAATCACTGTGAACTACTAGTGCATGTGCCATGTATGAAAGGTAGTATTGGGAATATCCTTATTATGTACCTTTAATTGATGATATATCAACTGAAGGTCCATTTTAGAGAGTTATTAGGGACCACATAGCTAATCAAACAATTAATCAATCTATTCAATGAGATAATTTTTTTATCATGATCATATTGAGATCAAGATTATAAATGAATAAAAAATTAACCCATCCTTCTTCTTGAAAAATATGACTAATTCACCCAATAGTAAAGCACTTGGGAATATTAATCCTTTTCCAAAATCTCTTGGAACTAGTTCTTTAGTTACTATAGTTCAATTGGGAACATTCTATATAGATTTTGAGATATTAATAGAGCTTCAGGTATAAGTTAAATTGAGAAATCAAACTATCTATTAAAGGAGAGTCCAATAATCTATTTGGACATCAACATATTCACTTGAAATGGACATGTATTCAAGATTTATCCTCTCATTTATCTCAATAATTAGAGATAGATATGATTTCTTATAAGGAAAATTTATTCATTCTTGAGAAGAAGTTCCCAAAAGAGATTTTTACTCCTATTTTCACTTGTATAGAAACAGAGGATGAATTGGTATATTTAAGGTTGGTTGGTTCTCTTAAAAATTGATGTTGGATCTAAATAAAGAAACCCAATACATTACCAAAATAGTATTTAATTCCACTAAAGGGAGTGTCATTTGATTTTTTGGGAGATTAATCCCAAAAACACTAATTGGGGAGGAGTTATATAATTTTTATGTAATAATTACCATGTTTTTTGTTTTCACTGATAACTCAACCACCATCTTTTATAGTGGTGTTTAAATAATTATACTAAACATTATTGATAAAGAATGAATAGGGCCAAAATCAAATAATATATTCACTATTATTGAATGAATAACTAGTGTACTTATTACCACTACAATATCAGGATCCACCTCAATATTCATGATAGAATATTCCCACCCTTACTCCCTTGGATTTGGAGTTTGTTGTTTTCATTTATAATTTTAAACCCTTATCTTAGGAAATTGGTTCATATAGTGTTCATATTCTTTACAGTTGAAGCATTGGATTATAGTATAAACATTTATGAGAACCTTTTTTCTTACAATACATTATTGGGATTCTTCATCTCCTTACAGAATTCATTATATTTATTCTCTTCCCTTTAACACCTTAAACCCCTTATTTTTACCTTGATAAAGTTTTAAAGATGCTTCTTCCCACACTTATGACATGTGGGATGTTGCATTCTCTTACTTACATGATTATTATATAATGATCTTCTATATTTAAACTACATTCTGTACATCTTATCTCTATTACTATAGGAAAAATGAGAATCACTAATTCCCATCATGAATTTGATAACACATCATATAATTTTGTAATATTTATCAAAGGATTAAATCTCCAAATCCTTTCAAAGACTTTTATTTAACCCAAAAAATAATCAACCAACCTTAAATTATGCATCCATGATAAATTAATAAGCATATTTTGAAATACTTGTGAAGTTTTACTCATAATTATTCCAAAATATTTCTTCCTTTTTCTTGAGTCTAAGAAATTCCTACTCTATTTTAATTTAGTGAGTTCATGGAAAATAATTATTATAAAAAACTAATTTTGAATCCATCCCATTCCAAGGATTAAATATCCTCATTAGACATTGTATTATTGATCAATGTCGACTATTGATCATTTTCTCTATCTAGGTGACAAATATAAAGTATGACATTCTATTACTTAAGGAATTTGAGGATAGATAATATATTTTCA
This sequence comes from Viscum album, assembly GCA_963277665.1. Classification (NCBI taxonomy): domain Eukaryota; kingdom Viridiplantae; phylum Streptophyta; class Magnoliopsida; order Santalales; family Viscaceae; genus Viscum; species Viscum album. Next base: position 1,792,851,444 of record OY728146.1, read on the forward strand.
ATGGAATTAACCCATTGCTCTAAAATTATATTATTATAAGATCAACTAAAATTCATACTAAATTTTCACATAAATAACTCAACCATGTCTTACATTTTCTTAAGTAAAGGAAGTAATTCGATGTAATTAAAGTTATTACTCATAACTTGAGTCATTTGTGAAAGTACTACCATAAATTTACCAAATCTTACTCTAATAATATTAGTAATTTCATTTTTACAGTCATAAAATTCCGCACCATATATATTATTGACACAATTCCTCCTCTTTCCCACCATTTTATAAATTAAAGGAAAGATTGGTCAGATAATAAAGTATTTAATAAGAATATAAAAAGGAAAATAATTAACTTAGAAATAATGAAATATATACCCTAACTTATGAATTTATAAGTTTCAATCTAGGTTGTCCATGGTCTATTTCTTATTAATTTATCTAACCTATAATTGTATCTAAAACATTCATAATGGTTTATAAAGATCATAGGAATTATTTAAAACATTTCCCCCATGTGTGTCTAGCTAGGTGTGCAGTCTTAGGCCCACTCATCATGCATATATATAATATTGAGTCATTTATCAAACATCATTTTTCATAGTTATTACCCCTAGGTGCATATATGCCATAGTTTTATCCACTTTCTAGAATCCAGACAAGGATTCAATTTCTAGGAAACCACATGCTCTATACATTACCAAAATTTAGGGATTTTTTCCAATATTTAGACCTATCCCTGGGGTTTTCAATAATGTTTTCTCAATCCTAATACCCAAAAAATAACTACCCCTTTCTCTGATACTAAGTATAACTAACCATATTTCTAACATATTTTATTCCATGTTTTTTAGCATAATGATCCATATAATAATATCCCATATAATTTATAATCCATGTTTATTTGGAAAATTAGGCACATAAACCGTTAAATTAAAGTAAAATACTGCATGATTATTTAAAACCTCATAATGTGATCCTAGTTTCCTTTTAACTCTTAATACTGCACAAGATAACCTAGGGAAATAAAAAAAGGATGATCCATATATCCCAGTATGGGAATAATAAAAGAATATCATGATGATAAATAACACATGTGATTCATGAGGCATATCATGATAACATAATGTGGTAATAATCATACATACCCACATAGAGTCTTGGAATAAGAAAATGACATCATATAATCATGGTATCATATAAATGTGAAAACAATATAAAACTTGAAATAATATGTATAAGTAAATTATAAACACCAATACATCATAACATTATATTATTAGGCTAACCATCCATGCACCATACATGGTATCTCATGAAATGAAAACATTACCCACTATATTGGAGTGAAATCAAGGTGTACCATTCATATGTCTAATTTTACATGTGTCACATCAATCATACAACATATAAACATATTTCATCATTTCATTCCCATGATTATGGAATGTGCGTTTCATATATTGAATTAATTAATAAATAAAGGTATTTATATCTAGGTGAATTACCATGAATAAAAATAGGGTTAGGTACTCAAAACACACATGTATGGCATGGAAAATTAAGGGATAATTTTGATCACATAACAGGTGTACATAAAAGTTTATGGAAGAGATTAATGAGAGGAAAGGGTAGTATCTAATTAAAAAGGAATCATTTTTATATTAAGGGATCATTATGAGAACATGAGAAAATTCCATTTATAAATGAAAACACTTATAACAAATGAAGTTCTTGTATTGAAAAGAAGATGGAGAGAACACCTACCATAAGAGTTTTCTTCTTAAAACTTGAGAGGATATTCTTATAACAATAAAAACTCCTTGAGAAAAATAAACTATCTCAAAAAAATATCAAAATAAACTTTTGTCTATTTCATCATGCTGATTTCAAAATTTATTTTTATTTTAAAAAAATAATTTTATAAATATAAAAATTTTAACTTGTAAATAAAAATCCTTTTTTATTGAAAAAAAACTATTTTTATTACATAATCAACTTTTCATCCCTGATAAAAATTACCCGAGACATTATAAAGTTATATTATCATTTATATTTAAATAAATAGTGTTTATAGGAATATTTCATGAAAATATATTTTATTTAAAATTATTTAATTTATCATAAAATTTTATTTTAATTGAAATTATATATTTTCAAAAAATATAATTATATTTTCTTTCTATCCAAAAATTTATTTATCATATCCATATTATATTCATGAATATTTTATAAAATAAAATAAAATTGAAAATGGGATTGAATAAACCATTATTTCATTTCTAAAATGAAAATGGAACCTTTATTATACTAATGTAAAGTAACATAGCCCCATATTACCCTGGAATATACCCTAAGGGTTAAGGCTTGTGATTATAGTACTTTCATCGGGTATCTCAACTAACATCAATATGGTGGTGATCTCTATTGAATTGAAATTTTCTAATAGTTTCTTTGTCTCGAGTCTTAATTATTAATGATTTTCTTGGGATTGGCCAAGTGCAAACCCCAGCGATGCTACCTCCATCTCAAGCTATAATAAATGAGCTTTTTAATGAAGGATTCTACTAGTTGTGGTCATCATTTCTCCCTTCTACATTAATTAGTTATTTTAATTACACTTAATATACAATGATTCTAATGGTCACATTATAACAGCTACATTACCAATGGTCATAATTCCAAAATTTCATAATACCTAATGGTCATAATTCCCAATAATAATAATGGTTTTACAGTTCCTATAAATACCTCCAATTTTTTCATTCATATATTACTTAAATTTTTATCATGGTTTAATAGTAATCATTTTAATAATTAATATTACATTGCTAACATTCTATTTCAAATTTATAGTGTTTATCATTAGTGTGATAATCTATGGAGATCAAGATGATCTACATTTTCCTATTCTAGTTATTTTATTTTATTGTATTTTTATTTTCCCATTATAATATTTTAAATTTTACTGGGTTTAATTATTCAATAAATTTAATGTTGTCAATTTATGAAATAAAGTGTTATTATTTTTTTTTATACTATACTAAAAAAAATATGTCACGTATACGTATATAAAATGGAAATTATATATATAAATTTATAGTTTTTTACAAAATCAATTGAAAAGTTTGGGTATTTTATGGTGATAATTCCCTATTTGAGTCATGTGAATATTAATATATAGATGTATGGTTCAACAAAAGGGAGGTAAATTAGCTGATGGTAAATAATGCTATCTATAAAAATTACCTCAATAGACTGGAGGTTACCCCTGTCATCTCATGGAGTGAACTAACAAAATTCTATAGTTTCCCCTAAATTTAATTGAGGGAATAACTCTTAATATGGGAAATTCATCAAGTCATTCGAGTCTCGTATGATAATAATTTGAAGAATTTGAGTGATTTTATTTCATACACCAGTTATAAAAATGTTCTTATAAAACAAATACATCCATTTAATGAGGAAACAATTTCACAATCCATTCATATCAAATTGTATCAAGAATGTATCTATCATTATATAGGTTTGACTAATATCTAGTTTTAGCTAATGTGGCCATTAATATTCAACCGAGTAGAGACTGATTATAGGAGAAAAAATAAGTCATGGGGTTTGGGCACATTTTCACATGTCCTTATGATATCAGTTGGGTTAATTAAACCTCATCATATCATAGAGAGGTGTGACCATGATGAAAATAATCATGACCCTAATAAAAATTACCCCTCATCATCCTAATGATCTGATGATTACTTCAAATTATCATCCTTAGGATATAAAGATACCCCCTATTCATCTTTGGTGAATGAAAAATATATATATCATCCCTTAGATCTCAAGATTTCAGAATGTAATCTGCTTTTTGTGATAGTGAGGAGGGAGGAGGAAATATCTTGGCTTCCACTATAAATGACACCTTTGCATTAGTATCTCCAAGAACTAAAGGTACCTCATCATCATTTATAGGAGATAAAATGTAACCATATTATCTTATAGGTCTTGAAATTCCACCCCACCTTCCACTTATAACAACATTGAGGTATAAGAAGAAGAATAATAAAATCTTAGGGATACCCCTCCAGTATTTGAGGAAGGTGTATCTACAACTATTAATGAAATCAAAACAATAAATTTGGATACATAGTAGGATATTCGGCCTACATTAATTAGGTATTCCATAGATCCCGAGGTGTATGAGACATATATCACTTTTTAATGAAACATTGAGATGTATACTCTTGGAACTACATGGAAATTCATGGATTAGATCCTAATATGGATACTTATTATTTTTGTTTTTTAAATTATTACCACAACTATAAATAATAATCCAAGAGAATACATACAACTCATGCTACTAAGTTAGAAGCCAAATTTGACATTATCATCAAATAAAACATCATTTGGGAAGTTCAATACCTAAAATCAATTACCAGTATTGTACCTCTAAAGATAAATAATGGGAAAATATGATTAAATATCAATTTTAAGGATCTAAATAAACATTGACCAAATGATGATTTCCCAGTCTTGGTTAAGAGACTTTTGATTGATATGACTGCTAGTTTCTAGGACCTTTCCTTTATGGATGGGTATTTAGGCTATAACCAGATCAGGATGGATCCTGCTGATGAATAATCCACTACCTTCAAGGAAACCCAAGGGGTATATTATTATCAAGTGATTAATTTTGGCCTAATGAATGCTATTGTTACATACTAGCATGTCGTGAACAGTGTCTTAAAGTCTTCTTGAGGAAAACTATAGAATGTTATGTGGATGATATCGTGGTCAAGTATCAAAAAAATTGTGATCATATTACAACTCTTGAGAAAATTTTCAAATAATCGTGGAAACACATTCTAAATATGAACCCATTTAAATTCAATTTCAGGGTAACCTCAGGAAAATTTCTCTGCTTCATGGTGCACCGTAGTGGTATAAAATCCAAAATTGATAATTCCATGTCAGTTGTTACTATGCCTCTACCTCAAAATCTCAAAGAGTTGATGAGACTCCAAATTTTTATAGAATATATCAGGTACTTCATAGAAAACCTCATGGGAAGGTTTCTACCCTTTACATTGCTGATGAAGAAGGAACTCACCTAATAGTGAGATGAATTTTTTCAAAAATATTTGGATAATCTCAAATAGAATATCTTGTTACTATCAGTGTTGATACTATTAATGGAAGGGATGAATTTCATCCTTTATGTGATGATTCTAAAGTGATTTAACTTTACACTCTTTCCCATAAGAATACTGGTGGTAAGGATAAAAACCATTATTATCTCATTATAACTATGTATGATGTTGATACTTGATACTCTAACATGAAAAAGAACTATCCAATGCTAATTTTCACTATGCATAAGATGAGGTGTTACTTAGAGTATCACAAGGTTCATCTTGTATCTCATATGAAACCAGTCAAATAATTAATTAGTTTCTTAATAATAAACATGCATCCATAACAATGGGTTATCATTCTATAGTTTTTTGACATTTAGTTAATGTTTCAAAAATAAACCAAAGGGTAACGTTTCATTAATTTCCTCAAATCACACCCTATCATAGAGAAGTCACCAATGAACAAAGAGCTCCTGGTGAATAGGATTTATCTGTACATGAAATTCTCCATACATAGTATATATACTTTGATTGTTCTTCCAAAATCCTAATATTAATAAGAATAGTAGTCACAAAGGATAATAAGGTATTATTGATAATTTCACTCATCTCCCCAGTCAAAAAAATTATTCCCTTATACTTCCTTCTATCATAAGGATGCATGAACAATGAGGTAGAATATCAAGCCCTCATTATAGTATTATATCTATCTTTATAGATACCAATATACCAATTAAATATCAAGGATTAATCAATGTTTATTATCATGTAAATCAATTGTGAATATTATATTAATATGTAATTATTGATGCCCTTACTTGATTATGTGTCAGGGTTTATGGTTGAGTCACCATAAAAGCTAATGTCTTTTCACATCACACGTTTATAATATTCCCAAGATGATGCATTGGGTAATGTGGCCAAAATCCTAAAAAAACATGAAAAAAATTGTCATTCACATCGCACAACTCATGGTGGTCTCTCCATTTATCAATAATGATATGGATGAGATTAATAAATTTAATACCACCCCTAATCAAGGAATGTTTGTATCATCTCCTACTAATTCCACAACTGTATTGATATCTCCCATAGTAAGCTACCTCCAATATAGGATTCTTCCATCTCACCAAATAAAGAGAGAGAAAATCTAGTGGTGGTCTATAAATTTCATACTCTATGAATAATTGAATTCCTATAAATTCATATATATAAGATTGGATTCAAAGGAATCCTCTAAAAATTAATTAAATGAGGAGATACCCTTATTTTTAGGTAGGAAGTCCAAGATGGAACATACGGTGCCTACTGATCAGGAGTAAAGCTCTTCGATGAAATTAAGAGACATGGATACTTCTTGTAATTGATGATGCAAGACTATATAGAGTTTACAAAAAGTTTCATTATTATCAGATACATCCCAAATTTGTATATCAACCCTTAGAGATGTTTCATTCCATAAAATACTCTTTTTTTATTTTTCATATAGATAATTGACATCATGGGGCCATTTCCCCCAACTACAACTAGAAATCCAAATTATATCGTTTTTTTTTTCACTAACTTATTCTACAAATAGACCATGGTTATATCCCTTAAGGAATTCAAGATAAAAATTTCATCAACTTCATGGAGACAAATATTATTACTTGATTTAGTGTCCCTTGCACAATATTAATTGATGACATCACCAATTTCTTATATTATATGTTTAAAAGACTCTATTAGGTATACCATATATGGTCCCACCAGTCATCCCTCTATCATGAAATGATGAAAAGATAGATAAGAGCCTTTAATAATACCCTATCTAATACCCTTCAAAATATAGTGGATAAGGACAAGAAGTTTTTTCTATATAAAATTTGGTTTAATCTGTGGGATTAAAACACCATAACCCATATCACTATGAAAGAAACAACATAATCTCTTGTATATGGGACAAAAACAATCATTCCCACTATGGTTCAACTAACCTCACTCCACACAACTAATAGTAATTAGTTATCTGAAGATTATCAGTCTCATATTCGACTGGATGGGTTGGAGAGGCTCAATGAGAAAAGGCTATAAACACTACATAACCTAAAAATCCATCAAAACTATATCTCTTGAGAATTAAATAAGAAATTTTTCTTTTTATAATTCTTATAAGGAGAATTAGATCTATATTTGAGAACCCCACTAGTATCCAGTAATAAATAAATGAAGCTACAAAAAAAGTGGTATGGAATTTATGTTAAACATAAGATATAATCTAATGAAGCATATAAATATATCAAAATGGATGGAGAATGAATCATACCTATCACGACCCGTCCTCGGGGCTTTTTTCGTGACTACCCCAAGCCTGCTTTCTATAGGCCAGGGGATGGCAACTAGCACCGAAAGGCATATCCCAATAATCAGGAAGGCATTTCCTTTAAAACCTGCAACACACACAGTCTGAAAACACAACAAGAAGCAACCACAAGTAACTACTATAGTAAAAAGTGTGCAGAAAGTAAGGTCTAGTATACAAGCCCAACTGAAAGTACAAGTACAGATGAAAGGTAAATAGATCCTGGATTTTCCATCGGAAATCCTACCTGAAGGGTTGGTACAGCTCTCAGTCAAGTTATCCATGTGGTACGTATCGTCTAATTCCACCTCCGTGCAGCCTCTTTTCCATCACCCTTAGCCTCGATCAATGTTGTCTATCATCTGTACAGGACACAACAAGGTGCGGGCATAGCCTGTGTAGGGGTGAGTATAACAATACTCAGTAGGGACCCCGAGACCCCTAAAGGTCTCCCAGAATCCACAAAGGATAGACCAAAAATAAAGACCTCAATATCAAAGCACGAAGCAATATTAAACAACTCCACTTAAGTCTATTCTCATACATATACCTAAGTTATCAATATATACTCATCTCAGACGTGAGGGAAGAATACCACAAAGGTAACACCTCAAAGGTAGAATTACCACACAGGTAACACCATGAAGGTAATTACCACAAAGGTAACACCACACAGAAGAATACCACGAAGGTATCGACACACATAAGTATACCAAAAAGGTAAAGACTCATCTCACACTAGGTATAACTTAGGTATGGTAGTAATGATGATTAGATATAACTACTGAATCATCTTACTCTGTTGAGAGGTAAACCCAAGTAGGATCCAAAATCATCAGACCCACGTAGGATCCTAGTACATCAGACCCACATAGGATCCTAGAGTAGTCCCACATGGATTCCTAGAGCGGATCTATTTGGGATCCTGGAACACATACCCACGTTGGATTTTAAAGCACAGACCCACGTAGGATCCCTTTCTCATGTTACATCTAGCCACAGGGTTCTTGAACTATGCTCGCTTGATTCAGTGAGGATCCACTCCTCAATCTATAGTTCTATACTCCAGTTTACATGAAGTTATATGAAGAAATATCTCCAAAGGACCTCCATGTAATAGTTGTCTCAACACAATAGATGGTGCGTCAAACGAATGCTCGGTCTGTAAGTTATTAGCCTTTTTAGTCCCAAGGGCCCGGTTGGATTTGTGTTCGATCCAACCTGGACTTACCCCAACTTTATCCAAAACTCAAGTGAGGTAAACCAAAATTATCGTCTTGATCCAAGGTTTCTGGTGCCACAGACGGTTTGTCAAACGGATGCACGTATCTGAAGTTATGGCCGAAAGAGGGGAAAGGGTTCGAAGATGATACATGTTCGGTCCGACCCAACCTGGGCCGACCCAACCTGGTTCAGGTCGACCCGACCAGATCTAAGTCTAGCCCTGGGTCAGACCCAGTCCACGGGATCTGACCTGGCCCGCTGGGTCTGGCTCAGACCACCAGCGCGCCCGCGTTGGGCAGCCCAGAGGAGGCTCACAGCTGGCCAAAGGTTGGGCGGCCCTATGGTGGGGTCCTCCCTAGCTACCACCCAAGGAGGCAGCCCATGGGTACCCCTAACGGCCCAGCCGTTCGGGTTGGGTGGCCAACCGGCTGGCGCCACGTGGCGCCGGTGGCTAGCACGCAGTACCTGGGGGTTCGACTCGACTCCTCATCTGGTCGAACGGCCAACCCACCTCTGCGGAGCGGTAGTTCACCAAGCCTCCTCTGGCGGCTAGTAGCGAGCTGGCTACCCCCCCCCCCCCACCCACCCACCTTTGTTGTCGCAGCCTCATGTCGCGGCCCCTGCAAGACCGGCGGCGCGGACGCGTGCCGCCACACCCTTCACGTGGTCAACCGTGTGTCAGTCTCCACCCTTGCTCTGTCGCAGCCCTCCTCCAGTAGTGCGGTCTCCACCGCCGTCATCATGGTCGGCTGGAGTTTTGACCGCTACTCCAGATCCCTACTGATGCTGGTCACCGACGACATTTCTCGGGTCACCAGGTGCACCCTGGTGGTCTAATATTTATTTTGAAGACTCTTGCACTCGTCTCGAGACATCACCATCGATTCAAGACCACCACGGTCGGGATTCTCTCAACCCGAAAACAATCCGTGAAGAACATGAAAATACCCAAAGGTTATGGATGGGTCAGGTCATGTTCGTTTGGCCTGCACCCTCCACGTTAGAATGGTAGCAAGCAGCGTAGTTGTTCTTAAATCAAGAAGAACGACAAGAATGGGATAAAGGGTATACAAAAACAACAATCCCTACCTCAAATATTCGTTGACATATGTTTTATGTCATTGAAGACATTCGTTGTTGTATAACCTTCAACGGATTTCTTCATTGGAGAAATTTTCATTGAAGGAGAAGAGTTCTTCCTCTAAGGGGCGTTTCCTCTAGCAAGATCCTCTACCAAGCTTCTTCTCCCTAAAAAACAAAGATCCCAATCAAGGTGATGAAGAGTCTCTCCCTTAATCGATAGGTTTGATGACTTAATTTAATTAATTCATTAAATGTTTGGGGTTTGGCACAATTAAAAAAAGGGTTTGAAGAGATCAGGTGGTCCCCACCAAGAATTCCAAAGAATTCAAAAGTTAAATAAAAATAAAGTTACTTTTTTTTATTTCCACTTTTTTTTCATTTTCCACTATGGGTAGTAATAACTATCTTCCACCTACGACCAACAGTAGCCGAGGTAAAGGTATCCTTAAGCAACTACCCATGCTGTGAGATCAAAAGTGCCTTCAGATTTCAATTCCAAGCACTGGTTCAAAAGTTACAAAAACTCGCTCACACACTTACTGAAAGTACTTAAAAAACTTCAAAAAAAAATCCGAGATCTCCAGGACTCAAAATAAAGTACCACCAAAAACTATAGACTCGAATATTTTCAAATATAATTTAAAAAAAATACATGGAATTTTCGGGTCTTTACATTCTCCCCACATCAGGGCTTTGTATCCCCGAAAGCCACATCACAAAAACTAGGAACAAAAGTGGGGGTACTGAGCATGAATCTGAGCCTCCCACTCCCATGTGCTCTCCTGGAGGTTCCCATCCTGCCAATGTACATTCACCAAAGGTATCAATCTCCCATGAAGGAATCTCTCTCCTGTCGATCCTCAATATCCACTGGAACCTCGGAAAACGTCACCCCATCATCGATGTCAAGCTCGCCCCAGTCAAAGATATGAGTAGGATCATGCACTTATCTCCTCGGCTGGGATACTTGAAAAATTTCGTGCACTCGGTGCAACTGAGGGGGAAGTGCTAGGTGGTAAGCCACCTCGCCAACTCTGCTGAGGACCTAAAAGGATCTGATGAACCTTGGAGATAACTTGCCGACCAGGCTAAATCTCCACAAACCTTGTCGGGGTGATACCCATATAAAGACGTGTTCATCATCCTAAAACTCCAGAGGTCTCCATATCCTATTGGTATAAGACTTTTGCTTACTCTATGCAGTCTTCATCCACTCCTGTATGATCTGTACCTTCTCCTTGGTAGTTCGTACCATCTCTAGTCCCATGAGTGTTGACTCCCCTGGGTCAGTCTTGCACAAAGGCGATCTTCAAGGTCGGCCATACAGATCCTCAAATGGTGACATCCCAATGGTGAAGTCATAGATGTTGTTTTATGAAAACTCCACCAAGGTCATGTGATCCTCCCAACTGTGACCTAAGTCAAGGATGCAAGCACGCAACATGTCCTCGAGGGTCTAAATGGTTCTCTTAGTCTGGAAATCCATCTGAGGATGGAAGGCGGTGTTCAATGAAGATGTGTACCGAAAGCCTCCTAAAACCCCTTCCATAGCTAAGAAGGGAAACATGCATCATGATCGGAGAAAATCATCGAGGGTACTCCATGTAGCCACACAATCTTCTGCACATAGAGTTGTCTCAAGCTCTCTACTGAACCCCTATCTCTGATCGGTAGAAAGTGGGTCAAATTGGTGAGTCGGTCGAAGATCACCCAGATAGAATCATGACCCCTGGATGTATGTGGGAATCATATCATGAAGTCCATGGATATTCCGTCCCACTTCCACTCTGGGACCTCTAAAAGCTGAACTAAGCCTGCTGGTACCTGATGCTCTGCCTTCACTTGCTGATAAGTGAGGCTCTGAGAGACAAACCCTGCTACTAATTTCTTCATTCCCGGCCACCATTGTTTTCATTGGAGGTCTTGGTACATCTTTTCCACTTCTAGATGTACCGCTAGAGGGGATGTGTGGAAATCCCTCACCACTTCCTCCCGAAGAGACACTAGTACCTCAGTACATCTTCTGAAAAAGATGATGTGCTCCCCACCTTTAGAAAATCCATTAGGTGCCTATCCTGTGGATATCTGAGCACGTCGAGCCTCATAGTCGGTGTCCACATGTTCCTCCTCCCTAACTCGCTGAAGGAGTGAGGGAGTGACTATAAGAGACTGAAGAAAATCAGCTTCATCTTGATCCACAAAGGATATCTACAAAGCAGATAGCTGCTCTGGCACCTCACCTAGAAGCTATATACCTGAATGCATCTTCTACAACATTCCCCTTCCTAGAAGTATAGACTATCTCTAAGTCATAGACTTATAGGAACTCAAGAAAACATTCTTGTCTCAAGTTCAGGTCCTTCTAAGAGAAGATATACCTGAGACTCTAGTGATCAGAGTAGACCGTAAAATTCTGGCCCATCAGATAGTGTCACCACATATTTAAATTTAATACTAATGATACTAATTCAAGGTCATGGGTAGCGTAGTTCTTCTCATGTTGTCTCAGCTATCATGAACCATATGAGATAACTGCTCTCTCCTGCATTAGGACACATCCAAGCTCGGTCCCAGATGTGTCGCAGTAGACTACGTACCCAACGCCCTCCTCTCGAAGCCTCAAGATGGGGGCACTAGTCAGCCTCTGCCTAAGCTCCTGGAAACTCCAATGGCATCTCTCTGCCCACACGAAGGGTTCCCCTCCCTTTGTCAACACTGATAAAGGTGCTGCAACTCTAGAGAAATCTAGCACAAATCTCTGGTAGTATCCGACCAAACCCAGGAAACTTTGTACCTCTGTCACACTCCTGGGAATCTACCAAGAAAGTACCACCTCAATCTTCACCGGATCCACCGCAACTCCATCCTCTGAGATAAAATTTCCTAGAATGTGAACCTCTCAGATCCAGAATTAGCACTTTGAGAGCTTACAATAAAGTTGGTGCCTCGGAGTGTGTCCAGAACTACCTGAAAATGATAGTCAGGCTCCTCCTCAGTAGCCAAGTAGATCAGAATGTCTTCAATGAAGAATACTACAAATATATCAAGGTATGGCTGAAAGATCATGTTCATGAGTCCCATGAACACTGCTATAGCATTGTTCATGCCAACTGGCATGACCAAAAACTCATAATGGTCATACTGACATCTGAATTCATCTTCTTCACATCATCATCTCGTACTATGAGCTAGTGATATCCTAACTTGAGGTCTATCTTGGAGAACCATTGTGTTCCCTTTAGCTGATGAAAGAGAACTTAAATCCTCTAGAGTGGGTACTTGTTCTTCACGGTCACCTGGTTCAGGCACCGATAGTCAACACAAAGTCTCAATATCCCATTTTCCTGCTTAGAGAAAAAAATTGGGGCTGTCCAAGGAGAATCACTGGTCCAGATGAACCCCCAACTCTGTAAGTCCTCCAACTATACCCGTTGCACACCAAGCTTTGCGAGAGCCATCTGATATGCTGGTGTAGATATTGATGTCATCCCGGGGTACAAGTCAATGTAAAAGTCCACCTCCCTACAAGGAGGTAGACCCATAACATCATCAAGGAATACATCTGCATACTAGTCCACTACTACAGGATAGTTCGGACTATCCACATAAACCGCTCGGAGGGTAAGGCTATCAAACTGATGAGTGATCGGTTGCACTCTCTACCGGGTAACTCCATCATGTGTTGCAAAGGCTCCCTTCTCACTGGTGAAGGTAAAGATAATCTCATCCTCACAGATACACCGCACTTTTCACCTAATTCAGTCGATCTGAGCATGGAATCTAGATTACCAATCCATACCCAAGATGACATCGTAAGGCCTCGACGACACTACTAGAAGATCCCAGCCGAAGCTCTCACCTCCTAGATTAAGCTCACACTACCAAAACCAGTGTGTAATCATCGAATCCACTCCCGTAGGAGTATCTATACATAAGGATTGAGCTAATGTATTCACCAGAATCTCTGAGCTATGAACGAGGGCAGTGGCAATAAAAGAATGATTGGCACCTCTGTCTATAAGCACTGCAGCTAAGGTGGATTAGACATAGATCATACCTCATATCATCTCCAGAGCACTGTGGTCGTAGGCCTCATCTGCCTAGATCTGAGCTCAACCTTGTCCCACCACTCCCTATGTTCGGGGTGGACCACCTGGTGGTGGTGGTGATAACACCTCAAATCATCACCCACCACCAGCTACACGACCAACTCCTCTGCCATGTCTTTCGGCTCCCTTCTGACCTCCTCGGTCAAACCTATATCTATGCTTATGAGGTCATTCAAACTTATTCTAATCATCTGTATGGTGGGTTGGGAAGTCAGGAGCCATGTGACCTTGTCCGCCGCATGCGTAACATGGCATGCTCCTCGCATGACTGGCTTTGTCTCGGGTGCCCCGCACAACCAACCCTCAATCCTACAGTCATCCACCTATAGGTCTGGTCCTCTTGGACCTCTGTGACATCTATCTGCTGCCATCTATAGAAGACTCCGCTACGTGTCACTCAGTGGTGGGTCTTTCTAGTGGTGACTTCTCAATAAGAAAACTATCCACTTAGAGGGTTCTCTCTAACACCCCCGCCTGCGTCGGGATGCTGAGAGAAATTATCGAAGCCTTGATCTCCCACCTAAGTCCCTAATTGAAGGTCCAGGCCCTAAAGAATGGGTCCCACGCCATATCAGTGGAGTAGAATGAGAGGTCGGTGATCCTAATTGAGTACTGATCCATAGTCCTGCTGCCCTACTACAGATAAAGAAGCTCCTGTATGCGCATTGTGTGAAGGGTCATTGGGACAAACTCTGCTCGAAACAGGATCTCAATGTCTACCTAGAGAAGTGTCACCTCATCGTGAACCTAAATAATAAAGCACAACTATCTACATATTGCTTCTTGCAGAAGACTGTCGCTAAGGATCATCATGATATCAGCTGGTGTCCCTACCAGTCGGAAGACTCTCACCACAGCCTCCATTCAATCCTCAGCTGCCTATGGGTCCATCTCACCCCTGAACATAGGTGGCCTCTAGCACTGTAACTCATGAAACGCACTCAAGCAGTGTGCACTCTTTGCTATTGGGGCTGGTGGCATCGGTGTCCCAATGGGTAATGGTACCACTGGTGCCTCTACTGAAAAGGGTCCCTACACCGAGGCCTCATCACTCGGTGGGTTGTCACAGCACGCTCTACCTGAAACCTATACTGGATATCTACGTGGAGGCATCCTGAAATAAAACAGGTGCACCATGGTCAATAATTTATACCTCGTGAGCTAAATCAAAGAGATCACAAATAAAAATTTTCAAAACACACATGCAATCAGTGTTTTCGTGCACTGAGTCAGAAATTAGAAGTCAGGGTCCTGGTGTATGGATACGTCGGCTACCGCACAAACACGGGATTCCCTAAACTGATAACCACACTCATAAAACTTAACACTATTGTCATTAAAAGAACAGAGTTTAATGTTCTATGGTAGAACCGACTCCTCAGATACCAATTTTTCATGAACCTTCCTCGAGACCGGTGTCGTGACTACCCCAAGTCGGCCTTCCATATGCCAGGGGATGGCGACTAGAACCGAAAGGCATATTCTAGTAATCGGGAAGGCATAGCCTTTAAAACCTACAACACACATAGTCCAAAAACACAACAAGAAGCAACCACAAGTAACTACTATAGTAAAAAGTGTGTAGAAAGTAAGGGCCAGTATATAAGCCCAACTAAAAGTACAAGTACAACTAAAAGGGAAACAGCTCCTGGATTGTCCACTGGGGATCCTATCTGAAGGGTAGGTATATCTCTCGATCAAGTCGTCCATGTGGTACGTCTCTTCTAAGTACACCTCTAAGCAGCCTTCTATCTATCACCCTTAGCCTCGATCAATGTTGTTCGTCATTTTCATAGGACAAAACAAGGTGCGGGTATAGCCCGTGCATGGGTGAGTATAACAATACTCAGTAGGTACCCTGAGACCCCCAAAGGTCTCCCAAAATCCACAAAGGATAAACCACAAAGCAAGACCTCAATCTCAAATCACAAATAAATAGTCATCAACTCTACTTAAGTATATTCCCATACATATACCTATGTTATCAATATATACTCATCTCACATGTGAGGGAAGAATACCACAAAGGTAACACCTCAAAGGTAGAAGTACCACACAGGTAACACCACAAAGTTAAGTAACACAATGGTAATTCCACACAGAAGAATACCACAAAGGTATCACCACAAATAAGTGTACCATAAAGGTTAATACTCAACTCACACTAGGTATAAATTAGGAATGGTAGTAATGATAATTAGATGTAACTATATAAACATTTTACTCTATTGAGAGGCAGACCCACGTAGGATCCTAAATCATCAGACCCACGAAGGATCCTAGTACAGAAGACCCACATAGGATCCTAGAGTATTCCCACGTGGATTCCTATAGTGGATCCATGTGGGATTCTAGAACATAGACCCGTGTAGGATCCCAAATTATAGACCCACGTAGTATCCCTTTCTCATGTAACAGCTAGCCACAGGGTTCCCGCACTAAGCTCACTTGATTCCGGGAGGGTCTGCTCCTCAAGCCATAGGTCGATACACAAAATTCCACAAAGGTTCACAAAGAAATATCCCCAAATTACCACCATGTAATAGGGGTCCTAATGCAATAGACGGTGCGTCAAATATATGTCTGGTCTGTAAGTTATTGGCCCTTTTAGTCCCGAGGGCCCAGTTGGATTCGGGTTCGATCCAACCCAGAAGTGACCCAAATTTATCCAAAACTCAAGTGAGGTATACCAAAAAGACTATCTCTATAGACGGTTTCTAGCATCGTAGACAGTTCATCAAATAGACGCATGTAGCTCATGTTATGGCCGAAAGAGAGGAAAGGGGTCGAAGATGGTCTGGGTCCGGTCCGTCCCGATCGGACTGACCCGATTGGACCGACCCATCCCGACCAGACCTGGGCCGACCCGACCCAGTTTGGGTCGACCTAGCCTGATCCGGGTCCATCCCTGGGTCTGACCCGGTCCGCGGGATCCAACCTGGCCTGCTGGTCCCTACCCACAGCTAGACGGCCCCACGGTGGGGTCCGCCCTAGCCGCCACCCAAGGGGGAGGTGCCCCCTGGGTACCCTGAACGGCCCAGCTGTTCGGGTTAGGTCGCCAACCGGCCAGTGCCACGTGGCGCCAATGGCTAGCACACATGACCCGGGGGTCCCACTCGGATCCTCGGCAGGCCTGAGGGCCAGCCCACCTCCGCAGTGCGGACGCGCGCCGCGCCACCTCTGGTGGCCGGCAGTGAGTCTCCCCCCTGTCGTCGCGGCCTCGTGCTACGGCCCCTGCAATCCTGGAGGCATGGATGCTCGCTGCCACCCCCTTCATGTAGCTGGTCATGCATCGGCCTATGCCCTTGCTCCACTGTGGCCCTCCTCTAGCGGCAAGGTCGTTGTCGCCGTCATTTCTACCGGCCAAATTTCTGACTATTGCTCTCGATCCCTACCGGTACTGGTCATCGGCACTGGTCGCTGACGACGTTTCTCGGCTCACCGGGTGCACCCTGGTGTCCCGATCTTCATTCCAAAGACTCCCACACTTATATCGGGACGTTGTCATTGATTCAAGACCACCACAGTCAGGATTTTCTCAACCCGAAAACAAGCCGTGAAGAACACCAAAATCCACAAAGGTTGTGGAGGGTTTGGGCCGTGTTCGTTTGGCCCACACCCTCCATGTTAGAACGGTATCAAGCAGAATAGTTGTGTTTAAATAAAGATAAAGACAATAATGTGGTAAGGGGTATACAAAAACAATAATCTGTACCTCGAAGATTCGTTGACATCAGTTCGTCATCGTTGAAGACATTCCGCATTTGAGATCCTTTGATGGAGTTCTTCGTTGGAGAAATGTTCATCGAAGGAGAAGAGTTCATCCTCTAAGGGGGGTTTCCTCTAGCAATATCCTCCACCAAACTTCTTCTCCCGCAAAAACCAAGAGCCCAATCAAGGTGATGAAGAGCCTCCCCCTTAATTGATAGGTTTAATGACTTCATTTAATAAAGTCATTAAATGTTGGGGGTTTGGTACAATTAAAAAAAATGGTTTGAAGAGATCGAATGGTCCCCACTTAAAATTCAAAAGAATTCAAAAGTTAAAAAAAATAATGTTAGTTTTTATATTTCCACTTTTTTTTATTTTCCCACGATGGGTAGAAAAAACTATTTTCCTCCCCCGACTAACTGCATCCGAGGTGAAGGTCTCCTTAAACAACTATCGGTGTTGTGAGATCAACGGTTCCCTCGTATTTCAATTTTGAGAACCGGTTCAAAAGTTACAAAAACCCACTCACACGCTTACTGAAAGTACTTAAGAAACTTCAGAAAAACATTCATGGCTCTCCTGGCCTCGGAATCAAGTACCATCAGAAACTGTAAACTCAAATATTTCCATATAATTTTAAAAAAAAAATTACATGGAATATTCAGGTCTTTACAATACCATCCCCTAATGTATGGTTTCTTAATAATTAATTTTTTAAAAAAATTCATGGAATATTCATTATTTCTAAGTCCCATGACTTAAAACTGCATGGAATTTTCATAGCAGTATGATATTAAACATCAGATCACATAGTTCCAGCTATATTAATTTAAATTATAAAGTATCTATTCCTCATTGTATAATCCAAAACTACATTTTTTGAATTTCTATTTGTATAAATATAAACTACGTATTAAATTATTCAATATTTCATGATAAGAAACTAAACAACATATGGCCTTCCACAGATGACCACTTAAATTTATTAGGCTAGTATATTGGTGAGACTTATTCCCCTTAACAAATATTTAGATCTATTCAAGTATTCTTAGTGAAATTTTCCTTCCTCTATTTTTTATCAATACTTATATAAAATGATCCCATATATAAAATAATATAGTGACACATAAATTTCATAAAAATATATTACCTCTTTCAAGAAGAATATTTAATACCTAACAAAGCAATCCATGACAGAATCATATTGGTCTCGTATATTTGGAAACTTGGATACATAAAAAACTAGTTCATTAGTTTATTACATCATCTTCCAATAAAATATTCATAACTACAACCCTTAGTATACATATCATACTTATATCCTTTCTTCATATCCTACGTAAAAGGAAATATAAGAAATGGTGAGCTTAAATGATCGGTAAGGGTAAGCAAGGTAGGTATCAATGATCGCTTAAAAACATGATAATATGGGTATGAGAATATGAGAATAACATCTAAATACTACACCTTTAATGTCATAGATCATAATCTTGATTCATTGTATAAATCTTGTGAGATTATAAGATATGAATCATAAAGGAATCAATGAATATAATCCATGTGATTATAACATAGGCAAAAGACATGATTTTTTGGCATACACATAATCATACAAAATCATTTCCATAGTATTCAATGATTACTTACAATTATATAATATTAGATTGGGTTCACTCACCAAACCATTTTAGTATTCAAGGTTCACTCCCAAAACTATCGTACTGGACAGAGTCCCTTAATGAACTAGTTTCAGTCCAGATTATAGTCTTTTTTATCTCATTAGATACCAATATTTTCCCAATGCATTAGAGGTATATATAATTCCATTCCCACCCATTGCATAATTAAAATCATGCATATTTTTTCATAAGATCATAAAACATTCATCATATCTTGACTCATGAAAATAAATAGTTTTCATAAACATTTAAGAATAACATAACACATGAAAAATAAATGGGTTTCATAAACATTTCATTATTTTATATTATAATAACCTATGGAAAAGGAATGGGTTTCATAAAAAACATGTAAGCATAAACATAAACCATCTATAGAAATAATAATGATTATATCCATTTATCATATCACCATTAAATCATAAGTGAAATCAAATTTGTTGTCTTTAATGAAAATATATACCATTATAATATCATTAAAACATTATTGAGGAAAATACCCTTTCCACATTGAAAATAAATTTTAAGAACTAAAATTTGAAAAAATATTTCCAAAATAATTTTCTTTAAATATATATTAGAAAATTATAAAATTAATCTTCATATTATTGAGATTTTATAGTAGTGATAAATTATGTTCAAGATGTATTTGTTAAAATAAATAATTCCTTTTACAATTTTGTAAAAATTCAAAAAATACCTCATTCGAGAAACAAAAATAATATTCCTATAATCCCATTTTCTAGAAAATTAAAACATGGGTAAAAATGGATTTAAATGATAATGTTATAATATTAAAAACATTCTTTAAAACTTTTTTATAAAACATTGATATACAAGAAAAATGTTTTTTTGACCGAAGAGAGAAATAAAGTCGATTTTCCTTAACAAAATATTTTCGGTCTCTAGAGTACTTAATGTAAGGAAAATGTAATAAAAACAAGTATTTTAAATAAATAACCAAATTAGAATAAGTTTTATGAGTTTATATATAGTTAAATTATAATATTTCATTATTAGAAACTTAATCATAAATAATCTTGGAAAACATTGGGATTTTAACATAAAACCCTTACCACTTTGGTAACATTTGATCCATAAGCCCCATGAAATAATAACTTCAAATGAAATTTTAAATATCATGAACATAATTATAATAATTATATAACATTTCAAATTTAATCATATGTAAACCTTATAAAATAATATAGGTACATGACATAACATATGTCCTAAAGAAGGTAATTTTGATATGATAAACCCTTACCTTGAGTTCCACATGTTTCAAAAGTGATCTATCCTCCTGAAAAAAAAAATTAAAATTTATTATAATTATATAATAGAGTTATATACTTAATTATAAAATCATATATAATCCCTTTATAACATTTCAACATCCTTTTATTAATAATTCCTTGTCAAAATCATTATTTCTCAGTTTTAACTATTTTGTTTGTCATGAGAATTTTGGTTTGGTATTTCTAGCCCTTGTACTTTGATAATATTTAAATAATATAAATAGTGTTAATAATGATATAAATATCATATATATCTATTATATAAATATTTATAATCATTAATAAATGATAGAGATAGAAAAATAAATTACATCATTCATAGAGACAGTAGGTTGTACATACGCATGAATATTGTTTTTAATTTTTGATGGGTATAATTAAATAATGATAAGTAATAAATAATATTAAAATAATAATTATTATATTATATATATCATATAAATTCATTAAATCTAAACTTATTAGCATTCATGTAAAATGGAAATGAAAAAAAATCACACTGCTTCATAGTGGTGGTAGTCCACACGTATGCAGGAGTGTTGTTATTATTTTTGAACAAATTGGAAGGTAAGAAGTTATATGTAATATTATAATTAAAAAATTATAATTATGTCAAAATTATCATATCTAAACATTAAACTCATCATAATAACCATCCAAGAAATATGGTAGTGGAAAAGGAATTGTATCGCTATGTGGAAACATTAAGTCATACATGTGCACAAGCGATACTTTCACATCCCATTTGTTGGGAAATAGGTTGGATAGTGGTGATTTAATGATAAAATAATATTTAATTATATTTAGGATACTAAATATATTATTTTATCATAAATACCATTGAGTTAAATGAGTTAAATAAGAAGTAAAAATAAAGTGATTGGTTAAGGTGGTTACCTCTTCTTTGAAAGAACTACAATAGATATCCTCTTAAAGATCATGGGGTTAGTTTTTTGGGAATTTTAGAACATATTTTATATGTTTAAGGAAGCTTATAAGGTATTTTTTTGTAGTAATTTTCAATATATAATTCTAAAAGTGGGGTTAATAAGAGAAAGGAGGGGTTCTATTTTATAATTAAAGTGAGGTGAACTTTTGGTATTTCTTAAAAGATTAAAATATAATAAATTCATTCCACAACAAAATTATTCCAAATGGACATATATTCAAAGAAAAAATTTATATTATTTAAATAAAATCATTCAATTAAATTTAGATAGATTTTGTTTCATTTTAAACATTGTCTTTTTTATTAACCCCTTTGTTAATTATTTTTGACCTTAACCATAATAACAATTATTTTAACCATAAAGGGTTAATAATGTTTCCATAAATGGAAAAGTGACTCAAAAATGGACCTTGGATGATTTTTTCACCCATATTCCACTCACTTGGCAAAAAATAAAATTTTTATGAATTTTAAATCATTTAATAAAATATTATTTGTTATAAAATATCATTAATGTCAATTTTCGAACAATCATTTAATATGAATTTAATAAAAACAATAGAAAGATGAAATTTGAGTCTAATAATTTTAAACATCACTAATATGATATATTTATCTAAAAAAATAAACTATAAATAACTCATATTAAATTACTTTTTCATTCTTAAATTAATTTATCTTAATTTTCTATTAATTTAAGAAATATTGTGCCAGCATTTCACACGAATTTAAGGAAATTATATAATTAATAAAAATTAAAAATAAATTTTTATAATTAAAATAATTTCATTATTATCCAAATAAATATTTAGATTCATTCATAACTTGATTATGTCCCTATGTGGATACATAAGAGATATTTAAAACTAAGAAAGTGACAATTTGTGACTTTCGTTCCTTAAATATTATATAGTTCATTTTTATAAAAAAGTGTCCATTAAAAAATAAATTTCAATAATAATTTGATAAGTGTAGAATTAAATTCATCCAATAATGATTATGATAAAAAAATTATGGCTTTACCACTTAGTTGTAATCTAGATTAACCCAATTTACCGTTTACCAAAGTGATAAATTTTACCATTGTTACTATTTATATTAACCAAAAATAAAAGTGGTATATTTACCAAATTTGAACCATATGATTTAAAATATTGTATCCATTATTCACAATTCAATTTATATAATTTTAAGAAGTAAATTATAAAAATAATCATGCAAAACACAAAGAAAACTTATTTTTAGAAAAACGTATTTTTAAGCATAAAATTGGTTTTTTTATCCCATGATTAGAAAAAAAATATAACAATGAATGTTAAAAAAACATACTAGATATATAATATATACATTTTATTAAAACCATTCACCATTATTAATAAATTTAATTTATTAAGATAAAAATGGATTATGCGCATAAAAACAGTTTTTTAGAAAAAACAACTTTTTTATTTTCAAATGATTTTTATTTTTATTTATAATAAATTGATAACCAATGAATTCATTTTATACATATGAAGCCATGATTTTTTCATAATTTATTTATTTATATTCATACCCACAAATCCAATTACTTTTTTGTAACTATCACATAATATGATTGTAATAATATATCGTGGTTCGTTTAAACTCAGTGTTGTGTGTATGGTAAGCTATCGAAGATTTTTTAATTTAAAGAGAAATATTTCATAAAATATTAGGGTGTTAAAAAGAACTAACAGTTTCTTGATTATAATTATTTAGTATATTTATTCATTCATGGATCTCATATCTTAGTCCCATACTCAAATTATACCAATATCTAACTACTTCCTACTATATGAATTTTCAATTCGCATAAGGTTTTCATACATAATACTTTGTCCTATGATGAAATTTTATTTTATCTAACAACTATTTTTCACTTTATTTTTATTATTAAATCATACATATTTATTCTTGGATATCCTATATCAGGATCATCCACAAATTGAATCCAAATCCAACACTTTTTCATGGGGATCAAACCTCTTTATCCATATGAGGTGTTCCTTCATAGGTTCAACACTGACAAAAATTTGTTTCATATTACACATTATTATGGTATTTGAAAATCCCTCAACATATAATTCCCCATAATATGATAAAATTTACCCCTTTATCAAGATTTTTATCTTAGTTTTGTATCTTTTAATCATATAATTCTTTCCACCAAGGAGTCAGCACTGGAATAAAGCTATATTATTTCACACATGATTTAGGTATATATAAAATTCATCATATCTAGGTCCCCATTTCATGACCATAAACTACATAAAATCTAATTCCTAGTATTACAATGTTATACTGTATGAAATAAGTTCTTCCATGAAAGTCTTTAAACTACTTATAACATCCTAAGACCACTCTTCATGCATCAGGGTGATGATTGATTCAATGATCAACCAATCATTTTCAGATTGATTACCCCTGGTTGAATCTCTGACATGTCCACATACACTTTCCAATATCTATACAGTGATTTATTTTCTAATAAAGGACACACACATTTAATTTACCAAAACTTAGGGTTGTTTTCCCACTATGGAAAATATTAATTTTTACAATGGTTTTGGTAACTTTTGAATCAAAATAATATAAGGATGGGATAAAAATATAGTAATGTAAATCCATTAAATTTCATGAATATTATTGTAAAGGTATTACATGTTAATTTATGCACCACACAAGATGAAATAGGTGGTGAATCTAACATGAGTTCATAGAATGAAAATTGAGACCAAGAACCACCACTTATAGCTTGGAAGAAATTAAATAAAAAATTATTGAAAGTGAGGGCTTCAAATTGATATTAAAATACATTGAATATATTAATTTAATGATATAATTTTTCAAATATTCATTATATACACAAAAATAAATTAAATTAGGTGTATAATACAAAGCATTTCTCAAAGAGAGGCATTTGAGATGGAAAACCCTTACCACTTGTCATAAATTCCATGAACGTAATTTAACCTCTTATATCTAAAACATATCTATCTTAATCACTTAATTAATAAACATATTCATATCTATTTTCAATTATACCCTTCATAAATAGTCATTCTCTATATGAATTCGACCAATTTTCTACATCGGGTGTTTATAGTTTTGATCGTTTGTACTAGTTTTATAATAGTGGTGTCTATATTCATTATTCATCCAAATAATATTATTAATAGGTCATTAAAGTTACTTTTATTGATTTTTTATAATTATTGATGATTTTTAAAATTTCTTTCATGAGTTTTTTATCCTTTATCCTTGAATATGAAATCGATAACAAGCATATTTCAACAATTCTTATCGATCGAAGGGTGTTTTGATGAATTAAATATTGATATAAAATCTACAGAATCCAAAAAAAATCTTATTTAAAAAATTATATTATATTATACTAGAAATTATATTCCCATATACATTCATGATACAAATTCATAGTATTGTTCAAAGTGGTGGTTAAGCTGACCTAAACATGAACATGCCCTAATTACTGAATGATTATGAGGTGGTTTTATTGTAATATCATTATGCCAAATGTATAATGATATTATTTAGTTTTAATTAGTGTGATATATAATAATTATAAATTAATTATAATAATAAGTAATGAATATTAAAATATTACATAATTTGAATAAAAAATTCCCCTTATCATGCTTGTTTTAAATGATTGAATTAATAATGATCATTTATTGATCATATCATTAATAGATTGTAAAAATTTTCATAACAGAACCTTAATAATATCATAAACATAATATTTCCTCATTAAAATATTCTAGGAACCATTAATTATGGGTGGTGATGAAAAATTAATTTTATTTCTCTCATGGCGGTAGTCTGCATGTATACATGAACAATGATTTCATCTTTCTTAATTAATGTGATAAATGAATAGATAATGAAAATACCCTTAATATAGTAACATTATAATATATAAATAATGCTAATATAATTATATTAGTGTTTCAAAAATAGATTTTAATGAATACAACTAATAATAAAAGATAAGTAGTTGATAATAATCATGTTTGGGACTTGAATTTTCTATGGAATTCTCCATATAAATGAAGTATTTTTCTAACTAATGTTGAATATAATTTTAATAACAAGTGGTAGGGTTCTAGGAGGAGAAAATTATAGTAGTTTCAAAATAAATTCAAAATATATCTGAGTCTTGAAGTGTTGGAGTGATACCCTTTTATAAGTGAAGGGAAGGGTAGTTTTGGGAGTAACCCTTACATTTTCAATAATATAAAGTTACTATTCAAGGGTAAATGGACCTAAAATGAAAAAAAATATGAGGTTAAAGTGAGTTTGGGTCTAAAATCACTTTAGAATCCCCTTTTTTAGACTACCTTAAGTGTTTTAGAAATTTTCCTTTTAGCATTTTAAATTTTAAAAAAAATTTATTTTATCTTGGTAATTATTTTTTAAACTTAGTAAATAATTTTAATGAAAAAAATTAATATTTATAATTTTGAATAATTTTATATTTAAGATTTAAAATTTTAAAATCATTTTATCAAATAATTTTTTTTAGGTGTGTAATTTTAAAATAAACTTATTTAATCGTGTAAAAAAAGTTTTTAGAAAAAATAATGTTTTTATGATTTAAATTTATATAAAAGATAAAATTATATTGTATGCTTATTTTAATGAGATAATTTGTTTTATTATAAAAATATATATATGGGTCTTTTAAGGAAGGACAAAACTAAATCTCACCTAAAAAATACTTGATTCAAATAAAAAATAGAAAATATATATTATTAAAGTATCATTTTAATTAGTTATAAAAATGTTGGATATAGGATTTCTATGATAAAATAATATTTTATAATGCAGAATGTTATTCTGTAAATAAATATTTTATTACTTAAAATATTTTTTGAGTTATTATTTTATTCTTTCATTCTAATGATGTCATAAGAGTCATGGTTTTAATGAGAATATTATTTTCACTATTCACCTAAAAATCATTCATTTTTGGAAAAACCCAATAAATTTCATCTTAAGATAATATATTTATGATTAATTAAAAAATGAATTTTATTTTTTAAAAATGAAATTATAAAATTTAGAAATTAAACATTTAAATATACTCATGAATAAAGGATTTTTAGAGTGTAATAGTTTAGGATATAGTGTTTACCTATGAAGATAGGGTCTCATATATTACATTCCCACCCTAAATAATTTTATCCTAAATTTTTTTTTTATATTAGATATTAAAAAAAATTGGATATTATTTCCTCATATATTATTTAGGCTCCCATATTTCATCTTCCATTTTGTGATTTCTCCAAACGACTTTCACTAATCAAGTTTTCTAATTCCACAACACTTACCCTATACTGTCAAGAAAATGTATAGGATAATCATTATAAGATAAGTGAGACTCCAATTAAATTATCTCAAATGTGATCACATGCATTAGATCTGGCATGTATCTCCTCAGTAATGAAATGTGTAAGATATAATGTACTTTTGAAAGGTTGGGTGGCATAGTCAATTTGTAAGCTACTCCTTCAATTATTTCCAGTATTTCAAAAAATTTAATTGAGTTTAACCAAGAACTTCATAAATAAATATTTCATCATTTTAGATTAATATTCATTACATATCATTATAATAAATTTCAAAACTGTATAGGTTTCGTGTATTTGGGAACTTGGATATATAAAAAATTGGTTCATAAAAGAAATCTACATCATCTCCCACTACGTTGTTAACATATAATAACCTTATTAGTAATAACATACTTAAAACCTTTCTTTATATCTAGGGAATATAAAAAATAAGAAAGGGTGGGCTAAAATTCTCAATAAGGGTAAACATGTGAGATATGAGTCAATGATCATTTGTAAGAATAACATGACCACAATGGTATGAGAACGTGAGCATAATAAAAGAAAATCATACCCAAAAATTAATATATCATAATCATAAGTTATGATGTAAATCTTGAAAATTCATAAGAAATAAATAATGTAACGTCCATCCCCTACTCACTATAAAACCAATGGCCAGACCGGTTCGCCATAGAACTTCATGTGTGCCTCCTCATATTCCATAGGTTTCCGACTAGCAGTGGGGGTGTAATATTTTATAGTGGGGAAACTATACCCATTATGTCAGAGTGTGTAAATAATAACTAAATAGATAAACATCATTTATGATAATAAATAATCAGAGTACACATAAATTAATAACATCCAATAACAATACATGGAAATGTGGTAAAGGTCTGAATTTCCATGCTGGAATATATAACAATCCACTAATTGGGTTTATCATAGATTTATTCTAGAATAAAACAATGAAAATAAGGAACAACTACATCATCGAGCCAAACCTCCTCCAGTCTCCTAATACCATTCGAGCTATCCTTCTTGACCCTGCTATCCCAGGCACCATCCTAACCTATGGCTGAAATAAAAAAGTAAGAGTTGATTGGGTGACAATGTGCAATGGAAGCCTAAGTATCATGTGAGTAAAATTTAGTAATCCACCACCAAATGTGTCTAAAAAATCCAGCCTGAGTATATAGTGCATACAGTAAAAAAAAATAGGGGTATTAATTTAATAAAATTAATACTGCATATAAAATAAACCTATTGAACCCTAAGTTTTGGGTTGATGGATAAATTCATCCAAACCTACTTTATTACATTATTGTATATCTCTGAGAATGTCAAAAATCCATTCAAACTATAGTAATAACCCTCTTAGGGTATTACACATAGGGTCATCATAGGAGAACAAAGTAGATACCAATAAAAATTTTAGTATAATCGGGCTAATCCTAATAATTATTGTAGAATAATTGGTCCAACGCCTATAAACATTACCGATTAACAGGTCAAGACTTATAAGAATTATAGTATAACCAGGCCATGCCATGTAATCATTATAGCATAATAGAGATAACCCCTATTATTATTAAAACATAAATGGACCATGCCCAATAAGCATTACAACATAATCGGGTCAATCCCTATAAGAATTACAACATAATCAGGTCAATCCCTATAAGCATTATAGCATAACTAAGCCAAGCCATATAAGAATTACAATATAACTGGTCCAGGACCTATAAGAATTAAAGCATAACTGATAAAATCCCTATAAGTATTACTGTATAATCGATTCAATCCCTATAAGAATTACATTATTACTGAGCCAAGACATATAAGCATTATAGTATAACCAATCCAAGAATAAAAGCATTACAAAATAACCTGTTCAAGTCCTACAAGAGTTACAACATATCCAGGGGTCATAACAATACAAAATCTAGGATATCAAAACACATGATAACACACCAAGAATATCAAACTTGTAATCATAATTCATAATGGTCAATTCATCCATTTACCATTTATCCAACCATTTATATTTTTTAAATTCAGTATCCCAATTATCATTTTATCCCAATAGTCTTTAACATTCCAATTCATTTTTTCTAGTCTATGTGATTCTATTTCAATAAATCACCATAATTCAAAAATTATGACATAGTGTTAATTTATCTAATTATCAAATAAAAAGTAAAAAAATTAAACCATGTTATCAATTATCAAAACAATTATAATTATTTCCACTTCACTCATCATTTAAACATAAATACTATTACATGTATCATCACATCTATTTATCGTTAATACTTTACACAAAATCTAATTACATGCCAAATTTTACACTTATAATCCATGTTATTTATCCTCATGTTAATCATAATAATTATAAAGTTAGTTCAAATCCATCACAATACAATTCTTCAACTCACGTTTCAAACTAATTCACATTGTTACACCATATCAAAACCAATACCTAAATATTCAAGGGGATTTATGTTTATTCCTCTCAAGTTATAACCTAGTGTTAAGGTTTGGAACCCCCCCCCCCCCACACCATTGGTGTCTACAAGTCTAATTCTAAACACCAATGGACCCAATAGGGTCCGGTTGAGGTTTAAGAATAAGGTTTCATCAAATTAATAGATTGCCAATTTTATTAGGTCATGTTCATGACATTCTGGTGTGATCACATGTATTTCATATACTATAACAAAATAAATAGACTAGAAGAGGTTTTTAAATACCACCTACCTCAAATGAAGATAACTCCAATACAATCTTGGTACAACTACATTTCTGATATTGCCTAAGTCCAAACAGACCTTCATTAAACACCACAGGTTCCTATCTCATGCCCAAACATCCATATTAATTAATTATAACTATATTATAATTAATTAAATTAAAAAAAGGAAAATTTTACCCAATAGATAAGGAAAAAAATTCCAAAAGACTTACTAGATCATGTCACCTAGATAGAACAGTGACCGACCACCCTTAGAAGGTCAAACAATATCATCTAACACCAAAACAGGCAAAAAGAACTACCACACGAAAATAAAACAACAAACAATTTAATATAATTAAATTGGAAATCCAAAAAAATATAAAACAAATTATAAACCTTTAATGGATATCCCTTAAATTTATTGTGTTTCACAACATGGGATACCCCTTGGTTGGAAGATCCAAGATTTCATTATCCTCATATAAATCCATCAAGATCCTATGGATTGTCGATATGATTTCATAATTAGAATAATGACACAATTAATTTGTGAAAGATATTATATGTATAATTTTAATATTACATGGATCTCTAATTATATTATTCTCAAAGTGGAATCCATCGCAACTGACAATGCTTCTAATAAATGAGGGATGAGATCGTAGGATCCCCTGGATGCCAAGATATTCTATCGCGCCACTCCTTCGCGTAAGGGGTTAACATGGATCAATTTTAGAGGGTTTCAAAAATAAATTCATAATGTAAATCATCCACTAAATCTGTCAAATATATTTATATTCTTGAAAAAAAATTTCATGTCTTGAAGAATTTGAGCCAATGCATTTACTAGGCCATGCCCACATGTGTCATGGCGTGAAAGGGAGCTTCACACTGTGAATTTTCCAGTTGAGCCTCTGAAGATCCTTTTTCACATATTTTAATCATTTTATGAATCCCATTAAAATTATTCACATCTTTAATGAAATTCAAGATGCAAATATCCTCCTGGGACAATTTTTAGTTACTCGTCTTGTCTGTTTCTCCTTTAGTGTTCGCCCGAACCTCTAAGACTCCACCAAAAAATTAACTATGTTTGAAAACATAATTTTATGATTTTCAAAATCCCTAGAACATAAATTTGATTCATGGATTTAAAAACCACACATACATCAAATAATAAATTCAAATTTCCCTAGGAAAAACTTGACTTATAAAAATTTAGGTTTTTACAACTCCGCGCCATAAAACATAACATCCCCGAGAAGCCTAAATGAGAATTTTCCAGATATACCTAACCCACATGGGTCACAAAAACATACTCAAATCATCAAATTATACTTCATAACTATAAAATAGCTTCCATTTTATACCCCTGGACACATTATGTATTACTCATTGAAACCTGATCCATCACTCACAACCATCAATGAACCTCTAAACAACGTTCCACATCACTCATCTACCCTAAAACACCACTGTTTCATTATTCATGTCATTTTAAAGTTCATGGTGCTCCCCACCATAGGAACCAAATTTTCATGAACAATTTTGAACCATGAAATTCTCTACTATTAGGGTATTTGGCCAAAACACAACCTTCTACGGTCCTCTGGTATGCATAATATGGTTTCCATCCCACCATGTCCAAGCATGGAAAAAATACTTTCCATAACTAGTACCATCTCTTATATTGGAATTCTTTCTAAATATATGGTTATTCATTGTATATGAAAGGGTCCTACATAAGCTGACCTCTCCTCAAAAGGTCTTGTCTAAACAATGGAATACTCTCATTACACCTAGAATGACATCTCTATCTGGTGGTACCAAATTCTTGGTATTTTCTTGGAATTTTCCCCAAACTAATCCGTCAAAACTTTTCGTTGCATGTTTTACCCCCTAAACCATGCCATGAAATATTTCATCACATGTTTCACCCCCTAAAACATGTTTGGAAACAAGGATTCGACTCTTGAAGCAGGATATGAAATTGGTTCACTATCTCTATATAGTGTCTCTTCTAAATATAAAATATGGTGTTTTCACATAACCATATAAATCAGATGTCATAGCTCGATAACATTAAAAACCACCTTGACCATAAAATGGATTATTCAACCATTATAAGGACCCTTATTAGGAAAGAATCATCTTAAAATGGAATATGGTGGTCTCTCAACCATACAGATTAACTTATAATTCTTTGTGATCATAATAATAAGGAGGCCCTTCTTCTAACTAAAAAAACATTTAGGTAGTTGGGTGTATAGCCAAATACCTATTAGTGTAGTTAGGATGATGTTAATATATTGAGCATGATCATCTCTAAACTATGAGTAAAATAATATTTCATTAATTATTACCATAACAAACTCACCCAATTATGATGTCACATATTACCAAAGGGACATGATAATGTCATTCAATGGTACCAGGCCTCCCTTCCCACAAGATTTTTAGTAACATCTTGCTACCACGATTCATGAGGGACTCTTTATCAAAAAATCACTAACGCTTCATGAATATCTTCCGAGAAACTGTTAATGATAGTTTGAAGTAAAACTACCACAACCACACTACTAGGGTTTTTCTAACACAAACAAAAAATTTCACAACATAAATTTCAATGATACACTATACTAATTCACAACTAAATGGTTCCACCATGATTCCACTATGACACATTTATTTCTCTAAAAATAATTTTTTTTACTCCCAAGACACTCATTAATATATATTATATTTCATCATTAATTCCCAACAAATTCCAAAAACCCTATTCGCTTTGGAAACCACTAGGTCGCATACTTTCCAGCAACCATTCACTGAACCCAACTCAAAATACCATGATCCATTCATCACCAAAACTAGGAATGAACACCCTTTCAAATAACTAACCATGCCTCCTAGTTCACTAGCCTGAATGCACCAAAATATCCCTAGTAAAACCTCTTCAAAACTTAGAACCTTATACATTCCATGATTACCCACATGAGCACATACCTCATAGAGTTGTCCTATAATTGCAGGTTTTCATCCTTAGTCGATGGTGTGTCAAACTCATCTACATGATTGGATATATCCAAGTGCAGATCTAGTCATGAGAACCCACACATGATTTATTTATTCTACCTAAGTGTGTTCAGACCACAGGACTAGATGTCACCCTGGTCCTATCCTCAAGTCCAGACTTTAATTCCTAGAGCATCAAAACGCAATGTGGTCATCACTAAAACTTTTTATCAATTAATATGAATTGGTTCCTCAATCCAAGACCTCTAAAATATTTTATTAACCCATATAATTGATCAAAAATATATAAATATAAACCCCAACCCACTTGGGTCTATGTCCAAACTAAGGACCTCTAGGTATCTCGTTTATCCCTTCTAGTCAAGTATCAAGAAAACCACTAGGTATAACCACCTAGTCTACAGGTCGACCTCTCAGAAGGTAAAATCTCATGGGGAGTCAAGAATGATTCCATCCCAACATCACATGACATCAACATGTTTAAACTTCTATCTTTAGGGTCTCATAAACGAAAGGTGTAAAAATCCCAACAAACTACCCATGACTAGGGAACACATCCTCTCCAAGCACTTTCACATCAGAATGATCCCCAAAGGACAAGTTCATGAAAATGAATCTGAACAAAAACTACCAACAAGGGGTCAATAGCATATGGACTACATGCCACACTGACCTTGTTAGGGTCACTGAACCTCCTGTGCATAAGGATTGAATCATCATTATCATCATCAATCATCTCACCATCGATCCACAAAACCTACCAACAAAAATAATCCATACCTAAGTCAACATATATATTTAGAATATCACCAAATACTTATATGTGAACATTCCTTATGATAAATTGTAGAAAATTTAAGAAATTGTGGCTTTTTCATCAGTGAAATCATGCACTATCATTCTTATATGTCATGTGTGTAAGAACCTATTTTTTCACATAGGTATGGACACTTTTAGTTTTGGTCTAATTCTTTATTTTGGACCTAAATTGGATGAATTATGAGTTTGTGAAGGTCTCATGTGTGTCTGGATCTTCTTCAGAGCTTGGAACCCCATTAAATGGAGGTTTCTGGTTTACTCCACGATTGGAATAAATCATCCGAGTTAGGCAGCATTGTTAGATTTAACCATGTGAGGATAGAAAGTGGGGATTCATGGAGTTCGTGATTTTCCCAAATCTTAACATTTGTACCTCATAACCGTGAAAAATGATATAGACAAAATACATAGTTATTTCACATGGTTGGTGCATAGTTTTCAAACTGTGTGGCCAAACCATGTGGTATGCCCCTTCCTAAAACTTACCATTTATGGTTTGCGTATGGTTTTAGAAAACTATGTTTCCAAACCATGTAAAGGCTAAAATTGAAGGAAATTATGGTTTTCACCTTAAGTAATTTTTTAAATACCCTTCCTCTCTTTTTTACTCTCCAGTAGACAAAACCTCTTTCATCCATCCTTTTTGGAGCACTTTGAAGGCCTAAAATATGATTTGATCCTGTATCTCCATCTGAACTATAATTCAATCGACATATATTGTGTTAGATGTGTATATGTATGGTCTTAATTCCTTTTTAATCTTTCACCATTCTTCTTACTATAAATGACACTATATAGGTGCAAGATCATATGCACTAATTTTAGGGAATTGATCCATTCTTAATATCTCTTTCAATCTAGGATGAATTAGAGGTTGATACTTGATGAGGAGATTCATACAAGTATGTGGTAGGTGGTCTATAACTCACTCCTCAATATTCATCATTTTATAAATTGTTGTGTGGGCGTGCCGATTTTATCAGGCGTCATTTTTTAAATTAATATTTATTTATTATAGTCATTAGAACTATGTTCTAATACCCATTTCCATACATGTTATTCATTGTCAGGGGTTATGTCCACAATGATGACCATACCATGTAGGGTGTTATCTATAATTGGGTTTTTAGTGCTTGACTTGAGTGTATACGTAATTTTCTGAGTGTTCCTTAGCTTGAACTTTCTAAAGGTAAGTCTTCCATGTTAAATTAATATTGAATTGTGAATTTATGAAGGTATTGGACCATGTTTTTTTCCACTTGACCTACCAAATGTAAGTGATATAATCTAATAAATAAATTTTAAATGTAAATGGAAAGTATATGGTATATTTATGACTTGGACTAATTTAATTTAATTGAATTATTTGTTGCATGTCCACAAAAATGATTTCCACTTATGATGGAAGGTATCGGAATGAACCTAATGAATTGAATGTGACATAAATGAATGGAATGGTTGTATTCCCCTTGGCCTTGTCATACTAGTGAAAGGAAAGTCTTGAACCAAGTGAACTTAATAAATGGTGTGAATAATTACATGGCCTTAATTGTAAAATGAATAAAATATAAGGTTACTAATTATATATGGACCATGATAGCATTATTATAGGAGTGGTCAGACTCGAGATAACTTTTGGATTTTTGAGGGAATTCCTTGAGCGCTCATGGATTCCATTTTAATTCAAGGATGTCGGTTTCCTTGGTTGAGACCCACCTTGGAACCCGATCCTTCTATATAAGTGGATTCCTGGTATGAAAAAAAAATGATACCTTATTTACTATATAGGATTCCTTGGATAAAATCCTTGTATCTAGAATATCTTCTACGGACACAAGGTTCCTTGGTTATATCCTTGGTCCCAGCCATAACTTATCTAGTTTTACCTTGTATGTTTTCCAGGGACTCGGTTAGAACATATTATTATGGAATTACTTGGATGATTATCCTTGTATTACACTCTTACCCCCATAGTCAGGATGCAGTTATTAATGAGTTAGTGGCCCAGGAGGTATCAGTTTTTTTGGTTATTACCTTGGAACCTTTTCATTATTATTATCCTCATGGTTTCCTTGTTACATATTAAAACCTCTAATATTACTATCATGATGTGTTTTCAGTGTTGGTATTATCCTATGTGACCTATTTATATAAACTAGAATCTAATAAATTAATGAACTTGTTATATATTCAAACACCAGCTAAGGGATGAAGCAGGTACTTGGGTATTTATGTTTCTGTACTGCTTTACTTTTATATATGCATGCTTGCACAATGGTTTGGTTTATATTACACAGACAAGATGTTATAGACATCATTGGTGGTGGCCTACTGAGAATTATATGACACCCTATTTGTTCTATCATTGGCACCCGGGTAGACTATATGTATGCATGTGTTGACAAAGGTAAGTTTCTGGATTTAGATACTTGATTACTTGATTTCTTAGGATGGGGATGGTAGTAGATGACCGATTTGTATCTCGGGATGCTTGGGATATTTTTTGGATTCATTTTTTCTAATGTCCTATAGCATGTATTTTCAACTTCTTTTTATCTAAGTTTTTTTAGAAATCTAGATACATGAAATATATCGTTATAATCTTTTTAGTATTGTATATGTATATCAGTTGCATCATGTTGTATTATTATTACTATATGATTCTGTTGTTCCATATGTTTACATATATTTCTTCCACTATTTACATGTGTTTTTATTGATATTTTGTGATACAATATGTTAATGTGGTAATAGTCTTACCATATACACACCCTAGGTCCTCTTTACTAGTCAGTAACATTTGGTTTTGGGGGAGATGTGTTGAGGCCATGTGGCCAACTAGGCTTGGGGCACCTTCAGTGGTATCCAAGATTGAGACATCACAAAGTGGTATCAAAGGTGGGCACTTTTGTTGATTTAATATTTTTATAAAATATTAAAGAGATGAGAAACATGTGGAACTTAGTTATGAGTCAGTATTGGGTGTCACAAAACCAATGTTTGAGGTAAATTTTGTGTTTCCTGAATTATAATTGTTGTTTTATTTTTGATTATTATTGTTGATATCATTTAACTATTGGGTTATGCACATGTTATGTGGTGTTTTTTATTGTTATTATAATTGATAATTTTATTTCATCCTCGGAATGATGATATGATGGAAATGATAATTTTTACATGCATCATTATGCACAAATAATTCCAATTCCACTAATATCATTGTTCCATATAGGTTCACTTCAGTCTTTACATTTCTTGATATGCCTATGATTATTGAATGATGTTGTGGTAGTTATATTATTAATGTGATTTACCTTGTTTGCGATTAGGTGATTTTTGGTTTTAATTCTTGAGGTTTTATGGGACCTCGAGGGTTGGAATTGGTAATTTACTGAGACGATCCATTATATTAAAATCAAATGGGGGTCATTTTTAGTGATAAGGTGTGTGGGATCTAATTCACTAGGAATGGAAATCTATTTTAAATGAACTTTTATATAAGTTATAAGAAAATTAAAATAGTAAAAGTGAAAAATAGATTCTAAAATGAAAGGATTTCACATCCTTATTCCACCTTTTCATGTTTATGAAAGGTAAAGGAGTGAACCTGGAAATTAAATATTAAATGAATGAAATGGTTTATAGTAAATGATGAGGCAAGGTGTTATTGATCCTTCATATATTAGAACCTATGTATCATATACTTGAGAACTTACCAATACCTACACTTCTAAGTGCGTGTTTTGGGTACTAGACCATGGGTAGTGATCCCATATCTTATATTTCGATTCCTCTATTTTTTCTTTCTATCTACTTAAGGATTATTCTAAGGAATTTTCTTGGAATTTGTAGAACAATGTTTCCATGATGTCCTCATGTCATTTTCTAGGAGGTTCGTGAAGAAAATTCTCTAAACGTGGTAGTCCATGAGCTTCTAGTATTACCTCTAGGAGTTCTACTTGAGGCATCTCCTCTTGTACCTAACTTGTGAAATAATTCTCAACTTCAAGATTATTTACTAAATATGATGTAGGCTATGCCAGGTTCTCCATGGGTTATACCTAAAATGGTTAATCTAACCCATGTGTTCTAGAAGTATCATCCTCCTAGATTCTTAGGGGATGTCAGTCCATAAGCTGTTGAGTCTTAGCTATAGGCCACCTTGTCTATCTTTGAGCATCTGGACACACCTTTGAAGCATAGGTTCAAGATTTATAATTACATGATTTGTGATTTTTCCAAAAGTTAGCGGGATGTAGTTCCCTAGGTTTTTCACCACTAGGGAATGGTATGTGATGATTTCTAGGCTTCGTTTTATTGTAATTTCTTTCCTCACACGCTGAGAGCTGACAGAACCAGAGATTTCATGCATATAGAGTTGGGTGTCTATTTTAGTTATGGAATATTCATCATGTTTCACTAAGTTAAAATGATTTTCAACACTTATAGATGGTGATGATATTTCACGTGCTATTTGATTCGAGGCTAGGCTCAAGTATGTTATCTGTACTCAGGTGAATTTCTTTTTCCTGCCTGGCTTTTCTGAAATAGTCAATCAAGATCTTATCACTAATCGAAAACTAAGGGGTGGTGATAGTAACAGGCATAGGGGATCAGTGTCGAGGCAGTCCAGTACTTCCTCCAATAGTAGGAATCATTCCCTTGAGGTATTTAGTCAGTGTTGTCGCAATGAGAGTACCTGTATTTATTTCTCTATGGTGTTTCACTAGTGTGGATTATAGGGGAACATAAAGCCTTAGTGTGATAGAGACCCTCTAGAGTGATGGGCTTGTGGTTGTATAAAGAAGATTCAAAAACATCTATTGAACCTTTCCATTAGCTTCTAGTGGGAGAGGATTTGTATCCAGTCCACCTTCAGGAGCAGGTTATTTTACACCAAGTCATGTGGGGAGTTGGAGTAGCACCAACAGGACTGGACGAAGAGGAAGTCAGGGCCATGGTATTCATAATCTTGATCACTAATAGTGCTAGAAGAGTAATTTTTATCATGGTAGTCATGATTTAGCATAGGGTCCTATATCAGGTCAGTTGTATGAATTATAGCTGATACCTGAGGATCAGGCTGCAAGACCATCTACAATATTAGTTACTACTCTAGTAGACTTTACTATAGTATCAACTTTATTTGATATGGGTGCTTCACACTCATTCATCTCCTTATCTATCTTGAAAATGCTTGGGATATAAATACAGTATTAATGTGGTGTAATGACCCTATATACACCTTTGGGAGTATGGTCAAAGGGAATATGCCAATGTAGGGATTTCCACTTGAGGTAAGCAATTATTCTTTCTTGTGGGACCTCTTTGTTCTCTAGATGACAGGCTTCAATGTAATTTTTGGGATGGATTGCTTGGTTCTATATCACGCCTTTGTGGACAAATATCACCAAAGGGTATATTATATACCACTAGAGGGTTTTATTTATCTACATAAGGGTGAGTGGGATTTCTAGGCTAGCAGAGCTAGACTAGAGCCTCATGGTCTAAGTAGAGTGACTGTCTATATTTTCAATCTCTTCATGGAGGATCAGGGTTTACTTTAGGATGAATTTCCACCAGTAGTAGATCATTTCAAGGATGTATTTTTCTACGATTTCTCTAGATTACATCCTAAGAGAGAGGCACAGTTTATGATTTATCTTGTTCCAAGTGAAGCTCTAGTGTCTATTCCTCAGTACAATATAGAACCTACTGAGATCCAGAAGATTAAGTGATAGTTAAAGTATTTGGAGGCCAAAGGTTTTATATTACCTATAACTTCCTCTTGGGGTTCACCCATACTTTTTTTCAATAAGGAATATGGTAAACTTTGTTTATGTTTGGATTAGATATGGTTGAACTAGATTACATTGAAGAACCAGTATCCACTACCTTGAATAGATGATCTCTTTGACTAGCTCTAAGGAGCTAGGGTGGTCTTGAAAATTGACTTGAGATCGGACTATCATCAGGTGAGAGTAAGGCAAACAGACATACCTCGTACATATTTCTATATCAGTTGTGGTATATATTAGTACCTATTTATGTTTTTTGTCTTACAAATGAATACTTCATTTTCATGGCTCTAATGAATAGGGTTTTCCATCCCTATCTGGACTCATTTGTCTTAGTGTTTGTGGAAGAAGTCTTGGTGTATTCTCGCACTCATCGTGACCATGATAATCACGTTGGGATCATTTTGAGTACACTGATAGGGGATGAAATTTCTTCCAATTATACTTAGTGACACTTCTGGATCAATAAATATCACTTATTATGTCATATTATCTCAAAATCAGGAGTCTATCTTGACCCAGAGAAGGTTATCATTGTAGTTTCTTGGGAGAAACCCAAGAATGTGTTTGAGATATAGAGTTTATTGGGGATATATGGATATTATAAAAAATTTATACAAGACTTTTCATGATTTTATTCACCTCTTACTAGTCTTATAAATAATGGTTTCAAGTTCTTGTGGTCAAAAGAATGCAATAAATCCTTTCAGGAGCTGAAAGGTAGGCTTTTCTCAGAACCTATTCAGATTCTTCCAAATCCTAGAAAAGGTTATACAGTGTTCTATAATGCATAAATAATTGTCCAAGGAGTAGTTCTAATGAAAGATGATATATTTTTTCATAATGATCTCGACAGTTGAGGCATCATGATGGGATTTACTCGAAGCATGACATTGAACTAGCATTAGTTGTTCTTGCCATATGTTGCTGGAGACATTATCTATTGGGTGAGTTCTTTGTGGTGTATATGAACCACAAGATCCACAGATATATCTTTAAAAATTGTATCTTTAATCTCAGATAGATAATATGGGTCGAATATCTCCAGTCCTATAATTTTGAGCTTACTTATACACCTGTAAAGGGAAATATAGTTGCTAATGCACTAATTTCGAAAAATCAGGAGCAACACCTATGGGAATCCAGTGATGAATAGAAATTTATGGATCTATTTTATAAGTTAAATATAGAGTCTTATGATATTAATCAGTATTTCTATCTCTTATCCTTAATAATTACCACTTCTCTACTTGAG
This sequence comes from Viscum album, assembly GCA_963277665.1. Taxonomy (NCBI): domain Eukaryota; kingdom Viridiplantae; phylum Streptophyta; class Magnoliopsida; order Santalales; family Viscaceae; genus Viscum; species Viscum album. The sequence goes on from OY728146.1 coordinate 1,792,891,984, forward strand.
AAGGTTAAGAGTAGACAATTTTTAGATCCTAAGGGATCGTTTCTCTATGAGATTATTTTAGGAGATGACCCACCTATGGATTGGTCTATGGAAAAATAATATATACTACATAAACATAGATGTGTATGGGTTTCTATAGATATGATAGAGGATTTAATGCGAGAGTGACACGCTTCTTAGTGGGTAGTTCATCCAAGCATCTCCAAGATGTATCGAGACATGTGATTCTAGAATTGGTGTATTGGGATGAAACATCAGATAATAGTCTTTATCACTAGGTTTTCCACCTATCATGAGGTAAAGGAGGATCACAAGAGATCTACAAGATTATAATAACCTCTTACAATCCCAAAATGTAAATGTTAATATGTTTCCATGGTCTTTTTAGTCCGTTTACCTTGGTCACCTAGAGGAAGTGACATTGTATGGGTAGTCATTGATATACTGATGAAAGTAGTCCACTTAATTACTATCCAAGAGACTTTCTCATTTGATTATTGGTGAATATTTTATGTTTTTGATATAATATGGCAACACAGGGTCCCTTGTACTATTGTTTTAGATAGGTTTGCTCGTTTCACATCATGGTTCTAGTATGGTTTGTAGAAAGCTATGGATACACAGGTACTTTTGAGCACAACATTTCACCCTCAGACCGATGGATATTTGGAATAGATGATACCGATTTTGGAGGACATGTTCCGAGAATGTATCCTTGAATTTAGTGGTTCATGGGAGAATCATATTTCTCTCATAGATTTTTTCTATAATAATAGCTTCTAGATGACGATTTAGATAGATATTTTGAGGCCTTATATGGTAGGTCTTTTCATTTACCCCAATTCTAGAGAGAGGTAGGATAGTCAGAACTACTAGGTCCTCATATCATGTAGGAGCCTTTGGATTAAGTTCAGAAGATCACATTTATTATGTATACTGCTCATTCTAGACAAAAAATGTATGTTGATCGCCATCAGAGACCTCTAGAGTTTGAGTTCAGGGATCATTTTTTCCTACAAGTATTGCCCAGGGTAGGGAATAGATAGATACAAAGGCAAGGGAAGCTAGAACCTCATTATATAGGGGTTTTTGAGATCTTTGAGAGATTTGGGTTAGTAGACTGTTGGTTGTTACTATCTTAGAGGTATCATACCATGCACAATGTCTTCTATGTTACACAACTTCATATTTATCATGCCAACCTGTCTCATACTTGTGATCTCAAGGAAGTTGAGGTATATGTTGATGATTATTTTGAGTAGTATCCTATACGCATCATAAAATGGGGCACAAAGGATCTTTTTGGATGGTATGTCCCTCTAGTACTGGTGTTGTGACAGCACAGTCATGTACAGGATGATACTTGGGAGTGGGAGGCTGACGTATGTACCCAGTGGCCAGATTTATTCTCAGATAGTGTTTCACCACCCTTGTATGGTGAACTCAGTGATGAGTTATTTTTAGGGGGGGATATTGTAAGAACCTGGTTTTTCCCTCAAGTATGGATCCTTTTAATTTTGATATAATTTTTTATTTTCAACCTAATATGGATTCCTTAGGAGTTAATAAAGTTTTCATGGGTGTTTAGAGTTTGTTTGGAGCTTAGAACCCTGGCCAGTGAAGGTTTCTATCCTATAAAATAGTTATAATAAACCGTATGAGTTAGGTTTCATGGTTATATTTAGTCGTGTGAGGTTGGATAGTGGGGTGTTATAGGGAAAACAATTTACCAAAGTCATGTGATTTGGTCCACACAGTCGTGAAAAATGTTGTAGAGAAATTGCATAGCCTTTTTTCATTGTTGGTGCATTGTTTCTTAACCATGTGGCCTAACCATGTGGTATGCCTCATCTTATAGCTTCTTGTGAATGGTTTATACATAGTCTGGAAAAACCTTGTAAAGGATAAAATTGGGAGAAATGATGATTTTTCCCTTAAGTTATGTTTTAAACATCCCTCCTCTATTTTTCTTCTCTTATATACATAACCTCTTCCTTTATTCATTTTTGGAGCTATTTGAAGGCATAAAATTATATTTGTTCTTGAATCACCCTCCAAACTCATATTAGATCATTTTCTATCATGTTAGATGTGTATCAGTAATATCTTAATTCCATTTTAATCTTTCATCATTATTCTTCCTATCAACAACGCTATTTAGGTGCAGGCTCATATGCCCCAATTTTAGGGAATTGATTTATTCTTTATATATCTTCCAATCCATGCCTAATTGGAGGTTGATACTAGAGGATGAGATTCATATGATTATGACTTAGGTTGTCTATAACACACTCATCAAGATTATTTGTTTTATAAATTGTTGTGTGGGTGTGCCGATTTCATCGGGTGTCATTAGTTAAATTTATAGGTCTTTATTGTAGTCATTAGAACCATTTTCTAAGACCCATTCCATATATGTTATTCATATTTGGCTGTTACATCCATAATAAAGACCATACCATGTAGGATGTTATCTATAATTGGGTTTTTAGTGCTTGACTTGTTTGTTTTCACAACCATTCAAGTGTGCTTTATCTTGAACTTTCTAAAGTTAAGCCTCCCATGTTAAATGAATATTGAATTTTAAATTTATGAATGGATTGGACAATGTTTTTTTTCAACTTGACCCACCTAAGGTAAGTTCTATAATCTGTTAAATCAATTTAAAATGAAAATGACAAGTATATGGTATATGTATGACTTGGCCTAATTGAATATAATTGAATGATTGGTTGCATGTCCATAGCACCCCTATCCACTTATGAAGGAAGGTAATGAAATAAAACTAATGAATTAAATATGACTTAAATGAATGGAATGGTATCATGACTTGTGGACTTGGAACACAAATAAAAGGAAAGGCTTGAACCAAGTTAACTTAATAAAAGGTATGATTAATTACATGGCCTTAGTTGTTAAATTAATAAAACATAAGGTGCCTAATTATATATAGAACTTGACAACATTATTATAGGAGTGTTAAGACTCAAGTTATATTTTTTATTATCTAGTGAATGCCTTGAGCACTCCTGGATTCGATTCCAATTCAAGGATGCATGTTTCCATGGTTGAGACTCACCTTGGAAACCGATCCTTGTATATCAGTAGATGCATGTTATGACACTATAGGATCCATTCTTTACTATACAGGGTTTATTGGATACCATCCTTGGATCCATTATGGCTTCTACGAACATGAGGTTCCATGGTTATATCTTTGTGCCAAGCCATAGATTATCTAGTTTTACCTTGGATGTTTTCCTTGGACTCAGTTAGATCATGTTATTGTGGAATTACTTGGATGTTTCCCCATGGATTATAATCTTACCCCTATTGCCAGACTATAGTTATTACTAAGTTTGGGTCCAATGAGGTCTTGGTTGCCTTGGTTATTACCCTGGAAACCTTTCATTATTATTATCTTCCTGGTTGCCATGTTACATCTTATAACCCATATTATTACTATCATGATGTGTTGTAAGTTCTTTTATTACCTCACGTGACATATTTATATAAACTAGAATATAATTAATTAATTAACTGGTTACATGTTCAGACACCAGCCGAGGGCTGAAGCAGGTACTTTGGTATTTACCTTATTATACTCCTTTACTTCTATATAAGCATGCTTTCACCCTGGTTCAGTTAATTTTACACGGATCAGATGTTATAGAATCCATTAGTGGTGGCCTACTGAGATTTATCTCACATCCTATTCGGGATTTAATTGTCACCTAAGAAGACTATATGTATGTAGGTGTTAAGAAAGGGAAGTGTCTGGATTCAGACACTTGATTGCTTCATTGATTAGGATGGAGCTGGTAGTAGATGACCGATATAAAGCTCGGGATGCTTGGTATAATTTTTTTATTCCTTTTTATACTTTTTTAGAGCATGTATTGTCTTCTTCTTTGTATCCATGTTTTCCATATTTCTAGATACATGACATATATCATTATCATATTTTTTAATATTGTATATTTATATCAGTTTCATCCTATTATACTATTATTATTGTCTTATTCTATAGTTCCATTTGTTTACTTATATTAATTATTCTATTTACCTATGTTTTTTATTGATTCATTATGCTACACTCTGGTAATGAGGGCATAATCTCCCCACGGACACACCCAAGGCCCTCACTACTAGTCAGAAGCCTCTGGCATTCGGGGAGTGTGCTTGAGTCTATGTGGAAAATTAGGCTCGGGGCACCTTTAGTGGAATCCAGGTTTGGGAAGTCACAATTTGAATCCTACATACCTAAAATGATTCATAATATTCCTCTTTCCTCTATGGTATAGGATTAAAAATCAACTACCTACTCTCTTGATAATGGTCCAAAATCAATAAATCATAAATTACAACATCCAAAAACATTTTTCTCACCCAAGGATAAAATTAAATATAATCATAAAAATAAAAATAAAAATATTAATCTCATCCCTGGTAACCTGTACTTCCTACTAGAATAGGTGTTCATGATCCACCAGCCTGATGTCCATTTTAGGCTCTGAAACATTCCTAAATCTCTATTATACCAGATCCCAAAATTATAATAAAAAAGAAAAAGAATCCTATGATACCAATTTTCAACATCCTTCTCGGAATCACTATAAAACCATTGGTTGTATCAATTTTACATAAGACCTTAGGTGCACCTCCCTGTAAGATAAAGGGTTCCGACTACCATTAGGGGTGTAATATTTTATAATGAGGAGGCTATTCCCCCTATATTATAATGAAAATAATAATAAGTAAATGATGAAACATTATCCATGCTAATAAATAATCAAAGTATTCATAAATTAATAACATCAAGTAATAATACAGAGAAATGGAGTAAAGTTATAAATAGACATGCTGGAACATAAAATAATATTCCCACTAGGCCAATCATAGATATATACTAGAATAAAAGAATAAAACAAAATAATTCTCAACTACTTCACTATTTCGAACCTCATCCAATATCCCAATACCATCTAAGTTATCTTGCTCGAAAATGATATCTCAAGCTCTATCCAGACCTGTTCTTGAAATAACCATGTAAGAGATACTCAGGTACCCATGTGCAATAGCATCCCAAGAAGGGTGTGAGTAAAACTTAGTTGGAAACCACAAATATTGTTTAAAAAATATGACATAAGTATATAGTGCATGTAATAAGTGGTAGATAGTGGTATTAATTTAATAAAATTAATATTGCACATAGAATAAACTCACTGACCCTCGAGTTTCTGGATGAAACCCAAAGTTAGCCAGACCTACTTCAAAAAAATCGTATATCTATAAGAATGATACAGAACCATGCCACCCATATCCATAACCCTCTTAGGGTATCATACAGAAGGTCATCATAGGATAACTGAGAAGATCCCTATAATCATTACAACATAATTTGGCCAAGCCTTATAATCATTACATCATAACTATCTCAAGCCCTATAAGAATTATAGAATAACCAGTCCGAGACCTAAATACATTATATCAAAACTAATCCAAGCCCTATAATCATTACAGCATTACTGGGATAATCCCTATAAGCATTACAGCATAACTGGACCAAGCCCTATAAGCATTACATAATAATCAGGCCAAATCCTATAATAATTATAGAATAATCAGGAGTCACAAAAATACAAAATCAATGATATTGAAACATGTGGTAACATTCTAATCAAATAAAACATCTCATCATAAGACAAAATGGTCAATTAATTCATATACCATTTATCCGTCCATTTATATTTCTTAAATTTAGGATCCCAATTATCATTTTAGCCCCAAAATTGTCAATACACCCCTTAACTATTTCTAGTACATGTGATTCTATTTAAATTAATCAACATAATACAAAGCTTATGATAAATTATTCAATTTATATAGTTATCAAATAACAAGACAAAACCCAATTTAAATAAAGTTATCAATTATCATAATAATTATAACTATTTCCACTTCACTCGTCATTTAAACACTAATACCATTACACATATCATTAAACCAATTTCTCATTAACAATTTACACCAATTATAATTCAAAAACAAATTTTACACTTCTATATCCTCATTTTAATAACCGTAATTATCATGTAAGGCCAAATCCATGTCAAGACAGGTTTTCAACTCATATGTAAAACTTATTCACCATTTTAAACAAAGTCATAACCAATACCCCATGTGGTTTTCTATAATTACAAGTCTCAACACCAACATACCCAATGGGCTTTGATGGAGGTCTAAGAATAAGGTTTCATCAAACCAACAAATTACCAATTTCATTAGGCCATGAACACGTATGCCAGCATAATTTCACATATTTCTTATACTATAAACAAATAAAATAGACCAATGAGTGTTTTTATATAATACTTAACTAAAATGGAGATAAATCCATGCCAAGATAGGTCTAATAGCATTTCTTTTGTTTCCCAAATCCAAATGTCCCTTCCTTAAACATTATAGGTTCATATCTAATGACCAAGTATCCAACATAATTAATTATAACTATATTAAAAACTAAGAACCTTACACCCAATAAAGAAGGAAAAAATGATGAAATAATTATATGACCATGTCTCATAGCTAGAATATTGACCAAGCACCCTTAAAATATTCAACATGATCATCTGAAACCAAAATAGGAAAAATCCCTCTTGTGTGGAAATGAAACAACAACCAATTTAATATAATTAAATAGAAAAACTAGAAAGGACCAAAAAATGATAAAAATTTAATGGATAACCTTTAAACTACATGTTTTTTACAAAATAGGATACCCCTTTTCTATCCAGATCTAAGATCTAATCTTCCTTGGAAAAATCTACCAAGATCTCATGGATTCATCATCAAATTTTATAATTAGAATCAAGAAAAAACCAATTGATGAAGGGTATTGAGAGGATAATTGTAATAACCAATAGATATCAGTGTATAGTATTCTCTATTAGGAATCAATCTCAACTAATTATGCTTAAGATGTATAATAGAGGAGATCTAAGGACCTCCTGAAATTCAAGATCTTCCCTCGTGATGCTCCTCCTCATAAGGGATTTGAAGGGATTAATTTTGGGGTGTTAAAAAATAATCATGTAAATTAAAATATCTTCCAAATCAATCTAAGTGAGTTAATGATATGAAAAACGAGTTCACATCTTTAGAAATTCAGGCTACAACATTTACTAGACCTTTTCCACATGTGTCACAATGTGAAAGGGAGATTTATGCCATGACTTTTCAAGATGAGCCTCTAAAGGCCCTTTTTCATGTCCTATACTCCCTAGATATATTCCATAAAAGTTATTCATGTCATGAATTATATTCATGATGTGAATGGCCTCCTATGGGCTATTTCTAACAGGATGGTCTGTCCATTTCTCCTCTCGTGTTCTTTCGAACCCCCAAGACTTCCACCGAAATAGTAACCACATCTGAGAACATAATTTTAGGATATTAAACCCATCATAACATCATTATGATTCCTATATTCCCCAATCACAAATCCATAAAATGATAAATTTAAATTCCCCCATGAAAAACTCAACTCATAAAAACACAGGTTCTTATAAATCATAAGAGAATCAAAATTTATGATCCATGAGAACAAATCATAAGAATTTTTCATGCCATAAAATTATGGAAAAAAGTGTGGCATAATAATAATCATAAAAATAATATATCAAGGATCACATTAAAGATAAAAATTTATTAATATACATAAAATCATTATGTAAAATTTTACCCTGTCAATTCCAACATTCTCTTTGGAGTCACTTTCACACGGTTAACTCTGTCATCATTACCCAATGAATTAGATGGATATATAATTTAACTACCACCAATAACATAATAATAATCCATTCATATTAATTTCATAAAATCATAAAACATTAATTATATCATCATACTATAACCCATTGAAAAATAAATGGGTTTTTTTAAACATCCCATCATCATATTCATAAAATAATTCATCATGTATTAATCAACCCATTGAAAGAAAATGAGTTTCATGAAAATTCCCACGTCATCATAAACTATAAAAATGAATAATATATATGATTTAATAATAACATATCCCTGATGGATAATGAGAAACATCATATAATGTTATCTTAGATGAAAAATTCCATTAAAAGAACATTGAAAACATTTCTTTGAAAACATAGAAAATATCCTTTACTTTTAACATATTTAAAACTAAAAAATTCCCATAATATTGAGAAAATTATTATTTTTAAAAAAACATGGAAACTTTTAATTTAATATTCAAATCATTGAGTGGTTTTAATAGTGGGAAATGATGTTCATGTCATAATAATTTAAAACAAATATTTTTTTACACCTCTGTTAAAAAGTACCTCGCTCAGAAAATGACAAGAAGATAATTTTTAAAACTTTTTATAGAAAATAAAACATGGATAAAAATGAATTCAAAAACTCATTGTATTATAGTGAAAAAATTATTGAAAACATTTTAGAAAACTTGGATATCTAAGAGAAATATTCCCAACCAAAATAAGAAAAATAAGTTCATCTTTCCTTAAAAACATTTTTTGAACCATTTTGTGTACCAAAGAGAGGAAAATGGTACTAAAAATTCAAAATTCCATGAATAACAAGAGTAAAATAAAATAAAATGGTCTTATTATATAAATATCATATAATTTCCCTCAATTTAAATTCAAGTATATACAATCCTGATTAAAATGATATTGAAACATAAATCCATTACCACTTAGGTAACCTTTGAATCATAATCCCCATGAAAGAATAAATTCAAGCGAAACTTTTAATATCATTAACATAAGGATATTAATTATATAAAATTTTAAATTTTTATTATTTATACCTCATAAAATAATATAGGAGTATAACATAACATATGTCCTAGAGAAGATGATTTTAGATCATAAATCCTTACTAATTTGGTAACTTCTAAATCAAACCCATTGGATGAAGAAGCCTAAATTATAACATTAATTTACATGAATTAAGAAGGATATGTGATATAAAATTTCAAATGGTAATTATATATGATTCATAAATATAAATAGGTGAATGACATCAAACATGTCTCAATGAAATAATATTGAGATAAAGAACCCTTACAACATTGGTAATCTTTAAATCAAAACCTCCTGAAAGATAGAACCTTATATAGATTTTTAAATCCCCATAATTATCATAAAAATAATCATAAAATAATTTCATGGTCTGTATATACACCACATAAAGGAAAAAAGTGGCGAATATGGAATATATCTCATAGAACTAAAAGTGATATGAGATACTATTACCACACGTTTGAATTGGTTCGTAAGAACTCTAAACTCTTCTATAATAAATTGAAATTTATTATAATTATATAATATAACAATATAGTTACTTATAATATAATTTATTATCCATTCATATCATTTCCACACTTTTTATTAATAATTACTTTTTAAAATTGTCATTTTCATGTGTTAACTATTTCTTTTTTCATGAGAGTTTTGGTTCATCGGTTCCATTACTTGTACTTTGATCATGCTTCCATCATATAAAAAATTTTAATAATGTCATCAGTATCATATTTTATCATTATATATATATTTATAACTATTCATATAAATTGATGATGAAAAATGAATTACATCACTTTGGGGAGATAGTTGTCCATACGTACGCACGAGTGATGTTCAAATTTTTTGATGGATGGAATGAAAGGAAGTTAAATAATAATTAAACTTTATAAAACCATAATAATATCACAAATATTATATATATTTATTAAATCCATCATTATAAACATTTGTGATATTCAGTGATAGAAAATAAATTATATCACTTCGTAGAGGTGGTAATCCATGTGTACGCACGAGTGATGCTTTAATTTAACATTTTATGGTAAAAATAGATTAATAAGGTTATGAAATTACAATAATAACATATTATTATATGGTATATGATGATATTATTATATTTTAATGGTTATAATATAATTTAAGGAGGTATCATAAGAATTAATATGAAAATTCTTGGTTAACATGATTACCTACTCTTTGAAGAACCTCTTTTGGATCTCTCCTTAAGAACCCTAACGATAGTATTTTAAAAATAAAAAACCTCTATAATGTAGATAATTAAGTTAAGAATTATTTTTTCAGGGTTTTTTATATTTTTTTTAAGAAGTGTGACTAAGAAAGGATAGTCGGTGTACTTACATAAGAGAGGAGATGGGCGCCCTTGGAATTACTTAAAGTAGTAAATTAATATAAATTAATTTTCATTTTAAATTGGATTTTTATTGATATATTTTGAATATAGGATTAATATAATCCGAAATAATCTCATAAAATAATATTTATACATGTTTTGGCAATTTTATAACCCTTATCTCTTATTTTTAACTTGTCTTTAACCTTTTTGGTGATTGCCATGATATCAAAGGTTTACACTTTATAGGTCAATAATGTAACTATAAAAGGAAAAATGAACCATAAGTGGAAATGTTTTAATATAATATACCATATACAAATAAATTTGATGAATATTATATTTTTATAAATTTTAATTCATTTAATAAACTATTATTTAACATAAGATTCCATTAATGTTATTTTTAGGACTACTCGCACAGTTTAATTTAAAAAAATTATATATCACAATGTAATTAAAATATAAACTTTTAACGCATAATTAACACATTATATATATTCAAAAAATTCTTATAACACCATAAATAATCCAAAAAATATTATTTTTTAAGTTTTTAAAATCATTTACTCTATTTTCTATTGATTGTACATGCATTGTGTCAGTGTTGTGTAAGAATTTAAGATAATTATTCCATCATTAAAAACTAAAAAAAATTAATATGATAAAATAATGAATTAATATTTAAAAACAACTATTTATAACTGAACATAACCTCTTTTTATTCCAATGAAAAAATATAACTTATGTTAAAACAAATAGGGTGACATTTGGTATTGATTCTTTACTTACAAAAATATTAAGGTCATTATCAAATAAAAATTAGATAAAGTTGCCATATCATAGAATATTGGATGATTATATTGAAACTAATCACATAAAATAGAAATAATTTAAGTGTTATATATATTTTTGAAGCCTTATAATATTATTTTTAACCTTAATTACCTAATTTACCCTTACAGAGGTGACAAACATTTATCATAGTTACTTTTCATAATGACCAAAAAAAATTTAACCTATTTAAGAAATTTGGAAATTAATATTAAAAATATGGAATCAATTTTATAAAATTCAATACCTATAAGTTTCAAAAATTACTTTTAAAATAAACCCTCAAAACATGACAAAAAATAGTTTTCTAGAAAAATACATTTTTAAATATAAAAATGGTTTTATACAAAAATTAATCATGTTGTTGATTTAAATGAAAGTATTTAGATTATATTTAATAAAAATGAACTAATGAAATTTTAAAACCAAATCAAAAACAAATTGGAATTTTTAATTACATGAAATGAAAAATAGTTTTTAATAAAATAAGTATTTTCATTAATAACTGAAAAATATATCTTTTCAAAAAAATACCAAAATTTATCTTCAAGATAAGTTTCATAATCTGATTTCAAAATTTATATCATATTATAAAATATAATTTATAAAATTTTCAAAAACTAATTATAATATTCACTCATAAAAGAAAATAAAAACCATTTGGGAAAAAAATTATTTTTGAAGCATAAAATGACCTTGCTAAAAAAATATTATTTACTAAAAATAAATCAATACATTTGTAATTAGTAGGACCATTATACATATATTAATAATGAATTGACTCCCATTAATACCATCTAATTCAATGGATATTTTATAATGGTCATATTTAAATAAAAATGTTTTTATAGTATATCACAATTAGCTTAAAGCTTGGTGTTGTGTGTTAAGACAGCTATTGAGATTATTATTATTTTAAAATAAATTTCCAGGGTGTTAGATACTATCAACATTAAATAAATTATGACCTCAAAATTGTATCTTAGTAAAATGTTCAATATATGAAAATACCTTTGTTGAAAATACACATCGTACAAAATAATAATAAAACTTACCTTGAAAAGGGGGAATTTGGAAAGATAAAAAGTTTCTGGAAATAGCACATAATTGGGTTCTTAGATAGGGATAACATTGGTGGGAAGTTAAAATATAGAAATACAGAATAAAAATAATGTATAAGGGCTAAGAAATAGTGATAGTGAGCATGGTCATGAGAACTTTAATGTCCATAAAACTATAAATCACTGAGGGGGGAAAACAATCATAAACTATTCAAAATAACTATAAAAAGGAAAACATTTTCATTTCAAATATCTGTTTCCTAGAGTTTAGTGATAATTTTAACATTGAATTTGAGAAAATATACTTACATGATGTCATCAAATATATAAATATAATTTCATACTTTGATTTTGTGTTTCAATTAGTTTCCACCTATTGTCATCCAATATTTTAATAATGAATGAACAATATGGCCAACGAGCCCATACCCGAGTGGTAAGGGCTCCTGCTTGGCATCCAAGAGAGCCGGGTTCAAAACCGGGTGGAGGCGAATTTCCGGTACTGTAGCAGTATTGTAACAGTTACTGTTCAGTACTGTAGTAGCCAGAACTATTCACCTAATTTGGGCCTTCAGGCCACCGGTTTGGTCCTACAGGTCTCCAGGGCCTTTGGGTCATCAAAGGCCTTCGGGCCACAGGGCCTTCGGGTCACGTAGACCATAGAGTATCCCAGTTCACACAAAACAGCCCCTGGAAGAGGATTAGAGCAACAAGAGTAGAATCCACCAGATGCAGAGCTAACCGGATTGGAAGAATGAGAGGGTATGGCAGCCGCCATCGGGACCAGGCACCATGCAGCTTTGTATGAGGCAATGCTAGCCGATCATCATTTCAAGGTGGGGGGATAAGGATCAATGATGCAAGACACTAGGGAGGGTTAGTTCTAGTGGTATGGGCCTACGGGTCATGTAATGGGATGGTATGCCTCTAGGCCTTCGGGTTATGTATTGCAGGTCATGTCGGGCCTTGTGCCTTGGGCCTACAGGTCATGTTCAGGTTCCCCTTCAACCCTTAAAAGTGGTATTATCTATAATAAAATAAAAAAATAAGGCCTTCGGAACATTCAGAGGAATGAACAATATGAATTTTTCATGTTTGGGGAACTAGAATTAACTTATAATAGATCTTAATATCTATAAAAGGATGACAATATATTCCTCCTATAAATATTTAGTTACTAAAAATAAAAATAGTTAGTACATTCTATGATAAATAATATGAATAAACTATCATTTGAATGGTTAATCATAAATATTTCAATATTAATACCCAAATATCTATTTAATTCCTTCCATAAATATATAAATTTAAAAATCCTAAAAATCATCATTAGTCGGTATTCAAACCCCAAAAAATATCAAAAAAATTTAAAAATTAAATTAAATTTAATCCCCAAACAATATAAAGTATCTCTTAATGTCACATACCAAACACATGAATACCTAGATCATATATTCTCCTAAAATAAACTAATAACTTGAATAACAATAAAACCTCAATGGAAATATATATTCATCCAAAAATCAACTCTATAATTTTTCATAAAATAAAGTCATTGCATATTAAATATATTCTAGAAATCCAAAAATAGAATAATATTAATCAATTATAACATAAATCCCTATGTCATTAAATAACTAATTAATTTCAAGGTCACAAATACTATCCAATTTACTTTATCAATATCAATCAGCCCATTATCCCAACTAAAAATTATTATCTTTTATTTAGGCACAAATTAAGTGTTATATAATCCTCAATAATGTGGTTTTTCAAAAATATTACCTTTCCATTAAATCCCTTTTCTAGGTTATCGGTACTATTTAACAAATTCTTGAAAATATTAAAATCAATACTTCAAATAAATCCTAATACGTTGCATGATTTTTATGACCCAAATATAACTAATAAAACACTTCAACAATATAATTCTCAAATTCCAATACATAAATATTTCAATCATTTCTCTTAAATGATTGGCATAACATATAACATTTCTTGGTCTAGGATTTAACCCTTATATTAGGAAATTTAATTGGATAATTCCTAAATTTCCCACACATAATACATTTAACTATAAATAGTACCTTGGGATGTAATTTATTTCCCTCCCTTGAAATATTTATTTTTTATCAATGGTTAATTTTTTTATAACCTTATTTTCCATACATAAAACATATTCTCATTATTTTGATACATTTATAGGGGTTCTTCTTCCCAAATTCTAAACATGTAGGAATTTGATTCTTCTTTCCTCCATGGTCTTTATAAAACTCCATTTTTATCTTATTTGGTTCATTTGAAAACTCACTTATAGTGAGGTTGTTAATCATATATCGAGATAGATAGTTAGGTATAATCATATGGTTTCACATTTGAACTCTCATTTAATTTGGTTTCTCATGAGTACAATCATTTCATTTTCCATTACATTCAATGTTAACATGATTCTTTTTTTTCAGCCTTTCACTGCAACAAAATGGAATTGTTTGAGAAAAAATAATCATATTTTGAATCCATATAATCATGGGAATCATTTATAGTATATCTAAATTCTGACACCCTATTTTCAATCTATAACACCTTAAGTTTAACCAAGGTCATCCATGGTCATAATATTTTCAAATCTATTATAATGTTTCATAAATAAAATTTTAATTAAATCATGCATATCCCCCGGGAGTTTCTATTCTGGTGTATCATCTTGGTCCCACTCATCATGTACCTATGAAGATAGAGTCATTACCCAATCCACACTATTCATAGTTGTTACCCCTATGTGAATCTATAATATAACCCCAACCACTTTCTAGTATCCAGATAAGGATATATTTTCCAGGTAAATCAAACTTTTTTATTAACGGTAACTTAGTATGTTCCAATATACTTTGGATTATCCTAAGTGTTCTCACCAAATTTTTCTCATAGTAGTTTTTTAAAATAACTAAACCTTTATCAGATACAAACTGAGGCAACCCAAGATTTTCATACATAAATATTACACAATTTTATATGAATAAATGTTTTATAAAAAATATACATCATTTACCACTAAGTTCTTAACATCTAGTACCCTTATTAGGCATAAATCCAAATCTCTTTTTTAAAAATTTTCTAAATCCACTTTATGGGTTAGTGGGAACCAAACACTTTAAAACCTCAAATACAACACCAACATTACAAAATTCAAATTTTAAATTTCAAAACCAAAACCAACAGAACACATTCAAATTTGAAAACCAGACCACCTCACGGTGCACAAGATCGCGTGTATTGAGAAGATAAGTCAGGATTACCGCCATCGCCATCGTACTTCACTGTCATCACCGTCCCGTCAACGTCGTCCACTTCACCATAATCCACCACTGTAACCTACTTATCTGTTGATAACTCCGGTCTTGGAACTCCTGCCGGCATGCGTCCTAACGAAGCTTCAAATACGATCGCCTCCTTCGGAAACAACACCATGCAAACAAATTTCGATCACAAAAAACCCATAACGTCTTCATCGTAGTCAAGACAGGAAGCTTCGGTAACCTAACACAACACTTTCCATCATCCATGTCATCCAAATGCACACCAGAACGCCGAACTCAGTCGGATCGTCCCCCATCAAACCAGAAAAAACACCCAAACACCAGTACTGATTCCAGTTTCGTTGACCAACAAAACCAAACATGAACGAAACCACTCCATAAATAATTAACTAGTTCAAAACGAACAAACATCATGTCGTAGAAGCACCATACCTTCACAAATATATAAAACCGAAAAGACCGAGACATACAATGGATGATGCCGAAACCTGAACATCGAGGGAGAAGAAAACCAGAGCAGATTGCACGAGGGGCACCGTCGGCCATCAAAACTCACCTCCCAAAACTTCTGAGAAGCCCCCGCTCTAGATCCGACCAGAATAGGAGCTAAGGGACATGAAGTCAGGGTAGAGGCTTGAACGGTCGAGGG
The DNA here is from genome assembly GCA_963277665.1 of Viscum album. Lineage (NCBI taxonomy): Eukaryota > Viridiplantae > Streptophyta > Magnoliopsida > Santalales > Viscaceae > Viscum > Viscum album. The sequence continues at coordinate 1,792,908,048 of OY728146.1, forward strand.
CTCCGAACGATGACATCATGGTGATGCTAAAACCAGAGAAAAAGAAGAGAATGAGCCGACCCCGTAGGGCGCCTAAAAATTGTCAACCATTGATCCAAAAATCCCAAAACCAAGATGAAACATTGCTCCAGATCCGACCTGGAGAGGTGCGTAGGAACACGAGAACAGAATAGGCTGCAGCGGCCTGAGGCTTCCATAGCGAACCCCCTTCGACAGCAACACCATGAAAGATGAAAGAACCAGAACAAGATCTCAGATGCAAGGAGATGAGAGAAAGATGGAAAGATCAAAGGAACGAAGAAGAAACGGATAGGCCAGAAGAGTCGCGTCGTCACGAGGAAACCCTAGGCAGAAGCAGAGTGCACTCGAGGGAGTGCTCCGTGGGAGAACGGGGCCATCCCTTATTAGGAATAACATACTTAAAATATTTCTTAATATCCTGGGGAATATAAAACATAATAAAGGGTGATCTCATATGCTTTGTAAGGGTAAACATGGGAGAAATCAATCAGTGATCATTTTTAATAATAACTTGAGCATAAGGTTATGAGAACATGATAAAAAAATAAACCTAAAAATTCATAGATCATAATCCCAAATCATGGTGTAAATCTTGGAAATTTAGAATAAATTAATCATTAGAGAATCAAAATTAATGAGCCATGATAACATATCACAAGAATATGATCATGTTATAAAATTGTGAAATAAAGTGTGGAATAATCATATTCATAGAAATAATATTTCAAATATCACCTCCAATACCATAATTTCTTAGTGTAAATTAACACATTATGGAAAATCCTGCCTAGTCAATTCTAATTTTCTCTTATGAGTAACTTCCACCCAATTAACTTCATTATCATTACCCAATGCATTAGAGGGATATGTAATTCTGGTTCCACCCATCACATAATCATAATCTATTAATATGTATGTCATAATATCATAAAACATTGATCATGTCATCATAGTATAACCTGTTGAAAATAAATGGGTTTCTTAAACATGTCATCATTATTATCTTAAAATAATTCATCATCGCTTAATCAACCCATGGAAAGAAAACGGGGTTCACATAAATTCATAGATCATCATAGGAAATATAGAGAATTAATATATAGGGTTTCATAATAACATATCCCCGATGGATCATAATAAACATGGAAGGATGTTGAATTGGATAAAAAATTCCTTTAAAAGAACATTTAAAGCATTTTTGAAAACATGGAAAATGTCATTTTCTTTTGATATACTTAAAAATAAAAATTCCTAAAATATTTAGAAATTATTTTATTTGAAAATAACCGTGTAAGATTTTAAATTAATCTGTAATTCATTAATTGGTCATGATGGTAATAAATTCTATTCAAGCCATAATTGTTTAAAATAAATATTTTGTTCACAAATTTGTTAAAAAGTACCTCACTCAGAAAACAACAAGAATAATATTTTTAAAACTTTTCATAGAAATTAAAATATGGCTAAAAATAAATTTAAACAATCATTAGATTATGGTAAAAATATTATTGAAAATATTTTGGGGAACCTGGATATAGTGATGAAAGATTCTTAACCAAAAGTGGAAAAATAATGTCATATTTTCTTTAAAAAAAATTGAACCATTTTTAGTACCAAAGAGAGTAAAATGGTTCTAAAACTTCAAAATTATAGAATTAAAAAAATAGAAGAAAATAAAAGTGTTTTATTAGATAATTATTATATAATTTCCTTCAATGGAAATTCAAACATAAACAATCCTGATTAAAATGAGATTGAAACATAAATACCTTGTCAATTTGGTAACATTTGAATCATAAGACCCATGAAATAATATCTCCATATGAAACATTAAATATCATGAAAATAAGGATATTCATGATACAAATTTTCAAAATGATAGTATTTATACCTCATAAAATAAGATAGGTGCATAACATAACATATGTCCGAAAGAAGATGATTTGAGATGATAGATCCTTACCACTTTTGAAACATCTAAATCAAAACCCTTACATGAAATAATATTAATTATAACTTTAAATACCATGAATTAATATGGATACATGATATAACATGTCAAATTGATTTTATATTCACCTCATAAACATAAATAGGTTCACAACATCAAACATGTCCTAACAAAACAATATTAAGATGAAGAACCCTTACAACTTTGGTAATCTCTAAATCAAAACATCATGGAAGAGATAACCATATATAGATTTATAAATCTCAATAATTTTTATTAAAATAATATCAAAATACATTCATGAGTATTATATTAACCTTAAAAAAGAAACAAGTGGTGAATATGTAATATGTCTTACGGAGCACATGAGCCTTAGCCCGGTTGGTAAGAACTCTGTAAGTGCATCCAAGAGACCAGGGATCAAATCCAGGTGGAGGTAGAATTTCCAGGTCACTGTAGTAGAACTGTAGCAGGTACTGTAGTAGTACTATAGCAGGTACTGTAGCAGGACTGTAGCAGGAACTGTTTGGCACTATAGCAACCGGAAATATGCCACTGTTTGGGCCTTCAGGACAGTTGGTCCCTGAGTCCTGTAAGGCCTTCGGGCCACCCAAGCCTTCAGGTCAGTAAAGCCTTTGGGCCACATCAAGGCCTTCGGGCCACCTTAAGTGTAGATGAAAACCATACAACCTACAAGTAACAAGCTCTACAAGTAGGATGAGCAAGGAGCTTTCACCACAGCAGAAGCTAAACAGATTGCAAAAAATGAGAGGGTATGGCACATGCCATCGGGACAAGCCTGTGCATGCACGGGAATGCCTAGCCGAACAGCCTTGCGAAGGTGGAGAGATGATTTCATGATGAAGATGATGGGGAAGAGAAATTTCAAGTAGTTAGTTAGGGTTGTATGTAATGTTTCAAGCCTACGGGAAATGGATTCTTCTAAGGCCTATAGGCCATGTAATTATTACGCCTATGGGCCATGTAAGGGTTCCACCTCACCCCTTGAAAGGTGGATTATCAAAAATAAATAAAAAATGAAGGCCTTCGGGCCATTGGAGGAGTAATATGTCTTATGGAGATAAAATTTAGAAAAGAAAACCTTAACTCACTAAAACATTATTAGCCTTTAGCGGCAGTTTTTTAGCGGCTATTTAATAAACCACCAATAAATTTTTTTAAAATGAATTAGTTGTGGTTCTTAATAAACCACCAAAAACATGTTTTTTTACAGCTGTGACACATCTCCCCCTGACTCCCCTGACTCCCCCAACACCACTGACCCCCCAACCCTCACGACCCCCCAAAACCCTAGGACCCTGGTGACCCGTGCGACCCCAGCGACCCCACGAAGAACTCACCATGCCTCGTCGCCCCTCACCGTGCATCACCACCCATCGCGACCCCCGCGACCACTTGAATCCCTATGATCCTACAACCCCAGTGACTCTTGTGACCCCAGTGACCCCCCAAATCCCTCGATGCATCTCACTGCCCCTCAACGCACCTCCCCTCCCATCGTTTCCCCTCACTGCACCTCGCGGCCCATCGCTGACGGTATTTTTTGAATTATATCAAAACAATTTACATGTGATGTGACATAATTTCATATATTTAAAATTTTTGACAGGTTTTTGTTCAAGTGGGATGTTTAATGAAATAATATATTCTAATGGGGTGTGAAACGATGTTGATTATAAACCTACAACATTATTGATATAGATACAATGTATGGTATACTTATATAAATTGTATTCAAAATCATATTATATGATATGATACAGTTATGGTTCCCATAAAAAGGAATAATATGTTCATGTTATTAGTCTTTATATCTATGTGATATTCCATATCAATTATTTTACATGTATTGATCCATAGTTCAATCATTAAAACAGTTAGTTAATATTTTTCAATGATATTTTTTTGGATCACAATGAATGTTTAATGTGTCAAACAATCAGACTCATATTGTAATGATATCTCCCAAGGGAATTGAATGAGTAAGAAATTAATTGGTGATTAAATATATATTGATTAATTTTATGAATTTATTATAAATTAAGCATTTATATCTGTTAATGTGAATGAATCTCCACTATCCCTCTCAAAAAAAATTATATGTAGTAATGAAATAAAAATCATACTAGAAAAAATATTTTGACAAGTTTTTTTCACTATTTTATAAGAATAAAAAAAAAATATGATGCTAATATGTAATGGAAAATGTTATATATGCATGAAAAAAAATTATAGTTTGTATATTAAGGTACATTAATCATTACAATATTTTGGGAGTCCCATGAATTTATATCAGCACCACTCTTGCAATACATGAGTCTCTCATGGTTTCTTTTAATTGTTGTGAAATTCAAGTTGAATAAGAAACAAAATTTTTTAACCTCTTGGTTTTTAACCTATAGTAGATAGATTTATTAATGGAATTAATCATTAAATATGATTATGATATAAAGATAACAAAATTCATATTTCCTTATATAATCACCAAATAATTTAAATTCAACAATAGATACTAAAACACATCTTCATAAATATTCCAACACCTATTTTTTGTTAGAAATATGTTTTCTATTATCTCTTTATAATTTTATGGATCTTTTAAATTTTCATGCTTTGGTTTTCTAGTGGGTGGTTTTATTATTTACCCTATGTATTTATATAGGAAAACATTATTTAACATATTTATAAATTTTTTCAACTAGAATATATGAATCTATTTCCCTATTTAATAATAGTTATATGTTTTAATTTTTTTTAATATTGTGTAGGAACATTATTATATACATGGATAAAAGTTGGATCACATTACCGAGGAACACACCTCAGTATGCTAAGGGTTTGGAGGGGTTTTATATTTTTCAATTTCCAATCAATCCATTGAAGGGAGAATAATATTTCCATGTCCTAAATGTAAATTTAGAAGATTGTTAAAGATAGATAAAGTTTATAAACATTTAATATTGAAAAAATTCCCTACTCAATATTTTTGTTGGATTTCGCAAGGAGAATCGAATGTTACATAAATATTGAGCACAGATTTCAATCCACAGAATGAGCTCCCAAATTCATTGACAATGGAAAATGAAATGAAAAATCATATAAATGATTCATTATTCATTGCAATACCCCACCATCAACATCAAAAAATATCAGAACAACCAGATAAGGGTGATACAAATAGCAACGTGACAAGTGATATTTTTGAGACTGCAGGGCAACCGGATCAAGATTGTAACATATCATTAAATCATCCTCTTTATTTTGTGGAGACTAATGTAAGAGAAAACTTCACTGAGGAAAATATGTTTCATGGTTGATTTGATGATGGAAATCAAGAGTTGTATAGTGTATGTTTGAAATATTCAAAACATTATTTTCTACTGAAGTTTCACCATATCAAATGTCTATGTTGAATTATAAATAAGGAAATTTCAGTGATATTGGAATTGTTGCATGATTAGTTTTCTAAAGAAATCATCCTTGAGTATTTTTATGATATGAAAAAAGTTTTTAATAGTCTTGGTCTTAATTATACAAAAATACATGTGTACCCTAATGATTGTATGCTTTATTGGTGAGAGGATTCAAGTAGATAGGATTGCAAAAAATGTTCTTCTTTTAGATGGAACTCAATGGGTGATGTTGGATATCTAAATCAACATACTACCATGAATAAGAAGAAAAGGAACATACCTGCAAAGGTTTTACATTACTTTCCTTTAAATCCTTGATTTCAAAGATTATTCATGTCACCAAAAACCGCCAAACACGTGAAGTGGAATTCTGTAGATAATAACCATGATGGGTTAATGCGACATCCACAAGATTCACAATCTTGGAATAAATTTTATTCATTATATACAAATTTTTTATCTAATCCTAGGAATTTTCGATTGGAATCAGTTTCTGATGGATTCAACCCATTTGGGACTTTGAGTACCAGTTATAGCATTTGGCCAGTTGTTTTGATCCCACACAATATCTCTCTGTGGATGTGTATGCAACAAACATATTTTATCATTTCAATGGTTATTCTTGAAAAAAATTCCTAGAAAGGATATTTATGTATACTTGTAGCCTTTAATTTAAGAATTACAGGATTTATGGAGAAACAGTGTTGAGACATATGATGTTTCCTCTAAAAAAAATTAAAATTCCTGCTGCTTTAATGTGGACCATTAGTGACTTCACTAGACTTGGGAATTTATCTGGTTGGAAAAATTACATGGGTTTCGATTATCCTGTTTGTAACTTTGATTTTGAGCCCAAATAGCTACCTCATAGTAGAAAATAGTTCTTCTTGTTCCATCGAATATTTCTCGATGCATCTCATACATTTGGGCTAAACAGTTCAAAATTTAATTATTTCATTGATTATAAACCACCAAAAATGTTGTTAACAGGTTTTGAAATATTGGAATAACTTGGAAATGTTAAAATAGAATTTTGGAAGTTTAATCATTTGAATGATAGTGGGAAACGATTTCGAAGTGCATCGTCACGTGAAATCAAAATGCAACAATGGAAGAAAAGAAGTATATTATTTAATCTTCTGTATAGAGAATTTAATTTATTTCAGCATAATCATGATGTGATTCATATTGAGAATAATTTCTATGAAAATTTTATCTTTACATTTCTTAACAGGCATATAAATTTTAAGGATCATCTCAATCCTTAGAAAGACTTATAAGTAATGAACAAAAAACCTGATCTCTAGCTAGATGAGAATGAAAAGTATGCTCTAGAAACTTTTTCAATGAAAATATGGATAAAGATAAATTATTTCAAATTTTAAAGAATGTGAAGGTATATGATGGGTATTCAAGTAACAAATCAAGGTGTGTTGACTTAAAGAATCATAGGTTACATGGATTGAAAACTCACAATTCACATATTTTTTTACAGAATTTACTACCATTGGCATTTCATAAATTATTACCTGAAAAAGTTACTGCTATTATACTCCAATTATGCACATTTTTCATACAACTATATAATAAATATATACATCTAATTGATATTTAAAACCTTGAGTAGAGGTTTTTATTCACACTTTTTTAAATGTAGATGATCTTTACTCCATCGCTTTTTACTGTAATGATGCATTTAACTATGCATTTAGTTGAGGAAGCTAAATTTGGAGGCCCATTACATTATCTATGGATGTATCCAATTGAGAGGTAATTTATTTATATGTTTTTAAGTTAAGTAAAAAATTCTTGAAACTTATTTAAATTCATAATTATGTTTTTTTGTTTTATATCAGAAATATCTTGGGAATTTTAAATCATGCGTGAGAAATAAATCTCAACCATAAGGCTCTATTGTTGAAATATATTTGGCAGAGGAGTGTCTTAACTTTTGTTCTTGATAATTGGATGATATTGAGATAATATTTAATCATGTTTTACATGTTAATGATACATCAAATCAATCTCAAATACATGGGAAATCAAAAAAATCCTATTATTGGCCGATCGGTTGGGAGGACCTCAAATGTTACACAGACAGAAATGAAATTATTACAGGCACATAGATATGTTATAATGAATATTGAAATTTCTTATCCATTTATTGAAGATTTTAGGATAAAAAACAAAGATACTAATGAGAGGCCAAACATGAAATGAGAAATATAAAACAAAAGATGTTAATAAAGAGTTTGTAGAATGGTTTTCATGGTTTGTAAGTTCATAAATATTTCAATAAATATGGACATTAGGTTGACATATATATTTTGTAAACCTAATGATGTATATTTCTTGTTTTAGATCATGAATAATGATGCTTGAGTGGAGTTGTCAGAAGATTTGAAGTTTCTTGCTCAATGTCCTCTAAAACAAGTTAGAAAGTTCGACGCTTACAATGTGAATGGATTTAGATTTCATACAGTCGATCAAGAAGAGGGTTTGAAAACATATAATAGTGGTATAATTACATTTTATAAAGTTGGATACTATGGAAATATGATTTATATTATTCAATTTAACAACCATGGGAATTTTTTAGTTGTTTTATTCAAAATAAATTGGGTCAATATTATCAGAGGTGTTAAAAGAGATTGATTTTAATTTACTTCTGTGAACTTCTCTCACTTGATGGATGTTTGTGATCATGAAATACATGATCCATATATCTTATAATTTTACGAAATAATGGTATATTATTTGAATGATTTTTTTATGAAGGGTGGAGTGTAGTTGCTCATGTAAAACAATGAGATTTGTATGATATGGGTGATGAAGTGGAATATTTGATCTCTAACATTGAATCTCATCAACAGAAAGAAGTAGAATTATTTTTCCATCATGATATTGAAAATATTAGTCTAGAAAGTATGGATGAAGTAGATGAAGTAATGGAGTAGGAAACTGAAATTATTGGAGGTTAAAATGATTGTATGTGCAGTTATGCATTCATTTAGCAACCACCTATTTCATTTGTTGAGTCATTCATTATCATTATTATGTATATTTTGTTTTTTAGTATTGTGCATATATTATCATTTTTAATTTTTTTGCATAAATTTTTTGCAATATTTGTTTTGAATGTAATTTCATTTGATTAAATGATAGGAATGACAAGGAGGAAGCATTATACCGTTTCATCGACCACTATGACAGATAATGATCCATCTGTCTCCTTCTCTACGGCATCTGATCCACCATATTCTTTCCCCCCTACACCATATCTCACACCATCTGTGATAATTCCTTCATCATCTCAGTCATTTCCTCTCCCTTCCGGAGCCTCATCAGTGAGTGAGTGGTGTGCCACTTCTAGTTCTTCACGGGGATACTAGAGGGTGACTGTTAGAAGTAAAAAATTTAATATGAATAAATTTATTGCTCTTATTTATATTAAATTTTTGTTCATTAAAGATAGAAAAAATTACAGTATAGAGAAAAATATAAAAAATTAATATGTATGGAATCTAACTAAAGAGAAAATAGTTGTCCCATTTGATTCATATGGGGTCCCTACGGATGATTCTGTAGGATTACTTGGCCATATTCTAGGTCATGTAACCACAGAGCCAGTTTCCCTTCCTATTTCATATGATGATTGGAGGCATATGCCTTCAACTTAGAAAAATTAAGTTTTTGATTCCCAAATAAAGGTAATTTTAATACATTATGGTGTAATTGAATGTCATGTTATTAAATTATAATATTTTTAAATGAATTTCTGTTTATATATGTTTTTCCACTTTATGGTTGTTGATTTGATAGCATGAAAGTGAACATTGAAAATATGGGAAAGAAATGGAAATACTTTAAATGGAGATTGTGGAGTGATGTCAAAAATACTTCATTGACCTCCCAAAAGTTGTATGACAAGATACCCGATGGGGTACTCAAAGAGAAATGGAAATTTTTTGTTGACAAACATCGTGATTATAAGTAGATGGTATTTAAATTTATATTATTATATTAATATCATTTTACATTTATACATGTATATGAAAAGGATATGGCATTGAATACATTACTATTAAATTACATTTTATTTATTTCAGGATCTTTCAAGGAAGAATGCATCAAGCTGGGCTAAGCAAGGAATCCCTCACACTACGGGGTCAGAGAGTTTTTCTAGAAGCTGATCGGCTCTGTAATATATTCATTAGTTTAAATATTTATAAGATAATATTATCTTTTTAATATATTAAATTTTTTATTTATCTTTGTTTAATTTATTCACAGATTTTAGGTCACTAAGAATCCTAAACAGAAGTGTGGTTGAATGTTCATAAAAAATATGATTGAAGTTTTATTAATGAGTCTGCCAAAGAAGTTGGGGTATGAACTCATATTTTATTATAATAACTTATTAGTAGTTGTTAATATGTTAAAATATATTTCTTATATTATAACTGATATTTGATTTAGAGGTAAAAATTAAAGAACTATGGGATGCCAATCCTGTGCAGTCCTACTCAGTCTCCCACGATAACCCAGTTGCAAAATTCCTTGGGAAGGAGCATCCTGGTAGAGTGTGTGGGATGGGTTTGGGAACTATACCATCTAAGATCTTTGGCAGGACACTAGGGATTGCAGATGCATCTACTCATAGTTTTAGTTAGTCCATACCCTGAGATATTCAGAGAGATATTGTTTCTCTACGAAACACAATTCAAGAATAGGGGGCTCAGATATCCACTTTGTAGAAAGCGTTGATTGAATTATATCAAAAGATGACCAGATCTTCCCCTGATAGTATTTCATTGACTTTTGGTGACCAGTTAAATCACAAAAATTTAAAATCATTTAGTTTTCAAACATTTATTGGTTTTAATTTTAAATATAAATATAAAATAGTTCTTAATTTTACATATAATGTTCTTACAGGTTGTAGAAGGAAGTAGATATGGAGGTGGAGAGGGTGATGATTTGTGTTCATCATTAGACAATGATTATTTTCATTGTTGATATTTTGGACAAATATGGTAACAGTCGGTTTTTATTTATCATGTGTGGCACAAAGTTTCCACCAAACATTTTCATCACCTAACATTTTCTTGATTTATCATGTTTCCTTTTATGTATTATGAACCCATTCTTCCAAAAACACTAGGAATTTATGATCCTTATGTTTTATTAAAGTATATTTATATTTATGAATTGTATAATAATGTGTAAAAATATCTAGGTTGTTATATTTATGGTGTAGAGGATCAGGAGGAGGTTTTTGGTGTTATTTCTAAAATCATTTAAATTTCTTCAGGTATATTTACAGCGTTCTTAGACTTCCCACATGGAATCTTCAAAGTTTCTTTATAGTCATGAATCATTTTTTATGATTCTTTTTTCCTAACTTTATTAGGTTTATTACCCAAGGATGAATGATCAACCTTCTTATTGATTTTCTTGGGAACATCCAGTTTTGTAACTCCCTTCAACTTGTTTTTAATAGATATCCCTTCTTTCTTAAAATTATATAGTATTCTCTTCTCATGTTTTATAGTTGGCATGTGTTCACTCCCACTTATGGTTTCATCTTATTCAAAATAGTTTTGATAAGAATTTACAAATATATGTTGAACACTTGAGTGTCTTGATCCTGTTAAGGTAGAGTTATTGTCAACTTCATTAGTAGTAGAATAAACCACCATCACTTATCCTTATAAAATGTATCTATCATATTTATCATTCTATTATGGGGAAAAATATTCCTTACTCAATAGGGACATATTTATAATTTTCTTATTCTCCTTATTTTTCTTATTTATCAAAGTTATGGAAGAAACTAAATTCTGATCAAAGACAAATCATTCTTATCTAAAACTAAAATTCATCATAAATCATGGAATAAACTTCAAACATTTAAAAGAGAATAAACTTCCAATATATAACCCAATAAGATATGAACCTACAATATAATACCAATTTATAGTATCTAAGGAAGGATATGATCAATACTGATAGGGGGATTGAGTTAATGTTGGATTCCAATTAATAATTTTTAATCCCAATTTACTTTTACTTTGTCACATTTAGGTTAGTGATTCCATTATTCTCTCACTCACTTTATATTTTTTATTTTTATCAACACAAACCAATACACACACAAAAGAGACGCAATTATTTACAAGTTTCACCTTTAAAAACAAAAGGCTGGTCCTTGGCATGATCTAGAATTTCACCAAGATTATAAGATCCACCAGTGTCATGCTATGAATACAATAGGGAGAATTTTATACATGTAGACATATATGGTGAATATCACACTAGACATCATCCCACTAGATCATTATACTATCATCCTAAATGTTTCATAATTGTAGAGAAAACAAAAACAGATCCGTTCACAAGTACAATATGATGAAGGTATTGAAAAGAGGTAGAATGAACAGATCTTTCACAGTTTCCCAATTTTTGCTCATGAAATTTGAAAACACCATCCATAATCAATGGAATTATAATGGTTGGAACACCATATGGATAACCGTATATAAAAACTATGCACCTTATTAAGCAGGTGATAAATTACAAAAATTCCCCTCCATCTTTATTTCTTTTCACCCTATCAATTTATACTTCATGTTCTCAAGGGGGCTCCTTCCCATGATCCTCCTATCCTCTACTCTCAAAGGGTTGGATTTATCCCCATTATATGGTGTTGAATTCAACCTCTGTCAAGTGATTTTTATATCACTCGGTGAGTCTAGGGATCTTCCTTCCTTTTTTCTACATTTATCTTTTCTCTATATGAATTATTTTGGGGCAATGAAATTCACCATATTAGTTGTTCATTCACCTGTTTCCATAATTTCTCTCGATATAGATAGAAAAGTGATTTGATATTGGTCATGTAGGTCATACATGGTATTTGGTAGGTGTTCTATAGCATTTTCCTTATAGTTTTTATGTTTTATAAATTGTGTCACTATGATTTTTGGAGGGACTTCCATGTGGTGACTTGTGAATTTGTTGTTTAATTCGTTAAACATTGTTCATTAGGAGTATTATCCCTTATTTATTAAATTTCCCATGTTAAGGAACATGAACCTAAAATTTAAACCTCACATAATAGTGTAATCCTAAAATGACTTAATATAATTAGTTTTTTTCTAATAAAACTCCCTTTTTAAGTGTATAGTTTTCTAAACTATCAAAGTTAATTTTAAATGAATTTTGGGAGGTCATGAAAACCCCCTATGTATGCCTTAGTGACCAAACCCTATTTTAGGTGGTTAGGGCCTAAGTCTTATTGATTGAACTAAATGTTATCATATGGAACACATGTTATCATGGCCCACCATATACCATTTCATGTATGGTGTTAACTTCCATGGGTAGTCTACATGAACCAATTACTGTTATTAAATTATAAGAAACCTTTAATTATGGAATGGAGTACCTAATTAATTAAATTAAATGGTATGATTTATGGATTGATTACTACATGTCCCTTATGAATTTATAATTTAAATGGATTATGGGTGTGAACCTAATTAAATACACTTTATTTATAATATGGCATGACTCTACGCATGGCATCATTAATATTTAAAACTTAAATAAAATCAATGTATTAGTTACACCTTGAAAGACACTAGTTTTCCTCTTTTTGAAATACTAAGGATGGGATCATAGGTTGTTGATACTTCGTACTTCAGGGGAGATACATGGTATATCATGTATGATCACATTCTTCATGTTACTTATCTTCATATGAGTAACACTAGTTTTAAAGGGGGAACACATGGATGGGCTCGGTGGAAATATTATTACACCATGTAATGAGTGATACTCAGAAAAGTGTGTGTGGATTTCAAAGTAATTGTTCTTTTGAAAATGTTGGTTTCCTTTTATTCTTTTGGATGTAGGATGTATGTTCATGTGAAATTGGAATGGTTTTTTCAGGGCATCGGTATGGGGGTTGTAGAATCATCTAGGTTTTTAATGTAAATCTAGATTTAGCGGCGGTTTAAACCACCACTAAGTAAATGGATCATATTTAGTGCCGGTTAAAACTACCATTATAAATTGTTATTTTACTCTCGGTGATGGTTAAAATCACCACTACATACAACAATTTAGCACTGATTAATATTTCTGCTACATATTTTTCATCTTCTGTTATCATTTGATGGCTATTATCTTGGTTTTAGTGGTGGTTTTCCAGGAGAAAATGAAATTATTTTTTAGCATCAGTGTAAACCGCCGTGAAAAAAAATCATTTTCTGCTGAGAAAACTGCAGCTAAAACCACAAAAAACCGCCGTGAAATTCATTCAATAAGACAGTTACCATAAACCACCACTAAATTGAAGAAATTTCCACCTATTGTATGTCGACAAATAATTTAGCAATAGTTTTTTTAAACTGTCGCAACAGCATATTTCGGTGGTTTAAACCGCCGCTTTGTGGTGATTTTCCTATAGTGCCTCACATCTAATTTTCTTTTTAAGCACATTAAAATCATGTATATTAAATTTAAATTTATTATAATTATATAAAAATACCATATACATACTTATAGTATCATATGTCATCCAATTATAATATTTCCACACCCATTTTTTAATAATTATTTATTAAAATCATCATTTGTAGGTGTTAACTATTTCACTTTTCATGTAAGTTTCAATTACGCAGTTCCAATCCTTATACTTTGATCATGGTTCCATAATCTAAAAAAATTAATCAGGTAATTAGTCATATATATAATTTTGTCGTGCAGATCCGGAAGGACCGTTCCAGGAATGTTCCATGGTGGATGTTATCTCCTTGGATAAAATGTCTTCAGCTTGTTGAGAAGATTTGTCTTGAGGATTCTCATGTCTACAGAGAGGCTAAACAGGTTTCTGATGCTCTCTCCAAAAGGGTGATTATGGAGGTTAGCTCTAGCTGGTCTTTTGTGCTTCCAAGTTATTGTAATTCTTTGGTAAATGCTGATAGTGCTGGTACTGTTTTTACAAGGCTTTGTAAGGCTCCACCTCTTTGAGTTGTTTGTATTGTTTACACTTTTCTTTATATAATTTTGTTGGGAGCAGGTTTACCCTATCTCTCGGACCTTTTGGATATAATCATTATATACACTTTCATAACTATTTATATAAATCAGTGATAAAATGAATTACATCACTTTGTAGGGATGGTAGTTCATATGTACACTCTAGTGGTGTTTTCATTTTTTGATGGATGGAATGAAATAAAGGTAAATAATAATTAAAATATATAAAATAATAATAATATATTAAATATTATATATATATATATATTAAATATATCTTTATAAATATCCAATAGAGGTGGTGATGGGAAATGAATCATATCACTTTATGGAGGTGGTAGTCTATACATATGTTTGTGTGATACTTCCATTTACCATTTGATGTAAAATGGATATGAATAAGGTTATAATATTAAAAATATAAAATATCAGTATATGATTGATAATTATTTTATTATATTTTAATGGTTAGTATATAATTTAATTGGGTAGAATATTAGTTAAAATGAAAATGCTCAGTTAAGACGATTACATCTTATTTGAATAACCTCCTTTGAATCTATCCTTAAGGATCCTAAGGATGGTATTTTAAGAATAAAAAAACCTCAATAATGTATCTAAGTAAGTTAATAATATTTTATTATCAGTTTTGGTTGAGATAAGTGGCTCAAGAAGTGTGAGTAAGATAGGAGATATGGTGTCCATATATAAAAGAGGAGTGGGGAACCCTTGGAATTACTTAAAGTATTATATTGATATAAAATAGTTTTCTTTTTCATATAGTTATAAATTGATATACTTTTAATATAGTATTAATATAAGTCTAAATACTCTCATAAAATAATATTGAGATAATTTTAGGTGATTATTTAACCCTTATCTCTTTGTTTTTACCCTCCCCCCCTCCTATTAACCCTTTTGAGAACTATCACATTATCAAAGTTTTTTACTTTTTAGGGGTCAAGAATGTTACTATAAAAGGAAAATTTACCCATACTTGGACAATTGTTAATTGGATAGTTTCATATGGATGCTCTAATGGAATCTGTTATTTTATATAAATTCCACAAAAGCTATATATTGATCCCACATTCCCTGGAAGTCAAGAGAAAATGATCCCAGCTTGTCTTTAAATGTCTATACAGTCCTTTTAGATGGACCATCAGTTTGGGTATTATAGGTAGTACTTAAATATATATTTGTTTAAAGATACCTTTAAATACTACACCAAAACATCTATGTGAACTGAGGGTCATGATCAGATACAATCAATAGAGGTTCCCCAAGAAGCTTTATGATGTCATTGATATAGAGTCAAAAAAGTCGCTAAAGGGGTAGATCTTTTCTTATTGATAAGAAAAGATAATAATTGGTAATATGATCAATGGGGAACCACATAGAATTGTTCTTCCTTGGAGTCCTTTGGAGTCCAGTAAAAAATTCCATTGTAATATTTTCCCACTTTTATATAGGGAGAAGTTTCATGAATCCCTTAGGACGTTATATTTTAACTATTACCTACTGGAATACTAATCATTTGGACACATAGTCTAAAATTTACCACTTCATACCATCCCACTATAAATTTTCTCTTAAATCTGTATAAATTTTTATGCTATAATGGTATATAGAGAAATTTTATCCATATACTTTATCTTGTAGTTCCCTTTTCAATTCTTGTATGTGTGGAACACTTAACTAATTCCAAACTTTCAACACTCTATATCTATATATTATTTCTATAAATTTACCATAATTTATTTCTTTAATATTCCATTATGAGTTTTCATTATCCTCCTAGTTCTTCTCTATATTTTATAGTAAGGATGTTTTAGAAATTGACTAAAAAAATAAAGATGAATCCCTATTCCTAAAATTCACCACATCCATATTTAATAGATATATGTATATAAGATCATTGTTAATCTTCATCATGGTTATAAATCCATGGTCTTATATACTCAATGCATCAAAAACATTTTTTCCATATCAGGGTGGTATTCTATCAAGAAATTATAGTCTGTGAGTAGTTACAAATATCCTATTTGCCTCATGGTGATCTCCTTCTAAGAGAAGATATACTTTAAACTCTTGTGGTATATATATATATATATATATATATTACATCTTCTCCCATAGAGTTAGTGTCACTATATTTTCAAAGTAAGTATTACAACTACTAACTCAAGGTCCTAAGTTGGGTAGTCATGTTCATGAATTTTCAATTTTCTTAATGAATATGTAATCACTCTATCATTCTGCATAAGGATACAACCAAGTCCTTTCTTTGATACATCACTATATATTAAAAATACTTCCTTAACTAATGGTAAAGTAAATATCGGTGAATTAATCAGTGTCCTATTCATCCCTTAAAAACTCTCATCACATTCCCTCGACAATGTGAATTTAATCCCTTTATGCGTTAAATTGGTTAAGTGGTTATCCAATAAAGAAAAATCTTGAAAACAATCATGGATAGTAACCGATTAAACCTAGTAAACATTAGATATTGCTTATGTTAATAATTTTAGGGAATTATTTGACTACATTTGTCCTTAAATGTTCAACAAATATTTCATCCGTAGAGAAAATATGGCCTATTAAAAAAATTATTAAGCCAAAATTCACACTTACTGTATTTTACATAAAATTATTTTTTATGAGGGTCTTAAAATTTTGTTTGAATATGAATCTCATGATCTTAATATACCTTTGATAATAATAATATATTTTCAATGAATACCCATGTATAGTTCTCAAGATGATACTTTAACACTCTATTTATTAGATCTATAAATATAGAAGGTACATTAGTCAATCCAAAAGGTATTACTATAAGATCATAATATTTATACCTTATTTGAAAAATATGTCTTTATTATATCATCCTTCATGACCCTTAGATGATGATAACTAGATGGAAGTTCAATATTTGAAAAGGATTTTTCTCCTCAAAGTTAATCAAATATGTCATAAATTCATGATAAATGATACTTGTTCTTTATATTAATAGAATTTATATCTATATAATTTATGCATAATCTCATATACCAATCATTTTTTCCTAAATAGAATAGGGCCTCCCCACGGTAAAACACTAGGACATATAAAATTCTTACACATAACTCTTGTAGCTATTTATTCCACCCCATCAACTTTAATGGTGCTATTATATATTGAGTTTAAGATATAGGTCTTTCATCATTAATGAGTTCAATATAGAACTCAACTTCATGTTCTAATGGATGACAGGGTAATTATTATGTAAAAATGTCATTGAATTTTTATACCACAGGTGCATCCCCTATTCTTAGGATATCTTACTTCTCCATAGATCATGGATAATCATCCTTTATTCTTGTAATTTCATTAAAGAGGTCTGATGGGGGAGGATCCATGCATGATTTAGATGATGAGTTTTCCCCTATAAATAAAATAGTTACACCTCACCTTTTTGAATCATAATCTCTTTTGGAAATAATTTTTTTATTATAATTTGAAAGAAAATCCATACCAAGTATTATATAAAATTCAAACATAGGTATAATAACCAATTTTGAAAATTGGGTATTCCCTTGCATTATAATTGGAACTTCCTCACACATCTTTGTTAAAATAAGATTCCCACACTATGTCTTAACTAATAAATCTCCTACTATGGTAGTTGGGAAGTATATAATGTTTTTTTAAATTATGTAAGATATAAAAGTGTGTAAATACCTAGAATAAAATAAAACATCATTTAACATTGATTCTATGATCAAAGTACCTACCACCACATAATTTGGAACTTTGAATTCAGATGTGGTAATTACATAAGCTAGGTCTTTCTCCCCTGGCATTTTTTAAGGTAAATTACATTGATTTTTGGGGAATTAGTTTTCATATTATCCCTTATAATTACAATTAAATAATTGAAAATCAAAAAATTATGCCCCACCTTTTCATTCAAAATCTTAATGGCCATTTTCTCCACACTTGTAGAAAACTTTCATTCCCTTCCTGTAAGCCCCAAGGTTTTTCTTCCCAGCTTTACCACATATGGTAAATCTCATCCTTCCTTTATTCCTTATTTCCACACTTTTTTCCCATGATTCTCAGTTGGGCTCTTCTTCTCCTAATTTCCCTTGAATACATAAATCCTAGAGAAATATTTTTCTATATTAATAGAACTTGAGTCTATATCCTCATATTATTAAAAGTTTTGAGTGAACAATACCATTTGAAGGATCATATTTAAACCATAAAAAATGATCCATCATACGTTATGTTATATGTATATAGTCTATATCATGTCTAGATAACCTTATAAGGTTATCCTCACACTCAAAAACATTTCCCTCCTCCTTTTATGTAGGATTGAGGAACTTCCTTTCCATTTCATCTCTTTTCTCAAGAAGAAATTATTTTTCAAATAATACCACCTTAAATTTTACAAATTCCATGTGATTTATCTAATCTTCCTCTTTATTATTTTGAATTAGTGTCCACTAATGTTATGAATCTACATTCAGAAGATAGATTAACATGATGACTTTTTTATTTTCACTACATCTCAAAGTGAGGATGATTTTCTCTAGGGACTATATTCATTGTTTAGCTACCAATGGAGTAGTTCTAATAAATATTGGAGGTTTTTGTCACATGAAGCAGTATGACATAGTTACACCGTGTTATGAATTATCAACACACTCTATGTGGGAGACAATATATTTCATAACCTAATTCAACTACCCTAATATGGTTGGGATCATATTAGCCTCAACTACAGATTAATTGACTTTTTCATCGGGAACATCCCTACATTAACTTCATGTGTTGATATGGTTTTCATTACCCATATTAGTTTCTATCTTTATTAAATGGAATACACATAATTTTCTAGTAATATTAAATTAAAAAACACAATTCATATTATGTTTTATATAATATTCTCTATAAATAATGATGATTTTTCACAGTACTTGTGCTATCTAACTAGGTTTCTCTAAATCTAGTCCTTAAAGTTCCTACTAAACTTGTTCTAATAACAACTGTATCATCCCAAAATCCACAAACCCAGAGCTAGTAGTTGTATTATATTATTGTTATAGAATAAAAGAATTACTATGTGATCAAATAACTTAGTAGACTTTGAAAACTAGATACATACATACATTACATTTGAAAGAATAAGATATAGAATGAACACATTGTGAGAACATAATTATCTATTCCATTATATCCTTGAAAATTCTATATAGTTATCCTTTGGGATTCTTAAGGAAAGGAAAAAATAAGGGATAACTTAGATTATTAGTAAGGAGTGGAATACATTAATATGTATTTTAACATAAATATGGAATAAGTGATATAGAAGGAATAAATAAACAACATGAATCCAAAATAAACTGAAATTTAGGGAATGTTATATCACTAAAAATAAATGAAAAAATGGATAATAATAATCATTGATCTCATACTAATGAAATGAATAATGTTAGACGTAAAAATATTTTGAAGAGGCCTTATGAAAATACACTATACTAATATAGGAATAGGTATTTTCATGAACCCCTCCCCCAATGGTATGCCACTTGGGCTAGCAATGAGAGAAGGGGGATAATGATGCCAGAAGCCCACCAAAAATAGACCGTGGGTTTTTTATAAGAAATGAGGGCATAGAATGCACAGAAATAGGAGTTATCACCCTATAAGATTTTATAATATGAGAGATAAGATATAAACATACAATAAATCCTACTCATAACAAAATTAATAGATATCCCAAAACATACATTTATTATCATACAATGAGAAAACTATAAAAGAATCTACAAATATAAAATGATAAACTCAAAAATGATTATGAAGCCCAAATAGATATCGAATAACCATAAGTTAGTAATTTTTATCCCGATCAACAAATTTATCTTATTTACCTAAAAATAGTTTATATATTCATAGGGTGATCATACATGTAGACTCAATAGGATCCTCTCTGAAGCCTCTCATAAAAAAGATAAAGAAAACATGTGAAAGTACGATGAACACAAAGTGAATTTAACTCATCACCTAAATAGGTATGTTAATTTCTCATACTCACCATGGATAACTCTCACCAATTATAGAATACAATAGATCATATAATATAATATAAAAAGAAGGTACCTTTCTACCACTTTTCAATTAGTTTGCTACTCTTCCCCAATGTCTCACTCCCTAATCTATATCTCTCCATTAGTATTACAGATCAAAGACACTTGAGATGATGTATCATAACATGAATCTCATGTATCTAATCATCTCTTCATCACATTCCATATATTCATATAGAAACTGAGTAGTTTCCAAGAGCCTCCATAGCATGTATGTCATGGATCATACCTTAGTCCATCACAGCCCGTACACGTCATACCTATAATAATCTATAAGATACTATATTCAGATATTAGTGTGTTAAAATTAATTATAATCCATTAAAACCATCAATACAAATGTATGGGAAATGTATCCACCATGAATATTGTCACATAATACTACCCAGAGAAGATAATGGGAAAAGAGGGGGTAATCAACCATCTATTCTTCACCAACAAGGATATTGGGGAAAAATAATCTCCCATAGTTCATTGGGTGTCAGTCTCCCTACCAATAAGGGTTGGGTAACATATGAAAAGATAGAACATATAAGATATAATATATCTCAAAACCACACTTTGGGTATTATCCTAGTCTTAGGCTCAACTACAGCCATCGTATCTTGGACACCTGGCTGCAACCATTAATAACTAGATATCTTATAAGTATGCAAGCATTAAAGGAGATTCATTTAATTAATTATTTCCTATTAAAATTTCAATTTATGTTAATTAATTTATTATCCATTAATTAACATTATTCCATTCACATTTAATTAATAACCATGTGAGGTATATTCCCTTCATGCATAATCCAACTAATTCCATAGTTCCTCATGATTATTATTAATTTCATTCCAACAAGCCATCAACATCATGGGTTAAAATATTTATTAATATTTAACTATTTTAATAATAGAAACATGTTAAACCTAAGAATTACAGACATTATAATCAATATATAAACATAGATAGCACACTATCTAGTAAAATAAGAGGCAAACTATTATCACAGTGGAAACACATGTGATTACTAAAATCCATAAACCATTTCTTTCATTAGTATAGTTTAATATTTATTATGGTTAATTCCGCCATAAATAAAATATATAATTCATGATAAATTTATTATTTCATATGAAAAAAAGGGTAATAAATGAATCCCTTTCCTCAATTATTTCATCATTCCTCAATCGATAACAGAAAAAAAACGCAAATCTTTGATCACCTCTCCAATAGGAAAACTACATCCTCTAAGAGCATCACACCAAAAAAAATTAACCCCATAATAATAAAGTAGATCAACCACCATAGCATGGAAAGATAAAATAGGAGGAAACAAGACCGTTCAAAGGAGAAACCAAAAGAAAAAGAGGGAAAACTTACCTTGGATCACCGCAGATCGAACACAGGAATCCAAGGATCAACCCATTTTGAAAGGGATTCAGAACACGCTAAGAAAAACCTATGGATGCCTAGAGTTGGGATAGAATTACATTTTTTCTCATCAAACCAAGGTTTTTATTATAATTATAGAAAAATATACATATATAGATTCATGGTGTGAATGGGTAATTTGTGTCATGAATGGACCATGTTTTATGACTTGATGAAAAATGTGTCACCTCAATCCAATAAACCTGGATAAATTAACTTCATGAAATTCATGTTCAATTCATTATTTTTTTATGAAATATTATTTGATGTAGATCCTCCACCCTTTCATGTCATGAACCAATGGTTCACATATTAAATGACACCCTACAAATTTCCCTTCTCGGGCTACAAATTCATATTTAGTCCAGGAACCGAATTCTCACATCATGAACTTCTCTAACTTCCAGATTACAGCTCCAAAACTTTATTGATAATATTCTTGGAATACTACAAGTAACATAGGCTTCAGAAACATAAAAAGGTATTGTATAGAAGGATCTAAGACCATACTTAAGATACCTCGGAAACAATTCTCATCTTCAAGAATTTAAAACCAAACTCAGAGAGAAAGGAAGTAAAAAAAGATAATTTGAATAGACACCTCATAAGATACCTCTCAAGAATCTCACCATAATAAGAGATCAACCACCTCACTTAGAGAAACAAGGTGAAAAAAATGCAATAGTAACAACAATATCCTAAATAATCTCCTAAGGGGGATACCTCTCAAACATGGGCAAGGCCACAAACAAGGAATAAAGTAAGGGGAAACCAACTCATATTCTAGATAAATATAAACAACCACAGAACACTAATATAAAATAAGAGATAAAAATTAAAATTATCAATATATTGGTATTGTATATACATTTCCTGTTATTAAGTACTCTCCTCCATGCCACCATGTCAGCAAAGGAAATAAACCAAAGAAATATCACGCTCGAGAAGCACCTTATCCTGGAGGTACTAGAACTTCATAGGATTCTCCTTTAAGGTCACCTTATCATCCACATTAAACTCACACCAATAAATGATTTGATATTCTTTAGGAAGATAATTTTGAATTTGTGACACATGGAAGAAATCATATATGTATCTCATATGTTATGGAAGTGATATCAAATATTAAATAGATCCCATAAGAGAAAACACCTTGAAAGTCCCAAAAAACAAAGGGGGAAGATTAATCACACATCCAAGCCTTCACTGTCCATGATAAGGGGTCACATTTAGAAACACATGATATACAACATTAAACTCCATTGGTCTCTTAATTTCATCAGAATGGGACTTCTGACGATCCTACGCTACCTTCATCATTTCATGATTCTCATGAACAATCATTGTCATTATCTACACGAGTTTTAGCCCAAGAATTGATGAATCCCAAATCATACTCCATCATAAAAGATAATGTAAATGTCATTCATAAAAACATTTTAATGATTTGATATCAATGGTGTAGTGAAAAAAATTTTGTAAGAAAGCTCGAACAAAGGCTAGAGCTTGATCCACAAACCTCGAAAATCAAGGACACAAGTGTGAAACATGTCTTAAAGAGTCTAGAGATTCTGTTCTATCTAACTATCCATCTTTATATGAAAATAAGTTCTAAGACATAATAAGATCCAAAATAATGCTAAAGATCTCTCCTCACCCTAAAGGTAAAATGAGTATCATGATTAGAGATGATCATCCTAGGGACTTCATGAAGTCTCTCCACCTTCTCTAGGTACATCCTCAACAAAAAAATCCACTTATCTTAACTCCTTGATTACTAAAAAGTGGGCTATTTTCATTAAATGATCCACTATCACCCATATAGAATCAAATACTCCCTAATCTTGAAGTAAACTAGTGATTTCATCCAATGAAATTTCCTCCCATTTCCATTAAGAAATATCAAATGACTGGAGAAAACCACCAGGAACATGGTGCTCAGATTTCACCCTCTGGAAGACTAAACAATTAGACATAGACTCAGCAAATGGACTCTCCAACCCAGGTCACCAAAACAAACCTCTTAGGTCTAGGTAGATATTGTTAACACCAGGATGTACCATTAAGGGTGAGTTATATAATCCATGGAGAACCACCTCATTCATTATAAAATAAATGAAAATCCTCCCCTAGAATAACACCTGGTGTTGTTTATCCTCAGACCAACTATCAAGAACCTCACCACTGAAAACTCAATATCTCCAGACCTCCACCTAAAAATCCCCTAGGTGATCACCTACTGAACAAAAGAATAATACAATTTCATCTAAAAAATAAAACATTCCCCAATAACCTTTCCTATATCAATATGCATTGCTAATAACTCTTCCATTACTCTTTACTAATATCCAAATTCACACACAATATCACTAGGTGACTACCTTATTAGCATATCAACTACAACATTACCCTTTCTTAGTTTATATGAAATATAAAAGTGATAATAATTTAATAATTAAATACATTTTCAATTTCCTAAGTTTAGGTATTTCTAGTAGAAGACATACCTCAAAATTTTATAATATATAAAAACAACAAAACACTTTCTGATGAGGTAATGTTACCACAACATCAAGGAAAACATTACTTCCAAATCAATATCATGGGTGGAATAGTTATGATCTTGGGGACATAACTTCAGATATTTATAAGAAATAAATGATCTATGGTGCATCAAAAAATATCCAAAACCAAGATGAAAATCATTATATAAAATCTTGAATTGAACTCCCTCTTTTGTTAAATGAATAACTAGAGCACTAATTAACTTCTCCTTAATGTACTCAAAATATTCCTAACACTAATAATTCTTCAATAATGCATGATCCTTTATGGTAAATAATGTTAGAAGAGTCAAAACCCAATAGAAATAAATTAATAACCTATTATAATATTCCATAAGACCAAGGAAACTCCACACCTCTGTAACTATCTTGCGGGCTTCCCCAAAAATGATTTCCTTGATCTTTAAAGGATTTGTAACTACACCATGTTGGTACATGACATGTACCATGAAAAAAACATCATAATATAAGAACAAACAATTATAAATCTTATGAATAGATTCTGATGGTGAAAAAATTCCATAATATCATATATATTCTTTGTATTCTCCTCCTCATATGTGGATCTCACCAAATGTAATTTATAAAACCCACCATAAACCAATCTAGGAACTATCTGAAAACTGTGTTCATCAAACCCATGAAAAATTCTAGAGAGTTCATCACACCAAATGGAATTGAAACAAACTTGTAATGTCCATAATGACATCAGAAATTTATATTTTGGAATATCATCATCTTTTAATTGGATTTGATGATGTCCCAAATAAAGATAGATATTTGAGAAACAACTAGCTTCTTTCATCCAATTGAATAAATCAACAATCCATAGAAGTGGATATTGGTTCTTCACTTTCACCTAGTTCAAGTAACTATAATTGATATAGAGATGTAAAATACCAGCGAACTTCTTCAAAAATAGAATTAAAGCTTCCTAATGTGATGCACATGACTAAAAAACCTCACTACAAAAGATCAACAATATGTACCTACATCTCTCACAGATTATAAAGAAAAATCTTATATGGATACATTGATATTAAGGAATCACCTGGTTATATCTGTATTCCAAACTTTATCTCACATTAAGGGGGTAATGATACAACCTTATCAGGGAATACATTAGGTTACTCTTGCAAAAACCTACAAAAAACCATTGATTGAACCTCCGATGAACTCAGCATCAACTTATACATCAAGAAAGAAAAGTACATTACATGCTTATAACCCATCCAAGGGTTATGAACACTATAGAATACTGTAGGATCTCTATAAACATCATATAATATAATCTATCTCCTGAATAAATACAAAATATCTTGTGCTAAATACAATTATTCCATGTTGAGGATGATATTGTATGTTTATATCTATAAATTTGGGAAATCTCCCCAAGAGAGATTCTACCTGATCACTATCCCATAGTCTCTACAAACTTCATAAAGATACGCTTGACCTATAATTGGATTAGGAAATTCTAATGGAAATAGAAGTCTCTCTATCTCAAGTACTAAATTACGGACTAGGGAAGATCATATGAAGTATTTTGTGGCTCTTAAATAAAAAAAAATCATTCACATAAGAAGAAAACAGTAAAAGAGTATCTCAAATGATGTCTACATCGCCTATAACTAGCAACTCCAAAGAATGTAGCTGACCATGACCTACTACATGGAATCTTATAACCTGGTGGAGACCACCACCATACTCATTATCTACTCTTAGAGGATGAGAAGCATCTCAGGGATATCCTCTATAAGAAATCGGATCTTCCTTTCCAGTATGTTTTTCCTTTTCTGGTCATTTTTGAGAAAAAGAGGAAATTCTAGAAATTTTCTAAGTACACGATGTGTACTTTATGAGTACACACCATGTACTTCTTTGCAGTAGGAGGCCGTGTACTGGCCATGTATTATCCACACACTTGACCGTGTGGGAGTGACTTAGAGGTTGCTTAAAGCGGAGTACAGAAATGGTGAGTACATGTCATGTACTTCAAAAGTACATTCCATGTACTTTATTTTTTTCATTAAATGCATTAGGATCACGTCTAATCGCCATAACTTTCTTCTTTTAGGTCACGTTTGACCGAGAACTCCATACGGCTACAGATCTTCGATGAACCCCCAAGCATGCATCCGTCCTCTGAATCGAACACCATAAGTTGCGTTGGAATTGCATCGGTGAGTTCTCTATTCTCCTTGATCCTCGTTTCATTATTCCTGTTCTTTCTCAAGTTATCATAGGTTGAACATTTTGGAAGTTTTTTTAGATCTTCGGCATTTCTAGGGTGAATCAAGCTTCGAGGTTCACATATATCGATCTCCTAACGCTAAGGTAGGTGGTTTGTGCCTTTCCGTTCAAAGTCTTTCAGTATTATGTTCAAATTCCACCAATACCCTTAAACATGGTATTGTGTGTTTATTGTTTTACCCCTGTAGTTTTCCTACCATGCTTATAGGAATGTGTCGAGGTTAATTGGATATGAGTAGGGTGTTTTTCCATGCTTGGATGTATTTTTCCCACACATGTTCTGTTTACGACCGTTTGGTCCTGCTTAGCCTTAGGCTGCCTTGCCTGTTTTCCATGTCTATTGTTATAGGATGGAGAGTTTGTATTCTGACATGCTTGATATGTTGTAGAATATTTATCCAAGTAGTTCTGTAGGTTTACTTTTTCCATACTGCATTGTTATACTCGTTGACCTACATAGGACCGTGAGAACCTGGTGTAGTAGGCTATAAGGGGAATTGACCAAGTGAGCTTCCTCAGAGAGTCCTTGAGCACTTTAGAATATAAGGGGGATTGACTAAGTGATCTTCCTCAGAGATTCTTTGAGCACTTTAGACTATAAGTGGAATTGACCATGCGAGCTTCCTCTGAGAGTCTTTGTTTTACTCTAAATTACCTTGATTACTTTAGACTATAAGGGGAATTGATGGTGATTGCTTACTCATAGAGTCTATGAATGACCTGGGCTATAAGGGGAATTGACCAAGTGAGCTTCCTCAGAGAGTCCTTGACCTTGGGGTTATGAAAATAATTGATTGTGAGTGCTTCCTTAGAGAATTCCTAACTACCTTAGATTATAAGGGGAATTGACTGTGAGTGCTTCCTCAGAGAGTCTTTATATACTAAACCTCAGGTTTTAGGCCAAGTGTACTTCCCAGAGGGTGGCTTGTACTTATTAGGTAGGACCATAGGGGATGGCTGAGAGTACTTCTCAGAGGGCTACCTGTTTGTGCTTATTTGTTTGAGTAGTTGTTGCTTGATGTTGAAACTATGGATTGTTTACTATTGAGTACATTCCTGCTTACTACTTTCTGTACTTTACCTGCCATATATTCACTGACTGTTAGGCACAAATCTTTGGGTGGCTACCTACTGGGATTTAGTCTCAAACCCTATTTGGGTTATGCTTTTGGGCCCAAACAGAATATATTTTTGCATTTATATATAAGGGACCAAGCTTAGACTTGCAATGCTGAGGATTTGTTTATCTTTTTATTTTGAACCTTGGATTAGTATTGTTTGTATTTCCAGCATTGTGACTTGTTTGGATGCTTTCCTATATGTATGTATCATACATCATTTTATATATATGTGTGTTCTCTAGTTTTTTATTATTCCAATCTTCCACTGTTACTATTGTTGTATATTTACTGCTTCTTCTATTGTCTCTATTTTTTTACTTCTGTTGTGTACCTGCCAATGAGGGCACAGTTTCCCCACTATCTCACCCAAGGCCCTCACTACTAGTCGTAAGCCTCTGGAATTCGGGGAAATGTGTTTGAGGCCATGTGACCAAACGGGTATGGGGTGCCTCTGGGTGGCTTCTGGAACCGGGATGTTACACAGTGGTATTAGAGGAATTCTTTTCTCTTGAATTATTATTAGCAGCCTATAGGTAGGGATAGGACGGAATTGGTACTTGGTATTAAGTTGTTCCTGGGAGTAGCTAACCTATGTACAGGGAAAATCCAATCTACCCCGTTTAATTATAATTTTTATGGTTTTGCAATTATTACAGTTGATTTGATTTCACCTGGATTGTTTCACATGATTTGTGTTGTTATTGTTGATGTTATTGAGGTTCTATTTGTATCACAACCTGATTAGATGAGGGTATTCCATCTCATGAATCATATAAGAACTTGTTATAGATCACATGTCATGTATTATTTCCATGCCATTTAGGGTGAATTAGTGATTGCATGTTGTAGTGATATATGTTGTGCTAGATATGCATGTTGTTGTAATATATTCCTTAATAAAAAATAAATGTTGTTTGATAGGGTATTTTTTGTGTAATTTTTGTCTAAGTTAATGACAAACTTTGGTTTTTGAGGTGTTATGGGCCCTTATGGACCAAAATTTGGGAGATCATTGACTTTTTTATCTTGTTATAACGTGTTTAAGATTCCAAGCTTTGATTCGCAGGGAGTATGGGCCCTCACGGATCGAAATTTGGCACTTTAAATATTTTTTTTAGTGTTTTTGTAGGTTATGGAGTATTTTCTGAGGCTTACTATCCAGAAAAACCCAGAATACATGTCGTGTAGTTTTGACTACATGCCATGTGTTCTTCTGTTCGGGAAGAAACAGTTTTTCTTAAGTACACATCATGTACCGTATGTATAGACCGTGTAGTCTCTAACCATGTCATAATCTATGTGGGTAGAGACACGGGATAGGTATTTTCTTATAGGAACATGCCATGTACCAGTTGAACACACCGTGTCGTCTGACCTAGGTACCTGGCTATGTCACGAACAACATGAGTCGGTGTTATCCCTTCTCGTACATGTCGTATCTGCCTAGAACATGTCGTGTAGTGTCAGCCGTGTAGTCGGACATGTAACCAACAACATGGGTTGGTGTTATCCTTCCACATACACATCGTGTCCACATTGAACACACCGTGTAGTCTAAGTCATGTTTTAGGTCGTGTCACTAACAACACGGTCCAGGTGAAGCTTGTATAGTACACATCGTGTCTACCTTGCACATGCTATATAGTCTTGTCTTAGGAGAGCCGTGTATCTTAACTGTGTAGAAGGAATCGAGTAGGGGAAGAGGATTCAAGTACATGTTGTGTGTTAGGAGAACACGCCATGTGTTTGGGGTGTTACACGACCAGTTTAGGCAGGAGTACACGCCCATGAAAATGACTTGAGGGAACACACCGTGTAGTAATTGTACACACCATGTAGTCATGTTTTTAAAAACATGAATGTTTTCTTTCTCATGTTCCCTTATCACAATTCTTGTTTTCTGTCCTTGATAATCTTTATATAAGTTGTGCATTTGACCATGAAAATTCATGCCACCAAGACGTCCTCTGGTTGTACTCCAGTTTCCAGACGGTGATCAGACACTGGACATAGTTAATCAGGGACTCCCAGCGGATGCTCTAGTCATGCCATCCTTGGCACCAGCCATTTTACCTTACATAGGAGCGAATGCACAGTTCAGGGAGGTATTTTTGAGGATGATGAAGACCTTACAATGAGCATCACCTACGGCCCCGTCGATGGCAGATTTGACGCGGGTGTTTCAACAGCAGCATCCTCCCACTTTTTCATGGGATAGAGTACCTCAGGATGCAGAGTCATGGATAGAAGCCACGCTGACAATCTTTGAGAATCTGGAGATACCTCCAAAGAAGAGGGTGAAGGTCGCTACTTACATGCTTTGAGACTCCGCCAGGAGGTGTTGGAATGTGATCTCACAGGCGGGACGCCAGCATAATATGTCTTGGGATGAGTTTCAGAGAATATTTTATGATTAGTTCTATCCAGAGACCTTGAGGGATGATCGATAACAAGAGTTCATGATCCTGGAGCAGGGTACTCTTTCAGTTATGGAGTATTCCTCTCGCTTCACTGAGCTACATCATTTCACACCTATTTTAGGTGGTGATGAGTTGTTCCTTTCATAGAAGTTTGAGGATAGTTTGAGGCACGACATCTGATCTCAGGTGAACCTCTTCAGGATGACTTCGATATCTTCTATCATCAATCAGTCACTGATCACAGAGTAAAATCTGTGGGATTCTGGAGTTGTGAGACAGGGCGGTTCCGCATCCAGAGTTCGTACTCCACTAGCTGATAGCAGGAAGCACCACAGGGAGATTTCACTAGTAGATCAAAGTAGGAGAGATGCATCTTCTGGTATCCAGGTGGTGTGCTACCAGTGCGGTCGTAGTGGGAATATGAGGCTGCATTGTCCGAGAGACCCAGTGGAGTGCCGATCATGCGGCAAGATGGGTCATATTTAGCACTTCTATCATATCTTCTCACCAGTAGCTAGTGATAGCGGTTCTTCTATGAATCCTCATTTAAGAGAATCACTGCCAGTTCCTCATCAATTAGGGAACTAGAGTTCTTCTGGCCGTTCAAGTCAAGGTGGAGGTCATGGTTGGGGTAGCCAGTCACCCAGTTTTCAGTAATAGTAGGGTGGATCAGCTCAGAGTGGTCAGGCAGGGTCATAGGGTCTTGGTGCAGGCCAGACTTTTACAGTGGAGTAGACCCAACAGGAGTAGGATCCTATACCTTCTACAGTTCGAGGTATGATCTTAGTAGCCTTAGTTGTTTTTTCTAATCTTTTCGATATAAGGGCTTCCCATAGCTTTATATATATTTCTATTATGGAGAGCCTTGGGCTCTACATCCTTTCATCTGCTGATATCTTGACACTAGACACTCTGTTGGGGACTAGAATGGCGAGTGTACGTCTGTGTAAGGACTAACCTCTAGAGGTTTGTGGGTATCACTTTTTATGGGACCTCTATGTCCTATAGATAATAGGTTGTGATGTCATTCTCGGAATGGACTGGCTAGTTCTCTTCCAGGCATTCATCAACTGTTATCACCGTAGGGTGATTTTCACATCACCAGAGAGCATATCATTTCTTCATAAGGGCGAGTGGGATGTCCAGGCGAGCAGAGCAGGTCCAGGGAATCATGGGTTAAGAGGAGTTATATCCCAAATTTCTACTTTATATCTGGATGATCAGGGGACTTCTCAGTTAGACTTTCCTCCAGTGGTGGATCATTACAGGGACGTATTTCCAGAGGACTTTTTAGGTTTTCCTTTGGATCATGAGATAGACTTTTCTATTGATCTTGTGATAAGGGAAACACCAGTGTCCATTCCTATTTATAGGATGGATACACTAGAGTTGAAGGAGCTCAAGAAACAGTTGGAGGAGTTGCAGGAAAAGGGTTTCATCTAACCCAGTACTTCTTCTTGGGGTTCACCTATCCTATTTGCGAAGAAGGTAGACAGCACCCTTAGGATTTGTGTGGACTATCTAAAGTTGAACCAGTTGATGGTGAAGAACCAATATCCCTTTCTGAGGATTGATGATCTCTTTGATCAGCTTCGAGGAGCTCGAGTGTTCTCAGAGATTGACTTGAGGTTCGGTTATCATCAGTTGTGCGTTAGACCATCTGATATACCTCTCATAGCCTTTGAGAGCAGGTATGGTCTATATGAATATATGTCTATGTCGTTCCATCTCACAAACACACCTACAGTTTTCATGGTACTAATGAATCGAGTGTTCCATACATACTTGTATTCCTTCGTTGTTGTTTTTGTGGACGATATATTGGTGTACTTTTATACTCGACACGACCATGCTACCCATATTGAGATCGTTTTGAGTGCACTAAGAGAGCATCAGCTATATGCTAAGCTCTCAAAATGCCACTTTTAGATGGATTAGATTCACTTCTTGGGTCATGTTATCTTAGAGACAGGAGTATCAGTAGTCCCAGAGAAAGTGAGAGTAGTAGTTTCTTAGGAGAAGCTGAAGAATGTCTTTGAGGTACAAGGTTTTCTGGGGCTGTTTGGATACTACAGATGCTTCATACAAGAATTTTCATGCTTAGAAGCACCACTGAAGAGCCTGAATAAGAAGGGTACGAAGTTCTTATGGTCAGATTCTTGCGAGTCATCCTTTTAAGAGCTGAAGGGGAGGTTGACTTCAGCACTGATACTAGTCTTTCCAAAGTCGGGCAAGATCTATACTGTTTACTATGATGCTTTAGGTATCGGGTTGGGATCTGTGCTTATGCAGGGAGATGGAGTCATTACATACAGGTCTCGGCAGTTGAGGCCACATGAGAGGAATTACCTGATGCACGATCTGCAGTTGGCAGTTGTTGTTCATGCCCTACATTGTTGGAGACATTATCTTCTGGGAAATAATTTTTTGTTTTTCACGGACCACAAAGGTCTCAAGTACATCTTCACTCAGCATGATCTGAATTTGAAGCAGTGAAGGTGGGTTGAGTATCTTCGGTCCTTTGACTTTGATCTTTCCTAAACACCTGGGAAATGAAACGTAGTGGCTGATGCGCTGAGAAGGAGGACTCAGATACAGGAATTTCAGGAGGCCAGCAGTGATTGGCAGCTTATGGATCTTTTCTCTGAAATGCATTTGGAGGTGCATGAAATATAAGGGTAGACTTTTATATCTTCTGTAGTTGTTACCTCTACTCTTCTTGATCGAGTTCGAATGCGGAAGCTATTAGATTATGAAGTCCTAGTCCTAAGGGAGATTGTGTCAGTAGAGAACTCTATTCCTGGATGGACCATAGGCGAGGATGAGATCTTTTGTTTCTAGGGGCTCATATGGGTGCCAGTAGACATACACGAGGATCTGATGTGGGACTTTCATTCCTCAGTTTGGGTAATTCATCCTGGCGTCACTAAGATGTAACATGATCTACACCATCAGTATTCATGGCCAGGTATAAAGAGGGATGTTGCTGGTTTCATCATGAGGTGTTCCACTTGTCAGCAGGTGAAGGCGGAGAATCAGCATCCAAAAGAGATTTTATAGCAATTACCCATTCCCGAGTGGAAATGGAATGATTTCACGATGGATTTTGTGACCAGGTTACTGAGGTCGCCTCGAGGGAGTGATGCAGTTTGGGTTGTCATTAACAGACTCATGAAGGTCCCTCACTTATTTCCAATCAAGGAGACCTTCAGTGTTGATGAGATAGTATAGTTGTACATCCGTGATATTTTATGTATATATAGAGTTCCACACTCCATTTTTCGGATAGGGATTCTTGTTTTACTTCTCAGGTCTGGTATGGGCTTTAGAAGGTTTTGGGTACACATGTAATTTTGAGTACAGCTTACCATCCCTAGACAGATTTCCAGTCTGAGCGTACGATTCAGGTACTTGAGGACATGCTCCAAACATGCATTCTTGATTTTGGAGGTTCTTGGGAGATGCATATACCTCTTGTAGAGTTTGCCTGAAACAATAGTTTTCAATAAACTATTTAGATGGAACCTTATGAGGCTTTCTACGGTAGGCCATACTAATCACCCTTATGTTGGCTAGAGGCAGGAGAGGTAGCTTTACTAGGACCTTGTCTTGTCCAGGAGACCCCAGAGTAGATAGAGATGATTCAGAAGAGGATGGATACTGCACAGTCTTGAAAGAAGTCTTATGTTGATCAATAGAGATGACCTCTGGAGTTTGAGGTTGGGGATCAAGTTTTCCTACGTGTCACACCAAGGTTGGGACACAAGAGGATTCAGAGAAAGGGTAAGCTTACGCCGAGGTACATCGGGGTGTTTGAGGTGTTTGAGAGAGTTGGGCCGGTTGCCTATCGGTTGTAGTTACCTCATAGGTACCAATCTATGCATGACTTTTTTCACGTCTCTCAGCTCCGCTGTTACTTTTCATACCAATCTCATGTCTTTCAACCTAAGAAGGTTGAGCTCGAAGTGGATTCGTCGTTTGAGGAGAATCATATCTGGATTGTAGATCATAGTAAAAAGGTTCTTTTTGGTTGGTCTATTCCTCTGGTATGAGTGCTATGGCAGCACGGGTGAGTACAGGACGAGACTTGGGAGAGGGAGGCCGATGTACGAGCACAGTGGCTGGAACTATTTGGGTTTTATTGTTCTACGCCATGCTAGGGACATTTGAGAATGAATTTCTTTAAGTGGGTAAGTTTGTAATTACTCGTATCTTCTTTCAGGAATGTTTTTCCTTTTCTGGTCATTTTTGAGAAAAAGAGGAAATTCTAGAAATTGTCTAAGTACGCGTCGTGTACTTTATAAGTACATGCTGAGTAATTATTTTTTACAGGAGGCCATGTGCTAGCTATGTATTATCCACACACACAATCATGTGGGAGTGACTTGGAGGCCTCTTAAATAAGATTACGGAAATGGAGAGTACATTTAGTGTACTTAAAAAGTACACACCGTGTACTTTATTTTTTTCATTAAACGCACCAGGGTAGCATCTAATTTCCAGAACTCTCTTTTTTTAGGTCTCATTCGACTGAGAGCTCTGTACGGCTGTAGATCTTAGACAAACCCCTGAGCATGCATCCGTCCTCCAAATAAAACACCTTTGGTTGCGTTGGAATCGCATCAGTGAGTTATCTCTTCTCTTTGAGCCCTGTTTCATGATTCCTCTACTTTCTCAAGTTATCGTATGTTAAAAAATTTGGACGTTTTTGTAGATATTTGGAATTATAGGGTGAATCAAGCTTCGAGGTTCACATATATCGATCTCCTAACACCAAGGTAAGTGTTTTGTTCCTTTCTGTTCAAAGTCTTTGATTATTATGTGCAAATTCCACCAATACCCTTGAACGGGGTATTGTGTATTTACTGTTTTACCACTGTTGTTTGCCTACCATGCTTGTATGCCTATGTATAGGTTAATTGGATATGAGTAGGGTTTTTTTCCATGCTTGGATGTATTTTTCCCACACATGTTCTATTTACGACTATTTGATCATGCTTAGCCTTTGTCTTCCTTGCCTATTTTCCATGTCTGTTGTTGTAGGATGGAGAGTTTGTATTCAGAAATGCTTGATATGTTGTAGACTATTTATCCAAGTAGTTCTATAGGTTTAATTTGTCCATACTGAATTTCTATGCTCATTGACCTACATAGGACTGTGAGAACATGGTGTTGTAGGCTATAAGAGGAATTGACCAAGTGATCTTCCTCAGAGAGTCTTTGATCACTTTAGACTATAAGGGAAATTGACCATGGGATCTTCCTCAGAGAGTCTTTGTTTTACTATGAATTACCTTGACTACTTTAGAATATAAGGGGAATTTATGGTGAGTGCTTCCTTAGAGATTCTATGAACGACCTGGTCTATATGGGGAATTGACTGAGTGAGCTTCCTCATAGAGTCCTTTACCTTAGGGATATAAGGATAATTAACTGTGAGTGCTTCCTCAGAGAGTTCATGACTACCTTAGACTATAAGGGGAATTGACAGTGAGTGCTTCCTCAGAGAGTCTTTATATACTAAGCCTCAGGGGTTAGGCCGACTGTACTTCCTGGAGGGTTTCTTGTACTTGTTAGGTAGGACCAGAGGGGATGGTTGAGAGTACTTCTCAGAGGTTTACCTATTTGTGCTTATCTATTTGATTAGTTTCTTCTTGATGTTGAAACTATGGATTGTTTACTATTGAGTACTTTCCTTCTTACTGCTTTCTGTACTTTACCTTCCATATATTCACTGACTGTTAGGCACAGATCTTTGGGTGGTTTCCTACCGATATTTAGTATCACACCCTTTTTGGGTCATGCTTTTGGGCCCAAACAGATTATATTTTTTCAGGTATAGATAAGTGAAACCACCCTTCTACTTTAATTACTTGACTAGTTGTGGAGTTGGAGAGCATAGGACCATGCTTAGGCTTGTGATGTTGAGGATTTGTTTATCTTTTTCTTTTATACCTTGGCTTAGTACTGTTTGTATTTCTAGAACTGTGA
Source organism: Viscum album (assembly GCA_963277665.1). NCBI lineage: Eukaryota > Viridiplantae > Streptophyta > Magnoliopsida > Santalales > Viscaceae > Viscum > Viscum album. The sequence goes on from OY728146.1 coordinate 1,792,944,410, forward strand.
CTTATTTGGATGCTTTTCTAAACATATGTATCATGAATCATTTTATATATATGTCTGTGCTCCAGTTGTTTATTATTCTAGACTTCTATTGCTACTGTTTTTGGATATTTACTACATCTGTTATTTTATGTATTTGTTTACTTCCACTTTGTACTCTTCCAATGAGGGCATAGTTTCCCCACTATCACACCCAAGGCCCTCGCTACTAGTCGGCAGCCATTGGCATTCGGGGAAATGCGCTTGAGGCCATGTGACCAACCGGGTACAGGGCGCATCTGGGTGGCTTCCAGAATCGGGATGTTGCATCCTCTACCTTCCTTATCTCCTCTTTTCTGGTCTAAATATGGAGAACCCCATTGTAGATACCTCATATGAAACTACCTTAATGAAGGAACTTGAATTAGAACACCTATTGTATGATACATGCTCAAAAGGGTTAGGCACTCTTTCTATTGATGACTTCATAATCCACATTAAAAACATGTTTATGGTCCCTTATTAAGGCCCTAAGATCTTCCACCCCTGGAGAAATGAGATAATAAGGGTTGGGACTTACCCCCGACTTTCCAAAATCCCTACTTTCTAAGAAACTGGGAAACCCAAACTATATATTTGATATACAAGGAATTTTTAAGACTCCTATCATGAATATTTAGTTTTATATAGTTTCATCTTAATGATCTCTTCTCTTCTAAGAACCTCGAGATATGTCAACCTCATAAATGTGGTGAACTTTCACTGGATCTCTAGATAAAAATAATTCTTTAAATTAATTGAAATGGCTTCCTTGTCTATAAAAAATTTTGAATAATATTGGATAAGGGTTATAAAATGGATCCCAAACTCCCACATATAAGACCTACCCTATAGAAGGGTAAGCGGATCCTGGCGTCTAGAAACCTTCACAGTTGAAGAAAAAACACTTATAGAAACTGGTCCCAAAACTTCTTTCATGAGACAATTGACTCCTTATCATCCATGAGGAATAAGAACCACCATTTTCTCACTGCTCTATAAAGTGTCATCACTACCAATGAAACCTAGTTCTTCTTAAGAACACGGTTCGAACTAAAGGTTATCTCCACCTACTCCAACCATTCCTCTATCACTGAGTCTGAAATAGAGCCCCCATTTCTTTGTAGAATCTAGTTCTGAAACTCTTAGAGTGTCCTCCTTCAAGTGTCACTATCATCAACCTTAACTCTATGGAATTTTTCTAACACATCTTACTAAAAATATTCAATGTGAACCTGATGAGGATGTCTCCTTGGAGACAAACATGCAAAAAAAATATTAGGGACCCCTAAACCTAGAATATAAAATATTTAATATTTATTTAACTAATTATTTAAGGTTAAACCAATTCCCAAGGTCTACCCATTTCAAACACAGGAGAAAGAATAATGATGGAAAATATTTTCCTAAGTCTCTACCTATAACGACCTAAACTTTTATAAATAAAATTCCATTTTTTATTGAGTTAATTTCCTTATTATGGTTATAAAAAACATATGCACTTATTTGGATTTATTAAATACTATCAAATTTAAAATACAATTAATAATCATATCTATTGATAATATATTCATAAAAACATGATCATATGATTAGTATAAATATAATTTTCTGATAAATCCAATTGAAACCGACAAAAGAAGCAATGGCCTCAACCAGGAGGATTGTACACTATAAATCCCATTTATCAGAGCTTACAAGGGATATAGTATCATTGGAATTTTCCCCTGAACAAGACCAATATGAGATCTAACAACTAATCATAATAAAAACCATTTATGAGATAAGTTCAAACTTTTTGAGATCACAGACCAAACCATATAAACCAAACCACCCTCAGAAAATATCACTATTGTGCACCTTACCCTTAGGGAGTTTTCTAGTGAAATAAAAGGATATGTATAAATAACCTAATAATATGAATATGTATATTGTATTTTCAATAAAATAATGGTTATATTTACTTCTTATTATTGTTACTTTATAAATGATTTCAATTTTGATATGATAAAACAAAAATGGTATTTTTAGGGAATATGCAATTTCAATGAAGTCATTTATTTTGATGAATTAATATATTTTTTAAATAAATAATATTTTAATAAAATATCATTATGAAATAATGATTATTAAATATAAATGATAATATAAAATTTAATGATATCAAATATAATTTTTATAAGGACTTGAAAACTATTATTGTCAAAAAAACTCATCATTTCTTAATAAATGTTGATTCCATTTTAAAAGTAAAAACTAAAATATTTAGAAAATTATTTTAAAAAAATAAATATTATTTTTGGAATCAATATGTTGAAATTATCCAACAGCAAATTTTTCATAATTTTTTGAGGCAGTCGAATTTTTCGATAAAAATTAAATATGGTATAAATATATGGTCTGTATTATGAAAACATAATGACCAAAAAGTGATGTAATAAAGGATATAAATGTATACAAAATCAAATATATAGGTTTTTATATTTTTTTTAAAAAAATAAATAAGTATAGACTATAAATTTTTGGAAAAATATATTAGAAAGGCGGCATCACTGATGCCGCATTTCAGCAAAAAAAATTATTTTAAATAAACATTTATATATTTAAAAATATATATGTTTATATATTTATATATATATATATATATATATTGTGATTATTTTATTTTGTTTTGAATTATGTCCATTAATATTTGAGAAAGAAAATATTGTGTTTTTAAGCAATAAATTATGTGACATGTAAATTATATTTTACTTATTATATTTTTTTATTTTGTTTATTTTTAATTATGTTTTTTATGTTGAGTCACTATTTCAAAATTCATTTATATTTTATTTATAATTTATAAGTTATAATCTTTCAAATTGACCTACAAGAAACATAATAATGTTTGAATTCGGTGGATTTGAAAGTCTATAAATAACAAAGTAGAAATAAAATCTAAATTAAATATGACACACCTACTGAAAATATAAAAAAAAATCAAAATAAAAATAATTTTAGAAAAACAATTAATGAAGATTAATTTTAGTAGAAAAATATTTTTTTTTAAACGATTACAATTGTATTTATAATATTTGTATAAATTACTTTGATTTTTAATTATTTACAATATTTATGAAATATTTTTTATTTTCAAAAACTTTTTAGATTCTGGGGATATGTTTTAAGTTTTATTTTGATTGTTTTTATAGTTTATATTTTATAAGATTTTAAAGTTACCTGCTTGAAATTTAATTATTTTTCCAATATTTCAAGTAGTCGACTTTGAAAGCTTGTAAAATATAAATTGTAACTAAAATATAAATTCAAATTGAAACAGTGTATAAACTTGTAAAAATGGTTGATAGTAAAAATAATTTAATCATTTTAATAAAATGAAAATCATATAGATGATATAATACATTTTTGTTTCAAATCATTCATGTTAATAGAAAACATATACATGAATGACTACGGTCACTCTCTATGGTGAGGTATCATCCCACAATATGGTGTCTGAATGGGATGTTTTTATCAAGATCACCAACCTTTATGCTGGTGTGGAGTATGATGACCTAGAGAGGGATGATCCTAGGATATTATAATATCAACTATCAGATGCTATACCTATATCTCGATGGTAGGAGGTTTCAACAGGATTTCTTCATGCACACCTGATCCTTATCCCACTTGGTGAGTAGAAAGACCTACCATCATCACCTGGGGGAACCATATTGCCTATGAAGGCTTAGGAATAAAAGGTAAAGACCTGGGAAATTACCCCTTATGGAAGCTCAAATGAGCTGTATCCAGATCAAACTATGGATATCCAAAAAACACTAATGGATCTCATGCCTCTAGATGTGCATCCCCAATCAGTTGAGCCTGGACTGCTAGAGAGCCAACATCTGCCTATGGAACAGGTGAGGCCTCAAGTATAGCATGACATGGACTACGTTTTCATTGTCATGGTTCCTCTACATTATCAGTTATTATATGAGGTTCCCGATTAGGAACGTCCACTCCCTAGGCAAGAACATAATCTACCTAGGGTGGATGATCTAAGATTCTATTGTAAATCACACGATAAGCTGGCATTGTCCCCTATATTGTAGAATAGATGACTACCATGCTATAAACCTCCTCCTCCTCTGGATCAGACATTAGGATAATCCATTGTAGTCGATTATGCTGTAAAGTGATTCAAGATGAATTAAAAAAATATTACAATAAACAAAATAATGAAATTTATTGACTTCCCACATCCTGAATCCCTCTTTCGTTTATAGTAACATAAATTATAGACTTCAGTATATACCATGGATCATACTATAGATTCTCTCATAGATGGAATCACATTGTACGCACACCCTCAATATAAAATGATGATCATCTGTCCCATAGTTCGAGATACTTGGCATGTCATTGGCGCAAGTTGACTTCATGTCTCCCTGTCAGCTTCACAAAATGATGTGTTGGTGACTATCTCAGTGGAAATGGGATACGCTGAACATAGACAAATTGGTGAATGGCTCTATCAGGCTGTTTCCACTCAATAATATGAAAGTGAATGAGAGTCACTAAAACCATCGCATCCTAAAGTCCAACAGTGCAGTATATGGTAAATTTTTCTAATAAATCCCATAAAATAATCCATGTAATCTGAAATGACATATGAGATTTTTAAAAAATGTTACTAAAAACAAAAAATGATGATAATATGAAATTGGTTAGTCAAGGAAAGATTTTATATAATTATTTTGGTGGGTGTTAGACTATCCCACATGAGACGGTATGCACCTAAATTGTGTCTCGAAGTATTGATGAAGTGGTGTGACTTAATCTAATTGTAAAATAAAACATTAAAAGTGATAAATAATAAGAAATTAAATTCAATAACTTCTAATAGAAACAAAAAACAATAGAGATTAGTGATCATACTAGCGTCCATGTATATCATCATGTAGAACATCAATATGTAGCTCCAGACCAGCAGAAATAGGGGAGAGGGTAGGGATATACCCCCATGCCCACATCTTATGAAGAATGATGCATCCCTTGAGATCAATTTGATTAGAGTGGCATGTTGTGTATAAGGATCTATATGTGTATTACAAGCATGTCGATCCCCATTTGTATCTCCCGACCTAATCAAAATCCTCTAGTAGTCTTAGATACATCATGTGTACATTCATACCTAAGTGATCAGCGCACAATGTCCCTCCAATTATTTATAAGATATATTCACTGGAATGATGCATAACAGTATGCTCATCAGTGTCATCAGGTAACTGTGCAATGTGCATCACAAGAAACCTCATAGATATTTACCCGCCATCAGTAGCAACATCATCATCAAAAATGTCAATGCCTAGTAATCTCTGTACAAGATTAGTCCAATCTCCATAGGTGGGCCCGATAACTGCATCCCCCTGGATTGGAATATCAATTAGGACTGCCACATCCTCAAGGGTGATGGTCATCTCCACTTCAGGTAACTAGAGTGTATGTGTATTTGGCCTCCATATCTTAGTGGGGGAAGTAATTAGGTGATGATAAATGAATTTAAAATCTGATATCGCAATTCTATAAAATCCGTCATGGAATAGGTATTGTATAATGGTGGTTGGAGGTGGAAGGTGATGATAACGGTATTCTCTATGCACCATTATCCATAAAACCTCATGGCCTACTATCATGTCGTGTTAAACATACCTATACCACTTAGTGAGAAACATAATATCAACCATATTAATATAAAAAAATTTAATAAGTCTTAAGTGTAAAATTTAAATATAACGTTATGGTCAGCATAATGTTATGACTGGTAGAATTTAATATATGACATGTATATTTCCATTTTTTAATGGATTATTTATTACCAAAAGAAAAGTACATGTATTCAGGTTTATAAAATAATATATCTAAAGTATTTTTAGATATTTTTTAACTTAGGAAAGGGTGCTTTATAAGATACAGTCTTATATATTTATATATATAAACATTTTTTCTTCATAATATAAATGTTTATTAAAAAATAATTCATAGAATGATTTTTAAAGTGAGGTAAAAAAAGATAAAACCTCAAATAAATTTATTTATCCATGATAACATGACAATTATGATCATATAATGAAAAATGGAAAATAACAAACCCATTAAATAACACATTAATTCTTTACAATAGATAAGAAAATTTTGAAAATAAGCTGGATTTTACATCACTTCTGAATTCAGTCTCATATCATCCTAACTATATTCTGTTGAAAAATTTCAAGGTATTTCTTATCTATTTTAAAGCATTAATTTTTTATTTAATGGGATTATTCGTGTCCATTTCACTTTATATGATCATAATTTTCAATTTATCATTGATAAATAAATTGATTTTTTTTATTCTTTTTACCTGACCTTCCAAATAATTATGTGACTTATTTTCTAATAAAATTTTATATAATAGAGAAAAAATGATATATATATATATATAACCATATCTTACAAAACATCATTTTCTATATAAAAACATATCTAAAACCACTTTAGAAATATGATTTGTGAAACTTGAAGACATGCCTTTTTCTTTTGATAAGAAATAATTTATTAAACAATGTAAATAGACATTTCTTGTCTTACATTCTACCAGTAATAATATGGTTTGGTCCATAACATTATATTTATATTTTATACTTAACAATCATTTCATTTTTTACATGAAGATGGAGGATACTATGCTACTCACATGAAAGTATAGGCATGTTTCGTGGGACGTGATAGTGGGTCGTGAGGTTCGATGGATAAGGGTGAGTTGAGCACACCATTATCTCCACCATCCACCTCTATCTTCCATTATACCATTCCAACACCGTGTTGGATTTATGGAATTATGGTATCAGATTTTACTTTCATTGATCATCACCTACTTGCTACCCACACCGAGAGATGGAGACCAGAGACACACACATTACACTTTCCTGAGGAAGAGTTGACCATCACCCTTGAGGATGTGGTAGTCCTACTTAGTCTTCCTATCTAGGGGATGCATTTATAGAACCCAACCATATAGATTGGCCTCATCTTGTACAGGTATTGTTAGGTGTTAAAATTTTTATCTGATGATGCTGCTACTAATGGAGGTTCATTATCTATGAGGTGCCTTGATATTCACATTGCACGGTTACTCGATGACATTAATGAGAAGACTTTCATGTGTCATGCCTGTGAATATATCTTACAGATAATTAAAGGGACATTTATCACTCATTTATTCATGTACACATGATGTATCTGGGCCTACTAAAAAAAATTGATCATGTCAAAACATATAGCTAGGGATCAACATGCTTGAAATACACATATAGAGCCTTATGCACAACATGCTTCACTGATCACAGTGATCTCGGGGGATGCATCATCCTTATTCAGATGTGGATATGGAAGCATATCCCTCCTCTCTCCCCTATTATTGTTATCCCAGAACTACATATATATTTTTTTTGTGACGCTCTATGTGGATGCTAGTATGATCACTCAGCTGTATTGGTTTCTATTGCTAACATGATTAATTGAATATAATTTCTTACTATTTATCACTTTAAATGTTTTATTTTATAGGCTAAGTTAGGAACAGCACTTCATCAGTGCTCCGAGACAAAATTTGGGTGCATACCTTCTCATGTTGGAATGTCTAATACCCATTGAAGTGAGTATATACAATCTTTCATTAACTAACCAATTTCATAATATCATCATTTTGGGTTTTTAGTAAAAAAACTTGTTTAGAAAATCTCACACAACATTTCAGATTACATGGATATCATACTAGGATTTATTAGACCATTTTCCCATATACTACACTGCTAGACTTTAGGATGTGATAGTTGTAGTGGCTATTATTCACTTTCATATTATTGAGTGACACCATCTAGATAGAGTCATTTTCCAGTTTTTCTATGTTCAAAGTATCCCATTTCCATTGAGATAGTCATTTTCACTTCATTTTATGAAGCTGATATAGAGTAAGGATGTCGACTGGCACCAAAGAAATTATGAGTATTTTGACCTCTGGGATAGAGGAGCATAGTTTCATATTGAGGGTGTGCATACAATGTGATTCCATCTTTTAGATCATCTTGACTACAATCCATGGTATATAATGAATTCTATATTATATCTTACTACACGTAGTAGAGGGATTTAGGATATGGTAAGTCAATAAATTTACATTAGTTTGTTTATTGTACTACTTTTTAATTCATTTTGAATATCTTTACAGCATAATAAACTATAACAGATTATCCACATGTTTGATTAGAAGGAGGAGAAGGTTGCTATCCTAGCAGCAATCCATTATACATCATAGGGGACAATGCTAGATTATTGTCCAACTCATGATAGTATATTCTATTGTACACCCCAAGGAGATAACGTTCCTTCCCAAGGAGTGGACATTCCTACTCAAGAACCTCCTCTAGCATCTTCTAATGTCGAGGTGCCACAAAGACAATGACATAGACTGCGTCATACTAAACTTGAGGCCCCACCTATCCCATAGGCATAGGTTGGCCCTCTAGAAGTCCATCCTCATCTTATTAGGGATGTGAATCAGGAGGCATGGGATCCATTCGTGTTATCAGGATATCCATAGTTTTCTCTAGATACATCTCAACTATACTTCTATCAGGGATCATTTCTCATGCCTCCACCTTTAGTGCTCAAGCCTTCTCGGGCTGTATGGTTCCCCCGGGTAATGATGGAAGGTCCTTCTATTTACCTAGTGGGATAAGGAACAGGTGTGCATGATGACATCTAGTTAACACCTCCTCTCATTGAGACATAGGCACAACATCCAATGTTTGAGGTTCTAGTGCCCGAGGGTTATCCCTCTCCAGGTCATCATACTCCACCCCATTATAGAGGTTGGCGATCTCGATATGGGTGTCCCATTCACACACCATATTGTGGGATGGGACCTCACCATAGAGAGTGATTTTACTCTTTCATGTATATATTTTCTGTTGACTTTATATTTTTCAAACAAAAATGTATTATATCCTCTATATGATTTTATATCTATTAAAATGATGAAATTCTTTTTACTTTCAACCACTTTTACATGTTTATCTAATGTTTCAATTTTCATTTATATTTTAGTTATAGTTTATATTTTATAAGATTTCAAAGTCGACTACTTAAAACATTGGAAAACTTATTAAATTTCAAGTAGGTAACTTTAAAATTTTATAAAATATAAAATACAAAAACATTCTAAATAAAAATTAAAACATATTATAATAATCTAAATTTTTTTTGAAAATTAAAATAATTTCATAAATATAGAAAATAACTGGAAATCAAAGGAATATAAAAAACATTATATATAAAATTATAATGGTTTAAAACAGCAATATATTGTGCCACTAAAATTACTTTTCATTAATTGTTTTTATGAAATGATTTTTATTTTGAATTATTTTTTATATTTTCTATAAGTGTTTCATATTTCATTTATATTTTATATATACTTTATTATCTATATACATTCAAAGCCACAAACTTCAAACGTTATTATGTTTCATGTAGGTGACTTTAAAATAATATAACTTATAAAATGTAAATACAATCTAAAGGAAATTTGATAAAGTGGCTCAACATATAAAAAAATAAAAAAATATAATAAATAAAAGATAACTTACATGTCATATAATTTATTTCTTAAAAACATAATATTTTCCTTCTCAAATACTAATGGACTTAATTCTAAACAAAATAAAACAAATACAATATATATATCAAAATATACAAACATATATATTTTTAAACATACAAAAATGTATATTTAAAATAAGTTTATTTATGAAATGAGGAATCACCAATACCACCTTTCATTTTAACCAAAAGGAGGCAACGAAGATATAACTGTTATGATATATTTTTCAAAAAAAACTATAAGCTAGACTTATTTTTAAAAAAATTATTAAAAAACTGACCAAATCTATGTTTCCCCTTTAAAATATTGTTATTTTGATGTTATTTGACTAATTATATAAATCCTTTACAAATCCTCTAAAACCTATATTATATTTTAAGGTTTTAAAATCATTTCTCTAATAACATGTCTCAATTCCACATCACCAAGGTTAATAATTTAAGGAGGTCATACCTTGAACTTATGAAATAATTAAAACCACTCCAATTTGGTAGAAACCATGGTAAAACCCATTGAAAATTTTGTGTTTTTTATTAATTTATAGAGTCCAAAACCAAAGTTTGGGAAATAATAAATAACCCCCCACCACCCACCTATTTTACTATATAAACCCACCCAATATCTCATCTATATTGACTAAAAAAACCTTGGATAATGTTCTTAATCTGATCTACACTCTCTAGAGTCCTCCAAAGCTATCAAGAATCTCTTTACAAGCTTTTGGAATCACCCTCTCAAGGTAAAGGACCACTCACTATTCTTTTCCATTCAATAACCTTATTTGTAATTATCTTTTCAATCTCATTTGGAAAATTTCTTATGAATTTATAAATATCCATATACTATCCAATTTATTTCCTAAAAATGATAGGCCATTTGTACCATATCATTATATTATTTACTTAATCCATTACAATCTCGAAATTTAGTAAGGGATCCTCTCCTTATCCTATTTATTCAAGAATATTCTTAATTTTATGCATTTTATTTCCAATTCCTAATGTTTGGATATGTTTTTCCACATCCCACTTACTTTTAATTTTATTTCCAAATGATTAAAGACTCATTTTATCGCATTAAACTATTTTATTAACCTTTATGTAATATCATTATGCTGGAAAAATTTCATTGTGGTTTTTCCATGAAAACCCTTTGTGTTGTGAATACCGTCACTATTTCCACTCAAAGGTATTCAACTAGACATACATATACATATTTTATTGGTTAATTCCATGTATATGATCTTTACTCCTTGATCATGGAATTAAATGTGATGAAATATGTTATTATGTTATATGATCTTTGTGGAACACTTATGCATGTACATGGTATGATTATGATGGACACACCCAAATAGATCTCCAATGAATTGGGTAATATTATAGTATCATGAGACGCCATGTATGGTATGGGGAGGTTATTATAAGCACATTATATTATGATGTCTTGGTGTTAAACCTTAACTTATATTTATGATATCATTTTTAAGGTTGTCATCATGTTTCCATGTTTTCTTTATTCTATCATGATATACCATGCATCATTGTTAATATTTATAATTATCACCCATTTTGTGTCCCATTGAAATGTATATTGTATCACATGTAATATTTTCTTCATGTTATGACCTGTTTATTCCCTTACTAGTCTTTATAGCTAACCCATTTCTAATATATTTCATCAAGTTATCCCATGCAGTTTTAAGTACGATGGAATATTATAACTATGTTAAGGAAGTTTTCAATAATGCTAATGTACCCCATGTTTTAAGTAGTTATATAATGTACCTAACTATCCAAAGAAACTCAACTTCTTGGTCTTCTAGGTTGTATTATGTGTATTCTTATATAGTAAATCATGAATTAATGTGTAATAAATACAAGGGTTGTTATAGTTACTATCATAGGAAAGTTTAGTTATTTTTTAGGATTATTATAAGGAAACTATAGAGAAAGATTTAGGGATAATAATAAACATAATAAGACATACCAAAAATTTAGTAAAGTATAGAGTAAGTGGTTTCCAAGAAAATACATCCCCATTTGGATACTACAAATGGATGTGGCTCTGGAAAAGATGTACCTAGGGGTAAAACCCAAAAACACCACATTTATCTAGACTCGATCAGGAACTGGTGCATGAAAATGTGTATTTCTACACACCTCTTTTGACACTCCTCGAGGTTATGATTTAGTAAATTTACAAGCACGTTATAAAACATTATTATGGGAAAAAATTCTATAGAATTTTATGTTAGGAAATATATCATGAATAACATAGTTTGAAGCCTATAAATTTATAAGTGATGGAATAAATGTCCTATATAAATTATCCCTTTAATGTTAATGGATTCCCAATTTTGTGTTTAATAGTTTGGATATTATCATCCCTAAGTCTATTATGGATGAAGTAAATGGTTAGAACTAGAATCATCAATTAAAATATAGGGTTATTTTATATAGTTCTACAAATTATTTCATATCATACAAGTTTGGAAGAACTATTCAAACACCACAACAAATAATGGATGCATAGTTGTCAGTGAAAATGGAAAAATGTAGAAATTATTTCATCCCAAGTATATCACTCCTCATCTATCAAAATTTGTGGGATAAACTTCCCAATAAATTTTTTGATACTCTCTTTTGTGGAATTTGATGTAATTATGGGTAGTTATCAAATTTCTTTATCTAGATCCAACATAAATTGTCACGAGAAGGAAGTAAATATCTGTATTTAAAATTTTCCTATGATTTTTTACAAGTTCAAGGAGGATGATGATTATTATTTAGCACCAACATCTAAATCATGGATATTATTTCCCTACGAGCAAGCATATATAGCTCAAATTATTGATTCGAATGAAAATATCATTCTTTAAGACATGACCCTTATAAGGGAATATGTTAATTATTTTCTCAAATAATTTTTTGTACTTCCTCCAAGCTGATAGGTTAAATATTCAATCGAACTTATACTTGGGGATTGTGATCATATAGATATTCACTATTCATTTTCACCCATTACATCACTATGTTAAATTGATTTTATATCACAAATTAAAATTTTAATTACAAATTTCACTTTATTTTTTATTCAATTATTTTGTTTTAATCACTATTAAAAAGGTAATTTCAAATTTTTGAATGATTTCATTGTATGTGGAGATGATTTGGAGGGACCAGGATGAAGTTGAAGAAAAATGGGCAAAAATGTGCAAGATTCCAAGAACAGTGGTGGACTCAAACAGACACTACAACTGATCTGGGTATTAAATTTGGATAAACTTTATTGAGATGATCTGAAATTCATTGGGATAAAACTATTATAAATACACCAAATTCCAATTCATTGATTAAAGGTACTAACCGAACTGACCTTTCCAAGACACTGAATCTACATGAAGTCAAAAGTGGTGTGTTGTGTTTCATCCATATCTCAAGTTATCGACCTAAAAATGATGCCAAATTTTTAAGGGTGATATTAAAGATGTGTGAAAAAAATTTATTTTTTAAAAAATTAATATAATACTATCTAGATTTTAAACACTATTTTACAAGTAGTTTTAAGAATTATGTGTGCCCAAAACCACCTTCCACTTTGACTGTAAAATGGAACCTTGGAAAACCCATTTTTAAGTTCAAACTAGGAGTAAATATATACCATTTTAGAGTCCAAAAGTATTACTCTCCTCATACAAGAAGTTTTGGAGGCACCTATCCTCATAGGGGGGATCAAGGATGATGGTGAAGTTTTACTCGAGCCTCCTCCTCCTCTAGATGGAGAGATAAACAGTGGATGGCCATTTTGAGGGAGCTACACACACTTGGGAGGGAGTTATAGTACTTTTTATTCAATTGGTTTTATTTAATTTCTATCTTAAATAATTTAATTATATTTTATTTTAATATGATTCTCCTTTCAATTCATTTATTTGGTATTATTAAGTGAAACACGTTTTATCTCAACACCGATTGGGTTGAGATTTCAATTGGTAATCTTGGGTTGCTCCAATTAGATAACACAAGTATCCTATTTATCTCACCCATAAATTATATTTTAGTATTATTTAAAATCCCTAAATATATTCTTTATGTCCAAAACTTTATAGCATGATTTTTGTGTCAAGGGGTCGTTCTTTGCACATTGTTTTGAGGGGAAAGTGGGAACTGAGATCATGACAACCCTCAACCAAAGAATTCCATTAAACCATGTGAAATTTTCAGAACAATGAACTATCCAAGATGTATAATGAACTTAAAATTACCTCATTCTCTCATAATTGTTCAAACTCCACCTTCCCTTTTCAACTATTAAACTCTTTAAATTGTGTTATTTTCTTAAAACTGTTTTCAAAACCAACCCCCCCCCCAGTACTTTTTATTTAAAATACACTCTAGACCTATCAACACTCCTTGAGAGATGACCTATGGTCAGACCTATACTATAAAATAATATTTAAATCATAATAAATTTGATGTTTCATGAGAACACATTCAAATTTTGGCACCATTACTAGGTAGCGCTTTAGTTTTTAGTGTGTTTTTTATAATATTTTTGTAAATTTTGTGAATATTTATTTGTTTTATATTCTAATTTTACATATATATTTTCATCCTGATTTATTTCTTGTTTAGGTTATGTAAATTATTCATTATACTTCAGATGATTTACCACCTTTCGAACCTGAATGAGAAACAATCTTAAATCAGCGACACTGAGACATATCGAAGAACCCTTTTAAGGAGGACACACAAAACATTGAAACTATTCTTGATCCTTCTTATTCTTATGAAATCCACATTAAAACTGAAATAAAATTGCATAATATGGCTAAAAATAAATGAAAATTAAAATAACTAACCTCACATGATGTAAAGATATATCTTTTATACATTAGAATGCGAGGAGAGGTACCTAATTTTGAACAAAAATCTGGTTTAATTAACTTATTACTAAGATTCCATGGACACATGGGAGAAGATATACATAAGAACTTAAAATAATTTCATACTTTTTTTTCTAAATTAAAACCTACAAATTTGGATGAAGAACATGTAAATATTATGGAATTACCTTTATCATTAGAATACACTACAAGAGATAGGATTTACTATGTTAATTCACCAATTAATGGTTGGGAGGACATGAAATTCCTTTTTCTTGAAAAATACTTCCCAGATTATAGAACCACAATAATAAGAAAATAAATATGTGGGATAGGATAATATCTATGGGTAACACTTCATGAATACTGGGAAATATTTAAAATGAATTGTTCAAGTTTCCCACACCACAAAATAAGTGATCAAATTTTAATGCAATATTTTTATGAAGGTTTAATTCCTACTGATCATAACATGGTTGATGCTACTACAGGTGGTGTACTAGTTGATAAGACCCCAATATTTATAAGAACCTTAATTAAGAACATTCTTCAAAACATAAATCAATTTGGTTCAAGGTTCAATGTACCCATTCGAGGTGTCCATGTGGTGAAGAGTATTGAATTCAAGAAGAAGGTGGACATGAAGTTTGAAGAAGTAAGTACCTTTATTTGACAACTTACTCTTTCCCAAGGTAAATCTCAATATCCTCATTCCTTCAATTGTGGTATATTTTCTTCCAACACACATTATTCTGACCAAAAACATCAATTGAGAGAAACATATGAGAGTTGTGGGGAAATATTTACAAGTCGCCCATATAACCAATTCTTTAGAAAATAACCTTACTATCTGTCTAACTCGGGGTGGAAATATAACCAAGCCTATAGGGAAGGGGGTATTCAAACCAACCTCAACAACCATGGAACCAACTAGGATAGAGTATTCAACCACCACCACCCATAAATCCTCAACCCACACAAAGGCCTTTCCAAAAATCTTCTCCAAAAGTCAATCCTAGCCTAGAAGACATGATGAAACAAATGGATAAAAATAATATTCAATTACAATAAACCACCCAAGCATACATACAATACCTAAAAACCTAATTAGTCTAACTTTATAACTTCATGGGGGAAATCCAAAGTCATGGGTTGGGTAAACTACCCTCTCAACCACTAGTCTACCCTAGGGATAACGGAAATGTCAATTCCATCACCCTCGGGAGTGGAACACAACTTAAAATCCCAATGAACTCTATTTTAAATTCATCACTTCCTAAGGAAACCACCATCCCAAGCACTAAAAATGGTCCAAATAATAAAAAACCTTGTCCTATGAGAAGCCCTAAAAAAAGAGAGTTTCATTTGATAAACCACTAAGATAAACCATTCCTATTCTATTTTCACAAAGGGACACCCAAAAAAGGAAACAAAAATAAACTTAACATGATAAATAAATCTTGGAAAATTTAAAAAAGTATATATTAACATCCCCTTGATTGATTACGTGAATAAAATTTCGAGGTAGGCTATGTTCTTTAAATATATGTGTACACATATAAGGAGAGTTTTTGTTGATGAAAATGTGATATTGAGGATAAACATCTCAAATTTGATAGATCCATCACTTCCCACAAAATGTAATGATTTGAAAACATTCTTGATTACATACACCATTCATGAGTATTCTTTTTCTAATGTTATACTTGATTTGGGTACCTTTATAAATGTGATTAATAACTCAATTTTCTCCTCATTTCTGGTTGGGGAACTGTATCCCACTAGAGTTTTTGTTCAGCTAGAAAAATGGAATACAGTACACACTGTTGGTGTGTTAGAGGATGTTCTTAGGAGGGTGAAATTTTTAATTTTCTCTATAGACTTTTATGTTCTAAAAATGGAATATTATGTGATTAATATAAATTATTATGTTATTAATTTATTAATAACTTTTTTTCTACTCCCTTTAGTGATTTTTATTTAAAAGTTCATAATTGGTGTGAAATACCCATGTTTTAATACTAAATATAATTTTTGAGCATTATTTGAATTAATCCAATTGATTCATTTTACTATTTTAATTATAACACTCACCATAATAATCAAAATTGTATTATTCTTATTTTTTAGGGTTCCTTTTTTAATTTTCTACAAATCATTAAAATAGAGTTTCGGCAAATTCGTCCATATGAAGGGCCATATGGTCCCCACAACAAGGCCCAAAGAATTTTTGAAGAAAATGGACCAGCCATGATGATACAATTTTTGGGATCAATAAAGAAGAAAAAATTTGATAAAAAACCTAAATATATTCTTTAATATCCAAAATAAGAATGGATAAAAATTTAATTTCCCAACTCCACCAAAAAGGTTCCCAAATTATGCTTTGAAGTCCAGCTCACCATTCTATCTGGGAATTAAAATCTGCGCTCAATACTTTACTTTTCTCATGAAATAGATATAAAACAAATCTTATATTTTATAGTGTGGAATAAAATATATATAATTCCTAATTTATATGATAAATTTTACATATTTTAGGGAATATTCCTATTCAAAAACCCATCCACATTTCTCCCTTTGAAAAGGCTTAGATAGAATTGGATAGATTAAAATTGTTTATTCAAACCACCATAACTTTGGATCTTTATCTCCAATTCCCCAAAATTTTTAGGATAGGATTTAAACATTAATATATACAAATTTGAAGAAAAATATTTCTCCAAATTAGTCTTTACTAATTATCTAATTGTCTATCTAAGTGGATGGGAATATTTGGAAAGAAAACAGTCCACTACCTTGGGCTATAAATACATCCCCCTTCTGTACTTGCAAGATATTATCATTTTATATGAAAGGAGGATATTTTGGAACAACCAATAATATGAAAAAGCCTTTATAAGATCTTCCATACTCAATTTTCTACTTGATATAACGTTCCTCCATGCTTCTTTTTATTTACTTTTGCATTCTTATTTGTTTGTAATATCATAAGTGTTTGTGTTTGTAATTATATTTTAATGAATGTTCCTTTATCATTATCTCTTATTATCATCCACCCTATATTTTTTAATATTAATGTTCTTAAAGTTTTTTAAATAAATTTGAAAATTTCTCCCTAATTTTTCTTTCTCATTCAATCGAAATTCCATTTTTAACTCTCTTCACCATTCGTGTGTGTTTTTGGTGCACTACTCTTTTCTTATCCGGTTCTTTTCATTTTATTTTAACTCATTACCATAAAAATATTAAACTAAATTAATAACCATCTCAATGTTTGCATAAATATACTATTGGTTTGAGTCATCATTTTGGAATATTAAGTGATTGAGGTATTTTTCTCGTCGATTATTCTTTAGGTTGATATTTTATGTATTGAACTTAAAATGTAATGGATTAATGAGATGATTTATTTATTATATAGATTTAATGGATTATTAGAACCATAAATATACTAACATAAATAATTTATGATTTATATTATAACCCTAAGTTTAGTTAAGGCTTGGACTAAAGCCTCGACACTTGGGAATTCAAATCAAAATCATCATGTGAAGTGGGTTTTAATTTAATGCAATATAAAGCAAAACTTGAGGATATAAAAATCTTAAAATACCAAATAATAAACACACCCCAATATTTATAAAATTTTTAAATAAAAAAAAATCCATTAATCAATTTAATTAATCTCTTAAAACAACCCCCTCCCCATTAAAAATACAAAAAAACAATCTTCTATTAAAAAGTACCATCTTTGAGGATTCGGCCCAAGTTTTGTTATACATATTAGCAAAGAATCAGGCGCTTGAATAGTCAATAGGTGAAAATCATCCATGATTAAAATGAAATTTCTTATGGGGATGGTGCTTTAAGCAGATGGTAGATTTAATTTTTTGTAAAAAAACAAATAAAATTAAAAAAAAACTAAAAAATTTTCTAAAAAACAAATATAAAAACTCACCTTCTCATAAAAATCATAAATAGAAAAAAAAATCACAAATAAAAACCCACCTTCATTATCCTTCAAAACTTATCTAAATACCCCATAGCCTCCCAAACAATCCCTCATATTTTCTTACCCAGAAATTGATTGAACTCATTTCAAACTTAAAAGGAACATTAGAGATAATCAAATCACCCAAGACCCATTCATTTACCATTAGGTTATTCTAGAAGTGGCCAATCCTAGGGAAAAACCATTAAAGAACTCACTTACCCTAATATAAACTACCAACCCCTTGTTATTAAATATCCAAATATTGAGGCTAATTTCAAACTCAAATCAAGTTTTATTCATCTTCTACCTCATTTCCATGGGCTAGCTGGTGATAATACAGGTTTTCACCTCAAAGAGTTCCAAGTGGTATGCTCTACCATGAAGCCTCAAGGTGTTTCTGAATAACAGATCAAACTTCGAGAATTCCATTTCTCCCTATATGACTCTACCATGTCATGGCTCTACTACCTCTCTCCTAGTTCAATAACCACATGGAATGACATGAAGCGACTCTTCTTAGAGAAATTATTTTATGCTTCTCAAACTGCTTCTATCTGAAAGAAAATAAGTGGTATCCATAAATTCCCCAATTAATCACTCCATGAATACTAGGAGATATTCAAAAAAATTGGAAACCTTCCCACACCACCAAATTCCTAACCAACTCTTGATTCAAAACTTCTATGAGGGGTTATTGTCTATGGAGAGAACTCTCATTGATGCCACAAGTAGTGGGGATCTTATTGAAAAAAACCATGTAGATTCACTAGATCTAATAAGAAATATGTATTAAAAAAATGAAAATTATATTCTTGAGAACATTCTCAAGTCAAACAAGTCCTTGAAAATCAATCCATAGATCTCAATAAGATTACCAAGTGGATGAGTGAACTTACGGGTCTTTTGAGGCAACTATAGGTGGCTGACAAAGCCCCAACCTCATCTTATCCACAATATCTATTCACTAAACCTATCAAAAACTATGGAATCTATATCTTAACATCACATCCAATAGACACATTTCCACAACTTCTAGATGATCCATCTGATTCTTCTAGTCCAATAGATCTCAATGCAACATATTTTCAGAGGAACACCAACCCCCTACAATCAGGTTAGTTCATTGGAAACTCCAACCAACCCCACTCTGGTCCCTTATCTTCTACCTATAACCCAGGATTAAGGTATGTTAATCCCTTTTATCATCCCCCAGAGTTCCCTCATCAAAACCCAAAACAATTCCAATATGTTCAAGGTGTTAACAAACTTATCTTTTTGTTCCTCAACCTCAAAGGATCAATCCTCCTCTTTCTCCTCCTAGATTACACTATCCTAAAGATCCTTCCCAATTCCAAACCCAATATAAGAACTTTACCAAGAACCAAAATCAATGAAATACCAATTTGGGACAAGCCTCTTATTCTAAGAAACCATGGGAAATTGCAGTGGAAGATCTTTCTTCCTTCACCCATTCTAGCCTCAAAAACATTGAAACCCAAATTTTCCAACTTAAATCTTGCCTAAGACAACATCAATAACCAAATTCTTCTCAAATAACAGCTCAACCATTTCCCAAACATAAGGGTAATGTAAGTTAAATTACACTTAAATTAGGAAAGAAAATTTCTATACCTCATGATGAGTCCTCTACCACCCCCTTAAATATTGATCTACAGAGTAAAAAAGAAAAATAAACTATAAAAGGAACTTGAATCCACTCCCTCACCTCCTTACATTCCTCTAAATAACCCAATTTCTTTTCCTCAAGTTTTTTATAAGACAAGGAAATCATTTGAACATGATCCTGAAATTCTTGACATGTTTAGATGCATTGACATGAATAATCCCCTCTTAGATTCCATCAAACAAATTTGTAAGTATGCCAAGTTTCTTAAGGAGTTATGAATCCATAAGAGTCAACTTAGGGCCTTTGAAAATGTTTTGAATTAAGGGTACATACCCATGAAGTGAAAATATCTTTGTACCATTATAGTTCCATACCAAATAGGAAGTTCAAACTTCGATGATGCACTCATAGACCTAGGAGCCTCGATAAATTTCATGCCAAAATCTATCTTCTCTAACCATGGTCTATGTCCCTTAAATACAATGGGAGTTGTGAACCAGTTATCCAATCAAATAATTTCTAGTCCTGAGGTAATAATCGAGGATGTCCTTATCCCCATTAATGATCTTATATTCCCAACTGACTTATATTCCCTTGACATGAAAGGTGAGACGACCTATTCTCGATCTCCCTTAATTCTAGGAATACCATTCCTCTTGACTACTAGAACTAATATTTATGTCCATGCGGACATCTTATACATGGAATTTGGTGACAAACTGGTCATTTCAACATTTTTTAATCCACGTGATACCCATCTGGGGATCAATCTTCATTCCCAGTAAATGATTCTATTGATACTTTCGAGAGTCAATTGAAACACATTCCATTATGTTCATCATGTTCAAATGATATAAGAGATTGTAAAATTTTCACCATGATTAACCATGTTATAAATGGGGATGTTGATGTGACCCTTTTATTCATAAACTCCATCAATCTAAAATATCTTGCAAACTCTTTATAATCCCATATTAACTATGATCTCTAATGCTCCACCTTGTATATTATTAAGGAAAATGAATTAGAATCAATTGAAAGCCCTTCCTCTATTCTTGAGTTGTATAACCCAAAAATGAAAGATGAGACTGATCTGAAACCTTTTCCTTCACACATAAAATATTCATTCCTCTTCCATGATCACTCTTATCCTATCATTGTCTCTTCTACACTTACTAAAAATTGGGAGTCCATAATTGTTTAGGTGTTTGAGGAAAACAAAAAAGTACTTAGTTTGGATCCTATATAACATGCCAGGAATCAAACCTACACTTTTCATGAATCGCATCCATGTTGAGGAGTCATCCAAACTAATCAGACAACCAAAAATGGACTCAATCTACTCATCCTTGAGTTATTTAAGGAACATATCACCAAACTTCTTCAATCTGGTATTATCTACCCAATTTGTGGTAGTGGATGGGTTAGTATGATTCAAGTGTTATCGCAGAAGGGTGGGATAACTATTATCACAAATGAACATGGGGAGTTGGTCCCAAATTGAGTGAAAAAAAAATGAAATTTGTTCATCAACTACTAGAAATTGAATGTTGAAACACAAAAAATATCACTACCATCTTCTAGTCCTTGATCAAATGCTAAAAATATTATCCAGAAAGTCACATTATTGATTTATTGATGGATAAATTGGATAATCTCAAATCCCAATTTCACCTTAGGACAAAGAAAAGATTACATTCACTTTTCCCTTTGGAATATATGCATGTAGGATAATTCCTTTTGGCCTTTGTAATGCTCCTACAACATTAAAGAAGTGTATGATGAGTATCTATTCTAAATTAATTGAGCATTGCATGGATTTATTCATGGATGACTTTACCATTTATGGTGAGTCATTTGAATCCTAGTTTAATTCACTCTATATAGCCCTTAAAAAGTGTGTAAAATGTACCCTTATGCTGAATTTTGAAAAATGTCACTTCATGATTAAAAATGGGATTATTATAGGGAAAATAGTTTCACAAGAGGGTATTGAATTCGATCCTGCAAAAATTGAAGTGATCTAATCACTTCATGAACCCATATCTATTTGAGATATCCATTAATTCCTTGGTTATACTGGTTTATATCTATGATTCATCCATAAATTCAGTTTGATTTCCATCCCACTCACTTGTCTACTCCAAAATGATGTTGCATTCCATTTCGATGAATCTTGCAAGAGAGCCTTCATTGAACTTAAATATGTTCTTACATCTTCCCCAATAATCCAACCCCTAGCTTGATCCTTATCCTGTAAATTGATGTGTGATTCTTATGATAGGTCCATTGGGTATGTTCTTGGATAAAGAAGATAAAATATTCCTCATGTTATCTATTATGCCTCAAAACATTGTATGAAACTTAATCTCACTACATTGTGACTGAAAAGGAATTTTAGCTATGGTTTTTACCTTGGATAAATTCCAACCCTATCTATTAGGTTGCAAAAATCATCATTTTTATAGACCATTCATATTTTAAGTTCTTAATTAAGAAAAGTGATTCCAAACCAAGGATAGTAAGATGGATCTTAATCCTCCCAGAGTTTGACATATTGATTATAGATAAACCTGGAAAAGAAAACCATGTAGCTGATCACCTGAGTAGAATTTCTAATTATTATCATTCTGAAATAATTGATTGTAAATTTCCAACTAAAATCATCTCATCTATCACTCCAAAGTTTCCATGGTATGCCCAAATTATAAACTACTTGGTTGCTGGTGTTTTTCCTAAAATGTTTTCAAAAGAACAAAAAGTGAAGCTGAAAATTGATTCAAAATTATAGTTTTGGGAACATAATAAATTTTGGAAAACTGGGGATAACATAGTAATTATAACATGTGTCGATGAACATGAACATTCCTCCATCTTGGAATTTTGTCACTCAATGCCTGGTGGTGGCCACTTTGGACCAAAAAGGACCTCCCTAAAGGTTATTAAGTCAATATTCTTCTATCCTTCACTCTTTAATGACTCACATGAGTTATGTAAATCATGCCCCACTTACCAAAATTTTGGCACAATTTCCAAAAGAAATGAAATTCCCCAAAATCCCATTATCTTCTATGAGATCTTTGATGTTTGGGGAATCGATTTCATGGGACAATTTCCCCCTTCCAATGGATTCTCATATATTCTTCTAGTTGTTGATTATTTTTCTAGTTTGGTTGAGGCCAAACCCACTAGAAAGGATGATTCACATACTATTAGTGAGTTCATAAAAATCCACATTTTCCATCGATTTGGAACACCACATACCTTGATAAGTATATTAGGAACTCATTTCCGTAATCGGACCCTAAAATATCTTCTAAAAAGGAATGGGGTAGTTCATGAAACATTAACACCATATCACCCCCAAAAAATGGCATCACTAAACAAGCTAATAGATAAGTGAAAAAGAGTTCTTGATTGAATTGTAAATCCCGCCAGAAAAGACTGGCCTGAAATACTTGTTGAAGCACTTTGGGCTTATCAAACTACCTATAGAATACCCATTGGGATGTCTCCATTTTAGCTAGTTTTTGGTAAAGATTTTTGTTTTGTAGCTCAAATCAAACATAATTCATTTTGGGATTTAAAAACATGTAATTTTGATTGTGAAAAATCTAGTGAATAAATATTGTAGCAGTTGACTGAATTGAAGGAGCTTTTACTTGATTCCTATGAGAATTAAAATCTATAAAAAGAAAAGGCCAAGGTAATCCATTAAAAATTCATCCTTATAAAGGTATTTCATGAAGGTGAAAAGATAATTATATTCAATTTATGATTTCATCTTCACCTAGGTAAGATTAATTATCACCGGGAAGGTCCTTTTATTATTATTAATGTTTACCCATTTGGTGTAGTGTAATTCCAAGACCCCTCTTCCAAAAGTACATTCATAGATAATGGAAATCAGTTAAAGCATCACCATGAGATTACACACATCTCAGTAACCACATCATCTTCCATTATATCCCCAACTACTACATTTGACCCACCACTGGATGGATATGGCGACCCACCAAATCCAAACTAGGGTGAACCAATTTCCAATTAACTAATCTTCGCACTATATCTCTATATATATATCTCTCTATCTCTTCTTATTATTCTTCTTAATCCCTCATTCTCATTTTTTTCACTTTCCTCATCAAACTTTTTATTTACTATTTCCCTTTTCTATGGGTCTGTCTCTATAAAAAACTAAAAAACAAAAAATATATATATATAAAGTCGTAATTACTCACAATACACTATAGAAATTTTTTCCAACCATTTTGAGGATTCAAAAGACATGTTTTCATCTCAAAAAATCATTTTCATCATAATTTTGAATAAATAATCTTGTGTCAAAACCAAAAACAAATTGAATGCTCAATTTTTTATTTGAAAAGTGATTTTTTCCCAACCGTGAGGAACAACATTAGCTTTCATGTCAAGGTCACCTATGACCATCTTTTCATTTTTTGTGTTTTTTACCCTTTATTGTGAGTCTTTATTTTTTGGTCGTTAGAGTTTAATATGCTACGTTTTTTTAAATTAATATGATAGAGTCATTTTCTAAACAATATGAGAACCACAATAGCCAAATAGCCTCCCATTGCCCTTATATTAATCATTATTTTGAAAGCCCCTTCAATCCTATAAAAAATTTTTTCTTTACTGCCAAATTACAATCCCAAAACCTTTTTCCACCCAACATCTACATCGATGTTCATTTCATAATTTTTTTAAATTTAAGTGTGGGGGGAATGGTTTTCATTTTGGGTATCCATTTATTCATTTTCAATGTTTTATCATATTCTTGAGGGAAATCATCTATTTAAGTTTGGGGTATAGGTTTTCATTTGGTGAGTTTTGGTAATGGATTTTCATTTATTTAATTTTTTACAAGTTATTGAGTAGTGTTCAAAAAAATGAAAAAAAAATAAAAAAACAGAATAAAATATGTTGTATCTTGGTCAGGACAAAAATCACTCTTCCTAAACCTTTGATATTGTTATAACTATTACAATTAGTTTCATGAGGATATAAAACATGGTTTGGGATATGAGTTTGAGATTTGTTTCAAGTTAAACTTTCAAAAATATCAAAAAAAAAAGAACACTTGTATTATATATTCTTGTGTTATGTGGAGAAGTTTTGTATCTTGTACATATTTCACCTTTTCATCCCATTAAAATTTTATCCATATCTTTTGTGTCATCCTTCACACAATAATTCCCTTGTAAATATGTGTTTCCATAACCTTACATGTCTTATTTCATATTGTGCATTAGTTTTTTCATGTCAGTGTTTTACACCTCTTTTCCTCTCTCTTAGACATTAAATTACTACAGAATCATAGCCACAGAATAACCCCTAAAATACCTCTTGATTATTTTCTACTTTAGGATAGGTAATTTAAGTTTATATCTCTTTCAGACTCTAATATTTTCACTTTTGGTTGGTGAATGAGCGAACCTCTATAAATAAATTTTTATCATATTTAGATGAGTGAGTCCTAGGTGTCCACATTTTCCATTTCTAAATTGGAGCATGAAAAATGAATTTTTTTTAGAACATTTTTTCTCTAATAATTTATAGTGGAATTAAATATGGATGAATAAAATGGTATAAACCTCCCCTAATTAGATAAAACACAATTTTAAAATTTGTTGGTGAGTGAGAATGCTTTTGTTATGTTTTTATATTTATTTCACATGAGCACATTCACAGTAATAAGTGTGGGGGGTTGATTTCATTCATTTATTCATAACTTTTTTTCAACTCCCTTTAGAAATTTTCATATAAAAGTGTGTAATTGGTGTGACATATCCATGTTTTAATACTAAATATAATTTTTTAGCATTATTTGAATCAATCCAATCGAGTTAGTTTACTATTTTAATTATAAATATCACACTAAATATCAAAATTTTATGATTCTTGTTTCATAGTATTCCTTATTTAATTTCCTACAAATCATAAAACAAGAGTTTGGCCCAAGTCGGCCATTTTAAGGGTCATATCATCCACACAAGAAGGCTAAAAGAATCTGTGAAGAAATTGGACCATCCATGGTGATACAATTTATAGACTCAATAAAAAACCCAAATTTGATAAAACACATGAATATATTCCTGAATATCCAAAATAATAATGGATAAAAATTTGAAGGACCAACTCCACAAAAAAGGGTCCCAAATTATGCTTTGAAGTCCAACCCACCATTCTGTCTTGGGATTAAAATCATCACATAATCCTTAACTTTTGTCCTGATATATAAATCAAATGGAGATAATATTTTAAATGAGAAATCCAAGATATAGGTGGCCTAATTTTTAGAATAAATGGTTCGTATTTGAAGGAATATTACTATTCAAAAAACCATTCACATTTCGGCCTTCTAACAATCCTGGAAAGAAATGGACAGATTAAAATTGTTTATTAAAACCACCATAACATTGGATCCTTAAGTTTAATGGCCATTAAATTTTTAGTTTTTACTTTAAACAATCATTTTTTAAACTTTGAAGAATAATATTTCTCCATATTCATTATTCTTAATTATCACATTGGTGAGTCAAGTGGAGGGGATGATTTGGAAATAAAACAATCCACCACCATGGGCTAAAAATACATCCCCCTCATCTCTTTATAAAAGGTTAGAATTTCAGAGAAAATAAAGATATTTTGGCATGATCAAGGCTCTTCTAAAGTCTTAGTATGATCTTATATATTCAATTTTCTACTTGAGATACCAATCCTCTATGATTCATTTGATTTACTTTCGTATTCTTCTTCGTTTGTAATCTCGTAAGTGTTTGTCTTTGTAATTCTGTTTTAATGCATTTTTATTTTTCACTATATCTTATTATCATACAACCTATGTTTTTTAATTTCAATTTTATAAAAAAAAATTAAATAAAGTTTAAAATTACCCCCTTCTTTTTCTTTCTCATTCAATAAAAAGTCCATTTTTTACTCTCTTCACCATTCGTGTGTGTGTTCAACGCACTACTCATTTCTTATCCCATTATTTTCATTTTCTTTTAACTCGACACCATAAACATATTGAAATAGATTAATAACCATATAAATGGATAATTAAATCTAATATTTTTGTGTCTCGTGATTTGGATATATTAATTGATTGAGGGTTTTTTCTCGTTGATTATTTGATAGGTTAATATTGTGTATGTTGAACTTAAAATGTCATGGATTAATTACATGTTTTGTTTAACATATGGAACCCATGAATTATTGGAACTATAAATACACTACCACAAATAATTTATGATTTTTATTATAACCCTATGTTAATTTAAGGCTTGGACTAATGCCTCAACACTTGGTAATTCCAAACAAAATCATCTTGTGCAATGGGTGTTAATTTAATGAAATATAAAGAAAAGATCAAGGATATCATAAGATTAAAATCCCAAATAATGAACTCACCCTAATCTTTAACAAATTTATTAATCAAACACCACCAAATAATCAATTTAATTAATCTCTGAAAAAAAACCTCCATTAATACAAACAAATAAAAAAAATCGACTATTAAAAAGTACAATTTCTGAGTATTCGACCCGAGTGTCGCTATACACATTAGAAGAGCACCGGACCCTTGAAAGGTTGATAGGAAACAATCATCCAAGCTTTACATGACCTAATTATATTGGGGAGAACTTTCTTGAAAACTAATAAAACCATAATTAATGTCCATAATGGTGTATAATTTATAGATTTTGGTGGTGACATTGTCCACTTCATCATCCTTGATTCCATGATAAACCCCTTAGAAGAACATTCCTCACTTTTAGTTAATTATATTGATGTAATACCTTACCCTAGAAAAACTTATTTTCATTCACTTGATTACATTTATGATTTTTCATCATTGATATACATTCTAGGAAATTAATCATGTATTGAATGTTATATTGGTATATAAAAATGCCGTACATGTTTGTTAATTGATAATTTTTTGAGCAGTGAGTATCCCATGACCATCGATAATATAGATGA
The DNA here is from genome assembly GCA_963277665.1 of Viscum album. Taxonomy (NCBI): domain Eukaryota; kingdom Viridiplantae; phylum Streptophyta; class Magnoliopsida; order Santalales; family Viscaceae; genus Viscum; species Viscum album. Next base: position 1,792,972,632 of record OY728146.1, read on the forward strand.
GCTTATAAAAGCTCATTCCTCATTTGAGGATGTTTCTATTGAGTAGTTAGATGATATTAGTGACCTCTCACTTTCAAATTCACCCTCATAAATAAAAAATTCCCCTAAATTGGAACTAAAACCACTACATAAACATTTGAAATATTCTTATCTTGAGAATTGAAAAAATATTCCTATCATCATTTCTAGTTCACTCCCTCCCGAGTATTAATTGTGACTACTTGAACTTTTGAGGGAGTATAAAATCTTGGGGATGGAAACATGCTGACATTATTAGTATTAGATCATCAATTTGAACACATCATATATTGTTAAATTATGAGTATAAACCAGTGATGTGGAAAAAAACATTGATTGAACCTAAACCTCATACATGTGTCTAAAAAGTAACAAAATTATTGATTGTTGGAATCATTTACCCCATATGTGATAGCCAATGGTTCATTACATTGTAGGTAGTTCCCAAGAAAACTGGTCATATAGTTATTAAAAATGAAAACAATGAATTGGTTCCAACCTATGTGCAGAATAGTGGGTTTTTCTGTATAGAATATCTCTTATTAAACAAAAAAACTAGGAAGGACAATTTACCATTGTCAGTCATTGACTAGATGCTTGAGATTCTATCAGGGAATTCCCACTAATGTTTCCTTAATGGGTATTATGGATACTTTCATATCCACATTACCCTCGAGGATTGGGAAAAGATGACCTTTACTTTCCCTTTTAGAACATTTTCATATAGGAGGGTTTCGTTTTGTCTGTCCAATGCTCTAGGTACTTTCCATTAATGCATGGTTAGAATTTTTTTGGATTACCTGGTGGATTACATTGAAGTGTTTATGAATAATTTCACTATATATGGTTCCTATTTTGATCAATGTTTGAGTAGTCTTAGTTCAATCCTACGTCACTGTGTTGAAAACAATCTCGTATTAAATTATGAGAAATGTCATTTCATGGTGTGATGAGGTACAGTACTTAGTAATTTCATTTTTAGGTATTGTATCCAAGTAGGTAAACCAAAAGTGGATTTTATTTCTCCCCTACCATTCCCCAAAATTGTATGGGATGTGTGGTATTTCTTAGGTCATACTGAATTTTACCGTCATTTCATTCATGACATTAGTAAGATTTCAATCCCACTTTCCTGCTTACTCCAAAAAGAAAAATAATTTGGTTTTGGTAAAGAATTTTAGGAATCATTTAATAAATTTAAATAGTGTCTCACACCACCCCTAGCAATCCAACTTCCTTGGTGGGATTTACTATTTGATCTCATGTGTGACACCTCTAACTATGAAGTTGGGGTAGTCTTATCATAGTGTGTTGATTGAATTACACATGTCATAGCCTACACCCCATGCACACTAGATCCTATCCTAGAAAAATATACCACAAATGAAAAATAATTCATTTACATTATGTATTACTTGTATAAATTCAAGTCCGGCCTTTTAGGGTCCAAAGTCATTATGTTCTCAGATCATACATCCCTCCGGTATCTCCTTAAGAAACCAGAAGCCAAACCACATCTCATTCATTGGATGCACCTACTTTAGGAATTTAATCTATAAATTAGGGATAAAAAGAAGCATATAATGTGGTTACTGACCATATTAGTAGGATCCTCCCATTCTTGGACATTGAATCATCCCCATGTATTCCCATAAATGACATGTTTCCTGATTATCAATTCTACTGAGTGAAAGTTTTAATTCCTTAGTATGATAAAATTGTAAATTATTTATAAGCATCTTTCATTCCATCAAATTTCAAAAAAAACAAAGCCAATCATCTAAAATATGAGTCTCTTCAGTAAATTTGGAATGATCCTTACCTTTGGTGCACATGTAGTGATTAAGTCATCGGGCTTTGTGTTCCTATTAGGGAGTTTTAGTCTATCCTTATAATCTACCACACTCTTGCTAATGGGGTCCACTTTGGTCCCCAATGGACGGCTCTCAAGGTCCTTGATTCAGGTCTATTTTGGCCAAGTCTTTTTCTGGATGCACATGATTTCTCTAAATCTTGCCCTAACTATCAAAGGATAGGTAATGTATCAAAAAGAAATGAAATTCCACAATAGCTCCTCTTTCATGACATTTTTGATGTTTTAGGCATTGAACTTATGGGTCCATTTCCCAATTCCTTTGGAAACTTGTACATTCTTCTGGTACTTGATTACATCTCAAAATGGGTAGAGGAACGAGATACAATAATAGATGAATCCAAGATAGTTGTGGAATTTTTTAGAAACCAAATTTTCTATATGTATGGATTACCTTGGTTCATCATTAGTGATAAGGGTTCTAATTTCTACAACCAAACAATGCAATCACTTTTACATCAGTATGGGTTCAGGCATTGAGTATCTACAGAATATCACCCACAAACCAATGGTCAATATGAGGTGTCTAATATAGAGGTAAAACCAATTCTTGAAAAAAATAGTTCAACCTAATAGAAAAGTTTAGAGTCTTAGAAGAGATGATTCATTATGGTATTATCATACTCCATTTAAAACTCCCATTAGAATGTCACCCTATTAGATTTTGTTTGGAAATATTTTTCACATCCCTATTTAGATAGAGCACTGGGCCAATGATGCCATTAAACAATGCAATTCTAATATTTTCAGTGCATGTTCTCAAAGGAAGATACAAATTAAGTAGTTTCAAAAAATGTGTAGATATTAATATGAGAACTCTTGGATTTATAAGATGTGAACCAAGGCTACCCACAACCATATCATCATTAATTATCAATTTCACATTGGGAAGAAGGTCCTTCTATAAAATTCAAGGATGAAGTTGCATCCAGGTAAGCTTCATTCCCATTGGTTTGGTCTATACATTGTTACTAATGTTTATCCATTTGGTGTTGTTCAGGTTACAAATAAAGAAACAAAAAAACCTTCACTATTAGTGGACAGTGGCTTAATCACTTTCATGAAGCCCTTTTGAATTCCCTGATGGAGGAACTCTAAGTTCAAGAATAAACCTATAAATGACACCCATCAAGTTTTATCTTTCCTTCCCACATTCTCTTTTATTTTAGTGAGTACACTGAATTCTTTAGGTGTGTGGAGGATTGGTATATTCTTGGGTTAGTTAGGAATTTTTATCATATTTCTTCTTTTTCTCTTTTTAGCTTACTGTATATTATTATTACCTTATTCCCCTTATTTCCCCCTCACTTTTGTGCTAAAATATTAATTTTTGATAACCACTTTATCATGGAAAATTATGTCCACTTAATCATCTAAGTTATTGAAATTCATGACGAATTTTCCTATTTTATGTGGTTTTAACATTTAAAAAAATCAATGATGAAATGGGTGTTTTTTCATGAATTTAACATTGAGGTGTTCCTTTTTCTAGAAATTTCTTTTCTTGTCGATGATATAAATGATTGTATCATTTCTGAAAACTTTGGGAAGAATAGTACCCTTTATGTGAGTAATTTTTGGGAAAATTGTGTCACTAAATATATCCACACATCTTTGCACCCAACCATGAAGTGTGAATTTTTCTTACTCAATTTAAGGTAAATATAAGTTAGGTTAATATTTATTAGCTTACCAAAATGATTATTTGATGCATTCATTCCTTATCCGATATTTTTCATTACTGTACCGGATTGACATTTTTGTGTACATATTATCCAACTATTTTACACTCTAGAAAAAATAAAAATCAAAAAATAAAATAAAAAACATCAAATAAAAACACAAAAACATGGGTTTTGTCTTGGGTGGGTTAAAAACCACTCTTTCTTGACCTTTGATCTTGTTATAACTATTATAATTAGTATCGTGAGGTGATCAAACAAGGGTCGAGTGATGAGGGTGATATTTTTCCCAAGTTTATCTTAAAAAAATAATAAATGAGGGTAGTGTTGAAATGTAAAAAATATGTTGATATATAGGTCAGGAGCTTATGGTTTGACTTTTTGGAATTCTTAAGTGAGTGGGTCTTGATATTTGATTACAAAGGATGTAGGGAAGGTTTTGTGGACAAAATCATTTAAGTAGAAAAATATTAAAATAACATATATTTACTAGATATAAAGTCATAAGAATAGAATGAAAGGCTTTTCACACACACACATAGAGAATTAGTGACATGGTTATATTTTTAATTACTTGATCAGATTGGTATCATGCATTTCTTATAATTTTGTTTAGATATAATTTATGATACATCGCTGTGATTTTTTCTTTGATTGAATTGTTATCAAATATTAAATTTTAAATGTTAAATCTTTATGAAATTGGGAATATATCCATGAATAGTTTTTGGAAATATGAATTTTCCCAAGAGTGTAAATTTTTAGGTGTGGGGGTGTGATCATGTAGCGATTCACTATTCATTTTCACCCATTACATCACTATGTTAAACAGATTTTGTATCACAAATTACAAATTTAATAAAAAAATTCACTTCATTTTTTATTCAATTATTTTTTTTAATCACTATTAAAAATGTTAATTTCACTTTTTTTAAGGATTTCATTATAGGTGGAGGTGATTTTGAGGGCCCAAGATGAAGTTGAAAAAAAATGGGCCAGATGTGTAAGATTCCAAGAACACTAGTAGAATCAATGAGAAAATGTATATGATAAATGCATTAAATTAGGCTGAACTTTTTTATATGATCTAAAATTCATTATTCCACAACTCTTATGAAGACATAAAAGCCCAATTCATCCATTAAAGGTCCAAAACACTGAATTTTCATGAAGTCAAAAATGGTGTTATGTGTTTCATCCATATATCGAGATTTCGACCTCCAAATGATTCCAAATTTTTATTATAGATATTCAATAGGTGGGTAAAAAGGGTTTTAGTTTTTTTAAAAGAAAGATAAGACTATATGGATTCTAAAAAAACATGGTATAATTGATTTTAAGAAATCTCTATTCCCAAAACCACCTTCTGGTTTTCCTATAAAATGACACCTTGGGCCCCCCATTTGTAAGTTCAAACCAAAAGTAAAGATCTACCATTTTCAAGTCCAAAAGGACTCCTATCCTCATCCAATAATTTTTAGAGGCCCCTATCCTCATAGGGGGTGTCAAGGATGAAGGCGAAGTTTCACCCGAGCCTCCTCCTCCTCTCGATGGCGAGCTAAACAGTGGACAATCATTTACAGAGATATACACACACTTTGGAGGGAGTTATAGAACTTTTTCTTCAACTAGTTTGGTGTAATTTGTGTTTTAAATATTTTACTTATATTTTATCTTAACATTATTATCCTATTAATTCAATTATTAGGTATAATTAAGTGAAACACTTTTTATCTCAACACCGATTAGGTTGAGATTCCAAGTAGGAATCTTGGATTGTTCTGATTGGATAGTAAAAGAATCATATTTGTCTCACACATAAATGAAATTTTAGTATTCTTTAGTATCCCTCAATCCATGATATATATCCAAACCTTAACAATAATATTTTTGTGTCAAGGGGTGGTTCTTTGCGCATCGTTTTGAGGGGAAAGGTGGGAACCGAGATCTTGACAACCCTCAACCAAAGAATTTCATTAAACCATATAAAATTTTCATAACAATGAGCTATCCAAGATGTATATTTAACTTTAAATTACCTCATTATTGCATAATTCTAAAAACTCCACATTCTCTTTTCAACTATTAAACTCTTTAAATTATGTTATTTTCTTAAAACTATTTTAAAAACCACCCTCATATTTTAGTAATTTTTATTAAAAATTCACTCTAAACCTATCAACAATCCTTGAGAGATGACCTAGGGTCTTCCCTAGACTATAAATCCATATTTCAATCATAATAAATTTTATGTTTCATGAAAACATGTTCCACTTTATCAATATCCAAGACTCTATATAGAATGGTTATTGTGGAACTTTAGGAGATGAAGAAACAACTATTGGAGAATTTAGATAAAGGGTTCATACGCCCAAGTGCTTCACGGTGGGGTCCACCAGTACAATTCATTAAGAAGAAGGATGGTTCAATGCAACTTTTCTTTGATTATCAAGATCTCAAAAAGATCTTGATAAATAATAAGTATCATCTTCCAAGGATTTATGACTCGATCGATCAGCTATGTGGATCCCAATACTTATCCAAGGTGGATTATTATTTAGGGTGTTATAAAGTAAGGGTGAAGAATGAGGATATCCCCAAGTCTAATTTCCCTAAAAGTTATGGGCACTATGAGTTCAAATAAATTATATTTGGACTCACTAAGGATCCAATAATCTTCATGGAATTGATGAATAGAGTCTTTAGAGAATACCTCGATAAACTTGTGGTAGTCTTCATAGATGTTGTTTCAATATACTTCAAAATCAAGGAGGATCATGAGGAGTATTTGAGAATTATGTTAAAGACATTAAAAAGGATAATATTTATGAAAATAAAAGAAAATGTGATTTCTAGTTAAATGAAGTCTCATTCTTGGGGAATATTATCACAAGTAATGGGATATCTGTGGACCCTTCAAAGATAGAATCAATTGAAGGTTTGTTGAGGCCAAAATCTATGATAGAAATATATAGTTTCCTTGGGTTGGCTAGGTATTATCGTTAATTTGTCAGAAATTTATCAAAATTTTCAAACCCTCTAACCAATATAACTCAGAAGTTAGTTAAGTTTTTTTGTAATAATGATTGTGAAGATATTTTCAAGGAGTTGAAAAATAGGTTTATCACTGAAATTGTACTTATACTACCCACAAGTGGGGAAATTTTTATGGTATATAGTGATGCTTCGAAGAAGGGATTGGGTTATTCTCTAACGTAGAATGAATATTTGATAGCTTATGACTCAATTTAATTGAAATTGCATGAATAAAACTACCCAATATGTGATCTGTAATTTTATACAGTAATCTTCACATTAAAAATATGGAAACATTTTCTATTTAGGTAGAAGTCTGAAATATATGTGGATAATAAGATCCTAAAGTATATATTCACATAGAAATAGATGAATATGTTCTATTGAATATTGTTAAAGATGATTAAGGACTATGAATACACAATCCACTACTATACTAGAAAATAAAATAAAGTGGTAAGTACTCTAAGTTTAAATGATTTGGTAATTTTATCATTGATAATAAATTATAAAGGTTTCATCTTCTTAGACTTGAAAAGGATGGACATGGGAATCATAAAGGAATGAAAATCAGCAATCCTTTCACAAATGATTTATCAACCATACCTTATGGAGAATATAAAGGATTCTCAAAGAGATGGTGTGGAAATTCAAAAGAATGTGGAATGTTTAAGAAAATGGAAATCCTCAGAGTTCAGAATTAATGAAGAATGGGTCATAAAATTTGGGTCACGACTATGTGTACCATAAAATATTGAGTTAAAGAATGATATGTTGGATGATACACATATCTCAACCTTATCCATCCATCTAAGGAGCACAAAGATGTATTGAGATCTCCAATGGCACTATTGGGTGGATAATATGAAGAAGAAGATTATGAAATATATATCATGGTGTCTTGTATCTCAGCATGTGAAGGTTGAAAGGAAAAAATATAAGGTGATGATGCAACCATTACCCATACCTATATGAAAATAGAAAAACATAACCATGGAATTTTTCACTGGTCTTCTAAAAATATCAAAAGGACATAATGTTATATGGGTTGTGGTGGATCATCTTAAAAAGATTTATCACTTCATTGTAATTCGAGAGAACTTCTCACTCGATTAACTTTCATGAATATACATTAGAGAAGTATTGGGGCTACATAGAATACCATTGTTGATTATATATGGTCGAGATCAAAGAATACCCTCCAAGTTATAGAAGAGTATTAAACATGTTCTAAATACTAAGTTGAACTTTAGTATGTTTTATCAAACACAAACTAATTTCCAATATGAGTGGACTATCCAGACACTTGAGGATATGTTGAGATCATTCTTGGTAGACTTTAAAGGTGGGTGGGATCAATATCTTCATCTATTTGAGATCACATATAATAATTTTTTCCAATAAATCATCCAAATGGATCCCTATGAAGCCATTTATAGAAAGAGGGTCAGAAGAACTACATGTTGGAATGAGTTTGGGGAATACAAACTACTGGGTCCTGAAATAGTCAAGTAAATGGTCAAAAATGTCATGACCATTTAGCAGCACATCAGGGATACTCAGATTCAAAAAAAGAGCTATAATAAAAATCATAAATGAGAACTAGAGTTTTAAGTTGGAGATAAGTTATTCCTTCATATATATCCATGGAATAAAGTCATGATATTTTTTAATAAGGGAAAGATTATTCCAAGATACATAGGTCCCTTTAAGATCCTTAATCACATTAGATCAGTGGCCTACTGACTAGCACTACCACCTAACCTATCACATGTACATGATGTGTTCCATGTATAAATATTGAGGAATTACATACCAAAAACCTTACATGTATTGAATACATAGGTGGTACCATTAGATAATGATCATTCAAAGGAAGAGCAGTTGGTGAAGATCTTAGATCATAGAGACAAAGTTCAATGAAATAAGATAATGCACCTAGTCAAAGTGCTATGGATAAATCAAAAGTTTGAATAAGAAACATTAAAAATTGAGTATGTGATGAATATAATTACCCTCATCTATTTTAGTGTGTGAAATGAAAATTTCAAGGGAAAATTTTCCAAGGGGGGGTATTGTAACAACCAAAACTATTATAAATAAAATCCCCTTTGTGATTGAGTAAACTTCCCTATTATGTTTATAGATAGAACATGCACTTATTTTATTTTATTATATCATATAATATTTAAAATAACTTTAAGAATCATAAAATTGATAATATATCCATTTAATAGTGATTATATGATTAGTATAAATATAGGGTTATGATAAATTCAATTATCACAGATGAAAGAAGCAATGGTCTCAACCAGCAAGATCATGCCCTATGAAGCCCATTTATCAGAGATTCAAAGGGAGATATAATCACTATGATTTTTCCTTGAACAATACTAATTTTTGATCCAACAAATAAATCATAAAAAAAATCATTTATGGGAGAAGTTCAAGCTCATTGATATCACGACCCAAACCATAAACACCAAGCCACCCCATGAGAATCTCACCATCACACACCTTACCTTTAGGGAATTTTATATTATAATAAAGGGATATGTATCAAGACACTAATAATATGAATATATATATTGTATTTTCAATAAAATAATGGTCATATTTACTTCTTATTATTGTAACTTTACAAATGATTTTGATTTTGACACGATGAAACACAAATTGTATTTTTAGGTAATATGCAATTTTAGTTAAGAAATTTATTTTGATGGATTAATAGATTTTAAAAATAAATAATATTTTAATAAAATATTATTATTAAATAATTATTATTAAATATAAATTATAATAAAAAAAATTGTGATCTCATATGTAATTTTTATAAGGGCTCGAAAACTATTATTTTCAAAAAACTGAACATTTCTCAATAAATGTTGATTATATTATAAAAGTGAAAATTAAAATATTTTGAAAACAATTTTGATAAAATAAATATTATTTTTTGAATAATAACATCAAAATAATCCAATAGTGAATTATTAATAATCTTCTGAGATAGTCGAATTTTTTGGTAAAATTAAATATGGTATAAATATACAATGTGTATTATGATATCATAATGACCCAAAAGTGTTGTGATAAATGATATAAATGTTATCCAAGACTTAATATTTGTTTCCAATTTAAAATAATTTGACTTTTGGGTTATTTTATTAATTTTATAAAGCATTTACGAATCCTCCAAAACCTATATTATATTTTAAGGTTCTAAAATCATTTATTTAAGACCATGACTTTATTTTACATCACCAAGGGTAATATTTTAATGATTTAAGCCCTTGGAATTATAAAATAATCAAAAATAGTACCATTTTTTAGAAACCATATGCAAAAACCATGGTAATGTTTGTGGTTTTTATTACTTTATATAGTCCAAAACATAAGTTTGGGAAATAATAAATAACTCCCTTTTCTTTTCCTATATAAAGACACCCAATATCTCATTCCTATTTTATAAAAAACCTTGGATAAAATTATTAATCTGACCTCCCCTCTCTATAGTCCTATCATGGTGTCCCCAAGCTCTCAATAAGCTATTACCAATCTTTTGGAATCACCCTCTCATGGAAAGGGACCTCTCTCTCTCTTATTTCCCATTCAAGCACCTTAGTTGAAATTATCCTTTTGAATACCAATTAGATATATTTTTATAACTTCATAAAGATCTATATATTGTACAGTTTATTTAATAAAAATGATATATCATATATCCTATCTCATTATAGAATTTACTTAAGTCATTACAATGCCAAAATTTAGTATTGGATCTTCTCCTTCTCCTCTTTATTCAAACATTTTCCTCATTTTATGCCTTTTATTTCCAATTAATGATGTTGGGATATGGTTTTATACATCCCTTTTACTATCAATTTTATTTTAAAATGATGATATACCCTTGTATATCTCATTAAACCAATTTATAAACCTTTATGTACTGTTGTTATGCTGTCAAAATTTCACTGTGATTTTTCCATACCAAAACTTTGTGTTGTGAATAATAAAGATATTTCCACCTAAGGGTATTCACCTAGACATACCTATGATTATTTTATTAAGTAATCACATTTATTTAATTCACACTCCTTGATCGTGTAATTAAATGTGATGAAATGTGTTCTTATGTCATGTGATCTTTATAGCACACTTATGCGTGTATATGATATGATTATGATGGGTGCACCCAAATATCCATCCAATGTAATGGGTGATGTTTTAGTCTCAGGAGATTCCATGTATGGTGCAAGAGAGGTTATCCTAATTACATTATGTTATGATTTCTCGGTGTTTAAACTTGACTTATGTTTATGATTCTATGTTTAAAGTTGGTCTCACATTTCTATGTGGCCTTTATGTTCTCATGCTATATCATGCCTCAATATTCGTGTTTATGATTCTCACCCATTTTGTGTACCATTGTAATGCCTATTGTATAACATGTAATACTTTATTCATGTTATTCCTTGTTTATTTCCCTAATGGTCTTTATATCTCAACCCTTTCTTATGTACATCCCCAAGTTATCTCATACAATTTTAAGTATGATGGAATATTATGATCATGTTAAGGAAGTTTTCAATAATTCAAATGTACCCCCTATTTTATGTTGTTATGTAATGTACCTAATTACCAAAATACACTAGACTTATCTATATTATGGTTTGTATTATGTGTATTCTTATGTAAAAAATCATGAATTAATGGGTAATAAAAACAAGGGTTGTCATACTACCCCACAACCAACATCACTTCACTTGTAGGATTAATAAAGTTAAAGGTCTATGTATCAGATCATAGGGGTCCCTAAATACCCATGTATTATTCATTATACCTTGTTTCCATTGCTTACTAAATTTGGTGACACCTTTTCCCCACCAACCCATGAAATCCTCACCTATTTCTACCTCTGAACTCCATTTTATCCCTCAACCTAAACCATTTGTTATACTATTTCATGACCCATCCCCCAAAGGTACTCATCCTAGGATGTAAATGAGATAAGGAAGATATTGATTCCTAAATATCACCTCAAAAAAATCATAAGATATTGAGAAACACTGAGGGTGTATCATACATAAAAGGGGGAGGCATTACCCTCTAAGATTTGAGAAGGTGATAGATAATATAGAACCATCAAAAAATCATACTCATAAAAAAATTAATATAAATTAAAAATCATATATGTAATTTCATACAATAGAACAACTATAAAAGAAACTACATGCACCAAAAGATAAACTTGGTAGTGACCACAAATCCCAAATCGCTCCAGAATAACCACAAGCTAGTAATGTCCAACCTGATCACTAATCTACTCCTTCTGAATTGAAAAATAGTTTATATATATATATATATAGGTTGAGAATAAAATGTATAATCATTAATATCATCCATAGATACTCTCATACAAAACATAAAGAAAGCATGTTAAATCCCAGTGAACAATAAGTAAATCTAAATCATTACATAAATAAGTATTCTATGTTTCTAGCATCACCATGGCTATATCTCACACAAGTATCACATACAAGATATCATATAATATAATATCAAAATAAGTTACCACACTACTACTTCCCCACTGGTTTGTCGCTCTGCCTCAATGTTGCGCATCATGATCCATCTCTCTCCAAAATTAAACCATCCTGATACACATAGTATTATGTAGCATAGCATGCATCCCATTTATCACATCATCTCATAATCACAAACCATGCACCCTAAGTATCACATCATCTCATCATCCCATGCCACGTCTTCGGATAGTAACCGAGTAATTTCCAAGAGACACCACAACCTGTATGGCATATACTATACCTCAATACATCACATACCATAAACATTATACATATAATAATCCATAGGATACTATATCCTGATATACATGTGTTTGAAATAACCACAATACATTAAATACCTCTAAACACATATATGGTAAAGGTAACCATTATTAATACCAGTACATAATACTACAAGGAGAATAGAACATGACAATAATTGGTAGTCAACCATCCATTCCTCACCAGCCTAGATATTGGGAAAAAAATACCCTCCCAGAGCTCACTGGGTATTATTCTCCCTACCAACATGGTTTAGGTAGCATATGAAAACATATAACATAAATAATATAATATATATCACAACCATGATATGGGAATTGTCCTAGTATTAGGCTCAACAGTAGTTATCATATCTTAGACACCCAACTAGCACCGCTAAGAACTATATATCTTATAAGTACACCATCATTTAAGGAGATCCATTTAATTAATTATTTCATTTTAAAATTTTAATTTATTTTAGTTAACTAATTATCCATTAATTCACATTATTAAATTTTCATTTCATTAAACAATGAGTAAAGTCTATTCCATTCAGGTATAATCCATATGATTCCACGGTTTCACGTGAATATAATTAATTTCATTCCAAAAATACATCAACCCCAAGGGTAAAAAAATATTATAATTTAACCATTTTCATCATAGAAACATTATAAACTCAAGTATAATAAATATGATAATAAAATCATAAAACATATATAGCACACTATATAGTAAAACAAGAGGAAAACCATCACACGGTGCAAACACATGTGATCATTAAAATCCATAAACCATTTTTTTCATTAATCCGATTTAAACTTTATTATGGTTAATTCCACCACCACCCAGATACATAAAGCATGATGAATTTGCAATTGAATGTAAAAACAAGGATATGTAATGAATACCCTACCTAAAATATTTCAATGTTCCTCATCAAATGATAATATAAAAACAATGTGGATCTCTGATCACCTCTCCCATAAGGAAATGGCATCCCTCCAAGGATTTTATTCCACAAAACAACAAAGGAATCCCATAAGAAAAAATGAGATCAATATCTATAGTATAGAAAGAAAGAAAGGGAGGAAACAAGATATATTGGAGAATATATCATAAGATAAAGAGGGAAAAATCATCTCAGATAACCACATATCAAACATGAGAACTTGGGGATCAACCAATTTTGAAATGGATTTAAAACACCCTAAATAATCACCTCTGGTCACCTAGATTTGGGAGAGAATTGGAGAATTTTTCAGAAAATTGAGGGTGTGATTAGATTTATAAGAACACTTCCAGACACATATTCATAATTTGAATAGGTGATTCATTTCAAAAATGGACTGAGTTTTAAGACTCATAAAAAAATGCATCACCTTGATCTAATAATTCTAAAACAATTCACTTCATGAAATTTATATTCAATTCATGGTTTTTTGGGGATAGATTCATCAAATTTGATCTTCCACATTTGCATGTCATGAACTAGAAGTTTTCTTCCTAAATTATACCCTATTAATTTCCCTTCTCAGGTTGTGAATTCCTTTCAGTCCATGAAACAAACTATAACTTCATAAACTATAGTTCACATCATAAACTTTTTCTGATTCTAGATTTTATCTTACAAACTCCAAAAATACTACTCTAGGCCTCCTCAAAGAACCATATGCTTCAGAAACATGAAAAGGGATGTTCTATAAGGATATAGGACCTTATAGGTATACACTAAAACCCATTTTGTTTTATATCATGGGACCTGTCAATGAAATGAGGGGATATATAATTCCAAGCCTCACTCATCACCTTATTAATTCCAATGTATTAACAAAAATAGTTAAAAATACATTTCATAACATTTTCTAAGGAACATATAATTGAATAAAAATATAGATATCCATATAATGAAAAATAAAAAAAAAGAAATACTTACCCATTTAATGGAATAATTTGGATGTCTAGAATAATATCCCTTAATAAACTTAGAAGTTTTGGGGTATTTTAAAAGTAATAGGAAGTACCCTTATCAAATAAATATATTGGTGAGGGTACTTTAAATTTTTTGGTTTATCCATAAAATATAATAATTGGGTTAAATATTATACATTATTGGGAGACCATGGAAAAGGTAAGAAAAATCCTTCATCACGGTTCATAAAGAGAGAGTGAATATTCCAAAGCATATCCCCAGGGAGTGTCCAATCAGGTGTGCGTTCTTACGCCCACTCATTGTGTATTAGGGTGATGATTGAGTTAATTCTCAACCACCCATTTTTAGTTTTATTACCCCTAGGTGAATATGTGCCACTGCCAAATCCACTTTCTAGTATCTATATAGGGATTTATTCTCTAGGAAACCACACACTTTTACTTTACTAAAAGTTAGAATATTTTTTTCACCATAGAAAAGATTGATTTTCACATTGGTTATGGTAACTCTTGAATCAGAAGTATATGATGGAGGGATATAAATATAGACTTTTAAATACCTTAAATTCCATGATTAATATTTTAAAAGTATCCATGGTAATTTATGGACTATAAAAAAGGAAATAGGTGGTGAATATAACATGATTCTAAAGAATAAAAATTAAGATAGAAACCCCCCACTTATGGATTGGGTATAAATTCAATCAAAAACTATTGAAATTGATGGCTTAAAATAGATCATAAAATACCTTGAATAAAGAAATTACATGACATAAAATATCAAATAGCCATTATATATGCCACATAAATGAAATTAGGTACATAATAACAAACATGTCTGAAAGAGAGTAATTTGAGAGGGAAAATCCTTACCTCTTTTCATGAATTCTCTGAAGGAACTTTAAACTTCTATATCAAAAACATAGATATATTAATCACATAATTAATAACATTACTCGTGTAAAGTTTCATTTATAATCTTCATAAATATCCATTCTCTATATGAATACTACCAATTGTTAACATTAGGTGTTTATAGTTTTGATCGTTTATATTATTTTAATAATAAAGGCGTCAATATTAATTGTTTTTTTAAATTTCATCATTACTAGGTCATTAAAGTCACTATTAGGGATATTTTATAATTATTTATTATATTTCAAATTCCTTTAATGAGTATTTTATCCTTTATCCTTTAATATGAAATTGATAACAATCATATTTTAGTGATTCTTGTCGGACGAAGGATGTTTTATTAATTAATGAATTAAATATTTATATAACATATTCAGAATCAAAAACAAATCATTATTTACACATTTATATTATATTATACTATAAATTATGTTCTCATATTTATTCATGAAACAAATTTATAGTAATGTTCAAATGTGTGGTTAAACAGACCCAAACATGAACATACCCTAATTTAATGAATGATTATGTGGTGATTTTTGTTGTGATATAATTATAATAGAAGTATAATAATATAATTTATTATTTATTATTGTTATATATCAAAATTATAAATCAATTATAATAATAAGTAATACATATAAAAATATTACATAATTTGAATAAAATATTTTCCCCTTAGTACGCTTGTTTTAAATAATTGAATTAATGATGATTGTTTATTGATCATATCATTAATAGGTTCTCTTATTTTTCATGAAAAACCTTTAATGATATCATAAACATCATATTTTATCATTAAACCATTATATTAACCAACAATTATGGTTGGTTGTGAAAAATTAATTTTATTACTCTTGGTGCACGTACACACGAATGACGATTTCTTTTTTATTAATGGATAGGATATATAAATAGATAATGATAATACCGTAAATATTGTAAAATTAAATTATATAAATGATACTAATGTAATTATATCATTGTGTCTATAATAAATTTTAATGAATATAATTAATAATAAAATCAAAGTAATTGATAATACTGACGTTGAGGGATTGAATTTTCTTTGGAATTATCCTTAGAAATGAAGGCCTTATTCTAAAAAATGGTAAACATAATCTTTTTAAAATGGAATAGATCTATAGTAGGCAAAAATTTGAAAAGTTTCAAGGATAAATTTAAAGTATAGGTGAGTCTTAAGTGGTGGAAGTGTTACGCTTTGATGAGTGAAGGAAATTGTAGTTTTGAGAGAAACCATTACATTTTCGATAATGTAAAGCTTATATTCAAGGTTAAATGGTAAAAAAATGAAAAAAAAATGAGTTTAAAGTAATTTTGGGTCAAAACTCGCCTCAATAAAAACTCTTTAAGACAATATTGAGTGTTTAAATCTCTTTCTTTTAACTTTTTAACTTTTACCCCAATTTTCTTTTACCTTGGTAATTAATTTTTAAACTTCGTAATTAATTTTAAATAAAAAAATTAAGATTGACCCTTTTACCTAATTTTATCCTTATGATTTAAAATTTAATTTTCATTTTATCAAATAAAATTCCAAAAAGTGAGAAATTGTAATTTTAAAATAAACACATTTAATCGTGTAAAAATAGTTTTTAGAAAAAATAACATCTTTAATATTAAAATTTATATATAAGATAAAATTATCTTGGATATTGATTTTAATGACATAAATTGATTAATTATAAATATATATATATATAAGGCTTTAAATTCAAGAAAAAAACTGAATATCGCCTTAAAAATACTTTATTCAAAGAAAAGACTAAAGTGGTTTTTATTGAAGTAACATTTTAATTAGTTCTAAAAATGTTCAACGTAGGACTTATAAGTTCAAATAATATTTTAAGATGAATAATTTTATTCCTTAAATATATATTATATTACTTTTTTCTGATTTTTTTAGTTTATACTTACATTATTTTGATGTTATAAGAGCCACGATTTTAACAAAAATGGTATTTTTACAATTCACCTAAAAATCAGTCTTTTAGGAAAAAACAAAAAATATCATATTATGTTTATATATTTATGATGAATTCAAAAATTAATTTTATTTCCTAAAAATAAAAATATAACATTCAAAAATTAAACTTATAAATATACTCATGAATAAATGCTCTTCCTAGTGTGATGGTCTAAGATATGGTATTTTCCTACTATAGTAAGGTCACACGTATTACACAGGATACCTTCTAATGGGTTAAAAATCAGGTATACCTAAAGTTGGTTCCATATAATTCTTTATGGATAAGGTTAAATCGCGTGGTTTTGTAATATCCTTTTAAAGTCTTATTTGGTTTGTTAACAAATACTCTATATTTTATTTTTTTAACTTTTTTTGTATTAATTTTTTCAATTACACCTAGTTGAAAATTTCTTTCTCCACTATTTAGATTACTATTGTTGAATTTTCATAATATTAGGAAAAAATTATTTCATATATGCTAAATATATTTATTCCTTTTATATTTCTGCTATATATACTAAATTTACTCTAATATTTAAATTGATCAATATTTTATAAATCCAGTTAACTTAAAACCTTAGGATTAGAAGATTTATAAATAAATTTTTAAAAATACAATTCACCCCCCCCCCCTCTTATATATTTCAGGTTTTACACCATTGGGACAACATTTGGTATTAGGCCCTGACACTACTGGGTTATAATATTTATTCAAATTTTTATATGATACCAAAATTTGGTATCATAGAAATTCTATACTTGATTGTAAATTTATTTAGGATTTAGGTTGGTTTATCATAATTTCATCTTGGATTACTTGCACTAATTTTTCTCTCAAAGAAATTATTTTTTTTATAATGGAATATTTTCTGGTAATAAAGCATGAAAATTTAAATTTAAAAAAATCATCTATTTTGATAGATCATATTATGATTACTAGAATGATAGAATGAATTATTATATCATTAACATGAAATTCAAATACTTTATCATGATGATAAATAGATACAAAGTTCCTAAGAAAGATATTGTAGGATTTTATTATTAGGAAAAGTTTTAATATTAGGTAAATCATAAATTTCATAATAATTTTTTATATTATATGACCCAAGACATTTATATCTAGATATCATCTTGTAAAAAAGTGAATTGAATTTTGAATAATCTAGAAATTACTCATTTTAAAACTATTATGTTTTGGAAACTCATAGAGAAATTTTGAGATTAGATGACCAAGCCTTTGATTTTATACCTTGTAAAAAAGTAACCCAATTACATTGATGTTTTATAAACATTTAAATAATTTATAAATATTGGTTGGGAAGGAGTTATTAGAAGATCAACTTATCAAAAATATTATTGATATAATTCCAAAGGAGTGGGAATAGAATAGGATAGTTATTGATGATACTAATCATTTGACTAAGTTAAGTCTGGATAACTTTACAATTAATCTAATGAAATATTAATAAAGCTTAAGAGAGATGTTGAGAAATATAAGAGGAATAAATAGAGTGACATTTAATTTTACTTCTTGTAATCCTACTTCTCGTTATTTTACTTAGTGTACTATTGTTTTTAAATCTAAGGTTTCTAAGAGAAATAAAATTAAATAGCCTGATCAAAGTAGTTTATATAATATTGAGAATGATATTTTTCAAATTTAAAGAAAGATTAAAAAACTTTTTATTAAAAGAACTTCTGATATACTCATTGGAAATATGGAAAAGGATATATATATATATATATTGAAATTATCAGAACTAAAAACAAATTACTAATATTTTCAAAAAACCTCAAAATTGTGATAGATTCAGATTCATTAAATAGAATTTGGGAATGATCAACATAAAGTGATGTTTAATTTAAATCATGTTCAAACAATATCCTTAAATTTATATACTTCTATAATGTGGGGGGTTCTTTTTCATCAGTTTTTCATTTTTTTCATATAATATTCATTATTATTCCATTGATTCTATATATAATGAAAGGTATTATCTAATAGCATATGCATATTCCTTTAAATTATAGAATATATTCATAAATATAATATCAAGGAAATCAATATCTGGAGAGGTAATATCTCTAAAACTTGTATTCACCTTCCTATATTACTTTCTATAGGGGGTGTTTATTTTTATATTTCTTTTAATTTTTTAGAAGGTGATTCATATTTTTCTATGAAGAAATTATATATTTAATTATAAAAAATAAGACATGTGATATATGTTTAGCCGTACAATTTTGTGGGAATCATTATGGACCACTCTTATGATAAAGGAAAAGTTTTTGGATGATAGAAATATCAAATTTCTATATAAGAACTATTATCTTTAGGATTTTAGTCACATTCAACTTCTTATATTTTGGCTTCTCAATTCTATTCTAAAATGGATTTCAACAAAAGTGTTGGAACCTCCTTATTTTACTTTTCAAAAATCATGTTTTTTATATGTCTAATGAATTTAATGTTTTATGATAGTATATTATTTTCTAAAACATAATTTTGAATAAAATTGAATAAGTGTTAAAAAGAATCACCATTAGTTAAAATAATTCCACCTCTATATTTTCCTGCCTCAAAATTTGTTCTATAGCTAACTTTTTCTAGCATTAGAACATGACACTTTCAGGAATTCCACCACAAAAATCTTACTACCTCTAAGAGTTTTCTACCATCAGGCATGTTGCCACCTACTTTCTTCCATCATCAAGCGTACCACTAACATGCTCATGCTACTGCCTGGTCTTACTACCTTCAGAGTATTGCCACTACCAGACTCATTCCACCTCTAAAAGTGTGCAACATCTAGAGTCATTCTACCACTAGATTTTGTTACCTCCAAATGAGATACTACCAGGTGTGGTACTATCAGGATTGTTCCACTGCCAGTTTAATTGTGTTAACACTGAGTCATGTTATCATTGATCATACCACTATCACCTTGCTACCACTGATTTTTTTTCATCATATTTAATCAACAATCATCCCTTGATAACTTTTCTGTTATGAAGCATTTGATCTAAATGCTTCCAACATCTATTTTATTGGAGTTAATGTAGTAGGGTTATTTAATGATTTTTTCCTTAATCATTTCATGGATACATTGAATCCAAGTTAGAGTTTCATTATGAGGATACATAAATTATGTATGATTATTCTTCAATGGTTATTTGAACCTGTAGTGATATATATTTTAGATAAATATCTCATGCGTGTAAGTTATGAGTTTCTAAATACTGGAATATTGTGAAATTAAACTAATACATTTGACTATGAAAGAGTGGATTAAACTGAATATAAAGATCCTTTTATATAGATCGTATAGATAACTTCTTGGCACTTCATTTTCCCATAACTTTTAGAGAAAATTTTGAGCTCCCCACCAATCCAAATCTAAGGACACTCAAGCATGTGAAGCATTACAAACTGAGCAGCACTTCATTTCTTCATCTCTATTTTTTTTTCTCTTCTTTTTTTAATTTAGATCAAGGTGTTATATTGCCCAGTATATCATCACACACAGACTATTGTGCTCAAACTATAGAATACCCAATATTCTCTCCATATTTTTTTACCTTTTTACCCACCGTAAATGTGAAATAGTTATATGTGTGGCCTATGTTTTTTTTATTCCCATGTATAATTGTGAAATATTATTTGATCCTGAACTGCTAGAATTGTTTTTTATATACCATATCCAGGTTGCAGATCATATTATTTGTTATAATAATATTCTTGGTAGTGGGTGATTTCCAAGTGGAGGGGATTGAGTCTCAACTTGAGACTAAAACCCTTGTTTATTTCATTGTGTGTTTTTAATTTTAAATATTTACCTGCATTTTTTAATCTATAATAAAAACATATAATTTGATAGTTAGTATTAACTGGTGTTTATATAATTATTTGTTTGATTAAATTGATTTCAAAAGTTAAATTAATTTTAAATATTGTTTTAACTGATCCCTAATCAAGATTTTATAAATCCTTTAAATGATAAAATTAAATTAAACTACTATTTTGATTAAATGGGTGAATTTATTTTAATTAGGGGATTTATTTTTTACAAAATAAATTATCGGGTACTCAATTACCCCCCATCTTGAGTTACTCACTCTGACCAACATTTGGTATCGGAGGTTTTTCAAATATCTTTCAACTGTGATTTAGTTACATTTTAATGATCTACAATTTCTATTATTTATAAATTTAGTTCTTTATGGATAATATACAATAAGTTTATGCTAAAAAATACCTCCTTTTTTTAATTCCACTAATTATACTCAGTGGAAAATCACGATGAAAATACATATTGAGAGCTTGGGTTTTGAAATATGGACTATTATTGTATACAAATATGAAATACCTAAAAATGATAGAAATACTTGGGATAATCATACAAAATCTTCATATAATAATAATTATAAATCCATGAATACTTTTTATTATTATTTGGGTGATGATTAATTTAATATAATATATGCATATACAACTACTTTTGAAGTTTGG
This sequence comes from Viscum album, assembly GCA_963277665.1. NCBI lineage: Eukaryota > Viridiplantae > Streptophyta > Magnoliopsida > Santalales > Viscaceae > Viscum > Viscum album. The sequence continues at coordinate 1,792,994,425 of OY728146.1, forward strand.
GACATTTTAATTGTTTCTCAAGGGGGAATATCTAATGTCAAAGAAATATGCTTAAATACATATAATGGTAAATATGATAATTTTAAAATGAAACTTTATGATCCTATTTCTAACATGTATCTCAGTTTTAATGAGATCATGAACACATTTTACTCTCCTTTGAAACCTATTTCTGGTAAATACTAAGTGATGTGTCTATTGAGGAGCTAAATAAATGGAGAGAAACCTCAATTTCAATCAAAGAATCATGTGACATAAGTAAGTTACCTATTAATGAGCTAATTGGAAAACTGATGATATAGGAGTAAGAACTCAAAGTCAATATAGAAGATGAAGATGAACCCAAAAAAATTTGTATCCTTTAAATCTACTGCTTAAAAATAAAAGTAGAAAATTCAACCTGACAGTTCACGTGATGAAGAATCGCCTACTAAAATTGATGAAGAGATAGTCCATTTGACCAGAAGATTAAAAAGGTTTTACAATAATAATAATTCATTTAGTAAACACATTTAAAAAGGTAAATATGATAATATAGGAAACTTTATAAAGTATTGGAAGAAATATTATACTTTCAATTTAATCATTTTCTATGAATAAAAAAGGAAATGTAAATTCTAATCTTATTATCCTAAGCTAAAATAAAAAAATAAGTATGATGAAAAGGATAATAGGAAAAATAAAGTAATGAAATAAACTAGGAGTGATTTTGAAGATATATTAAGTGAGTTATACACAACCCAAGAGCATAAGCATGACAGATCTAACATGTGTTTTATGAAAAACACATCTGAGATATCCAGTGTCTTTCCTACTTCTCCTGTAAATATTTTTACTCATTTAAAAGATGAAAAAAATGATCATAACATGTAAAATGAAGATATGTTCAAATATTGTAACATTATAGAAGATAAATTTAATGAACCTAAGTACAAATATAAAATTCTAACTAACCAGCATACTTTAATAGGTTTTTTTTAAACTGGTCTTAGTTTTGAAAAAGAGAAAAATGCTCAACTATTAAAAGATAAAAATTAATTAAAATTTACAAATGAGAAACTAAATAAATATTCCAAAAAAAATACCAATGTGATAAATACTATCATACAAATTCTTGTAAAGTAGATGGCTCCCATGTTCACTACTGATATAGGGTGTCAACTTGGTCATAAGAGAATTGTTAAAAATAGTTTTATTCCTAGTTCTAGTTCTCTAACTAGATTTTATTCATCTAAACCCAAAAAAAGTATTTATTTATATAAGTTTAAAATATGCTTATAGGAAACCTGTTAAGAAATTGTGGTTTCATAAATCTTTAATTACTAACAATTCTATACCCAATAATATTTGGGTACCAAAATCATTTTTGGTGTAAACTTTTTTTTGTATGAAACCTGCTTGAAAAGATCCAATAGGAACCTATATTATCTAAACAATATATTTTCTAGATAAATGACTACAGATTATTCAATTTTAAATAACATGATCAAAGTGGATGGTGTTCATGTCACTTTTGGTGACAATGCCAAATGGAAAATTATTATCCATGGAAAAATTGGTAATTATAATACTATTTTAATTTATAATGTATTATTTGTGGATGGTTTAAAGTATAATATCCTTATCATATCAGAGCTACATGATGATGGTTTTAATGTGAAGTTTGAAAATAATTATTGCAATGATTTTTATTCTAAAAATACCTTAGTTTTTATATCCTTGATAAATGATAATATTTATGCTATAAATTTAGATTCATTATTATCTCAATATACAAAGAATATTATATTTAGCATAGAAGACTATACCATTGCAATATTCACTCACTTAAAAAGCTTACAATGAAAGGGTTAGTTAATGATCTCCCTAAATTATAATTCCCAAATGATAAATTTTATAACCCATATCAAAAAGGTAAACAGAATAAGATCTCATTTAAATTAATTAAAGAAGTTTCAACTTCTCAACCACTAGATTTGGTTCACAAGGATTTTTTTAGACCTTCTAGAGTTTCTACTATAAATAGGAAGCACTATGTTTATTTCCTTATAGATTAATTTTATAGGTATACTTTGGTATTATTTCTAGCTCGTAAAAGAAAATTTTTCTCCTACTTTACCATGTATGCTAAATCTTTATAAAATAGTAAGGGAATCTGGATTAAGACCTTAATAATTGGTCATGGTTATGAGTTTTAAAATCAAGGCTTTGAATCTTTTTTCTCACAAAATGGCTATAATCATAACTTTTCTACTCCTAGGACTATATAATAGAATGGTGTAATAGTAAGAAGAAATAAAACCCTTAAATAAATTTCATTGACTATGCTTAATGAGTATGACCTTCCGTTTTGTTTTTGGAAAGATGTTGTGAATACATCATGTTATATAATCAATAGAGTTTTAATTAAACATGTATTAAAGAAAACTATTTATGAGTTATGTAATGGTATAAATACAAAGGTTAATTACTTTAGATTTTCTGGTTGCAAAGTCTTTATTCTTAGCACTAAGTATGATCTTGAAAATTTTGATTCCAAGAGTGATGAAGGAATTTTCCTTGGTTATTCAGCTTTTAGAAAATCAGATAGGGTGTTTAATAAAAGAACCAATATTATGAAAGATTATTTTCATGTCAAATTTGATGAAATAGATCTGCATAAACCTAAAACCCCTTTATAAAACCTTGTGTATGATTTTTCAACTCTAAATATAAATGAAAAACCTTATGAAAATTTTATGAAATAATTATAAAAATCATCTATTTCTGAGGAACAACCTGAACCTAAACCTATAGATGATCTCCAGATTTCTATCCCTTATTTTCAGAGAGCTATTAGGAAACATAGATATCATCCTATATATTTTGTAGTTGGAGATCTAGATATTGGTAAACAAAATAGAGCTTCTCTTAAGAATCATGTTGAACATCAATCATTATTGTCACATCTTGAACCTAAGAACATCAATGATGCAGTTAATGATGTATTATATGTGATGTAAATGAAAGAAGAACTTAATCAGTTTGAAAGGAATAAAGTTTGGGAACTTGTAGTTTGACCTAAAGACACTCTAATTATTAGAAGTAAGCATGTTTTTCATAACAAAGTTAATGATTCTATCACTATAGTAAGAAATAAATCTAGGTTGGTTGCACAAGGATATAGTAAAGAAGAGGGAATTGACTATGAGGAAACCTTTGCACCAGTGGCTAGACTTGATTCCATTTAAATATTACTAACCTATGCAACAAATTTATATTTCCAACTATATCAAATATGTGTTAAAAGTGAATTCTTAAATGGTTATATAGTTGAGTATTGTTTTTGGAACAAACCCTTAGATTTAAAAATCCTCATTTTCTAAATCATTTTTTTAAACTAAAAAAAATATTTATATGGTTTAAAATTGGATCCTAGAGCTTGGTATGATAGGATCATATATTTTCTAATTTATAAAGGTTTTTATAAAGGCGTGTCTTATCCTAGACTTTTATAAAAATAATTTCAAAAGATTTTTTAGTAGATAAAATTTATTTTGATGATATTATTCTTGGATCTTCTAAAAATTCCTTGTGTGGTGGTTTTTCAAAGATGATTAAAAATGAATTTGAAATGAGTTTGATGGGTGAACTTGAATTATTTCTTGGTTTTAAAATTTTTCAAAATAAATATGGAATTATTTTAAATCAAATTATGTACACTAAAGACATTCTAAAATGATTTGTTTTGTATAGCACTAAAAATAGTGATATTCCCATGAGTACTACTTGTAATATGGATCTTGATAAAGATGGGAAAATAGTGGATGAAACCAGTTACAGAGGTATCATTGGAAGTTTACTATACTTAACTTCTAGCCGACCAGATATTTTGTTTAGTGTTTGTATCTGTTCCCCTTCTCAATCAAACCCTGAAGTGTCTAATTTACTTTTTATTAAAATTATTTTTAAATACCTAAAATATGCAAAAAAATTGAGGCTATTTTACCCTAGAGGATAATCATTTGAATTAGTAAGTTATTCAAATGTGTATTTTTGTGGTTGTAATTTATATAGAAAGAGAACCTCTCATACATGTAATCTTTTTAGAAATTTTATAGTATCTTGGTATAGTAAAAAGAAAAATTCAGTTGCATTGTCTAATACTAAAGCTATATACATAGCTTCGGGGAGTTGCTATGTATAAATTTTGTGGATGAAACACAATTTTCTAGAATATGGTTATCAATTCAGACATGTCCCTATAAATTGTGACAACACAAGTGCAATAAACATTTCTAAGAATTTTGTGTCTCATTCTATGAAAAAGAATATTGATGTAAGACATCACTTTTTGAGAGATCATTTTTAGAAGGGTGATATAAATCTTGAATTCATTGGAACTAGATATCATATTGATGATATTTTTACAAATACCTTGAATTTTGATAGATTAAAATACATTAAACATGAATTAGAAATGATAAATTTTCTTTAGTCTTTAATATTAGAGGATCCACCATTGGACAAGCTACCATTGGACAAGACACCATTGGATAAGCTACTATTGTACAATACTCCATTAGAAATGAATCCATTGGAAAATCCATTATTAGACAAGACACTGTTATAAAATCCATAATTATGATGACTCGTCATTGGATTGCTCCACCGTTGGGATGATCCGCTATTGGGATGATCCACCGTTGGAATGATCTATCATTGGGATGCTACTGGTCTCTGTTTTTCTACCAGTATCTGTTTAAAAATTTTCTACCATTACTAATTTTCTGTGTTAAAATTTTTATTCAGTTTAATTATTTTTATTTTATTATATTTTTTGAATTTGAATCCCAAAATTATAAATCATTCTTAAAATCAACGTTCGAGTCACTCTCTCTCATGCCTACTCCCTTCAAACTATTTTTTACTTCCCTTTTTCTTTGGAAATTCAACCTTCTCATGCCCTTACTTGATCCTTTGTTTAACTATAATTGTGAGAGTTAAGAATCTTTCCATATCTACTTCTAAATAATTGAGACCTATGAAGAATTATAGGTGGGAACCAATTTGATCTTTTTTTAAGCCAAGGAACTCATAGCTCTAAAATAATGTGGTTATTGCTAAAAAGGAAGTGGATTCTAAATGGTTTATATCCAATAAGTATTTGGTGGTTAGGGTGATCTCTAGACAAGGATGGATAGACTAGTTCTCAATAAATGACAAGCCTTTCCATCTTAGGTTGGTTAATCTATCAATATGAAGAGTTCAGTTTCAGTGAAAATAAGGTTCCATTAGAATTGTGATTGATGGAAAAGAGGTTAAATTTTCTTCAAAATAACAGAAAAAGTGTATAAATTTTCCTCACCAAAGAGTTTTTAAAAGACTATCAAAAAAATATTCCCAGTGATAGTGGGTTGTCTATTTATGATAAGTCTTTGTTGGAGAAAACTAGAGAGAGTTCATTGAGAAGGACAGATGCTACGGATTTGGATGGTAAATTTTGATTGTTGTTCAAGTTAATTAAACATATGTTGTGTACCAAAAAAATGGGACTTTAGTACTATGAGATATTAGTATGTGTACCTTATATTCCTTTTGAAATTAGGGTACATAATTAATCTCTATAAATACCTTATGGTGCGCATGATGGAGATATGTAAGTCTTATTCTAGTTCTAATTCTCTAATTTAACCTAAATTGATTTAATCCATTATAGAATACAAAGGATTGGATGAAAGTTGAAGTAAAGTGTAGTGATTTTGGCTTGAGTAAGGTTACTTGAAAAGGGATGAATGTGAATTGGAATCCATGGATGAAAAAGTGGATTGAAGATAATTATAATCTATATGAGTATGTTAATATTTTAGTAAACCCTATCAGACCCAAGAACCTTGTTGACCTTGTCTTGGATCCAGATAAGATAGTGGATTATTCAGATAAGGAAGAATATGTTGAAGAGAATGTTGTTGTGGTTTTTGATGATGAGGAAGTGGAAACCTCTATTGAAGAGGGCAGTGACCCAGATATTCCAAAGATCCATGTTATGTCTTTTGGTCCTGTTATTCCTCTTGTCTCTCCCCCAATCATAGAGTGTATTTTAAGTGAAATAGATGATGATGAAGAGACCTAGGTCTCTAGAGATGAATAGATTAATAATTATTATTCTGAGTCCTATAAAGAAGTTTTGGAGGTGTCGGATTCTGAGAATGGTATTAGAGATAATGGAGAATATGGAAATGATTATGAGGATATTGATGGTGATAAAGATGATACTATTAGGAAACAATCCCATCATCTATCCCCTACTGGTTCTATTCTAGTTAGGTCTATCGAGAGACTTTGTTGAGCAAGATCTATATCTTTAGAGAGATCAGTTTAAAATCAGCCAGTCGGTGATTCTACTACTACTAGAGGTGAGACCAAAGTACTTGTTGAGGGGGAGGAATCCCTAAGTTCTGTCAGTCCTGGTGTTGATCCTATAGATCCTACTGATTTTAATTTATCTAGAGTAGAATTTGAATAACATGATGAGTAGGAATAGTTCCCAATATATTCTCAGCTTGTATTATACTTCCCAAAGTCCAAATAAGTTATAAGTGATGTTGGATATCATGGATATGCTCATGTTGGTTCATCCTTGATTGATTATGAGTTATTATCTATTTGGGAGTCATCCCTAGGTTCTAAATTTCATGGACTATCCTATATAGAATAATATGATGATGGTAGTTGAAGTGCACTGTGTTGCATTTGTTGTCAATGAGGCATGATGTTGTCATAAGATGAATGGATGTCAAGGAATGTCATGATGTGAATGAAAAAGGATGTGATGGTGTTGGTGAGGAAAGGAGAATGGTCATGGTACTAAGATGCATGTCACTTAGGATATTCACTAAGTGACATAGGATGTTGTGGTTGAAACATTATCTATGTATATCAGACGATTTTAGAACTGATCTTAATGTTTCAATACTTGTATCAAGATGATACTGTGTTACACCACTTGAAGAATGGATGATGATGGAGTATCATCATTATCTCTGATGATTGATGAGCCGATCTTAAAGTTCCAAGAACTTTTATCAACTGGATACAATGTCACAACAATATCAGAAGACCATGCATTGTCTTAACAATGCATGAGGATATGAGGAGAACCATCCACAACTCCTAAGTGGATGAAGTGGTACTAATGAAGTCCATGAACTATCACTTAGTGCATGTGAATTTGAAGAAGATCCAACTTGATCTCTGATTGGATCAATGAAGAACATTGAAGATTATGTGATTCAGGAGATTCGGTTGAAGGAAGAAGCCTTTGTGCAGTCCCTCCTAAGTGAAGAAACCCTTAAGGTTTCAACCCAAGGCACATGTGGGACTAGGTCACCACGCCCAAGGGGATCCCATGGGGCCAGCTCGAGAGAGGCCGGGGCCGTGTATAAGCCCCTGAGGCCACGCGGTGATGAAGCCCGCACAGCGTGAGCGCGAAGAGCGCGCCCGTGTGTGCATAGTGGGCGCCAGTGGCGCGCCCGCAGGGAGCAGAGGTGGGCGCAAGAGCGCGCCCGCTAAGAGAACACGGTGCGGGGCGGCACCGTGGAGGTTGGAAGTTCAATTGATGAGAGAAGGGGAGCGCTAGGTTGATAAAACACAGAAAAATCGGGAGCCGTTTCGATGTGGGACGCGGGATTTTTCCGCGGAGCGAATCCTGGTCGTCCGTCTCATTGTGCGCTCGATCTGGACCACTCATCGCATCCTGCACGTGATGATCTGATCGCGGTTGTCCAAAGTCCAGTAAACGCCTGATCTGACGGCTGCCGCATCATCCCCTTCCTCGAGCTCAGCCGAGGCACCTCCCGCGAAGCCGCCGATGAACCATAGGCTACCCGAGGCCGGTTTTCGAGTTCCTGGCCACCTCTGAAGGAGCTAAGGCGTCCATCCGGTTCGTTTGGCCACACTGAACACATACATGCATAAAAATATGCATGCATGCAACGAGGGGAGCATTTTGAGTTCGGTCGAGGCAAAAGAATATGCCGAGGCCACGGGGTTAATATTTTGCATGGATCGCCCTTAGACGAAGGTCGTGCATGCGTTCTAAGTCGCATGCACGTGGAGGAGAAAAATAAAGAAGAAAGAACTCGCGTGTGAACAGAGAGAAAGAAACGAGATTCTCGGACCACGTTTAAAGATTTTAAAAGAACCGAAAATCTCGGTGGTTCAAGATTTATATCCCGCGGATGTTTTGAGGATTCCTCTGAATATAAAAGGAGCACCCAAGACATAGAATTGTTTGCTGAAAAATTCGAGAGAAGTCCCATGAGTACCTTTGTGCCTCGCGAAGTAGAAGCCCCACGCACACTTGCGCGGCTGAAGTCTCGGTGCCACCCGAGGCCCGAAGGTCCCCTGCGCGCATCACTTGCGTGACAGGAAGAGCTCTCCCTGCCCGCATACTTGCGCGACAGGAGAAGCTTGCGCACCCAAGGTGCTCTTGCACTCTTGAGGCTTGCACGACCCAAGGCCGCATCACTTGTGCACCCCGCGGTTGGTTGAGCCTTGCACGGCTGCCTTGCACCCGAGGCCTTGCACGGCTCTTGTACCTTGTGCACCTACACGACAATGGAGTAGAGGAGAGGCCGCACTAAGCACTTGCGTGACTTCATATTGGCAGTGTGTGTGAAAAGTGAAGGAGGAAGGCCGAGACATTTTTGTGTGTGCAAGAAGAAGAAGACCACAACACACCTCGTGTGTGCAAAGTGGGAGAACACCCTACGGGCAGTGGGTTTGCAAAGGAAGAAGGTCGTAGCCTTGTGGGTGCACACTTTAAAGAACAAACTAAAAGAACATTAAAGTGTGTGTGTGCAACAAGAAGAGGATGAGGCCAACTCATGTGTGTGCTAAAGTGAAACAAGTGTGTGCTAAGAGACAAGGAGGCCGAAGCCTAAGTCTGTGCAAAGTGGTTGTGCACACTTAGAAGAAGAAGAAGACCCACACTAAAGTAGAACACACTTTTAAGTGTGTAAACAAATTGAACATATTGTGTGAAGGAAGAAGGTGTGTGCTAAAAAGAATTACACACTTTGTGGGTTTATTGCACCGAGAAGAAGAAGGGGACTGCATTCTTACATGCATGCACGTGCACACGTGAACAAAGCTAAATCAGGCTGTGTGCAATTGAAAAGTCCAAGACCAGAAGATCTTGAAGAATCAGAGTTTCCATGCACTCAGTGCATGAAGTTGAACTGAACTGAGACTGGACCAGACTGAAGTTAAAGACATCAATTGTCTGAGTATTCAGTAATTGGAGAGAGGCCAGGTCATCCTTATAAGAAGGAGATAAATCCTAAGCAAGATGAGAAGACCTGTTCACCACAAGTGATCAGAAGAAGAGCAAGGCCAGCAGCCTTTATCCCAGGCTGCTGAGGATACTTGAAGATCTTGAACATAAGAAGAGCTACTCGTGCGACTCGAGGAGCCAAGAGAAGACCCTGTGGGACTCAGGGAGAAGAAGTCTTCAGTGGGATTCTGGAGCAGGCTAGTGGGACGCTGGTAACACTGTGTGAAGCAGTATAAAGATCCTCCTGTGGGACTCAGGAGAGGTATAGTGGGACTCTATACCGACCATTGTAATACTAACCGATTATAATGGAGAAACCATGTTGGGGTGTATAACCAACATGGCAAGGACGTAGGCCTTTGGTGTCGAACCTTGTAAATCCTTGTATCCTGTGCCTTTACATTTACTGCATTACTCGAGGAAAGGCTGAGAGATACAAGAAGAGTGGATCGAGGCTTTAACCAGCCATAGAGGTTTAATTGATAAAGAATCAATTAGTACAAAGTTTTAAAGGGATCCCTGATTCACCCCCTCCCCCTCTCAGTGATTCACACTGATCTGGGCACTTCAATTGGTATCAGAGGGAGGTTACCTCTAAAAGATCCAAGGGAGTCTTTATGAAGTGCAGATTTGAGGAAATGAGAGACCAGCCTCAAATGGAGATATCTTCCAAGACTCAGAAAAATAGAAAGAAGAAACAGGCCAAGAAGATGAAGAAAGCCTGTCCTATCTGTGATGAAGTTGGAACACTGAAAGATCTTCAAAGTGCAATCGAATATCTTCAGAAGACAGTCCCCAAGGAAGTGGCAATGTGTATTACTACAGGCATCCTTGATCTTCAAGAATAAAAATTATAGCTAGAAGAAGAAGCCAATGCAATGGAAGATCAATTGGCTAAAAGGGTTGGCATAACCAACACTCTCAGAAAGCTGGTGAAGGCTAAAGATGAAAGAGTATCTCTTTTCAATGAAAGATATGAAGACACTACTGAAGAAATGAAAAGAAGCATTTCTGAGAAATAATTCTTTAAGACTGTGGTCAAAGAAGTTTTCCATGCACTGGAAAAGTTTCACAAAGTGTCAATGGTTGTCAAAGATGCTCAACTTGAAGACAAAGTCAAATTGGTGAAGGAGCTTGACAACTCATTGAAAGAATTGAAAAAGGTGCATGATGACCAGATGGAACAACTGAAAGAAAATTGGGAAGGAAGGCTAAGAACTGTTGAGGATGAGAAGAACTCCCTTAACATGAAATGCATAGAACTAGAGGTGATATTGAAAAATCTGCAATCACCCAAAGCTGAATCCTCCCAGTCAGCTGAAAGTAGAAATGTTGCTACACATGTGTGCTTTGAGAAGGATTATTCTAAAAGAAATACATCCTCTAATGAAAGGGCAACATCTTCTAAAAGGAAGGTACCATCCATCCCATCTTGTACTAATGCTTCTAATTGTGTTTCCACAAAAAGTGCAGGATGGAAGAATAATTCCAAACAAGTATGGATGAAGACAATGAAGAAAGAAAGCTCTCCTGAAGCAGAAAAACAATTCAATACAAGTACCCTACAATCAGAAGGAATCAAAAAGTCAATATTTGTGGGTCAATGTTGGTGTTGTAACAAGTATGGGCATTGTGCAAAGGATTGTTGGTACAATCCACTGAATGCCAAAGCACAGAGGAAGCCCATGCCAAGGGGGGGCGAGCCAGAAGGAAAGAAGCAACATCCACAGGTCCAGAGACATCTGTTTACTGCAAATAGATTTGGATTACTTGATAACATCTGGGATGTTTGAAAAAGTGGTCAAAAAGATACATGTCAATCTCCAACTGTATCCAGAGCTAAAAAGAAGATAAGATCACTGAACCTGGCTCAGAAAGAATCCTTGGGAAGCAAACAGAAGAAAGGTGACAATGCTCCCAAGAAGATGTTGAAAAATGAAGAGAAGTCCTTGGATTCTAAGTCCAAGAAGGTTGATGCATCCAGAAGTACCACCAAGAAAACATGCTTCTACTATGGAAAGAAAGGTCATACCATGGATCTTTGTGAACAAGCCATGGAACTGAATAGAATAAGACTGGACTCAAAAAGACAATCAATCCAGAAGAAGCAGAAGGGATTGATTTAAAATAAGTTGCCTAAGAAAGGTATCTTAACAGCATCAAAAGAACCATGTGGAACTTCCAGAACTGAGGCCACACTTCCAAACGATTTGTTAGTCATATGGCCGAATCAGTTGCAACTTGCCAGAGAACTGCAAAGAGATGAAGATGAAGCACTGGTAATTGCTAAGGAAAAAAGGAAAAAAATATTTCACATGAAGATGTGTTGAGATCCACACCAGCACAATCATCATTGAAGATCAGATGTGCAAGTGTGAAGAATGGTGAAAATGGGGCATCTCGGTTGAGAGAATATTCTCAACCTTGTTGTTCACATTGATGAACCAAGGAGGTTCCATCTTATTCCCTAATCACTTGTATTTACATGTGCTAACATTTCAGGTAATTGAAGATGATGATCATTCTCATCTGGAGAGTGGTTTGGACAGAATGGAGTGCACCCCTTGAGGGGGAGCCAATCTGGAGAAGATGGTATTCTAAGATTTAATACCATCTTGAGAATAATGATGGTATTCCAATCACACTTTCATCCCTTGTTTCTTAATTGTATTTATCATGTCAATTAAGGGGAGTGATTGATTGAAGACAAAAGGTTGAAAGGGGGAGCTTTATCTTTGCACCTGAACTTTCTAATGTGTTTGGTGAAGTATGTGCAGGATTTAGCAATTCATTGTTATATCTGAAAAATTTCAAGCCCTTTGAAGCATGATCTCACATGTATAGTGAATGTTGGACAGCATTGAGTACCTTGGTTACATCACTCTTGTTTTCTACACCAGGTTAGCCCAAGTAGACTTAGAGTTGATTTACTAAAGGTTATTTGCTAAAGAAGAACATGTGACATCATCCCTCTCTTAGTGATTTTCAAGAAAATGCTATTCAAAGGGAGGAAGAGATATTTTTGAAAGTGAACCACACCACATCTTTGCATTTGATTGCCAATAAGGGGGAGAAAATATTGGCACACATATTGACCCATTCATATGTGCTGAAGAAGTGTATTGACAACAAATACAAAGGGGGAGATTGAAGTGTAGTGTGTTGCATTTGTTGTCAATGAGGCATGATGTTGTCATAAGATGAATGGATGTCAAGGAATGTCAAGATGTGAATGACAAAGGATGTGATGGTGTTGGTGAGGAAATGAGAATGTCCATGGTACTAAGATGTATTTCACTTAGGAGATTCACTAAGTGACATAGGATGTTGTGGTTGAAACATTCTCTATGTATATCAGACGATTGTAGAACTGATCTTAATGTTTCAATACTTGTATCAAGATGATACTAAGTTACACCACTTGAAGAATGGATGAAGATGGAGTATCATCATTATATCTGATGATTGATGAGCTGATCTTAAAGTTCCAAGAACTTGTATCAACTGGATACAATGTCACAACAATATCAGAAGACCATGCATTGTCTTAACAATGCATGAGGAGATGAGGAGAACCATCCACAACTCCTAAGTGGATGAAGTGGTACTAATGAAGTCCATGCACTATCACTTAGTGCATGTGAATTTGAAGAAGATCCAACTTGATCTCTGATTGGATCAATGAAGAACATTGAAGATTATGTGATTCAGGAGCTTAGGTTGAAGGAAGAAGCCTTTGTGCAGTCCCTCCTAAGTGAAGAAAGCCTTAAGGGTTCAACCCAAGGCACATGTGGGACTAGGTCACCACGCCCAAGGGGGTCCCATGGGGCCAGCTCGAGAGAGGCCGGCGCCGTGTATAAGCCCCTGAGGCCACGCGGTGATGAAGCCCGCGCAGCGTGAGCGCGAAGAGCGCACCCGTGTGTGCATAGTGGGCGCCAATGGCGCGCCCGCAGGGAGCAGAGGTGGGCGCAAGAGCGCGCCTGCTAAGAGAACACGGTGCGGGGTGGCACCGTGGAGGTTGGAAGTTCAATTGACGAGAGAAGGGGAGCTCTAGGTTGATAAACCACGGAAAAACCGGGATCCGTTTTGATGTGGGACGCGGGATTTTTCCGCGGAGCGAATCCTGGCCGTCTGTCTCATCGCGCGCTCGATCTGGACCACTCATCGCATCCCGCACGCGATGATCTGATCGCGGCCGTCCAAAGTCCAGTAAACACCTTATCTGACGGCTGCCGCTTCATCCCCTTCCTTGAGCTCAGCCGAGGCACCTCCCGCGAAGCCGCCGATGAACCAGAGGCTACCCGAGGCCGGTTTTCGAGTTCCCGGCCACCTCTGAAGGAGCAAAGGCGTCCATCCGGTTCGTTTGGCCACACTGAACACATACATGCATAAAAATATGCATGCATGCAACGAGGGGAGCATTTTGAGTTCGGCCGAGGCAAAAGAATATGTCGAGGCCACGGGGTTAATATTTTTCATGGGTCTCCCTTAGACGAAGGTCGTGCATGCGTTCTAAGTCGCATGCACGTGGAGGAGAAAAATAAAGAAGAAAGAACTCGCGTGTGAATATAGAGAAAGAAACGAGATTCTCGGCCCACGTTTAAAGATTTTCAAAGAACCAAAAATCTCGGTGGTTCAAGATTTATATCCCGCGGATGTTTTGAGGATTCCTCTGCCTATAAAAGGAGAACCCAAGACATAGAATTGTTTTCTGAAAAATTCGAGAGAAGTCTCGTGAGTACCTTTGTGCCTCGCGAAGTAGAAGCCACGCGCACACTTGCGCGGCTGAAGTCCTGGTGCCACCCGAGGCCCGAAGGTCCCCTGTGCGCATCACTTGCGCGATAGGAAGAGCTCTCCCTACCCACATACTTGCACGGTAGGAGAAGCTTGCGCACCCAAGGTGCTCTTTCACTCTTGAGGCTTGCATGACCCGAGGCCGCATCACTTGTGCACCCCGCGGTTGGTTGAGCCTTGCACGGCTGCCTTGCACCCGAGGCCTTGCACGGCTCTTGTGCCTTGTGTACCTGCGCAACAATGGAGTAGAGGAGAGGCCGCACTAAGCACTTGCGTGCCTTCATATTGGCAGTGTGTGTGCAAAGTGAAGGAGGAAGGCCGAGACATTTTTGTGTGTGCAAGAAGAAGAAGGCCACAACACACCCCGTGTGTGCAAAGTGGGAGAACACCCTACGGGCAGTGGGTGTGCAAAGGAAGAAGGTTGTAGCCTTGTGGGTGCACACTTTGAAGAACAAACTAAAAGAACATTAAAGTGTGTGTGTGAAACAAGAAGAGGAGGAGGCCAACTCATGTGTGTGCTAAAGTGAAACAAGTATGTGCTAAGAGACAAGGAGGCCGAAGCCTAAGTATGTGCAAAGTGGTTGTGCACACTTAGAAGAAGAAGAAGACCCACACTAAAGTAGAACACACTTTTAAGTGTGTAAACAAATTGAACATAGTGTGTGGAGGAAGAAGGTGTGTGCTAAAAAGGATTACACCCTTTGTGGGTTTATTGCACCGAGAAGAAGAAGGGGACTGCATGCTTACATGCATGCATGTACACACGTGAACAAAGCTAAATCAGGCTGTGTGCAATTGAAAAGTCCAAGACCAGAAGATCTTGAAGAATCAGAGTTTCCATGCACTCAGTGCATGAAGTTGAACTGAACTGAGACTGGACCAGACTGAAGTTAAAGACATCAATTGTCTGAGTATTCAGTAATTGGAGAGAAGCCAGGTCATCCTTAGAAGAAGGAGATAAATCTTGAGCAAGACGAGAAGACCTGTTCACCACAAGTGATCAGAAGAAGATCAAGGCTAGCAGCCTTTATCCCAGGCTTCTGAGGATACTTGAAGAGATTGAACATAAGAAGAGCTACTCGTGCGACTTGAGGATCCAAGAGAAGACCCTATGGGACTCAGGGAGAAGAAGTCTTCAGTGGGATTCTGGAGCAAGCCAGTGGGACGCTGGTAACACTGTGTGAAGCAGTATAAAGATCCTCCTGTGGGACTCAGGAGAGGTATAGTGGGACTCTATACCGACCATTGTAATACTAACCGATTATAATGGAGAAACCATGTTGGGGCGTATAACCAACATGGCAAGGACGTAGGCCTTTGGTGCCGAACCTTGTAAATCCTTGTGTCCTGTGCCTTTACATTTACTGCATTACTCGAGGAAATGCTGAGAGATACAAGAAGAGTGGATCGAGGCTTTAACCAGCCATAGAGGTTTAATTGATAAAGAATCAATTAGTAAAAATTTTTAAAGGGATCACTGATTCACCCCCTCCCCCTCTCAGTGATTCACACTGATCTGGGCATTCAGTAGTGGTGATGACCACAGTAGTCCACCAAAGCATGGTGGACCTACTGTCTCAGTTAGAGTTAGGATAGATCTTAAGGGGTCTTTAGTAGATTATATTGATGATGTATGTGAACTTCATGTTTTTACTTTAGATGTAACTACAAGATCATATACTACAGAAGCTGCTATTACTAATATTTAGAGATCTACTACCCTAGTACATTTAGATGTTGTTTCAATAGCTGATTTAAGGTAATTTATATATATGCTTCTTTATAACTTCAGTGGAATTTTGAGTTCTTAAGAACCTCCTATCACTCGGCTTAGTGAAGCTCGTTCCTGGAAAATTTTTGATTTGGTTGTGTTTCGTATTCATCCTAAGATGAATTATTATATTCAGGATGTTCAAATTGAAAATAGGATATTAGATAGTGATATGGAGGTTATACGATCTATTATGGAGAAGATGAGGAACTCCTTTTCTACTATTCAGGATGATTTATCAAATAGGTTTGAGAGTTTACCTATTTTTGTATATACATCCAATTATCAACCTAATTTTTCCTCTATTTATGCTAATGTGATCGAATCAATAGTTAGAGGGGAGTTACAATCTATTATGGGTGATATTCATTCATCTCCTCAGGGGGGCTGAGGAAAATTCAATAACATAATTATCACATATATAAAATGGTAAGAGAGTGTTTAAATAAATATATAAGTGATAGGGAAACCATTATCAAGGCCATTAAATACTATCTTTATAGTGTATACACAAAACATGATTTGAATTCTCATTTCAAGATTTTAGCTAAAAACTTAAGGATTCCATCTGTAACTAGGTATTTCAAGGAACAGGTAGACCAATTAAAGGAGATGAATTCTCTACTCAATTTATTTAGGGAGGAGAATAAATATTTATTTATTACTATAGATAGAGGAGGAAAAATTTATTAAGGACTTTTTAAATATCATGAATCCTTTTTTGTATATATCTGATACTACAGTAGTTTCACTAGAGGTGATTCCCATGAAATCCTTTACTTTTTCACTTTCTTATGATCCTATGCCTCCTTAATTTCAGCCATTTGGTATGTCTCTGGTTTAATTCATCAGAAATCTCTGACCAGTTGTGATCTGAGAGCTACCTCTAACTACATAAACCATATCATCATCTACCACAGTGCCTCCTACCTCTACCAAGGGAAAGGGACCTACTGATCGTACCTCACAGGATGAGAGTGATTCAGATTAGACATTGAATTTAATAGGGACTCTATTGTATTTTTACTATCTTTTTTTTAGCTGAAATACACTAAATTTTTTCCTTAATGGAATTTATCTCTTATTATTCATATATATTTTTAGTATTTAATATTTCTTATCTTATTTTTTGATAATCCCCAAAGGAGGAGAATAGTTATGGCATTTATATTTAATACCACACTTATCCTTTGATACTATAATTATTTGGATTTCCTTATCTTATTCTTTGATACCATAATTTTCAAGTTTTATAAATTTTAAGTGTTTGTGTATATCATTATTTTAAGTATATCATTTTTTAAATATGATTTGAAATTTAATGTCAATATCACTCATCAACTTTTTGAATTATTAAGCAGATATCATTACTTCAAATTCATCTATTTATGCCTAAGTTTATTTTATACATGGGTAATAAAATTCCATGATTTGTGATCATCAAAAATGGGGAGATTTTTGTAACCCTGTAGTTTTAATGCTCAAAAATAATTTTTTCTTTGTTTATAATGAATTTAATGTTGTATGATAGTACATTATTTTAAAAAATATACTTTTAAAGAAAATTGGATAAGTGTTTAAAAGTTTCACCATTATTTCAAATCCTTCTGCTACCATAGTTGTGCTACTGAAATCTTTTGATACTATTAGAATGTTCCACCTCCATGAATACCACTTCCATACTCCTACTTCCAAGAGTTTTCTACCACTAGGATTGATACCACTATATTTCTGCCACTTCCAAACTTATGTTACTGCCAGGTCTTTCTACCATCAGAGTATTTTTACCATAAAACTCATTAAACTACTAAAAGTGTGCTCCCACCATAGTCATTATACCACCATTTTCTTCTAATGTCATATGATAGAGCTCCATCTGTGCTACCATCAAGATTTTTCCACTACCAGTTCAACCATGATACCATTGAGTTTAACTACCACTGATTGTACCACTGTCAGCTTGCTCCCATTAATCTTTGTTGTTGTCAGATTTTATCCACCATCATCCCTTGATATCATTATTGTTATGTTTTATTTGAATAAATTTATTATAATTTATAGTTTATGGGAGTTAATATGGTCAGGTTATTTAATTATTATTTAATTAATCATTTCATAGATTTATTGAATCCAAATCAGAGGTTTGGTATGAGGTTCCATAAATTCAATATAATTATTATTCAATGGGTATTCAAACCTATAGTGATATATATTTTAGATAAATATCTCATTTTAATAAATTATGAGTTAATAAATACTGGAATATTGACAACATGGGCTGATATATTCAATTGTGAAAGAGTGGAGTACATAAAATATCTAGATCATTTTCTATAGATAGAAAATAGAACCTCGTGAAACTCTATTTTCCCACAAAATTCATAGAAACTGATTGAGCTCCTCACCAAGCCAAATATGAGGACTCTCGAACATCTAGATCATTAAAAACTATGAAGCACTTAATTTATTTATATCTATTTTATTTTCTCTCTTTTTTTGTACTTTTAATTAATGCATTTCATTTATCTTTATATTTGTACACACTTATAAGAACCCGGTTCTTCCTTTGAGGTAAGAATCTTTTATTTTTAGGTTGTTCATAAGTAAGTGGAGGAAAATAGGGTTACACACTGTGTAACCCAAGTGCACGGCATCTAATTGGGTTTATATTCTGTATAATATTGATACACGCCATGTAGTGGTCTGTCCATAAACCATACGGAAACAGAAACTACACAGCGTGTAGTTTCAAGTACACGTCATGTACTTTTTTTTGTTAAATCAGGCAGTAGCATCATTTTTTTAGATGGATATAAACTCACCACTTAGTTCGATGAAAAAAACACCCAAGTTATCTGATTATATGGTGGCCTTCCATTTCAATATCTGATCTTTGATTTGAATACCGTTGGATGTCTTGCATTCCCCTCGGTGATCTCTCGATTCCTCTTGATTCATTATTCTTGATTTATTCTCTAAAAGTAGTTATCAAACCTTGAGAATTTATGCTCATTTTTTAGATCTACTCCATTCTAGGTTTAATTAGATGTTGGAACTAGATGAGGAGAGTCATACTAGCATGAGGTAGGTGGTATCATGCCTTTTGCTAATTGTCAAGTTGAATATATGTGTCAGAGTGTCATGCACCCATTTTTAGGGTGTCTCCTGGAATGAATCTTGTCTATTTATATTTCCTATTGTTTTTAGTTAATTTATTAATGGTTTTAAATCATGTTGAGGTCTATTTACCTTTATTAAGGGACACCCCATGGGTTTTTTTTGTGAATGACCATTTATCGACATTTGTCCTAGGATTCCTATAGGGCATGCCTTAAATTTCCTTCTTGGGTTATTTAAAATAAATTTGATTAAATTATAAGCCATTTAATAGTTTAATTTACATGTGTTTCTTGTGAGATGAATTTTCCACATGAGTTTTTGATGTTAAATCCATGTAATAGTTTAATTTACATGTGTTGATTCTTATATAAAATGATAAAGGGGTAAATAGAAATGGGCGAGCCATAGCCTCGTGTTAAATGGAAAGGTCAAGATTATATGACTATTACACCTTATGCCTTGGTAGAATTATGGCCTCAGTTAAAATAAAATAGATGACCTCTAGAAGGTATCGTCATGTTAATCCGTGAGCGATCCATGGATGGAGTGGTCAGGCTAATAGAGACATTTATTTAAATGTCAAGCAAACCTTGAATCCAATGAGGGATGCCAAGGATAGTCTCTATTGGTAGTTGTTTATATATCATGAGTTGAAATGTACTTATAATTGAATATTTAAATGGGATGACTTATGATGAATCTGCTAATCCAAAGAACAATCTTGGATTCAGTCTTCACTTACACTTATTTAGATGGTCTTTTGAGACATCTTTTGTGCTTATTTTTATACTAGGATTGTCGGGTTTAGGACAGATCTTGAGACTCATATAATTCAATGTAATTTAATGTTAAATGAAAATGAAATGAATATAAATGAGAACCATTTATTATAGTACTATTTACTTTTGAGTACTTCCTATTTTACTGCTTTCATTATTACACATTGCCTGTTATATGTATATTCACTAATAGATTGGTATAGGTCTTGGGTGGTTGCCTAATGGGATTTAGTCTCAAATCCTATTTGGGACATGATTTGGTCCCAAGAATATTATATTGTTGTAGGTGTCGATAAGGTAAATCACCCTTCCTCGGGTACTTGATATACTGCTTAGGAGAAGGAGAGCATGGGACCAAGCTGAGGTTTTCAATTCTTCAGAGTTTCTTTTTTCTGTTTTTTAATTTTTTTTACTTGTCTTATGTATTATTGTAGTGTGACATGTTTTGTCTATTATCCTAGAAAATGTGACATGTAGTATCATATTCTGTTTTCTATGGCATCTGGTTGTCATATTTTCAATCTTCCTTTGTTTACTTTTATTGCCTAGTATTACTGCTTATATTATTATATTGTTATTGTTTCCACTGTGCTACACATTTCCAATGAGGTCATAGTTTCCCCCACTAGAATACCTAGGCTCTCAATGCTGTTAGGAAGCCTCTGGATTTGGGTAAATGCACTTGAGGCCATGTGGCAAACTGAGTATAGGGCATCTTTGAGTAGCTCCCAGATCCGAGATGTTACAAAGTGGTATTAGATGGTTTAATTTCTGGTTTTCCTTAATATTTGGTGACATTAATATAGGGATAAAAATAAAATGGAGTTTGGTAATAACCTGTTCCTGGGAGTAGCTACCATTTGTATAGGTGGAAATCATTTTTTTCCATTATCAGAAAGCTGGTTTATAGGGGTTGCCGGGACCCAAGGATACAATCAAAACATTTCAAAACATTTCAAAATTCACAAAACAACCCATCAAAATTGAATTATGATTTTTTAATTTTGAGTTGTTACAGTTTATTTTATTTCACCATTGGGTGATGCACTTGTATTGTGTTATTATTATTGGTATCATTATGGTTCTATTTTGTTGCAACCTGATGAGATGAGGGTATTCCATCTCATGCATCATATAGAAACTTGTTAGAAATCACGTGCCTTTCATTCCTACCATTCTATTTAGAGCGAATTACTAATTACATGTTTTGATAGATATTGTGATAGATGTGCTCGGTGTTTTGATAGGTGTATTAGTATGTGCTATGGTTTGAATTGGATGGGTGCCAAAATTTGGTCCCTAGGGTGTATGGGCCCTCTTGGATCAGAATTTGGTGGATTGTACTGTTGTATTAAATTGAATTTTTGTTATGATATGCTATATATATGGATTCCAAACATTGATTTTTGGGGATTGTGGGGCCCCATGGAGTGTAATTTGTCATACCTTTGGTTTTATTCTCAAAAACAGAGGTTTTAGTAAAGTTTCATAGGTTTAATCTCTAGAAACCCAGAAAACACAACATTTGGTTCTATGAACACATTCCATGTGTTCTTCTATTCAGGAAGAAAGACTTTTCTTAAGTACATGCCATGTACTTTGTGTACATGATGTGTGGTAAATAACTATGTATCCATCTGTGTGAGAATAAATATATAATGTTAATGGTTTTGGATAATGAACTTTGTGTACTTTAGTTACACACTATGTAGTTTTTCACTAGCAAATCCCATGTGGATCTGGCCATGTAGAAGTTCATTTCTAGGAAGAAATAATTTAGTACACACTGTGTCCCAATATTAAGCACCGTTTACCTAGGATGGTTACATGCCCATGCCAGTGGAAGTACATGAATGTGTAGGAGCTAGAGGGTACACACTGTGTATGGTTTCTACATGTCGTGTACTCCTATTTTGGTAACTTTTGAGGTATTTCTTCTCAAATTCAGTTCTTGAACTCTTGAACTATGAACTTAATAATGAACTTGAACTGAGGTGTGTGATTGACCTTGTAGATCCATGCATCCACAAAAACCTCCAGTTGTATGCTAGGAGAGTGGAAATGATCATATCCCAAAGGTGGTAGGCCATGGGCTACCAGTGGATCCTCTAGTCATTCTAGTTGTGGCACCAGCTATTATAATGGACACAGGTGGTGATGCACAGTTATGTGAAGGCTTTTATAATGTTCATGAAAACATTTTAGGGAGCACCACACCCTACTGCATCTATGGAAGTGCTGACACGGGTGTTCCAACAGAAGCATCTACCTACATTTTTGGGGTATGGAAGACCACAGACTGAAGAGTCATGAATATAGGTCATGTTATCAATCTTTGAGAATCTGGAGATTCCTCTTGATTGGAGGGTCAAGGTCACTACATATATGTTGTGTGATTCTACCAAGAGATTATGGGATGTTATCACTCAAATGTAATGTCATTTGGATATGGTGTGAGAATATTTTTAGACAGTATTCTATGATTACTTCTATCCCAAGATGCTTAGGGCCAAAAAATACTAGGAGATTATACATTTGGATTAGGTCACTTTATTATTTATGGATTACTCGTCCCACTTTATTAAGCTCCATTACTTTGTAGCTATTTTGATGGGTGATGATTTGTCAAAGGCTATGAGTTTTAAGGATGGTCTCAGGTTTGACACCCGATTGCAGGTAAATATCTTCTATATGACTATTGTATCTTCTATAGTGAATCAGACACTGATTACTAAGCATAATATAGGGGAATATTGAGGTGTGAGCCAGGGTGGTTCATTACTAAGATCTGGTATTTTTTTAACCGGTAGTAGGAAGTGTCATATAGAGCTTTCTTGTGCTAATTCTAGTATTCAAGAAGTATCTTCAGGTGGCCAAGTGAGGTGCTACCAGTATAGAAGAATTGGGCATACAATATCACATTGTCTGATGGACCCAGTCTTGTGTCGATCTTGTAGCAAGATGGTCCATCTACAGTGCTTATGAAAGACGTTTCCACCAGCATCTAGTGAGAGAGGATCTACACTGACTCCGCATTCAGGATCTGGGTTAGTAGCTTCTCACCAGTCATGGAACTAAAATGCATCATGTCGTTCAGGTCAAGGTGGTGGTCATGGCCATGGTATCCATACCCTAGGTTCTCAGCAATAGCAGTGTAGATCAGCTTAGGGTAGTCAAGAAGTGTCACAGGGCTATGGTATAAGTCAGACTTATGCAGTGAAATAGACTCAGCCAGATCAGGATCCCAAACCCTCTACTGACATAGGTACTATTCTAGTTGCCTCAGTTTTAGCTTCTTCACTTTTTGATACAGAGGCTTCACATAGTTTCATATTTGTGACCATTGTGGATATCCTAGGGCTCTTCATTTTTATTTATGATGATGTTATGATGTTATACACTCTGTTAGGGATTAGAATGGAATGTGTGTGTCAGTGAAAGGAGTTCCCCCTTGAGTTTGGTGGGTGTCACATTTTATGGGATCTCTATGTCTAAGAGATGACAGGTTTGTATTTCATTCTCGGAATGGACTGGTTGGTCTCCTTTCAAGACTTTGTTAATTAATATCATCGCACGGTGAGTTTTACATCACCATAGAGTGGATCATTTCAACTCAAAGGTGAATGGGATGTCTATTCAATATGAGATGGACCCGAGCATCATAGGTTGGGTGGGATGATATCCCAGATCACGAGCTTATATCTGGATGACCATGGGACACATCAGACATATTTCCCTCTAGTGTTTGACCATTTCAAGGACATCTTCCTTGAAGACTTTTTAGGTTTACCTCCAGTGAGAGAGGTAGATCTATCTGTCGAGCTAGTGCCAGGAGTGGCACCGGTATCCATTCCACCTTATAGGATGGCCATGATGGAGTTACAGGAGCTCAAGATACAACTAAAGGATTTTTAAGATAAGGGTTTCATCCAACCCAGTACTTCTCCATGGGGTTCACTGATCCTTTTTGAGAAAAAAGAGGACAATACTCTCAATTTATGTGTAGATTATCGTAAATTGAACTATTTGACTATTAAGAAATAGTATCCTTTTCCAAGTATAGATGATCTCTTCAACCAACTTCGAGGAGCTCAGGTTTTCTCGAAGATTGATTTAAGATTCGGTCATCATCAGGTTCATGTTAGACCATCATACATACCTCTCATAGCCTTTCGGAGTAGGTATGGTCTGTATGAGTACGTGGTAATGTCATTAAGTCTCATGAATGCACTAGAAGTTTTTTTGGAAAAGATAAACTAAGTGCTCCATCTTTATCTTTATTTGTTTTTTGTGGTTTTCGTGGATGATATCTTGGTGTATTATCATAATCTACATGACCATACCAAACATCTTGAGATCATTTTGATTACACTGAGAGAGCATCAATTATATACTAAGCTTACAAAGTTCCACTTCTGGATGGATTAGATTCACTTTCTGGGTCACGTCATTTCAAAGACAGAAGTATCAGTGGACCCATAGAAAGTGAGATCAGTAGTTTTTTGGGTGAATCCCAAGAACATCTTTGAGGTATAGAGTTTCTTGGGATTTCCTAGTTACTACAAGCATTTAATACAAGATTTCTCATGTTTAGCTATGTCGTGATAGTCTTGACTAAAAAGGGTGAAAAGTATTTATGTGAATATTCTTGTGAGACAGCCCTTCAAGAGAAAAAAGGGAGATTTACTTAAGCACTGAAACTGATTTTTTCAGATCTGGGAAGGAGTTACTTTGTGTAATGCAATGCATCAGGTATCAGTCTAGGAGTAGTGCTTATGTAGGGGAGATGATTTTTTGTGTATAGTTCTCAATAGTTGAAGCCACATGAGAAGAATTACCTAACACAGGATCTCGAGTTAGCTATAGTAGTTCATGATTTTTGTTGTTAGAGACATTACTTGTTTGGAGATAATTTTTTGGTTTACTCATACCAAAAAATCCTCATGTACATCTTCACTCAGTATGATCTGAATCTAAGGTAGTGAAGATGGGTGGAATACCTTCAGTCATTTGACTTCAAGATTGCCTACGTGACTAGAAAAAGAAATTTAGTGGTCGATGATTTGATTAGGTGGACTCAAATACAGGTAGTGCAGTAGGATAGTAGCGAGTGGAAACTTATGGCATTATTCTTTGAGATGCACTTGGAGGTTCACGACAGGAAGGACAGATGTTTCTTTCATCCATAGCTATTACCTATACCTTTCTTTATAGAGTGAAGATGAGGAAATTATCATATTCTAAATTCTTAGTTCTATGGGAGATTATTTCAGTTGAGGACCCACCTCTTGATTAGATGGTAGGTGACGATGAGATCTTGTGTGTACTTGGATGTGTTTGGGTTTCAGTGGATATACGTGAGGAGTTGATGTCGGAGTTTCATGCTTTAGCATGGAAAGTACATCCTGAGGTCACCAAGATGTATTGTGACTTATGTCATCAGTATTGGTGGTCAAGTATGAATATATTGGAAGCTGGTTTTATTATGAGTTGTTCCACTTGTCAGTCGGTGAAGGTAGAACATCAACGACCACCTGGGATTTTATAGAAGTTACCTATTCCAGAGTGGAAATGGGAAGATGTCACAATGGATTTTGGGACTGTTTTACCAAGTTCACCTAGAGGTAATGATACTGTGTGGGTTTTTGTTGACAGTATTATAAAGGTCACTCATTTCTTTTTGATTAAGGAAACTTTCAGTGTGGATGATCTCAGGGAGGTTGTATATCTGAGAGGTGGTATGACTACATGGGGTCTCATGCTCTATCATTTTTGGAATATTTTTTAGAGGGATATGGGTACACAGGTGCTTATGAGAATATCATACCACCCTCAGACTGATGGTCAGTTAGAGTGTATGATATAGGTGTGAGGGGATATGTTGTGAGCATGTGTCCTGAATTTTGGGGGCTCTTAGGATAAGCACATTCACTTGGTTGTATTTTCGTACAATAATAGTTATCAAGAGATGATACATATGTCACCTTATGAGACTCCATAGAGTAGGACATGTTATTGTAACCTGTGTTGGTTGGAGGTAGGTGAGGCATCTTTACTAGGGTCATGTCTCATGAAGGAGACTTCAAAGCAGAACTAGTTGATTCAGAAGTGAATGGTCACTATATAGTCTCTTCAAAAATATTAGGCTGATTGTTGTAGATGAACTCTAGAGTTAGAGTTCAAGGATTGGGTTTTCTTATGTATTTTACTAAGGTTGGGACATAGACAGATTAGAAGACAGAGTAATCTTTCACTAAGATATGTTGGGTTGTTTGAGATTTTTGAGAGAGCCGAGTCGGTTTCCAATCAATTGTAGTTTTCTCATAGGTACTGAGCCATGCAAGATGTCTTCCACATTTCTTATCTATGACACTATCACCTAGAACCATCTCATGTTTTTCCGCCCAAGGAGGTTGAACTTCAGGTTGATACATCCTTTGAGGAGCATCTGATACGTATAGTTGACAGGAGCACGAAGGTTCTCTGAGGCCAGTCAGTTCCTCTAGTATGGGTGCTATGGAAGAATATCCATTTACAGGATGATACCTAGGAGTGGGAGGTCGATGTACATTCTCATTGGATGGAGTTATTCTTAGGTTCTTCTTTCCCACCATTGGAAGGGAAATTTGGGGACGAATTACTTTAAGGGGGAAGCTTGTAAGAAACCGGTTCTTCCTTTAAGGTATGAATATTCTCTTTTTAGTTTTTTCTTAAGTATGTGGAGAAAAAATAGTGTTACACACCATGTAACCTAGGTTCATTCCGTTTAATTTGTGTTACACACCATATAATCATGATATGCACCATGTAGTGGTCTGACCAGGAACTATTCGGAAACAGGTACTACACGGCGTGTAGTTTCAAGTACATGTCATGTACTTTTATTTTTTTGTGTTAAATCGGGCAATAGCGTCATTTTTATTAGATGGATAGAAACCCACCCCTTTGTTAGATGAACAGTGCGCCCAGACGATCCAAGGATAGGGTGGCCTTCCATTTCGTCGTCTGATCTCTGATTCAAACACCGTCAGATGTGTTAGATTCCCCTCAATGATCTCTTAATTCCTCTTGATTCATTCTTCATGATTTCTTCTCTAAAATTAGTTATCTAACCTTGAGAGTTTGTGATCATTTTTTAAATCCACTCCATTTTAGGTAGAATTAGAGGTCGACACTAGATGAGGAGATTCATACTAGCCTGAGGTAGGTGGTCTCATTCCTTTCTATAATTTTCAAGTTGAATATATGTGTTATAGTATCATGCACCCATTTTTAGGGTGTCTCCTTGAATGAATATTTTCTATTTCTATTTCTTATTTTTTTTTTGGTAATTAATTAAGGTTTTTAAGGCGTTTTTATGGCTATTTACCTTGATTAGGGTCCACCCCATGGGTGTGTTTTCTGTGAATGATCATTTATGTTCATTTGTCCTATGATGCATATGAGGCATGCATTAAATTCCCTTATTGGATTGTTTAAAATTAACTTGATTAAATACTAATCCATTTAATTGTTAAATTTACATGTTTTTCTTGTGATATGAATTTTCCACGTGGGTTATTGATGTTAAATCCATTTAATAGTTTAATTTACATGTGTTTTTTCTTATATAAAATGATAAAGGGGTAAATAGAAATGGGTGATCCATAGCCTCAGGTTAAAAAGAAATTTAGGGATCATATGACTATTAAAACTTATACCTTGGGTGAACCATGGAATCAGTTAAAAGACCATGGATGAACTTAATATGGTATCATCATGTTAAGTTGTGATCAAACCATGGATCGAGTGGACAAGCTCATGGATACTTTTATTTAAATTTCAAACAAACCTTGAATCCAATGAGGGATTCCAAGGATGGGATCTGTTGGTATTTGTTTATATGTCATGAGTTGAAATTTACTTATAATTGAATATTGAAAGGGAATGACTTATAATATTTCTTCCAAGCCAAAGAACAATCTAGGATTCAATATTCACTTACACTTGTTTATATGGTCTTTTGAGACATTTGTTGTGCTTACTTTTATACAGAGATCATCGAGCTTAGGTCAGATCTCAAGACATATATAATTCAATGTAATAGAATGGTAAATAAACATGAAATAAATATAAATGAGAACCAATTCTTGTAGTACTGTTTACTTTTGAGTACTTTCTAGTTTACTACTTTCATTATTGCACACTACCTGTTATATATATATATATATTGATAGATTGGCATAGTCCTTGGGTGGTTTCCTACTAGTATTTAGTGTCACACCCTATTTGGGTCATGCTTTGTGCCCAAGAATATTATATTCTTACAAGTGTATATAAGGGAAAGCACCCTTCTCCAGGTACTTGATTTTCTACTTATGAGTAGAAGAGAATGGGACTAAGCCAAGGCTTGTGATGTTTCTGAGTTTCTTTTATCTATTTTGTACATTTGGTACTTTTATTATGTATTACTGTAGTGTGAAATATTTTGTCTATTTTCCTAGAACATGTGACATGCATCATCATCCTTTGTATGATATGAAATCTGGTTGTTATATTGTCAGTCTTCTGTTGTTTACTTCTATTGCCTATTATTACTGCTTTTTCTATTGTATTGTTATTATTTACACTATGTTACATTCTTCCAATAAGGGCATGGTTTATCCACTATCACACTCAAGCCCTCGATACTAGTCTAAAGCCTCTGGAATTTGGGTAAATTCACTTGAGGTCATGTGGCCAACTAGGTACGGTGCACCTTTGAGTGGATCCCGGATCCAGGACATTACAACACGGACTCCTGCACTGGAACTGGATAATACCTGATATTCTATTTATCTATATTTATCTATTTACCCACAGTAAAATTGGAAGAGGTATCAACATGTCCTATTTTGTTTTTCATCCCAATTATAACTATGAAAGAGGATTTGATCCTAGAAAGTTGGTGATCTTTTTTGTATAACCAATCTAGTTTTTGGATCAGATTATTTGTTATAATAATCTTATTACCGGTGAGTTATTTCCAAGTGGAGGGGATTATGTCCCAACTTGAGACTAAACCCCTTGTTCATTCCATTATGTGTTTGTGTTTTTATTTCTTTATTTAAATATTTAACTTAATTTTTTAATCTATAAGAAAAACATATACTTTTATAGCTATTATTAACTAGTGTTTATATAAGGATTTGTTTGAGTAAATTTTTTCAAAAGGTAAAGTAATTTTAAATATTTTTAATTGATCCCTAATCAAGATTTGAGAAATATTTTAAAATAGAAAAAATATATTAAAATACTGTTTTTATTAACTAGGTGAATTTATTTTAATTGGGGTATTTTTTTACTAGAAATTTTATTGGGTACTCAATTCACCCCCCCCCCTTAGTTAATCACTCTAACCAACAAAAAGTATCTTTGGGAGATATTTTCATATTCCCAAAAGTTTATCTATAATGCTCAAAGTTCTAATTTTTAAAATAGTGAGAACTATGAATGTAGATGAATCACTATCATGGAAAAATGGTTAATATGGTGAAGTTCAAAGTTTAATAATGAAAAAACATATACTACTTTAAGAAACTCCTAATATGATCCTAAATACTAGTGGTGAACATGAAGATCAATATATGAACCCATTGTACAAAAATATTTTTTTAGATAGGAAATCGTGGTTGGAATGGAATATATGTTGAAAATTTTGATTATATTGACTATGTTAAAAGGATTCATAAAGATACAAATATCCATAAGTATTATAAGTAACCAAAACATATGATCAGACATTTCTTAAGAGAAATAAATTTCTAAATTCTGATTTTTTTTCTTTTCAATTTTTTTTATTTCATTCTTTCTTTCTTTTTTAAAATCAAAAAGGAAGGAAATTTTATGAAAATTTAAGAAAGTTATTATTAGTTAAATTATTATTTTTTACATTTGTTTTATAAAATTTGATCATATATCTTTTATATGACTAATAATTTTATTCTGAAATGTTTAGGATAAAAATAATGGAAATTCATAGGGGGTATACTTTTAAATTCATAAGGAGTCTTATTATAATTAAGTTGAACTTATTGATATTCCTTATTTTTTTTTTAATTTTTATAAATGGGGATATTTTTTAGTCAATAAATCACTTTCTCTCTTTATTTTGGGTACCACTATATAGTTCATAGGAACTTGATTCAACTTAATTTTTTTTTGTAGTGTTTATTTTTGTGAAAAATCAATTTATGGTATTCTAAACTTTCTTGATAGATTACATTCATCGGATTTAAGATCAATATAGGTATAAAGGATTAAATCATTGGGAAATGAAGCAAAAGTAAATGTTTATAGGTAAATGATAGAGTTGTTGATTTAGTTTCACTTGACTCTATGATTTATGAAATTCGACCATTGATTTTTTTACAATATCATCTACAAAGAGATACAAACGTTGATAATAGAAATAACTATAGTAAATAGGCATTTTGGAAGTTTTTGATCATTTTGAAGTCGTGAAATTTATTATTTCCAAGACTTATTTTGATTAGTGTATCTTTTTACTTCCATAGTTTTTTTGTTAAGAGTTACTTCTATAATGTTTTTTTTAAGATATTAACAATTTCTATTATAATTTTTCATTTATCAATATTGTGTGATCAAAGGATTTTTTGTCTAGTAAGATAGAGTGTTCAAGGCCATAGCACTATACCTAATAAAAATTTTAGTCATTTTCTTCCATTTCTAGAAATATAGAGTGTTTATGGATAGAACACTACACATACCGATTGTTTAAGATGATGGATTTAGAGGATTGAAGTAAAATATACCTTTTGATAAGTTGAAAATTGAGGATACCTAAATTCAAGTCTATATACTTCCTTACCACTAAGGTTAAATCATGTGGTTTTATAATATCATTTTAATGGATTATTGGGTTTGTTAACTAATTATCTATTTTTGGTTTTTTAAAATTGTATTTCATTCATTTTATGAATTACCAAAGGTTTAAATTTTCTATTTTTTTTATTTATATTAATATTATCATAGTTTTTATAACCTTCCGAACAAATTATTTCTATTTTTTTAACTATATTTTATTAAAATTTATATTTCTATTATATGTACTATTTTTACTCTGATCTTTAAATTGATCTGTATTTTATAAATCTAGTCAAATTAAAATCTATAGGGTTGGAATATTGTTATTTAAAATTTTAAAACAACAATTCCCCCTCTTTTAGATAAACTAGTTTACATCTTTGGTACAATAATTCATATACTCGTCTACAAGCATACTCTTGGTAGGAAATAATCAACCTTGTCCAAATGGACCAATTCTAGTGTTACAGTGATGGTACACATTCTTATACTCATCTATAAGAGCACGGCTTGAAGAAATTCTTCATTTATATCCAAATAGACCATATATAGTGTAACTGTGATGGTATACATTCATATACATGTCTATTAGCACACTCCCAAGAGGAAATCATCATCAATATCCAAATGGACCAACTCTAGTGTTACGGTGATGGAATATATGCTTATACTTATTTGTGAGCACACACCCAAGAGTAAATCATCATCAATATCCAAATGGACCATCTCTATTGTTTCAGTGATGGAATATATGCCTATAACCATCTGTGAACACATGCTTAAAATGAAATCATCAAAATAGACTAACTCTAATGTTATGGTTATGGTACTCATGCCTATACCCATCCATGAGCACACTCCCAGGATGAAATAAGTATCCATATCTAAATGTAACAAGTCTACTATTATGGTGATATCATATATGTCTATACCAGTCTTTGAGCACATGCCCATGAGGAAATATCTCTGAATTTAGTGTTTGAGAACCATGATTAAATTAATCTATTCTAGTTCAATGTTTAATTGGATTCAAGTAATCATGATATTATTATTTGAGGGATTCATGAGTTAACATTAAATGATAATAAGAATGATATAAGGTTCAACTAATTGAAAATGATTGTGAATAAAATCCATTTTCATTCATATTGAAAAAAATGCAGATAGGGGCATCCATAAATTGGAGTATCTCTTCATGATATTGATATATTATAAAATTACCTCTACAAAGGTTCAGAGTTAATTAGAGGATTTTTAATATTTATCAACATTGTGTTAAATCTTGTTCATCTTCACATCTTTGGTCTCATCGACGGGATAAGGATCATCCCCCTCAACAACCCCATTCTTCTCCCCGGTTCGAGCATCTTCAAAAATAATTTTTTATCCCTCCTATTTTTTTAGTGGCATCTAGTTCCTATTAGAGGAGAATTATTTAGATAGATTATTCATTAGATAAACATCATTGATATAATACCACCTATGTATAATAATATTCTTATTTAAAAAATATATCTCAAATACCAGTAGATCACACTATTGATTTTACTTTGGAAAAAACATGCGGTATACTTATTATTTCTACCATGATAAAATAATCAACTTCATGATATCATGGATAGCATGATAATTGAATTCCCCACTTCCTTTAATCGTGAACATATAGTGAAGTCAGTAAAACTTCCATCTCATATTATCCATGAGAGATTTAAAAATTATCTTCCATATACCCTCCCATGTGTATTATCAAGAAATATGGTGAAATTATAGATACTCTTAGTCTAGTTAAAATTCACTCATGGAAACTACAATGTATTCATGGATCTTGACATTTAAAGGAAATACCATTTCATCCCCTTTAGAGTTTATTGGCACTAGTATATACCCAAACTTTGTGTACTCTGGTTATTGTAGCGTGGGTATGGGAGCCTTCATGATCAGAACTTGCACTTATGGAAGTGGTGATAATGGTGACATAAGAAGTACATATTATTAAGTGATAACCAATTTCAATGAAATGGGTTATGGATACACACCTTTCCCTTTAGAAGAACTATCCTCTCTAGTCTATGAAACTCCCTTGGGTAAATCCAAAAGAGCATCTCTTCTAAAAAGTTTCTCATCATTAATAGTATCAAGGGATTAAATTATCAATGTGTTCTAATATGATGTTACCATGATATAATTCTCACCTAAATTTATAGAATTTAAATTCAATGATTCTTGACCCCTTCCATAACATTCACCTCATCGATATGTTGAGTGGGGATGCCTACATGAGGCAGATTACTGAACGAATTCTCATGGCCTTCTTCTGCAAGGTCTAGTCGGTTTACCACCACTAATGCTTAGGTAATTGAGGGTTATACATGTAGAGAGAAGATAGTTGTAATATCTTATTAGTGATTTATTTAATATATATTCTATATAGATAGTATTTTATATGTGGGAAGTTTATAAATAAAATATTATGTGTGTGAGTTATCATATAAAGAAAGAGAACTTATGCTCATCTAAATCCTTATTTAACTCCCTGGACTTAGCTAAGGAGGAGTGGGTTTTTACCACTAAAAAGATTTCTTCTATTATATTTATATCTTTGAAAATCACTATTATACTTATCAAGAAATATATATTCAAAAAGGTGGCCTAAAGTGTGGCACTTGTACTCAGGGGACATACCTAAACAATTTTACCCTCCACTGGTGGGGATGGTCGGGGTAGTCATAATTGATTCTACCTCCACTATAGTCATAGATCCTTCAATGGAAGGAGGTGGTTATTAGTCTTCAGTGTCACCTATGGTGGTATTTAGGCTCACCTCAAGGGGTCAATCTTAGATAAATTGTATTCTAATCATAGAATCATGATATCAGTACCTAAATGTGTGTGTGTGTGGAAGTATAGGTTTTGTATGAAGGCTGAAATCTCTCCCAAGTATGAATATCCTTGCCTGTAATCTTATTGATCCTTTGATTCTTGACCATTTGAGGATGTTTATCTATTCTTACACTCATAGAAAAGTGGTATATAGATGGGAAGAAGGAAATTGGGTTTGGTTTCTCCATTTTCCTTCTTTGACCTTTCCTTAAATGATGTATAATCATCCCTGGGGGTGGTTTATTCTTCAACACCTATCAGGATTCCACCCATGGTATATTATGGGGATTACATAGGGACAAGTACTATCTCTATACTTTTCAAAGACTTAAATGAAATTTTTTTAAAGGGACCTCCACATTTAAATACTACCTCCTTAAAAGAAAAAATATTAACCTATGTCCTCACGGATAATTTATTTATCCCACTCTTCATCGTAGGATATCTTGATGACTCCCTCAATGGTACACCAAGTTCCCATATCCCACACCTTATTTTGGGTGGGAACCTATTTCCTCGAATGGCCTAAAGGACTTCTTTTTTATTGATTTTTGAAAACCCCCTTTTCAAGGGATGAGGAGGAACCCTTACAAGGCCTGTAAGCTTAGAGATTACATGACCAGTAGGTCTTAGAAAATATAAAGACTATAAATACATGGGATTTATCCTCCCCGGCTTCTTTAATGTGATTTTAGATCTCTACCTTTTCATGGCTTGTTCAGATAGGCTTCTCGTGCATGCACAGGATAGTCCCGATGGAAATTCCATACCCTCTCTTTCTGAAAAATCTGTTTAGCTTATACTATTGTGAATGTGTCTGCTCTGAAACCACATCTAGAGTATGCTCCTTGTAGAGTATTTATGGTCATTTAAGAACAATTTTAGGTGGCCTGAAATCCTTTAGGGGTCCCAAAGGCCTTGATGTGTCCTGAAAGCCTTACTGGCCTGAAGGCCTTGGGTGGCCTGAAGTCCTTAAAGGACTCAAGGCCCAAAATTGTGGCCCAAAAGCCCAAACAGATGAATAGTTCTAGCTTCTACAGTAATAAATAGTACCTACTTAAATTCCTACTACAGTACTTCTACAGTAACCCAGAAATTATGTCTCTACCCGATTTTGAACTCTGGTCTCTTGGATGCACTTGTCGAGTCCTCACCAACTGGGCTGAGGCTCATGTGTGGTGGGAACCTATTTATCAATGGAAAATACCAACATCTCAAAGTCCCTAATATATTGGTTGAAATTATATGGTTTACCTCAATGTTGATATCTAAAGTAAAATTTATATTTCTAGGTTGGTGGATATGAATTTCACCTTGAAGGGAAGCCCATAAGCCTATGATGTTTTTAGCTATGTCCAGTTTTCCTAAAAGTGGGTGGTCTTGATATATTTATATTTTATATGAGTTCTAACTAACCCTCATGTAGTTATTAAGGAAGAATCTATTTCCTTAAAATTTAGTTACTTCCAAGGGAACTCTTCTTTATCTAGGATCTCACCCTATCACCATCTATTATATCATCTTGGTGTATTCTTATGATGCATCAACTCAACTCTTGGTTGTTGAGTAGATTATAGTTGAGAATTATTTGATGAATCTAAAACCTCATCTATCAAGAGTCTTTTCTGAGGCTTCCTAGTTTTCAATCTCCTGAAATCTAGATATGACTCATAAGTGACCCTATAGATGCTAATGGATATATCCCTGAGGGAATGAAGATATAGCCGGATGAATGTATATGGATGAAGAAACTTGATCACAACATGTGTGGTTTCTTAATTCATTATCACACAAAGACACCATGATTCCATGGGGTTTATATCCATTATCAAATCTACTATAGGTAAAACCATCATGTATTGAAAGAATTTAAATTGATGTGTGAATTTATAAGGCATGAAAGATTCATAAATAATGTATCAACTAATTTGAGGCACTAGTATGTTGTCAGTCATAGCTATCATATATAAATGTACCTCATATGTGATGATCTCATCATTAATGATCATTCTAGTAGAATACAATTCATAAAAAGTATTTTTAAACTATAAATGTAAACATAGAAGTTTGGGAGCATCATCACCCTTAAGAAATAGCGACCTAATACCATAGATGGATTAGATGAATGGCCTAAATCTATATTTTAGATTTTTTAATTCACTAAGAAGGAAATAAGCATTGAAATGAGATACCATCTTGCCCTATGATACCTAAAATGGTCCCAAGATATGAAAGGGTCCTTCCCTTTATAAATATGTAATATTCACTATTGAGCCTTTGTTGGTACCATTATTATTAAACACACAAGTTCCACCTCCCCCAAATTGGTGGTAATCATGAATGTTCTTGGCCTAACACCATTATAGGATCTATTTATTGGAATCAGGTACCCAATTAACCATATGAATAATAAACTATCTAGACATTTTTATGGGGGATAAATAGATTAATTTTGTACACCTTCTATTCATAATGGCCTTGATCTACCTCGGGCTAGTACATACTAGGGACACCTCTCTTCTATATGGAGATAAATCTCATGTAGTGATTGCACGTGGTCCCATTTCCATGAGAAACCAAAGAAAATTTTATCAAAATTTAAAAATTAATATCGAATCATGGTCATGGTTCCTTCCCCATGGAATTATAAGTGTTGTTTATTAGTACATGGGCTAGAAATGGTAACCTCCTAAGGTTTCCCATGAAAACTTTGGTGGAAGAAACTCATCATATATATCCTCATGGATTGGGCCCCTAGATATTTTATAAAAATCACACAAGATGATTCCTATATCACCATACATTGGGTTTAAATCATTGGTCTAGATACTCCATCGACTTAGTAGCTCTGGGATCAAATCATTATTCTTGTATAAATATATATGGAAAATACAAATAGCTTCATAAATAGTTGTGGAATTTATTCAATTCTAAAATTATATGCATGTTTTTTGAGCCCAATAACCCCGCATATATTCAGTATTAACACCTCCTCCAGGGAGTGGGTCCTAATTCAAGTTCCATCCTTATTCTTTATTGATGATAGAATTATGGAATATATAATAAAAAAATTATGGGCTTATTTTATGTATGTACATTCATCTGGAGCAGACTTGGAATAATGAAGTAAGCATGATGAAAGGATTACACCTTTGGAGATATACACACCCTTTGAGGAAATGTTCACGATGACCAAATCCATATATTCATAAAAACATGAGTTTGGAAGGTTTTCATCAAGATAGGGGATGTTAATATAAGTCAGTATCCCTTGACTATACAGTGGTAGGAAGTATAATACTAGGTATTCTTAGTGTATCTCCCATAGGACCTATGTGAGTATCGATAGATAGGGTTTTTGTTGGATGGTATGCCATTTTTCAACATCTTGAACCATATATTTGATGCAGTCAGTGGCTTAAACATCTAAAATATAAATTGAAGTGATGTACATACTTTACTTCAAGGTATTTTTCTCATGACATAACCCATCAAGGGTTTCCTGGCCAATGATAAGATGAGTGTGAATACCCAAGCTTGCCTCCAATGGGCCTGGGGCTAGAAACTAGCACTGAGTAGGCATAACACTCACATATGAGGCCTTGTCCTAATTTACTTGTACTCACACACACATCTAAAAGATCATACTATACTAAAATTCAAAACACAACTGATACCAAATTCATGAACATGTATAAATCTCATAATCATACTATACAAAAATACTGTAAAGTGATAAGGGATAAATATAAGCCCACCAAAAACTATAAAGAAGTGAAACCTCATAGAAAAAGGGAAATATAGTCAAATGTGAATCCTAGTATGGACCATGGTCTTTCTAGACCAAATATAAGCTTCATCTTATCTTAGTCTACTAAAAACCCCATTGAACTATCGATCATCTACATAAGACATAACACATGTGGGCAAAGCTCATGCAAGGGTGAGTATAACAATACCCCGTAGGACACCCTAAAATCACTAAGAATAAAAAATATAGAACATTAATATCATAAAAGGATATATCAATCATAATATGAGACATACAATATAACATCCAAATATAATCATAGTATACACATGGTCTCAAGGTAAGGTCACAGCCATCATGCCTTCCTAGGATTCCTATCTAAAGGTTCCATATAACACTTGTTAGGGAGAAAATACTCCACGAGTCAGATATCATTGATGGTGTTTGTCCA
Source organism: Viscum album (assembly GCA_963277665.1). Taxonomy (NCBI): domain Eukaryota; kingdom Viridiplantae; phylum Streptophyta; class Magnoliopsida; order Santalales; family Viscaceae; genus Viscum; species Viscum album. Next base: position 1,793,032,132 of record OY728146.1, read on the forward strand.
AAATTTCATGCTCATTGGGTCTCACCATAAGAATAATGTTTTGGAAGTCTAAATATAATGATGCACATTTGGGGATCACACCCAAGGTCATCGGGTATAACAACAACCCAATCTATATTAACTCGCTAAGTAGGGGATCAATGTCTACATAGTGTTGGTCACAAAAATTTTTAGAACCCCACCTAGGGATAATAATGATAGAGGGTCTCACTTTGGGCCTCACAGAAGGATTTCAGGAACTCTATCTAATACTGAAGTTCCTTAAAGGGGGTTGACATCCTATAAAAAAGATGCAATTTCACAATAAACCCTGAAGGAAAGGATCAAGGGAATGGATCCTAATGAAACTTATCTATGATGAAGGTAAAAAGGGCTCCAATATATCATTGAAGAAGTGAACTACATGTACTAAAAGTACAAAACATGTCCCTTCGGCACTAGTTCTACCCATGTATCATGGCTCATGCCCATGTTTTTTTCTATGACTATGTCTGTGTCAATGTACCTCTGGATGTGCTTGTGTACTTGGTCATTTCCAAGTATACATCTCTTCCCATTTACTCTTGACCTAGACATGTGCCTATCCATGTGATCTAGAGAACACGTCGAGTTTCCAGGTCATATCACATGTTGTGTGACATGTTTCACACACCATGTGATACTTATCTCTTCTTTGGAAACTCTAGAAATGCATCCAGGTCCCCACATGGTGTGTGATTCTATATTACACTCCATTCAACTCGAGATTTATATAAAATATTTTTTCCTCCTCCATGTATTTAACCACTTCTACCACCTCCAGTTCCACCACTGATCTTTCCTAGAGATTATTGATCTATTCTAACAAAGCCTCATCACTGCCTACTCTTTGGAAACCATACCTCGATCTGCCTAGAAACCATCCATAGATCAATAACATCTTATTCTTCAAAAAACATGAATAATGTGTATCCCTAAATATGAAAAAATCGACCATCCATCGTTATTGTGCCTCGCAATCATATCCTAAATTGCATCCATACTCATGGTATTGATTCGTTTCACTGAAGAACAGCTACAAAACAATCAAATACCAATTATTTGTTGAAACTAGGGCAAAAGGAATTTTCTGTAATGAATATGTGAATAATGGGGAAAGAAATTCACAACACACAAACATGAGGAATAGACCTTGTCCAATGTTCATATTGGCCTCGATTCATTATCATTATAGGATGAATAAAAGAGAAGTAAATAAACAACAATAGAAATTACCAATCTCGGATAAATCTAACTTGTACATGAAATATGACTATTCTGTAAATAAATTCATTAGTTGATTGATTCATGTTCATCATAGGATAATCAACATGGATAATTCACATAAAGAAAATGGCATACCTCTATATGGATCAATTGCTAATGGATAATGAATCAATGTAGTTTTCATTGGTGAGATCATTGATTTTCATTGGAACACCGATTTCCAAAGTTCAATTTGTTGATGTTCTCCCATGGAAGATCCTCTAACCAGATCCTCTCTCAAATTACAAAATTATAAGTAAAACCCTAAAAATTTGGTTATAACTGGGTTTAAATATGAGTTTATTAAGTCACTACATCGTTAAATAAAATTAATTCATTTATTCATTCATTTTGTGCCCAAGATAAATTTTTCATAAATGTATGATTTTGACCAATATTATATCGCACCTAGGGTAAAAATTATGCAATTAACTTAATAATGACTCCAAATTAATGAAATGATTCCCCTTTTGGTATTTATTCCACTTTTTTAGAAAAACTATGTGCACATGAAATTAATATATTTAATATATTTAAAACATCAATTTTGAGCTCATCGAGCCTTGGAATCACACATTATCTAAATTCATGGTATCAAAAATATTACTAGATATATTTTAAGAATTTACATGGAAAAAACAAAGATGTTACATTCTCTCCACCTTAAGTATTTATATCTTGGAAAGAAAAACAAAATACTACACAAAGAGATGTGGGTACTAAGCATGCATCTGGGTCTCCTGCTCCCATGTACTCTTCTGAATAATCTCATGCTTCCACTAAAAATTCACTAAAGTAATCACTCACCCATATAGGATATTCTCTTATTGATCCTAAATCTCTACTTGGTACTCTTAAAAAGTATCTTTATCATTGATTTCCATCTCACGTTAGTCGATAATATGTGATAGGTCATGCATATACCGCCTTAACTGCAACACATAGAAGATGTCATGTACCTGGTCCAACTATAGGGGTATATCCAAGTGGTACACCACCTCATTAACTCTATTAAATATTTTAAAAGTTTTAATTAATTGTATAGATATCTTTCTTCCCTGGCCAAATCTCTGTAACCCACATTGAGGTGTGACCCATAGGAACACATGGTCACCCTCCTCAATCTCCAAAGGCCACAATTATCAGTCTATATAAGACTTATGGTGGATTTGTTTGGTCCTTATACACTCTTGGATGATTCACACCTTCTCTTTCATGGCTCACACTAACTCTAGTCACATAATTATTGACTCTCCTAGGTTGATCCAGCATAGTGGTAACCTACAGGGTCACCTGTACAAGGCCTCAAAATATGTCATACTGATAGTGGAATGGTTGTTGTTTTTTAAGAAAAATACACCAATGGTAGGTGATCCTCCCAACTATAGACAAATTCTAACATATAATACCACAAAATTTTCTCTGGAACCTAAATGGTCCACTCAATCTGGCTGGCAGTCTATGGGTGAAAAGTTATTCACAAATGAAATTGCTCCCCAAAGGATTCCTGTAATCCCTTAAATAATTGATATGTGAAGTAATAATCATGTTCAAAAATGATCATCAAAGTAAATACATGGATTTATTCTCTCTCCTTCATATAAAGGATTCCTAATATCTCTACTAAACTCTTCTCTCAGATAGCTAGGAAGTAGGATGACTTGGTGAGTCAATCTATAATCACCCATATGGAATCATTTCCTCTAACTATCCATGGTAACCCTATCACTAATTCCATAAATATCACATCTCACTTACACTCTATTACCTAAAGGTGTTGAGATAAACCCACTAGAAACTAGTACATAGCCTTAACTTATTAGCAAGTAAGGAATTAAGAGACGAAGTTGGTAAATCTTTTCTTCATATCTGTCCAACAAAAATGATGTCGAAGGTCTTGGTACATCTTCTTTACACCTGGATATACTTCCAAATGATATTTATGAAACTCCCATAAAACCTTCTCCCACAACATCACTGGTACCATTGTGAATCCTCTGAAATGAATGAAATGTTTCCCACCTTTAGAAAATCTATCAGGAGCATGTCCAGTGGATATATGAGCATACAGGGTCTCATAGTTAGTATCTCTATGTTTAGAATCCCTAACTCACTATAGAAGTGGTGGGGTAATAACCATTTACTAGAGGTAAGATTAACCATAACTATCCACTAAGGATGTCTATAGTGAGGATAACTACTATGATGCCTCAACCTTCGTTGGGTCCACTACTACAACATATACTGATATAACATATCCTAGAAAGTAGACCTCATGAATCTAGAACTAGAAATTCAATAGATTTACATAAATTTGGTGATCTCATAGTATTTACAGGACCATCCTCAAGTGTCTCATGTGATCCTCCTAAAACTCCAAGTGCACTAATTTATTATTGAGGGAGACTACCACAAAATTCTCTAAGAAATGATGAAATGTTTGGTTCATAAGTCCCATGAATGCTGCTAGGAGTTCATCATGTCAAACAGTATCACCAATTACTAATAGTGATCATAATGAAATTAGAAATTTGTCTTCATTATATCCTTATCCTATAATCACATCTCGTGATAGCCTAATATAAGTTCAGCCTTTGAGAACCATTCTTCCCTCTCAACTGATCGAAGAGTTCATTGATCCTCAATAGTGGATACTTGTTTTTTATGGTCACCTAATTTAGGTAAATGTAATCCAAACACAAATTGAAACTCCCTTATTCCTTATTGATAAATAACAGGGGGGATTACCATGGTGAAACACTAAGTCTGAAAAGGTCCTTCCTCTGTAAGCCCTCTAACTACACCCTCATCTCGTGAACCTTTGTAGGAGCCATCTAATATACTATTGTTGGTATCAGGGTTGTCCCGAGGTGTAGATAAATGATGAATTCTATCTATCGATAGGGAGGTAATCTTGAAACGTCCTCAATAAATACTTCCTCATACTCCTCCACCAGTACAGGAAACTACAGGATCATAGCATCCACTTCACCAAGAGTCATACTAGCCAACTGGTGAGTAATCGTCTACACCCTCTTATACATGATCTCATCCTATTATTCTTGGTTTTCCTTCTCACCAGAAAAGGAAAACCTCATCTCATCACTGCAGACACACCACATCTTCCACCTAAAATAGTATATCTGGGCATGAACTATAGATAATTATTCCATACCTAAGATGATGTCATAAGGCATCATCGCTGTGACAAATAGATCCCAAAAAAACTCTCACCTCCAAGAGTTAGGTCACACTTTCGACAAAAGTATTTGATTGCTGATTCACCTTCAGTAGGAGTCTCCAGGCATAAGAGTCGATCCAAGGGCTCAACCAAAATCTCTAAGTCTCAAACTAAAAAATTGGTAACAAAAGAGTGTGTTGCACTTGTGTCTACCAATAATTCAGTTAAAGTAGGAAAGACACATATCATATCTTGTGTTATCTCTAGATCCTCAAGTTCATGAGCCTCAAACACCTGCATCCATACTCTCTCTTTTCCACCAGCTCCCTAATCCTATAGGGGACCACCTGGGGGTAGTGGTGGTAACAAGTCAAAACATTTTTTGCCTCCATCTACTCTCCTAGATCCTCTTTCGCATTCACTTCCCTACAGACCTGCCTACTCCTGCTTCTACCTCTACCTAAGTATCCATTTTCCATCTCCCTTTCATTCATAGGGAAGGTCAAACAATCCCACTTGAGATATACCCTTCCACCACAAGAGTATCATCACCTCTCTATAGGCTGTCTAGATCCATCCTGTGATCCCTAAACCAAAAACCCTTGGTCCTGGGATTTCCTCTTAAAATTATTTATACATACAGGTCCCGACATATTTCATCGGCTACCCACCACCGAAGTCCCAGCTCTCAAGTCCAACTACCTACACCAATTTTCTGTGTCTACTCATATAGGAAACTATCGACCACCAAAGCATGCTCTAGCACCCTAACATACATATAAATGCATAGAGTTATCACACTAGATCATATGTATTTGTGTGGACCTCATTCTAATTTCCAAGACTGAAATAACTAATCACGTACTAAATTCATTGAGTACTAAGATAGGTTGGTGAACCTCGACAGATACTTAGCCATTTTTGTACTACCCTGCTGAATCTATATAATCTTCTATATGCACACATCCCTCAATATAGATGGAGAAAACTATTCTATGAAAATGTGATCAAAATATGACCATGAAAGAGTTTCCTCATCATATGACTGGGTCACTAATCCCCACCATCATCCCACAGATCTATAAAGAAGGCTCGCTACTAGGACCACCATCTGGTCCACAGGTGTCCTGATGATATAAAATAATCGCATCACCACCTCAATCCAATCATTTTCCACATGGCGGGTATGTCTTTCCATGCAACCTAAGGGTTTACTATCATTGAAACTCATGAAGTTCACTCATCCTGCGCACCTCATCCACTGTTAATGTTAATAACATTTTTTGTTTGATAGGTGGTGGTAAGACAGGTGCATCACCTGGAGGTAACACCTCTAAAACAGGTTCCTATATTGAAGACTCGTCACTAATGGTATCATATTCATGATCCTAATACTTAATCCTAGTAATAAAACATCATGGATGCATCCTGAAATAGACAATATCTACCATAGTCAATGATTATATCTAGAAACCTTACTTAAGAAGGACATGGAAACTAAAAACCCTTCTTATATGATGCATGTGCTAAAAAATTTCCATAACCAATGCCTATATGTACCAAGTCAATAAGTAGGGATCTAGAGTCCTAGTAAATGGATACATTAGCCACTACACCAACATTAAATTCCTTGGACTAAGATCTAAACTCGAAACACTTAATACTATTTCCATAAAACCCAAGCCAATCTCACTACTGTAATAAACTCAAAAATTTCATTCATATTACAGAATACTCCTTTGATACCACTCTTTCATGACCCAACCAACTGAGGCTCTCCTTGCCGAGGATAACCCAAGTGTGACTACCCCAAGCCCACCTCTAATGGGTTAGAGGCTAGAAACTAGCATTGAGTAGGAATAACACTCACATGGGAGGCCTTAAACTAAGATAACTATACTAACACACACATCTCCAAGCCCATAAAATGATAAAATGTAAAGAACAACTAATACCAAATTCATGAACACATCTAAATCCCACAATTAGAGTATAATAAAATACTATAAATAGATAAGGTCTAAATACAATCCCACTAAAAACTATAAAGAATTCCAACCTGATAGAAATATAGGACTATAGTCAAATGTGACTCTTGGTATGAACCATGGTCTGTCTAGCTCAAATATAAGCTCTGTCTAATTTTGTTCCACCGAGAACCCCATCAAACTATCGGTCATCAACATAAGACACGAAATGTGTGGGAAAATACCATGCAGGGGTGAGTATAAAAATACTCAGTAGGACACCCAAAATCACTAAGCATAAATAATCAAGAATATCCATATAAATAAAAGATATTTCAATCATAATATGAGAAATACAGTAAAACATCTAGATATACTCATACTAGAAACACAGTCTCATGGTAAGGTCACAACCATCTTGTCATCCTAGGATTTCTGTCTGAAGGTCCCATATAACATTAATTCGGGAGAACACACTCCATGATTTAGATTTCAATGATGGAATCCATCTGATATATTATTCTCATTATGTATTTCCATAAGAATTACACACTGTAATTATGAAGAGAAAAATATATAGATGGGGATCATACCCAAGTCCATAGGGTATAACAGTGACCCAATTTGGATTAACCCACTAAGTAGGGGATCGATGCTCGTGTAGTATTGGTCATGATGATTCTTAGAACCCTACCTAGGGATGATGATGATAGAGGATCCCACTCTAGGCCTCATAAAAGGATTATAACAACCCTATATGAGACTGAAGTTATTTATAGAGGATCACCATCCTATAAAAAAGAATCAATTCCATAATAAACCCTCAGGGAATGGATCAAGGGAACAAACCCTAATGAAACTTTTCCATGTATAAGGTAAAAGGGGATCCAATCCATATTTAAAGAAGTACATAGAGTGTAATGTAAGTACATAGAGTGTACTGTAAGTACATAGAGTGTACTGTAAGTACATAGAGTGTACTGTAAGTACATAGAGTGTAATGTAAGTACATAGTGTGTCCTTTTATCACCTATTCTGTTCATGTATCATTACCCATTCCCATGCCCATGTCTGTGTTTTTGTTCATGTCCATGTACACTTGGTCATTCTCATATACTTGGTCGTGTCTAAGTACACAGATCTTCCCATGTACTCCTGGTATGGTTGTGTTCCTATTCATATTCTCTATAGAACATACTAATTTTGTAGGTCATATCGCACATTGTGTGATATGTGTCACGTGTTGTGTGATACTTATATATTCTGTAGAAACCCTAGTGTTGCATCCTGGTCCCCACACAGTGTGTGATTCTGGATTACACTCCATGTAACGTGCAATTTCTATAAACCTATGGTACCTCCTCTGTGTATTCCCAAGTTGCATCTGCCTCAAATTTTTTCATCGATCTCACCCAGATATCATAGATCTAGTATGACTGAGTCTTATCATGGCATGCCCACTGAAAACCATACCTCAATCTTCTTACAAATCATCCATCAATTTGAACCATCATTGTTTGATGAAAATGAGAATAATTGGTATCCCCAAATCCAAACTGATTGATCATCCATCATCATCATGCTTCACAATTGTAACCTTGATCACATATGTACCCAATATATTAATTTGTTGCACTAAAGAACAGTCATGAAACAATTAAAACCTGGTAATTCATCGAACTTAAGGCCAAAGGAATTTCCCGTGATGAACATGTGAAGAGTATGGGAAGAAATTCATAATACAAAAACATGAGGAAGTTACCTCAACCAATGTTTTTTTTGCCTCAATTAGTTAGTGTTAGATAATGAAAAAATATATATAAATAAACAATAATATAAATTCCCAATCCTAGATAAATCTAATCCATGACCATAATACGACTAATATGTGAATCAATTCGTTAGTTGATTGATTCTTTTTTTTCATAGGATAATAAACGAGGATAAATCCACATAAAAATTCCTACCTCAAGATGGATTAATCTCTGATGAATAAAAAATCTATGTCATTGTTGTTGGTGAGATACTTGATTTTTGTTGGCACACCGATCTCCAAAGTTTTATTCATTTATTTCCATCCACAAAAGATCCTCCCACTAGCACCTCTCTCAAATTACAAGGTTATGAGTCCATCCCTAAAAATTTGGTTATAACTAGGTTTAAATAGAAGTTTATTAGGTCAATTCACTATCAAATAAAATAAATAAATAAATTCATTAATTCGTTCATTTTATGTCCGCGACAACTTTTTCACAAATGCCTGACACCATTAAAGATTATTTCACTCTAAGGGTAAAACCCATGAACTAAACTCAACATCAGCCTTGGATTTTTGATATGATTCCTATTTGGTATTTATTATAATTTATTAAGAAAATTTCATGCACATGAAATTAATACTTTTAATATATTTCAGACATCAATTTTGGGCTCACTGAGGCTCGTAATCATGCATCATCTCAACGCCTAGTATAAAACATATGAAAAGATATATTAAAAGACTTAAAATTTAAAAAAAATATGTTATAATTTTATTTTTTTTATCTACAAGATAAATCTTAAGTGTAGAAAATTCCCTTAGTTGTAGGCTGGTCGAACATGAAAACAATCGAGGTAAAATTTGATGAAGTCGTTTTCTTGGCCCAGATGTGTTCACCCATGGTACTTCACCCAAGTGGTTTTAGCCAAATAGTTACACCCAGGACAACCTCAGTCAGATTAAATTGTTAATCTTACATTCCTAGAACTTCTGCACTTAGACCAGGGAAAATAGGTAGAAAAAACATGCTTAAATTAGGTAGCATGAATTACATTAGTGATCAGAGAGTGCAGAAACATAGGGATCATTCAATTTTGTCACGTGTGCACAAAAGAAGTGAGAACTATTTATAATTTGTGTTGTTTTTGTTCTCCCAGGTATTCATCTTCACCATTTTCCTAAGTGTTTTCATATGGAAACTAGACTGTATAGCCTAAATACTAGCATTCTCAATGCATAGTTGATGTTGAGAACACATGATTTATTACCTAGTCTAACCTAAGAACCCAATAATCTATCATTCAAGAAATATTTAGGAAAGAATAATATATATCTTATAATTATATCCTCCTTGTTCTAATCAGATCTAATTCTAATAGGGGGAATTTTTTTGTGCCCATTTTCTTTAAAGGATGGAAACCATGATATGGTAAAGGTAAAATCCTCAGGAGTGGAAATATAAATTCACACAAATACTTAGACATTCACTCAAGATTATTCAACTAGGTCCCTATATATTCACCAAGAGTATATATTTGGGTTCACATAGCTTCTCTTGTGTGAAGGCATCGATGTACCCTTCCTTTTTTCGAAACCTATTTGTGTGGGCCCACCAACATTCTCATGTTGCATGTCCTGGTCACTTACACAATGTACCTCATATGCCCAAACATGATATCAATTGGTGGATATATTTTCTTATAAATAAACCCATAAGGTTCTTCATAACGTACTACTTTGACACTTCTGGGAACAACCGATAACCTTTGTTGGTACCTTCAACATTCAATCAGTGTCTAAAATACCCCATTGATAGAAAGTTCAGCATACAACATGGTGATAATTCCCCCTTCAAGACTTGAAAATCCACATATGATGATGTAGTTTTCTATAAAAGGGAATGAAAACAACCAATAATGGATGATTATGTACAAGTTTTACCCCCCAACAGCTTGGCGGTGACACTAAAAATTCATATATTATGCTTGATAGTGACAATGTTCTCCCCATAAATCTATTTGAGGTAATAGACCCAGCCCCATAGGTCCAATATCCTCCTATCCCCAGTGGAAATATTAAAGAAAATTATATCTGTAATATCTATGAAATGACTCTAGTATTATGGGATGATAATTTCCTTTCTCATGGCCTATCTCACCCCGATAGTGATAGAGATTCCCCCAAGTTAACATCTCCATCTAAAAATTCCTCAATAGACTAAGAGGTGGAAGAATAAGAGGATGACCTCAAGAACTCACCTTCTACATTCAAGTAAGGTGTCTCCACCACTATTGATGAGATCAGGTAGGTAAATCTTAGAACATAAGAATACTGACAACCTACACTGATTAGTGTTTCCATGCCTCTCAAAGAGAAAGATATGTACATTTTATTTCAAAAAAAACAATGATATATATGAACTTGTAACTATATGAAAATGATCAAACTGAATCCATTTGTGGATATACACCATCTCAGCTTACCTAATAACCATTGATCCTTCAAGTAGGAATCCATGAGGATGCACCCCTCTCATGCTACCAATGTAGAGGTGAAAGTTGAAAAAATGATCAAATCTAACTTTTTATAAAAATTGAAATACCCAAGATGGATTTCCAATATCATCCCCATCAAGAAAAATATTGGGTAAATTAGGATCTTCATCTAATTCAGAGACCCTAATAGAAATTTCCTAAAGTATGACTTCACATTTTCAATCATAGAACTCTTTATTGATGCAACTACTGGCTTATAATCCCTCTCCCTCATGGATGGGCATTCAGGGTGCAATTAGATAAAGATGTCCCTTGAAGATAAATAATTTTATGCCTTTAGAGTGCCCTAAGGGATATTTTGTTATCAATTCATTCTCTTTATCTTAAATAACACTAGCACCACTTATCAACACACCATGCATCGTATCTTTAATCCATTCTTGGAAAGAATAGCTAAATGTTATGTCGATGACCTAGTGGTCAAATATTGATAGTGAGGGGATCACTTCACGAATCATAAAATAGTATTTGACAAGCTATGACAACATAGTCTAAATATAAATCTACTAAAATTTGATTTCATATTAACATCATCGAAGTTACTTGTATTTTTGGTATGCCACTGTGGCATCGAGGTTGGACCATAGAAGACTGGTGCTATTTTAGCAATGTTACCCCCAGAAATATCAAACAACTAATGGGAATCTAATAAAACCTCAACTAAATTTAAAATTTCATAGAAAATTTGGCTGGAAAATATCTCACTTTTACTAGTCTAATGAATAAGGGAATAACTTATAAATGGTATAGGGACATCCAAGAATCCTTTGAAAGTTATAAGAAGTATATTCTTTATCCACCTGTCCAAATTCCACCAGTGAAAGGAAATTAACTCATATAATATGTAGAAACCATGAAACGCTCACTTGAAACTCTCCTTGCACAAAATAATGATAGGAGGAGTGAGAAAAGTCTCTACTACCTCATTAGAAGAATGCTAGGTACTCAGACCTGCTACTCATATGTTAATAAGAAATTCATCGCACACATATTTTAAGTGAAAAAGTTGAGGCATTACTTGAATCATCAAAAATTCCATATGATCTCTCATATTGATCTTCTCATGTTAATCCTTGTCCATCCCATGCCAGCTGGGCGTCTAGCCTGATGGGAGGTCATTCTGCAATAATATGATATCTATTTTCTATCACAAAAGGTGGTAAAAGGTTATTCCCTGGATGATTTTTTCACGGAACATTCCTCCCTGAAAAGTAAACCAATGGACACCAAACTCCTAGAGGAGGATTTTTTCTATTCCCATGACACTTCCGTATGTGGGATATGCATTTTGATGGTCCCTCCAAAATACCTATTAGAAAAAGGATATAAAATCCAAAGCTCAATCGGGTTATCTTAGGGATTTTATTTGTTTCTCTAGAAAAAATAATTTTTCCCTACTCTTTATCACTATCTAAAGACTATACAAATAATGAGTTAGAATATTAAGCCCTCATAATTATATTAAAACTATCCCTATAGCTACATATATCCTACATGAATATCAAAGGGGATTCAGAACTAATGATAAAGCATATAACATCCTACCCCTCCTTGTTTTCTTGAGTCGAGGCGGAGTTGCTACTTGGCCTTAAGTGGCATCCCCAAGGTTCTAAAGGATGGAAATAAATGCTAAGGGATTCAATAAAAGTGGGGAAATATTTTTATTTTGAAAAATAAAAAAACCCAACCAAACATTCCATATAAAAAATACCACTGCATGATGCATAATAACAATGTAAAACAACTTAAAGTAATACCATTGATATCAAAACCAAACTACAATAGAGTTCCATGGTGGAAGACTATTAACATCAAAGTACACAGAGAAAGATAAAACCATAAAAAATCAAATACTCCAATATATAACTTCACATCTCCCAATATTCTCTATGCTCTAACTCCACAATATAGACCAAGTATCATGAAGTGCCACTAAATAAATCTGATACCTTTCCTTTACCTATATCCTGATAGATAGTATATACAAAATCACTAATGTTCTAAAGCATGGGTGAGTAATAAAACTCAGTAGGATTTCCTAAAATAACTTCCCAACTCACAATAATAGGATAGAAAATCTTAGAATATTTATATAAAACAATTTATATAAAACAATTGAAAAAAAATTAGATCATAATATCAAACAATTTTCATAGAAAAATAATTTCTCAAATAAATCCAATTTCTAAGGAAAGAAACCAAACAAGTAATTTAACCATTTATCTATTTTAAATTGGTATAAATCTATCTATTTCATATAACCACACATGCACACTCAACCATGCAATCTTGGTGTTACCATTTATGGTGGAACTTCGCATCCATAACCCATCCTTTTGTTGGTGGTACTTCATGAGCATTTTACATCCCATTCAACTCATATTTAACATTTAATCCAACTAAATATCAACATAATAATTTACAAAACATTTAAATAAAAACCATTATTTCATTGAAAACAAATTTCCGTGTATTAAAACTAAACAACCTTTTTAAAATCATGTTATGAAATTCACTTTTTACTAAAACACCCAATTTCTATAATTCCATAAACTGTCACCAAAGAAGGTTTCAATAAATAATTTCACAATAAATTTCAATCAAAACAATCAATTTGAAACTAAGAATTTAATTTCTAATAAGATCAGTGTAGATTGAAGCCATATACCTTGGGAATTATGATCAAAACAAAGAACGACATGAAAACGCCAAAAAATGGATTGAATCTCCAAAAACATGCCTAATATATCTTTCCCTAACATCAACACAGCCATATATCATCATTATTGGAATGAAAAATCATATATATATCCTCATCAGACTAGATATAGGATTTTTAGAGAGGGAATAAAAGTAGATCTAAGGAAAACTACCAAAAATAAAGACTTACTAAGGGAATCATGCTTCAATGCACCAAGAAAAGACTTCGAATTCATTCTATATCGATGGGGGAAGACTCTATAGCCTTTGGGAGGAATAAATATATATTTATTCTTGAAATGGATGGAAAATGAGAGGATTATAGTTGAAAATTATTGAGATCTACTTTTTTAGGATCTCGTTTTTAAACTGTGAATGGTTAGTTGCATGGTTAAGCAAATAGTTTACTAACCATGTTCTAGCCTCTGTCTCAAGAAGAACCTCTTACGGTTGGCTCACACAATTAGAAAAACTATGTGTTAATCTTGAAAAATCCATATGTCCCACTTTTCATGGTTTCTTGTAGGTGGTCACATGGTCTGGCCAAACTGTGTGCCTACACAGAATCCCTTGTCTCACCTTGCATGGTTTTTTGTAGAATTTGCATGGTTTCCACTAACCTTTATCAAAATGATCACCTTTAGAAAATCCAAAAAAATATCTTAAAAGTATTCAAAACACTCTCACAATTCACACAAATACTTTACATTATTAAAAATCATAAAGAAAGGGTTACTTACTTGAAATCAGGGGTGCTAAATTCTCCCCACCATTGGACTTTTTTTCCTTGAAAAGTAGAAAAATAGAATTGAACTAAAAGATTTCAGGATATTTCTCAACCATTTCCTTCTTCCATTCCTAATTAGGTTGCTAAGTTTGACCATGTTTCTAGAAAACTCATAATAAACCGATGATTTTTCCATAAAAAACTTTATTTTTCCTACCCACAATCTGTACTAGGATATAAACCAACGACGCATCCGGATCAAAGTGAACATGATACCATTGAATCTTATGGTTAGGATCACACTGATACTTTTTCAACTGAGATACATGGAATTTATTATGCATAGCACTGAATTTTGGTGTAAAAGACCATCGATATTCCACCTCACCAACTCTTTCCAGTATCTCAAAAGGGCTTATGTATTAAGGAGATAATTTTCCATGTTTCCAAAAATAATGATGTCCAAGCCTTAGATAGATCATCAAGAACACATGATCACTAACCTTAAATGAAAATGGTTTTTTATGATGATCCTCATGCTATTTATGATGACTCTAAGTCATCTCTATCTTTTTCCCGATCAACTAAATATTATACATTGTCTCTTGGACAAGGCATGGCCAAACCAATGAAGTCTCACCTTTTTCTACCCAATAAAGTGGAGAATGACAAGTAATCCCATACAATGATTTAAAAAGGATCCATATGTATCAAGGATTGATAACTATTGTTATATGATAACTCCCATTATGGTACTTGATCTTCCTATGAGCCAAAAAAATCCATTATATAATCCCACAGTGTGTCTTCCAATGTTTGTATCATCCTTTAAGATTTCCCATCATTCTAAGGATGATATGTCATACTCATAGTAAACTGATTCCCAAGGGATTCCTATAAGGATTTCTAGAAATGAGACATAAACCTTGGATCTATGTCTAACACTATCAAAACTAGTAGGCCATGCCTCTTTACCACTTCTTGGATATAGATTTTTGACAAGTCCTCTACTATATGACATTCATGAAATGGGATGAAATGAGAAAACTTTGTGAGATGATCCACTATCACTCATATAGAATTGTGTTTCTGAACCATTATTGGGATACCTATTAAAAAATCCATGGCTATCTATTCCTATTTACAAACATTAATAGGTAAAGACTACAATATACCCACTAATCATTGATGTTATGTCTTAACTTGTTGATAGGTTAAGCATCTCGAAACAAACTCAGTCACCTTTATTTTCATACCAACCCACCAAAACTATGATTTCAATTACTTATACATATTCTATATTCTAGGATGAATAGACCATATTTAATAGTGGTAAGCATGAAGAAGTTTTTCTAGATAAGTCATAGGTATGACCATCTAATTTTGAAACCACAAAACTAAAATCCCATCCAGCTTCCATCCCTCAATGGTCTCCCCACCATTGAGTTTTGACCTTGTAGAAACACATTCTGAATCATATTTATTTTCCTCTTTAACTATCTCAACCAAATCGGGAATAAAATAAATTGGAAAGAAAACTATAACATCACCTCATTATTTATATTCCAAGTTCATGTCTTCAATCACTGACATCAACTTCTAATGGTTCAAAGCCTCTTCTTTCAACTGAGTATATTACTTTCTTTTTAATGTATCTTCAATATAATTGTCATTAAATGTTGTATACATCAAGTTAAAAGTCAAGCATTTGGAAATATTATATCTATATTCTTTATCTCGTGTTCAAATCCCTTTGTGAGAAAATATGTTTCAAGCTCTTATGATCTGTAAACATTGTAAATTTCTCACCAAAGAGGTAATGACGCCAAGTCTTCAATGCATGTACAATAGTATCTAACTCAAAATCTAGTTTTGGATAGTTCTTATCATAAAACTTCAACTGTATTGATCCATAAGCACCAACATCATCTCCCTGACCTATATTCTGAAGCATCACAATGCACCACGTAACCATATCCTGATTCTAGTAATATCAAGATTGGTGTTGATGTAAGTTGAACCTTAAGATCTTGAAAATACTTTTGAAATTAAATATTCAATTGGGATGGAATATTTTTCCTCATCAATACTATAATTGGTGAAGCTATTCATGATAAATCATGAAAAAAAAATATAAGTAATAACCAGTTAGACTAAGGAAACTACATATCTTGAAGACATTATTTGGTGGTTACCAAGAGATAACAGCCTCTATTTTTCTAGATCTATAGAAACACCACTTTCAAAGATTACATGGCTAAGGAAATGTACCTATTATCTCCAAAAATCAAACTTTGATAATTTTTCATACAGACGACGATATCTCAATATTCTCAACACTATCGCCAAATGTTGCTCATGCTCATCCGATTTCCTTGAATACACCAATATGTTATCTAGAAACATCACCAAAAAATAATATAGATATCTCTGAAATATATAATTCATCAATACCATAAAGACTACCGGTGCATTTATAAGACTTAAGGGAATAACCATGTACTCGTAACGCCAATATATTCTCCTGAAAGTTGTATTTGGAATATCCTATTTCTGAACCCATAATTAGTGATATCCTAATTGCAATTAAATTTTATGGAACCATGGATATCCCCTCAATTGATCGAATGGATCATCAATGAATAGAATTGGATACCAATTATTTATCATAACTTGGTTAAGTTTATGATAATCGATACAAAGATGAAGAGTTCTGATGCACGCCTATCATAGGGCATAGAAAAATCAAATTATTTTTCTTATTGCAGTGCAGTGGCTGACCAGGGTCATCTCACTTGGTGAGCCTCTCAGTTTGTTCACTATATTATTTCTAAATCACCTAAGCTACGTATTTCTGTTCTTTGGATTAATTTTTGAAAATAATCACAATGTTTTTGGGTTTTTTATAACCTTTCTAATGAAAAACAATATATAAATTTAAACTAACATGAAAATTTAAATATAATGATTTAAGAAGAAATCACTTGGTTTTGGGTTTTGGTTTAAGTTTAAATCATTAATCTTCTTTATATATTTTATTTCATTTTGATAATCCAAACCTGAAATATCATGTTTGAACTATTATTCATTATTTAGAAATTATGAAATATCATTTAATGCCTAAGTACTCTCAATTACACCTCCTTGATGACACATATTGGTCTAGTATGTGTCATATTAAAAAACTCATCTCTATCAAAGAAACTTTATCCATTTATTATCTCAACATGAACATGTGAAGAACTAACTAATTGAGAGAGGGAAAACCGATCAAATAAAATAATAGAGAAATATTGAGTTGCATGTCATTGAGGGGAATTCCACATCAGTGAAATTCACCTCATCTATGCATGATACTCAAATATACCTACAAACATAAAATTAATCTTCAAAGAAAATTCAAAACCAACTTGAACTCCCCTAGGAAAATCCTCCTGGCGTCATTTGATCTCTCTCGGTGACCAGGGTTCCTCTTCCTAACACCTTAGGCTTCTCCGTGTTTCTTCATATTTGGTCCTATTTTCTACTTTCTCTCTAGTGACGGTGGTTTGGTCTTCCTTGAATCAACAACATCTTCTTTGGTATTCCTTGAATCGAAGACATCTTATTTGGTCTCCCTCAAATCGATGAAATCTTATTCAATCTTCTTCATATCGAAGACATCTTATTCGATCTCCTTTGATGGTCCCCTGTTTTTCACCTCGTTGATGATGCCTTCATTTAGAGCCCTCAGTTGCTTGAACCATTGCTCTAACCCATCGTTCCATTGTTCCTATCCTGGTCGGATCTAGAGTTGGGGTTTAAAAGGGGTTTTGGGATGTGTGATTTGACGACCGTCAATGTTCCAGGAATGAGATACTTGACGTTTGATTTGGTTTTTTGGTTTTCTTCTTCATTCTTTCATTGAAAGTGGTTCTCCAATTTTTGGTTTGGGTTTGGTTTCAATGTCGACAATAGGTTTCTTCTCAGTGGCGACGATGATTACTACTCCTCAGTGATTATGGTCTCTAATGATTTCTTTCAATGGTGATTCTAGTGGTGCTCTATGGTGAAAATATCAGTCTTCTTAGCGATGATGGGGGTCTGCAGTGGTACAGTGATCTGATGGCTTTAATGTCAGTGTGTGTGCATCTTGAGGTGTTACTGCTTCGACCTGATGATGGTTTACTGTGTTTCGATTTTTAAATTTTTAAATGGTTGTTTCGTTGGCGGTATTATTGAGTCTATGTGAGTTTTTTTTCATGTTGGCATCTTTTGAATTTTGAAAAATTTTGCATCAGACAGTCAAGGAACAATGCATGGTTGTGTTTTTAATTTAAAAAAATGGTAATGTTATGTGTCAAAGAAGTTATATCTCAATTAATCTGAGATTTTATTCTGGATGAATGATTCATAAATATTTCTTCAATGTTTAGCATTCAATAGCTATCTCAATGACTGATTAAATCCATTAAATTTATTGGGGAAATTATTATATTAGTTTCATTTCATATCCATCTAGAGTCACCTTAATTGGAGTTGTGTATCCCAAGTTATGCCTCATTTCCATAGGTGAGGTCCACTCTATCTGCCTGGAATGTTTTAACATTCTTTTATTTTTTTCAGGCCTTTAGATGTTGGAATTATCTCTATATCCAAATGGTAAAGTTGTATCCCACAAATAAATGAATCCTAAAAAACAATCAAATCAATTGGATTGACAATTTAACAGTTATGACAAAAATACAAAATTTATTAAAATCTATCAAAATTTCAAAATTAATAAGTTTTCATATTTTATCCCATTTTCATTCTATAATTCAAATTACCCATTATTTTAATAAAACATTCAAATCCATGGGTTTTTTAATTGAAAATAATAGATAAATCTTCAAAATTTGAATAAAAATTTGCCCTTAATTTTGGTCTATCAAATACCCCACACTTAAACCATGCTTTCCATAAAGCATGAAATCTCAAAAAGGAGTTAAAGAGGGAACTAATGTCATCAATATTCAAATTTGAATACAAGATAATTAAATAGTTATCAATGTCAAATAAAATTTTCAAATTACACATAAAATTTCAATTAAATTTCTCATTTTTAAATGAAACAATCCATCAATGTTCTTTACTTTTTCCCTTTGAAAAATGATGTAATTTCTCCTCTCATTCATTCAAGTTCTTCAATTTTGTATTATTAAACATGAAAAATCATGATCTACCTCACAATTTATTCTTTTATCTCATCACTTGTGACAAAATTTAAGTTGATTTATGATCATATCATGAATACATTATCCTTATCCATATACTGGTAAAGGGGATAATTTTTCCACTTTGTAAAGACAAACAACACGTAAAATCATGAGGAATTTTAATAAAAGTTCAAATAACTATGAGGCTTAAGGTTTGTAGTATTTTATGTTTTAAAAATTAAAGCTAAAGGAGGAGGTTTATCTCTTAAGTACAATGAATGATATAAAAAATAAAAGTGTAATGAAATTATCCCCCGCAAATTATCAACTCTCACTTCACCCAAACTTTCAAATAAAAGGTCATGAATAATTAAATCATAATGAATTATGTGCACCTTCATGAATTTTTCTCTACTTTTATAACCTTTTTTCTTTTTCAAAGTATAATTTCTTTTTATTTTTTTATTTTTTGAAATTTATTATAAGAATAAACCTCACATCCACAACCTAACCACATATTATCAAAATCATTGGTCCAATGATAGTGATTTTTTATTCTTCTGAGTCACAACCCATTCCTTTTTTTCAGTTTTTTTAAAGAAGGGAAAACAATTAAGTACATTGAATGAATCAAAAATATTTCTTTATTACCATAATAATAACCCACACACTTCTTAATTACAGTTAATTTCATACCATCCACCAGGATTCCCTTCACCCCCACACTTCAATTTTAAAATATCACTCAATTACTAAGAGTGGGGTAGGAATGGATAAAAATGTCTTGAAACATAACTCATACCTAACAAGGTCATTAATGGTTTATATGGGATAAAGAAGGATTAATGTAAAGGTAGTATTTTAAGGATAATTGGTTTTTTAAAATATTTCTAAATCATTTAAATTGTGTTTTTGAATATTCATAACTTTGAAAAGTTCAAATGCAAGTTCTGGTCAGTGACATGTCCCAATATCACTCAAGAAATATTATTAAGATAAAATAGAAAGTACTTGGTCTATAAATCCTACAAATAATGGGACATGTGATTTGGAAAATAACTCAAGGCATGATTAATAATAAAAAATAAATTCACATTAATTTTAAAAATTCAAATTATGAAGAATGTTTAGGAATTGTTTTTTACTTGAATCAATCAATTCCCTTAAATCACGAGTTCTCATTTTACTTTCCATGCTTCACTTTAATTAATTAATCCTCCATTTTACTCATTCAATAACATTAACATTGAAATCTAAAACATGGAATCATATTATTCTTAAGAAACTCATGTCTTCAACACAAGCTAAGTAACATAATAATTCAAGTGGGGGCATGAAATTTCATCTTTAAAGGTTAAAATGTGTTTTGAAAGAAAAATTACATAGTTTTAATCATAAACGATAAATGTAAACACCCTTTTGAAATGAAGATTAGTCCTCTTCCCTCCTTCACTATTGGAGCTGCCTTCTTTCATTTATGAACCTTCAAAAGAAAATTATTCAATTAACCACAAGGATCATGTAATTTAAGCTCAAAAAAATAAATGGGAGTAGGCTGCATGTTGGACTACTTCCTAAGAAATTAAATTGAAATATACATTCATAGAAATAAAGTAGAAAGGGATAATTCTTGGTATGATCCCCCAAGTTGTTCATGAATTTTTACTACCTATAGTGGGAAGTACCAGCTATTATCCAATGGTAGTTGTTGGATAAAGAATCTTTTATATGAACCACCACATGTGGATTTTCCCTACTTGTAATTCATCCTTGTTATTGAGGATTGATCCATAGATATATTATACCATATCCTCCCCCATTATAATTAGGTATAGATTTCATGGTGGGGGTAGGGTGAAATATAGACCATCCTCTTCCTTGGTTTCTACTTTTTCAACCTCCTCTTCCAGTGCCAGCATATCATGGGCTTCAGTATGAGTAGCCTCTTTTTTTATTTCCTCATATTCAGATACTTGGATCTCTTGATGGGGATCCTCAAATTTATTTTCATTTAAATTAGGGATCTCCATGTGTTCCTCCACAAGTTCAAGTACAGTTTCTTTATCCTCTATCAAGTCATAACAATGATTGTTTGAATCTTTATAACCAAAATAGTAGGGATTGATGCATAGTTTAGTTTCAATAAAATTAGAATATATGGATAAAAATAAAGGTTCAACTCCTTGAGTTTGTTCATTTTAAATCTATACCTCGGTGGTGAGTGCTTCTTGGATTGTGTAAAATGGAGGTTGGTAGTTAATCTACTCTATATTTTATATAAATTCTATCATTTGGGTGGATTCCTTATCTTCCATGGCTATAGTTACATGCAATGTCAATGGATCTTCCACTTAGTAAGGATCGAGGAGATCAAGTTTTATATCATATTCATTCCATAAATCATCAAAATATTGTTGATACCCAGTAATTGTCTTATCATGAAAGTTTTCTTCATCATGAATTTACTCTAGATAATCATGGAATTTTTGGATATTTCTTTTTAGATGGTTGTGTTATGGATATTCATCAATATGGTAATTGACCTCTTTGATATCTTCAGCAAAATTGGGAAACTCTGGTGGCACTTCCTTCTTGGTCTTCAATATTTGATAATCAAGTTTGACTTCATCAACCATATCAGCCAGTTCCTAAAATAAAATTCTGGTGTCATTCCCATTTATCATAAGCTTGTACAGGTCATTGAGTTCATTGATCTTTTGTAAGAGGGTTAACTCTTCTTTACTTTGAAATAATGGTGCTTGCACCCCAGATTAAGTGTTCCATGTATTGAAAAAATGGTCATTTTAAAACATCATGAATTTTTTTTAAGTTTTTATATTTTATAAAAGAAATAAAATATATCTAAAATATAAAAATTGAAAGGCTAATAAAATAACTAATTGGATCCCCAACAATGGTGTTAGTTTTAACGCATTCTTTTCATGGAGCGTGGAAAAACAAATTATTTTTCCTAGTGCAGCACAGTGGATGACTAGGTTCGTCTCACTTGAAAAGCCTCTCAGTTTTTTCACTATATTATTTCTAAGGCACCCAAGATACTTATATTTGTTGTTTAGATTAATTTATGAAAAAAATATTTTTATGTTTTTTATTATTTTTCTAATGAAATTCATTATGGAAATTTAAACTAAATTCAATCTAAACAGAATTATTTAATAAGAAATCACTTGGTTTTGGGGTTTGGTTTAAGGTTCAATCATTATTATCTTTTATATGTTTGATTTTAGTTTGATAATCCAAAAATTAAATCTCATGTTTGAACAACTATTATTTATTTACAAAGTGTGTAATATCTTTAAATACCTAATAACTCTCAATTACACCTCCTCCTTTAATCAAGTTTGATGACACGCCTTGGTCTAGCTAGGATGTGTCATCTTCCTAGACCAAACTCTATCGAAGTTGTTTCATCCATTGATTAGCTCAACTCCAACATGAGAATAACTAACCAATTGACATAGGTAAGTTGATTAAATAAAAGAATATAGATAGATTGAGTTTCATGTCGTTGGGGGTATTCTACATCGGGTACATTCTTCTCATTCATTAATGCTACACAAATCTACCTACAAACATAAAATTAAACTTTAATGAAAATTCATGAACACCTTGACCTCCCCACAACCCAAAACTTGGGTTAAACCTGTCATTTTTTAGAGTAAAAGATCACTTGGTAGAATGGGAAGAAGATAAGAAATAAAATAAAATAAAAATAGGGGAAGATAAAATAAAAATAAATAGATTGAGGAAAATAAAATAAAAATAATAAAATAAATATAATTTGTATGAGAGGGAGAGAGATATAGATTAAAATAAAATAGAATAATAAAAATAAAATGGAAGAAGAATAGGGATAAGAAAGAATAAGAAAATAAATAAATAAAATAATAATGTTAGAGTAATAATAATTATAGAAAAATAATTATAATAAAAATAGATTATGGATAAGGATGGTAGAAACAAAATTAAAAACATGCATGAATTAATTTATTTAACTAAATAAATAATTTAAATTCTAATTAAAATAAAACTAATGAAAATAAATAAAAGAAAACAATGAAATGTAAAAAGAAAAAAAATCTGTATCTCAACATCCTTCTTGGTGGGTTCTCTCCTCGGGGTGTTGAGAGATGATTTTTGGAAGGGGTAATGACCCTCCTTTTATAGGCAAGGGTGAGATTTTTCAATCTAGAATTTTTCCTCTAAAAAATTGTGCATGGTAGACTCCATTAATGATATAACTTGTAAATGTAATCTCTTTGAAGGTTGTTCAAGATTTTCTTATGAGTATTACCCCAAAATTTAATCTCCATCATCATTATATAGAATAATTTATATCCCAATTAATAAGATATTTCATTCTATCCAAATTATTCACAAATATTCCTTCAATGTTGAGAATTCAATGGCTACCTTAATTACGGAATAACTCCATTAAATTTATTTTTGAAATGATTATAGGTGTTATCTTTCATAACTATCTAGAATAAACTTAATTGTAGTTGTGTATACCAAGTTATGCCTCATTTCTAGAGGTGGGGTCCACTCTGTCTTCCCAGAAGGTTTTAAATATTGAATTATTTTTTTAAGACTTTAGATATTCGAATTATCCCTAGGTTTATATTGTAAAGTTGTAGAGCAAAAATCAATTAATCCTAAAAAATGAATCAAAATAATTGGATCTATAATTTTAATGTTATGATCAAACTACCAAAGTGATTAAAATATTTCAAATTTCCAAAATTATTCAATTTTCAAATTTTAGCCCATTTTCATTCTATAATTCTAATTATACATTATTTTAATAAAATGTTTAAATCCATGGGTTTTATCATAGAAGATAATGATGAAAATATAAGAATTTTAATAAAAAAATCACTTAATTTTGGTCTGTCAAATACCCCCACACTAAAACCATGCTTTTCCTCAAGTAGGAAATCTCAACAGAGAGTTAAAGAGGGAACCAATGTTATAAATATTCAAATTTCAATATAATATAATCAAACAATTATCACTGTCAAATAAAATTTTCAAATTTCACATAAAATATCAATTCAATTTCTAATTTTTGAATGAAACAAAAAATCCATGTTTTTACTTTTCCCCTTTGAAAAATGATGGAACTTCTCCTCTCATTCATTAAACTTCCTCAATTAATTATTATTAAACATGCCAAATCACTATATACCTCACAATGTATTATTTTCTCTCATCAATCGTGACATATTTTAAGTATAGTTATGCTAATATAATTAATACATACTCCTTATCCATATAATTTTAAAGGAACTACTTTCTCTAATTTGTAAAGAAAAAAGTCATATAAAATCGTGAGGACTTTCAATAAAGTCTCAAATGACTCTGAGGCTTAAGGTTGGTAGGATTTGATGTTTTAAAAATTAAGGCACAAGGAGGGGGTTTATCTCTTAAGTACAATGCGTTATATAAAAAATAAGTGTAATGAAATTATACCCCTCAAAGTAGAAACTCCCACTTCCCCAAAACTTTCAAGTAAAAGGTCATGAATAATGAAAGCATAATGAATGATGTGCAACTTCTTGAATTGTTCTCTACTTTTATACTCTTTTTTATTTTTCAAAGTAGAATTTTTTAAATTTTTTATTTTTCAAAATTTATTCTTATAATAAACCTCACATCAACCACCTAAGCACAAATAATAAAAATTATCGGTCCAGTGACAGTGATTTTTTATTCTTCTAAGTCACAACTTATTCTTTTTTTCAATTTTATTCAAGAAGGGAAAACAATTAAGTACATTTAATTAATATAAAACCTTTATTTATTCCCACAATAATAACCCACACACTTCTTCCTTAAAATTCATTTCATATTATCCACCATGATTCCATTAATCCTCACCCTTAAATTTAAAAATATCACACAATTACTAAGGGTAGGGTAGGAATAGATAAAAATGGATTGAAACATGGTACATCACTAAAAAGGTCAGTAATCATTTCTATGATCTAAATAAGGGTTTATGTAAAGATTTTATTTTAAGGATAAGTGGTTTTTTAAAATATGCCTCAATAATTTAAAATGTTTTTTTTCACATTCATATCTTTGACAAGTGAAAATGCAATTTTTGGTCGGTGACATGTCCCAAGATCACTCAATAAATATTCTAAAGATATAATTGAGATTACTTGGTCTCGAAATCCTCTTGATAATGGGTATTATGATTTGAAAATCACTCAACACATGATTAATAATAAAAAAATCACATGGATTTTATAAATTTAATGTATTAATAATGGTTAGGAAATTTTATTTACTTGAATCAATAAATTCCCTTAAATCAAGAGTCCTTGTTTTAATATTAGTGATTCACTTTAATAATTCAATCCTCCATTTTAATCATTCAGTCATATTAACATTAAAATCAAAAATGTAGAATAAAAGGATTCCTAAGATGGTGAAAAGTGGAGGAAGGTAGTTAGGCTCATCTATTTTTTCTTCAAATTCCATCATTTTGATGGCTTCCTCTACTTCCATGACTGGAGTAAATAGTAATGGAAATGGATCTTCCAATTGGTAAGGATCAAGGAGATCAAATTTTACCTCATATTCATTCCAAAAATCATCTAAATATTGTTTATTCCCCACAATTATTTCATCAGGAAAGTTTTCTTCTTCATGAATAAACTCTAGATCATCATGTTATTTTTGGATTTTTCTCTTTAGATGGTTGAGATGTGGATATTCCTTAAGCTGGGTCTCAACCTCTTTGATTTCTTCAGTAAAATTTGACAGATCTGGTGTCACTTCCTTCTTGGTATTCAATATTTTATAATCAAGTTTTACTTTATCAACTATATCTTCCAATTCATGAAATGAAATTCTAATTTCATACCCATTTATCATAAGCTTATCCAGGTCAGTGAGTTCATCGAACTTTTGTCAGAGGCCCACCTCTCCAACACTTTGAGACACTAGTTCTTTAACCCTAGAAAAATTCTTCCATGTATTGAAAAAATGTTCATTTGAAAACATCATGGATTTTTTTTAAGTTTTTATTTTTTATGAAAGAAATAAAATCTATATAAAATTTGAAAAATAAAAATGCAATCAAATAACTGATTAGCTCCTAGGAAATGGAACCAGTTTTAATGCACACCTTTCATGGGGTGTGGAAAAATAAAATTATATTTTCTAGTGTATCACAGTGGGTAATCAGGATTATCTCACTTGAGGAGCCTCTCAGTTTGTTCACTAGCTTATTTATAAATCAACTAAGCTATTTTTTTGGGTTTTTATTAATGTATGAAAATAATAATAATGTTTTTATATTTTTTATTACTTTTCTAATGAAATACAATATGGAAATTTAAAATGATTTGAAAATATAAATATAATGAGTTAAGAAGAAAGAACTTGGTTTTGGGATTTGTTTTAAGGTTCAATCATTATTATCCTTTATATTTTTTCTTTTGGTTTAATAATATAAACATGAAATATCAAGTTTGAACTACTATTATTTATTTAGAAATTGTGTAATACCATTGAATGTCTAAGAACTCTCAATTCAACCTCATGCTTTAATAAAGGTTGATGATAGACCTTATCCTAGCTAGAATGTTTCATATTCCAGGACTCGACTCTATTGAAGTTGTTTCATCTATTGATTATCTTAACTCTAACATGTGAAAAACTAACCAATTGAGATACTGATAAGTGATTAAATAAAAGGATAGATA
This sequence comes from Viscum album, assembly GCA_963277665.1. Taxonomy (NCBI): domain Eukaryota; kingdom Viridiplantae; phylum Streptophyta; class Magnoliopsida; order Santalales; family Viscaceae; genus Viscum; species Viscum album. The sequence goes on from OY728146.1 coordinate 1,793,059,221, forward strand.
TGGATTTAGTTGCATGTTATTAGGGGAATTCCACATTGAGGAAATTTGTCTCACCTATGCTTTCTACTCAAATCTACCTACAAACATAAAATTAAACTTTAAAGAAAATTCAGGAACACCTTGACCACCCCCCGGGCCAAGCCTCGGGGTTAGCCTTTTATTTCTGAGAGTAAGAGATCACTTGGTGGAATGGGAAAAAGAGAAGAAATAAAATAAAATAAAAATATATTAAGATAAAATAAAAAAATAGTATGAAGAAAAATAAAATAAAAAGAATAAAATAAAAGTATTTGGATGAGAGGGAAAGAGATAGAGAATAAAATAAAATAGAAGAATAAAAATAAAATGGAAGAATAATAGGTATAGGAAATAATAATAAAATAAATAAATAAAATAATAATGTTATAATAATAGTAATAAGGGAAAATAATTAAAAGAAAAAGAGAGTATGGAGATGGATGGTGGAAACAAAATTAAATACTTTCATGAATTAATTTATTTAACTAAATAAATAATTAAAATTAAAATTAAAAAGAACTAAAAAAAATAAATAAAATAAAATAAAATATAAAAAATCAGTTTATAGGCCTCCTCCTTGGTTTTTTCCCTCCTCAGGGTGTCGAGAGATGATTTTAGAAGGGGCCATCGACCTCCTTTTATAGGAAAGGGTGGTATTTTTTTATCCAAAAATTTTCCTCTAAAGTTTTGTGTGTGGTAGACCCCATTAATGAACAAATTTGTAAATGTAGTATTCTAGAAAGTTGTTAAAAATTTTATTTCTCATTTTAGTCCAAAATTTCAGCTTCATATTCTATCTGTAGAAAAAGTTATATCACAAGTGTACAAGATTTTATTCTTCCTGAATGATTCGTAAATCTTTCTCCAATGTTGAGCATTCAATAGCTGCCTTAATTACTAAATAAATCCATGAAATTTATTTTTGAAATGATTATAATGTCTATATTTTATATCTAGTTTTAATCGCATTAATTTGAGTATTATATCCCAAGTTATGCCTCATTTTTTGAGGTTGGTTCCACTCTGTCCACTTGAAAGGTTTTTAACATTGATTGATTTTTTCAGGCCTTTAGATGTTTGAATTAGATCTATGTACAAAAGGTAATTTTGTATCCCAAAAATAAAATAATCCTACAAAAAAAATAATCACATAAATTTGATTGATAATTTAAAATTTATGATCAAAATACAAAAGTAATTAAAATCTGTCAAAATTTCAGAATTATGCAATTTTCATATTTTATCCCTTTTTCATTATATAATTAAAATTACCCATTATTTTTATAAAACATTGAAATTCATGGGTTTTATTATTCAAGAAAATGAATAAATAATCATAATTTTAATGAAAAAACTCACTTAATTTCATTCTATCAAATACCCCCACACTTAAGCCATGCATGTCCTCAAGCATGAAATCTCAACAAATAGTTAAAGAGGGCACCAATGTTGTTAATATTCAAATTTAATTGAAAATATAATCAAACAATTATCAATTTCAAATAAAAATTTCAAATTAAACATAAAATATCAATTCAATTTCTCATTTTTCAATGAAACAACCAATCCATGTATTTTACTTTTCCCCTTTGAAAAATGATAAAACTTCTCCTATCATTCATTCAAGTTCCTCAATTAATTATTATTAAACATGTCAAATCATGATCTACCTCACAATGTATTCTTTCCTATCATCACTCATGACACAATTTAATTAGATTTGTACTAATATCATGAATACAAACTCTATATCCATATACTTGTAAAGAAAATAATTTCTCTAATTTATAAATAAAAATGTATATAAAATCCTGAGGACTCATAATAAATGTTCAAATGACTCTGAGACTTAATATTAGTAGGAATTTATGTTCTAAAAAATAAGGTACAAGGAGGAGTTTTATCTCTTAATTAAAATTAATGATTTAAAAAATAAAAGTGTAATGAAATTATCCCATAAAAGTAGCAACTCCCACTTATTTGAAACATTCAAAGAAATGGTCATGAATAATGAAATCATAATGAATGATGTGCACCTTCTTGAATTTTTATCTACTTTTTTACCATTTTTTTCTTTTTCAAAGTATCATTTTTTTCATTTTTTTTATTTTTCAAAATTTATTCTTAGAATAAACCTCACATCCACCACCTAAACACATGTGATAAAAATCATTGTTCCAGTGATGGTGATTTTTTATTATTCTAAGTCACAACCCATTCCTTTTTTTCAAAAAAAAATCAAGAAGGGAAAACAATAAACTAAATTGAATGAATAAAAAACCTTTCATTATTACTATAATAAGAACCCCCACACTTCTTCCTTACAATTAACTTTATCCCATCCACCATGATTCACTTCACCCTCACACTTTAATTTTAAAATATCACACAATTACTAAAAGTAGGGCAGGAATGGATAAAAATAGATTGAAATATGGAGCTTCCCTAACATGGTCATTCATGATTTCTATGGGGTATAGAATAATTGATGTAAAGGTGGTATTTTAAGTATAATTTGTTTTTCAAAATATGAATTAATAATTTAAAATGTGTTTTTTCACAATCATAGCTTTGATAAGTTCAAATAGAAGTTATGGTTGGTGACATTTCCCAAGATCACTCTGGAAATATTCTCAAGATAAAATAAGAATTATTTAGTATGGAAATACTCTCATGAATGGGACATATTATTTGGAAAATTACTCAAGGTATGATTAATAATAAGAAATAAATTCACATGAATTTCATAATTTCAAATTATGAAGAATTGTGGGGAAATTTTATTTACTTGAATCAATCAATTACCTTAAATCATGAGTTCTCATTATAATATTCATGCTTCAATTTAATAATTTAATCCTATATTTTAATCATTCAACTGTATTAACATTGAAATCTAAAACATGGAATCATAGTATTACTAAGAAACTCATGTCTCCTTGACAAGCCAAGTAACACATGAATTTAAGTGTGGGAATTCAATTTCATCTTTAAAGATCAAAACATGTTTTGAAAAAAAATTAAGGATTTTAAATCATAAACAATAAAAGTGAAATCCATTTTGAAATGAAGTTTAGTCCTCTTACCTTCTTTACTGTTGGATCTATATTCTTCCATTTATGAACCTTCAAAATAAAATTACTCAATTAAGCACAAGGAACATTTCATTTAAGCTCAAAAATATAATAGGGAGTGGGATTCATGTTGGATTACTTCCTAAGAAATTAAATTTAAATCTAAATTAATTGAAATCAAGTAGAAAGGTATAATTATTGGTGTGATCCCCCAAATGGACTTTGAATTTTTACTATCTCTAGAGGGAAGTATCAGCTATTATCCAAAGTTAGTTGGTGGATGAAATATCTTTGATTTGAACCACTGTATGTGGCTTTTCCCAACTTGTACTTTATCATTTTCCTTGAGTAATGATCCATAGATAGAGTATACCATAACCTCACCCTTTAAAATTAGGTATAGCTTTCATGGAGGGGGTAGGATGCAGTATGGATCATCCTCTTCCTTTGTTACTACTTGTGAAACCTCCTATTCTAGTGCTGTATTATCATGGGATTCAATATGAGCATACTCTTTTTTTTATTTCTTCATGTTCCAATACTTGGATCTCTTCATGGGGCTACTCAAATATATTTTCACTGAAATCAGGGAGCTCAATGTGTTCCTCTACTAGTGAAATCCCAGTTTCTTAATCCTTCTTTAAGGAAAAACAAATATTGTTTGAATCTATATAACTAAAATAGAAGGGAGTGATGAATGGTTCAGTTTCAATAAAATCATAAGAGTTAGAGTAAAAGAAAGGTTCAACTCCCTGATTTATTTTAGTTTCAATATCTTCCTCATTGGTGAGTGCTTCTTGGATGGTGTAAAGTGGAGGAAGGTAGTTAGGATCCTCCATTTTTCTTCAAATTATATCATTTGGGTGGCTTCTACCTATTTTATGTCTAGAGTTACAAGTAATGGAAATGGTTCTTCCACTTGGTAAGGATTGTGGAGATCGATTTGTACCTCATATTCATTTCAAAAATCATCTAGATCTTGTTGATCCCCCATAATTATCTCATCAAGAAATTTTTCCTTATCACGAATCCACTTTAGATCATCATGGTCTTTTTGTATTTTTCTCTTTAGATGGTTGGGATGTAGATATTTATCATTCTAGGACCCAACCTCTTTGATTTCTTGAATAACATTGGGTAGCTCTGATGGTATTTCCTTCTTGGTATTTAATCTTTGATAATAAATTTTGACTTTACCAACCATATCTGCCAATTCTTGAAATTAAATTTCAATGTCATACCTATTTTTCATAAGCTTGGATGGGTCAGTGAATTCATCGAGCTTTTTTAAGAGGTCCACCTCTTCATCATGTTAAAACACTAGTTCTTTCACCCAAGATTAATTGTTCCATGTATTGAAAAAAATGATCATTTGAAAACATCATGGATTTTTTAAAAGTTTATATATTTTATAAAATAAATAAAATATATTTAAATTTTGAAAATAGAAAATTTAAGAAAACAATTGATTGGATCCCCAGCAACGGCACTAGTTTTGATGCACATCTATTATGGGTCATAGTAAAAGAAAATTATTTTTCTTAGTGTAGCATTGTGGCTTAAAAGGGTTATTTCACTTGAGGAGCCTATTAGTTTGTTCACTAACTTATTTCTAAATCACCTAAGCTACTTATTTTTGTGGTTTTGATTAATTTATGAAAACAATCACACTGTTTTTGGGTTTACGATTAATTTTCTAATGAAATACAATATGGAAATTTAAACTAACGTGAAAATATAAACAGAATGAGTTAAGAAGAAATCAATTGGTTTTGGGGTTTGGTTTAAGGTTAAATAATTATTCTCTTTTATATGTTTGATTTTAGTTTGATAATCCAAACATGAAATCTCATGTTTTAACTCATATTATTTATTTATAAATTTTTTAATATCATTGAATGCATAAGAACTCTCAATTCCACCCCATCCTTTACTCAAGGTTGATGACACACCTTGGTCTAAAATTTATCATCTTCTAGGACCTAGATCTATCGAAGATATTTCATCCATTGATTAGATCAACACCAATATATAAAATACTAGCCAATTGTGAGATAGAAACGTGATTATATAAAATAATAGAGATAGATTTAGTTGCATGTCATTTGGGTAAGTCCACATCGGGGACATTCTCTTCACCCATTCATGCTACTCAAATCTACCTAAAAATATAAAATTAAACTTTAAATAAAACTCAATATCATCTTGACCTCCCCCTAGGACAAGCCTTGGGGTCAGCCTCTAACTTTTTAGAGTAATAGATCACTTGGTTGAATGGTAATAAGAGAAGAAATAAAATAAAATAAAAATATAGGAAGATAAAATAAAAGGAAATAGGGTGAGGAAAAAAAAGTAATAAAATAAATAGAATTTGGATGAGAGGGAGGGAGACAGAGAGAGATAATAAAATAAAATTGAATAATAAAAACAAAATGGAAGAAGAAGGGAGATAGGAAATAATAATGAATTAAATAAATTAAATAATTATGTTAGAATAATAATAATAATAATAATAATAATAATAATAATAATAATAATTAGAATAAAAAGTGAGTAAGAAGAAGGATGGTGGAAAAAAATAAAACATGCAGGAATTAATTTATTTTACTAAATTAAGAATTCAAATTAAAATTAAAAAAAACTAAAAAAATGAAATAAAAGAAAAGAAATAAAAATAAAAAAAATGAAATAGCTCAGCCTCCTCCTTGGCGGGTTCCCTCATCAGGGTTTCAAGATATTATTTTGAAAGGGGGCATGACCCTCATTTTATAGGAAAGGGTGATATTTTTGGATCTATAGTTTTTTATCTGAAATTTTTCATGTGTTAAACCCCATTAATGATCAAATTTGAAAATTTAGTCTTCTTAAAAGTTTTTACAAATTTTCTTTATCATTTTAGAACAAAATTTTAGCTCCATAATCCATGTGTATAATAGGTTATAACCCAATTAATTTTATGTTTTATTCTTTTTGAATGATTCATAAATCTACCTTCATTGGTTATCATTAAATGTATGACTTAATAATTGAATAACTCTATTAAATTTTTTGTTGAAACGTTTCGATGATTTCTCTTTCATATCCATCTAGAATCACCTTAATTGGAGTTGTGTTGCCCAATTTATGAATCATTTCAATATGTGGGGTCCAATCTGTCCACCCAGAAGGTATTTAACATTGATTTATTTTTTTGGGCTGTTAGATGTTCGAATTAGCTCTAGGTCTAGATGCTAAAGTTGTATCCCACAAATCAATGAATCTGAAAAACAAATATCACATAAATTAGAGCAATAATTTAAAAATTATGATCAAAATACAAAATTTATTAAAATCTAACAAAATTCTAGAATTAATCGATTTTTATATTTTATCCCATTTTAATTATATAATTAAAATTATCCATTAATTTAATAAATAATTGAAAAACATGGGTTTTATCATTAAAAATCATGAATAAATCATCAAAATTTTAATAAAAATGTTCACTTAATTTTGTTCTATCCCATACCCCCACACTTAATCCATTTTTTTCCTCAAGCATGAAATCTCAATAAGGAGTTAAAGAGGGAACCAATGTTATCAATATTCAAATTTCCTTGAAATGTAATCAAATAATTATCAATTTAAAATCAAATTTTCCAATTCCATATAAAATATCAATTCAATTTTTCATTTTTCAATGAAACAACCAATCCATGTATTTTACTTTTCCCCTTTGAAAAATGGTGGAACTTATCCTCTCATTTATTCATGTTCATAAATTTATTATTATTAAACATGTTAAATCATGATCTACCCCACAATGAATTATTTTATCCCATCACTCATGACACAATTTAATCATATTTATGTTCATACCATGAATACATGATACTTACCCATATACTTGTAAAGGAACTACTTTATCCATTTTATAAAGACAAAAGATACATAAAATCATGAGGACTTGAAATAAATGTTCAAATGACTCTGAAGCTTAAGGTTGTTAGGATTTGATGTTTTAAAAATTAAGGCTCATGGAGGAGGTTTATCTCTTAAGTACAATTCATGATATAAAAAATAAAAGTTTAATGAAATTATCCCCCTCAAAGTAAAAACTCCCACTTCCCCCAAACTTTCAAATAAATGATCATGAATAATGAAATCATAATGAATGATGTGAACCTTATTGAATTTTTCTATAATTTTATACCCTTTTTCTCTTTATAAAAGTATCATTTTTTATTTTTTTATTTTTCAAAATTTATTCTTATAATAAACCTCATATCCACAACCTAACCACTTATTATAAAAAAATTTATCCAATGATAGTTATTTTTGATTCTTCTAAGTCACAAACCATTCCTTTTTAAAAAAAATCAAGAAGGGAAAACAATTAAGTACATTGAATGAATCAAAAAACATTCTTTATTCCGACAATAAAAACCCCCACACTTATTCCTTACAATTAATTTCATCTCATCCACCATGATTCCCTTCACCCCCACACTTCAATTTTAAAATATCACACATTTTCTAAGAGTATGGTAGGAATATATTAAAATGGATTGAAACATGGATCATCCCTAAAAAGTTAATTCATGGTTTATATGGGCTAAATAATGATTTATGTAAATGTTTTCTTTTAAGGATAATTGGTTTTTTAAAATATGCCTCAATCATTTAAAATGTGTTTTTTCACAATCATGGATTTGATAAGATCAAATATGAGTTCTGGTCAGTGACATGTCCCAATATCACTCAAGAAATATTCTCAAGATAAAATATGAAGTATTTAGTATATAAATCCTCTCAGTAATAGGACATATGATTTAGAAAATCACTCAAGGCATAATTAATAATAAAAAATAAATTCCCATGAATTTTATAAATTCAAAGTATGAAGAATGTTTGGGAAATTTCATTTTCTTGAATCAAGAAATTCTATTAAATAATGAGTCATCATTTTAATATCCATGCTTAAATTTAATCATTTAATAATCCATTTTAATCATTCAATCCTATGAACATTGAAATATGAAACATGGCATCACATGATTTTTAAGAAACTTGTGTATCCTAAACAATCCATGTAACACATGAATTCAAGTGTGGGCATGAAATTTCATCTTTAAATCTCATAAAATATTTTGAAAAAAAATGTAAGGAGTTTGAATCAAAAACAATAAAATTAAACTCCATTTTGAAATGAATCTTAGTCATCTTCCCTCCTTCACTATTGGATATTTATTTTCCATTTATGAGCCTTCAAAAGAAAATTACTCAATTAATCCCAAGGATCATGTCATTTAAGATCAAAAAGATAAGAGAGAGTGGTCTTTATGCTAGAATATTTCTTAAGTAATGAAATTTAAATCTAAATTCATAGAAATAAAGTAGAAAGGGATAATTCTTGGTATAATCACCCAAGTGGGCCTTAAATTTTTACTTCATTTAGAGGGTGGTATCATTTGTTATCCAAAGTTAGTTGTTGGATGATTCATTGTTGATTTGAACCACCACATATGGATTTTTTCAACTTTTTCTTCATCATCATTCTTAAGGAATGATCCATAGATAGATTATACCAGATCCTACCCCTTTACAATTAGGTATATCTTTCATGGTAGGGGTGGGATTAAGTATAGATCATCGTATTCCTTGGTTGATACTTGTGTAACCTACTCTTCTAGTGGTGTCTTATCATGGGATTCAATATGAGTAGACTCTTTTTTTATTTCCTTGGGTTCATCTACTTTAATACCTTAATGGGGATCCTCAAATGTATGTTCATTCAAATCAAGGAGCTCCATGTATTCCTTCAAAGGTACAAGTCCAGTTTCTTCATCCTCCCTCAAGGAATAACAAAGATTGTCTGAATCTATATAACTAAAAAAGTAGGGAGTGATGCACAGTTCAGTTACAATAAAATTAAAATATATGGAGTCAAAGAAAGGTTCAAATACTTTATTTTGTTCTGTTTCAATCTTGTTATTGGTGGTGACTACTTATTGTATGGTGGAAAGTGGAGGCAGGTAGTCAGGATCCTCCATATTTTCTTAAAATTCCATCATTTGGGTGGCTTCCTCCTCTTCCATGGCTAGAGTGACATGAAATGTAAATAGATCTTCCACTTGGTAAAGATTAGGTAGATCAAGTGGTACCTCATATTCATTCTATAAATCATCCAAATCTTATTGATCCCCCATAATTCACTCATTTGGAAAGTTTCCCTCATCATGAATCCAATATAGATTATCGTGGTCCTTTTGGATTTCTCTATTTATATGGTTGGGCTATGGATATTTTTCAAGATGGTGCTCGGTCTCTTTTATGCCTTCAGTAAAATTGGATAGATCATGTGGAACTTCCTTCTTGGTATTAAATCTTTGATAATCAAGTTTGACTTTATCAACCATATCTGACAGTTCTTGAAATGAAATTCAAGTTTCATGCCCATTTATAATAAGCTTTGCTAGGTTAATGATTTCATCGAGCTTTTGTAGGTGGTCAACCTCTTAAACACTATGAAACATAGGTGTTTTCACCCTAGATTAATTCTTCCATGTATTGAAAAAATGGTCGTTTGAAAACATTATGTATTTTTTTAAGTTTTCATTTCTTATAAAAGAAATAAAATCTATATAAAATTTAAAAATATAAAAAGTAATAAAATAACATATTGGATCCCCGGGTGCCAGTTTTGACCCACGTCTGTCATGGGGTGTGGCAAAAGAAAATTATTTTTCCTAGTACAGAACAGTGGCTAACCAGGGTCGTTTTACTTGAGGATCCTCTCAGTTTGTTCACTAGCTTATTTCTAAATCACCTAACCTACTTCATTTTTCAATTTTGATTAATTTATAAAAACAATCACAATTTTTTTGGGTTTTTGATTAATTTTCTAATGACATTAAATATGGAAATTTAAACTAACATGAAAATATAAAGTGAATGAGTTAAGAAGAAAGCACTTAGTTTGGGGGTTTGGTTTTAGGTTCAATCATTATTCTCCTTTACATGTTTTATTTTAATTTGATAATACAAACATGAAATCTCATGTTTGAACTACTACTATTTATTTATAAATTGTGTAATATCATGGAATTCCTAAGCACTCTCAATTCCATCTCCTCATTTAATCAAGATTGATGACACACCTTAGTCTAGGATGTGTTATCTTTTAGTAATGAATCTATCAAAGCTAATTTATCCATTGATTATCTTAACTTCAATGTGTGAAGAACTTACCAATTGAGATAAGGAAAAGTTATTTAATAAAAAAAATAGAGATAGATTGAGTTGCATGTCATTTGGGGTAGTCCATATAGGGGACATTTTCCTTACCCATGCATGCTACTCAAATCTTCCTACAAACATAAAATTAACCTTTAAATAAAATTCAAGAACACCTTGACCTCCCCCCAGGCCAAGCCTTGAGATCATCCTCTCACTTCCAAGAGTTTTATATCACTTGGTGGAATGGAAATAAGATAATAACTAAAATAAAATAAAAAGTGAGAAAGATAAAATAAAAATAAAGAGGGCGATGAAAATAAAATAAAATAATTTGGATGAGAGGGAGAGAGAGAGATAGAGAATAAAATAAAAAATATGAATTAAAAAATGGAAGAAGAATAGGTATAAGAATGAATGATAAAATAAATAAAATAAAATAATAATGTTAGAATAATAATGTTAGAATAATAATGATAATAATAATAATAATATGAAAATAATTATAATAAAAAGAGAGTATAAAGAAGGATGGTGAAAAAAAATTAAAAACATGCTTGAATTAATTTATTTAACTAAATAAAGAATTCAAATTAAAATTAAAAGAAAACTAAAACAAAAAAAATAAAAGAAAATAAAAAAAGTGAAAATGAAAAAAAAAATGCATCAACTCGACCTCTTCCTTGGTGGGTTCCCTCCTCGGGGTGTTGAGAGATGATTTTGGAAGGGGGGCATGGGCCTCCTTTTATAGGCGAAGGTGATATTTTTGGATCCAGAATTTTTCCTCCAAATATTTTCATGTGGTAGAACCTATAATTGACTGAATTTTTAAATTTATTCTTCTAGAAATTTGTTCAAATTTTCTTGCAAGTTTTACCGCAAAATTTCATCTCCATCTACCATGTGTACAAGAATTCATAGCTCAAATAACTATTATTTTATTCTAGATGAATGATTTATATATCTTACTTTGATGTTGAGCATTTAATTGTAATATTAATGATTTAATAACTCCATAAATTTATTTTTGAAACACCTATATGAGTTCTCTTTCATATCCATCTGTAATTACCTTAATTTGAGTTATGTAGCCCATGTTATGCCTCATTTCCATAGGTGGGGTCCAATCTGTCCACCCAAAAGGTTTTTAACATTGATTGATTTTTTCAATACTATAGATATTTGAATTAGATCTATATTCAAATATGAAATTTGTATCACACAAATAAATGCATCTTAAAAAAATAATCACATTAATTGAATCAATAATTTAAAAAAATTGACCAAAATTCCAAAGTGATTAAAATCTGTCAAAATTCAAGAATTAAGAAATTTTCATATTTTAGACCATTTTAATTATATAATTAAAATTACCCATTATTTTAATAAAACATTTAAATACATGGGTTTTACCATTTAAAATATTGAATAAATCATCATAATTTGAATAAAAAGTTTTCCTTAATTTTGGTATGTCAAGTTCCATCTGCCTTTTTGAAAAATTGGATCGGTGCTGCCCATTGAAATGTGCTAGACCAAATGAACCCTTTGGTTTCTAGCTCTTCCAACTGGATTTTTAGTTCCCTTAATTTTCTTAGTTCTATATAATAATACGGAATGGAAATAAGACTTTTCCTCAAAAGAAGATCAATCATAAACTCCACTTACCTTGTGGGTGGGAACCCTAAGAAATTTTTTAGAAAAACATCCTGAAACTATTAAACCACTACCAGAAAACTGTTATTATCAATATCTTCCATTGATTCCAAATTAAACACTACCAACTGGTATGTGATCATTCTAATTGTTGGTTATAACAAGCCTATTGTACCTACCTTTAAATTTCAGTCTCCTTTAAAGAGATGTACAATGCCGTCATTGGTTGTGAAACTAAACTTTTGGGTATAATAGTCAATGTGAGCCTTGAACATTGTCAACCAATCCATACCTAGTATTATTTCATAAACATCCATCTCAAGAATAAATAAATCCCATACCAACTCATCTCCATCAACAATTATCAAACATAATATATACATAAAGGATCTACATTCTCTTTGACCCAGAGGAGTTTAATGTTTCAACACAGGAGGCATCATCTCAACATTTAAACCTAGAAAATAAACCGTATGAGAAGAAATAAAGGAATGGGATATTCTTGTATCAAATAAATATTACATTAGGGTAAAATTCAATAGAATCATACCTCACACCATTGATGGTACATATTGGTCATCCATAATAACATTCTTCATTTCGTATAACTGATTACTTTTTGCACTTTTTTCTTTATTGATTAGTTGATATTTCCCTTATTTAGGAGTCATGGTATTCCTAGAATCACCATGTCTAGATCTATTCTTCTTAAAAGAGTGATTCAACTTCCCTAGTCACATCAAAGCATAAAACATCTATGAGACATGATAAGTGTCATGAACACCTGGCCTTAGAGAACTATGATAATAACGCTAAATATTCCCCATAATGTTGCAATTATGGAATTCTCTAGGTGGTTTCGTACACTCTCACTTCATGTAGTCCAAATAACCACATTGTAAAAAACTTATATTTCTCTTGGGTCTTGGTGGAATATTCATCAATCCAGTTATCTAATTATAATCCATTCCACTACACTGTAAGTAAGTTTCCCTCTCCCTCTTTCTCCCAGCATTAGAGTTCCCACCATTTCCCATAGGTATCAACATAATCCATCCACACATAATTCCTAGGATGTCGCTTTCTTCTACCATTTCTCTATTGATCATATCTATATAATTTTTTATACAAAGCACAACAATATTCAAGTGAATTTTCTACCTTATCTCCGATTCAAAAATCCATGCCTTCAAGGATACACTAACATCAACTTCAGATGCAGATTGGACTAAATTCATAAATTTAGCTATGCACTCTGTCACTATGAGGCTCTCCTGCTTCAATCTAAAAAATTATGTTGTTCTTGAAATCCTAAATGTATGAGGATATAATTTTTTGTTGAAAAATTATTCTAAATACTCCCAAGAAATTCCTTGTTCTAATTTATCCTGAACTTCTAAATACCACCACCAACATGCAAGATACTCTAGAATATACATTTCCAACTTGAATTTCAGTTGTGATAGTGTTCCAATGAAATAAAATATTTGATTCATCCTATTCAGCCACACCTCTTTCTTCTCTGGTTCTGAATCACCCCAAAAGATGGGTGGATTCTACTTTTGGAACTGAATGGAATGATCTACTTTCCTTGGTTCATCCCTTAGGTTCCCTCTATGCACAGCTTGAAAATCTTGTATTATACTCTAACCCAATTATTGGTTCACCTATGGCTCAGGTGTAACCACATTCTCAGCAACTTCTTCTAGTTGGTTTCTTCTATGCCTATTGGGTTCCATTTTCTAAAACACAATAAATTCCATAAGTCTCACTCTCTAGAAAATGAAGGCTTAACAATTTCAAATTCTACCATATCAAAACTATCACAACAGTGATTTCCAAAATTCAAAATTTTATACGTTCAAACATTTTTGAAAATTCCACCATAATTTTGAAGATAAAACTATTTTTAAAATACAACATTCATTCCATTTTTAAAATATCACATTTGAAAACATTTTTCAATACTTTTCAAAAATCAACATTTTCATAAAAAATCATAAATCATTACTCAAAATTAAATATAAAGTCCTAGTGGGAAGTTATTTCTAAAATGCATTTTATGCTCTTCACATTGGCTAAACCCATGAAAATGAGATTTCAAATCCTATAAGTGTCTCCAAAACAATTATGTACCCAACTCCCTAGTAACTTGAATTTTAGTATAAAAAGGATAGCTATGTCTTTTTATGATCTACATTTCAAGTTCAGAAATCCTACTCTTTTCTACCATACCAACTCAAGGACTAAATCAGAATGAGTTTTTAACTCCAAGATCTACACAATTGATCACCAAGGATCGAACAAATGATATCATTTGAAATTCAAGAATCGAACAAGCTGATACCACTTATTCCATGATGATATTTAGATCAACCAAGACTAATACCACTTTCTAAAATGAAACATGGATCGACTATGACTAATTCAATTTATAACATCTTTCCCCTCCTCATTGGCTTGAGTCGAAGCGGAGTTTCTACTTGGCCTTAAGCGAGATCCCCAAGGTGCCAAAGGATGAAAATAAATTCCAAGGGCTTCAATACATGTGGGATATTATTTTACCTTTGAGAAATAAAATAACCAAACCAAACATTACATACCAAAAAGACCACCACATTATTCATAATAAAAATGTAAAAAAAAAAAGAAATACCATTGATATCAAAACCAAAATACAACAGAGTACCACGGTAGAAGACTAATAACATCAAAGTACATAGTGGAAGATAAAACCACAAAAACTCAAAGAATATAATACATAACTCTACAGGTCCCATAATGATCCATGATCCAAATCCTCAATACATCCCAAGTATCATGAAGCAATAATAAATAAATGTGATACCATTCCTTTACCAGTATTCTGGTAGACAATATCTGCAAAATCACCAACATTCCAAAGCAGGGGTGAGTAATGAAACTCAGTAGGCTTTCCCCAAATTACTTCATTACTCATTATACTAGGATATAACATGTTATCACATTTATATAAAAAAATTATATAAAAAAAATAAAAACATTTTATATCAGAATATAAAACAATTTTCAAAGAAAAACAATTTTCTCAAACAAAACCAATTTCCAAGGAAAGTAATCAAACAATTCATTTAACCATTTCTATATTTTTAATTTTCATAACCAATTCCATTTCAAATAACCAAACACACACAAAACCACACAATCTTGTTGTTACCATTGATGGTGGAACTTCACGTCCATAACCCATCCCTTTTATAGTGGTACTTCATGACCATTATCCATCTCATTCAACTCATGCTTAACCATTTAAGACAAACACATGTCAACATAATATTTGCTAAACAATTTTAATAAAAACCATCATTTCATTAAAAACACTTTTCCATTCATCAAAACCAAACAAACATTTTAAAGCCATGTTACTAAATTCACTTTTTACTAAAACACCCAATTTGCACAATTCTATAAACCATCACCAAAAATGTTTCCATCAAGAATTTAAAAATAATTTAAAAATCAATTTCAAGAAAAAAATAAATTTGAAACTAATACTTCAAGTTCTAATAATATTATTTGAGAGTGAAGCCACCTACCTCAGGAATTATGATGAAAATAAAGAATAGAACAAAAACGTAAACAAAACCGGATTTAATCTCCAAAAACTAACCTTATATATATTTCACTAACATCAACAAATCCATATATCATCATTATTGGAATAAACCATCATATATATATCCCCTAAAGACTAGATCTAGGATTTTGAAAGAGTGAAGGAAAGTAGATCTAAGGAAAACTACCAAAAATGAAGACTTTCCAAGGGAATTGGGCCTCAACACTCCAAGAAAAGCCTTCAGATTTCTTTTGGATCGATGGCGAGGAGAATCCAGAGCCTTTAGGAGGAAGAAATATTAATTTAGGGCCAAAATATAGAAATAATTAGAGGATTATAGGTGAAAACGAGTGAGGTCCACTTTTTTGGGATCTCACTTTTAAACTGTGCATGGTTAGTCACACTGTTAAAAAAATAGTGAGCTAATTGTGAACCAGCCTCTACCTCGGTGAGAACCTCACTTAGTTGGCTCCTATGGTTAGACAAACCATGTGCCTAACATAAAAAATCAATTTGTCCCACTTTTCATGGTTTCTCCTGGGTAGCCTCATAGTCTGACCAAACCGTGAACCTACCTAGAAGCCCTTGTTTCATCTTACACAGTTTCCCATAGGAGTTGCATGGTTTCTACAAACTGTTATCAAACCATATACCTTTATAAAATCACTATAAACATTTCAAAATTATTCCAAACCCTCCCAAACTTTACCCAAACACTTTACATACTTAAAAATCATAAATAAAGGGTTGTTTTCTTGAAAACGAGGGTGATACAAAGTAGATCAATGATGAATATTCCATAAAAAAAATAATTGGCCCCTATCATTGGATATGTTAGGGGACTAATGGAAGAATTACCTTTTTATCCCATGTTGCATCATGTTCCCCAATCATGGAATTACCATGCTAATGCATTGGATAATGCAACCACAGTTCTAGATGACCTAGATTGGGAGGAAGAAATATTTAATATCACTCACTGAAGAATGGTCTTGTCAATATTCATCTATGATATGGATGAAATAAATTAGGTCAACACCACCCCAGAGTGATGAACTAATATCCACCCTAGGATGGATGGAGCCCATAATTGGTTATCTCCAAAATGGGACTCTCTCGACATACTGAGTTGAAAGGGAACAGATTCGACGCCATGTAGTAAATTTTACCCTACAGTATGATCCAAATGAACAAATTTCCATAAAAATGAATGTTTTTTATGGAATCCTCCTCAGATTCATTGCAGAAAGAGATATTCACACCATCATGGAAGAATTCCATTCAGTCTCCTAAGGTTCTCATCAGTCTTGGACCAAGTTTTCCCATCAAATTAGGATGTTGGGTTACTAATGGAAAACCATGATATAGGACTATGTGGAATTCACCGGGAAATTTCATGCATTACATGTCCATGAAAACTTTATCCATCAACCCTCAGAATTGATTCATACAGGTAAATATTCTTGGTCATTTTTTATTTGGGGAATGGATGTTGTGGGTCCATATCCCCCAGCCACAGCTAATCAGTTCAAGTATATCCTTACTGCTGCCAAAATCTTCTTCAAATTGGCTGAGGAAATACCCATCAAGAAATTCAGAACAAAGAATATCATCAACTTTATAAAGTCTCATATAATCACCATATTTGAGGTCCCTCACACAATATTGGCAAACAATGACACCAACTTATGTTCTAAGGAGTTGAAGAAGTTGTACCAGAAGTAAAACATCAAGTCAAATCACTCAACTTGATATCATGCCACAAAAAATGAATAAATATAGGCCTTCAACAATATCTTTTCAAATACACTCTATAACATGGTGAATAAAGACAATAATTCAGGGCTAGAAAAAATCCTCTACGCTTTATGGGCCTATTGTACCACCACACGTATTACTACACAAACAAATCCATACTCATTGGTGTATGGGACTGAGGTAGTATTTCCCATAGAATTACATTTTCCCTCACTTGAAGACAACTCTCAGATGATGAGAAGTCATAAAAGCATCTGTATGAGCTAGAATGAATCGACGAGAACAGGTTTCATACATTTCACAACCTTAAAGTCCATCAAAATTGGATTGTATGGGCATTCAATAAAAAGGACTTCCTATGTTAATTACTCTGAAGAGAATTGTTGTTGTCTCTCAGAACCCCAATGATACTCGGGAAGAATACTCCAAATCTAGAACCTAGATGGAAAGGTCCTTATATCATACATAAGTTCTATCATAATGAAGCCTACTCATTGGCCACAATGGATGGGGAATTTGTCACACTCCCCCACCAATTTAAGGTTTCTAAATAAATACTCTTCATAGCTATCATCTGCCTATATTGTCTTGGTAGCAAGATGATAAACTACACATCATCCAATGTTCTAACTACATGATTCTAAACCTTATGGAGCACATCCTGATTTCATGATGTTAAACTATGAAAATATGTCCTGACCATATAATTATAAACTGTATGGAGAAAATCCTCACCACATGATGTTAAACTATATATATCCCCCAATGGTTCATCTTAATTCACATCATATGAACCTCGTCCTAGAAGTATGATGTTAAACGTCTCATGTCCTAACCATATGATGTTAAACTATATGGAATAGGTCCTTACTACCTGATATTAAACTACATAGAGTATTTCCTCATGGAAGGATTCTAAACTACATGGGAAGAACCATCTCACCAATGAATCACCTCACATGATATAGATATGTGTGAAATAAGAATGAAATTCCCCCATCCCCACGTGATATCCAACTCCATGTGGGGAATCTCCTCATCCAATAACTATGTGTAGATTGATTCCTACTATAATAAGACATGTAATGATGTCTGAATCTCTATTATTGGTCCCAAATACAGTATTATTTTCCATTCATGTTGAGTTATCCTTGTACATACAACATAAAATAAAATTTCATGTAAATTTTCTTTACTATGTGACGTAAAACTGGATGGATCTATGATATCCATCTTCATTCATGTCGAGTGACCCTCATCCTTACTACAAGACATTAAACTGCATGGTTGATGTCCTCTCTGCATGACACTAAACTACATGGTTCCCAAGAACTATATGTGGATTTATTCATTCCATCACAGGATACATAGTGACACACAAACCTTTATTATCAGGTCTATCCACAACATTCCTTCTATTCACAATGAGTCGCCCACATCCTTACTGTAATAAGTTAAATTGCATAGATGATGTCCTTTCTTTATGACATTAAACTGTATGGGTTTCTAGAACTATGTATGTATTTATTCTCATTCCAATGAGATATATATATATATTCCTTTATCCTATATCTTGGTCCAGACACCACATGATAAAAAATTCCCTTGTACTATCCTTAATCACCTCTTCATGGTGAGAGGAACTATTACCATTCCTTGTCTCTTAAACCGAGCATAGATCACATGAGATTAGGAATTTCATTAAGGTCTTACTCACATGAAAAATTCATAACAACTCATAATTGGTTTATCATGGTCCTAAATTCAAGACCTTAAAATGCATACCCTGAGTCCTCACTGCATGACGTTAAACTACACGGTTGATGTCCTTTACGTGACATAAAATTGTAAATTCCTATAGACTTCACTCGAGAGGATCACTATGGTTATTTTTTCTCTCATACCACACCTCTATTCAATAAATATGTGTCATTTTATTCCTAACATCATAGGATACATAGTGAAACCCAAATTTTCAACCCTAGGTCTAGTCATAACAAATAAACATAAAAATGTCACATCTCTATGTATAGGTCAGACTTGCGTAGGGATCTCATGTTTCATGAAATACATGAGGCTTAATTCCTATTACTATAGGATACATATTGATTCCCATATTTATATCCTTGGATCCAACCTAAATACTCCCTTTTCATGATAGGTAACCTACATTCTTACCACACAATTCTAAACTACACGGTTCCCCTAGAACTGCATGTGGATTTATTACTATCATCACAAGATACATACTGATGATTGTATCCTTAATCCTAGGACTAGATACAATAATAAATGGATAAAACACCCACCTCTACATATAGGTCAAACCTACGTAGATATTTTCCCATTCCAATAACTATTTGTGTCTTGATTTCTACCATCACATGATATATAGTGACGCCTGAATCTCCAATCATGGGCCCAGTTACAACAACCAATGAAAAAATGAACCCCAAATTCATAAAGGATAAGTCATACAAGCCCATATTTTCTATTTATGAATTAAACATGCCTATAGATTTCTTTTTCATGTAATAAATCTTGCACAATTTTTCACGTCGGTACCCATGTCCTTACCGCATGATATTAAAATACAAGGAAACAAATGCATCTTTACTACATGATTTCAAAAATTCAAGGAGAATTTCTTATTAGCATGAAATTTTAAATTCACAAAAAAATATGTCCCCACTACATGATGTTAAAATGTATAGGTCATCACCCATTAGCATTCCTTATCAAAGTACCACAAGATCCTTACCCTAGTCAATTGAGGTACAGGGTGCTACTGTCATATTTTGAGCACCTCAATTCATAAATCAAACATCATTTCTCGAGCACCTCAATTCGTTGAAAACCTTTCATGGACCTTGGAATGGAAAATAGATCTCTTTAGTTGAACATGATATTGATGCATAAGGTCTCAGACCTACCAACCAGAGAAATCTTGGCTTTGTAAGAATGGTTTTAAGATCTTTGTGAACCCTAACATCACCGTGGAGGAACTCATCACCTGAGGGTGTTCTAGTCCATCCCCAATATGATTCTCCCATATCATTTATCATGACCTAAAAACCTTAATCTATGATTTATAATAATTTTCATCTTCCACTCAGAAGTATGATAGAGTGCTCTTAACATTGGGTATCCTAATTGGGATCTTGTATAACATCCCCTCATATTAGTTCCATGTGTGTCAGGACCTTAAAATTATTACACTTTGTTCAAATCTGTATGACCTTAAACTATATCCTATAATGGTCAAAATTTCAAAGACCTTAAATTTCTAGTTAAATAGACACAAAACTTTTCAAGTTGAAAACCCACAAAGGGCATCCTGAGAAAATGTGAAGTCTTCTCTCACTAAACTCTTCATGTCTAAAGTTTAGGAAAAAATTAGGGAATAAATAAATAAGTCATAAAACTCATAGGTCCTAATTTTTAATCTTATTAAAATCCTAGGCTAGGATTTCTAGACCCCCTGGTCCAGGAAAAATTTAGAGTAATGACTTGTCACATCTCCTCACCATGAGAATATATTCACTAATCAGTGATACAACTTTTAGGGTTCTTGAACCTTTCTTGAATATCACACTTTGCACAAATCACATTTCATGATTTGAGCACCTTGGATCAACATAAACCATCCATGGACCTTAGAAAAAGATAATAGACTTTAAGGGACCAATTGTTTGAATATGAATGTATGTCTATGGATCCTCCATATGCGCCTATGGTTGTTAACCAAATGTGTCACTCTATAAAAAGGGCTTTTTGATCCTTGTGATCCCTAATTTCATAGTGGCAGAACTCAGCACCTCAGTATGTTCTAGCCCATTCTCGCTATGATTGTATCATATCATCCTCCTAACTCGATCACTTTGGAACATGATTTAAAGTCTCCATACCTAGACTATCCAATCATATTTTACATCCTCGATGTTACTTAACCATGTTTTTTACTCTTTATTAAAGAAGGAAGGTGACACTCTATCCCCGAACATTTTGATAGTCCACACGTCATGACTTGAAACCATGGAGTATAGGGTTAGAGCTTTAAAATTTAAGATATAAACTACCCTAGGGTGACAAAACCCTTTCTAGATAGTTTTCCTTACATACCCAACCACATCATCTAGACATTTGAGTCTTAAATAATCTTTCATGTACCTTGGAAAGGAGTGGAAATAATCTTTTCATGACCATGATATCAATGCATAAGGGTTTTGAAATATCAACCAAAGGCATTTCTTCCTTGTAAGAAAGAATCACCAATCCTTTTGAGCCCTAGAAACACCATGGAAGAGCCCAGCACCTTAGGGTGTTATGGGTCATCCCCAGCATGTCTACCCCATTCCATATTCACTGACTCAAACTTTTGGGTTATGACTTATATCACCCACATTCTAACTATCCAAATAGATCTAGCATCCCTAGTATTTTTCCCTCAACCAGTATTACCCCCATAAATCTTACATAGACCTTGTAAAAGAGTGGGGATACCTCTATTTGACCATTATATCGATGAAAAAGGGATTTGACCTACCAATCAACAGCATCTCATCCTTGAAGTAAGGGAACTCCAATATTTGTGATCCCTAGAAACACCAAGAGGAACTTTGAACCTTAGGGTGTCTTGGGTCATCCCTGTCATGTCTTCCCCATATTCCATATACAGTGATAGAAGGTACAAGCTAAAAGACCCTAAACTATAGTGATAGAAGGACCAAACTAAAATATCTTAAACTACAGTGATAGAAGGTCCGACCTAAAATACCCTAAACTACAGCGATATAAGGTCTGAGCTAAAATTCCTTAAACTATGGAAATAGAAGATCCAAGATAAAATAACCTAAACTATAGTGATAGAAGATCCAGGATAAAAGACTGTAAAATATAGTGATAGAAGGTCTGAGCTAAAATACAATAAACTACATTGATATAAGATCTGAGCTAAGGCCTTAAACTATAGTGATGGAAGGTACAATCTAAAATACCTTAAACTACAATGATATAATTTATGATCCAAAAGACCTTAAACTATAGTGATATAAGGTCTAAGATAAAAGACCCTAAAATACAACGATAGAAGGTCTGAGCTAAAATAACCTAAACTATATCACAATTGTGATTTATTTTGCAAGAATGTAAACAATATAAATATTATGGGGTCCACCAAATGGAATTTGCAGAAAATAAATCTATACTCACCAAGATTAACAGCCTCAAAAAAAGATAGATCACTCTCCCTCCAGGACATATATTATACTCAAATTTTCCCTCTGTGAATTAGGTAATATCTAGATATCCAGAACAGATATACTAATAAGGAATCTCATATGGGTGAGCATTCATGATCATTTATCAAGAAGAATATGTTAGAATTTAAACATCCAAATCTAGGAATTTGGGTTTACTTGATATTATGAAAATGATGGGTATCATTGATGATCCATGCAACATCATATCATTGAAATGTTATACACAACATGAATGAAAGAAAATTGGAAACAATGTATAAAAGTTTAGTATATCCATTCACTGATAGCATATAGGGGGAGTAATCTTGACATATTATAGTCTCTCCTATGAATATATGAGCTAAATAATAGCTGAAAAATTAAAAGTCTGCCGAAATAGGTGCTCAGAGGAGTCCTTGATCTCTGTAATATTTTTATACAAGGAGGTAACATATTTTTCGTAATTGATCAATATATTCAGTCTCCACCTCCCCAATCCATTGCAACTTCTCTTCCCGAGAAATGGCATCAAGCCTGGCCTTCTCCACCATGTCAAGGAGTCTCTATTTCTCCAGAACAGTCTTCTCTGATATCTAGAGTGCTTGTTGAAACTAGGATAACTTTTCTTAAATATGGATGATCTTAGACTAAAAAAAACTAATCACGAACTGGATATGGTCAATTTCAACCTTCCCGATGTTGGCCACATCCTAGTGAGATTACACCTCCACCACATGTTGGGAAGATTCATTTAAGGCCTCATCCCATTTCTACTTCACAAAATAGGAAGCCTTAGTAGCTAACATCCTTAATTATAGGTCCCTATTCTACTCCCTCATATAGATAACCTCCTTCACCTAGGCATAAAGGGTGGTATAGTCAAAACCCTCATAACCAATGGTACCAAACATAAATCGAAGGTGACCCAACTGATCCTTTAGCTCCCCCAGAGGGGTCTTTGAGACTAAGGCCCAGATATCCCTCCATATCTATCACCACATTGGCTGGTAAAATTCTACATACCCCAATCCCAAATCTAATCCCATACTAGGAATAGGAACATATTCTAGGACCAGTTAACCAAGAGAAAGAATCATGCTTGTGGTCTTTGATGAAGTAGGAAGAGATCCAACCTCTATATTGGTCAATTCAGTCAAAAGAATCCCCAATGGAGTAGAGATTAGAACTTGCAAACTCCAAGGTGAATACACTATATCAAGGGAAATGAGGTTTTATCAATCATAGAAAAAAAAGACATTATATCACCAAATATCCAAGGGATATGACCGATGTTAGAAACATACATTTCTCAATCGTGTAGCTGGAGACATCCATTTCCATAACCCCATCCTTGGGTGAAGAGTTGATACCCTCTTGTGATGATCAACTTTGTGGAACCTTTGGTAATTTTCCTAAAGATATACTTCTCTCGCCATCCTTGAGGGATGTAGTAAAAAAGGTAATATCAGGAAACATGACATGAAGTAAACAAAGTGTCAAGTTTTTTAAGAAGTATTAACCTTCTCAAAAATTCATCGCCATCAAGACCAATTCAGTATAAGAATAGCTATTAGTATCAGTTTCCTCTCAAATGATATTTTCTAATGGCGCAAATGCTGGGAAATCAGTGGTAGGAAATGAGAATTATTGAGTTGGAATTTCAACCACCTCCGCTTCTTGATGATTTGGGCCTAACAAAGAAGGTTATGAAAAAGGAAATGAATTATTTTATGCATCCACAATATCGGATACATGCTCCTCTAAGAGATCTTAGAGGGGACCTACACATATTTAAAAATTAGTATGTGTTGATGAAATAGCCTAGATCAAATAAAATAGTGTAATGCCACACTTACTTGAGGATTCTGTGGGATAAGGATCTGATTACTCAGACCGCTTCCTTTTATACTTCCCTTCTAGGGATGCACCCCTAGAAGGTGCTAAATATAAAGTTGTTTCTCTAAAGTGGAAATATCTTCCTTTATCTGTGCTAGTTGACCTAGGTATCCCTCATCATCGGTCCCTCGATCACTACCAAATTCGTCTCCATCAGCCATACCCTGGGGATAATATTTGGGGGATGGTAGGATTGGATGGTCTTTTGTATATTCCCACTATTTCAAAAGAATCATAAAGAATTTCATTGTGGTTGCAAAGGCACCACAACCCTTTGAACACAACAGTAAGTTCAGCCTTACTATTTCCTATACAATGGGATGGCCATGTTTGTCTATTGCCATTTGTATTGTGCTCCAAACCACCATTTGATGAACTAGAGGTGAATAAAAAACCTAACCCTTGACACTTTACAACATTACATCAAGGTATTATAATAAGTATCTAAACTCCTTAGGTCGGTCTTTGAAAGTGATTTCTAGAGGGGCGGTGACATAAGAAAATCATTCTAAACGGAGTTATGCTTAACATAGTATTCCCCAAATCACAGCCTCTGATTTTAGCATTCTCCAATTCATCCACTATCAATATGTGATAGGAAATAATAGTCCTGACACAACTTCACCCCCCCTAGTACCACACTTTCCATAGTTGTATCAATTGTAACTTCTACCAAAAATAAGGGTAATGTTAAATGTACTACTTCTTTATGGGGTGCCTCTAAGAATACTGGTCCTATCGAATCTAGTTTATTTCTAGGAATCATATTTTCCTCATAAATTAATGGTAATTGGGAATCTTCTCTTACCAGTTTGGATAATTTCCCATTGGGATACGAGTGAATCCAAACATCAGTATAGTTTCAAGAAAAACTAATTTTTATGTCATGGGGAGGAAGGTTTATCTCATCCCAAGTCCCCTCTCTAGTGAACATAAGCCAAAATTATTGAGCCACCAATGGATTCTCCTCGGATTGGACATAAATGGAGTGAGGACATCTATACTAGACACATAGGAACTGATGGTTAAATCGGAAGGGTGCTTACCATTTTCAGATGAGGTCCCTATCAATACGGGTGTAAAGGACAACCTTATGAAGTGACATTATATAAGATTGGGCCTCAATACCGGCCTCATCTGTATCAACCATATTACTAATTAGCACTATACTATAGGGTATGAAGGATAAACGGTCATAATAGCTCATTAAATCCCTAAAATCTTGATCCTTTAGTGTAATAGGTCTTTCCCCACTGATACACTACAAGTATGGTTTAAAGTGAACATTGGGGATGCCTTGGATGTTCAAATATTCATATCCTCCCAGATGAACCCCCATCCAACCCCATAATACTTGGAAGGTGCCCAATATTCTGTTAGTGGATTTTCCCTTATAAACATGCTTCAAAAGATGATAATGTTTGGACATCACAAGGACAACTAGCATGATATTCTCCCCCTACCATGAAGGTAACCATTATGAATGGGGAAACTCTAACTCCTCCTTTTTCCTTCATTGGAAATAAGTACTCACTCAAGTAAATGGTGAGGAAACTGGCCAATTGGATAGCCCGATCAATATCAAGGAAAATTTTCTATCCTCATTATTTAAATTTTCCTTCTTCGACCATAGTCCAATAAGAACCCACTACACTATGGGAGTCCTTTATAGGATAGGAATTTGGATTCTTAACTTATGTCTTATAATGGTATTTCTTGATGAAATATATCACCCACGTCTTGAATGGGATATCTTCCCTGGGAATCATCTCCTTTGGAAGGACTTTTTCATCCAACCTAATCAGTTCTTGAGTAAGGGAAGGAATCTTATATGAATCATCCCTTGTAGATGATGGAGGAATAAACTCATCATACATACCACCCAATATGGTTTCACTATATATCTATTCAACATCCTAGAGGCTAACACACACATAATCATGAATGAGGTGGAAATTATGTGTGTTTTTAATCCAAAAAATAAACAGGTCTCTCATCATACCCTTGTTGCAATAAGAAAATGTCTATGGGATCCAGACAAGCTTTTACATCCCAATTTTCTTAAACTCTATAGAAAACTTAGAGGTGATGTATTTCACCCAGAAAGGATAACCCTAATTCATTATGTAGTTGCCCCATGATTGAAATTACTAGTTCAGAACCCACCCAAACTTCTGGCTAGAGGTATACTTTTTCATTATTGATCGGTATATATAAACATCTGAATTAGGTTAAAATTGTTCCCGTTAAATTTTTTGGGCATGTATGTCATTATATTTCCGTCTTCATAGTCTCCCTTGGTGAAAAAATATCCCACCTAAGAGATTTTCTCCAAGAAAGTGTTATGGGTTTTCCAAACCCAAGATGATGGTATGAATGATGACTTCAGATAATGAATGGGGTGACATTGGTAAGACCAAACCCATAAAGGGGTAGAAAATATGAAAGGGGATAGTCACCAATTTTCACTCCCATCATCTATATTAGGCTCAACTAAAATAACCCAATAATGTAGAGGAAAGAAATATCCACACTTTCTAGGATAGAATCCCAGGGATTCATCACAGCATTAGCCTCTTTCCTTGAAGTCTTGAGAGAAATATGGAAAGATCTGAAATACATATAAAAAAATAAGTGGCATAAGTCAGAAAGATAAAAATAAAATCTTTTCAAATGAAAGACATAAAATTATGGCAGCCTCACATGCATCACATGGATCAATAAATGGATTTGTGATCATATAAAGGATCTATGAATCACCTGGCCCATGAAGATCTCACAAGCTGCATAAAACCATGGAACATCACACAACTACGTGATCCCTCATAATACTCATGATCGTGTGACCTTGACATGGTCACACGAGACACAAAATAGTCAAAAAGGATCACACGATTGAGGTAGAAGATCCCACAAAATCTTGAGAGACGGTTGTGCATCCCTATGACCGAATTTCAAGAAATTATCAAAATTTAGTTTGTGGTTAATTCAAACAAGAACCTTGGAAAAACTGGTCTTGAGAAGCACTTCTTGCAAAACAATTTTGTGAACGGATCTCACGATCAGTTCTTGTGAAAAGGACATCCAAAGGGATCATGTGATAGAGGTAGGGAGTAAGTACTTTAAGAGTGGGGTAGTCAGTGAATGAACCATTCTATGATTCCCTATTTATATGTAATTCCATGTAATACCAATGGTCACCCAGAAGACCAAGCAAAATCCAATACACTGATTAGAAATAGCTCTAAAGCCTCATGTGGGCATTTACATTCCTCATAAGAGACACCTTGTCCCTGCGGACATTGCTCTTAATGGGGTTCATTTTTTTATTCCTTCTAAATGAGCATTGAAAAATACACAAATGAAGGGAAACCTGAATGTGGGAATTATTTTCCCCACAAAATAAAGGAAGAAGAACATGGCCAGAACTTTATAATCTTGTGATGAAAGGACACATGATCTCATGACCATTGAAATTTTATACGAAGGGTTATGTGAAGAGCATATCTTGCCAAAATATATAATAGAGTTCCTTCTATAAGCCCTTGTTATTCTTGTGAAGTTATCTAAAAATTATTTTTGATCATGAAATGAGTTCTATATGAGCACCCCCAAGTCACATGAATTGTCCCATGGCAGGAGCCTAACTAACCATCTAAGAATCCTTGGAAAATATGCATAAAAATATCTAAAAGGAGGGAGCCTCTTGCATTCATAAAAGTCACATGATGCACTCATGTAGCTCAAAAAACACCATAGAAGCCTCAGTGACATGTCATCCAAGTCATGCAAGAGCCTTTTGGAAAGTCTCCCATGTCACGCGAAAGTCCTTAAACATGTCCAAGAAGTCCTACGCTCCCCCTCCGGTTCCAAAGACAAACATAAGGTTTTGTCCATGATAATGCTAAAAAATAATCATAAGACCCTTTTTTGGTTACATAACGTATCACCAATGGAAATAGTGATTGTCTTATATGAAATTCAAGAAAAATTGTGATACCCTAGGCCCTTGTAAAATAAACATGTAAATAAAAAGGGAAAAATACAGGAACCTCTTTCATTCATAAAATTCATGTAATGCACTCATGCACTCTGCAAGGCCTCACAAAATCCCTTCGGATTGACAACCTGATCTAATGAAGACCCCCTAACAAGCCACCATTGCCTCATTAAGACCCTCATAAAATCCATCTTTGTCTCATGAAGGATCCCATACAATGCATGGGAGATCATGTGAAGGACTTTCAATAGGCATCCTGCTCTTGTGAAGGCACTTAGACAAGTCAAACTAACAATATGAAAGCCCCTTACCATACCCATATAATTAGGAAATACCCCATTAATTGGATATAATCCAATAAATAGGGTGTTTAAGGGATGGTATTATGGTCGTTGAAAATCATGAGACACCCTCAGAATGACCTACGGTAAGACCTCGTGAAATTGTGTGACATCAAATCCCTCCACCAAATCCAGTCTATATTTTCATGATATGTGTTGTGAAAATAATTGTATAATCAGGGTGGAAAGGCCTATAAATCCCCCAAACCATCATGAAAAAATACATCCTTGGATCCTCGCACCAACGTACCTAGGTATCATAGTAGATTTCTCATAATAGTTGATCTTGTGATTGGAAAGGTTTTATGTCAGGTAAAATCCAGGGAACCACCTAAGAAGATAATGTGACATGCATAATCACTTCATGTGATCACTCATACATAATGTGAAGGAATTGGAGTGGGTTATACAAAAGACATACCATATACTTGATCAGTCATGTAAGTATTAAACAAACTAACAATGAAGAAATCTAATTCATATGCAATAAAAAGGTTGGAACAAAGACTAAAAAGATAGTAGACTTATTCAAAGAACATATACACTAATCCTTATGCACTTTGCATGAACCACCCATGTCATGAAACATCACAAATACATGTTTCCTAGATCACACAACACTCCTTTGGTATGTTATTTAGATCATGTGATTTCCTTTGGATGTGTCAGAGCAAGTAACATGGTACCCCCCCCCCCCATACATTCCACCCAAGTCTTGAAAAACCCTCCAATATTTCCATACAGAACTCATGATGTCCTCTAGACATGTCACTCTAATCATATGGTATAACCGATTCATGTCATCCAACTTTTGCGATGACACTAGGACAGGTTAACTAGCTCTCACAACTTCCTTCAAACAAGCCAGAAATATCTTTCAATGTCCTCTAGACATGTTATCTTTATTTCGTATTGAAACTCATACAAGCCAGTCAGGACATGCAGCACCCTCTAGACATGTCACATTGACTCTTGTGACACCCTCCAAGCATGTCATCCAGCTTTATCATTGACATTAGGGAAAGTAAGCTAGATCATGCGATTCCCTCCAAAGATTATATCCAAGATCATGTGATGTCTTCTAGGATCAACCATCTAGGTTGTGTGATGTCCTCTGGAAAAGATGGCCTTGGTCATGCGATGGACTTCAGACATTCCATCTAGATTATGTGACGTCCCTCAGACAAGTCAACTAGATCATGCGATTGTATTTGTACATGTCAGTAAGACATCCTCCAACATGTCAAGAAGACAATCAAGTAATGTCAAGAATATAATCAATGCATGTAATACAGACAAGCATACCACATAAAGCATGTGTCCCGAGACATGATAACCTTTTCTAACCTATATAAGGGCATCCCTAGTGTGTAAGCCCCAACTGACTGAACTATGATGACTCTGATTCCTTTCATAAAGAGGATATTTAGGATTCCTTCTTAACTACTGAGCTCAATATCAATATAAGATAATCCATAGTGTGTATTACTTGACTTACTAAACTATGATGACTCTAATTCCTACCATAACTGAGATATGTAGGATGCCTTTCTAAGGCCTGACCTCCATATCAATATAAGTATGTCCTCAGTGTGTAAGCCCTGACTTAATGAACTATCATAACTCTGATTCCTTCTATAACCAGGATACGTAGGACACCTTCCTAAGGCTCTATATCAAGGAATCCACCTCAATATAATCCCTACCATGTCTTTGAAATTCCAACCATTGGGACCCAATATCTTCCATGGGATGATCATCCTTCCTCATCTTCTAGTGGATTAAAATATCACTAAACTAAGATGACTCTAATTCCTTCCATAACCAAGATATGTAGGACACCTTCCTATGGCCCAAGCTCAATATCAATATAAGGGAATCCCTAGTATGTAAGCCCCAACTGACTGAACTATAATGACTCTGATTCCAAACATAACCAGGATACATAGGATGTATTCCTAAGGCCTAGGATTCATATCAATATAAGGGCATCCCCAGTGTATAATCCCTGACTTAATGAACTATTATGACTCTGATTCCTACCATAACTAGGATACGTAGGATGCCTTCCTAAGGCCCAAACTCCATATCAATATAAGAGAATCCTCGGTGTGTAAGCCCCAACTTAATGAACTATAATAACTCTGATTCTTTCTATAACCAAGATATGTAGGATTTTTTTCTAAGACCCAGCCTTAAATAGGTAGCCAGATCAGTGTAAGCCTTGTCATGTCTCTGAAATTCTAAAAATTGAGACTTGGTCTCTCCCATGGGCTGATCATTCTTTATCATCCTCTAGAAGATTGAGAAATCACTAAACTACTATAACATTGATTACTACCATAACCATGATACATAGGATGTATTCCTAAGGCCCAAGATTCATATCAATATAAGGGAAGCCCCAGTGTGTAGGCCCTAGCTGACTGAACTATGATGACTCTGATTCCTACCATAACTAGGATATATAGAAAAACTTTTTAAGGCCCAATATCCATATCAATATAAGGTATGCCCCATTGTGTAATCCTTGACTTACTGAACTATGATGACTCTAATTCCTACCATAACCAGGATACATAGGATTCCTTGCTAAGGCTTGATATCCATATCAATATAAGGGTACCCATAGTATTCAAGCCCCGAATGACTGAACTATGATGACTCTGATTCTTACCATAACTAGGATACGTAAGACTCATTCCTAATGCCCGATCACTATATTGATAATCCAATGGGTTGTCCAATCACATAATCCCTATATCCATATGCAATGAGGTTAATTACTTCATATCCCTTGTTTCTCACATAGAGCATAGATCACATGGGCTTAGGGAGTTGCAATGATCACATAATTGGCATCATGAATCTCCACCAACTAGGGAAACCTCAATGTGTAAGCTCTGGTTGGTGTTATGATATAATTACCCATCATACCAGGGTATTTGCCTTGGAAAAAGTCCCAAGGGCATGATTGGACTATGATAACTATGATTCCTTCCATAACCAGTATACTTAGGATGCCTCCTTGAGGTTCAAGCTCAAATATCTAGTGCCCTAGTGCCCCCATATATGTCATTTCTATGTGATGTTAAAATTCATGGGTTTAACTAAATACATGGTATTTAATTTCTATTATAAAATAGGATACGTAGGACACCTCATAATGGCTCAATCCCATCATCAAAATATTAACCGCCTCCCTAGATAACAAAAACCCCCTGAGTGTATGGTTATACGGATTCAACATATAATAATCTAACCTTTGTAAAATGGATAAAGAACCTTAGATATATATAAATGGATTCACTAGTAAGACTCCCCCCCCCCCCTCTTTCATATAAATAGACTTAACCTATGATCATTTTGTTAGGGTAACCGGTCCAATATCAGGGTTAGAAAGAGGTTCTATAAGATATATTAAATTTATAAGAGAGTCTTGGAGTCAGAAAAAATTTCCCCCAAAAGGGTGTGATGAGCCCGAACTCCCATTCTTTAGACCAATGTAAGCTCCTAAGTGTCATTGGGTATGAAACCCCAAAGGACCACCTACCTTTGGAAAGAAGGTCTGTACCCAGTTATGGATGTGGGAGCCATTAGTAATTTCCATTGAGGATAAACAAATGTTAATCCCAACTTGAATTATTGTACAAAGACATTGAAACCCAACTAAAATCAACCTATCATGTAAAGACAGCCACATATTTCCAAAAAAACAAAAGTGGAAAACCAGATGGGAAATAATTTAACTATGGCATCTCCTTCATAAGATAAAAAGGATAGACTATCCAGTTCTCATCAAACCATTTTATTCTTGTCACATGGTTGGTTCCTTATCCCTAAAAACCCCACATGAAACATATATACAAGGTCTTATTGTACAACTTATACTTATCATAAAGATTTATGATATATGAAGATGTTTTTTAACATTACGTGTTATGTTCAAGAATATTCTATATATGGATATCATTAATAAATGTTTCATAAGATGAAATGTTGGGGAGTTTGATTCATTAATATGATAAATTCATGAAAAACTAAATGGAATTTACTCATGTATTGTAATTCATGAGTAAATTCATGGAACTCAAGTACCCATTAGGGATTATAAAATGGGTCATTTTCATCGAGATGGTGTGAAAACAAACTTTTATAAGTCTTGGGTGATTTTATTTGTTGTTATCCTCCTCAATTTACCATTGTAAGGCACTATAATGTCATGGGTGATAATCGGATCCCACTTGAACATCGAGGGATTCTTGTAATCGCATGGATACACTATAGATGAGGGAGTCCTTCAATTCCCTTTAAGAGATATTCATCAACCATATGTCATGGAAATAGTGACAATAAATTTCATTGATGTAAGGTGAAAAAATATATTTATATATTTTATATAGCATAGTTTCATTTTTAAAACATGGTTGATCTTGAGTTTTATGATTTCTAATTACTTTCCCTATATTAAACATGTATTGGTTGATCCAAAAAAAACCTTTCAATTTTAAGATGTGTTTAATTCAATCATCATATATTTCGTGGATTTCAAATTCATGGTACACATATTTTTATAAATCAGTTACTACCTTGGTAATTGCGTGAATTGTTTCCTAAAAAAGTAAATGTAATTATAATGGATTTTTTCATATTCTTTGTAAAAAATTGTGAGAAAAATTTGAATTGATATTTACAAGATTTAGGAAATAATTATATTGAAACTTATTCATATATATATAATCTTTCCCCCATAATTATTATTATCATATGAAAATTTTAACTATGCATTTGGTTGAGGAAACTAAATTAACAGGACCTGTACATTATCAATGAATATATCCAATTAAGAAGTGATTTACTTTTTTTTGTCTTAAAAAGATTATTATTTACAATTCATTCCACTTGTTGTTAATTGTTTTTTTTCATTCTGTTTTATAGACACCTCAGTCCGTTGAAATCATGTGTTAAAAATAAATCACATCCTTAAGGATCTATTTTTTAAGGTTACATAGTTAAGGAGTATCTTACCTTTTCTTATCAGTACTTGGATGATATAGAGACAATATTTAATCAATGTTTTCATATTTATGATAGAACAACTCAATCTCAACCTGATAGAAAATCAACATTTTAGCTGATGTTGATCGACCAGTTGAAAGGGACTTAAATATTACATTGACACAACTAGAACTTTTATGAGAAAATAATATTTTCTATAATTAAAAATATTATAGAACTATTAATTAAATAACTAAGGATAAAAATAAATATATTTTTGAGAATTCAAACATAGAATAAGACAAATATAATAAAATCTATTATTAAAGAGATGGTAGAATGGTTTATACATCATGTAAGTTCATAAATACTAAAATTCATATATATAATAAGTTGACTTATATATTTTTTAAATGTAATAGTTTCTATTAAATTTTATATATCATGAATACTGATATTTAAGTTGAATTATTAGATTATTTAATGTTTTTTCCT
The DNA here is from genome assembly GCA_963277665.1 of Viscum album. Classification (NCBI taxonomy): domain Eukaryota; kingdom Viridiplantae; phylum Streptophyta; class Magnoliopsida; order Santalales; family Viscaceae; genus Viscum; species Viscum album. The sequence goes on from OY728146.1 coordinate 1,793,093,507, forward strand.
TGGGGAACTCTAAAGCAAGATAGGAAATTCAATTCATTTAATGTGGATAGATTCAAATTTCATACATTCAATTGGGAAGAAGGTTTCAAAACATATAATAGTGATACATTTATAGTCACCAAACTGGGATATTATATAAATTTGACTAATATTATTGAATTAAACTATTATAGAAATTTTTTATTTATTTTATTCAAATTTAAGTGGGTTAATATTACCAAGGTTATTAAAAGATATTCCTTAAAATTTAATTCTATAAAGTTATATTACTTTATTAGTGACTGTGTAGAACATTATTTATATATCATCACATCATAATCAAAAATAGTATATTTTATGGAAGATGTGCTAGATTAAGGGTGGATTTGTGCACATGAAACAAAGATATTTTTATGATATGGGTTATGTAGTGGAATAATTAACTTGTGATAGTGAATTCCATCAATGAAAAGACATTCAATTGTTTGTCCATTGAAATATAGAAATTATTAGTCTTACAGTGGATGATGAAGTAGAATAGGTAATGATGGATCATGATAATGATATTTTCATTGAAGGAGAAAATGGTTTTATGTGTAGTTATACATTAACTTAGCAATTAACTTGTGAATTATATTTTTTATTTTTATTAGTGTTCATATATTATTGAATTTAAATTTATTTTTATGCCTCATATGTTTAATTTTGATAATATAAATTTTATACTTGTTTTAATATATATATATATATATTGAAAGTGTTTTAAATTTTTTTATAAAAATGATGCTAATGTGAAAATGTTTCAGTGACAGTAGTCAAGCGATGATATATGTATCGCCCATGGCCCAAACTTCGTCAAATTTTATGGTCAATACCTCACGTATTTTATCTGGAACACCCTCTTGCTCCCTATTGATGACATTAGGTACAATTATTATATATACATTCACATCATCATATTATGATAGTAGTTCACCAGGTTGTGTAGGTTATTTTCATGCACTTATGGAGTTTTTGGTCACTCCACTTACCTCGTAAGGATATTTGAGGGTCATTATTATAAGTATGAAATTTAATGTGAAAAAAATATTTCATTTGTGTGTTATAATAGCTCAATTTTTTTATAAATAGATATAAATAATAATTTTAAAGAGAAAAATATTAATATTTCATAAGTTTGGAATATGAATGTTTAAGGATAATGGTACCATTTGATAGTTTTGGAGTTTCGATAGAGGAAGTTGACGGATATTTGGTCAGATCTTGGGCCGGTTGGATTGTGAGCAGGTGGAACTTCCCATTACTTATTAGAATTAGATATATATTCCTTCATATTGAAATAATGAGATATTTGATTCAAATATAAAGGTAATTTTAATGCATTAATCATAATTTCTTAAATTGAATTTCATTATTTAATAAAATTCTAATAATTTGAAAAGCTGTTTTTCACATGTTATTCCAATTTTTTGTGACTGGTGTTATAGTATACATATGTATATTAAAAAGTTTGAATAATAAATTGAAGTATTTTTAATGAAGAATTTGTAATGAGTTCAATAATATATTGTTGACTGTATAACAAATATATGACAAGGTTCCATAAGGGGTACATCGAGAATAGCTGAATTTTTTATCAATTGTCATCGCAATAAGAAGTATATGGTATTGAATGATCCATTATTATATCAATATAAATTTATAAATAATCATGAAATTGTTATTAAATTTACTATTATTTATTCCATGAAGTTTCTAGGAAAAATGCTTTGAGATGAGGGAAACAAGTTATTCCTCACACATCTAGTTCGAAGTGTTATTCAAGAAAAATATGAACTGTAGTTTTATTTTTATTACATATAATATTTATATATTAAATATTATATATATATTATAAAAATATATTTATTTATCTCTATTTCATATATAATAATGATATTGGGTGATAATTTACTATGATAGAATTTTATTTTGATGTCCATAGCAAATTTGATAGTGGTTATGTGAATTGGTCTACTAAAAACATTGAGGTGTAAAGTTTTATCTTTATATTTTTTGATGTTTTATATTTACTTTAAATTTAAATAATATTTAATTTTCAGGTAAAAATAATAGAATTGTGGTATTTCAACCTCATACACTTTTACTCAGTCTCCTAAGATGATCTTATTGGCCAGGTCCTTTGGAAGAAGAATCTTGGTCATGTGTGCGGGATGAGTTCTAGGGCATCCCCATATCAGGTTTTTAATGGGCCATCAAGGCTATTTGTTTCACCCACGTCTATTTTAAGTCGTACTGTTACCATTCATCTAGATTCTTAGAGGGAATTTACTGTTAATAAAAACACAATCTAAGAATATGGTAACACAATCTAGAAATAGAGAAGTCATATAAAAACTTAGGATGTGAAGGTGATCACTCTATAAAATTCATTAGCTGAATTATATTAGAAAATGATTGTAAATATCCTCAATGAGATTGTATCTATGGTTGTACAATTTCAATAGGTAAAATTAAAAAATTTATAGAACACTTATTAATATTTCCTTAAGTTAAAATGTATACTTATAACATATTTATATTTTCAAATTAATTATAATGTAGACACCAGAATCAGGTAGAAAAGATGGAGATATTTGATGTTTCTCATCGAGAGGTATTCATGATGAGAAATGATGTTGAAATCCATATTGGTGTTATGTGTTATATAACTAAACTGATGACTTTTAAATTATATTGTTTTATTATACACATGCATGTGCAAACACACACACACACAGGTGTGTGTGTGTGTGTGTTGTTTGATGTCATGACCCGACCTCATTGGGAGCCCCTCTTGATCCAATAGTGAAACTTATAGTGACTCTAAGGCCTACCTCTAATAAGTTCCAAGTTGGAGTCAAGCATTGAGGGCATAAAATATGAAAATGGAAGGAATTTCCCACATAAAACCTAGAAACATGATAATAGACCACCAATAAACACCGTAATAAAAATTTAACCCAATATCCCATAATAGACCATAATACATGGAAACATCACACAAATATGAGTCTCTAAAATAAAATCCTTGTTGGAAACTCTAACAAAAATCCCAAGAACTTAGCTAGTATTATTTAACTCAGTCATAAAATTTCACCTAGAAACTTTTAAAATGGTTATATATATAGGGGTGAACAAACATTTATACTTAGTAGGATCTACCTTGGTACCTCACATGAAAATATGGAAGAATTTTACTAATGCTTCAATGAATAAATGGTAGAAAAAACTAGCATATATCATATCAATGGATACCCAAACTCACCCAGTCATACTCACCAAATATCAAATCCAAGTATAATAAAATAATATCAATAAAGATAGCATAAATGGTACCCCACACCACTTCCCCACTAGTTTGTTTCTCACATGCCCCCATGAAAAATTCTATAGTGTTCCCATCACTTTCACATCATTATAACCTCATCCACATATCTAAATCAACCACATATCCATGAGCGCATTCCAAAAATCCACACCTCAACCATGATTATTTTTCCATCATATTAGGGTGTGGTGAACATAAAGGACATAAACTTGTTTCCTCCTCCTACCACATACGACCCCCATTATATACCACATTATCACCCCATCACACTTTATACCAATGGAAATTTTAATTTATCAGTATTACAACTCATACATAATAATATTTATAAGAGGGAGTGAGGAATAGGTAGTGGTCATTTATTCATTCTCTCACCCATTGAGATGTTGGGGAAAACACTCAGAACTCAAAACCTTTAGGCGTTATTAAGGTAATATAACTTGAGTGGGGTGTGTATGAAATCACATGAAAATTCAAGTATAATATAAAAACACACAAGAAAAGACCTTAGGGTTTATTACTAGGGAAGTAATATTACATCCCATAACCATCACCACATCATCACCAGTATTATGTAATTCATTTATCATATTTAATGGGAAACCATTCATAATCCAACTCCCACTTTATTTAAGTCTTTTACCCAATATTCTCATTCATAAAAAAATTTATAAATGGACACTAGTCATTTAATTCTACCCCACTTTCTAACTTTGATTTAGTTATTCCCATCATATTCAATTTCATTACATGCCACTATACATCAACTAACACAACCCCTGCAATGCCCATCATCCACCACAACAATTTCCACTCAAACCCTTACCAACAGCTGCTCTAGTTTCTACTAAAATTAGCCACTTTCCACATACCAATTTCAACACCATCACCAGATTAATTCCCAAACAAGACCTCCCACACAAAGTAGGACCACGAAACCAATCAAAAAAAACTGAAAAATAGCATCAAAACACATAAAGTGATTGTCTTTTATCATTCCTTTCTTGAATATGCATTATGAACAGCATGAGAATCAATCTCAGTTTCTAGATTAACCAAAAAACAAATTCATTGTCAGTTTTAAGTTATGAAACTTTTATTAAAGGTGTTCTAATATTTAATATAAGCAAAAATAGTGGAAAAAACACACAGTGATAATATAAATGTATAATGAACACATGAAATAATGAAAGTAGATATGTCTCATGTAAAAATTATTCACCTTTTTATTCAATATTTTTGTTTTTATATTTTCATAAGTTTTTTCTCATAATTTAATCAAATGAAAATGGTAATATGATAATTACATGATTTACACAAAATTAAATAGAATCATTGGATCCCCTACCTCGACCGGCACTTCTACAGTTTACTACACAGATACAAAGAGAGAATAAAGATGATCATGTCTTGAAACCCATGATAAGAAACTTATTCCCATTTTATAGGGGCTAAATAGACTTTAATTTCAAGTTTATACTCATCCAAGTTCAAGAAAATAATAAAACTTGACTAAGAGGTACTTTCTAAACTTAAAATAAACAAATACACATCATGTGGTGATTCACTTAGGGGTTATTCTTTAATAATTGGTTAACTTCTCGTACCCCCCCCCCTAAAATCAAAAATTTTAATTATATTTACTTTCTTAATATTCATACTCCCTATAATCATGATTATAAATATCTACATATGAAGAAAATTTATTTACATAAAAAGATCCCTATTTTTAAATATTTTATGATTTAAAATAGAATTTTAAATCATAAAAAATGATTTTTGATGAAACTTGGAAGTAACAAAGAAATTATAAGGAAATTAATCTTATGTTGGGTAAATGAAACTTATGTTAGGGAAATTAATCTTATGAAATTATAATCCAAAATTACTCTTATACAAATCTAATGACTCCTGTATAAAATCCAAAATAACTCTTATCGAATCATACAAAATTACAAAATGTATCTTGCAAAAACTAATGAATCTTATAGAAATACAAAATGAATATTATAGAAAACTAATGAATCCCACATAAATCTAAAATGAATCCTAATTAAATCCAAAATTAATCTTATAGAAACCATTACTCTTATGGAATCACAAATAACTCTTATCGAAGTCTAAAATGACTGTTATAGAAACCAATAACTCTTATGAAAATCCAAAATGAATCTTATGGAAACCAAAAGTCTCTTATAAAATGTAATTGAGAAAGAAAAAAGTATCTTATGATATAAGTAATGTCTCTTAAAAAATTTAAATGAATCTTGTAGTTTGATAATTTGAAAATCTCCTCAACTGTAGGGGTCATTTATAGAGTTATCCAAAATTTCAACTAAAACTAAAATAAAATTAAAGAATTTGTTTCAAAGATTTGAGATTACTTTCTGAATTACAGAATTACTTATAAAATCATAGGATTAATTTAAACTATATTTTTAAACAACACAACCATTCTCAAACCTATAAATCAGTAAAAACATCCCCAAACTTCCTGGAACCCAAGAAAAGACAAAGGAAATGGCTCAGAAAACCTAGTCCCTTCCATCATATGCCTCTCAAACAATTTTCATCCTTGAGAATTAGAACCAAAGATAGAAAATAAAACTATAACCACTAAAACCAGAACTCAATATAATATACCTATCAAACAAATATAATTCCCTCACTATGGTAAAAAGTGGTACCGGAGAACAACATGCTCAAACAAACCATCACAGAATCATATAATATCAAACAATTCAACATAAAGTAAAAAATCTCATAAAAAAGGAAAATAAGGCTCAAAATAGGTTGTGATACTTAGTGTAAGTCTATGACTCATTCTCACAATTACATTCCTCCATTTTTTCATGCCTCTATAGAATACAAACCAAAGTAATAACTCACCCACACAGTACCTTATCTTGAAAATCATGAATCTCAACTGGTCGCTCCACAAATGCCACATCATCCTCTACACCCAACTCTCCACAATCAATCACATATGATTCATCAGGAATATACTAATAAATCTATGATATATAGAAAACATTTTGTAAATTTTCTTTTTTTGAAGGAAGAACTAACTAATACACCACCACACCCCGACGCCTTAAAAGGGCCAATATACTAGGGAGAAATATTACCCCCATATAAACCCCTGATAACCATAATGAGGGGAAACCTTAATAACACATGACATCTATCCTTGAAATCCATAGGTATCCTCCTCTAATTATCGTGAAATTGTTTATGATATTTAATTGCTTTTATCCACTCACGAATCATCTAAACCCTCTATTAAATGCTCTATACCACATTTGGTCCAAGGACTACCAACTCCCCAACCTTGGTCTATCATAATGAAGATTTTCAAGGTCACTCATACAATATAAAAAAATGGAGTCATGAAAATGGTACAGTGATATAGATTATTATAACTAAACTCAATAAAATTCATTTGTTTCACCCATAATACACCAAAATACAAGATGTATGTGTTCAACATATCATCCAACATATTAATGGTCTGCTCTATCTTTCAATCCTTCTAAGGGTGGAAAACAGTGTTGAGAAATAGATGAGATCCAAAAGAACATTTAATACCTACCCATACCTGTGTGGAAAAACAAGGATCCCAATCAAAGATGATTTTCTTTAGTATGACATGAATCTAGACTATCTCATCCACATACTACCTCACTAAAACATCTGCAACACCTGACTCTCTAGTATCTAAGAAATGAAATGACTTCATCAATCAATCCATAATCACCAAAATAAAATCATAACTGCCTTAGGATCATGGTAAACCGAAAAAAATACATTGACATGTACTCCTATTTCCACTAAAGAACATATAATGGCTATAAGAAACCTCCTAGAACACGATTCTCTACCTTCACCCACTAGCAGACCAAACACCGGTACACAAACTCCACCATAGGCCGATCCATCCCTAACCACCAAAACTAACACCTTGGTGAATGATATATATTAGATACACCATGATGTACTATTAAGGGTGATATATGTAAATAATAGAGAACCACATCACACACTTCCAATAGAATAAACAATCACTCCTAAATAAATATCTGATGTTGATCATTATCTAACCATCCCTCAAGTGTGTCACCATGGAAGACATGATCCCCCATTACCTATACCTCTGAGTTTTCCCATTAAGACTCCTCAAACTACTGTAAAAATGATTATTTCATTATCAATTCATACATACAACCTCTACCACTAACCTACTCCGCATCAATATACATCAGTGTGAGCCCCTTTATAACCTTATAATCATCTATAGACTCCCAAAAAATATCTCCCCATGACTTCCTACTCAGATCATTAACAACTATATTCCCTTTAACTAGGGTGTAGGAGACCTCAAATTTATGATCTTGAAATAAATCCATCCATAACCACTTATGTAGGTTCATATCCCATTGAGAGAAAACATAATTTAAGCTCTTATCATCTATGATGACCAAAAAGCACTCATCAATAAGGTAATATCACCAAGGCTTTAGAGAAAACATCATTGCTGATAAATCAATATCATAGATGGAATAGTTATTATCATGGGGATGTAACTACCTAGATCTATATGATACCACTTACTTATGATTCATTGGGATTCAATCCATACCAAGATGAGATGCATCACAAAAAAACTTGAAAATCACTCCCTCCTCTAGTAACTGAAGGATATGAGTACTGATCTGCTTCCCCCTTAGGTAGTTTAAATATACCAGACAATAATTGATCCATATAAAATTATTTTCTTTCCTAATCAAGGATGTCAATATGGTTTCAATCCATGATAATTAAAACATTAACATCTAATAATATCCCATGAGACCAATGAAGTTGTGAACCTCTACAGCATTATTAATTGATGCCTAAAAACAACCATGTCTTTCTTTGATGGATTGATTACTACTCCCTATTATAACATGACATGCCTAAGAAAATACTCCTCCCGCATCCAAAACATACACTAGGAAACAATTCCATAGAGCTGGTGGTGATAAATAACTTGTAAAATAAACCTAAGATATTCATCATGTTCCTCCTCTAACTTCAAGTATATAAGAATATCATCAATGAAAACTACCAAAAACTAATATAGGAACTCACAAAACTCATATTTTATGTTTCCCATAAAAATAGTTGGGGATTTTGTGACATATAACAATATAAATATGAATTCAAATTTCCCATAACAGCACCTGAATGTAGTCTTTGGAATATTCTCCACCTTTACCAATATATGATGATACCCAGACCATAGGTTAATATTTAAAAACCATATAGATCCCTTAAACAAGTTGAATATATCATAAATCCTTAAAAGAGGATAATGGTTCTTGATTGTCACCTAATTTATCCACTTATAGTATATACACAACCTTGTACAACTATTTTCCTTCTTAAAGAATAACACAAAAGCACCCCACAATGACACACTAGGACAAATGAAATCCTTCTACATCAAATTGTCAATTTGAACCCATAACTCCCATAACTTAGAATTTTTCATCGAATAAGGATCCATTGAAATCAGAGAGACACTAGGTTAAAACTCTATCTTGAACTTAATATCACATCAAGGGGGTAATTCTCTAACCTCTTTGGGGAAAACATCTTAAAATTCATCAATTACTATTGGAAGCTCCACCACCTATGCATATATATAATGTAATGATAGAACTACAAGATAATTCAGTAATAGATATTTATACCTATAACCCATTCGATAATCTCTCTCACCAATGAATATTTATTGATGGCCCTCCTTATCATAGAACACAAACCACCTCTCAAAACTATCATTGATCATGCTCATAGAATGTGACCAATCCATGCTGAGAATGACATCATATTGTTATATCTAAATAATAACGAAATATTCAATCTACTAATGTTTCCCCCGTCATCTTCTCACAACCACATCATATATCAAACAAACTTGTTTAACCTTCAACTTGTGTGGTCAACATCATGGGCACTGGAAGCCTCTCCACCTTGAGTCCCAAGTCATAGACCAAGATTTTCTAGATAAAATAATATGATACTCTAAAGTTATAAAAAAAATAAAGAGTATATGATAAGAAAACTATACCCCAAACAATATTTGGTCCACCCAATATTGGCATCTACATAGCATGAAACTATCCATTTCAAGCTTCTATTCCTCACTATCCCTATCGAAAACTACCTCCATAAACTTTCTCAACACTATGTCCTTGAGGGTGGGGAACATCAAGAGGTTTTCCTATAAAAAATCCATATACTATCAGTGTAAAATCTTGTTTTCCCTACTAATAATATAGACTCATGTGAAACTGTTGTTGGGGGTGATAATGAATCAAATTACCTCCACCATGTTGGGCCTTAAGAACAGTCGATCACTAATATCTATGATGTCCACAAACTCTAAAAAAATCACACTAGCACAAAGATCCTATTGGGTAAATAAGAACCATTTTATCCAGATAAATGATAAGAATAAGACTATGATTGACTCCCCATCAGTTGAAAGCTCAATTTCCCCAACATCTGAGATCCTCCCACTAAGACTCTTCCTCTTGGGAAGTTTTGATGAATTCCCTCCCAATATGATCTTGTCTATGCATACATATTCTCGATGAAATAATCCTTCTTTTTCACCTCTAGATACATAGTAAATGTAAATATATTGACTACATATCTAATAACTAAGAACAAAACCACCTCCCAACACCATGCTATAGAGTTCTCTTCTGAGAAGATATTAGGGGTGAAATGAAGAAGATACTTGAAGTGAATCCCAAGCTATTTTTAACTCAAGATCCAAATCAGATATTCTCACCTCATAATTTCCTAAGGCCTAATGTTGGAACATTCACAACTACTCTAAACCTAATACACATAAACTGGGTCGAGCCTTTATCAATAAACCAAATCATCTTATTTAGCATCACTAACCTGAACCACATGTGAATGACATGCATATTTTCAAGTAAGGAAACTATTGGAACCAAATGATACTTTAGTGAGAGATACCCTAAGAGGGGGTGAATCAGGGTATGAAACTCATTTGTGATTCCCTATGTACCAATGAAACTCTCACTATCCTAACCGATCTTAACCTCGCTAATTTGTAGGGTCACTCTTTTTTTCACCTATTATTTGATGATCTAATTAATTGATGTTCTTATATTGTCCTTATTTAGATAATATTAATTATCACTCAATCCAAATTCACTAATTTTCATCCTTTAGAATATAAAACAATCAAGCACACAAGGAATAATAATTTTACTTGGTTTACCCACACTTGGCTACGTCCAAGGAGCACACACTGATGTTATATGCCAAAATACACTAATATCCACTAGTCTTATGGATACAATTATTAACTATGGTTACTCCATGTTGCACTCACTACCTAGGTCTATCTCACTACCACCCAAGGGTCAAATCCCTTTTTCTTCTCCCTTAGATCACTGCTTTTGGAGGGAATTATTTTTGGATCATAGTATAATACACATCTTCACTATCTGATAGTTGATGCACTAATTAGTGCTCATTGATATTCGCTCTTCTCTTTCAAAACTGGTTATTAATATCATTATTTTAGTAGGTTCACTTTCCATGTTGAATTGGTCTTCAAGGAATACCAAGTTCCATTGTAAAAGTCTTCAAGAAGTGCCAATAACTTGATATGTCATGAAACTTCACACTTTCATGAAACATTTTTACCATTTTCTCAAAAATTTCCTCTTGTTCTTGAAAATTATAACTTTCATGAAACTCACAATCCTTCACAAAACTTGCAAACTTTCACAAATCTTTCTAAACCTTCACAAAACCCCTTGGTCAAATTGACACAATTCATTTATTTGTATAACATATTTTCATATGAATACTTATTTCAAGAAAAACCTTCATGAAACTCTTTCATGAATTAAATACCTTTAAATCATCAATAGGTCTAACTACTTCAAATGATATAGGTAGAAACTTATTTATTGATGTTGTTTCCCCTTCATGAAACTTTTTCAATCACCACCACCTTTTCATGAAACTCTTCATACCTGTTTAAAAAAAACCATGTCTTTATCAAACTTCAAGGAAATTTTCCATTTATAAAACTTCTTGTAATCACATAACTTAATAAATTTTTCCATTTTTAAAACTTATCATAATCATGTAACTTACCTCATTTTTTCCATTCATTAAGCTTCTTATAATAATGTAACTTACCACATTTTTTCATTTGAAAAACTTATCATAATCACATAACTTGCTGCCTTTTTTCTTCACAACTCATTAGTATTTCATGAAACATTCTTTCATGAATCTCTAAACCTTCATGAAACTAAACTTTCACGAATCTCAAAACCTTAATGGCACCAAATTTTTTTAATTCTAATTATTTTACATATTTTCATGAGGAAGTCCTAGAAATCCATCTTTCATGAAACTTGTACCATCAAACACCAAAATTTTAATAATTCCATGTCTTTTCCATATTTTCATATAGAAATCATGGAAATATATCTTTCATGAAAATTGTCTCTTCCTCTAAATTTAGGTCCCAAAAATTTGGCGAACACTGGGAAGTGATTCCACCTTGTACGTGTAATTTTATGTATGGATTTCAGATCTTAAATACCTCTATCTTGAAGCTTTGTCAAAATACCAAGTCAAAAATCACACTAGAATTCCACAACTATGCTTTTAATGATGCATCCCTATTTTATTCCTCCTCTTTCTTTGATATATTCAACCCGTCTCTTAGTATTATCATGATCGACATTTTAGGATTGAAAATTTCTTCATGCACTCCACCACATTCCCTTTATCAATAACATCATCATCTCATGTATTATTTAACATGGTTAATAGAAAATACAATGTACTTCACCACACCATGTTAATGGAAATATTGCATCTATCACACCAACTCACCAGGGTTGACAGTGATAGGGTTTACAACGAATCCAAAAAACAATATATGGAAACACCAATTATTAGTGTTGTCCAACAATCTCACCCTTTGGATTTGTTGGAAACACTTTCATGAATCCTTTGAATCTATCTTGATACCACCTGATAAACCTTTTTCAACACCGACTATCTGTGAATTTTAATACCACTTATTTATTTTTTTGGTGATCAATATCCATTATTGCATATTTTGTGATATATGAGAAGACCACTTCTTCAACACCCTTGGAAATTTCTTCCATTGTGAACTCCTTTCCTCAAGAAATCCTTCCATAATTTATCTTCATTGAATATACATATTTAGAATCATAATATTTAGATCCTTCACTTCCTACTCCCATTGTGAAGGGTTGCGTAGGAACACACATAGATTCATGATTTTTCTTTTATGTACAGTAACTTCACATGAATTCATGAACCTTCCTTATCCCCTTTTGACATCAAATCCAAAGTATACTTAATATCATATAAACAAAAAATATAATCCTTGTAGACCAATACCTTGGGAAATAAGGGTGTCATTTCAACATTGTTATGATTCTCCCCTATCTTTCTTATGTTAGAAAACATAAGCTTCCATCATTTATAAACCATTAAGATAATGAATTATATCATTTAAATCAGTCTCCTTTATTAATGAAGTGAATGAGGGTATTTATACTTCTCCACCATTATCAACATGGTCCTTTAATATGATAAGGATAAATAATTCTCCCCCTATGATATTAAATTCTTAATTTTGATAGGCCTGTTAGTTAGACCCCTAAACTCACTTATTCTTCTACATCATTTATTTATATGTGAATGATGGTATAATTAAACTTTCCCACTCAAAAATATATTCCAATTGTAGCATCCTTCAATATGATTTTTAGTGGTTGAATATACCACTTAGCAAAGATCCATTAACAAAATATCTAATTCTATTTAGTTGGGACTTTTTTATTAAAATTTTGAGATTACTTACTGAATTATACATTACAACTGGTTTCTTCTCTCATCCACAAGTTGTCTTTCCTTATTTGCTGGGAATACCATCATTCATATTTTCATTTTAAAACTCCTATTTAATTTCTCAACTTTTTCAATGAATATATCATAGAAATTAATCATGAAATGTGTCCATCCATAGTAGCCTCTGATATCCTAATAATAGTTAGATGATATCACATGTTATATATAAAACATGAGAACTCATTTTTTCATTGCTTCCCCATTTTTATATCTTCGTTATCTGATGTCAGATAGATTGGATTCTTTTCACATCAATGATTTATGGATATTGATACCACTTGAAATAAATTAAAATATAAAATCTCAATTCCTGAGTACAATCATTGTGACTCTTTTTTATTTATTTTATTCTTCTTTTGTTCTCATTCATTGAGATTTCACATATAGTAAAATTTTCATTTGTACTGATTTGAATCAGTTGAAATTTTGGAGCACATCACAAAACCAATTTTTATATTTTTATGAAACTTCTCCATGGATCATATCTCCCCTAAAACCTAAAACACTTAAAAATAGTTAATAGCATTAAAAAACATAGAGAGAGGTGATGTTTCACTTTCTCAAGTTGAGGAATGAGTCTGGTCATGGTGTACCACCCCTTCAGTATCAAAATTTCCTTTTCCCATTTTTAGATTAGAGGATATGAATTCCATCACTTCATCGACTTCTTATTCCTGATCAATATTTATGAAAAGCTTCTTTAGTGCCTTATGATCTTCTTTGAGTGATGTCACTTAAAAAAACTTCATTTAGGATGTTTTCTTAGGAATTAACCTTTTTTGGATTGGTAATTTCCTTTTCTTCATATCTTAACTCATGAACTCTTCTTCCTTGGGTACTCTTACCAATAAGGACCTCCTCACACATTACTGATTGGATCCTTCTCCACATCTTCTTGTAGATCTATTTATCCCCCACTTTATTTATCATCCTTCATGACCTATGAATTATTTTGGGATGTATAATTCATATGAGAGGCTTTTGGAGCCCTTTCAGTTTTAAAAATATTATTCTTTTCTTTCCATGAATCCTTTTGTTCAATTCCTTATTTGGAACTTCAGTTCAAACTACTATTTCCCCATTTCTTGGGAACTCCCACAATTCTCTTATTCTCTTGCCTTTTGTTACATTTATCAATCCAATTTAATCAATCCTCACATTTTTACTCTTTAATAATTTATAGGTCCACCTTAGATGTTTTATTCCATGGTGTATGTTTCATTTCATGCTAATCCACCATTCTCATGGTTGGAGCAGATTCCTTCTTTTTCCTCCATATTTTTTTTTCTTTCTTTCTAGTAGGTCTGTTGTGAGTAAAATGATGTTTATGCCAAATGCACCATTAATTGAGCTTCATTATTTTCCTCTAGAATGGTAGATCTATTCTTCATCTTAATAGAATTTATTTTAGTTAAAACATTATTATAATTAGTTGTAGGTATGGAGGAACTCCTTAAGTCACTTTTAGTTATCTTTCTACTATAATGCCTAGCCATATGACCATGTTTAGCATAGATAAATAATCTACCATAAAAACCATACCTTTTATAGTAGCACCTTTATTGAGATGTTGCTACAGAATATTCTATACTTCCTTTAAGACCATTTCCTTCTAGGAAAATACTCATGGTATGTCCCATGATTCCACATTATTAGCACTTAGTGGCTACCTTCCTCTGAGAGTCATCTCATACATGTTTGGCATGGTGCTTTAGCTTACTTATAGACTTTTTATTTATATATTTGTGGAATCCACCTATTGATTGTAGCGAAATGGGTTTTTGGTCCTCTCAGACTTTGGAATATTTCTAGGAATAATTCCAGAGCTAGGCGCGAAGACGGCGTGTGATTCCGAGGCTCGGTGTGCCCGGAATTAATTTTATAAAAATATTAATTATTTTTATACTATGCACGTGGTGGGGGTGTGATATCTCCTAAACGGTAGCTCAGAACGGGAATCTGAGGGCACAGTTGCGTCCGGAATGTGTCGTTTACCCTAGGCGGGGCGTAAACTTTGCGGGCGCGGGCCTGCGGTGAGAAACGCCACCAGGGGCATTTTCGTAATTAAGTGGAGAAGTTAGTGTGCGAGCATCGGCTCGAATAACTTCTGAACGGAGTCCCGGATGTAAAATATGAGTCCGCCGTTACATTCAGAACGACGCGTTTACCCTAGGGGTGACCTTACTTTTTTTCGCATCGGGCGTCGGGTCCGAGGCGGGTTTGGCGCCGGCGGGCAGCTGATATAAATATCAGCCCCCCCCCCCCCCCTATCGTTTCTCTCGACGTTCTTTGTCGTTCTTCACCGCCACTCCGCCGAATCGAGCAAACGAAGTGCCCACGAGCTCGCAATTCGACGGCGGACGTTCCAGGAGCGCGCAGCGGAAGCTCTGGAGCGCGGATCTGAGGCAGAACGTCGGCGTTTCGCCCGCGAGGTAGGCGAATTTGAGTTTTAACCCCCGATCCCGTTTTTGCTGCGTTTTCCTGCAAATTGAAGTCGTAGCAGTGTAGATCGGGTTCCGAGGGTCGTGTAGACGCCTCCGGATCTCAAAACGGGCCACCGGGGTGCCCCCGGCGGTCCGCAGAAGATCCGCCGGCGCCGGCGGAGCCCGGCGGTCCGCGACGGCCCGCGGCGGAGCCGCGGTGGCGCGCCGGTGGCGCGCAGCGGAGGGCCGCCGGCCAGGGCGGGCCGGCGGCGGTGGCCGATCCAAGCCGACCGGACCGGCCGATCCAAGCCGGTCCGGCCTCTTTTCTCATACGGGGGTCTTTAAACCCCCGTATCTTGCGAACCGGGAGCCGGATTCGTGCGCCATTTGCGGCGACGCGACCCTGACGAGGAGGTGAACCCTCCGGTGTGGGTTCGGGATCGTGGCCCGGGAGTTAGAAACGTCGTATAAAATAATTTTATTTTATTATTTTACGACTTCAGGCCATTGTAACTTCTACCCGGAGCGTCCGATTGACGTGTCGTCAGTGGCGTTGAGACCCTGATGGTACGACGGACTTTTTGAGATGGTTTCCGGGTGTTGGGACTGAGAATGGGATGCGGGCCCCACGAGGCCGGGTTTTGGTGTTTGCGGAGAAACACAGCCTTTGCACCAGGAGTCCGATTTTGGCGGATGAATAGTCGATCATGTGTGTTTTTTCCAAGAGGAACGCAATTGTGCATTCCGTTCGATGAGTTTCGGAATCCAGGCGTGGGCCCCACCCGAGATGGCCTTCGGTGAATAGTACCTTTTTCACCAGGTGTCCGTTTTGGATGAGCGAGTAGTCGATTCCGCTTGTTTTTTCGAGGGGATCGTCGTGGTATGGTCTGCTCGATAAGTTTCGGGATTGTTGTGTGGGCCCCGCACGATCTAGCTACGGTGAATAGTGTCTTTTTCACTGGTGCTCCGTTTCGGGCGAGTAAACAGCCTATCCTACGTGTTTTTCCGCGTGGAACGCGATGGTGGCCTCGGTTTTGGCATAGGAGGTGTGCAGTGTGGCGTTGTGGCGGGTCGCTCGGGTTAGCGATGTTTGGACCAGCAGTGGTTGAGGGTTCTCCCTTGGTTCGTTCCTACGAGGGTTCGTGTGGCATCACAACCTTCGTATGGGTTTGTGATCCTCTCGATGGGATGTTTAAACTGTTAGAGTTGTGGTATCCCTCTGGTGGGCCCGGAGTGGATCCTCTAGCATCTTTACCCTAGATCGGGTTCTTGGTATCGCTGTGACCGCTTATTTACGGGTGACGATCCCCTATCTAGAAGGTTAACCCCATAGGGTTTGTGGCATCATCGGAAATATGATCCCCTACGCGGTGGGCTGTGCTCAGTAGGGTTGTGGCATCGTCGGGTATAAGATCCCCTACTCAGCATGTGGTTTATAGTAGGGTTACTGTATCATTGGTTATGTGATCCCCTACTCAGCGCGTGGTTTCGGTAGGGTTGCGGGATCATCGGTTCGATCCCCTACATCACGAGTTATACCAGATAGGGTTCCGGTATCGTCGTGACCATCTTTATATGGATGATGATCCTCTATCTGAGTGTGGAGATTCTTTCGAGCACCAGATCGGGTTGTGGTATCCCCCAGCAGATCCTGGGTGTGATCCCCTATCTCTGAGAACTACGTATGCCAGATCGGGTCGTGGTATCCCCCAGCGGACCCTGGGAGTGATCCCATATCTGTGAGCTACGTATACCTAAGTGGGTCTTGGTATCCCCTAGCGGACCCTGGCGGTGATCCCCTATCCGAGGAGTTTGGTGGTTATGTTGTTTCAGCGATGTTTCCTCATTAATGTTATCTGACGAGTGTGGTCTCTCGGGTGAGTGTCTGAGATGTTTGTTTGGGACCCGATGGAGTGTATCTCTTGGATGAGTGTCATCTGGTATGACAGTGTTCGTGTGGTGTACTCTCTTGGTTGTGGACAGTTGCTGGTGATGAGGTCGGTACCTCTTGTGGCTTTGTGGCGTGAGCTGTGTATATCTGGATTGTTCAAGGTGTATGTATGGGCATACACCTGAGCTGAGATGAGATGACTAGTTGTGTTTAGTCGAGGATGGTCCCGAGATGGAGTTTATCTCTCTTCTGGGTTCCCTCTGGCTGGGTTGAGCGGACTGTTTCCTTTTAATTTCTTCCTTGGGTTTTGGGTTTTTGGGGTGCCTACTGAGTATGTTTATACTCACCCCTACACGGGATTTTCCCGCACATGTTTGTGTCTTGTGCAGACCACAGGCCTTTTGACGGAGTCCCAGGAGGACCCGGAGCAGGCAAAGCTTAGTGAGTGAGTTGACCGGGGTGTTTACCGGAGCTGTGCCGAGGGAGCTTTCTGGTGGGTGTTTTTGGAAGCGTTCCCCTTCTTCAGAGAAGGTTGGACACGCTTTGTGGTTTTCTTTTGGTGGGATCTATTTTTTCCTTTGTACTTTTTCTGTTGCACTCTGGTTGTGGGATAGTGTATGCATGCATTTACTTTCCAGTTTCTATATCTCTGCACTGTTTCATGGAGGTGTTTGTGGGTGCGTGTGTACAGGTACCTTAGGCTAATGCCTCCCATTTGTGTGATTGCCTACTCGGCGCTGGTCGCCAGCTCCTGGCCTGTTGGAGGCGGGCTTGGGGAGTCACGGCTCAAGCCCTGTTGGGTTGGGTCGTGACAGAGTGGTATCAAAGGAGGTTCCACCTTTGGGATCTCAGAGCATAGCTGGTCTAGCTATGATCTTGGTTAGGGTTGCATAGCGGTACTGTTAGGATGTTTCGAGTTCGGATTTTAGGCCAGGGACTCCAATGTTGTTGCGTCGGTCGACGTATCCATACACCAGGACTCTGATAACCTACCTTTCGACTCGGGACATTCGTACACTAGTTGCAGGGACATAATGGTACATGAATCATATAGGACTGGGTTTTTGGTTTTTTCCTTGTCCTTCTTGAGTCAGCTCTCCAGATATACTCTTTGATTGTGGTGCGTCTTGAATGTATTTCAGGATGCCTCCACGACAACAGCCAGCGAGGGTTCTGCAGCAGGATTGTGCTGATGACCTGCCCCGTGTAGTGGCTGTGGAGCAGGGCGCAGGTTTTGAGGTTGCACCTCCAGGTGGTCTGCCAGTTGAGCCACCACCTGTCGAGCAGCTGGTTGTGCCGGCGGTGCAGGACGAGGTTGCACGCAGGCTGAGTGCGCTGCACGAGTTCCAGAGGCAGTGACCTCTGAGGTTTCGGGGTGATCCAGACCCCC
Organism: Viscum album; assembly: GCA_963277665.1. Classification (NCBI taxonomy): domain Eukaryota; kingdom Viridiplantae; phylum Streptophyta; class Magnoliopsida; order Santalales; family Viscaceae; genus Viscum; species Viscum album. The sequence goes on from OY728146.1 coordinate 1,793,112,562, forward strand.
AGGCAGCTAATGACTGGCTTGAGGCAGTCACCCAAGTTTTCCGCCTAGTGAGGACACCTCCAGATCAGATGGTGGTCCTAGCAGCGAGCCTTCTGCATGGTTCTGCCAGGCGATGGTGGAGTTTGGTGATGCAGTCCCATGACGAGGAGACGCTCACGTGGGCAGAGTTTGAGAGTCTCTTCAGGGAGGAGTTCTATCTGGTGACGCTGAGGTCAGTGCGGATCTAGGAGCTTCTACAGCTTTGATAGGAGAGTATGACTGTGTCGGAGTACTCAGCGAGGTTTACAGACCTATCGCACTACTCCCTGGATATGGTTCGAGACCCGTTCTTTAGGGCTCGGACCTTCGAGCAGGGCTTACGTAGGGACATCCGAGCAGGTGTGGTTTCCTTGTGCCTGCCCACCTATGTTGGAGTGTTGGAGCGAGCGTTGGTGGTGGAGAGTTTTCTGGATGAGCAGATTCCCCCTGTTAGTGCTGGGCACTCGAGAGCTGAGACTTCGTCGGTCGGATCGGCATCTGGTAGCCGACGACAGACTCAGGGGTCTGGACGTGGCCGATGTTTCAGGAGGCAACCCCAGGATGGAGGATCTGAGCCTCAGGGCTCACAAGGCTCGCAGGCTAGTTTTGGTTAGCCGCAGGAGAGGCGGTGTTACGCTTGCGATGGTTGGGGACATCTTGCTAGAGATTGTCCGACCCAACGTGCTGCTGAGAGGGAGCCGGTCGATGGACCGCCTTGGCAGAGGCAGCGTCTCGAGCAAGGAGATCCACAGGGCGGCGGACGTGGCGGTGGAGCTGGTGCAGCGGGAGGTGGTGGTAGGCAGTACCAGTTGCCACCACCCCCACCCCCAGGTGGTCCACGCCAAGCTCAGGGAGCTGGTGGCTAAGGGCGAGGACAGCTGCATGCCCTGGAGGCAGTCGACCCAGAGGCACCACGGATGGATAGAGGTACGCCTTGTGTCTTTTCTACTTACTGCAGTAGTTTTTCAGACACTATTTAGCGGTACTCTTTCCTTTTGTTGCTTGCTCGAGTTTTGTTCAGGGCGTTGATAAGACCCTATGTGGGAGTTGTTCTGCATGCTTTGAATGCGTGAGGAAGGGGGATCCTTCCCCCACCGAGACGCGTTTTTGTGACGCGATTAAAACCGTGTGGGCGAGTCAGTGCTGCCCAAAGTGGATAGTATTGAGGTGTGGAGGATGAGTTCCTCTAACTTATACGTTCGGGCATGGATGTTTTTTGGTGAGATCGCTGGTGTGTGAGACCCAGTTGAGAGTCTGATCGCTTTCCTTGTACTTAGGGATTTTCGGGGACGAAAAGTTCTAAGGGGGGGAGGATGTAGCGACTCAGGTTTTTGGTCCTGAAATACTTTGGAATATTTCTAGGAATAATTCCAGAGCTAGGCGCGAAGACGGCGTGCGATTCCGAGGCCTGGTGTGCCCAGAATTAATTTTATAAAAATATTAAGTATTTTTATACAATGCACATGGTGGGGGTGTGATATCTCCTAAACGGTAGCTCAGAATGGGAATCTAAGGGCACGTTTGCGTCTGGAATGTTCCGTTTACCCTAGGCGGGGTGTAAACTTTGCGGGCGTGGGCCTGCGGTGAGAAACGCCACCAGGGGCATTTTCGTAATTAAGTGGAGAAGTTAGTGTGTGAGCGTCGGCTCGAATAACTTCTGAACGGAGTCCCGGATGGAAAATATGAGTCCTCTGTTGCGTTCAGAACGACGCGTTTACCCTAAGGGTGACCTTACTTTTGTTCGCATCGGGCGTTGGGTCTGAGGCGGGTTTGGCGCCGGCGGGCAGCTGATATAAATATCAGCGCCCCCCCCCCCCCCCCCCTTTATCGTTCCTCTCGACGTTCTTCGTCGTTCTTCACCGCCACTCCACCGAATCGAGCAAACGAAGTGCTCACGAGCTCGGAATTCGACGGCGGACGTTCCAGGAGCGCGCAGTGGAAGCTCTGGAGCGCGGATCTGAGGCAGAACGTCGGCGTTTCGCCCACGAGGTAGGCGGATTTGAGTTTTAACCCCCGATCCCATTTTTGCTGCGTTTTTCTGCAAATTGAAGTCGTAGCAGTGTAGATCGGGTCCCGAGGGTCGTATAGAAGCCTCCAGATCGCAAAACGAACCACCGGGGTGCCCCCGGCGGTCCGCGGAAGATCCTCCTGCGCGGCACCGGCGCGACGGAGGGCCGCTGGCCAGGGCGGGCTGGCGACGGCGGCCGGCCCAGGCTGGTCCGGCCTCTTTTCTCATACGGGGGGTCTTTAAACCCCTGTATCTTGCGAACCGGAAGCCGGATTCGCGCGCTGTTTGCGGCGACGTGACCCTGACGACGAGGCGAACTCTCCGGTGTGGGTTTGAGGGTTTAAGGGTTCGGGATCATGGACCGGGAGTTAGAAACGTTGTATAAAATAATATTATTTTATTATTTTACGACTTCGGGCCGTTGTAACTTCTACCCGGAGCGTCCGATTGACGTGCCGTCAATGGCGTTGAGACCCTGATGGTACAAAGGACTTTTTGAGATGGTTTCCGGGTGTTGGGACTGAGAACGGGGTGCGGGCCCCACGAGGCCAGGTTTTGGCGTTTGCGGAGAAACGCAGCTTTTGCACCAGGAGTCCGATTTTGGCGGATGAATAGTTGATCCTGTGTGTTTTTTCGAGAGGAACGCAATGGTGCATTCCGTTCGATGAGTTTCAGAATCCAAGCGTGGACCCCACCCGGGCTGGCCTTCGGTGAATAGTACCTTTTTCACCGGGTGTCCGTTTTGGACGAGCGAGTAGTCGATTCCGCTTGTTTTTTCGAGGGGATCGTCGTGGTATGGTCCGCTTGATGAGTTTCGGGATCGTTGTGTGGGCCACGCATGAGCTAGCTATGGTAAATAGTGTCTTTTTCACCTGTGCTCCGTTTTGGGCGAGTAAACAGCCTATCCTGCGTGTTTTTCCGCGTGGAACACGATGGTGGCCTCAGTGTTGGACTAGGAGGTGCGCAGTGTGGTGTTGTGGTGGGTCGCTCGGGTTAGCGACGTTTGGACCAGCAGTGGTTGAGGGTTCTCCCTTGGTTCGTTCCTACGAGGGTTCGTGTGGCATCATAACCTTCGTATGGGTTTGTGATCCTCTCGATGGGATGTTTAAACTATTAGAGTTGTGGTATCCCTCCGGTGGGCCTGGAGTGGATCCTCTAGCATCTTTACCCTAGATCGGGTTCTTGGTATCACTGTGACCGCTTATTTACAGGCAGCGATCCCCTATCTAGTAGGTTAACCCCGTAGGGTTTCTGGCATCATCGGAAATATGATCCCCTACGTGGTGGGCCGTGCTCAGTAGGGTTGTGGCATCGTCGGGTATACGATCCCCTACCTAGCATGTGGTTTATAGTAGGGTTACGGTATCATTGGTTATGCGATCCCCTACTTAGCGCGTGGTTTCGGTAGGGTTGTGGCATCGTCGGTTTGATCTCCTACATCACGAGTTATACCAGATAGGGTTCCGGTATCGTCGTGACCATCTTTATATGGACGATGATCCTCTATCTGAGTGTGTAGCTTCTTTCGAGCACCAGATCAGGTTGTGGTATCCCCCAGTGGATCCTGGGTGTGATCCCCTATCTGTGAGAACTACGTATGCCAGATCGGGTCGTGGTATCCCCCAGCGGACCCTGGGAGTGATCCCCTATCTGTGAGCTATGTATACTGGAGTGGGTCTTAGTATCCCCCAGCGGACCCTAGCGGCGATCCCCTATCCGAGGAGTTTGGTGGTTATGTTGTTTCAGCGATGTTTCCTCAGTGATGTTATCTGACGAGCGTGGTCTCTCGGGTGAGCGTCTGAGATGTTTGTTTGGGACCTGATGGAGTGTATCTCTTGGATGAGTGTCATCTGGTATGACAGTGTTTGTGTGGTGTACTCTCCTGATTATGGACAGTTGCTGGTGATAAGGTCGGTACCTCTTGTGGCTTTGTGGCGTGAGCTGTGTATATCTGGATTGTTCAAGGTGTATGTATGGGCATACACCTGAGCTGAGCTGAGATGACTAGTTGTGTTTAGTCGAGGATGGTCACAAGATGGAGTTTCTCTCTCGTCTGGGTTCCCTCTGGCTGGGTTGAGTGGACTGTTGCCTTTCAGTTTCTCCCTTGGGTTTTGGGTTTTTGGGGTGCCTACTGAGTATGTTTATACTCACCCCTGCACGGGCTTTTCCCACACATGTTTGTGTCTTGTGCAGACCACAGGCCTTTTGACGGAGTCCCAGGAGGACCCGGAGCAGGAGGAGCTTAGTAAGCGAGTTGACCGGGGTGTTTACCGGAGCTGTGCCATGGGAGCTTTCTGGCGGGTGTTTGTGGCAGCGTTCCCCTTCTTCAGAGCAGGTTGGACGCACTTTGTGGTTTTCTTTTGGTGGGATCTGTTTTTCCCTTTGTACTTTTTCTGTTGCACTCTGGTTGTGGGATAGTGTATGCATGCATTTACTTTCCAGTTTCTATATCTCTGCACTGTTTCATGGAGGTGTTTGTGGGTGCGTGTGTACAGGTACCTTAGGCTAATGCCTCCCATGTGTGTGATAGCCTACTCGGCGCTGGTCGCCAGCCCCTAGCCTATTGGAGGCGGGCTTGGGGAGTCGCGGCTCGAGCCCCGTTGGGTCGGGTCGTGACATTGATGCTCCCATAGGATGGATTTTTGTCTTCACATTTTAGGTTTTTTATCCTCCTTTCAAGATCTTTGATCTTCCCGTCCTTCTCTTTCAGTTGAGAATTCATCTTCCTCAAACTTAATCTTGCTTATGTTCTGGATTTTAACCTCTCTTCCAATTGTGTTTTGATAGGTAAAATTCTAGATTTTAGCAACTTCTCAGTGGCCATATGTTTTTCCACCTCATGTGAAAGTTCATCAAGTAAGTCACTTTGACTCTTCATCTTTGTACCCATCTTCACAATGTCATCATTCTGAGCCACCTTCACTTTCCTCAGAATTTGGTTCTCCATGACCAACTCTTCCATGTGTGCAACCAATTCATCATTATTGTACCTCATATTTTGAACCTCATTTGAGTCAAGGATATTTTATTTGGAGCCATATTTACACTCTTTCACTTTGGAATACATATCCTCCAATTTCCTTGGCCTGAGTATAATTTTTCTCCCTTATATTTTCAACAACGTCAATTAGTCTTCGACTGATTATTTTCATTTTGTTAACCTCAATGTTCAACACTTCAACATGTATCCTTTGATATTCATTCTTCTTTCTCAACTCCATATTTTCTTTCTTCAACACCTAATTGAGATTATTAGATACATGAATAGATTCCACCTTTTAATATATTGAATTCTCATCATCATCATTAGTTCAAATATCTCTTGAAATATTATGATCCCTAGATAGACCTACAACATCATTGTATAAAAAAGTGGATAGAGAATTAGATTCACCAATACCTTCTATTTGTGAGCTACTAGGATTCTTTAGCATGATCAAACACTTCTTGAAAATTATTCCATTATATGGAATTCCTTTGAAGTTATGCTTCTTCTTTAGATTCTTTCTCTTTCCTATATTGTATGGGTAAAAAAGATTTCATCTCCAAAAACCAATCAGATTACATCAGGTAAAAACAAATCCAACAAGAGAAACCTTCTCTATGATACCAATTGTTAACCCATTGGGATATTTAGTAAGAGATTCCTTAAGAGGGGGGATTGGGTTATGGAAATCATTCGTGTTTCCCCACATACCTTTGAAAATCTCACTTTCCTAAATGATATTGACCTCACTTATTAGTAGGGCCACTCTTGTGTTCACCCGGTACTTGATGATTTAATTAACTAGTGTACTTATCTTAGTATTATACAAATAAGATTGATGATTTCTCAATCCACATGCACTGATTTTCATCCTATAAAATATAATACAAGAAATCACACAAGACACAATAGTTTTACTTGATTCACCCACATTAGGATACATACAAGGAGCAGACACTAATGTTATTTAGATGTGCCAAAATCTACTATTATTCACTAGCCTTGTGGATACAATGATTCATATATGGTAACTACATGCTAGAATCACTACCTTTATAAGATTTAGGGTCTGTCTCACTACCACCCAAGGTTCATACCTTTTCCCTCTCACTTTTCTCATTGCTTCAGGAGGGAATACTTTTGGGATCATGGGATAATACACATCTTCATTACCTGATATTTTATGCACTAATTAATTCCCATTAATCCTTACTCTGGTCTTTCAAAAACTTATTGTTAATATAATAATTATAGTAGCTTCACTTTCCCTATTAAACTAGTCTTCATGTAATACTAACTTACTTTGGAAAATTCTTCAATAAGTTCCAATAACTTTCTATTTTGTGAAACTTAATGCTTTTTTGGAACCTTTGCACCACTTTCATGAGATTTCCTCTTGTTTTAGAAAATTTATACTTTCTCAAAACTCAAAGTATTTCATGAAACTCGTAAAATTTCATGAATATTTATAAACCTTTATGAAACCCCTTGATATGATTGACACAATTCATTTCTTCTTAGACCTTATTTTCATATGAATCCTTTGTTCAAGAAAAACCTTCATGAAACTCTTTTGTGAATTCAGATATTTTAGATCTTAAAAAAATCTATCTACTTAAAATGAGAGGGGTGGTGACCTATTTATAGATGTTTTTTCCTGCAAAAATTTCTCACTCACCATAGACTTTTCATGAAACTCTTCATAACTATACACAAAACTTTCTATCTTCACAAAAAATCAGGGGAAATTTCCATTCGCAAAACTTCTCTTAATCTCATAACTTACTTATATTTTTCCATTTTCAAAACTTTTAATAATCAAGTAACTTAATACCTTTTTTTCATTTGTGAAACTTCTCATAATTTCGTAACTTACTATATTTTTCCTTCACGACTCAGTAGTCTTTCATGAAAAATTATTTCAAGAATCTCTAAACCTTCACAACACCAAAATTTCATGAATCTATAAACCTTCATGACACCAAAATTTCATTGATTCTATTCCCTTACCATATTTTCATGAGGAAGTATTAGAAATCCATATTTCGTGAAACATGTACCTTTACGACACCAAACTTCTTCAAATTCCATGAATTTTCTATATTTTCATGATTTGGTCCTGGAAATCCATATTTCTAAAAACTTGTCCCTTTATCCAAATTTTGGACCCAAAAAATTGGAAAATATTGGGAACCAATGCCACCTTGTACATGTAACTATATATACTACTTATAGATCTTCCATACCCCTTTCTTGAATATTTTTTTAACATACTTGGTCAACAATCATGTTGGAACTCCACAAATGACCTTTATATGATAAAACCTTGTATGGGTACTCCTCTTTCTTTAATAGATTCAATCCATCTCTTGATATTATCATGATCAAAATTCTGGGCTCACACATTGCTTTATGCAATTTTACACTTTCCCTATTTTGGTAACATCATTGTCTCATTCATTCTTTGACATGGAGAATAGAAAATCCAACATGATTCACCACACCATGTCAATGGAAACATCGCATCCAACACATCAACTCACTCAGGTAGATAGTGATAGGGTTGAAAATGAATCCAACACACAACACATGGAAACACCAATTCTCATTAGTGTCCAACAGAAACAAACTCTTAGTCCTAGTAGCATGGAATTCATTTATGTTTCAATTAATTTGATCCATTTTAACTTTCCCTAAATCGATTAAATTTTAAACATAAAAAATAGATATAATGCATGAAACTTCCCTAGGTATCTATCACACAATCAACATTATCTCACTTAAGGTGTTTAGTAAGCTTAAGGTCCTTGTTTCAAATCAAATGGGGCCTAATCACCTATTTCTTAGTCGGTTTCCCTAGCTACATTACACACTAAATTTGAATAACATTATTTATCTACAAATATCATTCAATACTCACTCGTTTTTAACTCTAGTCTCCATCCTAACTCTCATCCATATATTTTATGCCACATTTTCATGACTATACCACACTGAGAACCCCTTACAGGCATATAGTGAAGATGAGAGTCACACTTGAGGCCTACCTCTAATAAGCCTTGGGTTAGCAACTAGCACTAAGGGTATAAAACATGAAAATGAGAGGCATTACCCTCATAAAATCCAATAACATAATAAGAAACCACCAATCAACACCATAATATAAAATAAACTCAATATCCCATATTAGACCATATTGTATGAAAATTTCATACAAATATGAGTCTCTAAAATAAAGTACCAAAATAAACTCCTGGGCAGAAATCCCAAGCTCCAAACTAGAATTGTCCAGCTCAAACACTAAATCCCTCCTAGAAACATGTAAAATAGTTATATATATATAGGGGTGACCATAGATGTATACTCAGTAGGATCCTCCTCAGGACCTCTCATGAAAATGTGGAATAAGCATACTAATGCTTCAGTGAATAAATGATAAAACCAACAAGAACCTATTAGGTCAACTATTACCCAGTCACACCAAGACCCACTAACCAAATGTTGTATCTAAGTATAATAAAATAATATCAAAGAATATATAAAAAAGGTTACTTGCACCACTAACTCACTAGTTTATTTCTCTCATGTGCCATCATCAAACATCATAGTCCTTTCACCCCTTTCACATCATCATGACCACGTCCACATCTCCACGTATCATATATCTTCATCAAACTAAAAAACCACATATCCATATCCACATTCCACATATCAACACCTCAAAAATGCATCACTTTTCCATCATAGTAGGGAATTTTGTCCATGAAGTACATCAACCTCATACCCTCTTACATCCATACATAACCCCCATTATTTACCACATCATCATACTGTCACACTTCACACCAATCTCACATTATAACTCTGGCTATCAAAACCCATGTATAACAACCTTTAAAATAGAGATCAATGAAGAGAGAGTAATCAGTCGTCTATTCCTTCGCCAACTTTGATGTTATGGAAAACTCTTAGAACCCAAAAACCTTTAAGTGTTAGAAAGGCGATACAACTTGGGTGTGATGTGTATAAAATCACAAGAAAATACAATTATAATACATCCACAAACAATTCCAAACCTAATGGTTTCTTTCCAAGGTTATACTATAACATTCCATAATCATCGATACGTCATTGCCACCATTATGAGACATCTTCCACCATTTCTACCACACCACCAATACACAAAAATAGCTACAATAACAACCATAAATTACTCAATAATAATTTAATAAAACAATTCTAGATTTACTATTTACCAATAATATTATGTTTATTATCCAATTCATTTACCATATTTAATAAAAAACCATTCATAAGACAACTCCCATATTATTTTATCCTATTACCCATGCTTCTCCTTCATAAAAAAAATTATAAATAGTCACCACTCATTTAATTCTAACCCAATACCTAAATTTTATTTAGTTATTCCTATAATATTTCACTTCATTCTATACCAATAGGTAAAACTAACACAACCCCACAACACTCATCATCCTCTATAATAATTTCCAGGAAATCCCTTTCCAATAACCACCATAGTTTCCACTAAAATCATCCCCATTCCACATACTGATTCCACCACCATCGCCACATTAACTGTCAGCCAAAAACTCCCATGAAAAGCAAGACCACACAACCAATCACTACAAATCATAACCAAAAACCAACAACAAAACACATAAATTGATCATATTTTATCATTACTTTCATGTATATTAGTTATCCCCAACATGAGCATCAATGACAGTTTCCAGATTAACCAAACAGATCGTTAATTACCAGCTGTAAGTTATTAACCTTTTATGAAAGGTGTTCCATCATTTACTCAAAACATAAACAATAGCAATATCAAAGGCCAATGGACAAATGAAATAACCAAAGCAGATATAGATCGTGTGAATCACTTTCCCCCTTTTTATTCAGTATTATAGTTTTTATCTTTTCTTAATTTGGTTCTCATAATTTAATCCGATAAAAATAGAAGTATGATAATTCTATGATTTATAAAAAAATGAAAGAGAGTTCTTGAATCCCACTACTATAAAATAGGCCTTAACAGTACTAACATTTATCAACGCTCATAAATGTTCCCTTTATCAGTGCTAAAACAAGTTCTGATAAAGTGTACCTTTTATCAATGCTTTCTTCTAGCGATGATAAATAGAACCCTTTATCAGTGCATTTTTTAGCACTGATAAAGGGTGATCTTTATTAATGTTTTATTTTTTATGCTAATAAAGGACACTCTTTATCAGTGCTTTACTTTTAGCGATGATAAAGTGTAATCTTTATTAGTACTTTATTTGTAGGGCCTGTAAAAGAATCATTTAACAATGATTTTTTAGCACTGATAAAAGTTTGAATAAAATGAAATAATTAAATAAAAAATAAAAATGAGTTTATTAAAAAAAATATTAAAAATTTATTATTTAAATAATTACTAATTATAATGAATAAATTGATTATAATATATATAAATTATAAATACTAATAAATAGTATATATTAAATATATAGATATATGTAAAATTAAAATTAAACAAATAAAAATTAAAAATAAATAAAATGAGAAAAATATTAAACATTTTATTAATTAAATAATTATTGATGATGTTAATAAATAGTATATATTAAATATATAGATATATATATATATATATAAATGTATATAAATATGATTTATATAATACAAAATAGTTATGTTAAACATTAAAGGGAAATATATTTAGTGAATAATGGTTTATAATTAAAAATTAATATGAATTAAAAATACTAACTAATTGCATCAAGTAATGGACATAATTGAATGTCATTTGATTTTTCAATTTAACATAGATAAAAAGTATTATATTTATTTCACATATATGTAATGTTAATTTATTTTTATATATAATACACAAAAAAATTGAGGAATTTAATCAATTTCTATTATTTATTTTATATAAATTTATTTATTATGTTTTAATATTTTCAATATATATTCATATTTATTTCAATATATATATATTTTTAATGACTTATATTTAATAAATAAAACTTATCCAATTTTTCAATATGGTTAAAGTGTACTCATTTTTAATTATTCGATTTTACTCATTTTTAACATGCATGCACTTAAGATTAAATATTCATTAATAATGTTAAAAATATATTTGTAAAAAATATTTATAAATAAATATATTTATAAATGTATATTTACTATTTTTTACATATATAATTATAAATAAATAAATAATATTTTAAAAAAAAGTATTTATATAATTATAAATAAATAATTAAATATATTTAAATAATTATAAAATTATAATAAATTTATTTAAATAATTAATATATTTACTATATTTATATTTATATTTATTTATTAAATATATATATATATATATATATATAATTATATAAATATATAATGATATAAATATTATTTTTTTTAAAGTATTTATATAATTATAAATTAATAATTATATATTCAAAGAATTATAAAATTATTATTTTATAAAAAGTATTATTATAAGTATTGTAATTATATATAATAATTATACTTTTTTTTAAAGTATTATAAGTATTTATCAGTGCTAAAACGTGATGATAAAATCAATCTTTATCGGCGCTAACGTTTTGGCACAGATTAAGATGGATTTTATCAGCACTTTTTTTGTACTGATAAAGGGGGTCTTTATCAGGGCTTTTTTGGAAGCATTGATAAAAGTGTCCCGATATATTTTAAGAACTCTAACCATCACGAACTAGTTCGTGATATCCAAAGCTCTCCATAGAATCCACGTGTTGTTGGTGATCCTATTGTCGAATCCAAGCTCGAATTTAGGCTAGAATCAAGGCTCTAACTATTCCAAGGCTCAAACAAAATCTAGCTTTTTCGATATCTCTACTTTCCCTTAGTTATCCACTAAACCTTTTCATCCCACATTCATGTATCCCAACAACTTCAGTTGCACTATCCTATAATAAAACAACCCAAAATTCACTGTTTTTTATATATATTGAAGTATCATCTTCCCCAATAGCATGTAGCTCTTCTTAGTACAACATTAGTACTATGCAACTTGAAATATATCAAACCCAATGTTGGTTCATGTTTTTTTTAGGTATAATAGGCTCCAAATACCTATATTCCATGACATTTAGCTCTTTACAATTGTCAAATTTTGAAACATTCATCTATATAGTGGTCGATGTTGTCATTGATTTAGAATATTCCATTTAAAATCACTTGGGAACCACTTTTTCTTGTTTTTATTGAGAAATTAATGTTCTATTATTTCCTTGATCCACCTATAAACCAAGGAAAATTTTTCACCAATCATAAACATCTCGATAACATACCTCATGTGATCCAAAAAAATTGCATTTTGCTTTGTCCAATCCTCAAATATTATGTCTTCGACATATATGAGTACCAACATAATTTGATCATTATCCTTATTTATGTAGATGTTGTTATAAAATTTACCTCATTAAAAACCAAGATTTCATAGGTATTGATCCAACCTTAAATACCAGGTCCTCAGTGATTTCTTTATCTTATACAAAGAATTATTTAACTAGAACTATCATGAACCGAATTGGGTCGCCACTAATACCAGCACCAAATCCATCCCATGACAAGGCTCCAAATGGTTTTTTCTATCCCCATGGGCTTCCACAAGTTCTCAGGTATCAATAAATTTGGTTTGGGAACAATTTACCTGAGTATTAAAGTATAAAACATTAAAAACAATCAATGATATGAATCTGAAATTTTCATGCCAAACAAGAATTAAAAAAACCATATATGAATACATGGTTTTAAACAAAGTAAAAGAGGTCCAAACATAAATAAAAACAGTATCAAAACTTCCACAAAGACTCCACACGACAAGGGGTCATCACCCCCGAGCCATCTCCACAACACCACACCAAGAGGGGACTAACAACCCGAACCGCCTTCACTTGAGGCTTTACCTTTACCTCTGTCAAACATAAATAGGTTTAATTAAACCCAAGGGGTTTAATTATGGTGTGATACTAATCTCAATAGTATTCCACCCAAGGATTTCAAAGTGTATGCAATACAAGGTGAAAATCATGCAGTTTTAATAAGTAAGGAAAAGCAGCGATAAATTCCAAGAAATGCAACTTTCAATTTTAAACAATTTTCAAAATAAAAATTTCAGAATGTTAACACATTTGAATAATACATGTTAAATACTATAATTTACAGCCAAAAACACCCTAATACAAGTGAAATACCACAAATCAAATGATCACCAAAACTGGGAACACCTCTAGGCACTAGATAGTCTCGGGCCCTATGTACCTCGTACCTCAGTATAAAATATTCATGTCACAATCCTTTCCCATGCATGATCCACTAGTAGGGAATATAACCATAACATAGTGGTCCCCAAACATCATACACATAGTTTAGTTATAGTTTTTGTGATCCAAAATTCTAAGTGAAACAGGGACAAAACCCATATGGATCACTAGCGTACTAGTACATATCCGCCCACCTAGGTACCCGAGCTTCCCCCTTTGTGCTCAAACAATTTCAGCATTATAAATACATATATTTGCATATAAAAACACCAATAATATTCACATACAAACAATATAGTAGGTATACACACTTTATACCACTTAAAACACACACAAAAACATTTTTATTTTCAATAAAACAACTTCTCAAAATCTCACATTATTTTGGACCCAAAACTCCTTGAAATCCCCACTTTTCACACCATGTGAACACTTATAAGTCACCAAAAAATAAATGTTATCCCAAATACCTTTTCAATTAAACCAAAAAAATATTTATATGGTATCCCCATATGAACCAAGAAATAATAGCTTTATAAAACCTCAATTTTCACACAAATATGACACTTAAATTCCATATGCTCCACAAACACCATTAAAAAAATTTCAGCAACAACCCAAGTATAAAAACACTCAAAATATTATTTTAATCCCTAATAAATTTCAATAAAATCAACTAAATAGTTATAGGGAATCCCCAAATGAACCAATAAAATATTTCTATGAAAAACCCCCCAATTTCACGTGAAATGGCATTTAAAATTCATTTACTTTAAAAAAACCACTAAAACCAATTTTTTCACCAATAATAAAATGAGATAAACATGAAAATATCATAAACACAGAAAGATAAGTCACAAGTATTTCATACACATGAAATCACCTGCCAAATTTGTTAAAACTTTGAATCCTTTGTGCGAAAATTCAATCGCACCACCGCCGCACCTCAAGGAAGGTAGATCAAGACTAAAATTAGAATATTGGACCAAGAAAACCCAAAGTTAAACTCTAGGTTTGAAACCCTACCCTCTGGTCATTTTGGACTTTAATAAAATTGGGAGAAACTTCATGGAAAGGGGGGGAACTAAGAGAGAGAGACGCTTACTTGAGGTTGTGTGAAGTTCCTCCAACAATTCCCCCTTAAAAATAAAGTTCTAATGAGGGTTTGAAGTGATTGGGAGGATTCCATGGCTGAAATGGTCGAATGGGGGAAGAAAGGGGTGAGTTATAATAAATCTCAAGAGGGAAAATAAGTCATTTTACTCATTTTTAATGAGATGGACATAGGCGCATGGTTTGTGTGAACAGTTTGGTAAACCATGCACCCTCTTTTCTCCCCAGGTATCATGTGTATCACTACCATGTTTCAAATGAACACAAACCATTAGAATAGAATTCCCTCGAATCACCTTCTCTTGGGAGTCCACTATTTGCACTGGCCGCTCAAAAACTGACAGGCCAGGCTCTATCTCCAGTTCTTCCCAACTCAGCACATGGGATGGATCCGGGTTGTATTTCTTCAAATGGGAGGCATGGAAGACACCATGGATAGATGTAAAATGAGAAGTTAAGGCCAACCTGTATGCCACCTTTCTAATATGCTTGGTGATCTAAAAAGGTATGACATACCGTGGTGTCAACTTCCCCTGCTTTCTCAATCGACGATGGGCCAAATGAGGGGCCACTTTCAAGAATACCCTGTCACCCATAGAAAACACTAGGTCTCGATGCCTCTGATAAGCATATGATTTATGGTGAATCTAAGATATTAATAATAATTTCCTGTTTAACTTGACCTTCTCAGACATCTCCTGCACCAGACTTAGCCCCAGTAGTGAGGTCTCACATACCTTATCCCAACACAGGGGGCACCGATAACGCTGAACATAGAGTGCCTAAAAAGGAGAAATTCTAATCGAGGATTGGTAACTGTAGTTATAAAAAAATACAACCAATACCAAATGGATATACCAAGAACCTCTAAAGTCCAGAACACATGCACAGAGCATATCCTCTAAAATCTAATTCTCCCACTCTTTCTGACCATCCATTTGAGGGTGGGATGTCATTCTCATCTTAATATAAGAACCCAAGGCATTATGAAGGCCTTACCAAAACTGAGAAGTTAAATAGGGGTCTCTATCTGAGACAACTACTGACGGAACACCATGGAGCCTTACCACCTCCTGAAGATACAAACGGCCTAACTCATGCACTTTAGTTATATCTCTGATCGGAATGAAGTGGTCTGATTTGGTCAGACGATCAATCACCACCCAAGTGGAATTCTTACCCCGAGTTGTGTGAGGAAAGCCAAAAATGAAGTCCATGGAAACCTCTTCCCACTTCCAGGTAGGAATGGGTACGACTGGAGCAAACCGAAGGGCCTTTGTTGCTCTGCTTTCACTTGCCGGAATGTGTAGCATCTCGACATGAAGTCCGCGATGTCTCATATCATACCAATAAACCAAAACTACCAAAAAACATCATAATACATCATGGTGGCACCCAGATAGATAGCCCACTAAGACTAGTGGCTATCCTCCATCACCACCCTTCACAGAGATAACGACACTACTGAACAGCCCTTGAAGCACAAGATGGCCTCAGGAGATGATGACCAATCAGAGGATGTCTCCCCACCATGAAGAAACTGCCTTGACCATTGAAAAATCTCATAACTAGGATGTTCCCTCTGAATCAACTCCAAGCGAGAAGGATTCAACTGGACACTCGCTAAGAACGCACCACCATTTTTCTCCCTAGTCTCCACATGCATCTGAGAAAAGAGTCCCATCAAAGTCCACTCATCACTGGACCTCCTCAAAGCCTGCACTGGAACTCTTCTTCTCAAGGCACCATCCACCAAGTTACCCTTTCCTGGGGTATAGACAAAGTCAAAGTCGAACCCCTACAAGTACTCAATCCAACGATGTTATCTCAGGTTGAGGTCCTTCTGTGAGAAGATATAGGCCAAGATTTTGTGATATGAGTAGACCACAAACTTCTCCCCAAAGAGGTAGTGACACCAATTCTTCAAATCATGAATCACCACTACCAATCCTATTTTTGGTTCAGGTAATTATTTTTGTTTGGTAGGAGTTGTAGAGATCCATACACCACCACGTGATCATCCTGCATAAGCATGCACCTAAGACCCGTACCCAAAGAATCACAATAGACTACATACCCCTTCCTGGCCTTAGAAAAAATCAGCATGGGGGAGGTATTCAATCACCACTTTATCTCCTCAAAGGATTCTTGACATTCTGGGCCCCATAAAAACTTCACCCCTTTTTGGGTGAGCGCAGTCATTTGCAAAGAAAACTGAGAGAAATCCTGAACAAATCGCCTTTAATAACCAGCCAGGCCAAGGAAACTCCTGATATAAAACATATTCTTTAGTTTCTCCCATGGCATGACCGCACTGATCTTCTTAGGGTCCACTGAAACCCCATTATATGAGATCACATTCCCCAACAATCTCAATTCCCTGATCCAAAAAGTGAATTTGGAAAACTTTTCATAAAGGTGATGCTCTCTCAAGGTTCCCAAAATGATCCGCAAGTGATTTTCGTGTTCCTCCTCAGAGCCAAAATATACTATAATGTCATCCAAGAACACCACAAATAATGAATAGAGATACTGGTGGAACACCCTATTCATGATTTCCATAAATACCACTAGAGAATTGGTCAATCCTAAAGGAATGACCAAATACTCAAAGTGGTCAAACCTGCTTCAGAAGGCTATCTTCGGGATATCTGCCTCTTTCACCCTGAGTTGATGTTATCCAGAACACAAGTCTATTTTTGAGAACCACTTTTCCCCATTCAAATGATCGAACAAATCATCTATTTTGGTCAAAGGGTATTTGTTCTTAATTATTACCTTATTCAACTTATGGTAGTCAATGCACAACTGGAGGGATCTGTCAGCCTTCTTCAAGAACAACATAGGATCAGCCCAAGGAGAGACGCTCCAAAGAATTATTCCTTTGGATTCTAAGTCATATAGCTATATATTTAATTCCCTCAGATCGATAGGTTCCTTACAATATGAGGGAAGAGATATTGGTTGTATTCCTGGTGCTAGATCAATCGAGAACTCCACATCCCGCTCCAGGGGAAAAACTGAAAATCATCTAGGATTACCTCTAGAAACTCATTCACTACATGAGGTAGTGAACCTTTAGGGTCAATACCATCATCCTCTAGTGTGAGTGAAGATAAATGGAAGATAATATTTCCCAACTTTAGGAGTGGAGGTCCTGTGCGACCCGACTAAGGATCCCATTCTCCATGAAAAACCTGATGACTCCCATCAGGTGTCGTGAAACTCACTCACCTCTTGTAGTAATCGATGTGTTCCTAGAAGTGTAATAGACAATCCATGCCAAGTATCACATCAAAAATATCCATATCTAAGACCAAGAGGTCCCACTCCATCTCAATCCTTGACACAAAGAGTGCACATGATGGGCAACTAAGACCCTACTCCTTCTTCTTTCCTAGCGGCGTCACCAACTCCATCACAAAAGACAACAACACGGTTGGAAAATTCAGCATGTCCAAAAAACAGGCAAAAATGAATGAAACAAAGGTACCAGTATCAAAAATCATAGCAGCTATAGAAGATTCGATCAAAATGGTACCTCGAACTGTCAATGGTCCCACCTTTGGTCCTACTAGTGCCTGATCCACCACATGGAGATGTCTGGTCTCTGAATAAGGAAGACCGCTAGTCTGTGGCTATGCCCTAAACTGGCTCTACCCAGAAGAGGACCCAGACCTTCCACCACGGCCACCAAAATAAGATCCCCCCATCCTCGACAGCACAGACTGTGCTGGCACTCCTCTTGAAGCTACTGATCCTTCCCCACTCTGAAGTGGACGTGCCACCCCACAAAAGTGATACAAGTGACCCATACCTCTACATTGTTAATAAGGATTCAGAGGTAGTGGTAATTCTGGTTGAATGTGCCCCAACCTCCTACACTATTGGCACACAACTGATCTCGCATCAAAAGTTGCAGATGAAAACTGCCTGGAAGAGTGGCCTGAACTACCACCTCCCTTCTTCACATGATCCTCCCACTTCCTTTTCTTCTCTAAAGGGCTGCCACTGACCACTACTGATGTAGTTCCAAAAAAATCATCCCTTCCTTTACGGTCAATCTCCACTATTCATGATCGGTCAACGACCTCATCATAGGTCCTTAGCTTAAACAAGAATACCTGGGAGTATATCTCAGGTCGCAAGCCTTTCTCAAACCTCTAGGCCTTCGTCTACTCATTAGAGATGATTTCAAGAGCATACCGAACCAAATTAGTGAAATGGTTGGCATAATCCATCATAGATAGATCCCCCTAAACAAGATCCATGAACTCTCGGGACCTGGCATATGCCAAGACCTCAGGTTAGTATTGTTCATTGAAGACAGCCTTGAAATCTCCCCAGTGTATCTGCCCATACTTCCCAGTCTGAAGTACCGATTCCCACCACCTGAGGCTAGGACCCTCCAACAGAAAGTAGGCACACTTCACCATGATCTCCTTGGGTGTATCTAGGAACTCAAACATGCAGTCAGTCTTCTCGAGCTATTCCTCTGCTTCCTGCGGTTCAAAGCTACCTCGGAATGTGGGAGGCTTGTTTTTTAGGAACTCCTAGGCCTTGTCCTTTCTAGGACCAATATCATCCTCTCTAAAAAGATCTGGAATAGGATAAATTCTCTATCCTATATCCTGGATATCCCATACCATGACCTTGATTAGCCTCTGATCAATTGGTGTGGGAGAACTCTCTCGGTATTCCTCATGTGGGAACATGGGAGCTTTCCAGGGAGGCATACTACTACAAAATGCAATGGTCACAAAAACAATATTCAATAACACAATTCTGGAAATTTTAATCAAATACATCAAACATAGATAATTCAAACACATTACAGTAATAAAAGAAACAACCACTCCACCCCTACCAGATGTCCACTTGTGGTCTGCAGCCCACATTTCTCACCTAAAAGTGAAGTCAATCAGACAATTCCAACATCCTCTGGTGATTCAAGGTCTTTCATGAGAGGTGTGGGCTAGAAACCCTACTCACAACCAAAACCCCGAGCCCCGATAGTTATAGCTCCTATCAATCCCGACTCATCCCAAAATAGTAATATAACCCAAAAACATTAACCTACCTCTGATACCATTTTTTCACGAACCGAATCTAGTCGCCACTAATACCGGAAAAAAATTCATCCCATGAAAAGTACCAAAGGGCATTCCCTATCCCCACAAACTAGAAGAAGCTCCCAGGTATCAATAAATTTGGTTTGGGAATGATTTAGCTAAGTATGAAAGCATAAAATATTAAAAACAATCATTGATATGAATCTAAAATTTTCATGCCAAACAAGCCTTAACAAAAACCAGATCTGAATACATGGTTTTAAATAAAGTAAAAGAGTTCCAAACTTAAATAAAAATGGAATCAAAACATCCACAAAGACTCCACATGACAGGGGGTCATCACCCTCGAGTTGTCTCCACAACAGTTCACCAAGAGGGGACTAACAACCCGAACCGCCTTCACCCAAGGCTTTGCCTTTACCTGTGTCAAACATAAATATGTCTTCTTACACCTAAGGGGTGTAATTATGGTGTGATCCTGTCACACCCGCTTTTTTTTAGTTATTTTATTTATTTTATTTCTCTTGGCGTCTGGTGATTTTGCTTAAGTGTGGGTGAGTCACAGTTTAAAATTTTAATGTTAGGATGAGTTGATGGTTTGGGTTAGTTCGCGAACACCGTACATTTAAGACGTGTTGTCCTCTTGGGTACCTTACGGTGTGCAAATACCACACGGTCATCCATTTTTAACGTTATGTGTGTAGATACATGTATTTGTATGTTTATATGTTTATATATGTATATATATGTGTATCTACGTTTGTATATGTTTATGTTTTAATGTTAGGTGTATATATATATATGTATGTGTATATATGTTTATAGGTGTATATATATACACACATATGTTTATAAATAAATATGTTTTAACGTTATATGATTATGTTTATATATGTTTATATATATGTTCATATATGTTTATATGTTTATATATGTATATATGTATCTATGTTTATATAAGTAGGTTTATATATGTTTATATATATTTATATATGTATATATGTTTATAATAACTATTATTATTATTATTATTATTAGAATAAAAATAAAAATAAAAGGAGGAAAGGGTTAGGGTTGCGCGCAGCCCCCCCCCCCCCTTCTTCCCCGCGCGAGCTGCCCTCCCCGTCCGGCCTCCTGGCCGCCTCCCCGACGCGTGCCGTTGTCGGCCTCTCGGTCGCCCAGGCCATGTGACCACGCTTCCGTCGACCTACCGCGCTGCACCCCCCCCCCCCCCCCCCGGTGCTGCCCCCAGACACCGCGTCGGCCCGCCTCCGGCTCCCCAGCTCCGACTCCCCGTTCGGCTCCCTATCCCGCTGCCCAGAAACCGTCGTCGCCGGCCCTATCCCGGCGCCGCCCCACCAGCCCTGTTCCGGTGCCTTCTCCTTCTCCTTGCACTGTGACTCCGCAACAATGGTGTGCAACAGATTCTCAGACATCCGGATCTCTCGGGCAGATTTTGTGCGGTGTGTTTCCCCTTTTCGAATCTTCCACCCGTGGGAAATTTCTTCTATTTTCTTACTCGGTTGGGTTTGATTTGTCAAGGTATGAATTCCCTTGATGTTGTTGATCGTCGCAACCACGATTTAGGTTTTTTTTCCATGTCTGGTTTGGTTTGGTTGAGGCCCGCGACTCGGGTTTAATGTAGTGACGTGTTTATATGTTCAAGGTTGTGTGGGCAGCTTGTCAGGACCGTTGGACCACGCTCCGACAACCGCGGGTGAGCACGACTATGTTTATCACTGATATTTGGGTAAGGATATATTTATATATTGTTATATATTCTTACACCAATTTAAATGTTAAATTGATTTTCGGATCCTTGAGGTCTTTATCTGGTCCAGAGTCGGCTTTACCTGAATTATTAATTTAGCAATGTCTTGCTATTTGCATTGCAGGATATATATACCTATGGTATATAGGTGTATGGTGTATATATGTATATATATATATATATGTATATATGCACATCAAAGACACGTGTGCACGACTGTGTGACATGTGAATATGGTTACTGCTAGAAGAGCATGCATTTTGGACATGGGTTAACTGAGGTAGGTGTTTTCAACCATTTCCCCTTTTTGATTCAAACCTTGAGCACTAGAATGTTTTCAATTAATTCTTTTATATCGTTGCATTTCTGTTGTGTTTATGAAAAGCATCTGACACAATTATATTGTTGTTTTAAATTTCTAAAAGTAGCTTTTGATGTTGGTTTATATGAAATGCATAAGTTCTTGGTAAAGTTAAATTGAGTGCTTTGTGATGTGTTTGGTTATAATTGACAGTGATTATGTTTTGGAAATGTAAGATTTGGTTTGGTGTGTTTGTTTGACAAAATTATGAACCAATAGGTTGTTTTAGAAAAGTTTTGGAAAAGGTGGTTGGTTCGAAAGATGCAATTTTCTTTTATAAAGTGTCGTGAATGAATTGGGTTTGGTTTCCATGCTAAGTGTTTTATGAAAATGATTTCTAAGGTGATTCTTCTAAAAACTGGATGTGCCGTTGGATGTTGGCACATCCATGGGAGCAATAGGTGCTCACATGGATGTGCCTCCAAATGAAAATGACACATAAAAACTATATTTTCTTAAAGATAGGTTTTTGATGGAATGGTTTGGTATTTCAAAGAGGGATGAAAAGAAGTTGGCCCGGTTGGCCTTTGGTGTGAGTTGAATGGTTGTTCGGTTTGAAGGCCCGTTTGGTATTGGGTTTTTAATGGGGTGTTTGTACTGACTTTTGGGAAAAGTTTGTGTTCCTGATTGGCAACTTAACTCATTTACGAAATGTTTTGAAACTGCACATGCTGTGAAGGCCCAGTTGGCACCTTGTTGAATGTGAAATAATTTCATATATACATATTTGTGGGTATCTATACAGGGGGACTTCCCTTCGAGGGTTGTCGTGTAGTGGTGTCCGTGTAAGGGGTTGGCAAGTGTGGTGAGATGAGTCATGTGTACGAGGGCCTCCTACTTGCACAGTATTATCGAAATCACCATGGGTTCCTGGGCGTCTTATAGATTATCGAGTGACGGTTGCTTGCTAGCCCTAATTAGACGGGTTTGTACCCCCTAGAGTCGTGGACAGGCCAGGAGGGATGTGCCACTGGTTGGATATTAGGGCGGCCAGTTGGTTATTGACTATGGAGTACCACGCCGGCAGGTAGTCTGAAACCGAGTACGTCCAGGGGTTTTCTAGGGATTTTTAGGATCACCCATGGTTATTTCTTATATCTGCTTGTTTACTTTTACTTGCACTTGGTTTACAAAATTTACTTATTACTTGTTATTCTTTTTCACAAATGTAATAAACATGGATATGAAATTCAGTTTTCAAGAAATGCATTGTTTGGGGAAAACGGGTTATGGCGGGTGTTGGTTTTTGAAATGGTAAATTAGGATCCTTTTTCCTTTAAAATATGAAAACCCTATTTTCTATCTTTGTATGTGCAAACTAGTGTTTTTGGGATTGTTTCTGGAAAGTGGTCTTGGTTGGATTATATGGTTTACTTTGGCATCCCTATTGAGAATTTTTAATGATCACCCCTATTTTTATCATTTCAGTTGCAGGTTTCCCTTATTCAAGTTTTCTTAGCTGAGTTTCTCATTTTGGGAGCAATGTTGGCCTTGGTTGGGAGGTGACCGAAGGGTCACATGGAGGTACGTTTGTTGTTTGGTTTTATTTCTTTCCACTGCTAGATTTTAGTTCTTTTGTTCTATTTATTCATATTTAATTATTTATCTTTTATGGGCCAAATCGTTCCCAATGTTTTAACTTTGATGCCCAGCGCTAGTTGCCATCTCGGGGGGATCGGGAACGCCCCTCGGGACTTGCCGTGAGCCAGCTCGGGTGACCGGTTCAGGTTTTCCCCGGGCTGGTTCGTGACGGAGGCTAATCCCAATAGGATACCACTCAAGGATTTCAAATAGTATGCAATACATGGTGAAAATCATTTAGTTTTAATAATTAAGGAAAAGCGGCGATAAATTCCAAGAAATGTAACTTTCAATTTTAAACAGTTTTAAAAATAAAACTATCAGAATGTTAACATATTTGAATAATACATGTTATATACTATAATTTACATCAAAATACACCTTAATACATGGTAAATACCACAAATCCAATGAGCACCAAAACCGAGAACACCCCTAGGCTCTAGATAGTCTTGGGCCCAATGTACCTCGTACCTCGGTGTAAAATATCCATGTCACAATCCTTTCATATACACTATCCACTAGTAGGGAACATAACCATAACTTAGTGGTCCCCAAAAATCATCCACATAGTTTATTTAGAGTTTTATTGATCCAAAATTCTAAGTGAAATAGGGAAAAAACTCATCTGGATCACTAGCGTACTAGTACATATCCATCCACCAAGGTATTCGGGCTTCCCCCTTTGTGCTCAAACAATTTCAGAATGATACATACATCTATTTGAATATAAAAACACCAATACTGGTAACATACAAACAATACAGTATCTATACACACTTTATACCACTTAAAACACACAACAAAACATTTTGATTTTCAATAAAACAACTTCTCAAAATCTCACATTATTTTGCACCCAAAACTCCTTGAAATACCCACTTTGCACACCATGTGAGCACTTATAAGTCACCAAAACTAAAATTTCAGCCCAAATAACTTTCCAATTAAACCAAAAAAATAGTTATAGGGAATCTCCATATGAACCAATAAATGATAGCTTTATAAAACCTTCATTTTCACACAAACATGACACTTAAATTCCATATGCTTCACAAACACCATTAAAACAAATTTTTGCAGAAAAAACCCAAGGATACAAACACTCAAAACATTATTTTCAGCCCTAATACATTTCAATAAAATAAACTAAGTATTTACAGGGAATCCCCAAATTAACTAATAAAAGATTTATATGAAAAACCCCCAATTTCACATGAAAATGGAATTTAAAATTCATTTTCTTTAAAAATACCACTAAAACCAATTTTTGCACCAATAATCAAATGATATAAACATGAAAATATCATAAACACAACAATCTAAGTCACAAGTATTTAATACACATGAAATCACCTACCAAATTTTTTAAAACTTTGAATCCTTTGTGCGAAAATTAAATTGCACCACCACCGCACCTCAAGGAAAGTAGATCAAGCCTAAAATCAGAATATTGGACCAAGAAAACCCAAAGTTAAACCCTATGTTTGAAACCCTAGCCTTTGTTCATTTGGTACTTTAATAAGATTGGGAGAAACTTCATGGAAAGGGGAGTAAATAAGAGGTAGAGACACTTACTTGAGGTTGTGTGAAGTTCCTCCACCAAATCCTCCTTCAAAATGAAGTTACAAGGATGGTTTGAAGTGCTTGGGTGGCTGACATGGCTGAAATGGTCGAATGGGGGAAGAAAATGGAGATTTAGGATAAATCCTGAGAGTAAAAAATAAGTCATTTTTCTCATTTTTAATGAGCTGGACATAGGCTCATGGTTTGTGTGCACGGTTTGGTAAACCGTGCACCTAAACTATACACCCTCCTTTCTCCCCTCAAAACATCTTCAAAAGCCTCTAAAATTTTTGGGGGCTTAAGGGGGGATTAGGGGGGGATTCTAGGATAAAAATATATGAAGTATAAGTACCTTTAATGAATAAATTGGGTGTGATAGGCATACATTTATCTCATTTTCATTCATAATAAACCCATCCAATTTCTCAATGTATACTCCCCCTTAAGAACTCCATTGAGGAACATATATTTGACATCCATTTGGTATAATTTTAACTACACCTTCACTGAAATAGAAAAGAAAATTCAAATAGTTTTCAACTGGGATATGGGAGTAAATTTATCATAAATATAAATTCGTTTGATCTATGATTTCCCCTTGCACACTATCCATTCTTTATTTTGAACCATTTTTCCATAGTCAATGAGTTTATTACTGAACACCCACTTTTTCTTGATAACATTTTTTTCTTCCAGCCTTGGAATAATTTCCCATGTCATATTTTTCTTATTCAGATCAAGCTTCTCGTGCATATATTTGATCCAATTATCATCCTTATCAACCTATCCTAATGATTTAGGCACTACTTGGGAAAATGAGGTTTTTTTAGAGTATTAATCCTTCGAGTTTTCACCAAAACTATCTGATCACCAATGACATTTTATTCATTGATTTTATCCATGCTTGTATTTCTTTCATTTGATAATACTTCTTCATTTTCCTCACCATAAATTTCTTATTTTGAGTCTACCTTAGCCACGTGTTCTCCCCCCTATGCTACTCAATTAAACATTAATTTCCTCTGATGTTTCATCATTATTTTAATTATTAACAATCTCCCCATTCTAATTAGTAAAAAATATCGATCAATTTTATATTATCTTCATAAAAACATCTCAAACCACACTTTTTAAGTCAGTATTTAATTGTCTCATTATCTAATATGATCACTTTTTTACTAACACAAATCAATTTTATCTTTCAAACACAATTACCATAAATTTTTATTGACCCTAAATCAAAAAATGGTTCAGCTACTTTTCTATACCTTTATAAAAATATGGCCATCTTTGAAATGATAACCCACTCATTAATACTTCTTAAAAATCACTTCATTTATTTCACACACGTCTAATAAACACTATGTATGTTTTAATTTAATACATCTAAAAATAGATCATTATTTAACATTGACTTTTTCTTCCACCCTTAGGAATCTCTGATTACCATCCATGTAATTCTTATAAATGGGAGTCATTGCCATTTTTAGAGAATACAATGGAGTAAAATTATCGTCCTCATTAGTTTCATCTCCCGAACAGTTATTATTCCAATTTTTTTCTTGGGAATCATCCCCCATCTATTTTATGTTTCCTGTAATTATCTAAGCAATAGTTTTCATATGCATGACTACTACTTTGTTTATTTCAATAAACATAGGTGAAAGTCTACAAGAGATAGAGGATGAGTTCCAAACAAAAAAATGCAATGATAACTGTTTGAAAGATGAGATGATGAGGATGATAATTGTCTATAACTTTCACCTTTGGATGAATTCATAGGATAACACCTACCATAGTGGGGTAATTATTTTCTTAAATTAAATTACCCATTTTCTTCAAATAATACTGAAATTCTTTGAAACAATAAAATGTTGAGTTTCCCTTATTATAATTATCTATAAATTTCACCTTTGATAATGAATATATTATGTGTATTTATTTATTTATTGTAAAAAAGTGAATATTTTATGAACCCAATAGGATATCTCTACTTTCTCTCAGATGATTAAAAGCTTCAATCCAAGGTATCTTATTTTCTCCTCATCCTCCTCACTCATTTATTGATTTTCTAGAGAGATCTATTTGTGTTTTTTATCATATTTCTTGATTTTTCATCACCATATCCCTATCAGTAGTGTTTTCATAGTAAAATCAGTATCCATAAAATTAATTTATTCATTTATATTTATGTTTGATTTATTACTTTTTAGTATTATTCATGTAATATTTTTTTCTTGTATAGGTGGATTATTTTGTTCAAGTTGGGATGATTTGTTCGAAGCTACTCATGCTCATGAGGAGTTGGAATTAATTCATATGACTGAGATAATGACAATAAAAAAATTCATCAAGAATGCATACAACCATCAGAAAAAGGTAAATTCCTTCTAATTATTTAATTAATTTTGTCATCATTTTATCTACTATTTATAAGTTAATTTACTTATCATTTTTATCTAATACTTATTTTTTTTTCAAAAAACTTTTAGGAAGTCATATTTTGCTTTCAACTATTTGAAACAAGAAAAAAAAGAGATAAAATGTTTCTTTCTACCAATGTTACCACATTTTCCATTTTTATTGTCTTTCTCTATCGAACTACCAACACTACATATTGATTCGATGTTGTTAGCTGAAAAACCTTTTCCATTTTTGAAATACAAAAGATTATAGGAAGCTCATGTTCCCATTATGGAAACTTTTTATGATATAATGGGAACATTAGATTCCTCTTCTTTTTTGGATTTCAACAACGAGAACGGTTTTTCGGCTAAGAACATCGATTAAATATGTAGTTTTGGCAATTTGATATATAAAAGCAATGTAAATCATGGTAACATTGACAGTTATGATTTTTTTGAGACTTTAGGACATGTAGGAATCAACCACATCTTAATATGACACACGGTATGAGCGATATGACTCCAATTGCATCTTTTTATTTAAAATTGACATTAATTTTAGTAAAAAGGAAAACTGACATACTCAAAAACTGAGAAAACGTATTCTGATTGTTTTGATACTTTAGGAAAAAAATCTATAAGTCAATTGGGATGTGTAGTAATCATCCTCACCTCAATTCAATGCATGGTGTGACTGCTATGACTCCAAGTGCATCTTTTTATTTAAAATTTACATCAATTTTAGTAAAAAAGAAAATTTACCAACTCAAAACTGAGAAAACACATTTGGATTGTTTCTTACTTTAAGAAAACGATCCCTAAGTCATTTTTGATGTGTATTAATTAGTCACACATCAATATGAAACATGATATGCCCGGTATGACTCAATGTGTCTGTTATCAGTTTAAAATCGACAGTTTAGTTCAAAAAAATCAATCACTGAAAAATGAGAAAATTCAATCAGATTTTATTGATAATTTAGTACATAGATTCATAATTCATTTTTTATGTGTAGGTTTTATTCTCATGTTAAACTGATACACGATGTGATTGGTATGAGTCAAAGTGTGTGTTTTGAGTTTAAAATGACATTTTAGTAAAAAAAACAAGTGACATGCTCAAAACTAATGAAACACGTTTTTATTATTTTGATACTTTATTAAAATGATCCATAAGTCATTTTATATATGTATGAATCATATGAACCTTAATATGATGAATGGTTTGACCAGTATGACTCCATGTGTGTCTTTTTATTTAAAATTGACATCAATTTTAGTAAAAAGGACAACTAACCTACTCAAAACTGAGAAAATTCATTTTTATTGTTTAGATACTTTATGAAAAATATACATAATTCATTTTTTATGTGTATTAATCATATACACCTCAATACAATACATGATGTTCCTGGTATGACTCAATGTGTCTGTTATCAGTTTAAAATTGACAATTTAGTTCAAAAAGTGTCACTCACTCAAAACCAATAAAACACACTCAGGTTTTCTTGATAATTTATAAACTTGGTTCAAAATTCTTTTTTGATGTGTAGAAATTTTTCTCACATCAAATCGATACACGATGTGATTGGTATGAGTCAAAATGCATGTTTCTAGTTTAAAATGGCATTTTAGTAAAAAAGACAAGTGACATACTCAAAAACTAAGTAAACGCATTCAGATTGTTTTAATACTTAATTAAAATGATCCATAATCCATTTTGGGATGTGTAGTAATTATCCTCGCCTCAATCTGATGTATGGTGTGACCGGTATAACTCTAAGTGCATCTTTTTATTTAAAATTGACATCAATTTTCGTAAAAAGGACAATTGACCTACTCAAAACCAATAAAACACGTTTATATTGTTTTGATACTTTAGGAAAATAATCCATAAGTCATTTGAGACATGTATAAATTATTCACACCTCAATCCAATGCACGATGTAATAGGTATGACTCCAAGTGTGTCTTTTTATTTAAAATTGACATCAATTTTAGTAAAATGGAAAACTAACCTACTTAAAACTGAGAAAAAACATTCTGATTGTTTTGATACTTTAGTAAAACAATCCATATGTCATTTGGAAAATTTAGGAATCATAATCACCTCAATCTGACACATAGTGTGACTGATATGACTCAAAGTGTCTCTTATCAATTTAAAAATGATATTTTAGTTTAAAAAGTATCACTCACTGAAAACTGAGCAAACACGCTCAGATTTTCTTGATAATTTAGGAAATCAATTAATAAATCATTTTTTATATATAGGAATCAGTCTCATGTCAAACCAACACACAATGTGATCGATATGAGTCAAAGTGTGTGTTTCCATTTTAAAATGACATTTTAGTAAAAAAGACAAGTGACATACTCAAAACCAAGAAAAACATTCAAAGACTTTTGATACTTTAAGACAATGATACATAAGTAATTTTAGATGTGTAGGGATTAGTCTCACCTCAATCTGACGCACGGTGTGACCGGTATGACTTTAAGTTCGTCTTTTCAATATATAAGTGTCATTTTAGTTTAAAACACACATCACATCACCAAAACCGAACAAATGAGCCAATATTTTTTATCATGGTTCTATATTCTATTACTTAATTAATTTTACTATCATTTTTATCTTATACTTATTTAGTTAATTTTTACAGAAATAATTCTTGAATACGAACAAGAAATGGTGTGATGTGCAAGAATCAACTGCAACTCAATCTGATACACAGTGTTCCTAATATAACTCAAAGTTTAGTTTAAAATTAACACTTTATGTTAATTTATTTCTTTATATTATTACTAACATAAGAATTGTTTTCTTATATAGGTGTGTTTTTTCTTAAGAAGTGGTTAAGATCAAAAGAAAAATAAATATTGTTTTTTTAATGTATGTAATAATTTGTACTTATGAGATTGTATAAACCAATGTTTGAAATGTCTATAATATAGTTTTTTTATTGTATTTGTTTTGTATATTTTATTTCATTTAAATTCTATATTTTCACTTGATTTTTCTGATTTCACGGTGTTTTTGGTGTTGCGGTGTGCTATTACAACACACTGCACTAGTTTTGTAGTGTGCTATTGTAGTACATTATAGCATACCCCTTTATCAATGCTTTTTTAACACTAATAAAAGACTAGGGATTTTAATCTTTCTTTGGTAGTCATCACTGATAAAGGAAATATTTAGCATTGTTAAAGGTCTATTTTGTAGTAGTGTCTCCTACCTCAATTAGGGAATCCACAATTCCCTACACAGGTGCATGGAGAGAATAGATATGATCATGACTCATAACTTGCAAGGGAGGAAATCAAGCTAATTACAGAGGGGATCACTAAACATTAAGAATGAGGTTCTCCTCATCCAAGTTCAAGAAAACAAGAAGACTCAAACAAGTGGGACATTCTAAAATTAAAATAACTAAATCCACATCATGTGGTGATTCCCTCAGGAACTCTTATTTAAGACTCAGTAAACTTCCCTTAATCCCCCCTTAAAATCAGTCATTTTAATTAACTTTAATTTCCTAATATTCAAACTCTATAAATTCATGGTTTTAAATATCCTTTATTGAAGGGAGTTTATTTACATAAAAAATATTAATTTTTAAAGCTTTTATGATTTAAAATTCCATTTGAAATTGTAAAATATGATTCTAGATGAAACCGGTAAGTATGAAAATTTCACCAAGGGAATGACTCTTATCCTAGGGAAATGACTCTAATATTGGGGAAATGACTCTTATAGAAATTGGAATCCAAAATGACTCTTATGGAAAACAAATGAATCCTATATAAAATCTAAAATGACTCTTACAAAAACCAATGACTCTTACAAAAATCCAAAATGAATCTTACGGAAAACCAATGACTCTTGTGAAAATCCAAAATGACTATTATGGAAAAATAATGACTCCTACACGAATATAAAATGAATTTTACGGAAACTATGTCACGAACCAAATATGGTTGCTATCAAAACTGGCACCAAACCAGGACCATGGAAATACTGGAAGAGCATTCCCTATCCCCATAGTCTATAACAAGTTCCTAGGTATCTTAAATATTGGTTTGGGAATGATTTACCCAAGTTTGGAATCATTTAACAACCAAAGAAAATCAATAAACTAAATCTGAAAATTACCAACCAAACAATCCTTAAATTAAAATTCATAACTTAATACATGGTTCTTAACATGAAACAAGGGGTACCAAACTAAAAAAGTAGCATAAAAACAACCCAAAGACCGCCACACAACAAGGATCCATCACCCACGAGTCGTCTCCACAACACCACACAACGAGAGAAACTAGAAACCTGAACCACCGTCTCCAAAACCCTTGACCTTAACTGTGTCAAACATAACCAAGTATACTTACACCCAAAGGTATAAGTATGGTGTGAGCCTAATCCCAATAGGATACCACCTAAAGATTCTATGTGACAAGCATTATAAGATAAAAATCTTGCAAGTGTTATAAACAAAGAATGGTAGCAATAATTTCTAAAGTTGCATCTTTTAAATGAAAATAGTTTTAAAAATGGGTAACTTTAAAGAATAGGTAAATTTAAATAAAACATTTAAGATACTGAATTTTCCATACAAATACACCACAATCCAAAGATAAATTCTAAATATTCAATGAGCACTCAATAGGGCAACACCCCTAGGCACTAGTTGGTTGTGAGCCCCATGTACCTCGCATCTGAGTGTGAAGGTAACCATAACAATATTCGTTCTCATGCACAATACACTAGTATTGGAATCACCCATAACCTAGTGGTCCCCAACAACATCATCATCATAATTTTTTTAGTGCTGTCAATGTCAGACTTGCTAAGTGAAATAGGGACAAAACCACTCCGGATCACTAGCATGCTAGTACAAGTCCGCCCACCTAGATACTCGGGTTTCCCTCTTTGTGCTCAAACAAGTTTCACATGCTACCAAATTCCATTTACACATAAAAATATAATTTCTGTTCATACACACTCAAAACATTAGCTAAACATTCTTTTCACCATTTGTATAAGTCAAACAAGCGCTTAGAATTTCCATAAAATAATTACACAAGTTATAACAAAACATTTCACATAAAATCCATTTAAAATCCATATCTTAACACAAAATTCATACCAATATTACACCAAACCAGAATTTTCAGCACTAAAACTTTTTTATAAATCCATTTCATGAATTATAAAACAACACCAATTGGTACAACATGGAATGCACAAGTAAAACACCCATTTTCACACAAAATTGGCACTTAAAAATCAGCCGCTTGAAAAATGCCACCAAAAATAGTTTCCTTCACTAAAAATAATGAAATAGGAACATAAAACAAATATAAATATATCAATATAACTTATTCTACAATGCTTACACATGGAATCACCTACCATATATGTCAAAACCCTCAAATCCTTGTGTGGAACTTCAATTGTACCACCGCCGTACCACAATGAAGTGAACACAAAAAAAACCACAAGATTAGACCAAGAAACTCTAAAATTGACCCTAGGTTCAAATCCCTACTTTTTGGACATTAGTAACTTCAAGAAATATGTAAGAAACCCTAATAAAATGGGATAAACCCTATGAAAATGGGAGGAGGAAGGAAGGAAACCCACTTACTTGAGAGATCTTGAAGAAATCACCCCAAATCCACCAAAGGTAAAATCTACAAGAAACTAAAAATGATAGGGAGGATAGAATGAGTCTTAGGAGGTCATGTGGGGACTAAAATGTGGGAAAGGGTGAAAATTGAATGATTTATGAATGAAACAAATTACCTTCTCAAATCGGGATGATTTGAGAAACCCTAAAAAATTTATCCCTGATTTACAATGTAAATGATCTCCAAGGATGGACACACAAACATGGGGGTGTGCCTAGGGATGTTGGATTCGATTGGGATGTGTAATCATCAAAAAACATTAAAAAATTAATGAGATGTTAAAAAATTAAAAAAAAAATAAAACATGAAATGGGCTTACGGGTTGGCCCGATGCCTAAATAAATCACCCAAATCCAAAATGATAATGAGTTCCTAAGGGCTCCAAATGGATATGGTGGTTTTAATAGGTCAGGGGAGTCTAATTAAGAAGTGGAATATGTGAAAAATGTTGAAAAATGATGGATTTATTAAAGAAACAAAATTTGTTTTTAAATCTGGAAATGGGCTCACGGTTTGGCCCAAATCTTGAAAAGTCACCCTTTCCTCCAAAAATGCATGGGAAACCCCCAAAATGAAGAAATAATGGAAATTAAATTAAAAATACCCTTAAAATAAGTCATGGATGTGACAATTCTTCCCATTATGAAAGAATTTCTTCCCTGAAAAGTCAACCTGAAGCTTGATTGGAAAACAGGAATGAGTACTCTTCCTCAACCCATGACTTCCGCTACCATGTCTCATGTGTATTATTACCATGCTGCCAAAAAAACTGAACCAGTGGAATCAACTTTACCTGAATCACCTTTTCTTGGGAATCAACTATTCGCACCAGCCACTCAAAAATAGACAAATCGAGATCTATCTCTAGTTCTTCCCAATTCAGCACATGGGACGGATCCGGGTTGTACTTTTTCAACCTAGAGATGTGGAAGATTTCATGAATAGAATTCAACTAAGAAGCCAAGTCCAACTTGTATGCCACCCAACCAATATGCTCAGTGATCTCAAAAGGATCGATGTACTGTGGCATCATCTTCCCTTGCTTTCCCAATCGACGATGGTCCATATGAGGGATCACTTTCAAGAATACCTTGTCACCCACAAAAAACTCTAGGTCTTGACGGCTCTAGTTAGCATAAGATTTATAGTAAATCTAAGCTATCAATAAATTATTCCTGATCAACGTGGTCTTCTTAGAAGTCTTCTACACAAGACTTGGCCCCAATAGTGAGGTCTCACCTACCTCAACCCAACACAGGTGGGACCGAAAAGGAAAACCATAGAGAACCTCAAAGGGATCCATTTAGATTAAGGATTGGTAACTGTTATTATAAGTGAACTCAACCAATCCCAAATGGCTATCCAAGGAACCTCTGGAGTCCAAAACACATGCACGGAGCATGTCCTCCAAAATCTAATTTGCTCTCTCTATATAACCATCTGTTTGAGGATGGTATGTCATGATCATTTTAATCTAAGACCCCAATGCCTTTTTAAGGCCTTCCCAAAACCAAGAAGTGAAACATGGGTCTCTATCCAATACAACTACAGATGGAACACCATGAAGCCTTACCACCTCCTGAAGATACAATCAGACCAACTCATCCACTTTAGTTGTATCCTTGATCAAAATGAAGTGGGAAGATTATTTTAGATGATCAATCACCACCCAAATGGAATTATTACCCTGAGTTATACGATTTAAGCCAACAATGAAGTCCATGGCGACCTCATCCCACTTATAGGTAGGAATGGGTAATGGCTGGAGTAAACTGAAGGGCCTTTGGTGCTCTGCTTTCACCTACTGACATGTACAGCATCTCAACATGAAGTTAGCTATGTATTGTCTCATACCTGGACACCAGAACTATCTCCTCACATTATAATACATCTTGGTGGAGCCTGGATGGACATCCCACTGAGACTGGTGGCTATCCTGCATCACCACCTTCCGCAGAGACGATGAAACTACTGAATGGCCCTTGAAGAACAAGATGCCCTTGGGAGACGATGACCAATCATAAGATGTCTCCCCACCATGAAGAAACATCCTTGACTGCTGACAAAGCTCATCACTAGACTGTTTTCACTAAATAAACTCCAAGAGAGAAGTATTCAACTAAATTCTCTCCAAGAACACGCCTCTACTTTGCTCCTTGGTCTCCACATGCATCTGAGAAAAGAGCCCCATCAGAGTCCACTCATCACTGGAATTACTCAAGGATTTCACTAGTACTTTTCTACTCAAATAATACACCACCACATTACCCTTTCTCTGGGTATAGACAATTTCAAATTCGAACCCCTTCAAGTACTTTATCCAACAGCACCACCTCAGATTGAGGTCCTTCTGTGAGAAGATGAAGGCCAAGCTTTTGTTATCAGAATAGACTATAAACTTCTCCCCAAAGAGGTAGTGACACCGTTTTTTCAAAGAATGAATAATAGCTATTATCTCCAATTTTTGGGTTGGGTAATTCTTTTCATGTGGTCGGAGTTGGTGGGATCCATAGGCCACCACATGGTTATCCTGCATAAGCATGCACCCAATACCCATACCTAAAGCGTCAAAATACACCACATAGCCCTTTCCAGATTCTGGAAAGATCAACATGGGGGGAAGCAGTTAACCACCTCTTCAACTCCTCATAGGATGCCTGACATTTTCGGATTCAAACAAACTTCACCCCTTTTTGGGTGAGCGTGGTTATGGGAGAAGCAAGTCGAGAGAAATCTCGAACAAACTGCCTATAGTAACCAGCCAGGCTACAGAAACTCTTAATATCAAACACGTTCTTCGGCTGATCCCATGAAATAATTGCAATGGTCTTCTCTGGATCCACCAAACCCCCTACTATGAGATCACATGCCCCAGAAAATTCACCTCCCTGATCCAGAAAGTGCACTTAGACAACTTTTCATAAAGGCGATGCTCTCGCAAGGTACCCAACATGGTCCACAAATGATTCTCATGCTCCTTCTTAGATCCATATTAAACTAGGATTCCATCCATGAATACCATGAAAAAAGAGTTGAGATACTGGTGGAACACCCTATTCATGAGTGACATAAATACTGCTAAAACATTGGTCAGTCCGAAGGGCATGACTAAGTACTCAAAGTGGTCATACCTGCTTCAGAAGGCTGTCTTCGAGATATCTGCCTCTTTCACCCTGAGTTGATGGTAACCCAAACTCAAGTATATTTTCGAGAACCACTTTTCCCCCTTCAACTGGTCAAACAAATCATCTATTCAGGGCAAAAGATATTTTTTCTTGATGGTTACTTTATTCAGCTTCCGGTAGTCAATACACAACCGGAGGGATCCGTTAACTTTCTTCGCAAACAGAACTGGAGCAGCCCAAGGAGAGATTCTCGGGAGAATAAATCCTTTGGATTAGAAATAATCCAGTTGTATATTTAATTATCTTAGCTCTGTGGGGGCCATATGATACTAGGGAAAACATATTAGTTGTGTTTCTGGCACCAAATCAATCGAGAACTCCACATCCTACTTCAAAGGTAATTCTGAAAAATCATCTGGGAATGCCTCCAGAAACTCATACACTACATGAAGTAGACCAAATTTAGGATAATGACCATCTTCCTATAGCATGAGTGACAATAACTAGAAGACAAGATTCCACAACTCTGGGAGTGGAGGTCTTGCGTGACCCGACTGAGAATCCCAATCCCCAAGGAAAACCTGACGACTCCCATTTGGTGCTGTGAAACTGACATGTTGCCTATAGCAATCGATGTGCACTTAAAAGTGTACTAGACAGTTCATTCCAAGTATCACGTTAAATATATCTATATCTAAGACCAAGAGGTTACACTATATCTCAACCCCTGACACGGAAAGCGTACATGATGGGCACCTAAGACCCTGATCCTTCTTTCCCAGCAGTGTCACCAACTCCATCGCAAAAGACAAAATCTCAGTTGGAAAATTCAGCATGTTCACAAAATGGGAATGGATGAATGAAACAGAGGCACTGGTATCAAAAAATAGAAGTATCTATAGAAGATTCAATCAAAATGGTACCTTGAACTGTCGATGGTCCTGCCTCTGATCCTGCTAGTGCCTGATCCACCACATGAAGATGCTTGGTCTCTACCTGAGAATAACCACTAGTCTGTGGTTGTGCCCTGAATTTTCTCTTCCCTGAAGATGATTCAGACCTGCCTCCATGGTTACCAAAACAAGATCCCCCCATCCTCGATGGCTCTGACTAAGCTGGAACTCCCCTGGAAGCCACTGATCCTACCCCACTTTGGAGCAGACATGCCATCCTACAAAAGCTCTACAAGTGTCCCATACCACCACACCGATAACAAGGATTAGAAGGAAAAGTACATATTGGTTAGATGTGCCCTGTCCTCCCACACTAGTGGCACATGATGGACCTCGCATTAGAAGCCACTAAAGAAAATTGCCTGGAAGGTTGGTTTGAGCTACCACCCCCCTTTTTTCCCTGCTCCTCCTGCTTCCTTTTCTTCTCAGAAGAGCTTCCACTACCCAGACCTGATATTTTCCCAGAAAAACCAGTCCTACCATTTCATTTGATATCCACCATACACTCCCGGTCAACCACCTCTACATAGGTTTTTAGCTTGAACAAGAAGACCTAGGAATAGATCTCTGATTGTAGACCCCTCTCGAACTTTTGGGCCTTAATTTTCTCATTGGAGACCATTTCCACAGTATACCATACCAAATCAAAAAAATGGTTGGCATACTCCATCACAAAAATATCCCCCCTAAAAAATATTCATAAACTCTCGAGATCGATCATATGCCAAAACATCAGGGCAGTATTGGTCGTTGAAGATAACCTTGAAGTCCTTCCAGCTCATCTTCTCATGCTTCCCATCTTGAAGCATTGATCCCCACCACCTGTGTCTGAGACCTTTTAATAGGAAAGAGGCATATTTCACCCTGATCTCCTTAGGTTTATCCATGAACTCAAACATGCGCTCGATCTTTTTGAGCCACTCCTAAGCTTCCTGGGGTTCTGTGCTACCTCGGAAAGTAGGAGGCTTGTCTATTAAATACTCACAGACTTTTTCCTTCTTAGGACTAGTCACATATTCTCTAAAATAAGCTAGAATATGATCTATTCCCTATCCTAGAGATTGGAAATACTAAACCACAACCTCTACTATCCTCTGATCAAGTGGTGAAGGAGAACTCTCTTTGACTTCCTCCCGTGGGTTCATGGTAGCTTTCCGGGGAGGCATGTTGATACAAAAGACAACAGTCACAAGATTAAAAATCAGTACAACAATTCTGAAAATTTCATCAATAACATAAAATATAAATAATCCAAACACATTACAACAATAAAATAAACAACTACTTTACTCCTACTTGATTTCCACATGCAGTCTACAGCCCACATGTCTCACCTGGACGTGAAGCCAAACAAACAATTACAACGTCCCATGGTGACTCGAGGTATATCACGAGAGGTGTGGGATAGGCACCCTACTTGTGACAAAAACTCCAAGACCTGACATTCCTATCTCATGTCTATCCCGATTCATCCCAAAATAATAATATAACCCAGAAACATTAACCTCCTCTAATACCATTTTGTCACGAACCGAATCTGGTCACCATCAAAACCAGCATTAAACTTGTCCCATGAAAAGACCCTAATGGATTCCCTTATCCCCATGGTCTGGAAAAAATTCCTGGGTATCTTAAATATTTGTTTGGGAACTATTTACCAGAGTTTAGAATCATTTAACAACCAAAGATAATCAATAAACTAAATCTGAAAATTACCAACCAAACAAGACTTATAAAAAATTTAGAACATAATAAAAGGTTTTTAACATGACACAAGGGGTAAAAAATTACAAAATTAGCAGAAAAACAACCCAAATATCACCACATGACAAGGGTACATCACTCATGAGTCGTCTCCACAACACCGCACAACGAGAGCAACTAGAAACCCGAACCACCATCTCAAAAAGCCTTGCTCTTACCTGTGTCAAGCATAAATAAGTCTACTTACACTAAAAGGTGTAAGTAGGGTGTGATCCTAATCCCAATAGGATACCACCCAACGATTCCATTTGACAATCATTATAAGATAAAAATCTTGCAAGTGTTATAAACAAAGAATGATAACAATAATTTCTAAAGGTTCATCTTTTAAATGAAAATAGTTTTCAAAGTGGTAACTTTAAAGAATAGGTACATTTAAATAAAACATTTAAGATACTTAATTTTCCATCCAAATGCACCATAATCCAAAGATAAATTTCAAATAGTCAATGGGAACTCAACACAGGAACACCCCTAGGCACTAGTTGGTTGTGAGCCTCATGTACCTCACGTCTCAGTGTAAAGGTAACCATAAAAATATCCATTCTCATGCACAATACACTAGTATTGGAATCATTCATAATATAGTGTTCCTTAACAATAACATCATCATAATTTTTTTAGTCTTGTCAATGTCAGACTTGCTAAGTGAAATAAGGATAAAACCACTTCGGATCACTAGCATGCTAGTACACGTACGCCCACCTAGATACACAGGTTTCCCTCTTTGTGCTCAAACAAGTTCCACATGATACCAAATTCCATTTAAACATAAAAATATAAGTTCTATTCATACACACTCAAAACATTAGCTAAAAATGCTTTTCACCATTTGTATAACTCAAACAAACACTTATAATTTCCATAAAATAATTACATGAGTTATGAAAAAACTTTTCACATAAAATTCATTTAAAACCCCTCTATTAACACAAAATGCATACCAATATTACACCAAACCAGAATTTTCAGAAATAAAACTTTTTTATAAATCCATTATATGAATTATAAAATAACACCAATTGGTACAACATGGAATGCACAAGTACAACACCCATTTTCACACGAAATTGGCACTTAAAAATCAACCGCTTGACAAATGCTACCAAAAATTGTTTCTGCACTAAAAATAATGAAATAGGAACATAAAAGAAATATAAATCTATCAAAATAACTTATTCTACAATTATTAAACATGGAATCACCTACCATATATGTCAAAACCCTCAAATCCTTGTGCGGAACTTCAACCGCACCACACCAAAAGGGAGTGAACACAAAACTAAAACCAAGAAATTGGACTAGGAAACTCAAAAACAGACCCTAGGTTTGAATCCCTACTTTCTAGACATTATTAACTTCAATAAAAATGGAAGAAAACCTAAGAAAATGGGAGAAACCCTATGCAAATGGGAGGAGGAAGGAAACCCACTTACTTGAGATATCTTGAAGAAATCACCCCAAATCCACCAAAGGTAAAATCTCTAAGTAACTAAAACTGATAGGGAGGCTATAATGAGGCTTAGGAGGTCAAGTGGGGACTAAAATGGGGGGAAATAGTGAAAATTGAATAATATATGGATGAAACAAATTACCTTCTCAAATCGTGATGATTTGAGAAACCCTAAGAAATTTTCCCCGGATCTGCAATGTAAATGAGCTCCAAAGAGAGAGACACGAACATGGGGGTGTGCCTAGGGCTGTTGGATTCGAGTGGGAGGTGGAATCACCAAAAAAATTGAAAAATGAATGAGATATTAAAGAATTTAAAAAAACATGGAAGGGGCTTATGGGTTGGCCCAATTCCTAAATAAATCACCCAAATCCAAAATGATAATGAGTTCCTAAGGGGTCAAAATGGCTATGGTGGTTTGAATAGATCAGGGGAGTCTAATTGGGAAGTGGAATGGGTGAAAAAAATTTAAAAAAAATGATTTATTAATGAAACAAAATTTGTTTTTAAATCTAGAAATTGGATCACGGTTTGGCCCAAATATTGAAAACTCACCCTTTCCTCAAAAAATGCATGGGAATCCCCCACAATGAAGAAACAATGGAAATTAAATGAAAAATACCTTTAAAATAATTTATCTATGTGAAAAATCATGACTCTTAAAAAATCATAAATAACTCTTACAGAATCACAAATGACTCTTACGAAAACTAATTAATCTTATGAAAATTAAATGACTTTTTTGGAAACCAAAAGACTCTTATGAAATGGAATTTAAAAAAAGAAAAGTATATTACTATGTAAGGAATGACTATTATGAAATGAAAATTTCACTTATAGTTTTATAATTTCTCAAACTTCTCAATCATATGGTTCATTTACAGACTTAGAAAAAAATTAACTAAAACTCAAAAAAAATGTAGATTTTATTTAAAAAACTATTGATTAATTCCAAAATTCCATAATCACTTCTAAAATTGCAGGATAACTTTAAAACTAAATTTTAAAACACAACCTTTCTCAAACATCTAAATCACTAGAAACATCCTCAGACTTCCCTATGCTTAAGAAAAGACAAAGGAAAAGGCTTGAGAATACCCAATCCCTTACATTTGATGTTCCTTGTATATAAATATCTAAATTCATGATGTTGTTTGATGTTTATTGTATATGAATACCTGAATTGTTGATATTGTTTTGGGAAACTAATATTTGAATTTTCATTTTCTTTACTATATTATATTGTGGTGGTTAGTAATGCGAAACGGGCGGGCCGGGGCGGGGTGGGCCAAGCCCGCACGGGTTTGAGCCCGCGCGAGTTTGTCCGCAAAAGCCCGCATATAATGCGAACA
This sequence comes from Viscum album, assembly GCA_963277665.1. NCBI lineage: Eukaryota > Viridiplantae > Streptophyta > Magnoliopsida > Santalales > Viscaceae > Viscum > Viscum album. The sequence continues at coordinate 1,793,154,099 of OY728146.1, forward strand.
AAAATTTTCAAGCCCGCCCCACCCCGCATAAACCCGCGGGTTGCCCGCGGGTTGCCCGCGGGCTTACCCACCTTTACAAAAAAAATACTATTTATAATCATTTAAATACTGTATTTTTATCATTCTTAAAGGTATTTGTGGGGAGAATTATGAATTAACAATAACTAGAGTTTTAAAGAATGTGATGGAACATTTTTTGTAGGTTAATGGTGGAATGCGGTAACGCTGATGTGGCGGTGAAAAATTGCGATAGAAAGTATGTGAGTGATCGGTGATGGGTGATGAATGATAATGTTGATTGTGTGGTGATGTGAACAACTAAACCTGTGAATGAATGAAGTCTCTCCAGGTAACAATCAGTTTCAGAAGAAGCAATTAATGTTTTCATGAGGTTCTATCCAATTCTCTTAATAACAAAATAAAATTAAATAATAACAAAATTAAATCAACCTAAAAAATATTATGATTATAATAACTCTTATAGAATTGAAACCATGCGCAGGGGTGATGAGTTCCATTTTTTGAGTGATGGGTTGATACATCATGTGAATATGGTTAATAATTACTATATAAATAATATAATATAATATTAAAACAATAAATATAGGCCTATTTAAAATTCACATGTGAATAAATGGTGAATTAATATGACCATTATGGTGATAAATCATATGTCACCATTTAACCATGATTTTTTATTAAAAAAACTAAAATGTTAAAGAAACATATATTCTAAAAATAATATATATTTTTTTAAATCAGGCTCGTGGGCCAGCCCGCACCCGCGCAGGCTCAACCCGCATTGGCCCGCGCCCGTGCGGGCTAAACCCGCATTGGCCCGCACTCTAAACGGTAAAAAAATTTAGGCCCGCCCCGCCCCATATCCGCCCCATACCCGCAAAGCCCGTGGGCCGCGAGCCCACTTTGCATCGCTAGTGGTGGTTTAAACCATCGCTATTTTTCCTACCGAAATCAATATAAAAAACTATATAAAATATATAAAAATCACTATGAAATATTTATTTCATGATTTTTTTTAAAAATAAATATAAATATTTAAAAATCATTATTAGATGTTTGTCTATGCCACGTTTCATGGTGGTTTAAATTATTTCTCACCCACACCCCCATGGAACAAAAAAACACATTGGAATAGAGTTCCTAATCATCTGTGTCTTAGTTGGTATACCTTGCTATATTAGACACAAAATTTTACTAACATTTTTTCCCTACCAATCTCATGCCAACTCTCATCCATAGCTTTGACACCACTTTATCATGACCTTCTCACACTAGGAACCACTTCTAGGCCAACAATGAAGATGAGAGTGACCCTCGAGGCCTGCCTCCAATAGGCTTCAGGTTAGAGACTAGAACTGAGGGTATAAAACATGAAAATGGGAGGCATTCCATTATGAAACTCAAGAAAAAATAAGAACCCACTAAACAACACCATAATATAAAATAAACCTAATATCCCATAGTATACTACAATGCATGGAAATTTTATATGAATATTAGTCTTTAAAATAAAGTAGAAAAATAAAATCCTAAACAGCAACTACAATAGCAACCCCAAGATACAAGCTAGTACTATCCATCTTAGTCACCAATGCTCTCCTAGAAATATGTAAAAAAAATATATATATATATATAGGGGTGATAATACATGTATACTCAGTAGAATCCTCCTCAGAACCTCTCATGAAAATGTGGAAGAAGCAAGTTCATTATTCAATGAAAAAACAACAAAACCAATAGGCACCTATTCATTCAACTATTACCTAGTCTCATAAAGATCCACTCCCCAAATATCTCATCCAAGTATAATAAAATAATATCAAAGAATATAGAAAAAATGGCTCCCTATAACACTTCCTCACTAGTTTGTTGCTCTCGCACCCCAACATCAAACATCCTAGAACTCTCATCCCTTTCACATCATCATGACGACATCCACATATTTTCATCTCTTATATACACATTAAACCAAATAACCACATATCCACGAACACGTGGAACATATCAAAACCTCGACCACACATCACTTTTCTATCATAGTAGGGTATCGTGGACATAAAGGACACTAATATCATGCCCTCATCCTACCATGCATGACCCCCGCTATATACCACATCATTATCCCATCACGCTTCACACCAATATCACTTTTGAAGATTTTCTATCACAACACATGAATAAAAACATTTGAAAGAGAGTGTGGAGAAGAGGGAGTATTCAGTCATTCATTTCTTCACCAACCTGGATGTTGGGGAAAACACTCGGAACCCAAAACCTTTAGGCATTGGTAAGGTGATCCAAATTGGGTGGGGTGCATATGAAGTAATAAGAAAATCAATTATAACAACAACACAAGATCCTGGACCTAAGGGTTTCTTACCAAGGTAATACTATGATAGCCCATAACCATAACTGCGTCATCACCACTATTATGAGACATCAGCTAAAATTTCTACCACATCACCAACACATAAAAATTTCCACAATGACAACCATAAATTTATATTAAATCATTTAATCAAAAAATTATAGATTTACCATTTACCAAACATATTGTGTTAATTATCTGATTCAATTTCCATATTTAATGACAAACCATTCATATGCCAACTCCCAAATTATTTAATCCTTTTACCCATGCTTCTCCTTTATAAATAATTTTATAAATAGTCACTACTCATTTAATTACATCCCACTACCTAAATTTTATTTAGTTATTCCTATCATATTTTAATTCATTTCAAACCACTAGGATTCAACTAACACAACTTGTAACATCTCAATATGACTCACTACATGGACAGTAACCATACCTATTCTTCACATGACCTCAGGTGCACCTCCACTAATTTTAGAGGTTTCAAAACATAAATGTGGGTATACTGAGGTATTGTGGAGAGGCTATAACCCATTTATCAGAGTGAGAAATCAAAAAAAAAACATCATAAATATTAGAGTATACAAAAAATAAAAATAAACTAAATGGAAAATCAATAAATATAAATACAAAAGATAATAAATGTAATTCCACAAAGGCCTGAACCGTCAAGTCATACAACAGTCAATCACCCACTAGGTCGGTCACATAATACATACCATTACAAATGAAATAAAAGTAATTGGCTCCCCGATGACCCCGATTCATACTATATCCTGATCTCTGATCTCATATAATCTGTCCCACTCGATCATGTTATATTGGGCCTCAACCTAACCTGTGCATGTAATAACCATGTGAGAGTTTCTTGGGTAACCAAGTGAAATGTTAGTCTGAGTAAGGTGTGAGTATAGGATTCGGTAGGGAACCACCGACACAGTCATATACTATATGGCATGTGTAGTGATATGTGCACGTGACAAGCACAAAATAAATAAATAACTGATGAACAATAAATAAAACAACCAATAATTTCAGCTTTAGCCCAATGCCAGAATTTCTCTAAGCACGTCATGAAATCATTCCAGCCATAGTATCACAAACCTCAATTTATGGGAGTTTTTTCATCAAGGGAATATGCCAAAAGGTATCACATACCACCCCTATGGGAGTTTCATCATCTGTTCATAGGTCCAAGTATCATGTACCTCCCTTATGAGAGTGATCACATATGATAATAATCCCCAAATACCACATACCTCTCCTATGGGAGTAATCTCATTTGTGCATAAGACCCAAATATCATGGACTCAGAGGCAAGATCACCTCGGTATACCAGACCAGCCATGCCTCATAAATAGGATACCCTCACTGAAAGGGACCTATTGGGCTAACATGTGATGGTCCCCAACATCCCAGCTCCAAATCCATGGTATCCCAACCCGTAGTATCACATACCTCCCAACTAGGGGAGTTTTCCTTTCACTTGCCAAAATTCACAAGGTGTATACCAAAACATATTACAGGACCCCCCCCATGGGTTTCCACCACTTAAATCCATCCAAGACTGCTCTTATGAGTGTCTACCAAATAGGGCCTAGGTACACTAGGAACCCTAGGGACCCAAGGTTGAAATCCCGCATCCTAGGTATTCTCACGTGGCTCAATGGCCAAATCTCAGGAAGAACTTATGGGCATCATCAACAATACCATCACGTTTTTTCAAGCCATAGGCTGGGTCCCGAGAAACATGTCTGGGCACCTCAAGCTACATCAAGAATAAACAAGAGAAGCATAAGTAAAGGGTAAGGGTTAATAGAATGTACATACCCCTCACCTTTATCCATAGTCCCTCAGCTCACATCGTCAGTATGAGTTCTAAGGTGACACCTGGTACCATCTCTACCCAAGCCAAATGCTCCCACCCAAGGTTGGCTAGTCATCGAGGCACCCACTAGGGTCCCCTAGGTCACATCATAATATAGGTACCCTCACATGGATCCTCAGTCACAGTCCAAGTATCAGGTCAATAGTCAATTCCCAAGGAACACTATGTCCCTCATCATCGCCATCAAGATAGTGCAGTCTCATTGGATACGCAAGGTATCTCACACTAGTGATAGTCAAGAGATGGCACACAACCCATCTTGATCGTCAGAGTCTTCCAAGGTCGGTAAGCTCACCCAACCCATTGCCCAAAGCCTATATTTTATCCTCTCGGGCTAAGCACATCTCAATTCAAGGCCTCAACCATTGGTGACTGAGGAAAACCAGCCAGTACCAAGGTCTATCGATGCCTTGGCACTTTATGCATCGTGATCGAGGCCTACCATTTTAATTAATTAAAATATATAATTAATTAAAAAATTAAATTGATATATTTAAATCAGGAAATTAGTTTAATTAAACACATCAATCACCTCAGTGGAAAGGCCTCATGCTATAGGCATAAATCACGTATATAAATACCACAAGGAAAGTATGCAGACCACCTATCTCATTTCATGGATTTTATAGTCATTTCCCAAAAGTCGATAGCCACTGCCAAGGCCTTTCCAGCCTCGTCCAAGCTCGTCCAACCATTTGAGCATTCAACTCCCACCCAAAATCATTAAAAAATTAATCATAATCAATTTATAATTAATTTCAACAATTTACAATTAAATTCCAAATTTAATTTAATTTGGAATAAACATTGAAATATCACCAGATGACCACGTCACATCAGAACCACAATCAAACGCACGCCATCGACCCCTAGTGTGCCTTGAGCCTTAGCTTGAGAAAAATCCCTAATGCACGTCATCAATTCCATAAAATTTTCATTTAAAATTAAAGAAAAACCTTGATAAATTAGGCACCATGACATATCTTTGCTAAAATGATTAATGGTCATACCTAGACAGCCACTTGAGACATCCTCATTCTAGGTAGAACAAAATACCCATCTTGATCAATCGATTCCACCAAGATCTGGTGGAATCATAACCAAAAATCTAAATCCATAAATCAAAAATTAAAACGAGTAGCAAAGGAGGAAGGCAGAGACCAAAAAACATGGAGACTCGCCTTTGATCACTTAAAACACCCATTAAAACACCCCTCTTGAAGGGAATGAAGGAGAAGAGGAAAGGGAGGAGGCGGCTAGGCGCGCACGAGGGAGAGGAGAAGATACATGGGGGTTGAGGATTAAAAGACTGGAGAAGAAAAATAGTCATTTCCAACATTTTAAAGAGGTGCACAGTTTGGCCACAAGGTTAGCCAAACCATGCGTCAACCGTGAGTCATGTACTACCCAATGTCAACTACCCCGCACGATTATAGTGCATGGTTACACAGACTGTGCGCCAACCATGTGGCATGTTTTCACATTATTTCATATACTTGCATGGTCTGTTAGGGTCTGACACATGGTTTCACAAATCATGAGCCTATATATCTTAGGTTTCATGGTTAGGGTGCATGGTTAGCACTAACCATGCGCCCTGGACTGTAAATCCTAAAACACAAACTCTGAGCCCCGAACCCCCATGGAACTTCTGAGACCTCCTTAAGAACTCTTCCCAAATCCAAAATTGGGTCATTTGAGGGGTTCCGACCCTCGGAATTCCATTATGATGCTTAGATCAAAAACCATCCAATCCATTATTTTGAAGATTCAAACTTTCCTTGATTTTCATAGACCCATACGGACATGGGATCTTACACAACCCCACAACACCCATCATCCACCACAATAACTTTCATGCAAACTCTTGCCAATAACCATTATAGTTTCTTATAAAACCAGCCCCTTTCCACACACCAATTCCACCACCGTCACCACATTAATTCTCATCCAATACCTCTCACACAAAGCAGTACCACACAACCAATCACAACAAATCGCAATAAAAACTCAACAACAAAACACATAAAGTGATCATCCTTTTTCATTCCTTTTATGCATATTAGTTACGAGTTGCATGAGCATCAATCACAATTTCTAGATTAACCAAACAACCCATTCATTACCAACTGTTAGTTATTAACCTTTTATGAAAGGTGTTACAACATTTAATCACAGCATCAACAACTACAAACAAAACACACAGTGGCAATATCGAAGGCCAATAAACACATGAAATAACAAGAAGCCTATACGGCTCATGTGAAACTCTTTCCCCTTTTCTATTTAGTATTTTGGTTTTTATCTTTTCTTAAGTTAGTTCGCATCATTTAATCAAATGAAAATAGAAGTACAATAATTCTAACATGTACACAAAATTAAAAGAGAGTTCTTGAATCTCTTGTCTCAACTGTTGCTTCCACGATCCGCTGCACAGGTACATGGAGAGAAGAGATGTGATCACGACCTAGAACTTGTGAGGGAGGAACTCGAGTCCATTGCAGAGGGGCTCACTGGACTTGAAAGGAAAGCTTCTTATCGTCCAGGTTCGAGAAAACAAGAAGACTTGAACAAGAGGGGCTTTCTAAACTTAAAATAACAAAAGCCACATCGTGTGGTGATTCTCTCAAGCACTCTTCTTTACGACTTAGTAGACTTCCTTTAATCCCCGCTTAAAATCAAGCATTTTATTTTTTTTATTTTCCTAACATTCAAACTCTCCAAAATCATGGTTTTAAATCTCCCCAAGCGAAGGGAATTTATTTACATAACAAAATATCGATTTTTAAAGGTTTTATGATTTGAAATTCCATTTTAAATTATAAAATATGATTCTAAGTGAAATTGGGAAGCAGGAAAAATTCACTAAGGAAACGACTCTTACGTTGAGGAAATGATTCTTACAGAAATCAGAATCCAAAATGACTCTTATGGAAACCAATGACTCGTATGGAAAATCCAAAATAGCTCTTACAGAAGTCTAAAATGGCGCTTATGGAAATGAAAGACTCTTACAGAAATATAAAATGACTCTTACGGAAAACCAATGACTCCTGTGAAAATCCAAAATGTCTGTTATGGAAAACTAATGACTCATAGGAAACCAAAATGACTTTTATGGAAACCGTGACTCTTACAAAATCACAGATGACTCTTATGGAATCATAAACAACTCTTACAAAAACCAATGACTCTTATGAAAATTCAAAATGACTTTTACAGAAACCAAAAGACTTATGAAATGGAATTTAGTAAATGAAAAGTCTCTTACCATGTAATGAATGGTTCTTACCAAACACAAACGACTCTTAAAGTTTGAGAATTTGAGAAGCTCCTCAACCATATGGATCATTTTTAGATTTGGCCAAATTTTCAACTAAAACTCAAAAAAAATGTAGAGTTTATTTCAAAAATACTAATTACTTCCAGGATCACATTATCACTTCTGAAATCACGGATCACTTTAAAACTACATTTTAAAACAACACAATCCTTCTCCAACATCTAAATCACTAGAAACATCCTCAAACTTCCCAACACCCAAGAAAAGACGAAGGAAAGAGCTCGGGAATACTCGGACCCTTACATTTGATGTCTATTATATACGAATATCTAAATTCATGATGTTGTTTGATGCATGTTGTATATGAATATAGTTGAATTGTTGATGTTGTTTTGAGGTGGTGATATTTGAATTGCAGTTTTTTTTTATTGTGGTCTATTGTGATGGTTTAAACCAACGTTATTTTTTCTACCAAAACCCATATGAAAAACCACCGCAAAAACATTAGTTTGGCAACAATTTTTAAAAAACATCATGCATCTTTAAAAACCATCGTTAAATTAGGAAACAATTAAACCCTGTGGCCCTAAAACCCCTGTATGTTGATTTGAGTATACTTGGATTCCTGTGAACGACGATCCGCGTTCTTCTTTTTGATTGCGATCAACCTGTCACAGACGCACCACGGGAAGCTGAGATAGTGATCCCCATCGAAGTCCTCATTGTAGGCACCATAATAACTCGGATGATACGTGACATGATACCAAGCCGAAGCTCTGGCATACATCTCCTCCACTGAATCTTCCCCATTTCCCTGCTCTTTGAACCAGCTCCTAGCTTCCTTCCTCAAAGATCGAACGGCCTTGCTGATGGCTTCGGCGTCTCCTCTCCTACCGAAGGATCTCGACATCTTCATAGCTCCGCCGCTGAGTATTTCCGCCTCTGTTTTGATGCCGTAGTAAGCCATCAAGTTCCCCAGCTTATAGTCATAATTCGTTTTGTGATAGAACGCATCCTCGAGGCAATCTTCATAGCCATCGAACTCCATGTCAGGGTCGTAGGAACGGGCGGCCGTCTCCCTGGTGAAGCATTTTGGAAGGCTGGTGTCCGGCGCAAGATCCCTCACTTCTCGGAAAAGCCTTCCGATCACGTTCGGTGATTCGTAGGAGGGCCTGCCCGGCTTCTCCATGAAGTCGGGGAACTCCTTCACGTGTAGATGAGGGGGGATTACGGCTGGTACACCAGTTTTTGGGAAGTCCACTGCAACTGAAAATTGCTTTGCAAGTTCAAGGCATGACTTGGACATTGCTTTTTGAGGCTCCCTGTCGGCAAATGCGGCATGAGCAGTTGAAATGATTCCCAAGCTGTCGTTGACCATGTAGTCAGTAAAATACTCTTGTACTTCCTGCAAAACAGAAAAAAGATAGAAAGCCAACGCGAAGTTCATCAGAAGCAGCACTTGTGTATCTTAAAACACCCCCAGAAGGTACTCCCGTAAAAGATCACTTTGACAATTTCAATCCAATTACTCTGAATTTATGGAGTGTTCCTTGATAGCTTCCTATGAAAACTTCATATATACAAGGTTGCATGTAGGAGGCAATATTTTTTCAGGGATGCGAAGGATGTAATTTGGTCGGAGAAGTTGAAAAACAAGTCTCTTGTAATGACCCACCAATTCTCATTGGGTTGAGAGTATAACGAGTCATTACTAGGTCTTAAGCAACATGCTCAAGACGTCAAACGCTGACAATAAATGGCGAAGAGTTTCAAATACAAGTGGGGGATGATTTACCCTTTAGAAAATAAACCAATAAACCTACCAACCATAACCAAACATTCACTATCTGATGCATGAACAAATGAAAGACAACTCAACAACTTCATGCACTCAAAACCACATCAAAGTAAGCAACAGAAGGATAACCAAGTATCATAGTACACAGCGGATAAACTACACAAGACTCTCCAAAGACCTCAAGACTCCATGCTCCACATGCTCCAGGCTCCAAAATCTCCGAACAACCTAACATCATGAGGTAGTGCTAAACACGTGTGAAACATTACCTTTGCCCCTATCCTGGAAGATAGCATCTGCAAAAGCACCAAAGTGCCAAAGCAGAGATGAGTATAAAACTCAGTAGGTTTTCCCCAATGACTTCCCTACTCACGCCACTAGGATAGAAGAGTTAACAACAATTATATAAAACAATTTATATAAAACAATTTCTCAAAAGCAGTTTACAAGTTTCCAAAACCATTCATTACCAAAACCATACAAATGCAATTGAAATCAATTTTTCCAGCAAGATATTTTTTCAGAAAAATAAACAATCTTTACAACCATTTCCCAATATCCCTATAACGACATACCCAACCATTACTCAAACGCATGCGACCAACCATGCATGCTACGTTATGACAGTTTCATACTCATGAACGGTTTCTCGTCGATCTACCAAGTCGTCACAAGATAATTGTTTCTCATGTGCCATTAATCATTTGGCACCGAACACAAGATCATATTTCAACCAAACCCTGTATATGCAATTCCCATGTGCTATTAAACCTTTGGCACCGAGCACAAAGTCATATTTCAACCAAGCCCCGTATATGCAATATGAACACAAAACACATATGCCCAACGATCAAGCCAAAATAAACCTTTCAATAAAAACACATTTTTATTGAAAACTATTTCCGTCAAAACCATTTCAATGTCAAACCATTTCAATAAAACTCCATTTTTATTGAAAACCATTTCTATTGAAAATCCATAAAACCCCTTTTTCATCAACCATTTAGCAATTCCAGAAAATCCATAATTTAAAATCATCTTTTTAAATTAAACCCCCTTTTGCACAACTATTCACCAAGATCACACAATTTCACAAAAACCATAAATTATCACAAATGAATATTTTTTCATGCATTTCACAATCAATAAACCGATTTGAATCTAAGTCAATCAATTCTAACAAGAGGAGTCGAGAGAGAAGCCACCTACCTCGAAGGTTTTGACGAAACTTTAACAACAGACGAAGAACGCACAAGGAAGCGGGTCGATTCTCCAAGAGCGGCCTTAGATCTCTTATCCTAGTAAGATCACGACTCAACATTGAATTATGTGACATCCAAAAACGTAGATCTACCCACTATAGGTTCAGATCTGAGAAAGAATGGAGATCGGAGAAGTAGATCTAAGCAGATCTAAGAAAACATGACAAATCCATAAAGAATGGTGACATACCTCAAGAATCGAACTCGAAATCACCAAGGGAAGGCTCCAGAATGGCTTCAACTCGTGTGGGGAGGGTTCTCCAGCCTTTTAGGGAGAGTAATCTCGAATTAGGGGCGTTTTGAAGCCAAAACGAAATAAATAGAGAAAAAACGAGTAAGCTCCTAGAAAATAGGATCTAGATTTGACCTCTGCACAAGATCTGACCACACAGTTTGTGCCAACCGTGAATGGATCATGCAACCTTCCTTTTGGTCCCAACACTCCTTAAAAAAAAACCCAAATTCTTTCATCCTTCACCTTTACCCCTTTTTATGGAAACATCCCAATTTATGGAAACACTCCACTTTATGGAAACACCCCACTTTATGGAAACACCTCACTTTATGGAAACGCCCCACTTTATGGAAACTCTATATTATGGAAACTCTCTATTTTATGGAAACTCTTTATTTTATGGAAACTCTCTATTTTATGGAAACTCTATTTTATGGAAACCCAAATTAAAAAAAACGTGAGGAAATGGGGTTATGTACCCGAAACCTGGGGTACTACATCTCCTAATCCAAGTTAGATCTTGTTGTTGGCAGAGGTAGGAACAAAGAGAAGTTCAGTCATTAACTTGGTCATGGCTAATGTCCATGAAAGGTATGTCCTCTTGTATGATGGGTATGACATTTAGGCGCTCGATTGAATTAGATCGAAGAAATACTTTTTTTTTTGACAAAATCGAAGGGAGATATATTAATCACGAAAAACCAGAGTAACAAGATCCAGCATCCACGAAGGGAAGCATTCAAGTCAGAGGTGATTCTCTCCAGACAAACAATAGGTAGTCAGGTGATGTACTGCTTTGTTTCCCTCTCTTTTGATGAAGGAGAACGAGCAAGCTGAAAAGTTGCGACTGAGAGATTGGATTTTCCTGATGAGGAAGCCATAAGATTGGAGGCCAAACTCATTTGTGTTGATGACGTTGATGGTGTTGAAACAATCAGATTCAATATGTATCGCATTCCAACCAAAATCTTTTGCGAAGGTCAGACCGGCCAGGACAACGTGGGCTTCAGCAACAGCGAGTTCCCAACAGGCGTGGTGCAAATCCTGTCTGGCCGCGATGATCTTACCACAATGATTCTGGACCATCAAACTGATTCCCATACAACCACTCATGGGTAATGAAGCATTGACATTGATCTTCAAGGTCCCTTCCGAAGGGGCAACCATTTGGCCTCATCCACTCAAGAATCAGAGAGGCCAGTCTGCTCAAGGTCCCGTTTTCATCCATCAATCCAGGAGTTTGCTCGTTCGATCCAGAAACCTCGAAGTTCAGAGGAGTGATTAAAGATGAAGTCATTCCGTCTAACCCAAATGATCCAGGCCACAACACACAGCGATGCGACCTTATCAGCAGTGAATGTGGAAGACCACATCAACAGAAGTGATGAGAGATCCGACACCGCATCCAATAAAAGCTCCGAAGGAGATCCCTACGCACTCCAAACCTCTAAAGCCCCTGGGCAATGGGTGATAGCATGTAAAGGGGATTCCAAAACATCCGAACAAAAGGGGCAAACCTGATTATCCGTAACATGGCTGAAGAAGAGGAAATTCATGGTGGGCAGAATACCAGTACAAATCTACCACAAGAACTAGCGGATCTTTGGGGGGACGTCCAGGTGCTAAATACATTTCCAGAGCCCCTCTCTATCCTCAATGTGAGCATCAAGAGCGAGTCTGTATCCCGATTTCACTGAATAAGCTTCTGAGATATCATTGCTCCAAAAAAGACAGTCCTGCCCCGCATCCATCACACATGGAATGCTAAGAATAATCTTTTTGTCTCGTTCATTAAACCAAGAGTTAATTTTATCCAAGCACCAACTGTTGCCAGAATCATTGAACAAGCAGCGGACAGTGGCATCCTCAGATCCAAGGAAGATCGGGGAAGTAACCAACATGCTATCTTTATCAATCAACCAGGGGTCTTGCCAAATGTTGACTTTCGTTCCATCCCCAATCCTCCAATTGATTCCTTTATCCAGTAAGTTTCGTGATCCCCAAAGACTTCTTGATAGAAAACTGGGACGGGGGCTGAGTAAGGATTTCTGAAAATCGAAGTGTGGAAAATATTTTGCACGAAGAATTCACACGCAGAGAGATGACGGTTGAGTCAAAAGACGTTATCTCTGCTTAACCAAAAGGGCATAGAACCTAAGGCCCATTGGGAAGGATATGGAAAGAGAAGTGATTGATTTGACTTGATTGGGGAATTCAAGTCAAGTGGGGACAGTTGTAAAATGTCTTCAATTATAGTTCTAAAAAATGTCCAAGTGCAACCAGGTGTCATCCAACATAATGAAAGATTTGTTTAGATTTAATTCTAGCCAAAGATCCATTTAGTATTAGTTTTTCTCATAGACATGCATAAAATAAATTCTACCGATCCTTTCTTGCAGATGAATGCAAAAATGATAAAACTTAACAATTGAATACCTCAATTGTCACATCGTGATCCTGATTCATTGTCGGTTGAGGAGTATAGTCCATGGGAGGTATTTGCCGAGGTGGAATCAATTCATGGTCCCAACAAACAAAGTAGATGTCTCCATCTAAATCACTTCCAGAACATTCATTAGGGTGAGGCCTGCCAGGAATAAATGTTCAAATTTTAAATGCCATGAAAGATGCAAATAAGACATCAGTGGGTTTTTTAAAGAGATCCATCCATGAAGGTAAAAATATATATATCATTTTTAGCTCTATTGTTCCAGAAAAGTCCAAATATTTCTTAGGTTTGAAGACTTTCAATTACTTGTCAGCTACACACTAAGCCGTTGGCAACACTAAGCCATTGGCAACACTGGAAGTGTTTAACTATAAAATTTTGATCTTTCCTGTATGTCATGAAACTTCCCATATGAAAAATATTGGAAAACAACTATTAAAGGCTTCATGGGTAGAATAAATAGCATGAAGCTTGCTCAAAAAAAGAGGGAAACAAAAGGTTTTTTGACACATTTTACCAATACGCTATTCAAATTTAAATATGCATGTCAAACTAAACATGAGAACTGATAAATTTAAACGTGGAAAATTCAAAAAGTCTACTGCATTAAATCTAGATTGCATGAATTCAGTAAAGGGGAAGATCTGACAGTACCGACAACCAAAAGAAACAAGTTCATGGGTGTCAGTGGAAACAAAACGTCTCACCTAGATCCTTTTTGGGGGAAAACAACACAATCCACGAAATGATGCAATCCTGGCACATCAACAGCCTGCAACACCCGCATATCCCCCGGATGCAAGCAAGGATTCTTAGCAACAACTACATTTCCAATGATTGTCTCTGCACGGGATCTCGATCTTCGACCAAACCGCTTCTTCGAAGTGGTAGAGGCTTGCACAAATACCTGACCATATTCAAGAGTCCTGGTCTCATCCAAACATCCCATTAGCACCCTTCCATCTGACACGAATATCCGAGTTTTGGTCCGTAGATCAAACAACTTGGACGCCCTGAATGTTCTCAGCATCATCAAGAGGAATGGCTCGGAATCAGGCCTATACCCGCACAAAAGCATTTGTTTGAGAATGCGTATGTTCTCACCAGACATTAATTGCAGTGCCTCCATTTCCCTCAATGGATCTGTTAAAATGGAGTCTAGTTTTCTAATGGCCTCTCTTTGCTTCTTCTCAAACACATGATCTGGAACCCCGAGGGTCGACAAGAGAGTGATCAATTGTCGATTGAGAAAGCACGGCCGATGCTTGCTCCATTCCAAAACATTAAGCTTTGTGTCTGTTGAATCAAACTTGCACATGCTGCCCCTCAATGACAATTTCATTGATGATGATGGATCAACAGCCACCACACCTTTGCATCCACCATACCGAATCTGGAATGCAGATGGGGTAAAGGCTATTAAACCACATTCTTGCGACACCTTACAAGCAAATTCAGCTGATATCTTTCCAATTCCATCTGAGAAATTGTATTTGACCCGACGTGTTCCAGCCACCACATCGGGAATAATTTCGATCTCATTCTTTCCAGCAGTCAAAGTTTCGGTGGAAGAACTTAAGGATTGGCCTAGCCTTGCCGCATATTTCGCTGCATTTCTTATGCGACAGAAATCACCCATCCATGCCCTGATGTCCCATGCAGTAAGACCAGGCCTGGATGCAAAAAACCATGTTGAGCTTTCTCGTATTTGGCTCGGTGAAAAAGCAAGAAACTCGAAGTGCTTGCTGCCAATGGATATCCCGTTCCTCAGAGTTGAAAGCATTCTTCTATAAACTGCTGTATGTCCATTCTCAATTGCAGAAGATGATTTTGAGAACAAGTCGGTTGAAAACATCTTACCCAATTCCTCATCAACAAATGATACCCGAAGAAAATTCTCAATGTCATCTGGGTAATGGCGCAGCACGCGATTAGATACATTGACCTCTGGACCACAAAAATATATCTTTGATGGAGTGATTTGAACCCTGTGAATGTACAAGAGGCCAGGATCCAAGGCAATGGTGGATGGCTTAGGATGCCGTGTGGATGCCATGAATTTTTTATGTTGTCCCCTCAGCCACTTCACAGGTTCATAGCAGCATTCCTTCAAATGGTCCATTTTTTCTAGAGTGTACTCTATGAAAGCAATGTTCACCCTATGTGGATCAACCAGCTTGTAAAAATTTGCATCAAGTGTTAAGCCTGAGAGGAAGCCCTTTTGTACCAACGAGCAGACCTTGAACAAGATGCTATATGGCAAGTTAATTCCTTCTGGTGGACCAACAATGGGGACGTGTTCCAAATTGCAAGAGTAACTCGGACTACTCTCCAAAGAAAGCTGGTCGTCATCCTCTTTATAGTAACCAAAGTTCTTAAAATTTGGAAGTTTTTGGCGGAACGGTATCTCCAAACATATATCAGAGGATTGACCGATTCCACGAGTCGAAGTGAAATCAGTTGTCCTGACCCATTGGTCGTCGTCGATACCACGAATGTAAAAATCATCTTCTTGCCTAGAAGCTTGAGATTCTTTTCCATAGATCCGAGGGGCACCTAGCAACTAGATTTCAAAAGAACACATGAAACAATGTAAATATTATCCTAATAAAAGCAATCAAGAATCATGATTAAGCATGGACATTCTAATAGAATCAATCACACGAGGAAATGGAATCATACTTCAAAAGCAGTGTAAACAAACTTAACCTTTTCTCTGAAGAATCCAAAAACAGAAATCAAAGCGAAGTCTTAGGCAACCAATTTGAAAATTTCAAACTTCATGTAGACCACTAATGTCCACAATGTAGAAAATCATAAATAAATTATTCATCCAGTAGGCTAAGAATATCAAATTTAACCTGAAACAGCACCTCGGGTGTTGTGTCAAATCAAGAAAAATATGAGGTCAATCAATTTGACTCTCATCATAACATTAATGGGTCAAATCATTATTGGTGAACCATTTTACTCTAATCATGTCATTTAATGGGTCAAAATATTAGTTATATATTTGACTTGGGTAAAGATTTGTTATACCCCTTCCTATGCTGAAATGGATGTTTCTGGTTATTAATTTAGCTCGCTATGAATGGGGAAAAACAACCTTTTTGTCCTCATGAATTTCTTATTTCAAAATAGATTGTCAAAACCCTGATTTCAAACATAGATAAGATTACAGCTTGATATGCTTTGATCTCCCAGATAACTAGAGCAAGCTGATGAATTCAAAAATAAACATTTATAAAAGGCCAGCTTCAAACCGACCCCAAATTATTTAATAAAAATGCAAGAACCTGTATTTAAAGAAAGCAAAATTGTACATAAATGTAATCAAACCTGAATAAGCAGTTGTTTCATCGGTTGACCATGACAATGATGTAGGTGAATTCGCCGTATGTTCTCATATGAAAGCTCCAACTTGTATTCCTCCTGAAGATGTGACAGAAAGAAGAACATTTTTTTCATCCCAATTCCAAAGCTCACAGAAGTATTTTTCCCTTTCCAGAGGGTAGCAAATCTTCGAGTCGATGCCTGACATCCAAAGTGCAGCGTTATATGATCCATGCAATGCAACAAGTCCCTTGGCTTTGAAACAATATCATTATCACATTTCCATGCCTTCAAGTAATTTCGCCCATGCCATAACCTTTGATTAGCAGCAAAAGACAAAATTAACTCAGCATCTTTTTCTGCTCCGAATTGCACAATTGCAAATGCTCTTTTCCCCTGTTTAATCCTTGTAGCATAAACGGTTCCCTTGCCTGTGTATTTCTCCAAAAACTGCTTCACATTTATCGCGGATACAGAAGCTGGGAAACCATACACGTGTACAGTCTTACCCATCTAAGCTAGGCTTTTAACTGCTGTCTCAATTCAGAATGGCATGCCATTATCAAACGTAGTCAAACTTCAGTGAAACCCAACAAATAAACAGTAACAAGCAGAACTTCATAATACCATTAGTGGGTGGAACATCAATTATGTGTTATGATGCAATCCAGTTCAATGTCATGATTCTCAAATCAGTCAAAACGATAGAGAAGAAGCATTAGTTAAAGGAATAAAGTTTTACAAAATTATCTTTCACTATTGCAACACTTTTATGATGCTGTCCATGCTTTCTCTTTGGAATTTCTAGTTTCTTTGGATAGTTTGTTGATGTTCCAATGCCCTTTCTTGAAGCATGCAATGATCAAATAGTTAAAGGAACAGTTTTGTCCAGTGGAGAAGTTGCAACACCCATTTGTACAATTTCTGGGATTATGTGTTTACACACATGCAGTTGGATCGGTATCAATTTTTCCTATACAACTGCAATCCATCAATGTTTCTATAAAAGTTCAATTTATCTTGAATTTTACCACCTTTGTGAGCATATCCTCCAATACCTAGTTCATGTGAGTTCACCAATTTCAATATTTGTCAATCCATCACCTTGCATATCCAATGACATCAAACACCGAAAGCCTTCATTTGAGAATGATGCATAAAGTTCTTCCTCAAGTTCATAGTGGTTTGGTTATCACAATGAATTTTGTATTCCCTCTACCTAAATCTTAACCCCTGGAAAAACTACTTCAAGCGAGAAATTTCCATGTTGACTTCCATCGCACCAATGTACTCTATTTCTGTCATGGTTAATTGCAAAAGTATAGATGAGCCTCAATGTGAATTCCCTACCATTGAGATCTCTTCTTATATGTGCATCTCTACATCTCCCGGGAATGGACTAGGTACTCTATAGCACAAACATAACTTTGGTGTAATTTTAAGATAGCTTATGACTTGTTTAATTGCATATGGATATTGCTTCTTGGGATTATAAAACAATCGAGAATTAATGTGTTTGTATATATGTGATAGGAATGCAGGGTGGGGCTGGTAGTAATGTGTAACAGCCTAGGGGCAACTTTGTCATTTTCTCTAATAGTTGTTAGGGGTTGTTTGTGGTTGGAGGGGTATTAGATAAGGGGGTTGGTTGGGGAAGAGATTTATGAATTGTATTTGGAATTGGCTTTCAGCATAGATGAAGGAGGTTGTGGCCAGGCCTCAATGGCAACGTTTCCAGGGGAGTTTCTGTAGGTTTCAGAGCAGAATCGTCGGATGGGGCATGCCCAACTCAGCTTTTTGTCGTGATCAATGATTAATCTGATATTTACACGACGATAAATACTGTGATTAACGGAATTGAATCAAAGAATATGGAAAATAGAAAAAACGTCGGAACCAAAGCGCACGATCATCACATATTATTTATAATTAATTGAAGCAATTAAAGAATCATCCTGCTAGAAATTTTGTCTTTGTTGGTGGATCTGTCAACTTCTCTACATTGTACTGTCGTTGTGTTGTAGGAATCAAGAGTTCTCTCCAGCGGTGATCTATACGTGTTCCACAAACCTCCGAACGTCGCCGCATGAATTTTCAGATGCTAGTGCGGTAGATCCTTATGCTTGCGTTGTTCATCTTTGATCGCCTCGAGAATCACTTCAAGGAAGAGTTCTCTTCGATCTCTCTAGACTTGAGAGGGGTGGTGGAGGATCACTCTCCGTTCTTGAAAGCGTTCATGGATAGGGGGCTTTTTGGGCTTTTTAGAGGATTCTCTCCGGATCTCATTGTGCACAACAAATGAATTGACTCACTTAAGAAAACAATATTATTTTTGGTTTATATACCGCTATAGTTAAAAAATAATAATTGCACATGCACCCTTATTATTTCTGTAATCTTTGAAGAACCCCATGTCTATAATAATAATAATAATATTATTATTTCTTGACATGCGCTAAACCTGCGAATTAAATTAAATATTATTTATTCAAATAATATTCAATATATATTATTTCTTAACGGACTTTTAAACCCGGTTCGTCATTCCTCCACAATATTTATCGGGCTTTAAATAATGACTATTTATTTAATAAATAAATATCACTGCATTATTCGCTAATAAATAAATAAATATTATATTCACTAAATAAAAATAAATATTTATTTAATATTCTGCTCACATAATAATGTCTCGAATAACTGGTAACGTAATATATGCGATCAAACAAACATGAATAATCATTAAACCACGTACGAGAATAATATTTATTTAACTTGTTAAATAATAAATAATAATATATTATTTAACTGAGATTCTAGATATACTTAGTGTGTGATCTTCTAAGCCTCTTTCTCTGTGGTATTAGGTGAAACAGGTCAAAATCTAAGGATAGCGTCTAGCAACACGTTAAGACATCCATAGAGAAAGAAGTTAATATCGCAACGACATAATACCTCAAACGAACGCTTACTGTGTAATATAATCTCTTCATCACGATATCTCTAATTAAGTAAGCTGCATGCTAGTACCATCAACCTATGTGCTCGATGTATATTTCTTTGACTTTTCAGAAATTGAACTTGACTACAGATTACCATGACCATTGATTTATTTATGCTATATCATTTCAATCAAATGGTCTAAGATATCAACTTTCGTTAAGGAACATAATTGACAAATCTTTTCTTGCATTATTTATCAATGAAATGTTACTCGTGATGCATTCAACGTATCATACCTCACCACAAACATATGTCGTTACAGTTTTCATCAATACATCAAAGTATGTGTCTTATAATACTCATTAATAATAATCTTATAGCCTAAGGATCAATACACACATTTGTGGATAAGAACATCCAATGACACATATAAATGTTGATTTCCTACTGACGGATCTCGTTCTCATAACTTCCTACATTGGAAATTACCCAGAGCATACATGTTGTGGAAACGTCATGAGTCATACGACAGAGGTTTGCAGATGAAGAAAAGACATAACAAAAGAAGAAGAAGAAGATGAACACAGACACAACGATTTATGTGGTTCATGAATAATCTCTACGTCCATAGAGATGCAGAAATATCACTATAGTCGAAAGCACAATTATAGGGAATTTTCATAGTTTTTCAAGCACACAAAAAAACCCTAGCTTGAAATGAGCTAATAAAGAAGGTGATGCACTGTTCCACCAACCACACAAAATGTCTGTTGTGCTACAATACCACAACCACTCATGTCCAAGCTGCTATAGTTGCCGGTGGCTGGAAGTCCGCGGAGCTATAATACTGTTGTCTCCAAAGTCCGCACTTCTACAGTGCCCTGTCGGTGTCTCCAGTTAGCCTTGCTGCAGTGTCATGCCAAATTCTGCACTGCTAAAGTGTCTTGTCGGTGTTGTCTGGTCAGCTCTGCTACAGTCGGCTAGAGTTGCTACAGTCCCCAAAATTTGGGTCGGCGGCCTTCAACCCCCGGAGTAAGGGCGCATTGCCCCTTGCAATACCCAATGAATTCACTACGGAGCTCAACCCATGAGAGTTGCAGCCTGGTGTTCAGTATGAGCCGTTAACATTTGGCCCAACATCATCCAAACGGATCGAGCTGCACCAATCCAACAATACACCATGAGAAGGTGCATCAAAGTCCTATGAGTTTCCACCTCTGATAACCCGTATCACTTGTGTCCCTCAAATGATTTCATCCAGCTATAGAACATATATTTAAGAATACTTTTGTAACACTTCTGGGTTCTTATCATAGCGGAGAAATACTATGATCTTTCAGCGTGATAGCTATTTTTAAGACATTATCACATACTATATTACGCAGAAGAACAATTATGATGTGATAAAGAGTTTATTAATATTCAATACAATGAATATTGGTTATCATAAAGTACACTAAAATTGGTTCTAAGGCACCAACTCTAACAATTTCCCTCTTCGTTTTCTTCTTCGATTCTTCTCTCTTTCTTCTTCCACTATTATTTTATGTTGTAATCGAATTCTACTGTTAATGGAAATCCATTGTTTTCTCACACACACACTTCAAATTCCTATCAATTTGTGTTTTCATTGAGAGAATTTGATGCTGCCAAGGAGGAAGGTGAATAGAGGTTCTGGTGACTGTTGGAAGCGATCAAGGATGCACTACGAGAGGTATGTGAGCTGCAGAGATTTTTGCAGGGAGAGTCAAAGGCGAACGACGATGTCTCAACACAGTAGACTATTTCGGGATGAACATCACCAACAAATGATGAGGAAAAAGTATTACCAGACGCAGTTCAGACATATGAGTGTGAGCGACAACCACAAGAGAACCAGCAGTCCGATCAGTTCGAGATGCATATTGTGCAACATGAACTAATGTCAGTCTTCGTTGTCATGACAGAACGTCTAACAAAGACGCAACAGACAGTATAGGAGCGAATACCGACTGAGTCTTCTGATCAATACTCACCTTCAACTTCTTTGATACCTTGGTATGTGGAAGAGACGCAATCGAGAGTTCCACCAGCTGCTATTGGATTTCCTTTTCGTCTCTCTTCACTTGGAGTTTCGAGTCCTATATGTGAGGCGTCTAGTCAGAAGCAGCATTGGGAGACGCTAAATTTGTTGTTGGAGCAGTCAGAGGCCTTTGTCGGATTCGCCGTATGGTGGGAAATTCCAAAACAACATGACTAGGAGGAAGCAAACACAGACCAAAGCAGTGAAAACACTAGCTCGCGATGAATTTTCCATTCAATGCGGACTGTTGACATGTGACGAGGAAGAGTGGGAGTTTCAAAAAATGGTTTAAAACCATGAAAGAATAAATGAAAATCGTAAAGAAAAAGTATACTTAAGATTTAGTTAAAAATCTACTAATGTAGAGATAATGATAATAAATGGATCAATAAGTGGAAATAATAGTCTACTGAAAAAAACAATTAAATTTAAAGGTAGCTTTAAAGCAAAGAATATTTTTTCCAAATAGAATGATTTGATCACATTAAATCTTTTTCACTATGGTGAAATATAACTCCAGTAGATTTCTTTTTTCATTTTACAACTTCATTTGGGGAATTGGGTGAAAAAATATGTATGAATACATCTAAATGAATTTTTCTTAAGTATGAATCTAATAAGATTTTTTAAGAAAATATATTTATGATTTTAAACATACATTTAAACAATGGTGCAAAAAAATTGATTCATATAAGTTGAAAAATGATTTTATTAGAAACTCTATTGATAATTATGTTTATTTTTAAAAAATAATATATCTTCTAAATACAAGATGATGATATATTGATTGCTTGTAATCAATATGAAAATCATTGACCATGTAAAAGATTTGTTTGAGTCTGAATTTGAAATGAATGATCTAGGATTTGCTAAAAGAATACCCGGTATAGAAATTCATAGAAAAAAGAAGAAAATGTTATTTTTGTCACAAAAGGAATACTTGTTAAATGTTTTGAACAAATATGGCATGAGAAATATAAAACATGTTTCCATTTTCATAGGATGATATATTGAATTTTTTTCTATGCAAATGCATTCTAATGAAAATGATAAATCTTTTTTGGACCAAATAACTTATATAAATATTATGTGATTTGTTATGTATGTCATGATATAAACTCTTCCTTATTGGTTTCGGACATAACACTTTTAATAATCGTTGCTCGAAACTATGAACGATGATCTTATACGTCAAATTTATAATTAATTTATTTAATATATGAAGAAATAAATATCTGGGTTTATGAACTTTCTTCATTGTCTTCATTGTGCTGTGAAGATCCAATGATAAAATCTCTTTAGCGGTGATCCATACGTGCTACAATGATCTCCGAGCAACACCACTCGATCTCTGGGTGCTGGCGCGGTGAATCAAATGCCTTGCGTCCGGTGATAAATAATTATTTACAAGCACGTGAATATTATTTATCAAATTGCGCAAGTTGACACGCACCACAAAATAATAATAATATTATTATTATGTGGCATGAGGTTTATTAAAGGTTTTAAATGTTATTTAATGGTCTACATTAAATTAAATAATATTTTAATCTAAACCCTAACTCTATAAATAGACATTTATGTGATTTTTTTTTACGTTTAAATTTTTTTTTTCCAGAAAACGCTTATGGCAATTTTTTTTTTAAATGCATCTCAAAGGCGGCATCCCGGATGCCGCCTTTGCATTTCGGGGGCAAGGCGGCATCTGCGATGCCGCCTTTGCGCTGCGGGTGAAAGGCGGCATCCGCGATGCCGCCTTTCTCCTAAAAAAATCTTTTTTTTTTAATTTTAAATTTTATTTATTGTTTTGTTTTGTTTTGTTTATATATATATATATATATATATATAAACAAAACAAAAAATTTCAGCAGAATTTCTCTGCTATTAAAGATCCAGCACTACAGCCATTACAACAGTCTGGATTCTGACAGAAACTCTTACCCAGACCTCCCTTTTATAAGAGGACTTGGCCTGAAAATCATTCTGCATTTTCGATGTGGGATTCATGTTCTACCTTTACTGCGCAGTACATTCTGCATTTCTGATGTGAGATTCTGTTTCAAGTACGTGACTTTGAAATACAATAAAATATAAACTATACGGCCAATATAAATGAAATTTTAAACATTGATTAAACATATAATAAATAGTTGAAAACAAAAAGAATTTCCTCAAAAATGTTGATGAAAAATAATCTATAACCTTTCAAAACCACCTACTTGAAACTTAAAAATGTTTCAAATACGTGAATTTGAAAGACTGTAAAATATAAACTATAAAACGAATATAATTGAAACTTTAAACATTGATTAAACATATAATAAATAGTTGAAAACAAAAGAAATTTCCAAAAAAATGTTGATGAAAAGTAATTTATAAGCTTTCAAAACCGCATACTTGAAACTTAAAATTTTTCAAGTGTGTGAATTGGAAAGACCATAAAACATAAAATAGAAGACCAATATAAATGAAACGTTAAACATTGATTAAACATATAAGAAATAGTTGAAAAAAAGCAATTTTCAAAAAAATGTTAATGAAAAATAATTTATAAGCTTTCAAAACCGCCTACTTGAAACTTAAAAATGTTTCAAGTACATGACTTTGAAAGATTATAATTATATTACTAATTAACTAATTAATTATTATATAATTAATAGTTATATTAATAATTAACTAATTAATTATTATATAAGTAATAATTAATGAGTAATAATTAATGATTAATAATTTAATGAATAGTTATAATTAATATTTATATTACTAATTAACTAATTAATAATTAATATTTACTTATTAATAATTATTAATTACTAATTATTAATTATAATGAATAATTATAATAAATATTTATATTACTAATTAACTAATTAATAATTAATAATTACTAATTACTAATTAATTAGTTATAATTATTAATTGTATTTCTAATTAACTAAATATTTATTATATATGTAATAATTATATTAATAATTAATTATTATATAATTAATGATAATATTAATAATTAACTAATTAATTATGACATATTTAATTATTAATAATTACTAATTAATAATTAAAAATTATAATGAATAAATGTAATTAAAAATTATATTACTAATTTACTAATTAATTGTTATATAATTAATAATTATATAACTAATGAACTAACTAACTATTATATAATTAATTGTTAATAATTAATAATTAATAATTATAATGACTAATTATAATTAATATTTATATTACTAATTAACTAATTAATAATTAATAATTACTAATTACTAATTAATAATTAATAATTATAATGAATAAATGTAATTAAAAATTATATTACTATTTTAGTAATTTATTATTATATAATTAATAATAATATTACAAATTAACTAAATAATTTTTATATAATTAATTATTATTAATTACTAATTAATAATTATAATGAATAATTATAATTAAAAATCATATTACAAATTTACTAATTGATTATTATAATGAATAATTATAATTAAAAATTATATTACAAATTTACTAATTAATTATTATATAATTAATAATAATATTACTAATTAACTAATTAATTTTTACATAATTATCTATTAATAATTACTAATTAATAATTATAATTACTTATTATAATTAATTATCTTATTTATAATTAACTAATTAATTATTATATAATTAATAATGATATTACTAATTAAATAATTATTTATTATATAGTTAATAATTATATAATTAATCATTATATTACTAATTAAGTATTATATAAATAATAATTAATAATTAATAGTTATAATGAATAATTATAATGAATAAACATATTACTAATTAACTACTTATTTATTATATAATAATTTTTAATAATTACTAATGAATAATTATAATGAATAATTATATTACTAATTAACTATTATATAATTAATTATATAATAATTAATTAGTTAATTAGTAATATAATTATAATCTTTCAAAGTCACGTACTTGAAACATTTTTAAGTTTCAATTAGGCGGTTTTGAAAGCTTATAAATTATTT
Organism: Viscum album; assembly: GCA_963277665.1. Taxonomy (NCBI): domain Eukaryota; kingdom Viridiplantae; phylum Streptophyta; class Magnoliopsida; order Santalales; family Viscaceae; genus Viscum; species Viscum album. Next base: position 1,793,179,766 of record OY728146.1, read on the forward strand.
TTCATTAACATTTTTTTTGAAATTACTTTTGTTTTCAACTATTTCTTATATGTTTAATCAATGTTTAACGTTTCATTTATATTGGTCTTCTATTTTATGTTTTATGGTTTTTCCAATTCACACAGTTAGAAAAATTTTAAGTTTCAAGTATGCGGTTTTGAAAGCTTATAAATTACTTTTCATCAACATTTTTTTGGAAATTTCTTTTGTTTTCAACTATTTATTATATGTTTAATCAATGTTTAAAGTTTCAATTATATTCGTTTTATAGTTTATATTTTACAGTCTTTCAAATTCACGTATTTGAAACATTTTTAAGTTTCAAGTAGGCGGTTTTGAAAGGTTATAGATTATTTTTCATCAACATTTTTGAGGAAATTCTTTTTTTTTCCAACTATTTATTATATGTTTAATCAATGTTTAAAATTTCATTTATATTGGCCTTATAGTTTATATTTTATTGTATTTCAAAGTCACGTACTTGAAACAGAATCCCACATCGGAAATGCAGAATGTACTGCGCAGTAAAGGTAGAACCTGAATCCCACATCGAAAATGCAGAATGATTTTCAGGGCAAGCCCTCTTATAAAAGGGAGGCCTGAGTAAGAGTTTCTCTCAGAATCCAAACTACTGTAATGGCTGTAGTGCTGGATCTTTAATAGCAGAGAAATTCTGCTGAAATGTTTTGTTTTGTTTATATATATATATATAAACAAAACAAAACAAAAAATAAAAAAAAAGATTTTTTTAGGAGAAAGGCGGCATCGCGGATGCCGCCTTTCACACGCAGCGCAAAGGCGACATCGCAGATGCCGCCTTGCCCCCGAAATGCAAAAGCGGCATCCGAGATGCCGCCTTTGAGGTGCATTTTTAAATTTTTTTTGCCCTAAGCGTTTTATGGAAAATATTTTTTTTAAAAAACGTAAAAAAAAAATCCCGACATTTATGTCTATTGTGTATTGCATCTAAAAATTGAGAACATAGAATTGTTGCGCACAACAAATTCTCTATCGAATCATCTCTCTCTCTCAAGAACAAGAAGCGTAAGAGAGATTTCTTTAAGACTGAAGAATGAGCTATCAAGAACGAACAACGCAAGACATTTGATTCACCACGCTAGAACCCAGAGATTAGGTGGTGTTGCTCGGAGATCATTAAAACACATGTTGATCACCGCTAGAGGGATTCTATCATTGGATCATCACTGTGCAACAGATGTAATCTGAAAGGGTCTTTTTGGATGATAAACAATCATTAACGAAGAAAGTTCCCAAGCTCAAGTATTTATTTCTTCAGATATTAAATAAATTAATTATAAATTTGATGTTCAAGATCCTCGTTCATGGTTTCGGGTAACGATTATTAAAAGAAATTCTAATATATCACTCACCGCTGCATGTTTCTGCTGCGCCCAAAACCAATAAGTGGTATCAAAGCGGTCATGTTTAAATTTATAATTATTTATTTGATTGTTGATCCATACACAATTGTGGTTGAATTTTCATTTCTTATTATTCGTTCTATAATTCGATTTGAATCAACATGGTTCAACGTATTAATCATATTTGTTTAGTGTTTCATTTTATTAAAGGTTTAAGAATAGATGAAGAACGGCCAAAGATGTTATCGGAAAGTGCCAAATCTTTGACCGATAAAGCTGGGTTACACGATGTATAGGTGAAGGACACGTTGTGTACCGATACACACTGTCCCTTGATGCGCTGAACAGTTAACTACACGCGATGCATTTATTGTACATTGTGTGTTGACCGAAAAAACCTGGCAAACGACAAGCGGATACATGATGTGTAGCTGACACGTACACACCGTGTAGTCCGGCCGAATTAACACCCTGAAGCCCCAGACATGTACATGTTGTGCATTCCGACCGAATTAACATGCCGAAGCCCCAAACATGTAATTCAGATACACGACAACCGAGGCACACAACATGCAGCAGGGGTGTACATGTCGCGTAGTCTCTCATTAAAGGACATAATTAAAATTACATTAGATTGAAAATTACAGCATTAAAACCTTATTTTATTGATCAACACGCCAATGTGTGTTTGCCAATTTAATAATGGTTTTAAATAATATTAAATACTCAATTAATTTATTGTAATTAATATATCATTATTGGTTCTGCCGTTTATTTGTCATGAATGTCATAAATGATGGGTATCTCCAATTAAGATCGAATGACCATTAAGATGAAAGAGAATTAATTAATTAATTAATACAACCGCGTTTATGTTCATAATAAAGAACGAATAGAGAAATGAATGCTAGCCGATTATTTTTGCGTATTTGTTGCATGTATGACCAATCCCGATCTTAATCAAGACTTATATATGTGTTGACATTTATTTAATTTAATTTATTACATGAGCTTGCAATTATTTAATATTAAATTAAATGATTGCCCGTGAGTCATCTCCCCCTCTATTATTATGTAGGACTTGCGTGTCTAAGGATATTTATATAATCTCCTTTAACAAATTATTTGATTCCTCTCACATGTGTGTGAATAATAAATACTTGTAATTAATGGAACTTTCAAAGACGCGTGGATGCAGTTCAAGACGAAACCATGATGATGTCAACTCAGTGATGCACATATATATATAGGTGGAATGTTGTAACTCATGCCATGACCGGTAAATGGAGTCATTTCCCTAGGTTATAGGTTGATTTAATGTCCGCTCATTAAATCAACCGTTAGATAAGCTCGTGATCGGGTCATTTACTTTATTTATTTATTTTTGTATATGCATTATTTATTTTATGTATGCAAGACCACAATCATATAAATGAATGAATTAATATGCAAAGACAAAAATTAAATAAATGAATTATACGTAAATGTTTTATCCAACTTGATTAATTAATTAATTAACATTCACTTAATATTAACAAGACATGTAAAGAATAAAACAAGATAAAATTTATACATGAATTAATTAAAATCCCTCAAACTAATATTAGTAAAACTAAGTCTTTCATTACTTGATTGTGAATGAAACCATAGAACTAAGTGCAGTACATGAAAAAAGTATGAACACTTACTTTTATCGAGGAGTTCTCATGAGAGTTTTAGGTTGGCTTAATTGAACTTGTATTGAGTTTATCAAGGAGTTCTCAACGCGACTTATACTCTAAGACATTATTACATTAGAGTCGTGTAGAACAATGATCAATATGCAATACAAAGTTTTATTAATATTCAATACATCGAATATTCATGTAATCAAAGTTCAAACAGTTGGTCCTAGGACACCAACTCCAACATTCCAAACCATGTATTTGATATTAATAATGCAAACAGATGTATGACACATTCAGGTAAACCACACAAGCATGAATTTAAATGGTTGTTCTGATACTTTATAAACTCAATTGATATAGGTTTAAGTTTTGGTTTAAATTTTGTGAATGTTTTTTATGTTCAAGCTTATGTTGAATTTGATTATGGTAAAAACATAGATTCTAATAAGTCAATTAAGAGATTTGTATTTACTACATGTGGAGACCCATTACTTGCAAATTCAATATGCAATTTATTCTAGATTTATCTACAACAAAAGTTGAGTATATAATAATAAAAAAAATTTAAAAAAATGCTTTAAAGGCATTGTGAGAGAACTTAGATTGTAAAATTCTAATATTATGGTTTACTGTGATAATCAAAGCATTCCCCATTTGCCCAAAAAATTAAGTTTTCCATGTTCAATCAAAACATATTGACATTAGGATTCATTTTATTTGAAAATTTATAGAATTCAAGCAAGTATTAGTAGATAAAATATACATTGAAAACAATTTTGTTGATATATTATCTAAAAATTGCATTGTTGTTAGTTTAGGCACTACATGGACGTTCTTAATATGTTTCATGATTATTGATCTCTAATTCAGTGATCAATGTGGTGGGACCACTATATAATTTTATTGTCATAGTGGATTTTGTGATTTATGTGTCATTTAAATTATTGTTAAATTATTGAATAAATTATATTTTATTTTAATCACAATTAATTGGATTGGACCCATACCATTGGCCCAATCCCGGCGCTTTGCCTTTGTTTGGGGTTTTGTCGCGTCTCTTCATCTCAGCTAGGGGTTTTTCTCTGGGCTCCACACAAGCCCATTGGTTGGGCCTTTTCTTGGATCATTTTTCTAATATGTATTCCCACACTTTGTTATTCCTCTTCTGCTCACTTCTAGGCTTTTCTTGAGATTAAGATTTTCTTGATGCGCTAGTTTACTAGATTGGAGACATTTATATGATGCTTTGTTGGCTATCGAGCGCCTTTCGAATCTTCATTTGCCTCACCTTTTTATGCGTCAATATGTTTATTATGCAATTTAGATGTGTTTTTTATGAGATTTTAACTAGATAAATCTAAAACATATGAATAACATCACACTACACGTCCAATTATGGTGATAACCAAGTTGACTACAATTATCTGCTTCATCTCCTGATGTTCAACTTTTCAAGGTTTTTTTTACCACCCCACATTCATACAACTAGGGTTTCTATAGTGAGTAGAGAGAGGAGAGAAAGTAAAGAGGGATAAATTATAAACGAACTAAAAATGAGAGAAATAAAATAGAAAACAAGAGAAGAAAAAAGGGGGGAGAAAAGAAGAAAACGAAGGAAAAAAGATTTGAGGGTTTATGCGTGAGCTATTGGCACACAGAGAACATTGTATTCAAGATATCAATATATTTGAAAGTATGAGTGAAATCATTTTGCTTTAATCTTTTGATTTTTGGAAAAGTTTCTTTTATGATTCATGTATAACATTCGTATACCTCTAGATAGATTTATCTTAGATGTGTGTGTATTGGAAAGTGGTTGTATTTCACCTTCATTAACCGAGATGATGATGGTAGGGTGTGCATGATTGATTTAAAGTGGTCAAGGGCACCAATTTGAAACGATTGATTGTGAACCAATTATCTTAAGAAAAAAATTGAAATTGAACTGATGATCAATCTAAAAATTTATTAAATAGAATCAATTGGTTTATATTGATTCTAGCTGGTCTTAATTGATAAAGGAAACATACAATGATTAAACACTAAAGTTAGTTTGAATCATTATATGAATAAATTTTGTGCCAAAAAATTGGTTATACCATGTATCAAAAAATGTGTAAATACGGTCAATGATAAAAAAAATGATCGCAAAAAAGAAAAAAAAAATCAGTTTTATGTAGTTGTTGTACAAAAAATAATAATCAAAATACAAGTTTCAAACTAGGTGTATCGAGCTGAATATGAGTTCATGCTTTATAATGTGGCTTGATAACTTGTCTTCACTTCTCATTAGTCTATCACGTTCCATTACAAATAAAAATAAATAAGTATTATGTTTAGTTTTGATCAAAGGAAATTAATGTTAACTTTTTAGTTTCAATAAAGATTTATCCACTTCTTTTAATTAATGTTTGGTTAAAAAATGAATTATATATATATATATATTAACTCAATTTTAATTGATTTGTTTATTTAAACCAAGTTCTATCAATTAAAGTCGGTTTGATTTGATTGGTTTCAATTTATTCATTTCAACATGCACACACCAAGACGACATCTTGTGGTCTGACAAAGAACTCTATTCATCTCCCTACCTCTTGTAAAATCAATTTTTTTACGAGATACCATGGGCAAATAAAACAAAAATTTGATCAGTGTGATTTATGAATTTAGCTTGGATAAATAGAACTTGTTAATTCAAATTCAAACATCACAAAATTGGAGAGCTCAATTTTGATTCTACTTGTTTTTATCAAACAAAACAAGCTCATTTGTAAGGGTTTTTGGGGCATCGAAGAACAAACATGGAGGGAAACCAAATCATGGGTAAATTTTGTTTTTTTATTAGTTTAATGATATTTGTTTTTTTAATCTAGGATAATTTTATTCTCACATTGAATTATTTTCATAGTCCATTTGTTTTTATTTTATTTTTTATCTAAATTATCAATCATATTTTATAATATATTAAGGTTTACAACATATAAAAATTACAACATATAAAATCATATAATTCATTCAAGTGAAAATAGAAAAGGCAGTAAAATAAAATTAATGAACCCCTAGGCATGGTGTAAATGAATGAAGAGATGCGAGAAAGAAAAAGAAAAGGCTTGCCAGAGGTATGGGAGGAGAGGGTGAAGCCCGCGGCGATCCAAAAACCCTCTTCATTTGCGTTGCTTTATTGGTCTTTAAAACCATTGGTTGCCAGCAAGGGAAGAAAAGGCAAGGATTCCATGCGTGGAGGAAATGCATTGCGTCCCTCCGGGAACACCCCCATTTACTTTTCTTTTAACTTCTTTAAATTCATTATATCCATTCTGCTAAGTCCCTACCCCGAGACACTGATTATCATCACACCCATCCCCACCGTCACCCCCACCATAGTGGCCATCGAACTCCCATTGCCCCCGACATTCGACCACTAGCCCTCAATCCCGCAACGCTACCCCAACCACTCCCTCCGGCCGACATGCATCTGCCTTGGCCGACGGCCGAAGCTTACGGTCATTCCCTCATTACATCTCGTGTGCCCCGCATTCCCCAACGCATCGTTGACACAAAAAACCGAGTGGTATAGAAGAGGAGTTTTAGTGGCCGCTAGGGGCGGTCGCTGTTGAGCAACACCGATGGAGCTATTGCGACCGCCAAATGTGGTCGCATGGCGGTCTCTAAAGGGCTTTAGCGACCGCTTTTGGCAGTCGCTAAAAGTCATATTTCTAGTAGTGAAATCGTTCAACTACAGATGTTGCTCGGATCATCAACTTCATCACTCACATGAACATGGTCACCCTTGATGTCTGTCGCTAGAGATGTCAGTCAACACGTCATCACCGAGAGTTGCTCACCGTCAACACCCCATACCACCGACAGCCCGTAGTACTCGAGAACGTCGCATAAGTCAGTATCCCATACCACTGCAGGTCATCCCGCAACTGCCAGCATTGAGAAGCCCCTAAAAAAAATATACACATGAAATGATGGACAAAACAAAGCAGACCCATCAACCGTTGGAGGCCCAACCCGAGGACCGCCACATCTCCTGCATCCCAAATCCAAGTCATTGCCAACCAGAAAAAAACGCGCACGCTAGCCTGTATGCAACCTACCCTCCCACCGAGGTCAAATTCGACAATCAACCCACATCCTGAGGACAATTGCGTCCCGAGGCCTTGTCGCGGTCGTTGCCATCCTCTCGCTGGGTAACACCCACGCGCCACCACTTGAGATCGTAGCAAACAACACGCCAATCTCTCCTCGTCATTGTGTAAGTTCCATGGATTGACAGACATCGCTTGCTCCGCCGGGATCCCACACAACCCTCCCCACCGTCGGGCTCTTTTTCCATGGACCACGCCATGAGCTGCCATCAATAGCTCCAATCCCGCCGCTATGATCCCACAACCACTGCGCCCCACAAAGTGGCCTCCGTCGTCGCCTCCACCGGGAACCCCAACCCGTCTCGCCGCACGACGCCTCCTTCGCTGGCTCCCGTCCCCGACCTAGGGTAACCGGTCATTGCCTCCAATCAACTGCAATGTAACTGTCGCCACATGTCACATTTGGTGTAGCGCCCCGACATGGTTTGCCACCCGAATAGTGCTCCAGGCCGAGTGCCACTAGGTCTTAAGCGCGCCTCCTCATACGCCAAAAGCTGCCGATTAGCAGCAAAAGTGTAAAGTGGTGAAAATGGGGAGACTATACCCTCTAGCAATGATATAATAATGGTATAATATATAGCAGTGGAAAAGAAAGACCAACAGACACTGAACCAGTAACCCGCCACGACAGAAGCACAACAATAGCAATAATAAATAAATAATCAACAACTCAAAATAAACCATTTGTAGAATTAAACATCACATGAAACCATTTATAGAGTATGCATCCAATACAGTTCATACAAGACTATAATCAGAAAAAGATCGCCTCTGGTCGACCACCAATATATACATATATAATATCATGTCGATACAAAAAAGAAAATAAAAATAAAATTTCAGCTGAGGTAAGAACCCATGGTCCCTTGCCTTCCATCCCAACTAACTCAATCACTAAGATCCATCCCCTGAGCCCAAACCTTTACCTGAACACAAATCCATAAAATCTACACGTGTCCCGAAGGGCCCATGTAGGGTGTGAGAAAGAATCTCAGTAGGTCCCCACCAACTTGTGCCTATCATACAACTATGAATAAACAGGTGTACTAAAATGTAAATAAAGTAGCACATGCACATTTTATAAATAAACTTGCTTCCCTTGCGCTCAACAACCACAAGGAAGCAATCACCTGCTTTGGCCATTGCCGATATACAGTGGCAGAGAGGATCCTTAGCATAGAGCCCAAGGCATCCCCTGATAGAAGTCATCCTAGGTGAATCCTTAGGTTCCACCTCCAAATGTGACCCAGCACCTCGTGTCATCAATCAAGTAACCGACAACCCGAAGTTACGCCCAAACAATACGATCCTAGTCCCTCAGACCTCAGCTCAAAAGAAACCTCATTGGCCCTTGGCCCGACGTCTGAGGCACAATGATTTCCGTCCTCCAAAATAATAACACCGCCAGCTCAATAGCCGACATCCTGAGGAATGACAATGTCTGTCCTCCTAAATAGTCCTGGCCCCAAGATCTCAAGTATGTCGAGCCTTAACCCCAACCGGCAGACTCAACACTATCAACCGATGGCTCCTCACCATCCCCACGACTTTCTACAACAAGCACCTCCAACCATTATCCCAAGGCATGACTAATAGAGGCCTCTACCCACACGAGTGGTCAATACCACCTCATCATCTGAGTCCTACTGTGTGCACACGACTCTAAATGGCGCATTCGCCAACACAATTGATCAATAATCACCAAATAAACCCCAAAGCCACATCATCCAGCACCTCATGCCCCTGTGACCATGTCGCTCAAACCGATGGCCAACATAATCCAATATCACACGGTCCATGCCCGTAACCTGACGACCTTGCCGCCTCAAACCGATAACCATGTCGTCCAACCAGTGATCAACACCACCCATAGTCTTCGGGCCAAGCCCAACCCGATGATTAAATCACCTCATACCAGATGTCCAACGCCATCTCAATCCTCAGGCCAAGACCGTCCAGTTCCCAAGGAACTCATCACAAGAAATTCACATAAATTAAACAATTCAATTAATAATATAAACACACCAAACTAAAATTCCCAAGGTCTGAAGCCTCTCACTAGGCTTAACCATTTCTAATTAGGTGGAAGCATGCCCATAGGTATCTCTAATGGGTTCAATTAATTAATTAAAGCCAGAAATTTAATTTATAGGGTCTCGCTCAGTCAACACTATGGAATGCTCAAATACACACCCCCAAAAAAATCACTAAATCATGGAGAAAGATAAGCATCACCTACCTTGTATTGGTAGACGTACGCTCGCTCAATATCGACCTCTAACTCGATCTACTTTGGAAGAAATCGGTGTTTTAGACGAATGCCTTGAAAATAGGGTAAATCTGCTTTCATGAATTTAGAACTCCTTTAGGAGGGAGAATAAGAAATAAAGGAAGAGGATTGAACCACTCACCGATGCAGTTCCAATGCATCTGATGACATAAAGAATGGATCTTGGATGGAGAATCAGGATCAAAACCTAGGTGATGGAGGAGGAGAGCTCCACGAGAGGAAGGCCACATGAGGGAGGAAAGAAAGGGGAAGAAAGAAATAAGAGGGGACATGAAAATGAGTAATTTCCAACTTTTAAGTGGGTGGCAAGGTTATCTCTCACGGTTTGGCTAACCGTGCGCAACCTGTGCGGTAGCCCCTACCCAAAGCTCCACCCCGCACGACCATGGTGCAGGGTTTACCAAACCGTGCACCAGACGTGCGAATTACTTCTACTAAAAATTGAAAAGGTTCCACACGATTTTATGTCCCCTTCAGTACAGTTTGAAAAACCGTGTCCAATAGACTTGGAGGGCTGCACGGTTACACATGGGAGGCCGCATGGTTTGTCCAAATCTTACACCCCAGTCTGCGCACCCCAGAAAACTTGGGTTTTCGGCATATGATGCACCCAAAAACCAACCAAAACACCGATCCATTTTCTAAGCCTCTAAACCCATCAAAAAACAAGGCATTGGATTAAAGAAACTCTCAAAATTAAGTTCCGATAATCAAGAAAAGAGTTGGTCTACCCACCAAACTCAAAAAATTCAAAACAGGTGAGGATTTCGACCCACTCCAAAAACCCAAGACATTAAAATCTCCTCACCTTAACATAACTCATCCTCGATATATAAATCATAAAGATTATATGGTACCAAACATACTTATCTTTTTAAGAACAACCTAGTCACCCCGGGCTCAAAAGCACAGGTCAAATACCTCAAGGGCTCCCCACCTTAGGAGTTACCTACCCCAGTTACATCCCAACCCAAACACATATAAAATCAATGGTCCATCAACAATCCCCAGACTCAAAGTCCTCCCATGATTCATTGTCACTCCTGCACCTCATCAGGTGCTCCTGTATCATATCAACACCTATCATGTCTCACATCTCATCAGATGCCCGCCTCGTGTCCATGCTGCACATGACACATATGAGGTCCTGCATCTCATAAGATGCTCAAAATTAGTCTTGGTTCCTTGCACCTCAAATAATCCCCACATCACAATGATGACTAGATGTCAACATACCTCAAAATCCATGCACCCATAGTGACCTTAAGAAATCCCAATGCCACGCACCTCATACATAAATATACATAACACATCCAAGTCGATGCCAAACTACTAAATAGTGTTTATTTAGTCCATAAATACATCTCATGCACCTCGTGCACCCAAAACGAACATTCATACACAAGGGAAATGCCAAAAAAAGACCTGGTCATGCCCACAACATACCTCTAACCATCGTCGACTCACCAACCTACTCTGACCCTGACAGCTCAACAATATGCACCTGGCCTAAAGCATGGCTTCCTGAAGCTTTTCCTCCTTGCGGTGCTGCACTAGCCACCATCCACTGACCCCACTATTGGGTCTTATTATCTCTTCCATAACCTCAGTGTGTTGTAGACTTCTGGCTACCATCTCCTGGTACCACTCTCGGTTTGATCTCAAAACCCTGAGTCTGCCCTAGTCCCTGACCACCGACTATCTAAGAAGGCTTCCTACAGAACCTATCGATATGCCTGACCTATCCACAAGCTCGGTACTCCTTCAGTGCTTGATCACACATCGTCTACATATGACCCGAATGCCAGAACTGGAAGCACATCGTCAACGACCCACCTTGAGGTGGTCTGCTCGAGTCACTAGCATGGACACCCTACTGAGACTCCTCATGGTCTCGCTTCCTGCTATCTGAAACATTTCCACCAACATCACCTGACACTGTCACTGACTCAAGTTAGATCATCCCATCAAATTTCCTTCGTCTATGAGTTCCTAATTCATCGCCTCTAAGAATGAGACAAACCTGAAGATGTTTACCTATACCCTAATGGCATGCCATAAACCATCCTCAAAACGCCTCACTCTTGAGGTGTCATTTCCCACCATACCGAGTGAAAAACAAGACAACTCGGTGAATGCGGCTTCATAGTCCATGAAAGACATGTCACCCTGCTGTAGGCTCAAGAACTCCGGAGCTCTCTCTACCCTTAGTGTATCTAGAAATAAGTGCTCGAAGAACTTTGCCTTAAAGTCCTTCCAGGCCAGTCCCTCTTCTTGCCTGCCTAAACTTGCATGTCCCACCAGCGTTTAGTTAGCCCTCTGAGCATGTACGTAGCCAGCTTCACCCTCCACCCTAAGGGTGACTCAAGCTTCTTGAAGATCATCTGCATCGAATCGATCCAATTCTCAGCTGCCTGTGGTCTACCTTCACCCTGAAATAGCAGTGGGTGTTGCGAATAGAAATACTAATTTAGGTATTCCATGAAAGGCTCCACTCCTTGAGCACCCCGCTCAATCCCCTAGATGACACATACCAAACTTACTCTGAGTAGCTCGTCAAGCCACGACCCAAAAACTGACAAATCCTGCAGCTGCCCTGCCTACACTGGAGCCTAAACCTGAGCCTGTACCCATAGATCATGATTTTCCTGACCCTCCTAGGAATCATCTTGAACCTTAGGGGTCTCAACTTGTGCCCACTCCCACGATACTAAATCACTGCCCACCCGATGCTCCAACGGATTCCGTCTAGGTGGCATCTCATTGAATTCCAATACATGGTCAGATAGCCATAATAACACACATATATATAACAAAGATAGGGAAAGAAATAACATAAAACACAATCTCACTACCCTTAATCTCCCCCATCACAACCTTGTCTTTCGACATTCGATATCTTGGCCCTTTACCCACCCATATCAGAGTCAGGTATCACAAAGAAGTCCGACCTCATGGCCCCTCGCCCACCCACATCGGAGTTAGGCATCACATATTAATCCAATGACTACATCGCCCAACCTGGTGATTAGCATCACCCCATATCACCATCCTTGTCTGATTCTATAAGAGCCAGGACCATACATACATACATACATACATACATACATACATACATACATACATACATACATACATACATACATACATACATACATACATACATACATACGTACGTACGTACGTACGTACGTACGTACATACATACATACATATTTCATTGGGCCCACTTTCCTGGGTTGGTTGAGTAAAATGCCACCAAAGAGAGGCTAGGAAGGAAAAAACTACTTAGCTTCCTTTGTTGACACTTGTAACAACCTAGCCCCACTTATCACAATCTAGGTCCCCAATTAAAATCACAAACAATTTCCATAGCACATGCATATACATTTAAAACATCCTATGTGCCTAATCAAAAAGAATACACAAACACCCCTTTCCATATCGGTCCAAGTGTCCAAAGATCCTCCATTACTGTACCTGGACAAGGGTCACATGTCACAAAAGTTAATAACCACATCCAAGTGCACCACTCGAGGTGGAAATCATATCAACTATAAAATGAGAAAATCAACACAACAATTCTCACCCCTGGAAACTTGGCCTATCACCTATGCATGGGGCTGTAGGCACCCAAACACGAGTTCTAAAACTACTTCCGACAACATCCTAATCTATGGTATACCATAGCCCCAAATAGTAATACTAAGAAAGAGGTAAAAGAAACTCCTTTGATACCACTTTTAGCGCCCAAACCGATTTTTCCACCCGAACATTTCTCCAGGCCGAGTTTCATTGCATCTTAGGCGTACCTCCCAATACACCAAAGGTTGATGACTAGAAGTGAGGGTGTAAAGTGTTGATAATGGGGAGACTATACCCTCTAGAGATGATATAATAATGGTATAATATATATAAAGGGCAGAAGAAAAGAAAGACTAACCGACACTGGACCAGTAACCCACCCATGAAAGAAGCACAACAATAGTAATAATAAATAAATAATCAACAACTCAAAATAAACCATTTTTAGAATTAAACATCACATGAAACCATTTGTAGTGCATGCATCAAATATAGGTCATACAAGACAATAATCAGAAAATGATCACTCGTGGCCGACCACCAGTATATACATATATAATAGCATGTTGATACATAAAGAAAACAAAAAGGAAACTCCAACTGAGGGAAGAACCCATGGTACCTTGCCTTCCATCCCATGCTAACTCAATCACTAAAATCTAGCTCCTGATCCTAAACCTCTGCCCGAACGCAAAGCCATAAAATCCACACACATCTTGAAGGGACAATTTAGGGTGTGAGAATGAATCTAGTAGGACACCACCAACTTGTTCCTATCTTACATATGTGAATAAGCAGGTGTACTAAACAGTAAATAAAGCAGCACATGCACATTTTATAAATAAACATGCTTACCTTGTGCTCAACATCCACAAGGAAGAAATCACCACTATCAGCCATTACTGATATACTATGGCAGAGAGGATCCTTAACATAAATCCCAAGGCATCCCCTGATACAAGTCATCCCAGGTGAACCCTTAGGTTCCACCTCCAAATGTCACCCGACACCTCGTGCCATCAATCAAGTAACCGAAGTCCTAAAGGCACATCCAAAAAATATAATCCTAGTCCCTCAGACCTCAGATCAAAAGAAACCCCATCATCCCTTGACTCAATGTCTGATGTACAATGATTTCTGTCCTCCAAAATAATAACAACATCGGTTCAACACCTGATGTCCTGAGGAATGGTGATGTTTGTCCTCACAAATAGTCCTGGCCTAACAGTCTCAAGTACAAAAAGACTTATCCTCCAACTGAAAATCTCAACACTACCAACTGATGGCTCCTCACTATCTCCATGGATTTCTACGATAAGAACCTCCAACCATCATCCTAAGCCGCAACTAATGGAGGCATCTACTCACATGAGTGGCCAATACCACCTCATCACCTAAGTCATACAGTGTGAACATAACTATAAATGATGCATTGGCTAACACAAGTGAGCAGTAATCACCAAATAAGTCCCTAAGACACATCTTCCATCACCTCATACCCCTACGACCGTGTCTCTCAAACCGATGGCCAACACCATCCAATATCACACAATCCATGACCGTAACCTGACGACCTCACCACCTCAAACTAATGACTATGTCATCCAACCGGTGATCAACATCACCCATAGTCTCTGGGCCAAGCCCAACCTGATGATTACATCACCTCATACCAGATGGCCAACACCATCTCAATCCTTGGACCAATCCTGTACAGTTCCCAAGGAACTCATCACAAGCAATTCACATAAATTAAACAATTCAATTAATAATATAAACACCCCGACCTAAAATTCCCAAGGTCCGAAGCCTCTCACTAGGCTTAACCATTTTTAATCAAGTGGAAGCATGCCCATAAACATCTCTAATGGGTTCAATTAATTAATTAAAGGTAACCATTTAATTTATAGGGCCTCACTCGGTCAACACAACAGTGTGCTCAAAGCCGTACCCCCAAAACGACCGCTAAATCATGAAGAAATATAAGCACCACCCACATCATGTTGGTAGACATACGCTCACTCGATATCAACCTCTAATTCGAGCTGATTCGAAATAAATTGGCATTTTAGACCAACACCCTAAAAATAGGGTAAATTGACTTGCATGGATTTAATGCTTCGTAAGGCAAGAGCAAAGAAGAAATGGAGGAAGAGGATTGAAGCACTCACCGATATGTTTCCAATGCACCCAACGACTTGAAGAACGGAGCTCGAATGAAAAATCGAGCTCATCACCTAGGTTGGGGAGGAGGAGAGCTCCATGATGCGCAGAGAGGATGACTACATGAGTGAGGAAAGAAAGGGGAATGGGTAATTTCCCACTTTTAAGTGGGCTGCATGGTTAGCTCACATGATTTGGCTAATAGTGTGCAGGCCGTGTGGTAGCCCCCACCCAAGGCTCAAACTCACATGACCATGGTGCACGGTTTACCAAACTGTGCGCCCACCGTGCGAATTCCCTTTGCTAAAACTTACAAAGGTGCAACACGATCGTACGCCCCCTCCTCACAGTTTGACAAACCCTATCTAGTAGGCTTGGTGGGCCACACAGTTACACTTGGGAGGTTGCACGTTTTGTCCAAACTATGCACCCCAGTCAGCATACCCTGGAAAACTTAGGTTTTTAGCGTCTGATGCACCCGAAACCGAACCAAAACACTGATTCATTTTCCAAGCCTCTAAACCCATCAAAAAACATGGCATTAGGTTAAAGAAACTCTTAGAATTAAGTTTCTATAATCAAGAAAAGAGTTGGTCTACCCACCAAACTCCAAAAATAAAAAACCGGTGAGGATTTCAACCCGCTCCAAAAACTCAGAATGTTACATCTAGTCAGCACCTTGCCGTGGTCAAATCTTATCATCGCCAGTTCACAGTCAACCGTATGTGACCCACGCCGCCCGAGGAAGCCGTTCCATCCCGAGTTCATCGACCGTGTCTCATCATCGCACGCTGAGGACGTCTAAAATGCCATCTCCCCCCGCACCTACTCAAAAAGTCGTCGTTGGAAAAGACCATCATCAGCCCCATTGTCGGTCAGGGCACACCGAAGAAAATCACCACTGTTCCTATTTTCCAAAATGACCTTAAGCAATTCTATCCTATTGCACGAGCAACAGAGGGAAAATAGCTCATTATTCCCTACCACATCAATACTAGATCGATTATCATCGCAAATGCTCAAATTGGAGTGATCGCCATAGGGATTGTTATAAAATGATATATAGAGAAGCTCTCCTCTTGAGAGATAAGCCATCTCATAACTATATATAATTATATATATATATATAATAATATAAATATATATAATTATATATATATATATAATAATATAATTATATATAATTATATATATATTTATAATTATATACAAATATCTATAAAAATATTTATTTATATTTATAAATATAAATAAATAAATAAATAAATAAATAATTATAATAAATATATTTAAATAATAAATATATTTATTATATTTATAATAATATATATATATATATATTAATATATATATATATAATTATATAAATACATGTATATTTATATACATATACATAATTATAAAATTATATATAATTATATAAATATATATAATTATATAAATATATTATATTTATATACAAATATTTATTAATATATTTATTTATAAGTAGAATTATAAATAAAGATATATATATATATATTTAAATAATTATAAAATTATAATAAATATATTTAAATAATAAATATATTTATTATATTTATAATTATATATACATATATATTAATTAATATTTATAATTATATATATAATTATATAAATATACATAATAATATAAGTATATTTATAATTATACACAAATATTTATAAATATATATTTATTTATAATTATAATTATAAAAAAATAAATATATATTTATATATTTTTAAATAAGATTTATATATTCTAGGTGATTAGAGTGAAAGTACAATAGAACACAAACATGTAATATTTATTTACCATACATGTAATATTTTCAATATGTTTATAATTTATATGTATAACATTTATTCGTTTTTATTTATTAACTTTTAACATTTAAAATATGTTTGAAATTTATATAATTAATCTATTTAAATGATTTTTTAATAATTTTCTTATTTAAATATTTAATTATAAAATTATAAATAAATATAATTTTTTTTAAAAAGTATTTATGAAATTATAAGTAAATAAATATATATTTAAATAATTATAAAATTATAATAAATATATTTAAATAATAAATATATTTATTATATTTATAAATACATATTAATAAATAAATATATTTATAATTATATATAAACACTTTTTGAATATATTTATTTATAAATATAAATATAAATAAATAAATACATATTTAAATAATTATAAAATTATAATAAATATATTTAAATAATAAATATATTTATTATATTTATAATTATATATTTATAATTAAAGAATATTTGTGATGTTTTTAACAAAGTTTTGTATTAATTGAAACTAACCTTTTTATAAAAAAATGTTTTTGTTCTTCAGGATTAGACCTATTCCATCAGTATGGGCAATGGGACTCAGCTCACCAACAAGAGTCAATAGAACCAGAAAATCAGAATGAGAATTTGATGGAAAGTCAGAGACTACTGGGAATCGGTCTCAGGAAGAACAAGTCTCAGAAAATGTTGAGTGAGACTGAAAGGTTGGGAAGTAATAGAACTTCCAAGTATTAAATTTGATGATGCTTTGCTGATCACGAAGTTTTATTAAATCATGAAGAAGTTCTGATACAAGCTGAAGTTAGTGGAATAGAGGAGAATACAATGTAAAGTATTCTGGCTGCTGCTCATCAATGTGAGGAACACTAGACATAGGAAGATGTAGATCATCAGTATGAGAACCATCAGTGAGAAAATATCAAAAGGCTGGAAGAATGATCTTGTTGAGTGAAAAAGTCATAATGTTGCTGAAGTGTTTTGAAAGAAGATAGTGGATTCAGGCATTTAAAAGTTTTCATACTTTCTAACCTAAGTCAGATGATGCTTTACCAATCTTAAAGTTCTCATAAATCATGAAAACTATCATGATAATTGTTTTGATGAAATTGAGGAATCGTAAAGATTGGATTTGTTCCAGAGATCAAGACAAAGTTTTCATCAAATCCAAAAATACTAGACATAGAAGTTTTCAAGAAGTCTGAATGAGTTATAGCTGATGAGTTTTGAAGAATTTCAAAGTTACAGAATGAGAATTCCATCGTAATGAGAATTCCATAATTATAATGATTCCATTGAACTGACTCTGAGAAGGAAAGATGATTAGAATAACTCTGAGAAGAAAATTCAATCATACTAACTTTGAAGAGGATAGTCAGATTATAATGAGCAGATGAAGATAGTCAGGTCGTAATGAGCATTGCAAGATAGTCAGATCGTAATGAGTAGTGCAAGATAGTCAGATCGTAATGATTAGAGGAAGATAGTTAGATCATGGTGAAGCTAGAGAAGTTTCATCATAATAAAGATGAGGAAGTTATATCAGAATGAAGAAAAGTTAGTTTGTTCAAGAATACTAATCTCAAAGAAATCTTTAGAAGGTTTGAAGAATTCAAAGTTGAAGGTTAAATGTGATTGATTTTCAGAGACTTGAAATTTGAGTAAGTGATAAAAGTTTTTAGTTTCCCACATTGGCTATTATAAGTTTCCTATAAATAGAATCAAATTAAATTCATACTATGAAACATTTTACATGTGAAGAAAATGTGGAGCGTTGCATAATTCTTATCAAAGTTTTCCTTTTGGATTGAGATCTTAGAAGAATTTTAGACACCTGAAAGTTTTGTTTACCAGAATGAGAAGATCAGACTGAGGAAGATCGTACTGAGAAATTGAGTAGAGTTTGAGTAATGTATATTGAGAAAAGTGTTCATCGTAATGAATCATAATAAGTCAATCAAAATGATAGAATCAGACCCAGCCACACTGGACTGAGGATTCCGAATAGAGTATTTGTGGAGCAGTTTGAACAAAGTCTTTATTCTTTTGTTTTGGATTAATTGTTTTGTAAGAAAACTTTGTAAACTGATGAGAGTCAGTATAATCATCCCTATCAAGAGATATAAGGTTTCTAATAGGATTTGACACATGTTTTATTCACTTCTTCAAATTAGTGAATTTCTATAGACCCATGGGAGTGGCTATGGAAAGGATATAAGTTCTCACACTAAGGTTGAACCTTGTAAATATCATGTGCCTTACAGCCTTTCCTACTTTTTCATACATGAGTATTTACTAAAATATGACAAGGTTATAAACTTTAACAGGTTACAGGGGTTACATTTTAAATGTATCGAAACTTATAAAAATCAAAAAACTGATTCAACCCCCCATTCTTAGTTTTTATTCGATCCTTTGGAACTTCAATTGGTACCAGAGTGAGGGTACCTTAGTAAATATTTATCATGGATAATACAAATTATGTCAACAGTAAAGTAATTCTTAAATTTTATGGTAAAAATTATTATGGATGAAAAAATAGGATGATTCCTTATCTCCTATCTCTTGGCCTATAAGTTTTTGATGCTGCTACAATTGGTTTTCCACCTATTGAGAAATATGATCCTATAGAGTTTTCTGATAAGATAAATATAGAAGTTGATGTAAAGGTTATAAATTCTATCCTTATTTCCTTATTAGAAAATGTTTATATGAAGGTGATGGGTTTCAAAACTTCAAAGAGTATGTGGGAAAAGATGGAAAGTATATTCGAATGGAATACTAACATGAAAGAATAAAAGCTACAAATCTGGCATATCAAGTATGAATAAATAAGAATGAGAGATGAATATTCCATTGACTAATACTTCACTAGAGTTAATGAATTTTTTTGCAACATTAGAGGTTTTGGATATGTCTTAGAAGATTCTACAATTATTAAGAAACTCATGGGAAGCTTTCTAGACAAGTTTATTCTAAAATTTACTCTTTATAAGATAATGATGATTTATCTCTTGATAAATTGCATAACTTTCTTGTTGCTTATAAAATGAGGAAATATTTATTGTTAAAAAAGAATATGAAAGATGAAATGGATTTTGAATCTACGAGAAATATGAAAAATCAAGATATTAAAGATGCTGATCCTTGTTATTCTAAAGATAAATAAGATGATGAGTTGAATGAAAAAAATCATGTCTCTTATATCTAAGAAGTATCAAAAAGGAAGAGTAAAGTATGGAGGTAAACTTACACTCAAATGTTTTGAGTGTGTTGCAATCGAACACTTTGCTATGAATTGTCCCAAGAATAAATTTGGATAATATCGAGTTTATTTTGATGAAATACCCTGATAGAAGAAGTAGAACAAAAATTCTAAAGAGGAAAATTCATCAAATAAATATAATAATAAATTCATTGGAGAAAAAAGGAGTATGATGAGTAAAAAAGATGAATGAGACTCAACTAACAAAAATTCTTCAGAAGATGAAAGTTTAGAAAAATTCAGAACCTTCATTGAAAAAGTTGAGAAAACAAAAAATTCCTTAGATAGTGAAGAAGGTGGTAAAGAATCATATGGAGAGTATCAACTTAAAACAGAACTTGTTTTATGTATTGAGAAAAATAGAACTCTCAAGAAATAAATCAGATTAATGAAGAAAGATTGTGAAGAAAATTATAAAGGAAGAAAATATGACATCAAGAAGGAGGAAGAATACCTCTAGGAGATCTTAAGTTACAATTAAGAGTTTCTGAATAGGGAAATATGGTTGAAGATCTCAGTAAGAAGTTGGAACCTAATGAAGAATAAGTTAACAAGTTTCAATAAAAACTTCTTGAGTCTAAAAATACCTTAAGTAAGATGAATGAAAAATTCAACAAAGCTTTGGAAGTAAAATCCGAGACTTATAAAGTTGTTGAGAAATCTCAAATCAAGAATTAGGTGAAATATGCACCCTCCAAAAATAATGTTTCATCCAATTTTTCTAACATTTCAGGTGATAAGAAAAGTGTTGTTAAAGTTTGGGAGAAAAAAGGATATGATAAACCTATCACATCTACAAAATTTGAAAACTCAATCAGAAGGAAAGATGGTCCACACCCAGAGTATGTTAGAACAGAAATAAGTTTTCAACCGCAACAAAGTTTCTACAAGGAAAGATCTTACATCAATAGAAAATCAAGGTTTTATGGGTTTTTTGGTGTTGTGGACTCTATGGGAACATGTTTTATATTTTTTTTCATAACTTATCTCTTCCCAGAAGAAGAATTGAATAGAAATAAAGAAATGGCGAATGAAGAATGAGTTGATTTCCTAACACACATGAAGTTAGAAAAGAAAATTCTCAATATGTGAGAAAATTTTCACTAAAAAATTAATTTTAATGTCTTGAAGAAGTTTTTGGAAGATTTTATCAGGATATTTACCATGCCGAAATATGTATGACACTCCTTCTGAAATAATTTTCCTATGTCAGAAAAAAAGGAAGTTGAGAAGAATAAATTTAAGGAAAAATATTTTTTTGTCGAGACAGATTTGAAGGTAAGTAAAAAAACAAACCATGGATACTTGATAGTGGTTTTTCGTCACACATGACCGATTATTTGAAAATATTGAAACATGTTTAAAATCATTATGGAGGTGTTGTTACCTTTGGGAATGATAGTTCTTTAAAAAATTTAGGAATCAGAATGGATGAGATTGAAGTATAAAGGTTGAAATCTAAGGAAGTTTTATTTTTTGATGTACTAAAACATAACTTAATTAGTTTGAGTTAAATTTTTGATTATGGAAAAGAAGTGATCTTTAGAAAAGATTCTTATGTTATCAAAAGTGTGAAATATGGAAAAGTTATTACAGAAGGAGAAATAACCAGCTGAAATCTCTTTTAGATTATAGATCTTAACAAATCATGTTATCTAAGTGATAAAGATAAGAATAAGTTGTGGCACCATAAACTTGGAAACCTTGGGCATAAAAGTATGAAAAAACTCTCTAAATTTGATTCTTCATGAAATTTTCTAGAATTTAAAAGAAAAGAAGAATATGTTTGTGTAACTTGTTAAAAAGGGAAGATGACTAATAAAAGTCATAAGAAAGTTGAGATTCAATCTACCAGACCTATTGAACTTATTAATTCCAATTTATGTAATCCAATTAGACATCAATCAACAAAAATAGATTTATACTTTATCACTTTTATTGATGATTTCACTCAGATGAAAAAAATCATGTTTATGAAATACAAGTCAGAGGCTGTTGAAATGTTCAGGTTCTTCATAAAATAAGTTGAGAAAGAAATTGGGGGTTATATAAATAAGTTGAGAGTATAAAATGGTACCGAATTCAAAAGCAATAATTTTGAAACTTATTTGAAAAATAATGGTAGCAAACATCAGTATAGTTCTCCCTACACTCTACAAAAAAATGGAGTAGCAGAAAGAAAGAATATAATTTTGGTGGAAATGGTAAGAAGTATGTTATAAGAATACAAACTTTCAAAGTTCTAATGGGGAGAAGCTATTAATACTATTGTGCATATACAGGATAGATGTTTTTTGAGATTGGAATCTAACATGACTTCTTATTAAATTTGGTATGACAAAAAACCTTTAGTGAAGTACTTCAATGTTTTTGGAAGTGAATGTTTACTTAAAATAAAAAATCTAGATCTAGGAAAGTTTGATGAGAAAGTTGATTAAGGAACTTTTATGGGTTATTCACCCAATGGAATAAGTTAAAAATGTTGGAACAAATGTTTAAAAAAGTTGGTTGACTCATATGATGTGAATGTTATTGAAAATCCAACTTCTTTTAAAAAAGTTTCTAGGAATGTTGTGGAAGAAAAACTAAAAGTTAAAAAAAAATGAAAGTGAACAAAGTAACATACATGAAGATTCAGATGAATCATGTGATGAGGAAAGTGAAGCTGGGCGAGGAACTATGAAATTTCCTAATTTACAAAAACATGTTGAGATTGAAAATATTCTTGGGAATCAAAAGGCTCTAGTTCAAACTATAAGAAAGATGAGATTATAAAATAAAACTTCACTCATTTCAAAAGTTGAATCAGAATCAGTTTTAGAAGATATTATACACAAATAATGGGTGAATTATATGAATAAATAGTTGGATAAAATTAATAAAAATGAAACATGAGAACTTTTTCCACATCCTAAAGGTAATTTTTTTCATAAAAAGTGGGTTTATAGAAACAAGTTGAATAAACATAGATAAGTTTCAAGAAACAAAGCACATATTATTTGTAAAGGCTATGAACAGGTGGAAGGTCTGTATTTTAATGAAACCATTTCCCCTTTTTCAAGGTTATAAAATATTTGAATGTTTCTAGCAGTGGCTACTCATTAGAATTACAAAGTATATTAGATGGATATAAAGTCATCATTTCTCATTGGAGAAATTGAAGAAGAAGTTTACATTGAAAAACCTTGTGGGTTTCTACTTGAAGAGGTTGAAAAAAATGTATAAACTAAAGAAATATTTGTATAAGATGAAACAAGATCCACGTGCTTGGTATTCAAAACTTGAAATTTTTATAGAATGTTGTATTTTTCTAAAGGAAAAGTTTATAGCAAGTTATATGTGAAAGATGTTGACTCTAGATATCTAATTATAATTGTTTATGTGGATGATGAATTTTTTGATGGGGATAGATAATATGTTTGTAAAACATATGCTAAAGAAATGAAAAGGAACTTTTAGATATAAATGTTAGGATAATTAACATTCTTCCTTGGTTTATAGGTTCAAAAAAAGGAAAAATAAATCTTATTATCTCAAGAAAAGTATGTCGGGGAATCGTTACAAAAGTTTGGCATGGAAGAATACAAAGAAGTTTCTAGTACTATATTATTGGGGAAGAGGTTGAGTAAAGATGAGTCTAGAAAAAGTGTGAATCAGAAATAATTTCTAAAGCTGATAGGAAGTCTACTTTTCCTTATAGACTCAAGTATTGATATTGTTTATGTCATGAATTTGTGTTTCAGGTATCAAAGTAATTCAAAATAATTACATATGTTGGAAACAAAGAGAATTATGAGATATGTAAAAGGAATAACATCACATGGGTTTTTATACAAAATAAATTGCAGGATGAAGTTTCATGGATACACTGATGCTGATTGCGTTGGAGATTGTAATGATAGAAAATCAACCTCAGAAGAAAAATTTTTCTTGGGTGAATGTTGTGTGAGTTGGCATAATAAGAAACAAAGTTCAGTAACTTTGAGCACAAAGGAATAATAATATGTTGTGGCTACTAAGGCTTGCACTCAGATATTGTGGATGAAAGTTCAGCTATAACATTTGAAAGTAAAATTTTCTAAACTATTGAGGATACTTTGTGATAATTAGAGTGTAATTCATCTTTCTAAAAATCCTGTCTAACATTCAAGATCAAAAAACATTGATATAAAGTTTCACTTTATAAAATCTAAATCTTTTAATGGAGATTTTTTTATGGAATATATCTCAATGATGTATCAAATTATTGATATCTTCACAAAGGAAATTCTAAAAGAAAGGTTTATTGAGTTGAGTCTGCAACTTCATGTTCAACATCCTCCAATGACTTCCAAAATCTCATAAGGTAGTCCCCCACCATACTTTGGATTATGTTGAAAAAGGTGGATGATAGATTAAAAACTTTTTTACTTATATTTATTTAATGAATATGTAGCTTTGGTTATTATAAAATGGTGGAGAGAAATAGAAAAGGGAGAGAAAAAAAGTTAGAGGAAAAGATAAATGTGAGAGGGAGTTTATCTTTACATGATTAAACAATTTTCTTGTCACTGAGGGATGAAATTCATTCACAAAAAATTACTTTATCTAGAAGTGTGGTGTCATTTTACTCTCCTATGAGAAATGCTATGTTTTGGTAAAAGTTAAAAAACTTGAGTTGTGAAAATTTTCTCAGAGTTGAAAAATTTGTTATCAAGTGTTTTCAACAAATCCAATGGGTGATATTGAATAACCTTTGTGATGTTTTTAAATTTTTTTTTGTATTTTTTGACAATTAAACATTTTTTAAAATAATTTTTTTGTTCTTTAGGATTGGACTTAGTCTATTTGTATGTGAAATTGAACTCAGATCATTGACATGAGTCAACAAAACTAAGAAATCAGAATAAGAATTTGATGGAAAGTTAGAGAATGTTGGGAATTAGTCTTAGGAAGAATTAGTCCTAGAAAATGCTGAGTGATCCCGAAAGGTTGAGAAGTAATAAAACTTACAAGTATTAAATATGATGATGCTTTGTTGATCATGAAGTTCTAAAAAATCATGAAGAAGTTATGATATAATCTATAGTTGGTGGAATATAGGAGAAAATGATGTAAATTATTTTGGATGCTTCTCATTGGTGTGAGGAACACCGAACACAAAAGGATATAGATCATCAATATGAGAATCATCAGCGTGACAATATCAAAAGGATGGAAGAATAATCTTTTTAAGTGAATAATTCATAATGTTTCTGAATATTTTTGAAAGAAGATAGTGAATTTATGAGTTAAAAAGTTTTCATAGTTTCTAACCTCAGTTAGACGATGATTTACCAATCTTGATGTTCTCATAAATCATGAAAACTAGCATGATAAAAGATTTTAATGAAATGGAGTAATTATAAAGATTCTATCAGTTCTAGAGATCAATATAATTTTTTAATCAGATCCAAAATCACGATACATAAAAGTTTTGAAAAAGTCAAAATGATTCATTACTGATGAGGTTTAAAGAATTTCAAAGTTGCAGAATGAGAATTCCATTGTAATGAGAATTCCATCGTTATGAGGATTCTATCAGTCTGACTCTGAGAAGGAAAGATGATCAGACTGAATTTGAGAAGGAAAGTCAATCAGAATAACTCTTAAGAGGATAATCATATCATAATGAGAAAATAAAGATAGTTAGATCGTAATGAGAAGTGAAAGATAGTCAAATCGTAATGAGTAGTGCAAGATAGTGAAATTGCAATGAGAAGAGTAAGATAGTCGGATCATGGTGAAGTTGAATAATTTTCATCATAATTAAGCTGTGGAACTTATATCAGACCGAAGAAAAGTTAGTTTTTTTGAGAAGACTGATCTCAGAGAAATATTGAGAAGGTTTGAAGAAGTCAAAGTTGAATTCTAAATGTGAGTGATTTTCAGAGACTTGAAATTTGAGTAAGTGAGAAAAGTTTTTTAGTTTCCCACCTTTTATATTATGAGTTTCCTATAAATATAAGCACAATATATTCATACTTTTCAACTTTATACATGTGAAGAAAAGGCAGAGCACTGCATAATCCTTGTCAAAGTTTTCTTTCTAGACTGAGATCTTAAAAGAAGGCCAGACACCTGAAAGTTTTGTTTATTGGATTGAGAAGATTGGAATAAGGAAGATCACAATAATATATTGAAAATAGTTTGAGTAATACAGATTGAGAAAAGGGTTCATCGTAATGAGTCCATCATAATGAGTCAATCAGACTGAGAGAATCAGACCCAACCGCATTGGACTGAGGATTCAGGATAGAGAATTTGTGGAGCAGTTTTAAAAAATTATTTATTCTTTTATTTTGGCTCAATTTTTTTTGCAATGAAACCTTTTAAACTGATGGGATTCAGTATAATTATTAATATAGGGATATAAAAGGTTTTTAATGGGAGTTGGAACAAGTTGTATTCACTTCTTTAAATTAGTGAATTTCCATAGACTCACGAGAGTGGATATGGAAAGGATGTAGGTTATTACACTGAGGAAGAACCTTGTAAACCTCATGTGATTTACTTGCTTTACTAATTTTTCATGAATGAGTATTTACTAAAATATGATAAGGTTATAAAATTTAACTGGTTATAGGGGTTAAGTTTTAAAAGTATTGAAACTTAATACCTAATTCAACCCCCTTATCAGTTTTATTTGATCCTTTGGAACTTAAATAATTTTATATAAATATTTTTTAAATATATTTATTTATACCAAGATTTATCATTCATGGATTTGGAAACCAAATCCATGACCACAATTTTATTAATAAAATGAAAATGTATAAGAAAAAGAAACTGGTCAAACAAGACATTAGATTACCACATAAAACATGATAATCTTTACAAGTCCCTATAGAACCCAAATTTCTAGGTTTTATTCCTATAAACATTGGGTGTCAACCACTCATCCATGTCTTGGACCTTTGCAGGGGCTCATATTCTTCATCCAATAATGACTTAGAGAGTCCCTATGTATTGGAGAAGACTCTAAATTTCCAAGACAGATCCCGAAAGTCCATTTATAGATTGGCTCAGAATCTATCCTCAATGTTAACTGATAACAATATATGAACAATTAAATAATCATTAAAACCAAATACCTCCAGCTGCATTATATAAAAAATGACTTGAAGTTGTGAAAAAAACCAATCTGACGCTTCCTTACTGAGGCTATTAGTGGTCCTTTCACCTTCCTGGTCATCTGGAGGTATGAGACTCAATTTTTTTGTCTATGAAATATCATATTCTTCATATGAGGCCTTTACAAAAGATACATAAGCATTATTCATTATTTTACTAAAATTGGATGGATATAACCACTCCATATTACCAGAATCATCAGCGCTCTTGATTGAGGGAGTGAAAATATAAATATATAAATATATAAATTTATAAATTTATAAATTTATATAAATATGTTTATAAATATATACATATATTTATAAATATATATAAATATTTGTAAATATATATATTTATAATTATAATTATAATTAAATAAATATATTATTAAAATTAGATCTTTATCAACATTTTTTATTACTGATAAAGATACATCTTTATCAGTGTTAGAATTTTAGCATTAATAAAGAATCATTTTATCAGTGCTTTTTTAGAAATGATAAAAAAAATCTTTATCAACTCTAAAAAAATGATAAAGATTAGTTTTATCAGTTCCTACTTTTTTAGAATTAATAAAATCCTTACCCGATCTTATAAAAAGAACCCTAACAATGTCTCATATCTCACACCTTCAAGCTCTTGTGGAACCTGAATGCTTCCATTGCTCTCAATGAACCCTACCACCACCAACGCTATTGGTCTTCATCAACTTTCTTGATGAATCGATCCTCTCAAAATCAACCGGCATGTTCCTATTTATTTTGTTAGCACCTCTGTTCCCTATCCGCACTCATTTCTTCAGTTGTTTCACCTCATATTCACGTTTTCTTCAAGCTCGAAGTATCAATTTGATCCTCCTTGTTTTTTTGGGTAAGAGACTTCATGATTCACCTTGGTCTCAGCTGATACTTTTATTGTTTGACCCAACCATCCCTATGTGGTGTAGAATTTTTTTTTGGGAATTTCATCCATGCCACAAAATCTACCACTTATAGCGTGGAATTTCAATCTATAATTTTTTTACAGTAGAAACTAGTTACGATTCTTCCCTATATACATAGATAATTTTTTATTAGACCCCACTAATATTTATATTTTCTCATTTTTTATTTATAGGTTTATCAACCTCATGTGTTTGATGACCTTTTTTTATTATTTATATATATCTTGGAATTTAGTTTTTTCAAACATTATGAATCGAAATTGGTTTTTTTCCTTCTAGTATATTTGAACAATTTTTTTTATATTTTTAATTATTCCATATTGTTTTTTGATCCCCCAAGACCCATGATTTTGGATTTGGTACAAAAATACTATATATTTTTTATATAAAAATTAATTGAAAAATATACAGTCATTTACATCTAAGGATCTTTTCCAGTATAGGATTTGGAGGAAAATGACTACTCTTACAAATTATGAAATTTAAAATAATAAATAGAAAAACAATGATTGAAATTTTCTCACCCTAGATCTTTATTGAATCTAAACTCCATTAAACCTTCAAATTATCTTGAAATAATTTTATAATAACATAGGGTGAGGAAAATTTCCTAGTAATGGTTTTTTTTAAATCTAGTGAAAAATATTTTTGAAAATAATTATACCTTTTGAAAATACATTTGAAAATAATTTTTAAATTACTTTTGAAAATACATATATTTGGAAAACACTTTAAAAATCATTTGAAAATACTTATAATTTTGAAAACATAATTTTGGAAGCACTTTTCAAAATATAATAGATTTTTGAAAAACTCTTTTGAAAATACTTTGAAAAGATGATTTTGAAAATGCATTTAAAAATAATTACACCTTTTGAAAACATTAATAATACCTTTGAAAACACTTAATTTGAAAACATTGTAATACATTTGAAAATACTTACATACTTTGAAATCAATACAATACATTTGAAAATAATTACGCTTTTGAAAATGATATAATACTTTTTGAAAATACTTACGCTTTGAAAACGATTTAAAATAATCTAGTGATTTTTTTAGAAAATATTAATAAATATTTGAAAAAAAAACCTTAGGGAAACTTAAATATTTGAAATATGTCTACTACTACCCACTTTCCTTAGGGATGAGTTCACTCACCACTTCCCTTTCATGTTTACAAAGCCCAAGTGCCAATTTTTTTTATAAAAACATTTTAAGATTTCTTTACATATATATAATTTTCGCTGTAGTTTTTTCTTAAAAAACATGATAATGCATCATTATATTTACACACTTATGTTTATATATATATATATAAACTTTCATAGGAAATCATTTGTTAAATTTAGTACAACCAAATATCATGACATTTAGACTTTTCATAAATGAATGTAATGTTAATTGACATCCATGTATTTATTAATTTGTTCATAAACTCATGAAATAAATTTTATAGAAAAAGGATATAAAATGTTAAAATTTATCTTTTAAAAATCATCCTTGAATAAGATAATTAGATACCCATTTAATTAATTCAAAACTTAATGCTTTTATTTATGAAATATTCATGTAAATATATGAACCCTTCACATAAAATAATAACAATTATAAATTACTATTCAAATAAAATAATATCTATATCATTTTGATTTCTTGGAGTAATCATAATAAAAAAAATTATATAAAATACATAAAATTATAAAAAGTAACATTTTTAAAATAATCATTTTATCCTTTCGTTTTTTGAGGATACCCTCTTGAGTAAGATTATGATTGAAACCAAGTTTAGTACATAAATTTATTACTTATTTAAATTATACAATCATAGATAAATGTGAACACACATAGAAACACACACATATATTCACTTCATTACATAAAATATAAAAAACACTTTCCTTCATAATTAGAATACTCAAAAATAATTGTAATACATATATAAACTTGTAATTTAGAAATAGTATATACATATATTTATATGTATACTTGAAGATTATAAACTTGGAAATTTTTGAAAGTAATATATTTATAAATATAATACATATACACCCTTACATAATTATACTTTCATGATTTGTAGAAAATAATCATATTTTAGAAATAATAATTATATATATGTTTTGAGAAAGATAAACTTGAAATTTTAAGAGTTTTAAGAAAATAAAGAGGTCCTATTACTTATTTTCTTAAAAAAATACAGTGGGAACTCCTGCCCAAATGGGGTGTTCGAACCTAGATGAAGGCATTGGATTCTACCTTACTAGAATTGGGTGATCGAACTAGACAGAAAAAGAAAAGAGGATTAAAGAGGGAGAAGGCTTGGAAAGTCTATCCAATGAGAGAGAGTTCCCTCGGTATACCTATATATATAGGTTCATATGGCAGCTTGAGCTTCCAAGAGAATTTGAAATAATTGAAGGTGGCTACTTCAGATCTAAAAATAGGACGCCTATCATCCTATAAGGATTTAATAGTGGTGTTCCAAATCCATTGCTTCATGCATGGATAACCAAAAAATAAAGGGTTAAAAACAATTTGAAATGATTTTATTTTGAAACATCAAAACATGATTTCAACTCGTGAAAAGGTATTTATGCATGCTATGTTCAATTCTTATTTGAGAATCAAGAATCATTGATGGTGAATCGGGATCTTGTGGGTCGAGATCTTGAAAACAATTTGAGGTTAAATAAAAAACAAACCTTTTAGAATATTGTATAAGGGTCTCTTGAACTATCTCTTGCTTACACCAGAAGGAGGAGGAGATGAATTGAAGCTGGAAGAGAGGAAGACGATGAGGATGGCGATGTTAGCTTCAGCATGGATTGTGTATCAAGCTGATGAATAGTGGAGGGATTTGTTTCTGGGAATAAGATGAAGCAGAGGACATAATCGAATAGCTGAGGATTTTTGATATAATGGAAACAATATAACTGATATTTTTTAATGGTGAACAGTACCCGTATAAAGGATCCCATATTAAAATGAAACACTATTTTCTTCTCCTATATAAACCAAGATGTGACATTTGAACCAAAAAATGAATAAAGGGCCTTATACATGGGACCATTAAGGTGAAAGCCTACCCTATAATCATGGGCTTTGGCCCCCCTAAACTATTCATGGTTAGATATGGTCCAAACCTATGCCTACTATGCGAGGCGCCGTGGAATCTCCTACCACCGTGCTGGGTAGTGGTGGTCAGATCTCCCCATAGTGGGTTTTAGGACTTTCCGAGCCACTTGGCTTGGTTGACCTAAATTTTTATGTGTTATAAAAATTATAAAATATAAACTATAAAGTAGAAATAATTTCTTTTAAATAATTTTTTTTAAATCTCATTTTAAGTAAACCTTATGCTTTCAAATTGATCACTACAAAAAATCAATGAATCATTGTTTTACAAGAATTTATCATAAGGTATTTAATAAAAGTAGTTATTATTAGATAATATTAAATCTAAATCAGAGCTAATTGACAATAAGAAAATAAAAAAATGATTTTATAAACATAATAAAGAATATTTAAAATAATAACCATTATGAACTATATAAATTGCATCTATTGTTTAAAAATGGAATTACTAAATATATAAATTAATTTTTGTTGAAAGTAATAATGGAATCAATTTAATGATAAAACATACTTTTAAATAAAATAATTATATATTTTAACCTACTTTAAGAAGATATATATATTAAGTGAACATTATTACATCTAAGAAAATAAAATAATATTTCATAATTATTATATGATTAAAATACCTTATGATTAAAACTCATATCAATTAAAGGAAATAACTTAATTTCAATAAGATTAAAACATTTATTAGTATTGCAGCCAGCATTTCTACTTCAAGGGAGGAGGCCGGGCCACAAGTACCATAAAAGCATCCATGTCATTATCGGGAGGTGAACATGATTGCAGATGCTCTTGCCAACAAAGGTATCAACCATGAATTAACATGGTCCGAAACCCTGCCTCCTGAATTTCATCATTTGTATGAAGGATTGTAAGAAACTCCCATCTTTAAGACTCATGTAACTCCTTTCTTTAATATTAAATAAATTTTGCCTTGTTCTTTTGACTGAGGCACCACCTTCTTCAAAAAAAAATAGTTGTGTTATATTATAAACAATATAAAATAATAAATATATTAATACACTTAAATATTCTTTAATAAAATAAAAGTAACATTTTTATTTTAACTTATAAACAAAACCAAATTTGATTAAGGAAAAAATTTAAGTCTAGTTTAAGTTATAATTTAGTTTGTTTTAACAATAAAACAAATCATTTAATAAACATTTATTAAAACGATTAATTTACCAAGCTATTAGAATTTTGATACTGGACATATTTTAAACCGAGTTCTAGTATTGAATAACCTATATCCAAATTTAGTTTGAATGATCCTATCAAATTTATAATGAAAATTGATTAAATTTTAATTTATAATTAAATTTATTATAAGAATAATTTTCATTATTATGTTTTCTAGTTTTGAATAATTTACAATCATTTTTCTTGGTAACATTACCACTTATTTTTGTGTTTCATTCATGGTGATCATTTTATTATTCATGTTTATTGGAACCATTAATTGAATTGTATTCATTATATTTTTTTAGTGTTGAAAATATTTTAAAAAATATAATAATTTCTTTTTTTATTTGTGAACCCCTCATTATATTCAATAGCTATATTTTCTATTATGAAAATGGTTTTTAAATAATATAGATTTTTTTTTATATTTCCATGTAAATATATATATGTAAAATTTTGTACATATTATAATGTATAATAGGTGAGCTAAGCTTCTCAAAGGGGGTTGACTATTGTTAAAATTTTGAAATCTTAGTTCAAAATGAAAAGATATTGTTTTTGAAAATGGTGAGTGAGTTTTCTAAGGCAGTTTGAAAATGAATTCGGTGTTTTATTTTCTAAGAAATTTTTTTTAATGCATATTGTTTTTAAAAAGTTATTTTAAATAAAGGGTAAAATGTTTTTAGTGGTGAAAATCATTTTTAAAAACTAATTAAAAATGTCCTAATGATTTATTAGGATACGATTCATCAGTTTTTTATAATGTAAATGTGATTTTAAGGGTAAATGATTGGTCTTAAAGTTAATAATTTGGATTTATATGATTTTTTAGAATGAGGATGATATTTTGGATTTCAATGATGATATCAATAAAAGATATTTGAAATTTCACATCAACTTTAAAATGGAATTTTGTGATTAGAAATTAGAGTGAATAGATTCATTAGTTTTTTTGTAATATAGTTTGCTATATCAGAAAAGTTCAATCCATCTTAACTAAAATTTTATCCTTCTATTGAAAAGTAACATTTTATTATGTGGTATATGGTATGCTAAGTTCATGGTGAATAGAATGATTCTAAAAATAATCACCAATTGTTCCCCTTATAAATTCCACACCATTATTTTTCTGAATCATCTATAAGGAGAAATTATAATCCTTATCTAATTTTCTTCTAAAACATTTAAACATATATATATCATATGATTTATGTCTCAAAAAGAAACTATATTTAATGTAGGTAAATTTATCAATAATATAAATAATAAAATTCTATCATTTTTTGAATACTTCCTCATAGTCCCAAAATTATATAAATAAATGATCTTCTATTATTGGATAGATTGTATCTATAAATTATTTTGTGAAGAGTTAACAATTTTTCTCTTTAGGCATGTTGAGAATATCATATTACTTTCTATTTTTAGTATTATAAGGTCAAAAAAATTTTCTCCTTAAGTGATCCTACTCATTTTTAACTAACATGATCAAGCTGTCTATTCCATAATTGGATTCCTATGTCAAGATATAAGTTGAATGAATTTCCTGCATCACCCACTTGAATTAGATTTTCACTTTGGTCACTGACCTATTATCAAAATACATCCATAAAATCAGGGATTGATTTTTTTATATGAATTATGAAAATAGAAAATGGAAACAATGTATTACCTTGGTATCATCCAAGAAAACCATCCACTCCAACCAAAACTAAGGAACATTGAAAGATAAAAATATATTCAATGGACCAATACCTGATTGAAATGTGTATAGATACTATAAAAAATAAAAATTTGAAGATGAATATTATAGGAGAGAATATAGGCTTACCTTATTGAGGAATTTCCCTTATTAAAGATTCTAGGTTAGTGGTAATTTATCACTGAGAAGGGAAAATAAATAAGTGATACAATTTTTATTTTACAATTACTTTATAGTAATTAACATCAGTTATTGATTAAATTCTTGGTCCACTCAATTATTAATTTCATCTTATTTTTTGAATAATCCTTAAAATATTTTTCAAAAAGTTGAGTGGTATCTATATTTATAAATGCAATGGGATGAGTGGTATCTATATTTATAAATGTATACATGTGTAAGGGAAAAGGGTTATATCTATATTTATATGATCATATTAAATTTCATAGACCTCATAGATACACATAATCTCACCTCATACATAATATATATTGATAATAAAACCATGGAAAGGTAATGTCACTAACTCCATCCAACCCATAGGATATCCATCATGACCCCACTCCCACAACCTTGGACTTACAAGAAGCTAAGCTATATTGAAATTCATACCATAGACCAAAATCCTTTTCCTTTTTATGGAGTAATTGAAGGATTTATTTAAATGTTGAAAGTGCATTGGCTGTCTCTGCATGAGTTCATGTAATACCATCCAAATGATCCTTATCATGGTCACACCAATCAAGGATCCCCTTATAGGGATCATATAGCTCCTGTAATTTTTTTCAACTTTAGACAGCAAACTAAGAAATGTTTTTCAGTGCTTCGCCAACTCCCCAACCTAGGAACATTTATATTTAAGGATAAAACTATCATACTCATTAGCTTTATCTACCAAAATGGCAACTTATTTTATTTTTTTCCTGAGACTCATCCCCCATATCTTCTAAACATGCACTTATGTTTCTTGAACTACCATGAGTAGTAATCATCCCATATCAGGTGTTGGTGATCATTGTGGTTTAATTAAAAGGATAACACCTACCACTTGTGAAGTAATTGTTTTCTTAAATCCAATTACCAATTTTCTTCAAAGCATGCTGAAATTATTTGAAACATTCAAATGTTTATTTCCCCTTATTTAAAAGTCCCCTTTTTGTATTTTTTTAAATATTAATATTATTAAATAAAATAGGATGGACATGAATTGAAAATGGATGGATTCCAATCATATAAAAAAAGAGTAGGACGATGGGGTGAAAGAGTTTATCAATTTTGGAAAATATCATTCATACGAACCTTCTAAAATTCTTTACCCATGTTTATGTTATTTTTATTCAAGACTAATTAGTCCAGTGGAGTTAGGAGAACACTTGATCTATCACGGAATAGATCAAAGTTATAAATTTCGGAATAAACATAGGGAAAAAGTGAATGTAGCTAGTGATTAGGACGACACTACATTTTATGGATCATCTTATATGGTTACAAGTGTGGGCAATAAAGAATACCATATCGAGGATGTGATTACAAGTGTGAATGATGATGAAGATCATACCAAGGAAATGTCAATGATAGTTGAAGATAAACTTCATGATTATACAAAATTGTTTGAGAAGTTAAAGAGTTGTGTAAATATTTCATTGTATACTAGTTGTACTAAATATACAACATTGTAAGCTATACTAAATATATATAATTTAAAATATGGAAACAGATAGAGTGACACTGTTTTTACTAAACTACTTTCTCTCTTGAATGATATGCTCCCAGAAGATAATGAACTCTCTATCCAAACATATGTTGCTAAATGAATGTTAAATTCAATGGGTATGATCTCTAAAAGAATAAATTCCTATACAAATGATTTTATACTATTTATCAAGGACCAAAAACCACTTAAATAATTCACAAAGTGTGGTTATTATTGATATAAGAAAGATGAATCAGGTGCTATGAAAGTTGTATGATACTTTCCAATTATTCCAAGGTTTGAGTGCCTATATGGAAGTGAGTATACTACAAGGTAATTGATGTGGTATGAAGATATAAGATATAAATATGGAAATTTTTTTCACCTTGTATACTCTCCTCATTAGAATAGAATTGATCACAAGTATCTTGAATTTGGAAATGGGCTGAGAAACCTTCGTCTTGTTCTATCTATGGATAAAGTGAATCATTTTGGTTTTCAAAGCAACACTCACAATACATGGACAGTTATGTTGGTAAATTATAACTTTCCACCGTGGTTATACATGAAATAAAGATACATTATGTTATCTATGATTATAATAGGACCAAAAAAACCAGGTAATGATATTGATGTTTATTTGGATCCATTGACTGAAGATTTGAAATTATTATAGAATTTAGGTGTTACATTGATTAATGCTTATAGAAATGAAGATTTCACATTAAGATCCATATTATCGGATGAGAAATGAATTTACTAATTATAGATTTTTTTGGGATATAGCATTAAAGGAACTCAAGGGTGTCCCATTTGTGAACATGGTAAATAGTAAATTATTTCAAAACATTAATTGAATACTATATTTATAGGGCATCATAGATTTCTACCCTGATTCTATAAGTACCGATCTTAGATGACATCATTCGATGGGGTTTAGAAGAATGTACAACACTGTCTCCAGTAATAGTTGATAAACTATTTGGTAAATTAAATGATATGTACACTGCTTTTGTTAAACCTTTTTCAGAAAACCTTACAAACACCTATTGGAAAAAGTGATCATTTTTTTGAATTAACATATTGGAATTGTTTGTACTTAATGAATTTTCTTGATGTTATGCACGTTGAAAAAAATGTATGTGATAGTTTCATTAGAATATTAGTAAATTCACATAGAAAAAAAAATAATGGAATTAAGTCTAGGTGGGGCATGATTAACATGGGAATAAGGGAAGAGTTGGTGCCAATGAAGTGTAAAATATGGACCAAATGCTTACACTATTTTCATGTAGGAGAGATATCAAGTTTTCAAATTCTTGAATGATGTAAAGGTTCCAATGGGGTATTCATCAAATATCAATAATATCATATCAATTAATGATTTAAAGTTAAAGTTTCTAAAACTACATGATTGTCATGTTTTGATGAAAGATCCAATGCTTGTAGCTTTACATTGCATTTTTACCAAGAATGTATATCATACATTAACTAAGCTCTTTTTCTTTTTCAAATATATATGCAACAAAGTTATAGACCCAGTGAAATTAAAAACTATGAAAAAGGAAATCACTATCATATTATATGAATTGAAAATGTTCTTCCGACCAAAATTATTTGATATGATGGTTCAACTAATGGTTCACTTGGTAAGAGATATTCAACTATGTGGTCTTGTACATTATAGATGGATGTACCCCACTAAATGGTATATGAATATTTTGAAAGCGCATGTCAAAAATTGAAGTAATCTGGAAGGTTGTATTACAGAGTGATATATTGTTTAGGATTCCATTGAATTCTGTACTGATTACTTGTCCGGTGTGGAAAGCATTGGTCTATAGAAATATCATCACACTGGGAGGCTTGTGGGGGAAAGCATTTCTGGAATAGATGTTTTCATAACCACTATTACAAATCAATAACAGGCCTAACCTTACTTTTTCAATAAAATTTTAGAGTTTTCCCCATATATTGAAACCCAAAAAGAAATTCTTAGGAATTTAAATCCATAAAGGGATAAAAGTTGGATATCAAATACACATAATTAATATTTTATAGGATAGTTTCGAGAACATATTTTTAGGAGTCGTATGAAAATATGGATTCAATTTTAGAACATATTCGATGGATATCCATAGGACAAAGTATGCATGTATTATATTATAATGGTTATGTAATTAATAGTTATATGTTCTATAAAAATAAACATGATGACTATAGTACAATGAAAAATAGTGGAGTAAAACTTGTGGTTGAAATGGTGCATGTATCTGGTACCAAGTAGAAAAATAAACTTTATGCAAATATCTCATACTTTGGAATTATAAAAAAACATGGGAGTTAGATTATACAATATTCCAACTGCTGATTTTTCAATGCAAGTGGGTTGATAACAAGAGTGATATTAAAATAGATGAATTGGGATTTGTGAAAGTGGATTTTAGTAAGAAAGGGTACAAAGATGAACTGTTTATAATAGAATCATAGGTAGTAAAATTATTTTATGTTATAGATCCCACAAACCAAAAGTGGTCAATTGTTATGTTATCGACCAAAATCACTGAGGGGAAGATGAAAATTCAACTGAGGATAACTCTTTCATTGGGAAATCACAATAATTTCACATAAGTACCAATGTAGAAGTGGTCTTTTATGTTATAGGCGACCATACTGAAAGGAATTGGATACTTGGTAGTGGGGTTAAATCCCTTCAACCTTAAAAAATAAAGAGTTCAATAATCAGGTTATATATTTTTTGTAATATACATCGCATTACCTCATATTATTATATGTTCACTACTGAATTTATGTAATCTAAATTAAATGTTCAATAAATTCTATAGATAATGACTTCTAAACATGTCGATTCTTCCAATCTCAAGGAACAATATGTTTCTCAACCTACTGGTGCTTCCAATGCATAGGAACAACAACCTTATAAACATTCTGATGCTACCAATCCATAGAAACAACATATTGATGATGTTTAACCTAATGAAATGGTAAATGGTGAACAAAAGATGTCCCATGTCACGACCCGTCCTCGGGACCCATGTCGTGACTACCACAAGCCCGCCTTCCATAGGCCAGGGGCTGGCGACTAGCACCAAAGGCGTAAATCCCGATATAATAGAAGTCATTGCCTTTATGTAAGAAAACAAACACCACAGAGTATGCAAGCAGAAGTAAACACTAAGTAAACTAAGTACAAAAGTAAGTGCTGGAAAAGTAAATGGGCCAGAATACAAACCCAACTGAAGTAAATTACAACTGAAAAGGAAGTACAGCAGCAGAAAAGTAAAGCAGCAACTCCAAGCCGTCCTCTGGTAATCCCACCTGAAGGGTGGGTACAGATAGTCCCCTCTGATCCTCGGCTCCAGCCGTCCACTCCGAGTATGTCCCATCCAGTGATCCACCACCAGGTACCGTCCAGCTCCATGAGCTCCCACCTCGATCAGTGATGTCCGTCGTCTGCATCCAACACAACGAAGTGCGGGCATAGCCTGTGAAGGGGTGAGTATACACTACTTAGTAGGGACCCCGAGACCCCCGAAGGTCTCCCAGAATCCACAAAGGATAAACCACAAAGGAAAGATACAATCACGAAGTAACAACCAACTCTACTTAGGTATATGCCCATACATATACCTAAGTCACCACTTCCAGATCAGCTCCAGCACACGAGCCCAAGATACAACCCAGTCAACACAGGAATAAAATAACCCATTCCACATAGGAATTCACAACACAATCCACACAGGAATAACATAACCCATTCCACATAGGAATTCACAACCCAATCCACACAGGAAATCACAACAAACTTATCGATGATAGTGATTGCAAGTCAAGACTCAGCTCACATAGGTATACTTCTTCGTAAGACGATAGAGATGATCAGATGTAGTCACTGATTCATCTAATCTGTCGGACCCACATAGGATACAAGACCAGCTAAGCTGTCGGACCGACAAAGGATACAAGACCAGCTACTCTTCCGGACCCACGTAGGATACAAGTACAGAGTCAAATACTGCCGGACCCACTTAGGATACAAGAACAGTAGTAAAGTACTGCCGGACCCACATAGGATACAAGAATAGTAGTCATCGCCGTTGAACCCACGGAGGATTCCAGTACGGTCATCGTCGCTGCCGAACCCACGGAAGATTCCAGTACAGTCGTCATCGTCGTCGCAGTCGCAGCGAGCTCTAGGGTTCCCGCACACAGCATGCTCGATTCAGGGAGGGTCCGCTCCATGAGCGAAGGGGGGTTGATACATCAACTGACACGAAGTCCGGAGTTGATGTATCCCAAAGTTCCGTCTCATTAATAGGAACTCAACGCGATAGACGACACGTCAATCGGACACCCGGTCTGAGAGTTATTGGCTTTTTCGTCCCAGGGGCCCGGTTGGTTTTTAAGCTAAAACCAACCCAACCGTACT
This sequence comes from Viscum album, assembly GCA_963277665.1. Taxonomy (NCBI): domain Eukaryota; kingdom Viridiplantae; phylum Streptophyta; class Magnoliopsida; order Santalales; family Viscaceae; genus Viscum; species Viscum album. The sequence goes on from OY728146.1 coordinate 1,793,220,344, forward strand.
CCAACTACATCTAAATATCGAGCGGAGTAATCCAAAAGAACCGTCTCACTAAGAGGAAGCCAACAAAGTTGACGACACATCAATCAGAGGTCCATAGCCCAAGTTATGGGCGTTTGAACGGAACTATTAGAAAGTAGGGGGTTCGGGCCCGGTCCGACCCGGCCCAATACCCCCTGGGTCGGCCCAAACCGGGCAACCCGACCTGGGTCCGGGTCCGGCCCGGTTGGGTGCGGCCCGGCCCGGCTGGCACGACCCGACCCAGCCGGTGCGGCCCGGCCCAACGTGGGGGTCCGGCCCAGCGCGAGCGGCCAGGCCCGACGCGGGCGGTCCGGCCCGACGCGGGCGGTCTGGCCCGGCGCGAGCGGTCCGGCCCGGCGTGGGAAATCCGGCCTGGCGCGGGCGGTCCAGCCCGGCGCAGCCGGTCCGACCTATGCGGGCGCTCGCGCGTGAGCTAACGCCGAAGGGGGGCGCTGCCCCCTCGCGTTTTGAAATGGCGCCCCCCACTTGGGGGGCCCTCCCTTACCACCTACCGGGGGTTACGACCCCCGGTCTTCTGAAATCCGGCTGACTGTAATGGCTAGCTGGTGTGCCGCTGTGGGACCCCCGTGGGTGCTGCCTTACGAAATGCCGGCGGTTGGCAAATCCGGCCGCCCTCCTCTGCACCGCCACAGCCCGCCCTGGCCGCAGCCCTCCATGATGCTCCGGTGTGGTGCGACGGCGCCGCACCATTCCTCCACGGCCCGACTCCGTCCGCGGACTCTCTCGGTCTCTACGGCGTGGCACGACGGCGCCGCGCTCCTTCTCCGCGGCCCGCACTGGCCGCGGTTCCTTCATTTCCGTGCGGTACGACGGCACCGCGTCGCCTCCGTTCCAATCCATAATGAAGTACAACAAAAAAAGGGGGAGGAGGGTCAGCCATGTTTGTGCTGTCCGACCTCCTCCCGTTATAACGATAGCAAGTGTCCAAGAACGAGTAATCACAACGACAAATAAAGCGAAAATTTAATTGATTAAATTTGAACTTAACCCCTACCTCGAAGAAGTTGTCGAACGATGATCGTCGCGAGAAAACGACGTCGTGAGGTGAAGCTCCGTATATGTTGACGGAGAACGTCCGAGGAGGAGCGGTACCTCCCTTCCTTTGACGTGAGAAGAAGAATAAAGGAAGGCACATCATCGTTCTTTGAGAAAGGCGTCACACACCGGCTGTGGAGAGGAGAGGAGATGGCACGTCGATCTCTCATTGCGGTGACGACATTCTTCGTCGAAGTCTTGGCATTCTTCACGTTCTCCAACAAAGAAGATAAAGATCCACAAGACTTTGAGTATCCTCTCCCAAAAACCTCACACAATTGAACAACCCCAAATAAAATAAGGCCTCCCTTATTTTATTAACACATGCCATGCGTTTTCAAAACTTCAAAAACTCAAAATCAAAATTAAATTCATTGAATAACTTAAATCAATCAATTTAATGTGAGAGTTGACATGCAATAAAGAGGGGGAGTGGGTGAGTTAGATATTAATGGGGGTTTGCCAACTTTATGAGAGGTTAGAAGAATATGAAAAGGTGGGGCTCGTGTGAGGCCCACCTCACTAATATCCTATCAAGAGGAGTTAGGATTTAGTGGGTCCCACCTCAACTTCCACACATAAGTTATAATTACTTAGAATAGAAATAAAATTATAGCGCAAATTTTATTTCACTCTTTAGTTAACCCATTTATTTAACCACACCTCTCGAGCAAACGCAACTCCAGAAAAGGTCTTCCTAAGCAATTACCGGCGCTGCGGTTTTATCGGTGCCCTCGAATTTCGATTCTGAGCACCGGTTCAAAATTTAGAAAAACCCACTCGTTCGTTCACTGAACGTACCCGAGCTAAACTTAGGAAATTGATTCCGGGCACACCGGGCCTCGGAATCAGGTGCCTTCAGAAACTACGTACTTGTAAAATCCCAAAGAATTTAAGAAAAAAATTTCCTTGAAATTTACGGGTCTTTACATTACTCCCACCTTAGGGCTTTACATCCCCATAAAGATACATCACAAACTAAGGAAACAAATGTGGGTACTGAACACACATCTGTGCCTCCCGCTCCCAAGTGCTCTCCTAGAGGTTCCCGTGCTGCCACTTGATGCGCACTAGAGGAATCGACCACCCACGTAGGACCCACTCCTGTCGATCCTCGATCTCTACTGGGACCTCCGCAAAAGTCGCCCCGTCATCAATGTCCAGCTCCCCATGGTCGATGATATGCGTCGGGTCATGCACGTATCTCCTCAGCTGAGATACGTGGAAGACGTCATGCACTCGGTGCAACTGAGGTGGTAGAGCCAGGCGATAAGCCACCTCACCTATCCTGCTGAGAACCTGGAATGGTCCGATGAAGCGCGGAGATAAATTTCCACCCTAGCCAAATATCCGTAACCCACATCGAGGTGAGACCCGTAAGAAAACGTTGTATCCATCCTCGAACTCCAGTGGTCTCCACCTCCTGTTAGCATAAGACTTTTGTCAGATCTGAGCTATCCTCATCCACTCCTGGATGACCTGAACTTTCTCTGTCATGGCCTGGACCATCTCTGGTCCCACAAGTGCTGACTCCCCAGGGTCTGTCCAGTACAGAGGTGATCTGCAAGGTCGGCCGTACAATGCCTCATATGGTGCCATCCCGATGGTGGAGTGGTAGCTGTTGTTTTACGCAAACTCCACCAAGGGTAGGTGATCCTCCCAACTACGACCAAAGTCGAGGACACATGCACGGAGCATGTCCTCAAGAGTCTGAATGGTCCTCTCCATCTGACCATCTGTCTGAGGGTGAAAGGCGGTGCTCAGACGTAGCTGCATCCCGAATGCCTCCTGCAACCCCTTCCAAAGCCGGGAAGTAAAGAGAGCATCTCGATCAGAGATGATAGATGATGGCGCACCATGAAGCCGTACAATATCCTGAACTTAGAGGCATCCCAAGCTCTCCACTGAGCCCTGCTCTCTGATGGGTAAGAAGTGGTCCGACTTGGTGAGTCGGTCGACAATCACCCAAATGGAGTAATGACCTCTGGAAGTACGTGGAAGTCCAGTCATGAAATCCATATATATCCCGTCCCACTTCCACTCCGAGACCTCCAAGGGCTGTACCAAACCTGCTGGTACCTGGTGCTCCGCCTTCACCTGATGGAAGGTGATGCATCGAGAAACGAACTCTGCCATAGCCTTCTTCATACCCGGCCACCAGTGCTGTCACCTGAGATCCTGGTACATCTTCGCTACTCCTGGATGTACCACTAATAGAGAAGTGTGAAACTCTCTTAACACCTCCTCCTGTAAAGCAGCTGGTACCATGGTACGTCCTTTGAAAAGGAAGACGTGCTCTCCTCCTATAGAGAATCCATCAGGTGCCTGTACTGAGGAAATATGTGCACGCCGCGTCTCACAGTCAATGTCCCCACACTGTGCCTCCCTGACCTGCTAGAGAAGTGGAGGTGTGACTATGAGCGACTTTAGAAAGGAGGCTCCATCTCTATCCACAAAGGATATCTACAACACAACTAGCTGCTCCATTGCCTCTCCAAGTACCTGAATGCCCTTCCTTCTGCTGAGAGCCTCAGATACTATATTCCCCTTTCTAGGAGTATAGAATATCTCAAAGTCATAGTCTTGGAGGAACTTGATCCATCGCCGCTATCTCAGGTTCAGGTCCTTCTACGAGAAGATGTACCTGAGACTCTGGTGGTCAGAAAAGACTGTAAAGTGCTCGCCCATCAGATAGTGCTGCCACATCTTCAGAGCGAAGACCACTGCTGCTAATTCCAGGTCATGGGTAGCGTAGTTCTGCTCATGCTGCCTCAACTGTCGTGATACATAGGCGATCACTACCCACTTCTGCATCAGGACACACCCGAGTCCGGTCCCTGATGCATCGCAATAGACTATGTACCTTAATCCCTCCTCTGGTAGCCTCAAGATGGGTGCACTGGTCAATCTCTGTATCAGCTCCTGGAAGCTCTGCTGACATCTATCTGACCACACAAAGGGTCTCCCCTTCTTCGTCAAATCTGAAAGTGGTGCCTTGAATCTGGAGAAGTCTGGCACAAATCTTCGGTAGTACCCAACCAAACCTAGGAAACTCCACACCTCTGTCATGCTCCTAGGTGGCTCCCAAGTTAGTACTTCCTCGATCTTCATAGGATCCACCGCAACTCCCACCTCAGAGATGACGTGTCCCAAGAAGTGGACCTTGCGTATCCAAAACTGACACTTCGAGAGCTCACCATAAAGATGGTGCTCTCAGAGTGTGTCCAGTATAACCCTCAAGTGGTAGGCGTGCTCCTCCCTAGTGGTCGAGTATATCAATATGTCGTCGATGAAGACTATGACAAATCGATCGAGGTAAGGCAGGAAGATCCTGTTCATGAGGCTCATGAACACTGCTGGAGCGTTGGTTACACCGAAAGGCATAACCAAGAACTCATAGTGGCCATACCGACATCTGAAGGCCGTCTTCTGCACATCCTCGTCTCGAACTCTGAGCTGATGATAGCCTGACCTGAGGTCTATCTTCGAGAACCATCGTGCTACCTTGAGCTGATCGAAGAGGTCGTCAATCCTCGGTAGAAGATACTTGTTCCTTACGGTCACCTGGTTCAGGTGACGGTAATCGACACACAGTCGCAAGCTCCTGTCCGCCTTCTTGGAAAATAAAATCTGGGAAGCCCAGGGTGAAACACTAGGTCGGATGAATCCCTTGACCTACAAGTCTTCCAGCAGTACCTGTAGCTCTCGAAGCTCAGTGGGAGCCATCTGATATGCTGGAGTAGATATCGAGGCTGTACTGGGGTACAAGTCAATATAAAAGTCTACCTCTCTGCGAGGAGGTAGTCCTGGAACATCGTCAGGAAAAACGTCCGCATACTGATCCACCACTAGAGGAAAACTCGGACTCCGCACGTCAACTTCTCCTAGGATGATGCTAGCCAACTGATGAGTGATCAGTTGTCCTCTCCTCTGCGTGAGTCCATCCTGTGCTGCAAAGTATCCCTTATCGCCGATGAAGGTGAACCTGCTCCCATCAGTGCGAACACATCGCACCTTGTTCCTAATATAGTTGATCTGAGTATGGACCATAGATAACCAATCCATGCCCAAGATGATGTCGTAAGTCCTTAACACCGATACAAGAAGATCTCAGCTGAATCTTTCACCTCCTAGAGTAAGTTCACACTGCCGGCACTAGTGCATAATCGTCGAGTCTACTCCCGTAGGAGTCTCTAGCCATAAGGATCGAGCCAACGGCTCCATCGGAATCTTCGAGCTCCGAACAAGGGCAGTGACAATGAAAGAATGACTCGCTCTTGTGTCTATAAGAACTGCAGCAAGGGTGGAGTAGACACAGATAGTACCTCGAATCATCTCTGATGCACCGTGGTCGTAGGCCTCCACTGCCTGAAGCTGAGCCTACCTCTACCCCTCAGCTCCCTGTGGTTGGGGTGGACCTCCTGGTGGTGGTGGTGGTAGAGCCTCAAAGCGTCGCCCACCACCTGCTGCTCGGCCAGCTCCTCTACCTCATCTGCCTACTCCCTGCGGACCGCCACGATCGAACCTCTGCCTCTACGTGGATGGTCCCTCAACCGTCTGCTGCTCCTCTGCACGGCGGGTCGGGCAGTCACGAGCCATGTGGCTCTGCCCGCCGCATGCATAGCACCATCTTCTCCTCGTAAGACTGGCTCTGTGCCGTGTGCCCCGCACCTCTGAGCCAGTATCTTGAGGTCGTCCGCCTGATGGTATGGTCCGCTTAGACCCTTGATTCATCCGTCAACTTCCAGCTACAGAAGACTCTGCTACATGCCTCCCTGCAGTAGGTCTCGCTGCTGGTGTAGGCTTATCAAGGAAGCTCTCCACTAGTAGGGCTCACTCTAGTACTCCTGACTACATCAGAATGCTGAGGGAGATCATCGAAGCCCTGATCTCATGCCTTAGTCCATGCTCGAAGATCCATGCCCAAAAGAATGGGTCCCATACCATGTCTGTGGAATAACATGAGAGATCGGTAAATCTTTCCGAGTACTGGGCTACCGTCATGCTTCCCTGCCGCAGCTGCAGTAACTCCTGAATGCACACCGCACGGAGGGTGGATGAAATGAACTCCGAGCGTAAGAGGCTCTTGAAGTCCGACCAAAGGAGAGATGCCTCATCGTGCACCTGGAGCATTAGGCTCCACCATCTACCTGCTGCCACGTGCAGGAGGCTCACTGCAAGGATCACCATGAGGTTAGCTGGTGTCCCCACTAACCTGAAAACTCGAAAAACAGCCTCCATCTAATCCTCGGCTACCTGAGGGTCCGTCTCCCCGCGGAACCTGGGCAGTCTCTGACGCTGAAACTCATGCAGTGCACTAAGGTGACATGCACTCTCAGCGACTGGGGCTGGTGGAATCGATGGCTCAGCAGGTAGAAGTACCGCTGATGCCTCCGTTGTAATAGGGCTCTGCACCGAGTCCTCGTCGCTCGGTGGGTTGTTGTCTCGCACAAAGCTCGGAACCCTAGCTGGCTGCCGTCGTGGGGCCATCCTGAAAAGAAACAGGTGCGCCACGGTCAATACAGTATACCTGGTGAGCTGACACAAGTAATCACAAAGAAAACTTTGAAATACACATGCAATCAATGTTTTTGTGAATTGAGTCGGAAATAAGAAGTCAGGGTTCTGGTGTATGGATACGTCAGCCACCGCACCAACACTGGATTCCTTGGACTAATAACCACACTCAATATCTTTAACATTATTGATTCACATAGAAGAAGATCAAAGTCTTGAGTTCTGTGGTAGAACCGAACTCTTCTGATACCAATTTGTCATGACCCGTTCTCAGGACCCGTGCCGTGACTACCCCAAGCCCACCTTCCATAGGCCAGGGGCTGGAGACTAGCACAAAAGGCGTAAATCTCGATATAAGGGAAGACATTGCCTTTATGTAAGAAAACAAACACCACATAGTATGAAAGAAGAAGTAAACACTAAGTAAACTGAGTACAAAAGTAAGTGCTGGAAAAGTAAATGGTTTAGAATACAAACCCAACTAAAGTAAAGTACAACTGAAAAGAAAGTATAGCAGCAGAAAAGTAAAGAAGCAACTCTGAGCCGTCCTCTGGTAATCCCACCTGAAGGGTGGGTACATATAGACCCCTATACTCCTCGGCTCCAGGCATCCGCTCTGAGTATGTCCCGTCCAGTGATCCACCTCCAGGTACCGTCCAACTCCACGAGCTCCCACCTCGATCAGCGCTGTCCGTCGTTTGCATCCAACACAACGAAGTGCGGGCATAACCCGTGCAAGGGTGAGAATACGCTACTCAGTAGGGACCCCGAGACCCCTGAAGGTCTCCCAGAATCCACGAAGGATAAACCAAAAAGGAAAGATACAATCACGAAGTAACAACCAACTCTACTTAGGTATATGCACATACATATACCTAAGTCACCAATTCCAGCTCGGCTCCAGTACACGAGCCCAAGATACAACCCAGTTCACACAGGAATAACATAACCCATTCCACATAGGAATTCACAACCCAATCCACACAGGAATAACATAACCCATTACACATAGGAATTCACAACCCAATCCACACAGGAAAGCACAAAAAACTTATCGATGATAATGATTACAAGTCAAGACTCAGCTCACACAGGTATATTTCTTCGTAAGATGATAAAGATGATCAGATGTAGCCACTGATTCATCTAAGCTGTCAGACCCACATAGGATACAAGACCGGCTAAGTTGTCGGACCCACAAAGGATTCAAGACCAGCTAAGCTATCAGAACCACAAAGGATTCAAGACCAGCTACTTTGCCGGACCCACGTAGGATACAAGTACAGAGTCAAATACTGCCAGACCCACTTAGGATACAAGAATAGTAGTAAAGTACTGCCAGACCCAGATAGGATTCAAGAACAATAGTCATCTCCATCAAACCCATGGATGATTCTAGTACGGTCGTCGTCACTACCGAACCCACGGAGGATTCCAGTACAGTCGTCATCGTCGTCGCAGTCGCAGCCAGCTCCAGGGTTTCCGCACACAGCATGCTCGATTCCGGGAGGGTCCGCTCCACAATCCAAGGGGGTTAAATACATAAACTGACACGAATTCTGGAGTTGATGTATCCCAAAGTTATATCTCGTCAATAGGAACTCAATGCGACAGACGACGCGTCAATCGGACGCCCGGTCTGAGAGTTATTGGATTTTTCGTCCCAGGGTCCCGATTGGGTTTTAAGCTAAAACCAACCTGAACGTACTCCAAATTCATCCAAACCGGTAGTGGATTAATCCAAAATAACCATCTCACTAATAGGAATCCAACAAAGTCGACAGCACGTCAATCGGACGTCCGGAGCTCAAGTTATAAGCGTTTCCGCTCCGAGGGCCCGATTGGTTTTGTGTTCGAACCAACCCAGCTATACCCAAATTTCTCCGAATCCTTGAGTGTAATATATTGAAATGACCGTATCGATCCGAGGATCACCAAAAAACTGACGGTGCATCGATCGGAGGTCCGTATCCCAAGTTATGGTAATTTGAACGGAACTGTCTGAAAGTAGGGGGTTCGGGCCCGGTCCGATACCCCGTGGGTCGGCCCGACCCGGGTCCGGGTCCAGCCCGGTTGGGCGTGGATCGGCCTGGCTGGTGCGGTTTGGCTCAACCGGTGTGGCCCGGCCCGACGCGGTGGTCCGACCCAGCGCGGGCGGTCCGACCCGGCGCGGGCGGTCCGGCCCGGCGCAGCCGGTCCAGCCTGTGCGGGCGCCCGCACGCGAGCTAACGCGGAAGGGGGGCGCTGCCCCCCCCCCCCGCACATTTTGAAATGGAATCCCCTACTTGGGGGCCCACCCTTGCCACCTTCCGGGGGTTACGACCCCCGGTCTTCCGAAAGCCGGCCGACTGTAATGGCCGACCGGTGTGCCGCCGCGGGACTCCTGCGGGTCCCACCTTCTGAAGCGCCGGTGGCCGGAGAATCCGACCACCCTCCTCAACACCACCGCGAACTTTGGCCACGGCGCGACGGCGCCGCGCCCTTCCGCCGCGGCCCGACTCCGGCCACGACCTCTCTCGGTCTCTACGGCGCGGCGCGACGACACCGTGCTCCTTTTCTACGGCCCGCAATGGCCGCGGTTCCTTCATTTCCACGCGGTACGATGGCACCACGTCGCCTCCGTTCCAATCCATAACGAAGTACAATAACAAAAATGGGGAGGAGGGTCAACCGTGTTTGTGCGGTCCGAAATCCTCCCGTTATAATGATAGCAAGAGGCCAAGAACGAGTAATCACAATGAAAAATAAAGCGCAAATTTAATTTATTAAATTTGAACTTAACCTCTACCTCGAAGAAGTTTTCGAACGAGGATCATCGCGGGAAAACGACGTCGCGAGGTGAAGCTCCTTATATGTTGATGGAGAACGTCTGAGGAGGAGCGGCGTCTCCCTTCCTTTGACGCAAGAAGAAGAACAAAGGAAGGTGCGTCGTTGTTCTTCGGGAAAGGCATCACACACCAGATGCAGAGAGGAGAAGAGACGGCACATCGATCTCTCCTTGCGGTGACGAGTCGAAGTCTTGGTTTTCTTCGCGTTCTCCGACGAAGAAGATGAAGATCCTCAAGACTTTGAGTATCCTCTCCCAAAAACCTCACACAAATGAACAACCCCAAATAAAATAAGGCCTCCCTTATTTTATTAACACATGCCATGCGTTTTCAAAACTTCAAAAACTCAAACTCAAAATTAAATTCATTGAATAACTTAAATCAATCAATTTAATGTGAGAGTTGACATGGAATAAAGAGGGGGAGAGGGTGAGTTACATATTAATGGGGGGGGGGGGGGGTTGCCAACTTTATGAGAGGTTAGAGGAATTTGAAAAGGTAAAGATCGTGTGGGGTCCACCTCACTAATATCTTATCAAGAGGAGTTAGGATTTAGTGGGTCCCACCTCAACTTCCACACATATGTTATAATTACTTAGAATAGAAATAAAATTGTAGCGCAAATTTTATTTCACTCTTCAGTTAACCCATTTATTTAACAACACCTCCCGAGCAAACGCAACTCCAGAAAAGGTCTTCCTAAGAAATTACCGGCGCTACGGTTTCATCGGTGCCCTCAGATTTCGATTCCGAGCACCGGTTCAAAATTTAGAAAAACCCGCTCGTTCGTTCACTGAACGTATCCGAGCTAAACTTCGGAAATTGATTCCAGGCACACCGGGCCTCGGAATCAGGTGCCGTCAGAAACAGCGTACTCGTAAAATCCCAAAGAATTTAAGAAAAAAATTTCCTTGAAATTTATGTGTCTTTACATCCCCAAAAAAATAAGATCACCATAGCATGATGATAATAATTTTTTTACTAATGTGAGAAGCAAAAGCATCAAATTCAAGATTGGATGGAATGCACATGTCTAGACTATTAACACCAACAAGGGCATGTTTATTAGTTTCATTAGGCTCACCACTAAATAGTGCATGCCAATTGATATATATTTGTGGCACAATGTTGTGACCACGCTTAATACACTTATTTTTGAATATATTAGGGTAAAATTATAATATAATTTATTTATTTTACTAAAAAAAATAATGAAACATTGAACTGATCTTCATTATCCCTTATAGAGTGTATTTATAGTAGATCCATCCTAAATGAAATTTGAATTAATTCTTTCTAGAAAAGCTCACAGAGGCTTTCACATAATTCTAATGAATTTTCATATCAAATATATTGAATGGAAAATAAACACACACCCACCACATATGTATGAACACCTGATAATCCAAAAAGTGTGGGATTTGTTTACTGGCCATTATAAGGAGACATATTTTAAGGTACATTATGGCTAGTAATAAATTGTTTGAAAATATGTTTATTAATCACTTTGATTAAGAATTTTAAATTTATGAAACAAAAACTGAGTACTTAAAATAAGAAATAGGTAGCAAAACTAATGTACCCCTAATATAGATCAATGATGGGGCACACTTCACTTGAAAAAAATTGGTATGTATTTTAAATTTACTGCAATACTTTTATGTGACATGAAACAAAAACCTAATTATGTTCCTATATTTATATGAAGATTGATGAATCTAAATCCAAAGACACTTCCATCCCATACAATGTTCTTTGGAAGCAGGTAAGTGTAAATAAATATGGGATACTAATATATGAAACACACAAAAAGTGTGGTAAGCATGTGTAAGTATGACATAATAATAATTTTTTCTTTTAATCGGTATTACGTAACAATGGTTACTTATTTTTCGATATTTTTATCAAACTTAGACATAGGAATCACCATTAGCTGTACCAGATGAACAACTATTATCAATGGCCTTGAAGTGGCTAGAACAATATGGCTTTGTCAAAGGTGTGGGTTTTTGGGATAAACCTTAAACATATTTTGAGAAAAGAAATTAATAGGGGGATAAAGATAAAAAAATGGAAGAGTTATAGTCATGATTAGTTGATCTTGAAGAAAAACTTAATTATAAGTCAGAGTTGTTAGAAAATGTTATAGGAAGGAATCAAAGAAAAGAAACAACTCAATAACAACCACTGCGTGAAGATCCCCCCACCCCAACCAGATTTGAGGCAAGCCATTCCCCTCAAAGAGCCATCTTAGATGAGGTAATCAATATTATCATAATTTTTTTCTGTTAAATGTGAATCAGGAATACACATACACTTTTCCTACATTGATATTGTACATGGTGAAAATGATTGAGATTTATATCTATCAACACCAACCCTTCACCTTGTTGTGAGGGATACTATGTTCAATATTCAATAATAAATTCTACACAACTGAAAAATTCCAATAGTTCATGTTAAAGTGGGGATTAACGTACCTCATGAGCCGAGCATTGAGCTACTTGTTTCACTTGATGATGAAAATATTCACACGGTCGAGAAAGATATTGGAACATTCATAGCATGACTATTAAATATTTTAAAAAAACATTTCGACAAGGAGGTATTCATTTCCAATTTATTTTTCATGAAAAACATTTAACAATTAAGTAAATTTTTTTTGAACCAATGACTGTTGTTACAGATGAACAAAGTGAAGGTTTTTAAATGAAAGGTTGAATCAAATCGATCTAAAGGATCAACCAACCAATCAAAAATATCTTCACAAAGCCACTTTACCCCACCCGTTCAATATCCTCATTACTAATAGTGAAGGTTCATGAAGACAAAAGGTTACAAAGTGGTAGTAATTTCATAGTTTATTTTTAATAAAAAATGTATTGAAAATACATTACACACTACATTTCTCTTGAGAATGTAAATGAAATAATCAAACATGACTGGCTAGGAGCATCAGTTATAAATGTATACATGAGGTATGTTTTCATGATTTGTTTTTTTTAAATAGCTGGTCTACTATGTTAACTATGACTAAATACAATTCATATTTTCTGCAAGCATCAATATCAATACTATTTTAGGGTAAAACCCTATGAACATAAATATGGACTCATTAGTCCTCACATAACTTCTGCAAAACTAACCTAAATGGATTCAGATCAAATTGATACAATAGTGGAAAAAATAGACATAGTCTTTGAAAGCAAACTTACGGATCACAAACTCTTATTATTACCAATGATTCAAAGGTAAAGCACTACATTTTAATCATGTAAAATATATTCTCATTCCTTTCATTAACAATTCCTTTTTCTTTTTAGTAAACACTGGTTACTCATTGTGGTCAATTTGGATACTTTAAAGATTTATTTTCTAGTTCACTGCATGGATACCCACCAAACTGACCATACATGATGAAGTTTTTCAATTTTTAATACACTACATGCAACATTTTAGAACTAAACATCAAGCTATATATTTTATATTATGTTTTAATGAGAATTATATTATGATATGGTAGTGTTTAAATATCATCAAAATCATGGCATAAGGATAGTCCATGTATACAAGGATCCTATCGACTTCTATAAGTGGATATGTGTTAGGGTACATATAATAATATTTCACTATCAAAACATATTTCAAAACAAATTAATTATTTTTTAATATTTTTGAAGTGTTATAAATAAACCAATGGAAAAGATTATGGTTATTATGTTTGAAAATTTATGAGAGATATAATATAACATAAAAATACTAACATCCTCAAAAACGTATTTTTGAAGATAATTACTATTTCATTTAAAATATTTATTAATACTTTGTATATTTATATTTTTTCAGTACTACTATGACTGTAAAAAGTACTCATATTCCCAAGATGAAATAGATTTGTTTAGAAATGACTAGGAAACATACATGGTGTTATAATTTACACGTATATTAGGAAGATGTGACTTCCCAATACTTATTTAGTTGATTTTATCATCATTTTATATACTTTTTTTAGTTAATTTCCTTATCATTTTTATCTGATACTTATTTTGTTAATTTTCACAAATATTATGAAAAAATGACTTCATAAACAAGGATGATTTAATCATGTACTATGATCATGAACTCAACAAGGATGATGCACTCATGATGATGCAATTTTATTTTTATTCTCCAATACATTCAAAATTATGGGTTATCAAACAATAATATTGTTAGATAACCCAAAATGTTGAATGTATTGTAGGATAAAAAGACATGGTGGGATAAAAAATACCTCAATAGGATTCACAATTTACCCAGTATAAATCAAATTGTGTGGTTTTAGTTAAAAATCTAAATTTTTATTAATGCACTGTTTCATATTTATGTTTAATTTATTTCTTTATAGTATTACTAAAATAAGAATTATTTTCTTATACTAGTGGATTCTTTTTCTCAAGTTGGGGTGGTTTGTTCAAAGTTGCTTGTTCTTGTGAGATATTGTACTTTGAGGATACAATTGAGATAATGGGAAAAATGAAATGAGTTAATCATTCAAACCTCAATCTGATACACATTGTGCTTGATATGAATTTAATTATATGGTTTTAGTTTATAACTTACATTTTAGTTCAAAACACACATCACATACTCAAAACTAATCAAACACGATCATATTGTTTGATACTTTAGTAAAATAATACATAAGTCATTTTTGATATTTAGGAATCAACCACACTTTAATCTGATACATAGTGTGACTAGTATTACTCCAAATGCACATTATTATTTAAAATTTACATTTTAGTAAAAAAGAGTAGTGAAATACTCAAAATAGATTAAATTAATTCATATTATTTTGATACTTTAAGAAAATGATACATAAGTCATTTGTGTTGTGTATCAATCATACAAACCTCAATCTGATACACAGTGTGCCTAGTATCACTCAAAGTGGCATTTATCAGTCTAAAATTGAAATTTTAGTTCAAAACATGTGTCACTCACAAAAAACTAAGAAAAAACTCCCATATCATCTTTATAATTTAGGAAAAATATTCATAAATCTTTTGTGATGTGTAGAAACTAGCCTCACATCAAACTAACACATGATGTGACTGATGTGACTCAAAGTGCATGTTCCAGTTTATAATGACATTTTAGTAAAAAAAACAAGCGACATACTCAAAACCATGAAAAAACATTCAATTTTTTTTGATAATTTTTAAAAATGATTCATAAGACATTTTTAATGTTTAGGAATCATTCTCACCTTAATAGGACACACGGTGTGATAGGTATGACTCCAAGTGTGTCTTTTTTATTTAAAATTAACATTGATTTTAGTAAAAAGGACAAGTGACATATTCAAAACCGAGTAAACACATTCATATTGTTTTGATAATTTAGGAAAATGATCCATAATTTATTTTTGATGTGTAGTAATTATCCACACCTCAATCCGATACATAGTGTTTTGGGTATGACCCAAAATATCTGTTATCAGTTTAAAATCAACAATTGAGTTCAAAACGTGTGTCACTCATTGAAAACCAAGAAAAAAAATACTCTGATTGCCTTGATAATTTATGAAAACAATTATTAAGTCAGTTGAGATGTTTAGAAAATATTAAAACTTAAAACCAACACACAATGTGACCAGTATGACTCAAAGTGCGTGTTTTGAGTTAAAAATGTCATTTTAGTAAAAAAACATAAGTAAAATACTAAAAATGGTGAATACACATTTATATTGTTTTGAAACATTATTAAAAAAATCCATAAGTCATTTGTGACATGTATGAATCAACCTCACCTTAATCCAGTGAATGATGTGACCGGTACGACTCTAAGTGTTTCTTTTTATTTAAAATTGACATTAATTTCAGTAAAAAGAATAAGTCACATGATCAAAATAAATAAAATTCATTTGGATTGTATCTATAATTTAGTAAAATGATCTATAAGACATATTTGATGTGTAGGAATAATCCACACCCTATTCTGATACACAGTGTGTCCATATGACTCAAGGTGTTCGTTATCAGTTTAAAATTGACATTTTAGTTTAAAATGTGTGTCACTCACTGAAAAGTGAGAAAACAAAATTTGATTGTCTTGATAATTTATTAAAATGATTCATAAGTCATTTGTAACGTGTATGAATTAGTATCATGTTAAAACGACACATGATGTGGCCGATATAACTAAAAGCACATGTTTCCAGTTTAAAATGACATTTTAATAAACAACACAAGTGACATACTCAAAACCAAGAAAACACATTTAAATTATTTTTATACTTTTTTAAAACAATTAATAAGTCATTTTTATCTGTAATAATCATCCTCACCTCAATCTAATGTTTGGTGTGACTGGTATAACTCAAAGTGTGTATTTTTATTTAAAATTGACATTAATTTTAGTAAAAAGAAAAAGTGACATACTCAAAACCAATAAAAAACATTTGGATTTTTGTTTTTTTGGAAAATGATCCATAAGTAGTTTGTGACATATAGGAATCCGCCTCACCTCAATCCGATACATGGTGTGCCCGATATGACTTAAGGTGTCTATTATCAGTTTAAAATTGATATTTTATTTCAAAACATGTGTCACTCACTAAAAACCAAGAAACCAAACTTTGGTTATATTTATAATTTAGGAAAATTATTCATAAGTCATTTTTGATGTGTTAGATTTAGTCACATGTCAAACTGACACATGATGTGGTCTATATGACTCAAAGTGTGTGTTTTCATTTTAAAATGAAATTTTAGTAAAAAAAAGTAACCTAAAAAAACTAATAAAACACATTTTTATTATTTTTATACACTAGGAAACTGATCTATAAGTCATTTGTGATGTGTAGGAATCATCCTCACCTCAATCTGATGCACGGTGTGACTGGTATGACTCCAAGTGTATCTTTTTATTTAAAATTGACATTATTTTTCGTAAAAAGGACAAGTGACATACTTAAAACTAAGAAAACAGAATCAGATTGTTTTGATACTTTAAAAAATTGACCCATAAGTCATTTGTGGTTTGTATGAATTAGACGCACCTTAATCAAATACATGGTGTGTGTAAGTCTGTATATTGATTTAATATTATTTATTCTTTTTCATATCTATCCATTTTTGTATTTTATGTATGCATTTATTTATAATATTTATTCATTTTTTATATATATTTATTTTAATATATTCATCATGAATATGCGTGTGTGTGTTTAATTTAATTTTATTTAATTTAGCTAGATTTAATTTAATTATTTATATTTTTGTATAGTTAATATAATAAATTTTTAATTATTTTGTTAGTAATTTAATTAATATTATTTATTTATTCATTTTTATTCATTTTTTATTTGTTTTTAATTCACATAAATGTTAAAAATTCATTTTTTAATATTTTTATAATTTATTTAATTTTATTTATTCATTTTTAATATTAATTAATTTATTATTATATATTCATTAATAATGTTAAATATATATTTATAAAAATATATTTTCAAATAAATATTTCTAAAACAATATATTTATATTTATATATATAAATTTATTTATAAATATATATTTACTATATTTATAAAATTATATATTTATAATTATAAATAAATAAATATAATTTGTTTTAAAAAGAATTCATATAATTATAAATAAATAATTATAAAATTATAATAAATATATATCTTATATGTATAGTTATATATATATTTATATATTAATAAATATATATATAATTATATAAATATATTTATAATTATATAAAAATATTTATAAAAATATTTATATAAATATAAATAAACATAAATATATTTAAATAATTATAAAATTATAATAAATATATTTCTTATGTTAATAATTATATATATTTACATATATATATATATAATTATATACATATATTTATAATTATATACAAATATTTATAAATATATTTACTGATCATTATAATTATAAATATATATCTATAATTATATTTATAAATACACATCTGAAATTATTTTTATATATTTATAATTATATTTATTTATAATTATATTTATATATACATATTTATAATTCTTTAAATATATTTATAATTATATAAATATATATTTATAATTATATATATTTGTATTTATTTATAAGTATATACATTTAATTTTTATTATTATATTAAATATATTATTAATATTTATCAGTAATTTTCTAGTAGGTCTTTATTAGTGACAGAAAAGCGCTGATAAAACCTATCTTTATGAGCGTTAGAAAAACATTCATAAAGAGAGATTTTATTAGGGATTATTATTTTATCACTGGTAAAATCCATATTTATCTACGTTTTTAGATTCACTGATAAAACCCTTCACAGTTTTATAAATTTAACCCTAACTGAACTGATTTTCTTGCGTCATTTAAGCTCTCGCAAAACTTAAACCCCATCATCGCTCTCCCTCCCTCTTCGTCATGTGCTCTCCCTCACCACCGTATGCTCTCCCTCCCTCTCTCTCGCCACTACACACCCTCTCCATCGCTCTCCCCCACTACCGCTCTCCCTCCCTTGCCACCGCATGCTCTACCTCATCGTTGTACACTCTCCCTTGCTCTCCCTAGCCACTGTATGCTATCACCGCCACTCTCCCTCATTTCCATGCACTATCCCTCTCCTATGCGCGCCCTCATCTCCATGTGTTCTCCTTTACCCCCGATTTCACTCCTTTGGATGAATCGACACTTTTAGGACCCACCTTTTGTGACTTATCCTTCATTAAAGCTTTCAACATTTTTAGTTCTTCATTGGGTGTTTTTAATTTTATCAAAATATCTGAACGATGCATCACCTCCCTCACATACGTGATATAATACCACCATCACACACTACTTGACTATTATATAGTCCACCTTATCATTTTTAAGGAGTGTGAAAGTTTAGGTGACTGGTACTTATAATATGTGTCATTTCACCACTGAAAAGTGTTGGTACTCAAAATTTCCCACTCCTTTCACTCTGAGTTAATTTTGGAGTGAGTTCTTGGATCGAACTTCAAACACAAGGGAGAAGAAGCCAAGTTCTAGGCATCCTTCAAGATCTTATGTATTAAAATCAAACAATTCTACCAATTTTCTTCCATTAACAGACAATAGAACCCTAATAATTTTAATATTTTCATTGTCATGAACATATTTTGATCCCATTAGGAACTCATCATTTCATATTTTTCATCATTTTCATCACCATTATATTTACCACTAGGTAAGTCATCATCATTCACTTTTTAAATCAATAACCCTACCTCTGATTTGGTTAATGTTTTAGCTTCAGTATCATTATCACCACTTTTCTCACCATCTATTTTAGATAATAAATATATGTTTTTTATTTTTTAGATAATATTATCCATTCTCTATGAGAGAAAATTTAGGTTTCTTATCCTTTTAGTTTTCTTCTTATGTAAACTTCTTGTTAAATCATATTCATTTTCACATTCCTTTTATGTAAAAATTAGAAAATTGGTATTGAAAAGTACAATATATCCAAATTTAAATCACTTTAATGAAATGATACATTACTAATTTTTCTTTTCCTTTTGTAACACTCCACTACTAGAAATAAAGGTTATACCAACGGTTTAAAATCATTGGTATAGGCTGGAAAACCATTGGTAGAGCCTATACCAATAGTTTTCCAAACCATAGGGCAGTAAGCTGTGAGTAAAGCCCTATAACAACAGTTTGATCTAAACCATTGGTATATCCCATGTATGTATTGATTTACCAACGGTTGTAAGCTAATTGTTGGTATACATTTATATAACATTTTTACCAACGGTTTCAAGAAACCGTTGGTATATATTGAAGACTAAAAACTATACCAACGGTTTTAAAACCTTTTGGATAGTTTTTAAATTATGCTCAAAGTATACCAACGGTTTAAAACCGTTGGTATTGTGTTTTTCCAGAACTATTGCACAACAGCCCCTCCAGTATACACCTGCATAAAAAATAGCACAAAAAACACATACAAACAGACTTAAAATAGCATAAAAAACACCTAAAATATCACAAAAAAAAAAACAAAAAAAACCATCAAAATATTCCAACCATGTCATGTACTACAATTTCCTATTTCAATCTTCATATGAAAGCAATCATCCAGTAAAGTTAATAACAGTTTCAATAACTCAAACATTATTTACACCCATTTCAATCTTCATATGAAAACCACTCTTCTTGTAGTAATTCACCTCACCCCTGCACAACCCCCCAACCAACACAGCCCCCCACCTCCCCATAAAATTCTAATAGGCATAATAGTCTAAGAAATACTTATTAGAGTTGAATAAAAGTTTGAAATTGGCTCAAATCTTAATTTTTTTTTTCTGATCCTAGATTTGAGTATGTAATGATTTGTGATGAATTTTGAATTGAACTTGTATTTTTATAATATATGGCGAAAAGTTATTTTCTTTGGGTTCTCATCACTTATTAACCCATGATTGAAACTACCCAACTTATGAAAAAGAGTTTTCAACTATCGTTGATGAGTGTAAATTTCAGTTGTTGTATTCACTTCAATGATGTCCTTTTGAAACAAAAGAGAGAAACTTTGAGTGGTTTCGGCCACACTACGACTCGGATTGAGGTGGGGTTGACTTGTAAACGTCAAAAATGACCCATGTATCATTTTCATAAAGTATCAACACAATCCGAATGCGTTTGGTCAGTTTTCTGTATGCCGGTTGTTTTTACTTAAAAGCTTATCCATTTGAAATAAAAGAAATACACTTTGAGTGGTACCGGCCACACCATGCCTCATATTGAGGCATGGTTGACTTTTAAATGTCAAAAATTACCCATGGATCCTTTTCCTAAAGTATCAATAGAATCCGAATGCGTTTGGTCAGTTTTCCGTATGTTAGTTGTTGTTTTAACTTAAAATGTTGTCCATTTCAAAGAAAAGTGAGACACTTTGAGTGGTGCCAGCCACACTGCGCCTCAGATTGAGGCAGTGTTGAATCTTACACATCAAAAATGATCCATGGATCGTTTTCATAATGTTTCAATATAATCCGAATGCATTTCGTTGGTTTTCCGTATGTCAGTTGTTGTTTTCACTTAAAATGATGTCCATTTTAAACAAAAGAGAGACATTTTGAGTGGTGTCGGCAACACCACACCTCATATTGAGGCGGGGTTGACTCATAAATGTCAAAAATAACCCATGGATTGTTTTAATAAAGTATCAACACAATATGAATGTGTTTGGTCAGTTTTAAGTATGCCATTTGTTGTTTTCACTTAAAATCCTATCCATTTCAAATAAAAGTGAGACAGTTTGAGTGGTGCCGGCCACACCGGCCCTCAGATTGAGGTGGGGTTAACTCATAAACATTACATATGACCCATGTATTGTTTTCCTAAAGTTTCAACATAATAAGAATTCCATTGGTTGGTTTTCCGTATGTCAGTTGTTGTATTCACTTAAAATGATGTTCTTTTGAAACAAAAGAGGGACACTTTGAGTAGTGCCGACCACACTGCGCCTCGGATTGAGGAAGGGTTGACTCTTAAACATCAAAAATGACCCATGTATATTTTTACTAAAGTATAAACACAATACAAATGTGTTTGGTCAGTTTTCCGTATGCCAGTTGTTTTTATTTAAAAGAGTATCCCTTTTAAACAAAAGAAAGACACTTTGAGTGGTACCGGACACACCGTGCCTCAGATTGAGGTGGGGTTGACTCTTACACATAAAAAATGACTCATAGATCCTTTTAATAAAGTATAAATAGAATCTGAATGCGTTTGGTTGGTTTTCTATATGCCAGTTGTTGTTTTCACTTAAAATACTGTCCATTTTAAAGAAAAGTGACACTTTGAGTGGTTCCAGCCACACCGTGCCTAGGATTGAGGTGAGGTTGACTCATACACAAAAAATTACCCATGTATCTTTTTTTTGAATTATCAACACAATACAAATGTGTTTGTTCGGTTTTCCGTATACCAGTTGTCGTTTTCACTTAAAATATTGTCCACTTCAAATAAAAGCGGGATACTTTGAGTGGTACCGGCCACACTGTACGTCGTATTGAGGAGGGGTTGACTTTTACATGCCAAAAACGAACCATGGATCATTGATTATCCACTTTAATAGGATAATATTCATTGCTAATATATTTAGTTTTCATGTGCCTTGCTATTCATAAATACCATTTTAGTGCATTTTACATTTTGAACACCCATTCTCATCATTTGTGCACTTCATGCCTAATATGCACCAATTTAGGCCCAATGTTTCATCTGATTTTAAAGAATTTAACTATACATATTTTAATTTGATATTTTTGGAAATGTATATTCACTTAATTATGAACATTTTTTATTCAGGGATCAATGGATTATTAATAAAGTATGATGAAGATATTTGGCGATTAAAGGAAACAATTCTGGAGAAGGAAGATTGGATATCATCCTACTGATCGGACTATGGGGCCCCCAATAAAATCCCAATTAAGCCCAAAATTTATAGAAGGATATAAGACATATAGGGGAACCAATAATTCTTCTGTATCCAGTGATAATTCGTCCTAAATGGTGGTGATTAAGGCGGCCCAAGTTGAAGATTTAATTTTGGGCCAGAGTCTGCGGCCCAGAAAAACAGCCCACTATTTCAATCATATCTCCCTAAAAAAAAAGTATTTTTGGTGGAAAGTTTACAGGATGTTAGGGGACATCTGGGGCTTCATTTAAGTCTTCTAGGGCCCACTCAAATTCGTCTTTCTAGAAGATCCTTTAGGCGCGTCTTTTCGGTGGATGCAAGATGGCTGCAACTTCGGGGCAAGAAGTGGAAAAGTCTCTCATCATTAATGTTCCACCCACCTTTCCCCAACATAATTAATTAAAGGCACATGGGATGTTGGGGGCTCTGCCAAGGCTTCAGTTTTTCCTATTTAAGGTAGTATTGGTGGTGGATTTAGGGAGTTTGGGTGCTTTTTTTTCATTGTAATGTTATTATGCCAATTTGCCTTTGTAATGTTCTTCCTTCTAATGTAAGTTATTAGAATCACCTTAGTCTTCAATAAAAGTTCTTCTTCTTCTCTTGTTCTGTTCTTCTCCTTATCACCTTGATACCTTTGCCTCAAGGTGTGAATTTATTCACACCAAACCTTGTGATTTTGTTCACACAACGGTGGAGTGATCGTTATTTTTGTTGTTTTTACTTCTTCAATTCCGCTTCTTTAAGTCGACTTCCCGCTTCCATTTATTTACTAGCATAAATGGAGGGCTAAACCCTTATGGGTTGGTCCTAGGGAGTTGAATGGGGAATATTGGATGTTATTTTATGATCTAAAATTCTGTAATCATTTCATTAATTTAAGATTTCCATTTGATGATTAATTTCTTCTTCATCTTCGCTAACTTTAACAATGACACATTTAGAGTGCTAGTACGATCCAATTCCTTGGAGTGATCATTAAATTGATCCTCTAAGTGCATTGGTGATTATCCTTGGAATTGTGTAGGGATTAAATTTGTGAATGATGTTGAGGAATTATATCATTTTTGTGGATACGTCTTGAATTAGTGAAACGAACGTTATAAGAAAATAAATACATCCAATATAACCCTAGTAACAACTTAGGATCAACTCATCTCCATTAATTGTTTTAGACTAAGTAAGTGTATGTTTTAATTTATTTTATTTAAATTAAATCAGTAGTTATTCAAATAAAATCAATCCAAATAGCTGGCCACTCCATAGCCAAATCCTTCCAAAATCAGAGTGTCTCTTGGTTTCTTCTTCGGTCCCTATGGATTCGACCCCTACCTGTACTACAACGACCGCATACCTGTAGGATAAATTTTGGCGCAACCAAATTTTGTGATCCGATTCCTAAAAGAGCATGTCTTTTCTAGATTTGGAATTACTAGGGCTATAATCAGTGATCGTGGAACCCATTTCTGTAATCGCCCATTCTCTTCACTCATGTCTAAGTATGGAATTTCTCATAAAGTTTCCACTGCGTACCATCCTCAAACCAATGGTCAAGCTGAGTTAGAAAATAGGGAGATTAAGCAAATTCTTGAAAAAAATGTCAACCCCTCTAGGAAAGATTGTTCTGAGAAACTCTTGGATGCTCTTTGGGCATATCGTACAGCATTCAAAACCATCCTAGGAATGTCACCATATAGGTTGGTTTATAGAAAAGCATGCCATTTACCTGTTGAAATTGAGCATAAAGCATTTTGGGCAATCAAAAAAATGAATTTCGACATTTCTTTAGTCGAAGAAAAGAGGAAGTTAGATCTTAATGAACTTGAGGAACTTAGGATGGAGGATTATGAAAATTAAAGGATAAATAAAGCTAGAGTTCAAGCCTACTAATCTAGGAATATCAAAGTCAAACAATTTGAACTGGGAAAATGTGTGCTCTTGTATAGTTCAAAACTTCATTTACACCCGGGAAAGTTAAGGTCTAGATGGTCAGGTCCTTTCATAGTGCATCATGTGTACCCCCATGGGGAAGTAGAGATTCAGGATCCCAAAAGTGGTAACATTTTTAAGGTCAATGGTCATAGGTTAAAACCATTCATTGAATCATTCAATAAACAAGAAATAGGGGTAGAGTTAACAGAGGCAACCTATGAACCAGGAAAGAATTGATAGATTTAGGATCCATGTCAGGATAACGATGTTAAACAAAAGCGCTGCATGGGAGGCAACCCGTGGTCTTCATGTTTCTAACCTTTGTGAATCATTGTTTTTCTTCTTTCTTTCCTTATTCATCATTTTGTTATTTAAAATATATATATATATAGACTGTTGACCTGTTCTTCTTTTATGAGTAAGGATGGGTATGAAAGGGGAGCACCGTATTCATCCGTGTCACGCAGTGTGATCCCTGAGTAATACCTTACCCAGAAAATATAAATAAGACAATGTATCATCAGTTTATTTTATTTTATTTTATATTTTTGTTGGTATTTAAAAAAAAATAGATTGTTGACCTGTTCTTATTTTATGAGTACAGATGGGTATGAAAGGGGAGCACCGTATTCATCCATGTCACGCGGTGTGATCCTTGAGTAATACCTTACCCAGAAAATATAAAGAAGACAATGTATCATCAGTTTATGTTATTTATACTTTTTTTAGGTTAAAAAAAATCCAAATATATATATATATATATATATATTTTTTTTAAAGGCATGTCATAGGTCATTAGGAAAAGCTGGTCACAACCGTCCAAGCCATTGAGAGACAAACCGGAACTGAAGGGAGACATGGGAATGCATTTTCAACATCAACCACCAGGTGACTTCATTCCATAATTTTCATTTTCAATGTCTTCATTGAACTTCTATCCTACCCCTTCTATGTTTCAATTCTTTAAACACTGGGGATAGTGTTATTCTAAGTTGGGGGGGGGGGAGATGAAAATCTATGGAAGGAAAAAATGTCATTAACCTTGAACATGATAACACACACTCCAAACTCTGAAATTGGATATCAAATAATTTTGCATGCCTTGATTCTGATTTTAATGCAAGTTTATGTTCATGTGCATAGTTATTGGAAAGTGCGGTTGTCCGATGTGATTTTTCACTGTTATATTTTCATCTATTTTAAAAAAAACACAATTCACATCCTTT
Source organism: Viscum album (assembly GCA_963277665.1). Classification (NCBI taxonomy): domain Eukaryota; kingdom Viridiplantae; phylum Streptophyta; class Magnoliopsida; order Santalales; family Viscaceae; genus Viscum; species Viscum album. The sequence goes on from OY728146.1 coordinate 1,793,245,392, forward strand.
AGATTGTGGGGTTTTAGTTTGGGTTCTTGAGGACCCATAATAAATAGCATAGGATTGGCGATCATTTTAATTTTAACATGAGTATTCAAAAAAAAAAATTTGCGCGTAGAGCAATGAATTGACCTAATGTGTGGCTTTCGGCACTTGGGGATCATGACTCCATAGTTGTCTGGCCCAGAGTTGGGAATTTTATCTCTATTTGTGGTAATTTGAATTTATTTTTGATTGAGTTAACTCGAGATGATGCCCGAGTATGTGAGATTCACTTGGTTCCCTAAGGTCTTTGAGCCTGGGAGTCATCGGCAAAGTCTTGCTACATGGGTTGACTCGATTGAGTTCAATTTCAATTACCATGGAAAAATTGCAAAAAAACAAAAACAAAAAAAAAAGAAAATAAAAAATGAGTACTCATCTTATTATTAAAATTTCATTGCTCCTAGCGCTTCCATCTTTTCTCCCTCGAATGAAAATGAACCCCCATGTCTATTGTGACGCACAACACTTCATCATGCTTAATTGAATTTGGATGAAATATGGCAATGAATTTGAACAAAGGAATGGGCTTGGGCTTGAGATATTCTTATGGACATAGCTTGTTTTAAATGATTTTTATGGGTTTCATAATTGTTTGGTATGTGATCTTTGGGTGAGAAATGTGTATTAAAATGTTTTTGGAAAATGTCATTCGAATTTCATTTTTGTGAGATATATTTTGCTCGAGACTTGCAAAACTCAAGTTGGGGGGTGTGATTAGCCACTGTAAGAGGCTAATATTCATTGCTAATATATGTAGTTTTCATGTGACTTGCTATTCATAAATACCATTTTAGTGCATTTTACATTTTGAACACCCATTCTCATCATTTGTGCACTTCATGCCTAATATGCACCAATTTAGGCCCAATGTTTCATCTGATTTTAAAGAATGTAAATATCCATATTTTAATTTGATATTTTTGGAAATTTATATTCACTTAATTATGAACATTTTTTTTTCAGGGATCAATGGATTATTAATAAAGTATGATGGAGATATTTGGCGATTAAAGGAAACAATTCTGGAGAAGGCAGATTGGATATCATCCTACTGATCGAACTATGGAGACCAAAATACAAGCCCAATGAAACCCAAAATTTATGGAAGGATATAAGACACATAGGGGAACAAATAGTTATTCTGGAGAAAGTACTAATTCGTCCTAAATAGTGGTGATTAAGGCGGCCCAAGTTGAAGATTTAATTTTGGTCCAGAGTCTGCGGCCTAGAAAAACAGCCCACTATTTCAATCATATCTCCCGAACCACAAAGTATTTTTGGCGGAAATTTTACAGGATGTTAGGGGACATCTGGGGTTTCATTTACATCTTCTAGGGCCTACTCAAATTCGGCTTTCTAGAAGGTCCTTTAGGCGCGTCTTTCCGGTGGATGCAAGCTGGCTGCAACTTCGGGGCAAGAAGTGGAAAAGTCTCTCATCATTAATGTTCCACCCACCTTTCCCCAACATAATTAATTAAAGGCACATGGGATGTTGGGGGCTCGGCCAAGGCTTCATTTTTTCCTATTTAAGGTAGTAGTGGTGGTGGATTTAGGGAGGTTGGGTGCTTTCTTTTCATTGTAATGTTATTATGCCAATTTGCCTTTGTAATGTTCTTCCTTCTAATGTAAGTTGTTTGAATCACCTTAGTCTTCAATAAAAGTTCTTCTTCTTCTCTTGTTATGTTATTCTCCTTATCACCTTGATACCTTTGCCTCAAGGTTTGAATTTATTCACACCAAACCTTGTTATTTTGTTCACACAACGGTGGAGTGATCATTATTTTTGTTGTTTTTACTTCTTCAATTCCGCTTCTTTAAGTCGACTTCCCGCTTCCATTTATTTATTAGCATAAATGGAGGGCTAAAACCTTATGGGTTGGTCCTAGGGAGTTGAATGAGGAAGATTGGATGTTATTTTATGATCTAAAATTCTGTAATCATTTCATTAATTTAAGATTTCCATTTGATGATTAATTTCTTCTTCATCTTCGCTAACTTTAACAATGACACATTTCGAGTGCTAGTACGATCCAATTCCTTGGAGTTATTGATCCTCTAAGTGCATTGGTGATTAGACTTGGAATTGTTTAGGGATTAAATTGGTGAATGATGTTGAGGAATTATATCATTTTGTGGATACGTCTTGAATTAGTTAAACGAACGTTATAAGAAAATAAATACATCCAATCTAACCCTAGTAACAATTTAGGATCAACTCATCTCCATTAATTGTTTTAGACTAAGTAAGTGTATGTTTTAATTTATTTTATTTAAATTAAATCAGTAGTTATTCAAATAAAATCAGTCCAAATAGCTGGCCACTCCATAACCAAATCCTTCCAAAATCAGAGTGTCCCTCGGTTTCTTCTTCGGTCCCTGTGGATTCGACCCCTACCTGTACTACAACGAACGCATACCTGTAGGGTAAATTTGGGCGCAACCAATCATTGTTTTGTAGTATCAACACAATCCAAATGTGTTTGGTCGGTTTTCTGTGTACCGGTTGTTGTTTTCACTTAAAATCCTATCCATTTCAAAAAAAAGTGAGACACTTCGAGTGATATTGGCCACACCACATCTCAGATTGAGGCAAGGTTGACTCTTACACATCACAAATGACCCATGGATCATTTTCCTAAAGTATAAATACAATCATAATGCGTTTGGTTGGTTTTCCGTATGCCAGTTGTTTTTACTTAAAGGAGTATCCATTTTAAACAAAAGAAAGACACTTTGAGTGGTATCATCCACACCGTGCCTCGAATTGAGCTGGGGTTGACCCGTAGACATCAAAAATTACCCATGGATCTTTTTACTAAAGTATCAATATAATCAGAATGCGTTTGATTGATTTTCTATATGCCAGTTGTTGTTTTCACTTAAAATTATGTCCATTTCAAAGAAAAGTGAGACACTTTGAGTGGTTCCAGCCACACCGCGCCTCAGATTGAGGTGAGGTTGACTCGTACATGTCAAAAATGACCCATGGATCATTGTGTTGAAGTATAAACACAATTCGAATGCGTTTGGTTAGTTTTCCGTAGGCTAGTTATTGTTTTCACTTAAAATGCTGTCCATTTCAAATAAAAGCGAGACACTTTGAGTGGTACTGGACACACCGTGCCTCATATTGTGGCGGGGTTGACTCATACACATCAAAAATGACCCATAGATCATTGTATTGATGTATTAACACAATCTGAATGCATTTGGTCAGTTTTTGGTATGCCAGTTGTTGTTTTCACTTAAAATCCTGTCCATTTCAAATAAAAGTGTGACACTTTGAGTAATACCGGACACATCATGCCTAGGATTGAGACGGGGTTGACTCATACACGTAACATATGACCCATGAATCATTTTCATAAAGTTTAAATAGAATTATAATGCCTTTGGTCGGTTTTACGTATGTCTGTTGTTGTATTCACTTAAAATGATGTCCTTTTGAAACAAAAGGGAGACACTTTGAGTGGTGCCGGCAACACCGCACCTTAGATTGAGGAGGGGTTGACACTTAAACGTCAAAATGACCCATGGATCGTTTTACTAAAGCATCAACACAATCTGAATGCGTTTGGTCAGTTTTCTATATGCCGGTTGTTTTTACTTAAAAGAGTATCCATTTTAAACAAAAGAAAGACACTTTGAGTAGTACCGGCCACACCATGCCTCAGATTGAGGTGGGGTTGACTCGAACTTTTCAAAAATGATCCATGGATCCTTTTTGTTAAGTATCAATAGAATTTGAATGCGTTTGGTCAGTTTTCTGTATGCCAGTTGTTGTTTTCACTTAAAATGTTGTCCATTTCAAAGAAAAGTGAGACACTTTGAGTGGTGCCGGCCACACCGCACCTTAGATTGAGGCGATGTTGACTTTTACATGTCAAAAATGACCCATGTATATTTTTCCTAAAGTTTCAACAGAATCCTAATGCGTTTTGTCAGTTTTCCATATGTCAGTTGTTGTTTTCACTTAAAATGATGTCCATTTTAAACAAAAGAGAGACATTTTGAGCTGTGTCAGCCACACCACATCTCAGATTGAGGCGGAGTTGACTATTACACATCAAAAATTACCCATAGATCATTTTCATAAAGTATCAACACAATCCAAATTCATTTGGTTGGTTTTCCTTATGCCAGTTGTTGTTTTCACTTAAAATCCTATCCATTTCAAATAAAAGTGAGACAGTTTGAGTGGTTATGGACATACCAGCCATCTAATTGAGGTGGGGTTGACTCTTAAAAATCATATATGACCCATGGATTGTTTTCCTAAAGTTTAAACAGAATCTGAATGCCTTTGGTTAGTTTTCCATATGTCAGTTGTTGTATTCACTTAAAATGATGTACTTTTGAAACAAAAGAGAGACACTTTGAGTGGTGCCGGCCACAACGTGCCTTGGATTGAGGAAGGGTTGACTCGTACATGTCAAAAATGACCCATGTATCATTTTACTAAAGTATCAACACAATATGAATGTGTTTGGTTATTTTTTTATATGCCAGTTGTTTTTACTTAAAAGCGTATCCATTTTAAACAAAAGAAAGACACTTTGAGTGGTACTGGCCACACCATTCCTCGGATTAAGGTGGGGTTGACTCGTACATGTAAAAAATGACCCATGGATCCTTTTCCTAAAGTATCAACAAAATATGAATTCTTTTGGTCGGTTTTCCATATGTCTGTTGTTGTTTTTACTTAAAATGTTGTCCATTTCAAAGAAAAGTGAGACACTTTGAGTGGTGCCAGCCACACCACACCTCGGATTGAGGCGGGGTTGACTCGTACACATCAAAAATGACCCTTGGATCGCTGTCCTAAAGTTTCAACAGAATATGAATGCATTTGGTTGGTTTTTCATACGTCAGTTGTTGTTTTCACTTAAAATGATGTCCATTTTAAACAAAAGAGAGACAGTTTGAGTGGTGTTGGCCACACCGCACATCATATTGAGGCAAGGTTAACTCGTACATGTCAAAAATGACCCATGGATCATTGTACTCAAGTATCAACACAATCAGAATGCGTTTGGTTGGTTTTTCGTATTCCAGTTGTTGTTTTCACTTAAAATCTCATCCATTTCAAATAAAAGTGAGGCAGTTTGAGTGGTGCTGACCACACCGACCCTCGGATTGAGGTGGGGTTGAATCTTACACATTTCATATGACCCATGGATCGTTTTCCTAAAGTTTAAATAGAAACCGAATGCCTTTGGTTGGTTTTCCGCATGTAAGTTGTTGTATTCACTTAAAATGATGTCCTTTTGAAACAAAAGAGAGACACTTTGAGTGGTGCCAGCCACACCGTGCCTCAGATTGCAGCAGAGTTGACTTTTACACATCAAAAATGACCCATGGATCGTTTTCCTAAATTATCAACACAATATGAATTATTTTGGTTGGTTTTTTGTATTCTAGTTGTTTTTACTTAAAAGCGTATGTATTTTAAACAAAATAAAGACACTTTGAGTGGTACCAGCCACACTGTGCCTCAGATTGAGGCAGAGTTGACTCGTACACATCAAAAATGACCCATGGATCCTTTTCCTAAAGTATCAACAGAATTCGAATGCATTTGGTCAGTTTTCCGTATGTTAGTTGTTGTTTTCACTTAAAATGTTGTCCATTTCAAAGAAAAGTGAGACACTTTGAGTGGTGCCGGCCACACCGCGCCTCAGATTGAGGCGGGGTTTACTCATACATGTCACTTAGGCGTTTTGAGTGCTGTTTAGTGTGGATTGAAGATCCGGGTGAGTCTAATCCTCTCCTTGCTTCCTCTTTTTTATTAGGGTTTACAATCTTCTCTCATCTTCTTCCGAAGCTCTAAAACCCTCTTTTCCGTTGGGATTTAGGGTGAATCTTGAAGAGAGCTTAGATTGGGATCCGGGGTCCAGGGAGGAGAGTTGGGGGGGGGATGTCTGGGGTCCAGGGAGGATGGTGGGGGGGCTGTCTGGGGGGCTGTCTGGGGGGTTGTCTGGGGTTCAAGGGGGAGGGTGGGGGGGGGGGGGGGGGGCTGTCCGGGGTCCAGGGAGGAAGGTGGGGGGGCTATTCGGGGTCCAGGGAGGAGGGTGGGTAATTTATCTAAAACTCTATCTAGGTATCATACATCGAATTCTAACAGGACTGCGAACTGCCGTGTGGTGTCATCCTGGAGCAGGGACAAATCATGACATTACCGCGACATGACCGCGGTGTGACCATGGAGTGACCGTGGCATGACCGCGGAGTGACCACGACATGACTATGGAATAACTGCGGCATGACCACGGCATGACCACGACATGTTGGCCCGGTCCAGCGACATCTGCGGGGAAACATCTTCTGGCTAGGATTCCAAATAAATCCTCTATAGTTTTTCTTCACATTATAGAAACTAATCTTATGTTATAAAAAAGACTCTTGATTTGGGATTGTGGTATGATAAACATATATATTTTATATTCTTTTTTTTTAAAAGTGGTACTAGGTAGTTGAAACTACTGATTGAGAGTCAAATTATCACACCCTAAACTATCACTGTGAGTTTTCACAGACAGCGCACCTCCGTTGGAGGGGTTTTATTATAAAAACATGACTTTATTTATCAAATGAAACAATTATATTAAAGAAAAATTATTAAATATATGCAATTCAATATAATTAAACAGAATTAAGAAATAATCTAAATTCAATTTAAATCATTCTTAAATTAAAGAGGCTACGAGAGGGACTCTACCTCAAGGGGTGTCTCCCATGGTTGTCTTGTGGTGTGTAGTGTCTATCTATGATTTTTGTGGTGCTTCCGTATTGTGGGAAATGTGTATTGCATGGTCAGTTTAATAAATAAATTATTCAATTAGAAAATACACCCATATTCAATAGAGATATACCAACTTTTGATACATTAGTCAATTGAATTGTACGATTAAGTATTTCTTATTTCTTCTGTGAAAAATAATTAGGGACCAAATACTATTTTGCAAAGTTGAAGAAGATACTCCATATGTTATATTGTGAAAAGGATAAGTGAATAGTGTGTCATTTTATATATATAAAGATTTTGATTGAAACATGATACATACTTGTTATGTAACACACATAGTGTACAAAAATGAATATGAATAAGATCTTCATGTTTGACATGAACTTAATGAAAGGAGTGATTTTCATGAAATACTATGAATAAATATTACAAACATTTTCTTATGAGTTCATATACATGAAGCTGTAATATTTGGAGCATTGATATTAAAAAAAGAACTATGAATCTTTAAAATTAGAACACAAGAAAAAGACCATGCCCTTATAAATGTATATGTGTAATGAAAACATTAATTGGACAATGTGTACATTGATGTAGTGATTTGAGTACACAATTTGTGAAGGGAGTAGTGAATCATAAAATTTTCCAAAATCCCTAGAAATAGGGAAAAACAATGTGATCTTTCTAAATAGTGAAATAAAGGGAGAAATATTGAGAATAGAAGGACATCCTTAGCTAATATGAGAAGAGGTTGAAGGAGTTTAACCTGAATGTGGGATTTACTGCTGATCGGATGGAAGAGGTTCACCTAGGTGGCTGATTCTAGGAGTCAGGAATGTGATTATGTAAATGGGGTGCGTCTGGGAGTTAGGGGTTCTATTTGTATGAATTTGGGGGGTTTTTCCCAACGGTTTTTAATAATCGTTGGGAAAATCATGGATTTCCCAACGGTTATTAAAAATTGTTGGGAAATCCCTTCATAACCACACATTTACCAATGGTTTATAAAAACCATTGGTAAAGGAAATCTATACCAACAGTTATTTTGAACTGTTGGTATAGAAGTTTTGGGAAAGATAGCCTTTCCAGTAGTGAGATCCTTAAAACACGTGTCAAAAAGTTGAGGATGGATTGTATATATATTTATAATTTTTTCATTGATGTTCTTTGAGGCTTCATCCTAGCCATATGAATTGTTTAAATTTAAAGAATTATTGAAACCCTAATTATATTTTTCTTTGGGGTTTCCAATATTTTGAGATTCCTAGTGTGACACTTTTGGTTCATTCAATTTAAATTCAAGAGTTTCTTCAAATGTTGAGTTCTTAAGACCATGTGATTGGCCCTATTAACATTTTTATCATCTAAAAAAATATCAAACTTATCTCCTAAGAATCATTTCATTAAAACACCACCTAACCCACCACATACCAAGTGAAGAAATGAATAAACCTTAAATACTCCCTCATGATGTACACCCCTAGCATAGTTACAGAAACCATCCTCGATCTCCGTGTTTTGCAATAGATGGAAATTTAATTAGATTTTTTGTAAATTTATAAATATCACACATTACATTCCTTCAATGATTTCCACCAATATAAAACAATATCAATACACATAATTAGGCTCTTATTATCTTAGAATAATAAATTCATATAGCTTAAATTATTCTTTTATAATGGCCTTTTTATGAGTTTCAATCCCATATTTTTTGTGTATTTATTTATTTTGTTAAATATTAATATTACTAAATCAAATAAAATGGATATAAATTAAAAATGTATGGATGCCAATCGTATGAAAAAATAATATGAGGATGGGGTGAAATAGTTCATCAAGTTTACAAAAGATCATGCATATAACCCTTCTCAAATCCTTTTTCTGTGTTTACAATGTTGTTATTCAAGAATAATTAATCTAGAGGAGTTGGAGGAACACTTGATCTGTCTCAAAATAGATTGAAGTTATAAATTTTGGACTAAACATAGAAAAAAACAAAATGTAGCTAGTGAATGGGACGAAAATATGTTTTATGGATCATCTAATATGATTAAAAGTGTGAAAAATGATAAATACCATTTTGAGGATATGATATAGGTGTGAACGATGATGAAGATTGTACTGAGGAAATGATAATGATAGTTGAAGATGAACCTCATGATTGTCCAAATTTTTTTAATAAGTTAAAGTGTTGCAAAAAGACACCATTTTATGTTGGTTGTACTAAATACACATAAATTTCATCCATATTGAAGCTATATAATTTAAAATCTAGCAATGGATGGAGTGATGTAAGTTTTAATGAATTACTTTATCTCTTGAAAGATATGCTCCTAAAAGATAATGAGCTTCATTACCGAACCTATGACACTAAATGAGTGATAAATTCAATTATTATGATCTATTAAAGAATATATTATTCTCAAAATGACTGTATACTATTTCAAAAGGATCATAAATCAATTAAAAAATTCCCAAAGCGTTGTGTGTCTCGATACAAGAAATATGAATTAGGTACTACAAAAATTTTATGGTACTTTTCAATAATTATAAGGTTTAAGCACCTATATATAAGAGGGGATACTTCAAGGAAATTGATGTGTCATGCAGATAAATAAATAAATATGGGAAACTTTGTCACCCAACATACTCTCCTTAGTAGAAATAAATTTATCATGAGTATCTAGATTTTGGAAACGAGACGAGAAACCTTTGTCTTGCGTTATCTACAGATGGAGTGAATCCTTTTGGTTTTCAATGTATCAATCATAGTACATGGAAAATAATGTTGGTAAATTATAACTTGAAACCATTTTTATGCATGAAATGAAAATATATTATGTTTTCTCAACTTATATCAGGAAGAAAACAACTGGGTAATGATATTGATGATTATTTGGCTCTATTAATCCAAGATTTAAAATTATTATGAGATTTAGGTCTTACATTGTATAATGATTATATAAGTTAAGATCTATATTGTATGGGATGATAAATTACTGTCATACTTATGGAAATTTTTTAGGATATAGAATTAATGGAACTCAAGGGTGTATCATTTTTGAATAAGTTACACAATCAATTACATTGAAACATTCATCAAAGACTATGTTTCTAAGATATCTAATATTTCTACCCTAGTTATATATGTACCAATATTGGAAAAAACCATTTTATGTGAGTTAAGATTAATGTAAAATACTATCTCTAGTAATAGGTGATAAACTATTTTAGAAATTAAAATATATGGACACTACTTTTGGTAAATCTTTTTCGAAAAACCTTTGAAAAACTGGTTGGAAAAAGTGATCAATTTTTTTGAATTACCATATTGGAACTATTTTTACATTAGGAATTTTATTGATGTTATTAATTTGGAGAGAAATGTATGTGATAGTTTCATTGGAACATTACTAAATTCGTCTAAAAAAACAATGGATGGAATTAAGCCTAGGTTGGACTTGATTGACAAGGGGATAAATGAATCAATGGTGCTAGTGAAGAGTGAAAAACAGACTTTTCTTCCTCCAACTATTTTCACTCTTTCTAGGTAAGAGAGATCTTAGTTTTTCAACTTCTTGAATTATGTAAAAGTTCCATATGGGTATTCATCAAATATCAAGAATATCATGCCAATGACTGATTTAAAGTTAAAGGGTCTAAAATCACATGATTGTCATGTTTTGATGCAAGATCTAATGCCTGTATCTTTACGTTGAATTTTTCCCAAGAATTTTCATCATTAATTAACCAAGATATACTTCTTTTTCAAAGATATATGAAACAAAGTTATAGACCTGATGATATTTCCAACTATAGAAAAGAAAATTGTTGTCATATTATGTGAATTAGAGATGTTCTTCCTACTCACATTCTTTGATATGATGGTCCACTTGATTTTTCACTTGGTATGAGATATTCAACTATGTGGTCCTGTACATTATAGATGCATGTACCCCATTGAATGCTATATGAATCCTTTAAAAGGGTATATCAAAAATTGAAGTCGTCCATAAGGTTTTATTGTAGAGCGATATGTTATTCAAGAAGACATTTAATTCTGCACCAACTACCTATATGATGTGGAAAGAATTGGTCTACCAAAATCTTTTCACACTGGGTGGATTGTGGGTGAAGGAATTTCTGGAATAGATGTTGTCACAATTACTATCATAGAGTGGGAGTAATATTACCTTTACATTTTTCATAATAGTTTAAAGGTTTTGCCAAATGTTGAAACCCAAAAATTAATTAATATTCATTTGAATCCATCAAGGGATAAAATAAGGATATCAAATACACATAATCAAAATTTTATAGTATGGTTTCAAGACCATATTTTTAAGGAGTCAACTATAAATTGAGATTCAATTTCAAAACAACTTCAATGCCTAGCCAGAGGACTAAGTGTGCATGTATTATCTTATAATGGTTATGTAATTAACGATTATATGTTTTATAAAAATGAACATGATGAACATAGTACTGTGAAAAATATATGAGTTACACATGTGGAAAGATCGATGCATTTATCTATTACTAAGGATAGAAATCTAATTTATGTGAATATATTATACTTTGGCATCATCAAACAAATATGGGAGTTGGGTTATTCAACATTCCAAGTTCTTATTTTTCAATGAAAGTGGGTTAATAAAAAGATTGTAGTTAAAATAGATAAATTAGGATTTGTGAAAGTATATTTTAGTAAATAATAGTACAAAGATGAACCATTTATAATAGATTCACAAGAAGTAATAAGTATTTTATGTTCCGAATCCTAAAAACTGAAAGTGGTAAATTGTTCTATTATCGACCAAAACTATTGAAAGGTCATATGTCATTTCAAATGAGGATAACCCTTTCATTGTGTTTTTTAATAATTTCATAGTGGTACCAACTTTGATGAGGTATTTTATGTTATAGGGGTTAAAATGAGGGGATTTGGATACTAGATAGAGGTGTAAAATCCCTTAAACCTTTAAAATAGAGAGTTTAATAACTATGTTACACTTTTTTTGTAATATACATTGCATTACCTCATACTAATGATGTTAAAGATGTGGAAATGGTAAATGGGGAAGAAACCATGTCCCATAAAAAATAGAATCATCATAGAATGATGGTGTTACAAAAAATTATTAAGGTGAGAAAAAAAGGAATCAAATTCAAGGTTGGATAGAATACACGCAACCTGCTTATTAATACCAACAAAGACATGTTCAATAGTTACTTTGGGATCACCACTCTAATGTGAATTCTAGTTGATGTATATTCATAGAATAATGTTGTGCATTATCTTAAGGAACTAATTTTGGAAGATATTAGGGTAACATTATGATAAAATTTCTTTATTTTACTAAAAATAATAATGAAATGTTGATTTACTCTTCATTATTCCTTATAGAGTGCATTTATAGTAGATGAATCCCGAATGAAATTTTTATTAATGCTCACTAGAAAGGATCATAGAGGTTTTCTAAAAATTCTTATAAAGCATCATATCAAAGATTTTGAAGGGAAAATAAAACCATACCCACCATAGATGTATGAACACTTAATAAACCAACAAGTGTGGGGTGTGTTTATTGGTCATCATGAGGAGAAATATTTTTAGGTACATTGTGACTGGTAATACAATGCTTGAAAATACATGTATTAATCACTTTTATTAATAATTGTTAATTTATGAAATAAAAACTGAGTTCTAAAAATAAGAAACACGAAGAAAAACCAATGTACCACTACTGTAAATCAAGGATGAGGTATGCTTCACTTAAAAAAATGGTATGTATATTAAATATATAGTTATACTTTTATGTGACATGAAAAAAAATATAATTATTTTCCTTTTTTTATATACATATTTATGAATTGAAATAAAAATCCACTAACATCCCATATCTTGTGTTATGGAAAGAGGAATGTGTAAATTAATACGAGATACTAATAGATGAAAAACAAAAAACATGTGGGAAGAATGTGTAAAAATAACATAATAAAAATGTATCTTTATTTAAATCGGTACAACATGACAATGATTACTTATTTTACTATATTTTTTACCTGACTTAGACACAAGAATTATCATTAGCTGTACCTGATGAAAAAAATACTAGTGGTGGGTTTGAAGCAGCTAGAATAGTATAGCTATGTTAGAGGTGTAGGTTTTGGGGTGTTACCATGAATATATTTTGAGAAAATAAATGAATAGGGGGATAAAGATAAGAAAATGGAAGAGATGAAGGCACAATTATATGCTATAGAGGAAAAAATTAATTAGTAGTAAGAGTTGTTATAAAAATTTATTGGAAGGAATATAAGAGAAGAAACATCACAACAATACCACTAAATTAAGATCCCCCACCCCCACTAGCTTTGAGGTGAGTCATTCCCCTCAAAGGGATATCTTTGAAGAGGTAATCAATATTTTCATAATTGTTTGTATGAAATGTGAGTCAGGAAGACACTGATACCTTTCCTGCATTGATATTATATAGGGTGAAAATGATTATGATTTATATCTATCAACACCCACCCATATTCTTATTGCAAGGGGTACCATGTAAAATTTCTAAGGAGATATTATACCCAAAAAACAACTTCCTATAGGTCATGTGAGAATGGGGATTCATGTAGCTCATAATATGAACACCGAGATATGTATTCCACATGATGATGCAAATATTCATATGACTGAGAAAGATATTGGAACCTTTATAAAATGTCCATTAGATCTTGTAAAAATACATTTCGATAAGGAAGTATTCATTTCAAATTTATTTTTTATGAAAAAAATTTAACAATTAATGAAAAAGGCCCAAACTGATGAATGTTATTAAATATGGACAAAGGGAAAGGGTGATATGGAAGTTCAAATCAAAACGATCTAAAGGATCAACCAACCGATAAAAATATATTCACAAAGTACCTTTACCCCTCCCATTCAACTTTTTAATTTACTAACATTAATGATTCATGCAGATACACATTTATCAAGTGGTGATACAACAAAAATTGATTTTTAAAGGCAGATGTATAGAGAGGCCATTATAGACTATATTAGTCTTGAGAATATAAATTAAATCCTCAACAATTAATGGCTAGGATTCTCATCTGTAAATGTATACATGATGTGTGTTTTCATGATTCATTTGTCTAATAGCTGATCAACTATGTTAATTATGGATAAATACTATTCATAAATTTTTAAGGTGTATATATCAATACTATTTGAAGAGAAAAACCTATGAATAGAAATTTGGACTCATTAGTCCTCACATCACTTTTACACAAATATTATCATTAGAACCAAATAAATATGAAGTAATATTGGAAACTAGTTATAATGTTTTAAAGAAAATTTATAGATCACTGACTTTTCTTAGTACCCATGATATAGGGGTAAAAGTATACAATTTAATAATATAAAATATATTTTTATTCATTTCATTACTTATTCCTTTTTGTTTCTTAGGAAGCATTGGTTACTCATTACAGTCAATTTGGATACTCCAAATATTTATTTCCAAGATTCAATGCATGGATACTCAATAAACCAACCACACATAATGGTGTTTATCAATTTATAATACACTACATATAACATTTTACAAATAAAATTCAATTTATAAATTTAATATTAAGTTTTAATGAAAATTATATCATGATATAGTGTTGTTTAAATATAGTCAAAATCATGGCATGAGGATAGTCCATAAGCACAAAAATCCTATAGAATTATACAAATAGATAAGTATTAGGGTATATATAATAAAATTCTACCAAAAAAACATATATCAAAACAAATTACTTATTTTTCTCAATGTTTCAGAAATTCCTAGAACAGACTAATGGAAAATATTGTGGTAATTATTTTTGAAAATTTATGAAATATATCATATTCCATCAATAAACTACCATCTCAAAAGAGGTATTTCTGAAGATTAATATAATTTCATTTAAAATATTTATCAATAATTTGTTTATTTATATTTTTTCAGTACTACCAGGACTATCGTTAGTCCTTGTATTTATAATAGAAAATATATTTTATAGAAATGAATGAGAATAATACTTGGTGTCAGATTGTATACATAAATCATGAAGATGTGACATGAAGATCATTCACTCAACAAGGATGATACACTAATAAAAATACATTATGGGTTAAAAATTATGGGTTATGAAACAATAATTTTTTAGATATCCCCAAATGATAAATGAATATAGAATAAAAATACATGGTGTGATGTGTAGGAATCAAATGTACCTCAATTTTATACAAGTTCTATCCAGTATGGCTTGTAGTGTATGTTTTTAGTTTATAATTTACATTTTAGATCAAAACACACACCACATACTCAAAATTGATAAAAATAATTATGATTGTTATGGTAATTTAGTTAAAATATCCTTAAGTAAATTGTGACATATAGGAATAAACCAATCATCAATCTAATAAATGGTGTGACCAATATGACTCAAAGTGCATGTTTTTAGTTTAAAATTGACATTTTAATTCAAAACACATTCCATATACTCAAAGAAAATATTTGAATTGTTTTAATAATTTAATAAAATGATCCATAAATCATTTGTGATGTGTAAGAATTATCCACACCCCAATCTGATACACAATGTTCCTAGTATGATTCAAAGTGCTTGTTATCAGTTTAAAATTGGCATTTTAGTTTTAAACCTTTTTTACTCACTAATAACCAATAAAACATGTTTGGATTGTCTTTATACTTTAGTAAAATGATTCATAAGTCATTTTTGACTTATGGGAATTATTCTCATATAAAAACGACATAATATGTTACCAGTATGACTCAATGTGCCTGTTTTTAGTTTAAATTTACATTATAGTAAAAAAGACGTGTGACATACTCAAAACTGATAAAATTCATTCATATTTTTTTGAAACAATAAGAAAATGATCCTTAATTTATTTTTATGTAAAGGAATAAAACGGACATAAATCTGACACACCGTGTGATCGGTATGACTCTAAGTGTGTATTTTTATTTAAAATTGACATTTTAGATCAAAACATACATCACATACTCAAAACCAAGAAACAAATTGGGTTTCTTTTAAAAAATTAGGATAATAATTCATAATTTATTTGTGATGTGTATTAATTAACCACATATCAATCCTATACACGATGTTCTCAGTATGACTCAAATTGTTTGTTTTGAGTTTAAAAATGACATTTTAGTTTAAAACATGTTTCATTCAGTGAAAACAGAGCAAACATGATTGGATTTTCTTGATAATTTTGAAAAAAAATTCATAAGTTACTTTTTATGTATAAGAATCAGTGTCATGAAAAACTAACACATGATGTGACCGGTATAACTTAAAGTGTGTGTTTTCAGTTTAAATTGAAATTCTAGTAAAAAAGACACATGTCATACTCAAAACTAAGAAAACACATTCAGATTGTTTTGACACATTAGGAAAATTATCCTTAAGTCATTTTTGATATATATTAATCAACCACACATCAATTTTACATGTTTTGTGACCTATATGACTCAAAGTTCATTTTTATTTAAAATTGAAATTTTAGTTCAAAACATAAGTCACATACTCAAAACCAATAAAACACATTCATATTGTTTTGATAATTTAGACAAAGATCCATAAATCATTTGTGACATGTAGGAATTGGTATATCATCTTAACATGGGTGCCACTAAAACCGGTGCCCTTTCCAAATGACCTCATGCACTGATCCTCATACACCAGATTCTGTTGAATAGAAACATGGGTATAAAATGTTATTGTGAGGAGACTATACCCCCATATCAGAGTGCGAAGTAGAAATATAATTAAGCAAGTATCATACACATCAAAGTACATAGAAATAATAAATCAATTGGACATGATATAATAAAATGAAATACAATAAAGGCATGAACATCCATGTAATACATACAATATCAATTTCCTACTGGGCTGATCCCATACATAAAATGAATAACTAAAAATAAGTATGCTAGGCCTTACAAAATCACCAAGTCAAACCTCATAAAATAACCTGATACCATTTAAACCATCCAACCCAACCATGAAAAACTCAACATGGACCCCAACCCAAGTCTGTTCCTATAATAACATGTGAGAACTTATTGGGTACCCAAGTGCAATAGAGGCTTGAGCAGGGTGCGAGTATAACTCAGTAGGATGCCACCAATAGTGTCTAAATACATACCAGTTAGTAAAAAAAATGTATATAGATATCTATAATTGTACTAAATAAATAAGATAGTAAAATAAACCTGTTTTAACATTAAACATTTTTCATTATCCATTTTAATAATTTGGGTTCTACCAGATCACCCAATCAACCAAACCTACTTCGGCCATACTGAGAGTACAAGCCATATACCATAGGGGTCACAAAATTTAAGTCACAAGGGAATTCATTTCTGAATTACTTTAATCTAGTGTACCTGAGAGTGTTAATCTAAGTACTCAAACTGGGAATTCATAATCCTGTGTAAGACTATCCCAATCATATATAATGCTAGTGGTTCCTTGAGCATCAGTCTAAAACCTATACCATGAATGGGGAATACCATGTAAAACATCCTAATCATGTATATGGAACCCCATGTCTATAGCGACCCTAACCCCATTATCTCGGAGCTGGTGCATGCTTTATTACATTGGAATAAGATACAAGGAATAACATCCCGAAGGACAGAATAGTTTAGTAGTCTTAGTAAAATAGATACATACTTGAGTCTTACATTACATTTGAAAACACAAATTAAAACATAATTTTTTCTTTTTTATAATAACGTTATTCCCTCTATCATATCCATCTATATCAATCATAGTACACTTCATGGATTTCTAGGAAAGGAAAAAAATAAGGGTGATCTCAAATGCTCAGTAAGGGTTAAGTACAAAGAAGCTAGCATGAATCAATAAAGAAGAATCAATATGAAAAGGTAAATAACTGAACCCACATTCCTTTTAATCAATAACTTACCTATCATAATTATATAATGCATAATTGATATGGTAAGGTAAATAATCGAACACACATGAAATTTAATCAATAAACTAAGAATGAAATGAATCCATAAATAATTTCACTATGAAAATATCATGGATAATAATAAATGAATTCTTAATGAAGTAAATGCTTAATTATTGGACACCATGATCTCAGGAATAATGATACCTCTACCATCAAGACCTTTTACAATATGATTTAAACTATAGGTAAAAACCCATTTAAGGAAAGCTTACTTATTCTAATCATGAGACTACTAATGCATCAAGGGGATATATAATACCAGGAGATACCCATCACTGTAGGTCTAAAGCATTCCTCATATATCTAATAATTGATTTAATTCCTAAAAAATGTGTCTGATCATCAAATATCTTTATCGAGTAAAGAATATAGATTTAACAATATTTTCCCTGATAAAAAACTAACTTTCAATATATAAAACCATATGTAGAAATGATATATGGTTTAATAAATAATAATATCCATGATAAATGATATGGATAATTAAGGTAAATTTAATGTCCAATGATCATAGGAAAGTGAATATTTCAAGGGAAAGTTAATGACTAAAAAAATAAATTAAGAAAGTGAATTCCAATACTATCCTTGGTTCAAATAATCATAAACTATATAGAGGAAGTATAAGGATGGTATCAATACAACATATCTCTATTTTTGTAAAAATAAAGGGTTGTTTTCATCAATGAATAGAAATACCATAAAAATATCTTTAAAAACATTCTTGAAGAAAATATCCTTTTCTTTTTAAATATCACTTTTTAAAGCTATTTTTTCACAAAAATTATTGAAAATAATTTTATATTAAAATAATTTTATAAACTTATAAAGAAATATTTAAAAAATTGAGTGGTCATGATATATGGAAATTCTATTCATGCTGTACACATTAAAACAAATCTTTCTTTCACTTTTTTGAAAAAATGAAAACATGCATTGTTTTGAAAAAGACATTAAGATTACATTAATTATTTCTGTAAAAATTAATAATGGGTAAAAATATTTTTAATAAATCATTTTTAAAAGGTTATTTTTTTTAAAACATTTTTTTCAAATTATGGTTTTGGAAGAAAATGGATTTCCAACCGAAGAGAGAAATGAAATCAGATTTTCTTAAAAATATTTTCTCAATTATTTTAAGTAGAAAAGAGTTGAAGAGTGGTAATATTACTTGAGAATATCATGAATAACTATATGATAATAAAATTAAATTATTTTATTATACAATTATTGAATAATTTCCTTAAACTAAAATTCAAGAATAAACAATCTCAATTAGAATGAGATTGTGAAATAAACCCTTAAAATAACATTGAAGTGTGAATTAATAAATGAATATATTATGTGTATAATATTTAAATACACATAAAATAAGTGGAAATACAACATAATATAATCAAAATTAATTTCACACACACTCTTGGAATATAAAAGATGACAAATAAGTAATATAACCCAATGAAAAGAAATTGAGTTATGAAATTCTTTACCACATGGTAACCCTTAAGTCAAATCCCCTTGGATGAAATAATTAGAATTGAAACTAAAAATATCCTGAATTATTATATATTCATGATATTATATGGGAAATGGGTAGTGTATACACTATATAAAATAAATTGGTGCATTCCATACAAATATAGATTAGTGAAAGGAAATTGAGATAGAAAACCTTACCTCATGGTTCCTTTTGGTTGAATACAATTTAATATCCCATGTAGTGTTTTTAGAAAAGTCATTAACCTATTAAAGAAACATATTAATATTTATAATATCACATATGATACTTTTATAACATCTTATCACATGTTTGTTAATAATCTTTCCATATTTTCATTATTTCAGGTGTTAATTGTCTTGTTTTTTCATGCGTGTTTCATCATGAAAGATATGGTTCTTACATGTATAATATAGTTATATAATATACAGAATAATAATAATTAAATAATTATCATATTTTTATACCAATTTTACTTTTAAAACCAATCATTAAAAATTATTATGAAAAATTAATTATGTTATGATTATGGAGACGATAGGCTGTACTTACACATGAGTAACATTTCCATTTTTAAACGATCATTATGGAAAGGTGGTAAGTAATGTTTTATATTTAAATAATGATAAAAATATCATATATATTATATTAATTATTTAAATATACCTATATATATCACCCATGTGGTGTGGTGATTAAACTAGTGTCACATCACTTTGTGAAGGCAGTAGTCCACACGTACACAAACGATGTTCTCATTTTTCAGTGTAAAAAAATAAAATGATATATTATCTTTTTAAAATGACAAATATGTCAATAATATTATAATTATTTAATGTATATACCATATATTCATTAACTTTATCCTTATTACATTCCATGTAAAGCGTTGCTGAAAGATGAATCACATCACTTTGCAAGGAGGTAGTCCGCCATACACACGAGTGGCGTTATCATATCCCCTATGGAATGGAATTTAAAAAGGTATATATGATATAATTACTATATAGGTATAATTTTGTTATAAATATCATATATATACTTTATATCCATCATCATACCCAACCATGAGAGGTGACAATGGAAAAATTAATGACATCGGTTCATGAGGTGGTAGTCTGTTGTACACACGAACGATGATTTCATAACCCATTTGTTGGAATTGGATATGGTTGTAGGTCATTAACTTATAATAAAAACATCCCAATATATTTAAGATAATTATTTTATTATACCATCATGTTTTATTAATAATTTAAGGAGGTGGATAAAGAAATAAAATAAAAATTATCATTGAAGAATGTTACCTCTTCTTTGGGTATCTTAGGTTTTCACAATAGAATTCCTAGGATGAATTTATAATAAAAATAAGTATTATAGGATAATAGGATGGAATTTGGGAATCTATTTTGATAGATATTGTCTGACCCAAAATGGTTTTAAGGTGATAATAAGTGAGTAGATGGGGTGACCATTTATAAGTGAGGTGAGTGGCACACTTATAATTTTTTGAAAATATTCAATAATACCCATGTTTTTATCATACCAAGAAGATATAAAATGGATAATTATCTAAAATAGAAGAGACAAGTTGTAAATATTTCTTGAAAATGTGTGTTGGAAAAGTTGGTGGATCATTTTTAACCCTTATCTTTTTAGTTCAGTCCATACTAAATCCATTTTTACCTTAACTATGGTAATTATTTTTTACTATTTCCACTATTAATTTTGGTAAAAAATTAAGTTAACGTCATTAGAAAAAAATTATTCTGATTAAAAATATTTAATAAATTTTTAAAAATTCAATTCACACAAGTGACAAAATATAATTTAAAATTAATCCCGCAGATGCGATGAGAAATCAGACTTTTATAGAGAAAATGTTCACAAGTTTTCAATGTTTTTATATCAAAATGCAATATGAAAATGATTTAAATTACCTAAATTGGATTAATTAATATATAATTGAACTAATTTTACCATAAAACCAATTAAAAATATAATATAACTTTATAAATAATTTAAACTTAAATTCATTTTTCAATTAAAATTCAGTATTTTTCACTATACATCAAAAAATGAAATGTTTTAAAAAAATACCAAAAATTAAAGCAAAGTTTTTTTATATGATAATTTAAAAAATGAAGTTTATTTTTTAAAATTAATTTTATAAAAGTGTAAAAACTTAATTTTAACTTATGTACGCAAAGCACGAATAATCCATCTTTTAGAAAAATATAGTTTTTCAGAAAACATTTATTTTTCTTTTAAAAAATTATTATTTTATTTCTAATTAGTAGATAACCATATTTTTCATAATTTAGTTAGTACTATTAAAACCTTAAAATTTAAAATCTATGTTATAAATATTATATTAAATAATAATATTTCACATTTTTTTAAAACTCGGTGTTGCGTGTAATGCAAGTTAAGCTTAGTATTGCGTGTAATGAAAGATAAAATTAGTGTTGCATGTAATGAAATATAAACTTACTATTTCATATAATTAAAGGTATTTAATAGATTGATTTAAAAAAATAAACATATCATAAAGTCTTGAGGTGTTATATTTTCTTTTAATATTGGTGTTGTGTGTCACATACGCTATCAAATATAATGTTGTTATTTTAAAATCTTGAGGTGTTACATTATACCAACATAAATAAATTGCATCCTCATAATTTAAACTTTTTCTTAGTAATCAAAGGTTTTATGTTAAGAAATAACATTGTTAAAAAAACCACATTGTAAAAAGGGTTAATAAAATATCCTCTTAATAAGAGAGAAAGATAAGTACAAAGGTCATATGAAGTAACACATAACTAGGTTTCTAAGTAAGAAAAAATTATAGGAAAGTGAAGATATTGTCATGGAATAAAATCATAAATAATTATAGATAGTTATTTAGGTTATTGATAAAAATAAAGTGAATGATCAATGTATAGTTAATGGACTTGAAACCATAAATCTGTGATGATTTAAAAGTCCATTCGATTCATCAGATATGAATGTAATTGGATAATTTTTTTGTTTAAATATACTTTTCCAAAAGTTTATAAATTATTTTACTATATATGACTATAAGGAAATATAATTACTTGATACATTTATACTTTATAAAAATAATTTCATCATTTGGATGTGCTTCCATCAAATTTCAATTCATTGCTTACTTAAGAAATAAATATCCAAAAAATGGATTTTTATGCCTAAAGCACTAAGATTCAATTTTAATAGATCGTAATATACATAAAAGAGAGAAAAGTCATTCTGTCTATCTCTAAATATTTTACAAGACCAAATATGTTTAGAACAAGTTATCAATATAATACATCAATTTGTAAACCTCAATAGTTACACCATTGTTTTATCATTAATATTTATTCATCAAATAGTTTCAATAAAAAATGACATATTAACCATAACATCACATAGGCCAATGGTAGGCACTAAACCCTTATCGTCCATCAGTCATGGGTTCATGCCCCACGTCCTTCCTGGATGTGACAGGTTGTCACCCAGAATATGGGTTGTCCTTTTTATAGAACCATATTAATATAATTCCTATAACATTTCCAAAAAAAAATATGATGGACATCCTTGAAATAAAATTAATCATTAAAAAAAATTTTTACTAAGGATTTCAATACAACTTATTTTTCTACAAAGTCTAATAATATTATTGGACTATTATTATAATATCATTAATGATCATATTAACCATAAAGGTTATCAATACCTTTAAAATTATGACTATAAAATGTAAAGTCATTATTCATCAAATAAATTTTCCACTAAAACATATATTTGCTGTAAATTTATCCCAAAATATCATTAATCTTGGTAGACTCCCATCACATAAACCCAAAAATAGGAGTTTAAGACTTTGAACTTATGATCAATCTTAAAATAATTAACCCATTATGGATTCTATATCTCTTAAGTTAATGAAGGAATATATGCTTTTTAAATTTAACAAAATCCATAAATGTTTCATGATTATTATAACCAAAATACCATTAGTAAAATAATTATACAATTTAATTCTTGAACCCCAATACATAAATACCTCATCTATTTTATTTACACCTAGGTCCTTCCTTGGTCTAGGGTCTAGAATTTAGAAGATGGTAATTTACTTGGATAATGCCCAGGTTTTCCACATTTAAGACAACTATAAATAAATCCCTAGGAATAAATTTATTTACTTCCATAGTAATCTTCATTTTTCCTTGGAAATTCATTAATTTTTGATCTTATTTTCTATACATAAATCATTTTCACATTTCTTTAAGACACATTATTTTCAAACTAAGACAACTTAGTTTTAACCTAGGTTATTCATTTCCATCATCTATTCAAATCCACCATAATGTTTTGTAAATAAAATGTGAATTATTCTAATCATATCCATTGGGAGTGTCAAACCAGTTGTGCCATAAGGCTTGTTGTTATATACAAGATGATGATTGGGTCAAACCTAATATTCCATTTTCAGAGTTATTAACCCTAGGTACATCTATTCTAAAACCATGTTCACTTGTAGTATCCACATAGGGATTTATTTCCAGGAAAAATCACATAATATTTACCTTATCAGAACTTTAGGATATTATTTTATACTTATTATTAAAGTCTTTAATAAGGTTATGATCCCTAATCAATTTTTTCTTAAATCTAGTTCCCAAGGATTCTACTAAATTTCCTCTAATATTAACTATAGAGTACTCGACCCAGTAGCCTAGATCCAATGCTTTATTTATAACATTGGCATAAGATACAAGGAATCACATCTCGAAGGACTGAATAGTTTAGTAGTATTGGTAAACTAGATACATAATTTAGTCTTACATTATATTTGAAAACATAAATTATAATTTATTTTTTCTTTTCAAGAATAACATTATTACCTTTAGAATATCCTTACATATCAATCATAGTACACTTCAAGGTTTCTTGGGAAAGGAAAAAAAATAATGGTGAGCTCAAATGATCAGTAAGGTTTAAGTACAACAAAAATTATCATGAATCAATAATGAATAATAAATATGGAAAGGTAAATAACTAAACACACAATCCATTTAATCAATGACTTGGATATTATAATTAAATAATGCACAATAAATATATCAAGGTAAATAAGTGAACACAGATTCCATTTAACCAATAAACTAAGAATGAAATGCATCTAGAGATATTATCATTATGAAAATATCATGGACAAAAATAACTAAATTCTTAATGAATTAAATATTTATTATTGGATTTCATAATATTAAGAATCATGATACCACTACCATCAATAACTTTCTCTTGATGATCATAAAAACACTTTTAAGGACCCAGATCTATGTGGATCGACCCTTTGCATGTTTTTGAAGACTGAGGTGATCAGAGGAGGCTTGAAGGATGTCTAGAGGGAATTGCCTACTAAAAGCTGGAATTAGGGGGATTTAACATTATGAAATAATGTTACATAACATGAATATGTGTTTCAATACATGTAATATTTTGGGGTTTAAAAAATAAATAAAGTGTTGAGGTGATGCGTTTTGTGGTGAAAACCGAATTCAAATAATTACATGATGTGAAAGGGGATTAAACATCATGTAATCCCATGATACTGTATGTTTTAAAACATTTCCATCCACTTGGGTTTGTCAAACCCTATATCTACGTGTCTCTCCCTCAACTCCAGGTGACCCAGTGACCCAATCTATAATGTTTTGGGGATTCCTTCATCAAGGATTGATTCCTAACTCCCATATTTGATTTTTAGTAATCCATTTTTGATATGAGGTATGTTCTACCTTCGTTTTTGTGGTTATTTGATCTATTTCCTCCAGTTTCTCTTTTCTATTTGATGGTTATTTATCCCCATGTTTCTAATGGGTCTTTTCTTGGTTGCTGGTTTGTGCAGTTGTGTCGTGGTGTCCTTGGGTGGATACAATTGTTGCGGGAGAGGTGACAGAGATCCGTTGCATGGTCCATTCTCATGTGAAGAATGTTGAAGACACTTTTGAGGTAGGGGATTATTTTATTCTCTATTTATTTACATTTAATAATAGATTTATCATGATTTATCTCATTGGATTACAATGAAATTGACCTAATAATTATTTTAACCAAATTAAACAATTGGCATCGATCGCATAGAGATGTTGTTGCGTTGTACTGTGATAATGGCGTACCTCTTGATTTTTCTAGATAGTTTGATATCTATACCCTGATTGATTTAGAATTTTATTCTTGATGGAAATTGGTAAAGAATGTAAATTCTAAATTAATTGATAATTAATTAGATAAAGGAATTAAAGAGGCATGTTTATGAATCCAGTTGTTGTTGTTGTAATTGATGATAATTAAATTGACGTAGATATGCATGTTTAATTGAATTGGTTAATTAACCTGAAGCGTGTTAATACTTTTTGATCAATGAATTAATGGTATGTTAAATTAATTGTTTAATTAATTTGTGATAGTTGTGATAGCTTGTTGATTAGGTTTCCCATAGTTGGAACCTATGATAATGAATTAGTTAATTCAAGATAGAATAATAAATGGTTGTGAGATAAAATATAATTCCTTTGTAGGGTCTGATTTTCCCATTCGCTTGTAAAGACTAAGTTATTTGGGATTTGGATCCATGATATATCATTATGTGTGAAGGCTTAATGCCTTATTTTAGAGACAAGATCCCTGTTTTTTTCCTACTGCTTGTGATGTGGTGTGTGCTTGGGATGGCTAATCCTGGAGGGTAGTTAAGGTATGTGGGTTGAGGATTCCCAGTTGTTGTGGAAAAAGTTGATGCCTATGATGGAGGGATGAATTGGTGTATGAATGTATCTTCAAAGAGGAAACCAAATATGATGAAATGGGTTGAAGCTGGATATACCCATTGATATTAAAGCTGGATTCTTGTTGGAATCTATTTTTTGTTTATCTACTATCCTTTCCCCACTGTTTTAGGTAGATGGTTTTGGTTACTCTAATTTCAAGATAGGTGAAGATGCATGGGATACACCATGTGCTTTCCATGTTTATCTTATCATGGTTGGATGAGTTTATGCTCCTACCATAGGTGGAGCAGACTTTACTGGTGGTTCATCTACTCACCATGTTAAGCCCCTTGTTTTTGGTATCATAGAATGTTTTTCTAGAATAACTAAAAATATTGAATGTGGTAATGTTTTTAATAAATTAATAAATGTCTAACATATGGGGTTGGATATTACTGGGATACAATAGTGAGGTTATATTTCTGAGAATCCATGGACTCAATTTGCTTATTATTGGAGGGCATGGAACTTTGTTGTGATGCTGATTAAATGTATTATGGAAATTATTAATGGTTAAAAATTAATTTATGTATAGTGAAACTAATAAAAAGGGATAAATTAATTTAATATAGCTCTTTAAATGGTTTTGTGATGATATGATATTTAGTCTTAGCAGTGATAGTTGGGATTCCGAAAGACTGTAACTTTAGTTGAGTCTGAGACTAGGTTATTCCATAGCGTGGTTGTGAGCTATATTATATCATGTATCTTTTGTATTTCTATATGCTACTCCACCCTGTTAGTTATGGAAAATGACACTCTAGGGATTCTGAGCCTCGGGGGGGGGGGGGGGGGGTGTTTTTCCCAATATCCTGGTGGGAGGATGAATGGATGACTACCCCCTTTGGCACCTCTCTTCTATTGATAGTTATTTGTGCTGGTATTCACAATGTTTAGTTTTCCCCATATATGTGTGTAGCGGGATGTAATAGATTGTAGTTATTTTACACACATATATTCTGTATATAGTTCTCTAAAGACTATTATAGGTATAACATGTATAGGTTGTGATGACTTGAGGTTCCTTACTTGGTGTATGGGCTATGATGGATTGAGGTACAATACCCTATGTATGATACATGTTGTACGAGATTTGGTTGCTCCTGAAAACTACCTAGTTACTTTTCATTATATGGACATGGTGGTGTGTTGTATGAGGTACATGTTGTGGTGATTTTCCTAGGTGGCAATAGGCTAGCCTTTTTAGAGAGAGATGCTCAGGATGTGTGATGATTAGGCAAAGTGGAAAACTAGTAGGGAAGTGGTAGTGGGGTACCCTTGATATTCTTTAATACATTATAGAATCTTGTATTCAATACTTGGTGAGAGTATCCATGGTGAGTTTGGGAACTTAGTATACCTGTTTAGGAGATGAGTTAGTTTTACTTGTTGTTCACTATGATTTAGCATGCTTTCTTTACTCTTGCACGAGAGGATACGGGGAGGATCCTATTGATTATACTATTATACTCACCCTATGTATATATAAACTATTTTTAGGTTAGTTAGAGTAGGTTGGATATCAGGCTAGTTACTACTAGCTTGGGGTTTGCAGGAGCTGTTTGGGATTCATGGTCACTATTATATTTACTTTTCTTTTGGTACTTGCAGTTTCCCCTTTCATTTTTAGTAGTTCTTGCATGAAATTACATATGTTCACTTTGTATTTTATTTTATATTGAAGTATGAACAGGATTTGGTTAGTGTCTATCTTTTCTCTCTATTTTTCATGTGTTCTCTTAGAGGTTAATGCCACCCATCTATGTGTTTACTATACCCTCAATGCTAGTTTCCAACCCAGGGCCTACTAGAGGCAAGACTTGAGTGTCACTATCTCTATTCTACCATTTTCAGCCTAGGAGGGGTACACTTTGTGGGGAGGGGTTGTGAAAGAGTGGTATCATAGGTCTAGTTGAGGTATATGATGAAGTTTAGAGTTAGGAATAGGTGAGGTTGAATTGGTTGGTAGGGAAACGATTTTATCTAAGTTTAGAAAGTTCTGTAAACATAGGATAACATCTTGTACATAGGTATTTAGGGCCCCTTGTGACATGATACACTGACCTTTAATCTTACAGTGACTACTAAATGATGTGATAATAGTTTTAGGGTAGATACCTAGGAAAGGATCATGCATCATTCTTATTTGTGCCTATGTTTGAATGGGTAAACATTAGTATTGGTTAACCTAAAATGAATAAAAAAACAATTAATCAATGTTAATGTCTTCCATATTCCAAGTGTAGGAGCTATAATTGTTTTTTATTTTATAGGTATGAATCTAGGACGACATCCTCATCAGTTTCGCATAGAATATGTTCTGCAGGTTGTTCCAATAGATCACCATATAGTAGAGATTAACAATGATTATACTTGGAGGAGGACACTTCATAAGTTTCAGTGCTAGAGTTAGCAGAGGTATGATGTCTCTATTCAAGATGATGTCACAGAATAATGGTTGGAGGAGGTTGAAATAGCTTTTAGTTCGATCCATGCTTGGAAGGATCACTCGGTATTTTTGGTTGTGAATATGCTACTTGGGGTAGTAAGGTAGTGGTGTTTCTTTTTACCAGGATATCACGAGGAGTCAAAAGTATCATGGGAGGAGTTCCAAGACCAGTTTAGAACTGAGTTTCTTTCTTCGACTGCGAAGGTGGCTAGTTGCCAGGAGCTTATTACCCTTCGACAGGGGAGCTCCAATGTGCAAGAGTTTGGGATCCATTTCAGGAACCTTCTACGATATTCCTCAAACCTGTTTCTAGATGAGGAGGCTAGGGAGAAGCATTTTGAGGAGGATTTTCATCCATAGATCCAGTGCCAGGTCACCCTATGTTTACTGAAAATATATCCTAAGGTGATGGAAAGAGAAGAGGTCATCAAGAGGATATTACCCAGATCTATATCATCATGAGATGGGAGTTTTCAGGATTCCTCATAATGTAGAGCTATGGTTTGGGGTTCCCAGTTATCAGGATAGAAGAGATTCCGATCAGTAAGGGGTAGGTACCATCCCTCAAAGTCTCATTTCTCTAGGTGTAGAAGATCTCAGGCCTAGGAACATAAACATGGAGGTGGTCTTCATTAGGGTCATATAGGCCTTGGAGTAGGTCATGTTTAGCTTTGTGCTTTAGCATTTCTAGCGCCAAGTGAGTCATAAGTCGTTCGAGGTACTATTTTATTGTTTTCTATTTGGATGCATGCCTTGTTTGATTCAGGAGTGATGAACTCTTTCATATCACCTACCCTTATCCATGCTTTGGGACTTGAGGTAGAGATACTTCTAGTGCCCTTGGAATTTACTATTCTAGTTAAAGGTTGAGCTGACTTGTTTGAAGTATGTAGAGACTGTGATCTAGTGATGGGGAAGCACCACTCTTGGTGAGATTTCCTATGTTTATAGATAAAACCATATGACATAATACCCAGAATGGATTGGTTGTATTTGGTAAAGTCTATCATGGATTGCTTTATGAGGCATGTTGTGTTCTTCAATGCTTACGGATATCCAACAGTGTTTGTTGGAAAGAGAGACCCTTAGATGGGTCAAAGGCGTGTTCTACCCTTTTCATCCTTGATGTATGAGTTGATTCTGAATTTGTTGGAGGTTCAGTAGTCAAAATTTCTTAAGGTAATATAAGAGTACCCTGATGTATTTATAGAGGATATTGTAACATTACCCCCTCAAAGTGTGATTGAGTTCAGGATGAAACTATAGTTAAGCATGTCTCCTATCTTGATGTCTCTGTATATAATGACACCTTATGATTTTCTAAATCTGCATAAACTTCTTGATGGTCTACTGAAGTGTGGTTTTGTTCACCCAAGTGTGTCTCCATGGGGTGCACTGGTTTTGTCATGAATAAGGATGATGAAAGTTTTTAGTTTTGTATCAATTATCATCTCTTGAACCAAGTGACAGTGAAGAACCATTATCCCCTTCTATGGATTGATGATTTATTTGATCAATTAAAGGGTGAAAGTTGGTTATTAAAGATCTACTTGTGGTTAGGATATCATTAGATATATATAAAGGATGAGGATACCCTACAGACTGCCTTTTGTTGTTATCATGGTCATTACGAGTTTTTTGTGATGCTATTTGTCTTAAAAAATGCTCCAACTGTGTTGATGGGGTTAATGAACACTATGTTCCATGATTTCCTAGATAAGTTCATGGTGTATTTCATCGACGACATCCTTGTGTACTCTACATCTAAGGAGGGTCATCCAGAGAATTTGCATGCTGTTTTTGGGAGTTGATCACCATGCGAAGTTGTTTGGGAAGTTTTCGAAGTGTGAGTTTTGGGCTTGAGAAGTCCATTTATTATGGAATGATGTATCCTAGTAAGGAGTATCTATGGATCCATAAAATGTATAAGTAGTTGTGTCTTGGACAGTCCCCAAGACAGTGGCATAAGTGCGACATTTCCTTAGTCTTACAAGATATTACAGGTGGTTCATAACTGATTTATCTCGGGCTGTGACTCCTCTAACAATGTTGACTAGAAAAGATCAAGAATTATTGTGGACTGATCAGTGTTAGGAAGCTTTTGAGTATCTAAAGGAGAAGTTGTTTAGTGCTCTAGTTCTTTGTCTTCCAACATAAGGTGTTTATTTCAAGGATTTCTGTGATGCTTCGAATCTTGGGTTGAGTTGTGTTCTTAAGAAATATAGATCTTTTGTTTATTATGTCTCTCGGCAGTTATGTCCCCATGATCATAACTATTCTACCCACAATATTGAGTTGGCAGCAGTAGTTTTTCCCCAATGTTTTGGAGACATTACCTCGTTGATGATCATTTTTTGGTCTTCACCGATCATAAGAACCCTAGGTATATTTTCCACCAACATGAATTAAAATTGAAACAACATCGATGGATATAGTTCTTACAGTAATATAAATTTTAGATTTCATATACACTTAGATAGGGAAATTTTGTGGCCGATGCGTTGAGTACGAAGTCGCACAACGATGCTTTGCATGAATCTAGTGATTTCTAGAGGGTGATGGAGGAAATTTTAGCATTGCATCTGGATATGGGAGAAGTTGGGGGAAGTGTTTTTCATTTTTAGATGACGGTGAATTCATCTCTAGTGTAAAATATGGAGGAATCCCAGTTGGGGGATATTGAGGTGGAGGTCTGGAGAGACCGACTTATTTGTGGTTAGGCCCTTGATGGTTGGTCGGAAGATGAACAACACAAGGTGTAGTTCAAGGGAATTATTTTCATTCATTTGGTGATGCATGATATGGTTCTTAGAGAGTTCCATATTTTTCCCTTATCGGTACATCCTAGCATGACAAAGATGTACTGAACTTTAAAGATTCAATTTTGGTGGCCTGGGTTGAAGCGTACATTCACATAGTTTGTGTCTCAATGTTTGGTCTTCCAAAAGGTGAAGGCTAAGCATCGTGTTCCCAGTGGTTTTATCCATCCATTTTATGTTCCCAAATGGTAGTGGG
Source organism: Viscum album (assembly GCA_963277665.1). Lineage (NCBI taxonomy): Eukaryota > Viridiplantae > Streptophyta > Magnoliopsida > Santalales > Viscaceae > Viscum > Viscum album. Next base: position 1,793,277,036 of record OY728146.1, read on the forward strand.
AGGAAATATTGATGGAATTTGTTATTATTTTACCTCTAGATTAGAGAGGCTATGATGCTATATGGATGGTAGTGGATCTTTTGATGAAATTATCCCACTTTATAGCAATCAAGGAGTCAAGATCAGTGAATATTTTTTCGAGGCAGTATCTGGAGGAGTTCTATTGGATTATTTTGGTTCTCATCTATGCCTTAGAACATCTTTTCATCCATAGATGGATAAAAAGATAGATTTGACCATCCAGACTCTTGAATACATGTTGCGCTCTTGTGTCCTAGATTTTTGAGGTTCATGGATGAGACACCTACCTTTGGTAAAGTTTTTTTACAAAAATAGTTTTCACTCCACCATTGGTATGATGTCGTTTGAAGCCTTGTATGGATAAAAATTTTGATATCCATTGTGCTAGACTGGGGTTGGAGAATCAGAAATTCTTGGGCTAGAACTGGTATAGAATACGACAAATATGGTTTAGATGATTCATGAGAGGATGAAGGAAGCATATGATCATTATAAATCCTATTATGATCTTAATAGGAGACCTCAGGACTTTGAAGTTATGGATCATGTGTTTCTTAAGGTGACTCCCCACTATGGGTAGTGAAGGTTTGGTCGTGGGAGTAAGCTTTAGCCCCAATTTTTTGGACCTTTCAAGGTATTGGCTCATGTTGGAGCCATGGCGTATTAGATAGTACTTCCTCTATAGTTGAGCTGTATACATGATGTTTTTCACATGTCACAGATCCATTATTATCTTCAGGATGACTCTCACACAATCAATTGGGGTGAGATTGATGTTGACGATGACGCGACCTTTGAGGAGCATCCTATATAGATCCAGGACCACCAAAAGAAGGTGTTGTGTGGAAATTCTATCCCCCTGGTTCATGTCTTGTAGTGGCATGGATGAGAGTACCTGGGAACGTGAGTCATAAATACACTTTCAATACTCAGAGTTTTTTGATGTTTATCTCTTATATTTTAATTCTATTCATTTGGTGGTTGTATACCTTTCCTATTTATGAGATGGATTTTTTTTTTCTTGTGGTGGATTTTATTGGATGGGTGTAAATACCCAGATTTTCAATGTATTTTTTTAATTATATAGAATTATAACGTGTCTATGAAAATTGACGACGCACGATTCCTAGGCCCGGTGTGCCCAGAATGAATTTATAAACTTTTTTTAGGTACATTCAGTAAACACACGAGCGACATTTTCTAACTTTTGAACCGGTTCTCAGATTAAAAATCCAAGGGCACTGTTTAATCCACAGTGCCAAGATTCACTTAAGGGAGACTTCACTTCGACCATAGTAAGTCTAAAGAAAAAGTTAGATTTTGGACTTTCTAAAATAATAATAAAATAACTTTTTTATTTTATTTGTTTCTTTTCTTTTCCTTCAACAGACAAGCTGTAGTGGTGGGTCCAATGATGTGTCAAGCCATTAAATGTCTTGACTCCTCAAAAACTTTGTAACAACACTGTTGGAATTAGGAAGGTTCCTATTAAATGAACCCCCATTAATTCCATGGGAGTTACTCATCCTCCCCCTCTCCTATTTATATAGAGCTTTGGGGGAGGTATTGGCATAGCTTCACCAAGAAACGAAGCTCTGGTAAAGTGCCGCGATGCCCAACATTTAGAGGAAGGAGCTGGTTCTAGAGGGTGATGATGAGCAACACCGAATCACGAACCAAAGGAAAACGTTTGAGTGGCAACGTTGGTGGCTTGTTGCAGGAACAAAAAATGATGACTCTTCCTCAATCACGGGAGTTCTCCAACGATATTGAGGTAGGGATTTATGTTGTTATAATTTCAAGTGATTGTTGAATCCTATTCCTCCCTCATGTTTTCAAGCTAACACAGAGGGCGCGAGCCAAACGAACATGGCCCGTACCCTCCACTACCTTGTTTACCTTTTCTTTCTTTGTGAAAGATCGCCGGTGCGATAGCACCAGCCGACCACAATGGAGGTGGCGTGCCATCGCGCGCTGCAGGAGGAGGCGCGCCATTGCACCCCAGAGGAGGAGGTGTGCCGTTGCACCCCACAAGAGGAGGCGCGCTGTCGCGTGCCGCAGGAGGAGGTCGCAACACTATTCCGTGGTGGTTAGCAGAGCGGTCGACACTGACCGGCCGTGGAGGTGGTGTGACGCACTGTCGCGCACTGCTGGTGGGCAAGGGCTGCAGCTAAAGCCGTGACAGGTGAAGAAGGTGGTCGTGGCTTAAAGCCATGGTAGGTGGAGAGAGGTGTGGCCTTCGTGCTGCGCCGGGTTGGTGGACCCCCCAGTTGACCAAAATAGTCGACCATTACACAGTGGGGAAGAGCCCCACCGGCTAGCCAAAATTGCCCCACACCTGCGGGGCTAGCTGGGAAGATCGGTTCGTCTTCAAGTTGGACCAGCCCAGACACAGGCCGGCCAAGCGGGCCAGGCTGGACCCGCCCGTGGGACAGCCCGAACCCGCGTCTTGGTGGGCCAACGTGAGTGGGCCGAGCCCCACCCGACGGGCTGGGCCAACTGCAACCCAGGCTCATGAAGCGAACCAGGCCAACCCTTAGCGGTCTGGACCCGAGCGGGGTCAGGTGGACCCCGGGACCCATTGCGTCGGGCCGGTTTGGCCAAGTCGGACCGGGCCAAGACCCAACTGGTCCCCGAATAAAGGATCGCCCATAACTGAAAAACTGGGTGTCCATTCGTCACGCTGTTAGTGGAATTGGGATCCCTTTTGGGAAGAAGTCCCTTTGACGTATTCCGGCGAGCTCAACTGAGCTGGGCCGGACCAAGGTGCAATCACCTCTGTTTCTCAGAAAGGGGTGTAACTAACAGACCAGGCGTCCGTTTGATGAACCGTCTATGGTGCCAGAACCCTTAAGATGAGTTGGTCGTTTTGGTATACTCCACATGAGTTTTGGAGAAAGTTGGAGTGCAACCAAGTTGGATCAAATCTGAATCTTACAGAGGCCTTGAAACTAAAGCGCTTATAAGTCACAGATCAGGCATCCGATTGACACGCTATATATCAAGTTGGAACCCTTACGACATGGTGGTCCTTTGGGATACTTATTCATGGAGCTTCATGGTGGTTGAGTTATGACTGATGGCTTGAGGAGTGGTTCTCCCAAAATCAAGCGTGCTATGAGAGGGAATCTAGTGGCTGGAAGTGAGGTGGAGGTTGGAGAATGATCATACGGAGGTCAGTACCAAAGATTTTGTATGGGTCAGAACTTACCGATCCTATGTGGGTCAGATCCTATGTGGGTCAGCGATCAGAGATATTATGTGGGTTAGCGCATACCGATTCTGTGTGGGTCATATCCTGTGTGGATTAGCGCTCAGCGATCCTGTGTGGGTCAGCGCATACCGATCTTATGTGGGTCAGATCCTATGTGAGTCTGCGGGGGTTAGTACCTATCGACTCTGAGCGTGTTGGATCCTATGTGGGTCATTGTGAGGGTTAGCACCTATCGATCCTGTGTGGTTTAGACTTTGTATGGTCAGTATTAGTGTCTCTCGACAGAATAAGATAATCTATCTTCTTGAATAATCATATGTACTTCTGTGCCTTACTTAAATACTTGGTGTGAGATGATTATTTTACCTTAGTGGTGATACCCGTGTGGTACTTTTATCTTCATGGGGATATCTTTATGGTGATACCTATGTGATAATTTTACCTTCACAATGATATTTTCGCGGTGTTACCTATATGGTACTTTTACCTTTGTAGTGTTATCTTCATGGTGTTACCTGTGTGGTACTTTTACCTTCGTGGTGTTACCTTAGTGGTGTTACCTTTGTGATATTTTTCCCTCATGTATGAGATGAGTATATCTTAAAAACTTACTTATATGTATGGGAATATACCTAAGTAGAGTTAATGACTACTTCATTCTTTGTGATTGAGTTCTTGCTTTGTGGTTTTTCCTCTATGGAACTCTAGTAAACCTTCGGGGGTCTCGGGGTCCCTATTGAGTATTGTTATACTCACCCCTACATGGGATTTTCCTGCACCTTGTTGTGTCTTGTGCAGATGATAGACAACATTGATCGAGGCTAAGGGAGCCAGGACTGGATGGTGCCCAGAGGTGGACCATTTGATGTGGCGTGACGCATGACTATTAATCATGAGCTATACCTACCCTTCAGGTAGGATCCTCAGTGGATGATCCAGGATCTATTTTTATCTTTTAAGTTGTACTTGTACTTTCTAGTTGGTCTTGTATCCTATCCCATTTACTTTGAGAACACTTTTTACTATAGCCGTTTACTTCGTGTTTGCCTCTTGTTGTACTCTTGTATTTGTGTGTTTGTATAAGTTTAGAGGAAATGCATTCCTGTTAAGGGATATTCCTTTCCAGTTCTAGTCGCCATCCCCTAGCCTATGGAAGGTGGGATTGGGGTAGTCACGAAACAGGCCCCAGGGGACGGGTCATGACAAAATGGTATCAGAGGATTTAGTTCTACCAAAGTACTAGGACTGTGGTCTTTTCTATGTGGCAATAGTGTTAAGTGTTATGAGTGTTTTTTTTTCAGTTTGGGGAATCTAGTGTTGGTGCGGTGGATTATGTATCCATACAACAGGACCCTGAATTCTGATTTTCAGCTCAGTGCATGAAAACACTAATTTCATGTGTTTTGAAAAGTTTTTCTTATGATTTCTTTAAGTCATCTCACCTGGTATAAATTATTGACCGTGGGACACTTATTTTCTCTCAGGATGCCGCTACACAGACAACCAACCAAGATTCCTGAGAGAGTACATGATGACGGCCCACCGAGGGATGAGGCTTCTATTCATGGCCCCCTTATAGTGATAGTACCATCGGGTGGTGCACCAGTAGCACCGCCACCCATTAGAAAGAAGATGCCACCAAACCCACCAGCAAAGGGTGCACACCAACTGAGCATGTTGTACGAGTTTCAGTAGTAGAGAGATCTGATGTTCCAAGGTGATACAGACCCATAGGCGGCTGAGGACTGGCTGGAGGCTATGTCTAGATTTTTTCACTTAGTTGGGCCACCAGCTGATCTGATGGTGATCCTAGCTGCCAGTCTCTTCCAGGGAGTAGATGGGAGATGGTGGAGTCTAACCCTCCAGTTACACGATGAGGTGACCATCACCTGGGTGGACTTCAAGGGCCTTTTTAGGGCAGAGTTCATCATAGAGACTCTACACTCAGTGCATATATAAGACCTATTGCACTTACAATAGGGTAGCATGACCATGGCCTAGTACTTGGCGAGGTTCACTGATCTCTACCGCTACTCCAATGACATGGTATGAGACCCTTTCTTCAGGGCCCATATTTTTCAGCAGGGTCTTCTACGGGAGATCATAGCATCAATGGTATCTCTCAACATTTCGATGTAGGCTGGGGTGCTAGAGCGATCACTTTTGGTGAAGAGCTTCCAAGCTAAGCAGGCACCGATAGAGAGAGACACCACTAGACATCAGGTAGTAGATTCATCCACAGTAGGTAGTAGACAAATGATGTAGGGGCCCAAGAGGGCTAGACCTTCTAGTGGAAAACCTCAGGATATAGGGTCGGTGGTGAGGGGATCACGGGACAGAGGAGGACAATTGAGGATCAGACAGTGCTACTAATGCGGCGGGCAGGGTCACATGGATCGCGACTTCCCAAACCATCCTACCAATGATCAATAGATGGTTGAGGGACTGCTGAGGTAGAGGTAGAGGTTTGAGCGAGGAGGTCTGTAGGGCGGTGGATGTGGTAGAGGAGCTGGTCATGCAGTAGGCGGTGGATGAAGATTCAAGGTTCTGCCGCCACCACCTCTAGGTGGTCCACCCCGACCACAGGGAGTAGGAGGATAGGGACGAGCTCAGCTCCAGGAAGCTGAGGCCTATGACCGCAGCACTCTAGAGATGATTAGAGGTACAAATGTGTCTATTCCACCCTAGCTACAGTACTTATAGACACAAGTTCCAGTCACTCTTTTATTTCCACGACCCTTGTTTAGAGCTCAGAGATTCTGATGAAGCTTTTGGCTCAATCCTTGCGATTAGATACTTCTATAGGAGAAGATTCGACGATTACACACTGGTGATGGAATTGTGAGCTTACTCTAGTAGATGAGAGCTTTAGCTGGGTTCTTCTAGCAGCAGCGTCGAGGCCTTATGATGTAATTTTGGGTATGGACTGGTTATCCACAGTCCATGCTCAAATTGACTATATTAGGTGCAAATTGCAGTGTGTCTATAAGGATGGGACCAAATTTTCTTTCACTGACAAGAAGGGAACCTTTACAGCACATGATGGACTTACCCAGAGGAGGGTGCATCCGATCATACATCAGTTGGCTAGCCTTACCCTTAGAACAGTTGATGTTGAGAGTCTGAGTTATCCTATAATGGTGGACCAATATGCTGATATCTATCCTGATGATATTCTGAGACTACCTCCATGAAAATAGGTAGATATTTACGTCGACCTATACCCCAGTATGACACCGATATCTACACCAGCATATCTAATGTCTCTCATGGTGCTTTGTGAGTTACGGGTATAGTTGGAGGACTTGTAGAGAATGGGGTTCATAAGGCACAGTGTTTCTCCATGGGCAACCTCAATTTTGTTCTCCAAGAAGGCAGATGAGAGTTTGAGACTCTGTGTGGAATATCGGTGCCTGAACTAGGTGACCGTGAAGAACAAGTATCCACTTCCAAGGATTGATGATATTTTTGATCAGTTGAAGGGAGCTCAATGGTTTTTGAAGATAGACCTCATATCAGGCTATCATCAACTCAGGGTACAAGATGAGGATGTGCAGAAGACGGACTTCAGATGTTAGTATAGCCTCTATGAGTTTTCGTTATGCCTTTTGGAGTGACCAACACCCCTAAATTGATCATGGGACTCATGAATAGTAACTTCTATCCATACATCAATCAATTCATTATGGTCTTAATTGAAGACATCTTGGTGTACTCAAAAACAGAGGAGGAACATTCCTATCATCTACTGATAGTTCTGGATACACTCTGAGACCACCAAATTTATGGTAAGCTCTCAAAGTTCCAGTTCTAGATATGAGAGGTTCACTTTCTGGGACATGTTATCTCGGAGGCTAGATTTTCAGTAGATTCGGCAAAGATAGAGGATATTCTAGCTTGGGAGCTACCCAGGAGTGTGATCGAGGTGAGATGTTTCCTGAGGTTAGCTGGGTACTATCAGAGATTCGTACCTGACTTTTCCATAGTTGCAACTCCCTTGTAAGCATTGATGAAGAAGAGATAGCCCTTCATGTGGTTGGAGAGATGCCAACAGAGTTTTCAGAAGCTGAGGCAGAGACTGACGAGTGGCCCCATCTTGTGGCTACTAGAAGAAGGCATTGGGTATGTAGTCTACTGCAACATATCAGGGACCAGACTTGGATGTGTCCTGATGAAGGAGTGAGTAGTGATCACTTATGGTTCACGACAACCAAGGAAGCATGAACAGAACTATTCCACCCATGACTTGGAGTTAGCAGTAGTGGTCTTCACCTTGAAGATGTGGTGACATTACTTGATGGGAGAATGTTTTATAGTCTACTCTAATCCCAATAGCCTCAGGTATATCTTCTAACAGTAGGATCTGAACCTGAGACAATGGCGTTGGCTGGAGTTCCTCCAAGACTACGACTTCGAGATAGTCTACACTCCTAGTAAGGGGAACATAGTAGAAGATGCACTCAGTAGGAGGTCTCGATTACAACTGCTGAGTGAGGCGACATAGCATCTAGCTGTATTGAAAATATACTTTGTGGATAGATATTGAGTAGCTTACCTTCAGTCTATGACTGTCACTCCCCCACTTCTTTAGAGAGTGCGGGAGGCACAACTTCGGGACATTGACTGTGAGGCACGAAATTCTCAGATATCCATAGGACAGACACCTGATGGATTTTCTGAAGGTGGGGAGCACATCATCCTCTTTAGAGGATACACCATGGTACCAGTGGTGCTATGGGAGGAGGTGTTGCGGGAGTTCCATACTTCCCCTCTAGCGGTACATCCTGGTGTGGCGAAGAAGTAGCAGGACCTCCAGAATTAGCACTAGTGGCCAGGGATGAATAAGGCAGTGGATGAGTTTGTTTTACGATTCCTCACTTGTCAGCAAGTGAAGGCTGAGCCTTAGGTTACAGTAGGCTTAGCTCAACCACTAGAGGTACCAGAGTAGAAGTGGGATGGTATCTCCATGTAATTTTTGATAGGGCTTCCATGTACGTCCAGATGACATGATTCTATCTAGGTGATCATTGAACGACTCACCAAGTCGGCCCACTTCCTACTTATTTGAGAACAGGGATCAGTAGAGGTCTTGGAACACCTCTATGTACAGAATATTTTACGAATTATTGGGGTGACATCGATGATCATATCTGACTATGACGCACGTTTTACATCTCGGTTGTGGAAGAGATTATAGGAGGTGTTAAGGACTCAACTACATTTGAGCACCACCTTTAATCCTCAGACAGATGGTCAAATAGAGTGGACCATACATATGCTGGAGGACATGCTATGTTCTTGCATCCTAGATTTTGGCTGTAGTTGGGAGGAACACTTGCCCTTGGTGGAGTTCACATACAACAACAACTATCACTCCACCATCGGTATGGAACCATTCAAGGCCTTATATAGTCGACCTTACAGATCACCTCTATGCTGGACAGACCCAAGGGAGTCAGCACTTATTGGTCTAGAGTTAGTACGGGCTACTACTGAGAATATGCAGATCATCCAGGAGCAGATGAAGACTGAACAGAGTAGACAGAAGTCTTATTCTAATAGAAGATGAAGACCTTTGGAGTTCAAGGAGGGAGACCATGTATTTTTACAGGTTTCACCTTGATGAGGTTTACAGAGATTTGGACGAGGAAGAAAGTTATCACCGAGGTTTATCAGACCATTTCTGATACTTAGGAGGATTGGAGAGGTGGCATACCACTTGGAACTACCACCATAGTTAGAGAGGGTGCACGATGTCTTCCACGTATCCCGGTTGAGGAGATACGTGCATGACCCATCTCACGTCATCGACCATGGTGAGCTGGAAATTGATGTTGAGGCAATGTTTATGAAGTTCCCAGTGGAGATTGAGGATCGACATGTGTGGGTCCTTCATGGGAGATTGATACCTCTGGTGCACGTTCGCTGGAAGCACGGGAACCTCTAGAAGAGCACATGGGAGCGGGAGGCTTAGATTCGTGATCAGTACCCCCATTTGTTTCCTTAGTCTATGTTTTGGCTTTTGGGGATGAAAATACCTAAGGCGGGGAGAATGTAAAGACCTGGATTTTCCATGTAATTTTTTTAATTATATAGAATTATTATGAGTCTACAAAAATTGATGGCGCATGATTCCAAGGCCTGGTGTGCCTGGAATGAATTTCTAAACTTTTTTTAGGTACATTCAATAAACACACGAGCAGTATTTTCTAACTTTTGAACTGGTGCTCAGATTAAAAATCCAATGGCATCGTTGAATTCGCAATGTCAGGATTCGATTTAAGGGAGAATTCACTTCGACCGTAGTAAGTCTAAAGAAAAATTTAGATTTTGGACTTTTTAAAAGAATAATAAAATAAATTTGTTATTTTATTTGTTTATTTTATTTTCCTCCAACGGAAAAGCAGCAGTGGCAGGTCCAACGACATGTCAAGCCCTTAAATGGCTTGAATCCTTAAAACCTTTGTAACAACACCGATGGAATTAGGAAGGTTCCTATTAAATGAACCCCCATTAATTCCACGGGCGTTACTCATCCTCCCCCTCTCCTATTTATATGGAGCTTGGGGGGAGGTATTGGAACAACGTCACCAAGCGACGAAGCTCTGGTAGAGTGCCACGATGCCCAACACTTGGAGGAAAAAGCTAGTTCTAGCAGATGGTGACGACTGACACCAAATCACGAACCGAAGGGCGACATTTGAGTGGAAATGTTGGCAGCTTGTTGCAAGAATGCTGATCACCGACTCTTCCTCAATCGTGGGAGTTCTCCAACGATCTTGAGGTAGGGATTTATTTTGTTATAATTTCAATTAATTGTTGAATCTTATTCCTCCCTCATGTTTTCAAGCTAACGTGGAGGGAGCGAGCCAATGGAATATGGACCATACCCTTCACTACCTTGTTTACCCTTGATTTCTCCATGAACGACCGCCGACGCGGGGACACAGACCGACCACGATGGAGGCGATGCGCCGTCGCGTGCCACAGGAGGAGGCCGCAACACTATGCCATGGAAGTTTGTAGAGTGGCCAACACTGGCCGGCCGTAGAGGTGGTGCGGTGCACCGTTATGCATTGCCGATGGGCAAAGGCCATGGCCGAAGCCACGACGGGTGAAGAAGGTAGCCGGCTAGAGCCGACTGCAGAAGGCAAAGGCAGAGCGGCACACCATCGTACAAAACTAGAGGAGTCCATGGCTCAAATCCTCTACATGTGGAGAGATACATAGCCCCCATGCCATGCCTGGTTGGTGGACCCCCGGTCAGCCAAAATGGCTAGCCGTTACATGGTGGGGAAGCGCCCCACTAGCTGGCTGAAATGGCCCCGCACCTACGGGGCCAGCAGGGAAGACATTTCTGAATTCAAGTCGAATGCGGGCCGGATGTGGGCTGGATGACCAGGCCAGACCCGCCCAGAAGACCGGACCTTTCCAGTGGGCCTGGCCGGACCGGCGGCCTAGCGGGCCAGAGCCGCCAGTGGGTCGGGCTGAACCCGCGGCCCGGTGGGCCAACACGGGTGGGCCGAGCCCCACCCGATAGGCCAACCCAACCGCGACCCTGGCCCATGAACCAAACCGAGATGACCCTTTGTGGGCTGGACCCAAGCGGGGTCAGGTGGACCCCGAGACTCATTGCGTCAGGCCGGTCAGACCAAGTCGGACCGGGCCTAGACCTAACCAGTCCTCAGATAAAGAAAAACCCATAACTGACAAAACGGGTGTATGTTCAACACGCTGTTAGTGGCATTGATATCCCTTTTTGGAAGCGGTCCCTTTGACATATTTCATCGGGCCCGACTGAGCCGGGTTGGACCAAGGTGTGATCAACTCTGTTTCTCAGAAAAGGGGTGTAACTAATAGACCGAGTGTTCGTTTGATGAAACATCTGTGGCACCGGAACCCTTGGTACTAGGCAGTCGTTTTGGTATACTCCAATTGAGTTTTGGAGAAAGTTTAAGTGTGGATGAGTTGGATCAAACCTGAATCTAACCAGGCCCTCAGAATTAAAACGCTTATAAGTCACAGATTGAGCGTCAGATTGACGCACTGTCTGTCGCGTTGGAACCCTTACAACATGGTGGTCCTTTGGGATAATTCCTCATGGAGATTCGTGGAGGTTGAGGTAAGAACAATGTATTGAGGATATTTTCTTCTAGAATCAAGCGTGCTATGAGCGGGAATCTAGTGGCTGGAAGTGAGGTGGAAGTTGGAGACAGATCATACGGAGGTTAGTACCGAACGATCCTGTGTGGGTCAACACTTACCAATCCTGTGTGGGTCAGATCTTGTGTGGGTTAGCGCTCAGCGATCCTATGTGGGTCAGCACATACCGATATTGTGTGGGTCAGGTCTTGTGTGGGTTAGATCCTGTGTGGGTCAGTGCTCAGTGATCCTGTATGGGTCAGCGCATGCCGATCTTGTGTTGGTCAGATCCTGTGTGGGTCAGTGGGGGTTAGTACTTATCGACTCTAAGTGGGTAGGATCCTATGTGGGTCATTTCGGGGGTTAATACCTATTGATCCTATGTGGTTTATACTCCGTATGGTTAGAAGCAATGCCTCTCAATAGAATAAGATGACCTAGATTCTCGACTAATCATATGTACTTCTGTGCCTTAATTATATACTAGGTGTGAGCCGAGTCTTTTACCTTCGTGGTGATACCTATTTGGTACTTTTAACTTTGTGGTGATATCTTCATAGTGATACCTGTGTGGTACTTTTACCTTTATAGTGATAATTTCGTGATGTTACTTGTGTGGAACTTTTACCTTTGTGGTGTTACCTATCTGGTACTTTTACCTTTGCGGTGTTACCTTCATGGTGTTACCTTTGTGATATTCTTCTCTCATGTATGAGATGATTATATCTTGATAAATTAGGTATATGTATGAGAATATACCTAAGTAGAGTTGATTACTAATTCGTGCTTTGTGATTGAGGTCTTACTTTGTGGTTTTTCCTTTGTGGAACTCTGGGAGACCTTCAGGGGTCTCGGGGTCCCTACTGAGTATTGTTATACTCCCCCCTGCATGGGCTTCGCACACACCTTGTTGTGTCTTGTTCAGATGATAGACATCGTTCATCGAGGCTGAGGGAGCCATGACTGGATGGTGTTCAGAGGTGGACCATTTGACAAGGCGTGATGCAGGACTACTGATCATGAGTTGTACCTACCCTTCAGGTAGGATCCTCATTGTATGATCCAGGAGATTTTTTTCTCTTTTCAATCATACTTGTACTTTATAGTTGGACTTGTATTCTGGCCCCTTTACATTCAACACATTTTTTACTACAACCGTTTACTTTTTGGTTGCCTCTTATTGTGCTCTTGGATTTGTGTGTTTTTATAGGTTTAAAGTAAATGTCTTCCTATTAAGGGATACTCCTTTTCAGTGCTATTCTCCAACCCCTGGCCTATGGAATATGGGCTTTGGGTAGTCAAAGTATGGGCCCCGAGGGACGGGTTGTGACAATGGGGGTGGTTTATCTCCTGTGATGGAGATAGATTTAAGAGGTATCTCATGGGGTGTATATTCAGATGAACCCTTTTATGTTCCCTCTATGGAATGGTTTTGGATTCTTGAGGATGAGAATGTTTTGAGAGTTATCTGATATAAGTTCCTAGATCCACATAGATCAACCGTTTGTGTGTTTTCGAAGACCGAGGTGCTTAGAGGAGGTCATGGGAATTCTAGAGGGACTTGTATGCTAAAATATGGAAGTAGGGGGATTTCACATCATGAAACAAGGTTACATTATGTGAATACGGGTTTCACATAATGTAATATTTTGAGGTTTGAAAAATAAATAAACTAATGAGGTGAAACATTTTTATATGAAAACTGAATTTAGAGGATTATACGATGTGAAAGGGGATTACATGTCATGTAATCCCCTGATGTTGTATGTTTTAAAACATTTCCATACACTCAGGTTTGTCAAACCCTATGGATAAAATGTCTCTCCCTCAACTCCAGGTGACCAGACAACCCACTCTTCAATATTTTGGGGATTCCTTCATCGAGGGTCGATTCCTAACTCCCTTATTTGATTCATAGTGATCCATATTTGATACAAGGTATGTTATACCTATGTTTTTGTGGTTCTCTAATCCATTTACTCATATTTCTCTTTTCCATGTGATGGAAATTGATCTCCATGTTTCTAATGGGGGATTTTCTTGGTTGTTGGTTGGTGTGGTTGTGCTACGGTGTCCTCAGGTGGATGCGGTTTTTGTGGGAGAGGTGGTTAACATTCATTTTGTGGTCCATCCTCATGCGAAGTATGTCAAACACCCTTTTAGGCATGGGATTCATTTCTTTTATATTAATTTATGTGAAATCTTAGAGTTATCTTGATTTATCCCCTCAGATCACAATTAAATTGATGTAATAATTATTTGAACCAGATTAAAGAATTGATATCGATTGCATAATGATTTTTTTTCTTTATACCATGATAACAATTTTCCTATTTATTTTTCTAGATAGTGTGATATCTATTCCTTTATTTATTTAGTATGTTTTTCTTGATGTAAATTGGTCAAGAACATAAAGCTGAAATTAATTCATAATTAATTGTCTAAAATAATTAAAGAGGCATGTTTAATGAATATGGTTGTTATTATTACAATTGATAATAATCAAATTGATGTAGATATGAATATTTAATTGAATTTATTAATTAACCTGTAGCATGTTGATGATTGCTGATTAAGTAATTAATGGAATGTTTAATTAATTGTTTAATTAATTTGTGATAGATTTGATAGCTTTTTTATTAGGTTTCCCATAATTGGAACCTGTGATAATGAATTGGTTAATTCAATATAAAATAAGAAAATATTGTGCAATAAAATATGATGCCTTTTTAGGGCCTAAGTTTCCCGTTTTCTTATAATGGTTGAGTGCCTTCTTCTTTGGATCCATGAGAGATCATTGTTTGTAAAGGATAAATGCCTTGTTTTAGGGATAAGAGCCCAGTTGTTTGTCTGTTTCCTACTGCTTGTGATGTGACATGATCTTGGGATGGCTGACCCTAGAGGGATATTGTGGTATGTGGGGTAGGGAGGCCCGGTTATGATGTGAGCCTATAATGGATTAACCTATAAGTCTATTGTAGTATGTGGGGTGGGGAGGCCCTATTTTTGTGGCATTATTTGATGCTTGTGATAACGGGATGCATTGGGGCATACATGTGGTGTCGGGGAGGACACCAGAGATGATGGATCTGGTTGAAGTTGAGCTTACCTATTGATATGAAAGTTGAATGTTTTTTTGAATATGTTTTTTTATTTATCTTCAATCCATTCCCTAATTCTTGAGGCAGATGGTTTTGGTTACTATCCTTCCAAGAAAGGTAAAGATGCATGGGGTATTCTATGTGCCTTCCATATTTAGGTTATTGTGATTGGATGAGTCCATTCTCCTGCTATAGGTAGAGAATACTCGATAGGTAGTTCATATACTCACCATGTTTATCCCCTTATGTTTGGTATCTTATAATGTTTTTCTAGAATACCTATAAATATGGAAAGTGGTAATGATGTTATAAAATGAATAAATCATTAACATGTGAGGTTGAAGCTTAATGGGATGAAATGATGAGGTTATATTTTTGAGAAGCCATGGACTCAGTTTTCTTATGCCTGGAGGGCATGGAACTTTTTTATGATACTGATGAAATGTAATGTGGAATTTGTTAATGGTTAATTAATGATTAAATAATTAATTAACATAAATTACAAATGATAAAAAATGGATAAAGTAATTTAATATAGTTCTTTAAATAGTTGTGTACTTATAGAATATCTAGTCTTAGAAATAGAAACCAGGAGTCTGAGATATGTTAGCTATAGTTGAGTTTGAGACTGGGTTATTCCCATAGTGTGGTTGTGATCTATATTTTATCATGTACTTTTTTTCTTCTATAAACTAATCTACCCTTTCAGTTAGGGATACTGACATCCTAGGTATTCTAAGCCCTTTGGGGTGGGGGTGTTTTCCCCAATACCCTGATGGGATGATGGATGACTAACTGCCCCCTTTGGCCCCAATCTCTTCTCTTGGTAGTTACTTGTGATGGTATGCACGACCGATAGTTTTACCCACATGTGTGTGAAGAGGGATGTAATGGATTGTGGTTATTTCTCACATATATATTCTAGATATAGTTTCCTAAGGAATACTATTGGTATAACGTGTATAGGATGTGATGTCTTGAGGTTCCTTACTTGGTGTATGGGTTGTGATGGTTTGAGGTATAATACCCTATGTATGATACATGTTGTATGGGATGTGGTGTCTCCTAGAAACTACCAGGTTACATTTGGTTATGTGGATGTGGTGGTGTGTTTAATGAGGTGCATGTTTTGATGCTTCACCTAGGTGTCTACGGGCTAACCTTTTTGGAGAGAGATTATTAGGACGTGCGATGTTGGGGAAAAGCAGAAAACTAGTGGGGAAGTGGTAGTGGGGTACCCTTGATATTATTTATTATATTATATACTCTTTTATGTGATAAATAGTGAGAGTATCCATGTTGAGGTTGGGAATTTAGTATAACTATTTAGATGATGAGTTAGTTTCACTTATTATTCACCGTGCTTTAGCATGATTTCTTTATTTTTGTACAAGAGGATCCGGAGAGGATCCTACTGAGTATAATATTATAATCACCCTATGTACATATAAACTATTTTTCAGGTCATTTGGATAAGGATGTAGGTAAAGATGGTTACTACTAGCTTGGGGTTTGCAGGACCTGTATGGGCTTCATGGTTACTGTCGTCTTTACTTTTCTTTTAGTACTTGTAGTTTTCCCTTTCAGTTGTAGTAGTTATTGCATGAAATTACATATGTAAAATTTGGATTTTATTTTATATTGTAGTCTGAGAAGGAGTTGGTTAGTGTATATATTATCTCTCTCTTTTACATGTGTTCTATTAGAGGATAATTCCTCATATATGTGTGTTTACTATACCCTCGGTGATAGTCACCAACTTGGGGCCTACTAGAGGTGGGAATCAGGTTTCACTATCTCTCTTCTCCCATTTCCAGCCCAGGAAGGGTACACTTTGTTGGGAGAGAGTCATGAAAAAACCAATTCATCAAGGGGATATATAATTCTGGGACCCATCCATCAGTTCATGTCCAAAGTATTTCTCATATATCAAATAATCTATTTAATTCATGAACAATATACCTTATCATCAAATATCTGTATTGAGTAAATAATACAGATTTATCAATATTTCCAAAGATGAAAAAAATAACTTTCTATTTAGAATACTATATTTATAAATGATATACAGTTTAAGAAATATTCATATCCATGATAAATGATTTGGATAATTAGGGTAAATTTAATTTCCAATGATCATAGGAAATTGAATATGTCAAGGGGAAGTTAATGAATATAAAAATGAATCAAGAAAGTGAATGTCGATTCTATCCTTGGTCAAAATAATCAAAAACCATCCAGAGGAAGAATAAAGATGGTATCAGTACAACATATCCCCATTAGAGTAATAATAAAGGGCTATTATCATTGATGAATAGAAATACCATAAAAATATATTTAAAAATATTCTTGAGGAAAACATTCTTTCATTTTAGAAATTAATTTTTAAAAAATAAAAGTTCACAAAAAATTTTGATTTTTTTTGAAACTTATAAAGTTATATTTAAAGTATTGAGTGGTCATGAAAACTAAAAATGCCATTCATGCCATACATGTTAAATCAAAGCTTCCTTTCAATTTTTCAGTAAAATACAAACATGCATTATTTTGAAAACGATGTGATTTTTTTTTTGTAAAAATAAAAAATGGGTAAAAATTTATTTAATAAATCATTTTCAGAAGTTTAAAAATATTTTTGATTTTTTTGGAAAACATGGTTTCAGAAGAAAATGGATTTACGAATAAAGAGAGAAATGAAGTCATATTTATTTAAAAATATTTTCTCAATTATTTTAAGTTCTAAAGAGTGGAAAATGAAAATATTAATTAAAAATATCATGAATAAATAGAGTATAATAAAATTATATGTATTTATTATACAATTATTAAATAATTTACTTCAATTAAAATTCAGTAGTAAACAATCTCAATCAGAATGAGATTGTAGAATAAACCCTTAAAATAAAATTAAAGTGATAATTAATCAATGAATAAATTATGTTTTTCAGCTATAAATACATATAAAATAAGTGGAAATATAATATAAGATAATAATAAGTAATTTTACACATAATATTAGAATATCAAAGATTATAAATAAGTAATATAACCCAATGAAAATAAATTGAGTTATGAGATTATTTACCACTTTGTAACTCTTATTTCAAATTCCCTTGGATGAAATAATTATAATTTAAACTCAAAATACCATGAATTGTTATGTATTAGTGATATTACATATGAAATAAAAAGTTTATACATTATATAAAATAAATTATTTCATGAAATAAAAATGTGCCTCAATGAAAGGAAATTGAGACAAAATCCCTTATCTCAGGCTTCCTCTTGGTTGAATAATATTTAAACTATTTTATAATTACTTTAAACATGTTATTAAAAATTGGGTACAACTGCAAAAGCGGCACACACGCAAGGAAGAAAATTACATGGAAATTGCAAGCCCAGGGACTTGACCCCGCGACCTTCCCCTCACCCCCAAGCCCTTACCACCCCACCACCAACGGTGGGTAAAACAAGTTATTACATTATTATAGAAATATATTAATATTTATAATATCATATATTATTCTTTTATGACATCTTATCATCTATTCATTAATAATATTTTATTATTTTCATTGTTTTCGGTGTTAATTGCCTTGTGTTTTTTTATGCATGTTTCATTATGAAAGACCCAATTATGGCACATATTATGATCATGGAGACAGTAGACCATACACACACATGAGTAGCGTTTCCATTTTTCAATGATCATTATAGAATAGTGGTAAGTAATGTTTTATCTTTAAAAAATGATAAAATATAATATATATCAATTTAATTATTTAAATATAATTATATATATATATCACCCATGTGGTTTGGTGATTAAAATAGAGTCACATCGCTTCGTAAAGGCGGCAGTCCACACATACACAAATGATATTATCAATTTTCAATGTAAAAAAAGAAAATGATATATTATATTTTAAAAATGATAAATATGTCATTGATATCATAATAATTTAATTTAAATCATATATATTTATTAAATTTATCTTTATTACATTCCATTCATAGCGTTAGTGAAAGATGAATCACATCGCTTCGTGTTGCAGTAGTTCGCCGTACACACGAGTGGCGTTATTGTATCCCATAAGGAATAAAATGTAAAAAGGTATATATTATATAATGAATATAAAGGAATAATTATGTTATTAATATCATATATATATATATACTTTATATACATCATCATACCTAATCATGAGAGGTGGTAATGGAAAAATGAATGACATCGGTTCGTGAGGTGGTTGTCCGCCCTACACACTAACGATGATTTCATAACCCATTTGAAGGTAATGAAATGTTATAAAAATATACCAGTAATTATAATATAATGAGTTTATTATATAATCATGGTTCAATAATAATTTAATGTGTTATATAAATAAATAAAATAAAAATGCTTGTTGAATAACATTACCTCTTCTTTAGGTATCTTCCTTAGGTTTTCACCAAATCCTTACTAGGTTGGATTTATTCAAAAAATAATTTTTCTAGGATGATATAAGGGAATTATAGAAGTTATTTGGGAAGGTATTGACCAAATAAAAATGGTTTTAATGTGTTAAAAAGAGAGGATAGGGGGTGACCATTTGTAAGTTAGGTGAGTGGAAAACTTGTATATTTTTGAAAAGATTCAATCATACCTACATTTTTCTCATGAAAAAGGTTAAAAAATAAAAAATTATAAATAATATAAGATATTAGGTCTAAATATATATATAAAATGGGTTTTGGAAAAGTTTTCGGATCATTTTTAACACATATCATTTTAGTTTAACCCTCTCTAAATCCATTTTTACCATAATTGTGGTAATTAATTTTTACAATTTTCACTATTCATTTTGGTAAAAAGTTAAGTTAAAATTATTATAAAATATAAATTATTCCAATTAATAAAATGGAGTCCAATTTTAAAAATTCAATTCACATAAGTGAAAAAAATAATATAAAATTAATCCCACAGACACGACAAGAAAGCGAGCTTTTAAAGAAAAAATGTTCAAAAGTTTACAATGTTTTTATATAAAAATTAAATATTAAAATGATTAAAATTACCTAAATTGGATTAATTGATATATAATTGAACTAATTTTACTTTAAAAAATATTCAAATATATTGTAACTTTATAAATAAATTAAACAAAAAGGCAGTTTTAAATTAAAATTTAGTATTTGTAACTATTCATCAAAAACTAAAATATTTCAAAAAAAATACCAAAAATTAAATGTAAGATATTTTTGAAATTATAATTTTAAAAATTAATTTTATTTAGTTAAATAAATTTTATAAAAGTTTAAAAAATAAATTTTAACTTATGTGTGCCAAACACGACTAATTCGTCTTTTAAAAAAATACAGTTTTTAAGATTTTTTTTCTTTTAAATGATTCTTATTTTATTTATAATCAATAGATAAACATATTTTTTATAATTTATTTGTTACTATTCATACCTTCCAATTTAATGTCTTGGTTATAACTATTATATTAAATAATAATATTTCACATTTATTTTAAACTCGGTGTTACATGTAACGCATGCTAAACTCAATGTTGCATGTAATGAAAGATTAAATTAGTGTTACATGTAATGAAAGATAAAATCAGTGTTGCATGTAATGAAAGATATTGAAGATATTTATTTAGAAAATAAATATATCATAGAGTCTCAGGGTGTTATACTTTTATCTAATCTTGGTGTTGTGTATCGCATACGCTGTTGAATATAATGTTCTAATTTAAAAATATTAGGGTGTTACAATGTCCATACCCTTAGAGTCAAGAGCATCAGTCCATCCTATGAAAACTAAAGTGCACCAGGTTATTTGGAGCATCAGTATGGGCCACCCATAACTAGGGATGAGGAACACCACATCCAACATCCTAAACCACATATAATACTAGTGGTGCCTTGAGCATTAGACTAGAACCTATACCATGGATGAGGAACATTGTGTCCAACATCGTAATCCATTACATAATTAGTTAATTTCACTATTCAAGGTTTAACATGATTAACCATTTTAACGTAATAACATAAATGGTGCACCACCATTAATTTATCAATATTAAACATCCTTTATCATTTCATCATTACCAAGGTCTCAATGGTCCTTTGAAACAAAAACATACTTAAAAAATCCCAACCCCTTTCACATGTCATAAAATGACCAATATGAAAAATTTTGATTACACATTTTAAAACTACCCTTTTAAAACACGAGTCTTTATCATTAAAGATAAAAAACAAGGTCCAAGACCTTCATTTTCCAACCAAGACATTTAAAAGATCTATTAAACCATTTTCCTTATAATAAAATGCACCTTATTTCAATCAAAATTTGAAATCCATTTAAAACCCCTCTAAAATCACCTTGATGTAAACACCCCATTTCAAAACAAAATCCATTTTAAAACATAGTTTTACCACATTGGAAAGTATAACCAAATAAAAATCCAAATCTCACTATTTAATCAATTCAAAAGGCCTCACATGCTTTTTACAAAACTCAACACCTAAAACATTCTATTTTTCAAAGTTGGACACACCCCATGGGTGACCATAGTTCTGGTCTCACAACACCATAGATTGAATGGGATCCATATAAGGTCTAAGGAAAAAAATAAAGGCCCATGGATATCAACTCAAACCAAGGGGGAAAACCCTTCACATAGAGTCTCTAAGGCTCATACCACACACACATAAAAAACAATTATAAAGACTATGGGTAAATCTATTAGACCATATAACTCATTAAAAAAGATTTCCATAATGTTTATAAAGTTCAATGGCCATGTCAAGGATCATCCAAGTATCATCTAACCTCTTCAGTATCCAACCAAGATAGACACATCCACTTAGGACCAACCTCACACTAATTATCAAAAAATAATTTATTATAAAAATTATAATTAATTAATTTATCAAAACCAAACTTGGAATAACATTAGAAAACTCAAAGGGAACTTAAAACTTATCAAAACTCCAATTAACCACAATGGAAGGTCCAAAATGGACTTTGGACACCATTACAAAGAAAATAACTAAGTGGTAATACCAATTTGACACTTAAATAAATTAATTCATTAGAAAAAAACCTAAGAAAATTCAGCACAAACACATACCTTAATGAAATTCCATGCAACGATGTGAAGAATCCATCTTGGGATCTTCTCTACCCAAGAAGACCTGAAATCCTCATCATATTTGGCCTATTACACCATGATCCAATGTAATTAGAATCAAAACTATAAAACTGCACATTTTAAGTTATGAAGAACCATATATTGGGGGAAATATAAGGAGGAGGAAGAGAAATATCACCTTAAATGCCACAAAAACACCATGAATTTACCCTAAATTAAAGGGTGAAAGGATTAAGGGGCTAAGGAACCACCTAGTTCATGCACAACAAATTTGAGAGGAAGAGGGTGGAGTGGATAAAATATCTAAGGGGGTATTTTGATCATTTTACCATTTTAAATAAAATTTGGCTAATCAAACTGTTTGGCCTCACGGTTTTACAAAATTTGCACCAACCATGCATCACCTACTATCCAACACCCATGCACCGCATGGTTAGGTCGCATGATTAAACAAACTATGTTCCAACCATACTGTCATTACTACCTCCCTTATGTAGTATGGGACATGGTTTATCTCAAAACGTGCACATGCCATGCGCCCTATCCCATACCCTCCACATCCTCGCATAGTTTCCCCTTATACCCCACATGGTTTGTCCTTAATCATGTGGAAATAATGCAACACAACCATGATCCATTCAAAATGAATTGAAAATCTTATGAACATTAAGGCGTTGCACGTTTCCTCCTAAACCATGAAAACTAAACAATTCACCCTTTCCAAAAAACATCAAAACCCCCAAAACTTAACCTGAATCCTCTAATAATCATCCAAAAACTTAATATTCCTCTCAATCCTCATTTCTTATCTCAATAAAACACTTTGAGGCATTCCAACTCTCTTATTTTCATTTTGAGACTTGATTCAAACTTTTACCTGTCTAGTAAATGGAAATTCAAAATATTCCATAAAGTTTCAGCTCATGTGAGCGTGGGATATTACAACCAGTCACACCTCAATCCGATATATAGTTTTCCTAATATGACTCAAACTGCATGTTATCAATTTAAAAATTACATTTGAGTTAAAAATGTGTTTCACAAATTAAAAACTGAGAAAACATGATCAAATTGTCTTGATACTTTAATAAAATACTTCATAAGTTATTTGTGATGTGAAGGAATTAGTTGCATGTCAAACCAACACACGATGTGACCAGTATGACTCAAAGTTCATTTTTTTAGTTTAAATAAAAATTAAAATAAAAAATCATGTGACATACTCAAAACTGAGCAAAAACATTTGGATTTTATTTTGATATTTCAAGAAAACGATCCTTAAGTCATTTATGATGTGTAGGAATCAAACACATATCAATACAATTCATGGTGTGGCTAGTACGTGTTAAAGTGTGTTTTTATTTAAAACTAAACTTTTAGTTAAAAAAAAGTCACCTAATAAAAATTAAGAAAACACATTTGGATGATTTTAACACTTTAGGACAATGAACCATAAATCATTTGTGGTGTTTAGGAATTAGCTACACCTAAATCTGATACACAATGTGCCCGATATGAATTAAACTATATGGTATCAATTTAAAATTAAAATTTTAGTTCAAAAAACATGTCACTCACTGAAAACCAAGAAAAAACACGCATATTTTCTTGATAGTTTAGAGAAACAATTTATAATTCATTTTTGATGTGAAAAAATCTGTCGCATGTCAAACCGGCATACTTTGCGACCAGTATGACTCAAAGTATGTGTTTTACTTTTAAATTGAAATTTTAGTAAAAAAGACACATGACATACTAAAAACTAATAAAACACACTCATATTATTTAGATAATTTAGAACAACAGTCCTCAATTCATTTGTGATGTGTAGGAATCAACCAATCATCAATCCAATGCACGATGTAACCAATATGACTTGAAGTGTGTTTTTATTTAAAATTGAAATTTTAATTTAAAACATAAGTCACATATTTAAAAATGATAAAAAAAATTCATATTGTTTTTATACTTTAGGAAAAATTATCCATAAATCATTTATGATGTGTAAGAATAAGACACGCCTTAATCTAATACATGGTTTGCCTGATATGACTCAAAGTATCTGTTATTAGTTTAAAATTGGCATTTTTGTTTATAACATGTGTCACTCACTAAAAACAAATAAAATGTTATTTTTTTGCCCTTATACTTTAGCAAAACTAATCATATGTCATTTTTGATGTGCAGGAACTGGTATCACATCAAACCAACACAGAATGTGATTGTTATGTCTCAAAGTGTGTGTTTTTAGTTAAAATTGACATTTTATAAAAAAAGACACATGAAGTACTCAAAATTGAGAAAAAGAATTCAGATTATTTTGTTAATTGATTAAAACAATCCATAAGTCATTTTTGATGTGTAGGAATTAACCACACATCAATTTTACACACCATGTGACCAGTATGACTCCAAGTTTGCCTTCTTATTTAAAATCATCATTTTAGTTCAAAAAAAATGTCACATAATCCAAAATAAGCAAACACATTCATATTGTTTTTATACTTTAAGAAAACTACCCATAAGTCATTTGTGATGTGTAGGAATTATTCACATATCAATCTAATACATAGTGTTCCTTGTATGAATCAAATGGTGAGTTTTGATTTTAAAAATTACATTATAGTTCAAAACATGTGTCACTCACTAAAAACTGAGCAAACATGTACATATTGTCTTGATACTTTAGGAAAACAGTTCATAATTCATTTGTGACATGGAGGAATTATTCTCAAATCAAATCGACACATGATGTGACCAGTATGACTAAAAGTGTGTGTTTTTAGTTTTAATGGATATTTTAATAAAAAATACAAGTGGCATAGTCAAAACCAAGAAAACACATCAAAATGCTTTGACACTTTAGAAAAAGAATCCTTAAGTCATTTTTGACATGTAGGAATAAAAAAACCATCAATCCGATGCATGGTATGACCGGTATGACTCAAAGTGTGTTTTTATTTAAATTTAATATTTCAATTCAAAACTCAAGTCACATAATAAAAATAAGAAAAAAATCCTATTATATTTATACTTTAGGAAATTGATCTGTAAATCATTTGTGACATGTAGGAATCATCCACACCTCAATCTGATACACAGTGTGCCGGGTATGACTCAAACAATGTGTTTTGATATTAAAAATGACATTTTAGTTCAAAACACACATGGCATACTAAATAAAATAAAACAAATTCATATTGTTTTGGTACTTTAGGGTAACAATCTATATTTCATTTTTGATGTGTAGGAATCAGCTGAACCTCAGTCTGATACATGGTGTAACTAGTATGACTCAAACTATGTGGTTTCAGTTTAAAAATGAAAATTTTTAATATATTGTTTCATATTTATATTTAATTAATTTATTTTTAGTATTACTAATATAAAAATTATTTTCTTATACAGGTGGATTATTTTTATCAAAATGGGGTGGTTTTTTCAGAAACTGATATCGTGATCAAGATTTTTTGAGAGGGGGATGGGTACCAAAGACAATGAAACTATTGATGTTTTTGATTTTTTGTGTTAAATTTTAATTACAAATGTAATTGCACAAAGTAATTTTTAAAATGTACATAATATAATTTTTTTCTTTGTATTTTTCAAGTAATTTTTATTTCAGTAAAATTATAAATTATCTATATACAAGTATTTTGTTGTTGTAATGTACTATAATTTTAATAGAATTTTATAGCAGTGCAACCTTTATCAGTGCTAAAAAATAATTGATAAATTGGGACCTTTTATCAGTGCAAAAATAAATTTGATAAAGAAGACACCTTTTAACGAATATTAGGATAAAAATGATTTTAGTTCTATTAAATGCCTTTTCTGGCAATGTCTTTAGCCCAATATGTAGTATTGACCATTGCACCAATTAGATTTGTTAAATATTTTATGATTTATATCTACTAGAAATATGTATTTTAGTGGTTGCCAAAAGTTTTCAATAGACCCCTTTAAAGACCACCATGTGACCCATTTCGATGGTTGCAGTTTCCTTGTCGCTAAATGGAAATAGGGACTGCCAATGGCAGTCGCCATGGGGTTGACATAGATGACCGCATAGATGATGGATGGAAAGGTCTTTAGATACTGCCATATAAATCCACTACAACGTAAGGCTACAGAGACTACCATAGGTGGTCACGAACCTATAGTTTTTTTTAAAATATTACATTTTAAAATCCATGTTAAAAAAACTAAAAAATAAAAAATCAGTGACTCAACCAGCTACAGAATCTTCCAATATTCTTTCCCAATCAACCTATAGATACAATACAAAAAAATAAAAAAAAAAGTAAAAAAAGAAAAAAAAATTAATGTTTAAATTCAAATAAAATTCATTCAGTTCATATATATAGAATAATCAAGACATTTTATACAATATTGTGTACATAAAGAATCATATAAATATATAAATAATAAAAATCTAATATGAAATATCTGATTAAACTTCTAACATCATGATTTTTTAAAAAGAAATCACTATGCCACATCATGCTTAAATAAACTAATAAATACTATGTGACCTTTATAGCCTATCTATTAAACATAATTTTTCCACTTCTGTGTTTTGAATTTTTAAAATCTGATATACACGATTGCGATCAGTAATATATTTTGAGTCTAATAGGACAAACTTATTTTTTGGTGAATAGTAACTTAACTTTATGAATAATAATGAATAGTAATATGATCCTTATGAATATTAAATTGGCCAAGTGAATAGTAATCATACCAATGATAGTATAAAAAAATTTACCCATTTTATAAGTGACAATATGATATAATTATATCATAGTATAAGTAAATAAATGTAACATCCCGGTTCTAGAAGCCACCCAGAGGCGCCCCGTACCCAGTTGGTCACATGGCCTCAAGAACATTTATCCAAACACCAGAGGATGCCAACTAGCAGTGAGGGCCTTGGGTGTGATAGTGGGAAAACTATGCACTCATTGGAAGAGTACACAACAGAAGATAAAGAAAAAAAATAGCAGAAGCAGTAAATATCCAACAGCAGTAAACAGCGGAAGACTGATAAAGAAACAACTGGAGCGTAAATATATATAAATGATGCATGATACATGTATGTCTAGGAAAGCATCCAAACAAGTCACAATACTAAATACAGTACTAAACCAAAGTAAAAAAGAAATCAGATAAACTCCTCAGCATCGCAAGCCTCGGCTTGGTCCCATGCTTTCCAGCTCCAATGCAATCAAGTACCTGAAGTCGAAGGGTGCTTTCCCTTTTCTATACCTGTAGCAATATAATCTGTTAGGGACCAAAAATATGGACCAAACAGGGTGTGAGACTAAATTATAGTAGGAAACCACCACAAGATCTGTGCCTAACAATCAGTGAATACATGGCAGGTAAGAGTACAGGAAGTAGTAAACAAGAAAAGTACTCAATAGAAAACAATCCATAGTTTCAAGCATCTAATATGAAAACAAGTAAAACAGTTACTCAAGCAATAAAGAACAAACAGGCAACCCTCTGGGTAGTTCTCACAGCCTAACCCCTCTGGTTCAACCAACAAGCACCAACAACCCTATGGGAGGCCCACACAGTCTCAACCCTCTGGTTCAGCTAAAGAATAGACTCTCTAGGGAAGCACTCACCGTCAATCCCCCCTATAGTCTCGTATCATACTAAAGGCACTCTAGGGAAGCACTCAACATCTCATTCCCCCTGTGGCCTGCATCGAGGAACTACAGACACTTTGAGTAATCACTCAATGTCAATTCCCCCTGTTGTCTCGCATCGTAATTTATAAGACACTCTAGAGAATCCCTTAAGTCTATTATCCCTGTGGTCTACTACACTAGGTTCTCACGACCCTGTGTAAATAAAATAATTATAGCATGCGTAACGGCCAAGGTAAACCTCAAGAACTACTTGGCTAGCATTCTATGGCATATCAGCACTTTAGAACTAAAGTCATACCATCCTACAAAATAAGGCATGGAATGTAAACAAAATCCAAACAAGAAAATAATACTGAAAGGTCAAAACTGGTAAACATGCATGGGAAACAAATCTAAAGCACAACAATTCACCCTATTCACAAACAACATCCTCTACTCTAGTATATAAGCAAAGCAGGAAAAGAATAGGGCTAAAAAGGTAAACACTCAAAACCCTATTCAAGGGTATTTGTGGAATTTGCACAAAATATTCAATGAATTTTAATGGAAAGGCACAAACCACCTACCTCAGGGTTAGGAGATCAATATACTTTAACCAAGAGGCTTGAATATCCTTATAATGTCGTAGATCTATTAAAACGCATAAAATTTTCAACCCATGATAACTTGGAAAAGAGGAGGAATTGAAAAACGATGCTTTGGTAGAAGAGAGAGCTTATCGCTGTGATTCCAATGCAATTGATGGTGGTCAATTTGGAGGATGGATAGAGGCTCGGGGGATCATTGAAGATTCGCAGATGATCAGTGCTCTCAGACGAACGAAACCTAGAAGTAGTGGTTTATGTCCATCAGACGCGACCCCGATGCGTTTAATGAAAAAATAGAAAGTACACAGTGTGTACTTTTGGAGTACATGACATGTGCTTTCCTTTTCCATACTCCTCTTTAAGAAGCCTCTAAACACCCCCACACGGCCATGTGCATGGCCGCTACACGACCAACACCCGACTGCCTACAGAAAAGAAGTACACGGCGTGTACTCATAAAGTACACAGTGTGTACTTTGAAAATTTCCAAAATTTCCTCTTTTTCCCAAAAATGACCATAAAAAGAAAAAAAATACTCGAGAAGAAGATCTGGGTTCTTAAAAACTTCCCCCCTTAAAGAAATTCATGCCATAATTTTCCTAGTGCGGTGTAGAAGAAGAAACCCCGAACAGCTCTGGCCACTGTGCTCGTACATCGGCCTCTCTCTCCCAAGTCTCGTCATGTACCTACCTGTGCTGCCATAAAACTCATACCAGAGGAATAGACCGACCACGAAGAACCTTCGTACTGCGATCAAAAATCCGGGTAGGATGCTTCTTGAAAGATGCATCCACCTCCAACTCGACTTCCTCTGGTTGGAAAGTATGAGACGGGTCTGAAAAGTAACGTCGGAGCTAATAAACATGGAAGACGTCATGCATAGCTCGGTACCCCTGAGGTAACTGCAATCAGTAGGCAACCTACCCAACTCTCTCCAACACCTCAAACGGCCTGACGTACCTCGGCGAAAGCTTACCCTGTCTCCTAATCCTTATGTTCCCCAACCTCAGAGTGACACATAGGAAAACCTAATCCCCAACCTCGAACTCTAGAGGTCGTCTCCACTGATCAGAATATGAATTATGTCAAGACTGTGCAGTATCCATTCTCTTCCAAATCAACTCTATCTACTCGGTGGTCTCATGAACAATATGAGGTCTTAGAAAAGCTGCCTTTCCTGCCTCCATCCAACATAAGGGTGATTGGTATGGCCTACCATACAATGCCTCATAAGGTGCCATCTGGATAGTTTCCTGAAAACTATTTTTGTAGGTGAACTCCACCAGGGGTATATGCTTCTCCCAAGAACCTCCATAGTCTAGAATGCATGCTCAGAGCATGTCCTCAAGAACCTGAATCGTACGCTCGGACTGGCCATCAGTCTGGGGGTGGTATGCTGTACTCAAAAGTACCTATGTACCCAAAGCCTTCTGAATCCCTTGCCAGACCCGAGAAGTAAAACACACATCCCTCTCTAAAAAAATGGATTGTTGAACTCCATGCAGATGTACAATCTCACGGATATACAACCGCCCCATCTCATCAACATTGAAGGTATCCTTGATCGGTAAGAAGTGAGCAACCTTTGTGAGCCTGTTGATGACAACCCAAACTGCGTCATTCCCCCAAGGAGATCTTAGTAAATCAGTCACGAAGTCCATTGAAACATCATTCCACTTCCACTTGGGAATAGGTAACTACTGTAGAATCCCTGCTGGTCACTGATGATATGCCTTCACCAGCTGACAAGTGGAACATCTCATGAAGAACCCGAAAACATCCCTCTTCACACCTACCCACCAATACTGACGGGTTAGATCACGATACATCTTAGTAATGCTAGGATGAACTTCCCAAACTGAGGAATGAAATTCATGCATCATATCCTCATGTATATCTGCTGGCACCCATACACGTCCCTAGAAATGTAAGATCTCATCCTCACCTGTGGTCCATCTAGGAATAGGGTCCTCTCCTAACACGATTTCCCGTAGGACTAGGCCTTCTGAGTCTGATAGCTGCCTCATCCATACTTGATCAAGAAGGGTAGGGGTAACAGCTACAGAAGATAGAAAAGTCTGCCCCTTTTTGTCGTGCACTTCCAAATACATCTCATAGAATAGGTCCATAAGCTACCACTCACTTCTGGCCTCCTGAACTTCCTGTATCTGAGTCCTCCTGCTCAATGCATCAGCCATAGCGTTGCCTTTCCCCGGCGTATAGGCAAGCTCGAAGTCGAAGGACTGTAGGTACTCAATCCACCTCTGCTGTCTCAAATTCAAATCACGCTGATTAAAAATGTACTTGAGTCTTTTTTGGTCAGTGAAAACCACAAAATTATCTCCCAAAAGGTAATGTCTCCAACATCGTAAGTCATGAACAATAACTACCAACTCCAGATCGTGTGTCGGGTAGTTCTTCTCATGTGGCCTCAACTGTCGAGACCCGTACGCAACAAATCCATCTCCCTACATAATCACAGCTCCCAGCCTGATACCTGAAGTGTCACAGTAAATAGTATAGATCTTTCCTGGCTCTGGCAAGACTAGTATCGGTTCGGAAGTCAACCTCCCTTTCAGCTTCTGAAATGATGACTCACAAGAATCTGACCATAATAACTTCGCACCCTTCTTGGTCAGACCTGTCAGTGGTGCTGCTAAGCTTGAAAAGTCCAATATGAAATGCCGGTAGTATCCAGCCAGCCCTAGAAAAATCTACACCTCAAAGACGTTCTTCAAATTCTCCTAGGAAACTATATCTCTCACTTTTTATGGGTCTACTGATACTCCTGTCTCTGAAATTTCTGGTGCATTCGTGAGACCGAACGACATAACTAAGTACTCGTATAGACCATACCTGCTTCGGAAGGCTGTAAGAGGTATATCTGATGGTCTAACACACAAATGATGATAACCAGACCTTAATTAAATTTTCAAGAACACTCAGGCTCCTCGAAGCTGATCAAAGAGATCCTCAATCCTCAACAAAGGATATCGGTTCTTGACACAACTGGTTCAGCTTCCGATAATCCACACAAAGCCTAAGGGTACCGTCTACCTTCTTCGCAATTAGTATAGGAAAACCCCAAGGAGAAGTTCTGGGTTAGATGAAACCCTTTTCCTAAAACTCCTCTAACTACTTCTTGAGCTCCAATAACTTAGGTGTAGCCATCCTATAAGGAGGAATGGACACCGGTGCCGCTCCTGACACGAGATCAATAGAAAAGTCTAGCTCACGCATTAGAGGTAATCCTGAAAAGTCCTCTGGAAAGAAATACCTAAAAAGATCCACCACTTGAGGAAAGTCTAACAACAAATTCCCTTGTTCATCCAGATATAGACTGACAATCTGGGTTGTAACCCCTCCTAGCCCATGATGCTCGGGTCCTGTTCTACTCGCCTGGACATCCCAATCACCTTTATGAAAAAAGATTCACCCTCTGGTGATATGAAACTTACCCTGCGATGATAAAAGTTGACGACTTCCTAGAAAGGAACTAACCAATCCATCCCGAGGATGACATCATAGCCTGTCATCTCTAGGACATAGAGGTCCCATAAGAAGTGACACCCCACAACCTCTAGAGGGCACTCCCTTCACTGACATACACTAGCCTTCCTAGCCCCAACGACGTGTCTAGAGTCAAGATATCGGTAGAGGAAAATATACAGAGCTCAAGGTTCTCCACAACAACATTAGAGATAATTCTATGAGAATCCCCTGTATCGAAAAGAGTAGAAGATAAAACTGAGGCTACTAAGATTGTACCTCGAACTGTGGAGGGTCCGAGATCCTGCTCCTGCTGGGTCTACTCCACTGTAAAAGTATGACTTGTACCATGACTCTGTGACTTTACCTGACTGCTTTGAGATGATCCGCCCTGCTTTCGCTGATAGAATGAAGACTTACCACCATTACCTTGACCTCCACTTTGGCCCGAATGACTAGAATAACTCCAGTTCCTTGACTGGTGAGAAACTGGTGACGCTGCTCCTAAATGAGGAGTCATGGAAGAACCCCTATCACCAAATACTGGTGAGAAAAACTAACAAAATCACTGAAGGTGACCCATCTTGATGCAAGATCGGCACTCCAATGGGTCTTTCTGGCATTGCGACCTTGTATGCCCAACCCTTCTACACTGGTAGCATACCACCGTGCTACCTGAATATGTGTCTCGCCTCCTCAGATCACCGCATGAAGAATACCTGCGGTGCTTCCTGTTGTCAGTAGGTGAGACACTAACTCTAGAAGAGGAACTACCCTATCCCTCTACTCTAGAATCACTCAGATTTCTCTCCTCAATCAGTGCCTAGTTGACGATGGAAGTGATGGAAGTTAACCTGAATATATTCACCTGCGAGCAGATCTCCCGTCTGATACCATCCTCAAACTTCCTTGTCAGGAACAACCCATATCCACCCTGGAGGGGTGTGAAACGCTGAATATTGGTGGAATGAGAAGAATAATCCATAACTGAAAGAGTACCCTACTCCAGACTCATAAACTCTTGGGCTCGATCGGCCCTCAAGGTCTCCAGATAGAAGTAGTCATAGAAGATGCGCTGGAACTCCTCCCAAGCCATGACCTGTTGATGACCTTCCTATGAGATCACATCCCACCACCTCTTAGAAGAGTCTCGTAACATGTAGGTAGTGATATTGACCCACCTTTCTGGGTCAACATGGCTTTTATCCATGACTCTGCAGCCTGAGGCCCTCCTTCCCCAAAGAAGGTGGGAGGATGCTGCTGTTGGAAAACCTGTGTAAAGTCTGCCATAGATGAGGCAGGAGGTGGTGCTCCCTGGAAGGTCTGTATCATCCTCATAAAGCCTTCCCTAAACTATGTGTCAACACCTGTAACTGGTATCACTGCTGGTGCCAAGGCTAGCACAACAGGAGGATCTATAGGAAGTCCCTGATCAACCATATCCAGTGCTTGATCACCACTTGGAAAGTGGCGTACATCTGGAGGACGTCTCGGTGGCATTACTATGCAAGGCCAACACTCAACTTAGATCAAGACTATCAACAAATGAAAACTAGAAGGACAAGAAAGGTACAGAAGAAGAAAAGCATTCAAGTTTTTCAAAACATGACTACACGACATGTACTTTTCATACACGGTGTGTTCCCTTAAGTCATTCACATGGGTGTGTACTTTTTCTTTAACAGGTCGTGTAACATCCCAAACAAATGTCGTGTTCTCAAAACACATGGCGTGTACTTGAATAATCTTCCCCTGCCCAGGTCTTTCTACACGGCTATGCCGCACAGCTCTCCTAAGACAAAACTACACGGCGTGCTCAAGGTAGACATGACGTGTACGTGACAAGCTTCACCTATCCCTTGTTGTTCATGACACGACCTATGATCCCTGGTTAAACTACATGGTGTGTTCCAAACAAAAACGACGTGTACTAAGAAAAGATAACACCGACCCGTGTTGTTCGTGACACGGCCGGGTACCTAGGTTACACTGCATGACTTGTGAGATCAGGACACGGTGTGTAAAAACAATGTTTCATCTATCTGTGTTGTTAGTCACATGGGTAGACACACGGTCACTACAACACGGCGTGTACATACTGTACACGATGTGATTTTACAAGTTTTTTCACAACCCCGTGTCCGTACCTACATAGTCAGTGACACCGTTTTAAAATTACACGACGTGTATTCATAAAGTACACGTCATGTATTATGAGTTTTTCTAGACAGTAGCCTCAGAAACTACTTTGGATCCCAGAAAAACACGGAAGTGAACATTGAAGGTGCCAAATTCCGATCCGTGGGGTCCCATACTCACCGCGAATCAAAGTTTGGTATCTTATACAAGTCATAATAAGGAAAAAAAGTGACGATCCACAAAATTCCGGTCCATGAGGGCCCATAACACCTCAAGAACCAAAGTTTGGCATTCATCCAAACAAATCACTACTCAAACAAAGCCTTATCAATCAATAGGTATTCTATCAAGAATCTATCACAACAACATGCATAGTCTATACAACGTCTATCACAACAACATGCAATCGATAATGCATCCTAGATGGCATGGAAAGAATGCATGACATGTGATTTCTAACAAGTGCCTATATGATGCATGAGATGACATACCACAATCTCATTAGGTTGTGACAGAAATAGAACTGCAATAACAACAACGGTAACAACAAAAAACATGTGAATCACCCAACGGTGAAATCAAATCAACTGTAAAATTGCAAACCAGTAAAATTTCAATAAATGAGGTAGTACGAATTTTCCCTATACACAGGTTAGATACTCTCAGAAACAGATTATTACCAAGTACCAATTCCATCATATCCCAAAATATAGGCTCCAAACAGTAAATCAAGAGAAAATAAATCCTTTAATACCACTTTGTAACATCCCGGTTTCGGAAGCCACCCAGAGGTGCCCCGTACCCAATTGGTCACATGGCCTCAAGCACATTTCTCCAAATGATAGAGGCTACCAACTAGAAGTGAGGGCCTTGGGTGTGATAGTGGGAAAACTATGCCCTCATTGTTAGAGTACACAGTGGAAGATAAACAAAAACAATAGCGAAAACAGTAAATATCCAACAATAGTAAACAGCGGAAGACTGATAAAGAAACAAATAGAGCATAAATATATATAAATGATGCATGATACATGTATGTCTAAGAAAGCAGCCAAACAAGTCACAATACTGAATACAGTACTAAAACAAAGTACAAAAGAAAGCAGATAAACTCCTCAGCATCGCAAGCCTCGGCTTGGTCCCATGCTTTCCATCTCCAATGCAATCAAGTACCTGAAGATGAAGGGAGCTTTCCCTTGTCTATACCTGTAGCGATATAATCTGTTTGGGCCCAAAATCATGGACCAAACAGGGTGTGAGACTAAATCCCAGTAGGTAACCACCATAAGATATGTTCCTAACAGTCAGTGAATACATGGCAGGTAAGAGTACATGAAGCGGTAAACAAAGAAAGTACTCAACATCAAACAATCCACAGTTTCAAGCATCTAATCTGTAAATAAGTAAAACGGCTACTCAAGTAAGAAAGAACAAACAGGTAACCCTCTGGGTAGTTATCACAGCCTAACCCCTCTGGTTCAACCAACAAGCACGAGAAACCCTATGGGAGGCACACACAATCTCACCTCTCTGGTTCAGGTAAAGAATAGACTCTCTAGGGAAGCAATCACCGTTAATGCCCCCTATAGTCTCATATTTTACTAAAGGCGCTCTGGGGAAGCACTCAAAGTATCATTCCCCCTGTGTCCCACATCGATGAACTACAGGCACTCTAAGGAAGCACTCAATGTCAATTCCCCCCATGGTCTCGCATCGTAATTTATAAGACACTCTGGAGAAGCCCTTACATACATTCTCCCTGTGGTCTACTACACTAGGTTCTCACAGCCCTGTGTAAATCAAATAACTATAGCACGCATAACATCCAAGGTAAAACTCAAGAACTACTTGGCTAGCATTCTATGGCATATTAGCACTTTATAACTATAGTCATACAATCCTACAAAACTAGGCATGGAAAGTAAACAGAAGCCTAACAGGAAAACATGACTCAGAGGTCAAAATAGGTAAACATGCATAAGAAACACATCCAAAGCACAACAATTCACCTTATTCACAAACAACATCCTCTACTCTAGCATATAATCAAAGAAGTCAGACAATCGGGCTAAAAAGGTAAACACGCAATACCCCATTTAAGGGTATTGGTGGAATTTGCACAAAATATTCAATGAATTTCAACGGAAAGGCACAAACCACCTACCTCAGGGTTAGGAGATCAATATACTTGAACCAAGAGGCTTGAATATTCTTATAATGTTGTAGATCTATGAAAACACATAAAACATTCAACCCAAGATAACATGGAAAAGAGGAGGAATTAGAAAACAATGCTCTGGGAGAAGAGAGAGCTTACCGCTGCGATTCCAATGCAATCAACGATGGTCGATTCAGAGGACGGATAGAGGCTTGGGGGATCGTCGAAGATTCGCAGATGCTCGACACTCTCGGATGAACTAAAACTAGAAGTAGTGGTTTATGTCTATCAGATGCGACCCCGATACGTTTAATGAAAAAAAGAAAGTACATGGTGTGTAATTTTGGAGTACATGGCGTGTACTCACCTTTTCCGTACTTTGCTTTAAGCGGCCTCCGAACACCCCCACACGGCCGTGTGCAGGGCCGCTACATGGACAGCACCTGGCTTCCTGTGGCAAAGAAGTACAGGGCGTGTACTCATAAAGTACATGGCGTGTACTTTGAAAATTTCTAGAATTTCCTATTTTTCCAAAAAATGACCAAAATAGGAAAAACTTACCCAAGAAGAAGATCCAGGTTCTTACAATAAATATTTTAAAAATTATTAATGAAGTGTTGGTATTTTTATAAGTCATAAATATTTTATGATTAATTTAAAAGAAAATTTATTTTCACAAAATTTATTCATAAATTAATATTTTGATGTCTTATGATCTTATGTTTATTTTATGGGACCTTAAGTAATTTTTCAAAGTGTTATAAAATCAGTTATAATTTTAAAATTTGTATTTTCCAAGTAAATGATGATTTTAATTAAAAATTAAATTACCCATATTTAAAAAATTATTTTCATAAAATGGATTTCATTTTTTAATTATAAACATTAATAAATGATTAAGGTGACTTTTTTGGTAATTTTTTGAAATACTTGAATTTTTGGTGAATAGTAAAATATGATAATTTACGTTAAATGCTAAAAACCTAAATTTTTGAGTCATGGATGTTGTAAGTGACCATTGGTTTGAAATAACATTCAATAATTACTGTATTTAGTCCAAATAATCCTCAATATTTATTTTCTTGATCAAAATAATAAACTAATGATTAAAATAATAAGAAAACACTCCTCTCCTCCACTATAAATACCACCCTCACCCCCTCTTTCTCTCACACCTATAAAGCTTTGAAAATTGTCTAAATTATAAAATATCTTCTTCCCAAAGCTATTCCATATGTCCAAGATATTTTGTTCATACCAAAATTCCAAAACCAAAGGCCTTAAAGAGGATATTAAAGAGAAGAGATCAAAAGGTAATAATCCTCTTTCATTTCCTTTTAATTTCATTTCAATTATTTTCATTTTCTTATACTATCTTCAACACCTTTTATCCAAGAGGCATTAAAGATCTATTATATTATATATTCTATATTTTTATCATGTTTATGAAAAATTCATCATCATACTTTTTCTCCTCTCTATATCATTGTAAAAATAAAAATATTGTCTGTGATGTGTCGATTTACCAACATCATGGATGCCGTGTTTTCAATTTACTTTAATTACTTAAAATCTGGTTATTAAACTATTCTAATAGTTGAAACAAATTTTAAATTTTATTATATAACCTCTTTCATGTTCTAGAAATAACATATATACTTAATATTAAATTATATAATGAAACTGATTCCTGATTATCGAAGAGCCACCAAAATGATAAAAAAGAATATTATTAATGTTTTAAATAATGATTCATCGTCATATATGATAAAAAAATGATTTATGGTATCATTTAATATTTTGAAAATATATTAATAAAAATTCATTCTTCTTCTGTAGTTTCAATTCTATTTGAAAAGGAAATCCTTTACGAGCCAACCATGGAATTCATGTAAAGAACGCACCCGAAACAATGGATATAATAAAATATTATTAATAAATGGGTAGAATGATGTTACAAAATGATCATATAACTTATTATAAACATAAATATATTTTTTAAAATATTAATAACACCATTTTAACCATTATACATAAGGTCTAAACACATTTGAAGTAAGACAAACCTGAGGTAAGGGGATTCTTAACCCAATTTCCATTCTTTGGGTTAACCTTTTAATTCATTGATTATGTGGTACAAAGATTATTTGTGTAATGAATTTTGTTTATATTATGTTGTATTATATGTATTTATAGTGTATACACATATTAAATTCTTTTTATAAATTCTTACTTCAAATATATGATATTTTGTAAGTGACTTTTCTTTAAAAAACCTCTCTTAAATTTTTAGTTTTACAAAATTCAAAATGAATGTTTTTATGTAAGTATTCTTGTTTGATGATTATGTTATGGTCATTGGGAATTGTTTATGATAAAGGGTGTGACCTATATATTCCTCCAATTCATTAGTTATTATTATATTTTAGGTCATACAAATGGTTACTCCAAGTGTAACTGCGATGGTTACACCATAAGGTAGCCGTGAGGGTTACATTGTAAGGTAGCCACAAGGGTTACGTTATAAGGTATCCATGAGGGTTACAAATCATATGGTATCCATGAGTGTTACAATATTAAGTAAGCAATTGCTCATGTTACCAATATGTTTTATTTATATGTTTGATGCTTTTATGGGAATCTCTTATTTTCAAAATTAATGTTATTAAGTTTATGTTCAAAGGAAAATGTTTTATAAGTATTTATGGACTAACGATTTCTTTACTTATTTTTATAACCCTTACTTAGATTTTTTTTCCCATAATATGTTTTTAAAAATATTTTTCACAGGATTCCTTATAAGTTCAAAGGATAGTTATGGTGCTAAGGTAGATGAACCCAATTAGTTATATTGTGATTCTTTTTGAAAACAATGATTTAATATATGTAATTTGTTGTCTAATTCTCCAGAACCTAGAATTGAAAAGGTCCTAAAATGTATAATGTACTGTGTATTTTTTTGTTATCTCTTATAAAAAAATACACAACATATTTTAGTACTGAATCCAGATATGAGGGTCCAGGGCTTTATAGTTGGTATCAGAGGAATGATCTAGACAACTTTGGAGATTAGACGTTGTCGTTTTTGAGAAAAGATTTAGCTATAGTATTTACTTTTGAACTTATAGTTAATTAATTACACATAAGAAAATAGTTTTTCTTAATCATCGATATGTAAATTCATAAATATAACTACAATGAACAAATTGTGAGGTCACAATTCATTTAGGGGGGGAAGTAGCATCCCAATTTTTTTACAAACTATGCCACATCATGCTTAAATGAAATACTAAATACTATGAGACCTTTATAGTCTTTCCATTAAACATAATTTTTCCACTTCTGTGTTTTTAATTTCAAGAATCTAACATTCACGGTTGTGATCCGTAAGATATTTGGAGTCTGATAGGACAAACTTATTTTTTGGGGAATAGTAACTTACCCTTATGAATCGTAATGAATAGTAATATGACCCTTATGAATAGTAAATCATCCAATTGAATAGTAATCATACTAAATATAGTATAAATAAAATTTATCCATCTTATAAGTGACAATATGATATAATTACATTATAGTATAAGTAAATAAATATTTTAAAAATTATTAATGAAGTATTGGTATTTTTATAAGCCATAAATATTTTATGATTAATTTAAAAGAAAATTTATTTTCACAAAATGTATTATTAAATTAATATTTTTATGTATTATTATTTAAAGTTAATTTTATGAGCCCTTAAGTAATTTTTCAAAGAGTTTTAAAATTTGTTATAATTTTAAAAGTTTTATTTTCCAAGTAAATGATGATTTTAATTAAAAATTAAATTACTTATATTTATAAAATTATTTTCATAAAATAGAGTTCATTTTTGAGTTCTACACATCTAAAAATGGTTAAGTTTATTTTTTTTGTATTTTTCTAAAATACATGAATTTTTGGTGAATAGTAAAATACGATAATTTACGTTAAATGCTAAAAACCTAAACTTTTGAGTCATTCTTGAGTCATGGATGATGTAAGTGACCATTGGTTCAAACTCACATAAACTAATTAATTTATTTAGTAACAAGAATTCTCACTATTGTTGGTATTGAGAAAAATAAAAAATTAATGATTAAAATAATAAGAAAACACTCCTCTTCTCTACTATAAATATAACCCTAAACCCCTCTTCCTCTCACACCTCTCAATATTTTATAATTGTGTAAATTATGTAAAATATTATTCCCAAGTATATTCTCTACATCCATGACCTTCTAGTATCACAAAAATGCTAAAACCAAAAACCTTAAGGAGGATCCCAAAGAGAAGAGATCAAGAGGTAAAAATCCTCTTTCATTTCCTTTTAATTTCATTTCAATTATTTTTATTTTATTATACTCTCCTCACCTAATTTAATACAAGAGTAATTAAAGATATAGTATCTTCTATATTCTGCATTTTTATCATGTTTATGGAAAAATTCATCATCATAATTCTTCTCCTCTCCATATAATTGTAAAAAAAACATCGTCTCTAGTGTGTCAATTTACAGACATCGTGGATGATGTGTTTTGAAATTTTTTTACTTACTTAAAAGATGGTTGTAAAAGCATTTTAATAGTTGAAACATATTTTAAAGTGTATTATATAACCTCTTTCATGTTCTGTAATTAACATATACACATAATATTAAATTTTATAACGAAACTAGTTTGTGATTAGCGAAGAACCGCCAAAATGATCAAAATGAATATCATTAATGTTTTATCTAATTATTCATCATCATAAATGATAAAAAAATGATTTATGGTATCATTTAATATTATATAAACATATTAATAACAATTAATTACACTTATGGATTTTCTATTCCATTTTACAAGGAAATCCTTTAAGAATTGACCATAGAAATCTTGTAAAGAATGCACCCAAAACAATGGATATAACAAAATATTATTAATAAATGGGTGGAATGATGTTACAAAATTATCATATAATGTATTATAAAAATAAATATGTTTTTTTAAAATATTAATAACACTCTTTTAAACATTATAAAGGATTTTTAAACACATTTTAATTATGATGAACCCGAGGTAAGGGAATTATCAACCCAATTTATATTCTTTGGGTTAACCTTATACTTCATTGATTATGTGGTACTAAGACTATTTGTGTAATTAATTTTGTTTATATTTTGTTTTATTCTTTTTATTTATATTTTATACACATATTCCATTCTTTTCATAAATTCTTACTTCAAAAATATGATATTTTGTAAGGGAATTTTCTTTCAAAAAAACCTCTCTTAAATTTCTAGTTTTACAAAATTAAAAATGAATTTTTTATGCAAGTATTGTTGTTTAATGATTATGTTATGGTTCTTGGAAATTTTTTTATGATGAAGTGTGGGACTATATCTCCCTCTAATGAATTGGGAATGATTATGTTGGATTTCTTCTGAATGGTTATTCCAAGTGTAACTGCGATGGTTACACAATAAGGTTTCCATGATGGTTACATTGTATGGCAGCCATGAGGGATACATTGTAAGGTATCCATGAGGGTTAAAAATCATATGGTAGCTATGAGGTTTAAAGTCTTAATTAATTAATTCCCTATGTTACCAATATGTTTTATTTATACTTTTTTGGGAAGCTCTTATTTTGAGAAGTAATATTATTAAGTTTATGTTCAAAGTAAAATGTTTCGTAAGTATTTATGGAATAATTGTTTCTTTCCTTATTTCAATAACCCTTATCGATATTTTTGTGTTCATCCCAAGTTGTTATTTTTTTCACGTGATTACTTAGAATTTCAAAGGATATTTATTGTCACAAACCAACCTAGTTTGACCCCAAACTGGTCACCTGCCCACAATAAGGCCCGAGAGGCGTTCCCGATACTCCTGGGCTGGCGACAAATACGAAGGGAATCAACAGAGTGACGATGGGAAAAATTTCACCCAATATAAATAAATAGCACCAACCAAATAATAAAGGATCTACCCAAAATAAATAAACCAAACAAAACAACTAAAAAAGAACTGAAAAATAAAACTAAATGAACACGATGATCGCTAAAACTCGACGTGACCCCGCAAGACACTCTCCAATACTAAGAATCATAATTTCCCATGATGATAAATATCAATATGAAACCTGTACCTAAGACTAAAAATAAGAATTAATTACATGCGTGAGTATTAAAACTCCCTAGGCTTGCCCAAGTAATCTATTCCCAAATGCATTTCCTTTAAATATAAGAAACATTAATTTCAGGTTTGAACTAAAATATATAAAAGTATGATTTTCTACACATTTTACTCAAAAACAAAGTATGGTCCAATTCCCTAATTCATTTCCAAAACCAGGTTTATTCCATCAGTGATACCAAAACCTTTTCAAGGTTAAATTGATGCCAACATCTTCAATTTTAAAAAAGAGGAAGAAACACTATTTTTATTTAAAATAGTTTTCACAAACCTTTATAAAACCAAACATCACTTTCCAAGAAAAGAATTGCACATGAAGGAACTATAGAAATCACACAGTAAGGGAAATGGAAATAATCATACAATTATCTCAATACTCACTATAAGAAACTAAGATCCAATAGACATAGGTGAACCTAAGAGACCAAGAATAATCTATAATGTACTAATACATGAGACTCCATCCCTGGTATTATGCCACATATGATAAAATAAAAAACCCTAAATTCATAGCCACCCTAACTCAGTACATACCAAGGGACCCAATACAATAACAATAAACCAAAATATATCCACATACTATGGGTCACTAGTCAGTACATCAAATACCAGTGCAACAATCATTCTCAGAAAATTCTCTCAATATGCCAGGTTCCCATGTCTCATATATATAACAGGGGTGAGCCAATTGGTTCTAGTCAAGCATCCAATCACAATATATATACATATATAATAATTATAATTCACAATAGGTCTCACCTCTAGTCTTCCCAAGGACTAATATCATGCCTTATAATAAATAGAATATAAAGAGTTCCAATAGAGAAACCTCGATAATGGATCCATAGGATTCCATAGTGAGGAAATCCCATCCATTATTTGAGACAATACATGAGAAACATCCAATGGAGGTTTTTATAATAAACATTTTTCTTCATTTTCACAAAGTGGCCAAACAAGCACTTAAACAATTCTCCAAAAAATGAAATTATCCATCTTTCAAAGAGGTTTCCAACACACCACATCTATATAAAAAACATTAATAAAACTCCTTCAAAACATTTCAATCACACTTTTAAGACAAAAATTTCTTATGGAAATGCTAATTGGGCCACAATTCATCTTCACATGATAAACCATTTCTTAAAGAGTCACATGCACACCACTTTGAAAACTAGAAACACACTTGGAAACCCATTTCAGAAACCCAATTCACCACTTTAAATTCGAATCACATTTATAAGGTCCAAAGGGGCATTTCATCTAACACTTACTAATCACATTTAACAAAAATTCCATGAAATTGAAATACATAGAAGAAATAACTCTATTTCACAACAAAAATTTATTTGAAAATCCTTACAATACTAATTAACATTAAATAATGGTGTGAAAAGAAAGAAATCAATAATTATTTTATTTAACAGACAATGCAAAGGGACCCTACCTCAAAATGGGATCAGACCAAGAGAAAAAATTCAACACCCGATGTCTTTGATGAAGATCGCCCCACAATTGCACACACATACACTCCTATATATATATA
Organism: Viscum album; assembly: GCA_963277665.1. NCBI lineage: Eukaryota > Viridiplantae > Streptophyta > Magnoliopsida > Santalales > Viscaceae > Viscum > Viscum album. The sequence continues at coordinate 1,793,320,445 of OY728146.1, forward strand.
ACCCTTAATCCAATACACATATTCCCCTCACCATGAGGGAATATGTGCATGGTGGATTTATAAATATATATAGATATACCTACCTATGTATGTGTGTACAACCCTTCGAGGAGCCACCAAACAATTTAACTAACCTATAGAGAACCCACACATAAAACAAGTTCATTTACAAAACAAGCTTCCCATTATTTAAAGAATTCAAAACTCATACTAAAAGTTCACAAAAAGTCCTACATGCCTATACTAATCCATTTTCCATTTTACTCACAACAAAAACCCATTTCAAACGATTTTAGCATCACTTACACAATTTATAATCTTCCCTTTGACAAACACTAGAAAAACACACAATTAAAACCAACCAATTCCATGGTAAAATCCCATTTGTAAAGCCTTACATAAACCAAGATCATTTTAAAAACATGTATTTCACCATTTAAAACCATCTGCAATTGATATTTAAAAGTGAAAATCAAGTTCACATGTCAAGTATTTCATTTTACTTTAAAAACCCATTCCAAAATCATCTGCACCTTAAGTGACCTTAAAAACAAGGCTCACACCCACCAAACAAACCATAAAAATATTTTCATGAAACTGAAAACCAAGACACTCACACAAAACATAGCCAATTTCCTTTATAAAATTCATCCCCATCACATTGCATGCCAATCAACTTATAAATCACCTTTTCACCCCACATTTAAACCATAGAACACATTTATAAATTTAAATGAGCCTAATAAATTCTTCTAAAAATGTTATGGTATGGAAACACCTACCTTGAGTGAAGAAAATACCAGAATTTGGTGTGAAATTTCAACCACACCTCAACTTCTCCACAAGCACGCAAGTTTAAACCCTAAAAATGCATAATTAATCATAAACAAAATGAAACCCAAGTCGTGGATAAGAAGAAACCCTAAGGAGTAAGGAAAGTGGATTACCAAGAGTTGTGCCAGAGAGAGAGAGGTGTCAGCTAAGGTCATGCTCGCTAGAGAGGGGTCGGAGGGGTCGCAGTCGCCAGAGGAGGGGCCGACGAGTTCACATATGTCATAAAGGAGAAGAGGGGGGGGGGTCTGGCCATGTAACAAGGGAGTTTGTTGGGAGGGGAAAACAAAACCAGCATGAGGGTTTCACCTGAGAAGCACCGTGCTAGAGGTGTCTTCACCAGAGGGAAGGCCAGCTGGCCGAGCGACCAATGGGGAGGACAGCGCGTACCGAATAGGGAAGGTGGGTGAGGGGGGACTAGGTCATGCACAAGGAAGGGAAATAGAGATAGGGGTGAGTTTCTCTAAATAATGATAATAATAAAACTACATAATAATAATAATAATAAACTTAATAATAATAATAATATTCATAATAATATTATCATCACCATTATTATTATTAAATCATTTTTTTATTTTATTTTCTTTCTTTTTTACTTTAATTTAATAAATTTTAACTTTAAAAAGGACTCAAATATAAATAAAATAACCACAACCACATAGTGCTGGGTTAGGGTGTGATAATTCTCCCCACCATGACACTTTCTACCCTTAGAAATCCCCATGATATCCAGTTGATCAGGACCAAAGCAAAGATGAACTACAACCCGCAACAAAACCTGAAAACTCAAAGACCAAATAACCAAAACTCACTTCTATTCAAAACCCAGAACTATGAAATCCCAAAAGAAACTATGAGGGCATCCTCAAGGAATCCAAACATCCAAGGAAAACACCACACAAAACCAAGGATCTCACACAAAAATGAAGAGATTACAAAGACGACACTCACTCTTTTTTAAACACAACCCAACAAGGATATCCATGAGAATCCGTTACATAACCCACTATCTAAATCAACCAACTACTATGATCAGGGTTGGGTGGAGCTAAAAGGAAAAGAAAGTTCTCTATTAAGAACACCGGGAAGTTGGGTTCATCACAAGCTCATCCCATGGTGTTATACCTACAATACTAGGATTTTAGAAAAACATTGACTTCTCAAGACATAATAACTTTCAAATCATAATGAAATCTAGAAAAACCTGAATAATTAAAGCATGGGACAACAAACACCACCATTCTATATCAGCAACATTAAAAACATTACAAAGACATTCCCATTAAAATAAAGTTCCAAAAAACCCTATAACATCATTCTCCATACCCAAAAGAAGACATCCCTACATATTACATTAATTACAACAAAAAGGGAATTTACAACAAAAGATAATTTTTATTGAGATTTCACTAGTGATATGTTCATCCAATTGAGTTGGAAAGTTCTCCATGGAAGTGGATCTGGATCTGTGTCACTTCTTGGTGCCACCCTAGAAAAAACTTTGCATATAACCTAAACATCCATTGGTATGATTTATCTTAGGTGCTTTACGACATGAAATCTTCCTATACCCAGGATTCCCACACTAAAAACATAACCAAAAATTACTCTCGGATGAATCTGGTGAGGCAGAAAACAATGACCTTTTTATACCTTTTCTCAAATTTCCAGACACAACTAAATCAGCTAATAAATGAATAGACCGTCTCAAAAATTCTTCATAATCATCATGGAATAAAGGCACAACCTTAAGGAATTCTAATCGGAGACCCATTTCAAAGAATTTAGCCTTCAAAACTTTATCCCCAATCAGGTTTGGGAGATGTGGTACCAGCTGGGTGAATCTATTAGAATACTCCAACACCGTTTAATTGACATGCTCGAGATAGTATAACCTTGAACCCATCGGTATGTTTACATCATCGGGGAAGTACTATTGGATGAAAAAGGCTTTAAATAATTTCCATGAGTAATTATTCTACGGTTCATCCTGGAGAACAAATTTTCACCATTCCTAACTTAGACCATCCAATGTGAAGGTGGAAAGATGCAACTTGAGAGGTTCAGGATATTCAAGCCAAACAAAGATCTCCTCAATATTTTTCAGCCATTCCTCAGCTTTCCTTGGTTCTGGCTTCCCAAGGAAATGATGAGAGTTTAACTCTCAGAACCTATGGATGAACTCCTGATATTGAGAACCACCAGGATCCATATCTTTAATGAAAAAACCAAACATCCAAAGCATGACTTGATCAACTAAAAGACACACGATGAAAGAACCACATGCAGATTATTTTTAGAATTATTTAGAACTCAGTGGGGATGTAATATGAAAACAAATAACATGAAACAAAATCAAAACATATCATAAATCAAAATTTCACATATCATTTTCAAATAAACAACCCAAACTCAAAACATCATCTTAATAACACCTTGAACACATCGAATCTAAATCCCAAAAGAAAAAGGAAAAATCCAAACACAAAAAAGGAAGAATCACACTCTCCCAATACTTTTTGGGACTGAACATCCAGTTAACACATACATGAATCCATATACATATATGTGAGCACTCATAAGAATACCAAAAGTCGGATAAAATAAAAATTATCACTTTCAAAAACACTTTAAATAATACCCCAAAAAATCTAAAAACCAATTTATTATCAAAGAAAAACATTTCCAAATTCCATATTCATTTTTCAATTTAACTTTTCACAAAACCTTTCAAAAACACCAAAAACATTTTCCAAAATGACTCTCATTTTCAAAACAACCACTTTCAATCTACAAAGGATACAAAGTTTTGGTTTTGGAAACCTCATTTTTGAAAAATCAATCATCATTCTGACAAACCAAACATCATTTTAAAATATAAATAGGAAAACCACAAAACCATACCATATAACATTAAGTAAAAATAAAAGAAACCAACCATTCAACGGGTCAAAAATCTAAAAATCTAAAACGGACCCAAACAACACACCAAGGGAAACTAGTGTCGATGGGTGACTTGGCCATTTGGTTAGTGGCCATATGCCTATCAAACCACCATCACAAAGAGTCTTTCAGAACCAAACCCTTGGATCCACATGACTGTCTAGGCCTTGAAAGCTCACTAGTACAACTGAACTGACTCTTGTTTCATTTCCAAAATACCAAGTAACCCAAAAGAATCAAATAAACCAATAAAAACCAAAATTTTCTTGAAAACTAAATGTTCGGTCCTGAAAGTATTGGCCAGACACTCCCCCAAACCTACACCCAAAGCTCTGATAGTCCTATAACATATACCTTGAAAACCCAAATAATAAAGGTAAATTTGAAAGCTAGGTCCTCTAAAGAACCTGCTTTGATACCATTTTGTCACGAACCAACCCGGGTCAACCCCAAATCGGTCAACTAGGCTAGCCTGCAATAAGGCTTGAGAGGAGTTCCCGATCCTCCTGGGATGGAGATAAGCACCAAGGGCATCAACAGAGTGATGATGAGAATGATTTTTCCCAATATAAATAAATATAAGTATCATAATAATAAAAGATCATCCCAAAATAAATAAACCAAATAGAACAACAAAACAGGATCTGAAAAATAAAACTAACCAAACCTGATGACCGTTAAAACTCCACATGACCCCATGGGTCACTCTATGATCCCAAGACTCAACATCGCTCATGGTGATTGAGATCAAGATGAAACCTACACTTGAGACTAAAAATAAGAATGAAGTATAGGAATGAGTATAAAAACTCAGTAGGCATTCCCAAGTAATCTAGTCCTAAATGAATTTCCTTTAAACATAATAAACATTAATTTCAGGTTTGAACTATAATATATAAAATTATACTTTTCTACACATTTTACTCAAAAAAAGTATGACCCACTACCCTTATTCATTTCCAAAACTAGGTTTATTTCATCAGTGATACCAAAACCTTTTCAAGGGGAAAGTGATGACTACATCTTCAATTTGCACAGAGAGAAAGAAACACTATTTTCTTTTAAAACACTTTCCAAAAACCTTTTTGAAACCAACACATCACATTCCAAAAAAAATACAACACATGAAGGAACTATAGAAATCACATAGAAAGGGAAATGGAAATAATCATACAAGTATCTCAATCCTCACTATAAGCAACTAAGATCCAATAGACATAGGTGAACCTAGGAGATCAAGAATAATCCATAACATACTAATACATGAGACTTCATCCCCGGTATAAGGACACACATGATGAAATAAAAAACACCCTAAATTATTGACCACCCTAACTTAGGACAGACTGAGGGGCCCAATCCCATAGCAATAAACCGAAATATATCCACCTACTATGGGACACTAGTCAGTACGCCAACTACTAGTGCAACAATCATTCTCAAAAAATTATCTCAATATTCCAGGTTCCCATGTCTCATTTATATAATGGGGGTGAGACAAATGATTCTAGTCAAGAATACAATCACAACATATATATATATATATATATATATATATAATAATTCACAATAGGTCTCACCCCGAATCTCCCCAAGGACTAATCTCATTCCCTTGAATAAATAGAACATAAAGAATTATAACTGAGGAACCCTGATAATGGATCTTGAGGATTCCATAGTGGGGACATACCATCCATTATTCGAGACAAATCATGAGAAACATCCCATATAGGTTTTATAATAAATATTTTTCATCATTTTCACATGTTGGCCAAATGATCCCTCAAATATGTCTCCCAAAAATGACATTTATCAAACATGCAATCCATATTTCAATGAGGTGTCAAACAATCTACATCTATATCAAAACATTTATAAAAATCCTTCAAAAAATTTCCATCACACTTTCAAACCAAGGCTATTTCCTATGAAAATTTCAATTAGGCTACAATTTACCTTCACATGATAAACCATTTCTTAAATAATCACACACACAACACTTTGAAATCCAAAAACAAACTTGGAAACCAATTTTAGAAACCCAATTCACTGCTTTGAATCTAAAGCACACTTATAAGGACCAAAGGGGTATTTCATCTAACACTTACTAAGCACATTTAACTAAAAATTTCTTGCAATTAAAATATATAGAATAAATCACTCTATTTCACAAAAAACATTTATTCTAAAAGCCTTATAATACTAATTAACAGTAAATAAAGGTGAAAAAAGAAATAAATCTATAATTATTTAATTTAAAGGAAAATGTAATGGGATCCTACCTCAAAATGGGAGTGGATCAAGGCAAAAAATTTGAAACCCAACGCCTTTGATGAAGATTGACCCACAATTGCACATACATACACTCATATATATATATATACCCCTTAATCCAATACACATATTCCCCATGCCATGAGGGAATATGTGAAAAGAATATATATATATACATATATATATATATATATACATACCTATGTATGTGTGTACCACCCTTTGAGGAGCTACCAAACAATTTAATTAAACTATAGGGAATCCACACATAAAAAAAGTTCATTTCAAAAACACACTTCCCATTATTTATAGAATTCAAAACTCATAATAAAAGTGAGAAAAAATTCCTATATTCCAATACTAATCCATTTTCCATTTTACTCACAACAAAAACCCATTTAAAATACATTTACCATCACTTACACAATTTATAAATCCCTCTTTGAAAAACAAAAGAAAAACACACAATTAGAACCAAACAAATCCATAGGACAAGTACCTTTGTAAAACCTTACATAAACAAAGATCATTTTTAAAACATGTCTATAACCATTTAAAACTATCTACTGTTTCTATTGAAAAGTACAAATCAAGTTCACATGTCAATTATTTTATTTTCCTCCAAAAACCCATTCCAAAAATCATTTGCACCTTAAGTTCCCTTAAAAACAAGGTTCACACCAACCAAAAAACTCATAAAATCATTTTCAAGAAAATACACACCAAGACACTCACACAAAACATAAACAAATTCCTTTATGAAACTCATCCCCATCACATCATATGCCAAACCACTTATAAATCACATTTCACACCCCAAATTTAAACCATAGAGCACATTTATAAATTTAAATGAGTATAATAAATTAATCTAAAAATGTTATGGTATGGAAACATCTACCTTGGGTGAAGAAAATACCAGAATTCGGTGTGAAACCTCCACCTCACTATAACCACACTACAAGCACCCAGGAGCGAACAAAAAAAACACACGATTAACCCTAAAATAACAAAACCCTAGTCGTAGAGAATAAAAAACCTGAAGGATAAAGGTATGTGGCTTACCCATAGTTGGATGTTGGATAGCAGGGTGCCAGTAGGTGTCGAAGATGCCAGAGAGGAGAAAAAAAGGTCACAGTCAGCAGAGGAGGGGTCAGACAGTTCGCGCACATGGGATAGGAGAAGGGGGGGGGGGGGTCTGGCTGCACAACATGGGGGGTTGTTGGGAGGGTAAAATGAAGCCAATTTGGGGATTATACTGGAGAAATGCCACACCGGAGGTTGCTTCACTAGAGGGAAGGTTGACCAGCAGAGTGGCCAAGGGGGAGGGCAGCGCGCACCGAACAAGGAAGTGGGGGGGGGGGACTCGGTCGTGCACAAGGAAGGGAAAGAGAGAGAGTGGGGTGAGTTACCCTAAAAAGTAATAATAACAAAACTACATTAATATAATATTCATAATAATAATAATATCATTATTATTATTATTAAATCATTTCATTTTTATTTTATTTTCTTTCATTTTGAATTTAATTTAATAAAGTTTAACTCTAAAGAAAGGAATCAAATATAAATAAAATAATCGCAACTGAAAAGTACCAGGTCGGGGTGTGATAGTTATGGTGCTAATGCAGATGAATCCAATTATTTATATTATAATTATTTTTGAAAACTCTGATTCAATATATGTAAGTTGTTTTCCAATTCTCCAGAACCTAGAACAGAAAAGGTCCACAGATGTATAATGTACATTGAATTTTTATATTATCTCTTATAAAAAAAATAAACAACATATTTTAGTACTGAATCTAGATGTGGGGGTTTTGGGATTTATAACACTGTTTAATTATTTTTTTTGAGAAAATAATATTAAATTTGAAAACCAATCTTAATCCATGATGATTAATATGGGAATTGGAATTATGTGTGGCTAATATCAACTGATCACAAATGATTTGAGGAATGTTCTCCAAGATTTTCATGTCAATCTGAAGTTTTTTCTTGTTTTTATCCCTTGGTGGGAGATATATAATTTTAATAAACCTATACCATATTACCCATCATTTACATCATAAAGAGTGACATAAGAATCAAATGGGTGTGATGTTGATTCTTAGAGACAAAAAATGACCCAATGATCTTTCTCCCATGATTTCGTGTCAATCCAAGTGGATTTTCTTGGAATTGACCCTTTTTACATGATTTTTGACATAACTTCAAATCCAAGGGACAAACGACACTTTCGATCAAATTGAGAAATTGAGGTATCTAATTGATGTGTTATTGATTCATAATGATTTTAAATTACTTAAAGAATTTTTTCCTAAGATTTTAAGTCAATCAGATCTAGTTTGGTCAGTTTTGAATCCTACACACATTATTTACACATTATTAAAAAAATTTAATAATGTAAAATCATACTTTATTCCTTACCAATAAATCCTAATATTATATTGATTCATTGTTGATTCCATAAAATTATAAATTATTTAAGGAATGATCTTCAATATTTTCACACCAATCTAAAGTTGTTTGCTCATTTTTAACCCCCTAGTAGAAGATATGTCATTTTAATAAAACTATACACCATTAATTATTGTTTTTCATCATACTTAGCGATTCTATCACATCTATGGAATTCTTTTAAGGTATTTTCTCTTTTATTTTTGGTATTACTTGTGTTCTATAACCTTTTGAGGTGTTTTCCAAGAAAAATAGTGATTATTAGGAAGGAAGTAGGAGATGTATGATTGTTTAATGGTTAGAGGAAACAATTCACCAACCCAGTAAAAACCATATAGCCCAAATAAAGGAAATTTTCAAACTGCACAGTTAGAAGCATGACTATGCGCCCCCCCAAACAACTGTGAGGCCTGCCAGATTCTTAAGTTTTTTGAATTTCCAATTTTACTCTTCTTATTTTTAACCCTCTAACCCCTATCTCATCCCATTCAACCCTATATAGCCTTAAACACATGTCTCCCTATCCTCTACTCATCTTGGGTTTAATTATTGGGTATTTTTGGCTTGATTTATTCAAGAAACTCCAAGTAAGTCCTTTATTTTCTTCCTTCTTTCTTATTCCCTTATATTGATCTATCCTCTATTATCAACATTTATTTGGGTTATATATATTTTTTTGGTGTTATTTATTCTTTAAGATCTTCTCTTGGTTTAACTTATGGTTTCCAATCAGATTTGTGTGATTTCAAGTGAATGGTAGGTGGTTCCATGCTATGAAATTATTTTATGATATTAATATGATTGTATTTATTTTTAAAAGTGCTTATAAATTGTGAGTGTTGGTTAAAATATTGTTTTAATCGGTGTTTTCATAATTCCAATGTATAAAACTGATTTTCAGCTTTGTAAATGAATGTTTTCTTCATGTGTGAGTTATGGTAAAGGGTTTTGTGATACACAAAGGGGGTTTTATAACTTGGAAATGGGATAGGGAACTTGGGAACCCTAGGTACCTATGTTGGTTTCTATGGACTAGTACACCAGTTGAGTAGGTAGGGAATTTTATTGGGATCCCCAGATGGATTATGCTACAATACTAAATAAACATTATGATAATTATTTATGGACCACTAGAATTTTGGTCATGACATCTCTAGTAGATTGTACATGAGAACATATTATATGGTTCAATTAGGTAGAGTAAAAGTATCCTAGGACCCTATTGTCCATACTTCTTAGGTATTTACCATAGTTCTTAAACCATGTTTAACCTATTTTTATCTATCATTGCATTTTCCATTTTTCTTATTCAAATAAAACTTATTTTTAATTCGGTTTTCTTAATTTAATTATTTTAAATCTTGCATATTAATTTATCTTTTAATGTCATTTCATGGAACCTTTGGGTAGTATCCTACTAGGAAAGTGATTTCACACCCTACATACCCCTTTGGCTGTATATATACCTTATTCTATTTGAATCGGGTAAAGGAAATGACTTCCTTGGAGGTGGTGATGGTGGACCTTATTAGAAGCTACTTTGTAAGGTGTTAGTGGTAGTGGCATGGTGGGTATTAACCCACGTGTCACAGGGATATTTTGGTTTACTCAATTGATTCCCTTTACTTTTTTGTTATTTTTTCTCCAGTTGTAAATGTATGGTTAACTTATGACCTGTACTTGTTTCCCTTTTGCTTATCTTGTTTTTCATATTTTTCATGGTGTTTATGTGGCTATCTTATTGATGCTTACTATGGTTTTTATTTTCACTATTTTGGGATAAAACATTACTAAAGGATTTTTATGATTCTTAAGGACTAGTTTCCATTATTTAGGGATTAGGAATGCCCTTTAGGCCATACTATGAGTTGGGTTGGGTGTTGGGTTGGATAGAAGCCCAAATCAGTTCATAATAGATACAAGCATCAGATGGATACAACGTTGATTCCTAGAAATAAAAAAATGAATCATTGATCATTATCCCATGATTTCAGGTCAATACATGTGTGTCTTCTTAGTAGTGAAACCTTTTACATGATTTTTCACTTAACTCCAAATCTGAGAGGAAAATGTCACTTTAGATTATAAAGAGAAATTCAGTTATTCGATCGATGTGATAATGATTCCTATATATTTTAATTGACTTAAATAACTTTTTCCTAATATTTCATATTAATAAATTACCATTTGTTTAGTTTTGACCCCCAAATACATTATTTTCCGATAATTATGAAAATTTTAATAAGGTCAAATCATACCTTAATACATACTGATCAATCTGATCATTATATTGATGTGTGGTTAATTCCAAAAGATCAAAAATTATTTGAGGAATATTTTATTAGATTTTAATGTCAATCCAAAGTCTCTTTCTCATTTTAACCCCCTGATGGGAGATATATTATTTTAATAAAACTATACACCATTACACATTTTTTTCCTTCATGCCAAGCAATAAAAGAATTTGATGGATTCAACATTGATACCTATAGATAAAAAATGAACAGGTGACTGTTTTCCAATAATTTCATGTAAATCTATGTGTGTTTGTAGGGTATTTACCATTTTTACATGATTTTTTATTTAACTCCAAATATGAGGTACACACTCCACTTTCGATTATTCTGATAAATTTAGGTATTTGATCAATATTATTATCATTAATATAGATTTTAAATGACTTAAATATTTTTTTCCTAATATTTCATTTTAATAAAAGCTCATTTGGTTAGTTGTGAGCCCTACACAAATGATTTTCCCATTATTATGAAAATGATAATAATGTTAAATCATACTTTATTTTATATATTGATCAATCTAGGCATCATATTGACATGTTGTTAATTCAAATAAATAAAAAGTAATTTTAGGAATGTTATCCTAGATTTTCATGAAAATTATAATTCATTTTATCATTTTTAACCCCTTGGTTGGAGATACATCATTTTAATAAAACTATACACCATTACCCTTTGTTTTCCATAAACATCGAGTGATGCAAGAATCTGATGGATGAGGCTTTGATTCATAAAGATAAAATTAACTTAATGATTATTATCCCAAAATTTAATGTCAATCTAAGTGATTTTTCTTGGTAATGACCCCTTTTATGTGATTTTTCATTTGAAACCAAATTCGAGGGACAAACACCATTTTTGATCATATAGGGAAATTCAGGTATCTATTCTAAATGTTGATGTTTCCTATGGACTGAAAATGACTTATATATATTTTTTCCTAATATTTTATGACAATAAAATCTTGTAAGGTCAGTTATGACCCCTAAACAAATGATTTTACCATTATTAAAAAAATCTTAATAATTTAAAATCATACCTTAATACATATTGATCAATTTGGGCATAAAATTGATGCACGATTGATTATAACATATCAAAAATGATTCAATAAATTTTATCCTAGATTTTCATATTAATTTGAAGTTGTTTTCTCATTTTGACCCCCTGATGGGGGAAATGTTATTTTAATGAAACTATAAAAATTTACCTTTTCCCATCATAATGAGAAAAACGAGCATCTGATTTGTGTGGGAATGATTACTAAAAATCAAAAAAATACTCTATGATTATTTTACCATGATTTATTGTTAATCTATGTTATTTTTATTAGTACTGAAACCTTTTACATGATTTTTTACTTAACTCCAAATCCAAGGGACAAATTCCACTTTTGATCATACTGAGAAATTCAAGTATCAAATCAATGTTTTAATGATTAATAAATATTACAATTGAATTAAATACCATTTTCATTATAATTCATGAAATAAGATCTCATTTGGTTGGTTTTTACCCCTATAGACATGATTTTCCCATTATTACAAAAATTATAATAATGTCAAATCATACCTTAAGCCATACCAATCAATATGAGAATAAAATTTACATATATTTGATTAAAACGGATCACAAATGATTCAAGGAATGTGCTCATATATTTTAACATCAATCCAAAGTCATTTTTTTATTTTTACCCCATGATGGGAGTTATTTTTTTTAATAAAACTATAAAACATTACCCATTTTTTTCATCATACTGAGAGACACAAGAATTTGATTGATGCAATGTTGATTCCTATAGATAAAAAATGGATCTATGGTTCTTATACAATTATTTAATATCAATTCAAGTGTTTTTCTTGATATTGACCCCTTTTACATAATTTTCCACTTAAATCCAAATCTAAAGGACAAACACCAATTTTGATCATACCAAGCAATTTAGGATTTCTATCGATGTTATAGTGATTCCAAAATATTTTAAATGACTTAAAGATCATTTTATTAAGATTTCATATCAATTGGATCTCATTTGTTTAGTTTTAACCCCTACAAACATGATTTTTCTATCATTACAAATGCGTTAATAATGTGAAATAATACCTTAAGACATATCAATAAATCTAGGAATAATATTTTTTAGGGTTGATTCCAAAAGATTATAAATAATCCGAAAAATGTTTTCCTATATTTTCACATAAATCCGAAGTTGTTTTCTCATTTTGACTCCTGGTGGTAGATATTTCATTTTAATAAAACCATACAATGTTACCTATTGTTTCCATCATACCAAGGGACATGAACATCCTATGGATGTGAAGTTGATTACTATAGATAAAAAATGACTCAATAATTATTCTCCCAAGATTTAATATCAATCTAAGTGTTTTTATTGGTATTGACTGCTTTTACATGATTTTTCACTAAACTCCAAATCCAAGGGTCAAATGGAACTTTTGATCATACTATTGAATCAGGTATCAGATCAATATGCCAATGATTCCTACAGATTGTAAATGACCTAAAGATAATTTTTATAATTTGTCATGTCAATTGGAGCTCATTTGGTTGGTTTTTACCCATACACACATGATCTTACCATTATCAAAAATTGGTAATAATTTCAAATCATACCTTATAGAATACTGATCAATCCGGCCATAATATTTATGTTTGGATGATTCCAATAGATCAAAAATGATTCAAGTAACGTTCTACTAGATTTTCATGTCAATTCGAAGTTTTTTTCTCATTTTGAACCCTGATGTGTGATATGTCATTTTAATAAAACTATATAATGTTACATGTTGTTTTCCATCATACTGATTAACAAGAGTATCTGATTAATACAAAATTAATTTCTAAAGATAAAAAATGACTCATTTATCATTATCATGTAATTTAATATCAATAAAAATGTGTTTTATTAGTATTGAAACCTTTTACATTATTTTTTACTTAACTCAAAAATCTGAAGGATAAACACCACTTTTGATTATAAAGAAAAATTAGTTTATTTGATCGACATGATGATGATTCCTATAGATTATAAATGAATTAAATATCATTACCCTAATATTTCATTTCAATTAGAGTTTTTTAGTTGGTTTTGACACCTACACACATCATTTTCCCATTATTATGAAAATTATAATAATGTAAAATTTCACCTTAAGCCATACCGATCAATTTGGACATCAGATTAACATGAAACTTATTTTAAAGATAAAAAATGATTCAAGGAATTTTATTCTAGATTTATACATCAATTTAAGTCATTTGATCATTTTGACCCCTTGATGGGAGATACATCATTTTAATAAAACTATATAATGTTACCCTATATTTTCCATCACACTGAGTAGCACACACATTCAATTGACGTGATGTTGATTCCTATAAATCAAAAATGACTCGATGATCATTATATAAAAATTTCATTTTAATAAAAGTGATTTTTCTTGGCATTGAGCCTTTTTACATGATTTTTTCACTTAACTTAATCATATATCATCATTATATTATGTTTTAACACTAATCCAAGTATGTTTTATCATTTTTGATACCCAAAATAGTAATAAGTCATTTTAAGAAAATAATAAATGCAAAAATTTACTTTAAATTATTCCACCCATTCTGAGTATCCAATTGACACAAGACTGAAATATAAAGATTAAAAATCAGTTAATGATTATTTTCCTATGTTTTATCATCAATCTAAATTTATTTAGTTGGTTTTGAATCCTTACTTGGTCAATTATAATTTTAATGAAATTTTACATGTGATTTTTGAATTTAATAAAAATATGAAAACAAAATGAAACATTCAATTTGAATGAGAAACCAAAAAGATAAAACAAAACACACCTTATGGTTTGGATGCATCATGTAGGACCATGGCTACATCTGGTGTCCGGTGTTGTAGGGGACTAAAAAAATAAAAAATATGAAGATAAAAATAATGGTTGTAATAAAAAATAAAAAAAATAGTATAAATACATGTTGTATGATACCCTACACGATCACCCTGGGGCATATACTCTCATAGTGCTCTGACCTTAGCTAACAACTGTACATTTACCTCCTTAGAAGCACACATGTGTACCTCCAAATCTGTCTCATTTTATGTCATCCTAGAAACAATAGGAACCAAAACCTAAAAATGTGAAACTAAGGAAAGAGGAAACTTTATGCCATATGTCAGGATGTATCCATTCCCATCATTACCAATGATGCAATGAAATATTTTATTCCTCAACATGGAAGGTCATCATAGGTCCTCTAGAAGTTGTGCCAACTCAACCTCAAAATGAGCCTATTTAATATATAAATATAAATATATATGTATATATAGACATATTTAAGTATTGATAATTAGTATAAGAACTTACTATAAGATCTATAACATCTATATCATTTTGATCACGAGTCATCATCCACAATGACATTTTATTAATTGATGCACCTTGCTCCCGTAACTATTTATCAATAAGATATAACTAATGAAAACACAACCATAGTAAATAATAAATATAAAAAATAAATTATAAATACAATATGTCAAATATAGTACATATGATGAGTCCCAATCCTATGAGGTGGTCCTTGTAATGGCGATTCTTGGAATGACACAATGCCACCATGCACATTCAATTAATTCAAATTTAAAGCATATAAAATAATAAAAATTATTTGAAATATGTAAAGAAAAATAAATAGGATCACCATAATAGACACAATGGTCACATATGAAACCAATTCATGCCACTGGTATAGGATAATACCTCTCATGACTTTGTCCATAACTTCTGGGGCACCCACATTTGGTACTCAGTGCTCCCTCTTCACTCTAAATATATAATTTTTACACATTTTATGAAATTTTTCCACACACACTGGCCAAAACTCATTAGGGGGAACATTATCATATTATTATATTTTATAATTTTTTTTATCAAAAATGTAAGTTCTTTTTAAACATATCTCATAAACTAAAATGATCTACTAACCTGAACTTGCCTCTATAGCCGATCAAATGTATCATGAGGGAATGAAGCCTAATAATGTGTAGTAAATAATTTTTTTTGAATCATAGAATATATGACCTAAATAGTGAATACATGTAGAGAAAACCTATAAGATCATGGATCTTTAATATTAGTTATATATTATTTAACCCTTGTTGAATTTTTATTTTTGGTTTAGACCTAGTAACTGAGCTATTAAGCCAGTTAGTTTTTTTGGTAGATGGTAAAAGGAGACTGTAGGATGGAATCATAACCAATTAATTATGTGAATTGGTCTAGCCAAACCCCATGAATTTATCATAAGACATCAATTCAATACATGCAGTGAAACTTATTCACGACATGAACTGGTTTCTCCTAAAAAAATGAAGCCTGAGGAATTCTTGACATGAATTCCATTCATGTTGTGAATGTGAAGTGGACAATTTTTTTAAAAAGTGGAAGAACAATTTTTTATTAAAACCCTCATTCCTTCCATGTGTAGCAATCCTCTTCTTCTAGTAGAGCTCTCCTATGGCCTAAATCTAGGATTTAAAGTATATCTCTCATCCAGGATCTAATTGGACCAATGTTATTCTCGTTGGATCAACATCAGTAAGAGATTCAATCCACTACCTTATTTTCTTGGTTTATATCACCATATTTTGTGCTATTATGGTGTGGTCTATTAGGCCATATTTTCAGGTAATTTGTCTATTTCTCCATTTTCTCTCATTCTTTTCCAAATCAGAAGTCAATACTAGACGAGTACTCCTATACTACCAGAAATTAAGGTGTTCTATGACTTTTCCCTCAAGTATTATAGATTTATAATTGTTGTCTTTGTTTTGTGTGTTGGGTTCACATGCTCTTTGACCCTAAAATCAATTTTCCTTAAATTAGTTGTTTAATTATGGATATAAAATCCCTATTATATCCCATTTTTTATGGTTGGAGTCCAAGGAACTCAACATGAACCACCCCTTAGGTGTGCCATACTTATTCTAATGAGACCCTCTTTATGTTAATAACCGAAACTCCCATTGGTGTGTTGGTTTGACTTCCTAAAGTGATTTAATTAATTAAAGTGGTTGAATTAACCCTTGTAAAAGGGAAATAATGTATAGCTTGGATCTTATTTAATTGAAATCAAATGATTAATGGTATGAAACCTTAAACATCCTTTGTCATTGTTTAATGAAAAGGTACAGAATTGAATTATATATATATAAAGTAAATGAATTAGCATAATTATCACATGTCCTTAAATATTTCATTACGCTTAAGGTGACTATGACTAATAAGGAACTTTTTCTTATTATAGGAGTGGCGTGACTTGATCCATCCTTGGATTATTGATGGAATGCCTTGAGCACTTAGAGGACACCACCCCGATTCATTGGGCTAGTTTCCAAGGTAGATACCCACCTTGAAATTTGGTCAATGTATTATTTTACATGAATGACTCGACAAAGTACGATGATTAACTTGTCTCTTTTTTTAGATATTATAATTCCTTGGATACACTCCTTAGATTCAGCTGATTTCATAGGATAGAAGGCACTTTATATTCTTCCCTTAGGCCCCAATCATGCTTATCCTGGGATTTATTGTTGACATGCTCCACAGATTTAGTAAGATATTATTCCAATGTAATACCTCAGGTGCACCCCTGGGATTACTCTTACACCCCTTATCTAAGATTCATGGTTTATATACCATGATATGGATTAAAATACTAAGGTCAAAGATGTCTTGTTTTTTCATGGATCCTGTATTACTATCATCATTGCTTGGAAACAATGATTACATCCTAGGTCCCACTTTAGACATGTTTCTTATAATTTCATAATTTGGTTATACTGTTGGACCCTAACCCTTTTTCAGGTAATTTATTCATATTTTTCTAGTATGATCCAAAGTAGTTATGGTCATCTAGGCATCCCCTAAGGAGTCTGAGACTGACATGATTATTATTTCACACATGTTATTTCATTGCATATCTTTATATCTACACATTTCTACCTTTATATTTACAGATTAGATTTGTATAGAAGCCATTGGTGGTGGCATACTGAGTATACCTAACATCCTTTTTGGGATACTGTTTGGTACATAGAAAGACAACATGGATGTAGGAAGAGACAAGGAATCACCCAGTATTGGATGCCTGATTGGATGTAGCATTGGAGCTTGGGAGTGAGAAACCGAGCCTTGGATCATGATGCTATTGGATATCTTTTGTGCTCTTCTATTATTTTTTATAAATGTTTGTACATGTTCCTACATCTTGTCTGACTTTATAAAATCCTAATAATTTTGTATATGGTGACACTTTTGGATTGATATATTATTACTGTCTGGTTTATTTACTTCCATTGTCCTGTATTTCATTATTATGATATCAATATTTATCCATTTATTATACCACTATGCTACTATCATTATTAGGGTATAGTATCTCAATTGTACCTCCTTGGAACCTCACTACTAGTTGTAAACCTCTAGTGTTTGAGGAGGCATTCTTGAGGCCCTATGACCAACCAAGTTCAATTACTTTTGAGTGAACCAGGTCTGGGATGTTACAAATTGGTATTGGATGTTTTCTTTTCCTTTTTTATTACTTATTGTGTTACTAGATAAGAGATTATGATGTTTTGGAATTTGGTAATGAGCTTATTCTTGGGATTAACTAACTAATGTATGGGGTGAAATCCAAATTTCTGAGGATGGGATTTGATGCTATGGATTATTCCTATTAAACCTGTACTAATTTCACCATTGGGTGATTCACATGGATTATGGATTTTTTATTATTGTTGAATCTATTTTTAGACTTTTCCTAGTATTGAAAGGAGTTAGTGGCTCATGCATCATTATAGGGACATCAGAGATTCACATTTCATGCATTATTACATTCCACATTTACTTACTTCATGCATTATTTTTGTGTATTCCTTATTCCTTGATAGTTATATTTTAAATTTTGTAAACATTTCTTCCAGTGACAAATAATTGGAATAATTAAAGTGTTTGCATCAACCTAAATGGTGTTATCCTATATAGTGTGATTATGGACCCTTAATTAACCAATTATATTGAGTTTGATCCATGAACCATTGGTTACATGGCCTGAAATTTTAGTTGGTTTCAATTATATGTATTCTAATTTAAATTTAAAGAGTGGGTGTTCCTATTTAAGTTGAGGATGGTGATCCATCTAATTGAACCATCTTAAAAGTCTGTTTTTAGTTACATGCAGTACCATTTTCAATTCATAAAGTGAAGTACTTTATAACTTGGGAATGAAAAATTCATCTAATTGGACCTTGTTATATATATATATATACACATAAAGATATATGTAATGATATATATAAGGAATATTGAGTCCTAAGTTTAAATGGAAATGGTTTCCATTAAATAGTGATACCAATTGAAAATTAAAGTGTCACGACCCGACCCCCAGGGCCCATGCCGTGACTACCCCAAGCCCACCTTCCATAAGCCAAGGGTTGGCGACTAGCACCAAAGGTGTAAAATCCCTAAAAACTGGGAAGGCATTGCCTTTATAAACTGAAAACACACACAACAGAGTACGAGCTGGAAGTAAACACTAAGTAAAACTGTATAAAAAAGAAGTGCTGGAAAGTAAAAGGGGTCGGAAATACAAGGACAACTATAAAGTACAAGTACAACTAAAAAGGGACAAAACAACTGAAAGGTGGAAGCAGCTCTTGGATCGTCCACCATGGATCCTACCTGAAGGGTAGGTAAAAACAACCTCCTCATCACTCCATGTTTGTCAGACTCCTCCATGTACCGTCTCATCTTAAGGTCCACCTCCAGGTACCGTCTAGTCCAGGCGCTCTCAGCCTCCGTCAGTGCTGTTTGTCGTCTGCATCCAACACAACGAGGTGCGGGCATAGCCCGTGCAGGGGTGAATATAACGATACTCAGTTGGGACCCCGAGACCCTTCAAGGTCTCACAAAATCCAACAAGGATAAACCATAGAGTATGAAATCAATGGATAATCATTACTTAGGTATATGATCATACATATACCTATGTTAACAAGTAACCCATCTCAATCATGAGGAAAACAAAGAATTCACTGAATCAGCTCACATAGGTAAACAAATTTTGTAGAGTGATAGAGATGATCAGATGTAGTCACTGATTCATCTAAGCTATCAGACCCACATAGGATCCAGGACCAGCAGTTGGAACTGTCAGACCCACACAAGATCCAGGAACATTAGTTGGATCTTTCGAACCCACACAGGATCCAGGACCAGCTATGCTGTCAGACCCACACACGATCCAGGACCAGCTATTCTGTCAGACCCACATAGGATCCAGGAACAGAAGTCAGAACTGTCGGACTCACACAGGATCCAGGAACAGTCATCAGGGTGTAGCCAACCACAAAGTTTTCACAAAGTACACTTGATTTTGGGAGGGTCCGATCCTCAAGACAAGTGTTGACACGTCAACTACCACCAAGTCCCATGAATAAGTATCTCAAAGGTCTGTCTCGTCATAGGGGTCTCAACTCAATAGACGACGCGCCAATTGAACGCCCGGTCTGTGAGTTATTATATTTTTAGTCCTGGGGGCCCGATTGGATTCATGTATGATCCAATCTGATCGTATCTCAAAATTACCCCAAACTCTAGTGGGGTAAACTCAAAGGGACCATCACTCTCCAAGAATACCAGCGCCGCTGACGGTTCGTCAAACGGTTGTTCGGTGCCAAAGTTATGGCCCGAGATGGTATGGGGTCAATAGTGGGCCCGGGTCCGGTTCGACCTGGTCAGACTGACTCGGCCCAACCCAGTCTGGGCCAACCTGGTCTGGGTCGACCTGGTCAGCACGCTAAGTTTGGCCAGGTCCACTAGGCCCGACCCAGCGAACTATGAGGGCAGTTCGGTCCGAAGGTCACCATGTAGGTGACTCGGCCCAAAGTCCAGGGCCGGTTCAGCTAGCGCCGTGAGGGGCACAGCTCGGGTGACTCATCCTGGGAGGTTGGGCCCGTCAGGAGGCCAGCAGGCCGGCCGCGCGAGCACTAGGGAGGGTGCGGAAGGGGTTGGGCAGGCCACAGGTGTGCCAGGCAGGGCGCGACAGTGCGCCAGGAAGCCGCGGGGGTGTCGGCAGGGCGCTGGGCAGGCCGCGGAAAGGGCAAGGTAGGCTGGCCGTGCGTCGGGAAGGGCGTCGGGAGGTTGCGGGTAGGCGGGCCATGTGCCGGGCAGGGTGCCGGGAGGCCGCGGGCAGGCGGGCCGCACGCCGGGCAGGGCACCAGGAGGCCGCGGGCAGGCGGGCCGTGTGCTGGGCAGAGCGCTGGGAGGTCGCGGGAGGTGGGCCGGTCACCGCTCGGGCCGGCGGTGTTCGGACGGAAGCATCAGTGCACTGCGGGGGTCACACGATTCGCAGAGGCCGCGGGTAGCGCGGCCTTTGTCGTTGCCTCCTCTGTCATCGTCGCCTCATCGCCATGCCATAGAAGACCAAGAAAGAAAAATCGACGGAGGGTGTCGGGCCATGTTAGGTTGGCCCACACCCTCTGTGTTTATGGAGGTATCAATTGTCTCATCAATAATAGCAGATGATCAATAACATGTCCACAAAAATCCCTTTCTATCCAATGAAGAAGATAAGAAGAAGGGTATAACATCATCAAGCAATAAACCCCCTAATTTTGATTCTCCAGTCATTGTTCGTCGCATCCACCGCACGTCTCAAATCCAGAGCTGCGTCAGCTCATTAATGATGCTCCACATCGGTAGGATTTGAGAAAGGAAGTTGAAAAAGAAAACATCACCAGCGTTCTTCGCGTTCTTTGTGGAGGAAGCATTCTTTGTTGGAGAGGCTTTCTCCCAGAGCTCCTCCTAATTCTCTAAAGCCAAGCCTTTCCCCAATTCCCCCACCAGGGAAAAGAAATATCCAATAACAAAACAATTGGCATGATTTAATTTTATGTTGACACATAAAATTAATTGACGAAAATTAATTTTATGTTGACACATAAAATTAATTGATAGTTTTAATTTTATGTTGACACATAAAATTAAATTGGAAGCAATTAATTTTACATCAACACATAAAATTAATTGAGAGGTTTGAGAGATTTCCTCTCCCTCCCCATTAATTGGGGTGGGGGGTTAAGTATCGTGTGGTCCCCACGTCATGACCTCTCACAAGAGGTTATGCTTGAGTGGGAC
Organism: Viscum album; assembly: GCA_963277665.1. NCBI lineage: Eukaryota > Viridiplantae > Streptophyta > Magnoliopsida > Santalales > Viscaceae > Viscum > Viscum album. The sequence continues at coordinate 1,793,342,481 of OY728146.1, forward strand.
CCACCACCATAACCTCTCATGGGAGGTTAGGGTGTGGTTGTCCCACCTCCAACTCCCAAGTGGAGGTTCTAACCAACAATCACTCACATGAAAGCTTAAAATAAAATAAAGTGTTGTACACTTTATTTTATTTATTATTTTATAAAAATCCAAAAACTAACTTTTATTCTTGACCAACCGCCATCGAGGTGAAAGTATTCTTAAGAGAATACCTGTGCTGCGAGTTCAATGGTGCCCTCTAATTTTAGTTCCGATCACTGGTTCAAAAGTTTTAAAATCCCGCTCATATGTTTACTGAACATAACCAAACAAAACTTCAGAAATTGATTCCGGGCACACCGGGCCTCGAAATCAAGAGCCATAAATTTTCACGGACTTGTAAAATTCCCATGTATTTTAAAAAAATTCCCACAGGATTTTCGGGTCTTTACATTCTCCCCACCTCAGGGATTTATATTCCCATAAGCTATAACTCAAACTAAGGGAACAAATGGGGGTACTGAGCACACATCTGAGCCTCCCTCTCCCATGTGTTCTCCTGGATGTTCCCGTGCTGCCAGCGAACACGCACCAGAGGTATCGACCATCCACGTAGGAACCTATCCTGTTGATCCTCAATCTCCACTGGAACCTCCGTAAAATTCACCCCATCATCGACATCCAGCTTCCCATGGTTGATGATGTGTGAAGGGTCATGCACGTATCTCCTCAGCTGGGATACGTGGAAGACGTCGTGCACTCGGTGCAACTGAGGTGAAAGATCCAGGCGGTAAGCCACCTCGCCAACTATGCTGAGGACCTGGAAAGGTCTGATGAATCTCGAAGATAATGTGCCACCTCGGCCAAATCTCTATAGACCTCATCAAGGTGACACCCATAGAAATACGTGGTCACCATCCTCAAACTTCAGAGGTCTTCATCTCCTATCAGCATATGACCTCTACCTACTCAGTGCAGTCTTTATCCTCTCCTGGATGATCTACACCTTCTCGGTGGTAGCTCATACCATCTTTGGTCCCACTAGTGTTGACTCCCCAGGGTCTGTCCAGCATAGTGGCGATCTGCAAGGTCGACCATACAAGGCCTCAAAAGGTGCCATCCCAATGGTGGAGTGATAACTGTTGTTGTAGGAAAACTCTACCAAAGGTAAGTGATCCTCCCAGCTGCGACCGAAGTCGAGGACACAAGCACGCAACATGTCCTCAAGGGTCTGAATGGTCCTCTCATCCTGGCCATCCGTCTGTGGATAGAAGGCGGTGCTCAGAAGAAGCTATGTTCCGAAAGCTTCCTGCAACCCCTTCCATAGCTGGGAAGTAAAGCATGCATCACGATCAGAGACAATAGAAGAAGGTACTCCATGTAGCCTCACAATATCTTGCACGTAGAGGTGTCTCAAGCTCTCTACTGAACCCTACTCTCTGATCGGTAGGAAGTGGGCTGACTTGGTGAGTCGGTCAATGATCACCCAAATCGAGCCATGTCCCCTGGATGTACATGGAATACCCATAACGAAGTCTATGGATATCCCATCCCAATTCCACTCTAGGAACTCTAAATGATGAACCAAGCCTACTGGTACCTGATGTTCTGCCTTTACTTGCTGGCAAGTGAGGCATCGAGAGACAAACTCTGCTACCGCCTTATTCATACCTGGCCACTAGTGCTGTCATCGAAGGTCATGGTACATCTTCGCCAATCCTGGATGTACCACTAGAGGGGATGTGTGGAAATCCCTAAACACTTCCTCCTGAAGTGAAACTGGCACCATAGTACGTCCTATGAAGATAATGACATGCTCCCCACCTTTAGAAAATCCATCAGGTGCCTGCCCTATGGATATCTGAGCACGTCTTGTCTCGCAGTCAGCGTCCCCATGCTGTGCTTCCCTAACTCACTGAAGGAGTGGGGGAGTGACCGTAAGAGACTATAGAAAGGCTACACTATCTCTATCCACAAAGGATATCTGCAAAGCGACCAACTGCTCTGTCACCTCACCTAGAAGATGTATACCAGATCTCTTATTGAGTGCATATTCTACAACGTTACCCTTCCCAAAAGTATAGACTATCTCGAAGTCATTGTCCTGGAGGAACTCAGGACATCACCACTATCTCAGGTCCAGTTCCTTCTGAGAGAAGATATACCTGAGACTCTTGTGATCAGAGTACACGGTAAAATGTTCACCCATCAGATAGTGTCACCACATATTCAAGGAAAAGACCACTACTGCTAACTCCAGGTCATGGGTAGAATAGTTCTGATCATGTTGTATTAGCTGCTGATAACCATACATGATCACTTCTCACTCCTGAATTAGGACACACCCATGTCTGGTCCCTGATGTGTCACATTAGACTACATACCATATGCCTTCCTCTAGAAGCCTTAAGATGGGGGAACTAGTTAGCCTCTGCCTCAGCTTCTGAAAGCTCTACTGGCATCTCTCCGACCATAAAAAGGGTTGCCCCTTCTTCGTCAAGGCTGATAGAGGTGCTGCAGCTCTGTAGAAGTATGGTACGAACCTCCAGTAATATCCATCCAAACCTAGGAAACTCCGTACCTCTGTCACACTCCTGGGTGGCTCCCAAGTAAGTACCACCTCAATCTTTTCTAGATCCACTGCAACTCCAGCATTCGAGATAACATGCTCTAATAAATGAACCTCTAAGATCTAGAACTAGCACTTCAAGAGATTACCATAAAGCTGGTGCTCTCGGAGTGTGTCCAGTACTACCCACAAATGGTAGGCGTTCTCCTCCTTAGTAGTCGAGTAGATCAAAATGTAATTGATGAAGACTACGACAAAGCGATCACGGTATGGCTGGAAGATCCTATTTATGAGTCCCATTAATACTATTAGAGCATTGGTTACACCAAATGGTATAACCAAGAACTCGTAGTGGCCATACCGATAGCTGAAGGCTGTCTTCTGCACATCTTTGTCTCGAACTCTGAGCTGGTGATAACCTGATCTGAGGTCTATCTTCGAGAACCACCGTTCTCCCTTTAGCTGATCAAAGTGGTCGTAAATCCTTGGGAGTGGGTACTTGTTCTTCATGGCCACCTGGTTCAGGAGACGGTAGTCGACACAGAGTCTCAAGCTCCCATCCGCCTTCTTGGCGAACAAAATCAGGGCTGCCGATGGAGAAACACTAGGCTGGATTAATCCCTTCCCCTACAAGTCCTCTAGCTGTACCCTCAGCTCGTGAATCTCAGCATGAGACATCCAATATGATGGAGTAGATATCAGTGCCGTCCCAAGGTACAGGTCAATGTAGAAGTCCACCTCTCTGCGAGGAGGTAGTCCTAGAACATCGTTAGGGAAAACATCCACGTACTAGTCCACCACTGTAGGATTGGTTGGACTGTCCACATCAACTACTCCGAAGGTAAGGCAGGCCAACTGATGAGTGATTGGCTGCACCCTCCTCCGAGTAAGTCCGTACTGCACTTCAAAGGATCCCTTCTTGCTGGTAAAGGTGAATCTGGTCCCATCTGTGTGGATACACCCACTTTGCACCTAATATAGACAATCTGAGCATGGAATGTAGATAACCAGTCCATACCCAAGATGACGTCGTAAGGCCTCGACGCCGCTACGAGGAGATCCCAGCCGAATCTCTCACCTCCTAGTGTAAGCTCACACTACCGAAACCAGTGCGTAATCGTCAAGTCTGCTCCCGTAGGAGTCTCTAGCCGTAATGATCGAGCCAATGGCTCTGCCAGAATCTCCGAGCTTTGAACGAGGGCAGTGGAAATGAAAGAGTGACTGACACCTATGTCTATAAGAACTGCAGCTAAGATAGATTAGACACAGATCATACCTCAAATCATCTAAGAAGAGCCATGGTCGTATGGCTCAGCTACTTGAAGCTGAGCTCTCCCATGTCCACCTGCTCCCTGCGGTCGGGGTGGACCTCCTGGTGGTGGTAGGGGTAACACCTCGAAACATCTCCCTCTGCCAGCTACTCGACCAGCTCCACTGCCACGTCCAACTGCTCCCTGTGGACCACCTCGATCAAAACTTTGTCTTTGCCTTGATGGTCCTTCGACCGTCTTCTGATTATCCATATGGCAGTTTGGACAGTCACAAGCCATGTGACCCTCCCTGCTGCATGAGAAACACTGGTTGTTACTCACACAACTGGCTTTATATCGTGTGCCCCACAAGACCAAACCCGTGTCTTGAGGTCATCCACCGGATGGTCTGGTCTACTTGGACCTCTGCGACATCTGTCTGCTGCCTGCTGCAAAAGACTCCGCTATGTGATTCCTGGTGGTGGGTCTCGCTACTGGTGACTGATTAGTAAGGAAACACTCCACTAAGAGGGCTCGCTCCAACATCCCTGCCTGTGTCAGGATGCTGAGGGAGATCATCGAAGCTATGATCTTTTTCCTGAGCCCCTACTCGAAGGTTTGGGCCCTGAAGAAAGGGTCCTGCAGTACATCTGTGGAGTAACACGAGATGTCGGTGAACCTCACTGAGTACTGTGCCACCTTCATGGTACCCTGCTATAGATGCAGTAGCTCCTGGATCCGCACCACATGTAGGGTGGCTGGGAAAAACTCTGCCCAAAATAGGCTCTCGAAGTTAGCCCATAGTAGTGTCACCTCGTCATGCACCTGAAGCATAAGGCTCTACCATTTTCTTGTTGCTGCCTGAAGGAGACTCGCGGAAATGATCATCATGAAGTCTATTGGTGTCCCTACTAGCCTGAAGAATCTCACCACAACCTCCAGCCAATCCTCAACTACCAGTGGGTCCATCTCAACCCTAAACCTGGGAGGCCTCTGGCACTAGAACTCATGCAGCGCTCTCAAGCAGCGTGCATCATCTACTTCTGGGGCAGGTGGTATCGGTGGCCCAATGGGTAGTGGTACCCCTGGAGCCTCCGTTATAATGGGGCCCTAAACTAAGGACTCGTCGCTCAGTGGGCTGTCATCTTTTACAACTCTTAGAACCCTGGATGATTGTCTGCGTGGAGGCATCCTGAAAAGAAATAGGTGCACCACAATCAATAAGTTATACCTAGTGAGCTGACTCAAGATATCATAAGAAAAATCTTGAAAACACACACACAATCAGTTTTTTCATGCATTGAGTCAGAAATCAGAATTTAGGATCCTGGTGTATGGATTCGTCAGCCGCCACACCAACACTGGACTCCCTGAACTGAAAAACACACTCAGTACCCTTAACACTATTTCTTCATATAAAGAAAGATCAGAGTCCTAAGTTCTTTAGTATAACTGACTCCTATGATACTAATTTGTCATGAACCGACCCCGGGGCCCATGCCGTGACTACCCCAAGCCCACCTTCCATAGGCCAGTGGCTGACGATTAGCACCAAAGGCGTAAAATCCCTAAAAACTAGAAATCCATTTCCTTTATAAACTAAAAAAAACACAACAAAGTACGATTTGGAAGTAAACACTAAGTAAAACTGTATACAAAAGAAGTGTTGGAAAGTAAAATGGGCCATAAATACAATCCCAATTGTAAATTACAAGTAAAACTAAAAAGGGACAAAACAATTGGAAGGTGGAAGCAGCTCCTGGATCCTCCCCCACGGATCCTACCTGAAGGGTAGGTGCAGACAACATCCTCATCACTCCACATCCATCAGACTCCTCCGTGTACCATCTCGTTGTAAGGTCCACCTCTAGGTACCATCCAGTCCTGGCGCTCTCAGCCTCCGTCGGCGCTGTCTGTCGTCTACAACCAACACAACGAGGTGTGGGCATAACTCATGAAGGGGTGAGTATAATGATACTCAGTAGGGACCCCTAGACCCTCAAGGTCACACAAAATTTAACAAGGTTTAACCATAGAGTATGAAATCAATGGATAGTCATTACTTAGGTATATGCCTATAGATATACCTAAGTTAACAAGTAACCCATCTCAATCATGAGGAAAACACAGAAGTCACTAACTTAGCTCACACAGGTAAACAACTTTTGTAGAGTGATAGAGATGATCAAATATAGTCACTGATTCATCTAAGCTGTCGGACCCGCACAAGATCCCGGGCCAACAGTTGGAATTGTCAGACCCACACATGATCCAAGAACAGTAGTCGAAGCTGTCAGACCCACACAGGATCTAGGACCAGCTAAGCTGTCGAAACCACCTAGGATACAGGACCAGCTATTTTGTTGGACCCACACAGGATCTAGGAACAGAAGTTAGAACTGTCGGACCCACACAAGATCCAGGAACAGTCGTCAGGGCACAACCAGCCGTAGGGTTTTCACAAAGTACGCTTGATTCCGGGAGGGTCCGCTCCTCAAGCCAAGTGTTGACACGTCAAATACCACCAAGTCCCATGAAGAAGTTTTTCGAAGGTTCGTCTCGTCATAGGGGTCTCAACGCAATAGACGACGCGTGAATTGGACGCCCGGTCTGTGAGTTATTAGCTTTTTAGTCCCATGGGCCTAGTTGGATTTGTGTACGATCCAACCTAACCGTATCTCAAAATTATCCCGAACTTTAGTGGGGTAAACTCAAAGGGACTGTCGTGCTCCAAGAATACCATCACCGCTGATAGTTCATCAAACAGTCATCCGGTGCCAAAGTTATGGCCCAAGAAGGTATGAGGTTAGTAGTGGGCCCGGGTCCATTCCGACCTAGTCAGACCAACTTGTCCCAACCCAGTCTGGGCCAACCGAGTCTGGGTCAACCCAGTCAGACCCGCTGGGTCTGACCCAGCCTGTTGGGTGGGTTAGCCCGCTATATTTGGCCCGGTCCGCTGGGCCCGACCCAGCGGACTGCGAGGGTGGTTCGGCTCGGAGGTCACCACATATGTGACTCGGCCCAAAGGCTGGGGCCGGTTCGGCCAACGCTGTGAGGGGAACGGCTCAGGTGACTCGGCCTGGGAGGTCGGGCCGGTTAGAAGGCGAGCGAGCAGGCCGCGCAGAGTGCGGGCAGGCCGCGTGCAGGGCGTACGGGGCGCGGGCAGGCCGGCTGGATGCTGGGTAGGCCGCGGGTGAGCCGAGTAGGGTGTGACAGGGGTCAGGAAGGCCACAGGTGTGCTAGAAAGGGCGCTAAAGGGCACCGGGCAGGGCGCAGCAGGGGACGGGCAGGCAGGCTGCTTGCTGGGCAGGGCGCTGAAAGGTCGCGGGTAGGCGGGCCGCACACCGGGCAGGGTGCCGGGAGGCCGCGGGCAGGAGGGCCACGCACCGGGCAGGGCACCAGGAGGCTGTGGGAAGGCGGTCCGTGCACCGGGAGGCCGTGGGTAGGCGGTTTGGAAGCCGCTCGGGCCAGTAGTGTTCAGCCGAAAGCATCAGTGCGCCGCGGGGGCGGCCCGATTTGCAGAGGCCGCAGGTAGCGCGACCTTTGTCGTTGCCACATTTGTCGTCCAAGCCTCATCGCCATTCTGTAGAACACCAAGAAAGAAAAATTGACAGAGGGTGTCGATCCATGATAGGTTGGCCCACACCCTCCATGTTTAGGGAGGTATCAATTGTTTAATCAAGAATAGCAGATGATCAACAACACGTCCGCTACAATATCCTTTTATCCAATGAAGAAGATAAGAAAAAGGGTATAAAATCATCAAGCAATAAACCCCCTACCTTTGATTCACCGGTCGTTGTTCGTCGCATCCGCCGGACGTCTCAAATCCTGAGCTGCGTCGGCTCGTTGACGGTGCTCCACATCGGTAGGATTTGAGGAAGTCGAAGAAGAAAACGCCACCGACGTTCTTTGTGGAGGAAGAATTATTAATTGGAGAGGCTTTCTCCTAGAGCTCATCCCAATTCTCTAAAGCCAAGCCTTTCCCCAATTCCACCTCCAGGGAAAAGAAATAGCCAATAACAAAACAACTGGCATGATTTAATTTTATGTTCACACATAAATTGAATTGACAACAATTAATTTTATGTTGACACATAAAATTAATTGATAGTTTTAATTTTATGTTGTCACATAAAATTAAATTGGAATGAATTAATTTTACTTCGACACATAAAATTAATTGAGGATGTTGAGAGGTTTTCTCTCCCTCCCCATTAATTGGGGGGGGGGGGGGGTTAAGTCTCGTGTGGTCCCCATGTCACAACCTCTCTCAGGAGGATATGATCGGGTGGTCCCCACCACCATAACCTCTCATGGGAGGTTATGATGTGGCGGTCTCAACTCCAACTCCCAAGTGGATGTTCTAACCAATAATCACTCACATGGAAGCTTAAAATAAAATAAAGTTATGTACACTTTATTTTATTATTTTTTTATAAAAATACAAAAACTAACTTTTATTCTTGACCAACTTCCATCGAGGTGAAAGTATTCTTAAGCGAATACCAACGCTGCGAGTTCAATGGTGCCCTCAGATTTCAGTTCCAAGCACCAGTTCAAAAGTTATAAAACCCCGCTTGTACATTTTCTGAACATACCCGAACAAAACTTCAGAAATTGATTCCAAGCACACCGGGCCTCGGAATCAAGTGCCGTAAATTTTCACAGACACGTAAAATTCCCATGTATTTAAAAAAAAATTCGACAAGATTTTTGGGTCTTTACATAAGGCATGTTTCATCTATAACTTGAAATTAACACACTATATTCTAGAACCTTGAAATAAAATAGAGAACTTGACCCAAACCCAACCTTAGTAGTGGGAAGTATAAAGTATCCCTAGTGTTTCATATTGATATTATATGATGCCTAGGCATGGCTTTAGAAGCAGGTATAGTGGTTTGGATCTTATATTGAAAGGATTTTACCTATCCTATTCTTATAGTAGTGATGTTATCATGTTAGATATTATATGAGATATGAGTTTTTATTTTCTAAGCTATGGCACCATGATGTCCTCAAGTTGAGCACTAGGAAGGTGGTGAAAACTATGTTCTTGAGGTGGTGGGACCTATCCCTTCAGTAGTTCCACCTATGGAACCTTCGGTTATACGTGAAATGGGAACTAAAATTAAGTTTTGAGATGGTTTTATATAGTTTATGCAGAATTTTAAGGGAGTTTCATGGCTTCCCCTTCTATGGAAGAGTTGATGTGAGAGTTTTAATAACAGAATATAGCCATGTTTTTTGGGGGATGACTGCACACAAGCTATTGATACATGGATCAATTCTATGCTATATATCTTTGAGTTCCTAGTGACATATCCAGATATGTGGTTCAAGATCACCACTTATATTATTTTTGGTTCTTCCAAGTGTTGGTGGGATGTTATTACTCAGGCAGACCAACATTGAGATATGGTCTGGAGGGATTTTATGGATTCCTTCTATAACTATTTTTTTTATAGAAACATTGTGAGATGATAGATCTAGGGTGTTCTTGAATATTGATCAAGGATACATATCATTTATGGATTACTCAGCTCTAATTGCTAAGATTCAATATTTTTTACCTTCCTTTACTGTTGATAAGCTTTAGAGAGAGATATTATTTGAGGATGGTCTTAGGTACACAATCCAGTCATAGGTAAATGTTTTAATCCTGATTACTGTCATAGTAATTGTAAATAAGTCCAGTATTATTGAGCTTAATTTGAGTGAATATGAAATTACATGGCACAATCATTCAGTATCGAGATAGGGTAGCATTTCATCAAGTAGCAAGAAGAATTGTCTAGAGAGTTCTCATTAGATAAGTGGGAACCTGATTATCCACACTGGTATTTCTATTATATTTCATCAGCATGGGAGATATTATCACATAAATCTTTAGTGTGACCAAGACCCTGTTGAAAGCCGATATTGTGGTAGAATGGGGAATCTTTTGAGGTTTTTTCTTACCTTTTAATCTATTCTTAGAGGGAGAGGATCTGAACTATATCTTCCTTCCAGAGTACGATTTTTAGCTCCATGTATGTATTAAATATGGACTACCACTGGCCAAACAGGTCAAGGAGGTGGATGTGTTCAAGGAGTCCAAACTCAAGATATGCAGTTCCAACAGAGTTGACCCACTCCATTTGGTCATGTTGTAGTTCATTACTATAGATCAAGCCATATGTATGCAGTGGAACCTTTACCCAAGGAGTAGGGTGTTGGGCCATCTATAGTATAAGGCATGACTTTGGTAGTCTCTACTTTAGTATCTTCTCTTTTTGATACAATCACTCAAAATTATTTTATTTATGTTGTTATTGTGGAAATACCTGGGATTGAGGTTCAATATTTAAATGATGTGAAGAAACTTGATAATCCATTGGGAATTCGATCAGAGAGTGTGAACCAGTGCAAGGAATTCCCCCTTGAGGTAGGTAGTTGTCATTTCTTATGGGACTGTTTCATCCTTGAGATGATGGGATTTGATGTCATTCTCAAGATGGACTAGTTAATCCCTTATCACACTTATGTAGAATTCTATTACCATAGGGTATCATTTGTTGGAGTTGGTGGTCTAGAACCAACTACTTTTTACTTTATTTATTAAATAAAAGCCTGATCACATCTTGATTGTTCTTCTACGTGACATGTCATGTGATAATGTCCTAAGGACAGCTGTTGCATTAAAGGGTCATAGCGGATCCCTGCTATGATGAGAACCCGAAAGTGCCATAACACTGTTCTTGAATGTTTGTTCTATGGCCGGATGATATAATTTGAGGGACACAAATAATACATGTCATTAGGGGTGAGGACTCATAAAAATTTGGGGCACTTTCCCATGGTGTGCGCCCTTGGTAATATCCAGGAGGATATTATGAGAACGAGACCCGCCAGTAGGAAATCCACATTTCATAGTGTCATTGGATATTACTATCCGCGGACGTGTGTATTGGTCCTTAGACTTTAAGATTATTATTAATGGGTATTACAACTCGCGCACTTAGATGTATTGATGAAAACTGTGATGACACACTATTCGCAGCGAGGTAGGATACGTTGGGTGCGTCACGAGTAATACCGAATTAATAGATAATGTGAGAAAGGATTTGTCCCTTACATTCCATAACAGAAGTAGATATCTCAGGCCCTTTGATGGAATTGATATAGCCTAAATAAATCCATGGCCATGGTAAGGTATGGGCAAGTTCAATTCAGGGAATTCAAAGAAAGAATAATCAAGCACATGGGTTGATGGCACTAGAATGCAACCCGCTTGATTGGAGATATCGAGACAAAGGGATTATATTACACGGTAAGCATTTGTAGGAGGTGACACATCATTGCGGCGTTAAATTCTTTCTCTATGGGTGCCTTGGCGTGTTGCTAGACGCTAACCTTGGACTTTAGGCAGGCTCAGCCTAATGCCATTGAGAAAGAGGCCTAGAGGGTCACACACTAAGTGTGTCCATGTATCTCAGTTAAATATTAATTTAACAAGTTAAATAAATATTATTCCCGACTGTGGTTTAATAATTATTTAAGGATGTATGATCACATTTATTTTGACACTAGTTATTCAAGAGAATATATTGTGGACGAAATAATATATTTATTAGCGAGTAATGCAGTTACATTTATTTAAGAAATAAAATGTCATTACTCAAGGTCTAATAAATGTGGTGGAGAAAAATGGAAAATAAAAGTACACGCTGTGTATATTAAATATACACGACGTGTAGTTTTATGGAAAAACGAGTACACACCGTGTATTAAATATTACAAGCTGTGTAGTTTTTCCAGTTGGGATTTTGAGGATTTAATATTGTTTTAATAAATGATATTTATTATAATCAGCGTGGACACATGTCAAGGAATTAATAATTCAACATGGGGTTTTCAATAAGAGTTAATGAAATAAATAAAACGCGTAACGCGTTTATTTATTATCATAAATCTATTAACCTCAATCCAGATTATAAATATCCTTGCAACCCCAACATTTTAAAGAGCCGTTGTTGTGCACAACGGATTTGGAAATACTCTCAAGCCAAGAGATAATTCCATTTCCACCAAGAACGCCCTCAAGTTACGAGAGAAAGATCCTCCACTGGATCAAGGCGGTCGAAGGCGGACATCGCAAGAGAAGGTTCTTCCGCGCTAACACCCGGAGATCCCTTTGGCGATGTCCGGAGATATGTGACACACATGTAGATCACTGCTAGAGGAATCCTACACTTGGATTCTACAACGCAACAACGGATCACCGAATCGTGACACGACAGATCAACGAAGAAAGAATTCCAACGAGGTAATTCTTATGCATTAATTAAATTAATTATAATCAACATATGATGATCCTCCTTAAGGGTTCCAAGACTCTTCTTTTCTTTTCGTTCTTCGTTCTACTCCGAATATTCGGCGTTTTATATCATGACGGATCTCAGATTGAACGTTGTTTAACGTTAAAATTAAAGTTAAGCAAACCCACCAACGTGCTTCCGCTGTGACCGGAACCTTCAAGTGGTATCAGAGGGGTCATATCGTTGATTATAATTATTTAGTTTTTCATTGGTAATTTACGCATTTAATTATTTAGTTATTTCAATTCAAGTTTAATCATTTTGGAAATCTGAATATCGAGATCTATTCCTCCTCCCTTGTTTCTCGTTCACCTCACAAAAACGATTTTTCTTTTAATTTTGATTAAAATAAAATAGAGGAACTCATCCAGAGGAGCCAAATTTTTTTGGCCGTATAACACCAGAATACACGGCGTGTATTCAGAATTACACGCCGTGTAATCTAGGTTCAATGCATTTACTGATCCACCAAATCAGGCCGTGTATTGGACTCTTTCTAAGAATTTAAGACACCATGTGTTGACCAGAAACAGGTGGCACATGGTTTCCGGAGGAGCCAAACGTTTTTGGCTGTATAACACCAGAATACACGACGTGTATTCGGAATTACACGCCGTGTAGTCTAGGTTCAATGCATTTACTGATCCGCCAAATCAGGCCGTGTATTGGACTCTTTCTAAGAATTTAAGACACCATGTGTTGACCAGAAACAGGTGGCACACGGTTTCCGGAATACATGCCGTGTGGTCCAATGAACACGGCGTGTATTCCCTTCGGGTTAGGGTTGGGTCGTGTACTCCGTACACGGATTGCCCAGCTGGAAACCATGTAACGTGGAAACTACACGGTGTGTGTCCCACTGTACACGCCGTGTACTCTGAAAATTTCTGAAGTCCATTAACACGCCCTGTCCCTAGGCGTGTACTTCAGATGGACAGTGAAGAAAAGTACATGCCGTGTAGTCGGAACTACATGCCGTGTACTCACCCAAATTATGCAGATTTATTTTTATTATTATATTATACAAACCCTTGATACATGTACCATGGTGCAGGCGTAAAGCTGAGGCACAACACGTGATAAGTGTTTTATATATATGTGTTTAATTTAACATCTGCGTAATAAATGGGAATTCACCGGGTTTCCTCCAAGGTACAAGTTACGTACAAGGATAATTTTAAATGAATTTAATTGTTTAAAATTATGATGGATGAGAATCTCAAGGAAATTCAGAAAAGGGATTTAAGATAAAAGGATTTATTAATTAAAGACAATTAATTGATTCGAGCGTGATTTATCTTAAACAAGAACGATTAAAGAATTGAATGCTAGTTTTATTTATGCGTAAATATCATTGCATGTATGGATGATCATGAGCTAGACCAAGACCTTTTTATGTGAATGGTTTCTTTTAATTAATTTATTTAAATTAAATTTGTTGGCCTGCGAGCCATCTCCTCATTAATATGTAGGGCCTGTGCGCCCAAGGATTCTTTTATGTAAAAACCCCTTTTACCCCTCACCTACGTGTGAGATAAATGCATATGTAATGGATGGAGCTCCCAAGGCGTCTCAAGTCAGGAGTCGAGGTGAAACCAATCCAAGGAGATACAAAGGTGGACAGGTGGAAAGCTTTAAACACAAACTCGCAAGGTTCAAGGTGTTTCTCCCCTAGGTCTTGGGTTAGTTTATCAACCGCTAGATAAAATAACCAATAGAACAAGATCATGATCATACCATTTATTTTATTTCTGTCAGTTGCATGGTTTATTTATTGTGGGTGTGTGGTCACGATCACACAATTAATGAATATAACAAGCATGCAAGATGGAACTAAAATAAAAAACTGGTTTATACGTAAATATTATCTTAGACATGGTTAATCACTTAAGTATATCCCACTTAATATTAACAAGCATGTAATCAAAGATAATAAAATGGAAATTTACGTATAAGGATAAAATCCCTCAAAAGAAATATTAAGTCGGTATAGCCTTCCATAAATCTTGGTTAGAATCAAAACATAGTTCAAAGTGCTTGACCAACCCTAGTTGGGGTGCTTTCAATTATCGGGGAATTCTAATTCAAGGTTTTGGGTTGACTTGACTTGGTTCGCATCAAGGGTTGACTACTACAATAGGACTTGGTGTGACTAAGAGGCAAAGTTTGAGGAAATCCAAAATAAAAGGATTTTAGGATTGGGGAGTCCACTCAGCGGATCAAGGAGCTGCGAGTTAATGCAGTTGGCATTTGGAATGCCTACCTAAAACCCTTCAAGTTGCTTGACCAACCCTAGTTGGGGTAATGCGAAGGGCAATATGGATCCTTGCCATTAGAATATTCAGGCAATGGAATATTCTAAAGTCAATGGTGAGGGCTATTGGATTTCGATAAAATAGTGGGAGACTAATAAGTATTAATTTATTTATTTGTATCAATTTTTGTAATAAAGTACTAAACCTTTGCTCATCTTAATTTGTAGAAACAACAAGAAAATAACTTCAAACATATCATTGCGCACCATACTCGAAAAAGAAAACGTTCTCACTGGCACCAATTTCCAAGAGTGGAAGAGGCGTTTACGCGTCGTCCTTCGCTAAGAAAGGAAATTATATGTGCTGGAAGAGCCTATTCCAGTTACGCATGGGAAAGAGGCTAGTGATGAGGAATTATCTCTCTACATGAAACACATGGATGATTCCACAGATGTCCAGTGTTTCATGCTATCGGCCATGTCTAATAAGCTCTTGAAGCAACATGAAAACATGGACGTGTATAGCATGATGTCTCACCTTAAAGATCTATACCAAGAGAAGGAGAGACAAGAGAGGTATGAGATCTCCAATGCTTTGTTTACCACGAATCTTGGAGAGTCCGCGCCAGCTGGGCCTCATGTAGTCAAGCTTATTGGGTACATTGAACGCCTGTACATCTTAGGGATTAAATTCCCGGATGAGTTGCGTACATTTCTCATCCTATCATCACTGCCCAAGACCTTCTCTAGCTTTATTGTCAACTATAACATGAGAAGCAATGAGAAGAGTCTATCGGAGCTTCTGACCTTGATTCTATAGGTAGACAAGGACATGGGGCGTGACAAACCTGCAGTCCTTATGGTGAACAAGAAAAGGAAGGAAACGGCATAGGGTCCAAAGACTTATAAACGGTCTGAATCCCCCGAGCACCATCCCTCCAAGAAGGGGAAGATCCAGAGGTAGGGAAAGGAATGGGAGGCAGTGTGTTTTGCATGTGGCAAGTAGGGCCACTAGAAGAGGAACTGCACCCAAAAGCGTGGGGACGCTAAAGGTGCATTCGTTATCGAGTGCAATCTTTCTATTTCTACGCATTGGGTATTAGATACAGCTTGTGGGGCTCACATCTGTATTCAAATGAAGGAACCAAGTAGATTTAGAAAGATCGCCAGAGGAGAGGTGGATCTTCGAGATGCCAATGGTGCAAGGCTGGCTGCGTTGGCTATTGGCGACTACCACCTCTCATTGCCGACTGAGATGATTTTGGTTTTACATAACTATTATTTTGTGCCTAGTGTTACCAAGAACATAATTTTTGTATCTTGTTTGGATATGGATGGATTTGTTTTCAAGTTCAGAAATAAGGGTTGTCTCTTTTATAAGAACAACGTATGTTATGGTATGGCACATTTGAATAATGGTTTGTATGTATTAAATTATGAAACCAAGTGTTGGCAATCGATAACAAAACAAACTCACATGACTCATACATCACCCATTTATGGCATCACCGCCTTGGTCATGTGAACGATAAGCGTTTGACAAAGCTCGGCCAAGATGGATATTTAGACTCTACTGAGATAAAACCACTTGATAGACGTCACGCTTGTTTACAAAGAAAAATGACCAAGCCGCCTTTTGGTGGACAAGGTTAAAGGGCCACAGAGCTTCTAGGATTGGTACACACGGATGTGTGTGGACCATTTCCAGTAGAAGCTAGAGGTGGATATTCTTACTTCATTACTTTTACTGATGACTTGAGTAGATATGGCTATGTCTACTTGATGAGGTATAAGTCAGAGTCCTCAGAGAAATTTAAGAAATTCAAGAATGAAGTAGAGAATCATCTTGGTAAGAAGATAAAGAAGCTTCGATCGGATCGAGGTGGAGAATATCTGAACCAAGAGTTCATCGATCTTCTACAGGAGTCTGGGATTCTATCTCAGCTCACTCCTCCTTATACACCATAGTGGAATGGTGTTAGTGAAAGGAGGAACCGCACCTTGTTGGACATGGTGAGGTCGATGATGAGTTATGCAAATCTTCCATTATCCTTTTGGGGATATTCATTACAAACTGCAGCATACACATTAAACTGAGTACCAACTAAGGCGGAAAATGGAATTCCATCCGAGTTATGGAATAGACGGAAACCCACTTTGTCGCACACACACATGTATGTGGATGTGAGATGTTTGTTAAGGTCTTCTCAGGCAACAAACTAGCACCCCGGGGCACGAAGTGTATCTTTATAGGATATCCCAAGGAAACGAAAGGATATTACCTATATAACCCTCAAGACAAGAAAGTTACTGTCGCCAGACAAGCCGTCTTTCTTGAGAGGGATCACATCCTCAAGAAGGATAGTGGGAGCAAGATTGACTTTGACGAAGTTGATTATCAAGATACACAGGAATTGGAACAGGAACAAGTTCCACAAGTCCCCATGGAAGAGGTTCCAGAAACACAAGTACTGTATAAGAGCTCAAGAGAGGTAAGGGAACCAGAGAGATTTTGTTTCCTAGTCACAGAGGATGGTGAATCATTATTGTTGGACAATGATGAACCTCTATCCTACAAGGAAGCAGTAGAAATATCAGAAGCTACAAGATGGCTAGAAGCTATGAATTATGAGATGGATTCCATGTATCAGAACCAAGTTTGGGTTCTGGTCGATGAGCCAGTTGATGTAAAGCCTGTTGGATGCAAATGGGTATTCAAAATAAAGCTAGACATGGAAGGTCAAGTTAGCACCTATAAAGCAAGGCTAGTGGCTAAAGGATTCAGAAAACATCAAGGAATTGACTATGATGAAACCTTCTCGCCAGTTGCCATGTTTAAATCCATAAGAATCATACTTTCCATAGCAGCTTACCATGACTATGAGATTTGGCAGATGGATGTCAAAACATCATTCCTTAACGGGAACCTTCAGGAAGATGTCTATATGACACAACCAGAAGGGTTTGTGACACCAGGTGAAGCCAAACGGGTTTGCAAGTTGCAGAAATCCATTTATGGATTGAAACAAGCATTCAGGTCATGGAACATTCGATTTGATGAATCCATAAAGGAATTTGGTTTCATTAAGAATGAATGTGAGCGATGTGTTTATAAGCGGTTTAATGGGAATGCGGTCGTCATCCTAGTGGTATATGCTGATGACATATTGCTTATTGGAAACGACGTACCAACCTTACAGTCAGTTAAGGACTGGTTGAACAAGTGTTTCTCCATGAAGGACTTAGAAGAAGTAGCCTACACTCTAGGGATCAAGATCATTTGTGATAGATCCAAGAGGCTTCTTGGACTAAGTCAGGGTACATACATTGATCAGATACTAAAGATATTTAGTATGGAAAAATCCAAGTGGGGATTGGTTCCAGTGTCACATGGCTTACATATTTCTAAGAAAATGTGTCCCCAGACACAACAGGAGAAAGATAGGATGAGTAAGATTCCATAATCTTCGGCTATAGGATCCATCATGTATGCCATGTTATGTACCAGGCTTGATGTTGCCTATGCACTGAGCATGGTAGGCATATATCAAGCAGATCCAGGAGAACAACATTGGACTGCTATTAAGACTATCCTTAAGTATCTGAGAAGAACTAAGGATATGTTCCTGGTGTATGGAGGAGACGAGGAGCTTTTCATCAGGGGGTATGTTGATGCTTGCTTTCAGACAGATCAGAATGATCTGAAGTCGCAATCTGGATATGTTTTCTGTCTCAATGGAGGAGCTGTGATCTAGAAGAGTTCAAAGCAGCCAGTTGTCGCCGATTCTACAGCGGAGTCCGAGTATATAGAGGCTTCTGATGCAGCCAAGGAATCCATTTGGATTCGGAACTTTGTCCAGGAGCTTGATGTGGTGCCTAACAGTAAAGATCCCATTACATTGTATTGTGATAATACTACAGCGGTGGCTCTTGAAAAAGAACCAAGGTCACATCGACGAACAAAGCACATACTCCAGAAGTATCACCTCTTGAGGGATTTCTATCAGAGGGGTGAAGTTGCAGTGAGCAGAGTGTCCACGAAAGAGAACGTGGAAGACCCCATGACTAAAGTCCTATCACAGAAGAAGCATGAATATCATGTGAGAGCTAGCGGGTTAAAGGTTGTTAGAAGTTGGCTCTAGTCCAAGTGGGAGTCTGTTGGAGTTGGTGGTCTAGAACCAACTAATTTGTACTTTATTCATTAAATAAAAGCCTTATCATATCTTGATTGTTCTTCTGCGTGACATTTCATGTGATAATGTCCTAAGGACAGCTGTTGCATTAAAGGGTCATAGCAGATCCCTGCTATGATGAGAACCCGGAAGAGCCATAACAATGTTCTTGAATGTATGTTCTATGGCCGAATGATATTATTTGAGGGACACAAATAATACATGTCATTAGGGGTGAGGACTCATAAAACATTGAGGTAGAATGAGACCTGCCAGTAGGAAATCTACATTTCATAGTGTCATTGGATGTTCCTATCTACGGACGTGTGTATTGGTCCTTAGACTTTAAGATTATTATTAATGGGTATTACAACTCGTGCACTTAGATGTATTGACGAAAACTGTGACGACACACTGTTCGCAGCGAGGTAGGATACGTTGGGTGCGTCACGAGTAATACCGCATTAATAGATAATGCGAGAAAGGATTTGTCCCTTCCGTTCCATAACGGAAGTAGATATCTCATGCCCTTTGATGGAATTGATATAGCCTAAATAAATCCATGTCCATGGTAAGGTATGGGCAAGTTCAATTCCGGGAAGTCAAAGAAAGAATAATCAAGCACATGGGTTGACGGAACTAGCATGAAACCCGCTTGATTGGAGATATCGAGACAAAGAGATTATATTACACGGTAAGCGTTTGTAGGAGGTGACACGTCATTGCGGCGTTAACTTCTTTCTCTATGGGTGCCTTGGCGTGTTGCTAGACGCTAACCTTGGACTTTCGGCAGGCTCAGCCTAATGCCACTGAGAAAGAGGCCTAGAGGGTCACACACTAACTGTGTCCATGTATCTCAGTTAAATATTAATTTAGCAAGTTAAATAAATATTATTCTCGACTGTGGTTTAATAATTATTTAAGGATGTCTGATCACATTTATTTTGACACTAGTTATTCGAGAGAATATATTGTGGATGAAATAATATATTTATTAGTGAGTAATGCAGTTACATTTATTTAATAAATAAATAGTCATTACTCAAGGTCTAATAAATGTGGTGGAGAAAAATGGAAAATAAAAGTACACGCCGTGTATATTAAATATACACGCCGTGTAGTTTTATTGAAAAACGAGTACACGCCATGTATTAATTATTACACGCCGTGTAGTTTTTCGAGTTGTGATTTTGAGTATTTAATATTGTTTTAATAAATGATATTTATTATAATCAGCGTGGGCGCTTGTCAAGGAATTAATAATTCGACATTGGGTTTTCAATAAGATTTAATGAAATAAATAAAACGCATAACGTGTTTATTTATTATCATAACTCTATTAACCTCAAACCCGATTATAAATATCCTTGCAACCCCAAAATTTTGAAGAGCCTTTGTTGTGCACAACGGATTTGGAAATACTCTCAAGCCTAGAGAGAATTCGCTTTCCACCAAGAACGCCCTCAAGTTACGAGAGAAAGATCCTCCACCGGATCAAGGCGGTCGAAGGCGGACATCGCAAGCGAAGGTTCTTCCGCGCTAGCACCTGGAGATCCCTTCGGCGATGTCCGGAGATACGTGACACACGTGTGGATCACCGCTAGAGGAATCCTACACTTGGATTCTAAAACGCAACGACGAATCACCGAATCGTGACCGGACAGATCAACGAAGAAAGAATTCCAACAAGGTAATTCTTATGCATTAATTAAATTAATTATAATCAACATATGATGATCCTCCTCAATGGTTCTAGGACTCTTCTTTTCTTTTCATTCTTCGTTCTACTCTGAAGATTCGGCGTTTTATATCATGAAGGATCTTGGATTGAACGTTGTTTAACATTAAAATTAAAGTTGGGAAAACCCACCAACGCACTTCCGCTGTGCCCAGAACCTTCATCATTTACATTACCATAGGGGGATATTAATGTTCATAGGGGTGAATGGGATGTCCATATAAGTTGATTGAAATCAGAGCATCATGGGTTAGGTGGAGTGACAATCCATATTGCTAGTATTTATATGGATGATTAGGGAATGTGTCAGGATGATTTTCATCCTATAATATAACACTTTATAGATATATTCCTTGAATAATTTTCTAGCTTACCTTTTGAGATAGATATAGATTTATTTATCGAGCTAGTTCTAAGAGTATCACCGGTATCCATTCCTCCTTAAAGGATGACTACTAATGAGTTGAAAAATCTCAAGAGATAACTAGAGGAATTGGAAGTTAAGGATTTTATATATCCTAATATGTCACATTTTCATTAAATTATCCTTTTTTCTAAGAAGGAATATGATATCCTTAGGATTTATGTAGATTAACTTTGGTTAAACTAGCTTACATTTAATAATCGATATCCACTACCTAGTATAGACAACCTCTTTGACCAGCACCGAGGAGTGAGTGTTTTCTCTAAGATTGGTTTGAGGTCACTAATACAAATAGGGATTTTAATAGAACTAAAAATCACCTTTAACAATACTATAAAAGAGGTGTTAATCACAGAGAAGATAAAGGGGGTCCCATTTATCAGCGCTCAAAATAGTGATGATATAGTCTCCCTTTATCAGTGCTATTTTCAATGCTGATATAATACACATTTATCAGCGCTTAATTATCACTGATAAAGGCCAAGTTGCCTGAGAAAACCCAGCACCTGCACATCACCTACACACCTAAGACAACACCTACACACACAACACAAACAACACCTACACACAAACAAAGCATAGAAGAAAAAAACAGCACCCACAAGAGTTTCCCAAACAATGATATTTACATTTACTTGAAATCATGAATACAAAAAAACACACTACCATATACATTTTAAACAATGTTTAATATGGTTAAAATTACAATTACCCAACAAATAGTTAAAAAAATTAACTTTTCATCCTTTTTGCATCCGTGATCCACTCTAAAAAATTGTCATCCATGGTATTAGTTGCTGAAAAAAGAATTCGAACTCAGTATTTTTTAACTATATAATAAAATAGATATTATGTTAGAAATACGATAATAAAATAAATTAAACATTAATATGAATGAATGCATTAATAAAATGTCAATTTTTACTTGTTACAACCTTTACGTGTCCATATTTCCTTGGATTGAATTAATATTTTAGAAGAGGATCAACATGATTCATTAACTTATAAATATTGTTTTTTTAAGATTACATGAATGATAAAAGAAGAGGAAGAAATTTCAACAACAACATGTAATCCAAAATGTTTCATTTATTGATAATAAAAAAGGGAGGAATCTCCACAGGTTATACAATATGACACATACATGATGGTGTATTCAATTTCAAAGGAGTATTCAATTTTAGAATAAATTATAACATTTTTCTAATGATACAACCATCCTAAATAGGTTATAAACCTAATAGTTACATATATTAGGATCCTCTAAGAGTTTACTCTCCCATGCCATGTCAAAGGGAATGAGTGCTAGCACATCTGCATCAGACATCAGGTCCAACCCTGTTTGGACCCTGACCACTTATGCCTCTCCAAGGACCCCATACAATATCTAAGGCCCCGTTGAAGGTATATAAGGAATGTATTTATAAATTTTATAGAGGTCCTGATGAGAAACTACATATTTATATAGGCCATGATCATGTCAGTTCACTTTTCTCTTCATCTCCTAGTTCTTTAGTGTGATTAGCCAGACCCCCTCCCTCCCCTCCCCAAGACAGTCCCCCTGGACAGCCCCCTCCCAACCCATAGACATCCCCTCCCTACCCTTGGATAGCCCTCCCCCACCACTCCACCTGCATCCCCCCTCCCTCCTCTTGGACAACCCCCTCCCTCCCCCTACAGCCCCCTCCCTTTTCCTGGACAACCCCCTTACTCAATTGTCTTGTAGTATCCTAACTTTCATATAGGCGCCTAAACCTTGGAATGATTGGAAAGTACCATACAACTTTCATAGGAATGGAATCATCTTTCTTGTATCAATAATCACCACACTTTGGTCATTATTTAGGTAATTTTTGGTCCTTGCGAAACAATATACAATCATTTGGGTAGGCGTATATTCTTTCAGAGATCATACCCATTGAGCATAGCATTAAATTTGTGTCTTATGTTCGGCTTGGGAGCTCATTATCTTCTGGGAGCATGTCATTGAATAGAGAAAGTAGTTCCATAAAACTGGCGTCACTCCACCTGTTTCCTGCTTTCAAA
This sequence comes from Viscum album, assembly GCA_963277665.1. Classification (NCBI taxonomy): domain Eukaryota; kingdom Viridiplantae; phylum Streptophyta; class Magnoliopsida; order Santalales; family Viscaceae; genus Viscum; species Viscum album. The sequence continues at coordinate 1,793,365,276 of OY728146.1, forward strand.
TTATACAACTTTAGTATAGCTGACAATGCTATATATTTAGTGCAACCAGTATACAATGGCATTTTTTAACAACACTTTAACTTATCAAACAATTTTGGGAAATCACAAAGTTCATCTTCAACTTTCCTTGTCATTTTCTTAATACAATCTTTATCATCATTCAAATCTGTAATCACATCCTTTATATGATTGTCTTCATTGTTCACGCTTGTAATCATATCAGATGATCCATAAAATTCCATTTCATCCGAGCCACTACCTACATTCATTTTTCCCTATGTTTATTCCAACATTTATAACTTAGATATATTCCATGATAGATCATGTGTTCTTCCAACTTCTCTGGACTAATTTTTATTGAATAAAAACAATGAAATCATGGAAAAAGGATTTGAGAAGGGTCACATGCATGATATTTTTCGAACTTGATAAACTCTTTCACACCATCTTCATACTATTTTGTTAATTTATTGGCATTAATCCATTATTTATTCATATTAATCCTATTTGATATAGTAATATTAATATTTAACAAAATAATTACACAAAATATGTTCAACAAGATATGAGAAGACCTTTCACTAAAATTTTTTAGTATCCCACATGTGATCTATATGCATTGTTGTATACTAGTTTTTTAGTGTTTCTCTAGAAAAATAATGTCTCTAGTCGAGAACTTTGGTACTAAACTAATAGATGGTATGATTTTCAATAGATTTCTTGTGGGTGGAAGGATTCATTACATGTGTTGTTATGGTTATTTGACTAGGGTGTCCATAAAGTGTCTCATAGAGTCCTTTAGGGAAGTGGTTTTGTAGGATTTAGTGGAATTGCACTAGTAACAAAGTGGTGGTGCCATTGAAATGGGTAATGTTTGGATTGATATTCAATAGTGTAAGAACTAAAACATATAAAAAAATGGCATACCAATCATTCAAACAACTGTAACACCATACAAACACACAATCGTGCTCACAATCACAACACCATACAAACCAAAAAATCACAATTTCAAGTTTTACAAAGCATCCCTTATTCAATTACGTTTGTTAATTCAGGTGTTATAACAAACGTTTTATCATCTTGGGGCGTTAATTAATTATTCAAGTATATTTAAATTACCAATTTTTATATTCAAATGCTCAACAGGAATCAACCAACATGCAATTCATTTAGTGCACAAACAAGGACCACCAACAGACATGATTTTTATCGGGGCATTTAGCCTGTACATTTCACATAATAACCATCAATATCAAACAATAATAACAAGCTAACAAGAGGACCTGAATTACTAATAGGATAAAACTCGCCATGAAGGTGTCTTTCAGTGCGAGGCAGAGGTGCGTTCGTGGAAAAAGAGAGGTGCGTGGTAGAGGAGATTTCCAACTGAAAAGAAAACAAAAAATGAGAACTCATATGTTATACCTATCCAAAATAGGTCCAATGATATTTTGGAATGGGACATGTCTGGTTAAAAAATTTTATTGGTCAATAGTGGGATTTTATTTTTCTTCTATGATATCCACTTCTTGTTTATTTATTTTTTGCGTATCTACTATTTTATTAGATATTCAACTTATGAATGGGACATGACTACTTTTCAAGAGAAATATCATTTTAAATTTACTCTAATTTAGGGGTCAAATATTCCACATTAAATGTATCTTTTCCCAGGGGATCATTGTTATCTCATAGGGACCATGAATGCCTCTTAGGTTAGTGGAAGGTCAGGTCAGTAGTTGGTTATGATACTAGCCTGGGTCATATCATTACATTTTCAATTGTAATTGACCCATGTCCATTTAAATATAGGATTGGGGGGATACAATAATATATATAAGGATTAATATAGGTAAAAATTATCCTAGGATCTCTAATACAATTGATGAAAGTTGAAATATACATCGGGTGAGGTAGAACCACCCAAGAGGAGAGGAAGGGGAGGGTGGCGTAGTGCATAGGGGTTCTCGATGAGAAAAGGGGGAAAATACAGTAAAACATAAAAGGATCAAAGGGGAAGGGGGTGGCCTATCTGGGGGGTAGGGGGTTGCAGGGCTGTGGGGGAGGGGGTGTGGGTTGTCCAGGGAGGAGGGTGGGCTACCTAAGTGGGGTGGGGTGAGGGGGTATAGGGGTGTGGGGGAGGGGTGGTGTGGGCTATCCAGGGGGGTGGGATTTCCACTACAAAACGACCATTACAGATCCTAAAGAGTGAATTATGAGAGGTGAAAATTATAGGTAAGAGGGATTTGGGTGATGGGGTCGAGTGGAAAATTAAGAATATGGGATCCTCATTAAAAGACTAAAAAAAATCTCTTTTAATTTTAAGAATAGGGTACATTATGTTGTATCCTAAGATTCTATTGTATAGTGCACCCTATGATGTCACATTGTTGAATTACCACAAGGTATACACTAAAACACTCATCCCCTAGGCAGAACCATTAAATCTTGATCATGAATTGTGATGTGACTATATGCCTCATAGAATAAAATCTACCCCCCCAAAAAAATATGGAGGGCATAACATAGCCAACCTCCCACATGATCCAAACCATTAACATAAGGTGGGTCCCATGGATAAACTCACACACATAAAGGAGGACCTAAATAGGAATAAATAATCTAACCTTCAACATAATCCGAACCACTAAAATAATTTATGTCTTTTGTAAAACCGCATATACCCCATGATGTGTAGACAAACATAAAATTTAAAAAAAATTGAAATAATGTTCACCTTGGTGGAGTATCACTACATTGCAATCCCAAGGTCTCTAGGCCTCATCCCCATCATAGATATATAATAACGATTAAGATATAATGAACAAGAATGAAATATAATCCTCATCCTAGATCTTAGCTAGCCAATGATTGATACCTAGCATCGAGCAAGAGGCTATTACATAAGAAGCTCATACATGACACTTCCTAAGCATCCTCACTAAATGTATCCATAATTAGCATATCCTATAGTGAAAAAATATATCATGATGATCCCAAGACCTATAGGTAACAATATATCAACATTAAATCTCTTTATTCATATTTAGTTACCAACATACACCACCCCATGTGTGGATTTCCCTACCCTTAAGGCCATAATGAATCCACATTATAATTTCCACTAACATCATAATCAACCCCACTCCATGTACTATACCTATAAGGGTTCTAAGGGAGATGTTGAGATTTTATATAGCCATGATAAATGTTTTCTATGGGATAATAAATACAAACCATATACTTAACATGATACAAGATTTAAAATAATCCTTGATATATCTCAGACAACAACCTACCAACTGGTTATTCCATCACTAGTACCTACCAAGGCATCCCCCAAATCGAATGGCCGAGGGATAAATATCTTAGGAGAACAAAAATACCATGGTACATAAGATTCTATCTCCCTACCTTCCATTATCTAATGATCAATCTCTAATCTATTATCTCACTCACCCTTCAAATATTATAGAATTTCTATACAATGGTTTACACATATTCAGATCAATACCTAGTCTCCTATTAGTCCTAAGAGATCAAAAAAGGTGGTTATAAATCAATAAATTCAATGCATCAAGAATCATCCAAATTGAATACATTTATAAATAAGTGATCATCCATTCTCAAATTACCTAGAAATAAACATCACCATTCTATATCACAAGAACACCACATATATAGAGAACCAACCATTAGTTAGAACAAAAAAAATCGGAATAATTTGATCATAAAGATTTTATAAAACGCCATTTCTCATAATGTCCCAAATGAACAATTTTTTTTAAGGGTGTGAATCCAAATAAAATTATTTAAAATATATTCCAAATCAACTCTTAATACCAATATTATGAATATAATTTTATAAAACCACATGGGATACAAAAATAAAAAATAATAACATTTTTAATAGTGAAAGTCTATCACAATGTTTACAATATAACTCATATGGGTTAACACACCCTTGTAAAATATAACAACCCCTTTATGACACTTCAAGAACATTACACACCCCAAACACATTATTTAGAAATCAATAGGTGTAATACTCCCATTTAAAAACCATTATATAGTATTGAATTTGAATTTTTATAATATTTTCATGTTTCGAAGGCCACTTGAAAATTTTTCTATAAAATTGGCACTTAACCTATTATATAATAAGGCTTAAAAACCTCATAGAAATAAACATTGTTCTATCATATGGAACATACATATAAACAAGATGGATGATTCTTCCTTCAATAAAAACTAGTAAACCAAGCCACAATATGTCCTTATAAACCATTAAGGGTTACCAAGTAGGAGGGATCGCGGTAGAGGAAGTGGAGGCTGTAAGAACCCTGTTTTTTCTATAAAAGTCTTTGGAATATTCTTGATGTTATTCCAAAGCAGGGAGATTAGATGGCGTGCAATTCTGAGGCCCGGTGTTCCCAGAAATAATTATATAAAAAAAATGTTAAGTGTTTTTATATTATGCACGTGTGGTTAACTAAATAAAATGTGATATCTCTTAGACAGTTGATCGGATCAGAAATCTAAGACCACGGTTGGGTCTGGAATGTGGTTTTTACCCTAGGTGGGACATAAAATGTGTCGGTGTGGGACGTTCGGACCCCTCGCTCATTGGTGGTATGTTAAATGGATAATTAAATTATCAAATTATTCATTTAATAGATCAACCTGAATAACTCCTAAATAGTAGATTAGATCAGAAATCCGAGGGCACTGTTGCGTCCAGAGTGTGCCGTTTACCCTAGGTGGGTTGTAAAATTTGTGGGAGCGAGCTTGCTCTGAGAGATGTCACCCAAGGGAAAAATCGTCATTTTAAAATAATGACTTAGTGATTTTTTATCATTGGTGTTCTTTTCGAATAACTTTCGAATGAAGTCTTGGAATGGAAATCTGAGACTTCCGTTGAGTTCGAAATGAGGTGTTTTTCCTAGGTGCGATATAAAATGAGAGGGCGCGACAGCTTCAGAATCTGCGCCCGTTGAGAGAGTTTCATAGTTTTTTTATAAATTTGCTTAAGTGTTGGGAGGAGACAACCCATTTCTCTCTCTCTCTCTCCCCCCCCTCTCTCTCCTGTTCTTCGGCGTTCTTCACCGTTCTTAGACGGATTGAGGAGCGATCTCCGCCAGAACCTTGGTGGATCGGGGTGGGAGCATCGTGGACGCGTCCCCAACGATGAACGAGCGATATGAGGTAGGATTTCTGCTAAATTTCCGCACCTTAGTCAATTTATGATGTTTCTTTCAATTTTTTCATTTTAAATTCTTAAATTTTAGAGTTTGGGGTGTTGGCCGAATTAACACAGCCAACGCCAAAGCCCTGTTTTATCTATTGTTCTTGGGCGTTCTTCGTCCAAATTTTCGGATATGCTAAATCTGGTTTGATCGTTGATCGTGGTAAGGTGATGCGAAGGTCTCGCCCCAAGGATTCCGAAACCCCTTTCAGATTTGGAATCGGGCCACCGGAGTGGTGGCAGCGGTTTCCGGAAGCCCAGACTCTGGCAAGGGCGGTGGCCGGAGGTCAGGCGTTAGGCAGCGGGTGCAGCCGGAGGTGGGTTCGGACGAGTCGCCGGCGTTGGGTGTTACCGGTGTGGTCGAGGTAGTTCCAGGAGGAGACAAGGTAGTTCGGCTGGGGTTTGGAGGTGCCGACGATGAGGGTGGCCAGCACGGACGGCGGAGAGGCGTGCAAAGCGGGTGTAGGCTTGCGACCGGTGAACGGGGCTTCGAGCGGGACGCGACCGAAGTGGGTGGCCGAGGCGTGTCGTGAAGCGCGGGCGAGCATCGGCATCTGGAGGAGGAGCTGAGGAGGCCGCGATGTGAGGTGGCCCTAGGACGTCGCGGTCGAAGGGGAAGCCAGAGGAGGAGCGACGAGCCCAGGCGGAGGCGCCGAGGTCGTCGGGTTGGCGCGGTCGGGAGGACCCCGAGGCACTGACCTTGGGGTGTGTGGCGAAACAAAGACCCACATACCGCGGGTCCTGCTGGCATGATGCGAAGACCGGCTTCGGCCGATCTTCTAGGAAGAAAATCAGACCCGAGGCGGGTCCGGTGCGGCTGGAGCAGGCCGCGGCCAACGGGCCGCGGCAGTACGGACCAGGTTGAACCGGCTGGGTTGAACCGGCCGGGTTGGCCCCCTTGCGTTCGGGGAGCCGCAAATCCTAAACGGTGCATCCATTTGACGCGCCGTCTGCGGCTGCAGGACCGTGCTAGTGAGACAGACTTTTTACAGTGTGCTTCGGGGTTTTTGGGTTCTGCGCCTGAAGATGGGTGACTCGAAAAACTTTAATTTAATAATATTAAATTATTATTAAAGTTGTGACGGACGTGGCTCACGAGCCGGACATTCGTTTGACGGGCCGTCGGAGGCGCGATGGCTCCGGAGCTGAGACGGTCCTTTCAAGGTTAGTTCGGAGCCCTTGCGGGTTGGTTTCGTTGCTCGGTAGCATGAAACGTTAAATGTTAAAAATTAATTAATTAATTAATTGTTGCGTCGAACCTAACTCCTGTTTGGGATGTCCGATTGACGCGCCGTCAGTGGCAGCATGACCCTAGTCCTCGTGCGGACTTTTTGAAGTGCTTTCTGAAGCGTTCGGGTTGGAGACAAGGTGAGGTACCCATAGGTCCTAGTTCGCACGTTTTATGGTGAAACACCACTTTTTTCACCCAACATCCGTTTGGGGTGTTTGAGTACTCATTTATGAGTGTTTTTCTGAGGGGATTGCAACGGTGAAATCAACATGTCTAAGTTCGGGCCCGAGGCATGGGCCCCACGAGGTGGCTTTCGGACGCATGCTGCATTTTTAAGACTTATGATACATAAGTTCGTTCAGGGAAAATGAATAACCTATTCCGCATGGTTATATTCACGAAACGTAATGGTACGATCTCTGTGACCTGTTTCGGGATCGAGGTGCGGGCCCCATGGGGCCTCGTTGGCTTATAACGTGGGGAGTTGCAGCTTCTGCGTCAAGAGTCCGTTTTAGGCACCGTCAGCGGCGTTGTGACCCTAGCATCGAGGCGAGGTTGACTAGGGTGGTTTCAGGCGTTGAAGCCGGAGTTGAGGTGTGGGCCCCACGGGCCGTCTCTTAAGCTGTGTGCAGTGTGCTGCGCCTTTTTCTTCAGGTGTCCGTTTGGGGCGTATGAATAGTTGATTCAGTGTGTTTTTCCGAGAGCATCACAGTGGAGCGGTTTTCCCGACATCTTTTGGGACCGAAATCTAGGCCCCATGAGACTCCGTATGGGCATAAAGTAGTGTTGAATGACTTTTTCACAGGGAGTCCGTTTCCAGTGAGTAAGTAGTCTATATCGTGTGTTTTTCTGTGAGTATTACAGCAGTGTACTATGTTCAGGTGAGCAGATCCTCTTATGTGATCTTATTAAATGTGGAAACATTAAAGGGAATTGGTCGGAGGTTCCTTTGACGTACTCCGAACCAACACGCGGTAGCGTTGTTTGTGACACCCAGTGATGGCACGATTAGTGCAGAGATATCAAACTGGTTCCGGGTTTACCCTCCAACAGGGCTGGGTAGTGGGTCACCCGATGATTTATTACAGTTTACCATCCAGTGGGGCTGGGCAGTGGGTCACCGTTGACTTATTTAGGGTTTACCCTCTAGCAGGGTTGGGAAGTGGGTTACCAGATGACTTATTACGGTTTACCCTCCAGTGGGGCTGGGCAGTGGGTCACCCGATGTCTTATTACAGTTTACCCTCCAGTGAGGCTAGGTAGTGGGTCACCGTCGACTTATTTAGAGTTTACCCTCCAACAGGGCTGGGTAGTGGGTCACCGTTGACTTATTACAGTTTACCCTCCAATGGGGCTGGGCAGTGGGTCACCGTTGACTTATTGGGGTTTACCCTATAGCATGGCTGAGCAGTGGGTTACCCGACAACTTCTTTCAGACTCAGTCCTTCCTACTAGGCTAGTCCGTGGATTTTCTCCATGACTACCAGAGCGGGACCCTTAGTTGTACGGGTCAGTGATGTGATAGCTTTGACTTTGAGAAGACCTATCGACTGTGTGAAAGTGGCGAGTTTTTGTTTGACTTTGCCCAGAAATATCAAGTACGAGTGGCGCTTTCCCCACCAAGATGTGTCCTTGAGATACGACCTAAAACTATGCGGGTAAGTCAGTGCCGCCCAAAGTGGATAGTGTCAAGGTGTGGTGATTTGAGCCCCTTGACTTTCAGTTCAGGGTAGACGTGCGGGATGCTGGGCATCGATGGTGTTTACTTCTGGGACTATTGGCTACTCACTTCCTTGGACTGAGCTACGAGATGGAGGTCCCCTTACTATCTTGTTTGGGTTTCTTGATTGAGCATATGGATATGTATATACCTTCTTTCAGTACCCACTCCTTGGGTTTGGTTACTCTCCTTCCTGGAGAGGCAAAGACACGTGGGGTATGCCATGTTCTTTCCATGTGTAGCTTCTCGTGGTTGGAAGAGTCTACTCTCCTGCTATAGGTAGAGAAGACTCAATGAGAAGTTTATCTTCTCACCGTTTCTAGCTCCTTGTGTTTGGGTGAGTCTACTTCCTTTCTCTTGTTGGGTTGAGTTGTACTCTCTACTGCACTCTTTATTATACTCTTTTTCAATTCCTTGTTCTATCTTCTGCTCACCTCTTTAGTTCCTCCTTTGTTGCTCCCTCGAGCCTTCAGGGCATCCTACTAAGTATTTTTATACTCACCCCTTCTTAGGTTTTGCCCGCACCTGGTGTTCCCTTGCAGACGATAGACAAGTTGGTCGTGACTACTGAGGAGCTTAGAAGTTTAGGATCTTGGACTGTGTACGGTGGTTGCATAAGGGTTTCCAAGTGGGAGACTCTCTAGTTGTTTACTTTGGTTTACCTATTTCTGGGTTGTGGTACTTTTCTAGTTGGGAATGTGTTTTTCCCTTTACTTTTCAGTTTATCCTTCAGCACTTACTTTGTACTGTTTAGAGGTTGATGCACCTTTGTGGTTTATTTATAGCAGTTGGTACTTTGCTTTTCCTTTTTACTCTCAATTATGCATTGAGTGGGATATGTGTGTGTGTACAGGTACTTAGGAAAAGGCCTCCTTGAGTTGTTTAGCCTTTGGCGCTTGTCGCTAGAACCTGGCCTATGAAGACGGGGTTGGGGTAGTTGCGGATCGAGCCCGGGTAGGGTCAGGTTGTGAAAAATTGGTATCATAGGTGGTTCATTCCTTAGGATGTTGTTCAGACATCCCTAAAAAATAATTGGCTGGGATCTAGGGAAACGGTGTCAACGTGTCTCGAGAGCGGCTCTTAGGCTAGGGAGTCCAGTGATGGTGCAACGACTGACGTAGCCATTCACCAAAACCCTAATAAACCGCTTGATAACTCAGCATGCTAAGACACCCATTGCAGGGAAAAAATTTTTGTGCATCACATAGGATCAAGTCCTTGACTGTCCTTATTGATTCATCTCCCCATTGTTGTTACGGTCGCATACATATATTCTCATCTGACCGCGACACTCCATGGTATCATTCAGGATGTCTCTGTGAAGAAAACCAACTAGGATAAAAGGTTTGGTTCGTGATGAAGACCCTATGAGTGACGAGGCCTCAGTCCAGGACCCATCATGTGAGTCCCATTCTTTGGGTTGGCTAGTAGTAGCACCCCCACCTGGTGAGCAGCAGACATCTCCATTAGAGTAGACGGAGCTTGAGCGTAGGTTGAGCACGATCCATGAGTTATAACAGGAGATACTGCTGAGGTTCCGTGGTGAGCCAGACCCTCAGGCAACATAGGTTTGGCTCAAGACAGTGGTTTTCCTCTTTAGGATTGCACAAACCCTGGCATATCATAGGGTGACTTTGGAAGCCAGCCTTTTCCACGGAGCAACTGGGCGTTGGTGGATGATGGTGACTCAGTTACTTGATGATTAATCACTTTTGTGGGGAGACTTTCAGCTGCTGTTTCATGAGTAGTTTTACCCCTCATGCTAATGCTCCATTCGGATCCATGATCTCTTGTAGTTTCAGTAGGGAGGGATGATGGTGACTGTGTACGCGACTAGGTTCGCGGACCGTGCATGTTTTTACCAGGAATTAGTCCATGACAACAACTTCTGAGCGTGGATGTTCGAGCAGGGTCTCCGAAGAGAGATTTGTGATTTCATAGTACCCTTGTGCATTTACACTCATGCCAAGGTTCTAGAGAAGGCACTAGTGACAGAGAGGTTCCTGTCACGCTCTATAGTTGGTGGTGGCAGCAGGCACGATAGAGCTGAGACGTCTGCCGCAGCTAGTGGGCATCGGCAGACAGAACCTCGACGCAGGTGGATTTTTGATAACCAGACTCAGGGGAATGGTCGTACACCATAGTGTCACTGAAGGGCTCCTGTGCATCCCAGAGATATTCAGTGTTATGATTGCGATGATTGATGTCACTTGGAATGAGACTGCCCGACCAGGTATGCTGAGAACTTCGGGCAGACAGCAGGCGTACCACCATAGCAGAGGAAGCGTCGTGATCAGAGTAGTGCCCAGAGAGGTGGTGCTAGTGGAGGAGCGGGGGGAGATGGAAGTGGGGGATGACATTAAGAGGTCTTACCATCACCAACAGGTGGTCCACTTCAGGCTCCAGGAGCTGACAGTTGGGACCATGGACAACCGCGAGCTCTGGATGTCTACGATTCTGCAGAGCATGAGGTGATAAGAGGTACGCTCTACAACTCTTCTACTTTTTGTAGTATAATTGTTAGACTCTGTGTGTGAAATGATTTTCTCCCTGATCCTTGCTTAAGTCATTACCAGGGTGATGCAGGGCATCAGTGTAACCCTGTGTTAGTGGAATAGAAGGTGTGGAACCTTTCTCTTTAGTCAATGGTGGCGACTCCTTCACCTTTCGAGTGTGTAAGAGAGTCTTGGTCGTGGGACATTGACTTTGAAGCCTTTCATGACCAGATATCCTTGGGTGTTTCACCATATGGATATTTTGAAGGAGGGAATCACCAGACTTTTTCCCATGTCCAAACAGTGATTCCAGTCACAGCGTGCGACGTAGAGGTGCGACCAAGGAGGTGAGCTACCCCTGCGGTCCTTCGGGCCATTTGAGACTGTGCGAAGGGATGGAGATGTCCCAACCGACTTGACCTAAACCCAAATGCTGGTTGGGTGCATAACATCTCCCACATGACTCACCTGAGAAGAAGAGTGCATGCACCTATGCACGCCATCGGCGAGGGCAGACCCCTTGAGAACGAACAAAATCCTTTGGTCCATGCGTGGTGATGCAGAACTGTGCATGAGTTCTTCTGGGTACAGAGGAGCCAGGTGCGGGCTTAGTACCCTGAGTTGTTTCCCTAGTTTTTCTTTTTAGGGATGAAAAGATTGAAGGAGGGAATGATGTGAGAACCCGGTTTTTTCTATAAAAGACTTTGGAATATTCTTGATGTTATTCCAAAGCAGTTCTTTCAGACGGCGTGCAATTTTGAGGCCCAGTGTGAACGAAATTAATTATATTAAAAAATGTTAAGTGTTTTTATATTACACACACGTGGTTAACTAAAGAAAACGTGATATCTCTTATATGGTTGATCAGATAAAAAATCTAAGACCATGGTTGGGTCCGGAATGCAGTGTTTACCCTAAGCGCGACATAAAATGAGTCTGTGCGGGATGTTCGGACCCCTCGCTTGTTGGCGGTGTGTTAAATGGATAATTAAATTATAAAATTATTAATTTAATAGCTCAAAATGAATAACTCCTAAATGGTAGCTCAGATCAAAAATAAGAGGGCACGATTGCGTCTAGATTGTGTCGTTTACCCTAGGTAGGGTGTAAAAGTTGTGGGCGCGGGCCTGCTGTGAGAGATGTCACCCAGCGGAAAAATCATCATTTTAAAATAATGACTTAGTGATTTTTATCACTGAATTTCTTTTCGAATAACTTTTGAACGAAGCCTTGGAATGGAAATCTAAGACTTCCATTGAGTTCGAAATGGTGCGTTTTTCCTAGGCGCGATATAAAATGATAGGGCGCGACAACTTCGGAATCCAAGCCCATTGAGAGAGTTTTAGTGAATTTTTATAAATTTACTTAAGAGTTGGGAGGATAAAAACCATTTCTCTCTCTCTCTCTCTCTCTCTCTCCTGTTATTCAGCATTTTTCACCATTCTTCGATGGATTGAGGAGCGATCTCTACCGGAGCCTTGGTGGATCAGAGCGAGAGCGTCGTGGACGCGACGCCAAAGACGAACGAGCGATCCGAGGTAGGATTTTTGCTAAATTTACTCACCTTCATCAATTTATGGTGTTTCTTTCAATTTTTTCATTTTAAATTCTTAAATTTTAGAGTTTGGGACGTTGGTGGAACGAACACGGCCAACGCCTGAGCCCCGTTTTATCTGTTGTTCTTGGGCGTTCTTCGTCCAAATTTTCGGACGCGCCAAATCTGGTCAGATCGTTGATCGGGGGTAGGCGATGCGAAGGCCTCACCCCAAGGATTCTGAAACCCCCTTTGGATTTGGAATCAGGCCACCAGAGTGGTGGAGGTGGCCGTCGGAAGCCCCGGCTCCGGCAAGGACGGTGGCCGGAGGTCGAACGTCAGGCAGCGGGTGCGGCCGGAGGTGGGTTTGGACGAGTCGCCGACGTTGTGTGTCGCCTGCGTGGACATGCTAGTTCCGGGAGGAGTCAAGGCGGTTCAGCCTAGGTTTGGAGGTGCTGAAGACGAGGGCGGCCGATGAAGACAGCGGAGTGGCGCTCAGAGCGGGTGTAGGCTTGCGGTCGTTGCACGGGGCTTCGAGCGGGACACGGTCGAAGTGGGCGGTCGAGGCGTGCTGCAGTGTGCGGGCAAGAAGTGGCGTCTGGAGGAGGAGCCGAGGAGGCCGCGGTTTGAGGTGGCCCTGGGCCGTCACGGTCGAAGGGGAAGCCGGCGGTGGAGCGGTGAGCCCAGGCAGAGGCATTGAGGGCCCCGGGTTGTCGCGGTCAGGAGGACCCCGAGGCGCTAACCTCGGGGTTTGCAGCGAAACAAGGACCCGCATACCGCGGGTTCTACTGGCTCGTCGCGGAGACCGGCTTCAGCCGGTCTGCTGGGAAGAAAACCAGACCTGAGGTGGGTCCGGTGTGGCTGGTGCGGGCCACGACGGTTCATACCGGGCCGGCCCCGGTGAACCGGCCGGGTTGGCCCCCTTGTGTTCGGGGGGATGTAACTCCTAAACGGCACGTTCGTTTGACGCGCCATCTGCAGCTGCAGGACCGTGCTAGTGAGTTAGATTTTTTGCAGTGTGTTTTGGGGTTTTTGGATTCTGTGCCTGAAGACGGGTGACCCAAAACACTTTAATTTAATAATATTAAATTATTATTAAAGTTGTGACAGAAGTGATTCGTGAGCCGGACATCCGTTTGACGTGCCATCAGAGGCACAGTGGACCCGGAGCTGAGACGGTCTTTTCAAGGTTGGTTTGGAGTCCTTGCGGGTTGGTTTTGTTGCACGGTAACACGAAATGCTAAATGTGAAAAATTAATTAATTAATTAATTGTTGCATCAGAACTAAATCCTTTTTGGGATGTCCGATTGACGTGCTGTCAGTGGCAGCGTGACCCCAGTCCTCGTGCGGTCTTTTTGAGGTGCTTTCCGAAGCGTTTGGGTTAGAGACAAGGTGCGGGCCTTATAGGGCCAAGTTCGCATGTTTTACGGTGAAACACCCCTTTTTAACCCGACATCCATTTGGGGTGTTTGAGTACGTGTTTCTAAGTGTTTTTCTGAGGGGATTACAATGGTGCAATCCGCCCGCCTAAGTTCGGGCCCGAGACATGGGACCCACGTGGCAGCTTTCAGACACATGCTGTGTTTTTATGACTTATGTTACATAAGATCGTTCAGGGCAAACGAATAACCTATCCTGCATGGTTACCTACAAGGAACGTAATGGTACGATCTACGTGACCTATTTTGGGATCGAGGTGCGGGCCCCACGGGCCCCCGTTGGCTTATAACGCGGGGAGTTGCAGCTTATGTGTTCGGAGTCCGTTTTAGGCACCGTTAGCGGCGTTGTGACCCTAGAATCGAGCCGAGGTTGACAAGGGTTGTTTCAGGCATTGAAACCGGAGTTGAGGCTTGGGCCCCACTAGCCGTCTCTTAAGCTGTGTGCAGCGTGCTGCGCCTTTTTCTTCAGGTGTCTGTTTGGGGTGTATGAATAGTTGATTCAGCATGTTTTTCTGAGAGCATTGTAGTGGCATGGTTTGACCGACCTCTTTTGGGGCCAAGGTGTGGGCCCCACGAGACTCCGTATGGGCATAAAGCAGTGTTGAATGAATTTTCCACTAGGAGTCTGTTTCCAGTGAGTAAGTAGTCTATCTCACGTGTTTTTTCGCGAGGATTACAGCGGTGTACTCTGTTCGGGTGAGTGGAGCCTCTTACATGATCTTATTAAATATGGAAACATGAAAGGGCATTGGTCAGAGGTTCGTTTGACGTACTCCGAACCTACGCGCGATAGCGGTGTTCGTGACACCTAGTGATGGCACAGGTAGTGCGAAGATATCGAACTGGTTCCAAGTTTACCCTCTAGCAGGGCTGGGCAGTGGGTCACCCAATGATTTATTACGGTTTACCCTCCAGCGGGGCTGGGCAGTGGGTCACCATCGACTTATTTAGGGTTTACCCTCCAATAGGGCTAGGCAGTGGGTCACCTGATGACTTATTACAGTTTACCCTCCAGCGGGGCTGGGCAGTGGGTCACCCGATGACTTATTACGGTTTACCCTCCAGTGGGGCTGGGCAATGGGTCACCATCGACTTATTTAGGGTTTACCCTCCAGTAGGGCAGGGAAGTGGGTCACCATTGACTTATTACAGTTTACCCTCCAGCGGGGCTGGGTAGTGGGTCACCGTTAACTTATTGGGGTTTACCCTCCACCAGGGCTAGGAAGTGGTTTACCCGACGACTTCTTTCAGACTCAGTCCTTCCTACAAGGCTAGTATATGGTTTTTATCCATGAATACTAGAGCGGGACCCTTAATTGTACTGGTCAGTGATGTGACAGCTTTGACTTTGAGAAGACCTCTCGACTGTGTGATAGTGGCGAGGTGTGGTTTGAATTTCCCCATAACTCCCAAGTATGAGGGGTGATTTCCCCACCAAGACAGGTCCTTGAGACGCGACCTAAAACCGTATGGGCGAGTCAGTGCTGCCCAAAGCATATAGTGTCAAGGTGTGGTGATTCGAGCCCCTTGACTTGCAGTTCGGGGCAGACGTGCGGGATGCTGGGCATCGATGGTGTTTACTTCTGGGACTGTTGGCTACTCACTTCCTTAGATTGAGCTACGGGATGGAGATCCCCTTACGATCTTGTTCGGGTTTCTTGATTGACCATATGAATATGTATATACCTTGTTTCAGTACCCACTCCTTGGGTTTGGTTACTCTTTTTCCTGGAGAGGTGAAGACGCGCGGGGTATGCCACGTGCTTTCCATGTCTAGCTTCTCGTGGTTGGACAAGTCTACTCTCCTCTTATTGGCAGCGAAGACTCAATGAGAAGTTCATCTTCACACTGTTTCTAGCTCCTTGTGCGTGGATGAGTATACTTCATTTCTCTTGTTGGGTTGAGCTGTACTCTCTACTGCACTCTTTGTTGTACTCTTTTAATATTACTTGTTCTATCTTCTGCTCACCTCTTCAGTACCTCCTTTGTTGCTCCCTAGAGCCTTCGGGGAATCCTGATGAGTATTTTTATACTCACTCCTGCTTGGGATTTGACTGCACCTGGTGTTCCCTTGCAGACGACGGATAGGTTGGTCATGACTACCGAGGAGATTAGGAGTTCAAGAGGTTGGACCACGTATGGTGGTTGTAGAGAGGTATCCAAGTGGGAGACTCTCCAGTTGTTTAATTTTGTTTACATGTTTCCGGGTTGTGGCACATTTCTGGTTGGGCCTGTGTTTTGCCCTTTACTTTTCATTTTACCCCTAAACACTTACTTTGTACTATTTAGAGGTCGATGCACCTTTGTGGTTTATTTATAGCAGTTGGTACTTTGATTTTCCTTTTTTACTTTGCACTTCAACATTGAGTGGGCTGCGTGTGTGAGTACAAGTACTTAGGCAAAGGCCTCCACGAGTTTTTTAGCCTTTGGTGCTTGTCGCCATCCCTTTTCCTATAGAGGCAGGCTTGGGGTAGTTGCAGATCGAGCCTGGGTAGGGTCAGGTTGTGACAGCGGTAGAGGCAGTGGTGGTAGAGGAGGAGGGGGATGGTCACGATGGCGGAGGAAGAAAAGGTGGCAGTAGAGAAGGAGGAGGAGGAGGAGGGTTCCCGACAAAGGAGGGGTCGGGTTCAGATTCCTTGAAGGCTTGAATGGGTGCAAGAGAGGAGGGGCCTATTAGGTGTATTTTATAAAAACTATTGGAAACTTTATCAACGCTAGTTAAATGCGCTGATAAAGGTATGTTTTATCAGCGAGAAAATAAAAGAGCTGATAAGACATATCTTTATAAGCGCTAAAAAAGCGTTTATAAAACATCTATTTATCAGCGCTAAAATTAGAGCGCTGATAAATACTAATTTTATAAAAGTATAATTTTAATAATTTATTTACATTCTTATATATTTATTTAAAAATATATATAGGATAAATATATATTTATTTATTAATAATTATAACTATAAATAGTACATATTTATAAATATATTTATTATTTAATGTAATTTATTATAATCTTATCATTATTTAATTATATATATATATATATATAATTATAATCTTAGAAATACTTTTTCAATTAAAACATTATATATATATATTTTTTAATTATTGAAAAATATATATTAAAAATAAACAATTTTTTTATTTAATGTATATAAATAAACATTATTTTTGAATATATATATATATAATAATTTTATATAAATTAATAATAAAAACTTTTATCAGCCTTAATAATAGCACTGATAAATGTACCCTTTATCAGTGCTTGTTTTAGCACTGATAAAGGCACACCCCTTTATCAGTGCTTTCTATTTAGCACTGATAAAGGGAAGTGCTTCCTTTGCCATGTTTTGTGGTAGTGGGTTAAAATATCATTAGGTATGATTTAGAACTTTAGTAATATCTCATACAATTTTTCATAGTAAGTATGGTCTTTATGAGTATCTGGTTTTTCTATTTGGTCTCACGAACACCCCAT
Organism: Viscum album; assembly: GCA_963277665.1. NCBI lineage: Eukaryota > Viridiplantae > Streptophyta > Magnoliopsida > Santalales > Viscaceae > Viscum > Viscum album. The sequence continues at coordinate 1,793,382,422 of OY728146.1, forward strand.
ATTTTTTTATGTCATTGATGAATCAGATTTCCACCCTTATCTGGATTCATTTGTGGTAGTCTTTGTAGACGATTTCTTAGTAAATTATCACACTCGACATGACTATTTAAAACACATTGATATCATACTAAATATAATAAGTGAGAATTGGATATATTCTAATCTCAATAAATTCCACTTTTGGATCCACATGGTTCACTTTATGGGTCATATCATCCCAGAGGCAAGAGTGTCGGTTGACCCAGAGAAGGTGAATGACATGGTTTCTTGGAAGAATCCCAATAATTTATTTAACATCCAAAGTTTCTTGGGGATGGATGGCTATTAAAATAACCTTATTTAGGAATTTTATACTTAGAATCACCTATCATGGCATTGACTTGGAAGGGTTTTAAATTCATATGTTAAGAATCCCATGAGAAAGCCTTTTATGAGTTGAAAGGAAGAATAACTTGAATGTGAACATTGATTCTTCATGAGTCAGGAATAAGCTATATATTTTATTTTTATGCATTAGGAATCAGGTTAAAACCATTTATGATTTAGTAAGATTGAATCATGGAATATGGGTCTCATCCGTTGAGATCACATGAGAGGAATAACCTTACATATGATCTCTAACTAGAAGTTATAGTTCATGTATTGTGTTATTGGAGGAATTATCTTCTTGGAGATAAGTTTTTAGTGTTTATGGACCAAAAAATCCTCACTTATATCTTTAAACAACATGAATTAAATATCAAACACATGATGTGAGTTGAATACCTACCAGCATTTGATTTGAGCTTGTCTATACTCTTAGGAAGGGAAATGATGCAACAGATGCTTTTAGATGAAGGACTTATACATAGGCAGTGCATGAGGCTAGTAGTGAGTGGAAGCTAATTCTATGTTCTCTAAGATAAATTTAGATGTGAAGGACCATCATGGAAATCCTATCCTTATAGCTTAAGTAATGACCTATTCACTCTTGGAGTGAAGATGAGGCAACTATCAAATCCCGAGGGCCTAGTATTAAGGGAGAGTGTTTTAGGCTAGGACTCACTACTAGGCTGGATGATTGAAAAGGATGAGGTATTATGAATTCATAGATGCATTTGGGTTCCTACATACATCCAAGAGGAATTGATGTGAGAGTATCATGCTTATATTTGGGTGGCACACCATGTGATTACAAATATGTATCAAGATCTATGTCACTAATATTTATGTCTTGGTATGAAAAGGGAGATATCTAGTTTTTTACTAGGTGTTCCACCTATCAGTAGGTAAAAGAAGAACACCAGTGAACAATAGGGATTTTTCAGCCATTTCCCATTTCTGAGTGGAAATGGGAAGATGTCACCATGGATTTTGTGACTTGTTTAATGAGATACCCTAGAGGAAATGATGCGGTATGGGTGATTGTCAATAGGATCAAAAAGTTCTCTCACTTATTACCTATCAAGGAGACCTTTTCTATGGATGATCTTGTAAGGATATATGTCTAAAAGATTTTATGACTTCATGAAGATCCGATGACTATTTTATCAGATAGGGATTCTCATTTTACTTCTCAGTTATGAAAGGGGTTACTGGGGGTGTTAGGTACACAAGTAATTTTAAGTAAAACATACCACCCTTAGACCAACAGGAAGTCTGAGCGGATGATACTGTGTTTTTAGGACCTACTTCAAGAATACATCCTTGATTTTAGAGGTTATTGGGAGAAGAATATACATATTATTGAGTTTTTTTACAAAAATATCTATCAGGATATGATTAAGATGGATCCTTATGATCCCTTATATGGTAGGCCATTTCTATCACCTATGTGATAGTTAGAGGAAGGGTAGGAAACACTATTTGGATCTCATATCATTTAGGAGACTTTAGAGTAGGTTTTTCTAATTAGGGAAAAGGGTACATCTAATTCTATGAAAAAGTCATATGTCAGCTGCCATTGATGAACTCTAGAGTTCGAGGCTGGGGATTGGGTACTCTTTCATGTATTGAGTAAACTAGGGCATTGATAGTTTAGGCATAAAGGTAAGATTTAACCTTGTTTAATTAGAACTTTTTATTATTTAGAGAGGTATGGATCAATAGCTTATCTGATAGCACTTCCTGAGAGATATAAAGCTATGCAAAAAATGTTTTATTTTTCTCAGTTACTTCATTACTATTCATAAAAATATCATGTTTTCCATCCTAATGATGTGGAACTTGGCATTGATTCTTTTTTTGAGGATCATCCAATATGCATCATTGACTGAGCATGAAATATCTCTAAGGTAGTTTAGTTCCTTTAGTCATGGTGCTATGGTAGCACGACCAGGTGTAAGGTAAGACCTAGGATTGAGAAGCTAACATACATGCTCAATGTTCAGAGTTATTCTCAGATGAGTCTTTACCACTGTTGTAAGGGAAAGTCAAGGATGAGTTTTTTTAAGGAGGGAAGACCGCAAGATTTCAGATTTTTCATATGAGGTATTTAGTCTTTCAATTTTAGTAAACCCTCATTAAATTTATCTTTTTAAACTAGGCCTGGTAATCTCACCTTTAGGCCATCATTTTTTTGAGAATATGGCAGTATGAGTTTTGGCTACAGAACCAATTCATGACATGAATGAAATTCAAGACATGAATTGGTATGTCCATATCCCATGAACTTATCATAGGAAGTGAATTCAATACATTCTGTGAAACCTATTCAAAATGTGAACTAGTTTCTCCTAGAAGAAAAAGGAAACCCAAGGAATTAATGAATTGAATTCAATTTATTTCATGAATATTCCATGAACTTCTTTTTTAAAAGGTGGAGGAACCATTTTTTATCATAACCCTAATTTCATCCATATACAGTAACCCTTTTATTCCTTTTTAACTCCCCCACTACCAAAAGCTTGGATTTGAAGTATCTTTCTCATCCATACTCCAATTAGATCACAATTCATCTTATTATATTAACATCAGTAAGTGATTTGATCCTTTACCTCATTTTCTTATTTTATCTCTCCATCTTCAGTGCTATTTTAGTGTGAGATAATATGCCCTATTTTTAGGGCATTTGTCTATTTGTTTATTTTTTCTCATTCTAGACTAAATCAGAATCTGATACTGGATGAGTACTCATCTACCTCTATAATTTAGGCGGTCTATGAATTTTCCATTATGTATCATAGATTTATAATTGTTTTTATTGTTCCGCATACTGGTTTCACCTACACATTGACCCTATAATATTTTTTCCTTAAATTAGTTGTCAATTTGGAATATAAATGCCCTATTAAACACACTTTATTATGTTTAGAGGCTAAGTAACTCAACTTGAGCCACCCCTTGGGTGTTCCATACTTATTCTGAATGATACCATCTTTATATTAATAACTAAAATAACCATTGGTGTGTTGGTTTGAATTACTCAGGTGATTTAATTAATTAAAGGGATGAATTGAGCCTTTTAAAATGGAAAGAATATCTATATTAGATATTATTAAATTGGAATCAAATGATTAATGGTATGATACCTTATATATCATTTTTCATTGTTTAATGGAAAGGTATGGACCTGAATTATATATATAGGGAATGAATTGGCATGATTATTAGATGGCCTTAATTATTTCACTAAGCTTAAGGTTCCCAATGCTATTAAATAACTTTTTCTTATTATAGGAATGATATGACTTGATACTTCCTTAGATTCATGAGAGTATTCCATGAGCACTTAGAGGTCACCACCCCGATTCATTGGTTTGGTTGATAAGGGAGATACCCACCTTGGAATTTGGTCAATGTATTATTATACGTGAATGCCTCGGCATAGTCCGATGATTCACTTGAATCATTTTTTAGATATTAGTACACCTTAGATACACTCCTTGGATTCATATAATGTTTTAGGAAAAGTGGAACCTTGGATTCTTCCCTTGGTCGTAGTCATTCTTAGTCCAGAATTTACTTTTCACATGCTCTATGGACTCTGTTAGATATTATTCTAGTGGAATGCCTCAGGTGTACCCCTTTTTAGGTCCCTTGTTCAGATTTTACTAGCATGAGATAAAGAAATTATGTTCATCCAGACATCCCATGAGGAGTTCAAGCCCGATGTGATTATTATTTCATGTATTCTATTCCATTTATTATCTTTATATCTTCACACTACTACCTTTATATTCACATACTAGATTTTTATAGGCACCTTTGGTGGTGGAATACTGAGTATATATCACAACTTATTTGGGACACCATTTTTTACCCAGAAAAACTTCATGGATGCAGGAATGGACAAGGGAAAACACCCAGTCTTGGATGTTTGATTGACTATAGCATGAAAGCTTGTGAGCACATAAGTGAGACTTGGATCATAATGCTATTGGATATACTTTTTGTCTTTTTTTATTTTGTTATACATGTATATACATGTGCCAATATCTTGTATAGATCCATGACATACTCATTATTTTATATATGGTGCCACTTTTGGCTTGATTTATCATTACTATCTAGATGATTTACTTTTTTTTGTCCTATCTGTCATTATTATTCTTCCGTTATTCATCTATTTATGATACCGCTGTGATACTATGATCATGAGGGTATAGTCTCTCCACTATACCACCTTGTACCCATGCTGCTAGTGGGAAGACTTTAGAGCATTGGGAGGCGCACTTGAGGCCTTGCGACCAAGTGGTTTCAATTAATTTAAGTAAGTAAACTAGGTCCAAGACATTACACACCCTCTTCCATATGATAATATGTCATTTCAAATGATATATCATGTACCGTGTTAGAATTACTTGATTAAATCCCACAAAAAGGGTCTCTCATACAAGAAAAATAATAGATCGAGTTAGATCCTATTGAAAAAATATCATACATAATTATATTGATGCGTATATATATGTTTAATGATTAATTAAAAAAATAAAAACACATTTAAATTCATACATACCCTAACCCATAGATGCAGATGCCTCCCTAGAATGATAGAGATCTATTTCTTGTCCCCCCTAACATGTATATAGTCATAGAAATCATCAGTAGTTAAACACACATATACCATATATCAAATAAAGAGAAAATAAATAAACCAAAATATTTAAATAGTTTATATAGAGTTAAATAGTTAAAAACTTGTTTTAAACGGAAGAGAGGGAAAAAATCATACCTTTAATTAAACATGAAAATTGACCATTTCTCCTTCAATAGTCTCTCTAACCCATTGAATATCTTCTTCACATTGAGATAAAATGTGTTGATCAATATGTTATGTAACAAAGGAAATAGTCTCTGGTTCATATTTTTCAATTAAAAATACTCCTCATTTTTCTAGTTACCTTCAAATTATATTTTTAAATATTTTAACTTATTCTTATGTTTCTCATACAATTTTTACTCTAATTAACACAATGATCTATTTATCATATTGATACAATAGTATAAAATTTATTCTAACTATCTGTCCTAATAATATTTATTTTAATAAGATTCATAATAACACCATCATCTAATTAAGTAAAGGTTATTACAGTAGAATATAAAACTTATAATCAAAATATTAACAAACAAGGAATTCGATTTAGTGTGCACTACTAGAATGAAAAATGTTTTTTAATTTATGTAATGTTGAATATTTCTATATAATAATATAATAATAAACTAGGGTCAAAATATAAAGAACAATCCTTATAGTTACCATATTTTTAAAATCCTCTTGTTAGTTAGTATTTTTAATAGAAATATGAGGTTAGATGGATACACTCATTGAATATATGAAATCAAGTATTCTAGATATAGTTAACTTATTCAATGAGTGTATCCATCTAACCTCATATTCAAAATATATGAGTGCACTACTAAATAATTGTATTTCATTAGAAAAATTTCAATTCAAATGGTGGTCACTATTTAATCTTTTTCTAGTAGTGTTTCTAGAATTATTGTTGGAATCCAAATGTTTCCAACAACTTTCCATAAAATCCTTACTATGAAAACAACCTTCATTGAAAGACACACACACACACACACTAAAATCATATAGAAATAAACTATTTAATAGACTTTATATTAATGATTCTACCTAATTTTTAACAAAGACACTTCCATATGATGATAACCCATTTTCATTCTTGAAACTAGTGTTCCTCTTTATATATCTTTGAGTTTTTATAAAAAAGGTATAAAAAGTTCAGATTGATGCCTCTAATAGGAATTTCATTATTCATGGGAAATATTCTAATGTTGATATGAAATACTAGAAAAATATATTTATAATGAATATCACCATACCATAAATCATTGATCCATATATCTTATTATTTAAAAATATTCATGAGTTTATAATAACAAATAGTGTTAAAAATATCCTGAACCCACTAGAAATTTTAATTATTGTGAGAAAACTAGATGATATAAGTGAAAATAATTTCAATTTTACTCAAATTAATACTTAAGACCATTTTAATTAATAAAATGTGCGTGGGTATAAGTGTGATTTTTCAATCCACAGTTCCAAATTACACCAAATATAGGGAGAGGGAGGCTGACAAATAATATTTTTTTATAGAATCTACGAATGAAAAGATTTAAACCCTAAGATAGAGTATTTTTTCAATGAATCAAGAATATATATTGAAAATATGGTTACTTAATGAGTTTGGAGACTAAGGGAGAGATCAACATTGAGAAAATGGGGGCAACAAGGACCAAAAAATTGGGGTCAGTGGTAGTAGTGAGATTGTTTTGGATTGATGGTTGTGATAAGTAGGAGAAGTATCAGTGATGGGCGGTGAGTGTAAGCACATGAATAATAGGACCGGTGGTGAGAAAGATCACTGGTGATAGTGGGAAGAGGGAGAGTGAGTCATGGATAAGGGTGTGTGATTATGGGAGGGGGTGTGTGGGGTGGGGGAGTAGGGGGGATAAGGTAGTTTTTTGAAGTGCTGCGACCACTATGGGCGGCCGCATGTGTATAGATCCACTAAACCAAATTTCATTAAATAATTAATTTTTATTTATATATTTATTTATATAATTATATAAATTTATAAAATTATTTTTAAATAAATTTTTAGTACATATATTATATATTTAGTTATAAATTTTATACATATTTACACACATATATATATATATATGTTTATATATTTACATACATTTTTATACATATTTACATATAATTTTATATTTAGATATAAATTTGTTATAATGTATTTATAAATATTTATTATAAATAATTTTATATTCTATATTTATTAATAATGAAATATTTATAAAAATACATTTATATATGATGTATTTACATAATATTAACATACACAAACAGACACATATGTGCATGTTTATACATGCATACACATTTATATTTCGTACATACCCACACAAATATTTATATATATGCATTTGTTTACATATGTTAGAATATATAGATAAATATATATTTTTTATTGACACACACATATTTATATATAAACATTACTTATATAGGTATATATATATTAATGCATTTTTATAAGGTAAATAAAATGGATATTTTTTTATTTTAAATAAAAATAATAATAAATATTCATTTCCATATTAGTTATATATTAAAAAAATATATTTTAATGTAAATATGTTTAAATATTTATTTGTATAATTGATTTATTATATGTTAATACAAGAAACTATATGAAAATATGTATATATTTAATTATAAATAAAATTATAATATGAAAATGGTAAAATTTAAACACTAGAATATCAAAATGAAAGTAATACCTAGTAATGAATTTAGTATCCACCAAAACAAGATAGGAAGACCCACTTAAATGAAGCTGAATTTCCATCAAAAGTTAAAAAATCAAGGCATCTCAACAAAAGCTCAATTTTGGAGGTCTTCTAGGCCCTTTTAAACACAAAAAATCACTAAAATTGGTCCCCTCAAGTCACTGCATCATATATATTTTCAAAATATTTTACTTTATATATGGTAGATTCTAAATAGACACCCAAATAAAAAGTTATGACCGTTTGAAGTTAAATTTATTTTTTCAACTTATCTTGTGGATTTTATTAAATTATTTTATTTTAGCATCTTCAAATTGTAGTTAAATTAATAATACTTAATAATAATTATAAAATTATTAATTAATATTATTTTTTAGTTATTTTATAAGCCATTTTTACTGAATATATTATATATTATGTGTAAACGTATATTTAGTCTTATATACATCATATTTAATAGAAGATATTATATCTATATTAATGTTAATATATTTATATATTAAAATATGATTTTAATGATATTTTTTTATAAAATATATCTTTTATCAGCATTAAAATAGAACTGATAAAGGTTACTATTTATTAGCATAAAAACGTGATGATAAAGGTTTCCTTTATCAACGCCTAAAAAATGGCTCATAGAGGGATAATTTTATCTGTGCCTTTTCTAATGTTGATAAAGAAATGAACCATTTACCAGTGATTTTATCTAGTGCTGATAAAGGCTCCCCTTTTGTTATCACTTTTTTCTAGTTCTAATAAAGGATAACAGTGAATATACCGAAATCTATAGTAGTGAAACATGATAGTAGTGGAAAATTTTGAGTGATGTGTGAGAAATGAAGATGAAAAAGTCCCTTATTATGGTCATGTACTCATCACACCATCCAAAAAACTTTATGATTATTTAAAAAAAAATGAAACATTTATTGGAGAGATGGAAAGTCATGGAGTTCAAATACAAGACTAAAAAGGAATGTGATAATAAATTTATAATTGTGAAGCATCTTAATTTGAAAATTATTGTTAATAAGACAGTGCTGAAGAAAGTTCAAGATCTTCATCTTATAATAAAAAATATTATCTTCTTTAAAATTAAAATATTAGATATTTTTTCTTGTGGGTGAAATGATGTTGAGTCATTACCCATGTGCACATAATCTAGTTAATATAATATTAAAAACAGTGAAGATACAACCTTATAATAAATTAAAAATATTATTAGTATAGAAGAATTATCTAGGGAGAAAGACATGGGAATTTCATTATTATTTTATTAGGAAAATATCATTAATAAAATGATTTATCAAACCTCATTCCTTAATTCCCAAAAGAGAACTCAATAATTAAAAAAAAGAAAATACCTCAAAGAAGAGAATGATATTTTCTTGTTTATAGTAAAATTGGGTATTTAATGAGGTATTTCCATTATCATAAGAAAATTAACAAGGTTTCTATAAAATAAAGGTTCTATGGCACTGTAGAAGCATTTGGGGTTATGATAAAAAATATTTTCGTCAAGAGCTTCAGATAAATCCTTATTATTGGATGATAGGAACCCTGAAATATTCGAAAGGTGTGTCCTTTACCATTTTATTTATAATTAATTTATAAAAAAGAATTACCTTAGATTGGTTATTATTTATTCATTGAGTAATAAAGTTGAGCTTCTTATTGTATTTTAATTATGATGAGGATCCAAAGCAGAATCCCTTTAGCGGTATTAACACATGCTCCATGAATCGTGAAATGACGTCGATGGAACTCTGAGTGAACTACAATAAAAGAGGCCTTTAACAATTCTAGTATAAGCCTTTATGAGTGATAAAAAAGCAATGACTACCATAACATGGTTAAAATACCCAGGCTTTTATTAGTGCTAGAAAATCCCTGATAAATGGTTCCTTTATCAGCACTAAAAAAAGCTCTAATAAGGGGTCCCTTTATTAATGCTTTTTAAAGAACTGATAAAAGACAACATTTATCAATGATTTTATTTAGAGTTGATAAATGGACCCTTTATCAGTACTTCTACAAGTGTTGATAAAGGATTATTTTATCAGTACTAATAAATGTGTTAATAAAGGCATCTTTATTAATGCATTTAGTAGCACTAATAAAGTGGCATATTGAAGTGTGATGTTATAGCAGACTACAAAAACAAAAACATGGCATACTATAGTGCATTGTAATAGCAAAATACATCCCTAGAAACAATGACATAAATTAAAAAAATTAGATACAAATACACAATTTAAATGAAATAAAATTTACAACAGAAATACAAGAAAAACACTATTATAGAGGAAAAGAACACACCTGTATAAAAGAAAAAACCACCCTCACTCGAGAAAATAACACACCTATATAAGGAAAAAATTATTATTTTATAAATAATATAATGAAATAAATTAAATATAAATTGTTAATTTTAAACTAAATTTTGATTCATACCAGGATAACTGTGTATCATATTGATTTGTGGTTGATTCTAGCATATCACACCATTTATTGTTCATTTTAAAGAATTATCTATTTGAAAATTAACTAAATAAGTATAATATAAAAATTATATAGAAAATAAATAATTAATAGTAGATATAATTATGAGAAAACATTGTAGGCTTGTTTGCTCGGTTTTGGCGATGTGATGCGCATTTTAAACTAAAATGACACTTTTATATCAAAAAGACAAATTTAGAGTTATACAGATCAAAAAGTGCATAAGATTTTAGGGTGGATAATTTCCACACAACCAAAATGAATTATGGATCATTTTTCTAAAGTATCAAAATAATTAGAATTCATTTTCTTAGTTTTTAGTATGCAACTTGTGTTTTTTACTAAAATTTTATTTTAAACTAAAAACACACACTTTGAGTCATACTGGTCCAATCATGCATGGGATTATTGTGATAATAATTCCTACACTTCATAGATGAATTATGAATCATTTTAATAAATTATCAAGATAATATGAGTGTGTTTTCTCAGTTTTTAGCGAGTGGCAGTTTTTTGTACTAAAATGTCATTTTTAAATTGATAATGAAAAATTTGAGTCATATTGGGGAAATCATGTATTAGATCGAAGTAAAATAGATTTATATTCATAAAATATTACATATGGATTATTTTACTAAAGTATAAAAACAATCTGAATTCATTTTCTTTGTTTTTGAGTATGTAAGTTGTCATATTTAGTAAAATTAACGTCAATTTTAAATAAAAAGATGCACTCGGAGTCATACTGGTCACACTATGTATCATATTGTGGTGAGAAGGATTAATACCATCCCAAATTACTTATGGATCATTATCCTAAAGTATCAAAATAATTTTTCATTGGTTTTGAGTATGCCACTTGTGTTTTTTACTATAATTTCTTTTTAAACAGATAACATACACTTTGATTCATACCGGGCACACCGTGTATCAGATTTAGGTGAGTCCAATTAATACACATCAAAAATAGATTATGGATTGTTTTCCTAAAGTATAAAAACAATCCAAATGTCTTTACTTGGTTTTGAGTTTATCATTTGTCTTTTTAGTAAAATTAATGTTAATTTTATATAAAAAAGTGCACTTAGAGTCATACTGGTCACACCATGCACCAGATTGAGGTGAGGATGATTCCTACATGTCCCAAATGACTTATGGATAATTTTTCTAAATTATTAAAACAATTATAATGTGTTTCCTTAGTTTTGAGTATGCCACTTGTGTTTTTTACTAAAATATCATTTTAAACTCAAAACATGAACTTTGAGTCATATCGGTCACATCGTGCATGGGTTTGGAATGATACTGATTCCTACAAGATAGAAATGAATTATGAATTTCTTCCCTAAATTATCAAGAAAATATGAGAATGTTTTCTCAGTTTTTAGTGAGTGGCACTTTTTTTTACTAAAATGAAAATTTTAAACTAGTAAGAGACACTTTGAGTCAAACCAGGGAAATTATGTATCAGATTGAGGTGAGGCTAATTCCTGCAAGTCAAAAATGACTTATAGATAATTTTAATCAAGTATAAAAACAAGATGGAGGTGTTTACTTGGTTTTTAGTATCTTAGTTGTCTTTTTTAGTAAAATTAATGTCAATTTTAAATAAAAAGAATCACTTGGAGTCATACTGGTCACACTGTGCATCAGATTGAGGTAAAGATGATTTATATTTATCAAAAATGACTTATGGATCATTTTATAAAGTATAAAAATAATCTGAATGTATTATCTTCATTTCAAGTATTCCAGTTGTCTTTTTTAGTAAAATTAATGTTAACTTTAAATAAAAGACGCACTTGAAGTCATACCGGTCACAAAATGCATCAGATTTAAGTGAGGATAATTTATACACATCTCAAATGACTTATGGATCATTTAAGAAAATTATGAAAACAATACTAATGTGTTTTCTTAGTTTTTAGTATGTCAACAATCTTTTTTAGTAAAATTAATGTCAATTTTAAATAAAAAGACGCACTTGGAGTCATATCGGTCACACAATACACTAGATTGAGGTGAGGATAATTATTACGATTCCTAAATGGATTATGAATCATTTTAATAAAGTATCAAAAATATCTAAATGGATTTTCTTAATTTTGACTATGTTAGTTGTCTTTTTTAGTAAAATTAATATCAATTTTAAATTAGAAGATGCACTTGGAGTCATACGGGTCACACCATGCATTAGATTGAGGTGATCCTAATTACTAAACATACCAAATGAATCATGGATAATTTTACTAAATTATTAAAAACATATAAATGTGTTACCTCAGTTTTGAGTATATCACTTGTCTTTTCTAGTAAAGTTCATGTCAACTTTAAATAAAAATTTGCACTTGGAGTCATACCGGTCACAACATGAATCATATTGAGGTAATAATGATTTATACATATCCCAAATGGCTTATGAATCATTTTCCTATAGTATTAAAACAATCTAAATAAATTTTTTTTGGTTTTGAATATGTCAGTTGTCTTTTTTAGTAAAATTAATTTTAATTTTAAATAAAAAGACACACTTGGAGTCATACCAATCACATAGTTCATGGGATTGATGTGAGTCTGGTTCCTAAATGTCCCAAATTAATTGTAGGATGTTTTATTAAATCTTAAAAATAATTTTAATGATATTTCTAAATTTTGAGTAAGTCAGTTGTCTTTTTCAGTAAAATAAACTTCAATTTTAAATAAAAATATGAATTTGGAGTTATACCAGCCACACCGTGTGTCATACTGAGGTGCGGATGATTCCTTGCACCAAAATGACATATGGATCATTTTTATAATTTATCAAATTAATAATAATTATTTTTATTGGTTTTGAGTATGTCAGTTGTCTTTTTTAGTAAAAGTAATTTAAATTGTAATTAAAAAGATTCACTTAGAGTCATACAGATCACACCATACATCGGATTGAGGTGTTGCTAATTCCTAAACATCCCAAATTACGTATAGATAATTTTCCTAAAGTATTAAAACAATTTGAATGTATTTTTTTTGGTTTTCAGTATGCCAGTTGTGTTTTTTTGTAAAATTAAGGTCTATTTTAAATAAAAAGACACACTTGGAGTTATACCGATTACACCATGTGTCAGATTGATGTGTGGGTAATTACTACACATCCCAAATTACTTATGAATAGTTTTAATAAAGTATCAAAACAATAAAAATTAATTTTCTCAGTTTTTAGTGTGTCACTTGTCTTTTTTAGTAAAATTAATTTTAATTTTAAATAAAAATACCCACTTGGAATAATACCGATCACACTATGCATTAGATTGAGGTGTGGATGATTCCCACATGCTCTAAATGACTTATGTATAATTTTTATAAAGTATAAAATAATCCAATTATTTTTTTATTGGTTTTCAGTATAATAGTTTTCCTTTTAATAAAATTAACAACAATTTTAAATAAAAGTTACACTTGGAGTCATACCGATATGAAGAGCACGAGCAGATTCTAACAACCAACCCAAATCAAGTAAAATAATCCACCATGTATTACTTTGAGGTATGGTTTATTCCATAATTTCTTTTTTATCCTATATTTAATTAAACACTTTGGTTTATCTAACAATATTATAGTTTGATAACCTAGAATATTGAATACATTGGAGAATAAAAATAAAATTTCATTATCATGAGTGAATCATCCTTGTTTAGTTCATGATCATAGTACATGAGTGAATTTTCCTTGTTTATGAAGTAATTTATTCATAGAAAACATTAACCATTAGTGTAAATGTATCATCATTCATTGATTAAACTAAAATAAATATTTACATATGAGTTTTTATAAAACATAATAAAATTTATCTTACCCTTACCATCATAGAGTACAAAATCCATGATAAACGATTTAACTTATTTGATGGAAAAAAACTTCAGTGTAACCCATTATGTATTTTTAGAAGATATTAAACTCCATTATAAATTTTTTATCCCTCTTGATAGTATTAAACATTATTATAACCCTTTATAGTATCCAAATTACACTGAAATCTAGGGAATCCATTAAGCCTTCTTGGATTGTGTTATAGATTAGTGTATAATTTTAAATATTTTAGGTGATGATATACTCTAAAAAACATCATAATTATTTGTTTATAAAAATGGGAATATCCCTATTATCATGTATTTTTTTGATATTGATGATGAGTATTTTATTAATGAGATTGTAAACATGGATCATTTTACATAATGTACATGCACATGCATAAAAAATGTTACTTATATAGATTTCACATGAATTTGTGATATTATATCATGCATATAATTAATGATCAAATAACACAAATAATTCCATTACACACCAAAGTAAAACCACTATATTCTTCTTTTATAAAAATTCATGATTTAGTCAAAGAAACTTTTTATTTCTTTATTTTTTAGAGGTTTTGTATAATTATACTAGATTATTTTTCAAAGGGTTCTTCATTTTTATTTTTTGTACTTAAAGATTTCATTTGAAGAGAGTTTTTCATTTTCATGGATTTATTTATAAGGCAGTTTATTTTCATTTGATGTCATGTTTCCTTTGACACCAGTCCTCCTTGATGACAATGATATCTCAATGCTGGTTGTCCTTAAATAGTTATCTCACACACCTTCTATATTCGGTGGTTGATTATGCACATATTTATTCTAATATTTGAGTTAGATTATATAATAGTTTGATGATTGAATTGTTGTTTTATGAATTTCAAGTGACTATTGCCTCCCCTACTAAGAATCTTTCTTTAGAGTGTAAATAATTCATGGTCAAGTAGTTGCATATATTTTATTTTTCTTGTTCAGTTTGTTCTTGGTGAGGGGTTTCATTAAAAATTTAATAATATTTGATATTTCATGGAATTTTATAATATAAATTGTTTCATATGATAATAAGTTTTAAAAAATAAGTGTTGTTTTTTTTTGTTTTTGAAAAAAATTTATCCACTTAAATTCCTATATAAAATCACTTAAACAAGTGGTGAAAAACATTTTTTCAGTAATCTACCTGAAACACTTGCACAATTGATCTTATCTTACGTGACAAGTGTTGTGTGGACTTTTCAACAATGGTTCTCAAACAAAACCATGATATGATCCTCATTTTACTCTATTACCCAATAATTTTATTATTTGCAAGCCAATGATTTGTCTCCTCCTCCACCTTGGTATCTGCCTTATTCTCCACCTCGGTATCTACCTATGCCGCATCCCCTACCTCAGTTTTTGAATCTTACTCCACCTCATCCTTGACCTCTACCTCCACCTATTCCTTGGTCTCCTCCTCCGCCACTACCTCTTCCTCCTTCTCCATCCCTACCATTTCCCAACAATTTATTGTTTACAAGTTAGAGCTTCTAAAATAATTGATTTCTTATATTATACTTCTCCTTGAGAAATAGAAAAATAATAATATATAAACATTTTGACAGTAATGATTCAAACCCCAAATATATTTCTAAGGCCATCACTCTTAATAGATCACAATCATATTAGGTAATAACCTAGAATTATTTTCGAAAAACATTATGGAAACTTGTATGCTTCCCACTCATCTCTAAAACAATTTACTCTTTCTTTTGAGTATGAATGTTGTCATAAATCTTGATTATACTAATAAAATATAGAAAAAAATGATTAAGAAATATATTTATTGAAATTATAATTACCTTTTGAAATTACCTGTTGGGGGGATACTGGTCTTTTCGTGCTTTATGATATCTCTCATAAAGTTTCAAGCATAATATCCACAGTTAGTTCTATTATCCCGCTTCAGACACTACAGAAACATTGACCAAAATAATTAATTTTTTTCAAAATATGTTTTGATAGTTAAATATTTATATATATACCTTAATATTTTTTCATTTTTAGTAATCCACAAGCATTATCTATTTAGACACTAAATTCATTCCATTATTTAACCTATATTTAGCTACCACCCTATTATAATAAAATTCTTGTTTAAAAATAGAATAAAACATATAATTTTAAGTTTATCTATATAATATTGATTTTATTTTATCAAAAATTTACAATACACATCATGTGGCCATTTTTTTGGATATCCATGCATTGGATCGAAAAAGTAAATATTTGGTGTATCCAGATTGACTACGATCAGCATCTAGTGCTGCCTAAAAAAATAAATAAATAATGCAAAAAAATAAAAATATACTTTATATTATTAGATTGTAGAGTTTTACTTCTACATTATATGAATAAAAAAGAGTTGTTTGTTTGATTTTTTTCTCAAATTCTATGAGTATTTCATCTTTTTTATTCTGAATTTCTTTCTTATCCAAAGTAAGTTTTCCATAGAAATGATATAGGGATTAATGAATCCAAATTGTTCTTCACAAAGTTTTCCCTTTATATAGTAGCAATATAATTTTTTTTAGAAAATATTAATAGTTATTAACTTTAATAAACATATTAGATCACTATTTTTACAAACATATTATGAAAATATACCATATATATGTTTTAACAACTAAGACACCCATCCATACATGCTTGATAATCTCATTTACAGTCTTGAGACCAATTACATCTGTCATGAATGTTTCATATATTTATTTTTCATATAGAATTTAAAACATATTTTAATATTTAAATTTGGTCTTTGTATAAAGTTTTATTAATAATAAATGTTTCTATGGAATTGGTAGTGAGAAGGTACTTCTAGAAGCTCATTCTGATTTCTTAGTCGATTCATTATATTATCTTGATCTGAACTTATGTTTCCCTATCGATTTACCCATTTGTAATATCATACCTCACATTAGGCCTTTTTTCATAAATTATTAATGGTTTTTCATATTAAAAAATTTGTTAAAGACATACCCCATGTATCTTTATAAGCTAAGATAGAAATTCTATGAAAGTTACATTAGAATTATTGACTATTATAATATCTAGATCATCAAGTGGAATAGGTAAATCAATAGTTATCTCATGAGATCCCTCAATCCCCACATTCATGTGATCTTTTGGGAGCTATTTAAGGTGTATCTTTTCTTATAGGATATTATACACCATACCCCTCACAACAAGGCAGTGCATGGGTGTTTACAGATACAAATCACATACAATTAAACTTTGTAGAATTTTAGTAATATAAAGTTATCAAAAGTTTTTTGATTAACATTTAGGATAAAGTGAAATGAAATAATTGATTGCCTTGGGTAAGGTATGCGGTTGGGGGGAATTAATAGACTCAAATCCAGTGGGTTCATTTGGTTCTTGTGTGAATATTTGTTCCACCACTGGTTGTATTTGATCCTTTAGAAGGTGGGGAGTTTGTGATACCAGACTCAACTTCCTGAAACATAATCCAGAGGTAGTTTCAGAGCTGGTAGTTTATCTTTGAATAGTTTTTTGGATTTGGTTATTTGAGAGGTTATGGCATCAACCATTGGATCGGGCCTGTGCTTTGACATAGGACACTTGCTTGCCCAACAACTTTGTGATGTTGGAGAGCTACATCATGTTCAAATGTTTGGAGGAGCTGTACTATAATATCTTTTTGGTTTTACTCTTTTTATCCTTCAAGTTTAATTTTCCTTTATTAATGATGTTTTTCTCAGGTTTCCACCCCCTCCATCCCTTAAAATGGGGCTTTATCATTTATAATAAAAAAAATTGAAGGCCTTCAGGCCATTGGATATTGAATAATAACATCTTATAGTGAGTATATTTGTGTCTATAATAATCTCACCATATTATATATATCTTCATGTGGTTTTATCTCCACAAAATATATTTTAGGAGACACTATAAAACCTAATCCTCTAACATGACCATATTATTTTAGCCACTTCAAAGCTACTGAAAGTAGTTTTTCTTTTAGTATGATCATTTCCAATTCTTGTGTCTAAAACATATAAAAAAATACGAACATAAATAGATATTTTTATATAATACTATTATAAATCATAAGAAATTACTATTATGTCATAATTAAACATGTTTTCTATACTACTTTTGTGTTTTCATAAACTAGTTTACTCTCTTTATTTACGTGAGCCTCCATCCATATCACATGATGTAGGATGGAAGTGGATTTAGATTTTGATTCATCAATATTCATATAAAAAAAGAAACATATTTTATTTCATATCGTATAATTTTTTTATTTTTTATTTAAAATACTTACAAATTTATTATCTAGTGAAGTCCACCCAATCCTTTCTTTGAGACAGGGGTACATTGGTTTTTGGGTAGGTTCTTTATTTTCATAACTCTTTTTATGTTTCATAAATTAACAAATTTTAATCAAATTGGATAAAATAAGAAATTAAAAATAATATATTATCGACTGCAATACACATGAAATGATTTATCATTGCAATTATTGATGAAATCCATCTGTTTTTTCTAATTTATAATGTGTTCATAACTAACTGATGGGTGGGGATTTACTTTCTCCCCAACATCCCTAAGATGCATCTTCATAAGGAGATACAAGAAGCCTCTAGGGGATTTTTCATTATCCATTAAGACAAATTTATTATGGAAATATTCTAAAATAAATAAACTCTATAAGGAATAATTAAAATTAAATCATCATTTAATTATATAATTTTTTAGTAAAATAGAGAAACTACATAGTAACATTACCATTATATATTTCTAAAGGGTCTCCTTAATTATAGGTTGGACGTGGAACCATGAATCAATATTAATCGGCACATTCTTACTTATTGTGACCCCAACATAACTAAGGAACATTGAATTGTTGGGGTCAACAGGTTAGCCAAGTTGATCCCAAGAAGCCTCAAATTTTATACCATAACTTCTTTCCTTGATAATTTTTTTCAACACTATGATGGTGCATCACTATTTTTTTCATCCACATTCTGTTGATCCCTTAATAATTCTATAGTTTCATTATCAATAATCTGTTCTTCCTAGGGATTGGTAGCATCACCTTGTGTATAATTCATTTTCTATATGATTAGTGAAACATTTAATTTGTCTTGAATAACAATAATGTGAAAAAAGACAAAGGATTTGTGATGGGTTGAATGTATGATCTATTGAAAACTCGATAAATACTTTAAATCCATCTTCATACTATTTTGACAAATGATTATAATGGTTCCATTTTGAAGGAAACGAGTAATTGAATTAAAGAAAATAATTAATCTACTATAGTAGGTGTTATCCTCTAAATTCATCCAAATGTGAAAGTTATAAATGAATTCCACCTCCATCAGCTTTCTCTCACAAATAATTAATACTTCATTTTGTTACTTTAGAATCATTATCCATATTTTCTAGACATAATCCTATGTTTCTTGAACTTCTTAGAGTAGTATTAGTCCCATACTGAGTACCAGTGATCATTTTTTATGACTACTAATAAGAGTAGTTTAAGCAACAAAGAATATATGGGGGATGAGTATCAAGAAACAAAATTAAATAATAATTGTTTGGGATATGAAGCTGGAGAGGATGAACGTTGTATACTTAAAACTTTATAAATTACCACATATTAATTTAAAATTTTAAATATCATATCAAAATGCTAAAAGGTCCCTAATACTACCATGCGAACATCAAATCATCCCCACTGTGCTGTACCAAATATAATCTATGTTACTTGTCATTTTCCCTCACATGTATCTCAAATATAAGATCTCTTTATCCACTAGGGTTCTTGTGTAGGATGTGAGTATAAAAATAAACAAGTAAATATTTACAGGCCCATAAAATATACAATAATGAATATATTTGAGTATATTTTCAAATTAGTATCACTCAAAATATTGATGTAATTCAACTCATTGTGTACTTATAAGGACACCATGATAATCAAATATACAGACTTCATTTCATACCAGTGAATTATACTAATTATATCATAATTTAATACCATGGTTGTTTCATGACATTCAAATCATTTAACTAATAAGAGGTTGACATTTGAATCATAGGAAGAGAATTTTTTTACCTCCCTGTGGAAATAACCACATCATAGGTACCATGAGATTCAACCTCATACCCCTAGCATCCAAGACTATCCCTCAGGGATAACCATCACATGTACTTATTTCATCTAAATCATAAAATGGGTATAACATAGAAATTTTTTTAGGAAGTGATTTTGAAATATAGGGAAGTTTTAACATAATTGGTTCCCTTAGGAAAGAACCACACAACGGGCACCACAACACATTAGTTAAACCTACCTTTTGAAAAACTATAAAGAAGAACAAACAACACAAATGTTACATTATCCTCACCCTAGCCCTCGATGAATCACTAAACTGTCTATAGTAACTCATATTCTAATGTATCAAGAATATCATCACATTCCCGATTACATAAATATTTCTAAAAATCCACTATCATAATATCAATTTCCAATATTAATTGAATATAACTAAATGAAAATAATTTTATTAAATAATTTTATTATAATTTAAATCAACTTTCAGAATAATTTTGAACCATTTCGACATACCCCAAAACAATCAACCATGTATAAATTCTTATTAATCCCATTAATTAAATTTGTATATAAATTATATAAATTAATAAATAAATCAATCATTTCAACTAATTTATAGTATTTCATAATAATTAATGCCACTAAAAAACATTAATAAAAATATATAGAATATTAAACATCACATATATAGTCTAATAAAATGTTTAAAATTTCAATTCAAGACATAAATATTTACCACTTATGTTGTGATATATTCTTTTCTATTTTATAAAATGGTTAGAATAAGGAGAAACTAATAAAACAAAACATGTAATTTGAAATTAATTTATTTCCAAAATGCATTTATAATGTAGTAAAAGATTGAGTTCCAAAACATATGTTAGTACTTAATTTATCCCATATTATAAATAATAACCTAAATCGCATGGAACATAAAAAAATCACCCAATAATAAATAATTTTACATTGAAATCATCATAGAAAAATAATTAATTTCATTTAGTGGATATTTATATCAATTTATTATGGATCAGTGTATTAACTCAAGGGATATGATAATTTTCTTGATCTATTGATTAGAGTGTAGAAAGTTATTATAATTTCCTACCATTTATTTGAATAAGAATATAAATAATTTTTATTCATTAAGAGTATAATGCTGATAGATGAAGTATAATTGACTGAGATGAAGTAATTTAAGAAAACATCTCATAATAAATATTTTCCATCGACTAATTAGATCAATATAAAGAGATAATTTTCAATTATCGTGAAAATGAGAATAAATATATTGATATATTAGAGGAAAAATTCAAAAATCATTCATGGTACACCTTTGACAATTGTTAGAAAATTATAATAATAAAGTACATAGTGAAAAAAATATACAACTACCCATATATAAAATATGTTGTTCGATGGACTTGATTAGGATTCCTAAGAAAACTAAGAATCAATTAAAGTGTGATATAGGAGGGAATATAGTGCATGAATATTTAAGGGACATCAAAAGACCACTCTGTACAATATATAAAATTAAAAAATCACTCTTAACAACACACACAAATCAATTGTTGTACTACAAGGAACATAAGAATAGAGATGATAAACCAAACTAATTTCCATTGAGGATAACCATTATCAAAATGAACTAAATCTATGTAAACAAGGATGGTGTCATGTAAAGGTAAATCAGACTGCATAAAGTTCATGTGAAGTCAAAATGGGTAGTGAGAATGGATCCTTTTGTATTGTTTACTGTGTTGGACTTCTAATTTGACTATAAGAAATAGGAATCCCTCTATGGGAAGGTTGGACACCCATTGAAGAACATACCAAAGTTAAGAATCATAAGGAATCATTATTGTTCAGTGAAGAAGTAGAATTCTTCATGGTTGAGAACAATGAAAAAACACAAAACACGAAACCCAAACAAACAATCAATGAGAGAAGAAAATGAGAAAATAACATACCTTGGATTCTATCCTTGATTTGTTCGAGATAACATAGAGGAGGAGTAACAATAATAGGGGAGTTACATGAGAGTTTGAGAATCACAACTGAATCAGTTGCGATTAGGGTTTTTTAAATAGATCAGGGACACTTTAGTCAGCGCATACAAAAATATGCTATGAAAGATACCTTTTATGAGGGGTAAATTGATAAGCACTGATAAATGTTATCTTTATCGGTGATAAAGAAGTGCTGATAAAAGGAACCTTTATCAGTGCTAAAACTTTGGCGCTGATAAAGGATTTATAATTTTAATTTAAATTAAAAAAATTTGTAAATATATTTATATAATTATATATTTGTTTATTATAATTTTCTAATTATATAAATATATTATTATTTATTTATAATTACACAATACCTTTTCAAAAAATTATATATTTATTTTTTATTTATAAATTTATAAATATATTTGTAATTAATTATTTATAATTATTAATATATTTATATCATTATATGTATTTATATAAATATAAATATAAATATATATTTAATAAATAAATATAAATATAAATATAGTAAATATATTCATTATTTAAATATATTTATTATAATTTTATAATTATAAATATATTTATTTCATTATATATATTTGTATACTAATATATATATTTAATAAATATATATAAATATAAATATAAATATAAATATAAATATAAATA
The DNA here is from genome assembly GCA_963277665.1 of Viscum album. Lineage (NCBI taxonomy): Eukaryota > Viridiplantae > Streptophyta > Magnoliopsida > Santalales > Viscaceae > Viscum > Viscum album. Next base: position 1,793,405,314 of record OY728146.1, read on the forward strand.
TAAATATAAATATAATTTTTAAATATAAATATAAATATAAATATAGTAAATATATTTATTATTTAATTCAATTTATTATAATTTTATAATTATTTAATTATATAATCATTTTTGATAAATATATGAATACTTTAAAATAATAATATTTATATATCTATATCATTATATATATTTATACAATTATATATATATATATATAGCCCCATGATCCATCTTAGTGGTAGCCGCCCATGTGGGTCTCAACGATGTCTCGAGTTTGAGTCTCGTTGAGTATATCTCTGCATTCTATGATTTTTTTTGTAATGTAGCCCATTTACCTAAATAAACTAAGGCTTCATCCTCAAATTATATCCATATATATATATATAATAAATATAAATATAAATTAAAAATGAGTACACATTAAAAATATTAAAAAAATGGATAATTTTTATTAATTAAATATAATTTATTAAAAAAATATGGATATATATTGAAGTAAAGATGATTACATATTGAAAATAATAAAACATAGTAAATAAATAATATAAAATAAATAAATTTAAAAAACGAATAAATAATACCTAACTGTAATAATATTGAAAATAAATAAATAAAATTAACGGATTAAAAACATAATATATTAACTATATCATGTTATAATGAAATTCTAAAATATACTAAAATTTGAATAAATTAAATAAATATTAGGTGTATAAACTATATAATATTTCATTAATTGCATTAATATTTGTATGTATGCATTGCATATAAAAATGCATTAATTATGTATATATAGATGTTTGTGAAATCAATGTAATCCACATTTGATATATGTTACATTGAAAAATAGAACAACATTAAATTTGAATAAGACAATAATTTGTTTTTAATTATTACATTTTATTAATTTTATATATATTTATAATAAATATATATTATTTATTTCTATTTATAATTAACATATATATATATGTATATATTAAACAAATTCATTTTTATAATTAATTATTCCATTAATAATTTTTAATTTATTCAATTTTTTAATTATTATAATTCATTCATTTTATATGTCGATATTTAATTAATATATACTATTTATTAATATTTATAATCTATATATTGTATATTAAATTTATTCATTTTTGTAAATAATGATTTAATTAACAAAATGTTTAGTATTTTTCTTAATTTACCCATTCTTATTTTTTATTTGTTTAATTATTTCATTTTATTTATTTTACATAACTATATATTCAATATATATTATTTATTAATATTTATAATTTTTACATATGTATATTCAATTTATTAATTTTTATCAATAATTATTTAATTAGTAAACTTTTTAATATTTTTTTTATAATTTTTATTTTTTCAATTATTTCATTTTATTCTGAAAAATTATCAGCACTGAGAAAATACTAATAAAATATACCCTTTATCAGTGACAAAAATAAAGCACTGATAAAGGGTGCTCTTTATCAGCACTAAAAAAGCACTGATAAAGGGTAACTTTTATCAACATTTTCTTTAGCGCTATTAAAAGGTAGCCTTTATCAGTACTTTTTTTAGTGGTGATAAGGTACACCTTTTCAGTGTTTTTTTTCTATTGCTGATAAAGGCTAGCATTGTTAAAGGTCTCTTTTTTAGTAGTGGTGCTAGCGTTGATGTACTGATCATCTTGTATCATTAATAATCGATACTAATAAGATCCCATTAATTCGGTCTTGAAGGATTCTTATTTATTCTCTCTATCTGGAAATGGGGAATTAAGGATGTAATCCTTTCATTCTTGAGAGTGTTCTTCAAGGAATTCTCTTTGGTCTTGAGAGAGATCACTCAAGAGAAATGTTGTAAGTGATAATTTTATTTCCAAAGAAATGATATAATATGGATTACAAACTCAGGTTTAGACAATTAGTTTACATATAAGTCCTTTACCAATATCTCTATTATACGTATACCCCAAACCTAATTATAATAATAATTATTATTATGTGGTGTGTGCTAACCTAAGGATTATCTAAATATCATTTTTATAAATAAATTTATATTTATTTAAATGATATTAAATAACAATATCATTTTCATCTCAGCCCTTAACTCGACCTATCAATCTGTGTTAATATTTATCAAACTTTGAATAATAAATAATTATTTAAATAAATAAATAATGTTATATTATTATTTCAATAAAAAAATAAATAATATATTCCCTAATTAGTTATAATGATCCTAAATGTCACTACATATGTTACTTAAGTAAATATTATGTTAATAGATTATTTGATACGCATCACCGAACAAAAACAAAACTGGGAAATGTTAAAATAAAATTTTACAATTTTAATACAACCTTTAAATTAGTGGGTATAAAAGGAAGTAACCATATTATAGAATATACAAATAAAAAGGAAAGAAATGACATTGGGTATTAGAAGTATCCCTTATGAAGCTAATTTATCTAAGGTTGGGAAGGAGGTAGAATTGTTAGGGTTTTATCTAGACCAAACCCAATACGAAATCAAACTATTATGGTATGAGTGAAATTTTATGTGAGAGAAATTCAAGCTTGTGTAAATTTCCATGAGATCAATGCTTGCGAAATCACCACTCTGGACTGCTACTAAAGAATATTTTATACTTAGATCTTACACAGAGATATTTAGAGTCTATGTAACTAGAAATTATGATGATATAATCTGGTTTTTATTAATGTAATAATTTATTTATCACATGTATTTGACATATTTCTTATTTTGACTTTTATAGAAAAAGAATGTTTATTTTTCTATAATTTTTTTATTATATTGTAAATTTAAAAATAAATTTATTAATTTTAGAATTTTAATTTTATGAAATAAAAATAATTTTAAAATTAAATATGTGAATATTATTTTATGATGTTTTTTTTGTATTTTTTGAAAATAGTTTATTTTTATCTGAATAGTGAAAAAATAGTTTTTACCAGAACCATAAATTCTATGAAGTTATCATTATATAAGGAAGACTTAGAAGTTTATAATTTTTTTTAAATGATTAAATATTTATTTAAGGAGTATAAATATGTATTTTAAATATCATTTTGAAATTAAAAAACCTATGTTCAACACTTTAGAATATAAGTAACATTTCATTCTAATTTAAAAACTGTCTTGAGTATTTTCTTTTAATTAAACATTTTAATGGTAATATTTAGTTTTTGATTACTAGGGAATACACATAAATATTATTTTTTTATAATAAATAAAAATTATATCTTTAAATTCAATGAAGTTGATAAATTTATAATACACATAAATTTTAATCTTTGAAATACACTTTTTCAAAAAATGACTATTATGCGTTTTGTACGCTAATATTAAAATTAAAATTTCCAACCATTAAAAATTTTATTTGATAAAATTATTTTCATATTTTAAATAAACATGGTTATATTATTTAATAAGTTCAATTTCACTTTTATGTTTAACACTAAGTTACCAAGGTCAAAATTAGTTGCTGTGGAAAAATAATTATTTGTCAAAGAACAACAATTTTCAAACAATTTTATATTTTTAAATTAAATGGATTTATCTTAAATCAAGAATATAATATTATATTTAAAAATATATTTAAATTTATCATCACTCATTTAACTGGTAATCAATACCAAATAATATTAAGAACACTCAATGATAAAAGTAACATTTTTCTACAAATTTTTTCTTTATATTAAATGTTTTAACATAAAAGTTAATTTTATATTATTTATAAATTTAATAGGGTTAAATATAGGTTAAATTTAGTTTCAAAACACCCAAATTTTGAAATATTTTATATTTTAATTTCAAAAGTAGTTACCTAGGTAAAAATAAAAATAGTAAAATATAAAAACCTATAGGTAAATGAATTGAAACATGCTTAAAACATGTATTTAAGTGATATTAAGATGATTTATAGACCTTATCCCACCAAAAAATACATTATTTCTCATTTTTTGAGCTTTTGACCCTTAAGTAGTGTTATTTCATTTTTAAAAAATAACGAGTGTTCACAAAAGTTCCATTTTCTTCACATAAAATAAGACACTTACAGCCCTTCCCACCACACCTATTACTTCAAATTTATTATTAAAATTTTTATATTTCTATCATAATATAAAAATATCACAATTTAATTAACCTATAGTCCCAATTAGTTATCATATTCCATTTATTTCCATGGGGACATTCAAGAGAAAGTTCAAGGTCCCAAAGTGAGTATTACTTAATCCATATCTTTTTCTTTTTATTATTTTCCTTACCAAACTATATTAACTAAAGTTATATAATGAATCCCGTATAATAATTATACTTAATTTTTATTATATTAATGTAATAATCCTTATTTATTTCTTTCTATCCACTTGTAAATATAAAATATCGTTGATCTGTGTTGTGTAGATTACCGTGCGTCATCTTCAGTTTTTCACCACTGCCTCTATGCATTGGATTTAAGGATGGAATTGAAAAGTAAAATATATTTATATAATATAATTATGAATATGAATATAAAAATTATAACCCCCTTCATTTCCTCTCATTTTTTGGGAAATGAAAATGTTAACCATGCATTGTACCAACTACCACCTCCACAAAGTAATGTTTTTCATAATGATTTTAATTATTTATCCAAACCACATAAAATATATTAAAGAAACTGAAAACTTATAAATTATATTATTATACTTATGTTTTAATGATATTATATCAAAATAAATAATTTCTTAATCATACTCACCCATCGAATTATGGTGTGTTCTTGTTTGGGTCAGTCTAACCACCTAACTTGAACAATGTTATAAAGATCTATCATGAATGACTATGGGAACAAAAATAATAATAATATTATTAGTAAATAAGAAAATAATTATTGATTTATGGTCCTATAAATGTTTTATTAAGTATTTAACTTATTATTAAAATATCATCTTTGATCACTAAAATAACAAAAATAAGCTGACACAAATTCTATTTTCACTCAACATAATGAAAACACTAAATGAATGAGATAAGGGTTTTATAAACATAAAAAGGTTTATAATATAGTAACTTAAATTATCTAGGAATTATGAAATTTGGGATAATAATAAAACAAGCCTCGCTATTACAAAACTAATTCAAAATTATCAAGATAACTCATACCCAATATTGAAAATGGATAATAGATAACTAATATACACGTAGTGAATAATTATAAATTAATTTTATAAAAATTTATATATATGAATAATGTTATAAAATATATGATTAATATATTTATCTTTATTATATATTATTTTAGATAAAGTTCATGTAAGTGAGAATAAAAAGTAAGAGTTTTATGTCTCAAGTTTAATTTTTTAAGAAATACTTCTTATTATACACCATGTTTTCTTTGGAATGATGTATCAAATAACCCTTTAATATTTTTTATCATGATCATATTGTTTTGAAGTCATATCGTTAAAGTGGATTTTATTCGAAATTTTATAATGTCCTAAGGGTTTCATCGACCCAATTTCTAAAACATTAGGTAATAGTATTTCTTTCTTGAATACAATTTTCAAGATTTATTTGAACCTATTATTCACATATTTATATATTAATTAATTTTTTTATTTGGCTTATTTACTTGTCAAAATAAATTACCACTTCATTGATAACATTATTTCTAAAATAAAATTGTAATGTTGGTAAGAATAACTCCCATTTTTACAAAATGAATGTTTCTTCCATGTTTATATTTCCCTACTTAGAAAAATTATTCTCATTTTTGGGGAATACTAATATGAATTATTTTATATTATTCTCATAATTATATTTTCCCCTTTTAAAAATTAAAATATAATACCCTTTTTATGATGTGGGTTTTCAAACAAAGTATTTAAAAATATTAATTTTTTTTCCAACCTTTCAAAATTAAACATTTTATATTACACCCCATATTTATTTTGATAATATTTATAAAATTTAAAAGATCAATTATTGAAGTTTATTTTTTAAATGTGTTTTTTTCCAAAATTTTCACTTCACCTTTTTCAAACTAACTTTTGAAAGTAACAAGTAACTTTATAATTTTATAAATAAGTTGAAAATGTCTTCTAAAAATCTCTTTTTAACATTTTTCATATAAAAAAATATTCCCACCACTTTATCATTTTATATGAATATTTATCTATAAAATTTAATGGTTTCTAAAAGAAAATATTTTTCTCTTATATTTAAGAAATATTTATCTTAAAATTCATCCAAAATATCAAGGATATTTATTTTTTTCCAAAGTTTTCTTTCTAAAACTCCAAAAAGTGTTATTCAAATAATTCAATTTCCTTTGATACATCACATTCTTGATCAAAGAGATAATTCAAATGAAATTGTCCAATTTATTTATCCAGATGAATTAAAAAATGTTCTTTTATATCATATAAATGGTCAATCACTACCTTTATTTTTCATTATCATTAAAGGATTATAAACCTAATTTTTCTTCCAATTCCTTTACTTTGTGAATGACTTATTTTACATTTCTTTGATTAAAGGGTGTTAACCTAGGTTCCATACTTCATTGATTGGGTAAATTATTTTATTAAATTTATAACATTTATTAACATAGTATAAATACAATATGATCAATTATCTTTATTTAAGAGTATTTTCCTATAAAGTTACTGAATATCTTTGGATACCCATTTATTTTTCACAAGTATATCATGTAATGATTATTTATGGAATTATAAATGTTTTCATTATGTGTTTACATTTCAAAAGGATATGAAACACATTTTATTTATATGGGTTATTTTTGATATGATGAATGAATTGATTTTAACTGGAACTCATATATATAAATGATGATGTGTGGGGTCATCTATCACCCTCCAATGCACTGGTTAATGTTTTATATCTCATGAGATAATATAACATGATACTTATTTGATATACTCAAAAATTAATGGGTGAGACTTCATGGATATTCTCATAAACTAAAGGTTGACCCTTCTTGGATATTCTCACAAACTAAAGCATGTACCTTCTTAGATATTATCACAAAATGATGATACCCTATGCTTATTTTTATGCCAAAATTACTGAAGTTAGTATCCTAGAACCAACTATGTGTACTTTGGATTTCATATATATATTCAAATAAGTGAATATTAATTAAAATATTTTATTATATATTTTTCATTATTCTATATTAATTTAAGGAAATAATGTCCTAGAGTATATGTCACATTGAAAAGTTCATAAAAGTTCTCAAATATAATAAAAAACTTGAAATTCCATGTTGATATTCTTAAATATAGATCAATGGTTGAATAACATTATATATTGGGACACATATAATGTTTATTGTTAAGATGTGATTACTAATAAGTAGATGATAATTTATCTCATGAAGTTTTCTCTTAGTAATCTATAAGACATGAGATTAAAAGAATATACCTTCCTATAGGAAAACCACATGTTTTTTTGTCATTGGAATTTCTTATTAGTGAGCGTGTTTGATGATCCTTATACTTTAATATTATCATTAATGCATGTCATGACTAACATAATTTGATGCACTGACCAAAACCATGACACCATATATTCTCAGGAAGTATTGAATGTTGGGTGCATCACAAATGAAATGTTATTAATGAATATGTAGATATATAATTTGTACCTTACATATTTAGGGAAGTTGATATATCAACCCTTTGATTGAAATAGAATTATCACATTAAATTCCATGTCCATGGTGTAAGGTTTATTTTATTTCAGATATTCAAAGAAAGATATATCAAGCATATTGATTGATGACATGGGTGTGTATCCTGCTTGATGAGATATCATGATAATAGGCTTATATTACTCTGTTAGAGATTATGTGTGGTTATTGATGTTGAAATAATAACTCTTTCTATTGGATACATTGACCCATTGATAGATAACAATCTTGGAATTTAGTTAATCCTACCTAATTCTAATGAAAAAGAATCCTAGGGGGTCACACACTAATTAAATCTGTTGATCTCAATTAAATTATATTTAAATTTATTTTTGGAATAAATATTATTATCAAGAGTAAATAATATTTTTTATTCAGGATATATTGATCTAAAAAATTAAATAAATATTTATTCAAATCATAATTATTTAATTATGTGAATATATAATATTTATTTATTTATTTAATGAATAAACATTTATTCAGGTATTTGATAAATTTAGAGGAGGACTAGTATACCAAGATTACATACAATAATAAATATTAATTTGAAAATTGGTAAAATAATATTCATCAATGTGTCAGTTAAAAAATTTCATGAGATAATAATAATAATAATAATAATAATAATATTATTATTATTATTATTACATGGAATAGGGTCATATAAGGTTTAATATATTATTTAAATGAAATTTTGTAATTAAATAATATTTTAACTTTAAACATATCTCTATAAATATATGATTATGTCTATTGTGTAGAGTTTGATCAAAATTGAGAATTTTTATGTACAATGATATCTAGACAACTCTCTCAAGACTAAATACTTTTCTAGAGATTTTCTTTCCTCCATTATCTCAAGTATAAGAGTGAATGTATGATTCTTTAATCCTAAAGGAATCATCATAGAGATCAATAATAACACTATAAGAGAATCATTCCACCATAATAGCACCCAAAAAATCCATCAATATTGTTCAGAGATCACAAGAGCATGTGTGGATCACCAATAGATGGATTATGCAATTAGATCCTACAAGAGCAGTTTCAATTGTCTAAAAAGGGTTTCAGATGATCAATATCTTAATCTAAGAAATATATCAAGAAGGTGGCATTATTTCTTCTGATATTTTTAGATTAATTTTAAATTATACATAAAAATATCATCTCTTGGTTCTAACTACCTTATTTGTAAATATTATTTGGATAGATTCATTGGTCATGATGTTTATATATTCTAGAATATGTGAATTATATATCAAATCCCACAATTGATGAGTTAAGATCATCCCTGAAAATAACTTCCATTATGTTTAGAACCATCAAGTGGACTCGTTATTGTCACATTCAAATTTATAATTATTTATTTGATTTTTTATAATTATACATTTAAAATTTAAATTTAATTTCAGGTTTTATTCATTATTTATTAAACCATCAAGATCTATGCTTACACATCTTTGTTTCTCTATTACATAACCAAGATTAGTTAATAATTAAAAAATATTGCATATGAATATCCCATCCAGAGATGCTAAGAACTCTGGATAGATAACATAGTGTTATATAGTGTGAACTCTTCTTTCACATGTTGTGTATCCTTTTTCATTACAATAGGACACCCATATAGAATCCATTTCATCGTGTAATTAATAAATACTACATGAATTTAATGCATCATGTGTTGACTGAAAAAGGTGACACATAGTTTTTCTGAACTATATACAATTTAGATAGCCTATATGCCATGTAGTCCATGTGTTTTTATGATAGAAAACATGAGGTCAAGATGTGTCAAATAATTGATACACCACATATATTTAATACACGATGTGTATAGGCTAGAAGCTGTGTAACTTGAAGTAAATGTTTTGTATCCATACCGCATGCCATTTACTTCATAAATTTTAGAAGGAATAGTATACTGAGTCCCTAGGTACATACTATGGATATCCAGAAAAGTGAAGTACACACCAAGTGACAAGATTTCACACTCAATGTACTTTACCTGTTTATATATAAATATTAAATATAATTAATTAATCCATTAAACCTTATCGACCAAAGTTTTATGAGTCATTAAATTAATAGTACACACTATTTATTAATTTTTATATTATATTAAAGGATTAATTAATTTCATGTAATATTCAAAACTATAATTTATGTATGATACTTGCATACTAATTACTAAAATCATTAAATTATATAGGAAATGTAATATTCATGTGTTCTATGTCACATTTTTTTTAATACACATCAAGAAATTATGATGCATTCCATGTACACAATATTAAATATTGTCCACCAGGATCCAAGTATCACTGATAAAGGGTGAGGGTGAATTAGTGATATCAATTTTTTAAGTTTTCTTACTCAGGAAATGACCTCATGTTAAAGAGTTTTCAAACATGTAGAAAATAAAACCCACATCTATAGGAACATACGAATTTACAAGGTTCACTACTCAATAAGAGTAGATAATTCCTTGGTATGGTTTTGAAACAATTCAATAATACACAATCTACTAGAAACAATCCTTTTTAGTGAAATACAATGATTAGGATATTCCCCTACACTCGCGTAGCACTATGTTCAATAAAATAGTGGATGTGCTTCAAGTATCATAAAAATATCTAATAAAATTTTCATAATAAGTTTAATAAACATGTTATTATGCTTCCTTGTCAACATTCATAAATAATATCTTCAAAAAAAATCTTCACACTTTCTTACCAAACATAAGTAAATAACTCCTTGGAATTTGTAATGATACTCAGTCTGATTTCCCAATCTAATTCCCAAGTCCTATATCTCAATATGATAAATATAACTCTATCAGAATATGGTTGATACAATACTGAAGTACTTCTATCTAAGTCCATAAATCTCAGTCTGATTTCTCTATCCAATCCAGAAACTCTAATTAGGACCTTATCTCTTCTTATTTTCATCTTCTATCAGCTAAAATTCTTCTGGAATTCTCAATATAAAAATTTATTCTCTCTAGAAACTTTTAGTGATCCTATCTCTCTCTTCAATAGTACATTTTTGTTAGGAATTGAAAATTACTTCGACTATTTATAGGTAACTCAAAAGTGGTTTGTTTGGGATTCTAAAAATCATTCCCACTCAAACAGATTTCTTGAATCTTCAAATTTACCTTAAATATTTTCTCCATATTTGACTTCTTTAACACTTATCCTTTTTTCTTGCTTCTTCTCTAACATTCTATAATCTTCTCACAACTTCACCTCACTTCATACTTTATTAACAAACTTCAGTCTGATTCTAATTTTTCATTCTGATTTCTTCATTACGATGAAAACATATTTTCATTGAAGAATTATTCAATACGTTGATCCAAAACAATTGAAAAATAAACATATGAAAAAATATGTATTCTTATTATTATTCTCCATACCAACTAATTAAAACAAAAAAATAATTAGACAAAATGATTCTCCTCAACTCTTTAAACATCAAGCTCCCCTTGAAAATACTTTTGAGACTACTTGAAACATTTATTATTTTCTTATTTTCCTCAAACCAATGATCCAACATCTTATGATATTATCAGTGTCAACTTATGTTTGAATGGATCAATATATTCTTTACTCTGATAATCAGTGTCATCTCTAGTATGATAGTCTTGACTAAATTGATACTAGAATATATCAGAGTTATTTTTCTTTCAGTCTGGAACTACTTGGTAGATAATAAAAAAATCATCCTGATGAAAATGGTTGACTACATTTTTGAGTGATATCTAATTTCATTCTTCTCATTGATCCCAATAATTCCCCACAAAAAAAAAACAATTATATCTTTGATGATTGGTGGCACACTATTTCTAATGGACTGGTTCTAGTAGCTTCGACTTCATCAACTTCATTCCCTTTTAGATTATGATACCAATGAACTTATAAGACTTAAATTATTTCTCTAAATATTGTTTTCTTGTGGGTTATTGGTCTAACTGAAAACCAACATCTTTATCTTATCACAAAATCCAATCAATCTTCCCTCTATTTATTTTTTTTGTCCGATGATATCATATTGATGATCTGATATTGAAAATCTTCAAATTTAAAAAATTCCTTATTTATCAATCTTCTACTTATATCATGCATTCATTAGGACTTTGAATACATTGAATATCAACATAGCATAATTTGACTTATATTGGGAAGTATTTTAACTTCCTATTTGTTCTAACATATTCTTTATTTCCAAACATCAATACAACTGTAAGCACCACTTCTACCCCTTTATTTTATAATTTTTTCATCACAAGTTTCGCTAATGAGTTAAGATATTTTTGAATTAAAAAATATCAAATCATTGTAAGATTTTCATCATATTTATTCAGAATTTGATTCTTCCCCATTATGATGTCTTTCATTTCGTACTCATGGTGAGTCCGATGATATTTTTCTTCCAAAAAACATAATCTTAATCAATTGTAATTTCATAAAAATTTTGATTATGAAATACCAAATACGATGGTTAGTCTGATTTTTAGCTTTTACAAAGTGAATTGATTTAATTTATTCTATGACAACAAAAGAAAACATTTTCAGCCAAAACTTATTTCAACTTCAAAAATCATCTTCCATCCAACTTGGTCCCAATAATATCCCCTTTGGATTTTGTTATTAACCAAGATTCATAAATCACTGATCTTTGTAACCTAAAACTATGGATTAATTATCAAATAATTCTAGGACTACATGAGCTAACTCATTATAGGAAACAAGAATCATTGACAGCTAAATCATGTTGTCTAGAAGTAGTGATCATGAAACATCTTCAGCTTTTCTTCACAAATTTCTTCACTTCTTCCACTTTCCTATAAACAAAATTTTCCTCAAACGACTCCAAAAAATAGTTATAATAGTTCACACACTTACATACTAAGATCAGAGATTACCCACAACCCCCACTATATAAATGATTCCTTAAATGGTTTATAACATATCCATGGATATATTTATGATTTAATTCCTCCCTTAAAAACATTATCCAAATAAAAGATGTTATAGGGGACAAAAACACATGCCTTAACCTTGATGAGAAGGAGACTGGATACCTATGTTCAACCTTAGTTTAAGGAAAGGTTCCTTTGGTAAAGGTTTTATAAAAATGTTAGAAACTTTTTTTGATGTAGGAACATACTATAGATTTAATTCATTCATCTCCACATTCTCTTTGATAACGTTATATTTGATATCAATATGTTTTGAATAATAATGTTTTACCATATTTCTAGTAAGGTTGATTTCACTTTGATTATCACAACCCAAGATCAATGGTAACTTCACTTCAACAAGTAAATCTTCCACCCAAGTCTTCATCCACATATGTTGGGTAGCATCTTGAGTGGAAGCCACATAATCAACTTCAACAATGCTAAGATTTAATGAATTATATTTTTGTATACCAACTAACACAACTATTCCCTAGAAATAAAACTCCACCAGATATGTATCTTCTATCATCTACATTTTCTCCCCAATTAGTAATTAAAAACCCAAATAAGTAAATACATTATAAGATATCATACCTGATTCTGAAAGTTTTTGTGCCTATGATATATCTAAAAATTCTTTTTCTGTCTAATAAAAGTGATTATTTTAGAGTACTCTAAAATATTTAACATAAGGTAACAACATAGACAATGTCAGGTCTTGAGTTATTCAAATATAAGAAACTTACAATCATATTTTGAAACTTTTTAGGATCAAATTCCTTGCCGTCTCCATCTTTATACAACTTAGTTCCTACTAATATTAGCGTGGAAATTGGTTTCAAATTTTCTATGCTGAACTTATTAATAAGTTCCTTAATATAAATTTCTTGAGAAATAAAAATGTGTTTTTTATTTTGTAGTATTTTTAACCCAATAAATTATTTCATTTCACCCAACATGAACATCTCAAACAATTTTTTTATTTCTTTATCAAATCATTCACAAGTTATTTCATCATTCCCAACAAATATAACATCATCAACATAAAAAATTAGGATGAGGGAAACCTCCTTAATTTTTTTATATAAATATTATTATCAACTATTACTTTCTTAAAATCCATATTCTCAAGAAATTATCCAATTTACAATACAATTTCCTCAATGCTTTCTTTATCCCATACAAGGATTTCTTCAACCTGCACACATAACTTTCATATTTCACAACAATAAATATGCATGAGTTCTCAATATATACTTCTTTATCAAGATATCTATTTGGAAATGAAGACTAAACATCCATATGAAATATTTTGTAACTTCATTGTGCAATAATAGAAAGAGATATTTTGATAGTTTCTAATCTTGCCATTGGAACAAATTTTCATCCAAATCAAAGCCTTCGATTTTTGAGTAACCTTTGTGCACTAATATTTCTTTGTTTCTTATCACTTCACCTTCTTCATTTATCTTGTTATAAAAAACCCATTTGGTACCAATGATTTTTTTATCTAGCTTAGGTACAAGTTATTAAGTATCATTATTTTTTACCTAATCCAATTCTTCATTCATATAACGAACCCATTCTGGATGCTCAAAGGCTTCATTCACATCTTTTAGTTCAACTTTTGAATAAAAAGAAGTATGTGTAATAACTTTTTTGTTATTCTTGTTTTAAAATTCTGATGTTGATCACTAATAATATTCTAAGCCTCTACTTTCTTCTTTATCCTGGGACGATATTTCAAGATTCTTCCTCATTACTTTAAACTACTAAGTCTGATTCTTATTCTTAAGTAGGATCACCATTATCTATATCCTTATCATAATTATTAACAAAAATTCTTTCATCATACTCAACTTCCTTATTAGTATAAGTTTGTTTGTATTCCTCAGATTTTTCATTAACTTTAACATCAATGAAGTTAACTAATCTTCCCAAATATTTGTTGAAAAATCTGTATCCTCTTCCTATCAGAGCATAACCTAGATAAATTACATCTTCACATATCTTCTCAAACATTCCAAGGTTTCCACCATTCTTATTTATGATGCATGGACTCCCAAAAACTCTTAAGTGCTTCAAACTTTGATTTTTTCCATAAAAAATTTCACATGGAGTCATATATGAACTTGGCCTATAGAAACATCAGTTTTGAATATAAACAGAATTGATCATGGATTGTATCCCAAAGTAACGATAGAGACTATGTTCAAGTAACATGGTTCTCCCCATTTCCAAAAATATTCTATTCATCCTTTCAGCAAAACCATTTTGTTACGGATTTTATGGTGTACTAAACTTATAATTAATTCTATGCTTCTCAAGATAAATCTCAAATTATTCATTCATGTATTCAAAACAATTTTCTATTATCAATTTCTTAACTGAATACTCATATTCCTTATAAGCTTTCCTCCTAAATTTTTTAAACATTTTCAAAAAATCTGAATTATGTTTTATATACATTACACAAAGTAATATGAATAAATTCATCAATGAAAGTAATTAAGTACTTATCTCCCTGATTTTATTGTTTTCTCATTAGCCCAAAGATATCATAATGAATAAGTTCCAGGGGTCATTTTGAAAAAATATCAACTTTCTTATGCACAGAGTTTGTTATATTTCCATAGTGAGAAATTATATTGCACCAATATATTCTTCTTGAAATATCAGGAATTCCATGGACACTATATCAATTTGATAACTTTCTCATGTTATCTAACACATTTTCCAAACCTTTTATTCCACAACTGATTCTATTCCACCATGCCTAAGTAATGAGATTTTTTTATCTCACCAACTTGGAACAAGTTTCAATTTTTACATTTTCCTCTTGTAATTATTTTACTATCTTCCTATATTTTTATAAAAAAACCATCTTTTCTAAAAACAACTTTTTTACCTTTAGCAAAATGTTTTGAAAAACTTTGAAAGTTTTGTTTCATCTCATAAATAAAAAAAATATTTCTTGGATTTCAAAATTTCTTCTCCAATGATGGACGATCCAAATCTTTTGATTCAGAGAGATTCATTATTTCCAAATGGCACCATTACTTATTTGAATTATATTAAACTATTCAAAAATTTTAAATCTCTTGTCACATGGGAAAAACACCCACTATCCAAAATCCAGGGTCATTATCCTGTTGTAGTATTGAGAATTGTTTTAACAACAAGATATTTTTATTTCCTTTTATCTTTTATCACATTTGGCTTCTTAGAGTTATTAAATTTTTTTTTCTGTGATAGTAACAATACAGAACATCATTTTTCACGGTGTCTAGTTTGTTCACATATTTCACAAATATTTTAAATAGGTAGAAACCTATTTTCAGTCTTTACACCAACCTTATTATATTTATTTAGAATATCATTATCAGACTTATTATTTTTAGGAGGTTGAATATCCCTGAAACTTTTCCTTCTATACTTTTTGGAATATTAATAATGTTGTTGATTAAAATAGGACATATTTTCCATGTTTTCAAATCCACCATAATACCAGTAGTATCCATAGAAATAATATTTTCCAATAAAAATTCCATAATATCCAGTGTTGTGATCATGTTTCTTAAGAACATTTTTATATTTATTGTCAAAACTATATTGACCACCAACCTTTCAATTATCAACCAGAATATTCTTCTTCACCTTGGTATTATTTTTAGTCATATTAGAACCAGAAGTAATTGAAAATTTTTCAGACTCAGGTTTTATATAAAATTCATACTTCTCGATTGGGTTGGTCTTGGCCACATTTATATCTTTACCTACTTTACTTTTCCTAGAAAAAATATTATCTTTCTTCTCAACATTTGAAGGTAACTTTTGATCCTTATTAATTTTACCCTTTCTAGATCTTTCACCAACTTAAAATTAGATTTATTGAAACTTGTAACCCTTTTATCATCTTTATAAAATTTTTGTTTGAAAAGTTCGAACTTTTTTTTCTTTTACCATCTTCATAAATTCTAGTTGTTCATTATAATTCTTTTCTTTCTCAAGAGATTTCATCAAATAAAAAATATACTCTATTAGATTGACATTCTCACGAGGAAAAAATTCTTCATTTTTTTGAAGAAATTTCATTTTTCAACTTCCTTATTTCTTTCTATTGACTTCGAATATTTCTTAGGAATTATTTCAATATTTATTTTAGATGATATTCTAATCAAGTTCTTCTTCTTTAGAACTAATTTTTTCAAATTCTTAATTTTTAACTATTATAATAAAATTATTCTCATCCTTCTCAATATATTTTTCAGATTCAGATTCTTTATCTTCTTATTCACCATCTTTAGATAAGAAACTTATTCTTTTGTATTGGAATAAATTTTTATCTTTCCCTTTGGAATAAGACTTAGCCTTATCACCATGTTTCTTACATGATATTCTATGGCTTCTATGATCCTCAAAACTATCCTATTCTTTTTTTTTCTTTGAGGATAATTAGACACAATGTGACCAATTAATCCACATTTAAAAAATTTCAAGGGAAGTTTTCTATTGTGTTTACCTATACCTATTTTTACATTTTTAGAAAACAAGGATAAAAATTCATCATGATTTTTTAATACTTCATTTTTAGAATTAGATTCACTAGATTATTCTTATTCAAGAATATTATTGAGTTTTTTTATTGGAATCCTTGAAAGACATTTCTCTATCAAATTTTGTTTTTCTCTTTATAGTTTTTCTCTTATTATTTCATAAATAATGTCATTACTATGAAAATCATCCAGAGATAATGTTTTAAGATCTCTATCTTCCAAAGAATAAACTTTTATATCAAATTTATCATGAAGAATTATAAATATATTTTAAATTATAATAAAATATTACTAATTTTCACCTAGACATATGATTGGTATAATAAATTCATTTACCCTAGAAAAGAAATCACCAATGGATTCATACTAACCCATCTTAGGATCTTCATATTTTAGTCTCCAGATTTGTAACTTTTCCTTATTCACTATTTTATTTCCTTCATAAATGTTTTTAGCTTATCCCAGATACCTTTTTCAGTGGAAACACAGTTTAGTCTTAAAAAATCAATTTCAAGAAGTGATGATAGTATACCATTCTTATTCCTTCCATCATTTTTATGATTTTTCTTGTCAATAGATATAATAGGAAACTTATCATCAATAGGAGGAAATCTATCTATTGTATTTTCAAGAACATCCAACGAAGAGACTTAAGATAAGGCAACATTATATATTTATATATTTCATAATTCTTTCCATCGAAGACCAGAATTCATTTACTGTTCACACAATTCAGATTCTCTATCACAAATTCTCTTCAAAACTTCATCAAAGAGTAAATGAAGGGAACCTTCAACTTTGATACCAACTGAGATTTTCGACCAGGGTCCAAGTATCCCTGAGTGGGGTAGGGGATGAATCAGTGATATATTTTTCTTTTAAGTTTTTATACACTGTAAAAAACTTCACCTCCTACTAAAGATTTTTCAACATTTCTAGAAACAGATCAAAAATCCATAGGAACATAATAATTTCAAGGTTCAATACTCAATAAGAGTAGACACATCCTTTGTATGGTTTTGAGACAATCCAATACCACACATTCCACTATAAAAAAATCTTTTTGAGTGTAATAAAATGAGTAGGATATTCCCTTACTCTCATGTAGCACTATGTTTAATAAAACAATGCATGTGTTTCAAGTAGCCCAAAAAGGTGTAATAAAATTTGGGTAACAAGTTTAACAAACATGTTGTTTTGCTTCCTTCTCAATTTTCACAAATAATTTATTCAAAAAAATTATCCAATTATTTAACCATTAAATAGAAATAACTCTTTATAATTCATAATGATACTCAATCTGATTTCCCAACCCAATTCACAAGATCTATTTCTCAATATGAAAATCATAACTCTATAATAATATGGTTGAGACAATACTAAACTACTTCTTTCTAAGTCTAGAAATATCAGTATGATCTAAAAACTCTGATTAGGATCTTATATTTTTTCCTTTCCTTATTTTGGCTTATAAAATTCCCCAAGAATTCTGAATATGGAAACTTATTCACTCTAGAAACTTTTAGAACTCCACCTTCTCTCTTAAATATTACATATGTGTCATAAAGTACAAAATACATCCACTATTTGTTTGAAACTCAAAAGTAGTTTGGGAAGGATTATAAAAATTTATCCCTCTCAATCAAATTTCCCAAATCTTAAAATCTCCCTTAAATTTTAGCTCTATATTTGACTTCTTTAATTCTTATCCACTTTTCTCACTTCTTCTTAAACCTTCACAAATATTCTCACAACTTCATCTCTATATTTAATTTCTTAAAAAACTGTAGTCCGATTATGATTTTTAATTATGATTTCCTCATTACGATGAAATCATATGTCCAGTAGTAGTTTCTTCAATATAGTAATCCTCACCAATTGGAAAACAAACATATGAAAAATAGATGTCTTATCATTACTATTCCCCATACTAACTGATAAAAACAAAAACTCTTTAGGAAAATTTATTCTACATAAATCTTTAATATTCAAGCTCCCATTGACAATAATTTTGAGACTTCTTGAAGCATTTATTCTTTTCTTCATACTGATGACCCAGTATCTGATGATGTTATCTATGTTAGCCTAAATCTGAATGGATTCATCTCTACTTTACTCTAATAATTGGTTTCAGCTCTAGTATGATACTTGTGGCCTAATTGATAGAAAAATAAATTAGAGTTATTTTTTCTTTCAGTCTATACTCACTTGGTAAATAATTAAAAAATCATCTTGAAGAAAATGGTTGAATACATTATTGAGTGATCTCTAATTAACTTTTTCTCATTGGTCTCAAAAATTCATCACAAAAAAAATTCTATCTCTATAGATCAGTGTCACACCGTGTCTGATGGACCTGTTCTAGTAGTTTCAACTCTAAAAACTTCTTTCCTTTTTGAATTATGATACCAATGAACTTCCAACACTCATGTACTTTCTCTAAAGATTCATTTCTTGTGGTTTATTAGTCTGACTGAAAACCAACATCTTCATCTTGTCACACAATCCAATCAACCTTCCCATCCTTCAATTTTTGTTTTAATCCAGTGATCTCACACTAATGATCTGGGATTGGAAATCTTCGGCTTAAGTAACTTTATTCTTCCACAAACTTCTGCTTATATCATGAATTCTTTATGACTTTGAATATGCTGAATATCATCATAGCATCATCTGAATTACATTGGGTAGGATTGTAACTTCCCATCTATTCCAACATCTTCTTTATTTACAAACCTCAATAGGATTAAAATAATTAGTTCCCCCCTTTATTTCATAAGTATTTCATCACAAGTTTCTCAGATGTCTTATGATATTTTTGAATTACTAAATAACTAAGCATCATCTTATAATTTATCATAGTCATTCATATTTCTATTCTTCCTCATTATGATCAAGCCATTAATTTTGGAATCAAGGTGATTATGATGATCTTTTTCTTCCATAAAATATCCTACCAATCTGATGGACTTTCTCAAATATTTTGAGTCAAAAATATTAAATATGATGGTAAATCCAATTTCTAACTTTTATAAAGTGAACTGATTTATTTTCTTCATTAATTAAAAATGAAAACAATTTCAACACAAACTTTATTCATCTTTCAAAAACATCTTCTATCCAACTTTCTCCCATAAATATGTTGATGTGTTCAATATATCAAATTAAAAATATACTGAGTATTTTAAATTGGTACTCGGTGAGTTTCTTCCAAATACATAATTTTGTACTATTTTATAAAATAAAATAATATAAAATATTTTTTTAAAATCACATCCGATGAGAATCTCCAGGAAAATTGGATGGAATAAGATAAAATGAATTAATTTATTAATAAGATAATTAATAAAATTAATTCATAAACATTTTATCTCATCAAAGAAAAAATAGAAATTATTTCTATATAGATTTATTTTTTATGACTAATCATGATCTTTGATAAGACCTATTAATGTGTTGGTTGTATTTAATTTAACTTCATTACATGGGTTTATAATTATTTATTATTAAATTAAATATAGTGGCCTGTGTGTATCCCTTATTCCTTTATTATGTAGGACATGTGAATTTAAGGTTGTTTTATGTAATTTACTTTAACAAATCCTTTAGTTCCCCTCAACTTCATATGATTCATAAAACATATGTAATAAAAGGAGTGTTTAAAAGAACATGGAACCGATTCAAGGTGGAGCCAAGGAGGATTTTGTTTAATACACAACTAAGATGAAACCAATACGAGTGATTCATAGGTGGATAGGTGGAATTTTGAAACTCGATCCAAGATCATCATAAAGATTTTTCCCCTAGGGCCATAGGTTAATTTGTTATCTTCTCAATAAATCAACTATCATACAAGTTCATGATCATTTCATTTATTTATTTTATTTTTATCTTATGCATGATTTATTCTATGTATACAAGATCATGATCACATAAATATTTACACTAATATGAAAATATGGAATTAAAATAATTGGATTATTCATAAATGTTTTATCATAACATGGTTAATACCTTACGTAAAATCCCTTAACAATATGAAGTTATCTAAAAGATAAAATAAGAAATATTTATGTACAATAAATTAAATTTCTTAACTTAATATTAAGCCATAATAAGCCTTTCATTACTTGATTAGGAATAAAAAAATAAAACTAATTATCTGTCAAACCATTTTTGAGACACATACTTTTATCGAGGAGTTATTTTGAAAGTTTTAGGTTGACTTACTATTTTACATCAAGAGAAGTATCTCTTGCTAGACTTGATGTAACTTAGAGGAAAGTGTTGAGAAAACTCATGAAAGGGTTTTTGGATTGGGGAATCCACTCAAAAGATCAAGGAGTTTCATGCCTATAGTTAGAAAAGACATGCCCACCTAAATACCTTTGAGTAATTTACCAAGCTCGTGCTTGGGTTATGAGAAGGGGTATATGGATCCTTACCTCTAGAATTTATAAGCAACAAGACATTACAAGTCAAATGGTGAGGGTGGTTGGGGATTGATAAAATAGTGAGAGACTTAATAAAATGAAAAATTATTATTATGTCTCACGTAAATTATAATCAAGTGAAGTATCTAATAATTTTATCTTTTAATATTGTAGAATAATGAAAATTTCATCAACCACATTTTCTCTATGATCAATTCTAGATAAAGACCATCTTCTAACTGTCAATAATTTCAGGGAATGGTTCAGATTCCTTTGGTTAGTGTTTAACCATGAAAAAAAGTCTTACATGATATAATCCTCACTACATAATCTGCTTTCTAATGAGGCGATTGATGCGAAGTTTACTATCTATGATAAAAAAATGAGTGATATTGTTGATGTTATTTGTTTAATGATTTCATACATTTCTAATGAAATCATGAAGTCATATAAATACATGGGTTCCTATAGAATTCTCCAAAAATATTCATGGTGTCTATCAAAATAGAGAAAGATATGAATGATTTGAGATATCCAAGGCACTATTTCATAGAAAACTTAGAGAGGGTTTACCAGTTGGGTGTTATATTGTCAAACTCATTGGTTACATTTAGTGCCCAATGGTTATAGGGTTTAAAATGTATGAATTAATATGTAATGATATCATTATTTCATCACTACCTCATATATTCTCTAGTTTTTTATCAATTTAAATATAAAAACACAGAGAAGTATCTTCATGATATTCTCACTATTATTTTCTAAGTTGACATGAATATGAAGCATAAAAAACATTATATCCTTATGTTGAATAAAAATAAATTTTAGAAAAATAAATTTAAGTATAAATATTCTTTATAATTATTTTCTAATAAGTTAAGGATCACGGGATAAGAAATATAAAATGATACTATTTGTTTCATATGTGGAATGAAGGGGCATCTGAAGAAAAACTACACCCAAGAAAAGAAGCAAGGGGAAGGTTCAGGTGAGTTTGTTATTGAATTAAATTTATATATTTCTACAAATTGGGTATTATATAAAGCATGTTGTTCTCACATATGTATTCAAATACAAGAAACAAGTATATTTATGAATATTTCTTGGGGTGAGGTAGATCTACGATCAGCCAATAGATCTATAATTACAACGATGGCTATTGAGGACTACCACCTCCTATTAGAGGACAAGAATGATTTATGTTTTAAAATATTTTTTTTATGTTCCTTCAGTCACCAAATATATTATATTTATATCCAAAATATATGTAGATATATTTATTTTCAAATTTGGGAATAAATGTTTCTTCTTTTATAAACAAATAATATGTTATAGAAAGAAATTTTTAAATAACTATCCTTATGGTTGGATTTTATGAACTAAGTAATAGAAATCAATAATGAAACTAGTTCACATGACACATAACACACCAAACTATGGAATCACTAGATAGATCATACAAAAAAATGTGTTTGATAAAATTACAACAATGTTGATATTTTTCTTCATTTGAATTAAAATCTATTAGTGTATGTCGCACATGTTTAGAAGAAAAATTACTAAATCCCTATTTTGTGGAAAAGGTGAAAGGACTAAGAAGCTTCTCAAATTGGTTTATATCGATGTACGTGAACCATTTTTGGTTCAAGAAATGGTTGAGTACTCATACTTTATAACTTTTATTGAGAATTTTAGTATATATGGATATAACTACTTAATGAGGTATACTTCAGATTATTTTGATAAATACAAAGAATACAAGAATGAAGTTGTGAACTGGCTAGGAAAAAATATTATGAAACACCAATCAGACTATTATGAAGAATATATTAATTAAGACTTGATTGATTATTTATAGGGTATTTACACTCTATCACAACTCACCCCTCCTTATACTCCTCAATGGAATGGAGTAAGTGAAAGGAGGAACCGCACCTTGTTAGACATAGTTAGATCAATGAAGATTCATGTGAGCCTTCCATTATCCTTTTGGAGATATGCATCATAGAAAACAACACATATAAAAAACAAAATTCCAACTAAATCAACAAATGGAACTCTATAGAAAATTTGGTGTGGAAGGAAATTTGTGTTGTCAAATTTACATGTGTGGGGTTTTGAATCATTTGTTAAAGCCTCTTCAGGTAACAATATTTCACCTCAAGGTAAAAAGTGTACCTTTATAGGGAACCCTAAGAAAATAAGGGTATATTTAATATAAGACCCCTAAAAAAGGTAATTGTGGAAAGAAACACCGTATTACTTGAGTGGGAGCACATATCTTAAATATATAGTGGGATAAAGATAGAGTTTGAGGACATCTAGACTCTAGGTATATAAAAATTGGAAGAGTAATGAATTCTATAAATCACCATGGAAGAAAATTATTGGGAGACACAAGTGAAACTTAGGAGTACAAGATAGGTTATATAACCTAAAAGACATTATTTTCTAGTCACATAGGATGAATAATCATTATTAATTGATAATAATGATCATATAACTTATAAGTAAGTAATAAGTAGCATAGAATCTTCCAAATGTCAAGAAGAAATCAATTATAAAATGGATTCCATATACCAGAACCAAGTCTGTATTTTGGTATATACTCTAGTGGATGTCAAAAATATTGGTTGTAAATGGGTAATAAAGAAGAAATTGGACATTTATAGACACTTTAGTACTTATAAAACATGAATGGTTTAAATAATGTTCAAATAGAGTAAAAATGTAGACTAAAATGAAATATTTTCACTAGTTTATCAGATGAAATCTATAAGAATTATACTTTCTATATAAACTTACCATGACTATGATATTTGTAATATGGATATAAAAATATCCGTACTCAATGGAAACCTTCAAGAATATTTCTATATGACACAACCTAGATGGTTTATAACTCTAAAGGATTCCAAAAGATAATACAAGTTACAAAGATCCATTTATAGATTAAAGAAAGAATCTATGTCAGGGAACATATAGTTTGATGAAGCTATAATGTAATTTAGTTTCATAAATAATGAATGTGAGACTTATTTTAATAAATGATTTAGTGATAGTGTAATAATTTTCTTAATAGTTTATGTCGATGACATACTACATATTGGTAATGAAATATCTGACTTACAGTCTGTCAAAGGCTGATTGAATACATGATTCTCCCTGAAATACTTAGGAAAATAAGAATATATTCTTGGTATCAAAATCCATCATGAAGAGACTTCTCATTATATGTAAAATTATATTTATTAAAAAAATATTTAAAAGATTTAGTATGAATAATCAAAGAGGGTATTTTTTCTAGTGTAAAATGATATTAATCTTTATAATAAAATGTGTCCTAAAAACATGAGGAGTGATAGAGGATGGAAGGGATTATATATACATCAATGATTAGTTCAATCATATATTTTATGATATATACTAGGATAGACGTTGCCTATGCTTTAATCACAATAGGTAGATACAATACTCACCAAGGTGACCACCATTGGATTATAGTAAAGATTATCCTTAAGTATTAGAGGTGAACTTAGAGGATATAAGAATCTATTCATTAGGTAATATATATATTATAGCTTCCAAAAAAATCAATATGAAATTAAATCATAATTTGGATATATATTCACTCTCAATGGAGGATTTGTGAGTTAGAAGTTCTCAAAGAAAGGTATAATTATAGATTCTATAGTAGAGTTTTAGTATATTATATATTATGAGGTATCTAATGAAGATATTTGGATACCAAAACTCATACAAGATCTAGATGTGATTCCCAGAAGTAAATATCCTATAACACTCTATTGTGATAATACTGCAATGGTTTCCCTTGAAAAGGAGCCAATATCACATCAACAGATGAATCACATACTTTGAAAATATCATCTCTTAAGGTATTTTTCTCAAAGAGGTGAAGTTGAAGTGAACAAAGTCTCCATGGAGGAAAACCTAGAAGACCTCTTAACTAAATACTTAACTCAATAGAAACATGATCATCATGTGATATCTACCAGACTAAAATTCATTCATAGTTTGATCTCATCCAAGTGGGAGTATATTGGAGTTTGTGTCCTAGATCTAATTGTCTATAAATTAGATTGCACACACACAAAAACAAATATATATATATATATATATTAAATGAAGTGAATTTCAATTAAAATATTTTATTACATATTTTTCACTGTTCTGCAATAATTTAATGTAATAATTTCTTAGAGTATCTTTTACATTAAAATGTCATATTATTCCCCTTCTATGATGAGAAACTTGAAATTACATGGTGATATTCTTAAATATAGTTCTACAATTAGATGACATTATGTTATGGGGTTCATAGAATGATGATAATTGCGTGTGAGTACTCATAAACATAATAGATTTTATCTCATGAATTATGCACTTGGTAATATCTAAGATGAGAGATTTTTATAATAGAACCGCCTGTAGGAATACCACATGTTTACATGTTATTTATATTTCTATCTATAAGAATGCATGATGATCCTTATAATTTAAGATTATTATTAATCCATGTCATAACACATGTACTTTGATGCACTGACTAAAACCATGATGCCATATGTTTGTGGGAATTAGGGTATGTTGGGCGCATAAAGAATGATTTTCTATTAATGAATAAGTACATAAAGGATTTTTACCTTCCATTTTTATTTAAGTAGATATCTATGACCTTTAATTGAAATATAACTATCACATTAAATTCAATGGCCATGGTGTAACGAAGAGTTTGTTTCAAATATTCAAAGAAATACATATCATGTGTATATGTTCATGAAATGGGTGCACAACTTGCTTGATGAGATATCAGGAAAAAGGGTTTATATTACACAATGAGAGTTTGTGTATTTTTTTTATGATTTTCTAACATTAAATTCTTTCTCTTGGGTGCCTTGACCCATTATTAGACAGTAATACTGGACTTTAGTAAAGCCAACTTAATGTCAATGAGAAATAATCCTAGAGGGTCACACACTAAGTGTTTCTATTAATCTCAATTAAACTATATTGGAATATAATTTTTGGAATAAGAATCATTCTTATGACTAAGGAATAATTTTTATTTATGATTTATTGATTGTATAAATTAAATAAATATTTATTCACAAGGTAATTATATAATTATGTGAATATATAATATTTATTTATTGAATGAATAAATATTTCTTATGGTAAATATATGATTATGTCTATTGTGTAGAGTTTGATCAAAATTTTGAATTAATATGTACAATGATATCTATATTTCTCTCTAAATACTGAAGAACACTCTATATTTTTTTTCCTCTTTCATAATCTAATGAACAAGAGTGAAAGGATGATTCTTCATGGTTTAAGGAATCATTATATCAATCAAGAAGAACATATTAATATTATCAATTGGTTGTGTTATCAACTAGAAATCCATCTACATCATTCATAGATAATAGGATCATGTGTAGATCACTGCTAGATGGATTTTATACTTATATCCTATAAGATCAACAATGGTTGACTGAAAAGGGTTTTAGAAGATCAACATCTTCATCAAATGTTTATTTAAATAATAATGTATTCATTAATTTGATCTAATTAAATTAATTATAAATTTAAGTTGATAATATATTATATTGATTCCAATTACCTTCTTTATTAATTTTCTCTGAAAAAATTTCATTGTTCATGAACTTTTCATTTTTTAAAATATACAAATAATCTATGAAATCTGATAATTGTTTAGTTGGGAACAGCTCTGATAATCACTTCTACTACATCCAAAACTGTCATTAATCTTTTTATTATTCTTATGTCTATGTTTTTCTATCATGGATCATGTTTATTGAATCATGTTTCACACTCTCTTGATTCATTTCTTATGTTATACCATGTAATATTCCATGAATCTTGTTTTATGATCTAATATTTATTGGGTACGATTTTATTATGTATATTGATTATACACATATGAACATATTATTATCACTTATGATCTCTAATTGTTATCACTTATGTTTATCCTTACTAAAAACCTGATATCACCCCTTTATAATGTTTTAATTTTCCCAAGTTATGTATAAAATTAATATGTACGATGTGTCTAGAAGAGTATATTTTATGGAGATTTGGTGAGCTATATTGAAGAATAATTTTGTGTTAAAAATTTGTTTATATAGGGGAAAAATTATCCTTTGGTTGATAAAGATATGAGTTTTTTAGTAAAATTTTTATCCTAATTATCTAAAACTATAAAGATAAAATGTATTAGTAATGTATTATAATGAAATATTTTCTCTGAGTCAGGTTATTGAAATGGTCACATTTGTGGGCTATTATAATTTGTATGAGAGTGAGGATTAGATAACTTTGTATATTAGGATTTTAGTTGAGGATAATTTAAGGGTTGTTCAATTAAGGTTTATTATCTTTTGAAAGTTATAAATAACCCTTTAGGTTATTTGAGGTAATATTTAATATTTTAGAGATTGTGATAAAATAACTATAGTGAAAACCATAGAGATAAGTCTAAGGGGTAAGTCTAAGTATAGCATAACATACCAAAGTATTTCTAATATAGGGATTTTTTGGTTTTCTTAGAAATAAAATCCCTTTTTGGTTGCTATAAGTTGGTGAAAAATATGCTACATATTTAACTCAGGGTAATATCCTTGAAAAGGGTGGGTTTGTTATTAACTTGATCATTACCCGGTGTAAGGAAAAGAGGACTAACTATACACCAGTTTAGAAGCTCCTAGGGTAAATTATTTTTTAATCACATTAAATTTACAATCCATTATGAAGGATTTATGATTTTAAAGAATCAGTTTAAGAAAATGAGAAAACCCCACGTCAAGAGACCTAGATTGAAATGAGAGTAATTTTGGTTGAACTAAAAGATAATTTAATAATTGTTAATATTATGAAATTTTGAGGTTGAATTTTTTATATATGATAGTAATTCTATTATAGTGTTAATTATTAATCACTCACTGTTAACAAATTTTAGTTTTAATAATGGATAAATCTATAATGAACCAAGTTAATAATGTATGTCATGGATAATATAGAGATAGTTCCGATGAGTAACCTAGTGGAATAGGATATTAGGTGAGAAATCATGTGATTATTCCAATCAGATCTCATGTATTATGATTAACAACATAAACATTGTTTAAATCCCAAAAAAACTAAAGAAGGTAATGATGGAGTCTTCGGGAAGTTTAGGTGATGAAGATGATGAAGGAAATAATATTAAATCTCTTTCATCTCAAAAATAGGGGACGATACACCTAAGAGATGTTTAAAAGGAACTAGAAGATATTAGATATGAGGTAAAGGAAAAAATCTAGCAAAAATCTACCGAGGAAAAAGAAAAAGTCCAGTTAATATAATAGGATAAAATAATGCTCCTCATAAAAACCAACAAGCAATTCTATGATTTAGATATGAAGAATTTGGGCACTATGAAAACCAGTGATCTAGTACAAGTGATTAAGATAAAAATAAACATCAAAAACTGTCACGACCCGCCCTCGGGGTCCGTGCCGTGACTACCCCAAGCCCGCTTTCCATAGGCCAGGGGCTGGCGACTAGCACCAAGGCGTAAATCCCGGTAAAAAGGGAAGACATTGCCTTTGTAAAGTAAACAAACACCACAGAGTAAGCAAGCAGAAAGTAAACACTAAACAAAAGCAGAGTACAACTGAAAGTGCGGAAAAGTAAATGGGCCAGAATACAAACCCAAACTGAAAGTAAAGTACAACTCGAAAGGGAAAAACAGCAACTGAAAAGTAAATGCCGCTACACCGAGCTGTCCACTGGAAATCCCACCTGAAGGGTGGGTACAGATAGCTCCTCTGCTCCACAGGTCCCGTCGTCTCCTCCGTGCACGTCCCGCCCAGTGGTCCACCTCCGGGTACCGTCCCGCTCTGCAAGCCTCAGCTAAGGTCAACGCTGTCCGTCGTCTGCAACCAACACAACGTAGTGCGGGCATAGCCCGTGCAGGGGTGAGTATAAGTTACTCAGTAGGGACCCCGAAACCCCTGAAGGTCTCTCAAATCCACAAAGGATAAACCACGAAGAAAGGTACAATCACGAAGTAACAACCGACACTGCTTAGGTATATGCCCATACATATACCTAAGTCATCAATTTCAAATACGCTCCAACCTCCGAGCCCAAGTACAACTCAGTCCACACAGGAAAGTATACGTATTCCACACAGGAAAGCAAAACGTAATCCACACAGGATTGCACAACACAATCCACACAGGAAAGTAATTGGATTCAGCTCACACAGGATTTTCATTATAAAAAACGTAACTACTGAAGAGCCCCATCTCTGAAGTGTACAGTGTCCTGTCACGACTCTGAGATATTGCTCACTAACCTAAGACTGCTGAGGTACTCCTCCTGTCGAGTACCGCGGGTCTGCAGCCAACTACCAGGCGCTCCGTCCGCTGAGGGTCTGCTGCCAAATACCGGGCGCTCACCCAAATAGCCTACAGAGGTACTCCTCCAGTCGAGTACCGCGGGTCTGCTGCCAACTACCAGGCGCTCCGTCCGCCGTGGGTCTGCCGCCAAGTACCGGGCGCTCTGTCCACTGGGCTAGTCGACTCACTCCAAGTCGAGTCTGTCGAGCAGTCTTCAGGTCTCAGCCGGCTACACGGTCTCCGTACTCCGTACGCTCGTCTCCAGTATCGCAGGTCTGCCGCTACAACCAAGCGCACCACCTCTATCGAGTGAAACAGAAGATTCAGCTCACACAGGTATACATCTTCGGATGACAATAAAGATGATCCCTGATTCATATAAGTCGTCAGACCCATGAAGGATCGATAGGTAACTAACCTTGCAGTGACCAACACAGGATTGGGCCCACACAGGACCGGGCCCACGCAGGACCTGTAGCACTGATCCACGTAGGATCGCTGAGTGCAGTAGTCATCGGAGTCCACGGAGGATCTCTGCACAGTCGTCGCCGCAGTCCACTGAGGATCTCTGCACGGTCGTCGTCGGAGTCCACGGAGGATCTCTGCACAGTCGTCACCGCAGTCCACTGAGGATCTCTGCACGGTCGTCGCTGTCGAAGTAGCAGTCGCAGCCAGCACTAGGGTTCCCGCACACAGCAAGCTCGTTCGGGAGGGTCCGCTCCACGAGCCGAGAGGCTGATACATCAACTGACACAAAGTCCGAAGTTGATGTATCCAAAAGTTCCGTATCGTCAACAGGAACTCAACGCAACAGACGGCGCGTCGATCGGACGCCCGGTCTGAGAGTTATTGGCATTTTCGTCTCCGGGGCCCGGTTGGTTTTTAAAACAAAACCAACCCGACCGTACTCCACCTGCGTCCAAACCTCGGGAGGAGTATGCCAAAAGATCCGTCTCACTAAGAGGAACACAACACAGCTGACGGCACGTCAATCGGACGTCCGTAGCTCAAGATATGAGCGTTTCCGCTCCGAGGGCCCGGTTGGTCTCGTGAACGAACCAACCCGGCCGAACTCAAAGTAATCCGAAACCTTGAGTGCGATATACCGAAACGACAGTCTCGATCCAAGGATCGTGTTTCCGCAGACGGTTCGTCGATCGGAGGTCCGAGGCTCAAGTTATGGCCAAAAGACCGGAACTGGTTCGAAACGGGGGGTCCGGGTCCGGGCCGACCCGGCCCGACCCCCCCCCCCCCCTGGGGCGGCCCGGCCGGCGCGGCGGCGCGGGGGCCGCGGCGGCCTGGCGCCGCACGGTGGCCGAACGCGGGGGGCAAAGCCCCCACTGATTGGGAAGGCGGCGCGGCCTTTGTGCCGCGCCCTTTGCAAGAAAACGGCCCCCCCACGTGGGGGCCGGCTTGGATTAAAACCGGGGGGGCTGCTGCCCCCCTCCCTTCATGGAAACCGCCCCCCTCATAATGAGGGGGGGTTTTGAGCATTGGCCGGGGAATTAATTTTCCCCGGTTTAACGCCTTCCGGCCGGCCAGCTGGCCGGCCGGTTTTCTCCAACGGGACCGGAAAAATCCCGTCCCCTCTTCAGCTTCCAACGCCGGCGGCTCGGCCGCCGGTCTTCTCTTTCCACCGCGGCCCGGAACCGGCCGCGATGTTCGTCGTCCGGCGCGGTGCGACGACACCGCGCCCCTCCGCCGTGCCTTTATTTCTTTCAACGCGGCGCGACGGCGTCGCGTTCTTGATGATTCTTCCTCGGCGCGCGCGTGACGACGTCGCGCAAGACAAACATACAATTATTCGCGTGGTGCGACGGCACCACGCCACCTTGCTTCCTCCCGCAAGATTAAACAACAAGAACGATGGAGGGGGTTCGGCCGTGTTCATGCGGTCCGGCCCCCCTCACGTTAAAATAATAACTCAACTTTAAATATTCAAAAGCCACACGTTAGACTTGCTAAATCCACGATCAAGAATAAAAAATAATTAAACAATAAACAACAACCCCTACCTCGGGTATAGGTTCGAAGATTTGACAACGTCCGCGGAAGTCAACGTCGCAGAGATCGGGCGTCGCGGTCGTCGTTCGTCAATTCCGTTGATTAAGAGATGTGTCCGATGTGATACGTCGTTGGCGAAACCTCTTATGTCGACGAAGGGAATCCGAGGAGGAAGCGGCTTTCCCTCTCGTTGACACGGAAGACGAAGAAGAGCGGAGCGGCGTTCTTCGTCGGAACTTGAGCGTTCTTCATCAAAGTTGAAGAAGAAGAAGAAAATCTCCCAAAAGCTCTCAAGGTGGCCAAAGCTATTAACCAAAATAAAATAAGACACTATCTTATTTTATTAACACATCAACACAAAAGAATTTCCAAAGTTTGAAATTCAAAAGGATTAACTCCAAATTAAATAACTCATGTCATTTAATGAGGGGTTAAGTAAGTTGGGAGAAGATGAAAGGTTTAGGGGTTCGTGTGGGCCCCACCACACTTAATCCTCCCAAGGGAGGTTAAGTGGGTGTGGGTCCCACTTCCAACCCCCTTTGGTAGGTTTTATCAAGTTATAATAAAATTTGTTCTTCACAAATTTTATTTAACTCAAACTAAAAAACCCCAAAACTAACTTTCAACCCGCAACAAACGCAACTTCCGAAAAGGTCTCTTTAAGCGAAAATCGGTGCTGCGAGTTCATCGGTGCCCTCGGATTTCAATTCCGAGCACCGGATCAAAAGTTAAGAAATCCCGCTCGTTCGTTCACTGAACGTACCCGAGCCAAACTTCGGAAATTAATTCCGGGCACTCCGGGTCTCGGAATTAGGTGCCGTCAGAAACCGCGCTCTTGTAAAATTCCAAAGAAAATTAAGAAAAAATTTCCCTTGAATTTTACGGGTCTTTACATTACTCCCACCTCAGGGCTTTACGTCCCCGTAAAGATATATCAAAAACTAGGGAAACAAAAGAGGGTACTGAGCACGCATCTGAGCCTCCTGCTCCCATGTGCTCTCCTGGAGATTCCTATGCTGCCATCTGATGCGCACAAGAGGAATCGATCGCCCACGCAGGACCAGCTCCTGTCGATCCTCTATCTCCACCGGGACCTCCGTAAAAGTCGCCCCATCGTCAACGTCAAGCTCCCCATGGTCAATGATGTTCGTCGGGTCGTGCACGTATCTCCTCAGCTGAGATACGTGGTAGACGTCGTGCACCCGGTGCAACTGAGGTGGTAGAGCCAGGCGATAAGCCACCTCACCAATCCTGCTGAGGACCTGGAAGGGTCCAATGAAGCGCGGAGATAACTTGCCGCCTTGGACAAATCTCCGAATACCACGTCGAGGTGAGACCCGCAAGAAGACGTGGTCACCACCCTCGAACTCCAGTGGCCTCCGCCTCCTGTCAGCATAAGGCTTCTACCGGCTCTGAGCTGTACTCATCCGCCCCTGGATGACCTGGACCATCTCAGGTCCCACAAGAGCTGCAAGATTTCTTCTTTGCCGATAAGAGAAATCTGGTCTCATCCCCTGGATGAACCACATTATTCGCCTAATACAGTCTATCCTAACATGGATGATACTAATCCATACCAAGGATGACGTCGTAAGGCCTCGACGCTACTACTAAGAGATCCAACCGTTACTCTCGCCTCCAAGGGTTGAGTCACACTGTCGGCATTAGTGTGTGGTAACTGGGTCTCCTCCAGTAGATGTCTCACAAGTGAGGGTTAAGTCAACAGCCAAAACTGGAACCTCTTAGTAACATCACGAAAGAGGACAGGAACGAAAATATCACAAAGGTATGCGTCTTTTATTATTGCAGCTCATAATACAAGACGCTACACAAATGCAACAAGGAACCAGAAGTACAAAGGATGTATCCACTAGTTCTGCTCCTGTCCATAGGCTCCCAGAGCTCCATGATCGAAGGCCTCGGCTGCCTGAAGTTGAGCTCTCGCATGTTCACCTACTCCCTGTGGTCGGGGTGGACCTCCTGGTGGTGGTGGTGGTAGAGCCTCAAAACGTCACCCACCACCTGCTGCTCGGCCAGCTCCTCTACCTCGTCCGCCTCCTCCCTGCGGACCGCCATGGTCGAACCTCTGCCTCTGCCTAGGTGGTTCCTCAACCGTCTGCTGCTCCTCTGCATGGCGGGTCGGGAAGTCACGAGCCATGTGACCAATCCCGCCACAGGAGTAACACTGCCCACTCTCTGCACGCCTGGCTCTGACTCCACCCCGGCTTCCCCGTACAACTGAGCCTGAGTCGTGCAGTCGGCCACTGGTAGGTCTGGTCTGCCTGGAACCCTGAGTCATCCGTCGGCTACCAGTTGCCGAAGACTCCGCTATCTGCCGCCCTGCGGCAGGTCTCGCTGTGCTAGTGTAGACTCAGCAAGGAAGCTCTCGATCAGAAGGGCCCGCTCCAGCACTCCTGCCTGGGTCGGGATGCTGAGGGAGATCAGTGATGCCCTGATCTCGTGTCTCAATCCCTGCTCGAAGGTCCGGGCCCGGAAGAAGGGGTCCCGTACCATGTCTGTCGAGTAGCGCGAGAGATCGGTAAATCTCGCCGAGTACTGAGCGACCGTCATGCTGCCCTGCCGCAGCTGAAGAAGATCCTGGATACGCACCGCACGAAGGGTGGCTGGGACGAACTCCGAGCGAAAAAGGCTCTCAAAGTCCATCCAAAGTAGAGATGCCTCATCATGCACCTGGAGCATCAAGCTCCACCATCGTCCTGCTGCTGCGTGTAGTAGGCTCGCAGCGAGGATCACCATGAGGTCTGCTGGTGTCCTCACTAGCCTAAACACTCGTACTACTGCTTCCAGCCAGTCCTCTGCTGCCTGGGGATCCGTCTCCCCACGAAACCTGGGCGGTCGCTGGCGCTGAAACTCATGCAGTGCGCTGAGGCGACGTGCATCGTTAGCGGTTGCTGCTGGAAGCATCGGGGGCTCGGCGGGTAGTGCTACCGCCGGTGCCACTGCTGACAAAGGGCCCTGCACCGAAGCCTCGTCGCTTGGTGGGCTGTCGTCACACTCGACTCTCGGAACCCTAGCTGGCTGCCGTCGTGGGGCCATCCTGAATGGGAAACAGGTGCGCCACGGTCAAACAGTATACCTGGTGAGCTGACACAAAGAAATCACAAAGAAAACTTTGCAACACACACACAATCAATGTTTTCGTGCATTAAGTCGGAAATTAGAAGTCAGGGTCCTGGTGTACGGATACGTCGGCCGCCGCACCAACACTGGACTCCCTGGACTGATAACCACACTCAATACGCTAAACATCATTGCTCCACATAGAAAAGATCAGGGTTCGCGGTAGAACCGAATTCCTCTGATACCAATTTGTCACGACCCGCCCTCGGGGTCCGTGCCGTGACTACCCCAAGCCCGCCTTCCATAGGCCAGGGGCTGGCGACTAGCACCAAGGCGTAAATCCCGGTAAAAAGGGAAGGCATTGCCTTTGTAAAGTAAACAAACACCACAGAGTAAGCAAGCGGAAAGTAAACACTAAACAAAAGCAGAGTACAACTGAAAGTGCGGAAAAGTAAATGGGCCAGAATACAAACCCAAACTGAAAGTAAAGTACAACTCGAAAGGGAAAAACAGCAACTGAAAAGTAAATGCCGCTACACCGAGCTGTCCACTGGAAATCCCACCTGAAGGGTGGGTACAGATAGCTCCTCTGCTCCACAGGTCCCGTCGTCTGCTCCGTGCACGTCCCGCCCAGTGGTCCACCTCCGGGTACCGTCCCGCTCTGCAAGCCTCAGCTAAGGTCAACGCTGTCCGTCGTCTGCAACCAACACAACGTAGTGCGGGCATAGCCCGTGCAGGGGTGAGTATAAGTTACTCAGTAGGGACCCCGAAACCCCTGAAGGTCTCTCAAATCCACAAAGGATAAACCACAAAGAAAGGTATAATCACGAAGTAACAACCGACACTGCTTAGGTATATGCCCATACATATACCTAAGTCATCAATTTCAAATACGCTCCAACCTCTGAGCCCAAGTACAACTCAGTCCACACAGGAAAGTATACGTATTCCACACAGGAAAGCAAAACGTAATCCACACAGGATTGCACAACACAATCCACACATGAAAGCAATTGGATTCAGCTCACACAGGATTTTCATTATCAAAAACGTAACTACTGAAGAGCCCCATCTCTGAAGTGTACAGTGTCCTGTCACGACTCTGAGATACTGCTCACTAACCTAAGACTGCTGAGGTACTCCTCCTGTCGAGTACCGCGGGTCTTCCGCCAACTACCGGGCGCTCCGTCCGCTGAGGGTCTGCTGCCAAATACCGGGCGCTCACCCAAATAGCCTACAGAGGTACTCCTCCAGTCGAGTACCGCGGGTCTGCTGCCAACTACCAGGCGCTCCGTCTGCCGTGGGTCTGCCGCCAAGTACCGGGCGCTCCGTCCACTGGGCTAGTCGACTCACTCCAAGTCGATTCTGTCGAGCAGTCTTCAGGTCTCAGCCGGCTACACGGTCTCCGTACTCCGTACGCTCGTCTCCAGTATCGCAGGTCTGCCGCTACAACCAAGCGCACCACCTCTATCGAGTGAAACAGAAGATTCAGCTCACACATGTATACATCTTCGGATGACAATAAAGATGATCCCTGATTCATATAAGTCTTCGGACCCACGAAGGATCGATAGGTAACTAACCTTGCAGTGACCCACACAGGATCGGGCCCACACAGGACCGGGCCCACGCAGGACCTGTAACACTGATCCACGTAGGATCGTTGAGTGCAGTAGTCGTCGGAGTCCACGGAGGATCTCTGCACAGTCGTCGCCACAGTCCACTGAGGATCTCTGCACGGTCGTCGTCGGAGTCCACGGAGGATCTCTGCACAGTCGTCGCCGCAATCCACTGAGGATCTCTGCACGGTCGTCGCTGTCGAAGTAGCAGTCGCAGCCAGCACTAGGGTTCCCGCACACAGCAAGCTCGTTCGGGAGGGTCCGCTCCACGAGCCGAGAGGCTGATACATCAACTGACACAAAGTCCGAAGTTGATGTATCCAAAAGTTCCGTATCGTCAACAGGAACTCAACGCAACAGACGGCGCGTCGATCGGACGCCCGGTCTGAGAGTTATTGGCATTTTCGTCTCCGGGGCCCGGTTGGTTTTTAAGGCAAAACCAACCCGACCGTACTCCACCTGCGTCCAAACCTCGGGCAGAGTATGCCAAAAGATCCGTCTCACTAAGAGGAACACAACACAGCTGACGGCACGTCAATCGGACGTCCGTAGCTCAAGATATGAGCGTTTCCGCTCCGAGGGCCCGGTTGGTCTCGTGAACGAACCAACCCGGCCGAACTCAAAGTAATCCGAAACCTTGAGTGCGATATACCGAAACGACCGTCTCGATCCAAGGATCGTGTTGCCGTAGACGGTTCGTCGATCGGAGGTCTGAGGCTCAAGTTATGGCCAAAATACCGGAACTGGTTCGAAACGGGGGGGTCCGGGTCCGGGCCGACCCGGCCCGACCCCCCCCCCCCCTGGGGCGGCGCGGCGGCGCGGCGGCGCGGGGGCCGCGGCGGCCTGGAGCCGCACGGTGGCCGAACGCGGGGGGCAAAGCCCCCGCTGATTGGGAAGGCGGCGCGGCCTTTGTGCCGCGCCCTTTGCAAGAAAACGGCCCCCCACGTGGGGGCCGGCTTGGATTAAAACCGGGGGGGCTGCTGCCCCCCTCCCTTCATGGAAACCGCCCCCCTCATAATGAGGGGGGGTTTTGAGCGTTGGCCGGGGAATTAATTTTCCCCGGTTTAACGACTTTCGGCCGGCCAGCTGGCCGGCCGGTTTTCTCCAACGGGACCGGAAAAATCCGGTCCCCTCTTCGGCTTCCAACGCCGGCGGCTCGGCCGCCGGTCTTCTCTTTCCGCCGCGGCCCGGAACCGGCCGCGGTGTTCGTCGTCCGGCGCGGTGCGATGGCACCGCGCCCCTCCGCCGTGCCCTGATTTCTTTCAATGCGGCACGACGGCGTCACGTTCTTGATGATTCTTCCTCGGCGCGCGCGTGACGACGTCGCGCAAGACAAACATACAATTATTCGCGTGGTGCGACGGCACCACGCCACCTTGCTTCCTCCCGCAAGATTAAACAACAAGAACGATGGAGGGGGTTCAGCCGTGTTCATGCGGTCCGGCCCCCCTCACGTTAAAATAATAACGCAACTTTAAATATTCAAAAGCCACACGTTAGACTTGCTAAATCCACAATCAAGAATAAAAAATAATTAAACAATAAACAACAACCCCTACCTCGGGTATAGGTTCGAAGATTTGACAACATCCGCGGAAGTCAACGTCGCGGAGATCGGGCGTCGCGGTCGTCGTTCGTCAATTCCGTTGACGAAGAGATGTGTCCGATGTGATACGTCGTTGGCGAAACCTCTTATGTCGACGAAGGGAATCCGAGGAGGAAGCGGCGTTCCCTCTCGTTGACACGGAAGACGAAGAAGAGCGGAGCGGCGTTCTTCGTCGGAACTTGAGCGTTCTTCGTCAAAGTTGAAGAAGAAGAATAAAATCTCCCAAAAGCTCTCAAGGTGGCCAAAGCTATTAACCAAAATAAAATAAGACACTATCTTATTTTATTAACACATCAACACAAAAGAATTTCCAAAGTTTGAAATTCAAAAGGATTAACTCCAAATTAAATAACTCATGTCATTTAATGATGGGTTAAGTAAGTTGGGAGAAGATGAAAGGTTTAGGGGTTCGTGTGGGCCCCACCACACTTAATCCTCCCAAGGGAGGTTAAGTGGGTGTGGGTCCCACTTCCAACCCCCTTTGGTAGGTTTTATCAAGTTATAATAAAATTTGTTCTTCACAAATTTTATTTAACTCAAACTAAAAACCCCAAAACTAACTTTCAACCCGCAACAAACGCAACTTCCGAAAAGGTCTCTTTAAGAGAAAATCGGTGCTGCGAGTTCATCGGTGCCCTCAGATTTCAATTCCGAGCACCGGATCAAAAGTTAGGAAATCCCACTCGTTCGTTCACTGAACCTACCCGAGCCAAACTTCGGAAATTAATTCCGGGCACTCCGGGCCTCGGAATTAGGTGCCGTTAGAAACCGCGCTCTTGTAAAATTCCAAAGAAAATTAAGAAAAAATTTCTCTTGAATTTTACGGGTCTTTACAAAAACCTCCCAGACCATGGGATTAAGTAAAATCCTATGTAATGACTACTATTGAAGTGGTTAGTGTTAATTAAGTGGTTATAGGTACACTTATTCATCACTCTATAATTTTAGATGACTTATGTCATTTATGTTTCTGCTAACTATTAACTGTTAAAATAAAAATAATTGTGGTATAATTATTATATCCAAGGTATATGAATATTATTTAAGGTTTTTGGGATCATGAATCATGTTAGTATTATTATACTTCCTTTATATTAATTTCATATATTTTTTGGAAATTAATTTATTATCTATACTTGGATAAAAAAACTATTTGATAGAATAAGGAAACAAAATTTCATATCAACCAAGGATATTATATCAATATAAGGATGATTATAAATACCCTTTAAAAGTAAATAATATATTATGTATCTTGATACTGAATAAAAATAAACTCATAGACCAAATGGTTAGAGAAAGACTAAATGTTAGTTTTATTCTTATTATTAGAGAAAAGATGAGTTCACTAGTCATACCCATGATTGTGAGGATGAAAGCTCATTATAAATTAAATCTAGAGTTATTTCTATCTTATGTAAACCCCTAACTATTTCATTGGTTATAAATAATTAAAATTGTGAGGATGGAATTTATTTTAGGGGGTAGAATATAACGACCTTAAATTTAACTATGTATTTTCCTTAAGTAAATATTATGATAATAGTTTATTATATATTAAACATTGAACTAAAAAGAAACCATGATATATTAAAACAAATTTTTACCATTATAATATAGTTATTAAACTATCCGGTATAAAAGGAAGTAACCATATTATGAAATACATGAATAAAAATGAAAGGGAAGGTATCAGGTAGTGGAAGCCTCCCATATGAAGATTATTTATCTAATATTGGTAAAGAGTTATATTTTAAAGGGATTTATCTAAAATAATACCAATAAAAACCTGAAAAATTATTATTTGAGTGAAATTATATGCGAGATAAATTCAAGCTTGTGGAAATTTCCACGAGATCCATGATAGAGAAATCACCACCCCTGACTACTACCAGAGTGTACCTTATTCTTATATCTTACATGAAGATATTTAGGGATTATGTAACTATAAATTAGTAAAATATAATCATGTTTTTATTAAGGTAATTCGTTATTTATCACATTCATTTTAGATATTTCTTATTTTTACTTTTAAAGAAAAACAGAGGTTATTTTTCTATACAAATAGTTTTTATTTATATTTAATATTTAAATGATAATTTTTTTATTTTTATGAATTTATTTTATTAAATTAAATTTATTTTAAAATTAATCATGCTCAATATTATTATTTTTTAATTTTATTTTTTCAGAAATAGTTGATTTTAATGTGAATAGTGAAAAAATAAAGTTTTTACCAAAACTGTAAATTTTATGACTTTGTATTTATATAAGAAAGACATGTTAATTTATAAAACCTTTTAATTTGTTAAATATTTATTTATGGATTACAAATATATATTTTAAATATCATTTTGTACTTATAAAGCCAATGTTCAATATTTTTTTAACATAAGTAACATTTCATTATAATTTAAAAACAGTTTGCAATATTTTCTTTTAATTAAAAATTTTAATGGCAATGTTAAGTTTCGGATTGAAACTGAATCCAAATAACACTTATTTTTTTTATAATAAAAAATTTTATATCATCAAATTCAATGAAATTGATAAATTTAAACTACACATTAATTTTAATCTTAAAAAACACTTTTTTCTAAAAACAATGTTTATATGTTATGTGTGCTAATATTAGAATTAAATTTTATAACCTTTTTAAATTTTATTTGATAAAGTTATGTTTCATATTTTTAATCAATATTTTTATATTATTTAATAATTTAAATTTCATTTTTAGGTCTAAAATTTAGGTACCAAGGTAAATATTAGCTACCACGATAAAAAAATTATTTTTTAATGAATGAAGATTTTCTAAATATTATGTATTTTTTAGATTAAATAAATATATTTTAAATTAATATTATAATATTTTTTTAAAATATACTTAAATATATTATCAATCATTCAATTGTTAATAAATTCTAAATAATATAAAGAACACTTAATGGTAAAAAACATAATTTTAAAAAATTGTTTATATATATATATATTAATTTAAATGTTAATTTTTTATTATTTATAAATTTTAATATAATTAAATAGAGGCTAAATTTAGGTATATAACACCTAAATTTGGTAATAGGGGTTATTTTATATTTTTAGAAAAACATATATTACTTAGTTAAAAACTACTTACCTAGGTAAAAAAATGGTAAAATGATAAAATGTAATATAAAATGATTGAAAAAATGTTTAAAACTTATTTTTAATGAGATATAGAGTATTTATAGACCTTATAACTTCCCAAAATCCATTATTTATCACTTTTTGTTCTTTTTACCCTTGAATAGAGTTAATCCATTATTTAAAAATAATGGGTGTTCATAAAAGATCTATTTTCTTCACTTATAAAAGGGGACACATCCACCCATTCATTCCACACCCATTAAATTTAATATATTACTAAATATTTTATATTTTTAGTATCCTATAAATAACTATAAATTTAATATCACTTTATTCCCAATTAGTTATCCTAAGCCTTTTATTTCCAAGGATACATTCAAAGTGAGCATTACTTTAACCTTATCCTTTCATTCTCATTATTTCCCTTACAAATCTATCCTAACTATATTATTTAATGAATTGAGTATAATGATTATAATTAAGTTTTATTATATTAAGGGGATAACCCATATTTATTCCTTTACATTCACTTATGAAAACAAAAGACCACCGATCATGCGTTTTGCAGACAACCCCCTCCACGAAGTAACATCTTTAATTTTTCACCACCACATATCTTCTTTGGTTATAAGTATGAGATTAAAAAATAAAAGTGAAATATAAGATATAATTATGAATATAAAGTGATAAAATATAATACACCTTTATTTCCTCTCATTCATCATGAAATGAAAATGTGAAATGTGTGTCGTGCGGTCTACCGCCTCCATGATGTGACATTTTCCCTCTTGATTTTAATTTTTTATCCAAACCTCTTAAAATATATTTAAAAACAATAAAAAAATATAAATTCTATAATTATACTTATTTTATCATGATATTATGTCAAAATAAACAATTTTTTAACCATAATAACCCATCAAATTATGGTATGTTCATGTTTGGGTCGATCTGACAACCTACTTGAACAGTACTATAAAAATCTATCAAGGATGACTATGGGAACTTAAATAATAATATTATTATATGTTAATAATAAAAGTATGATTTTTTTATGTTGCTTTAAATTTTATATTATATTTTTAAATCATTATTAAAATATCATCCTTGATCAATAAAATATTTGAAATAATCCAACACCGAATGGGTACTGTAGCAGCGCAGGTACTATAGAAGTACTATTCACAGGATGGACCTTGGGCCAAAAAATGGGCCTACGAGCCATGTAATGGGATAAACGACCAATGGGCCTTCAGGCTATGTAATGGGTCTCCCTCTACCCAGTTAAAAGAGGTATTTGTTTTGATTTAATAATAAAATGTGGCTTCAACCCAAACCTTTTAAAAACTAATGGAATGAGATTAGAAATTTATAAATAAATATGAGTTATATCATCCCAAAACATAAATTATCATGGAATGATTATATTTTTGATAATAATAAAAAAATTACACTACTATTACGAAAGTTGTTCAAAACAATCAATATTACTCACACCTGATATTGAAAATAGATAATAAATAACTAATACACACACAGACACAGATATATATATATATATATAATAATTATATATGAAGATTATACAAGGTTATATATTTCAATAATTTTATAATACAGGTTATTAAGATAGTTTTTTTATAAACAAGAGGTTATAGTGAATTCGAATAAATGAGAAAGCAAGGTAAGAGTTTCTTGTATCAAATTTAATTTTTTGAGACATATTTCTTATTGTACTCATTATTTTATTTGGAATGGTATATATATTGAAAAATTAATATTTTTTATTATTATAATATCTTTCTTCATGGTATTTATTTTTATTTTTGAAATCACAGACTTCAAGTAATTTCATAATAGTTTAATCGACATAATTTTCAGTACATTGGGTCATAGTCTTTCTTAATTGAATTTAATTTTTAAGCTTTATTTAGTCCATTTATTACCCTCCATGTACATATTTTCATTACCACCAAAGTTATACCATCTTTTTGGGAAAAATAATATGGATTAATTTCATGATTCTCATAATTATATTAACCCATTTTTAAAATTAAAATTTAATACTCTTTTTATGATGTGGCTTTTCAAACAAAGGTATTTGAAAATATTTAAAAAGGTTTTCCATAATTTAAAAATAAAATGTTTTCTCTTATACCCCACATTTTTAAATAATATTTATGACCATTAGAGGATCCATTATTGAAGTTTATTTCTCAAATTTAAAATTTTTCAAAAGTTTTCACTTCAAATTTTTTAAAATAACTTTTTAAAGGGACCCGAAACTTCTTTATTTTTTGAATATATAAAAAATGAATTATAAAAATATATTTTTAACATTTTCCATGTGAAAAAATATTTCCACCACCTCATTATTTTATATGAATATTTCTCTATAAATTTTTAGGGTTTATAAAATAAAATATTTTTATCTTATATTTATAATTTTTTTTAATTTAAAATGATTTCAAAATATCAAGTATATTTATTATTATAAATTGGGGTTTCTAAAAATCCTCAAGCATGTTATTCATCCAAGTAATTTTCCTTTTATACATCTCATAATT
The DNA here is from genome assembly GCA_963277665.1 of Viscum album. Classification (NCBI taxonomy): domain Eukaryota; kingdom Viridiplantae; phylum Streptophyta; class Magnoliopsida; order Santalales; family Viscaceae; genus Viscum; species Viscum album. The sequence continues at coordinate 1,793,449,411 of OY728146.1, forward strand.
GATCAAGGATATTCTTAAAATGACACCATCCACCTTCTTTCTATAGATAACTTATGAAATTTTCTTTTCTATCATAGAAATTATCCATCACTACCTTTTTATTTCCAAGTCATTTAAGGTTTTAAACCTAATTTTTATTCAAATTCTATTTCTTTATGAATACCTTGTTTTCCATTTCTTTTATTAAAGGTTATTTCATAAGTTCGATACATTGATTTATTAGGGAAAATATTTAATTAACCATACACCTTTACCAATATGTTGTAAATATCATATGGTATATTTTATTTATTGAAAGGTATTTACCTAGAAATTACTGAATATATTTGGATACCTATTTATTTTTCATGGGTATATCATGTTATGATTATTGATGGGTTTATAAATGTTTTCCTTAGGTGATTCCATTTTAAATGGATATGAAGCCCATTTTATTTCCATGGGTTCTTTTTGATATGATGAATGAATTGATTTTAAGTAGAAATCATATTTATGGTTGATGATGAGTGGGATAATACATCACCCTCAAATTAATTGGTTAATGTTTTATATCTTATGAGATAATGTAGTGTGATCCTTCTTGGATATGTTCACAAATTAAAGGGTGAGCCTTCTTAGATATGCTCAAAACATTAAGGGCGATACTTATTATATGTGATCAAAAACTAAAGAGTGGGACTTCATAGATATTCTTAATAAATTATAACTCCCTATTCTTATGTTATTTCCACAGTTTTATGTTTATTATTAAGAATATGTTATGATCTCATGGATCATGTCTATTAACTCATGTTTTCACACTCACTTAATTGATCTCTTATATTATACCAGGATATATTACATGAATCATGTTTTATAATCTATGTTTTATTGGGTATGATTTTATTATTTATATTTATTATACCCATATGACTATATTATGATCACTTATGATCTTTGGTTGTTATTTCTTATGTTTAGCCTTACTGAGCACTCAATATGACCCCTTATGTTTCCATTTACAGATGGTATGAAGAAAATGTATACATATGATGTGTCTAGAAGATTATATTGTGTGGAGATTTTATGGGAAAATTTGAAGAATAGTTATGAATTAATAAGTTGTTTATATAGTGGAAAAATGTGCTTTGGTTAAAAAAGGCATGCATTTTTTTAATTTCTGTTTTGTCCTAATTCTCTGAAACTCTAAACCTAAAAGGTCTTGCTAATGTATTGTAATGATATATTTTATCTAACTCATGTAGTTTATATGTTCACATCTATGGGATATTATAGTAGTGAATAAATATTTATTTTATATTCAAATCACATATATTTCAAACTCAAATAACCAGTTATTTAATTAATATGATCAACATAACCTGAATAATTATTATTACTTGATTTGAAGAATAATATCTATTCTAATATTAAATTAAAAATAACTTAATTATGATTCTTGATACAAAAATTATATTAACCTATATGATTAAATATCATTAGAATTGGGAAATCTAGCTAAATGTACAATATTAGCATCTAGAAACACGTAAAGACACCCATAGGTAAATTCATTAACATCTCTACAACAAAAAAATCCAATGAAATATTACATGTAATAAAATATCATTTTCTTAATATTAAATCAAGTAGGTTATATACTTGTGTCATGTACCTATATGCTTTAATATATTTCTTTAACTATATAAAATAAACTCATCAATAAAACTCAACATCAATGGACTTAATTATATATTTTTTATTTCAACCATTGGACTTAGGAGATAATCTTGTGGTCTAGAAGGGAAAAATTATTTCTTGATTTATCTATAAATTTCATATCACTTATGATTCTATCAACATATCATACTTCACAATTATTATATATTATATAAATCTAGGATTTTTATAAGGAAGTCTGAGATCATTTTGGATTTTCAGATCCTGAGAACTTGCAAAGGGTAAAATGATCTTTTCTCCTAAATAACGGCCATGTAAAATTTTTATGAATGTACCATTCTTCTCAATATTATACACCTACTCTTTAGAAAAAATTTGAAAATATTTCGACTCAGTCAGGTTTGTTGTGATATTTTATATTTAATAAATAATTTTTATTTATTCACATGTGTTCATACATTGATATATCCTAAACAGAGTTACTAAAAAAAATTAAGCTTCATTTTTGGTAAAAAACAAGATTTTTTATGTTGGTGTGATATAATCTCCATTCGGGTACCAGGCCCTAGGCCAGGCCCATTTAATGGGTTCTTATATTAAATTAATTATGGGTAGTATATAACACTAACCCTTTCTCCACACATTATTATCATGCATGAAGGCCTCCCCTATTGGTGATGTAGAACTATATTGGGGGAGATCAATTAAATGTTTTTTATCCAAAGGAGATCGAAGTACAATTCTGTATGCAATAATCATTGATCAAGATCAAAGCCATGAAATATTGAAGCTTTAGTAACTCACCATGAGGTAGGTCTCATTATTTTAAAATAAACATCATTCTGATTCAAAATTTTTTTCTACTTATAATTTTGGGAATTTTATATCATGATAGTTGTATTTTGTTTGGAGATAGATCGATTTCAAGGAATTTTGGGTAGGATCTTATTGTTTGTAGGAATTTGCACTAGGAATTTCTAACTACATGACATAAAGTTCTATGAATACACACTATGTAGTGTATTGGTGGGTCTCAATATGAATATGAAGTCCACACTGTGTGTATAACTGATTCACACATTGCGTAGGCCCCTAGGATGTGCAAATTGGTGCCGAGACATGTTCATGGCTAGAAACCCTGTATGCGGGATATTGTGTGAAGATTTACTTTCCACATCATGTCACATGACATATCTTAGATTAGGGTATAGGAACAAGTACCCACAAACCTCACACACCATGTACTATAGTGACATTCCATGTACTTGAGAAGTACACATCTAGTTGGATTGAGGTACACGACCAAGGTGAGGATTTGGGTGAGCACATCATGTACTCCATGTAAACACTATATACTATCCTTTTAGATGTGTTTTGTATAATTTATCACCCTTAAGATATATTTTTATGAGTAAGTAGTCAATTCAAATTAACTTTTCATATATGATGTGATAGTGGGGTTATCTTCACTATTAGAGGTTGTTGGTGATAGGATTCAGGTATATTTGCAGATCTTAATCCATTGGTGATGAAAATAAGGTTTAGATGATGGAGTAGAGATAGTGTGGTGGTAGTATAATTTCAAAAATAAAATCATTCAAATTATAGGAATAAGAGCCTAACATGTCTTTAAGGAATGGTAACCTTCGATAATTGTTAGTGGCATTGGATTCCTTAGAGGATGGGGAGTTACAGACACTATTGTTCAACTAGGGATGAATTGTAACTTCTCACAACAGATAAATTTAATGGAACTTAGGCTAATATAGTACTCTTGTAGGTTTCCTTTATTCCCATTCACTATAGTTTTAGTATGGGTGTATATTGTTTATATTTAGAATGAAAATGAGTTTTTCATTCACTCCCTAGTCATAACGATATCCACAGTAAGTCTTATTTAGAACTATACATATATTCTCTCTTTTGTATTACATCTCAAGTTATTATATGGAAAGATGTATCTGAGGTTATAGAGTATCCTTGATGGTTACTTCCCTGAAGTTGATGGTTTTGATGTCCATGTGGATATGGTAGGCTAAAACCTACAATTTAAAATTTTATTTTGCTGGGTTTCTATACGGGGATGAGGTGAGGGTTGTCCCATTCATATTTAGAGTTGGTAATCCCCTAGATTCATGGGGAATGGGTCCTATATTATGGGATTTTATTTCTCAAAATCCCTCTTTAGCGGTGCATGTTATTCTTTTATGGATGTTTATGGTATTCTTCATTGTTAGTCTTTCTCCTTTAGTATAGTGTGGGTTCCATGAAATGGTTTCATTTATGGAATGGTTTTGGAATATATTGTTCAAAATAGAAGTATAGTTGTCTAAAGTTAGTATCCCCATGATCAATTGGTATTTACTAGTGAGATATTGGTCTCCTGTGAAGTTTATGGATTTAATGAATTGGGGATGGTGATAATTGATCTCCATAGATGGTTCATGATCTCAAATGCTTTTGGAGGATGTGATGATCTTGTTTTTCCTTCTCACTATATTCCATAGAGATGAGTTAGTTTAGGTAGTTGTTTCACTTCAAATAGTCACCTATTTTTTTTCCTAAGTTCATTTGGGATCCTAGGATTCTATCTTATGTGTTGAGTGGTTGAGGAGTATATTTACCTCAGAAATATTTTCCCATGGATTGGTGTGTGGATTTATCTTTTCAATGGGATACTAATAACTAGTCACCGAGAGCTAAAGGTTTGTATATTATTATGTGACTTGGTGCCATGTTATCGTAACATTGGTCTATGGGAAGCCGCAGATAAATTCCCTATATAAAGGGCTAGTGGAAACATCATGAAAAATGTTTTATTTCTAATTTCAATGTTTCTTTATTTGGAATGATATTTACCACTTTATCCTATATGTTCATTGGTGATGTTCTGGGTGGGGGTTCACTCTCTTATAGGCCAATGTAGTTTAATACACTATATCATGAGAGTTTAGAGAGGTGTTTTCTCCTAATGTGCGGGACATGTGTTTGGAGGTGTTGATCAGTGCACCTCATTAAGTATTTATAATCATCCATGGTAGTCCTATTTGTGATTTGATAGTAGTCTTCTTTGGTGGGGGAGTGATAATTCCTCCCTTGGGTTCTATATTTCTTTATTTTGTTGGGTGGTTGTATGGTTTGACTTTTATTATGTGATGATATTCATGCCTGATGCCCTTTGTTTTCAGGGTATACTACTCTATATTTGTTATACACACCTCTACATGTTATTTTTTCCCACACACACATCTTGTGTATGTGAAAATTATGTATAGGTTGGGGATAATTTATACATAGAGTCATGGAGCCATGGAGTGATGGGGATAGATTATTAGTGAGATCGATGGGGTTCACTATAGGTGATGCTTAGGATAATGGTTGGATGTGACAATGATTCCCCTTTGAGTCTAAGTGGTGAGTTTGTATCATGGGTTGTTAGTCCTTGTGTTTTTCCCTTTTCTATCTACCTTTCATATTGTATGGCTTGAGTTGATAAGATAATGTATTCATTCATTTTTTATATTTTACCTTGTTATGTATATCTAGTGTGGTTGTGTATTATTTTGTTGGTTGGTGGTGCACCTTTGTTGTAGTATGTTTATGCTAAGGATACACATATATGTATTATTCCTGCTTGGTGTTAGTCTCTTTCCCTTGGACTATTATATGTAGGCTTGGGGTGGCATGTTTGGACTATCATTTCCCAGGAGGGGATTCAATGGGTTGGTTCATGTCGGTGTAGTATTAAAGAAGGTTGATCTAAGAGGTTAATTATGGAAATATGTGTCATGTGATATATTATTTGGGACATTTGGGGTGAAAATGATTAAAGACGCTTAGGTTTATTCATCAAACTAGGGAACCTAGATAGGTTTTGGTGAACGATGTATTCCTACACATGGAACTTGATAATAAGGGTGACTAACTTGAGTGCTTATATAATTGGTTTTGGGGTATAGTTATTTAGGTCCATGCATCATATAACAATCCATGCATTATGGATTTCCCTACGTGATATCCTACTTTCAGAGATGACACCGCATAATGAGGTGGTTGGTTTCCCTCATGAAAATGTTTTCTATTTGGGAGAATAATGAAACTTTTTAAGGATGATGGGATCAATAAGAAGACTCATAGACATGTGATCTACCTAGATGAATCTATTTGATACGTTATTATTAATACTTTCCTAAATTAGGGTTGGTATTTCAACAATTTAAAACTAGATACTTCTACCCAAAGATATAATAGAGTCTTATTCCAACCACTTTTATAGGGAAGATATCCTCTCTCTCTATGGATTTAGTATTTTACACACCTAAGAACATAGATTGGATAAACATACTTTATTGGTGCCAATATACTCTTGTAATTAATGGGATACTAGATAAGGCATGGGTCCCCCATATGAAAATGTGGAGTTTGGTATACCTCTAAGGATAATGGGGTGAAGTCTACCATTCGTGGGGTGTCGGTCCTCCATTCAGTCCTGGGGTTAGCATCTCCTCGATTCGATGAGGTGTGGGTACCCCATATTACATTGGGATTTGTAATCCCCTATTGGGAAGAGTGAAGATCCTCAATTTGTAGAGGTTAGTGTTTGTGATGAGGAGGTTGTTGGTTCTTTTATCCATGTGAGTCAGTATCCCCCTACTAGATATGACATGGGTCCTCCATGGGAGGGGTACGTTCTTCCTCAGATAACATACATTTGTTTAGAAATGGGATTGGTATCCCCTCAATCTCAATGAGAGTTGGGTCCATTATACTATAGTGGAGTTGGTATAACCCCAAGAGAGAGTGTGGGTCCTTTATCTATATAGGTTGAAATTTGACCCAATATTGGGTATCAATGTTTTACCCTTATGGTGCGACACCTCCACCATGATTTAGGGTGTGAGATCCACCATAGGTGAGCTCGGTATCCCTTGGTAAAGTTTATAGATACATGATGAGGTGTTATTTCTTCACCATAAACTAGTGATCAATATGAGTTTGTATTAGCATGGGATTTTAGTTGTGATATATTGACTAAAAATGTTTTTCAAGATGATCATTGGTTCTATTTTGTTCTTCCTATCAAGAACTATTTCCCAGAGAGCAATGAGTCTGGTATGTTAGAAGTCGGGATCAAAAACCCAAGATGGATGGTTGTTTTTCCCTTGTCTATGCATAACATTATTAGTTTTATGATCTTTTCATGATGTTGGTAGGAAAATGGAGAATGATGATCATTGTGATGATTGTCTTTTAGTGTGACCTATATATATATAGTCTGATCAGGGACTATCATGGACACAATGCAATCTAAAACCGTTTTTTGGATGAATATGTTTTTTTGGACTCACGTGTTCTATTATATCAACGTTTCATGGCTGTTATGGGTTTCTGAGTTCCCTGTAGGACCTCTAGAGTAGTGTTGTGAGGTTGGAGGCATCTCTTTGTGGTGATAGTTTGTGTTCATTTCTATCGATGATAAGAGATGATTTCAGAAATTATTTTCCTAGAGATAACACCATGGAAGGGTGAAATACAATATTATTGTTTTGGTAATGAGAGGTCACCCTCAGATCAGGATTGGGTGAAAGGATAATGTTGCGAGGTGTTTTATGATTGAGTGGATGGGTTGTGGTCTACTTCATTAATAGTTATACCTAGCAAGTTAGTAGGACCAAACCTTGGAATTTGTAACACATTTCTAAATGGGTTGGTGAGTTTGGTTGTGGAATAATTGTGGGGACTTTGGGAAGTTAAATTAGAGGTTTATTTATGATTTTATTTTCCATTTTCAAATAATGAATCCACATGTGTAGTTCCCTATTATTCCCATATAATTGGGCCTTTCTATGATTGGGGTGGTGAGGTGTTGTTCCACATGGGTTCAAAAATCATGTATTAAATATCCACTAGTGTTTATTCATTTTGATCATGTTCCATATTAGGTGGTATAGTGAGAGGTTTTTTTGGATATTCTTGATGGGCACTCAGTGGATATGAGTATCCCAGACTATTCCACATGTTCAATTATGGGTGTTTGAATTTGGAAGATGTCAAATTTGGGTTCCAAAGTGGATATAATAGTTCATCTACGATTGATTAGGGCCTATAGGAGGTTAGTGGTGCATGCATATCATATTTATATCTACTCATGAAGAAAATATGAGAAGTTTGATGTAACCTTGGTGACTTAAACTAAACAATTTTGATGTCTGTGATTGGTTATTATTTAGCAGGAGTGGTTATTAGATCTTGTGATGTAGTATGGAACTCTTATTAAGACACTTGAGAGAGGATGTTCATTGGACTATATTTTCTTAGGAAGATAATCATGGGGTTTTCCTATTTTTAAGACTCGGAGTATAATACCCTCAGGAAATACCTTGGTGGACAAATTGTATCTGATAGATTCTAATGGTTCATGGAATAAAATCATGTTTGGTTTATTTGATGTCCCATTATGGGAGTATGAGGCTATGAATTCTAATCCTTGATGGGAATTTTCAAAGGTGAGTTGCACTTGGGTTGGAATATTCTCTTGTTGAGGGTTTAAGAAGGATGATGATGTGGGGGAATGTGAATCTTGGATGTAGTATCCATTTTTGAGTTTTGGAAAGAAATGAATTCATAAGTAAGATGTGTTTGAGATCCATATATTTTATAGTATTTTTCAAAGTTTGAGGAATTCATGTAGTTAAAATACTATATTTTCCATGTGAGGTCTATATTAAGGCTTCTTGGGGAGGAACTATAACTATTTTATTTTTAAGGATGAAAATAATTAAACACTACTGGAAATATGATCTATACCAACAGTTTTGGAAAAAATGTTGGTATAGTTTACTAATTTGGACCTATACCAATGGTTTGGCCTAAATCGTTGGTATAGGTCACTAATTTGGAGCTATACCAACGGTTTTGGGAAAACCGTTGGTATAGTTCACTAATTTGGACCTATACCAACGGTTTGGACAAAACCATCGGTATAGGTCCATTATAGAGACCCTATACAAACCGTTTTGGCAAAAAAATTGGTATAGGTCCCAAAATCAAAGAACCTATACCAAAGGTTCTGAAAACCGTTGGTATAGGTCTATACCAATGGTTTTAAGAACCATTGGTATAGGTCTATACCAATGGTTTTAAGAACCATTGGTATAGGTACATGTATTTTAATGGATTATTCTTATAGAGGACATTAAATAAATAAAAATTTAAAATACTTGTGATAATACATATAAATATTTATGAAATTGTGTTCACAAAAGTAAGTTAGGTTAGTGGTTAGGTCGTTCAGTCACAAATGGGAGGTGCTGGGATCAAAACCAACCAAATAATTGTTTTTTGAATTACATATACCAATGGTTTTATGGATCCGTTGGTATAGATTTTCATATTACTTATACCAACGGTTTTCAAAACCATTGGTATAGGTCTATACCAACGGTTTTCCCTAAACCATTAGTATAGACCTATCCCCACAGCTTACTTGGCAACGGTTCTACAAACCATTGGTATATGTTATACCAATGGTTTGGAGGCCTATACCAATGGTTTCAAACCGTTGGTATAGGGTATTTTTCCAGTAGTGAAAGGTGTAGAGATTGTAGAAATATGAGTTTTTCATGAGGAAACCTTAGCTTGTTTAGGAGTTTTAAAGTCTAGGTCTCGATGAAGGGTAAAATGGTCATTTTCCTTTATAGGATGTACTTGGTAATTTATTCTAAATTTATTATTATTCTATGAATGAGACATTTACCCTTGGGATGAAATTTGAATTGATTTTGAATCGATCATGTTTTCCAGGATATTTAATATTTAAAAAATAAATATTATTTATTCCAGTAGGTTTGAACATTAATATATCATAATCAAAGTCCCAAATGGAAATTGTAGATTTGTGATTGTGTCTAAAATGGGAGTTTTTACCTAGGCAAGGTATAATCTTTGTTTGGGTACCAAGCCTTGAGTCAGGTCCATTTAATATAAGGATGGAAATGGGTACCAAATTATTAGGTACCCCAACCTAGTGATCTGATTAAATATTGTTCATGTACCCCTAAATTTGATTAAAATCAAGGTAGCCTACCATATTTTTAATCAGGTATGGATCATGTTCTGAATAGTATACCTATTAATACCCAATATCATTTTAAATTTAATTTATATTTTATTAAAAATTATAATTCATTAATTTATTTGCACCATATATAGGCCACAATGGGAGGAGATGGAGGTGATAAAATTGATGGGGGGAGAGAGGATACTGTGACTATGTTATGACATGGTTCTGAAATTCATAGGGCATGTGGGGGTAACAGACCCCAACATATTAATGCACATTTTTGATGTGGGATTTTATCCACTATAGAAGATACAATCTATCATAAAAACAAACAGGGTTCTGCAAGTGTTTATCAACCACTATTTTCACTACCCATTTCATAACCTCTGAACTAGTGAATCGATAGTTTCCAACTACTTTTTCTTTTCATGAACATGCCTCAATTATCTACCACCAAACATCGTCCTTATGTAAAATGTTTTAAAAAATTAATTTTAACAAAAATTCAAAAATAAAATTTAATTAGGTTTGTGGGATTAATGGGTGTTAAGTATTTATTTGGATTCAAATTAAGGTATAAAATAAATGGGAATAATCAGGTTTTAGTAGGGTTTTGGTAGGAATTTTGTTAGTTGGGTTCATAGTTAGGTAGTCCTAAATGGGTGGGTACCCTCTCCATTTCTATCCCTAATTTAATGGGTTTTTCTATTAAATTAATTATGGGTATTAAATTACCCAAACCCTTTACTATACCTCTATTCGAAAATAGGAATTCCATCCCATTTTTATGATACAAAATTAGAGAGATGGTTGATTCAATAGAAGTCATTGTACAGAGGAGATTGAATCACAACAATCATGGATCAAGAATCAAAGTTGTGTGATCTTGAAGATTTAACAACACACCATGAGGTAGGGACCATTATTTTTAATTATTCATTATTTTGATTAAAAAGTTATTTCTACTTAATGTTCTAGTAATTGTATTTACTACTGGTTGTTTTTTGTTTTTGTGATGGATTGATTTTAGGGAGTTTTTGGTGAGATTAGGCTGTTTTTTGGAATATGCATTAAGAATTTCCAACTATAAGGCATTTAGTCACATAAAAACATACCATGTAGTGTGTTGGTTCATATCAAGATAGAGATGAATTCTATAAGACATGTATGCTTAATGTACAAACTATGTAGGGTCATAGGATGTGTGACACATTGTATATTCATGTACATGAAAAATAACTTGATGTAAGGCACATGGTTGTACAATTACACACCATGGAGGGTTACACAACATTAATTGAGTTAGGGTACATGAACAGGTATCCATGAACCTCACACACCATTTACTATAGGTACATCTCATGTACTTGGAAAGTATATTCCATTTTAGGTTGAGGTACTTGCCTAGGGTGGGGATTTTAGTGAACACACCATGTACTATAATTTTGTATAGGTTTTTCATAATTTTTTATCCTAGAGTTGTATTTAGAAAAGTAATTAGTCTATTCTGAGATCTTTTCATGTAGGATGCAGTGGTGGAGGGCTATTCACTATTATATTCCGCTGGAGAGATAATTTGGGAATGTTTGCTGATTTTAATCTATTGGTGATAACAATGAGGTTTAGATAATGAAGAAGCGTAGGTGGAAGGGAAATATATTTATTGGGATTCATTTAGATTATGTGCACAAGACCCTTACATGTTCTTAAAGAATAGTACCCTCCAAGAGTTGTTAGTGATTTTGGATTCCTCAGAGTATGGAGAGTTTTGAACTCCGATGTTTGGCTAGGATTGAACAGTACCCTCTTCACAGTAGAGTAGTTTTAGGGGACCTAGGTTTATGTGGGAATTATGGATGTTTCTATTATTTTTTTTCACCTTAGGATTCGTATGGGTTTATATGTTTTGGATTCAGAGGGTGAAGGAATTTTTTTTCACTCCCTAGTCATAAAGGTCTTCATGTCCAATCATATATGGATGGTAGACATCCTCTCTTTCCTATGTTTCATCTCATGTTATAACTGGTGGAGACAAATTAGTGTTTTAAATGCATCCTTGATGGTCCCTTCCACCAAAATAATGGTTCCTAAGTTTGTGTGACATTGAAAGTATTGAAATTGGGATTCATATATTTATTTCTATAGGTTTGTATGTTGGGATGAGGTGTGGGTCATCCCTTACATCGATTTAGTTAGTACTCCCCTAGAGGCATAGAGTGTGGGTCCTCTATAATAGCCTTTGATTTCTTGGAGCTATATCTTTAGAAGTGTGGGATATAATTTCATAGATGGTATTGGTACCCATCATGGTTGGTATCACCCCTTTGGCTCGGTGCAGGATCCCTAACACAGTTGTGGTGTTGGCATGGTGTTGGTATCCATTGTTTGGAAGAGATATATTGGTGTCTAGAGCCAGTATCCCCTCGATTGGTTAACATGTTCTAGTGAGGAATGGGTCCCCATGATGATTTTAGATTTCATTTCTTAGTGATGGTGGAAATTGATCTCTATGGATGGTTCATGAGACCATAAGCTTGTAGTGTATGAGGTTCTCTAGATATTTTATTCCCAATGTGTTCCCTGGATAAGAGTTGGTTAAGAAAATACTCACTCTTTTTATGGTCACCCCCTTTTCCCATGAGTGTATTTAGAATGGTGGGATTTTATCTTGTATTTTGAGTAGATAGGGAGGTAATCACCTAAAAATCATTGTTAATTCTATTAGGGAAAACAATTTAGAAATTTATAAACTCTAACTAACACTAACTAATTTTATACACAGTAAAGTGGATGTTGAGGTTGATTATAAAGATAACATTGTAAAAATAACTTAGAATATTTAAAGAATGGTTGAATAATAGAAGTGTATTCAAGAATCATTATGGTTCTGGTTCAATTAAATGATATAAATAATTATATTATTTCCAAGTTCATGAAAATAGTGAAGGAAAATTTATAATGATTCAATTTAGATGTTGTATGAATTGAACTTTAGTGAGGATCCTATCAAAGTATTAACCATCTATTTTATAGACACCCATTTCCCAAATTATTTACTTAGTTTAATCTATATATAGGTATTCAAAACCATATTTAAAAATAACAACCCCAAACTCATGAATTGGCCATTCCATGAGAAGATGTAGTTTGTTGATGCATTAATAAAGCATTCCTTCCTCTAATAGTAATGTCCATGCACGAGAGAGAATAATAATATTATATTAAAATGATGGGTGAAAAAACCAATCATATAATTAATCAAACGCAATTCACCACACTAAGATAAATCAAACTTCATTAAATATCTAGGTGCAAGAAACTTACCCCTCATGCTAGTCGTCAGGGAGTGAAAATAAAGAAAATAAATAACCTAGAGTAGCATAAATCTCCATATTTTCAAAAGAAACACAAAAACCACCAAAAGTTATCTAGAAATATGGTTTAAGGTTCAAGGCCCCATGTTCCTCCTTTTCACAGTATATTTTCCTCTATATTTAAAGGAAAGTTCATCTTTTATCAAATACTAATATTATACATTCCTCATTAATATTCTCCTAAATTTTAATTTTCCATCTTTCATCCTGTATCTTGATAAACTGTTAATTTTAATTTTAATTCTCCCACTCCCCTCAAATTTTATATATGTCACGCCCGACCTATCCATAATTATTATTTTATTATTTTCTTGGGTTTTAAATTTTTTTTTCGAGGTTCGGGTTGAATCCCAAACAATATTTTTAAGTTTTGTCAAAAAAATGCGTAGTTTTGTGTTGACGTCATTGAGAGCCCGGGCATAGCGCGTTTTGGAGACCCCGCGTGGCCTCGCCCATGCAATGACGCTATCCGCTGGTCTTCGAAAAAAAATTTAAATGATTAAATTTTGTATTTTATTGCAATCACAATAAATAATTTTAATTATTATTTTTGTTATAATTAAGGTTATTATTATTATTATTATTTATTTATTTACTTTTACTTTTATTTTATTCATTCTTTTTATTTATTCTTCTTTCCCTTTTTATTTTATTCCACGCAGGTGTCTCCCCCCATCTCTGGATCTGGTTCCCTTGCTGCCTTCAGCCTGCCACCCGACTCCACCTCCCCTGCAACATCGTTTTCCAGTGGCGCCTCTGCCAAGCAGCCACTCTGACATTCCTACCAGCAAGCCTGCCGATTGCCTCGCCTGCACAATCTGCAGGACCAGCCAGCTCCCTGGGTGACTCCCCACTCTTCCCTTCCCTGCTCGCGAGCCACTCACCCGCACATCACCAGCTGCGCCCTCCCCTTGCAGCGCCCTAGCCGCCCTCGGCCGCCCTCCTCCTCTGCAGCGGCGAGCCTCGTTTTCCTTCCCCCTCAACCGAGAAGACTGCCACCCTCCACTATCGGCAACCCCCTACAACAGTGGCCATCCCTTCACCCCTCTTTCACCCACACAACAGTGCTGCAAGCCCCTGATTCCCTGCACAACTCCTCTCTCCCGCACGAGTCCCTCCTCCAACAACCTGCAGTGCGACAGCCCCCAAGCCAGCAGCGGTTGTCCGCGCGCCCAGCCACCCTGACCTGTTCCCTTCCTGCATCTCCCCAACACCCTGATCATGGCACCCTTCCCTTTATTTTCTTACCCTTCTCACCATATCAGCATGTTCATGCATGGTATACCACATGAGGGAGGTACCGCCTCGCCAAACTATTGCTTCACAAGGTGAGATCGTGCCCCCTCCTCCTCCTAACTGGAACCAGTGGGATCCCACAGTCATCATTTCCCTCCCCATCCGAGGATACCCAGCCTTCACCGCCCCTGCCCGACACCTGGTCTTTGGGCGGCCTCCTACTCGAGTCGGCTTCTCCTTGGATTTATCTGAGCTTCTGCCATCTGTAGACACCAGCTTACTGCCTTGTGACGACCACTCGCATTGAATCCACTTCAATTTGGTGAAGCGCCTTCCAGTGCATCATCTCCCCAAGCTGATCCTGACCACTGACATCCATTACACGTTGGAAAGGCATCGGTCTAACATCCCTTGTTGCCTCCGTCGCCCTCCTGCTGAAGCTGATCCTACCGACCCTCTATAGTGCATGACACGGCCGCAGTCAGATCCCCTTTTCCCGTCATCGCGCGCCCTCCCTGCTGGCCAGGCCCCTCACCAGCCTCGCGACTGACTCCCCCTTGCTTGCGCACCCTATGGAACGCCCCGCTTTTCACATGCTATCTGGCCAGCCCCTGTCTGTACGACGTGCATGTTCTTCCAGCCAGCTATCCTTCTTCCCAGTGCGCATCGCTGCCTTCTGACCATCGCACGACCCCTTTGCCATCCCTCGATCATTGGGCAACACATCACAACCCCCCAGATGCTTCAACCAGGTTTGTCGTCAGCCGCCCGAGTCTTTGCGCCGCCGTTGATGACGTCGGTGACCTTTCCAGTGAACCACAACACCACACCCGACCTTTCACCCTTTCGTGCGACCCTGTTGGTCAAGGCCGGCCCCGCGCTGAGGTAACGTTTGTGCTGATTCTTTGTTAGTTATTATGAGTTTGTGTTTTTATTTATTTTTGCGGGTGTTGCAGCACATCAGCGATGTATTTCCATGGTACTGTAGTCGTCGGCTTGCGTGTACTTGTGCGCGAGTGTGAGACGCGCCGCATTGTCGTCGTGATTGGTTTGCGAGTCAAGGTAGGTCCCCCACTACACTTACCTTTAGATTTAGAATTTATTAATTGCTTGATGATTTATTAATTTTAATAAATTGGAAGTAATACGATATAATTAATTTTTATATAATTATTTGGTGCGAAAAGAGCTGTTTATTTTATACCAAACAATTGAAACATTTTCTTGACGAGCGAGCACACAGTATTGAAATAATGCCCGTTTGGACTTTAAACATAATTCACGGAATTTAAAATGTACTTCTGGTTTTAAAGGTAAATGATTTCTTCGGAATAAGTGTTTTGAGTTTTCTCGAAAATGAGGTTTTGTTTAAAATTAGTGAAGGCACGTTTGGCACTTTAATAAAATAGATTATTTTGGAAAACCCATTCTGGGGTGATCTTTGGTGTGCGTTGATTTTGTGAACTGTATGTGATTTCTGATCATCGTGACTGATTGAATTACATTGTGGACGCACCGCTTTTTATTGCTTGTGTTGACATGGGAATTTGGCATAGTGAGTGAATATTCTGAGAACGATTGCAGCACTAGTTTAGATTACGCACTGGCTAGTGGCCCCATAGCAGGGGAATACTGAGTTATTGCTACTATGGGGATTGGGCCCCTCGGTTAGGCCATGTAGGGCAATGCCGGGCGTTAGGGCTTTACGACGTCATCGAGTTAGGGCATGCCTTCAGGATGAGTCAGATGTATAGTACATTCTGGATTGTTCACGATCTCCTAGGTTCGACCCATGTTTCCTTTAATGTTTATTTGTATGTGGCAGACGATTGAGAGGTCTAGTTTGGTTGCTGGTCCATGTGTGCCACTTTTTCCATTGCCCTTGGTGTGTGTTGTGTATTATGTTTGGTTTCCCCATTTTGGCTAACAACTGATGTTTGGTCTTCTAAATGGTTTGCAGAAAATGTTTTAAAAAGAAATATACATAATCCTTTCAGACATTAAACTTGTTTTCAAATTAAATAGGGCAATGGACTGATACTTGTTTTAGAAATTAAAGTGTGTGTGTGTGAAAACCAATATTTTTGTATATTTAGTTCAAACCTATAATTGGTAAATTATTCATTTAAAGGTAGTTCATTGGAAATAGTTTGTTGGGCACGCCTACTGAGTTTTAATACTAACGCCTATATTGTTTTCCTGTTTTTTAGTTTTTTTGCAGGTTGACTCGAGCTTTCTCGCCGTGGGCGAGAGTTGGTTGTGGTCTGGTGAGCGACTCTCGGAGTCGCGAGTAGTTTTTGGTCGAGACCAGGTTAGTGTGTTTTGTTGGCTGCTCTTTCTTTTCAGTGTCATTTATTTACTTCGTGTTTTATTTCTTTCCGCTGCTCTATTTATTTTTATTGGGCTAAATCATTCCCACTTGCTCCCTGTTGATGCCCTGGTGCTTGTCGCCAGTCCGGGAGGATCGAGATCGCCTCTCGGGTCATGTCGCAGATCAGCTTGTGTGACCAGTTTAGGGTCGACCCGGGTTGGTTCGTGAAAAAATGGTATCAGAGTGGGTCAGCTCCTGAGAGGACCTTGTTTTTAAGAGTGCCCATTGTTATTTGGGGTTGTCATGGTAGAAGGAGTATTATTATCAGGACTCGAGGTATACGGACGAGAAGGACGTCATGAACCCTTTCTCGTTCTAAACCTCTGGTTACCATGAGATTTTTGGGTTGTCGATGTCTTTTGATTCTTATGGTTTGTTTGGTCTTGGGAAATGAAATGAGAGTTGGGAAAGTGACCTTCGTGAACTCGCATGGTCTGGAAAGCCATGTGGAGCTAGAGACTTTACCCTAGAATGCTCTCAGTGATGGTGGTGTGACTGGCGTATGGCTGCCAACCATATGGTCGAGTCACCCATCATCACTAGTTTCCCTCAAGTGAATCGTCTGGATTTTCCTTATTTCTGAAAAAAATCGTTGTGAAAAGTGTTATTTTGGTATTTGAAATGACAATGACCATGTTTGACCCATCTTTTTGTTTTCTTGTTCCTTAGTGTTTTCCCCCACGAAGGTTCGATGGATGCCCAAGGTGTAGCTTCAGGTGATGCATCCTTATAAAATCCTCCAGTTGATCATCCCAAGGACTACGTCCTCTCGTTTTGGAAGTTGAACCCTACCCTCTTTTATCGGCAGACATATCCTCTTGAGGAAGAGGAGTGGTTACAAAAGATTGAGAGGAAGTTCAGTTTCATTGGGTTTCCTGAGTCGTTAAAGGTGAAGTTGGCTACCTTTATGCTTGAAGGTCCAACCTGGAAATGGTGGAAGTCCGTGTCTCAAAATAAACCTCAAGAAGATCTCACTTGGGAGTTCTTCAAGTCGTCATTCATCCAACAGTACTTCTCTGAAGTGACAAGGGTGAGGAAGAGGATGGAGTTGTGCGGTCTCTAGCAT
The DNA here is from genome assembly GCA_963277665.1 of Viscum album. Lineage (NCBI taxonomy): Eukaryota > Viridiplantae > Streptophyta > Magnoliopsida > Santalales > Viscaceae > Viscum > Viscum album. The sequence goes on from OY728146.1 coordinate 1,793,467,179, forward strand.
GGTGTCAGATTAGTGTTAGAATTATTTCGTCTTTTCCTAGACCTGGCTCCATATGAACCGGGGTATGTTGGAAATGATCCCATGAAAGATTGGCATTTTGAGCTTGGATTACGTCCTGAGCTGCAGTCGAAGGTGGGAGAATTCAACGTGATCACTTTCCCTGATGTGGTGAGACAAGATTTCCTCATCGAAGTTGAGTTAGCAAGAGGACATGAGGTGACGAATCCTCATCCGACTTTGGGATGTAGTGTAGAAGATAGCGATAAGAAGAATGGGAAGCGGCATGATGGTGGTGGAACTATTAGAGGAATCAAGAGGCCTTCAGACCTTCAGTCATCTTCCTCACAGCACAATGCCTTGATCTGTCACCAGTGCGGTAAGCGGGGGCACAAGAGGCCGATGTTCCCAAATGCTCTGAAACCTCCCACACCTGTGGACGTTTGGGACACTTACAACGATTCTGTCAAGGTTTTTTCAAGAAGTGCACTAAATACATACCTAGATCGTTGAAGGTCACCTTAGCCTTCCCGCAGGAGTAGTATGGTGTTTGGAGATCATTTTGGGGTTTTCTCTTTATAGTGTTTCTTGGATATAGTAGTCGTCACCTGTACCGTTTTGTGGTGTTTCTTTTCTTTCAGTTGTAAGAATGGTTGTGGCTAAACCTCTTTGAAACCTTTGTTCTAATGGATGTGTGTTTGGTAAAATTATTTTTCATGTGTTATGATTGGGAATTTTTGAAGCCTGACTGCGAGGTAGGAGATGCTTCAATCATCAGAGCTCCAGTCATAGGTCTCGGAGTGAAGCTGGCGCGTAGTCAGGTGAACCCCAGCGGTGAAGAAGGGCCTTGGTTTAATCTTCATCCTTAGTGTGGTATGGTGGGTGTTCTTATGAGGTGTGGCATAATTGTAGTGACTGTGATGGTAGTTTTGATGCTCTACCCATAGGGCCCTTCCCTTCTCCCCCTTGTGGTGTCGGGTTTTTGGACCGTGTGGAAAATCTTCAAGCTCGGTTAGCCTCGTCAGTCCTTATGGTGGGGAGACCCATCGCGTGTCTCATTGAATTCAGTTGGCTTGTCTGCTATGGTGGGGAGTCCGTTCGTGCCTCCTCTTGTCAGTATTAGAGTTTTGTTTCGGGTTTCGTTTTGGTGGTGTTTAACATGTTCATGTTTTCTGGATAAGTTGCACGTCATGGGAGTTTGGTGTTCGTGTGGATCGATCGAATGGAGGCGCTTATACTTTTGGGGGTGAGTGACACTCAATGAGTTTCTTCTTGGGTCTAGGTCTTGTTGTGGCTTCCCGAGGATGGGAAGTGTTATGGTGGGAAGAATTGTCACGCCCCAACCTATCCGTAATTATTATTTTATTATTTTCTTGGGTTTTAAAATTGTTTTTGTCGAGGTTCGGGTTGAATCCCAAACAATATTTTTAAGTTTTGTCAAAACTAAATGTGTAGTTTTGTGTTGACGTCACTGAGCACCCGGGCAGAGATCATTTTGGAGACCCCGCGTGGCCTCGCCCATGCAACGGCGCTATCCGCCAGTCTTTGAAAAAAAAAATTAAATGATTAAAATTTGTATTTTATTGCAATCACGGTAAATAATTTTAATTATTATTTTTGTTATAATTAAGGTTATTATTATTATTATTATTTATTTACTTATTTATTTACTTTTACTTTTATTTTATTCATTCTTTTTATTTATTCTTCTTTCCCTTTTTTTGTATTCCACGCGGGTGTCTCCCCCCATCTCCGGATCTAGTTCCCTTGCTGCCTTCAGCTTGCCACACGACTCCACCTCCCCTGCAACATCGTTTTCCAGGGGCGCCTCCGCCAAGCAGCCACTCTTCCATTCCTACCAGCAAGCCTGCCGACTGCCTTGCCTGCGCATTCCGCCGGACAAGCCAACTCCCTACGCGACTCCCCGCTCTGCCCTTCCCTGCTCGCGAGCCCCTCACCCGCACATCACCAGCTGTGCCCTCCCCTTTCAGCGCCCTAGCCGCCCTCGGCCGCCCTCCTCATCTATAAGGGGCGGGCCTCGCTTTCCTTCCCTCTCAACCGAGCAGACTGCCACCCTCCACTATCGGCAACCCCCAGTAATAGTGTCCATCCCGTCGCCCCTCTTTCACCCACACATCAGTGTCGCAAGCCCCTGCTTCCCTGTACGACTCCTCTCTCCCACACGAGTCCCTCCTCCAACAACCTGCAGCATGGCAGCCCCCAAGCCAGCAGCGGTTGTCTGCGCGCCCAGCCACCATGACCCGCGCCCTTCCTACATCTCCCCAGCACCCCGATCACGGAACCCTTCCCTTTATTTTCTTACCCTTCTCACCATATCAGCATCTTCATGCATGGTCTACCACATGAGGGAGGTACCGCCTCGCCAACCTACTGCTTCACAAGGTGAGATCGTGCCCCCTCCTCTTTCTAACTGGAACCAGTGGGGTCCCATAGTCATCGTTGACCTCCCCATCTGAGGATACCCAGCCTTCACCGCCCCTGCCTGAAAACTGGTCTTTGGGCGGCCTCCCACTCGAGCCGGCTTCTCCTTGGATTGATCCGGGCTTCCGCCGTCTGCAGACACCGGATTACTGCCTTATCACAACCACTCGGATTGAATCCACTTCGATTTGGTGAAGTGCCTTCCAGTGCATCGTCTCCCCAAGCTGATCCTGACCACTGACATCCATTACATGTTGGAAAGGCATCGGTCTAACATCCCTTGCTGCCTCTATCGCCCTCCTGTTGAAGCTGATCCTACCGACTCTCTATAGCGCATGCCACGGCCGCAGTCGGATCCCCTTTTCCCGTCATCGCGCGCCCTCCCTGCTGGACAGGCCCCTCACCAGCCTCGCGGCAGACTCCCCCTTGATTTCGCACCCTCTAGCGCACCCCGCTTTTCACCTGCTATCTGGCCAACCCCTGTCGGTGCGACGTGCACGTTCTCCCGGCCAACTATCCTTCTTTCCAGTGCGCGTCGTTGCCTTCTGACAGTCGCACGACCCCTTTGTCATCCCTCGATCATCGGGCAATGCATCGCAACCCCCCAGCTGCTTCAACCATGTTTGTCGTCAGCCGCCCAAGTCTTTGCGCCGCTGTTGATGACGTCGGTGACCTTTCCAGTGAACCGCAACACCGTGCCCGAACTTTCACCCTTTTGTGCGACCCTGTTAGTCAAGGCCGGCCCCACGCTGAGGTAACGTTTGTGCTGCTTCTTTGTTGGTTATTATGAGTTTGTGTTTTTATTTATTTTTGCGGGTGTTGGAGCACATCGGCAACGTATTTCCATGGTACTGTAGTCGTCGGCTTGCGTGTACTTGTGCGCGAGTGTGAGACGCGCCGCGTTGTCGTCGTGATTGGTTTGCGAGTCGAGGTAGGTCCCCCACTGAAATTACCTTTAGATTTAGAATTTATTAATTTCTTAATGATTTATTAATTTTAATAAATTGGAACTAATACGATATAATTAATTTTTATATAATTATTTGGTGCGAAAAGAGCCGTTTATTTTATAACGAACAATTGAAACATTTTCTTGATGAGCTGACACCCAGTATTGAAAGAATGCCCGTTTGGCCTTTAAACATAATTCACAGAATTTCAAATGTACTTCTGGTTTTAAAGGTAAATGATTTCTTCAGAATAAGTGTTTTGAGTTTTCTCGAAAATGAGGTTTTGCTTTAAAATTAGTGAAGGCCTGTTTGGAACTTTAATAAAATAGATTATTTTGGAAAACCCATTCTAGGGTGATCTTTGGTGTGCGTTGATTTCGTGAGCTGTATGTGATTTTTGATCATCGTGACTTATTGACTTACATTGTGGACGCACCCCTTTTTATTGCTTGTGTTGAAATGGGAACCTGGCATAGTGAGTGAATCTTATGAGAACGATTGATGCACTAGTTTAGATTACGCACTGGATAGTGGCCCCATAGTAGGGGAATACTGAGTTATTACTGCTATGGGGATTGGTCCCCTCAGTTAGGCCATGCAGGGCTATGCCGGGCGTTAGGGCGTTATGACGTCATCGAGTTAGGGAATGCCTTCAGGATGAGTCAGATGTATAGTATGTTCTGGATTGTTCACGATCTCCTAGGTTCTACCCATGTTTCCTTTAGTGTTTATTTGTATGTGGCAGAAGATTGAGAGGTCTAGATTGGTTGCTGGTCCATGTGTGCCACTTTTTCCATTGCCCTTGGTGTGTGTTGTGTATTATGTGTGGTTTCCCCATTTTGGTTAACAACTGATGTTTGGTCTTCTAAATGGTTCACAGAAAATGTTTTAAAGAGAATATACATAATCCTTTCAGACATTAAACTTGTTTTCAAATTAAAAAGGGCAATGGACTGATACTTGTTTTAGAAATTAAAGTGTGTGTGTGTGTGAAAACCAATATTTTTGTATATTTAGTTCAAACCTGCAATTGGTAAATCCTTCATTTAAAGGTAGTGCATTGGAAATATTTTTTTGGGCACGCCTACTGAGTTTTAATACTCACGCCTATAGTGTTTTCCTGTTTTTTAGTTTTGTTGCAGGTTGGCTCGAGCTTGCTCGCCGTGGGCGAGAGTTGGTTGTGGTCTGGTGAGCGACTCTCGGAGTCGCAAGGAGTTTTTGGTCGAGACCAGGTTAGTGTGTTTTGTTGGCTGCTCTTTCTTTTCAGTGTCATTTATTTACTTCGTGTTTTATTTCTTTCCGCTGCTCTATTTATTTTTATTGGGCTAAATCGTTCCCACATGCTCCCTGTTGATGCCCTGGTGCTTGTCTCCAGCCCGAGAGGATCGAGAACGCCTCTCGGGTCATGTCACAGACCGGCTTGTGTGACTAGTTTAGGGTCGACCTGGGTTGGTTCGTGACAATATACCTCTTTCCATATAAATATCTTATCCTATACATATCGATTTGTTTTTAATTCCCTTATCTCTCCACATTCTCAGCATCTTGATTTTTCCTATAACTCCTCTAAATACTATGAATCCTTTGACTCTATCCTCCATCTCATCCAATATTCACCTCAATTTGGTTTTAAAACTCTTTAAATACATACATACTCCCCTTGTGAATTTACCATATTCTTTCATGCAATATATCCATGAACATATGCATGTAGTGAAAAATTTGATCCTTTAAAATATCTATACAATGATATTTTCTATAGAGTGGAACTGTATATTGTGGTGAAAATCATTCTCTTATCTTATTAATTATGGATTGGGGTTTATAATAAAATGAAGGATATACATAAAAAACCCCTCTTTGGTTATCCACAGTTCAAGTTAGTTACCACATCGCATAACCTTTTTGATCCACATTCTTTTAGAACTAGTGCCACTTCCATATTTATTACCTCCATGAAATAGACAGAACCAAATAGTGAATCCTCTTTTTCTCCCATTTCATCATTTTTATCCATATTCCACCCTATGATGAAACCATTATCTTATTAAACTACTTTCTTCATGTATGATTTTCTTCTTTACAATCCCATGACAACCAAAATTTACTACAGTTTATCCTCACCGACAATCAATTATCCATGGTACAAAATTTAACATGATGATTAAAACATAACTAATTATCCTCTAAGATATAGGGGATAAAAAAACAATGCCTCAGACTACACCACATTGTAAATCATTATTTCAAGATTTTGGGGTCACCACAATGCATGGTGATGCCTACAGTGTGGTCAATATTGATCTTTCAGTGCATCATAGATTCTGTTGATTAGGTATGGTGGGTTTACAGTTCATTAATAGTGGATAAAATTTATAAGTTGTGTGTGGAGATGAACAAATGTGATCGAACCTATAAAACATCATAAAATTAAGTATGAACATTTTATAGGTGTAAATCCATCGTACATTGAAAATATCATGGGGTTTTATTCACTTAATAATAGATCCCACCTCAGTACCCAGCCAGATAATTCGAAATGGAGTTGAGGGACCCCTATCCACTACCAATTCCACCCCACACCATTTAATCTATTCTCCCTATACCACACAGACCAAAACCTCATGTGATAATGTAGCTCCTACTCATGTGTGCGTGTGCTATACTTGACCTATTTAATCCATCTTCCATGCCTATGGGAAGACATTACTAGCTAGATATCCTAATATCCTATAGGGTATCCATGTTACATTCATCCTGGTTGAGGGTGAGACAATGTGATTTATATATATTTTCCTAAGTATTTTTTTTTCATTTTCCATTTCAGTACCTCTACATAACACATAAACACCCATAATGATTTTTCCTTAAAATTATAAACATTCAATATTATTTATTTTATCTTTGAAAATTAGTCTTATAATATTAAACAATAAAATATAAGGCATTTAAATTAATAATAGGTAGTCTTAATCAATTAATTTCATAAATTAATGATATTAAAGTAAAAAAAATGTTTTCATTTAATGAACTCCTCAAATCCCCCACTCTAAAACAATGATTGTCCTTAAGAAAATATCTCCACAGAGAATGAAATAGATACCTCCATTATATTAATATTTTTAATTATAAATAAATGAATCCAAATAATTTTTAATAGGGAATAAATAATTTTCATGTGTCACATATGAATCTTTCATCAAATACTCACTAGTAAACTATATATTTTATTTTTCCCATAAAAAATGATAGAGCTTCTCTTTTATTCCATTCAATAATTTGAAATTATCCTAAAAAAAATACCAAGTTGTGATTTATCTCACCATTATTTCTCTCTCTCACGACACAAGGTAACATTTATATGGAGTTTTTATCATAAATTGAGAACATATAAAAAAATATTGGCTTGAATAGGACCTACATTCTACACTTTTTAAAGACAAAAATCACTAAAAATCATGAGGAATTTCAAATTTGGATCAATTGACTCTAGGGCTAATGGGAATGTAGGTAAATGATGAATAAAACAAATTAAAGCTCAAAAAGTGGTTTTATTATTAATCATAATGCATGAAAATATTTGGTAAAGTGAAATGAAATTATTCTCTCAAAAAGTAACATCACCCACTTATCCAATCTCAAAGAAATGTTCACGAAACAATGAATGAATTACCTCTATGTTTTTTTATTTTACTCTTTTTCTTATTCATTTTTATTCAAAATATTTTTTTCAATTATTTCTATGTTGTGTTTAGAAAATTATTAAATCAACCCCCAAACCCAAAATGATAAAAATCATTAGTCAAATAATGGTGATTTTTTACCCTTTTAAAAACACAACCCATGTTTTTTCAAGAGGGGTAATAACAAAGAATAATTAATAATATAACCATGAACCTTTTCCAAAACATAATGAAATTCCCAAAACATTTTTTATCTGAATAAATCACATCCATTTTTACCATTAATTCCTTCTCCCCTACACTTGAACATTAAAAATCATGTAAAACACTAGAGTAAGGGTAGGAATGGAAAAAAATAGCTTGTGATGCAGCTTATTCCTAGAAAAGGTAATTCATGGATTCTAAAAAATCAATATTATGTTAGGTATCAATGATAGTGGATAAACAAATAAAATTCGTCGATAATTTTAAAATTTATTTTTTACAATCATATCGATTACTAGATAAAATACAAGTACTATTATCATAGAACAAAATAATAAAAAATCCTAAGTATGGGGTATACAATTTCTCATTTAATCTTATTTATTTTAAAAATAGATGAGTATAAATTAATGATTGAATTTAAATTTTACTCCCCTTTGACATTAAGAACTTATTTTTATTATTCTTTCTTGCTTCCTTAGGTCATTATTCCATGAATCATCATTTTTATAAAAATAAAATTCATAAGTGAGAATGTAGGCCCTTTCTATTGAAAGTTAAAAAATATAAGGGTATTTAATCCTAAACTAGTTTCTACATAGAATTCAAAAGATATTAAATCATAAAAACATATAAAGAATAAAAAATGCAGGTTTTCATCTAAAATATCTTTGGTTATGGTCATTAATATCTACCTTACCTCTCAAAATCTAGTGATTGAGGGTATAAAAGAGGTTACCCTGTCCAGATATATGAATTTTTGAAGCTACAATTCCTCAATATAGATGGAACCTCTTTCATTTTTAGAGCTCACCTTTACTCTTAGTATTGATAATACCTTATATACCTACATGGGACTAATCCATTAGTGTTTTTCCCATCTTAAAAAATCCAAGGGTGGTTCATGGATGGGCCAAACCAACTTTCCTTCCTCTAACTCTTTAGGGACAATAGTCCCTCCTCTAGATTCTATATTTTCTAGTATTTCTTTCTTATTTCACATATCTTTATAAAATTTTTATTCATTCTATTTATTATATCTATATATTCTTTTTTAATTCTTCTAAAACAACATCTTCAACTCCATGATGGATGTATTTTCCTAGATCATTTTGTTTCTCACCCAAATTTTTCATTTCCTAGTGTATTTTGAATTTCCACTTTCCTCTACTAACTCTTGAGCATAATTACCCACTTTGAACATCTATTAATTCCCTTAAAGTATCTTAAAATGGTCTTTTAAATATTTTTTGGCACTTACCCTTATCCATTTCTATAAAAATTATGTCCATTAGGAAGTAAGACATGTCCAATTTAACTATGAAATCTTTTTTTAATCCTCAAGAATGTATCACTATTTTATTCATAAAAAGAATAATAATTGAAGTTGGATTTATCACTTTCAATAAAAGTATTTTAAATATTTAGTAGTAAATTATAAAAATGATTGATCCTAAATCACACAAATCTTTTCCAAACTCATAAGATCCAATATTAACTAAAATAGAAAATTTACCCAGATTACTTTGCTTCTTGATACCACAATCAAACATTTACCTATCAATGGTATGGTACCCAATTCCTCTATCTTACTCTTGTTTGACACCAATTATTTCATAATTATTTCATAATTATTTCATAGGTTATAATGTTATCTAAATATTAAATGAATGGTATGTTTATATTAAATTTCATAAACATCTTTAGGAATTTATCTCCTTTATCATATTGATTCCGTTGCCTTTCTCTTCTTGGAAAGGTGAATAGTGGTTTGTATGGGAGTGGTGCCTCATCTCTTACTAACTTCTCATCTTCTATTTCTTTTATAACTAATCACTTATTATACTTTATACTTTTTTCATCTTGGATCCCCTTATATATTTTCCTATTTTCAATACTATCTTGAGTTGTTTTTATAATCTTTAAGGTGATTTATTTCATCTCTCATGTTTAGTAACTTCAATATAACCTGGTAAAACTCCCATTGGCATCTCTTTGAGTTTGGTATAAATATTCCTTTCTTGGATTTTCATATTCTACATGAAATATATTTGATTTTTAGTCTTCTTTTAATTACCTGATAATATCCCCTTGATCATTGAAGTTGGCTATAAATTATTAAAGGGTATCCCCTTTACTTTTCATGATAGTGGCCAGGGTCACCTCTAATGTATGGATTTGACTAACTAGATAAGGGCATTGATGTTTAGGTTAAAAACCGTGTGGCCTCAAATTAAATACTTATCCTTGATGTGGTTGTAGTTTTTTCTGAGGCCTCCATGCCTATGTATAATTTTTATGGTTAAAATCAAGATAATTGAAATCTTCATATTGCATACCTTTGGATATTGGGTATTCATCATAACTTCCAATTTTCTTAACATAACATCCATTTTTGTAACTACATAGTTTTTTCCATCATGCACACTCCTTTTGTCTATCGTCCATCAATTTTCCATTGAAAACTATTGCTATAAATTTCATTCAGTAACTCATAACTTTCCTTAGGTGACTTTCTCATCAACTATCCTCTAGTGGAAGCATCGATAATTGATCAGTTTACCTATAAAATACCTTTATATAATATCTAAATTAGTATCCAAGTTTCAATCCCATGGTGATTTGATCTCCTAATTATACGTTTAAACCTTTCCCATAAACTATAAAGGGATTAATCATTTAGTTTATCAATGTGAAAAATACTTACATGTAAATGAATATAATTTCAAGGAGGAAAATATAGTTAATAACTTCCACATAAAATCCTACCATGTGGTGAGGGGTAGAATTTGGATCCATTACCAAGCCTTATCTTTAAGTGATAATATGAATAGACTCATCCTTACCATCTCTCTTGTCACATTATTTAATTTTAATCAGTCACATATTTCTAAGAAACTCCAAATGCGAGCATTAGGGTCTTTATGTGGTATATTGATGATTTGAATGGAGTGTGAAATCATATGTATAATCTTAGGTTTGATCTTAATTTTTTATATTATGACTAGTTGGATGTGAATTCTTGGATAAACCCCTATGTTTTAGGTTCTTCCATACTTTTTTAGATCTTGCGTCCTTGAATTTCTTCCTTAAAAATATTGGTATTCTTTTTGGTTAGATCCTTGCCCAGGTTCCCTTCCATCCTTTACTTCATAATTGAAATTCATTTTCCTTTAATGTTCTTTCTGATATTCAGATAAAATTTAAGGTATTTTTCTTTCTGGTTACCTCAAGTTGAGTAATTATGCATGGATGTTTTACCTAAAACAATTGCTCAATAAGAATAAAGGTAAAAAGGGAAAAAATAAGAGAAAAAAGAGAAATTTCTAAAAATACTATGAATTTATAACAATAATTCCCCAACAATGGTTCCATTAAATAAATTAAACAAAGAGAATCATTAATTATATAGGGGGAACCAATTTAAAAATGTTTAAACTCTAACTAACACTAACTAATTTAAATGTAGTAAAATTGATGTTGTGGTCAATCCCAAAGAGAATAGTGTAAAAATCACATAGAATATTTAAGGAATGGTTGAAGGATAACAAGATATTTTAGAATCATTTTGGTTTTAAATTAATTAAACGAGTATATCATGCATATTATTTCTAGGTTCATGCACTTAATGAAGGAAAAGTGATAATGATTTGAATTTTATGTTGTTAGAATTGAACTAAAATGAGCCCCCTATTAGATTACCCAACATCTATTCTATAGATGCTCTATTATCCTTTTAGTTACTTAGTTTAATATATAGATAGGCATTCAAACATATATTTAAACATAACTGCCCCAAAATAATTTGTTGGTAATACCATGATACAATATATCTAGTTGATTAATTAATACAACACAACCTCCTCTAACAATAATGTGCATGTATGAGATAGAGGAATAATATTAGAATAAAATGATGAATGGAAAAATCCATCACAAAATCAATCAAATGAAATTACGTTCACTAAGATAAATCCCCGTTCATTATAATGATGGTAATAAGAAAATGACCCCCTCATACTAATCACAAGGTAGTGAAAATAAAGAAAATAAATAACCTAGAGTAGAATCAATCTTATGTCTCTCAATAGAAGCACAATAACCTTCAATATCTCTTAAAAAATATATTCAATGGTTCAAGGTCCCCCTATTCCTCCTTTGAAAATAATTCATTCCTATCTATTTATATTAAATTTCTTCTTTTATTGAATACCAATATTTATTCATATATTCTTAAGATTCTCTTTAATTTTAATTTTCCATCTTTCATCTTATATCTTAGGTGACTATTAATTTTTATTGAATTCACCCAATATCCTCAAATATAATAATTTCTTATTCTATAAACCTCTTCCAATTTAAATATTATCTCTCATCCATATCTTATTGTTTTGAATTCCCTTATCTCTCCATGTTCTTATCATCCCTATTTTCCTCCACCTCCTACAAATACTATAAATCCTTTAGCTATATCCTCTATCTCATCCAATATTTACCATGTTTTAGTTTTAAAACTCCTCAATTATAATCATACCCCCCTTGTGAATGAAACTTATTCTTTCACGCAATATATCCATGAATACATGTATAGGGAGAAAACATCAATACATTTAAATATCTATAAAAATATATTATCTATGGAATGGACATGTATATTAAGGTACAAATCATTTTTATCTCATTAATTAAAGCATTATGTTTAAACTGTGATATAGCCTTTCACATGGACATAAACCCTATCTGGTTATCAATGGTGAAATCTATCTCCCACATCACCAAACCTTTTCAGGTCACTTTCTTAGTGAAATAGTTCCACTTCCATATTTGATACCTCCACGACATAGCCAAAATCCACCACTGCAATATAGTCTTCCCCCATTTCATAATTTTTCTACATCATTCAACCAATGGTGTAGCTATAATCCTATGATGTAACTTCTTGCGTGCAATATTTTATTCTTCATATTCCCACAAAATTAGAAAATTTCCTATATTGCATCCTAATAGACCATCAATTGTTTATTGTGAAACAACTAACATAATTCCACAACCTTCACTCATAATTTTCTAATCTATATAAGATTAAAATACAATGCCTTAGACTATAACACAATGTGTATCATCGTTTCAGGATCCTAGGGTCACCGTGATGTAAGGTGAAGCCCATGGTATGGTCTCTATTAATCTTCTATTATGACCAAGCATTAGTTGATCTACCATGGTTGGTTTATAGTGCGACAATGGTGGAGATGAAACAATGGATGTGTGAAATGGGAACGACAATGTTCCATCCCAAAATTACATCGTAAAATTAAGTATGAATAGTTACTATGTTTAAGGACATCCCACATAAAAAATTTCATGGGATCTTGTCCTATTAATAAGATATCCCACCTCAAAAAATGGACAGAACAAGTTATACCAGAGCTAAGGAACTCTTACACTTTGCCAATTCTTCCCTACACTACTGAATCTCTCCCCACATTGCGGAAAACCCCTGAACCCCATGATTTGGTTTTTCTCCTACTCATTTTTTATGTGAACCATGATTGAACTCTTCCTCCCCTTCACCATGACTATGGGAAATCCTTCCTAGATTCTTGGATGCCCACCCTATGGGGTAACTATGTAACTTGAAAATTTTTTGAGGGATAGCCTTGGTGCTTGCCATATCTTTTCCTAAGTCATTTTGTTTCCTTTTACATTTCAACACCCATACACAATATATAAACACCAATAATGGATCTTTATCAAAATTATAAACATTAAATATATTTTTTTTCACATTGAGAAATCAATCTTAAAATGTTTACCACAAAAATATATGATAATTCAATTAATAATTGAAAGTATTAATTTATTAAGTTCACAACATAATAAAATTAAACTGAAAAATGTATTCATTTAATGAAATCATTAGGATGTACTTTCCCACAGGTTATGTTCCCTATAGAGAGGGGTGGGTATTTTTTCTTATAATGGGATATCGAGCACTGGGTACTATGAGATAAATGTTCATATATGATTTTATGTTGTGGGTCCTTATTCTAGGAATGTGGATGTATAAGAAAACTCAAATAAACAACAAATATAAAGAGATAGTGGTAAAATTATGATGAAAATTGCAGTTTATGGTTTAATATTCCTTTATTCAGCAATATCTTCCTTACTAGATCCTGTAGGTACGTTAGTGATGTTCTGGGTGGAGGGACCCCCTCTTGTGGACTAATTTAGTTTGTTCCTCTATATTATGGGAGACTACGGTGGTGTTTTACCTTGATGTGTAAGACCTATTCATAGAGACATAGATTTTTGGAATTGGGAATGTACTTGGGATCATCCATAGTAGTCATCTATGGGCTTGGATGATGGTCTTCTTTATAGGAGGAGTGGAAGTTCCTCCCTTAGGTTATATCTTCCCTTATTGATTTGGGTGGATGTATGGTTTGACTTTTCTTGTGTGCTGAATTGCATCCTTAACACCCTTTATTTTTGGGTTATCTTAGTGGGCATTTTTATACTCACCCCTGTATGGGCTTTGTGCTCACACATGTTGTGTTAGTGTAGATAACATACAGGTTGGGGACTATTAAAACATGGAGTTGTGGATTCATGGAGAAATGGGTCTATAGTATTTATGATCTTTGTGGGGTTCATTACAGGTGATTCTTGAGATGTTGGTTGGATGGAATGGTGATCCCCCTTTAGAAAAATGTATTCAGATTGTATCCCTGGTTATTGGGACTTGTGTTTTACCCTTTTTTCTAAACCTTTTTTATTTCATGGAATGATTTGATTACCAGTTGTATGAAATCATATTTTATATTTCATTTAGTTTTGTATATCCTGCATTGTTGTTTATTATTTTGTTAGTTTGTGGTGTTTATTTGTTACAAGATGTTTAGGATAAGTCCCCCCATATATGTATTATGACTTATTGGTGTTACTCATCAACACCAAGCCTACTGAAGGTCGGATTGGGGTGGAATGATCAACATATCACCACCCAATAGAGGTTCCAATGGTTCATTTCATGTCATATGTCATCACAGTTTTCAATAATACATAAACATACATGATTCATGATATACAGTAACAATAATCTCTAGTCTAATGGCTTGTAAACATGTCTACATATAATAATATATAATGAAATATATCACATGAATAATTACTATTGGTGGGTCTATCCTTGTAACCTCCCATATTAGAGATTACCAAGTGTGAAACTTTATGAGAATAAACATCATCTGATTATAAGAATCTAGCACCTGATGGTCAACGAATGATTTTTTTCCTATTATAAGATATAATCTAGACCATATGACATATGTTTTAGCATACTGTCATGAAATTTCTAGGATCTCATGATAATAAAGATATACTATGGGATTTCAATGTGACATATACACTATGGACATTATTAAATTAATATTATATAGAATAACAATCATCATGTAATAATATCTTTAATAATATTCAGGTCTTTGAATATATAACTAATCCAAATAACAAATTAAGTTGGTTCTAGGTCACCAAATCCAACACAAAAATAAAAATGATGAAAATATGATTGTGATAATATAAAAAGTTAATTTAACATTGAATAATATGATATTGTATATTGATTTAGGAGACACAATACATGTATTCTAATATGATTTAATATTCAAATCATTTCACTAGAGTACCATTGAAGAGAAAATAAACCTGTGAAATAATTCATGGATTAATTTCATCAATCAAGTAAGTGTGATGTTTTTTCTATATAAGAAATTTTTTTCATTTTTAAATGTATTATTTGTACCCAAAATTTCATAGAATTTGGTTTTTTATCTTTCTCATAATTTTTTTCAGGTTTCTGTTGAATCCATTAATGTAATATTATCAAAGAGTGACATGTTTTTTTGGAAAAGGGTATTCGAGTAAATACATGTATAAATTATTTATTAATAATATGAATGAGTCTTAACTTTATTAGGTTTAGTCTTTTAGTTTATGATATGATAATTTAATACAATATAATTTTAATTCATTTAAGTTAATGTGAAAATTAAATTAAGTTTACTTATGATATGAATTAAATAAATTTAAAACATGTGTTGAATAAAAAATAACTAAACATCCATTCATAGTGGTATAAGAAATTATGATATTTTTGATTTAATTTTCTTAGATAGTTTTGAATTAAATGGTATATTAAACCCTTGTAGATGAATATTTTATTACTTACAGTAATTATTTTTATGATATTTATATGTCTATCTTAGGATAAAATGATACAATTAATTAATAGACACCTCAATAGAATTATTTTGAAAAAAGAAAAAAATCATACATAAGTAGAAATGGTGAATTAAATGATTAAAAAATAAAAGTCACCATTAAATTTATAGGGTGAATAGTTATTATCTTCATGTTATAGTCATAATATAAATGTATATAGAAATACTAAATTATCACTAACATGACCTGAAACCATCTATATCCCTCCTTGTATCAAAAAATGTGAATGTTATTTCCACCCCAATATCTCCTTAAATAGGCCAGTGGTTGATAAATAGAATTAAAATTATAATCTCCCAAAATGTAAGACATTTCCCTCAAATATAGAAGAATATTGAAATAAATAAAAAACCCATAACATGAATAAAAACTTCAATCAACAATTTAATAACAAAACCAAATTAATAAATATCAAGAAACATATCAAATATAGGGTAAATCTACCTATGAAAAAAACTACTTGTCCCAAAAGTATTAAAAACCAAAACACCACATAATATACCATTTTGGTACACAAATAAACTTCAATAATCTGATAACCTTTGAACAGTCTAGTCTTCTGAGTTAACACCACCCAACACCACCACCGAATTAATCTTTGATGTCTATAAAAATTATATAATAATAAGGGGTGAGTATAAATATATTGGAACCAAAGTGATCCAATATGTAGATTAATGTTGTGTTTGTTTTCAATCCATTTCCGGGTTAATCTTGGAGTTTAAAGATGGAGGAAGATGTTCTAAGTCACTGGTAGAGTTTGATTCTTATGCAAAAAAACTGGTAAGAAGAAGAATATTTTGAGAGAGATTCTATTATTGATATATTTATGTATTTGGGGAAAAGGGAAATGGTGAGTATAAATTTTAAGGATTTGGAGAAGTTTCATGAACTATTTTGAACAAATGAATGATTTTCACATAACACATATAAAACCACATAGGAATTATATGATAGAGAGTTCATTAAGGGTGTTATTGGCCTTGAATAGTTTACGATTAATGGATCATTTAAGAAATGGAAATAGAAGTGGTTTGTGATCCATGAAGCATTACAGTTCATGAAGCTTCAAGAGTTTTTATTAAATGAATTTTTGGAAACATTAAATCATAAATGTGCTATGAAAATTTTGTAGTGTAGATAATATGTGAATCATAAAGAATATTTTTCAAAAATGGTCTGGTTGTGAAATTTGAATGAATCTAGAATTTTTTATGTAAGTGAGATGGTGGTCCTTTGAGGACCATATATGAAATGTTTGTGTGTGCTGAGGCACTATACTAAGGGATTTTTACAATATAGATATTAACAAGTTTTATAAGGGTGTTTTCCTATAAATACCTCCTAGATCAGTTTTTTTAAGATTAATGAAAAACTAAATAAAATATTTGAGATTAATCAGATGATCAAAGAGGGGATATATTTTCATGAATCATAGATTGTGAAGAGGCAGTTCACAATAAATAAGACCACAAAGGAACTGTGCACATAATATTTTTCCGATTCAATTTGAGTAGGGGAGCTTTGTGATGTATTTTTCAAAGGGGAGTTATAATGTACTGTCCCAATAATCATATGTATGTTTTTTGAATTATATGGGATTATTTTGAGACCAAGAACTAAGAAAAAACATGATTTCGAGGCTCGGTGAGCCCGAAATAAGTGTGTTAACCTTTTTAAGTTCATTTAAAATAGCGCACATATGCAATTTACAAAACTTCTAAACAGGTGAATGGATTAAAAATAAAAGGGTACAATTTCATTTAGAAGCATGAATTTACCTAAGGTAAGACTTAACCTCGAATAGCACAGGTCGAGGGAAAAAGTTTTTTTTAGAATTTTTAAGAAAATATATAATAAAAATTTCTTAAGGAAAAATAAAATAAACATTCAGTTTATTTTATTCAAATTTCCAATTTTCATTTCAATATAACGATGTTGCTACCTGAGCATAACATAAATGATGTTTTATAAATGAAACAATGTAATGACACTGTGACATAGTGTAACAGAATTTCTGAAACATGTTTTCTCTATTTAGTGGGTTAATCGAATACGAGATCATTATCACAATACAATATTTCTTTGAACTTGGAGATTTGGGATTGGAGATCAACGATTGATGAATCACCCATGATGTTGAGAACCATTCTCCCTCTTTTCTTCCATCCTTCAAAGGATTTCCAATAAAAAAAGTTGGTTTTGGATCAAGGAATGACGAACAACCATAGTGTGATCTTCGCCAATGAATGACCAACATTGAGTTAGGGGTTTGATTCTTAGTGAATTTCCTTTTCCCCCATTCATGGATTTGATCTTTGAACGTGGGTGAACCCAAAAACTGGTGACCCGCGGATCAGTCACTTATGTGGGAAGGTTTCTAATTTTTGGTTTTGAATTGGAATTATCCATGTTAGAATCTTAAATCTACTTCCACCTTGTTTTTTTAATTCTTACTTGGAGGGATCATGCTGACATGAACAAGACCTGGATCCATCTATTGGGGGAGGGGGGTTCTGGTGTTCTTCAAGACCAGAACCTTAGATTGATGGAAATAAATCTTAGAGTAGTAGTGATGGTAATGACCTTAGGACCCTGGAGGTGGTATCTGATCAAAGAACGGACCACCTGAGCAAGTTCAGTGGCCCGCAAAAGAAACCGTCGGCGCGCTGCGGCGGCGAAGGTCCCCAAGACATTGGCCATGGGGAGACAGACAAGGGACACCAACAATAGTTGGAAAAGGGGTGTTCGGTAGACATGAAATTGAGATGAATTCTATAGCCATAGGGCCATGGTCCAGTGGGACTGTGGCAAGAAGTCACCTCGGAGAACACCCTGCATTGACCGGGAGTGGACACGGTGATCACCGCCACATCCGGGCATGGAAAGCAAGCCTAATCACTATGGAATGGGATGGAGAGGGCATCCAGACCTGTGGCCTAGTGAAAAGTGTTAGGTTAGGCCTAGATTGGGTCAGATACAGGTCGTGTCGGCTGACCCCAGGCCAAGTTGGTCCGAAAAAGGACCCAACCATCCCCTTTTCACTAAAACGAGAATAACTGCTAAACCATGAATCTGATTGACAAGTTTTTTCTAGTGTTGGGGACCTTGCGATGAGAGGGCCCCTTTAACATACTCTATGTGAGTTTTTCTAGAAGATTTTCATATGATAGATGGATTGATGTGTATATTCTCTCATAATCAATCGCATTATGAGTGGACCTTAGTGGCATAATAGAGAATCGGATCTCAGTGGCCCAGTAGACCTCAGTAACAAGCAGTCCTTAGTGGACCAAAAGACAGAAAGACCTTAGTGGACCAACAGAGAAGCTATCCTTAGTAGACCAATATACCTTAGTGATGTGTGAACCTCAGTGACCCTGCAGATGAGAAAACCTGAGTGGCCCAGCAGAGGAGCGAATCTCAGTGGCCCAACAAATGAGCAGACCTCAGTGGCCTAGCAGATGGGAAGACCATAGTGGCCTAGCATAAAAGCGGACCTTAGTGACCCAACAGTCCTTAGTGAAGAGCGAACCTTAGTGTCCCAACAAGCATAGTGACTCATTGGGGATGAGTCCCTCAGAGGTACAATATGTTTAACATTATGATAGACAGTATTTCTTTCTATAATTTAGGTTATACTTTTTTGAGATGACTCCAGTAACTCTCTCTCGACTGTACTTCTTGGAGACTACACTTTTTGTACCTATTTGGTAGTCTAATTTGTGCATACTTTTCATTTTGGTATTACCTTTGTGATTTGGGGTCCTTATTGAGTATTGTGTTACTCACCCCTACACGGGCTCCACCCACACATGTTGTGTCTTGTGTAGATGACATACGCTTTGACATAGAACTTTGTGTTCCAGCACCAGGTAGAGCCCAGTGAGATCCGACAGACAAGGCGTACTTATACGACTTTAGGTGGCACCCCCTTCACCTAACCTTTAGGTAGGGATTACCGTATACAGAATTCAGGAGCTTGTACTTGTATTTTTTTGGGCTTGTATTCTACCCCATTTACTTCTAGTT
Source organism: Viscum album (assembly GCA_963277665.1). Taxonomy (NCBI): domain Eukaryota; kingdom Viridiplantae; phylum Streptophyta; class Magnoliopsida; order Santalales; family Viscaceae; genus Viscum; species Viscum album. The sequence goes on from OY728146.1 coordinate 1,793,486,773, forward strand.
TTGTAATTTTACTCTCATTGGTTGTCTTATTGGAATTCTTGTTTACTTTTCAGCATTGTTGGTTTGGATGTGTGTGTGTGTGTGCATATAGGTACTTAAGAAAATTCCTCCCACATACGGGATAATTCATTCAGAACTAGTCACCAACCCCTATCCATTATAATGAAGTCTTGGGGTAGTCATTGTATGAGCCCCGGGGGACGGTTCCTGAAAAAGTGGAATCAGAGGTGGTTGGTTATAGCTTAATGATTGGGATTCTATGGTTTGTTTTAGGGAAAAAGTGTTAAATGTTTTGAGTTTAACCTTCAGACTTAGGGAGTCCTGTGTTGGTGTGATAGCTGACGTATCCATACACCAGGACCCTAAATTCTACTTTTTATCTCAGTACATGAAAACACTGGTTGCATGCATCATATAGGAATTTGGAGTGTTCTCATGTTCTTCTTGAGTCAGAGTTAGCTCACATGGTATTATTTATTGACCCTGGTTCATCTTAATATATTTCAGGATTCCACTACGTAGACAATCAACCATGATTATGGTGCGTGACCATGAGTATGGTACTCCTAGTGATGAGGCATTAGTACAGGGGCCAATACTAGAGATAGTCCCACTAAAAGCTGCACCAGTGCTTCCACCACCCATTGATCAGCTGTTTCTATCGGTGCTATCGGTAGAGGATGCACGTAGGCTCAGTGCCTTACATGAGTTCCAAATATAGAGACCTCCCAGGTTTAGGGGTGAGAATAACCCCCAGGTGGTCGAGTATTAGCTCGAGGAAGTTACACGAGTCTTACACCTAGTGAGGAAGCCTCTTGACCAGATTATGGTCTTAGCCACAAGCTTTCTTTAAGGCTCGATGGGGAGATAGTAGATATTGAGTATCTAGGAAAACTATGAGGTGATGACCACCTAGAAAGACTTTGAGTGAATTTTTATAGAGGATTTTTTTCCAGAAATGTTATGCTCAGTGTGTATACATGAGCTACTATACCTGTAGTAGAGTATCATGATAGTAGCGAATTACTCAACAAGATTAACCTAGCTTGCTCTCTACTCCACAAACATGGTTCGAGACACATTCTTTAGGGATCACGATTTTGATAAAGGACTACACTGAGAGATAAGGGTGTCCTTGGTATCTCTTATAATCCCTACTCAGTATGGGGTTCTAGATAAATATATACTCATAGAGATCTTCTTGACAGAATAGGAACCAACAATAGGAGCTACCAGTAGAAACCAGGTGGAAGATCATTCAGCAGTGGGTAGTAGGTAGCTGATGCAGAGACCCAGTTGGGTCAAGACTTTCAGGGGATGACCACTAGACACAAGATCAGTAGTACGAGTCCCCCAGGGAAGAGGTAGTGAGTAGAGGAACAAAGTGTACTAGTCGTGTGGTGGTTAAGGACACATGGCTCGTGACTTCCTAACTAGCCATGTGGACGATCAACAGATGTTTGAGGGGACACCGAGTAAAAGGTATAGGGTCAAGCATGATGGTTTGTAGGGAGGTAGAAATGGAAGTGGAGTAGCCAGAGTTGTAGGTAGTGGATGAATGTTCGAGGTGCTACCACCAACACCCCTAGGTGGTCCACCACGGGCTCCAGATGCCAGTCGATAGGGGCAAGACCAGCTTCAAGTAATGGAGGCTTACGACCCCAAAGCTCCAAAGTTTATTAGATGTATAATATATATATACTCCACCTTAGATGTATCTCTTATAGACAAAGGTTCCTGTCACTCTTTCCTTACCACAAACCTTGTTCGGAGCTCGGAGATTTCGGTGGATCCGTTGGCTCGATATTTATGATTAGAGACTCTTATGGGATGGGATTTGATGATCACACACTGGTGCTGGTAGTGTGAGATTTATCTTGTGTGTGAAAAATTTAGTTGGGATCTCCTAGTAGAAGCATCGAGGATTTACAACATCATTTTGGGTATGGACTAGTTATCCATATTCCATGCTCAGATTGACTGTTTTAGTCATAGAGTGTGGTGTGTCCATGGATATGGAACCTATTTCTCCTTTACCTACAAAAAGGGAGTGCTTGTAGAGCATGATGGACTTACTTGGAGGAGGGTTCATCCAATCACTCATCCGTTGGATTGAATTAACCACACTGCAACGGGTGAGAGGATTCCTCAATTTTCTGCAGTGGTGGAAGAGTATGAGGACATCATTCTTGAGGATGTTCAGGGATTACCTCTAGACAGAGAGGTTGAATTCTACATTGAGTTGTGCCCTGGTATAGCACTGATATCCACACCAGCATATCAGATAGATCCTGTAGAGTTTTGTGAGTTAAGGGTACAGTTAGAGGAATTATAGAGTTTGAGATTTGTCAGGCCCAGTGGTTCACCTTGGGTGGACCGAGTTTTGTTTGTAAAGAAGGCAGACGAGAGTTCAAGGATATGCATGGACTCCTGCCACTTGAATCAGGTGACTGTGAAGAACAAGTATCCACTAGAAAGGATTGATGATATCTATGATCAAATGAATGGAGCGAGATGGTTCTCAAAGATAGACCTCATATCAGGCTATCATAAGCTTCATATACATTATAAGGATGTATTGAAGGCATCCTTCATGTGTCAGTATGGAAACTATGAGTTCTTAGTGATGCCTTTCGACATGACCAATGCCCCATTAGTGTTCATGGGACTCATGAACAGGATATTATAGCCTTACCTAGATAGGTTCATCATGGTCTTTATTGATAACATCCAAGTGTACTTAGTGTCAGAGGAGGAGCACCCGACACACCTGAAGATAGTATTGGATACAATCAGAGAGCACCCGATTTATAGGAATCTCATGAAGTGTCAATTCTAGATTTGGGAGTTCCACTTTTTGGGGCATGAAATTTTTGAGGATGGAGTTGTAGTGGATATGGAAAAGATAAAGGTGGTTCTTGCTTGGGAGTCACCCATGAGCTTAACTGTGGACCAAAGTTTCTTAGTTTTGGATAGATAAAACTAGAGGTTTGTGCCAGAATTTTCTAGGGTGGAAGCACCCTTATCGGCTTTGACATAGAATGGAAAACCCTTCTTGTGGATGGAGAAGTGACAGAAGAGTTTTCAGGAGCTGAGGTAAAGACTAACAAGTGCCCCCATCTTGAGACTACCAGGGGAGGGAATTGGGTATGTAGTATTTTGCGATGAATCAGGGACTATAATGGGTTGTGTCCTAATGCAAGAGTAGAAACTGATCACTTATGGTTCATGGAAGTTGCGGGGTCACAAAATGAATTACGTGACCCATGACCTGGAGCTAGAAGCAGCGGTCTTTTCTTTGAATATGTGGTGCCACAACTTGATGGGAGAGAAATTTACCATATACTCCGACCATAAAATTATAAGGTATATATTCTCCCAAAAGAACCAAAACTTGAGGCAGTTGTGGTGGATAGAGTTCTTCCAGGACTATGACTTCGAGATAGTCTATACTGTTGGGAAGGGAAACATGATGGAGAGTGCACTCAGCAAGAGATACAATTTGTAGTTTCTGAGTGAAGCATCATAGAAGTTAGTTGTGATGTAGATATCCTTTATGGATAGTGATGGAGAAACTTATCTTTAGTCGATGGATATCACTCCCCCACTCTTACAGTGAGTTATGGAGGCATAACTTGTGGATGTTGAATGTGAATCCTGATGTGTTATGTTATCCACATGAAAATATCCTACTGGATATTCAATAGGTGGGGAGAATTTCATCATTATAAAAGGGTGAATCATTATACTAGTGGCTCTGTGAGAGGATATTTTGAGGGAGTTCCACACCTCCCCCTTGGCGGTGCATCTAGGAGTGGAAAATATGTACCAAAATCTCTAACATTAGTTTTGGTTGCTGGGGATGAAGAAGGCAGTAGCAGAGTTTGTTTCTTGGTACCTCACTTTTTAGCAAGTGAAGATAAAACATCAGGTTCCAGTAGGCTTGGATAATCCACTTAAGGTGCCGTAGTAGAATTGGGATGGTATCTCGATGGACTTTCTGACTGTTTTACCATGCACGTCCAGAAAGAATGATACTATCTGGGTGGTTGTGGACCAACTCACTAAGTCAGACCACTTCTTACTCATCTGAGAGTAGGGTTTAGTAGATATCTTGGGATAATTATACATGCAGATGATAATTCGACTCTAGGGAGTCCCATCGATGATAGTCTCAAATTGAGACACACACTTTACATCCCATTTGTGGAAGGGATTGTAGGAGGCAGGACATAGATGTAATTGGGCATGGAATTTTATCACCTGATGGATGGTCAGATGGAGAGAACTATCTAGGTTTTAGAGGACATTCTTTATGCTTGTATATTGGACTTCAGTCGCAGTTGTTATGATCATCTACATATGGTGGAGTTCACGTACAACAAAAACCACCACTCCACCATTGGTATGGAACCATTCGAGGAACTGTATAAGATACCTTGTAGATCACTATTATGCTGGAAAGATGCATGGGATTCAGCATTCATGGGCCCAGAGTTGGTATGGTATACCACTAAGAAGGTGAAATTCATCCAGGAGTTGATGAGGACTACATAGAGAAGGAATAAATCTTATGCTGATAGGATATGGAGGCCCTTAGAGTTGAAGGAGGGAGACCATGTGTTTTTTCGGGTCTCACCTCGATAAGGATTGCAGATATTTGGTTGAGGCAACACGTTTTCTATGAGATTTATCAACCCTTTCTAGATTCTGGGTAAATTTGGCAAGGTGGCATACCACATAGATCTTCCCCCTCAGATGCATCGGGTGCATAATGTCTTTCTCATGTCGTAGATGAGGAGGTACATGCATGAACCATCACACGTCATCGTCTGGGGAGAGCTGGAAATTGATGATGGGGAAATGTTGGCAGAGTTCCTGGTATATATTGAGAATCGATAGGAGCAGGTCCTTAAGGGATGGTCGATTCCTCTAGTGCACGTTTGGTGGAAGAACGAGAATCTCCAAGTGAGAAATTGGGAGTGGGAGGCTCAGATTCTTACTTAGTACCCCCATTTGTTTGTTTATCCCTTGTTTTGAGTTACGAGGATATAGATCCTTAAGGTGGTGGTGATGTAATGTTTTGAAAATACCATGTAATTTTATTTAAATTATATGTGATTATTTTAAGACCAGGATCTCTGACGAAACTTGATTTTGAGGCCCGGTGAGCCTAAAATAATTATTTAAACTATTTTTAATTTTATTTAAAATAGCATGTGTACGCAGTTTTTGAAACTTTTAAATGGGTGCTTAGATTAAAAATATAAGGGAACCATTATGTCTGGAATGATTACTTTACCTAAGTTAAGACTTAACCTCGACCGGTGCAGGTCGAGTGGAAAAGTTATTTTTCAGACTTTTTAAGAAAAAAATAATAAAAATTTATTAAGGATAAACAAATTAAACTTTTAGTTTATTTTCTTTTAATTTCCAATTATCGTTGCAATGTAACAACATTTCATCTTGAGTGTAACAGAAATGTTGATACATGTTTTCACTATTTAATGGGTTAATCGAATATGGGATCATTGACATAATCCAATATTGCTATAAACTTGGAGATTTGTCAATGGCATGTGATGATAGAAGAATTAACCATGATGAAGAGAACCATTCTACCTCCATTATTCCATCCTTAGAAGGATTTCAAACAACAATTGAGGGCTTAATATCATGGAATTATAAACGACATATGTACGATCTTCACCTATGAATGATCAGACCTTGAGTTAGGGGTTTGATTCCAAGTGAATTTTCTTTTCCCCCATTCATGGATTTGAGTGACTGTAGTGAACCAAGTTTCAAATAAATGGAAATAACATTTATTTTGTAGAATACTTAATACATTACACAAATATACTACCAAAGACCGTATTAGTTTAGCGTCTTTGGAAACATGGAACAAAACATTCTAACTTGGTGAAAGATATTCAACATATCCTATAAAGATCTTACCCTTTTGTTTTCCAACCTATAACCTTTCTTTAATTCTTTGGGAAAAGAAAAAATAAAAAGGGTGAGATCAATGATCATAAAGTGTAAACATTTAGAACATAGAACAAACCATAAACATAAGAATATAAAAACATGAACATAAAGTTTAAATATCAAAATCTTGGGTAATGAAATAAATCTTTGCAGTACGTAAGACATAGATCATAAAGGAACATTAACCAAGATAAAATGGCATTGGTAGAAAATATGCTATTGTGGAAAATAAATAAACACATAATATGATTTTCATAGTAGTGAAGTCATTTCTTCTAATACCATTATAGTGTAAAAAGTCCATTACTGAACCGAGATTACTTTTCGTTTCAGCTGTGTATTACTGAACCAAATTTACTTGTCGTTCTAGCCCTGTATTACTGAACCTGTTTTAATTTACATTCTAGTCATTTCTATCTCATTAGATATTAATATTTACCTAATTCTTTGGAGGTAGATATAGGTCTCACCTATTTCATAATGAAATCATTCTTACATATGCCACAAAAACATAAATCATTCATCATAGAATAACCCAAGAAATAAAATGGGTTTCTTAAAAATAATTCCATCATAACATAATCCATATAAAATATCATTCCATAATTAACACAATAAAATCATATTAATAATTGGGATAGAAACATAACAGTATTTAAATATCATCATCTTAGATAGAAAATATTTTTGATAACACACTTGAACTTAATTATTGAGGAGAATATCCTTCCTTCTTCAAAAAAGTTTTCTTTTCTCCAAATGACGTGCAATTTTAAAAGAAAAGAATTTAGTTGAAAATAAATATAAAATCATGAAGATGAATCTTAATCTAAATAAGGTGTTAATAAGATGAAAAAATCTGTTTATGATGTATAAATTTTAAAAAACATTCTTCTCATACTCTTACCGGAAAAGTCAAAAAGTACCTTGTATGGAAAATGAAAGAAAGATTCATTCCATACCATTTAATAAAAATTAACCAATGGGTAAAATTTACTTTAAAAAATATTATAATAATATAAATATTATTATATATTTAGGAAACATGGATGTGAATGATAAATATACCCTAGTAAATAATTATAAGTAAACAATATCGGATAATAATGAGATTGAAAAATTAACCCTTACCTTAGGTATGATTTCTTCTATATATGTCCAAAAATCCTATATAGTAGGTTCAAACAAATTATTATCTTTTAACATAACCATAATAACATTTATTATTTCATATATTATTCACTTAATAATTTATATTACCCGTTTATTTATCAATTCCACATTAAAGCAACGTTTTGTGTAATAATCGTTTTATTTATCATACTTGTTTTGAATTTTTGTTCTAAATCTTTTTAATTAGATTGTGATTTAATTACATAAATAAAGTAAAACATGATTTATATGTCATATATATTTAGTATATAAATATATATAATAGATAGATAAATGAAATGGAATACACCATTGATGGAGACGATAGGTCATACGAACGCATGAACACTGTTTCTGTTTCATTATTGAATTGAATGGAAGAAAGTAAATGAAATATAAATATAAATAAATACGGTAAAATTATTATGTAATATATTTCATGCTTATTTATTATATATACTTTATAATCATTCTTGAATGGTTAATTTGGAGAATGAATCTCATCACATCGTGGAGACGGTAAGCCGTACATACACACGAGTGACGATATGGTTCATTTGATGGTTAAATAGTATATAATTGGATGGTATATTATTTTTAAAGAAATAATATAATTTTATATTCATTATTTACATCCATTATACTCATTAATATACCCATCCAAATTATGTATTGCTTAATAAAAATTTACACTATGGCGTGGAGACGATAAGCCGTACGCATGCACACACGCATGGTGATATTATTATTTATAGGATGGATAAAAAGAGGTATTAGGTTGTCACTTAATTATAATAATATCTCATAATGTATAATATACTAGATTTATTATTGTAGTATGGTAACAACATAAGAGGAGGAAGTTGAATAAGAAAAGAATTTGGATCGAGGTGATAAAACAATTACCTCCTTTTCAGGTATCTCATTTTGGTATGCATAAAAGGACTCCTTAAGATGAATTTATTCCCATAGGATGGCATCTAGGATGAAGTGAGGAAGTTGGAAAGAGATTTGGGCTGGTTTTGGCTGATACAAATGGCTTTGGAGTTGTGATTAAAAAAGAAAGAGAGGTGGCCTTTTGTAATAGAGGGGATGGGTGTTGAGAAAAGTATTGTTTTCAACAATACATGTTAATGTTATTTAAGGGGGAGATTATTGAAAATAATACTCTGTCGCTTTATGATAATTTTTATGCTCACAAATACTCTTAGTTATTTTCTAATGATTTTATTTAGTATTTTGCAGGAATTTATTAATTTATTTTACTCTTGAAATAACGATAATTTATTACTTATGAGGAATCTACTTTAGCACGTTCTAGAATCACTGTTCATACCTTACGTAGATAAATATAGCGAGGAATCTGCTTTAGCGCATTCTGGAATCACTGTTCATACCTTACGTAGAAAAATATAGCGCGGAATCTGCTTTAGCGCATTCTGGAATCACCGTTCATACCTTACGTAGATAAATATAGCGCGTAATCTGCTTTAGCGTGTTCTGGAATCACTGTTCATACCCTACATGGATAAACGTAGCGTAAGGATGAAAAGCGTGTATACTTTTTGAGATAAGATAAAATTATGGTTAAACAACCATACGTTTTCAGCAAAGTATGGAAGGAGAACCTTACGTTAGGAAGTAACCTTACGTTTTGGTTATTAGCAAAGTTTGGAAGGAGAACCATACGTAAATTCTAAGCGTTACATTTGTTTCTCAAAAGTATGGTTCATCAACCTTACTTTTGTAAACAACCATATGTTCTTGGAAAAGTATGGATCAAGTAAAAGTATGGATCTTTTACCATACGTTTGAGTGTTGAAGAAAAAGTATGGATGATCAACCCTACGTTTGTGTTCAACCTTATGTTGTCAACCCTATGTTTGTGTTCAACCTTACGTTGTTAACCTTACATTTGAAGACTATGATATTAACCCTATGTTTGGAGGCCACTTCATCAACCTTACATTTGGCGTCGAAATTTTTGACAGACAATATTTATGTACAGCGATCAGTAAGCTGATTTCTGGGTGGATTTCAAGCTAGATTTAAAGTAATTTTTAAAGTACGACTTTGACTGATTCAAAGCCGTTTTATTAATGGATTTAAGATCGAATTAAAAAGAGATTTTTATGGTGAGTCTTAAGGGAAGTTACGACTTCTCTGTAAATTCAAATTTTTCAATATCGCGAATCAGGAGGCGACTTTTATGGATCTAAATGTGCAGGAGATATGCTTTATTATATATGTTCTCTCTGAAACACCAGGTACATGTGTATGTGATCGATCTGTTATTGAAAAAGGTGGAAAACAGAGATTACAACTATTCACATTGATCTGCTGATTCAAAAAGGAGCGTCAAAGCTCTATTCTTTTAAGAAGAAGAAACTCGATAGAAGATTCACCCGTTCTACATCGAATATCTACTGCGGATCTACTACTACTGAAGTTGTGAACAATATCTCTATATCTACTGCAGCTGGATCAAATTTGAACTGCTTCTTCTTGAAGATCAATATTTATAGAGACTTCGATCCATCTTCTTTCAATTGCATTCTATTGCAATTGTGATGATCAACTGAAAATTTCTTTCTGAAATTATTTTTATTCTTGACTAACCAGCTTCTCATTCTAAGCTGTGTAGGTTCGTGTTTGAACAAAAAGGTTTTGTTTTGCCTTGTATTGTAAAGGTGTCAACTGCTTGTACTCAGTTGTGAATCGGTCTGTGGAAAAGAGGACTAGATAATGAAAATCACCAAGCTCGTGGAGTTGAGCTTTGGTGGAGTAGACTAGGGGCCTTCTGTTCCCCGAACAACTATACATCTTTGTGTTCATGATTTTACTTATTCCTATACTCAATCAAATATGATAAAGTATAAAGGACAGAACTCATTCAAGAAAAGAGTTATCGAAAAATTACAAAAGACACAATTCACCCCCCTCTTGTGTATAATCTGTAGATTCAGATCCAACAATGGGAACCTTTGGAAATTCTGGAAATATTAATTTATTATAAATTCATTTTCAGTTTATAATGATCCAAAACTCGTTTATTTTAAAAATAAGATGAGTATGGGTATAAATAAGCTCAAAAAATAAAATTTATACATGTTTTTATTTTATTTTAAACCTTATCATTTTGATTTATCCTTATTTAATCTATTTAATTTTATTTGTGGTAATAATATTCTAAATATTAAATGGTTATAAATATTTACTTATATGTTGTAAATTTTCCATAATTGGATATTTTATAACATTTGAGACCATATTATTTTCAATTTTAATTTTTTTAATTATATTTTTGACTTTTAATAATTTAATATTATTTTATTTTTATAAAATATCAATAGTGTAAATTTAGACACTATTAATTTATTTGACTTTAAATAAAATCCAAAAATAAGATAAATTTGAAAAAAATATTTAATACACTCTTAACATGTCATTGTCACCTATAAAATTTATGGATCACATTAACTAGTTCATATGATATTTATTTTAATATTTTTAATACAATTTATTTGATATTTTTATCAATAAAATAATTTCTATATCACTATTATGTCATCATTAATGGTAATTATTTAATCTATAAAAATTAAAAATAAATTCACATAATGTATATAATTTCATTATATTTTTGGAGGCTATTTATGTTTGAAGTTTTAGAATTTTTATCACTATATTAAAATTATTATACTTATAAGATAAATTAGAGTGACATGTTGTCACCATCTTTTGGTTTAATTATAATTAAATCAATTTCATAAAAAAGTCGATTAAATGAATAAATTTTTACCCACAGGTGATATTTGCCAAATATAATTCATACAATATGATTTTTTTGGTGTTAGGTTAATTTTATTATCTTTATCATATTGTTAGTTACCCTAATTTACTTGATTTACCTTTAACTGTGGAAAATAAAAATTATCATAGTTACTATTCATAATATCAAAAAAATAAAATAAAAGTAACCTATTAACATAATTTGGACCAAATTATTCTAAATATGGAATCCATTTTTCATGATTCAAAACACATAGTTGGCAGAAATTAATTTAAAATTAATTTTCTTTGTCAAAATCAAAAAGCGGGTTTTTAAGAAGTAAAAACTTATCAAAAGATTGTCATGTGTTTATGTACAATTTAAATGTGAAATTACTTTAAATGACCAAAAATGGATTAAATGATAAAAAAATAATCCGATTACATTTTAAAACTAATTAAAAAGATAATATAACTATAAAAATAAATTAGATGGAAATGTTGTTTTGAATTAAAATGCTATATTTTTCACTATTAATCAAAATTTGAATTTCATCAAAAATATACCAAAATTTAAACCAAGTAAAATTTTGATGTCCCAATTCAAAATAATACATTAATTTTTTTAAATATAATATATAAAATTGTTAAAAAAATATATTTAAAATTAGTGCGCCATCAAAAGGTGGCAAAACTACATTTTAAAAAAAAATACTTCTTTTTAAAAAAAAATTGAATTTGTTCTTATATCATGTTATAGAAAATACATAATATGAATGTTAATGTAATATAAAATTTAAAATGTGGTTAATATTTTTCATAACAAATAGTTTATATAATATTTTAATAATATAACGTTGTTTAGTGAATCTCCGAATTGTGTACAATGCAAGCTATCGAGGAAGGTCACTCTTGCGTGTAATTCAAGCCAATTCAATGTTTCATTTAGTGCAAGATTACTTTGGTGTTGCGTATAACATAATACAAACTTATTTATTTTATACAATTAATAATATCTATACTCAATATTTCGTGTAAGGAATTCTATCAAAGGAACTTAAAATTGTATATAACACAAGCTAAGTATAGTGTTCCATATACTGTAAGATTATAAGGTATTATGTATAGAACAAGCTAATATTAGTGTAGCGTACAACATAAGGCTTCAAAAAAATTAAAAATAATCTATCTCCTAAAATTTTGGGGTGTTACATTATACCCCCTTAAAATGAATGTCGCCCTCGAAATTCTTCAGGGTTATAAAAGGTTTACTATTAGAAAGTTTCATTCCTAGAAACCCACATTATAAAAAGGAATACTAAAATTTCCTATTAAAAAGGAAATTTAGAAACATAAAGGTTACCCAAAGTAACTCATCACTAGGATTCCACATAGTAGAACATAGTTGGGATGTGAAAACATGGATATAGAAGAAAAATTCTAAGCATCATGTTCTGATGGTGAGTAATAGAGTACATGGTTTGGAGAAAGTTTACAACCAAAATTTCATAAATCTATGATAATTTAAGGGACCATCTGATTCATCAGATAATAAGGTACTAAGATAAAATTTTTAGTTTTCAATATCCATTCCCTAAAGTTCACGAACATTGAAAGAAATACTTTGTTTCAATACAATCTCATTGTTGGTCATTCCTTAAAAAATTTCCACTTCATATCTTATTTAAAGAAATGATGTTGAATTTCTCATTCTTGAAATATTATAAGATCATGAAATATAATTATAGGTCATTCCATATATCTCAAAAAGGATAGCATAGGTAGTCGAATATTCATAAGTCCACCTATAGTGAGATAATACATTAATCTAACAAAATTTAACCAGAAAATAACTTATACTATCCATAAATGGATAACATTACAATCCTTCAAAACACTAAAAATATAGAACATTAGAAAGGGGTGATCTAAATAGACTTAACATTTATCTCCCATATATCATAATGTATTTCTTGGTTATCACATTACAAACATGTGAATAACTTAATCATTTATTCTCGTGAAACATGGTAATAACATGAATTACCATAGAACCTTAGTGAAAACATGCATTCTTTCAAAATTAAATCCTTCCACATAGAAAAAATACAAAAAACTGTATATACTCAAACAATGATTTCACATTGTCCTTATATCTATCCCGAGGTCATTAATACTACAAAACAACTCATTATCTCTTTATCCCATCATTATTCACATATAATATGTTTTCAAAAAATATCTGAATAACTTTTCATGGTTACCGGTACCATTCAACATATACTTTCAAATACTTAAGGAAAACAACAGTGTAACAATCCTTAATTGTTTCTTTATTCCATAGTACCATAAAATTACTTATAAAACATTATTCTTGATAAACATTAAATCGACCCACTATCTTCTTAAACCATTCCCTGAGCTTCATTGTTTTATTCCTTAACACTCCTTTTATCTAATATATCATTTGTAGTCTCTTCATCATCAATAATATAAATACTACCCATACGACCATGATGATTCTCTTGATAAGATTTTCCCATAGGGAATCAATTTTAATAATTCCCATACATTCCATATTTAAAACATTTAACCGTCTTTCATGTCTTAGCAATACCATTACCCTTGTCTATCGTTTTAAATAGACCTTTTCCATTGAAATTATTAGATTTGTGTCCTTTTCCACACCCAAAGTATCTTCTAGTTACTTTGAAACATTATTCTTGATGTCTCTTCCCACATTAATTAAATGAGTAAAATCTAACTTTATTTCCTCTATGATCACCATGAAACTCCATCTTTATTTTATTAGTTGGGATAGGAAACTCACCAACATTGAAATTATTGATCATATTATGAGATTGATTAATAGGAATAATAATGATTTTTTACCTTCCAAATCCCATTTAATTTGGTTTCTCATGGATAATATCATTCCATTGTCCATAATATTCTTCATTAATATGAATCATCATGTTTCCATCCATTTTCTAAAACCCAAAAAGAAACGTGTGAGAGGCGAAAATCAGACTAGGAAAACAATATAATAAAGGGGGATTACTTTCAATCTCTAACATATTAGGTTTAATACTAGGTTATTCATGATCATTTCCATAATTCTAGGATAGTAAAATATAGTTATAATTACCCTTAGGGATATCCCTAGACATACATTAGAAATATCTCTAGGGATATCACTAATGTTTTTGCATCCTAGTTTCCAATGGTTAACTAAACCTTCTCTCTGATACTAACTATAAAGAACCAAGATTGATGTACATGGATATGAAATTTCTTTTTTGTAATAATTAATACATTACACAAATATACACCCAAATAACATATTAGTTTAGTTTATTTGGAAACTTGGAACATAATCTTCTGACTTGGTGAAAGTTCTTCAACATCTACCATAAAGATCTTCCCCTTTTTTTTCCTACCTAAAACCTTTATTTATATCCTGGGGAAAAGAAAAAATAAAAGGGTTATCTGAATTCTTAGTAAGGGTAAATATTGAGAACATAGAACTAATCATAAACATAATAATGTAAAAACATGAACACAAAGTTTAAATATCAAAATATTGGGCCATGAAATAAATATTGGGAGTACATAAGGCATAAATCATAAGAGAACATTAACCATCATAAAATGGAATAGGCATAGAACATGGGATTATAAAAAATAAATAATCACATAATACTATTTCCATAATATCCAAGGCATTGCTTAAAAGACCATCATACTGGAAAAATTCTATTAATGAAATGGGTTACTTGTTGTTCCATCCATGTATTACCGAACCAGATTTACTTGTTGTTCCAGCCCTTTATTACTGAATTGAATTTACTTGTTATTTAATTCATGTATATATCATGAGATATAAATCTTTACCCAATTCATTGGAGGGATATATAGGTACCACCCATCTCATAATTAAATCATTATTACATGTGCCATAAAAACATAAATCATTCATCAAATCATAACCCAAGAAATAAAATGGATTTCTTAAACATCATTTCATCATAACATAATCCATATAAAATATCATTACATCATTAACATAATCAAATCATAGAAATAATAGGGATAAAAACATAATATTATTTAAAGAGCATCATCGTAGATGGAAAATAGGTTTTATAACACACTAGAACTTGATTCTTGAGGAAAATATCCTTCCTTCTTTAAAAACATTTTTCATTTCTCAAAATTCCATGAAATTATAAAAGAAAATAATTTAGTTGAAAATAAACTTGATATCATATAGAGGAATCTTCATCGAATTAAGGTGTTAATAAGATGTAAAAATTCGTTTTTTCTGTATAAGTTAAGAAAAAATTCTTCTCGTACTCTTACCGGAAAAGTAAAAAATTACCTCGTATGGAAAATGAAAGACATATTCCTTCCATACCATTTAATAAAAAGTCACAAATGGGTAAAATTGACTTTAAATAAAAGTATAAAAATATAAATACTATTATATATTTAGGAAAAATTTATGTGAATGATAAATATACCTTAGTAAATACTTATGAATAAACAATCTCGGATAATAATGAGATTGAAAAATTAACACTTACCTTAGGTCTGATTTCTTCTGTATGTGTCCAAAACTCCTATTTAGTAGGTTTAAACATATTATTAACTTGAAAAATAACCATAATAATATTTATTACAGAATATATGATTCAATTATGACTTTAGATTACCCATATATTTATCAATTCCATGTTAAAGCAACATTTTGGGTAATAGTTGTTTTATTTATCATATGTGTTCTGACTTGTTATTATTAGTATTATAAATTAGATCGTGATTTAAGTACGTTAATAATTTATAAAATGATTTATATATCACATATATTAAGTATATAAATATATATAATAGATAGATAAATGAAATGGAATACACTATTTATGGAGACGATAGGACGTACATACTCATAAACGCTGTTTCTGTTTCCTTATTGAATTGAATAGAAGAAAGTAAATTACACACAAACACACAAAAATAAATATACATAAATATAGTAGTATTATTATTTTATATATTTCATGATTATTTATTATATATACTTTATAATCATTCTTGAATGGTTAATGTTGAGAATGAATCTCATCGCGTCGTGGAGACAGTAAGTCGTACGTACGTTCGAGCAATGATATCATTCCCTTAATGGTTAAATGATATGTAATTTGATGGTATATGAATTTTAAAGAAATAATATCATGTTATATTAATTATTTAAATCCATTATAATCATCAATATACCAATCCAAATTATTTATTGTTGAATACCAAATCACACCACAACATGGAGACGGTAAGCCATACGTACACACACATAGTGATATTGTTATTCGTAGGATGGATACAAGGTGGTATAAAGTTGTCACATAATTATAATAACATGTATTAATGTAGAATATACTAGATTTATTATTTTATTATGGTAACAACATAAGAATAGTAATTAGAAGAAAATAATTTTGAAATAGGTGATAAAACAATTTTCTCTTTTTCAGGTATCTATTTTTGGTATGCACAAAAGGAATTTTTAAGATGTATTTCTTCCCAAAGGCTATCCTCTAGGATAAATATAGGGAAGTTGGGAGGAGATTTGGATAGGGTTTTTCTGAGCCAAAGGGCATTGGTTGTGTGATTAAAAGAGAAGGATATGTTCCCTTTTATAAGAGATGGGAGGTGCACCTTTGGAAAGTCTTGAAATATTAATTTATTATAAATTCATTTTTGGTTTATAATTCTCCAAAACTCATTTATTTTGAATATAAGATGATTATGGGTCTAAATACACTCAAACAATAAAATATAGACATGTTTTTATATTATTTCAAACCGTATCATTTTGATTTATCCTTATTTAATCTATTTAATTTTGTTTGTGGTAATAATATTCTAAATATTAAATGGTTATAAATATTTACTTATGTGTTGTAAATTTTCTATAATTGGATACTTTATAAAATTTTCTACCATACAATTTTCCCTTGGAAAATTTTTAAATATTTTTTTTTGTTTTTTAAATAACTTAATAATATGTTATTTTTATAAAATATCAATAGTGTCTATCTTGACACTATTTGTTTATTTGGATTTAAACAAAATTCATAAAAAAGATAAATTAGAAAAAAATATTTAATACACTCCTAGAATGTTATATTCAAAGACCCAAAAATTTCAAGGAATTTTTTTTCTTAAATACTTTGGAATTTTACGAGTCTGTGGCTTCTGACGACACTTGATTCTGAGGTCCGGTGTGGCCGAAATCAATTTCTGAAGTTTAGTTTGGGTACGTTCAGTGAATGAATGAGATAATTTTCCTATCTTATGAATCGGTGCTCGGAATTGAAATCCAAGGGAACCGATGAACTCGCAGCGCCGGTAATTGCTTAATGGAAGCTTTACCGCAATTGTGTTTCAAGCGGGTTGAGAATTAATAATTAGGGATTTAGAATTAAATAAATAAAATCGTTAGAACAATTTCATTTATATATATGGTGGTTAAATCCTACAAAGGGGAGTTAAGGGTGGGACCCACAACCACCTAACTACCCTTGTGTGGATATTTTGGAGGTGGGGCCCACACGAGCCCCAACGTTTCATCTCCCTTGAAGCCCCCTTAAACTCTCTTGAATTTATTGGGACAACCATTCTCTTTATTAAGTGTGTTAAACTCTCCACCTTCCTCCCAATTAAATTTCCAACACATTATAATTAATTAAGGGGATTCTCCAATTATTTGATTATAGTGTTTGATTATTAAATCAATTGTTGTGAGAATAAAATAATAGGAAGAGCTATTATTTTAGTTGGGAAATTGTGGTGTTGGAGAAAACCTGGGAAAGATCTGGAGATATAGATAAAGAAAGTGTTATTATCTTCGATGAAGAACACATCCAACGAAGAATGACGCCCTCTTCTCTGCGACGCCAGTTCCACGAAGAACAAAGACGTGCCTTCTTTTCTCTTCTCTGCGACGCCGTTCTTTGTGACACCATCTACCGCGATGTTCATCTTCCATGGATCGACGACGTGTGACGCCTTTGTGAGGTAGGGGAATATTGTATATTACTCATTTATGTGGTTTATACCCTTGATCTTGAGCTTATATTTGTAGGATTTATCTTTGTGGATTCCTTACCCCGGTTTTATTTGTCATGATGAACATGAATTAAATAAATTAATTCGTGGATCGATAAAAAATTGATTGAATTAATTTTCTTCTTGTTTATCCTGAATTTGAGATTCTTAAAGCATGATAAATATTTAATTGTCAATCCCCCATGTTCTTGATTCTCAAAATCAATGGCCAAACTAACACGGCTATAGATCCGGACTTAAACCAAGATCATTTATTATTCATGGTCCACACATTCTTCGTGTGTTCTTCATTGTCAAATAATTAAGCCGCTGGAAACATGATGTTTCGTTGAGCGCGACATACAGACGTGGAGATCTCGATCCGAGGATCAAGAATCTGCGATCATCATAATTGTTGGGGTAGGAATGAAGGTGAAACAGACCAGAGGCGTAGTAGCGCGACAGGCCGGAAGTAGGATGTGTGCGAGGCGGAGGCGCAACGTTCCCGGTTCGTGAGGGCCGCGTGAAATTTGGAGGAGAAGGGAATGTGGAATAATGTGGTAGATTGGAGAGAGAATAAATTTGAAAGGGATTAAAATTTAAAATAGAAATAATGGTAAATGAGGGATTTGTTAATAAATTCCAGCACGCTAGAAGGGGACAAAGCGTGATTGATTTTAGAGGTGGAAATATGAATTAAATAAACAATTAATAATAATAATAAAATATTTTTATTATTAATTTTGTTGATAAAACACTTTTTCAACCGTAACTTATTCGTGCAACCTCGGTTTCACGAACCGTCTGTGGAAGTGCGACCCAGATTCCGAGACGGACATTCCGAGTCCAATATTTGATGTTTTTTTGGGTTTTTGGATCGGGTACCAGAAGTGCTTGGAAAATAATAGATTTAATAATATTATTAAATCTTCGACCTGCCATAGCTCATTCGTGCGACGTCCGATTGGCTTGCCGTCAGTGGAGATGTAATCATATCTTTAAGACGGTCGATTCAAGTATAATATTCGATACTAAATTCTGGTTCGTTGCTCAGGTCCACGAAACACCCAATGATAATAATATTATTATTATTACGGGATCTTGTATATGACATATCTCTCTCTTACGGTGTCATAATGATGAACCATCTATGACGTTGCAACCCTGGAATTAAGTTGGATGTTTCAAGACCAATTTTATATATTTAATTCAAGGTCGAGGCATGGGCCCCACGAGGCCCGGTTCGTGCATGTTGTGTTGAAATGCAACTTTTACCCCGGCTATCCGTTTTGGACCAATGGGTAGTCCATATCGTGTGTTTTTCGGTATGGATCGTAATGGTGTGACCGATTTGCCTAACCGGTGTCATTTGAAGTACGACCGGGTTGGATCGAACATGAATCCGACCGTGCCCTCGGTAATAAGACGCTTATAACATAAGGATTGGACGTTCGATTGATGCGACGTCAATTACGTTGGATTACTTATGATGAGACCGTTATTTTGGCATACTCCACTTGAGGTTTGGATGCAGTTGGAGTACGGTCAAGTTGGTTTAGATTAGAAACCAACTGGGCCCCTAGAACAGAAATGCTAATAACTCACAGACCGGGCGTCCGATTGATGCATCGTCTGTTGCGTTGAGACCCCAATGACGAGGAATTCATTTGAGATACTTCCACGTGAGATTACGTGACACTTGGAAGTATCAACCAGTAGCTCGTGGAGAGGACCCTTCCAGAGACGAGCGTACAGAGTGCAGAGACCAAGTAGCTGTAGACCTGATGAATGCTTGATCGATTCGACTCGGAGTGATTCGATTAGCCCAGTGGATAGATCACTCGGTATTTGGTG
Source organism: Viscum album (assembly GCA_963277665.1). Taxonomy (NCBI): domain Eukaryota; kingdom Viridiplantae; phylum Streptophyta; class Magnoliopsida; order Santalales; family Viscaceae; genus Viscum; species Viscum album. Next base: position 1,793,506,648 of record OY728146.1, read on the forward strand.
GCAGACCCATGATGGAAGGAGCGCCTGGTAGTTGGCAGCAGACCCACGGTACTCGACAGTAGGAGTACCTCTGTAGGCTATTAGGGGGAGCTCCCGGTATTTGGCGGTAGACCCACAGTAGACGGAGCACCCGGTATTTGGAAGCAAACCTGCGGTACTCGATAGGAAGAGTACCTCAGTAGTCTAAGGTTAGTGAGTAGCACCTCGGAGTCATGACAGGGCCACTGTACTCGACAGAGGGGGATTTCTCTAGTAGTTCTGGTTTCGATAATGAAAATATTGGTTTGAGCTGAGTCAATGACCTTTGTGTTTTCCTCATGATTGATATGGGTTAATTGATAACTTAGGTATATGTGTGGGTATATACCTAAGTAAAGGTTATCTGTTGAGATCTTTCTTTGTGATTTCTCTTTGTTGAATTTAGTGAGAACTTGAGGGTCTCGGGGTCCCTACTGAGTATCATTATACTCACCCCTGCACGAACTATGCCTATACCTCGTTGTATTGGATGCAGACGACGGACATCACTGACTGAGGCAGAGTGTACGAGGACTGGACAGTACCTAGAGGTGGACACTCGGCGTGACGACATATGAAGCAGACTGATAGATGCAGAGTGATGAGGAGGAAATCTGTACCCACTCTTGAGGTAGGAACCTGGAAGAAGATCCAGGAGCTGATTCATCATTCAGCTGTTTGTCTTTTCAGTTGTACTTTACTTTCAGTTGTAGTTGTACCATTCTGTTGGGCTTGTATTTTTGTCCCCTTTGTATTTTCAGCACACTTGTTATACTTCTTTACTTAGTGTTTGCTTCCGATTGTTCTCTGGTTGTGTGTGTTTATGTTTTATAAAGGCAATTCCTTCCAAGATCTAGGGAATTATGCCTTTGGTGCTAGTCGCCAGCTCCTGGCCTATGGAAGGTGGGCTTGGGGTAGTCACGATGCAGGCCCCGGGGAACGGGTCGTGAAAAATTGGTATTAGAGGAGTTGGTTCTACCACAAAACTTAGGACTCTGATATTTTATTTTCTGTGAAGAAATAGTGTTAAGCATACTGAGTGTGGTTTTCAGTTCAGGGAGTCCATTGTTGGGGCGGTGACCGACGTATTCATACACCAGGACCCGAACTTCTGATTTCTGACTCAGTGCATGAAAACACTGATTGCGTGTGTGTTTACAAAAGTTTTCTTTAAGTTAGCTCAAACCAGTTCAGCTCACCAGGTATAGTCTTTTGACCGTGTCACATCTGTTTCTTTCAGGATGCCTCCCTGCGGATGACCAGCTAGAGTCCCGAGAGTGGTACGTACTGATATACCACCGAGCAACGAGGCCTCAGTACAGGGCCCTCTTCCAATTGAGGAACCGAAGGAGGAACCAGCGGTACTACCACCCGTTGGGCCACCGATGCCACCAGACCCAACATCAGGCGACGCACACCGCTTGAGCACGCTGCACGAGTTCCAGCGCCAGAGGCCACCCAGGTTCCGGGGAGAGATGGACCCACCAGCGGCTGAGGATTGGCTGGAGGCTATGGTGAGAGTCTTTAGGATTGTAGGTACACCAGCGGAATTCATGGTGATCCTTGCTGCCAGCCTCCTTCAGGCAGCAGCAGACAGATGGTGGAGCCTAATGCTCCTGATTCATGACGAGGCGTCACTTCTATGGCCAGACTTCAAGAGCCTATTCTGGGCGAAGTTTGTACCAGCCACCCTTTGAGCGGTGTTGATACAGGAGCTACCTCAACTACAGCAGGGTATCATGAGTATAACTCAATACTCAGTGAGGTTCACAGACATCTCACGCTACTCCACTTATATGGTACGAGACCCGTTCTTCAGGGCCCGGTCCTTCGATCAGGGACTCAGGTGAGAGATCAGATCTTCAGTTATCTCCCACAGCATTCTGACGCAGAAAAGAGTGTTGGATCGAGCCCTTCTAGAGAAGAGTTTCCTTGCTGAGCAGTCTCCAGTAGTGGGACCCACCACTAGTCGACTGGAAGTGGAGTCTTCTGCAGCTGGAAGTAGACAGATGACACAGGGGTCCAAGAGGACCAGACCCACCGGTGGCTGACTACACGACTCAGGTCCAGTTGTGCGGGGAAACCAGAGTGGAGACAGAGCCAGTCATGCCAGGAGTGGGAAGTGTTACTCCTGCGACGGGCTTGGTCACATGGCATGTGACTATCTGACCCGACGTTCAGATGATCAGTAGATAGATGAAGGACCTCCCAGGCAGAGGCAGAGGTTCGATCAAGGCGGACCATAATGTAAAGACCCAGAAATTTCAAGGAATTTTTTTTCTTAATTTCTTTGGAATTTTACGAGTACGCAGTTTATGATGGCGCCTGATTCTGAGGCCTGGTGTGCCCGGAATCAATTTCCGAAGTTTAGCTCGGGAATGTTCAGTGAACGAACGAGCGAGTTTTTCTAACTTTTGAACCGGTTCTCGGAATCGAAATCCGAGGGCACCGATGGAACCACAGTTCCGGTAATTACTTAGGAGCACCTTTTCCGATGGTGCGTTTGCTCGGAAGGAGTTGTTTTAATTTTGAGGTTAAATTGTGAAGTTAATAAAATTTGTGGAGCAAATTTTACTTCTAACCATGTGTGGAAGTTGGGGAACTAACCAAGTGTGAATAATGGTGAGGTGGGGCCCACACGAACCCCACCCCTTCAAATTCCTTAACACCCTTAACTCTTCCCCTTAAACCTCCCCTTGTATTAAATGATGTGACAACCTTTCACAATCCTTAAACCCCTTGTAATTAATCGTGTCACTCTCCCCTCTCTCCTCTTTAATTTTGCCAACAAACATCTTAAATCAATTGATTAAACCTCTACAATTATTTTACCAAGTGTTTGAATTTCAAATGTTTGAATGCATGGAAAAATAATAAAATAAGGAGAGGCCTTATTTTATTTTGTGAGTTTGGTTGTGTGAGAGAATTTGGGAGAGATCTCTATCCTCTTTTGAAGAACTTCATCTTCAAATGAAGAATGGCCTTCCGACTCGGCGAAGAACGCACTACGTTTTCTCCAATACTTTTTACTTCCTCTTCCGCGACAAGGAAGGAGACACCGACCGTGGAGACCGACGCCAACAACAATGTTATTCTTCTTCTTCCAACGTCGACGGAAGTGATACCATTATTCCATGACACCCGACTACCGCGATGTTAAATTCCGCGACTCGACGATGTGCGACGTCAATTTCAAGGTAGGGGTTGATTACTTTTTGTTCGTGAAATATCCCTTGTCGTTCATCGTCATTACTTTTGGGCCGCTTGTTATCATTGTAACGGGAGGAGGTCGGACCGCCCGAACACGACCGACCCTCCCCCCCTTGTTGTTGATTATATTGTGGCTCGAACGAAGGTGGCGCGGTGCCATAGCACCACACGAAAACAAAGAGGATCACAACGAAGAAGTGAGGTGCCGTCGCGCCCCGCCGTTGAGGTCGAACGAAGCCACGACGCCTTCGCGCCACGCCGGAAAACCACGAAGAGGCCGCGGTTTGTTTATTCAACGAAGCGGGCTGCAAGGGCATTTGAAACCCTTCACAGTGAAGATCATGTCCTGGGAGGACCGTTGGCGAAGATGGCAGGAGAAACGGACCACCAGAGCGCGTCCGGTGGTCCGCAGAAGGCGGCGACGATGCGCCACGCCGGAGCAGTGATGCCGTCGACTGGCGGCGGTGGCGCGCCGCTGGAGTAACCCACCGCGGCTGAGCCGCGACGGTGGGGGAAGAACCGGAATGGCTTCGGCTATTCCAGATTTGGGCGGCGCGGCTTATGCCATGCCGGTTCGTCAACCGCGGGGGGTTGTAACCCCCCCGCACCCGCTGGCCACGTAGGCGCCGCGCCAGCGCCAGGCCGGCCGGGCCGGGCCAGACCCGGACCCAGGTCGGGTCGACCCGTTTCAGGCCGACCCGGGGGGGTATCAGGCCGGGTCGGACTGGGCCCGAACCCCCTAATTTTAGACAGATCCGTTCAAACGTCCATAACTTGGGCTTCAGACCTCCGATCGACGCACCATCAGTTGCATTGGGATCCTTGAATCAAGACGGTCGTTTCAGTATATTAAACTCAAGATTTCAAAGAAATTTGGGTATGGACGGGTTGGTTCGAACCCGAAATCAACCGGGCCCGCGGAGCGGAAACGCTTATACCTTGAGCCCTGGATGTCTGATTGACATGCCGTAGACTTTGTTGGATTCCTATTGATGAGACAGAACTTTTGGAATACTTCTCCTGAGATTTGGATGTAGTTGGATAGTGGCTGGGTTTGATTGTACCCGAAATCCAACCAGGCCCCTGGAACAGAAAAGCTACTAACCTTCAGACCAGACGTCCGTTTGACGAACCTTTAGTGGCGTTGGTGATCACATTAGGAAATAGTCCCTAAGAGTATACCCTATGAGAGTTCGGGGCACAGTTGAGATATGGCCGGGTTGGTTCACACACGAAACCAACCGGGCCCCTGGGACGAAAAGGCTAATAACTCACAGACCGAGTGTCCGATCGACGCGTCGTCTTTTGCGTTGAGACCCCTATGACGAGGCGGTCCTTGAGATACTTCTTCGTGGGACTTTGTGATACTTGGAGTATCGACCAGTAGCTCGTGGAGCGGACCCTACCGGAGACGAGCATACGAAGTACGGAGACCGTGTAGCCGGCTGAGGCCTGATGACTGCTTGACCGACTCATCTTAGAGTGAGTCGACTAGCCCAGTGGACGGAGCACTACTTTGTTTGGGTGCAGACCCATGGCGGACGGAGCACTACTGAGTTTGGGTGCAGACCCGCGGTACTCGACCAGAGAGTACCTCTACAGGCTATTAGGGGGGATGCACTACTGTGTTTGGGTGGCAGACCCTGGTGGGAAGCACTAATGTGTTTGGGTGGCTGACCCGCAGTACTCGACAGGAGGAGTACCTCAGCAGTCTTAGGTTAGTGAGCAGTACCTCAGAGTCGTGATAGGATCACTGTACACTCCAGAGACGGGGCTCTTCAGTAGTTACGATTTCGATAATGAAAATCCTGGTTTGAGCTGAGTCTATGACCTTTGTGTTTCCTCATGATTGAGATGAGTCACTTGATAACTTAGGTATATGTATGGGCATATACCTAGTTAGTGGTTATCCATTGATTTCATAACCTTTGTGTTTCATCATGACTGAGATGGATTACTTGACAACTTAGGTATAAGTATGGGATTATACCCAAGTAAGGGTTATCTGTTGAGATCCTTCTTTGTGGTTATCCTTGTGAGATTTAGTGAGACCTTGAGGGACTTAGGGTCCCTACTGAGTATCGTATACTCACCCTTGCACGGGCTATGTCCGCACCTCATTGTGTTGGTTGCAGACGACGGGGCATCACTGACAGAGGCTGAGTGTTCGAGGACTGGACGGTACCCAGAGGTGGACCTCACGATGAGTCAGTATCCGGAGGTGGACTTCATGATGATATTACACTCGGAGGAGGTTGACAGGCGAGAGTGTTGTGGAGGCTATCTGTACCTACCCTTCAGGTAGGATCCGTGGTGGACGATCCAGGAGCTGCGCTATCTATACCTACCCTTCAGGTAGGATCCATGGTGTACGATCCAAGAGCTGCACTATCTGTACCTACCATTCAGGTAGGATCCGAGGAGGATGACCCATGAGATGCTTTCATTCTTCCAGCTGTTTGTCTTTTTCTGTTGTACTTTCGTTCAGTTGTAGCTGTACTTTCAGTTGAGTTTGTATTCTGGCCCACTTACTTTTCAGCACTTTCTTTTGTACTTAGTGTATTACTTCTGCTTGTACTCTGGGATTTTTTATTTACTTTTATAAAGGCAATGCCTTCCCAATTATCGAGATTTACGCCTTTGGTGCTAGTCACCAGCCCCTGGCCAATGGAAGGAGGGCTTGGGGTAGTCACGGCACGGGCCCCGAGGACGGGTCATGACAAATTGGTATCAGAGGAGTCGGTTCTACCTCAGAACTTATAACTCTAATATTCCCTTTCTGTGAAGCAATAGTGTTAAGGGTACCGAGTGTGGTCTTCAGTTCAGGGAGTCTAGTGTTGGTGCGGCGGCCGACGTATCCGTACACCAGGACCCTGACTACTGATTTCCGACTTTGTGAACGAAAAACACTGATTGCATGTGTGTTTCCAAGAGTTTTAAAGTCAGATCAAACCAGGTCATCTCACCAGGTATAAATCATTGACTGTGTTGCATCTTTTCAGGATGTCTCCACGCAGACAGTCAGTTGGAGTTCTGAGAAAGTACTTGATGATGACCCACCGAGCGACGAGGCTCTGGTGCGGGGCCCTTTTTACTATGTTGGCACCCTCGGGTGGTGTAACAGCAGCAGCACCACCTGTTGGGCAGTAGATGCCACCATCCATACTAGCGAACTGTGCACGCTGTCAGAGCGTGTTGCACGAGTTCCAGCAGTAGCGACCTCTGAGGTTACGAGGTGAGGCAGGTTCCCAGACAGCAGAGCACTGGCTTGAGGCGATTGCTAGAGTTTTCCTCCTAGCTGAGACATCAGTAGAGTGGATGGTGGACTTAGTTACTAGTGTTTTCCAGTGAATGACCATGAGGATGGTCCGCATAGTGATGAGGCTTCGGTACGTGGACCGATGCCTGAGATAGTGCCTTCGGTTAGTGTGTCAGCTATACATCACTACCTATTGGTCAGCAGTTACAACCGCCTGTACCGGTATGTGACACTTGTAGACTTACTACCTTACACGTGTTCCAACATCAGATACCCTCAAGTTCTGAGGCAATCCCAACTCACAGGCGGCTGAGGACTGGCTTGAGGAAGTGGATGAGAGTTTTCTAGAGCTTTTACAGCTGCGGCAGGATGACATATCGGTAGTTGAGTATTCATCGAGGCGTATCGATCGTTCTTGGTACTTGATGACTATGATATGATCAGTGATTTAGTGCTCGGACCTTAGAGAGAGGTGTGTTTAAAGGATATTCGAGTAAGAACTCTTTCCTCTATGCATTCCTACTTATGCTAGGGTGCTAGAAAGAACCTTTGTGGTTGAGAATTCTTTTGCTGAATGGATGCAGTTAGTGAAGGTTAGCAGTGGGAAAGCTGGAAACTAGCGCCAGTCTTGGAGACTTGGGCGTGTAAAATGTTTCAAGAAGAAGAAATGTTAAGGACAGATAAATTTGCAGATCAGCAGACGTGGAAACAAAGCTAAGAGAGCAACATGGGGTGGTGTACTTTTCGACATGTTACAATAACCCGCCTTTGTAGTCCCCACCAGGCTTAGGGAGCTGGAGGGCAGGGGAAGAGAGTAGCTGCATGCGGTCAAGGATTGTGACCCAATGGCTTTAAGAATGATTCAAGGGATAGTCTATGTCCATTACTAGCTGTTGTAACGGCATACTTTGATATGAATCATTCCATCCTTCCACAAATATTGTCCCAGATCTAGAGTTTCCGGTAAGCCATGGACTTGACCCTCACGTCTAGAGATACCTTTGGGATGAGACTCGATAATAACACTTACGCCGATAGTGTGGTCGGACCCTCTAGGCGAGAGTTTCGGTTGGATTCTCTTGGTGGCAGCGTCGAGGCCTTACAACGTTGGTCTCGGTATGGATTAGATTCACAATTCATACTCAGATTGACTGTATTAGGCAAAAAGGTTGTGGTTTATCTACAGCATCAGATGGGTTTTCCTTGGTCGGAGAAAAGGAAACCCCAGGCAGCACAGGATAAACTCATACATGGGAGGGTGCGGCCGATCAATCTTGAGTCGGTCAACCTTACCCTTGTGGTAGCAGGAGTTTTGAGTTTCAGTTCTAAACAGGAATTAGAGGCCTCTAGAGTTCGAGGATGAAGACCACATCCTTATACGGGTCTAACCTCGATGAGGTTTACGGAGATGTGGACGAGGCGGCAAGTTATCTCCGAGGTTCAACGAACCTTTCTAAGTCCTCAGCAGGGTAAGAGAGGTGGTTTAACGCTTGAACTTTCCACTTCACTTTCACCAAGTGCACGATTTCATCCTTATATCTCAGCTAAGGAGATACGTGTATGACCCTTCACACATCATCGACCGCAGGGAGTAGAACGTCGATGGCAGGGTGACATTCACGGAGGTTCCAATGGAGATTGAGGATCGATAGGAGCAGGTCCTATGTGGATGGACGATTCCTCATGTGCGCTTTCACTGGCTATACAGGAACCACCAGGTGAGCACATGGGAGCGGAAGGCTTAGATGCATGCTCAATACAACTTCTGTTTCCCTAGTTTGTGTTAAAGCTTTACGGGGACGTATAGCCCTGAGGTGGGAGTAATGTAAAGACCCGAAAATTTCAAGGAATTTTTTTTATTAATTTCTTTGAATTTTACGAGTACACAGTTTCTGACGGCGCCTGATTCCGAGGCTCGGTTTTCCTGGAATCAATTTCTGAAGTTTAGCTCGGGTACATTCAGTGAACGAACGAGCGGGTTTTTCTAACTTTTGAACTGGTGCTCAGAATCGAAATCCGAGGGCATCGATGGAACCGCAGCGCTGGTAATTGCTTAGGAGCACCTTTGCCGACTGTGCATTTTCTCAGAAGGAGTTGTTTTAATTTTGAGGTCAAATTGTGAAGTAAATAAAATTTGTGGAACAAATTTTACTTCTAACAATGTGTGGAAGTTGAGGAACTAACCAAGTGTGAATAAAGGTGAGGTGGGGCCCACACGAACCCCACCCCTTAAAATTCCCTAACCACCTTAACTCTTCCCCTTAAAACCCCCTTGTATTAAATTATGTGAGAACCTTTCACAATCCTTAAACCCCTTGTAATTATTTGTGTAACTCTCCCCTCTCTCCTCTTTATTTTTTCCAACACACATGTTAAATCAATTGATTAAACCTCTTCAATTTTTTTACCAAGTGTTTGAATTTCAAAAGTTTGAATGCATGGAAAAATAATAAAATAATTAGAGGCCTTATTTTATTTTTTGAGTTTAGTTGTTTGAGAGAATTTGGGAGAGAGCTCTTTCCTCTTTTGAAGAACTTCATCTTCAAACGAAGAACGACCTTCCGACTCAGCGAAGAACGCACTACGTTTTCTCCAATACTTTTTACTTCCTCTTCCGCGACAAGGAATGAGACGCTGACCGTGGAGACCGACGCCAACAATAACGTTCTTCTTCTTCTTCCGACGTCGACGGAAGCGATACCATTCTTCCGCGACACCTGACTACCGTGATGTTCGATTCCGCGACTCGACGATGTGCGACGTCAATTTCGAGGTAGGGGTTGATTACATTTAGTTCGTGAAATATCCCTTGTCGTTCTTTGTCATTACTTTTGGGCTTCTTGTTATCATTGTAATGGGAGGAGGTCGGACAGCCCAAACATGGCCGACCCTCCTCCCCCTTGTTGTTGATTATATTGCGGCTCGAACGAAGGCGGCGCGGTGCAACGACACCGCGCAGAAACAAAGAGGATCACGGCGAAGAAGCGCGGCGCCGTCGCGCCACGCCGTTGAGGTCGAACGAAGCCACGGTGCCGTCGCACCGTGCCGGAAAACCACGAAGAGGTTGTGGTTTGTTTCTTCGAAGAAGCGGGCCGCAAGGGCGTTTAAAACCCTTCGTAGTGAAGATCAGGTCCTGGGAGGACCGTTGGCGAAGACGGCAGGAGAAACGGACCACCGGAGGGCGTCTTGTGGTCCGCAGAAGGCGGCGGCGGCGCTAGAGACCGGCGGTGGCAGCGCGCCACCGGAGTAACCCGCCGCGGCTGAGCCGCGGTGGTGGGCGAAGAACAGAAATGGCTTCGCCTGTTCTGGATTGGGGCGACGCGGCTTATGCCGCGCCGGTTCGTCAACCGCAGGGGGTTGTAACCCCCCCCCCCCCCCGCACCCACTGGCCACGTGGGCACCGAACCATCGCCAGGCCGGGCCAGGCCGCTCCCTATTGGGCAGGAACCAGACCTGGGTCGGGTCGACCCGGTTCGGGCCGACCCGGGGGGGGGGGGGTATCGGACCGGGCCCGAACCCCTTAATTTCGGACAGATCTGTTCAAACGTCCATAACTTGGGCTCCGGACCTCCGATCGACGTACCGTCAGTTGCGTTGGGATCCTTGGATCAAGACGGTCATTTTAGTATATTAAAATCAATATTTTGGAGAACTTTGGGTATGGCAGGGTTGGTTTGAACCCGAAATCAATCGGGCCCGCGGAGCGGAAATGCTTATAACTTGAGCCCCGGACGCCCGATTGACGTGCCGTTGACTTTGTCGGATTTCTCTTGATGAGACGGAATTTTTGGCATACATAGCATGAGATTTGGATGAATTTGGATAGTGGCCGGGTTGGATTGTACCCGAAATCCATCCAGGCCCCTGGAACAGAAAAACTGATAACCTTCAGACGGGACGTCCGTTTGACGAACCATCAGCGGCATTGGGGATCACGTTGAGAAACGGTCCCTATGAGTATACCCTATGAGAGTTCGGGGTACAGTTGAGATAAAACCGTGTTGGTTCGCACACAAAACCAACCGGGTCCCTGGGACGAAAAGGCTAATAACTCACAGACCGGACGTCCGATTGACGCGCCGTCTGTTGCGTTGAGACCCGTATGACGAGGCAGTTCTTGAGATACTTCTTCGTGGGACTTTGTGATACTTGGAGTATAGACTATTAGCTCGTGGAGAAGACCCTTACAGAGACGAGAATACGAAGTACGGAGACCGTGTAGCCGGCTGAGACCTGATGACTGCTTGATCGACTCGACTTGGAGTGAGTCGACTAGCCCAATGGATGGAGCACTACTTTGTTTGGGTGCAGACCCATGGTAGATGGAGCACTAATGAGTTTAGGTGCAGACCCACGGTACTCGACCGGAGAGTACCTCTGCAGGCTATTAGGGGGGATGCACTACTGTGTTTGGGTGGCAGACCTTGGCAGGAAGCACTACTGTGTTTGGGTGGCAGACCTTGGCAGGAAGCACTACTGTGTTTGGGTGGCTGACCCGCGGTACTCGATAGGAGGAGTACCTCAACAGTCTTAGGTTAGTGAGCAGTACCTCAGAGTCGTGACAGGATCACTATACACTCCAGAGACGAGGCTCCTCAGTAGTTACGATTTCGATAATGAAAATACTGGTTTGAGCTGAGTCTATAACCTTTGTGTTTCCTCATGATTGAGATGAGTCACTTGATAACTTAGGTATATGTATGGGCATATTCCTAGGCAGTGTTTATCCATTGATTTCATAACCTTTGTGTTTCCTCATGATTGAGATGGGTTACTTGATAACTTAGGAATAAGTATGGGATTATACCCAAGTAAGGGTTATCTGTTGAGATCCTTCTTTGTGGTTATCCTTGTTGGATTTAGTGAGACCTTGAGGGTCTTGGGGTCCCTATTGAGTATCGTATACTCACCCCTACACGGGCTATGCCCGTACCTCGTTGTGTTGGTTGCAGATGACGGGCAACGCTGATAGAGGCTGAGTGTTCGAGGACTGGATGGTACCTGGAGGTGGACCTCACGACGAGTCAGTATCCGGAGGTGGACTTCATGACGAGATGACACTCGGAGGAGGTTGATGGGTGAGAGCGTTGTGGAGGCTATCTGTACCTAACCTTGAGGTAGGATCCGTGGTGGACGATCCAGGAGCTGCGCTATTTGTACCTACCCTTCAGGTAGGATCCATGGTGGACGATCCAGGAGCTACGCTATCGGTACCTACCCTTCAGGTAGGATCCGAGGAGGACGACCCAAGAGCTGCTTCCATTCTCCCAGCTGTTTGTCTTTTTCTGTTGTATATTCATTCAGTTTTAGTTGTACTTTCAGTTGGGTTTGTATTCTAGCCCACTTACTTTTCAACACTTTCTTCCATACTTAGTGTATTACTTCCGCTTCTACTCTGGGATATTTTGTTTACTTTTATAAAGGAAATGCTTTCCCAATTATCAGGATTTACGCCTTTGGTGCTAGTCGCCAGCCCCTGGCCTATGGAAGACGGGCTTGGGGTAGTCACGGTACGGGCCCCGAGGATAGGTCGTGACACGCAAGGAGCAGGCGACCGTGGTAGAGGAGCTGGCCTTGCAGCTGGTGGTGGACGACGCTTCGAGGTGTTGCCACCACCACCTCCAGGAGGCCCACTCCGACCGCCAGGAATGGGTGGATATCAGAGAGCACATCTTTAGGCAGATTAAGTATACAACTATGGAGCTCCGGAAGCAGGAGGATAGGAGCGGGACAGGTTCCTGACATGGAGGCCTTTGTTTTTGGTGCTTCTAGTTTCCATGTTGTCATTTTTGTGGTTAATATGTGTCTTTGTAATTTGAGCTGCAGTAATAAAATACACTTGTCCTTGTGACATTTTCTTTCCTTCCTTTTTGTGCACTAAGAGGTTCCAGTTTAAACTACTGACTTGACCCTCACTTTTGAGATTCCTACTGGAGGAGACCCAGTGACCACACACTGATGCCACCAGTGTAACTCGACCCTTGGAGGCGAGAGTAACAGTTGGATCTCTTGGTAGTAGCGTTGAGGCCTTACGACGTCGTCCATGGCATGAATGTATCATTCAAGTAAGGATTGACTGTATTAGGCAATGGGTGTGGTTCATCCAAGGGATGATACCAGATTTCTCTTTTCGAAAAAGGATAAATCGTAGAAGCTCTTACACATCGTAGGTGAAGAAGGGTGATCGACGACCAACATATCAAGTCGGCCAACTTCCTACCGACTAGAGATGGTACGAGCTACGACAGAGAAGGTGCAGATCATCTAGGATCAGATGAAGACTTCACAGAGTAGGCATAAATCCTATGTTGATAGGAGACGAAGACCAATGGAGTTCGAAGATGGAGACCACGTTTTCTTACGAGTTTCACCACGATGAGGTCTATAGTGTTTTGGCCGATGCGACAAGTTATTTCCGCAATTCATCAGACCTTTTCATGTTCTCAGCAGAGTAGGCGAGGTGGCTTACCGCTTGGCCCTCCACCTCAGTTGCACCGGGTGCACGACGTCATCCACGTATCTTAGTTGAGGAGATGCGTGCACGACCTAACCATAATCATCGACCACTAGAAGCTAGATATAGATGACGGGGCAACTTTCAAGGAGGTTCCAGTAGAGATTGAGGATCGACAGGAGTAGGTCCTACGAGGATGGTCGATTCCTCTGGTGCGCATTCAATAGCAACACGGAAACCTCCAGGAGAGAACATGGGAGCGTAAGGCTTAGATGCGTGCTCAGTACCTCTTTTGTTTTCCCTAGTGTGTGTTGAAGCTTTATGGGTACGTAAATCCCCGAGGTGGGAGTAATGTAAAGACCCAGAAATTTCAAGGAATTTGTTTTCTTAAATACTTTGGAATTTTACAAGTCTGTGGCTTCTGACGGAACTTGATTCTGAGGCCTGGTGTGCCCAGAATCAATTTATGAAGCTTAGCTCAGGTACGTTCAGTGAAAGAATGAGCGAGTTTACTTATATTTTGAACTGGTGCTCAGAATTGAAATCCGAGGGCACCAATGAAATCGCAGCACCGATAATTGCTTAAGGGAACCTTTACTGCAGTTGCGTTTTAATCGGGTTGAGAATTAATAACTGGGTATTTAGAATTAAATAAATAAAATCATTAGAGAAATTTCATTTATATCTATGGTGGTTAAATCCTACAAAGGGGAGTTAAGGGTGGGAATCACTACCACCTAACTACCCTTGTGTGGATATTTGGGAGGTGGGGCCCACATGAGCCCCAACCTTTCTTCTCCCTTCAAACCCCCCTTAAACTCCCTTGCATTTATTGTGACAACCATTCTCTTTATTAAGTGTGTTAAACTCTCCACCTTCCTCCCAATTAAATTGGCAATACATTATAATTAATTAAGGGGATTATCTAATTAATAAATTATAGTGTTTGATTATTAAATCAATTGTTGTGAGAATAAAATAATAGGAAGAGCTATTATTTTAGTTGGGAAATTGTGGTGTTGGAGAAAACCTGGGAAAGATCTAGAGATATAGATAAAGAAAGTGTTCTTCTCTTCGACGAAGAACACCTCCAACGAAGAAGGACGCCCTCTTCTCTGTGATGCCGGTTCCATGAAGAATGATGACGCGCCTTCTTTTCTCTTCTCCGCGATGTCGTTCTTCACGACACCATCTACCGCGATGTTCTTCTTTGACGGATTGACGATGTGTGACGTCTTTGCGAGGTAGGGGAATATTGTATATTACTCATTTATGTGGTTTATACCCTCGAGCTTTAGCATATATTTGTAGGATTTATCTTTGTGGATTCCTTACCCCGGTTTAATTTCTCATGATGAACACGAATTAAATAAATTAATTCGCGGATCGATAAACAATTGATTGAATTAATTTCCTTCTTGTTTATCCTGAATTTGAGATTCTTGAAGCATGATAAATATTTAATTTTCAACCCCCCATGTTCTTGATTCTCAAAAACAATGGACAAACTAACACGTCTATCGATCCACACATAAACCTAGATCCTTTATTATTCATGGTTTGCACATTCTTCGCGTGTTCTTCATTGTCAAAAAATTAAGCACGTTGGAAACTCGATGTTTCGTTGAGCGTGACATACAGACGTGGAGATCTCGATCCGAGGATCAAGAATCTGTGATCGTCATAATTTTTGGGGTTAGAACAAAGGTGCAGCGGACCGGATGCGTAGCAGTGCGGCAGGCCAGAAGCAGGCCGTGTGCGAGGTGGAGGCGCAGTGTTCCCGGTTCATGAGGGACGCGTGAAATTTGGAGGAGAAGGGAACGTGGCATAATGTGGTAGATTAGAGAGAGAATAAATTTGAGAGGGATTAAAATTTAAAAGAGAACAGAATGGTAAATGAGGGATTTGTTGATAAATTCCAGCACACTAGAAGGGGCCAAAGCGTGATTGATTTTAGAGTTGAAAATATGAATTAAATAAACAATTAATAATAATAATAAAATATTGTAATTATTAATTTTGTTGATAAAACACTTTTTCGATCATAACTTATTCATACGACCTCGGTTTTACGAACCGTCTGTGGAAGTGCGACCCAGATTCCGAGACAGACATTCTGAGTCCAATATTGGATGTCTTTTTCAGGTTTTTGGATTAGGTACCCAAAGAGCTCGGAAAATAATAGATTTAATATTATTATTAAATCTTCCACCTGCCATAACTCATGCGTGTGACGTCCTATTAGCTTTCCGTCAGTGGAGATGTAATCCTATCTTTAAGACGGTCGATTAAAGTCTAATGTTCTATACAATATTCTTGTTCGTGGCTCGGGTCCACGAAACACCCAATGATAATAATAATATTATTATTAGAGGATCTTGTATGTGACATATCTCTCTCATACGGTGTCGGAATGAAGAACCGTCTGCGATGTTGCAACCCTGGAATTAAGATGGTTGTTTCAAGACCAATTTTGGATATTTATGTCGAGGTTGAGGAGCAGGCCCAACGGGCCCGGTTCACGCGTGTTGCTGTGAAATGCAACTTTTTCACCGGCTATTCATTTTGGACCAATGGGTAGTCCATATCATGTGTTTTTCTGTATGGATCACAATGGTGTGACCAGTTTGGTTAATCAGTGTCATTTGAAGTACGACCTGGTTGGATCGAACATGAATCCGACCAGGCCCTTTGTAATAAAATGATTATAACATAAGGACCGAACGTCCGATTGACGTGCCATCAATGATGTTGGATTCCTTATGATGAGATGGTTCTTTTGGAATACTTTACTTGTGGTTTGGACACAGTTGGATTACGGTCGGGTTGGTTTAGCTTAGAAACTAATCGGGCCCCCGGAACGGAAATGCTAATAACTCACAGACCGGGCATCCGATTGACGTGCCATCTATTGTGTTGAGACCCCTATGACGAGGCGGTCCTTTGAGATACTTCCACTTGAGATTACGTGACACTTGGAAGTATCGACCAGTAGCTCATGGAGCAGACCCTCCAGGAGATGAGCGTACGGAGTGCGGAGACCTAGTAGTTGTAGACCTGACGATTGCTTGATCGATTCGACTCGGAGTGATTCGATTAGCCCAGTGGATGGAGTGCTCGGTATTTGGAAGTAGACCTATGGAGGACAGAGCACCTGGTAGTTGGCAGCAGACCCGTGGTACTCGACAGGAGGAGTACCTCTGTATGATATTAGGGGGAGCGCCCGGTATTTGGAGGCAGACCCACAGCGGACAGAGCGCCCGATATTTTGCAGCAGACCCGCGGTACTCGATAGGAGGAGTACCTCAGAAGTCTAAGGTTAGTGAGTAGCGCCTCAGAGTCGTGAAAGGGCCACTATACTCAATAGAGGGGTAGTTCTCCAGCAGTTGTGGTTTCGATAATGAAAATCCTGGTTTGAGCTGAGTCAATGACCTTTGTGTTTTCCTCATGATTGAGATGAGTTACTTGATAACTTAGGTATATGTACGGTTATATACCTCAGTAAAGGTTATCTGTTGAGATATTTATTTTTGGTTTATCATTGTTGGATTTAGTGAGACCTTTAGGGTCTCGGGGCCCCAACTGAGTATCGTTATACTCACCCTTGCACGGGCTATGCCCATACCTCGTTGTGTTGGATGCAGACGACAGACAGCGCTGACCGAGGTAGAGTGTACGAGGACTGGACGGTACCCGGAGGTGGACAATCAGCGTGACGACACATAGATCGGACTGATAGACGTGGAGTGCTGAGGATGATATATATACCTACCCTTCAGGTAGGAACCCGGAAGACGATCCAGGAGCTGCTTCACCATTCAGTTGTTTGTCTTTTCAGTTGTACTTTACTTTCAGTTGTAGTTATACGTTTCTATTGGGCTTGTATTTCTGACCCCTTTGTATTTTCAGCACACTTTTTATACTGATTTACTTAGTGTTTTCTTCCGCTTGTTCTCTAGTTGTGTGTGTTTACGTTTTATAAAGGCAATGCCTTCCCAGTTCTGAGGAATTACGCCTTTGGTGCTAGTCACCAGCCCCTGGCCTATGGAAGGCGGGCTTGGGGTAGTCACGATCCGGGCCCTGGGGAACGAGTTGTGACATCATAGTAACCTATAAAATTAATGTATCACATTAATTAGTTCATATTATATTTATTTTAATAGTTTTAAAACCATTTATTTAATATTTCTCTCAATAAAATAATTTCAACATCACCATTGTGTCATCATTAATGGTAATTATTTAATATATAGAAATTCTAAATAAATTCACATGATGTATATAATTTCATTATTTTTCTAGAGATTATTTATTTTTTAAGTGTTATCAATGTTTATCACTATATTAAAATTATTATACTTATAAGATATATGAGAGTGACATGTTGTCACCTTCTTTTGTTTTAATTATAATTACATCACATTCATAGAAACAATTCCATTAAATGAATAAATTACAACCCATAGGTGATATTGGTCGAATTTAATTAATAAAATAGGATTTTGGTAGGTTTTTGGGTAATTTTATTATATTTATCATATTGTTAGTTACCATAATTTACCCAATTTATCTTTAACGATGGTAAATAATAATTATCGTAGTTACTTTTCATAATATCCCAAAAAATAAAAGTAACATATTAACATAATCTGGAACCACTAATTCCAAATATGGAATCCATTTTTCATAATTCAAAACACATAATTGGCATAAATTAATTTAAAATTAATTTCCGTTGTCAAAACCAAAAGGCAGGTTTTTAAGAAGTAAAAACTTATCAAAATATTGTCATGTGTTTATGTCCAATTTAAATGTGAAATTACTTCCAATGAAAAAATTGGATCAAATGATAAAACATGATCTAATTAAACTTTAAAACCAATTAAAAATATAATCTAACTATATAAATAAATTAGACAAAAAGGCAGTTTTGAATTAAAATTCAATATTTTTTACTATTCATCAAAATATGAATTTCATTAGAAAATACCAAAATTTCAACCAAGTTATTTTTTGATGTCCCGCTTCCAAAGAATAAATTTAATTTTTCAAATAGAATATATGAAAGTGTTAAAAACTAGATTTAAAATTGGCGCACCATCAAAACGTGACAAAACTGCATTTTTTGAAAAATACTTCTTTTATCCGAAAAATTTAATTTGTTCTTATATTATGTTCTAGAAAATACAAAAGATAAATATTAATGTTATATAAAATTAAAAATGTGGTTAATACTATTCATAATAGATAGTTTATAAAACATTTTAATAATATATCATTTTTTAGTGAAACTCGGTATTATGTACAACACAAGCTATCGAGGAAGATCGCTCTTGTGTGTAATATAAGCCAAGTCAGTGTTTCATTTAGTGAAATATTAATTTGGTGTTTCATATAACATAATTCAAACTTAGTTTTTTATACATTGAATAAAATCTATACTCATTGTTGCGTGAAATGAATTCTATTAAATGGAGTTGAAATTGTGTGTAACCCATGCCAAGTATAGTGTTGCGTATAATGGAAGCTAATACGGTGTTGAGTATAGTGCAATCTAATATTGGGGTAGTGTAAAACAAAAGGCATAAAAGAAATTAAAAAGAATATATCTCATAAAATATTAGGGTGTTATAGTGATAAACGTGGGTCAACCCACAAACAAGTGACCTGTGGATCGATCACATATGCGTGAGGGTTTCTAATATTTTGGTTTGAATTAGATTTATCCATTTTAGAATCTTAAATCTCCCTCCACCTTGTTTTTTTAATTCTAATGTGGAGGGATGAGACTGACACAAACAAGGCATGGATCCCTCCGTCGGGGGCGTTCTTGTGTTCTTCATGACCAGATCCTTGGATCGATGATGAGAGATCTTGGAGTATGTAATAGTGATGATGATGGCATGAGGATCTCGAAGGTGCTTAAAGATTGAAGAATGGACTACCAGAGCGCGTTTGGTGGCCCACAGAAGAAACCATTGGCACTCTAGCACCAATGGCGGCAGTGGAAATGGTTGGCGATGACACGTGGCAGCAGTCACATACGGGAGGCATCAAGCAGCGATGGCACACCGCGACAACAGAGGTCCCTGTGAAATTGGCCATGGGGCGGTGGACAAGGGCCGTTGGCAATAGCCGATGGTATGGTATTCAGCAGACGTGGAATTGATCCACGTCATGCGACTGGAGGGCCACAGTCTAGCATGACCAAGGAAGGTGGGCCCCATGGTGACCAGTGAGGCAGTCATGAATCAAACCCACCATATTGATAGAGAACGGACGTGAAGACCGCTACTGCGTCTGGGAGTGGAAAGCCTGGCTGCTAACAGTGGGTCTAGCTAGAGATATTAGGCCAGACCTATGACCCATTAGGCTGAGCTAGGCCCATCCGGTCCATATCGGGCCGATTCCTGGTCAGGTTGGGTCGGTCTGGCCGGGCAAGACCAGACCCACACCCAACTGACACCTTTTCACTAAAACGAGTATTACTTCCAAACTGTGTGTTCGATTGAAGATTAGTTTACTGTGTTAGGACCCTCACAATGAGAATGTCCCTATGAAATAATCCATATGAGTTTTTGTGGAAGTTGAAATATGATTTATGGACTAAAGAGTAGATTATCGCAGAATCAAACATGCTACGAGCATACCTAAGTTGACCAATGGAGGAGTGGACCTCAGTGGCCTAGCAGAGCTCAGTGACGAGTGGAACTTAGTGTCCCAGAAGAAGAGTAGACCTTAGTGGCCTAGTAGACCTCAGTGAAAAGCAGACCTTAGTGGTCCAACAAATGAGCGGACTTTAGTGGCCCGGTAGAGGAGCAGACCTCAGTGGCCCAGTAGACCTTAGTGACGAGCATACCTCTATGGCCCAATTGATGAGCGGACCACAGTGGCGCAACAGACGAGTGGACCTCAGTGGCCCAGTGGATGAGTGAACCTTAGTGGCCCAGTAGACCTCAGTGATGAGAGGTCCTCAGTGTCCCATCAAGTACAATGACTCATCGGGGATGAGTCCCTCATCAGTACAAGATGTTCAACATTATAACTGATAGCCTTACTTTCTGTACTTTAGGTTATACCTATATGAGCTGAATCTAGTAACTCTCTCTCAACTATACTTCTTAAAGGCTAAACTACAAGTACCTATTTGGTAGTCTACTTTGTGCATATTTTACTTTATGGTATTACCTTTATGTTTTGGGGTCCTTACTGAGTACTATGTTACTCACCCTTACACGAGCTCTACCCACATGTCTTTTTTCTTGTGTAGACGACATAAGCTTCGATAGAGACCTTGGTTGTCCAGCACCAGGAAGTTCTCATCAAGATCCAATAGATAAGGAGTACTTCTATGACTTCAGGTGGCACCCCCTTCACCTACCCTTTAGGTAGAGATTACTGTAGGAAGACTTTAGGAGCTTGTACTCATGTTTTTGTTGGGCTTGTATTCTATCCCATTTACTTCAAGTTTTGTAATTTTACTCTCAGTGATTGTCTTAGTGGAATTATTGTTTAATTTTCATCATTATGGGTTTTGATGTGTGTGTGTGTTCGTGTATAGGTACACAAGAAAATTCATCCCACTTACAGGATAATGCATTCGACACTAGTCGCTAGCCCCTGGCCATCAGGAGGCGGGTTTTGGGTAGTCACGACACGGGCCCCGGGGGATGAGTCATGACATCTATGAAGTATTTTAATAAGTGGTGTTACATGAAATTATTTAAATAGTAAAGTTTAAAAAGTAGTTTGTGTAATATAGTTCATGAAATGATGAACATGAAGGATTCGTGGGAAGGGGGTTCTATATTGGAGTTGTGAAAATCATAATTTTTAGTGAAGGATTTTGAATGGTGAACACCATACCCTTCAGAATATATGTGCATATTTCTAGTGATTATTATTGGGATTGTAGAATGTGGTGGAGAATTATATTCAATATATCATGATTCAAATCAAATAACACATTCTTTAAGATATGGATGTGACCTATATGTTATTAAATTGATAAGACAAACTTCCAAAGTATCGTTCAGAGGAGGATTTGACAAAATTGATCTAATGGAAGTAGTGAATTTATCCCTAAATCAATTTATAAAGTTAGTGTACCTAGAATGGAGTGACCATGTCCAAGACATTGTATCTACTAAGCTAGTTAATATTAGTGTATTTTGATACACCAAAACTCTTTTGTGTATATTCTCCGTTGACTATCCCTTAGTTTCGAACAAAGTAAAATCATTGAGCCTTAATTTAATTTTTATAGTTTTTATTATGGTGAATGTGAAACTAGCTGTGATAAGTTTAATGATTTCATACCAATGTGAGAACAAGATCCAATGTACCAAAAAGAAAATTTTCCGACCCTGATTCACCCTCCCATCTCAAGGTATCTTGAGTTATAATAAGTGGTATTAAAAATGAGGTTATAGGCATAAAATGTATCATTTGAATATCATAAATATGGATAAGATAGTGAATTATAAAGGATTTCATACATTGATAGAAATATTTATGAATTTTTTTAGAACATGATAAGATCACATGTATAATCTCTTAGACTAGAGGTTTTCTCTCCCACTATTCATGAGAAATAGGTTAACGATGCATCAAAACTATCTATGACTAAAGTGGATAGGGAACTGCTTGATATTGATGCTTAAGTTAAAATGGGTTTATCTAGAACTCTTTCAGAATATATTTTCATGAAGTTCATGAACTATATTACTACCAAGTAAATTTGAGATAAACTAGCCAATATTTATGAAGGTGATAATAAGGTAAAGGACACAAAGCTTCATATTCTTCATAATAATTTTGGTAACATGAAGATTTTACCTAATAAAAATATTGATATATTATTTATCCAAATTATTATGGTCATTGGAACTATATTAGGATTTTATGAGGAGATAAAATGTGTTTATATTTTGAAAATGTTACTATGAGGACTTCCACCTCTATATAATCCAAAGGTGTAAGAACCTGGACAGATTTTTTTGGGTGATCTAAAAATTATTCTAGTTGCATATGAAATTTTTTTAATACATAAGAAATGTTGATCTACTAAGAAAAAGAAATTAATTTCAAATATATTGAGAAACTTGGTTTCGATAAAGGTGGTTATGACCAAAATCATTTGGTTGATAAACTTATATCCCTTTTGGATAGAAAATTCAAAAGAGGAAAGGGTAGTTTCGAAGGAAAGATACCCTTAGAGTGATTTCAATGCAGTAAATTTTGGTAACTTATGAAATACTATCTAAGAAAATTTGATAATAAAAAAATGAAGTATAAGTATTACTAAATCCTTATAGAAGATTCCCACTCAAACAAGATTTTGAAACAGGAAATTATTCAGGAATGAGGTTTCAGAGGAAGATAATTATTAGAAAAGAAAAATATGATAATGAATATTTCCTAGAGGAAGTTTAAAAATAGTTTATGTCATATTTATAAGATTCTATGATGGATATAATTGAAATGATATAATATGAAAAGGATGAATCAGATCAACCAGATGGCATAGTTGATCTCAAGGGGAAACTTGAGGGATTTCTTAAAGTGATAATATTTAGAGAAAGAAAAATGGACAGATTGGTAACTTAATGAAAGAATATTTATAATTTATGGATCAACTTAAAGATTATATTTACCTAATTTAGTAGTAATTAGTAGGTTAATTAGTTATTCTAAGGAAATTATAATATATAATGAACATTAAGCTAAATATTGAAGAACAAGATAAGGTGATTGATGGAATTAATACTTGATCCAAAGACCATAAAAGTCTGTTTAATATTTTCAAGAAGAGGCGGTTACATTGAGATTTTTTTTAATTTGAAATGAAATAAATAGATTCAAATAAGAAGTTTAACTTTAAAACAGTTCTTAGATTGAGAATTATTGGAAAGGGAATGGGTATTTGATGGAATTGGAAAAAACTAAATGAAAAAATACCCATGTTCAATGGTAAAATTTAATTCAAATACAATGAAAATTCATTGACAATATGTACTGTGATAGACCAATAAAATGGGAAGTTGAAGATTAGTGAATTTGGTATCAAAACTAAGTAACAAGAATCACAGAAAATTATATCTTTGTATAAAGGAAATATATGGTTGTAAAAAATCCTCATACTTTAATGGTTAATCAAGAATTGATGAGATATAATAAAGTTGTGGTTATGTGGATAAAAAAAATAAGATATCTCCTCTTATTAAGTGTTAATTGTATAGTTTTCTTGGCCACACCATGTCTAATTGGAAAGCGGTGATGAAATATCTAAATGGATAAGTGCCGAAAAGTTAAAACAAAAAAAAAATGAGAGTATACACTTCATTATTTAGAATAAATTATTTCAATGGATATTTTTTTCACTATTATAACTTCAAAAATAAACCTTTATATTACAATGAAATAATAAACGGCAGTTACCACCACTGAATTCAAAGTAATGCTAATGAATGAAAACCTGAATGGATTTCATTGAAGAAATAGATACTTCTTATTTGATGAAGAAATGTATGATTATACTACCTGTGTTAAATAGAAATAGGAGAACCTATATTATTCCTCAATTTAATTTGGAATATCATATAATTAAAAGAAGAAGAGATAGGAGGATAATCTAGAAGATATTTCACTTTGGGATATAAAGAATAGTAACATCTAGGTCTTTGATAATAGGTGTTCATCCAACATGACTGAGAATATTAACCTCCTAAAAAATTTTAAGGGAAGAGTTGATAGAATAGTTTGTTTTAGAAATTCAAAATTGTTGAAAATCAATTGAATTATAAAAACTAGATTAACATGTGATGTTCTAAAGAAGATAGAAATGTTCTTTGTGGGAGGTCTGTGATACGACCTCCTAAGTGCGAGTCTAATAAGTGACTTTGGACATGAGGTAAATTTTAACTAGAATGGAATGAAATAATAGTTAAGGATGGGAACTCCATTTTAAATGGTTATAGGATGAATGTGAATTTATATCTAGTGAATAGCAAATAGAATACTTGTATCCTAATAGTAAAAGAGAATAAAATTTTGTGGCATCGATGGCTTGGTAACATTAACCGACAATGTATAAAATCTTATCCAAACTCAAAGCTACAATGGATATTCCAAATATAAGGTGAGAAATTTAAATTACATGTGATGCGTGTGTCTAAAGAAAATGTCTCAAAATCTGTGTTGGTAAAAGAATAAAAGGGAATCTAATATACTTGATTTAGTTTACAATGTTACATGTGGTACAATGAATCAATAAGACACAGATAAAGAGAGGTATTTCATTACATTTGACGATTATTATAGAAAATTTTTCTGTGTTTTTTTAATGAAAATCAAAAGATAAATCATTTAGGGTATGAATATTTATCAAAAGAGAGTAAAAAATGATACTAGAGGCACAATTAGGATATTTTTATTTTGTAATAGAATCGAATACATGTCTATTGAATTCTAAAACATATAGAAACATATAATTAATAATGAGATATATTCTATAATAACTCTACAATATAATGTAGTTAATGAATAGAGAAATTGAAAATTGAATAATAAGGGAAAAACATTTCTCATTAAAATTGGAGTTGCTCACCAATATTGAAAGGAATCAGGGAAAATAATTGGGTATACTGAAAAATATGTTGTACTTAGCCCCAGGGAAGATATGACACTATATGAAATTTTTTATGGAAGGAAGTCATCATTGAAACATTTTTGAGTCTTTAGAAGTAGATGCTATATTCAAAATAAGTAAAGAAATCAAGTAAAGTAAGGTGATGTGGTAGATGAAGGAGTGTTCCTAAGATACTTAACAAATATTAAGGGCTACAAATACTTTATAAAATTGAAAAGTGAATAATAAGGTAAAAACATTTCTCATTTAAAGTAGAGTCTCTCACCACTATTGAAAGGAATCAGTGAAAATCATAGGGTATACTCAAAAATAGGTTGTACTTATCCAAGGGGAAGATTTGACAATATATGAAATTTGTCATAGAAGAAATTCATCATTGACAGATTTTTGAGTCTTTAGAATTTGATGCTACATTCAAAATAATTAAGGAAATCATGTAAAGTATGGTGATGTGGTAGATGAAGGAGTGTTTCAAGGATAATAACAAAGAGTAAGGCCTAAAAATACTTTAAAAAAATGATTAATAAAATTTAAATGAGTTAATGAATAGAAAAATTGACAAGTGAATAATAAGGGAAAAATATTTCTCATTAATAGAGAAGTCTCTCACTACTGTTGAATGGAATCAGTGAAAATCATAGGGTATACTCGAAATTGGTTGTACTTAGCCCGGGGAAAGATATGACACTATATGAAATGTGGTATGGAAGGAAGTCATCATTGAAACTTTTTTGATTTTTTATAAGTAGATTCTACATTCAAAATAAGTAAAGAAATAAGGTAAAGTATACTTATGTGGAAGATAATGGAGTGTTTCTAGGATACATAACAAAGAGTAAGGCCTACAAAGGCAGAATAAAATTACAGGGAGCTAATTAATTGAGAAATTGACAAGTGAATAATAAAGGAAAATAATTTCTCATTAAAAGTGGAGTCTCTCACCACTATTGGAAGGAATCTGTGAAAATCATAGGGTATACTCAAAAATATGCTGTACTTAGCCCATGGGAAGATATGATAGTATATGAAATATTAAACGGAAGGAAGTCACCATTGAAACATTTTTGAGTCTTTATAAGTAGATGTTACATTCAAAATAAGTAAGAAAATTTGGTAAAGTATGGTGATTTGGTAGATAAAGGGGTGTTTCTAGGATTCATAACAAAGAGTAAGTTCTATAAATACTTTAAAAAAAGGCAGATTAAAATTATAGGCAGTAATGATTTCAAATTCATTTGAGGGAATGTTGTAAAGAATTATATAAGTTCAAACTTTATATAATTATTTTCTGAAGATAATTTAGTTGATATAAGTCTCATGGTTATAAGAAGTTCGCCAAATGATGAATATTCTAAGGCTAAATTAGAAGAGAATATGATTACTGAAGAAAGTCACATAGACTATAAAGGATAAATAGAAGAGTAAAAATTGATTTATATAACATTATCATATATAGAAATTATCCTATATAGACATTAAGTATGAGGAACACCAATCATGATTCTATATTATTAATGTCATAACTAACAAAATTTGAATAAAAAAGGATGAATCATGGGTTATAACCATGAATGAATAAATAGATAAAATCAATAAAAAACAAAATTATGAACTTGTAAAAAGTTCTTAACACCACAATGTGATTTTAAGAATATTTATCTTAAAGAATAAATTCTATGAAGATGTAAATGTGAAATAAAATAAAGAATGTTTGGTGTGTAAAGGATATGAAAAAATTAAAGGTGTTTATGCTGAAAGAACATTTTCGTAAATGGAGTAAGTTTATTCAATATAGATATTCTTTGTGGTGGAGATTAAAATTGGCTTCTAGTTTTATCAAATGGATGTTAAAATAGAATTCTAAAGTGGTTTCCTTCATGAAGTGGTCTATATTAAGTATTCAGTGGGATTCCTAATTAGAAATAATGAAACCAAAATGTAAATGTTAAAGATGGTCTTATATGGTCTAAAGCAGGCACTATGATCATGGTATGCTCAACTCTATTCATACTTAAAAAAGATTGAATTCAAAATTGGTGGTTTCGATCACAATATTAATGTGATAATATCCATGGAAGAAAATTTCATGGTGTTGGTTTATGAGGATGAAATAATATTTTCCAGAAATAGGTAGAAATATTGAAGAAAATTTCTGTTCAGATTAGTTAAAATTTCAAAATGTTTATGATTGGTTAAATTGATTACCTTCTAGGGATATAAGTGTTTTATTATTGAGATAAACTTTTATCTCTCTAGATAAGTATGCTGGGGAGATGTTGAAGAAATTTCATATTTGTGATTCTAAACCAAGTTCAACTATGACTATGGTTGAATCCAAGATTGGGAAGCACATAGATGATAAGTCCATGGATTATACCTTGTAAATGATGATAATTTAAAGCTTCCTTTTTTTGAATAGAACATAGGTAGACTTTTTTATTGAAACATGTTTAGTGGCCCATTTCCAGAGTAATCTAAAGTAATAACATCTCAGAAAGGTTAATAATATCATAAGGTACATACAAGGAAATCTCAATTTTGGGTTATATTTTTATACAAGAAAGTATTATAATTTATTTACATTTTCTATTGAGTACTAGGGTAGTGATATGGTGTAAACAATTTCCACAAGTGGTGATATATTATTCATTGAAAACAAATAAATATGTTGGTTGAGAAAAAAAAGAAGGAAAGTACTTCATTGAGCATGAAAGAGTTAGGATACATTATAGTAACCAAAGAATTCACTCAAATTATATGGATTAATAAATAGTTAGAAGATATTGGTGAATAATTTAAACAATATATGGAAATATTTTTTGATAACAAGAGTGTGATTGATCCATGAAAAATCCAATACAGCATTCCCATGAAAAACATACAGAGATCATGTACCACTTTATTAGAGAAAAATTGGTGCAAGTAATGATAAAAGTGAATCATGTTGGAACTAACTAGTATATGGAACATATCATGACTAAGTTTTCATCCACTATGATGTTTTATAAACATACATTGAATATTTTTGTTCATCCACCTACCTTGGTTTGAGGAGGTTTGGATTTTTCCCCATCTCTCAATTTGTATCTAATGCTTCATATGGAATGTTTCATGATTGGTGAGTTCTTTCTTATTAGGTTTTTTATTAAAGGGGGAGAATTAATGTATTGGGGTAATTCAACGATGATAGAATGGAGACCAACTATGTATCCTATCAAGTGGTATAAGTGATTAATGATTAGTGGTTTCATTGATGTTATTTTCTTCATATGGGGGAGAACATGGTATGTAAGTTAATGGAGATACAATTAATAGGGAACAGAGGAATGATATTTGATCAATTTTGAAGATAGGGGGAAATCTAGAATGAGGAACGACATGAGGCATGTAGTGATATCTTGAACTCTTGTTTTCTACACCGTGTTATGCTCAGGTAGACTAAGAGTGACATATGCGATATTATATTGTAATTTAGATGAATTAAATTTTATTTTTAATTGAATTTTACATTGTATTTACAATAAACCCAATGGGGTAGAATTATTTAACCAAGGTTTTCCTAGTTATAGATTGATGTTTGTTTGTTTTCAATAAAATTTTGAGTTGATCGAGGAGTTTGAAGATGGAGAAAAATGTTTTAAGTGATTGAAATTTTTTTATTCTCACACAAAAAATTAATAAAAAAAATATTTTATTATATATTATATTATATATTTATTTATGTATTTAGGTAAAAGGGAAAAGTTTAGCACATGTTTGTAGGTATCAATGAAATTGTGGTAACTATTCATCATAAAATAAGGATTTTCATATAACACTTACATGGTCGCATATCAAGTATAAGTAGGGAGTTCAAAAAGAGGATTCATGGATATAAACAATTAATTTGAAGCAATTCTTTTGTGAAGTAGATATAGTAGTTTTTTATGAATCGTGAAGTAGGGAAGTTAGTGATATTATGCGAGTTTTTAGGGAATGATTTTTTTGGGAAATTTAAAAATCCCATGAAGGACCTATGAGAATTATGTAACTTGGATAATATAAAAAACCCATTGTATTTTTTTCATAAAGGGATTATTTATGAAAAGTGAAGGAGTATTTTATCATTCATGGTGGTGGGAAAATGGTCCAATGAAGACCACATATGAAAATTTCAGAGGCACAAAGGCGAATTGAGAAAGGAACTTTTATAATTCAGCGATTAGTGAGTTTTATAGGGATATTTTCCTATAAATAACTATTTGATAGCTTAATTTTGGATCAATTTAAAACTAAATAAAATATTTGGGATTAATCAGAAGATTATGGAATGAATATTTTTTAGTGAAGAGGCAATTAATAAATATTAGTTCACAAAGAAACTTTTTGTAGGGCAGTTTCACAAAGTAGTTTCTATAGAGGTGTTTCACAAAGAAATTTTTGCTTGGGGTTTTTTGTGAAGAAGTTCACAAAGTGGAGTTTTGTGAATATATTTTTGAATTATATCTATGTGAAGAAGGTTCACAAAGTAGTTCATATAGAATAGTTCATAATGAATTCACCATGATATAGTTCCATGAAGGGGGTTCTGTGTAAGAGTTACATGAAGTACTATTTTGAGAAAAATATTCTAAACGTTGACCATCACACTGTATGGAATGCACATGTTTATTTTTGGGGACTATTAGTATTATAATGTAATTTAGTGGATAATTATAATTAGGTTATCACTATTCAAGTCAAATAAATAATTCTAAGAGATATATAACCAATATATAGGTTGAAAAACAGAGAATACATTCATCTGAAGCAGTATATAGAGAAGGAGTCGATGGAAGTGATCATAGAGAAGAATTGCACTTATCCTTGTATAAATTTGTAAAGGAAATTATATTTAAATTTATTCACCATGAAAGAAGTATTTTATCTAATAAAATATTAAATAATATAAGACTCAGGTACACTGAAACTCTTCCTTATGTATGTTCCTTAGACTAACCCTCAGTGGAGAACCAAGTAAAATCATTGTGCCTTGCTTTAATTTATGTATTTATTATTTTGGATAATGTGATTATAATTGTGAAATGTTTAATAATTTCCTACAAATGTGGGAACAATATTAAATGTAACAAAAAAAATTCACACCTTGACTCACCCCTCCACACTCAGGGTATCTTGGCTTAAACAATATACATTTTTAGAAGGTTCAACCTATGAAAATATTATCCATGAAAATGTGAATAGATCATAATAATAAATTGATGTGAAAATAATAAAATATGATTAACCATTACAGACTCATGTATTTAAAAATCACTAGAACTATGTGATACTTAGTAAAATCACGCTAAAAAATGGAACGTGTGTGTGAGGATACAATTTAGAAAAAAAAATCAATAAAGGTACCTACAATCCAACTCCCACAAAATCTTTTATTACTATACCCATTGTATTATATATTTTCATTAACCCAATTTCTTAGAATATTATATATATATATATAACCAATTAAAACTATAAACATAGCCATATACATAAATAGGGATGGGGAATACACACACAATTTGGCTATCCATTATACTTCACACTGCTTGAATGTTGGATCACACTCAACAAAACCATTCTTAAGTGATTGTTGTGGAGTGAAAAATTATTTAATGTATTTAAATATCAAAAAATAAAATAATTATATATAGTAAAGAATTTTACAAGTCCTCTATAATGTCATTTTTTGGTTCTCGAGGTATTGGGAGTGGGTTTAAAGAAGAACAATGGAAACTACTTTTGGACCAGGTTTTTTCAACACACAAAATAGTCAATATTAGTGGTTCTAAAGCACAAATAATTAGAGTGATAATAAATATTGATGATACTTTTTGGTGATAAAAAATTCTTATAACTTTATTAGTGCAAAATTTATTACTGATAAAGGATGTCTTTTAATGATTCTACCTTTGGCATTGATAAAAGAGGATTTTATTAGCACTATACATTGCACTGATAAAGGCAGTATTTATTAGTTGTTACTAAAAATATCTATATAAATAACACTATATAGTAGCTGATAAAAATATAAAAATTGATTTAAATTTTTGTAATTTAGTAATTCTATATAATAGATAATATATTTATTTTCACTATTTCAATACAAATTTCACATTAAATAATTTTAGTACAATAGAATTAAATTGATATAAATTCACATGAGAAATAATAATAATTAAATCCAATAGAAAAAACAACTCTCACGGGAGGCCTTATCTAATGACCAACCAAACCTCATACAAAATAAGCATAGGCCTATATTAAAGAAAATTCTTATTTTAGTAAGATTACATAAAAAATAAAAACAAATTTAAACTATAATATTATATAAATTATGATCAATTTTACTAGGAATTATATGATTTTACTTCCCAAAAGTCAAAAATGAATCATACATCATTATTTTATAGTATCTTGATAATTAAAGTGTGTTTTATTAGTTTTAACTATGTTATGATTGTTTTTAAATAAAAATGACACTTTTAAATTGAAAGCACACAATTTCAGTTATATCGATCACACCATGTATTAGATTGATGTGTAGTTAATTCCTAAAATTCATAAATTCATAAATAATTATCCTTAAGTATCATGATATTCCTAGAACATTTTATAGGTTTTGATTTAATTATAGACATTTTGAACTAAAATATCTATTTTAAATTTAAAACACACACTTTCAATCATACAATACACATGGTGTATTGGATTGATGTGTGGTTAATTCCTAAAAGTAAAAAATGAATCATGGATAATTTTACTAAAGTATCATAAAAATACAAGAATTGTTTCTTGATTTTGACTATGTAATACATATTTTGAGATTTTTTTTAAATTGAAAATATGTAATTTTAATCATACGGGTAACACCACTTATAAAAATAATGAATGGTTAATTAATAGACATGAGAACTAAATTATTTTTAGTTTTTCGAAATTATCATGAAAATACATGTGTGTTTTATCAGTTCTGAGTACATAACATGTGATTTAAACTAAAATTTCATTTTTAAAGTGAAAAATGTACTTTAAGTCAAACTAGACACGCCGTGTGTCAGATTGAACTGAGGTTAATAAATATCTATAAAAAAAACATAGATCATTTTAATAAAGTATCATGAAAATCCAATCATGTTTTCTTAATCTTGAGTTTGTGACATGTGTTTTTAACAAAAATATAACTTTTAATTTAAAAAACACACTTTCAATCATACCATCCACACCATGTATCAGATTGGTATACAATTAATAACTACACATAAAAAATTAATTATCAATTTTTTTCCTAAATTATTAAAACAAATTGAGAGTTTTTATTTTATTTTACTATATATCTCATGTTTTGAATTAAAATATCAATTTTTAACTAAAAAACACACTTTCAGTCATATCGGCCACATTGTGTTTCAAATTGATGTGAGACTAATTTATACATGTCATTAATTATTCCATGATTTTTTCGTTAATGTATATTTATAATATAATCATTATTTTTATTTTTGAACATGTTATTCATGTTCTGAATTGAAAAATAACTTATTAATATAAAACTTTCACTTTTATTCATATCATTCATACCATGTGTCAGATTGACATGTGGTTAAAAATGAGAAATAAATTATTTTCCTAAAGTATCATAATAATTAGAATGTTTTTTCTTAGTTTTGAGTATGTTATTCACATTTGGAAATGAAATTTCACGTTTTAGATGTAAAGAGAAACTTTAAAATTATAAGAACGATATTATATCAATAATTTTATAAATAAGAGAGTCTAAAAAATCTATGCTTATATGAGATTATCAATGACTACCAAAATGTTTTTATGAAATTCAACCACCACACTAATAAACATGATTTTTTATATGTTAATATATATATTTTTCATATTAATTATCATTTATGATGATAATTATTTTGAAAAAAATGATATGTTCATACATAAATGAACTCAAATTTCATGATGCAGTGTGTGAAGTTGATAAAAACTACCAGATAGTTATTTAAAAGATTATACCTATATTATTAGTTTACCCTTTTTGTTCAACACTATTATTTTAATGTTTTAATTAATTCACTAATCTAGTTCATTTTATAGTATTTTAATTACATAGAATTGTAATAAATTACCCCGATAATGATAGTCATTGATAAAAAAACTAATTAAATAAAAATTAAATAAACTACCTCTTCATCATGTCATGATTTTTTTATAAATGTTTTAATAATCTACATCTTCATGATTTATATAAACATGATGATACCATATAAGTTTCCCACCCATTCCTAATCAAATCTACTTCCACTTTTGAATATGTGTAATATCTAAAGTCATAGAAGTACAAGAAAAATATAGATAAATAAATGTTTGAAATATATTTTTAATTAAATTGTAATTTCCTTTGGAATTACCACTTTTAGGTTTATAGTTTTTGGATAAAGTGTGATATATTTAAAAAATTTAAGAAAACAATTACCATAAGTGATGTTATTTCTTTGTTTTAAACACTGTATAAACATTGATATATGTAAATAATTTTTTTATATATTTTTTGATAGGGAAATATTATTATATATACCCTAATACTCATATAGTTTTTGATATCTATAGGTTTCTTGTGTACATTCACTATCCTCATAACATGATCTCGATGATAAGTAAACACCTCCCCATCAAAAAATTGAATTAAAATTTAATAGAAAACATATAATTTGATGTTTATTTATAAAATGATGAATGTAGTGTTTTAAAAATTCATAAGGAACATCATGTTTGGTTTATTGGTTGGATATATAATCATTTTGCACAAAAATTTATATTTAAAGTATCTAAATTAATCAAATAGTGTATCAAGTGAGCCCTAAAAATTAAAAATGAATAAGTGAAAAAATGAAAATATTTTTAATACAATTAGATTATATATATTTATAAAAATATGTGTGAAATTTTTTTGATGGTGTGATGAGATTAATGTGATGTGAATTTTTATTACCTTGTAAAGATATTACTGAGATGTTTCATAACCAAAATTATTTTACTTATTGTGTGGTAGAAATAGTTCATAAAAATAAGAAGTGATTTTATGGATTGATTACTTGTGTTAAATAGTTTTTTGTAAGTGGTTTGAAAGTAATGAGGTAGTTGTGTTGTTAGAGGTATATATTATGATGATTTGGAAGGGTGATGATGTCTTTTCATGAAAGTTGAGTTGGTTCGGTGGATAAATTGTATGGGTGTGAATGTAATTCTTATGTTATATTTTTTACTTTCATATCATTGATGTATGATTTAGTTGCTTTAATAAACCTTATTGATTTTGATTTTTGAGATGAAGAAATTACAAGAGAACATCATTGGAATATTGGTCATGATAAGTAGAAGGAAGTGTCCTGGGATAAAGTGATAGTGAATTTTCAATGGAATTGTGTGTCAAATTTTCATGGTCGTTCATTGAGACAAAAATATAAAAAATGGATAGAGTATATTGAAATTTATTTTGAATTGGTGAAATCTTAAAATTGATTCTGATTCTCATTGGTAGTTGGTATTCTTCAAGATGTGGTGGAAGATGAATCATGAATTCTTATATGAGATGTATTGGGATGTTTTTCATAAATTATTCAAGAAGGAATTTATTTTTCAAGTTCCATATGTTGAATTTATATAATATTTTTAATGGATACAACAAGGTAGTTATAGTTTGTATAATATTTAAACTCTATTTTATTGATTTATTAGTTAATATACGAGTCTTCCTGCTGATTAAGGTGTATATGAAAGATATATTACAACTACTTTAAAACTATAGATTCAATGAAGTGTAGTTTTTATATGATTGAGGAAATGGATAAAGGTGATAAATTTTATAGAGGAAATAAAATAAGACTTATCTAGATAATGGATATTTGATAGTAATTATATTCATTGAAATAGAAGTGGTGAGGTGAATTATATCGATCACATTTATTATGGTTTATGAAGAATAAGGGTATGGTGGCCCTTTGGTGAGGGAATACAGTTATGATATTTAATTGTGGCTCACTTAAGAAGTCATGTGACATGGAAGTTGATTTTGTTCTTATATACTATGGTGGGATAGAAAAATTAGGAATCTACCCTAAATTGGGGATACCCTTTACCATAGATAGAAATTTTTTAGAGACCCAGTTTTTTCTTTTTATGTATTTAAAATATTTTTAGGAATATTTTCAGAGCTAGGCATTGAGACAACATGAAATCATGAGGCCCGGTGTTCTAGAAATAAATTATACAAATATTATTAATTATATTTAATAATATTCATGTGAAGGAAGTGGAATAAAACTTAAATGGTTATTGAGATTAAAATTCTAAGGCCACAGTTGAGTCTGAAACATGGTGTTTACCCTAGGCCGGGCATAACCTTTTATTGCGTGGGACTTTTATGAGAAAAGTCACCTAGGGGAAAAATTTTAAATAAAATAATTAAACTTAATTATTTTACCCCTTATGCCAAATAAAATAACTTTTAAGTGGGGAATCATATCAAAAATCTAATAACACTGTTGAGTTTAGAATGTGGTGTTTTGAATTGTCATGAAACAAAATAAGAGGGCACAGAGGTTTCAGATTCCACACTGAGTGAGGATCCTATAAATAAAAGTTTAGGGAATTAGAATTTGGGTTATCCATAATTCTATATCTCTATAAAAATCCTTTATCCCTATCTCTATAATGTTCTTCATCTATTCTTTATTTAATCAAGGTGATTTCTTCGATTGAACCTCAGTGGATCGAAGCGGGAGCTCAGTGGACCCATCG
Source organism: Viscum album (assembly GCA_963277665.1). Classification (NCBI taxonomy): domain Eukaryota; kingdom Viridiplantae; phylum Streptophyta; class Magnoliopsida; order Santalales; family Viscaceae; genus Viscum; species Viscum album. The sequence goes on from OY728146.1 coordinate 1,793,542,063, forward strand.
TCAAATAAGAGCGATCGATTGAGGGAATATTTCTTATAATTTTGATTTTTGATTCATGTTTTATATTGAAAATCCTTTATTTCCTACTGGTATCATCATTTTGATTATTTTTGTTGATGTCTGCAATAACACGACCATGAATCCTTTCTGAAAATCACTTTTATTCTCTATGCTCTTCGTCATTCTTCATGGTGTTCGTCGTAAATTTTCTTTGATGTGTCAAAACACCTATATATCATCGAGTAGAGGCTGTTACTGTGAAGATCACATCCTGAAAATTCCAAAACCAGTCTTAAATTAATTTTCAGGTGATCAGTGTGGCCGCGGTGGTCTGTATAAGAGACCATCAGAGCAAGGATGACCAATGACTGTGCGCGGTGGTCGTAGAGGGCGACATGGTGGTTCAATATTTGTAGGAGCCAAGGAATATGAAGAATGAGCCAGATGGAGTGATGAGGTGGCGAGTTAGGGAGCAAGGCTAGAGAATCTATTCTGGGGTGGTAGGATGGGGCTCTGGCACCAGGATGGCAGTATGATGGGAGGAGCACAGAGCGGGGTCTTAGCGGACGACCCTAGGCGGCAGTGACCCACATGACATAGGTCCCTTGTTTGAATAAGGGACACACGAGGTACCACAGATGGGGGACACAATGGCAGTGTGCTAGTGAGATGAGGCTAGGATGGGCCGTGTGGCTGGGCTGTAGGCTGGGCCATGTGGAGCAGTCCATCTAGAATGGGCCAGACTGGTTCGTTTCGGGCTGTATAGCTTAAATAGTCGTATATCATAAAATTCATGTCTTTTTGATGCACTGTCAGCGTCCATGAGTCCCTATCTTTGATACTAGTTTCTTTAGAACAATTAGGGATTTTAAATTCTTGGTATCAAGGTTATGGTTCATAGAACACCTAAATTTAATAATAATAATTTAATTATTATTCAGGGTTTTTGTATTGGACCTATTTTCTTAACGAGATGTTTGTTTGATGCAATGTCAGTGGTAGCAGGACCCTAGTCTTTATGAGAAATTTTCAAGACTACATTCAAGTTTTTTAAACCAAAGCTTTTCTTTGGGCCCCATGTGGTCCAGTTCGCACATGTTGCAGTGAATTGTATCTTTTTCCCCAGGATTCTGTTCTTGATGAATGATTAGTCGATCCCACATGTTTTTCTTTGAGGATCAAAATTTAATGATCCATATAATTAATTTCAAGATCAGGGAATGAGACCCATGTTAAAATTTTCAAGCATAATGTTGTGACTTGCAACCTTTCCATCTGATGTCCATTTGGGCCTAATAAATAGTCAATCTAGTGTGTTTTTCCAAAAGTATCTCAACTGTGTGATTCATCTTGATGTGTAGATATTATTAAATAATCTCATAAATTTTATAAACATGAAGGGAATATCAGTGGAAGATCCTTCTATAGTGGTTTAAGATAACCCATGGATTAGGATAGCTTCAACTCTAGTGAGAGGGGATAATAATTATGAAGATATGCAGTCAAATGATCCGAGTCCTCTTGAGGAGGAGTGTCAGCAAAGTTATGTTTATAACCCTTCAAATTAACATCGATCATTGTGCACTAGATATCATTTTTACTAGATGTGCCATGTACTCTTGGAGTACATAGGAATTCCTAGGGGTACTTATTCACAAATTAGTACCCAAGAATGGTTAGGTACACTGTTAGGCGATGAGGTGGGGTCACACATTGTGTGGGCCCCACTATAACCATGTACAACTCTACAAATTCTTCTATCCCTCATATATCTTTCTTTTTGACTCATATTTTGGCATGTGAGTATCCCATCCTTAGTGTTTTTTCATCGTGGAACACGATGGTGCTCTCTATAGTGGTTTTTGAGATACGTTGTGAGATGTTCTGGGTGTGAAACCAATCTGGGGCGGCATCCAATGACTAAAATGATTTTTTTTTGAGATTTAACATCCATAAGGGATGACCATAGTTCCTCATTGATTTTTTGAGAGGTACCATCCAACAAGGATGACTACTGTTCCTTAGTTCTTTCCAAAAGGTACCATCCTGCACGGATGGCCAGTGTTCCTTGATGTTTTTCGAGTAGTACCACCTAGTAGGGATGACCTAAGTTCCTTGATGATTTTCTGAGAGGTACCATCTAACTGGGATGTATAGAGAAGTTCTATGTTTACCTCCAACTGGGATGGGAAGTGGTCCCCAATGAAAGTTTTGGGTGTACCTATAACTGGGATGGGAAGTTGTCCTCAATGGAAGTTTTGAGCTTCCCTATAGAAGGGATGGGAAATGGGTAATGTAAATGACTACTTTTGGGAAATACCCTCCAGATGGGCTAGGAAGTGGGTCCTCATTGACTTCTAGGTGATAACCCCCTTGACGTACTAGGGCATGGACACTCGATGATGAGTGGAACCCTCCATCCAGGCTGGGCATGGGTCCTTGACCTTGTGACACAATCTCTTGACTATGTTACATAGTGATGAGACATGGTTTGATGTGACTTTAGACTCTCAATGAAGAGTTATGATTTTACCACCAATACACATCCTTGTGATGCGACCTAAAATCATGAGGGCAAGATAGTGTCGCCCAAAGGGTATAGTATCAAAGTGCAGTGATTGATCCCCTTTGACTTGTAGTTCAGAGAAGATGTGTGTGATGCTGGGCATCGATGGTGGTTACTTATTGTACTATTGGATACTCTTTTTATGGGTTGAGGTCTGAGATGGATATCTACTTACCCTCTAATCTAGGTTTCTTTTTTGAGTATATATATTCTATTTCCAGTTCCCACTCCTTAGGTTTTGGTTACTCTCATTCCAGGATAAGTGAAGATGCGTATGGTATGCCATGTTCATTTTCTTGTGTATCTTCTCATAGTTGTATGAATCTACTGCACTAATATATATATCGAATACTCAATGAGAATTTCATGTTCTCATTATTTCTAGATCCTTTTGTTAGGACAAGCTTACTTTACTCTCTTATTGAGTATAGCTTCACTCCTTTTACTGTACCATGTTCTATTTTCTTCTCCCCCATTCAGTACATCTTTTTATACTCCATTGAGCCTTCGAGGCATCCTACTGAGTATTTTTATACTCACCCATGATTGGGATCTTCCCGCACTTAGTGTTCCCTTGTAGATAACAAACAAGTTGATCATGACATCAGAGGTGCTTAGGAATTCAGGGTGCTTGGACCACTGTGATGGTTGTATCTTGAGATCCAGGAGCGAGAACCTCTCAATTATTTTAAAAATCTACTTGTTGTTAGGTTGTGGAAATTTCTTGTTGGGCATGTATTTTTCCCCTTTACATTTCAGTTTACTTTACAACACCAGTACTTGTACTGTTTAAAGGTCAATGATTATATTTTTACTTTACTTATATAGTAGTGATGTATCTTGTTTTGTTTTCCATATGTACTTTTAAATTGATTTGGTTATGTTCATGTATACAGGTTCTTAGTCAAAGGCCTCCTTATGTTTTTTGTGACTTTGGTGCTTGTCACCACCCCTGGCCTATGGAGGTAGGCTTGGGGTAGTGGTGGCTCAAGCCCCAATATGAGTCAAGTCATGACAAAGTGGTATCGGTAATAGTTCAACCCTTGGGACATTGTTTGGATGTTTCCCAAAAAATATATTGGTTGGGTTTATGGAAATAGTGTTGAAGTGTCTCAAGAGAGGCTCTTAGGTTAGGATGTCAAGTGATGGCATAGGTGGCCAACGTATCCATTCACCAGAACCCTAATTACCCACTTATCAACTCGGCATCTTGAGACACTTATTGTAGGAAAAAATGGTACATACATCATACTGGATTGAGTGTTTGACTATACTTATTGAGTCATATCCCCTTTATAGTTGATATATATATTTATATACTCTCATCTAACTGAAGTACTCTTTTATAACAATCCAGATGTCACCGCGATGACATCTAGTTCTGAAACCAGCTTCGGTTCATGATGATGATCCTATGAGTGATGGGGCCTTAGTTCAGGGCCCATCAGGTGGTCCCCTACCTCTAGGTGGGTAGGTAGTAGAACATCCTCTTATTGTGTAGAAAATAGCCCCAGTAGAGTAGGCTGAGGATGTGCACATGTTAGGAATTCTTCGTCAGTTCCAACGGTAGAGACCACTGGGGTTCTATGGAGAACCAAAAACTTTGGCAGTAGTGGGTCTATTAGATTTGGTGGTCCACCTCTTCAATCTTTCACAGAAACCTACATATCATATGGAGTATTTGGTAGCCATACTTTTCCATGGAGTAGCTGGGATTTGATGGTGATTGGTTACTTATGTACAAGATTAGTCAACGATCTAATGGGATGACCCAAAACAACTATTTCATGAGGAGTACTACCCATCCTTCTTGATATTTTTTTGACTTTAAGAGATCCTTTAGTTTTAGTAGGGTGGGATGATGATGACTAAGTATGTGACTAGGTTCACAGACCTTGCATGATACTATATGGACATGATCCTTGATGGATACTCTAGAGAACAGAAGTTTGAGAAAGGACTCCATATAGAGATTCCTGCTATCTTAGTACCCTTTAACATCCCCACCTATGACATGGTGTTGGAGTAGGCGCTAGTGATAGATAAATTTCTATTAGAGGGACACCATACAACTAGTTGTGGCTATGATCACAACAAAGCTAAGACGTCTTCCAAAGCTAATAGACACCATGTGATAAGATCTTGATGCAAGAGGCCTACCCATAATTGGTCTCAGGCACTATTCATACGGGGATGAGGTAGCGTAGGGAAAAAGGATAGCCTAGGGAGGGACAATGTTATGCTTGTGACAAGTGAGGTCACATGTCATGATACTGCCCAACTAGATGTGATGAGAACACCAGGAAAGAAGTAGGTGGACCACCATAAAAGAGACAGTTCTGTGATCAGAGTGGTCCCCAAGGAGGTGGTGTTGGAAGAGGACTAGAAGTATCTATATATGGGGGATGGTTTTTTGAGGTCTTTCCACCACTACCAGGAAGCCCATGTCAGGCCCAAGAATCTGGAAACTGGGACTGCAGACAACCATATGCTCTAGATTTATATGATCATGCATAGCATGAGATGATAAGAGGTTGGCCCTGTGTAATTTCTACTTTTGTCAGTATAACTTTTTAGACACTATGTGAATTACTCTTTTCTCCTAGATCTTAGATTTAGGTTTAACTGGGGTGATATTGGGCATCTGTGAAACCATGTTTCTATATTTTTTGAGGTATATTTTAATGCATGAGGAAGAAGAGTCCTTCCCCCACTAAAACATGTTTTTGTGATGTGGAAAAAATTGTGAGGTCGAGTCAGTGCCACCCAAAGCGGATAGTATCGAGGTGTGGTGGAAGAATCCATCTGACTTGTACATTCATGGAAGGGTTGTGTATAAGAGTTTTAGAGTAGGTCTTGGAATTTCCAGTTGAGTTTTTCTAATTAACCTCTTTCTTGGAATTTCACTAGTGGGTATGGCTGAGTGCTTGTTTTAGATATTACTCTCATTCTAAGGGAGGTGAAGACTCGTGGGGTATTCCACGTGATTTTTCTATCTAGCCTCTTGTGGTTGGATGAGTTTACTCACCATCCCTGTTTGTTATTACCTTGCATAATAAACTTCATGTCATGATACTATAGTTATAAAGAATAGGTAGAGGTGATGGAGACCCCATGAAGAAAACTACACAACTCACTACCTGGTGGTGGAAATGGTAGTCTTCACCCAGAAAATATGGAGACACTATATTTTGGGAAAGTGATTTGTGGTTCAGTCAGACCACCAGAGTTCTAGGTACGTCTCCACCCAGATACACTTGAACTTAAGACAACGACGCTAGTTGTAAATTTCTAAAAGACTATGACTTTGAGATAGTATATAATTCATAAAAGGTAAATGTTGTAGCATATTCCCTTAGCTGGAAGTGTTAGTATCACTTACTATGGGAATTTTTAGGGTAGTTAACTTCCCTGCAGTTGAGTTTGGTGTAGCAGGTGGGTACAATTTTCTTTAGTCAATGGTGTTTACTCCTTTGCTTCTTGAGCATATAAGAGAGTCTCATTTGTGATACATCGATTGTGAAACCTTGTATGATTAGATATCTTTAGGTGTTTCACCAGATGGATATTATGATGGAGGGAATCATGAGATCCTATTCTAGGGATAAACGGTGATTCCTTCCATGATGTGGGATGTAGAGGTTCAGTCTGGGAGGCAAACTATCCTTGAGTTTAGTTGGGCCATTCAGGATTGTTGAAAGAGATGGAGAGGTTTCTTACTACCTTGCCCACCCCCAATAGCTATAGTGTGCACACAATGTCTCCCATGTGTCATAGCTATGGAGATACGTGCAATTTCCTATGCATGTCATAGAGAAGAGTAGACCATATGAGGAAGGAACATCTCTTTGGTTCGTGTGCTATGGCCGCATGGAAACATGCAGGTTTTTCTGGGAGAGGGGGAACCAGATGTGAAATCATTATACCAAGTTGTTTTCCTAGTTTTTCTTTTTATAGATGAAAAAATTGAAGGAGGGAATTATATAGAGACTTTGTTTTTTCCATGAAAGACTTTAAAATATTTATAGAAATATTTCCCAAGCTAGGAACTATGCCGGTGTGCAATTCCGAGGCCCGATGTGCTTGAAATAAATTATACAAAAATATTAAGTATATTTTATAATATTCACATGAAGGAAGAGGAATAAATCTCAAATAGTAACTTAGATTAGAAATCTGAGTCCACAATTGAGTCCAGAATGTGGTGTTTACCCGAGGTGGGGCATAACCTTTATCGGTGCATGACTTATGTGAAAAAAGTCACCTAGGGGAAAAATCATAAATAAACTAATTAAACTTAATTATTTTACCCCTGACGCTGAATCAAATAACATTCAAATAGGGTCTCATATTAGAAATCTGAGATCTTTTTTGAGTTCGGAATGGGGTGTTTTGACTAGGCACAACATAAATTGAGAGAGCGTAGAGGTTTCAGATCCCACACTGAGTGAGTGTCCTATAAATAGAAGTTTAGGGAAATAGAATTAGTATTATCTATAATTATATTTCTCTCTCTACAAATCCTCTCCCCTATATATCTACTATTATTCCTCTATTATTTATTGAATCAAGAAAATTTCTTTGATGGAACCTCGACAGATCGAAGTGGGAGTGCAGTGGACACATCGTCTACGATTAGAAATTGACCGAGATATGATTTCTAATAATTTAAGTTCAGATTCAAGTTTTAAATTGAAAATACTTTTTTTTTCTATTTTCATCATCATTTTGATTATCTTCATTGATGGATGCACTAACATGACTATCAATACTTGCTATAAATATTTTTTATTCTTCATGTTCTTCATCATTCTTCATGGCATTCATCGTAAATTTTCTTTAATGCGTCAAAACACAAATAGATCGTCACGTAGAGGACGACACTATGAATATTTCATCCTGAGGACTCCAAAAACAATATATGATTAATTTTTGGTCAATTAGTGTGGCCGTGGTGGTTTGCAGAAACAACCACCAGAGTAAGGCCGACCAACGACGAGACAAGGCAGCCACGAAGGGAAACATGCATAGCAACTGCACAGTGTGAAGGTGAACCAGGTGGAGGAATCAAGGATGGTGGGGGCCCAATGAGTTGAAGTTGAGAGGTTTTGAGTGAGGAAAGAGTGGACGTTCAGGGGTGGAAGTATGTGGCTCTAGCACCAGGATATTGGTATGCTAGGTGGAGAACAAAGTAGGGTCATGGCGTGCAACCCCATGCGGCCGCGACCCATGCGGTGCTGGTTGACAATTTAATGAGGGGACACGTGGGGTCCCTAGGTAGAGGGACACCATGGTAATACATCAGTGGAATTATGCTACTCCAGGCCACATGATTAGGACTCAGGACAACAGTTCAAGCTGGTTGGACTAGGGCGGGTTGGCCCATGTAGAGTGGTCCAACCAAAATGGGCCAGATCAGTTTTTTTGGGCCGTATAGATTAAATGGATCTTTATCACAAAATGTGTATACTATTGAGGTAATGTAAGTATCCACAAGTCACTCTCTTAAATAAATATCCTTTTAGACCAATTTAGGGCTTTTAAGTCTTGGTCTTGGGGTTCGGGTGCATGAAACACCTAAATTTAATAATAATAATTTAATTATTATTATTCCAGGTTTCTGTATCAGACCTATCTTTTAAAGGGGTCATCCATTTGAATTTCTATCAGTGGTGATGTGAGGATGGTATTTTTTCAAACTTTTCAATACTACTTTCAAGTTTTTAAACCAAATCCAAGTGTGTAGGCCCCATGAGGTCTGGTTTACAAGTGTTGTGGTGAAATGAAACCTTTTCATCGGTATCCATTCTCGACGAATGAGTAGTTGATCCTGTGTGTTTTCCCATGAGGATCAAAGTGGAATGATATATATAATTAATTTTGGGATTGATGTATGGATCCTATAGGAATTATTTCAAGTGAAATGTAGTGACTTGAGACCTTTCTATACAATTTCCATTTGGGATGAATAAATAGTTTATCATGTGTGATTTTCCATAAGGATAACAATAGTGTGATCTGTTTGGATATGTAAAGCCTTTTTTATAATCCCATAAAATGTATAAAGATGAAGGGAATATTAGTGGAAGATTCTAATGTAGTGGTTTATGATAACCCATGGCTTAGGCTAGCCTCGACTCTTGTGTGAGTGAAGAAGATTTATGAAGAGATGTAGTTAAATGTCCTGGGGCAACTTGTGGAGGTGTGTCAGCAAAGTTAAATTTACGATTCTTTAGATTAACATCGAGCTTCGTGTGCTCAATAGCCTTTTGACTAGATGTTCCATGTACTGTAGGAGTACACTGACATGCCTAGGGGTAGTTGTTCACAAATTATTACCTGATAATGGTTAGGTACATGACCAAGTGATGAGGTGGGGTCACATGTTGTGTGGGCCCCATGAACATTGTGTACCACTCTACGAATTAATCTATATCTCATATCTCTTGATTTTTGACTCAAAGTTTGGCATGTGAATATCCTATCTTGAGTGTTTCCATAGTGGAATGTGATTGTGCCCTCTGTAGTGGATTCCGAGGTAAGATGCGAGATGTTCTCAGTGTGACACGTATCCGGGGAGGAATCCGTTGACTACAACGATATTTTTTTGAGAGGTACCATCCAGTAGGTATGGAAAAAGTCCCTCAATGATTTTTTGAGTGGTACCATCCATTAGGGATGACCGATTTTTCTCAGGGATTTCCAAGGTACCATCCAATAGGAATGGCTAGTGTTTTTTAGTGATTTTCGAGAGGTATGATCTAACATGGATGGATAGAGTTCCTCAATTATTTTCTGAAAGGTACCATCCAGTAGAGATGGCCATATTAGTTCTGGGTTTACCTCCAGATGGGATAAGAAGTCATCCTTGACAGCAGTTTTGAGTTTACCTCCAGCTGGGCTGGGATGTGGTCCCCGATGGCTATTCCAGGATTCCTCATAGTAGGGATGGGAAGTGGGTTCCATAGATGACTCTTTATGGGAAGTACCCTTGTGATGGGCTAGGTAGTGGGTCCTCATAAACTTCTGGGTGATGATCCACCCTGACGTACTAGGGTACAGACACACAATGACGAGTGAACCCTTCAGTCGGGCTGGCCATGGGTCCTCGACCTTGTGACATGATCTCCCAACTGTGAGGCATAGTGATGAGATATGGTTTGACATGTTTTTGTACTCTTAAGGAATAGTTAGGATTTTCCCACCATAATGTGTCCTTGAGATGCGACCTAAAACTATGAGGGTGAGTTAGTACTGCCCAAAGCAGATAGTATCAAGGTTCGGTGATTGAGTCCATTTTAATTGCATTTCAGAGTAGACATGTGGGATGTTGGGGATCAATTGTGGTTAGTTTTGGGACTTTTGGATACTGTTTTCTAGGAATGAGATGTGAGATGGAGATCCCCTTAATCTCTCATTTGGGTTTCTTTATTGAGTATATATATATATATTCTATTTTCAATTCCCACTCCTTAGATTTTAGTTACTCTCCTTCAAAGAGAGGAAAATGCATGTGGGGTATTCCACATGATTTCCGTGTTAAGATTATAATGATTAGATAAGTCTAATATTTTATTATATGAAGTGAAAGATCGACAAGAAGTTCATATTCTCACCGTTTCTAGATCCTTGAATTTGGATGAGCTTACTTTAGTCTTTTGTTGGGTTGAACTGCACTCCTTTTTCTGTAACTTGTTCTATCTAATTCTCCCACATTCAGTACATCTTTTTCTTCTCCCTTGAGCCTTCTAGGAATCCTACTAAGTATTTTTATACTCACCCCTTCTTGGGATTTTCTCGCACTTGGTATTCCCTTGAAGACAATAGGAATGTTGATCATGACATTAGAGGAGCTTAGGGATATAGGGTTCTTAGATCACATGTGGTGGTCGTAGCTTGTGATCCACGAGAAGGTCTATCTCAGATGTTTTACTTCTCCACTTATTGTTGGGTTATGGAACTCTTCTTGTTATGTGTGTATTTTTCCTATTTTACCTTATATTTTACTTTAAAACACCTATACTTGTACTGTTTAAAGTTTGATTCATATATGTTTGGCTTCCTTATATAGTAGTGTTGTAACTTTTTTTTCCTTTCCCTATGAATTTTTTCATTGAGTTAGTTTTGTTCATGTGTACAAGTTCTTAATAAAAGGGATACCCAAGTTTTTTGTGCCTTCATCACTTGTTACCATCCCCTGACCTATGGAGGTGGGATTGAGGTAGTTTCGGCTCGAGCCTTGGTATGGCTTTGGTTGAGACAAAGTGGTATTAGAGGTGGTTCGACCCTTGGGATGTTGTTAGGATGTTTCCCTAAAACGGTATTTGTTTGGTTTAAGACAATAATGTTGATGTGTATTAAGATCATCTCTCAGGATAGGGAGTCCAGTGATGATACAAGCAGCAGATTTATCCATTCAATAGGACCGTGATTACTTGCTTGTCAACTTGGCACCCTGAGACACTTGTTATAAGGAACAATGGAACATGCATGACATAGGATTTAGTCTTTGATTGTCATTATTGAGTTATCTCCCCTTGGTAGTTGATATATGTATATGCTCATCTAACTGCGATACTCCTTGATAACATTCAAGATGTCTCTACGATGACAACCGTCCAGGATACTAGATCTGGTTCATGACGGTGACCATGTGAGTGATGAGGCCTCATTTCATGACTCATCATGTGATACCCTTCCTCCAGGTGGGAAGGTAGTAGTAAATACACCCATTGAGTTGTAGACAACCCCAAAATAGTAGGCTGAGGACGTGGGCAGGCTAAGCACACTTTGTGAGTTCCAACAATAGAGACTGATAAGGTTTTACGGTGAGCCAAACCCTCAGGTAGAAAAGGTTTGGTTAGAGTTGGTGGTATGACACTTCAATCATGAATAAAAATAGAAATATCATATGGTGGATTTGGTAGCTAGCCTTTTCTATGGAGTAGATGTGTGTTATTGGAGCTTCGTTACTCAAGTGATCAATGAGTCGGTGCTCTCATGGGATAACTTCCAGCAATTGTTTTATGAGGAGTACTTGTAACACCCCAAGATTTTATGAAAAATATTTTTTTTAATTTCATTGATGTCTTGTGTTGTACGCTACACCAAAAGGATATTGCACTACATGCATGAATGACTTGACTTGCATTACACGCAATCGTGACCTTCCATGATAGCGTGTGGAGTACGCAATACCAAGTTTCACCAAATGAGATATTATTATAATATTACTATGAACTAGCCGTTTTGAACAGTAATACCCACTTATTAAAATTTTATAAATTTTATCTTTTGAAATGGACTTTATTTTTGGATTCAGAATATCGAAATTAGCCTAGGGAGAATTTTTTTTATTTTTCTAAAAACTTTCATTTTTAGATAGTGAAAACACTGGGTTACTATTTGAAAACCTACTTTTTATTTAACTAATTATTTATTTTATTTAAATTTATTTAGGTCAAAATAGATAAAAAATACCTATATAAGCTCAATGTATATCATTGGAGTCATTTTATAATAATTTTAGATATATAAAATTTTATTGAACTTTTCACCATCTTTTACCTACCTCCTAGGAAAATTTTCAAATTTACATAAAACTTAATTTTACCACTTCTGTGAGTAAAATTTCAAAAATACAAGAGACATGGTTGATATCAGTAAGTAAAATGTGGTTCAATGAGATGAAAATAATTTTTTTGAATAGTATCTTTTTACTTTTTTTTCCACGGTTAAAAGTAAATAGGGTAATTAAGGGTAAACATGATATTATTATTACCTTAACACATGTCCTAATTCTATTTTATAAGTATAATTCGACCAAAAAAACCTTAGGAATATAATATTATCCTTTAGGTCCACTTGGGTTAGATTAGGACATTTATTATTATTTTATTTAAAGAAGAGTTAAAAATTTTAAAATCAAAGTTTAATAACTAAAACATTTTTAATATAGAGTTATAAATAAGATAAATTTGAATATAAATATTAATTAGAAAGATAAAGATATTCCCTACATAATGGTATTTTATTTATAATTTTTAGACATTAAATAATTTAATTTATTTATGACACAATGATGATGCAATAATTACCTTATTAATGAAATATTAACATAATTGATGTTATAAATACCCAAATAAATGTAATTTTAGAATTTTTATGAATTACAATAATTTTATAAGTTAATATGACATGTTAGTATTTTTTTAATTAACATTTTTCTAACTAATAATTCTGTTATGATTTTCAAAAAAAAAACAATTACCAAATATTGTCAAAATTGAGATAAAATAGTTTTTAAAACAAATATTATATTATTAATTGTTATTTTATTCCAAAAAATATAATGCTAGGCCAAATGACTTAGATAAGAATATATATATTAATAATGAACCACTTTGGGTTCTTTTGGCTTGTTATAGTAAGTTTATTAACCATATAGTGTAAGAAAACAAAAAGACACGGTAAAAGTTAAATTATTTAACTTAGAGTTAAATCTAAATGATAAGGATAAAATAGTAACCTAAACTTGTCTAAAGCCTACTTTTTGAGAGGATTTAGACCCATACCCACTTTATATTAGAAATAAATCAATTTTTAGATATTAAAAACCGAATATGACTTTATTATAAAATAATATTTTAAGTTTTTCCAAAGGTGCCCCTCTCCTCCCTTATAAAAAGGGCACCCCTTCCCTCTTCTCTTCACACCCTTTTGATCCTTGAAGCTCGTCCAAACCCTGAAAATTACTCTTATCAACCTCTATAGTTATATCATAGAAGTTTTGGCCTTCTCAAAAGACCAACTCTAGTGCCCTAAGAAGAAGTTTGAAGGAGGTGCGTCGAGAAGAGGTAATATCTTCTACCGACTCTTTCAAGTTTCGTTCTTATTCTACTTCCTCTTATTTAGTTGTTTCATTATAAAGTAATAAAATAAGTATTAATTATATACTTATATGTTATTATAAATATTAAACAACACTATTTCACCTTCTATCTATCCTACGGAAAACGAAATCACCGCGCGTGCGTACGTACGGAATACCGTCTCCACGCCGTGGTGTAATCTTTTTTCCCACCTCCACCTTACTTGGATGGGTATAATGGTGTAAAGAATAACTATATATGATTAATATAAAATCATATGGATTCTAAGATATTATATCATCTACTACAATTCCATTCAATAAATATGCGAACGATATCATCGCTCGTGCGTACGTACGGATTATCGTCTCCACGACGCGATGAGATTCATTTTCCATGTTAAGAATTAAAGAATGATTATAAAGTATATATAATAAGTAATCATGAAATATATGACATAATAATTCTACTGTATTTATGTATATATATATGTATGTCATCTACTTAATTCCATTCAAGTCAATAAGTAAAGGAAAACAACGTTCATGCGTACGTACGACCTACCGTCTCCATGAATGGTGTATTTCATTTCATTCATATATCTATTTTATATATGTATATACTGAATATATATGATGTATAAATCATTATTTACATTATGGAAGTAAGTAAATCATGATATAAGTAATAATAATATCAAGAACAATAAATCAAAACACGTACGATAAATGAAACCATTTTACCCAAAACGCTGCTTCAACATGGAATTGACAAATGAACGGATAATATAAAGTCATAAGTGAATCATATTTGATATCATAAATATTATTATGGTTTTTTTACAAGTTAATAATATGTTTAAACCCACTATACAGGAGTCTCAGACACATACGAAAGAAATTGGACATAAGGTAAGGGATAATTTTGCAATCTCATTTTTATCCAAGATTGCTTATTTGTAAGTATTTACTGGGGTTATATTTTTCATACATGTCCATAAAAATGATTTCATAAAGTGTTTAATATTATTCCATGTATTTTTAAAGTCATTTTTACCCATCTTTTTTTTACTTTGTGTTATGGAAGGAATCTTTCTTTTGTTTACCATACATGGTACTTTTTGACTTTTCCGTTAAAAGTACGAGGAGAATGTTTTCTTTAAATTATACGGCATGAATGGATTTTTACGGTTTTATAACGCCTTATTTTCATGAATATTAATCTACAATATTTTATGACTATTTTCAACAAAATCTTTTTCTTTTAAAATTTCATGGAATTTTGTGAAAAGACAGTGATTTTGAAGAAGAAATGATATTTTCCTCAAGAATTCATTTCAAGTGTTTTACCAAAATAATTTTCCATCTAAGATGACATTATTTAATATGTGTATGTTTCAAGTATAATGTCTCTATTATTTACATGGTTTAACTTGTCTTATGATTAAATTATATCCATTTGTTTTATATGGATTATGTTATTATGGGATGATGTTTATAAAACCCATTTTATTCTTTAAGTTATGATGAATGATTTATGTTTATATTGTGGCACAAGTAATAATGATTTAATTATGAGATGGGTGTGACCTATATCTCCCTCAAATTCATTGGGTAAAGATTTATATCTCATGAGATAGACATGGCTGGAATGGTAAGTTAATCTGGTTCAGTGTTACAGGACTGAAACGAGGAGTGAACTCGATTAAGAAATGGAATTTGTCCACTAAGATGGTCTTTGAAGCAATGCCTTGGGTACCATGGAAATAATATCACATGATTAATGTTTTTTCACAATTAAAAGTTTTATTCCCATGCTATTTTATCATTATTAATGTTTCTTTATGATCTATGTCTTACGTACTTCCATGTTTTATGTCATTGCCCAAGATTTTGATGTTTAAATATTATGTTCATGTTTTGAAGTTCAAATGTATATGGTTTGTTTTATTTTCTCCATGCTTACCCTTACTGAGCATTTGAGCTCACCCTTTATATGTTTTCTTTTCCCCAGGATATAAAGAATGGTTTTAGGTAAGAAAACAAAAGGGGAAGATATTTATGGGAGATGTTGAAGATAATTCACCATGATTAGAAGATTATGTTCCAAGTTTCCAAAGACACTAAATATTACAGTCCTTTGGTGTTTGTTTTTGTTATGTATTAAGTATTCTGAAAAAGTAATGTAATGTCCATGTACATCAAGCTTTGGGTCTCTACAGTTGGTATCAGAGGAAATGTTTAGTTAACCTTTGGAAACTAGGATGCACGAACTTTAGTGAGATCCCTAGAGATATTTCTAAGGTATGTCTTGGGATGTCCCTAAGATTAAGTATACGTATAGGTTATAGTCCTAGAATTATGGTAATGATATTAGAATTAAACCTAATATGTTAGATATTGAAGGTACTTTATTATGTTGTTTTCTAAGCATGATTTTTGCCTCTCACACTATTCTTTTTGGGTTTTAGACGATGGTTGGAACCCGAAGGAACCGTGTTGATCAATGTAATGGACAATGCAATGATTGTCCTCCCGAACAACGAAAACTGATGGGAGATGGAGTGAAAAATATTATTTCTATACTTATATAAGATATGAATCATTTAGGATTTTCAAATGATCTGATAAGGGAACAATATTCTTTTGAGTCCTTCATGAGGCAACGCCCACCATCTTACAATGGGTCTTCTGATCCACTTGTTGCTGAACAATGGATCAGTACCATTGAAAAGATATTTTCCATACTTTGCTGTTCAGAACATGAAAAATTCATTTTCACTGTTTACCATTTAGAAGGTGAAGCAGACCAGTGGAGGACTCTAATTAAGAATACAAGTCCCCAAGATGAAATTTAATCCATGGAATGGGATGAGTTCAAGAACATTTTTTTCAATAAGTACTTCGCTCGTATTCTTCAAACAAAGATAGAAAATTAGTTCCTTGAGCTTAATATGAAGGATGATGAATCTGTTGGTATATACGAAGTGAATTTTACAAGACTTTCAAGGTATGAATCTGGATTTATCATCAAAATTCAAAGTAAAGTTGATCGATTCTTTAGTGGTTTAAAACCAAGTCTTCGAAGGGCATTAGCTATAAGGGACTTCAGCAGCTATGAAGAAATTGTGTGTTGTGCTATTAAGGTAGAACTGGAAGTTGGTGTAACATATCCATCTCATGGTTTTGACAAGAAACGAAAGATGGAGTTCAAGGAAAAACCTCAGAACAATGTTTAAAAGAAGGTGAATGTTTCTTTATGCTCAAAGTGTGGAAAGAAGCATGGTGGAGATTGTCAAAAAGGTACTAGAAAATGTTTCAAGTGTGAAAAAGAAGGTCATCAAGAAGCTGAGCGCCGAAGTAATGGGAAAAAGGTTTCTAATGACGTGAATAGATAAAATACTATAGAGAACACTCTACCAACACTTCAATGCTTTAAGTGCAAGGAAATGGGGAATTATGCTAACAAATGCCCTAATCCAAGGGTTAATGATGATCGACATCAATAACCTCTTTAGGAAAAGGATAAAGGGATGTCACATGCGATCACTATTGTCGATGTTGAATATGACAATGATGTGGTGGAATTATTATGTTTTTATGTAATGGTATTCCAACATAATGTTTTATATAGTATCGTGGAATATTGGAATATTTATGTAATGGTATATTGTGATTTTCAATAAATTTATGGTACCAGTAACCATGAAATGTGATTTTGGAAAGCAGATGATATGATAAGGAGAAAATGAAATGTTTAATAGTATTCATGATCTCATGACTGTTATAAGGACAAAGTTATATCATGGTTTGAGTATATAGAAATTTTGGGACTTTGGTATGTGGAAAGTGTTAAATTTTGACAGCATTCATGTTTTCACTAAGGGTCAATGGGTATTCATTTTTCAAGAGAATACATGATTAAGATATTCACTTGTTTGGAATGCGATCAACAAGATATATCTTATGATATATGGGGGATAAATGATGGTTTTCATGTGCTTGTTATGTGACCTTTCCAGTAATCGTTTTCTTTATACAATGAGATTTCACAAATGAATTTTGGATAAGCCTAAAGATTGGAATATATTATGTAGGACATAAGTTAGTATTGTTTAAGGCTATAACTTTTGTCGATATTATTTATGGAATGTTATAATAATGTAGTTTTAGAAAAAGGAAAACCTGTAGGATGGGCAACAACCCGTCGCCTCTGATAGGGCTGTGGGAATCGAACCCACAACTGAAGTGCGACAAGCCTTTATTGCATACCACTGGCCTACAGGAAGTCCCTAGTTAGTAGAAACTAGTTTTATTATTTTAAGCAGTATGATATATAAAGTATAAGTCCATTTTAGGAACCATATATGATTAATCTCACTATAGATGGGCTTATGTATTTTTGATAACTTTTTCTAACCTTTTATTTGAGACAGATGGAATGACCCATTATTCTATCACATGATCTGCTAAGACTTCAAAAATGAAAAATTCGACTTCATTTCTTTAAGAGATGAAGTGGAAATTTTTCAAGGCATGAACAACAGTGAGATTATACCGAAATAAAGTAGTTATTTCTTCTAATTCAAATTATTAAACTTTAGGGAAATCATCTTGAAAACCAAAAATATTGTCCTAGTGAAATTATATCCAATGAATCAGATGGTTCATTAGATCATCACAAATTTATGGCTTTGTGATTGTTGGATTTTTCATAGACATGTTCTCTACCACTCTCCATCAGAACTTGATGGTTAGATTTCTCTTCTATATCCATATTTTCACCTATGTTCTCCTATATGGAAACCCAGTGATTAGTTAATTTGGGTAACCGTTATGTTTCATAATTTAGTTTTCAGAGATAATTTTTGGTATTCCTTTTTACGATTTGGATTTCTATTAAAGAAACTTTCGAGTAGTAAACCATTTATAACCCCGACGAATTTCGTGGGCGAAATTCATTTTAAGGGGGTAGAATGTAACACCCCGAGATTTTATGAAAAATATTATTTTTAATTTCATTGATGTCTTGTGTTGTATGCTAAACCAAAAGGAGCTTCCACTACACGCATCCATGACATGGATTACATTACTTGCAATCGCGACCTTCCATGATAGCGTGTGTAGTATGCAATACCAAGTTTCACCAAACGAGATATTATTATAATATTACTATGAACTAGCCATTTTGAATAGTAATACCTAATTTTTGAAATTTTATAAATTTTATCTTTCGAACTGGACTTTATTTTTGGATTCGGAATATCGAAATTAGCATAGGGAGATTTTTTTGGTATTTTTCTGAAAAATTTTAATTTTTGATAGTGAAAACACTAGGTTACTATTTAAAAACCGAATTTTTATTTAAATAATTATTTATTTTATTTAAATTTATTTTATATCAAAATAGATACAAAAAACCTGTATAAGTAAAATTTAATTCATTAGAGTCATTTTATAATAATTTTAGATATATATAAATTTTATTGAACTTTTCACCGTATTTTACCTACCTCCTAGGAGAATTTGCAAATTTACATAAAACTTAATTTTACTGCTTCTATGAGTGGAATTTCAAAAATCCGAGAGACACGGTTGATATTAGTAAGTAAAATTTGGTTCAATGAGATGAAAATAATTTTTGGTAAATAGTAACTTTTTACTTTTATTTACCACTGATAAAATTAAATAGAGTAATTAAGGGTAAAAATGATATTATTATTACCTTAAAACATGTCCTAATTCTATTGGATAAGTTTAATTCGACCAAAAAAAACCTTAGGAATATAATATTATCATTTAGGTCCACTTGGGTTAGATTAGGACATTTATTCTTATTTTATTTAAAGAAGAGTTAAAATTGGTAAAATCAATAATTAATAACTGAAACATTTTTAATATAGAGTTATACATAAGATAAATTAGACTATAAAAATACATTAAAAATATAAATAGATTTCATACATAATGGTATTTTATTTATAATTTTTAGACATTAAATAATTTAATTTATTTATGACACAATGATAATACAGTAATTACCTTATTAATGAAATATTAACATAATTGATGTTATAAATACCCAAATAAATGTAATTTTGGACTTTTTATGAATTCCACTAATTTTCATGGTTAATATGACATGTTAGTATTGATTTAATAAATATTTTTAGAACTAATAATGCTGTTATGATTTCACAAAAAACAATTACCAAATAGTGTCAAAATTGACATAAAATAGTTTTTAAAACAAATATTATATTATTAATTGTTATTTTATTCCTAAATATCTAAGGTTCGGTCAAATGTCTAATATAAGGATATATATATATATATATATATATATATATTAATAATGAACCACTTGGTGTTCTTTTGTCTTGTTATAGTAATTTTATTAACCATATAGTGTACGAAAAAAAGACACGGTAAAAGTTAAATTATTTAACTTAGAGTTAAATCTAAATGATAAGGATAAAATAGTAATATAAAATTGTCTAAAGCCTATTGGTTGAGAGGATTTCGACCCATAACCACCTTATATTCAATATAAATAAATTTGGAGCTATTAAAAACTGAATATGACTTTATTATAAAATAATATTTTAAGTTTTTCCAAAGGTGCCCCTCTCCTCCCTTATAAAAAGGGCACCCCTTCCCTCTTCTCTTCACACCCTTTTGAGCCTTGAAGCTCAGACAACACCTAAAAATTCCTCTTATCAACCTATCTATTTATATCATAGAGGTTCTGGTCTTCTCAAAAGACCAACTCTTTTGCCCTAAGGATAAGTTTAAAGGAGGTGCGTCGAGGAAGAGGTAATCTCTTCTACCGACTCTTTCAAGTTTCGTTCTTCTTCTACTTCATATTCTTTAGTTGTTTCATTATAAAGTAATAAAATCAGTATTAATTATATACTGATATGTTATTATAAATATGAAACAAACCTATTTCACCATCTATCCATCCTATGGAAAACGAAATCACCGCACGTGCGTACGTACGGAATACCGTCTCCACGCCGTGGGGTAATCTTTTTTTCCACCACCACCTTACTTGGATGGGTATAATGGTGTAAAGAATAAATATATATGATTATTATAACATCATACTGATTCTAAGATATTATATCATCCACTCCAATTCCATTCAATAAATATGGAAACGATATCATCGCTCGTGCGTACGTACGGATTACCGTCTCCACGACGGTATGAGATTCATTTTCCATGATAACAATTAAAGAATGATTATAAAGTATATATAATAAGTAATCATGAAATATATGAAATAATATTGATACTGTATTTATGTATATATATATTTATGTCATTTACTTAATTCCATTCAAGTCAATAAGGAAAGGAAAACAGCGTTCATGCGTACGTACGACCTACCATCTCCATGAATGATGTATTTCATTTCATTCATATATCTTTTATATATATGTATATAATTTATATATATGATATATAAATCATGATTTAAATTTTGGAAGTAATTTAATCATGATATAAGTAATAATAATATCAAGAACAACATTTCAAAACACGTACGATAAATGAAACGATTTTACCCAAAACACTGCTTTAAAATGGAATTGACAAATGAACAGATAATATAAAGTCGTAAGTGAATCATATTTGATATCATACATATTATTATGGTTCTGTTACAAGTTAATAATATGTTTAAATCCACTATACAGGAGTCTCAGACACATACAAAATAAATTGGAAATAAGGTAAGGGAAAATTTTGCAATCTCATTTTTATCCAATATTTCTTATTCGTAAGTATTTACTGGGGTTATATTTTTCATCCATGTCCATAAAAATGATTTCATAAAGTGTTTAATATTCTTACATTTATTTTTAAAGTCATTTTTACCCACATTTTCTTTTTGTTTGTGTTATGGAAGGAATCTTTCTTTTGTTTACCATACATGGTACTTTTTGACTTTTCCGTTAAAAGTACGAGGAGAATGTTTTCTTTAACTTATATGGCATGAATAGATTTTTACGGTTTTATAATGCCTTATTTTCATGAAGCTTAATCTACAATATTTCGGGACTATTTTCAATAAAATCCTTTTATTTTAAAATTTTATGGCATTTTTTGAAAAGAAAATGATTTGGAAGAAGAAATGATATTTTCCTCAAGAATTCATTTCAAGTGTTTTATCAAAATCATTTTACATATAAGATGACATTATTTCATATGTGTATGTTTCAAGTATAATGTCTCCATGACTTACATGGTTTCAATTTTCTTATGCTGAAATTATATCTATTTTTTATATGGATTATGTTATGATGGGATGTTGTTTATGAAACCCATTTTATTCTTTGGGTTATGATGAATGATTTTTGTTAATGTTTTGGCACAAGTAAGAATGATTTCATGATGAGATGGGTGGGACCTATATCTCCCTTAAATTAATTGGGTAAAGATTTATATCTCATGAGATAGACATGGCTGGAATGTTAAGTTAATTCGGTTCAGTGTTACAGGACTGAAACGAGGAGTGAACTCGATTCAGAAAGGGAATTTGTCCACTAAGATGGTCTTGGCAGCAATCACATGGATACCATGGAAATCATATCATGTGCTTAATGTTTTGTCACAATTACAAGTTTTATTCCCATGCTATTTTATCATGATTAATGTTTCTTTGTGATCTATTCCTTACGTAATGCCATATTTTATGTCATTGCTCAAGATTTTGATGTTTAAATATTGTGTTCATGTTTTGAAGTTCAAATGTATATGGTTTGTTTTATTTTCTCCATGATTACCCTTACTGAGCATTTGAGCTCACCCATTATATTTTTTCTTTTCCCCAGGATATAAAGACAGGTTTTAGGTAAGAAAAGAAAAGGGGAAGATCTTTATGGGAGATGTTGAAGATCTTTCACCACGATTAGAAGATTATGTTCCGAGTTTACAAAGACACTAAACTATTACGATCCTTCGGTGTTTGTTTTTGTTGTGTATTAAGTATTCCAAAAAAGTAATGTAATGTCCATGTACCTCAAGCTTTGGGTCTCTACAGTACTACCACTCCTTGCTCTCCATTCATCTTTAGGAGATCCTTCAGTTTATGTAAATAGGGATGATAGTGACTTAGTATGCACTTAGGTTTATAGACCTTCCACACTACCCTCTAGACACGATCCATGATGGATATTTCCGAGTACAGAAGTTTGAGCAGGGACTCCGCAGAGAGATTCGAGCTATCTGAGTACCATTGTGCATCCCCACCTATGCCAGGGTGCTGGAGCAAGTGCTGGTGATAGAGAATTATTTTTTTCATAGGGAATTCATACAATTGGTTGTGGTTGTGAGTGTAACATGTGACGCCCCGAGCCCGCTCTTCTGGACTCGTTGCTTCAAAATGTTGTGTAATAATTTTTTTTTATATAAACTTAACTTAAAAATTACACAACACTTTAAAACAAAATGAGGATCTTTTACCGGTCTAGGTTCTGGAAGATTTAGACATAACCTTACATTTATAAGAGCTGAAACAATAAAAATAATTGTCCACTACTCTCCCACTGCGTGCTACAACAAAGATGACCAACTCTGGGATTCAAGGTAACCTATGAAAAACATTTCAAAAACGTAGGGTGAGCTCAAAAGTTGCCCAGTAAGGGGTTTTGAAAACCTTTTATAAACCTCTTTAAGATATTTATTTGGAAATTCATTTGGAAAATTTAATTAGAAATACATTTTAAACACTTCCTTTACAAAATACTATACCAATTTGAAAATTTATTATACTTTAAAAATGCATTTAAAACCAATCCAGTGATTCAGTTGAAAATAATAAGCAAGCCCTTTAAAACAAAACAACTAAGGCCACCCAAAACATTGAAGGCTATCTTGGGCCTACCCACTTGAGGGATGAATTTACAATCCAATTCCCTATCATATTTACAATGTTTGAGTACCTATTTTTTTTTTATAAAAACTTTTCGTCTTAGCTTGCCTTATATACATATAAATTTTCACTCGTGTTTAGCTTTGAAAATATAATTATAATCATGCTTGGAATGAATAAATACTAATCTTTAATGAAAATTATAAATTTGGCTTGGTATGATTTAATCTCCGGATGATGTTGCATAATCCCATGGAAGATTAATCAACATCCATGAACTTAAAATTCTACCCATATTGCCAAAAAATATATATATATTTAATAAATAATCAATGAGACAATAAATATTATAATTCATGTGATACATAATCGTTATCCTTAAAAATTTTGAAATAAAGAAAGAATCTAGTCTTTAAAAATAAGGTGGAATTGAAAGTGTAAATATAGCATACGAGAATATTTAGTCCCTTACCCCAAAAATATTAAATTAAATCAATAATTTTGGAATGCATAAATAAAATAACATATACATGATATTTATAAAATATAATTTAGATGAATATAAACCATAAATCCTAAAAAAAGTCCATACACAACCTTAAATAAAACATTTTTCTTAGAATAAAAATAAATCTTTATGAAAGAACTTAAACCTTGATAAATTCATCTTATTTATATTTTGAAATGTGTAAACCATAGTTGAATATATAACTTAAGTTTGAGTATAGAATCATAGCATTGAATGGTTTTAAACAAACAAATCGCTTATCGTTTTTAAAAGAAGAAAAGAATTAAAAGGGTAAGAGTTATAGAATTTGAAAATAACTTATGCATACACACAGTTCTAACTTTAGGAGAGAAAAAGAAGTGGCTAAAAGAACATTATGAAAATCCCTTACCATTTTTGTGCGCAGATGCTTGCCACCCAACGTCTCAAAACCCAAAAAGAGAAAAAGAAACACGTACTCCCACTTCTTCCAAGACAACAACTACACACCCCTTTATTTATACACCAAGCATTATAATACAATTGATTATATTATTTCAATTTGTGAGGATAGTTTTTTCATTGGATATACATATAATATATATACTATTATAGATTAATTATATTCACTGATTGAGTTGCTGCAAGTTGATATATAGATATGTATATTTAAATGTACGATTGTCAGAAAAGAAATATAAAATAGGAACACAAATGATTCTGAATCTAGACAAATGACTCAATTATTGCAAACATCAAATGACATGAAATTAAATTGGTCAATACAGATTATAATAATCTTAAGAAAACTGACAAAATAATCCGAGCCATCCAATAAACAAATAAAAATTATTTGAAGATAGATATACTAGATAAATCCAAATGCAGTTACGGAAATCGTTATATCAATGTGTCCAGATTTGAGGGAAAACACAAGTGGATGAATATTATAACAAAATTGAATCTGGAAATCGGATAAAATTGACACCTAACATCCAGATACTGAATAATGAAAAGATCACAAAATCGGAAGGTTCTTTTCCCCCAGATCTCTCACAAAACCCTCAACGCACTCAAAATGGAACTTACCAAAGCACTACAGTGGTCTGAAATTACTCTGGAAATTAACACGCACCTGGAAAAACTCAACTACAGATCGCGACCTCTGGTCCTTCATTGACGACACGAGCCTCGATGAACCGTCCCCAACTTCTAACACCCTCAACCCTTCGAGCTCGGTCGGCATCGCGTCTGATATTTACCCACGAAACCCTAATTGCGAAGTAAAACAGGTTCTTCGGTCCGCGTTTGATTTTTCGAAATGAATCCCATCCGAGCTTGAATCTCATCACCGTGACCTTGCTCGGTCCTTCTCGATTCGCCCCAGTGCCTTTGGTTCGATTTTTCTACAGGGACGAAGCATCGAGGATCGGCTTGCCTTCACGCTGAAGGAAACCCGACGAACCTCTCCTCATCGAGACCCTACCCCTACGCGAACCCACTTTACCCAGATTTCAACATATCGTTTTTTTTTATCTTTACGGAACTAATAATAATATACTAAATTAATTTTATAATTTCATTATTTGGGTTTTAATTTAATATTAACCTTATAATGTTCATTATATGTATTACTATATTTTAAAACAATGTAAAATTAGATGTTGAATTACAACATAATATTAATATCCCAAATTAACATTATCTCTCTATATATATATATTAGTTAACAAAATTTATTAAAAACGCAATGTTTGTTTATTACATATTAATTTCAGTAATAATATTTAAATTAGTAATTTTTTTTATTCAGTTATTTTATTAATACATCAACAGTCATTTTTATTTAAATTTTCAAAAGTAATAACGGATAGTTTTTTTTGTAACGGTCGGATAAAACTCTATAAATACTAATTTTTTTTACGGGTCGTTCAAACACTCAGAAGAATAATATCTCGACGCTCACGCCATTGCTTTTGGAGATGGTTTTATATGTTCCTCTTGTTTTTAGTTTTATTTCTATCATCCTTGCCATAATGTTTGTTCTTCTATCAAATCCAAGAGATGATAACTACTCGATCGGCATCGTTGTGTTTCTCGGTAGTCTTCCAATTGTTTTATTATCAATAGCAGTGGGTTTAATGGGTTAGTTCTTGTGTATCAAGGGTGTATTATGGTATTTGTATGAATAAAATGCTCGCTAAATATATATTTGCATTCGGTAATTTATTTTATTACATCTTGGAAACATTGCCAAAACATAAAACATAATTTTAAACCTGGGGTGTTACATTCTACCCCCCTTAAATAGAATTTCGCCCTCGAAATTCATTTACACTTATTTCTCTTAATTCCCATCTATTCTGAGTCTCACATGATGTCCCCAAGGTCTGTATAGTTGTCTTCCATGATTTCCATGTCTCCCTAAGAAATTAAAGTTCAACGTGGCTTCGAAATCTTCCACTTCTTTCGCCCATATGCAACTAGTGCAAGAGGGGTTGTATGGATGTAGGCACCGGAAGACAGTCCTTAAGGAATGATAATCAATATAGTATCCGAGAAGTTCATCTTGAATTTGATTCCTATAAGAAAGTCTCATTGCTTCGTCTTCGAACGTTTCGAATTCATCATAAATTCTTCCTGTGAAGCAAAAGCTTAAAAGTTGACACATAAATGCTGCGCGAAGATTTCCTTCTTCAGCTGCTCTATAAAAATTGGAGATTGATTCTGGTTGTTCAAACATTGTAAAACACCTAAAAAGTCCTTCGTAATATGCTCCTTGGCATTGATAGAAATGACGTTGGATCTGCCTGATATCTTCGAAGACGAAACCAGAACCATGATGAAAACGAAGTATATCTGGTGTGCCTGATATATTATAGAGACGTTTACAAGAAAGTCGCATGGCTTCATAGGGCTCAGATTCTTCTTTGCATGATTTTGCCATAATCAAAGAAAGTAATTCATCCGGAAGGCCTAAGAGACTTGTTTGAGTTCTCCTTCCTTCCATCTGAAAATTACAAAGAAGTATGTTGACTGAAAAGGACAGTCAATTTATCAAAGGGTTCTAAATTTCCAGAGTTATCTAGACCGTTCCTCTGATACCAAGTGTGACGCCCCGAGCCCGCTCTTCTGGACTCGTTGCTTCAAAATGTTGTGTAATAATTTTTTTTTATATAAACTTAACTTAAAAATTACACAACACTTTAAAACAAAATGAGGATCTTTTACCGGTCTAGGTTCTGGAAGATTTAGACATAACCTTACATTTATAAGAGCTGAAACAATAAAAATAACTGTCCACTACTCTCCCACTGCGTGCTACAACAAAGATGACCAACTCTGGGATTCAAGGTAACCTGTGAAAAACATTTCAAAAACGTAGGGTGAGCTCAAAAGTTGCCCAGTAAGGGGTTTTGAAAACCTTTTATAAACCTCTTTAAGATATTTATTTGGAAATTCATTTGGAAAATTTAATTAGAAATACATTTTAAACACTTCCTTTACAAAATACTATACCAATTTGAAAATTTATTATACTTTAAAAATGCATTTAAAACCAATCCAGTGATTCAGTTGAAAATAATAAGCAAGCCCTTTAAAACAAAACAACTAAGGCCACCCAAAACATTGAAGGCTATCTTGGGCCTACCCACTTGAGGGATGAATTTACAATCCAATTCCCTATCATATTTACAATGTTTGAGTACCTATTTTTTTTTTATAAAACATTTTCGTCTTAGCTTGCCTTATATACATATAAATTTTCACTGGTGTTTAGCTTTGAAAATATAATTATAATCATGCTTGGAATGAATAAATACTAATCTTTAATGAAAATTATAAATTTGGCTTGGTATGATTTAATCTCCGGATGATGTTGCATAATCCCATGGAAGATTAATCAACATCCATGAACTTAAAATTCTACCCATATTGCCAAAATATATATATATATTTAATATATAATCAATGAGACAATAAATATTATAATTCATGTGATACATAATCGTTATCCTTAAAAATTTTGAAATAAAGAAAGAATCTAGTCTTTAAAAATAAGGTGGAATTGAAAGTGTAAATATAGCATACGAGAATATTTAGTCCCTTACCCCAAAAATATTAAATTAAATCAATAATTTTGGAATGCATAAATAAAATAACATATACATGATATTTATAAAATATAATTTAGATGAATATAAACCATAAATCCTAAAAAAAGTCCATACACAACCTTAAATAAAACATTTTTCTTAGAATAAAAATAAATCTTTATGAAAGAACTTAAACCTTGATAAATTCATCTTATTTATATTTTGAAATGTGTAAACCATAGTTGAATATATAACTTAAGTTTGAGTATAGAATCATAGCATTGAATGGTTTTAAACAAACAAATCGCTTATCGTTTTTAAAAGAAGAAAAGAATTAAAAGGGTAAGAGTTATAGAATTTGAAAATAACTTATGCATACACACAGTTCTAACTTTAGGAGAGAAAAAGAAGTGGCTAAAAGAACATTATGAAAATCCCTTACCATTTTTGTGCGCAGATGCTTGCCACCCAACGTCTCAAAACCCAAAAAGAGAAAAAGAAACACGTACTCCCACTTCTTCCAAGACAACAACTACACACCCCTTTATTTATACACCAAGCATTATAATACAATTGATTATATTATTTCAATTTGTGAGGATAGTTTTTTCATTGGATATACATATAATATATATACTATTATAGATTAATTATATTCACTGATTGAGTTGCTGCAAGTTGATATATAGATATGTATATTTAAATGTACGATTGTCAGAAAAGAAATATAAAATAGGAACACAAATGATTCTGAATCTAGACAAATGACTCAATTATTGCAAACATCAAATGACATGAAATTAAATTGGTCAATACAGATTATAATAATCTTAAGAAAACTGACAAAATAATCCGAGCCATCCAATAAACAAATAAAAATTATTTGAAGATAGATATACTAGATAAATCCAAATGCAGTTACGGAAATCGTTATATCAATGTGTCCAGATTTGAGGGAAAACACAAGTGGATGAATATTATAACAAAATTGAATCTGGAAATCGGATAAAATTGACACCTAACATCCAGATACTGAATAATGAAAAGATCACAAAATCGGAAGGTTCTTTTCCCCCAGATCTCTCACAAAACCCTCAACGCACTCAAAATGGAACTTACCAAAGCACTACAGTGGTCTGAAATTACTCTGGAAATTAACACGCACCTGGAAAAACTCAACTACAGATCGCGACCTCTGGTCCTTCATTGACGACACGAGCCTCGATGAACCGTCCCCAACTTCTAACACCCTCAACCCTTCGAGCTCGGTCGGCATCGCGTCTGATATTTACCCACAAAACCCTAATTGCGAAGTAAAACAGGTTCTTCGGTCCGCGTTTGATTTTTCGAAATGAATCCCATCCGAGCTTGAATCTCATCACCGTGACCTTGTTCGGTCCTTCTCGATTCGCCCCAGTGCCTTTGGTTCGATTTTTCTACAGGGACGAAGCATCGAGGATCGGCTTGCCTTCACGCTGAAGGAAACCCGACGAACCTCTCCTCATCGAGACCCTACCCCTACGCGAACCCACTTTACCCAGATTTCAACATATCGTTTTTTTTTATCTTTACGGAACTAATAATAATATACTAAATTAATTTTATAATTTCATTATTTGGGTTTTAATTTAATATTAACCTTATAAAGTTCATTATATGTATTACTATATTTTAAAACAATGTAAAATTAGATGTTGAATTACAACATAATATTAATATCCCAAATTAACATTATCTCTATATATATATATATTAGTTAACAAAATTTATTAAAAACGCAATGTTTGTTTATTACATATTAATTTCAGTAATAATATTTAAATTAGTAATTTTTTTTTATTCAGTTATTTTATTAATACATCAACAGTCATTTTTATTTAAATTTTCAAAAGTAATAACGGATAGTTTTTTTTTTGTAACGGTCGGATAAAACTCTATAAATACTAATTTTTTTTTACGGGTCGTTCAAACACTCAGAAGAATAATATCTCGACGCTCACGCCATTGCTTTTGGAGATGGTTTTATATGTTCCTCTTGTTTTTAGTTTTATTTCTATCATCCTTGCCATAATGTTTGTTCTTCTATCAAATCCAAGAGATGATAACTACTCGATCGACATCTTTGTGTTTCTCGGTAGTCTTCCAATTGTTTTATTATCAATAGCAGTGGGTTTAATGGGTTAGTTCTTGTGTATCAAGGGTGTATTATGGTATTTGTATGAATAAAATGCTCGCTAAATATATATTTGCATTCGGTAATTTATTTTATTACATCTTGGAAACATTGCCAAAACATAAAACATAATTTTAAACCTGGGGTGTTACATAACAGAACTGCGACATATGCCACAACTAGTAGATGCTAGATGATAAGATCTCAAAACAAGATACCTCCCTATAATCGGTCTCAGGCACGTAGTTATATGAGGCTGAGGTATCATAGAGTGTGAGGATATCCTGGGTAGGGCTGGTGTTATGCTTGTGATGGGTGAGGTCACATGGTATGAGAATGCCCAATAAGATGTGCTGAAAACACCAGGAAATCAGTAGGTGGACCACCACGGTAGAGACAATGTCGTGATTAGAGTGGTCCATAAGGAGGTGGTGATGGAAGAGGATTAGGAGGATTTATATGTGATGGATGACATTATTATGCCTTTCCACCACTTATAAGTGTCCCACATTAGGCCCAAGAAGTCGGGAGATTAGAAAATCACAATATTTGGATTTTTACAACCATTTAGAGCATGATATGATAATAGGTACGTCATTTTTCTTTTTTACTTTTTTTAGTAGAACTTGTCAGACACTATGTGAAGTACTCTTTTCTACCTACTCTATGATTTAGGTTTTATTAGGGTGACACAGGGCGTCGATGACAACCTGTTTCAGTGTTGCTTGATGTAGCTTTGAATGCATGGGGAAGAGGGGTCCTTCCCCCACCGAGATATGTTTTGTGATGTGAGTAAAACCACAAGGGATAGTCAATACCACCCAAATAGGATAGTATTAATGTGTGTTGGAAGATTCCCTTTGACTTGTAAATTCATTACTGGGTTGTGCAGAAGAATTTTGGAGTAGATATTAGCATTTCTAGTGGACTTTTTCTACTTAACCTCATTTTCTTGGAATTACACTAGTTGGTATGGAAGAGTGCCTATTTTGGGGATTACTCTTCTACAAATGGAGGAGAAGAAACATGGGGTGTGCCATGTGCATTTCAGGCCTAGCCTCTTGAAGTTGGATGAGTTTACTCACCTTCTCTATTCGTTAGTAGCTTTAGTGCTTAACGTCAAGTCTTGATATTGCTGTTATCAAGTACATGCAGAGGTGATAGAGACCCCATGAAAAAAACTACACCACTCATATTTTCCCTAAAAATGTAGAGAAACTATCTTCTAAGAAAGTGATTTTTGGTTTGTTCATACCACCATAGTTCCAGGTATGTATCCATCTAGAGAGAATTGAACTTGAGATATCTAATATTGTTGGAAATTCTTGAAATACTATGAATTCGAGATAGTCTATACTTCAGGAAAGGACAATGTTTTATTAGATTAACTTAGTAGAAAGTACCAGGATTTCTTGGTGCAGGATGTTTTAGGGTAGTTAACTTCCCTGCAGCTGATCTTGGTGGAGTAGGAGGGTGCAATTTTCTTCAGTTGATGGTGCTGACTGCTTCACTTCTCGAGTGTGTAAGACAGTATCAGTTGTGATACATTTCTTGTGAAACATTTTATGACTAGATATACTTATACATTTAACCATATGGATATTCTGACGGTGGGAATCACAAGATCATATTCCAGTGACAAATGGTGATTCTGGCTATGATGTGGGATGTAGAGGTTCGACCTAGGAGGAAAACTATCCCTGAGTTTCATTGGGTTTTTCAAGACCATGCTAAGAGATGATGAGGATTCCTATCACCTTTCCCTACCCATAATAGTAGGAGTGAGTGAATAACATCTCGCACATGTCATAGTTAAAGAGATGCATGAATGTTCTGTAACGACCCAAACCTTTGTTAATGAAAATCCCTCTTGATCTAATTAAATGGTTATACAACATATGCACTTTGTTTGTTTTAGGTTTTTGGATTTTAAAATAACATTAAGAATTGGGACCATTTCTATTGTAGCCATTGAAAAGTGATCACATGATTAGTATAAATATGGGATTTAACAAATCAAATTTACTCAGATGAAGGAAGCGATGACCTCATCCAGTAGAATTTCCTTATATGAAGCCCATTTATCGGAGCTCAGAAAGGAGGTTGCATCTTTGGGATTCACTCTTGACCAAGCTCAAGCCGAGCTTGAACATGTTAAGTTTTAGATAAACTACGTACGGGAGGAGTGGAAGTTGATAGAGATTGCCACCCGAGCGATGTTATCCATGCCACCCCAGGAGTCTGTCACCATCACACACCTCACCCTTTGATCTTATGCGGGTGTTTTAAGGGGTTATTTAATGATAAACTAGTACTATGGTTATGTACATTATTTTTTATATGATAATGAATATACTCTAATTTTATTATTGTTACCTTGTAAATAGTTTTTAAAGAACAAATAGTATTTTTAGTTAATATTCAATTAAGAAATCTATTTTGATGAATTAATGGATTTTTTGAATTAAAAAATATTTTAATAAAATATTATTATTATTATTAATTTAATTTTTATTAAATATAAATGATCGTATAATTTTATGAATGCAATTGTAATTTTTATTAAGGTTTGAAAGCCATTTTTGTCAAAACCCATGAATTTTCGATAAATGGTGGTTTTTATTTTAAAAGTAAAAATTAACACATTTAGATAATTATTTATATAAAATGAATATTATTTCTAGAATTAGGACGTCAAAATTATCCAACGGTGAATTTTTCCTAATTTTCTGAGACAGTCAAATTTTTGAGTAAAAATTAAATATCATTTAAAAATATATGGTGTTTTATGACATCATAATGACCCAATAGTGATGTAATAAAATTCTATAAACTTTATGTTAGGAAAATATATGTTTTAACATTAAAATAATGTGATTTTGGGTTTTTTTGATTTATTTTACAAATCTTTAGTGGACACTTCAAGACTTATTAAACATTTTTTATTTTAATTTTTTTCCCTGGGATTGTGACTCAACTCCACATATGGAACCCTATTATTTTAAGAAGTTAATAATTTGGCCTTATAAAATATTTTTTTCCTATCCCCTTTGGAAAAAAATGGGCAGAAACCATGGACTGGTTTGTGGTTTTGATTAGTTTAATGTGAGATGTCCCAAACCTAAATAATAAAAAATTCCCTCTCCTTTCCTATATAAACCCACCCAGGATCCCACTTCCTCCTCACTCAAATCCTATGTAGTTCATCCAACCTCTACCCTCCTCTCTCTATAATCCTCCCAAGGTGCCCCAAGTTCCCAATAATCCTCTCTCAAGCCTTTGGAATTACATTTCCAAGTAAGGGTTTTTCTTCCTTTCTCATTTTTGTCCAATATTCTTTAAGTTGTTATTCCCTTTTAATTTCAATTATAAATGTTGGGGTATGGTTTTGAACCTCCCCCATACTACCCTCTTTATGTTTTAATTATGGTAGAACACTTTGTCTCCCATTAAATTCCTCTCATGTACACCTGTTACTATGCCAAAATTTCGAAAGAAAGTTCTCTCTACTCATTTACATTCAAGAAATTATTTTGTATCATGAATCTAAATTACATTAAATTTGTTGGGACATGTATCTATATGAGCCCCTTACGGTCCATTTCATGTAAATTTTATGATAAATATCTTTATCTCTCATCGGCCATTTTTATTAGTTCTTATGTAATGCCATTATGCTGCTGAAATTGTACCGCGTTTTTCCAAGCCAGAATCATTAGTGAATACCATGCCCCTTTCTCTATTAAGGTTATTCTACTTTATGCACATTTACTTACTTTTTAAAGAGTTTAATGTATGTATTCCACATTTGTTTATCATGGAATAAATGATTAAGTTGAATGATTCAATGTTTTATGATCCATGTTGCACACTTATGCATGAAGTAAAATGTTTTAAGAAGGGTGAACCCAGATAGTGCTCCAATGCATTGGGTAAAGTATAGTGTCATGATACGTTATGTGCTCCATCTGAGAGAACATGCTCCATTGAGAACATTATACTAGGTCCAACTCCATTTCCAAGCACTAGAAGTTTAGTCATCATTGTCCTGCACCCAACACAAGAATAAGGAATCCCAAGTGGAGAGGCTCGCCCTCACTACTTTACACAAATGATGGATCCTTGCTCCTAACCATTTCACAAAACCTCAATCGGTCCTATATGATGTTAACTAAACCTTAGTCTGTCGAGAGAGAACTAGCTTCTATCTAGGTAATGTTCTCATCAAGTGGATAACACCACTCCTCATATATATGTTCAACAGTCTAGGGATATCCAACTCCAATAGATGACCTTCTCCCCACTACAACTCGGAGACGAGGGAGTAAAACTCTGTAAGTGAGAACCCACTCCCTACTCGGTAAGGGAGTGCCACTCTGTGACTAGAGGACCCACACCCTGGTACGATAGGCTAATACTGACTCTGTTAATTTTTTAGTTATGGGGGACCCACACCCTAGTATGTCAGGGGAGTACTAATACCAGGCTAGTGGAACCACTCCCTAGCATGGAAGGGTAGTACCGTATCTACCTGAAAACACATATGGAAGACCCCCCGACTTGGAATGATATTGGAGTACCGACTCCTATAATAGAGGACCTACTCCCTACCTAGTAGGGGAGTATATACTTTATTTATACGTTAATTATGGAGGACCCACACCCTGGTCCGACATGGGAGTGCCAACTCCACGGGTAAAGGACCCGATACCTGTAATAATATCTGATAGGGGTGTACCTACTCTACCGTTAGCTCCATTGTGATCCTTGTGAAAAAAAAACACGAGATGGACTACTCATTCATCCAAAACCGACACCTAGTGGAAAAGCTGCATTTCACCACAACACACATAAACATGGCTTCATGGGGCCCATGATTAAATCTCAATTTAAATACCCTTAATTGGTCTGAAAATTTCTATCTTAATTTTAGGGTTTCACCATCACAGACGGTTCATCATTCTGATACCGTATGAGGGAGATATGTCCGATACAAGATCCCATAATAATAATAATTTTATTATTATTAGATGTTTTGTTGACCTAAGGCATGAGTCCAAATAAATCCAACATTGATATTGAAATGACCATCTTGATTCTAGAATCACATTTTCACTGATGGTTTTCCAAACAGACACCATATAAAGAAGTTGTGTTTGAATTAATGTTTGAAAACCAAAATAATAATAATAATATTTAATTAATATTATTATAATCTTAATCCATATACCCATGGAGGGCCACACTCAAATTACTCCTTACATTTTTTGTGCTCCCTCTCATTTTTATCTTCAATTTATCATTTTTTCCATTAACTATTATTATTATCATAAAATATAATATCACCTGGGTTTTTCAAACACCTTAAAAGCACGTCCCACTTGCAGAGCCTAGGGACCATATATCATGGCTTGTTATGGAGCCTCTATATTAAATTAATTTTTTGATTCATTTAATTCCATATTTCATCAATTCCTCAAATTATTAATATTATAAATAACATTAATAACCCCCATTAAATTAAATCCATTTAAATTTATTAACCCCTCTCACACATTTTTGTGTCACCATTTTTATTATTATTAAAATAATATTAAAAAATTCTCATCAACTAATCACCATTATTATTATTATTGTTATTAATTATTAACATACGTCGTATTGACACATCCGACCACCTCATTAGAGATATGAGTATGTCCATCATCATGTCCATGAAAAAATATCCTTCGCCATGAGGTCCCATGCATGACCTTTGCTCATTTATCAATTCTCCCACACAATCGTTGATTCACATGTCGTTCAAGACACTACAATGAATACGAGGGTTCAATCACACTCGAACCAGCCCAAAAAATGTCTAATCATGACCCCACGGTCTAATGATAATTAATGTAAAGAATGGTGGGGAAAAGAACCAATAACAAATTTTTATGGATTGAGGCCAATTGTTTTTGGCTAGTCGATCAAGAACGGGGATCCCATGGTTAGAAAACAATTTAAATAAATGAGATTCTAGTAAATAGGTTATGAAAATGCTGCAGTAGGGTGTATATTGGAGAATGTAAAATGATCTACTAAATCCATCTAATTATAAGGGTAAAAAATCACATATAATGAGTCCTACATAGATTAGATCTATCATTGATGATGAAGAATGCGCTTACCAAGATCTATTGTTTTCATCATAATTCGATCCCCCTAAATCAGAAGTGTTTTCATTTTTAGCCATCATTCCTCATCATTTTTCTAATTAAAGTTTTTTTCAACACTTTTCATCTCCCGATCTCCAAGGGAATTCTCCAAGATTGTCAATCTAATCCCATACCCCTACCAAGCCATTAAATGGAGAAACACTTTTCAGCATTACCACATCGCTGTTGTTGCGGCATTACCTCACTGTTTCATTTATTAAAGGAAACATGCTACCCCATTGTGGAATTGCAGCGTCGCAGTGTTGTTACGAAATGTTAAGAGGAAATAGTTTTATTAAATATTTTAATGACATTCACATCCAAAAACTAACTTTCACACTCAACCTATGCTAGTCGAGGTTAGGACCTGCCTAAGGAAATCACACCCTTATGAGCTAAAAAATACTCTTGTATTTCCAATCTGAGTTACCGTTTTTTAGTTATATAATTTGAAAATAAAATAAGCTAATTATTTTACTTATGGTCGCGTCCAAAAAAGTACTTTCCACAGTCATCCCGCACCAGCCAATGTTAGGATCTTACTAAGGAAAGCACTCCCTTAGGAGCTCAATCGTTGTCTCAGATTTTCAATAAATATAACTCTTCATGAGTTATATAGATTTTTAAAAAATAATTTTATTTACGGTTATTCCATTTTCAGGTTTTCTCATTGGAGGAACACTCCAACTAAAGTCAAGTCATGCCTAGGGTAAAACCACCATCTTGAACACAAAAATTCCCTCAGATTTCTAATTTGAGGTCCCATTTAAGATTTATTCTACCTTTTAAGGAAAATTGCTCACGTGCGCTAGTTAAAATAGAAATTTTTTTGATGAACCATTTTGGGAACACCGGGATTTAGAATCGCAATCTATCTTAGTTTTTAGTCTCTTAATTTTCCCAAAAAGTTTCTAAAAAATAGAATTGGGAAAATAAGATCTGTTACATTACCCCCACCTTAAAGATTTACGTCCTAAAAAACCCAAACAAGGTTTACTTGAAAAAAGGGTGAGAGAATTGAGCATGAATCTGAGACTCCCACTTCCATGTGCCCCTCTTAAGATCCTTATGCTACCTCTAAACACACACTATGGGAAAATATCATCGATAGAGGATCCCCCTTTTTTTAAGACCTATGTGAGTATCTGCCCAAAACTATCTGGGTTTCCTTTTCAGTGACCAAGGAAACCTCATTCCATTACTATGGATACACCATACCCTTTCTCCCTAAAATAGTCAATCTGGGCATGAATGATAGTAGTCCATACCAATAATGACAACCTAAGGACTCGAGGCCATGACTATGATATCCCAACTGAAACTCTCGCCTCTAAGAGTTGGGTCACACTATTAGCGCTAGTTTCGAATCATCCGTTCTCCTCTATAAGAAGTCTTTGAACATGAAGGTCAAGTCTACAGTTTGACTAGAACCTCTAAGTCTAAAACAAAACTTGTGACATAAGGAGAAAAACTAGAATCAGTGTCCATTAATATGATAGCAAAAGAAAAAAAGATAGGTCCTACTTTATATCTCTCCTGGAGTATCTGAGTCATAAGACATAACCGCATGCATTTTTCCTCGCCCACATCCTCTAGTTACCTGAGCCTGGCATGGACCACCTGTTTCTCTTCCATCTCCTCTTCCTCATTCTCCATAATATGTAACTTCTTGTTTGAAGCACTATCTCTACCAAGGAGGCTCTTCACCTGGCTCCCTCTCAGCAACACGGTGGGTCGAAAAATCTCTAGCGAGATACCCTGACCATTTCAAGCATAAAAACACCTCTCTGGTGGATGATATGTTCCCTGGTGATGATCCTATTCCACAGTCCCATGAATTTGAGTTCTGGCATGGGTATGCCTCTTATACCACAATCACATGACATTTCTTCTGTTATCTCCAACACACGCCTCTGTCTCATGGCCCCTGATGTGGTTCATATCCATATGTTCCTTAGACAGAAAACTCTCGACCAAAAGGGCTCACTCCAGCACCCCAGGATAGGTGGGAATATTCAGCAGATCTACTAATGCCCTAATCTATCAATATAATCCCTACTCGAAGGGTTTATCTCAAAAAAACCGGTCTCGTACAATGTATAGGGAGTACCGAGATAAGTCGGTGAACCTTGCCTCAAACTCTCCCAAAGTCATATCCCCCTGTAGAAGATACAAATGCTCCTAGATACATACTAACCTTAACATGGATGGGAAAAACTATTCTCTAAAGATTCATTTGAACTCCTCCCATGTGAGTGTCACCTCATCATGTGACCGTTTCACTAAGCTCCACTAGTGTCTTGTTGTGCCCTGACGAAGGCTTGCAGCATGGACCACCATCTGATCTGGAGGTTTCCTCACTAACTAGAAAACTTAAGTGACTACCTCGAGCTAGTCATTTACTTATTGGGGGTCTAGATAACCTTGGTATCTCAAATTTCACTGCCTCTGGAACTCGTATAGCACACTCAACCTATGAGCATTCTCAGTCTGAACTACCGATAAAACCTGCAGCTTTATGGGTGGTGGCACCACTAGTTAACCACCCATAGGAAATGCCTCAAACTCACTGCCCAGAACTGAAGCCTCATCATGGGGAATATCATCATCATGATCATGTTATAGAATCCTATCTGGTTGTCATTATGGGAGAATCCTAATATGGGTCAGGTTGAACCATGATTAATAGAGTATATCTAGATACCTGACTCAATAAGGGCATGGAAAAAACAAACCACTATTATATGATGCATGTGCCATTTATTTACTTGTGACTAATTTTCTAATATACCAAGTCTAAAAGTAGGTTATTAGAGTCCCAATGAATAGATACATTGGCTACCGTACCAACGCTAGAACCTCGGGCCTAAGATCCGAACTCAAAACATCTTAACATTATCACTAAGAAACCCAAAACAAGCTCACTACACTGCGGTCCTAAGGTATAACCAACCTCCAGTGATACTACAATTTCATGAACCATCCCATGGGGCCCATGTCATGAATACCCAAAGCCCACCTCTGATAGGCTAGGGGCTGGCAACTAGTACTGATTAGGCATATCCCAAAAATGGGAGTCATTAGCCTAAGTACCCGTACAAACGCACAAAACTCCAAACCAAAGACGCTGGGAAGTAAAAAAGAAAAGGAAGATATGCATGCAAAATAAAAATTATAACACAACCAGAGTGAAACAAAAGTAATGTACAAGGTGGAAAACCAAGCTAGTATACAATCCCCCTAAAATAAAGGCAGAACACTAGTAAAACTCCATGTCCCTGAAGCTCGTCCGTTGACAACCCTACCTGAAGGGTATGTGAAGGGTTGCTGCCTGAAGCCGTAGGAGTACACCTCGTATGTATAATCTCACATAGAACCACCTGGTCGTGGCCCTCCCTGGACTCCATTAAAGTGTTAAATGTCTTCAAAATACATGACACATATGGGAAAATCCCATGCAGGGGTGAGTAAAACATTACTCAGTAGGACACCCTAAAACCACAATGTTAAAACACAAGGAAAAACCACAAATAAATACACTATCATCTCCACACAGGTATATGCCCATACATATACCAAGAACATATAAATATAATTTTTTTATACACTAAGAATCATAAGCTTCCAATCTCATATCCAACAACAGGATTCTCAGCATAGGTTGGAAAGACAACACATAAAACCAAAAGAAATATGCTCTACAAGCTCAGCTATCCAAGATGGTACCTGTCTGAGAGGTAAAATCCACCAGGAACAACATTATAATTTATAATGGTATGTCTAATATAACGTGCTCAATCAAGAACATTCTACTAGGTCCAGCTACAATTCCCAGTACAGGAGGTTCAATCATCATTGTCCTACGCCCAACGCAAGACTAAGGAAACCCAAGTGGAGAGGCCCAACCTCACCACTATACAAAGATGAGGGATCCATAATCTTAAGCATATTGAGAAACCTCTATCACTCTCATATGGAGTGGCCCACATCTCAGTCTATTAAGGGAGAACTGGATCCTATCTTGGTAACGTTCTCATCAAGTGGAAGGTAATGCTCCTCATATCTATGTCCGACAGTTGAGGGAGCACCAACTCCAATGGAGGACCCACTCCCCGCTTATACTCGAATATGGGGGGATTAAAACTCAATAAGTGAGGACCCACACCCTACTCGATAGGGGAGTACCACTCAGTGACTAGAGGACCTGCACCCTGGTACGATAGGGGAGTACCAACACTGTCAATTTGTTTTCTATGGGGGAACCATACCCTAGTACGTTAGGGGAGTACTGACCCTAGTGTAAAGGACCCACTCCCAAGCATGGAAGGTGAGTAACTAATCTCCTAGAATAACGCGTATGAAGTACCTTCACCTTGGAACGGCAGGGGAGTACTAAATCCTATAATAGAGGACCGCACCCTACCTAGTAGGGAATTACCTACTATATTTGTACGTCAATTATAGAGGACCCGTGCCCTAGTCTGAAAGGGGAGTACCAAATCCATGGGTAGAGGACCCGCTCCCTATAACTATATCTGATAGGGGTGCACCTAATCTACCATCATCACCATTGATATCCTCATTAAAAAATGCATGAGATGGACTACTCATTCGTCCAAAATGGACACCCAATGAAAAAAGTTTCATTTCACCGAAACATGCCCAAACATGGATTCGTGAGGCCCAATATTCAATATTTATTTAAATACCCAGAATTTTTCTTGAAATTTCCATCTTAATTTTAGGGTTTCAGTGTCAAAAATGGGTTGTGATTCTGATAACATATAATGGAGATATGTCAGATACAAGATCCCGTAATAATAATAATTTTATTATTATTAGGTGTTTCATTGACCAGAGGAATGAGTGAAAAAAAATCCAAAATTGGTCTTAAAATGAACATCTAAATTCTAGAATCATGTTTTCACTGATGGTTTATCAATCTGACACCATACGAAGAAGTTGTTATCAGATTAGTGTTTGACAACCAAAACAATAATAATAATATTTTATTATTATTATTTTCTTAAATCATATATCCAAGGATGGACACACTAAAATTAATCCTCACATTTTTTGTGTGCCCCTATTAGTGTCTCTCCTCATTTTAATTTATCATTTTTTTTCAATTTATTATTATTATTATCATAAAAAATAATATCACATTGGGTTTTCATGCACATTAAAAGCATGCCCCACTTGAATCCCCTAGGGAGCCCATCTCATGGATGGTTATAGAGCCTCTCTCATTGATTTATTTAATTCAACATTTAATAAATTCATAAAATTATTAATATTAAAAATAAAATTAATAACCCCATTAAATTAAATCCATTTATTTTAATTGACCCCGCCGACACATTTTTGTATCACCATTATTCTTATTATTTAAATAATAATAAAAAATTCTCATAAACTCATCACCATTATTATTATTATTAATTATTTTTAACTCACATCACATTGACCACATCCAAACACCTCATCAGAGATATGATTCTGCCCATTGTCATGTCCATGCCAAACAGCCTCCTCCATGAGATCCCACCTATGACCTCCGCTCATTTATCAATAGGTCTATAAATTGTCGATTCACATGTTGTTTGAGCCACCAAATTGAATCTGGGGGTTCAATCACACTCAAACCCTCCCCTATAATGTCGAATCATTACCCTATGGTCTAACGATGAAGAACATGAAGAATAGTGGGGGAAAATAACCAATAACAAAGTTTTATGGATCAAGGCCAACCATTTTTGTCCATTCGATCGTGAATAAGGATCCCATGGTTATACAATTTTTTAAATAAATGATCTTCCAATACATAGGCACATGAAAAGGCTACAACATGTAATATATCGAAGAATATAGAATGATCTACTTAATCAATTTAATTATAAGGGAGAAAAACCACATATAACGAGTCCTAGTTGGATTATATCGATCGTTGATGATGGAGAATGTGATTTCCAAGATCCATTGTGTTCATCGTGCTTCGATCCACCTGGATCCAAAGTTTTATCATTTTTTACCATCATTCATCATCATTTTTCTAATGGAAGGTTTTTTAAATTATTTTCTTCTTCTGATCTTATGAGTAATTTCTCCATGATTTTCAATCTAATCCCCAACCACTTCCAAGCCATTAAATGGAGAAATGTGTTTCAGTATTTCCACATCGCTGTTATTGCAGCATTTCCACGTTGTTTCATTTATTAAAGGAAACAAGATTCCCCATCGTGGCATTGAAGCGTCACTATTTCATTGAGAAAAATCAAGATGAAATATTTTTATTACATATTTTAACGATGTTTACATCCAAAAACTAAATTTCACACTTGACCTGTGCCTGTCGAGGTTAGGCCCCACCCACAGAAAACATACCCTCATGAGCTCAATGGTATACTCGAATTTCTAATCCATGTTTCCATTTATGAGTTATAGGATTTGAAAATAAAATAATTTAATTATTTTATTTATGGTCCCGTCATAAAAGCTACTTTTTATAGCTCCCTCAGATTTCTTATTCAGGCACCCGTTTAAGAGTTATTCCATTTTTTTAGGAAAACCACTCACGTGCGCTAGTTAAATCCTAAATATTTTTGACAGACCATTCCAAGAACACCAGGCCCTGAGATCACATGCCGTCTTAGTTCCTGGTCTTTTAATTTTACCAATAATTTTCTAAAAAATAGAACTGGAAAAATCAGAGTGGTTACACTCACCTATTGTATGAATGAAATTTGATGTATTCAAAGACCGAGTTCATGTAGTTCCGATAATCATGAATATATGAGATGAAATATGCTAGATTAATATGTTCAATGTCTAGTTGTCTCTCAATGTCATGGGAAAATGGATTATATTGGTATACATATGATGTATATGATAAATGTTTGGGTGGAAATGTTTATATAAAGATGTGAGTATGTTTGATAGAAATCACACCTGAATCCATTATACCTTGAGTAGAATTAATGTTTTACTAGAGGCCACACATTTTTTTCAACTATGAAATTGATATCTCTTATTTTTTTAGTTCTATAAAGTCTTATAGAGTCACATAATTAGGTATAGGATAAGGATTACAATTTGGACAATGTGTTTATTTCAAAATAGAGCTTCATAAACTATATCCAAAAATATTTAGATGGATACAGAATAAGTTATGAATTTTTTCATAAAGATCTTATGGGATTTTAGTGTAAGT
Organism: Viscum album; assembly: GCA_963277665.1. Taxonomy (NCBI): domain Eukaryota; kingdom Viridiplantae; phylum Streptophyta; class Magnoliopsida; order Santalales; family Viscaceae; genus Viscum; species Viscum album. The sequence continues at coordinate 1,793,585,543 of OY728146.1, forward strand.
GGGAGATTTATTAAAATGGACTAAAATGGGTATATTGTATAATTTGATGTACTCTAATTTATATATAATGATATTCATGTAAGTCATATCATTGATTATGAAATTTTGATATCATATAAGGTATGTGATGCCTCTATCATAGCTTATGATAAGATTACAATATGGGTTCATGGATTCTTCCACATAATCCATGAAGTATAATTTAGTTATGAATTAATGGGATGATTTATTTATGTGATGAAAAATAATTTAAAATATTAAAATAATAATATTCTTAATAGGTTGACATTTTGGGTAACACACGTCAGTTGTTATGCGATAAAATCCAACTGACAAATCCCTTTATTGAATGAAGGGAGATTATATAGAGGTATTTGATCCCCCTATCAACGATATATGATACTTCCAAGGCATAAACAAATCACTATCTTCCTCTATATCCTACACTCATATTCATGGATAATGTGTTATAACACTATTGGGGTTCAGGGGTCCTCTCATTATAAATGAGTATCTTATTGGATGACATCATTCCTATGAAGGTAAGATTTCGATATTGTTTCTCGATGATCTCCATCAATAAAAATCTATTATATATAATAGATATAGGTCTTATCATGAAAAAGTTATCCCTATTTTTTTATATTCTTCATACTACCTATTGATTCATGATGATAGATCTAGAACTTGGGTTTCTTCTACTTATTTAATCACGAGATGATCCTCCAAAACTCATCGAATATGGGATGAGGTATGTACTATATGTAGTATGTGGTTATGCAGAGGTGTTATGACATGTGGTTTTGGTATGCGATATGGTTATTTGGATGTGGCATGTTGATATGTAAGGTATGGTAAAGCTAAGATGCATAGAATCAGGACATGAGGGAGAATAGATTAGTAGGAAAAAAGGTGATGGGTTCCTAATTATATATTTCCATGATTATTATATTAATATGATTAGAGACATATATTTGGTGGTCAATCCTTGGGTAAACTATGTTGTTAGTAGAACTAGGATTAGTAAAGAGTGTGTTTTTTTGTTTATTTACTTAGGCATTAGTATGCCTCTGCTACGTTTTCATGAGAGAGTCTGAGGAGGAATATACTAAGTATAATGGTATTCTTACATTATCTTCTATATATTGTTTTTACAAGTTTGTATGATATATTTGGTAAATAATATTAATATTACTTGCTCATGGTTTAATGATTGGTTAACTTTGTTGTAGTTTCAGCCATCAGAGCTATTTTACTTTGATATTGATCATAGAGGTTTTGTTAATGTATGACATTACATGGATTTTTCTTGGGATTATGGGTTGTTTAGTTACCTAAAATGTAGTGGAATTTTGGTTAATTTTCATCATTCATAGGGGTTTATAGTGAAATTTCTCCCATTTGGTGTGTCTTATACCCTCATTACTAGTCACCAACCTATGGTTTGTTAGAGGTATGCTTTGGGGGCCAATATTATCATCGTTATAGACCATGGAGGGGTTCTAGTGGGTGTATTTCATAATAAGGTATCCTAAAATCCTATATCCTCGACCAATCATCCACCATTAATCATTATATATCTTGAGATACCCCGAAATCATCAATAGTTAGCATAATCCTATGGCATTTTTATGGTAAACCCCCTCTATTCTCAGTTATCAAGCTAGAAAAGAGAAACAAGGTACTCATTTAATGTATCAAGGTTTCCAATGTCAATGAGTCTATTTGGATTATGGTATATCCCAAAAATATAAACACAAAACCCTCCGAATAAACATAATCATAAGAGATCTTATGAACAAATAATTTTAAACATCCCGATATATTTGGATATACCATTATATAAATCTAATACATTAGCCTTATTCCAAACCATTTTAATTATCATAATCAAGATACAAAATTGTATCTTATATCCAATTATACACATGAATATCCATCACTAATTTAAGACACCATGATTGAATTAGAGAATATTTCTAAGGGGTTTGGAGAGTTTAGAAGCCATAGACATGAACCGACATAAACCTTTTATTACCCACTAGACCATAGTGTCAACATGTGATGATAGAGAAATGAAGTAGTGGGTGACTCATGTAATTATTTGGATGGAAGTTCATAACCACTAGTGAGTGAAAAAACACCCATTCTATCTATAATGTCATCCATGTTTGTGATTATTCTTTTTCTCTTGGAGGAAACATTATCTAAGGTAAATTTCCTTATATGTAAAGAAACCCATTCCGATTTGGCACAAAATAGTGTGATATATATTATTATGTGTATTATCATCACATATTCATAATATATTAAAACCAAGTATTAAGTGTTAAGGTTTGAATCCAATTTCTCAATGTGTTTACTATTTTTAAGGATCACTATTTAGCGAACTAGTTACTAGTTTAAAAATTTCAATAGGGAGATCATTGATGGGAAACTTTTAGGAAGTGAAGGAAGTTATGATCAATTTTTGGATATAAATAGATGATATAGTTCTAGTATCTATAATATCAGTAGGCATATCAGTTTAACTAAAATCAATAACAATTAATGATAAATGAATATTCTTTGAATATTTTATCCACATACTGGATACTGATTGGCCATAAGATCTGAGGTTTTTTCTATAAACTGGTAGTCCCTACATGAGATGAAAAATATTTTCTATTTTTAATATATCAAGTAGTCATTAGTGAATCACTTATAACTTTATAATTTATCTCCCCTTTTTCTTTGTGTATTTTAGTATTTCTCTGCATACATATGGTATATCTCCTACCATATTGATTCCATTTATTTTGATAGGCTGTGTGTGGGTATCTTTCTGATGTTTTTAATACCATTAATTTGATACTTTCTAGTGATTTTTAGGTGGATATAGATCATATTAAGGGTTCTCACCTAGATACTTTTCTATTATATACTTTTTTTTTATATTTGTTTATTTTTTTGAATTCCAAAATTAGAACTATGTATTAGGAACCAAAATCGGTATTATAAAATTGTTCATACTTTTTGATTAGATATAGATTTTTATTAAGTGGTCATTTATTACATATCAAGTCTTGATCAATATATATGGAATTAGCTAAAAGAAAGATGATGATATAAAGGATTAATGGAATAAATTTTGGTTTTTGGAATATATATTATATATATATATATATATATCAAAGGATATCATTATTATATAGAACTAATTGTTTCTTTATCCAATGGTAAGTTAGAGATTATTGAGAAAGGTGAATGATATATTCTTAACTAGAAGGTAATTGGATTTTTTTAGATGAAATTATAATGAAATGTTGAATTCAAAATAAATGAGTTAGAAACAATGTTTTAATTGATGTATTTTCTCACCAACATGTATAATAAGATTACCACTATAAATAAGGTTTTCCTAATATAAATACTATTTGGATAAAAATGACTAAAGTAAAGTCAATGGATGATCATGCGAATGAGTGTAATCCAATTCATATTTTATTTGAGAACATGAGTGCTAAATTCAAAAAGCAAAGTATATGAATTTATTATTTTATCATCATTACCTAATTCATGGGATGTGATGGTTAGTTATGTGAATTTATTTAGAGAAAATATGATCTTAGTATTTGAGAATATTTTTAATTTTATTCTTAATGATGACATTAAAATGAAGGAACTCTGTAAGTATATAGAAATGTCATATAATAGAGAGGATCGAGGATGAACATCTCACTAGAGAAGCGAGGAAGAGAGATTAAATTCAATAAAAATGAACTAACGTAAATTAGTAGTTCTAATTTATACATGATGAAAGTATGAGAATAAAATACATTTTAATTTTTTTAAAGGGCATAGAAGTTAAATTATAGTGTATTACTTGTAAATATTACAACAATGAAAAATAACTTAACTTATAATTGAGTGTAATAGTCTGGTGGATCCATGAATCATTGATTTTAGAGCATCATTTCATTCTATAATAGATATAGGATGTATGGAAAATTATATATCCAAATGTTTTAGAATGATTTATAAAGATGATGATGAAGCTATTGATATTATAGGGCTTGGGGATTTTGATGTTCGAATAAAAAATTATACTTGATGAAATTTCAAGGGGATAAGTCACTTATTGGGATTGAGGAGGAATTTTATTTTGTTAGGTCAACTAGATGATGTGGGGTTTTAAATTACATTCATAGATAATATTTATAAAATCACATGAGGTTTTATAGTAGTTTAATAGTGATTTAAATATGGAACATTGTATCTAAATAGAATGTCAAATCAAAAAATGGTTTCTAGATTTACTAGATATGTATAGTTGTTTCATTACTACCTTTTCACAAGAGTGAGAAAAGATTAATAGCCTTTTCTGTTACTAATATGATGAAACTAATACATATGGTGTTTAAAGTATGGGAAGAGTATATCCCTAAAATTAGAAAAAGCTAATTTTTTCTATTCAAATACAAAACACCCAAATCTCATAAGTTGGAGCTTGTATATACTAATATATGGAGAAAACCTCTTGTATGTTATCATTAAGGCTTACTATACTATTTTTCCTTCATATATGATGATACATAATGATCTTGGGTGTAATTTCAAAATAAATGAAAAATTAACTAAGGTAAATTAGTAGGTCGAGGTTCTATATGATGACAGTATGGGAAGAAAAGACAAATGATTTTTTTATATATCCTAGAAGATAATTTATAGTGTATTAATTATAAATAATACAATATAGAAATAATACATTAACTTATAGTTGAGTCTCAAAAGAATTTTGAAGTCACGAATCATTGATTTTGGATAATCATTTCATTCTATAATAGAGATAGGATGTATGGAAAACATTATATCCAAATGTTATAAAATTGTTTAAATAGATGATGATCAATCTTGTGATATTATATGGGATGTAGAAGTTGATGTTTGATAAAAAAATATATTTTTTGAAAATGAAACTGGTAAGACACATATTTCTATTTAGGAATAATTTTATTTTGGTAGGTCAACTGGATAATGTAAGGATTTGAGGGACATCTATTGATAGAGTGTATAAAATCACATTAGGTTCCATTATAGTGTCCAAAGGAGTGAAATATGAAACATTGTATCTAACTAACATATCAAATAGAAAAATGGTTACTGGTTTTACTAGAGATGTATATTTTTGTAATTACTACCTTTTTACATGAGTGATAATAGAATCATATGCTTATATAATAATGGTATGTTGAAACTAAAACATATAGATTTTGAATCATGTGAAGAGTGTATCATTTTAAGGAAAATAATGTTCATTTTTCTTTGAAAAGAAAAGGAAAAAATCTTAGAATTGTTAGCTTATACATATCTATAAATTGGGAATAACTTAGTTATGTTATCATCAAGGCTTACTATAATATGTTACCTTCATTGATGATGATATATAAAAATTATGGGTGTAATTTATAAAGAAATATTTATAAGTATTTATATATTTCTATAGATAGATATCCATGGTGGAAAATGAAACCAGTTTAAAGTTGAAATTATTGAAGTTAGATACTATTGGTGAGTATATTACTAAAAAAATAAATATATTATATTGGATGAATGTGATTAGGTTTGAAAATATTTTACTTGATACACTATACTACAATGGTTTATTGGAATTTATGTACATGACACTAAATGAGACATCCCTAAGTATAAAACTACACATAGGTTTTTTGGATGATTTTTGGGTAGTTTAAATGAATTTCAAAACTTATATAATTAATTAGTGTTAATTTCTACCATTATTGAATAACTTTCTAAAAATTATAGACCATCTATATAATAAATATCGCACACATGAATGTTTAAGTATGTATTGTTTATTATGTTATTTATGCAAATTATAGGAACAGGTAATAAGATATATCCAAAATATGATTCTTTATTTGGTATGGTGATGAAGGCTTTGAAATTTTTCTTTGGGATAATGATCATAGGATTTTAATTAATAGTTAAAATATTATCTTTAATGAAGGGATTCTATTTAAGGATTAATTATTGGTAGAATATATAATATATATAATATAATTAACTGAGTGTGAGCATATAAAGTTTAATTTTACAAAGATACCAAAAAATTTAGAGAGCACTAAAATTATATAGGTATTAGAATGTATAAATATTCATTGTTTTTGAGGAAATTAAAAGGTACCATTGAGACTAGATATACTAGAATTTTTAAAGACTATTGAATCAAAAATGTTTTTTTGGAAGGGGAATTTGATCTACATTCTTAATTGACGAGGTCTTATAGAGTTATAAGGCTAGTAAGGTGGTTTGAATCAACATAATACTATTTAATTTTATTGGATAGTAGAGAAATTGAATTCCTATAAGAGGTGAAGTAACCAAGAGACTTTAAATAGTGGGAGTTTTAAATGAAGAAGTAACAAATCATTTTCAGGTTAATGGAACATGGGATCTGATTGATCTATCAATGGGGTTGTGATCACTTCAGATAAAGTGGGTTACCCGATAAAGAAATAGGTGTATGGTAGAAAATGTTAAAAGAAAATTTTAGTTATGAATGGATTTTAACAAAAAGAAGGAGATGATTCAATGAAATATTATCTTTGGTGGTGTAATATACATATATCTGAATGGAAATTGTAATAATTGTATAGTAAGATATATATCTTGAATAATTATATGTGATGATGATAATACTTCATATATATTTTGAAGAATAAATTTATATAGGATAACATAAGGTTTATAACTAACTAGAAAGAAGGATCTAGTGTACAATGTTATATGTATTTTGTATAGGATGAATGAATCACCCAGATAGTGGAGAAATATATTAGATGATTTCATGAAATAGAAATAATTAATTAGGTTTAATAAGGATAATTATTTCTATTATAGGGTGATTTCTATTTCAGGACATTTATCTTGTATATGGATGATATTATCTTCAATGGTTTGAATATTAATCACATAGTAGAGATGAAGTAGGAGCTACTTTAAATGTTTAATATATAATACCTTGGGAAAAAATAATGAATTTTTGGGATGAGTATATTTAGAGTCTAAAAGAATGAAATATTTATGTCTTCTTATCCTAAAAAGATTGATTTTTTTGGAAAGATTTAGAATGTCTCGATCAAAACCTATTTCCACCCCGTTATCAAAGTCAATTAATGTTATATAATGATAAGATTCCCATGATGTATGATGATTCAAAGAACATAGTTTTAGTTCCATATGAATCAATGGTAGGATGTTTAAGGCATTTCATGGTTTGTACAAGGCTTGGAATTTCTTATGTAGTGGGAGTTGTTCCTAGTATATATTAAATACAAGGAACCATGGGAAGTCGTGATATGGGTAATTTTATGTATTAAATAAATAATTGTTGTATATTTATACTTTATAATAGATAAAACATCATAGGTATATGTGGATTTATACTTTAGAGGGGATATATATATATAGAGGTGCACCTAATACTATGTGTTTACTTATAGAGGAATGACATCCAGCTATTCATTTTGACTATAATTGATAGTGGTACTATTAACCGAAAAATTTGTGTGTATAGATAGGATAGAGTATGGTAAAGAGATGATTTGAATGAAGGGTCTATTAGTGGGAATAAAAATGAATCATGGGAATATAATTTTTTTCTATGACAGTAAGAGTATTATCTATGTTGTGAAGAATTTTTTGTTTCATTTATAGATGAAGAACATTTAACTAAAATATCACTTAATCTAGAGTATTCTATAAGACTATGTGCTAGAACTATGAATGGTTAGAGGTTCAAAAAATCATAGTATTAGAAATTTTGATGATGTTATGTGCTTCAATTGAAGTTGGATGATGAAAGGTGTCTGACATCACAAAAAAAAACCAGGTTTAAGAAATGGTGATGGTGGCTAAATGGAAAATTATTTCAAAATATATTTGAGTTTGATATTGATGAGGTGTAAATAAAGATTTATGGTATGTTCACTAGTTGGATAGATCACTTTAACACCCTAACATGGTACACCAAAACTGAGGCACAAATCAGAATACCGCATTTATACAAGCATGATCCTTAATCTCTAGTGGTTGTAAAGTAGTGTTGATAGATAAAATAAATCATTTTAGAAAAAAATTCCCCTCAAATAAATAAATCAAAAAAGAATAAAAGATTCATGTTAAAGGAAAAAAATATTTTATAAATTCTATTTAATTTATAATGAAATAATTTTAGTTTTATAAAACCAACCACAAAAAAAAACCAAGTCTTCATGATGATAAAAAAATATGGTCACTCAATCTCAATTAACATCTTACCACATAAATATTTTGTGTGAAATAAATACCATATGTAGGATAGCTTGACTTATATGAAACAATAAAGTAAAATGAAAAATTCCCTATTTTATCAAGGTAGAATATTAAACCATAAAATGAAATAAATAGTAATACAATAAAATATTTCTAAATAAAAGATTATTCGAAAATGTAAAAAATGAATAAAACCACATATAAATAAAAATACTATAAGATTGAGATATTATTTGTTACAATATTCAATAATGATTATGCAATCAATTATAATAATAAAAGAATAGAAAACATTATAGATATGATAAATATTTTTATAATGAAATCAAATAATAGTATGAATAAATCTTAGACATGTATTCAAGGTTATATATAGTAATGTGAATGAGTAATGTAGTTATTGGAAATATGACTATTGAATATATAGCCATTGGAAAAATGGCCATTGGAAATATGGCTATTAAATATATATTATGAGTATATTGAAATTATTATTATAAAAATATAACTCTTTTATAAATATTTATAATTAATTAGAAATAATATATTTAACATAAAAAAATAAGTAAGATCTATTAAATAATTAATGAATGATAATAAATCAAAATATAATCATTCATTACATAAGAAAGTATTTTTATAATAGAAAAATTGTTTTTATAAAGAATTATGTATTTCTAATTTAAAATATAAATAACATATATTTATATATTATATTTAATAAAACTATTTTATTTTTTGGATTTTTTTTCATCAAAATTATATAAGAGTGTAATTTTCATTTTTTGTGTAAACAATAATTTTCTAGGGTGAATACTGAATTAAGTTGGAAAGTTATAAAAATTGTAAATTATTTTTCGAGATAAAAATAATTTATAATCTTATAATAATAAAAGTACATGAAAATAATGGATAAAATATCACACACCCTTGGGGTTTTCAACTTATGTTCCACTTTTCATGTTAAAATGACTTTCCATAGGCATTAATGATTGAGAAATTACAAATATTCCAATAAAAATTATATATAAAAGAACCCCTCCTCTGCCAATTCAAACCTACAACTGTAGTCTAGTTTCCTCTTTTATCCCAACCAAAATTACCTCCTTTTAAGTCATGTCTCACATTTGAGATATTACATTCACAAGAATGAGACCTAAATATTTCATTACGAAAGAAGTCATTATGAGAAGAAGTGACTACATCAAAGCAACTAGCTCTTTTCAATCTATTTCAATTATATTCTAATATTTTCTATTCTCGAATCTTATACAGAAATATAATAATGCATTATGTAATTTATTATGCTTGTTTAAAAATGATATTTTTTGGTTGGAGTGAGTAACTCAAGAGGGGGTTAATTGATTTCCCAATAAAAGTTTTTGTTCATTATTAGATTAAAGTAAAATCCCATTAAAAATTAACCAAAATAGAAGATTGATATAAAATTTATATTTTTTAAATATTTCTTAATAGATGATTAAGTATATGTTAAAATATTTTTTAGAAATACCTTAACTTTTGAAATCAATTTACTTATAGAAAAAAACTTTTAATAATAGTTAACATTAATTATCAAAGCAATTGTTTTTATTAATAAAATGTTCAATTGAACATGATAGTAAAAACATACAATGACATAGTGGAATAAATAAGAGGTTCAGTCTCAAGGTGATACTTAATCCCCTCTATTGGGAAATAACATAATTACAAGTAGATTATAAATTTAATCAAATAAATCCACAACTTGGATTAGGTATTCCGTCAACAAAAACAAGATGTACATTATAAAAATCCTATTCCATAATTATTTTTTGGTATGTAAGAATAACATAGGTAACACAAGGACCTCTTCCAAAAACACCCTAGGAAACAAATTGAGGAACAAGAGAATAATAATTATTCTCCAAGAATGTGGAGGAGACAGTGTGTGTTGAATAATAGGAAAACAACACACTGATTACAAGTAAAATATACCAAACAAATAAGAATAGGAAAATCCTAGTTTTATATGTTCTGTTTATTCATAATCCTTAGATTAGTGTTGGTGAGGAGATTGTGCTTTATTCTAGAAAATTTTTGTATAATAGAGGATCATATAAATATTTAAGTATGTTTCAGTTGATCTCTTTTTGATGTCTCAATCAATATTGGGAACAAGTTATGTGCTTATGTGTTGTTGATATTTATAGAATTTAAATTAGAAAGTTCATGAGAATTCACAAATATAGTTGCACAATCATATGTCTATGGTATTTGTAGTTCTGTACTAGAGAGAGAGAAATTTTGTAAATATATACCAATGTCAGGTGGAGGAGATCTACAATACTCAGATAAGCTTTTACTAAGTCTTGAATACTTGTTCAAACTATCCAATAATATATTTATCCATTAACCCATTCATGTATAAGTCCTCAGATAACATCAATAAAAATAAGTTGGTGGTGACTCATCATCTGGCGATAATGGTGGCATGACTATGGTGATAACTCATCCTATCAGTAGCTCTTGTTGGTGGTAGCTCATCCTGGCGGTAACAGTGACTTGGTCTAGCGGTAATGGTGACTCCCATCCAAAGGTGACTTGCCATAATACATAAAAAATATCATAGAAGTAGTCTTATAATATAAAATAATTTCTTACAACATGTGAAACATTAGTACTAAAAGAATCATGGTTTGAGATGATTAAAATAAGAGAGTATCAAAAACACTACATTAAAGTAGGTCCCAACATTCTACCCCTTTTTGATGATAAAAAACATGTGATTTTATAAATCATGTTCTATATAAGTAATCATAAATAATAAATGATTTATTTGAGTTTAAAAACAATATTCTTACTAAGATAAGATTAAATTCATAATTTATCTCCCCCTTTTATATTATCAAAAATTTAAAATAGTTGGTAATCTCAGAGAGAAAATATAAAAACACAAGTAGTTTTAATTATCTCGGTGCCAAAAAGATATGATTACAAAAATATAATATTGGAAAGGAAAATAAAAATTATTCCAATTAAAAAAACATCAAAATAGTTTCACTGTGTATAATATAGGGGCTGATGAAATTTATCCTTCCCATAGTCTTTTGGGATATCTTTGTCACTGTTATGTGATGAGACTCTAGAAGTGTATGTTAGGGAAAAGGTTAAAAGGAATGGTAGTAGAACAGTAGGAGAAATTGGATATCATAAAATAACTAAATTGAGTTTTTTTATTACTTCAACTTGTGACAAACTTATAGGATGATATGGTGGAGGCATAAGACTGTCTGACTAAGTGATTAGAGCAGGACGGCACTGAACTGTGTGTGTGGATGCGGTTGAAAGATTTTTGAAACAAGTATTTCTTCTCTCACAATTGTAGTAGTTTGATGGACATGAAGGTAGGGTTTCTGGAGATTTATGAAGTCCATAATTATGGAACCTCCCCTTTCCATCACATTAAATAAGTCTTCCTTCTCATTAATAAATATTTGAAGAGCTGGTGGGAGAACCTTTAGTTGACTCACATATTCTTTGAAGGCTCTTTTTAATAGCGGTATCTTCAAGTTCTCAGTAATAAATTTAGAATTATCATTAAATTCATGATTGGTATAGATCCTTGAAAATTATTTCGTGATATATTTTTTTAATAATTTCTTGTCTTTTCTAAGATGTTGAGTATATACTCTTATTAAACAATGTATATGTTCTCCATGAAGCTGTATCTTCCAAATTTTCTCTTCCTGGGTGATCACATCACCTGTAGAATTTTTTATTTATTATCTTATTAACTAATTTAATATATCTCTATAATTTTTTACTAGAGTCAGAATAGTTACAGATGAAGTAGAAGCATTAGTATTCATACTATCCAACTTTTGATACAGATAATTCATAAACTCTAAAAGATAGGATGTCAGACCCTCTTTGTTATTTCTCAAACTTTCAACTTCTATTGAAAAAGTCTTATTTGTAACATCCATTTTTTTAATATGAAACTTTGTTTGAGTTTGTATATAAAATTTAACTAACTCAACCAAATATATGGTACGCTCTTCACTGAGTTTGGCTATTAGAGATAGTTGAGATCTCAGGGTACTTGTAAAATCTAAGATCAAGTTTCTTCTCAATGATTCTAAATTGGAATTCATAGCCCTATGAAAATAATTCAAATTAGACTGTGTCACTACATCATGAGGTAAAACATGTTGAAAATTTGGTTTATTAGTTTCCAGGGGGTTAAAGGCTGTAACTCTCCATCTTGATCAATTTGATTCACTAGTGATCCCTCTTTTCTAATAAAATTTTCAGGCTCATCATCTCAGTTATTATAAGTAATTCCAAGTCTAAAAAAACCTGGATACTTTTCCCATTCCTCAAAATAGATTAATGAAGATGTTATATATGGAATTATGGGTGAGTCTCTAAGAACTTTAGAACATTGACCAATTTCAGTCGTTGAGGGAACATGTGATTTCTATTGTAGTTTCAAGTTAGCTGTCCATGGAGACATATCCATTGGAACTAATTGATTAACTAGAATGGTAGTCAAATCCACCTCACTTGCAGCTAGTGGAGCTTCTATCTGATTAATTTCTATGTAACTACTAGTTATGATTGATCCATTTGATCATCAAGATTTAAAATTTTCTCCCCCTCATCTGCAAATTTCTTACCTTGTGTAAAAACTGTTGGAACATCATGCATCATTGTATCCTTTGGTTTATTTTCATCTCTATGAGAACTACATACCATTGGTGAAGAGGATTGATGTTGAAATTTCTTTGGTTTAAGATCAGGATTATTTCCATTCTCATCACTTCCCTTTCCTTTTTGATTATATCTATTATCAGGGACACCATTTTTGTTTCCATCATCAGAATCCTTATCAACATGAGTTTTATCAATTTTATCCACATCACATTGACTATAATATTCATCAGACATTTCAAGATATAAAATATATTTATCCACTTTTTTATAAATAATATAATTAACTCCATAATATTCTCATCACTTTAATTCTTATAGGATTAAAATTTAAACCGAGCTTCTCCAGATACTTCAGTATCTTCATCATCATCATTTTTAGTTAAAGAGAGTTTCTCTGGAAGGATGAGAGCCTAATGAAATTGCACGGCCACTTGATAACATAGGTTCAGATTTAATGATCTCTTGATCACTCCCTTATTCAACTTAAATGACTTCTTATTTTTCTCCCACTTATAATTCTTCCACTACTGTCTCATATCTTTTAGTAATAACATCTACATCAGAGTACTCAACTATCTCATCATATTCAAGACCTAGACCCACCACATTCTTAGGCCAAGTTGGGTGATCAATAGGGTTTAAATTATCATACAATTTCTAATTGTCTCTGACCCAACATCCCTTCCAAGGATTCCAAACCACTTTTAATCTTTTGATTTTTTTTAACTTCAAAAAAACCACCAATTATTTCCTTATCTTCTTATCCATCTTTGACATATCCCTTTTTATCTAAAATGTCTGAAATAGTTTTGGGATAAATATGGGAGTTCGATCTGGAGCTCTTTTTGCACATCTCATTCATATGAATCATAAAAAATATATACATATTTATTCTCTTCCCTTTCTTCATAATATATAGAAATTATAAATACCGACACCTCATTGTATTAAATTCACCTTTCCTTGGACATAAAACATGTTGTACAAATTTTAAAAGCAACTTACATTCACCATATGTCTTGACATCAGTAGGACTTCTTAGTATTCTATCTCTGGTTAACTGTAGGAGAGCTCTTTAATAATTGAAAATTTCACTATCACTTAGTATAATTCCTTATAAATCATTATATAATCCTCTATGAGAAACCTTTAAACATTTTTCACATTCTCTTGAAGATAAATAAATTTCCCTTCTATCTAAGCTACTTTGAATTCTATCAGATTTCTTCCCAAAGATAAATCTCACATTCTGTTAAAATTCAAAGACTAACATTGTCAATACACTCTATGATTCAAGGTATAATAGTTCATCCATTTATACTTTTAAATTACCTTTAACACTATCATTTTGGTAGTTAGAATCCACTGTTCATCAATTTATTTTTATGGTTTGACTATACGATTTATCAGATAATGGTTTGGTGAAATGGTTTCCAAACTGCTTGCTGATAATTTTTGTTTCTTAGAATCCCTAATCTCTTTTTGATTCGATTATAAAACTCACTTCACATGGGCCATTAATATTAATTGAAGACTTCAAGTTGACCAAGGAAGAAGAAAGATTAGTTCGATAGGAAGGCAAAGGTTTGGGAGATAAAGGGTTAAAGATAGTAAATTGATTTACAGTTATCACGATGGTTTTATCATTTCAGGATTCTAAATAAATGCGAATAAAATTAAAATAATAAAAATTTAATTATTAAAGTAAAATAAAAATGATAATAAAACAATGATAACATAAAAATGAACAATGCCTTGTTCAATGGTGACTTCATCAATAGTGACTCATCAATGATGAATTCATCAATAGTGACTCATCAATGGAGACTTCATTAATAGAGACTCATCAATGAAGACTTCATCAAAGAGATCTTATCATTACTAATTCTTGTTTTATGTACTTTAATCTATCAGAAATCAAATAATTTGGGATGATATCAATAAGTTGATGTTCAGTTCCAATAAATTCAAATGTTATATCACCCTTTGGATAACTAACTCTCAAAAAGTGATGCCTTACATCAATGTGTTTTGTTCTAGAGTGAGAAAATGGATTTTTGGAAATGTTTATCACACTTTTGTTATCATAGTTTATAGGTAAATGTCTAAAATGGTATCCAAAGTATCATAAATTATGTTTCATCTACAATATTTTTGCACAAAAACTTCCTACATCTATGTATTCATATTAAATAGTAGATACTTCAATGGAATTCTGTTTCCTACAACTCCATAATAGTAGATATTTTTCTAAAAGACGACATGTTCCAGATGTGATTTTTCTATCTAATTTATATCCACCAAAATCCACATATGAATAACTAACTAAATCAAAAGCATGTCCTATTAGATAGAACACTTTTAAATCGGTTGTATATTTATTGTATTTAAAAATTATTTTTAAAGCTAATAAATGTTATCCTTTTAGATTTTCTTGATGGAGAGAACACATATATACACTAAACAAAATATCAGGCTGACTAGTAGTAAATTATATAAGTCTTCCAATGATACCTCTATAATTAGTTTGTTCTATTAATTTCCTAGATTAATTAAGTTTTAGTTTACAAGTGGTACTCATTAGAGTATCACTTCTTTTGGTACTTTCTAGGAAAAAAATTTGAAAGATATTTAGTGTATTTATTTTGATTTTAGATAATTCATTCTTTAGTTTGAAAAATCTGAAACCTAAGAATGAATTTGATTTTCTCTATTAAAATAATTTAAAATTCATTTTTCATCAGTTTTAAAAAATTAGTACATAAGAAATATTTAGTATATTCTAACATAATATCATCTACATATATTTTTACTATTAGAATATCTTCTGAAATTATTTTTATAAAGATATTTTGATCATCTATACCTTTCGAAAATTTTTTTGAAATAAGGAAAGAGGTAATCCTATCGTACCAAGTTATAGGATCCGATTTTAAACCATACAAATCTATTTTTAATTTTAAAACTCTATTTGAAAAATGTAGATTTTGAAATCTCTAGGGTTTTTCAAAAAGACATCCTCAATTATGAATCCATTTATGAATGAAATTTTAACATCCATTTGATATAGTTTTAAGTCTAAATTAACTTCTTAAGAAAGAAATATTCTTATATCTTCAAGTCTTCTTATAGGTGAAAAAGTGTCACTGTAATCAATACTTGCTTCTTGATTATAACTTTGTGCCACTAGTCATACATTATTTCTTACTATTATGCCAAACTCATCAAATTTTTTTCTAAACACCCACTAAGTTCCAATAGTTAATGGGTCTTTAGGTTGGTAAAAAATTTTCAAAAAATTGTTCCTTCCATATTAATTAATTTCTTCTGGAATAGATATTACCCATAATTCATCATTAATGGAATCATTGATGTTCTTAGTTCACATCTGAGAAAATAAGGCTTATTGTTCAATTTGATATCTCAAGGAAGTTCTGGTTTGTGTACCTCTATCTAGTTTTTCTATTATAACATTATCAAGTAATTTATATTATTCCTAATGAGTTTTTGAGAAGAGGGGATGGTAGACTCAAGGACTTATTATTTTTTAGGTTTTGGATGTTTACTGGATGAACTATCTATTTGTTTAACAGAACTTTCAGAAGGTTTATTATTGAGATTCAAAGTTGAAAAATCATCCTTAAGGTCTTCTAAGATAGTATTAACTTCATTGAGATCAGTTTCATAAAACTTAATTTGAATAAATTCTTCCATTGTTCTAGTTATTCTGTCAAAAAACTCTATAAGATTTACTAAAAGTTGAATACCAAAGGAAAATTCCTTCATCACTCTTGGAAGAAATTTTTTCCAAATCATCCTTTGTATTTAGAATAAAAACATTATAACCAAGAACTATAATGTAATTAAACTTTGGATTTATATTATTCCATAACGCATAAGTTGTTCTATTTAAGATAGGTCTGATCAATACTCTTTTTATAGTGTAACATGATGTATTAGTAGTTTTATCCCAAAATTAGACAGGTAGGTCATACACATTTTACAGGGTTCAACCTAGATCTTGAGGAGTCCTATTTCTTTTTTCTACCACACTATTTTATTGTGGTGTTCTAGGAGTAGAAATGTTGTTATTGTAGCCATTTTTACCACATAATGATTCAAAGACTTGATTTTTAAATTATCGATTATGATAATGTATTAAAGTATTAATACTAAGTCCACTATGGTTTTCTATAGATTTGGAATAACTAATAAATTAAGAACAAGATTCACTTTAGTGAGATAGAAAGTATACCCAAGTGTATCTACCAAAGCCATCTATAAGAACATAGATGTAATATTTTCCATTTAGAAAAGAGACTCTACAAGGTCTGAATAGGTCCATATAGATTAACTCTAAAGGTTGAGAGGTTGAAACTTATTTCTTTATATTAAAAGAAGTATTATCAAGTTTTTATTTTTAATAGGGATTACAAAATCTATTATTTTAGAATCCAAGCTTTAGTTGGTATCTAACTAACCCTTTCATAGTTTTCTTTCTAAGTGAGTGAATATTAAAATGGCCTTGTCTCCTATTCTAATGCAATGATTATTTATGAAAGTAACTTAAGAGAGAAATAGTTTTAGAAGATAAATAATTTAAATCCATAGAATAAATATTATCATTTCTCAAAGTAGTGAAAATTAAATCATTTTTTTCATAAGAGACATGACATGAATTGTTTTTAAATTTTACATAAAATATATCATCACATAATTGAGATATTCAAAGAATATTGTACTTTAAACCATATAAATATAAAACTTTGGAATTTAATATTTAATTATAATTACTAATTTGTCTATGGATGATGATTTTACCTTTTTAATTGTCACCAAAAGTGACATGTCCACCATTAGATTTGATATAATTCTTGATTTTTGAATTCCCACTAGACATGAGTCTAGAACATCCACTATCCAAATACCATAAGTTTTTTCTGGAGATTTTCCAACAATTTTCCTACTACAAAAGTTTATGCAAAAAATGTTTTTGGCCCCGAAATCCTCTTGGGCCCAGTTCTATTAGTAGTAAGAGATTTTGGAAACCATATTTTTCGAATAGGTTTCTTATAAACAGATTAAAGGCTTCTAGATATAATACTTTATTAGGTCTAGTTGAGTAGGTATTTGCAGTATATGATCTTTCAAAATTGTTACTTGATGCAAATATGGTTTTTTAATTTTTCTCTATCCTGGATAGTAACGTATTCCAATTATATACTTGGGAGAAACTTTCTTTCCTAGTATTTGAGATAATGTTTTATTACCATTGGTAAATTTTCTATGTATTTCTTTAAATGTTTATTTGAAAATTTTAACTATTTTTTTCTTTCAACAACTGATCATTTTTATCCTTTTCAATAGTAAGGTTATTTTTAACATTTACTATTATGGCATGCTATTTCTTGAGTGAATTATATTTATCTTTCATCTCATGAAAAATATCTTCCTGCATGTTACAATAATCATATAGATCATTGTTGGTCATGTTTTCATCATTATCATCATTTTATTCATTTTCTGAAATATGTGATACATTTTTAAGAGAAAAAAGAAGAATATTTTGTACCTCTGATATTATTTCTGTAAAGAACATATTGGCTATGTCAGACCTATCTTTTTGATTAGTGTCTAAGTCACTTGAGCTATCTTCATAGGCACTCCATGTGTCTTTCATGGATTTTTTGTATCTTCTATCATTATCCTCATACTTATTTTTATATTTAAATTTTTTACATTTAGATTTAATGTGACCTTTCCTATTGATTTCATAACTAGTGACTTAATTTTGAGTGTCATCCTTTTTTAATCGTTTTTCTACTTTCCTTTGTTATCATAATATCCTATAAAATTTGATTTTTTGAAGAACCTATTTTTCCTATAGAATCTCTTGAATCTTATGGCCATGTGTTCCATTTCTTCAACAATGTAATTATAAGATCAATATTTACTACAATATTTAGTTTTTACGTTTTCTCTTTGTTTGGAGGTTGTAGATTTGAAGGCTACCAATTTTTGTTTTAGTTCATCTTCATCAATATATTTTTTTACTTTAATATTTACTTCATTCATCAGCATATTTATTATTAGTTTATTGATAGGTGTTTATATAAATCACATGATTATATGATTGACATAGATGTTCATCTCCATCTATTTGGAAAACATCTGAGTAGTCTCATTACTTGATCTTTTTCTGTTACTTGCTTTCCAAGTGAGTGCATGGTGTTGACTATCTCCTTGAACCTGAGAAACATATTTGAAATAGGTTCATTAGATTTTTTTTTGAATTTTCATACTTGATTGTGTATGTATTCAATCTCATTTATTTGACATTTTATGTTCCTCTATGTGAGATAGATAAGGTATCCCATATTTCAAAAATAGATTTTCAAGTAGATATTCTATTGAATTAATCATCTACCAAAGCACCAAACAAGGTATTCATAGATTTTGTATTATTATTGTATTAATTTTTTGTAGCATTAATCCATTCACATATATGAGTTGGTGGTATTTCATATTGATATTCTATTACAGTCTATATGTCAAAACCTATAACTTCCAAAAACGTTTTCATTTTGATTTTCCATTGAGCCTAGTTAGTACCATTAAAATAATGATTCCTGTTGGTAGAAAATCCTTTTTTTCTATTATCCATAAAGAACTAAAAAATTTAAAATTGATTGAAATTTGAGATATTTATAATACAACTAAAATCACGATTAAAAGGTTATATATATATATATATATATAAGAATAACACTTTTATTCCAAATGTTGGACTGAGTGAGTAACTCAAGAGTGTGTGAATTGAGTCCATAATAAAAAATGTATTCAATATTAGATTAAATTAAAATCCCCTTAATAAAAACAAACTAGAAAATTAACCAAAATAGTATAATAATATACTATTTACCCTTATAAAATATTTCTTAATCAATGATTAAGTCTCAGTTAAAATATTATTTAGAAATACCTTATCTTTTGAAATCAATTTACTTAGACAAAAAACACATATCAACCTTAATTAAGATTAATTATCAATGAAATTATTTTGTTTATTAATAAAAATTTATCTTGAATATGATAGTAAACTAAAATAAATAATGCAATGACACAATATAATAAATAGGAGGTTCAGTATCAAGGTGAGAATTAATCCCCTCCACTTAGAAATCACCTACTACAAAGAAGATTATAAATATATTCAAATAAACCCCCAACTTGTATTAGGTATATAGTTGAAAACAACAATCTTTCTCGGCTAAAAATCCTCTTCTATATTTATTCAAGGTATGTAAGAATTTCACTGGTCACACATGGACCTCTTCCACAAACACAGTGGGAAACAAATTGAAGAAGAAGAGAATAAAAATTATTCTCTAGGAATGTGTAGGAGATAGTGTGTGTTGGATAACAAGAAAACATCACACTTCTCAAAATTAAAATAGGTAGGAAAAATATTATTATAAAAATATCAGTCTGATGTGTTATGTTTTTTTTTCAATCCTTAGTTTAGCATTGGGGAGGAGACTGTGATTTGTTATATAAAATTGAAGTAGAATAGAGGATATTAGAAATTTTTAGCTATGTTTTAATTGATCTCTATTTTATATATCAATCAATATCAGTAATTGGTTATATGATTCTATGTCATTGATCTTCACAGAATTTGAATATGAATGTTTGTGAGAATTCACAAATTCGGTCACACTATTAGCTATTTATGGTATCTGTAGTTCTATATCCTAGAGAGATATCTTTTTGAAAATATATAGTAGCATCAATTGGAAGAGATCCAAAATCATCATATTATATTTTAACATGTCTTGAAGACTTGTTCAAACTATTAAATAATAGATTTATCAGTTAATCCATTCGTGTCAAAGTCCTTAGACAACAATGTTAACAAGAAGCTGGTAGCGACTTAACATCCGGTAGTAACAGTGTCCTGCCTATGGTGGTAACTCATCATGGTAGTAGCTTCTATTGGTGGTTACAGTTACTTGGTTTGGGGATATCTCATCCTAGTGGTAACTGTGATTCAGTCCAGTGGTAGCTCATCCTGGTGGTAATAGTGACTCGGTCTAGCGGTAATGGTGACTCCCTTCCAATGGTGAATTGCCATTATACATAGCAGAAATATCATAGAAGCATCCTTATCATAGAAAATTCTATCATACAACATGTGAAACATTATTACTAAATGAATCATGTTTTTTGATAATTAAAATAATATAGTATCAAACACACTCCTTATAAGGAGGTTCCAACAATATTATTGTAATATAACTTTCTTCTCACTCACTCATTTGTAAAACATGTTCATATTGTGGTCGGTTCAAGCAGCTACATGAAAAATTATCATTATTTCCATCATGGATGAGTATAAATAAATTAATAAAGGTAATATAAGATATTAATAATTAAATTATAATGTTAATATAGTTCTAAAATGATGTCACCAAAGTGAATGGTCATTATAAATTAAACATTATTATTGGTAAAGTGTCTCAAAATGTGCACATTTTGAACTACATCTGTGTGAATCATACCCATACCTTTAATGAAATAAAAAATGAGTTTTAGAAATAAATGAAATTTAATAAATCAAGTAAAATATTTATTTTAAAGATGATAAACTTATTATAAAAGAAAGATAATTGAAATTTCTATACTGAATCTTGTATGAAATAATCAATAATATAATGATGGAAATAAACTTTTACTAACTAATATATATTTAATAAATCGATATAAAATAGTGGTATAAAATGTAATTAAAATTAATAATATTATAAAATAGGTAGTTAAGTTTCCTATGATTAATATACAAATAGTTACAATGTGTTTGAGGAAGTCAAGAGTAATGTTAAGGGGATTCTCTCTCAACATTTCTTAATTTTGATTATCTATGTCTAAATTTTCAATTTGAAAATTTGTATGTAAATTCCATTTAAATATATATTTTTATTCTCCTATTATTTTTTTGGAAATTTATATACATTTTACCATTCCACTCTCAATAAATAATACTTCATTGATTATGACATTTTTATGATAATTTTTTAAACTCTCCTTGTTATTGAATTTTTTTATTCAATGTATATATTATTTAAATGGTTTAATAGAGATATTAATTATCATTTTATCCAAATATATGATTTATTAAGGTCATTTTCTATATAAATTAATTACTTAATTAGGTTTAAAGGTAATATTATATGTCTTCCTACATAATTTCTATATAGTCACTTTCTCAAGCCAATTTATTTTATTTTCTTTACTAAAATTACATATAAAACTTTATAATTTGATAATTATTAGTTTTTTCCATTCTTATTACCTTTTTTAAACAATTTATTCAAATATATATATATATTTATATATTTTATATTATAAATGATAATATGAAAATTATATTTCTAATTCATTTTTTCACACTTTCTTATCTTCCTTTGATTTTTTTCATATATGTAAATACCCTTATATGTTATACTTTTTGATTTTCTTATTTTTTAACTGAGGATATGATTTAATAAAAACATCTACTTTGTTCCTTTATATTATATATCTGTATATATTTTGAAAATTATTTTGCAACCAATTTTATCTCATAAGTTAATTATGTTATAATGGATTTATGATCGTTTTCATGTTCTTGTGATGAAAATATATATAGTTATATAATTATATGATGGGTGGGAATAATATTTAATATCCCTAAAATGAATTATATAAAACTAATATTTTATGATATGTTTTGTTATAAGACATGTTTTTCCACTATGTGATGACAGTAACAGAAAATATCTTTAATATAAGTTATGATTTTATATGATTATGTATGTGATACAATCTTCTATTTATCACACGACTTAATTCTATGATTCATGTAATGTGTTGTAGTTATTATTCTTTTGGGTATGACTTTATGATTATTTTATCATAACAATTTGTTTATTTTCTATTCAATACTTTGTGATATGAAATATAACCACCTATACTGACTTAATATATGTATAATATATTTTAACCATTTTTGTGTTTGGATTTTTGAAAATTATTTAGTTTCACTGGACAAATATCATTATCCAAAGATGATTAGATGAAGGTCATTGGATAGTATAACCACTTGAAGGTTTTTTGTAGTGAGGTTTCTTAATGATCTGGATAGATTCTAGCATATAATATTCCATCAAATAGTCCATAAAAAAGTGATGATCAGGTAGAGATTGTCAAACAAAGTTCCCTAATATTATGTTCACTAGGGAACAAATCTTCATTTCATGGGCTGTGTGCATGATGATTAGATATTTACGGTTGCATAAGATGGTTAAATTTTTAAAGAGAAGTTTCCTAGGACAAAAAATGGTTTATTTTGATTCTTGAAGGATGTTACAACCAGTTGAACAAATTAAAGCCTCTATAAATAGAGGAGGTGACCCAACTATGATTTTAGAATGATTGTGTGAGTAGTGTATGATCATTATGTTGAAAATTGGGAGTTTCTAACTTAATTTTATGAGACATTTTAATATATTGTAATTGAGTGATGCGTTTTTTATTCAGTTTTATATTTTGTAATGAAGATGTTTGTAGTGTTCTCCTGTGGATGTAGAACTTTTTTTCGAACCATATAAATCTTGTTTTTTTTCTATTTCTTTAATTTTTGTGTATGTAAAGTGTGGTTGAATGGTTTTTTAGTAATTGGGTGGGATATCATCCTAGTTATACTATAAAATCTCATAGGAGGAGATATTTATTGAAAAAATATGTTTGATAGCATTATTATTCTTTCTGCTATGCAGGCTAAAATGATCAGATGAATGATAGTCCATTGTACATGGTGATTGTTAGGTCCTTTAGTTGGATCAAATGAATAGAGTAATAATCATATGTTTTCTTTGTATTCCTCCCAAAAATTAGTATAAAAGGGTATGTATGCTTCTACTTCACTCCCAACCTTCATGATTCTTCTCTCATTGTATTTCATGTTATTTGTTTTTTTTGTTTTTACTATTATTAAGAAGAATGATTTCAGAGGAAGGGAAGGTTTATATTGATAAGTTTGATAGGAACTTTTTTTCCTTTTAGATAATGTAACTACATGATCTTTTGATAAAAAATAACATGATGGTCATTTTTTTGTTGTATATCTTGAAATAAAGTAAAAAATAAAATGGGAGTGATTGAATGTGGAGAATTTTTCCTTGATCAGGATGTATCTTTATCAGAATGTTACAATCACCATTAGAGAGAAGAAATATACTTTATAGGTTTTGAAGGAGTTTAAAGAAATGTATGAGAAGCTAACATATCTTAATAATGTTTTCTTTATGTGTATATTGTTCAACTTAAGGTTATTACATAGAAGGCCTACACCTAATCATGTGAATTACTTCAATATGATCTGAGGGAAACTCTAAATAGTGAAGGTAACATTCACTGATGTTTTTTTATTTGATTATTCACACCTCGCTTCTATTGAGCTAGTATTCCATGGTAATAATTGTAAGAAACCAAAGTGGGAATGAAAATCTAGTCTTTGATGACATTTGAAACTTGATCTTGAACAAGAATATTTTGTAGAATAACGTTAAAAATTCATCTATAGCTGCTCTAAATGTTACTAAATGGGGATGGTCACATCAATAAAAAAGCCATTAGAAGAATAAATATTTAAAGGATAAGTTTCATAGAAGAAGTTTAGGAAAATTGACTAGTCTAGGTCCTACATGTTGGTTTTGTGGCAAGAAGGGACATATAATGAATGATTGAAGGAATCAGACTAAGGCTTCAATGTCTAAAAGGATAAACTCAATTAGTATAATTGAAAGTGTTTCAAGTTTCATACTGAGTATGATCATTCTAGGGGATTCATGGGTTATTGGCTTATGTGTATCTTTTCATTCAACTAGTGAGCATGGGTGCATGGTTGATTATGTATCAAGAAGCCTGGTTAGAGTACGTCTAGCAGATAATGAGGCTCTAGATATATTTTGAAAAGTTTTTGTTATCATTTGAATGTTTAATGGAAGTGTATTGAGACTCAATGATGTTATATATATTCTAGATCTCCAGAATAAAGTCATATTAGTGGGAAAACTTGATGATGTAAGATTCAGAATGATTTTTTTGAATAGAGATTGTAAGATCAACATAAGTTCAATAGTGATTGCATGCGAAGTGAAGAATGGAAATTTTTATTTGAATGGACATAGGGATAACTTTTAGTGAAAATAATTACTTAATCAAATGGTCTAAAAATTTTCCACTATAGGATTATTCCCCTCAGTGATTAGAATCTAAATGTTTTAACAGTGAAGGGAATACATAAAATTGATGACACAAACCTTGTAAGATGTGATAGTTGTATTCTAGGGAAACAATATTGATTTTACTTTAACGTGGATGGTATAATGCCAAGAAATAAAAAGTTATAACTTTTTTTTTCTGATTCATGGGGACCAACCCTTATTCACTTGAATGGGGGATCAATGTACTACGTGACATTCATTAATTATTCCACTCGAAAGGTTTGGTTCTACTTCCTGAAGAATAAATATGATTTATTTCAAGAATTTATTTAAAGGAATGTTTTCGCTAATAAAGTGTGTAAATGAATGTTAAAAATGTATCAAGATAGAAAACGGTGGGGAATAAACTAGACACATCTTTCATTTATTTTTTCAAAATAAAGCCATCATGAATTAGAATATTATTCCGAGAACTCCAAAAAAACTGAGTGGTTGAAAGGATGAACTAGTCTCTGACAAAAACATATTAGAGTACAAGAGTTTTCAATCTAATGGATAAGGGGATTTAGGTTGATTCAATAAATACAACAATATAATTTTCAAATATAATTATTACTTTAGTTGTTGGATAATAAATTTCTGATGAACCTTGGTTTAGTAAGAGACCTGAGGTGAACCATCTAAAAATATTTAGAAGTATCACATATGTTCATATTGATGGTAAATATAGATATAATTTATAAGTGAAATACATGGTGTGTTTTATTTTTAGTTATGGTTATGATAAATTCTGATATTTTCTGTGTAATGATGAAATGAAAGAAGTCATCAGAGATGAGATGTTGTTTTGAAAAAGTATTTTCTGTGGAAAGATAAGAACTTGAATGAGAAAAATTTGAGGTTAAATTAAATTTTAATGATTAGGATGTTAATATATAAGTTATTATATAGAATTTAAGTCCATAAATTTTAGGGTAACATAATAGGTTAGTGATATGATAATTAGGCTACCATAGAGAGGATGATTAGAATGATAATTACAGGATGGTGAATGGTAAGATTGAAAATTTTAAAATAGAGAAAAATAAGATAGATCTACACTAGATAGATGAATACTATATAGATAGGTTTGAATGGATTACACTATGGTTGTGTTTAGAATATCCAATCATATCATAAACCCAATGAAAAGTTTTGGAGTTGATATGTTGTTTTTACTTTTAATGGATATAGCGGAACCAAACTCTCGAGAAGAGGCATCCACTCTTAGAGACTCAGAAAAGTGGGATTTATCCATGGAAGAAGAATTGGAATCATTAAATCACAATAATACTTGGGATATTATTGATCTACCTAAAAGAAATACATCTCAGCAAAAAATGGTGTTTTCATCTGAAATAAGAATATGCTGGAAGTAAGAAGTATAATGAATGGCTAGTGGTGAGGGTCTTTGAGAAAAAAGGAAGGTATCATTTTTTTTCGAAATTTTCTCACTAGTGGTCACACCCATAACCATTTGGATAGTGCTTAGAATTAGTTTGTTTGATTAATTACACTTGGAGATAATAGATATAAAGACAACTTTTATTTATGGGGATTTAGAAGAAGAAGGTTACATGGTTCAACCCAGGTTTTATAAAGTTATCTGGATGGGGGATTTAATTTAAAAATTTAAATGAAGTCTTTATGGATTGAATAAATATCCTATAGAGTGTAATAAGTTCTTTTAAAATTTAATTATTGACTTAGTCGATGTGATTCAGATCATTATTGTTATATAAAGAAATGGGATAATGGAAATTATCTTATAACGTTGTTCTATGAGGATGATATATTGATTACTATTTAGAAGTTCTTAAATTATGAGGAAATGAAGAAGAATCCATCAATAATGTTTGAAATGAATAATGTTGGATGAGATAATAAGATCTTGGGGATGAAAATTTAGAGGGATATTAAAGTTGACTATTTAGTTTTATCCTAGAAGAAATACATAAGGTAGATCATTATAATATTCATAATTAAATATTGTAATCCTATATCAAACCCCTCACAGGACACATGAAAATTTATAAATCAAAATAACCATCATTAGATGAAGAGGTTCATGACATGGGGAAGGTATATTATTCTTCAGCTATAGGATGTTTTATGTATGAAATAGGTTAAACATGAAAATATATTTCTTTTATATTGATAGTTGTTAGTTTTTTGATGTAAAATCCTAGAAGAAAAACTTCTGAAGCTATAAAAGATAACTTATGGTTCTTGAAAGGGTTTAAAGATAAAATATTGTTTTTTGGTGATGATGATCTGTTGGAAGTTTTTTTAGATAATTTTTTTATACACATGAACTCATGTAAAAGTAGTACAATCATTTTATTTAATTTTAGTGGAACAAACGTTAGATAGATGTCTTAGTTATAACTATTTGTTACTTTATCCATATTAAAAGTAGATTATATTTCAACTACTAAAGTAAATAAAGAGTTGATATGGTTTATATTCTTTCTAAAGTAACTCAAAAAGGGATTAGATTGAGGAATTTTATTCTATGATAGTCAGAGTTACATTAATAATTCACACAATAAATTATTTAATTCAAGAAAAAGGGAAACTGACCAAAATCATGAATTTATACGAATCTTTCTAGAAGAAAACTTGTTGGATCTACTGATGATTGGTGGGAAGAATAATCCTATGGATATGTTTACAAAGGTGATAGTCTAAGAAATATTTAGGGTAAGTTGTACCCCAGTTGGACTTAAATGATTGAACAGAGAGGAGAACACTAAATGAATCAGACAAATGAAAAATATTACATGTATATTTGAAGGTTGTTAAAATAAGAATCAATTTCTATGTTGGATATTTTTGGTTTTTTAAATATTTAGATTCACCAAAAAAATATCATCAAATCGATATTATCAGATAAAGTTGATCAGATATGGGTGACTGCTTAGAGGTTTCCTACAGAGAGGTTTCTCAGCAGTCTAGATAGGTTTCACCAAATAGTATTCCATCAGACTGAGTACATTATATAGCGATGATACAATAGAAATAATTGGATATAGTATATAGGATTGAATTCCCTCAAATGGTGTTCATTAGGTAATATATTTTCATTTCTTGGGTTGTTTTCATGAGGACTAGTATTTTCAGTTTCATCAGATGGTTCAATAGTGGATTATAAGTTCCAAGGTCCATTTGATATTGATATTAAATCTCAAAGTATGTTTCAACTGGTTGTATAGATAAAGGCCTCTATAAATACTGGTGGGGTCCTGGATCTGATTGTGGACAGATTGTATAAACAATGTCTGTTTATTATGTTAAATAATGGGAGTTTATAACTTAACCATATGAGACTTTATAATAGAGATGAAGTGAGTAATGAGTTTTTAATCCCCTTATATCTCTAGAAATAAATATGTATTTAGAGTTCTCCCATGGATGTATGAAATATTTTCAAACTAAGTATATATTGTTTGAACATTTGTTTATTGTTTGTGTGTGTAAATTGTAGTTGTAAAGTTTGAGTGATGATTAGGTGGGATATAGTCCTTTTTATAGTGCACAAGATTATAGTGAGAGATATTTATAAGATAAAATTACATCTAGTATCATCATGGATCTTTCTTGTACATAGGCTGGTGTGATTAGATGAATGCCAGCCTTGTGTACGTGGTATTTGTCAAGTCCATTTATTGGATTAAATGGATTGAGTGCTACTCCTATTTTCCCTTGAGATTCCTCCCAACATGATGAGCATCTATTATCACCATTTTCTTATGTTTTCTATTCCTTAGGTAATTAAGAAGAATATTTCATATTATATATCTAGAATTGAGTCAAGTGTGATGCATTTTTGAAATAAATATAATCTATTAAATAATAACATATTTTTTTAGCTATTAACCAATGTTATATAACCATTGAGTTTTTGGGGTGTGATTTACTTGTGAGATAAAATAAATAATCAAGAATATGTATTTCATAGATAAAATGGTAAGAGGGGAATTAATTTCCTTTAAAAACAAATTTAAAATGATGATATTAAATAAAAGTGATTATCATGAAGGAAATAAATTTAAGTATAAACCAATAATAGTAAAAGTGAGCATGGTGTAAATTAAAGAATCAATAAAATAATATGGTAAATTATAGAAATTAAAAATGAAAAAATTTATAAGGAGTTCAAAAATATCTCAAGAATTATCCCCTATATCTTCTCCACTCAAGAAGGTTTGAGAGAGTTTTATTAACCCCTTGGTTTTAACCGAAACCAAGTACCTAAGAAGAAGAAAATAATAACTTATTTTTAATGTAAACTAAGAACTAAAATAATTCCCTTTGTTTAAATAGAAATAAAAATAAAAAACCCTCACTTTAATCTTGGTGACAACCTAAGTAATAAGATAAATAGGGTAAAGGATTATTTTTAAAAACCCATTATATAACACTCGACTCTCTCTAAAATATTTAAATTAATAAAAAAGATATATAGAGAGAGAGATAAAGTAGAAGGAGATACTTTTAGAGTTAAAATAAGGTAGAATGGAAAATGATTAAGAGGAGTGGAATGAAATTGTTTTGAATCCATCAATGCCCAAATTTGCTTTTGAGAAAAGAAAGTAGCTTGGAGATCTCTTAAAAAAGCATTCCATGGATCAATCAAGAATTTTTGGTGGAAATTAGTTGTTTATATGTTCATGGATGAGGTCAAAGACCCTAAAAGGTCTATTACATCCTTTATAGGCATTGGAGGAGTCTTCGGTTGAGCAAAGGATTTAATAGGCCCATTCAAGGATTTTAAGACCAATATGTTATTTACTTTAAATTTTTTAGATCAGATCCATCAGGTAGTTGGTATGATCCCACCGAGTAAAAGGTGTAATTTTTATATATCTCTATGATTTTTTAGACTCTACTATTTATCTAGTGAGTTCCATTGTCTAGTCATTGAGCTTGATATAAAAGCGGGTTCTACTATCTCCTCTACTAGCTAGCTAGTGCCTCTGTACTAGGTAGTCTGTGGGTATAGACTAGTAAAATCATCATGGTATCTCTCCATACTTGATTTTCTATCTTAATTTAGTCCATTTGTTCCTTAGTAATATATCTAAAAAATATGACACAAAATACTCAAAAATTATAGTTATAAAACCACATAAGTGGCTGTTCACATAGAAACACATTATAGGTCCAACAATATAATGATGCAATATGTATATATGTTATAGTTGGTCTATATTAGTTGGTATGAAAGAGTGTTTATGTTAATTATAAGGATTTTTCTATAAGTAATAATTGGATGAAACTCAAAGAAACATTTATTGTAGTAAAAAGTGTCATAGATTGAAGTGAAGGTTCCATAGGTTAGGACATCATAAGCTTAATTTTCCTATCATATTATTATTTAATCATGATATTATTATTTAAAAATAATATTTTTTTAAATAAATGTATATAACTATAAGAAAATGATTTAATAATGAGTATAATGGGAAATTATATCATTATCCCAACAAATGACCTAACATGATGGGAGATGGTGTAAAAATATCATGTAAATTCTTATGCAGTTATCTCAAGCTACAAAAAATAACGTGAACCAATTTTAACTCCAAAATATATCATATAAATATAAAACCATTATCGATTTCTTTATACGACATTGACACCAACCTTTAGTGGGTATTATAATAAACTAATTATGGAGAAAAATATCAAAAAAATAAGAAATATATTCCATGTTTTTTAGTGTTTGAATCATGAAAAAGAAGTTTTAGTTTTTTATTATTTGTATAGGGATGCATGTAAATTATGGTATCTCATTAATAACATAAAAAAAGAAGAAGAAATTTATTATATGAAATATGAGGGGTTTAATAAAATATGTTTCAATGAATATTTCATATACACTCTCTATATCTAAATGGAGAAATAATTTCATGAGATAAAATAAATAGGGGAAGAATCCATTGGTTCCTATCAAGTAAACTTCACAAGAATATACACCTAAATTTTTATAATTGTCTATGAAATTAAAATTCATTTATTCTTGAATATATTAAAAACATGTCTTCAAAAGGTATTATCTTTATGAGATTATGGTATCTTTAAATTAATCATTAAATGTTATCTCAAGGTTGGAATGAGAATTTTTAACTCTCATTATAATAAATGATTTGGAGAAAAAACAATAAAATGGAGTTTCATGGAAACTAAAATGATAAATCTCATAGTGGAATGAACATTCATATTCTTACATGTGGAAAATGTGGGAAGAATAACATAATAAATTGCCTCAAAAGAATTGGAAAATGTTTCATGTATTGAAAATAAGGTCATAATATATATGAATTATAAATATATATAAATAGGATAATTAAAATAATGGATAAAAATAAATCTTAACAAAATATACCACCTATACTTCAATATTTCAATTTTAATGAGTTTAAGAATTAGGCAAACCAATGCCCCATTCTAAGGGTTAATGAAGAAAATAAATTTCAGTAACTACCAAATCCAAAGTATAAAGTGAAAGTTTAAATAATCACTACTATATAAGTAGAGCATGAAAATTAATTTAATAATTGAACACTTATCATAGACTATTGAACTGTGAATGTCTTATTTGATTATATTTATATACACACCTTCATATCATACAAGTTTTCTAAGATAATTAATTATCCATATTAATGATTTGATATTGAAAAACACCAAGCAGTGGAATTATTATATCCCAGGTATACTAATCTTCACTCATTATCATTTTTGGGAAGATATTTCTTGAAAATCAAGTTTTTCTCCCTTTGGTGGAAGATGTGATATTGGGCATAGATTGACTCTATTTTTGCATATATATAATATCAATTTATAGGATAGGTAAATACTCATTTGTATTATAAATCATTCAATGCTTACATATCAATGTAATGATAATTATGAACTTCCTATGGAAAATAAATCCCTTATATGAGTCATAGTTCCAAATAATGAGGTATATTTAGCTCAAATAGTTGTAGATAAAATCAACATTGGGGATATTCCAATTGTTAGATAATATGTTGATTTCTTACCTGAAGATCTGTCTAGTCTCCTCCTAGACCATGAGGTTGAGTTTTTAATTGAACTCATAGTTGGTTCAATTCCTATGTCAAAGAGTCCTCAGAGAATAACTTTCATTGAATTATAGGAATTAAATAAAAAATTACAAGATAATTCAAACATGGTATTTATAAACAAAATTTCTTCACTATGGCTTGAAATGATCTTATTGTTTAAGAATTAGGAAGAATAAATGTGTGTATGAATTTATTATCACAATATTAACAAGATCTTGATCAAGAAAAATTGTCCTCTACCCTATATTTTTATGAATTGTTTAATCAACTTGATGGGGATCAATACTTCTCAAAAATGGACCATTGATCTAGATATCATTAACTAAAGGTGAAAGGGGAACATATATCTATGAAAACCTTATTTAAAAAATATTTTTCTTATGAATTAATTTTTATTCCACATGGACTTAGAAATTACCAAATTATCATTATACATATTATAAAAAGAGTCATTAGATATTACCTCAAAAATGCATATTATTCTATTTAGATGATATTCCCATACATTCTAAAATAAAGTAAGAACATGAAGAGCATTTGGGTACTATGTAAAAGAAATTAACAAAGGATAAAATGTATGAAATATTCATCATGTGTGAATTTTTTCTATATAAAGTATCATCCCTAGGTCATGTAATCATAAGTGAGGGTATATTTATGCATCCTTCAAAGATATTGGTGATTGAAGAATGGTTAAGACCAACTACTATAATGGTGATTTGTAGTTTTCTTTTATTAGTAAGAAACTATCAATGAATTTTGAAACATTTATCCTGATTGTTAACTCCACTAACCAATATAACATATAAGGGGGTCAATTTTGATAGTCAGAAAAATGTGTAGACAGTTTCAAGGAGTTTAATAGATATTTGTCCACTAAACTTGTTATCACAATAAACTATAGTGCTGAAGGGTTTTTGATATATAGTGGCACATAAAATAATTTATTGGGATGTATGGAAATAAAAAATGAAAAAGTTCTATATTATGTCTCACACCAATTAAAATAATATGATAAAAATAACATGATTCATGATCTAGATCTCACAACGAATATATTTATATTAAGGATTTAAGAAATTATATATATGGAGAGAAGTGTGAAATATATGTTGATCACAAGAACATAATGTATATATTCACATAGAAGGAGATAAACATACACCAGGGGAGTATGTTAGATTTGATTTAAGACTATCAATGTTCAATACGTTACTACCTTGGGAAGGAAAAAAGGACGATTCTTTAATCATAAATGATTATGATAACATATAAACGATGAGGATTGAAAGAGACTCAATATTTATGGATATACAATGGATAAATATGGAAATAATAAGATAAAATGGAGAAATCCTAATTTTCATAATTGTTTGTTAAACCATAAACCCATGTGAAGATCATAAAGGAACATAATAGTGGAATAGATCTACATAAGAAGGTTAAAAATATTTTATACTTCAATATTTAAAATGATATAATTTTATGATTTGGGAAAAAATATGTTCCATTAATAATAGAATAGACAAATTATTTATTGGAAAATGTACATTGGTCATCATTATCAATTTATTGAGGAAGAACAAAAAAATTATAGAGATCTAAGGGAGAACCTCTTATGAAAAAATATAAATAGAGATATTATAAAGTATGCATCCTAATGTTGGGTTTTCTAAAAACTTAAGGTATAATTTTATTAGTATAAGGGGATGATGAAACCATTACCTATACCCATATATAAATGGGATATCATCAACATTAATTTCTTTATAGGTCTTCCTAATATCTCTAAAGAAAATAATGAAATTTGGGTTATTGTTTATGAATCTAAAAAGATATATCACTTCGTTATTATTCTAGATTATTTTTCAATCAATTAAATTTACATGATACACATAAAGTGGTAAGGTTTTATGAAAAAAAACTTGCATTTGTATCTCATTAAGATCAAATATTCACCTAGAAGTTATATGAGAGACTTCAATAAGAATTGGATAAATAAATTAACTTTGGGAATACAGATCATCCTAAAACAAATAATCAATTTGAAAGATCCATTAAAAAAATAGAAGATATATTGATATCCTATTTAATGGTCTTTAAAGGTGTTTGTAATCAATATCTTCCACTAATAAGGTTCTCATACAATAATATTTTTCACTCCATCATCTAAATGGCACTATATGAGGATATGTATAGAAAGTGATTTAGAATTACATCATACTAGGATGAATTTAGAGAGATAAATATATTGGGATGACATATTTCTAAGATATGGAAAATAACATTCAAACCTATTTAGTAAAATATTAGATCAGAAAAAATTTAATAAAAAATCTATTATGATAATAATTGATGATATTTGGATTTTGTGGCTGGGGAAAAGGTATTGTTTTGATTATCACAGTGGAAAATGGTTATGATATTTGGAAAAAATCAAAAATTTATCCCTAGAAACATCATTCCTTTAATATTTTTTTTATAAAATGCGAGTTCAACCCTCTCTATTAAATAAAAAAACGACATGAAGAGGATGGGAATGTGGTTAGAAAAGGGAACCATCCCTTTTTCAAGAAAAAAAAGTTTCAATAAAAACATAAAAAATAAAATTTTATATAACCTTCATTGGCCTAGTAGCCACTAAACCAGTGCCATGATCTGGGTTGTTACATATCCTCAAGTGTACCTCCCCATATGCTAGAGGCTATCGACTCGAAACGTGAGTTTAAAGGGATCATAGGGAGACTATACCCACTTATTAGATTGAAGACAATATAGAATGAGCGTCAATAAATAAGATAACCAACAAAAATAATAAATGGACAACTTGCAATAATGACCTATAAGTAACCAAGTACCCACAAAAAAAATATAACCATGTTAATAATATGTATGACAAGAAGTAATATAATACAAATGAAAGACAAACCTAGCAAAAGACTCTGAACCCAGACCTGAGTCCCAACCCAGTTCTGACCTCTATAATCCAACCCATCACCCCATGCACAAACAAACAACATGTACCTATCCTGAACATGTACCTGAGAACAAGTATCATCTTCTCAGGTAACCAAGTTCCATGGTGGCCCAAGAAGGGTGTGTGTACAACTCAGTAGACCACCACCACATGTGTATAAATAAATAGCCATTTTTACCAAGTGTATGAATATAATAAGTAAAATAAATAAACAAGGCTATAAGAAAAACATTTATGTAGTTATCTAATATTTTTTTACCCATTAAGTTTTCTATAGTCAACCAAAAACAACTAAATCAGGGGTCTAAGCCAAGGAAAAAGGTGACACATGCATTTAACCACGAGGGATTTAACTAATCACAACTCATAACGTAACCATTGTCTATAATATCAATTTTATACATTTTCATCATTATTAAAATTTCATCCCTTAGGCTATACTCATTACCAAATTTATCTTCATCTCATGTTCCATGGGTTAGGTATTACATCATTTACCCTATGCCATAAGCTCGTCAATTACCGTGCATAAGGGAATATTCCATGTCCCTATCTCACTAGGGATAGATACATCACAACAAATATATTACCCTAACCTCAAATCCTTATTCAGTGAGAAACACAACAGTTAGAGGAAGAAAGAATCATCCCCTTACCTAACCTGTGAATTGTGGGGTGGACTTTGGAGAATCAGTCTAACTTGACCTATGGGTGTAAAACCTCATTCATTATCCCACACTACCAAGCCTTGTGCACATGATTCTCCATCTAAGAGTAAGTTAGAGAATCCATCCAACCCACCCAGTGAGAGGATCCCCAGTCCTTTTCCCACACCAATATACTAAAACATATTTGACCAAAACACATAATAAACCAAAATTAAAAATTGACAAAATGGGAATTTATATTATTCCATAACCCAATAACACTTTTCATTTACATTTCATTGTTTTTTATCCCTATTCCCACTTCTTATTCTCAAATCATTAACCATTTTACTAATTCCCATTCATTAACCCATTTAACATATCCAACCATTTTTATAGGTTAACTCACATAACCCATTCATCATTTCCCATGAATTAAACACATATGAATTTCATGTAAAAATCACAATACATCAGGCATATTAACATTAATATAATTTAACCCATTACCAGATCATTCCAAACACCCCCTTATGCCATATCATCATCTACGACTGTTTATCATTTAGTTCATCTCATAATCATATTAAAATTCCAACGTGATTGTTATGAGTTCTATCTCACTAACCCTTACATCCCATTACTAAATATGGTCCCATTATACCTCAATAACTACCCAATTGAAATAAATAAAATGCAAATACTCATTGAAATCATCTCAAAATAACCCTTTTAAACATTGGTATTCCTCTTTGAAAACTAAAACTTACCCCAAGGCTTTCATTTCCATTTCAACCATTAAAAATAAACATTAAACCAATTTCACAAAAGGGAACCTTTTTCCTTATTTAAACACCATTTGAATCTCTTATAAAATACATTTTAATCATTTTATATCAATAAATCTAAAATCAGGTAAAATACCTAAACATACCATCAAACCCATTTCAAAACATATTAATCAATTTAAAAAGTCAATTTATAAATTGATTAATCAACCCATTCTCCATAACCACACATAAATTACATTTTTACTACCCATTTTCTCTCATAATACCCATATCTCAAGGTTTACTAGTTTGTGTCACCATTTACAAGGTCCGAAATACTCCATGGGTAGCCTGAGTTTCGGCCTCAAATCATCGATGAACCCAATAAGGTCTATGAAGTGTCTCTCACCTCAATTTGGGATCCAAATCACTTTTTATAACCTAAGACATCAAAATGAAACATGGAAGAAAAATAAAGAAACTAAATACACACATAACACATCAATACTATAGGAGAAAGTTTAAAGGTCACCAACCTCACGACCATTGACGAACGCTTGTTTAATCTCCACATTTGATCGGAGATCAAACTCCTAATAAATCCAAAACTAAAATCCCCTATAAATGTGAATTTTTTAGGGATTTAGAATAATATTATGGATTATACAACCCTAATCTAGAAAATAGAGAAAAGAGGAGTGTTAGACTCATCAAGATCTATGATTCACACCTAAATGTTCTCTAAACACCCAAGAATCTAAGGAGAATAATCCATGAAGGAGGAGGGGCTACTAGTTCGTCACCTAGGGTAGAGGGGGTCGAATGGGAGGAAAAATCTAGTGGAGATCTAAAAATCCCAATATTGAAAAACTGTAAATTTTAAAATTTTAATGGGGGAACACGATTTACCCACAAAGTTTTCCAAACCATGCAAAAATCATACACAATGAAATTTTGAAGGTAATTTGAGTCGCATAGTTTCCTAGAGATAACCGTATGATTTACCAAAACATATGGTAATATTTCACTATCCCTATATATTAAATAGTCACCAAAATGTACGGTTTCTAGGGCCTGACACACGATTTACACTAACTATGAGCCAACCATGCACAATGTGATGTTTGGTCACTCTTTTCCTCTTTTCATGTCATACACCCTTAGAACTCTTCCAAAACTCATAAAACACTCGAGAAACACTTTAATAAACAAAACAAATTTCATTTAACAAAAATTTAAACAAGGACTAACTTTCAAAAAAGGTGGGATATTACATTTTCTATGATTATAATCATTAAAATCCCAATCAGATTCATCATATAATGGACTGAAGTAATTACGTTGAGCCCTTTTCCAACCAGAGTATGATCTTGTTTTCAAGGTGGGATTTAAATATGAATATTACTTCCACATTATTTTCTTCTCTTTAGGATATGATGATAAGTCTTCATTATCTATTTCCTTTCCTTTTTAGTGGATTAATAATAAATCATTTCATTGGAATTCTTGATCACTTGGAGATTATATCCCATCACCTTGTACTTCTACCAAACTTTTCATAAGAGTATAACATATTAAATGAATCTCTTTAGAGGAATTACAAAAAAGGTCCATCAAATTTACTAAACAAAGAGGTCATACAATTGGAACATGATCCATCTCATAAGGAATTAATAATGAAGATCTTATATTGTAGAGATAAATTGCTATGAATCAAGACCATTAATCTGGGAGAGAATCACAAGTTTATTGATGATAAATGGGAACCTGAAGATTTAATAAAGTAAATATACCCATATCTATTTTTATTGGAGAAATTAAATTTTTGAGGATGATTTTTTAAGGGGGATAATCTAAGACCCAATATTTTTAATGTTAAATATATCCTATGTTTTATATAGTTTGTATTTTACAAAACACTAAGGTAAAATGAAAAATAAATTATCCATCAATATAGAGTATTAAAATATAAAATTAAATGAAATTAATACATTACAAGATAAATAAATGAAATATAATTTTTAAAATTACAAAAGTTATAAAAATAAATGTAAAATAAAAAATTACAATATTTAAATATTCATCTTTATGATCTCCCATAAATATCATACCATCATTGATAATCGTAAAAGGAATGAAACAATATAAATATGATAAAAAATTTAATAAATAATTGAATAGGATGAATTAATCTTAGAATTATATGTAAGTTAATATAAAATAATGTAATTGGGTAAAATGGATTTTGAAAATATGACCATTATAAATATTGTTTTTGGAAATATGGTCGTTGGGCACATGGTTTTTACATTTAGGTAATGGGTATATTGAAATTGTCGTAAAAAATATAAACCATATATATAAATTAATAATACCTAGAAAATAATATATTTATGTAACTAATAAATAACAAATATCTATTAATTAATTAATTATAATAAATCAAAATATAATTATTCATTACATAAGAAATTTTTTTTATTCAAGATTTTTTTTTCAAAAGTAATATGAATTTTTATTTAGAAGTTAAATTTATTATATTTAATTATTTTTTTAAAATTTATTTAATCCTAGGAATTATGATTTTGAAATTATGTAATAAAGTTAATTTCATTTTTTTGATATAAATATGATACTGAGGTGAATAGGTAATTAAGTCAGTAAGGCCTTTAGGCCACCTCAAGGCCTTCGGGCCACCTTAAGTGCAGATGCAAACCAGACAACCTACAAGGAACAAGCTTCAGAAGGAGGAGGAGCAAGGAGCTTTCACCATAGCAGAAGATAAATGGATTTCAAGAATGATATGGTATTGCACCTACCATCTGTACAAGCCTATGCATGCACGGGAAAGCCTAGCCGAACAGCCATGGGAAGGTGGAGAGCTGATTTCATGATGATGATGCTGGGGAGGAGTAGATCTAAGTAGTCAGTCTGGGTTGTATGTAATGTTTGAATTTGACGGGAAATTAATTCCTCTAAGGCCTATGAGCCATGTAATACTTACACATACGGGCCTTGTAAGGGTTACACCTCACCCCTTAAAAGGTGGATCATCAAAATCAATAAACAAATGAAGCCCTTAGAGCCATTGGAAGATTTATAAACCTGAAAAAATACAAATAAAAATATAAAATAGATTGAATCTTATGAATCCTTGGTTTTGGCCACTTATGGGAATCTTTCCAGGTTAATATTACATTCCATAACCATTATGGAATGAGAAATTGAAAATATGCCTCTCAAACTCATCTATAAAAGGAACCCTCCTTTACCCATCCAAAAAACAAACCTATAAATCAATTTTAAAAATGAATACATACCCAAATAACCTTATATAAATTAATCTCTATCATTTTCTATATTTATATCCCAAGAAGGAGTTGAAAATCCTTTGTTAAGAAGGAAGTCGTTGTGAGGAGTGATTCCATAAAAGTAAGTAACTGGTTTTTTTATAATTTCCAATTAACTTATCATATAAAATATTCTTAAATACTATAAGTCACTATAAAAATTTCTTATATACATCATTATGATTCTTCTAAATTTAAATATAATAACTTGACATTATTTTTACTCACTCATTTGTATAACATGTTCTTGTTTAGGTTTGTTTAACTAACAACATGA
Organism: Viscum album; assembly: GCA_963277665.1. Taxonomy (NCBI): domain Eukaryota; kingdom Viridiplantae; phylum Streptophyta; class Magnoliopsida; order Santalales; family Viscaceae; genus Viscum; species Viscum album. The sequence continues at coordinate 1,793,625,980 of OY728146.1, forward strand.
ATGATGGTATACCTTATTTATCATTTTCATCATGAATGAGTATAAAAATATAAATAATGTTAAAATATTAAAATTATTAGTAAATTATTTTGTGAATATGGTTCTGAAATTGTGATACCTAAGTGAGTGGTCATTATAAAGAAACTCATTATTATTATTATTAATGTTAGTTGAAATGAACACATTTTGAATTTCATCTGTGTGAATTATACTAGTACCTTCTATGAAATATAAAAGGGTTTTTAATTTGTTTTACATAATGATTCTATTACAATGGATATTATGGATATGATATAGTTATTGAAAATGAATGATGATAAAAATATCCATACTGACACTAGTATAAAACAATCAAAATTACTAATATCTAAAAATGAAAATAAAATATAACTAAAAAATATATAAAATAGATTAGTATAAAACTTAATACATATTAATCATAATCTTAAATAGGTTATTGATAAGTCTAGAATTTTTACATGTAATTAAAGTGAATTTGGGGAAGCATGGAGTAAAGGTAAGATGATTCCATCCTAATATTTATTAATTGATATAATATATTTCTAAAATTAAATTTGGGTAATTTATATTTAAATTATATTTAAATTCAAAATTTTCTTCTCATGTGGTTATGTTTTTGATTTAAAATTATATATTTACCATTATACTATTATTGATTCATACTACATCAATTATGATTTTTTTAGAGAGTTTTATTTATCTCCATTTTTAGTTGGAATATTTTTCTTTCATATATATGTTATTTAAATGGTTTCTTTGAAATATTCTATATCCTTATATATAATTTTACTATTACTTAAGATATCTTTTCTATGAATTTAAATTATCCATTAATGTGTGAATAAAATAGTTTTATCTTTATTCCTTTATGTTTTTTACATTGACACTTTCTCCCACTATTTTCTTCAATATTATTTATAAAGATATAATTTAATTTTTTCTTTTTCTATGATTATTTTATGTTTTTTGTTACTTTATACTTGAACTATTAAAATCATTAATTTATTAAAATATTTTTAAAAAAATGAGTAATGATAACATAAAATGTATATTTCCACATCATCTTTAGACAATTTATTATTTTCTTATGAATAACTTTCATAAAAATACTCTTTTGTGATATACATAGGTGATGTTTCTTTTGTTTTAAATGGGGATGGGATTTAATTGAATCATATCATTTATTGTTATGTTTTCTTTATCTTTTTATTTTATGATTTTTTTGTAACTTATTTTTTTCATATTTTTATTATAAGATAATAGATTTATGATACCCTTAATGTTAATATGAAACACATATGTATAGTTATGTCATTATATAATGAGTGGGACTAATATTATATAACCCTCTAATGCATTGGTAAAGTTTTCATCACATGAGATGTTATGCTATGATACATGGTATGTTATACTAGTGCACTATGTTATGGGACATGTTTTTCCACTATGGGATGATGGTCTTGCCAGTGATCGTTGACATAAGTTATGATTTTCAATTATTATATATGCATGAAATTTTTATTTTTATGCGAAAAATTTATTTTATGATTCATGTTATATTAGATGGATCATATTCCTTTGGGTACGATTTTATTGTTATGTTCTCATACCTATATGTTTCATTTATGTATACTCCATCATGATATTCATTATGATAAACCATGTTGAATGAATTGATATCTCTTATGATTTACACCTTATTGAGAATTTAATATCACCCTTTTTATGTTTTCTATTACCTAGGTGATGAGGAACAATATTACATATTAAATTTGTTGAAGGGATTCAAATGTGATGTATTTGTGGAATAAATTTAAACTATATTATAAAATAATAACTTTATATAGGTAATCTACATAGAAATTAAATATTTTTATTCTAGGGGTGTTGTTTATTTATGATATGAAATGGAAAATCAATAATAATTATGTAATATGTATGTTTGTTATTGTTGAGTTATCTCACCACCCATTCATCCCATAATATCTCCAATATGAATTTATGAATAACCACTGATGAAGAAATAAGTATTCCCTTTACCTATATCATAACCAATATTTTTTACAAGTATACTATAGTTCACATGTAGGGGGTGAGTATAAAATCATTTTGATATCTCCAATGAAACTGATAAATACCTATGCCTGAGAAATTCTAATAAATATAGTCCCAAACAAAAATGATAATTCAAAAAAAAATTTATCCAAAAATATTGATTTATCAAAACCTTTAAAAAACCAAAATATAAAAAACATACATATCCAATCATATCAAGAACCATATTTTTTCTAGAAAAAATACAATTCAAATACCATTTTTTAAAATAACTAAAAAATCATGTTTCCCCTTAATATATACTTTTAAAAAATCAATATGTTTTCCTTTATTCCATTAGAAACTCTCAACTTAAAAAATTATCATCATAAAGTACTCATTTTCTAAATTAAACTGTGGAAAATCCTCATTCCTTCAATGTAAACTTTTTTTAAGGAAAATATAGAGCATAATCCATCCATAAATCAAATTTTATCAAGATACCTAGAACGTATTTATCTCCCGCTTGACCAAAACTAAAATTTATTTTTTATAGTCCTTGAGTGTTAACAAATTCATTAGACATTAACATGTCAAACCAAAAACCATTCACTTTACTATGAAAATGAGTTTGGGTTTCTACATAACCCTTATCATCCCAACTATTAATCACCATAATGTACACTATATATGACTATGCTTTCCCACATATGAATCTTATAGGTTTTAAAGTAGTTATAAAAAAACTATTTTTATTCTACACACATACATATCACATGTAAAGATATCCAAATAAATCACATAAAAATTATTCACCAAAAAGATTCATTTAATTAAGTAATTTTTCACCAAAATAGTTTTCAAAAAGATTCAACATTTCAATCAAAATCATGATTCATCCTAAAACCATAAATAAAATAATTTATCATATCATAATAAATTAACATATAAATAATGAACAATTAATTCTGAACCACTAAGTAATATAATTATATTTCCCTATAAATATCAATTAATAAATTCTAATTAACAAATTTCATTAGGTCCTTTTAATATTTATAATGATACTAATACAAAAAATGGAAGGCCCCATTCCATTTTTGAATAACCTATAATAACCTAAAGTCAAATTTTATCAAGCTACATTTAATGGGAATAATCCATCCATTAATGAAATGTTAGAATGCTACCCAAAATATGCCATCACCTACTTGACTAGAAATGAATTTTCATTTTTCAAGTCCTTAAGTGTTAACCAATTCATCCCACATTCACATGTGAGACTAAAAACCATTCAATTTACCCAAAAAATGAGTTGTGGTTTCTATATGTCCTTGGTCATCCCAACTGATTATTTCCTTAACATATGATCTCTAGGATCCCACTTTACAATAAATAGAGATTAGAGGTTTCCAAGAAATTATCACTATAAATATATTTTTATTCCACATGCTTTCATATACTATATATGAATATCCAAATAGACCGCATCAAAATTATTTCCAATCATCAACTCCTAACTAAGGGAATTTTCCAAAAAAATAGTTTTCTAAAAAAAATAACAATTTATTTATAATCACGATTCCCCATAAAATAATAAATCAAATAAATGACTATATTATAATCAATGAATAATGAAATAGTAAAAAAATAAATATGAAACACTGAGAAATATAATTATATTACCCCATAACTTTTAATTCATAACCTCTATTAAAAAAATTTCATCATCTCCTTTGCACATTTGGCATGAAACCCATGCTCAGATGGCATGAACCATGGAATTAGGAAACAATATATAACAACCAATGTTTTTGGATTTTATTTAAGGTTTATGATTTATAATTAATTAATAAATATATTAATAGGTATGATTTTGTTATCATTATTTTTTAACAATTAATAATAGTGGTTTGGTATCTGAATAATTATAAATAAGGGGGGATGTGTGTCTAGGGGATAGGAATAAGAATCATGATTCCCCCAAAAAACATAAATCAAATAATCTAGTATACCATAATCAATGAAAAAATAAAAAATAAATAATGAAATATTAACAAACAAGTAGCATAATTTGATTTCCCCATATCTAAATTCATAACCCTCTTCAAATAATTTTATCATCATAAGATACTAATTCTTTCTTTCAGGTATGATCACTATATTTCCGTTATATTATATATTTTAGATCAATTCATGGTTGTTTATTAAGATTTATATCATTTGATGGTTTAATGTGTTGTTTATTTTAATTTTTAGAGGCTAGGAGGGGTATGAATATTTGGATTTATGGTGGAAATGGGTTTATAGTTGAGAAAAGCTACAGGTAGTGAACCGCCTAACCAATGAGAACCACTGACTAGCTGGTGGAATGATGGAAGTAGGGAATTCCTATGTTAATTTGACCATCTATCTAGTCATGTTTCTAGAGGTTAATGCATTATTATTTGTAACACTAGCTAGCCGGTGGTAGCCATAGACTAGTTGGTGACACCGATCTATGTGAGAAAGTGATGGGAAGTATTGTAATTTGATTCCCAAAACTCTCATTTTAATTCTATACTTTTCTCTCTTGACTTCCATTTGACCTGTATTAACTTGGAGGATCTCTTAAGGTGATTTTGGCTGTTATAACCTTGAATCTTTTTTGATCTAAGTGCTGATTGAAGTTGTTGAATCTCATTCCATAAGTGTAACCTTGAGCTAATCATTGATTTTCCATTTCCTCATGAATCAAATTCTTCAATGGATATAGATCCTTTTATTGTTGATGGATACAAATATTTATTTTTAAATTGTGTTTCTAGGATCATGTATTGGTTATTTATGTCCCTTTGCCTCTTTAATTGTGTACTCCATGTTGGATGGTGGTCAATACTTTTAATTAAGGTAGGTGGTTTGAATTGAAATAATTTTTAAATTATTTTCCAAATAATGAATTATGATTATCGATAAATTTTTTCAAATAGAATTCTATTTTATAAAAACTATTTTGTAATAGATTTTGAAATAATTTTTTGATTTTTGAAAAATTACTTTGAATGAAATGAATTGATTTAAAAGGCATGATTTTTTATGAAAACCATTTGATATTGGATGTTGAATTAATTAATTAATCTTTGGAAATTTCAAGACACTTGTGCATGTAAGATGTATTACAGATTCCTGGAATTCTCTTGAATATCATTACAAACTGTGGTTCTTACTTCACGGTATGATTAGGTAGAGGATGCAAGAAAACTTTGGGGACTCAATTGTAGTTGAGCACATTGTTTTTACTTAGTTATTTGGTCAGGTAAAGTGGACTGTTCATGTTATGGTGAACATGGTTCAAGTTGTAGTGTTGGTTTTTATCTATGGCTAGGAGGATCATCAACCATAAGTGGAGGTTTTGTATCATGACGATTACCACTCCGCCACCAGAGTATATCCTTTTTGAGTCCATGTGTGAGATACCTTGTGAGAAACTATTATACTAGTTAGAGACAATCAGTAACAATGATTGGGTCATATTTTTGGTGATAGTGATGGTTATAAGTGGTATAGTTCATCCAAGGGAGGATAAGAACTAACTAGTAAACATCAGGATTCCTCAGCAGACTTACGACATAAGAATTTTTTGTTTGAGAGTTGTGATGTTTTAGCTATGGTGGTAGGCTATCTCCAAGATACTTAGGCCCTTCTCTTTTCTTACTGTTATGGAATGTTAGAAATTTAGTGTACCACTTAAACCTCAGACTACAGTAGTTTTGGGTTCTTAGTGTTCTCTACATGACATAGCTGAGGAGGTATATTCCCAAATCATTGTATGATATATCTAGGCCGTGATAGAGGAGTTTCATTTTCCAAGAATACAGTAGGGTTAAGAACCAGAAGAGGAATACCACTCATGGAAAAGGGTATTCCTTGGGTTTATTTTTTTGATAGCACAAAAAACCATTGGGAGAACTTGTGGGAGTGAGAGACCCAGTTGAGAGATGAGTATCCCCACCATGTTGTTTAAATTTTTCTTTTTAGGGATGAAAAAAATGAAGGTGAGAATAATGTAATGTCCCTATTTTTACCATGTAAGACATTGGAATATTTTTAGGAATATCTCTATAGCCAGGTGTGGAGAAAGTGAGATATTTCATGTTTGGGTGAGACCAAAACAATTTTTTAAAATATATTAAAGATATAATAAATCACGTGTGTACAATTTTCCTGAAAAAGTTTAATAAGTCCAAAATTGAGACTCAGAACTGAAATTTGATATCACTATTTTTTTAGAACACAGGTTAAACCCTAGTTATGAAATAATGTTTGATTTCATTGTGAGTTGGGTTAAAATTAATCAAGATCACAATTAATAAAATTAACTAATTGATTTATTTATTTTATTTCCTTAATGAAGAGACATAGTTTTTCCTCTATAAATATGATGTTATAAACTATTCCTCAGGTTATCTTCATAACCCTAAAAATTGAGGGGTTCCATTAGAGAGGATCCCTTGGTGGATCATTATCAGACGACATCCGATTGAGATTAGATCAAGGATCGTGTGCCAACACAACTTATAGATCTCATTAATGATAATGATGTGTGATCATTTTTTTTCTAGTCATTGATTCCAATTGAGGTAAGAAATATATTTTTGGGGATTTATCCTATTTTATTATCCCATGATGAATTTTAATTAATAAATTAATTGATTGATTATTTGATCGATCATTTTTACGGGTATTGGTTAGTTTATATAGTATTTGGAGGATAATTATTGTTTATTGTTTACTGTTGTATATTCATCCATTGTTCTAATGAAAACTATTCGAGGCCAATCGAAACAATAGAAAAGGTTAATTCCTCACCTTATTTTTAATGGTTTTCTCTCCTTGTTCTATTTGTGTTCATCTTTGGTATTTACTTTTTTCTATGATTCAAAAGATATCCAGTGGATGACTATTTTGCATTCAGTCTTTAGCATAATGGATCGCTACTGTGGGTTTAGGATGGAGATCTGATGTCATATTTTTTGTATGAAATAATGGAAGTAGATCCATGGATAGATACTATGTTTTTCTTCATGGTTTTGGCATTCAACACCGATGATGCATGACAATGGGTGTTTCCTAAGAACCAAATATGATTGGAATCTAACAAAAAATGGTCATAGGTTTTGGTCAACCCTAGATCTATGATGTATGGACTGATTTATGTTGAAAAAGGTGGGTGTCGAGGCTCAATAGAATTCATGTGAACTTTCTATAATTTATATAAAATCCCTGGCTATAAGACTTGTAGTCCCATGAACACACAAAATTCGGTGACTTTTGTGATGTTATAGGGTTTCATCATAGAGATAAGTATCACATGCCATGTAACATGTGTCACATTCCATTGGACCCTTAGCCGACTAGTTTTATGTGTACATGGAGTACATTCCTAGGAGTATGGATAGAATTACTTACAATGTGGGCCATTCCATATGTCATATAAACCCTATTATATGGCTTGGCTTGAACATGGAGTACATGCCCAGGTGATTTTGTGGCCCCATATTCCATGTACTTATAGAAGTACATGGGCACAGGCTCAATGGAATGATTAGTTCTAGATTAAGATCTATATTCCATGTACCTTGTGGGCCACACCATTTATTTTAGAAAGGTGATTCCATGTGTGCATGAGACATGGGTAGTTCTAGTATTAGTGAGATACACCATGTAACTCTAGATACACACTATTTACTCCTTTTAAAACTTGTTTTATTACTATTTCATCACATCTCACCTTCGTTGGGAGCTTTGGTGGGATTACATAGACCAGTATGGGTTGAGTGTATTCCCTTGGTCGATTCCTATAAGGTATTGATGTATCATCACTTTCTTATAATCGATAGTTCCCCATATGTATCTTTTTTATGATTAGTGTAGTATGATAATGCTACCTTATTTTGGAATGAGGTGTCTCATTCCTCTTCGATAGATACCTCAGCAGTTTGGATCATGTGTCCATTTAAGAGGCTTAGAGAAATCCTCATGTAATTCATGATTTTATTTATATGGGTTTTGTTGAAATTATTAGGGCCTATATTCAATTGGGAATCAATCCACTATCTAGGAATATGTTTCATGTTGGGTCTAGTGTCCCCATAGTGAGCCCTATGCATTGAACCCCTATCTGTGTATCAATATCTGATCTTTTTAATGGGGTATTAATCATATGGAGTGTGTATCTTCGATGAAACCTCTTAGTTTTCTATGTTCTTAATCTTGGATTGACCTAATGATCATGACATCTAGGATGAGTGTCATTATTTGAATTATTTCTTGGGGAGCATTTCCTCTTAGATGATCTTTATTGTAAATCCATACAGTGGAACTATGGCTGGTAGTGGTTTCTTTGTGTCTTTTATGTGTATATCTGAATGTTTTTTTATATATATTATATTATTATGGAAATATATTATTATTAGATGAATAATATTGATTTTTTATGCTTGTTGAAGATGAAATATATATTTATGGAGTCCTTAGAGGTGTAGGAGAAGGTGGAGAAAGGTGTATACCAGGGTTTCATTTGATAGGATTATGCTCTTTCTAAACATGGAATAATTTATTTATAAATTTTGTTGGGATTGTATTTAGAATCTCTTCATTATTTATAGTACTTTATTTTATACTATGATTATGATTTTATAAATGATTACATGAATTTTTATTAGTTTTTTTAACATTTTAGCATTATATGGGCTTAGATATATGTGTGTGCGTATATGTACTTTAGGAAAATGCTTCCCATGTTTGTGATGTTCCTTCTGGGTTCTAGAAGATATCACTCGACCTATTGGATGTGGGTTTGGGGTATTTTTGGCATAGACCTCAGTGGGTTGGGTTGTTACAACATGATAGGAACCCTGATATTGTATTTTGTACACTTCATAAAAAATTAGATTTATTCCTAACTACCAAAGTTTTACTTTTGGATTTTGGAGGTGAAATTACTCATGTAGGTAATTTCTAAGGTAGAAATTTTGGTAGACCTATAGAAGGTTGGGGACAAGATGTCTTGGGCATGAACCATGAACTTGTTTGAGTCTAGGACTTTCCCTAGGCTTGTAGGGTAATACTATAATTTCATCCAAGACTTATCCCATCTAGAAACACTGATGATAGAGTTGGACAAAGAGAGTTTGATTTTTTAGTGGTTTGGTAAATGTGACGAGGCCTTCCTAGAGATGAAGAGGTGATTCATGAAATCTCTATTTTTGATCCTTCAAGATATTGGGATTAGATAAAGACTACACTATGATTCCTCAAGTGTTGGATTGGGGGCTATTTTGATATAGAGGGATCAGGTAGTTGTTTATTTCTCACATCAACTGCAAATACCTGAAAAAAGTACCCAATGATTAATTAGAGTTGATAGTTGTGTTCTATGATCTTGATTGTTAGAAACATTATCTCCTTAGTGGGAGTTTTATCATCTAAAAGGACCACAAGATTTTATGTCACATCTTCTCCCAGTGGGATCTAAATATGAAGAAGAGCTGTTTGTTGGGGTATCTTTATATATTCTTTTTGGAGATGGGTTATTCTCTAGGGAAATAATATTTCATTACAAATTCCATTAGTAGAGAAACCTAGGAGACACAATAGCTTTATGAGAATCCTTCTTAAGTGGAATTTAGTATGATGAGTTTGATATCTAAGTGGATAGTGGAAACATCATAAGACAATGGATTTATGACATGTGTGACTTTATTTATCAAATTTTATTTCGTGTACTAGGTAAAATCCATAAAATAGTCAAATCTAGAGTGTAGAGTTAAGTATGATTTATTGAAATGTGATAAACCAGTTCTTAGATAGTCTTTAGATGATGATAATGTGATTTACATTCATAGGAGGATAATAATTTCATCTTACTTAGGGGAATAACTAATGAGATACACCCATGTTTCAAAATGGGTTGTGAATCCATGATCAAAAATGATTTACAATGATATCTGACCTTAGTTTTTTTGGCCAGTTATGAAGAGGGACATAACCAGTTTTGTTTTATGATTCCTTACCTTAATAAGGATAAAGACTAAGAATCAGTGTCATATAGGTTTTGTTCTACAACTTATGGTACCTCTGTGTAAGTGGGAAAACATAACTATAGACTTCGAGGATGGGGTTACCTATGACCCTTAGTATTCATAATAATGATTGGGTGATAGTTGATTAGCTAAAAAAATTGTATCATTTATTACCAATTTGGGAGACCCTTTTAATTGATGGGTAGTGAAAGATATATGTATGATATATTTTATGACTATATGGAATTACATTGATAATTATGTCAAAAAGTAACCCATGTTTGACCTTGTGATTTTTGAAGGGCTTATAAAAGGATTTGGGTATCCAATGAAAACTGAGTATAGCACATCATCTGCAAACTGATTGAAATTCCAAGAGGATGATGCATATATTAGAAGATATGCTACAGGAATGTGTTATGGACTTTGGTGGATCTTGGTATGATCACCTAGTCTTGCTTGAATTCATGTAAAATAAAAACATCCAAGATTTAATATAGATGTAACATTTTGAGCCTATTTATTCCCATATATATATCTATCATTTCTATGTTGGTAACAGTATTATGAGGTAGTTGTTGTGGGGATGATTAAGGTATAGGAGACCTTTGAGAGAGTGAAACTAACCTAGAAGTGGTTAATCGCCACACAGAATAGAAATTGGTCATATGTTCATAAGAGGAGGTGACATTTGGAGTTTTATACGGGAGATTAAGTTTCCATGTGGGTGAATCCTTGATTAGGGAATCAATGGCTGTAGAGGTTGGAGAAGTTAGCAATGAGATTTGTAAGACCATTTAGGATTACCAATTATATTGAGAAAGTGGTCCACTATTTGGATATTCCCTCAAAATATCAAGGTATGAATCATGTGTTACATTTTTTTCTCCTCTTGGAAGGTAAATATATGATCTTAAGCATGTGATAAACTATGAGTATGATGAGTTAGATCCTGATTCATTATTTATGGACACCCATGATGATCATAAAATGGAGTGAGAAAGTGTTGCAAGGTAAGACATTTCAACTTTTCAGAGTCTTATGGCCACATGAAAGAATCTAAAAAGAGACTTGGGAGTGGGAATCAGATATATGAGTTCAATGGATCATGTTATTTGAGATGGAACTCTAGAGACACTTATCAAGGATAAAAATTACATATAGGGGGAGACTGTAATGTCCTATACTTTATAGGGACTTTATGCCATAGTTTCATCCCTTTTTTAAGTTTTTTCAAGTTATTATTTTCTTATATAAATTATTTGGTAGTCTATGAATAGTTTAAGAGGGGTGTTTAGGATTATAAGGGGGTTCAAAGTTGGTTCACAGTTATGGAAAATATTGATGTTCTCCCCAAGAAACAATATGACTCATTACAGAAGTAATGTGTGTAGCACGAAGTTGTAGCATGATTTGATCTAACCATGCAACCTTCTCTAAAAACCATGTGACTTATAAAGATAAAAAAATCAAGATTTTCACATGGTTAACCAAACTGTGTGGGTGCCCAAAATATGTATAGATCCTCACATGGTTAACATGTTGATTGGTAAATTGTGTGATCAAACCAAACATGGGATTTTATTTAGTCCAAAAAATGGATTCTCAACCCAAAACATCCCCGAGAAGAGTAATGATTTCTATTATACCTCATGATATTATACCTAGGGACTCCATTGGTGGTTCATGGAATTATAACTCACTATATACCTCAAATCTGATGGATAATGAGGCGTTGACAAATATAGATTCAAGGTAAGAGACCATTTCTTTCTCATTATTCATGTCATTCTTAGATCTCCTCCTCTTATCTTGAGATAAATCATAGATCAAAGCTATTTTGGATAGATATTGGGATTATATTATTATCTAAGTTATAATTATTTTTTCAATATATAATTATTGTATCTAAATAATGAATATCTCAACCTTGGGTTCTTTAAGTCTAGATCGATATATTGGCTTCCATCAAAGTAGATCTATTTGTTCTAAGACTAATTATTCTTCATTATCTATAATTGATCATAGATCCAAGACACAATATCTAGATCTATGAATATTCACCTATATCTAATAGAGTATTTATGCTTTATTAATAGATTGGTGTTGGATCATGAAAATTACTGGACTCTCCTAGATAAATCCAAGATCTTATTTCAGTGATGAACCCATTTTAGTAATTTTATGTAGATATCATCTCATTGATTGATCTATTTATTGAATTCCCATTATAGAGACTCTATTGTGAAAGATTGAGTATTATTCTAGTGAATGTTTGTGAGAGGACATGATCTTGGTATCTTCCCTAGATGGATCTTGGAAATTAGCATCAATGAGATAAATGTAGGTAGTCCTTACCATCTCAGGCCTTTGTATAGAGTTTTTTAGCATGATTATCTTGTGTGTATGTTCCTAATTTTTATATAATTTAATGATTAGGAATGTTTGGCATGCATGGATTTGCTGTGACACCTTGTCTTGGTACAATATCTATGTTCCTTTCCATGTCTCACCTTATATGTTGTTATTTAGTAGCCCATGGAATTATTGATATGCCATGTTTTATCCTTACTAAATTGTTTATTAATTATTTATTATTTCATGGCCTATGGAACAATGATTGTGACATATTTATCCCTGCTATTTTATTCCTTACATATAGATTTTTATATATCCAGTGGAACCACTGTTTCAGTGATTAGGTTGATAGGTGGCCCTGATAGAATTAGTTGTCCCCTTAGAGGGCGAGCTTAGATAAAATGAATCATAGATTGTGGCTGTGGATACAAGATGGACAGAACCAGATCATACAAAGTAATTATCCTATGTGGGGATAACTCCATACACCACTATAAGAGGGTCTATATTCTTATATGATGTACCGATAAGGAACATACTCACATATCTATATAGTTCCATTGGTTTAGGCATTCCAAGAATACATACCATCAGAGGAAAGAAGGTATACATGTGTCATGAGTGTGACTTTCCTCTAAAGGTATGCATGCAGATATTACTTAAAGGTACAATGTGTACTATCCTTAAAGGAGGGTGGAGTCACATAGCATGATCCATGACATGTGATGACTACTCATGAAATTACTTCAGCATGGAACCATAGCAGATTCAAAAAGGGTTCATGGAAGTTTGGTGAGTCAATGATCATTCACTATATTATTAGTTGTATTATTGTATTCCATCATGTCATGAACCTCTATTTACATGTGATATTGTGTTAAGTACACATTGGTGGTGTCCTATGGGGTTTATACTCACACCCTGGATGGTCATATCAGTGCACATGAAGACTTCATAATTAGGTACCTAGAGAAGGGGAATATAATAGTGATAGGTTTCTATAAAGCCTAGAGTTAGGAGATAGATGAAGGATCAGGGAAAAATATGGAATGATTCCAAAAATTCTTTGATTTATTTTTTGCAGTTATATTTATTATACTTACTGAACTTCTAAACTGGGGTTGTTCTCGATTTACCATTGTGTGGTATGATAAGAAATATATTATATTATATTGATTATGCTATTTTAAACTGTGTTTTTTAGTTGTATTACACATATGTTGCTATATTATACTATATTTATATGATTTCTGATGATATAGTTTTCCCACATCACCTCTATAACATCTTTTCTAGTTGAAAACATCTGGTGTAATAGAGAGGTAAGCATGAGGTCATGTTGAAATTCATCTCAGACTAAGTGATTTGGGTTGGGGTGTTATATAAAACTTATAAATAAATAAATTAAATGATGAAAATTATGGAGTAGAAGATAAAAATATATGGAAGTATAATGAAATAACTTTTTAAACTTTTAAAATAGTTTTAACGAAAACAAACATCTATAAAATAATTATGAAATCTATTATTGTGTAGATATAAAGGGAAATATAAAGGATAAAAAGGGAATACATTTTTATCTTTCAAGATAATAAAATAAAATATTTTTGGTAAGAAATTATATGGCAATGAAGAAGAAATATCTAATAAAAAGGATGATAATTATTCTTAACAACATTATATTTTATTAAAAAATACATACATCAAGAAAGAAGATTTTTAGAAAGAAATTTAATTTATCCAAATAGAAATATAAAATTATCTATGAAATAATAAAATCTTAGAATATAAAAAACTTATAAAATCAATGTTAAGGAAGAAATATTATGACCTGATGAAAGGAAAATTGAGTTTATAAAAACACTTATAACTTTTGTAATGGATAAGGAAATTGAAAATAGAATATGAAAAATGAAATTGAATTTAAATAGAATAAATTAAGAGATAATAATGATAAAATATTTCAATTCAGAAGTATATACACCATATAAATGACATTATATACATAATACATAACATGTATATGTGAAGATAAATTGAGACAAGAAACCCTTACCTTAGATCCCTGCTTAGTCAGACACACTATAACAACCTATACAATCAATTTATGTTAATTATTAATTTATATTATAACCATATTTATATTCATTTTATTTAATAAAATTCATTTCTATTTTTTTATTGTCCACTTATTAATCATTCTTTATTAGAATTAATATTTTTATGTTAAAGGTCTATTTATTTTGTTATGTCTTCATCATAGAGGCTTCAATCATAGATCCTTGATATTGTATTTCATAACAACCCGAACCCAAAATCCTGATCCAATGAATTACATTATTACATTGTTATGATTATAAGGAATAAAATCCCTAAGTAATGAAAATTTTATCATTTTTGGAGAACCAGTTTATATACATTATACCCATTTTACATTGGGGATATAAAATAAAATACGGTACATAAACAAGATAATATACTGAAACCTTGAAACTAATTATATGAATTTATCTTCATATCTTGGGGAAAGGAGTAAAAATAAGGGCGATATCAAATTATTAGTAAGGGTTATGTACAATGAATAAAATAATGAATCAGTGAGTATAATCAATATAGAAAAGTAAATAACTAAGAACACATGCAATTAAATTACTAGATAAAGAATAATCAATATGGAATGAATAAAATATGATCAAATAATTCCACATAAAGAGCCACATGAGGTTAAAACATGACCATGGATAATCTAACTAATCAAATAATCACATGGAATAACAGTAATGATGGAATATATAATGTCAAATGTTAGAGCTATCAAGACCTATCTTCAAGATAGTTTCTGTCAAGATATACCCTCAAGATAGTTAAAATCTATGAATGGATACCCATATGAACTATCAATATATATCCACAAGATAGTTACTGTCAATTTATGTCCTCTAGATAGATTTTAATGGCTTGGAAACAAATATTAAGGTTTTATCTCCAACTGATCTCATCCCATGAGACTACCAATTCATTAAGGGGATTAAATTAACCAGTCCTAAACTTGTCTTCTAAAATTCCAAACCATTAATAATATATACAATAATTAATTTAAATTATGAACATTGTGATTTATAAAATATCCATATTGGGTAAATGATATCGATTTATCAATATTTTTCCAATAAATCATATAACTTTCAAAGTAAATGTTGTATGTAAAAATGGTATAAGGTTTATAAAATAATCATATCCATCATAAAATAATATGGATATTAAAAATTCATATAATTTCCAATGAAAAATTATTACAATAAAGTGATGGTTTCAATATAATCCTAAGAATTAGAAAATGAATTGAGATTTTATGATAACTTTTACCACTTGGTAATTTTCAAGTGAAACCCCCTTGGATGAGATATTTCCGATGGGAAATTAAAATACCATTAAGTATGAATGAATCATGATATTAAATGTCTAAGGGGTAGTATATACAAAACCTAAAATTGAATTTTTTCATAAATACAAATAAGTCGCAATATAATGTAAATTAAGACTAGAAATCCCCTTACCTTACTTTTCTTTTTGGTTGAATGCTATTTAACCTAGTCTTCATCAGGTTACTCCTTTTGGTTTTCACCAAAGAAATGAATTAGTTTACATTATTTACAAATTTATTCTTCCAAGATGATGGGAGGGATTTTGGGATTTTATTTGGGTAGGGATAAAATGATTTAATAGTCATGTGATGTGTGAAGAAGTGAGGGGGGGGGGGGTGCCTTTTTATAGTGGAGGAGGAGTAGTATTCTTGTAAATACAAAAAAGAAAACACTATTGGGAGGTCTCCATTACCTCATGTGATTAAAAAATATACAAATAATGTATTATAGTAAGTTAATGGTGGAGAAAAACCTATATCACATAGAAGGAAAATAATTTTTATCATTTTTTTCTTAGTCACCAAGTTTACTCAATTTTATATTTATAGTTTTTACTAAGGTACCACGTATCTTTTAATTTTCCAAGGTAATTTTTACTTTAAGAATATAATTAAAAATATGTTTATTGTATAATTTATTTCTACTGATTCTAAATATGAATTCCAATTCATTAAATAAATATCATATGTGTGCGTATATTTAATTTTAATAAAAAAAATGTAATGTGCAAAACCCTGTTTTATCCTTAATCACATTAATTAATTTCAATTTATTTTACTAACATTATTTGTAAAAAATTATGTTGATATTATTAGACCATATAAATTATTATTATTCCAAATATGGAATCCATTTTTCCAAATTGAATTCACAGAAGTGTTAGAAAGTAATTTAAAATTAATCCCACAGATGGGATGAGAAAGAGAGTTTTTAATGTTAAAATATTCAAAGGTTTACTATGTTTTTATATCTAAATTCAATATAAAAAATATTAAAATGATATAAATTACATTAATAGATGAATTATTAAACTAATTCAACATTAAAACCAATTAAAAATTTAATTTATCACTATAAATTATTTATATGAAAAGTATGTTTGGAATTTAAATTATGTATTTTTCATTATTCATCAAAAAATAAAAATACTCAAAATAATATAAAAAATTAACCCTAATATTATATTTATAATTACTATTTTAAAAATCATTTTTTCCATATAAAATATTTAGAATTGTCAAAATCTATTTTTTAAACAATTGATCCATTAAAAGGCTATAAAACGGCCTTCATAAAAATACAACTTTTTATGCAGAAAATTGAATTTTTTTATCTTATGCCGAAAAATATATTGGATGAATGTAAAAAATATTTGTTTACTTATATAATATATATTACATTAATATAATTTAATATTATTAATTAATTTAAAATTTTATGATAAAATGAATTTTGTGTACAAAAATAGTTTTTTTATAAATTTTTTTATAATTGCTTTCTATACCCATTTCTAATTAATTTGTCACCAAATAATTTTATAAACAAATGTAAATAATATATTCCAAATTTATTTTATCATTTTCATACATCTCATTACAACATCTAGTTGATAACTATCATATTAAATAATAATATTATTATTATATTATAGTTTCCAAAAACATGGTCTTTTTTGAAACACAAGATATCTAAGGAACTCAATATTGTGTGTAAAAAAAGTCAAATTAGTTTTGAATGTATCTCAAACAAATATTAATGATGTGTGTAATTTAAGATTAACTTTTTTTGAGGGTTCAAATCAAGGTCAAAGTAAAATTAAATATATTCTAAAAACAAAATATTGTAAAGTCTTAAGGTATCACATTATCCCCACCCTAAATAAATTGGATCCTCACAATTTAAACTTGATCCCTGTAATTTAGGGTTTGATATTTTAAAATAATTTTTTTAAAGAACACACACTTTAAATGGGTTAATAAAATATCCACTTAAAAAGAGATAAAGGGAAGTACAATGGTCACATAACTAGGTTCCTAAGTGGGAGAACATAGGTGGGAAATGTAAACATGGACATAAAACAAATATGACTATGATGTTATAAGGGAGAGTGATAGAGAAAATTTTTCACAAGAAGGTGGGTGATCCAGATTAGGTTAATGACCAGAAGTATATAAACCACATAGATTATAAAAAAGGTCATTGATATCATAAAAAATTATGATAATAAGACATCTTATTTCAACACCCTTTTTTATAGAGTTAGGGAAATATTTAACTCTCTAATAATATTATGAAATGTACTTACTTTATAAATTTATATTTTATAAGCACAGTGTTATCCTTTTCTATACCTTTGAACTATTTCTAATTCCTCTCTAAGAACAAGTTGTATTATATGGTGAAGTATTACACTAATTTCTAGAACCTCATCTAAAGATCAATATAAACCACTTCATAAATGGTTAAATTTTCCAAAATATTATGATTAAACACTTTGAAGGAAGGTCACTTAATTTCCAAAATGAACTTTTCAATCTTCATGAAGTTAGTATTAATTATTACATACCAAAAATGTGAATAAATTCATAATGTATTTTTAAAAAACATTATAATAACATAAATTACCATATATAATTGTTGAAAACATTAATTATTCCTTATTCCTTATGTAACATATACGTTATTGGATATATTACTTAAATAAAAAATAATGTATACTCCATCAACAATAGAATAACCACTTTCCTAATAAATGATTAATTAGTTCCAAGGTGGTCAGTAATATCTAATTTACATTATCCATAATAATAATTTTTTTGTAAAACCATCACTATCTCAACAATATGACATATTAAGGGATTTCATTACCTCAATAATATATCTTCCAATAAGTTTAACTTATCACTGAATTATTTTTCTTGTTCATCGGTATCGTTAAATGTGTTCTCTCAAATCCTTAATGAAATAGTACTAGAGTGCAATCCTTATATATATATATATATATCATAATTATCATAACTAGTACATCATTGATAAAATAATTAAATGAAATAATATTTAATTCAAAATAAAATAACGTTGATCATACCACTTCAGCTATATCAATAGAAAAAGATTGACCTTGATCCCTCAAATTATTTTTAGGTATATTTTTTTAAAATATGGGGAATTTATTTGTATAGTGCCCCATCTCACTATAATTGAAATACTAAAAAATAGTATTTTCTTTCATCCCTTAGCATTATTTTTCATGGTACCCTTTTCTACACACTTATAACAAACTCCCAATCATTTAAATCATTTCCCATGGTGATTATTTCCACAATTATCACATATGGGAAAATCATTTTTCCCTTTTTCCCTTTATCCTCTATTTTCTCTGTGTCTTATTATTACCTTTATTCCCTATTAATCTATAAGACTTGGACAATTATTTTACTTATATTGATAGTAAAAAAAATATTTCATCATATAAATGAAAACGATAAGGTACCAGTTCACTTTAGAGACTTGGCTTCAGTACTTTAAAGAAGTGGTCAATCTTGTAATATTTCTTGCATATGTAATCAATAACATAAATAGAGAATATTGTAAAGGTATACTCATACTTTTAAACACTTTTTTATTAATGTTTCTTTAAGATAAAGAAAATTATCTTAATTTCAATGTTTTATCATGTGGGAAATACTTTACAAAGAATTTATCCTTAAAATCTTTCCATTCCATGAGTTATGTTTCCTCCACCTCCTTAGTATTATGGATCAACACCCACCATTGACTAGAAACACCTTTGAGACAATACACCTCAAATTAAAACTTTTCCTTTTCAATATATCTCAAGGCCATAAATATCTTCTCCAGAGATTTAATCCAATGATATTCCTCCATTGGATTATTATTCCCACTAATTTATGGGGGCCTCTATCACATAAAGAGATCC
Organism: Viscum album; assembly: GCA_963277665.1. Lineage (NCBI taxonomy): Eukaryota > Viridiplantae > Streptophyta > Magnoliopsida > Santalales > Viscaceae > Viscum > Viscum album. The sequence goes on from OY728146.1 coordinate 1,793,645,821, forward strand.
AGCATAGGAAAATCTTACTATGGAATAGGTTTCTCTATCTGGGTGATGTTATTTTTCATAAATTAATTAATATTCCCTAATATATCTATAACTTACTTAGTTATGATACAAGAAAGTTGAGATTCCTTTATAGGGAAACCTATACATTGGCCATGATTATTGATACTATTTTTCCTTGCTGGAGACATTTCTAAAACACATAATATAATGGATTAGATCACATCATTATGAAACATAATGTTTAATCCCAAAAATAATTAAATACATATAATAAATTGAAAGTTTTATTCATTTAAAATCTAAAAATCATATTCATGGTATCTTTGGGATGTTAATATAACATTATCCATAAATTCTATCATAGGGCCATGTTCTTTATTCTATATTTTCCTAAATCTAGTTCCCAAGGTTTAAACTAAACTTCTTTGATATCAAATTTATTACCCTAAACCTAGAAGACTATATTTGGTTCCTTAGTTTATTATATTGGAATTAGTACAAAAAATAAAATCCCAAAAGATCAAATTTTTTAATAATTATCGAGAACCAGATTACATAAATGATACATTTTTTAAATTGGTGATAGAAAGTAAAATACTATACATAAAAAATCTAATTAACTATATCTTTGAAACTCATTCTAGGAATTAATCTTGAAATAATAGTTAATGGAAACAAAGTAAGGGTGAGCTCAAATTCTTAATAAGGGTTATGAAAAGCGGAAGCAATAATGAATCAACAAGCATTATCAATATGAAAAGTTAAATAACCAAGAATACATTCCATTAAATAACTGTATATAGAATAATAAATATGGAAAGAATAAAATATGATAGAATAATTCCATATAAATAATCACATTAGATTAAAACATTAACATGGATAATATAACTAATCCAATAATCAAATGGAATAAAAATAATGATATAATTCATAATGTCGGGTGTTTGAGCTATCAATATCTTGCCTAAAGTTTTTATATCAAGATCTATCTTCAAATAGTTTAATAATGTGAGTAGAAACATGTCAAAACTGTCAATATCTATCCTAAATATATTTTATTCCAAGATATATCCTCTAGAAATATGTAAGCTACTTGGAAACAAAAGTTAATGGTTTTTCTCTAGCTAATTTTATCCCATGATACTACCAATGCATCAACGAACCTGCATTAACCAGTTTTAAATACATCTACAACATGTCCAAAAAATTACTCATATATTGAATGATTAATTTAAATCATAAAACATTTTCCATATAAAATATCATTATTGAGTAAAGGAAAAATATTTATTAATATTTCCCCAATAAATCATATAACATTCAAGGTATACACCCTATGTGAAAATGATATATGGGTTGGGAAATATCATATCCATCACACACGAATATGGATATAAAAAATAAATATAATTTCTAATGAATTTTTTTACAAGAATGTTATTATTTCAAGATAATGTTAACAATCACAACTGGAATAGTATTTTATTGAAACCTGTACCACATGGTAATTTTCAATACAAATCCCCTTGGATGATATTATTCAAAGTGGAGCTTAAAATCCCATAGGTATGAATGAATCATGATATCACATGTCAAATAGTTAGTATATACACTAAAAAAAATTAATTGGTTAATAAAAACAAATAAGTCACAATGGAAAGTTTATTGACACTAGAAATCCACATACCTTACATTTCCTTTTTGTTGAATTCTCTTTAACCTCATTTTCTTTTGGTAACTCCATTTCACCGTAAAAAAAGAAATTCATTCGTTTTTTTCTACCCAAATTGAGTGTTATTGGATGAGGGTAGGGATGTTACGAGTTTATTCGGATAGGATTTTTATGATCCAAAGGATCAGGATATGTGAATAATTTGGGGGGGGGGGTGTGAGTACCTTTTTATAGTGAAGGGGGAGTGGAATTCTAGTAAATAAAAAAAACAATATTTGGTGGACTCTTTTAACTCATGTAATTCCAAAATTAAAAATTAATGGAGTGTAGGTAAATTTTGGTCAATCCAAACTTACAACACACAAAAATAAAATAATTTTTATCCTTTTTTTCCATAGTGTCTAAGTTTAGTCAATTTTATCTTTATAGTTTTTTCTAACGCAACATGCATATTTTTATTTACATAGGTATTTTATCCTTTAGGAATACAATTTAAAAGATATTTATTATAAAATTTTCACCTAATAATTCTAAATATGAAGTAACATTCATTAAATAAAATTATAATTTGTTTGTAAAATTAATTTTAATACAAACACATGTAATGTGAAAAACTGTGTTTTAACCTTAATAATGCTAATTAACTATAATTAATTTTACAAAAATTTTTTGTGAAAAATTATATTGAATTTATTATAATATATAAATTATTCTGATTAAAAATATCGAATCCATTTTTCCAAGTTCAAATCACATAAGTGGTAGAAATTAATTTAAAAATAATCTGGCACACAGGATAAGAAATTGAGTTTTTAATGTGAAAATTTTCAATATTTTAATAAGTTTTTATATCTAAATTCAACATAAAAAAGATTAAAATGACCTAAAATGGATTAATGTATTTATAATTTAAATAATTAAACTTTAAAACAAATTGAAAATATAATTTAACACTATAATTTATTTTTACATGATGACAGTTTTCAGTTAAAATTCACTATTATTAACTATTCATTAAAAAAATAAAACTCCTCATAAAAATATTAAAAATTCACCATAAAATAATTTTTAAATTATTATTTCAAAATTTAAGTTTATTTTTTCATATAAAATTTATAAAATTATTAAAATTATGTTTTAAAATAAGTGCACCATTAAAAGGTGGAAAATATTCTTTTAGAAAAATTCAGATTTTTATGTGTAAAATTGTTCTTATCTTATGCCTATCAAATCTATTAGAATAATTTAAAAAATATTTTACTATATAATATATATACATATCATTAATATCATTCACTAATAAAAATTAATTTAATTTATTATGATAAAACTACTTTTGCACATAAAAAAATATTTTTATAAAAACACTTCCTTGATAATTAATTTATATATCATTTATAAATAATTTGTCACAAAATAATTATATAAAAACGAGTAAACATTATTTTGAAAATTTATTTAATTATTTTTATACATTTAATTGCAACAACTAGTTGATAAATATTATATTAAATAGTAATATTAAAATTATATTGTAGTTTGGTAAAACATTGTCTCTCATGTAACGCAAACTGTCAAAGGTAATAATTATTGTGTGTAACATAAGAAAAATTAGTGTGGTGTTTATAAAAATCCAATACTAGGGTTCTGTTTAGTATAATAACAACTTGGTGTTTCATATAAATAAAGATAAAAGAAAAATTAAATTTTTTCAAAAGTAAAAACATTGTAAAGTCTTGGGGTGTAACACTTTGATTAACACAATATTTAAAATAGAGGTTTTATATGTGTTTTTTATATAGTTTTAAATATCAATGATTATTTTATGTAAGTTATTGTGATGGTTCATAAAGAGAAATTAGAATCATCATTTTCATAAATTTTTATTTAACAAAAGTGTTTATCTTATTAAGGAATATAGTTATATATATTACCATTCCAAATAATATGAAAAAAACATAGATTCATAATTTTTACATCATATTAATAGTGATTAGGGTTTATTAATAATTCATGATATAACCATTATAACATCACTCATATAGGTGGTAGAACAACCCAATCAAGAACTTGTTATAACTGATGGATAAATAAGAACGTGTTATTATATAGATACAATATCACATTTATAGAAGAATAATGGTTTAAAAATTATTTTATTAAAGTGATAAATTATAATAATGAAATAGTGGATGAAAAAGATAAATAAAAATTATTACATAAAGGATAAAACTTATGTTGAATACATGAATATTATTTTAAAGAGACAATTGGAAATGAATTATTTCAGAGTCCTTCTTTTGACTAGAGGTTATTAAATATGAGAGTGTATTTTCAAGGAGATGATTTGGTTATTTATTCAAGATAAAACTAATGTAATGGTATGATTTGTGGTAGATAGAGGAATTTTCTATTTATAGGTTAGTTTGAGTTTAATTTTCAAAAACAATCATTCCTTAATGAATAAAGAATGAAATTCTTATGGAAAGTGAATGCAAAGTGGAAAAATTATTGAGATAAGATAAGGGTAGAACAACCATGAACTCATGAACACATTAAAACATACTGTTGTTTGATATATTAAGACTTTAGCCATTAATTTAACCCTTTTCCCCCATTTAACCGTTTACTCTGGTAACCAACCTTATACCTTGGTACCTTTTTTATGTCTAAGAATGAAATTAAACATATTAAGTTTTAATTTCTAATGTTGATCAAAATTAATTTTTATTTAAGAATGCACAACACATAAAAAAACTTCTAGATTTATATATTTTTTTATCATAAAAATTAATTTAGGCTTATTAATTATGAAGTAATAATAATTGGGTGAATGTTAAATTATTTATTTATATATATAATAAATTTCATTAAAATAATTATTTAATAGTGATATTTCTAATTTTTTAAAATAAAAATACACAACATATAGAAAAAAAATCATTGTTAAATAAGTGTTTTTTAAATTAAATGATTTTATTTTATTAATAACTAATTAATAATCAACACATGAATATTTATTCATTTTTTTATATATAAAAAATTAATTTCATTAAATTACACATTCTAAATATGAGAAGTTTAATTTTAAAATAAAAACATATAATATAAAGTAAAAACTATGTTTTTAAATATTTTTTAGAAATGTATAATTAAATTATCATTCCTTATAACTACTTAATTATTTATTATATGTTATTAAATAATTTTAATAATCATTAATTTAATTTTATCAATACATTTTTTTGATATAATCCCTTAAAATTAATTAATTTGACGCAAATAAATAATTCATAAAAACAATTTGTTAAATCAATGATATTTTCCCTAGTGAATTAGTATCTTTTAATTCAATTCCAGAACCACATATATTATTTCCATATAAATTACTTATAATACACTATTTTAATGTCTAAATAACCTTTTTTATACCAACTATATATAGATAATTCCAAAATGGTATGTTGTTTATTCGTATTACACCCAACAATTATATAATCTTAAATGATGATAATATATTGGCTATATTACTCCGATGACATCCTATAAATTAATTCCCTTATAAATTCATAAAGAACACATCTCATTCATATAGTTTAAATTTTGGATTTTATAATATTCATTATCATTTCATGATGGACTTCCTCATTGTAGGTTGTGTTATAACAATAAGGATTCTCAAGGGTTATAAAGATCTAGGGGATTTCATAGTCATAAATATATTATTATTTTCAATATATTGTCTTATTTTGATTTATAAACTTTTAAGGGATATAGTCATTCATGAAATATAATATATGGTTTCATGTAATATTATTATAATTCTTCATTATGAGTGAATAAATTATTTTTAATTTGGTTCATTTTTTTGTAATTTTTTTCATACTTATGTTTCGACTCATTATAAATGATAAAAAAATTACCTTGGGAATTAAAATACATACTTAAATTTTTTATATTACAAACATTCTAAGAGGTTTATGAGAAATTTAACTTTAAACTATTTTTATTTGTATGCATAAAAAATCTCAGACAAAAAAGATAATGCCTCCAAATATTTAAAACATGAATGAAAATAACTGATTACCTATATTGTGTGTGGTAATTATTTTATTAGGGTCTCAGATACCTAGACCTATATGATATAAATTTTATACATAGAATTAGAACACATCCTATGACTAATACAAATGCATCATAGTAAACTTTATAACCTACACCTAATTAAGGAATAATTATTTCCAGAGTTAATATAATTATATTATTAAATTCCTAATTTTTTTTTCTAATACTTAAAACTCTAATCAAACATTACCCCTTTACATGTCAAGACTGTCATGGGAAAATATAATTTTGAAAAATCTTGAATGAATCTAGGATAATATTATTTCAAACCTAGAAAACTCTATAATTTAAATACCATATTAGGTTTTTCCCAAGACATTATAACTTTACCATCTCTAGATTAAAAATAATTCTTTGTCAGATACTACATGTCCCAAAAATTTTAACACTATAATTCATAATTTGAAATTAAATACTATAACTTATTATCACATATAATTTCTAAAACAAACACTAACTGTCTCTCATGTTATATAATTTAACTTAAGTGTATAAGAATTTATTACTAGAATACAACTAAAAATTTATATAAATACTTTTAAGAAATTTGTTTTATTAATTCCATGAGTATGGTTGTTGAATTGGTAGTTCCAAAATGAATGAAAAAGATCTTATAATGGTCATATCTATATCTAAAATATTATTATGGAATATCATCTTCCTTTAACATTAAATTAAAATATCCACACTGATGTTTGGTCTTATAAAACCAATGATATTACTACATCTAATGTAAAAAATCATAAATTTGAAGAAAATTATATTTTTGACCATAAACAAGATTATTTTCCTATGTTTAATACATGGGTGTAAAATAGCATAATATTTCATGAAAAATATAAATTTTTTTGTCCAAGGTGAAACACTTGGCCGAATAAACCCCATATTCTAATCAATTACACATATACATTAAAATATCATTATTATGTTGGTTCTATGTGATAAAATGGTTGAAAAGTAGGTATATTACTTGGTACTATGTCAATGAAAAATTTCATATATATCATTAGTGGAAATATTAGAACATACTCTGTGAAAAAATTTGGATACTATACAAATACCTTTGGTAATCGAGGTAACTTAATTTTATCCACTAATTCAATCAATAATACAACCAAATTATAAGAGATAGACCCTATATCACAATCTATAGATCCAACTATAATATCTTGAAAATTATACTCTCCATTGAAAGTGTGGATGATTCCATATAGTTCTATGGAAAGAAATGTGACTATTATAGGCAATTTTGGCCAAACATTTACTCATCTAATCCATACCAATAATCATGTCATACATTTACATATAGAAACATACAATCATAATGAAATTTAATTATTGTTAATAATAATTTATTAGTAAATATACTTAATACCTTTATCAATACCTTACCTCATGGAGTATTAATTTTCAAATAATATAGAATCAAATCGACTTTAAACCCCAATTTTTTTATCTAATTATGAAAAGATAAATGATTGTGAAGATTCAGTATTGAGAAATGTATAATAACCATAGAATCTATTATTTTGATTCCCCACACCATGGAAAAACCTACATCAATCTCCACCTACTCTATTGTATAATCAAATTTAATGAGTTTACCCTAAATCTTCTTTTATACTAGTTTATTATGAAGACTAGTTCTTCACACTCTCCCATGAGTCCCAAATTAAGCCCGTAATAGACCATAACCTAATCTCATTGATCCATACACTTTTTTAGATACAACACATCTATTCATCTATGTGTGTATCTCACAATAATTCTCTAGGTCACCAACCATCCTATATTAGAGTCATTTATTTATTGTAACTAAATATTTCTATATCATATGTCCCACTTAACAATAATAGAATCACTCTAGGGACTCTTCAGCTGAGATAAGTGAGAATATGGTTTTTTAATTTTTCATCAAAGGTCTTTACCCTATCTATTCAAACCAAATAATAAATTATTTCCTCTACCTACTTAAGGAAGAAATGTGAAAACATTTGACCTGTCTTTTATGTATTCCTTCATCATAGTTGTCCTAATAACCTTATTTGTATAAGAATGAAATTTCTCCAAAATAATCCTAAACCAAATCGTAGGTCACAATATTTTCTAAAACCTCCATTCCTTAAGGTTCTGGTTCATTGCTAACTTTGAAACATACCATAAAATCTAATCAAAATTAGATTCATACACCGTCATAAACATTATTACATACTAAAAATTCATAAATTTATAATATTTAGCCATCTTCAACTCATTATGATAGTATTGATCAATAATTATCTTTTATAAACCTTTTTATTCAATACCCTTATTAACTCAATCTGCAATCATTGAATTTAACCATTTATGAGCCAGTACATCCAATAGATAAAATTCAAACTCAATCTATTCGGTTTTTAGAGTCCATAAACATAAAAATATACATTAAATATTCTCCAAATATTCTTTTTTATTCCTCTATCCCGAAATCACCTATGAGTAATAGTAAAATATGATTTATGAAACTTTAAGGCCCAATACACCCCCTTTTATATTTATTAGATTCTACATGATTATATACTAATACGTTATATAACTTTTTCTATTATTCATGAAATTTGAGTATCTATTAGGGAAAATTTTTCCTCTCCTCATCCTTATAGTTTCCCAATAGAAACTTTTATAATCAGAAATGTTTTATAAAACATAAAAGAATTAATTTAAAATGAAAATATTTCTAAATAAATCATTACTAAAAAATTAAACTCTATACTACATCATGTAATCTACATATCATTTTCAATTTAGATAATCCCATTTAAAAAAATTCAAAACAATTAAAAAAACTCATAACTCTATTTTAAAAATCACTTTTGAAGAACAAAAAATAATACAATTATTCATAATCAATTTTCATGCATTAAAATTCCTTTATTAAAAGCATAGTCATATGATACAATTCATACCACACTTATAATTATGTAATAACTAATCCATTTAAAACCCATTTTCAATTAAATTTTCATAAATAATAATCCGAAGATTCTATCATCATCCTATTATTCAAACCAAAGTTCTTGGTAACTTTAGATTCTCTATAAATAGGTTTGATATGCCTTTTTATAGGAAAATTTTGAGTTTTAATCATCCTATTATCTTTTCCTTATATAAATTCAAAAAACCAATCTTAAAAAATATTATTTAATTTTATTTTGTAATTATTGACTAAAAACCCCAAAACCTGAGTCTCTACTCAAAATGAAATATGGAATCAAATATGATCCTTGATCACTAGTGGTGAAAACTAGTGTTGAGTGATAAAATAAACAGTTTGAGGAATGATTTTTGTAACACCCTGGCTCAAGATAAATAGATTTGATGATTGATTATTAAATTTACAGCTTCGAGAGTTAATGTTTTTGTATTATTAGGTGCCTCGATACATATTTTGTCATTATATTACATTGGGAAATAAATTGCATAACAAAAAACATAAAAACATAATTATTCCTCTATTGCATATCCTTATATCATATTTATCCTTCTTCATGGTTTCCTCGTGAAATAATAAAATAAGAGAAAGGGGTGAGCTATAATTCCCAATAAAGGGTCATGTATAATGAAATATAACATGAATTAAAAAATATATAAGGAGTTAGTAGGGAAATGATTCTATGTAAATAATAAGAGGAGAATAAAATATACATGAATTAATATAAATGGAAATATATGATCACATAATTAACATTAATGGATCTCATAATAAATTAATGAATAATTTATTGCATCATAACCACACCATCAAGGCCCTATGTCAAAAAATCATTCATAAATGGTAAATAATACATAAAATACTTAATCCAGTTTGTCTATGAGACCTAAATATACATTTAAGGGCCAATAATTTAATACCCCACACATCACATAATAAGTATATGAAAGGAATGAATAAAAAAACCATATGTAATGTTTCCTAATGAACCTAGTAAATAAATATGGATAAATACTCACTTATTATATTTTCTGAAATATCATGTATACAAATCATCAATATTTACTTAGCCAGATAAATATATTAACTTTATAGATAAACACCCTTATATTTATATTATAAAATACATGGTGTTCACAATGTATAGAGTAGAGGGTATAAAATAAAGTAAATATTAGAATAAAAATATAAATAGTTAAATAATTTAGAATATATCCATCGGATAAAGAATATGGACACAGAGGATAAAGATAATATCTTAATTGAGAGATATAAAATGATAAAAAAACATTATCACAAGAAATCTAAAATGCGCGAGAGAGACCCATTATGACAACATATGGTATGTGATATTAATAAATAAGAGGGGTATTTAGGGAATAAAAACATAAATAAAAAAGTAAAATTGGTATATCATACATATAAATTTTTTTTAGAAATGACATAGAAGGGGAGATAGATAATAGAGATAAAGTTTATAAAATGTAATGAAAATTTAAATATAAACATTTACCTTGAGTTCCAATTCACTTCATATATCTTAAAACATCAAAAAATTATATTAATTATTAACTTGAATCATAAATTTTTTTATGTTTATATCATTACTATTATTATTCATTTCTATTCATTTATCATCAAATATTATTCATGTATTGGATTAATTTTTCTTCTAATGGTCATTTTGAGGATGTTTAGTTTTTAGTTATAAAACCTCTTTGATGGAATGATAAATATTTATGTCCATGTTAAAATGGGTTTATAACATCCAAAAAAGTCAAGGTATATGTCTTTTTTTTATTCCAATAAGTTTACGAGTTCAATAGTTTAATAGGTAGTTTAAATCTAGGGAATCTTCTTTGGTAAAATTGATTTAGATGGTTAAAATAACTACAATTATTTATTTAAATATCATTAATAACATGGTTATTTTATCATTAAATAATAAAAAAATTATTTCTTTTATTAATATTATATTTAATGAAAAAATAATTTTTTTAAAGAACATTCATGAATGGTATTAGTGAAAAATAAAAGTCATCACTCACATAGGTATCATAAACCCATCATGGGTGAGTAATTTTTTTAGAAGAGTTTAAAAGAAGTGAAAATTTAATAAATATTTTAATTTTATAAAAACATAAAATTATAAATTAACTATTTTTATAGTTACTTTTGATGATTACTTGTATTATATAAGGGGTAAGAGGAGAATCAAAACAAGATGACATGGGTTTTGTAACATATATTTCAACATGGAAACAACATATGAAAAAGGTACATTAAGAGGTAATGGGTGATCAATTATCCTTAATGGTATAAAGTAATATTAATAGAATGGTAATATAATAATATAATAAAACAAATTTTTTATAAATAATTATATGAAAAAATAATCTTAAAAATGAATGAAAATGTAGACTTGAGAACTGTTACATTTATCTTTACACCAACTCCTTCGGATTGAGTCTAAGGTTATTGGAGAAGGAAATTTAAGATGGAAATAGAATTAAAAACATGTTAATGGGTGTTTATAGAGGAATTTGGGAATATATTTGTTGAATGAAAGTATTTTGAGAGTGTGGAGAAATCAGTGGGGGAGGGGTGATAATATATCCATAGGTAGGGGTACCTTTGAATAAATTCCATATTATGTTATTATTTAGGTATACGAATTGGATTTTTAATTGTTATTAAGTCTTTTATAATTTTAAAATTAAAAAATATAGGTTTTGTTGAAATTTTAACACACCAAAACCCAAATGGACTCTTGGAAATATTTTTTACAATGTAAATAATCAAATATAATTTTATATCCAAATAAAATATAACATAGGGTTTAAAAATTGATTTATATGTTTTGAAATTATGTATATTATTTTAAAATTTATTATATTAAATATTTAATAAATGTTAATAAATTTATTTTTTTATAAACTTTCGAGTCTGATTTATATCATGATGATATCATAAAATGTCTGGTATTCATAAAAATTGTATTTTTCAAAATTTGCTAAAAATAAATATATTTATAAATTTACAAAAAATTAACCCTAATTTAATTAAAAAAATTTCATTCCTAAAATTGTTTCAATTTTATTACATTAAAAAATATAAATACTAGAAATTTAACTTTTAAATAAAATCATATAATACATTGAAAAACAATTTTATCTTGAATACATAAAACTTCTTTTTTATATGATTGATTATATTTATATTTCATGTTATTGTATAATTGAAAATTTATTATTTATAAATTCTAAAAATAATATTTAAAATATATAAAATATCATTTAATTAGAATAAATGTCAAAATTAGGGAATTATAATACTTAAATTATATATAAAAACTAAAAATCTACTAAATAAGTTATATCATTATTTATTAAATTTTATACTTTCTAATGATTTAAGATCAATATTTTGAGAAACATTTTATTTAATTATGATACATATATTTAATTTTTTTTATTAATTTTAAACTTTAATTATTAAAAAATTTAGAACTCAATGATTAGGTTTTCATTTCAATGGAATGTTACTATTCAAAAAATTCAATTACTATTCAAATAATAAAATACACATTATAATCCTTATAAATACCAATTATTTCCTTTCATAAATTTTTACTAGATTTCTATCAAAGTTATCTATAATTAATTTATAAATTTATAATCATATTTCTATTTTTTTCTTTTTTAGAGTGTTATACATATCTATGATAATTATTGGAATCTGAGACACTTTATAATTTCAAATTCAAGTTATGTTATTTACATATAATTATTATCCCATTATATTATTTTCATTTTTATAGTGTTTATTTATCCTTAATATATAATTTTTTGATGAAGAAATAAAATATTGATTTTCAATTTATGTGGTTTTCTTCAATTATTTATGGTATTCCACTACACATGAATTAATATTTTATAGACACACACATATCTATTAATGAAAACTAATTAGGTGATATATATGTATAAGTTATAAGTTCATATCATTGTAAATAAAAGAATATAAATGCTTTTAAGATATCTATATACTATTTAAGGTAAAATTTGATGAAAATATAAATTGAATTTTTAGGATGTTACATTCTATCACATTAAATAAATTACATCCACTAAATTTTACTACTCTCACCAGTGAAAATTAGGTGTGGGTATTATTGAAAAAGGATTGCCAATATGTATGAATTATATCCGGAACATATCTTTTCCTTCTAGGGATAGTATATAGAACTCATCATTTCCCTTAAAGTTTTCATTTGTTGAGTTTTATATTAGTCATTAAATTTTTTTTCATGCATTATTCATTTGTAAGATTCATGAGTTAATAAAGACATGCCTTTTAATTATTCATTTTCATAATCTTATTAAACATAATTTGGGTCTTTATTTTCTACCATAGTAATTACATAATCCCATCCTTGATTCCTTATCTTATTTTGAGGTAAATTACATTGATGTATGAGTAATTGATTAGAATAGTTTCCCATATATGTATTTATAGTTTAAACTTTTAAAAACAATAGAATATCTCTTGTTGATTCACTCACAAACTTGAGGGCCTTTATATATACATATAAAAAAAAATCAAAATCCCTTGAACAAATCCCCAAGGATTTGATTCCCATAATTATTTAATATTGGAATTCTAATCCTTTATTTATTCTTCTCATCTAAATATTTTTCTACACTATTTTCAAACCTCATCTTATTCTCATGCTTTACTTCGATAATGAAAGGCTTAAGAGAACTCTTTCTCAATCTTAAAAGAACATGACATAATTTATTATTAATATGAAGATTCTTGAGATATCCATTACTATAGAATGATAGGATTTTTTCTATCAAAGAATTGGTTGATATTTCTTTTATTATTGAGTACTTAATTAGTACAATGTAACCATATCTTTGAAAGGATATCCTCATACTAAAAAACAATTCCCTCCTTTTTCTTAATTTAAGAATTTCATTTATATATAAACTCTTTTCTCTCAAGGAAAATAATTTCCAAGGAATACCATATTAAATGAATTCCACTCAATTCCTTCTATATCTTTATAATTTTTATTATTTTGAATCAATCACCACCATATATTCTCATTTTTAATTAGAAAATATTTGAACATAATAAAATTACCCCTCTCACTACATGCTAAATAATTAAATATCTTCTCTAGGTATTTAATATATCTATATACCACAAATTATTTAGTGGTTCCATTGAAATATGAAGGTTGATAACTCATGAAATGGATTAATTATGGCATACCTTACCAAGGGGTGATGGGTTAATATATAAGATAAATGTTATTTCAGGTAACTTGAGTCAAATTATCTAGTGTAGTTATAGTTTTCTCAACTCTAACACCAAGATAAATGGTTTTATTATTAGGGAAATACTTACATTCACTATAAGTGTTATCACGGTTTCTGACCCATCCATTAAATTCCATTTCTAAACAATATTGTATATTAATTAGTTCCTGAATAAAACAACAATTTATAATTCAAATTTAATATTTCTTATAGATTTATTACATATATATAACAAATAATATATCCATTATAGAAAAATTTATATAATTTCTTTAGGGGTTATAATAATTTTCCCTCAAATTTATGTTCTTATAAATCAAGTTCCTGAGGTTTCTACTAATCATACTCAAATGCAAACTGTAAAAATCCTGAATCTAGAAACTTTGAGTAGCCGTTCATTTATTTCACTGGAAACTTTTAAAATAAAAGGTTTTTTATTATCTGGGGACTAGATACTTATTTAATCCTTACATAGAATTGTGAAAAAAACTATATCATAAAAATATACAAAACTTTATTATTCTACCATTTCATATCCTTATATTGCATATGAAATTCTTTATGGTTTCTTTATATAAGTGAGAAATTATAGTAAGGGGTGAGATCAGACAATCAATAAGTGGTTTCATATTGAATTATCTATCCCATCCAAAATAATATATGAGTAAATAATAAAATGAATCCATAGAAATAATAACATGAGAAGAAAATTTCCATGGATGAATACCAATGGAAATAGATTATTAGAAGTTTAATAATAAAAAACATCATAATAATGTAATGTCTAATGTCGTAAATCATAACCATACCATAAAGAACTCCTTTTATGATATCATACATAAATTTTTAGGAATACAAAAAGTACCTAAGATATTTTATCTCATGATACCTACAGATTCATCATAGGGATATATAATTTTGGATTTCATCCACCATTTAATATATCAAATACTTTCATCATATGAAATGATTAAATAAACAATGTGATGTGTAATGTTAATTAAGGAATCTTTTACATCAACATGTCTACGTAATCATTGACTATAAATATTTAAATAACATGTATATGAATCATCAATATTTAACTATTCAAATAAATTGAATAACTTTTTAGGAAAAAACACTTCAATTTGGATTAGGGAATATTTGTTGTTGACACTTTATAGATTAAAGGAAATAATTAAATAATAAAAAAATCATATAAATAGTGTAACATTTGTTAAATATATGGGTGGGATATATAATATAGGCATAGAGAAGAAATATAAGGTTAATAATTAGTGATAAAGAGTTATTGAAAACATAATCATAAAGAAGCTAAAAGGAGTGGGAGACAACCCTTACGAAAACATAATTTATGATATATAAATCAATACGTGGTCTAAAAAAAAGAATAAATAAAATAAATAGGAAAAATAAGTAATTTATATATAAAAAATGATATCGAAGTGGGAAAAAATAATTGAGAAAACATTTATAAAAAGAAGGGATATTTTAAAGGGAAACCCCTACATTGAGTCCTTAGTCACTTTTTATATCCTCAAACTTCCTGAATAATAAAATTATATTAATTATTTAGATTCCATAATACCTTTTTTAGTTTATTTAATCATTATAATTTCTTTTTATTAATTTAATTTTATGTATTGTTCATTTATTGGAATAATATTTCTTCTGGTGTTTGTGTGAGGTTATTTGTTTCATATTTTCAAACCTCTTTTATGTAACATTAATGATTAATGGTCACTAAAAAATATCTAAATAACCTATAAAATTTTAAAGTTATATTAATTATTTCATTATAGAGGAATAAGAGTTTAATACTTTAATTGATTTTTAAAATTTAGATAATCTTCCTTAATGATATTTTTTTTGATATGGTAAAAATGACAATGTTTTATTATTTTTAATAGCATAAATATCTTGACTATTTTATCATTATAGAATAATTAAAATGGAATTAATTGGATATTAATTTTATATTAAATCATGAAATAAATGTTTATGAATATTAGTGAAATTTTCAAGAGAAAAATAAAACAACATCGCTAACTTATGTAGCATAAAACCACTATGGTTAATAATAATTTTTGAAGAGGTTGAAAGAAAAGAAAGAACAAAAAAATTAAAGTTTTATAAAAAATTCCGATTTTGAATAAAATTTTATTTTAAATTTATATTTTATGATTAAATATATTATAAAATGGATAAGTGGAAAATCCAAATGAGAAGACATGGGGTTTGTTACCCATATTTTGACATGGTAACATTTTATGAAAAGGGTGAGGTAAAATCTAATGTGTGATCATTCATAATTACTGGAACAAAATGATTTCAATAACATGTTAATAAAATCATGGAAGAAAAATATAATGAGTTTAAAATATTTTTAAGTAAAAATAATATCAAATAAAAAAGGAAATAGAGACTTAGGAACCCTTACATTTCTCTTTGCAACACATCTTTTGAATTTATTATAAGGCCTTTGGGGGAGTGAATTTTGGATGAAAAACATACTTAATAACATAGAATGGGGTGTTTATATTGAGATTTTGGAAGATATTATCCAAAGGAAAGTGTTTTTTGGAATGATATAAAGTGATGGAGGATGGGTTTTTATATAGAAAGTGGGAGAGGTATCTTTCAATAAAGTAAATATTATTATTTTTTATTCAGGATAAGGACTATGAATACTACATATTTTTTGGACTTTTATTAAAATATTATTAAAGAATAAAATATTCTTTGACATTTTAAAACAATAAAAACCAAAATGAATCTTGGAAATATTTTATTCAAAGTAAAGAATCAAATATAATTTTATATTCAAATAATATATAACTTAGGTTTCGTAAACTGATTTACATGTTTTTAAATTAATTATATTAATCAATAAATATATTTAAATCATGAAAAATATTTTATGATATTTTGAATAATATTTATGTCATGATATTTTCATAAAACTTATGGTATTCAAAAAAATTGTATTTTTAACTATGTAAGAAAATCAACATTTTTTGAAAAATACCAAAAATTAAGCATAATATAATTTCAAAATTATAATTCAAAAAATGAAATATATTTAAAAAATGAATATTTAAATAATTAGTAATTTAATATTTAAATAAAATCATACAATGAATAGAAAAAAGAATTATATTGAATTAATAATATTTATTTTTTCACGAGTGGTTACATTTTCATTTTTAATTATTATATGATTTATAATTAATTAATTTTACATTATAGACATAATATTTATAATATATAATATATTTTTTAATCAAAATAAATTTCTAAAAAATGAATTTTTAATATTTACATTTTATATAGCAACTAAAGTTTTACTAAATAATTTAAAACATTATTTATTAAAATGTATACATAATTATTCTTTGAGCTATATATTTTGAGAAAAAAATTTATGGAAGAATTATAATTTTATTTAAGTATTTTAATCATTTTAATTATAAATTATTAAACATTTTACTAGTCAATGGTGATGATTTTATTTCAATAGTTAGTTATTATTCCCAATGATCAATAACTATTTCAGTGGTCATATATTCATTATAATTCATATAAATATATGTTATTTACTTCAATAGTTATCCAATAAATTTATTTAATGATTACCAATTCATAATTTATAAAATTTCAATCATATTTATAATTTTTTTTCTTTTTATATTATTGTTTGTGTTTGTTATAATTATAAGAGACCACGATGCACCTAAATTTAAAATTCAGGTTATGTTATTTAATTTTTTTATACCATTATAATATTTCCAATTTTATGGAGTATATTTTTCCTTTGTATGAAATTTTTATGATGATGACATAAAATAAGAATTGTCTTTTTAGGTGTTTCATTCCATTTATTTACTGTATTTCGTTACCCATGAATTAATATTTTTTAGAAACATATATTTTTATAATGAAAACATATAAAGTGATATATATGTATAAATTATAGGTATATATTATCATAAATAAGATAAAATAAATGAATTTAAAATTTTAAAATATAAATTAAGGTATTTTTTTGAAAACTATACATTGAATTTCTTGGTTGTTACATTTTTCTATGAAGATATAAAGAAAAAAAATAAAAAATGATATATGTGGTTGAATAAACCCATTTAATTTTCAATGAAAATAATTTTGGTTTTTATTAAAGAAATAATAAAAGAAAAAAATCAATCCTTCTATCTGATCCAAAAAAGGTAACTCAAGCCCAAGCCACCCACTCCTCATTTATATCTCTAACATGGATCTATAAATCACATCTGATGAAGAATGATGTATTATCTTTACTTGTATCATGAAAAATTATGTATATATGTCCACTAACATTCATAGGCATGGGGTGCATATAAACTTAATGATATTTCATTAATGAATAGTAACTATCTATGCATGAGAAATTCAAATAAATGTAATGGTAACAAAAAATGATAAATAAAAAACATTTTATATAAAAAAATGTTTTATAGAAACCTTTATTAAAACTATGATATCAAATACATACATATCAAGTCCTTTAAAAAACAATATTTTTTTAAAAAACTTTCAAATCAAGGTTTTATAAAGAAATCTATATGGACGATTTTCTATTTGAAAATATAATATTATAAAAACTCTTTTTTCCAAGTTCTAAAAAAAATTATACATGTCCCAATGTAGACACTAGAAAATTACCATTCCTTGAAATCTACTCACACCATAGTAAATATATAGGATAATCCTTAAACCAATCACACACTTTTTAGAAACCCAAAAAAATGTTACCCCCATAATTGGAATTAAATCATCATTCACCTAGTCCTTTTGTATAAGAGAATTCTTCAGCCATCTATACATAAAAACCCATAAATTTTCTTTACCAAGAAAAGGAGTATATGTGGCCTTATGGTTATGAAAATATGAACCATTTCTCTGCTTAATACATTATATATTGGGCTTTGGTTTACCATGAATGATGTTTTGGTAATTAAAAATAGTTCTTTCTAAAAATCTATTTTTCCCATTCCTCAACACACACTACGTATGAATCTACAAATAAACCACATCAAAAAATTTACAAAAATCCACCCTTTCCTAAAATAATTTTTTTAAAAATAGTTTTTTTATAATTTATTATTTTAATCAATTCCATAATTTCTCATGAAAACCGAAACCAAATCATTTATCAAATAATAATCATATAATAAATTAATAATACATTAACCAATATTACAAAAAACATAGGGGACATAACAAACTAACTCAATGTACCTTGACCCAGTATTCAAGTTGGCCCACCAAAAAGACATAATTCCATTTTTAATTTCCAAGGGATGACAATAAGTTTCATAGAAATAACCTCAACATTTTGGAATTTTTTTAACCAAATAATAAGGAATTTTTTTAAATTATTACATCACCACTCCAGATGATATAGTTTACAGACCAATGAAATAGGAATGTACTGATATAATAGCCATCCAAATGTAACACTAACTAAATATGTCAATTTATTAATATGAAACATGAGAAAAATTAATAATCTTATATTTTTTTGAATACATAAACACTTTTAATAAAAATAATAAAATATATGAATGAAACAAGAGTTTATGTGTAAAGAGGTTTGATGTGGAAAAATGTGTATAATAGTAGAATATTACATTATAAATACAAAAAAATATTTCATAGACTACACATATCCATGTTTTATAAAAATGAACTTTACTTTCCACCCCTCTAGACCCAAACCAAAATTAAAACGATCCACTAAATCAAATGAATATGATTTACCTACCTAAGATGATTACTAATCTACATACACCCAATGTGTGCATGTGGGCTGTTATAAGAACATTCCCTATAGGATTCCACAACATAGTCTTTATAAATATTTTCTGAAAAAAGCCATGTAATTCTATATTTGAGTACATATATAAAAGTAACAATACAGTTTTTATAAAACAAACAATGAGAATATGCAATAATTGTTATTTCCCCAAAACACCAAAATCGTCCCACTATGTTTCATTAAATATATATTATATAAATAAATCTATAAAATGTTTTTTTATAAATGTTTTTTTAAAAAATGGTGCTTTAATGATACTAATCAATGTAAATATTTATTAGATTGAAATAAATTATTATCATATTATCTAAAACATCCATGAACATAATTTATTTAAATACTTAATAGATTCTTTGGTTAACATGGAAACTAAAAGGAACCTAACACATGTATCAAGGTAAAATTAAATCACTATGAATGTGAATTTTTTATCAATATATAAGTATCAAAATTCCACGACCCGTCCCTCGGGGCCTGTGCTAAGATGACCCCAAGCCCATCTTCCATAGACCAGGGGCTGGTGACTAGCACCAGAAAGACATATCCCTAAAATGGGAAGGCATTGCCTTTTAACCTGTATGGACACACACAGTCCAAGAACACAACAAGAAGCAACCACTAAGGAAACTAATATAGTAAATAGAGTGTTGAAAGTAAAAGTGGCCAGAATACAAGTCCAACTGTAAAAGTACATGTACAAATGAAAGTAAAATACTACTAAAAATGGGTAAGAAAATCCTGGATCACCCAACGAGGATCCTAACTGAAGGGTAAGTACAGCTCATGATCTGTAGTCCCTATGTCACATCACATCAAATGGTCCACCTCTAAGAACTCTCCAGTCCTGGCTCCCTCATCCTCGATCACTGTTGTTTGTCATCAGCACACAACACAACAAGGTGCAGGCGAAGCCCCTACAGGGGTGAGTATAACAATACTCAATAGGGACCCTGAGACCCCCGTAGGTCTCCTAGAGTTCCACAAATCACAAAGGAATACCTAAATCTCAAAGAACGAAGAAAAATATGTCAACTCTACTTAGGTATATTCCCATAAATATTCCTAAGTTATCAAGACATACTCATATCATAAAAGAGAGAAGAATACCACAAATTTAACACCACTAATGTAGAAGTACCACACATGTAATACTACAAAGTTAGAAGTACCACATAGGTAGTACCACAAAGACAACCTCACAAAGGTAGAAGTACCACACAGGTTATACCCCAAAGATAGAAGTACAAAAAAGGCAACACCATGAAGATAGAAGTACCATACTGATAAATCCACTAAGATAGAAGTACCACAATGGTAACACCACAAAAATAGATGTACCACATAGGTAACATCACGAAGATTACACCACAAAGGTGAAAATACTTAGCTCACACCAGATAAAACTTTAGTACAAAATTACAAATGATTAGTCATAAGTCTAGATCATCTTATTCTATTATGTAGCACTACTTCTGACCCACCAAATATTGATAGGTAACTAACCCCCACTGACCCACAAAGGATCTAACCCACACATGATAGATAGGTAAATAACCCCCGCTAACCCACAAAGGATCTAACCCACATAGGATGAGTATGTGCTGACACACACAGGATCACTGAGCACTGACCCACGCATGATTTGACCCACATAGGATCAGTATGCGCTGACCCACACAGGATCTTTGAGCGCTGACCCACACAGGATCTGATAGATACTAACTCACAAAGGATCGATGTTCTTTATACATGTTACACTCGGCCACATGATTCCACACACCTGGTGTGCTTGAGTTACATAGAATCTACCCATTTAGAATCTACCCAGTCTGGGCAACCTGACACATTATTGGTCCGACCCGGCTGGTATGGGCCACGATGGGCTTGGCCTGGCCCCCAAGGGGGCGGTCCGACCTGCAAGGGGGTGGCCCGCTGGTCCGACCCAAAGTGGGGCGTGGCCCAACCAGCTTGGTAGGAAACCCGGTGGCAGATGGCCCGACTACGTGAGGCACGACCTGTGGCTGGGTGGGGTGGCCCAATGTGGTGGGACCCACCCTAGCCGATATTCGGGGGTGTGTCCCTCATTTTTCCCAGATGGCCAGAAGGGTCATTCGATTTCTTCCACAAAAGTGGTGCCATTTGGAGCCACTAGGTATCTTGCAGAACCCGCTGAAATGGGTCCTTCCTCCTTTAGCAGCCGGCCTACGTGCTGGCCGCCATCTCCAACGGCGCACAACGACGCGCCGCTCTACCACCAGCGACAGTCTGGAATACCGGCCGCCTCCCGATCCGCCGCGGTTGATGAGCTGTGGCCCGTAACGTCCAGCGGCGCACTGGTCACACTGCCATCCTCCTCCATGGTCGGCCAGTGTGTTGGCCACCTCCCCTGACTACCGTGGCTAACAATCCACAGCCGGTTCCTCCGGCAGTGTAGATGCACTACCTTCTTCCTCACAGTCGGCCAGTGTTGGCCGCTGCTTTGGTCCCTACTGGTGTCGGTTGATAATACTGACATGACTACAGTCTTCCTCAAAAGAATGTAAAGGGTTAGAAAGGTAGTGGAGGGTCAAGGCTGAGTTCATTAGGCCCACACCCTTTGTGTTATCTTGTAATCATGAGGAAGATAAATAATCAACAAATTATGGGAATTTAAAACAATTTAGACCCCTACCTTGTAAACCTGTTGGAGAACGTCGGTGCTTGAAGGTGGATCAATGATCTTTGTTCCCACCACAATCTTCTAATGATGCCTCTTGCATGTCTTCCTTTAGTTTGTGGTTTCGGTGTTTCCCATCACCGCTCTCCAGAACCAACTTCGTTCTCTAAGGGTTTGAAATCTCGGTACTCATTCAACACATTATTGCTTTGTGAAGCTGTGCCGACACCTCTCCCCAATCTCCATATAAATAGAATAGGGGGAGGGTGTTTAACTGTGTAGGGAATTAATGGGGGCACATTAATTAGGAAGCTTCCCAAATCTCCAACGATACTATTACATGTGATTTAAGGGTCAATCTATTTAATGGCTTGACACTTAGTTTGTCCCACCACTGCTTTTCTGTTGAAGGATAAGATACAAAAATAAAATAAAATATTTATTTTATTTATTTATTTTTAAAAAGTAGAAAAAAACTATGTGTCCAGGCCAACTACCATCCAAGTGAAGCTTCCCTTATGTGAATCTTGGCATTGAAGATTCAACGGTGCCCACATATTTTTAATCCGAGCACCAGTTCAAAAGTTAGAAAATTCCGCTCAAACGTTTACTAAATGTATCTTAAAAAAGTTCAGAAATTTATTCCGGGCACACCGGTCCTTGTAATCACGTGCCATTAATTTTTTCAAACTTTTAATATTTCCATATAATTAAAAAAATTACATGGAAAATCTGTGTCTTTACATTCTCCCAACCTTAAGGATTTTCTTCCCCAAAAGCCACATCATATACTAAGAAAACAAATGGGGGTACTGAGTAAAAATATAAGCCCCCCACTCCCATGTAATCTCCTAGATGTTCCCCTGTTACCATCGAACACCCACAAGAGGTATTGACCACCCACAAAGGACTCCCTCTTGTTGATCCTCAATCTCCACTGGAACCTCCATAAATGTCGCCCCATCATCAAAGTCTAGCTCACAGTGGTTGATGTGGTGTGATGGGTCATGCACATATCTCCTCAGCTAGGATACTTGGAAGACGTCGTGCACCCTCTCCAACTATGGTGGTAGTACCAAGCGGTATTCCACCTCACCTATCAAGTAATGTTGCCACATCTTTAGGGGGAAGACCATTGCTGCTAACTCCGGGTCATGGGTGGCTTAGTTCTGCTCATGTTGCCTCAACTATTGTGAACTGTAGGCGATCACTACTCGCTCCTGCATCAGGACACACCCAAGTCTAGTCCTTGATGCATCGTAGTAGACTATATACCCAACACCCTCTTTTGGTAGCCCCAAGATGGTGGAACTCGTCAGTCTCTATCTCAGCTCCTAAAAACTATATTGGCATCTCTCCATCCATAAAAAGGGTTTTCCCTTCTTCATCAATACTGAAAATAGTGTCACATATATGGAAAAGTAAAGCTTGAATCTCTGGTGGTATCTAACCAACCCTAGGAAACTCCGTATCTCAGTCACACACTTGGGTGGCTCCCATGAATGTACATCCTATATCTTCACTGTATCTACTTTAACTCAAGCATCAGAGAAAACGTGTCCCTGAAAGTGGACTTCTCATATTCATAACTGGCACTTCAGGAGCTTACCATAAAGCTGGTTCTCTCATAGTGTATCTAAAACTATCTGCACATGATAATCTTGCTCCTCCTCTGTCGCTGAGTATATTAAGATGTCATCAATGAAGACCACCACAAAGCAATTGAGGTATGGCTAGAAAATCTTATTTAGCAGTCCCATGAACACTGTAGGGGTGTTGGTCACACTGAATGGAATAACCAAGAACTCATAGTGGCTATACCAACATTTGCAGGTCATCATCTGCACATTCTCATCTCGTACCATGAACTGATGATAGCCTGATTTGAGGTCCATCTTTAAAAAACAACGAGCTCCATTTAGTTGATCGAGAAGATCATCAATCCTCAGAAGTGGATACTTGTTCTTCACAGTCACCTGGTTTAGGCATCGGTTGTCTACATAGAGTCTCAAACTCCAATCTTCCTTCTTGGAAAACAAAATCAGGGCTGTCGATGGAGAAACATTGGGCCTTATAAACCCCTTCCTCTGAAATTCCTCCAACTATAAACCTAACTCATGAAGCTCCACATAAGACATTTGATAGGCTGGTGAGAGATATTAGTGTCCTTCTAGGGTAAAAGTCAATATAAAAGTCTGCCTCTCTGCATGGAGGTAGTCTTGGTACATTATCAGGAAAGACATCGTCATACTGGTCCACCACTACAGGATAGCTTGGAATCTCAACATCTACCACTTTGAGGGTAAGGCTAGCCAACTTATGTGTGATCGGCTGCACCCTCCTCTAGGTCAGTCCATCTTTTTTAGCAAAGGTTACCTTCTCGTCGATGAAGGAAAAACTGATCCCATCTGTTTGGACACAGTGCACTTTGCACCTAATACAGTCAATATGAGAATGAACAATGGATAACCAGGCCATACCCAAGATGACGTCATAAGGCCTCGATAGCACTACTACAAGATTTCAGCTGAAGATCTTGCCTCCAAGAGTAAGCTCACACTCCCGACACCAGTGTATAATCATCGAATCAACTCCCGTATAAGTCTTTGACCTTATGGATCGAGCCAATGTATCCACCAGAGTCTTCGAGCTCTGAACGAGGGCCATGGTAGTAAAAGAGTATCTCAAACATGTGTCTATAAGTACTTAAGCTAAGGTGGAGTAGACACAACTTGTACCTCTAGTAATCTCCCGAGCGCCGTGGTCGTAAGCCTTAACTGCCTGGAGTTGAGCTCATCCTTGTCCACATGCTCCCTGTGGCTAGGGTGGACCACCTAGTGGTGGTGGTGGTAGAACCTCAAATAACCGCCCACCATCTGCTACCCGACCAGATCCTCTACCACGTCTGCCTGCAACATACAGACCTCCTCGATCAAATCCTCTCCTCTACCTCAATAGTCCCTCGACCGTCTATTGGTCATCTGTATGACTGGTTGTGTATTCGCGAGCCTTGTGACCTAGTCTGCCACACTTATAGCACTACCTGCTCCTCAGTTTTCCTCCTTTATCACATGAGCCTCGAACCACTGAGCATGTATCCTAAGTTCATCCACCAGACTTTTTGGCCCACTGAGGCCCTTGCCTCGTCCTCCTACTACCTATTACAGATGAATATGCATCCTGATGTCCGGTGGTGGCTCTCGCTGTCAGTGCCTACTCAGCTAGGAATCTTTCCACCAAAAGTGCTCACTCTAGCACCCCAGCCTACATCGGAATGATGAGTGATATCGTCAATGATTTGATCTCCCGTCAGAGATCCTGATCAAATGTACGATCCCTAAATAAAGGGTCATGTACCATGTTGGTGGAGTTGTGGGAGAGATCAGTTAAACTCGCTGAGTACTGGGCCACAGTCATACTGCCCTATTGTAAATGTTGTATCTCCAGTATACGCATTCATCGTAGAGTCGTTGTGATGAAATGTACCCTGAAAATTCTCTTGAAGTTCGCCTAGATGAGGGTCACCTCGTTGTGTATCTGGAGCATAAAGCTCCACCATCTCCCTACCGCTAACTAAAAAATACTAGCCATTAGGATCACCATAAGGTTAGTTGGTGTCCCAACTAGGCAGAAAACTATGACTATAGCCTCTAGCCAGTCCTTAGCCACCTGTGGGTCCATCTTGCCTCAGAACATCGGAGGCCTCTACCATTGAAACTCATGCAACGTACTCAGTCAGTGTGCACTCTCTACTGGTGGGGCTGGTGGAAACGACTACCCAAAGGGTAATGGTACTGCTGGTACACTACCAGAAAGTGCTAACACCGTAAGGGGCCCTATAGCGAGGCCTTATTTCTTGGTGGGACATCGTCGCGTACTCTCTTGGGAATCAGGGCTAGCTGTCTATGTGGAAAAATCCTAAAATAAGACAGGTGTTCCATGGTCAATAAGTTATACCTAGTGAGCTAACCCAAGAGTTCAAATGAAAACCCTTAAAAACACACGCAATCAATGTTTTCGTGTGCAAAGTCAGAAATCAGGTATTAGGGTCCTGGTGTATGGATATGTTAGCCACCACACCAACACTAGAGTCCCCAAAATGAAAACCACACTCATAAAACATAACACTATGCCACATAGAAAATATGAGATTCATAGTTTTTCAGTAGAACCGACTCCTTCGATACCAATTTGTCATGACCCTTCCCTCGGGGCCCATGCTGTGACTTCCCCAAGCCCGCATTTCATAGGCCAGGGGCTGGAAACTAGCACCAAAAGGAATATCTCCAAAATGGGAAGTCATTTCTTTTTAAAATGTATAGACACACATAGTCTAAGAACACAACAAGAAGCAACCACTAAGTAAACTACTGCAGTAAAAAAGTGTGCTAAAAGGAAAAGTGGCTAGAATACAAGCCCAACTGTAAAATTACAAGTACAAATGAAGGTAAAATACAACTAAAAAGGGGTAAGAAGCTCCAAGATCTCCCAAAAAGGATCCTACCTGAAGGGTAGGGTACAACTCATGATTAGTTGTCCCTACGTCACGTCACACCAAATGGTCCACCTCTGAGCACCGTCGAGTCCTAACTTCTTCATCCTCATTAACTATTGTCCATGGTCTGCACAAGACAAAAAAGGTGTGGGAGAAGACCATGTAGGGGTGAGTATAACGATACTGACTAGGGACCCCAAGACCCTCATAGGTCTCCAAGAGTTCTACAAAGAAAATATCACAAAGAAAGACCTCAATCATAAAGCACGAATCAAAAGATGTCAACTCTACATAGGATTATGCCCATACATATACCTATGTTATCAAGGAATACTCATATTAAACAAGAGGTAAGAACACCACAAAGGTAACACCATGAAGGTATATGTACAACACAGGTAACACCATGAAGATAGAAGTACCACACCGATAGCACCACGAAGACAACACCACAAAGGTAGAAGTACCACACATGTAACACTAAAAAGATAGACGTACCACACAGATGACTCCATAAAGATAGAAGTACCACACCCATAACTCCATGAAGATAGAAGTAACACACATGTAACACCACAAAGATAACACCATAAAGGAGAGAAGACTCAGCTCAAACCAGGTTTAACTTATGTACAAAAGTACAGATGATTAGTCATAAGTCTAGATTATCTTATTCTGTTATGTTTCACTTCTTTTGACCCACACAGGATTGATAGATAACTAACCCTTGATGACCCACACATGATCTGACCCACACATGATCGATAGGTAACTAACCCCCGTGGACCCACACAAGATCATTATGCACTGACCCACATAGAATTACTGAGCACTGACCCACACAGGATCCGATAGATGCTGACCCATATAGGATCGATGTTCTTTCTTCATGTTATAGCAATCCACATGATTCCTCGCACCCAGTGCGCTGGATTTCGATAGAATATTCCCCTTGAGACATCAGTTGTACATTTTCTACCACTAATTCCCACAAATAAGTAACCCAAAAGACTTCCATGTCATAAGGTTTCCAACACAACAGATGATGTGTCAATCAGACGCCCGCTCTGTGAGTTATAAGAGTTTTAATTTTGAGGGCCCGGTTAGATTCAGGTTTGATCCAACCTGGCCATACTACAAATTTTTACAAACCTCCAGTGGAGTAAACCAAAAGGACTCTCTCTCACCAAGGTTCCCAATGCCGGAGACGGTTCATCAAACAGACACCTGAATTTTAGGATATGTCCCTTTAAGTGTTTCTGGGTCCAATTGGGCCTGGGTCCGATCCGACCCGACTTGAACCGGTGTGGGATGATGCAACCCATTCTAGGTCCAAACTGTATAGGTTGGGCCATGGCGGGATCAGCCCGGTAGGCCGAGGCCTAGCCCAACCAGCGAGGGCCCGACCTAGCCCGCTAGCCAGGAGGCCAGGTGGTAGGTAGCTCGGCTGCCTGAGGCACGACCCATGGTTGGGTGGGGCAGCCTGATGGGGCGGGGCCCACCCTAACTGCTACCCGGGGGTGTGTCCCTCAGTTTTCCCAAATGGCCACGAGGTCCATTCAGTTTCTTCCTCAACAACAGCCCCATGTGGGGCTGCCAGGTGGCTTGAGAGACACATTAGAGATGGTCCTACCTCCTGTCACGACCAACCGACATGCGGACCATTATCTCTAGTGGCGAGCGATGGCACACCACTCTTTCACCCATGACCGACCGGTATGTCGGCCGCCTCATGATCTTCCGCTGCTGATGAGCCATGTCCTGCGACCTCCAGCAGCAAACTAGTTGTGCCACCCTACTTCTCCGGGGCCTACCGGTGTGCCGACTGCATCCCTCGACCACTACGGCTGATGAGTCATGGTCGGTTCCTCCAGCAGCATGGGTGCGCCGCCTCCTTCCCCACGACTAGTTGGTTATGACCACTATGTTGGACCCTTCCGGCACTAGTTTCCGGTACCGCTGGGCCAGCAGTCTTCCACAAGGAACGTAAAGGGGTAGCAAGTTAGTGAAGGGTCCAAGCCGGGTTCGTTAGGCCCATGCCCTTTGTATTATCTTGTAATCATGAGGAAGATAAAGAATCAAAAAAATCTTGGTATTTAAAACCAGTTAACACCCTAACTCTTAAACCCATTAAATAATGTCCACATTTGAAGTTGGATCGGTGATCCTCATTCCCACCACATGCTTTGAACGCTGTCGCTTGCATGTCGTCCTTTAGTTTGAGGTTTCAGTGTTGGCCGTCACTGCTCTGTGGAATTGGCTCCATCCTCCTAGGGGTTTTCATCTCAGTACTCCATCAAGACATCATTGCTTGGAGAAGCTGTGCCAACACCTCTCCCAAAGCTCCATATAAATAGGAGAGGGGGAGGGTGTCTAACAGTGTTGGGAATTAATGGGTCCCCATTAATTAGGAATATTCTCAATTATCCAATGATAATGTTATAGAAGAATGAAGGGTAAATCCATTTAATGGCTTGACACATCGCTAGTCCCACCCCCGCTTGTCAGTTGGATGATAAGATAGAAACAAAATAAAATAAAAAAGTTATTTTATTTATTTATTTAAAAAAAATGTCCCAAAACATAACTTTTTTTGGGCCTACTGTGGTCGAAGTGATGCATCCCTTAAGATAATACCAATGTTGTGGATTCAACGGTGCCCTCAGATTTTTAATCTGAGCACTAGTTCAAAATTTAGAAAATGACGCTCGCGCATTTACTGAACGTAGCTTAAAAAAAATTCAGAAATTCATTCCCGGCACACGAGGCCTTGGAATCATGCGCCGTCAATTTTCACAGACTTGTAATAATTCCATATAATTACAAAAATACATGGAAAATCTGGGTCTTTACAAATAATATAATTAAGAATAATAAATGGAAATAATTACTAAGTAATAATGATACTAAAATAGAAACACAGACAAATAAAAGATTGAAAAATTAAATTATCATATAATTATATGAAATATAAGGGTAAACAAAAATATATGATCTATCATAATAATATAAATATTCTAATATATAA
Source organism: Viscum album (assembly GCA_963277665.1). Lineage (NCBI taxonomy): Eukaryota > Viridiplantae > Streptophyta > Magnoliopsida > Santalales > Viscaceae > Viscum > Viscum album. The sequence continues at coordinate 1,793,675,961 of OY728146.1, forward strand.
TATTAGTAATGGGACAACACCACATGTCTTAAACATTTGATATTTGATAGAACTAAGTTAAAAATCGCTATATATATAACTGAAGATACTAATATTACTTATACTCAAGTTTCTCTCTATAATTTCCTATACCCATACTCCTGTGTTTGGTTCAAAAGTTCTGAAGATCCCACTTTGTGTGTGAGTTTTATTTTTTATCTATGGTTTTTATTATTTATCAATGGTGGTAAATTAAATAGAAATATTTAATTAATGTTAATATTATGAAGAAGTTATAAGGAAAGAAGATGTTTGGAATTGATATTACAAAATGAGAAGAATTATTGAATATATCCAAACGGAACATCACTTGCATCAAGAAATTACATTATGTGCATGAAAATAATGATTTTCATAGAGAATACATTAGTAAAGATCAACAAAATTAGAATAGAAATCAATAAAGACCATAAAAATGTTATTTATCATAATGGTTTGCGAATATGTGAAGGAATTTTGGTTTCTTGGAATTTGTTGAGACTCATATGGAATATTGAATTTACTTTTTTCTATATGATAATATGTGTATATAAACATTATTAAAAAATTAAATCCATACAACCAAGTGGACCCTACAACCACCAATTCCATGGGAAAGTTATAATCTCATCCATCCATAATTGAAGTGTAGGAGAGTTTTATGATGCATAGAGAGAACCATCATAGGTATGATAGATAATTCATGGGATACATAAAATCCCTGTAGATAGTGCAATGGTGTGGTGCAGCCCATGTGGGCTTGATGTGTAAGTGTGCTTAGGTGATCACCGTAGTGTCATGGCTCCAAAAGATATCATAATAAAATTGTTTATATGGGTGTATTAGTTTGAAGTAATGTTTGAAGTGGGACAAACACGTCATTAGTTACTATTCCTACATCATTAAAACATTCACACAGAACCAAATCCATTGGATGGTATTGATATGCACTGTCTGATTGAAGTGCCATAATCCTAAAATTTTTAATGATCTAAGAATCTTCTATTCATGGGGATTTTCATTCCATAATGATGGATAAAAAAACTAATCATGGTATCTCCAGGTAAATGATCAAATAATGTCATAAGATTCTCTGAACATAAAAACCAAAGTCACTGATACTCTCAGTTATGAAAAACTCTAAGGAAATTGATGTTGGTGCCACTTCCATAAAAATACATCGACATGAATATTACATGAGGTAGTGTTGATGCATGTGACCTTCATCTCATAAACATGAGAACTTCACTATGAGGATAAACTTGAACTTATGTAACAAGGGAAACCACATTTTAATGTATAGGTTTGTTGATAAAATTTATAATATTTATGTGAATTAGAAAGTCCATGACATGACTTGATTTGCAGAGGCTCAATATAGAAATAAGTGGAGATCATATTCATGTAAATGAATGAAGATATGTAGTGAAACCAATCTATAAATACTGATGTACTATGGTGGAAAATTCTAATTCTATTTTCTATTACTTCGAGAGATCTAGTTTTCTAAAAAACATATCATATCTATGGATTCTATAATTTAAATAATCAACTATTACATGAGCCTTTTGTATTTGTGAATACGGGGAGAACTGTAAAATTATTTTCAGGAATAAGAAGATCCATGGACACTTGACTTGTATTAACACACACCCATAGTGTTTTGCAACAAAATGTTCTACGGGATAGTTGTGAGTAGTATACTCTCTCTATGTTTATTCAAAGAAAATTCTTCTATTTCCACATAAGAAACTGGTTTTCATTAAATAAGAAGACACTGTGATATCATGTACTCAGTTACATAAATAAGAAGAACTTTTTCAAAACAAACTTGCTTGATAGGTTGATTTTTTCATTGGAATTTAATTTAAATGAAGAAAATAAATTTAGGAATAAACCACATAATATACACTTATGAATTTCTTATGGATTAAAAATAAACCATTTGTGACTTAGGGTCTTGTGATGGTATTATTAAATAGGAAATTGTGTGAATATTTATTGATATATGTGAACTAAATTTAAATAAGGAGTAAAGGTAAGTGAAAAGTGAAGTGTGACTGCATGGTAATGAGGGTGATAATGCATGCATGAACCATGAAAAAATATAGATAATAAATGAAAGTAATTAGTTTTACTTTGGGTTTTGGTGATAATTCTTGACATAATTCAATTTAATACATATGATTTTGTGATATGTTCAAAGAAATATGAGTAGTGTTTATAAATAATCAATTTCACTAAGAGGGTATTGATACTAAACTCAATTTTTGATATTGTGTATTGATGAAAGAGAATATGAAACTTCCACACTATTTCATATTATTGTGTGTCAAAGAACACAAGAAGGAGAAAATAGTGTCCATTCTATATTAAGTTGACTATCATCTAGATCTACGAAGATTTATAATACAAATACTACATTATACATTCATATCATTCTGATAGAAGAATAACATATTGTGGAAATAATGATGTGAACTTTCATTGTATCAATAATTACCAAGGATGTTCATGATTATTGAAAGAAGAAGATAAGAAAAGTTGGTGACCTAATTGATATATTTCTATTATCATTTTTCTTGAGGAAGAATTATGAGATATTCAATCCACAACATATTCAGATTATCATGACTAGAGTCAAATAGAAAATAAATAAGTAGCATATCATTTTTCTATTGAGAATAGAAGAACAAATTTTTTTTTCTTACTACTATTCATGTAATAAGTGAAGAAGTTAGCATAATAAAAAAAAGAATCACTATGACATCCAATATAAGTATCATCTGGTGGAAGACTTTATTGGTGTTAAAAAGTACCATATGAAGAAGGTGAAGACTATCTTCAAAGGTAGTATAAAGAACCATATAAGAGATATAAAATCATCACTTACATTTGACTAAAGTGAAAGTCAAGTGAAAGTATATTAAATTCTTGTTGTAACCACATTTAAAGGATTATTTTTTGTGGTTTTATAGTTTTTAGTAATTTCCAAACCATTCCAAGAACTATATAATATTATTTAATAGTGAACTTTGTAAAAATATCATGTTTTATGTTTACCTAAATTTATATACATTCATGTGATAAATAAAATAGAATAATAGAATTAGGGTCCTAATACGTCTAAAAGGTAAAATGGATAAAATTTATAATTAGTGAAAAACTTCCCAACACCGATTCACCCCCTATTAGTACTGAGTATACCCTAAAGTGTTCCTCTAATTTGGTATCAGATCCAAGGTTTAACTATACTAGATTCTCAAAATTGTAGTTATTTTATTTTGACAATTTTTGTTTCTTTCCTATGTTAACAATAAAGTAAAAATTTATTAAAGGTTCAGTTATCTTTGATTTGAATTCTATATATACCATGATCGTGATGAATTAAAGAAATAAAGATAAAATAAAGCAAATTAAGTGATCCCTATTATCTAAAGAAGAGGATGTATCAGTGTCCCCATGCACTTCCAAAAATTAATACATATCAGTTTTGTAATGTAAATAGTAGGTGGATCATGTTCCCACCAAGGAGAAAGAAAAAATTCATACCTTAAGCAAATAATGAATGTTAGTGAACATTAGGTTTGTGAAAATTAGTGTACAAACAATCCTAAAGATGAAGATTCTAGCACAAGTGTTGATGATGATCAATATTCAACTTTCAAGTGATACAAGTTGATTGATCAAGAGATATTCATTATTATACTCTTGAGGAAATAGATTCCCTAGTTTGTGGAGTTATTATATATATGTTAGAAGCAATCATACCTATATAAGAATAATTTGATAACATGGGGAATGATTTATAATTAAAAATTCTATAATGTTTATTGATCTCCAAATATTTTGGAGCCTTTTAAGTAAAAAAGAGGGAGTTTGAAATAAGTTCATCCAAATGGAATAATGAAGTTGATGAAAAAATATATTTAAGAATAATATAGAAGAATTTATCAATGTACTTGATGTGAAATTGAAAAATAGCATTTATGTCAAGGTTTACAATTGGAAGAAAAAATCAAGAAGATCAAAGACTTGATTATTTTTTACAAAACAAAGTTAAAATGTGTTAAGAGGAAGTTGATAGAATAAATAAGGTTGGTTAAGAGAAGGTGATTATGATGGGAGATCAGAGAAACCACCTCAATATGAATTTTCTATATTTGAAGTTCAATTTACCAATCCTGAGAAGACACACATTGATATTTCATAAAATAAAGAGATAGTTTCATTTTTAGTCAATGGTTACTAGAGTATTGTAAGTTAAAATACATCTAACATGTGATAAGAATATCATGAATACATTCAATGATCTATCTCAAGTATATGTGAAGAAATAGATACCTTCCATACTATATTTTAATAATGTATCTAAATCTATTATCATGAATAGTGTAGGGTTGAAAACAAAATATATACAAGTATGGATGAAAAAATATAATGATAATCCTACCATCATGACTAGTGTGTATAGGAAAAGGATTGTGGAAGTAGGTTCCCCATGAAGATCCCAACAAGTTATGAAAAAGACCTAAAACAATCATATAGAAGAAATATGAAGATGAAGGTTTCTAGGTCATTGTATGTGCTGTAATAGATTTAGGATTTTTTCATTATATTTTTGCTAAAATACTTTAAATTAAAAACCATTAAGGTAGATCATATCAAGGGGCAGTAAGATATATAGAGAGAAGAAACGTCTATTGGTTAAGAAAAATCTACATACTGAAAAAATATTTGAAATACTTGAAAATATCTTAGTTGAATGAAATGGTTGTGGTCTCAATACTAGTGAGTTATCATCTTGACATATTTAAAGTTTATGAGAAAATATGACAAAAAAAGTTGGCTAATAAAAAATAAGTAACCATGCGAATAAATTTGAAAAATTTATAATAAAAAATTCTTTCAAGAAAGTATCAATGAAGAATATTGAGAAAATATTGGACTCTAAATATAAAAAGCTAAAGCAAAGTGAAGCATACAAAAAAACAAATAATAAGTATGGGACTTATAAGAATCTATTTGGACAAGAGAAACTTGTTTGCAATGTTCCTAATGATATTTTAATTATATAGAAAAAATATTTTGAAAAAATATAGAAAATAGAAGATGCATGATATAAGTATATTGAAAAAGAAAAGAAAAGATTCCACATGATGAAAAAATGTACATTAAATGTTGTTTACAAAAGAAAACCATTGGGTTAATGATGTTTTGTGTGAGTTATACAAGAAAAGTGGTCATATTATAAAATTTTGTTTAACCATTATCCAAAACAATAAATAGTCCTTAATAGGGTTAAGAATGCATCATCACTAAGGGCTGTTAAATAGAAAAATTCTCCACATATAGTAGGAGAGAATGTGAATAGATCCACACTACCCCAATGTAATTTAGAACAAAAGTTTAGATTTGTAAGATTGAATAATGGTGAAAATTGTGAATCTTGGTTGAGAAAACTATCTCTACTATGATTTTCATAATAAGAATAAATGAACGATCTACCTTATTCCCTAAATCTATGTGTATTCTATTTGTTACTATAATTCAAGGAATTAAAGGTGTAATATGTTATTATGGGGATGACTTGAGAAGTACTGAGGGTTGACAATTATTGATAGAAAAGCTTACGAAGTCATCATTCTTGAATGATTCCTCAGTTGGTATTCAAATAATAATATGATATATGGACATATTTAATGACTTTTAATACTACGTTTTCATACCCTAGAAAATAATGGTGAATAAGATACCATTTTGATTTGAAATTACATTTGTTATTCTAAAGAAAAAGTATTGAAGAAGATCATCTTTAGAGAAGTTGTGGAAGTTTTCAAATATAAATAGTCAGAAATTAAAGATCCATATTAGTGTATTCTCCAAATTATAAAATATTGAAATACACTGTTTAATACATTCACCATTTTGAAGATTTTGTGGAATGTTTCACTGGAGGGGGAGAAAAATGAAAAATGATGAAGTTTCTTCCAGAATCCTTATTTTATTTGTATAACATCTACTTATCATGGAATGTGCCTAAAGATCTTGTCATTAGAAAATATATGTTTTTTAATATACCATATTTGGTTATAAAAAATTAGAAAATTAAAATAGGGGTATAATTGAATTAATAAATGACATAAGAAATTTGGAAGTATGAAGATTATCCAACTCCTTTTATCTTTCTTATTGCACTTGGATGTTTCTTATCCATTTGTTGATATGAGTGTATGAGTTTTAGGTTGATATTTTTTATAAAAGTTTTATAGATTATTTTTAGTATAGTTAGCATGGAATAAAATTGGATAACATTTAAAGACAAGTTTAGAAGTTCTCATTTCATAAGGTATCATGATGAGTAGGTAAATGACAACATTGTTTTCTAAATAAAATCATCTTTTTTAGACACCAAGCATAGATCATATAGACATAGAGTGAAATTATGGATGACAAATTGCTTAAGTATGAACCAATACCCTTCTCCCATGAACTTTTTATTTCTTTTGAATAAATGCGAGAAAAATTTAAATGAATGTTTTAAATTTAAAGGGGACAAGTTCATATATTGAAAAATTCAATTGTAATTAACTTTAATTGTATTGCCAATAAACACAAAGCAGAAGATTGAAGATCCCAATTTGTGTATGAGTGGTATTTTATTTCAAATGTTATTATTGGTTGTCAATGGTGGCCAATGAAATAGTAATATTACATTAATGTCAATATATTGAAGAAGTTATATAGAAAGAAGTTGTCAAGAATTGATACTCCTAAAGGAGAAGAAGTGGAATAAAATAAATCAAAAAATACCTTTATTTACCATGAGTGTCACACCCCAGCCCATGTTACCATCTTATTTTAATTATTTTTTTATCCTTAAATAATTTTGCTGGGGTTCGGGTTGAGTCCCAGATGAAAATTTTGATTCTATGTTATAAAGTGCGTTTTTTGAGGCGACGTCATTGGGGACGCGAGTGGAACACATTTTGGAAACTCTTCATGGCTCTGATCAGGTAACTACGAATCCGACTGTATTTGGAAAATTGAAATAAAGAGTTTTTATATTTAAATCACAGATCTATTGTTGTCAATTAAAAATTTTTTTGTTGTTAATAATTATTTTTATTTTTACTATTAAGAATAATTGACTATTTTTATCATTTTTATTCTTATCATTATTCATTATTATTATTATTGTTATTTCTTTTATTATTATTATTATGATTATTATTATGATTATTATTATTATTATTATTATTACCATTAAGATATTATTATTATTATTATTATATTTCTAATATTTTTAATCGTTCTTTTTTTTAGATTTGTTCTTTTTTTAGGGTTTTCAATAGACTTATCTTCCTCCTTCCATCCAATCTCCTCACACCCCCCATTTACCCTCTGTGCGGCGTGATCCAGCAACAACAACTCACCCACCTCAACCCTTCTATTTGTAGCACGACCAGGCTGCACTCCTCTAGCGGCGCACCCTCCTCGCCCTGCCACTCTGGATATGCCTCCTTAGCACGGAAGCCCGCCGCCTACGCCCCCTGCATGTGGTGTGACTCCCCATCCCAGTCCCTCCTTGCATAGCATGACAAACCACACCAGCCGCACCCCTCCTTCACCCTTGCAGCGCACGACCGTCACACTCAACCAGCACAACCCCCCCCGCTCGGCCTTGGCTCCCCTGCTCGCAGCACACCCCCCCTCCAAGCTACTTCATCCATTGCAGCAGCGACCTCCCCATCCCGGCCTCATCGTCGCTGGCTTGATGCTTTCAGTCGACCTCGCGCATATACCCCTTGCTCTTGCCTCCTGATTCCAACGGTGAAGCCCCTTGTACACCCCTTCTCGGTGCACAACATTTCCGACTGCTGATCCCACCTCTGGAGAGACCTCCCCCCGGTGCCGGACCTCCCTACTATAGTGCTCACAACCTTTTCGGCTGACCCGCAGCCTTTCCGGTCAACCCATAGCATTTTTGGCCATCCCACAGCCCCTTCAGCTGACCCGAAACCCCATCGATTCCCTCTGGTCAATCCCCTGGATGGTCTTCCACATGAATCTTCTCTTTGACGGTGCCACCCCTACCGGCGTGCGCCCTGATGACATCGTTACGGTCTTCCAGCACCCTGGCGTTGTCTTTTCGCTTGGTACGCTGCCACACTTCTGGTGCAACTTCCATTTGGTATAACCATTGTTTTCTATTTGATATATATATATATATATATATATATATATATTACCTTGGTTTGATTAAGGTTTTTATTAATTAAATGTTGTTTTAGGTCAGTTTGACTTTTAGGACTTGCGCGGCGTGTTTCTGAGTGAGCGTCGTCGTCACGTTGTGTTTCTGAAGTTGTCTTGTCGTCGCACTTTGTTCTCAAGGATGGTCCCCATTGAACTACCATTTAAAATTTAAGTTTCATCTATTTCATACTGTTTGTGACCTACTTATATGTGATAAATATTATTAATTCATTTATCATGAAAATATATAATTAAATTCTTATTGTGTGTGAAATGCTGTCATTTTGTTATGTTTGCGCATGCTACTCATCCAATCACATGTTTAAATAATTTCTCACTTGGGTTTTCAATTTAAAAAAGTTTGCACCATGAAATTGGTGTTTTTCACCTGGTTGAGTCTTAAATGAAAAATGTTTTATTAAATTTCACATGTGTCGCTGATGAATTGTCTGGTTGGCTCATATGGTTTATTTGAAAAAATAAAATGTTTTTTGGGGTTTTTATAAAAACATTGGAAACTTGTGAAGTAGTATTTTGGGGCTCCTTAAATGGCTTCAAATTCGTTTTGGTTCATTTTAAAGTGGTGATTGTGAAATTTGTTTAATGCCCATTTGAAACTTTATGGAAAATGATTAAATTGTTTTGATGAAAACCCTCTTAGGATAGCACTCTTGCCTTGGTTGCGATAGATTGTTTGGGAGGCACGCACATAAAGGCTATCAGGTTCTTGAGTAGTTTAAAGGCAAGAGGTTTTCCCATGGAGTGACTCGGGGCGATGCCTGTTGTGATTTACAAATATACGTGTGTGTGTGTGTGTGTGTGTGATTGGATGCTCAGTTGGAATTGGTTGGCTCACCACTTTTCTAAATACATAAGGCATAGGAATATGTCATATTGAGAGAATATTCTAAGAATGATTGCTACACTAGTAAGTTATGGTACAGACTAGTGGCACATAGTAGGTGGATGTATTGGGTTTATTACTATGGGGTTTTCCCTCGGCCTACCTGAGAAAAGATGGTTGTGCATATTGGGCATTTTATTTCATAGTGTGTGACATGACAACAAGGATGAAGTCTCATGTATTGGTGTCTTATGGTTTATTCTTGATCACCTAGATTCACTCATGTCTTTTCGGTTTTTGTTGCTTGTAGTAGTGAATGTGATGCATATATGTATACCTACATTTCCCTTGCTGTGTGATTTTCTTTTGTGCTTTTTTGTATATTGTTTTTCCTTGGAAAATTGTAAAATGGTTTTGATTAGGTTTAAAAAAAATTGTTTTCAAATGAAAGTGTTTAATCCTGTTTTTTTAAATTTGAAAATATAAACATCACTTTCCCTTTATAAAATTCCATTGACACTAATGAAATGAAACTATATTTTAAAGTGGTTAAGGGAAATGGTTTGTACTTTTCTTTTGGGTAAAATATTTAGAAAAAAACACTAGTATAAATTGTAGTTCAAACTTGAAATTGTGTCCTCTTATTTTAAAGGTAGTGCATTGGGAGTAGACATCGGGCTAGCCTACTGAGTTTTAATACTCACACCTACAGTTTATTTTGTTTTTAGTGTTTATTCAGGCTATATCTTGAGTGCGCTCGCCTTGGGAGATGCTTGATTGTTGAGTCGGAGAGTGAACCGCGTGGTCACACGGAGTTAGTTTAGACGTCGATTTCGGTTAAATTTATTTTCTTTTGTTCTTGTTTAGTCGTTTTGTTTGGTTTATTTTATTCTGCGATGTTTTTTATTATTTCTGCTACTTTATTTATTTGTATTGGGCAGAATCATTCCCACAACCTCTATTGATTCCCTGGCACTTGTCGCCAACCCAGGAGGATCGAGAATGCCTCTCGGGCCATGTCATGGACCGACTCAGGTGACCAGATCAGAGTCGACCCAGGTTGGTTCATGAAAATAAGAATCTAATTTGTAGATAATGAAAATATTAATTTACATGAATAACTCTTTATAGAAAATCATGTGAAGAAGAAGTGGAATTAATGAGTAATAATAATTTTTTTATGATATTTTTTATACAAGTGATGGAATTTATGTGGATTATCATATAGTGAGACTCATAAGGCGTATGTAATGTACTTAATTTTTTACTGGATAAGTCTTTTAGTTTTAATTTACTAAATAATTAAGGGAAACCACTTATCTAGCCAAGCGGACCCCTCAAACACTATTTAATTGGTAAGGGTCTCCCCTTATCCAGCCATGATGGCGGTGAAGAAGAGTTAAAAGATGCATAGTAGGAACTTGGATAGTTAGGATGGACCAAGAATGGTGTGTGGAGAGTTCTCGTTCACCACATAATGGTGAGGTGCAGCCCATATGGTCATGATATGAAAGTGTTTCCAGGTTCTTATCCCAGTGCTATGGATCAGAGTGGTAGTGGAATGGAATAGTTTATATGGAGAAGGTATTTTGAAGCAAGGATTGATTTGGTAAAAGTATACAATAGGTTACTGTTCCCCAATCATTAAAATAGAAAAATAGAATGACATTAGTTAGATGGGATTGATCTGCATTGTTTGATCAAACCACTATCATCCATAACCTCTCATTGATCGAAGAATATTTTTTAATCATCATTTACAAGTTACTGTTATGGATAAAACTAATCATGAATTATATCATCATGGAAACAATTGAATGAACTTTTAAAATGATCTAAACATAAAAAATTCACTAATAATCTCTGTATTAAAAAACTGTGAATTACTCAAATATGGTGGCACCATTGATTGAAAAATCGATGTGAATATTACACGAGTCAATGTTGATGAATGTGATCTTCCTTGCAAACACATGAGTAATTTACCACAAGGAGAAACATTAAATTGAGTAATAAGGGAAACCATATTTTTTATCATAGATTATTTTAGAAGATTCCTAACAGTTGGGTGAATTAAAAATACTAGGATATTACATGATTTTTATAGCCTCAAAATAGCATACAAAGAAGTGATTTTATTCTTTTGAATGATCAACTATAGGTGGTGAAACCTCTATATAAATACCATTAGAATATTCAAAAAAGGATACTACAATTAAATCTTTATTTGATAGTTATATTTTTCTGAAAAATGATAATATTTATGGTTTCTCTTATATGAATAAGAAAGTGCTTCATTATCCTCTCCAATTTATAATGAAGGTAGAACCATACACTGATTTATGAGAAGAATAATATCCATAAATATTCGACTTGTGTTAACAAAAACTCATAGTGTTTCATGATAAACTATTCTGTGAGCCATTTCTAAGTAGTATACTTCCCCTATGCTTAGTAAAAGGAACTCTTTCTATTTCATCAAATAAAAAAAATTCCTAAAGGTAGTTGACAGTGTGATATCGTGTAATAAATTATATGAAGAGGAAAAACATTTCATAAGGCACACTTAATTGTGAGAAGAAGTTTTTTCATTTAGTTTCATTTGAATGAATATAAAAGAAGAAGGATTTAACCCTGTAATTTACCAACATGAAATTATTATGAAAAATATATACACTATATGAGACATATGGCCTTGTGAAGGTATGATTTAATAGGATAATGTGTACATATATACTAGTTTGGGTGAAGGAATGTTAAAGTAGGAGGAATTAGAAGTAAATATTGACATGTGCATGCATGATAATTATAATGACAATGCATGCATGAATTGTGAAAAAAAATATTGAAAATAAAATAAAGGAATTTGGTTCACTTGTGGTTTTAGTGATAATTCCATGCATAATTCAATGAAATCATAAGATGATAAAAGATGTTTAGTACACTGTAAGTATAATTTACAAATAGTCAATTATACTAAGAGGAAATCAGTACTATACTCAATTGTTGATATTATGTATCTAAGAAGGAGAATACGATGCTACTACACTATTTAATATTATTTTGTGTATATGATCAAAAGAAGAAGAAGAGAGAGTAGTTGACCTATATTTAGTTGATTATAATCTTGGTTGAAATAAAACTTTGAGACAACCAGCTCTCTATACATTCATATCATTCTAAATAAAGAATAATTTATTATGATGATATTGATATGAAATTTCATTGTTTCAATAATCATGAAGGATGTTTTTGATTATAGTTAGAAGAAGAGAAAAAGAGTTGGTGACCAAATTGATATCTATATATTATCATTTAGGTTGAAGAAAAACTCTAAGATATTCAGTGCACAACATATTCATATTATGAGGACAAAATTTTTATTAATAAAGGATTAACATATCACTTTGATACTATGAAAAAATTAAGAAATGTTACTTTCCTTATGGTGTGTAACAAATAAGTAAAAAAGTCAGTGGAAAAAGTAGCATTGTCACATCCAATAGAGGTATCATTTGAAAGAAAAATTTATTACTAGAAAAAAGTACCTTACAAATAGTGAATAATTTCTTGAGAAGTAGTATAAAGAACATTATAGGATCTGTAAAACTAGGACTTTCATTTGACTATTGTGCAACAAAAATGAAAGGATATTCACTGCTTGCGGAAATCACTTTTAATGGATTATTTTATATTTGTTTTTTGGTATGGGATTATTTTAAAACCATTCCAAGGACTAGATACTCTTATTGATTAGTAAAACATATAGAAATATCATGTAACATATCTACCTGCTATCATTTACTCTCATGTGCTAGAAAATATATTCATAGAATTATGATCACAATTGTTCTAAGAGGAAATAGGGATAAAAGTTATTATTGGTGAAAAAATTCCTAAAACTAATTTACCCACCTATTAGTGTTTAGTATATCCCAAATTGGTCCCCTCAAATATTTATTTTTTTAACATTAATAGTAAAAAAGTGACACAAAATTTAATATTTCATAATTACATTATCTACCAATTTATCAAGTCACTTATATCCTAGGGACACTTTGTTAGCTCTAGAGTATTTTATATTTAAGAAAATAAAAAACAAATTGAAACTCTTGTGTATCCCCAAAATTGGAATTAAGATAATAATTTAATTGCTTATGTGGCTACACTCATCATAAATATCATAATTGAAACCTTTATACAATAAGGTTCAACTCATCACTAAGTCTGGGAGAAATATTTCAAAACTTGGGTTGAGCACAAAATTAATCAATAAATATTTTAAAATAAAACAATTTTAAAACATTTTAAAAATCATTGATTTTTTACAATATTGAAATATATTAAATTTGATAGAATATTTTCTTATCATAAAGTTCATCATTTCCTTTAAAATTCAAGGAGTTTTTAGAAGAATGTTTTTATAAACTATAGTAAATTTAAATATTTCTTGAGAATATTTTCAAATTACTATGAAAAATTTTTGAATAAAAAAACATTAATATTAAAAAATTATAGAAATCTATTTTTAATTAAAAAAATTTATTTTTGAATATAATTTCAAAATATTCCCTTTTAAAATAAATCTAGTGATATTTTGGAATTTTTTTACAAGCCCTGATAAAATAACATTAGGAAACCTGGATCATTTAAGGATATATAAGGCAATACCATTACTTATTAGAAAAACTACATAGATTTTTTAGTTCACTCTCCATTACTCATCTCTTTACAATGTCCAAATTCTATATTTTGAATAATTTGTTTTAACTACCCCCCACATCATTAGAATATTAAGGAAAACTTGATTTCAAAAAAAATAACAGAGGATATTTATATATTAATTCTAAAATATATTTTATTAAAGAATTAGAAGGAAATGAAATTCCTGATAATAAATATTTTGGATTAAATATGATTTTTAAAACATGCATGGAACACCAATAAGAATTAATTCGTGAAATGTCATTAAAAAATTTAAACATAGGTGATATCAATGAAATAAAATTATTTCAAAAGAATACATGATTATAAAAAAATGTTAGAAGTGAGAGATTGAAATTCGATACATTTATATATATAATAAGATTTTGAAATGATAATCCCCCCTTATACATAAAATATAAAATTTAAACTGTTTAAATCCATTTTTTATGAAAAATACATGGCTCATAAAATTATAATTTCGAAGAAAGGGTTACCCTTAAAAATTATATGATAACATTAGAAATATTTAAAACCAACTTGAAATCAGAATTAATTTTTAAAAAACAATTCCCTTAACTTGGAGTTTTAGTTTTTTAAAATGACCATTTTAAAATAATATTTCCGAACAAGGGAGTGTTAAAAATAAAATATTCGAAATGAAAACAATTTTTTGGCCTTTACGTAAAATAATAACTTTAAAACTCTTAAAAAATATATATTTACATAAAATGGTAATTAAAACCCAACCTTGAAATTGAAATATTTAAAACAAAACATAGATTGTTTTTTTAATTTAAATTTAAATTTTAAACAAAAAAACATTTTTTCCTTACCATAATAATGCAATTGGACTATTTTTTAGTTCTCCTCCTCGAAGGTGGTATCTTGAGAACTTCTCTCCCCCCTCTCTCTTATTAAATATATCTAAAATATAAATTATACACAACACTAGCCAAAGAGATTAATAGGGAGTTCATTCATAAAAACCTAAGAATGAGTTTTTTTAATGTTTTTTGAATTTATTTTTTCAAAAGATTCCAAGTTATTTTTTTAAAATTATATCCAAAAATCTATAGGGTCTCTACCACCTTTGTTTTTTTTTCAGGCCAACGGTGGAAAATACATTTCCGCATTTTACTAAATGAAAAATAAATTTCTATTCGATATATAAATGTTTGTATATTAACATTTTTTATTTTTTTGTTTTGTTTATATATATATAACAAAAATTTTCAGAAAAAATTATTTTCTATTTTTTATCCAGCATTACTGCCATTAAAGAAGAATGATATTATGATAGAAACCATCACTAACGTCCCCCTTTTATAAGGGAGTTTTTCTGGGAAATTATTCTGGATTTTTTATGAGAGATTCAGGTTCTCCATTTTCTATACAGAATTAATAATATATTATTATGAAACAATTTTAATTAATTAATAATAAATATTAATTACTAATAAATAATAAATATTTATTAATGTTTACTACTAAATATTAATAATTAAATAATTTATATTACTATTTTTTGAGAAATATTAATTAATTCTATTAATTACTAATAACTTTTTAATAGTTAATAGTTTTTAATAAACTAGTAATTAAGCATTATTTAGTTACATATTAATAATTATAATTATTAATTATTAATTATTTAATAAATAAATATTATTAATTATTATTAAACGACTTCAAATAGAAATTTAATATTATTATTTAATTACAAAATACAAATAATATTTATAAAATCATAAAATTACTAATTGTTTATTAAATATTATTATATTAGTATTAATTAATTAAGTAATTTTTGCTGATTATAATTTATTACTTGTTTTTAAAATATCAATATTAATTACTAATAAACATAAATTAAATAATATAATATACAATTTAATAATATTAATTTCTCATAAATATAATTTAATAGGTAATATTAATTACTAAAAAATATTTAAAATTATTATTTTAATTAATAAATATATTAATATGATAATTATTTATTAATTAAATATTAATTAATCAATATTTAATTACTTATTAAAAATAGTACTTTCTATTTAACAAATTAATTATTAATTAAATATTAATTTATTAATATTTATTATTAATCAATTATTAATAAATATTTAAAATTATTACAAAAAAAGGTCTATCCAGAAGCCGAAGATCTTCACTAGTTATTAAAATTTATAGAAAAAGAAAGCAAACATAAGAGAAGAAGTATGAGGCCAAACAGAGACATAAACCCTTATCCATAGAAAGAAACAATATGTCAAAAGTCACCATAAATCATTATCAGAATGATGAATAGAATCTCGAACTTCATCGATAGACTCCCAATTTGATGGGGAGTTCATTTGATTAAAGATCACAATATACTTATCCTTAATTTTGTCTTACTTTGGGGTGAATTGAGTCCTGGAAGACATCCCTCGAACACACCCTCATGCTACAACCCAGTCCTCCTGGCCACATCCTCGACCACAATTTTTTGGATGAAGACCCCACTTCCAAGTATTAGCTGGTTTCCAAACCCCTTATGGATCTTCCCTCCCTAACTCAAAAATTATTATCTCTTAGATAATCTTCTCATTAACATTAAGAGTCTCAATGTACATGGAGGGGATATTAACTTCCTTGTTGCTATCAAGAATAAGAACTTTCTACATTGAAACAAGAACAAAAAAAATTATTTGTGGTGGTAACCTGATCCTTCTCTACGAAGGATGTCCAGGATCAGTGGTAGTGTTACTCACCATAATCTTTATAACATGAAGAGGGGAAAAATTATCTTTACCCTTCATGTTAGAGGCAGCCAAAGCTTGTTCTTAAATCAATTCCTTGTCCACATTAGTTTGGATATCATTTTCAAGATGTTCCAAAACATCAGAATTTTTAATTGTATCATCATGATTGTTATCCTTCTCTCCCATGTCATTATTTGAAAGATGTATAATACAATATCCCTCTTTCTCAGTAGGTTCATGAATATTAGGATGCGTTGTCGAAAACTTCTCCACAACAATTTCAACCCTTGATTTCTTCCCAATTCCAATTTATAAATTTACCTCAATCCAAATCGACATACCCTTCAAGAAAAGAGTCCTCTTAATTCAAACATCCTCAATTCAGTGAAGCTTAATGAGGAGAACTGCGTACAACCCCACTACTAGAATATCTTCATCAGTAAGTTTATGAGCAGATGCCTTAGTCTGAGCCTTCTTATTGTAATTAATTTTGACATGCCCATGATCTGAATATAATGAAAAATAATAGATCTTCTACAATTTCCATATCCACGTACAATTATATTTCATATTGAGCATAATTTTTATACTTTATCATATTTAATTTTAAGATCAATCTCACGATACTCAATAGAGAGATAAATATAGTCTACTATGGTAGTACCTAGATCATCCTTAACCAGAAATATTGCATAATGACCAATGTGTGCATGCTCAGTTTCATTATCAAGTTTGATGGGAACAACAATTCGAAGTGCAATATTTAAAATTATTATTCAGTTACGAAATATTAATAGTAATGATTAAATTACTAATTTTTATTTATTTATTATTATATTAGTATTAATTGAATAACTATTTTTTTCTAATAAATATTAATTACTAACAAATTTTAATTAAATAATATTATTTAATATTTAATAATGTTAATTTCTAATAAATACTAATTACTAAATAATGATAATTACTAATAAATATTTAAAATAATTATTTAGTAACTAATTATTAAAAATACTAATATAATTAATAGTTATTAATTAATTAGTAATTATACTATTTGTAGTTACTTAATCATAATATTAAATAAAAATTAACTAATTGATTTATTATGAATTATGAATTATTAATAATTATTATTATACTATTACTAATAAATATTTAAAAATATTAATTAGTTACTAGATATTTTTAATAATGATTGAATAACTAAAATAGTAATGTTCAATTAATTATTATTAAATTATTATAATTTTAAAGAAATAATTTGTGGAAATTAATATTAATTACTATATAATATTAAAAATATTAATTTCTAATAAAAATTAATTAATAATAAATATTTAAAATTATTCTTTATTTACAAATTAATAATAATTATAACTATTCATTATATATTTAATATTTAAAATTTTGTTATTATTAATATAATTTTTATTAATTATATATTATCTAATTTCTAATTAATTAAAACATATTATTAATTATTAACTATTTAGAAATTTATTAGCTGTTTAATAATATTATTGAAAAGTAATTAATAGAATTAATTAATATTATTTTTAAAATTAATAATATAAATTTGTCAATTAGTAATATTTAGTTGTCAACATTACTAGTTAAATATTATTTATTATTAATTGATTAAAAAATACTAATAATAATATATTTTTAATTATCCATAGGTAATGGAGAACCTAAATGACACATCGAAAATCCAAAAATGATTTTCATGGTAATCCCTCTTATAAAAGAGCGTCCTGGGTTATGGTTTCTGTCAGAATTACAGACTACATTAATGATAGTAATACTGGATATAAAATAGTTGGTAAATTCTGGAAAATTATATATACATATATAAACAAAACAAAGAAAAAAAATTAAATATAAAAACATGTATATTTAAAAGATGATTTTTTTCATTTTGGAAAAGGTGGCATGGGCTTACCACCTTTGATCTAAATTCCTAGTAAAGGAGGAAATTCCCTTTCCACCTTTGTCCCGAGCTAAAAAAAACCCAAAGTTAGTAGATAATATTCCTCCTTTTAAATATATTTTTCAATTTTTTGACCTAGAATCATTTGAATTTCTTAATAAAAAATGTAAAGAAAACTCTATAAAAAATAGGAGTCCCCTATTTATATTCATTTTCCATAAAAATTTGGTTATGTTATATTCTATACCAAAATTTAGCAATTCATCACCAAAATAGATTGTTTTTGTTTGGGGGTAGTGATGAGATCTATGAAAATAATTAATCATTTGAAGAAAAACTAATAAAATGTCTTAGGGTATTAAACTCTCTTCCACCACCACCAAGTAAAAATTTCCAAGATAAAGAATTGGTTATATAATGGGGGGGGGGGGATACCGGATAGGGTGTAATATCTATAGGGATATGGTTGTATATCTAATCACTGCATGTTTTCCATTTTGTCAATCCAGCACAATGATACTTTAATCATCAAAAGTTACACATGCTTCCAATAGTACACCCCCATGAGATCGAAGATTCGATTTGGGTTATGTAAGATCGAGATCCACTACATGGATTCAACCTCAATAATGTTTTTAGTGTCACTTCAAGGTCATATTTCCAACAAACACACAAATAAACCATAATAAGACTAACACACACATACAATCATATAGAACAAAAGAAATCACACAAAGACTTCATTGTGTAAAGTTTTATACTACATCTATAAGAGAATGGTGAAATATATTTTAATCCATTAAAAAAGAGTAAATATGAGTTTTAAGGATTAAAAACTATAAAAAATACTAATTAAACTATATGAATAAGTCTCACAAGATCCTTAGCAGTTTCATTTTTTGGCGATCCTCCTCCAGGTCTTCCACCATTAACATTTCAGGATCTGGCACCTAGATGAACTGAGGTGTTCTATTTTTAGAGATAGCTCTTCCTTCATATCATTCCCCATTAGAGATTCTTATAGACTTTATAAACTTTCTTTTGTCAATAAGTTTTTATATGAGGATCAGTCCCACTTATATTGTGGGCTCAACCAGTCATCTTGTTAGCACTACCATCCAAAATAAGTGGGCAAGCCCTTGTTGACTCTGAAAAATTATGATTTCCAATATAAATCAATACATTGATCACAAAGTCTCGATGGAAAATAAAAATAATCTCCACCTCACTATAATAACATTAAAAAATCATCATTTTCTACATCTTCTAGAAAATACTTCCACGCCCCTTCATCAGAGTTCAGAAAAATCATGAACTCCCACACTTTCTTCTATTTCTCAAAATATTTATTCGGATATAAGAAGAGTCCCCATATATCCACTAGATTTTTTACTCTATATCATTAATGAATCCATAATACCAAGAATGGAATGATAGTCCTAATCATTCTCACACTCAGACTTCAACTTTTCTACATCTGTAAAACTCATCCATCTTAGTATTGCCACTGCTTCTAATGAGCTCTCACCATCAAGTGTACTTATATTAACCGTACTTCTTGAGACACTAGTAAAAATTTCATTCAAATAACATTACTAAATCCATTGAAATCATTTCTTCTTCTTTAATCCATATGTCCCATGGTTCTGGTGTACTGTCTCCATCCAGGCTATCCTAAGTGTTTCTTCCGGTGACTAAAATAGGGATCTCTAACTCTTGACCAAGAGAATGTTCCATAAAAATATTACATTATTCTACTTTAGAATTATTTACATGGGTTGAGTTCACTAATTTTTAGGGTGTATATATGATAAATATAATTTCACCCTTTTTGTAATCCAATACAGTAGAACTTCAATCACTAGAAGGAACTCTTTCTTTTGATTGAGCATACCCTATAAGCTTGAAGAAAGTAACTAGGAAGTAAAAGATCTACTACCCCTACATATAGTCATTATGCATCATCTGGTTCTAGTCACATCATGATCCTCCTTTTGGAAATTTTATAACTGAATGGCCACATGATAAAAACACACATCCAAGTATAGATAAAAAACATAGCTAACACAAGGATTTCATGGTTTGAACTTTTTTCCTACATCTAAGGGAGAAAAATGTTGTCTATTTTAATCCATTGGAAATTTAGTACACCTGAGTTTTAATATTTAGAATCTCATAGTGAACCTAATCAGAATAAACTAATAAGTATCCCCAATGCCTAAGTAGTTTCACTTTTTGATGCTCCATCTCTTAGTATTTTTTCCTTCCATATTTTAGCCTCCATCACTTAGATAACCTAGGCATGCTTCTTTTGGTGACAACTCCACCTTAAGACTAGGCCCCGTAAATGACTCATATAGTTGGTGTACAATTTGTTTCAGTCTTTTTTCACACATAGAATAATCCCACTTATATAGTGGGTCAGGCCGATCATCCAATCAGCACTGCCATCTAAAATGTTTGGGAGACCCTCCATTAACAATAGAATGTTTTCGTTTCCCTTATCACTCATTTCATTAACTACTAACACCTAGTGAAAAATTCACATAATATATAGTTTAATATAATGGATTTTATGAATATTTCTTTGCCTCTTC
The DNA here is from genome assembly GCA_963277665.1 of Viscum album. Taxonomy (NCBI): domain Eukaryota; kingdom Viridiplantae; phylum Streptophyta; class Magnoliopsida; order Santalales; family Viscaceae; genus Viscum; species Viscum album. Next base: position 1,793,697,063 of record OY728146.1, read on the forward strand.
CACTTGGGAATAATACCATGTCCCGTCATCATAGTTTATGGAACACATGAACGCCCTCACTTGATTCATCTTCTCTAAAATTCCATTTGGATGTCAGAAGATACTCCTCCCTTCTACCTCATTGTATCTTATAGATCATGACGGAACACCCACATATGTTCTTAACATGATTATACTAATAATTATTTCACTATGACATCCATAGTGTTATATCCATTGAACCCATCTATATTACTATTGGAACTACTTCTATAACAACATAAAACCTGCACTCTCACATCTGGTGAAGAAATAAAAACATTAAATTTCTATATTTTTATATTGATAAATTAAACCTAATTTAAAATATAAAAAACTTAAAAATCCGTGGAAATATTGAATCAATTTCATAATGGAGGAACATTTAAGTTTATATTTTTAGAGAATTTGTAAAAAACACTAACATATATTGGAAAAATAAACAACTATCGAATAAAAATCTATATCATCTCCCAAAATTTCATAATGTTTACTACCCTTCTTAGACATATCCTACTTAAAATGTATCTCCATAACTTGTGCAAAGGAATCATAAGAAAATGGTGAGATTAGATTATTATTTATGTTAAATAAAGGAGATATCAATGATAACATAAGAATAACATGAGGATAAGGGAATAAGAACCGGAACATGACTTTTGAAAAATATACCCAATATATCAAAGATCACAATCTTGAGTAATGTAATCATTAATTTTATAAGACATTATCCATAAAAGAATATGATATATGATAGAATAAAATCATCATAATACATGTAATTGTGATATAGACATAAGAAAAGGAAATATTTTCTTTTGTTGTCAAGGATCTTTTCCAATATTATAATAGTAGAATAAGTTCGATCCCAAAAAACATTATAATATTCATGGTTCACTCTAAATATTATCATAGTGGACAAGGTACCTCAGTGAAATGGGTTTACTCCACATTATACTCCTATATATCTCATGAGATATCAATCCTTACCCAATTAATTATAATAAGATAAAGGCCCCACCCATTTTTGGTTATAACATAACCACTATCCTTGGTTATAACATAACCACTATCCTTGGTTATAACATAACCATTTTACATAGTTATTACATAACCACCACAAAATAATGAAAACCATACATATGTGTGAAAAAATAAAATAAAAAATTCATCAAATAAAAACCCATGAAAATAAATGATTTTTGTAAACATTCAATCATAGCATAACCCATGAAAAAGAAACTGGTTTCATAAACATTTCAAATCTTCATAAAAGTATAACCCTTGGAAAACTAATGATTTTTATAAACACAATTTTATCATAAACCACCCATATAATGAATAGGGATGTTATCCTTTGATAATATCCCAAATAAATCATAAGTAACATTAAAGGATGTATTCTTAGGCTTAAATTTATTTTGAAAGATCACTTGGAATAATTCATTGGAAAAATTAATTTTCTATTTTAAATAAATTTCCTTTTTTTAAAATCTTCACACTTAAAAATGAAATACTTTTTGTTGAATATAAAATGGTAAAGTTGTAAAGGAAGCCTCAATTCATTGAGGTGTCATGATAGTGGTAAATTATATTCATTTCATAAAAGTTAAGAAAATATTCATTTCATTATTTTGTAAGAAAATTAAAAATGTACCTTGTTATTAAAAAAACATGAAGATTATTTTTATTTTTTTGAGAAAATTCATGCAATGGTAATATGATTTTAAAAAATCATTCGAGTTTAGTAAAAAAATATTTGATTTTTTTTATAAAATATAGACATGGAAGAGAAATATAACATAATGGAGAATTTATCACAAAAATCCTGACTAATGAAGATATCCAGAAATAAACCCTTAACCTCATTCTATTATTTGAATCCTAAGGCCCATAAAAGTAAGAACTTTGTATGGATATTTATATACCATATATTTCATGAGAATATTAATAAAATAAATTCATGGGAAGTATATAAACCATAAGAGATAAACACATAGTGTATGATTCATTAGTCCCATAAAAATAAAAATGACATTAAAATATATTACCTTGAGTATGACTTGTCTCGTACCTTTTTTATCTTCATATTATTTGGTAAACCCTATTTAATTAACACATTAAAACCTCTAAAATTGATTTCATTGTTAAAAAAATACCACTATAATGAGATTATAGATTTTAAAAAGCTATTTGGGTAGTTTTTGGAAGAACCATATGGGTTTTAAAGTGTTAAGTAATGTGAAGAAGATGCGCCCTTTTATAAGAGAGTGGAGGAGAACTCCTGAAATTTCAAAAAAATATTGAATTAATACAAATTCATTTTCAATAAAAAAAGGTATTAAAAGTGATTGATTTATAAGATAAGATGATTTTGGGTTAAAATACCATCATCCCAAAAAATATAAAAGTTTTGACTATATTTATTCAGTTATCTTATGTTTTTAAGACCTATTTAACCCCTTTTACTTTTACCATGACGACATTGTTTTTTAATCACTATGAGTCAATATAGTTACTATAAAATGAAAAACGACCCATAAATGAATTTGTTTTTGATATTTTCAACCTTATACTAATCTATTTTTTATTATAATTTTTTTATTAATTTATATCATTTATTAAAATATTATTTATTATAAAATATCGATAATAAAAAATTTAAAACTATTCAATACATTGACTTTAATAATATCATGAAAATATCTAAAATTCAAAAAAATATATTTAATGATATCCTTAACCTATCATGGTAATTTATAGAATTTGTTCATTTCATTATTTATAGAAAATATATTTATTTTAGTTTTCTTATGTTTCATTTTTTTATTTGTTTTAATTGAACAATTACTGCATCACTATTGTGAAATAATTTAAGGCAATTAGTTATTAACTAAAAATTTAAAATAAATTACCATGATTAATATAAATATTTTTTAACTAAAATATCATTTTATAGTAGAACACATATTCTAGATAACACCATATTAAAAATATTACACTGATTAAAAACAAGAGTGTGACTTTTTTGTATTTTTTAAATAAAATAATATAAAGATCATAATCTCATCCAAGTGACCCAAAAATTCATAAATTAGACCCATTGATGATTATGGTTAATATATACTCATAAAATAACATTTTTTAAGTGTTGGTGTTATTAAATAGTTCTTATAAATTTTTTAATCATTAATTACTCAATTTTCCATTTAATGTGGTAATAAAAATTACTAAATTTACTTTTCATATTGTCCAAAATAGAGAAATATTTACTAAATTTGGCCCTAATTATTGAAAATATGGAATTAATTTTTCAAAATTCAAATCATATAAGTTTCATAATTTAATTTAAAATTAAACCACCAAAATTCAACGAAAAACAAATTTTCTGAAAAATGCCCCTATTAAATATGAAATGTTTTGTACTATATTCAATTATAAAATCCATTTAAAATATATAATATTTATTTTTTTGAAAAAAAAATTAACTAAATAAATTATAATCTAATCGAAAACATAACTTTAAATTATAAATATTTTTTAATAAATATCAGTATTTTTCACTATTCCTTGATAAATCAATATTTTCAGAAAATACTCAATAATTCATCATAATATAATTTTAAAATTCTGAATTCAAAAATAAAATTAATTTTTTTCAAATATATTTTCTTAAATTCCTAAAAATTAATAATATTCAATAAAAACCATTTATGAAAAAACATATTTTGGAGGAATAAAATGACTTTTAAAAATTGATGTGATTATTTAAAAATATTTAATCAATAAATTATGAATAAGTAGGACTATTATATATTTCATAAATTGGTTATTCATATTCATACCTTATAATTTAATGTCTTTGATATAATATTCACAATTATATAATAATATTTCATTGTTCATTTAAGCTTGGTGTTGTATATCATGTACGCTCTATAGTTTTGTTTAAATCCCAAGATATTACATTCAACATTTATAATAAATTGTATACAAAAATATTGATAATTATATCAATAATAAAGTATTGAATTTTTAAAATACCTTTATTGAAATCCTTCATTTTAAAAAATTTTAATTAAACATCCACTTAATAAGAGAGAAAAGGGAAGTACTCAAGTCTTCTAGAGTTACACATACTTAGTTTCCGAGTAGGAGAACATAAGTAGGAAGTGAAAACATGGATACATAAGAGAAAAATAACTCTTAAAGACCGATAGAGAGTGATGGAGAATATAATCATGTGAAAACTAGCCACAGAATAAATAGTAAATCTGTAATGGGTTTAAAGTCTGGTGATTTCTCGATATGAAATTTGAACATAATACATTTTTATTTTAAGATCATTTTCTTATATTTTAGAAATTACCTTTCTACATATACTAAAATCATAGGTAAAAGGTACTTACGTGATAAGTAAAATTTCGTCCTTTAATTAGTTTCCACCACAATCTCATCTTCTTCTCTGAATGATAAGTATTTAAGATGAATTTTTTCATGTTTAAATCACTAAAATGAACTTTTAATGGTTATCATAATACAAAAAAGAATAAAAATCTATTAATCCTATCTTTAGGATTTTAAAAACAAAAATGGTTATCATATTATAAGATGAATTCCAAAATGAATAAAAATTCATATTAGGAAAAATAATTAATGGATAAAATTCAACAGTAATACCCAATATTCTAATTAAATCATTCAATAAATAAATATCATTAAAATTAATAAAAAAATTATTGACTAATATTGAAACATCAAAATCAAGAAAATTTGATCACATAGTTTTCCATGATAAATTCAGTATTTATCTCCCCAAATGAACATACACTAAACATATAATCTCTAAGATTCACTAACCATTTCCATAACTAACATGAATAAAAATAAATCCAAAATAAAATCATATATTCCTCAAAAATAAAATTCAACAATTATTTCCTCAAATAAAATTCCATAATATTATGTTTACTTTAATCATATAGGGATCTCAAAATAGTGAACGCCTTCTAAAGTAACATTTATCACTTAACCATAAATCAACTTCCAATCCCATGGTTATATATATAGTAAGACACATGTCCCTAAAATGAAGTGAAATTTTATCTATCGTATAGTTTAAAAAAATAAAAAATGTCATACTAACTAGTATATCACATAGGCCGGTGGTATCTGATACACCCTTATCACCCTTTGGTTTTGGGTTCATGCCTCATGACCTTTCTAGATGCAAAGGTTCCTCATCCATCATATGATTTAAATTTTTACTTATGAAACTATATGAATAAAATAATTAAAAACTTATAGAAATTTAATAAATATACTCAAAAATAATATTAATATATTCATTATTAATGAAAACTTTTATCCTCAAAGGTTATCAAATACCTTTCATTTAGCATCCCAAATATGTAATAACCCATATATACCTCAAAATAAAAGATCATATAAACCATAATGTTTATAAATAACTATAAAAATTATGTATAATGAATTTAAACTCATTATTCCTCAAATATGACCTCATGTAAAATTTAAGGATTACATATACTAGTCCCAAAATATCAATATGATCCTAAAAATTACAACACTTAAAACCAAAAAACGAGTATCTATGTCTCCCAAATTTTGGTAAATCTTAAAATATAAACCCATGGTGGTATCTATAACTCTAAATAAAAATTATCCTGAAACATAATGGTCTCCAAATTTATCAAAACCAACCTTTGATACCAACAATAATCGCCAATGACCTACACTCTCAGATCTGATACAAAAAACATAAACATTAAATTTTTGGATTTGATATCGATATATGTGAACCAATTTCAAATATCCAAAATATAAAAAATAATAAATAAATATTAGATAAATTTTATATTTAATGACCATTTAGGTTTAGAGTTTTGTAAAATTAGGATAAACTCTAATATATCCTAGAAAAATAAACAACTTCACATAAAATTCTATATCATCTCCTAGAATTTATTTACGTTTAGCAACCTTATAAGACATACCTGACGTAATTTTTTTTAATAACTTCAGGAAAGGAAACATAAGAAAATGGTGAGCTCAGATTCTTATTAAGGGTAAACAAGGGATATATCAATGATTTCATAAGACTGACAAGATCATAAGAAAATAAAAACAAAACATTTGACAATTATACCCAAATATCAATGATCATAATCCTAATTCATGGAATATTGTAAGTTCATAAGACAAGAGTCATAAAGGAACATGATACATGATATAATAAAAAATAAATAAGACTTAAAATTGTTGCATACACATAAAAACAGAAAATAATTTTCTTAGTAGTCAAATCTCTTTTCTAATACTATATTCGTAGAGTGAGTTCACTTCTTAAAAACCATCATAGTAGTCAAGGTTTAATCGCAGGACTATCATGGTTGAAAAGGTTACTTTATGGACTAGTAAAAATCACTATTCTAGTCTAATTTATCTCATGAGATATTAATCATTACCCAATGCATTGGATGGAGATATAGCTCTATCCCATCATTTGTTATAATGAAACCATCATCCTTGGTTATAACTTAACCAACATCCTTAGCTATAATGTAACGACCATAACATAATGAAAACCATACATATGTGTGCCAAAATATTATAAAAAATTCATCAAATCATAAATTATGAAAGGAAATGGTTTTTTAGAGATTCCATCCTAGAATAACCTATGGAATAGAAATAGTTTTCATAATAATTTTATTATCAATGTATTACCCTTGGAATGGAAATGGGTTTTATAAACGCCATGAAATCATAAACAAAAACCATACTTAGAAAGAATAAGGAAGGTATCCTTGGATAACATCCCCAATAAATCTTAAGTAACATCAAAGGATTTAATCTTAGATAGAAATGACTTTGAAAAATCACATGAAATAATTCTTGAGGAAAGTAATTTTTCTCTTTGAAAATCACTTCCCTTTTTTTAAAAACATGCGCACTTATAAATGAATACATTTTCTTTCAAAATAAACATGTAAAATTATAAAGTAAGCATCAAATAATTGAGGTTTCATGATAGTGGGAATTTTTTTGGGCTTATATGTTAGAAAACAATACGGTCATAGTTTTAAATAAATTTCAAAATGTATCTGGTTCAGAAAATAATAGGAAGATTAATTTGAAAACATTTTTTAGAAATTTAAACAAGGTTAAAATGACTTTAAAAAATAATTGGAAAATAAAAAAACATATTTTAAAACATATTTAGAAAAATTATACATGGAAAATAAATATTCCACAGAGGAGAATTAAATATAAACAATCTTAAATGACAACGAGATGGTGAAATAAACCCTTACCGCTTTGGTATCATTTTAATCGTAAGAACCATGAAAAAACATTTAGGTGGATATGTATATACACTAATTTTCATGATAAAAATCATAAATAACATTAATGGGTAGTATATACACTTCAAAATATAAAACATTTGTGTATAAGTCATGTGTTACATAGAATTACAATTTAGATGAAATTATCTTATCTTGAGTTAGACTCTTTACATACGTTTTTTTATCTTCTTCTTAATTGGAAAAGCTATATTTATTAACAAATTAGGACCAATAAATTAGCATTATGACTAAAATATACCACTATAACGAGATGAGTAATTCTAGAAAGGTATTTGTGTAGGAATTGGTGAATAAAATGAGTTTTTAAGTGTGAATTAATGAGAAGAAGAGGTTCCCTTTTATAAGAGAGGGGAGGGGAAGTCTTGGAATTTCTCAAAATATTAAATTTAATATAAATTAATTTTAAATTAGAAATGGAAAAAGGTGTGTTATTTTTAATATAATATGAGTATCGGTGTAAATACCTTCTTCTAAAAAAATTATACATTTTTTGAAAATATTTATTCTTTTTTTTCATTTGGTTTTAACTCATTTTTAACCCCTTTACCTCTTACCATGACAACATGAATTTTTACAATTTGAGAGCCAATATAGTAACTATAAAATAAAAAAAGACCCATAAATGGACCATGTATAATATGTTAAACCTTATCCTAATCATTTGGAAAATATAATATTTTGAAGAATTTTATATCACCTAATAAAATATTATTTATTATAAAATATCGGCAATGCCAATTTTAAGAACTATTCATAACATTGAATTTAATAATTTCAATGAATATTATGAAATTATTTTTTTATATACCTAAAATTTAATTTCAATATTTAAAATTATATTTTTGAATTATTTATCATAAATTATATTTATATTAATATTATGAATATATTTTATATTATTTTTTTTCATGAATTGGATAATTACTGCATCAATGTTGTGAAATAATTTAAGGAAATTATTTATACAGTAAAATTTTAATATAAATTACCATAATGAATATAAATAATTTATCTTTAAAAATAATATTTATAGTCAAACATATCCTCTAGATAATACCATATTAAAAACACTACACTTATTAAAAACAAGAGTGTGACATGTTTGAAATTTATTTAAATAAAATACTATTAAATTCATAATATAATTAATGTGGACCCAAAAAGTGATGAATTATACCTTTGGATGATTATGGTTGAGATATTCTCATAAATTAATATTTAGGCAGGTGTTTGGGGAATTTAATTATTCTTATAACTTTATTTTTTACTTTTAATTATACAATTTATCCTTTACCATGGTAATGAAAATTAATAAATTAAATCTTTATATTATCCAAAAAGAGAAAAATTTACTCAGTTTGGACCAGTTGATTCCAAATATGGATTTTTTTCAAAATTTAAATTATATAAGTTTTAGAATTTAATTTAAAATTAAAGAGAAAAATGCATCGAAAAAATGTTTTTTTGAAAAAATTCTTTTTTTAAATATAAATTGTTTTTATACTAAATTTCAGTAAAAAAATCCATTTATAAACCAAAATTGTATTATTTTAAATCAAAATAAATTAATTAAAATTTTAAATAAATATAAAACATAATTTTACTGTAATGACCTAAAATTTTCTGAGGCATTTCCTTTGTGAAAAAACAACGTTTAAGTTGTTCTGAGAGGCAGTGGTGTCTCATTTCAAGAGTTTTCCAAATTTCATGTTTTTTCATCAATAAATCGTGTCATTGACATTGACATGTCAGTGCATTGTCATGTTAGAGTGTCAGAATGTTAGTGCATCGATGAGTCAAAGGCTTCTGCATCAATGAGTCATAACATCCGTGTTGGTGAGTCGAGGGATTCATTATTGATGAGTCGAGGGCATCCGTGTTGGAGATTTAGGGCATTAGTAGGTTGAGGAAATGATAGGTTACTGCATCGGTAGCTCAGCATTGGTATCTCAACATCGGTAGTCAGCATTGGTAGTTCACATCGATAGCTCACCCGTCAGTGGCTCTACATCGTTGACTCACCCATCAGTGACTCATTTGTAGTTTTCCCTGTCTTCCCAGTTTTCCAGTTTCACCCCTCTTACGTATTATTTTATATAAACCAAGTTTAAATCCTTTTTTGAGCATTTTTAAGGGAGTTTCAAAGGATTTGAGTATATATTTAATATCTTAGTGTCCCGAGGTATTTGAGATACCCAAACCACATGATCTTGACTACGATCCCATGTTAATGAATTTTGGAAACCACTCTTCCTTTAATATAGGATCTATCTCTTCAAAGATGGGATCTTTCTTTCCTAGTGTGTTTACCATTTTCCCCTTTGTGAATCTAGAGCCTTCCTCCCTAGATGAGTCGTGTGCCTATTCTAGAGCCCCACCTTCTCAATTTTCTTAGAGTTCTTCCCTACAGCTCGCGTAATCCCATGCTCTTGGGGCAAGGAGGAACTTTGATATTTTGATCATCTTATAGGGATTTATTCTACCTCTATTAAATTATCAATCATGTGGGGTGGGTTTACTAATGATTCTTTGTGAAGAACATATGAATAATTTTCTTAAGATAGGAAATAAATAAGAAGGGAATATGATCAAAATATTACGGGGCATTGAAATCATGAGATGTGAGTGGTTTTCTGTTTGATCGTAGGTTTTATTTTTTTGTCCTTGAATCCATATGTATCATTGTGGTTGTTTTAATTCTAAAAATCATGGATGTTGGTGGTATTTGTCTGTTCATGGGAGATGCTTTAAAACTATTGTTGTTTCTTTATGAACAATTGGTGTAAATTCTGATCTGAAAAATCACGTATACCCAATTAAATGAAATTAATACCCTAGGATGAAAACTGGTGTGTGATCACCCCTATATATCAAGTGTACTTAAGTAAAAATGTTTACCAAATCAAAATATGTTTTTCTTGATAGGTGTGGTTGAGTGATGTGATTTTTTGGGTTTTGTGACCTTGTGTGAGTTGTGTGGTGCTTTTGTTGAGAGAACGATTATGGGTGTAGGGGTGGATATAGGATTTGGTTCTATGAGAAAGGTGTGGGACGCGTGTGCAGTGGGGTAGTTGTTTAATGTTATTTTCAGTGGGTTTGGTGTGTGGGGTGGTATGTGTGGTGTGATTGAGTCTTAAGTTGAGAGACAGATTGATTGTGGAATGGATAGACTTGTAGGCAGCAGAACTACCTTTATTATGTTGTGGCCATCGAAAAACATTGCATAGTGGGGATGTGGGGTGGTTATGAACTTTTATTCAGTGGGACTGCATATGTGAAATATTAGGATTGTGCGGTATAACATTGAAGAATGATAATTGGCACTGGTTGAATAGGGGTGTGCAGTGGGATAGAAAATCTGGTTTTGTTTGTTGTTTTGATATGATTGTAGTTGGTAGTTTCTTGTTCATGATGGAATAAATTAAATTTATCCCATAATTAATAAATGGCATGTGGTTCAATGAAAAATGGGTTGAGTTATGCTTTTTTGGTGGCTGCTGTGTTGTTTTTCTTAGAGGGGTAGCAGAAACGTGGTACTGTGTCAGTTGGTTGTTTTTTTAGATTTGTAGGTTAGGGAAAAGTGTTTTCTTACCTATATATATATATATATAAATTTTTGTTCCTTATGATTTCTCTATTCACCCCACCCTTATTGGGCACCATGTTCTGAACACCCCCATTCATGGGGGAGGGTGTCTGTCCCAACATCCTGGTTAGAGGATGGATGGCTGGTTACTGACTTTATTCCTTTCACCCTCTTGCGGTTCTTATTGCTTGAGCATATCTGGGTAGGTTGTAAGGGCTTGAGGCATACTATAGCCCTAGATCCATCTGGAATGTTTTTTGTGGATGAGAATCCTTGTTGTTTGTGGGCAGGATTGTTTTTCCATGTGTCTTTGGAATGAGGCCTAGGTGTCTTCGAGTGAGAGTTGTGTTATTTGTAGCCTAAGTGTCTGTAGGAAGGATTGTGTGTGATTTGAGGCCCATGTGTGTGTGGATAGGTTGTGGTTGTGGGACTGCATATTGGAAGATTGGCAGCATCTATTTGATGAGAATGCATTGGTGAGTATGGGTAGGATAGTATTCCTTGGAAGGTGATTTGAGGTTCTAATATTTTCTCATTGGGACACTACTATGTTCCCCCACTTGTGCACGAGTAGATTTAGTTTCCCTATTTAGTATACTCATTTTCTCACCCAACATATATAAAACTATTTTTAGGTTTCTAGGGCAACATTGAGGACCATGATGGACTTTACTAGCTTGGTAATTGAGATTATTTATCGTTGCTACTTAGTCTCTTTTCCTTTGGTACTTTACCATAGATTTTTGTTGTACCTTTTTTCAGCTTTAGTTTTAAACATGCACGTGGGAATGAATTTTGGCTTTACTTTTACTTTTAGTATTTGGAGTTTCTTTGGATTTACCATCTTATCTACCGATTATGTTTTATAAAATGGGTAATTCCCCTCATATTATGTGAGATTCGAAACCCTTGGTGCTAGTCTCCATTTTGAGGCCTATTAAAGGTGGGAATTGGGGATCATTATCTCTCTTTTATGATGAGGAAGGAAGGTTGTGGCACTTTATTGTCCCTTCCCACATATTGAAGAAGGTGGGTTGTGAAAAAATGGTATTAGAGGTATGTTTTAGGGTTTGAGGGATAGGATGGAGTTTGGAGTTAGGTACAATAAGGATTGGAAGGGATGGTTGGGAAACATTGTTACGAAATCTTGGAGCATGAAATAGCCTAGGGAAGACCAACTAGGACCCAAGATTTTATGGGGCCCCGTGATCTGGTGCAATAACTATGGACCTACTGAATGAAAAAGTGAGGCTACACCAATTATTGGGTAGAGACCATAGAAAAGGTACATTCATCATAATGACTTGTGTTCTTTTGTATCTTAGGTGTTTCAGGAATTTAAATTAAATGAAGAGTTAAAACGAATTTAAAAGAAGATTTCCACACAACTCGGGCATAGGATTTCCTTATTTAAATTTTTAGATATGGAACCCAGACATTTCCCACATGTGTTATGAGCAGTTCATTCCTAGTATATTGACCTAGTTAATTAGCGGAGGGCGGATCGATAAGAGGTGGATGGCCAGTGGTAAAAGACAATTTGTTCTTGCTAGTGGAAGACTCTGGAAAGTATGAGGGAAGCATCTCAAACATGGAGACAAATATTTTGATCGAAGAGATGGTCATCAATTTCAACTTGACCTGGGATTTGAAAGAGTATTGGGTTCTTCTTTTAGAAATTCAGACAATGGGAGTTGCACGTCAGTAGTGGACAGTTTAACTCAGGGTAAGGAAGGAGACTGATGTTTTGTGGAATGACATTGAGAAAGAGTTCCGGGCGGAATTCCTTTATTCCACAATTAAAGATGAGAAGAGATAGAAGCTAATATACCTCCATTAAGGGAGTATATTGGTAAGCGAACTAGGTATCATGTTCAAGGATCTCTTACGCTTCGCACGAGATCTCTTTCTAGATGATAAATCCTGAGCAAGACACTTAGAGGAGGCACTTTGACCTTCTCTTAAGTATACCATCACTACCTTTACTCTACTAACAGAAATAGAGGTTCAGAAGAAGCATGAGGTAGTGTAAATGATTCACTCACTAGGACGTGTGTCGTGGGAGTGGATCCAGCTGAGTTCGTTGAAGGGGAAGGCTGTCAGCAGCAGGTCTCCAGTGTTAGGGCCTTCCAGGTTTCGGCCAGTGGGAAGTAAGCCTCAGTAGTTCCAGTTCTGATCTCTTGGTCCTAGACCTTTCCCCATTTTACCATGATCACGATGCTTTATCTATAGAGGTCATGGAAATATTTGGAACCAGTGCCCAGTTCGATCGCATTACAGTGGGGGTGGGTAGGTTCAACACCCACCTCAGTAGCAGCAGTTGCTTGTATTGCCTTTCCAGCAAAAGGGGAAATGAGATCCTACTCCATTGAGGCTAGACAGTGCTGGGAGAGTCCGACCTTAGGGTGATTCTTAGGGAAATTAAATAGGGAATGGTTGGGGAGGCGTTGAACAGTACATGGGTAAATTAGCTGGGTGTGGGTTGTTACACACCATTGAGGCAGCAGTTCCTGAGGGACTAGAGGTTGTTCGAGGTATGATGTTTCTATTTAGTAATCTTGCATGTTATTTGTTTTAAATATAAGATTCAAACTCATGTTCTACACCCATTATAGACTATTCTTTGAGAATAGAATTGGAGATCCTTTCTTTGACCCTGGTGTTGAGTACATCAGTTGGAGGTCAGACCAATCTGTTTGATGTGTGTTGGGGATGTAGACTAATGAAGGGACCAAATAAGAACTGTGGGGATGTTATATTACTATAGATGTAGTTGTACAATTTCATCCTAGGAATAGACTGGTTGTTTTCTATGTACTATATTATAAACTACATATAGATAATATTTGTGTTCTCAGATATGGATGGCCAGTGCATAACTTTCGTTGGTGAGCAGAGTTCTCAGGTGGACAGTTGGTGCATGGATCCTCTTATCTCCTTATTAACCGAGCTATAAGTGGGGTCAAAAGACACAAAGATGGTGGAAGTTAATAGGGTTGTTAGTGCGTTCTTTAATGTATTCCGAGAGGAGCTTGTGTCTTTACCCCCTCTACGTGACTTTTAGTTTAGAATTGACTTGCAACCTAGAGCCTGCTTGATTTCGATGGTTCCCAATCTGATGGTGCCCTTTGAGTTGAGGGAGTTGTGGATTCAGGTTGACGACCTGATGAAGAGGGGGTTTATCTAGCCGAGTTTGTCACCATGGGGTGATCCCGTATTGTTCACGAAGAAGGAATATGGTGGTCTAATACAATTCATAGACTACCGAAGACTAAATAAAGTAACGGTCAAGAACCGTTACCCCCTTCTATGGATTTAGGATCTTTTCGACCAGTTAAAGGGAGCATGTTGGTTCTTTATGATTGACCTACAGTCTGGATATCACCAATTGAGGGTGAAATAGGGTGACATCCAGAATATTTCTTTTAGATTTAGGTATGGGAACTTTGAGTTTGTGGTCAATCCCTTCGGTGTTATAAATGTGCCAGACGTGTTCATGTGGCTCATGAACGTTGTTTTCCATGATTTCCTAGACCGGTTCATCATCGTGTTCATCGATGACATCCTGATCTACTCAAGGTCACAATAGACTTATGCCAAACATCTAAGGACCGTCTTAGAGGACTTTTAACACCACCAACTCTATAGAATGTGGTCCATGTGAAATATCTAGAAATGAGAAGTGCATTTCCTTGGACATGTAGTGTATCAGCAGGGGATAACAGTGGACCCGTCAAAGGTTGAAGAAGTTATTTCTTGGGAAGCACACAAGAATGGTGTAGAGGTTTGTAGCTTCCTAGGACTACTGGAATATTACATGAGATACAGACACGACTTATCTTGAGTTGTATCATCGTTGACATCTTTGATAAGAAAATACATGGCCTTCGTGAAAAGTGAGCAGTGTTATGAATCTTTCATCTACCTGAAGGGGAAGCTGGTCAGTTCCCTAGTGCTCAGGTTTCCAGAGGAATGGGTGATGTTCAAGGTGTTATAAAATTCTTATGTTATTGGTTTAGGGTGTGTTCTGATGTGGTAATGAGGATTAATCTCTTATAGATCTAGGATGTTATGTCCTCACGAATGTAAATATGCCACCCTTGATCTGGAGCATGCAGTAGTTGTGTTTTTGCTAATGTTGTGGTATCATTAACTCGTCGGGGAGAACATTGTGGTATTCATGGATCACAAAATCTTGAGGTATATCTTTTCCCAATGAGACCTAAACATTTAGCAGTGAAGGTGGATAGAGTTTCTCCAGGACTAAGACTCCAAGATCTCTTACACATCAGGAAAGTGAAATGTAGTGGCTGATTCCTTAAGAAAGAATTCATGAAATGAGGTAGTTTGGGAATCCACAAATGCTTGGAAGGAAATGGAGGAGTTGGCCACTTTACATCTAGATGTGAGAGTGGATTGTGGCAGGGGATGTTTATTTCAGATTACAATGTAGTATTCCTTTATGTGGTAGGTGGAGGAGTCTCAGTGGGGAGACTTAGAAACTAAACTGATGTGTGATTTTTCTACTTAGGGTGATGCTCCATAGGTATGGTCGTAGGATAGTCATAATCGAATGTTGTTCCATGGGAAGATATTTTTCCTAATGAAAATGCATGATGGATTTCTCTGTGAGTTCCATACTTCACCCCTAGAGGTGCATCCAAGAGTTTTTAAGATGTACCAAGGCTTGAGGGAACAATTTTGGTTGTCTGGGATGAAGCCGGATGTGGCAGAGTTTGTGGCAAGGTGCCTAGTGTGTCACTAGGTAAATGCCAAGCACTGTGTTATCGATGATCTGTTGCATCCCTTAGATGTTACTGAGTAAAAGTGGGATGAAATATCAATATATTTCATCACAATATTACCCAGGACTCATGGAGGATGCAATTATCTTTGTGTAGTAGTGGACTGGTTGAATAACTCAGCTCACTTCCTAGAAATCAAGGAGTTGAGCGCAATAGATTCCTTGACAAGGTGGTTTGTGGAAGAGGTGGTGCGAGTGTAAGGAGTTACAAGATATATTGTCCCAAATAAAGATACATGTTTTTCATCATGATTCTGTAAGAGATTTCAGCATGCTTTTGGCACCCAGATACACCTCATCACTGCATTCAACCCTTAGATGGATGGGCAGAGAGAGAAGACATTCTAGATGTTGGAGGATATGTTGCGGGTATGTGTCTTGTACTTCTAAGGATCATGGGTATAAGACTTTACCCTAGTAGAGTTTGCTTAAAATAATATCTATCACTCTACCATTGGCATGACACCATTCCAAGATATGTATGAAAGGCCGTGTCATTCACCAGTATGTTGGACAGAGGATGGCGAAGCAGTCGTTCTTTGACCAAAGGTAGTGCAGAGCACAACACAAAATGTTCATTTTGTGAATGAGGGGATAAATGAAGCACATGACCAACAGAAGTCATATGAAAATCATAGGAGGAGGACCTTGGAGTTCTAGGTTGGGGACCACGTGTTCCTAAAGGTTTTCCCTCAATGTGGGCAGTAGAGGTTTGGTAAGAGAAGAAAGATTTCTTCTAGGTTCATTGGACCATTCGAGGTGTTGGGACGAGTTATCGAGGTTGTATATTAGCTAGCATTTCCACAATGGTTAGAAGGGATCCATGATATCATCCATATGTTTCAGCTCCATTGGTATCTACATGTTGAATCCCACACCATTCATTGGAGAGAGTTGGATATCGAGGATGAAACAACATTCCTGAAATGACCAACAAGAATAGAGGATTGTGAGGAGAAGGTGCTTCATGGATGGGCCATTCCTTTTGGTAATGTGTTATTGATGAAGGTTATCCTCAGGGGGAGTACTTGGTAGTAGGAGACATAGATGCGTTTCTAGTACCCAGAGTTGTTCTGAGTTTTTCCCTTATTTTTTTTCTTTACACTTTGCCTATGATGTAATGCTTGACCTTATTTGCTATAATGTGATCTATTTCCTCGTTCTATGAATGTGTGTAAAAATTCATAATGTATGGGGAGATGTGTAACTAATTCATAATCAATACTCATTAATGCAAATGCGATTAAACCAGTGCTATCGAAAAAGTTCCACCCAATGTAGATAGTATCTTAACACGGAGGAAGGATCTCCTGAATCCATGTGTCCAGATAGTCTGACCTTAGTGTTTTCATGGTTGTTTTGGGGTAGTGGGGGATTCTTGTTTGCATAGTTTCTCAGGATATATATGTCATTGTGGTTTCCCTGAGATGTTGAGGTGTTCACTCCAGATTTAGAATAAAACAAGGTGGACTGCACTTGAGAGGTATCTTAAGGGGTGGTTGGTTGGACCCCCTTTCATCTAGGTCAGTTTTGAATTCTTGAGGAGGAGAATAGTTCAAGAGGTATTTGATGTAATGAACTAGATTTCCATGGGCCTTTCCTTTGTGAAAACCAGTGTTTAGGGTGTTTTGGGAGGAAAATGTGGCACATTTCAATTTTTTTCTAAATTTACAATTTTTCCATCAGTTACATAGGGCACCAACATCATCATGTCAGTGTGTCAGTATGTCAGTGCATCAGTTAGTCAAAATCATCAATATCGATGAGTCAGCATCGTCAGTGTCAGTGAGTAAAGGACATCGATGTCGGTGAGTTGAGGGTGTCAATATCAGTGAGTTTAGTGTGTCAGTGTCGGTGAGTTAGGGAATTAGTAAGTCCATGCGTCGGTAGATCATTATATCAATAGTTGAGTATCAGTAGCTCTACATCGGTGGCTCAACATCGGTAGGTTGCGTCATTAGCTCACTCGTCGGTGGCTCTACATTTGTGACTCGCCCATCGGCGACTCATTTACAATTTTCTGAGTTTTTATTTTTTTAGTATCACCCCTCTTACATATTATTTTATGTAAACCAAGTTTAAAGCCTTGTTTGAGCGTTTTTAAGGGTGTTTTAATAGATATTGAGTATATTATTAATATCATAAAATCTTGGGGGGTTTTAGATACTCAAACCACATGATTAGGACCACGATCCCACATTAATGAATTTTGGAAACCACATTTCATTTAATATAGGATCTTTCTCTTAAAATTCATAATATTCCCTTCCTTGTGTGTTTTCCATTTTACCCATGGTGCATTAGATCCTTCCTCTCTAGAAGAGTCATGTTTATATGCTAGAGGCCCCTCTACTCAGTTTTTATGGAGTTCTTCCTTGCTGCTCGTGTGATCCCTTATTCTTGGTGAAAGGAATAAGTTTCATCCTTTTATCATCTAATAGGGGTTTCTTATACCACTATTAGCTTATGAATCATGATGGGTGGATGTACTAATGATTATTTGTGAAGAACAGATGAGTACTTTTCTTAAGACAAGAAATAAAATAGAAGGTAATGTGATCAAAATACAACAGGGTAATGAAGTGAGTGGATAGGAGTGGTTTGATGTTTTTTTGTATATTTAATTTTTTTTATCCTTGTTTCCTTATGGATTTTTGTGGTTGTATTATTTCTAAAAATCATCTTTGTTGGTGGTCTTTTTCTATGGATGGGTGACTCTTTATAACTATTGTTGTTTCCTTATGAACCATCAGTGTAAATTTTAATTCGGCTAATCATGTATACCCGGTTAAATGAAATGAATGTACCAGGATGCAAGAGCTTATGGAATCACACCTATTTATGAAGTGAACTTAAATAAAACTATTTACTAAATTTTTAATATGTCCTTCTTGATAGGTGTGGCTAGGTTTTGTGATTATTTAGGTTTTGTTACCATGTGTGAGTTGTGTGTTGTGACTATTGGCGGCACAGTAATGGGTGCATGAGTGGATGGAGGATTTGGTTCTATGACAAGGGGAGGGACATGTGTACAGTGGTGTTATGGGTTGATGGTATTTTCTGTATTTTTGGTGCATTGGGTGGTATGTGTGGTATGTTGGAGTCTTAGGTTGAGAGAATGAAACATTGTGGAATGAATGGACTTGTAGAAAGTGGAACTACCTTTATTGTGTTGTGGCCATAGAATGACATTGTGCAGTGAGACTGTGGGGTGGTTATGAAATTCTATGTTGTGGGACTTCATCAGTGGAATATTAGTATTGGGAGGTATAACTTTGAAGAATGATAGTTGGAAGTGGTTGAATCGGGGTGTGCAATTGGACTACAAAATTGGGTTTTTCTCTTTGGATATGGTTGTGGTTGGTAGTTTCGTGGTAGTTCTAGAATAAATTAATGTGAATCCCTTAATTAATAAATGGAATGTTTTTAAATGAAAAATGTGTTGGGTTATTCTTTGGTAGCTTCTTTTTTTTGGTCATGCATATAGGGGTAGCAAAAATATGGTTATGAATGAGTTGGTAGTTTGTTTTGGGATCTGTAGGTTGGGTATGAGTGTTTTATTACCTATATATATATATATATAAATTTTAGTTCCTTGTAAATTCTATACACACCCTACCCCTAGTTAGAACCATGTGCTGAACCCCCCATTCATTGGGGAGGGTTTCTTTCCCAACATCCTTGTGGGAAGATGGATGGTTGGTTACTGAATTTATTCCTCACCCTCTTCCGATTATTACTGCTCGAGCGTATCCAAGAAGGTTGTAATGGATTGAGGCTTACCATAGTATCAGATCCTTTGGGGAAGGTTTGTTGTGGATGAGAGGCCTAGGTGTTTGAAGGACAAGATTGTTTTTGCAAGTGTCTTCAGGATGAGGCCCAAGTGTTTTCACGCGAGAGGCATGGTTGTTGTGGCTTAGGTGTCTGCAGGTGGGATTGTGTGTGATTTGAGGCCTAGGTGTGTGCGGGTAGGTTGTGGTAGTGAAACTGTGTATGGGAATAGTGGTAAAATCAAGATGTTTGTCATTAGGGATGATCATTTAACCAGTGGAAAAGTTGTGTGGGGTACCCAAATGTCAATGTTATTATACTGTTACTTTACATGACTTGAGAGATTTGGTAAGCATGCCTTAGTGAGGCTGGTCAGGTTAGTATTTCAATTTTAGGTGCTTTAGGGTTATAGTGTTTTCTCAGAGGTACATTAGTTTGTTCCCCCACCCGTGCACAAATATATTTAGTTTCCCTACTGATTATACTCATATGATCACATTAAATATATAAAACCATTTTCAGGTTTCTAGTAGAACTTCGAGGACTGTTATAGACTTTAATAGCTCAGGCATCGGGATTAGTTGTCATTTATGCTTAGTCTCTTTTTCTTTGGTACTTTACCATGGAGTTTTTTTATACCTTGTATCAACTTTACTTTTGAACATGCATGTAGGAATGGATTTTGGATTTAATTTTACTTTCAGTATTTGGAGTTTATTGGGATTTACCATCTTATCTTTTGATATTTTTCAATAAAAGGGTAATTCCTTCCATATTATGTGAGATTTCATACCCTTGGTGATAGTCATCGCTCGAGGTCCTATTGAAGGCGTGACTCGGGGGTTCGTTTTCTCTCCTTAATGTTGAGGAAGGAAGGGCATTGAACTTTAATATCCATTCCCTCATCTTGAAGAAGTCGGGTCATGACATTTACCTTCTAAATACTTTAAAATGAAATTCTTCTTTTGATAAAAATGAGTATCGTTCACTGTTTCTTTAAAAATCAACATTTTCAAAATAATCACAAATAATAATCCTAAAATAAATTTTTGTATGATGAATTTGAAAATGAATTTAGTTTTGTCAAGTGAATTTGCTAAATTTTCTAAAAATTAACAAAAATAAAGAACCACCACTTTTTAAGAATAAAATGACATCACTAAAAATTTTAGTTCTTATTTTGAAAGATTTAATTAATAATTTATAAATGAGTTATAAAATTATAAATTTTATAAATCAGTTATTCCTATTCATACCTACCAATTTAATATATAGATATAACAGTCACACTTATATTATAATTTTTCATTGTTCGTTTAAGATCAGTGTTGCATACCTGGTACAATATTGTCTTTCTTTTTAAAATATTTGGATATTAAATCTTATAGTGAAATAAAACCATCTATCATACATCCCAAAACCATAATTACTAAGGAAATATTCAAATTTATTTTAAAATGAACTTGTTGTATCCTGTGAAATCACTTATACTACCAAACCATGGATTTCCCAGGGTGTATGTTTGATATCTCCACCAAGTCTATCCCAAGTGTTACTTTTGGTGATTAAACTTGTAAATATATAAATCTTGAACAATAAAATAGTTCTCACATGAAATATAACAATCCCAACTAGTGTATTAATCTTCCATTTAATTTTCACTTATCTACACAAGCCTTCCCCTAATGCTCTAGTTTGAGGTGAATAATGAAATTAATATATCAACATATTAACACTGAATTTTATTACTAAAATCACACCTCACCTAAAAACACAGTATCATCCATTTTAATCAACATAATGATTCCAATATTCATTCATTTCACAAATTACACTAGTGTACATTATAACATAAAAAATTATCAATTTGTATATCTTATTGGGTGGAAAATACAGAATGAAAATTTTCATTACATTTCATAAACATTCCATTAGTTATTTTAAAAAATAAAAAATAACATACCTTTTATATATTTTCAAATAAACCATGTCAAATAAAAATCACTTTTTAAAATAAGAGGATAAAAATAATGGCTTTTATTCATAACTAATGTAAAATATTTCATCAAAAACATTGAATCATACTAAATAATCTTACCCTTCAAAAATATTTCTAAAACAATATATCTATTATTTTTAAATAATATATAATCCTTACATCAAAATAATTTTTTTATTTCATAATAAAACAATCCTAGTAATTTTATCAAACACATAGAGTATAAAATAATACTTGATCATATTTTCACACATTAAACATGGAAGAAATCCTTTATACCAAATATGTTTTTGATAAAAATAAAGAAAACTCGTCATAATGTTTTTTACAAATATCATATAAGTATTATATCAAAGAAAACCCAACTTGAAATATTAATTAATACATAATTTCAGAATAATAATAAGTTTTATAGAGGAAACTATAGTAAATTTAGGAATCCGCGTTCAAGAAGAATTATTCCACTCAAATAGAGGGATATAGAAACTTAAAAGACAAAAATATCTTCTAAAATAAGAAATACCTATAAAAAATCATAGTGGATGAATCTTCATGCCACTGTGACAATATTAGGGTAATTAAGGTTGAAGGAGAAAAAAGATGGAAATTTTCAATGAATAACCATGATGAATTCACTCAATATAATAATGAATCTAAAGGTTTGAATAAAAAGAAATATTGAGGGATTTGTTTTTAAGGGTGGAGTTACCTAGGTGAGGAGAATAATAGTGATTCCCATATTTATAAATAATTTAATAAATAAAATTAATTATAATTTTACATGATATCATTGTATTGTCACATGATTATTGTAATCATGTACTAAACATGCATAGGAAACTAGATCTAAAACATTGACTTGCTTGGTTTTGGTACAAGGTTCACATAACCATGTAAAAACCATACACATGCTTCTAAAAGTGAATTTGGAACCTGTAGTGTTCACATATATAGTTTAGTAAACTATGATCTAACAATAAAAATCTATAATTTTCTTTAAAAACTGAAAATTAACACTCCAAACCTCTTAAAAAACCAGGAAATAAGTAAATAATAAAATAAATAGTAAATAGTGATATAGTGGTATTCATAATTTTTAACACTATGAAGCTAACTTCCTTAAGAAGGTTTTCATTAATTTTGTGACATGAAATAAAAAACTATTGATTAATATTTTTTACAATAGTATTGAAGTCGTAACCATTAAATAAATAAAGATTGATGTTTTTCATAGATCTATATTTGATCTCAAAAAATTTATACTAAGGAATAAATTAAAGGAACTTCATGTTTTTCTATGTGAGGGGTGGGTATAGGAAGAAAACATTCACATGATTTACTTTATACAACTTTTAATTATTAACAAGAAAATTAGGAAGTAAAACAAGGTTTGAACGTGAATAACATTACCTTGAAAAGAGGAAAATTCTCCCCACTATGTATAATTCCTCTATTATCATACAAAATTCAAATTCTTCATATGGATGTTCAATTTTATAATGATATTTTTACTTAAATGAAAATACTATATAAGACTTTCCATTAATATTTTTACTAACTTTTTTAAAAATGACTTGATACCAACAAAACATGACTTTTAATAAAATTATCAGAAATGAAAGGCTTATGAATCCACAAGGGGAAAACATCTAAAAATATATATGATACCTTCAAAGGGAATTAAAAATATATAAAACATATTAGGATACCACCACTAATAATATATATTGATTATCATAATAACTTTTATCCATAAGAAGAAATCGTAAATTGTGTTTAATGATAAACACAACTTTGAAACATTGATATTTCTGAAAATAACATGGGACTAACTTGGGTAGATATAATGAAACCTCATAATAACATATGGTTCACTCCATTACTACCAAACATTATACTAAAATAAAAAAAAATTCGCATTCACCATATTTATGGTTTTAGGGTAGTACCATTAATAAAATAACACCTTGAAATTTTCCTATAACTAGTGCTTCTATGGATTATCCCATAGAATGGTCATATAAGATTTATAACTATAACCTTCAATACTTAATGAAGAAAATATTATCTTTAAGGTCTCACGAATATCTATAAGACTAAAGGTTATCCCAAACCACTTTAGCCACTCCTTTTCTTCCCAGTAAGGTTGTTACCCTAAAGAAATAGAAGGATCATTGTCCCAAATTTTTTTTGAGTCCAGTTTGTTTCTTAACCTAGATCCTAACCCATAACACATTTTTAAAACATTAACATCACGAACAACATGGATCAGCTAGAATATTATCTTATGTAAAATAATTTTTATCCTCCTCTAGATAAATCATTTGGACTATCTTGGGTGGTATGAATCTATAATAAAAAGAGATATAATACTAAATCAAACATATTCCAAGACTCAAAATATATAAAATATAATCTAAATAAATTCATCATATTTAATATATCCTATAATTATATCTATGTTATAATACTAATAACATCACATAACTACTCATAAAATACATAAAGTTAGAAGGTATCCATCTGAGTAAGATTTATATTAAATATATGAAAACCACTATGGAAAATATTATGAAATAATTTTTATAAAACTATAGGTACTTTAAAAATACTCTATAATAATATCATTTATACTATCATAATAATATTTTGTAACCCAGTATCAAAAAATGGTATATGAGATTACCCACCAAAATATAAATCACATGTGATATAAAAATACCCTTATGTTTACATCAAAAATAATTTGATACAAATTCTAAAAAAAAGTTTTTTAAAAAAAATATAATGTATAATTTTAAAATACTTTATTAACACTATAAAATAAGAAAATTAATTTTTTTAAACCAATTAGTACCAAAAACCATACTATTTATTTTCATGACCCCATAATAAAACATGAGTACACTAGAGAAAATAATTTATTTGAATAAAATTTAATTCTTGAAAAACAATACCCAAGTTCCATTTCATTAAATATGAAACTTGACCTCACTAAATAACATCAAAATCCCATAAAATGGATTTCAATTTTATCACAAGCAAATATCAATCAATAATAAAATGAATTTGAAATTATAAGGAATGAAAATTTCACGAATCAAAAACTGTTACACATTATCACAGTTTATTTTTATGGTTTGACTAACCACACACCAACTATTCATAAACAATTGGGATCATGGGAATATCAAGTTTAGTTTGGACACATGGTTTTCCAAACCATGAACCAACCATGCATGGTTCACTAGACATTCCTGAATGAGTTACATGAGTCTTTCATAGCTTGTAGCCCATGCACATTAGTTATAATCTAATGAAATTCCCTTAATCTTTCTATTTTCACCTTAAAATATCTTGGAAATGCATATTAAATCATCATCAACACTAAAAATACATATTCATTACACCCTAAGGAAACTCATGGCTTTTCATGGAAAATATTTTCCATACATTTACTAGTAACATACCTCTTGAGTTTCAATGATCTCATCTTCTATTTACCATGTGTTAGGTAAATTCACTTTATCTACCACTTCCTCTATAATGAAACAAAAACAATAACCATAAAATTGATCAAAAGAGCTGGATTTACCTATATAAGATGATACAAATTCTATAAACACATGAATTGTGTATATAGGGCTTGAGAAAAAAAATTCCATGTTGGATTCCAATACATTCTCTATATAAATATTTTTAAAAATAAGTCCTGAATGTTTTGTCGGGATTCGAGGTATGGAATGGGTTTTACTCAATGGTTTGGTTGAGGGGGTTTTAAGTCCCCACTAAATCACACACATCGACTTTTCCATCTATTTCATCTTCTCTAAAAACTCCCAATGGTTCCCTCATCCGTAGTTGGGTACATGCCAGATTTATAAAGGCTAATAATCATCTGGGTTTTTAGACACAACATTTCTTGGGGATTCTAATTGGTCGAGAGTATAGGAGGTCAATCTCATCACACTCTTTTAGGTTGAATTATTACCTACTCTAGGACTCTCTTATAGTTTTAAGATATGTTTGTGAATCTATTCTTAATCCTGATACGACACCGGTTACCATAAAAAAATGATTACATGTTAATTCTCTTTCATGTTAAGAAGACTAGGGTCTCATTAATGAATCCATCTATTTGTATTCATGGTTCTCCTAAAATTTTTAGTAATAGATGGTTGCTTATATACTGAAGTCATATAACCAAGTGCTATATAATGTGCTTCTATGTAATGTTCTAAGAAGGGGATTAAAACATTATGGGGAGTCCTACGTATCCTAGTTATTATAATAATCAAAACCCATGTAGTTTGTTTGACTCGTGATGTTTAACATCATGAAGAAAAGACTTATATGTGTTCTCTAGGACACCAAGTTTTAAATCTCGAACCCTAAAGTGGTGTCTTCCGTATAATGAGTATAGAAATAATCATAGTTTTCATAGTTTATTCATTCAAGGTTTATTTATTGAGGTTACCCCTGTCATTATAGAGACTCATGGTGTAGATGATATGATTAATATGACTCCCTAAGCTCACATTATCTAAGATCAGTGTGAGAAAGAAGGCATGCTAATTAATCATTTCATTACATATGATGTTGGACTTATGTGCTAGGACTGGCCTGGAATGATTTATCATGGAACTCTAACATAGAAAGATGTCATACAAATCTAAGTTATGGAAGGAATTAGAATCATCATAGTTTAGTTAGTTTCTCAGTCTGCTGGTGGATGAGATATTGTGATCATCTCCTATGACTAATTGGGCCCCAATGGCTAAGATTCCAGGTTCATAAAAGGACTTAGACTAATAGGGGTGTTTATTTTAGCTCAGACCTTAAGAAGGCATTCTATGTATCCTGATTATGGAAGGAATCAAATAAATCATAATTAATTTTATATAGGGGATTACAAACTGAGGCCTCCCTATACCATTGTTGTGGTTTATAGTGTATATGTTCTTATCATTTCAATTCCCTAATCCCGAGTGATCCATTCTTGCTGGTAGAAACAATGGATACCAAGTAATCAATTTCATTTCTTTGAATTAGGTAATTATTTTTCGGGATTTACCTGGATGATCAATATGTAGCTCCAACCTTGGGGAGAGGTGACCTATGTATCTTGAATATGGTAGGAATTTGAGTTATCTCAGTTTCTATTTTACTGGGGCTTGCACATTGTGGCTGCTCTATTGATCGGGGCTTATAAATCGAGGATGGAAAATGTTATCAAGTTCTATGATTACATATTTATATGCTCTTATTTTCTGGAGTGTGTTGCATTACCCACTTGGCATGTCTTAAAATCCATTGCATGACCCGGTTGACATGTTCAACGGGTGTCTCATGACCCAATTGACTTGTCCTGGAAGCCATCATGTTACCTAGAAGACTTATTCATGGGGTGTGACATGATCCAGATAACTTTACCTAGTGTCATTCACAATATTTTGATTCAAACATATAAAGGGTGTCATAAGAATCAGTAAAACATAGATCGAACAATCTAGAATATGTTGGATAACATCATTGGAAGGCACCACGAGTCATGATTGTCATGTATGGAGGGCGTACTAGGTCTCTGCTAATCTTCATAGATAGTGTCTCAAGACCTGGAAAACATATCTGGAGGGCATATTAGGTCTCGATTGACATTCCCAGAGGGTGTCACAGGACTTTCCTGACATTTTTGGATGTAACAATGAGATTTTAATGATATGAGAGAACAACGTAATATGAATCCGGTGATGGAGCTGAAGGATGCCACAAGGATCGAATGATAGACCTAGAGGTTATCGTGATATCAAAGTGGTGAGCCTAGGGGGATCATATGGCTTTATCTAACATGTCTGGAGGACTTTCTGTGTCCAAAATAGAAATTTAAAGGAGTGTCGTGAGAGCTTGGTGACATGTATTGGTGTTGTTTCATGTCCTTGGATGACTCACCTGAAGCACATGAGGTTCAATGAGATTTATTTTCTCTTAGGTCTTAGAATTTTAATA
This sequence comes from Viscum album, assembly GCA_963277665.1. Classification (NCBI taxonomy): domain Eukaryota; kingdom Viridiplantae; phylum Streptophyta; class Magnoliopsida; order Santalales; family Viscaceae; genus Viscum; species Viscum album. Next base: position 1,793,724,638 of record OY728146.1, read on the forward strand.
TTGGTTCATATCCTTATATTGAAAAGTCCTTAGTTTTATTCAGTATTAGTTTCTTTGAGTCACATGTGATTTGGATCACAGGCGGTATGTTCTTTGTACTCCTTGCCTAAAGTCCTTCACTTAAACTATGAATGATCACAAGAAGTGCCTTATGTATTGTGTATGAATCCTCCAGCTATTTGATGGTATATAATGTAACAAAATACTTTCTAGTCATAAGATTAGATACTCTGAGAAGTCCATGAAGGTTGAGATTTGAATCATCCAGTGTCCAACTGTCCTAAGTCCAACCCTTTCTACATGTTGGGTGGGAAATGTATAAGCATCACCACCCTAGTTATTAGGTGATTTGTGTAACGAATATGGCATGAGTCCAAGATGGTGTCAGTGAAGGGGTATTGTGCCACACACCTTAGTGATTCTATTCCATGGACCACTTCGAGGGGTCTCCTGATTCTTAGACATTATGAGTCCCTCTCATCAACACCTCCATTATTGAATTATATCAAATAAATGGGGACTTGTTTGATCACACAAAAATGTATGAGGACTTACTTATTATCATGTTGACATGTATAAGTATCTTCATGAGATCTAAGTTCTAATTAAAAGGCATCTGTGTGAAGCGAGATGATTTATCTAGGAATTTATGTTAGATAAGGATGGTTTCTTTGGGGGTCTCACTGGACTGCACTATGGAATTCCTAAGTGCGTCGCAAGTGTTTTATGACCACGAGTGCCTTCCGCCTCCTCCCAATTTTATTTCCTTTATTTTATGTGACAATGTTTATAAGTCATGCAATATTTTATTAGTAATTTCAAGGATAATTAATAAATTTTTGGTGATGTGTCGCATGACTGATATGGGTCATATTAATGGGTGCAAGCCTTTTGTATACAAATCCCTTCATTTATCCTTATGAAGCTAAAGGGGAAATCATGGTTTCCTAGATATACATGATCCTTTCCATGATATGAGGTTGACAAGCCAATGGGAGATCACAAGATTAAGTAGGCATTCTTCCAGGGACTCACGTTGCCTTACAGATTTCTAGGGGTGTGCCATATGTCCTTCAAATACCACGAGTAGCTCCTACCTTTTCCATTTTTATCTAATTTGTTTTATTTTACATAGTAATGATGTTTTCACGATTTTTATCAAAATTTATTAAGGAAAAACATTATTCCATTTGGTTTTGAGACATGTGATATCTATGGATTCAAGATCCCCCCATAATTTAGGCACCCTTCCTATCATTTTTATAGAATTTTAGGATAGGTTGTTAGAGATTTTCCAATGATGAACTACATGTCTTTGAGGAGATCGTTTAGATGCCACTTGTGTAGTTACTGGTTGCCCAGAGCACCTTCTCAAAAGCTGAGAGGATTTTTAAAATATATTTCCATGAGGTTCACCATAGGTTATGAACTATGTGTGTAATATTTTCATGTCCTTGTGATGGTCACATGATCGCGAGTCTCTTAAAGGTTCACGTGATCTATGGGTCTCATCCATACTCTTCATCCTTTTATTTTTTGGAAAAAATAGTACTCATATTTCAGTATTTATTCCCTTTTTTATTTTTCCAATTCTCATTTGGAAGGCATCAAAAAATGCCCCCATTAGGAGCAATGCCCAATGGGACAAGGACTAGATTGTGAGGAAAGTAAATTCCTACCAGAGTCTTTGATGGTGTCACGAATCAACGCTTTGGGTGACGTTTGGTCTACTAGGTAGTCCTTGGTATTCCCTAAAATTTTATATATATAGAATGGGGTAGAGAAAAATTCATTCCACTTCCCACCACTTCTCCAATGTTATGTCACCTTTGTTCCTGTCACATGCCACCATTGCAAGATCGGTCCACGGGTCCTAATCGTAAGACTCTATTCTTGAGCCTTCATTGCGAGATCCATCCTGCAAGACCACTTTCACTCAGGAAATATTCCAGTATGAATACAAATCCTACTTTTCTAATTCTTTTTGTACTTTAACCATGAGTTACTATGATGGTATTGAGGGATTCATGGGGTTTTATGGATCAATCATTTGTTTTGACCATTTCGTGTGACCATGTGTAGGTTATGTGATTGCGAGTCTTAAAATGGTTCATGTGATTACGTGATTCCTTGCGAGGGTTATGCGATCCATGAGACCTTAAAATTTCATGCAATCCACAAATACTTATTGATTGTAAAATTCCTTGTTGATTCATGCGATACACATGACACCTCTAGAAGTTTCATGGCTCTATTATAGACAAGATTCTATATTTTCTTTGTCTCACATATTCCACTTGCTTATTTTCATATGGATTCCAGTTCACATCATGGTTCCTTAGTTACGGCCAATCAAAGGGACATGATTTCTAGGAGTCAAAATGTTGATCCTCGATATTATGTACATACTGATAATGAAACACTATAGATATTCCTTTCATCTGATGTTCTTAATTATCCCTTATCTCGTTGAATTCCTCTATATGGGATTGGTTTAATAGACGATGCAACCATTATTACTCCATATTTTATTCTACAATTTCACTGGGTGTCTAGTTATGTTGAATCCTTTCAAAAAACAATTTTTGACGATGATCGGCTTGTTACACCTCAATCCTATGACTTGTATTATCTGTTGGACAACTCCCCTCTAGGTCCAAATGACTATTACTTCTCCCAATAACCTATTGACCAGATCTATTAAAGTATACTTGCCTCTTCTTTGAATAATATAGGTAGTAGATAGAACTTGAAATGGGATCTATGTCCTAATGAAAATTTATCTAATGAGTGGGTGTGGCCTTTTTGGGTCCAACAAAGTTGTTTGGAGTTCACTAATGACTTATTTAGGGTCCAAATTTATATAAACATTTAGATATTTGAATTTATCATTTACCACCATCTTGAACTACTTCGAGAGATGATCAGTAATTGGTGCCATGGTACTAACATATTTCATTTTTTCAATGGTGAAGTGGGCATCAGCTAATGAAAAATTTATTAATTGTGTAGGATACTTTATCTTGGAGAAATGTATAATGAATTCCACCGTACTGTGGATGTTTGGGATGATCCTCATAAGAACCTAGTTTTGCGTGGTAGATTATTATTATTTTAAGGGTGAAATAAAATAATGAACTAAAATTTTGCTCACTTATTTCTTTCAAGTATTGGATCAATATTTTCCGATCATGTAGAAAAGTGAGACCAACTGATATTCTCCATCGTAGGTTCCCCTTCCAGCAAGTTCGTGATAGTGAAAACTCATATTGGTCCATTTTGGAGGTAGGAGATTATATCTCATGGGGATATTTTTTGAACTTGGATTTGTTTCTCAGCATAATATTGGAATGTTTTATAGGCATGTTCTTGAATGGGGGGCTTTTTTCGGCTGGTGATACACATTTAAGAATTTGTGTTAGCACATTGGTGATGGCAGTGCGACTTGTAGAATAACAATATCTCAACATGGAGGAACCAGTCCTTGCATGAATTTACCAAATCCTAGGTCATATTCAATTATACACCACCCCTTATAGGATTATTAGTCCTCTATAGTTTTTTTGAATGGATATGGGATCATTTCCATTGTTATGAATTTTACAACGCTTCTAAGATATAAGATTCCATATCCCATCCTAGACTAATGAACATTTATGGGGTTTTGGATATTTCTCTAATCCCTTATAAGGTCTAAGATGTTGTAACACCCCAAGATTCAATGGTATGTTTCCCTTTGAATAATGAAAAATCTTGCCTTGTACGCAACTTTGAGTTCCAGCACACTACAACCAATCAAAATAGGCATTAGGAATACTAATACCCACTTTTTAAAATTTTATAAATTTTATTTTTCAAAATGGAATTCATTTTTATATTTGTAATATCAAAATTATTTTAGGGTGATTTTTTGGTATTTTTCTGAAAATATTCAATTTTGGATGAATAGTGAAAAACAGTACGTTATTATTTAAAACCGACTTTTTATTTAAATAAATATTTATTTTATTTAAACTTATTTTAGATCAAAATAGATACATAATACATATATATGTTCAATTTAATTAATTGGAATCATTTTATAATAATATTAGATGTATAAAAATTTTATTGAACTTTTAACGTCTTTTACCCACTTTCTAGGAACATTTGAAAATTTGTATAAAACAAAATTTTACTGTTTCTGTGAATTTAATTTCAAAAATCAGAGATACATGGTTGAAATCAGTAAGTAAAATTTTGTTCAATAGGATGAAAATAATTTTTGGTGAATAATAGCTTTTGAATTTTATTTACCACGGTTAAAAGTAAATACGGTAATTAAAGGTAAAAACGATATTATAATTACCCTAACACATGTCCTAATTATATTGTAAAATTTTATTTAGACAAAAAAATATTTATCAATAAAATAAGATCCTTTTTGTACACCTGTATTAGATTAGGACAATTATTCTCATTTTATTTAAAGAAGAGTTAAAAGTGTTAAATTCAAAATTTAATAACTAACCCATTTTTAATATAGGGTTATACATAAGATAAATTTGACTATAAATATTCATTATAAATATAAAATTATTTCCTACATCATGGTATTTTATTTATTATTTTTAGACATTAAATAATAAAATTTCTTTATGACACAATGATGATGCATTAATTACCTTATTAATGAAAGATTAAAATAATTGATATTAAAAGTATCAAAATAAATGAAAATTGAGACTTTTGATGCATTACAATAATTTTTTAGGTTAATATGACATGTTAGGATATATTTTTGTTGAATTAATAAAGATTTTTTGACTTTCAAAAAAACTAAATACTAAATAGTGTCAAAATTGACATAAATTAGTATTTGAAACAAATACTATATTATTAATAGATATAATATTCCTAAAAATATAAGGATTTCCCAAAAGACATATATGAGGTTATATATTTCATTAATTAACCACATGGGGTTCTCTTATAATTTTATAGTAAGTTTATTAACCATTTATTTTAATAATACATGAATACCTGGTAAAAGTTAAAATATTTAACTAAGAGTTAAATCTAAAAGATAAGGCTAATATAGTGACATAAACCTATCTAAAACCTATTGGTTGAGAGATTTTCGACCCATCCCCACCTTAACCTCGAAATAAATCCTTTTGGATCCATTATAAAATTAATATGATTGTATAATAAAATAATATTTCAAGCTTTTTCTAAAGTGACCCTCACCTCTCTTATAAAAGGGTACTTCCCCTTCTCTAAAAATCACACCTCCAAAGACATTTGGCTTAGCCAAAACCTGTTAAAATTTAAGGTCCAAGATCTGGGTTCCACTTAATGGATTCCCCGAACCCAGTTGGTCACATGACCTCAAGCGCATTTCCCCAAATGCTAGAGGCTGCTGACTAGCCGTGAGGTCCCAGGTCTGATAGTGGGGAAACTATGCCCTCATTTGTTAAAGTGTAGCGCAGCAGAATAGATAACAGACAATAGTGGAAGTAGTAAACAATATACAATTGAAATGGACAATATAAGTAAATGAGAACCAACAGTCATACATATAAAGATGCAGCATGTCACTATTCTATGAAAGCAGCCAGAACATGACACACTGCAATACAATACAATACAACTCAAAGTACGAGGTACAACCAAACAAAACAAAGTAGAGTAAACAGAACACAAAAACATCGCACGCCTAAGCTCGGTCCCATGCATTCCTACTCCTCTACTACAATCATGTACCTATATAGGGACCCTTTCCCTTATCCACATCAGTAATAATATAATATGTTTGGGCCGAATACATGACCCACATAGGGTGTAAGAAATAAATCTAAATAGGCACCCATCGAAGGGCTGTGCCCAACTGTCAGTGAAAATGTGAAATGGTATTGTACAGTAGTAAAATTCAATAAACTAAGAAGTACTCAAAACTAACTAACTCTACCAGTTATATTTCATTTTAATATTCATTTAACCATGCCAAGCCAATGTTTTAACTTGGCAGGTATAACATATGAAAATCACCACGGTGAACATTCATGTTAACACTATCCTCAGATATAAAAACCTTACCCTCATGTAATTAGAGTCACAAACTATAGGTAATTTCCCACATGAATAACAGATATTGCCCTCATTAATACGAATTGTCATACCCAGGCACAAAATCTACTGCCCACATGCATGAAAGGAGTTGCCCTCAGGCTACACAGAACACTGCCCTCAGGCAAAATAGAAAACTGCCCTCAGGCGCAAGTAACCGAGAAGATCCCAATAGATAAGAAAGAAATTATATAAAATTACTCTCAAGGAAATTTAAAGGATGATAAATTTTACGGTATACCCTCAGGTAACCTGGACAAACGGCTAAATAGAGGAACGCACCCCCGGGGTGGTCCTGGATCCAAGCAGCAATCCAAAACAGCAGTTTATAATTACATTCAATTACCTATAAAATTATAGGTATTTAAAACATCCAAGTATTCAGCCATGCAACACCCTAAACATGGGTTCGTAGCACAATGGTACACAAAAACACACAGCAGTTGGAATTTAAACACCGGACCACCTACCTCGATCGCCCCTGACTGGTATACATGAACAACACCTGCTGAAACAAATGATAAAGGAGCATATCTTAGATGAATATAAACCCATTAAAACTCAAATAACTTTCGCATGGGAATGAATTGGTATGAAATTCTCTAGGGGAAGGAAGAGCACACCTATGTCGTTCCAAGGAGATCGACGACATTTGAATCGGGTTCCTGGTGTGCAGTCGGGAGATCCTCTATGCTCCAGCCGTCTCTCCCACTCTCCTTCATCATTCTAAGATTCCTCTGTGAACAGAGGAGGCCACTGCACATTTTAAGCAAAAAAAAAATCTACTAAGCGTGTACTCTCAATTACACGGCGTGTACTTTTATCTTTTAACTGTTCCTCTGGCGGCTAATTTTCACCACTGAACTATTCATCCATCAACATGGGTACACGACATGTATTCTTGAATACACGGCATGTACCGTTGCTCAGCTGGCGGCTACTTCCACCGGGTTACTATTCACATGCCGACTGACTACACGGCATTTAAATACCCACTACACGGCATGTTGTCGGTTTTTACACCTTTCATCACCGACAGGGCAACACGCCCTGTGTACTCATCCCACACAGCCAAAGTAAACGGTGTGTGGAAAAGTACATGGCATGTACCCACAAAATTTGGGATTTCCCCCCATTTTCCTTATTTTCTCCAAAATACTTAAGGAAAAAGGAAAAGAAGAAACCCGTACCTCAAAACAAGAACTGGGTTTTTAAAAACTGCCCCCTTAGAGCAATGCACCCCCAAATTTCCCTCCCAAGGGTGGTGAAGATAAAGCTCAGAACAACTCTAGCCACTGAGCACGTACGTTGGTCTCCCACTCCCATGTTTCTTCCTGCAGTCGGCCATACTTCCATAGCACCCATATGAGAGGAACTGACCAGCCTTAGAGAACATTTTTTCCCCTATCAACAACACGAATCAGATTCTCCTCAATGGACGCATTGACCTAAAGCTCAACCTCTTCAGTTTAAAAAACGTGAGATGGTTCTGAGTGATAACGGTGCAACTGAGATACATGGAAGACGTCGTGCATGGCCCAGTACCTCTGTGGTAACTTCAACCGATAGGCAACCGACCTGACTCTCACCAGAATCTCCAACAGCCCCACATACCTCAGTGAAAGTTTACCCTGTCTCCTGATTCGCCTATGTCCCAAGCTTGGTGGAACCCACAAGAAACCCTGATCCCCGACCATGAACTCCAAGGGTCTTCTGTGGCAATCAACGTAAGATTTTATGATGAGACTGCGCAGTATCCATCCACTTATGTATCAACTAGACCTGCTCTGAAGTCTCTTGCATGAGACGTGGTCCCATTAAAGCTGCATCACCTGCCTCCAACTAGCACAAAGGTGATCGACATGGCCTACCATATAAATCCTTGTATGGTTCCATCTCAATAGTTACCTAAAAACTATTATTATAGGCAAACTAGACCAGGGGTATATGCTTCTCCCAAGAGCCCCCAAAGTCTAGGATGCATGCACGCAACATGTACTCAAGCACCTGTATCGTACGCTCTGACTGACCATCATTTTGAGGGTGGTAAGTTGTGCTAAGAAGCACATGTTTACCAAGTGCCCTCTAAAAATCTACTAAAAACGAGACATAAAAAATGTGTACCTATCTGAAATGATAGAACGAGGGACCCCATGAAGACATATGACCTCCCAGATATACAGATTACTGAGCTCGTCAACACTGAAGGTCTCCTTGATCAGAAAAAAGTGAGCTACCTTCGTAAGTCTGTCCACAACGACCCACACGGCATCATTGCATTGAGGTGACCTCGTCAACCCATTCACGAAATCCATCGTGATATCATCCCATTTCCATTATGGAATGGGTAACTTCTATAATAGTCCTGCTAGCCTCTGATGCTCTGTCATCACTTGCTAACAGGTGGAACATCTCGTAACAAAATCGACTACCTATCTCTTCACACCCGGCCACCAATACTAATGTCTCAAGTCATGATACATTTTGCTAACTCTGGGATGCACTGCCCAAGCTGAAGCATGAAACTCCCACATCATCTCCTCACGTATTTCCCACAGAACCAACACCTATCCATGGAAATGAAATACCTCATCATCACCTATCATCCATCCAGTAGGAGGGTCCTCACTTGCCACTGACTCCCACAGAACTAGGCCTTCTGAATCTGATAGTTGTCTCATCCTCACTCTATCCAGGAGGGTAGAAGTCACAACTAAGGAAGAAAGATAGGTTTTCCCTTGACTCTCATGCACCTCCAAGTGCATCTTAAATAACAAATCCATAAGATTCCACTCACCACTGGCCTCATGAACAACCTGTATCTGAGTCCTCCTGCTCCGTGCATCAACTACTACATTACCTTTAACAGGTGTATAGGCAAGATCAAAGTCGAATGAATGAAGGTATTCGACCCACCTTCGCTGTCTCAGGTTCAAGTCACGCTGAGTAAATATGTACTTGAGACTTTTGTGGTCGGTGATAACCACAAAATGCTCTCCCAAGAGATAATGTCTCCAACAACATAATGCATAAACAACTACAACCAACTCGAGATCATGCATCGGGTAATTCCTCTCATGTGTCCTCAACTGCCATGACCCGTACAGCTCCCAGCCCAATACTTGATGAATCATAGTAAACTTTATAACTCATCCCTTGCTCTGGAAGTATCAGGATTGGTACTGATGTCAACCTTCCCTTCAGCTCCTGAAAGACAATCTCACAAGCTTCTGACCAAGCGAACTTCACACCCTTCTTAGTCAAACCCATCAATGACGCGGCTAAGTGGGAGAAGTCTTGTATAAATCACCTGTAGTAACCATCTATCCCCAAGAAACTCCATATCCAAAAAACGTTCTTAGGATGCTCTCAGAAAAATACTGCTCTCACTTTCTCTAGGTCTACCACAACTCCTGCCTCTGAGATGATATGACCCAGGAAGTGTATCTAGTCCATCCAAAAGTGGCACTTTGAGAGCTTAGCATATAGATGATGCTCTCTCAGTGTACTCAATATGATCTCAAGATGGGTGACATGGTCGTGTCGAGTGTGAGAGTACACCAAGATATCTTCCATGAAGATTACCACAAATGAATCCAGATAAGGGTGGAACACATGATTCATCATATCCATGAAAACTGTTGGTGCATTTGTGAGTCCGAACGGCATAACCAAGTACTGAGGTAGACCATATCTGCTCCGAAAAGCTGTAAGCAGTATGTCTTGTGGTCTAACACATAACTGATGATATCTGGATCTCAAGTCAATCTTTTAGAACACTTGCGCTCCTCGAAGTTGATAAAAAAGATCATCAATCCTTGGTAAGGGATATCGGTTCTTAACCGTCAACTAGTTCAGCTTCCGATAATCCACACAAATTCTGAGGGTATTGTCCGCCTTCTTTACAAAAAGGACTGTCGAACCCCATGGAGATGTACTGGGTCAGATAAAACTCTTTTCCTGCAACTCCTCCAACTGCCTCTTGAGCTCTTTCAACTCAGGTGTAGCCATCATATAAGGAGGAATGGACTTTGGTGCCACTCCTGGCACAAGCTCAATAGAGAAATACACCTCTTTCTCCGGAGGAAGACCTAAAAAGTCATTCAGGAATACATCCCTGAAATGATCAACTACTGGGGGGAAATCCTTCTGAAAAGTCCCGTGATAATCCAGATATAAACTCGCAATCTGGGCTGTCACTCCACCTCACCCATGATGCTTAGGTCCAGCTCGGCTCACCTAGACATCCCATTCTCCCTTATATAGAAACTCTCCATCGTCTGGTGAAGTGAAACTCACCCTGCGATGATAGCAATACACAAATCTCGAAAGGGTACCAACCAATCCATCCCGAGGATGACATCATAAGCAGTAATCTGTAAGACCTAGAGGCCCCATAGTAAGTGACACCCACCAACCTCAAGGGGGAACTCCTTGAACTGACGCACACCAGCCATTCCGGTCCCTAACGGTGTTTCTAGCGTCATCACATCAGAAGAAGAAGAAATACAGAGCCCAAGGCTCTCTAAAACGGGCAAAAATATAAAACTATGTGTAGCACCCATATCGAAAACTACAGAAGATAAAATAGAAGCAACTAGAATAGTACCTATGATAGTAGAAGGTCTGGGATCCTGCTTATGTGGGGTCTGTTGCACTGTATATGCCTGCCCAGTGTCGCTTCCCTATGACACAGCCTAGCTACCTTGAGCTGACCCGCCCTGCTGCCTCTGAGATCCTAGTGTCTAGCTACCACGACCACAACCACCATCTTTGCCTACACGCCCTAAAGAACCCCAATTTCCCAACTTGTAAGAAGCTGATGGTCCTGCTCCCACACAAGGAGTCTGAAAAGAACCCCTCTCACTAGCCACTGGTAGAAACTCTATACAAAAGTGCTACAGATGACCCATCATACTGTAAGCTCAGCACTCCACTGGGTCACGTGGACACTGCGGTCTCCTGTGCCCCTCTTTACCACACTGGTAGCACATCACCTGGAAACCTGAAGTATTCTTCTGACTAGTACTACCACCATGAGATAAATCCATATGCCTCTTCCTCTTACTGGTAGAAATAGAACCAAAAACTGGTGTGGAACCGCCCTAGCCCACACCACTAGCTTCCCCTAGGTTCCGTTCAGTAATTAGTGCCTGGTTCACAATATCATGCACTATAGGCAACCTTAAAACATTCACCAGTGCTCAGATGTCATATCGTAGAACATCCTCAACACGTCTATCCCTCAACATCTCATCACCCACCAGAATAGGTAAAAACAATGAAGCTTGGTGAAGTGAGCAGAATAATCCATCACTGACATGGTGCCCTGCTGTAGATTCATAAACTCTCGAGCTCGATCTGCCCTCAACATCTCTGGGAAGAAGAATTCATAGAAAGCTGCCTGAAAATATTCCCATGCCATGTCGCGGTGATGCTCAGACTGGGTGGTAACATCCCACCACCTCTTGGAAGAATCAAGTAGCATATAAGTCACGAGATTGACCCTCTGCCCTAGAGGCATCTCAAGATGCTCAAAAATAGTCTCCATTGAATCTAGCCATGACTCCGCAGCCTGTGGTCCGCCATCCCCTGAAAACGTAGCGGATGTTTCTGCTAGAAGATACGAGTCATCTCTTCCATAGATGTGGCAGCCGGTGGTGCTCCCTAAAAGGTCTGCATAAACTGCATAAAGCCTTCACAAAACTGTGCATCATTGTCTGCGTCAGATATAATGGATGGTGCCTCATCTGTCCCTAGCGGAGGATCCACCGGTAGCCCATGGCCTACCATCTTAGGAGAATAATCGTCACCGATCTTTTGGCGAACAACCGGTGGTCATCTCAGTGTCATGACTCTATAATGTCAATTGCACACCATAGATAATGATTATCAAAGACTGAAAACAAGGAGACGAAGAAGAGAACCGGAAAAAGAAAACATTCACGTTTTACCAAATAGAACTATATGTAGTGTATAATAACTACACGGCGTGTTCCTGTAAGCCTTTCACATGGGCATGTACTCAAGCTAAAACTTTTCGTGTAACACCCCAACTACATGGAATGTTATCTTAACACACAAAGTGTACTTGAATCCTTCTTCCTTGACCGAGTCCTTCTACATTGCTTAAGCCACATGGCTCTACTAAAACAAAACTACACGGCATGTCCCACAGGCACACGATGTGTACTTGGAAAGATAAAACAGACTCGTGTTGTTAGTGACATGGCCGACTACTCGGCTGACACCACATGACGTGTTAAACCCGCACACGGCGTGTATATGGTCAAATTTCTTCGCCCCAGTTATTAGATACATGGCAGACACAAGTTCAACACAACACGACATGTATAAGAACTACACGGCGTGTGTCTTCAAGGTTTTACCATCCCATGTTCCCACCTAAATGGAAAATGACACGAGTAGAAACTACACGATGTGTTCATACGGTACACGACATGTACTTAATTGTTTTTATTTCTTCCCGAAAAAAAGATTAAATGAAATGTGTAATCAAAACTACACGGCGTGTATTCTGGGTTTTCAGAACACTAAGCCTTAGAAACTACTCTGGAGCCCAGAAAAAAACTAAAACCAACACCTAAGTTCCAAATTCCGATCTGTGAGGGCCCATACTCCCCATGAATCAAATTTTGGCATCTTATACATGTTATAACAAGTAAACAGTCAATGAGCCACCAAATTCCGGTCAATGAGGGCCCATACTCCTCATAAAATAAGGTTCGGCATTCATTCCTCTATACTTCACAAAACCATACCCTATCAAATAGCAGGTATTTATCAATGTAGCTATCACAACAACATTCATTTCTATCACAACAACTATCACAATAACATGCAATCTATAATGCGCATACATGGCATGGCAGGAATGCATGACATGTGATTTCTAGAATGTGCCTAAATGATGAATGAGATGGAATACCCTCATCTCATCAGGATGCAACTAAATAGAACCCAGTATAAAAAAAATAGCACACCACAAGTGCGTCACCCAACGGTGAAAATCAAATCAACTGAAAAGTGCAAAATCAGAAAAATTGCAACATGAGGTAAATTGGATATTCTCTATACACGGGTTAGCTATGCCCGGGCACAACTTATTACCAAATACCAATTAAGTCTTATCTCTGACTATAGACTCCAAATAGTAAGTCAAAGAAAAGAACCCCTTTGACACCACTTTGTAACATCTCGGATCTGGGTTCCACAAAATGGGTTCCCCGAACCCGGTTGGTCACAGGACCTCAAGCGCATTTCCCCAAACTCCAGAGGCTTCCGACTAGCAGCGAGGGCCCAGGTCTGATAGTGGGGAAACTATGCCCTCATTTTTCAAAGTGTAGTGCAGTGGAAAAGATAACATACAACAATGGAAGCAGTAAATAATATACAACTGAAATTGATAATAGAAGTAAAAGAGATCCAGCAGGCATACATATAAAGATGCAGCATGTCACTATTCTATGAAAGCATCCGGAACATAATACACTACAATACAGTACAATAAAACTCAAAGTACGAGGTATAACCAAAAAAAACAAATCAGAGTAAATAGAATGCAGCAACATCGCAAGCCTAAGCTCGATCCATTGCTCTCCTACTCCTCTTATACAATCATGTACCTATATAGGGACCATTTATCTTATCCACACCTACATCAATATAATCTATTCGGGCCGAAGACATGAACCAAACAGGGTGTGAGAAATAAATCCCAATAGGCACCCACCAAAGGCTTGTGCCCCACTGTCAGTGAAAATGTGCAATGACAATCTGCAGTAGTAAAATGCAATAAACTAAGCAGTACTCAAAAGTAACTAACTCTACCAGTTATATTTCCATTTTAATATTTATTTAACCATGCCTAGCCTGTGTTTTAACTTTTCTAGTATAACATATGAAAATCACCATGGTTACCATTCATTTTAACACCGTCCTCAGACATAAAAACCTTACCCTCAGGTAATCAGAGTCACAGCCCGTAGGTAATTGCCCACAGGAAAAATAGATATTTTCCTCAGGCGTACGAAGTGTCACCCTCAGGCACGTAATCTAATGCCCACAGGCATGAAATTAGTTGCCCTCAGGCTATAAAGAACACTACCCTCAGGCTAAATAGAACAGTACCCTCAGGCACAAGTAACCGGGCTGAGCCCAATATATAAGCATGAAATTATATAAAATTCATCTCAAGGCAATTTAAAACATGCTAAATTTTACGGTATACCCTTGGGTAACCTGGACAAACAGCTAAACAGAGGAACGCACCCCCGGGGTGGTCCTGGATCCAAGCAGCGATCCCAAATAGGAGTTTATAATTACATTAAATTACATATACAATTCTAGGTATTTAAAAAAGTTAAGGCCACATCCATACAACACCCTAAACATGGGCTCATAGCACAACGGTACAAAAAAACACACAGTAGTTTGAATTTAAACACCAGACCACCTACCTCGATCTCCCCTGATCGGTATACATGAACGATGCCTTTCAGAACAGACAAGAACAGAGCAGATCTAAGATGAATATAAACCCATTCAAACTCAAATAACTTTCCCTCAAGAAAGAATTGGTAAGAAAGTCTCTAGGAGAAGGAAGAGCTTACCCGTGTAGTTCCAACGAGATCGACGACGTCAGAATTGGGTTCCTGGTGTGCGGTTGGGAGATCCTAAAAGCTCTGACCGTCTCTCATGCTCTCCTCCGGTGTTCAGATCTTACTCTTTGAACAAAGGAGGCCACTTCCCATTTTAAGAGAAAAAAACAAACTACACGGTGTGTACTCTCATTTACACAGCGTGTACTTTCTTCTCATTTAACTGTTCCTCTGGCTTCTACTTTTTCACCGCCAAGCTGTTCAGCCATCGACATGGGTACACGACGTGAATTTTTGAATACATGGTATGTACCATTGCTCAGATGGTGGCTACTTCCACCACCTAACTATTCAGCTGCCGACAGAATACATGGAGTGTAAATACCCACTACATGGAATGTAGTCTGTTTTTACACCTTTCATCACCGACAGGGCTACACCCCTTGTGTACTCATCCCACACGGCCAAAGTACACAGTGTGTGGAAAAGTACACGGCGTGTATCCACAAAATTTGTGATTTTCCCCCATTTTCCTTATTTTCTCAAAAACACTTAAGGAAAAAGGAAAAGAAAAAACCCATACCTCAAAACAATAATTGGGTTATTACATAAAATATCCTCCCAACTACCATCAATTAAATCTAGAGACCTTAATTTGATTATAATCCATCCTAAAATCCCTTTTGATCAAATCAAAATAATGCACTCGTGGAAGAGATAATAATTTCATCACCTCTTTGGAGGTTTTTTCTTCTTCCACTTAATCTTTCTTTATTGTTTCCATACCAAAATTATAACTCCAGTAACTTATACATACTATGATTTTATTATAAATATGTCACAATTATATTTATTATTCTACCCATCCTATTAATGTGAAAGTCCCCATATGTGCGTACATATGGCTTACCGTCTCCACATCGTGGTGTAGTTTGTTATTCAACACTTCATTATTTGGATTGGTATAATAATGAGTATAATTGATGTGAATAAAGAATATAACTTGTTAATTATTCTCTATATATGATATACCATCCAATTACATATTAATTCATCATCAATATAATGATATTGTTGCTCGTGCGTACATACGGATTAACGTCTCCACGAACGCGATGAGATGCATTCCCCATCATAATCATTTGAGAATAATTTTCATTTATGAATAAAAATAATGTTTAATAACTTAATATAATTCTTTATATTAATCCAATACATCCTATCCATAACAAAAATTACTTACGTAACAAAACATATGAAGGAAAATGAATCAGTTAACACCCAAAACAATGATACTACTCAAATATTATTAACAAATCAATATTAAGTGATCATATATGATATCATATTTATGTATGTGGTTTTTGTATAATTTAATAATAGTGATTTAACTATTATACAAGAGGCTAATGTACCCTTGATCAAGGAAAAGTACAAGGTAAAGGTTAATTCTAGAATCTCTTCATTATCCGAGGTTATTTATACGCGAGTATCTACTATGACCTCTATATAAACCACATCCTTGTTTCTCAAAAATGTATTTCAAAACATTTTTCATATTTTCTAGACTATGGGTTAAATTAATTTATACCCTTGTTTGAATTTTTATAAATTTTTTATAAAGGAATCTTTCTGCCGTTTTCTAAACAAGGTCCTTTACGACCTTTTCAACAAAATTGAGGAAAGAATATTTTTTAACATATACAAGGAGTGTAGCTATTTTCTGCTATTATAAAATCTTGTAACCCTACCTTAAAATATTATAAATATATTTTCAAAATAAATGTTTTATTTTATAATTATGTGACTTTTAAATTATTTCGAAATAGAAATAAATATTTCTCTCAAATAGTTTTGATTTCATATATGTCAACATCCTCTGATGGATTTTAAACTTGTTTGATGTTGATTTATTATGATAAAATATTCCATATTATATTCAAGGATTTGTGATATGTTTGATAGTGGATGTATTATTTTTATACCATTCATGGTTTATGGTTAAATTATTAACATTTTTAATGCTAGTTTTAATATGAATGTTTATGTTATGTTTCAACCTTTTTCCTAGGAGGAATGGATTGGAATTAGTATGTGATTGGTGGAGCCTGATATATCTCCTCGATGCATCAGTAGGTCTCATGAGACAAGAAATTATCTTTTCACAAGGCCTTGAAAAAATATTATTTGTAGTATTGGCATGAGGCCTTGACTATGTGGTTATAATGTTCGACATTATGCATTCCATCATTATGAAATTGGATATTGATATTACATGTGATCATTCGACTAGTAGAATATCCATGTGAATAAGTAAATGGAATTATTTGATTTATCTTTTCTATATTATGCTGAATTTTATGTTTAAAAGGATTGTGTTTTAGTCTTACGCACTGCCTTAAATATTTATGCTTATTTATTATATTTTTCACTATATTGTAATCCTTACTGAGCATATGAGCTCACCTCTTTCTTATGTTTTATTTTCCTAGGATGTGAAGAAGTATATTATGATTAAACTATAGGAATGGGCTAAGGGGTAGAATAGTGTTAAAATGGGACACAATGTTGTTTTTTTATTTCATGCTTTAATGTAAAAGTTATGTATGTATCCAGTAATTCTAAGGCTACCAAACTAATCGGTCTTTATGGTCATGATTCCTTGTATCATGCCAATGTTATGTAATAATGCATCGACTCTGGGTAACTAGGTTTGGGGAATTACAGTTGGTATCATAGGATGTTTAGTACAAACATTGGAAACTAGATTTAGAAAAACTCAGATTAGAGAACATTACCCTAAGATAGAATTTGAGGATTAGTATAGAAGAACTTCCTATATTTTTGGTAATATAGAAATTTTGTGAATTTTCCAAGGAACACATCCCTGTCTACATATGAGCTGGTAGAGGCAGCTCTGGCGCATATGTACCTGCAAGTGAAAACTTCGACAAAGAGTTTCGAGCTTGACCTAGGGTATCTTGGTACACGATAAAGGGCCTTGATGCATTCTTGGTTATGATACTTCTAGGGGATATGATTAGGGTAATTTAAAATTTCATTACAAACCATTATTAATGATTTATTGGTAAATACATCCTTAAAGATTTTTTTTTTGATTATGGATTATATGCATAAACTGCTCAATTTATGTTAGGTATTTTACAAGTTTGGAATTAGGTATTGTGATTCATAAACTAATCTAGTGTATTCCATTGTTTAGAAGTGGAGCCTAGTGGAAGTAATGGAAACTGTATCAATGCACATAATCCATGTAGGGATTTCCCTCCTACTCAAGATAATTATAGTGGAGTAGGTAATGAAATCGGTGCAGAATAACTTATAACCATTCTGAGACAACTCACTCAGGTTATGAATAATAACCTCACCCATATGGAGCACCCTAATCCAAAAAGAGAAGCATCAATGTTAGACCACTTCATGAGGCAACAACCACCAACATTCAATGGGACTACATATCCATTTGTTGGTGAGAAATGTATAAATTCCTTAGAGAAAATATGTCATGCTCTGGGAAGTAGCAAAAGGAAAAAGTTTTCAGGACAGTTTATCACCTCAAAAAAGATACATATCAATGGTGGGAATTAATTTAAAATAGAAAGTAGAATTAATAAGTATCAAATATGGAATGGAGGGAGTTTAGGGAGCTTTTCATAGAAAAATATTTTCCTCGTGACCATCAAGTGGATATGGAAAGACAATTTCAGAGTCTGAGGAAAAAGGAGGATGAGAATGTCACAAAGTATGAGGATAACTTTACAAGGTTTGAATGGCATGAAACATATTATATAAGTAACCCAAGGAGTAATATTGATCATTTCTTTGAGGGGTTAAAACCATTTCTCTGTCGATCATTAGTCACACAATCCTTCTCATCATATGAAGATATTGTCTCATGTGATATCAAGGTAGAAAAAATTCTCTAAGACTTGAAACTTAAAGAAAATCAAGAGAATAATATATATTTTGAACACTTTGGACAAGGAAATAAGGGTAAGAAGGGAAAGTTTAATTTCCATCTTGCAGTAAATGTGGGAAGAAACAATCTATTACTTTCTTGAAGGGAATGAGAGTCTGTTATAAGTGTGGTGAAAAAGGCCACCAAGATCATGATTTCTTGGGAAAGAAAGAGGCTCTCAAATTTGAATGATAAAATTGTAGAGAAATGGGGATTTATGAAAATTAATGTTCTAAACACCTAGGAAACTTACCTTAGAAAAGGCCAAGGGAGAAATACCATGCTTATGAGATCATTACTACTGAGGTTGAAGCTCTGAATGACATGGTGGAAAGTAATTTAATGGTTTCCTAAAATTTATCCAATGCTTTATTTGACTATGGATCATCACATTGTTACATATCTTCCTATTTTTCCAAGAAAATTAGATATTTCCAATTTTATTTAACAAGGGAGTTTCCATTCAAAACTCCTAAGGGAACTATCATTGCAACAAAGTTTTGTGAATAAGTTCCCATTAGGGAATATAAATGTGCTTTATCTACTAATCTCATTGACATACCCATGATTTAATTTGATATAGTCCTCAATATGTATTAACTTTCAGACCATGATGTGAAAATTTATTGAAAGAAGAAGGAGGTTGCAATTTTTGATGATGATAAGTAGTACCTTATCTTTAGAGCATAAACGTCACCATATGATTCTTTTTTAGATCCTCCCCTAGTAGCTCAACTAAATTCAATTAGTGGAGGAGTAAGAGAATTAAATAACTATGGGTGACGAAAGGAATGTTCAAATAAAGGATGTACCTATTGTGCAAGAATATGTTGATGTGTTTCGAGAGGATTTACCTAGACATCCTCTAGAAAGAGAAATTGAGTTTTTGATTGATTTAATCCCTGGTTCAAGGCCCATATCAAAGACCCCTTATGGAATAGAAACTATGAAATTAGTGGAACTAAAGAAACAACTATAGTAATTGAGTAATAAAGGATTTATTTGCACTTGTGTTTCTCCATGGGGATCCCCAGTTCTTTTTGTTAAGAAGAATGATGTATCTATGAGGTTGTGCATTGATGAAAGGGAGATCAATGATATAAAAATAAGGAACAAGTATCCCCTACCATGCATTGATGATTCATTCGACCAACTTCATGGAGCTCAATATTTTTCAAAGATTGACCTTCTATCTAGATATCATCAGTTGTGTGTGAAGAAGGAAGACATTCCAAAGACAATATTTCATACCAGGTATGGAAATTACAAGTTTATAGTAATGCCTTTTCTACTGAATAATTCTCCCTATGTCTTCCAGGATCTAATGAATAGATTTTTCAAGGAATATATCAATGAATTTTTAGTGGTATTTATTGATGATATATTTTTATACTCCAAAAGCTACGAAGATCATGAAAATCACTTATGCACTATTCTAAAAACTCTTAGAATAATTGAATTATATGGGATGTTTAACAAGTATGAATTTTGGATTTAGGAGAGTTCTTTTCTTTTCAATATTTTCTCTAAGGTTGGAATCTCTATTGATTATTCTAAGATAAGAGCAATACAAGAATGGCCAGCACTGACGAGTATAACTGAGGTACACAGTTTTACTGGTTTAGCATGTTATTATTGGAATTTCTTCTAAGATTTTTTATATTTAGATAACCCATTAACCAAGCTCACACGTAAAGGGGTAAAATTTGTTTTTAAAAAAGAGTGTGAAGAATGTTTTAAAGAACTAAAGAGATGATTAGTCAATGCTCCCATCTTGACTCTACTACCAGGGAATGATGGGTTTGTAATTTATAGTGATTCTTTATAGAAAGGACTCAGTTGTGTCTTTATATAGAATGACAGAGTTATTTTCTTGTGCATCACAAAAGCTAACAATTCATGAACAAAACTATCCCACTCATGATATTGAGTTAGAAGCTATAATATTTTCTTTGAAGATATGGAGGCACTATCTCTATGGTGAAAAATTTGAGATATATATTGATCACAACAGTTTGAAGTATATTTTCACACAGAAAGAACTCAACGCAAGGAAAAGATGATGTCTTGAACAACTCAAGGATTCTGATTTCACTATACACTACCACCAAGGGAAGGAAAATAAGAAGGAAGATGATTTGAGAAAAAAGGATCATGTTGTTTTGAATAAGATGAGAGTTGAAAGGGATCCAATGTTTATAGGTATAGTAAATATGGATATGGGAATAATAATGGGAGGTGAAACATCAATACATTTTCAAATTGTTGCCAAACCATATATACTAGAAATGATAAAAATTTCTTAGACTGATGATGAGGAGTTTCAAAAGAAAATTGAAGCTGTGAATGATGGGAGGTTGATTGGATTTGTATATGAAGATGGGATTTTGAAATTTGGGAAGATACTTCGTGTTCCTGACATACCTGATCTAAAAATAGAATTGTTGGATGATGCTCATAGATCCAATTTCTCTACACACCCTGGTATCACTAAGATTTATAGAGATTTGAAGGAACATTTTTGGTGGGACAACATAAAGAGGGAGATTTCTGATTATGTGTCAAGATGTATGGTTTGACAACAGGTTAAGGCTGGAAGACAACATCCTGGAAGAATTATGCAACCTCTTCCCATACTTGAGTGGAAATATGATGTTATTACGATGGAATTTTTCATGGGGATACCAAAGACTCCTAGAAGGAATGATGCAATATGTGTCATTATTGATTGTCATACCAAGTCATCACATTTTCCTACTACAAGAAAAGATTTACCATGTGAATGTTTAGCAAGACTATATATTAATTAAGTTTTAAGACTTTATTAATTACCCCTATTGATTTTTTCTTATCTTTATCCCCATTATACATCAAGATTCTAGAAAAGTATTCAGAAGGCCCTAGATATGGAACTTATTTTGAGCACTGCCTACCACCCTCAAACTGATGGATAGTTAGAATAGACTATTCAAACATTAGAAGACATATTGAGATCCTTATCACTTGAATTTCAAGGTACATGGGATCATTATTTACCTATGGTAGAATTTTCGTATAACAATAGCTTACATTTAGGTATACAGATGGAACCATATGAAGAATTATATAAAAAGAGATTCCACACACAAACTTGTTGGGATGATGTTGGGGAAATAAAACTAATAGTCCTAGAACATATTGAGGAAAAAATAGAAAAGGTTAAGATTATCCAAACCCACATCAAAGCAGCTCGAAGTATACAAAAGAGCTATGCTAATAACTGAAGGAAGGATTTGGAATTTCAAGTAAAAGATCATGTTTTCTTGAAGGTATCTCCATGGAAGGGTGTTGTACGATTCGTTAAGAAGGGTAAATCATATCCCAGGTTCATCGGACCTTTAAAAATTCTAGAACGAATTGGAGTTGTAGCTTACCGTTTGGAAATGCCTCCATGTCTTTCCAATGTTCATGATGTGTTCCACGTATCACTGTTGAGAAAATACATGCCTGAACCAACGCATGTACTCACCTATGAAGAAATAGAACTATAACTCGATTTGTCTTATTGTGAAGAGCCTGTCAAGATTCTTGATACTATAGACCAAGTGTTTAGAAACCGTATGACTCATTTGGTAAAAGTTCTAGGGAGAAACCATAAGACGGATGAAGCAACATGGGAACCCGAGGAACTTATGATGAAGAACCACTCAAATATTTTTATCTAGTATTATTCTGGAAATTTTTATGATGAAATTATTTGATGTATGGAATAATGTGACACTCCGTGCTACCATGATACATTTCTCTTTGAATAATGCAATAGTTTGCGTTGTACGCAACTTTGAGTTCCAACACACCACGACCAATCAAACTAGCCATTATGAATAGTAATAAAAACTTTTTGAAATTATATAAAATTTATTTTTCAAAATGAACTTCATTTTTAGATTCTGAATATCAAAATTAGATTTAGGTGAATTTTTGGCATTTTTCTAAAAACATTCAATTTTTTATGAATAGTGAAAAACACTGTGTTATTGTTTAAAACCATCTTTTTATATAAATAAATAATTATTTTATTTAAATTTATTTTAGGTCAAAATAGATAAATAATACCTATATATGTTAAGTTTTATTCATTTGAGTCATATTATAATAATATTAGATATATAAAATTTTAATGAACAATTAACGACTTTTACCCACCTTTTAGGAACACTTGTAAATTTGCATAAAATGTAATTTTACCACTTCTGTAAATTGATTTTCAAAATCAGAGAGACACGATTGAAATTAGTAAGTAAAATTTGGATCTGTAGGATGAAAATAATTTTTGGTGAATAGTAACTTTTGAATTTCATTCACCACGGTTAAGAGTAAATAGGGAAATTAAATGTAAAAATGATATTATAATTATCCTAACACAAGTTTTATACTATTGGATAAGTGTTTTTCGACGAAAATAAAAATTAGGAATAAAATATGATCCTTTTGGTCCACATGGATTAGATTAGGACATTTATTATTATTTTATTTAAAGAATAGTTAAAAGTGTTAAATTAAAATTTTAATATCTAAACCATTTTTAATATATTTTTATAAATAAAATAAATTTGACTATAAATTTTAATTAGAAATCTAATATATATTTCCTACATCATAGTATTTTATTTATAATTTTTATACATTAAATAATTAAATTTATTTATGACACAATGATGATGCATTAATTACCTTATTAATGAAAGATTAAAATAATTGATCTTATAAATATCAAAATAAATGTAAATTGAAACTTTTGATGCATTAAAATAATTTACTAGGTTAACATGACATGTTAGTATTGATTTAATTTTTTTTGAAGTAATCAAGTTTATTTGTCTTTTAAAAAAACCAAATACTAAATAGTGTCAAAATTGACATAAATGAGTATTTAAAATAAATACTATACTATTAATTGATATAATATTCTTAAAAATATACAGTTCGGAAAAAGAACTTATGTAAGGTTAATAATTCCATTGATGAACCACTTGGTGTTCTCTTGGTATTTTATAATAAGTTTATTAACCATTTATTATAATAATACAAGAATAATGGTAAAAGTTAAACTATTTAACTAAGAGTTAAATATAAAAGAAACTGTTAATATGGTGACATAAACCCATCTAAAACAGATTGGTTGAGATTCTTTCGACCCATACCCACCGTATCCTCCAAATAAATCTTTTTGGAGAAATTATAAACTGAATATGATTGTCTAACAAAATAATATTTCAAGCTTTTCCTAAAGTGACCCTTACCTCTCCTATAAAAGGGTACTTCCCCTTCTCTCAAAATCACACCTCCAAATCCATTTGGCTCGGCCAAAACCTACTAAAATATCCTCCAAAAAAACCAAAATTCATCCTAGAGGCTATACATTGATAAACATCCTACCTAAGGATCTTTTTGATCAAATCAAAAGAAAGCACCCGAAGAAGAGGTAATAATTTCATCACCTCTTTCAAAGTTATTTTCCTCTTCCACTTCATCTTTCTTTATTGTTTCCATACCAAAAAAATAAATCCACTAACTTATGAATATTGTGATTTTATTATAAATATTTTACAACCCTATTCATTATTCTATCCATCCTATTAATGAATAATTCACTATATGTGCGTACGCACGACTTACCAACCTGACGTTATGGTGTAGTTTGTCATTCAACACTTCATTATTTGGATGGGTATAACAATGAGTATAATTGATGTAAATAATAAATATAAAATGTTAATTATTATTTTTATATGATATAACTTCCAATTACATATGATTTCACCTTCAATAGAATGGTATTTTCTCTTGGGCGTACGTACGGAATACTGTATCCACAAACGTGATGAGATTCATTCCCCATCATAATCATTCAAGAATAACATTCATTTGATGATGAAAAGTAATTTTTAAGAACTTAATATAATTTTTTATATGAATTAAATACATTCTATCCATAACAAAACATGATTTACATGACAAAACATATAAATAAAAACGAATTAGTTAACACCCGAAACAATGATACTACTGAAATATTATTAACAAAGAAATATTATAAGATCATATATGATATCATATTTATGAATGTGGTTCTTATATAATTTAATAACAACTATTTAACTATTATACAGGATTTCAATGTACCCTTGATCAAGGAAAAGTAAAAGGTAAGGTTTAATTCTACAATATCTTCATTATCCAAGGTTGTTTATACATGAGTATCTACTAGGACCTCTTTATCATCCTTATCCATGTTTCTTAAAAATATATATATATATTTTTAATATTTCCTATAATATGAGTTAAATTAATTTATACCCTTTTTAATTTTTATAAAATTTTTATAAAGTAATCTTTCTTTCGTTTTCCAAACAAGGTCCTTTATGACCTTTTCGACAAAATTTTGGAAAGAATGTTTTTTAACTTATATGGTGAGTGTGGCTATTTTCTACCATTATAAAACCTTCAAGGCATACCTTACAATATTATAAGAATATTTTCAATATAAATGTTTTATTTTATAATTATGTGACATTTAAATGATTTCAAAATAGAAAGAGATATTTCTCTCAAATAGTTTTATTTCATCTATGTCAACATTCTTTGATGTATTTTACACTTATTTGAAGTTGATTTATTATGATACAATCTCATATTGTATTGAAGGTTTTGTGATATTTTTTATGATGGATGTGTTATTTTTTTACCATTAATGATTTATGGTTAAATTATTAACATTTATTATGCTAGTTTTAATATGATGGTTTATGTTATGTTTCGACCTTTTCATATGAGAAATACATTTGACTTAGTAAGTGACGGGTGAAGCTCACTATAACTCTTCAATGGATCGGTAGGTCTCATGAGAAAAACTAGTGTCTTGGCACAATCCCTTGATAAAATATTACTTGTAGTCTTGGAATGAGGCCTTGACTATGTGGTTATGATTTCCGACACTATGGATTACATCCTTATGAAATCGGATATTGATATTACATGTGATTATTTGACTAGTAGAACATCCATGTGATTAATTAAATGGAATTTTGTTATTTATCTTTACCATATTATGATGATGATTAAGTTTAAAGGCTTATGTTTTAGTCTTACACATTTCATTAAATGTTTATACTTATTTATTATATTTTCTGCTATATTGTTATCCTTAATGAGCATCTGATCTCACCCCTTGATTATGTTTTATTTTTCCTAGGATGCGAAGAATTATATTACAATTAACTTGTAGGAATAGGATAAGGGATATAAGAGTGATTAAAGGGGACAAAATTTTGTTTTTTTATTGCATGAGGTAATTTACAACTTTTATATGTATCTAATACCTCCAAGGCTACTAACCTTATCAGGCTTTCAGGAAATGATTCCTTCTATCAAGAAATTGTTATGTAATAATGCACTGACTCTAGGTAACTGGGGTCAGGGCATTATAGATTTCTTATTCCAACAAAAAATATTTGACTTTTCACCCTTTAATTCACCAACTAAGGTGATAATTGATGATAGTAGCTCCTCCCTTGATGAAAGATATTATATAATCTCCCTTTGAGATGGGGTTATCACATCCAAAGAAGACAATCTAGTCATATAAGAGACATATAAACCAGATCAATTTGATCATTAGTTTGGATGTACCCAAAGGGTTTCCCCTCTTCCTTTGGTCGGTGTTTGAGGGGATAGAAATCGTAGGGTTATCTGCCAATTTTTGGAGGATGCTGATGAGTGAAGATATCGAGGCTGAGATTATGCTTCTTCTTGATGATGATTCTAATTCATTCATTACCTTGGATTATTCCTAGGCTTGGGTAAAAACTTATCTGAATGGTGTGCTAAGCTAGTTGGTCCATCATATGGACATGAATATCAACTTTCCTATTCCTTTGTTAGAGATAGTGGTGGAATTTATTAAATATATGGATGATGCATTTATAAAGTGACCTTGTTAAAGTATTGACCACTCTGAAGATAAAATATATTCAAATGAATAAGTTAATCCTCTAACACAGGCTATAAATGATGAGTCTATTGAGACAAGGGAATCTGGGTCTTCTTCTCCTATTTCAGCATTGATCTGACTAGTTAGTCATCCTTCTACCACATCCACATCATTGGTTGCAAAGGCTTAGTAACAACATAGGCTGATTTGGGAATGGATTCAAACCTTGATTACTAAGACCCCCTTCAAAATATTCTACAACCAAGGGGGACAACATCACCAATTATTTCATGAATTAAGGGCATATGACTTCAACCAACAGCCTTTATATGAAATTATGTAGCCAAAAATATTTAATTGAATAGATATGGCCATGAATGAAAGGGATTTATATGACCTTGTGGACAATTTTTCCCTTTATAAGAAAATGAAGGATACATTGGAGGCATTGGATTAAGGTTTCCATTTTTTTCTGAACAACAAGCTCATATGGATTCTTGGAATGAATATATATTCATATTTGAGGAGATTATTTCTCATATAAGGTCTAATAATTCATTATAATAATCCTCATTGGTCACTTATTAGAGGAGGGTTGAAGAGTTGTCTACTCTAGTCCAAGCTCTCTGTCCAGGGGTAGAAGCAGAAAAAGTTGGGAGAGTAGTACTCCAACACTAAATTGACACCACTCACTAGACTCATATTGATATTTCTAGTGCTATTGACCATCTTTTATTGTGACTCGAATTTTTTTACTACACTAAATTATTTTATGAGGCCTTGTAGAGACTCCAAAATGTGGAGATTCCACCCTCATTTTCCTAATGTGAATGGAGGAATTTTTTGAACTCTATAATTCTATTCAGTTATCTTCCCCTGATGATGTTTATTAAATCTCAATACTCCATCATTTAAGAAATCAATATCGATACCCATCCCTTTTTTTATTTTTAATGAACATGAATCCCTAGAATTGAATGTTGAAATTCTAATATATTACCTCTATGATATGATCAGAAATGCCCATCATTAAGAGATTATTTATTGATAATTTTTTTCCATATATCTTAAAATCAAATGATTTGTATAGGGATCATCTAGGTAGGAGATATATCCTAATGTTTGAGTGATTTATATTTTATTCAAAGGTGATAATCCCTCAGATAGAGTAGATAGATCATGTTAAGGCCATGTGGTGGGCCTCACAAGTTTACACAGGATAAATAATTCTTATCACTTTAGTTTTGGGCCTTATAAATTGCACCTTATATCTATTTAGTTTAGGTCCTTTTAGATCATAATTTTTTTTATTTAGTTTAGGGTCTTTTATCTTGGAACGTTTATCACTTCGGTTTAGGGTATTTTAGCTCGGACGTTCTATCTCTTTAGTTTAGGGTCTTTTCACTCAGCCCTTCTATTTGATCATTGGACATGTTGAAGACATTATAAGAATGACCTAAATCAATATGAAGTTCTATGTTCTACTGTGGTGTTTCTAAGGCTCCTGAAGATCAAAATGACCTTTTTACACTGTGATGCATTTGGGTGATGGCCATAGGTGGATATACAGGAGCCATATACAAGCATGGATAGTCAAGCAAAGGGTCTTTTGGAGCTGAGTATCTTTTCCAGAGCTATGGTAGATTTATGGAGGTAATATTGGTGAGGGTAAAATACTAGGAATACTAGGTCCACCTGGATAGTTGGAATATAGATGGTGTAAATCATAAACCAAAATATTGAGTTTTGTGGATATGGTATGAGGAAGACATGCCAAGGATGAACCATAACAATCTATGTCGAGTTCCACCGTTGTGTTCAGAGGGCTCGAATGGATTAAAGATACTTTATGAAAATGATGAGATGCCTTTAATTGGAGGTTCAGGGTCCTTATGCGTCAGTATAATGTACTAGAAAATATTATCTCCACTTCTTTATGAGGGATATGAAATATTTTTTAAGACTCAATTGACTAGATGATAAAGTTACGTACAAGGTGAAAGCTATCCAAGAAGGGTTCTGACACCCTAGAAAAATTTATCTCCTAATGTAAATAAAAATCTCTTTTCCATGTGGTTTAAAATCACAAGGCATGGGAAATAAATGGTTTGATAATGGAGTGACACATTCTAGCCTTGATAAAGTGTACAAAACACGGTGATGAAATATCGATGAGGTCGAATCTGCTCGAATAGTTTGGTACACAGATTGTAAATCATGGACCAATGTTCCCGTATTGAGATATTGGTATGGGAAAATAATATTGGGAGTAGTTCAAACAAAGATATATGTTGGGTGCTATCATGATTATGTTAGGTCTGACAAGGACTAGAATTCCTTTTTTGTAGAGTGACACATTTGGTCAATGGCCATATGTGTATATACAGGAGCCATGGGAATGTGTGAATATTCAAGAAAATGGTCCCTTGAAGATGGATATATTTTCTATAGGCCATGTAAGGTTTATTTTGATTCAAGGAACCCAAATCATAATGTGTGATTTGTAGAAATTGTAATATCTAAGAAGAGTTCTAACACCCTAAAGGTTGTGTCACCGCCTAGTGAACATATTCTCGCAGTAAGAAGATGTGAAAAACATTAATCTAACTTTTTCATAGACCAATGGGTCTAGAGATCATTTCTTGGATTTTACTAGTGATACAAAGTAGACCCTATGAGATTTATGAATTATATGTTAGTGCCTTAATTTTTATTTAAACTCTATAGATGAGGAGTTTAGAGGGTGGAGACTTGACTTTTTCTCAGGTTTCCCATTGTGAGTTTTCAAACTAAAATTGTTGGTGTCTCTTTCATTTGTAGTTTAAGGTTTTTATATTTGGACCATTATGGGATAGTGTTTAAGGTCATATAGCTTTGACAAAAACATGGAAAGTTTAAGGTTGTGACTCACATGACCTAATATGAGAGATGTTACACAATATCATAATTAGGATACCCAAGGTCAAGAGTACTCAAATGTTTTTCTGAGAAGAGATGGAGGGGTTGTAAATTATGGATCAAGGTTTCTCAGGTCAGGAGTAATGGTTTGGGAAAATCATACTAAGAGTAGTTCAGTCGCACTAAGGGGTTGAGTGCTTCCACAACTGCGTCAGGGATCACAAGGATTGGAAAGTCCTTTTTTAGAGTTACCCATTTTGTTGACAGCTATAGGAACATATAAAAAATCCATAGGAATCCATTCATATTCAAACAAAGGGTTTCTTGAAGACAGATATCCTTTCTAAGGGTCATAGATGGTTGACGATGACTAGATATTCTCAAGAAATTAAGTGTGGTATATGGATTGAGGTCCTATTAAAAGATAGTGGAAGCACCCCTTATTCTGGTTGATTGAGGTATGTCTCTTATGGTGCATTGATAAGGACGGAAAAATGGGAGATG
Organism: Viscum album; assembly: GCA_963277665.1. Classification (NCBI taxonomy): domain Eukaryota; kingdom Viridiplantae; phylum Streptophyta; class Magnoliopsida; order Santalales; family Viscaceae; genus Viscum; species Viscum album. The sequence goes on from OY728146.1 coordinate 1,793,754,720, forward strand.
GTATGCACAATATATTTTCATATTGTAGGGATGATTTTCTGTACAGTTTAATGTATTGTGTTAAGGACATTTTTTGTGTTGTTTATCGTTATGTGGTAAGGATGTATTCTTGTGTAGTTTATCATCATGTTGTATGGATGTATTCCACTGTAGTTTACCAATATGTGTTAAGGTCATATTCCCATGAAATTTATCATTAGGTGGTAATTTCATTTTCTAATGAATTTTATCATCATGTGTTTAAGAAGTATTCTTGTGCAATTTACCATCTTGTGTTAAGGACATTTGAACTGACATGAGCGGATGAATATGTTATGTTTGGGCCCAAGGGAGAAAGTTCAGGTGTCACTATGCATCTTATGGAAGTGAGGATCAAGCTACACATAGTATTTAAATGAGAAAATCTCTCTTCACTATTCTGGCCCACACAGAGGGGTGGACATTTTTTCTTATGACTATTTTAGCTGGGCCTAAGATTATAGGTCTAAAAGTCACTATGTATCCTTTAATGACATGAATCAAGACACACATATTTCTTAAATGGACCGTGAAATTAATCATCTCGTGGTAAGGATGAATATGAACCGACGTGAAAATGGTAACCTTATGGCTGGGCCTGAGAATGGATGTTCAGGTGTCACAATATATCTCATGAAAAATAGGAATCAAGCCATACATAGTTATTAAAATTACATATAGTTTAATGTCATTCCATAAGGATGGAGGTGAAACTTCATGGATTTATTGGAATATTATAGTTGGGACCAAGGGAGGAAATCTGGGAATCATTACATATCTCATGAAAATGAGAATCAAAACACATGTAGTTCTATAATGAAATGTAGTTTAACATCTTGTGTTGAGGACTAGAGCCTGTCAAGGCTAATACTCCTTATTCTAATGGGGAATCCCCAACCATAATTATTAATCCCATGTGATCCATTCTCGATGTGAGAAACAAGGAAATATAAGGGTCCCATCAAGGACATGGGAATTTTATACCATGTGGTGTTTAGACCAAAATAAGATCGAGGTGTCCCAATGTATCTCATTGAAAATGAGAATCAATACATACATAGTTCTAGGACACCCATGAAGTTTAACATCATGGGGTAATGATGTGGGTGACTCGACATTATTGAAGATAATTATTGTAGATCGATGTATTTTTATATCATGTGGTAAGTCCATTCGGTCACCTGACATGAAAGGAAATTAAACCTATGACTAGATCTATAAATAGTGATTTAGGCATCACCATATATCCTATGATGGTAGGAATAAAGAAATATATATTTCTTATAAAACTGTGAAGTTTAACATCATGAGGCCTAGATTTAATCCTTACAGTTTATTATCACATGGTTAGGACAAGTTCCATACAGTTTAACATCTTGTGGTCCAGATAAATTTTCACAGTTTAACATCAAGTACTCTGGATTAATGATGGGGATTACTCTAATGTGAATTCCCATTATGACAACTTATGCAAATTATTTCTTGAGAAATATCATATTGGTGTGTGCGGTGACACACTCCCAATCCATAGTGGCCATTGAATAGGCTCCATTATGATAAACCTTATTTATCACATAGGGTCCTTCCCACTTGGGCTCCAATTTTGGGGGCTTATTTCCTAGTATCATTGGGGTTCTAAGGGCCAACACCAATTCTCCTTAAATAATGAATAGAGGCAACCATTTTTTATTAAAGTTCCATGCTATCTGATTTTAATGAATTTCTAGATTGTGAAATGTGCATAACCTCTTATCATCTAGTTATTCCAACTCTTCCATCCACTTTTGAGATTTTTCATCATATTTGAGCTATCCACAAATAGATATTTGTATTAAGGGTAGATAGACTTCTATTGGTTACACTACCTCAGTATCGTACACTAATAGGTATGTTGTTTCCTGGGTAGTAGTACGTGTGGTTGTACCATAGGCCCATATAGCATGGAGAAGTTTTAATGGTAAAGAATTCTTATCCTTATACACCATATTCTATATTATATTAGATAGAGTCTTATTGGAGACATCAATTTTTCCATTTTCAACTGCATGATAGCGATATGAGTGATTGGACTCAATATTATACTCCTAGTATAGCTTCTTCCACTCCATGGAACAAATGTTGGTGTCACTGTCCATCAATATTGTGTGAGGTAATCTGAAGCTGGTGATGATATGATACTTTATGAAGTTGATGATATTCTTCATCCCAACATCATTATGGTGTATTTCCTTGGCCCATTGATAAAAGAAGTCAGTAGTAGTGATGATGTACTTAAACTGATTAGCGGTGGTTGGGGAATATGTCCCCACAACCTCCATCCCCTAAATAGTTAATGAACATAAATATTTAGTTGTATGAAGAAATTATAGGGATTCATGGATTAAGTTTTCATGAATCTTTCATTCATGACATTTTCTGGTGAATTCCAAGAAATCCTATATCATGGTTTACTAGTAATATCTCAACCTCATGATTTGGTGGGAGAGCCTAGTTTCAGATTGATGGAAGCTGTATTAGCCTTCATGGCCTTCTTCAATAGTGGAGAAAACTTTTCCATATGGTCTTCACTTGAGGATAATTTTCTAAAATCCATGTTTCCAGAGCAATTTTTTCTCATTTGGACCATCCTACATAGTGATGTTTGTTTCATGACACCAAATGCATTCCCTTTCAGCAAGATATGTCAGGAGAGTCCCAGTTTGGAGATAACAGATTATTGGATCCATCCATCTAGGGGTTTCCATTGGTTCAACATAATCTGGGTTGGTTTTGACCTTATTTATTTCTTAAAAATCACATATAATGATTGATGAGACCATTATTATATGTGTAATATGGAAGGGTTTTTCCACTTTATCAGGGTCTACAAGGATGGTGATTGTGTTATCCAGTGGTTCGACATAAGAATTCAATGAATGAGGAATATAATGCAATGTGGGATCAAAAGATAACTCTACCATCAGTCCCCTGATGTAGCTAGTGAGAGGGACTATTTCATATTAATTAATGGACTAATCACCATTGATATGATTTATCACTAGTTCCAAGTCCCCTTTGATATTTAGGTAGGCTATGTGTAGATAAAGTGCTAGTTTTAATCTAGAGATGAGGGCTCGGTACTCAGCCTCATTATTTTTGTATCCTTCACATAATGAGAAAGGGTTGGGAAAACTGATTTATATAGAGTGACATATACAATCTCTATAAAAACCTATTTGATCTACAAGTTTTCCATTCTTTTGTCGATAGGACTGTAAGAGGTTCCAGCAATGTACATCTCTCATGTATGGGGAGTTTAAGGGGAATAAAATACCTCTTCATATGGGACATGGTGTCACCTGAGGTATTTTTTGGGGTAGGATGCGTTGTGATGATATTACTATAGAATGACTGCCCATTGAGCCAAGAACCTAGTCCACATTGGGCATCCTTCGATGTACTTGAGTGGTTCAATACGAGAGACCAGGTGGACTCTGTGGTGCTTCAAGTAATTCCTCATCTTTTTCACTAAAAAGATGAGTGAAAGGTAGTTCTTTTCAATATTAGAATATTTAGTTTTAGTACATAGCATCATCCGACTGAGGTAGTAGAGACAATTCTCACTTCTCACATCAATCTTCTATGTGAGGAGTGCACCCAATGGGCATTCCATTATGGCCACATATAAGATGAGTGGCCTCCATTACATTGGAGCATCAAAAATGATGGGTGAAACAAGTATTGCTTGATTATTTCAAAGGATTTTTGAGATTCATTATCCCATCGGTAGGTGAATCTCTTCTTCACTAGCCTGGTAAAGGGGATAGATTTTTTTGAATAGTTGGCTATGAATAACAAAATATAGGTGAGGTTCCCTGTGATTCCCCTTATTTCTTTTAGATTTCTTGGGGGTGACACTCTTAAAATTACCCTCGTCTTCTCTAGGTCAAACTCAATGCTAGGGTGGCTTACCAAAAAGACAAGGATCTTATGTAATGTTACCCCAAAAGCACAATTCACTGGATTCGTCTTCAGACTATATTGTCCCAGCTTGTGAAAGATTGTTTGGAGGTCTATGAAGTGATCACACTACTGTCGGTATTTAATAACCAGGCTATCAAAATAACTATCAGCTATACTTTCTAAGAATGGTTTAAGGATGCAATGCATGACACAGATATGTGGCACCATCATTCTTTAATCCAAGTGGCATGACATGATAGAAGAAGATCCCTTGAGGTTATCTGAAGGAAGTTGCTTCTTCATATTCAGGGGCCATGTTGATCTTATTTTACCCTAATTACCCATCCCTGAAGGAAAGGGATTAGAAGGAAACATTTTCATTGATCAAGAGTTATATGATTGACAATGGGAATCCATCATTTGGGAAATGATAATTATGGTCTATGAAGATAATGAAAACCCTAATCTTCCCATTATTATTCTTGATAGAGATGATGTTGGAAAGCCATCTTGGGTATTTCACTTCTCAGAAAAAAAATGTCTTTGATCAATTTGTCAACTTCCAGTTCTACATTGGTGGCATGAGAGGGTTGCATACTCCTGTATTCATGTTTGAAGCTTTGATTCCAATAGGTTTGTCCAAGATGGGGCCTAACCTCATATGGATTCATTCCGATCATTTCTTTATAGTTCTTAGAGATAAAATATCATTGTCTCTTTAGAAATGAAATGTACATATCATTCTATTTAACGGGAATTGTGGAACTAATTAAAGTAGGACATGGGTCTTCTTTTGTTCCCATATTTATTTTAATGATTTGATCTATGGTGATGGAGACACCTTCCTTGAATGATAGAGGGGAATTCCTGAGATCATCCTCATCCCCTTCCATTTCTAAGTTTGTGTATACATTTTTAGGTGAAGATAAAAATCTGGGGGCTTCTATGTCAATATCAAGGTGGGTGAGACTATTAGAAGAGTCATCATCATCCCTTACTATATGAGTCATTACTGAGAGATATTAGAGATGATTTTTTTTACATTATCATTGACGACATAAGAGGCTTGGACCTCTGGGATTAGATCTTCTATTTCGACCATGTTTATGAGGATCATATAATCACCATCGATTATGCTATAGGGATTCAAATGGGATGTCCCTAAGCCATTGGGAGATTCAACCTATATACCATCATCCTTCAAGGGTTTCTTACTTCCCTTATTGTAGAAATATTCTTCAGTATAAGTGGAACCACGTGTCTCAAAAAAGGTGAAGTCAACATGTAGTATTCCAACATTTCCATTAATGGGGGTACTTAAGGCATTGATGGGTTATTGATGGTACTTCCAAGTTTCTATGGATCCAGGGCCCTCCACGAATGACATTATATGTGGTTTATTTTTTTATAACCATGAACTCAGTGTCAGACATGAGTTCCCAAAATTTGGCTCTGAGTTTGATCTTCCTGAGAGGTATTTTTTTCACTTTTATCATATCCCTGAATGGTAATATTTTTAGTGGATAAGTCCCCTTCTCTATACCCCAAATTTCAGAGAGTTCTAACTAGGATGATATTGATCCTATATCCATTATCAATCAGAACCCTCTAGGCGTTGACATTATTGAGTCTTCCTAAAATTTATAAGGTCCTGATGTGCTCTTTGATAGCCTCTTAATAATCACGTTTAGTGAATGAGATGAAAACGTGAAAACGTGATTACATAGTCTCCACTTGATAGACCTCGACATTAGAAAATTATATCTTGAATTCATATGGGATTTATGAGGATTCAAAAAGTGACTCCCAGAGTTATTTTGAATGGAGGATTTCATCAAGGATTGAGAGATTTTCTAGGACTATATCCAACTATTTCACAACATCGTAATTTTTTTCCAGAGGTTAGCTCTTCCCAATAAGGGGCATCTCATAGGGATGCAGTTCGGGAGCTGAAGCATCTAAGGTAGATGGACTTGATGTTTGTGCTGAAGATAAGGGAGTATCTATTGATAGTGGTGTAGGTTCTATTGGACTTCCCTTCTTCCTATGTTGATTGAATTAATCCCCTACATAGTGATCATGTGAGACAATCAGATTCATGTGGTTGTTGGAGGGTTTTGAGGAACCTACTTTCCACTTTTGAGCATTCTGGAGGACATTCCCACGAGTATCAGTAACTTATATGTCCTCCATGGGGATATTAATAGAATATTTTGCTTAACCACAACTATTTTGTCCCCTGTATTCTCATATCAGATGCATGTGGCCTCTTGTTCCCTAGTTATATACAGAAAAACCCTATTTGGGGCCATATTCATCATCAGATAAGGGGTTTTTCAAGTGTATGACATTGACAGAACCAAATATGAGTTCTTAGTCTGAAGAGGATTAAATTTAGTGGGGTGGTTCCCATGCTGCAAATGTTAGAGGGAAGAAATATGCAAAAGTTGGGGCTTTCTTTGGAGTGTCATATGATTTCTCCACTTCAGTTTCTTCCTACCGCCAGTGGTCACACCCACCTTTGGGGGGTATATTTGAGGGATCTCTTTTAGGTGATGGATTTATCACGAGTTTTCATAAATATACCTTCAAAGAGGTGTGATATTGATCAAATGTTTTTTTGAGTCATCTAGAAGTTAAACTTTTGTGGTCTCTTTGCCCGAACATTACTCCAACTGTAATATTCTTCAGACCGGACGATGGTTATGCAAGCCAACTTCTTTGGGGATTCATATAGCATCACCTATCTGGATTTGGACATGACTTGAAGGTTTTACATGAAGACAAAATAATTTTATATATTATGACCAAGCCTTTTATGGTAAGGGTAGTAGTCGGGACGGTCAGTGAGGTTGACTTAATTGGGCCTTCTAGGCTATAGAATATTGAGAAGGTTATTAACTATGGCTGAAAAGAAATAACTGGGGACTTATTCATTCTAGAAGGTGTATAATTTTTTCATCCATTACTAAAATACAGGGAAACTTGGATTTCTCTATACTTTTGGACAAGGGAAATTTTGTGGTTTTCGCTACTTGACAGAAGGTGTTGGGCAGTTCAGGGCCTGCCTGGGTGCTCGGATGGGCACCAGTATGGGATTTATAGTGAGAAATAAAGCTTCTAATATACTTGGATTTTCCCATGCACTGCGAGCATGAGTCGAGACTTGGATTGGGTTTGCTGAATAGACTCTTTAAGATGTTGTGCCATTTTGGAAAACTCTTAGAACCCTCTTGGATATTTCATGGGGATTAGGGGTGTCTGTAACTAATCCATGAGATTTTTAGCACAAAGTTTCAACATCTCCTCCTACAAGTTAGGGATGTTGAGATAATATGTTTATCCTTTCCACCTTTCTATGAAATTAGATACCCTGTCCTTCTTACAATGCTTATAGTTTTTTAGAAAGATGATATTTGTTTTCATCAGTGTTAAACTAAACTAATAATGGAATTGATGACGAAGGTCTTCCCATACTACAATGGATCCTGCTGAAATATTTTTATTCTAAATAAAGGATATCCCTAATAGAGTCTTTACGAAACACCTCATATTTGTTTCATACTGTTGATCTCATGGTCCCAACATCGGCCCACATCAGGATACGAATTCTGTGAGATGTCTTTTAAGGTCTCTTTTCCCTTAAAAGGTAGAGAAGTTAGGGTATTTTAAGTTTGGAGGAGGTGGGGTATCATCCTCTCATTTGGGATACGACTTCCTTTTAGGCTACATAAGTTTGCATCACCCTTCCATGACTTCCATTTGAGTATCCAGGGATTCAATGGAATTATGTAACTCTAGGGAAACTACTGTCTGAGCCACCTCCCATCCATATGAAGTTGGTGGTGGCCAATGAGGTGGCCCCACATTTAGATCCTACCGATCCTTGATTCTCCCTATGATAGAATTATTACACGAGTAAGGGAGAGGCTATTTCGAAAACATTGGGATTTACCAATCATTTTTGGATTCCTCATTTATGTGGAATGGCTTTCTAGAACCCAGTCCATCCTGATACGTAGATACAAATTTTTTGGGTGGATCAACTATGGGATGGAAAATACTAGTCTCTATATAGAGATGATATCCAGTAAGAATATTTACCCTTAGTATCTCCCCATTGAGTTTTTGGAGAGCTTGTATTTCACTATCATATTTTGACAACCATTCCTTCATGAATAGAAAATGAGATTTAGTCATGTCTTTCCCTTTTTATTTTCAAGTATTCTACCAAGGATGTGGAAACTCATTACTCAGCGATGCCAAATTCTGAATCCATCTTTGGTACTATGTGGGAACAACCGCATTTGGTACGTGAAGATAACCCTCCTCCAAGTGTACATTTGTAATGTTGTGGCCCTTATTTTTTGTGCCTTGATCTATGTATTCCATGTTGGAAGTGGTGACATTCACAGAGGCATATTATCCAATGGTGGCTGTTCCATTTCTTTCTACATAACAATATAATTCTGTACAACATCCATTAGGTAATTATTTGAACCCTTGACCTTATTGGTCCATTTTGGCTTGCCAACCAACGAGGTTTGACTACCTTTAACATATACCCCCCGTATCATCATATTAATAGGGACATTGAGGGAGATTATGGTCAATATTGTCGAGTGGGCCTTGACCAACCGTGGTTTGTCTTGACATGGTAGGAATAGTGGGATGTCAACCATTGGTTTCCTCCTCCCAACCTAGTGAAATATGATCCTCTCTATGGTGACAAAGATGATGAAAATTTCCCCAACCATGTGGGGTGGAGGTCATGTGGGGCCACCATTTTCATTGATTGATCCTTCCATTGAGGATCCAATGACTCTAGTTAGGGGCTTGATGATTCCCAGGATGAACATAAAGATATAAATTCCCCATTCCCAGTTGGTTAGGGGTGATTTGGAACCACCACTAATTACTCCATGAACCTCTCAGGGTATTATAAAACTGGAGACAATGATTGAGATATAAATTCTCCCATCCTAGTGGGATGGGGTTCACTTTTGGTTTCTGAGGGTATGTTCTGAATCCTCTTGAGAATTTTTGATCTGAGGGGTAGAGGTAGTGGTAGATAATCTCTTGGACTAGGTAGTCGAGTCCTATCTTGGGAAGCGGGTATGGAATCTGCTACTGCAATCCATGTGATGTGGTGAAATTGTGCTGTGTGGGAGCTGGGTATGAAGAAAACCCTATGGTGATAACCATTCCTTATGAGAAGTTTTCTGGGTGATCACAACTGTGGTATTTTTTGTTTGGAATGTATTACATTTTTCTTGAGAGGCTATGTTTTAAATCCAATTGGCTATCCTCTATCCCCATCCATGGTGCATGGGAACCATTATAGTGGGGTAATTACGTTTCAATGACAAACTAGCCAGAGCATTACCTATTTCCCTGATTTTATTGGAGGATATAACATTATAAGATTCCATATATGAGGGGTTATACTATTCTAGGGGTAAGGAAATGTATAATTCTCTATAATATCCCCATACTTGAATATATTTTCATGAAGTAGCCTTGGAGATCATTTTCCAAAGCATCATGATGCAATGACAACAATCATGTTGTAGATTTCCATTGCACTTTTCCAGTTTTGGATCTTGGGTCATGGAGATAACAGATAGGTCGAGCTAACAACAAAGTATCATGATTTTTTGAAAGTGACACTTTTATCCTAGATAAGGGAGAAATCAATCTTTTAGTCTTTGATGAGTACCCCATTTATTTTGTTATAGGTAAGAAATGCACTCCTTTTCTAGACCATTTGGGATCTCATAGCTAGAAGTATCAAGGGGACAGAACATGATGGGGAGGTTTTTTCCAGATAAATCTCTTTATATTATTGGAACAATGACTGTTCTATATAGGAAATGAAGTATGGTTTCTTTTTCTGTCAATCCTCATTGAAAGTTTAGAACATTTTCCAAGAAAGGGACCATAGAGTTCCTGAAGACATAAATGTGCACAAAATATGAGGTTGTGTCGAAGGCTTATTTTTGGATTAGTGCATCAAAATATGGCAAAGGTAAAAATTGCGCACAAGACATAAATGTGCATGAAATATGTGGTTGCGTGGAAGAATCTTACAAGCTCAATGAGATGTCAAAATGGGTTTTTCACACTCATGATGAATCTTTCATGCACCAATAAAGACGTGTCAGAAAACTACACACAGAGTCATCAAAGCCTATAAATAGGCCTTTAACCTCATAGAAGAAATAAGAATTTTGCACTGAAAATATGGTTACTCAGCTGCAAGAAAGCTTTTTGCGCGAAATATTGGAAGAGAGTGAATCTTTTGTGAAAGGTGTTCCCTTAGTATAAAAAGACCAAGTGAACCCTTCATTGCAGTTGTGTGAAAGATAAGGGTCATGCGGAAAGTAGGGGTTGCACGAAATTCATCCTTCGTGACAATTCCTAAATCTTGTGCACTGGTTAAGGTATTGTGTGCTAGTGTTGTGTTATGCTTCTGAAAGGATTATGTATATTGAGTTTAGTGGTTTAGTTCTTTCAAGCTCATTAATTCAGGAATTCGATGCAAGAAGTGTTTCATGTTGAACAGAGACATAGACTTCAATTCCAATCCATTAAAGAAACCATTAAGTCAGTAAACTGAGCTTGACTTCTCTCAAGGCAGTAGTCTAGGCGGAGTTGAGGGAAGTGATCTGAGGGATGTATTGAGATATCCATGAACCTTTTTAAAGGAAGTGTGCTTGGAATAGAGTGACTGTGAACAAATCTTATAATACTAAAACTATTAAAGATTAGTGGATTTAGGTATGCCCAACACACTATCATCGTATGCTCCATGGACTTAGCCCTTTGTGGTGAACCATCTAAAAGTGTGGTGTCATCTCCTTGCATTCATTTTTTATACATTTAACAAGTTCCTGCCAACATGGGAACAATATCCACAACTTTAAAAAGAAAAATTTGACACCTTGATTCACCCCTCCCATCTCAAGGTGTTCTGGGGTCCTTCATATATATCAATTTTATCCTCATCTTCATTAGAATTGCATGCCTCCATCTAGTCAAAACATTGAATATGAATCTAATGGTCTCCTACTGATGGGAGTGGAGGGTTATTGGAAGTTGTTGGGGGAACCATATATAGTTGACCCCAATGTTTAGAGAACCTGTCTATATAAAGGTGTCAGATTTTGGTTCACCTCTCTATATGGAGGTGTCTAGATAAAGGGAGGATTACCTTTTCCATGGGAGATATCTCCATGGGGAGGTTGACCATAACGAATGTCAAGAGTATATTCTCTATGATCTATCTTTACACCACCTAGAGGAGGACTATTGTGGTGATGAATGTATTCTACCTTTTCTTTGAAATAGGAGTCTGTGGACCATTATGGTGTTTATAATGTGTCCCAACCAACCTCAAGAACTCTAGCATTGAGCAGATTAGAGGTATGGACCATGTTTTCCATCATAGTCGAAATATTTCGACCTCCCTTTTGTGATTTCATAGGGATATGATCCTACTATGTGATTCTTTCTAGAAGATGTATATAACCAAATGTCACTCTCGGAGTATAATACCATTGTAAAGAAGATATTGGAATATGCCAATAACCTGTCTCATTATTGATAGGAGTATGAGCATGTTCTACTCTCACATGGCGAGCCTCAGTCAGCATGTGAGTATGAGACCAATCTTAAGGCTTAGGGATATGCCACTGGTCTTTCTTGGTAGGAGTATAAGACTTATCCGAGGTGTGTGTCATTCTCAACTGTTGAACCCTAATTTGAAAAGGAATATGAGATTATTAAGAATATTCATTCCCTATCATAATATGCTGAAGAACCTCTATAATGGGAGAAGGAATACGAGCTTCCACTTGTATTGACTTGGAATGATGTTGACGCAGTAGTTCATTGGCAGAAGTAAAAAATATGTTCATTGCTTCTGTGATATGATGATGTATGCCAAGCAGATCTACTGATAGAAATATGAGCATGTCCCAAGACTTGTTCCATTATCTCTTAGTTAAACTTGGCTAGGACATGGATATATATCCAATATTTAACCTTTGGAGTATGACAGTAATCTTCTTTGATAAGAATATGAGTTTGTCCCAAGGCTTGTTCCCCTCTCCCAGGGTGAACCCCAGTCAAAACGAGGACATGAACCCGATCCTGGGCTTTTGGAATATGCATCCAGACTATTTCAATAGGCATTTGACCCAATCCCCAGGAATGTTACACTCTCACCTAGTGATCCCTGGTTGAAACATGAGTAGTTTCTCAGTCTGATACCTCTCCCTCTATTGAAATATTCAAATAATCATCATAGGAAAGAGCAAGAATGTGTGATTTCTCCAATACGACCACTTGTTCATGATGATGAGAGTGTTTAGTTGGCCAACCTATAGGGATAAGTGTATAATACAATCCCTTTAATTACAACATTTTTTTGAAAATAATGGAAGATATCTTCATCTCTTTCTAATATATATTATCATTTCAGAAAATTGGGTGTTGGAATATATGTCTACACATTTTCCATCTCCATTATCTATTGGAAGATATCTTCCATTGAAGAAGGGTTATGCACCCACATTTTTTGTACTTTTTCCATCAGAGTATTCTAATGGACTTCAATAATTGGGGTAGAGATAAACACCTCCCCCATTCTTGTCGTGGGAATAAACCCAATGGATTTTTCTGAGCTGACAGGAATATGAGCCTCCTTGACGGTTTTTTCTGAACTATGTTGGCAGGAATTTTTAGTAGGTGTGGGGATATGAACCATATTCTAGATATCCAATTCCTTCCTCCCCCGATTATACTTCCTTTATTACCAAGAATGTGAGTTATAGGTGGTGGCTTGTTGGGTGGAACTCACAGTAGGTGACCGGTGAGTACCGACAGGATGATTCTAGTGACAGTGGTTGGAAGGTTCCCTCCTCGGTGGAACCAAAGTCGACAGGGAGCCATATTTGGATTTCTATTACATATTCATCAGATATGGAAGGTGGTAGTTGTCTCACTCTTGGGATAAGCTCCAAAAGAATTTGGTTTTAGCGACAAGGGCTGCTGGCTTATCAGAATCCTTCTCCAAGAAATACGGATTCTCCAGCAACCATGCTTGGAGAATCTCATGGGAAGCTTCCATTGTAGACATTGTACCAAATCAGTGGTATCTATGGACCATCATATTTTACACCTGTTTTTGGAGATGTTGAGCAGGTGAGATTTCTTTGTGACTTGCAGGGGTCACAACAACAAATGATTTTCCAGATCAAATACTGGATGATGAAGACATGCCTCAGTTTAGGAAACTATCGATGAGAGAACTACCTATAATCACACAGAACAAAAGGAAAAATATTACCAATTAGTGCTATATCATAGGTATAAAAATTATCAATCAGATATGAATGGTTAACACAATTATCATGTTTTCCTATTTTGGCCATTCTACTCACATGGACTTGTCTGCACGAGGATGGACTAACAAGAATCCTGGTTTCAGAAGATCATCAATATGATCACGCTAGTCTTACTACTTTTTATAAGGTTTTTAAAACAAAGTGGCCTAATATATTCACTTCGGTCCTATCCATATTTTTTGTGTACGCAGAGAAAACAAAATGGCTTAAGGGACTATAACCCAATCATTTGTTATTACATATATTCACATTGGGTTCACAAATTTTGCTTCAGAAGGATTCGAGGCATGGAATGGGTTTCCCTTGATGGTTTTATTGAGGGGTGTTTGAAGGCCTCTCTCAATCATGTGCATCAAGTTTGTGATCTGTTTCATCTTCTTTAGAAACTCCCAAATATTCCCTCATCCATAGCTGTGTATATAACTACTTTCCAAAGGGCATAGGTCATCCGTTTTTAGGCCCATCAACTCTTGGAGACTCACATTAGTCGAGAGGATGAGAGGTTTTGGTCATCTCACACTTTTGGGGGGAATGGTTTCCTACTCTGAGACTCTATTATAGATTTAATATATGTTTGTGAATCTCCTCCTAATCCTAATACGGGACTCGTTACCCTAAAAAAATGATCACAAATTAATTATCTTTTATGTGAAAAAGGTTGGGGTTTCCTTAGTGAATTTATATGTATGTATATGAGGTTCTCCAAAATTTTACACTAATGGGAGGTTTTTTATATATTGAATTCATATAACCAAGTACTTCGGAATGTGATTCCATGTAAGGAGTCAATTAATATTACATGGTGAGGATTGAGCCATTATAAGGCATCCTACACATCCTGGTTATTATTGGAATCAAAAACCCCTTAATTTTTTCGAACTATACAGTTTAACATCATCCAGAAATAAATTATATAGGTACTCTGGGATACAGAGCATTAAATTCATGCCCTAAAGGGGAATTCTATGTTTCCCAAGTATAGATAGAATCAGATTCTTCAATGTTCATTCATTTAGGGTTTATATATTGAGGTTAACCCTATCATTGTAGACACTCATCGTGTAGATGATATGATTATCATGACTCCCTAAGATCACATGATCCATGGTCGGTGTAAAAAACAAGGGATAAAAAATTAACACTTCATTGATCATGATGTGAAACTTATGCACTGGGAATGACCTGATATGATTTATCTTGGAACATGGGTCTTAGAGAAATGTCCTATGTATCCTGGTTCTGGCAGGAATCATAGTCATTATAGTTCAGTTGTTTTCATAGTCTACTAATAGATGAGATAAGGTGATCATATCATAGGACTAATTATCTCTTGATGGAGGAGATGTCAGAGTCTTAAAAGGACTTACACTGAGAGGGGTTTTTATTTGATCTTAGGAATTAGGAAGGAATCCTACGTTTCCTGGTTATGGAACGAATCAGATTCATCATAGTTTGGTTTATTGTTAAGATGTTATGATCATTTCAATTCACTAATCCCACATGATTCATGATCATTGTGAGAAAAAAAGGATAACATGTAATCATTGTCCTTATTATGAATAAGTGACATAGATGTTGGGATTTCCCTGGATAATCAACATGGAGCTCAAATTGTAGTGATAGGTGGCCTAAGTATCTTGATTGTGATAGGAATTAGAGTTGAATCAAATACCTTTATATTGGGATTACACACTGAAGATTCTATATTGATTGGGGCTTACACACCAAGAATGGATAATGTTATTCAGTCCTGTGATGGCCTATTGATCTGAACATATTGTATAGAGGGTTTCACATGATGCAGTTGGACTTCCCTGAAAAACATCACATGACATTGATGACTTGTTTAGAGTGTGTTGTATGACCCAATAAACTTATCCTCGAAGCCTTCACATGACCTGGATGGATTATTCTAGGGGTGTTGTATGATCTATCTAGCACTCCATGGTGTCATTCAAATTATTTTTCTTGACACATATGGAGTGTCTCATCTGTGATCTCTATTTTGTGTATCACTTTTGTTTTATTTTTATTTATCTTGTTCTCTTGAGTTCCCCCTTGGTTTTTGGAAGGAAGTGGGGGTTTTGGTGTGGATAGGTAACTATACATAGTTTTCACACAGTTATAATTAACCATGCACAACCCATGGGAACTATGTGGTAGGAGGAAGTAACTACCACACAGTCTCAACATGGTCATGCATCTATGCCTAGGTAAAAATGTGGATTTTCCAAGTCATTAAAATTATTCCCTTTTTTCTATCTCCTCTTAGGTTTAACCTCAAAATACCCCCATTTCTCATCCCCTTCGGGATTTTTCTCCCTAGGTTCCTCCCTCCATCCCTCCTCCCCTTCTGGATCTCAATTTTCTTGCTGGATTTGGTGTGTTATTCCTCAAGTCTTCAAGTAAGATATTTTCCTCCTTAAAATCTCCCTCTATTCAAGGGTTTTCTCTTTAATTTTATTTTGGTTTTCTTATTCCCCAAACCTAGGGATCTATTTTTGGGGTATTTATTAATATTTTTGGATTTATCTTTTGTTTAGGTCATGATAGTACTCCCTCATACTATGATTAAGGCGTGGTGGGAGTATTGCACCAGATTTTGGGGTTTCGCTTCAAATGGTAGGTTGTTCCATACTTAAATGTTTATTGGAAAATTTATTTTGCTTGCTGGAATTTCTTTGCATGTTTTATAAATTCAGATTTTTATACGAATGTGGTTTTTTAAGGCTTTAAATGAGAAATTAAATTTCAAATGGGTTTTGTATATGGGATTGATGGTTCCATAAGTGAGGATTATTGGTGTGTTCTTGAAATTATATAATAATTGGGCAAAAAATTTAATAAATTGAGCATGAGGTTTGAATAATCTTGTTGAAAGGACTGGGTGTGATTTTGGTTTTAAAAATGGTTTTTGGGTATGAAAAAGGTGGTTTGGGGTGTGTTGGTTCTCATTTAGTTGTGTAATATAAAATTTTCATCATGTGTGTTGTATGGAAACATGAATGAGCACTCAACAAGAAGCCAAGGTAGCTAGGAGGGTGGACTTGGACAAGTGGGCTAGTGATTCAGGAGTGGTTGTGGCCCAAATCCACTTAGCGGGTTTGATGTTTAAAATTGTAACAAAACATGTTGATGAATATAGACCAGTAGAATATCAGATGCTTCTCCTATCTAGTGTCTCGTGCATGAGAACATTGATGATTTTGGTTCTTATACCACCTTATACCTAGATTTGAGGTTCTAGGGTCTCTACATGTATCTAACACCCATAGGGCCTCTCCAATGTTGATTCTGTTTGACCATGATGTGCTCACCATTGACAAATGGTGGGAAGTTTGGGTAATTTCAAAGGTGAATTGTTTTGTTTAAAATTGCATCACATTAAAAGTTCATTTTCTATAGTTGTTTCTTAAATATTTTGGCACACTCTTTTCTTTATTTAAATCTTTCAAATGTATTTTTCATTCTATCATATAGATAATGGAATCATTTTTTGGTGGCATCCTACTGGGCATTGGCTCACACCATACTTACACCTTTGGGTGTAAGCAGACTTGGTCATGCGTGATACAAGGGTAAAGTCTTTGGTGAAGGTTTATTGGAATTCTAGAAATCTTATTGATGTAGTTGTGGAGACAACTTGAGGGAGACTCACCTATTTCTTGTGGTGATTTTGGCCCTTAGTTTCGATTCCTTTTTTCTATATCCCTTCTTTTTGGATTTTTTACAAATCTTATAAACAAATTGGAAACCATGTAAGGGATTTTTTGGTTGTGTATCCTAGTTTTATTTATTTAATATTTTTGAAAAAGTAGTTCTTGTTCATATGGTTAAATTGTTCCCACACACTTATATGGATACCCATACATTTGTACCAACTCGTGGGGATTGGTAACACCCTCCAGGCCTTGCTGCAGACCTGGTTGGGAGCTGGTTTGGATGGAGACTAAGATTGGTTCATGAAAAATTTATAATCAGTGGCATCATGATGTGGAGTTTTCTATGGTAGATATGGTATTATTTAAAGTGGCACCCCTTTTGGGTCATTGTTGCCTGGGGAAGCATGGTAAATTGACATCGAGGTATGTTAGGTCTTTCAAAATCATCGAGCGAATTGGTAGGGTGTCATAAAGGTTAGAATTTCATTCCTAGTTGGCATTGATTTATGGTTTTTTTCATGTTTCACAACTGAGGAAGTATAACCATAACTTGTATCATGTGCTGAATTGGGAAGAGACAGAGTTTGAGCCAGACTTGTTAGTGTTGGAATGGCCAGTGCGGATAATGGACTCCCAAGATAAGGTGCTTCATGAGAAATCTATCCCATTGATTTTTTCCTTTGGAAACATGGAATTGATGCAGATGAGATGTGGTAGAAAAAGGATTGGGTCGAGCAAGAGTACCCATTTATTGTTTCTGATAAAGCTTCTGATTGACTTTCTCCAGGCAGAAAGTTTCCATTGTGGGGAAAATTGTCACATCTATTATCTATTTTTCAGGTATCTATGTTGTTTTATTTTGGTCTATCTTGTTATATTGAGTTCAACAATGTTTTTTGGAATGGAATGGAGGTTTTGGGGAGGATATAAAAATGAGAACAGTTAGTAGTAACTATTCGCAACCCCTAGGAACCTAATGGTAAGAGGCAGTACCTACTGCATGGCCTCCGCACAGCCAGGAATCTTTGCCCAGGTAATTGTGAAGATTCACCAGGTCATTAAAATGTTTCACGTTTTCTCTATCCTCTCATGTTTAACCCTAAAATACCCCCATTTCTTATTCGCTTTGGGATATTTCTCCCAAGGCGCCTCCATCCAGCCCTCCTCTTCTATTGGATCTCAATTTTCTTGTTGGATTTTGTGCATTCTTCCTCAAATATTCATGTAACCTCTCTTCCTCCTTAAAATCTCCCTCTATTAAAGGGTTTTTTAACACCCCAATATTTAATTAAATATTTTATTTTTAATTTCTTGTATTTCTTATTTTTTATGCTACACCATGATAACTCTGTGCTATATGCAATACCGTATTATCTTTTTGTATACGCAGCACTATACTTGGCTTGTGTTACACACAATTTCACATCCGTTTGATAAAATTCATTTAATGAAACAATGATTATAGATTTCATTCAATTTATGTTTGAATTATGTTATACTAAACACCAATGTAAGATTTCACTAAATGGAACACTGACTTGGCTTGCATTACTCATAAGAGAGACCTTCCTTGATAGTTTGTGTTGCACACAATACTGATTTTAACTAAATGACGTTATATTATTCAAATATTATATAATATATCCATTATGAATAGTATTAACTGAATTTTTAATTTCATATCACATTAATATTCATCTAATGTATTTTATAAAGCATGATATAAGAAAAAATTCAATTTTTCAGATAAAAGAAGTATTTTTCAAAAAATATAGTTTTGCGGACTTTTTATGGAGCACCAATTTTAAACATTGTTTTTAAAAATTTTATATATTCTATTTTAAAAAATAAACATATTTTTTAGATGTGTGATTTCAAAAATTATCTTGGTTGAAATTTTTGTATTTTTCTAATGAAATTCATATTTTGAGGAATAGTGAAAAATATTGTATTTTAATTCAAAATTGTCTTTTCGTCTAATTTATTTGTATAGTTATATTATCTATATAATTGGTTTTAAAGTGTAACTTGATTATGTTATTATCATTTAATAAATTTTGTTTTTCATTCAATGTAATTTCATATTTTAATTGGAAACAATCACATGACAATTTTTTGATAAGTTTTTACTTCTTAAAAACACGCTTTTTGGTTTTAACAATGGGAATTAATTTTAATTTAATTTATGCCAATTATATGTTTTGAATTATGAAGAATGAATTCCATATTTGGAATCAGTGGTTAAATATTAAGTAAATAGATCAATTTTAGTTATTTGGATACTATAAATAGTAACTACTTTATTTTTTATTTACCAGAGTTGAAAGTAAATAAGGTAAATTATGGTGACTAATGATATGATAATGATATTAAAATTACCATAAAATATATCAAAATCCTATTGGATTAATTAACTTCCACCAATATCCGCTATTTGTTAGAAGTGATTCATTTAACCGGATTTTTTACATGAAAATTGTGTAATTATAATTAAAACCAAAGAAGGTGACAACATGCCACTCTCATATATATTATAAGTACAAAAGTTTTAATATAGTTATAAACAAAAAAATAGAACATAAATAGTCTCCAGAAATATAATTAATTTATATACATAATGGGAATTTATTTAGAATTTTTAGATATTAAATAATTACCATTAATGATAACACAATAGTGATGTAGAAATTATTTTATTGATAGAAATATAAATTAAATGGTTTTAAAAATATTAAAATAAATATTATATGAACTAATTAATGTTACCCAAAAACTTTATAGGTTACTATGACATTTTAGGAGTGTATTAAATACTTTTATTTGAATTTATTTCCTGTGTGGGGTCTATTTATTGTCAAATAATTGAATAGTATCAAAATTGACATTATTGATATTTTATAAAAAATAAAATATTATTAAATTATTTAAAAGTCACAAAAATATTTAAAAAATTAAAAATTAAAAATTATATTGTATAAAATATCATAAATATCAAATTAGGGACAATTTATAACAAATAAGTAAATATTTATAACCATTTAATATTTAGAATATTATTACCACAAATAAAAATAAATAGATTAAATAAAGATAAATCGAAATGATAAAGTTTAAAATAAAATAAAAGAAATTTCTAAATTTAATTGGTTAAGAGTATTTAGACTCATAATAATATTATCGTTGAAATAAATGAGTTTTAGAGAAATATAAATTGAAAATGAATTTATAATAAATTAATATTTCAAGACTTTCAAAATGTTCCTCTCCCCTATATTTTAAAAGGGAACCACTCCTTATCTTTTAATAACACCTAAAAAATCCTTTTTTCTCATCCAAACCTACCAAAATATTCTCCATAAATCCCTCAATTTATCATATAGGCCATCCATTGGGAAGAAAGTCATCTTAAGGGGTCATTTTGTGCATACCAAAAAATGATACTCGAAAAAAGAGGTAATTGTATTATCACCTCCTTCAGAATTCTTCTTTTCTTATACTTCCTATTATTATGTTGTTATAATAATATAGTAATAAATCTAGTATATTATACGTTTTGAGAAATTATTATAATTACATGACAACCTTACACCTCCTTTTATCCATCCTAATAATAACAAAATCACTATGCGTGTGTACGTACAACTTACCGTCTCCACGCCATGGTGCAATATGTTATTAAACAATAAATAATTTGGATGGGTTTATTGATGAAAATAATGAATTAAAACAATGAATATAACATGATATTATTTATTTAAAAATAATATACCATCCAATTCCATACCATTTTACCATAAAGGAAATGATATCGCCGCTCATACGTACGTACGACTTACTGTCTCCACAACGCGATGTGCTTCATTCTCCATGTTAACCATTTAAGAATTATTATAAAGTATATATAATAAATAATAATGAAATACATGACATAATAATTATACTGGATTTATTTATACATATATATGTTATTTACTTGATTCCATTCAATTCAATAAGAAAACAGAAACCACGTTCATGCGTACATATGACCCACACTTTCCATGAATTGTGTATTCCATTTCATTTATCTGTCTATTATATATATTTATATACTAAATATTTATGATATATAAACCATTTTTTTCATTCTAGAAGTAATTAAATTAGGATCTAAGAAAATATATTAAGAATTAAAAGTCTAAACATGTATGATAAATAAAATGATTGTACCAAAAACATTTCTTTAACATGGAATTGATAAATAAAGGGGTAATATAAAGTCATAAGTGAATCATATATGAGATCATAAATATTATTATGGTCATTTTACAAGTTAATAATATGTTTAAACCCAATATACATGAGTTTTCTACACGTAAAGAAGAAATCAAACCTTAGGTAAGGGATAATTTTGCAACCTCATTTTTATCCAAGATTATTTATATGTAAGTATTTACTGAGGATATATTTATCATCTATGTCCATGTTTCCTAAAAATGATTTCATAAAAATTTTACTATTCATATATTTATGTTTAAATTTATTTTTTCCCATTTTTTACTTTTACTATATGGTTTGGAAGGAATATTTCTTTGGTTTACCATATGAGGTACTTTTTAACATTTTTAGCAAAAGTATGAGGGGAATGAATTTTTAACTTATACGGGATGAATTTATTTTGATGGTTTCATGTTGCCTTATTTTAATGAATATTAATTTACAAGATTTTATGTTTATTCATAATTAATTATTTTTTTCTTTTAAAATTATGTGGAATTTTAAGAAAAGAAATCATTCTTGAAGATGAAAACATATTTTTCTCAAGAATTAAGTTCAAGTGTTTTATCAAAATTATATTCCATCGAGGATGATGGTCTTTAAATAGGGTTATGTTTTTATCATTATTATTACTATGATTTGATTGTGTTAACGATGGAATGATATTTTTATGGTTTATGTTATGATGGAATGATGTCTAACAAACAAATTTTATTTCATGGGTTATGATATGATGAATTATTTTTGTTTTTGCAGCATATATAAGAATAATTTCATTTTGAGATGAATGGGACCTATATCTACCTAAAATCCATTGGGTAAAGATTTATATCTCATAATATTGACATGACTAGAATGGAAATTAAATCTTTTTCAGTAATATATGGATGGAATGACAAGTAAACCTAGTTCAGTAAAATTCTTTTTCCACTACGATGGTCTTGGAAGTAATGCCTTGGATACTATGGAAATCATATTATGTGATTATTTATTTTTGAAAATCCCATGTTTTCTACCAATTCTATTTTATCATGGTTAATGTTCTTTATTATAAATTCCTTATGTATTTCCAATATTTATTTCATGACCCATGATTTTGATATTTAAACTTTATGTTCATGTTTTTACATTCTTATGCTTATGGTTTGTTCAATGTTCTCAATTTTTACCCTTAATGAACATTGAGATCCCCTTTTTTTATTTTCCTCAGGATATAAAAAAGGGTTTTATGTTGGAAAAAAAGGTGAAGATATTTATGGGAGATGTTGAAGATCTTTCACCATGTTAGAAGATTATGTCCCAAGTTTCCAAAAACACTAAACTAATATGGTATTTGGGTGTATATTTGTGTAATGTATTAAGTTTTCCTCAGAAGAAATGTAATTTCCATGTTCGTCAAGCATGGATTGTTACAGTTGGTATCAGAGTGAAGGTTTATTTAACCTTTGGAAACTAGGATTGGAAAACTTTAGATAGATACCAAGAGATATTTCTATTGTATGTCTAGTGATGTACCTAAGGGTAAGTATAATGATAGGTTATAGTAAGAGAATTGTGGTAATGATCATGAATAAAATTGGATTAAACCTAATATTTTAGTGATTGAAAGTACTCCGCCCTTTATTATGTTGTTTTCCTAGTTTGATTTTTGCCTCTCATACTATTCTTTTTGGGTTTTAGATAGTGGCTCAAACACGAAGGAACCATGTTAATGATCAATGCACTAAAAAATTCAATGATTGTCCTCATGATCAAACAAATTTAATGGTATATGAAATGAAGAATCTTATTGATATATATACAGAAGCTATGAATCATTATACACTTCCAAATGAGGAGAGAAGGGAAAACAATTCTATTGAATCCTTCAAGAGGCAACATCAACCTTCTTTAAGTGGGTCTTCTCATCCACTTGTTGCTGAAAAATTTATTAGTTCCATTGAAAAGATATTTTCCATCCTTCAATATTTGGAACAAGAAAAATTTATTTTGGTTGTTTATTGTTTATATGGTTAAGAAGACCAGTGGTGGACTCTAATCAAGAATACATGGCAACAAGATGATATTGAATCCATGGAATGGGATGAGTTGAAGAACTTATTTTTAATTAAGTACTTCCCTAGTATTCATTAAATAATGATGGAAAATGAGTTCCTTGAGCTTAAGAAAAAGGATGATCAATTTATACATATGAGGAAAATTTTACAATACTTGTAAGGTATGCTTCTGGTTTTATCATCCAACCCAAAAGTAAAGTTGATCAATTCTTTAGGGGATTAAACCCAAGTCTTCTAAGGGCATTAGCTATAATAGACTTTAGTAGATAGTAATAGACTTTTCATTGTTCTATCAAGGTAGAAATTAAATTTAGTGTTAAATACCAATCTCAAGGGTTTGAAAAGAAACGAAAGATGGAGTTTAAAGGAAAATCTCAAAATAATGGTGAAAAGAAGATGAATGTTTCTTTATACTCAAAGCATGGAATTAAGTATGGTGTAGATTATATTAAAGGGACTAGAAAATTTTTTATGTGTGGAAAATAAGGTCATAAAGTAGTTGAGTTCCAAAGTAATGGGAATTTTTTTTCTAATGATGTGAATAGAGAAAAAACTATAAAGAATTCACCACCCACACTTCAATGCTACCAGTGCAAGGAAATGGGGAATTATGATAACCAATGATGAAATACAATGAATAATGATGATGATCGATGTCAGTAAACTCTTAAGGCCTAAGAAAAAGTCAAATCACATGTGATCACTATTGGTGATGTTGAGTATGACAATAAAGTGGTGGAATGATTAAGTTTTAATGTAATGGGATTCCAAAATAGTGTTGGTGAATCTCTTTTATAGTATTATGTAATATTGGAATATCTATTTATTGTTCCATTGTGGTTTTTCATAAGTATATGGTATTGGTAACCATGAAACATGATTGAAGTATTTTTGGAAATCACATGATATGCGCCTAATGAAGGGATATAGAGATAATGAGATGTTTGATAGTATTAATAAACTCATGACTGATATAAGGATAAAGTGATATCATGGTTTGAGTATATAGAATTTTTGGTATTCTTGGTGCATGGAAAGAGTTAATCTTGACATAATTCATGTTTCCACTAATGTTCTATAGTAATTCATGTTATTACAATGTTTCACGAGAATACACGATTAAGACATTCACTTATTTGTAATGTGATAACCAAGAACTACCTTATGAGAAATAGGATATTAATGTTATGTCGATTTAGTTCACCTTTTTATAAAGTTTTATATTTATAGTTTTTGGATGGATTGTAATGTTATCCATTAATGGATATTATAAGTAATATTCTATTTGAAGTTTGTTAGATTAATGTACTATCTCACTATAGGTGGACTTATGCATATTTCATTACCTATGATAACCTTTTTTGTTGAGATAGATGGAATGAACTATCATTCCATTTTAGGATCTGATAACACTTCTAGAATGAAAAATTCAACTTCATTTCTTTAAATAAGAGATGAATTGGGAATTTTTCAAGGCATGAAGAACGATTATATTGTACTAACATCAAGTAAATATTTATTCTCATGATAAATTATTCAACTTTAGGGAAATGATCTTGAAAAAAAAATTATCATAGTACCTTCTTATCTGATGAATGTTATGGTCCCTTAAATCATCATAGATTAATGGATTTCTGGTTGTTAACTTTCTCTAAACCTTTTTATCTATCAATCACTATTAGAACATGATGGTTAGAGTTTTTCTTCCATGTCCATGTTTTCACATCCCACATACGTTCTCCTATGTGGAAAACCAATGATTAGTTACTTTGGGTAGCCTTTATGTTTCTAAAATTCATTTTTAAAAGGATGTTTTAGTATTCCTTTTTATGATGTGAGTTTCTATGAAATAAAATTTCAAGTAGTAAATAATTTATAACCACGACGAATTTTGAGGGAGAAATTCATTTTAAGGGGGGTATAATGTAACACCACAATATTTAATGAGATATATTCATTTTATTTTCTTTGATGTCTTGTGTTTTACGCTACACAAAGATTAGATTGATATATACGCAACACCTTATTAGCTTGTAGTATACGCAACACTATTACTTGGCTTGTGTGACACACAATTTCAAGTTTGTTTGATAGAATTCATTCTTTAAAACCCTGAGTGTATACTTTTTTCAATGTATAAAAGAAATACGTTTGATTTATGTTATATGAGACAAAAAATTAAGCTAGCACTAAATGAAACACTGACTTGGATTTCATTACACGGAAGAGCGACATTCCTTGATAGCTTGCATTGTATGTAATATCGAGTTTCCCTAAATAATGATATATTATTATAATATTATTTAAACTACCTATTATGAACAATATTAACAGAATTTTTTATTTTATATAATATTAATATTCATCTTATGTATTTTATAGAACATTATATAAGAAGAAATTTAAACTTTTCCATAAAAGAAGTGTTTTTTTTAAAATACAGTTTTTACGCCTTTTGATGGCGTGCCAATTTTAAATATAATTTTTTATACTTTTATATATTATATTTGAAAAAATAAACTCCTACTTTGGAATAGAGATATAAAAAATTTTCTTGGTAGAAATTTTGATATTTTTTAATGAAATTCATATTTTGATGAATAGTGAAAAATACTGAATTTTAATTCAAAACTATATTTTCATCTAATTTATTTATAAAATTAGATTTTATTTTTGATTGTTTTTAAAGTTTAATTGGATTATTTTTATCATTTAATCAAAAAAATGTCATTTTAATTAATTTCACATTTAAATTGGACATAAACACATGACAATATTTTGATAAGTTTTTACTTTTTAAAAACCCGCATTTTGGTTTGGAAAACAAAATTAATTTTAAATTAATTATGGTCAATTATGTATTTTGAATTATGAAAAATGGATTCCATATTTGGAATTACTAGGTCCAAATTATTTTAATAAGTTACTTTTATTTTTTTGGATATGATGGATAATAACTACGGAAATTGTTATTTACCATAGTTAAAAGTAAATCAGGTAAATTAGGGTAACTAAAAATATGATAAAGATATATAAATTAACCTAAAACCTTATAAAACTCTATTAAATGAATTCAAGTCAACCAATATCACCTAGGGTTTTAATTGTTTCATTTAATGTAATTTTCCCCGAATTTGATGTAATTATAATTAAAACAAAATAAGGTGAAAACATGTCACTCTAAAATATCCTATAATTATAATTGTTTTAATATAGTGATAAACATGATAAATATCAAAAATAAATAGTCTCCAAAAATATAATTAAATTATATACATAATTTTAATTTATTTATAATTTTTATAGATTATATAATTACCATTAATGATGACATAATAATAATGTATAAATTATTTTATTGATAGAAATATCAAATAAATAGTTTTAAAAATATTAAAATAAATATCATATGAACTAATTAATGTTCCAAACTAATTTTATAGGTGATTATTCCTTGTTAGGAGTATATTAAATATTTTTATTCCAATTTATCTTCTATGTGGATGTTATTTAAAGTCAAAGAAATGAATAGTGTCAAAATTGACACTATAGATATTTTATAAAAATAACATATTATTAAATTATTTAAAAAACCCAAAATTATTTAAAAATTTAGATATTGAAAATTATATGGTCTAAAATTTCATAAAGTAAACAATTATGGACAATTTTAAATACATAAGTAGATATTTATAACCATTTACTCTTTAGAATATTATTACCACAAATAAAATTAAATAGATTAAATAAGGATAAATCAAAATGATAAGGTTTAAAATAAAATCAAAACATGTCTAAATTTTATTGGATGAGATAATTTAGATCCATGCTGATATTATCTTAGAAATAAATGAGTCTGTGAGCATTATAATTTGAAAATAATTTAATAATAAATTAATACTTCAAGACTTTCCAAAGGTGCCCCTCCCCTCTCTTATAAAAGGGCACCTCTCATTCTCTTTTAAACACAAACCCAATGCCCTTTGTCTCGGCCAAAACCTGCCCAAATCTCCTCCCAACTTCCCTAAATTCATCCTAGATGCCACCCTTTGTTTAGAAATCCATTTTAAGGATTCATTTTGTGCATACCAAAAGGGGATACCTGAAAAAGAGGTAATTTTTTTAAAGGTTGGGGCCGAAGCCTCATTTTTATTATTAAATCAAAGCAAAGACCTCTTTTAACTGGGTATAGGGAAACCAATTACATAGCCCGAAGGCCTAGAGGGCTTGTAGCCCATTACATATCCCGTAGGCCCTAATTTTGGCCCAATTCACATTCTGTGAATATTAACCCGCCTGCTACAGTACCGCATAGTACCACCGCCACTACAGTGCCCTGCCGCCGCTACAGTACCCACTGATGAACAGTGTCGCCGCTACAGTGCCCTGTCGCTGCTACAATATCACCATGCATGCATACATACGACTTACTGTCTCTACGAAGTGGTGTAATTTTTTATTCAACAATACATAATTTTAATGGGTAAATTGATGAGTATAATTGATGTAAAAAATTAATATAACATGATATGATTTATTTAAAATTCATGTAACATAAAATTACATACCATTTAACCATCAAGGGAATGATATCGTCCCTCATGCGTATGTATAACTTACCATCTCCACAAAGCGATGAGATTCATTATCCACGTTAACTATTAAATAATGATTATAAAGTTTATATAATAAATAAGAATGAAATATATGGAATAATAATTCTACTATATTTGGTTATATATATATATATGTCATTTTCATGCTTCCGTTCAATTCAATAAGGAAATGGAAACAACTTTCATGCGTACGTACGACTTACCATATCCCTGAACGGTGTATTCCATTTCATTTATCTACCTATTATATATATTTCAATACTCAATATTTATGATATATAAAACATTTTTTTACATACAGGAAGTAATTAAATCATGATCTATGTAATAAGATTTAGAATAACAAGTCAAAACAGTTTTGATAAATAAAACGATTATTACCCAAAATGTTTATTTAACAAGGAATTGATAAATAAATGGGTAATATAAAGTCAAAAGTGAATTATATATGATATCATAAAAATTATTATGGTTCTATTTCATGTTAATAATATTTTTAAACCCATTATATAGGAGTTTCAGACACATACAGAAGCAATTAGACCTAAGGTAAGGCATAATTTTGCAATCTTATTTTTATCCGAGATTGTTTGTACGTAAGTATTTACTGAGGATATATTTACCATCCATGTCCATGTTTTATAAAAATGTTTTCATAAAATGTTTATTATTAATCTATGTATTTTTTAAACCAATTTTACCCATTTTTTACTTTTACTAAATGGTTAGGAAGGAATCTTTGTTTTGTTTACCATACAAGGTACTTTTTGATTTTTTTAGCAAATGTACGAGGGGAATGTTTTTAACTTATACGTCATGAATGGATTTTTAAAATTTAATTATGCCTTATTTATATGAATATTACTTTAAAATATTTGAAGTTTATTTTTAATTAAATTATATTCTTTTAAAATTGCATGGCATTTTGAGAAAAGAAAATGTTTTTGAAGAAGAAATGATATTTTCCTCAAAAATTAAGTTCAACAATATTATCAAAATTATTTTACATATAAGATGATTCTATTTAAAAATTGTTATGTTTATATCCCTATTATTACTATTATTTAATTTTTTTAATGATTTAATAATTTTTTATATGGATTTTGTTATGATGGAATGATGTTTAAGAAACCCATTTTATTTCTTGGGTTATGCTTTGATGAATGATTTATGTTTTTGTGGAACATGTTAGAATTATTTCATTATGATATCAGTGGGACCTATATCTCCCTCCAATTCATTAGGTAAAGATTTTTATCTCATGAGATAGACATGATTGGTGTTACAAGTAAATATGGTTCAGTAATATAGGGATGGGATGAAATGTAAATCTAGTTCAGTAATACATGGATGGAACGACAAGTGAACCCAGTTCTGTAAAGGTCTTTGTCAACTACGATAGTCTTGGAACTAATGACTTGGATACTATGGAAATAGTATTATGTGATTATTTACTTTCCACAATCCCATGTCTTATTCCAAGTGAATTTTATCAGGGTTAATTTTCCTTTATAATCAATGCCTTACACACTACCATGATTTATTTCATGACCCAATATTTTGATATTTAAAATTTATGTTCATGTTTTTACATTCTTATGTTTATGGATTGTTATATGTTCTCAATTTTTACCCTTACTGAGCATTGATATCACCCATTATATGTTTTCTTTTCCCCAGGATACAAAGAAAGTTTTTAGGTAGAAAAATAAAAGGGGAAGTTCTCTATGGGAGATGTTGAAAATCTTTTACCAAGTTAGAAGATTATATTCAATGTTTACAAAGACAGTAAAATAATATGGTATCTGAGTGTATATTTGTGTAATGTATTATGTTTTCCTCAAAATAAATGTAATGTCCATGTACATCAATCATGGTTCGTTATAAGTTTTCTCTTTTATTTTGGGTTTTTCTTCTTCCCAAACCCTGGGGGTCTGTATTTAGGGTTATTTCTTAATACTTGTGGATTAATCTATTGTTTTAGGTCACGATCTTCTTCCAAACCAATGGGATTAATGTGTAGTAAGTGTATTGCTCTTGATTTTTGGGTTTCTCCACAACTGATATGTGGTTATGTGATTATATGTTTCTTGGAAAATTTATTTGGCTTACTTAAGTTTATTTGCTTGTTTTATAAGTTGTTATTATTCTAAAAATGTGGTTTTGAAGACTTTAAATGTGCATTTGAATTTCAATTTGATTTTGTATATGAAATTTATGGTTTCATAAAGTTTGGATTTTTGGTGTGTTCTTGAAATGGTTTATTATTTGGGTAAACGTTTTAATAAATTGAGTACGAGGTTCGAACCCTCTTGTGGAATGGCGTGGGGGGTGAATTTGGTTTTAAAAATGTTTTTTGGGTATGAAAATTGTGGTTTTGTGTGTGATGGATCTTGTTTGGTTGTGGAATATAAATGATACATCCTGTGTGTTGTATGGAAACTTGTATGAGCACTCAACGGGATGCCTGGGTAGCTAGGAAGGTAGATTAGGACTAGCGGGCTAGTGATTCGGGAGTCGCTGCATGCCAGCTTCACTTAGCAGGTTTTACATTGAATACTCTAACAAAATATGTTGATAAATAAAGACCACTAGAATATTGGATTCTTCTCCTCTATAGTGGATCGTGTAGGATAACATGGATGAGTGTGGTTCTTTTACCACCTAACACTGAGGCGTGAGGTTCTAGGGTCCCTACAGCTCACTATCACCCTTAGTTCCTCTCCCATGTTGATGAACTTTAACCATGTTTTGATCACCGCTAGTATATAGTGGGATGCTTGGGTTATTTTAAAGATGAAGTGTTTTGTTTAAAATTGTATCCATTTAAATGTTCCTTTGCCTAATGTTGTTTTTTCAAATTATTTTGGCACACTCTTTTCACTATTTAAAGCTTGAAAATGTATTTTTCATTCTAATATTTAGAGAAAGAGTAATTTTTGGGAGGCATCCTACTGGGAATTGGCTCACACCTTCCTTACACATTTGGATGTAAGAAGAGTTGGTCATTCATGATATAGGTAAGGGTAAAGTCTTTTGAAATGGTGGATCAGGATTCTAGAAAGCTTCTTAAAAGAGTTTTGGAGACAACTTGAAGGAGATTATCTCCTTTTTTTGGTGGTTTCGGCTCTTAGTTTCATTTACTTTTGTTGTATCCATTTTTTTATCTTTTTTAAAAATCTAGTAAGCTAATTGGAACCATTTAAGGGATTTTTTGGTTGTGCTTCCTAGTTTTCTTTTATTTTATATTGTTGAAATTGTTTTTCTTGTTCCTTGGGTGAAATAATTACCTCATGATTATATGGATAACCAGACACATGTTCTATCCTGTGGGGATTAGGAATGCCCTTGAGGCCTTACTGTGGACTGGGTTGGGAACCAGTTTGGATGGAGACCCAGATTTGTTTATGAAATGAAGGGTGTATTAAGAGTTTGTATGAAATGGATCGAAGGATAGAGAATATCTTGGGTAATATCTCTGTTAGGAATCGTGAGAACTGGACATCATTTTTAAAGGGCATCGCAGGTCTCAAATGACTTTTCTAGAGTGTGTCGTGAGACCCAGAAGACTGGGCATCATGGGTCCTGGCTGACTTTCCCAGATGGTGTCACAAGATCTGCACATCATATTTGGATGCAACCACAATATTTGAACGATATGAGTGAAAACCATTATATGAGTTAGGCGATGTATCTAAATGATGTCTCAAGGATCGACTGTTATACCTAGAGGGTCTTGTGAGATCAAATTGGTGTTCCCATGTGGATTGTATGACTTTCTCTATCATGTCCAAAGGACTTTGCGTGTCCCTGATAGCATGTTGAAGGAGTGTCATGATATCTTGACGACATGACCTGCTGCTGTCACATGTCTTTGGATGACTCACATGCAGCACATGATGGCCAACGAGCATTGTTTTTTCTTAAGTGTTCTAATTTAAATATTTATTCTAACCCTCATATTATTAAGCCCTTATGTTCATTCAGTATTAGTTTCTTTGAGTATTTTGTGATCCTGCGGACATGCGGTATATTCTTCGCACACATTACCAGTATTCCTTAATGTGACATATGAATGATCACGCAAAGTACCTTATGTATGGAACATGATTTCTCTTAATATTCATCAGTATATTACCTGATGGAAGACTTTCCAGTCATAAGATCATGCACTCTGAGAAGTCCATGTAGGTCAAGAGTTAAATCATCAAAAGTCTAACTACCCTTAGTCCAACCCTCTATTTATGTTGGGTTGGGGAATTTATATTCATTATGATCCCAATTTTTAGTGCTTTGTGCATTGTATCTAGAATGACTATAGGGTAGATTCAATGAAGGGGTCTAGTGTCACATGTCTTCGCAAGTCTCTACCTAGGACCACTCTGAGAGTGTTTCCTAATTTTCAGCAATCACAAGTCCCCCTCATCAACACCTCCATTTTTGGATAATATCCCATTAATGGGGACTTATTTTATCAAATGGACTTCTCTATGGAATTCCTTATTATCATGTTGACATGTCCAAGGGACTTCACTAGATCCATGTTCTAATTTAAAGGTGTCCATGAGATGACTTATGATTTGTCTGGGGATTTCTAAAAGACAATGATGGTTTGTATAGGGGTCTTATGAGACCAAAATGTGGACTTCCTTTGCGCATTACAAGAATTTTACCACCACAAGTGACTTTTGAATCCTCCCTATTTTACTTCCATTGATTTATGTGACAAAATTTTGGATTCATGGGAGATTTCATGAGTAATTTCAAGGATAATTACTCTATTTTTTTGTGATGTGTTGCATGACCAATATGTGTCATATTGGGGTGTGCATACATTTCATAGAAAACTCCATTCATTTGTCCTTAAGGATCCAAAGAGAAGCACATGGTTTTCTAGACATACATGAGGCTTTCCATGTGATGAGTCTGACAAGTCAAAGGTACTTCATGAGATGAGGAAGACATGCCTTTAGGGACTCGCAGTGCCTTGTAGATTTCCATTGGTGCACAACATGTCCTTCAGTGTCTGCGAGTATCCCCCACCTCCTCCATGTTTATCTCATTTGTTTTATTTTTAAAATGATCTAGGAGTTTTTAATTTTTATAGAATGTTTATGAGGGAAAAATTCTCCCCATTGGTGATGTTCCATGTCATATCTTTGGATGCTAGAGGACACCTCAATTTAGGTATTATTCCTCCCATTTTTAGAGAATTTTTGAATGGCTTGTGAGGAATTTTACAATGAAGAACTACATGGGTTGGTGGAGCTCCTTCGAATTACACCTATATAGTTACTAGTTGTTTGGAGTACCTTTAAAAAAGCTGAGACGCTTTCTAAAAGGGGTTTTGTGGGATTCACCATAGGTTATGTGCTACATGTGGAATCTTTGTGTGACCTTATTATGGTCATGTGATGAAGAGTCTCTTAAAGGATCACACAATCCAGGGGTCTCAACAATCCTTTTCTTACTTTTCTTTTTATGGGAAAATAATACCCATATACAAGTATTTTTTTCCTTTGTGATTTTTCCAATGATCATTTAGCATGCGTCAACAAGGAAATGATAGTTTAAACTAAATATATAAATATAAAATTCTTCTTTCTTACAAAAAAATAACCAGATGGTGTTTTTTTTATTTTTTCTTTATCAAACAAAAATTATTCTGCAATGTATCATCAAATAGAGTTTATATGTGGAAACTATAAAACCATAATTATAGATGGAAAAAATTTGAAAAAATGGTTCATTAATTATACTAATAAAATTGATTATTTATTATATTGAAATAAATATTTACCATATTATCCAAAAAATCCATGAACATAAGAACATTTTAAAATACATCAAAGATAATTTGGTTATTATAGAAACCAAAAGAAACAAGATATATATATAAAAATAAAAGAACTAATTTCTAAACATGAATTTTAATTAATATAAAAGTGTAATAAGATTGTAAATAATTATAAAAAGAACCAAATAATAAGTAATAAATTCACATGTCAGGTCATATAGATCAATATAATATTTTATAAGTAAATAATCATAGCATTTCACACAAAATCTGAGTAAAATACAATAGATTCTCAACAATAATGAAATCAAGTAGCCAATATGTAAAAATCATCAAGGGATAACACCCTAGGTCCTAATGTGATTGTCTTGGAAACTGGTGAGATTGAATTTGTCATTTTGCTAAATGATTATCTTAAATTCAATTACAATTGGGTTTTTTCACCAGACACCCTAATTTGAAAATCGCCTATTCAAAGAAATGATAATACACTAGGGGAAACTATCTAGTGAATAATATCAACTAGTGTAATTCTGATCCCTTAAATTCCCCCTTAGCTATTAACCATGAAAATCCTATGAAAGTGAATATTTATCATGCACAATTAACATACTTGGTTTGGGAAATTGTGATCCAACCATAAAATCAATAATTTTCTTTAAAACACAAAAATAATATTCGAAACCATATAGAAAATCAATAAACATGCAAGAAAAAAATCCTCAATAGTTACATTTTTAATTTCATTGAAACCACCCACCTTTGCGTTCTTTCCTAGATTCTCCATAAGTTACCAAACTATTGACCCTTTAAAGACAAAAAAGCAAGAAGTATCATTATAATTACCAATAAATATCAATTAATAATAAAAATAATCATAATAACTAATCAAATAAGTTCATCCCAACCTTTACACTTTTTTTATAACCACATTTATCAAATGGTATGCTTCATTCCATTTTGGAACCACCCAGTGTAGCTCACTTCTTCTAAATCATGTCCCTTACCGCAAGTGGAATGGAAAAAATGTAACTTCACCGAACAATCACGTACCTAATTACTATTGAGGTATATAAGAAGGGTCAAAAAATAGAAATCTAGTGAGGAGAATAATCCTCATCCAAATTGACATGAATTCCTTTTTAATGATGTAAAAATTAATTTAATACACCAAATATGATAATATCCAAATTAAAATTTTTTATAGAATTAGAATGTCACTAGAAACTCTATATAATTAATATAATATGTTAAGAATAAAATATTATATAAACAATAAATATCTATAGTCCTCCAATTGGATAATATGATAGAATACATATGAAGGTTTCATTTTTTCTTTGATCTTGGGTATCAATATATCATTAGAGGTTCCTCCATGGATTTATCATCACCTAATTATAGAATTAAATTTGGTCGATTGTGTTAAAAGGAATACACTCCATAAGTTCATGTTTGTTGTGAAGTTCACTAAATATCAGTTGTTTTTAGTTACATTGACAATAATATCAATTCTAAGTGTGTTTTGAAAGAAAATTTCATTTTAGTCTTGATGGTCCCCTAGAGACTGTGAATTGTTTTGCTCGTAAGGAATATTTAGCTACTTCATGGTAATAAACTAATATATACTTTAAATAATGTTATTATATTTTGTACAAATGCACTTTGGATGTTTATAATACTAGGGATTCTCCCCTTACTATGGTGTGGATCATACTTTTTGGATTTCCTCTTTAATTTTAGAGATTTGTGATCCCTTAACTCCATGAAAACATGGTTGGAAAATTTGTCTACACCATTCTTAATACACTTACATGTAGATTCTTTATCCATACTTGTATTTGAATCAAGGTGGATTTATCAAACCTCTACCTAAATTCATTTTGTAATCTATTGATGATGATTTCAATTTTACTCAAAAATTTCTCTTTGAATATTTTGTTTATTTATTCCAAAAATATAAATTTTAAGTGAATCTATATGAGTACATACCTACTAAAATTAACCCTGTTGATACCGTGGGTTTTACTGGTGTAATAATATTACCACGAATAAATCATCTAAAATTTAAAAAAAATACACCAAACTGGTAGAAGCCTCTAGTGGAGGCCTATTAAGACAAAATAATTCTCCTAACTTGGATCATGAAGGGTCTATAAGTATTTTTATGGATCAAAGGAAGTATGATATTCTCATTATTTTTTAATCCTTGAGGATAAATTATTTTAGAATTAGTTCTTAGGATATGGAGAATCAGCAAACCACTGTTTCTCAAGAAAATTTTGTGGATGTAAAAACCTTTAATTATAATCCATAATTCAAGGAGACAGAACAAGATCAACATTTTAAGAATATAAATGGAAATTATATTGCTATTAAATCTATATATCATTGAGCTCTACCTAAGGATTTGGGTTAGGTGGATTTTTATTATCCTAGAACCCAAAAAACCCCAAATATGACGATATTTTCACATCTTAGGGCGGGTATATTGATAGGATCATGGAATATAGTATGAAAAAGAGTTTAAAATAAATAAATTACTACTCCATTATTAAAATAAAAATGATAAATGTGTCTATTTATAAGATTAATCGTAATTATAACACTTATGGTGTTGTTATTAGAGATTAAGTTGACTATTCATCCTTGGATGATGATAATTAGGATAATGAGGATTTGGATTCTTCTGTTGATTTCTCTTCGGGTAATAATTAGACCAATATAACCCACTTAATTCCTTCAGGAATGATAAAGGATTAGATGGTAAAGTATGCTACCGAAATTAAGGATGAATATATTATTACTTTGGATTGTGATGTTCTGGATAAAGTGGTAGATGCCATGAATGATACACTAAGAATATTTTTAAGGACTTTAAGTTAATAAAATATTAATATAATAAAAATATCATAAAACATAATTCTTTGGTGCTTTTGATGGATCAGAAGTTCCCACCATTCATGGACTCCTCATAGGATGAACATTAATGTTAGTGCCTATGTTATTTTTTTTATTTTCCACATTTTGATTATTTTCATTTTTATTTTATGTGTTGTTTTTATTTGGGTTATTTTAGTCTGTTTTCTTCCCCTCTACCCATTTCTATCAAAATGAGCTTTCGATGAAAGGTATTTCACACTTATCACCCTTGATGTTTGTGAGCCCCCCTTGGTTAGTCATTTCTATGTGGGATGGGTAAGAGGGGAGTGTTGTGGTTCTTTTTTTGTTTTATTTTTTTATGTTTGGGTGTCTATTGCTGACCTTATTACTTTTTATGGACCCTTATTCATTTTTTTCACATTATTAATAAATGAAATTTGTTTTTAAAAAATATCCATAGAGTATTTCCAAAAGACAACATCTCTATAGATCATATGATTCAACAAAATTAACCACAAAGTATTTTATAAAAATATTTCAAACATAAAATCCTCATATAAAATTAATATATACCATAATTATAAAATAATCCCCCATAAAACATTCTAATGGATTATATATTAATTAAATAACAAAATATGGATAATTGGATATAATTTATTACTAAATATTCCAAGTCAATATTACCAATTAAAAATCATACAATTAATTTCCCAATATCATTGATATATAGTATCCCATAAATCAACAAAAAAAAAATCATAAATAATAAAATTTAATCACATATCCCATTTTAAACATTGTTCATTGAATGAAATCATGTTAATTTATTTTTTTATTAAATAAACTAAATTTTTTTGAAAGCCCTTAGTAATAGAGTATATATACAATTACTAATTATGACCAAGAGATCAATTATGGAGAGTTATAGAGTGGTGGATATAGTTTCAGTCAACATCTAGATTTAGTTTTTTGGTAGAGTTATAAATTCTTTAATATTGGTAGTTATTTTTTTCAATTTGAAGAAACACTAACCAATGAAAAATGAATATTCTCCAAATATTTAATCCATGTGATGAATACAGATATACTAAATGTTAAATGATTTTTTATAAGTATGTGGTCCACATGTCAGATGAAAAATACTATCCCTTTTTTATCGAGTAGTGATTAGTTATTCACTTATAAACCAAGAGATTCTCTCTCATTTTTATTATTGGATTTCAGTATGTATTCACTGTAATAGGCTATATATAAAACCATTTTAATTTCTTTTGTCCTAGTAGGGTGTGTTTGGATATTTTTGTTTTTCTCCAATTCTATTAATCTGTTACATTCCTATAATCCCTTAATTTGATAAAATGTTAGGTGGGGGTTCTATCTTAGATACCCTATTAACTTGTTTTTTTCAAATTTATTGTCTTTATTTCAATATTTTTTTTCCATAGGGTGATCTTTATATTGAGAATAACATTATGTACTTAACATGCCACTGTGAAGAATTTGATATGATATTGTGTATCTTTATACAATTAGAACAAAATCCTCTAAACATTTAAAAAAATCATATTTCTCTAATGTTGCAAAATAATTCCATCAATAATCAATAAACCATATTTTTATAAATTTCCAAATAATAATTAAAAAAATAATTAACCCGATGAAAATGAATAATAAAATTATAAACAACTATTTATCGTCATAAAAATAATTAGTATTAACCATACAATATAAATAAATACCATTCTGTATTCACAACAGAATGAGAAAAAATGATAGTTATGTACATTCAAAGGTTCCTTATGGGATATTATTTCATTATACACGTTCTTGAATTATTTTTTTACATTATCAAACCTTCAACTACTACACAACATATATCTCCAAAGATACTACCAATGGAAAATAAAAGTGAAAATCTTATGGTGTGAAAAATATGAAATATTAAACCTTATTTTATATATGGTACATACCCCTCAATAAAAAAAATCCTATATTGTTACTATCAAATGATATATTGTAAACTGACACTCTATTATATCTTTGATTCATCCATGACTATATCACACCTCACCCTGAGTAGTTCATACCTTATCTATTTAATTATTGCATGCTTCTGCTCATATACAAGTCTTCGCTGACACCAAAAAAAACAGAGAATAATTATTTATTTAAAAAAATAAAATAAAAAATTTAATAAATAGATATATAATATTTAATAAAATAATTCATATATGTCTCATTCCTATGAAACACATTCTATAGGTTAAATAAACATATTAAAAATCAATGATTCCCTCTATAAAATATTTTGGAAATACGTACTAAGTTGAAATAACCAATTTCCCTCTCAAATAATTAATTTCCAAAGCACCCTTAAAAACTTCACTATCTTAAAAAGAGGAATTATGATAGTCTCTAGAGAATATACGTGTTTAAAAAATTTTACTTGTGAAAAGTGAAAACCATAATTATGTTGGGGTTTTTGCCGTAGAATCAACTTATTTAGTACATGATTGCATGTTTTCATTATTAATGAAGTTTTCTTATTAAATAATTATTGTTTTATGCATTAAATGTTAATGTGATGATTTCCTAAGAAAATATATCACGTATAAATGTTATATCAATTCTTTACTATGATGATAACCAATATATGCTATGAAAATATTCATGACTATATGTTCTTCTTCCAGATGATATTATCTAATGGGAAATTGATGATACAATATATCAAGGTAAGGAGGATCATAATACATTTAAACACATTCTCATGATGTTTTAACTTGGTAATATCCAAGAATGGAGGTTACGAGGACATGCCCGATGATAGAAAATCCACATTATCATGTGTCATTGGATGTTCCAACATGAAAACGTGTGTATTGATCCTTATATTTTATGTTTATCGTTAATGAATACAATGGATCTCATAATTTAATTCCGTAATGAAAATTATGATGATATATACTTATGGTTAGTTAGGATAAGATGGTTTCATT
Source organism: Viscum album (assembly GCA_963277665.1). Lineage (NCBI taxonomy): Eukaryota > Viridiplantae > Streptophyta > Magnoliopsida > Santalales > Viscaceae > Viscum > Viscum album. The sequence continues at coordinate 1,793,794,364 of OY728146.1, forward strand.
ATGAGTGATATTTAATTAATGTATAATGTGAGAAATTATTTTTACCTTCTGTGTCATTCCATAAGTTGATATCTCAAGACCTTTGACTAGAATAGATCTACTTGAATAAATCAATGTCCCTGATTTTTATTGAAAAATTTAACTTCCAAAAATTCATATAATGTGACATCAAGAATATAGCTTGATGTGACCATCATGAAACCCAATTTATTTGAGATATCATGATAAATTCATTATATTACATGGTAATAATTATTAAAAGGTTGAATATTGTCATGATATTAGATTATTTATAAAATTGGATCCTTGGTATGTTGCAAGATGATATCCTTGTAAATTAGTTGGTTATGACTAATGAAACTAATAAATGGGAAAATAGGGACACACACTAAGTGTAACCATAATCTTAGCTAAATTTATGTATCTAATTTAAAAAGTTGGATTAAATAATATTTATTCATGTTTTTTTATCATGAAAGATTTAATCACAAGTTATTCTAAAGAATAAGGGAGTAAAATAATAATAACAAACATTAGTTTTTTGGGTTTAATGAATATAATATTTCTTATATTTATCAAAGAATAATATTCTAATATTTATTTATTAATAAAATAGTCATTATTCAAGTATTGATAAATATCGATGAGAGAAAGAATACCAAGATTAACAGTCTTATTTGAAATTGTATAAATAATATTTATTTTTATTCTTAAAGTGTTTCACATGTCAAGTGATTAATAATAATTTTATTATTATTATTAGTCATGGGTTCAGCTAAGAATTGATAAGTGGGGAAAGGGATTGTGTTCAATTTTCTAACCATAAACCTTCCATAATAAATATCTAATTATAACACTTTCCATAATCCCTCTATGTTGGAGAAATGGATAGAAAGAGACTCTCTAAACACCGAGAGTGAGATATAAGGATCTAGGGAACACTATCTCTTCCTCCTCTATCAAGCCTTCAAGTGAATATCATGATTTATTCCTCCATCAATAATAATTATTCTACAATCAATCATGAACTACACAAGATATCGGGATCGGTCTTTCTACCACTCACTGATTCTACTATGATGTTTAAATATTATGGTGCATGTGTAGATCATATATATAGGTATTATACACTTGGATCCTATATAAAAGCAATGGTATGACGTTATTTAGTTTACCATATCATCACTGAATATAGAATTGATGTTTAAGTAATTCTATATCTTATCATAAATTAATTTTAAATTGCATGTGAAGATCCTCCTATTCGTGTTCATATTTTTAAACATTATCTAGAAATATATATTTTTTTGTTTGACATGATGTTTTAATCATTTTTTAAATGATTTCATGTAAATTAATACTAAAATACAAGTGATTCATATCAATCAAGTCACGTTTGTAGTGCATGTAACCTTCAATTGGTTTCAAAGAGGTCAAATTTTTAATTCATAACTATTTATTATTCATTGGTTATTGGCATGAATTTACATTTAATTTTACTTATGTCTATCAGTTTCTATTTTTAAACATCATCGTCTCTTCCTTTATTCATTATACCTAACATATCCTGTAACAGATTAAATTTTAAGAATGAAGAATCCTTCAAATAACACCATATTGAGGTTCCAAAATATTGACTAGAAAAATTAGAGTACAAAGTGTATACTACATACATATAAATTGTATATTTATGTTTTCACACATGTATCTCATGAGAATATATGATATATATGATGAGATATAATATAAGATATTATAGAATAAGATTTATATGTAGATACAGACATAGTGAAACACAACTTGAATAACTGAAAGTCATGTAACCACTGTATAGAACATGTAGTGCTTGGTTTCTTATAGAAGAGAACAGAGGGTGTCCCAATAATTCATTTATCAAATACATGATATTTGGGACTCATGACTTAGGAATCATCATGGAAATACACGGTTCATTCCTAGTACATGTCGAGTACTAATCACTCATCTATGACATGCCACATGCCCAGTCCAAAGGTGTGTGATCCAGACAAGGGAATAAGATAACACACACCTGTAAAATGGTATAATCGTTTTAGTATTATGTAGAAAGTGTTATAATTTTTTATAGATATACTAATTTAATATAGAATTAAACCTATTCACATGAATTCTATGTGTCATTCATTTTATAATATACATCATTTTATAGGATTGATAATAATAATTTGAATAAATTTATGTGTTAAAATTCTAATAGACACACACAATTACATCTAAGTACACCTGTGTACTTCATTAATTTTATATGATTTTTTTTTGATTATAGATGATTGTGAGTTAATAATTCTTGGATGTAATTAAGATAAATTGAATTAATTGGATTACATAATGGCACATTATCTTAATTAAAGAACGAATCAAAATAATTGATAACTAGATTGAAAATTTATACACATTGAATGTTGTGTGGATGATCATGACATTAGAGCAATCCTGTGTATGTGATTGTTTTCGTTTAAATAATTATGATTAAATTAAAATTTATGGAAGGTGTGTCATCCCCTCCTTATAATGTAAGGGCCTATATTCTTACATTTTCTTTTATTTATACCCATTTAATCAAATAAATTCAAAAACCTCACCTACATGTGAGAAAAAAAATTTAAGGATGGAGCGTCCATGTGATAAGAGGATATCGAAGTCAAGGAACCAAGGTGAAACTAATCAAGGAGTTACATTGGATAAAATATGGAAATATTCAACATAAAACAAGCTTTGGTTCACGGTGTTTATCCTCTAGTGTTGAGGGTCAGTTTATGATCCTCAAGATAAACTAACCATTTGATAATCACATGATCAAAACACTTATTTTTAATTTCCCCAAGTTTTATCATTAATTATTTACTTTTTTGAATGATTCATGATCACCTAATAAATAAATTAACAATAATTCAAGATAGAAATAAATATAACATAATTATGCATGAATTTTTTTATCAGACATGGGTAATCACTTATGTAAAATCCACTTAGTATTAACAAGGAATATTAAAATATGATTTTTTATGCATAGGTATAAAAATCACTCAACAAAAATATTATGTTGGTAGTTATTTTTACTACTTATGTTAGAATCAGTCTAATAGTTTAAAGTGCTTGACAAATCCAAATTGTGATGTGTTCAATTATTGTAAAACATTTTGATTAAAGTATTTGTTTGATTCAACTCGGTTAACATCAAGGGTTGATTTCCAAATTAGTAAATTCTATAACTAAGTGGAATTTTTTGAATAAATCATTAAACTATGATTTAGGATTGAAAAGTACCTCAATAGATCATGTAATAGTGATTTAATATATTTGGTAAGTTACACCTACCAAAAAACCTTCACATAACTTGTCAGAACAAAATATGGGTTATTAGAAGGGGAGTATAGTTCTTTTATACTAAAATATATAAGAGACAAAATATTTTAAAACTAATGGTGATGGATATTGGGTTTTTAGAAAATATAGTGGTATATTAATGGAATTTAATTTTAAAATCTATTAATATGTTTTTAAAATCAAAACATGTAATAATTGTTTTCTATTAGTTTTTTGAAATGGAAAATCAAATGAATTTAACAATATCACTATGATCAATAATAGAGACGGATAAAAATCTCATCAAAAATAAATTTTTAGGAATTTTATAGGCAATTATGCATTATACTACACTATGAAAAAAACAAATACGTGCAGGAAACCCCACTTCCTGAGTCGCCTTCCAAACAGGCTTATGAGGAAGAAATATCTCTCAATTTTAGGCATGTGGATTGTGCAATTGATTTCCAATTAATCATTTTTTTATTCATATATAATGATATTTAAAATAAATAAGAGGATAAGGATGTTTATAAAATTATTTCTAACCTTTGGGATCTCTATAAAGAGAAGGATATATTAGAGATATTTGAGATCTTCTATTCACTATTCACGTATAAGATTGAAACGTCGATATCAGATGGATAATGTATAGTCAAGATAACTAGATACATTCATAAGCTGGACATATTGGGGATTAAAATCCATAATGAGATGAGTATAGATATAATTATTTCCTCACTACTTAAAAAATTATCACATTTTATTATGAATTATAATATGAGTAATAGAGAGAATACACTTTCAAAACATCATAATATTATTTTTCTTATTGATAAAGATATGGGAAATGAATAAATAATTGTAATTATAAAAAATTAGAAGTGGAGGAACCATAAAAATGGGTTGAAGACTATTTACAAGTTTAATTATCCTGACCACTATCTTACCAAGAATTAGAAGATCCATAGGTAAGGAATGAAATAAAATTTAGTATGTGTTTCATGTGAAAACAGAGCCACTGGAGGAGGAATTACACTTAGAAAAATAAGAAAGGGGAATATTTAGTTGAATTAATTATTGAGTGTAATATTTACATATCTATATGTTGGGTATTAGATACTTCTTATGGTTCTTACATTTGTATCTAAATACAGGAACCAAGAATATTTCAAAATCATTATGAAGATGATTTGGATTTATAGGCTTCCAATGGAGTGAGGAAATCGACTATATACATTAGATACTAACATCTCACATTAATAATATGAATGATTTTATTTGTAATGAATATTAATTATGTGCCTAGTGTTACCAAGAGCACATTTTTTATTTCTTATTTTGAAAAGGATGGATTTATTTTTAACTTTAAAAATATAAGTTTATACTTTTATAAAGGTAACATATATTATGGCATGGGATAGTTAAATAATGGTCTTTATCTATTAAATTAAGAAAATTAGATTTTAAAAATTGATAAAAAACAAATAAATGAAACTAATTTAACACCCATTTGTGGCATCCCCGCCTTGGTCACAAAAATGGTAATTGTTTTGAAAAATCTATATCATGATGGTTACTTAGACTCTTTTTATGTGAATCCACTTGAAAGATGTCCTAATTTTTTCAACTCAGTTTTACTAAACCATGATTCAGTGTTCTAGGTGAAAGGGCCACAAAGCTTCTAGATTTGGTACACAGGGATATGTGTGGACCTTTTTAAGTAGAGGGTATAGGTGGATTCTCATACATTATTACATTTATTGGAAACCTAAGTAGGTATGGTTACATCTAATTAGTGAGGTATCAGTATAAACCCTTTCAGAATTTCCAGAAGTTTAATAATGAGGTCAAGAATCATCTAGGTAAGTAGATGAATAAATTTTCATCAGATCGAGGTGGTGAATATCTTAACCAAGACTTTATCAACTTTTTACAAGGGTTTGTTGATTTTATCTCAACTCAATCCACCTTATACACCATATTGGAATGGTTTTAGTGAAATGAGGTTCCACACACTACTAGAGATGATAAGGGTGATGATGAGTCACTCAAACCTTCCAATATACTTTTAGCGATATACATTAATGATGGCATCAAGCTTTCTAAAATTAGTTACAACTAAAGAATAAAAGGCATTGGATTTGATTTGTGGGGTGTAAATAAACCTATTTTGTTACATTTTCATGAATGAGGTAATGAGTAATTTGTTAAGTCTAGGCCAAGAAAAAAACATCACCCTAAGGAATATAGATTATCTTCTTTGGGAATCCTAATGAAACAACATAAAACAATTTATACAACCCTTTAGAAAAGAATGTAATTGTCATAACACATACCAAATTTCACAAGAGGGATAAAATTCTCAAGGAGGATAGTGGAATAAATATAAAATTCAATGGAGTTGATTCTCAAGATACATGATAGGTAGTATAAGAATAGATTATAGATGTTTTAATCGAAGAATTAATTCCTAAAACACATGTACTGAAAAGAAGTATTGGAGAGGTAAGAGAACCAGAGAGATATGGTTTTCTAGTCACTGGTGATGGTGAATCATTATTGGTTGAAAATAATGATCCCCACTCACAAAAGAAGGTAGGAGAGATATCATTACCTTCAATATTTTAAAAATGCATGAATTATGAGATAGATTCCATGTTTTGAAACTAAGTCTAGGTTTTTATCAATCCACCAGTTGATGTAAAACTTTTTGGGTGTTAATAGGTATTTAGTATAAAAAATAAATAGGAAAGGTAAATTAAATTACTCTAAAGAAAAATTGGTGAGTAATGGATTTAGAAAACATCCAACAATTCACTATCATGAAAACTATTCCCTAGTTTCCATGATTAAATCTATGATAATTTTTCTTGTTATAATAGCTTATCATGACTATGATATTTGAAAAATGGATGTCAAAACTACTTTTCGTAATATGAAACATTAATAAGATGTGTATATGACACAAACAGATGGGTTTGAAGCTGTATAGAATTCCAAAATGTTATGCAAGTTATAGAGATCCATTTATTGATTAATGTAAGATTCTAAGTCATGGAATATTTGGTTTGATTAATCCATTAAATAATTTTGTTTAATTAATAATGAATGTGAAACATGTGATTAAAAATGATTCAATGGGAGTATAGATTATATCTTAGTAATATATGTTGATAAAATTTTAAAAATTAGAAATGATATACCATACTTACAAGAGGTTAAGTATTGGTTGATAAAGTGATTCATCATAAGGAATTTGGTGAAGAAGACTACATTCTAGGAATCAAGATCATGAGTGATAGATCCAAGGGGATACATAGACAATGTCAAGGTACAAATATTGACTAGATATTAAGAGGTTAAATATTTTATTGTCCAACATGGGATTGGTTTTAGTGTCACAAGGTACAAATCCTTCCGAAAAATGGGTCCTCATACATAAGAGGAAGGAGAGATGATGAGAAGGATACCATATGCTTCTATGATTGGATCTATCTTATATGACATGGTATGTACGAGGAATTAAATTTATTATGATTTGGTAATGGCAGTAAGATATCAAGAAGATCCAGTTAAAGAATATTGTACTACTATTAATTAAATCTTTATGTACCTAAGGTGAACAAAGGATATGTTCCTAGTGTATTGTGGAGATAAAAAGATATTAATTTGGGGTTATATTGATTCTAGATTTCAGATATATCATAATTATATGAAGTAATATTTTATTTATTTATTTTGTCTCAATGGATGATTTATGAGGTGGAATAGTTCAAAGTATCTAGTTTTAACCAATTATACAATATATTTTGAGTATATTGTGACTTCCTATATAACCAAGGAAGTAGTTTGTATTCCGATATTTTTTCAAGAGCTTGTCTTGTCACCTAATAGTAAATACCCTATCATTGTTTAATATGGTAACATAGTATATTTGGTTCTCTCTAATGAGTTTAAGTCACAAAAAAATAAAAAAATAACGTACTTGGAATGTTTTATCACATGAAATATTTTTCTCAATGAGGTAAAGCTATGGGGATCAAAGAATCCCTAGAGAAAAAATTAAAATACCACTTGACCAAGGATTTATCTCAATAGATTCATGAGTATAATCATAGATCTAGTGGATTTAATTTTTCTTCAGTTAGCTCTAGTGAATGAGGGAGTTTATTGGAGTGGGTTCCCTAGAAATATATTTTTTTGTACTTTATTTTATTTTTTCATTATTAATAAAGTCTTTTTATCACATAATTATTATTTCTATGAATGAAATTTGAATGTGATGATGTACTAAGAATATATTTCACACTAAAAGTTCATAGAAGTTCCTTTGTATAATTACAAACTATATGTTCCTTGACTATATTTTTTAATATATGTTCTATGGTTGGATGATATTGTCTGATGGGAAATAGACAATACATGATATTGGGGGTTGGAGGATCATAAGATATTTAGACACCTTCTTATGGTTTTACCCTTTTTAATCACTAGTATATGAGGTTATGATAATGTACATGTTAATAGGAAATCCACATTTCTATGTGTCATTGGATGTTACTCTATGAGAATGTGTGTCTTGATCCTTTAGACTTTACAATTATCATTATTCAGTATAATGACTCATGTAATTTTATGTATAGGAGAAAACTGTGATAAGATATGTTTATGGTGAGGTGGTATATTTTGGGTGCATTAAAATTTATATTTCACTAATGGATAATGAGAAAAATTATTTATTCATTATGTACCTTGATTGAAATTGACATCTCAGACCCTTTGATGAGAATATGAAGACCTAAATAAATCTATGGACATGGTGTTTAGTTGGAGAGTTCATTTATATAAATTCAAATAAAGTGACATAGAACATATAGGTTGATGAAACCAACATGAAACCTTCTTGATTAGATATATCATGATAGATGTATTATATTTCATGGTAAGAATTTATAGGAGTTAGAATGTTGTTGTGACATTAACTTCTTTCTCTGTGGGAGACTTGGTATATTGTTAGATGTTAACCATTAAATTGAGGATATTTATCCTAATTATATTGAGAAAGGTTCCTTTAGGGTCATAAACTAAGTGTATCCCCAATCACAGTTTAATTGAAACATTAAATATAACAAGTTTAAATAAATAATATTTATTTAGGTTTAGTGGATCACAAAGATTTAATCACAAGTTATTCAAAATAATAACTTCGTTAAATAATAATAATAAATATTTGTTTTCAAGATTTATTGAATATGATATTTATTATATGTATTAGAGAATAATTCAAGGATATTTATTTATTAAATAAATATTCAATTTTATGTGATTGTTAAATATCGATGAGGGAAACCAGAAAAAGATTAATTATCTGATGGGAAATGGTATAAGTGATATTTATTTATATTATTAAAGTTTTTCACATGTCATGTGATTAATAATAATATCTTTATTATAATTGGACATGAGGTCAACTAATAATTTTTAATTAGGAAAATGGATTTTTAAAATTTTCCAAACCTAAACCTGCCATAAAAAGTATATAATTATAAAAAAAATTCAAATAACATTTTGTTTGAACAACATATAGAGAGATAGTCTATCAAGACCTATAGAGAGATTTTGGGCTCTAGGGAGAACTATCTATTTCTCATCTCACAACCCTTTGAGAGAACATAATGTGTTCTTCTTCCTTCGAGAATAATTTTACTATGATCAACCATGAACAACGCAAGCTATTATGATGGGATCTGCTAGCACCCAGTGAGTTTACATCGATGTTCAGTGATTAGAGTACAAGTGTGGATCACTGATAGATGTATTTTTCACTTGAATCTTCTAATTTAATGATGGTACAATGAGATCTAGTTAACTGGATCATCAACAAAGAGATAATTACAAGTATATGTAATTCTATATCTTCTCATAAATTATTTATAAATTATATGAAAAGATACACCTATTATAGTTATATATTTTTTATTGAGTGAAGTAATTTTTTTTCATTTTACATAATTCTTAATCATGTAAATAAATTTTTAAACATAAATTAAGACAGAAATATAAGTTTTTCATACCATCCAATTCTCTTCTATTGCACTCAAAATCTACAAATTATACAATCTCAAACATCAAACAAGAAAATATTGACGAATCTTATCAATATAAAATATTCATAATAGATCCACATTTATGATTTTATTCCATTAAGATCCTAAATAATTACCATATTATATAAAAAATTTAAACAAGAAAATCGTTATAGACTATAACTAATAACATGTTAACCTAAGGAAACTGCACACCTATGAAACATTATAGGGTGGCTCCCAAAGAACCACTACCTAATATTTTCTAATACTATAATAAAGCCACTTTTTAATATAAAAATACCCATAAAATGAAATATTATCATCTATAAAGACCACATAATTGTTTTTCAATACATTTTATACTTGTTTAATATCTCCAAAATTACCGTATATTTTATACATGATCATCCTATGATCTCCAATAAACAAATATTTCATTAATAAAAAAATTAAACTGATAAAAATATGAATAAAATATTATATGTAATAAACCCATGGATATAGTGTGTGTTTTAATCAAACTAAGTTATATAAAAACATACTTATAATGATTATACATGAAAAAAATTACCTTTGGAATATCCTCATCCTAAATCCTAAACAGATGATATCTGAAATGAAAATAAATATTTTAAAAAAATATTTTTCCTCTCCAATATTCAAAAACATTATTTCTTTTTAAAATATAATTTTTCTTAATCATAATATGATTCAGTAATCAATTATCTCTACAAAACCTCAAACATCCATCCAATTTATTTGAAAGTAAAATTGTTATAGTCCATGGTGTCTTGTTTGGATAAATAAAACCTATCATTAGTATATCATCAATTTGTGTCCCAAACTCATGAAGAATTAAAAATTTCATATAGTAGAATAAGGAAATAAACTTCATACTTGGAAGTAAATATATATTGAAATGTTCTTTTTTATGGGTTTAAATTCCTAACTTCATCAAGAAATTCATCAATTAAATATTGAACAATACGTAGAAGATTATCCACATTTCCAACCATTGTGAATAACATGATAATTTCAATTTGGGTTGTAATATTATGTGGTTTAATTCATAAAAAACTCACACATCCTATTCATCATTGAATACAAAACATTCAATTCCCATACAAAAGAAGATAATATTATTTTACAATAATTAATTCAATGTATCATCAAAATATACTGATTTTTTCAATGAATCACATTTTATGCCTACAACTATAATAGGTCCAAGTCCGAAGACAATAAATCATGACTAAAAACTAGTCCATACCTAGTTAACCTTATTTTAATTTCAAAAAAACCTATAATGGTTTTTGATATGACCAATTATTGATATAACATATCTATAGAAAGATTAAAAACTATCATAAAGGAATGAGTAATAAAAAAGTGATTTTCATGTGTCTACTCTTATTGAAACTAAATTATAGTAAATAAATATTACACCTCTCATAACCTCTAAGATGAGTACCTTTGATACCACCGACACATAAAACATTCCTTGACTAGATTGTTCTCCTCCATGCTTTGAAATCTACAACAACCTCATCCTTTCCCTGAACATGGACCCAATGACTATGGATAACCAAACTACTATTTCCATTTATCATCTATGTCTTTCATAGAATGTTAAAAATGATATTCATGTTATTAAGATCACTAAAACTATTAATCACAAGGATGTTATGACTGATGATGATGATATTGTTTATTCTATGGAAATAATTATATAAGTGATTTATATAACTGATAAAATGGACTATACACTATCATGTAATGATTTTACTTCTCTAAAAATAATGTAAATATATGAATATATATTGACATTAAACTATGTCACCACAAGAGAAACTAGGGGTGTGTACAATCAATTTTAACTCATGAAGACACAAATTTGAAATTATTGATTATAAACCAATTACCTTTAAAGAAACATTAAAATTGGTTGATGATCAACCCAAAAACATATTGAACAAAACTTATTGGCATATATTGGTTCTATTAAGGGTAAATTTTTTATAAAAATAAATATTTACCAAACATTTATGTCATACAAAGTCATTAAATTAATAATATATATAAAATTTTCCAACTCTATAAACCAAAATAATATAAATGAGGACAACATTCACAAAATAAAAAAAATTGATCAAAAAATAAAATTTCCATGATAATGGAAAAAATAAATTATTATAAAAATAATATGCAAAATGTGCTAACAAATAAAAAATTAGCCAATCACAAAATAAAAAGTCATTTATTATAATATTTTTGACTATATAATCAAAAAAACTATTATAATTGTTTTCACTAAATGATGAAAATCCAACATGTTTTTATATTTTTTAATGTAAATTGAGTATTTTTTACATAAATTTAACATCAATCCATCATTATTTTTTATAAAATAAAAGAAACTAAGTATATATTATATGTTCGAATTCAATCAAAGGAAAATAATTAATACTATTTGTTTCGATAAATATTACTTAATTTAATTAGTCAATCTCAAAAATACTAGTTGAAAATGGTTAATCCCACAAAAACCAAACCAAAATAAAAAACTTATATTGTTAATTAACTAATATAATTGATTCACCAACATAAATTTATGTTTTCTAGTGTATTACATCTCAATTTGGTTGATTCTGTTTAACCTACACACCACTACGTTAAATGAATAAGACCTTTTGTACCAAAAAATATTCAAGACACATATGTTTTTATATTTTTTAAATAAACCAAAGTATTCTATTATTGTCTTGTTGATATTTTAATGATCTTATAGAAAATAGACAAAACTCTTAGCACCATGTTGTAAAATTCAATGTTAGATTGTGTTTAGATATGATCTTATTCAACCCCAAAACTCTAAAACATTCATTCTCACTCCATTACCATAGTATGATTATTTAGATTCATGGTAATAATTTCTATCAAAGTATTTATTAACATCTTTAACAAAATAATCACACTTATCCCATTAACAAAATAACATATAAAAAGACTAATGAATCTGACTCATGAATCTAGTACCAAATTCACACACACATTAGATCTCCTCTAATGAATGGTTAGTATCTCATGCAGGTAATCTAGTTTTAGATAAATTAACATGAATATTCCTCGAACTAGTAATAGAACCATCACAATGAAATCATGGATTCCTCTTGATCACTAAGATATATTATCAACCATTATAGAGTTGTCCCTCATAATAATCTCACTATCATGGGTACCTAATACTCCTATAACATAGGTACTAAAAATATTCTATATAAAAATACTCTAACCAACATTATATATCTATATTTGAGACAAATAACTCATAAATAAAAAAATAATTATCATTAAATAATTTTCAAATCCACACTCTAGTTCCTATACACCATTATTATCTCCATCTTAGTCCTCTATCACACAACAAGTGTCCGCCACTCCTCCATCTCAACTATTGAAAATTATATGAATGAATTAGATATAGAATAATAAAAATGATTATATTATATTAAAAAAAGTGTATATAAATATTAAATTAAAATATTCCTCGACCCTCTCTATGCGAACCATTCCCCTATACTCAATACACACAGTCATAATGACCTTTGTGAAAATATATGATTCAGGTTACCATACCTATGAAAGTCACCAACACGAAGTATATTTATACATTATGAATGATTAATATATTATATAGTTACTTCCATATGATTAAATTAGTTAACAAATCCATATCTATTTCCTTGGTATGCTTCCCCTTACATACTTAAACATACAAGTTTATTACTAACTTGAACAAATAATCACTCTTTCTTACTACAAAACACTATCTTAAACAAAATATTGATACAAATATCACACAACTTTACCCAATTAAGATATATCCTTGGATTGGTGATTAAAATTAGGTTGTCACCCTAAGACCTTTCTCAATTGGACAATGGTTAGAAACTAGAATAGAGAGTATAAAAAATCATAATGGAAGGAATTAAACATGACATATTTGAAGGATGAATTAAATAAAAAACCAATAATATAAATACCAAACTCAATTAATTATTTAATAATAAAATAGAATAAATATATTTCAGGAAACAACTCAAATAATATAAAAATATACCTATATAAATTCAAAAATTAACCCCCAATGTAAGAAAAACTTAAAAATTCACCTAGTAAATCTCATTGGAAGATAAATACAAACTTAATAATATGAGATCATATGAAAATCCTAGATATTTGAGGTAAAATTTCTTTAAAACACTAAAACTAAACCTTATATATCTATAAAAATGATATATTTAGTAGGGGTGACTATAAAAATGAACTTTATAGGTTACTCCATTATAAATCACAATTTTGATTATATGGATATATTATACTAGTGAATATGTTCCTAAAAATAGAAACATGAATGATAATCTCAACCTAGGGAAATCCCACGTCATCAAAATCACCTGATAATCACCAAAATATTTAAATAAGAAAATGTGGATTGTGTTTTTTTGTGGGTTTATATATAATATGACATGCATCATACAAAAATAAATAAGGACCCTTAAAAGACATGCTTTGTATAATGACCTTCATCATTACAGGATTAGAAAATAAAGATGAATTTGAAGCTTTTATTCCTAGGTTGATAGAGGGTAGTAATTTATCTTATGAGATGATCACATATAATATTTTGACCACTCTTTTGGTACTAGTATAGGGTGTTTTCTTTAGGATAGTAGTTTGGTGGTTATATGATTCATTCTAATTTTCATTGAAAATAAAATATTGAATTAATTAAATATTAGTTTATTCCTATGTTTTAATGATTACATCTTTTAAACAGACCTTAATATTGAGATCCCAAATTTTCAGTTGATTTTGGAATGGGAGGTTTTGCATAGGCATGGGATAAACTATCCATAGGTTCTGGGGCTTTGTCTGGTCATCCTTTTTTTTTCTTTCTATTTTTCCTTCTTTTAATTTCCTATATTTTTATTCCCCCACCTCATGGATTAATGTGTAATCCCAAGATACCCCTACAGGTATTCATATGATAGAAAATATGGAGAGGGGAACATGGCCTAGGGAGCTCATCTAGAGGTAGTTTAGAGATTGATAGGACCGTCTTAATGATCTATGAAAAAACAACAACTTTTAATTCCAAAATGTTGGTCTCTTTTATTTTTTTAGAATTAATATCCCCATAATGTTTTTATTACTAAATTTTAAAGTCATACATGTGTTCTTTGGAGTTCCATGAGAGCCCTCATGGACATATTTGTGGAGAAATGGTCTTTTTAATGAGATATTAGGGGTTTCTTATTTGAAAAAACCTAATCACATGATGTAAAGTTCATAGATACATGCCATGTGTTTTAACTTTGGGAGAGGTAATGAAGAATAGTTTACAGAACATTTTTTCAGTGAAAGTCATATGGGATGAGTCTATGTGTGTCCTAGGGAATGACAAGAAACCCTATCTTAAGGACACATGGCCATGTGGGGAAAATAACCAATGCCCTTGTGCAGCACATGGCCATAGGAATTCTAGGGTACATAAACATATCCAAATTAGAGTACATGACTAGTTACCCTATGTGAAGTGTGTACCTTGTATGGTTGGTGCATTCCGTATAACTTGAGAAATACACACCAGGTTTTCTGTAGGTAAATAACTAGGGTTGAAGGTTTTGGGTATATGCCTAGTATATGAGGAGTATGTTGTGTACATCCCTTATTTAGTAATTTAGAATATTTTCTCTCTCTTAGAGACAGAATTAGACCTATGAGTAGTATATTTTGAGTGTTTCTCTACATAGATAAATATGCAAGAATAATTTTCGTGTTTAGAGATTGTATGGATGTAGTTTCGGATTGGGTGATCCTTTTTAGGAGGTTTTATTTAAGGTTATATTTAAAAATAATTCTATGGGATGGGGTGTGAAATTTGAGACCCGGTTGAGTGTCAAGAGATTGTTATATGGCATGATTTTTTGGATTTCATGTTATTTTGTTTGTGGATCTGTTGGATATATACCAAAAGGAGAGTTTTATTAGTATCTTTGAGTAGACCTTGGATGGTCCCAATGTATCGAGACATGTTTGTTTGTTTTTTGATCAGTTGAGATTTTAGAACACTCAATTTAGTTTTGTATTGGTTGGTTCCTTTTTACTAGGGTAACACCATGGGATGGTGAGTATGGTTACATACTGGTGAGATGAGGTTGAGAAGTATTTGAGGGGCCCTTAACATTTCCATTGGGGGAGGTTCTTAGATCAGTGATCTGTTGGCTATAATAGGTGTTTGTTGAGGAAAACCATAAAAAATACTTGTGTTTTTGGATTTCCACTTGGGAATGATATTGATTGGGATTTGATCAGTTTTCTATGTCTTGGGTTTGTAAGGGGAGACACTAGTATGGTGTCCCATTTGTGTTGGACCTTAGGAACTATGGGATCTCCATGTTTAGTTTGACCCCTTATAAGTTTTGTTGAGATCATACTATGGAAATTGTATAGTTGAGGTAATATTAGAGGCTAAGGGCACCC
Organism: Viscum album; assembly: GCA_963277665.1. Taxonomy (NCBI): domain Eukaryota; kingdom Viridiplantae; phylum Streptophyta; class Magnoliopsida; order Santalales; family Viscaceae; genus Viscum; species Viscum album. The sequence goes on from OY728146.1 coordinate 1,793,810,347, forward strand.
CATTATTTTTTTGACCATGAGGTAGTTGGTGCTAATGTTTCAGAAGTTTTTATGATGGGTTTGAGAGTTGGGTCGACCCATGTTGTGATGTCCTTTGGCCAACATGTTTATTGAAGTTTTTGCTCATGTTTTGGATGTGATATAAAACTTTTGGGATATCATGGGATAGAGCTTTAGACCTGAGTTTGATATCGTTCTCCCATACACTAGTAGGATGTTGTTTTTTGGGGATAATGTATGATCAGGATGATTTAGTCCAACTATTTTATAATTACACAATGGATAGAGGTAAGTCATTTTGGATGTTGAGAAATCTCTGCTACTTGGATGGGGACAAAAACAGTACTTCTATAGGGCCCATGGAGGTAGGGCCCCCTGGTATTGTGTACACTTTCCAGCCCTTTTTTGTAGCTTGATTGGTTGTGCTAGACTTTTGGGACATGAAATGTTCTCTAGGATTCATCATAGAGTCTTATCACCCATTCATTGGTTTTATTGGATTCCTAGTTCCCAATATATGTGTGTATGGTTTTTGAAACTAAGGATTTGATCCAATGGTATGGAATTCATTCATGTTGCATTGTAGATATATTAGATATCTTTTTTAGATCTGGAGTAAATTCATGATGTTTTGTGTCTAGGTGATACATATTTTATAAATCCTCTAGTATGGGATAGAAATGGGGTGGATTTACATCATGTGTTAGATTAGATTTCAGTGTTGTCTATTTTATATTTTTATTTATGTTTATTACCCTTTTAATGTATTTTATTCACGATTTTACTAGTTTTCAACTAGGATAGAAATGTCATGTGTTCTTGAATTTATTCTAATATAATATTTAAGAACCACTATTATAAGTGGGCTATAAAAATTTATTTCTCATTCCATGTCTGTGCGCCTTGGTGTTCATGAAAACCGTAAATATCTTATTTTATTTTGGACCACATGATGAGCAATAGATTGAGTAGAGGCCCAATATTGATCGATTGAAAATAGTATCTAATATCGAGTATAAGGATCAAGTCGGAGTAATTCATCCATTGTGGAGACTATATTTATAGTTAGGATCAGAGTTTTAGTAGATCCTTTTTTATTTATTAACATTTATTTTATTATATATTAAATATTTTGACATAGTGGATGGCCAGTTTTTGATTCTCACTTTCTATGAATTTGCATGATTGTATGATGCATTTCATTTACTATTGCTTGTTGTTGTTTTAGTTTATTTATATTATGTACTCTCATGTTTATTATGTGGTTATGTTTGGTTTATAATTTTTCCTTTCATTTAACACTGGATAAGGGTATAGTATACTCAATATATCATTTAGACTTTTTACACTAGTTGGTAGCCTCTAGAGTAACTGGAGGAATTTCTGGGCCCATGTGGGGAGCTAGATCTGCTGACATGTTAGGACGACCAGTGATGGTTCATTACAAAATGGTATCATAGCTCTCTACTTTTATGATTTTTGGAGTTAGTAGACAGGTTTTCTAGGAATGTGTCGAAACATGTGATGGATATTATACTAGTGTGTCATAGACACATTTTTCTATAAGAATTACATGTTTCTATATCATTAGATTTCTATCTGTGGTTTCTATTTTTATAGTTGGGTAATGTCAAATAGTTTGTTGAAAATCAGGCTTGTGGATTTATGATTTATTTTATCCTTTTGGTATTCACCCATTGGAAAGTGTCTAGAGTTCATGAATAATTATAAGAATATATGATTCACATTACATATGTTTTTTTATGTGTGATTTCACTGATTATGGAGGCTCAGTTTTTTAAAGGGATGGAAACAACTAATAAGATGTTGCCTCAGATAGCTCCTTGGTGGAATTCTACTCAACTAAATTGTACGTGTATATTTTCTTCTAATGAAAGGCTATATGGATCTAATGTGGAGACATATTTCGGTGGTAAAAATCATGTCACTTTATCAAGGGATTCATGGTCACCCTTGTGGGTTGGTGAGGGAGTTGGATGACCTTCTACTTCTTATGGTGGATCTTTGAAGGAAAAATTTACTGGGATGTCTTTGAATCATTGTTAAATTACTCTGAGGTTGAGGTTTTCCTAAAGGTACAGGTTCTATTTATTGGGGAAGGATTTTGTTCCACATGATGCATTCTACTAGGTCATGCAGTGGGTCCTTGTATTCCAACTATCACCAGTGGCTTTGGTGGGGGTGTTTGGTCTTAATTTTGGTGGAAATCATAGTGACCTATTATCACCAAGAGGTTTTTTATATTGAAGGTGATAATTATTTGGCATGAGGATGCCCATTGATTTATATGTGGAGTATTGATAGTGTTTCGAGTCGCATGGATGGCTTGATAGGGTGAGTTTGTTTGGTTTCCTTGCCATGTTCATTTTTCTTTCACTTTGGGTAGCATAATAAGAGTGTGGTTAGATGCTCCTGGTTTTGGATAATTTCTCGAAGGGTAGGGGTGGTGGTCATGTGGTTGATTATGGAATAGATGAGATTACTCAATTTTGAAGAGATGTGTAGAGTGTTCTTTAGATTTTTGGAACTGAACCACATGAGGATCATGGTCAGTGGTTTAGGCATGTTAGCCTAGGTTCATTGGGACCTCACAAATTTGATCATGATTAATATTTTATATTCAAGTGTGTGATACATGGTGAGAGATTCTTTAAGAATCAATATTCTATTAGTATAAGAGTGATGGTTGGTGTGTCTTTTGGGTAAATCCTTGTTGATTGAAGGCATGTGCATGTGGGTTTTGCACAATATCAGTTGAACTAGGGTATGGTTGAATGTATTGTTTATAGATCAGTTACATTTGTTTAGGTACTAAAGAAACCCAATTGGTGTAGCTATGGTGGTATCATTGAGGTCAACACTCAAGGAGTGATGTAACGAAAACCTTATGGTGGGGAGAATACCCTAATCCATAAAAAGATGTGATTCTTTTTTTAATGGTCTTTTGAACATGAAGGTTGTCACTCCTCCTGGTCTGGGGATGGGCGATGGATGTTGTTTTGTGTTGGAACTCTATTGTGAGGGATTTAGCCACATCCAACCACTATGTTCAGTGATGGAAAAAGCATGGGTCAGAGAGTTTGGTGTTTGGGTTGTAGAGAAATGATAAAGATTCTCTTATTATAGGGAATATCAAATCATTCATGGTTAAATATATCTTATATTGAGAGAGTTTTGGGAATTCTGGGACCATTTTATCAATGATTGAGATGATATCTATTATGCTAATTCTTAGTGTGAGAGCATGGTAGCTAGTTAACCACCAAGAATTCTTAGGGTTGAGAAACACTATATTGGGGAGATTTTAATGACCCACATAATTAGATATTGAGAAAAGTATGTGGAATTTTAACCTATTTTTCTTATGTATCTTTTAAGAGAAAAAGGGTAATTTCTCATGTGATGAGAACTCGGATATAATTTTTGAACACTTCATTAGTCCCAAAATAGTGTGTTTACCATAGAACAAGAGATTAGTGGAAAACTGAACCGTAATAATTTTCATGGAATATTTCATTATTTAAATATCAATTTAGGTGTGAATTTTAATGGTAATATCATTAAAATAGAGCATCAAATGAGATCCTAAATCTGCGCATTAGTCTAGAATAGGGATGTTTTCCTTGAATAGGTAGAATTTATCTACACGTGTGGGGGTTAAGGCTAGGGTTGAACCCTTATTTCTTTTCTTTTTTCCATTTTTCTCATTCCTTTTATTTTTTCACTTTTATTTCCTCATCGTAATGGACTTATACATATTATCGAGATACCCCCACCACATTTAAGGTGTTTATCCAAGATAAAATAGGTAAAGGGAAGGGGGATCACACATTGGGGTTCGGGGTAGTCTAGGGATCGATGGTGGTGTCTCATGGATCTAGGAGTGAAGCTTTAGTATTTTACTCCTCAAGATAAGTCTGTTTATGTTTTTATCCACAAATACATGTATTGTTGTTTATTTTTAATTTTAAGGCCTTATATGTGTTTTTAGGGTGCCATAAAATCCCCTTGTGGGATTATTTGGGAATAAATAGGTGTTTGGGGGTGATCACAAGTATTTTTTATTTTTGAAATCCTAATTACATGGATTGTATTTTTTTGAACACCACACACCCACACACGGTGTGTTATTTCTTTTGGTAAGGTAAAGAATAAGGGGATATATGGTGGGTGGTTGTGTGTGTGTGTTCGAGACACACTATGTGGAATAACTTGGGGTGTTGCATGTGGCATAACTAGACACCCCGCACTAAGTTCACATGGCCCTTGGGGAAAAAGACCATTTCTCTATTGTATCTCTTGGGTAGAGTTCATATGGGGTACATAGCTGGACTAAGAAAAGAAAACCCATCCTAGTAACCCATGTGAGGTACATGCCAAGTAGGGTTGGTTCACACCATGTAATTTGAGAAGTTCATGCCAGGTTGATTGGAGGGATATGATCTAGGTTTATATTTAGGGGTACACGTTGTTGACATGAGGTTCACACTATTTACTTCTCCATTTTAGATCTTGTTCTTATTTTATCACCCTAGAGTTATAATTGGACCTATGTGTAATCCATTATAAAATTTTTCATTTAGATGATGATGCTGGAATCATTTTGGAATTTATATACCATTTGGATAGGGTTTTGGATTGGGGGAGATTTGGTATTAGGTTTTCTTCAAGGTTCTATTTTTGAATCCTCCACTGGGTTAGGGTGTGAGATGAAAGACCCAAGTGAGGGTAATGAGATCATTATAGTACTTTTTTAGTAAAAATCATGCTAGTTTTTTGAAGGTTCTTTTAGAAAAATATCTAGATGTGGGATTGTGTAGTATGTTCATGGATACATTGGATAGTCCATGGTTGTTGATACTAGCTACTCATGGTTTGATCCGTTGAGGTTTGAGACTACTCACTTATTGTTTGGATTTATTAGAACATTTGGGATCGGTTGACACCATGATACAATGATTATGTCATTGTTACAATGATATGTTGTTGATAAGGGTTTGAGGGACCCTCAAGGCTACCCTTGGGGTGGGTCTTTAATCAGTGATCATTTGTGTGTAGTTGGTTATTGTTGGGGATTCCCATATAGTGTAGTAGAGTTTATGCATATGCTAATGGGTGAGATTTTGGATAAGAGTTGATCAGTTTTATAATGATTGGGTGTGGTAGAGGTTACTGTAGTAAGAAATCCCATTTGTGTTGTGACCCTTGGGGCCATGGGAGCCTCATGTTTAGTTTAACCCCTTAAAAGGTTTTGTGAGAGCTCATGGTGGCTATTTTATGGATGAGTTATATAGGGGACTGAGGGATCTCCATCATTGGTTGAACATTATATAGTCAATACAGATGTTTCATTAGTTTGGATGATGGTTTTTAGAGTTGGATTGACCCATATTTCAATGTACTCTAGATAAGATGTTTGATGCCATTTTTTCTTAGGGTTTAGATATGAGAGGAGACATTTGGGATGTCATGGGATCTAGTGTTATACCAGAGTTTGATTTGGTTCTCTTATTCTGTAGTTGGTTGTTTGTAGATGGTTTAAGGAGTAAGTGTATGATCTAGATGGGTGAACTCCCCTATTTTAGAGTTTCATAGTAACTAGAGATTATATGTTATGGATGTAGAGTGCTCTAAAGTACATGGATGGGACCCATGGGATAATATTTCTATCAATCCAATAGAGGGAGGTAATCCTACAGAATTTTAAATTTTCATTCCCTCATTTGTATCCAAATTGGTTCTACATGAGTTCGGGGCATGATAGGTTCTTTAGGGTCTCACATAGATTATTTTTTCAAGTTCAAATCATTTTATTGGAGTCCTAGAGAATAGTATATACATTTTGTGTTAATGGATTCCAAGGATGTGTTCCTAAAGATCGACACTCATACTTGTTTCATTTTATATGCCTTAGATATCCAATATAGATATGTAGAAAATTTCTAATGTCATGTAGCTAGGTGATTCATTTGCTATAAATCCTATGGCATGGACTAGATAAGGGGTGGGTTTACCTTGGGTGGAATACAAGATCCTAGGTGTTTTTATCTTGTGATTTTATTTCTCTTTATGACCATTTTTTGTTCTCTTCCATGTTTTATTAGTTTCTTATTAGGTTATACATATGTCATATGCATTTCCTTTTTATGATAACAGATATTAGGTCCACTATCAGGGGTGACCTAATGATATTTATCTCCCACCCCCTATGTGTGAACTTTAGTTTGAATGAAGCCCATAGATATCTTCTTTAATGTTGGAGAATAGGTTTCTCCATAGATCGGGTGTAGGGACAAATTTTTGTGATTGAGTGTAGTCTCTCTTGTGAAGTATTAGTATTGAGATAGAGAAGTTTAATCACTATGGAGACTAGGTATGTAGTTTGGGTTCAAAGATTACATACATCCTTTTATATTTATTTTCCTTCATTTTATTCTCCATTTTTGTGGACATCCTAGTTGGTGAGTGGTTTTTTGTTCTATCATTATTCGACCCTATATAACTATATTTTATATTTCATTTATCATATGATATTGTTGTTTTAGTTTATTTATATTGTGTTGTCTAATGTTTATGTTTTGGTTTTTCGGGTTCATTTTTTTTACTTTATTTTCACTCAAATAGAGGGTATAGTCTCTAAAATGTATCTTTTAGATCCTTACTATTAGTTGGAAGCCTCTAGAATAATTGGAGGAATTCTTGAGGCCTTGTGGAAATCCATATAAGGTGACATGCCAGGTTGGCCCTGGCTAGTTAATGAAACTCTGTCCAATATAGTTATCATTTGACCTAATGTTTTATTCCATTTTATCCAACCACATTGATATAATAATATAAAACCATATATATTAAAAATTGTAACCATAACTATAACCATATCATTATGTGGTGATGGGGGATGGGAATATTGTTTGGTCATATTGTAGTCTCCCTACTATTTTGTTATTTTATTATACCTAAAAAACTCATATCGCGTGGTAGTTACATATAAAATAATACTCATATCACAGAGTGTACAAGAAAACTATAAAAATATAAAACCAAAAAAACAAAAAAACTCAAAATAAACAACTCATAAAATTGAAAAACTAAATAAACATATTAGACAACGTTGGTCAATTTTTTTCTTTGAAACTATTTGGTTCGTGCAGCTGGGGGAATTTTTTTATTCTTGTTGATTGAAGACCACAATCCCTATTATAAATGGATTTTACATACTTAGTTTTATCATTTTATTTATAATTTTAACAATGTATAACAAAATTTGGACATGAATTATTTTCATTACAATGATTACAGTTCAAGATATCATTGTTAAAAAATGAAAAAATTGATTTTATGTTATGTAAAATAATAATTTTTTTGACACTTTATTTAGTTGTATGAATTATAAATTATATGTATTTGTTTATATTATTCTCACTATAATTTTTTAGCTTCCAAATAACACTTTTAATATACAGATACCATCAGAAATTTAACAATACCAAAATAAGGGAAAAACATATGAAATCTTCATGAATAGACCAACACTAAGTAGAGGATGGATAAGTCTCCCAGAAGCCATCAGAGGGTTCGATTGTAGAGTAAAGAAGACCCCCTATATATATTTTTGAGCCATGAATGCCTCAAGACACCCCAAACTATCCAAACAAGATAGACTCTATGTACAGTGAATCTAACAGAATTGATTATGGTATGTCAACAAACACCATCCTAGATGAGAAGCATAACTAAAACTAATACACCATACCATGACATATAGTTCTTCTCCATGGTGATTTCAGTGATTCCAGGGATTTTTATTCTACCACTGTGAAGGGAGTAATTCTTACTATGGTATAATGGTGAACTACTACACTTCCCCTAACATCTAAATGTGAGGTAGACATTCCTATTTTTTGTGACTCAAGAAATTCTTCATTTAGTACTCCTTAACGAAGGCACTTTTATGTTTTCATCAAAATAAAAGATTTATATTTTACAATCGGTACTAGTAAATGATTCATTAACACAATATTGTGTTTGTAATATGTGACCCTATAACATTATAGAAAATATTTAATTATGGTTGAAAAGGAAGTTTATCTTTTTATAGTGAAACTCATCGTGAAAGGACATTTTAAATTAGAGTTTTCATTATCAGTGTCAGTTATAGTGCTAGTGGAAAAAATCATCAATATTTTACATATTGTATATTAGATGATGAACATAGTTGTAATTTAATGAGAAATTTAATGATTTCCCACTATTCTAGGTAGTTCTAGTGAAAATAAACAATTAGTAATGAATAAAACCTTGTCTGTGGTTTTTGGAATACTCATAAACATATGTTTAGGAGATTACACAGAAATGTTGTAAGCCTGACTGGGGAAATGGATATGTTTTATTCCCTATAGAAATTCCCTAAAATTACACTATATCATCTATAAGATCTTATAGTCCTTCTATTCTTGGATTTTTTGGAGGGAAACTACCTCATGGATGACTTAAAGATCCATATAAATTTTTTTACTCCCTAAATTAACATTCTAATGAAATTTAAAAGTCTTGAGAGGGATAATTAATAAGTTTATTACCCATTTTAACATCCCTTAAATTCCATAGTGTCTTCTAGTGGAACATACTAACCTCCTAATAACGGAATTTACAATGGGAATCCACCACAATAGGCGACTAAAAGATCCACTGAAATTTTTATAATCCCTAGAAACACTTTCCATTGATGTATTTCAATCTTGAGAGGAGTAATTGAAAGGTTTATTACTAACTATAAATTATATGAAATTCCACTATAACACCCAATGGAACTTCTAGAACTCCTATTATTAGAATTTATAGTGGGAAGACACCTTAAGGTATTACTATAATTCCCACTAAATTTTTTGCAATCCCCACCAGCACTTTCTACTAAAATTTTATAATTTTGAGAGAGTTAATGGATATATTTATTCCCCATTGTAAATTATATCAAATTAAACTATAACTTATATTAAAACTTACACTACTTCTATTCATGGAATTTATAATGGGAATCCACTTCAAGGGGTGACTAAAAGATCCACAAAAATTTTAAGAATAACAAACAAAACATTCCAATAAAGAATTTCAAGCCTAAGAGGGGTAATTGATAGGTTATTCCCTAATAAAACATACCTAAAATTCCATAAGAAATTATTGTTGAACTATAATCCCTCATATTTTTGGATGTTTGAATGCGAATCCACCTCAAAGGATGTTTGAAAGTTACAATGAAATTTGTGGAATCCCCACAAAAATATTACACTAAAACTTTTTAGGCTTGACAAGGGTAATATTTAGGTTTATTTTACACTATAACTTCTATGAAATTAATATGGGAATTATAATTTAACATCCAATACTTATAATTTTATAGGTTCCAATGGGAAGACACCTTAAGGGATGAAAAAAATTCCATTAAAATTTTGTATTCTTGAGAGGGTTAATGGATAGGTTTCCTTCCCATTAGAACGTCCATGAAATTCTACTTCAACTTATAGTGGATCTTCCAGTCCATTTTTTATGGAATTTCAAGAGGGAGTTGACATCAACGGATGACTAAAAGTTATATTGAAATTTATAGAATCCATACCAAAAATTTCTATTGAAATTTTACATGCTTGATTGGAGTAATTGATAGGTTTAATTTCCACTATAACTTATATGAAATTTAACTAGAACATAAATCATAACTTTAAGTACTTATATACTCATAATATAGTTACCCTAACTTTTCATACATTACTATTACATCATTTTAATGATAAACAATATAATATTATTACAAGACCAAGATATAAAGGTTTAGATTGTTGGTAAAATTAGGAACAAACATAAAATTTACATAATAAAACATAACATTATTTAATTCTATTTTATTTAGATTTTAAGTGGCCATAACATTCTCCTTATTACAAGTAATCACCTAAGGATATACATCAATGAAAGGGGTGAGTTAAAAGAAAAGTAAGATGATAGATAAGAACATGAATCAATATAACATGGGGTGAGCATAATCATCATCAGCATACCATAAGAATAAGATAATAATCATAATCATGAAAGGAATAACCAGATAATTTCATGGAATGTGTAAATGTATAAAAATGACACATCATATCAGGTGGTAAAAACAACATGTAGTTGTGAACAAAGATAGCATCATGTTCATGAATATTTCACTTTATCTCATAATATAAAACATATTTACCATTTAATTAGAGTACTATATAATTATGGTAACACCCATCACATCCTATCATTTACATACACTATATAATTTTGGGCACAACCATCACATCATAACATTTATATTACCATGCATGACACATAGACCATATTTCAATATTGGACTTAATATAACCCATAAAAAGGAATATGTTTCATTTCCAAAAGCATACATTCATGAATAAACTTTGGGGTTCCTAAAGTAAAGATTTCAAAACATACTTGGTATAAAAATCATCAGTATTGAGTGAAGAATAAACAATCCCACGAGAAGTAAAAGATGTATTTTTGGAAAGAATAGTTCTTTTGGATTTTTTTTTACATTTTCCCTAATAACAAATTTAAAAAATGTATATCCTAGAAAATAAAAGGTAAGGAAAAATAAATTATATTTATGTATCATTAAAGTTACAACAATAATGAAAATGGACTGAAAGATGGAAAACCCAAAGAAATAGAGTTGGGTTTGAGAATTACCCTTACCTTATGCCTGAATGCTTTCTTCAATTTAATATACTAGATAGTCAAATTAAATTCATTATATAAAAAATTTATAACCTTTTATAAGTTAATTTTATTCATTATAGTTTTATTAAGTTATTTTATGTGCTTTTTGACGAGTTTTAGAGTTTTATTTCATCGTTCGGGTGTGTTTGTTTTCTAGGTTTTGTGATCGGTTTGCTAGTATTCGAGTATGAAAGTTCATATAAAATTTTAATAGTTATCCAAAAGAAAAATTTTATGTTATTAATGAAAGTTTAAAATATTATATGATCTTATATATAATTTGGTTATATGTTATGATGATGAATAAATTGATAAATAATTAATGAAATGATCTAATTTATTTGGTGGGTTTTACAAACATCCCAAACTCATATAATTTTATTTAATATCATGTTTATATACTGCTTCCAAAAAATTATATAACTTAAAATATGTATAATAACATATTATTTAACCATAATTATCATTTTATGACTATATTTGATATAAGTAGTGAAAAATGGAAACACATCATCCATGGTGGTGGTAAATCAACACACCACAAAAGATATTTTCATTTTTAGAATAAAAGGGAAAATGGAAGATATTAGAATATGGATTATTCCATTAAAATAATAAAATTACAATATATAAAAAATACTATAGTTATAATACCTCTTGTATCGGTGGAGTTTAGGAGAAGAAAAAAAATAAATGAAATTGAAAAGAAAAGAAAAGAAAAATAAAGATAATTTTACCTCTTGAATTCTTCATCCAGGAGAACCTCCTTAGTGAAAAGGGTTTGGTGTTTTTATGAGACAAAGGGATCATAGTCTTGGGATATGGGCTTGGGAAGATTATTTTATATAAATGGGAAAATATTCAAGGGTTTGAAGTTGTGAGGAGAAGTGGTGGTGAGGGGTGGTTTTTTTAGGGAATGAGAGAGGTGTTTTCTCATTATTTTATTCATTAGTTTATTATTTTGGATCAAGAATATGAATAGTTTGAGACATTTGAATAAATATATTAAAAAAATAATGATAGTTTGAAATTTTGGGATTACATCATCTTCACATTAACAATGACTAAAAAATTCATGTATTTAGTTTTTATTATAAATTATCGTATTTGTCTATTCACAAAAATCCAAGTATTTTAGAAAAATACCAAAAAATCACCCTAACCATTTTTCAATGTGTAGAATTAAAACATGAACTCCATTTTATGAAATTACTTTCCTAAATAAGAAAAATTTAATATTAAAATAAAATAATCATTTATATGGAAGATACAGAATTTAAAATTATGATTTTATAACACTTTGAAAAGTAATTATGGTATCATAAAGTTATATTATAATAATAAGACAATAAATTGCTAATTTATGAATAAATTTTCTTTTAAATAATTATATTAATAATAAAATTATAAATTAACATTTATGTTTTAAAAACACTAACACTTAATCAACAATTGTTTAAATATATATTTACTTACACTATGATATAATTATATCATATTTTCATTTATAAAATGCCTAAATTTAATTTATACTTTAATGGGTGAGTTTAAAATTCAATTGGATGGTTTACTAATCATATGGGTAAAATTGATATTCCAAAGTCATGTTACAATTCCATTGGTATAGGTTTTTTAACTTCTAGAAATACCTATTATTGCATCATTCATAATTTATAAAGTTTAAATTGTGTTTTCTATGTGGTTTTATGTGGTTTATACTATATGGAATAATTATAAGAAGGGAGTTTCCATGGATAAAATTTGGGGTTGTTACATTCTTTCTTCCTTACCAAATTTGACTCTTGAAATTTAGTTTTAAATATTATGGAGAAAATAAGTGAGGGTAATTATCCTTCATCACTTCCTATAGTTCCCATGTTTCTTCTTGATACTTATGGTTCAGATATAGTAATTTGACTAGGTTATTAGTGTTATTGTGTAGAATATTTTCTCTATGGTCCAATATCTTCACTGGATGCTCCTCATAAGAGAGATCATTTTACAACAATACCACAAATTGATTCAGTTTATATGAGGGATCTCATATATATTTTCTCAAGAGGGATACCTGGAATACATCATTTACTAGAGACATGGTTGGCAGAAATTCTAGTCGATAGGCCATAGCTCCGACATGATCAAGAACCACTATGGGTTTGATATACATGGGACTCCACTTTCCTTTATACCCAAATCTCATGATCCTATTCGATGGAGATAAGATGAGGAATACCTTGTATCCATGCATAAACTATTGGTCTTGTTAATGATTTTCTTCATAGTTCTTCTATCAACATTTTACATCCTTGATGTACTGCTGAATTTTTTTTACATTTTCCACCATTTCGTAGACCATTTTAGGTCCTAGTAGCTTACATTCTCTGAATTCATCCTATCACATGGTTTATTTTCAACTTTTCCCATAAATGAATTCATATAGAGCTATTTTTATGCTTGATTGTAAAATGTTGTTGTAAGAAAACTCAACTAGAGGTATATTTTGGTCTCATCCTTATTTAAAGTCCATAAAATAGGTTCTCGACATGTCTTATAGTGTTTTAATAGAATGATCTGATTGGAAATCAGTTGGTGGATGATATTCCATAATAAAATTCAGTTTAGTGTTTAGAGCATGTTAAATACTTTTCCAATACATGGAGGTGAATCACAGATCTCAATCATATACAATTAATAGTGACACTCCATCCAACTATACCAATTGTCTAATTTATATCAGTACAAGTTGATCCGATTGGAAGTCTTATATAATTGAGATAGCGTGATATTTCTTTTAAAGAATATCTAAGACAACTAATATAACATTTTTTTCTCTAGATGTCTTCAAAAGTCTGGTGACCAAATCCAAGGTGTTGTTTTCCCATTTTCATGTTAGTATGGGTAATAGTTTCATTATCCACTTATACTTTTGTCCTTTATCCTTAATATTCTATCATACCTATCACTTTAATGTATATTCATAGATCTCTTTAATATTTCCCCACCAACAGGTCTCTCCGAGATATTGATACAACTTTGTGATCCCTGGGTGAATAGATATGGTTGATCTTTGTGCATCATGAAGAAGCTCCATATATATCTCTTGATCATATGGTACACATAGTTGTGACCCAAATATTAAAATTATTTCCTCATCATTTTTAAACTCTGAGGACTTCCTATTTCTAATAGTTTCCACCTTCTTCTAAATTCCCACATCTTTTCTTTGACAATCCTTTATTTTTTCCATGATGGATGGTTGAAAAATCATTTAAGAAAGTATTGATGATGTTCATTTTTTAATTATTCCCATGTCCATATTTTGAAAATTTAGTAATTTTGGATCCTTCTAAATTATTATCATAGATAATGTTGCAGGATATTTTCTACTTAGATCATCCTAAAATTTATTCACTTTTCCATGATAGTGGTAAATTGAGCTGTCATAATCCTTGACCTGATCTAACAATCTATGCTGGAACATATTAATCTCTTTATATGTTAATATATATTAGAGGCTCTTATGATCAATATATATTCCACACTTATCACCATAGATACAGTGAATCTATATTTTAAAAAATGGTCATATCTTCCAACACCATATCTTGCATGGGATAGTTTTTCTCATGAATTTTCAACATCCTTGAGGTATAGGCTATCACTTTGTCATTTTGATTCAGTACACAACCTAAGGACTTATATGAATCATCAATGTATACCAAAAAAATATCCCCACTTGTCAGAAGTGTGAGTACTGGTGTAGTGATCAGACTCTCTTTTTAACTCTTTGATTTAGTATTCACATTCACTAGTATAAAAAAACATTTTTCTCTTCCAATTTATATTGGTTAGTGGGCTCTACAAGAATTATATGTTCTTCACAAATTAGTGGTATTACCTAGCTAGACTAAGGAAACTACCATTATAGTTTTTTCTCTAGGACACTCTTCAATTAACGTTGTCTTAGAAGGGTCCATTGATATTCCTTTCATAGTGATAACATGACCCAAGAAATATAATTCATCCATCTATAACTCAAATTTAATATACTTTCATAATGTTCTCCCATCACAAAGTCTTTATCATAGTATTAAAATTATACTCATGTACCCCATTCTCTTAGATTATATTAGAATATCATCAACAGAGACTACCAAAAATTTGTAGAGGTAATATATAAATACTCTATTCATTTAGTCCATGAATATTTATGGAGAATTTTTGAGTCTGAATGGAATCACTATGAACTCATAGTGTCCATAAGTTTTTCTAAAGGTATTCTTGGGAATATATTCCTTTATCACCTTTAATTATAGATATCCCAAATGAAATTCCACCTTAGATAAATAATTGGCCCCACACAATTGATCGAACAAGACATCTATGTGTGGAAGGGGATAATTGTTCTTTATCATGATTTTGTTGAGATCACGATAATCAATGCAAAGGCACATTGATCCAACCTTCTTCTTGGAAAAGGGGACTGGTTCACCCTATAGTAAAGTACTCAGGAATATAAATCCCTTTTTCTATATTCTCTTGTAAATACTTCTTCATTTCCTCCAACTCAATGTCGTCCATTCTTTAAGGCTTCTTTGATACATTTAGAGATATAGGAATAAGTTCAATTGAGAACTTAATCATTCATTCATGAGGAAGACCATGAAAATATTCGGGGAACACATCCGTGCAGTCCCTCACAATGGGCATGTGTCTGAGCATGATTTTCTCATTTGTCTCAATAATTTGAGCTAGATATGCTTGCTCATAAGGCAATAATATCCAAACTTGATATAATTATTTTGAATGAGATTCATCCTTATCCTTACACTTTTACAGAATTGGAGGATTCTTTTGGATGTGAAGAGTGATATCCCTTTCCTGATAGTTTATGTTTTCATTGAATAATGATAGTCAATATGTACCCAAAATAACATCAAACTATACCAAAGAATTTAGGACCAGATTTTTTTGGGAGGATTAGTCCAGAAACATTAACTAGGGAGGAGTTATATACTTTGGATGCAATAATTTCCCAATTTTCTGTTCTCAAAGACAACTCAACCCCTATATTTTTAGGAGGTGTTTGAATAGTTCTACTAAACTTACAAGATATTAAATAATTCATCGAACCAGAATCAAATAGTACATTCTCTATTCTTGAATGAGTAAATATCATATTTGTTACCACATAATTTTTGATCTCTACCTCAGTAGTAGTTATTGTATAAGCCTTACCTTTATCCTTGAGATTCGGTGGTTGATGATGCTGATTAACCTCAAGAACTCGAGGCTTACTACACCATCTTGCATAGATCCCTTACTCCCTACAATTTAAGAATTGAAGCATAGGTGGTGCTCTCTATTCCTCCACTACATTATCCTACTTCCTCTTGAATTTTTGATATTAATGAGTTTGGTGGACTTCTATCCCACAATTATAACATTTCCCCATCCCTTGGAGGCAGTTCCCATGATGATTCTTCCCATGTTTTTAACATGTTGGTGTTTGAGTTATAATTCCACATTTTATATTGGATCCCTAATCTTGAAACTAAATCTTTCATTTATTATCACCATAACCATGGGGATATTCTATAAATTCCATCTCCACTTTGAGAGCACATCAAAAAACATTTTAATAACCCCCATTGTCACAAATTGATATATCCTTTTAATGGTATGGTTTTAAACCACTAAATAATATATCTATTTTTATCAATGTTGATAAAAAACCTAAATCATACCTTGAAGGCCTTGTGAAATTTTCTTCATAGACCATGAAATATTCAACTTCCTTTTTCTTTAGCTCTATAAATTCTCTCTCTGTCATTGTTTAAATATTTAATGGGAAATAATTTTTAAGAAGAATTATCCTAAAGGAATCCCACTCTATCACTTAAATTTCTTCCTTCGTCATGGTGTTGTTAATCAAATCCCACCATTGGTTGGCCTCTCCATCTAGAACATAAATGGATAAAGTCACATTATACATATCAAACTAGTGAATTACATAAAATAAATTCTCTATCTAGTTGAACCACTATTCCGTGACAAGTGGATCAAAATATCCAATAAATTATGGTGGTCGTTGCTTCCTAAAAGACTTAATAGATAGTTTCTACCACATAGGTTTCGGTTGACGTTCCACATTGTTCATATCCTTAGAAAATGGGTAAGAATCCCCATGAAATTTTGAACTCCACCTCCCATAGAATTAGGGATGTCACTCATGAAATCACTATATTGTCCCTCACATGGGTTGTTGGCCTTGTTTCTCCTAGTTCCCATAATTTTCTAAAATAGAAAATATTTGAACAAAACATAAGTAAAAAAACTTGAATAAATAATTTCTTCCTTTTGGAAATTGACTCTAATGGAATGTCTTGTGGGATCCCTATGTTTTTCATATTTCCAAATAAATATTCTTGGGATATTACATATAATTAGTCTCATACTAAGGGTTTTAACTATGGTTATCTAATACTAATCTCAAATTAACTAAATCATGCTCTGATACAAACTATAATGACCTTTTTTTTCTTACATTATTATTACATAATTTTAAAGAGAAAAATATAATAGTGTTACAAAACCATCATCCAAAGGTTTAGTGTCTTGGGAAAATTAGGACCAAGAATAAAATTTATATAATAAAATATAAAAATTCTTTAATTCTTTATTCTCTATATTCTTAGTTTCTTTCATCTTCCCCTTAGTACAAGTAATCACTAAATGATATACATAAATTAAAGTGGTGATCTTGAAACCCAATAAGAGGATAGATAATAATATGAATAAATATAACAAGGGATAATCATAATCATTATCATTATAACATAATCATAGCATAATCATCATAATCCTAATAGGAAGAATTAGATAAAGGGATGGAATATGGAAGTTTATAAAAATGAAACGTCATATCTTAGTTGTCAAATACCCACATATTTTTGAACAAAGATAGCATCATGCTCATAAATATTTTACATTATATCATGAGATAAATCACATTACACAATGAATTGGAGTTCTATATAATTTCGATAAAACCCATCACATCATAACATTTACATGCGCTATATATTTCTAGGTTCACCCATCATATGATAACATTTACATTGTCATTCATGCCATATAGAAGCTATATTAATCTTGGACATAAAATAATACATCAAATAGAATTAGTTACATTTAGATTATAATACATTCATGAATAAACTTTTGGGTTCCCAAAATAATTATGGAATAATATACTAGGTATAAGAATAATCAATCTCGATTGAAGAAGAAACTATCACACAAGAAATAAAAGATGTATTTTTGGAAAGAAGAGTTCTTTTGAAAAAATCATTACATTTGTCATAAAACTAGATTTTAAACATTTATATCACCTAAAATAAAAGGGAAGGAAAAATAAATTTTATTTAAGGAACATTAAATGAACATATATATTGAAAATGGAGAGATAGAGGGAAAACCCAATGAAAGAGAGTTGGTTTTCAAATTCCCCACAACTTATGTTTGAATGAATTATTCACTTTAATATTAAAGGTGATAAAAGTAAATTCATTAATTAACAAATAAATAACCATTTATACAAGAATTTGATTCATTATAGTTTCATTATGTTCATTTATGGTGTTTTAAATAAGTTATATAGTTTAATTTCTTTGTTCAGAAGTGTTCATTTTCTTGGTTTTCAAGATCGGTTAACTTATATATGAGAATATAAGTTCATGTAAAATTGGAATAGTTATTCAAAATTAAAATTATATGTTATTATTAATCATTAATAAGATTAAATTATATTATATATAATTTTGTTACATGGTATGAGGATGAATAAGTAGATAAAAAGTTAATGAAAATGTTTTAATTTATTTGACAGATTTTATGACCATCACAAAATCATATCATTTTATATAATTTCATGTTTATATATTGATTAGAAAACATTATATAACTTATAATATTTATAAAAAAATCTTATTTAACCATGATTATTGTTTTATGACTATCCTTGAATGCGGTAGTGAAAAATGAAAATTCATCATCAATGATGGTGGTAAATCGACATATCACATATGATATTTTCATTTTTAGAAAAAAAAGAAAAGGGAAGATATTAGTAGATGAATTATTCCATTAAAAAAATTATATTATATAAAATTTATTGTGTTCATCAGGAATCTTGGATAGGTGGAGGTTAGTAGAGGAATAAAAGGTAATGAAATTGAGAAAGAAATAAGAGAAAAAGAAAGTGGATTTTACCTCTTGAATTTATCCTCCTTGGGAATCTACACAGAGAAAAGGGTTTGGACTTTTGATGAGACCATGGGATCCTGAATGTAAGGGATGGTCTTGGGAATAGTATTGAGTAAAACTTGTACAAGATTCAATGCTTGGTAGGTGTAACTCCCTTACCCCAATTTCCCGTAGTCGGTGAATTATTTCATGAAATTTTCATGCTTAAAAGAATGTCATATATCAAAGTACTAATTATTTTAGTAGTTTTGGAAAACCAAATACATATTTAGGCTCATCATTGCAAATTTAAATTAAATACAACATATAAATTTTATTCGGAAAATCCAAAACTAAAATTTCATCCCTGCAAGTCATTCATAATAAACTTCTTCATGTTTAGAGAAAATGAAACATAAGAAATGGGTGAAATCAGATTCTTAGAAAGGGTAAGAAATAAAATGTAAGGAATCATAAACAAAAACATTAGGCATGGTGAATAACTAAAAACACATTCCTTTAAAAAAAATAAACTTGAACACATTATTGTATGAATAAGAGATGAAAAAATAATGCCATAATAAATAATAAACATGGTTATTATACTTTTCAAATAACCACATGAAAATTTAATTACTAGTTTCATAATGAGGGAATTAATAATGTGGGAGATCATAAACTTTCCAGCAGGCCTTGTGCCAAGACCATAAATATCAATTTTGTCTAGGCCTCATGCTAAGACCATAGTTTGTCTCATGAGACCTACCGATGCACTGAGGGGCTATAACAGGCCTCACCCAACACTTACTATGTCCAATTCATTCAAATTATGAATGGGGATAAATATAAACAACATATACATTCATATTGAAACTATCATATGAAATGTAAATAACCTTCCCGTACATTAAACATAAACACTAACCATTCAAAGTAAATTGGTTAATGTTATCAAAATAGAACATCCAAATTCAAACTAATCAAAAAACCCTAAAAAAATATTTTAGATGATATAATATGGTGTTAACCTCTATGAAATACAAGATCCATCAAAGGATGTTGACATAAATATAGATACTTTTAAATGAGACCATTGCGAAATTCTTGAAGAAATAATCCATAAAAACTCCAAATTTTCACATACCACCTAGAAATATTCAAATCATAATCCCATAGAATATCATGATAATAAGGATACTATTGATATGATATACCAAGGGGTACTTTATACACCACATTCATGGAATAAGTGGTGAACGAGGCATATATCTCATAAAATTTATAGTGAGGAGAGAAAAATATATTTTACTTTGGATAGAAGAGTTCTTTTGAAAAATCATTTGTATTTGTCATAAATCGGGTTTTAAACATGTATATCCCAGAAAATAAAATATAGTGAAATTGATATTACATTTTAGGTGTTAATGATATCCCATTGAAGTGAAATCCTGTAAAAAGTGTTTCTAAAGAAGCTTTTGAATTAAAACATTTTAGTGTGGTTTAAGGAATTCGTTAAATATATTTTTAAGAGAAAAGTAATGTATGATTTCATAAAACCATAAATGAAATAAAATATATCTTTCATGTAAAAATTTTTATTTTAAAATGATAAATTCGGATTAAAACATATTATAGAGTGAATTTCAAAATATGTAAGAATTTGAGAAGTTCTTTGAATCAGGCATGCATTTCCAAAGAATTTTTTAAAGTTTTTTTTAAATGTAACTCTACATAAAATAAATAAATATTCTGATTGGGAAATAGAGAATAAGAGAATCCCGAATGAAAATAGAGGTTTTGGTAGAAAATAATTACAATTCTTTAATCAATTTAATCATATGCCCCCAAATTAATAATAATAAAATGATACATTTAATATCATGAAAATAAATATATTCATGATGTTAAGCCTCAATGGTAAGTATACATAAACCATACAAAAGTAATAGTACTGAATATAAAATATCTTAAAAAAATTGAAGTGAGACGAAGAAACCTTAACCTTAAGTCTGAGGGTGTTCTCCATTGGATCTTAATGACAAGAATAATCAAATTTAGGTTCATTAATTATTAATTTCAAAACAAACTATCCATTTAATTTATTTATTATAACCTTATTATGTTCATTACTAGCTTTTTGATGGGTTAAGTGGTTTAATTTCATTGTTCGAGTCTGTTTGTTTAATGATCAGAATACTTATATAAATGAATGAGGAATCATGTAAAATGAGGATGGTTGTCCATAATTGAAGTTATATGTTATTAGTGAACATATATAAGGTTACATGGTTGTAAATTTTATTTTTTACTTAGATTTAAGGTGAATGATTTTATAAATTATTTAATAATAACTGTTTGGGTTAATTAGTGGTTTTTGAACACGATGAGCTCATTTTTCTTTTTAAATCAGAACCATGTGTACAAAAAAAAATCCAGAATCATATATAAGAAATAATACATATATTATAGTTTGGTTCAACCATAATAATGGTTTCATGATCATAATTTAAGACTATAATATAAATTGAAAATCCATCATCCTTGAATGTGGTAAATTAACACATCTCAGATGGTGTTTTTTACTACTAGCATAAAAGATGGGTAAAGGGGTGATGATAATAAAATATTCCATAATAATAATATCTTTATAGTACATGTGAGTTACTAGAGTTTTCATAACATTTGTATGAGGATAGGCGAGGATGGAAAAGAAAACAAAGGAACTCAAAAAGAAAGTAAAATAATTGAAAAGTGGAATTTACCTCTTGAATTAACCATCCTTGAGAGCCTCTTTTGGGGAGAGGATTTTGTCATTTTATGATACCAAGGGATTTTGTATGTGAGTAAGGAGCTTATATAAATATTTGGGAAGAATTTTGACTAATAAAAAGGCTTGAGAGGAGGGAAGAGAAGAGGGAGTGAGGGGGGTATAGTGTTGGAGAGGAGTCATTTTTGAATATCTTAATCATTATTTTATTATTTTTCTCATGACCAGAAATAGTATTGATACTTGTGATGAATAATAGTAATATGTTCATGTGATATGAACCAAGTGGGTTTACATAAGCCTTACATCACCTATAACTCAATAAAACACTTATTTAGTATTTATCATAAATTATCATATTTTACTATTCACCTAAAATTGAAGCATTTTCGAAAAATTCAAAAAATTCAACATAACCATTTTTTGACATGAAGAATCCAAAAAGTTAATCCACTTTATGAAAATAATTTTCTAAATAAGTAAATTTTAATTTTAAAATCAAATCATTATTTATTTGAAAATATAGATTTTAAATTTAAAATTGCTTTTGTAATACTTTCAAACATTTACCGAGGCCTCATAAAATTATCCAAAAATCATTGGAAAAAAATATTTATTTAGGAACATATTTTATGAAACTAAATTTTAAATACATTTAGTAATTTAAAAATATAATTAAATATTTATCACTCATAAAAATAGCAATACTTAATAAATAATTTATAAAATGATCTATTTAATTTATAATGTGCCTAAATTTTATTTAAACATCCATAGAAGAAGTTACTATTCAAAAGGGTATATTACTCTTCATAAGGGTACATTACAATTCATAATGGTAAGTTACTATTCCCCAAAAATTTTGTTTTTTCTAACAGACTCCAAAAATCACCCGGAATGCAACAGTGTATGTTAGATTTTTGAAATTAAAAACACTGAAGTGAAAAAATAATGTTCATTGGATAATTTATAATATTCATTAAATATTAAATTTATTTTCAAATCAGGTGTTACATTCTCCCCTCATTAAAAATATTTCTTCTTCAAAATTTGAGATTGAACATCGAAATGTAAAGTTTGGTACTTGAAAATTCCCTTATAGGAAACCCATTTCAAAAATAAAGTTTAAATATCCTCTTAATAATATAGAAAGGGAAATGCATTAGTTACTAAAAAACTAAAAAATATAATTGGGAAACATGGTCATAGGAGAATAATCAATCCATCATGTTCTCATTGAAAGTGATAGAGAACATGCTCAGAGGAAAGATCATTACCACAAATCCATAAACAAGAGTTATGAAAATTTTCGTTGATATCATGAAAAAATCTGATAATAGGGGAATTTTTTGATTTACAACTCTTTCCCTAGAGTTAAAGAATTATTCCACTCTTATAAGAGTAAAAATATAAGTTTCTATTTCATAAATACAATATTATCCTTTTTTGTTCCTTGAA
This sequence comes from Viscum album, assembly GCA_963277665.1. Classification (NCBI taxonomy): domain Eukaryota; kingdom Viridiplantae; phylum Streptophyta; class Magnoliopsida; order Santalales; family Viscaceae; genus Viscum; species Viscum album. The sequence continues at coordinate 1,793,833,595 of OY728146.1, forward strand.
CTATCTATAATTAAACTCTTAGAATAGGTTTCATTATGTGGCGACATTAAACTCAAAAACCTCATAAAATGATCAACTTAAACCATTTCCTAAATGGTTTAACATTCCAAAAGATCATGATCCAATACTTTAGAATCATTCAAATATACATCCTTTCTAGTTCCATGTACAAGGGGTCCTTTGAAATCTTCATTCTGTTTAGAACTCCATGATCCATCTTACTCAATGCATCTGATACCTTATTTTTCTTTAAACAACATGATGTAGCCCTAAATATCCACATTCCAAACATGTGAAAATCTTCATTATGTGTCCTCTTAAAATATGTTAATAACTAAAATTACAATAAAACCTTATTGATAACATGAATTCATCCTTACACATGATATTTAATATATTCCTTATATCCAAAAATGTTGTGGACTCCATCAATGATAGTATAAACCACTTATTGACAAGAAAATAATCAGTTTTGAGGTAGTTAGTAGTAATGAAAATCAATCATTTATTCATAATTATATTAATCATTAAGAATATATTTAGGGTTGTCTTTCCCTAAACCATATACTTTCCGAAGATATTAACTTTCTACTAAGTCACTTATCCTTGGTACAATTCATCATATGACCTCAAATACTCAATGAAATAGTACTACTGTAAAATCCTCATATATTCCATAATTCTTATAATAAATAAATTGATAAAAAAATATTCATATAAAATGATTCTTGATGAGACATATTATTCCTTCCACTTCATATGCGCAAGTATCATGACTTGATCATTATCATGTAACATCACTTGGGGCATAATCCTTTGATGCTTGGGACATTCATTTTCATAATGTCCCATCTCCTTGTATTTGAAGTATTGTAAATCAAAAACATTTTTCTTACCCTTTAAATCATGAAATTGGTGTCCTTTTTCCCTAAATTTATAAAAAACTCTCATTCCCTTGAATAATTTACCCGATTGATTCTTTATATATTTATCACATTTAAGAAAACCCTTCTTTCCCTTCTTCCGTTTATCTATCTATTTCTCTACCATTCTATTATTTTCATGATTCCCTTTAAATACATAGGACATAGAGAATTATTTGTATATATTTTTAACACATTATACTATTTCCTTAAATGATGATGTTACTTTAAAGACTATCTTCCTTAAAATGATGGTTTAAGATCATAACATAAATGATCTTTCTTAACATTTTCATAATGTGCATTAGTGAAGTTCTCAATCCTTATTCTAGGCATTGTTTCTATATAAAGACATACACTAGATTAGGTTATGAATCATAATTTATAATACCAACATATAAAAATAATTAGAATAAATTTAAATAACATGAATAGCTAATCTCATAATCATAAACATGTTTTATTTGAGAAAAAATTTACATTTAAATCCTTCATAATGGATTGTAATGAAAATGTGAATTATCCAAAGCATATCCCCTAAGAGTGTCAAAACAAGTTTGTAGTAAGACCTATTTTCATGTACCAGGATACCCTGAGTCAATCCCAAAACTCCTTGTTGGAGTTGTTACTCCTAGGTACATCTGTGTCTGAACTACATCCACTGGTAGTATCTAGACATGGATTATTTGATAGAAATATTTACATAATATATTTCTTACCAAAATTCCAGCATGTCCTTGTATGTTTATCTTCAAATACTATCTTAGGGTTATATTCTCTAATCTACATTTTCTAAATCTAGTTTCTAAGTTTTCTACTAAACCTTCTCTGGTACCAAATGTAATGCCCTGACCCAATTTGCTCAGAGTCGGTGCATTATTTCATTGAATTGGCATGATTACAAGAAAGTTGTATCCTGAAGGACCGAGTAAATTAGTTTTTTTGGAAAACGAAATACATATATAGGTTCAACATTAGAACATGAAATGAAATACAACATTTTTGCTTTATTGGGAACATCAACAAATCTAAGTTTATCCTTACAGGTCGTTCATAATAAACTTATTCATGTCCTGAGAAAATGAAACATAAGAAAGGGGTGAGCTTAGATTCTTAGAAAGGTAAACCAGTACACTAGAAGATATCATAAAAATTTACATTAGGCATGGTGAATAACTAAAAATACATGCCTTAAAAAATAATTTCAACACATTATGGTATGAATAAGATCTGAATAAATATTTCTATAATAAAGTGTAATCATGGGAATTCTACTAGTCGAATAAAAAAATGAACTTTCATTTTCTAGTTTCATAATAAGGGAATGAATAATGTGGACATCATAACCTTACCATCAAGGCATGGTTCCAAGACCATAAATATCAATTTTTTCAAGGCCTCATGCCAAGACCATAGTTTGTTTCATGAGACATACCAACGCACCGAGGGGATATAGCGGGCCCCACTTGACACTTACTAAGTACAATTAATTCCTCTTATAAATAGGGGTAAACTTATACAATATATACATTCATATTTAAACTAACAAATGAAATGAAAATAACATTCCCCGTACATTAAACATAAACACTAATAATTCAAATTAAATTGTTGAACAGTATCAAGATAGAGCATCCAAATTCAAACTAATCAGAAACCCTTCAAAAACATATTGTAGATGATATAATTAGATATAAAACTCTATTAAATATAATATTCATAAATGTATGTTGACATAAATAAAGATACCTTTAAATGAGACCATTGAGAAATTTTTAAGGAAATAATCCTTAATAATTCCAAAGTGTCCCACACCACCTTGAAATATTCAAATCATAATCCCATAGAATATAATGAGAACAAGGAGAATCTTGATATGATATACCAAGGGGAGGTACATACACCACATGCAATTAATAAGTGGTGAACAAGGAATATATCTCATGAAAGTTAAATTGAGGTGAGAAACATCTATTTTTCTTTAGAAAGAAGATTTTTTTTGGAAAATCATTTGTATTTGTCATAAATATGGTTTAAAAAATTTATATCACTGAAAACAAAATTTAAGGAAACTTATATTACATTTGTTTCATTAATTATGTCCCACTGAAGTTAAATCATGTAAGAAGTTTTTTTAAAGAATGTTTATAATTAATACAATTTAATGTGGTTTATGGAATTCAATAAAGATATTTTAAATACAAAGGCATGTACGCTTTGATAAAACCTAAAATAAACCAAAATATATTTTTAATGTTAGAATTTTTTGTTTTAGAAAGATAAATATGGATTAAAACCGTTTATAGAGTGAACTTAAAAAATGGTAAAAATTCTTGAAGTTCCTTGAATCGGGCTTTTATTTTTGAAGAATTTTTGAACGATTCTTTTAAAATATGAAACTCACCATAAAATAAACAAGGATTATTATTGGTAAATATATATAAAACATTTACACATAATTTATGAGGATTACATAAGAATAAATAAGAATTTCATTGAGGTGAGAAGAGAATAAAAGCAACCCAATTGAAAATAGAGGTTTGGGTAGAAAATATTTACAACTTTGTAATCAACTGAATCATATTCCCCAAAATAAAAAATCATAAAATGATATATTTAATATCATTAAAATAAATTGATTCAATATGTTAAACATAAATGGGAATTATACATAAACCATACAAATGTACTAGTAGTGAATACAGAATATCTCACAAAAATTGAAGTGAGATGAAGAAACCCTTACCTTAAGTTTGAAGCTATTGTCCACTTGATATTAATGGTCAGAATAATCAAATTTAGGTTCAATGATAAATAAATAAAGAGACTCTTCTATATATATTTGATTTATTATAACCTTATTAAGTTCATTCATGGGATTTTTTATGGGTTAAAAGATTCAATTTTGTTGTTCAGGTTTGTTTGTTTAATGATGGGTATACATATATACATGAACCGAGAATCATGTAAAATGAGGATATTTTAAATAATTTAATTTATATGTGACTAGTGAAAATACATAAGTTTACATGGTTTTAAATTTCATTTGTTTTCCTGGATTGAAGATTAATCATTATATAAATTATCCAATGATAACTATTTCTGTTAATTGGCGTTTTTTGAACACAATGAACTCATTTTTCTTTATAAATCAAAACCATGTGCAAAAAAGATTACTGAACCATAAATTAGACATAATACTAATATTATAGTCTGGTTCAACCATAATAATGGTTTCATGACCATAATTTAATATGGTAGTATTAATTGAAAACCCATCATCCTTGAATATGGTAAATTAGCACATCTCGGGTCGTGTTTTTTAACACTTTCATAAAAAAGGGTAAAGGGGAGATGATAATAAATTATTACATAATCATAAAAAATAGGAGTAAATTTAAGGTACTTGATTTCTCATCACATTTGGATGAGGAGAGGTGAGGATAGAAAATAAAACAAAGGAACTTGAAAAGACACTAAAATAATTGAAAAATGGAATTTTCCTCTTGAATTAACCTTCCTTGAGAGCCACCTCAGGGGAAAGGATTTGGTATTTTTATGAGATCAAGGGATTTTATAAATGGTTTAGAATATTAGGAAGATATTTGGGTAGAATTTTGACTATGAAAAAGGCTTGAGAGGAGTGAAGAGAAGAGGGAGTGGGGGGTATTGTGGAGGAGAGGAGTCATTTTTTAATAACTTATTCATTATTTTATTAGTTTGTTGAATACCAGCAATAGTATTGATTATTGTGACCAAGAATAGTAATAATTTCATTTGAGTTTGAACCAAGTAATATTACATCATCCTTACATCACATATGACTCAATAAATCATGCATTTAGTATTTATCATAAATTATTGTATGTTACTATTCACCTAAAATTGATGTATTTTAGAAAAATAAAAAAAATTAACCATTAACATTTTTTAAAATTTATAATATAAAAATGAATTCAAATTTTCCAAAATAATTTTATAAATATGTGAAATTTAATTTTTAAATAAAATCAGTATTTAATTGGAAAATTCAGATTTTAAATTTCAAACTGATTTTGTAATACTATCAAAAATTAACCGAGGGCTCATAAAATTTCCCAAAATAATTGGAAAAAAATATATATTTTAGAAAAATATTTTTTGAAAAGTAATTTTAAATACACTTTTTAATTTAAAATTGAAATTAAATATTTATCACTCACAAAAATACCAATACTTAATCAATTATTTAAAAAATTATCTATTTCCTTTATAATGTTCCTAAATTTTATTTATACATCCATGGTTATTATTAAAAAGGGTATATTACTATTCATAATGGTAAATTACTATTCATAAGGGTAAGTTACTATTAATCAAAATTTATTTTTATTCTAACAGACTCAAAAAATTACCCTGAACACAACCTTGTATGTCAGATTTTTTGAAATTCAAAGCACATAAGTAGAAAAATCATGTTCATTTGCTAGGTTATAACAAAGTGTTGTTTTGTAGAGACTCAGTTTTTTATGCATTCAATGTTAAATTTATTTTCAAATTGACTTTTATAATTCATAAATGAACTCATTTTTATGAATTTTTTTTCTAAATATGAGAAATTTATTCTTTTAATTAAAATTATCATTTACTTGGAAAATACCGATTTTAAAATTATAACTGATTTTATAACACTTTAAAAAACTAATTAAGGTTTCATAAAGTTATATTATAATAATAATAAAAAAACATTAATTTAAGAATAAATTTTATTTTAAATAATTATATTAATTATAGAATTATGAATTAAAATGTTGGTTTTATAAAAATACCAACACATAATAAATAATTTTTAAAATATTTATCTACTTATGATATGATATAATTATATCATAATGTCATTTATCAGATTCCTTGATTATATTCTTACATTAATGGGCGTTTTTAGTATTTAATTGTAATGTTTACTATTCATAAGGGTCACATTACTATTCTAAAGGTCAAGTTACTATTGGTATAGGTTCCTTAAATTCTTAATACCTTTTATGCCGTTCTTTCTTAATTTATAATGTTTTTATTATTTTATCTTTGTGATTTCATGTGGTTGAAACTATATGTAATAATTATAATAAGGATGTTTCCATTGATAAAATTTTATGTTTTTACACTAAATTTCTTTTGGGAATGCACCTCAAGGGATGACTGAATGTTTTGTTGAAATATGTTAAATCCCCACTAACACGTTCAACATAAAGTTTCCTACATGAGGGGTCAATATATAGGTTTCATCCCCACTATATCTTACTTGAAATTCCATTTTAAAAATATATTAAAATATCCAATCCTCCAATTCTTGGATGTTAGAGTGGAAATCCACCTCAAGGGATGACTTAATGTTTCACAGAAATTTATGAAATCTCCACCAACACTTTCTGCTGAAATTTTAAATGCTAGGCAGGGGTATTTGAAAGGTTTAATCCCCACTATAACATTATTGAAAATAAACTATAATTTTTTTTTAACTTATTTTCCTCCTATTCTTGGATTTTTTTGTTGGAAGACACCTAAAGGGATGATTGAATGTTCAACTATATTAATAGAATCCTTACCAACAATTTGTACTAAACTTTTTGTAGGATTGTGAGGGGTAATTAATAGGTTTATTGCCCACTTGAACTTCGATGGAATTTCACTAGAACATAAATTAATCCTATTATAAGGTCTATTGATTTCTAATATAATTTTTCATATAAAATTTTAAAGTGTACATTTTAGAACAAATTTGACAGCCTTACAATGAATTATTGAACAAGTTCAACCAAATTTGAAAGAGGGTAAGAAAAATGATTTGGAGACAATAATTTTTTGGATTTTTTAAACACTTTTATATCTAAAAGTTTATTTAAATCATATTATAAGAAAACTAATAGATAATTTATATATTTACTTGATATAAATGATCCATAAATAGATAAATTATGAATCGGTAATGTGGAAGAAATGGTTTTGTGAAGGTGGTATTAGAAAATTATTCAGGGTTACCGAAGGGGGAAACTAAAATAAGAGACTTCAATTCATCCAAAACTATAGTTTGATATATATATATGTAGAAATTGTGTAAGATTTATTTAAAAAAGGCAATACAAATTGAGAATATGTAAGATATTATGGGGGATAACCATAGAACCAAGTTGACACAACCAAAATTCTTTTTCTATACACATGTGCTACTATTTTCTTTCAAAATATAAGTAATTATTTATGTTGAGGGTTTTAATGTTCATGGATAGTTTGATAGATATTTTAAATCTAAATTGGTATCATGAAATACACCAATAACTGATTAATTATATAAAACAATTCCATAAACATTATTCAAAGATTTCATGTTCTATTATGACATTACTAGTATGGTTTGAAATTTAATTTATATTATATCTAGAATTTTTCTTACAATGTTTGATATTGATACAATATTTTTATTTTTAAATTAGTATAATCCTGAAATAAAATGAGAAAATAATAAAATACACCTTTTATAAAATGGATCTTGACAGAGTTGGATGCAGTTGTTAAGAAGCTGCTCAGGGGTCAATATGTTCAAGATAATTGTGAAAGTATTAAAATTTTAGTATTATTTTAATGACTACATTAACAAATATGTTAATGCAAAAGATATAACCAAAGTTTTTAAACATTAATAGGGTACAAAAAACAAAATCCACCATAATATGGGGTGTAGCAGTGAAAGATGCTATAAAAGATGAAATCACAGACTATAATTCTTTGACCAAGAAAATAAAAATAAAAAAATAAAAATAGATAACATGAAATCAAAGATAAGGAAAAAATATAAAGAAATTTAAAAAATAAACAATTAATAGATGGAAATATTAATAAATAGGAAATTGGAATGAACCCTGAAAGGGAAGGGGATAATAAAAATGAATAAAAGTAGTCAATGAGCATCATTATAATGAATGAAAAAATAGGGAAAAGTGTGTGTCAAATACCCGAATATGAAGATAGATTTATCCATATAGTAAAAGAACAAAGTAATATAGAAAATCCCAAGGATTAGGGATCAAGGAAAAGAACATTGTGACTTTGAAATTAGTAAAAATTGGGCCAACCAAATATAAATATGATGATGTAGCATAGAGTAAGGGAAAACTTAAGAACTATCAACACCTCGCATGATGAGTAACAAAACTAAAAATCCTAGAACATGAACCTAACAAAATTTATCACTAAAAATAAATTTAAAATAATAAATAATAAAATAAAATAATTTGGCCTCAGTATTGTTTATGAAACTAGACTAAGAAGAAGAATAGTAGCTGAAACATGGTTCAAATAAAGAGAAGATCTAGTTGATCTAGAAAAACCCATTGAAATACCTAGTATATCATGGAAAATATAACATAATAGGGTTGATACTGGGAATTTTTTTTTGACAAAATTACTAATGAAAATTTAGTGATTCCAAAAATTTTATTATGATCCACTTTAAAAGATTATTGAGTTGGAGCCTACCTAGTATGTTGTCAAGACCAAAGTGATTACGCACCCTTAATTTCAAATTTTATATTAGATTAAACATTTTAGAAAATGATATAATATATATAAATTTTATTTTTCTATATTAAATTGATCAATAATTGTTAAAAAATTTCATTTAGTTGTATTGAATGACATTTTATCTCTTTTGAAAAAATAAATGATGAGTAACAAGGTGAGAATTTAATTCAAACATGATTATTATAAACTAATTTATTCTTTAAGTCACATCCTCCACTAATTTTCAATAAGAACATGTAATAAATGTATATTATCAAATAATAAAAATAATGTTTCAAATAGGAAAATAAACTAGAATTTTCCGAGATAAATTGTAATTTATGGAAAAAGATTCCAGAATGGGTATACTGTTTCTAAAATTATATAAGCTACAAATGTAATTATTCATAGTTTCTATATGTTTACTATTATTTATAGGGAATAATTTTAAGTATAAATAAGAATTTAATAGGGATGCTGACAAAGAAACTAGTTAAATATATTCTCTAGTTAAATAGAAATATTTTCACCCCCATAAACACAGAAAATTTAAACTATAAATTTATCATTTTTAATTTTTAGAGAAAATATTTTTACCACTAAAACATAATAAATCATTGGTTGGGTAGTAGTGTACATGATAGTTATCATAAATATGCATTAATAATAGTGAGTTTTTTCCTATTTGACATAAAATCCATTTTTAAATTAACCAACTAAAATAATTAAATTTATAAATATTTGAATACTATTATAAATATTTTATCGAATAGATAATTAATAAATTTATCCCTAGTTACTTATAAAATATTTCACCAGTGTTCATTATGAAAGGTACCCCTTAACTAGGTGATGAAAGATTGGATTTCAAAATAATAGTTTGTTATCTTATAGATAAGATATAAAAAACTCAATCATATAACAAGATCCTAGAATAAGAAGAAGTTGATGATCAGTGACTTTATGTGGTGAAATTATTCCTTAGTGGCCCTACTAACAACTGTTTAGATACATATTTTAGAACATGGAGTTTGATGTTGCATTTAGTTCTTCCAATTTCCAGATAAATAATTAAATGGCTCTTTTTTATAGGTGTGAGATGAAATTGGATAGAACATGTTTTATGGTTCTTAGTAGTTTTCATTTTTTTGTATTATATAGGTAGTTTTGTTTTTACATCAAATGGGATGAAACAATATTCCCAATATAAGTGGTCTAAAATAACAATCTGGATGCCTGAAAATTCAAAATGGAAATTTTTTTCCAGTTCTGTCAACTATATTCAAACATCATAAAATCATGTTTTCTTAGTAGGATTTTATTTTTCTATATATCATATATACTTTGGAACATTATTCCTTTATAAATGGTCTCAAATGAAAATATTTGTTCTTTAAAAATAAAAATAGTCTCCAGATGTATATAAATCATTATATAACACTCATGGATACAAACTTTAGTTCATAAAATATGTTTTTTTTTACAAAAACATATAATTTATTAATATGGTTTATCAATAAATAAAGATTAAAACCCACCAAAAAATGGTTCAGTAAATTCATTACCTTCATAAATAGAATTTAAATGGTGCAGAGGCATCCCAATTCATCCAAAACAACAAATTTTATCAAATATATTCACTATTATGACTCGATTCTAGTTCTATTATAGTTGACATCAAAATATAAAGTTTCAAATTGTTTGTATGGTATTATTACAAAAAAAAGAAATAAAAATATTACCAAACATATATACAAGGATGATGCTTCTAAATAAATTACATTTGATTATTTTTTTGTAGTTGTGATAACAAAATCTAATTATTCTTGATCTACAATTCCTCTTGTACAAGCCAAAAATTAAAATTAGATACCACATTACCATTAAAAAGATTATCTTAGAAAAAATTCACAATAAAATGAAAACATACCATCATCATATCACCCTACTTGGTCTTATTTTTATTTAATTATGTCCTCTTTCGACCTCTAGTTTCTAATGTTTTTGATTCTATCACCACCCTTCCTATAATATTTCATTTTAAAAGAACCCTTTCTTAAAATTATTTCAGAAATATGTTGAACATAAAAAATATCTATTGATTTATTTATATTAGTCAATTCATTTTCAAAATTACTAAAATTAGTTACAAAAATTTCATAACATGTATCTATTTTATAAGAAATGGTAATCAACTTCATTCTTATTCATGACAATTATTTGTAAAAATTTTATATAACTACATTTCTATCATCATTTATGTCAATAGAATATCATGTTAACAATAGAATATTTCTAGTTTTTTGGGTTCACTATGGAATCCCATCTTTTTATTACATAACTTTACATGACATTTTACAAAAAGATGATCTTTAAAGTCTAGTGTCTTGAAAAAAAGGTATATAATACATGAAAACATAAAAAAATATTTAAATCCACTTTAAATGATTATTCATTTTTTCATCCTATGTATAATTAATTCTACTCATAACCTGGGGGCATACATCAAGGAAAGGCTGAGAAGAAGGCCCAGTAAGGAAAAAATAAGAGAAAAAGATTACATGTGATCTTAAGCAATATCTATAAGAACAAGAAGAATATAAAAAATGAATGATACATAGGCATACATAAAAATAATAAATTGAATCATATATTGAAAATTTGGCTACAAAATTTAATTTATACATTCATTATCATATCACCATGGTCAATCATTAAGTTTTAATAAAGATTACCAAGGTTATTCACCAAGGTATCATAAAACTTGTCACCTCTGGAGGTTAATTTCTTTACCCAATGCATTAAAGTGATTTCAGGGAACACCATTAATATCTATTAATTTTAATGTGATCCAGATATATCATAATCAATAATTTCATAAATAACTCAAAGAGAATAAAATAAATGGGTTTCATATCAAAATCGTGACGATTAAAAAGTTCTTAAAACAAGATTATTATGTCATTTATAACCCATGGAAAGTGAATGAGGGTTTTATATATGTCAATTACAATATAAAATATATCATTTTTATTTCTGGATGAACACCTATAAATTAAATTGGTTTGGGTATTCACATAAATACAATAAGATAATTTTTGAGAAAAAGAGGGAGATTTTGAGATGAAAATTCTGTAACATAACAACTATACAACATGGTTTTAAAGAACATTTAAAAGAGAGGGTACAAAGATATAGCATCCATAAATTACTCATAATACAGTATATAAACATAATAAAATGTAAATAAGAACATTGTATGGAAAATTGAAAGTTATAACACATTAAAGAGAACTTGAATGGAAAAAAGAGAAGTTTATAATTCCCTTACGAAAATTCGGCAAACCTAACAGCATCACTTAAAAATTAAGAAATTCTATTGATGTGAGTGAAAATGGTATATCATAATTTGGAAATAAAATGTAATGAAATAAAGTTATATAATAACATATCCCAACATAATAAAATAGAAACTAAAAAACATGACATAAAATAAGTCTTGACTAAAAGACGAGGTTGAAAGTCTCCCTTACCTTGAAGAGTAACATCAAAAAATCTAAGGTTGGGACCCTGGGGGCTTGTGGGAACCTTGGGAGGTAGAAATACTAGAGATTAGTTAAGGTGTAATTTTTAATGAAATGAATGAAGTAAAAGGTTCTTATTTATAGAAAAAGTGAGGGGATATTTTATTAATTTCCAAGGGACACCTCATTAGTTGTATTTGAAAAACTATTGGCTTTCCCATGGTATTTTCCCATGGTTTTGGCCACTTAGGACACCTAATATAATATTTTAATACAAATGAGTCTACCATAATTTTAAATTACATATTATATCATTATGATGTCATAAAGCACACTAAAAACTCAAAAATTTTATTTTTACACTCACTGAAAAACAAAATATTTTATAAAAATATCAATAATTCACCCTAACCTAATATTGATGTTTTGAACTCAAAAAATTAACTCCATTTTATGAAAATAATTTTCTAAATATGAGATATATAATATTTATGTAAAATTACTATTTACCCAAAAAATAATAATATTTAACTAATAACTTCTGAAATTGTTATTTACTTTCACTGTTATATCATATTACCACTCAAGATTCCTAAATTATATTTATACTTACTTAAGTGGGGTTACTATTCCATTTGTTATATTACTATTAATAATGGTAAAATTACTATTCATAATTTACTATTCACCAAAAAATAAGTTGATTTTTTACGGTTTGGGACGAAGCCTCATTTTATTATTAAATAAAAGTCATATTTCACTAGTACAATCATGACCTTTAGCAGCCGTCAAAATCCATCACTAAAAGTTTATAGCGGCCACCTAGCATTCGCCAAATGGTGGCTGCTTTTGGCCCGTCACAGTTGCTATTTGTGACCTCCATTTGGCAGCTTCTGAAGGCAAGCTGGAATGGGCTACAGCGGTCGCTAAATGGCGGCCGCTTTAGGTTTTTAATATTATTTTAAAAATATCAATAATACAATAAAATATACCCAAATAAATCTCATCAGCGATCTTCCAAACTCAACATCCAACATCTAATATAACTGCATAACAAAATTAGTACCGAATAAAACCAATAAAAAAATAATTGAAACGAATTAACAAATTTCAATTCAAACTTACTGTAACAGATCGAAAGTATTTTATTTTCAAAATATATTCATAATTTTGATTACCATTTTAAAATTTTAAAATCATTAATTCTATGGTTCAAATTAGGTTGTTTCCCTATGATTTCAGGTCAATGTGATGTCGTCCGCTATGATTTTGACCGTTAAACGCCCATTTTGGCAGTTTATGACATGAGAAGTGAATTCTCGATCACCGTGGGCACATAACAACTCCAATTTATGTGTAGTTTAGCCAACCACTTCATAATTAACTCACCCATTGTTGTTGTCTGATTTTAGGCCATTCCAACTTCGTTTGGCCAGTTTAGACCCCCCACGCGCGTTTATGAAGCGCGCCCAACACTTAAAAAATGCATATTGAGTCGTACCGCACAAAACACAAGTCTGATTGGCGTGGAATCTCCTCATACATGTCACGAATAATAATAAGATTGTTTCCTTGTGATTTCAGGTCAATATGATGTCTACTGCTATGAATTTGATAGCTAAACACCTGTTTTGGCCGTTTATGACACCAGAACTATGTTCTCGGTCACCGCAGGCATACGACACCTCCGATTGACATGACGTTTACCAGGAAACTTCCCAATTCACACACCCATTGTTTTCGTCTAATTTCAGGCCATTCCGACTTCGTTCGGCCGGTTTGGATGCCCCAAGCGCATTTATGAAGCGCGCTCAACACTTAAAAACTGCATATTAAGCCGTACCGTAAAAACCGCACATCTGATTGGTATTCCATCTCCTCGTACACATCATGAATAATAATTATATTTTTTCCCTATGATTTCAGGTCAACCTGATGTCGTCCTCTATGAATTTGATTGTTAAACACCTGTTTTGGCCATTTATGACACCAGAACTATGTTCTCGGTCATCACGGACACACGACACCTCTGATTGACGTTCCGTCTTCCTGAACACTTCACAGTTCAATCAACTATTGTTGACACCTAATTTCAGGCCATTCGGACATCGTTCGGCTGGTTTGGTCCCCCCATTCCTATTTATGAAGCACGCCCAACACTTAAAAAACGCATATTGAGGCGTACCGTGCAAACGACATGTCTTATTGGCGTTCTATCTCCTCATACATGTCATGAACAGTAATTTGATTTTGAACCATTATTTCAGGTCAATACTATGTCGTATGCTATGAATTTGACCGTTAAATGCCCGTTTGGCCGTTTGTGAAACTAGAAGTGCGTTCTCAATCACCGCGGGCACACGACACCTCCGATTGATGTGTCGTATGCCCGAACACTTCGCAATACACTCACCCATTGTAGTCGTCTGATTTCCGGTCATTCCAACATTTTTTAGCTATTTTGGACCCCCCCCCCCCCCCCACGCGCATTTATGAAGCACGCCCAACACTTAAAAAACGCATATTGAGCCGTACCGCACAAACCACACGTCTGATTGGTGTGTCTTCTCATCGTACACATCAAAAATAATAATTAGATATTTTACTTATTATTTTAGGTCAATAAGATGTCATAATCTATGAATTTGACCGTTAAACGCCCATTTTGGTTGTTTATGACACCAGAACTGTGTTCTCGGTCGCCGCGGGCACACGACACCTCTAATTGATGTGCCGTCTGCACGAAAACATCACAATTCACTCACCTATTGTTGTCATCTGATTTCAAGCCAATACAATTTCGTTCGGCCTATTTGGATCCCCCCACGCACTTTCTTGGGGCGCGCCTAACACTTAAAAAACTCATATTGAGCCGTACCGCGCAAACCACACATTCTATTGGCATTCCATATCCTCGTACATGTCATAAACAATAATGAGATTGTTTCCCTGTGATTTTTGGTCAATCTGATTTAACACCCCGAGATTTTATGAAAAATATTCTTTTTAATTTCATTAATGTCTTGTGTTGTATTATACACCAGTATTACCTTGCGCTATACGCAAAACCATATTAGCTTGCAGTATACGCAACACTATTCTTGGATCGTGTTACACATAATTTTGATAATAGTTATTCTACGCAACATTGAGTGTGTATATATATATATATATATATATATATATATATTCAATGTATAAATGAAATATGGTTGAATCCTGTTATACGAAACAACTAAGGATTCATTCACAACACGCAATCCTGACTTGGCTTGCATTACACGCAATCACGACCTTCCTCGATAGTGTGTGTTGTACGCAATACCGGGTTTTAATAAACAACGATATATTATTATAATATTGTCATGAACTAGACGTTATGAATAGTATTAACTAAAATTTGAATTTTATAACATTAGTATTCATCTTACACATTTTCTAGAAGATGGTATAAGAACAAAATAAATTTTTCGGGTAAAATAAGTATTTTTAAAAAAATGCAGTTCTGCCACCTTTTGATGGCGCACCCACTTTAAATCTAGTTTTTTACATGTTTATATGTTCAATTTTGGAAAATAAAATTCTTCTTTTTAATCAGGATATAAAAATTTACATTATATAAAGTTGTGATATTTTTCCGATAACTTTCATATTTTAATGAATAGTAAAAACACGTATATTTTAATTAAAAACAACTTTTTTCATCATAATATATTATGTAGTTAAATTATAATATTGAATGGTTTTAAAGTATAAATAGAATATATTTTTACCATTTAATATAATGTATGTCATTAGCATTGATTCTACCTTGAATTCGTAGGTTAAAACAATTCAATCTTTTGTAATGTTTTAAAGAAAAACCCGTTTTCTTTCGACAACGGGATTAATTTTAATTTAATTTATGCATATTTTGTGTATTGAATTTGGAAAAATGGATTCCATATTTGGAATCAGTGGGTCCAAATTATGTTAATAAGCTACTTTATTTTTGGGCATTGTGAATAGTAACTACGGTAAATTTTATTTACTATAGTTAAAGGTAAATCGGGTAATTAAGGGTAAATATAAGATTATAAAATTACCCTAAAACTTGGAAACATCCTATTGGATGGCTAAAAGTAGACCCATATAACCTAAGGGTAGGATTAGATTCATTTTATGGACTTTTTTCCATGAAAATAATTTAATTATTATTAAAACCAAAGAATGTGAGAACATGTCACTTTCTTAAATCCTATAAGTATAATAGTTTTAATTTAGTGATAAACCTCATGAAAACTAGAACATGAATAGTATCCATAAATCTAATACAATTATCTACATCATAGGAATTTATTTAGAATTTTTAGGGATTAAATAATTATCATTTATTATGACACAAAGATGATGCAGTAATTGTCTTATTAATAAAATATTGACATAATTGATGTTATAAATGACCAAATAAATGTAATTTGAGACTTTTTGTGACTTACACTAATTTTATAGGTTAATATGACATGTTATTGTTGATTTAAGTAACTTGGTTCGAACTTATGAATTTCATAAAAACCATGTACCAAATAGTGTCAAAATTGACATAAATTAGTTTTTAAAACAAATATTATATTATTAATTGTTATTTTATTCCAAAAAATCTAAGGTTCGGCCAAATGACTTAGATAAGGTTATATATATTAATAATAAACAACTTGGAGTTATTTTGGCTTGATATAGTAAGTTTATTAACCATATAGTGTAAGAAAAAAAAAGACACGGTAAAAGTTAAATTATTTAACTTAGAGTTAAATCTAATTGATAAGGTTAAAATAATAACCTAAAATTGTATAAATCCTATTGGATGAGAGGATTTCGACCCATCCCCAAATTATCTTCGAAATAAGACCCTTTAGAACCATTATAAACCGAATTTTACCTTAATATAAAATAATATTTTGAGATTTTCCTAAGGTGCCCCTCTCCTCCCTTATAAAAGGGCACCTCCTCCCTCTCCTCCTCACACCAATTTGAGCATTCAAGCTCGGACAAACCCTGCCAAAATCTCTTCTCCACTTCCCTAGTATCATCCTAGGGGTCTTTTTCTTCTTCAAAGACCATCCTTAGTTCTTTAAGTGGAGGTTAAGTGAAGGCGCCTCAAAAAGAGGTAATATCCATTACCGATCTTTTTCTATTTCTTTCTTCTTCAACTTCTTCTTCTTTAGTTGTTTCATGATAAAGTAATAACATCAGTATTTATTATATACTGATATGTTATTATAAATATAAAACAACTCTAATTAACCTTCTATCCATCCTACGGAAAAAGGAAATCACCGCGCGTGCGTACGTACGGAATACCGTCTCCACGCCGTGGTGTAAACTATTTTCCGCCACCACCATAATTGGATGGATATAATGGTGTAATGAGTTACTATATATGATTATTATAAAGTGATATTGATACTTAAATAGTATACATACACTTAAACACAAGTTCAAGATCATGAGAACGATATCATCGCTCGTGCGTACGTACGGACTACCGTCTCCATGACGCGATGAGATTCATTCTCCACATTAACCATTCATGAAAGATTATAAAGTATATATAATCAATAATAATGATATATATGACATGTTAAATTTACTGGATTTATGTATATATATATATATGTTTGTCATCTACTTACTTTCATTCAAGACAATAAGGAAAGGAAAACAGCGTTCATGCGTACGTACGGACTACCGTCTCCATGAACGGTGTGTTTCATTTCATTTATCTATCTATTATATATATATATACAGAATATATATGATATATAAATCATGTTTTATATTCTGGAAGTAATTAAATCATGATATAAGTAATAATAATTTCAAGAACAACAAGTCCAAACACCTACGATAAATGAAACGATTTTACCCAAAACGCTTCTTTAACATGGAATTTACAAAAGAACGGGTAATATAAAGTCATAATTAAACCATATATGATATCATAACAATTAATATGATTCTTTAATAAGTTAATGTCATTATTTAAATCATTATACAGGAGTTTCAGACACTTACGAAGAAAATCAGACTTAAGGTAAGGGAAAATATCACAATCTCATTTCTATCCGAGATTGTTTATACATTGGAATTTACTAGGGTGTATTTTATCATACACATCCATGTTCCCTCAATATGTAAAATTATTTCCATCCATCTACAATTTTTTAAATCCAATTTTACCCTTAGGTTAGTTTTTAGTAAAAGATATGAAAGGAATCTTATGTCGTTTTTCGTACGAGGTACTTTTTGACATTTCCGACAAAAGTACGAGAAGAATGTTTTTTTTAACATATACGACATGAATGGATTTTTAAAACATTATTTCCAAGAAGCTTACCTTACAAGTTTTCAAGTTTATTTTTAATCAACTTCTTTTATTTTATAATTTAATGACATGTTAAGAAAGGAAAAGTGTTTTTGAAGTAGAAAGGATATTTTCCTCAAGAATAGAGTTCAAGTGTTTTATCCAAATTATTTTCCATCTAAGATAATATAGGGTTCTGTTTATATCCCTATTATTACATTGATTTGATTATGTTGTGATGGAATTATTTTTATGAATTCCTTTATCTTATATGAATTGTTTTATGATGTCATGATGTTTAAGATTCCCATTTTTATTACATGGGTTATGCAATGATGTATGGTTTATGATTTTGTGGCACACATAAGAATGGTATCATTATGAGATGGGTGGGACCTATATCTCCCTAAAATTCATTGGGTATAGATTTTATATCTCATGAGATAGACATCGCTGGAATGGTAGGTTATACCGGTTCAGTGAAACAGGACTGAAACGAGGGTGACTCGGTTCAGAAATGGACTTTGTCCACTAAGATAGTCTTGGCAATGAGTTTTGACTAATAATATATGATTCTCTATGATTATGTGTGTATTACAAAATGTTTCATGTTTAAAGTTATGATTATTGGGATTTCATTTCACTACTATGATTTATCCCATGTTATGAAATTATGCTCTCTTTTGCAGGATAAGATTTCCAAAATGTTATGTTCTTATGAATATGATGTGATTGATATTTATATTGTTTACCCTTACTGAGCATTTGAGCTCAACCTTTTATCTTTTCTTTTCCCCAGGATATAAAGAATGGTTTTAGGTAAAAAAAGGAAGATCTTTATGGGAGATGTTGAAGATCTTTCACCACGATTAGAAGATAATATTCCGTGTTTCCAAAGACACTAAACTATTACGATCCTTATGTGTGTGTTTTTGTTATGTACTAAGTATTCTACAAAAGTAATGTAATGTCCATGTAAGTGAAGCTTCGGGTCTCTATAGTTGGTATCAGAGGAAAGGTTTAGTCAACCTTTGGAAACTAGGATGTGAGAATGTTAGTGAGATCCCTAGAGATATTTCTAAGGTATGTCTAGGGATGTCTCTAAGGATAAGTATACGTATAGGATATAGTCCTAGAACTACGATAACGATATTATAATTTAACCTAAGATGTTAGATATTGAGGGTACTCCCCCTTTACTATGTTGTTCTCTCTAGCATGATTTTTGCCTCTCACAGAATTATTTTTGTGTTTTAGTTAATGGAGGGAACCAGAAGGAATTCGGTTAACATTGAATCCAATGGACAAGTTGGTGACTATGAGCAAAAAAATTGTGTAATGCCAAGAGATAAAGATATTGTGATTATTTTGAATCAGTCATTGCAATATATGATTAACAAGGTGAAATTTAGTGGTATGCCTAATTCATCAAATAGGAGGAAGATAGACTTTTATACATGTTCGCATGTGGAGGAGCATAAAGAAAGGAACATTGATATTTCTAAAGAAGGGAAGAAGAACCTCGAGGAATACCTCAAATGGAGGGACAAATGTTATCTGTGTGGAGAAAAGGGTCACAGAGTGATAGACTGTTATGGAGTTCAATGTCTTATTTGTGGAGAACATGGGAATTACCCAACTCAATGCCCTGACCTAAAAAGTTACTTCTAAATCAAGGAAGGAATTATTACAAGACAATCATTGAAGAGGATGGATTGAAGTGTTTATATATTGTTATTCAAGAATAATGTTGTTGAGGTAATTTTATGGCTTATTAGAATATTTTTGTATTAGTCTATTGTGGTTTTCAATAATTTTATTATACTGGTAACCATAGAAAGTGATTGAGATATCTTTAGAAAAAAGATGATATGCGCATAATGAAGGGATAAGGAAAAAATAAAATGTATGAAATTATTCATGAGCTCATGATTGATATAAGGACTAAGTATATAGAATTTTGAGGATTTTGGTGTGTGGAAAGAGTTATCTTTTGACATCTCTCATGTTTTCATTAAGATTCAATGGGTATTCATTTTTAAGAGATTACATGATTATGGTATTCACATGACTGGAATGTGACGAACAAGATATATGAGGGATAAGTGATGGCATTCACGTGATCATTTTCTCTATACTATGAGCTTGGTCCGAAGTATTTTAGATAAGCCTAAATATTGGAATGGATTATGATGGACATAAGTTAGTATTGTTTAAGGATAAAACTTTTTTTTTTGATATTGTTGATGGGATGTTTTAATAATTTAGTTTTAGAAAAAGGACAACCTGGACGATGTGCGACAACCCATCGCGTCGGCCAAGTCTGTGGGAATCGAACCCACAACTAAATTGCGACGGGCCTTTATCGCATACCACTGGCCTACAGAAAGTCCCTGGTTAGTAGAAACTTGTTTTACTTTATTAAGCGGTATGATATATGAAGTATAAGTTCATTTTTGGAATCGTATATGATTAACCTCACCAAAGATGGACTTATGTATATTTGATAACTATTGCTAAACTTTTGTTTGAAACAGATGGAATGACCCATCATTCTATCACATGATTTGTTAACACTTCACGAATAACAAATTCAACTTCATTTCATTAAGAGATGAAGTGGAAATTGTTCAAAGCACGAACAACAGTGGGATTGTACCAAAATCAAGTAAGTATTTCTTCTAATTCAAAATTTTCAACTTTAGGGAAATGATATTGAAAACCAAAAATGTTTTCCTAGTGATCTTATATCTGATGAATCAGATGGTACCCTAGATCATCACAAATTTATAGCTTTGCGATTGTTGGCTTTTTCATAGCCATGTTCTGTACCACTCTCCATCAGAACTTGATGGTTAGATTTTTCTTCCATATCCATATTTTCACCTATGTTCTACTACGTGGAAACCCAGTGATGAGTTAATTTGGGTAACATTTACATTTCATACTTTAGTTTTTAAAGCCATGTTTTGGTATTCCTTTTTACGATGTGGGTTTCTATTAAACAAACTTTTGAGTAGTAAACCATTTATAACCCCGACGAATTTCGAGGGCGAAATTCATTTTAAGGGGGGTAGAATGTAACACCACGAGATTTTATGAAAAATATTCTTTTTAATTTCATTAATGTCTTGTGTTGTATTCTACACCAAGATTACCTTGCACTATACGCAACATCGTATTAGCTTGCAGTATACGCAACACTATTCTTGGATCGTGTTACACACAATTTTGATAATAGTTATTCTACGCAACATTGAGTATATATATATATATATATATATTCAATGTATAAATGAAATATGGTTGGATTCTGTAATACGAAACAACGAAGGATTCTTTCACAACACGCAATCCTGACTTGGCTTGCATTACACGCAATCGCGACCTTCCTCGATAGCATGTGTTGTACGCAATACCGGGTTTTAATAAACAACGATATATTATTATAATATTGTCATGAACTAGCCGTTATGAATAGTATTAACTAAATTTTTGATTTTATAACATTATTATTCATCTTACACATTTTCTAGAACATGGTATAAGAACAAAATAAATTTTTCGGGTAAAATAAGTATTTTCCAAAAAATGTCGTTTTGCCGCCTTTTAATGGCGTACCCACTTTAAATATAGTTTTTGAAATATTTATATGTTCAATTTGACAAAATAAAATTCTTATATTGAATCAGGATATAAAAATTTACATTAGATAAAGTTTTGATATTTTTCTGATAACTTTCATATTTTAATGAATAGTAAAAACATGCTATATTTTAATTAAAAACAACTTTTTTCATCGTAATATCATATGTGGTTAAATTATAATATTGAATGGTTTTAAAGTATAAAGAGAATATATTTTTATCATTTAATATAATTTATGTCATTAGCATTGATTTTACCTTGAATTCGTAGGTTAAAACAATTCAATCTTTTGCAATGTTTTAAAGAAAAACCCGTTTTCTTTCGACAACGGGATTAATTTTAATTTAATTTATGCATCTTCTGTGTATTGAATTTGGAAAAATGGATTCCATATTTGGAATCAGTGGGTCCAAATTATGTTAATAAGCTACTTTTTATTTTTGGGCTTTGTGAATAGTAACTACGGTAAATTTTATTTACTATAGTTAAAGGTAAATCGGGTAATTAAGGGTAAATATAAGATTATAAAATTATCCTAACACATGGAAAATTCCTATTGGATGGCTAGAAGTAGACCCATATAACCTAAGTGTCGTATTAGATTCATTTTATGGACTTTTTTCCATGAAAATAATTTAATTATTATTAAAACCAAAGAATGTTACAACATGTCACTTTCTTAAATCTTATAAGTATAATAATTTTAATTTAGTGATAAACTTCATGAAACCAAGAACATGAAAAGTATCCAGAAATCTAATACAATTATCTACATCATAGGAATTTATTTAGAATTTTTAGGGATTAAATAATTATCATTTATTATGACACAAAGATGATGCAGTAATTGTCTTATTAATGAAATATTGTCATAATTGATGTTATAAATTCCCAAAATAATGTAATTTGAGACTTTTTATGACTTAAACTAATTTTATAGGTTAATATGACATTTTATTGTTTATTTAAGTAACTTGGTTCGAACTAATGAATTTCATAATAAATCATGTACCAAATAGTGTAAAAATTGACATAAATTAGTTTTGAAAACAAATATTATATTATTAATTGTTATTTTATTCCTAAAAATCTAAGGTTCGGCGAAATGACTTAGATAAGGTTATATATATTAATAATAAACAACTTGGGGTTCGTTTTTCTTGATATAATAATTTTATTAACCACATAGTGTAAGAAAACAAAAAGACACGGTAAAAGTTAAATTATTTAACTAAGAGTTAAATCGAATTGATAAGGTTAAAATAATAACCTAAACTTGTCTAAATCCTATTGGATGAGAGTATTTAGACCCATACCAACTTTATCTTTGAAATAAGTCCCTTTGGAACCATTATAAACCGAATTTGACCTTAATATAAAATAATATTTTGAGATTTTCCTAAGGTGCCCCTCTCCTCCCTTATAAAAGGGCACCTCCTCCCTCTCCTCCTCACACCAATTTGAGCATTCATGCTCGGCCAAACCCTGAAAAAAATCTATTCTCCACTTCCCTAGTATCATCCTAGAGGTCCTGGTCTTCTTCAAAGACCATCCTTAGTTCTTTAAGTGGAGGTTAAGTGAAGGTGCGTCAAAAAGAGATAATATCCATTACCGATCTTTTTCAATTTCTTTCTGCTTCAACATCTTCTTCTTTAGTTGTTTCATGATAAAGTAATAACATAAATATTTATTATATACTTATGTGTTATTATAAATACGAAACAAATCTAATTAACCTTCTATCCATCCTACGGAAAAAGGAAATCACCGCGCGTGCGTACGTACGGAATACCGTCTCCATGCCGCGGTGTAATCTATTTTCCGCCACCACCTTAATTGGATGGATATAATGGTATAATGAGTAACTATATATTATTATTATAAAGTGATATTGATACTGAAATAGTATACATACACTTCAACACAAGTTCATGATCATGAGAATGATATCATCGCTCGTGCGTACGTACGAACTACCATCTCCACGACGCGATGAGATTCATTCTCCACATTAAACATTCATGAATGATTATAAAGTATATATAATTAATAATAATGAAATATATGACATGTTAAATCTACTGTATTTATGTATATATATATATATGTATTTCATCTACTTACTTCCATTCAAGGCAATAAGGAAAGGAAAACAGCGTTCATGCGTACGTACGGACTACCGTCTCCATGAACGGTGTGTTTTATTTCATTTATCTATCTATTATATATATATATACAGAATATATATGATATATAAATCATGTTATATATTCTGGAAGTAAGTAAATCATGATATAAGTAATAATAATGTCAACAACAACAAGTCAAAACACCTACGATAAATGAAACGATTTTACCCAAAACGCTTATTTAACATAGAATTTACAAAAGAACGGGTAATATAAAGTCATAAGTAAACCATATATGATATCATAACAATGAATATGATTCTTTAAAAAGTTAATGACATTATTTAATTCATTATACAGGAGGTTCGGACACTTACGAAGCAAATCAGACTTACGGTAAGGGAAAATATCACAATCTCATTTTTATCCGAGATTGTTTATACTTTGGCATTTACTGGGGTGTATTTTATCATCCACATCCATGTTTCCTCAATATGTAATATTATTTCCATCCACCTACAATTTTTTAAATCCAATTTTACCCTAAGGTGAGTTTTTAGTAAAAGATATGAAAGGAATCTTTTGTCGTTTTTCGTACGAGGTACTTTTTGACTTTTCCGACAAAAGTACGAGAAGAATGTTTTTTTAACTTATACGGCATGAATGGATTTTTAAAACATTATTTCCAAGAATCTTACCTTAAAAGTTTTCACGTTTATTTTTAATCAACTTCTTTTATTTTAGAATTTAATAACATGTTAAGAAAGGAAAAGCGTTTTTGAAGTAGAAAGGATATTTTACTCAAGAATAGAGTTCAAGTGTTTTATAAAAATTATTTTCCATATAAGATAATATAGGGTTATGTCTATATCCCTATTATTACATCGATTTGATTATGTTGTGATGGAACTATTTTTATGAATTCCTTTATCTTATATGAATTATTTTATGATGTCATGATGTTTAAGATTCCCATTTTTATTACATGGGTTATGCAATGATGTATGGTTTATGATTTTGTGGCACACATAATAATGGTATCATTATGAGATGTGTGGGACCTATATCTCACTCCAATGCATTGGGTAAATATTTTATATCTCATGAGATAGACATGGCTGGAACGGTAGGTTATACCGGTTCAGTGAAACAAGACTGAAACGAGGGCGACTCAGTTCAGAAATGGACTTTTTCCACTAAGATAGTATTGGAAATGAGTCATGACTAATAAGATATGATTCTCTATGAATATGTGTGTATTCCACAATGTTTCATGATTTATGTTATGATTATTGGGATTTCATTTCACTACTATGATTTATCCCATGCTATGAAATTATGCTCTCTTTTGCAGGTTAAGATTTCCAAAATGTTATGTTCTTATGAATATGATGTGATTGATATTTATTTTGTTTACCCTTACTGAGCATTTGAGCTCACCCTTTTATGTTTTCTTTTCCGCAGGATATAAAGAATGTTTTTAGGTAAAAAAAAGGAAGATCTTTATGGGAGATGTTGAAGATCTTTCACCACGATTAGAAGATTATATTCTGAGTTTCCAAAGACACTAAACTATTATGATCCTTGTGTGTGTGTTTTTGTTAGGTACTAAGTATTCCGCAAAAGTAATGTAATGTCCATGTAAGTCAAGCTTCGGGTCTCTACATCTGATGTCATCCGCTATGAATTTTACCGTCAAACGCCTATTTTGGCCATTTATGACACCAGAAGTGCGTTCTTTATCACCGCGGGCACACGACACCTTCAATTGACGTGTCATCTTCCCGACCACTTCATAATTTACTCACCCACTGTTTTCATCGGATTTCAGGCCATTCCTACTTCATTCGGCCAGTTTGGACCCCCCACGCGCGTTTATGAAGCGCGCCCAACACTTAAAAATGAATATTGAGCCGTGCCATGAAAACCGCATGTATTATTGGTGTGACTTCTCCTCATACACATCAAAAATAATAATTGGATTGTTTCCCTATGATTTCAGGTCAATCCGATGTCGTCCGCTATGAATTTGACCGTTAAACACCCGTTTTGGCCGTTTATGACAATAGAACTGTGTTCTCAATCACTACAGGCACACAGAACCTCTGATTGACGTGTCTTATACTCAACCACTTTAAAATTTACTCACCCATTGTTGTTGTCTAATTTTAGGTCATTCCAACTTCGTTTGGCTGGTTTAGACCCCCCCACACACGTTTATAAAGCGCACCCACCACTAAAAAAACACATATTGAGTCATAATACACAAACCACACGTCCTATTGGAATGTCGTCTCCTTTTACATGTCACAAATAAGAATTATATTGTGTCTCTATGATTTCCGGTCAATTCGATGTCGTCCACTATGAATTTTATCATTAAACTCCTGTTTTGGCCGTTTATGACACTAGATTTGCATTCTCGGTCGCCGCGGGAACATGACACCTCCAATTGACAAGCCATATTTGAGACCACTTTGAAATTCACTCACCTATTGTTGTATTCTGATTTCAGGCCATTCTGTCTTTTTTTGGCTAGTTTGGACCCCCCCCCCCCGACACACGTTTATGAAGCGCACCCAACACTTAAAAAATGCATATTGAGCCATACCGCACAAACCGTACGTCTGATTGGCGTACCGTCTCCTTGTAAATGCCAATAATAGTAATTATATTGTTTTCCTGTTATTTCAGGTCAATCTGATGTCATATGCTATTAATTTGACCGTTAAATTCCCATTTTGGCTGTTTATGACACCAGAACGGCGTTCTCGGTCACCGCAAGCACACAACACCTCTGATTGATGTGTCATCTACCCCAACACTTCACAATTCACTCACCCATTGTTGCTCTCTGATTTTAGGCCATTTTGACTTCATTCTGCCAGTTTGGACCCCCCACGTGCGTTTATGAAGCCCACCCAACACTTAAAAAATGCATATTGAGCCGTACCATGCAAACCGCACATCCAATTGACCTTCCATATCTTCGTACACGTGACGAATAATAATTATATTTTTTTCCTTGTTATTTCATGTCAATATGATGTCGTACGCTATAAATTTGACCGTCAAATGCCCGTTTTGGCAGTTTATGACACCAGAAGTGCGTTCTCGATCAACGCGGATACACGACACCTCTGATTGATGTGTCATTTTCCCGACCGCTTCAAAATTCACTCACTCATTGGTTTCATCTAATTTAAGGCCATTCCGACTTCGTTCGGCTAGTTTGGACCCCCCCCCCCACGCGTGTTTATGAATCACCCAACACTTAAAACACGCATATTGAGACGTACCGCGCAAACCACATATCCAATCGACGTTCCGTCTCCTCTTGCATGTCAAGAATAATAATCATATTGTTGCCCTATGATTTCAGGTCAATCTGATGTCGTCCTCTATGAATTCAATCATTAAACTCCTGTTTTGGCTGTTTATGGCACCAGAACTGCGTTCTCGGTCTTCGATGGCACACAACACCTCCAATTGACGTGACGTCTACACGAACACTTCACAATTCACCCACCCATTATTTTTTTCTGATTTCAGGCCATTCTGACTTCATTCGGCCAGTATGGACCCCCCACGCTCATTTTTGAAGTGCACCCAACACTTAACAAAACACATATTGAGCCGTACCACGCAAAACACAAGTCCAATTGGCATGACGTTACCTTGTACACATCACAAATAATAATTACATTGTTGCACTGTGATTTCAATTCAATCCGATGTCGTCCTCTATGAATTTGACCGTTAAATGCACATTTTGGCCGTTTGTGACACGAAAACTGCGTTCTCGATCACCACGGGCTTATGGAACCTCTGATTGACATTACCTCTACGCTACCACTTTAAAATTCACTCACCCATTATTTTCGTTTGATTTTAGGCCATTTAGACTTCGTTCGGCCAGTTTGGACCCCCCCACATGCGTTTATGAAGCGCGCCCAACACTTAAAAACACATATAGAGCCGTATCTCGCAAACTACATGTTCGATTGGTGTTCATTCTCCTCGTACATGTTTTGAATAATAATTAGATTGTTTCCCTATGATTTCAGGTCAATCAGATGTCGTCTGCTATGAATTTGACTGTTAAACGCCCGTTTTGGCCGTTTATGACACCATAAGTGCGTTCTCGGTCACCGCGGGTGCACGACACCTCCAATTGATGTTTCGTTTGCCCAAACACTTCATAATTTACTAGAATGTTGTTTTTTTTTGGATTTCAGGCCATTCCGACTTTGTTCGGCTGGTGTGGACCCCCCCCCCCCCCCCACGCGCGTTTATGAAGCATGCCCAACACTTAAAAAATGCATATTGAGTCGTACCACGCAATCTGCATGTCCAATTATTGTTTCATCTCCTCTAACACATCAATAACAATAATTATATTGTTTCCCTATGATTTCAGTTCAATCCAATGTCATTCTCTATGAATTTGACCGTTAAACGCCTGTTTTGGCCGTTTTTGACACCA
The DNA here is from genome assembly GCA_963277665.1 of Viscum album. Classification (NCBI taxonomy): domain Eukaryota; kingdom Viridiplantae; phylum Streptophyta; class Magnoliopsida; order Santalales; family Viscaceae; genus Viscum; species Viscum album. The sequence goes on from OY728146.1 coordinate 1,793,862,184, forward strand.
GAACTGCGTTCTTGGTCACCACGAGCACATGACACCTTCGATCGACATGACGTCTACCCGACGAGTTTAAAAGTCACTCAACCATTGTTGTAGTCTGATTTCAGTCCATTCTGACTTCGTTCAGCTGGTTTGGACCCCCCCCCACGCGCGTTTATGAAGCGTGCCCAACACTTAAAAAACGCATATTGAGCCGCACCGCGCAAACCGCAGGTCCGATTGGCATTCTGTCTCCTCCTGCACATCATAAATAATAATTACATTGTTTCCCTGTGATTTTAGGTCAATAGGATGTCGTCTTCTATGAATGTTTCCATTAAACGCCCATTTTGGCCTTTTATGACACCAGAACTGCGTTCTCGGTCACTACGAGCACATGACGCCTCTGATTGACATTTTGTTTGTGTGACCACATCAAAATTCACTAACCTATTGTTTTTTTCTGATTTCCGGACATTATAACTTCGTTCATCTGGTTTTGACCCCCCCCATGAGTGTTTATGAAGCGCGCCCAACACTTAAAAAATGCATATTGCGCCGTACCGCGCTAACCGCACGTCCGATGGGCGTGATGTCACCTCATACATGTCACGAATAATAATTAGATTTTTTCCCTATGATTTCAGGTCAATCCGATGCCTTCCTCTATGAATTTGACTGTTAAATACTCATTTTGGCCGTTTATGACACCAGAACTACGTTCTCGGTCACCGCGGGCACACGACACCTACGATTGACGTTTCGTCTACACGACACCTTAAAAATTACCTCACCCATTATTTTCATCTGATTTCAGGGAATTATGGCTTTTTTCGGCTAGTTTGGACCCCCCACACACATTTATGAAGCGCGCACAACACTTAAAAAACACATATTGAGCCGTACCGCACAAACCGCACATCCGATTGGCATGTCGTCTCCTCGTACATGCCATGAATTATAATTAGATTGTTTCCCTATGATTTCAGGTCAATATGATGTTGTCTTCAATGAATTTTAATGTTTAATGTCTGTTTTAGCTGTTTATGACACCAGAACTACGTTCTCAGTCACCGCGGACACACGACACCTCTGATTGACGTGCCGTCTGCGTGACCACTTCACAATTCACTCACCCTATAAAGCTACAGATATCGAAAGAGTTCTTGGGATTCTCCCAAAAAACAATTGTCATAAGTTTCTCTCCATCCACTGACACACCTTCCTCTATGATTATTTGACCTAATAACTATACCTAATCAATACAGAAGTGAAATATATATATATATTTTGGCGTATAGTCGATGCTATGTAAGTGTAATAAGGATGATGTCAAGATATTGGTTATGATTATCATTAGTCTTGGAGTGCATTAATATTTCGTACAAAAATACTAAAACAAACTAATCTTGGTAAAAATGGAAGATTCTATTCATCAAAGATATAAAAACTTCTAGATAATTCTTCAACACAAATGAAATTACCTCATGCATGGGGTTCATCCTCATCTGGATCACCAATATCACAGTAATTTCCACCATCTACATTCTGATCCTACAATATATATCAATATTATGTATCTTAAACATATCAATAAATGTCAATCTGAGTATGGTTTGTTTTATTGTTTACCTGTGGATCCACTTTTTACATTGTCATTTAATAGATACGTGATGACATCTGTGAAAACATCACCTCATACTCTGAACATAACTGCTGAAGCTGTGAATCAAAGTTGTGCTGCATATCCTAAATTGAAGCATCCATCTCAATATGTGTGAGCATCCCTGAATCTCTACATGCACCCATCAAATCTTCTCTAACAACTGCACGTCATGGGACACCACCACCATAAGTCAATGAATTTCCATGACTATCACGCCCCACAACACGGTGAAATATTCCATCTCTACGCACAGTACTACGACGTTTCTCCTCGAGAAACTCTGCTAACTGAGCTTCAAACTGAGCCTATAGAACATAATTAATCAATGAAAAAATATGAATAATTTATATAAAATAAAAATACATTTATTAGTAAATAATTTGCTTACTATAACACAAGAAACATCGGGATCACCTGCCCTACGGGTCCTCACCCATATGGAAATCTAATCGATCGGCTCACCATGTTGGTGTAACTATAATAAAGGGGTTGACCATGTTATACTACAATGTTTTTAAAATATGAATGAATAGTGAATTCCAAACATACATCTTGTCTGAGCTGTGACACATGTCGAGTGCCAAGTCTGGAAGGTGTGCCTTGCATCGCCAGATTATGTGAATGATGAGAAGACTCGGTCTACCTTCAACGTATTTACTTAATATAAATTTGAAAAATTAGTCATTTATAGAATAAAAGTAAAAATCTTACCATCGCCGCCTCACTCGACCAAAACAGAACCAAATCCTGCCACTGCGCAGGAAGAATGCCTGGAGGAACTTGCTGTAGAATGTCTGGCACACCTGCAAATGGTGTCTAGTGATCTCTCTTCACCCATGACTTGTAATCCTTCTATAATATTCAGAATTTGGACACACATATAGCCTGAAACTCATCTGGACATGATTCCAAATTATCCTATTAAAAAAATTGTCAGTATATGGTACAATAATAATAACAATATCATGAAAAATTAAACATTGAATTCACCTGAACCTACCTCCATAAGATGTCCATTGTATCCTAGGGGAAAGAACTCCATTCACAAGTTGTCAGAGGGAATCTATGTGTGTCTCGTATCATATAGAAAAATTGATGACTCAATACAGTACCACCTTCTCCAACTGGATGAAATGTGTCATCAAATAACACATCCAATCGGGCTCCAGAGTTCCAGGATCGAAACCCTCTACCAGGACCCCTGCGTCTGCTGGGAGACGAACTAGATCCTAATAAACATAAATTCATAATTCAATTACAATATAAATTAATGATTAGAAATAGTTAGGGAAATATACATAGAAAATTACAATCAATTAATTTAGAAAAATGAAAACATAAATACCGAAAACATCAGGTGAACCACTATGACCACCCTATGAAATACCTAAATTAAAATAAATTATAGTTAAATCAAGCAATTTTTATACATATATAACTCATAAATATTTTTACAAACAATAACTGGGGATATAATTACAATTTTCACTAATCATGCATGTCTATCGTATCTCCTTCAATTGTATCTCTAGCCCATTGTATATCTTCATCTCATACAACTAATGTTGTTTGGTCAAGTGTTTGATCAGGAAATGAGACAACATCAGGTTCCTCTTGGTGAATCAGAAAAACCCCTATTTTAGACATTTTCACCACAAATTTCCAATCAGAATTAATTCCGACAAAGTAAACTTGTTCTTCCAATGATGTCAGTATGAAGGGCTCATTGCTTACTCAGTCATATTTATATAGCATATTGTTAATGTTTTCTAATGTAAATTGGAAGTTATAAACATTCATTCCATGAACCGGATCGACCCAATCACACCGTAACAATATGTGATTTAATCCACGACCATAAAAAACCTCAATAATATCTCTCCGCAATCCATAATAATAACCTACAACAACAAAAGAACAACCAACACCATTATTTTCTGTGGCTTGGTTCAGGTCAACATCGCTAATACGAAATCAGAATCTGTTAGCATCCAAATACTTGTAGCAACGAGCTGTAATAAATGGACCATCATCTAGTTGGTTGAGTTCTTCGCTCATATGATGGGTTAAATCATTTAACTTTTGAATCTGCAAATTTCACATATATAGTTTGATGGATAAAATATTTTGAAAATACAACTAATTTTCACAATAAAAATATTAAATCAATTATACGTACATGAGCCTTGAACCACTCATAAAATGTGTTGAAATGGTGTTTTTGGATTTGATAGTTAGTTTCACAGGGCCTTTCACATTTCAACTTAGCAATATGCATCTTAAATCACAACACAATATAAGGTAAGAAATAAAATAAATATAGAAACAAAATACACATCAACTATGAAACTTACTGTATCGATGGAATAACTGATGGAGTGTTGAATAACACATATCGATGAGCTTGAACCCACTCATCGTTCCACATATCAAACGTAATTCATTCTCCAATTGGACCCTTGTCATTCTGGGAGGGTTTATCTATCTTTGTTTCAACCTCATCAATATATGAAGCACAGAAATTAGTACACTCATCCATTAAATATCCCTTAGAAATTGAGGCTTTTGGAAGAGCTTTGTTGCGCACATACTGTTTCAATGTATTTAAGTATCGCTTTATTGGATATATCCACCTGAATTGCATGGGACCTCCAGCAATGACTTCACCAGTTAAATGCACAGTCAAGTAAACCATGACATCAAAAAAAGACAGCGGAAGTAGTTTTTCTAGGTGACATAGTGCAAGTACAATATTATCCTGTTGTTTTTTCAAATCACTCATGCGATGATTCCTAGAATAGATTTATCTGAAAAAATTAGAAAATCCAATCAACGGCTCAACAACCTGGACAGGTAAGCAATCATGAATTGCTATAGGAATTAACTATTGAAGCAGAATATGATTATCATGACATTTCAAACCCTGTAATGTCATTCTAATCATCTTCACAGACTTTGAAATATTAGAGCAATAACCATATGGCACCTTAATAGTCTTCAAAATTGATAGAAATGTTTTTTTCTCTTTTTTACTCATTGTGTACTGTACAGTAGGAATGTATGCTCGATTACCTTCACCCAACTGTAAATGTAAAGGTTTTCTCAATCCCATTTCTTATAAATCATGTCGAGCATTAGCACTGCCCTTTGATTTCCCCTTGATGTCTAAAATGGTGCACAGTATATTATCATATACATTTTTTCGAATGTGAATCACATCCTACTTATGTCTTAAAATATTATATTTCCAATAATGAAATTCAAAAAAAATACTCCATTTCTTCAAATTATGACTTCACTGTCTATTTCCAGTAGGAATAGAAGGCAATGTAGGAACTAATAAATCTTGAAAATCATACATTGTATGGATGTTTTCTTGATCAAGTTGTGCACAAATTTCAACCCCAGACTGTATTTGTGGTGATGGTTCATACTCTCTATTCCCATCAAACGATATACGGTCTTTTCTGAACCTGTGCAATAAAGTAATAAAGCGCATGTGACCAAGATATGCCCACTTTCTATGGTTCTTAAGCCACATATATTTCTTACTCTTATTAAAATAAGGGAAATAAAATTCTTCTTTTTTACATTAACAAGATAAGTTAGCATACACTGGGAAATCATTAATTGTCTATAATAAAGCGGACCAAATTCCAAACATTTCATTAGCTGCCGAGTCAAAATTCATTACACTATCATCCCAAAATTCTTGCAGCTCATCAATCAAAAGTTTCATATAAACATTGATTTTATCACCTGTTACTCTCAGTATATCAATTAGAATTAACAGTAACAAAAAAGGTTGCATCGTACATACCCATGGGGGAATGTTTTATAGAACCAAAACCACTGGCCATGTACTATGTGTCGCACCAACCATGGACCTAATTGGGTTAAAACCATCTGCAGCCAAACCCTGTCAAATATTAAAATCATCTCGGGAAAATTCTGGGTGTCTTTGATCAAACTCTTTCCATGCCAAAGAATCTACCAGGTGAGTTAATTTATCAACCTCTTTCTTTCTCTATGAATTCCAAGTCATCAATTTAGTAATTCTAGTGGACAAGAAGAATCTCTTCAGTCTCAGTTTCAGTGGGAAATAACTCATCTGTTTAGCGGAAACTTGTTTCCCTTGATTCAAGACTCTCCCAGGAAGAATCTGACTACCTTGATTAATATCATTGGTCTTCCACCTGGATGTATAGCAAACAGTAAAAATATTTTATTGTGCACTCTCTTTTTTGAACAACATAAAATAATTGCGACACACATCAATTGTATCATATGTAAAACCAAGATCATTGGTCAACTTGTGAACTTGATAGAATGACTCCGAAATCATCGCTCCAGCAGGGAGTACCTTCTTCAACAATACCAACAACATGTCAAATGAGGTGTCTGATCACTGGTTCAAGGCCTTCAGGTGTAACAATTCAACGATGAATGAAAGTGTACTAAATTTATTGCATTTAGGATATAATTCAGTGTGTTAATCATCAATAATTTCAAAGAATTTCACTACTTCTCCATCTGCAGAAGAACGGGGATTACTCAATCCAACATCGTCATTTACGACATTACTGTCCTCAGGTTGAAACTGACGCATCATATCATTGAGCATTATATTCGTCGGATTAAATATTCTTGAATCAAAATTCATATGAATACTTTTTGAGAAATGAAATGAAAGAAAATATTCTCCATGACATGTCCATGTCTTATAGTTTTTCAAAAACCAATTCAAAAAAATGCTCTCTAACACTATCTTGTGTGAATAGATATCTATTTTCACATTTTCTGCATGGAAAACTAATCATATCTCTTAGAAATATGTTGGTTAAATCTATAAATCGCTTAATCCCCTCATAATATTCAGTCGAATACCTATCTTTCATATCAATCTAGATCTTATCCATATCTGTATTTAATATAAATCAAAATTGAAATATCTTATTTAAATTATAAAAAAATACATATCATTAATATTTAATAAACAAATTTGAAGGATAAAAAACATTACCTGTAGAGGACTCGACCGTAGGTAACATGGTGTGACTCGATTTCAGATCGATGATGGTGCAACAAATTGATGATAGGAGTTCAATGGCCAGACTCAAAATGGGCGGAACTGTTGGACGAAGCGTGGGAGGGTTTTATACGGCAGGGCATGACAGAACGGGAGGGTCCAATGGAGGCAGGATGTGAGGAATTTCCAGAGGGATGCAGCGGGTACAGGAGGGGATGACGGCGGCGGGACTATCCGAAGGTGCAGCACATAAGCAGGGGTGGGGGTTGTCAGGTCGTGGGGGTGTCAGGGTCGCATGGGGCGCAACGCAGAGGCGAGGCGGTGGGGTCACCAGGGTTGCGGGTGGCATAGTGAAGAGGCAAGGGGGTGGGTGTCGTCGGTGGTCGGGGTAGCTGGGGGTCACCAGGGGTCATCGGGAATCGCCTGGGGTCAGGGGTCGCTGGGGGTCGGGGTCGCCGGGGGTTGGGGTCGCGGGGTCGCGGGATCGGGGAGGGGAAAATCAGGGTTTTGGTGTATTAAAATGCAGTGCCCGCCATTTGGCAGCTGTTGTTGATAGTATTAGCGGCCGGAAAATGTCGGCCTCTATAAGTCCCTCACCTCAGAAGCTAAAAATTCTAGTAGTGTTTTAATTGGGTAGAGGGAGACCCATTACATATACCAAAGGGAGAAGGCCAAGTGGCCTGAATACTAGGTTTGAAAGCCAATTTTGGCCCAAAGGGCACTTTGGTGAATAGTATTGTTATAGTACCCATGATGCTACAGTACATGATATAGTACTTCCACTGCTACAGTTCCTTCTATAGTGCTTAAATTGCTACAGTTTCACCGCTGCTATAACTCTACCACTACTAAAATACTTCTACAGTGCCCTGCTATTGTAATATGTGCAATGCTGATAGAATCTTGGGGTGGCTCAGACAACATTTCTCAAGTGGTGATTTCTATCAGCTTGAACTTCTCTCGAAGGTGATTACATTCAATATTAACATTTTGAAGCTCATCTTGGGATTGGCCTAGAGAAATGCCCAATGATGCTACCTCCTTCCCAAGATATGACAGATTGGTTTTGTATGGTCTAAGTCTACTGGTTGAGGCCATCGACTCTTCTTTCTGCATTAATTATCCATTATTATTTCTACTAAAAACAAAAATTATATTTCTATAAAATTATTATTGTTTCCATTCTTTATAATGACCAATGGTCATATAGCGGTCAAAACCCGATGATTACATTTAATTTATACTTGTATATTTTTTTATTGATTATGACATAGTAAGATGTATATTTTAAGGAAACAAAATATTATTCAAATTTTTGGGTTATCACATTCTTCTCCCCTTAAGAAATTTTGTCCCCAAATTTTCAACTTGTACCCATAGAAGAGAAAATGTCTTGGTACATCTGCTTCATAGATTCTTTTGGTTCCCATATGTCTTGTTCATATTTTTTGTTCCTCCAAAACACTTTAACAAGGTGTGTAGTCTTATTACAAAGAAAGTTGTCTCTGTTATCCCATCTCTCCATCAGCTGCTCCTCATAAAAGAGGTCATGTTCCAGTGGTAACACATCTGGATTTAGTAAATTTGAAGGGTTATATAAGTACTTCTTAAAGAGGGATATATGGAATACGTCATTAAATTTTTCTAGATTTGGAGGAAGTGTAAGCCGATAGGCCACTGGTCCTATGCGATCAAGGATTTCATAGGGGAAAATGTACCTAGGGATGATCTTCCATTTATTCCTAAACCACATGACTCTCTTTCTAGGTGAAATTTGTAGAAGTACTTTATCACCAATATTAAACTCCAAGTCCCTTCGACAGATGTTGGTATATCTCTTTTGCTGACTCTGAGCAGCCTTAATGTGTTTCTATATGACATGAACATTTTCTATCATCTCTTGCACATGATTAGGCCCAAGAAGCTTTCTCTCACCATCTTAATCTTAAAAAGTTGGAGTTCTACATCGCTTCTCATATAGAGCTTCATAGGGTGCTATTTGAATGATCAACTAGAAACTATTGTTGCAAGAGAAATTAACCAATGGGAGATGTTGATCCCATCCACCTTTAAATTCGATTGAGCATATTATCAGCATTTCCTCGTGTGTTTGAATAGTTTTTTAGATTGGACATCAATTTCGGGGTGATAGGCCATACAAAAAAATCAATTCGGTATAGAGAGCATGCCGAAGAATTATCTAGAATTTTGATGTGAAACTTGGATCATGATCAGATACAATAAAAAGTAGAACTCCTTGCAGCCTTTCCACTTCCTTCATGTAAATCATAAAAAGTTGATCAAGAGAGAAATCTTCTTGAAAAGAGATAAAATGGGTAGTCTTTTTGAGACAATCCACTATAACCCATATTTCATTGTTTAATTTGGAAGTTCTCGAGAGACTAGTGAAAAAGTACATGGTGATATTTCCCGAATTCCATACTGGTATGGGTAGTGGTTGTAAAACCCCTTTTTAAAGTTTTCTCTCTTTCTTCACTTGCTGACATACCAAGAACCTTATAGTATAGTCAACAATCTTCCTTTTTCATATTATCCCACAAAAAATGATCACGAAGGTCCCTATACATTTTTTTGATTCTAGGATGTATAGAGAAAGTAGAGTTATGAGCTTCATCGATTAGCTCCTTTATTTCCAGAATAGATGGAACACATATTATTGTATGAAATTTTAGTACACCTTCTTGATCTATATTGAACATAGGAAACTTACCATCCTTCACAACCTAAAACTTATTTTGTAATAAAGGATATTCTTTTTGAGCATTCTTATTCTTCTCTAGTAATGATATTTTAGAAATAATTTGGGTTAGGGGAGATTATGTCCCTTCCCTAACAATTCCCATGTCCAACATTACTCATTAATTGATCAAAGGTTATATTTCAGTCCTAATCATAGTCATAAAAACTCTGTCTTTCCTACATAATTCATCAGAAGCATCGTTTGCTCTTCTGGGATGATAGTGAATTGAATAACCATTTTAATTAATATGTTCTAACCAACTCCTCTATTAAATGTTCAATTCCATTTGTGGTAAAATATACTTCAAAATTGTATAGTCTATGTATATATCTCATTTCTCCCCACAGAGATAGTGCCTCCATATATTCCGATCAAAAAACAGCCATAGACAACTCAATACCATGCATAGGATAGTTCTGATCATGGGTATTCAAATGTAGAGATGCATAAGAAATCACCTTGTCATTTTCCACGAGGACACAACCAAGCACTTTCAGAGATGCATCACTAAAAATAAAAAATCCATCCCCACTTGAGTGAAGAGTTAAAACATGTGCAGTAACCAATATCTTCTTCAGCTTTAGGAAACATTCCTCACACTCCTTTTTCTAGATAATCTTGACCCCTTTTTGAGTTGACATTGTTAATGGATTAGAAAGTCTTGAATTTTTTTTCACAAGACTCCTTTAAAATCATTCTAATCTAAGGAAACTTTGAATCTCATTTATCATTATCGAATGAGGCCACTCCTATAAAACCTTTTTATTTTAAGGTTCAATTGTGATTCCATCATTGGTTACAATGTTCCCTAAGAAAGAGACTTTTTTTAAACAAAATTCACATTTTATGAACTTTCCAAAAACCATCCCCTTTCTTATAGTTTTAAAAATAACCCTTAGATGACCCTCATTCTCCTAAAATGTTTTAGAATATATCATAATATCATCAATAAAAACTTCCACAAAGTTATCATGTATGTTTTTAAAGACTATATTCATCAAATCCAAAAAATAGCAGGATAATTAGTTAAACCAAAGGGCATAAAAACAAACTCATAATTCCCATATCTTGATTGAAAGGCAGTTTTTGGAATATATTCTTTCTTCACCCTAAATTGATGATAATGATATCATTGATCAATCATAGAGAATAATTAATGACTGAATGGCCATAAGGCCTCCTTTTTTATTGATTTGATAACCCCCCTTTCATGTGATGAGTGGGAATCCTTAGAAGGCCTGTAGACTCAGAGATTACATGACCTATAGGTCATAGGAAATTTACAGACTATACTTGGAACTCCTCTTCCAAGCTTCTTCATCTTGATTTATGCTCTCCACCTTTGCATGGATGTTTTTCTAGGATTCTCATGAAAGCACAGGCTGGTCCTGACGGTAATGACGTACCCTCTCTTTATGAAAAATCCTCTTAGCTTCTGATCTAGTGAATGCACCTACTCTGAATCCCCATATGATGTCTTATCCTTATAGAGTTTGTCTGATCATTTTAGAAAAATTTCATGTAGCTTTAAGGTCATGAGGTGGATAAGAGGCCTTGAGGTGGCCTTAAGGCCTTGAGGTGGCCCGAAATATTTACAGGCCCGAAGGCCTTGGGAGGCCCAAAGGCCTTAAAGGACTCGAGGCCCAAACTAGTGGCCTAAAAGCCCAAACAGATGAATATTTATGACTACTAAAGTACCGAATAATGACTATTATAGTGACTACTATAGTACCTACTATAGTACTACTACTTTACTGTTATAGAAAACCAAAAATATGTCTCTACTCGATTTTGAACTTGGGTCTCTTGGATGCACTTGCCGAGTCCTCACCAATTGGGTCGAGGCTCTTGTGCAATCTTAGAGAAGAATTGAGCCCCAAGAAGTTGGAAAAATAAGTCATCAATTCTTGGAAGTGGTTATTTTTTATTCATTGTTATCACATTCAGTTCTCTATAATCTGACTGAAAATTAAAATTTTAATTTCCGAAAACTTTTTAGGAAAAAGTGAGAAACCATGTGTTCAGACACAAAAGGAAATAACTGAACCATTAAAAGACAATTTAAGACTACCAAAATTTAGCTCCCCAAATAGATTCCAGGAGATATTGCGTACCTGAGTTCTCGGTTAATCCGTTAAGAGATCTTCAAGTCTTAACATCAATTTATCCCAAGTATTAATGTACTCCTCATGACTGATCTTCCCATTGTTAAACACCCCAACTAAAATCAAGTCATGTCTGTCGATCCAGTTATACTATTCCTTATTAAAATTCATCGTCAAAGACCTTCTCGTCGCTCTAGTAGCTTCTTCTTCAGTAGCTTTAAGAAACAAAACCTTTTCAACCATTTCTTCATTTGAACTAATAAGTTAATCCAATGGTTGATCAAGAGCATCACCATCCATCTGCTTGGAGATTAATTTTTTCGTCGAACCTGTCTCCATGGGATGTGGAGAATATGAGTAATCTTTGTGCTCTTTACTGATGACCTTCCTATACCCATCACTAGTCATGCTCCCCTGGACCTTCTGTTCATCCATAATGTATCTGCTCTGATCGGTTTCACCCTCCTACACCAGATCTTCATTCGTCAAACCATCAAAACGATTATTGAGCACAATATCAGACATTTCTTTTCTAGGACCTGATCTAGTTTGAATTTTAGTGGTCGTAGCCTGTCCTCCAACAGGTGACCGGAGTGCCTCTGCATAAGAACCCAAACCAGGAGTCATGGGAACTCCCTCAACTCCATAAATAAGGCTATAAGAGGTTCTTCTACAAAAATATCTAGTCGAGATATCTCTCAATAGAAGATAACTATAAGTTTCCCATTCAAGACTACTAAGATTTCTTTTTTTCTGCATTTGATCATAGAATTTTAAATTGAGATCCATTCCATCCCTGGTATAATTTTGAATTCCAACATGGGAATAACCACTAGATTTGAGATAATATTTTGCACACTAAAGTAAATACTAGAGTTTATAAATACTTTTTATGATTTTATAATCCCACTAAGAGTTTTTACTGATAATTCTACTTTTAGAAATTTAGGGGTTATTTTCAAATTTGTTACAAACTTAGAGGAAATAAAAGAATGTGTAGAACTAAAATCAAACAATGAAACTTTCAATATTTGAGAGAAAAACAAGATTACTTACCACCACATCATTTGGATCTTCAACATCAACTGTCATGATAGATAAAGAACGAACTTTCTCTCTTGGACATTGATAAGGCTGATGGCGATTCCCCTCCAACACCCTTAGATTTAGATAGTGATTGGAAAAGTTCCTAAGCTGTCTACACTTGAAGCATTGGAATTTAGGTGGTCATGAACCATATTCCCTTTTCCTTTATTTTTGGGATGGCGAGGTTTCACCTCAATATGACAATTTCATGCGATATGACCATCTCTTCCACACTTTTAGAACCTCCCACTTTATAGAAGGCAGTTCACCAAATTATTTTTTTTCACAATTATTACAAATTTTACATTGAATTTCCTTGCCTCCTATTACCTAATAAAATCTCCTCCCTATGCTTGGTTCAAATTATCTCTTCTTTTCATTGGATTTATGATACCACTACATCTCTTGAAACCCTAGTTCAACTTTTATTACACTCTACACGATCATTTCATAGCTATCATTGTCTCAGTTAGCTATATTTCTCCACAAATGTGGTCTTAGTCCACCAAATTATCTATCAATCTTACCATTAGAATCTATGAAAAATCTTGAGTTGTAACTAGAAAGTCTTCTGAAATTCATGTTGTAGCTTCCAGAAGATTTATTATCCTTCTTCTTCAGCAAGAGAAACTTATTCTACATTCTTTTTTCTCATCAAAAGAGGGAAATACTTATTGAAGAAGTTCCATATGATGTCTCCCAACACCATATCTTCAACCTCCACTCTTGTCCTAATGCTTAATATCTATTTCCACCACTGACCAGCTTCTCCCTCTAAGTGGTAGACAACCTGGGTGACCTTATATTGTTCTAAATATTGGATCATAGAAAATATATTTTCAATAGAGCTAATCCACTATTCAGTAATCAATGGGCTAGTAGATCCATTGAACATTGGTGGTCGTTGACGCATAATGGACTCAACATAAATTTGTTCCCATCTTTGCTAAATTGGTATCTTATATAGATTCAAGTTATTTCCCATAACTTGATTAAATTGGACCATCATTCTCATAAAAGTTTCCATTACGGCTTCCATCAGAGGGTCGTCAACGCATGGTCCATTTTGGTCACAATTTTAAAGATTCCTCCTATTACCCACCATTTTCTAAAATAATAAAACCTGAATGAGAATAGTTTTTCATTTATATATATTTTAACTATAAAGTGTTTTATGACTTAAAATTTCTTGCTTAAATATATTATTCCTTAACAACAATTAAATTTCTATATAAATCCTTCATAATGATTCATAAAAGATTGTAATTAACCATGAATATCCCTCGGGAGTGTCAAACCAAGAGTGTAACAAGGCTTTTGTTCATGCACCAGTTTCCATTCGAGTTTATCTCAAAGCATTTCCTTTGGGGTTTATCCCTAGATACTTTTGTGACAGAGCCACATCCACTTGTTTGTATCTAGATAGATATATTTTTTTCGAAAACCACTTACTAAATATTTCACCAAAATACTATAATTTTTTCCTTTATTTATACCATATATATTTGTTCATAATGTTTCAATATCTTAATTTCCACAAATAACTAATCCATCATTTGATACCATCTATGTAATCCCTCTATTTTATTACATAACTTTATAATGACATTTTACAAATAGAGGATCTGTAAAATCTCGTGTCTTGGAAAAAAAGGCACATAATACATGAGAACATAAAACAATATTTAAATACACATAAAAGGATTATTAATTTTCTAATCCTGAGTAAAATTACTCAAATTCATAACCTGGGTACATACATAAAGGAAAGGGTGAGCATAAGGCCTAGTAAGGAAAAAACAAGAGAAATTGTTTACATGTAAACTTTAGAGATATCTATAATTACATGAGGAATATCATATAAAAATGATAAATAGAAATAAATAAAAATAATAACATGAATAATTTATTGAAAGTTTGGATATAACATTTAATTTATACATTAATTATCATATCACCACAGTCAATCCACAATGTGTCATAAAAAATACAAAAGTTATTCACCAAAGTATCATAAAACTTGTCATCTCTAGAGATTAATTTCTTTGCCCAATGCATTGGAGAGATATCAGGGAACAACATTAATATTCATTTGTTTTCAGGTGAACCATATATATCATAATCAAATATATAATAAATAACCCAAAGAGAGTAAATGAAATTGGTTTCATATCAAAATCATGACGTTTTAGAAAAATGCTTAAAAATAAGATCATTATGTAATTTAAAAGATATTGAAATGGAATGAGGGTTTTATGTATGTAAATTCCAAAATAAAATATATAATTTTTATATCTTCATTAATACCCCTATAAATGAAATAGTTTTGGATTTTCACATAAATAAAATAAGATAATTTCTTGAGAAAATGAGAGAGATTTTGATATGAAAATTCCAGAGCATAACGGTCGTACAACATGGTTTTAGAAAACATTAAAAAGAAATAATAAAAGGGTATATCATACATAAATTACTCAAAATACATTATAGGGATAGTATGAAATGGAAATAATAAAATGTCATGAAATATTAAAGTTATACCACATAAAAGAGAACTTGAATGTAAAAAAGAGAAGATGAGAATTCCCTTACAAAAATTTGGCAGCCTAACGACGTCGCTTAAAAATTCAGAAAATAGGTTGATGAGAGAAAAAAATGTCTCTAATCATTTGGAAATAAAAAGAACATAAATAAGTATATATAAGAACATACCCCAAAATAAGAAAATGGAAACTAAAAGATATAACATAAAAGACATCTTGACTAAAAGAGTAGGGTGAAAGACTCCATTACCTTGAAGAGTAACTTCAAAAAATCAAAGGTTGGGACCTTGGGGGTTTTAAAAAACGTTGCGAGGAATTATTCGGAGTTAATAGACAAAATACTCATTGAGGGATAATTTGGAATGAAAGGATTGAAGGAAATGGTTGGTATTTATAGCAAAAGTGAGGTGATATTTTATTAATTTCCAAGGGATACCTCATTGGTGGTATTTTAAAAAACTTGGGCTTTCCCCTGATATTTGCCCATGGTTTTTTCCACTTGGGACACATCATATAATATTTTAATACAAATTAGTCGACCATAATTTTAAATTACATATTACATAATTATTATGTCATAAAACACACTGAAAACACAAAAATTGTATTTTTTACTATTCATTAAAAAAATATTTTATAAAAATATCATAAAATCACCCTAACATAATATCAATGTTATGAATTCAAATATTAACTCCATTTTATGAAAATAATTTTTTAAATATGAGATATGTAATTTTTAATTAAAATAACTATTTATACAAAAAAATACTAATACATAACTAATAATTTCTGAAATAGTTATTTTCTTATTATATTATATCATATTACCATTAAAGATGCCTAAATTATATTTTTACTTACTTAAGTGGGTTTAACCTTCCATTAGTCAAATTACTATTCATAAGGGTAACATATTATTCAAAATTTACTATTCATGAAAAATTCAGTTGATCTTATTAGACTCTAAATTTCTTGCTGATCACAACTTTATATGCCCATCTTTTATATTCATTTCACATTATTAATTATTTAAAGTATAAAAAAATATTTTTGAATACTCTTTTTTTCAAATATTCATCAATAATATGAAACTTCTAAAAATTCATCTTATATTAATTTTAACATTTGGAATTCAAAAATTTTACCATAAAAAGAAATAGTAATTTTATTTATACAAAAGGATTACAGAAAGTAACTAAGGTCTCGTTATATAGCCCCTTATAACAATTTCATAGGACCTAAGATTTAGGTGTGAAATGGTGATATAATCTTGGGGCAGCTCGAACATCATTTCTCGAGTGGTGATTTTTATCAAATTGAACATATCTCGAAGGTGATTCAATTCAAGCTTAACATGTTGAATTTCGGATTGGTCTTGGTCCAGAGAAAATCTCAATGATGCAAACTCCTTTCTATGCTCTGACAAACGTGCTTCGTACAGGCTGAGTCTACTAGATGAGGCCCTCAACTCTTATTTATGTATTAATTATCCATTATTATTTCTATTTTAAACAGTAATTATAATTTTAAAAAATTATTATTGTTTCCAATATTCATATTGACTAATTGGCATATAACGTTCAAAACCTGATGGTCACATTTCATTTATACTTATATATTTATATTGATTACGACATAGTAAGACATAAATTTTCAAGAAAAAAAATATTATTCAAATGTTCGGGTCATTACATTCACTTCACCAAAATATATTTTTCTGGTATTGATCTCACAAGAATATGATCAAAAAAATTAATACATGACATCAAAGATACCAAAATGACTCATTTTTTCCCAAGAGAATTAAATAACTTAATTGGAATCTACATATGATACACATCAATGATATTGATAGCCAACCATTAAAAGGAAATATCTAAATTAATATATTCTTTCATTATATTAAATCAAAAATAATTCACCAATCATTTTATATTAATATCTTATAAATAAAATATCTTAGTTTTATACATGGAAGTATCCTTGCAAATAAATTAATTAAAAGGGTAAAGATTACAAGGAAACTTCTCATGCTAATCTAATTGAGCCTTTTTTTCTTGATATATTTTTTCCCAACAATCAATTAAATTACTTAATGAAATATAAAATACTTCACTTGTGATGAATGTAATATTGACACATTCTGTTAAATATTTCACTTAATTGAGTTCTATGAATACCCAATGTTAAATCATTTAAAAAATAATAATTACATCCACTTATCTCTCAATCAAAATAAATAATCTATCCTCTATGATTTATGATCCCCATATTTTACTACAATGAAAGGATACTCCAAATCTAATTGATTTGCATCAAGGTATTGGAACATAAATGTCATAAATATAGTAAGAAATATAAATTCATATTTCTCATAATTAACCTTATATTTAATGTCTTTTTTTTATTGAATACGATATAAAAAGGAAATGTTGAGTTACCACTAAAACTTCATTAATTGATATCCCATTATTTTATCCTAGTTAGTAAATATAGTTTGAGTCACTTCAGCTGACACACTAATATATTTTTTGAAACAATCGGGTTATGGAACTCTCAATTTCATCATATAATAAACCTTCTCAAAAAACAACAATCTCATGATAATTATTGAAGACTAAAAATGCGTGTAAGGTCCTTTACACTTTATTAGTGATGAATGTGGTGTTGAAAAACAATAAAATCTCTAAATAACTCGTAATATGTCTTTATTTTTGGATCATCACAGAAAATATTTGTAATTATCTTAGTGAAGTCAAACTGCATGATATAGAAAAATGATGGATTTTCCTAAATTTTTATTTCTAATACTCTAACATGTGACATGAATCACCATTAATTAATTAAATTTAATTTTTATTCTTTAAAAATAAAATAACCACACATGCATACATAATAAAATCTCAACCTTTGGTTATAGTTTTTTTTAATGATAAATAATCATTTGGTTTAATACATGCTAAAGAATTCACATATAACATTTCTACTTGTGATTCAATTATTTTTCTTTCCCACCCTATCATATTAACTAATTCAGGATTTTTCAATTGAATATTATTCCCTTAAATAAATACATTACATCCATATTTTTCACAAGGCAACTAGAAAATCCCATTCGAACAAGGCGTCCTATACATGCCTCATCATGAGGAAATTTCACCATGTTATCACATTTTTCAACCTTCTTGTGGCCATACATAATATGTGTATAAAATCATGATTTGATGATTGATTTATCCTTTCACATTTTATTCAAGTATTTTCAGTGTACAGTAAACCCATATAGTCCCCCATAAATAACATAGAAACATCATACATCATCAATTCATTTGAACTTCATCCATGCGACTAGTTTAATAGATGATGATGCAACATCAACATCCTCAGCATTGGAACAACCTTCCACAAAGAAACTTTTGTTAATGGAAAGTACCATATAGGTTATCCTTTCATTGGATGTTCTAGTGAAAATTTTGGTGAAATTTCTAGTGAAATATCAATTGATAGTTTCAGTGAAACTCTATATTTATAATCAATTCACTTATGAAATATGTTTAATATATTTTTTAAATTATATAAATATAAATAAAATTTATAAATTCTTTCGGTGAAACTTTTCATGGAAATTACAGTGGATGTTGCAGTGGAAGTTTCAGCGAATGTTCTAGAGTAAGTTATACTCAAAGTACAAAGAATGTTTTAGAAAGTGTTCTATGGACAATTCCATTAAAATTTGTAGTGGAGATGAGTGAAATTTTTAGAATACAATAAAAAATATATTTCTAAAACAATCTAACTAAAAAATACTTACTACATATTAATAAAAATTATATTTTAAAAAATATATTTATAATTAATGCAATTATATAAAATATATATTATATTAAATTTATAATATAAGTTTTAGTGGTAGTTCACGTGGAAGTTTCAGAATGTAATGAAATTTATATTTATAAAATTATATAACTAATAATTACTTACTATATATTAATAAAAATTATATTTTAAAAAATATAATTATAATAAATGAAATTACCAAAAATATTATTATAAAAAATATTTATTATATGTTTTAGGGGATCTTCTAGTAGATGTTCTAGTTAAACTTCCACTAGAACATCCACTAAATTTGCCAGTGAATGCTTCAGAATATAATATAAAATTTATTTCAAAAATTATTTAACTAATAAAATTATTACTATATATTAATAAGAATTATATTTTTTTCATATATATTTATTATAAATGTTATTATACTAAATATGAATTATATAGAATTTTTATTATATGTTTCAGTGGAAGTCAATGTGAACGTTTCAGAATACATAAAAAACTATACTTCTAAAATTATATAACTAAAAATATTTACTATATATTAATAAAAAATATATTTTAATAAATATATGTATAATAAATCAAATTATATAAAATATAAATTATATAAAATATGTATTATATGTTTCAGTGGATGTTCCAGTGGAATTTCCTATGGATGTTTGGGTGAAAGATTCAAAATACATCAAAAAGTATATTTCTAAAATTATATAACTAAAAAAATACTTAATATGATTTAATAAAAATTATAGACTGAAATAAATATTTATAGAAAAATAATTTATTAAAAATATGTTTTATATAAAATATGTATTATAATATTAAGAGGAATTTCAAGTGAATGTTTCAGAATACAAAAAAAATATATTTCTAAAATTATATAACTAAAAAGTACACACTATATATTATTAAAAATTATTTTTAAAAAATATATTTTTAATAAATGAAATTATATAAAAATATTTATTATATTGAATTTGTATTATAATTTTTATTGTATGTTTCAAGACACAATAAAAAGTATATTTCTAAAATTATATATTTAAAAAATACTTACTTTATATTAATTAAAATTATATTTTTAAAAATATAAATTTAATAAATTTAATTATATAAAATATGAATTATATTTTTTACATAAATTTTATAAACTTAATATATATATATATATTTAAAATAATAGAATATAATTTACAATATAATAATTATATACAATTTAAATAAAAATGTAAATTAATTTTATATATTTTTGAAAATAAATATTTATAAATTTAAATAACATAAATATTTTAATAAAATTATAACTACAACGATAGTTATAAAATATTTTAAATATACTTTTAATTTTTTTTATAAATAACATTTATAAATCATTTTCACAAGAACTTTCTATGGAAGTTATAGTGAATGTTTTTTTAGAAGTTCCATTGAATGTTATAATACATGTTCTAGTCAATGTTTTAGGAAATATCTATTCAAAGTTACATTGAACATCCATTTATTATTACAGTGGTGTTGAATGAGATTTTAATTCGATTCTATAATGGAAATTTTAGTGGATGTTTCCACAGAAGTTTCAGAAAAACTTCCACAGCAAGTTACAGTAAAACTATGAGGATACAAAAAAAAATTAAATTTTTTTAAAAAAATAATATTTACTATATTTTAACGAAAATTATATTTAAAAAAAATATATTTATAACAAATTAAATTATATAAAATATGTATTATATTTGTTACATGTATTTTATAAATATAATATGTATAGTATTTTTTAAATATAAAATATTTTACTATATAAAAATTACATATTGTATGAATAGAAATGTAAATAAAATTTATATGTTTTGGAAATAAATACTTTTAAATATAAATATATAAATATTTTTATTAAATTATAACTACAACTAAATTTATAATAAATTTCATTGATTATATTTAATATATTTTTCACAAAATATTTAATAAATATAATTATATTTTAGTGAATGTTTTGGTGAAAGTTCTAGTGAATGTTACAATGAATGTTAAAATGTTTGTTTTGGTGAAAGTTTTAGTTTTAGTTAAAGTTTAATTGTAGGTTTTAGTTAATAATCAACAAAATTTTTTGTGAATTTGTTTTTAGAAATTTAATAAAAAGTTTCAATGAGACATTTAGTGTAAGTTTCAATGCATGTTTCATTGATTTATTTTAGTTCCCATTTTAGAGAAAATATCTAAAATCTTTATTGAAACAATAGATTAAACATCCACTAAAAGTCATCACTGAACTAAAATTTTTCATGATTCATTATATATAAAAAATTTCTATTCTATCCTAAAAATCTAAAATTTTCAGTAAAAAAATTCTATAAAAATTATGAACATCAAATAATAATCCCTAATATCATTATCCCTGAGCATTATATGAAGAATAATATCCATTATAGATTCCTAAAATAAGTTATGAGTACCTATCCAAAACACCATCATTCCCAATATATAATCCACAATCTGTTGAAACCCTAATAAAAAATATTTAACAATAAATAACCATGGAACAGCCAATAATAAAAAATTCCATCCAAATACTACATGCAATTTCCCACCAAAATATGAAGTCTAATGCGACATTCAGCAATCAAAAATTCCCTACACAATCATGGAAAAACCTTGTGACATATAAGGTATAATAATTTACATTATATTTATGATCATACATCCCGAAAAATCTATCATGATTCATGCATTTCATTTAATATGATTCCAAAATTCCCTCTATAAAACTACCTCATCTATATTATGACACCTATAAAAATGATGGTGTACCAAAATATTAAGTTTTAACTTGATATTCCTATAAATAACACATTAGGGAACTGTAGACTCACCGAGCTAGATAAACCCACTACACAATGAATACAAATTGTCTACATTTGGCATGTCACTAAACACCATACCTAGCAAGAAGTACATTGAAATCAAAACACCATAAGAAAAAAATCAGAACCACCAAACCAGAATGTGAATGATCTAAAATTTCAATAAAAAACCACAGTAATCTTAAAAATATTCAATCATTTATCATAAAAAATATCTATCCCACATCATTTCTAATAGATTTAATCATATCTCAAAACTTTGCTTCCACCATAGTGTGCCTAGCCAATGAATAATTTCCCCCATGTGAAAAGTTCCTCTAGGATACACTATTAACTATAATTATCAGAAATCTAACAAAATAGTTTATCAAAGATAAATAGATGAAGGGAAGGATGAATCCAATGAAAATTATCATTAATGGTGGAAGATAACAAAAGAAAACACAATGGTAGAACCCAACCAAAAATATCTAGTGAACCTAAGGGAGAAAAAAACCAAATGATTGATGTAAATGAAAATAATTTCATAGACTGATCCCAAAAACACCATCCTAATACATGATGGGTTATAATGGAAGATGAATTATACATGACCCCATGAGTAATACCTCTAATCACAGTGATTTAATATGGTGTTCACATAGAGGTAGTTGGGATTCTCAAGCATCCACTTTCACTTCCTAATCCACTATTCACACCATGATTGGGGTGAAGCGGGGTGGATTAGGCTGAAAGTCATCACCTTCAAAAACCAATTTTATAGAGAAACATGTACCTCTCAGTGAAGGAATTCATCAAAGGATGAATAATAAATAAAAGATAATAGGTCAACCCCATGAAATGAACCCACCTAAACCTGCCATGTTTGGTTTTTTTAATTACAAGGATAATCATCAGATAATCATAACATTAAAAAACAATTCTAAATTATTTGACACACCAACATGAAGACTTTGACTTAGCACTATGAAAACACACATGAATTATATATAATCACTTCAGAATTTTGGAAATTATCTTCACCAAGGCCACAGTACAAGTCCGTATGTAATCAATAAATTATAATTATGGAAATTTTAAAAAAATGAAGATAATAAAGGATAAAATCATAAATTACCATTGATTATCCATTATATATCAGGTATTAATTATGAAATATAATGATAATGAGTATATTATTGGTAAATGAATGATAATAGAAAAGATTATTCTTCTTCATAACCTGTTAATTGAGATTTTTATTCTTTTTCTTCCTCCTTCACTTATCATTATACATTGGCAACCCTTACAATACCAAACATGAGATATTTCAAATGACAATTATAAAGGAAAAATAGATATAAAAGGTATTTTATGTAAAAATAGTAACAAAAAAGAACCAATTTTATAGAATAAATATGCCACTAAATCATAAATTCACATAACATAATCCTCTTATAAAATCTTTTAACATTTCCCACTATTAGATCATTTAATGTTATATGTAAATACAAGAAATCACCTTTACAATATCACACCTAATCCATTTTACTATTTAAATTTATTATCATATCAAATAATTCAAATATACCCAAAACAAGTAATATATAATAATTCATTATCTATAAAAGTGATTTGAATAATAAAATAATTCAAATTAATAAATCTATAATAATTAATCCAAAAGTTTTTTTTTCTATGATTCTTGCTAAACTCACAGAATATGGTAAAAAAACTATTTCATGAATAATGTAACCCTTGGGAAAATATTCTAGAAATCTATTCTAAATAAAAATAACTATTTCCATCAATAATAGGAAATAAAAAAATTAGTTTAATTTTTTTAAAGAAGTAAATTTTTTTATTCACTACAATCCCATTAAAAAATTAATGGTATAAAACCCAATCCTTTATATTTTAATGTATGGAGTGTTTGGATTATATTAGGTTTCATTATCCCATTTTAACTAATATTAGTACTCGTGAAATAAAATTTGTTTTTGTATGTTTTGAAAAAAATAGTAAATCATATAAATTACGAGGTTAGATGTCATAACTTATCCCTGTAGAGACCCATACCTAAATCTTAAAAAAGGATAAATGTATCCCCCAATGCATTCCTCTAATAGGATATGATTTGAAGACTATTTATGATGGCATAAATCTCATTAATGGGATGAATTTACCACTAAAAAACACAACAGATGACTATAAAAGAAGATAGAAACCACTAAATACGAATAATAGAACAACCTCAGTTCACATTGAAAATAATTATAAATTAATTAATGTAAGTAAAACAAAATAAAAGATAAGAAACATTATGGAAATAAAACCTCTAACCCCAAAAATGTAATAAAACCCAAAAAACCTATATACCTCAGTGCTATAGGAATTAATCCCCAAACTCCATGATTATACAATCTATTTTTATTTACAAGCTAATGTTTCCCAAAAATTTCACCAATAGAATTATGAATACCTATATGTAAATTTGGGGTGTGTATGTTCACATAATTTTTAGGTCTTCTCCTAAGTACAAACAACCATGTATATATATTTCATATACAATAATCAAACTAGTAAAATCATATTACATAATTGTTTCCTCTTAAACCATAATAACCAATGGATAATCTAGGTCAAACATCAACTAGTGAACTATCTCACCCTCAAAGACTCATAAAATACTACCCAAAAGTCTATTAAATTATAATAATCATTGCAACAAAATTTATATGTCTAACTCATCAATGTATTATAATCCCAAAATCTTTATAAGATATTACCCCATAATAAAAAATAGTGTGTAGTACAACACATTCCATTAAAATATAGATGTGACCTTGTAAAATAACTCCCAGAAGACCAATCACTAATTTTCACAACACCTCACTTTATAAAGGATATTAACCTTGTACTCTCCTATGTATGAGTCGATTAACTAAATGGAATCACCATAAATGACATCAATCTTATTTCCTTCTCCTCATGATTAACTCAACCATAGACACACATACAGACATATATATATATCATAAAAATATCAATAGGTTGGGATAGGACTTGGTTTATTGGTTGGTTATCACACTAGCCTACTCACTAAGTGTTTCTTAGAAAATTAAAGAAAACTACACTAAGGTAGTGGTTCTGTAGAATTTGGAAATACCATCATATGATAATGAAATAAATACCTTAAATAATAACCTCAAAAATATTTAACACAAAATATATTTATTAACTTAATCCATCTTCTTAAAATATATGGAGAAATCATTATCCAAATATTATCCCTCAAAAAAATTTTATCATCAAGTAATGTGTATTATCATAGTATTCTAAATCACAATGACCATAGGGTCAAGTTACTCCTATAAATAGGGTCTTAAGATAATATAATTGGTCAACTTTTCTGAATGACAATCCAAATTTTCCAGGACAACACCACCTTACACTTAAGTAGACAACTATATGGAGAACCGTATATACATCATCTTTATATGTAATTCATATAAATATTACAATAACATCATGGGGGGTGAGACTTTCTAGGTAAATCCTTTACAGTCCCACAAGCTGGTCAAAAATAATCTAAACTACTATCGATCATAAATCTATCATCCAACATCAATTACATAAAAACAATTAGATAATTTTTTACCTAGCAAAGAACCACACTCCAGTACACCACCCTCTAATAATAAATTATTATATATAAAATAAATATCATAACATACATTTATATATCGTAACATAAAACCCAAGAATAAATCTATACCAAACCACATCATACAACAATCACACATCATTGGTTCATGAAGGTCACCCTCATCGATATATCAAATTCATGTCAATAAAAAAGAATCCAAAATATAAAATATATGTATAATAAAAGTATAAAAATCATTAACTTCCATATTATTTCACATAATTTATCTCAAATTGTAAAAAATCAATTTTGACCCACAATAATCACTAAATATTCATCACCAAACGTTTCCAGGAATAACCTCAATAAAACCTTGTATTTTGGTAAATCACTAACAAATATAAGTCAAAATAATTACAATATTGATAATGGGTTATATCAAAAGATCCTAATATATAAATATCATCAAAATAAAATTTGGACTATTCACACACAAACACGAACTTTCACATAAATGAAGCACCTCCACTTGCTTCCATAAGAACAAACATCCACGCTACCAAACAGCCTGACCCCCAAGAGTTGGATCCCTATATTATCTCATGTATATATATTTCTAATAATGAAAAAAATCTCCTCCCATTACACAATAAAAAAACCATGTGGTGTATATTGTCACAATCATACCCACTCTGTAAATTACCACTGATATAAATATAGTTTTATATGTTCCCAACAATAGATACTCATACAAAAACTAAATGATATACCCTGGTATTTTTTTAAATAAGATGCTAAAGGTATCTAAACTAAATGAGTTGATATTCATCTTAGTGTAATGAAAAATTATCAAAGGTCATTAGTATAAGCAATAAGGATGATGAAAAATGACTGAAACCATCCAACCACTGCTCATCTACCATGAATGGATAATAATTTAATTGATCTTATAAAATAATAATAATAATAATAATAATAATAATAATAATAATCTAATATTAATTAGTGTATTTTTATACTTTATTAAAAAAATAAAAATTCTAATTTAACTCTAAAAAATCAAAAAACATAAAATACATTGATAGGGTGTTCCATACAACATGGGTAAACCGCCTTCTATTCATTAAGATGCTATGAAATTTCTTCTCGATTCACACATAAAAATGATATTTTTAGAGAAAATGGATTATTTAAAGAAAAATATGACTGATTTGATCCCAAATACTAACATTAAATTATATTCATTTTAGATGGAACACCGTGTCTCAAATGTTATTAGTCTGACAGTTTCTTAATCCATGGTACGATTTGAATGAAATTATCTTTTTTCTCAAAAAATATAAAAACTATATACATGAAAATAAATTGATATAATAAATATTTAAAATCATATTACTCATTTGATTCATCTAAAACTTCCACAAAATTTCAAAAACATCATTTTTAAAATCAGTATAACTAATTAAAAAATAATGTGTTATTTACATGTTTGATTTTTTGTTCTCTATAAAAGATAAGAAATTAAAAAAATCAACTTAAAATTAACAAATAAATGGGACTAAAATTTTTAGACCTTTAAAATGATATTTCTCAAAACATACATATCTATTAAATGTAAAATATCATCATTAAATTCTCAAAACCTAGGGCACACGAACACTTTCAACCAATTTCACAAACATATAAAAAATCACATTAAATTTTTTTCCATGATTTAAAGATGACTACAACGAAATGAAAATGATAGGCCTCATGAACCCTCAATTTTAATTATCTATACCCAAAATTTCAAACTCAGTATATTTAAATATATTCCAATAAACTTGAACCAAAATAATCATTAATCTATTGAAAATACTAATGGTTATTGGATTATAATTTTTCCACTACACCACTCTCGAAACCTATCCACGATCCCAAGTGGTCCCCAAAAAACCCTAACAACAGATTAATTTCCTTAAAAATATGGGATTCACATTAAGAGTAAAACAAACATCATATTTTGATGTGACAATCAATATAACTCTATGTACACACATTTTATAAATCATAGTAAATATTACCAAGTCATAATGAAAAGTATAATAGCATCGGAAAATTCAACCTTCTATTTGAGTAAATGGACAAATAATTAAAATTTCACAATATTTCATCATTTGGTCATCAATTATATTTTTAAAACTCATAGTTAAACCTCATAACACCTTTTATTACAATTATTTTTGTATAGTTTAATTCAAAATACTATTCTATAATTTTATCAATGTCATTATATCTTCTCAATGGAATATATCATGCTCAAAACACTTTAATAGAAAACTCATCTAAAGAACTACCTAAAAAAAGTCATAGACTATAAATGATTCCCTAGTTGAGTGTATGTAAAAAAATTATTATGGGGGAATTTTTTAAATTTTAAAATATTATAAATTAATATTATCAATATAGTGTTGAAATAGTGTCAATCAAAATATAATCATCAAACCAATGTTATAAAGTAAATCATCAGACAATTTTCCATGTATCAAAGAACCACACTACAAGTACACTACTCTCCTATTATACAAAAGAATAGTGGGAATGGATATCATATAATTCCCTTCCATGTCATAGAAAAACACATTTTCTCATATTCAACACTAAAAATAATCATACATAATCTTAAACCATAAATAATTCAAGGTCCAACTTGTCACTAAATCACTTTCACATCAAATATATATGAGAAAAAATATTTTTGGTATGAGTATAATAAAATTATAACTTCATAAATTTCAATGTTTGATCTATCTCAAATTATAAAAAATATCTTCTCAGTTGGTAATACTCACTAAATGTGAACCATTTCATGACACCATGAATGTCATCATTAATACCTTGTTTCACTCTAAATATATTCTTGGTAATGTTAAAATAGTTGTAATCATGATCATGGGTTCCACTAGAAGCTCCCCTTGTATGATGGTGTTCACTAGGGGTTATTAAAGGGGATGAATAGTGTGGACCATAAAAATTCTGGCATATTGTGCATCATGAAATGAATAGTCCACGTAAACCTATATTAAATATGGGTTCAAAAAAATGCGTCTAGTTTTTTTTCATGTGATGTGTACTAGATCATGGTCCAACCCACATTGTATATTGTTCTTTAAAAATTTAACATGGAAAAACTAATTTGAATAGTATCCATAATTAATGTTTAATATTAAAATTAAATTATTACAACTTATCAAAAAAATTAAAAGATTTTACTAACTATAAATTGAAACAAATAAACCATTAAATATAAATAACATCATAATAAAAATTGAATATTAATTTTTGAAAATATAAACCACTATGGGAAAGATTACTCTCAAAAGTTACATTTACTAAAAAGACACTACTATAACCATAAACGAGGAATCATAACACTATATCTACCTAAGAAAATGAAAAATTAAATGATATATGATTTAATAATCACAATAGACTAAAAAACATAGAACCACTACGTATAACATTGAGTGGTGAAAGAAGGATAGGCAGAATTAATGAAATTTAGGTTTATCCCACACTCAATTTTTATTTTAAAAGTTATTCTGATTAATTATTTTGAAATAAGTAGCCTATTTGGATGCCAGTATTGGAGAATAGAGAGGGTTTGCGTAGATTTTGTAATAACGTGAGACTTTTAAAGATATTTTTTTGAATTAATTAAATCTTTTTTTTATTTTTCATATCTTATAACACTAAATATAGTATTTTATATAAAAGGATTAGGTTTTCTTTGTGTTATAGATAAAAAAAGGTAATCATTCACTGAATACAACACATATATTATCTTATAGTACAGAAAAACACTATGTATGGATTTTATTACACAGAATATAAATTCCCTTCTATAGATTAGATTATTCACAAGGCTGAGTTTTTAATAAACTATAATATACTAATAATATGATTATTAAAATATTTTTATGGCTACTACCTAACCATTGGAATGGAAGTTAAAAATAATATTAACTAAATTTTGAAAATATTATTTACACATGTATATAAAATGAATCATTTGGTTAGAAATTAGTATAAGTGAATGAAAGAACTATTGAAAAATAAATAAATTACTTTTCAAGGAAACCCATTTTTCTATGTACAAACCCAATTTTATAAAAATAAATTCAAAAATCACTTTTCATTAATTATTTAAATAAAATTTATATATTATATATTATATAAATATTTATTATACTCATCCAATAAATTTTATAGATATAGAATAATAATAAATCCATTTTTATGAATAAAAAGATTTAATTTTCTAAAAGGTAATTTTACCACCTTTTAATGCAGAACCCATTTTAAATTATAATTTTTTAAAAATTTATATTTTTTATTTGAAAAGAATAATTTATTTTTTAATTGGAAGGTAAAAATTTTATTTGGGTGAGTTTTTGGTATTTTATGAGAAGTTTCATTTTTTGATTAATAGTGGAAAACAATAATTTTAATTCAAACTATTTCTCCTCTAATTTATTAATATAATTAAATTATGTTTTAATTAGGTTTTAAAGATTAATTATATAAATTATAAATAAATTAATCCAATATAGGTCATTGGAACCAATTTCACATTGAAATTTAAAATAAAACATTTCAATCTTTAGGACCTTTTCTCTTAAAAACCCCACATTGTCGTCCCATATGTGGGATTAATTTTTAATTAATTTATGAAAATTATAGGATTTAAATATGGAAAATGGATTCCATATGTGGAAAAATAATAATTTATAATTTATAATAAGGTCAAATTAGTATTTGGTCAAATATATTAGTGAAATTGATTAAAATTAATTACATCTATTAAGAGAAAAATTATCATAACAAAGGACTAAAAATTAAACATAAGGACCAAAAGGACCTAGAAAATTATCCAAAATCCATTGGATTTTCACATTTATACCATATAATCCATTGGATATAATTTTCACCATTATTGGAGACACTTTACATTGGAAAAAATTTAATGGAATTCCCTTTTCAAAAATTTACAAGAATGTCACTCCTCCACTATAAAAAAGAACTCACCCCTCACACATATTCACACATATAAATACATTTTCTCACCCATAAACATCTCAAATAAGATAAAAAAATCCCTAATTACGTCCTATAATCCTACCTGTTAGAGTAAATCCAGCTGATAAATACTTTTGGTGAAAACCAAGAGGAGTTACCCAAAGAAGAGGTAGCATCATTTTTCAAGCTCCTTTGTTTTATTTTCAATATACACCCCTAAACTCATCTTATTTAATGATTATATAATAATATTATTATCCAAAATATACTGATATTTTTTTATTCAAAATTTATACCCAAAATTACACCCAAATACATCAAATGGGTAATGTACTTACAATTATTTTTTATAACGAACTTCCACCTCACAAAATGATGTTGTTAGTTTTTCATTTAAAACCCCTAAAGGTTGGAAATTATGATGGAAAATATGTACTTATATGATATAAAATATTTATTTATACTTATTTTATTATTACATAACACATACCTTTATACTTTCTATTTTGGCTAAATATGATAACTTCATTTGTGGACATGTGGACTACCGGCTCCTCAAAGTGATGTGATTCATTCACAATTTACATAGAATGTATTTAGGATGGGTTTAGTGAACTTATATGATATATATGACATAATAAGGATACTTTAATATATATATATATATATATATATTCATACATGTAATTTACATTCTTTTTTTTCAAAATGAAAGTAAAACGGAAACAACGTTTATGTGTACGTATGACCTACCGTCTCTATGAATTGTGTGTTCCATTTAATATTTTTATATTTTATAAATTATTATAAATATATATATAATTAATATATAAGATATTTATTTAATTTTTTAAATTATTTCAATAATTAAATCATTATGTAAGTAATAGGATCAATAATAACAAGCCTAAACAAATTTGAAAAACAAATCAAATATTGCCTAAAACGTTACATTAACATTAAGTTTTTAACAAACGTTTAATATAAAGTCATAACCAAATAATATATTGTAAAATATATAATAATATGGTTCTATGGTAGGTTTAAAATAGACTTTTATTTATTATACGAGAGGTTTTAATGTGTGCAAATAAATTATAGACTTAAGTTATGTTTTTTCTCATATCACTTTTATTTTTGTGAGAATTATGTCTTATTCACAACTCATTCTCATGTGTGGTAAATATAATAACAATTAATGGTTTCTATTTTTATAATAATTAAAATTATGGGTATTTAAATACCAATTTTATGATCTTTATTTCAAGGGGATAATGTTTCAAAATTTACCAATTCGGTAAAGTAATTTTGACTCAATTTTTCTTATTTGTGATACATGTGATGTCATGCACATATATTTTTCTATGGGGTTTATATACATACCATAGACATGTTATAACATTAATATCCTTATTTTAATGACAGTTTAATCTTCATGTATTGTTATTTGTTCATGAGGATTATGATTCAATTTTAACAAAGTTGTAAGAGTTTAGTGTTTTAATCTTAGCGTTTATTATGATTATTTAAGATTATGATTGCATTGATGAAATAATATAATTAATCTCTTAAAAACTATCATGAAGTTTATTCTCCTCTGGTTATTCATGTTAATTACCTTTTCACATAATGGTTTTAGAAATATTATTCTGACCATTTTCTAATCAAGGCACTTTTTTGTAAATTTTAAGGTGCAAAAGGAATGCTCGATATGTATTGAATTACACACCATTATGCTCATCATTTACTCGATTATTTCATTTTGAGTTAACATGTTTATTTTTAAATATTTTTTTACTAATATTCATGATTTTAAGTGATTTTCAAATAAAAATGTTTTTAAAAATGTTTTATGTTTAAAAAGTGTTTTAAATGATTTTCAATGATTTATATATATGTTTTCAAAAATTAAACTTCAAGAAACTGATTTAAATTATTTCAAGACTTATTTTTATGATTTTTAATCCATTATAAAAGAAAAGGGTTTCTAAAATGATTTCAAACCTTATTTTTTGTTTTTCAATGTATTTTCAAAGAAAAAGGTTTTGAAATTCTTTTCAAGAATACATTATAATTTTGAAATTATTTTAAAATAAAAAGGTTTTTAAAAGGTTTTCAAGATTTATATATAGATTCTCAAGGAGTTTTTAAAGAAAAATTTTTAAAAAATATTTTCAATATTCCTTTATGATTTTCAATGATATTTTTACAGGAAAAGGTTTTAAAAATGATTTATGATTTAAAACTAATTTTCAAAGTGATAATTATATTTTCATCAAGAAATTTTATAAATGAAATTATAAATACTTATCTATAGGAATAGAATTTTTGAAATAGGTTTATTAAAATTATTTTCTTAAAAAGGTCATTTTTCTTTAAGAAATTATTCATGTGATATTTCAAAATAATTCCCCATATACATTGAAATATTTTGATATAGTTTAATATTTACTGAGATATGATCCAAGGCCCCCATTATTATTCATTTTTTGAATGGTTTATGAAATATTATATATGAAACCTGTATCTCTTCCATGGTTTATACCCTAATAAAACACTTTTGAAACATGATTCCTTTCATAGGTTATGCTTTGATGAAATAATTATGAGTCTCATCGCTTTTATATAGGTAATGATATGATGAAATGTTTAGGAAACCCATTTCATTTCTTGGGTTATGAAATGATGTTTATGAAGACCAATTCTTTTCATGGGTCATGATATGATTAATGTAATACAATCTTGTGGCACATGTATGTATGATTTTGTTATGTGATTGGTGGGACCTCAATCTCTCTCCAATGAATTGGGTAAGGATAGATGAATCCCAATTATATATATTATGCTTATTCTTGGTTTCATGTCCATAAGTTTATATGTGAACACGAATACATGTTTCCAATGATTCGATTGAACCTTATTATATGTTAACAAAGTTATGCATGAACCCAATTACATGTTCAAAATATTATGTGTAAACCTAATTAAATTATCAAAATGAAATGTATTGACCCAGTTTCATGTCCATAATTATATGTGTGAACCTAATTACATGTTCATAATGTTATGAGTGAACTATATTGTATGTTAAAAATGTTATGTATGGACCTCATTGCATGTATGTAAGTTAATGTGAGTCCCTAGTTTCATGTAATTAACTTATTGAGTGAACTAGTTTCTACTAATTCATGTTCCAAAACTTATAAGCTAATTTGTACACCAAAATTCCATTTCTTATTCCTATATTATGACTTTAATGTATAATTATCTTTATTTATTAATGATTAATGCCTTATTAACTACCAATATTTATGCCATGATTCACGTTTATGGAATTTGATATGATGGTTATGATCATATAATGTTGTTGTCACCCTCTCATGACCTTATTATCATGTTGTACCTACATACCTCCCTTTCTTATTATTACTGAGCATATGAGCTCACCACTTTCTTATGTGTCCTTTCCCTAAGTTATGAATAATGGTTTTAAGTTGGAGAACTAAAGGGGATGATCTTCAAGGGAGATGTTAAAGATCATTCAAAAATTTAGACGACTGTGTTTCAAAGTTACCAAAGACACAAAACTGTTAGGGTCCTTGATAATTTTTTTTAATATGATGAATATTCATATAAAATGATTTAATATCCATGTATGTTAAGCTTGAGACACTATAGTTAGTATCAATGGAAAGGTTTAGTCAAATATTGGAAACTATAATGAGAAAAAAAATTATGATATCCCTAAGGATATTTCTAAGGATATGTCTAGGTATGTATCTAAAAATAAGAATAAGGTTTCATATGATGGTGTCTTGATTTAGACATCATATAAGTAAATTTTCATGATTATTTTTTTGTTATGATATGTGTTTCTCAAAATATGCCTTCTAGTTTTATCTAATGGAGAGAACTAGTAGGTACGTGGTTATCATTGAATGTTTCATATATTTAAATTATAAGAATTATGAAAATAGGTTTCCTAAGTATAAATGGCATGAAAATAATTAGGATGGTGGTGCGATTATTGTTTATACTACTGAAGTCAAAGATGAAACAAATTAAAAGTGAAAGTCATGTGATCTTCTTCCAATATTTTTTATATTAAACATATGAAGCATGATTTGTTTATGGTTGAGGAACCTTAATACATTATTTATATTTCATATTCTAAAATATATTTATTAAGGAATAAATTGATGAAGCCTAAGTAATGTTTTAAGTATAAAGTTGGTTGATTAAAGTGTATATGTTTTAAAATAAAAAGATTATGTTACTTGAATCATAAATCATATCAGTATTGTTTGTAGAAGGTTTTCTTAAAGTATTTTTGACAACTTTTTAAATGAAAATAATGACCTGGAAAATTGATTTAAATTAAAGGTTACATTAATGTAAGGTAACCCTTAACATGTGTTTATTGATGAGAAAATGATACCATATATAGATAAATAGATGATGATATGGATAAAGTAAATTAGATATTATTTATTTTCATAGAATTGATAATGAATTTATTGACAATGTGAACTATTTTATCATGGATGAACTTTAAAAATTATTGGATTTATGTAATATATCCTGTAATATTTGTAATTAGGAATCATACAATATTTCCAAAAGTATTTATGGTAATTTAGGTTATTACCATGCTTCATAATAATAAATGATGAAAATATTCACATGTTTGGTATGTGAAAAAACAAGATATAATTAAATACATACATGGGACCAATGCTAAGTTGTTTTTGATAAATTTAGTGACTTTATATCTAATGTTATAAAATTCCATTTTTTGGAAGGTTTATATGGTTTACTATTTATGTAATGGTTTAATTTAAACATTGGATGATGTTTTAGAGATTAAATTATTATCTCACCATATGAGGAATTATGCATATTAGATAACCTTTGATAATCAATTTTTTGTGAGGTTAACTAAAGATATATGGATCGAATTATCATTTTGTTTTTGGATCTCATGATATGTTAATTCTTTATGAATAAATATTCATCTTCATTTCATAGAATAAGAGATGATGTAGAAGCTGATAAAGACTCAACAAAGGATAAGGTTTTCATGAAATCATGGATGTATAACTTTTAATGAAATTTATTAAACATTCGAAAAAGGGCCTTGAAATATTTTTTTTTTTCAATTTATCATTATATTTTATGATATCAATGATGTTGTTAAATCCTATTTGGGTTATGGCTTTGTGATTGTTATCTTTATCCTAACCATGTTCTCTTTCAGTCTATATTAAAACTTAATAGTTAGATTTCTCTTCCATATCCATGTTTTCACTTTACAACTATATTATCCAATATTTAAACCTAGTCATGAGTTACTTTGGGTAACTTTCATGTTTCCAACATTCCCTTATGAAAGTAAGTTTTAGTATTCATATTTATGATATGGATTTCTATGAATATAACATTAAATTAGTAAAACTTTAATAACCCAGGTGGATTTTAAGGGAGAAATTCATTTTAAAGGCATATAATTTAACAACATGAGATTTTGAAAAATATTTTATTTGAATTAATTTTATATTTTTTATATTTTTCATTTCACACAAGACTGAATATAGTTTTTTATATGAAATCCCAAATTTTGGCTTGCACTATATATAACACAAAGTTAATATTGAACTATATACAACACTTATAATATATTTTGGTACACACAACACTATGTCTGGATTATTTTACGCATAATACTGAGTCCATTATATATCTTTCCTTACACATAAGGCTGAGTTTTGACCAAATGACAATATACTATTAATATGATTATTAAAATATTATTATAGATACCATCTAACCCTTGGAATGGAAGTTAACCATAATATTAACAAATTTGTGAAAATATTATTTAAACATGTATATAAAATAGATCATTCAATAACTAATAAGTATAATTGAATGAAATAAGTATTTTAAAATATTGAAATTACTTTTTAAAAAAATTAATTTTCAATGTACAAACACATTTTTTTCTCAATAAATTAAAAAAATGATTTTTATTAATTTTTTAAATAAAATTTATATATTAAATATTCAATAAATATTTTTGATACGTATCCAATATAATTTATTTCTATATTAAACTAATAAATCCAATTTTATAAATAAAAATATGTATTTCTCTAAAAGGTAATTT
This sequence comes from Viscum album, assembly GCA_963277665.1. Lineage (NCBI taxonomy): Eukaryota > Viridiplantae > Streptophyta > Magnoliopsida > Santalales > Viscaceae > Viscum > Viscum album. The sequence goes on from OY728146.1 coordinate 1,793,898,900, forward strand.
TACCATCTTTTGATGGAGAACCCATTTTAAATATGATTTCTGAAACTTTAATATTTTTTATTATAATAAATAAAATTCATTTTTGAATAAATAATATGAAAATATACTTCAAGTGAATTTTTTGTATTTTAATTAGAAGTTAAATTTTTTATGAATAATGAAAACACTGAATTTTAATTCAAAACTCCATTTCACATAATTTATCTAAATAGTAACATTATATGTTAACTTGGTTTCAAAGTATAGTTTGATCAAATACAAAACAATTAATCCACTTTAAGTCATTGGAACCAATTTAACAATTAAAGTGGATATAAAAACATTACACACTTTTGAGCCTTCTAGCTTTAAGAACCTACATTGTTGTCCCACCTGTATGATTGATTTTGAAATAATTTCTATCACTTATTTGATTGAGATTTTTTAAAATGGATTAAATATTTTAATATAATGATCTTTATAATTTATAATATGGTCAACATCATTTTTGACCAAAAATATTAGTGAAAGTGATTAAAATTTATTACAGTGACAAAGGGAAAGATTAGTGTAACGAAAGACTAAGTATTAAATATAATCCCTGAAATAACATAGAAACCTATCCAAAAAAAATTATGTACCAATTTAGACCCTATCCTTAATTTTATAAAATTTATACTATTATTATAGTCACATGAAATGGGAAAATGTGGATGGAATTCCCTTTTCAAAAATTTACAAGAATGCCACACCTCATCCACTATAAAAAGGAACTCACCCCTCCCACTTATTTTCACTTATAAATACCTTTTTATCACAAAATATCTTATAAAATAATCACAATAAATCCTTAAGTTAATCCTATAATCCTAATGTTTTGGAGAAATACCAACCATGTAATGATTTTTATGGAAACTAAGCGGAGTTACCCAAAGAGGAAGTAACATCTTTCATTAGCTTCTATGTTTTATTTTCATTATACACCCATAAAATATTATTATTACATCCTTATAAAATAACCTAAGTATCCTCAATATACTTATATTTTGTTACTCTAAGTGTTCTACCTACACTTACACACACATCCATCTAATGGGTAACTAACAAACTGTTATTGTGTACAGTGAACTACCATCTCACGAAATAATGTTGTACGCTTTACCTTTCATAGTTTTGAATTCAAATGTAAAGAATTTTATTTTATGTTATATATGATATATATGATTTCTTAATGATTTATTAATTATTATATGACACATACCTTCTTGATTTCCATTTTATATAAATACGATATCTTAGTTTTGGACGTGTGGGCTACAGCCTTCTCAAAGCGATGTGATTCGGTCACACTTTACATGGAATGTATTAATAATGGGTTTATTGAAATTATATGATATATATTATATAATAATTCAAATGGAGTTATATTATATATTTATATATACACATAAAAATATATTTCATTTAACTTCCTTCTTTCAATACGATGATAAAGCAGAAACATCGTTCATGCGTACATACGACCTGTCGTCTCCATGAATAGTGTGTTCCATGTCATATTTCTATAATTTATTTATTATTATAAATATATTTATATGATATTTATATCATTTTTTACATTCTTTAAATTATTAAATCATGATCTAGGTAAGAGGGTCAAGAATAACAAGCCAAAACATATATGCGAAGCAAAGGGGATACTACACAAAACCTAACATTAACATTGACCTGTTAATAAATGGGTAATAAATAATCATAAAAAAATAATATATGGTATTATATATAATAATATTATTCTATTTTAGATTTATATCAAATTTAAATTTATTATACAAGAGGATTAAATTTTTTATAAATAATGTCTATACATTAGGTAAGGGCTTACTGATCTCACTTTTATTCATGTGAGAATTAATTCTTATTCACCAATCATTCCTTTTGTGTGGTGTATATAATTACCATGAATATTTTATATTATTATTAAATATAAAATTATTTTTATTTATATATCTATTTTAGGATCTTTCTTTTAGGGTTTTTATAGTACAAAAGTTACCAATTCTATAAATTAATTTTGTATTAATTTTCTTTCTTTGAGATACATGCCATGTTATGCACCAATATTTTTCTACGAGGTGTATATAATTAATTTTGGAATGTTATATCATGAATTTATTTAATTTAATAAAATTTTAATATTCATTTATTGTTACGTTTTTCAATGGGATTTTGAATAAAAGTTTCCAAAGTTGTAAGATTTTAGTGCTACATTCTCATAGTTTATCATGATTGTTTACATTTATGCTTCCATTGATGAAATATTATAATCCATATCCTAATAGATATAATAAATTTTATTCTAATATATTTATTCATGTTATATCCAATTATTTTACTATTTTCCCACTATTTGGTACTTAAGATTATTATGAATTTTTTTATTAAAATACGAATTTATTTATTTTTTTTTGGTAAAAAATATGTGTTCTTTAAAAACCATGATTTTAAAAAATGTTTTAATTTTTTTTTAATATCAACCTATGATTTTTAAGAAAAAATTTTACCCATTTTTTACTATTAAAAGTTGGTTTTAAAATGAAATTTATTTTCATTTTCTGATCAAGGGACTTTTCAAAACTATTTACGGTGATAAAGGAATGTTCAGCATCTACGGACTGACCCACCATCATGAATGTAATTTCCTTGAAGATTCTATTGTAAGTATAAAAGATTATTTTTTAAAAAAAATCCTAATATTCTAGAAATTTGTTTATTTCATAGTGGTTTTCAATATAAAATGTTTAATGTTTAAAAAGTGTTTAAATGATTTTCAAAGATTCATTTATAACTTTTCAAAAAATCATTTATATGTTTTCAAAAAATAATTTTCGAAGAAAAGGATTTCTATGATTTAAATATATATTTAAATTATTTTGAATCCATTTTTAAATAAAAGGGTTTCAAATATTATTTTAGGCCTTATTGTTAAATTTTCCAAGTATTTTCACAGCAAAAGGTTTTCAAAATGTCTTCATGCTTTATTTATGAAAGAGCCTATTTTTTAAATCAGATATAGATCCTTTTAATTATAGTCTAATTTTTTTACTTTGGACCTAATATGGATACCTAATGAGTTAGAAAAGGTCTCAAAGGTGTTCATAGCTCATTTAGAGCCAGAACCCAGCTTCTTGGGGAAAATTCTCTTGTCCTACTGTTAGAGTAAACTATGTGGGGAGGACACACAATTTGTATAAACTATTCAGATGGTTTGAATTTTCTAGAAGATCAATATCACATGGTTTCTCAAACCGATCTTCCCAACCATGTGAGAACCCACTCTTCACTAGGTACTCATTCTTGGTTTGCGCACGATTTGGAAAAGTGTGCACATGCCAAATTTTGGGTAATTTTACATTTTTCCCTTTAATGATCTAATTAACTAAACCGTTATTCCCTAATCCAAATTCCACTAGAAAAAACCTCCATTTATCCCATTTTGGAGATTTTTTATGGCCTAACCTATGTATCAAGATATGTCATTCATCTTTGATCCCTTCGATCTTCTATTCATTAGGTTGGATGTGTAATGATAAGTTCTTGAGTCCATTTGATCCGTTCTTCATCTCTCTTGCTCTTAATGTAGTTATCAATGTGTAATATGTTTTAATATTTTATAAGTTATACTCCATTACATGATGAATTAGAGGATAATACTAGATTGTGAGAGTTTTAAAATCCTAATGTGGGCGGTCTATAACTCATCCCTCAAGTTCGTTGGTTTTGGAATTGTTTTGAGTGGCTCGCAAATTTCATTGTGTTCCATATATTGAATTTTTATGCCATTATTATAATAATTAGAACCATATGGTTATACTAGTTATAAATATGTGATTATTTTTAGGCATTTATTTCAAAAACCCCCAACACCCCATGTGTGGTGTTATGCCATAATTGAGTTTTTTGTTTTTTTGACACATTGGAGTCACCATTCTGGTATGCCTTGGATTTAAACTTATAATGGTAATCCTCCTTATATTAATTTAAAATTTAATCATTAAATTTTTAATAGATTGCGACTTGTCACTTCCACATGACCCTTTTAAGGTATGTTCCTAAAAGTAAGTAATTTATTCACATGATATTATGACAAACATACATAAGTATTTGGATTGGCCTTATTGAATGTAAATGAATGTTTTGCTGCACATCCATTTCACACCATGAAATTATCATCAAAGGCATTGGAGTGAACCTTATTAATTGAACATGACTTACATGGTTTAAATTAAATGGTTTCATGCAACTTGGCCTTATCAAACTAATGAAAGGCAAGGCTTGGACCAAGTAAATTTGTTAATGGAATAATTCTCATATGACCAAATTAATTGTAATGAATTTAATTTAAGGAGACCCTTTATGAACATGTACCATGAAATTTTTATTGGCAATATTTACTTGTGTTAGCTTTTGGATTCCTGAGAGAATTCCTTGGGTACTCGAGGACGTCATTCTCACTCAAGGATGTTGGTTTCCTTGGGTGATACCTACCCAGGAACCCAATCCTTAATAACTTATGGGTTTCTGGTATGACACCATAGGATCCCTTAATTACTATTATAGTATTACTTGGATAATTCCATGGATCCATCAATGATAATTTGGTACCATGGATACAACAAGTTGGGCCTAGTCATTAATTAGCCCTGTTTTACCTTGGAAAAACTCCTTAGACTCGGTAGACATCTTATTGTCAAATGCCTTGGACCATGCTCCTTGAATTACACTATTGACACTTTTCTAAGATACATTTTATACTGAATTGGTGACACTTGGGTTCTACTTTTCCTTAGTTACAACCTTGGAACATTTATTATGAACTAGAACTTAATTAATTGATGAATTGGATACCTTTTCAGACAACAATCGATGGATGAAGCAAGTACTAGGGTATTTAGTTAAATTTCAATGCTTTACTTTATATATTTAAACATAAACATTGTTTTATTTTCATTACACATGTTTTGATGCCCCGACCCCAGTTTCCCAGAGTCGGTGCATTATATTAATACATTGGCATGATTATAAGGAATCATGTCCCGAAGGACCAATCAGTTTAGCAGTCTTGGAAAATATATTACATACATGAATGTTACATTACATTTTATAAAATACAACACAACATAAATAATCCTTTATGAACTCCATTATTCCTATGTCTTAACCCTGTATATCAATCACAATATACTTTTTGGAATCCTGGGAAAAATAAAACATAGAATGGGGTGAGATCAGATGCTCATTAAGGATAACAATACAGTGGAAACTTTCATAAATAAGCATAAAGATTTGAGGCAATGTATAACTAAAACAAAAGAATTTTAAACTTGAACATCAGCATAAAATGGGAAAAATAAAATGAAGTAATTCCATTTACTTATTCACATGGATATTCTACTAGTCGAATAATCACATGCAATATCACTAACAACTTTCATAATGATGGAATGCATAATGCAAGACTATCATAACCACATAGTCAAGGCCTTATACCAGGACTAAAAATATGATTTTGTCAAGGCCTTGTGCCAAGACACTAGTTTGTCTCATGAGACCTACCGATTCATCGAGGAGCTATAGCGGGCTCCACCCGTCACTTACTAAGTACAATGCATTCCTCATATGAAAAGGTTTAAACATAACATAAACATTCGTATTAAAACTGGCATATGAAATTTCAATACTTTACCCATAAACCATGAATGGTATAAAAATAACACATCCATAGTAAAAAATATCACAAAACCTTCAATACAATACATAAGATTTGTATCATAATAAATCAACTTCAAACAAGTTTAAAATCTATTAAAGGATTTTGACATAGATGAAAATGATTTGTAAAACTCTATGAGAGAAATATCCATTATTCATGAAATCATTTAAAAGTTACACAATTTAGAAAGGAAGACATTTAAATACATTTTTTTATCAAAGTTTCCCATACCACTTGAAAACATTTGAATGTAATTAACATTTTAAAACATTCATGTCTATTTAAATAAATCCTTAAAAACCATTTTGAAGACATGGACATTAACGAGAAAGATTTAGAAGAATAAATATTTAAAACATTTGAAATGATGTTTTTGTAAAAAAGTGCCTTAAAATAATCCATTTGAAAAATATTTCAGGAAACATGGACATGGATAATAAATATGTCCCATTAGATACTTACGTAAAAACAACCTCATCTAATAAAGAGATTGTGAAATTAACCCTTGCCAATTTGGTAACTTACGAAACATACACCCCATGAAATAAGTATCATACATTGAATATGTAAATACAAATAAATTAAATTTTATTACACAAAGAATACAATTATGGGCAGTAAATACACCACACAAAAGGTAATAGTGGAAATATGGCACGAATCTCACGGGAATAAAGAGTGAGATGAAAACCCCTTACCTTGAACTTTCCATTAGTCGAGGGTATGTTTAACCTATTGTATGAAGACCGTAGTATGTTATTAAATTATACCATAACCATATTAATATTTATGATATCATACATTATTCATTTATGACTTTATACTACCCATTTAATAATAATTTCCATGTTAAATTAATATTTTGGGTAATAATCGCTTTCTTTATCGTACATGTTTTAAAATGTTACTCTTGATTGTATCACTTAGATCATGATTTAAATACTTCTTGAATATACAACATTATTTATATATCATATATATTTATAATATAAATATGTATAATAGACATATATATGAAATGGAAAACACCATTTATGGAGACGGTAGTCCGTACGTACGCATAAACACTGTTTCTGTTTTCATAACATATTGAACGGAACTAAGTGAATAAAATATATGTAAGTAAATATATATATATATATATATATATATATCAAGTATCATTATTATGTCATATATTAGAAAAATATTATTAATATATATTTTTATAATCTTCGATGAATGGTGAATGTGGAAATTAATCTCATCGTGTCGTGGAGACGGTAATCTGTACGTACGCACGAACGAAAATATCATTTCCTTAAAGGTGTAGAATTAGATGGTATGTTAATTTTACAGAGATATTATCATGTTATTTTCATTATTTAAATACACATTATTCATCATTATATCTATCCAAATAACATTGTGTTGAATAACAAATTGCACCACAGTGTGGAGACGGTAAGCCGTACGTACGCACACATGGTGACATTATCATTCATAAGATGGATAGAATAATGAATATAGTTGTGAAATATTATAATAACATCATAGTATATAGAAGATACTGGAGTTATAATTTTATAATTGAAATAACAAAGAAAGAAGAAGTGGAAGAAGAAAGGAACTTAAAAGAGAGTGGTGAAATCATTACCTCTTCTTCGGGTTCTTCCTTTTGATTTGATCAAAATGGCTCATTAATATTTTTTTCTGATCCAAATAAGGCCTATATGCTGAATTTAGGGAAGTTTGGAGTTAATTTGGGTAGGTTTTGGCCTTGCCAAATGGATTTGTAGGTGTGGTTTTGAGAGAAGGGGAAGTTCCCTTTTATAAGAGGGGTGAGGGTCACTTTAGGAAAAGATTAAAGTATTAATTTATTATACTATCATATTCGGTTTATAATGGTTCCAAATGAATTTATTTCAATACATAGGTGGTTATGGGTCTAAATCCTCTCAACCAATAGGTTTTATACAAGTTTAGGTTACCATTTTAACCTTATCACTTAGATTTAACTCTTAGTTAAATAGTTTATCTTTTACCGTGTCTTCTTGTATTCTCAATATATATGGTTAATAAACATACTCTAAACATCCAAGAGAACCTCAAGAGGCTCATTAATGACATATATAATATTATTTAAGCCCTTTGGCCGAACCTTACATTTTTAGGAATATTATATCCACCAATAATATTGTAATTGTTTTAAACATTAATTTATGACAATTTTGACGCAATTTGGTATTTTGTTTTTTTGAAAGTCATCACAACATGATTACATCAAAAAAGACCCATTTAATCTGCCCTAAATGTCATAGTCACCTATAAAATTCGTGGATGTCATAAAAACCTTGAAATTATATTTATTTTAATATTTATAATACCATTTATATGATTCTTTCATTAATAAGGTAATTAGTGCATCGTCATTGTGTCATAAATAAATTTAATTATATAATGTCTAAAAATTATAAATAAAATACCATGATGTAGGAAATTTGTTATCTTTCTAATGAATATTTATAGTCTAATATATCTTATGTATAACCCTATATTAAAAATGGTTTAGTTAATAAACATTGAACTTAACACATTTTACTCTTTTTTAAATTAAATAATAATAAATGTCCTAATCTAATCCAAGTGGACCTAAAGGGTAATATTTTATTCCTAAAGTTGTTTTTGGTCGAATTAAACTTTTCTAATAGAATTAGGACAAGTTTTAGGGTAATAATAATATCATTTTTACCCTTAATCGTGGTAAATAAAAGTAAAAAAGTCACTATTCACCAAAAATTATTTTTATCTTATTGAATCACATTTTACTCCCTAATATTAACCATGTCTCTCGGATTTTCGAAATTCAACTCACAAAAGCGGTAAAATTAAGATTTATGTGAATTTACAAATTCTCCTAGGAGGTGGGTAAAAGACGGTGAAAAGTTAAATAAAATTTTTATATATCTAAAATTATTATAAAAAGACTATAATGAATTAAATTTAAATTATATAGGTATTATGTATCTATTTTTACCTAAAATAAATTTAAATAAAATAAAAAATTATTTAAATAAAAATTCGGTTTTAAACTATAACTCAGTGATTTTCACTATTCATTAAAAATTAAATGTTTTCAGAAAAATACCACAAATTTACCCTAAGATAATTTTGATATGAAGAATTCAATAATGAAGTCTATTGTACCAAATTTAAAATATAGAAGTTTCATTTATTAATTTAAAATTAATTCCCACTGTCAAAACCAAAATGCCTATTTTTAAGAAATAATAACTATCAAAAGTTTGACACTTGTTTATGTCCAATTTCAAAGTGAAATTACTTACAATAACCATAATTGGATTAAATGGTAAAAATATAATCTATATATACTTCCAAACCATTAAAATTTATAATTTAACACTATAAATTATTTTGATTAAAAAATTTGTTTTCAGTTAAAATATAGTATTTTCACTATTCACCCAAATATGAAAGTTATCAGAAAAACACCAAAAATTTATTGAAACTAAATTATTATGTCCCAATTCTAAAGAAGAAGTTTATTTTGTCAAATTAACTATATAAAAGTTTCAAATATTGGATTTAAAAAGGCTTCACCATTAAAAGGCGGTAAAATTGCATTTTTTTTAAAATACTTCTTTTATCTGGAAAAACATATTTGTTCTTACATTATGTATAAGAAAATAAAAATATGGATTCAAACATTATAAGTATTATATAAAGTTTTAAATTCAGTATATTCTATTCGTTACCACTTTTGAACGGCTAGTTTGGTAAGTCATGGTGTGCTAGAACTCGGTGTTGCGTATAACGTCCCATACATTACATACATTGTTAATACTTCAAAATTGAAGCACACTTATTACAACATATGACAAAACCCCAAAGGACCGTATAGGTATAGTGTCTTTAGAAACTGGGAAACATAAACAACTAGTTCATAAATCTTCTATAGTGTCTCCCATTTATTTCATCATATCTAGGGTCCCTTTAGCATATTCTACTTAATATCCATCTTCTTGACCTGGGGAAAAGAAAACATAAAAGGGTGAGCTCAAATTCTTAGCAAGGGAAAATAAAGGAAATAAAAATCATATCATATCTTTTTGAAAATCATAACCTGCAAAAGAGATCATAATATCTTAACATGGAAAAAATCATAGAAGTGAAAATGAGATCCCCATAATCATAACATAAAACTTGAAACTTTGTGGCATGCACACATAATCATGGAAAATCATTTCTTGTTAGTCATGACTCATTGCCAAGACTATCTTAGTGGACAAAGTCTCTTTCTGAACCGAGTCACCCTCGTTCCAGTCCTGTTTCACTGAACCGGTATAACCTACTGTTCCAGCCATGTCTATCTCATGAGATATAAAATCTTTACCCAATGCATTGGAGGGAGATATAGGTCCCACCCATCTTATAATGAATACTTTCTTATGTGTGCCACATTATCATAAACCATACATCATAGCGTAACCCATGTAATAAAAATGGAATTCTTAAACAACATGACATCATAAAACAATTCATATAAGATAAAGGAATTCATAAAAATATTTCCATCACAACATAATCAAATCCATGTAATAATAGGGATAAAAACAGAACCCTTTTATTATCTTAGATGGAAAATAATTTTGATAAAATACTTGAACTCCATTCTTGAGGAAAATATCCTTTCTACTTCAAAAACAATTTTCTTTTCTTAACATGTCATACAATTATAAACTAAAAGAATTTGATTAAAAATAAACATGAAAACTTATAAAGGAAGATTCTTGGAAATAATGTTTTAAAAATCCATTCTTGCCGTATAAGTTAAAAAAAACATTCTTCGTACTTTTGTCGGAAAAGTCAAAAAGTACCTCGTACGAAAAACGACAAAAGATTCCTTTCATACATATTACTAAAAACTCACCGAAGGGTAAAAATGGATTTAAAAAATTGTAGGTGGATGGAAATAATATTACATATTGATGAAACATGGATGTGGATGATAAAATACACCCCAGTAAATACTTACGAATAAACAATCTCGGATAAAAATGAGATTGTGATATTTCCCTTACCTTAGGTCCGATTTGCTTTGTACGTGTCCGAATCTCCTGTATAATGGTTTAAATAATGTTATTGACTTATTCCAGAATCATACATATTTATATGATATCATATATGGTCATATTCTTAGCTTCTTATTAGTAATATTTCATTGTTACTTGTTACTCGGGTCTTTATTGCCTTTTGTTCTTATGCGTGTTTTGTCGAATAAATTCTTATTATTCTTTTAAGGTTATAGATACATTATATCCAGAATGGTATTAGTGTAACATATATCATATTTATTTATTCAATTCATTTATATAATTACTATGTAATGATGATCATGTAGAATGAGTCGCATCACATCGTGGAGACGGTATTCCGTACGTACGCACGAGTGATGATGTCGTTCCTATGATCGTGGAATTGTATTGGATTATATATATATATTATTTCAGTATCAATATTACTTAATAATAATCATAAATAGTTACTCATTACACCATTATACCCATCCTTGTAAAGTGATGGTGGAAAATAGATTACACCAGGGCGTGGAGACGGTATTCCGTACGTACGCACGCGCGGTGATTTCATTTTTCCGTAGGATAGATAGAAGGTGAATTAGGGTTGTTTCATATTTATAATAACATATCAGTATGTAAGTAATACTGATGTTATTACTTTATCATGAAACAACTAAAGAAGAAGAAGTTGAAGAAGAAAGAAATTGAAAAGATCGGCAATGGATATTACCTCTTCTTTGGAACGCTTCTTTGAATCCTCCACTTAGGGAACTAAGATTGGTCTTTGAAGAAGACCAGGACCTCTAGGATTATTCTAGGGAAGTGTAGAGGAGAAAATGGCAGGGTTTGGCCGAGCTTGAGTGCTCAAATTGGTGTGAGGAGGAGGGGGAGGAGGTGCCCTTTTATAAGGGAGGAGAGGGGCACCTTAGGAATATCTCAAAATATTATTTTATATTAAAGTAAAAATCGGTTTATAATGGTTCCAAAGGGTCTTATGTCGAAGCTAAAGTGGGGATGGGTCTAAATCCTATCAACCAATAGGATTTAGACAAGTTTAGGATATTATTTTAACCTTATCAATTAGATTTAACTCTAAGTTAAATAATTTAACTTTTACCGTGTCTTTTTGTTTTCTTTCACTATATGGTAAATACACTTACTATAACATGCCAAACGAACCCCAAATTGTTTATTATTAATATATATATCCTTATCTAAGTCATTTGGCCGAACCTTAGATTTTTAGGAATAAAATAACAATTAATAATATAATATTTTATTTAAAAACTATTTTGTGTCAATTTTGACACTATTTGATATATGATTTTTGTGAAAGTTATAACAGAATTATATGTTCAAAACAAGTTGATTAAATCAACACTAATATATCATAGTAACCTAGAAAATTAGTGTAATTCATAAAAAGTCTCAAATTACATTTATTGTGGTGTTTATAACATCAATTATGTCAATATTTCATAAATAAGATAACTACTGCATCATCGTTGTGTCATAATTAAATTAAATTATTTAATGTCTAAAAATTATAAATAAAATACCATTATGTAGGAAAGCTTTTTATCTTTATAATGAATATTTATTGTCGAATTTATCTTATGTATAACCCCATATTAAAAATGATTTACTTATTAAACTTTGATTTTAACTATTTTAACCCCTCTTTAAATAAATTAATAATAAATGTCCTAATCTAACCCAAGTGGGCCTAAATGGTCATATTTTATTCATAAGGTTGTTTTTGGTCGAATTACACTTATCCAATAGAATTAGGACATGTGTTAGGGTAATAGTAATATCATATTTACCCTTAGTTACCCTATTTACTATTAACCGCGGTAAAAAAAAGGAAAAAGTTACTATTCACCAAAAAATTATTTTTATCTCATTGAACCACATTTTACTTACTGATATCAACCGTGTCTGTCGGATTTTCAAAATTCCTTTCACAGAAGCGGTAAAATTAAGTTTTATGCAAAATTCAGTTTTTAACCTACCACTTAGTGATTTCACTATTCATCAAAAATTGAAAGTTTTCAAAAAAATACCAAAATTTCACCCTAGGCTAATTTCGGTATTCCGAATCCAAAAATGAAGTCCATTTTGAAAAATAAAATTTATAAAATTTCAAAAAGTGGTTATTACTATTCATAACGGCTAGTTTTAACAATATTTTAATAGCATACCGTTGTTTAGTGAAACTCGGTATTGCGTACGACGCAAGCTATCGAGGAAGGTCGCGATTGCGTGTAAAGTAATCCAAGCTAGTATGTAGTGAAAGATTCCTTTGATGATATATATAAACAAAATATTACTCATAAAAATATCGGGTGTTACATTCTACCCCCCTTAAAAAGAATTTCTCCCTCGAAATTCGTCACTTTGTAACAAACAGATGAGGATACTTCTCCCTCATCATATCCTCAAGCTCCCATGTAGCTTCTTCTAATTGGTGGTTCCTCCATAAAACTTTCACCAATCGAGTGGTCTTGTTTCGTAGGACTTTTTCGCTACGATCCAAAATCTCTATCGGCTGTTCTTCATAAGAAAGATCTTGCTCCAGCGGTACAACTTCTGAGCTGAGTACATGTGAAGGATCAGGTATGTACTTTCTCAGGAGAGATACATGGAACACATCGTGAACTTGAGAGAGATTCGGTGGAAGCGCCAATCGGTAATCTACCTTTCCAACACGATTTAGTATTTCGAAAGGACCGATATACCTAGGGCTCAACTTCCCCTTCTTTCCAAATATCATAACCCTCTTCCAGGGAGATATTCGTAAGAACACTTTATCACCCACTTCAAACTCTAGGTCTTTTCTTCGGTTGTCGGCATAACTTTTCTGTCGACTCTGAGCTGCTCTTATGTGTTGTTGAATAGATCTGACCTTTTCTGCCATTTCATCAACGAGATCAGGTCCTAATAGCTTTCTTTCCCCAACTTCATCCCAGCAAGTTGGAGTCCTGCATTTCTTTCCATAGAGAGCTCCATAAGGAGCCATCTGAATACTGGAGTGAAAGCTATTATTATAAGAAAATTCCACCAAAGATAGGTGTTGATCCCAACCTCCTTTGGAATCCATAGAGCAAGCTCTCAACATATCTTCTAGGGTTTGAATTGTTCTTTCAGACTGACCGTCTATCTGGGGATGATAAGCAGTGCTAAAACTCAACTCTGTATCCAGAGTATGCTGAAGACTTTGCCAGAACTTCGAGGTAAATCTCGAATCCTGATCAGATATAATAGAAAGTGTTACTCCATGCAATCTTACCACTTCCTTTACATATATCCTGGAAAGATGATCTAGAGAGAAATCCTCTCTAATAGCAATGAAGTGTGCAGACTTTGTAAGATGATCAACTATGACCCAAATAGCATTATTGCCTTTGGATGTTTTAGGAAGTCCTGTGACAAAGTCCATAGTGATGTTTTCCCATTTCCATTCGGGTATGGGCAATGGTTGTAACATTCCCTTATACTTTTGTCTCTCAACTTTAACTTGTTGACAAACCAAGCATCGAGAGACATATTCAGCAACATCTCTTTTCATGCCATCCCACCAGAAGTACTCTTTCAGGTCCCTATACATCTTCGTGCTTCCAGGATGAATAGAGAATGATGAACTATATGCCTCATCCAGCAGCTCCTTCTTTAATTCGGGGATGGGAGGAACACAAACCCAATTCCTGAACTTTATTATCCCATCACAATCAAGGTTGAATTCAGGAACATTTCTCACCTTCTTTTGTAACTCTACATCTTCTTTCTGTGCCTCTTTAATCCTGATATGTATAGATGGTTGAACATTCATTTGAGAAAGATAAGGTTTTTCCCCTTCCATTATAATTCCAAGATCCATCCTTTGTAAATCCATAAATATTGGATCTTTTGTGATCCTCATCATGGATAAACTAGCATGGTCTTGTCGACTTAATGCATCTTCCACCTTGTTTGCTTTCCCAGGGTGGTAATGGATTGAGCAGTCATAATCCTTAATCAGCTCCAAACATCTTCTTTGACACATATTCAGCTCCTTTTGTGTGAAAATATACTTTAAAATTTTATGATCAGTATAAATATCACACCTTTCACCATAAAGGTAATGCCTCCAAATCTTTAATGCAATGATTACCGCAGCCAACTCCAAATCATGTGTTGGGTAATTTTGCTCATGGATTTTCAATTGTCGTGAGGCATAAGCTATCACCATATCATTTTGCATAAGAACACACCCGAATACCTTCTTGGATGCATCACTGTATATCACAAACCTTTCTCCACTACAAGGTAGTGTGAGCACAGGTGCACTGGATAACCTTCTTTTCAACTCCTTGAAATTCTCTTCACATTCTTCCGTCCAGAAAAACTTAACTCCTTTCCGAGTCAACTTGGTGAGTGGATTAGATAATCGTGAAAAATCCTTTACAAAACGTCGATAATATCCAGCCAAACCAAGAAAACTTCGGATCTCAGTTATTGTTGTTGGTCTTGACCATCTTTTGATAACCTCTGTTTTTTCTGGATCCATAGATATCCCCTCTTTTGAGATTATGTGACCCAAAAATGCAACTTTTTGAAGCCAAAATTCACACTTGGTAAATTTGGCATAAAGCTTCTCCTTTCTCAGGGTCTTCAATATAATTCTCAAGTGATCTTCATGCTCTTCCTTGCTCTTTGAATAGACAAGAATATCGTCTATAAAGACTACCACAAATTGATCAAGATAGTCTCTAAAGACTCTATTCATTAGATCCATGAAGATAGCAGGGGCATTAGTAAGACCAAATGGCATCACTATAAATTCATAGTGTCCATACCTTGTACGGAAAGCCGTCTTTGGTATATCCTCCCTTTTGACCCTTAATTGATGATACCCTGAACGAAGATCAATCTTGGAAAAGTATTGAGCTCCGCGTAGTTGGTCAAATAAGTCATCAATGCGTGGGAGAGGATATTTGTTCTTGATAGTGATCTTGTTAAGTTCTCGATAATCAATGTAGAGTCTCATTGATCCATCTTTCTTCTTTAAAAATAGAACAGGTGCTCCCCAAGGTGATGCACTAGGGCGTATGAATCCCTTATCAAGATTCTCTTGGAGTTTCTTCTTCAATTCCTGCAACTCAATTGGGTCCATTCTATAACGTGTCTTTGAAATAGGCAAAGCACCCGGTACGAGTTCTATTGAAAACTCAACTTCACGATTTGGTGGAAGACCTGGTAATTCCTCCGGAAAGACATCATCAAACTCCCGTACGATGGGCATATTCTTAATCGTAAGTTTCTCACCAACCATTTGAGATAAATAACCTTCATTTAGTGGTATCAAGACCCATAAGATGGAAGGAATTTCCACTGGAAGGATATGTTCATCCTTGCATCGATAGACGATCGTAGATTGATCTGGAATATGAAATGTGACTTCCCTTCTTTGGCAATTGATATGAGCTCCATGTAGAGAAAGCCAATCCATGACAAGAATCACATCAAATTCTACTAAAGGAAGGATCACAAGATTTTCAGGAAGCACTTTCCCACAAACTTCGATCAGAGAAGAATTATAAACTTTTGATGCGACTGTTGTGCCATTAGGTGTTGTCACAGCTAACTCAACATCTAATTGTTGAGGTAATACGGTGATACCCTTAGAAAATTTTTCAGAAATAAAAGAGTGGGTAGATCCAGAATCAAATAAAACATTTGCTACTTTAGAGTGGATGGTAAGTGTACCTTTCACCACTTCGTTATCGTATTCCACATCGCTGATAGAAATTTCATGTGACATTCCTTTGTCTTTAGCCTTAAGATTTTTTTGACGTCGACCATCATCATCAACCCTTGGATTTGGGCATTGATTGGCATAATGCCCCATCTCCTTGCACTTGAAACATTGAAGTGTAATAGGTTCATTCTGTGTATCCCTTCCTTTATTTGCATCATTAGACATCTTCTTCCCATTATCGCGGCATTAAAATGTCCGATGACCTTCCTTTCCACATTTGAAACATTTACTTGTCCCTTTAAGACAACTCCCTCCATGTTTCTTTCCACACTTTGAGCATAAGGGAAAGCTCATCTTCTTTTCAGTGTGCTCTTTAGATTTTCCTTTGAATTCCATCTTCCTCTTCTTATCAAACCCATGTGACTGATGGGTTACTCCAATCTCCATCTCGACTTTGAGAGCACATCAAACGATTTTCTCGTAGCTATTGAAGTCCCTTATGGCTAACGCCCTTCGAAAAATACTGTATTTTAATTCAAAACTGTGTTTTAATCCAATTTATTTATATGGTCTGATTATCTTTTTAATTTGTTTTAAAGTGTAATTAGAATATATTTTTACCATTTAATCCAATTTTGGTCATTGGAATTAATTTCACATTGAAATTGGACATAAACAACTGTCAATCTTTTGATAGTTATTATTTCTTAAAAAACGCTATTTGTTTTAACAACAGGAATTAATTTTAAATTAATTAATAGAACTTTTATGTTTTTAATTTGAAAAAATAGACATCATTTTTGAATTCGTAATATCAAATAAATATTAGGCTGAATTTTGGGTTTTTTCTGAAAAACGTCAATTTTTTGATGAATAGTGAAACCACTTAGTAGTAGTTAAAAAAGTTACTTTTACATTAAAATGAAAATTTACTGCTTTTGTGAGTTGAATTTCAAAAATCCAAGAGACACGATTAATATCATTAATGAAAATTTGGTCCAATAAGATTTAAATAATTTTTGGTGAATAGTAACTTTTGACTTTTATTTACTACGGTTAAAGATAAATAGGGTAATTAAAGGTAAAAAATATATTATAATAATAAAAAATTACCCTATAACTTATCTTAACCTTATTAGATGAGTCATGGCCAACCATGGGAATCCTTGGGTCGATTTTGGGACCCCATGGAGCCACTTGAGAGTGATAATGACTCTTTAGATTAATTAATTTAATGTAAGGACAAAAATGACACAAACAAATATCTTTTAGTAATTTAATTTTTACATGGGGTTATATAAGTTATATTTTCAACTATAAATATTCATCTGAAATATAAAAATATTTCCTACATCATGGCGTTTTTTTATTTCTAGACATCAAATAATTCAAATTATTTATGACTCAATAATGATGTAGTGTTTACCTCATTAATAAATGATTTAAATAAATAAGATTATAATGATTAAAATATTATCCAAAACATGTCTAATTCTTATTGGATGATTTTATTTCGAATATTTTTAATCTTATCTTTGACGTTAATGTGTTTTGGACCTTTTGAAACCGAAGATAAGTTTATAATAAAATAATAGTTTCACACTTTCCTAAAGAGCCCCTCCTATCCCTCATAAATGAAGACCACTACTAACCAATTATTCACACCTCTCAAGCATTTTGGATCGTCAAAAATATGACCAATTAATCTCCCTACATCCCTATACTCCATATAGAAGCCTTACCTTAGGTATAATGCACTTCAAGAAGTCATTTTGGTTCAAACCAAAGGGAGTTACCCAAATTAAAGGTAACAGTTTCTCTTAAATTCATTTCTTTTATTTTACTTCTCCAACCCCATGAACTCTTTTTATTCCTTTCTTTTGTAACAACACCAGTATCTTCAATATACTAGGTTGTTTTTATATTTATTTTTTCAGCTACACTTACACACACCTCCATCTAATGGGTGAAGAGCTTAATGTTTCTGTGGATGGAAAACTAACGCCTCACGAAACGATGATTGTTCGATTATCTCCTACCGCCTCTTATGGTGGCCATTATGATGGCACTGTATTTATATATTATGTTTATTATGTTTATTTTTTCTCTATGCCTCTGTAATTTTCATTTAAAAACACACCAATATGCTTTCCAATATGTGTGACCACGATAATTTCATTTGAGGAAGTGCAGACTACCGCCCCCTCAAGGTGATATGATTCGTTTATGTCATTCATGGAACATATAAAGGATAGAGTTAATTAAATTATGTAAAACATATATCATATGATATTATACGGGAATTATAATATACCTATGTATCATTATGTTTATATTCCATTAAAATAAAAAATAGAAATGAAAGTAGCGTTCAAGCGTACATACGGCTTACCATCTCCTTGAAAGGTGCTTTTCATTTATTATCTCCAAATGTTATGTACTATTATAAATACATATATATACTGGATATATATTATATATATGATATCTAAATCATTTATATCATTTTGGAGATAATGGACTTTTGACCATATGGACAAATTGTAATTATAGCATGTTCATTTTTTTACTCAAGTTCCAAACATTAATAAAATATCCAATATGAACTCAAATAATTAAATAATTATTATAGAAAGGTAAAAAGTGATATAAAAGGAATAATAAATTTTAAAAGTGTTATTAATCAACTAGAAATTAACATAAGTTTATTATTCAGGAAGAAAAAGGAACACACAAGACAATTCAGACTTGAGGTAATGAGTTTATTATCTCACTTTTAATTCCGTGAGATTTCTGTTGTTCACCACTTATTTATTGCATGAGGTGTGTGTACTACCCATTATTTTATTCATTGTGTAATATAATTTAATTTACTGATATTTACATCATCATTGTATTATCCATCTTTCATGGGATGTATGTTTCGTAAGTTAGCAAATTGGTAAGGGAATTACGAATTTGAATTTCCACTCATTCGACATTACACATCCTTCGTTGATTATTTTACTCCAAGATTATGTATGGAATCAATTTTAATTTTCTTATGTCATAATTTCCACTCCCCTTTCTGTGGATATACTATTGATACACATAATCACTCCATTGATAGATTCTGAAGTCATCGATATGAACTTAATAAGAGTAATTTTAACTCAATCTCCATTTATTGAGTTAAACATCCAATTCATTGGTGTTGTTTTTACAAGAATATGTCTGAATGTCCTATGATTGATTTACACTGAAAATACAATCATATTAAGTTTATTTATATTTGTCACACATAATTATGTCGTTGATTTATCCTTAACCTAAGGAGATAGTCTTTATAAAATATTTCATCTCAATTTACATTCCATTGAGACTTATTTGTTGTTATACACCAATTCACTTTTATATGGTGTATATAATGTACTTTGAAATGTTATATAATGAATCCCTTTATTCCCATGATATTATAATTTTTTTATTACCTCAATTATTTGTATTCAAGTGTCTCTCTTTTGGTTAGGAACTCTAACTAAAATATCATTTTAAAATGTTTTAATGATTTATTATTCTAAATATTTCTCATTAATTTCCATGTTTTAAAAATGGTTTTAAGGGTTTATTTATATGAAAATTATAGTTTTAAAATTAAAAATTTCTTATAAAAGATTCAAAGTGTTATGGGGCCCTTTGATTTAAAAATCTATTTTAAACGGAATCTTGAAAAATAGTGTGACTTTTAAATGTTTTCAAGAAAAAGGGGGATATTTCCCTCAAATAGTTTTGGTGATTATTTTCATCTAGGGTTATATCCTTCATTATTCTTGATTGAGGTTAATCTGTTACAATAAAACCTTCCATATTTTATTGAATGAGTTATGTTTGATTGTGGATGTGCTATTTTTATACCAATCATGGTTTGTGGATAAAGTATTGACATTTCATATACTAGTTTTAATACAAATGTTTATGTTATGTTTAAAACTTTTCTTATGATGAATGCATTGGACTTAGCAAGTGATGGGTGGATCCCACTATAGCTCCTCGATGCATCGGTATGTCTCATGAGACAAACTAGTGTCTTGGCACAAGGCCTTAACAAAATCTTATTTGTAGTATTGGCACAAGGCCTTGACTATGTGGTTATGATAATCTGGAATTATGCATTCCATCATTATGAAAGTGGTTATTGATATTTCATGTGATTATTCGTCTAGTAGAATATCCATGTGAATAAGTAAATGGAATTATTTCATTTTTTTCATATTATTCTGATTTTCAAGTTTAAATGGATTTTGTTTTAGTTACGCATTGCCTTAAATATTTATGATTATTTATGAAAGTTTCATCTATATTGTTATCTTTACTGAGCATTTGAACTCCTCCCTTTCTATGTTTTCTTTTTCCTAGGATGTGAAGAAGTTAGTTATGAGTGACTTGCAGGCATAATCTAGGAATCTTGGATGTTTCCAATGGAATAATTTGGTGTTGTTTCTCTTTTCAAGTTTTAATTTTGACCTTATGAATGTATCTAGTATTTCCAAGGCTACTAAACTGATCGGTCTTTAGGGACATGATTTCCTTGTATCATCCCAATGTTATGTAATAATTCACTAACTCTAGGTAACTGGGGTCGGGGCGTTACAGAGTTCCATGGAAATCACAAGCAGTCATACCTCTCAGCCTTGACAGTTATGTCTTCCCTCCTTGAGAAGTTGAAGTGTAAGAAATATTCATATCCTGAGGGATTGGTTCTCTGTGTGAGTATATCAGGAGCTAAACTGCCTCCAGATTTGTGTGTGGATAAAGATGACATCCTGTGTATAAATGGACGTGTCTAGGCTCCTAAAAATATAAAAGAGTAGTTAATGTGTTTGTCTCATGCTTCTTAATGGGTGATTTATCCATGCATCACCAAAATCATTTGGGATATGCGACACTAGTATTTGTGGCCTAGGATGAAATATCAAATAGTTGATTTTATCACTAGGTGTTCCTCCATTATGTAGGTGAAGGTGGATCACTAGAGTCCTGCATTATTGTTACAACCACTTCTTGTCCGATAATGGAAGTGGGAATATATTTATATGGATTTTTTTAGTTAGTATACCAAGGTCACACATGGGTAGTGACGCTATATATATAGTCATTGACCGACTAACGAAATTATCCCTCTTCATTACTATTTAGTAGAGATTATTAGTTGAGGATATGGGATGAATATATGTCTATGAAATCATAAAACTACATGGGTACCTCATAGTATCATTTCATCTAGGGATGCTCATTTAACATCACTGTTCTGGGAGGGCTTACAGAAAGCTATGGGTCCAAAGGTGCTTTTAAATAAAAAATTTCACCCTCAGACTAATGGGTTTTCAAAAATAGATGCTATAGGTTCTAGAAGACATGCTTCTAGAATGTGTCCTTGATTTTATTGGTTCTTTGGAGAATCATATCCCTCTTATAGAATTATCCTATAATAACACCTTTTATGTGACAGTTCAGATTGTTCCTTTTGAGGCCCTATATGGTAGGTAGTTCTGTTCACCCTTATATCAACTAGAGGAAGTTGTGGTAGCTCTATTAGGCCCTCATCATGTAAAATAGTCTTTAGAAAAGTTTAATTTGACTAGAATGTATTTATATACTTCTGAATCTAGATAGAAATATTAGGTTGATCTCCATTTATGACCTATAGAGTTTGAATTTGGGGATCATCATTTCATTTAGGTATCACCACAGCTAGGTCATAGAGAGTAATGGAGGAAAGGATAGTCATTTCCTCATTTCTTAGGGAATTTTGAGATTCTAGAGAGAGTCGGGCTGATAGCCTATTAGTTACTACTACCTTAGAGGTACAATGCCATGCATGATGTTATTCATGTTTCAAAGCTTCCACAATATCTTGTTGATCCATCTCATACCTTTGATCCTGATGAAGTTGATTTGGATGCTGATTCTACCATTTAGGATTTTTCTGTATGCATCATTGAATAGAGAATGAAGGCTCATTGTGGTTGGTCTATCCCGCTAGTATGAGTGTTATGGCAGCATAGCCACATGAAAGATGAGACTTTGGGGTAGGAGGCGGACATACGTGTTGAGTGGAATGATTTTTGCTCAGAAAATGGATCACTACCCTAGGATGGTGAACTCCGGGATGAGTTCATTTAAGGGGGGAAGACTACAAGAACCCATTTTTTCACTTAGGTATGTATGCTTTAAATTTCAATCTAATTCTATATTTTGGACCTAATATGGATGCCTAATGAGATAGAAAAGGTATCAGGGTTTTATAGGGATCATTCAGAGATATAAACTAATTTTTTTTGATAAAATGGTTTTTTCACAATATTAGAGTAATTCATGTAGGGTGGATGCATGGTTATTATAAACTATGTGGATGGTTTTCACTTTTGGGAAGAGCCCTATCGCATGGTTTCTCAAACTGTGTGACCTAATCGTGCGAGCGCCCCATCTTCTACCGGTACCCGTGCAAGGTTTGAGCACAGTTTGGAAAAACACGTGGCCAATCTATGTAAATTATAAATTTTGGGTAATTTTATATTTTTTTCCATTAATTATCTAATTAACTTAACCCTTCTTCCCGAAACCAAATTCTAGGGGGATAAACCTCCATTTCTCCCATTTTGGATCTTTTTAAAGGAATAACCTAGGGATCAATAGATATCCTTCACACGAGATTTGTTCAAGCTTTTGTTCATCACATTGGATGAATAATGGTAAGTACTTGAGTATTTTCGATCCATTATTAATATCTCTTTCTCTCAACCTAATCATTGAGGTGTAAGTGTTTTTACTCTTTTCTCATATCTACTCCATTCCATATTGAATTAGTGTATAATAATGGATGAGGATATTCTTATAAGCCTATGTTGGGTGGTCTAAAACTCATACTTCATGTTCATTGATTTTGGAATTGTCGTTTGGGCCCCACCAATTTTGTTGGGCACTATTTATTGAATTTATATTTCATTCTTATAATCCTTAGAACCATATGATTATACTATTTTTAAATATGAGATTATTTTTTGGCAGTAATTTACAAAACACCTAACACCCCATGTAGGATGTTATGTTATAATTGAGTTATTGGTGTTTTGAAATGTTTGAGTTTTCATTTAGGTGTGCCTTGGATTGAACCTTATTGTGGTAATACTCCTTATATTAACTTCCATTTAAATCATAAAATTGTTAATATATTGTTCCTTTTATGTCCACTAGTACCACATATGTTATGTGTCGAAATGTAAGTAATTCATTCAAATGATATTATGGAGACCATACTTAAGTATATGTCTTGGAATTATTTAATGTAAATGAATGTTTGGTTCCACTTTAGTAGAACACCTTTCCATGTTCATGGAAAGTAGTAGATTGAACCTTATTAATTGAACTTGACTTACATGGTTTAAATTAAAAGGTTTCATGCTTCTTGGCCTGGTCAAACTAATTAAAAGCAAGGCTTGAACCAAGTAGACTTGTTAATGGCATAGTTATCATATAACCAAATTAATTTTAATTAATTAAATGTAAGGTTTCCCTTTATGAACATGGTCCTTGAAATTTTTATATGGGGGATTGAATTGTGTTAGCTCTTGGATTCCAGAAGGAATGCCTTGGGTACTTGAGGATGTTATTCTTAATCAAGGATGTTGGTTGCCTTAGGTGAGATCTACCTAGAAACCAGATCCTTGTATACCTTTGGATGCCTTGTATGACATTGTATGATCCCTTCATTATCATTATAGGATGCCTTGTATACACTCCTTGGATCCATCATTGGTATGTATTTTCTATGGTTACAGCCCATCAGGCCCCAACATGGCCTAGCCTAATTTTACCTTGGAATAACTCCATGGACTCGGTAGGTGTCTTATTGTGGAATATCTTGGATTATGATCATTAAATTAAACATTCAACCCTTTACCAATATACATTTAATACTAATATGGTGACCCTTGAAGTCAACATTGCCATGGTTATAACCATGGAAATTTCATTATAAACTGGAACTAAATTAATTGATGGACTGGTTACCCATTAAGACCCTATCTAAGGGATGAAGCAGGTAATTGGGTATGTAGTTAAATTGCACTTTTTTTACATTATATATGAGTACTACACACTATTATATTTTTATTACATGGGCTGGATGAAATAGACACTATTGGTGGTGCCCCACTAAGTTTTATCTCACACCCTCTCCAGACACCTTTTGGAACTCAGGGAAGATTACATGTATATAGGTGTTGATAAAGGGAAGAATAATTCTTCAGAAACTTGATTTATTACTATGATAGGGTGGAGGTAGTAACAGATGACAAAGTTGTAGATCTGGATTCTTGGGATAGTTTATATATTTCCTTTTCTACATGGGGGTTTACATGTATTCATACTACTTTGTATGACTGTTTTCCATCTTTCTAGTGACATGAAATATATCATCAATAACTATTTTATGTCATTCTAGTAATTCTAATTATTTATATCCTTTTATCTTTCCCTCTTGCATTCAATTTACTTATATTTCTTTCACTATTTACCTCTATATATAATTCTCCAATGTGCCAAAGTCTGGTAATGAGGGAATAGTCTCCCCAGATACAGATCCTAGGCCCTCACTACTAGTCAGTAGCCTATGGTGTTTGGGGAGATGCGCTTGAACCCTTATAGACCCCTAGGCTCGAGGAAACTATTAAGTGGAATTTGAGTTTCAGACATCACAATTTATGAGCTTTCAAAGAATTTTCAATGAAAAATGTTTTCAAAATGTTTTCTTGATTTCTTTATGGGTTTTCAAAATGTTTTCAACAAAATAGGTTTTCAGAATATTTTCAAGCTTCCTTTAGGAGTTTTCAATGATATTTAAAAAGAAGGTTTTTAAAATGATTTATTTTTTAAAATGAGTTTTTCAAAGAGGAAAAGTTATTATCTTCAAGAAATTTTTTAAATGTAATTGTAAATCATTCTTTATAGAAAAAGTTTTTTTAAAAGTTTGTTATTAATTTTTTTAAAAAATGGGTATTTTTATTAAGTCTTTATTCATGTGATCTTTCAAAATCCTTCCCCATAGATGTTGAAATCCTTTGATATAGTTTAATATTAACAAGGTATATAACATAAGAACACCATTATTATTCTTTATTTAAATGTTTTATGAATTTTTTTATGAAACGTGTATCTATTCCATGGGTTATATGATGATAAAACACTTTGGAAACCCTCTTATTTTCATGAGTGATGCTTTGATGAAATTATTATGAGACCTATCTCTTTCCCATAGGTAACAATATGATGATTTTTTTAGAATACACATTTTATTTCATGGTTTATGATATGATGTTTTTAAATCCATATCTTTTTATGGGTCATGATATGATGAAAGTATTCTTATCTTGTGACACATGTATATATGATTTTATTATTTCACAAGTGGTAACTATATCTCCCTCTAATGTATTGGGTAATAATGGATTACTCAAGATTTTATATGTTATGCATGGACCTCATTTCACATCCATAAGTTTATGTTTGAACCTGATTACATGTTCATAATGTTATGATTGAACCTTATTACAAGTTTATGAAGTTATGTTTGAACCTAATTTCATGTTCAGAAAGTCATGATTGAACCTAGTTACATGTTCACAATGTTATGAATGGACCCGGTTGCATGTCCATTGTGAACCCGATTCCATGTTCAAAATCTTATGCCTTAACCTTATTTTCTGTTCACAACATTAGGCATAGACATGGATTCATAACCATAAGTTTATAAGAGGGCTTGATTTTATGACCTTAACTTAAATAGAGAATATATTTTTACTTATACATGTTCACAATGTTATAATCTAATGTGTATTCCCAAATTCCATTACATATTCCTATGTTATGATATTTTGGATTATGATATTTATTTCCTTATGATTCATGCCTTATGAACTTCAAATCTTTATTCCATGATTCATGTTTATGATATTTTACATGAAGGGTATGATCATTTAATTTTTTGATGACACTTTCATACCCTTTTTCTCATTTAATACATGCATACCTCCCCTATTTATCCTTATTGAGCATCTGAGATCATCCCTTTTTTATGTTTTTGTTCTCTAGGTTATAAAGAAAGGTTTTAAGTATGATTAATAAAGGGTAAGACCTTTAGGGATATATTGAAGATTATTCACCAGGTAAAAAGATTATATTTCTAGGTTTCTAAAGACACTAAACTATTATGGCCCTCAGGCACATATTTTTGTAATGTGATGAATATTCAACCAAAATGATGGAATATCCACATATGTTAGGCTTGGGTTACTTTAGTTATGATCAATGGAAATGACTTTTTAAATATTGGAAACTAGGTTAAGAAAACCTTATTGAGATCACCAAAGAAAGTTAAAAGGATATGTCTAGGGATGTCTCTAAGGTTAAGCTTAATGCTTCATAGGATGGTCTCATGAGTTAGACCTAGTATAAGTAATTTTTTATGATTATTTTATTTTCCATTATGATAAGTGTTTCTCACACTACTATTTCTGGTTTTTTTCTAAGGGATAGAAATAGTAGGTAATTGGTTAACATTGAATGTTTTATATATGGAAAGTATGGGAATAATGTGGGTCTATTTCTATGAGTAAATATCATGAAGTGAATCAAGAAGTG
The DNA here is from genome assembly GCA_963277665.1 of Viscum album. NCBI lineage: Eukaryota > Viridiplantae > Streptophyta > Magnoliopsida > Santalales > Viscaceae > Viscum > Viscum album. The sequence goes on from OY728146.1 coordinate 1,793,926,147, forward strand.
GGTACAAGTATTGGTTATACTGCTGATGATAAAAAAAGACTGTAAATGGATTGTGAAAGTTATGGATTGTTCTTCTACTATGGTTTGCATTAAACATAAGAATTATGATTAGATTGATATTGAGGAACCCTAAGTCATGATTAATATTTCATATTATAGGAAATAGGTATTAGGTAATAAGTTGATGAAGTATGAGTTATGGTTTAAGAATGAATTCCGATGATGGAAGTGTAAATGTTTTTCAATTAAATGATTATGTTATATGAACAGTGAAGTATATAAGGATTGTTTGTAGCTATTTTTCTTTAAGTATTTTTAAGAATTTGTTAAATGAATATGATGACCTTGAAAATTGATTTAATGGAAGGGTGATATTAAGGGTAGGTTACCCTTAAAATGTTCTCTAGGATGGGAAAATGATATCTTATATAGTTAAAGAGATAATTATTTGTGTAAAGTAAATTAGGTGTTATTTATGAACTCAGAACAAATAAAAGATTTTTTGAAAAAGGGTTATATGTTATAATGGATGATGTTTACAAATTCTTGGATTTAAGGAATATATCCATTAGTCTTTGGAATATACAATCCTACATGATTTCCAAAATGATTTATGGTAATTTAGGTTATTACCATGTTTCAAGAGAATACCTGAGGAATGTATTTACAAGTTTGGTAAGTGAAAAACAATATCTACTTGAAGATATATGGTAGATAAATTTTCAGTTGTTTTTGATAAATATAGTGACCTTATTTCTAAAGATTTTTTCTTCTATATTTCATACACTACTACAATATTGGTCTTTGAAGCCCCCTGACATGGGTGACCTCCTTTGGCGGTCGCTGAGCTTTGCTAATAAAAAGGGGGCTTTGTCTCACCCCCACCCCCACCCCCACCCCTCGCGAGCCCTCCTCCCTCGCCCTCGACCTCGCCGCACGCCCTCCCTCGTCGCTGCCCTCCGCCCTCCCCCACACGCCCTCCCCCGGCACCGTACACCCTCGCCGCCCTCCACCGCTCGCCGCCCTCACGGCCCTCCACCCTCTACCCTCATCAGCCCTCGCCCTCCACCCTCTTCCCTCCAGCTCCACCCACCCTCTGGTCACCCTTTTCCCTCCGTCCATCCTCCACCCTGCCCTCTGTCCCCTCTAGCGTCCCTTCGCCCTCTGGCCTCTGCCCTCTGGCCTCCACCCCCTCTGGTCTTTGACACTCTTCCCTCCTCCCTCTAGCCTCTGTCGTCCGGCCTCTGACCTCCGCCCCATCGCCCCCCACCCCGGACATCCCCCAACCCCAGACACCCCCCCCCCCCGCACCCCGAACACCCCCCCCCCCCCCCCGCACCCTGGACAACCCCCCCCCCCCCCCCCCACTCCATACATCCCCCCACCCCGGACAACCCCAACCCCAGACAACCCCCCCCCCCCCCACCTCGCTACTCGTCCCCCATCCCCTCACCGCCCTCCGATCCGGCTCCTCGCCAGCCCCCGTCCCCTCCCTCTTCATCCCTCTCCCTCACCGTACCACCACCAACCATCCCCTCCTTCACTGTCCCCTCCCTTGCCGCACCACCGCCTCCTGGTCCCCTCCCTCCCTGCATGCACGCTACTCATCCCCTCGCCACTGTCGCCCATCCACTCTGGCTCCCCACTATCCTTGGTCCCCTCCCACATCGTCTCACCCTCACTGCACCATTGCTACCTCATTGAATCCTCTCCTCTAGCTCCTTTCCATCACTTCCACCCGTCCCCTCCCTTTCCACACCACCTCTATCTCCGGCTCCCCTTCGCTGCCTCTCCTCTCCCTTGTAGCACTTCCTTCGGCTCCCCTCCCTTCCAGGTTTGTAGTGCAATCAGGTATGACATGGGCTTTCACTTATATTATTATTTTATCAATGGTCCACAAACAATTGATTAGTATTTATTTTAAATATAGTTGATTTGAAAAATGTAAATGTAATAAGTATTGTGTAAATGTTTTTTATACAGATATTATTATGGATAAGAGTTGGATTGATCTTCCAAATAGAACATCTAGAGAATATTTCAATGGAATTATACTGTTTATTGACTTCACCATAGGATTTGAAAGTGACTATATTAGTTTTCCATGTAAAAATGTGCTAACAGATATCAATTCACATGAGATATTGTGAGGGAGAACCTATTATTTAATGGATTTCTGAAAAATTATAATATTTGGACTCATCATAGAGAAGAATATGTTCGTTGTAAAAATATGGATGCAGTTAAAATGGATGTTTATGCAAGTATGAATGATCCAATGCATGAAATGATTGCTGAAATGGTATGTGGGTTGGATCCTGAAGGCATTGACATCCAGAATCTTGATACCGATGAGATAAATCTTCGCTATGGTGAAGATCGTGATTCAAGGAGGTTTTATGAAGCACTTGATGATGCAATAACAGAATTATATCCTAGATGTACTTCTTACAGTAAACTGTAATTTATCGTGGATTTTTTGGATTTGAAGACTTTGAATCATTGGTCAGACACATCATTCGACATGCTTTTAGTGTTATTGAAAAAGGTTCTTCCTGTCGACGCTAATATTCCTGAGTTGTATTACCATGCTTCTAAGTGGACAGAGAACTTAGGTTTTACATATGAGACCATAGATGCATGTGAAAACAACTTTATGTTTTTTTCAAAGGAAACTACCCATTTGGATATTTGTATGGTTTGTGGTTCTTCCAGGTGGAAAGAGAACAGGCTAAATCAGACTCATCAAAGTTAGATTTTGATACAGGGGAAACTGATTTCTGTAAAGCAAATGCATTACTTTCCCCTTAAATTGAGGTTGAAAATATTTTTTATGTCATATAATGTATCTAATTTAATGAGATGTCATGCAGAAAGAGTTCATGAAAGTGATATGTTAACCCACCTGACAGACTCTCATGCATGGAAGGATTTTGATAAGATACATCTCAACTTTTCTAAAGATGTTCATAACAGAGCTTGTCCAAAGGCATCAATAGCCAATGGTTTTTTGATGGATGAGTGTACTACTGTTTGTGCAGAATATCTTACAGATGTTGAAAAAAAATTAGATAATCCATCTCGGATTCATGATGGTCCAGTTAGAGAAGGAACCACATTTGATATGGAAAACATCGAGTGGATACAAGAACATCGATATATCTTGTTCAATACTCCATCAGTTGCACCATTAATGCAGTAAGTATCTTAATTATCACTTTTATTGTTTAAACTCTTCATGTTTTGTTTTTATAATTTGATCATTTAAACATAGTGTTATCATTTGAAGGAAACACATTAATGAGATAAAAGAAGACATGTATCGTGCGATTGAGTTGCAAATTCAACAATCCCATTATGTGTCATTTCATGATTGGTTCAAGGATTATGTACGTATAAATTGATTTTCATTATGAGTGAAGTATTATACTAATTTATTTCTTCATATATCAGTATTGAATTTTTTGAATTATGTAGGTTCATAAGCTGAGGGAGTTAGGGGACTCCACGCTAACTGAAGAATTTATCCAACTGGTTGAGGGTCCATCTATAACAACTCTTCGTTATAAAGTTATAGATGCTAATGGTTTTTGATTTCGCATTAAATATGTTCACAAAAAATGAGAAACACAAAAGAGTGGCATCCATTGTCCATTTGTCAATTTTGGTTGTTATTGTGGTCAATTGATAGACATCATTGAAGTTGTATACACACACGGGTTGAAGTACATATTGTTAAAGTGTAATTGGTTTGATCCAGTGTGTGGATGTAAATTCGATCAATATCAGTTTTCATTGGTGAATTTTAACTATATGTTATATAGAAATGAACATGTTGATAATGAACCTTTCATTTTGACATAACAAGCGAAACAAGTATTCTTCATTACTTTTCTTTCAAATCCAAGTTCGAAAGTTGTTGTCAAAATTTCTCAACGACGAGTGTTTTTATTTGAAGAAGATGAACCCGAGACTGTTCCATTTAATTCCTAACAGCTTAATCAACATACCATAGTTCAACGTGAAGAAGATATTTATTGGGTCAGAGCAGTTGTTGAAGGAGAAATGGTCGATTTTCATGCTTAATGAAAGGTCTAATTGTTTCCCGCTATTCAGTACTAAATTTCCTAGGATATCATAAATTATCTAACCATTTTATAAATACTTGTAAGTTTTAATCCTCACTTTTGGATGTTTATTCAGTTATAAATATTTAGGGTGATTTAACTCTTGGTATATTGATGTTATTGTTGGTGTATCTTCCCATTGAGGTATTCTTCATATGGTTCATGTTCTGCTTGAATTTTTATTCATTCAATCTGAAATTTGGCTATGCATTGATTGGTTTTGTACATAATTTGTATATCTATTTTGTTAACTTTCTGATTTTTTAAAATTCATTCACAACTATTTATTCAAACCCTTTTGTTAGATTAACAACTGTAAAAGTTTTATTTTTTTAAGAACAATCCAATTTATCTTTTGGACACTTTGGATAGTCCCCTTACTAATGTTTTCTATAACTGCAGGCATGTCAGGGGAAGACAGCAGATCCACATCAATCATCTAAGGCATCTACGACTCAGGGTTGAGGTATGTTTGAATTTCATTGTCTTTATTTTTTATATAATTGATAAACACACACACACACACACATATATATATTTATATAATCTGTCAAATTATATATAAAGTTGTTTTTAACAGGATAAGACTCGATTTCTTCTTCCTCTCACAAGAGAGGCCATGGTCGTGGCATTTTATCATTGAATTCCAACACGAGGTTTGATGTTTCCTTTGATGAGGTATTTCATCATGTGGGACTGAATTCCCCTACATTTATTCGTCAGCTGGGTCATATCATACATGACCCACATCGATTTCCATTGATGACGCGTGACTGGGCTTCTATCCCTCAGGACACATTAGATCATCTTTGGAGGGAGGTTCAGGTAAGAAGACAATTTTACTTTATTCCCTATGTATAAACAATACTAATATGTGTGATTTTTTTCTTTAATAGAAAAATTTGAAAGTATGACCTGATGAGTTTCGGCCCATGTGTATGAGAAAATTCCATAAGTTGTGGAAAGATTATAAAGGCAAAGTGAAGAGGGACCACTGGGTACCAAATGTCGGTGCCCCAGACATTCTGGAAAAAGTCCCGAGAGGTGTCATCTCGGCTCAGTGGCATGAATTTGTTCCATATTGGTCTACTAAGGGTGTTTCAGTTTGTATATTTATTTTGGTATATATATTTTCCAGAATGTGTGATTTGTTTGAAATTTGAATGAATTTAATGTAGGAGGTGTCATCACGTCATTTTGAGAATCGAGCATTGCAGGTACCACCTCACAGGCTTGGGACTCATCACGTGTCTCAAGTCCAACATGAGGTATTTATTATTCATTTTTTTAATTTATTAATTAATATGGTTTTGTATTTATATTCTATTCATATAAAGTTGCAGGAGCATGGTGCACCGTCTGATAAAATGTCGATGTGGATGAGGAATCGTGATCGCAATGATCCAGAGGCTGCAGCCTTGATAGTAAGTGTGTGTACTTTCCAATACTTACATAAATCTATATATTAACATATATATGTATATAAATTTAATTTTTTCACAGGATCAATTTGAATCTGAGTTAGAACATCTGCCAGAAGACCAGCGATAGCTTCCCATGCGAAGGGATGAGATTTTTCATCACAATATTGGTCGAGATGGGCATGGATATAGTTTGACATATGGAACAAGGATTCCTCATTCTATAGTGCCATGCACTGCGGTTGTCGGCCCTGTTGTTTCTCAGATGACACCGCAGTTGTTAGATTTCGAGGCACGGATTCACGCTTCTGAGTAGGTAAATGCGCAATTAATCGCTGAGGTTAGAGCACTGCGGGAATATGTGCATCCATGTGATGGTGCATGGGATCATACGATGCAGGTTTATACAATATTTATTTATTTAATTTATATTATTTTTGTTATGAAAGTATTCATAATGTTTATTTGTTGTAGGCCCCTGGCCCACTGGATGGTGGTAGTAGTGATGACCACGCATGATGCATCATATTCACGAGATTTGTTTCTGTTTTAACTGGTGGGGTTGTTATTGATGTTTAGGTTTTGTTTCTAGTGAGATTTTTTGTGATTTGTGGGTATCATGTGTGTTTTGGCCGGATGCAATGTTTTTGTGCACAAATTGGGAAGTAACCATGAAACTGATTAATGATTTGGATATTTTTTGTTCATTTAATTATTTAATGTTTTCAAATGCATGTTTTGTAATTGTTTTAAAAAACAATGTGATTCCTAATATAAACCAGGAAACTTATTTTTGATGACTGAGATCAGGTTCACTATTTGTAATCCTCAGATAGCACCCCCCCCTGTACCCCAGACTGCCCCCACCCCCAAAAAGCCCCCCCCCAATGCCAGACAGAACCCCCCACCTCGGACATCTCCCCCCACCTCGGATACCCCCTCCCTCCGCACCCCCAGAAAGCCCCCCACCTTGGATAGCCCCCCCACACCCCCAAACAGCCCCCCCCCCCCCCCCCGCACCCTCGGACCGCCCCCACCCCCGGACAGCACCCCCCACCCCAGGACAGCCTACAATGCACCCCCGGACAGCCCCCCCCCCCAATGTGCAACTATACAATCGACCAATTGGTCGTTAGGCTGTTAGGCAATTAGGTAAATTGTCCATTTGTACAATTTTTCAATTGGATGTTAGAACAAATGGCCATCAGGCCATTAGGCCATTCTTCCTATTGTACAACTATACAATAAACCAATTGGCCATTAGGCCAATTAGTCATTATGCCATTAGCCCCTTCAGAGAAAACGTGATCCGAATGACTTGAAAACACATGAAAACAATAGGAATATTATTCACGACATGTAGGAGGAGACGACACATCCATAAGACATGCGATGCGCGTGGTACGACTGAATTTGTCGTTTTCAGCAGTTCGACACGCACTAAAAGGGCTCGTTGGGTGGTCAAAACCACCCAAATGACCTCATAATGCCATTAAATCATATGAAAACAACCGTGGGGTAAATATTGAAATGTTTGGGTAGAAGTCACGTCAATCAGAGGTGTCATTTGACGGCGGGGACTGGAAACGCGTTTCCGGAGTCAGAAAAGACCAAAACGGAGTGTGACAGTCAAATTTAGAGAAAACGTGCTCTGAATGACCTGAAACCACAGAAAAAAATAGGAATATTATTCATGACATGTAGGAGGAGACAAAACATCTATCAGACATGCGGTACGCACGGTACGACCGAATGTGTCGTTTTTAGCAGTTCGGCGTTCTCTAAAAGGGTGTGTTGTGTGGTCAAAACCACCCGAATGACCTCGGAATGCCCTGAAATCATACAAAGACAACCATGGTGTGAATTTTAAAATGTTAGGGTAAACATCATGTCAATCGGAGGTGTCATTTTACCGCGGTGACCAGAAACACGTTTTTAGAGTCATAAAAGACAAAAAAACGGCGTCTGACGGTCGAATTCAGAGAAAATGTGCTCTGAATGACCTAAACCCAAATAAACAATTATAATATTATTTGTGACATGTAAAAGGAGACCACACATCCATCAGACATCTGGTGCGTGTGCGCGGTACAACCGAATGTGTTGTTTTCAGCAGTTTGACGCGCTCTAAAAGGGCACGTTGGGTGGTCAAAACCACCCGAACGACCTCGGAATGCCATGAAATCATACGAAAACAACTGTGATGTGAATTGTAAAATGTTCGGGTAGATGGGACGTCAATCAGATATGTTGGTTTACCGCGGTGACCAGAAACGCGTTTTCAGAGTCATAAAAGACCAAAATGGCGTGTGACAGTCGAATTCAGAGAAAATGTGCTCCGAATGAGTTGAAACCACTTGAAAACAATAGGAATATTATTTGTGACATGTGGAGGAGACGGAATTTCTATCAGACGTGTGGTGCGTACAGTATGTCCAAATGTGTCGTTTTCAGCAGTTCGGCACGCTCTAAAAGGGCGTGTTGGGTGGTCAAAACCACCCAAACGACCTCAAAATTCCATGAAATCATACGACAACAACTGTGGTGTGAATTTAGAAATTTTCAGGTAGACAGAACATAAATAGGAGGTGTCGGTTGACCGTAGTGACTGGAAACATGTTTTCGGAGTAATGAAAGACTAAAACGGTGTGTGACAGTCAAATTCAGAGAAAACGTGCTCCAAATGACCTGAAACCACACGAAAATAACATTAATATTATTCGTGACATGTAAGAGGAGATATAACATCCATCGAATGTGTGGTGTGTGCAGTACGATAGAATGTGTCGTTTTCAGCAGTTTGGTGCGCTATAAAAGGGCTCGTTGGGTGGTCAAAACCACCTGAACGACCTCCGAATGCCATGAAATCATACGAAAACAACAATGCTATGAATTTTAAAATGTTCAGAGAGACGAAACATCAATCATAGGTTTCATTTGAGCGTAGTGACCAGAAACTCATTTCTGGAGTCATAAAAGACCAAAACGCCGTGTGACGGTCAAATTCAGCGAAAACGTGCACTGAATGAGCTAAAACCACATGAAAACAATAGGAATATTATTCGTGACATGTAGTAGGAGATGTAAAATCCATCAGATGTGTGGGGAACGTGATACGACCGAATGTGTCTTTTTCAGCAGTTCAGTGCTCTCTAAAAGGGCACATTCGGTGGTCAAAACCACCCGAACAAGCTCGGAATGCCATGAAATCATACGAAACAAATCGTGGTGTGAATTGTGAAATGGTTGGGCAGACGACACATAAATCGGAGGTGAATTTTGACTGCGGTGACTGGAAATGCGTTTTTAGAGTCATAGAAGACCAAAATGGCATGTGATGGTCTAATTCAGAGAAAACTTGCTCTGAATGACTTGAAACCACACAAAAAACAATAGGAATATTATTTGTGACATATTAGGAGGAGGAGTCATGTCCATCAAAAGTGTGGTGCACTAAATTTATTAATATTTTCATGAATTATTATATACTCTCTTTACTTAATTTATATGAAATGTGCATAATTTGTGTGAAATATTAGTGTTTTAATATGTAGTCTAATTTTTGAGCATTTTTAGAAGTAGTCCAATTGAGTCTATTTACTGTTTTAATAATAAATATCACTATAATGATCCAAATTGTTTGGTTCATGTTTTGTAGGATTTCTAATTCAATATATAACATTTCATTAGAAGGGATCATGGGACAATTCTGCAATTTGAAGGATCACATTTACCACACAAGATGACCCAAATAATTTGTGAAGCAACTGGACTAGCCAAGATGATTGAGTTAGTGGTCTCACTCCCGGAGACCATATTTTTTTAAACTCCACCATTTGTTCTCGATTATCGAAAAGAATCATGGTTAAAAATTTCAGGGTCCATATCTAAGAACAAAGGGCCCAAATGAAGCATTTAAGTCCAACCCACCATTGTGACCAAGAAAAAAATTAGTATAGTATTGATGACATATATCATGATGTAAGCATAAAATCGATCTGAGATTTTTCAGTGTGAAAGAGGAGATCTAGGCGGCCAAAGTTTTTGAAAAAATCATTCGGCTTTGAAGGCATATTCCTATTCAAAAACCCCTTCACATTTTGGACATCAAAAAGATTGGATTGAAATGGATAGATTAAAATTGTTTAATCAGCCGGTCATAAATTTGGCTACATATTTCCAAATTCCTAAAAATTCTGAGAGTAGTCGGAAAAAATTATTATATATAACTTTTAAGAAGGAGATATCTCGAGATTCGGCTGTCTGAATATCAAAAGTGGCGATGAAAATGGAGAGACAGATTGGAAATGCAAACAGTCCACCCCTTGGGCTATAAATACTCTCCCCTTCTCTCCTTGAGAGGGGTTGGCATTTCAGAAGAGAGGAGATCATACTGGCACGAAAAAATCCTTGAAAAAGGATTATTAGGATCTTCTATACTCGTGTTTTCATTTTATAAACCTTTCCTCCTCTCTCTGTTTTCACTTACTTTCGTGTTCTTCTTTTTTGTAAGTTTTTAAGTCATTTCTTTTGTAATTCTGTTTTAATGCAAGTTTCTTCTTCAATATCTATTATTCTCATCCACCTTCTGTAGTTTCTTTTTAATTTTCTTAAAATATTTTAAATTCAGTTGAATCCCTTTCCCTTCTTTTTCTTCCTCATTCAATCGAAAATCCATTTGTAATTATCACCATTATTCGTGTGTGTGTCTGTTCAACGTACCACTATTTTATAATCCCTTTCTTTTTATCCTCTTTATAATTCATCACCATAAACATATATTACCAGATTAATAACCATTTTAATGAATGAGTAAATCTCTCATTCGGGTGAGTTTTAATTTAGGTATGTTAAGAGATTGAGAGATTTTGCTCGATGAGTATTCGTTAATTTAACATTTTGTATGTTGGACTTAATATGTCATGGATTAATGACATCTTTTGTTTAGAATGTGCTTTCCATGGATTATTGGAACCATAAATACACTACCATAAACAAGTACTTTTTGAGATTAGAATCCTATTTAAGTTAAGTCTTTGATTAAAGCTTTAACACTTAGGAATTCTAATCGACGTCAACTTGTGATGTGGGTGTTAATTTAAATGCAATATAAAGGAAAGCTCAAGGATATCACAAGCTTAACTCCCTAATAATGAACTCACACCAATATTTATCAATTTTTTAAATCAATTATAGCCAATCAATCATTTCAATTAAGCTCTGCAAACAAACCCCCTAATCAAAATACAATCAACTAAAAACAAATGACTATTACAAAGTATCATCGTCGAGGATTCGACCCGAGTGATACTATACACCTTAGCAGAGCACAAGAACTTTGACCAGTCGATAGGAAACAATCAACCATGTGTTTCAAATGGCACCGTTTATGGGGATGATTCTTTAAGTAGTCATTAGATTCGGGTTTTGTAAAAAACAAAAAAAAAAATAAAAAAAATTGAAAAAAACACAAAGAAAAACCCGCCTTCTCATAAAAATAAGAAACTCAAAAAATATAAATAAAACTCCATCATCATCTTTCTTCCAACATCTCTCTTAATGCCCCGTAGCCTCCCAAACAATCCGTCAGATTTGTTTGACCCTAAAATTGAGCGAACACTTCGCCGACTTAGGAGGAACATAAGAGATAATCAAATCAATCAAGAACCAGTCCTTATCCAACCAGTTGAATTAGAAATGGACAATCCTAGGGAGAAAACCCTTAGAAAACTTTCTTCCCCTAATATGAATTACCAAACTCTTGGTATTCAATATCTAAACATAGAGTCTAACATATAACTCAAATCAGGTTTGATTCATCTTCTTCCTCATTCCCATGGGCTAGCCAGTGAGGATCCACATCTTCACCTTAAGGAGTTCCAAGTGGTGTACTCTACCATGAAGTCTCAAGGGGTTTCTGAGGAACAAATCAAACTCTGAGCATTCCCTTTCTCCCTAGTCGACTCTGCCAATTCATGTCTCTACTACCTTCCTCATGGTTCCATAACCACATGTAATGACATGAAGCGACTCTTCTTAGAGAAATTCTTTCTTACTTCTCGTACTGCTTCTATCCCAAAGGAAATAAGTGGTATCCGTTAGTTCTCAAGTGAATCAGTACATGAGTACTGGGAGAGATTCAAAATATTTGTTGCAACCTGTCCACACCATCAAATCCTTGACCAACTCTTGATCCAATACATCTATGAGGGATTACTGGCTATGGAGAGAACTCTCATTGATGTTTCAAGTGGCGGTGCTCTTGTTGATTAAACTCCTACAACAGCAAGAGATCTCATAAGTAACATGGATGTAAACACACAACAATTCTATACTCGAGCACATGCTTATGTCAAACAAGCCCAAGATAATCAATAAATTGAGGTGAACAAGATAACCGAGTGGATGAGTGAACATACAGGACTTGTGCGACAACTAGCTGTGGCATCCACAGCCCCAACATCGTCTTCTCCACAATCCATGTTTCCTGGACCTGTCAAAAACTGTGCAATCTGCAACTCTCCATCCCATGCAACTAACACATGTCCACAACTACAAGAGGATCAATCTAATTCATCTGTACCAATGGAGCTCAATGCATCATATGCTCAACAGAACACCAACCCCCAACTATCAGGTCAGTTTGTTAGAAACTTCAACCAACCTCACTCTGAGGCCATCTCTTCTTCCTATACCATGGCCTTAGGTATGGTAATCCCATATCTCATCCCCCTAAATTCCCTCCTCAAAACCCAAACCAATTCTAATATGGTCAAGGTGTTGGTAACTTCCAACAACCTTATCCTTTTCTTCCTCAACCTCAAATGAACAATCCTCCTCCTGGATTCCATTATACTAGTGAGCATTCCCAATTCCAAAACCAATAAAATCTCTTTCCCATGATCCAAAATCAGGGTAATCCCAATTCAAGACAAGCCTCTTCTTCTAAGAAACCATGGGAAAGTGTAGTGTAAGATCTTGCCTATTTCACCCGTTTTAGCCTCAAAAACATTGGAACCCAAATTGGTCAACTTGCATCCCACCTTAGTCAGCAGAAACCATCTAATTCTTCCCAACATCCAGCTCAACTATTACCCAACCCCAAGGGTAATGTAAGTGAAATTGCACTTAGATCGGGAAAGCAAATTGCTATGCCTCAAGATAAGTCCCCCAACTGTCCATTGAATGTTGACCTAGAAAATGAAATGAAAAAGAAACTTGAAAAAGAACCCGACTCCATTCCCTCACCTCCATTCATTCCACTTAAGAACCCAATTCCTTTTCCTCAAGCTATTTCTAAGCCAAAGAAGTCTTTCAAACCTGATCCTGAAATGTTCGACATGTCTAGATGTGTTGAAGTCAACATTTCCCTCTTATATGCCATAAAACAAATTCCTAAGTATGCAAAGTTTCTCAAGGAGTTGTGTACCCACAGGAGGAAACTTAGGACCTTCGAAAATGTTGCAACCCAAGAGTCCATACCCATTAAGTGCAAATATCCAGGGACTATTACTGTTCCATGACAAATTGGAAGTTCCAACTTTGATGATGCACTCATAGACCTAGGAGCCTCAATTAATTTAATGCCCATATCAATATTCTCCAACCTTGGTTTAGGTACCTTACATCCAACGGGTGTTGTCATTTAGTTAGCCAATCGAAGCACATCCAGTCCTGAGGGAATAATTGAGGACGTCCTTGTCGAAGTCTATGATCTTTTCTTCCCTACTGATTTCTATGTTCTTGACAAGGAAGGTTTGACAAACTCTTCTCGATCTCCCCTAATTCTTGGAATACCATTCCTTATGACTGCGAGAACCAAGATTTATGTCCATTCAGGCATCTTATCCATGGAATTCAGTGACAAACTGGTAAAGTTCAACATTTTCCAAGCCATGTGATACCCATCTGAGGATCACTCTGCATTCTCAATCCATGCTTCTGAGGACACTTCTAAGAGTCAATTGAACCCCAATACACCATGTTATTCATGTTCTAATGACAAAGGATCTTGTGAAATCTTCACCATGATTAAAAAAGTCATAAATGGTAAAGTTAATGTGGACCTTTCATTCATAGACTCTATCAGTATAGAAGATCTTGAAAACTCTCTTGAATCCCACATCAACTCTGATATCTACTACTCCACCATGAACAGTATTAAAGAAAATGAATCAGAGGAAACTGATGTCCCTTCCTCTATTCCTGAGTTTTCTAACACACAAATGAAAGATGAGAGTGATCTGAAACCTCTTCTTACACACCTGAATTATGCATTCCTTTTCAATGATCACTCTTATCCTGTCATTATCTCTTAATCACTTACTGAAACTGAGGAGTCCAAACTTGTTCAAGTGTTAGAGTAAAATGAAAAGGCCTTAGGTTGGACCATAGATGACATACTAGGAATCAACCCTTCCCTTTGCATGCATCACATCCATCTTGTGGATTCATCCAAACCAATTAGACGACCACAAAGAAGACTCAGCCCACTCATACTTGAGGTAGTTAGGGAAGAGATCACCAAGCTTCTTCAAGCTGGTATTATCTACCCAATTTCTGATAGTGAATGGGTTAGTCCAATTCAAGTTTTACCTAAGAAGGGTGGGATAATTGTTGTCACAAATGAACATGGTGAAGTAATCACAACTCGAGTGAAGAACAAATGGCATGTGTGCATCGACTATAGAAAATTGAATGTTGAAACCTGAATAGATCACTACCCTCTTCCATTCCTTGATCAAATGCTAGAAATATTAGCCGGAAAGTCACACTATTGCTTTCTTGATGGATACAATGGCTATTTCAAAATTACAATCGCACCTCAGGACCAAGAAAAGACAACTTTCACATGCCCCTTTGAAACATATGCATATAGAAGAATGCCTTTTGGACTTTACAATGCTCCTGCAACATTCCAGATATGTATGATGAGTATCTTTTCCGAATTCAATGAAAACTGCATAGAAATATTCATGGATGACTTCACCATTTATGGTGATTCATTTTAATATTGCTTGAATTCACACTCTATAGTCCTCCAAAAGTGTGTCAAGTGTAACCTTGTGTTAAATTTTGAAAAATTTCACTTCCTGGTTGCAAATGGGATTGTTCTAGGGAACATAGTTTCAAAAGATGGTATTGAAGTTGATCCTTCCAAAATTGAAGTGATCCAATCACTTCCTCAACCCACTTCTATTCGAGACATTCATTCATTCCTTGGCCATGCCTGTTTCTATCGGAGATTCATCCATAACTTTAGTAAAATTTCCCTCCCACTCACTCGGTTGCTCCAGAATGATGTCACTTTCCATTTCAATGAGGTTTGCAAGAGATCCTTCATTGAACTCAAAACTGATCTTACATCTGCCCCGATAATCCAACCCCCAGATTGGTCCTTACCCTTTGAATTGATGTGTGATGCTTCTTATAGAGCTGTTAGGGCTGTTCTTGGTCAAAGAAGAGAAAAGATTCCTCATGTCATCTATTAGGCCTCAAAAACATTGGATGTAACACAATCACACTACACTGTCACTGAAAAAGAACATTCAGTAGTGGTTTTTGCCTTAGATAAATTCTGGTCCTATCTCTTAGGTGCCAAAATCATCATCTTCATAGACCATTCTGCTATAAAGTTCTTACTCAAGAAAAGTGATTCCAACCTGAGGCTAATAAGATGGATCCTAATGCTCCAAGAGTTTGACCTTGAAATAAAAGATAGACCAAGAAAAGAAAACCCTATGGCTGATCACTTGAGTAGAATTTCTAATTCTTCTCATTCTGAAATCATTGATCCTAAATTCCCCACTGAGCACCTTTCATATCTCACTCCAAAAATACCATGGTATTCACCAATTGTAAATTACATGGTTTCTGGAATTTTTCCTGAAATTTTTTCAAAAGCACAGAAAATAAAGTTGAAAAGTGATTCAAAATACTATTTTTGGGAAGAAAATAAACTTTGGAAAACTATGGTATACATGGTAATTAGGAGATGTGTTGATAAAGATGAACATTCCTCTATTTTAGAATTTTGTCACTCAATGCCCAGTGGTGGCCACTTTGGACCACAAAGGACCCCCGAAAGGTCCAAGACTATGGATTTTTATGGCCTTCACTCTTCTAGGACTCACATGAGTTCTGAAAATCATGTCCCATTTGCCAAAAGTTTGGCACAATTTCAAAGAGAAATGAAAATGCCCCAAAAGCCTTTAATTTTCTGTGAGATCTTCGATGTTTGGGGTATCGATTTCATGGGACCATTTCCCCCTTCCAATGAATTCTCATACATCCTTCTTGTAGTTGATTATGTTTCTGGGTGGGTTGAGGCCAAACCAACTAGAAAGGATGATTCACATACTGTTAGTGAGTTCATAAAGACACACATCTTCCACCGATTTGGCACACCTTGTTCCTTGATAAGTGACTTAGGAACCCACTTTTGTAATAATACCATGGAATCTCTTTTGAAAAATAACGGGGTTGTACATAAAACTTCAACTTCATATCACCCTCAAACAAATGGCATGGCTGAACTTTCTAATAGAGAAGTGAAAAGTGTGCTTGAGAGAATTGTAAAACCCACCAGAAAAGACTGGCCTGAAAGACTTGGTGAATCACTTTGGGCTTATCGAACTGCCTATAAAACACCCATTGGGATGTCTCCTTTTAGGCTAGTTTTTGGTAAAGCATGTCATCTACCAGTTGAAATCCAACATAAGCCTTTTTGGGCTGTGAAAACCTGTAATTTTGATTGTGAAAAATCTGGTGAAGAAAGATTGTTGCAATTGGCTGAACTGGTGGAGCTTTGACTTGAATCCTATGAGAATTACAATCTGTACACAGAAAAGGCTAAGTTACTCCATGACAAACCCATCCTGAGAAAGGTATTCCATGAAGGTGAAAAGGTAATGCTTTTTAATTCATGATTTCGGCTTCACCCAGGTAAGATTAATTCTTGTTGGGAAGGTCCTTTTGTTATTACTCATTGTTTACCCATTTGGTGCAGTGCGAGTCCAAGACCCTTCTTCCAAAAGGACATTCACGGTTAATGGACATCAGTTAAAGAATCACCATGAGAGGATGAAAAATCCTGGATCAATATCGACTTCCACTGGATCCCAAACTTCTCCAGTCAACCAACCACTAGATGAAGATGGCGACCTGCCAAATCCAAACCAGGGGGCACATATTTCCCTTTTACTCTCTCTCTCTCTCCCCCCTCCCTCTACTTATTTCTTCTTCTTCATCTCCCTTTCATTTTTTCCACTTTCTTTATCAAAACCTTTATTTTTCATTTTCACTTTTGTGTCGGTGTATCTTTATTAAAAACTAAAAAAAACCTAAACAAAAACAAAACAAAAAAGAATCATAACAAAAAAAATATAGAAAAAAATAAAGAGTCATGGTTACTCACCTTCTAATTTTCAAATTTTGTCCAACCTTTTTGGAGAGTCAACAGGAATGTTTTCATCTCAAAAATTTTGTATTTTCATCATGACTTTGGATAAAGAATTTTTTGTCAAAACGAACACATTTTGAATGATCAATTTTTGATTTGGAAAATGATTTTCCCCACCCATGAGGAATAACATTTTCTTTCATGCCAAGGCCACCTATGACCATATTTTCAGAATATGTGTTTTCACCCCCATTTGTGAGTCTTGAGTTTGTGGACCTTTGAGCTAAATTTCCCACCATAGTGTGTATTAATATGATAGAGGCATTTTCTGAACCACATGAGAATCATAATAGCCAAATAGACTCCCATTTCCCTTACATTAATCCTCCTTTTGAAAGCCCCTTAGAGCCTATGGAAACCTTTTCTTTGATAGCCACATTACAAGCCCAATACCTTTTCCCACCCAATATTAACATGGATTTTCATTGCATAATTTTTTTGAAATTTAAGTGGGGGGGGAATGGATTTTATTTTGGGTACCCTTTGTTGATGTCACTATATTATCTTATGATTGAGGTAAAGCATCATTTTAAGTGTGGGGGAGAGGTAGAGGTTGTTATTTAGTGATTTTTGGGAATGTATGTATGTTTATGAAATCTTGTACAAATATTTTTGCTAGGTGTTCCAAAAAAAAATCAAAAATGATGAAAACAAATCAAAAAAATCAAAAAATGGGTTGTGCCTTGGGTAGGTCAAAAATCACTCTTTCTTAACCTTTGATCTTGTTATAACTATTACAGTTAGTGTCGTGAGGAGATCAAACATGGGTTGTGATATGAGTGTGAGATCTGTTTCCAGGTCAAATTTCGAAAAAACAAAGAGAAAAAAAAAAGAAAAAAAAAGAACACTTGCATTATATTCTTATTGGGAGGAGTTTTGTGGTTTGTAAATATTTCATCTTCTCATCCCCTTAAAATTCTCATCCTCTACTGTGTCTTTATTCACACAATCATTCCCTTGTAAATACATGTTTTCACTCCCTTCTATGTTTTATTTCAAAAAAAAAATTGCATTGTTTTTCTATGTTGGTGTTTTACCCCTCTTCTTATCTCTCTTGAACATTATATTCCTATCGTCCCATAGCCACAGAAAAACACCTTAAAAAGACATCTTGATTCTTGTTCACTTTGGATTGGTATTTTACATTGAGAGATCTTTCAAACTCTAATATTTTCACTTTTGGTTGGTGAAAGAGTGAACCTCCACAAATGAATTTTATCATCTTGAGAGGTGTGAGTTTTGAGTGTCCACATTTTCCATTTCTAAATTTGAGCATGAAAAAATGAATTAGTTTTGGAAAATTATTTCTATAAAAACTTGTGTTGGAATTCAAAATGGATGAGTGAAATAGTCTAAATCTCCCATGATTGAAGAAAACAAAATTTTAATATTTGTTGGTGAGGGAAAATGATTTTGTCAGGTTTTTATATTTGTTGCACATGAGGACATGCACAACACTAAGTGTGGGGGAGTTGATGTTGTTAATATTTTCATGACTTATTATATACTCCCTTTACTGATTTTATACGAAATATGCATAATTTGTGTGAAATATTAATGTTTTAATATTAAGTATAATTTTTGAGCATTTTTAGATGTAGTCCAATTGAGTTAGTTTACTGTTTTAATAATAAATATCACTATACTGATCCATATTTTGTGGTTCTTCTTTTCTAGGATTCCTAATTCAACATAAAACATTTCATTAGAATGGATCATGGTCCAATTCATCCATTTGAAGGATCACATTTACCACACAATATGACCCAAATAATTTGTGATGAAACTGGACCAGCCAAGATGATTTAGTTACTGGTCTCACTCCCAAAGCCCATATTTTGTGAAACTCCACAATTTTTTTGTGATTATACAAAATAATCACAGGTAAAAATTTCAGGGTCCAAATCTAAGAACAAGCGGCCCAAATGAAGCACTGAAGTCCACCCCACCATTCTGGCCGAGAAATAAAATCAGTATAGTATTGATGACATATCTCATGATTTAAGCATCAAATCGAGATGATATTTATCAGTGTAAAATAGGAGATATAGGTGGCCGACTTAGTTGAAGAAATCGTTTGTCTTTGAAGGAGTCTTTATATTCAAAAACCATTTCACATTTTGGACATCAAAAAGACTGGATTGAAATGGAATAATTAATATTGTTTAATCAGCCGGCCATAACTTTGGCTACATGGGTCCAAATTCCTCAAAATTTTGAGATTAGGCGACCAAATTTATTATATACAACTTTTAAGAGGGATATATCTCGAGATTATTCTGTATGACTAGAAAATGTGGCGATGCAATTGGAGGGATAGATTGGGAATGCAAACAGTCCACTCCTTGGGCTATAAATACTCTCCCCTACTCTCCTTGAGAGGGGTTGGCATTTCAGAAGAGAGGAGATCATATTGGCACGACCAAAACCTTACCAAAGGCGTGGGAGGATCTTCTATACTCATGTTTTCACTTGAGAGACCCTTCCTCCTCTCATTGTTTTCACTTACTTTCATGTTCTTCATTTTTGTAATTTTTCAAGTCCTTTCTTTTGTAATTCTGTTTAAATGCAAGTTTCTTCTTCAATATCTCTTATTCTCATCCACCTTTTGTAGTTTCATTTTAATGTTCTTAAAGTAGTTTTAATTCTATTGAATCCCCTTCATTTATTTTGCTTCCTCTCAAAAACCCGTTTTTAATTATCATCATTGTTCGTGTGTGTGTGTTCGACGTACCACTATTTTCTAATCCCTTTCTTTTTCTTCTCTTTATAATTCATCACCATAAAATTATATTAACAGATTAATAACCATATTAATGGCTGAGTAAATCTCTCATTGGGGTGAGTTTTAATTTAGGTATGTTCAGCGATTGAGAGCTTTTTCTCGATGAGTATTCATTAATTTAACATTGTGCATGTTGGACTAAATATGTCATGGATTAATGACATATTTTGTTTAGCCTGTGATTTACATGGATTATTGGAACCACAAATACACTACCATAAACAAGTACTGATTGAGATTAGAATCCTAGTTAAGTTAAGGCTTGGATTAAAGCTTTAATGCTTAGGAATTCGAATCGACGTCAACTTGTGAAGTGGGTGTTAATTTAAATTCAATAATAAGCAAAGCTCAAGGTTATCACAAGATTAACTCCCTAATACTGAACTCACCCCAATATTTATCAATTTTCTAAATCAATTATAAAAAATCAATCGTTTCAATTCAGCTCTGAAAACAATCCTCCCTAATCAAAATACAATCAACTAAAAACAAACGACTATTACAAAGTATTATCACCGAGGATTAGACTCGAGTGCTGCTATACACATTATCATAGCACCGGAACTTTGACCAGTCCATAGGAAATAATAGGCTGTGTGTTTCATGCACGCGGTATGACCGAATGTGTCATTTTCAGCAGTTATGCGTGCTCTAAAAGGGCGCGTTGGGTGGTCAAAACCACCCAAACAACCTCAGAATTCCATTCAATCAAACGACAACAACCGTGGTGTGAATTTTGAAATGGTCGGGCATACAAAATGTCAATCAGAGGTGTCGTTTAACCGCTGTGACTGGAAACACGTTTACAGAGTCATAAAAGAGCAAAACGGCATGTGATAGTCGAATTTAGAGAAAACGTGCTCAGAATGACCTGAAAACACACAAAAAAAAATAGGAATATTATTCGTGACATGTAGGAGGAGACGAAATGTCCATCGGATGTGCGGTGCGCGTGGTACGACTGAATGTGTCATTTTCAGCAGTTTGGCGCACTCTAAAAAGGAGTGTTCGGTGTTCAAAACCACTCGAACAACCTCTGAATGCCATGAAATCATAAAAAAAATAATGGTGTGAATTGTGAAATGGTCTGGTGGACGACACATCAATCAGAGATGTTGTTTTAACATGTTGACCAGAAACACATTTCAAGAGTCACAAAAGACCAAAATGGCGTATGACAGTTGAATTCAGATAAAACGTGCTCTGAATGACCTGAAAGCACACAAAAACAATATTAATATTATTTGTGACATATAGGAGGATATGAAACATCCATCGGATGTGCGGTGCGCACGGTACGACTGAATGTGTCATTTTTAGCAGTTCGGCACGCTATAAAAGGGAGCGTTGAGTGGTCAAACCCACCCGAATGACCACAGAATGCCATTAAATCATACGACAACAACCTTGGTGTGAATTACGATATGTTTAGGTAGACTTCAAATCAATCAGAGGTGTGGTTTGACCATAGTGACCAGAAATGCGTTCCTAGAGTCAAAAAAGACCAAAATAGCATGTGACGATTGAATTCAGAGCAAACGTGCTCTGAATGATCAGAAACCACAAAAAAATAGAAATAATATTAGTGACATGTAGGAGGAGACGACACATCCATCAGACGTGTGGTGCATGCAGAATGATCAAATGTGTCGTTTTCAGCAGTTCGGCTCGCTCTAAAAGGGCGTGTTGGGTGGTCAAAACCACTTGAATGATCTCAGAATGCCATGAAATCATACGAAAAATACTGTAGTGTGAATTGTGAAATGTTCAGGTAGACAGAACGTCAATCAGAGGCGTCGTTTGACTACAGTGAATGAAAACGCGTTTCCGGGGTCATAAAAGACCAAAACGGTGTGTGACGGTTGAATTCAGGGAAAAAATGCTCCGAATGACCTGAAACCACACTAAAACAATAAAAATATTATTCGTGACATATAAGAGGAGACAGTACATCCATTGGACATGCGGTGCATGCGGTACGACCGAATGTGTCGTTTTAAGTAGTTCAACATGCTCTAAAAGGGCACGTTGGGGGGTCAAAACCACCCGAACGACTTCAGAATGCCATGAAATCATAAGAAACACAACCGTGGTGTGAATTGTGAATTTTTTTGTCAGACGACACATCAATCAGAGGTTTCGTTTGACTGCAGTTACCGGAAACATGTTTCTGGACTCACAAAGGACCAAAACGGCATGTGGCGGTCGAATTCAGAGAAAACATACTCTGAATGACCAGAAACCACATGAAAACAATATAAATATTATTCGTGACATGTAGGAGAATAGGGAACATCTATCGGATGTGTCGTGCACGCGGTACGACTGAATGTGTCGTTTTAGCAGTTCGGCGTGCTCTAAATGGGCGCATTGGGTGGTCAAAACCTCTCGAACGTCCTCGGAATGCCATGAAATCATACGACAACAACCGTGGTCTGAATTGTGAAATTTTAGGGATAACGTCTTGACAATCGGAGGTTTCATTTGACCACGGTGACTGGAAACACATTTCCGGAGTCATAAAAGACCAAAACGGTGTGTGATAGTCGAATTCAGAGGAAACTTGCTCTGAATGGCCTAAAACCACACAAAAACAATTGGATTGTTATTCTTTGACATGTAGGAGAAGACAAAACTGCCATTGGACGCGCAGTGCGCGTGGTACGACTGAATTTGTCGTTTTCAGCAGTTCGACGCTCTCTAAAAGGGCGCGTTGGGTGGTCAAAACCACCAGAACAACCTCGTAATTCCATGAAATCATACAAAAACAATCGTGGTGTGAATTTAGAAATATTCGGGTAGATGGAACGTCAATCAAAGGTGTCGTTTTTCCGCGGTGACCGGAAACGCGTTTCCGGAGTCATAAAAGACCAAAACAGCGTGTGACAGTCGAATTCCGAGAAAACATGGTCCGAATGACCTAAAACCACATTAAAACAATAGGAATATTATTCATGACATGTAGGAGGATATGAAACATCCATCAGACGTGCAGCGCACACAGTATGACCAAATGTGTCGTTTTTAGCAGTTCGACATGCTCTAAAAAAGCGTGTTGGGTTGTCAAAACCACCCGAACGACCTAGTAATTCCATGAAATCATACAAATAACAACTGTGGTGTGAATTTTGAAATGGTCAGGCAGACAACATGTCAATCAGAGGTGTATTTTGACCGCGGTGACCAGAAACAGGTTTCCGGAGTCATAAAAGACCAAAACGGCATGTGACAGTCGAATTCAGAGAAAACAAGCTCTGAATGACCTAAAACCACAAGAAAACAATAGGATTTTTATTCGTGACATATATGAGGAGATTTCACATCCATTGGACGTGCAGTGCGCATGGTACGACCGAATGTCTCATTTTCAACAGTTTGACGCACTCTAAAAGGGCACGTTGGGTGGTCAAAACCACCCAAACGACCTCAGAATGTCAAGAAATCATATGAAAACAATTGTGGTGTGAATTGTAAAATTTTCTAGCACATGGAATGTCAATCAACGGTGTCATTTGACTGCGGTGATCGGAAATGAATTTCCGGAGTCATAAAATACCAAAAAGGCATGTGATGGTCGAATTCAGAGTAAACGTGCTCCGAATGACCTGAAACCACAGGAAAACAATATGAATATTATTCGTGACATGTACGAGGAGACAACACATCCATCAGATGTGTGGTGAGTGTGGTATGACCGAATGTATCACTTTCAACAGTTCAGGGCGCTCTAAAAGGGCACGTTGGGTGGTCAAAACCCACACGAACGACCTTGGAATTCCATGAAATCATATGAAAACAACTGTGGTGTGAATTCTAAAATTTTTGGGTAGACGGTATGTCAATCGGAGGTTTTTTTTGACTGCGGTGACCAGAAACTTGTTTCTGGAGTCATAAAAGACCAAAACGGCATGTGACGGTCGAATTCATATCAAACTAGCTCCGAATGACCTGAAACCACACAAAAACTATAGAAATATAATTCGTGACATTTAGGAGGAGACTACATGCCCATTGGACTTGTGGTGCACGTGATACGACCAAATGTGTCGTTTTCAGCCGTTCGACGCACTCTAAAAGGGCACATTTGGTGGTCAAAACCGCCCGAACGACCTCAGAATTTCATGAAATCATACGACAATAACCATGGTGTGAATTTTGAAATGTTTGGGTAGAAAGTACGTCAATATGAGGTGTTGTTTGACCATAGTGACCAGAAACTCATTTTCGGAGTCATATAAGACAAAACGGCGTGTGACGGTCAAATTCGGAGCAAACGTGATCCAAATGACCTAAAACCACACAAAACTATATGAATAGTATTCTTGACATGTAAGAGGAGACATCACATCAATTGGACGTGTGGTGCGCATGGTATGACCGAATGTGTCGTTTTCAGCAGTTTGGCGTGCTCTAAAAGGGCGCGTTGGGTGGTCAAAACCACCCCAACGACCTAGGAATTCCATTAAATCATGAGACAAAAACTACGGTTTGAATTGTGAAATATTTGGGTAGACGACATGTCAATCGAAGGTTTCATTTGACCGCGGTGACTGGAAACACGTTTCCGGAGTCATAAAAGACCAAAACGTCGTGTGACAGTTGAATTCAAAGAAAACGTGCTCCGAATGACCTGAAACTACAGAAAAAATAGGAATAATATCTGTGACATGTAGGAGGAGAAGGCACGTCCATAGGATGTGCGGTGCACGCGGTATGACCGAATGTGTCGTTTTCAGCAGTTCGGTGTGCTCTAAAAGGGCGCGTTGGGTGGTCAAAACCACCCAAACGACCTTGGAATGCCATGAAATCATACGATAACAAAAGTGGTGTGAATTGTGAAATGTTCAGGTAGACAGAACGCCTATCAAAGGTGTTGTTTGACAATGGTGACTGGAAACGCGTTTCCGGAGTCATAAAAGACCAAAATGGCGTGTGACGGTTAAATTCAGAGAAAACGTGATCTGAATGACCTGAAACCACACGAACACAATAGTAATATTATTCGTGATATTTAGAAGGAGACAACACATCCATCAGGCATGCGGTGCGCGCGGTACGACCGAATGTGATGTTTTCAGCAGTTCGGTGCACTTTAAAAGTGCGCGTTGGGTGGTCAAAACCTCCAGAACGACCTCAGAATACCATGAAATCAGACGAAAACAACTGTGATGTGAATTTTGAAATGGTTGGGTAGACGGCACATCAATCAGAGGTGTCATTTGACCACGGTGACTAAAAACGCGTTTCCAGAGTCATAAAAGACCAAAACGGCGTGTCACAGGCGAATTAAAAGAAAATGTGCTCTGAATAACATGAAACCACATGAAAACAATAGTAATATTATTCATGACATGTAAAATGATATGGAACATCTATCGGACATGCGGTGCGCACGGTACAACCGAATGTGTCATTTTCAGCAGTTTAACGTGCTCTAAAAGGGTATGTTGGGTGGTCAAAACCACCCGAACGACCTCAAGAATTCCATGAAATAATACAACAACAACTGAGGTGTGAATTTTTAAATTTTCGGGTAGACGCCACATCAATTGGAGGTGTCGTTTGACTACGGTGACCAGAAATGCATTTCCGGAGTCATAAAAGACCAAAGTGGCATATCACGGTCAAATTCAGAGCAAACTTGCTCTGAATGACCTGAAACCACACGAAAACAATAATAATATTATTTGGGTATGTAGGGGGAGAAGGCACGTCCATCATACGTACGGTGTGCATGGAAACAATTTCTTTTTAGACAATAAAACACTTTCAGAAACTGAAGCAAAGACACAAAAACAAGAAATAAAATTCCTAAAATGATTACATTTCTTAAATTGGGGGTTCTAAATTATTATACCACCAATTATATGTCATATTTAATTTTATTATGTGTATATAATAAATGAATAAATATGTCAAATTTTCGTTTGTTTTGTTCAGCTATTTTCTTTGTATCTTATTGTAGGTTTCTAAAGAAGATGGTTGTGGATCGGTAAAGCACATCTATCATTTATTGTTTATGATGATCTTAATGTTTATGGTGTTTTGATTTTTTTCCATTTTTTATGATTTATATATTGTTTTTTTATTATGTACCATGATTTTTTTTTTAAAAAAATATTTCCAATTTGGCTACCGCCGATGGCGGTAGCTATAGGATGCATGCTAACCTCAACAGCGACTGCCATTGGCAGTCGCTTCAGACAAAGAGTGACTGCCAGTGGCAGTTGCTGTAGGCCGGCATTTGGGCCATCTTCAGAGACCACCAATGGTGGTCACTGTAGGTTGGCATTTCAGCCAGCTTCAGTGACCACCAATGGCGGTCGCTGTAGGCCAAATTTTTAGTAGTGATAAGGGTTATAAGGTTAAAAATTTATGAAATGGTTTTGGTTAAACATTAGATGAGGTTTTAGCTATTAATGTATAATATCACCATATGAGGATTTTTTTCATATTGGATAACCTGTGTTAACCATTTTTTTGAAATTTAACTAATTATATATAGATTGAATTATCATTATATTTATGGTTATCATGATCTGTTAATGATTCCATACTGACTAATTCACCTTCATTTCTTTTAATAAGAGATAAAGTGGAAGTTGATCATGATAGAACAGAGGGTAATGTTTTACTCAAATAAAGTACATGTTTATTTTCATGAAAATCATTCAAAATTAAGAAAAAAGGGTCTTACAATAATATTATTTCAAGTTATCATCATTTTTTATTATATCAATGATGTTTTTCATGCCTCTTTGGGTTTTGAATGTGTTATTGTTAACTTTATTCTAACCATGTTTTCTATCACTTTCCATTAGAACATAAAAGTTTTATTTCTCTTCCATGTACATGTTTTCACATTCCACCTATGTATTACAATTTGGAAAACTAGTTATGAGTTTCTTTGGGTAACCGTCATTTTTCAGACATTCCCTTTTTGAAGTAATTTTTATTATTAATTTTTACCATGTGGGTTTCTATGAATATAACTTTCAAGTAGTAAATACTTATAAACTGGATGGATTTTGAGGGAAAATATATTTTAATTGGTGTATAATGTGACACCCTAATATTTTGTGAAATATTTTTTTTGAACAATTTTAGTATTTTTGACATCTTTCATTTCATGTAACAATTAATATTGTTTTTAATATA
Source organism: Viscum album (assembly GCA_963277665.1). Lineage (NCBI taxonomy): Eukaryota > Viridiplantae > Streptophyta > Magnoliopsida > Santalales > Viscaceae > Viscum > Viscum album. The sequence goes on from OY728146.1 coordinate 1,793,953,099, forward strand.
AAAGCACTATGTTTGGATTATGCTATACACAGAACCAAGTTAATCTTTCATAACATAAAATACTAATATTATATTTCAGTACATGAAACACTGTGTTTTTCTTGTATTACAACCAATAATAATTCACTTTGATATCTTGTGTTACACGCAATACCGAGTTTTTACCGAACCAAAATACACTATTTATATGATTATTAAACAATTATTACAGTTACCACCTAACCATTGGATTGGAAGTTATGAATAAGATTAAATAATTTTTTAAAATATTATTTACACATGTATATAAAATAAATCCTTTGGTTAACAATTATTATATGCGATTGAAATAACTATTTGAAAATAATGACATTAGTTTTCTAATAAAACTATTTTTCTATATACAAACAAAATTTTATCTAAATATATTTTAAAAAACCACTTTTTTTAATGTATTCAATAAAATTTATATATTATATATTAAATAAAAATATTTATACTCATACAATAGATTTTATTTGTATAAGATATTAATAAATCCAATATCAAGAATAAAAAGTTGTATTCTTCTGAAAGTTAATTTTACCACCTATTAATGGTGGACCAATTTTAAATATTATTTCCGAAACTTTTATAATTTTTATTTGAAAAAATAAACTTAATTTTTTTTAATAATAATATAAAAATTTAATTTGGGTTAATTTTTGGTATTTTTCTGAGAAATTTCATTTTTTGATGAATAGTGAAAAACATATAATTTTAATTCCAAAATTCATTTTCATATAATTTATTCATATTGTTAAATTATGTTTTAATTTTATTTTAAATTATAATTATATCAGTTATACATTACTTAATATAATTTATTTCCTTAGAACCATTATCAAAATGAAATAGGATATAAAACAATTAAAGCTTTTGGACCCCTTCACTTTAAAAACCCGCATTGCCGTCGTGTTTTGGGATTAATTTTAAATTAATTTCTGCCACATGTATGATTGGAATTTGGTAAAATTGATTAGATATTTTTAATTAGAATAATTTATAATTTAGAATAATTATAACTTAGTTTTGATTCAAAAATATCAGTGATAGTTATTAAAATTAATTACTGTGATTAAGAGAAAAACTAACTTAACAAAGAACTAAGACTCAAACTTATGGCCCAAAATAGACCATAAACATGAGAAAAATAAATTTTAACTATTTAAAACCACTATATAATACTTTTTATATAATTATTACCATTATTGGAGAAAATTTACATGGAATGAATGTGGGTAGAATTCTATTTTCAGAAAATTACAACATTGTTACGCCTCCTCCACTATAAAAAGGAACTCACCCTTATACTTATTCAAACATATAAAAAACTTTTTATTACCCAAAATATACCCCAATAATATGTTAACTTATATCTCTTCATATTATTATCCTCCCTTTTGTCATAAATCCAACCATGGAAGCCCTTTGGTGCAAACCAAGAGGAGTCACCCAAAGAATAGATTACATCCTTCTCAATATCCTTTGTTTTATTTTCATTCTACAGACCTAAAATCTTATTATTAAATATTTTATAATAAAATAATTATCATAAATACACATATATGTTTTTATTCTATGTTTTATACCTAAACTTACACACACATCCATCTAATGGGTAATGAAAGTACCATTCTTGTGTACGGTGAACTACTGCATTGTGAAATGATGTTATCCATTTTTTCCATTACCAAAACACATGGTTGGGAGTTATAATGTAGAACATGTTATTATATTATATATATGATCTTTATTATCTATTTATTATTCTATAATTATTATATAACACATACCTTCAAACTTTCCATTTTGTGCAAATACGATAACATTGTTTGTGGACGTGTGGAATACCACAACCTCAAAGGAATTACATTCATTCACAATTTACATTGAAAATATTAAATACTAGTTTAGTGAAATTATATGATATATATTACATAATAATTACACTATATTTATATTATACATATAACATCATTCATGCTTACAGAAGACCTACCATTTCAATGAATAGTGTATTCTATTTTATAATTCTATATTTAATAAATTTTTATAATTACGTATATAAGAAATATATATGATATTTATATCATGTTTTAAATCCTAAAAATACTTAAATAATGATATAAGTAAGTGTATCAAGAATAAAAATCCAAAACATTTATAGAAAACTAAGAGGATATTAACCGAAACGTAAAATTAACATGGATTTGTTAATAAATGGGTAATATAAAGTCATAACCTAATAACATATGGTATTAGATATAATAATATGGTTATAAGAAAGATTTATAATAAATAAATATTTATTATACATGATGTTTGTATGTGTAAGAATAAATTCAACACTTAAGGTAAGGGGTTTCTCATCCCACTTTAATTTATGTGATACTTATAACTTATTGACAACTCATTTCTTTTACATTGTGCATATATAACCTATGAATTATTTATATTATTATTATAAATAAATTTACAGGTATTTATAAATTCATTTTATAATCTTTATTTTATGGTATTTATGGTTCAAAAGTTTCCAATTCCGTAGTAATTTTTTCTAAATTTTCCTTCTTTGAGATTCATGCCATGTTATGCACCTATATTTTTCTATGTTGTGTATATACTGACCATTGAAATGTTATATCATGATTTTAATTCTTTTAATGATATTTTAGGTGTCAATAATTTTTATTTCATGGGGATTATGATTTAAAGTTACCAAAGTGGTAAGTGTTTGGTTCTATAGTCTCATAATTTATCGGCATTGTTTAGGATTATGCTTCCATTGATAAAATATTATAACCAATATAATAATAATACTAATGATGTTTATTACCAATTGATAATTCATGTAATATCCATGTATTTTTACCATTTTACACTATTTTTTACTAATGATAATTAGGAAAATGTTTTTATGAAAATTTGACTATTTCTCAGTTCAGTTTGAAATTTGTGTTCTTTAAAAACAATGTTTTATAAAAATGTTTTCAGAATTGTTTTAATATTACCCTATAATGTTTAATAAATTTCTTTAACCATGTTTTTCTAGTTTAATATATGGTTTTAAATGGACTATTATTGTTGTTTTCCCATCAAGGCACTTTTCTAAACTTTTTATGGTGGAAAAGAAATGTTCATCATGTATAGACTTGCTGACATCATTACCATTATGTACTTGAAGCTCTATCTATAAAATTAAATGTTTATTTTTACATAATTTTTCCTACTAATATTAATGTTTTTTTATTTTAAATTTGTTTTCATTGAATTTTTTTTACAAATAATTTATTTTTAAAAAGAGTTTTAAAATATTTTCAAATATTCCTTTATATTATTTCAAAAATCGATTTAAAAATATGGTTTAAATTATTTCATGATTTATTTATATATTTTTGAATCAATTTGTAGTGATAATAATTTAGAAAATGATTTAAGATTTCATTTTAATTTTTCAAATTATTTTTAAAGAAAAATATTTTTAATTTTCTTCAAGATTTCTTTATTAGTTTTCAATGTATTTTCAGAGAAATGGGTTTTCAAAATGTTATCACACTTTATTTATTGATTTTCATGGAGTTTTAAAAAGATAAAAATTTTCAAAATGTTTTCATGCTTCCTTTATGAAGTTCAAAGCTATTCTAAAATAAAATGGTTTTAAAATTATTTATGTTTTAAAAATGGATTTTTCAAATTGGAAAAGTTTTTTTCCTTTTGAAAATTTTTAAATGAAAATGTAGAACCTTATATATAAGAAAATGATGTTTCTAAATAATTATATTAGAAGGATTTCTAAATAAAGGTAAATTTTGTTAAGAAATACATCATGTGCTCTTTTAAAATCCTTCCCCATCGAGATTGACATACTTTGATATAGATTAATATATACTTGTGATATAATACATGGAAACAATTATTATTTTCTCTTTAAATGGTTTATGAAATATTTTTTATGAAACCTATATCTATTCCATGGGTTATACCATGATAAAACACCTTTTAAAACTACTTCTTTTCATTGGTTATGCTTTTATGATGTTATTTTGAGACCTATGAGTTTTCAATAGGTAATGATATGATGAAACGCTTAGGAAAACCATTTAATTTTTTGGGTTACGATATGATTTTTATGAAACACATCTATTTTTTTGGGGCATGAATTTTTGATAGTATTATTTTATTGTGTAAAATGTATGCATGATTTTATTATGTGACAGGTGGGACCTATATATCCCTTTCACTCAATTACCAAGAAATGAAAATTATTTTATCCATGTATAATAATACTTCCCCACAAAAAATATGAATGATCTCCTCTTATTTTTGTTCATTGTAAACTATTGGAAGTGCATGAATTATATAATGGTAATTAAAACTCTTATCCATGATGAATTATTTAAGACTATCACATAACACATGATTAATATTAGAAATATACATTTATAAGCCATCTATTTTCATCCCCCATAAATAGGTGAATAGAGAACCAAACCAATAATAGTAGTAACAATAATAAAATACTGATTAACATAATTCCATCCTTCATTAACATGGTAGATGAATTAAAATTCCAATTAAAATGAATATAACATAAAAAATATATTAACAAGGTGTTAAATCATATCTTGGGGGACCAGTAGATATTTCTATTTATTCTCTAAAATATATCCCCAATAAGAAAGTAATTTTTTAGAGTGAAATCGATAATTTATACAAAAATAGGCCTACGTCGGGCTCCGTTTAGGCCTAAAGTCCATTGTAAAGTCATATTTTTTTTTTAAAAACACTATATATTGAAAAATAATTTGTTAATGGTTTCTTAATATAATTAATAATATAAAATATATCACCATTCTTCATCAGTAACTATAAAATATTGTACGAAACATTTAACCAATTAATTAATTAATTTAATAAATGCACTAAAACCAAAAACTTATTTGATTCATGTAAAAATTTCCCCCAAAGGTAAAAACCACATTACAAGATCAATGGAAACAAAAAAAATCATGAGTAATTTAATTGGATAAATTTACATTTTCCCCATAGACTAAAAACTACCAAAATTTCCTTAAAAATTCACTAGCTCAAAAAATAAAATTTCCAAATCTTTACATTAAACATTAATATTTTCATTTAATATTGAAATATGGATTTTTTAGTATAAATTTTCTAATGATAATGTGGAGAATGTTTTTCATCATATTCCTTATTTAGTACTCCAAACTTTTCATTTACATTAATAGTGGATAAATATGATTCTCAAGGTGATCCTACATGGAGTATAGCGATTGGGAATAAAAAACTTCTTTTTCCAGACTTCGTACCTTCTGATTTTTTTCTTGGTTAAATTAATTTATAATACTGATCCTCTAAATTGTTATACTATGGTATAAATGGTAGAAGATTATTCCATTGAATATAAATAAGAAATTAATTCTTGATATGTCAATTTTTTAGACGGAAACAACTAATGAAATAATGGTTTCTATTATAGGGAATAAGACTTGAGACTTCATGGATTACCGAAAAGGTTGAAAAACTACCAGGTATAAAGAAATATCTAGAATACATTATGATTCAAATGGTAATATTCAAAGTTCTAAAGTAATTTTTTTTCCAAATTTTTGGATAGAAGGAAAGAATAAATTATTTTTATATTTTTACTCTTATAGTATGCCACTCATCAATAAGGATAATATTTGAATTAGTTTTAATAAATAATTTTTATATTCATAAAATAGATATTAAAAATAGTGTTTTAAATTTACATTTGAATAAATAAAGTTATAAGGAACAACTATAGGGGTTTATTTTACAATGAAATAAAAATAATGTATATATATAAGTAAAATAATTTAATTCTATAAAATAATCTCCTTAAAAAGAGCATTAAAATTTTGATTATATTATTTTATCTAATGATTTTAAATATATTAATTTTAATTTTTGTCATTTTTAAAAGTTTAAAAAATATTATAAACATATTACATTTATTTTTGAAGATGATATGATATTTTTTGGAACCAACATAATTGATGTTAATGAGACAAAAAAATATTTTTATTCTATATTCAAATTTAATGATTTTTGAATAGTAAAAATTTTTCTTGGTGTTAATGATTGAAAATATTTTAAATAAATTTATGCATATTAAAATTAAGGATGAAAATAATTTATTTGGATATAGGTTTAATTTTTTAATGAATTCATGTAGATCTATATCCGAATATGAATATATTTGTTGAATTGGTTCTTTAATATTCAAAATGAATTACACTAGACCTGATATCATTTTTGAAGCATGTAAAATGATTTTATATACCCGTAATAATAATTTATATCGTTGGAAGTGTATAAAAAGAATATTTGGACACATAAATAATACCAAATATTTGATTTGATTTTTTTATTATTATTATCTGATTTTGTTATAAGGATATATTTATGTGAGTTGGATTATAATCATGGGAGATAATTAATCCATATCTAGATGATAATTAATCTGAGGTGTCTTATAGTTTATTTTTTGAGAAAAAAACTAACATGAAAATCATATTAATCCATACTGTCAAAACTTATTTTCTCAAATACATGATTAAAGGAAGAAGAATGTATTGAAAAATTATTATTTAATATTAAATTTCTGTATTATACAATGAATGTAATTTCTCTAATTATTTATATTAAATTTAATTTATAACATTCTTATATTTCTCTATATAATGGAAATTCCATACATTTTAGTTTGAGATATGATAATATATGAAAATTGTTTCAATATTATGCTATGAAATTTTTTATGTAATACTAGGTAAAAATCATATCGATCCATTAATTAAATATTTTTAGATATTGGTTTGAATAATTAATAAATTAATATGGTTGAAGCTAATATAATAAATCATTCAATAATGTCAAAAAATTGTTTCTTTTGGTAGATCATAATTAAAGTGTTAAATGGATAATAACCAGTTTCTAAAATGAACATTGATATTGATTGTTTTAAAACCCATTATTTGGACTTAGTATCATGATTTATCCTTAGTGGTTGTGTTATAAACTCTTAATCAAATACTAATACCCTAATAATTTTATATTATAATAATAGGAATTCATTTTCATGTTTTTCATGTATAAACATAGATGCATAGTTTCTTCTTATAATAGGTATTGATTTTAACATCCTATTTTATTTTTCACTCACTTTGCAACATCTCATTTTATCTTTCTTTGGTTGGTTCTTGTTTAGGGGTACTTTAGGTGGAATTTTTAAAATTTTGGAGGGCTCTTGGACTATTTATGGTTTGCCAAAATCGTGAACCTTACTAGTAAAAACCATTAAAACCTAGGAAGTGAGGGTTTGCACAGTTGGAACATGGTTTGAAAAACCATGTTCCCACTTAGTAGAAACTATTCACCACTTTAAAGGGGGTCATGGTTAGGGTGATAAGTTTTAAAAACCATGTTACCCTACCCATCTAACCGTGTGTACATGATTTAGTTATTTTAAAAATTGTTTTAAAATTCCCCAAACGCTATTTTGGACTTTTTCTCAACCCTAAATCAGGGTATCTCATTTTCCAAGGTTTAATGGTATCTCGAGTACCCATTTTGGATCCTCCAACCCCTTTATGAAGTAGATCAAAGCTAGGAAAAAATATTCAATCTCCTCCAGGCAGTGAATCTTCTCTTCTTGGTCTCCCAAACTCTCCTCCACTCTCCTCCATAGGGTTAGATAAATCTTAATGATTTTAGAGGATCTAGTCTCCATTGTTTTAGTTCTTTAATCTTGTCTTGATTATCGTATCTTCGTTTCCACTTTTCTTCATTGCAGTGTCATGTTGCGAGTATTGTGAGACTTGATATATTCATTTCGGTATGTGGTTACATTTATGATTGGTCAATTTATTTAACCCTAAATTTCATTATTTAAATTAAATTGAATTCAATTTGATTATAAAAAACTCAATTAACATTAAATTGGAATTTTGAATTTTCTATGGAATGATATTGGGGGAAACCCCCAATTTTAATGTATTGTGGTGTGATTGTGTAATTTGAATTAAAATTTGAAATTAAATTGTGGAATTAAATTGTGAAATTGATTTGTGAAATTGATTTTAAATTTTTATTTGATAAAAATGTCTTAAATAGTTTTGATAGAAAACTTGGTGGTATTTTCCTGAAAAAAATGAATTGATTAAATATCCATTTTGGTTTTTAAATGGAAATTGGCATATTTAAATAGAAAATGGGTTAATTGTGTTTTGAACAATTTTTGATATAAATTGATCTTTATTTACTATTGTTTGAGAACTTTAAAACCAATGTAGTTAGTGAGTTGTTTGGGAAAACACCCTAATGACACATTACAACTCTAGAAAAACATAATATAGTTGGCCACATCCTCGATGGGATAGTGATGAGTCTCCTTTGACTATTTTATGAGGGATGTGTTTACATATACTTCTATGATCACCTATTAGAGTGGGTGAGGATCTAATAACCTATAACTATCATACCTCTTTGAAGATGAACATGTTGTTCATTTTTTATTATTTTAATATATTCCATTGTTTGTAAAATATTTTACACATACCTTGTGACTTTATATAAACTATTTTATATAAAATGTTTATAAAGACATTGTTTGAAATATTTCCATGAATTGAAATAGAAACCATGATTTGATTTAAATATTCTATTGAATTTACATACCTGTTTATTTAATATTTAAAGATTTATCTAGTAAATTAATGTGGAATATTCCTATAGAATCCTTAGTGAGACCCTAATGGGTGTTTAACTCACACCCTACCAATTAATTTGGGAGTTTTTAGATTTCCTTCTACCATGTTTGATAAAGGGAAAATAACCACTTGGGGTGAGGTTTTTTGATATTTGGTCTTGGAGTGATGTGTTTGTTGGGACATGGGTTGTTTCAAGTTCATTTTATGGGAGTTTTTTATTGTAATTTGGGTATTTTATACATGTTGGACTTATGGTACTGTTCTCCCTCTATAGATTTCTATTTAAGTCTATTTATTCTGTTGTTTAGTGTGGAAAAACTATTCCCACCATTCTATTATATGATCCCATGTTCTAGTCAACGACCCATGGTGATTGATAATATCCTTTGGACAATGTTCAGATCATCTCAATTATCAGGGTACTAGGGTATCCAGTCCAGTTCATGAAAAAGTGGTATCAGGGGTGCATGTTAAGAATATTTACTTGATGTTATTATGCAGTTTGAGATATTTTTGGGACTTAAGAGGTAGTTATAAGAAATTTTCTCGACATATCTCATTATAATGAGCCTTAATTCACAAGGGATGGTTTGGGAATGAAATCTTAAGGATTAGTTCTAGTATTTTCCCTTATTTTGATTTGGGTAGTTGAAATATGAATGTTGTTTATCATTCAATTTCAATTAATTTTATTATTTTTCTTGTTTGAGTATTGAAATGAGAAACCTTTCTTACCTCCTAAAATTTGTCTTCTAGTGTTGTGTAGCATGATGCATCTGAGCAGAAATTTGAATCAGATCCAAGAGGAAGCTTCGAATGAACTGTAGCGATAAAATCCTCCCATGGACCCGAATCTGGTTGAAGTTACTGTGTGTGATGTCCAATATTTGGGATAAGAACCAACACCCATTCCCTTCAATCTCCAACTATGGAACCACATAAGGATGTTTTATAGAGTCATGCTCAATATTTCATTTACCAAAATCCTACAATGTTCCGATGATCTAACAATCCTCAAGAGTCTAAATATTGGTTGACAAGGGTTGAGATTTTATTTGAGTTCTTAGAAATTCATAATTCTATCAAGGTGAAATTTTCCATCATCAAGATAGGGGGACCTAGAAAAAGATGATTGGATATGTTGGTGATGTCGAAGAAGCATGAGGTCTTAGAGTCAAAGTAATTTAAATTAATTTTCACTAATCAGTTTTATCTAGAGTCGATGGTGTTGGCCATGGTTATAGAGTTTTTCAAACATGAGAAGGATTAAAAGACCATGAGTGAATATATAAATCACATTGCAATCCTTGTATATTTCTCACCTGATATTATATCAAATGGGAATATTAAGAATCAATGGTTCGATATGAGACTTATATTTTTTATTAATTCTCAAGTTTTCCTATTAAATCTTCCTTCTTATGTAGATGTACTAGATAGAGTGCTAATTGTTGAAATGAACCTGTATTGTAAGTCCGGGTTGATAGGAGTTAGTTTTTATCCTAGTGGTTGTTCTGTGAGTTTCATAAAGGGAAGAGGAAGTGTGATGATTTTCATAGTGGTTTTTGATATCAGGGTTTTTATAGTCCTCCTATAATGGCTAGAATAGGCCTTTTTATTTTTTACCAGTGGGGAAAATCGGGGCACTCGAAATGAATTTTCACAAAGGCACCCAAAATATATGGTACTTGTGGAATATTAGGTCAATTGTATATGTTTTCCCATGTCTATTTTACACCACATAGTGGAATTGGATCATTGACGTCTAATAAAATTATAGTGCAATCAGATGCTTTATAGACTAGGGCTTCCTTACATAGGCATCTACAAAAAAGATTCTTCACATAGTAGAAGAGTCTCTAGATAAAGAAGAAACGGGTCCAAAGATGGTCTGAGGTACCATCACTATAGCTTCATCTTTATTAACTACTTTATTTGATACTGGTTCATCTCATTCAATCGTTCAAACTATATTTTGAGTCTCCCAAATCATCTTATAGAGTTTCTATCTTATGTGTTGGATATTACTACACCCCTTGGAACAAAGACAGATTATGGCCCCTATTTTCCTTCTTATGTCTTATCATTATAAAATATCGATCTTTCTTTGGATTTCTTGGTTATTAACATGAAACCTCTTAACATAATATTCAAGATGGATTGGATTATTTCTAATAAAGAATGAATTAATTTTTATCTTTAATGGGTCTCCTTTAAAACAACCAATGGGGGGTTCCTTGTATTTCAGGGAGAATGGGACCTGAGGTCTAGTAGAGGCAAACCATCTTATCCAGATTAAGGGAAAGTAATGTCTGTATTTTATTTTTATGTAGAATGAGAATATTTGATTGATGATATGGCTTGTGTTTTCACTGAGTTTCCTGGAATTTTTTCTTTAAATTTTTTTTGGTTTCACACTGGTATGGTAAGTAGAGTTTACTTTTGATTTAGTGTCTAGTTCTCAACATGTTTCTATTCCTTCTTAACTCATGAAACTACTTAGAATGAATGTGTTGAATAATTATTTGGTAATCATTTAGACAAAGGATTCATATGCATGAGTGTGTCACAATGGGTGGATCTGATTCTCTTTTATTATAAATTTGATGGGTCACTTCACCTTTATGTTGAGTTTCAAAACAAAAATTGAGTTATGAAAAAGAAAAAGTATTTGTTTCCATAGATTGATGATCTATTTGACTAGTTGAATGGGGAAAAGTGGTTATAAAACATTTATCTTTGATTTAGTTATCACCAGTTCAGAATAAAATAATATAACATTCATAAAACCACCATATAGATCAGGTATGGCCATTATGAGTACCTTTTTAGGCAATTTGGATTAACCAATGATTTGGTAGTCTTTAAGGATTTAATAAACATGATTTTATCTAAATATTTTTATACTTTTTTGGTATTTTTTATGGATGAAATCCTTACTTACTATATATTTAAGGATGATCATGTATGTAATTTGAGAGATATTCTATAATTTTTGGAAAATCACTGAATTTATTTCAAGATTTATAAATTTGATTTCTGGATTTAGGAAGTGATTTTTTTGGGACAGAACGTTTTAGAACAATGTATTTCAGTTGATCCTAAAATGGTGAAATATGTTACAATAAGGGAACAACCATGACATGTTTTCAAGAGTCATAGATTCTTTGGTTTATCTGGATATTATATCTAGATTATAAAATAATTCTCAAATCTTATTCTCTCATGACAACTCTAAATCGAAAGAGTATAATGTTTGTTTTTTATGATACATTTCAGAGCTCTTTTGTTGAGATAAATTATATTTTGACTATTATGCTAGTGTTGACACTATTAAAGGTTGGAAAGGGCTATGTGGTCTTCTATGATGCATCAGGTTTAGGTTTGTGTTTTGTTCTTATTCATGATGGTCATGTTGTTTCAGAAGGATCTTGATAGCTTAGGAAAAACGAGAAGAATTATCTAACTCGTGACCTTGAACTCATAGCTGTGACACATGAAGTTATGAGTTGGCAGCATTACCCTTTAAAATAATGTTTTATTTTGTATTCCAACCACAAGATCTTGAGATATATTACCTCGCAAAAATATTTGAATCTCTGCTAGAGGTGTTGGGTGGAGTACCTGAAATATTTCAGATTTGTCATTTTCTATACCTCGAAGAAAGGGAATTTCATCGTTGATTGTTTGATCAAGAATATTTGAAACCAAGTCATGAAAGAATGATTATTACAGTGAAACATTATGGTTCTTTTTGTGTAGTTTAATTTATTAGTTTGAGAATCATGGGACAAAGTTGTTCTATGTAGTGTTAAGTTAACCTCAACTCTTCTTGAGATGATTCATGAGGAACAAAAGTGTGATGATGAATTCCATAGAAATTATGTCTCTCTTTATTGTGTGGAGACCATTGCTGAGTGTTCATTCTCTATAGAGGGTATTTTATATTTCTAAAACTCATACATTGTTCTCTTTCCTATAAGAAAAGATGTTATGAAGGATTTACATAATTCCAAGTTGGATGTGCACCCAAGGACCACAAATATGTTCTATGACATGAAATGAAAATTTTGGTGGCCAGTTATGAGATGAGATATTTCTGATTTTGTCTTTTGTTGTTATACATGCCAACATGTTAAGGAAGAGAACCAAAGACCTTTGTAATTATTTTAGAAACTTCCATTTTCAACTTAAAATTGGGATGAGATCTATATGGCCTTTGTAGTTGGGTTTTTACATACCTTGAGAAAAAAAATTCAATGTGGGTTGTGATCGATAGGATAACCAAATAAGCTCAATTTATACCCACTCATGATACAAAAAATATTTTAGAAGATAATAATACTCTTTGTGAGAGACATATTTCATTTTCATAGAGTTCCACCTCCAATAGTATCTGATAGAGATCCCCATATTACTTATCTCTTTTGGAGAGGCCATCAAGAGGAACTAGGATCTCATGTTCATTTGTGTACAATATATCATCCACAGTTAGATAACCAAACAGAAATATATGTAAATGTTTTTGAGGATATGCTTCACACAAGCATTCATGAATTTGGTGGGGCTTGGTATGACTATTTGGGGCGGGTTGATATTTCTTGTTACAATAGTTACCGGTCTATGTTCATAATGGCTCCTTTTTAAGGCCTTGTATGGTTGACCTTGTAAATATTCATTGTGTTGGTGGGAGATCAGTGAATGTTCCTTGGTTTGAATGATATTTGTTGAAAAGGAAAAATAAATTAGTTGATTCATCTAAGAATGTTGACAACACAGATCCAATATAAGTCTTATGTTGATCATCATAGTAGACTATTGGAATTTTGAATCGATGATTGGGAGTTCATGAAAGTTTCACCATGTATAGGACATCAACAACTTGGGAGGAAAAAGAAAATTACACCTCATTTTGTGGAACCTTTCGAAATTGTTAAGTAGGTGGAGAAATTGCCTTTCTATATTGTAGTTCCACTATAGATTACATTGATACATAAGAGGTTACATGTATCTCAACTTAGAAAGTATCTTTATGATACATATGATGTTTTGAGATGGAGTAATCTTGATGTTTAGATGGATTTTTACATGACTAAGAAACTAGTCAGGATAATTGATTATGAAACCAAGGTACTTCATGGGAGGATGATACCTTTGTTTCGAGTGCTATGGAAACACAGTTTTAATACTCCCGAGATGCGGGAGAGGGAGGAACTGATAAGAGATTATTGTCCCCATATTTTTATCATGGAATCTTCTTAACAAGATTATTGTGTATAAAAAGTTTATATTTTTGGGAGGTTGTAACATCATGTTATTGTTTTTTAGGTACCCCTCATCCTTTTTTTTGATAAATCTATGGCTGGGCCTCATTTAGGGGTTCTTCAGGAAGAAAATTTTAAAAAATTTGAGGGATCTTGGGTTGTGTATGGTTGAAACACTATTTTTCCAAACTGTGTGTCCTACTAGGGAAAACCATGAAATCCTAGGTAGTGAGGGTTTTTATAGTTGGCACACAACTTGAAAAACCATGTTCCTACCTAGTATAAACTATTCACCCCTATAGAGGGATGCACATTTATGGTTCGCTATTTGAAAAACCATGTGGTCTTTCCCAGCCAACCGTGCATAAAATATTTTATTATTTTGAAAATTGTTTTGAAATCCCCAAACCCTATTTTGGAACTCAACATAACCATAACTTAAGATATCTCATTTTCTAAGGTTGAGATGTCTCTCAAGGTCCTAGTTTAGCTATTCCCAACCCATTCTGAAGCACATTGAATCCCGAAAATTTTTGTCTGATCTCCTTCGAGTATGTAAATCTTCTATTATTGGTCTCTCCCATTCTCTTCCTATCTCCTCCTTAGGGGTTGATAGATTTATGGGTTTTTTGAGGATCTAATATTTTGTTTTTTAGATATTGAATCTAGGTTTTATTCTCAGATATCCATTGTTGATGTTCTTTATTGGAGTTTCTCATTTCAGGCATTATGAGATGTGATCTATTTGTTTCGGTAGGTTTTTATATTTAAGATAGGATAGTTTATTTAACCCTAAATTGATTAATTTAAATAAAACTCATTTCAATTGGATTATAAAAAAACTTATTCACACAAATTGGGGATTTTATTTTTTTAGCATGACATTTTAGAAACCCCCAATTTCAATGAATTGGGGTGGGATTATAGAATTTGGTTGAAATTATGAAATTAAATTATGGAATTAGATTATGAAATTGATTTATGAAATTTATTTTAAATTTTATTTGACAAAAATGGCTAATTTTTTTGGAATATAACCTAGGTTGGTTTTATCATAGAAAATGAATTAATTGATTCAAAACACATTTTGGATTTTAAATGAAATTAGAATATTGAAATGGAAAATGGGATAATTGAATTTTAAACAGTTTTGAGATAAATGGACCCTTTTTTATTATTATTTTAGCACATGTAATCCTATTTTATTATTGTGTTATTTAGGAAAATACTATATTGACACATAAAAACTCTAATAAAACATAGTTTAGCAGGTCACATCCCTAATGGTATGGTGACGAGTCCTATTTGACTTGTGTCTGAGGGAATTTTGTACACATACTATTGTGATCACCTATTCAAGTTTGTGTGGATCCCATAACCTGGAACTATCGTACCTCTGGGCAGATGATCATGTTGCTCATTTGTGATTATATTTATATATTCCTTTGCTTATAAATTATTTTACACATGCCTTATAAATTTATATTTACTAATATATATATATATATATAATTTTTATTAAGATAATGTTTTAAATATTTCCATCAATTGAAATGAATATCAAGATTTTTTTAATTATTCTCTTTAATAGACATTTATTTTTACATAAAATACAAATATATTATTTGGTTAATTAATGTGGAATCTTATTATGGAATACTTGGTGAGAACCTACTAGGATTTTAGCTCAAACCATACCTGTGTGTTTGCGTGTTTGAAGATATTATTCTTCCTGGTTAGAGAAAGGGAAAAGAACCAATTATAGTTGGTGGTTTTCAATATTTGGGCATGGAGCAATGTGTACACTAGACATGGGTTTTTTACCTTCATGTTTTTGATAATATGTAGTTATACATTAGGTTTTTTATACATGTTTGACTTCTGATGTTGTTCTCCATATGTAGTTTTCTTTTGATAATACTAACTTGTATATGTTTATTTCACTGTATAGTGAAGAAAAAATAGTTCTCAACATTATATTGTATGGTTCCAAGTGCCAGTCACTAACCCATGGTGATCAAGAATTTCCATCGACCCATGTAAGGATTGCTCAGTTATTAGGGTACCATGGTATTTAAGTCAGTTTGTGGCATTGATTTTTCTATTTATAGAGTTTATGGGAAGGATCATAGATTTTGACTATAAAAGGGATATTCAAAATATATAAAGGACTCTCCCTTAAACATATGAATCTTGGAAAGTGTCTAATAAAAAATAAATATATAATTAATAAAATAATTTTTAAAATGGATCAAATATATATTTTCATTTAACACTCAAATATAATTTCTAAATTAATTAATATATTGAATAGTTATACCGATTTTCTTTTTTTAAGTTTAAAGTTAAAAAAATATTAAAAGATTAGAATAAAAAGTTTCTTATGTTTGGTTTTTGGTTAGTTTAATAGATTCTTAAATAGTTTTAGATATATTAATTTTCATTAAAAATATATTAGTGAAATAATACTCACTAGGTATCTATAAAATTGATGACCAATTATCTTTTAGAGAATGAATTTAGATTCAATGTATAAGGTCATCTTTTTCTTATCCTCTGTTAAATTTTTACCAAGTTCGTACATAAATTCCATATAGTGTGAATCAAAAAATAACATATAGTGTTTATCATCCCAAATTAAATATAATGTGATATCTTTTATTCTATTTATGATCTAGTTTGTAACACACCAAGGGTTTTTGAAATATTTTTTTTAATTAATTTAATTTTTTGGAAATTTTTCATTTTACCCAACACTGAATATAGCTAGTGTTATCGGAAAGAAAAAAGTTATTCTTGCTTTGTATGAAATTACAAGTCAAAATTACATGGAATGAAATAATTATATTGGCTTTTGGTACATGAAACACTATGTTTGGATTCGGTTAGAAACAATTCAAAGTTCCTTCAATAACTTGTGTAACATACAATAATGATTTTTACCCGACTACAATATTATTATTAAAATATTGTCAAAGTTATCGCATCTTTATTGTAATTTTAGATATGAATAAGATTAAAAAATTATGAAACTATGGTTTACAAATGATTATAAAATTAATTCTTTTATTATCATCTAATTATAAATGAAATAAAAAAACAGTTGAATATAAAGGAAGTGATTTTATGAAAAACATTATGGCCATAAAGTCATTTTATCTTAATAAATTGAATTAATCACTATTTTTGAGAGATATTAATGAAATTTATATATTATAAATTCATTTTTTTACTTTCATCCAATAATTTTTATAATCGTAAAATAAGAATAAAACAAATTTAGTCTTAAAAATCATTATTTTTCTAGAAAGGCCTTTTTCCACCATTTAATGATAGAATTGTTTTAATAATAATTTTTCGAAATTTAATAATTTTTGTTTAAAAAAATAAGATTAATTTTTTAAACTAGAATATCCAAATTTACCTTGTGTTATTTTTTGTATTTTTCTGATATGTTTCATTTTTTGATGAATGGTGTGAAATATTGAATTTTAATTGAAAACTGGCTTTTATTATAATTTATTTATGTATTTAAAATATATTTTAATTTGTTTTTAAAGAATATTTATAAATAGTATAAATCTATTAGTTTAATTTGGTTCATTTAAATAAATTTTACATTAAAATTGGATATTAAAATATTTCAAGCTTTTGATTATTTTCACTTTAAAAACATATTGTCTTATCCCGCCTCTGAGATTAATTTTAAATTAATATAAGACACTTTTGTGTTTAGAATTTTTAAAAATGGCTTTCATATTTTCAATCATCATAATTTATAATGTATAGTAATATCAAAATATTTTTTTATCAAAAATATTAATGAAAGTAATTAAAAATAATTACATCGATTAGGGTAAAAACGGGTTTATGTTGTGTTTAAAATTTAACTTATAGGGACAAAAAACCAATAATAATTTCAAAAAGAAATTTTATGGAAATATCTCTACCATATCCTCCCTTGTATCAATAATTTGACATTTTTTTGGTCCATTATTTAAGTTAGACATCTCAATATTGTTTTCTTTTCGTATTTAAATGAATGTCGCTCCTCCTCCACTATAGAAGGGAACTCAACAAATCACTTCTTCACACATCACAAAACATTATTATAACAAAAAACCATCCAAAATAAGCTCCAAAATTCTATAAAATAATCCAATAATACTACCTTTTGTAGGAAATCCAACTAAGGAATCCCTTTGTTGCAAACCAAAAGGAGTTATCCTTAGAAGAGGTAACATCCTTCAATAAACACTTTTGTATTGTTTCTTTCTCCACCCCATAAATAATTCTTATTTAATACTTATAAAATATACCCCATATCCTAAATATAATTATATTTGATTATGTTAATGATATGACTAACACACACAGACACTTCCATCAAATGGGACACACAAACATCATTCGTGTGTACAAATGACTACCACCATAGGAACCAATGTCCTTCATTTTTCCATTACCACCTCACAAGGATGGGAATAATATGTAATTACTATATTACTATGATAAATATGATATTTTTTATTCCTTTATTTTTTATAATTTTTATATAACACATACCATCAGGATTTCTATTTTCTGAGAATACAATAACATCCTTTGTGAACATGTGGTATACCACCTACTCAAAGCGACGTAATTCGTTCATGATTTACATGGAATGTATTACGGATGGTTATTATAAGAATATGAGATATATTAGAAATAATTATTCTAATGGAAATATAATTTATATAACTTAATTTCACAAAAAATACAACAACAAAATGGAAACAACATTCATGCATATGTACGGCCTACCGTCTCAATGAACGGAGTATTTCATTTCATCTTTCAATAATTTATTGTTTATTTTAAATATCTATATACTGAATATATATATATATATATGATATTTAAATCTTTTTGACATTCCTTAATTAGGTAAATCGTGATCTATGTAATAGGATCAAGAATAATAGGTTAAAACCAATACAAAAAACAAAGTGATTATTACTCGAAACGTAACTTTGACAAGAAATTTTTAATAAATGGGTAATATAAAGTAGGAATAAAATAATATATGTTTCAATATATAATAATATTATTTTTCAGGTATATTTATAGTAAGTTAATATTTATTATAATGAAATTTTGAACATGTACAAAGAAATTCGAAACTTAAGGTAAGGATTTTCTCATCTCACTTTCATTTCTGTGAGATATATGCTATATTCACTACTTATTATTGTTGGGTGGTGTATATTATTACCTATGACATATTATATATTGAATTTAATTTATTTAATTATATTAAAATTTTCAATTTATGTTATTCTTTCACAGATCTCATGATTCAAATGTTACTGAAGTAGAAAGGGGATTTCTAGTCTCACTTTTATTTTTGTGAGACTTATGTTTTATTAACCACTAATTTATTTTGAGTGGTACATATTATGAAATTGAATGAAGTTTATTATTATTATCAATAAATTTATGACTATTTACATATAAATTTTATGATCTCTATTTCATGGTATTTACGGTCCAAAAGATACCAAATTGGAAAGGTAATTTTGTCTCAATTTTCCTTCTTTGAGAGACATGTAATGTTTTTCACCAAAATTATTTTACGAGTTGTATATAATACCCTTTGACATGTTATATAATAAATATACTTGTTTTCATGATATTATATTACTTGTGTAATTTTATTATTTAATGTAGTTTTTTATTCAATGTTACGAAATTTGTAATAATTTATTGCCACAATATCATCATTAACGGAGATTATTTAAGAATATTATTCCATCGATAAGATATTATGATTATAAAAATAATAATTCCAATGAATTATATTATAATTTGGTTATCCATACTATATCTATGTAATGGTACCACTTTCCTACTTTTTTTACTTAAGATAATTAAGAAAATGTATTTAAGAAAATAATAATTTCTTCTCTCTTTAGTACGAAATTTGTTTTATTGAAAACCCATGTTTTAAAATTTTTTATAAAAACTATTTCCAATTTTTCTGAAATAATATTCTAAACTTTTTTTAAATAAAACGTTTTTATAATGGTTTCATTCACAATAAGTGTTTTAAATGGTATTCTAATCATTATTTATAAGTTATCAAAGCAATTTTCAAAGAATTTTTTCAAAAAGGTTTACATTCAATAAGAGTTTTAAATGATTTTAAAATATTACTTTATATGTTTTAAATGATATTTTAAAATAAAAACATTTTAAAAAATTCTTTCTATACTAGAAGGGTTTTAAATGATTTTTAAAGATTCCTTTAAATGCTTTCATATCTATTTTCAAAGTAAAAGTTTTTCGTAAATATTTTATGCTCAAGAAGTGTTTTAAATTAGTTTAAAAGTATAATTTATAGGTCTTAAAATATATTTCAAAATAAACATTAAAAATGGTATGTTTATGAATTGTTAAAATGAATTTCAATGATTACATAATATTTTTTCAAATATGTTTTAAAAGCTATTTTAAATTAAATAGACTTCAAAAAGTTTTATAATTTAAAAAGAGTTTTTTTAAATAGGAAGTTATATTTTTATGAGGAAATTTTTTATATAGTTTTAAAATTATAATTTATAAATTTGAAAATTTGGTTTCAATGAAAATGATTTTTCAAATTACTTATGTTTTAAAAAATTATTTTCAAATAAAGGTTATAAACCTTAAGAAATTATCCAAGGGGTCTTTTAAAATCCTTCTCTATATAAGATGATATACTTTAATATAGTTTATTCTTTACTAGGGATATTATCTAATAACACCATTATTTTTATTTTATTGAATAGTTTATGATTAAGATGACAAGTTGTTTATGAATCCCATTTCTATTCCATGGTTATTATATGATAAAATGATTATGAGGCCCACTTTATTTCACAAGTTATTCTATGATTAATAAACTAGTCTATTTTCTACAGGTTATAATATGATGAAATGTTTATGATACCCATTTCATTTCATGGGTTATGATATGATATTTATGAAACCCATCTCTTATTATGGGTCATGATATTATGAATGTTTTATTATCTTGTGGAATGCCTATGTATGATTTAATTATGAGAGGGATGGTACCTATATCTCCCTACAATGCATTCGGTAAAGATTTTTATCGCATGACATTGACATGGATGGATTGGGGAGTGAACTCCATTCAGTGAAGTAATTTTCCAACTAAGATGGTCTAAGGAGTGAACCTTTACTAATAATATTGTAATGTCTCAGATTTTCTCCATGTATTATTTTTAATATTATATGGCAATCAATTAGAGACCAGGATCTGAGACGGCGTGCAGTTCCGAGGCCCAGTGAGCCAAGAACAAATGTTTGAATTTAATTTAATAATTATATAACGCGCAGGTGCAGTTTTTCTGAAAAAGTAGAATAACTCCTAAATAGTTTCTCGGATCAGAAATCTGAGGGGACCATTGCATTCAGAACATAGTTTTTACCTTAGTCGAGGCCTAACATCGACCGACGCAGGTCGGTAGTAAAATCTAGTTTTTGGACGCAATCGTAATAAAATATTTAATTAAAATATTTTATTTAAATCTTTGTTACAGATAAATCCCTTATCATTTGAAATGGAGATTTCGCAGGGGATCAGGGATTAGAATTTCAAAAACCCTGAAACCCTTGGCGGCTTTGGAGGCTCTGGAGGAAACCTCCCAACACGGAGACGACGACGCGACGACCAGATCATCGCAGATGAACGCCGCGAAATCCAGTTAGGATGTTTGTCTTGATTTTTCCTTCCCCGTTTTTGATTTCCACGATGAAGGTGGACTAATCCATGAAAAGATTAGCCCGTGGGTCAATCATTCTTGAGGGATGGGTTCATGCGGGGATTTGAGGCTTTGATTCTTGAGATTGTTTTGGTTTTCAATCTAACAGCGGCAAACCCGGATCGTCACAAACAACGATCGAGGTTCGCCCATCTTGTTGATTCTTGTTTTTACCCATCACATTCTTCATTGAGTTCTACACATTCTTGTAGGAAATTGATCATTGCACATTCGTTTGTTGACGCAACGATCCAAAATAAAAGATCCTACTTCAAGGTGACCTAGAGGAGGTGCGATGACGATGGTGGCAGATGAATCGATGCGATTCAGAAGTTCCTGTTCTTCAAGCGTTTCATGCGGATGGATTGAGATGCGTTTTCAAGACCAATCGGAAGCCCAAAACTGACGGAATCATTTTCTTAGGGGCGGGACGACCCCAAATCCAGAGTTTCGTGATGATCGGATGGTTGGATCAAGATCCAGAGCAACAGTCGAGGCGCGTGGAGGAAGACAACGCTTCTGTAAATTTCCCGACTACATGGTGTGTAGTATGGGCTACACGGAATGTGTTCGTCGGTGGGATTACATAAGGTTTACTCTAGGAGTACACAGACACAAGCAGGGTACAAGGCCATGGACACGCCGTGTATAACTGTCCTCGGCCAGACCCGACTAGATACACGGGATACCCCGTGTACTGGTACATGGGCAGGCGTCACAGACACGGAAAGAGGCCGTGTACGGGCACATGGACATCATACACGGAGCGAGCCCATGTGCTCGGACACATTGTGTGATTATTCTACATGCTATTTAGTTTCTTTCTATCTAACAAGACGAATGACACGGGCCGGTTACACGGGCAGTACCCGAGGTCAAGGAACACGACATGTACCTTTTCTACAAACCTTGTAGTTTGGTTTTACATGGCTTCAACGAATGACACGGTCTGTTTACACGGGCATTACCCGGTGTCAAGGAACACAGCGTGTAACCATACTACACACCATGTAACCTTTTCTTGTTGACTTGAGCCACTTGTCTTCTATGACTTGGACTATTTATCTTAGGGTTCGTACCCTTGGTCGTTTCCCTGAAGGTTCCGGTATCATTTCCTTTACACAGGAGTATGATCCCTTTAGCAAAACTATCTGAATAGAGTTGTTGGAATCCACTCTGTGAGACTTAGTGTCGGATCCTCTATTCGTTCCTAGAACCCTAGGTAGAGTTCTTGGTATCAACGTGACCAACTTTACCCAGGCGCCAATCCTCTGCTTTGCAGATTAGCTCAGACTGAGTTGTTGGAATCACCCCATGACTTGGTTGTGATCCTCATCTGAGCATCATGTTATCAAGGTACTTGTGGAGTGTGTTCTCCAGAATCAAGTACTTCTTACCTCTCTCTCTAGACCTAGGAGTGTTTTCTCCCGGTTGCATGCTTAGTGAAATCTTCGAGCTGGATCCTAGTGGTGGTATTCGCGATAGTCAGTTGTGCATGAGTATATCTGGATATTCTTGTGGTATTTTCTTTAGACATATACTGTGTGGAGTTGACTGTATATTTCCTTTGTGGTATTTCCTTTTTGTATTCCCTTTGTGGTTTTGGGGCATCCTACTGGGTATTGTTATAATCACCCCTGCACAGGCTTTTCCCACATGTGTCGTGTCTTGTGTAGACGAGCGAGCCTTTGATAGGATTTTAGGCGAACCCAGACTGGACGGTACACAATGAGATCAGATAGGTCGAGGCATGTTCCTACGACTATAGACTGCAGTCCCAACACCTTTCTTTACAGGTTTGACTTTGTTATAGACTTTCTTTCTGGTGGGCATGTACTTTTGGCCAAGGGTTTAACTTTTTGCACTTTACTTTCCTGTTGTACTCTATGGTTGGGTTTTAGTGTATGCATGCATCTTTTCTGTTTTTAGTAGTTTTCACTTTTCAACTTTGTGAGCTTGGAGATGTGTGTTCGTGTGAAAATGTTTATAGGAAATGCCTCCCTTGTTAGCAGTATGCCTACTCAGTGCTAGTCACCTGCCCCTAGCCTATTGGAGGTGGGATTGGGGAGTTGCAGCTCGGGCCCCACTGGGACGGTTCGTGACAGAGTGGTATCAGAGGTGGTCGGTTCTACCTTAGGACTGAGAGTATGTGAGTTGGTTTGGGGAAAATAGTGTTAAGTGTTTTGAGTTCGGATTTTAGGCCAGGGATCCCAGAATTGGTGCGGGCGGCCGACGTATCTATACACCAGGACTCCGATAACTTTCTTTTCAACTCAGTGCATGAGAACACTAGTTGTAGGGGAAAATAGTGGTACATGCAACATATAGGAATGGGTTTTGGTTTCTATGCCCTTCTTGAGTAATCTCTCCAGATATACTCACTGACTGAGATAAATCTTGTTTCTTTATAGGATACCTCCACGACGCTTAACCACTAGGATCCAGCAGCTCGATCACGAGGATGACCCCCTCAGTGATGAAGCTTCGATACAGGGTCCAGATCCCCCAGTTTTACCATCAGGTGGTGTGCCAGTTATCCCGCCACCTATGGATCAGTGTTTAGTGCCTACTGTACCAGTGGAGGAGGAGCGCAGGATGAGCGCACTCCATGAGTTTCATAGACAGAGACCCCTCAGGTTATGAGGTGAGCTTGACCCTCAGGCAGCATAGGACTAGCTTGAGGCAGTGGCCAGAGTCTTCCGTACGGTCAGGACACCAGCAGACCAGATGGTGATCCTGGCAGCAAGACTTCTGCAGGGATCGTCATGATGATGGTGGAGTTTGGTTATCCAGAATCACGACGAGGCGACACTTGCTTGGTTAGAGTTTGAGCAACTCTTCAGAGAGGAATTTTCACCAGTTACCCTGAGAACATTACGCATTCTTGTGCTTCTTCAGATTTAGCAGGGAACCATGACGGTGGATGACTATTCGTCAAGGTTTACTGACCTCTCACAGTACTCGATGGATATGGTCAGAGATCAGTACTTTAGAGATCGGACTTTCGAGTAGGGCTTGCGCAGAGATATCTGAGCTAACATCATCCATATGAGCATTCCTACTTATACTGGGGTGATCGAGTGGGATTTGGTGGTCAAGAGATTTTTGGCAGAGCAGAGACAGCCGGAAGATATCTGTAGTGGGCGAGCTAGAGCATAGACCTCGTCAGGAGGGAGCCGACGTCATAGACCCAGGCGTGGGAGACGTTTTCAGAGGAGATCCCAGGACATGGTATTTGCCGTACAGGGTTCACAGGACGCATCCAGTCAGCCTCGAGAGAGGTGATGCTACTCAAGTGATGGCATGGGACATCTCGCTCGAGATTGTCCGACCCACCATACTACTAACACATGATCTATGGATGGACCACCGAGTAAGAGGCAACATGTGGAGAAGGCAGATCCGCAGGGCGACGGACGTGGTAGGGGAGCTGGGAGAGCAGCCGAAGGTGGTCGGCGTTTTGATCTTTTACCACCACCACCCCCAGGAGGTCCACCCCAGGCTTAGGGAGCTGGTGGACAGAAGCAGGGACAGCTGCAGGTGGCAGAGGCTTATGACCCAGGTACTCCCGGAATGATTAGAGGTACTATCTGTGTCTTTTCTAACATGGATGAAGTATTGATAGAGACAGGTGCTAGTCATTCCTTTTTGGATGCTTATCTTGTTCGAGACCTTGAGATTCCAATTGAGCCATTGACTCGACCCTTACGCTTAGAGACACTGACTGGGGAAGATTCAGAGATCACACACCTCTGTAGACAGTGTGACCTGACCCTTGGAGGTGAGAGTTTCGGTTGGAACCTCTTGGTGGTAGCATCAAGGCCTTACGATGTCATTCTTGGTATGGATTGGCTATCCACAGTTCATGCCCATATAGACTGTTTTAGGCGAAGGGTGCGGTGTGTCTGCAGTGACGGAACAAGGTTCTCTTTTGTCGGTGAGAGAGATACCCAGGCAGCGCAAGATGGACTCGTTCATGGGAGGGAACAACCGATTTCACATTAGTTGGATAGCCTATCCCTTGGCACAGTAGATGCTACGAGTTTCCAATTTCCAGCAGTAGTGGCTGAGTACGAAGACGTCTTTCCAGAGGATTTACCCGGGCTACCTCCCTGTTGGGAGATAGATTTCTGCACTGATTTGCAACCCGGAACGACACCGATATCAGCATCAGCATATCGGATGGCTCCTGCAGAGCTTCGTGAGCTGAGGGTGCAGCTGGACGACTTGCAGAAGAAGGGCTTTGTGAGACCCAGCATTTCACCCTAGGCAGTCCCATTGCTGTCTGCAAAAAAGGAAGACAGGAGCTTGAGGCTATGTGTGGATTACCGGTGCTTGAATCAGGTGACCATAAAGAACCGGTATCACCTACCGAGGATCGATGACCTCTTCGACCAATTGAGAGGGACATGATGGTTCTTGATGGTTGATCTACGATCATGCTATCACCAGTTGCGAGTACGGTAGGAGGATATACCGAAGGCAACTTTCAGATGTGGCTATGGTCACTATGAGTACTTGGTGAAGCCCTTCAGTGTGATGAACACCCCGGTAGTGTTCATGGGATGCATGAACCGAATCTTTTAGCCCTATCTACACCGTTTTGTAGTGGTCTTCATCGATGATATACTTTTGTACTCTGCGTCCGAGGAGGAGCACGCAAGACACTTAAGGATGGTTCTGAACACACTCTGAGAGAACCAATTGTATGGGAAACTCTCGAAGTGTCAGTTCTAGTTACAGGAGGTCCACATTATGGGACATGTTGTCTCGGAAGATGGTGTAGCAGTGGACCCAGCCAAGGTGGAGGAAGTGATAGCATGGGAGCCAGCCCAGAGCGTGACGGAGGTGCGGAGTTTCCTTGGGTTGGCAGGCTGCTATCGGAGATTAATCCTTGATTTCTCCAGGATTGTAGCACCCATGACAACTTTGAACTGAAAGGGGCAGCCTTTCGTGTGGACCGAGAGATGCCAGCAAGCTTTCCAGCAGTTGAGATAGAGTTTGACGAGCACCCCAATCATGAGGTTACAGGAGGAGGGTGTCGACTACGTCATGTTCTACGATGCATCAAGAACTGGGCTTGGTTGTGTCCTGATTCAGAGGCAAGCAGTGATTGCCTATGGCTCACGTCAGTTGAGGCCACACGAGAAGAACTACGTGACCCATGATCTTGAGTTGGTAGCGGTAGTCTTCACATTGAAGATGTGGCGGCACTACCTGATGGGAGAGTGGTTTACCATCTACTCTGATCATAGGAGTCTCGGATATATCTTTTCTAAAAAGGATCTAAATTTGAGACAGAGGTGATGGCTTGAGTTCCTCCAGGATTACGACTTTGAGATAATTTATAATCCTGGGAAGGGGAACATAGTGGAGGATTCTCTCAGCAAGAAATCTAGTTCGCAGTTGCTGGATGAGGTGACAAGGAAATTGGACTCCTTACAGTTATCCTTCGTGTATGGGGATGAGGGAGCTTACCTCCAGTTGATGGTTGATACCCCTAAACTCTTACAGTAAGTTAGGGAAGCATAGCGCAAGGATGCTAGCTGTGAGACTCTACGTGCTCAGATATCCACAGGTGATACTGCTGATTGATATTCCGAAGGTGGGGAGCACGTTGTTCTTTTCAGAGGCCGCACGGTAGTACCAGCGATGTAGCGGGAGTAGGTTCTGAGGGAGTTCCATACATCCCCTTTTTCGGTGCATATAGAAAAGATGTATCATGACCTCCAACATCAGTTCTGGTGGCCAGGAATGAAGAAGGGTGTGGCATAGTTCGTCTCTCGGTGCCTTACTTGTCAGCAAGTAAAGGATAAGCACCAGGTTCCAGTAGGTTTGACTCAACCCCTTGAGGTGCTAGAGTGGAAGTGGTATGGGATATCCATGGACTTCATGATGGTTTTACCACATACGTCCAGGGGACACGATTCCATCTGGGTGATCGTTGATCGACTCACCATGTTGGCCCATTTTCTAGCCATACGGGAGCAGAGTTCAATGGAGAGCTTGGGATGCCTCTACTGTAAAGACCCGTAAAATTCAAGGGAAATTTTTTCTTAATTTTCTTTGGAATTTTACAAGAGCGTGGTTTCTGACGGCACCTGATTCCGAGGCCCGGTGTGCCCGAAATCAATTTCAGAAGTTTGGCTCGGGTACGTTCAGTAAACGAACGAGCGGGAATTTCTAACTTTTGATCTGGTGCTCGGAATTGAAATCCGAGGACACCGATGAACTCGCAGTGCCGATATTCTCTTAAGGAGACCTTTTCTAAAGTTGCGTTTATTGCGGGACGAAAGTTAGTTTTTGGGAGAATTATAAAAAGTTAAATAAAAATGTGGAACACTTTTTATTTTTCTTACTTGTTGGTTAACTCCTCTCAAAGGAAGTTAATGGTGGGACCCACATCCACTTAACCTCCCTTGGGAGGATTAAGTGTGGTGGGGCCCACACGAAACCCAACTTTTCATCTCCTCTCAAAACTCTCTTAACTCCCCTTTTAAATGATCTTGACAACTTAGCTTATTAATTAGGTTGAGTTGTTTAATCTTTTTCAAACCTTTGAATTTCAAAAGGTTTGGTTGAGTAAATAAAATAATCTCTTAGCTTATTTTATTTGGTTAGAATTCTCTAGCCTCTTGAGATATTTGAAGCCTTCTCCTTCTTC
The DNA here is from genome assembly GCA_963277665.1 of Viscum album. Classification (NCBI taxonomy): domain Eukaryota; kingdom Viridiplantae; phylum Streptophyta; class Magnoliopsida; order Santalales; family Viscaceae; genus Viscum; species Viscum album. The sequence continues at coordinate 1,793,981,612 of OY728146.1, forward strand.
TTCTTCTTCTTCTTCTTCAAGCTTCACGAAGAACGCGAAGAACCTTCGAACTCCGACAAAGAACGCCCCTCCTCTCTTCTTCGTAGCCGTTGTTTCCGAAGATCGACGATGTCTTCCGTGTCAACGAAAGGGAACGTCGCTTCCTCCTTGGACTTCCTTCGTCGGCTTACGATGATTCGCCAACGACGTACCTCTTCGGACGTACCTCTTCGTCATCGGATTTGACGAAAGTTTACCGTGACGCCGACCTCCGCGACGTTGTCTTCCGCGGGTCGTTGACGATCTTCGAACTTGAACCCAAGGTAGGGGTTTGTTGTGGTTTATTTCATTACTCTCGTTCTTGGTTCTAGAATGATAATCTTGTGATTAAATATTTAAGAGTTATCATCTAACGAGAGGGGGGTCGGACCGCACAAACACGGCCGAATTCCCCCTCCTTTGTTCTTGGTTATTTATATAATCTTGTGGATGAACGAGAAGGCGTGGTGTCGTCGCACCACGCGGGAATCGCCCGGATTATTTACACGACGCCGTCGCGTCGCGCCGTGGAAGGATTATCATGAACGCGATGTCGTCGCACCGCGTCGAAGAAAACCGAAGGCACCGCGGCCGGACCGGGGCTGCGGCGGAGGGGCGCGGTGTCGTCGCACCACACCGGACGACGAACACCGCGGCCGGTTCCGGGCCGCGGCGGGACGAGAAGACCGGCGGCTCACCGGTCCGCCGGCGTCGGAAACCGGAAGGGGACCGGCTTTGCCGGTCCCGTTGAAGAAAAACCGGCCGGCCAGGTGGGCCGGCCGGAAGGTGAAAGACCGGGGGAATTAAATTCCCCCGGCTAGGTCAAATGCCCCCCATTTATGAGGGGGGGGGGAGGTTTCATTAAAGGGGGTAGGCGGCCCCCTGGTTTTCTTCAAAGCAGGCCCCCACGAGGGGGGGCCGGTTCTCCAAAGGCGCGGCTCAAAGCCGCACCGCCAGTTGGGAAGCGGGGGCCATGCCCCCCGCGCGCTGCACCCAAGCGGCGCCAGGCTGCACTGCCGCCGGCCGGGCCGCGCCGGACAGCGCCGCCCGTGCCGGGTCGACCCGGTTCGGGCCGACCCAGGGGGGGGGGGCAGGTCGGCCCGGACCCGGACCCCCCCGTTTTCAAGACGATTACGGTATTTTGGCCATAACATGAGCCACGGACCTCCGATCGACGAACCCTCAGCGGCATTTCGATCCTTGGATCGAGACGGTCGATTCGGTATATCGCACTCAAAGTTTCGTAATACTTTGAGTTCGGCCAGGTTGGTTCGTTCACAAAACCAACCGGGCCTTCGGAGCGGAAACGCTCATATCTTGAGCTACGGACGTCCGATTGATGTGCCGTCAGCTTTGTTGTGTTCCTCTTAGTGAGACGGTTCTTTTGGAATACTCCGTCTGAGGTTTGGACGCAGGTGGAGTACGGTCGGGTTGGTTTTTCCTTAAAAACCAACCGGGCCCCTGGGACAAAAAAGCCAATAACTCTCAGACCGGGCGTCCGATCGACGCGCCGTCTGTTGCGTTGAGTTCCTGTTGATGATACGGAACTTTTGGATACATCAACTCTGGTCTTTGTGACAGTTGATGTATCAGCCTCTCGGCTCGTGGAGCGGACCCTCCTGAACGAGCTTGCTGTGTGCGAGAACCCTAGTGCTGGCTGCGACTGCGACTGTTACTGTGACAGCTACTACTGCTACTGCTACTGTGACTGTGAAGACGACAGTACAGAGATCCTGTGTGGATTCGACGACGACTACAGCAATCATAGATCCTACGTGGATCAGTGCTACAGGTCCTGTGTGGGCCCGATCCTGTGTGGGTCCGATCCTGTGTGGGTCTTTGCGCTCAGCGGTCCTGTGTGAACCAGCGCCTACAGGTCCTGTGTGGGCCCGATCCTATGTGGGTCTTTGCGGGGGTTCGTTACCTATCGATCCTTCGTGGGTCCGACGACATAGATGGATCAGAGATCATCTTTATCGTCCTTTGAAGAAGTATACTTGTGTGAGCTGAATCCTATTGATTTCCTGTGTGGATTGTGTTGTGCTATCCTGTGTGGATTACGCTTTGCTTTCCTGTGTGGAATACGTTTACATTCCTGTGTGGACTGAGTTGTACTTGGGCTCGGAGGTTGGAGCATATTTGAAATTGATGACTTAGGTATATGTATGGGCATATACCTAAGCAGTGTTTGTTGTTACTTCGTGATTGTACCTTTCTTTGTGGTTTATCCTTTGTGGATTTTGAGAGACCTTCAAGGGTCTCGGGGTCCCTACTGAGTAGCTTATACTCACCCCTGCACGGGCTATGCCCGCACTACGTTGTGTTGGTTGCAGACGATGGACAACGTTGATCTTGGCTGAGGATTGTAGAGCAGGACAGTACCTGGAGGTGGACCATTGGGCGGGACGTGCTCGGAGCGGACGGCGGGACCCGAGGAGCAGTGGAGCTATCTGTACCCACCCTTCAGGTGGGATTTCCAGTGGACAGCTCGGTGTAGCGGCTTTTACTTTACAATTGTTGTTTTCCCTTTCGAGTTTTACTTTACTTTCAGATTGGGTTTGTATACTGGCCCATTTACTTTTCCGCACTTTCAGTTGTACTCTGTTCTTACTTAGTGTTTACTTTTCCGCTTGCTTACTCTGTGGTGCTTGTTTACTTTTCAAAGGCAATGCCTTCCCTTTTTTTGTGATTTACGCCTTGGTGCTAGTCGCCATCCCCTGGCCTATGGAAGGCGGGCTTGGGGTAGTCACGGCATGGACCCCAAGGGCGGGTCGTGACAAATTGGTATCAGAGGAGTTTGGTTCTACCGCAAACTCTGATATTTTCTATGTGAAGCAATAATGTTTAGCGTATTGAGTGTGGTTATCAGTCCAGGGAGTCCAGTGTTGGTGCGGCGGCCGACGTATCCGTACACCAGGACCCTGACTTCTGATTTCCGACTTAATGCACGAAAACATTGATTGTGTGTGTGTTTCAATGTTTTCTTTGTGATTACTTTATATCAGCTCACCAGGTATACTGTTCTGACCGTGGCGCACATGTTTCCTTTTCAGGATGGCCCCACGACGGCAACCAGCTAGGGTTCCGAGAGTCGAGTGTGACGACAGCCCACCGAGCGACGAGGCCTCGGTGCAGGGCCCTTTGTCAGCAGTGGCACCGGGGGTAGCTCTACCCGTCGAGCCACCGATACTTCCAGCACCAGCCGCTGACGATGCACGTCACCTCAGCGCCCTGCATTAGTTTCAACGCCAGCGACCACCCAGGTTTCGCGGGGAGACGGATCCCCAGGCAGTCGAGGACTGGCTGGAGGCAGTGGTACGTGTGTTTATGCTAGTGAGGACACCAGCAGACCTCATGGTGATCCTCGCTGCGAGCCTACTACACGCAGCAGCAGGACGATGGTGGAGCTTAATGCCCCAGGTGCATGATGAGGCATCTCTACTTTGGACGGACTTTGAGAGCCTCTTCCGCTCGGAGTTCGTCTCAGCCACCCTTCATGCGGTGCGTATCCAGGAGCTTCTTCAGCTGCGGCAGGGCAGCATGACGGTCGCTCAGTACTCGGCGAGATTTACTGATCTCTCACGCTACTCGACCGACATGGTACGTGACCCATTCTTCCGGACCCGGACCTTCGAGCAGGGTTTGAGACACGAGATCAGGGCATCGCTGATCTCCCTCTGCATACCGACTCAGACAGGAGTACTGGAGCGGGACCTTCTGATCGAGAGCTTCCTTGCTGAGTCTACACCAGCGCAGCGACCCACTGCAGGGCGGCACGTGGCACAGTCATCTACAGCAGGCAGTCGACGGATGACTCAGGAGGTCCACCCCGACCACAGGGAGCTGGCGGGCAGAGATAGGCACAGCTCTAGGCAGCAGAGGCCTACGACCACGGCGCACCCGAGATGATTCGAGGTACTATCTTTGTCTATTCCATCCTTGCTGCAGTTTATATAGACACAGGAGCGAGTCACTCTTTCATAGCCGCTGCCCTTGTTCGGAGCTCGGAGACTCTGACAGAGCCGTTGGCTCGATCCTTACAGCTAGAGACTCCTACGAGAGCAGACTTGACGATTACGCACTGGTTCCGACAGTGTGAGCTTACTCTAGGAGGCGAGAGCTTCGGCTGAGATCTTCTTGTATCAGCGTCGAGGCCTTACGACGTCATCTTGGGAATGGATTGGCTATCTACGGTCCATGCACAGATTGACTGTTTTAGGCGCAAGGTGCGATGTGTACGCACCGACGGGAGCAGGTTCACCTTCACCGGCGAGAAGGGAGCCTTAGCAGCACAGGATGGACTTCCGCGGAGGAGAGGACATCCCATTACTCATCAGTTGGCTAGCCTCATCCTTGGAGCAGTTGACGTATGGAGTCCGGGTTTTCCTGCAGTGGTGGATCAGTTTGCGGACGTTTTCCCCGACGATGTTCCAGGGATACCTCCTCGCAGAGAGGTAGACTTTTATATTGACTTGTACCCCGGGACAGCCCCGATATCCACTCCAGCATATCGGATGGCCCCCGCCGAGCTTCGAGAACTACGGGTACAGTTGGAGGACTTGCAGGGCAAGGGGTTCATCCGACCCAGTGTTTCACCCTGGGCTTCCCCGATATTGTTCGCCAAGAAGGTGGACGGGAGCTTGAGACATTGTGTTGACTATCGTCACCTGAACCAGGTGACAGTGAGGAACAAGTATCCGCTACTGAGGATTTATGACCTCTTTGATCAGCTCAAGGGAGCACGGTGGTTCTCGAAGATAGACCTCATGTCAGGCTATCATCAGCTCAGAGTCAGAGACGAGGATGTGCAGAAGATGGCCTTCAGATGTCGGTATGGCCACTATGAGTTCTTGGTTATGCCTTTCAGTGTAACCAATGCTCCATCAGTGTTCATGGCTCTCATGAACAGGATCTTTCAGCCATACCTTGATCGGTTTGTCGTGGTCTTTATCGACGACATTCTGATTTACTCGACGACTGAGGAGGAGCACGCCTATCACTTGCGAGATGTACTAGACACACTCCGAGAGCACCAGCTTTATGGTAAGCTCTCGAAGTGCCAGTTCTGGATACGTGAGGTGCACTTCTTGGGACACGTTATCTCTGAGGTGGGAGTTGCAGTGGATCCGGCGAAGATCGAGGTTGTGTTATCTTGGGAGCCACCCAGGAGCGTGACTGAGGTTCGGAGTTTCTTGGGACTAGCTAGATACTATCGGATATTCGTGCCGGACTTCTCTAGAGTTTCGGCACCACTCACAGCTTTGATGAAGAAGGGGAAACCCTTCGTGTGGTCAGACAGATGTCAGCAGAGCTTCCAGGAGCTGAGACAGAGATTGACTAGCGCACCTATCTTGAGGTTGCCTAAGGAGGGAGTAGGGTACGTAGTCTACTGCGATGCATCAGGGACCAGACTCGGATGTGTTCTGATTCAGGAGCGGGCATTGATCGCTTATGGATCACGTCAGTTGAGGCCGCATGAGCAGAACTACGCTACCCATGACCTGGAGTTAGCAGCAGTGGTCTTCGCTCTGAAGACATGGCGACACTATCTGATGGGCGAGCGCTTTACAGTCTTTTCCGATCATCAGAGTCTCAGGTATATCTTCTCACAGAAGGACCTGAACCTGAGACAGCGACGATGGATCGAGTTCCTCCAAGACTATGACTTTGAGATAGTCTATACTCCTGGGAAGGGGAACGTAGTAGCCGATGCCCTCAGCAGGAGGACGGGCATTCAGCTACTTGAGGAGGCGACGGAGCAGCTAGCCTCTTTACAGATATCCTTCGTGGATAGAGATGGAGCAGCCTTCCTCTAGTCTCTCACAGTCACCCCTCCACTACTGCAGTAGGTCAGAGAGGCACAGCATGAGGATGCTGACTGTGAGACACGGCGTGTACTGATATGCTCGGGACAGGCACCTGATGGTTTCTCCCTTGGAGTAGAGCACGACATCCTTTTCAGAGGACGTACCATGGTACCAGTCGCTTTGTGAGAGGAAGTGCTGAGAGAGTTTCACACTTCTCCTTTGGCGGTACATCCTGGAGTGGCGAAGATGTACCAGGACCTCATACGACAGCACTGGTGGCCGGGCATGAAGAAGGTAGTAGCAGAGTTCGTTTCTCGATGCCTCACCTACCAGCAGGTGAAGGCAGAGCATCAGGTACCAGCAGGCTTGGTACAACCCTTGGAGGTTCTGGAGTGGAAGTGGGATGGCATATCTATGGACTTCGTGACTGGACTTCCACGCACTTCCAGAGGTCACGACTCCATCTGGGTGATTGTTGACCGACTCACCAAGTCGGCACACTTCTTACCAATCAGAGAGCAGGTCTCAGTGGAGAGCTTGGGACGTCTCTACGTTCAGGAGATTGTGCGGCTCCATGGCGTGCCATCGTCTATCGTCTCCGATCGAGATGCTCGCTTTACTTCCCGGCTTTGGAAGGGGTTGCAGGAGGCGTTCGGGACGTAGCTACGTCTGAGCACAGCCTTTCACCCTCAGATGGATGGTCAGACGGAGAGGACCATTCAGACTCTTGAGGACATGCTCCGCGCATGTGTCCTCAACTTTGGTCGTAGCTGGGAGGACCACCTACCCTTGGTGGAGTTTGCGTACAACAACAACTACCACTCCACCATCGGGATGGCACCGTACGAGGCGTTGTACGGCTGACCTTGTAGATATCCTTTGTGCTGGACAGACCCTGGGGAGTCAGCACTGGTGGGACCGGAGATGGTCCAGGCCACGACAGAGAAGGTCCAGGTCATCCAAGAGCAGGTGAGGATAGCACAAAGCCGGCAGAAGTCATACGCTGACAGGAGGCAGAGGCCACTGGAGTTCGAGGATGGCGACCACGTCTTCTTGCGGGTCTCACCTCGACGTGGTATTCAGAGATTTGGCCGAGGCAGAAAGTTATCTCCGCGCTTCATCGGACCCTTCCAGATCCTCAGCAGGATTGGAGAGGTGGCTTATCGCCTGGCTCTACCACCTCAGTTGCACCGGGTGCACGACGTTTTCCACGTGTCTCAGCTGAGGAGATATGTGCACGACCCGACGCACATCATTGACCATGGGGAGCTTGACGTTGACGATGGGGCGACTTTTACGGAGTTCCCGGTGGAGATAGAGGATCGACAGGAGCGGTTCCTACGTGGGCGATCGATTCCTCTTGTGCGCATCAGATGACAACACGGGAACCTCCATGAGAGCACATGGGAGCGGGAGGCTCAAATGCGTGCTCAGTACCCTCATTTGTTTCCCTAGACGTAAAGCCCTAAGGTGGGAGTAATGTAAAGACCCGTAAAATTCAAGGGAAATTTTTTCTTAATTTTCTTTGGAATTTTACAAGAGCGCGTTTTTTGACGGCACCTGATTCTGAGGCCCGGTGTGCCCAGAATCAATTTCTGAAGTTTGGCTCGGGTACGTTCAGTGAACGAACGAGCGGGAATTTCTAACTTTTGATTCGGTGCTCGGAATTGAAATCTGAGGACACCGATGAACTCGCAGCGCCGATATTCGCTTAAGGAGACCTTTTACGAAGTTGCATTTATTGCGGGACGAAAGTTAGTTCTTGGGAGAATTATAAAAAGTTAAATAAAAATGTGGAACACTTTTTATTTTTCTTACTTGTTGGTTAACTCCTCTCAAAGGAAGTTAGAGGTGGGACCCACATCCACTTAACCTCCCTTGGGAGGATTAAGTGTGGTAGGGCCCGCACGAAACCCAACTTTTCATCTCCTCTCAAAACTCCCTTAACTCCCCTGTTAAATGATCTTGACAACTTAGCTTATTAATTAGGTTGAGTTGTTTAATCTTTTTCAAACCTTTGAATTTCAAAAGGTTTGGTTGAGTAAATAAAATAAGCTCTTAGCTTATTTTATTTGGTTAGAATTCTCTAGCCTCTTGAGAGATTTGAATCCTTCTCCTTCTTCTTCTTCTTCTTCTTCTTCAAGCTTGACGAAGAACGCGAAGAACCTTCGAACTCTGACGAAGAACGCCGCTCCTCTCTTCTTCGTAGCCGTTGTTTCCGAAGATTGACGATGTCTTTCATGTCAACGAAAGGGAACGCCGCTTCCTCCTCGGACTTCTTTCATCGTCTTACGAAGATTCGCCAACGACGTACCTCTTCGGATGTACCTCTTCGTCATCGGATTTGAGGAACGTTTACCGCGACGCCGACCTCCGCGACGTTGTCTTCCGCGGGTCGTTGACGATCTTCGAACTTGAACCCGAGGTAGGGGTTTGTTGTGGTTTATTTCTTTACTCTCGTTCTTGGTTCTAGAATGATAATCTTGTGATTAAATATTTAAGAGTTATCATCTAACAAGAGGGGGGTCGGACCGCACAAACACGGCCGAATTCCCCCTCCTTTGTTCTTGGTTATTTATATAATCTTGTGGATGAACGAGAAGGCGTGGTGCCGTCGCACCACGCGGGAATCGCCCGGCTTATTTACGCGACGCCGTCGCGTCGCGCCGTGGAAGGATTATCATGAACGCGACGCCGTCGCGCCGCGTTGAAGAAAACCGAAGGCGCCGCGGCCGTAGCGGGGCCGCGGCGGAGGGGCGCGGTGCCGTCGCACCGCGCCGGACGACGAACACCGCGGTCGGTTCCGGGCCGCGGCGGAACGAGAAGACCGGCGGCTCGCCGGGCCACCGGTGTCAGAAACCGGAAGGGGACCGGATTTTCCGGTCCCGTTGAAGATAAACCGGCCAGCCAGGTGGGCCGGCCGGAAGGTGAAAGACCGGGGGAATTAAATTCCCCCGGCCAGGTCAAATGCCCCCCCATTTATGAAGGGGGGGGGGTTTCATTAAGGGGGGCAGGCGGCCCCCCGGTTTTCCTCAAAGCAGGCCCCCACGAGGGGGGGCCGGTTCTCCAAAGGCGCGGCTGAAAGCCGCGCCGCCAGTTGGGAAGCGGGGGCCTGCCCCCCGCGCGCTGCACCCAAGCGGCGCCAGGCCGCGCCGCCGCCGGCCGGGCCGCGCCGGACCGCGCCTCCGCGCCGCCGCCGGCCGGGCCGCGCCGGACCGCACCTCCGCGCCGGCCGGCGCCGCCGCGCCGGCCCGCCGCCGGCCGGGCCGGGTCGGACCCAGGTCGGGTCGACCGGGTTCGGGCTGACCCAGGGGGGGTCGGGCCGGGTCGGCCCGGACCCGGACCCGGACCCCCCGTTTTCGAGACGATTACGGTCTTTTGGCCATAACATGAGCCACAGACCTCCGGTCGACGAACCATCAGCGGCATTGCGATCCTTGGATCGAGACGGTTGATTCGGTATATCGCAATCAATATTTCGGAATACTTTGAGTTCGGTTGGGTTGGTTCGTTCACGAAACCAACCGGGCCTTCGGAGCAGAAACACTCATATCTTGAGCTACGGACGTCCGATTGACGTGCCGTCAGCTTTGTTTTGTTCCTCTTAGTGAGACGGTTCTTTTGGCATACTCCGCCTGAGGTTTGGACGTAGGTGGAGTACGGTCGGGTTGGTTTTTCCTTAAAAACCAACCGGGCCCCTAGGACGAAAAAGCCAATAACTCTCAGACCGGGCGTCCGATCGACGCGCCGTCTGTTGCGTTGAGTTCCTGTTGACGATACGGAACTTTTGAATACATCAACTCTGGTCTTTGTGGCAGTTGATGTATCAGCCTCTCGGCTCGTGGAGCGGACCCTCCGGAACGAGCTTGCTGTGTGGGGGAACCCTAGTGCTGGCTGCGACTGCGACTGTTAGTGTGACTGCTACTACTGCTACTGCTACTGTGACTGCGACGACGACAGTACAGAGATCCTGTGTGGATTCGACGACGACTACAGCAATCAGCGATCCTACGTGGATCAGTGCTACAGGTCCTGTGTGGGCCCGATCCTGTGTGGGTCTTTGCGCTCAGCGGTCCTGTGTGAACCAGTGCCTACAGGTCATGTGTGGGCCCGATCCTGTGTGGGTCTTTGTGGGGGTTAGTTACCTATCGATCCTTCGTGGGTCCGACGACTTAGATGGATCAGAGATCATCTTTATCATCCTTTGAAGAAGTATACCTGTGTGAGCTGAATCCTGTTGCTTTCCTGTGTGGATTGTGTTGTGCTATCCTGTGAGGATTACGTTTTGCTTTCCTGTGTGGAATACGTTTACTTTCCTTTGTGGAATGAGTTGTACTTGGGTTCGGAGTTTGGAGCGTATTTGAAATTGATGACTTAGGTATATGTATGGGCATATACCTAAGCAGTGTCTGTTGTTACTTCGTGATTGTACCTTTTTTTGTGGTTTATCCTTTGTGGATTTTGAGAGACCTTCAAGGGTCTCGGGGTCCCTACTGAGTAGCTTATACTCACCCCTGCACGGGCTATGCCCGCACTACGTTGTGTTGGTTGCAGACGACGGACATCGTTGATCATGGCTGAGGCTTGCAGAGCAGGACGATACCTGGAGGTGGACCACTGGGCGGGACGTGCTCGGATCGGACGGCGGGACCCGAGGAGCAGTGGAGCTATCTGTACCCACCCTTCAGGTGGGATTTCCAGTGGACAGCTCGGTGTAGCGGCTTTTACTTTACAGTTGATGTTTTCCCTTTCGAGTTGTACTTTACTTTCAGATTGGGTTTGTATACTGGCCCATTTACTTTTCCGCACTTTCAGTTGTGCTCTGTTCTTACATAGTGTTTACTTTTCCGCTTGCTTACTCTTTGGTGCTTGTTTACTTTTCAAAGGCAATGCCTTCCCTTTTTTTGGGATTTACGCCTTGGTTCTAGTCGCCAGCCCCTGGCCTATGGAAGGCGGGCTTGGGGTAGTCACGACACAGACCCAGAGGGAAGTTTGTGACATCTACGTGCAGAATATTTTCCGACTTCATGGAGTGACATCCACGATCCTCTCAGATCATGATGCTTGTTTCACATCCCGGTTGTGGAAGGGATTGTAGGAAGCTTTTGGGACTCAGTTACGCTTGAGTACAACGTTTCATCCCCAGACTGATGGTCAGACAGAGCGGACCATTCAGGTTCGGGAAGATATGCCTTGGGCTTGCATACTTGACTTCGGTCGTAGCTAGGAGGATCACCTACCACTGGTGAAATTCTCTTATAACAACAATTATCATTCCACCATTGGTATGGCACCATCCGAGGCTCTGTATGGGCGACCTTGCAGGTCGCCACTTTGCTGGACTGACTCGGGAGAGTCAACACTCATGGACCCAGAGATGGTGAGAGCTACTACGGAGAAGGTACATGTCATCTAGGAGTAGTTGAAGATAGCACAGAGTCGGAAGAAGTCATATGCTGATATGAGGTGGAGGCCCTTAGAGTTCGAGGAGGGAGACCATGTATTCCTTCGGGTCTCACATCGACGGGGATTGTGGATATTTGGCCGAGGCGACAAGCTATCTCCGAGTTTCATTGGCCCTTTCCAGATTCTGAGTAGAGTTGGCGAGGTAGCGTATCGCTTGGCTCTACCTCCTCAGATGGACCGGGTACACAACGTCTTCCATGTGTCGCAGCTATGGAGGTACGTACATGATCCATCACACGTCATCGATTGGGGCGAGCTGGACATCGAGGATAGAGCAACCTTTTCTGAGTACCCAGTGGAGATCAAGGATCGATATGAGAAGATCCTTCATGGGAAAGATATTCCCTTGGTGCGTGTCCGGTGGAAGCACGAGAATCTCTAGGAGAGAACATGGGAGCGGGAGGCTCAGATTCGCGTGTATTACCCACATCTTTTTGAGTAACCTTTGTTTTGGATTTTCAGGGACGTAAAAGCCCTAAGGTAGGTGTGATGTAATGTCCCGGATTTTCTACATGTATTATTTTTAATATTATATGGGAATTAATTCAAGTCCAGGCTCTGAGCCGGCATGCAGTTCCCAGGCCCGGTGAGCCTGGAAAAAATGTTTGAATTTAATTTAATAATTAAATAACGCGCGAATGCGGTTTTCCTGAAAAATTGTAATAACTCCTAAATGGGTGCTCGGATCAGAAATCAGAGGGCACCATTGCGTTCAGAACAGCGTTTTTACCTTAGGCGAGGCCAAACATCGGCCGACGCAAGTCAGTAGTAAAATCTGGTTTTTGGACGCAACCATAATAAAATATTTTATTAAAATATTTTATTAAAATATTTGTTACATCGAAATCCATTATATTTTTAAATGGAGATTTTGTAGGGGATCAGGGATTACAATTTCCATAACCCTAAAACCCTTGGAGGCTCTGGAGGCTCTGGTGGAAACCTCCCAACGCGGCGATGACGACGCAGCGACCAGATCATCACCGATGAACGCCACGAAATCCAGGTAGGGTGTTTGTCTTGATTTTTCCATCCCCGTTTTTGATTTCCACGATGAACATGGACAAATCCATGAACAGATTAGCCCGCGGGTTGATCGTTCTTGCGGGATGAGTTCATGTGGGGATTTGAGGCTTTGATTCTTGAGATTGTTTGGATTTTCAATCCAACAGCGGCAAACCTGGATCGTCACAAACAACGATTGAGGTTCGCCCCTCTTGTTGATTCTTGTTTTTCCCCCTCGCATTCCTAATTGCGTTTTATGCATTCTTTTAGGAAATAAATCGTTGCGCATTCATTTTTTGACGCAAATATCTGAAATCAAATACCCAATGTCAAGGCGACCTAGCAGAGGTGCGACAGCGATGGTGGCAGATGAATCGATGCGGTTCAGAAGTTCCCGTTATTTGAGCATTTTGTGAGGATGGGTCGGGAAGCATTTTCAAGACCGGTCGGAAGCCTAAAACTGACGGAATTAGTTTTGTAGGGGCGAGACGACCCCAAATCCGGTGTTTTGTGATGATCAGACAGTTAGATCAAGATCTGGAGCAACAGCCGAGGCGCGCGGAGGAATATGACGCTTCTGTAAATTTCCCAACTACACGGCGTGTAGTATGGGCTACATGGCGTGTGTTCGTCGGTGGGATTACATAAAGTGTACTCCGAGAGTACACGGACACAGGAAGGGTACACGACCATGGACACACCGTGTATACCCCTCCCCGGCCAGACTCGACCATATACACGGGATACCCCGTGTACCGGTACACGGGCAGGAGACACAGACACTGACAGAGGCCATGTACGGGCACATGTCTAGCGTACACGGAGTGAGACCAGATGCTCGGACACGGCGTGTGATTCTTCTACATGCCATTTAGTTGCTTTCTATTTGAAAAGATGAATGACACAGTCTGGTTACACGGGCAGTACCCGGGGTCAAGGAACACGGCGTGTACCTTTTCTACATGTCGTGTAGTTTGGTTTTACACGGCTTGAACCAATGACACAGGCCGTTTACACGGGTAGTACCCGGGGTCAAGGAACATGGTGTATAACCATACTACACTCTGTGTAACCTTTTCTTGTCGACTTGAGCCACTTGTCTTCTATGACTTGGACTAGTTCTCTTAGGGTTCATACCCTTGGTCGTTCCCTTGAAGGTTCCGGTATCATTTACTTTACACAGGAGTATGATCCCTTTAGTAGAACTCCATGAATAGAGTTGTTGGAATCCCCTCTATGAGACTTAGAGTCAGATCCTCTATTCATTCCTGGAACCCTAGGTAGAGTTCTTGGTATCGATGTGACCAACTTTACCCGGGCACTGATCCTCTAATTAGCAGATTATCTCAGAATGAGTTATCAGAATCACCCCAGGACTTGGTTGTGATACTCATCTAAACATCATTTTTTCAAGGTACTTGTGGAGTGTGTTCTATCAGAATGAGTACTTTGTACCTCTCTCTCTAGACCTAGGAGTGTGTTCTCCCAGTTGCATGCTTAGTGGAATCTTCGAGCTGAATCCTAGTGGTGGTATTCGCGATAGTCGATTGTGCATGAGTATATCTATATATTCTTGTGGTATGTTCTTTAGAAATATACTGTGTGGATTAGACTATATATTTCCTTTTTGGTATTTCCTTGTTGTATTCCCTTTGTGGTTTCAGGGTGTCCCACTGGTTATTTCTATACTCACCCCTGCACGGGCTTTGCCCACACATGTCGTGTCCTGTGTAGACGAGCGAGCCTTTGACAGGATTTTAGGCGGACCAGTTTCAGACGGTACACAGTGAGATCAGACAGGCTGAGGTGTGTTCCTACGGCTACAGACTGCAATCCCAACACCTTTCTTTACAGGTTGGACTTTGTTACAGACTTTCTTTCTTGTGGGCTTGTACTTTTGGCCCAAGGTTTACCTTCTTGCACTTTACTTTCCTTTCCTACTCTGTGGTTGGGTTTTAGTGTATGCATGCATCTTTTCCGTTTTTTGTAGTTTTCACTTTTCATATTTGTGAGCATGGAGATGTGTGTGCATGTGTATAGGTTTATAGGAAATGCCTCCCATGTTATTAGTATGCCTACTTGGTGCTAGTAACCAGCCCCTGGCCTATTGATGGCGGGCTTGGGGAGTTGCGGCTCGGGTCCCACTGGGACGGGTTGGGACAAATATGGTCTTGATATTGATCCTTGACTACTAATATGGTTTTGGGAGTGAACGCATTCCACTATAAAGAAAGGGCTATGACTGGGGGTGGTGGTATGTCCTACGCAGTCGGTGTATCGACCATGAAGTTCCCTAATAATTTTTGGAAGAGAGACATGATTTATATGAAATGATTTTATATTCTTACGTGTCTTCCAAATATTATTTGTCTTATTCTTATATCATGATCTCATTTCTTATGCTCTGGAGTCCCATATGATTCAATTATTATGTTATGTTTTTCTTTATTATGTGACTCATGTGTATGATATTGGAAATTCAATGTATGACCTTCAAATGTTTTGCTCATGTACTTATAATTTTTTTCATGATATTCTTATGTATATCCATTATTTACAATTACTGATCATTTGAGCTAACCCTTTATTATATATCCTTTCCTCAGGTTATGATGAAAGGTTTTGAGTAAGTGTACTAAAGGGGAATATCATGGTGGGAAACATTGAATATCTATTATGAAGATAGAATATTGTATTCTTTGTTTCAAAATACACTAAACTATTATGATCCTGGATAATTTAATTTTATAATGTGATGAATACTCATTTAAAATGTTGTATTATCTATATATTTTATTTCTGGGTTGCTATAGTTAGTATCAAATGAAAGGTTTAGCCGAACATTAGAAACTAGGATGAGGAAACTCTAATGAGATCCTTAAAGATATTTCTTAGAATATTTATAGGGATGTTTATAAGAATATGTTGAAGGATAAGGAAAATATTAAGAAAATGTCCTAGAATTTTTGTAAAGGATAGGGAAAGTGGTTTCTGGAAATAAACCCTTTTTTGGATACTATAATTTGATGTTTCCCTAGAATATATGTACATAGGTGTAATAACCCCCAAAAAACTGCATTGATCTAGACTCTATTGGGATCTGGTGCATGACAACATGCCTTGATGCACACCTGATTTGACACTCCCGAGGGTTATGCTTTATAAATTCAAAAACTCTACATGAATTATCAAGAAATATTTAAATATAAAATGACTATGAATGACCTAGGATAAACCTTCGGTGTCATAGATTAATGAAGTTAAAGTTATGATTATGACATCTTATAGGTTATTTCATGATTAGTTTGTTTCTCATTATGATAGGTACTTCTCACACTATGATTTTTTTTGCTTTAGTTAATGGAGGGAACTTGAAGGAACTGAGATAATGTTGAATTTAATGAATAATTTTTTGATTAGAAGTAAAATTGGATGATCACTAGTGTGAAATATATTGTGATAATTCCTAATCCATTTTCACAGAACATGATTAACAATATGTACCGTGATATACTCTTATAATAACCAAATAATATAAGGAAAGTGTTATCCAATATTAAGTAATGGAGACCACAGAGGAAAGAAGATCCAATTTCTTATATGGAAGGAATACGAGAAGAAACACTCAAGGTAATGTCTTACAAGAACATGAAGATTTTTTTATTGTGGAAAAGAAGGACACAATGAAATTAACTTCAATAAGAAAATTAAATGTATAGTTAACCCAATGAATGAGAATAATGAACTCCATAAGGTACCATAAACTATCGAATGCGCTAAATGTGTATATTTTGAGAATTATGAAAATAGAAGTCTTAGGAGAGAATATAATGAATGAAATCGACAATGTTTTAAGTGTAATGGTCTGTTTTGTGATGATTAAGAGACCAAGAGTTACATATGGAAGGTATATTTTGTTCTAATAATACTTTTTATAAGCATGATCTAATTGATATTTTGAATGTAAATACATGATTCATATTTTATACGTTAGAAAAAGGGTATTAAAAAATACTATAATGAATCCTAGTTAATGATTTGAAAAGTAAGTGGGATTATTGATTTGTATATTTATTGTAATTCAAGAATGTTATATCAATCCTGATGTATATGTTTTTCATTAAGGATTTTTAGAAAATATATTGAATGGTGCTGATGAAATAGAAAATTTATTTAATAAAAAGGTGAAATTTTTATCATGGGAAGGTAAACCTTAATGTGTTCATAATGTTGAGAAAATTGTTTTTAGATTGGATAAGAGATGATTAATATAGATAAAGTAAACTGGATAGTATTGATGAACTCGTAACTAATAAAGTATTTGTTGAAAAAGTATATTATTTTTTCATAAGTAAGATTACCAAATTTTTCATTTAATGAACATATCAAATAATCTATATAAATAATGAGGAATCATGCATGTTTTCAATAATGATTTATGGTAATTGAGGTTATTTTTTTTGTTTCAATAGAATACATTATGAAGGTATTCAAATATTTGTTATGTGACAACCAAGAGCTAATTTATGATATTAGGTAGGATCAATGTAACTTTTATTTTGAGAAATTTTGAAACCTTATTTATAATGTTTTGTATTTTAATGTCTTGGATGGGTTACAAGTATAACCATTTAACGAATGGTATACGTTAAACTTTAGATGAGGTTTTAGATAGTAAAGTATTATCTGCCAATATAAGGATTTATGCATATAGGATAATCCTTGCTAACCATTTTTATATGATGAAAACTAAATATATATTGAATGAATTATCATTCTATTTACAGATCTCAATATCTGTTAGTGCTTCATTAATCAAATTTTCATCTTTATTTTCTGGAGTGATAGATGAAGTAGAAATTGATCAAGGCCAAACCAAAGGGTGAAATTGTGCATATGAAATGGAATGAAACAAATTAAGTATATATACTTGGGGAAAATATTTTAATATTTGGAAAAGTACCATGAAGTAAAATGTTTTACTAATATAATCATTTTTAATGATATCAATGACCTTTTTCACTCCCCTATTCCTAATGCTTTTGTGTGGCTATTAAACATCTCTAGATCACCCACTTTATTTTGATCAATGTTATCGATCAATCTTCATCAGAAATTTATAGTTATATTTCCCTTACATGTTCATGTTTTTACATGCCATCTATATTCTCCTTCATGGAAACCTATTTATGTGTTCCTTTGGCTACCATTAATTATCCCAAATTTCCATTTTAATGGAAGTTTATTATTCATTTAAATGATGCAAGTTTATATGAAAGGAAATTTTTAGATTTAAACCATTGATGACATATATGAATTTATATGGTGAAATTCATTTTTAATGGGCCATAATGTCACACCCCAAGATTTGTGAATTTTTCTTTCGAATTAATTTGATTTTTTCAATATTTTTCTTTTCACCTAACACTGAAAATAACTTGTTTTATATGAAAGCATCATGTCATTATTTCATTGCACACAACACCAATTCAATATTTCAATACATGAAAAACATAGATTAGGTAGTGCTACATGAGAAAACTATGTTTGGATTGTGTTATACACAATGCTGAGTTCCTTCAAAAACTTTTGTTACATGCATGACGATGTTTTACAAAACTACAATATTATTATTAAAACATTGTTATAGTTATCCCCTAGTTTTTGGAATAGAAGATATGAATAAGATTGAACAAATTAGGAAAATATGGATTATAAATGTTTTTAAAATTAATTATTTGGTTATCAATTAATTATAAATTAAAACAAATACTAATTAAATATAAAGTAATTCATCTTATGAAAAACTATTTTTATTCCAAAAAAGGAGTTTTATCTCGATAAATTAAATTAATAAGAATTACTGAGATATATTAATGAAATTTATATATTATAAATTAAAAAAATATTTTTACATTCATCCTATAAGTTTGATAGGAATAAAATAAAAAAATCTAATTGTCACGATAAAACCTATATTTTCTAAAAGTTAGTTTTTCCACCTTTTAATTGATGACTAGTTTTAAAAAAATTAACACTTTTAGATTTTTTATTTGAAAAGAAATTATAACTAAAATATTTATATCGAAATTTACTTTGGGTGAATGTTTCATATTTTTCTGAGAAGTTTCATTTTTTGATGCATCGTGAAAAATATTGAATTTTAATTTAAAAGTTAATTTATTTCTAATTTATTTGTATAGTTGAATTATATTTTTATTTTATTTTATAATTTATTTAGATAAATTATACATGAAATTATCTAATTTAGGTCATTAAAATTAATTTCACAATGAAATTGGATATAAAAACATTTCAAGCTTTTGAACATTCTCACTTTAAAAACCAGTTGTCTCATCCGGCGTACAGGATTAATCTCAAAATAATTGGTGCCAATTTTATTTTAAGAATTTTCAAAAATAGATTCCATATTTATTATATTAATAACATGTATTTTCTAATAATTTCATTTTCATTTTTACCGAATATTTGTGAAATTAATAAAAATTAATTACAATGATTAAGGTAAAACTGAGTTTACATTGTGTTAAAACATTATCTTATGGGACCAAATAACCTAGAAACATTTACAAAGGCCATTTTATGTCAATATTTCACCCATATTATTCATTTTATTAGAAATAGAACATTATTTTAGGCATGTGATGTAAGGTAGACCTCTAAATATTGTTTTCCTTTTTGTATTTATAAGAATGTCACTCCTCCTCCACTTTAAAAGCGCACTCACCCCCACCCACTTATTCAAACCTATAAAGGCCTTTTTATCATACTATACCAGACAATGTAAGATACAAAATTCTCTACCTTCATCTTTTAACTCTCTATTTTTGTGGAACTCCATCCAAGGAATCCCTACGGTGGAAATAAAAAGGAGTTACCCAAAGAAGAGGTAGCATCCTTCAATAACAATTTTATTTATTTATTTCTCCACCCCATCAATTATTACTATTTCATTATTATATAATAAAAATAGTATAATAAATATAATGATATGTTTTTATATTAACTTTGTAACCTACACTCACACACACATCCATCAAATAAAACATACAATTATCATTCGTGTGTATTGTGGACTACCGCTTCACGAGTCGGTGTCATTAATTCTTCCATTACTACTTCTCATGGTTGGAAATAATAATTTACAATATATTTTAATATTATTTATTTGATATTTATGACTTATTTATGATTATGGAATTATTATATAATACATATCTTCATTATTTCCTTTTTGTGATAATACAATAACATCGTTTGTGGATGTGTTGACTACCGCCTCCCCAAAGCGATGTGATTCATTCACTCATTACATGGAATAAATTAACTATGGGATTAATAAGAATATTTGATGTATATAAAATAGTAATTATATTGGAATGATAATATATTTCATTTACTTCTCTTTAATTAAAAAATATGATAAGAAAATGGAAATAGCATTCATACATACGTTCGACCTACCATCTCCCTGAACTATGTATTTAATTTCATATTTCAATCTTTTATAATTTATTATAAATATTTATATACTAAATATATATAATATTTAAATAATTTATTAAATTATGTAAATAATTAAATCATGATATAATTAAGAGGGACAAGAATAAGAACTCAAATACCTATACAAAAAATGAAGAAGTTATTACTCAAAATGTTACTTTAACAATAAATTTGTAATAAATGGGTAATATAAATTCATAATCAAATAATATATGGTTTTATATTAGATAATATGGTTATGTGTTATTTTTATAATAAAAATATATTTATATACTAGAGGTTTGATTATGTGTGAAGAAATTCAAGACTTAAGGTAAGGATTTTATTTTCTTGCTTTTATTTCTCAAATATATATTCTATATTCACCGCATATTCTTATTGTGGGGTGTATTTAATAACCTATTACATTTTATATAACGAATTTACTATCTTGTTATATTTAAAGTTTCCATTTATGTTATTATTTCATGGATCTCATGTAGAAACTTTGTTTTTTCCTTGTAAGACTTTGAAATATTTCTAACTATATTTCCAGATCTAGGCATTGAGACGACATATGATTACAAGGGCAGGGGTGACCATAAGAAATTTTATGAAAATATTAACAATGTTTTACATTGAACATGCCTCACACCTCAAAGAAAAATGGATAACACTTAAATAGTGGGTCATATTTGAAATCCAAGAACACGATTTTGTCCGAAACATGGTGTTTACCATATGCATGATATAGAATGAGCCAGCGTGGAATGTTCATACCCATCACCAATTAGAAATGTGCTAAGTAGATTTATTTAATTATTTAATAAACTAAATAATTAATTTATCTGAAAAAAATGGTTATAAATATTTCGTTAAAGTTTTTTGTCCAGGGTTGGTCTCATAACCCTAGAGACTTGAGAGAGCTCTCCAATACTCCTTTATTTTTTTGAATTGAATTTAATAATGATAAAACCATGAATTAGATCAAATATAGATGAAACAAACACATTGTGTGAAAAATTTCTTCATCATAGATCAATCCAAAACAAAGGTAGGACTCGTATTTTAGTGTTTTTATGCCATCAGATTAATTTTCTTTTGTAAATTTTTCTTCTTCCTTGAATCTAAAACATGGAAACCCCTCATATGTGCCGAAGTTTTGAGTTTTTATTATCTTATAATTTTTTTATATTACCCTAAATCCCCATTCCTAATCTTCGACCAATAATTCTTGAAAAATAATGTTTAAAACCTTGTTTTAGTGCCTTTATCCCTCATTTATATATACATTCTTCACCGATTGGACCCCTTGGTTCTGGTTTGACCTTTCTAGGAGGTACCAATCTCGATCAGACCCTTGAATACTTAGAGGATCGATGAAACAAAAATTTATTGGTGAGTGATGAATAGATCTAGAATTGTTTTGTTATAGGGATGTTTGATTTGATGATTTGAGGTCAGATCTTTAATCGTTGGAGGTGCGGTGGCAAGAGAAATGATTGGTGGAACCCTCATAGTGGGAAGATATATATTCATGGTGAGAAATGGCCAACAAGCATGATCCATGGTCATATTTGAATATTTCAAGATGATTTAGAGTGATATCGACAATGGATTGAATTTATTTGAGGATAAAAGTACGAATATTCCATTCTGTGGAAATCCCAACTACACGCCATGTTTCATGATGAACACACAACATGTATCCTCCCTTAGCAGTAGTACTAGGGTTGGGGAAAAGATAAGTACGACATCGTGTTTAGTCCTCCCTCACACCCCGTGGATCCCTTCCTAACTAGGAAAACCTATGTGATGGGTCACTTGGGTAGGGATTCCGTGCAAGAGTACAAAAACATGGTTTGACCACACAGATGGTATCCCATATGGACTAATAAGATGTGTACCAGAGTATAAGGACACATAATTTAGAGACATGATCTGGGTTTTGGTTAGTCTATACATGCTGTGTAGTTCACATAAACGTTATGTATGACTACACGGGTTAGGTTCCATGTACTGACTAGGGACACAACTAAGCTGTCAATCATGGCCACAAACCATGTGGGTCCCCTCACACTTCATGTAACCCTTGATATCTTTTTATTAAACATAAATGATATATATCTTCATCATTTGAACTCAGATTTTTTCCCATGAGTAGACTATCCTGAGTGTATTTCGGTGTTAAAGCGATCGTACCCTCAGTTGAATCTTTTGAGATACTATGTGAATTCTCTAGTCTGGGAACTCATTGAGGTGACTATCGATGATGGAAGGGACCATGTATGATCACTAGTGATTTCCAGGAATTACCCTCCAGCAGTGTTAGGCAATGGAGTTCCCTAATGTCATATTCCAGGCATTACACTCTAGTAGGGGTGGGCAGTGGAGTTCCATGATGTCTTATTCTGGCCATTAGCCTCTGTCATGGCTCGGTAGTGGAGTTCAGAAATGGATTATTCCAAGCATTACCCTCTAGTATGGATGGTTCGTAAAGTTCCCCAATGACCCCTTTTAGGAGTTACCCTCTAATTGGGAAAAGAAGTGGAGTTCGCTAAAGACCACTTCCAATGTATTACCCTCCAGTAGAGCTGGGAAGTAGAGTTCCTTGGTAATTTGTATAGTAGGACCCTCCTATCGTACCAGGGCATGGTAATCTTACCTAGTGTTTTCCCCTGATTGTGTGGCATAGTGATGAGACGTGTTTAACATATATTTAGAATCACACTAAAAAGGGCTGATTTCAACAATAATATGTGTTGTTGAGATGTGACCAAAATCATGTTGGTGAGTTAGTGACATCCAAATCAGATAGTGTCAAGGTGTGGTGAATGGGGTTCCTTGGTCACACGTATTGAGTTCATATGCATGTGATGTTGGGATTTATTGATGGACATTTGTAACTGATGTCTACTCTTCATATAGGGAAGATCTGTTAGATAAAAATCCCTTTACACTTTCATTTAGGATTATTTGACTGGGCATATATATATACATATATCATACTTCTGTATCCACTGCATGGATTCTTTTTCTCTCATTAGAGGAGGAGAAAAGACATACTAGGTATTCCATATGTTTTTTGTATTTATATTCTCATTGTTGGATGAGACTACTCTCCTGATATAGGCATTGAAGACTCAATGAGTAGTTCTTCTACTAACTACGTCCAACCCCTTGTGACAGGAAATGCTTAATTTCACTCTTGGTTGGGTTGAGCTGTATTATTTCACTTTACCTTGTTCTGTTTACTCCTTTCCTCTTCTATTGTATCTCTTACTTCTCCCCTTCAGATTTTGGGGCATCCTACTAGGTATTTAAATACTCACCCCTATAGGGGATTTTACCACACATATCATGTCTTTTGAAGATGGCATACATGTTGACCATGACTTTAGAGGAGCTTAGGGATACTGGGTTATTGGACCGCAAACTAGGGTCATAGCATGGGATTCAAGAGCATGGTTCTCTCATTTGTTTAGTCTTTTCTAGTTTTATGTTAGGTTGGGTCACTTATCTGGTTAGGCATGTGTTTTACCCTTTACTTTTCAGTATACACAATCAACATTTTTTACTCTCTAGATTTTCATGCATGCTTGACCTTTTTCTAGAATTGTTTCATCTTTAATTCTTTCCTTCTACACTTTTTATTTGAGTTAGCAATGTGTGTGTATTGGTTCATAAGAAAAGGAATCCTAGAGTTACTTATGCCTTCAACGCTTGTCGCCACCTCCAGACCTATGGCGGTGAGCTTGGGGTAGTTGCAGCTTAGGCCCAAGCTTGGAATGGGCCACGATATATTGGTATCTGAGCAAGTTCATTACTTGGGAAATTGTTTGGATATTTCTCTTTAAGGGGATTTTGTTCGGTTGAGGGAAAAAATGTCAAACTATATCTAGTGTGGCTCGTATGAGAAGGATTCACAATGGAAAAAACCGTTATTTGCGACGGGTTGATCAACCAGTCCCAAATAACCAATTATTTGTGACGGGAATAGGTGCCCCGTCGCAAAAACTTATGCATGGATTGGCGCAGTTTGTGCGCCAAACCACGTGAAAGGTTATTTACGACAAGTTGGAACCACTCGTCGCAAATTCCAGACCCCCAGAGCGTATTTGTGATGGAACCTGTCGCTAATAACCGGCGACGGTAAAAACCCATTTGCGGCTTGAATAGGCGCCTCATAACAAAAACTTACGTGTGGATTGGCGAGGTTTGCACACCAAACCGTGTGAAAGGGTATTTGTGATGGGTTGGAACCACCCGTTGGAAATAACTGATGGCAGTAAAACCCTATTTGTGACGGGATGAAGCCCCGTCGCAAAAAGTGTGTCGGCAGGTCACTGTTTGGGACAGAACCCTTCGCAAATAAGCTTTTAACCGTCGACCGTAATTAATGCGGCCGAAGGTATTTACAATGGGTCCCATTGTAAATATTACTCTTAGCGACGGGAATCTCGTCGCTAATAGTCTCATCAAAACTACTCTAACCTACATATACCCCCTCCGTTTTTCTTTCCTCCACCTGAATTTCTTATTCCACTACTTCTGTGAACTCTAATTTTAGAGTGAATTTTTTTGAGAGTTAGTTTTTTTTACGAAGAAGTTGTGAAGCTGCCTACAATTATACGAGATCAAGTTTAAATGTATTTATGTTTTATTTAATATAGTATTTATTTCCTTTTTATTAATTTTTATTATTGTTGATTAGTTATAATTAAGTTAAATTTAAATTGTTTTGTCATCAGTATTTATCTGTAATAATAAAAATAAATTATTATTACTAATTCTTAGTAATTAGTAAAAATTAATAATTATTAGCGATAATTACTAATGTATATAAATAATTAGCGGTAATTAGTAATTAGTAGCTCTATTTTGTAATAATTAATAGTAATTAACACTAAATAGTAATAATAAGAAATAAAGAGTAATAAATAGAAAAAATTAGTAATAAATATGAACAATTAGTAGTAAATAGTATTAATTAGAAATAATTAGTAATAAATTCTAATAAATAGTAATAAATACAAATAAATACAAATAAATAGTAATAAATACTTATAATTAGTAATAAATACTAATAATTAGTAATAAATACAAATAATTACTATTAGATACTAATAATTTGTAATAAATACTAATTAATAGTAAAAGATATTAATAAATACTAATAAATACTAATAAATACAAATAAATTGTAATAAATACTAATAAATAATAATAATTAATAATGAAATGTAATAAATACTAATAAATAGTTATATATAGTTATAATTTTCAATAATTACTAACATATTTAAATAAATACTAATAAATACGTATAAATACTCATAAATAGTAATAAATATTAATAAATACTAATAAATACAAATAAATAGTAATAAATAGTAATAAATAGAATTAAATATTATTAAATATAAATAAATACTAATAAATATAAATAAATACTAATAAATAGAAATGAATACTAATAAATACTAATAAATACTAATAAATTGTAATAAATTGTAATAAATAGTAATAAATAGTAATAAATAAAGATAAATATTAATAAATAGTAATAAATACTAATAAATAGTATTAAATACTAATAAATAGTAATAAATAGTAATAAATAGTAATAATTAGTAATAAATAGTAATTATTAGTAATAAATGGTAATAAATTGTAATAATTCATAATAAATTGTAATAAATTGTAATAATTTGTAATAATTTTTAAGAGTTAGTAATAATTAGTAATAATTAGTAATAACTAGTAACAATTCGTAATAATTAGTAATAATTATAAATAAATAGTAATAAATAGTATTTAATAGTAATAAATAGTAATAAATAACAATAAATAGTAATAAATAGTAATTAATAGTAATAAATAGTAATAAATAGAAATAAATAGTAATAAATAGTAGTAAATAGTAATAAATTGTAATAAATTGTAATAAATTGTAATAAATTGTAATAGATAGCAATTGATAGTAATAAATAAGAATAAATAGAAATAAATAAAAATAAATAGAAATAAATAGTAATAAATACAAATAAATACTAATAAATACTAATAAATACTAACAAATACTGATAAATACTAATAAATTCTAATATTTATTAATAAATACTAACACTTAGTAATAATTAGTAATAATTAGTAATTAATTGTAATAAATTGTAATAAATTGTAATAAATTGCAATAAATTGTAATAAATTGCAATAAATTGAAATAAATATTAATAAATAGAAGTAAATAGCAAAAAATAGCAAAAAAAAGTAGCAACAAATAGTAATAATTAGAAATAATTATTAATAATTAGAAATAATTAGCAATAATTAGTAATAATTAGCAATAATTAGCAATAATTAGCAATAACTAACAATAAAATAAATTATAATAAATTGTAATAACTTGTAATAACTTAGCATAATTTTCAGTGGATTGACGACATTCTTTTCTCTTGACGACTCTTGTCCTTTTAACTCTCATAGACTCAAAGCATTATAAAAAGTATGCTTCTTTGATGCATATCCAATATCATATGCACGAGTTTGAATATGCATTTGTAGGACTACATTTTTGAAAATGTGTTAAGGTGGTGACTGTTGTAAGAAGATGATTCATTGACGAAAAAGGGGCTCTTTTGTCTGACGACTCATTTAGTTGTATCTTTTTCACACCGAAATCAGAAAGAAGAATCTTCTCAGAGGTATGCTTATTCATTCTCATATGGACGAGGATGAATAAGGGTACCTATGAGAAGATTCTTCATTGTCATTTCAGTGTGAGAAAGTTGCAAGTAAATGATCCTTCTCAAAAAAGAGGAGCTATTAATCCACTGGAAATTGTGTCACACATAATTAATTGTAATTATTAAGAAGTAGTTTTAATTATTTATCTTTTTTTTGGATAGAGTTTTTCTAATTTCAAATTATTCAAAAAATATAATGATTTCATAATTTTTAGAAAAATATGGAATAAAGAATTCGACAATAGTCATTGTTATATGATCACTCTTGGATAAATCAGCACAAAAATCCAATTGGTTCTGGTTTAAATCCTATATATATTGAGGGTGTTGAAGCTTTCTTATCATTTGCATCAACAAATCCATAATTTCTTTCAGAAGGCACAATTAAGTATCCTTGTAAAAAATGTTCTCTGAGAACGTTTGAAACATTTGACAAGGTTGGGGTACATCTCTTGCAGTTTGGTTTTCAACCAGATTATGTTTTTTGGTATCAACATGGTAAATGTAGTTCCATAGAAGATACTAAAAAATTGATTCTGGATCCATAACAGTTACAAAATTTAGTACATGATGTTGCAGGTCCATCTGTTCAACAAAATGAAACTCGTGATACTATTGATTTAACTCCTGATTTGACACCATCTGAATTTTATGATTTATTGAGGTCTGTTGGGGATGCATTATATCCTGGTTGCAAGATAAGAAAATTAGAAGTAGTTTCAAAATTTATGGCTATTAAATCAGATAATGCAATGTCAAGTAACTATTTTGATTAGATATTTTCTTTGGTTAAAACACTATTACCTGAAAGAAATGTGTTACCTGCAAATTACTAAGAAAAAAAGAGTCTGGTTCATAATTTGGGCCTTAGTTATCAGAAAATTCATGCATGTGAAAATTATTGCATCATATATTCTGTTGAAAATGTGTCATTGGATATTTGTCTCACATTTGGACAATCGAGGTATAAAGAAGCTCAACCGGGGAAGTTTAGATCAATTCCTGTGAAATAGTTGAGGTATTTTCCACTTACAACCAGGTTCTAATGTTTGTTTATGTCTCAGAACACAACATCAATGATTTCATGGCATAAAACCAAGATTTTAATTGATAAAATGTTGAATCATCCTTCTGATGGTGTTTCATAGAAAACTTTTGACCGAGTGCATCTGTATTTTTTCTTTAAAAGACCGAAACATGCGATTGGGTCTTTCTACTGACGATTTATGTCCATTTGGTTCATATGGTAGTCAGTATTCATGTTGGAGTATCTTTATAACTCTGTAAAATTTACCTCCTTGGATGTTGATGAAGGACCCCTATATCTTTTTGACCTTATTAATCACCAGAAATCTGAAAAAAAAATAATGATTTTTATTTGAGACCATTGAATGATGAGTTAAATTCATTATGGCGTAATGGTATTAGTACATATGATGTTTACTGTGAAACAAAATTTGATATTAAAAGTTCCATTGATGTGGACGATTAGTGACTTCCCATCATATGACATGTTATCTGGTTGGATTACACATGGTCTGAAATCATGTCCTTACATTATGAAAGACAACAAAGCCTTTATGCTTGTCAATGGAACAAACCTTGCTATTTTGACTGTCATCACTGATTTCTTCTAACCGATCATCCTTTTCAGAGGAACAAATATCATTTTAGAAAAAGAAAAATTGAAAGGCATGAACCTACAAAAATTATCTCAAGTATAGAGTTAAAATCAGTTGTATTTTCATTAAATCCCATCATATTTGATCCAACAACAAACCAACAAAAACTTCATGGCTTTGGGAATGAGCATTATTGGATAAAACGGAAAAGTTTTGGGATATTCCATATTGGTTTGATTTTTTGGTCTGTCACTTGTTTCATGTCATGCATATTGGTAAAAACTATTTTGATAATTTATTTCATAAAATTTTGGATACAATAGTTAAGGAAAAAGATAATGTAAAGGCTTAATTATATCTTACCCAAATTTGCAGACAACTAGAACTTGAACTATTCTAAAATGTTAGATCATAGAGGTTAATGAACCCAAAAGCAGCTTATATACTATCAAAATAGATTCAACTATTATTTTGTCAGTGGATTTCAGATTTGAGACTTTTATATGGATATTCTACCAATTTGGGAAGATGTGTTAAGAATGGTCATATTACTGGATTAAAAAGTAATGACTGTCATGTTATAATGGAAAAACATATGCTGATTGGATTCATTGGTTTGTTGAATTATATTATTTGGGATTCAATAATAGAAATATTCTATTTTTTTGAGATATTTGTGTGGAAACAATAGACTATGATTCACTAAATAAACCGGAAGAAGATGTTGTTTTCATTATATGTAAACTGGAAAAAATATTCCCATCGGCTTTCTTTGACTCAATGGAACATCTGATATTACATTAGCCACATGAAGCTAAATGTGGAGGTCTGGTAATGTTTCAAGGAATGTACCCATTTGAGAGATGCATACAGAAAATGAAGAGAAAAGTACGAAATAAAGCATCAGTTGAAGGATCAATTGTTGAAGCATATTTGCAAGAGGAAATTGATTTTTTTTCCCTCATTAATTTGAATATGAATATCCCTCAAAACACAACTGCATGGGATGGAACTAGGGGAATTTTGATGATGAAATGGATAATCAATTATCAGTTTTTAATCATCAAGAGCCTGTCTTCAATGGAGTTCAGGAAAGATGGATTTTAGATGGTGAACATCATAGAGGTCATACATATGTTTTTCTGAACTCTGAAGAAATGACATCATTTGTACTATGAGTGCTTATATCACCTATTTTATAATTTATTTTACAATAAGTAAACTTATTTTATTTATAGGTTATATGATAATCATATCCAAAAACAGTATCCACAAATTACAACAGCTACTCTTGAATAACGCCGACAGAAAAAAAATATCTCAATGGTTTCAAAAACTTGTAACATAAATTATTGATGGTTTAACATATTAATTGAGTTTATTATTTATTATATCGATAATTGTTTTACAAATTTTGAGGTGTCTCAACATATTGAAAAAATTGATAAGATAATATGTATATTGAGTAACCCAACATCCAAAATGGATAAATATTACAATGAAAATGTGGTGATGGGTTTTCTATTTCATACATGTGCATGTGAGGAATAAAAAAACAATTAATAGTGGAGTTTTCTTGAGAGGATCGCATCATTGAGACACTGAAGTTGACTTTTATAGCATGCTGGATGAAATTATTGAACTATGTTATCTAGGTAAAAGTTAAATAACAATGTTTAAATGTTGGTGGTTAGATACTGAGAGAGGCATGCATGTTCATCTGATTCATAGAGTTGCCGATATTAAATATAAAAGTATTCCTGTAGTAAATAAACCATTTTTACTGGATCAACAGGCACATCAAATATATTACGCAAATTAATATTCTCCTTCAAGAGACCTGAGTTATTGGTGGAGCATAATAAAAATTAAATCTCAATAAAATCATTGTACTTAAATTGAATGTGGTTCTGATGAAGTAAAAGAAATTGAAATTTTTCTAGAGACTACTCAAAATCAATCCTTTTCACAAGGAGACATGAATATCAATGATGAAACCCCACAATTTAAGGTCAATGGTGACGATGATGTTAATGATGTTATAAATGAATTTGAAATGGAAAGAGATGATGAAACTTTAACTCATGTAGATATTGATGACACCGATGAAGAATATAAAGACATTGACATCGTGAGATATAAATATGGTGATGAAGGTGAACATTGAAAGAGTTAAATTCTAGTTATAATCATAACTAATATATATCAATATGTAATAGTTATTTTCAACTATCTTCTAACAATAATCATTTTATTTTTCAGATGGACTCTGATATACTTTGTGAGTTAGAGGAGGCTATGCTACCTTTGGATGAGGAAGATTTGGGATCATCTGACCCTCAGGCTACTGGCGGTTCAGGGGGTATGCGAAGGGGGAATGATCTTGAGTGACTTATGATTCCTGACACTATCCCTGAGTAAATTCCACATCTTGGTTTAGATCCATGCATGCGGAGGTATGATAACCTATTTATTTTAGTTATCTTTCATTAATTTATTTATATAATAATTGTTTGATTATTTATTCTTTTTTCACAGTTTTGCGCAAGTAGCTGTTGGACAGGGGAGTGATATCTGGCATAATTATTTTTCTCAGCCATGGATCACATGGAAGCAGATTCCCGTTGATGTGTGGCTTGGAATGTTCAATCATTGGCTGGTACATAAATAAATAATTTTTATTTAGAAATTTATTACATTAATAAATTGATATAATAAATAATTTTTAGGGTTTATGATATCCCATCAATGATAGCATGCATGCTGCTATACACGAGGAATGAGAGGCGTCTATGCGTGAGTGTTTCCATCAATTTTTTGACAATTTGAGAAGGACAACCATTATGAAAGTAGGAGCGACAGTATTTTATAAGTCATGTAGATCCCACTGACCAGAGTACATTTCTACTCATGTTTAGGATGAATTATGTTTACACTAGTTAAGTGGTGGATTTCAGAGGAGATCTTAATTGGGCCGGAAGGACCAGGGGAGATAGGAAGTGACATATCGAGCTGGTAGACATACATTCAGTACGCATAGAGAGCATCTGATAAGTATCTTTTTTAAATATTTTATATAACATTACCTATAAACAGATTATTTTATATTCATATAGGCAGCCGAGCATCCTGATATTATAGAGTACAATGTTTATCATAGGATGTATAGTGATCCAACCACTAGAGATATTAGAGGTGATCTCTAGAGTCAGATTGTAGTCAATATTATTTTTTTCAGTTTAAAAATTAACTACATATAATTTTTTTAATATTTTAATTTTAAATTAAAACTAAAGGAGTCATATGAAGTTGGAAACTCTCTGAAATGGGCTGAGAGTCGGGATGATACAGCTAATCAGATTTGTGCCCACCATTTTGGTGAGGCGGTATAGATGCAGGTGACCCAATATGCCTTCGAGAAGGGCCGAGTAGTTGGTATCGACCCTCATTTGACTCCTGAGACTTATTATGGTACTACTGTGATGTCAAAGTCATTCTAAAGAGGAGATTTTTGGGAGGAATAATATTCTAGATCATAGTATTAGGATTAGTTGCGATCTTAAACTGAGCTTATAGAGAGTTTACAGAAGGGTAAAGAAGAGATGCATGCACAGTAGTAGTAGAAGCAGCAACAGCATGAGGAGGACATGCGTTGATAACAACATCCACATCACGAGGAGGACATGAATCGATGACAGCAGCAACAACTACACGAGGAGGACGTGCATCGATGGCAACAACAACAACACGATTAGATGGAGTACATGTGCTGTCTGACTCGTAGATTAGGGATGAATTTTCCTCCACTATCTCCTCCAGCTTCTCGAGCTCCTCTAGAAGACTATCCCCCAAGTTGATTTTTTTGTTCTGTTAAAAACATTTGAATTGAAAATTTATTGTAATATGTAAAATTTACAGTTTTTTTCTTTTATATTGGTGTGAATATTTCATAATTATTTTTAGTATTTTTATTATTTTTAATATTTTAGTATTTTAGTATTTATTATTAGTAATATATTTTTTATTTTTTTTTATTACAAATAATAATTATAATTTATGATTTTTTTATATTTTTTTGAATATTGAGAATTTTAATATTTTTTATTTTTTTATTATTTTAATAATATAAATATTATTTTTTTCATTAATCATTATTTTTTTATTTTTTTAATTTATCAATTATTTTCAAATATTGATAATTTTAATATTTTTTATTATTATTTTAATAATTTCAATATTGTTTTATTTTATTAAGTATTTGTGATTGGGCCTTTTGCGACGGGGCCCGGTCACAAATAGATTATATATATATATATATATATATATGTTTTTGTGACGGGTTGATTTACCGTCGCAATAAATTTGTTGTGAAAGACCTATTACAATTAGTTTATAACATATAAGCTATTTCCGATGAGCCGGTGTCGCGTCTTAAAAACGTTTTTTGATGGGCCCGTCGCAAAATGTTCTTGTATATATAATGTATTTAATCAGGCATCTATTTGTGATAGGATCGCTTCCCATCAAAAGTTGTATTTTTTTTATGGTCCTGTCACAAAAAACACTTATTGGAATGCCGTTTTCTGCAATTGGCTATTTACAATGGGACCCTGTCATAAAAGGGTTTTTGCGATGGGCTCCCATCGTAAATAGCTCTTTGAAAAATGTCGAAATTCTAGTAGTGAGTCCAATGATGTTATAGAAGGCCGATGTGTCTATTCAACCTGACTCTGACTACCTTCCAATCAATTTGGATTGCTGATACAATTATTGTAGGAATTAATGGTATATTAATCATATAGGATTGAGTCGTTAATTTTTATTATTGTGTCATCTCCCTATTATATATATATTCTCATCTGACTACGATAATTCTTGATAACTTTCAGGATGCCTCTACGACAACAGCCAACTGGGACACCGGCTCTGGTTCATGATGATGATCCTATGAGAGACATGGACTTAGATTAGGGTCTATATTGAGTCTCCCTTCCTCCTTGTGGTTAGGTGAAAGAACCTCCACATGTTAAGTAGTAGATTATCCTAGCAGAGTAGGATGAGGATGTGATAAGGCTTAGAGCACTTTGTGAGTTCTAGCATCAAATTCCACTGAGGTTCCATAATGGGTAGATCTTCAGGCACTAAAGGAATGGATAGAGTCAGTGGTCCATGTATTCAAGCTTATCTAGACACCGACATATCAAGTGGTGGAACTGAAATCTAGACTTTTCCATGGAGAATCTAGGCATTGGTGGAGGATCATTACATAGATTCATGATGAGTTGAAACTCTCATGGGAAAAGTACCATTGACTATTCTTTGAGGATTACTACCCCAATTCTTATGCTTAGTCTAGATCCATGAGCTTTTAGATATTCAGCAGGTAGGGATAATGGTGTATGAGTACGCGACGAGGTTCACAGACCTTACACATTACTCCCTTGAAATGATCTGAGATAACTATGTCTGAGCATAGAAGTTTTAGTAAGGACTCCGTAGAGATATTTGAGCCAGCATTACACACTTGTGTATGCCCATCAATGTCAGGGTGCGGGATTAGGCACTGGTTACATATAACATTCTTCTAGAGGGACACTAGGTAGTTGGAGCTTGTTGTGGGTGTCGCAGATCCAAGTCGTTTTCTATATCTAATAGGCACCATTTGACATCAACTCAGAGTAGGAGGCCCTTTCATGTACAGGCTTAAGCATGTAGTCTTTTGGGGTCGAGTCAAGAGTGTGATCAGAAATCAGTCAGTTTGGGAAATGGTAGTCCACATGGAGGCATAGATGGAAGAGGAGTAGGAGGAGATATGATTTGTGGATGTTGGTATGAAATCCATCCTCCACCACCACAAGGCATCCCACGTCATGTTCATGGAGCTAGTGGGTAGGGCTGCATGAAATTTCATGGTTTGGATATCTATGATCCTGCAGTGCATGAGATGATTTGAGGTATGATTTTTGTTTATTCTACTCATTACATAGTATTAGTAAAAACATTAACTAGCCATTTATATATCTCTCAAATCCAGGTGTGAGATCTAGAGCTCCCATTAGAGACATTGGCACATCATCTTCATCTTGAGGTTCATATAGAGAACACTTCTTATATATGTTTCATCTGCTGATAGTGCGAGCTATTTATTGGTGTATAGATATTCACATGGGGAATTTTTTTCATCCTGATAGAGCCTTATAAAATCATCTTTGGTTTGGATTGGCTTTCCAAGGTATGGGCCCATATTGATTGTCATCGAAGACAAGTCATATGTCTATGCACTGATGGGATGAGATTATTTTTTTTTGTGAGAGAGATCCCATTGTATTAAGTGTGGGTTCATCAGGAAGGAGGCTACAACCTATCATCCATTAGTTGGAAAGTGTGCCTCTTGGCGTATTAGGATCTTCAGGCATCTGGGTTCTTTAAGTGGTGAAGGTTTATTTGGATGTTTTCCCTGAGCACGTTCTAGGACTACCAAAAAGATGGGAGATGGGATTTTACATCAAATTATATCTAGGGGAAGTTTTTATATCCTATGCGGCATATCATATGAAACCTACCGTGCTCTAGGAGCCACAGTTATAGTTGGGTATGCTTCATGAGAAAGGTTGCATCATACCTAGTGTGTCCCCCAAGGCAACTCTAGTGTTGTTAATGTAAACTATGGATGGAAGATTATGACATTGCATGAATTATCATCACATAAATTTGGCCATGATAAAGAAAATGTACCAATTATCGAGGATTGATGACCTCTTTGAGAAATTGTGGGCCACGAGATGGTTACGAAGATAGATTTCAGGTTTGACTTCCACTATTTGTGGGTGTCTAAGGATGATATTCCAAATATGACATTTCAATGTCTCTATAGACACTATGAGTTCCTAATGATACCCTTTCGTGTGACTAATGCATTATCTGTGTTTATAGATTTGATAAAACAAGTTTTCTAGCTGTACATGGACAAATTTTGTGTTATCTTGATCGATGACATACTTATCCACTCTGCATTAGTTGAGGATCATGCATAGAATTTGAGTATGGTTCTTGATTTTCTTCGAGAAGAATAGATTTACAGAAATATCTAGAAGTATCCATTGTGGATTCATGAAGTTCAATTTTTTGGGCATTTCATTTATGATTATGGTTTAGCTAAAGATACAGAAAATATCGACAAAGTGGTTTCTTGGGAACCACATAAGAATATGTCAGAGGTGCAGAGATTCCTTGGTCTGGAAGGCTACTATAATATATTTTTGGCAGACTAATCTGGAATAATAGCTACTTTGACCACCCCGACTTTGAAATAGAAGTATTTTACCTAGTTTGAGTAGTAATATAGGGACATTTAGGAGTTGATGTTGAGGTTGATGAGTTCTCTAGTGTTGAGAATACTAGTGGAAGGTGTGAAGTTTGTAGTGTATTGTGATTCCTGAGGAGACAGTCTTCATTGTGTGTTGATAAAAAAATAGGAAGTTATCATATACAGGTCAAGGAAGTTGAGACCCCATGAGTTTAACTATGCATATCATGACCTATAGCTAGTAGTGGTAGTCTTTTCTCTAATGTTGTGGAGACACTACCTTCGGGAAGAGAACTTTGTGGTTCACTCAGACCACTAGTCTCAAGTACCTCTTCACTCATAGATACATGAACCTGAGATAGTGATGCTTGTGGGAGTTCTTATAGGACTATGAATTTTAGATACTATACACTCTATAGAAGGTAAATTTTGTTGTAGATTCCCTTGGCAGGAAATCCCATTCTCACTTAGTGCATGAATCTTCATATCAATTAGCTTCCTTGTAACTAACCCTGGTGAAGTATAACGATACAGTTTTTCATCAGTCAAATATTTTTACACCTTCACTCCTTGAGTGTTTGAAAGAATCCCAGCTACAAGAAATTGATTGTGAGGTCCTATGTGATCAGATATCTACCTGTGATGCACTAGATGGATATTATGACGTAGAAAATTACATCATCTTGTTCAAGGGGTGGAAAATAGTTCCATTAATGATGTGGGAGGAGGTGATATGAGAATTCCACAATTCTCCCCAAGCTGTACATATCGGTTTGTAGAAGAAGTAATAATATATTCAATTGATTTTTTGGTGTTCCGACATGTTATGATGTGTAGATGTGTTCATCTCTTGGTGCCTTAATTATCAGTAGGTGAAGGCTATGCATGAATTTCTGGTAGGTTTGTTCAAGATTCTTGAGATCCCAAAGTAGACTTGAGATGGTGTATCCATAGACATAAAAATAGGGATTCCACATATTGTAAATGTCCATGATTCCTTATGGGAGATATTTGATTGACTCATGAAGTCAACACAATTCCTTGCAATTAGAGAGAATATTTTGGTAAAGAGTTTGGGGAAGTTTTATGTAAGAGAGATCATTATCCTTCACAAGGTACCCCCAATGATTGCCTCCAATCAAAATGGGTGGTTTAATTCATGACTGTGGAGAGGCCTACTAGAGGCATTCAGGACCCAGATGAGGACGAGTACAACCTTTCACCCAAAAACTTATGGGAAAACCAGGTGCCCTATCTATGTGATAGAAGATATGATAAGTGCTTGCGTGTTATATTTTTACGAAGCTGGGAGGATCACCTACCATTGGTAGAGTTTTTATACAACAACAAATACCACTATATCATTGACATGGAACCTTTTGAGGACCTATACGGGAGACCCTACAGGTAAACCTTGTGTTGGACAGAGATAAGAGAGTTATATATTTTGGGCCCAGAGTTGGTGCTGGATGAAATGAAGAAAGTTCAGGTTATCCATGAGCAGATGAGGATGACTCGGAGTAGGAATATATCCCATACATATCATCATTTTAGTTCCTTATAGTCTGAGTAGGGAGACTAGATTTTTTGAGAGTTTCCCCATAATTAGGATTGTGGAGGTTTAGTCAGGGAGGTAAGTTTTCATCAAGGTTCATTGGTCCACTTGATATTGTTCAAAGGGTTGGAGAGGTTTTTTGCGGCGTTTTCCTAACCCCATGTCTAGATAGAGTGAATAATGTCATCCATATGTCATAGTATGGGAGATACATGAATCACCCCATGAACGTCATTGACAAGGTGACATGGACATCGAGGATGGATCTGCCTTTATGAAGCACCCAATGGTGATCAAGGATTAGCATAAGAAGGCCTTGGGTGGATGTACCATCCATTTGGTTCGAGTGTTGTGGAAGTATATAAACATGCAAGATAGTTCCTAGGAGTTGGAGATCCATGTGTGGTCCCAGTATCCCGATTTATCTTCCAATTTTTTTATTTACGAGATGAAAATACTGAATAATAGAATTATGTAGAGACCCAATATTTCCATTTAATTCATTGAAATATATTTAAATATATTACTAGAGCTAGACGCTAGGAAGACATGAAATTATATGGCAAGGTGTGGCCAAAATAAATTTTATGAAAATATTAAATATATTTTATATTGTGTGCACAAGATACCTCATATAAAATGGGATAACACTTAAGTAGGGGGTCAGAATAGAAATATGAGATCAGGATTGTTTTTTAAACATGGTTTTGTTTGGAACATGGTTGTATTCTGAACATGGTTTTTACCCTATGTGTTTTATAAAATGAGTTTGTGTGGTATGTTTAGACCCTTCGCTCATTGGTGGTGCGTTAAGTGGATTTAATTAATTAATTAATTAATTAATTCATTTAACATAAAATAAAATGGTTTTGAATATATCATTATAGATTTTCGACCATTGACAGTATCATAACCCTAGAATCATTAGCGAGATCTCCCCTCCCCACTTTCCATTGGAAAATCAAATTGAATGATGATGGAACTCTGAATCAGATTGGATCTTGATGCAACGAACATAGTTTCTCCTTCCAATCATTGTGAAAGAATGTTCTTCATCAATTATTGATCCAAAATTGAGTTAGGAATTATATTTTGGTATTTTTATGCCTTTGTATTAAATTTTAGACTATATTTTTCTTCTTTATTCAATCTATTCCTTGAACACCCTTCACGTGTGCCCTAGTTTGGAGTTTTAAATATCTTCTAATTTGATCATGTAACCCCAGTGACCCATTCTTGATCATCAACCAATAATGCATGGATGAATATGTATAAAACATTTTTGTGCCTTTCTCCATAATTTATATATGTGTTCTTCACTTATTGGCCCCCTTGTTCCCGATTCAACCTTGTTGGGAGGTACCAAGCTCGATCAGACCCCTAGATATGTGGAAAATTGATTCATCTGGAATATATTGGAGAGTGAAGCATATATATAAAATTTTTGTGGTATAGGGATGTTCAATTTGATTATTTGAGGCCTGATATTCAAGTGGTAGAGGTACGGTGGCATGTGAAATGACCATAGAAACCCTCACATCGTGTAGAGACTAATTCTCAACAAGCAATAACCAGTAAGAATGGTTCACATTCAGATTGGAATATTTCTAGATAATTCATTGTGATATCTATGATGGATTGAATAGATTTGAGAAGAAAAGTCTTATTCTACCATTCTATAAAAATCCCAACTACACACCATGTTCCAGGATGAACACATGTCATGTAGCATCCCTTAGAACTGACACTAGGGTTTGGGAAATAATAAGGATTACACGGTATTTAGTCCTCCCTCACATGCTATATATTCCTTCTCCGGCTAGAAAACCTGCATGATGGGTCACACAGGTGGGGATTCTATGTAGGAGTCCATAGACATGGGTTGAACACATGATAGGTATCCCATGTTGACAGACATGACCTGCACTAAAGTAAAT
This sequence comes from Viscum album, assembly GCA_963277665.1. Taxonomy (NCBI): domain Eukaryota; kingdom Viridiplantae; phylum Streptophyta; class Magnoliopsida; order Santalales; family Viscaceae; genus Viscum; species Viscum album. Next base: position 1,794,020,583 of record OY728146.1, read on the forward strand.
AGACACAAGGTCTAGTACATGGATATAGCCAGTGGAGACATGGCCCGAGTCCTAGTGAGACTTGACATGCTGTGTAGTTGATATAAATTGTGTACACCACTACATGTGTCAGGTTACATGTATCGTCTAGGGATATGACCAGGCTTTGAAGTTGAGTGACATTCCATTTGGGTCCCCTCACACACTGTTTACCCCTTGATATCTTTTGTGAAAATGTACAAGATTCATATATCCTTCATTTGAATTCAGATTTTAGCCTACGAGTATCCTATCCTGAGGATTTCTACGCATAGAACATGATGGTTCCCTTGGTAAAAGATGTTGATATATAGCATTAAATTTTCCAGGCTTGTACACACTAAGGAGACACCCTTTGTTGACAATGATCATGTAAGATCAACTAAACTTTCTTGGTGTTACCCACCAGCAAGGTTGGACAGTGGAGTTCTTTGATGGATTCTTTCAGGAATTACCCTCCAATTGGGATAGAAAGTGTAGTTCCCTAATAGATTCATTCAAGAATACCATCCAGTAATGATGGGCAGTGTATTTCCTCAATGGAATCTTCAAGGCATTACCCTTCAGTAGGGATAGGTTGTGGAGTTTCCATAGGACCTCTTCTGGGCATTACACACTAGCATGGCTAGACACTGGAGTTCCCGGATGACCTCTTCCTGATTGTTATCTTCTAGTAGGGATGAGTAGTGGAGTTTCTCAGTGACTAGAAGAAAAATACAATCCTATCTTAACCTTGAATGGGATCCTTACCTGGAGTTTGTGGCCCTTTACTATGTGGCACAGTGATGAGGCGTGGTTGACATAACTTTGGACTCATGAGGAAACGTGGTGCTCCTCCCCTAAGATGCATTTTTGAGACATGAAAAAACCATGTGGGTGATTCAGTTCCACCTAAAGTAGATAGTATCAATGTGTGGACACATGGGATACCGAGATTTGTTGATGGAATTTTGGAAATGTTGGATACTCTTCTTCTTAAGATGATATTTGATACGTAGATCCACCTAATCTCTCATTTGGGATTATTTGACTGAGTATATATGTATATATGACTTCTGTATCCAACTCTTGGGTTCACATTCTCTCATTATTAGAGGGGTGAAGAGGCTCATGGTATTCTATGTGCTTTCTATGTTTAGCTTCTAAGAACTCTATGAGCCTACTCTCCTACTATAGGTAGTGAAGATTCGATGAGTAGTTCATCCACTCACCAAGTAATACCCCTTGTGTTTGGATGAGATTAAATTTACTATTGGTTGGGTTGGGTTTGACTCTTTCAATATACCATGTTTTATCTACTTCATTATTATTCTATTGTATCACTTACTGCTCCCCCTATAACTTTTGGGGTGTTTTAATAGTTATGTATATACTCACCCATGCATGGGATTTTCCCACATGTATCACCTATTTTGTAGATGTTGGACATGTTGATGATAAATTTAGAGGATATTAGGGATATTGGGTGCTTGAACCATGTTAGGCAGTCATAACATGGGATTTAGGAGCTGGGATCTATCATCTGTTTAATCTTTTCCAGTTTTGTATCAGGTAGGGAAACTTTTCTAGTTTAGAGTGTGTTTTTTACCCTTTAATTTTCATTATACACTTCCATAGATTTTTATTATCTTAGGGTTCATGAATTCTTGATTTTTTATAGCAGTGTTGCATATTTTGTTCTTTCCCTCTGCACGTTTTCATTGAGTTTGTTGTGTGTGTGTGTACAGGTTCTATAGAAAAATGCCTCTATGAGATAGTTATGTCTTCGATGCTTTTCACCACCCCTAGCCTATGGAGTTAGTATTGGGGTAGTTGAGGCTCGATCCTTGGGCTTGGGTTAGGCTTCGACATCTCATTATTTAAATGCTACTCAAGTATTACAAGGATTTCTAGTCTCTTTTTTTATTTCTATGAGACTTATTCCATATTCACCACTTGTTAATTTTGTGTGGTATGTATACTTATCATGAATGTATTATATAATTCATGTCCTTAATTTTTTTTATTTACATATCAATTTTTTGATCTCTATTTCATGGGTTTTATGGTCCAAAATTTACCAAATTGGTAAGTCAATTTTGTCTCAGTCTTCCTTCTTTATGAGAAATGTAATGTTATGCACCAACATTCTTTTAGGAGGTGTATATACTACCCTTTAACATTTTATATTATAAATATATTTATTTTCATGATATTTTAAGATTCATTTAGTGTTATTATTTCATGGTATTTTGATTCTATGTTACCAAAGAGGTATGATTTTATTGCTACAATGTCATCGTTTATTAGGATTATTTATTATTATGATTCCATTGATAAAATATTATAGCCCATACCAGAATATGTATCATTCCCTTTCTTCTACATTGGTTATGCATATTATATCCAAGTAATGATACCATTTTCCTCCCTTGTTACTTAATATGATTAATCATTTTTTAAGAAAATATGACCTTATATTTCTCTTTAGTAGGATGCCAATTTTATTTAAAACCATGTTTCCCAAAATGATATTAAATGGTCTTTTATGTTAATTTTAAAAGAAAAAGGTTGTCCAAAAATATTATGTTCAAGAAGTGTTTAGTTCATTTTCAAAGCTTCCATTATAAATTTTCAAAGATATTTTCTAATTAATAGGTTCCCAGAAATGTTTTATGTTCAAAAAAAATTTTAAATGATTTTCAAAGTTTCATTTATAAAATTTCAATTCTATTTTAAAAGAAAACGTTTTTCAAAAATATTTTATGTTCAAGAGGTGTTTTAAATGATTTTCAAATCATTCTTTATATGTTTTCAAAAAATATTTTCAATGAAAAATGTTTCATATTAAATAAGGGTTTAAATGATTTTCAAAGATTCATTTAGTATTTTAGATATATTTTCAAAAAAATAGTTTTAATTTTTTTTATGATTTAAAAAGTGTTTTTTCAAAGAAAAAATAAATTTTCTCAAGAAATGTTTTAAATTATTTTTATTTCTCAATTAATAGGTTTTCAATGTTGTTTTCATGGAAAAGGAATTTGAAAAGGTTTTTTGTTTTAAAAATTAATTTGCAAAGAAAGGTTATTTACCTTAAGAGATTATCCAAGTGATATTTAAAAATCCTTCTCTATATATGTTGATATACTTTGATATAGTTTATGCATTAATAGGGATATTATCTTAGGAAACAATTATTACTATTTATTTGAATGGTTTATGATTAAGTTAACAATTTGTTTAAGAAAAACGTTTCTCTTACAGGGTTATACCATGATAAAATGCTTATGAAACATGCTTACTTTTAAAGGTTATTCTATGATTATGAAACCTATATCATTTCTATAGGTTATGATATGATGAAATTTTTATGATACCCATTTAATTTCATGGGTTTTGATATGATGTTTATTAAATCTATATATTTTAATGGTTTATGATATGATGGATGTTTTATAACTTGTGTTATATGTATGCATGATTTCTTTTTGAGATTAGTGGGACCTATATCACCTTCAAAAGAATTGGGAAATATTTATATATCAGGAGATAAGTATTGATAGAATAGGTAGTGAACTCAGTTTAGTGAAGGAATTTGTAGGCTAAGATGGTTCTGAGAGTTAACCATGAAAACTAAGATGGTATTAGGAGTGAAAATTGACTACTAAGATGGTTTGGGGAGTAAAATTATTCAACTATAAGGAAAGGGATTTGATTGGGGATGGTGGTGGGCCCCACCCAGTATGTTTATCCCCCATGAATTTCCTAGATAAATTTTTGTAGTGGGCATTGAATTATAGGTATTGATTTTATATTCTTATGTGTCGGCCACAAATTCTATGTCTTATTCCTATATTATTCTCTCAGGGCTCATACTCTTGATTAAATTATGATTCATGCCTTATGTTCTATAAATATTTATGCTATGACTCATGTGTATGATCTTCTATATGTAGTGAATGATCATTAAATGTAATTCTCATGTTCTCATACTTTTATGTTCATGTTATTCTTATGTATCTCTTTTATTTAACCTTACCAAGCATCGAACTCACCATTTATTATATCTACTTTCCCCAGGTTATGAATAATGGTTTTGAGTAAGAGTACTAAAGGGGATGATCTTTTTGTGAAACACTAAATACCTTTCACCATGTTATAGGATTGTGTTCCATATTTTTAAAGACACTAAACTATTATGGTCATTTAGGATGTAATATTGTAATGTGTTTAAAATTCATCTAAAATGATGTAATATATATAGGTTAAGATTAAATATATATATATATATATATATTTATATTTTCATGGATAACTCCAGTGTTTATCTATGTTTCAAAAAGACGAAGATGGATTACTAAGGTGATTTTTTAAAAAATATCACGTTGAATGGTTTTATGTGAATAATGAAAAAGTAAAGCATGTAGATTTTTTTGGTAGAAATTGGGGAATATATGACTGTGTATATGTAGTAAATTTGATATTAAAAATGTAGCGGAAAGTAAATTAAGGTGACGGTGAGTTTATTTGGTTCCACTTATGTGGGAAAAATAGATGTTGTCATGTAAGCAATAGGTGTAGAGAAGGCATGATGGTCATCATCTTTCCAAGGATTTATATTTCCCAGAAAACATGTGTTTTTTAGAAGGTGTAATTATTCATCACTTAGAATAATTATTCATTTATTGGAATAACTATTATACTAAAAAAATGGAAGGATTTTGAGATTTCTCTAAAAAATTGAGATCTAGGCCACCTCATTCAACACTTAATTTCAGATTCATAAAAGACCTAACATGTAATTTTTGAGGTGATTGATCCATTTCAGGAAACAATTCAATGAATTTTGAAATTTTATATCAACTACCTAATCATTTTGGTTTTATACCTATATGTTCAACCATATATGCTATTTATTTGATCAGAGGTCTGGTAGAGTATTATTATTAAAAATCTTATGTTATGTATATTGTTTTTATTAATATGTAAATGTAAAATGATAAAGTTGCTAAATAAATTTTATGTAAATATATTTAATTAAAAGGATAATTTTTGTTGTAACACCCCAATATTTTAAAAATAATTCAATTTTTTATAGCATATATGACACAAAACACCATGCCTAAACAAACACTGAAATATTAGTATTTGAATATGACCGTTATAACCTAGCCATTATATTAATGGGTATGAATATTATTTAAAAAATTATGAAATATATATTATGGTCTTATTAAATACAAATTAATAGATAAATTATTTTTAAATAATCACTCAACTTTTAGGAAAGTCATTTTCTTCTCAAAAAATATGTTTTTTTTCAAAAATTATTTTTATTACTTTTTCTATGCAGTTAATATAATAAATTTAAGTCACTTTTTGAAATTAAATTTTATAAAAATAACATAATTATTGAAATTATCATATAGAAATTATCTTAGGTTGAAATTTTAGTTTTTATCTAAAAGTATTTATTTTTCGATAAATTGTGTAAAATAACGATTTTTATTGAAAACTGTATTTTTTTCAAGTATTTATAAAGTAAAATACTATTTTTGATTAGTTTTAAAAATTAATTAGTCTAATTTAATTATAAATAATCTAATAATGATATTTTTAATGTTTTTTTTGAATTGGTTATAAAAATATTCTTAAGCTTAAAAAGACATTTTTTTGGAAAACCATTTTCTTTGTCTTTTATTGGTTTAATTTTAAACTACATTCTCCCAATTATGTTAATTGAAAATTAAAAAATGAATTAAATATATGGAAAATGGAGTATCAAATTTGATAAATTTTTCTTTTATTGTTATTTGTTATAGATTGTAACCATGGTAAATATTTATCACCGCGTAAAGAATAAATCAAGTAATTATGGTTAAATATTATATCATAAAGACCAGAAAATGACCCTAACACGTTCCTAAATTTATTTTTATGTGTCTATTTAATCTAAAATAATCTTATATGTGGATATATTACCCTTTTAATATTTCTCTCTTATCTTTAACTTTATAACAATTAAGTAAAAAGAAAAGACAAAAATGTCCCATTCTTGATTTTAATATCTATAATATTTTGTTATAGGGACAAAAATAACATATTTTTGGTTATAAATTATAATTTGAAATATAAACGATTTTTTATCCTGTTAATTTATTTACAATTTTAATCAATTCAAAAATTACATTATATTTTTGTGCGATGCTAACACAATATTTATTCCATTAATAGAAAATACATTAATGATTTTAATAATAATCATAGCAACATAATTTAAAATAATCATTGTGTTCCTTGAATTTTTTAGACAAATATAAAATTTTATATTGATTTTTATTTAATATATTTGAATAAATTTTCTATAATTTTGTTTTTGAAGTCAAATTAATTTAATAGTCCAAAAAATGACATGAAGGTTATTTTATTATAAATAATATTTTATTAAATTATTTAAAATTTAAAAAATTAAATATTCCTCCATTTTACTTGTACATTTTCAAAAATATTAAATATATTCCATTAATGGACCAATTTGTTTTATATTAACTGTATATATGTATAAAGTATAAAAAATCCATCATCACGATAACTGCAAAAAAGGGTCAATATAGTTTAAAACCAAAAAATAATGGTGAAGACATCACTTAAACTTATCCAAATTTTATTATATGAGGTTATTTTGACACATAATCACCTTATATTAAAATTAAACCTTTTTTCTCCTTTTACATGAAAGTTAATTTATATTAATTCAATATTTTAATACATATCAGAAGTGCCCCTCCCATTTGTTAAAAATGGTCACCTCCTATCCTTTATTGTTCACACTTATAAAGCCTTTTGATTTAGTCAATAACTACCTAAATCCAATTATTACTACAATTAATATTTCATATAGGATTTTTTATTATAAATCCCTCTAAACAAGGATTTTGGTGCACACCTAAAGACTTTGTTTGAAGAAGAGGTATCATTCTTAACCGAATGTTTTGTATTATTTATTCTTCCACCTCCTTCAAATATTATTAAAAAGTGATGATATAATAAAATATTTATCTCAAATATAAGGATATTTAATTTTGTTAATTGTATAACCAACATCTATCTCTTATTCTATAAAATGAAAAATGAAACCATTTTTGTTTGTATGGAAGACTACCACCTCGTGGACCAATGAAATTTTTTTCTCGTCATCACCTATCACTTATATTTATAATTATGGATATAATATTTATATATAATATTTATGAAATATTTTTCATTGTGGAAAATAAATATATCATATATTTTCTTACATTTTCATTCACATAAAAATGATAACAGAGTTTGTGAGTACGTGTGGAGTACCACATCCATGAAGCAATGTGATTCATTTTCCATCACCGCATCAATTGGATAGTATATAAAATATTATTCATGAAAATAATTTTATATCTATAATATAATTATCAATATATAAATATAAAATAATACATATTTTCTTTGCATGACGATCATTGAAAAATATAAACATTACTCATGCGTATGTACGACCTACCATCTCCACGATTATAACATAGTTCATTTTCATAACCATATTTCACGGTTATTTTAGAAAGCATAATTGAAATATAAAACTAATAATTATTTAAGGATTTTTATAATATATATGATGATATACTGACATCATTTATCATAGTCAGCCTACCAAATTCATTTTGGGTTTATGGGCCGAATATCAATAAAACACTTATTGTGTACTTAAGTGAATAAGTCATTCAATATAAAATAATAATAAATAAAATAAATGTGATAATATAATTGAAATAGGTTCTTAATAGAGTATGTAATTAACATATTTTTATTATTTAGGAAGTTAAATAATGTACCTGATGATTCATACCTGAGTTAAGAGACATTCCTTTTTTAGTCCTCTTTTAAGGTTCCCTTTCTAACTCTTTTTCTTCCATTTCCATTGTTCATATAAATATTTCAAGAAATTTAATATTTATTATTAAATTTATTCTAAAGTTCATTTTTACCAAATTTAACTTTTTTGTGATGTTTTAAAAAATTATTCTTTTATGGTTTTACGTAAAGGACACTTTACTTTTAAAACCTATTTTTAAATGTTTTAAATATTTATTTTAAAAATATTTATCTTCATTGTAAATGTTCTTAAAATAATTTTATGGTTATATGTACATCGATATAATTGAATTGAAAAAAAATTATGAATCATTTTAAAAAAAATCACCAATTTTCATAATGACTATTTTTACATATTTTGTACAAAACAGTTTTAAATTCTTCACAAAGGAAAAAATAATGTTTTATTTTGACATATAAAACATAAATGGATTTTTCTGCCACCACAACCATTATTTGATATTTTTATTTCATTATAATATTCTTTTTTATTTCTTCAAGTAAGACCCCTATTAACCTTTTTTCCATTTATTTTGAAATTAGGTTTTAAATGGAATGGATATTTTGATATTTGAAAATGTTTTACGTATGGTTGTATGGGATATCTCTCTAATCCACCCTTTTATTTGGGTTATGACCATTCTCTTTCCAAATCACCTTATTTCAATCTTTAATGTTTTTTAATCCATATAAATTGTGTTATATTTATCTTATATATATACTTAGATAATTCTCACATCTTTTGATGGGATAATACAAGCCCTATATTCATTTATAAAATGAATCAATTACGAAATTTCATTTTATTACGATATTGGGAAATATTATACAATGAATTTTATTTATATGGGTAATTCTTATGTTTATTCCTTATGATTCATTTCCTTTTTGGGGCATAAAAATTTATAAACATAATATCATGGTTTTTCCTATATAACACTCTAATTTATTGGTTAAATATTTTTTATAATGAGATATTATGTATGGGATTTAGGGAGTAAACCTAATCCACCCTGGGACTCCTTCCACCATGTGATGTTGCCTTTGAAGTTATCCTTAACTTACGTTTATATCATGTTTTTTTACAACCACATTTCTTATGAATATATGATCTTATGAAACCATGTTATTCTCATATGTTATTTCTCATGATCTTATGTTTAAAGAAACATATATGATATATAATAAGGGTAAAATGTATGACATTTTTCTCTGGTATTAGTTTAACTTAAAAAGAATATTCAAGATGAGATACTTAATTTCATTAATTTTTAAGATGATATAGTTATAATTCTATAGTTCAAAGAGAGAATAAATTTTATGTTTCATATTTGGAGAGATACTTTAGAATCGAATCGTTTCTAGATTAGTAGGGATAAGGCGGAATTCATGAATTTTAATTTTTTTTAAAATTTTTTGGATAATATTTTGAATTTAAAATTGAGAGATCATGTTATTTCAAAAGTTTATTTTTTAAATATTTAGTATCATTTTTTCAATGAGATGAATATATAAATGAGGATATCAATTATAAAATTCAAATTGGCTAAATAAAATAGATAAAGGTTTCCAGGGTGCTTTATGACCAAAAAATTACTTTGAAATTTAAGGGTAAATTTAATATCACTGACATTAGACTAATTATTTTATATGGTAGATAGAGTTGGCCTTTAACAAGAAATATTGAACATAAAATAAGGGTATCAGTAATTAGAATGTTCATATGGGATAGATGAAAAACTATAATGGATAATATTATAAATATATTTTTTGAGATAAAATTTGAGTGTCTCTAATTAATGAGAAGATGATTAAATCTAGATTAAGATCGATTGTACATGTTATAATAATACCTTGGGATGCAGCTTCTAATAGGTTAAATTTATTTTCAAATTCACTTATTAAATAAATTAAAGGTAAACCTAAAAGGATCTTTAAACAAATCATTCATAAAAATATTTTTAAAAATGTTTTCAATAAAAATATGATATTCTATAAAGCTAATAGGATATTATTGATCCATGTAACTAACCCCATTTAATTGGCTTGAAGACTTATTTATTTTTTTTCTTTTTTAATTTGTGAGTTGATTATATAATTACTAAAGAGAGATATTTATAATATTTTTTTTCATATAATATCGATACAATTTTTGTAATTATATATAATCATTGTGGAATCCTTTTATTTTTCCAATAGTTTTTATTAAATAATTATTATAGGGTTTTTACATAATAAAAATTTCTTTTATTTTATTTTATATTTTTTTAATCCATTTTATTATCTTAATACCATTTTTTATATCAAGTCAAATAATTTTAGACACATTAACTGGTATTAGAGTATTTATTATTGGCCCAATGCTATTTATTTTTTTTATATATTAATAATTCTCATAATTTTAATTATGATCAATAGACTCAACTCCAAATTATATTTAACATAAAAATTATTTAATTTCTATATATACTAAAGTAAAATAATTGTTTTTGATGAATGGTGTTACTAGATGGTGGTAAAATTTTGATATTGAAAAATTAAATTGGAATAATTCATTGATGTGATAGATAAAGATGTAATAAATCATATAGATGGATAACTTACCCTAAAAATTTTAAAAAAATCATTTTTTGTGATGATTGAAAATTGGAATGATAAGGATGGGAATTTTATGGATAATATTTATTTTTTGTAGGTAATTTCATATAAATAATTATGAAAACAAGTTAAAGGAAAAATTTTATTCTATAATAAAATCTTACATGAAAAATGATTGCAGTATATTTTTTTGTTGAAGAGAAAATTACACACCATTTAAATTTTGAACTAATAAAGAATGATTGACTATTTAAATTACATTAATACATTATCATCTACAACACCATTTTGGGTTGAAAAATATGGGATACTTAATTTCAAAATGTTATTCTTCAAATTTTTCTAGATTCGAATGACTATTTCATCATTAACCTTACCAATAATATCATTCAAGATACTCTAATGTTCAATGATGTTTTGACCATGGTTATTGAATTTTTTTATCAAGAAGAGGATTTTTCAATAAATATAGGACGAAATATGGGACGTAGAATTAATGATAATTGGAAGGAATGATCACTTCAATAGGTTGTGTTTTATTAATAAGAGTATAGAAAATTACTCTCAAAGAAATTTTCAAAATACTATTAAAGAAATAGATGAACTATTTAGTAATGAGAACAATGTTTATGAATTTAAAAGTTTCTATAATTATAAATAAATAATTATAATCAAAAGAGACATACCATATGGAATCATTAAGGTAATGTTTTGATCATTATGAATATATCACCAAAGAACTTACATGTATAGAAAATGACCACACCAGAGAAAATATTGGACTTTCTTCCATAAATATGAAAATGCATAATGATTTTATATAAACTAACTAATGATCATTCCATGGGAATGTTTTAAATTAGAATATATTTTATATAAGAGAATTTAATGACATGAGGTTCGTTATAAATGGGAAAATAAATACTTCTAAAGGTACACTTTAAGTGGAAAATGAAAAGAATACATAAAATAAACAATATGATATTTTAAGTGAAATATAAAAGTATATACATATAAATTTCACATCAACTACCTCAAATAGAGAATTAGTATCCTTAAGGCATAAAAAAAATGGATATAAATCAAAATTTGGATTAAATATTCTTGTTGAATTGAATTTGTTATCTTGAATTACAAACGTATCATTACACTTTAGTAAGAATTGTGTTATGAGAAATTCATAGATACTAAAATTTAGAACTTCAAAAACAAAGATCATAGGGGTCATAAGATTAATCTCTTCTAATATTTAGAAATCACAAGCTCAATCATTGGGAGGATTATTATACTAAAACAACCCATCCTGACAAAACTCACTTAATCCCAAAAATAAGGTCAAATGATAATATCACAGAGTGCATTTTGTATCTCCATAAAATTATAATTGTAAAATAAATAACAAGATAAATAATAAAACAATACAAATGATATAAAACAAACTCGCTCATGATGTATTGTACACATAATTTCAAACCAGTATAGTAGTGTATGATATAATGTGTTTAATATCACAATGATTATAAAAATTCATGATAGTCTTGAAATAAAATAAATTATCCACAATGTCAATTATTCCTCTTAAAACCATGGACACCATAACCATTCAATAAAAAATATGTCTCACACTGAAAATATTGACAAAAAACTATATTTTCTCTAATAGGTTCATGCAATTTGTTGTTAATTATACAAATTAAGAATCCCATGATTATCCCCACACATCAAAATTAGATAAAATGTATTTTTAAAATATTTTTTACAATAAAAATGAAAGAATATGTAGTAAAATTTTAGTAGTGGAAAAACACTTACATAACTCACATTATTATTTCTTCTAAAAACATCTTTTTTTCTAATGTAAAACCAAACAACACACTCACAAACCCAAGAATAACCCATGTTAACATTCAAACTCTCTTAAAGGGATAAATTCCTTGATCAACTGAATACAACCCCTACAAAACTATGAATAACTAAATGATATAAACTCATGAGTAAAAATACTATCTCCCCTTACCTAGGTCATCAACCTATAGTATAATCAGCTATTGTAACTGACACTGGTATCCTTTTACAACCCAACCCCCTCATAGAGATGCATCATGAACTCATGAAAGACCCTTACCTATTCATTTTTACAATTATTAGGTACTAATATTTCTCAAAACACTTATTTATATACAGATTACCTAAACCATAATCATTGAAACACACATTCATACAAATTCTAAACCCAAGACAATTTTCCCATATGGGAAAATTCCTTTTTCAAACCCTTTTCTCTTTAAATTTATTTATTAAAAAATAATTCATTTTCTGAAACAAACCATTTATAAAAATATAATTCAATACCCTTAAACCTAATAAAAATCTTCAATATTAATAAATATTTATAAATATATTAAAATTAATTAAAATAATGAGAACACAAACATTATCATAAGTAGAGTAGATAATAAGGTGTCAACCTAAACTAGTATTAAAAGTCAAATCATATAATGGGAATTAAGAAAAAAGATCATTTCGTAATTATTAAACCAAGATAGATAAAATACATTATATAGTTTCATCATAGATTCATAAAAAACCTTAAATTAATATAAAGTGAAGAAATACTCAATGCCAAATAACTAGGTATAAATGAACATGAAAATAAAAATCTAATAACTCAAGAGGGCCTCCTCTACTTATAAAAAAATCATCAAATTTAGATATTATTTATCTATAATTCGGTGAAAACATAATTCAATATTCATATAAATAATTAAAGGAAATAAAGATAAAGAGGGGAGAAAAACAAAGAGTATTATAACTAAAGATTTAGTAATGAAACATTTTTTTAGAGTGAAACCCAAAATCCCTTACTTAGGCTAATATCTCTTAGAGGACACCCTTGGGTCATGTTCTTTGTGTGTGAGAATAGTGAAAATGAGAAAATACTGAAAATAGGTGAAATTGTGTTTTAATATTAACCCTTATATAATGTGTGGTTTTAGGGGTTAGTTTTTTGAAATGTCCACAAATCTTTCTTTTACCACTGTCTACAAACTTTTATAGAATTCATGGTTTAACCAAAACCATGAACTTACATAATAAAACCATTTATCCTATAAAAACATCCCAAAACACATTTAAGGTCTCACGAAATCACCCAAACATAACTAAACAATCCCCAAATATTTATCAAGGTTAATTTAATTCATTTTAGACTCGAAAAAATACAATTACCCTATAGAAAATCCTCATAAAAACTTAAATAGATAATTATTAGTTTCTAAAAATACAATTATTCTACTTATTAAATTTCATGAAATATGTGGGTGCAAAATATACCCTATTTTGAAACATTAATCACCCCAAATCTAGTGATATAACAAAAAATTTATTCATACAAAAGAAGGTGTTAAACTCTTCCCCTTTTGTCCCTTTTAATTCTAAAAGAGATAGTAGTAAATAGAGAAACAAATTATATGATATGTAATGGTATAATGATTCCAATATTTTTATCAAGGGATTAATTAAAAAATATGGGATTTAGGAAGATCCTCATTTTTGATGCACCCAAGTATAAGAGATTTAGCATATAAAAATGAAGGGAATTCCATAAGATACCAAGGGTCTAAATTATTTGAAAAGAATTATCTAGGTTTACTTTTGTATGGGATAGAGGTTCTTGTGAAGATCAAATATAGATGTATTTTTTGAATTTTTATGTGAAAGTCAACATTTTATGCATTATTAGACTAAAATATAAATTTCATGAAACTAAAATATTTACTATCATCAAAAAAACCAAGTCCATTTTAATCAAAGACACCAATGATCTCCGAACCCACCTTATTTTTTGGTTTTTAATTTTTCTAAGGACTAGTAATTGACCATAGGTTAGTGACCCTAATTAAATAGAAGAAAAAAATTTGTTTTAGGATAATTCATAGTTATGTTGTATAGTTAAGAAATCATGAACTAACCATTAATAACCTAATGGATATACATTTTTTATAATTCATAGTTTTTTATATGTGAAACACGGTTTACAGGTCATGAATTTTCTAAAATAGTACCATTAAATATGTATCTTTAATGGGTTTTAACCAAAACTCCCCTTAAAAGTTTATATAATATAAAAACCTCATTTTTATTTCTTTTTAAATGTTTAGACACATTTAATATCACCCAATATGACCGTACCATCAATTTACACAATTGAATCTACCCCTTATCAAAATAACGACATATGACACTAATTTGAATGTTGTTATTTCTAAAACCCAAGAATAACCCCTTGCATGATGAATTCCTCTCATGGATTCCTATAATTGAATTTAATATTTAGTATCCATGTTTTTTAATAAATCTTTTTATAAAGATTAGTAAACACAAAAAATGATGATATATTAATTTTCACATTCCAATCGATGAGGAAGTAGCCTCAATGGTTTTCTATTTCACATCAAGTAAAATATACCTATAATAATTATCCACCCACTTATATAAATATTTACACATACCCAAAACTAAATAGACATTCAACTCCTAATTTTATTATATTATAAAGGTATACTAAGTATTAATATAGATAACATAAAACACATACCATTATTCAATCAATAAAAAATCATCAGTGAAAAAACTATCATGAAAATAACTAACCATAAATATATAATTGGTGTATTTTTTATGAAACAAAAGATCAAACCATACTAGAAATCAACAATATTTTCACCAGTATAATTTTATAAAAATATATAATAAAATAAAATTGATAATTTTTTATTGAAAGACCAATATTCTTAAGGTAAAACTTCTTAGCAGTCTCCTCCATACCAAATTTCAATCATAATTAATACCATTATCTTTTATCATAATACATTTTAGTATAATTGAAACTCAAACTTTATAGTTGAATTCATAATTCATTATTTAAAAATCATATATTTTTCTAAAAATTAATTTTTTTAATAAAACAATATTTTGATTATTTTCCAATGATATGAATTTAAAAATCACTTAAGATACACAAAATCATTATTATCATATCATTTTGAACAACATTATAAAGTTACTACAAAAAGGAAAAACACATAGAATTTTTTTATTATCCAAGTAAATATTATGCCAATATACCTATTTTAATTCAAGAAAAACACATGTCTCTATTAAAAAACTATCATTTGAATTATTTAGAAATCATTCATAATATAATTTTATTTAGTGAATTCATCCAAAAATGATTTCATGGTTACATGTTCAACCAATTTATTTACTTTATCTCTATAATTTATATTATGACAACTGAAAATAAAGATTAAAATATTTTAACACCCTTACCATTTTAAATGAATGTTTTACTTGAAGTTATAAAAATTTATAAAAACAAAACTAGGTAGTGATTCTAAAAAAAGGGAATTAAAGATAAAATAATTGAAAATAACACTGATTAATTCATCAAATAATTTATTTTTATCATTTTAGTCATTTTATTTCAAATTATTATCTTTATACTATTTCCTAAAACATAAAATAAATTATGAAACAAAAAAAAATAATTGATATAGTTTTAACCAAAAAAGAAAAAAACTCATTTAAAACCTAAAAAACTCTTCTCATTTTATCATATTATTTAAAAGAAAAACAATCATTATTTTAATGGAAATTTAATCCCACATGAATCATTTGTAAACTACTTGAATACATTATGAGGAAGATTTCTAAAAAAAATATTCCTCATTAAAAATCATATATTCATAATATATTTTGTTACCTCAATCAATAGTAGTCCATTTAAAAGGATTGAAAATTTAAACTAAGACATCGTTAATATTTTTCTTCAAAGTTAAATAAGAATAAAACCATAGTGATATAATTTAGAAACATAAATTCCTCGAAAATTCCCATATTTAAAAAAAATTTAAACCCCAATTCAACAAGTTCAAGATCCTTTAATTTATTTTAATAAAATATTAATTATTTAGCTCTATAAAAAATATTTTTTCCCATAAAATACTATCAATGAAAAAAATATTACAATAATTTATATATTCCTGTAAAATTCCTTTTTTAAAACTTTATGAGACATTATACATGAAATCTCGCTAAACATGTCTTTCCCACTTTTGAACTCAATTCATTATTTCATGTATAAAATCAAATATTTTAAAATCAAGATATTTTATATTCAATTTATACCATAATAATCCTTAAAGTGGACTATTGATGCTTTATCAGTTTAGAAGCCACCAGAAAAACTGTTTAACATAGATTATATAGTCATTAGGTGATTGTCAAATTGATCTCAAGCCCATATAATTTTATGAACATATCAGTAAATCAAATAAGAACACAGTAACCTATATATACTAGTAGATCATCATGTATTAATTATTTACATTTACATAACTATTTTATGTAACAAAACATATTCTATAATAATTTTAAAAAAATATTATTAATGCGAATTGTTATATGATATTCTATATATTAACTAAAATTATCCTTCATAATAATGAAAACCAGTTTATTATATGCATTTCATGTTATTTAAAGAAAATCACATAAGAAACCACATGATTTAAATCAAGTGCAATGAGATTCTATATATGTTAAAAAATTAGGCACACGACTGATATCCCATATTGTTTTATCATTGTGAAGACCCTCACTAGGTCCATACAAAAACAACTCAACCCCTTATAGATCGACCAAGACATCACACTTCCCCAACTACACATTTATCTTAGTTTTATTGAAATATATGTTTATTTTTATTTTTTATAGACTACCTCTTCAGTCTCACAACATATTGTCTCATTTCCAACCAAACCTTGTCTGAACCCAATGACTATACAAAAATAATACCTTTTGTAGCATCCCATCCTGAAACAACTCACTCTATCCCAACAAAGAGGTAAAACTAGAATTTTCACCTAACACATAGTTTAATTCAACAAAACACCATTGTAATGTGATATAATAATACAAATAATAAGACCTATTAAATTATATAAATCTAACTCACTCTTGATGAAATTTATACAACATTATCTACCATAGAAGTAGTGTGAGTAATATAATTGTGTCTCTATTACTCAAAGACTACCCTCTATAAAAAATATTAACATAATAAATGAAACTAATGATAAAAAATATCCACTAATAACTATGGGAACATGGGTCTCATGCCTTTCTCAGATAAGAATCCAACATCAAATTAAAATTCTCGTAATAAAATGTTCTTCACTAAGATTCACTTATATGGGTGTGTAATAAAAATTAGTAAAATTAACATTAGACTTAAAAAATATTCCATAAAAAAATATTAGACATATATTTCATTTAAAAAATAGGATTTACACAATTTAAAATTTCAGAAGTGGGAAAAAATATTCACATCTCACACCAAACTTTTTTTGAAAACCCACTTTCCTTATAAAGAAAAACCACTCAAAACACTATTGTAACTTTATATATCCCATTCTAGTATTCATCCTATACCCAAGTAATCAATTACAATATCATCCGGAATCAAAATTCTTAAAATTGGGGCTAATTCAATGGTCCAAAATGACAATCATAAATCACATCCCCCTTGACCTAGGTTTTCACCAAATGGTTGAATGAACATGAACAACTAATACTGGAATCCTTATATAAATTGATACAATCCCACACAAAAGCATCATGACCACATTCCAAACTCACACTTATACCATATAACCCTTCTATTGAGTTCATATTTCCCAAAACACTTTTATATATAGTTATTTCATCAAACAATCAGTGAAGTGTATAAAATGAAAAAAATTCAATACCCAATCCATGTTTACAATATGATAAAACCCCCTTCTCAATCCATGTACTCTTTAAACCATTAAATTTAACTCTTGGTTGGGGTATCACCCATATAACTTCTATAATGTTTATTTACAAAATGAAAACCTAATCAAAACCCACAACATTCCTAACCATTAATTAAAATTAAAAATAATTAAAAAATGAGAACATATTCTTCTATATTATATGAGTGGACAAGAATCCACCTACATCAAATAGTGATAAAATTCAAATCACACCATGATAATTAATAACTAAAACTAATCATAATTTTAAAACTAATAGAAATAAAATACACAGTTTTATTTCATTTTTGATTCCAAACCAAACCTTAAATTGATGTAATGAGATAAATACTCATCACATAATAATAGAGTATGCACAAATATCACAACGACATGAAAACTACTCACATAGGCCTCCTATCCCAATTTAAAATATCCTCAAATTCAGATTTTATTTCTCCATGACTTGACAAAACCTTATATAAAAATCCTTAAAATCAGGTAAGGAGTGAAATAAAAATAAAAGAGAATAAATTTTATTTGAACTCGTAATTTAAAAAATAAATACCATTACATTTGGTTCTCAAAACCCCTAAAATATCCAACATTAGATGGAGGACCCCATAAGGTTACATGGTTTGAATGTTAAAATATCGGGGATGAGAAAATCAAGAGAAGTAAGTGAAACCATTTTTTAAAATTAACTAATATAGGATGAATGATTTGGGTGATTATTTTTACAAAACCTTTTACAAACCATGAATTTCCCATTGTCGATAAAATTTTATAGAATGTAAAATTAACCCAAAACTATGCAATAAGAATCTAAAAAATATTAATGTTTATAGAAACCTCTAAAAACCACTTATTAACTCTCAAATACTCAAATAAACATGCCATAACTAGCCAAAACCATTTTTAGTTTATTTGTATTAATTTTTAGCTTTAATTAATTTAAATATCCTATAAAACCACTGAGAAAACCCCTAAATATTACATTCTATATCCTTCAAAAAAATTCATATTTAAAATCTAAAAATTATTCCACCAATTAAAATTAAATAGAAGTTACTATCTTTATATTCTACCCCTAAAACATTTTTTTGCTGGAAAAGCTAATGATTCCACAAACATTAATTTCCGACATATATAGAGGTTACTATTTATACATTGTGTCATTAATTGGTGTCCAATCTTGAAAGTTTTTAATATACCCAATATAGAGGTAGGAATTTATATTTTATGTCTTCAAAACATTTAAATTTATAATGGAAGTTGAATATATAAAAAAGGTCAAATGTTTGTTATAAAATATAAAAGACCAGAGTTTGATTTTTTCTATAAAAAATAAGGTATAAATAAAAAGTTTATCACTCCATACACTCATAAAAAATATAGTCAAATATTAGAATAATATAACCCTATTGTATAAAATAAAGGCGATTATTAAGAATAAAAGTGTCGAAAAGACATTTTGGGAATTATTTTTTTGGGATTGTCTATTATATTATCAATTAATATTGTTTATTAGAGACTGATTTGAAACCCCAAATGAATATTTGGAAAATACATGAGAGTATTTCATTATTATATTATAGTAAAAGGCATTATATATATTAAAAAAATATCTTTTTATTTAATGGTGAAAGAATTTACATTAAAATATCATTTTATTTTAGAATTGAAGGGAAAATGACTTTTTGATGTATATAAAATAAAAATAATTGAAAAATGGAATATTGTTTTATGAAATTTATTTAATTTGAAAAATTCTTGTGGTTTATTCCGTGATTTTACTAATAAAAACATGAGTGGAGTATTTTGAAAATATTGAAAGGATATGTAATGATATTTTGGAAAAGATTCTTATTAATCAGGAAAACATGTATTGACTATGGTAATAAAAGTATTCACTATTGAGAGTGATTATTTATGACTTGGAATAATTTTTTACTTACAAGAATATGAAATAGACATAAGTATATATCCACTAAATTGAGTTCTTCACCTCATATGATGTTCTCTAGACCTTTACTCCTAGATCTAATGCTAGAAATACATACTATACATCTGTTCTATCAGACTAAGTGAGATGAATCAAGAATAACACATGCTTATTTTATATAATTTAAACATTTATTCTTACAAATTCACACAATCCCAAACCCCAAATATTTTGTTTATTTGGAGATTATCAGTATGAGGTTTCTATTTTACCAAAATTCTTTAGAGAAAGGGTTGAGCTTATATGATCAGTAAAGGTAAAAATAAGAGATAATATTAAAAGATCATAAGTGATCTAATGATGAATATGTTGGTATTAAAACAAAATCAAGGTACCTGAACATAGTATAATGAAATAATACCCAATAAAACATATATCATAAATCATAAATAATAACATAAGGATTTTTTCATAAAACATGAGTATTGGGAGTATGAAACCATGAGTCAATAATGTATGGTTGTGATGTATAATATATTAATATTATATTTATATAAACACATAACATTCATTAAGGTAAACAACTAGTAATTTAACCGCATAATGGATGAGGTTTATTAACCACCTAATCATAATATAGCAGGCTTGGATAACCAATCGTGTGCCGTTTTGGGCTTGGTTTAACCATAAGTGTACCTTTAGAGGGTGGGATCACAACTTTTATACAATTTTAATATTGGTATTTCCACTAATGTAAGTTTGGGATCACCATATTTATACCCTTTTGGGATTGGACTCACCATCTGTATACCCTTATGGTTTTAGAAAAACCACCCATCTGCCTATTTGAGCAAATGAGATATAAAACTACACTAAATGCATTGGAGGGATATTTTAGACTCACTCGTAACATAATGAAAAACCATGTTTGAGAAAAAAATTTGAAAACATTTATAATTTTACAATATCTTGATAAACACATGATAAATAAATGGGTTTCATGAAAACTTTTATATGATATTATCATAATCCATCCCGAAAAATATTATGGATGGTATAATAATATTATATCTACAATAAGACATAAGAAACATTAAAGGATGATTACCTATATGGAAAAACTCTTTTATAATAGAATTATAAATTTTCATTAAAATTTAATAAAAAGTATCCTTATCTTTTGAAATCATTAATTTTAAAAAAAAATAATTTATAAAACATTGGGACTAGAAAGTAATCTAAAACACCTAGATAAAATAGAGAGGAATATTCATAAAGAAAACTAAATAACACAATAATAAAATTCATTGGTATAGATAATGTTTAAAAAAAAATATGTTTTTCACACTTTTGTAAAGAAGGACAAAGTTCATGGAAAATGATCGTAACAAAAACATTAAAAGTAGATTACTTTTGTAAATAAACTCAAGTTCATTGAAAAATATCTTAATAAATACTAAAATAAGATATAAGAAAATTGATAAAAAATATAAAGAATATGGACATGGACAAGAATGATTCTTTTACAAAATGAAAAATATAAGGTTAGATCCTCTTACAAACGTCTTTAGAGATGAATTTTGTACCAATAGGGGATAAAATGGCAAGAAGACATGAAAAAATAAGAAATAACTAGAGGGTAAGAAAATATATAAAATTTTAGAGAGAAATAATATTGAGTTTTTTACATATTAATTTTAAACATAAAAAATATATGATTTATCATTAGATTGGAAAATACACCTTTACCTCTTAACTTCCATGAAAGTGTTTTGTCCTCTTTGATGAATTTTCACATTCTGGATATGGGTTCATTCGGATTTAAGGATTTATGGTTAATTATTGGGACCAATGGTAACAAAAAATTATAATAATTATTTAGGAGAGTAAAATATTGAAGGAATTAAAGATATAACTGAAGGAAAATATTGGTTTGGAATGTTAGAGAATGTGTCCTTTTATATGTGAATTTTGAGTGGCAATTTTTAAAATATTCATTTTTTGATTTATAAGGTTAACATTTTAAAATGAATGTGAATAAAATGTAAAAAATAATAGAGGTGATTATTGTTTTAGTCAATCAATACTTCAAAAATTCATTTAGAGACAGAATTTTATAATATTTTATGTCTTCAACACATAGTTTAACCATTTTTACCTCATTTTATCTACATCGTGGTAAGTCAATTTTTACCTCATAAACTTATTTTTATGCCTAAAATTTAAATTGTTCTCCTTACAAAATTTTGAAATGTTAATTAAAAATTAAGACCCCATTTAATCTAATTTAATTCCTAAATATGGGAAATTTATCACTTAAATGAAAACATAAAATATATAGGAAATACAATTTTACTGAAAATGTATTTTTAATCATTAGGTGTTCTTAATGTTATTTATTATTAATTAATAATTAAATAAGTGTTAATAAATTATATATATATATATATATATATATATATTGAAACATTATATTAGATTAATCATTTATAAGTGTCCTATTTAATTTATTGACATAAAAATAAACAATACTTTAAAAAGAGTTCACAAAAAAATATATCATTCTTAACATTAAATGATATTAATCTCATCTAGTTAAAATTAATTATTTATCTTATTAGCATTAGATTTTATAAATACATATGTATTATAATATTTTTTTTAAATTTTATAAATCTATAATGTCATTTTTTAATAATAATAATAACAATAATTTATAACACATAAAATAATTTTTTTAATAAAAAATTTAATTATATATTATCTATTTATTTCATTTACAACTTTTTATTATTCTTGAATTATTATATTCAATTTTTACTAAATATTAATCAAAATTAATATACCTATTATATAAAATAATACCTAATAACCATATATCTAATGACCACATTTTTAATAACAATATTTCTAATGATCTTATATCCAATGAAGATATATATGACAACCATATTTTATTCTAATATATAGCCTTAGAAATATTAGTAAAATAATTTATCCTATTTACTAATCTCCAAATATTTATTTTATAACTTTAATTTTTTTCCTTCATTATATAGTTGTAATTGGGGTAATAATCTTTATAGAAAACCCCAAGGGTAAATATTTTCGGTTCATTGTATTTTTATTTACTAGTGGATTTATTCCACATATAGTTTTCTTAATATTGGTTCATACAGTATTAACATAATTTATTAGGGTTTATCTTGAATTATAATATTTAATCTCAATAAAATGCGTGGTTGTTTCTTTTAGTTTAATGATGAATGTAAAACAATATGTTGAACACAATTTTTTTAAAAGGAAAATTCATTTTAAAATATATAGGTGTTACATTATACCCTCTTAAATATATTATTCCCATGAAATTTTAGTTATCACACACTAATGAAAATAGATTAGGGTATCCATAAGATATAAAATACCCAAGATAAAATTTCCAATGATATATCTATTACACTATCTTATGGAAGACTATGAAAATCATATTTTCCCCCATGGTAGGAATATCGCCACAATCGAGTTTCACCATAATCATTTGAGGTAAATAACCCTCCAAATTGGGTATTAAGACCTATATACTAGAAGTAATTCATATTTCCCCTATCTCAGTCATTGTATTTTCATGATCACAAATAATCATATATCTATCGAATGTATTCAATTGATTGTTTTCAAGACTCTTTAATATCATTT
Organism: Viscum album; assembly: GCA_963277665.1. Lineage (NCBI taxonomy): Eukaryota > Viridiplantae > Streptophyta > Magnoliopsida > Santalales > Viscaceae > Viscum > Viscum album. The sequence goes on from OY728146.1 coordinate 1,794,044,568, forward strand.
ATAATGTGATGAATTTATTAGAATTATGGAGTTTTTAAAGTCAATTAATGGATAGATTTTTGGTCTAATAAAATTCATTAAATAACTTCTACTCATAATTCAAGTCCATAGATACATCTTGGAATGTCCTTATAAGGAATTATATTGAAGGTGAGTAGGCCATGCTTAAAGATGGTGAAGTGTAGACAACATTTACTAGCCAATATATGGCACTAACCATTCGCTTCCCTATGTACAATATAAGATTATGCCTAGAAGACCCACCATCCAGCCAGTAGAGTATTTATAATAGTATCTTGTTCTATGTAGCCCCATGGCTTCCCAATTAATGCTACCGAGTATTCGATTATGTCATGGAAGAAACTTTGGGAAAGCATTAATTATAGTAAAAATACCATAATGGTGGCCTTCCATGGATTTATTAATCATAATAAATTACAAAACATTTATGGTCCTCTTGGATCCTATAAAAGGTTTCAATTTCTCCCTTATAATATTACCTTTTTCCCAAATTATTCAATTAAGATCAAATAAATACTAAATTTCATTAATTATAAATTCCTTTAAATAATCCTTTTAAATATCTCAATCTCTTAAAGTCTCTTAACCGTTCTATCAAATATCTCATCCCAAATTATTTTCATTTACCATACTGAATTTTCAGTGGAACTATAATAGTTTTTTCTAAATAAAATTCATCCCCTACCATCACTTTTCTCAAATAGGATCTCACTCCATATATGTGATGTATGGTTTCCTTATCATTCGGTGAATCTCAAGAGGGTTCTCACAAACCACAATTTTTAGGTAGGGGTTTATTGATCACTACTGAGATCAAGGGATTTAAAATATTGACCTCTCAAATTGAGGTGTGGAAATGTAGCAGTTCACACATATATTTATCTAAATTACTTATTAATTATGTTTGTACACTCTTTACTTTAACGAAATAAATCATTTATTTTCTCTTTTCATATTGCATAACTTAAATTTAGTAATTTCCATACTTAACTTATTTTGATACTATATTTATAACTCTGACTAAATTTATCAACTATATCTCAATAAATTTGTCATATTATTAATTCAATATCGTTTAAATTTTTATTTAACTTCAGTGTTTCATTTAATTTTTCTAAAATTAAATTAACCCCCCTTTGTTCCATATTTATCTAACCAATAATTAGTATCAAAGGAGTGCTTTGTGTTTTTAACAAAAAATATTCTGGTTTTCAAAATCAATCTTTGTTTTATAAATTTTGTTTTTAGATATTAATCCATTTTATGGATTCATTTTATTATGGAATATATTTCTTATTCACGTTCTTCTATTTTTGATTTCACCAATTAAACCTATTGGAAAAATAGAAATCCAATGTTTCATGAATGTATTTGTTACCTTATATGGAAAATAGTAATGCATGAGTATGTTTTGAATAAAGAATATGAAGGAAAATGGGATCCCTAATATGTTAAGAAATTTGAACTTAATATAAAATATATTACTTTAATACATTTTGGCATTGTTCATAACTAGTTAAATGAGTTTCTATATAAAAAATGGATTATGAAATGTTGAAATTATTATATGTAACACCCGAAGGCATGAATAATGAAAAGTAAAATATATTTTAATTTATCAAAAATATCAATAAATTATATATATAAATTATAATGAATATTCTAATATCATATTCAGATGATTTTTGACATATTTGGTTGTAGATTTTCCCTTAGTGATTATTTAACTATAAAATCTCTCCTAAAGAACATCTTATTGGTTTAACTAATCTCATGGGTTCCCAAAGTCATGATCATTCAATTATCTAAATATATGAAGAAAATGGTAGTCAAGGAACTCATTATATCCTTTAAGGAATATGAAATATCAATGAAATTAAAAGATAAGAAGGAGGCTAGTGAAGTTAAGGAATTCAAGTAAATATTCACATTCAATTGTTTTAAGGATGATTCATTAAAAGGTGTGTTTCAGTACTATGCTCAAATTTTTCTGAATATGGATAATTTCATCAAGAAATAAAAGTGATATAATAATTTAACACAAAAGTAAAACTTTAAGTGACATGCTACGAGTTTAAAAAAGAAAGGCTAGACTACACTAGAGTACACAATCTATAAAAAGAAGCCAAATGAAATAAGATAATAAAAGATAGATTTCAATGTCCCAATTTGGAGTTAAAGTGATGACTCCGTAGATTAAACTACCCCACCAAATTAAAGTCACCCATGACCCATGTTCATAATAAAACTTTTTGATAAAGACATCAAGCTTGGTACCCCGATTTATATTTTTTTCTCCTCCACATTTTCTTCTGAGCCTTCTCACTCCTCCTATTCTTCTTTATCCTTCATTCACTATAATTATAAAGTCCTAAAATATTCGCATGATAAACTCAAAAATTATTTTCAAAAAATTAATTCATTATTTAAAGATTGTGAAAATAAATATAAGAAATTGGTTCAATAAAAATATCTTATATATAAAGATAAGAATATTTTCATAAAAGAAAAGTAATAGTTATCCATCAATGTTAAAAAACAATTGGATGTAAATGCACTCCAATCAACTATTACAGACCTAAAAAGTCCAATTTAAATTTTACCCAAGGTTAAGATACTCACAATTAAATTTTAGGCTATTAAATTCATAGAAAATAATGGGTTTCTCTTGGGTTCTCTCATTATTCAAGTACCTCAAGGAATCAATCAAAAACCACTTTTATTAAATTTTGCTCACAATAAAAATTATTTAATTATTGAAAAATAACCAGTCATTTAAATTATGAATTATATTGAAAAAATTAATGATATAGAAGACCTAAATTATTCTATATTTCTTCCAATTGATTGAAAAGAAATCCTTAGGATAAGAAAATATATATTCTGAAATCATTATTAGCTAACATAAGAACACCGAAGTTATTATGGGTTACAAAACCATTAATTATTTTCTTTTTATAAAAAAAGTGTATTATGATTTAAAATCAAGAATAACTATAGTATCTAGATAACAGTTTTCCAATAAACATGATTGGATATCTCTCAAGATTCAATCAAATCAATAAACAGGAAAGAGGTCACATCACATATGATGATAAATCTAAGGGTAATATAATTGGTGAAGGTTCCATTGATTACTCTAACTCAACCCTTATAAAATACTTTTATTCATAAAAGGATTGAAATAAATTTTTCTAATAACTAGTCAGTTTCATGATAGTAGTTTAAAAAATATCTTTCTAAAATGGGGTTTTCAATTTTTTTTATTCAAAATGAAACCTTTTATTTAATTTTTCCTGATTTTAAAATCATTATATGGTCAATTTTAAATCTCTTTATAGAAAAAATGTCTCATTTTTATGTGCACAATTTTGTGAGTCACTGATTTGGTTTAGAATCTTTGGTTATTAGAGCACACAATCTTCTATCAAACTCAATGGTTATGAGCAAGTCTAAGATCATCCAAATATTCACTTAAAAAATGACTTGGTTTGTAAAGAATTACAATATGGTACGAAAACAAATTCATCTTCTAAATATAAAAAAGTAATTTCTTCTTCAAAATATTTTTAATTAATTAATTTCTATCCTTTTTAATCTTCTCAAATTAAAATTATAGGAGAAAAAACGTATATATTCTTTTTAAATTTTGACAACTTTATAAGATTTACATGTTCTTATTTCTTAAATCATAAAAGATAATCTTGAAAATCCATCATAGAGTTTTCTAAAAAGGTTGAAAATGAAAAGGGTTTCAATATAACTTCAATTCATAGTGATCATTTCATGTAATTATATAATAACCAATTTAATGTTTTTTCTCCTCAAGGATATAATCATTTAATTATACTCCTCAAACCCCTAAAAAAAAGATATGGTAGTGAGGAGAAATAAAATAATTCATGAAATTTATCAAACACTTTTAAATGAATTATATTTTACAAACTTTTTTTGGAAGAGGCCTTGAGTACTACAAGATACATCATTAATCACATTATTATAAGTCCTTTTCATAAAAAACCCTTATGAACTTTGGAATTTTAAAAACACAAAGACATCTTTTTCAATTTTTTTGGTTATAAATATTTTATTTTAAACACCAAAAAAAATCATGAAATTTTTTATTCTGGATATGATGAAGGTATGTTTCTTGGGAACTCTAACTCAAGAAATAAATTTTCTATCCTTATAAAATGACTAAAATGGTAGAAGAATCAATCATTTTTGTATTTGATGAGAATTTTCAAAATTACCTTTCTCAAAATGTTTTTTAAAATTATGATTTAAATGAAATTTCTCAAATTGAAGTAGTTTAAAAAGAAAAATATTCACCATTAAGTAATATACCAAATGATTTTGAAAAATCTAAATACTATCTAATTGAAAATATCATTGATTATATATATGCAGGAACATATACTAGATGATATCTATCAAATAAGTTTAAATACTTTGGATTTGTATCTCACATAGAACCCAAAAACTTAATTGATAACCTTAATGATAAAAATTATGTTCATTCCATTAAATAGAAACTAAATAAATTCAGACAAAATTATTTATAGACTCTCATGAAATTTCCTAATTATCATTTATTTATAGGCTCTAAATGTTTTTTTGAAATAAGTTTGATGATCATAGAAATATAAATATAAATAAATAATGTATAATATTTGATGTTTATAAACAAGAAGACAGAACTGATTATAGTGAATCCTTTACACCCATTGCTTAGTTAGAATCCATTATAATTTTTTGGCATTCTACTATGATCTTAATTTAAAAATAATTATAATAGATGTAAAAATAACATTTTTAAGTTTTTTATCAAGGAAAATGTTTCTGTGCAATGACCACATAGTTTTGAAAATCCACTTTTTCTCAAAAAAAATATTCAAAAAATATTCTCAATTTTAAAAATCCCCTCGAGTATAGTATGAGTTTTTTTTTCAAATTATCATTTATGAAATGGTTTAAAAATTAGAAACATTGATTCGAATCATCTTAAAAAAACATGTTAAATGGTTTATTACTCATTAAAATTTATTTTTATGATGTGATTTTAAACTCTAATAATAAATCTATCTCATTTTAAATTTTCCTATATAAAGAAAATGTAATTTTAAAGGTGCATTATTGTTGAAATCAAATTAATTATCAGTTTTCAAATTTCCCAAAAAAATGTTGTAATCTTTTGGAACAATGAAAAATATAACAATGAAATCATAATATTATTTATAAAAGATCATGTAAAAAATTATTATTCCCATGAGTACAACTTATAAGATTACATTGGATGAAGCTAAAAATACAGATGATGAAAATATTTATAGAAATATGACTAGTAGTCTAACTTACCATACTATAACCTTACCTAATATCATGTTTTGCTCTATTATTTATGCCCATTTCCAATAAAATACAAAATAATTTTATTTAAAATATATCAAAAGGATTTTTCATTATTTAAAAGAATAAAAAAATCTTTGTAAGTGAATTATTCTAAATTAACTTCTTTCTTTGATGTTGATTTTAGAGGATAACAATTAGATAAGAAAATTATAAGTGGGACTTTCCACCTACTCAGAAAATATATCATCTCACGGAGTTATAAGAATTATAACTCAATTACTATTTTCACATTCAAATTTGAATATATAGTCAGTAGGATTCATAACACTAAAATACTATAGATTCAACACACTACCCTAGAAATAAGTCTTAAATTTGACAATATTCTTATTAAATATGATACATCTAATTATTTCAATATCTCTAAATATTTTATCTATCACTCTCTCACCAAAAAACATTGACATTTTGAGAAATTTTTAATGATATCACTTCCAAAAAAGTGATATCTTATTCTATTTTTCCCAAATCGAAATATCAAATGGTTGATTTTCACAAAACCTCTATAGCTTGAATATTTTAAATTTAGTAAATCTTAACTTGGATTGGTTTTCATATGACCGCTTCATGGGTTATAGGTATTTTATGAGCTATCTTTTTGAAATTTATTTTAAAATTTTTATCTTATTTGAAATATTTTTTATCTTTTCTCCTTGCTATGATCCCTTTATCACACTTGTCCTATAATTTAAGGGACTGAATTAAATACTTTCTAATTATGAAATTATCTTTACAAGATATATATATTTTTAAATTATTTATTTTTAAAATGTTATTCTCTTATGTTAAAAGTTATTAAAATCAGTTTTCTAAAATAAGTACTTTTGAAAAAATTTAATAATATTTTAAAAAATAAAATTATTTAAAACTCATATAAGTGTATACACTTTTCAAAAGAAAATAGTTTATATCACTCTAAATGTAATATTAATGATGAGTAAAAATATTATATATATTTTCTTGTCTCACTAACTATATTATTTAGGTGTCATTCAAAAAGTTTCAGTATAAGGACACTTCATATGTATGGTTTATTCTCAAGTACCTTATTTAAGATATTTTCATGGAAGAAATCATTCATTAGAGGTAAATATATCTCCTGATGGAATTTTTTACTATATAAAAGGTATGAATCATGATTATATTTCTTTAGTATTTTTATCTATCTTCTTACCTATTCTTATTTTACATATCTTTTATTTTTATTATATTCTTAATAATATTTTTTTTGTATTTTTTATTCTTTACTTTTCTCTATCTCTATAAAATAATCTTATTGGGTCTTTATAAGTAAATATGTGTTTTCAGAACTACTTTTTAGTATTTCAAACACACCTTTTTATTTCATTTTTTTAAATATCATTAGGTTTTCTTAAAACATTTATTAATTTTTTACATTATCTCCTTATTTCACTCTTTTTGATAAGATCCAAGGGGGCTAAATTGTTAGAATAAATTATGTTTTTCATATAATGGGAGAAGTGGTTTTCAAAGTAAGTTATTTTTTTCACAAACTGGGATAAATGCTAATGGTTTTATAGTATTAGAAAATTGTGTGTTTAGTTTATATTTGAATTTCAAGAACATATAATTTTTTATTTTTTTCAAATAGGGGAATTTTTAAAATTGGTTTTATTTATCTTATTATTGTTTATATCATGCTTGTTTTGTTAACTCATTGAGTTCATTGAATATGTTTTTATTTTTTTAAATTATATTAATACCATTATAAAATTTAACACAATATTTTTACTTGATTTATATTTTTTTGTTAAGTGTTTATGATCATAATAAAATGGGTGATTTGTTTACCACCCTCTCATAGTGTTTTCATTACAACTAAAACTCACCTATCAAATTAATATTTTTAATTGAGTGTTTTCAAGAATATTTAATTTCATTAAAAGTGATGTGTTTTTTAGAATTTATAGATTTTTAAATATAATTTAAGGATATATTTTTGATATTATTAAATTCTATGAACTTCTTAAACTCGTGAATAATGTCCTTAGAATAATAAATGAGGATTCATAAAAGGTGTTAGAAGGGAGTGGATAATTCCATTCATAAATTTAGTGAAGTGTAGACAACCCCAAAAAGCTAATTCAGGAACCTGCCAATAGATTCCATGTGACAAGTAGAATACTATATCTAAAATACCCACTAACCAGCTAGTGGAATCCCATTAACCTGATGGTGGTGAAGGTAGTAGCAGAAGACTCTCCATAAATACACCATTCAACCGTTGGAGGTGTAATATCTAGCTGGTGGAGTATTTATTGTAGCATCTAATTCCATGAAGCATGTTGACTACCTGGTGGAGGTTATTTGGAATATCATGTTGGTGTGGTAGTAGCTTTAGAAAATATTTAATTATTTTTAGAAGAAAATAATGATATTGTTCCCTGAATTCATCACACAGAACAAATTTTAGAACTATCCGAGTCCTCTTGAAGCTTATAAAAGGAGTCTATTAAAACCTTATAAGATTACCCTTCTCTACAAATATTCTATCATGATCGAGTAAATGAATAATTTTAGAATTATCAATTACTCTTAGGAAAACTTTCAGAACATTAAATTTCTTAAAATAAATCAAGATTTCTCTCAAATATATCATCCCCAATTATATTAATTCATAATAAATATTTATGAGTGTATATGTAATTTTTATTACAAAAGAAACCCAATGTTTTCTCAAAACCTTTATCCACCAATTTCTCACTCTAAAAAAGTGTTGTATAGGTTCCATGTATGCTAACAAGGCTTTAGATACTGCTCAAAACCCACAATTATTAGGAATATGTTTCTTTATTACTTCTAAAATCTAGGGATTTATAATATTGACCTCAAGAGTCGATGGGTAGAGATGTAGGGGTTCACATAAATCATTATTCAAAATCTTAATAAATTGTATTTTTATCTACTTACTTTACCATATTTCATCATTTGTCAATGATTGAATTTTTTTTATAAATTCAATTCAATCAATTTTGGGCTTATTTTACTTTGATATTATCATTATAACATAGATTAAATTTATTAACTATCACTCAATATATTTCTCATTTTATCAATATGATATAATTTATATTTGAATTTATCTTTAATGTTTTATTTAAATTTTTAAAAGGGGAATTCACCCACTATTTCCATATTTCTTTAATAAATATTTCTCAAATAGAGTCCATAACCATCTATAAACTGATATATGATCCTAGGTTTATTTGGTATATGAAATGTGTCATCCTTACTTTGAAATTGATATGTTATTTATGTAAATTGATCCAATACTGGTATAAAATCACATTAAAATCAACTAAAAGGTGAGTAATAATATTTTTAAGAAGTCCATCACCAAAAACATTAATCAAATAAGTATTTTTGACTTGAGATAAAATCTTAATTGAACTATGAGTTTCCACTTCTAATTCAATATCCCAACATTGGGTTTATTCTTTTATTAGCATAGAAAATTCATAGATATTAAATAATGGGTTTAACCATGATCAAACTAAACATCTTCTATCCTATAGTTCATGATGGGTTTACCTTACACCACTTCATTTTCATGACCCACTTTAGAAGTTGAAATTTCATAGTCTTTACCTTTTTCCCTTATCTTAGGAGGTTCATAACAATGATTATTTTCATTAACCCTTTTATTGGTGAACGTGTTGGAATAATTTCCATAATTCATATAATTAAAGCTATGGAATGTGGGTGGTACATTATGTTAATCAATACTTTAAATCTTGATGACCCTTTAAAATCTATGTTCTTCATGGTCGTTTCTCCCAAAACTAAAGCATTTAACAATTATTTTGAGTCAAACCCCATGTTGTTCCCCTATATTTGACATATTAGAAGATTAATTTTTTGTCCCCCATTATTTTTTTCTTTATGTTTCCTAAAAACTCTATTTTCCAATTCTTATACTAACAATTGTGATAATAGTAGAAGTATATGGTCTGTATTTCTATTTTGAGTGAATATCAAACTATTCATTCATATATTCCAATTTACCTTATATACAATAACTTTTATAGACTTAGATTTAATTCACTAAATAAATGATTTTTTTTAAATTTTGGGTCTATGATAAGACCAGTAGTGTACATTTCTAGTTTTGTAAAGTTTGGTTCATAGGTACCAATGGATTCATCATATTTTTGTTTTAACTCTATAAATTTTATCTTAATTTTAGTGTTATGTTTTCAAGTAAAAATATTTATTGAAAAAATTTCCTTAAACTCCACCCATTTTATGGTTTTTATATCTTCTTTTGGACACATATTTTTATCAATGTCCAGAATTGATTTTTTTCTTCACCTTCTAAGCAATAGAAAACCAATATTATTTTCATTTACATTATAATTGAAAAATAAGAAATATATTTCCTTTAATTTTAATAAATATTTTAAAAATTAATGAATTGGAAGTGGTCTCACCCAAATTTACGCTAGTTTTTAGGGTTAAGAATTCGCTTGTAGTTTAGCTTGGGTTGTTGAATCCTCAGAGACCTAAAAAGTAACCTAAGGAAACGTAAATTCTATAGATTTTTTTCTATAAATTTTCCAACTTGGGTTGATTTTAGATGAGTTTAATTGAATTCTATGATAACTAAATTAATTCAATTTAAAAGAATGAGTTGATCCTAGGTTATCACTTGGGGTGGATGTGATGCATTTTTTTCAACTATTTCAATTTCTTATATTTGAGATGGGTTCATTTAAGAAGAACAAACAAAATCATCACTTACTGGTTTAATACCTACAAACTATAATATTAATCACATATACACTTGAAGGATCATAGTTGTGAGCACTTCAAGGTAAAGGTTCGTATAGGCACTTGAAGTGTGTGGCCTTAAATTCAACAAGGACAAAAGAGTTTTAAGATCTTCAAACCAAATTCTCAATTAAAAGAAATGATTAGAAATTAATGTAGTGAGAAATAACATCCAATACATTAGATTTATACTCCCTTGGATAAACCCATCTCTGGGTTATCCCTCCATTGATTCTATGGTTTCAATGGAAGTGGAATGTAGACTCATGAGAGAGGAATTGGAGAAGAACAAAAAGACGATAAAATAATGATCACTCCATCGTTGTGTGATAATTTCACAAGGTTTGGTGTTAATAAATTCAAACCTTAAACCAACAGAATCAATATGATAATAATAAAAACAAAATAAGAGTAAAATAATATACTGAATTAATAAACTAAGGTGAATTGAACAACTTACATGAGAAAGACAAAATTAACGCAACAAATTCGTATCATAACATTACTATTAAACAAAGAACCAAAATTGATAAACTCATCCTCCACCACTAACTTAAATAGGAATTAAAAGAGTCTCGGGTCATGCTCCCAATAGTAAAAAGGATGTCACTTGAGAATGATAGGCCTAGGGTGGTGGAAAGTAGGGGAGAGTGGACTTCATTATCCTTTACTCGAAGTGGCATCCAACTTTCATCTACCGAACAGATGCGTCTAAATGACCTTCTAGATGAAATAATTAGAGTGGGACATAGAAGAATAAAATTAAGCTATACATGTCTCCTAACATCATGTTAAATATCATCCCAAATGGATTTTTTTTAGATATTATCAAAATGGTGGTATGTTTTTTGGTCCACAAAATCTGGCACAGAAGTTTATCTTCAACTTGGGTTGCCTGGAACTCCATTCAAAAATTAGAATTAGCTTTTTAAACTTTTGAATGAAATGTTCCCAAACATTTCCTCTACCTTAATTTTACTTTTCAGAATTATTGGGCTTGGATATTGGCCACTACAATAATTTTATTGGGCTGTTGTCCAGTTTACTTCACCCAAGATGTTGTTTGTTCAAGGCCTACTTTGGTGGTCTTACAATATGAATCTTTAAGTACTCCAAAAGTATGAAGTGTTACCAATGTAATTAAAAACCTTAAAATTAAATATGAAAATAAAATCAAGATCATTGGGTACTTTAAATGATGTCAAATATTGTACCATGTAATAGTGCATTTTAAGAAGGAATTACAATTATAATATGAAATAATGTTCAAAGTGTAATATGCACTAAAATTGTGTTTATAAATAATAAAGCACATGAATATTATATATATTAAAAATGAATATAAACCTAATTAAGTGGATTATCACACCCCCAATTTGAGTTTTTCTAGTCTTGAGAAATATATATAAAAAAATGTAAAATTCGGATTCCCTTTTCCAAAAAATTTTTAATAAAAAATTATCACAAAAAACCCTTGTATTAAAAAACTATGAAACCCAAAAAAAATCTTTTAATAAAAGATATTTTCATAAGTAGATCCCAATCCCAAGCCCATTCCTTTGTTCAAATTCATTTCCATATTTCATCCAATATGGATTAAGTCTGAGGATGTGTTGTGTATCACAATAGACACGAAGAGTTCATCTTTATTAAAGGGGAAATGATGTAAGTGCTAGGTGGAATAAAATTTCAACATTAAGATGAGTATTGATTTTTTTTTCAATATTTCCATAGTAATTGAAATTGCACTAAAAAGAGTCAACCCATGTAGTGAGACTTTGCCGATGACACTTAGGCTCAATGACCTTAGGGAACCAAGTAAATCCCACATACTCAGGCATCATCTTGAGTTAAATCAATCAAAAACAAAGTCAAATTACCAAAAATAGCGATAATATTTCTAACTTCGATCTAGAACACTATGGAGTCATGATCCCCAAGTGATGAAATCCATGCATTAAGTCATTTCATTACTCTACATGCAAATTTATTGTTTTTATTTATTTATTTATTTATTTGAATAGTCATATTAAAACTAAAATTATCACCAAACCTATGATATTTATTTGTGGGACCCCATGAACTAAAACTAATACCCCACTATCAAAAGGACATACGCTCTGATCTCTTTTTTTATTTGGATGAACATATAAACCATGAAATTTCACATTAGACAGCCAAACATTCATAAATCTATGCTCCTGAAATTTTATATGGATTAAAATTAAGAGTAGGGCATGCTAAATTATTTTATATTTAGTTTCAAAAAGTACAATTTGTAATATTGATTTCATGTTTAAATAAAAATTTCCTTCCAGACATTTTTATACACACAAAATTAATAAAAAAATCATTCTTTTTGCACCCCAAACTTAGAGTAAAAATTTCCTCAGTGTTTAAAGAAAATAATATTTTTTAGGGGTAGAGGTAGATGAGAGGAGTTCTAAAAGGAATTATGAATATGAGGATCGGGAAAGGATGTCACATGGTGCTTGAAGTTGAAGTTCTTTCTTATCTAATTTAGTCCATTGATATCCATGTCACTTGCAGAGTTCTCTAGTGGAAAAAAGAAAAAACAAAGAAACAAAGAAAACAAAACAATATATATATATATATATATTTATATAATAAAAGAAGAAAAATATAATTATATATACAAAAATTATATAATAAGGAAGCACTATAAGTATTAGGTCAATGGTAAGCGTGTTCCCATGTCCCCCTTTGGTCCCATGTTCGAGTCCCCGTGGCTTTGCCGATTGTGATGGGGTTTGACACAAGACCTATGATGTGTCCTTTTCTTTTTTATTATTTTTATTTATATATTAACATAAAAGCACATAAAAATAAAATGAACTGATGATACATTGTCTTCTTTTGAAATTTCTGGGTAAGGTATTACAGAAGGATCACACCACATGACAAAGATGAATATGGTGCTCCCCTTTCAAACCCATCAAAACTCATAATAGAAGAACATGACAATAGTCTAATTTTTTTTATTTTTCTAAATATAAAAATGATTAATTAATCCTATTTGAAAAATAATGATGTTTCAAAAATATTAGAAACATAAAAACCATGGGTTTCCTCCCATGAAAAACTTTTGTTGAACATTCCAAGCTCGACATCGACTCCTAATTGTTTAAGTATTTTCATCATCTGAGGTTGGTTTGCACAAGTCTTCAACTACTTCATGGTTTTTTAATGGTTAAATGAATGGTTTGAATATTTGACCATTAACTTTAAATGTTTGAAAAATGGTGGGATCTTGAATTTCTATAGCCCCAAGGGTGTACACCTTATGAACTATATATGGACCCGACCATCCAGCCCTCAACTTTCCTAGGTGTAAATGAAGTTTTGAGATATACAAAAGAATAGGTTTACCTGGTGCAATGTGTTTTGTTTTAATATTTTGAGATTGGTAGTCTTGAACATTAGATTTATTTATCCTTGAATTTTTATAAGCTTCCATCTTAAGTTCCTCAAGTTCATTGAGATTTAATTTCCTTTTTGTTCCATCCATTGAGAGGTCATAATTCATTTTCTTAATTTCCCAAAAATCCTTATGTTCAATTTCAACTGGTAAATGGCTTGCTTTTCTATGAACCAACCTATACGGGGACATTCCTAAAATGGTTTTATATGCGGTTCTATATTCACAAAGATAATCTATTATTTTTCTTGACCAATATTTCCTAGATTGATTAACCATTTTATCAATAATTTGTGTGATTTCATGATTGGTTAACTCAGCTTGACCATTGGTCTATGGGTGGTAAGAAGTGGACACTTTATGAGAAATTCCATACTTATCCATGAGTGCTGAGAATGGATGATTGAAAAAATGAGTTCCACGATCACTAATAATATCCCTAGAAATTCAAAATCTAGAGACGATATTTTCCTTAATAAATATAATCACATTTTGATGATTATTGGATTTTTTAGAAATGGACTCAACCCATTTGGATACATAATTGACAACTAAAAAGATGTATTGATATCCACTAGAGTTTGTGAAGAAACCCATGAAATCCATTCCCTAGCAGTCAAATATTTCAATCACTAAGATGACAGTGAGTGGCATTTGATTATTTTTTATGATGGACCCGAATTTTTGACACCAATGACAACTTTCAAAAAATGTGTAGAAGTCCATTGAGAGGGTGGTCCTGAAGAGACCACACTAAAGAACATTTGCAGAAGTTTTCTTAGAGGAAAAGTGACCTCTATATGCCTCACTATGATTGAATTTATGGATGGACTCTTATTCAGATTATGGGACACACCTCCAAATGACCTGGTTAAGGTAGAACTTATAGAGTTATGGATCGTCAAACACATAGTTCCCAACATCAGAAATTAATTTCCTTCAAGCATGAGTCCCTAAAAATTTTGGAATGACTCTTATAACTAAGAAGTTGGCTATTTCAACATACCATAGGGAATCACCCACAGAGTATAGGTGTTCATTAGGGAATTAATCAGACACATAAAGGAAAGATAATTTTTAATTAAATTATTTCATTGATATATAATCAGCTAAAAATTTTTGAACACCCCTTTTCCCTTGATTTTGAGGTCAAATTCTTGTAAGATAAGGACCCACCTAATCAATCTAGCCTTAGCATCTTGTTTCTAGAAGTGGTATTTTTGTACAGAATGTTCAATGAACACAATGATGGGTGGTCCTAAGAGGTAAGACCTAAACCATTCTAATGAAAACACAACAGCAAGTATCATTTTCTCAGTGGTGGTGTAATTGATTTGTGCATCATTTAAAGATTTGATTGCATAAGAAATGGAATGTAGAGTTTTCTCACACCGTTGTCCTAAGAATGCTCCTACAGAGAAGTCACTAGCATCACACATGAGTTCAAAATGAAGTTTCCAATTTGAAGATTTCGTGATAGGTGGAGATACAAGAGTTGAATTGAGTGTAGAGAATGATTCATCACCGCTTTCTGTCTATAAAAATAGAGCATCTTTCAGCAATGGAGAACAAAGTGGTCGATAAATAGAGATGAAATTCCTAATGAACCTTATATAGAAACCAACATGTCATAATAAATACCTCACGTCCTTAACAGTTTTAGGAGAGATATGGTGATGAATGATGTCTAACTTAGCTTTATCAACTTATATTCCTCTACTAGATACCAGATGTCCTAGAACAAGTCGTTCCTTTACCATGAAATGGAATTTTTACAAATTTTGGATGAGATTCTTATCCTATCATCTTGATAAAACCCTTTTCAACATTAATAAGTCATCACATAAAAGTATCCCAAAAGATAGAGAAGTCATCCATGAAGACCTTTAAACAATCCCCCTCTATGTCTGAGAAGATTCCCATTTTGCACCACAGGAAGGTACCGGGGGCATTACATTACCCAAAGGGCGTGGGATTAAAGGAAAAAGTGTCGAATGGAAAAGTAAAGGTTTTTTTCTTTAATCCTATAAGGATACCTCGATTTGATTATACCCTGAGAATCCATCTAGGAAGAAACAAAATTGATGACATGCCACTCGCTTGGGGACTTGATCAATAAAGGGAAATGTGAAATGGTCTTTCTTATAACAAGCGTTGAGATTCCTGTAGTCAATACAAACTCTCCATCCACTACTGACCCTTGTGGGGAGAATTTCACCATCCTCATTGGTGATCACAATGATTCCATATTTCTTTGGGAAAACTTGAATTGGAATTACCCACTCACTCACAAAAATGGGGTAGATGATACCAAATTTCAACAACTTAAGAAGTTCTTTCCTTACCACATCCATAAGATTTGGATTGATTCTCCGTAGAGGTTGACGACATAGTTTGGATTCAGATTCAAGAGCAATTCTATGAGTTCCAATTAGTGGGATAATCCTAGGGATATCATAAAGGGTATCCAATTGCTTTCTTAGGACATCCAAAAGCATCAGCTCTTAATTTGCTTCAAGATAGGAGGAAATGACAACATGAAAGGATCGATTGTCCCCTAAGAATGCATACAAGATTTATGATGGTAGGAACATAAATTCTAGATCTGCTTAGTTATTACTTTCCATAGAAGGATAGGACTTTGTATTGAACTCTGTTTCTTTGTTCATATTTCTTTACAGAATTGGTTCCTTGTGAACAGAATTTTTATCCACTAAATTATCCAGATTAGTGTCATGAATGGGTATGGACTCAATATTATTGATTTCACCAATGGTATCATTGTTTAGTGATTCGATAAAATCGTCAATAGATATTTCTGAAAGAGATTCAAGCAAAGCAGAAAAATTTCCCTCATGTGAACAAAGAAAATAAATCTATTGTGGATTTAAAAATCCTTCAGTAATTCCTTGATGGTCCTCAAGTTCAGTATCAAAACTACCAATCCAATTAACCTCATAAATCTCTTCGTCATCCCGAATTTTAGAGTTTTCATTGTATATGTTCAAGCCTAGACTCATGTTTCCAAAGGTGATGGTCATGTTCCCATTTAAGAATCATATAATAGAGTTTATTGTTGCAAGGAAGGGATGACTAATGATGATTGGGGTTTGATCCTTGTTTTATTAGTTTAGATTTTTTTCAAGGACAATGAAGTCAGAAGGGTAGATAAAGTTTTATAATTTTACCAGAACATCCTCTAAAATTTCCTTTGGAACCCTAATGCTATGATCAATAAGTTAAAGTGTGATAGATGTGGTTTAGAGCTCTTCCAGTCCAAACGGGCAGCACACAACATAGGGAATGATATTAACATGGGCACCTAGGCCACACAATGTTTCGACAACTTTTTTCTATCCTAGTTCAAAATTTATGTAAGGGAATCCCAGGTCATTCTTATTTGGTGGAAGGGTTCCTTGGATTGTTGTGCTAACATTTGATACCAGAAGGCCTTGATTATTATGTGAGAATTTACTTTTAAATATAAAGAGGTCTTTAAGGTATTTTGAGTATGTATTAATGGTTTGAATGGAATCGAGGAGTGGAATGTTCAACTTGAATTGTGAGAATATTTCCCTCAATGTTTCACTCAATTCAGTCTTGGTTTTCCCTCTCATGGGTTCTAGAAATGGTGTAGGTTGTGGGATTGTTTTTGAAGATTTGTTTCTTTCACATTGTTATCAGTTTTTTCAGTTTGATCAGGTGGTTCATTTTAATTTTCATTATATTTTTAATCTTCATATGGTTTTTCAATTATTTTTTCTATTTAATCATTTGATTTCCCACTTCTTAAAACTATCACAACCTTTATTTGTTTATGAGTTTTTTTGTGTGAAACATGAATCTCCCCTTAAAGTTAAGGATTGTACCGCCTGATTAGGCTTGGGTTCCTTCCCTGTTTTTATGGTTTTTAGTTTATGTTTAAGGTATGATACTTCTGAGTTTATTTTCTCCATTTGTTTACACAACTGTTCTAGGATTGGTAAAGGGACATTCCTGGTAGGGGATTGGGCGGGTTGGTTTATCCCAGGAGGATACTTTGGTTTTTGGATGGGCTGTTGGTATTGGATAAGAGGATGTTGGTATTGTAATTTTTGTGGTTAGAGTTGGTTATGGTTTTGGAAATTTTGTGTAGGGTAGGGGTTTGGTCCTTGTGGTTGGATAGGTTGCTGGTTATCTTTCCAGCATAAGCCGGGGTGATCATTATACCTTAGCTTGATTTTTTTTGGTATTTGTGATTTTGAAAGTTAAGAGCATTGACCTCCGATGGTGGTCCACCTAGAAGAACATCTTTAATGGAAGGGATGGTTGGGAAGTTTTCAGTCTTGTGGTCATGTTTCTCACAAATTGTGCAAACAGGGTCAACAGTTTGAACTTTATGGACCTTCCTAAGATTGATCTCCTTGTCCTTCCTAGCGAGTGTAGAAAGTTTATCCCTAAGGCATTCCTCGTATCTAATTGTAAGAATTTGAATATTTCATTGTGGTTTTTTAGAATAAGGTGATGTTATCCATGTTTGGTTTTGTTTAACAAGGTTTTCTAGATACTCGTAAATATCATTTGGGGATTTGTTTTTAAAGGTCCCATTACACATCATGTCATTGAATTGGTTTTTTCGAAGTCCAAACCCTTCATAGAAAATTATCACTTGTTCAGGAATAGAAAAAATGGTGTGGAACCATGTATATGGTGTCTTTGAACCTCTCCCGTGTTTTATAGAATGACTCTCCCTCTTTTTCAAAAATGTTTTGGATGCTATTTTTAAGTGAAATTGTCTTGTGGTGGGGAAAGTATTTTTTGTATAATTCTCTTGGTAATTAGTCCCTAGAGTTTATGGATGATGGTCTTAAAACTTCTGGCCAATTTTTATCTTGATACTTTAAAGAAAAAGGAAATACCCTCATCTTAGATGATTCTAGTTGATGTGGGGGACACATGGTTTCTACAATGTCATTAAACTCCTTGACGTGATGGTAGGGCATCTCGGACTCCATTCCATGGAATTTGGGAAGGTGGTTTAGGACATGATGTTTAAAGATTTTGTTGGCATCTCCTAATGAATCATGTTTAATGCATTGTGGGCATTGGGTTAGGCAGGTGTGAGGTAGTCATTCATGGTTTGATTGACTGCATTCCCCCTGTTTGGGGCTGCCTCATTTGGATTTCCATTTTGGTTCCCACCCAGTTTTATGAGTTGGTTTCTTTGAATAACATCCATTGAAATGAGATAAATTTTTGATGCTGGAGTATTAGGAATATAAGTATATAATGGAAAGAGTTCCCTCGGTGTACATGACTCCCCAAACCCAAGACTATCCAACCTAACTAGATGGTTTTAATGGTCACGAGTATATGTAGACATGCGCCAAAAGAAAAAAAATGTGAAAGGGAAAAGATAATAGAATTTGAATGATAATAAAAGAAATGGGAGAGAATAGAATGGGTGTTTAAATGAATTACTTGGGTCCCCATAAATGGTGCCAAAATTTATTCTCGCCAAAATTCACCAAAGTTTTTAGGGTTAAGCGGTCACTTGTAGTGTATCATGGGTTGTCGAATCCTCAGAGACCTAAGAAGTAACCTACATACACGTACATTTTATGGATTGTTTTTGGATATAAAGTTGACAATATGGGTTTATTTTATATGGTTTTATGTGAACACTAATATACTAAAGTGAATTCAATTTAAAAGAATGAGTTGATCCTAGGTTATCACTTGGGGGTGGATTAGATACATTCCCTTTTCAACCATTTCAATTTCTTATAATTGAGATGAGTTCATTTAAGAAGATCAAACAACATCATAACTTATTGGTTTAATACATACATAATTTAATACTAATCACCTATACACTTGAAGGGTCAATTTTTTGAGCACTTTAAGGTAAAGGTTTGTATTAGTACTTGAAGTGTGTGGCATTAAATTCAACAAGGACGAAGGATTTTGAAGATCTTTAAACAAAATCCTCAATTAAATGAAGTGATTAAAAATTAATGGATTGAGAAATAACATATAATCTAGCTCATTGATACTCCCTTGTATCAACCCATAAGTTGGTTAACCCCTATTTATATTATGGTTTTAATTGAAGCGGAAAGTAGACCCATGAGGGAGGAATTGAGGATTTAAAAAAAGACAATGAAATAACGATCACTCCAACATTGTGTGATAATTTCACAATTTTTGGTCTGAATAAATTCACACCTTGAACCAATGGTATCAATGTAATATTATGAATAAAAAAATAAGAGTAGAATAAGAGATTTTATTAAGAAACTAAGGTTACTTGAACACATTATATGATAAAGAAAAACTTAAGGCAACAAATTCACAACATAACATTACAATTAAACAAAGCACCAATGATGATAAAATAATCTAATACCATCACCTTAAATAGGCATTTAAAATTTCTTGGATTGATATCCCAAATGTACAAAGGATCCCACTTGAGTATGGTAGGCCTAGGGTGGTTAAAAGTAAGGGAGAGTGGACTTCTTTATCCTTGACCCGAAGTGGCATCCAGCTTTCATCCACCAAACAGAGGTGTATAAATGGCCTTCTATGTGGCAGAATTAGAGAGGGACATATAATAATGAAATGGATATACGGATTTTTCCTAACCTAATGTAAAATTTCATTCCAAATGGAATGTTGGTTTGCGATATATTATCGAAATTGTGGATTGTTTTTCTAGGCCGCAGAATCTGGCCAAAAATTTTATCTCCAAAATGGGATGCCTATAACTCTATTAAAAATTCAGAATTAGATTTGGACATTATTAGTGAAATGTTCCCCATGAGTTCCTCTAACTTCAGTAAAAGTTTCATAATTATTGGGCTTGGATATTGGCTGATAAAGTAGTTTTATTGGACTGTTGTCCAGTTTACTTCACCCAGAATATTGTTCTTTCAAGGCCAACTTTGGTGGTCTTCCAATATGAATCATCAAGTACTATAAAAGTATGAATTATTAACAATTTAATGAAAAACATGAAAATTAAATATGAAAATAAAATAAAGATCATTGTTTACTTTAAATGATGTTCAAAAATTTACCATGTAATATTTCATTTTATAAAGGAATTACAATTATAATGTGAAATAATGTTAAAAGTGTAAAATGCCCAAAAAAAGGTCTTTATGAATAATAAATCACATAAATATTATATATATATTAACAATGAATATTTTCCTCATTCAGTGGAAAATTAGAAAGACCTACTAATGTTTAGGGATCATTGATGACTGAAAGACTCAATATCATGTTTTTTTCTCTTGGTGTTTTCAAGATCTCAACATGGTTAAAGTTATATTTCATAAACTCATATATCATTTCTATGTATATATAAACTCTATATCAAATCTCATATATTTTATCATTGTAAAATTCATAACTTTTTCAATTACACTCTTTTTAAAAATTATTCCTCTTGGTTATAACCATTTTTTAAAATGAAAAATATTATTTTGAGTATCTGGTATAAATAATTAGACTAATAAATAATGTTATAAAAGAAATCAGTCCTAAGAAATCAGAAATTATGAAATCATCATTTAAAACTATGAAATTTTATGTTCATAATTCATCAATTTCGGTTTATCATATATTTTTTTAGGTTTTATCATCTTATTCTATATATTCAAATCCTTTAAAATTACTAAACCATTCCCTAAAGCCAATTTAATGTCCTTAGTCCTACACTCCCAGATCTAGCTCTAGAAATAATAAAATTACACTTATTTTTTAATACCAAGTGAGATGAACCCAGAATAATACACATATATTTTATATCATTCCCATAAATTAAAAATTTCGTCTTATAAATCTGAATAATCCCATAACCCAAAAATTCATTGTGTTGGGAGATTAGGTACAAGATCTTTTTTATTTTAAATAGTTTCTCAATATTTCCCATAAAGATTATTCTCATGATATACCCTTTTAAACACATCATATATGATAAAATACTTTACATAACTTGGGTAATGGAAAAATAATAAAGGGGTGTGATCAAATTCCCAGTAAGGGTAAAAACCATTGATAAAATTCAGAGACCATAATTGAGATTATGTTGAACATATGGGTATGAGAACATAATCGAGGTATATGAACATATCATAAAGAAATCTTACCCAATAAAACATAGGTCATAAATAATTATTTTTTGAGATAATAATTTTTTAATAAAACATAAACATTGGGGTATTAAAATTTGATTCAATAACATGTGATCATGATGCATAACATAATAATATGACATATATAGGAGAAGAAAACATTTTTTAAGGTTATCCGTAAAGACTTTCACCATATAATAAACTAGGTTAGCAACATTTCCATGCTATTAAGCTTGGACCAACCACATGTTTACCTTTGTGTGCTTGGTTTAACAACTCATGTACATTTTTGGTCATGGGATCACCACCCATGTACCCTTTTAGGATTGGTCCCACAACCCAAGTACCCTTTTAGGATTAGGTTAACCACTAGTGTATCATTTTGGGTTTATGAGATATAAAACTTTACCGAATGCATTGAAGGCATTAATCAACCCCATTCCATCCATAATTGTAAACCATACATATGTGTGACAAATGAACTTGAAAACATTAATAAATCCATCATAAATTTATTAACACATGATACAAAAAGGGGTTTCATGAAAAACTTTATAAGATATTATCATAACAAATTTATTAAAAAAGATATATGGCATCATTTTAGTATATCCATAGTGAAGCATAAGAAATATTAAATGAAGCTAACATAGATGAAAAATAGTTTTATAAGATTATTATGAAATTTCATTGAAAAATAAGAATAAATATCCTTTACTTTTTAATTAAAATTATTAAATAAAATTAATTTAAAAACAATGGGAATGTAAATTACATTGTGAAACCAAGAATCATGGATAGAAATATTCATAAATAAAACTAATGAAGGAAATAGGAAAATAAATTTGTATAAAAAATGTTTTAAAAAATCCATTAATGATTTTCTAAAGGAGGTAAATGTTAGCAAAAATTACCATAGAGAAAACATTAAACAAATATTCCTTTTGTAAAGAAATCCATGTCCACAGAAAAAGACCTTAACCAGTCATATAAGTTGATTTAGGAACATCTATATGAATATAATGAATATTGATATGGTGTATAATTATTCCTTACCAAGAATAATGTATAATGTTGGCTCCAATTATAAATATTATTTAGGTCGAGTTATGAACTAAAGGGATATGAAATGGTAAGAAGACAACTAAGACTTAGAAATAAAAATAGAAAAATAAAAATTATGGGGTTTTAGAGAGAAATATTATAAAAATCCTCCAAATTTATGTTTAACCATAAAAAATATCAATTTCAAATTGATATTGGAAAATAATCCCTTAAATTTACTCTTAACATCCATATAATCTCTTTAACCAATTTGATAAATTGTAACCTTCTTAATATGCGTTCCTTTAAAATAAAGTAGTTAATATTCCTTATTGGGGCTAGTATTTGCCTAATATCTAATAAGGATTTATTAGAGTAAAAATATTTTGGGATTTAGGAGATAATCGATGGAAAATAATGTTTTGGAAATGGATAGGAGGTTTCCTTTTATAAATGAGTTTTGACTGATACATATGGAAATATTCATTTTTTTAATGTATAAGGTTGTCATATTAAATGGAAAGTGAAAAAAGTGGTAAATAATGAAGGGGTGATATGTTTTGGTAAAACAATCTCTCTAATACAGAATTAATGATAGGGTATTATGATATTTTATGTCTTTAGCATAGATTTTAACCATTTTACTTCATATTACCTTTAATGTTATAAATCACTTTTTAAATCGATAGCTAATTTTTATGGATATAATTTAAAGTTACATCATTACTTAATTTATATGTTTTTATTACAAATATATACTCCATTTGGTTCAATTTAATTTCTAAGTATGAGAATTTTATCTTTTAAATGAAATCATAAAAAATATTGAAAAATAAATTTTATAGGAAAATGACATTTTAAATATTAACTATTCTTAATATTATTTTATATCTATTAATAATTAATAAATAAAAAAAATATTTTTTTATACATTAAATAATTATGTTAGATTCATCAATTAAAATTTATTAATTTTATTTAATAAAATTCAAAATATACATCACTTTAAAAATAGTTTGTTAAAAAATACCCCATTTATGACAATAAATTATTTTCATCACATTAACTTAAATTTTTTTTTTTTTATTTAAACATTAAACTGTATCAACATATAGGTATTAGAATATTTATTTTTTTTAAATAAATAAATTCATTATTTAATAATAATTATAATGATGATGTAATGTATAAAACTATTTTTTTTATAAATTATTTTAATTAAATGTTGTCTTTTTATTTCATTCAAGAATTATTTATTATTTTGAATTATTATTCTCAATTTTTTACTAAAGATTACAAAACATCAATATACCTATTGGAAACATGTTTACTCGAATTCCATGTATATAATGACCATATTTTCAATAACCATATTTCTAATGACTATATTATATATGATCATTTATCCAATGACCATATATATAATGATCATATTTTGTTCTTGTATATAGCCTAAAAAAGACACAAAAATAATTCATCTTGTTTACCTCTCATTCAAAATGTATATTATATTTTTATTGTTTTTTCATCTTTATATAGTTCCATTCAACGTTATGTTCTTTATTGAGAACTATGCGCATCATATTTTTATTTACTTGTGGATTAATTCCAATTATACTTTTTTTAATAATGTTTCATGTTTTATTCACATAATGTATTAATGTTTATCTCTTATTGTATTATTTTCTCTCAATAAATTGTATTGTGATTTATTTTAATCTAGTGTTGTGTGTGAAATTATTTATTCAACACAATACTTTTTAAAATTTTGAATCGTAAAAAATATTTGGATGTTATATCCTCCTTTAATAACATAATTCAAGATTCAGAAAAAATCTAAGTGGGAACAATTTTGAGTTAAGTATCTAATTATTCAAATGAGTAATTTTTTTGTTTTTCCTTCTAATAATATAAGAGTGTTCATGATCATATTAAAATTCATCTATTTGTTTCATCAATTTTTTCTACTTAATATGTATTAGGGGGTTTCACATTACATCTTAGTTTTCTTATATTTTTAAAAGGAGAAAATGTTTTTTATTTTCTCAATATTATTATCACATCATGGGTAAAAAAATTTGGATAAAATATGTGAATGATACATATTATTCAAGTTATTAAATGATGGTACGCTTTTGAAAAAAGTATCATAGATTAAATATTTGGATATGTGTATATAGAGGGTAAGGGAAATTAATGTTGGAGGAAGAGGTTATCTAAATAAATGATGTGGTGTTAGTTTTGATCACTTGTGTTTGACAGATGAGGTAAGAGATTGATTGGAGTCTAGTTTAGGGTTTTGTTTCCACATGAATATAGGATAAAGATGAAAGATTTACAAATATTATTATTATATTTTTATTAGGAGGAAAGGAATAGTTCCTAGATCAAATAATATAATGATACAAAAATAGGTGAAACCTATATAAGGTTTTCCTAAGAATTGAATTTGATTAATATTTTCATAAAAATTAGTTCTAAATGTGTATATATATACAATTCTAAATTTTTTTTTTTATTTCGTTTCGTTTTAATTTTAAAAAAATACTTATTTAATGTCTTAAAGGTTATAAAAAAACAACACACAAACCCTAGGTCTGCAAGGTCAAGTCACACCCCCAACAAGAGTTTACATACTCAATATTTCCACACTATAATTTATGGTCTAATGGCCATGTGGTATGAAATTTCCTCTTGTTGGTCTAAAGGGACCCTATGCATGTCTTGTGTTGTGTCAGTGTATACCTAGATTTTCACTCCTACCTCTGTCATCAACTATTTCATCAGCCAGAAATGGCCCAAAATCAACCCCAATGGAAGAATACATGGTCTAAATCCTTTTTATATATATAATTATGTGGGGAATTTACCATCTAGTTAATATCCTAAAAATATAATTGTTACATAATAAAAATCATATAAAAATTTAAAGTAAATAATTTCCCAAAAAATAATAATTATATGAATATTAATTAATTTTTTATCTAAATAATACATACATACATACATATTATTTTTTGAGTTAAACTATTTTTGTTAAATAAATTTTTTAAAAAATAAAAATTAAAACCAATATAAAAATAAATATAAATCATTAAAGAAATACTATAAATGTCAAAAAAAAATATTTATTAGTATATTTTATTCACTTTATTTTATTAATATAAATTAAGAAAACCATAAAAAAAGGTTGAATTATGAAGTTAAAAAACATAAAAAAATAATATTTTAAAAATTTCCCCATACTTAATAACTTGTATGTCCTTGAGTACAATAAAAAAACGAAAATAAAATACAAAATAAAACATACAAGTTAATTTCTCATAATTATAATTTCAATTGCCCATTGATTTAGTTAGATACATTAATTACAAATTAATTACTCTTAAAATATTATTAATAAAAAATAATCATCAACTACACTTAAAAAAAGTATACATTTTCCCACCAATTAATGATCTATATAGGTAAACACCCCTTGGAAAATACTTTTCACTCAAGAAAATAAATGAATCATAACGCATTAAAACAAGATTATTCACCATATATGTGTAATAATCTATAAACATACAAGGATTATATTATCCTTACCACATGATATAATACACACATTCGAGAAAAATTTTCAAGATTTTTTTATACATGGAAAATATAGGCTGTAAAATAACATAAAATCAAACAACAGAGGTTTAAAAGTCAATTTAATTTTTTTTAAGAAATTCGAAATACATATTTAGAAAAACAATTACAAAAAACACTCGATTATTGTAATAAAAAATCAAAAAGACAACAATACAATAAAATTGATACAAAACATAGTCAAACAACACTAAAATATTAACGAGACTAAAATTATAAAATCAATTAAAATAATTTTTTTAATTTTTTTTTATTTTTTTTATTTTTTTAACCATTATTAATATTTTCATTTTCCTCTCAATTTTTTTCAATGAAATGTATTTTTTAAAATAACAAAGATAATTAAACATAATTGAATAAGTATTTACAATTAATATAATTAATACATGAGAAAATTTCATGACACTAATAGATCATCCTTTTATTAATGTCCTACCATATCATAAGTCTAAATAACAACCAAAAAATAATTTATTTATTCTATCCCAACCAACTTAAAAAAAAATTACCAAAAAAAATAAAAAAAAATAGATTTTGTTTCTCATGCATCAATTTGAAATTATATAAAACCATAAAATTATAGTTAAAATTAAGGAATTGAAAAAATTATCTTACAAACATTGCAAAGAAAAATAATTCCTTATTTATATTATAAAGGATAATAATGGTGATAATTTTCGAAATATATATTATTTCTGTGAAACACAATTCATTGTGTCAAAATATAAAATTTATATTTTGATATAATTATTTCAATTCATCCTTGAGAAATATATCTTATTAATTAATAAATAAAACCCTTTGTGATAAAATTAACACATTAAAATAAATTATAAACATGGTAGATCATTAAGAAAATGTTATTATAATTATAACATATGTGGAAAAAATATTTTCATATTATAAAAAATGATTAAATTTGTTAAAACAAACCATTAAATAGAAAATAATAATTAAATTAACGTTGAATAATTAGGATTTTATAATTTATTATCAAACCAATCCAAAAAAAATTAAAATTTATTAAGAAACTAATTCTGTAAATTATTTTATTGAATTATAATTTGTTCCTTTTAATTACGATTTTATTCCAAACTAGTTGTATTCATTTTTATGATTTATATTTTTTACATAATTAAAAAACAAAATACACTATTAAATTAGAAACAAAAATAACAAAGAGATATATTAAAGGAAAAGTTATATTCCAAGTGAATAAATATTAAAATTAAATATTTTTCTTATTATTAACTCGAAAAATAGATATGTTATTGAGAGTTCAATAAATATTACATGAAATTAAAAAATAGAAAAGAAAAAAAATAAAAAAAATTAACATATTGTATAAACTAATTAAAAATATTTTTTTTAACTTTTAATAAATAATAAGTTTTTAGTTAACTATATTTATGATAAAATAATTAATAGAAAAAAAAATTAAAACACACACACACAAATATATATATATATATATTGTCTTTTTTGTCTTTTAATTTCAATTTACATATTATGAATAATTTAAATTAAATTCATAAAAATGAAAAAAAGTCAAAATGTTAAATATGAGAAATAAAATAATAGCATTTTTAATTGTTTTTAACCTTCATCCTTTATGATAAAATGAGAAAGGGTTCCATAATGATTCTTTTCATTTTTTTCATCGTATTTTAAGAGTAAAACTAAAATGAATCATCTTTCAACATAAATTGTAAAACAATTACATCAAAATTATAGTATAGGGTAGTAAATAGATATTCCAGATTTAAATATGCTAAAGAATTTTTAATATAATTAAATATTAACATGGGTGTATAAAAAAATTAACTACATGTATTTTGTTACTAATTTTTTTTTCAAAAATGTTTATTAAACCACATTCAACTATTTTTTATTTCTATATTATTTTATATTTTCTTAATTTATATAAATTGTGGGAAATAATCTTTAAATAAAAACTTTTAAAGAAATGTGTTTCATGATTTTGAATTATAATACAATAATAAAAAACCTAAATTTTTTCATGTTGATAAACAAATAACATTCATTTCAATTATTTAGCTAAATAATAACCATCTATAAAAATTGAATTTATTTTGGGGAGTATTTTTTATTTACTAGATAATTAAAATAATAACTTTCAATAGTTTTTTACAATTAATAATGTAAACTGACAAATCTTTATTTTTTTACACAATATAGGACTCAATGAACATGTTAAATCAAAACGTAAATTAGATATCAAATATTTCATAATTTAAATTAATTAATAATAGTTTCTATATCTGTTTTTATAATCAAATTACACCAATTATGAAAAATTATTTTCAAACATATATAAGATTCTATTTCAATTTCAATAAGTGTTTCATGTTATCCTAAGTCTTTTTAAACATTAAATTCCTAAAAAAATTCTAAAATATTTTATTCAATCCTAGGATGATTTATAAATATAAAATTATTATAATATTGATTTAAATAAATAATATATTGTTATAAAACATATTTTAAATTAAATAAATTATTTTTTTGTTATTTTAGTTCAATTGTAGTACTTAATACATGTGGTTGAACTTTATAAGAGTCAAATTCTATGTCTAGACTATTTGGTTCTAAAATATATGAAATATAAAAAACTAAAAATCAATCCATAATTTTAGAACATTCATAAAAAATATGTGATATTTGGAAATAGGGTTACTATGTTGGGAAAATTTATAATTTTTTAACTTAAAACCTTTAAAAAAAATTACAATCCTTATAATTCTTAAAGAAATCAAAATTTTTAATTTTATTGTTTTATGTGGAAAAATATTTTTACATAATTTGAATTCATGTTCAAATTTATTTTTAAAAAATATTATCATACCAATATTCATGTTAATGAAATACCATTAAACATGACTTATTTTTCAAATATTCAATTACAATTTCATAATGTTCTTAAAAGTCTTCTGGATAATGAAAATTTTGATCTTTCTAAAAAATGATTCATGGATTTAGTAACACTTTTTGGGGAGTCATGAATTTTTTTTTCAGGGAGATTATGTACTAACTTTTATATTTATGGTTTTATTTTTAGAAAAGTTTTAGAAAAATTCCAAGAGGATACACTATGACAATGTGTGATTCCAAGGCCTTGAGTGCTCAAAATGGTCTGTCAAAAAAATGTATTGTTTTTAAATAGAATGTGTGTTCAATTTTCATGAACAAGTGGAATAACTCTTAAACAGGTGATCAGATTGTAAATTTGAGGACACTGTTGCATTCAAGATGGCTGGTTTACCCTAGCGACGACTTAACTTTAGTTGACATAGACCTCCAATGAGAAAACACAAATATGGAATAACCGTAATTAAAAAAATTAAATTAAATTATTTTATTTTTTCAAATCCTTATAACTCGTGAATGGTAACTCAGATTGAAAATTTCAGACCACCATTGACCAAGTAAGTGTGTACTTTTCTTAGGTAGAGCCTAACATTTCCCATCATGGGCCAACTGTGGAAAGTAAATTTTTAGATGCTACTATAAATAAAATAATTAAATAATGAATATTTTATTTTCAATTCCTTATAACTAATAAATGGTAACCTATATTGTAAATACAAGAGTACTGTTGAGCTTGTGAGGGTGTGATTTATTTAGGCAAGGCCTAACCTCGACCGACGAAGGTAGTGGGTAAAAGAATATTTTTGGGTGTTATAAAGAAAAATAAAATAAACTTAAGAAAGTTTATTTATCCAAAAATGTTTTTCTGCAAAGAAGCGATTAGGAAACTATTTCATTTTATAAATGATAGAATGAAATGACACGGTGACTCTGTATAATAGAAACACTGAAATGTCTTTCATCATTTAATAGCCTAATGTGGCTGTGGGATCTTTTCCATGATCTATGAAATTTTTCTTTGAGGCTTTGGCAGATTGGTGCTGGTGGATGATGAATGGTAATGAAAAATATTCATCCCTTCCACCTCATTCAAAGGATCCATAATGATTATGACAGATCATAGGATCGCCAATGATAATGGAGGACTTTGGATCAAGGATCGACGAACGACGGTGTGCAGCTCCATTCATCATCGATAAATGATCAGATCCCTAGTAAGGGGTCCTTTCCTAAGTGATTTTCCTGTACCTATTCTTCCTTTATAAACAAAGAAAGTAGATCAACTCAATAAAAAGTTTATATGTGGGTTGATCATTCTTGTGGGTT
Organism: Viscum album; assembly: GCA_963277665.1. Taxonomy (NCBI): domain Eukaryota; kingdom Viridiplantae; phylum Streptophyta; class Magnoliopsida; order Santalales; family Viscaceae; genus Viscum; species Viscum album. Next base: position 1,794,075,252 of record OY728146.1, read on the forward strand.
TGGAAATTATTTTTCAGGGACTAAGGAAAGATGGATATGTATTAATATTAGTTCTAAGTCTTCCCTTTTTCTAACACGAATAAAAAAGGCCAAATGCCTATAGTTGACGTTCATTGCATAGGGTGTTCCTTATGATCTCTCTTTCTCCTTGAGTTATTCACTGATGAACCCACGTACTCATGTCAGAATTTTACAGGAGTTTTCGAGTGCTACTGAACCCCCATATCGACGATAACATGAGTTGGAGCCCACAACAGGCTAGAGGATGATCTGTGGACTCTGAAACACCCTCTGGATTGAAGAATAGACCACCAAAGCAGGTTTGGCGGCCCAAGAAAGGTTTCATCAGTGTGTATCGGCAGCGCACTGCGGGGGACAGGGGTTGACGACATTGATCGGTTGTAGTGCATGGATGAAACTGCTGAGCTACATCGCATGGTACAACTGGACTATGGTGGAAACCCATGGCAACTTTCGTGGGTGAGACGTGGCATAGACCTCATCCCAGGTGAAATGGATGTTCCAGATCAACGGTCTAGGCCACCATAGTGGGATGATAACATGGCCTAGTGGGTTAGACCTAATGTTCAACCGGTCCAGGATGGCCTCAGTGGATCGGGTCGGAATCAGGTTAGTTCAGACCAGATCTAGACCCCACCAAACCCTTTTTACTAAAACATCCATAACATCCAAAATGTGCATCCTGTTGAAGAACGGTTTCTAGTGTTGGGACCCCCGTGACAAGATGGCCCTTTTGAAATACCCCATTTGAGTTTTTTTTTTATAATTTGGGATAGGTCTGATGGATTGTGGAGTAGATTCTCTCGGAATCAAGCGCACTGCGAGTGGGAATTCTACTATAGGATGTGATGAGAAGGAAGTGAGGAGTGGTCCTAGGTGGCACAATAGCATAGAAGACAATTGTGGTCTTGTATACAAGTGGACCACAATGTCCCATAAGTCAAGATGACCTCAGTGGCCCGAAAGACCTCACTGACTCATCAAGGAAGAGTCTCTCATCAGTACAAGATGTTCAATGGCCCGACAGATGAGCATACCTTAGTGGCCCTATATCCAAGAGGACCTTAGTGGCCTGAAAAATGAGAGGACCTCAGTGGACGATTAGATGAGTAGAATTCAATGGCCTGAAAGACAAGGGGAACTCAGTAGCTTAGAAGCCGAGCAGACCTTTGTAGCCCGGCAGAATAGCGGACCTCAGTGGCTCGATAGACCACAGGGACTAATTGGGGATGAGTCCTTCAGTAGTATATGTTCATCATTATGAAAAATAATATGGATTTATATAATTGAGGTTATAATTATGTGAGCTGACTCTTGTAAATGTATCTCTATTGTACTTCTTAGAGGCTAGACTTTGTGTACCTCTCTGGTAGTCTACATTGTGCATACCTTACTTTGTGGTATTACTATTGTGTTTTGGGGTCCATATTTAGTAGGGTTTTACTCACCCCTAAATGTGCTCCACCCACATGTGTTGTGATTCGTGAAGACAACAGATGCTTCAATAGAGACCCTGGTGGTCTAGCAGTAGGCAGTACCTGGTGAGATTCAATTGAGGAGAAAGCTTTTAAGACTTCAACTGACACCCCCTTCACCTACCCTTCAGTTAAGGATTATTGTAGATAGACTTCAAGAGCTTGTACTTGTATTATTTTTTTGGGATTGTATTCTATCTTCTTTACTTCTAGTTTGGTACTTTTACTCTCAGTGGTTGTCTTAGTGGAATGCCTGTTTACATTCCAGCATTGTGGGTTTGGATGCATGTGTGTGAATGTATAAAGGTTCTTAAGAAAATTCCTCCCACTTACATGATAATGCCTTCAGCACTAGTCATCAGCACTTGGCCATCAAGAGGCGGTCTTGGGGTAGCCCCGACACAGGTCTTTGGGGATGAGTCATGATAGAGTGGTATCAAAGAAGGTTGGTTCTACCTTAAGAATCCAGAGTCTATCATATTAGTTTGGGTCCATGGTGTTAAGTGTTTTGAGTTTAGCTGTTAGACCAGGGAATCTAGTATTGGTGTGGTGGACAATGTATCCATACACCATGACCTTGTATTCTTCTTTTCAAATCAGTACATGAAAACAATAGTTGTAGAGAGGAAAACAATGTTACATGTATCATATAGTAATGGGTTGTGTTTTCCATGTCCTTATTGAGTCAACTCACCAGGTATACTCTATTGATCATGGTGTATCTTATTTTTTTTCATGATGCTTCCACATAGACAGACATTAAGGATTCCATCACATGATTATGAGGATGGTCTATTGGGTGATGAGTTGGGTACATGGGTCCGTACCAGATATAGCACCACCGGGTTGTGTACCAGCTATACCACCACCTGTGGAGTAGCAGATGGTACTGGTAGTACTAACAGTTGAGATTCATGGGCTGAGAACACTTTATGAGTTTCAATGATAGAGACCACTTAAGTTCCAAGGTTATCTTTACTTACATGAAACTAAAGACTGGCTTGAGGTGGTGACTGAGTTTTCCACCTAGTTAAGACACCATTAGATTAGATGGAGGTTTTGGTAGTGAGCCTTCTATGTCACTCATTAGGATGATGGCAGGGTTTAGATTACTCGATCTTACGATGAGATGACTCTATTATAGAAATATATTGATAACCTTTCTCAAAGAAGGGGATATCACCATAAAGGCTAAGGGATATGTGTTCCCAAGAGCTTCAACATCTTCAAAAGGATGACATGATGGTAGCTGAGTATTCATTGAGGCATACCGACCTTTCTAGGTGCTCAATGAATACGATATGACTAGTATATTAGGACTGAGACCTTTGAGTGAGTTTTTTTAGGGACATCTGAGCCATCACTATTCCTCTTTGCATTGCTACTAATTCTAAGGTGCTAGAAAGATCCTTTTTTTTATTGAAATTCCTTTAAGTAAGAAGATAAAGTCAATGTATGTTAATAGTGGGAAAGAATGAAGATTACATTAGTCTCAATGACATGGATGTGTGGGACATTCCATGAAGGGGTCCTAAGATTGAGGATATACATCTCATGGCTCATATGGTGAGTCCATTCAGCCTAGTATGAGGTAATTATTTTCCTAAGAAGATAGGGGACATATCTATAGAGGCTGTTCTGCCGGTTGTACTAAAATTGAAATGGTGGATGTTGACTTATTTTTAGATGATTTTCCAGGATTACATCCCCATAGGTAGATGGACTTATGCATCATTATACACCCCGAGATGGCACCGATATCAGCATCAGTATATCAGATGGATTTTGTAAAGATTTGAGAGCTGTGGGTATTGGTGGGGGACTTGAAAAGAAATGGATTAGTAATACATAATGTTCATGGTTATGTGTGAATTATTGTCACATTAAACAGGTTTCCATAGAGAATCAGTACGCACTACCAAAGGAACCATGAACGCATCAATCGTTTGAAAGAGGATGTCTTTCGTGAGGATGGAAAGGTGCTTGTAGACTTTTTATCAGTTAAGAAAGAGTTTGAATAGAACCATAATATTGTGTTTTCTAGAGGTGGGAGTTGAGTACGTAGTGTAATTCAATGCATCAGAGACCGAACATGGTTGTGTCCTAGTGTAGAGGAAAATAGTTATTGCCCATGGTTCTCAGTAGTTGACACCACATGAAAAGAACTAAAAAACCTGTGATCTTGAGTTTCTAGTGGTATTATTTTCATTTAAGATGTGGAAATACTAATTTATGGGAAAATATTTTACCATATACTCTTATAACAAGAGTCTCAAGTATATCTTCTATAAAAAGGATTTTAACTTCAGATAGAGATGATGGATGGGGTTCCTCCTGGACTGTGACTTCGAATTAGTCTAAACTCATGGTAAGGTGAATGTGGTTGGAGATTATCTCAATAAGATATCTAGTTTGAAGTTTTATGAAAGAGGAAATAGAGAAATTTTCCTCATTACAATTATCCTTCATGGACAGATATGATTCATGTTACCTCCAATTTAGGGTTGTTACCCCTCCAATATTAAAATGAGTAAGGAACACATGACTCAATGATACTAACTGCGAGTCTTTAAGTGCTCTGTTGTCTACAAGGAATACCCTTAATATATATTAAAAATGTGGGGAACATGTCATTATTTTAAAAGGATGCACAGTAGTAGCGGTGGATGCCTAAAGCGATGATATGCATCAGTATTTTCATTTTGGTGTTATGGCGGACATCGGGGATGACATAAGAGGTTTAAGTTGGGCTTACCAATTGATAAAAAAGTTGATAACTTGTTTAATAAGTTTTTTGGTTTGTCTACACACCGTGTTGAGCCCCTATTCTCATAAGGGGTTTCTGTTTTATTCTTTGGGGTGCCAAGATGGGATTCAGAATGATATTGATGGACATCATGACTGGTTTATCACCTACACCCTGGGGGCACAATACCTTTAGGGTGATCGTTGACAAACTCACCATGTCAGTCACTTTTTAGCTTTTCAGGGAGAGAGTCCCATAGAGATGTTGGGCATCGCTACGTGCCAGAGATATTTTGGCCCCATGATTCCAATCAAAACTAGACTTGGATCTAGATGCACACATTTCATCCTGGTTGTGGAAGGGATTATAGGATGTTTTTGGGACTCAGCTAAGCTTATAAACAGATTTCCACCCATAGGCAGACGACCAGACAGAGCAAACCATTTATGTCTTGTAGGAAATGCTACATGTTTACATCCTTGATTTTGGCCTTAGTTGGGAGGGTCACCTACCTTTGGTGGAGTTTTCATAAAAAAACTACAACTCCACCATCCATATAGAACCATTTTAAGCCTTGTACGAGTGACCCTGCGGTTACCAATTTGCTGGACTGACCCTAGAGAGTTAGTGCTCATAGGCCCATTGTTGGTGGAGGCTACTATAAAGAAGGCATGGGTCATACAGGAGTGGATAAAGACTACACATATCCATCAGATGTCATATTCTGATAGGAAAAAAGACCCTTGGAGTTCGATGAGGGACAACATGTGTTTCTTCGGGTCTCTCATCGATGTCGGATAAGGATATTTGGAAAGGGTGATAAGTTATCTCTAAGATTACTTAAAAAAAATTCGATATGGCATAGACTGGGTGAGGTGGCGTACCTCTTGTATCTAACTCTATAGTTAGAGCAGGTTCACGACACCTTCCACATATCCCAGCTGAGAAGATATGTACACGACCTATCATACATCATTGACTGCGGAAAGATGAACGTTGACAATGGGATGAATTTTGTGAAGTTTCCAATGGGGATTGAGGATTAAAAAGATAAGACCTTCTATGGAAAATTTATTCCTCTGGTGCACGTTCAGTGGTAGAAAAGGAATCACCCAGGGAGCACATGGGAGTGAGAGGCTCAGGTTCGTGTTCATACCCACATATGTTTTGGAATCCCTTGGTTTGGATTTTGAGGAAATAGATCCATAAGTTTGGAAGGATTTAATGACTATTATTTTCTTGTTTTTATTTTTAGAAAATATTTTGGAAATATTTGAGACTAGTCACTTAGACGGTGTGCCATTTCGAGGACCACTATGCTCGAAATGGTCCGTCAAAAAATGTTATGTTTTTTAATATAAAATGTGTTTGGTTTCACTAAAAAAGTGGAACAACTCATATATGGGTGCTCCGATCATAAATCAGAGTGTACTGTTGTGTTTAGGATTTTAGGTTTACCCTAGGTGCTACTTAACTTTAGATAGGGTGGGCCATGAGTGAGAAAACCCTAAAATCCTATAACCATAAATAAAATAATTAAATAAAATTATTTTATTTCTTCAAATTATTATAACTCATGAATGGCGACTTTGAAAATATAAGACAAATGTTGAACATATGAAGTTGTGCTTTGCTTAGCCGGAGAATAATATTTCCCGACGTGGGCCAATTGTGGGAAGCATTTTTTGGGACGTGACCATAAATAAAGTAATTAAATAAAAATTATTTTATTTTCTAATCCTTATAACTCATAAAAGGTAACCCTTATTGGAAATATGAGATTACCATTGAACTCATGAGCGTGTGATTTCTTTAGGTGGGGACTAACCCTGAACAGTATAGGTTGAGGGTAAAATTTAATTCCTTGGTGTTTTAATGAAAAATAAAATTAACATATGAACATGTATTTTATCAAAAACTGTTTCACTGCAACGCAGTGATGAGGAAAAAATTTCATTTTTATAAATTATATAGCATAACGACATGGTGACTCAAGGTAAAAAATGCCAAAATAGGTATCATAATTTAATAGCCTAATGTGGATGTGGGATCATTGACATGATCTTAGAGATTTAGCTTACAGGCTTTAGAGGATTAGAACTGGTGGATGCGGAACGACGATGAACAATTTTCTTCCCTTCCTCCTCCTTCAAAGAATCACCAATGATAATAGTGGATAAAAGTATCACCAACTACAATAATTGATCAATGGATCACCAATGATAACTGTGGACTGAGGATCGAGGATTGATAAACGATGAAGTGCGACTCCATTCTTCAATAAAAAATGATTTGACACCATGTAAGGTGTCCTATACTAATTGATTTTATTTTCCCCGTTCTTCCTTTATAAATGAAAAATGTGGATCAATTCACTAACAAGTTGATCAGTGGTTTTATCATTCTTGTGGGTTTGGGAATTTATTTACATGGATTAAGAAAGGGGTATATAAAATAATATTTTTTTTGAATTCTGCCCTTTTTATAATGTGATGAATGAAGTCCAAATCCACAAGGTCAACATTCATTTCATTGGGTATTCCTCGTTATCTCTTCTTCTCCTCGCATTTTTTTCCAAAATGCCTACAAGGTCGCATCAAACCTTTATGGGGGGGGGGTCTAAGCATGATCAGACCCCCATATAGATGATAATATGAGTTGGAGCACACACCAGTTGAGATGACAAATTGAGGACTCCAGAACACACTACAGATAATAGAATGGACAATTGGAGAGGGTCTGGTGGCCCACAGAAGGACCATACAATGCACGCTAGCGGTGCGCCATGGTGGTGCAACGATGGGGTGCCCACTGCATCCCAGGAGAACAAAACCAACCTTCCCCAGTAGGACGGACCACCCTAGTGGTATGGAGATGTGCCCCAGCTAATCCATGGCAGGCCCATCTATTCTGATTCAGGCCCAACGGACTGGGTTGGGTCAGACCCAGGTCTGGTCGGTGGACCTCGATATGGGTCAGGTCGGGCCGACTGGGTAAGACCAGACCCAGACCCAACCAGATTCATTTTACTAAAACATCCATAACGTCTAAAATATGGGTCTGATTGATGAGAAATTTGTGACGTTCCAACCCTCATGATGAGAAGATCCTTTTAACATAATATATGAAATATTTCATGGAGGTTACGATACTTCTGATGGATTTAGGATTATATTCTCCTGGAATCAAGCACGCTGTGAGAAAGAATCCCAAGGCTGTTTGTGATGAGAATGTAGTGATGAGTGCAACTCAGTGGCCTGGTAGATGAGCAGGCATCAATGGACTAGTAGACGATCTGACCTCTCTTACCTCATATCCAAGTGGACCGCAGTGTCCCTATAGACAACCAAACCTCAATGGCTTGGTAGCCGAGCAGACATTAATGGCCCAGAAGAGGACAAGACCTTAGTGGCCCGATAGACCTTAGTGACTCATCAGGGATGAGTCCCAAAACAGTACGCAATGATCAATTTTATGACTGATAATCTAGTTTTATATACTTTAGGGTATACCTTTGTGACCTGACTCTAGTAACTCTATCTCGAGAGTACTTCTTAGAGGTTATACTTCGTGTGCCTCTATGGTTGTTTACTTTGTGAATAATTTACTTTTTGGTATTATCTTTGTGTTTTGGGGTCCATACTGAGTATTGTGTTACTCACCCCTACACGGGCTCCACCCATATGTGTTGTGTCCCATACAAATGACAGACGCATTGATAGAGATATTTTTGGTCTAGCATAAGGTAGTTCCTAGTGAAATCTGACAGACGAGGTGTAATTTTACGAATTCATGGGACACCGAATTCACCTACCCTTCAGGTAGGTATTACTATATATAGACTGCAGGATATTGTACTTGTCTTGTTTTTGTTGGTCTTGTATTCAGGATGCTTTTCTTCATGTTCTATACTTTTACTCTCAATGGTTGTTTTAGTGTCATGCTTGTTTACTTTTTAACATTGTGGGTTTGTATATGTGTGTGTGTGCATGCATATAGGTACTCAATAAATGCCTCCCACTTACAGGACAATTCCTTTTGGTGGTAGTATCCATATCCTGTCCATCGGGAGGTAGGTCTGAGATAGTCACAACATGGGCCCTGGGGGACGGGTCGTTACAGGTTAGGTTGGATAACCTTTGAAAAATACTATATACAATTATATTATTTTCTTGAAAAGAAGTATTATAAAACTTTTTAATGTTTAGTAGGTCATTATTCTCATTAATATCATTAGAAAAGAAATACAAATATCTGTTATATATATTTTTCACCAATAATGTTTTGGAATATTGGTTTGAAAATTGTTTATTATCAAAAGAGAATCCTTGGTTAGGAATCTAGTATAGATTTTGAATAAATAATATTGTTGATCCCGAATATTTTTAATACATTTTTTATCTCAAATGGAATTAAAATATTAATTCAATGGATAAGATTCAAATAAATTAGATAAATTTTGTTATATTAATTTTTTATAAGCATATGAGTTATTTTCAAAAAAGATTTTAGATGGACTAAAATTTCCTAACTCAAGAAGATTAATTTAAATTTATATGAATTAAGTGAATATGGTCAATAATATATTTTTTTATAGTATTCAATGAATAGTCTCAATTTTTTACCCAGTTTTAATTAAACAATTTCACAATAATTATATGAAATGTTAGTTTCATCATAAATCAAATATCAACAATGTAAAATTGATTTAATATTAAACTTAGATCAAATTTTTTTACCATTTTAATGCTATATGTAAATCAAAATGATGTAACTTATCCAAATTAAATCATGTAGCAAGAAAGATTAAAGTTTTTTATTAAAATTTTTAACTCAAATATTCAATAATCATTCAAAACATCATTATCATAATTTAAAAATAAAATATATAAATGATTACATCGTATGATAACATTGAAAATGATTCTATAATTACCATATTTAATAACTAATATTTTTTAATTAAATAATTGATTGTTAATTTCAGCATACATTAGATCGTTAATGTTCGAAATATCTTTTTGTTATAAAAATGATTTCATGATTTATTAATTTATATATTTATTTTTAGTATTTTAAATAATTTTACAAAATAACTATAAATGAACCACAAAAATGACACCAAAATTAATGTGTGGTTTTTAATATCATTATAAAATATTAGAAAAAATTAATTTCAATTTTTTTAATTAATATAGTATAGAAGAACCGTTAGTTAATATTCTTAATGAAATGTGTCATTATGAGTTTTTTAAGAAGTTTAATACTCTTTTATTGTCATAAATGTAAATTTTTTAATTAAATAAAATTACATTTATTTTAATTAAAGTATTTAATATAAATTTAAATAGTCCTGGAATCTTCCTATTATCTTGAGGGTTAAGTTTCATAGAGTATAAAAACTAAATCCTTCAATCAACTCTAATCTTATAGATCCAAAATTTATTTTAGTTCTTGAAACTCTATAAACAAAGAATCATAAGAAAGTAATCATTTCATTTTTTTTAAAAAAATTCCACTGTAATCATTGATAAATATCAAATTTGAAACATAAATAATAAATTAAGAATAAACATAAAAATTATAATCTCAACTCGTAATCCTAGTTTGAATTAAAATTATAAAAAAAATAAAAAAGAATAAAACCCTCAAAATAATTCGTCAAATTATGGTTTGAATCTCATCTTTGTATTATTATTTATAAATAATAAAAATATATATGAATGTAAATTTAGTGAGATATACATATTTTATTTTAAATTCATTAACAATCAGGAATAAAATTGATGAAAAAATAATTCAATAAAAAAATAGAAAATAAGTATCATTAAAAAATATTCAAGGAAAATTTCAAATTATTTGAATTAATATTCTAATGAACTTACTACATATTATTCATTAAAAAATAAAATTTATCAGTAGAATTAGAATAATTTAATGTTATTTTTGAATATAAAAATACTCTCTACAATTATTAAAATTATATATCAAAATATATTTCTACCAGTAACCCTCTCTAAAAACTACTATCTTAAATATAAATTTCTCTTTTATCGTATTCACTTACTCCTTTTATTTTAAATTATCTCCTTTAAAATTATTTTATGTTTTTACTTTTTACTCTTATTTGGGTATAATATTACACAAATATTTTATCATTGACTTCCTCTAATAATTTATGCTCATGTTGGATCAATATTCAGTAAATTTAATGCTCTCATTCATTTATTTTTTATTAGACTAGAGGAATTTTTGGAAATAAAATTAGAATAACATATTTTTTTCCCTATAATAATTTTAATAATAATATTTTCATTCAAACTTTTATTAATGATATTTTTTTGAAAAATTTTCTATAATAATTTCTTTTATGAAAAATACTATAATTATTCATTTTATTAAAATAATGGAAGAATAAGAGATAAATGGAATTGTGAAAGGAAAATTACATATAATGTGTGTCCCTATATAAAATATGAGAAGATAATATATGAAAAAAAAAGAAAAAACCTCATATAAGAATTTTTTTTAAAACTATTGAATGGGTATGTTAATTAAAAAATATATATAATTAAATTATTAAGAAAATGATTATAGTGGTTATAAAATCAAAAAACATTTAAGGGGTATTATTTGATAAAAAAATTCAATATCCACTTATTCGTTAAAAAATATTTACTTGGTAATTGTTTATTAAATTTTTCCTCAACTTATTTGATGAAACAACATTTATCTTAGTTTTGGATAGGTATACACAAAATTATACCAATAAACTAAGTATATTTAATATTTGATTCTTATGAAAATGTGTTCAAAATATTTCTAATGAAAATATCATATAAAATAAATTAGAATATAGAAAAAATGTAAAACATAAGAAAAATTTTATATGAATAGAAGAACATTATTAATGAATATTCAGATGACTTCGATGGATTTATAAATTAAAATTATTTTTCCACTATAAAAAATTCATTCAATATTTCTAAACATATAAAATATATATTTTTTATACAAAAAATACAAATAAATAAAAATTACAAGATTATAGAGTCACTCTTTCAATGTGATCATGATTACTTACATTGAAAAACAAATAAAATTATTTCTCAAATTGGTATTAGATCATAATCACCATGTACAATTTAATATTTATAGTTACAGATTATATGGTGTTAATCATGAGTATATCCATAAATAATAATAGAAATAAAAATAGTATGTAAGATAACCAACATTAAATAACTAGGGTAAAATTCATATAAAATTCATGATATAAAAATAAAAACCTGTAATATTTAAGGGAGGAACCATATGTACATAAATATATATTTGGATCATATGGATAAGAACAAATCCCTAAAAATATATAATATCCAAAAATAATAATAGATGTAATTATTTTATCAAAATATTGATGTGTGATTAATATTTAGTAGTAAATGAAAATAATAACAATTGGTTAATATAAAAATTCCATACATCTAGCCTAATTAGAAGTTAAATAATCACATTTGAAAAACATACAATGTATAATGAATAGTTTTTAGACCACCATTAAAAGATTACCACATTTTCCATAGATGTTAAGTAATTAATCTAATGAATGTGATATGAACATTAGAGGTTGAGAGAGGAAGGCTAAGATAGTCATAACCATATATTTATTCAATTTAATTAATAAAACACCACAACTTATAGAAATAATCTAGGCATAATGACCCATGCGAAGGTAAAAAAGAATTAAAATGATAGTAATGAAAAAATATATAAAATTTAATAAAAAAATTATTTAAAAATATGAAATTTAAGTAAAAAAACTAAACTATAGTTTTACAATTCTCTACCTTGAAAATTTATATCCATGTTCCTAATATACATACTGATTTTATAATGTATTCTTTTTATTTAATTGACATTTATTAAATCTAAAAAATGTTAAAATTCAATAAAATGGATTTCATTTTCAACATGTTAGTCAGGTTCTCATCGGTGTATGTCTTGAACACACACTTGGTAATAATCAATAACATCTTTAAAAAATAGAAAATGTATAACTATATATTTATACTTATCTTAGAAAACATTATTCTTCGAAATATGGAAGGTATATTTACTTTCACAGCTAATGGTGCTATTTAATAAAGATGAGTGTAGATCATTAACTAATCCTCTAATCCATAAGGTTTATTTTATCAATATTGTGAGTACTGTCTCCGTTTTTTAAGGTTGGGGCTGAAGCCTCAATTTATTATTTAAAGCAAATACCTCTTTAGACTGGGTAAAGGGTGACCCATTACATAGCCTGAAGGTCCAATGCCAAGTGGCCTGAATCAAGGGCTTGAAAACCCATTTTTGGCCCAAAGAACCCCTCGGTGAACAGTACTACTACAATACCCGTACTGCTACAGTACCTGCTATAGTACCACTGCCGCTACAGTACATGCTACAGTCTCTCCACTGCTACAGTGTCACCACTGCTATAGTACCACTACAGTGCCCCCTGCTACAGTCCCTGGAAAATCTCCCCTACCTGAATTTGATCCTAGGTCTTTTGGATTCCAAGAAAGAGCCTATACCACTAGGGTACATGCTTGTTGGCACTGTTTCCTTAACTTTAATGGTCGTAAATTACACTACGTATTACATATTGAATTTCCAAAAAGTGGAAGAACCTCATGTATAAAATAAAAACATAATTGGAAATATATTACCAAGTATCTATATTTTTATCATAATTACAGTATACATATCCTAGGACTTTACACATTAAATTAATCAAATAAACATATCATAAAATGTGATTTGAAGAAACAATGAGATTCTTGAGTAGGTAGTTTAGAGAATTCTAATGAGGATTACCTAAATTACCCATGAATCTACTAAATTTATATGTATAAAATTATAAATTCATCCTCAAAAAAATCATATAATATATAATGTTACCCAAAATATTACTATAATGCATTCTACACATAATCAATTTATTAGATTCATTAACGGGTGACCAATTTAGGCACAACATGTAATGTTGACCAATACGAATATTTATTGGTTTAAGTATTTTAAACATGAAATGAAACAAAATATTATTTACACAAACATGTTATGAAATAAATATATATTTTATATTCAAAATTGGATTCAGCAGATATTTAACATAATTTATTTACATTATATTTGTAAAATAATAACAATTTCATCAACATAAAATAAAAGATTAAATCATTTCATGATTTTAACATTTAAAATAAATATTTGTATCATAATTTCTATAATTAAAATGTTTATTCAACATAAAAAATCAATAAAAATAATATTATTTTGATAAATGTGAAATCCCATAAAGAATATTATTAAAGTGAAAAAATTAATTCTATTTGATTTTTTTGTAAATCCATTAATATTTTTGATGTAATTTGTATTTATTTATATACAAATTAAAGAAACCTATTTTAACATATAATTTTTCAGTATTAAAATCAATATAAACCATTAAATCAATACAGAATAAAATTCAAAATTATACATAATAAAAGAAAAATGTTCATTATAGTCATTGAATTCACATTTCAAGAAACCATTAAAACTAAATTATCATTATAAATAATAATAATTTCTCTTAAATGGTCATCATTTATCTTAAAAATCTATTACCACATAATTATCATTGTGTCAATAAGTTTATTGACAGCTTAATAATTATTTATTATAAGTATATAATACATTAATCACCATTTTAATCAACCTATTTTTTTATTCCATTACTTTAAATGCTTTCATATAAGTTTTGGATTCATCATACTTGTGGTTTTTATATTTAATAATAAAATATACGGCCAAATTATAATTATTTATCCTAGTGGAATTACCTATTATTCTCTTATCCCTATCTCTAGTTTGACGATAATTAAATACTGTATCTAAATCCCCACCATCTAGTTCTTATTAGTATTTATCCTCAAATAGATGAACAAAATTTTAATAATTTTGACTCTTTTGTTATACATTAACTTATTCACCCATACGTTTGGTGGGATTGGTCACATGTTAAGAAAACCTTTATATTTTCCTACAAACTCTCATAAAATAAAACATATTGGTTGGTAACAAATATCTTATAATTGTGTTTATAAATAAAAAAATTATATTATTTTACACCTTTTGGTAAGATATAAAGATGTTATTAAGACCACTAGGATCTAACTTGTAAGGTTAAGAATGAATGTATTCCATGCACTAAAACACCATTAACTTACCATAGAATATAAATTTATTTATCCATAATTATTCAGGTATCTTAATCCCTATAACTAGAAAAAGAAATATTTTTATTAGATCAATTATCAAGGTGGTAGTCTCTTCTCAGGATAACAAGTGTAGTTTTAAGAAGGAAATCATGGTTCTCACTCTCCCCAAAATTTTTCTAATCATGCTCTAATAGAGTCCATTTTTTATTATGTGGATATAATATTCATATTACACTATATACATTTAGACTTATAGAATTATGTATATTTTTTAGAAATATAATCTAAAATATTAATTTTTTCATAAAATATTAATATTAATATTTTCCTTATTTTCAACCTTATTTTATAATCTATATAAGATATAAAGAATAAAATATGCTATTTAGAATGTATAAATATAATTTTATTGAATATTGTAATACATAAAAATTTATTTATCAGAATAAAATAAATGTAATGCATTCATCACATTCAGAGGTATAAATATTAGATTATTTTATTGATTTATAGTAATAGAAAACAAATTGGTGACATACACACCATATAATTACTAAAACTATAATAGTATACAATGAAAATTAGACAATGCTGTTATATTTTAGAGGTTCCAATATCATATTCTCTAACAAACATCAATAATAGAAGATACAAGTATATTAGGAAAAATACCTCAAATCATGGGATAAAAATGTTATAGAAACTAAGATGATGAAAATTCAGATATTATAGTACCAGATAATGTGAATTATAGGAAGAGAGGGTGGTAAATATAGCCATTGGAATCTATCCATTACATCTGAATTATTTGTTGATTAGAAATAACTATCAGGCCAACTATAAAAATCCATAATAGTAATTAAAAATAATTAATTTATCATATATGAATAATAATTAATAATATAAAAATTTTAATGAAATAATACGTTCAATCATACAACAAATAAATTCTCCATTAACTCAAAAAATGAATTTTTATATAACATGATGATTTTATTTAAAAACGAAATTTGAAATATTTAAGGACTTATTTTAATAAAATTTAATTCAAATTTATATTTAAAAATTATAAATTAGTTATGGGTGAATAATTTTTAGTTTTTATAAATAACAAAATTCATTATTTATAGAAATTTGACTCAAATATTTTTGTCAACCCGTGTTGAACCACTATATACTAGAAGTCAGTTACCAGATTACCAAGGGTTAGTGACTAGCATTGAGGGCCAAGATTTATGGTTCAGAAATTATTTACCCTCTTAAAATGACAAACTATATCAATTTTTGGATTCTACCAATAATTTGTCATGACACATCTTCATATAGAACATTTCCCAAAAATAAAGAATCGAACTGTATGCCAATGATTGCATGTTATACAAATATAATGATATATATAATTTATTATATGTATATGTCAGAACATAAATTATAATTCCATATATAAAATACTATAATAGATCACAATAATAATACAATAACAATAAATTTTGAAATAATTAAACCGTTTTGTCAGATGTGGAGATGACCTAAACAACTAACCCTACCAATCCTGACTATATTTCCTCGGTCATCTAGTTGAGGCCTATCCTTATATAATGACACTAATATAGTATTTAGATCATTAAAACAATCATCCATTCACCTTTTCAAACCTGAAATGTAACATTTGAAAATGCATGGACACTGAGGTCAACATCCAGTCTGAGTATGAAGACTCAATAGGCACCACCATGAGATCTAATATCCAAAAAATGAATGAAAAGTGGATGATTGAAAATTGTGTATGTAATTTATATATTTATATATTTAATAGATGAATATATATATAATATAAATTTTTATATATCACCCAATATATATATATATATCATATAATAAAAATTAATAACTCCTACACAATTAAGAGGATCTATAACCACTTTGAGAGTATATTTAGAGGTTTATCCTTTTTTTTCTCACTATATGGGATCCTTGGTGTATTTTATGGTTTCTTTAGTATCCTGTCAATTAGATTTTCCTTTTATGTTGTGATATTTTCAATTTTTTGGGTATGTGACCTAGAAATATTTGGGAGTGTGTGATGTGGAGGTAGAATAAGGATTTAAGGATAAGACCTTAGTGAGATAATGGGCTACATTTGGGTGTGTGTATTTCTAAGATGTATTTGTTACTTTAGTATGTTTAACTTAGGTATTTGATCTTTAAATTTATCTCCTAATGAAAGAATAATGGGTGAGGTATAATGTGAGTAAAATTTAACATTTTATTAATGAAACCAATTTTGGATATTAACATATGAGTGTTTTTATAAGTATATATTTTGAATTATTACATCTCTTACCCATAGATATACAAGGATCCCTTAATATGGTTGATGTACATAAACTTAAAAGTTTAAAAATTTTTGATAGTAAATGATTTTGAGAAGAAGATATGAAAGGGTAAAATTGAAATCAAACTCAAAAACTAACCCAAGAGAATTCTAGGATGGAATCAATGTAAGATTTATAAATAATAGTCATGACTAGAAAAAAACATTTAACTAAGGATCACTAAAAATAATAAATAATAATTTCAATAAATATTTTAATCCAAGGAGGAATATTATGAATAAATATAAGAATATCAAATAAATAACCTCAATTGTGAAATAAATTCCTACTTTTTTTAATTTTTAAATGGTTATCATAATTTACCTTATAAAATATCTATTTAAATGAATTTCCTTTACATAAACTATTTCCAATATTAGACATACCTAGAGAGAAGTGGGTTGTGATATTGGGGAAATGTTTTTTAAACCAATTCTTTTATACCAAATAATGTTAATATTAACAGGACAAATCATCCCTCTCAAATCCACATGACCCATCCATTTAATATACACTAATAAAAACCAATGGTTAAGAGCTATTTTTTTCCTTGTAAATCATTTAGTTCATCATATATTGAGGGGAATTATTTTAAATTTTATATATTAAATTAAGTCTCAAGGATTAGGTTTAGAAAAAACAAAATATTTGTTTATAAATATAAATCTTATTTTAACCAATTATAATCATGAGAGGCATAAAATAAACAATCATGATATTTATTCATTCATAACCCACAAACACCAACCATTAAATTTGTAATTATGAAAATTTAATTAAATAAGTTTTTCATGTAAAATTCAAAATATGAATAATATTAAAGGAAACTTTACCCATGAATTTAATATACAATTAAAATTAAAAATATATATAAGAAAAACACACAAAAAAAAATAAACATGATCCAATACAATGTTAATAATGATTATTAAAATTAACAAAAAAATTACTTTTTATAAACTTTATTTTTATATTATTTAAATCCATTACATAAATAAGTAAAATATTTGGGGGGGGCATGGAATTTATATAAATGGGAATACCTAAATAAGTTACAAGAGGATCAAGACCACTTATTAAAATAAACCATCAACAAAATCCTCTTATTCTAACTCTCAAAAAATAATTTCCAAAAATTAATAATTTATATTCTATAAATAACTATACATAAATAATGAAAAATATATAATTAATGAAACTGAAAAATTAAATAAACCCATGAGGACAACATTGATTAGAGTATGGATACAAAAATACCTCAAATATGAATTTACATATTCAATATAACCTTTAATATCAACCCACAAACAAGAAACCTAGAGAATAATACACAAATACTCTACCCATCACTAAAAAACACCTATTCAAAAAAAATTATATATTTATCCAACAATAAATGACAAATATATAATCCTTATAGTGAAAATTTTAACATATGGGAAGTAAATAACCAAAATCGCTAACAAAAAAAGATATTTTAAAATAAGTGATAAAGAAGCATGTTGAAGTGAAAAAGGAAAGAATTTACCTTGTTTGGTGAGGGAAATACTTCTTAGATTACATGGATTGATGAGGGGCGGGGGAGGTTGAGAAGTAAATAATGAGTGATATAATAACCCATACTTTATATACATTTATATTACATCAAACTTTAATTATATTCATTACAACATATAATAAATTTTCAAAAGGACCATATAGGTATAGTGTCTTTAGAAACATGGAAACATAAACAACTGGTTCATAAAACATCTATGTTTTCTCCTGCTTATATCTTCATAACTAGACTCTTTTCTGATATATCTTACTTAATATCCTTCTTCATGACTTGGGGAAAAGAAAAATATTAAAGGGTGAGCTCAAATGATCAATAAGTGTAAACAAATAAAATTTTAATCATATCATAATCATTATACATAAGAACATAACATTCAGAAGCCTTATCCTACATATGAAATATCATGATATCATGTCATGAGATAAAAGTTAATAAGAATTAATGGAAATAATCCAAAAATTCATGACATAATACATTAAGTTTTGTGGCATACACATAAGCATAGAAATTTATTTGATATTAGTCAAGGCTCATTTTCAATACCATCTGAGTGAACAATGTCCTTTACTGAACTAGGTTTCTTTACCATTCTAGCCCAGTATTACTAAACCGCGTTTACTTTCCATTATAGTCATGTCCATCTTGTGATATATAAATATTTACCCAAATAATAGGAGAGAGATATAGGTCCCACCCATCTCATAATTAAATCATTCTTACAGGTGCTATATAAATATAAATACTTCATTATAGCATAACACAATAAATTATATGGGTTTCTTGAACACCATTCCATCGTATCACAATCTACTAATGGAGAAATTACCTATACCAACGTTTTTGAACCATTGGTATAGATCCCCAAACCGTTGGTATAGCCTATACCAATGGTTTGTGGAGCCGTTGGGTGATTTGGCATGGGGAAAGACCTATCCCAATGGTTTGGAGAAAACTGTTTGGAAATACCTATCCCAACAGTTTTAAAACTGTAGGTATAGGTCTTTCCTAATGGTTTTCCAAAATGTTGGGATATGTCTTTCCCAACGGTTTGAGGAAACCATTAGGATAGGTAAATATATAAAAAAAAGTTCAAACAGAGGTTTGAACCCACAACCTCCACATTATATTTTAATGAATTTACCACTATCCTAGATTACCCTTTGTGAATATATTTGGATAAATAAATAAATATATATATATATATGTATGTATTTTATATATTGATTTATTGGATGATATTAAACAAATGTACTCATAAAAAATAAGGTCACATATCCCAATGCTTCTCAAAACCGTTGGGGAATGCCTATCCGAACAGTTTTGAGAACCGTTGGGATAGGTACCCACCCTTTCCCAATGGTTTGGCCTAACCGTTGGGAAAGGTGGCCTCAAAGTGGACATTTCCCAATGCTTTCCCTTTCCAGTGGCCACATATTAGACTTTTCCCAACGGTTTTGGCAAAAAAATGGAAAAAGTGACCTCAAAGGGGGATTTTCCAATGGTTTGGACAAACCGTTGGGAAAGGGTACCTTTACCAAAGGTTTTTACAAACCGTTAGTACAAAAGCATTGGGAAAGGTCCAATTTCTAGTAGTGATCCATATAATATATCATCCCATCATTAACAAAATAAAATCATAGTAATAATAGGGATATAAAAATAAATTTATTTATAGAGCTTCATCTTAGATGGATTTTTTTTGATAAAACACTTGAAATTAATTCTTGAGGAAAATGTCCTTTCCTATTCAAAAATGTTTTCTTTTCTCAAAATACTATGAAATTTTAAAATAAAAAAATTTAATAGAAAATAAACTTGAAATATTTTAAAGTAAGGTTTATGGAAATAAGTTGTTATGAAGACAAAAAAATATAATCATTCCATATAAGTTAAGAAACATTATCCTCATACTTTTATCGGAAAAGTCAAAAAGTACCTCGTATTGTATAATGACAAAAGATCACTTCCATACATTTTAATAATAATTCCAAAAATGGTAAAATGAACATTAAACCATTGTATAAGAATATAAATAAAATTACCTACTTAGTAAACATGAACATGGATGATAAATATAATGTAGTAAACACTTATGTATAAACAATAACAGATAATAATGAGATTGAATTTTTTTTCTTTAACTTAGACTTGATATCCTTCATACGTAACCACACATCCTATATAATGATATAAATAATGTTATTTAATTATAAAAAAATCATAATCATTTTTAAGTTATCATATATGATCACATCATTATCCATTTGTTAGTAACATTCCATTGTCACTGCTAATTTGGATATTAACTACTATAAGATCTAATGCAAGTTTTGTCAGATAAGTTCATGTTCCACTTCATAGGTTACAGTTATATCATTATGATAATGATATTAGAATAATATATATCAGATTTATTCATCATATTAAAGTATATAATTGTGTTTTAATTAAGATCATGTAGAATGAATCACATCACATTGTGGAGATGGTTGGTCAAACGTACGCACGAGCAACGATATCGTTCCCATAATTGTTTAATGGTATTGAGGTGTATGGTGTATAATATTTTATAATTTGTATCATGTAATAATAATCATATATAGTTATTATTTCTATCATTATACCCATCCATGTATGATGGTGGTGAAAAACAAATTACACCATGATGTCGAGACGGTAGGCTGTACATACGCACGCGTGGTGATTTCATTTTAGTTAGAGTTGATAGAAGGCGGAATATGGTTGTTTCATAATTATAATAATGTTTTTTCATAATTATAATAACATATAAGTATATTAGTGATAATTAGGTTATTAATATAATATTAATCATCTAATGAAGATGAAGTAAAATAAGAAAGAAGTTTGAAAGATTCGGTGGAAGAGATTACCTATTCCTCGACGTGCTTCCTCTAAATCTCTTCTTAGAGCACTAGAGTCCATATTTGAAGATTACTATAACCTATAGAATGTAAATAAGGATGTTGGGAAGGAAAAAGGGTTGGGTATGGCCTATATTTAAGGCTCAAATTGAAGTGAAGAGGTGAGGGAGGAGGTTCCCTTTTGTGATTGAGGTTTGGGGAACTTTTGGAAAATCCATAAATAATAATTTAAATAAAATAAAACTCTACCCAAAAACACCCAAAATGTCCCAATTTAGAATATTATATGATATATGGATATAATATCCTAAAAAAATAAAATTTTAACAAGTATTTCTATCAATTTAAACCTTGTCTTTTTAATATTTAACAAGGGTATTAAAAAATCAATATTAATAGGGTTAAATATTTAATTTTTTGATTTAAAATAGAACATAAATAAATACATTAGAATTTTTTGTACAATATAATAATTATTATATATTGTAGAAAAAAAATTAATTATTTTTAAAAAATTAATACAACATTATTTTTATAAACAATCATTAATATCAATTTTGACACTATTCAATTCATTCATTTGTAAAAATATTAATATAATAAGATTACATCGAATAAAAAAATTTATTATATTACTAGGAGGTCACGTTAATATTTCAAATTCATTATACATGTTAATTAGCCCAAAATATATTTAATTTAATATTTTTAATAACATTTATTTTATATTTCTCGAAATAAAATAATTACTACAACAGTTTTGTGTAATTATTTAATATGATTATTCATGGAATTAAAATTAATAATAAAATACTATGATTTATATAAATTTAGTAGACTTCATTATAATAATTTCTGTTGAATTTATCTTCTATAAAATCCAATATTTAAAATGTTATACTTATTAAATTATGAAGGTGAAAACTTTAACATCACTATAAATAAAATAATATAATGGGCATAATCCCTTCTATAAGGCTCCAGATGGTCAATAACCAAACCCTTGTATGATTATAGTTGATATATACTCTAAAAATAAGATTTGGTCTAGTGTTTGGATCTTTTAATTGGTTTTATTATTTTAAAAAATACTTTATTATTTATTTTTCACGAATTAAATAATTTCTGCAACATTAATGTATAAGCTGTTAAAGTAATTATTTATTTACTAAAAATTGAAAATAAATTTCCATGATAAATGAAAAAAATTTATATTTCAAATTATTATTTATAATATAAAAAATCTTTAGTATAACCTCATATTAAAAATGATTTAATTATTAAAATTTGAGTAAAACCAGTTAATCTTTTCTTTAAATAAAATATATTAAATGTCATAATCTCATCCAAGTGGATTTAAAAGGATACCATTTCGACCCAAATATTATATATTTTTAAAAAAACATATTCAATTATATTAATACATGTGTTAGGTACTTTTTATATTATTATTATTACCATTAATTACCCATTTTACCCTTTTACCGTATTAATACAAATTACAGAAGTTATTATTCATAATGATCAAAAAATAAAATAAATATATTTACATAATTTGGTTCTACTGATTTCAAGTATATTTTACATTTTTTAAAATTCGAAACGTAAAAGTTACATTAATTAATTTAAAATTAATGTTGTTGTCGGAAAGAGAGAACGAGTTTTAAAAACTAAAACATTGCAAAAGATTGAAATGTTTTTACATTTGAATTCAATGTAAAATTAATTAAAATGATATAAAATATACTTAATGATAAAAATATATTATATTTTTACTTTAAAACCATTCAATATTTTAATTTAAAAATAAAAATTATTTTGATGAAAAAGATGTTTTTATAAAATTTAGTGTATTTTCACTATTGATTAAAACTTTAATGTTATCAGAAAAATATTAAAAAATTCATCATAACTAAATTTTTATACCCCATTTAAAAATAATATGTTTATTTTATAATATAAAAACTATTAATGTGTCAAAATATTAATTTTAAAGTGGTTCTCCATTTAAAGGTGTAAAATTACCCTTTTAAAATATAGGTTTTATACATAAAATAGGGTTTATTCATACCCTATGACAAAAATATCCATTATATGAATATAAAATATATTTTATTATTTATATAACACATATATATCATTAATTTAATTCCCAATAGTAATTCACTCAAAAAAATCTAATCGATTTATATTTTTCATAAATAATTTAGAAGCCAATGAATTCACAATGCATTTTAATAAGTTAGTTATACATATTCACGCTAACCTAACATATAGGATATAGTGGTAATTTTATAATAAGGGGATCTTGAGGTTCGTTTAAACTTAAAATTGTGTGCAATACATGCTACTGAAGAATTAAAATTATTTAAGGAAAATATCTCATAAAAACATCATGGTGTTACAATCTAACCCCCTTGATCTAAATGTTTCCCTCAAAATTCATCACTTGGAACAAAAAAGATGAGAATACCTATCCCTCATCATATCCTCAAGTTCCCACACAACATACTTAAATTGGATGTTCTTCAATTAAACAATAACCAAGTGGGCGGTATTGTTTCGTAGAACTTTTTCACTACGATCCAAAATCTCTAACAATTGTTCTTCATAAGAATGATCTAGCTATAATGGTATGACTTCTGAGTTTATAACATGTGAGGGATATTATGTAATTTTTCAGAAGATATACATGTAACACATCATGAACAAGAGAGAGATTCGGTGGAAGCTCAAATTGGTAAGCTACCTACTCAACACGATCCATAATTTCAAAAAGACTGATAAACCAAAGGATAAACTTTACCTTCATTCAAAATCTCAATACACTATTCCAGGGATATATTCATAAAAACACTATGTCACCCACTCCAAACTATCGGTATTTTCTTTAGTTGTTAGAATTACTTTTTTTTGAATCTGATCTAATATTTTCTTTTGTTGAATAGATCTAGCATTTTCTTCCATTTCATCAATCATAACAGGTCCTAAGAGATTTCTTTCCCCAAATTCATCCATGAAATTTGGAGTTCTCTAGTTTTTTCTATAGACAGATTCATAAGAAACCATCTAAATACTAGAGTGAAATCAATTGTTGTAATAAAATACCACTAAATGTAGGTGTTAATCCCCACCACCATTGAAATACATATATAATTCTCTCAACATGTCTTCTAGACTTTGAACTATCCTCTCAGAGTGACCGTATATCTAATGATTATAAGAAGTGCTGAAACATAACTCTATATTTAGAGCATGCTAAATAGTTCTCCAGAACATTGAGGTAAACCTTTAATCTAGATCAAATATAATGTAAATTAGTACTCCATAAAATATTACCACTTACTTTACATATATCATAGTAAGCTGATCAAGAGAGAAATCATTTCTAATAAAAATAAAGCATGATGACTTCCTAAGGCAATCAACTATAACCTAGATAGAATTATTGTGTTTCGATGTTTTGTAAAGTATAAAGAAAAAGTCTATAGTGATGTTTTATCATTTTCAATCCGTCATTGGTAATGGTTTTAACATCCCCTTAGAATTATTTATCTTATCCTTAACTTTCTAAAAAATGAAGCATCGAGAGACATATTCACCAATATCCCTTTTCATTCCATCCCACCAGAAATACTATTTTTTCCATTTTCATCTTTGTGCTTCCATTGTGAATAGATAATGAATAACTATGATCCACATCCAGTACCTCCTTCTTTAATTATGGTATGTGTGGAATACAAACCCAATTCCTAAAACTTATTATTCCTTCACAATCTAGGTTGAATTCCAGAACATTTCTTACCTCCTTTTATAGCTCTACATATTTCTTCTATGCCTCCTTAATCTTCACTTTTATATATGGTTTAAAATTCATTTGATAAAGATAAAATTTCTCCCCTTCTATTATAATTTCAAGATCTATCCTCTAAAAAATCCATAAATATTTGATCTTTTGTGATCCTCATCATGGATAAGCATGCATGGTCTTGTCAACTCAAAGCATCCACCTTGTTCACTTTCCCATGGAGTTAATGAATTGAGTAGTCATAATATTTAATCAAATTCAACCATCTTATTTCGTGCATATTTATCTCCTTTCGTGTGAAAATATACATTAAAATTTTATGATTATTATAAATATCACACCTTTCACCATAAATATAATGCCTCCATATCTTTAATGAAAATATTACTATAGCTAACTCCAAATTAGTATTTGGGTAATTTTTCTTAGGTATTTTCAACTGATGTAAGTAAAAATCTATCACCATATCGTTTTTCATGACAACACATCCCAACCCCTTCTTGGATGCATCACAGTAGATCACAAACCTTTCTCCAATATAAGGACGTATGAATAGAGGTACACTGTCTAACCTTCTTTTTAGCTCTTTGAAATTCTCTCCACATTCTTCTGTGCATACGAACTTAAATTCTTTATAAGTGAACTTATTGAGTGTATTATATAATCCTGAAAAATATTTTGCAAAACATCGATAATATCCTGCCAATCCAAAAAACTTTGAATATCAGTTACCATTTTTTGGTCTCATCCAAATTTCAACCACTTCATTTTTTTATGGATCCATAAATTTCCCATCTCTTGAGATTATGTGACCCAAAAATAAAAATTTTTTAAGCAAAAATATACACTTGGTAAATTTTTCATAAAGATTTTCCTTTATCTGTGTCTTATGGACAATTCTGATGTTGTCTTCATGTTATTCCTTAATCTTTAAATAGACATGAATTTCATCTACAAATACTGCAAAAAACTGATTAATATGGTCTCTGAAGACTCTTTTCAAAAGATCTATGAAGATAGAGGGTGAATTAGTAAGACCAAAAATCATCACTATAAATTCATAGTGTCCATACCTTGTACGAAAAGTCATCTTTGGAATATCCTACTTCTAGAACCTTAATTGATGATATCCTGAATGAATATAATCTTGGATAATTATTGATCTTCAAATGGTTATTCGAATAAATCATCAATGTAGTGAATATGATATTTTTTATTCATAGTGATCTTGTTATGTTCTTGATAATCAATGCATAGTATCATTGATCCATCTTTCTTCTTAACAAATAGAATAGGTTCTCCCCAAGGTGACACACTAGGGATTTTGAGTCCCTCATTAAGATTCTCTCGGAGTTGTTTCTTCAATTTCTGAAACTCAATTGGGTCCATTATATAAGGTATCCTCAAAATAAGCCTTTCACCTAGTATGAGTTTTATTGAGAACTCAACTTCATGATTTGGTGGAAGACCTGGCAATTACTCAAGATAGACATCATCAAACTCTCAAAGAATGGGTGTGTTATTAATCATGAGTTTTTTCCCAACCATTTGAGATAAATAACCTTCATTTATAGAAATCAAGACCCATAAGATAGAAGAAATTTCCATTGGAATTTTATATTCATCCTTGCATCGATTCATGATCATAGATTGATCTATAATATGAAATATGACTTCCATTACATGTTAATTGATATGAAATCTATATAGAGAATTCCAATCCATTCCAAGAATCCTATAAAATTAAACTATAGGATGGATTACAAGATTTTTAGGAAGAAATTTCCCAGAAACTTCAACCGAAAAATGTTTTATAAATTTTTGATGTGACCGTTGTGCCATTAGGAGTTGTCATAGCTAACTCAACATCTAATTATTGTGGTAATATGGTTAAAAACTTATAAAAATATTCATAAATAAAAGAGTGTATGGATCTAGAATCAAATAAATCATTTTTCGTATAAGATTAGATGGTAAGTGTACCTTTCACCACTTCATTATCATACTCCACATCACCAATAGTGATTTCATGTGAATTTACTTTGTCTTTGGCCTTAATATTTTTCTGATGTCAATCATCACAAATAACCCTTGAATTAGGTAATTAATTTTAATAAAGATTAATTTATTTTCACTTGTAGAATTGAAGTGTAGGAGGTGAATTTTATGTATCCTTTTCTCTATTCGCATAATTAGACATATTTTTCCATAAGTTTGGTATTAAACTGCTTGATGACCTTCTTTCCACACTTAAAACATTTACTAGTACCTTAAAAAAATCATCCATATTTCCTTCCACACATTGAGCATAAGGTAAAATTCATATTCTTTTTAGTGTTGTCTTTGTATTTTTATTTGAATTACATTTTTCTCATCTTAACAAACCCATTGGAATGATGGTTTACTCTAATTTCCATATCAACCATGAGATCACATTTAACAATTTAATCATAGATACTATGATCCCTTATGGAGAATTCCCTTCAAATACTTTGTTTTAATCCACTGAAGAATCGATCTATTTTACTCTTAGGTAGAATAATAATTACAGAAGCATAACTTGAAAGCCTTATAAAATTCTATTCATATGTACCAATGGATTCATCATCCTTTTTCTTAAGATCAAGGAACTCCTTATCCAATATTGTTTTCAGAATATGTGGAATGTACTTACTGGAAAATATGTTTTTGAACTTATCACATTCCATGGACTCAATTTAAACTCTTTTCCTCACATTCTTGATAAGATTCCTTTATTGATCAGCTTCACTATACAAAAGATAGACTACTAAGATGACTTTATCATGTTCATAACATTATAGAACTAAAAATACTTTTTCAGTGGTACTAATCCATTTTTTATACACAAATGGATCAGAAGACCCACTAAAAAAGGTGGAAACGTCTTTATGAAGGATTCAACATAAGGTTTCTCCCTCCTTAAATCGTTTGTAGGTCATACATGATTCATAGCTAGAGAATGTAATGTTATCATAACTATAATATATTTCATCCTAACTCCCATAACAATTGGTTGCTCTGAATGAAAATCATTTCATTTCCCATCGCATTCAGCATTAACGCGGTTCCTTCGGGCTCCATCCATTGACTAAAACCAAGAATCATAGTGTGAGAAACACAAATAATAAAGGGAAAACCACATAATCCAGAATAAAATTTCAATTTTGGACACTTCAGGTTTTACCCTTTGTTATTCATGGTCATTTATAAAACACTATGATTATAACCTATACTTAGACATATCTTTTGGGTTCTTACTAAAGATTTCTCATCATTGTTTCCAAAGGTTAACTATACCTTTCTTCTGATACCAATAATAACAACCGATAATTTACATAAATTGATATTACTTCTAAACTGAATTATTTTTAGAACAACATATAATAAATCCACGATAGGACCATATAGGAATAGTGTCTTCAGAAACTGGGAATTATAAACTACGGGTTCATAAAACATCTACGTTGTATCTTGTTTATATCCTCATAAAAAAGACACCTTTTTTTGACATATCTTACATATTACCCTTCTTTATGACCTGGGGAAAAGAAACATATGAAAGGGTGAGATCAAATTCTCGGTAAGGGTAAATAAGGGAAATACGAATCATATCATAATCATAGGACATAATAACATAACAATTGGAAATCGTATCCTACATATGAAAGATCATGATATCATGTCATGGGACAAAATTTTATAATAATTAATGGATATAATAAAAAATTCATAACATAATATAGGAAGTTTTGTGGCATAAACATAAGCATAGAAAATCATTTCATATTAGTCAAGGTGCATTTCCAAGACCATCATAACAGAAAATTTCCATTACTAAACTGGTTTTACTTGTAGTTCTAGACCTGTATTACTGAACCATATTTACATTCCATTATAGTAATGTATATATAATGATACATAAATCTTTACCCAATGAATTTTATGGAGATATATATCACACCCATCTCAATATTAAATCATTTCTACTTGTGCCAAAAAAACATAAATCTTTCATCAAAGCCTAACCCAATATATAAAATGGGTTTCTTAAACATAATTCCATCATTAAATAATCCAGATAAAATATCATTTCATTATTAACACAATAAAATAATATTAATAATATGGATAGAAATACAACCCTATTTAAAGAGCATCATCTTAGATGGAAAATAATTCTGATAAAACACATGAAATTAATTATTAAGGAAAATATCCTTTCATCTTCCAAAACGTTTTCTTTTCTCAAAATGACACAAAATTTTAAAAGAAAAGAATTTATTTGAAAATAAACTAAAAATATTATAATGGAAACAAGGACATGGATGATAAATATAACCCATTAAATACTTACGTATAAACAATCACATATAATAATGAGATTGAATGATTTTCCCTTACCTTAGGTCCGAAATCCTTTACATGAATATGAACACCATACATAATGATTTAAATAAATTTATTGACTTATTCTAGAATAAAATTCATTTTTATGATATCATATATGATCATATGATAATCCATTTTTTAGTAACAATCCATAGTCACTCGTTATTTGGGTATTGAATGAGTTATGTTCTTATGCAAGTTTTGTTGGATAAGATCATGTTACACTTCTTAGGTTATAGTTATATCATTAAAATAATGATATTAATAATATATTTATTATATTTATTCATTATATTCATGTATATAAATTTTTTAATGAAGAACATGTAGAACGTATCATATCAAATTATGGAGACGGTAGTTCGTACGTACGCATGAGCGATGATTTCATTCCCATAATTCATGAATGGTATTGAATATGATGGTTTATAATATTTCATAATTAGTATCATGTTATAATAATCATATATAATTATTATTTTCATCATTAAATCTATCCAAGTAAGTTGGTGGTGAAAAACAGATTACACCATGGCGTGGAGATGGTAAGCCATATGTACGTACGCCTGGTGATTTTATTTTTAATAGGATGGATAGAAGGTGGAATATGGTTATTTCAAAATTATAATAAAATATCAGTATATTATAGACACTGATGTTATTACATTATAGGGAAACATCAAATTTAGAGTAATTAGAAGAAGAAATAAGTTTTAATGTATTAGTAGAATAGATTACCTCTTCCTCAAGGTACATCCTCTAAATCTCTTTTAAGAGCACTAGAGATATACTTTGAAGATGACCAGAACCTCTAAAATGTAAATAGTTAATTTTAGATGGTAAAAGTGTTGGTTATAAACAATATTTAAGGCTCAATTTGAATTTAAGTTGTTTGGGAGGATGTACCGTTTTATAATTGAGGTGGGGGCAGTTTTAGAAACTCTGTAAATAATAATTTATAATAAAATAAAAACCTACCAAAAAACCTCTAAAATGTCTAAATTTCAAACATGAGAAGAGATGTGTTTGTAATATAATCAAAAAAAATAAATTTTGGAAAAGTATTTATATCAATTTAATTGTAATATTTTTAATTTACACTTAGTTATTCTAAAAAATATTTAACTAGGGTAACAAATAATTCAATATTAAAAGGGTGAAATATTTACTTATTTGACCTAAAATAGACTATAAATAAATAAATCAGATAATTATATACCATATAACAATTATTATATATATTTAAAAAAAATTAATTATTTTTAAATAATTTAGTAAAACATTATTTTGATAAATAATCAATAGTATCAATTTTGACACTATGGAATTCATTAATATTTAAAAAATTTAATATAACAAGATAAATTCAACCAAATAATTTAATTATATACATAGGAGGTCAATTTGATCTATAAAATTCATTATACATGTTAATTAGCCTAAAATATATTTACATTAATATTTTTAATAATATTTATTTGATATGTCTCTCAATAAAATAGTTACTACTATAGTTTTGTTTCATTATAAAATATGCTTATTAGAAAAATAAAAATTAAAAATAAAATACTATTTTGAATATAAATCTACTAGAATTCATAATAATACATTTAGTCAAATTTATCTTCTGTAAAATCTAATATTTAAAATTTTATACTCATTATATTATGAAGGTTGCGACTTTAACAACACATTAAATAAAATAATACAAGTTTCATAATCACTTATATAAGGCTCCAAATAGTCCATAAATAGACTATTGGATGATTATGGTAGATATATAATCTAAAAATAATATTTGGTCAAGATTGTGAATATTTTAACAGGTATTATTATTTTAACAAAAATAGTATTATTGATTTTTCATCAATTAAAAAATTTCTGCATAATTAAGGTATAAGCTATTAAAGTCATTATTTATATCATAAAAATTAAAAATAAATTAACATGAAAAATTAAAACATTTTATATTTAAAATTAGTATTTATAATCTAAATAATCTTTAGTATAACATTATATTAAAAATTATTTAGTTATTAATGATTTAGTGAGACATGTTTATCATTTCATTAAATAAAATAAATTAATTGTCTTAATCTAATCCAAGTGGATTAAAATGGATATAATTTAGACCAAAATATGATTTAGGTTCCAAAAAACTCATCCAATTATATTAATAAATGTTTTAGGGTAATTTTTTAGTAGTAATCTTAACCTTAATCACCTAGTGTATCCTTTTACCATAGGAATAAAAATTATCGATGTTACTATTCATAATGCCCAAAAATAAAATAAATCTATTTACATAATTTGGAAATAATGATTCCAAATATGGATTCCATTTTTCAAAATTCAAAACACATAAGTAACAATAATTAATGTAAAATTAATCTCATTGTCAAAAGGAGAGAATGTGTTTTAAAAGCTAAAACACTACAAAAGATTGAAATGTTTTTACATCTGAATTTAATATAAAATTAATGATAATTACATAAATTATACTGAATGATAAAAATATATTCTATTTATAATTTAAAACCATTAAATATTTTAAATTATACATATAAATTAATTTTATGAAAAAATTTGTTTTCCTAAAATTTATATATTTTTACTATTCATCAAAACTTGCAAGTTATCAAAAAAATATTTGAAATTCATCCAAAGTAAATTTTTATATTCCATTTAAAAATTACATGTTTGTGTCCTCATATAAAAATTATTAATGTGAAAAAATATTAATTTAAAATCGGTTCTCCATTCAATGGCGTAAAATTACCCTTTTAAGAAATATATGTTTGTATACATAAAAATATGTTTATTCATACCCAATGACTAAAATATATATTCGACGAATATAAAAAATATGTTATTATGTGTAGAATATATATATATATCATTAATTTCATTAACTATAGTGATTCACTCAAAAAAATCTAATTGATTAATATTTTTCATAAATAATTGGTAGCCATTGAATTCACAATGCATTTTCATAAGTTAGATATACTTATTCATTCTAACCTAATAGCTAGGATATAATGGTAATTATATAATAAGGGAGTCTCACGGTTTATTTAAACTCGTGATTGTGTGGAATACAATCTACTTAAGAATTAAAATTATTTAAAGAAAATATTTCATAAAAACATCTGAGTGTTACAAGTGGGATTATTATTTATGTGTTGTTCCATAGGGAGGAGAATCTTGAAGGAAGACCACATAAGAGTAAAAAATAAACTAAAGTAAAAATTTCATAATTTCCTTAATAAAAATTTAAATTAGACTACACTAGGTACCGAGTGCATCCCAACCATCCCCATGACGACAGTCTAGTGGGTATAACCCCACTGGATGAATCATCGGGTACCTAGTGATATTTTACCAGGTACCCAGTTTCCATCTTTTACCACCATTTAAAAACATAAACACAAGATTTTTAAAATAAAAATTTCAATTTTTTATAATCACTTGACCCTCCCAAAATAATCATTCTAAACATACCAAAATAATAATAAATTAATACTCTTTTAATAATGTTCCAAAAAATTAAACAAGTCCATTTTTTACCATTTAAAAAAATATATATTATATTATTAAAAATAAATTTATTAATTAATCAATTAATAGGTTTGTTTATTAGTTAATACTGAAATATTGATTTTGTTTTATATTCTAGTTGAATTATGTTTTTTTTTTCATGTTTTGATTTTGGTATCAGGAAATAGTATTGTTAGGTTCCCACTTACCCTAAAGTGGTTTTTTTAAATAAAAATGGTTTGTCAATATTGAAATATTGTGTTCTTATAATATATTTTTATAGATAAAAATTGACTATATTTAATTAAATAAATTATTTATAAATATTATTTTATAGATATGAAAGTTAATATAAATCTAATATATTAATTCTAACCCATTTAACTTTTCGAAATTTGATTTTTATCCTTCCCACCAACTACCGTGTTCAAAAACCTCCCTTTACTAACATCGTAATACAATGAAGTATCCCTAAAATATTACATATACTTACTCACCTCCTCAAGTTATTATAATTTCTTACAATTCAATTATCCCGTTTTATTCTATCTTAAAAAAACTTTATTATTTTTATATTTCTAATTTATATATTTGTATAAATTTTGATGGTCGAGTTATGAAGAAGAGAACTGTAGTATAGTAAGGATTCCATTAATCACTCTCTTTCCATCTCTCTCTCTCTATCTATCTCTTTTATCTTTTAGGATTATTTGTAGTAAATAATTCCATGTTTAATTTATATTCAGGTATTTTTGTATATCTGTTCTAGTATTGTACATAAATTATTTTATGACCATGTGATATATATTTCCTTTAATATTGTTTATTTATATAAGAAACCAATTTTTATCACAAACGTTGTATCTATCTATGCAGTGAAGTTAGGGTGTGAGTATTAAAAGGTTATTCAATGGTAGTGTGGGGATTTTCCTCTTTAGATTTATAGGGCATGCTCACATGTCCACTGTATTCTCCTCTATAGCCTATTTTAGTGTAATGTTCATGGTTTCCTTTACTATGGTGATAATTCAAAATTAATACCAAGATATACATTCCATGTGAACCTTTTATAACAAGATTTATTCATATAGATACCATTATCATATAATCTACACTATTAATAGAACATACTTAAATATTTGAATTAAATGAATGAATCCTCTATTAGGGATTTATTATCTTCAAACTTATATCCCTATTCTATAGGTTTACTTTGATTAAAAAAATATTTTTATGTTATTCTACTATGAATGTATATAAATGATTACTAGATATGTAATGAGATGGGTTGGATTTTATATCCATAACCACTATTTCATTATGTAATTTTTCATAACCAAAGATACTATATATGTAATATGATTATGATAACATGGAATTAATGGGTATCCATGTGATAGGATTCATTATGGTGCCATGAATTTAATGGGTATCCTTGTCGTAGGAGGTATATTGACAACATGTTATGATGTTCTAACTATCATTTATTACTTATGTATCATGTATTTGATATATATCATTATATTTACCATAATTTATGACTATGGTATTATTTATATCTTATTTTAGTGAGGTATATTCTTCGACACTCTAAGGTTATTATTGTCACCCTTATTGGGCTATTTTTCACACCCCTTTATTTTTATATAAAATTACCAAGAAATTTATTTTATTATAGAGGATAGATGATAGATGGAATCAATAATTATATATATAATATTATTTAAATAACTCATCTGTTATTTCATGTGTATTATGTCTTAGTTTAAAAAGGCACTAAACTTAATAAATCCTGGAATCATTTATAAATAATGAAATTTACGTTATGTAATTAATATTTTAAAAAATTTCCACCAGATTTTGGATTTTTGATCTAGGGTGTTGCATTTGTAATTCTAATTGATTATAATTGTTTTTAATAATAATTATGTAAATCCATGGTAGAATAACTTAAATCTACAAAATTAGTTCATGTATATCTAGTGTTTAAATCCAAATATATTAATGATGAGATTTTTTATGTAGGATAATGAATTTATCCTAAATAATTTAAGGCTTTGTAAATATAAATGGAATGAGGAAATTTGTTAAATAGAACACATAATTTAGAGACGATAGTCAATGTGATGATTTTCCTAATGTTTAATAGAAATCAATGGGTTCTATAATACTGAAAACATCATGAAAATATTAAATTAAATGTTTTTATTTATGGGTAATAACTTAAAATATATGGAAAATCATATTCTACCTCATTTTGGACCTTTATTGATTGAAAAATTCATGTGTTGTGACATTTTTCATATATCTAGTCCTCATATCTATATGTAGTTGAATAGTTGATATCTACACTAGATAGGGTATTCACTATGGTATAATTATTTGAACAAAAAAAAGGATATTGTAATAATTTGTATCTTATAGGGAGATTTTGACTAATGCTTTACCTTTTTTCAAAAAAACTATTTATTTTAAATTTTATAAATAAAAATAACTTTTAATAATTTAGTGGGAACATGAACTATAAACCTAACAAAAACCACATATGGGTCAAGGATCTAAAAATGGGGTATATATCCATGTGGAAGAAGAGTTTATTGGATCATATATAATCTATCATTGATGGACTATGATGGAGGGTTGGGGAAATAGACACTATAATAAGGATAATAGAATCATATCAAGTCATACACTATGGAAAATGTGTTTCCAGATTACTCCTTGAGAGGAATTAATAAACGAGGACTTGATAAAATTTCTCCTTATTCATTGAAGACTCTGGCACTACCTAATAGACCAAGAACCATCATCGTCATTGAGAGAATATATATTCCAATAAATCTTCAGGGAGAATAAATAAATTTATCTGGTGTATAAGAAACCATGAGAAAATGGGAAACCACAAACAGTAGGTTATCATAGAGAAAAAAGAAGCTAAAAACATGATGCACAAGAAAAATTATTAAACTGATATCACAGTGGAATTAGGTTGCATGAAACTGATCAAAACAAGGTAAAACAAGCCATTGATGAATGTTTTATACTAGGTCTATCTTTAGGAATACATTTTCATCCTGGATATATTTTATTAAAGAGATTCACATCACTAAGGATATGTTTATGTGAACCACACCACATCACATAGAGATGTTAAGATCATAGGGGGTGGAGTGGGATAAATCCAAGAGAAGAAATTGGGATCAAATAAAATTAGATAAATGGTGGATGAATAATTTGGGATTTAATGGGATTGGTAACCATGGGGAAAGGAAGTAAAGGAGGTGGAAGAAACAAGATAAAAACCTTGAAAACGGTTCGAACCAGATTCATCACTCCACGAGACACTATATTTTATCATATATAGGTTTATGTTGACCCCAATAAAAAGGTTTTACACAATTGGAGATGAATGTTAAATATTATTTCAATATAAGCTTTCCCATATAATGATCCAACATAACGAAGCTCTAACCACTAGTTGTAGAAAAGATTATAATATTACATACCCATGATTTTGATGAATGAAACTATGATGAAATCACACCAAAAACATCACAATATGTCGTCTTCCATCTTCGATTCTTATGGTATTGGTAACCTCAAGATCCCCCTTTTTAAAAAAGAACATGTGATCAAGAACATGACCAACACAAACATGAGAGTAAAAATTACAAACAAAATGTACACTTGGGATTACATGGTTCAGACAATGTATCCTACATACATGGGAGAAAATATATAATATCTATCATTCCATTATAAGTAAATAAGAGTTAAAAGGGATGTTCAACATCAATAACCACTACTCAAACTACTATAATATGTCTTAATATCTCATACCAATAATTGAATATTCGCATTTCTCCTCTATTCATCCATCACCATTTTGAATTCCAATCTATGGCACCTGGGTGGGCCTAGGTGAACTTCTTCTAGAGTCACATCAACATCAATGTGAAGCCCTATTAGCCTCTATATCATTAATTTCAGAGTCCACAATCCTAATTTCCACATGTAGACCAATAGAATTATTATAGAGGGATCATCTGATCAACTAATCATTTCCACCATTTGATAGATGTGGGAATCCTTACATTTCAATATTCACCCACTAATTACCTATAGAAATTTATGCTTTGATAGCTGAATCATAATGAATTGTGAATTCCATATTCTACACCACAATCAATACTTGGACAAAAATTTATTTTTTAACATTCATGAGGAAAACATTCACATCTTGACATTAGTGACTTTATATAAGTCATGAACTTACACACATGCTTCATTGGTCCCTTAAACTTATGTTTGATAACCGATATTTTTTCTTACTATTCATTTCATTGCATCCTCCAGATCCATGAACGTCCCAATGATTACATTAATTAGTGGGTATTATTCCTCATAATTCTTTGTACTCAGCCTCTACTATGATATATCCATTGAAATCAACTATCCCATGAACATCCATGAATTTAATATCCTATGGATCCCATTGACCTTCCATTCAACTCATGTTATTGATTTTGATGAAATGTAACATCCACCTCATAACTATATGGTGAAGTGAATTTAGGAACTTAAACTGGTACTTCTATGTTGATGGTGAATTTCTTTCCTCGAGGTTCTCTCTTGTGTTTTTCGAGTGACCGAACTTGTAGATCCTTGAAACATAACTCTAAAAATAATTTTCACACCAAAACTAACAATCTTCTAATTGATAATTGTTGTTGTAAAATGATTATAACAATATCACACTCAAATTATATTTTCATGATCACATTAAAGTCCCTATATTCATCTTTCATTCACCTTCCTTTTGCCGCACCCATAGGGTTCTTGACAACATGCTTCCTTGTGATCATTCAAGGTCCCATTGATAGAATTTTTTCAACCTATAGAACTATTATAATTAATTCAATAACATATTTGGAACTCAAATTAGTGTCTCCATAAAATTTCTATAATTCAATAATGAACTACGTTAACATCCTTTGAATTTTCGATCTTATGGTCAGCAAGATGCATTGTGTACCAGGTCCATGTGATTTCTCTTCTCAACATCTACTTCTAATACTCTGAATATTTTATTTTATCTTGAGCGTTTCTGGTACACTTAAATCTAGTGACATCATCAAATTTGACCAGTATATGATATTATAAAAAATTATAATGTCATCATCATGAAAAACTCCCATTGAATCTCTTACTTAATGCAACTAAGCCTTTTTTTCCTCTTATGCAACTATTTTTTCATGTCCTAAAACATGAGTATATAACATCCATTATGGGGGCATTTACAATTCTATGAAAATATTACAAAGATCACTCCACATATTGAAAGACACTGGAAAAGAAACAAACACCAGGACATAGGATTATTCTTTCTACATCTTCAGAGTGTCCCAAGTCTACATCTTTTATAGAAATATAGATTTGAGAAAAAAAATATATCTAGATATTTAAAGTATCCTATAGAATTCCACCCTTGGAACTATAGCTCTTTCTCTTCACTCTCATCTCATATACTAAGTTTAATTCCATCTACATTAGGGTTATTCTCCCGTCAATAAGGTTACTTTGAAATAAAATATATTTTGATGAGAGAACCCATTAGAAATTAAACTTCTATGATGGTCATGGAATATTACATTCTCTATCAATGAGTTATAGAAATACTTCACATGAATTACAATTTCCAACCTTCCTCCTATATCACTATAGTATATACATGTAAACCATGCCTCATATTCCATCTTATAGTCAACTAATCCCAAGTATATCAGAAATCATCATGGTCATTACCTCTATGAGATTTAAACCTTTCCCACATTATTTATAAACATAAATCCCACCAACATGAATTCTATCACACTCTTATATAATCAATCTCTATTTTATCTTATCATCTTCCATTAAACATGGGAGCCATGTCAAAATACACCTTTTTTTGGGATTCGATTAAGTAGGAACTTAGCAAAATTTAAGTCACCCCTCTAGATATAAGTCATAAAACATCTGCAATTTGATGTAATGGGAAATAAAACTCTCAATATTAAATAAATTATAATTGTCCTAAATAAATTCTCTTATGAAAAATCCTTCCAAAAACATACTTAATCACTGATTACAAACCTCTGGAAAATCCTTATTCTTGCAAACAGGGTCATCCAATTTGTTTCACTTCATCATAACTTCTCTATCCAACAGAACTAAAAACCCTCTAGAAGTAGAAATAACATAATCGTACAAGATAATAAATCTTCCCTATCAGATCTTCAAACTTTCTCTAAACCTACCAATTATTTCCTCCAAAGATATGATATATAAATCCAGTCAACATAATGTATATCTACTCCCTTCATAACATTAATAGTTTTCCACTAATATCTTGAATACCACCCAATGAATGAAACATGCCACACTAACCTATATATAGAAATTATTTTAATATCCATACAACCCACTGGTATCATCACTATCTTCTGGTAAAATATTTTAAGTATCTCGTTAGACCAACTAATCATAAGGAACCCTGCAGTCTTCTATCTGTGATCCTTCCCTGCTATTGAAAAAATACTCTACCATAATTCCCTCCACCAACCTTTGATACCAATTTTTTAGGATATTTCTTCTTTTACTTATCACAGGTAGTTTATACTACTTGTTATCTAGTGCGATGGAACTTCCAACATGTAAATTAGAGTAAATTTAAATCATCCCCCATGAATTTAAAGACCGAAACTACAAAGACCCCACACCACATCCACCGCATCAGAATATTCCTTTATCTTGGATTCCATTAATAAATTTTTCCTCATGATCCTCCTTCCAAAAAAATTTCACATGATCAATCACACAACTAATTCACACATGCAAGTATAAATTATTGAAATATTGGGTTCCCTAGACCCAACTATTCTATGATTTTGATTACTATATCATATATACAATTACCTATATATTATGCTTTCTTACCATTTTAGTGTTGATTTTCTACACCCAATATTTATTGGTAATGTACATAGAATAATTTATTTATCAAAATGGTTATAGATGATCCCATGCTACAATTATAACCTTGAGATAATATGAAATTAATCTTAAACAAAGGGATCATGGACTATATTCATCTTACTGACTAGACATAAAGAATATCTGACTATCAGGTGTTGGGGGGCTCATATGAATTGAGAATTATCCTCTAAAATTTTGTACTTGGTGATATCTTGTAGTGAGATGACAAGGGCAGACCCGCCAATAGGAAAACCACATGTTTTAGGTGTCGTTGGATGTCTCTATCTACAATCATGTGTAATTGTCTCCTAACTTGAGAGCATATCCAATGTATTCCATTTGATCACACACTTTGATAAAAGTAAAAAACATCACATTGAAATCATGTTGAGGTACTTTTTTGGGTGTTTTATTGGTGGCATAAAATTGGATGAATGATCAAGAAATGTTTTTTTTATTCCAAGATAAGGAAGTTATATATCTCGGCCCATGTTGATCACAATGGCAGTTCCTTGATAAATTTATGGACATGGTATTCCAAGGTAAATCCACCTAGTTAGATAAAAAACAATAAAACAAGAATAGGGAGTTGACACAGGTGTGCATTTTACTTTATAAGATATTAAAGACAATTAGATTATATTACACATTGTGTGTTCGTAGGTTGGTTGTTTCATCTATGAAAAAAATTATCTATTTAGGGTCTATGATGGGTTTATAGATCCCAATCTTGGGTAGTGAATAGTATTCACTACTATCTAAATAAGGGCTTAGAGGTTCACAAAAAATAGTGTTTTAAAAAATCTTCCCTATTTAGTTGAATAGGTGTTTTGGATACAGTGGGCCTCACAACTGGTGTATGAGATTAGTCTAAAGAGATATGATAACCAAATCTATAAATGAATTTATATAAATCATGTTAATAATAATGATCATTGAATTTATTTAATAGATGGATTTAGATGTTTTAAGAAAATACAAGAAAAAAATTATTTGAATTAATAAAAAAATATATAAGGTTCAATTAATATTTGAGGGAATGATGAGTTGAGTTAATGAATCATTTATTATCATGTAATATTTAAAGTTATTACAAGAAAGTGATAATAATATTTATGAATTATTTTAGTAGTCATAACATGTTGTTTATATTATGTTAAGTATTCAGGGGTTGGAGGGTCAATTTCAGGCAACTTAATTAGACACCACATATTAAAGAGTAGAGCCTCCCACTAGTTACAAATAATGAGATTTATAGTGTGAGAGGATCTTGAATGAGGATCTCATATCGAGATCTCTCTCATACACTACAAGAACGAATATGGAGTGATCATTGGATCATCGAAGGTGTTGTCTAAACTCCGCACTCGCTCCTGGATTTCGACGGTCATTGTCCTCACAGATTATTGAAGCATGTGTGGAGAATATAGAGGTTTTAAGCTACAAATTCATCGATAAATGATCTCCAGTGATGAGAATATGTCATGCAAGTCTTCGGATCTAAACCATTTATTTTAATGTTTAATTTTTGTGTTTAGTCTCTTCGACACATGATCATCTGTATAAACTGAGTATCTATTCGCCGATGTCGATGAGTTTATGTCATATATCAGTGAAATATTTTAAAATATTATTTTTTGGGCTTCTACTGCATTCCTAAGACATTAAATTGTTATCATAGGGAGAACATGAAATTCTAATCCAATGAAAAAAATTAAATTTTAATTAATATATGAATAGGGCATGGTTACGGTCCCAATGTCGTAGACCACATAATAATCCGATATCATATGACTAATATTCAATCATATGAAGTTAAAAATCAGATTTAAACTAGTAGTTGTGTGGGTATTTAAATAATGTGTTTTTATATGAATCAACGGCATGAACTAGTTCACTAGCCTGAGATCTCATGGCCATAGTTGCATTATTTGACAAGTGATTCTTTTCGTGTTGAGTGATAGTGATGCACCAGATAGGATTGGATGAATTGGATGGGTAGGTGTTGCATTTAGAGTCGTAAGTGATATGACTCAAGATATATCCCCTAGTGTATAGGTTGGTCCATTATTCACTCAACATATCAATCATTAGTACTGTCTCATGATCAGGTCATCATTTTTTTTCATGGTTTATTATATTTATTTATGTGTAGTTAACATACAAACACATAGAGTAATAATAAATTATCATGCACATATAAAATAAACATGTGACTCGATTGATTTTTCTATTTCATGAATGGTTAGTTGTGATTGAGATCACATAGTATGAGCTTATAAAAATAGAAAATGATTTGTTTTATCAGATTAAAAAAATAAAATCCTCAAGGAAATATTATGTCGTAACCACCTTCTATCATTCAAATTTGGACAAAATTGACTGTTTGGGGTGCAACCCATGCTAAAATTGAGGGTGCCTCTTACTATCAGGGAATTATTATGAGATTGGTGGGTTGAATTAATTAAACTTTCAAAAAAGAAATATCCAAATATATATTGTTGTAAATTTTAGAGGTACGAGTTGAGTAAATCAAGTAATTATTTAAAAAGATGGGACTTCACTCCACAGATCAAGGAACTACAAGTTCATGCAGTTGTCCAGCCAAACGCCTACCTTGAACCCTCAAAGTAGTAGTGTAGCCAAATATTGTAGGATATGAGGGTTTGTTTAAGGATACTTTCCACTAAAATACTCAAGTGATAGAGTGTTAGGATTCTAATATATAGGGTTTCTAGAATTCGATAAAATAGTGTGATAAATTTAATGATTTATTTAATTAATTAATCAAAATGTATGAATCCGTAATCCAGATAAAAGTAATTATATTATAAAATTCATTTTTATAGAAAAATGGAAATTTATACCAAAAGTATAATAACTCTGATAAATATTGGATAATGTAAATGTACTCATTGGAATAAGTATCCATGTATAATATAGGCTCTTGTGCATAATAATATTGGAGTCCATGGGTGTTATTGTCCCTATATTTGTAAAACCACATGAGGAAGAGAGTGTGAAATTGATTACAAGAGAGAAATATACAAATTATATTATGGTTATGACTTTATTTTTTCATCAAAATCTAGTGTTAGTTGTGGTCTCTACATCATTAAATGGATGATATAACATGAGGTATCATATCTAAGTAATTTTTAAGGAGAAAGTGAAGCAATGGTATGAATAGGTGTTGGTTACACTGGTTCTATGTAAATAGTAGTTTGGGTCATGATATTTCAAAACATCCTATTCAAATATCATCTTCACCCCTTTACTCAAGTCTCATTTAAATTTAACAAAAGAACAAGTATTGAGAAAATTCTTTATTACCTATTTTGGTAAGGATAACCAAGTAAATAAGAATATAAAATATAGATTCATATTTAATTATTATAGAGAAAAAATATAAATATATGGAAAAGTGTCTAATGGGAAGTAACACTGAAAACATATTCCTATCAACCTTAAATAAAAGAGGTATTAATAGGAGGTTATTTTCATTTCATATTATGATATAAATCTGTGTAATTTTAAATGTAATTAACTGAATTAAAGAAACAAGTTACCTCTTCTTCTTCCGGTTTATTCATCAATGTTAAAGTAGTTTTTTTTGTTTTAATTATTGGGTATTCAATACAGTATTATTATCACATACGTGTATTTATATATAATAACTATGTAATTATAGAAATATAACTAGAAGTTAGGTGTATTCTCCAAAGTGTTTGTGAAAGGGTGAAACCTAGGCTAGTGGTG
Source organism: Viscum album (assembly GCA_963277665.1). Lineage (NCBI taxonomy): Eukaryota > Viridiplantae > Streptophyta > Magnoliopsida > Santalales > Viscaceae > Viscum > Viscum album. The sequence continues at coordinate 1,794,119,093 of OY728146.1, forward strand.
AGAAGTTCACATATTCTTAATTACCAATGAAAAGATTTAAGAAGAACCATTATTGAGTAAAACCTACACATTTATCTCATGTGTCCTTTAGACACAAGGACACATTATTCCAGGTTCTAGAATGAAGGTTGTTTTTATATCTTATACTCAATAAATAGTTCATTAATACATGAATCATAGACAATAAGTGAGGAATATAAAATGTAATACTTATACCTAGTTTTCGAAAGATAATTATTTTTCAAGAAAAACTAAAATCATACGTCCAGAATATACCCAATATGGTATTTAGTATCAACATATCTAATCACCTTTAGTATTATGGATGTCATTATTTTGTATAAGGAAACCTTTTGAAATAATGTTATGTCACAAATATTTTGGAATTAGTTCTGTAACAGAGCATGAACTAATCCATGTGTAATCTAGAAGTATATATTTATTACATAAGATTCATTTAAGTAGTTAAAGAATGGAAAATTCAAGTATGTGTATGTTCAGAAGATATATGATTCTTGGATATGGGATACCAAAGATTATCTTTAATATAAAATCATCAATCATGATAGTATAACATGGAGTAATTCCTAAACACACATTACCTTCTCCACATCATGACATTGGTGTTAACAAGGAGGATCGATGATGAAGTCTTACATGCAATCATTGATCAACAAAATGTATCATGGAGTAATTCCTAATTGCACATTACCCTATCTACCTCATTCTATTAGTTTTAATAATGAGGATCGATGATGAAGTCATATATGTCAAAATTGATCTAAAAATGTATCATGGAGTAATTACTAAACAAAAATTACCTTCTCTACATCACGACATTGGTGTTAATGAGGAGGATAGATGATAAAGTCAAACATGTTAACATTGATAAAAAAATGTTTCATAGAGTAATTCATAAATTTACTTTTTATACATCATGGTTATTATGTAATGATTTTCAATGTTACAACATGAAATAACTTATATTATATTTCATGACATACTTTCTAAAGAATAATGATATCCCACAACAATATTCCAACTAAAATGAAAAATCGATAGCATATGAGTAATAGTATAATAGAAATACATTATGTCATAAGGAAATGTGTTTTGTTTCAAAGAGTTTGTTAGGAAATTATAAAAATTTTATCAGGAGTAAAAACAATATGCATCTAAAGTAATAATATTAATGGTTTTATGGGATATTATAGAAATCCCTATGATTGAAAAGGTGTAGTCAAGTTATAGTCTATAGTTATATACAAGGGTGCACATCTCTATTTGAGATAGTGGGAGCCATATTGAATTGAGTTTAATCAATGTTAGATATGAACAAATAGTTGGAATAGGAACTACTTACACAAGCACATGTGAAATATAGTATGTTACAGAAATGTATATTACGTAGGTAGGGTAAAACCATGGTGATAGTTTTTATATTTACTACGGCTGGTGATCTATTATTCATTGTGAATAATATTTCCTACAAGTGAGCATTATATGAAAATTAGCTAAAATTAAAAAGATCAATTAAAATTTAATAATGGATTCCATGTATCAAAACAGAAAAGGGGATTATTTTTATAAATACTTTGGTGGGTATTCAAGTGAAAAGACACATGGATGGCATAGGAGTAGTACCAATAAGGCTTGATTGGTTATACCCAGTCGGTATTCCTAAATCCATTAGAATTTTAAATTTCATAGATAATTTTTATGATCATATTATTAAGAATTAGATTTCATGACCACCAAACATGGAAGTTGTTTATACAAAACATCTAGAAATGGATGGTAACATCACAGAATGCTAATAAATGTTGCAAGTTACCAAATTCCAGCTTGTGATTGAAGTAAGAAACAAGATCATATGATATTCATTTGTAATGAATGTTGATCATATTTCTATCATATTTTAGTGGGATCACTATGGTTTTCTATGTAAAATAATTTTGAAAGTATATGGAAAAAATTATTGGTCTTATAGTTGGTTAAGACCATAATGAATGAGGGTACTTATCTAGTGATTGACTTAAAGTAGAAACATGATTTCTAGGGAATATGATATACTGAGGTGGATTTAATGTTTTATTGGACCTAGTAAATCATAAATATATTGACAAGGTATGGAGAAATACCATATAGAACAATTCAAGAGAGGAATTATTACCAATGTCACATGGAATTATCTCTCCAGGTTAACATGTTCGGGACATTGGAGGTGATAAACGTGGTCATCTTATGTTTATAAGCTTATGTGATAGATCAATAAAAAATTCCATAATATGTATAAGAATTTATATTGCTAGGATTTTAGGCCAATATCAGTTAAACTGGGGTTCACTACAATTGAATAAATCAGAACTATCTAATTCTACTTCGACAAGTACAAAAGATATGTACCTGGTAAGTGGAGTAGAAAGGATACTGGTTTTCGGGGGACACAAAGTAGTCTTCCATAGATTAATTTGATCTATTACCATATTTAAGCTAAGTTTATGAGCGAGAAAAGATCATATTGTCCAGTTGTATACATTCCTTCAAATACCGAGTGCATTGCAGCTTTTGAGGCAGCTAAAAAGTAGTTAAACCCAATGATGTATTCGAGTTCTTAGAATCGCACCAGGTAATTATTGGATTATCATAATATAAATTATGATATTCTTAATAGCGAAGATGTAAGGTTATGATAGTGTATAGAGGGATATAATCATGTATACCATCACTTTAGAATTTTTACTCTTGGAGATGAGGTTGTAAATAATAGAATTGCTATGTAGAGGAATCATAGTAGGCCCAGCAGCTAAAGCTATTACATAGTAGAAACACGATATGTATCATGTGAGTATCTAAAATGTTTGGTAAGAAAGTAAAATCTAGTTAAGGTGAGAGTGTTTAAATAGTGGGTTCCCAATACCCAACTATTTAGTGCTTTTGATTATCATATCATTTACATATTTAGCTATAAAATATGTTTTCTTACCATTAAAGTGTTGAATTTTATGCATCTATTATTTAATGGAAATTCCCATATATTAATTTTTTTATCAAAAAGGTTATAGCTGATCCCAAGATATAATGAGAACTTAGAGATAATATGAGATTAATATTAAACAAAGGACCTATGGTCTAGATACATCTTATTAGCTGGACATAGTAGATGTTTGACTATCAGGTGCTGGGGGCTCATAATAATTGAGACTTATTCTCATGAAGTTCTCACTTGGTGATCTCTAGTAATGAGATCACGAGGACATACATTCTAATAGAAACACCACATGTTTTGGGTGTCATTGGATGTTCCTATCTACAATCATGTGTATTGGTATCCAGACTTGAGATCATTGCCAATATATTTTATTCTATCATGCACTTTAATAAAAAAAATAAAAACCACTATATTATAATTTTTGGGGAGGTAGTTTGTGTGGATTGAATCATTTGTGTCATGACATTGGTTGAATGATCAAGAAAGGATTTGTCACATCGATGCTAAGGACGTTATATATCTCATTATATGTTGATCATAATGGGAGTACCTTGATAAATCTATGTCCATAGTAGTCCAAGGTAAATCCATTTAGTTAGATTAAAAAATAGTAAATCAAGAAAAGGGTGATGACATTAGTTTGAATTATTCTTTATGAGATATTAATGTTAAAAAAAATATGACGTAGTGTGTGTTCGTAGGTTGGTTTTCAATATTGTGACAATCCTTATCTCTTTATGGGGTATGATGGGTTGTTAGATCCCACTCTTAGTCTATGAATAGTATTCACTTTTATCGCGATGAGGGATTAGAGGTTCACACACAATAGCATATTCAAGAATCTTCCCTATTCAGTTGAATAAGAGTTTTGGACATGATGGTCCCCACCAATGGGGTCTGGGATAGGTCCAAGGAGATACTATCACTAATGAAATAAATAAATTCATATTATTCAAGTTAAGAATAATTAGCATTGAATTTATTTATTAAATGTAATTACATATTTTAAGTAAATACTTGGAAATTATTATTTTAACAAATATTAAAATATTCAGGGTCCAATTAATATTTTTGGGAAATAATTATCAAGTTAATCACTCATTTATTATTACATAATATTTTAATGTATTAAAATAATGTGATAATAATTTTTATGACTCATTTTAGTAGTCATAACATGTCGTTTATAGTGTATTAATTATTTGAGGGCTGGAAAGGTAATTCAGAGTAACTTAATTAGACACCATATATTGAAGAGGATAGCCTCCCACTAATTTCCATTCCTGGTATTTCTCTCTATTCTACTCAATCCCATGTTCAATAGGGATATCCTCTAGATCATGGAGCTCGGATCAATATCTCTCTCAGGCATCACAATCTATGTGATGAAGTGATCATCAGATCATTGAAGGCATTCTTAGATCTCCATTCTTGCACCTAGATTTTGATGATTAACACTCTCACAGATTATTGAATAATTTTTAGATGATCTAGATGAATTTGGTTATAGATTATTTGATTAGTGATCATCAATGATTAGGAGACTTCATGTGCGACTTCAGATCTAAACCATGTTTTTTACAGTTTAATTTTTGGGTTTAATCTCTTCCACATATGATCCACGAAATAAACTGGGCAGTTGTTCACTCATGTCGATGAGTTTATGTCCTACGTTGGTGAAATATTTTAAGATACCATTATGTGGGCTTCTGTTGTGTGCTCAGTACATTAATAAATTACAAACACAATGTACATAAGTGATTATGTGGTTGAGAAAATGAGTCCTAAATCCATGGGAGAAAAGATAACATTGCTTTCAATCCATTGGAATAACATATGTATTACGTGGGATGTTAAAAATCATTAAACCTACTCATATACCAAAATAAATATCTCCAATTCTTACTAGCCATTATATCTTCTAATTGGCCCTCACTTCAGTCATTAGCCTTCAACATTTCAACCTCCAATTCCTAGATGTGACCATGTGCACTCTTTATAGATCCTCATTTTATTATGATCATCTTCATCAATATTAGTTTTCACATGTATAAATATGACCTCATTATAGAGAAACCCATCTATTTATCTAGTTAGCACCTCCATCTAATAGATGGGGTGTCCCTCAATTTCATTATGAAACCCTATATTTCATGAAGTAATTGATGCTCCGACATCTGAATATAAGTGAACTGTGCATCATATATTTCACTCCACATTGAAGACTTTTATGAAAATTTCTTTTTAGGTGTAATTGAAAAAATATTAGAAACTGCTTCATTGGTTAATTAACATAATTCATGAACTCCTACAGTTTCTTCATTATCCATTCAGACATTAATTCGGCTACTTGTAGATATCCCTATCATTTTTCTCACAACATTATTCAAATTCATGATCAAATACTCAAGTGAATGTATCAATATATATCCATATTCATTATTTTTATACTTATCCTTCAATGTGATCTGTCCATTTAACTCACCCATCCAAGAATCATCTATTTATCTAACATGTCGTGTATCGCATCAAACATCAATTCAACTCACATTACTTATTTCAATGAACTAAATCTTCCACCTCTTGAATATCCAATGAAGTGAAATCAGCTAATTAAACCAAAAATTATATTTTTTCGTTGTATTACATTAATTTGGGTTCTCCTATGTGTTATTAATTGTTAATGAACTTCCATATCTCCCATACCTGACCCAAAACAAAATTTTTACACCAATACTATCATATCCTTGTCCCACTATATTGAATGACTCATATCACCATAGAAGAGTTTATATTTAAAACACAAAATTTTATATATATTTTTTACTAGTATTAATCTTAAAAGGACAATCTATTGGAAACGAAGGTGAATCAAAAGATTTATACAATAATAAACTCTAAAGTAGTATGACTTACCTGAAGGAAAATAATTATAGTGAAAAGTAATATAGTAGAATAACAACAATTGAGGAATAATTCACCAAAAAACCCTGGGGCATAAGTCAATATACAAGGGAAGAACAACATACCCATCATGAAAATTGGATTTGATATATAAACTATAAGTTTTGAAGAATCATCCTAAAAAACAAATGAAATCATAGATCAATTCAATGAGTGTGTGAAGGAACACCATAGAGATATGGAAATGGGTACAATAAAAGGGCTATACATCATCCTACTGAAGTATAAATCTCTAACCAAACCCCTATAAGTTTTGAATCATATTAATGATAGAGATTAAGAAATAATTGAAAAAACTGAAGTAGAGATTGAATCAATGGTATGTGGGGATTTTGAGATTCATTCCTTGAGAAATAATTTCTTCACATGGTTTGGATCGATATTGAGTGATAATTTCTCAATGATCATACAAAAGGACATTGAATCCATTAAATCATTTCTAGCTAATTTTAAACCCAAGGAAGGTATGGCTCAAAGGTTTTAATTAATTCCGATATTAAGATAGGAATGTTTTATAATGTTTTAAAGATAATTCACTATAAGGAATTTATTATTCATAGTTTTGGTTACTATGAAGAAAACATTAATTATGAGAGAAAGGTAGATCTAGAGTTCTAAAATACCCATTAGTCTCATGGAGTATTTGATATGAAATAAAAAGGATAAGATAATGTCATAAAATTATACAAAAAGAGATACAAATAATGAAACTTCAACATCCAATTTGTTAGTGATTTTAAAGGAAACACATAAGAAATTTTAGATCATTAATATAGATCTTATTTGAGTTAAAAAAATGGTGTACATCAAGACTGAGAATATCACCAAGGTTATACCTTTGACAATGAAAGGGGTCAAGATGGTTAAAATAATATTTTTTAAAATAATCAACCCATTGTTAAAATATATAACTATAACGAGATTGTGAATTATGTTTAAAATTTCATAGAGTATATGTTGTATTAAGGGAATCAACATCCCTAATCATAAAAGCCTCAATGAAAAAATTATTAATATACTATCCTGATAGCTTATTTAGAATAGAGAAATGATATTATTATAGGAATTATATTTATAAAAATAATAATAATTATACATTATTTCATTTAGTATCAAACCGGTCATTTATATCATAAAAATTAATGGTGTATATGAAATCAATAACTCAAATTCTATTAGTTGATTTATAAGTAATAAAACTGAATAGTGTATTGGTAACCACCCTAATATTTAAGGATTTATCAATTATTTTTTTTAAAGTATTACTAGTAAATATATAAGGACATCCATTAGTTATATTTTATATTATTCAAGGTATATATCATCTCTCTTCTAATTGGACAAATATAAACATTTGAGGTAAGGAGGTTAAATTAAACCCCTAAAAACCACACTAAAAGAAAAATGTAAGAATAAGAATGAAAATATATATTTAACATCTAATTATGAAATAGAGTGAATATTATCCCCTGATAGATATGTATTCCTCAATCAAATAATTTATAAAAATTAAATAATAAAATATAGGATGCACCAATTGTTCATGGATTTTTAGATGTCATTCTAGTAGAGTTTTGTAGACCATCTCTATACCATTAAGTGGATTTTTATATTGAAATATTCTATTGATTGAAATGTATATTGAATATCATACATAGACTAGTGATAATAGAGTTATAGGGGATGAATAAATAGTTACCAGACTTTCTGGATATGGGATCCAATCATCCTGGTATATCACCTTGGGATGGTCCTTCTTTTTTGATGAAAATTAAATATGGATCAATAAGATTATTTTTTGATTTTTTATATTTTATTTGAATTCTTAATAATAATAAATATCCATTTTAAATAAATAATTATTTATATTATTGTCTCCATGGTGTTCAATACTTCTTTTAGATTAGTTTAAGATTTGGATATCATTGGTTAAAAGTAGAAAGGATCATAATGTGAAGATAATATTTTTAATTAGGAACAGTCTCAGTTTATTTTTATTGTTTCACATTGGTTTTTTTAACGAGTTTGGGGGTAAATACCCCTTTATTTAACAGAAAAAAGTGTGCCTATTTTGAAAACTGGATAAAGAGGGAACCCATTAAATGTCATATAAGCCTAGAGGCACAAATTTCATAAAGAAACATGACCTCAAGGCCCTAGCATGGTCCTAAGTGTCTAGAAGAAAATACAAATCATTAAAAAAACTACATATAGTCTTTTCTCTCCATTTTCTAACCAATGAACCTTTGAAATTAGTTGATAACAATGTGTCCCCCCTACCAAGAATATTTTTTGTACTGGTCCAACACAAGATGGCATAGGAACCCTTCCATCCCACCCAATGAAACTTGTGGGGAACTCACTACACCGTAAACCTGGTGCTTCACAAAATCGAACATAAAAAATTGTGAAAATGATATATTGAATTGTCCAAATTCATCAATAAAAATATGAGGACATATGGATGATGAAGGGTACAAACACATACATCCCTCTTTTTATGCCACCCACTAAGAGTCACCCATAAGGAGTAGTGCCTCCTACCAAAGGTAATGAGAAAAAAAGCTAGATATCACAATAAAATCTGAAAATAAAAAAATAGTCCCAAACCAATTAGAAAAAATCAATGAATGTTTCTCTTGATTCATGTATACAACTATAAATTCCTGAAGGCCTTCAACACATTTTCATTGATGTCTGTTGAATCAAAGTCTTCTCCACACCAAATCATCTATATGAACCCTATAGATGATCCTAATGAGATTTCCTGATCACACCGAACCAAGGACAACTCTACCCCATATTACGCAATACACCATGTCATTTCTATCCAACTAGTATCCTCCTCCCAAGCGCTCTCGAACGGGACATGACAGGTTAAGGTTACTAGATTTTGATGAAATGATATCTAAAAAATGGGAAATTGCACACACCACATAAATTTATCACCGACCAGCGTCACGACACAAACAACACTACTACCACCATAATTGTGAGTTATAAGAGAATAAGTTATAGGATTTAATAAATTGGAATGGAAGAAGAAGCCTAATATTAATGAGGGAACAATCCTGATTATTATTGGGATCATTAAGTGTCAGCAATGAATATATAATATTGAAAAAATCTCCAAATATCCAGTAACAAATTCCATCCCCCAATGGATGAAGTAATGTGTGGAAGGGGAAAAGGAATCAAACCACTATGATGGAATCTGGAGGAAACCAAAAGAGATTGCACTATTGGGAGAGTGTGACAACGTGATTTGATATAAAATTAAATTAATCTTGATAATATTTGATTCATCTCCCATTGGATCAATGATTACACATATTGTATATAATAATTTAATGAATTTATCCTTTCAATGTAACTTATATAATATTTTAGTGATGATATACTTATTTATTCCAAAATTAAAGGGGAACCTGATGACTATCTCAATATTGTTCTAAAAATATGAATAATATGTGTGTGTGTGTGTAATTTTTAATTTGTATGGTCTATATTTGTGATAAGTATCTTTTTAGGACATTTATTTACCTATGGGGGGATTATTATAGATCCTTCAATGTCTAAAGTGATTAAACAATGATCTAGACCATCCATTGTAAATAAAATTCATTGTTTTCAAAGTTTATTATGGCATCATCATTTCATTATAAAGAAATTATAATGTTTCTATAACCCAATAACCAAGTTAACATAATAGTGGGTTGATTTTATATTGACAAAATAATATAAGTAAAGATTTCAAGATCACAAGAGGCGGCTAGTTTTTTAACTTGTTTAAGCCATACATTCTAGAGGTGAAGGTTTATTCATCCACTGTAATGCTTTAAATGAGGGTCCTAATAAATAATCAATTTATAATGAGATATATATATTATAAATATCTTAAAATTTTAATATTCATGAGATTACTTATCATATTTGTGATTTAGAATTAGTAGGTGTAATACTTTTCTCTAGATCTGGTGTCATAATTTCATTAGATTAATGGGTGATATATATATGAACCATATAGGTTTTAAATATATATTTAGATAAAGAGATTTAAACTTGAGTTATAAGAGATATATAGAGATGTAGAAATATTATATATACAAAATTTATTATAATCCTAGGAAATACAACATGTAAGTTTATTCCTTGAGTTAGAATGACTATGGAACTCTCTATACTCTAAGGATATAACATTATTTTAGTATCAATGATTTGGTTAGTTATATTTGACCACAACAAGGGAATTAATTTCATCATATTATTCGAATATGGTGGCTCAACTATTATTACTAGATAATATTAAAAGAATTAAATTAAATTACCAACCAATCCATATTTTTATATTTTCAAATAACACTTTTAATGGCTATGTGTGAACCGTAACAGATTAACCCATACAAAAACCACCAGCACAGTCCGCCTTCCCAAATCCAAAAATGTGCGCCATCAACAAAAGTCCTAAATTGAAATTTCAAAAAAAAAAGACAAATCGATCCCCAGACCACATGTTGTCCCATCAACATTCCACATTAATGAAAGTGCCTCCTCGGGTCACGTAACCATCGAGTCATCAGCATCCATCACCCCATTACCACTGTTGATGTTGTTGTTCAATCGCCGCACCCATTGGAGATCGTCAAAGCCCATCGAAGACACAGAAAACCATCCAACCATGTTGTCGGCGTCCCACAGCGCATGAATGACCACCAAAAACAAATCGATCTCACCAAATTGAAGAACAATCGACACCGTATCGTTGGGAACAACCAGACGACCACCACTATATCCAAAAAAGCACCCAAAACTAGACACAAACAACCTTATCAACAAAACCATACAAACCTTCATCCTGGAAAGAGGAAGAACCACCGAACAAACCAACAGTCAAGAAAACAATCTGTGATGTTGGTGATGCCATTACAGATCAAAGACATCATGGAGAGCTTGCTCCAGGAACACTGACGACCGCCGATCCGCACATCCCAAAACCCCATCAATACCACTGCTCTCGTTTCGGCTTGGAGAGGCGCATCAAACCATGGGATCAGAGAAGAGAAATACTGACCGAGGGCTCCGAATGTAGAAACAACAACATGGCTGCAAAAAAAGGGGGATACAAACTCAAGAAGTGCCTGAAAACTGTCGACCGACACACCTCAAATCCCAGAACATCAATGATGCCACCAATTAAGCTCCGACCTGGAGTGCCGTAGAGGGACGAGAGATCAGAGCAGAGAATGAGCGGCTAAAAGCATCGATAGGAACAACCTTCGATAGGGCCCCAGAACCGCCAATGAAGGAAAATGATGACAACAGAACCAAGAACAAGCACCCAAGGGAATTTAGAGGCTTCCATCGAAGAAGAAATCAAATAGGAAGTGAAACCGGCATGGAAAAGCCGCTAAGAAGAAAAGGTGTAGAACCCATGAAGAGGCTACACAAAAGAGGCTGGAAAAGGAAGTGTAGTAGAAAAGAGGGGGAAGAGGGAATAAAAGAACAGAATCGATGCTTAGGCACACCGCCGACCCACGATAAAGGGTTTCAGGGGGAAACCCTAGTCAGAGCCGGGAGCATATGGGGCGATCCGGGAGAGAAGGGATCCATTTAAATTATATTACATTAAGTTGAAAAAAAGAATTCAATATGTTAATAATAGAATGTTTCTTGAGTTTAATAATACTGGAGTTGAAAAAATAATTATTGGATGATCCCATACCTCATTTTTCTCAATAAATATTGAAATGCCATGATATATAGAGATCTTCCAGATAAATACTGGACTTATGAAATTGACGATTATACTATATGTTGTCTTGTGTGTCATGAAAGAAAATATTAATGAATGTTACAAGAATGAATGATTTAACATTTATTTATTACATAGTGGAAGTGGGAAAATATAAAATATGTTTTATGATTAGTCTTCTAAGAAGATGAAAGCAGAATAATTCTATTTAAGTTGGTGATAACATGGTTTTTATCAAAATTTTCATTGGATTTTGGGTTGAAAATTAGTTATTCTTTCCGAATATATGGTGTTTATAATGTTTTATGGCATGATTTGACTAGAGGATTAATTTATAGTATAGATGATTTTTTAGAAATAATGAAAGAAATAAAGGTGAAACCTAAGGTACTACAACATGATTAGTTGATGAGAATAGTTAGAAGATGTAAGTTCCAATTTTTGATGTTAAGTCAATGGTTTGAGTTTTTAGTGTCTTTGGGTGAAAATTTAAATTTTTAAGAAAACTCATTGATATACATGGTTGGATCATGGTTAGTAAAAACGATGTGGTTAAAACATTTATATTGGAGATATTTTTACACGGTAGTTTTATGGTTTTTTAAATTGTGTGAGATAATCATGCATTATTTTCATCGAGCCTAGAAAATGGTAAATGTTTGGCACACTATTTACAAAACTGTATGGGCTAATTATGCATTGTTGGAAAGATTACAGGTATTTTATTTTAAATACCCAGTATGAATTCATAATACCCATTTAACCCTCCCATTCAAACTAGGGTAGATCTTGGATTACATGGAAGTGATTTTAGGGCTTCATCCCATTCAGAAAATGCCTTTCTTAAGGGGATTGATCATCAAAACAAATGGTCTAAGGTTTGATATTATTTCGCTATTTAATATTTGGATTGATATATCTTGAATATATTTATATATTATAATTAATGATGCTAATATTGAATCTATTAATATATTTAGTGAATAATTGAGTGTATGTGTTCATTGTGAATATAGATTGAAGGAATCAATTATTTTGTGGTGATTTTTGGATCTATGAACATGGAATCTCCTAAAAAATATATGACTATGTTGGTGGTATGATATCATATATCAATTAGTATATTTTTTGATTAATTGTGATTGATTTAGTATTTCCTTATTTTATTTCTATGGGTCATCAATTTTGTGTAAAACATTGTTTTTTCATAAATAGATTTTGGTAGGAAATTATGTGTTTTATTAACCTTAGATTTTAAATGCAATTGATTGTCTGAAATGTATATTTTTCAAATTGATTTTGGAGGACTTATTTGTATTTTGAAAATAGAGTTTCAAAAGATAATCTAGTTACTTAAGAGGATAAGTTTAATTTATGAAAATTCTAAATATTATTTGATTAATTTAATCTACAAACATTAAATTTTTGGATTGAACAACGAAAATGGATTTTATCTTGAAATGTATGATTTATTTTATTATGTTTTTTTGTGTTGCAAGAACATTCTATAAGACATGGTATTGGAATAATTAAGTTATATACATGGGGATATACAACTTAGGGAATAGTAATTAATGTGGAATAAGAGAATCACTCGGACTACAGTGGGTCATGAGAAGTAGTAGTTGATGACCCATGTAAGTTGTGGAAGCTATATAGAAATTGGTTTTGTTGAATTAGATGATACAACTTATGGAAACCCAAGAACCCTAAAGAGAATACATCATTCTCATTTTTTTATAGTGGGGGGAAATGTAGACAATTAAACTATTGAAAATTATGTCTTGTTTTGAAATATTATCTAAAACTGAATCTATTTAGTGATTTGGAATTATTTAAATATTGTAAAAAAGTGATTTGGTTTTATAATTCTGTAAAAATAAATTTTTATAGTCTTAAAACTATTTTTTGTTTTTCATGATAGTTGTAATTTCATTTGAAAATCCTCTTTTATAGACATGTATTAGATCCTTGGATAAATCATACAATGTTTTATACTCACCCATTGTGAATTTCAAGGAATGTGTAGATGATATGGGTAATCATATAAGTAAGATTAAGAAATCATTCTTCAAAAATGGTGAGTCATAGTTCCATCCCCGATTTGTGGAGGAGTATATAGTATCTTCTCACCCAACAATGTTTCACTTTACTTAAAAATGTCATTATTTGATAATTTTTTTTCTCATGAAAATTAAGGATTTATAGTTTTAGATTAGATTAAACCATTCCTCTTGTTTTTATTTTTATCCTTTATCACCTTTTAGCAACCTATAGTGATTAGGGAATGTGCTTTAGGCCATGTGTCCCCCAAGCATGGGACTCAAGATTATGAACTAGGGTTTGGGTGTTTCAAAATAGTATCAATGTATGGTTTTCAGTATTGGAAATTATGTAGTACTAGAGAATATAATGGTTGAGACGCGTAAAATACCCCTAAAATGTCATATCTAGCCTCTCTATAGTGAACTCTAATTCCCTGAGACTCTCAGGTAAGTGATAGATAATTGGTACCTCAAAATAATGTATTTGTAACATGTTAAAATTGATGGTATAGAACAAGAGAGAGTTCATGAACCATGATATGTATGATGTGAGTTGCATCTCATGAAATAGTTTCAAAATAAAAATAAGGAGTTTTATTAAATAAAAAACACATTTCCATTGATTATGGGTTTTGGTCCAAATTATTTCAAAAAAAATTAAAATAAAGAATATATAGGAACATAATTGAATTATTGGAATAAATTTTGAGGGAATAAAATATCCATATACATGATAGGAATCCATGTTAAAGTTTGGGATGTGTAATTCTATAACTTTTATTGTTAGTGAATTATGTGGTTTTTATGAATCCCTTTTTATGTTATAGAATATTCCACCAAAGGGAGATTTATTGGGTTATGAATAAAGGCTTGAGGCACTAGAGCATTCTCATATGAACCATCAATTAGTGGAAGTTCTTTCTCATGATATCCTATGAATAAATAGAGGTACTGATTAGGATATTTTAGAGGATGAAGATAGGGAATTAGAATTCATGAATAAGAGCCCACCAACATTCATAGGAGTTGCGTTAATAGAGAAATATGAGTAATGGTTACAGAAAATCAATCATATTTTCTTATTTCTAGGAAAACCAAAAACCTCAAAGATCAATTTTATATCTTCACTACTATTAAAAATTCTATGTAAGTTGGGGGAGTTAGTTGAAGAATCTATGAATGATAAGGATCCTTATTGGAAATCATTCCTTAAGATATTTAATGAAAAATACTATTCAGATGTATAGAATATTGATAAATCTTGGGTGTTTTTAGAGATTGAGTACGGAAATTTGATAATGATTAAGTATGCATAAAATTTGGTTGATATGTTAAAGTATTTCTCAGAGAATGTGGAAAATGATAATTTTAAGGTGCAGGGGTTTGGGAAAATGCTATGGATATAGATTAGATCAAGGATTTTCCTCTTCATTTAATAAACCTATGAAGAGGTGGTTAGTGTAGTGGGTTGATCATAGGTCTACGTAGCATATATATGGAAGGATATTATTTTTGTTCCATGGTAGGGTGGGGGAAATTATTAATTTAGTAGATAGAAGAGGTTGTTCCAGAAATTTTAGGGGAATCAGTTGGAATTTCTTCTCATGATTTTGAGGGGAGAGGACCCCGATAGTTATACCAATGTAGAGAAGTGCACCACTTGAAATCCAAGTGCACAAATCATATATATGTGTGTGAGAAGTATAGTTTGTTTAAAAACATAAAGGTATATTATTTTTGGTTATTGAAAACAAGTAGTACAGGTGAATCCAAAGAAGTGAATGGACTAAAAGTAAGAGGTGTGGAAATGAATCTGGTCAAGTGAGGGACTCTGGGAAAAATTATATGGCCTTTTTGGGAAGGTATTTTGGAACATTTAAAGATTCAAGTATAGGTTTATGATATAGTGTAGACTCAATAGGAGGTGTAGGTTGATGTGGGTACATCTATGGAGCATGGTAAAATCCGAATATCTTCTGCTATTATTTTTGACATGTTTGATACTAGAGAATCATATTTGTTTATATCTATAAATATAGTTGATCTCATGGATTTATATGATAATATAATAACTTATTATATAACTATTGACAAATAACATCGTGATAAATCTAAAAAAGGATTCAATTGTATATCTTGTGTGATTATGATTGGTTATATGAAAGTCGATTGGGATTATATTGTTCTATATATGAAGACATATGATTTGATCATTAGAATGTATTTTTGGAATAACATTAAGGATAAAATCCAATATTATGGTTGAAAGGTTATTTTTATAGCATTAAATGGGACGAAGCACACCTTCAGGGATGGGTGGGATGTATGAGAATGTGGGAAGGTCCCCATGGTAGGATTTTTTAGTTCTTTTTCATGTCTTGTGGATGGTTTGGTGCTTGGTTATCAAGAGTGAAAGGATTAACCTCTACTCTAAAGGGTATTGGATTAATGTGCAGATTTTTATTTTAAGTAATTCTATAAACTAAACCCTAGGTGGGATATACAATTCTATTTTGAATTGATTACAAGAACTATACCCATATCGATTCAATTATGTCATATAGAAACACTAGAGTTTCATGAGTTAAAGGTAAAGATAGAAAAACTTGTTTACATGGGGTTCATTCAACTGGGAATTTTCCCTAGGGAAACATATGCCCTTTTATAAGATTATGGTGGTATATTCAGTCTATTTATTGACTATATGAAGATAAACCAGGTGAAAGTTAAAAATAAATTATGTTTACCTTGAATTTATTATTTGACTAACTAGCTTAATGGATGTTGTTGGTTCTAAAAAATTAACCTTCACTGTGGTTGTCATTAACTTTTGTTAAATGAATAGTATTTCTCAAAAAATATCTTTTTGTTATTGATATGGCCATTATATGTTTTGTATTACTTTTTGAGTTACCAATGCACATATGTTCTTCATAGATTGATGACTAGGATATTCTAAAGTTACATAGGCTCATTAATTATATTATTTGTGGATGATATCCTCATTTATGAAAGATTTTATGAAGGTAGTGAGATAAAACCAAATACTATTCTATGGATTTTTCATTAGAATATCATTTTTGAAAAAATCAATAAATTCCATTTATGGATGTAGGAAGTAAAGTTCCTCGATCATGTTTTTATTATGAATAGATATTAATCGATCCTAATAAGATTAAATCTTTTATCTCTTGGGAATGTTTGAATAATGTGTTTGAGATTCAGAGTTTCTTTGGTATGTTGGTATGCTTCTGAAGGTTCACTTGGGATTTTAGTTATTTGGAATCTCCAATGATGTCATTAACTAAAAATGGGGAGAAAAGTTAATAGGTTAGTATATATAAAAAATTATTTAAGTAATTTGAGATGATGATGACTTCTGTACAAGTAAAGAGTCTCCCTAACTGAGGAGTTAGTTATGAGGTTTATTGTGATGCATCATGTTCTTTATTATGATGTATCCTGGAATTGGGAAAAAAATCTGGGGCTAATAAATCAAGGTATCTGTGGCCTCATGAGATAACTTTTTGATCGCATAACTTGAAGTTAGTAATTTTTATCCATTCCCCAAATAATTAGAGGCATAATCTCTTTAAATAAATATTCCAAAGGAATGAAGATCATAAAAGTGTGAAGTATATATTTTTAATAATATGACACAAATATGAGACAAAATTGGTGGGTGGAGTGTCTTTAGATATTTGATTTAGAACTCATATACCCTCTTGGGAAGTGAAATGTTGTGGAAGATATATTGGGTAGGAAAAATACAACTCAGGTCATGAAAGAAACTAGGGAGTATTGGTAGATGATGGGATTCTAAGGGATTTACAAGATAAGTTGATAGATGAGATGTGGTCATCCTGAGTCTCAATATAACATCTTCAATGGTGGAGGTGTTGAAAGACAATATTACATATGATATATATTATAAGAGCATTATATCAACCCTAAATATAGGGAGACCACTTATGGACAATCAATCTTCACTTACTCAGTTCATTATTTTAGGGTACAAATTATGGTTCTAGTTGAAATCAAAAATTATGTGTTAAGGGATTTACATTTATTGAGTTTGGTTGTGTATCATAAGTTTTCCAAGATTTACCATGACTTATAATTATATCTTTTTTTCCTATGTTGTAGAGAAATATTAATATTTTTTCTTTTTTTCATGGTATGTTAGTGGGATATGATAGATCAAGCATGACCAATTAGGTTGTTGAATCCATTTCCTATTCTAGAATGGAAATGAGAAAACACCTCATAATAATGATGATTGGGATATCTAAGACACAAAATAAGCACAATTATGTTTGGATTATGGGGGATTAACTCAAATATTTAGTGCATTTCAAGCCTATATAAGATACATTTTTAGTATATAACCATGGGAATCTCTATATGTGGGAGGTTATTAGAATTAGTGGTGTTCTAAATTCAATTATGTTATATATAGACTCATTGTTTATATCAATATTAAATGGAGGTTTTAAAAATGATTTGGGGTTGTACTTGAAGATGATCAAGGAATAACACCCATAAATAGATGGTTAGATAGAGAATGTTATCTAGATTCTGGAAGATGTACTCTATGAATGTGTGCTAAATTTCAAGATTTATTAGGATTGTAATCTTTCATTATTGGAGATTGTGTATAGAACCCATTACTAGTTAATTTTATGGATTGAACTATTTAAATACTTGTATG
This sequence comes from Viscum album, assembly GCA_963277665.1. NCBI lineage: Eukaryota > Viridiplantae > Streptophyta > Magnoliopsida > Santalales > Viscaceae > Viscum > Viscum album. Next base: position 1,794,137,557 of record OY728146.1, read on the forward strand.
ATCATCCATGTATATCATCCTTATATTGGGATAATCTAGGTGAGGAAACTCTTATGAGGCACATTTTTGTGTAAGAAATGTTATATTTTTTCAAAAGGTTCTTTAATAATATTATATCATCCTAAATATGATTGAAATATTGTGATTACCAAAAATGATGACCATTGATTTTTTTTTCTAGTAATTTAATATTCCTTAACGTGTCTTCTATATTTAGACATAGTTTACATGTAAAGTCTGTTAATATGATTCCAAGGTTTGTGGGTCCTATTAATATCATTTCATAGGTTATAAAACTGTTATATAAATTTTCATTACCATAACAGTATATAGTGGTTATTTTTGTTTTTAATGTATTTGAGTTAAAAAATATATCAACTAAATCCTTACCATATCATGACGTGGGAATCAATGGATCTGGAACCCAATGCATCTTTCATGGAGACACTATTTTGGGTTATTTATTGTGAAGATAAAGTCATTTGGGAAATATTATTCTTATAGGGTAGGTGTTATGGTATCACAAAATGATCGAATAAAAGACATGGGAGAGGTAAAAGTATTTTTTATAGTTGTGGTTGGATATGTTCATGTAAAATAGGAACAAATGGATTTTGGGGATGAAAATTACTATGGTGAGGAGGATTGTAGTTATTATTTAGGTAGGTAAATAGTTAGCTGGAGTTGTGAATGTTTTTATTTAAAAAATGATGTTTTTATGAAAATGTGTGATATGTATTGTGGGAACAATGTTAAGGAAAACTAAATAGTGAAACTATGTTTAATGAAGTGATTTTTGAAAGAATATTTTGCATGGTTATTGCAAGTTTCCAAAACCATACATCATTTTTTTCAAGCCTAGAAATCCACACATAGTTTCCACATGCTTTACTAAATTATATGGGATAAACATGAAACGATAGAAAGGTTACATTTTTTATGTTTTTAAGTACCTTTTGACTCTTTAATACCAATTTAATCATATCATTTTAATTATATAGGAATAAGGATTCCTTAGATATGATTTTTGGGATTCTACACCTTTAAACATTTACTTTTATGTGGTGATTGATCATTGTAACACTAGTTCTAAATTTAGGTCTTATTTTTCTATTTTTTATTTGTACCCCTCTCCCTATATCTCATTATCTCTTATATTTTAGGGGGTTCATGTTGAATCTATGAATCTATATAGTAAATATTTTAGGGTTTGTGTAATCATGGATAAATATTAAAGGAATAAATTCTTTTATAGTGATTCATATAGTTAAAAAGATGGGAATTATTGAAAAAATATTCTTAAATTTTGGTGGCTATGATTTATTTTATAAATTGGATAAATTATTTTATATTATTTATTAATTAATATTTATTGAGAAATATCTTATTTTATTTATATAAGTTTTTGGATTTTATGAAAATACATGTTTTTTTCATCAATTAATTTTGGTGGAAAATTAAGTATTCCTCAAACAAGAATTGTAAATATAATGAATAACGTAACAATTAAATTTTTAGTATAATTTTTTTTGGTTTTATTTTTTTGGATAAGAGAGTTTATAAGGTTAATTAATTTAATTTCATGGAATAAATTGACATTATATTTTTTTTTTAAATTTGGTTATTAATTTAATCTATATAAATTGATTTTATGTATTGAACTATGGATGTTTCTTTGAACATAGACATCACGATTTATCAAAACATGTCTGTTTGTGTTAGTTGAAAATGGATTTAGTGAGAACTTTTTTTGAAACCCTTAAGTTACAGTCATGGTTGTGATTGTCTTAGGGTGGATGCATTAAAGTGGGAAAGAGGTTTTTCTCACACTTGAGTGATCCATAAGGTGTAACAGGTGGGGAAACATATATTCCATGAAAAAATATCTAGTGATTGGTAGTGGTGAATGAGAAATTTCAACACATGTATATTTAGGGAACCTTAACACACTTTATTTTTCTTACATTCATTTGGAATTATAAGAAAAACATGAATTTTTAAACCAAGGGAAATTATACTTAGTGCAGAAATATTATTTCAAACTAAATATATTTATAGTTTTAAAATTATTAAAATATATTAAAAAGTTTTTTGGTTTTTCAAATCTGGATAAATCATTTTTTTAGTTTCAAAACTATTTTGGTGTGTTTTGCAAACAAATGGTTTCCCAATTCTTTATATTTGATTAAAAATGATTTTATATAAAAATGGGTTTTCTCTTGAACATGCATGGTTTATAGTTTTATGTGATGGTAAACTATTCAACATGGTTTTATTATCCCTCATAGGTTTTTTTATCCTTTTTTTGATCAAGGAACCCACTTGAGGTCATGGGGCACCTCATTTTAGAACTTGGGATTCAGGCCTCGAGTTGGGGTGTTACCAAGGAGGCATGATATTTTAGGAGGAAATTAATTATTCCATGACTGATATCATTGAGGCAATAGATATTTCTTTTCACCGTATTATAAAAAATCCAGAGGAAGAAATATTTTCATTGAATTGTTATTCCATAACTGATAATATTCACAACATGATTATTTTTAGAAATACATATAAGAGTTGGATACATGACCAGAGATTTCGAGGCTAGAACATGATATATGGATATATGTGTGTTATTGCATGGTAAATTCCATTATACTATGGTTAAAAGTGATGTGATGGATAAAATATAAGACATATTCCTTCATTGTATCAAGATTATTTTTCATGCATAGTGATTTTGGAAACATTAACAAATTATGATATCATTTTTTGGAAACATAAGGATATCATTTAGGGAGATACTTGGTACATCCCCATAAATTTTAACGGACTAATTTGATATGTACTGAGATAACATGATTAAGGAAATAAATATTGTGAAATGAATAGATATATGGAGGGATACCTCTATAAAAGGAGGATCTTGCTACTTAGAAAAATTATTATCAATCCAAGCTGTTGTAGTTATCATTCATTTGTTATATTACTTTATATTTTTATTTGTTTAATCATGGGACTCTTTATTTGGATATTGATTTTAAATTTGAGTAATTTTTTACATTACTATTAAATTATTTTTTAGTATTTATGGTTATATTCTCACTTTTATGATATATAGTTTATTCATTATTTATGAAAAATATATTATGAGTTGGTAAAATCATATAAGAGAGTGTTGGATGAAAAAGGGTGGGTACATCATGTTTTAATTATTCTTCTCTTTTGAGTTGATCTTAAATGATAATATTACATTGTGACAAAATTTATTAATCATATTGGTTATTAAATCATTGATCAAGATTGATTAATAATGAAGCAAACCCAACATGGTAGAGATAATTAATTCATGAAAATTGGATATGATTTTTTTCCATATTTAATTTGAAATTGATACACATTAGTTATATTGATTCTTTTAATGATTAAGAGTGGGGATATTAAATTAATATTGTAATAAATAGATAAAATGGATATGAATTACATTGATAATCATGTATATTTGAGTTTTATTGATTTTATAATTGAGTTATTGTTATTCAATTTAAGAAAATCCATCCTTATATTTTGATCCCCCAACCTTCATCCTATTAATTATGGATTAATTATTTAACTCACTAATTTATTACCAGTTGGGTTGGAACCTGAGCGGTAAACCCAGTAATCCAACATCCAAATGACCAGGTTTTTAATCCTATAATTCCCTTTGGGGGATTTAAAACGTAGTCATTGATAGAGGAATGATGTGAGCAGACAATGATGCATTCATGATTCAGGCTTGATGACACATGTAGAATGATGCAAACATGATGCTACACTTGGTATTCAGTTTATGTTCACGATATACTTGGTCTTAGTTCTATATGATATGTAATGGTTCTCCATATTCCTAGAAAGAAATACGATTTTTATTTCATAATAAAAAGAGGCTTCGACCCCAATTTTTTTAAAATTAAGTTGCTAATTTAGTTTGGATTAATTTAATTGTACTTTATAATTTTTTCACAACTGTGAATATCTATGAATTGAATTATTAAATCTTAATTGGGATTTTATATTCCTCATGAGATCAACCTCATGATTGCACAATAAAATGCCTTTACATTTAGTGTTGGTTTGATAAAAACAATAAATATAAACTTTATCTACCATGAAAATCAATGATTCTTCATTAGCGGTTGAGTTTTTGGCATTATTTTTTGGGAATAATGAAAGGTAGTGAATTATTAAAGAATAATTGATTATATTAAATACATTTCTTACCACATTTATATTTTATGATTTTAAATACTTGTTTTTTTATTTTTATGTTTTTGGGTTGTTCATGGTGATGCTTGTAAGATGGATAACATGATAGAATGATATTATGTGACATAATTGTATTACACATGAAGAAAAGAGTAGTATAATTTATAGACAATGAACAATTATGAGTAGTAGACACAAAAATATATAGATGGAAAAATTCATACCCTCATAGATAATAATAATTCCCAAATCTATAATAGATAAACACCCATATGAAGAAGATCATAATCTTGAAAATAGATAAATCCATTAATGGGATAAATAATACAATTAAGTAGAGATTGGATTTCATGATCATTGTGATTTAAATTCAATTGAAATATTAATTGAAACACTTTTTCTGTATACATCAATCATTGATGTAAAATGTAAATAATAAGGGGAAATACTAAATGAACCAGAGGATATTGATAAAAAATGCTTGGATAAGGTTAGAATTTAGATCACTTTTATAAAAAATATTTTATCATTATAATATTGGGAATGAGGGAGTAGAATAAAAAAATATGATAGAATAAGTCAGTATTGTTGAAGTGGAAAATGAGAATGAGATAAAGTTCATGAAATTTTATGAAATTTTTGATGGAGAAGATCCTCCAACACTTAAAGAAAAAGAGAAAGTGTAAGATCCTATATTTTATCACTAATACAAAATACATCATTAATGGAACTACAATAAACCTTTATCCATGATAAAAATTTCTAAAAATCCATGTGTTGTTAGAATCTTGAAACTTTAATCAGCACTAAAAAAGTGTTGTTAAACGGTTCATTTAACAGTGATTTTTTAGAACTGTTAAAGGGGCCTTACCATTTTACATTTTAGTGATGTTGAAGGGGGATTTAACAACACAGATAAAGGGGGTAAAATTATATTTTTTAGACACCTATGAGCCCTACCCCCTTTATCAACACTTCCACGACCCCTATAACATCTCTCCCCCCCTTTATCGTCACTTTTCACCCCACCACCTTTTATCATCACTTTGTGAATTTTAAGCCTTATGAGCACCCACTAGTATTCGAACCCTGCACCTATCCTTAAATAATAGAATTCCTTGAAATTTACACTATTTTCTTTTGTTGTCTGTTTAATGATATTTCTATTTATTTATATATATTATTACATATATTAAAATAAATATTTTAAAATACATATATACAATATATGTGTGTGTGTGATATATATATATACTTATATTTATTTAAAAATATTATATATTATATTCATTTATATATACTATACTATAATATAAATATATATATCTTTATTAATATAGACATATGAATATGTATTTATAATGTAAAAAATGGATATATATTTTTTTAAATAAATTTTTAGAATATGTATTTATTTACATATATAGTAATATGTGTGTTTACATAAATATGTTGATATATTTATTTATATGAGTTATTTATTATGACATAATATAATTAAACATGAATATACTTAATCATAAATAAAATTAAATTGTGAAAAATGATAAAAAATTAATTTAAACCATAATATCAATATGAATGTAATAACTATGAATAAATTTATTCTCCACCAAAAAAAGGCAATAAGACCCCCTAAATGAGGTTTAAAATCCATCGAATGATAAAACATCGAGGTTCCATAACTAAAAACTCAATTTTGGATGACTTCTAGGACATTTTTGGCCTTAAAATATATGGAAATGGAATACCTATGTCATTTAGGGTACAGATCTCATCACATGATTTGATTTGATATATAGTAGAGCTCAAATGGACACCCAAATCAAAATTTACAGTCATTTTAATTTTGAGTAGCATTTTCAACTTATTTTACGTCTTTTTGTTAATTTTTTTATTTATTCTCTTCAAATTGATATTTAATGACTACTAGTAAATAATAAAAAAAATCATTAATTAAAAATATATTTTTTTTAATTATTTTACAATCCATTTTGAAAAATATCTTATATATTAAGTGTAAATAACTATTTACCTTCTATAAAACATATTTTAAAAAATATACATTATATTTATATCAATATAAATATATAAATATATTATAATTTTTGAGATATTTATTTTTTGAAGTATACCTTTATCAGTTCTACTAAAAATGTAATCATAAATGGGGGTCATTATCAGTGATTCTAAAAAAGTGATTGTAAATACCCCCTTTACCAATGGAGGTATGTAATTTTTCTAAAATTTTGGTTTGAATCCCTTAGATTCTATTAATTAAATGTTCACTAGGTGTATAAAAAATCTTTGGGGTGTTTCAGGGGTTTGGGGCTTGAAATAAAAGGGAAAATGGACATTCTATGCATGTTCCATGATTGGTACATAGTTGGTGTAAACTATGTACCGAACCATGATAAGCAATATGATAAGGCACACTATTAGGTAAAACTCACAAGGGGGATATCCAAACTATGCAAACATGGATATTATTGTTCCACATTGTTTGTGCGCAGTTATTCAAAATGTGCGGAGATCCCTAGTTAACTATGTGACCTCACCCCTCTTTGATAGTGGCTAGTGCATGATTTTTTTAGAGTTTGGAAAACATTACAGAAAAACCATGTGAACCATTAAAAAGTGAAAATTTATGAAACCAACCCGTGGGATTTATAATTTATTACCTAATTTTTCTTACCATTCCTTTCCTATCAACCCCAGTGATGAACCTATTCTCCTAAAGCTTACTAGGAAAATTTTCCCTTGGATTATTATCCATTTGGAGCGTTTTTGGATGAAAATAAAAGATCCAGGGGATTCTAATTCTCTGAATCCTTATCTTTTCTAGATGAGGGATTTAATCATGGGTTATCTTCTTCAGAAGCACTAAAAACCCCTTTTTTAGGAGATTTTATGTTGAATCTTCAAGGTTTGTTTGAATTCTAATATAAGTCTAAAGTTAATGGTGTGTTCATCTTCGGATTCAATGTAGGTGTTATACAAGTTATATCGCATAGTTTTATTATAGATTAGTGCATGAGTGGTTGTGATATTGCTACCCTCTTGTTGTGTATTTTCCTCCTTTGTTATGATTTTATAAAATGGTTGTCTAAATATATATTGAACCCTTCACAGTTTTTGTGTGTTGTATTGAGGTTGAATAAACCAATTTAGGACCGCCCATGGGGTGTGCCAATGATTTTAGAAAAAAAAATTAGCATCTGAAGTAGAATGTTTTCCTTTATCCATAGCTGTGAAAATAAAGTCCACTTGGGTACCAAACGGAGTCTAAGCAGGGTTTCCGAAATAATCTCAGTAGGCCTGCACCCAAGGTGTGTATACCTTTCCATCTCATACAGTAAACAAATAGTAGTTTACCGAAGTATAATATTTATAAGAAGTTTAATAAAATAAAATAATTTTAACGTGGTCTGGGTTCCTGAGTAGGAACCCATCCCATACCACCTACTTTGGCCTGAGCCAGAAGTTTTAATAGGATACCTGGTAAAAAGATTATATCTAAAAATGCCTAAGTATTATAATGAATATATAAAATTTCAAAACCCAAACATGTCATTTGGATTGAGGTCTAATCTATAAGTCAAAATTAGGCACACTAAAGGAACTAGAAAACATCAAAAATCAAAAGGAAAACTATTTTTCACAATAAAATCATCTCTAGAATTTACAATAAAATTTAGAAGTATAGAGGTGGTGTCTAATCCCATCCCAAAGGTATCACTATGGTACATCTAACCAATTAACCCATGCCACCGTTCCCATCCAAGTCTATCCATTTCAAAATCCTAGGTATCGCTTGTGGTGTGGTAACCATGAGTCTGTACCAAGAATCACACTTACGGGACCAAGTCTCAACTTAGTATTTGTGTAGCCATCTTTCCAATTAGTCCATCCTCTGTTTTCCCTTAGGTATCCAATGTGACTCAATATTATATGAAAATCTTGGTGGAGCCCATGTCTGGTGAGCCTAAAACATCGCTTCTCCAGTGCATTGTATTGTAACCTATCAAGAACAGCGAGTCCAATTGTTGGTTATTAAGAGAGAACCCATGTTCTCTCACTAGCCCAATTACTTTCAAACAACCAGAGATTCACATACACATACATCCTAGATCAATCATTCATAATTTCATCCATTTAGGTAACCAATCAATTCAGACATCATAACTCAGGTTAACCAAAACATTGAATTTATCAGCGTAAGTAGATGAAATATTATTTAAATAAAAGAAAGTCATAAAAAACCATATAACTAAATTAATTAGGAAAAAAATCATCCTAAATAATTTTATTAAATTTAAATTTAAACCTAAAGTATCACAAAATATCATGTAACTGATAATTTAATGAATCACGACTATTCGTAAAATTGGCCGATTATGTCGGTGCACACAAATCTGTGTCTAATGGCATGAAGACAAACTTGGAAGGGTTAAAATTAATCAAAGGTCACAAGAATAAAGGCTAGTAAGTTTAATTAAATTAATAGGCTTTAATTTAGATTTTTCGGTAGGCACTGAAGATAGGCACAATGGTGTGATTTTGATAATGCAGAAAAATGAAGGGAAAAATTCTAAAATCCATACCTCATAATCATAGTGGATCCTACACTCCACAGAAACCTTTATTTTGACCCATAATGGAAGAAAACATATGATTCTTGAAAAACCCCAATTCGTGTAAAAACCTTCTATGGAAGATTGCTTGATAGAGAGTGGATGATATCTTATGAATGTTGGTGCATGAGGTAAGCCTTATCTAGGTCTTCACAGTGCATCAAAACAAATTTGAAATGGAAGAGAGAATGTGTCATAACAGACTTCTTAAGGTATGGTAGAGGTGGAGGAGCCCCCCCCCAAGCGGGGGGGGGGGGGGGTTCTTTAGGGGTGACACACTAAAGGAAGGGGAGAGGTAGAGAAGAAAACAATAAGTGAATAAGGAAAAAAAGAAAAAGAAAAAGAATAAAATAAGTAAAATACAAAAAGGAAATAAATAAAAATAAAATAAAATAAATGGATGAAAAAGATAATAAAAATAAAAATTATAAAAATGGGGTAATTCCCATTTTAATTATTTTAATTTTTCTCATAGTAGCATTCTTATTTTATTTTCAAATTCTTTTTTACCCCTTTTTATTTTCATTTCACTTCGTTTAAAATTCTTTTATTTCCTTTTTAGTCCCTTTTTAATTATTTTAAACCCAAAAGATTTGCTAGGTCACACTGTAAAATTTTATGTAAATCTCATGAAATTATTTAAATAATTTTAGTTGTTGCTTGAGACCCATAATAGGGTGCGCAAGAACGCGTCGTAGGTCACTTTAAGGATTTAGACTAAAAATTTAAATGGATTGTACCTTTTTTAAAGTTCAGATGTTACAAACTATACTCTTTAAGACAACTCATCCCCGAGTTTCTCTTCCGAGGGTAGTGAAACATCATCTGAGAAAATTTATGGCCACTGTGCATGAATGTTAGTATCTCGGTCCCAGGTCTCAACCAGAACACATCCATATTACAATAACACCCGGACTAGAGGAACTAAAATACCATTAAGCACATCCATGCAACAGTAAAAAATAAGGATAAGATTCTCCTCCAAGGATGAATCCACCTCAAGCTCAATTTTTTTGGATAAAATTAATGATACGACTCTGGATTATAATTTCAAAGCTGAGATACATGGAAGACATCATGCATGACATAATACCTATGCAGTAACAACAACTGATAGGATGCCAACCCAACTCTCTCTCCACTAAATCGTATGTCCTCACATACCTCAGTGATAACTTTCCCTACATCTTGATTCAATTATGACCCAACATTAGTGAAACACACATAATGAATTAATGTCCCACCCAGAACTCGAGAGGTCTGTGATGATGATCAGTATAATATTTATGTCTATACTCAGTTGTATTCGTATGATTATGAATTAGCTGTACATGCTCTAAAGTCTCTTAAATAATATTAGGACCTAGAATGGATGCCTAACCTTCTTCAAGCTAGAATATAGGCGAACAACATGGAATTCTATAGAGGGAATCATATGGGGAAATTTGAATTGTGTCCTAGAATCTGTTGTTATAGGAAAACTCAAATAGAAGAATATGTTCCTCACAAGAGACACCAAAATCAAGGATAAATGCCCGAAAAATATCATATTGCTCTCGAACGGTCCACACATACTTCCCATCATTATTGGGGTTATACGAAGTACTCAAAAGTACTTGTGAACCTAGTTCCTTATGCCACCATTTACAAAATTGTGATGTGAAATGGGCATCTTATTCTAACACGATAGAATAGAGAATTCCCTCAAACTATCTCCTCAATATAAATCCTCCCCAACTCATCAATAAGGAAGGTCTCATGGATTGGATGGAAGTTTGTGAATTTTTCAACCAATAAATGATCACACATATTGCATCATTTCGTTGAGGATATATCAACAATCTTGTAACATAATCCATGGTAACATCATTCTATTTCTACTGAGGAATGGAAAGAGGTTGTAGGAGTCCATCAGGTCATTGGGGATTTTCCTTCACCTGATGAAAGATAGATAATCGAGTAACTAATACTTTTATTTTATTTTTTATACATGGCCAACAATATTGATGATGCATATCATTGTACATCATGGTAACCCCAGGATGAACTAACCAAACATAGGCATGATATTTCATCATCAGCTCTTTCTGAATATCAGAAGGTACCCATACATGGTCGTAGTATAGAAGAGTTTCATTGGTGACAACAACCCAACTAGGAGTCAGGTTTTCTACTGTGATGTTATCCCTCAAAATGAGCCCCTCTAGATCAGATGACTTTTTCATGTATAATTGTTCTACAAGAGAGGATGTCACTACAAGAGATGATATAAATGGATGTTTGTTCTATTTATTAACCTCCACATGCATCTCAAAAAACAAATACATCATATCCCACTCACTAAGGGATGTCTGTATGGCTTGCATCTGTATATTGTGGCTCACAGCATTACCCACAATATTTACTTTACTAGGGGTAGAAGCACACTCAAATTCGAATGACTGTGGGTATTCAACCCACCTACAATACCTAAAATTCAAGTCTCATTGTGTGGAGTTATATTTCAAACATTGATGATTCATGTAAACAACAAACCTCTATCCTAACAAGTAGTGTCTCTAACAGCACTGAGTATGAACCACAGTTGCTAATTCTAGATCATGTGTTGGATAGTTCCACTCATGAGGCCTCATCTGGAGAGATCCATAATCCATGACTCGATCACCTTGCATCAATACCTCACCCAATAAAATTCATAAATCATAAAATTATATTGTATAACTTCTTCTTAGATCTAGATTAATCGGGATCATAGTTTTCGTGAGTCTTCCTTTTATCTCTTGAAAATATTTTCATAAGATTCAGACCAGAAGAACTGCACACCCTTCTTAGTCAATGCCATAAGAAGTGCTGCTAAGTATAAGAAATACTAGATGAATTTCTTGTAATATCTAGTAGTCCCCATGAAACTATGTATGTCAAAATCATTCTTAGGATGATCCTAGGAAACCATTTCACTCACTTTTTTCGATTCCACTAATACGCCTGCCTCAGATAAGATATGACCCATGAAGTGAACCATATTGATCCCAAAGTTCCATTTACTAAGCTAATAATATAGTTGATTCCCTCTCAATGTACTCAGTATGATCTCAAGAAGGGTTTCACGGTCGAGTCTAGAGTGTGAATACCCCATGATATCGTTTATTAAGACTAACACAAAGGAATCATGGTACGGGTGGAAAACACAATTCCTTAGATCCACAAAAACTGCTCGAACATTTTTCATACTGGATAGAATAACCAAAAACTCATACATTCCATACCTTCTCTGAAAAGTGGTATATAGTATATCTGATAGTATCAAATGCACCTAATGATAGTCTAATATCATATTGATCTTAGAGAAAATAGTTTCTCCTTATAGATAGTCTAAGAGGTCATCTATATAAGGAAATAGATATCGATTCTTTACCATAAGATGGTTAATTATACAATAATCCATGAAAAATATAAGGGTATCATCTGCCTTCAATGAGAAAAGGACTAGTGATCCCCATGAAGACGTACTAGGTCTAATGAAACCCTTAACCTCAAGGTATTCTAGCTACTTCTTGATATCTTGTAGCTCACTTGGTTTCATCTTATAAGTATGAATGGACATTGGGGTCACACCTGGCACTTGCTCGATAGTGAACTCAACAAACCTCATAGGGGTAATCTAGAGAAATTGTCAGGGAATAAATCCCTGAAATGATAAAAAATTGGAGGAAACTCCACTAATTATAATTCTCAATTGCTCATAAAGAGACTTGATAGCTGAGTTGTCACCCTACCTTTCCCAAAACACTTGGATCAAGCTTGCTCTGCCTAGATATCCCATTCTCAATTTTTTATAAAAGTGTTACCCATAGTTGTTGTGAAGGACACATGACAGTGATATCAATCCACTTAGGAATGATAAATAACAATCCACTTCATACTGATAATGACATCTAATCTTATCATCTCGAGGATGTAGAAATTCCAAAAGAAATGAAACCCACCTATCTTATGTTGTAACTCTTAGCATGAGAATATTCCCTCTATTCTCACCCAGAATTTTTTTTCAAGAGGCATAACATCATAAAAGTAATTAATGGAAATAACATAACTCTCAAAATTTTAAGTAGATAACAAAATGTGTGAATCACCTCTATTAAATAGGGAAGAACCTAATATAAAGGATATAAGGATAGTACCTCTAACTGTATATGTATCTAGACTCTTCTCCACTAGCACTAGATTCACTGCATACATATGGCCTGATCCTCATCCCTGAAATTCCTCCTAACTAGCATGAGTAGTTTCACTCTGTAGATACTGATATTTTGGAATGGGGTTTCCTCGGTCATGATCGCCAATACCTCGGCCTAATTGTCTAGTGGAAAATAAACTCTTAGCCTAACGTGGATCTGTAGATCCCATGCCTGATGGAGGTTCTAGCACGAATCCTCTTATACAAGATTCTAAAGGAAAATAATTGCATTAATGCTGAAAGTGACTCATCTTTCCAGAATCTCAACACTCTAATAGGTTTCGTGGGCACTGAGGCTTCTTATAGACATTATTAACACCCCAATGACATATGATAGTGCTGTCATTATGTGTCATCTGGCTTTCATTTCTCCCACATGCATCCTTGAAGTGGAACTTCTTACTGCCTGAAGAACCATTACCCAGCTTCGGATCTAAACCACCCTGGCTTACAGGATCAGATTCTTTGAGATTTCATTTCAAAATTAGGGCATGATTCACGATCAATATAATGGTTTTCAAACTAAACATGTTCACATTCAAGAAGATAGCATATCCAAGTCCATACTCAAAGCGTCTTAAAATCATTTGTGTGTCATCGGTCTGAGATGGAGAAAAATGTTAGAGATTACTAAAATTATTAGAATAATCTAGCATTATCATAGATCCCTGTTAAAGATGAAAAAACTCCCTAGAATGATCTACTTTGATATTATGTGGAAGTAGTGATCATAGAAAGTTGTCTGGAAGTCTATTCAAACCATATCTATGGGTATCTCTAACTAAGAAATGATATCCCACCATCTCTTGGAAGAGACAGGAAGCAAAAAAGGCAACAAGTTTGACCCTCCTCTCTAGGAATGTCCCTAAATGAATGAAGATGGAATTTATAGATTCAATCCATGACTCTAGATGTAGAGACCCAAAGCATGAAGTACATGTACATTACATTACTTTATCGGAATACTTAATACATAACAAAAACAGAAACACAAGGACCATAATAGTTTAGTGTCTTTGGAAACATGGAACGTAATCTTCTAATTATGGTGAAAGATCTTCAACATCTCCCATAAAGATCTTCCCATTTTTGTTTCCTTACCTAAAATATTTCTTTTAATCCTGGGGGAAAAGAAAACATAAAAAGGGTGAGCTCAAATTCTCAGTAAGGGTAAGCATGGATAAAATAAAACATACCATATACATTTGATCTTAAAAACATGAACGTAATGTTTAAACAACAAAATCTTGAGCAATGACTTAAAACATGGAAGTACATAAGGCATAGATCATAATGAAATATAAATAATGATAACATAGAATGGGAATAAAACATGTAATTGTGGTATCCATTAAGCACATGTAATGATTTCCATAGTATCCAAGGCATTGCTGCCAAGACCATCTTAGTGTACAAAGTCCCATTCTGAATCGAGTTCACTCCTCGTTTCAGTCCTGTAACACTGAATTAGATTAACTTACCATTTCAGCCATTTCTATCTCATGAGATATAAAATATTTACCCAATGCATTGGAGGGAGATATAGGTCCCACCCATCTCATAGTGAAATCATTCTTACTTGTTCCACAAAATAAACTTAAAACATTCATCATAACCCAAAGAATAAAATGGGTTTCATAAACATCATCCCATCATCACATAATCCATATAAAAAAATGGATATTTCATCATAAGAAAATTGAAACCATGTAAATCATAGAGACATTATACTTGAAACAAACACATATGAAATAATTTCATCTTATATGTAAAAAGGTTTTGATAAAACACTTGAAATGAATTCTTGAGGAAAATATCCTTTCTTCTTCAAAACAATTTATTTTCACAAAACATCATGCAATTTTAAAATAAAGAGATTTGGTTGAAAATAGTCATGAAATATTTTGGAGGAAGATTCATGAAAATAAGGCTTTATAAAACCTTAAAAATTCATTTGTGCCGTATAAGTTAAAAAAACATTCTTTTCGTACTTTTGCCGGAAAAGTCAAAAAGTACCTTATAATGTAAAAAAAAGAAAGATTCCTTTCATACCATGTAGTAAAAGTAAAAAATGGGTAAAAAGTACTTTAAACATACATGAATACACTTTTATAAAACATGGACATGGATGATAGAAATAAACCCAATAAATACTTACGAATAAGCAATCTCGGATAAAAATGAGATTTGCAAAATTATCCCTTACCTTAGGTCCGATATGCTTCGTACGTATCCGAACCTCCTGTAATATGATTTAAATAATGTCATTAACTTATTACAGAATCATATTAATTGTTATTATATCATATATGGTTCACTTATGACTTTATATTACCTATTCTTTTGTAAATTCCATGTTAAAGAGCGTTTTGGGTAAAATCGTTTCATTTGTCATCCGTGTTTTGAATTGTAATTATTCATATGATTACTTATATCATGATTACTTAATTCCAGAATATAAAACATGATTTATATATAATATATATTCATAATATAAATATATATAATATATCAATAAATGGAAAGAAATACACCATTCATGGAGACCGTAGGCCGTACGTACGCATGAACGTTGTTTTCGTTTCCTCATTGAATTGAATGGAATTAATTGGATGACATACATATATATATACATAAATCCAGTATCATTATTATGTCATATATTTCATGATTACTTATTATATATACTTTATAATCATTTATGAATGGTTAATCATTGAGAATGAATCTCATCGCGTCGTGGAGATGGTATTCCTTATGTACGCACGAGCGATGATATCGTTCCCATGATCGTGGAATTTTATTGGAGTGTATGTATACTATTACAGAATCAATATCACTTTACAATAATCATATATAGTTATTATTTACACCATTATACCCATCCATGTAAGGTGGTGGAGGAAAATAGATTACACCACGGCGTGGAGACGGTATTCCGTACGTACGCACGCACGGTGATTTCATTTTCCGTAGGATGGATAGATGGTGAAATAGGGTTTTTTCATACTTATAATAACATATCAGTATATGATTGATACTTATGTTATTACTTCATAATTAAACAACCTAAGAAGAATAAGTGGAAGAAGAAATAAAGGTGAAAGAATCGGTAACGGACATTACCTATTCTTTGAAGCGCCTCTTTGAGACCTCCTCTTAGGGCACTAAAATTGGTATTTGAAGAAGACCAGGACCTCTAGGATGTTTCTAAGGAAGTGTAAAAGATAATTGGGCAGGGTTTGGCCAATATTGAAGGCTCAAAGTGGTGTGTGGAAGAGAGAGAGGAGGTTCCCTTTTATAAGGGAGGAGAGGGGCACCTTTTGAATTCTTGAAAATATTAGTTTATAATAAATCTAACCCCACATAAAAACCCCAAAAAATGACTCATATTCGAATATTAGATTATATAGGGTTGTAATAGCACCAAACAATCAAATTTAGACATGTTTGGATCTTATTTTAAACCTTATCATTTTGATTTATCCTTATTTAATCTATTTAAGTTTATTTGTGGTAATAAAATTCTAAATTTCAAATTATCACAAATAATTACTTATTTGTTGTTAATTTTCCATAATTGGTTAATTTATAACATTATATACCATATAAATTTGAATTTATAATTTTTAAATATTTTTGTGATTTTTAAACAATTTTATAATATGTTATTCTTATAAAATAACAATAGTGTCAATTTTGACACTATTCATTTATTTGAATTTAAATAAAATATATACAGATGATATGTTTGAACTAAAAGCTTTAATAGATTTATAAAAGGTCATATTTATCTATAAAATTAGTGGATCACATTAAATAGTTCATATAATATTTATTTTATTATTTTTAAAACCATTTATTTGGTTTATCTCTTAATAAAATAATTACTACAACATTTTTGTATAATTATTTAATATACTGATTTGTTGCATAAAAATTAAAAAAAAATAATATGATGAAGATAAATCTATTAAATTTCACAATAGAACTTTTACTAGAATTTATTATCTTAAAATCACAATATTTAAATTTTTATATCTATTAAATTATGAAGGTGGAAACTTTGGCATCATTTAAAATAAAATAATATAAGTGTCATAATCACTTTTATAAGGCTCCGAATGGTTATATATTAGGTCATTTAATGCTTATGGTGTAGATATACACTAACAATAAGATTTGGTCAGGTTTTTGGGCCTTTTAATGGGTATTATTATTTCAGTAAAACTATATTACTTATTTTTCACTTAATAATTAATTTCTGTATCATTAATGTATCACCATTAATGACAATTATTTAATCCCCAAAAATTCTAAATAAATTATCATGATGTAGATAATTTTATTATCTTTCTGGATACTATTCATGTTTGAAGTTGTATGATGTTTATCACTAAATTAAAATTATTATACGTATAAGATTTAAGAGAGTGACATGTTGTCACTTTCTTTGGTTTTAATAATAATTAAATTATTTTCATGGTCAAAAGTTCATAAAATGAATCTAATCCGACCCATAGGTTATATGGGTCTACTTTTAGCCATTCAATAGATTTTTGGCATGTGTTAGTGTAATTTTATAATATTATATTTACCCTTAATTACCCGATTTACCTTTAACTATGGTAAATAAAATTTACCGTAGTTACTATTCATAATTCCCAAAAATAAAAAGTAGCTTATTAACATAATTTGGACCCACTGATTCCAAATATGGAATCCATTTTTCCAAATTCAATACACAAAAGTTTCAAAAATTAAATTAAAATTAATCCCATTGTCGAAAGAAAACAGGTTTTTCTTTAAAACATTGTAAAAGATTGAATTGATTTAACCTACGAATTTAATGTAAAATCAATGATAATGACATAAATTATATTAAATGGCAAAAATATATTTTATTTATACTTTAAAACCATTCAATATTATAATTTAACCATATAAATTATTGCGATGAAAAAAGTTGTTTTTAATTAAAATATTGCGTGTTTTTACTATTCTTCAAAATATGAAAGTTACCAGAATAATATGAAAATTTTATCCAAAGTAAATTTTTATTTCATGATTCCAAAGAAGAACTTTATTTTGTCAAATTGAACTTATAGACATGTAAAAAGTAGATTTAAAGTGGGTGTGCCATCAAAAGGCGGCAAAACTGCATTTTTTTGAAAAATACTTATTTTACCCGAAAAATTAATTTTGTTCTTATAACATATTCTAGAAAATTTGTAAGATGAATAATAATTTTATAAAATTCAAAATTTAGTTAATAATATTCTTAACGGCTAGTTCATAATAATATTATAATAATATATCGTTGTTCTGTAAAACCCGGTATTGCGTACAACACATGCTATCGAGGAAGGTCGCGATTGTGTGTAATGCAAGCCAAGTCAGGGTTGCGTGTTGTGCAAGAATACTTCATTGATTCGTATAATAGAATCCAACCATATTTCATTTATACATTTAATATATATAAATATATATACCCAATGTTGCGTAGAATAACTATTATCAAAATTGTGTGTAACACGATCCAAGAATAGTGTTGCGTATACTATAAGCTAATACGGTGGTGCGTATAGCGCAAGGTAATCTTGGTGTAGCATACAACAGAAGATATGAATGAAATTAAAAAGAATATATCTTATAAAATCTCGGGTTATTACATTCTACCCCCTTTAAAATGAATTTCGCCCTTGAAATTCGTCGGGGTTATAAATGTTTTTCTTCTTGAATGTTTATTTAATTGAAACCCACATCGTAAAAAGGAATACCAAAACTTATCCATAAAAACTAAAGTATGAAATGTAATGGTTACCCATATAAACTAATCACTGGGTTTCCACATAGGAGAACATAGGTGAAAATATGGATATGGAAGAGAAATATAACCATCATGTTCTGATAGAGAGTGGTAGAGAACATGGCTATGAAAAAGCCAAAAATCACAAATCCATAGATTTGTGATGATCTAGGGTACCATTTGATTCATAGGATATATGGGTACTAGGACAACATTTTTGGTTTTCAAGATCATTTCCCTAAAGTTGAAGAATTTGAATTTGAATAAATACTTACTTAATTTTGGTACAATCTCACTGTTGTTCATGCCTTGAACAATTTCTACTTCATCTCTTAAAGAAATGAAGTCGAATTTTTTATTCGTGAAGTGTTAGCAGATCATGTGATAGAATGACGGGTCATTCCATCTGTCTCAAAAAAAGGTTAGCAAAAGTCATTAAATATACATAAGTCGAACTATAGTGAGATTAATCATATATGGTTCCTAAAATGGACTTATACATCATATATAATACTACTTAATATAATAAAACTAGTTTCTACTAAACAGGGACTTCCTGTAGGCCAGTGGTAAGTGATAAAGGCTAGTCGCACTTCGGTTGTGGGTTCGATTCCCACAGCCTTGTCCAACGCGATGGGCTGTCGCCCGTCCTGCAGGTTTTCCTTTTTCTAAAACTATATTACTATAACATCCCTTCAATAATATCGAAAAAAATTTCTATCCTTAAACAATACTAACTTATATCCAACATAATCCATTCCAATCCTTAGGCTTATCCATAATACTGTAGTCCACTCTCATAATATAGTGAAAATTATTACCAGAGATTTAATACCGTCGTTGATCCCCATATATCATAAGATACGTCTTGTTGGTCACATTCCAAACATTCGATGGCCTTAATAATGTATTCTCTTGAAAATGAATACCCATTGAACCTTAGTGAAAACATGAATGCAGTTAAAAGTTAACACTTTCCACATACCAAAATCCTCAAAATTCTATATACTCACATCATGATATCACTTAGTCCTTATATCAATCATGAGCTCATGAATACAATCAAACATCTCATTATCTACATATTCCTTCATTATGTGCATATCATCTACTTTCCAAAAATATTGGAATAACCTTTCATGGTTAATGGTACCATTAATCATACACTTTCAGAACTTAAGGAAAGACAACAGTGTAACAATCCTTATATGTCTCTTTATTCCATAGTACCATGAGATTACTTATACAACATTACACTTGATAAACATGTAATCATTTCACTACCTTCTTAAACCATTGAACGAGGTTCAACAATTCTTTCATCTCACATATCATTTGTAGTCTCTTCATCATCATCAACATAAATACTACCCATACGACCGTACTGATTCTCTTCACGAGACTTTTCCTTATGGAATTGGTTTTCATAATGCCCGTACATTCCACATTTAAAACATTTAACCATTGTTGATGTCGTACAAATACCATTATCCTCATCAATTGTTTTAACTGAACCTTTTCCTTTGCACTTACTGGCTTTGTGTCCTTATTTTCCACACCCAAAGCATCTTCCAGTTCCCTTGAAACAATCTCCCCTAATCCTCTTCCCACATGAGTTAAATGAGGGAAATTGAACTTTCTTTCCTCTATGATCATCATGAAACTCCGTATTTCTCTTATTATCTGAGTCGGGAAACTTACCAAAGTTGAGATTATTGACCATATTATGAGATTGATGATTAGGAATAATAATGATGTTTGGACTTCCAAATACCATTTCATTTGGTTTCTCATGAAGAATATCATTCCATTGTCCATCATATCCTCCATTATCATGAATGTTCCTGTTTCCAGCCATTTTCTGAAACCCAAAAAGAATAGTGTGAGAGGCAAAAATCATGCTAGGGAAAACAACATAGTAAAGGGGGAGTATCCTCAATATCTAACATCTTAGATTAAATTTTATGATTGTTACCGTAGTTCTAGGACTATATCCAATAAGTATAATTATCCTTAGGGACATCTCTAGACATACCTTAGTAATATCTCTAGGGATCTCACTAACATTTTCGCATCCTAGTTTCCAAAGGTTGACTAAACCTTTCCTCTGATACCAACTATAGAGACCCAAAGCTTGACGTACATGGACATTACATTACTTTAGCGGAATACTTAATACATAACAAAAACAAACAAACAAGGACCGTAATAGTTTAGTGTCTTTGGAAACTTGGAATGTAATCTTCTAATCGTGGTGAAAGATCTTCAACATCTCCCATAAATATCTTCCCATTTTTGTTTCCTTAGATAAAATCATTCTTTTAATCCTGGGGGAAAAGAAAACATAAAAAGGGTGATCTCAAATGCTTAGTAAGGGTAACCATGGATAAAATAAAATGTACCATATACATTTGATCTTAAAAACATGAACGTAATGTTTAAACATCAAAATCTTGAGAAATGACTTAAAACATGGAAGTACATAATTCTTAGATCATAATGAAACATAAATCATGATAGCATATCATGGGAATAAAAATTGTAATTGTGGTATCCATTAAGCACATGTAATGATTTCCATAGTATCCAAGTCATTGCTGCCAAGACCATGTTAGTGGATGAAGTCCCATTCTGAATTGAGTTCACTCCTCATTTCAGTCCTGTAACACTGAATCGGATTAACTTACCGTTACAGCCATGACTATCTCATGAGATATAAAATCTTTACCCAATGCATTGGAGGGAGATATAGGTCCCACCCATCTCATAGTGAAATCATTCTTACTTGTGCAAAAAAATAAACTTAAAACATTCATCATAACCCAAAGAATAAAATGGGTTACATAAACATCATCCCATCATCACATAATCCATATAAAACAAATGGATATTTCATCATAAGAAAATTGAAACCATGTAAATCATAGAGACATTATACTTGAAACATACACATATGAAATAATTTCATCTTAGATGGAAAATGGTTTTGATAAAACACTTGAAATGAATTCTTGAAGAAAATATCTTTTCTTCTTCAAAATCAATTTATTTTCACAAAACGTCATGATATTTTAAAAGAAAGATATTTTGTTAAAAATATTCCTGAAATCTTTTGGAGGAAGATTCATGAAAATAAGGCTTTATAAAACCGTAAAAATTTGTTCGTGCCGTATAAGTTAAAAAACATTCTTTTCGTACTTTTGTCGGAAAAGTCAAAAAGTCCTCGTAACATATAAAAAAGAGATATTCCTTACATACCATGTAGTAAAAGTAAAAAATGGGTAAAAAGGATTTTAAACATACATTAATACACTTTTATAAAACATAGACATGGATGATAGCAATAACCCCAGTAAATACTTACGAATAAGAAATCTCAGATAAAACTGAGATTTGCAAAATTATCCCTTACCTTAGGTCCGATATGCTTCATACGTATCCGAAATTCCTGTAATATAATTTAAATAATGTAATTGACTTATTAAAGAATCATATTCATTGTTATGATATCATATATGGTTCACTTATGACTTTATATTACCCATTCTTTTGTAAATTCCATGTTAAATAGCGTTTTGGGTAAAATCGTTTCATTTGTCATCCGTGTTTTGACTTGTAATTATTCATATGATTAAATAGATCATGATTAATTAATTCCAAAATATAAAACATGATTTATATATAATATACATTCAGAATATACCTATATATAATAGATCAATAAATGGTAAGAAATACACCATTCATGGAGACGGTAGGCCGTACGTACGCATGAACGTTGTTTTCTTTTCCTCATTGAATTGAATGGAATTAATTGGATGACATACATATATATATACATAAATCCAGTATCATTATTATGTAATATATTTCATGATTACTTATTATATATACTTTATAATCATTTATGAATGGTTAATCATTGAGAATGAATCTCATCGCGTCGTGGATACGGTATTCCGTACGTACGCACGAGCGATGATATCGTTCCCATGATCGTGGAATTTTATTAGAGTGTATGTATACTATCACAGAATCAATATAAATTTTCAATAATAATATATAGTTCTTATTTACACAATTATACCCATCCATGTAAGGTGGTGGTGGAAAATAGATTACACCACGGCGTGGAGACGGTATTCCGTACGTACGCACGCGCAGTGATTTTGTTTTCCGTAGGATGGATAGATGGTGAAATAGGGTTGATTCATACTTATAATAACATATAAGTATATGAGTGATACTGATGTTATTACTTCATAATGATACAACCTAAGAAGAAGAAGTGGAAGAAGAAATAAAGGTGAAAGAATCGGTAACGAACATTACCTCTTCTTTGAAGCGCCTCTTTGAGACCTCCTTTTAGGGCACAAAAATTGGTCTTTGAAGAATACCAGGACCTCTAGGATGTTTCTATGGAAGTGGAGAAGATAATTGGGCAGGTTTTGGCCGAGCATGAAGGCTCAAAGTGGTGTTTGGAAGATAGGGAGGAGGTGCCCTTTTATAAGGGAGGAGAGGGGCACCTTTGGAATTCTTAAAAATATTAGTTTATAATAAATCTAACCCCACATAAAAACCTCCAAAAATGACTCATATTCGAATATTAGATGAGATAGGGTTTTAATCACATCAAACAATAAAATTTAGACATGTTTGGATCTTATTTTAAACCTTATCATTTTGATTTATCCTTATTTAATCTATTTAAGTATATTTGTGGTAATAAAATTCTAAATTTTAAATTATAACAAATAATTACTTATTTGTTGTGAATTTTCCATAATAGGTTAATTTATAAAATTATAGACCATATAAACTTAAATTTATAATTTTTAAATATTTTTGTGATTTCTAAACAATTTTATAATATGTTATTTTTATAAAATAACAATAGTGTCAATTTTGACACTATTCATTTATTTGAATTTAAATAAAATATATACAGAACATATGTTCAAACTAAAAGCTTTAATAGATTCATAAAAGGTCATATTTATATATAAAATTAGTGGATCACATTAAATAGTTCATATAATATTTATTTTATTATTTTTAAAACCATTTATTTGTTTTATCTCTTAATAAAATAATTACTACAACATTTTTGTATAATTATTTAATATACTGATTTGTTGCATAAAAATTAAAAATAAATTCCTATGATGAATATAAATCTATTACCTTTCACAATAATACTTTTACTCGAATTTATCATCTTAAAATCACAATATTTAAATTTTTATATTTATTAAATTATGAAGGTGACAACTTTGGCATCATTTAAAATAAAATAATATAAGTGTCATAATCACATTTATAAGGATCCAAACGGTTATATAATAGGAAATTTAATGCTTAAGGTGTTTATATACACTACCAATAAGATTTGGTCAGGTTTTTGGTCCTTTTAATGGTTATTATTATTTCAATAAATACTATATTACTTATTTTTCACTTAATAATTAATTTCAGTATCATTAATGTATCACCCTTAATGACAATTATTTAATCCCTAAAAATTTTAAATAAATTATCATGGTGTAGATAGTTTTATTATATTTTTGGAGACTATTCATGTTCGAAGTTTTATGATGTTTATCACTAAATTAAAATTATTATACTTATAAGATTTAAGAGAGTGACATGTTGTCACTTTCTTTAGTTTTAATAATAATTAAATTATTTTCATGGTCAAAAGTCCATAAAATGAATCTATTCAGACCCTTTGGTTATATGGGTCTACTCTTAGCCATCCAATAGAATTTTGGAATGTGTTAGGGTAATTATATAATATTATATTTACCCTTAATTACCCGATTTACCTTTAACTATGGTAAATAAAATTTACCGTAGTTACTATTCATAATTCCAAAAAATAAAAAGTAGCTTATTAACATAATTTGGACCCACTGATTCCAAATATGGAATCCATTTTTTCCAATTCAATACAAAAAAGTTGAAGAAATTAAATTAAAATTAATCCCGTTGTCGAAAGAAAACGGGTTTTTCTTTTAAACATTGCAAAAGATTGAATTGATTTAACCTACGAATTTAATAAAAAATCAATCCTAATTACATAAATTATATTAAATGGTAAAAATATATTATATTTATACTTTAAAACCTTTCAATATTATAATTTAACCACATAAATTATTGCGATGAAAAAAGTTGTTTTTAATTAAAATATTGCGTGTTTTTACTATTCATCAAAATATGAAAGTTACCAGAATAATATGAAAAATTTATCCAAAGGAAATTTTTATTTCTTGATTTCAAAGAAGAATTTTATTTTTTCAAATTGAACTTATAAACATGTCGAAAACTAGATTTAATGTGGGTGCGCCATCAAAAGGCGGCAAAACTGCATTTTTTGAAAAATACTTATTTTACCCAAAAAATTTATTTTGTTCTTATACCATGTTCTAGAAAATGTGTAAGATGAATAATAATGTTATAAAATTCAAAATTTAGTTAATAATATTCATAAAGTCTAGTTCATAATAATATTATAATAATATAACGTTGTTTAGTATAACCCGGTATTGCGTACAACACACGCTATCGAGGAAGGTCGCGATTGCGTGTAATGCAAGCCAAGTCAGGGTTGCATATTGTGCAAGAATCCTTCATTGTTTCGTATAACATAATCCAACCATATTTCATTTATACATTGAATATATATAAATATATGTACTCAATGTTGCGTAGAATAACTATTATCAAAATTGTTTGTAACACGATCCAAGAATAGTGTTGCGTATACTGCAAGCTAATACGGTGTTGCGTATAGCGCAAGGTAATCTTGGTTTAGCATACAACCGAAGATATGAATGAAATTAAAAATAATATATATTATAAAATCTTGGGTTATTACATTCTACCCCCCTTAAAATGAATTTCTCCCTCGAAATTTGTCGGCGTTATAAATGGTTTTCTACATGAATGTTTATTTAATTGAAAACCACATCGTAAAAAGGAATACCAAAAATTATATTTAAAAACTAATGTATGAAATGTAACAGTTACCCAGATAAACTAATCACTGGGTTTCCACATAGGAGAACATAGGTGAAAATATGGATATGGAGGAGAAATATAACCATCATGTTCTGATAGAGAGTGGTAGAGAACATGGCTATGAGAAAGCCAACAATCACAAATCCATAGATTTGTGATGATCTAGTGTACCATCTGATTCATAGGATATAAGGGTACTAGGACAAAATTTTTTGTTTTCAAGATCATTTCCCTAAAGTTGAAGAATTTGAATTAGAATAAATACTCACTTTATTTTGGTACAATCTCACTTTTGTTCGTGCCTTGAACAATTTCCACTTCATCTCTTAAAGAAATGAAGTGGAATTTTTTATTCGTGAAGTGTTAGAAGATCATGTGATATAATGACAGGTCATTCCATCTGTCTCTAACAAAAAGTTAGCAAAAGTCATTAAATATACATAAGTCGATCTATAGTGAGATTAATCATATATGGTTCCTAAAATGGACTTATACTTCATATATCATACTACTTAACAAAATAAAACTAGTTTCTATAAAACAGGGACTTCCTATAGGCCAGTGGTAGGTTATAAAGGCCAGTCGCACTTCGGTTGTGGGTTCGATTCCCACAGCCTTGTCCAACGCGATGGGCTGTCGCCCGTCCTGCAGGTTGTCCTTTTTCTAAAACTATATTACTATAACATCCCATCAATAAAATCGAAAAAAACTTCTATCCTTAAACAATACTAACTTATGTCCAACTTAATCCATTCTAATCTTTAGGCTTATCCATAATATTATAGTCCACTCTCATAATATAGTGAAAACGATTACCAGAGATTTAATACCATCGTTTATCCCCATATATCATAAGATATGTCTTGTTGGTCACATTCCAAACATTCGAAGGCCTTAATCATGTATTCTCTTGAAAAATGAATACCCATTTAACCTTAGTGAAAACATGTATGCAGTTAAAAGTTAACACTTTACACATACCAAAATCCTCAAAATTCTATATACTCAAACCATGATATCACTTCGTCCTTATATTAATCATGAGCTCATGAATACAATAACACATCTCATTATCTTCTTATTCATTCATTATGTGCATATCATCTACTTTCCAAAAATATCTGAATAACCTTTCATGGTTAATGGTACCATTAATCATACACTTTCGAAACTTAAGGAAATACAACAGTGTAACAATCCTTATATGTCTCTTTATTCCATAGTACCATGAGTTTACTTATACAACATTACACTTGATAAACATGTAATCATTCCACTACCTTCTTAAACCATTGACTGAGCTTCAACAATTCTTTTATCTCACATATCATTTGTAGTCTCTTCATCATCAACAACATAAATACTACCCATACGACCATACTGATTCTCTTCACGAGACTTTTCCTTAGGGCATTGGTTTGCATAATGCCCGTACATTCCACATTTAAAACAATTAACCATTGTTGATGTCGTAGCAATACCATTATCCTCATCCATGGTGTTAACTGAACCTTTTCCTTTGCACTTACAGGCTTTGTGTCCTTATTTTCCACACCCAAAGCATCTTCCAGTTCCCTAGAAACAATCTCCCCTATGCCTCTTCCCACAAGATTTTCATGGGGGAAATTGAACTTTCTTTCCTCTATGATCATCATGAAACTCCATCTTTCTCTTATTATCTGAGTCGGGAAACTTACAAAAGTTGAGATTGTTGATCATATTATGAGATTTCTGATTAGGATTAATAATTATGTTTGGATTTCCAAATCCTGTTTCATTTGGTTTCTTATGAAGAATATCATTCCATTGTCCATCATATCCTCCATTATCATGAATCTTCCTGTTTCCAGCCATTTTCTAAAACCCCAAAAGAATAGTGTGAGAGGTAAAAATAATGCTAGGGAAAACAACATAGTAAAGGGGGAGTATCCTCAATATATAAAATCTTAGGTTAAATTCTATGATTGTTACCGTAGTTCTAGGACTATATCCTATACGTATAATTATCCTTAGGGACATCTCTAGACATACCTTAGAAATATCTCTAGGGATCTCACTAACGTTTTCGCATCCTAGTTTCCAAAGGTTGAATAAACCTTTCCTCTGATACCAACTGTAGAGACCCAAAGCATGACGTACATGGACATTACATTACTTTAGCGGAATACTTAATACATAACAAAAACAGACACACAAGGACCATAATAGTTTAGTGTCTTTGGAAACTTGGAACGTAATCTTCTAATCGTGGTGAAAGATCTTCAACATATCCCATAAAGATCTTCCCATTTTTGTTTCCTTACATAAAATCATTCTTTTAATCCTAGGGGAAAAGAAAACATAAAAAGGGTGAGCTCAAATGCTCAGTAATGGTAAGCATGGATAAAATAAAACATACCATATACATTTGATCTTAAAAACATTAATGTAATGTTTAAACATCAAAATCTTGAGAAACGACTTAAAACATGGAAGTACATAAGGCATAGATCATAATGAAACATGAATCATGATAACATAGCATGGGAATAAAACATGTAATTGTGGAATCCATTAAGCACATGTAATGATTTCCATATTAGCCAAGGCATTGCTGCCAAGACCATCTTAGTGGACAAAGTCCCATTCTGAATCGAGTTCACTCCTCGTTTCAGTCTTGTAACACTGAACCAGATTATCTTACCATTATAGCCATGTCTATCTCATGATATATAAAATCTTTACCCAATGAATTTTAGGGAGATATAGGTCCCACCCATCTCATAGTGAAATCATTCTTACTTGTTCCACAAAATAAACTTAAAACATTCATCATAACCCAAAGAATAAAATGGGTTACATAAACATCATCCCATCATCACATAAGCCATATAAAACAAAGGGATATTTCATCATAATAAAATTGAAACCATGTAAATCATAGAGACATTATACTTGAAACATACACATATGAAATAATTTCATCTTAGATGGAAAATGGTTTTGATAAAACACTTGAAATGAATTCTTGAGAAAAATATCCTTTCTTCTTTAAAATCAATTTCTTTTCACAAAATGTCATGCAATTTTAAAAGAAAGAGATTTTGTAAAAAATAGTCATAAAATCTTTTGGAGGAAGCTTAATAAAAATATGGCTTTATAAAACCGTAAAAATTCGTTCGTGCTGTATAATATAAAAAAAACATTCTTTTCGTACTTTTGCAGGAAAAGTCAAAAAGTACCTCGTAACGTAAACAAAAGAAAGATTCCTTACATACCATTTAGTTAAAGTCAGAAATGGGTAAAAAGGACTTTAAACTTACATGAATACACTTTTATAAGACATGGACATGGATGATAGCAATAACCCCAGTAAATACTTACGAATAAGCAATCTCGGATAAAAATGAGATTTGCAAAATTATCCCTTACCTTAGGTCCGATATGCTTCGTACGTATCCGAACCTCCTGTAATATGATTTAAATAATGTCATTGACTTATTACAGAATCATATTCATTGTTATGATATCATATATGGTTCACTTATAACTTTATATTACCCGTTCTTTTGTAAATTCCATGTTAAAGAGCGTTTTTGGTAAAATCGTTTCATTTGCCGTCCGTGTTTTGACTTGTAATTATCCATATGATTATATAGATCATGATTACTTAATTCCAGAAAATAAAACATGATTTATATATAATATATATTCAGAATATACATATATATAATAGATCAATAAATGGAAAGAAATACACCGTTTATGGAGTCGGTAGACCGTACGTACGCATGAACGTTATTTTCGTTTCCTCATTGAATTGGATGGAATTAATTGGATGACATAAATATATATATATATATAAATCCAGAATCAATATTATGTCATATATTTCATGATTACTTATTATATATACTTTATAATAATTTATGAATGGTTAATCACTGAGAATGAATCTCATCGCGTCGTGGAGACGGTATTCCGTACGTACGCACGAGCGATGATATCGTTCCCATGGTCGTGGAATTTTATTAAAGTGTATGTATACTATTACAGAATCAATATAACTTTAAAATAATCATATATAGTTATTATTTACACAATTATACCCATCCATGTAAGGTGGTGGTGGAAAATAGATTACACCACGGCGTGGAGACGGTATTCCGTACGTACGCACGCGCGGTGATTTTGTTTTCCGTAGGATGGATAGATGGTGAAATAGGGTTGTTTCATACTTATAATAACATATCAGTATATGAGTGATACTGATGTTATTACTTCATAATGAAACAACCTAATAAGAAGAAGTGGAAGAAGAAATAAAGGTGAAAGAATCGGTAACGGACATTACCTCTTCTTTGAAGCGCCTCTTTGAGACCTCCTCTTAGGGCACTAAAATTGGTCTTTGAAGAAGTCCAGGACCTCTAGGATGTTTCTTGGGAAGTGTAGAAGAGAATTGGGAAGGGTTTGGCCGAGATTGAAGGCTCAAAGTGGTGTTTGGAATAGAGGGAGGAGGTGCCATTTTATAAGGTAGGAGAGGGGCACCTTTGGAATTCTTAAAAATATTAGTTTATAATAAATCTAACCCCTCATAAAAACCTCCAAAAATGACTCATATTCTAAGATTAGATGAGATAGGGTTGTAATCTAATCAAACAATAAAATTTAGACATGTTTGGATCTTATTTTAAACCTTATCATTTTGATTTATCCTTATTTAATCTATTTAAGTTTATTTGTGGTAATAAAATTCTAAATTTTAAATTATAACAGATAATTACTTATTTGTTGTGAATTTTCCATAATTAGTTAATTTATATCATTATAGAACATATAAATTTTAATTTATAAATTTTAAATATTTTTGTGATTTTTAAACAATTTTATAATATGTTATTTTTATAAAATAACAATAGTGTCAATTTTGACATTATTCATTTATTTGAATTTAAATAAAATATATACAGAAGATATGTTCAAACTAAAATCTTTAATAGATTCATAAAAGGTCTTATGTATCTATAAAATTAGTGTATCACATTAAATAGTTCATATAATATTTATTTTATTATTTTGACAACCATTTATTTGGTTTATCTCTTAATAAAATAATTACTACAACATTTTTGTATATTTATTTAATATACTGATTTGTTGCATAAAAATTAAAAATAAAATCCTATTATGAAGATAAATCTATTACCTTTCACAATAAAACTTTTACTCGAATTTATCATCTTAAAATCACAATATTTAAATATTTATATGTATTAGATTATGAAGGGGAAAACTTCGGCATCATTTAAAATAAAATAATATAAGTGTCATAATCAATTTTATAAGGCTCAAAATGGTTATATATTAGTTCATATAATGGTTAAGGTGTAGCTATACACTACCAATAAGATTTGGTCTGGTTTTTGGGCCTTTTAATGGATATTATTATTTCAATAAAAACAATATTACTTATTTTTCACTTAATAATTAATTTCTGTATCATTAATGTATCACCATTAATGACAATTATTTAATCCATAAAATTCTAAATAAATTTTCATGATGTATATAATGTTATTAGATTTCTGGAGACTATTTATTTTCGAAGTTTTTTTATGTTTATCACTAAATTAAAATTATTATACTTATAAGATTTAAGAGAGTGACATGTTGTCACTTTCTTTGGTTTTAATAATAAATAAATTATTTTCATGGTCAAAAGTCCATAAAATGAATCTAATCCGACCCTTAGGTTATATGGGTCTACATTTATCCATCCAATAGAATTTTTGAATGTGTTAGTGTAATTTTCTAATATTATATTTACCCTTAATTACCTGATTTACCTCTAACTATGGTAAATAAAATTTACCGTAGTTACTATTCATAATTCCCAAAAATAAAAAGTAGCTTATTAACAAAATTTGGACCCACTGATTTTAAATATGGAATCCATTTTTACAAATTCAATACACAAAAGTTGCATAAATTAATTTAAAATTAATCCTGTTGTCGAAAGAAAACGGGTTTTTCTTTAAAACGTTGCAAAAGATTGAATTGATTTAACCTACGCATTTAATGTAAAATCAATGCTAATGACCTAAATTATATTAAATGGTAAAAATATATTCTATTTATACTTTAAAACCATTAAATATTATAATTTAACCATATAAATTATTGCGATGAAAGAAGTGGTTTTTAATTAAAATATTGAGTGTTTTTACTATTCATCAAAATATGAAAGTTACCAGAATAATATGAACAATTTATCCAAAGTAAATTTTTATTTATTGATTCCAAAGAAGAATTATATTTTTTCAAATTGAACTTATAAACATGTCAAAAACTAGATTTAAAGTGGGTGCGCCATCAAAAGGCGGCAAAACTGCATTTTTTGAAAAATACTTATTTTACCCGAAAAATTTATTTTCTTCTTATACCATGTTATAGAAAATGTGTAAGAGGAATAATAATGTTATAAAATTTAAATTTTAGTTAATACTATTCATAACGGCTAGTTCATAATAATATTATAATAATATATCGTTGTTTAGTAAAACCCGGTATTGCGTACAACACACGCTATCGAGGAAGGTCGCGATTGTGTGTAATGCAAGCCACGTCAGGGTTGCGTGTTGTGCAAGAATCCTTCGTTGTTTCATATAACAGAATCCAACCATATTTTATTTATACATTGAATATATATAAAAATATATACTCAATGTTGCGTATATTAACTATTATCAAAATTGTGTGTAAAACGATCCAAGAATAGTTTTGCGTATACTGCAAGCTAATACGGTGTTGTGTATAGCGCATGGTAATCTTGGTGTAGAATACAACAGAAGATATGAATGAAATTAAAAATAATATATCTTACAAAATCTCAGGTTATTACACTAGAACATTGGGACTCCATCTACCAAAAAATGTGGGAGGATTCTACCTTAGAAAATACCATATAAGCTCTTTCATTGTCAAGGTAGTCCTGAGAACACTCTAAACTGATTGAATGAATCTAAAAAGACTATCCATGAACTAAGCATCTTCACTCAGTGGATGATGAGTAATAGGTTCCACAAGAGGCACTGTATGAAGCATTTCAGGAGGCACTATAGGGAGTACTGTAGGAGGCACTATGTGGGGAGGTTCCAGACCTACCAACTCCAGAATGTTCTCATCGCTACTCTTCTAGTTTACAACATGAATTCATCATGGGGTCATTGCTACAAAATTGGAAAGTGCACACCATAGTTGAGGTCTTATGGAAGATGAGGTAAACAATTCAAGGAGTAGTAAGAAAAGGGATGGTGTGAGGCCTCCCTGGTAAAGTCAAGTCAGAGTATAAAATTCCCACTTAAGGTGACCATTTCATCCTAACATATGGTTCATACTTTATATTTATAAATATCAAGTACTGGAAAATATTACAACTAAACACAAAAATAACTGACATGAAAACAGGTAGATGCACAATGAATGTAGATATGGCATGACAGTAGGCATGTCATTTAAATTACCAAGGTTCCTAATATAATGCATGTCAATTCCATTCCCTCATGTCATCAAGATATAACTATCATAATTTATTATCTCACTAATACCAATAACAGTAATATCATAAAACAAGTGGGTCACCCAATGATGAAATCGTATAAAAAATATATAGAATAATAAAAAACTGAGATACCAACCTAGGAAATTTGGGTTTCCTAGTACATGGGATAGCTATTTCCAAGAATTGGGTATGTTCCAAATACATATATCCTTGTTTTTTTCTTACCCAAACATTATGAAAAAAAGAAAAAAGACCTCATCTTATACCACTTTGTATTATCCCTCCCTAGTTTCCTCTAAAAACGGGCCGTGAGACGGTGGGCCACAAGACCCCAAGCACACATCCCCAAATTCCAAAGGATAATAACTAGTAGTTAGGGACTTGGGTAAGTCTATGGGGGAGACTATTCCCTCATAGTAAAATGTTATAACATATAAGAAAGAAATAATATAATCGAGCAAGTATTGGAAGCAATAATAAAATCAAACAGACAACAACATAATCAAATAAATGACCCAACAAATAAATAAAACATGGAAGCTAAAAAATAATAACAATACCAATAATGATGTAAATAAATGATTACAAATGTAAATAAATAAATGTTTTGGGGTACTGGGTATAACCATACACTTCATGCTAACAAATATTCCAAATACCAAATAGAAACTTCCACATGGAATCTTAAGAATGGCTCAGTCCTCTGCCCCCAAATCTCTATCCAAAACATCAAATAAACCTAGTATTGGAATAAACACACTTATCTATATCCATAACTATGAACATGAAGTCTACTTGGGTACCAAATGGTGGCTATGTTGGGTGTGAGATATAATCTCAATGGGTCGGCACCCAAGGTATCTAGACCATTCCATTTCTTGCAGTATATAAATAGAATTTTATCGAAGTATAATGATTACAAGAAGTTTTAATAAATAAAATAATTGTAATGTTGTTTGAATTACCAATTGGAAACCCATCCCCGTACCACCTGATTTTTTCTGATCCAAAAGTCTTAATAAGATACCTAGTAAATAGAATATATCTCACAAGGCCTAAGTATCATAAAAATTAAAAAAAAAATTACACCCCAAGCTTATTTGTTGGATTGAGGAATAATCTATAATTTAATAGCAGGAAAACTATAGGCATGAGAAAACATCACATAGAATAAGGAAAACTAGGTTGTACAACAAAATAATATCAAGAATTTATGATAAAATTAATAAGTATAGATATGGAGTCTTAGCCCATCCTGAAGGTATCACTATAGTACATCCAATAAATTATCTAATTCCACCAATCTCATCTAAGGATATCCATTTCTGAATCGTAGGTATCGCTTATGGGGTGACAACCATGAGTCTGTTCCAAGTATCTCACTAAAATTATTGAGTCTCAATCGAGACTTGGGTTAGATATGTTTCCAATGGTTCCATCCTAGATTTCCCTTGGAGAGCCTAAAATATCACTTCCCTAGTGAATCGTACTATAACCTATCTGGCACAATGAGTCTAATTATGGGTTCTTAATATGAAACCAACATTCTCTTTCTAGCCATATTACCTACAAACAATAAGAGAGGCACATACACATACATACCAGAGCAAGCATTCATAATTTCATCCATTTAGGTAACCAATCAATTCCAACAACATAACTCAAGTTTACCATAACATTGAATTTATCAGCGTAGGAAGAGGAAACAACATTTAAAAAATATAATTCCACAAAAAACCTTATAACTAAATTATTTAATAAAAACAATCCATCCTAAATAATTTTATTCAATTTAAACTTCAACCTAAAGTATCAAAAAGATCACATAACTGATAATTTAATGAATCACGGCTAATGGTAGAATAGGTTGATTACGTTGGCACAATAAAGGGGTGTTAAATTGCATTGAAACAACCTAGTCAGGGTTCTTATTAAGCAAATGTCAAAATAATAAAGGCTAAGCTATTTAATTAAGGTAATATTAATTGATTGAGATTCATCCGTAGGCACTAACGAGTGGTATAATGGTGTGAATTAGATAATGATATGAAATGATGGAAAAGATCATAGAATCCCTGACACATAATCATAGTGGGTTCTATGCTCGAAAGATACCTTTGATTTGACATATAATGGAAGAAAACATATGATTTTATAAAAACCTCAATTTGGGTAAAAACCTTCTACGTAGGATTGCCCGATAGAGAGTGAATGAGATCTTATGATTCATGTGGCATGAGGTTAGCCTTATAGAGAGATTCACAGCACATTAAATGACATTGGAAATAAATGAGAGATGGAATCGTAGTGATATTTTTAAGGAATAACGGAGGAGGAAGAGGTACACCAAAGGGGGGTAACAAGACAATGGAAGGGGAGATAGAGAGAAGAAAAAAAAGTTAAAAGAAAGAAAATAAAAATTAAAAAAAGAAAATAATGAAAATAGAAAAATTAAATAAATAAAAATAATTAAAATGGGTTAATGCACATTTTATTTTCATAACACCCTTTTTATTTTATTTAAAAATTTCCTTTTATCCCTTTTTATTTTCTTTTAATTTACATTAAAATTATTTTATTTTTTAATCACTTTTTAATAATTTTTAACTCACACGCTGTGGTAGGGTGTGGTGTGTAATTTTACATAAATCTTGTGTAATTATTTAAATAATTTTAATAGTTTCTCGGGACCCATAAAAGGGTGTGAAGGCATGCGCCCTAGGTCGCTTTAAGTATTTGGGATAAAAATTAAAAGGTTTGTAAGTTGGAATGTTACAAAGAATGAGGATTAAACCCCACCCCAAAATTCACATGTTATGGAAGGTGAATGCGAATCTATTACCCTAACAGAGGAATTTGATGAGACCACCTAAATTGATGCTTCAAGGTAATTGAAATTTATTTATTATAAAATATTATCCACATAGATTTAGGGAACATATCTTATTTAATTATGCATATAAATTAACCGGCTTAGGCCGTATTGTAAATGATGTAAATCCTAACCCATGTAAAACATGATTAAAATAATTTTATTAATGAAGATAGTGAATAAGATGAATTAGATTCCAGGATGAAAATGATTTAGAAATATATTTTTATCTAATAGAACACGAGATACCTTTTGTTTACCTTATCATTTATTTATTAATTTTATGCACCATCTGTTTAGACAGGATATTTTGTAGAAACCATTGGTGGTGGACTACTGAGTTGTACTCACACCATACTCTTGCCATTTTTGGGTACCCGAGCAGACTTCATTGTTTTAGGTTTGGATTAGGGGAAAAGCTCAGTGCTAAGGAGTTGAATTGATATTGGGATATGCACGGATGAGGACATGGACTTGGATTCAAGACCCATTTGGTGATTTGGTTGTTGTCTTTATGTTAGGTTTTATTCACCATGTCACTATTAACATGACATGGAAAATTTATTATTTGATTCTGGATTCTACCCTTTTTGGTAAATGGTTAGTAATTCATGTTTCTAGTTTATTGATTATTATTTCTTTTATTTCATATGTTATCTATTGTGGATTACTCTAATAAAGAGGTAACAGTATCCCCAAATGATTTACTAGACCTTCAGTGCTAGTTGGTGACATTTGGCTTATGGGGAAGTGTGTTTGTGGTCATGTGATGACTCGACTCAGGGCACTAGATAGTGGATCCTAGGTTGGGGATGTTACAATATGGTTATTTTATGTTGTATTAATATTTATGAAGGGAAAAAGGAGACTAGGATTTTCTAGGCCTTGGAAATGAGCTCATTCTTAGGACAGTTAAATGATATATCAACATTTTTTGATGCACTTGTTGTGTGATTATATTATTTTATGATATTTTAATAATTGACTAGATGGCATGTGGTTGTGCTTTAATGCATCATTATAGGAACCTAGAGAGATAGGTGGCATGCATCATGATATGTACACATGGGATGGGAGAGTGGGACATGAACGGTGGAATGCATTTTTATCTTCTCGGGAAATTTAAGGAAAATTTTGTCTAAAAATAATACTGAAAATGGGTAAAATATAAGGAATGTTAGAGAAATTTTAATGAATTCAGATTAATGAAGGGTTGTTAATGAGTTAAAATTGTTTTTTGTAGTATTTTTTGAAATTTTAAATGATCCTAAGAGAAAGGATTTACTTTTCGAGCATGGAAAAAGTTTTAAAAAAAATTCTAGTGAGGGACCATGACTATGTAAGTTAGTTTAACCAAATTTGACCATGACCTATGATATGTATGGTAGAGGGTAGTTATTTTAGTATGAAAATATCTATTGGGTTAGTATATGAGTAATGATTTGTTTTATGGATACTGTACAGACTCATTTTATATGAATTATGTGACATTTATATAATGTGTTCTAAGGATTGTGTTTCACATTATTGAGAAGTGCCACCACGACGATGTGTTCCAGTTATGAAACAAGAGGATATTGATAAGAATACTATACCAGTACCAGAGAAAGGAAATCCATTGGTTTAAGATAATTGAGGAGAAGAGAGTTTTCATTAGATCATTTCACATTTTATATAGATGATGGAATGGGACGTAGGGCGGGTTGTGTTGAGTATGTTAGATATGACCAGATAATTTCAGTTGTATCACCCTGCAATGTTTCCTATTGAGAGTGGACCAGAGGCTATAGAATTATGGATATATTCTATACAGAAAATCATGGATCACTTTGAGACACTATAAGATATAAGAGTCAATATAGAAGCCTATATGGTGTAGGGACCAGAAAAATGCTGGGGAGGATATTTTAGTTCATCCATAGCAATCAAAAGAAATGTTATGGAAATACTTCCAAGATAAGTTTCTAGAAAACTTCTATCCATTGAACTGGAGGTAGGAGCAGGCTGCATAATTTATGAATCTGGCATTGGTAATTATGTCATAGATGGATTATTAGGGTTGCTTCATAGAAATTCAATGATTTGCTCCAATGTTTTCTAGGGATGAGGTCCCTATAACAAGAAAATTTAAGGATGGACATAGGCATGAGATTAATTCCTATGTGAACATATCCTATCCGAAGAGGTATTCAGAGGCGGTGGATCAACCCATTATCTCAAAATTGAAATGGTAGGAGACTTCATGCAGTAGGTTCGTGGTTCTATTTGGACGGACCTGGGGTTCATCTTCTGATGGAAGGAAGCATTGTTTTGGGATTATTCACAAGAGTTTAAGTGTGAAGAATAGTCAAGAGAGAGGATCAACACTCAAAGTGATGACTAAGTGTTTTTATATCAGTGTGGAAGGTTGGGGAACATGCGAGGTCAGTGTCCCTGACCACAAGTGGGATACTAAGTGTTTAGAAGAATGGGGAATGTGTAGAGGTTCTATCAAAACCCTTGATATATGGTAATAGATAGATAATATAGGTAGGCATCAAGGGCATAAATTGGGTCAATAACCCCATATCTAGAAAGTAGCTAAATATCGATAGGTCGTACCAGTAAAGGTGGTGGAAGTGGGACTCCAGGGTGAGAGCATCCATATAAGTAGAGTAGTGTAGTGAAAAAAACTCGGATCTGGGACCAAGGTAGAGGGGTATGGAAAATTCATGTAGTTCAAACTATACCAGGAGGTGGTGAAGCTGGACCATTGAATGTTCGAGGTGTGTTATTTATAGATTCCATGATTTCTGGTTCTTTATTCGATATATGTGGCTCTAATTATTTTGTGTCTGATTAGTTTTTTGTTGTGTTGGTCCTAGAAATAGATCATTTATGTGGGGGTATATCGATTAGTACACAATTAGGGGTGAGAACATAGGATATCAGGCAGTGTAGGGGTTGTGCTCTCAAGGTTGGTGGGTACCATTTTTTGTGGGACTTGTTTTTCCTTGAGATGTTTGGTTTTGAACTGCTTTTGGGCATGGATTGGATGGTGTTGTACAATTACCATATCAATGGTTACCATCATCGAGTAACATTCACATCTCTTAAGGAAAGCACTTATGTCCATCATGGTGAGTGGGATGTTTGAGTAGGCTGTTCATGGAAAAATTTTCGATAGTTGGGTGAAATCACATCCAAGTGGATTGTATAACACTTCGTGATGGGGGAGTAGAGCAACCAGACTTCCCTCCCATTTTGGATCAATTTCACGATGTGTTATCTAAGGAATTCACAGGACTACCACCTGGGAGAGATATTGAGTTTATGATCAAGTTTCTTTCAGTAGAAGAACCAATTTTTATTCCACCATAGAGAATGGTTCTAGAAGAACTCCCGAACCTAAAATACTAGTTGGAGGAATTTTATAATAACATATTTATTCATCCAAATATGTCACCTTAAGGATCCCTAGTTTTGTTTTTCAAAAAGGATGATAGGTCATTGCAATTACGTTTTGATTATAGGAAAATTAATTAGATTACAGTTAAGAAATGATACCCTTTTCTTATAATCTATGAACTCTTTGACTAGGTTCTGGTACTTTAATATTTTCTAAAATTGATTTCACATCATGGCATCATCAAGAAAGGGTGAGGCCTTCTGATGTACTAAAAACTATCTTTAGAAGTAGGTATGGGTTGTATGAGTTTTTTATAATGTCATTTGGGTTGACCAATGCACCAATGGTGTTTATGGACCTAATAAATAAAATATTTCACCCTTACCTAGATAAGTTTTAATCGACCTTTTTAATGATATTTTGGTGTACTCTACAACTCATGACAAACATGAAATACATCTTGACATCATTCTAAGTACACTAATAGAGGATAAGACATACGCAAAGCTATTCAAATGTCATTTCGAGATTTATAGAGACCATTTCATGGCTCACATAAATTCTGAGGAAGGCATACCAGTGGACCTAGAGAAAGGATAGTCAGTTGTGTCTTGAGAGAATCCATAGAATGTTTCTGATGTCTAATGTTTTATGGGGCTTTCTCGTTATTACCGAAGGTTTGTCGAGGAATTTTCCCATTCGAATAAACCACTTTCTTGATTGACCAATAATTTAATTAGTTTTGAATGGTCAGTATCATGTGAGAATGCTTTCCAAGAGTTAAACAAGCGGTTCACTACCACACTGATCCTTATCCGACCTGAGCCTAGTATGAAGTATACCCTATATTGTGATTCTTTTGTTGTTGGGATTGTAGCATTATTGATTTAAGATAATCGTTGTGTTTTAAATGGTTCTTGGAATATGAGGCATCAAGAATGAAATTATCTTACTCGTGATATTGAATTTTCTATACTGGTTGATGCTCTAATGTGTAAGCGACATTACATGTTGGGATAATAGTTTCCATTGTATACTGATCATAAAATCATGAAGAATATCATTTATCTTTGTGACTTGAATATCTGGAAACGAATATGGGTTGATTACATGAATTATTTTTATTTTTAGTTGGTTTACATGTCATGAAATGGAAATAGCATTGAAAATGATTTGAGCTGGAAGACTCAAAATTAGGATGTTTAGGAATCTAGTTCTGAGGGGAGGATGATGGGGTTGTTTTATGAGATGTATATTGAGGTTCAGGATGGACAAACACAGATGGCCCTTATATCCTTAGAAGTTGAGTCCATGCATCTAAGTTAGATTAAGAAGGGGAAACATGATGTCCAATAATGGTTTACATTGAGATAAAGTATTAAAGGAGGGGAGTCACATTTTTTTTTGAATTTTGGTGATGATGGGATGATTTATGTTTAACAATGTGTTATCGTGACGATTTGTATGTGGGAAGATTTGATTTGTGAGTTTAATGAATAAAAGTGGGTATTTTATCCTTATTTTAAAAATATATATCTTGATCTCTGTAGGTAGTATTGGTGGCTAGGTATGAAGAAGGAGGTTACATGTTTCATGGTGTGATTCCTTACATGTCAGCAGGTAATGGTTGAAAATCAGTGACTATGTGGTTTTTTCATCCATTTCCTATTCTTGAATGGAAATGGGATAACATGATGATGGATTTAATGCTAGGTATTTTGAGGATTCCTTGGAAGAATTATGTGATTTGGGTAGCTATGGATTAGTTCACTAACATTGTTCACTTATTACAAATTCAAGAAACTTTCACTATGGATCAGTTAGGTGATTTGTATGTCTAGGAGATAGTAACATTTAATGGAGTTCCATGAACTATAGTTTTAGATCATGATCTACATTTAACATCACACTTTTGTTAGGGAATACATAAGGATCTTGGTGATGAGGTGTTTTTGAGTACATTTGTTCACTCACATACATATGAACAGCTAGAACGTACCATTTTGGTACTAGAGGACATGTTGAGAACTCGTGTCATAGTTTTTTGTGGATCCTGAGAAAATAATTTGGAACCTATTGAGTTTTATTAAATTATATTTATCAGGATACGCTTAAAATGGAGTATTTTGAGGAACTCTCTAGTAGATCATGTAAATCCACATTGTGTTGGTTGGAGGATGGGGAATCAGAATTTTGAAGAATGAGTCCCATGCAGGAGTTGTTGAAAAAGCATTAGTTGATTTGGAAGTGAATTGAAATGTATCATAGTATTAATAATTAATATATGGATATGAATCCTTATCATTTTGAGTTTATGGTGGGTGATCATGTGTTACTTAAGGTGTTTCCAAGGTTGGGCCACTGACGGGTTTATAAACAGGGAAAGTTGGCACCCATGTATGTGGGGAAGTTTGAGATTGTGGAGAGGATCAGACCAGTGGCATGTTGATTGGATCTTCCATAGTGGTATAGTGGGATGCATGATGTTTTTCATGTGTCACAGCTTCAAAAGTGTAACCCTGAACCCATGTAATGTGGTTGATGTTGAGGATGTTGAGATTTAGGCAGATGCATCATTTGAAGTGTATCCAGTTCAGATTGTGGATCATAGTGAGACATTCATGTAGGGAAGGATTGTGCCTTTGGTTCGGGTTTTATGGAAACATGGAAATTTTTAGGAAAAAACATGGGAAAGTTAGTCACATGGGAAAGCCTAGTGGCTCAATCTCTTTTCTTTGGAAGCTTAGTGATTCTTGGAAGCATAGATTGGGGCTGATATGTTATAATTTGGGGAGGTTTTAAGATATTAGATTCCACAGAGGTTTGTCATTGTTTAAAACTTTGTTTTGAATCCTTTAGATTTGGTTAATTTAATGTCAACTGGGTGTATGAGGATGCTCAGGGGTGTTCTGGGTGTTCAAGAAATGAAATAAAAAGTAAAATGGAATTTCTGTGCATGTTTAATGGTTGGAACATGATTGGTATAAACTGGGCGCCCAAATAATTATAACTAGGAGGACGAGGTGAATTATTAGGTAAATCATGCAAGGGGGATATCAAAACCATGCAACCTTGAATAGTTGTATTCTACACAGTTGGTGCATAGTTTTTCAAACAATAAAGAGCACCCCAAGTAACCATGGGACGTCACCACTCTTGGATAGTGGTTGGAGGAGGGGTTTCACATGTTTTGGAAAACCGTAAGAGTGAATCGTGTTCCCCATTAAAAAGTGGATATTTATGATACTCCCCCCCATTATTTTTAAGTTCTCAACTGGTTTCTCCCCATTCTTCTCCTCTCAACCCTAGGGAATAACCAAGGCTCCCAAATCATCCAAGGTATATTTATTATTCGATTCATGGGTATTTGGAGCACTGTTGGCTGTGAATAAATGATCCAGGTGAGTCTAATCCTACTCTTGATTATCATATATAGATTAATGCTTATATCTTGGGTTATCTTCTTCTGAATCCCTAAAACCCTCTTTTTCCAATGGATTTTAGGCTACATGTTCAAGGGTTTTTTGAATCCAGATCTAAGGCTAAGGTTAATGTGGAATTTATATCCAAATTCAAGGTAGGTGGTCTAGAAGTTATATCATATATTTTTAATATAGTTTTGTTCACGAGTGGTAGTGATATTGCTTCTCTATTGTTGTGAATTTGTTACCTTTAGCACGATTTGATAAAATGGTTTTCTAAATAGATATTTGAACCCCTCATGATTCTCATGGGATGAGATTATGTTGACTATACCAATTTAGGGCCACCCATGTTGTGCGCCAATGATTCTGGACATAGGAAATGGAAATGATATTCCCAAAATTGATTTGTGATATAGTAGAGCATATGATAAACATGTTGGTGTGTTAAATTTAATTATAAAGGTATTATAGATAAAAGTTTCTAGACATTGATAATGACCTAAGGGATTGTTGGATAATATGAAATGGGTTAAAGAAAATAATGTAATCATGCTAAGTGACTTATGAATTGTACTTGAAATTCTTAAGTTAACTAAAGTATGTGAAATAGAAAATATGTTTAATGGGTTAATTACCATAAGTTGATATATGTGTTAAATGGGAAAACATATTGTAATCGATAATTATGTAAAATAATGAAAAAATATAGGATTTATGGAATATTCTTAAATTGGTAAGTTATAAGAGAAATGGAAAGGGTTAAATGGGAAATAAAATGAAAAGGGAAATTTACTAATGGGTTAAGGAATTATGTTAATCCTAAACATAGAATTATTATCAAATGATAATGATATGTTATTTATTTTGTATGGTTTATGATATAGTATCTTTGGTAATGGATAAATAAGCATGTGCATATGTCTTTGTTGTTTTGGGGTATTGGACTTGAGGATATATCCCCCCGGTTCAGGTAAAGATAGTGGATCTAACCCCACCCGACAATGCATGAGTTAGGGAAGGGGATTGAGGATCTATTCCACTAAAAGATGTATTTGATGAGACCACATGGACAATGGTTCCTAGGTATGTGAATTGTATTTATTGAGAAATTTTATCCCTAGAGAGTTATAGAACTTGGATTATTTTTTTATTCATATAAATTGGTCGGGTTTAGATGTTATGTACATGATGTAATTCTTAAACCATGGAACACATGATGAAAATGAACCTAGTAATGAAGTTAATATATTTTATGAAATGGATTCTTGATGAAATTGGTTTAGGAGTATATTTTTAGGAAATGGAACTCAATTTAAATTTTTTTTACATTATCATTTATTTATTACTTTTATGATCTATCTATTTAGACTAGATATTTTCTAAACACCATTAGTGGTGGCCTACTAGGTTGTACCCAAAACCTTATTGGGCCACTGATGGGTACCAAAGAAGACTTTATTGCTTCTAGTTTGGATAAGGGAAAATTCATGTTGCTAGGGTGATGATTTTGTCTTTGGATGTGCATAGATGAGAATCTAGACTTTGAGTCAGGACCCTTTTGGGAATTCAGTTGTTGACTATCTTTTGGTTTTTATTCACCTTTGAATTTATAGAATGACATGACATATTTATTTTTTGATTTTGGGTCGTACCCTATTTGAAAAATTGTAAGAAATGCATGTTTCTGGGGAGGATTTCTTGAGATCATGTGGAGACATGGATCTAGGCACTATTTAGTGGATCGTGGGTTGGGAAAATTACAAAAA
Source organism: Viscum album (assembly GCA_963277665.1). Lineage (NCBI taxonomy): Eukaryota > Viridiplantae > Streptophyta > Magnoliopsida > Santalales > Viscaceae > Viscum > Viscum album. The sequence continues at coordinate 1,794,182,484 of OY728146.1, forward strand.
TTTACTATAATCAAAAGGAACTTTATTGAATTTAAAGAGGTGAAACAAGATAAATTAGTGGTGGATGAGTACAATAAATTTAGTTTATCTTTTAAAATGATTTTTTTTCTTTAAAAAATTCTAAAAGCTAGATTTTACAATAATTAATTATCTTAATAATACCATGGAAAATGAGTTCAATAACAATAGATAAGAATAATTTAAAATCATTATTAAATCAAGACTATGTAAATTATTTCCATTATACTATTTTATAATTCAGAACAAGATAATGACTAGATACAGGTATTTCATCAAATATCTTTTTGAAAGAAAACTAATTTTTTAATTTCATTAATAAGAAGTAATTTTAATAATTTGTTTTGTAATTATCTTTGAGTTTATTGTCAAATCAAATGTTATTTTTTGAATTTAAATGAAATTTAAATTTAACATTACTTGTTACATTTTTTTCTGGGTTTTAATGAAAAATAATCCTTAATAAAAGAATGAAATAATGGTGAGGTAATTCCATGAAAAAGTTATTATTATTTTAACTTTCTCTTATAAATTTCTTCACAAAAAGGAATGATTTTAATGCATAGAATAAGTAAATATAATTCAACAATGGAATACTTGAAATTTTTTCATTAATTTATTAATATAAGATAATCATCACTTAAAAAATATATTTCTATTTGTTAGAACAAATTGATTAACCATACTCATAAATAATACAAATATAGGCTAAAATTGTATGAAATGACATTATTATTCTAATTTTGAGTTGTTTAATGTAATTATTTATATGATATATATTCAATATTTTAATTAATGGAAAATTTAAATAACTGGATGGAATATTATTATACATTCCATGATTTTATTGACCAATATTAAGTTTCCTATTCTCGAGAATCATTCTAATCCATTTTTTTATATTCTTTCATATACCCTTTTTAGTTAAGAGATTATCATGATTTGAATCACTAATAAAAATTGTTTGTGTATCCCTATCAAAGAATGAATATTTTAAACCACATTAATATGAAAAATTCCACCAATTGATATTTATTTTAGACCCTTTTACCGTTAATACATATCATATGTTTTATCTCATGTCCAAGTTAGAAACTAAAAATTTACATGATAGGAAGCTAAAACACTATCATATTTATCATCACTACCACATTAATTGTATGTTTTTATGATTTAAAATGAAGTAACTTTAGGGAAAGTGAGAGTTTATATTTTTTTTATTGAGATATAAGGTTAATATAAATGTGATAATGTGAGGTGTAATCATTGGTCAAAGGGGGGAAAGGTTCATAAATTACCTTCCATTGTGATTTATCAATTACAATATAAAAATGAGAAAAGGAGAGTAAAATAAGTGAAATATATTAAAAATAGGGTATATATTTCATTGCAATTATTCTAAATATTTTTATTCATTTAAGTTGAGGAAACTTATTTGGAAGGTGTCACATTTTTAATGTTATGTTTTGAATGAGTTTTTATTGAGTTTTTTATTTTTTATCATGAATTCCATTTAAGAATTAATCCTCCATTTGGAGTCTTGAATTTTATGTTTACATTAATTACCTTCAAAAAAATATCTTCAGAAACATAGAAATATTAACTAAATTTATCATGATTTTTTTTATTAAATTTCTATATAGAGAATTAGATAACTTTTGATCCTGTGGATAAAGTTCATACACTTGAGATTGATAATAAGATTAATTAAATGACATTGAGTTATTAATGATATTAATTTTTAATAAGGTATATCATAACTATATTGGATATTAATGAAAGGTTGAAAATGTGAGTAGAAAAGGAAATAAGTCTTGAATAGGAATTATACATAAGGCATGATTTGGACCTCCTTATTATGTAAGCTTTGTGATTTGGAAATATTCCTTTATAAAATTATATTTATGAGATTTATGGATTTAATGTTTTCCATCTTAAATTGCGTTTTCTTTTTTATTAGAATGTTGAGATTTTTATGGATTACAATAAATAAATAAGAATATGGGTGTTTGATACCTTAGTAATATATATAAATTCATTGAATTTTGGTTAGAAAATGATTAATTATTTCATAGTTTATGGATTTATTATTAATTTATGGAAGTATTTTACATGATGATTAATTTAGAGGATCCTGTATGTTTTTTTAACTATGAATAATATCACAATTAAAAATGAGGATTTTTAGCATGACCGGTTGACGAGAATATATTTAAGAGACATGACTTTACCTAGGGAAATGTGTTACACTATGACTAAGAGCATTAAATTATGGTAAATTATGTTGGAATTAGACAGATAATAGTTAATGGAATATGGATTTACACTGAATTATTGTTTCATAATGGATAAATATTTTTAATAGTTTTTTTGAAAAAAAAAAGTTGGATACAATTATGAAGATTTTAGGGTTTTAACATCATCTAGGGAGATACATGAATATGTCATGACAAAATCTATTATGTAGGAGTGAAATGGGATCCATTAAATGAAATATAATATATATATATTCATTGATTCATGAATAAGTTCCTCATTTCTTGTCCTTGAATCATGATTTTGGAAACTATAGTAAATTTAGAAAGTTTTTATCTTTATTATTTCTGTAAACATGACCATATATTTTAGGGTGATACTTAAAACATCTCAATTATTTTTAAATGAATAATTTGATATAGAATATGATACAAAAATTAAAGAAATTGATATAGAAATATGAAGAGATACATTGAATTATTTCCTATATTAAAGTCTGAGAATTCAACTTGTAACAATCATCATCCTCCTGAGCTATGATATTTAAGAGTTATTTATATCCACTCTTTAGGTTTTTAATTGGGTAATTGTGGGACCTGTTATTTGAATGTTTTTTTGAAATTTGAATAAGATTTACACTATTATTGAATCATTATTTGTTTAAGTTATATTACCTTCAAAATGACATATAGTTTATTCACTTTTGATGAACAAACAACTATGAGTGGATAAACTCATATATGGGAGTGAGATAAAAGGAAATAGGGGTATATGTCATGTTTTAATTCTTCTTCACTTTTGATTCATTCATATATAATATTATTATATTGAAACCAAATTCAATATTCATGTTCATTATGAAATCATTGATCAAGAATGTTTAATAATGAATGAAACCCAATATAGCAGAGATAATTAATAAATGAAAATTGGAAGGGATTATTCATTTGAAAATTTTATTTGAACATAATATGTTTTAATAATTTTCATTCTTATAATGATTAAGTTTTAATATGATAAACTAGTTTTTATGGAAATAAATCAAATGGATGTTAATTATATTAATAATCATGAAACTATGGGTTTAACTGATTTTTTGAGAAATTTGAGTGGTTCCCATTTAATAAAAAATAAGTCATGTATAGTTACTTCCCTATATTAATTTTATTAATTCATATTTTCTTTTTTATGTTAGTTATATATTTAAATAATTCTTGACATAGTTGTGAAAATATAACAATTGGTATATTAATTCATTAATACACTTACATTTTTCTCATGGGATCGACTTCATCGCTTCACTATATTATTCCATTATATTTTTTTTGGATTTTAAAAATATAAATTTATATTCCTTTCCCATCATGATAATTAATGATTACTTTTGGTTATATTGTCCCAAAAATGTAGTACAAGGTACACTATTAAAGGGGGATAATTTTAGTATAAAAATTAACTTTTCATTTTCAACCACATAAAAGTGTAAGAATATCAAAAATAATAATAATTTGATCAAACCATAACTAATACAAGTAAAAATAGTGTAAACATGGTTATCAAAATAATCAATATAAACACAGAAGAAAATTATTTTTTTTTGATGTTTAAAAAATTACAATAAATGAAAGACTACAAAATGTATGCATAGTGGAAAACAAAAAAATGTAGAGTATTATATGATAATAAAAATACCCTATAAATGATATTATGAAACACATTTTTATTCAATGTTAATCATAGTTATTTAAACCTTAAGTAAGGTATCATTGGTTTTAAACTTATTGGATGGCATATCTTCCTATCCCTGAAAGCACTTAACTTAAACACATCAATAGGTGATCTATATCCCTATAACTGAAATCCCTTAATAACATAAGATTGGAACAATATTAGTATTCATATCCTTGGATTCCCTCAATCACACAAAATCCATAATGCTGCCTTTATATTCCTATCCTAAGAATCCAGTAATCATGAAAGATCATAAATTAAACAAATATAATAAAATATAATAAATAGATTTGTAATACAAACCCTAATCATGATAGCTCATAAAAAAATACACATAAGGAAAATAATTACACAAATTTGAAGCACACTTAGTATAAATAATTTTCAGAAAATCCAGATGATTTAAAACTCATAGAATTCTTGATAACTATTTTAAATTTTTTTTATAATCCTCAAAGCGGTTGATTTTATAAAATAATATTTTCAACTGTCGGATCCAATTTTATTTTGGGTCAGAGGTAACTATATTATAATTCTCATTTTCATATTTTTAGGAGCTCAGTAGTTGTTTTCATCTTCATATAATGTTATTATTGTATCACTTTTGTTCATGAAGATGTGGAGAAATAAAATCAAGATGTGATTTATGTTTTTATAGATTTTCAACTTTTCGACTCAAACCCCCAGAATTTAATTTACTGAATTTGAATTATAGAATACAAGAGAACTAAAAAAATATCAAATCCAAAAAATTCTTACTAAGTGATTTTTTATTTTTAGAAAAAAAAAATAAAAAGGAATCAATTTATCAAAAATATCCCAATTTTTGGAAATTAAAATACGTATAATGAAAATTGATATGTTCAAATAAATGTTAAGGAGATAGTCCTTATAAAATTTCATGAATTTAACTTCCTATCCTTTCATAAAATCATTAAAAATAAACTCATTGGTCACAAGAAAGATAAGAGACTAGATGTTCCTTTTTAAAATAAATATTATCATTTCTAAATGTTTCTCTACCTTCATAAAAAAAGTTTTCTTCTTTTTTATGTATTACAATAATTTTTAAAAAAAATCTACTTCTATTTAAATACTAAAACTTTTTCTTATCGATATCCCCCTTTTTTAATTAAAAAAATGGCATATCCCCTTTTAAAAATAAATAAAAATAATAATATTAAATATAATGTTTTAATTTTTAAAATCATCTCCACATTTGGGAAAGGAAAAAAATATTTACCTTTAGTAAAATACTTGATGTATTTTAGTAAGTGAATAAACGATGTAAATTATAAGAGATAATAAAGAAATAATCTCTTAATTTCAAGTCTCTATAAGTCTAAATTTTTAATATTCTATAATTTACATATTATTAAGGAAATTGACTCTCCATATTTTTTAATTTATTATTTAAACATTGATAAACATATAATTCTATTGAATTCACCCTATGAGTTTTCTCTAAAAGCTACTCGTCCTACATTTCAATTTTTAATGTTTTGGAAGTTAGACTTGTCTTTTGTCATGTGTCAAGATCAACCATTATCCATGTACCACTTGGTTTGGTTATTATTACTCAACCTATTTTATTGAAAATATAAAAAAACATTGTATGGAAACTTCCTTGGGTATGGTAATGTTTATAAAAGAAATCAAGAACCCACATCTATACAATTGTCTTATGTTAAATATCTTCTAGTTTATTATAAATAAAAATTTTTTGAACAAAAAATGATTAAAAAATATATATGGAGAAAAAATTTCTACAGTTACCTCAATTTTGGAATTTTATTTAAAATGGGTTATTTTATTAGCAAAGTAATTTTAATAAAAATAGAATCTATCTGAATTTAAAAAAAAATCCATTAGAAGTTATATATGATTTAAATTGTTTATAAATTTTGTTGAAATTTTCTCTTAAAATATTAATTTTAGATAAAAGAATATTCACACCAGTAATTTTTAATTGGAGCTTTCGAGATAATTTATAATCATAAGAGGATGAATATGAACTATTTTTTTCTTCAAATTTTTATTAATACTCTAAAATTTTAGTATTAAGTATTTAAATTCTATCATTATATTTATAAATATCTTTATTAGAGTTATCGTGGTTATTATTAACATTTTTATTATCTTTTTCTATAAGATTTACATATCTTTCCATTTATTCATATATATGAAAATAATTAACATTATCTGAAGAATTTACCTTTTTATCATCCAATGAAGTTCCTTTTTCACCATCATATAAATTTTAATAATTATCTTCATGGGTAAAAGAATTTATCATTTAAAGAAATTTTTTAATAAATTTTAAAGTTACCATTAATATCATAAATTTCTCATCAATAGAAATATTATCATAGACAAAAATATTCATTAGACTACACTATCAATTTATTTCGACAAACTATTAGAAGTTATGTCACCTTTATTTTCACTCTAATTTTATAAGGCTTTTCGACTTTTATTTCCTCTAATTTTGTATCTTTTTATACACTATTTATCTTTCCTCTTTGGTATCAGTAAATCTGGTCTAATATAACATGTCTTCTTACATTCAGAACGAACATCATAAAATTATTCTTTCTTCTCATGATTATATCTCATGTATTATCTATAATGATATAAGAATTTCCTATTTTTGAGTATCTTATTCATTCTACTCACTAACTGAGTAACATAAACTTTAGTAGGTTTATCATTTCTAGCATCTTAAGAATATTTCTACTTCTTATTTTTAATATTAACTCTATGATTCAAAAAAACATAAGTAACACTACTTGATATAGACACAAACACCACCCCATTATTCCACATCTACTTCTCCACATCTCTTTTAAATATACTCTCACATTTCTTGAAATTCTAAATTTTATCATTAGGAAATAACTTCATTAATTATTTTATATCGCCAATAACACTATGTTTTGTCTCCCACTCCTTCGGAAGTATATCAAAAACTTTTTCAACAAGATGATAATACACTAGCTACTTTCCAACAAGAAACTAAAAACTATTTTAGATCATCATGAAATGATGATACATTTCAGAAACAAAATATCTATTTAGAAAATCAAATTCCTGATATTTTTGACAAAAAAATTATCTTTTAGTTCTAAAAAATGGAAGTTATTAAATAAGTAACCTAAATCTTATTAAAATTATGTTAGCTTTTTCAAAAAAAAATATTTGAATGTATATATTTTTAATTATTGAATATATAAATGTATTATAAAGATTATATTTTTCCTAAAATCTAATCTACCTATCTTTATAAAACATAGATTTTTCTTCTTTAGAATATTATAATTTCTATTCATCATAAGATAGTTCTCCACTCCTGTTTTAATCACAAATTTATTTATAAGATCATTCCAAGACTCATAATCATTCCTATCAAATATTTGGATGATTCAGATTAAGATTTTAAATTAAACCAACATATATTTATTCCATAAAAAAATATTCTCTCCACCACACTATTTGATATAATGAAATTGAGATCTGATGTTGCAAGAAAAAATAGAAATTCTAAAACAATATTAGGCTTAATATTGAATATATAGATATTCTATAATTCCAAATCAATTTAGAGAAATGTTACAACATTTACACTATAATAGGAGTGAATTGTGGTATAAAAAGGACTTTCAATTTTCAACCACATTAAATAGTAACTCTATTGGATGTAATGATCTTATGACCAACCCATAATTAGTCAGAGTAAAAATAGTCAAAATTAATTTATGAAAATATCAATATAAAAATGGTAGATATTGAGTATGTTATAATTTCAAAAAAATGTAAAAAAAATATATGAATATAAAATCTATACATAGTAGAAAATAAAAAAATTGTTTACTAATAATCTAAATAATCCAATAAAAAATATTAAAAAACACACTTTTATCCAAAGTGTAAGATACTTCTTTAAACATGGACCAAGGAATATCCAACTTTAAACATTTTGGAATGTCTGTCTTTCTATCCTTAGAATCCCTCAACATAAAACTATGAGATGGCTCTTTGTTTCCCTACCCCTAAAATCCCTCTATCATATAAAATTATACTATGTTCTATCTTTTTATACCCAAAAACACTCAGTCACACAAGATTGAGAATTGAACAAATAAAATAGAAAATTATAAAGATATTTATAATGGAAAACCTCATAGTGGAAACTCATATAAAAACTCATATTGAAAGAAATGTATATATATAATATATTTTATTGAAAAAATGAATTGTGAAACTATAATATGGTTATAAACATTTATAATGCTCAATCACTATTGTAACAGTTGTTCTTTTGATCCTTAAATCAATTTTTATTTTTATAAGTTATATTTTCAACAATTGGATCCTATGTAATATGAGGTCAGTTATAACTACATGGGAAGTTACATAATCCTCCCTTAATGAATATAACATTCATTTTCATCTTCTATTGAATTTATTTATACACTACTACAATTTTAGAACATATCATGAAATGAAATCTAAAAGTGAAATTGGTTTTTTGGATTCTTTTCCTTTTAGAATAAAACCTATGGAATTAAATTTATTAGAATTTTAGTCTCTAATAAAAAATAAACTAAAAAACATAAAATTAGAAAAGTATATTATTGAATTAATTTTGATTTAAAATAAAATTAAATTAAAGGAGTCTTTGACTTAATATTGTAGTCATGATTTTGTAACATTATAATTAAATAATATAAACTAGTGAATGATCAAGGACAACTTCATTAGATCAAATAAATTTCATACCCAATTTCTATTTTCCAATTATATTTTATGGCTTGTTTTTTCCATTTTTATGCGTGAATTAATGGTGTTGGTGAGTGTAGGATGGATTATATTTTAAATGGATATTATGTGACGCCATTTGATTAAACATGCTATCAAGAGTAATCTAATTCATTTCTAATGAAAAATTCCAAATAGTGTACATAATAATAATATGTATTGAATGATTCTTACTCTCACTAATATGAAAATTTTCCAATTAAAAAATTAATGACACCATCTATCAATAATAAAAAATAAATCAAATATTTTATATCTTCTAAATACAATAATTGGATGTTCAGTACTATCAATAGGATCCAACATTTAAGGATTACAATGAGACTAATTAAAACCCATGATTTATGGGAACAATTTATATGTATACTATAATCAATTAAGTATAGACTAAATAATGATATTCAATACTCAATGAAAATGTAGAGAAGCTCAAAACATCATTAAATTGGGAATGAATTTAGAATCCCTTTTGAAAAAATTATTTTCACATCATGATTTAGTGAATGAGGTAGTAAACTAAAAATATAAGATAGATGATGTTAATGTTGTCATAATGAAAATGGGGAAGGATACAAATTTAATAAAAAAATTGGAAGAAGATCCCATAACCCATAAGGAGAAGAAACTTTTTCTAAAATCCAATGGCAAATCAATGAATTTAAATAGTTATTAAAAGATAAATATTTTGATGAGTACTTGTATAACTTTTGTTATGTTTTTGAATTAATTTTTCATTATTGAAAACTTTCTTAAACATATAATTCTCTATAATAATGTTTCAAGTTACTACTATGGAAAATAAGTGGAGAAATCACTCATGATGAGAAGAATTTAAAATCATGGTAAAATCCAGAATGAGTGACTTATTTCCATTATCTTAATATGTGATTCACAAAAAGGTAACATCCAACTAAATGATATTAGATATTGAACTTATGAGAGTTAAATTTCATTTTTTATATTGTTTTATTTATAAGTAGTTTTTTTAATTATTTTGAGAATTATCATGGAGGTCAATGTTAGAACCATTAACTTTTTTAAAATTTCAATTAAATATACCTTTATATTATAATTGATTAATTTTATTTTCTAGCATCAAACTATGAATTGGCCTTGAAGAAATAAAAAAAATAAAGACGTCATTTCATGAAAAATGGGTGTTATTTTAAAAATCCCATCACATTTATTTTCAAAATAGTAATAATTATTTTGTACATAGATTAAATGAATCCAATTTAACCATGTAACACTTAAATTTTTTTCATCAAATATTTTCTCTATGAGACATAATCGCTTAGGAAATATATTTTTACATTTTATAATTCGTTTATTAATCATTCTTATAAATAATAAAAATATAGGTGGAAATTTTTGGAAGTTACATTATTATTTTAATCTAGAGTATTTTTAAAATGATTATTTATATGATATGAATGTGAATTTAGATTCATTGAAAATTTAATTAATGAGATGAATTTTCATTATATATACAAGGATTTGATTATATAACATTATGTTTCCCATTAGTAAGAGTTATTATAATATATTTTATCATATTATTTCTTATGCCATCTTTCTTGAGTGATTATTAAGATATACATCACTGCTATAAATTTCATGTTTAGTAATACTGAAACATAGTTATTTTAAACAATACTAATATGATTAAGGACATAAATTTATGTTTCTTTTATCTTGTTTATTATAAGATCATAGATATGTTTAATCTCTTATTAAAACATAGGAACCATGATTTCTTTAATATGAAGCTGTATTACAATCTTATTTATCTCTCACAATCTACTCCTGATATTGTTTCATTATTTATAATGAAATAAGTGTAAGCGGAAGAGTGGTTTCATTATGTTAATGGGGGTGAACTATTTTTAGAAATGTGATTAAGTGAGGTGTTATTATTGATTGAAGGGGAAAAGTTTAATTAAATACATTTCAGATGATTTCTTTTTTAACCTCTAGAAAATATAGATAAAAGAATACAAAAGGATAAATATATTGAAAATGAACTTGAATTTTTTATTATGGATATTTTCCTTATTTTTGATCCTTTTAGTTGATGAAAATGTGTTTTTGGGTGTTAAATTTTGAATGATATATTTTAAAGGATGACTTTATAATTGTGATTTATTTTTCTCATCATTTATTTTATATTAGAGTTACACCTATTTTTTATTCCTAGAATTAGATTTTTCATCATTTAGATATCAACCATTACCCTTAGAAACATTTTAAGCATAATGAATTTCCTCATGATTTTATCTTTTTCAATTATATATATAGATTTATATAACATGAAAGCCTACGGATAGAGTGAATAAAATTGAGATTGAGAATAACTCCAATTAAATTATATTGAGGGATGAGTAAAATGAATTTCTAGTATGGTAGATCATAAGTGGAATAAATATTAATTAAATCTCGAAAAATTTTAGTTGAAAATGAAGACTGTATTAAATAGTAATTATACACAAATAATGATTTGAAACTCATTACTGGGTAAGTTTTATGTTTCTTGAATACTTAGTTAAACCTTTATATTTATGATCATGATGGAATAAATATTTTCCTTTTAAATTATATCTTTTTTGTTATTAGATGTTGAGAGTTTTTTAGGTAAAATAAATGTTTAAGTGTTGAGGTATTTAAAACCATGTTTATATATATATATATATATATATATTGTATTTTGGTTTCAAAAAAAGTAAATATTGGAAAATTTATATTGTTATTAATGTCTTATTGTATAATTTTACTTGAGGATTACTTTCTAATATTTTGAAATATTTTTTTGGTAATTATAGATTAAATATTTTCTCAACATGGGTTATTATGGTGTGACTAGTTGATGAAAATGGATATTGGAGACAAGAACATTCATGAATAAATTCAATTCACTATGAATCAAATATTTCTTGAGTGATATATCACTTTTCACTATATCGAAGAAGGGTTAAATGAAGAAATTTCTACACCGATTTATTATTATTTTGGGGGAAAATCGTAAGAGTTAGATCTGCCATACATGAATTCAGGGATTCAGTATAATCTATGGTGGCACACACATTACATCATGAAGAATTTCATTAATATATAGTTAAAGGAGATCCATGAAAAAGTTAAGGGGATTAAATCATTAAAAATAAAAGAAAAACAAAATTAAAATTCAATCTTTATCAATTCCTCCACACATAAGACTTGGAATCGTAGGAAGGTAGGGATCAAAAATCATATTAAACTAAATTTAAAACACATGTCCATGATATCCACTAATTAAAAATTATAAACCCAAAATTATCATCAATCATAAAAAACCATTTTTCATTTTTTCCATTGGTTTAATTAAATTTATTTCCATTTCATTAGTCATCCCATGCACACAACACTTATATCATCCAAATTTTCCCTCATCCGACATATTTGAAAGGTTTTATTTTCCAAAACACAAGAAAGGGTCCTCATAGTCTTGATAAGTCTCCACCCAATTGATTTAAGGGCACGTTTTTATCATTGTTACTTTTCAAGGATGTTCGTTGACTTAGAGTTTTTAGTTTTTAAATGTCAAATAAATTGAGGAAGTACATGGATATTTAGATCTTTTAAAAGAAAAAATGCATGATTATGATTTTTTCAATTATGAATTTTCTTATAATTACTCCAATCAAAATAAAATATTCCTTAATATCATGAAATTTATCAAGGACATTCCTCTTGTTCTTTATTTTAACAACAATAATGAATTACACTAAACTACCTTCATGGATTTGACCTTATTTTTTATATTTGAAAATCAATACATAATTTATTTTTAAAGGTAGTGAGGAATTAATTAAGTTTCAAATTGTTGGGTGACATTCCATCCCATCCTTAAAATGATTATACTTCTTTTCATCTCTCTTGACATGATTTATCTTGATTTTTTAACATATCATATCCAGCACAAAGGATTTTTTATTTCATAATTTTACTCATAGATTTATTCTTAAAGTATTATTAATTAGTATTAAATTAAATAATATCCACATATCATTTCATACTTTTATTTTACTCTCAAATCAACCTCAAATTATGTAGTAAAATACATGATTAAAATCCCCCTACTGAAATTACAAAACTTGTGTTAGTCAAAAACTAAGACCCGTGATTGAGAAAACTAGATTTTAACATGGTCTCCTAAAAAATTGATCATGTTTTTTAAAGTATTTAAGGATAAAATATAAAATATTAGACCTGAAAAAAATTTATTTTCCAAAGCGGGATTTTTAAAATAAAAACATTTCATAAACATTTTCAACATAAGTAATTTAAACCATAGGGTTTTGAGAAAAAAATAAATGATGTTGGTTAAATAAGAATGGATTGTTCTCACAATGAGTGATAAGAATTTAAAAAATGTTTCAAAATTCTTTATAATCCCATTAAAAGGTTAATTGAAAACAATGGATAATGAGTTATGTCATGGGATTCAAAATTTAGAAGGCATTCCATGAAATTCCCACAATATTAAATTTTGAATCAAGTTATATAATCATTCATTTAATTTAGATTTTATGGTTAGAATAATTTAAATAATTTAAAAGGGTTTAAAATATAATAAAGGTATCAATTTTTACCTCAAATGTTTTAAAACCCACAATAAAATTAAAATATAAACACATAAAAATTTGGAAAAATATAATACATATCTGAAAAATCTTATAAAAAATAAAATTTTATATAAAATACAATTTAAAATGGGAACACACAAAACACATATTCCCAGGGAAGACACAAAAATTAAAATCTAAAAATGTATGTTCCTCCCCATACACTTATTTTGTTCAATTCCCCCATTCTGAAATACTTTAGATAAAAAGTGAGAATCAATAATTTTAGACATGAAGTAATAAAGAAAGAAGTATGTGACCAATTTATTTATGAGTAACAACCTTGATAAATCCTGAGAATAGATTCTTTTTGGAAATATATAATAAAAAAAGAATCAAAATATTATAATTTTGTTATAAACAAAATAAATAAAAAGGGAGAGGGTATAAGAAAATAAAATTGGTTTTAATGCCCAAGTGGGTACTATTTTTAGAACTATCAATAGTTGGAAAATGATAATGCTTCATCCCCAGTACAAAGGTCGGTTTTGTTAATTTATTATGAACCAATAAATGTTCTTATATCCATTATTTTTTAGTTTTTACTGTTTTTAAAATATCATAGAGATAAATTTATTTAGGTTCTTTTCCATGGATTTATATTTCTGATTAAGTAATAGAAGATGGAACAAAATATATAGGTACCTCAACCAAACTTGGTCTTAAAAATTGATATGAACTATTTTCTATATCTCAATTGGTTCCACTAATTATGAAATAAATATAAAATGATTTGATGAAATTCAAAAACATAAAAGGGATTTATTATCTATCTCTACTGACATATACTCTTGGGAGTTTATCAAACAAAAGATAAATAAACTATTACCTTTATCCCCCTCTCTTGGTTATAGCAGTTCTATGGAAATCTTCTATACAATAACATGAATAACCCATCTTCGATCATAATTTATCTTTTTTTAAATATATATATATATATCTTAAAAAATTGAGGGAATATAATTTTGAATTGTATATGTATCCAACTCACACCTTGTGAATCCCCATGTGTGAATAAATTCCCCATGATCAAACTCTATATGGATGTGTACTTAGTGTTTTCATGAAAACCCATCTTTACATTCATGATAATACATAATTATTCACTTATTTTTATTTATCTTTTTGGTAATCATAAATTATTCACATGGGTCTATTTCTTTTTATTTAATGTATTTGTTCGAGATATGTTATATCATTTATATCACAAAGAAACAATTTTATATCATCACCATTATATAGAAAGTACCACGATATCATGGTACCTAAAAAACATCAACCATGGATTTCCACTATATTGGGGTGTCCAAGATTTTAGTTTATTGAGAATATTTCAATAACCTTAACCATATCCATGCCAAAATCATATCTACTGAGGGAATTTTCAATCACACATTTCCTCTCATAGCTATATTCTTGAAACCATGGTGAAGTAATTATTCCATAGGCATTTTAATTTATATTTTCTCATTCTCCTTATCCCATATTCTCAAAACTTCTTACACTTTCAGAAGTGGTCATTTCATTGAATATTTTCTTATAGAATTTGTGTTATTCAGGTATATGTATTAACAGGCCCATGAATACAAATAATTACTCCCCATTTTTATTTTTTTAACTGTGAACCATGATGTGGAACCTCTATGGAATAGAAGTGGGAATTATCATCCTTCACTTCATGTATGCAGAATAAAAAATCATCACTATACTTTGGAAATTCCCATTTTGGGATGGGATGACTTTTATATAGAATCATATCTATAATTTTTCCCTTAAATATCTTCTAATTACATTGATGCAAGAGATCTTGCTTCCAAGGTTACCTTAACATTACATGGATTGGTTACCCTTATTCATCCTAAAATGGTTATCCTTACACATTCTATTTGTATCTATTATAAAACCTATATTGGATAACCTTATGCATCATACACTCCTTGTATTAGGGTAACTCAAAATAAAAACAAACAATGTTTCAATGTAAGACATTCTAAAATTAAATATATAGTAATAAAATATAACTAAAAAACATGAAAACATCCTATAAAAATATAATTTCATAAATAATTAAGAATAATTAAAATTCATAGATTTTTATCCATTTTAATAATAACTCTTAAAACATTAAAAACCCATAATGATTAAATTTCTATTAATATGAAAAAATGGGACTGAATAATTTAAATTCAAGGGAAAATAATGAGAATTAAATCTATATCAATATGGTGGATAAAATATAAGATATATATGCTAATTATGGAATTAATAGGTTACTTGAACCATTATTTTAAAAACTATAGTAGTTTAGAAGGTTTTCTATCTCCATTATTTTTGGAAGCATGATGATATATTTTTGTGAGATACTTAAAACATCCAATTCATTTTTAAAGGAAAACATAAATATGGATTGGGAGAAAAATAAATAAAGAAATATATATATGGATATATGAATAGATACATGGAATAATTTTCTCTATAAATAGATTAGTATTATACTTATAAATAATAATAATCCTATCAGGTTATCATTTTTAGGTTTATTTACTTTTATCTATTTAATTTTTTTATTATGTAACTGTGGGACTATTTATCTAAATATGTGTCTGGAATTCAAGTTATCCTTCCATTATTGTAAAATTATTTAGTAGTTTTTAAACTTTTATTATCTATATTATGATTTATAGTTTAATCATTGTGATGAAAAATCAACTATGATAAGATAAAATAATAGACCAGAGAGGGATCAATGGAAAAGGGTGTGTATGTCAAGTCTAAATTCTTCTTTTCTTATGAGTTAATTATAACATCCCCAAATTCAATAACCCAAAGATAGTGTCTACTTTATTACACTATCATAGTTACAAGGGATTTAATACCTAAGGATTGATCTGTTTAGTAGTCTTGAAGAACTATATAAATAAATGATTGAAATCTTACATTGGGAATAAAATATAAAACAAAAAAATATTATGTATATTTGAACTATATTTATATATTTATTATTCATATCCTGAGGAAAGGAAACAAAATGAAGGTGAGATAAAATTCTTATTATGGTTTGAGTACAATGGAATCTATTAAAAGTAAATAAGTTATAATCAGTATTGTAAAGTAAATAATTGAAAACACATGCCATTTAATTAATAACTTGGTCATGAAATTAATCCATGGATAATATCAATGTAGTAATATTATTGATAATAATAAATAAATTTCAAATGAATAAAATACATAATTTTTGAATTTATGATCTTAGAAATCATGATATCTCTACTATTAAATCTGTGTTCTAATATAGTTTAAACTATGGGTAGGCATTCAGTAAAACCCCATATAATAATTTTATCCGACTAATTTATATCAGGAGACCTATAAATATGTCAAGGTGATGTATAATTTTGGGACCACCCATCACAATATGTTCAATCCATCCATTATATTTAATGATCAATTAAATTATGAAATAATATAAATTATCAATAAATATAAATGTATTTAAAAAATATATGGAATATTTATATTTCCCTAGTGAATAAAATAACATTCAAAGTAAAACTCCATATCTAGAAATGCAACTTGGTTTATGAAATAATCATTTCAATGATATGAAGAATATGGATATTTAATAGAACTTTAATGTAAAGTGATCATCAAAAAGTGAATTTTTCAATAAATAGTTGATATAAATATAATTAATAATATATAAGAGATTTCCATCGATTCATCATAAATATATGTTTTATAATAAATTATTTTCCTTTGGAAAAATAATGAAAATTAAAGAAAAATATTAAAATAATATTTAATTATATATTTTTCTTTGCAAAACCATTAAAAACCTATTGAATAATATAAATTCATAAAATGTTTAAGGTGGTGATAAAATCTATTAGCGTTGTATACATTAAAAAACATTCCTTTAGACTTTTTGTTAAGAAAGATGAAATTGACCCTTTTGGAAAAAAAATATTACTTTAGTTCTTTTTCAAAATTAAATTATAACATAAAATTTCTATAATAAATCATTTTTTAATAAAATTTACTTTTTTAAAATAATTTTGAAAAATATGAATGTGGAAGAAATAAATACTCAATCATAAAGAGAAATAAGATCAACATTAATTTCAAACATTTATTTTCATGATACAGGTTCCAAATAGATTAAAAGTTGGAAAAAATATGCAAACACATAAAATATTTATAGGATATTAAGGTGGATGGATTTTATAAAGTATAGAGTACAATATTCCTTTAAAAAAATTAAGAGAAATCCTAAAAAAAGATATTGTAAAATTATTTCTTAACTCTTTTCTAACTATCAAATTATATACCCATGAAATTTTAACTGAAATTGAATCATTAATCATTATAAATAAAATATATATTCATATTAAATACATGAAATGGGCATTATATGCATAGCATAAAAATAAAAAGTTATATAATACATAATGTGTCCCATCAGAGTTGAAATTGAGATGAAATCCCTTACAATGATCATAAAATTGAACTGAGAATTAATAAACGAATTGATCATGTGTAACAAATGTAAATATACATAAAATAACTTGAAATAAAACATAAAATTATAAAATTTCATTATACACATAATCTTATCATATCAAATACAAAAAAGAAGTAATGTAAACAAATTAAAATAAATCTAGTTTTGAAAACCCCTACAAAGATCATATGATTAAAGTGATAATTAATAAATAAAGTAATTATGGAAGAAAAATGAAAATCCACAAAATAAAGGTATAAATAAAACACAGATAAAACAATGTTTAATTATAATATAATATTGGAAAAACATAATCAATGAAGAATTGATATAACCCAAGGGAAAGAAAATGAGTTATGAAATCCCATAAATCACATTTCCCCTTAGGTGAACTAAAATTAACCTCCAGTATAATGGTTTTAAAAATTTTATTAATTTTAATGAGAAAATATTAATATTTATAATATCGTATATGATCCTATTATAACATATTATCACACATTCATCAACAATCTTTCATTATTATTATCGTTTTGGGTGTCAATTGCTTTATTTTCTCATGCATGTTTCGTCATGAAAGTTCTAGTACATGTAATTTTATTATTATTACATAACATTAATAATACTAATAATGATATAAATTTCATATATATATATATATTATATAATTATTAAATTCCATTTAATAGAGAAATGAAGCATATATGACATCATTTTGTGGAGGTGGTAGTCCACATGAACGAATAAGTGACATTATCATTATCAAATGGATTGAAATGTAAGAAGTAATTTATGATATTATAATTATAGAAACATATTAATTCCATAAATATAATATATATTTATTATTTCTATCTTTATATCCTTTTATGTAATGTTGAGATGAAAAACAAATTACACTTTTATATGAAGTAAATAAGTTGTACGTACGCACGAGCAACATTTTCACAGTTCGTAAGATGGAAAAGATATGGAAAGTTGTTGTTTAATATTAATAATAATATATTAGTATAATTATTATATTGTATTGATTATATTATTATGTTTTTTTTATATTTATAGGAAGTTGCGAAAGAAATATATTTGAAAGCACATGAGCCTCAACCCTGTTGGTGAGGACTATTAAGTGCATCCAAGTGACCCAGGATCAAATTCAGGTGGAGGAAAAATTTTCAGGTACTGTAGTAGATACTTTAGTAGTACTGTAGTGGGACATTAAATTACTGTATTAGGTACTGTAGAAGGTACTGTAGCACACACTGTTTGGTACTGTAGTAGCCAGGAATTTCCCTTATTTGGGCCTTCAGGCCATCGATTTGGTCCTTGAGTCCTTTAAGGCCTTCGGGCCCCCGAAGCCTTCAAGACAGTGAGGCCTTCGGGTCACCTCAAATACTTCAGACCACCGTTAGTACAGATGAAAACTAGACAACCTACAAGGAACAAACTCTATAGGATGATGAGCAAGGATCTTTCACCACAGTAGAAGCAACACGGATTGCAAGAATGAGAGGGTATGACACTTTCCATCGGGACAAGCATGTGAATGAATGGGATAGCCTATCTGAGCATCCAAGAAAAGTTAGAGAGATGGTTTCACGATGAATATGCTGGGAGGATCAGTTCAAGTAATTATTCTGGGTTGTATGTAATTTTTGAAGCATATGGACAATGAATTCCTATAAGGCCTACAGGACCATGTAAAACTTATGCCTACATGAATATTAAGGGTTAAACCTCACCCCTTGAAAGGTGGATTATCAAAAATAAATAAAAAATGATGGCCTTTAAGCCATTGGACGGAAATAAATTTGAAAGTTTTCGTAAATATGATTACCTCTTCTTCAAAAGATCTATTATAGATCTTCTCTTAAGGGACCTAGAGTTTTTATTTTAGGATGATAAAAACCTATATTACTTGTATAATGATTTTTTAATATGTTTTGTTATAATTTTTTTGAGTTAATATCCTCTATGTGAATTATATAACAGAGGATAGGTGGTGCCTTTTATAGTGAAAAAAAGGACACACAAGGAATTAATAAAATGATTTAAAAACAATAAATTCATTTTCAAGTGAAATTATCCTAATGTGGCCATAATTTTTAATATAAGATATTATATGTTTTAAATATATTCAACCAATAAATTTAGCTTAGGTTTATATGATATTTTAAACATTGTCTTTGTTTTGTCATCTTCAATAAACAATTTTAACCTCAATTACAGTACCAACATTTTCAATATTAATGGGTTATAATTTTTCTTATAAGATAATAATTTTCTAATTAAAGAAAATATGAAATTTTAATCCATTTGTGATCCAACTTTTCCTCTTGAAAAAATGAATTATTATTTTTAGATAATTTAATAAAATATTATTTTTCATAAATATCAATAATAACATTTTTAAATTTATTCCTTTAATTTGACTTTAGGGACATCAAAAAATACATAATTCAAATAAAGGAATTTAACACAACTATAATATGTCATATATATCTAAGAAATTATTGTTTCAATATAACTAACCCAAAAACTATTACTTTTAGGGTTTTAAAAATAATTTAGTTTATTTTTATATTAAGTAAATAAATATTCTGCCAACGATTCCTATGAATTTAAGGTAATTATTTCATTATTAATTTTTTTAAAAAAAAATAAAATTGTAAAAACGACAAAATTATCCCTCAAATAATAATTTATAACCCTACATAAGTTTTTTATCCTTTTCAAAATATTTTATAGCTATTAAAATCATAAGAGTGACATTTTTACATTATATTTACTTAAAATAATATAAATGTTATAATCAAAGGAAGGTGGAAAAAAATGTCCAATTTTTTTAATATTTAATATCAAAAGTAGAAAAAATTATCCAATAAGATAAATAAATTCTTCAAGGAGAGTTTTAGTCATTGTCACATTATGTTTAACCTTAATTAACCTAACTATCAATTACTGATGACATAAATTTTACAACGATTACCAATTATAATGCCTAAAAATTAAAGGGGACTATTTACAATATGTGAATACCCTAATTCCAAATATGGTAACCATTTTTCAATATTAAATTTTTATTTGTGGTATAAATTAATTTAAATTTAAATTTATAAAAGGAAACGAAAAACAATTTTTATAAAAATGCATTTTTAAGCATAAAAATTAATTTCTATCAAAATACTAAAAATTTTAGATTAAAATTAAATTATTCTAAATTAATATATAATATTTTAAATTATATGAAAATCTAAAATATAATGGTACTTTTTAATCAATAGATTTAATGAAAATAAATGAGATTATTTTTGAAATTAGTATTTTTCACTATTGACAAAAAAATAAATTATTTCACACAAATCCCAAAATTTCACACTCAGTTAATTCGTATA
Organism: Viscum album; assembly: GCA_963277665.1. Taxonomy (NCBI): domain Eukaryota; kingdom Viridiplantae; phylum Streptophyta; class Magnoliopsida; order Santalales; family Viscaceae; genus Viscum; species Viscum album. The sequence continues at coordinate 1,794,203,864 of OY728146.1, forward strand.
TGATGATTTAAAAAATGATATGTTCATAATAAAATATAATTTCTAAATATTATATAAATTAATTATAATATTTTCTCAAAAAAATACCATTTTTGAATAAAACACATTTTTTTAAGAATAAAATCAATTTAATAAAAAAATGAGTAGTCATTTCATAATAATTAATTAATATATTATTATTGAGTAAAAAATTTATATACTTTTAAAAATGGAGTTATTATTATTTATACCGACAAATTAAACAGTTAGGTTATAACAATCATATTTAAATAATAATATTTTATTGTTCGTTTAAGCACGGTATTGTATATCATATACTCTATTGAACATAGTGATATTTTAAAATATCAAGATATTACATTCTATATCCTTGAATATATTTAAACCATTTTATTTTTTCTAATTCATTAAAGGTTAAAACTTTTTTGAAAACCCACGTCATACAGAGAGACTATAAAAAAAATTGAAAAGGGAAAATGAGAAACATAAAGGTTACATAAAATATCAGATATTTGAGTTACTAGATAAAGATAACATTGGTATTATGTTAAAATATAGACATATAAGTGAAAAATAACATCTAAGTAATAATAGTTAGTGATATATAATAAGTTAAAGTTGTATTTTATGAATAAAAATACCATAAATCAATAGGGGTTAAAAGAATATTAATTCAACAGAAATGAATGTAAAAGGATAACATTTTTATTTAAAGAACCTTTTACCAAATTTAGGGAATTATATTTCTGTCAAGATAGAGAAAATGATAAAATTTTATTACTTTAATTCTTCCCATTTCATAATTATAATTTTATCCTTTAGTTTCTCTTAGATTAATTTTACTTTGTCTATTATTATAATAAATGAGTATTCATGATTAATTTTTCATATCTGGAGCTCTAGAATTAATTTTAGGAGAATCATAAGATCCAAAAAATGATAAAAATATATTCCTCATATCATTATTAAACCAAAAATTGTTAGCACAATATAATATAAAACCACAAATGAATAAATGTCCATATAAAGATATAATACATTGATCTCTAAAATTAATCATTAAAACAGTGGTTTAACATAGATTAATCAATAAATAAATAAACCCATAACCCGTGTAACCTTAGTAAATTCAAAAATTAATAATGTTTTAACCTAAAAGTAAATACCATACCCTTTAGATTACTACTCTAAAATTGTAAAAGTCCTACCAAATAATTTTATAAGATAAACATAAAAGTTATATATACCTCAACATAATAAAACATTTCCAAAAATATCATTAATCATGTAAAAATCCCAAAAATTAAAAAATATTTGAACTTATATCATGATTCCTAAAATAAAATTAATATTTATTCATCAATTAATTTAATGAAATGTTATAATATCTATGACATCATGTGGTCCAGTTGTAGGTGTTTCACCCTTCTCACCCTTCAGTTGCATGTTCAAGCCCCGCGACCTTGCCAAATGTTACAGGTTGTTTCCTAGATTACATGTCATCCTTTTTCAAAAAAAATATTAAAATTGTTCTTATAAAATTTCAAACTATTTTATGAGAATCCTTAAAAATATCACTAATAACCAAATCACATTTTAACCACGATGTTTTTCGATACATATAATTTTTTAAACAAAACAAAATAATAATAATTGAATATTATTACCTTAAATTCAATGATAATATTTACCCTAATAGATATAAATAAATTTAATGTTTTTTTATAAAATATAAAATCATTATTAATTAAATATACTTCTCACTAAAATATAAACTAAACTAAATTTTTTTATTCCCATAAAAGTATCCAAAATATCCTAAATCATATTAAACTCTAATTACATAAAACCTCATAAATGGTGTCTATTCCATTTGATTTATGGCCAATTTTAGACTTATCATCCCAAGACCCTTTAGGTTTATCCCATATCACTATGGAATATCACAGGTTTCTATAGATTCTATTCTCTTAATCATCATAATGGTTTATAAATAAAATTTTAATTAACACTAGTGTATCCCCTAGGAGTGTCAAACCATGTGTGTAATAACATAACGCTCATTGTGCACCAAAATAATGGTTGAGATATACTTAACCAACTCTTTTCAAGGTTATTACCTCACACTTGTTGTATACTGACACGGATTTATTACTATGATAATCGCATAATATTTAAATTACCATAATGTTATGATTATTAGCTTAAAATTAATATTTGCTTAAAATATATTCATTGTTTTATGTTTTCAAATTTATTATAACACCCTAGGATGTTAAAATAATATTATTTTATTTTATTGTGTTTGTGACATGAAAAACCTATCTTAGAGAGAATATAACACCCCAATACATTAAAATATATTTATTTTTGAATAAATTTAATTTTTTTTAATATCATACGATACATAAATCAATGAGTTTCTTTGATAGATTGAGTTACCCATAAGACCAAGTTTCACTAAACAACAATATACTATTAATAATATTATTTAATATGATAGATATCACCTAGAAATTAGAATATAGAGAATGAATATTAATAAATAAAATATATATATATATATTGAAAATATTTTTATTAATGATCTAGTTATTAATAACAAACTAAGTATGATTTAAAATGAAAATAAATGCTTTCTGAAAAACTGTATTTTTTGTAAAAGACATATTAGTGGTACTTTTCACACATAATTGAAAAATAATTTTTACAAATTTCCTAAAATATATTTGAAATAATTAAATTAATTTTTGAAATATTGATATCAAAATTATCTTAGGGTGAATTTTATGTATTTTTTTAAGAAGTATAATTTTTATTATGAATAGTGAAAAAAACAAAATTTTAATTGAAAACAGTAATTTAATTTAAAATTTTTATAATGTAAAATTATATTTTGAATTAATTTTTAACTAAAATATGTTCAATTTTATATTATTTAATATAATTTAGGACATTGTAATAATTTATTATTTATTTTTTATATAAAAACTTCGTAAACTTTTTCACTTTTTCACTTTAAAAACCCACTTTCTCGTCACATCTGCAGGATTAATTTAAAATTTGAATTTTGCAATTATGTGGATTAAATTTGAAAAAAAAATATTCCATATTTGGAATCAGAAGAATTTATAAAGTATAATAATTAAAAATTAATTTTTTGGCAAAAAATATTAGTGAATGTGGTAAAAATTAATTACCACAATTAAGCTAAAATTTGATTTACTTGGGGTTAAAATAAAAAAGATAAGGATATAAATGACATATAAATGTGTATAAATACTATTTTATGGAAATATTTAGAACATTACATCTATAAAGTTATATAATTGTCTATTTTTAACCCTTTTCCATATGAAATTTGTGGGAGCAGTCAATTGATTTCAAAAATACCAAGTGTGTCTTCCCCCCAACTAATAAAAGACCACCACCTCTCCTCTCCAATTAAAACCATAAAACCAATTATATAATAAAATAACTACCCACATAACTTCCAAAATATTCTCCCTAAGTCCAAGAATCCTTATTTGTGGAATAAATCAAACAGTTAAAGTCCTTAGTGCAAGTCTGTGGGGAATACCCAAAGAAGAGGTAATGTTTTTCAACTAGCATCTTGATTTTATTTCCTTCTAGAACTAATTAAATTATTTTTAAAACATGATTATATAATATCCAAAGTATCTTAGTTAAAATAAGATTTTTTTATGTTAAGTTTAATTCCTACAACCAAGCACACTTCCATTAAATGGGTTATGAAATCATAATTCATGTGTACAGCAGACTACCGCCTTGTGAATCGGGGTCATTTGTTTTTCCATTACCACATAATAAGGTTGGGTATTATTATGGATAAAAATTATATATATGATATTTATAACACAATTATACCTATATATTCACTTATATATATATACGCAACTTCCATTCCATAGGAGATATGATAATGTCGCTCGTTTTCCCAACGGACTACAACCTCGCGAAGTAATGTGATTTGATGTTCACTAATTCTTCCCATGAAAGGATATAAAGATAAATTTGATTATTATATATAATATCAAGGATATAATTATGATATTAATTATATATTTATAATTATATAAATATTATATATTTTAACTTCTTTCTTTCCTTTTCACTTACATAAAGATGATAACATCGTTCGTGTACGTGTGGACCACCACCATCACAAAGCGACGTGTATATATTTTCAAAACCAAAAAACATGTATGGTATATATAAGTATATAATATAGTTTTAATTTTATAATGATAAATTTGTAAAGGTAAAATATTACTTACAGCTTTCCAAAATGATCAGTGAACACGTAAATTTTACTCATGCATACGTATGGTCTACCGTCTCCATGATTGTAACATACTTCATTTTTTTATTTTTATAAAAATTAAAATAGTTGTACAAATTTTTGTGTTATGTCATTATAATTATAATTTATTTTATTTAACTACATAATATGCACAAGAATCGGGTCTTTCATGACAAAACACAAATGGGAAAACAAGGCAATTAACACCTAAAATAATGAAAATAATGTAAGATTATTAATAAATTGGTAATGAGATGATTTAAAAGGATTATATGTGATATTATAAATATTAATATGGTTCTTAAATATGTTTATTACTTATTTAAAAATACTATAAAAGAGTTCAAATCATGATCAACCAAAAGGAATCGTAAGGTAATGGATTTTGTCTCAATTTCATTTTATAGAGGCGTATTGTAATGTTATGCACCTAATTTCTTTTATGTGGTGTATATAATGTTAATTGTACATGTAATATCAATAATAATTAATTATTAATGGTATTTTATGTTTTAATTTGAATTATTCTATTTAAATGGATTTGAATTAAAAGTTACAAAGTGTTAAAATATTTTATAACTCAATTTCTTTTCATTGGGTTATATTACTCTTTTCTTGTCTTGGATATTCTAAGAATATGTGTGTAAATTATTTTTGGCTATTGATAATTGTATTTAAACTTTTTATATTTTTATTTACATTGGATACACATAATTTATTCATTGATTAATTCTCACTTCAATGTTATGATAATTTAAAGGGTTTATTTCACCATATCATTCTTTTCAAGATTGAATATTCCTGAAGTAAATCATATGATAATTTTCAAATAAAATAATTTAATTTAATTCTCCACTAATAATTAATGATATTTTAAAGTAATATTAAAAAAATTATTCTTTTTAAATATATTTTTTTATAATTATTTTTAATAAAATCCAACTTTGATTCTCTCTTCGGTCGAAAATATATTCTCTTTAAAAAGAAATTTTATAAAAATGTATCCAAAATGCTTTTAATCCTTTAAAATGAGTTATAAAAAAATCACACAATTTTAACTCTTTTAAAAAATTCAATGAAATCATATGTCATTTTCATAACAATACTCGTTTGGTTTTAATGAAAATGCGAAAGGAATATTTTTGTAGTTTTATAAGAAAGGCACTTTCCCAGCCTTTTTATAGTATAAAAGTAATATAATTCTAGATTTTATAAAATTTATGAAATTAATTTCCATCATGATAATAATTTCTTGGAGGCTTCCCAAGTAGTTTTCCAAGTATATTTGTAAAGAAAATGTTTTTAAAATTTATTTTCAATTAAAATAACTTTCAAAATGTTTTTCCAAATGAAAAAAATATATTTTCATAAATAATGTTTTTAATGGTATGTTTAGCATATTTATATTCATAAATGAAGAAAAAAATTTATTATTACTCCAATGGATATATGGTAATTCAATTATTATTCTTCCTCGGGATAGTTTATAATCATTTTAACCAAGAAAAGTATTGACATTCACATCCTTGATTATTTCTTATAGACATTGATATTTCTTTCAATTAATCAATTCATAAGGAAATTAAATTTCCTATAAATATCAATATTATTTAACATAGATATGTTTATTTTTTAAACCATATAACATTTTAACATACAGTGTTCACTTTGATTATTATTTGATTAACTGGGGAAATGTTTATAAATCCATATCCTCTACTCAATACAAATATTTCATAAGGTGCATTTTTTTGAATTAAATTAGTTATTAGATATGTGTGAAATTACATAGACAATTATGACATGGGTGGGGCCCAGTTATAGATATCCCCAAGATGAATTGGGATTCTCATGAGATAAATCATTTTGATAGCCTTATTTAAGTGGGTTTTCACCTAGTTTGTTTTAAGAATTCTTCTGAAGATTATTGATGGTAATGGTATCATGTACTTGGGAAACATAACATCCAATAATTTAGAATTACTATCATTCATTATTTGTTTATTAGTATATAGAATATTTTAACAATGATATTACCCATGGATTCATTTCATTATAAGTAATTGATTAAATAGATTTTTTATGTTATTTACCTTACTATGAACCTAGTTTGACACTTCCAGGGGATATTCTTAGGATAATTCACATTTTATTTATAATCCTTTAAGAATGATAAGAATAGATAATTAAAATAAAATATATAAGTTAAACCCAAGGTGTTTTAGATTTAAAACAATGTTTCATGATTTTTACATTTGATAAATTATTATATGATTTTTCCACTATGATTATTTTTGTTCACGCTATTCTTTTGGTTTTACTAAATGCTTGGAACCCAAAGGAATCATGTCAACATTGATCGTGAAGGAAAAAGAGGTGAAAATGAAATAAAAAATGGGTTGTTGATAATAGTGAATGATTTCATGTTTATACATAATCATTTTTCAAAAATATGGTTAACAACCTATACATTAACCAACTCTCAGACTCACCAAAGAAGAGAATGATTGATGTTTACATGAAATTAAGTGGTGGAGATCATGGAGGGAATAAGTCTTGATATTTATAATGTAATGTATATAGAAACTGAAACCTAGGAAAGTGTCTCAAAGGATCAATAAAATAGTTTATTTTTGTGTAAAATAATTTACTAAAGAAAGTAATCTCTATGTTAAAATGAAGACTGTGATATAAAGAAATAAATATCATCCTAATGATACATTTATAGTTTTTTCTCTTAAATTTGGGGATTATGGGAATTACCTGAGTGAATTACCACTTCTAAAGGGTAACCCATAGACTAAGAAAGGTCCTATGTTGAAATAAAACAGATTAACTATTCACGTATTGGGATTCAGGAATTTAATTTTTGAATTATTTTATCAATCATATTTTTTTTATAAGAATCGTTAAACATCTAAGGATTGCATTAGATTATATAAGAACTTTTTTCCTAATTAACTTAAGAGTTATAAATACCATTACGAGTTTATGAGTCTAAGATTGATCATATGATCAAAGTCTTAAATTCCACTTTTTAGGTTATATGTGATGAGATCCTACTTAGATGAAGCACATTTTAGAAAAATTAAGGGAAAGTAAATGTTTTAGTGGAAAATTTATTTAAGTAATAATGACTCATCATTTTATAGATATAATTTAAAAGGTATTGATAACCTTTAGGGTTAATATGATCATTAATAAAATTTTATTAGTCTAATAATATTATTGAACTTTGTAGAAAAAAGTGTTATATTTATAACTTTAGTAAAGTGGTAATTTAATGAATAATTATATTTCCAGTATGTCCATCATATTTGTTTTGGGAACATTATCAGAGCTGTATATACTTTTAAAAAAGGATAACCCACACGTTGACTAAAAAATAGATGCATTAGGAAAGGTTTTTGTCCTCAAACCCATGACCAAAGGATAATAAGGGTTTAACTTCTACCAATGGTCTACACACTATCATGGTTAATATGCCATTTACTTTAGGTAATATTTTTGAAAAATAAAAAAATAATGATGAATCAATGCTATTAATTTTGTGGTTTACAAATTAATGTTTTATATTGGATAAATTTTGTTAATATTATTGTTTGTAGATAATATTTAAATGCATAGGGAAAGACTCATTACTATCATGTAGATATTATGATCCGTTAAAACTGAATTTATTCTATCATGCATAAAAACTAATTTTTTTGAATATTCAATTCATGTTGTAAGAGAAGAATTAGAAATTGGTCAATAAAAATCCATTGGATAAAATTTTTATATGTAAAAATATATCAAATAAGTATAGACACTAAAATAATTCCTTATTATTAGGAAAATAATATTTAAATAAAAAATATTATTTTGTTACATTTATATCTGATGAATCAGTTGGTCTTTTAAATAAAAATAGATTTATGGTTTGTAGACCTTTAACTTTACATTGATAATTAACCTTGTTTTGATTAATTCCCACTATAAATATCTTTAAATAATTGCACTTTTCCTCTATGTCCATGTCTTTACTTTCCACTAATTTTCTCCTACTTAGAAACTGAGTTATATATTCTTCCATAAGACCTTGCTACTTACCATTATCTCTTATTAAGAGTATGTTTAAACAACCCTTCTCATCATTTGGGATTTCAATAAATGTATCTTTAAATTTCAAAACTTTTACAACCGAGATCAAAATTAAATTTTGAGGTTGCAAGTTATTTAAGGTGGGGACATTATAAGACCCTATGATTTTTAAATAAAATTTTATTAAATAATGATTGTGAAATGAAAAAACTATATTATAATATAATATAACAACCCAAGACTTTAAAATTTATCTATTTTAGAATAAATTTAGTTTTTTTATTACACACGATTCATGCAACAATGAGTTTCTTCAATAATTTTTGTTATTCATAAGAACGAGTTTTAGGTAACACTAATATACTATTAATAACAGTATTTAATATGATATTTATATCCTAGGAATTAATATGGATGGAATGAATAGTATTAAATAACTTATTTAAAATTTATATTTTATAGTTTTTTATTAATTATATATTTATCAGTAATAAAATAATTATCATTTAAAATAAAAATAAATGTTTTCTAAAAAACTTTTTTTCTAAAATACGGATTTATAGCACTTCACAAACATAATTTAAAAGTAATTTTAACACTTAAAGAAAATTTATATGAAAAATAGAAAAAATCAAATATTAATATCAAAATTATCTTAGGGTTATTTTTTGGTATTTTTTAGAGAAGTTTCATTTTTTATTAATAGTGAAAATACTAAACTTTTATTGAAAACTGCCTTTTTGATTAAATATTTTATAATTTTAAATTATATTTGGAATTAGTTTTAAAGTAAAATTAAATAAATTTTATATCATTTAATCTAATTTATTCTATTTTAATAATTTTCATTTCGAATATAGATATATAAATATTGTAAACTTTCGTACATTTTTATTTTAAAACCTCACTTTCTCATCATGTCTATGGGAGTAATTTTAAATTAAATTGTTCCGAATATATGAACTGAATTTGGTAAAATGGATTTAATATTTTTAATATTAATAATTTCTAGTTTTATATATGTTCAAAAAAAATTTGAGAAAAAATGAATAGTTAATGCAGTAAAACAAATTATCACAGTTAAAGTAAAAATTGATTTACAAAGAGGGTTAATCTAAAAAGATAATGGTATACATGACCTAAAAACTTTTATAAAAAATATTTAATATAAATACATTTAAATTTAAACCTATGATTTTTTTATATTTTTTATTTTAGACCCTTATGGTATAAGAAGAACCCGATATCACTCGATTAATTTTAAAACAACCAAGTGTCTCCTCTACCCCACTTATAAAAGTCCACCCACAATTCTCTCCACTTCAAACCATAAGACCAATGTTTCTCTTACAATACCTACCCAAATCACTTCTTAACTTCCCTTCCCTCATCCTAGGAGCATTATTTTGCATATAATTCCATCATTTGAAGTCTTTAGGGGAAACCTATGGAGAATACCCGAATGAGAGGTAATGTTCTTCAATAAGTGTATTCATTTTATTTCCTTCTCCACATACTAATATTATTTTAAAACCATGATGATATATAAATATATGTATATTCCATATACAAAGACATTTTTATGATAATATTTTGATCTATAACCCCCATACACTTCAATAATATTGGTTTGTAAATCATCTTTCATGTGTACGTCGGACAACTGCCTCATGAACCAGTTTTGTTTATTTTTTAACTACCATATATCAAGGTTGATTATGATAATGGATATAAATTATATATATTATATTTATTAAATAAGTATAAATATTGAGTCACTTTATCATATATATCATTTCACTTTCCATTCCGTAGGAGATATGACAATGTCGCTCATGTGTACGGTGGACTACCGCCTCACGAAATGATTTTATTCATCTTTCACTAATCAATCACATTAAAGGTGAAAAAAATAAAATTAATTATTATATATGATATAAATGAAATAAATATGGTATAAATTACATATATATTATTTTTAAAATGAAATATATTTATTTTTTTTCCTTTTCACTCATATAAAGTTGAAAATGTTGTTCGTGTACGTGTCGACTACCACCTTCACAAAGAGATATGACTCTATTTTATTCACCACACCCCATGTATGATATATATAATTATATAATATTTTATTCATGGTGTTATGATAATTTTTTGAAGTTAAAATATTATTTTCCCCATTTCCATAATGATCGGTGAAAAATGTAAATGTTACTCATGTATACATACAGCCTGCCATCTCCCAGATTGTAAAGTAATTCAGTTTTCATTGGTTTAAAAAGTAAAAATATTATATAAATATGATAATTATGTCATTATTATTATTATTATATAGAATATAAAACTATATAATATGTGAAAAAATCAGAAATTTCATGATAAAACACAAATGATAAAATAAGTCAATTAACACTTGAAATAATGAAAATAACGAATGATTATTAACGAATGAGTGATAAGATGTTATAAAAGGATAATATATGATATTATAAATATTAATATGGATCATAAATTGGATTATATTATTTTTAAAACCACTATACATGATATTAAATCATCTTCAACCAAAAGTAAGCATAAACTAAGGGGTTTCATCTGAATTTCATTTTATTGAGGCATATTGTAATCTTACACACCTAATTTAATTTATGTAGTGTATATACTCCCCATTTGACATTTAATATTAGGAATAATTTATTATTAAAGGTATTTTATTTTTTAATAAAATTATTTCATCTAAAAGAATTTTAATTAAATGTTGCTAAGTGGTAAATAATTTTTTGACTCAATTTCTTTTCACTAGGTTATATTACTCCTTCACTGCCTTTGATATTCTAAGATTATATGTTTGATTTAATTTTTACTATATATTGTTTAATTTTAAATTTTTTTATATGTATTTATAGTTTATAAACATAACTTATTCATTTAATTTCTCCCACTTTAACATTATGATCATTTGAATGGTTTATTTTACAATCTCATTTTAATTCGAACTATTTATTCTTGAAGGATATTATTTGATCATTATATAATGAACCCATTTAATTTATCATATTATGGTTATTAATGATATTTTCAAGTAATATTACAATTTGTTTTACTATTTTTACATAAATATTTTTAGAAAATGTTTTTAATAAAATCTGACTTCATTTCTCTCTTTGGTCAGAAATCAGTTTTCTTCCTAAACCTTGATTTCCAAAATTACTTTAAAAAATGTTTTCAACCTTTTAAAATTATTTTTAAAAGTCATTTTAAAACATTTTTACACTTTAAAACAATTATTAAATAAAATATTATGTTTTTTAGAAAATATTTCTTATTAGGTTTTTATATAAAATGTAAAAGGAATATTCTTGTTGTTAGTTAGATAAGGTAGTTTTCTAGACTTTTATGGTGAAAATTGAATGATATATCTAGTTTCACTACATGTATGTAATTTACCTCCATCATTAACATATTTTTTTTGAAGATACTATGTAATTTTAAAAGGATATTTTGGAATTAAACGTTTTTTTAGTGAATCTCACATTAAAGTATTTTCAATTTTTTTTTAAAATGATATTTTCCTCGAGAGTTTTTATATGGACATTTTTATGGAATTTATATTCATCAATGATAACAATCATTTATTCTTAAAATAATGTGTATATTATAATTCTATCATTATTCTTCCTTAATATTTGTAATGGTCATTTTGACCAAGGAACTTATTGAAATTCACTTACTTGATTCATTTTGGTAGTCATTAACTTTGCGTTACATTATTCTCTTTCCTGTGGAAATTAAATTTACCCAAAATGTCAATATTATATATCACATAATTTTTTTCCTTAAATGTATACCATTTTTACATATTATGTTTACTTTGATAGTTAACTGATTAATTGGGGGGAAGATGATAAATCCATGTCCTCTGCTAAATACAGATATTTTATAAGGAACATTTTTTATGAATTAATTTAATTATTAGATATATAAGGAATGATTTGTAAAGGTATGACATGGGAGGATCTCGTTTATAGATAGCCTCTTGATGCCTCGAATGTCTTATGGGACAAATCAGTTGTCTAGAATTTTTTATGTGGGTTTTCACTCAGTATATTTTAGACCATCTTGTGAATGGTCTTAAAAGTAAATGTATTATGTAATTGGGAAACATTTTTTACAAAAATTAAGCATTACCTCTATTCATTATTTATTTATTAATATCCATGATATTTTCAATATGACATTATCTTTGGATGCATTTCATTATCATTTATTGATTAAATGGCATGTGTGATCCTTTATTTACATTTTTATATTGATCATTCCTTATATATACATGCAATAAAGTTTTTTTAATGTAATTTGTGCTCAGTAATTTTCCATTTCATGTTGATTATTCTTATTGATTCATGATTTATATCTTTTTTACTTAACCCTTACCCGAAATTATGTCACACCCTTATTTTGTTTTCATTCATCAGGATTCCATAAAGTTTACTAGGACTAATATGCAGGGTTATTCAATATGGAATAAAGTTATTCTTTAACGAAAAATAATTATGTTGATCTTTTTAAGAAAATTTAATAGGTATCATGAATATATCTAGTTAACCAAGACTACCAAACCATTCAGACCTTCATTATGTGATTCATTTTATCTTATTTTAATTTAATGATAGTAGTAATTGGCTTTAGGCTGTTGGGGTCAGGTTCACTACATCCATGTTTTCATAAATCTAGTTCTCATAGCTTTTTCTAAACATCCGTTGATTTCTATTGCAATAACCCTAATTCCAGTAACCCAGATCTAGTGTATATGTTATTACATCTTAATAGATATAATGGGTCTAATCTCAAAGTATCATCCATTTTTTTCATGTAAAGTTAGAAACTTACATGATACCAATTTTATATTGGGATTTAAATATAAAACATAGAAAAAGAAATTTTTGGTATCCTTGAAACCCATTATCAAATTTATTCATAAAATCATGGGGTAAGGAAACAAAATAAGGGTGAGATCAAATGATCAATAAGGTTTGAGTACAATGGAATATATTATGATTAAATAAGTAATGATAAATATGGAAATGTAAATAACTAAAAACACATTCCATTTAATCAATAACTTTAGCATAAAATACACCTATTAATTATATCTATATAGTAATATCATGGATAATAATAACTAAATTATCAATGATGTAAATTCATAATACCATAAATCATGATCTCAAGAATCTTTATATCATTAACATAAAATTGTTATTCCAAGATAGTTTAAACTAGGGGTAGGCATACACCAAATAACCATTAAATAATAATGGCCTATTTTTTGTATCATGAGACTTAACATTGCATCGAGGTCCTATATAATTCCAATCCCAAAAGAAAACATCTTTTCAAATTCATTCTTAATATATTTAATTATAAATACAATTCCTAATAAATATTCCTTATCAATAAATTTTGATATTGAAGAAAGTATATTTAAAATCAATATTTCCCTAGTCAATAAAATAAATTTCAAAGTAAAACACCATATGTAGAAAAATTATAAGTTGTTGGAAATAATCATATCCATGATATAAAAAATAAATATTTAAGTAAAATTCAATTTTAAATGTTCATAAAAATAGAATGTTTTCATAGACAAAAAAATTAATAACATATAAGAGATGACTATTGATTCAGCAAAAATATAGGTTTTGAGAAAACATAATTTCCTTTGATGAAATAAAGAAAAGGGAAGATAAATATTAAAATAATATTTCATTAAATTGTTTTTTTAACCAATAAAAACTTGGAAAATAATATACTATTGAAAAATAGTTAAAGAAGTGGGAAAATCAGTTCATGTTGTGTACAAAAAAAAAATAATTTTGACTTTTTTAAAGAAATTAAAAAAATGAATCCTTATAAAAACATTATAAAAAACCCTTGAAATTATTTTTAAAATAAAATAATAACTTAAAATTTTCTTAATAAATCATTTGAGTAATAAAAATTAATTTTGTAAAGCAATTTTTAAAAAAATATACAAGGAACAAAAAGACACCCGATCAAAATGAGAAATAATATCATATTTTATTATAAACATTTACTTTCTCTATTAAAGATAAAAATATTGTAAAAATTGGATTAAAATATTAAAAAAACAAAAATATTAAAACAATAAGAGAATAGATAATGTTTATGAATGATAGAGTATAATATTTCTACAATAAATATAAGAGCAATCCCAAAAAAGGAGATTGCAAAATAAATATTACCTCTTTAGTGACATTAATATTATAACCCCTTGAAAGAGTAAATTGAATTGAATAATTAGTAATAATGAAAAAAAATATATATTTTTTAAAATATCTAATAAGAATTATATACACCATCTAAAAGTAAATGAATATATAATACCAAATGTGTCTCGATAGAGAGGAAATTGAGACAAAATCCCTTATAATGATCATAGCATTGAAATGCGAATTAATAAATTTATTGAATATGTTTAGAAAATATAAATACATATAAAAAAGTTTAAATAAAATATAATACATTAATAGTATATTTTATACATGATCTTATCATATCAAATCCATAAAATAAGTAATATAACCCAATGAAAATAATTTGACTTATCAAACACGATACAAAGATCATACCATTGAAGTGAGAATTAATCAATGAAGTAATTATGTGTGAAAAATATTAATCCATGCAGTAAATTTGTAAATATAGCATAGATCAATTAAAGTTTACTTCTCACATAATCTTGGCATAACATGATCAATGAAGAAGTGATATAACATAATGAACTGAAATTTAGTAATGAATTATGTTACCTCCCATTTCCCCTTAGTTGGATGTGTTTTAACCTCATATATTATAACATCTTATCACTCCTCCATTAACTTCCATTCATTATTGTCATTTTTTGTGTT
The DNA here is from genome assembly GCA_963277665.1 of Viscum album. NCBI lineage: Eukaryota > Viridiplantae > Streptophyta > Magnoliopsida > Santalales > Viscaceae > Viscum > Viscum album. The sequence continues at coordinate 1,794,219,203 of OY728146.1, forward strand.
AACTATTTCATTTTCTCATGAATGTTTTTTATAGAAGTTTTGGTCCTTATACATTGATTATATTTCAAAAATATCCTGATTTTTAATCATGATATAAATATCATATATGTCAATTAAATATTTTTTTATTACCTTCCATATATATTGAAAATAAAAAATGGATCACATCGCTTCATAGAGGTGGTAGTCCACACATATGCAAGAATGACATTATAATTTTCCAATGGATTGAAAGGTAAGAAGGAATATATTATATTATATTTAAAAAATATTTTTAATGTCATAATTATCATATATTTTTATTATTTTTATCTTCATAACTATCCATGTAAAGTAGTGATGAAAAATGAATGACACCGCTATGTGCAGACGGTAAGTCGTACTTATGCATGAGTGATGTGTTCAATTTTAAAAGGATGAAAAGGTGGTGGAATTTTTTTTAAAAATATTTATAATAAAATATAAAAAAAAATTATGATATTTTAATTATTATTTTATGATGGATAAAAAATATTTAGAGTAATATTAATAATAAATAATTTTGAAAGTGGTAGTGAAGATGATTACCTCATCTACAAAAATTCCTTTAGATCTTCTCTTAAAGGACATAGGGTTGGTATTTTAGGAATAACAGAACCTCTAAGACATATATAAGTATGTTGAGAATATTTTTTGGTTGGTTTTGGTCGAGATAATAGTCTCTAAAGGTTCTATATAATAGACGAGTGGTGGTGCCTTTTATAGTGAACAAAAGTCACACGTGGATTTAACAAAAATATTTAAATATAATAAATTCATTTTTAGGTGAAAGTTACATAATGTGTTCATAATATAGAATCTAAGATTTTATATGGTCTAAATTTCTTCAAAAAATAAATTTTATATAGGTTTGAGTGGTATTTTAAAAATTATCTTTTGGTTTAACCACTTCATTAATCAATTTTAACCTTAACCAAAGTAACAACTTCTTCATTCTTAATGGGTTATATTTTACTTATAAAGTTAAAAAAAATATAAATAGATAATGCATGAAATTTCAATCCATTTTTATCTTACTTTTTCACTTTCAATATTTTTATGATTTTTAAAAAATTTAATAATAAATTATTTCTCATAAAATATCAATAATCTCATTTTTGACACTATTCATTTAATTTGACTTTATATGGATTAATACGAATATTTAATTGGAATATAAACATTCAACACATCTCTAATATTTCATATATATATTTAAATTTTTTCACTAGAACTCAACCAAATAAATTTACATTTAGATTTTTAAAAATAATTTATTTTAGGAGACCTCCCTCCTCTTACTAGGGTTTTAACCCTCATCCTATTTAGTTCCATCACCTATAGATAGAGGTTAATGTGATATTAAATATAGATGATATGGATTTTCTCTTGTGTCTTCTTTGAGAGATAGTGGGAAAATAGAAGGACATCAGATTCAGTTGGTGAATAAGTTTCTTCGATGTTGGGTCTGCGGGGTTTCTGACAATCTCGCTCGGATCTATAGTTTCATGACTACTAAAACCTTATATGGTGAATTGGGAGATAGTTTTGGTATATATGTAGATTCAAAATAGTGTTTTCTGTTGAATGAGGTGGTGTATCTTGGGTTACATGTTCCATTCTCATTCATCTACTATGGTTGTTGCTTCAAATTCTAATTTGTAAATCATATTCTTTTTTCGGTTTATGGAATTATTTCCACCAATGGATTTGGAGTTTTCCCCGTTGTATCTATGTATATGAAGTGGTTTCATTCCTTATAAGGATGAATTTTATTTTTCATTTCAGAACTCCACTGTGTTTGATAGTAGCCATAGATCATCAAAGGCTCATGGAATGTGGCTTTCTTCTAAGTCGTCACCAGTATCTATGATCTGGTTTATAGGGATTTTCATGTTGTATAAGAAGTCAATGTCTATTTTCTCTATGTCATAATGTCAAATTGGGTTATTAATAGTAGGTTTCGGGTCGACACACAGTGTCGGACGAGGATGTGGGTCGCGAAAGACTAACCTTCATTTGACCTTTACTATTGTCCTACCACTGGGCCTTCGGTCCATATTTGGCCTTTCGACCATTGGGCCACTAAGTCAACTTCTGAGATTTTGGGCCATTGATATTCAGGCTATGTGTCTTTGAGACTTAAAAAATGAAATTGTTTTTTTCTTAACCTAAATTAAAAGAGGTTTATCTTTTTCCTATTTTAAAAAAAGGGGACTGTCCCTAACCTATTTATGTTTAAAGTAATTTATTTTATTTTTCAATTAATTGAGTAAATACTATGTCGGTGTTGCATAAGAATTTTAGGGAACTATTTAATCACAAAAATTAAAAATGAATTACCATGATAAAAAATCATTCTCTCAAATAAAAATTTATAACTGAACATATTTTGTTTTTATCATGGTCACAAAATTATTATTGATATTAAAATCAATAGAGTGATATTTTTTACTTTATATTTATTTAAATTAAAATAAATGTTACAATCAGAGGAGAGTGGCCAGAAATTTCCAAATTTACAAATATTTAATACTGGAGGTATAAAAATAGTTATATAATAATATAACTAAAATATTTATTGATAGTTTTATGCTTTATAACATTATTTTTTAAATTAATTACCTAATTTACCATTTATTGATGTTATAAATTTTACCAGAGTTACAGTTCATAATGCCAAAAAAGAACCTATTTAAAAAAATTAAACCTACTAATTATAAATATGGTATAAATTTTTTCTTATGAAAATTATGGAAGTTTCATAAATTTATTTTAGTATAAATTAATAATACACAACAAAAAACAAGTTTTAGAAAAATCCATTTTTGAGCACAAAATTTAACTTTTTTCAAAATTAAAAAATATTATAGAATAAAATTGAATTATTCTAAATATAATATATAATATGTTACCTTAATAAAAAATTGAAAATATAATTATACTCTTAAATTACATTATTTAATGATAATATATGAGTGTATTTTAAAAACCGATATTTTTTGTTGTTCCCTAAAAACTCAATTTTTTCAAAAATCTAAAAAATTCACTCTAAATTAATTTTGATATTATGATTTCAAAAAGTATATAATTTTACTCAAATATAATTGCTGAAATTTCTAGAAATTAATTATAATATTTTCTCAAAAAAAATATATAATCCATTTTTGAAGAAAACATGATTATTTGAAGAATAAAATGACTTTACTAAAAATTGAATGCTTGTTTCCTACGAATTAATCAATACATTTTTACTGAATAGGAAATTTATATATTTTCTATCATTTGGTTAATTATATTAATATCCACCAATTTAATTACTAGGTCATAAAGAACGTATTTAAATAATAATTTTTTGTGGTTTGTTTAAGCTCGATGTTGCATATCTTATATGATTTAAAACATAGTACTCATTTAAAATATCAGGATATTAAACCAATATTAATTGATAGTATAATGTTTTAAAATAAATCATTATATATATTATTAAATCATTGTTCAATCATGTTTAATAGTTATAAAAAAACCCTAACATGGTAAAGATAATAAATTCATGAAAATTGGATTGGATTACTATTTTACACAAGCAGTTTAATCATAATGGACTTTAATTATTTAGATTATTGTGATGATTATGATCCAATATACTAATCTAGTATTAATGTAAATAAAACCAAATTATTAAAATTACATTTATAGTCATGAAACTATGAGTTTGATTGATTTTGTGGGTGGTGTTGAGTTTTTCTCTTTTAACAAAAAGTCAACATTTGATATTGATTCCCCTATATTTATTCAATTCATTATTAGTTAATTAATTAACAAAGTAATTTTTATAGAATAATTAAATTTTAATTCATAGTTTTGACATAAAATTTATGATCTAACAATTGATTTATTAAATTGTAACTAGACTTCTATGTTCTGCATGGGATCATCCTTGTGTTTTCACTATATTAAGCCATTATAGTTATTACTAGTTTGTGAAAAACATAAATTATAAAATAATTCTATCATATAAATAAGAAATTAATAGAGGTGTTTAATTACATTTTATCATTTCATAAAGTTAGTTAATTTCATAGTAACAAGTAGAGAAACATCCCTTGACCACCTTTTTATGATCTATATATGGGAAGTAATGAGGCTTCATAGTAAACCCTACTCTATTATATTTAATATTGATCCAAGGTTTAAATAGAATATTTTTAGGAGAATAAAATGGCTTCTCAGTATTTATTTATATTTTATAACTGTTTTCTATACTCAAAATAATGAAAAATATCATAGTATTATCAAGATATTAGAGTATATGCTAAGATATTTCTCACTTAAATTGAATGGGATTTAGGTTCAACATATTACACTAGTTGAATTATCATATAATAATATTTATCATTTGTAAATCTTTATGGAACCCCTTGATACCATATATATTTAAATGTTTTGAACTCTAACATACTAAAATAAAGTTGGTGATGAGACCTTTTTAGGCCCATAGTAGATTAATGTAACCACGAAGAATGGAAAGACTATCCAAAAACATATAAATGCATTTTAAATTAATAAAAATTGATATTTGGTCTTATGATATCAATATTTAGATTTTAAAAAAAATTATTTAGTTTTTTAAAAGATATCTTATAGGAATGGAGTACCGATATTTGAAAAGAAGGGAAGTCTATGCCTAATGTATATTTTCCCAATGAAAATTTTGGATTGAATATGACCCATAACATATCAACTAGATTTACCATAAAATATTTTATAAGTAAATAATATCTATTATGTATCTTTATTGAGTAATTATATTCTTGACCTATCACATAAACTTCATATTCAGGGTGTAGAAAAATAACTTGGTCTATCATATAGGGAGGAATCCATTATGATTATCAGTGAGAGGGAACAAGTGTTATAAATTTGATAACCTTATTGGAGAATATTATTTATAGGAAACACAAGTTGGCGAAAGAAACAAGGGAACCTGAGGAGGAAATAAAGAATAATTTCTTGGATTTATTTACTAAAACAAATCTAGATTTAAATTTTGAGCCTGAAATTTCTATAAAGTGGATAAGGTATATCCTCGGAATTTTTTTATGAAAATAAATAAATATAATGAATTCATAAAAACAACTAGATCTATAAGTATTTTTATTATTAATTTAAACAAATAAAATACAAATTAAATAGTTGAATCATTACAATGTCTAAAATTAACAAAAGAATAAAATAAAAAAATGTATTGCACCATTATAATATGAAACTCCCTTATCTTGTATTATATAAAAAGAATCAAAACTAAAATATACAATGATATCAATAAAAAAGTATTATATAAGTTAATTTTGTTTTATAGAAACTAATATAATTAAGTATTATTTTGTAGTATGTAATGAGGTGAATTTATCATAAATTAATGGGGATGCAGATTTCAGAATTTGACAATTACCAAAAAGTTATTTGGATATTAGAAATAATCATCATGTAAACATTAAAAATAACTAATATCAATAATTAATAATTTATTTTTATATATATTATTAATATTTAATAATCTAAAAATAATAAATAAATTATCTTTATAATCATAAGATAAATAAATACATCATTTTCTCAAAAAAAATTGATTTTAAGTAACATATAGGTTTTATATAATTTCCAAATTTAACATACATAGAGACTTATTTTAACAACATATAATTCAAATTTTGACCTGAGATATTAAAATTAAGTTAGGGTAATGATTTTTTATCTTTATTAATGTAAAATATTCTAGTAAATATAGAAATAAATTATTCAAATATGATGATTTGTACTGATGAAAATTGATTAATTTTATGAAAATTATTATTCTACAGATATTATTTTATGAATATAAAAATAAAACATCATTAAATATAAGAATTATGACCAATATCACTTTTTAAATTTTTAAATTTACCCTTTTGACCAACCCCCTTATTCCCAAAATACCTTAAAATTTTCCTCAAATGTTTCATATAAATCCCACCATCATTAATCCATTCTTCTCACATTCAATTCATATATCTTATTGAATTATTTTCTAAATATTATTTTCTAGATTTATCTCTCTATTTTAAAGATAATTATAAGTTTTAATTGGTTATTTATAAATAAAATTAAAATAGAAAATTAAGGTTTACTCTTTATCACTCTCTTTATTCACCTACTATTTAAAGTTTCTTTTATAGTAATCCTTTTCATGTTGAATTTATTAATAATATATAATTATATAACTATCACAGTACTCTCCATTTTAGATATAATTATTAAGTTTTTCTTATTCCCTTTCCATATAATCTATTCATGGTAAAATCATTTTTCATTATAATTATTATATATTTGAGTGTGAAGTTGTGGCAAGGGTCTGAAAAGCTAGTTCTAGGTATGTATGGGGAAACATAGCCTCTATATATTAATCACGTAAGATCATATTATATATTTATTCTTCTTTAAGTCCTGTATTAGAATAGTGTCATTGGATTCTTATTTTATGGTGATATATTCTATTAATAGCTTGATAATCTGTATATATGACCCTTTTTAAATAATATTAATTTATAGTGTTATTATTACCATATATTCCATAATATAAAGACCATATGATTCAATTTCTTAATTGAATGTTATTTATTTAGATACCATTTTCATCCTTTTTTTAAAAATTTCTTGTCATGAAACCACATCCCTATTCCAGGGGATGACAATTATTAAATAAACTATATGAATGTTTTAAATTATTATCATGTGTATTTATTGTATTGATTACTAGAAATTTTATGAGATGGGTGGCTCGGGAATTACATATCCCCTAATTAATTTGTTATTTTTTTCTATAGACATACTTTGTATATATAATGATTATGATACAATGGTATTGTTAGGTACCCTTCTCATAAGATCCATTATGATACCACAACATTAGAAGGTATCCTTTTCATATGAGTTCTTTTACAAACATGTTAAAGATGTTCCAATTATATTAAATTACTTATATATCGTGTATTTTTTATGTATCATACACTTCATAATGTTTTTGACTATTCCATGATTTATATCAATTTATATATTAAAACATTCCTTAACACACTACTATGATTATTGCTACCCTTACCATCCCTTAATGTAACCCCTTATTTTTAATTAAAACAACCATGAAATAAAGTATATTATTGAGGATATATGGTCTATGTATTTTAGGATTATATCAAAAAAATTAAATAATTGATATATTATTCTTATTTTTTGTGTATTAGCTCCCAAAGACACTAAATTTAAGGATTCTGGGGATATTTTGTGTGTAAAAATATTTATTTTTTTAAATTATTGTTATACTACTTTAAAAAAATATCTAATAGTATAGATCGGTGATGTTATAAATATTTTTATATTAATTTGAGTAAATAATATCCCCTTTCATGAGATTTTACACAATAAGGTTCCAATTAATCATAATTGAACCAATATATGGGGAAATTAAATTTAATCTTATGCCTATTGAAACTAAAATTCTTAGAAATTTTATATACAAAATAATCTAATAATGAAATACTAGTTCGGGTCAGGCACTTAAAAAATTCACATTATTTAATTTACTCTAAACAATTTGCACTAATATTATCTAATTTCATACGTTAAAGTAGGTGTTATCATTTATCTACACTATAGAGGAATGCATTTTACATAATTTAAGTTGTAATATAAATTATTTTTAATTGAATCTTTAGTCAGGGGTAAAGAACCTCGAATGATCTAAATACAACCATTATATGAACAAAAAAACAAAAATGTAGTTAAATAGTCCAAGGGATATTATAATTCTCTTCAATTTCGGAAAAAACTAAATTTTTTTAGTACATTAACTATTGAATCATGAGGTTAAAAGATGATTGAACCCATACCCATAGTTTTACCATTTTTGTCGATTTCTGAAACCACATTCCCATCTACACCAACCAAAATTTTAGGGAAAAAATCCACTATATAATACATGAAGAATGTACAACCGGGGCCCAGTTCCCAATATTCACATATATTTTTTTATGATATATTTAATACCAAATGTAACACCCCAGGTAAATAAAGAGTATGACATTTTCAAATTTATCCATATTTGTGAATAAAATATTAATATAACTTTAAAGGGGATGCTATGCTCGATGGCGTACCCAACACGCAACAACGAGTTTCTTGGGAATCTTACGTTGCACTCTAATAATAAAAATAATATTATTTTAAATGGTTTTTAACACCTAGCTGTTGTAATGGCGGGAATGAATAGAACTAACTACAAAATGATTATATATGTTTGTCAAATATTTTTACTTTTTACAATAAATGTTAGAGGATAAAAAAATGCGAATGAATCCAATTTTAAGCGTAAACATTCTAATATTCTTTAAAAGGTCGATTAACCGCCTTTTGATGGAGAACCTCTTTTAAATCCACTTTTTGACAATTTTATGTGTTATATTTGACAAAATAAAATTCTTCTTTAGAATCAGGACATCAAAATTTACTTTGTGTAAATTTTTGGTGTTTTTCCGAAAAAGTTCAATTTTTAATGAATAGTGAAAAATGATGTATTTTAATTCAAAACCGCTTTTTTATATAATATATTTATCTGGATATATTATCTTTTGAATTGGTTTTAAAGTGAAATTAGAATATATTTTTACCATTTAATCAAATAGTGGTCATTGAATTAATTTCACTTTGAAATTTGACTTAAACTAGTGTCAATCTTTTGATATATATTGTTTCATAAAAACATGCTATTTGTTCTGACAGCGGGAATTAATTATTAAATTAATTGATGTAACTTATATGTTATGAATTTTTTAAAATATACATCATTTTTTGAATTCGGAATATCAAATATATCTTAGGGTGAATTTTTGGTAATTTTCTGAAAAACTTCAATTTTTGATGAATAGTGAAACCACTAAGTGGTAATTATAAAAACTGATTTTCCGTTTAAATGAAATTTTGCCACCTTTGTGTTTTGAATTTCAAAAATCCGACATACATGATTATCATTAAGAAGTAAAATGTGATTCAATGGGACTAAAATAATTTCTTGGTGAATAGTAACTTATTATGTTTTTAATCACGATTAGAGGTAATTAGTGTAGTTTAAGGTAAAAATAATGTTTTAATAATATGAAATTACCTAGACACATGTCATACCCTCATTGGATGAGTCATGGACGACAAAAACAATCCATGGGTCATCTGGGGGACCCCATGGAGCCACTTTGGTTGGAAAATGACATAAATACCTTTTTATGTAATGTTAAAATTAAAATGTCACAAACATTAGTTGTTTAACTAAAAAAATTTTTACATGGGGTTATACAAGTCATATTTTTACTATAAATATTCATTGGAATGATAAAAAGATTTCCTACATCACATTATTTTTTTATAATTTTTAGACATTAAAAAAATTAAATTATTTATGACATCATGATGATGCAGCGATGACCTCATTATTTAACGATTTAAATAAAATGTAAAGATAATGTAAAATCTTGGACCAACACATGTCCAAAACCTATTGGATGGGTGTATTTCAAACCCTTATCACATTATCATCGAAACACATCAATGTGGGACCATTAAAATCTGAAACGCATTCTAAAATAAAGTAACATTTCTTTATATTCCAAGAGTGCCCCTCCTCTCCTCTTATAAAAGGCCCCCACCTCTACCTCCTTACCCACACATCCAAAGCCTTTGGCTCGGCCAACCCCTGCCCATTCTGTCTCTACACCTCCCTCTCTAACTCTTAGAAGCCTCACTTTGGTCAGAAGTCTTCTCAAGGAAGCCTTTGAGCACAAACCAAAGGAAGTTACCCGATTTTAAGGTAATGTCTTCACTTGAGTCCTTTTGTTTTATTTTTCATCTCCACCCCCTAAACCATTTTTATTCCTTTATTTTGTAACAAAACCATTATATAAAATATACTAGGATTTTTTTATGTTATGGATTTGAGCGACACTTACACACACCTTTGTCTAATGTTTAAAGAACATACTGTTTCTGTGGATGGCGAATTACTACCTCACGAAACGATGATTGTTCAATCTTCTCTTAACACCTTTCATGGTGGCCATTAAGATGTCACTATATTTATATATATGATATATAATATGTTTATGTTTTCCTTAATCTTCTGTATTTTCCATTTATGGCATACCTTTATGGCTTCCATTATGGGTATACGTGATATCTTCATTTTAGGAAGTGCGGACTACCGCCCCCTCAAAGTGATTTGATTCGTTAATACCATATGTGGTGTGTATAAAGGATATATTTAATGATATTATATATGATACCATACTGGAATTAAAATACTATTATGTATCATTATGTTTTAATTCCATTAAATATGAAATAGAAATGGAAGTAGCGTTCATGCGTACGTACGGCTTACCGTCTCCATGAAAGGTGCATTTCATTTCTTAACTCTAAATGTTATGTAATATTATAAATGCATGAATATACTGGATATATATTATATATATTATATCTATATCATGAATAAAATTCTGTATATAATGGATATTTTACCACATGACCAACTTGTAATTATAAAGAGTTTATTTTTGACCCAAGTACCAATGATCGTTAAAACGACCGTTATTAGCTTAAATAATAACATAGTGTTCATGACATGGTAATAAGTGATATAAGAGTAATAATGAATTTGAAAAAGGTTCTTAAGTAAGTAGAAATTAACTCAAGTTTATTATTCAGGAGATTAAAGAACGATCGAGTCATGTCGGACCTGAGGTAAGGGAACCTACCCCTCTCTTTCTTTTTAAGTACACTCTTTTATGTCGTTCCTTTTAAAGCTCATCTTTCTTATTATCGGGATGTTATTTTATATTAATCTTACTTTAATTTTTATGTTCATATGATTAGAGACCCTATTTTCTCTCATCAATCCATTTTTTATGTTTTGAGTGGCGCCGTTAGGCTGCCGAATTTTCGTATGGGATCCTACTCCTCTCTTTCTTTTTAAGTACACTCTTTTATGTCATTCCTTTTAAAGACCATATTTCTTGTTATTGGGATGTTCTTTTATATTACTCTTACTATAATTTTTATGTTCATATTATGAGATACCCTATTCTCTCTCATCAATCAATTTTTGAAGTTTTGAGTGGCGCCGTTAGGCTGCCGAATTTTCGTAAGGGATCCTACTCCTCTATTTCTTTTTAAGTACACTCTTTTATGTCATTCCTTTTAAAGCTCATATTTCTTGTTATTGGGATGTTCTTTTATATTACTCTTTCTGTAATTTTTATGTTCATATGATGAGAGACCCTATTCTCTCTCATCAATACATTTTTGAAGTTTTTAGTGGCGCCGTTAGGCTGCCGAATTTTCGTAAGGGAACCTACCCCTCTCTTTCTTTTTAAGTAAACTCTTTTATGTCATTACATTTAAGCTCATATTACTTATGATTGGGATGTTATTTTATTTTACTCCTACTGTAATTATTATGTTAATATTATGAGAGACACTATTTTCTCTCATCAATCCATTTTGGAAGTTTTGAGTGGCGTTGTTAGGCTGCCGAATTTTCGTAAGGGATCCTACCTCTCTCTTCCTTTTTAAGTACTCTATTTTATGTAATTTTTTTTAAGCTCATCTTTATTATGTTTGGGGGTGTTATTTTATATTCTTCGTTCTGTAATTTTTATGTTCATATTATCAAAGACCCCTATTTGATCTCATCAATCCATTTTTGGAAGTTTTAAGTGGCGCCGTTAGGCTGCCGAGTTTTCATAAGGGATTTTTCATATCACTTTTATTCCCGTGAGATTTATGCTAAATTTGCCACCATTTCTGTTGAGTGGTGTATATACTGTCCATTATTATACTCTTTGTGTAATATAATTTCGTTTATGAGTATTTACATCAATGTTGTATTGTCCTTCTTTAATGGGGTGTATGTTTTGAAAGATACCGAAGTCGGTAAGGGAACCTTTCACCATCCTCTTTTTAAAAGACTTCTTTTGTTGGGTCTTTTAATTTACATATTTTTATGTTGGGATATGTTCTTCTATATCATTATTGATGTAAATTTAATGTCAAAGTTATGAGATACCCTTTTTATCTCTCATCAACTCATTTTGATGTGACGCCGTTAGGATGTCAAGGGAACTTCTTAACCCAATTTCGATTTCTTTGGGTTCAACATGTAGTTATTGAATATGTCATCCATGGAATATGTGTGAATGACCTTTGATTATTTTACACTTAATATCCACTTATATTGGGTGTATTTATATTTGTCGCACATAATTATGAGATTTATTTATCCTTAATTGAAAGATACCATCTTTATAATGGATTTCATCTCAATTTACATTTCCATTGAGACTTCATTGTTGTTATGCACCAATTCACTCTTATATGGTGTAAATACTGTCCTTTGGAATATTATATCATGAATAAATTTATTCTCATGATATTATAGAGTTATGATTAAATGTTGTTCCTCAATTATTGTATTCAAGTGTCTGTCATTTTGTTAAACACCCTTTAACTAAAATATCGTTTTAAATGTTTTAATGATTTATTATTATAAATATTTCTCATTAATATCCATGTTTTCAAAATGGTTTTAAGGATTTATTTATATGGATATTAATGGTTTAAAATGTTAAAAGCTTCAATGTGGTATGGGACACTTTGATATAAAAATCTCTTTATTAAATGTTTTAAATGGTTCTGAAAATGGTTTTTAGAATGGATTCATTATTTCAATATCTTAAAATGTTATATTGTTATTGCAATGTGGGAATGTTATCTTTCCTTTATTCTTAAGTTATGTGATACGATTATGTTATGGTTCTTGGGCATTATTATGAATACGGGTGGTTCCGTGATAAACTAAGGGGCGGGTGAACCTGATATAGCTCTCCAATGCATTGGGTAACGTGAAGGGGTTAAACGTTAAGGATTCTCCGAAGAGATTTAGGGAATATACTGTGGTGGGTATTCCAAACGTAACCAAGAGGGTTACTCCCTATGTAAGAATGTTATGAATGCCTCAAGTTACCTTTTATGTCTTATGATTTCTATGATTTATTCATGATTTTATGAGGTATGTTAAAGTGCATATGTTTTATGGGTAAAGTATGATTTCATTCTTATGTATATATGAACTCATGTTTCTTTTCCATATTTTTATAACCCTTACTGAGCTTTTTATGCTCATACCAAGTTCTTTTTTCGAAATGTTTTTCACAGGTAAAGGGAAAGGTACATGATATGATGATAGTGTCAAGGAAGTTTCAAGAAAGAATCCATGATTTATTTTTAAATATGTTTCCATTGATGGGAAAACATGAATACTATCTTTTATGTAACCACTTTGTTTAAATGTGGAATGTAATGCAAGTTTTATGATCTAATTCTCTAAAACTCTAAACCTGAAAAGATTCTCAACGTGTAATATTGTAATAACTGAAGATTAAGTAAGGTTTAAGGCTAGGGCCTTATAGTTGGTATCAAAGGTCTATTTAGACAACTTTAGAGGTTAGGGTATTCTTTAAGCATAAGTGACATTACCATAATGTTTAGGATTTCAGAAAGAGTCCAAGTTTTAGATAAAGTGAATGAGTAAGTATATCTTAGTGTTTATCTTCCTCATTAGTACATGATGGTTTTGTTGATATACTCACACTAACCTTTTTGGTTTTAGTAAATGGCTACATCTAACAGGCACCAAAGTAATAGTGGATGTGAAGAAAACTGTGACAGTTTTCTGAGCGAGCAACTGAATGATATGGGAGCTGTAATGAGAACTCTTGTGTTTATCCTCAACTAACTATCTGGAGTCATTATTGACCACCGAAACCTTGGTGATTTCTCTAAGGCATCATATATGAGAGAAATAAATCCCTACAGAACTACAGGTAACAATCATAAAGTAAGTGTGTTCAAAAACCTATGTGTCAAAGATGTGGAAAGAAACACCTAGGAAAATGTTTCAAAGGGACAGAAATATGCTATATATGTGGAAATGAAGGTCATAAAGCAAGAACCTACCATGGAAAAAGGAAGCATCCAGTTGACTTGAGGAAAGGGAAAGAAGTTCTTTCTGAGGGATCAATTGAATGTTTTAAATGTGGTGTGCATGGTCATTATGCAAACACATGTCCTATGAAGAATTTTCGTGAATGGGATCACCAAGATCGTACAAATACTCATTTACCAATACATAATTCCATTCCGATTGAGGATGAAGAAACTGACAATGACCAATAAAAGGTATGGATTATTTCATAACTTTTGTTTTCTTATTTTGGAATCTTAGGATGTGATTCATGATTTTGTTTGTAGGAAATAAGTATTTCATAATAATTTGGAAAGGAATGGTTAATGGATCATAAAGAATGTTGAATGAGGAAGAGGTAAACATATAAGGGCATCAAGAGTTATGGTGAAATTATTAAGAGTATTAAGTCTCTTTTGATGATGGGGTTACATTTGAAGACATTTTATAGTATGTGTAAAACTGATGTTTAATATATGAAAATTTTATTCAAGGAATAGTTATCTGTTCTTTTGTGGACATAGTTATAAAGAACCATTTGGGTTTATATGATCCTTACTTTTGAGGTAATTGTGGGTTACTATATGTTATGATGGAAGTGAAAGGCATGAGATAAAATTGAGGTTAAATTATGTTATGGTTATTTTTGATGATTTTATCTCTTTTTGGGGAATTATTTGAGAATTATATAGTTTGTAAAAAGGACAACACGCAGACCATGTGACAACCCGTCGTGTCGGACAAAGCTGCGGGAATCGAACCCACAACCAAAGTGCAACTGGTATTTATCGCCTACCACTAGACTACGTGAAGTCCCTGGTTAGTATGACTTATAATTTTTAGTTAGGTGACTTTATGAATTAAGAGTAAGTTTATTTTGGGTTATTTATGAAAATTATTAACCTTTCATGGAGGATATGTGATTAGGTTAATTACTTTTCAATACGAGACTTTAGGAGCAACTCATGTTGTTTGGAGATAAATGTTATGATTTAACTTGGAGGACTATGTGACTAAATCCTTAAAATATTTGGGTTTCAATCTTAGTTTGGATTACTTTGAAGAATTTTATGGACAATTTGTTTATCGAATGGTCCTCGTTGAACTTTGGGTTTTGTTGCAAAATTTTTGGAGATTAAGAATAGATTTTCTTTTTTATAAAGGGTTATCCTTTTTTGGATTATCTGATCTTGTACTAACCTTTTTGGTTTTGGTTTTAGTTAGAGTCTAAAGACATGGGAAGTATATACTTCTCTTTTGTGGATTAGGTGATTCTCTAGAAATTGATTATAATACTCTTAATGCGAACAAGTCTTCCTAAATACTCGTCTTTTGGAGAAAATATGAGTTTAATTAAGGAATCTAGTTAAAGTTGAAAGTCTACATGAAAAGTAAGTATGTTTCATTATGATTTAGTTAAGCTCAAAAATAAATTCCTCAATGAAAAGTATCTTAAAACAAAAATGTTGTTTGCTAACTTTTCCTACAGGGGAATCAAATACCGTTTAACCCATCACAAGTTTGTGATTTTCTTATGGTTAACTTTCTCCTAGACATGTTTACTATCACTCTCCATCAGAACATGACCCTTTGTTTTTTCCTCCATGTCCATATTTTCATACTTGGAATCCTAGTATGGGTTAACTCGGGTGACCAATGTACTTATCTTTATTTATCTTAAAGTGATTGTTTTACTGACTCTTGTTCCGATGTGGGATTTTAAATGAAGTTTCCAAGACCAATTTTAAAATTGTGAGGATGCAATTCCCAAAAGGGGGGAAGGATGTAACACCCCAGGTAAATAAAGAGTATGACGTTTTCACATTTATCCATATTTGTGAATAAAATATTAATATAACTTTTAAGGGGACGCTATGCTTGATGGCATACCCAACACGCAACAACGAGTTTCTTTGGAATCTTACGTTGCACTCTAATAATAAAAATAATATTATTTTAAATGGTATTTAACGCCTAGCTGTTGTGATGGCGGGAATGAATATAACTAACTACAAAATGATTATATATGTTAGTCAAATATTTTTACTTTTTACAATAAATGTTAGAGGATTAAAAAAATGCGAATGAATCTAATTTTAAGCGTAACCATTCTAATATTCTTTAAAAGGTCGATTAACCGCCTTTTGATGGAGAACCTATTTTAAATCCACTTTTTGAAAATTTTATCTGTTAAATTTGACAAAATAAAATTCTTCTTTAGAATCGGGACATCAAAATTTACTTTGTGTAAACTTTTGGTATTTTTCTGAAAAAGTTCAATTTTTATTGAATAGTGAAAAATGTTGTATTTTAATTCAAAACCCCTTTTTAATATAATTTATTTATATGATTAGATTATCTTTTGAATTGGTTTTAAAGTGAAATTAGAATATATTTTTACCATTTAATCAAATAGTGGTCATTGGAATTAATTTCACTTTGAAATTTGACTAAAACTAGTGTCAATCTTCTGATATATATTGTTTCAAAAAAACACGCTATTTGTTCTGACAGTCGGAATTAATTATTAAATTAATTAATGTAACTTATATGTTATGAATTTTTTAAAATAGACATCATTTTTTGAATTCGGAACATCAAATATAGCTTAGGGTGATTTTTTGGTAATTTTCTGAAAAACATCAATTTTTGATGAATAGTGAAACCACTATGTGGTACTTATAAAAACTGATTTTCCGTTTAAATGAAATTTTGACACCTTTGTGTTTTGAATTTAAAAAATCTGATATACATGGTTTTCATTAAGAAGTAAAATGTGGTTCAATTGGATTCAAATAATTTTTTGGTGAATAGTAACTTATTATGTTTTTAATCACGATTAGAGGTAATTAGTGTAGTTTAAGGTAAAAATAATGTTTTAATAATATGAAAAGACCTATAAACATGTCCTACCCTCATTTTATGAGTCATGGACTACCAAGACAATCCATGGGTCATCATGGGGACCCCATGGATCCACTTTGGTTGGAAAATGACATAAATACCTTTTTATTTAATGTTAAAATTAAAATGTCACAAACATGAGTTGTTTAAATAAAACAATTTTTACATGGGGTTATACAAGTAATATTTTTTACTATAAATAGTCATTGGAACGATAAAAATATTTCCTACATCATAGTTTTTTTTTTAATTTTTAGACATTAAATAAATTAAATTATTTATGACATCATGATGATGTAGTGATGACCTCATTATTTAACAATTTAAATAAAATGGAAAGATAATGTAACATCTAGGACCTACACATGTCCAAAACCTATTTTATGTGTGGATTTAGAACCCTTATCACCTTATCCGTGAAACACATCAATGTGGGACCATTAAAATCCCAAACTCATTCTAAAATAAAGTAACATTTCTTAACTTTCCAAGAGTGCCCCTCCTCTCCTCTTATAAAAGCCCCCAACTCTACCTCCTTACCCACACTTACAAAGCCTTTGGATCGGCCAACCCCTGCCAATTTTTTCTCTTCACATCCCTCTCTAACTCTTAGAAGCCTCACTTTGGTAAGAAGTTTTCCCAAGGAAGCCTTTGAGCACAAACCAAAGGAAGTTAACTGATTTTAAGGTAATGTCTTCACTTGAGTCCTTTTGTTTAATTTTGCTTCTCCACACCCTAAAATTCTTTTATTCCTTTCTTTTGTAACAAAAACAGCATATTCAATATACTAGGATGTTGTTATGTTAAGTATTCGAGATACACTTACACACACCTTCGTCTAATGGTTAAAGAACATACTGTTTCTGTGGATGGTGAATTACTGCCTCACGAAACGATGATTGTTCAATCTTCTCTTAACTCCTTTCATGGTGGCCATTAAGATGTCACTATATTTATATATGATATATAATATGTTTATGTTTTCCTTAAGCTTCTGTATTTTCCATTTATGGCATACCTTTATGGCTTCCATTATGGGTATACGCGATATCTTCATTTTAGGAAGTGCGGACTACTGCCCCCTCAAAGTGATTTGATTCGTTAATACCATATGTGGTACGTATAAAGGATATATTTAATGATATTATATATGATACCATACTGGAATTAAAATACTATTATTTATCATAATGTTTTAATTCCATTAAATATGAAATAGAAATGGAAGTAGCATTCATGCGTACGTACGGCTTACCGTCTCCATGAACGGTGCATTTCATTTCTTAACACTAAATGTTATGTAATATTATAAATGCATGAATATACTGGATATATATGATATATATGATATCTAAATCATGAATACAATTCTTTATATAATTGATATTTTACGACATGAACAACTTGTAATTATAAAGAGTTTATTTTTGACTCAAGTACCAATGATCGTTAAAACGACCGTTATTAGCTTAAATAATAACATAGTGTTCATGACATGGTAATAAGTGATATAAAAGGAATAATGAACATTAAAAAGGATCCTAAGGAAGTATAAATTAACACATGTTTATTATTCCGGAGATTAAAGAACGATCGAGTCAAGTTGGACCCGAGGTAAGGGAACATACCCCTCTCTTTCTTTTTAAGTACACTCTTTTATGTCATTCCTTTTAATGATCATCTTTCTTGTTATTGGGATGTTCTTTTATATTACTCTTACTGTACTTTTTATGTTCATATGATGATAAAACCTATTATCTCTCATAAATCCATTTTTTAAGTTTTGATTGGCGCCATTAGGCTGCCGAATTTTCATAAGGGATCCTACTCCTCTCTTTCTTTTTAAGTACACTCTTTTATGTCATTCCTTTTAAAGCTCATATTTATTGTTATTGGGATATTCTTTTATATTACTCTTACTGTAATTTTTATGTTCATATGATGAGAGACCCTATTCTCTCTCATCAATCCATTTTTGATGTTTTGAGTGGCGCCGTTAGGCTACCGAATTTTCATAAGGGATCATACTCCTCTCTTTCTTTTTAAGTATACTCTTTTATGTCATTCCTTTTAAAGTTCATCTTTCTTGTTATTGGGATGTTATTTTATATTACTCTTAATGTAATTTTTATGTTCATATGATGAGATACCCAATTCTCTCTCATCAATCCATTTTTGAAGTTTTGAGTGGCGCCGTTAGGCTGCCGAATTTTCGTAAGGGAACCTACCCCTCTCTTTCTTTTTAATTACACTATTTTATGTCATTCCTTTTAAGATCATATTACTTATTATTGGGATGTTATTTTATATTACTCCTACTGTAATTCTTATGTTAATATGATGAGAGACCCTATTTTCTCTCATCAATCCATTTTGGAAGTTTTGAGTGGCGCCGTTAGGCTGCCGAATTTTCATAAGGGATCCTACCTCTCTCTTCCTTTTTAAGTACTCTCTTTTATGTCATTTCTTATAAGCTCATATTTCTTATGTTTGGGGATGTTATTTTATATTCTTCATTCTGTAATTTTTATGTTCATATTATTAGAGACACTATTTGATATCATCAATCCATTTTTGTAAGTTTTAAGTGGCGTCGTTAGGCTGCCGAGTTTTTATAAGGGATTTTTCATCTCACTTTTATTCCTGTGAGATTTATGCTACATTTTCCACCATTTCTATTGAGAGGTATGTATACTCCCCATTATTCTACTCTTTGTGTAATATACTTTCGTTTATGAGTATTTGCATCAATGATGTATTGTCCTTCTTTCATGGGGTGTATGTTTTGAAAGATACCGAAGTAGGTAAGGGAACCTTTCACCCTCCTCTTTTTAAAAGACTTCTTTTGTTGGGTCTTTTAATTTACATATTGTTATGTTGGGATATGTTCTTCTATATCCTTATTGATGTAAATTTAATGTCCAAGTGATGAGATACCCTTTTTTTCTCTCATCAACTCATTTTGATGTGATGTCGTTAGGCTGTTAAAGGAACTTCTTAACCCAATTTCGATTTCTTTGGGTTCAACATGTAGTTATTGAATATGTCATCCTTGGAATATGTGTGAATGAAATTTAATTATTTTACACTTAATATCCACTTATATTGGCTGTATTTATATTTGTCGCACATAATTATGAGATTTATTTATCCTTAATTTAAGGATACCCTCTTTATAATGGATTTCATCTCAATTTACATTTCCATTGAGTCTTCATTATTGTTATGCACCAGTTCACTCTTATATGGTGTATATACTGTCCTTGGAATATTATATCATGAATCCCTTTATTCTCATGATATTATAAAGTTCTGATTAAATTTTATTCCTCAATTATTGTATTCAAGTGTCTCTCATTTTTTTAAACACCCTTTAACTAAAATATCATTTTAAATGTTTTAATGATTTATTCTTATAAATATTTATCATTAATATCCAAGTTTTAAAAATGGTTTTATAGATTTATTTATGTGGATATTAATGGTTTAAAATGTTAAAATATTCAAAGTGGTATGGGACACTTTGATTTAAAAATATCTTTATTAAATGTTTTAAATGGTTTTTAGAATGGATTCATTATTTAAATATCTTAAAATGTTATATTGTTATTGCAATTTGGGAATGTTATCTTTCCTTTATTCTTAAGTTATGTGATACGATTATGTTATGGTTCTTGGGCCTTGTTATGAATACGGGTCGTTCCGTGATAAACTAAGGGGCGGGTGAGCCCGATATCGCTCTCCAATGCATTGGGTAACACGAAGGGGTTAAACGTTAAGGTTTCACTGGAAAGATTTAGAGAATATATTGTGGTGGGTATTCTAAACATAACCAAGAGGGTTACTCCCTACGTAAGAATTTTATGAATGCCTCAAGTTACCTTTTATGTCTTATGATTTCTATGATTTATTCATGATTTGATGAGGTATGTTAAAGTGCCTATGTTTTATGGGTAAAGTATGATTTCATTTTTATGTATATATGAACTCATGTTTCTTTTCCATATTTTTATAACCCTTACTAAGATTTTTATTCTCATCCCAAGTTTTTTTTCGAAATGTTTTTCACAGGTCAAGGGAAAGGTACATGATATGATGATAGTGTCAAGGAAGTGTCAAGAAAGAATCCATGATTTATTTTTAAATATGTTTCTGTTGATGGGAGAAAATGAATACTATCTTTTATGTAGCCACTTTGTTTAAATGTGGAATTTAATGAAAGTTTTATGATCTAATTATCTAAAACTCTAAACCTGAAAAGATCCTCAACGTGTAATCTTGTAATAACTCAAGATTAAGTAAGGTTTAAGGCTGGGGCCTTATACCAAATCACAATCATCTCCATGTTCAACCATTAAATTAATTTCTTCTACTTTTATTGAGTTACTAAAATATTTTCTAACAGAAAAATTTGTTTTAATATTACATTGTTTTTTACATTGACATAATTTTAAAATCACACCCTTAAACAATTATCCAATCCTTATATTCTAATTATTATTATCTTTATTATGCCTCTATGATCATTATTTCACATAAATTAACATTATCACCCTTATATTGGATCACATTATCAATAATAATATTTTACGATGATAGAAACAAAATTTAGATTTTCTAGTGAAAGGTACTCATTACTATACTTCATGTAATCCCATGTTGTATAATATAATCTATCAAAAGAAAAATTCATTAATACATGTCATTTAATTATACATTAATGTTTAGAGGGTTTGTAAAAAAATTATATAAATTATTGTGATATTTTAAATCAAATTATAATAATAAATAAACTAATTTTATTACAAAGTATACCAACTAGTGATTTATTTATGTAAATATGCGATAATTTAAGAAAAAAAAGCATTTAGGAATTCTATATCTACTCAAAAAAATAATTTTTTTACCGAAGATAAAAAAATTAGGACCTTTTTGTAGTTTTTAAAAAGTATATCAATATAATATATAACACTGTGAACCTTGGGATTCCAAATAGTTATTTTTTCATTAGTATGAGATATGAAGTCAATACGATTTTTAAAATAATCCATTCATTTTAATAATTTAGATATTGAGTTAATTATCTCTATCAAACATGTTTATCTAAAAATTTATAAAATATGTAGTAGTCTGACAAAGTGGCTCTAATACCAATTATTAGTCTTTAGAAATATATCTCCACAAACACAAACCAATCAACCAAGTACAATCAAAATTTAATTATTTTGAAAATTGTATTAAAAAATTTATAACAAAAAATTGGACACAGGTATCTATGTGTATTGATTCATATTTTACTTAGTTTAATAAGATAAACATTATATAAAACCTAACCATGAAAATATTAAATTAACATAGATAAATAGAATGGAAAATATAAGTGAACGTTTATAAAATCCATAACTCTCATAAAATCCTGAGTCAACCACCACATTACCTTGATAAATTGTTATATATTTTCCACTAAGTAGAATCCACTAAAATCCTTCAAAAATTATACAAATCTCATAAACAATATAGTAAGTTCAATAAATAATAGAAATAATCTTATAATAATTAAACTCCAAAATTTAGATCAATATAATTATTGTCAAAACATAGAGAATAATATATTTACTTTAGAGTGATATCAAATTACCCAAGTATAAAGTCTCCACCATATTTTAGGATCATGAGGTGAAATCATTGATCATCTATATTAAAAAATAGATTCAGAAACATAACATAGATTCACCAATAAAAAATAAAATTACAGAACGAAACACACAATAATTATAATATAATAAAATAAATAAAATTAAATGATCATAATTCTAAAGGTATACAAACAAGGGTTAAAATGTGTAAACAACTCACATGGTTAGTCACATTAATTATTTTATTTTATTTATTATCTCTAACACACACATAGCCACACACACACACACACATATTTCATTTTGGGTTTTCTATGTTTTTTTATGGAAATGAATAATTTATAATTTATCATATTAGTTTTACGAAATAGAAGAAAATTTATATAGATTTTCTTAATTTTACCTATTAATTATCAATTTTATAAAAAAAACTCAATAATTTGTTTAATTTTTAGGTTTTTAAATTTATATATTTATTTTTAGAAATAAAAAATGGCCATTGGAGTTATGATTAATTTATAAACGTCCTAGGAAATCTTAATTTATGTTATATGGAATGTGTAGTTTTCATTTTTTTATGTAATTTTTTTTATACTAAAAAAACTTGTTATATGTATTTCAAAGTATGTTATATGTAAATGTTTTCAATGCATATTTTAAGGAAGAACATGTCAAGTGGACCGATGCAGGCTTGTTAAATATTTATTTTTTAGATAAAAAATCTCTATATATTATAATAAAAATATGTTCTATACTGAGTGATATATCCATTTTGGGTATGTATTTTTTAATATTTTTTTGTTAAAATGGTCTTTTTATTATATTGAATTGTTCTGGTTTTGTTCCAATTTTAATGATGGTTTATATTTTATTTTTCAGATATTATTATTATTTTTTGTTTATATTATATTATTTTTTAATTTTTTAATTTTCATCAAGATTATAATTACAGTTTTTTTGCAAATTTTTAAAAGTAATGTTTAAATATTGAATATGTTATGTGAAAAAAATTCTATGATAATTTATTATTTTCTACAGACCTTTTTTATATATTTCTGTATGTATTATGTTTTCAATCATTAATATAATTCTATTATTTATGTTAAAAAATTTATTTTTTTATTATATTATATTTATAAGAATTATAATATGGATTGAAAGTAATATGTTCACTTAAAATTATGTAATGTGGTTTTTATTATAATATTTATTACATTTTTAATCAAATGTTTTATAAATTTTTTTATAGATATATATATTTTTTTATGCTTTATTTATTTATTATATTTTTATCATTTATATTATTATATAAAATAGATTAATATTTATTTAAATTACGTTTTATGAATTAATAAATATCAATAATTGGAAGAGAACATGTTTTTTGTAAGGAATTTTTTGTATGTTTTCTTATTTCTAAATGTAATATAATTGTATTTTTTTATGTTTTGGATTTTTAAAGTATATATTTTATGTTTTTAAAAATATTAATTGTATGTGGTAGTGTTTTTCAATTGTGTTTTTTCAAATTTAAGTTATATCCTTTAATGATGATTAATGCATAAAATTTGTTATCTAAGTAAATAAATTAAAATTTTATAAATTCTACATTTTGATTATATCTTTATGACTTATGTTTTATAAATGAGAAATAAATAAATTAAATTAATAAGTGTTTTAAATGGTTATATTCATATATTTATTATGTAGAATTTTAAAAAAGTTCAATTTTGAAATAAATAAATTCAATTAATTATACTCAGTTTATTTTGATAAGTAATTACATAATTTTTTAATATAGTTTTTTGATAACGATTGAGAGGTTTAAATTCATTTAAAGAAAGTGTTTTTTCAATCTATGTTCACTCATTAAAAAGTAACATATTAAATTTGATTACAGTATAATTTTTTCTAACAAAATTTTATCATGAATATATATAGTAATTGAAACCAAAAATAATTTTCCATAATAAAATGTTTCGTGTTGTCAATGAATATAAATAAGATTTTTTATTTTAAATTAGTTTTATTTCATCTTAATTATTGTGGTCATTTTTTAGACCAGAAATATATATATATATATATATATATATATATTTACATATTTGGTTGGTTGTGTTTTAATAGTATATTGGGGTAGAATATTTGAGAACTCGTACCACTTCCCCACTTACTTTCAAAGTTTTCTAGTTACAAATTAACCTAAAGAGTAGTGTATATTCATTCCTGCTTTTGAAAGTATAAATATAATTCTATTCTTATTTTAAAAAATCTATATTTGAAATAGAATATTTGAATTTGGGAATTGATATGAGAGCATCTCTTTCCACATTATAAGGAAATATATGATATTTTGTTGTACCTAAAAAATATATATTTAGAGGAATATTATTATTTATGATTTAATTTTTACATATATATATATATAATGAATTTTATCTTGATTATTATACATTTATATTTATTAGACATTTGTTAATTATTATATGATTATATTTATGGGATTTCAAACACACTATAATTAATATTTAATGAGACAGAAAAAAATATAATGTCGAAGTATTTGTGAAATGCATGGATATTAACTTAACCCAATGGAGAATCCAAAAAGAGCTTATATAAGAGTGTTTAAACCAGTAGAAGTAACATATTAGTGTGTTATCATATTTAAGTATCTCTATATTTAATATTTATCCTTTGGTATAAGTTTTAATCATCCATAGAGATTGAAAAAAATCTTACATAGAAATATTATTGGTGATTCACAATCCAATAGATACCTTTAGATGTGGGAGTCCATTAGATGCCACAAATTGTTTTGTTATAACTATATAAAAATGGGTTCAATATCAAAAATTGAAAGGTATATTCCTTATAAAAATTTTATTTATTTCAAATATATCATGGTTGAATCTCATGGAAAAGGATTTGAAGGATAATTATACTCTGAATGTATAATTTTTAAATCCTCACAAATCCTAAATTTATATTAGAGATATTTATTAAAGGGTTAAATGATTCTAGGGAATTCTCATATATGAAGATGTGATGAAGTATGCCACTACACATAGTATATTCATTATATAATTTAAAGAGTTCTATTACAAAAATATTATAGGTAATAGGGTACCTTGATGGTCCCATGTGGATGTCAAATTGACCATATTCATATTAGGGTCAGAAATACATTCATTTTAGAGTAGTATTAAGTAACGACTCATAATTCTATCAATGGAATTTCCTTTACGATTTTATAGATGTGCCATATTAATTAAAGAACATACATCACCGGATATAACCAACAAAATGTTATAATATTAATTTAAACATTTAATTTAGATAATAAATATATCTATATGAATTTAAAATATTAAAATGGAATAAATAATATAAAATAATATAACTAAAATATGAAAATTTGTATCAACTTGATCCACCATCATAACCACACTCACGAACAATGCTATAGAAATGAAGAAGAATATTAGTAATGAGATATTTATCTAGGAAATAAAAATACATTTAACCATGATATAAAGTAGAATTAAATTAATAATTAATGAAATTTAAGGTATTTAAAGGAAGTAGGTAACCCATATGACCATTAAAAATCTAAATATTGAAATATTAATCTGTATATTGGAATAGGAATATGATTATTGGACAATTATTCTAACTGTTCGGAAGAGTAACATGGTTGTTAGAATATTAACCACACCTATTTAAGTGTAAAATAATATTTATATATCATATATAATGAAAAAAATATATATTTATACTATGGTATAAGTAAATAAATGTTCTAAAAAATATAAATTAAGTGTCTATATTTTTGTAAAACATGAATGTTTTAATTATACGTTTATAATAAATATAAATATTTGAAATAAATTTTATTTGCATAAAATATATTTATAAATTAAAATTATATTCTATTATAATTATAATTTAATTTTATGACACCATAATAAATTTTTCAAAGGGTCATTAAATTGATTATAATATAAATTAATATTTTAAAAATAAATATAGATTTTATTTAGAAATTAAATTTCACATATTTAGAAAATTATTTTGATAAAACTGATTTAATTTTTGTAATATACACATTAAGAAATGGTTAGGGTGATTTTTTTTAATTTTTCTAAAATAGTTTAATTTTTTGGGAATAATAAAATTTCGTAAAATAAACTATATTACATGATAAGCTAAATACATGAATTTTTGAGTCATGGATGATGTAAAAACTCATTATTTCTAACTCACATGACTAGTTATTATATATATTCACAAGAATATATAATATTGATAGTCTTGGGGAAAAAATAAATTAACAATTATAATATTAAAAAACACCCCTATCCTCCCCTTATAAATACGACCCCCCACAACCCCTTCTCCTCACACCTTTTAATCCTTAGATAATGAATAAATTATGATCAATTTTCTTCACAATAATCTCTGAAACATCCTATTATTTATATTCACTTAAAAATATTATACAAAAGTTCCTTTTGTGGAAGCGTGAGAGGAAAACATCCAATAAAGGAGTTAATACCCTCAACTGAGTATTTTATTTTTTATCTTCCTCCTAGTCTTACAAGTAAATTCCATTAAGCATGTAATAATAAATCTAGTGTCATATATATTATATAATTTCATTTTTTTAATGTAATATCTAGTAGTCATCATATTCTCTTATTCTAAAAGACATCATTGGTATTATGTCACTTGACCGCCTTTATTAATGATGAATTATCATATCATGTTACTGAATTCATGGTAGATTTAAATTAATTTATAATTTTTTTAAAATAACCCAAATATTTATATATTTTTTCCCATTATTGAATAAATATATGTCTATAATATTAAATAAAACAAAACTAGTTCGTGATGGTTGGTAAAACTGAAGAAATAAAATATCCATAAAATATTAACATTTTACTAAATGAATCATATATATGTCATAACACAAATTTATACATGGTTCCATTTTTAATTTTTTTAAGTTCATGAATACCATTTAATTTAACTCGATGATTTCAAGTCCCATTTTACAAGAACTTCAATAATGATCCACAAGTAATCTGACCTTAGAACCATGAAACGTACAATATTAGAACAATGAAATTAGTCTTTATATCTCGATGAAATGGTTATAAATGAACTTAAAAATTTATAATAAATATAACATATATGTTTAAGGTTTTGAATTATATCATTAATTGATTTCATTTGATTAGTCAGGACATTAAGAATAACTGAATAATGAATTCGGAACATAAGGTAAGGGATTACTCCGAACCACCCTTTTTATTTAGGTTATGAACATTCTATCAATGAATCACTTTATATCTCAATTTGATGTTATAAAATGATTCGAAATTATGTATATATGTATATTAAATATATACTTATCTTATTTTACCTTACTTTGATGGGGTAATAAAATCCTTAAGTTCATTTATTAAATTCCTTCTTTATGAAATATCATTTGATTGTGATATGAAAAAAAAATTATATGTAACCCATTCCTTTCCATGGATAATTCTTATGTTTATTACTTCTTATTGATTTCATTTTGTGGAACACATAATATTGTACATGTTATAATTTTTTAACCCAAGTATTTGTCCAATTCATTGGGTAATGTTTTTATCTCATGAGACATTATGTATGTGATTAGGGAGTGACCATAATCCATGATGGGAATCTGTCCACTATGTGATGTTTTCATAGGGGATAGACTTTACTTATGCTTATTTCATGTTATATGTTGTTTTCAAATTCCAATATTTCAATGATCTTATAACACCATGTTCTTTATACTATGATCCCATGTGATTATTCATGATCCTTCTCTTTTATGATTTTATGTTATGTCATTTAACTTACATGTTATGACACATTATTATCTTTATTCCCTTATTGGGATTTAAATATAACCCCATTAGTTTATGTTTTCCCCAAGTAATCCTATAAATTTTTAGGATCTCTAAGGGATTTAAGATCTCAATATAGAGAGTAAAATAAATATATTTTGTTTTAATTTTATTTTTGTGTATTATGAAATTTGAATTCCAAATACACTAGGCCTCACACTCTTTGGGATATATTTATTAGATATTTATGTTAAAAATCATATAATAATATGCTTTAATGTTTTGGGTCACTATAGTAGGTATCATATGAAGTTAACATTATTTTTTGGGATTAATACTAGAATAGTTAATTGAGAACCCTATGAATAAGTCTAATTATAAGAGAATATCCTATAATTTTAGTAAAGTATAGAGTGATTGTATTCCTAGAAACTATATCCCTATATGAATAATACAAGTGGATGTGTCTCTATAATAGTTGTTCCTAGGGATAATAACCTTACAAAGGACTTGTTGAGTATTAACTCGATTTTCACCTAGTTTACAAAAAATAATCCTTTTTACCCACCTGGTTTGACACTCCTGAGGGATATAATTTGGTAATTCAAAAACACTTTGTTAACCATTTTTAAGGAATTGAATCAAATATTATGTTAGATAACCTAATATAAATAATTTCCATGTATAAACTAGATTAAAATGTAGAGACTCATAGTTAGGATTTACGTGTTATTTATAAGTTAATAATTCTATGTTTAGAGTTTTCCTCTTTATGTGTGTGTTTGTTTAAGAACTATTATCCATAATTTTCCTATATTGTAGTTAATGGAGGGAAATAGGAGTAGTCAAACTAATAACTAATTTTATAGGATATGTGATGATTTCAGTAATGAGATGTCTAACATGATAGGATTTTATTTAAGGCAACTTTTGATTATGCCAAAAAAATATAAAAAATTAAAAATAACAACTACAATATAGTTTAGTTTCCAAACACATCAAAGAAGAGATGGATCTAATCTCAAATAGGTTTAGAAGATAAATATGATAAATAAAATAAGGTTCAATTTCTTACATTGAAAAAATGTGGAAAGTGGAACCAATAGAATTGTACTAAAGGAACTGGAAGATTTTTTATGTTGAAAAGAAGGGAATAGAGCATCCAATTACCAAAGAAAAATTAATAGTCCAATTAAAATGATGTAGGAAAATGATTTTCATAATAAGGAACCTTTAGTAGTGTAATTTCATTTATGTGGGCAACCTGATCATTATCCAAGCCAATTCCCTAATCCAAGGGATAATAAGGATAACAATAAACTGTAATATCTAAGCCAGGGTAACTATGAAGGAATTACACTATGAAAATTATTGATATGGATATTGATAATAAAATCACACATATCTGTATATCTATAGTTGTGTACAGTTTTTTCTATTTTAATTCATGCTGACATAGCATATTTTGGATTCTTTATAAGAAAATAAAGTCACTAACCCATTTGATTTGATTACATTGGGGAAAATATTTATGATTGTTATTTCACATGTTGATGTTTATGGGAAATTATTTCTTGAAATTATTATTATTATTCCTTTAGTGAAATTTTATTTTATATTGGGAATGGATTGGTTGTACTTATATAAATTCAACATCAACATTCATGAGAAGGTGATCAATCTTCATATATTGATTCATCAATTAATTTTGTATAATTTTAAGGAGGATAATGAATCCCTTTCAAAATATTTTCATTAATTATGGATATTATTAAGGTTTTAGTGAGCATATCTTTCTCAAATGATTAATACAAAGGAGATAATCATGCCTAATGAAATTCTCACTGTGGGTTATTACACATATGCATTCCCAAAATAGTGTGTTAGTATTCTTATAGTCTAAGAGGTTAATTTATCAATTAACATTATACCTTGATCTTTGATAATATCAATTTACCTTTAAATAGTGTTCTCTATTGAGATTTAAGAACTAAATAAGTAGATACAATAGAATCTGAAAAATGGTTTTATATGACTGAGTGTTTTACCATGGGATGTTTTGGTCCTCTTTATCAGGAAGAATGATGGGTCAATGAATCTTTTCATTTATTATCATGAGATTACAAAAATCAAGATAAAGAAGAAGTGTCCCTTTCCATATATAGATGCCTTGTTTAACCAATTATGTGGGTCTCAGTACTTATCTAAGGTTGACCTTTGGTTGGGATATTGAAAATTAATAGTGAAGGAAGATATTCCCAAGCCTTACTTTAAAACAATTTATGAACACTATGAGTTTATAATGATTCCCTTTGGACTCAATAATGCTCCAAAAATCATTATAGAATTAAGGAATAGAGTCATTATATATTATCTCTATATTTTTTATATTTATATTTGATATTATAATATACTAAAAAATTAGGAAGTATCATGAGGAGAATTTGAATGTAGTTCTAAAGACTTTTTGTGAGGATAATTTATATATAAAATATTGTAAATATTATTTCTGGATGAAGGAAATATTTTTCATGTGGAATGTTATTATTGAAAAAACGGAAATATTTGGACCCTTAAAATAAAAATTTAATTGAGGAGTGTCCTAGCCTTGAATTATTAACAAAGATATGTAGTTTTCCTAGACCAAATTTGTATTATCAAAGAGTTTTGAGAAACTCGCCATGGTTTTCAAAACTACTAACCAAATGAATTGGAAGGGAGTAAAGTTTTCATGGACTACAGAATGTGGAGAGAGATTCAAGGAATTTAAATAGAGGCTTATCACTATACGATTACTCATGGTACCTATAAGTGGGGAACTTATCATGATATATAGTGATCTTTCAAAGAAGTTCTTGGGTTGTGTACTAATTAATAATAACAAATTGATAGCCCATGTCTCAAATAATTTTAATGTTCTTGAGTAGAACTATAAAATGCATGATCTATATTTGGTTAAATTGATATTTTCATTGAAAATATAGAGACAATATCTATATGGAAACAATTATGAAATATATATAAATATTAAGAGCCTCAAATATTTTTTCACATAAAATAAGGTTAATATTCTCCAAGGATAATGGTTAGATCAGATCATGGACTATGACTTCCCAATCCACCACCATCATGGTAAATAAAGTAAGGTGATAAATGATATATGTGTAAAGGATTTGAAAACATTCTCAATGATTAGAATTAATAAGGATCCTATGTTTTTAGACTTTTAAAGGATGGACATGTAATCATAATGGAAGGAAGATCATAATTCCTTTCTAAAATGATCTCACAACCATCCCTTCTAGAGAAGATACTAGATTCTGAGTGATATGATATTTAAATATAGAACAACTTACAATATATATCAAAAGGTAAGTCCTTGAAGTTGAAAATTTATAAAGAATGATTTTTATGATTTGGGTCATGAATATGTGTACCATAAAATCATAAGTTAAAGGAGTTGTTAAATGATACGCATAGCTCGGCCTTATTAATCCACTAATGAAGTATGAAGATGTGTCGAGATATATAACATTACTATTGGTGGGAAAATATGAAAAAGGATATCATGGAATATACATCCAAGTTCCTTTTATGTCATCAAGTGAAGACTAAGAGGAAAACTACACTTGCAAGTATGTACATCAGAAAAGTTATGAGGTTATATGGAACACCACTATTGATTGTATCTAACTAAGATCTAAGATTTACCTCTAGTTTTTTGAAGAGTCTCTGACAACCTATAAAAACGAAGTTTAAATTTAGTATGGCTTATATCCCACAAAATGATGATCAATATAAGTGTATTATCCAGTAACTTGTGAATATTTTGAGAGCAAGCTCATTTTTTTTAAAGAGGATAGGATCAACATCTTCCTCTATATGAGTTATCATATGATACTAGTTTTTCCTAAATTATCTAAATGGAACCATATAAAGAACTATATGGGAATAGATAAATAAAAACATCATGTTGGGATGAATTTGGTGAATGTATGTTATTGGGACCTAAAATGGTCAAGTAAATGGTAGAAAAGTTCAATATTATTCTGTATCACATCATGTCTTCTCAGAGATGATAGAAGATCTATATTGACAATATTCAATGAGACTAGAAGTTCAAGGATGAATATAAATTGTTACTTTGAATATATACTTGAAATTCATTCATGATATTTGGGATGAAGTGTATGATAAGTCCCAATTACATCAACCCCTTTAAAATTCTTGATCGCATCGGAGTTGTGGCCTATAGAATAACACTCCCACCATCTATTTCTCAAGTACATGACATGTAGCACATATCCCTCTTGAGTAAGTAAAAAAACAATCCCTCACCTATAATTAATTTAGGGATTGTATAGATAGAGAATGATCTCTCTTATGAGGAGAATCTGATGAAGTTCACGGACCATAGAGATAATGTTCTACGAAATAAGAAAACATAAATAGAAAACATACAATGGTAAAACCATATATATGAGGAGGAATTTTGGGAACTAGAGGATCACATAAAGCATAACTACCCTCACAAATTTTCTCTTTATAATATAATATTCAATTTTGAGGGTTAAACATATTAATGGGGTATGAACTTAATAACCCTAAATTCAATCAATGGAATTTCCCTTTTCATTATATAAATATGTCAAATTAAGTAAAGCATATACACCACATATAAAAAATTATTATATTAATTTAAACATTAATTTTAGATAATAAATATAGCTATAAGAATTGTAAATATTACAATGGAATAAAAATATAAAATATGATTACTAAAATATGATAATTTAGATCTGATCGATCCACCATAATAACCACACTCATGAACAACACTGTAGAAATGAAGCAGAATTTTAGTAATGAAATATTCATCTAGAAAATAAAAATATATATAACCATTATATAAAATATAAGTGAATGAATAATGAATGAAATATGTTGTATCTATAAGAAGTATGTAACTCGTATGGCCGTTACAAATCATACTTTTGGAATAATAAAACAACCATTGGAATATTAATATGATTGTTTTAATAGTATTAAAACTATTAGGAATATCAACCTAACCATTAGAATCGTAACTTCACCTATGGAAGTGTAAAATAAAATTTAGGTATCTTATAAAATTAAAATATGATATATTTATACCATGGTAGAAGTGAATATATTCTTTTTAAAAGGATAAATTAATTGTTTGTATTTTCATGAAACATAAATGTTTTAATGTCAATTTTATAAAAAATATAATGATATAAAATAAAATTAATTTTCTTAAAATTTATTTATAAATTAATATTATGTTCTATTATAATGATAAGATAAATTTATAAGACCATAAGTAATTTTTTAAAGGGTATAAAAATTTACCATGATATTAAAATTGATATTTTTAAATTAAATGAGGATTAAATTTAAAAAATAAATTTCAAATATTTAGAAAATTATTTTCCTAAAAAATTATTTAATTTTTTGAATGTATGAATTGAAAAATTGTTGGGTTGAATTTTTTATATTTTTCAAAAATATTTTAATTTTTAAAGAATAATAAAATATGTTAAAATAAGATATTTAACATTATAAGATAAATTCATGAATTTTTTAGTTATGAATGATATAATAACCGATTAGTTAAAACTTATCAACACTATTTATTGTATATATTCATAATAATCAATACTATTTATGGTATTGGTCCAAAATATTAACTAATGATTATGATATTCAAAAACACCTCTCTCATCCCCTTACAAATACCACCCCTCAAAATATCTTCTCCTCATACCTTCTAAACATTATAGCTTAAAAAATTCTTCCCAATTATCTTCCCAATATATTTTCCAAAATTGTATAAATTTTTGTGTCATCCAAAGGCCAGTCTAGTATGCCTTAAGTGTAATTTCAATAGGAGACACTCAAAGGACAAGGTAATACCCTCAACTTAGTATTTTATATTTATCTTTCTACTAATCATCCAAAGAAATTACATTAAAAATGGAATAATAACTCTGATATCATATATATATATATATATTGTAATTTTATTATTTTAATGGAATATATATCATTTATTATCTTCATTATTTCATCTTATTCCAAATTATTTAAACATCATTTGTATTATATTAGCTCACCTCCTTTGTGGATGATGAGTTTTCATCTCCCATCACCACATTCATGGAAGGTTTAAATTATCATATAATTTTTTAAAATGACATAAATTTTTATATTATATATTTCCTCACATTATTTAATAAATAAATAGACATAATTTTAAATAAAATAAAACTTGTTTGTGATGGTCGGTAAAACCACTAGAGTAAACTAACGATATAACATTAACATTTTTCTAAATGAATCATACATATGTCATAATACATTTTGATAAATGGGAGAATTTAAATTTCTCTATGGTCCTGAATATTATTTCATTTCACTTATAGATTTCTTCCCATTTGACAATGATATCAATAATTATCCACAAGTGGTCCTACCATGGAACCATGAAACAAAATCTCTTAAAGCAATGATATTATACTTTATATATTTATGAAATGGTTATAAATTAAAATAATAAAATTTTAATAAATAAAGTATTGATGGTAAAGGTTCTAAATTTATCAATTAATTAATTTCATTTGATTATGTAGGAAATTACATTCAAGTGAAGAACGATTCTATAACATAAGGTAAGGGATATCTCTAAAAAAAAAATTTATTTGGGTTATAACCATTATTTATTTAATTATATTTCTCTATTTCTCTCTCTTATGTCATAAAACGACTCTGGATTTAGTATATATGGATTTTATATATATACCTAGATTTTTATTTCTTCCTTTCATAGGGTAATACATTCCTTAAGTTCATTTCTTGAATACCTTATTTATGAAATATCATTTGATTATAATATGAGGAAAAATTATGCAACCCATTATTTCCGTGGATAAGTATTATTTTTATGACTTATGATTTATTTTCTTTTTTGGCACGCATAAACATGAACCGGTTATGATGGGTATTCCCAAATAGTTTTCGAATTAATTGGGTAATGTTTTTATCTCACGAGAAATAATGAATGTGATTAGGGAGTTAACCTAATCCATGATGAGACTTTGTGCACCATGTAATACTATCTTGAAGGTTAGCCTGGAGTTATGTTGATTCCATTTAATATTTTGATTCCACTTCTCTATGTTTATCTAACCTTATGATACCATGTTCTTTATGCTAGAATCACATGTGATTATTTATGATATTTTTATTTTATGATATCATGTTATGTTATTTGACTCACATGTTATACCTTGTTATCAAGATTATTAGTTTACTCAGATTTATATATCACCCATTTCTTTTTTGTATTCCCTAGGTTTTGTTATTTAGTTTTAGGAGCTTTAATGGATCTTAGTGCTCATTATGAAGAATAAAATAAAGATTTTATGTTTTAATATTTTTTGATGTATTATGAACCTAGTCTTTCAAATTCACAAGGCCACAAAATATTCAGATTTTATTTTGTACTTATTTGATTTTTAGGTTAAAAATAATACAATAATATGTGTAAAATGATTGGTTTACTTTATATTGCAGACATTTCCATGAAATTTGGATCGAATTTTGTTTTAAAAATATGAGTAACATGTTTTACAGATTCAATATTATAGAAACATCACTTTCCATGTTTAAAAAAATGATATGTAAAAATATTAACAACACATCATAATATGATTGAAAATATTTTGAGATAATTCCACCCATAATTTTTTGAGTTCATGTTTTAAAATACTATTAATCATTAAGGTTATACATTACAAGGATATTGATTCACATATCATAATATGAAATTTGTGTTTTTAACATCAATGGGGTGTTTTATGGATGTGTTTTTATTTACAATGGAATTTAAAATATTTAAAAAAAAGTCTCATTTTATCATCAATAAATTATATTTTAGAGTTTCAAGAATCATGGAGGAATACAATGAAGTTTTTTAGAAGATCAAGAATTATTTCATAGTAATTTTTTTACACCATGACTTGTTTATAGAGTTTAAATAATTGGTTATTGTAAATCTATTGACGGAATGTGTTGAATCTGAATACTAAGGATTTCTTAATATAATTTAGTGAAAAAAAATTATTTTTTAGTAACTAGTAAAGAAAGTATTATGTCATAATTTATAGTATTAATCTATAGTGTATAAGGTTGAAAATTTATGAGTGGGTACAAATTTATGTATTATGGGATATAGATTATACAATAATGGAGTACATAAATTATGGAAGAAGTTTTTTATGGAAAATTGTATTGGGTTATTTAAAATTGTGATGATAATTACACTATAATATTGGGGTATAATTTTTTAAGGGTAGTGTAATTACACAATTGTGATTTTGATCAATCCATAATGATTTTTCAATATATATTTGTCAGATTTGATAAAAAAATTAAAATAATGGTTTATAATTTTAAATTAATTTATGAATTTTGGATGATTAGATACTTTTATGTCATAATACATTATTTTATGATGTGATTTGGTTTATATCTATAGATTATTTAATGTTCATAATCACTTTAATTTAAAATTTTCAAGATGGGATAGGGAGATAAAACTTAACCATGTGGGAGGGATTTTTCTACCCATTATAGGGTAAGGATAAATGGGATAATTGGATAATATAAGAAAAAAATGATAAATACTAGACATTCATTATATATCATAAAGTAGATAAGATTATATGGAGATAGATGGAAGATGGTTATGTCATAGAGGATACATTTTCACATAGTAAGTGGATTCATAAAATCAAAGAATAATTTTTTGAAATGAGGAAAAAGAATAATGTTAATATTGACAAGGAAGAGATGAATCTTGTTTCTATAGTAATTATGGTATGATATTTATTATTTCTATTCTTATATAAATAAAAAAGTTTACATTTTTTAAAATTTATTCATTCTTGTGAAAGAGAGAAATGGAATTTCAAGGTCTGAGTGGTTGTAAACGAACAGGGATAGTTAGTTCACTTTAAAATTATAAAAGTAATATACTTAGATTATTTTAGTACATTTTCATGTAGTCACTATAAGATCATTGGATGTATCCCAATATGGGTGATCAAAAAAAATTGTATGTTTTATAATTTTATTTCTTTATACATAGTGATGAAGAGATATTTAAAACCACAAAATAACATATTTTGTGGGAATAATTTTAATTTTAAATACTCTAATGAACCACCAATTAGGGTATAATTCCTAATGGTTCCTCAATTATGGTACATGATAAAAAAACATTACTTTAATAAATTCTTTTATTCCTTTAGAATAAATAATTTTTTTGTGAATTACTATATAATTTTTATCTTCTAAGTGTATAATTTTTAACTATGGAATAATTAGGTGCAACGCTATTTTTAATAACTTGAAATGGATATACATATGATCATCATACATGTAATTTTATTAAATATTGAAAGTATATAGATCATGAAAAGATACTAAAAAGAACTATAATATACCAAAGACTCAATCTAGTGTATTTTCCAATATAATTTTCAAGAAGGTGATATTCTATAAGTCCTCAATGTCTATGTGGGATAAATTAATGAAAATCATTTATTTGGGTGAGACCTCAAAAAGGACACTGAATTATCATTTAGGATATATATAAATAAACCTCAAATAGGGTTCTTTTTTAGTGTTTGTGAACTCAAAAAATATTAGTTTTATAGAAAATGGGTACTTTAAAGATTAAGAGAAAGAGAGATAGAAAAGTAGAATAAAATAGTCTCAGTATGCATTTCATGGAAATTATTTATTTAATTTTTTGAGGTTTATAGTCACAATTTCAGGATTATTTCAATATAATTTAAA
This sequence comes from Viscum album, assembly GCA_963277665.1. NCBI lineage: Eukaryota > Viridiplantae > Streptophyta > Magnoliopsida > Santalales > Viscaceae > Viscum > Viscum album. The sequence goes on from OY728146.1 coordinate 1,794,257,635, forward strand.
ATAATTATTCCAAGACATATGTAATTCGGCGTTAATTAGTATTTCAAAGATTAATTATAAAATCAAAAACACAAAATAGATTTACAACATTTCAAGATGAAGAGGATTCATCATATTCATAAGAATATCTTGATTATATATTATAAAATAATGTGAAAAAAACATGTATATACAAATAATAAAAAGTGATGAGAAGTATTCAATAGTAAGTATTTCTATAAAATCATTGAATTAATATTATGTTTCAATTATTGATAGTGGTTGTACTTCCTACATGATGGGAAATAAGAACCTATTGATTGATATTAAATACAAGAGGGAGTTTTGATATTTAAATGATGAAGGTATAAAGATATTTCTATTTGGGGAATCCAAAATTAGAGGAAATTAAATGATTAAGAGATATTTCTTTTTAATATAAGTTCTTGGTTATAGTCTCTTAATCATTTTTCAATTTTATGACGTGGGAAATACTATTCAATTTACTAATAAAACATGAATTTGTAAAAGAAAATATGACAAAATCATGAAACAAAGAAATCATAGGAAAGAGAATATCTAACTTAGTAGTGGAGAAGAATATATATGATTACTTACTAATGTAATGAGAAGAAGTAGTATTGAAAACATATTGGTTTATTAAGCCAAAAATTCATTGAAGGATTTCTAGGACTTGAAGATGTATGGGATAATCCTTAGCTTAAATTTGATTACGCTCATAATTTTAATGTTATAAAAAAATATTATTAAAATAATTATAATATTAAGGAAAATAAATCAAATTGTTTATTGAATTGGTTTATATGGATGTTTCTAAGTCTGTCACACCAAGAGAAATTGATAAAATAAGGTAAAATTAAATATTTATTAATTAAAATACTTAAACGGAATGGATAATATTTATTACTCATAAATATAATATTTTTAATTTCATTACATGTTATAAAAGGATAGATAATAAAATGATTGAAAACAAATATTGAAATTCTAATATCAAAAAGGTATTGAGTTTTATAATAACCAAGATGCGAATTCTATCAAGAAAAATAGAATAAGGCACCATTTTAAGTACTTTTCAACAAAATTTTACATTTTAAGGGACAAATTAGATAACAAAAAATATGGTTTGGTAAATGATCGTTAAAAAGGAACACCCATAGAGTTTTTAAAGTGATTTTTACATCTATATATAACATAAATAGATCTATTTTATGTTTATATGAAGAGAGAACCTCACATGAGATATATCATGGGTTGAAACTGATGTTGAAATATTCTCAACTCATAGAATGTAATTTTTTTTAATAAATATAAGATTCACTTCAAGTTTGAATCAAAATAATATAAATACATTTTAATTTACTAGTATTTAAAGATAAAGTTATATGTATGTTATAACTAAAGGATTGGAAAATTTAATGAAAATTAAGATATTTATATGGTGTAAAACAACATGAATTCTCAAAAAAGTGGTAATGAAATTTTAGTATAAATAAGCATTAAAGTGACAAGTTTGGTTAAAGTAATAGTAATTACTGATGATTAAATTAAAATTAATGGTGATGATAGTTATATATTGAGTTTTTAAATTTAAAGGAAGTCACAAATTTTAGTTGAAATCATTTAAAAAAATTGATAGTAAAAAAATATCTTTAGTACAAAATTAAAATATGTAGTCTTTCCAATAGTAAAAAATTATTTAATAAGTAGAGCCTATATATTTTAATTATATTTACCAGATTAATGTTTTATAAAATATAAGAATTAGGTTCTATTTTAGATTAAGAAGAATCAAACGTGGGAGATTTTTTGTGGTTTAAAATAAGAATGTCAATAGAACCAAATAGGAATTCCAAAATAATTTGAATGAGGAAGTCTTAGTGATTAGAGAACATGATTAGTGTGTAAGGCCTACTTATAAATAAAACCAATATACATTAATTAAATGTTATATATTATATAATGTTTTTAGAAGATATGATTATTTTTTATCATCAGGGCCCCAAATAAATTCATGTTATTCATTGTATATAAGTGATCTAGTATTGTTTTATTTCTTAAAGAATATGTTTAAATTGAATATCTAGATGGATTTATTATACATAAATATGTGAAAAAATTATTTAAAGAGGAAACTTTATGGATTGAATCTAACCCCAAGATCATGATATTCCAAGATTGACCAATTTTTTAAAACTCAGGGGTTCTCACAAGTAATATTGATCAAAAACTCTATGTGAATAAGGTGTGAGACAATAAGATGATGGTTATTGTATATGTGTATTAAATAAAATTTAGATACCTTAATGATGTTTAATGTAGGGAATTAACTGAGTTCATAAAGATAATGTTTTATATATCCATGTTTTGTGACCAAATATTTTTTATTTCTTTACATGTTTTAAAAGTAAATAATTGTTATTTTTTCATAATAAAAATATGAAAAGGTAGTGATAAAATTATTTAGCATGGTGGAAAGTAAATTTATGAAAAAAAACCATTACTAAACATACAAAATTATCAAAATTTGGTGATGGAAAATAAATTAATATCATGGAGTATATACAAAATTATTATAAACCTACTAAATTTAATAGTATCAAGAACTGAAACTATATTTATTACATGTCAATTAGTATGAAACAAATGTATTTTCATATAAATACATATTATAAATATGAAAAGTATACTTCATTATATAAAAGGAATAATTTATATAAAAAATTTATACAAAGGAAAAAATGATTAAGAGTTAATGGGTTATGTTTATACTAATTAGGTGGTTATAATAGATTATTGAAAGTCAAATTTTGGTGTTGAAATATATATTCTTTATTTATATATTTATTATATGAATAAGAAACTATATTTTATATCATTTTTATTTAAATAAGTTTAGTATATTAAACTACTCAATATTATACACATCTATTATGTATTATTTAATAGTTTGAAGACATTGATATTGATGTATGTTCTCTTATTATGATTAAATGTGATAACTCAAGCACAATTAATCTTAGTAATAATATATTATATAATTTGAGAATAAATATTATTAAGATCAAGTGTCACTTTATCATGGTTAAATTTGGGAAAGTTACGGTAAAATTGGATAATGATTCTTCCAAAGATCACGTAATGGATATTATAATAAAGGAATTATACATGTATAGTTTTAAGAAGCATTAGTTAAATATTGGATTTTGACCATATCCATACACTTTATGGTTTATAGATGGACCCCCACTCTCATAAAGTGTTGATTCATATAGTTTTTAAGGCATAACAAAAGGGTTATTTTCATTCTATAAGCTCTTTTAGTATGTAATATAACTTAATAAAAATTCTAGTAAGTGGTGTCAATTAAAAATTAGATTACGAAAATTTAGGTTTCTATAAAGTTGTGATACATTCAGTTGTTGATTTACAAATAAAACATTAAAGATGTTCTCTTTTGGTTCATTAACAATGAGTTGGATATACTCAAGTGCCTTAGAAAAATATTCTCAAATGATGAAAAATATTAGGGGAAAGTTATTAAATGATTTCTCAAGAGGGATAAATTTTTAATGATGTGAAGAAAGGAAGATTTTATAAGAATTACCAGAGATTTTATTTTAAAAATCAAGGGTTTTATTGTCAAGGTTAATTATGTTAGTGATGTGATTCATTAAAAACATTTCATATACCATTTCATTATCATGATGGGCATTAATAATTTTTGTTCTGAGTGGATGATTTGTAAATCATTGTATATAATATAAATTATATGTTCATGATTTTTTAGTATGACTACACAAGGATTTTTTAATAATATAATATGTTTTATTTTAAGAATTAAAAATCAAAAAATCCAATATAAGATGTTTTTAGAAATAAATAAAATATTAATTTTTAGGATGATTTTATTGAAAAATTAAATTTAAAATATATATAAAATATTTATAAAATAATTTATAAAAATCATTTTAGTTTTATCTGAATATTAGAAGAATTTATTTTTAATTTTTTTGATTTTTACTACGCCTTTACTTGGTCGTTAATTGTTATCCGGTAATTCAAGATAATTTTTTTTAAATTTAAAAAGGGTTTTTTAAATGGTTTACCAATTATTAATGTGATTTTAATGTTATAAAAATTTATTTTTAGTTATGTTTGTAATTATTAACATGTTTTATAGTATAATTTTTTTTAAATAATTTTTAAAGTGTTAGAAGTAATTTTTAAGTATTGTAAATTGTTTTAGTCTATGTATTGATAGTTCAATATCATGCACAAAGTTAAGTGTTTTTTAATTTGTTTCATAAAGGTAGTATTATCTCGGCATAAAAGTTCAGTTATTAGCTATGAAAGAGTGGATGTTGAGTCTTTCGTGAAGGTAAAATTGTTTATTCATCCTCAGGTGAAGGTTTTATCTATGTTATGTAAGATTTATAGATTTATTTTATAACTCACATAAGGGTGATTGTATTTGTGTGAAGTTATTCTCAGAGCTACATCAATGATACTTTTGTATAAAGGCTTCCTTCTCGTGTTAGGGTCATTAGAGAAATTTAATTCCCTAATAGAGCCAGGGGAGATGCATTAAGGTAGATTCCTACATCTAGGACTTATCCCTTCCATTTATATATGTGTAATTTATCGAAATATTATTAATGGTAGTTCCCACTTTTTCTTATAAAACACATGAATTTCACATAGTGGTAGTGTTTTAAAAGGAAATATTCAGACTTCTCTCATAAAAATGATATACAATATTTTCTTGTAAAATAAAAAGTAAATATTGATGAAATGGAATTTTTATAAATCCATTTTTCAAAAGATAATAAAATCATTGAATTTAATGATTTTAGGATATTTATAAAAATCCTATGAAGTAAACTAAATTAAACTGATTTAATTTGAAAAAAAATATGCAAAGTCAGTTGATTTGTTTCTAAAATATTCAGAAAATTTATCTGTTATATTCTAAAATAAATGAGTCTTTCTCATTTGAATTTATTAAGTTCTAGTTATATTTTGGAAAATGAAAACTCCTTAATTCAATGTTTTCAAACCTTATTCAATTAATTGTGAGTTCTTTCCTCTCATTTCCAGGCCTATGTAGGTTTCTTTTTCCTCTAATTTTTTTTGGTGTAGTGTGTTTTGGAATGCTTTTTTCCTTGGTAAGGGATTTTTAGTATCTCAATTATTTTTTGGTTATGTGTGATTTAATAATGTCTTGGATTATTTATCTATATTATGGGATCAATCTAAACATATATGAACATTGAAGTACAGGAAGAGGAAGATGATAATTGTATGTAGTGGATATTTTTTTTGAAATTCTAGAAAATCTCTTAGAATATAATATTATTATAATATTATTGTTATTATTTAAATAATTGAAATTGATGATATATCTTATAGAGTAGATTATCAATATTCTGAATAGACTAGAAATCACATTCCCCAAATGATGTTATTAGTTGAAAATATGGTGATTATCAATGAAAGAGAAAATTTATAATCATATAATGCTTAATTTATATTTAATAATTTGGAAATCACATACATATTGGGGTATATTATTTAATATTAAGTAATTAGAAAATAATTGTGTTTCTAAATCTAAATAATTAAAGAAATATTTTATTATCACATATTTTACATGATGAATGTAAATTCTTTATTATGTTAAATATTTAAGAAAGAGAATAAAAATAACCACATTTTGAATTATTGATATTAATTAAGAGCATAGAATCTAATAGAATAATGATTTCATACCATGATATAGTGTATTTTCTAAAACATTTTTTGATGATAATTATTATATAATTATATTATTGAATAATTCAAATGGGATAATTATTAGATGTGTTGATAATTAATATTTTGTTTCATAGATTAAATAAAAGGCTGGGTTTTGTGTGATCTCCTATTTTTAATGTATGTTTATATTGTCTCTTGACATTTACTAGATAGTATGATACGTTATTGGATGCATTTTATTGGTGTTTTAGCATGGTTTAACTACTTGAAATGGCTAAACATGTAATGACGAGTGAAGTTATAATTTAAATGATAGATTCATGATCAGAATAACCACTTCTCTTCTTGGAATCAATTAAATGTGAATATAATTTTTGATTCATGTTCATGTTGTTTTGAAGACTTTATTAGCTACTACTTATATTTTGATTGATATAGAACATATTTTCATAATAAACCAGTTAACTCAAGATGGAATTAGAATGGTATTTTGTTAAATAATAAATTTTTTGTGTTGAACGAGACCATTCTTTATTACAGGAGGCCTAGTAAGCTTGATGACATGACCTTAGTTACTTTTCTTATTTATGGAAAACAAATAGTTATATATATATATATATTATATAGGAATTTAGAAGCTTGATTTGAATGACTTATATCCTATTACAGATTCAATGATCTGAGGAGTAATGAGATGGATGCATGGGTATATAATGACGGTTGGATATGTGTTGGGAAATGTGCTGGGAGCCGAGGGATATAGTGATATTTGTTGTCGATGATGAAAGGACAAATTGTACTTTTTGAAATGGTGTAATAATTATATTGGGGTTTCAAGATGAGTTCATAGTGTGGATTTTGGTTTCAACCCCCTCCGTCTAAAGATATAGCAATTAGGTATGAGATAATGACCCCCATGTCCCCCCTTTAGTGGGCCTCGGGTAGGAAACTAGCACCAAGTATATAGAAATATTAGAAAATGGGAGGCATTTACCTCTATACTAAAATAATATAAAAATATAATATGAATCATCCATAATAAATTCCATGATATAATATAAAAATAAACCAATACCATCCCACAATGCATGTATAAATAAAACTAGTACAGATAAAAGTATCAAAAAGTAAATACCCAAATTAGAAGCTAAAGCGACAACAACTCAACTATCCAAAAAGGTTCAATATAGTACCATCTAGCATGATCCATGTAATACTCTTGGAAACTTGATAATCAATTTATATACATAGCGTGAGAATAAAAGTATAATAAGTGGGAAAACCAAAGTTTCTCATGTACAGGTGAAAGAAGTATACTAATGCACCCATAAGAAAATAGAAAAACCAAAAGAACCTAAACAGGTCTACTATTCATCCCAACCTCAGCAAGTCATTCTCACCAATTAACACAATCCATGTATAGTAACATATTAAGAAGCATATGGATAAAGGGAACCTTGTGTCGCTTTCCCCCTAATTTTCCACTCTCATAGCCCAATGTCATACGTCATAGAACCTCAGTCACTTAAAAATAACAGATGCCACCACCCCACAAGCACGATTACATAAAATAACACCTAAAAACATTTATTCCACCACCCCATAGTATGGTCACATCTCATCTCACCCAAACACACATAGTCCATCACATCACAACCACTGCCATAACTAGAGTAGTACATGAGGGAAATCAACAGTGTGACCTACTCCTACCATGAACGAACCCCACCATATTCCACCACATATAATGAGAATATAAAATCTAACCAAAAAACTCATGTTCCACTACCCCATAGCATCATCATATCACATCTCTTCCGAAAACACCTCATCCATCACCTAGAGTACTAACAGTCATCCAACCATCACAACCGATGGAAATATACTTACCTATAAGAGAGATCAGGAAAGAGAGATAGTTGTCCATCAATCCTCATCATTGGGATGTAGGTAAAATCGACCCTCATGTTAAAACACAGGTGTCATCATATAGTGCTTGATGTGGGTGGGGTGCGTATAGAAATCAAAGGTAATATAAAAGTATATACATATAGCCACACAAAAGACAAAACTATGAGATCAAAACAAAACACTAAATAACTCAAAATATCCCCATGTTCATTGCCACCTCTAAATGCATATAATTATAAAAACCAAAAGCCACATCTCACACCACCAACCAATTCCATTACCAATGCCATTTATTTCATTATTTACCAACAACTGCATTTTACCACGTATCACATCATTTATTTTTTTATTAAGCATTTTCATACCATTAAACAAACCAAACCTAAGACATTTTAAACAATATTAACCACTTATTCCATCATTACATGGTCATATAACAGAAAGAAACCACACATCACAAGCAGATCATCATTCACATCCAACAATCCCCTCACCACCCTAAAACAACGACCAAATAAACCATCACATTGTTTCCCAAAAAGCACATCCAAACAAACCATCACCCCAAAACCCCAAAAGAAATATCAAACAAACTATCACCATATCACCCAAAAATCATGCACAAACATCCATCATCCTACCCCCTAAAATCATGACCAAACAAACCACAACCCTATATCCCCAAAAGCATGGATAAACAAACGCATCACCCCAAACCTCGTCACAACCACACATTTTTTCCACAACATATCCACACATCACCTCACATGAAAGATCATTTGACATGTTTAATAAAGGCGATTTTATCACATTTCACTTTATATTTGGGGAATTATCACGAAATACATAAATCTATGGGAAACCATTTTATTAACAAAACATAACTTCTTATAAAATTTCTATTTTTAGAGTGATATCACAACATAGAAAAACAAAAAAAAGGTTCAATAAATCATTCTTAATTAGTGAAAAAAAATTCCAATGGCCTAAATTTTTATTGGTGCATTAAACCCATACAATCACAACATCATAATAATATCAAAGTTATAAAATCATGCAAATAATTCCCATTTACCATAAAATTTAAATTATTTGATTAAATTATAATGATTAAGCTATAATAAACCATCCATAACAGATAAAAAATAGTAAAACCCTCTTATATGATACACAAAAGTGAGAAATGAGGGATTCCCTACTTCAAATTTTTTTTACAAATAACTTCACATCACAAGTTGATGAAAAAATGGCACAAGCCACAATCACACACAAACCCCATAGATCAACCTACACCACATTAAGGGTTATCAAAAACACAATTCAAATAACAACCTAAAAAACCACACCACAATAGTGGATCCCAATGATAATAATGGAAGGAAAACCCCAAGAAGAAGAGAATGTATTACCACTAATCGCTAATGGCCATACACCAAAACAAATGGATCAAATAAAGAGGAACATCGATGAAAATACTATGAGAGCTTCCTTGGGTTCACCCAAAAAGATATATAAAATATATAAGTTGAAATGAATTGGGTTTTTACTAAAAAAATAATTAAAAACATTGAATCCCACCCCTTACACATCATGTTACTAATTCATGATGTGAATTTCATGAGAATTCCCCATAAACCAATTTTAACTAAAATTCATTTTATCTGGGACATTATTTCATTACATGTCCTGAAATAATTACATGACATGAATCTGTTTCATGGGTTCCCCCTCAACAACATATAATTCATGAAAATTTATTACTACAGAAGCTGTGAACCACCAATTCACTTCGTGTACCCCTTTTTGGACTTAAATTTCCCACTATAGCTCTTTCGCACCTCTAACCACCACAGAACCTATAACACCCCTACCCCACTAGACCAGAGCCGGTGTATTAATTGTTATATTGGAATGGTTAGAAGGAATTAAAATACTAAAGGAATGATCATTTTAGTAGTATTTAAGAAACTAGATACATAAATGTAACTCAAATTACATTGGAAAAGGTTACAAAATACAATACATAATAAACACTAAAAACTGCATCCACAGGAACTCAACAAATGATCTCCGCTTCATCACCTGTTGAAGGTAAAGTGTGAAAGGGGTGAGCTAAAATAATTAGTAAGGGATACAAATGGCAGAATCATGAATCAATAATAACTGAATTCTAAACAATTTGACATAATCAATATGGCATGGTGAATAAATGAAAAATTCACACCATTAATAAACTGAGAATGAAACTGCATCCATAGATTTTTTCTTAGTGAAAACCTCATGGATATTAATAAATGATAATGAATAAAGATAATTCTTATTAATTGGATGTCATGTATCTAGAACATGATACCATAATAACATAAAAACAGTTTAGTTTTGTGGGTAGAAACCTGTCTGATTTTTGGAAACAAACTCAAAGGGTTTATCGCCAACTAATTTGTCTCATGAGACCCACCGATGCACCGAGGGGCTATAGTAGGCCCCACACACCACTTCATGTCCAAATAATTATTTATAAATTTATTTAATATAATAGAAATATTCTTTTTCAATATCCTTATAGAGTAGAGTATACGGATTCATCAATATTTCTAAAGTTAAAATAACATTCCAAATAAACACTCTATGTAAAATCATATACAGTTTAGACAACAAACATATCCATCATATAAGAATATGGATATTTAATATAATATATAATTTGAAATAAAAAAATGATCTCAAATGTTTAGTAGGTACACCACATAAGGATTATTAGGTGCACCAAGCAAAGTTAGTCACAATAAAATAGTAGTTGAGACAAAGTCTCTTACCATAATATAATCGGTCAATTCCTATGAACAGAATATAATAACCATAAAATGAGTCATTTAATACCATGAATATAAATATAATAATGTTATTATATATCAAATGTAAGTACATATATACCACATACAAGAAATAATTGGTGAATAATGGAAATCTCACAGAAATGAAAGTGAGATGAGAAACCCCTTACCTTATGCTCGAGTGTGTTCATCATTTGTTTTAATGACCTGAATAATAAAATTTAGCTTCATTAATTAATTATTATATAACATCATATGCATTTAATTGATTTATTATAACCTTATTTGGTTCATTCATTTCTCTTTTAATGTTTTAGAGGTTCTATTTTATTGTTTTGGAAGCATTTTCTTCCTTGGTTTTCATGATTCGTTTACTTATATTAATGAATGGCAGTTCATTTTAAATTTGGATAAATATCCAGAATTTTTAATATATATTAATAGTTAAATTAAATATATATAAATTATCTTATAATTATTTTGGGTTATATACCATGATGATGATTCATTAGTTAAAAGTTTATTACAAATATTTGGAATAACTTGGTCGTTTTGTTCATAATGAACTTATTTTTTATTATTATTTCATATTATGAGTGTGTAAAGATTAAAAAACATTAATGATATGAAATAAATATATTTTTATCTGGTTCAACCATTAAAATGGTTTAACGAATAGAATTGGACATGGTAATGAAAATTGAGAACTCGTCATCCTTTAGTGTGATAAATTAACACATCTCGGACAGTGTTTTCATTTTTTTTAGTATAAGAGGAGGGGGAAAGAGGGATGATGATGAAATATTACATCAGAATAATATATTTACATTTAATTTAGGGTACTTAAATTAACATATCATTTAGATAAATTGAGGTGAGGAGAGAAAAAGAAAAGAGATGAACGTGAAAATAAAAGAAAAGTTGAGAGATCCCTTATGAAAATTCGACAGCCTAATAACATCACTTAAAATTTCATAAATTGAAATGATGAGAACAAAAGGGTATCTAATAATATTAAAATAAGAAGTACTAAAATAATAATACATAAAATCAAACCCCAACATATGCGAATGGAAATTCAAATAGATAACATAAAATAAGTGTCGACTGAAAGAAGAGAATGAAGGATTCTCTTACCTTGTAGAGTAACTCCTAGATCTTGAAGGATGGAACCATGGGAGCTTAAGGACACCTTGGGAGGACTCTTAAATAGGTAAAACTACCATAGCTTCTAGGATTATGGATTTGGAATGAATGTAAATGAATGGATGAGTGGGTATTTATAGAAAAAGAGATGTAGTTTTTTAATAATTTCAAAGGGATACCTCATTAGTGGTTATTGCCAAACCAGGGGCTTGCCCATGGTATTTTCCCATGGGTTTTGCCACTTGGGACACCTCATGTCATAATTTAATTTAAACAATTCAACCATAATTTTATATTTAATTATTATATCATTATGATGTCATTAAACTACCGAAAACTCAAAACTGTATTTTTTTATTTATGAAAAATTCTTGTATTTTAGAAAAATCCCAAAAATTCACCATAACAATTTTTTGATGTGTAGAATTAAAAAATGAAATCCATTTTTTGAAAGTAATTTTATATGTATTTTTAATTTAATTTTTAAATAAAATCATAGTTTATTTGAAAAATAACAATTTTAAAGGTATAATTAGTTCTATATCACATTGAAAAATTAATTAAGATCTCATTATCTTATTACCTTAAGAAACGAAAATATTATTATTATTTACTATTTATGATGTTCATATTACTATTAATATTACTATTCATAAGGGTATGTTACTATTCATCAAAAATCAAGTTGGTTTTATCAGACTCCAAATGAATTACTGGTCACAACTCTATATGACTGTTTTTTGAAATTCAAAACGTAGAAGTGAAAAATTTATGTTTAATGGATAACATATAACTTTCTCATATAATGTTTTGTTTCAAAAAAGTATTAGTGATTCATGAAATATAGGCTGTCTAATGAATAGAAAGTATTTAAGAGCAACATACCATAATGTGCTTGGGGTGTTATATTATTCTGTCCTTTAGAAATTTCGTCCTCGAAATTTTATGTATAAACCCCACCAATAATATCTGGGTGGTTCTTCTCCATGAAATCCTCTGGTTTCTTTGTTTATTCCTCCATATTCTGGTTTCTCCAAAGAACCTTTACTAGACGAGTTGTCCGATTTCTCAATACCTTCTCCCTTGTTTCAAGAATCCCAATAGGCTTTTCACAGTATGAAAAATCAAGTTCTAGTTCAATTTCTTCATAGGTGAGTTCATGAATTGGGTCTAGCATGTGTTTCTTCGACAATGACACACGGAACACATCATGGAATTTGGAAACATTTTGTGGCATTGCTAAATGGTAAGCTACTACTCCGATTCTTTCTAGAATTTCAAATGGTCTGATATACCTGGTGCTCAGTTTCCCTTTCTTTCTGAACTTTAAGACACCCTTCCCTGGAGATACATTCAGAAAGACATGATCTCCCACCTGTAATTCCAAATCCTTTCTATGGTTTTCAGCATAACTCTTATGCCTACTTTGGGCTACTTTAATATGGTCTTGAATTGTATTTAACCTTATCGTGGTCTCTTTGATAATTTTTGGGCCTATAAGTTTCCTCTCACCAACTTCATCCCAACAAGTTGGAGTTCGACATCTCTTTCCATATAATGCTTCATATGAATCCATTTGAATACTAGAATGGAATCTATTATTGTAAGAAAATTATACCAATGGAAAGTATTGATCCCACATACCTTGGAAGTCAAAAGAGAATGATCTTAGCATGTCTTATAGAGTTTGAATAGTCCTTTCAGATTGTCCATCGATTTGGGGGTGATAAACAATACTCATAAAAAGATCAGTATTCAAAGACTTCTGGAGAATTTTCCAGTATTTTGATATAAACTAGGGATCTCTGTCGGAAAAAATCAATAGAGGGGAACTATGAAGTCTTACAACATCATTAATATAATGTCTTTCCAGGAACTCAAGTAGTAAATCCTCTCTTATAGGAAGGACGTGTGCTAATTTTGTGAGATTATCAACAATTACCCATATTGCTTTATTCTTTCTAGGATTCATTGGTAGTCTGGTGAAAAAATATATTGTAATGTTATCCCACTTCCACATAGAAATATGTATAGGTTACACCACTCCTCTAGGATGTTATTTCTATGCCTTCACTTGTTGACAAACAAGACACATTGATACGTATTCAGCAATTTCCTGCTTTATATTATCCCACCAAAAATATTCTTTCACATCGCTATACATCTTTGTGATACTTGGGTGTATAGATAAATTTGAGCTATGAGAATCATCTAATAGTTCCCTTTTTAGCTTAGGTACCAATGGAACGCATAACATCTTCCCAAACTTCAGAAATCCTTCCTTATAAACAAAGTATTCAAATCTCCCATCCTTGATAGCAATAATTTTCTTATGTAGATTTTCATCATCATATTGAGAGATTTTTATCTTCTCTAGTAAAGATGTTTTAGAAATATCTTGAAAGAAGAAATATGTTTCCACTTCCTTAACAATTCCCATATCCATATATTGTAGATCCATGATTATAAGATCTCTCTCAATACTCATTTGATTCAGAATTCCATGATCCTTTCTGCTTAATGAATTTTCCACCTTATTTGCCTTTCCTGGGTGGTAGTGTATTGATCAATAATAATCTTTGGGTAAATCGATCCATCTCCTTTACCTCATGTTGAGTTCTTTTTGTGTAAAAATGTATTTCAAACTCTTGTGATCTGTGTATATCTCACATTTTTTACTATAAAGATAATGTCTCCATATCTTCATAGCAATGATTATAGCTGCTAACTCCAGATCTTGTGTTGGGTAATTTTTATCATGATTCTTCAACTACCTTGATGAGTAATCAATAACTTTACCATTTTTCATAAGGATGCAACCCAACCCATTCTTTGATGTGTCACTGTATATTACAAATCCATCACTTCCAGATAGAAGAGTCAAAATTAGGGCATTGACCAATATTCTTTTCAATTCCTCAAGGCATTTTGTACATTCTCTCATCCATACAAACATAACCCCTTTACGTGTGAGCTTGGTTAGTTGGTTATCCATTCGGGAAAAATTCTGAACAGAACGCTGATAGTAACCTGCTAAGACAATAAAACTACATACCTCAGTTATATTCGTTGGCATGGGCCACTCTTGGATTATATTTTCCTTTGCAGGATTAACTAAGATTCCGTCCTTAGAGACAATATAGCCAAGAAAAAAACTGATTGAATTTAGAATTCAAACTTTCTAAACTTACCATATAATTCATTTCCTCTAAGAGTTCTCAGAATAGTCCTCAAATGATCCTCATGGTCTTCATATCTTTTTGAGTATACCAGGATATCATCAACAAACACCACAAAAAAACATTTATCAAGATATTCCTTGAAAACTCTATTCATTAAATCCACGAAAATATAGGGTGCATTAGTTAGTCCAAAAGGCATCACTGTAAACTCGTAAAGCCCATACCTGGATCGAAATGACGTCTTAGGAATATCTTCCTTCCTCACACACAGCTGATGATATCCGGATCGAAGGTCAATCATCAAAAAGTATTGTTCTCCATGAAGTTGATCAAATAAATCATCAATCCAAGGCAAAGGATACTTATTATGTATTGTAATAGCAATTATTTCCTTATAATCAATGCATAGCCTCTTGGATCCATCTTTCTTCTTGAAAAACAATACTAAGGCTCCCCATAGAGAAACACTAGGTTGAATAAATCCCCTTTTCACTAAACTCCTCTAGTTGTTTCTTTATCTCCACTAACTCCATAGTGGCTATTCTATAGGGAGTCTTTAATATTGGTCTTACACCAGGAATTATATCTATAGAGAAATCAACTTCCCACTCTAGAGGATTTTTAGGTAAATCCTCTAGAAATACTTCAATGTATTCCTTTACTATATGCACATCTTCAATTTGAATATTACTTCCCTCACCCATAGATATTGGGTTCTCTTCCTCTCAAATAATTGCATTCAATATAGTTACTGGGGGTGGGTTTAGATAAGAATCAGATGGTGAGGTCTCCATTATAAAGATAAGAGATTGTACACCATTTTCAAAAATTGTAACTTCCTTTTTCTTGCAATAAATATTTGCATCATAATTTGACATCCAATCCATACTGAGAATTTAATCAAATTTATTCATTGGTATGAAGATATGGTAAGAAACTAAAGCTAATTTATGTGTCACAAGGGGGACTATTCGACATGCCTTTGTTGCAATGATGCATCCCCTAGGAGTATTGACTGATAACTATTTTATTAAATCAAATTGGACATGTCTAACTTTCTTGGAAAACTGAGAAGATATAAATGAATGCGATGATTCAGAATCAAATAAAGTGTTTTCTATATTTGAGGAAACAATTAATGAACCTACCACTACACCATTAGGAACTTCAACTTCCGCGATTGTAATCTCATAAGCTCTCCCTTGTTACCTTGGATTTTTCTGAGGCATTTTTCTTTGGCACATAGGACACTCATTTGAATAGTGTCCCATATCACTACAATTATAACATTGAACATCATCAAATTGTTTCCTCTCCTTGCATTCATGAGATTGATGGCCCTTTTCTCCACACTTATAGTAGACTCCCATGCCTTTTAAGAATTTCCCGAGATGATTCTTTCCACAGTTTTCATATAATGAGAAATTCTTTATTCCCTTGTTCTTGTTTGGTGCTTTAACTTTCCCTTGGTTATTAGAGTACCTCTTCTTATCTTGGTTCCCCTTGAACAAATTTGATCTAGAAATTTCCTTCTCTGTTTTGATAGAACTTTATACAATTTCATCGTATGATGAAAATGTATGAGAAGCCAGTGCCCTTTGAAGGCATGGCTTAAGACCTTCAAAGAAATGATCAATCTTCTCTGCTGAGTCACGTACATACTCTACAGTATACCTAGCTAGAGTTGTAAAGGTAGCCTCATACTCTTCAACACTGTATTATTCCCTTTGCTTTAAGCTAAGGAATTTCATCTTCATTTTGGTTTATTTCTCACAAGGGAAATATTTTTTGAAGAATATTTCCTTAAAAGTCCTCCATTCCATATCTTCTATTTCTTCTTCCTCCATAGTATTCTGAATCAAGGACCACCATTGATCAGTTTCACCCTTGAGACAGTATACCACAAGTAACACCTTTTCATTTTCATTTCATCTTAATTCCATGAATATAATTTCGAGGTACTTGATCTATTCCTCAGTAACCACTGTATTAGTAGTCCCACTGAAAGGTGGGGGCATCTTCTGCATGAAACGATCCAACACAGGTGTGTAATGATTATTCATTACAACTTGAGTAAGTTGTCCCAATATGGTCATGATCTGATCTGCTCCAACCTTGACTATGTTGACTTGTTAGTGGGGAGTTCCCTATGTTTCCCATGAGTATTGATTACCATTATTCCATTAGATTTCATTTCTAAATAATGGCACACACTAGATTCGGGTATGAATCATAATGTATAATCTTAACTTAACAAAATACTTAGCATAAATTGAGATCCTACACATGGCTAATCCCATAATAAAAAAATGGTTTCATTGAGAAATAATTTATATTTCAATCCTTCAAAATCGATTTTAAAGAAAACATTAATTATATTAAGTATATCCCCTGGGATTGTCGTGACAAATAGTGCAACAAGGCCTATTGTTGTGTACCAGGATACCCCGAGTCAAGATCAAAACTCCTTGTCAAAGCATTCACTCCTAGGTACATTTGTTCCAGAGCCACCTCTACCTTCCCGTATCCAGACAGGGATATATTTTCTAAAAGGATACACATAATATATTCCTTAACTAAAAACCAAAATATTATTGTATGTTTATCCTCAAATACTACCTTAGGTATTTGTTCCCTACTATACATTTCCTACTCTAGTTTCCATATTTTCTTCTAAACTTCCTCTGATACCAACTGTAACACCTCGACCCCTCTAGACCGGAGCTGGTGCATTACTTGTTATATTAGAATGGTTAGAAGGAATAAAAATCTAGAAGGAACGATCAGTTTAGTAGTATTGAAGAAACAAGATACATAAATGTAACTCAAATTACATTGTAAAAGGTTAAAAATACAATATATAACAAAACTTTAAAATCTACATCCACAGGAACTCAATAAATAATCTCCACTTTATCACTTATTGAAGGTAAATAGTGAAATGGGTGAGATCAAATGCTCTTTAAGGGATAAAAATGGTGGAATCATGAATCAATAATAACATAACTGTAAACAATTTTACATAATCAATATGGAATGGTGAATAAATGAAAAACTCATGCCATTAATAAACTGAGAATGAAACTGCATCCATATATTTTTTCATTGTGAAAACCTCATGGATATTAATAAATAATAATGACTAAAGAAAATTCTTATTATTTTGATGTAATGTATTTGTCACATGATACCATAATACTACAAAAACGGTTATGTTCTGTGGGTAGAAACCCATCTGATTTTTGGAAACAAACTTGAAGGATTTGTCGCGAACTGATTTGTCTCATGAGACCTACAGATGCATCGAGGAGATATAGAGGGCCCCACCCGCCACTACATTTCCAGAGCATTATTTATACATTGATTCAATACAAGATAAATATTCCTTTTCAATATTCGTATAATGTAGAGTATATAGATTCATCAAAATTTTCATAGTTAAAATAACATTCCAAAAAAAATGTACGTAAAATGATATACGGTTTAGAAAAGAAACATATCCATGATATGAGGTTATAGATATTTAATATAAATATAGTTTAAAATAAAGAAGTGACCTAAAATGGGTAGTAGGCACACCACATAAGGGTTATTTGGTGCACCAAACAAAGTTAGTCACAACAAAATAAAAGTTGAGACAAAGTCTCTTACCACAATGTAATCAGTCGAATCATATGACCAGTAAATAATAACCCTCAAATGAGTCATTGAATAACATTAATATAAATATAATAATGTTATTACATATCAAATTTAAGTACAAATATACTACATACAAGAAATAATTGGTGAATAATGTAAATCTCATGGAAATGAATGTGAGATGAGAAACCCCTTACCATATCCTCGAGTGTGTTATTCGTTTGTTTTAATGACATGAATAATAAAATTTATATTAATTTATTAATAATTAAAGAACCTCCTATACATTTAATTGATTTAGTATTAACTTATTTGGTTAATTCATGGCTCTTTTAATGGGTTTAAGAGGTTAAATTTTAATGTTTTGGAAGCATTTGCTTCCTTGGTTTTCATGATTCGTTTACTAGTATTAATGAATGGAAGTTCATTTGAAATGTGGTTAAATATACATAATTTTTAATATATATTTTTAGTGATAATTAATAGATATAAATTATCTTATAATTAGTTTGGGTTATATACCATAATTATGATTCATAAGTTAAAAGTTCATTACAAATATTTGGATCAACTTAGCCATTTTGTTCATAATGAACTTGTTTTGTATTATTATTTCATATTATGAGTGTGTAAAGATTACAGTACATTAATGAGAATAAAGATATATATTCTTATCTGGTTCAACTATTAAACTGGTTTCATGACCATAACTGGATATGGTAATGAAAATTGAGAACCCGTCATCCTTGAGTGTGATAAATTAACACATCTGGGACGGTGGTTTCATTTTTTTTAGTATAAGAGGAAAGGGAATGAGAGATGATGATGAAATATTCCATTAACATAATATAATTCTAGTTCATTTAAGGTACTAAAATTATAATATCATTTGGATAATGTGAGGTGAGGAGAGAAAAATAAAATAAGTGAACTAGAAACTAAAAGAAAGGTTAATAGATCCCTTATAAAAATTCGGCATCCTAACGGCGTCGCTTAAAATTACATAAAATGAAATGATTAGAAAAAAAGGGTATCTCATCATATTGAAATAAAAATGAAAGTAATAATAATACATAGAATCAAACCCCAACATTTGAGAATGGAAATTCAAATAGATAACATAAAAGAAGTGTCAACTAAAAGAAGAGAATGAAGGATTCCCTTACCTTGTAGAGTAACTCCTATATCTTGAAGGATGGGACCTTGGGAGCTTAAAAACACATTGAGAGGACACCTAGAGAAGTAAAACCACCATATCTTCTAGGATGAGGGATTTTTAATTAAATAAAACCAATGGATGAGTGGGTATTTATAGAAAAAGAGTGGTAGTTTTTTAAAAACCTCAAAGGGATACCTCATTAGTGGTTTTTGCCAAACCTTGGGCTTTACCATGGTATTTGCCCATGGTTTTAGCCACTTGGTACACCTCATGTCATTAGATATTGTACACAAGTCGACCATAATTTTATATTTAATTATTAAATCATTATGATGTCATTAAACTACCGAAAACTCAAAATGGTATTTTTACTATTCATAAAAAAATCATGTATTTTAGAAAAAACCAAAAAATTCACCAGAACCATTTTTTGACATTTTGAATTAAAAAATGAACTCCATTTTTTGAAAAAAAATTTCTATGTATTTTTAATTCAATTTTTAAATAAAATCATAGTTAATTCGAAAAATAATAATTTTAAAGTTATAATTAGTTCTATATCACATTGAAAATTTTATTAAGATCTCATTATCTTATTACCTTAAGAAAATAAAATATTATCATTATTTAATATTTATAAGGGTCATATTACTATTCATAAGGGTATTTTACTTTTCATCCAAAATCAAGTTGGTTTTATCAGACTCTAAATGACTTACTAGTCACAAGTCTAGATGACTGTTGTTCGAAATTCAAAACATATAAGTGAAAATTTTATGTTTAATGGATAGCATGTAACTTTTTCCTATAATGTTTTGTTTCACAAAATAATTAGTGCTTCATTCAATATAGGCTATATAATGAAAAAAGATTATTTAAGAGAACCATACGATAAAATGTTTGGGGTGTTATAGAACCTCCTCAAGCCTCCTCTAAAACATTCCCCGCCAAACAAAATAGAAACTATAATAGACTTGTAAGGAATGAGGTGTTACATCCAATACCTCTCAAATGATTCTTTACCTCATAAATTCAAAACCAATCACAGAAGGAATGGGGTCCAAATAACCCCCAATGAGATACCACTCAAGGATCTCATTACATCTCAATGATACCACCAGCCAATCAAACCAACTAAAACTCCCATGAAACTCATTTAATATATACAAATCACATCCTTTAACTCAACCTAACCACCACACAACCATATCATCCTCTACATATCACAAACCATAAACCTCTACAACCAAAAAATTATACCACCTTAAACACATGATTTAGGTAATTCTATCCTCCATAACAAGATTTTATTGGATTTGGGAGACACTAACCCACATGAACAAGTTTAATCACATCATTATATAATTCATCTTGAATAAGAGTCAATTCCTCCACTTTAATATGTTGTAACATTATCACACTACATACATCAAGAAAATATAAAATATAACATCCCAAAAAGATCCAAACATAACATAAAAAGTAAAAAAGTAAGGAAAACTCAATGACCTTCCTGGTACTGGGTAAGCATATGTGTATCTTTCTCCTCAGTACACTCCTCCATGTAACCATGCCTCTACAACATGAAAAACAAGGGAATGGTTCATCCACATTGTGCCTTCTCTTAGTGATCCTAGATATCTACTAGCTGCTCCACAAATGTTGTGTTGTCCTTGATATAAAACTCCCCACATTCAATGTCATGGGATTCATCATGAAGATATCAAAAAAATATTATGGATGTGACTTATTTCATGGATCTTATCTAACCATGGTAGAAACTCTATATGATATGCCATCTCACTAGCTCACCCCAGCACCACAAAGTTCCCAAAAAACCTGAGAGAAATCTAACTCCCCCTTCCAAACCTCTACAACCAACATCGAGGAGAAACCTTCAATAAAGCAAGGTCACCAACCTATAACTCCATGGGTAGCCTCCTACAATCAGTATATGACTTATTTTATTCATGTGCTTCTTTTATCCTCTCATGAACTGGTTCAACCATCTCTATTGTGATCTAAACCACATCAAGGCCGAGAACTACTACCTCCCCAAACTCCATCTAACATTACCAATAAAGATATGACCTCGCGAACAAGTCATAAAATGGGACCATTACATGGGATAAGAAATAGTTCTTATTATAAAAACACTCAAGAAAGGGAAATTTTTCTTTCAACGATCTGCTAAAGTCTAAGATGTATCTCCATAACATGTTATCCAATATTAAGATCTTATGATCCATCTTCTAATTTCCCTGAGGGTGGAAAGTAGTGTTGAGGCATAACTAAGTGCCAAAAACATGATCCAATTCCATATAGACTCATGATATAAAATTTGTGTCCCCATCTAAGATAAAGTACCTCATAACTCCATGAAATCACACTAACTTATCCACATACCTCTTAGCTAAATCATTCACTTCACCCAACTTATTAGTCACTATGAATTGGGTGTATTTTGTTAATAATTCCCTGATCACCTGGATAAAATCACAACCACCCTCAGCTTGGGGTAACCCTGTGATGAAAGAAATTGACATTTCATCCCACTTTTACTAAGGAACCTCAAAAAATTTCAATAAACTTCCTGTAACATGGTGATTATACTTTACCTAACGGTAAAACAAACACCTCACCACAAACATCACTACCATATCGTTTCATCCTTGGCCACCAAAATTGCATCCTCTATCCACGACACATCTTGGATACTCTTGGAGGTATCACCAAAGGTGAGTTATGAAAATCACAAATTACTCCCTCATGCATCACCACCAAAATAAAGATTCTCACTTGAAATATCTTTTAGTTCTAACCATCCTTTTGAAGTATCATCTTGGAAGACATGACCATGCATCAACTCTACCTTTGAACCTCCCCTCTAGGACTCATCCACCTATTACAAAAAACTATGGTTAACTTTTATTTGAAATAAACAACCTCTACCATACACCAACCTTGATTATAAGTTAAAGGCATCCAAATCATACATTGCTCTCAAAACATCCTCAGATTCCAAAATAACATCCATCCATGACTTCCTACTCAAATCATCAGCCACAAAATTTTCTTTTCCTAAGTTGTGGGAGATCTAAAAATCCAAATCCTAGAGAAAATTCTTATACCTCCACTCACATAAATTCATGTCACCCTAGGAAAAGATATACCTCAAACTATTATGATCTATGAAGACCACAAAACACTCCCCAATGAGGTAATGTCCCCATGGATTCAATGAAAACAAATCCGCTGCTAGCTCTAGATCATGGGTTCCACAACTATTCTTGTGGGGATATAATTGACTAGAACCATAAGAGATCACTTCCCTCTTTTGAATCAACAATATTCCCAAGACAAGATGTGAAGTGCCAAAAACACCTCAAATATCACACCCTCCTTAGGAAACTGAAGCATTGGAGCACTAACATTTTTTCTTTTTAGTTAACCAAATAATAACTGGAATGGATCAATCAACACAAAAACATGGTCCTATCGGGTCAACAATGTCTCCAGGGCTATAAATCAAGAGAAATATGGAACAAACCTCCTGTAATATCCCATGAGACCAAGAAGGTATGAACCTCTTCCACTTATTAAATGATTCCCAAGAAAAAAATGTCTCAATTTTTGAATGGTCTACTGACACACTCAAATGAGACACCACATTCCTAAGGAAATTTACCTATCATGTCCAAAACATACACTGGGACCACTTTCTATAGAGCTGGTGGCATCGAAGAACCTGAAAGACAGATATGGGATGATTAGCATGCTCCTCCTCTGACTTCGAGTAGATCAGCATATCATCGATGAATATGACTATGAACTAGTCCTAGAATTCAGAGAACATTCAGTTAATGAATCTCATGTACATAGCTAGTGAATTTGTGATGCAAAACAACATGACAACAGACTTGAAGTTCTATACCTACATCTAAAGGTAGTCTTCTGTATATCACCCACCTTCACCATCAATTGGTGAATTCCAAACTACAGATCAATCTTAGAAAACCCAACCACACCTCTCAATTGGTAAAAAATATCATCTATCCATAGAAGAGGATAATGGTTCTTGACCATCACTTGATTCAACCTTCTCTGGACTATAAAAAACCTCATACTAAAAGCCTCCTTCTTGGAAAAAATACAATATAATAGCCTATGATAATAAACTGGGGTGGATAAAACCCTTCTACATCATATCATCTATCTGAATACTCAACTCCTACAACTTAGAAGGAATCATCCGATAAGGATTCATCAAAATTGGAGAATCACCAGACAACAATTCTATCAAAATCTCAATATAATTTTAAGGGGGGTATCATAATAACCTTCTTGATGAAAATAACTTGAGACTCTCCAATGACCCTAGAGACCCCCCACAATCCTAGAATCCATTGATTCCACCCTCAAATCATCCATAAAAGAAATAAAGGGCTTTATATGCCAACTACCCACTTGACAACCCTACTCACCATCATAAATCACACATTGGCGATCCACATTTGAGAAAATGCCTCTCCTATGTATGTATTCAATAACATCACATACAGAATAAAACCAATAAATGCATAGGATGACATTGTATGGCTGAATATATAGCAAGAAAATATCATGTGGGATTAATGTGGATTTATTATCAGTTTATATCTTTGTCACACATCAAACATGATGGTATAGGTTACAACTATCACAGTCAACACCAATAGAAAAGGAAGCATCTCTACATCTAGAACTAAAGAACGAACTAGAGTGAGTAAAACAAAGGAGTGTGAAATTACCAAAATTAAACAGGGTAAAAACAATGGTAGATGAAAAAATGAGTGTACCTTGAACGATCTTTGGCCCCTCTAGTGTTGTTGCCTCCATTTCCTGAAACTGACCACACATAGCTCCTCTATATCTATGCAGATGACCACCACTATAACCACACTCGATTCGAGGTCCTTGAAAATGATGAATTTTCTATGGTTGGACTCTTCCCCTCCATCTCCAAAAAATATATTATAATCCTACTGCCCCTACTGCTGAAACTTTATCACTATAAACAAATATTGATGATATCATTGGACCTCTATATCTCCACTAAATTGAGATCAAAGAACCATTGGGAACTAATTTTAGTGATGCCCATGAACTCCACACCGAAATAACATTGGCCTGATATCTCTAGTAAAATAATGGAATCCACTGGACCTATAAGTCCATAATGTAAGATGCTGAGGTCATATCCCCATAGTTCGAGACATTGAACATCCTGGTGAATGAGACCTACCACAAACAACCCTAATCCTTGAGGAACCTTTTTGATTCCCATATCACAGCTTTACACCCTTATGAGTGAATCTACTCAATCACCTCCTCCTTCTTCAAAACCTCCAGATATGTTGGCAATGTAAACTCAGTAATGTTGTTCTAGATAGACAGACAGAGTGCCTCTTCATGATGACTTGCATGCAACTCTCCATCAGGAATAAGATATTGGAAAATATTTAAAAGGTCTTTGAACTTAATTCCCAACATTGGTACTAAAATACTCCCTTATTTAATAGAAATAATCTCCATCCTATTCCCTACCTTCATAGTTAACAAAATAAAATATGACTAAAAATCTTTCTAAAATTTGATCCATGAAACATCTGAATATTTTAGATTACCAAGATACAACATCCACTACTGAAACATAGATCCCTACATCTGAGTAACTACCAAATTGACCCAGTATGCTAGTATGTATGAGATAAAACTGAAAGAAATCTTGATATCCTCTATCTAGTTCATCATCTCCACATCTAATGTAATTCCCTCAAAATATAGTGGCTGAAAAGAGTGAAACTCCTACTACCAAGCCTCATACTCTTCCACTAGATCAATCCTATAGTGATCAACTGAATAGCCTTCTGAACCTCAACTTCTTTATCTGCACATAAGAGATTCACATGATCTATATTTGAAAAGAAAATAATAATTTCATAATCCTAGTAGTATTTAATTTTATTTATATTCATCTTAATTTAAATTTATTTATTTAAACCATCCCAAAACAACCCAAATAAAAAAGGAAAAAACATCACCATGATGCATGTAACTCTTCTAGGTCTCTACCATGAAATTATGTCTACCTCACTTGGTCATTCAATAAGATCAGAGTATGTGCACTAGATCATGGGAGTCCTAAAATCTCATATCCTAACTAGTCTCCATGGCCAATGTCACACACCAAGGTCAAAAAGAATTGTTGTTATACCAACCTATTAAATCCTTACTATTCCTAACTCTAAAATACATCCTATATATAATAAAAATTATTCAAAACCCTATCATTCCAAAGATACCATAATGAGGAGAGAGAGATAATGACCCCCCGAGTCCCACATCCAGTGGGCATTGGGTTGGCGACTAATACTAAGGGTATAAAAATATTATGAAATGGGAGGCATTGCAATATATAATAATATAGGATCTAGAGATTATATGAATCATCCATAATAAACTCCATGAAAATTTATAAAAAAGAAACCAAAACCATCCCAAAATACATTTATAAATTAAATAGGTATAGATAAAAGTTTCTAAAAGTAAATACTCAAAAGTAAATCTAACGTGGTGATACAACAACTATCCAAAAAGTTGTGAGCTAGTACCATACAGAACAATCCATGTAATCATTCTAGATACCTAAAAATCATTTTATATACATTGGGTGATAATACAAGTATACTCATTATGAAAACCGAAGTCTCTCATGCACATGTGAATGAATCATATTGGTGCACCCCTGAGGAAATAACAGAACCAAAATCACCACAATAGGTTAATTATCTATCCCAAAATCACCAAGTCATGCTCACCAGATAGAATAATCCAATTATAATAACATAATAAAAGGAATATTAATAAAGGGAACCCAATTCTTCTTTCCCACTGATTCACCACTCTCAAACCCCCAATGTTGTATGTCTTGGTACTCCCAAATCTTCTGAATAATATATACAACTTCACTACATGCACAGTAAAATAACATCATGCCTATAAACACTTGGGACACTATCTTATAGCACGTTCACATCTCATCTCACATGAATACACATAGGAAATCACATCAAAACCACTATTATAACCATATTAGTAGGGTATTTTCAGACATGAATGACATCAACCTCCTAACCTGCTTATACCATTCATTATCCCCACCATAAGCTACCCCAAAGAATGTAAATATCATATATCACCTAAAAAAATAAGGTTACCACCCCATAGCATGGGAATATAAAATCTCACATGAAAAAAAGGTTTATCACCTAGTCCACTAATATAACACCAACCATCACATCTTGTGCATATCTACTCACCTAGAAGAGAGAGCGGATAGCCATCCATCCATCCACATCACCGGGATGTTGGGAAAACACCCCCATGTGAAAATAAAGGTGTATACATATAGTTCTTGACCTGGGTGGGGTTCAAATAGAAATAAAAAATAATATAAAAGTGTATACATATATCCAAACACAATCCCAACATATAGGTTCACAAAATAATACTAACTAACTGAAAAAATATCCAACTTTTCTACCACCTCTAAACACATAACACCACACAAACTACATGCCATATATCACACCACTAGCCGATTCCATAATCCATACCATTCATTTCATTATTTACCAACAGCCACATTTAACCACACATCCCATCATTTATTTAATCATTAATAATTTAAATACCTTTTTTTATCCATACTCGATACATTTTAAATATTATTAACCAATTATTCCACCAATAACTAGTAATATCGTGAAAATAAACCACACATCACAAGTATCTCATCATTCCCCTCGAACCATCACCTTGCCACCCCAAAAACATGGACAAACAAACCATCACCTCACCACCCCAAAGTCATGGAAAAACACACTATCATCCTAACACCCCAAAAAAGCATGTCCAAACAAACTGACACCCCACCTCCCAAAAATAATATCCAAACAACCATCAGCTACCACCCCAAAAGAATATCACAACAAACTATCACTCCAATTCCCCTAAATCACCAGAAAACAAACCACACATCACCCCACACTATATCACAACAACACATCGCTACCCCATGACACACCCACACAGCACAACACATCAAAGATCATTTTATAGGTTTAACAAATGGTATTTTATCATATTTCACTTTATTTTAGGTGTGACATCATGCAATCCTTAAATCTAGGGGAAACCATTTTATTAACCAAATTTAAGTGATTATCTGATTTCTATTTAAAGGGTGATATAAACAGAATAATAATCAAGGGTTGTACATCTAATGACAAATAATTGTAAACAAATCCCCTAATGGTCAAAATTTCTATTAGGGAATTCATCCCATGAAATCACAATTTCACAAAATATCATATCTATAATTTCATGAAATCAATTCCCCAATACCCTTAAATCACAATTAACTAAATAATTTATCGTTATTATTCTTGTAAAAACCATAACCTATAGATAAAAAAGAGTAAACCCATCCAAAATGATACAAAAAAGTGAGAAATGATAGATTCCCTACCTCAAATAATATTTTCCAACTCAATGTACATCGCAGGGCGATGAAGAAACACCCGCATACAACTACTATATGAAAAATGCATAGGTCAACCTAAAAAGAATCAACGGTTATAACAAACACATCCCTACTCACAACCAAAACCAAAAATACACCACCATGGTGGATCCTCAGGAGAATAATAGAATAACAATTTCCTAGAAGAATAGAAGTTTTACCACTAATTTCCAATGGGAACCCACCAGAACCAACAAGTTGAAGGAGGAGGAAGGGATCTAAAAATATTTTGAGACCTACCTAGGGTTTACCTAAAAAAAGATAGAAAAATTATATAACTTAATGAAGTGGTTTTATGTCAAACAAAAAATTTGAAACATTGAATCCCACCCCTTTCACATTGTCAAAAAACAAATAACGACCTTAATTCCCCATGAATCCCCCAAAGACCATCTTCATCTAAAATTCACATTGTCTCGACCTTTATTTAACTGTATATCATGAATTAAATTCTTGATTTAAATATGTTTCTTCTGTTCCACCATATCTACATACAATCCTTGAAACTGTCTAACTACACAATTTGTGAACCGCTAATCCACAACATATACACCTTTCATAATGTATATTTATTACTTTTTCTCTACTGCACCTCTAATGACTATGTAACCCCCACAAGCCTTCTTCAAAACACCTCGAATAACTAAAACTAAAAAAGTTACAGGCAGGGAAGGCATATATCACTAAACATTATTATTGATATCCGTAATCTAGGTTGATTATTTCATGATGGAAAAATATTCATTTGTTATTTATATGACTGGTTTCAAACTTATAGATATAGTTTGAATATATTCACAACATTTCCATCTTTGATGTGGTAGATTAAGATGAAGTATTAGATTAACCAAATGATTAATAAGTGTAAAGTTAATTAATAAAATAATGGGGTTGGTTCTTGGTAATCTAATTATGAGGAAAAACTTGAGAATACAAGAAAGGCAACTTAAGGTTCCATGGGAGGTAAATTAGAAAATTAAAAGGTTATTCTTGGAAATAAATTAATATTAATTAAATAAAGGTTTTTTAATAAATATTAATGAAATTTGATGATTTTATTTGTGTTTTAGATCTACAAAATAGTATTTTCATATGGGTATCATGTGTGATGATAGTGATGGATGTGTATAACGATGTTTTATTTCAATTACTGTGGATGTGAATGATATTATTTATATTTTATGATTTTATATTCCTCACTACCTGCATTAATATGGAAATAAACACCCAAATGTTTGGGGGTGTTTTTTTCCAACATATATGATGAGTTATGTATGATATAGTCATAGGATTTGTGGAATTGGGGAACGGGTGTGACCAACCAGTGGGGAAATGGAAGTGGTATACCTACACTTATTTATGTGTTTTTGATATAGAATGCTCTACTTTTATTTATTTATTGGTGAGTGAGTAATGGTGAAGATGGGAATATAGCTTTACTTATTTAGGTGATGAGTTGTATTCATTTTTTATTCACTTAGCATTACTATTCTCCTTTCAGGTTTTCCAACAGGGGTTTATGAGAAGATCCTAGTGATTTTAAATATTATAATCACCCTACATATATATAAACTATTAATAGGTCTACAATAGTTAGTTGGTGATCGGTATTGGAATTTCTTGGTCGAGGAAATGTTTAGGATTTGTTAGAGATTCATGGTCAATATCAATGATTTTTTAGTACTTTCATTTTTTCAATTGTATTTCATTAAATTCATGTATGGTATTATCATTTATTATATTGAGATTTATTTTTTATTTGTGTATCAGAGTTGGTCAATGATTTTTTACCTTATCTCGTATCCATTACAATTATATTGATGGTAATTTCTTTCATATATGTTACTTTCATATTATTAGTGCTTGTCACCGACCCATGACCTATTGAAGGTGGGATTTAGGGTAAATTATTTCTATTTATTAATTTTCATCCTTGGAGGGGTACCACTATAGGGAGTGGGTCATGAAATTAGAAATATTTTAGCAATAAGAGAAATAATTTTGATGTATTAATCATTGGTTATACTGATATTAAAATATAGAGTTTGAAGAATTGGATGAGGTAATGATAGTAAACACATATATTGAATATTGAAATTATAGATATTTTGTTAAATTGTAATGGTAAGTGGTTATTTTTTAGAAAATGGTAAAGAAATTAATAAATTTTAATGTAAAGTATTACATGATAGTGTTTTGGCGTAAGGTTGAAAAACTATAAATTAGTGATAAATTATCTATCTTGGGATGTGACTAAAATTGTAATGAATATCATGATTTATGGTAGATAAATTCATCAATAAAGGAGTACTAATATTTATAAACTAATGAAAAGTATTATATTTTAAACTGATTGATATAATATTTGAAGTTCAACTTCATTACACTATAGAAATATTATTTACACTTTAATTCATTTTCAATATTAATTTTTGAGATTCTGTAAATGTTTGAGATATAGGTTATTTTTTAGAAATTAGGACATGATTTTTATATGATTTAATAATTTAGGGAATTACTCTATAAAACATTATATAACACTATGATATTATTTATATCTATATGTTTATGTTTAATTTATAATCCTTTGGATTTGGTTGTTTTAGGATGAGAAAGAGATATAATATTTGACTATAAAGGATGGATTTGACCACCCATTAATGGATAACGAAGTATTTAATAATTATTGTGGCTAAGAAAAACATCAATAGACCCTATAAATTTATCATACCTCTTAATGTAAATAAAAATATTTTGATATATCTAGAAGATAATGACATTATATAGGATAAATTTCCAAAAGGGAAGTGATAGTTTGAAATCAAATAAGAACTCTATGAAATAAGGATGAAAAAGAATATTTTCATTGACATGATGAAGATGAATCTTATTATTATAAAAATAAATTTGAAATTTGAAATTTAATGTTTACAAAGATAAAAATATTCACTTGTTTTTTATGTGAGGGATTTTATAAAAGATAACCCTAAGCCTTCAAGGCACGAGTAGTTGTAAACTAAGAGAAAAAATTTGTCTCCTTTGATGTTTTACATATCATGAACTTAGTTTATTTTGGTATATAGACACATGTTTATTGTATGTCCTTTAGACATAAGACAATGTGGGTGAATCATGTAAATTTTTTTATGTCTTCAACTTTTACTTTCTTTATAATCAGTATAGAGGATATGTGTGTTCCTAATAATTCTGAGATAATATCATTGGATTGGATAATTTTAATTTGAAAAAACTAAATTCCCCCCCCCCCCCCACTTAGAGTATCATTCATAGTGTGATGAATATTAATTCTATAGTGTTTGTAGTTTCATATTGAAAATGTTGTCCACAATTTCTAACAAATTCAAAAAATTAATATAAATATTTTATGAAATAATTTTATAATTTATAAATATTTTATAAATTATAAATAAAGGTAGTTATAACATTTATTTAAATGGATGAAGGGTTTATAAATTAATTAGGAACACTACATAATTATTTATTAAATATGTGAGAAATATTTAATAAAACATCTTCAAATATTGTGTGTTAATATTAAATTCATTGATTGCAAGATTTTAAAATTTTTGGTTCTAATATAAAATTTTAAATTATAGGAATAATTTAAAAATGTGTAAAAATTATATAACAAAGAAAAATATTAAAGTATCAATTTTGTTTTTTAAAAAATAATAATAAATAATATGATTTTAGTGGATTTGATCAAATTTATAAATAAATATAAAACATATAATGTAAATTGTTTATATTATTAATATAAATGATTCCTATGAATCAAAATATGAAAAATTCAAATTTTAATAAATCATATATTTTATTATATGAGAACACATATTGTGGTTAAAATTTTTGGTCCTTAGGTTATCTATGAAGTTCAAAATGAGGCTAGGAAACATCGTACTATGGAAAGTATTTTTCATTTGGAAACAAAAATCCTTTTATGATCAATGATATGTTTTCCCAGTGTATAGGTTACAACCTATATCCTATTTTTCACAACATATACCTATAGTTTCATAAGGTTTGGAATAGAGATATTAAAGCTACAAAGGGAAAGAGGGTGTCCTGGAAGGCTCTTAGTGAGGGGCATAAACTCGATATTGATGGTGTGTGTACCAATGGTATCATTCATGGGTTTGGTATCATTCATGACCCCTGGGGATTATTTGTGTTGGCATTAAGTGCCTACGGTGGGGATGAGAACTCTATCATTGTAGAGGCCTTAGTTATATGAAGCAATCTTATAATATGTAGACTTTAAAACATTCATCTATCTTATGTGGAATTTAATTTGGATCTATTAGTTAAATTCATGTCTAGTTTCTCCCTCATTCATAATTCTACTGTCTACATCATTATGGAATACTGATGAATATTTGAGCATGATGTAGAAAGTCAATACACTTAGCATGAGGGAAATGAGGTGACAAACCTTTAATAACACCCCCAAGATTTATGGTACATATCTTCGTAAATAAATTCAATTTATATGATATCTTATATTGCATTCATGAATAGTGATATTCTATTAAATATTTGCATGACCATTAAAATAGTAATGTGACCATTATGAATAGTAATGTGACCATTAGGAATAGTAATGTGACTATTAGGAATAGTAATCCTACAAATATAATAGTAACCAAACCTATGAAAGTGTAAATAAAATTTAGGAATCTGGTAAATCAAAATAATATATATGTATAACATAATATAAATAAATAAATGTTTTAAAAATAATAAATTAAGTATTTGTATTTTTGTGAAATGAAAATGTTTCTTTACAATTTTATAATTATTATAATGATTTAAAAAAAAATTATTTTAATAAAATAGATTAATAAATTAATATTTCTCTATCTTATTATTATTAAATAATTTTTTGAGACCTTATTTAATTTTTCAAAGTGTCGTAAAATCAGTTATGATTTTAAAATCGACATTTTTTTGAATAAATGAGGATTTTAATTAAAAATTAAATATCTAAAATTTATAAAATTGTTTTCATAAAATGTATTCAATTTTTATATTCTAAATGTTTAAAAAAATTAGGGTCAATGTTTTGGATTTTTCTAAAAAAGTTGATTTTTTTATGAATTGTGAAATACCGTAATTTACAGTATATGTACATTATAAGATGAAAACACTATTTCATGAGTTATTTCGGATATAAGAACCGTAATAACGAAATATATTTATATATTTAATTTATTTAATCATGGTAATAAAAACTATTCATAATCTTTATCCAAAATAATAAATTAATGGATAAAATAATCAAAAAACATTCATCTCCTCCACTATAAATATCACCCCTCACCACCACTTCTCCCCACACCACTAAAGACTTGATTCTCGTCTAATTTATGCCCAATAACACTCCCAAACAGATCTATCATGTCCTGGTATTTTTTTCTCACCCAAAAGACCATTATAATGTTCCTCAATAAGGTTCTCAAGGAGAGGAATTCTAGAGGAAAAATCCCCTTTTGTTCTTTCAATTTTATTTAATTTTCTTTTCTTTTCTTATCCTTTCCTTACCTCTTATATATAAACATGTATGATAATTCCATTATATTATATATAATTTAATTTATTATTTTAATGTAATTTTCATCATCAAACACCATCTCCCTTCCGTTTTATTCTAAAAATAAAAAAATCATCCACGATGTGCGGATTTACCGCCATTGTGGACAGTGCATTTTCATTTTCCATTAACACCTTCAAGGATGGTCATAAAACCATTTTTATGGTTATAAAATATTTTAAAATGTATATTACAACTTATTTAGTATTATTAATCCAGTATATATTCATAATATTGATTAATAAAACAAAACTAGTGTGTGACGGTCGAAAATGCCAAAATAATCTAAATGACTATAATTAACATTTTATCTAATGAATCATCCTATATCTATAAAAAATGATATATAAGATCATTTTATATAATTTTAGTCTATTGATAACATATAATATCAATTATAGACAATTATTTCCATTTTACATGATCCTATAAACATGTATACAAGTGAACAGTCATGAAAACCAAGGAAACAAACACTTCCGAGTGAAAAAATTTAATCCATTAACTCATCAAAAAGTACATAAATGAACTTAATAAAATTATAATAAATTAAATATATATTTATTAAGTTGTGATTTAAATTATTAATGAATATAATTTCATTATTCTTTGCATTAAGTGAAAGTACAAAATAGTTTCGGACATAAGTTAGTGGATTCTCCCCAAACCTCCATTTCTCATTCAAGTTATGCTTTCTCTCTCATTACCCCAAAGTAATTATAAAATATTCTTTTTTAATCCTCATAATATTTTTTATGTTACAAACATATTTAAAACCTAATTTATTCATTCATTTATGGGAAAAATACATATTTTAGAAGGTTTTCTTCTCAATTCCTCTTGATAATCAATCCCAATTTCAGGGAACTTCCAATTTTCTGAACCATTTTCAAGTTCAATCCATAATATCTTTTAAAACACCAATATTTTTTTATCAAATAAATATTTTTATAATGAAAACCAATCTTAATTTATTTCTAGTTTTATGAAAAAATTAATACTTTTTCCATTTTAAATTCTCTTTAATATTTTTCATTGAACTGCACTAAAGAGGCACTTTTCTAATGTTTTATAAAAACCTTTTTACATGTTTTCACTTCAGTCAAATATTATATATCATGATATATGCCTTAATTCCATTATTAATTTCCTAGTATGATTAAAATCACTTACTTCATAGAAACCATTATTATATTCTATTTGGTTAGGCCTCATTAACCACTTATTCCTTATGTGTGGTGTATGTATACATACATTTTATCATCTTTGATTAAAAATTTCACTAAATATCTATATTTCTTATTTCATTAATATGATTATTATTTTGTCTATATAATATTTATATATATTATGTTTTCTTTTAATGCTTTCATTGAATTAAATATACGTATGAAGGATGATTTGGACTTGTAGTGATGAGTGGGGCCTAGTTATAAATAGACCCTTAATGCATCGCTGTTTCTCATGAGAAAAAATAGTTGGTGAAAAACCCTTCATGTTTGTTTCCAATAAAAATTATATGGGTTTTTACCTATAGACATAAACCTTATTTATGGTATAATGGTTCATATTCCAGATACATTATGTCCAACAAATAATTATTTTCTTCATTCAGTATTCAGTTATTACCTTCCATGGGTTTTTCACTATGAAAAAATATATAGATGAATTTTTCATTCTTAGTTTATTTATGGAATGTTTTTTAGTTTTTTAAAATGACATTATCATTATACCTTGTTAAATTATCTTAACTACTTATTGATTCATGTTACCCTTACTGAGCATTTGAGCTCACCCTTTTATTTGTTTCCCTTCCCCAGGTTATGAAGATTGAATTTTTGAATAAGTGTCATGGACTTAGTTGATTTTCCAATGTTATGTTCAATATTTAATTACCAATTTAATAAGAGGACAATGTACATATCTAGTTTTTTAATACTACTAAACTGATCGATCCTTGGTGATGTGATATCTTATATCTTTTACACTGTAACAAAATAACCACTAACTATAGAATAATGGGGTTGCATTTATAGTTGGCATCAGATCAAGTTTAGTAGAAACCTTTGGAACAAGGTGTTAAATAAAAATGAAAATTAAAATAACTTTTCATAGAGAATTTTAGGCTCAATAATCATGAAGATTATGAGATAACAAAATGTGTTCCATTATTTTTTTGGCACCTAATATAAGGAAAGAAATTAACACCCATAGACAATGTTGGGATTTCCCTACAAAGAAATTCAGCATAGTTAGCGTTGGATCTAAGAAGAACATTTCTATATTAGTAAATATTACTCAAGTTATGAAAAATAACTATACTACACCATTGTTGGATAATTTCATGTGGTTGAAGCCCCCATTTTTTAGTAGGACTACTAATCCATGGGTATCTAATTAGTGGATTTTTCCCAATGAAAATATATTTCAAGCATTGGGATGAAATGAAAATAAAAAGGTGGAATTGGAAGTATATTTCTTAAAGGTAAATTTTAATAAATGGTTTTATTTGATAAATAATACTAAGGATTAAGATAAAATATAAGACAAGGAATGGAGAACTTTGAATGAAACATTATTTGATAAATATTTCCCCTATGAGCAATGAACTGAAATGAAGATAAAATTGCTTATCTTAAATAAAAGATAATAAGAGAGTGTTACAGAATGCGAGGCTACCTTCATAAGACTATCCAAGTATTCTCTAGATTATATATGTGATTTATAAGATAATATTTATCATTTATTTAATGGTATTATGCTAGGTCTCTAAAGGTTACTAGTTTCTCAAAAAATTTCATCATATGATGAAATTGTATTAAGATCCCTAAAAAAGAATAATGAATTTTATATATATAATATTTTAAAGTGAAATAAAGAGAATTATAGGTCTTTTTAAAAACAAGTAAGGGTTGAATCACCAAATAAGTATAGGGTAATGAAGAATTTTCAATTATTTGAAGATTGTGGAAAGAATCATCCTGGGAAATTCTTGAAAGGCATGGGAGTTTGTTATATGTGTGTAGAAAAAGGTCATCAAGAAAATGAATACAAGTGTAAGAAACAAATCAATAATGTTCAATTATTCAATCGAATGAAATGGAAAATTATTCAAATCAATATCCCAATATTTCGGGGAATTTACCAAATAATAGGCCAAGGGGAGATGACCAAAATTTTGTGGTCACCATAGCTGAAATAGAAGTACCAAATTATGTGGTAGAAGGTACATTATTACTATCGTTAAATTTATCCAATGATTTATTTTATTTTGGATAATTTCTCACTTTTATTTCTACCCAATTTTAAATTAAAATAAGACATTTCCCTTTTGATTTAACAAGGTATTTTTCAGTAAAAACACCATATAATGTCTCATTATAAAAAAAGTGTTGGTTATTCCCCTATATGACACATAAACATTCTTTATTTGATGACATTCTAATCATACCTATGGTTGAATTTGATAAAATCTTCATTAGGAAATGGATTTCAAAATATGAGGCAAAATATTAATGCAACAAGAATGAAATTAAGATCTGTGAAGATGATTTTGAATCCCTTATATTTAGAGTAGAAAATTCATTATCTAATTCTTCTCTAGAACAACCCACGGTATCCCTAATAAATGTAAATCTTGGGGGGGGAGAAAAAACATCATCTAGGGATAAGGAAATTCTTCTTCAATTTGAGGAGGTACCAATTTTATAGGAATACATTGATATATTTCTTATTGAATTACATGGACACCCCCCCCCCCATGCATGAAGATGAGTTTATAATTTATTTAATCCCTAGTTTAATACAAATATTAAATACTATCTATATAATGGACACAGTGCATTTAGTGGATCTTAATAAACAACTAGAATAGTTGAGTAATAAGGGATTTACTCGCCCTAGTGTTTCCCCATGGGGATCCCCTATTCATTAAAAAAAATAAAAAGATGAATAGTTGAGGCTAAAAATTGACTAGAGATAAATAAATGCTATTACAATAAAGAACATGTATCATATGCTTATAATTTATGATCTATTTGATCAAATTCATGGAGATAAACATTTTTTTAAGAATTGCCTTCGTTATGCGTATCATAAACTGGGAGTAAAAATTTAATATATTCCCAATATATATTTTTGAACTAGTTATAGACATTACAAGTCCACAATAATTCCATTTGGATTGACTAATAAACCCTCTATTTTCATAGATCTAATGAATATATTATTCAAGGAATTTCTTAATGATTCTGTTTTAGTATTTATTGATGATTTTATGGTGTATTCTAAAATCTATAAAGACCATTATAATTACTTTTATACTATTCTTTAGACTCCCGTAATGAAATAGAGATATAGTAAATTTAGAAAGCATAATTTCTAGATTCATAAAATTTCTTCTCTTAGCCGTATTGTCTCTAATAATTGAATCTTAGTTGATCCTATGGAAAACAAGTCAATCCCACAATGTCTTACACCAATGAATATAATTGAGTTACATAGTTTTATTGGTTTGGTAGGTTATTATTGGAATTCCATTCAGCATTTTTCTTGATTGACTAACCCATTAACCAAGGTCACACATATAAGGAATAAGTTCGTATGGGAAAAAAATGTGTATAATCATTTTTAATAATTGAATTTATGATTAGTTGATGCTCAAATATTGAATTTACCATTAATAAATGATGGGTTTGTAATATATAGTGATTCATCAAAGAATGGACTATGTCACTTTATTATGAAATATGATAAATTTATTGCATATGCATCAAGGATGATGATGACTCGTGAACAAAATTATCCAACCCTTGATCTTGAGTTATCATATATAATATTTTCTATGAATATTTAGAGGCACTATCTCTATGGTATAATAGGTGAGATATATACCGATAACAAGAGTTAAAAATACATATTTATAGAGAAAAAACACAACATGAGGAAAAGTTGATGGCTTGAGTTAACCAAGGATTATTATTTCTCTATACACTACCACCCGAGAAAGTAAAATAAGGTAGTAGATGCATTAATTTGGAAGGATCATGGACTTATAACCCAAATGAGGATTAATAAAAAAACCTATATTCATAGATTTAATATAAATTTATATTGGAATTGTTAAGGAAAAGGAAAAATTGATCCTTTTTCAAATGATTTATAAACCATCTTTACTGAAGAAGATAAAAACATCTCAATATTATGATGAAAATTTATAAAAGAAAATTAAAACCATTAAGGATATAAGATTAGAAGAATTTGTGTATGATTATTGAATTATAAAATATGGAAAGAATTTATGTGTTCCATCAATACTTGAGATAAAAAAGTGTATTATTAGATGACTCTCATAGATAAAACTTTTATATACACTTTGGTAGCACCAAAATGTATTGATATCTAAAGGGATACTTTTAGTGGGATAATATGAAATGGGAAATTTCTAACTATGTGTCAAGATGCCTAGATTTTTACAATTGAATGTTGAAATAAAACATCTTTTAGGATTAATGAAATATCTAGAAATTCCTAAGTGGATGTTGGATGACATTACTATATATTTTGTCACTAGATTTCAAAATACTCTAATACAATTGATTCAATATTGGTATTTTTTGATTGACTTACCAAAATAGCACATTTCCTCACTATAAGGGATGATTTTCCACTCAAAACCCTTGTAAGAAAATATATTAATGAAGTTGTAAGACTTCATGGATCACCAATTTAAATTTTTTCTCGTCATGATCCTTTATCTACATTGATAATGTAGAAGATTCATCATAAAGCTTTAGATACTAAGCTTCATATAAGTACTACTTATCACCCTCAAACTGACAGATAGCTTGAAAGAACTATTTAAACCTTACATGATATGTTGAGATCATTATCACTTGACTTTAAAGGTTTCTGGGTTTTGTATTTACCTTTGGTGTAATTTTCATACAATAATAGTTTCCATTATAGTATTAAAAAGGTTTCATATGAATCATTATATGGTAAGAGATATCGTACTCCAACTTGTTGGGATGAAGTTAGTAAGTGGAAACTGATAGGCTCAACATTTATTGAAGATTCAATTAAAAGGTTAAAGACTATTAATGCTTACATTAATGTAGCCTAAATTTTTAAAAAGAGTTATTATAACAACTAGGAGAAGTATTTGGAATTTCTAGTAAGAGATCATGTCTTTATAAAATTTTCTCCATGGAAGAGCGTCATAAGGTTTTTTGAGAAATGGAAACTCATCCCCAAGTACATCATACCATTTGAGATTCTGGAAATAATTGGATATGTATCTTACTATTTATAAATTCAACCTAATCTATCCATAGTTCATGATGTGTTCCACATATCATTGCTAAAGAAGTGCATGCCAGACCCAGAACAAGTACTCACCTATGAAGATATATAACTGGAACCTTATTTTTCTTACAATGAAGAGCCAATAAAATTTATGGACATGAGAGAGAAATTATTTAGAAATTAGATGAATCAATAGGTAAAGGTTATTTTGAGAAAAAAAATAAAATGGAAGACAAAATGTGGGAACATGAGGATGTTATGATGAAGAACCACCCTCATCTGTTTAGAATGGATAATTTAAGAAAAAAATTTAGCACAAATTTTTTAATGTGGGAAGAACATAACACCCCAAGATTTATGGTGTGTACCTTACTAAATAAATTAAATTTTCTCCACAACTTTTGTTCCATGAACGAACAATGATATATTATTAAATATTAATATGATTGTTGAAATAGTAATGTGACCACTAGGAATAGTAATCCAACCAATAGAATAATTACCTCACCAATGAAAGTTTAAATAAAAATTAGGTATGCTATAAATGAAAATAAAATATATTTATTTCATAGTATAAGTAAATAAGTGTTTTTAAAATGATAAATTAAGTATTTTTATTTTTGTGAAACGAAAATGTTTACTTAAAATTTTATAATTAATATAATGATTTAAAATAAAATTTATTTTCAAAAAATACAATTATAAATTAATGTTAATTTGTCTTATTATTATATGATAGCTTTATTAGGCCTTCATTAATTTTTCAAAGTGTCATAGAATCAGTTATAATTTTAAAATTCTTATTTTTGACTAAATGATTATTTTAATTAAAATATAACATTTTCATATTTATCAAAATTATTTTCGTAAAATGGAGTCCATTTTTGAGTTCAATATCTTAGAAATTTGTTGGGGTAAATTTTTTTATTTTTCTAAAATATATGTTTTTTTGTGAATATTGAAATATAAAAATTTACGGTATATATACATTATAAGTTAAATACAATATTTATCAAGTAATGACTAGGGTAAGAACCATAATATTGAAATCAATTTATTTTTTTACTAAATGTATTCATGGTACCAAAATCTCTTCATATTCTTGATCCAAAATAATAAACTAATTAATAAAATAATCAAAAAACACTCATCCCCTCCACTATGAATACCACCCCTCACCCCCTCTTATCCTCACACCATCAAAGCCTTTAGAATTTTTAATTTTCTTCAAATTAACTCTCCAAACCCTCTACCCCACCTTTTTTTCTTTTTGGTCTCACCAAAAAGACCATTTAAAATTTCATTAATAAGGTTCCCAAGGAGAAGAATTCAAGAGGTAAAATATTTTTTCATTTTTTATTTTTCTTTCAATTTATGTTCTTTTCCTTTCCTTTCCTTAACTACTCTATGAAAACATTAATGATAACTCTATTAAATTATGTGAAATTTAATTTTAATATTTTAATTTAATATTTATCATAAAGCATCTTGTCATATCCCATTTTATTCTAAAAATGAAAACATTGTCCATGATGTGTCGATTTACCGCCATCATGGACGCTGGGTTTTCATTTTCCATTACCACCATAAAGTCTAGTCATAAAACCCTTATAATGGTTATAAAATATTTTAAAATGTATATTAAGACATAATTAGTGTTCTATAAGTAGTATATATACATAATATTAATTAATAAAACAAAACTTGTGTGTGATGATGGAAAAATGTCAATATAATCTAAATGACTATCATTAACATTGTTTCTAATGAATCATCCTCATATCTAGAAATATATATATATATATATAAGAACATTTAATATTATTTATTTCTATTAATAACATATAATTTCAATTCTGGAGAATTAATCACATTTTAAATTATCTTCCATACATGTATACAAGTGAACCAATCACGAAAACCAAGGAAATGAACACTCCTTAATGAAAACATTGAATCTATTAACTCATAAAAAGTTCCATGAATGAAATTAATAAAGTTATAATAAATAAAATAAAT
Source organism: Viscum album (assembly GCA_963277665.1). Taxonomy (NCBI): domain Eukaryota; kingdom Viridiplantae; phylum Streptophyta; class Magnoliopsida; order Santalales; family Viscaceae; genus Viscum; species Viscum album. The sequence goes on from OY728146.1 coordinate 1,794,299,828, forward strand.
TATTAATCAGTTATAAATTAAATTAATAATGAAATCAATTTCATTATACAAGACATTAAGTGCCAGTACAGAACACTTTGGGACCTAAGGTAAGGGATTATCCTTGAACCTCTATTTTTCATTTGGGTTACACTTTCTATCTCTTTACCCCAATGTAATTATTAATTATTATTACTTAATATTACTAAATTATTTGCGTATGTTTAAAACCTATGTATCTAGATCAATTATTACTCCATTTATGTACAAATACATCTTTTATAAGTTTTTATTTTCATTTTATCTTGATAAGAAAGCCTGATTTAAGGGAACTTCTCATTTTCATAACAATTTTAAACTACAATCCATAATAATTTTTAAGCCACAAATATTTTTCAAAAATCACTCTTTTTATCATGAAAAACTAAATTAATTAATTTTTTTTTTGGAAAATAATTAATCCTTTTCCCATTTTGAAGACTCTTTATTGTTTTCCCTTAAACAATACCGAAAAGGTTCTTTTCTAAAGTTTCTTAAAAATTCTTTTTACATGTTTTAACATCAGTTGGAAATTATTTATCAAGATATATGCATATTTTCACTTATTAATGTCCAATTATGGTTTAAATTCATTATTTCATGGAAACCATTACGATATACCCTTTATTTATTCCTCATTCACCACTTATTCCTTATGTGTGGTTTATGTGTACATCCCTTTTATCATCATTCAATGAATATTTAATTAAATATCCATATTTCTTATTTCATGGATATTATTATTATATTGTCTATATACTATTTATATATATGATTTTTTATTTAATCTTTTTTAGAATTAAATCTACGTATAAATAATTCTTTAGACTTATAATGATGGGTGGGGTCCAGTTATAGATAGCCCCCTGATGCATTGATAGGTCTCATAGACAAAATAGTTGTCAACAAACCATTCATGTTTATTTAAAAGAATAATTAGATTGGTTTTCACCCATATACTTAAATCGTCTTGATGGTATAATGGCTCATGTTCCAGATACATGATGTCCAATAGATAATAATTATCTTTATTAAGTATTTAATTATTACATTCCATGATATTTTTACTAAGACAAAATCATTGGATGCATTATTCATTCTCGATTTATTGATGGCGTGTATTTTTTAGTTATTTACCATTAGATAATTATTATTTATTGTTAAATTTTCTTCACTACTTATTGAATCATGTAACCCTTACAGATCATTTGATCTCAACATTTTATTTGTTTTCCTTCCACATGTTATGAAGATATAATTTTTGAATAAGTGTCATGGAAGCTATTTATTTCAATTTATTATATTATATATTTAATTACTAATGTCTTAAGGTAATTATGTATATATATATTTCTTCAAGACTAATAAATTGATCAAACCTTGGTGATGTGATCTCTTGTATTTATAACATTTTAATAAAAGGACTCCCAACTCTTGGATAATGGGTTTCGTGTTGTGACACCTTTTGTCCTATAAAATTGATCTAGATGACACCCATCATATATGTACTATAATAGGATTCCAAACCCTATAATATAATAACATTTATAGAGTTTATTTCCTCATTATCCATTATTGTACACCCCCTTGAACTTGGATTAGTTTGTTTCTCCCTCTAATAAAATTTATGATTATGATAAAGAAGTATTTTATTATGAAAGAGTTCACAAAATTTAAGGTAATATTTAACATGAAAAGGTTATATTAAAATATTAATGTAACTTTTTCATATTTATATGTTATTTAATGTTCATAAAAGCATGTATAAATTATTAATTCCATATAATGGCTTTATTTATAAAGTATCTGTAAATATATATCATCTGCCTAGATATTTTAATTTATTATTTATATATTTATTTTCAATTTATGTAATATTAATTAATATAATGTGTTAATATTATGAATTCATCTATTTAATAGTTTAAAGTGTTGAATGTTCTTCTTATGAATGTCAAAATATGCATATTAAGAGATACATTCTAGGCAAGACATAAGATTTTGTTTCTTTAACCAAAATTATAATTTATTTGTTATGAATTCAACAATATTGGTTTATTATGATTCTTATATATTATTTTTTATAATTATATTGGGAATGAAATAAATTTTTATTATTGATCTCTAGTTAGTGGAACTTTAGTTCAGGTGATGTAATATTGGGGACTTCAGTTCTATTAGAAAAACGATTACTGGCTACATATCACTCCAAACTTTCTCTTTAGTAATATTTTTGTTTTATATGTGTCTAACCCTTTACATTATTGGGGTATTTTTACCTTATACATGAGAATAATTTTGATATTTTATATATAATTATCTATTATATTAGGTATATTACCCTGATCATTAGTTATATATGGTGTAATAAATATATTTTTTTCTATCATATTAGTTTTTTAAGGTATATATATATAATTAAATTATTAATAAACACGAATACATATATAAATACATGAAATAATATGGTGAGATAAAAACAATAAAAATACTATATATTTAATTCAATCATCCAAATGGGTAAGTCATTCCAAAGTCAAATGCTTATGGATTATCTTGTGTACAGAAAACAAGTTGTAGGTGACCCAAATAGTATTTAGTGGTTATAGTTGATGTAAAAATTGGATTAAAATTATCTAGGTGATCATAATATTATTATTTTTCTATAATAATAGATTTTTGATAATTAATATGATATATTAGAGAAGTTTTTCTTCGTAGCTGAGGGTTGATGTCCTCACTGATATAGAGTGTAGTCCAGGTTACTAGGATGATTTGATATACACCCTACTTCAAAGAGTGGTAAGGGTTAAGAAATAAATGTGGGATTTGGTTGTGATAGGTGATTGTAGATGTAAGGATATATGATAAGGTATGGAACTGTTTATATAGTGAGTATAAGGTGATTTTGATTCCAGCATTGATATATGTTTTTCTCTAATTCTCAATCAATGTTTTATTTCAAAGACAAAACGTGTACCTTTTTTATGGGGGATGTGTACAATAATTTTATAGTGTTATCAAGGTTAAAATTCATGGTAGGAACATTTTTTCTGTTGTTTTATTTATTATTAGACATTATAATGAGTTTTTTTCATTTTATTTTTACATGTTTTAATTACATAAAAATTAATTCATAAAGAAATATTCATTATGTATAGTTTCTAAATACTATTGGTCCATTTTCAAATATGTTCAAGTCTTTATGAACTTAGTGGTAATGTTGAATTAATTAGTGGGTAATTCCTTGTATATTTTGGGTCTAATTATTTCTTTTATTATAAAATAAAAGATTAAATTTTTTTTGAAATTTTTTTATCACTCAACTATATGGGATTCATATATGTTGTGATTGACATGACAGTTTACCTAAATAAATAAAAATGGAAAAAATGATAAAGAAGGTTAATGTTTATAGAAATATTGACCTTGGACCAATAATTTATATAATAAAAATATGGGGTCATTATATTAATGGGCCCATATTTAAAAATGTTCTTTTTAAAATATGTGTAAAATACGATACTCATGTGATAAATGATTTTGTTGTTGAAAAAATGGCATTATTATTAAACATGAATTTCATATCAGTACTATAAAATGATATATTAATGAAGAAAGTTTCTTAAAATGGTAATGAAACTTGAGAATCATTTTTAATAATGAAGAAAGTTTTATCTATTATAAAAATACCTTCTTAAATTCCTAACAGGTGAAGTTATTTTTCCATCAGATCTAGATTATTAAGAGAATCATAAGAAGGATACATTGGATTTTTACACTTTCATGGTGGTTTATGTAGAATCAAAGAAACAAATTCAACATTATATACCAAAAAGATTATAGATAACCATAACTGGCACTATTGGGAGAAAAACATTTGATAAATATGATGTTTTTAGTGAATTAATTAGATTCCACATGAGAAATGGTACATCAATATCTACAAATTTGGTTAATATGATTTTCTAAATGAAAAAATTGGACATATTGGGTCCTATTAAGATAAAAAATGGGTATTTATTTCATTTTAGAATCCTTTATGAAGAGGTACTAATAATTTATCTTGAATAATAACATGACAATGTTTAAATAAACATAGTGGATCTTCATAATATGTTGTAGTACTTGAGAATGACATAGGAAATTCAATATCAGTGTTGTGATGATAATACCTAAGGATAATAGAAAAAATTAAATTAATAAAATGGATATTTCGGGTTTAATAATAATATTAGGCCATTCAAACCTAATGTAGACGTCAAGAAGGAATTATAATGTTTTTATTATGAAAATATTATACATTGGATATGAATATTTTCAAAATATCTAAAGGGGTGTGGAAAAAACAATATAGAACATACATTAAGTATGAATTTCATATAAATAAAATATTTTATTTTTATGAGTATTTCATATCAAAAAAAATTATATAATAGTTATAAATATTTATATATGTTCAAAATTATAAAGCTATAATTTGATTAAAGAGCCCAGTATAATTGTTGAATAGTGTTTTATCTATTTTCAACTATTTTTTTAATGGTGAGAAGGATTTTTTAGAATATGTGTGACATGATTTTGTTATGTATGAAGATAGATGGTGATCTCTTATGAATTCTTTGTTCTAATTTTGGAAATTATTTAAATTCTTGTTTGGGATTAGGAAACAGTTAAGTCATAAATTCTTTAAAAGGTACATTTTCCATTTATTGAAAGTTTTATAAAACCTTAATAAGGTTAACTTAGATGACAAACAAATAGAAAAGTAAATATTTGTAAAATTTTCTTTTAATATTATCTAGTTTAATTTTACGGCTTCATAATATTTAAATAAACATCATATGATTCCCATAGAATTTCATAAGGTTGATTCCAAAAATCATAAGGTTTATTTTCCAACATTGTAAGTTTAACCCTAGAAATCATAAGGGAGTTTCAAAACTTCATAATGTTAACACTGGAACTTCATAAGATTCCCTAGGTTTATAAGGTACATTTGAAACCCCATACGTTTCACTATGTTTATAAGGTTCATTTAAATAACTATAAAGTTCAATAAGAATCTCATAATATTCTATTGGAGTAGGTTCACTAGAACAAACTTCTCTAAAATTTATGATTACATGTATTAATAGTTTTTAATATTAATAAAATCCTAATAATATCAATATTTCTATTCTATGTAACTTATCTATGATAATGTCCTAAGAATAGTTATCATACTAAAAGCTCATAGCATCTCTCCACTATGGTGAAATCCCAAATGTTCCATGAAAGTATTCTTAAATATATGTTCTATAACTAGAATAAATCCTATGAGGGACACATATGATATAGGCTATTAGGGTTTAAAACTCATAGGAATTTGAGGTTCCTTCTCATGGTGTCTGGCCTTTGTAATTTATAGTGTATGAGATTAAGAGAACAAGACCCTCCTGTTATAAATCCCCATTTATATGTGGATTTGGATATTATTATATGTTGATGTGTGTATTGATCCTTACACATTAAAATTATTATTAATGGATATTATGATTTTTTACATTGATATATTGATGAAAACTGTGATGACTGATATTCATGATGAATTGGGGTATTTCAGTGTGTCACAAGTAATACTTCATTAATGAATAATGCAAGAACGGATTTTTCCCTTATATTATTTAATGGATGTTGATATGTCATTCACATTGATAGAAATTATATTTCCCAAACAAATCCATGGTCATGATGTTATTCAGTAAAGTTGAATTTTCGTAAAGTCAAAGAATAATAAATCAATCACATAGGTTGATGGCACCAGCATGAAACCTTTTTAATTAGATATATCATGAAAATGTTGATATATTATATGGTAAGAATCTATATGGGGTTTTATTTAATTTTTACATTAACATTTTTCTATATTGGTGAATTTTTTTATTGCTAGAAAACCTTTGACTTTGGGATGCTTTGCCTAATTCCATTGATAAATAGGCCAAGAATGTCACACACAAAGTGTATCTAAAATCTCTTATAAATTATAATATGATTTATTATTTAACAACTTGAATAAATATTATTCCCAAATATGATCTAATAATTATTTATGTTTTATTGATCAGATATATTCCATCACCAGTTATCAGAAATAATATTTTATGATGGGGATTTTAATATATACTTATTTTCTATTTGGTGAATATAATATTTATTTATTGATTGATGAATAATATAGTAATATTTTTTTAATAAATAAATAGTCATTATTCAAGGCCTGATAAATATTTTGTAGGAATGGTGAACTAAGAATAATGGTCTTGTGAAAAATAATATATATTGAATATTATTTTAATAAATAATATTTACTTTAATTAATGAGTTTAGTGTATGTAATGAAATAATTTTTATTATATTATTATAATATACCCGATATTTCATATGGATTATAGAAATAACAAGGGTTCATGTAAAATTATTATTTTCTAACACTATCTATATTTAAACCCAGTTATATTATTTCTCAAGGGGGATTCCATTTATTTTATTGTGCACAATGATATCCGTAGAATTCTATAAAATTCCTAGAGATGTCCCATCTCCAACAATGCTCTCAAGAATGGATATAAATACTCACCCACCTTCTACTATCAATTTTAGATAGATCAAAAGGGAACCCTTCTTGAAGTGATTCTCAAAGTGATCAAAGATGAACAACACAAGAATTAAGATCTCCTACACTAGCACATATAGATTCATACAACGGTGTTTGGAGGTTCATAGAGTTCATGTGGATCAAAGAAGGACGGAATATATACCTAATCTATACAACACAATGATGATATGACATCAAAACATTGTCAGATACATCAATGAATAAATAATTCAATAAAAATTAATTATTTACTTTTTAAAATTAATTATAATTAATATGTGACGATCCAATGTTTGGTTCCAACATTAAATATTCAATTAATATTTGATTAAATTATGTTGATCACAATTTTTATTACCCTATTAATCACAAATTAATCATTGATTATGATAAATAGTTTAGTTGTGCATTCCACATTCAACACTTCTAAACTGACCAAAACATTGAAGTGATATTAGATCAATCAGATAATTATTTATAATTATATAAGGATCATTGATTTATTAACACATTTATCATTAGTTTTAATTCTAGTTTAATATTTATTTAATCTTAATCCTGATATATTCTCTTCTTCCTCTTCATTCTCACAAATATAATCAAAATGTTTAATTTTATGAATGAAATACATTCAAATAACTCATATGGAGGTGTCGTGGATAATATTCGGTTACACAACATTATAAATTTGGTAGCTCATCGGAACATGTTGTGTACCTAGGTTAAATTAACTGAGAATTAATTTGAAATTAATTTGAGTCATGTGAATTTAATACACATAGTGTGTAATTAAATAAAATATGTGTTAATCAGACCAAGCTAGTGCATAGTCAGCCTGACTAAACGTCATGTAACATCCCTACACAATGTGTAGTTTTTAAGACAAATATGGGATGTGTATTCTCTTACATGGCTTAAATGACTGGTGATGGTATTACTTAGAGACGACATGTCACATAGCCCATGTACATTTCATGTACTCCATTATTTTCCTGGAACGATTACACACCAAATCCCAAGGAGTGTGTCATGGATATAAGGTGATAAATATACATGATGTGTAGTTAGATTGTACACACCATGTATATTACCAAATCACATAGAATTAAAAATTAATTTATCATACTACTTAAAACTTATACACATATGGTTTTTTTCATTAATTTGATTTTTCACTCTATATAAAGTGTTATATATATATATATATTAAATGTCTAATTAATTTTAGTGTATTGTTTAAAACTATATATTTCTTATAACCCATAATACAATCATTACTCTTTGTACATTGAAACATAACATGAAATGTAATTAGCATGTGTTATGTGTGTTCATTTTGTTGGTAGTACATGATATGAAATTATGAGTTAATTTGTGTAATCAATTTGTTACATGAGTAAATAGTATTGAATATAATACATGTAGGGTAGTTTGTATGGGTTCTCACCACATTGCCTCTAATGTACATTTTATCACATAGGTAATTTTAAATAAATTCATTGATTTTTTAAAAAATAATTATGGATTGGAATCTCAAGAAAATTTGGATGATAATTAAGATAAATTAATTGATTAATTAAATAAGATAATAAATTGATTAGAGCATGATTTATCTTAAATAAGAACAATTGTAATTTAATGTAATTTTTTATTAAATGAATAATTCATTTCATGTATGTGGTTGATCATGAGAATAGAACAAACCTTTGTAATTTTTTGGTTTTTTTTAATTTATTATTAAATTAATTCGATGGTATATGTGTCATCCCCCCTTTAATTATGTAAGGTTTTGTGAGCCCATGGTTTCTTTTATGTAAACCCCTTAACCAAAAATTTAGTTCCCCCCACCTACATGTGAATAAGAGCTTATGTAATGGATGTATCTCTTAAACTAGTGGAGGTGGTTCAATTTAAGATATGAGGTGAAACCAATCTAAAATTTACATGGTTGGAGTATTGAAAATATACCACCTAAACCATTTCATGGTTCAAGGTGTTTTTTCCTTATGTAAAGGTCAATATATAATTTGGTAGATAAACTATCCATTAGTAAATGGTTGCAATCATACCACTTTATTATTTTATTTCTATTAACCTACATGGTTATTTCATTATGGATGTTTTTTTCATGATCATGTGAATTAATAAATTAATGACCAAGAAATATAGAAATGAAATAAATTAGATTATGTGTAAACTTTTTCTAGGACATGTTTAATCACTTAATTAGACCCGCTTAATATTAAAAAGAATGTAATAAAGATAAAATGTTCAACTTACAGATAAATATAAAATCCTTCAATTATATATATATATATATATATATATATATATATATTACGTCGGTATAGCCTTCCATTACTTAGGTTAGAATCAAACTATAGTTGAAAGTGCCTGTCTAGCCAAAGTCAGGGTGCTTTCAATTATCATGGAATTATAACTTGATGTTTTGGGTTAACATAACTTATTTCACATCAAGTGTTTATTGTCGAAGTATAACTCAGTTTCACTAAGTGGTAAAGGTTTAGAAAATACAATTTATGGATTTTTGGATTCATGGGTTCTTTCAAAAGATAGAGGATCTATAAGTTAATGTTATTTTCATATGGAATGACTTTGAAAAAACCCCCTTTAAATTGCTTGACCATCTAAACACGGGGTGATGAGATGGGTAATATGGATCTTTTCCACTAGAATGTAAATGAAATGGGATATTCAGAAGCTAATGGTGATGGATTATGTGTTTTGATAAAATTGTGTGCGATTAATAAAATAAAATAAAATTTATTTATTTATCTTTTTTTAGATAATGCACTAAAAACAGAATCATCATATTAGTAGAAATGAAAATAAAAATTAATTAAAATGCATCACTAATATCCATACTTGAGAAGGATAATGTTCTCAGTACAAAATATTTCAAAGAGTCTCAATGGAAGTTACACATTATCTTAATCCATGAAAGGAAATTGTATGTGTTGGAAGAACCAAAACCTTAAGAATCTAGTAAAAGGGCTAGCGAAAAAGATTTTTTTCTCTATCAGAAACATTTGAATGATTACGCATATATTCAATGATCCATGCTATCATCCATGACCATAGAGATTCTAATGATACACGATGACATGGATGCATATAGAATGATGTCTCACCTTCGGGATATATATCAAGTGAATGAAAGACAAGAGATATATATGAAATCCAATACCTTATTTACAACTAATCATTGAGAGTCGATGTCGGTTGGACATTATGTAGTTAAGATTATTGGATATATGTAACTCTTATACATATTAAGGATTAAATTCCTAGATTAGTTTCACATATATATAATAATTTCCTCACAACCCAAGTCCTTCTCTTTTTTAATTTTCAATTATAACATGAAAAATAATTTGAATATTATTTCATAACTTATTACTCTGATTCACCATGTGTATAAGAAAATGGTTAATGAGAAACCAATAGTCCTTATAGTGAATAATAAAAGTAAGAATAAGTAAAAGGGGACCAATACCCATAAAAATTCCAAATATTATGACTACCATTCTTCTAAAAATTGAAGCATTCATAGGAAAGGAAAAGGAAGCAATATGTTTTTAATGTGGAAAACAAGGCCAATGGAAGAGGAATGGAACCCAAAAGTAAGGGGATGCTAAATATATGTTAATTATTAAGTGTAATCTTTCAATATCAAAAAATTGGATATTAGATGCAGTTTTTGGTTCTAAAATCTATATTCAAATGCAAGAACTATGTATATTATGAAATATTTTTAGAGGGGAGGTGTATTTTTGAGCTTATAATGGTGTGAGGATGACTTATCTAGACATTGGAGACTACCACATTTCATTTCTAATAGGAATGATATTGGATTTTAGATACTGTTATTATGTACCAACTATTACTAAGAACATAATTTCTATATTCTTCATAAATATATATAGTATTATTTTAAAATAAAGGTTGTTTTGTTTATAAATACAAAAAAAAATTCCGGTATGGAACATTTAAATAATGGTATTAATGTATTATATTATGAAACCAAGGTATTGGAAATTAATAATGAATCATTTTCCCATGACTCATATAACACCAAAATCTAGAATCAACATATTGGTAATGTAAAAAAAATCATTTGATAAAGCCTTGTCAATATGGTTATTTAGACACTTTTAAAATAAAACCACTTGAAATGTGTTATTCTTTTTTTCAATTAAAAATGACCAAACCAACATTTGGTGGACATGGTTTAAGGTCCACAAAGATTATAATATTGTTACACACTAATGTGTGTGGAGCATTTCCAGTACAATCTAGAGGAAGGAATTATTAATTCATGATATTTATTAATGACTTCAGTAGATATGACTATATCTAATTGATGATGTATAAGTCTGATTACTTTTTGAAATTCAAATAATTCAAGTATGAAGTAGAGAATCAAAAATGTAAATTAGATAAATAAGCTTCAATTGCATCAATTTGGTGAATATATTAACCAATATTTTATCAAATTTATATTCAATTTTGGGATTCTATCACATCTCAATTCACCTTATACACCATAGTTTAATGGTGTTTGTGAAAGGGGGGACTACACCTTTCATGAAATGGTAAATTTAATGATGATTCATGTAGTTATTTCATTGTTTTTTGGGGATATTTATTATAAACTACCACATACACACTAAACCAAGTACCATATAAAGCATAAAATGGAATTCCATTTGAGTTATAGAGTGGAAAGTAACATGTTTTATCACATACACATGTATGGGGTTGTGAGGTGTTTATTAAGGCCTTATCAGGAAAAAAATTAGGATATCCAGGCAAAAAGTTTCATTATAGGGAATCCTAAGGAAAAAAGGGATAATACTTATAAAACCCCTTAGAAAAGAAAGTTTTAATTGATACAAAATCCATATTTTAATAGATAGATCACATCCTCCTGAAGGATAGTGGGAGAAATATTGACATCAATGAATTTTATGCTCAAGATCCACAAGATATCGTATAGGAACAAATTATATAGGTCCCCATTGAAGAATTAATTTAAAAAACACTAGTATTTAATAGGATCACTATAGATTAAAGAGAACCATAGAGATATTCTTTTATATACACTAAAGATAGTGAATCCTTATTATTTGACAATAATGAACATCCCTCCTACATCAAGGACGTAAAGAGATCAAAATATTTGATAAGGAAAGATGCCATAAATTTTGAAATGGATTCGATTTACCATAACCAAGTAAGAGTTTTGGATGATCCACTAGTTGATGTAAATCATATAGGGTGTAAATATGTATTCAAGGGAAAACTATAAATGTAAGGTAAATTAAATACCTATAAGGAAAGGATATTGGATAAAGGGATTAAATAACATCATGGAATGGACTAAAATGAAACCTTTTCACTTATCCCCATGTTTAAACCCATCAGAAATATACATTCTATAGAGGCTACTATGATTATGAAATTTGGAATATGGATATAAAAATAGATTTCCTAAGATGTATATATGACACAACAAGAAGGGTTTGTGACTCTAGTTGATTCCAATAAGATATAAAAATTATAGATATTCATTTATGGGTTGAACTAAAAATATTGGTAATTAAGTATTTGATTCAATAAAGCAATAAAATAATTTTGTTTCATTAAAAATGAATACGATCCATGTTTTTATAATCATTTTAGTTGAAATGTGTTCACTATATTAATGTTATATATTGATGAAATATTACTTATTAGAAATGAAACAACATTCTTACAGATTTTGAAGGACTAGTTAAACAAGTGTTTCTTCGTGAAGAAATTAGGTGAAGTAGCATATATTCTAGGGATAAAGATAATTATTTATAAATCAAGGAGAATACTTGGACTAAGATAAGGTATATACATTGGCCAAATACTAAAATTATTAATTATGGAACATTCTAAAATTGGATTAGTTGTGTCACATTGTATACATATTTCAAAGAAAATGTGTACTCATACACAAAAGGATAAATATAGAATGAGTAAGATCCCATAATCTTAGATGATATAAATAATTACATATGTTATGTTATGTAAGAGACTTAATATTACCTATAAATTTATCATGGTAATTAGATATCAAGATAATCTAGGTTTACAACATTGGTATTCTGTTAAGACTATCCTTAAGTATATTTTAAGAAATAAGGATATATTCTTAGTGTACAGAGGATATGAGAATCTAGTTAACAGGGTTTATACTAATGAGAGTTTTTATATTGATCCAAATGACCTAAATGCATGTTCAAGATATGTTTTTAGTCTCAATGGAGGATCTTTGAGCAAAAAGAGTTTAAAGCATCCAATTTTCTTCGATTATTCAATGGAGTTCAGGTATATATCATCTTCTTATATATCCAAAGAACCCATTTAGATTCAAATATTTTTCATGTATCTTGATGTGTTTCCAAGTAATAAAGACTATATCACATTAAAATATAATAATAGTGTAGTGGTATCTCTTTCAAAAGAGACATGGTCACACCAATGTAAAAAAGAACATACTCCTTCAGTATCATATCTTAAGGTGTTTTTCTCATAGGGGTGAAGTTATAGTAAGTAGAGTTTCCACATAACAAAACATGGTATACCCATTTACTAAATAATTTTATTTATAGAAGTATGAGTATCATGTGAGATATAGCATACTAAAGGTTGTTAATAGTTATCACTAGTGGAAGTGGGAGTCTGTTGAAGTCGGTTCCCTAGAACCAACTTATATATACTTTATGATTCCCTATGTTCATATTTTGGAATATTAATAAACTCCTTAAGACATCAGGATTATTATTTTTTGTAACATAGCATGTGATAATGGATTAAAAGTAGTTATCACACAGAAAGTTCATATTAGTTCCCCGCTATGATGAGAATATAGAAGTGACATGACAATATTCTTAAATATATGTTCTATAGTCAAAAGAATTAATTTGAGGGACACAAATAACATAGGTTATCAGGGCTAGAGACTCAAATAACATTGGGGAAACATCTCATAGTGTACACCCATCATAGTTTCTAGTGTATGAGATTATGATAACAATACCTTCTAGTATGAAATCAACATTTATATGTGTTATTGAATGTTTTTATCTACAGATGTGTGTATTGGTAAATAGACTTTAATATTATTTTTAATAGAAAATATGAGTCACATAATTTGATGCACTACTAAAAACCATGACAATATATGTCCAATGTGAAGTAGGATACATTGGGTGGGTCATGAGTAATACGTAATTAATGAATTATGTGAGAAAGGATTTGTTCCTTATGATCTTTAAGGGAATTTAATATCTCTGGACATTTTATGTAAATTATATATCCTAAATAAATGAATGGAAATTTTTGGGTGTAGGCAGGTTAAATTTTTAAAAATTCATAGAAATAGACACTAAGCATATAAGTTAATGGAACCAACATAAAAATATCTTGATTAAAGATATCTGGATAAAGGTATTGTAATACATGGCAAGCATTCATATGAGGTATTATGTTGTTATGGACTTATGTTTTTTCACTATGGGTGTCATGTCTTATTTATCGATATTAACATTAGACCATATCACACTTCTATTAATGAAACTAAAAAAGAAGACTGTAGGGTTACAAACATTGTGTATCTAGAATCTCAAGTTAAATAAAAATATTATTAATAATTTAAAATTTTGAATAAATAGTATTCCTAGATGTGGTTTAATAATTACTAGTACCTCACCCATGTATACACACGACACAGTAATTCAAATATAATTTTCAAAAACGTATTAATAGTTTGAGTAGTTACTAATTAAAATTAGTTAAAATATGTTAAAATTACAACATTATTGATATATAATAATGAAAAGAAATGAAAAATGAGAACATGTATAAAAATATATATATAAAAAGGAATGAAAAAGAAATAACATGATGTAAAAAAATATAGAAAAATTTGATAGATCATTAAGTATATATCAAAGAGAATGAGACATTATTTTCACCATGGAGATATCATAATACATTATGAATCAGAAATTTGAAATAATAAATAGTAAAAATCAACATTGAATCATTAAAAATGAAATTGTGGTATAAAATTATTACAAATTGTTTTGAAACCAATGAAAAATAAGAACTTCTGTATATATAATTCTTTCTTTGTAATAACATGTGTGAAAACATAAAAAATGGGTAATGGTTTTTGAGTACGTGTACATTGGTGCTAAATATGCAGCTCTGTCAAATGTTTTTTCATCCTAACTACCAATTCTGGAATCATTCTTATTTCTAATGTCGGATCCTTGTAGAGAGGCATGCATTTTTTTGTTCCCTTCCTATTGCTAACCTGATCCTGGTATGGTACTACAACCTGATAGAAAAGTCAATAATGGGAATTAGGATACCTAAAAAGTAGTCCAAAATAATTGAATGACAACTCGTAGTAAATACAAGTAAGAGTCAGTTTTTAGTGAAACAATATATTTTTACCTACTGCTTGAAATTTCAGCGTTGGACAAGTCTTCCAGGACAATTTGATTCACCAAAATTGACTTCTAGTTATCTATGTAACCATGCATGGAGGATAGAAACCATGCTTCGATAATATATATACCAAATATTTTTAAAATAGATTTGTCTAAATCATATTAAAATAGGCTATTAATTAGTATTCAACATTAGTTATAAAAAATTCAAATTTGAAAACATACAAAGAATTTAGTAGATTTAAGAATGAACGTAAAAAAGGTGAATGTTTATAGAATCATCTAATATGAATAAAATTCTATTGAATACATATAGAGACAAGAATACATAATGCATTTAAAACATGTATATTTCCCGAAATAAAAAACCATTTTCTATTCATCAATGGGAATGCCTTCCTTGAATTGGATATGGGAGTTGAGGCGGTTGATGGTGTCAGAACACTCCACCTGGAACAGAATATATATTCCCGAAGCACTTATCATAAAAATCAGCAGTTCACCCTTCACTGGACGAAGCATGTGGACGATGGAGTCTTTTTGTATATTTCAATATGCCAAGGTATGCCCATACTTGAGCAGGTCGGGGCCAAAAACCAACTACTAATCATATGTAGGAATGTCCTCACTGCACTGGATTGTGGCCAAAAACCTGCTTCTAGTACTCGCCCATGCTATTACATGGCATATTTGGTTACTGATTTTTCATTTAATAAGAGAATAGTATTTATAAAATTTGAAAATAAATAATAATGTTGAAAAAGAAGTGGATAAATTAGGGCATAAAGAAATAATACATTTAGTGAAAAAATTGAACTATTAATGGTTGTATATTTATTTAAGTATGTACTATATATTTTAAACACAAAAACCATTTTCATAAGAGACACCTTTTGGATAAGTGGAAACCATAAAAAACATCTACATATCAACCACACAATGTTTTATTTTCAATGAATAAACATCATGAGTATAAATGGTTAAAAACAATGTTGATACATATATATCCCAAAGATAAATCTGAATAGAACTATAACCCCCAAAAAAGGGAGACACAACTGGAAAAACCAACAACCCATCACATGGGAGACCAAATACACCAAGTTTTATATATTATTACACCAAAATAGAGCATTTAATAAACACCTACATCCTCTAACAGAACTTGGTGGAGCTCTATCCTTCAGGGGAAGGGCATCAACAAACATAAAATCTGTAAATGATCTAGTGGCATTAAATCACACCGAAATCAGGAAGGAGGCTAATGAATCTATTAGAGGAACAACCAAATCCACCGATCTACTGAGTTTAGAGTCATTGATCAAAAGGATTGACCATTCAAAAACATAATTTATGGAATCATACCTCTACTCCCCATCTATTGTTCTGACATTTTGGGCCTCGTGATATGAGAGAATTGATGCTCCCTAGCATTCTGACATAGATTTATAGGATTACTGGAGACAACTCAACTATAGTGGATGTCTATTATTGAGAATAATATGGTAAGTTTGTGGAAGTAATAGAGAAATATGTAATGTGGGTGATCAATTAAATAGATTAGATATCATTCAGAAAAGAACATGAAATAATATTAAAAATATTAATGTACATACCTCTCAATAGTAATATTAATCTTTGGAGCCAACTCTTAATGAAAATATCTTTATTTTTTGAATTTGTATGTTTCGTCTTTGTAATCATAAGAGAAGATATTCAATAATAATAATTTTCACAGTTAAGAAGATAATATTTAAAAATAACAGTTAAAAAATAGAAAATTTTAAAGTAATCATATTGTTAGAGGCATACTGAAATTAAATAAGGATTATATTAGTGATATAAAATTTAAATAAATATATATCATTACAAGTGCTGTCAAAGAAAAATTGAAATTAAAAAACAATTCGGATGAAACTACGTACTGGTAGAATGTAACTTAGATGAAAACTATACACTACTAAACTATTACAGTAAAAACATTTGTTTTCCACCTCATATTTTTCTCATCTTGAAACATGTTTTTATAAAACAAAAAACGATGAAAATGTTTCAATTTACAAAAGTCTAACAAACTAAAAAATTCATTATGAACGATCATTTATGAGTAAAAATTCCATGTACATGAGACTTCAATGAAAGTCACTATTTTAGTACCTAATGAAAATTCCAGATGAAGAAATTGATGTACAGTATAAATTTTTCTGGATAAGGGGGAACACTAACACTGTACAGAACATAATACATCTATGCTAGAACATCAATCCATAATCAAATCCATACCTTAAAATTCCAAAGTAAATCCATCAGTTTCATAACATCCCTGAAAATAGGAAAGAGTCGGATATGTGCACTAAGAAGATACGTCATTGAAAATCAATTGACATACCTAGAGTAAAGAAGATTCAATTGGGATTCCACACCAGATTTACAAACCATCATGTTTTTTCTACCTTCTATCGATGCTAGTCTAGTAAAATGGATGACCCACAAGAGTTTTGGAACCTATAAAATCATCCAAAATAAAGTTATAGTTTTTCCTGGATATTTATTTCTGACCTATAGTTATGGAATTAGAGGTAATGATCTAGGAGTTTCATCACTTAAATAATCATCCATCAAGTTTACCTATAGATACAATAATGTTTAAAAATAATAAGACATACTAATGAAGATTACCTTGTCCATATTATGTAGTCCAACCTCACATCCTATAGGGATTCCTTCATTACATACTAATACTACATATCAAACTATCCAAATCAACCTCCTTTGGTGATCATAAGAAATCTGGAAACAGTTTTTCATAAGAAATATGGAAACACTTATTAAGAAGAAATACATAATCAAATCCAATCTCCCTCCATATTGAAACTAGTGGTTTTTGAAGATTACCTTGGCTATATTGAAGTAGTCAAACTTATCTCTTGGAAGAAATTTCCCTTCATGCATCACTACAACAATTAGATGAATTCAAAAAATATATAAAAAATTCCATAAAACTGAATCCCCCCAATTACTTATTATTACCTTAAATGTTGTCTTGTTGGCTGTCAGCGAATTGGGTTATGTATCTATAATGTTATCCTCTTTTTTTAACTCCCACTCTTGCTAACTGAAATCTGGACAATCATGAGGATATAAATAACACATTGAATAAAATAAAATTATATCAAGGAAAGGTTAATAATTAAGAAGTGAAATAGGGTGACCCTCAACACATCTTTGATTTTTCAACTTTCATTATCCTTCTCCATATCAATAGTAATGTTTATGTAAAAAAAATTCAAGACCCCTACCATTTGGGAGGCTTACCACTTGAATCTACTGGTACATTATGCCATAAAATTTCCTAGGAATGTCATCGCTTTTTATTCACCTGCAACAATGCCATGACAATCTAGAATCATATTTAAGCTATGTTTCATTGCAAGTTACATTTAGATTATGACATGAATTCCTTAATGAAAAATGTGATCCATGATTACATGAAAAATCAACTTAAAAACCTCTTATGTTCAAACTATTTTTTCCTACATTGATCATATTTGGAAACAAAGAAACTACTTCAGATTAGAGGACAAAAGTTTTCCCATCAAATATAATATTACTAGCTTCCTAAGGGCATATGAATGGCTTCAACAACGAAGTTAGGGTGCATAAACAATTCAATGGAGGACCTTATTTTGACAAAAACTCTAGGGGTTAGCAGTGTATCTGGGAAACCCAAGACTTCCATTTTGATGGATGCGTCACATATCAAAACTTCATAGTTTTCTAGGTAATTGATTGATAACACAACATCCTTTCTATAAATACCGCTTTCACTTCATAGTTTCTCAAATATTCAAATGAAATTAAGAATCATCTAGAAAGTACAAATTTGTACCTGAAACCAAAGATTACCCAATTCTAGCATGATATTTCTTAAAGTATGTTTCACATAAGCTAACAAAAAATGAAAAAATTATCCAATACAAAGTAGTATCACACAAATTTCCCTGATAAACAGTATCTATATATTCATTAATGTTTGATTCGTTAACTAAAACTTGTATGTCTGTATATATGTGTGAAATTGGCATCATTTAGAAGCATTGTTGTTTTAGTAGTATAATGTTAATGTCCTAAAGAATCAAAAAAATCTTACCCCATAATGAAATCTCTTACCATATATGTTGCTTTACTATGATTTGAGATTGAATTCTCTCAAAAGCATTATTTCGCAGACCAAAAGATCCACAAATATCACGAAGAGAGATCATTCTCTATAGAGAAAGCATGAAAAGATTATCAGTCTACAGTTCCTGAATTAGCTATGTTTTCTCAGTAGTAAGTACCTACACATTTTCATGAATGGATTTTCTATATCCATTGTTCCTACTTCTTGATGTTCCTCTAGTTTTTTCAGGAGGTTATTGGTTTTTTCGTCCAGCACAGATAGACGAACCTTTTTTCAGCTGAGAGTGGAGGAGGGGTACGACTTCAAGTTCCTGAGCAAGGAATTCCCGGGCAAGCCTAAATCTTCTTTCAAGAATCCAATCATCAGAATATTTACGATCCTATTACATAGAGTGTATAAAGATCATAGTTTCAGTGTACTACTAATTCATGGAAATAAAAACAGTAGGAAGTTATGGTAAGAAAAAGGATATTGAAATTACTGATAATGTTTACTAAAATGTTGAAGGTTTTTTGGGAATTTTATTTGAATGTAATTTAACTGAAAAGTATAATATGAAGGTGATGTTCTAATCCAATAAAATCATGAAATCATTGTAACTGTTTAATGTGACTTTTCATTAAATATATTCAAATATGTCTGAATGTTTATATGAAAACATTAATATATTTTTTCACATTAGTGACAGCCATGAATAATTAGTGAATGTAACATACTCACTGGAAAAACATCAACTATGGGTTTACTGGATCATGGAAACTGAAGGTATATAGACTTACTAGAACTGAAGTCATTCAATGATTCCATAGAGAAGGGATGAGGAAAATATTATAGACTACCTAAAAACCTGTGTTGAAGACAACAGAAGCAGACCTTGGACGCAACTTCTGAACAAACATATCCCTTAAATACATGATATAGCCAGGAATTAAAGTGAAAATTCTCTGGTTTGAAGAAGATATATATCCTACCTTGGATACTGAATCCTGAAAACAAATGTCAATTCAGGCACCCTGAGATTTTACATTCATCTATAGGATGTCTGCACAGAGGTCCTTTTTCAGTTTTTCCATCTACAAACCTAAAACTGTAATCCACAAGTCAGTCCAAAAGTTAATGAATTGTAATGAACCGATGAGAAATTAAAAAAAATTACATGAGAATAAATTAATTGACACCAAATTAATGCAACATAGAAGTGAGTGTCTTGAATTTTCATAGTGAATTCAAGAAAATTCATGCACAAATTACCTGCATTCATATGATGGTCAAAACAGATGTTACCTTCCTAAATTTACGACAGAATACATGCATTAATTAAGGGAGTTACATAGAATATGAGTTCATAGAATATGGAAAGAGCATTAAGTAATTTCAACATAATTTGTAAAGTATTAATTTTTAAAAGATTTTCAGTAACATGAAGTTATACAATCATATAGTAAATAACTTTTTTTGAAAGATTTCTTCATCTTGAAAAACATCCAGCAGGTACATTCTACAGATACAATATATATAATGTTATGAATTAAACAAATAAATTGAAGTGATTAGGATGTTACCTTGGATCTGCATCATTATCTAATAATTCCCACCATATATCTGTTACATTTTTTTAACTTCACCAATGCATGACCTCATTAAGGCAGTTACATGTAATATTTCAAGTCTAAATCTAAAAAAATTTAAGAAAATTAAAATGAAAATAGGAGTTGCATCAAAGAAGAAATGGAATGTTACTGAATAGAAACCATAGACAGCATATGAAACATATAAAGTGATAAGTAATTAATTGTTTGAACCATGAGAGAATATAATAGAAATTAGAAAATATAACATGAAAACTGAATGCTCACAGAGTTAGAAGTAAATTCTCACATAGTTAAAAGTAAATGGAATATGAATAAAATGGAGGGGTTTTATGTGGAAGTAAATGCTCACAGAGTTAAAAGTAGTCCTATGATATAGGGAAGTGTCCTGGTGTAGAAGCTGACACCTGTTGTTATAGCCGATAAAAATTCCTGGATAGCTTGTCTCTACGGCGGTCGCAGGGGATGAATAGTATGAAATTGTTTGAGCGCCTTCAAATGAATATGCAGACATGTTGATTCTGGTAGAACGTTACCAAAGGCGATGCAGCTTATAGATGTTCTGAGTGTAGAAGATCAAGGGATGAAATGAATTTTGAAGTGATATGCGAGAAAAAATTGTGGAAGATACATGAAGGAAAGAGAAGTCGATCACAAACCGTAATGAACCGCAGTTGATGCCTTTGGATTTGTTGAGTTATTCAAGATGCGCGGTGGTAAATGGAAGCTCTTTGAGGGTCGGAAGGGAGCCAAGGGATGAGCCCAGAGGAAATTTGGTTGATCGGCGCTACACGGCCAGAACCCTAAACAGGAGGGCGAGTCCGATTTCTGCCATGGGGGAATGCGAACGCAGCCGCGAGAGTGATGTAATGGATAAGCAGGTTTTCAAAATTTAGGCGACGTGGACAATTTGGAGGGTGACACGTAGGCTTGTAGAAGCCAAGTTTAGTATATATAATAGATTTACATTTTCTTGATCGTATATATTTTATCACCTGTCATTCAAAAGAATATTTTCTGAGAAGAATATTTAATAAATATTTATTTTCTTTTTATTAAATATAATATTTATTTATTTATTTGTGAATAATGAACTTATACTAACTTAATAAATAAATAGTCATTATACAAGGCCTGGTAAATATTGTGGAGGAATGGAAGGCCCATAATAATGTTATAGTGAGAAATAATATATATTGAATATTATTTGAATTAATAATATTTAAATTAATTTTAGAGTTTATTTCATATAAAAAATATTATTATTATTATTGTAGACATGGTGTTATATATGGATTAAAGAAATAATAAGGTAACATGTTCAATTATTGTTTTCTAACCCAAGAAGTGTTTAATCCCAGTTATATTATTCCTAAAGAGGGGGTTTCCATTTGTTTTGTTGTACACAATGACATCAAGAGAATTCCCTCAAATCCATCAAGACATCCCTTCTCTAATAAATCTCAACAACAGAGATTGGTCCTCCTCTGACTTCCACTCTTATGTCTAGATATATCAAATAGATTCATCATTGAATAGATTTTCTATGTGATCAAAGGTGAATGATGCTAGTATTAAGATCTATCATTCTAGAACTAGGAGATTCCAATGGAAATGTTTGGAGGTTCATGGACCATGTGTTATCACCACTAGAGAGAATATATAATTAATTCCAACAACACAATGATAGTACATAATAGAGTCATTTTCAGAACCAACAACTAATAAATAACTCTGTATATGGAAATTATTTAATTGGATAAATTAATTATAAATAATATGTGAGGATCCTGAATCTTGGTTCTAATGTTCAATCATCAATTAATATTTGATTTTATTGTATTAATAATAGTTTTTATAATGGTGTAAACATTGGATTAATCATCCATTATGAAAAAAATATAAGTTGGGCATACCCCATCCAGTTCCTCTATTATGCCTAAAACATTCAGGTTCAACATCATAAGGTTTATCTAAAAAATAATAAGGATAATTTTTTTTAAATTTTGAGATTTCTAAAGAATGAAATGTTAGAATAAATATTATATAGAAATTTAAAACTAAATATTCCCATAATGATCTTTGATGGATCATAGATCACAATTGAGATTTGGGATTCTTGATGAATAAACTGAGGAAAATTAAATCAGGTGATGTTGTATTATTCATAAATTCAAAAATCACATGTAACTAAATATTTTGTGATTCAAGATGAGATATTTTAATTTTTATTATGTGATTTAATGTGTCATTACAAGGAGCTGATAGAGGTAAATTCTATATAAACTTGATTCAATTAAATTAAAATTGAAGATCTCTTCTAGAACTATCTAGAATTCATAAAAGAATTTATTTGTGAATTATTATTAATAGTGATCAAAATTAAAGTAACTATCAAATATTTAATTTATCAATTGAAATAAGGAGGATGGTGATATTATAATTTCACTAGAGAAAATGGTTAAATGATAAAAGAATATTTACTGATCATGGTAATGCATGTACAAAAATATATTTTCGAGGAAAAATGTGGAGGATCCAATTGTACCATTTAGTTATGGGGATTCTTTAGAAGCTAATATATAATTAATTTCTACAATTTAATTAATTCTAGAATATTTATAATTCTTATTAAGTGGATTATTGTTCTGAGAGACTGAAGTACTAAAATAATACAAGTCAATGTTAAGGGGAATGACAAGAAGTAACAAGACTAAAACTAGGTATCCAAAATAGTAAATGAAAGATCATCAGATTATGGGAATTTAGTGACTCAACATTGAAAAATAGATCATCAAAGGATTCTTCATGAAGTGATCAAGGTCAAATCATTTAGGATCATCATTTAACATTACAGGAATATGTACATAAAGATGTAATCACACTCTAATATAATTATATTGATGTCTTTATGAAGAAGATAATCATCAGTTGTAGAAACCAAGATTCACTTTAAATCTTACTCAACCTAGTTTAAATAACACACACACAAGTGGATGTTAGTATATTTCTATCATGATGTTATATAGTGGTGGGAAACACATTGGTATGAGATAATGCCTTCTAAACCAATTTTATTTTTTGATTTATTATTAGTGGAAGATTTGTGACTCCAACACCTCAATAATAGAAAGGAGTAGGCACCCACACTGGGACCAAATATTATAAAAATTGTGTATTCATTAT
This sequence comes from Viscum album, assembly GCA_963277665.1. NCBI lineage: Eukaryota > Viridiplantae > Streptophyta > Magnoliopsida > Santalales > Viscaceae > Viscum > Viscum album. Next base: position 1,794,323,954 of record OY728146.1, read on the forward strand.
ACTTATTTCATTTTTTATTTTATTTTGGTAAGGATAAGATTTAATATTGAAGTTATTAGGTCTAAAGAGATCACATAGGTCTATTATAAGAGAAATAATTTTTTTTTAAAAAATAAGTATTAGTTCACCCCCCCCCCCCCATTAGCGCACCCATTCCTAGGGTATAGTAAATAAAATCAAAGGGGAAGGTTCCGTCTCTCCAAACCATAAGAAGAAAATGGTAGAAAATATTAATGCAGTCAACAATAAAGGTGTACCCACTTTGGTTAGATAATAGTTATCGGGATAGTAGAATATGATGTGACCCTATCTTTTATCTCTTTGATTAGAGGTTATTGATATTGAAACAAGGGTATATATACCTATTAAAATAAAACCATCAAAGTATTTATCTGATTAAAATAACATTGAAACTAATGTAATTTCCATAAATTCTATTCCCATTTCCTTATCAGGAAAATTTTATACCAAAGTGATGGGACATCAAACAAAAAAGAAATATAGGAAAAGTTTGGAAGAGATTTTAAAGGAAACTTTAAATTTAAATCAGCTAAGTTTCATATGTAGATGATCATATTTAAGGATATAAAATTAATTGAAGAATAAAACATATATTGTTATTTTATAAGAGAAAAAAATCATTACCATCAAAGGCTACAGAGAAAACTTGGAATAATTTACAATTGTTATTAAATTTATTAGATTTTTTCATGGTGGGTTTGACCCTAAAATTTCAGTATTGATATATAGAGAGGATCTTACCATTAATCAATTTCATAATATTCTCATTTCATATAATATTATTAAGGCTTCAATATTCAAAAAAAATATGAACTATATTTTGAGGCCATGAGAGAACTCAAATCAAAGAAGAAGAAGTTAAATATTCCCATGATCCAAATGAAAAATAAGAAAAGGATTTATAATATAATATAAATTTTTATCTTATAAAAAATAACATTATAAAAGGAAAGGGAAAGTATAAATTCAAACTCCCACTAAAGTGTTTTTAGTGCGCTGAAATTGGAAAATTTTCAATAAACTGTTCATAGAAGAAAATTGGTGAGTATAAAACTGATGATTAGAATGAGAATCCTCAAAATAAAAAATTCTATAAGAACTCAATAGAGATTGCCATGTCAATTGAGAGAAAAAATATGTTTCCATGAATAAAAATAATAAGTTTTATGAGTAATGAGGATAATAGTATTACTCATCATATAGTATTTAATTATAAAAAGAAGTTCTTAATATGTTCAAAAAATTTATGGATCATGTGGAGAAACCTAAATAATATTCAACCAGTGAATAAGAATAGTTTGATATAATACACATAGATAACATGTTGAAATATAAACTAGAAGAATCACTTTATCATAATAAAATCTCAAGAAAGAAATCATATTTTTTAAGAAATAATATTAAATTAAAATTAATGATAGGGAAGAGAATATCAAGAAGGTTGTTAAGAAAATTTGTTAAATAAAAAACATTGAACTAAAAGATAATGGTCCAAGAAATATGGTGAAATATATGAAGAAGAAACTTATAATAAAATAATAACATCTAATAAATAAATAATAAAAATTTATTGAAACTGAAAAATAATTGGAGAATAGGAGTGATGATTAAAATAAAATAGTGTAAGTCAAAGTTGAGACAAAAAAAGTAACTATGAAAATAAACTCAAATGAGCAGGTTAGATCTTCACCAGAAATGTTTCAAATTAGTATAGTTATGACTAATAGTGTATATTTAAACTACAAATATAGAAAAAAATTATCCCAATAAAAATAGTTATAAACAATATTTCAGATCTAAATAATTAGATACTGTGGAAATAAGAATATCCTCCCCATGAAAAATAAATAAATAATAGTGCAATTATTTTAAATAACAATATAATTCTATATATAATTTATTTTATCATAAAATATCTATATTCAATGGATATTACTTGTATTGTGGAATGTTTTTGAACAAATACTATTCATCTTGGTACAATATGAATCTACTAGAGAGAATTCATGAATCAAGGGGAGCAGCTCTGAGAAGAAAAGAAAAGATCCGCCAAATAAGAATATTGTGATTAGGAAAGCATCAAATCTAATCACACAAAACATATTTGAGTGTTTTTTTTTGAAACATGTGGAATATATGATCAACATAGTCTTTAAACAGAGTCATTCCTAAAACCCCCTATAAAAAAATTTTCTACAATGAAAACAGAAATAGAATTCAAAAGGTAAATCAAACATAAAAATCCATTATTATTGAACATTCATTGAATGTTTGTAATAAAGAAAAGGAATGGATTATTGAAAGTGTTTATTCATTACATATCGCTGGTTATAATAAAATTTTGAATAATATATAACAACAAGATAAGGGGTAGTGTAATTTGGTAATTACAATTCTATTAGAGTCAAATGTGTTGGAATTACTAAGATTAAATTACAGAAGCTTAATTGAAAACATGTTCTCTAAGTGGAAGGTATTAAAAATAATATTCTTAGTTAATTCAATTATGTTGTTATTGGAATATATTTCTCTTCAATAAAAAATCATGCATCATCAAGAATTAAATATATGGGAGATTCATCACTAAAACAAAAAGAAGAAGTTGTAAGCTATTTCAAATTGGTGATCAAACCAATTTATGATACTTGGTTCCAAAATATCGGAATAAAAAATAGAATGGATGAATTTTCCACCTTAGTCAAAGAAATGGGAGAAAATTTTCATTGAATAGTTTATTGGGATAACTACCCAACTTAAAAGTAAAGATATGTTGTTTTCAAAACATATTAGAAGGGGAAATGGTTTAAGTAACTCATAAAATAGTGGATATTTAGTCTAATAATTAAAAATAACATAATCAATAAGGTATATATTTTCCTATAGTCTAATAGTATCTTAGAGGTTATCTATATTTTATTGATTCCATAAATTATTACAATAAGATAAAATGATATGGGTTCTTGAAACAAAATTCAGAGGTTTTTGAAATGTTCAAAATCTTCAAAAGATGGGTTCATAAAGGGTTGGGAGTATACATAAAAAAATAGAGATAATATGATGGAAAAAGAGTATATTTATAATGATTTTTAAATTTATATTGAAAATTATGGAATCAAGAATTAGTATAGTACATCATATAGTCCTTAGTAGAATAGTGTTGTTAAAATAAATAATAGATGCATTATTGACATGGCAAGAACTATACAAGATAAGCATAAGATTTTATAAAATTTCTAGAGAGAAATTATTTTTATTGTTGTTCATATTCAAAAGAAGTGTTTTATAAGACTAAAGACACACATTAAACCTTATGAAATGTTTTATAAAATAAATAAAATTGTGAATTACATTAATTTTTTTTGTATCCATTTCTATATAAAGATCAAAAACAATAATTTGGGAATATTGGAAGAAAAATAAAATGAATGAATATTCATGACAAACTTATAAAATAGTTATGGTTATAAATTATGGAGTAAAAGTTTTTATAAACATGTTGATTAATTTTTGTGTGAAAATTATTGAAAATCATAGCACTGAATAAGTGATAGTTAAAATAGGTAAAAGAATATTAATTTAGGTAGCATACAGATTTCTAAAAAATATATATAAGAAGACACATGAAATGTAATAAATTATGTTTGAGTTGATTTTTATCAAACTTGTGATAATTATGAGCCTTATAAAATTATATATGTAGGAATCACATATTAAATAGAAATATTTATCTATAACATATCATTGTTACTCAATTGGAACCAGATCTAACAAGATGAAGGTTGATGCTTGAAAATATGACTGCACTTATTTCTCAAGTTGAAAAAAAATTGTCTTATATGTAATTGATAATGAGAAGTGTATAAATTATATGGATAAATAATTTTATTTGATAGATAATAAATTCACTTGATAGCATGTTATAATATTTGAAAGTAAAAATTCAGTTGTCACTAAGTGGTTTTTCATAAACAAATTGAATGAGAAAGGTTAAGTTTCAAGAAACAAATCTAGACAAGTGTGAAAATGATACTAAAAAATAGAAGGGATAAAACTTTAAGAAACATTTTAACAAATTAAAAAGATATAATTAATTATAATGTTCTTGGAAGTGGAAACACATAGACATTACAAGGTTTATCAAATAGATTTTAAATCTTCATTTCGTAACAGAGAAATAAAAGAATAAATTTTCATTAAATAACTTAAGGGTTAAATTAATTGTAGTTATGAAAGTATGATGTGTTATTTAAAGAAAGATTTATATGGATTTAAATAAGACCCTACATCCATATATTCTAAATTGGATGGTTATTAGGGAGATATAAAAATTTCAAATGGAAATGTTGATAGAATCCAATATGTGAAAGGGATGTCCACAAATACTCTAATTATCATGGTATATATTGATGAAATAAAATTTTATAAATATAAAGAGTACAAAGATAATAAATTTTCAAATAAAATGAAGAATTACTTTGATACGTTTATGATGTGTGAGATAAAATACTTTTTTGGGATTATAGATTACACAAAAAAAATCACTATATCTTCTTATCCCAAGAGAAATATTCCATAGAATTGTTGGATAATTTTGATATGAAATATTGTAAATAAATATTTATAACTATTCTATTTGGAACTAATATGAGTAAAGTTAAATATAGAATTACTTTTACACAAAAGTACTTTAATAGTATTGTTTTATCTCTACTTTATCTTATTCATCAAGACCAGATATTGTGTTTTAAGTGACACTTTATGAATGGTTTCATAGTGATCATAAAGAGTTTAATATGTTGCAATATAAATGAATTTTGAGATATATAAGTGGTACTATGACATGTGGACTTCAATACACAGACAGGTCAGACTAGTAATTCCACTGATGCACATATGAAGGCTGCACATGAGATTATATTAATAGAAAATCCACATCTAGTGGAGTATTATTTTTCGGTGACTGTTGTGAGAGTTGGAATAGTAATAATAATAATTCAGTTTATTAGAGAATAACTAAGGTATTTTATATTACAGTAACACACGATTGTACACATATTCAATAGATACAAGTAAAATAGGAATATTTTAAATTTGAATATAAGAATCTATTGAGAATTTATTTTGATAAAAAAAGTTCAAATGATATATCAAAAAATAAAGTTCAAAAATCAAGATCAAATCATATTAATATACAATTCTATTTTATTAAAGAGAGAGTGGATAGTGGTGATATAAAACTTGAATAAATTTGCACCAAATAAAAAAAATTATATATTTTTATAGAGTAAATTCTAAGAGATAAGTTTACTAAATTGGGGTTGAATTATCATGTCCAGTCTTCCCTTATCACTTTAGAAAGGGTAGAAGGAACCTATATAATGCTTTGGATTACATTGTGAAATGGGTATAGAAAGTTTTCTCATTTTTTCAAAATGGGATAGTAGTATTATATATTTTTATTATTCTATATTTATGAATTTTAGGCTATGGTTATTTATTAAATGGTGAAATGTGAATGAGTGAAAAATTGAGGGGTAGAGCATCCAAATCACCTAGTCAGAAATTTATTACCACCAAGAGATGGAATTCTCACAAAAAAAGATAATTTATCATATGGTTTTCGGTTAATATTATTTAAATTTTATAAAGGTTTTTATTTAATTATTATTGTTTGAGTTATTGAGTTTTGGAAATATTTGAAAAAGGTTGATAAAAAATATAAAGTGGGAGATTGAATAACCTAATGGAATTGTTGAATAATGTTGCATTTGTTTCCAAATATTTGTGTAAGACTAATAAGGATGTTTTAAGATATGTTTAAAGTGTTTTTTTGATATTTTTTAATACATATAATGATATTTTGAAAAGCATTTATTCAGATTTAATGAATTTTTGAAATTATGTATTTGGACTAGCGATGGATAAGTTTTGAAATCTTTGTAAGTTACTTTTCCATTTTTTGTATTGTTCATACCTACTTTGTAAGGATAACTCATATTCAAAAAAATATAAAATGAATAACTTGTATGACTAATTTTGTATCATTTTATGATTTATTTCAATACTCTATGTGGTTTAAGGGAACATTATAATATTTCCAATTAACTTCGTAAGGTTGTGTCTAGACATTATAATGTTTATTTCTGGACTTTCTAAGGTTAACACTATAATATGAAAGGTTTTTTCGGAAATTTTTATGGTTGAAACTGGGACTTCATAATATTACTTGTAACGACCAAAAGTTTTTCAATAGAAATTCCCTTCTTATAATTATGTCATAAAATCACATGAAAACACAAAATAATGAAATACTAAGTGCAAAGTGACCTCTAGACATAAGTTTCGCACTTCTATATTTGGAATTTTGAGCATCTGACATACATGGTTGTGTTCAAGATGTTTTTTGGATACTAATAAAACAAAAATAGTTTTTTGGTGAATAGTAATCTACCCTTATGGATAGTAACAAACCCTTATGAATAGTAATATGACCCTTATAAATATTAAATCATCCATCATAAGAGTAACCTTACCCATAAATAATTAAATAAAATCTATACATCTTAGAAAGTGGCAATTTGACCTTAGAAAACGTTTTGGTATATTGTAAGTCATAAATAATTAATTATAATTAATTAATTAAATTAAAAGAAATTTTTTTCTTAAACTGTTTTCATTAATTATAAAATCAATTTCTTCTAGTTTTTAGATAATTTTACAAGACCCTACGTAATTTTTGAAATCACTATAAAATCAGTTTTAATTTTAAAAACTGTCATTTTAAGTAAATTATGATTTTAATTACATATTAAATTAATAATATTTAGAAAATTATTTTTGAAAAATGGACTTCATTTTTGGATTCTACCCATCGAAAAATGCTAGGGGTAATTTTTTGGGATTTTTCTGAGATACTTGAATTTTTGATGAATAGGGAAATACCATTATTTTCAAAATAAGCTAAATAAGCTAATTATAGAGTCATGAGTGATGTTCTGCTGATGTAAGCCCACTTGGTTCGGGATCACATGATAAAATTACTATTATTGGTCATTGAATACTCATTATTCCTTTTATTAGGGAAAATTAATAAACTAATGAATTTTATATTATGGAAACCCCTCTCCCCTCCACTATAAAAACCACCCTTCACTCCCTCATTTCCTCACACCTCTCAAGATCCAATCCTTCTCTAAAATCTGCCCAAACATCCTCCCTAGCCCATATACTAAATTCAAGAGCTTCTAGTATCTTCAAAATACCAAGCCTAGATTTCTTAAGGAGGATCTCAAGTGGAAGATTTAAGAGGTAATTTCTCTCCCTCTTCTCCTCTAATTTCCTTTCAAGTTCAAGTTCATTTCATGTTCTCACCCCATCTATCATTATCAAAATGGTATTGTAACTCAATTATTATGCATTTACTGGAATTTTATTATGTAAATGTGATGTTATATCATCCAACCCCCTTTCCCTCTTCTTTTTATTAAGGAGAACGTTGTTTGTGAGGTGTTAATTTATCACCTTCAAGAACGACAAGCTTTCTTCTTTCATTTATACCTTAAGATCTGGTCATGAAACCATTTTTATGGTTGAACCAGAACATTTTATATGTATTTTATCCTATTTAAAGTTCTGTAACTAACTTATGATGATATTTCAAGTTATAAAATAAAACAAGTTCATTATGATCGAAAAATCACTCAAATTAACCCAAACAATCATCATTTAATTCTTATATGATGATACATACACATGGATCTAATATAATTGATTATAAGATCATTAAAACTCCATTAATATCATTAATAATATTAAATATCAGTTCTTGATGTTTACCCATGTTCTACCCAAACATCAATTTAAGAATACAAGTGAACCAATCAAGAAAACCATAAAAACAAACATTCCCAAACAATGTTTTTTAAACTCTATAACTCATCAAAAGTCTCATAAAATCTCTTAATAAAACCATAATGAACCATATTAATGTACAAAAGGTTATGGATTTCTAAATTAATTAATATAATTTCATTATATAGGACATTAAATAGAATGAAGCATTCAGATACTAGGTAAGGGGAAATTCTCAAACCCAACTTTCATCCTTCGGGTTCTCCGTATTTCACTCCATTTTTTATATGGTTACTCCTTAAAGATCATTTATTCATCATTTTATTTCCTTTTATATTATATACATGTTTTCACTGGTTTTTAAGTCAATTTTTTTTTTCAAAAGAACACTTCTTTTAAAAACACACCTTTTACTTCTCCCTCAAAGTGGACGGTTCTTGAAACATGTATGTGATTCCCTTTTTATTTTGGGAACCCAAAGTTTATGAATGTATTCTTATGATATGTAACCCATTCCTTTATATGGGTTATTTATGTTCACTTTTGATATATTTTTCACGTGGAAATCATGATAATGATAATGTTATGATGTGACAGGCGCACCCGAAATTATATATCGCAATTTGAATGTCTAAATGTGACGGGTGCGCCCAAAATTATACAGTGCTCCAATGCATTGTGTAAAGGGATGAATCTCATGAGTAAATTTGAAATGATGTGTGAACAAGATTCCAGCTCGCACTACCACAAAAACAGTTTTCCCAGTGCCCCCCCCCCCCCTTTATCAGTGCTAACGAAAAAGCGTGTATAATGGGGGGTCCCTTTATCAGCGCTCAAAAAAGTGCTGATAAAGTGTTCCTTTATCAGCGCTAAAAAAAGCACTGATAAAAGTACCCCTTTATGAGCGCTTTTTTGTAGCGCTGATAAAGCCCCCCTATCAGCACTTTTTTTAAAAGCGCTGATAAAGGGTTGAATTCAAAAAAAATTAATATATAAATATATAAATATAATTATATTGATATAAATATAATATATAATTTTTAAATATATTTTAGATAATTATAAATGTACATTTAAACTTAATATACTTAATATATAATATATTTAGTGAAAATGGCTTTATAAAAAATTAAAAAAAATAATTTTAATTATTAATTTGCTATTTATTATGGAGTAATAGTCATTTAATAAAAATATGAAGACTAAAAAAATTAAAAAAATTAAAAAAAAAATCCAAAATATGTTAAAAACGCAACTCAAACTTCAAACGACCATAACTTTTGATCCGGGTGTCCGTTTGAGCTCTACCACATATAAAATCAAAGCCTACGACGATCTCTATGTCATTGTGATCCGGAAAGATCCAGCTCAAGGGATTTTAGAGGCCAAAAGTGGCCCATAAGGCTTCCAAAACTGAGTTCTTAGTCGGGGTACCCCGATTTTTTAACATTTTGTGGATTTTCACCCTATTTTAAGGGGGTATTATTGGATTTTTTTGGTGGGGACTGAATTTATTCCAAGGTATTGCATTCATATTGATATTATGTCTTTGAAATTTTATCGGTTTTTATAATTCACTGCTATTTATAATCAAATATATAAATATATGTACATATTTTTTATATATTCACACATAAAAATTAAAATTTTAAAATAAATAATTGAACATATTTACATATAAAATATATTAGCTTTATCTAAATAATAACTAATATCCATTTTATTTAAAATACCAATATATGAATATTTATATAACTACTATATATTAATATAACTATATATATATATATATTAATCTTTATATATATATATATATTAATATAACTACACATATATTAACATTACTATACATATATATTAATATCACTATAAATATATATATTCACATAACTATATATATATATATTAATATAAATATATATTACTATACGAAGAAATATAACTAAATAAATATAGATATATAAATCGAGATAAATATTAATATAACTATATATAGATATATTAATATAACTATATATATATTAATATAAATATATATTACTATACGAATAAATATAACTATATATATATATAAATAGAGATATATATTAATATAACTATATCTATATTAATATAACTATATATATATATTAATATATATTACTATAAGAATAAATATAACTATATATATATATATAAATAGAGATATCGTGAAATACAAAAAAATCAAAATAGAGTAGTGGTAAGGGCTTAGGTGCACAGGGGGGAGGTCTCGAGTTCAAAACCTGTTGGAGGCAGAGGCGTGCGCATGGGGTGGATGTGGGGGGATAACACTGATAAAGGGTAGAGGGGGTGTGTGCGGGGCACTGGAGGGGGTGGAAAGAACTATCAAAAGTGGGGGATAAAGTTCTATAAAGCCCCCCTAGGATTGGCATGATTTTTTAAATTTTTTGTAATTTTTTGTAATTTTTTTTAATTTTTTTAATTTTTTTAACTATTATCAGCGCTTCTTTAATAGAAATGAAAAAATGGTCCTTTATCAGTGCTAAAACGAAAATGCAGATAAAGGAAGCACTGATATAGGACCCCTTTATCAGTGCTAAAAAAAGGGGTGATAAAGGTGTACTTTTATCAACGCTTTTTTGCGCGCTGATAAAAGACCCATTTTATCAGTGATTTTTTTATCGCTGATAAAAAGGGGTCTTTATCAGCACTTTTTTTAGTGCTGATAAAGGGGACCCCCCCCCTTTATCTTCATCGGCTTTAATAGCACTTTTCTAGCGCTATTAAAGCCCATTTTTAGCGCTGATAAAGGGCGTATTTGTAGTAGTTTCGGTTCACAAGAATTTGTCGTAGTTAACCACTAAGACATGATGTTTCATTTTTATGAATTTCCACATATCAAGTATTTTACTTTTTCTCCTCTCATGTTCATGATCTTTTGACTTGGTCATGATTATGCTCACCCCATGATATATTCTTCTTATCTATCCTATAACTGGGGTTTTATCTCGCCCCTTTTGATGTATATCCTCAGGTGGATACAAGTACTAAGGAGAGGACAAGTGCCAATGAGAAGCTAGAGAAGAATAAATTAATTAAATGTTTATGCTTGATGTTGTATTTTTTATGTACAGTCCTAGTTTTCCCAAGACACTAAAACTTTGGATCCTCTATGTGTAATACTATTATGTTCCTTATCTTTAAAATGATGTAATAGTAATGTAGTAAAAGTTTGGGATTCTATAGTTGGTATCAGATGGAGGTTTAGTTAATTTGGGAATTAGTATTAGTGCACCCTAGAGAGAACCTCTAACATGAGACAAAGTACAATTATGCACACAAGAGTATATACATAGGGATCCCATATGTTTTTCTTTTAGTATAAATTGTGAAAATAAATAAGTTATTTATTCATGAATTTTTTACTTATGTTTTGTTCTAACAATTTCAATTTTAGAAAATGCTGGAACAAGGAGAAATCAGGGCAACAACTCTTGAGAGGGCCAATGCAACGATTGCCCGAACAACATCCCCAATGATTTTGGAGGTGGAGTTCAAAACTTCATAGTGATGCTTGCCCAATTACCTCAGATTATGAACAATAACCATAATAATGGGGAACATCCTCCATCACCAAATATGGAGCAACTGGCTATTGAATGTTTTATGTAGTAACGACCACCGATGTTAAATGGATTTTCAGATCCACTAGTTGCGGAACAGTGTGTTAACTCCATGGAGAAGATATTTTTTTTCATCACTATTCTGAGATGGAGAAGGTGACCTTAGTCATTTATCACCTATATGGAGAATCTGATCAATGGTGGGCTTTGATTAAGAACACCATGCCGAGGGAGGAAATTGAAGAGATGGAATGGTAAGACTTTAAGATAATGTTTCTTAACAAGTATTTCCCAAGAACTCTTCGCACGAAGATGGATAGAGAATTTATAGAGCTCAAGAAAAAATAAGTAGAGCTTGTCACAACCTATGAAGTGAATTCCAAAATGATTCCAAGGTATGTTTTTGGTTTTGTTATCAATAATGATAACAAAATTGATAGATTCTTTAGTGGATTAAAACCACACCTTTGAAAGGATCTTGTAATTTGAGACATTGGGAGTTATGAAGAAGTTGTTCAGTGTGATCCCAAAGTGGAGATGGAGTTTGGATAATGTCCCCACAGCTATGGTGATAAGAAACTAAAGTTGTAGTTTCAAGTCGGTGGATCTAATGATAATGGTGGGAAGAAAACCCAATGACCCACATGCAAAAAATGTGGAAAGCTGCACCATGGGAACTGCCTCAAAGGGACGGGGAAATTCTTCAAGTGTGGGAAAGAAGGACATCATGCTCAAGAGTGTTGAAAAGACTTGAAAAGGAAGGACAATATAGCCGATGAAAGGAGAGAACCACTCATGGTTCAATGCTAAAACTGTAGGGAGCTAGGGCACTATGCAAACCAGTGCACTAAACCTAGAGTTCTTGAGGATAATCAGCGTCATCACCCACAGAATCCAATGGAACAATGGAAGTATTATGACATCACTACTATGGAAGTGAAGCAGGACAATGATGTCATACAAGGTACACTTCCTATTCACTCAATAATGGAAAAATTATTATTTGATTCTAGTTCTACGCATTCCTTTATATCTTGCAAGTTTGCTAGAACTATAGAATCGAATCCCTGAAACCTTGAAGTAGAGATATCTGTAAAAACACCAAGTGGTTCAATCGTTGAAACCCAAGTGTTTGACTCTTATCCTATTAGTGTATGTGGGAATATTCTTCCGGAAAATCTTGTAATACTTCCCATGGTAGAATTTGATGCTATAATGGGAACAGATTGGCACTCGTTATATAGAGCACATATCAACTGTTTGGAAAAGGAAATATCTTTTCATATTCTGAACCATCCCATACTCCTCTACAAATGCAAGGAATATCATGAATATAGTTTCAAAAATCCTTCAATGGTATGGGTGTTGATTCCCTACAAAGAAGCATACCTCTCTCAAATGGTTGAGTCGAAGGAAAGTGCCAACCTTGAGGAAATGCCCATCGTGAGGGAATATAGTGATGTATTTCTTGGAGATTTACCCAGAATAACTCTGGATCGTGAGGTAGAGTTCTCAATTCAACTCATACTTGGAGCTACTCCTATCTCAAAGTGTTCCTATAGGATGGATCCTATCGAACTGGAGGAGTTAAAGATGCAGTTTCAAGAGCATCTGGATGAAGGGTTCATATGACTTAGTGCATCACCTTGGGGTGTGCCAGTACTCTTTGTGAAGAATAAGGATGGAACAATGCGGCTATGTATCGATTATCAAGAACTCAACAAGATCACCATAAAGAACAAGTATCTTCTCCCAAGGACTGATGACTTGTTCAATTAGTTAAGAGAATCTCAATACATCTCAAAGGTGGATCTTCATTCTGGATATCATCTGGTAAAGGTGAAGAAGGAAGATATTCAGAAAACAGCCTTCCATACAAGGTATGAACACTATGAGTTTTTGGTGGTGCCCATCAGACTTACTAATGCCCCTGAAATATTCATGTATTTGATGAATATAGTCTTTAGACATTACATAGACAAATTTTTGGCAGTGTTTATTGATGTTATTCTCATCTAATCCAAGAGAAAGAGGAACATGAAGAATATATAAGACATGTTTTGGAGACATTAAGAAAGGAGAAGTTGTACGCCATGTTTAGAAAGTGTGACTTTGGGATGAATCATGTCACATTCTTGGGACATGTGATCACAAGTGAGGGAATTTCTCTGGATCCTTCAAAGAAAAAGGTGATTGAGGAATGGTTCAGGCCCTCTAGTGTCACAGAAATCTATAGTTTTCTTGGATTATCTGGGTACTACCGATGTTTTGTTAGAAACTTATCACAATTGTCAAGCTCTCTAACTAAGTTAAAAAGGAAATGGGTAAAGCATGTCTGGACGGAAGAATGTGAGGGAAGCTTCAAGTAGCTAAAGAGAAGGATGATCACTGCACAAGTACTCACACTACCAAAAACTAGAGATAGTTTTGTGATATACAGTGATTCTTCAAAGAAAGTCTTGGGTTGTGTACTCTTGAAAAATGATAATGTGATAGCATATGCCTCACGACAGTTGATGATCCATGAGCAGAACTACCCGACGCATGATCTAGAGATGGAAGCTGAGATTTTTTCCTTGAAAATCAGGTGGCACTAACTTTATAGTGAGAATTGTGACATATACACCCACCACAAGATCCTAAAGTATATATTCACACAAAAGGAGCTCAACATGCGTCAAATGAGATGGTTAGAGTTAATCAAGGATTATGATTTCTCTATTTACTATCATCTTGAAAAGGTGAACAAGGTAGCTGATGCAATAAGTAGAAAAGAACATGATACTATATCCATGGTGAGGATTGAGAAAGACCCTATGTTCTTGGATATGCAAAGAATGGATTTGGAAATCATAAGGGCAGGGGATAAATCCTACCTTTCCCAAATTATTTCACAACCATCCATCCAAGAGAATATTAAGGAAGCACAAAGGGATGATGTGGAGATATAAAAGAGGGTGAATGTAGTAAAGGAAGGGAAGATGCAGGAGTTCCATATCGATGATGATGGTGTGATTCAGTTTGGAACACAGCTTTGTGTGCCTCCATCACCCGGTATAAAGAAGGAGCTATTGGAAAATGCAAATAGATCAACATTCACTGTCCATCCTGGGAGTACCAAGATGTACCGTGATCTCAGAGAACACTTCTGGTGGGATTACATGAAGAAGGAGATTGCGGAATATATATCAGGGTTCTTGGTATGTCAGCATGTTAAATCTGAGCGACAAAAGTCCAAAGGTATGATGCAGCCATTGCATATACCCACGTGGAAATGGAAAAATGTTACTATGGGCTTTGTCATGGGTCTCCCAATGACTTCAAAGGGAAATAATGCGATATGGGTTGTGGTTGAGCAACTCACCAAGACTGCCCATTTTATCGCTATTCGGGAGGATCTCTCACTTGAACAACTTGCAAAGATATATGTGAAGGAAGTAGTGATACTGCATGGAGTTCCACTCTCGATTGTCTCTGACTGTGATCCAAGCTTCACATCTAAATTCTAGAGTAGTCTTCAACATGCTTTGAGTACTGAATTAAATTTCTGCACGACCTATCACCCCCAAACTGATGGCCAGTCTGAAAGGACTATTCAGACACATGAAGATATGATAAGATCCTACTCTCTAGAATTCAAAGGTGTATGGTATCGACATCTCCCATTTTTTTAGTTCTTGTACAATAATATCTTCCACTCAAGTATTTAGATGGATCCATATGAAACTCTATACGGAAAGCAATGTAGAACTCCAACCCGTTGGCAAGAAGTTGGGGAAAGAAATCTACTTAGACCTGATCTTATGAAAGAGATGACATATAAGGTTCAAGTCATCCAAAAACACATCAAAGCTTCTCAGAGTCGGCTAAAGAGCTATCCTGACAACCGTCGAAGGGAATTGGAGTTCGACATTGGAGATAAAGTCTTCTTACGAATATCTCCATGGAAGAGAGTCGTGCGATTTGGGAAGAAAGGGAAGCTAAGACCAACGTACATTGGCCCCTTTGAGATCATTTACCACAATGGAGTCATGGCCTATCGACTTTCACATCCACCGAATATGGCTCAAGTTCATGATGTGTTTCACGTATCACTCCTAAGGAAGTACAAACTAGACCCCTCACATGTACTAAACTCAGAGGTTGTACAACTGGAAAATGATCTCCCTAATGAGGAACATCCAGTAGATATTATAGATTACAAAGATAAGGTACTACATAACAAGACAACCCACCTTGTCAATGTGTGGTGGATGAACCATAAGTTTGAAGAAGCTACTTGGGGACAGGAGTAGGTTCTGAAGGAGAAGTACCCTCACCTGTTTGTGTAAAGTGAAATTTTGGGGGAGAAATTTCTTAAGGGGGGAAGAATGTAACGACCCAAATTTTTTCAATGGAAATACTCTTCTTATAATTATGTCATAAAATCACATGAAAACACAACATAATGAACTACTAAGTGCTAAGTGACCTCTAAACATAAGTTTTCCACTTCTGTATTGGGAATTTTGAGAATATGACATATATGGTTGTGTTCAAGATGATTTTTGGAGTCTAATAAAACAAAAATAATTTTTGATGAATAGTAATCTACACTTATGAATAGTAACATACCCTTTTGAAT
The DNA here is from genome assembly GCA_963277665.1 of Viscum album. Taxonomy (NCBI): domain Eukaryota; kingdom Viridiplantae; phylum Streptophyta; class Magnoliopsida; order Santalales; family Viscaceae; genus Viscum; species Viscum album. The sequence goes on from OY728146.1 coordinate 1,794,340,055, forward strand.
ATTAATATGACCCTTTTGGATATTAAATCATCCAAAATAAGAGTAACCTTACCCATGAATAATTAAATAAAATTTTGACATCTTAGAAAGAGACAATTTGACCTTAGTAAACATTTTGGTTTTTGGTAAGTCATAAATAATTAATTATAATTAAATAATTAATTTAAAAGAAAACGTGTTTTCTTAAATATGTTCATTAATTATCAAATCAATTTCTTATATTTTTTAGAGAATTTTATAAGACCCTACGTAATTTCTGAAAGCACTATAAAATCTGTTTTAATTTCAAAAACTTTTTTTATGTAAATTATGATTTTAATTAAATATTAAACTAATAATATTTAGAAAATTATTTTTGAAATATGGACTTAATTTTTTGATTCTACACGTCAAAAAATGGTAGGGGTAAATTTTTGGGATTTTTATGAGATACTTCAATTTTTATGAATAGTGAAATACCATGATTTACAAAATATGCTAAATAATCTAATTATAGAGTCATGTGTAATTTTTTTCTGATGTAATCCCACTTTATTCCGAATCACATGATAAAATTAATATTCTTGGTCATTGAAGACTCACTATTCCTTGACTTAGGGGAAATTAATAAAATAATGAATTTTATATTAAGAAAACCCCTCTTCACTCCACTATAAAAACCACCCTTCACACCCTCATTTCCTCACACCTATCAAGATCCAAGCCTTCTCTAAACTCTTCCCAAAGAGCCTCCCTAGCCCCTCTACCACATTCAAGAGTAGCTTGTCTCATCAAAATACCAATCCATTCATCCTTAAGGAGGATCTCTAAAAGAAGATTTAAGAGGTAATTTCTCTCCCTCTTCTCCTTTAATTTCCTGTCAAGTTCAAGTTCATTTCTTGATATCTCCCCATCTATATTCATCCAAATGGTATTTTAACTCCATTATTTTACATGTACTGGAATGTTATGATGCAAATGGGATATTATATCATCCAAACCCATTTACATCTTCCTTTTGTTAAGGATAATGTTGTTCGTGAGGTTTTAATTTATCACTTTCAAGAATGAAAAGTTTTCTTCTTAAATTTCTACCATCATATCTAGTCATGAAACCTTTTTTATTTTCACGACCCTAACCAACCCGGGCTCGAGCCACAACTACCCCAAGCCTGCCTCCATAGGCCAAGAGCTGGCGACCAGCGCCGAAGGCTAAACAACTCGGGGAGGCCTTTCCCTATGTACCTGTACACACACAAACATCACACTCAATTAAAAAGTGAAGAGTAAAAGAAAAAGTACAGTACCAACTGCTATATATAAACTAAAAAAGTGCATCGACCTCTAAACAATACAAGGCAAGTGTTGAAGGTAAACTGAAAAAGAAAAGGGGCAAACACGCACACAACCAGAAAAGTTCCACAACCCGGCAACAGGTAAACAAAAGCAAACACTTTGGAGAGTCCCATACCTGGAACCTGACTACGACCACCACACATGGTCCAAGCTCCAAAACTACTAAGCTCCTCTAAATTCACGACCAACCTGTCCGTCATCTGCAAGGGCACACCAAGTGTGGGCAAATCCCAAGCAGGACTCAGTATAAAAATACTCATTATGACACCTAGAAGGATCGAGGGAGAAACAAAGGAGGTACCGAAGGGTGAGCAGTAGATAGAATAGGGAAAAGTAAAGGAGTAAAACCGAGAGTGAAGTAAGATTACAACAAGGAGTGTAGTAGAGTAACAGTAGAGAGTCCAGCTCAACCTAACAAGAGAAAGGAGGTAGACTCGTCCAGACACAAGGAGCTGGAAATGGTGAAAAGATGAACTTCTTACTGAGTCTTCGCTACCTATAGTATGAGAGTAGAATCATCTAACCACAAGAAACTAGACATTGAAATCACGTGTCATACCCCGTGCATCTTCACCTCTCCTGGAGGGAGAGTAACAAAGCTCAAGAAGTGGGTACTGGAACAAGGTATATACACATATATATGCTCTGCCAAGAAAACCGAACAAGATAATAAGGGGATCTTCATCTCGTATCTCAGCCCAAAAAACTGAGTAGCCAAAAGTCACAGAAGTAGACACCATCGATGCCCAGCATCTCGCATGTCTGCCCCGAACTAGAATTCAAGGGGCTCAAATCATCGCACCTTGACACTATCCACTATGGGTGGCACTGACTCGCCCACACGGTTTTAGGACGAGTCTCAAGGACGCGTTTCGGTTGGGAAAGATTCCCTCATACTTGAGAGTTCTGGGGGAACATCAAACAACACCTCGTCACTACCCCACAGTTGAGAGGTCTCCTCAATGTTGATAGGCGACCCCCTACCCAGCCTCGCTGGAGGGTAATCCCTGGAAGTCGACGGGTTCCCATTTGAGGGAGACCCAGCAAAATTCGACAGGTGCCACACTGCCTAGTCCTATAAAAGGGTAATCCAATAGAGGGAGACCTAGCTAAAGTCATCGATGAGTCCCAATGCCCAGTCCCGTAAAAGGGTAATCCACTGGAGGGAGGATTGGAACCGTCATCGGGGACCACTTCCCAGCCCATCTAGAGGTAAACCTGGCATCGGGGACCATTTCTCAGCCCCGCTAGAGGTAAACCCAGAACCACTCTGGCCATCCCTGCTGTATGGTACTACTCAGTGAACACCGTTGTACAGGCCACCCCAATTGGATGGTAACCCATTGGCCATCCCTGCTGGATGGTACCTCACTGGCTAGCCCTACTGGAAACAACCTTCTAGACAGCCCTGCTGGAAACAACCTCATGGGTAGAGGATTGGTGCCCGTGTAAATTGTTGGTCACACCGAATCCACAAGAACTCAACCAGGTTACATGAAGCAACTCTGTCGGCCAAACCATCGAGAACAGAACTAGGGGAAAACCACTCAACCCTACTAGTTGAAACCATCGTGAATAGGACCAGGGGAAAAACTCAACCCTGCTGGTCAACAAACAAGAACAAAACTAAGGCAAAACTCAACCCTACTGGTCCACAAATGAGATCATAACCAAGGGAACTCAACCCTACTGGTCAACAAACGAGAACAAAAACAGGGGACAACTCAACCCTGCTGGTCAACAAACGATAATAGGACCAAGGGAAAAATCAACTCGGATGGTAAAACAAACGAGAACAGAACTAGGGGAAAAATCAACCTTGCTAGTCAACAAATGAGAACAGAACCAGGGGAAAACTCAACCTGGCTGGTCAAACAAACGAGAACAAAACCAGGAGAAAACTCAACCCTGCTGGTCAACAAACAAGAACAGAGGGACCCTATATGTCGCGATAGGTTAAGGGTACGCAGAGAAGAACACAACACGCACATGGGGCCCACACGATGTGTGGCCCCAAGTCAACTCCAACCAAGTGCACAAACGTTCTCAGGTACAAACAACCACATGTACCTCCAAGCGTTCCCATATACTCCAAGAGCATTCCACATTTCCAGCCCAAAGTCTATCATGCACATAGAACCCAATGTCAATGTGAAGGCGTAAATGTAACAATTCCAACATTCCACCCCATCGTCCCAGGCATAGCCAACTAAAACTCTTAAAGCATTAACTTCACTCACAAGGGAGTGAAATCGATCTCACGCCAAGGGTTCGCTTCCAAACCTAGCAAGAAGAACCACCACTGGAGCACCTTCCATATTTCCAAATTTAATAAGATCGCGTAAGAGGCTCTGCTCGCCTAAACAGATTACACCGTTGTAATCCTTGCAGAAAAACACAAGAGATAGACTACTTACTCTCCTAAAATGGATATCCAACGGAAAATTTTTCCAACACCGCTTTACGCCCAAACGGCGTCCCGTGGTCCCGAGCCTCGGGCCCACGGGCGAATCGCACCATTGCGATCTCCTTGGAAATACACACCAAAAGGAATGCTCACTTGAGAGGAACAGTTATACAGAGAAAAAGATGCATTCCGACATACCGAACATGAGCGGTGTTGCGTGGGACCCGCATCTCGGTATCGAAGCACTGCCAACGGATCGCACTGTTGCGATCCTCTAGGAAAAGTACACAAGATGGACTATTCACTTGTCTAAAACAGACACTCGTTGGTAAAGCTGGAAATCACCGCCAACTCCCAAAAAAACCCTCGTGGGGCCCACACCACCATGCGGAATTAAAGCGGGTGGATTGCGCCAATGCAATGCCCTCAGAAACACTCCCAAAAAAGACTGCTTGCACGCCCCGAACAGACATCCAATGAAAAGGTTTCAAAACGCTGCTCACAGCTTAAAAGATGGGCAGTGGGGCCCATGCCTCAACTCTGGATTTAACGCTTGAAACCACCCTGGAAAGCTCTGCCTCAGTGCCAGGGTCCCAATGCCGCTGATGGTGCTTAAAACGGACATTGGATGTGTTCGCGCCGCCCAAAATAAGAACCCCCAAGAAAAACGCCAATCTACGTAAAGGCATGTCGTGCCACCAAGTCCCCAGTTTCAGGAGTTAAAACCCCCCTAAACCATATCAAAAATTCCTCCTCGGTCCAAGGATCGCGTCACCGCAGATGGCACGCAAATCAGACACCCAGATTAGGAGTTACGCTCGCTTAAGCGTAATCGGACGCAAGTGGGGGTGGACTGGACCGGTCCAGCCGGTCCACACCCCCTGGACCGGCCCAAGCCAGTCAAGCCACAGCTCAGCCGACTGAGCCATCGTAGCTTGCGTTTCACCCGTGTGGATAACGGTCCTCCAAACCGACCAGCCACGAGGTCGGTCACTGTTCCACGCGGAGACCCACGTTCAGTGGGTCTCTATCTCCCGGGCGGGGTCGCACGCCGTGACCCCAGCCTCCACATCAACCGGACGGCACAGCCGGCCCGTCTTCCCGAGTGGCCCACCTGAGGAACCACGCACCGACCTCCACCTGGAGCCACTGCCTATATGATCTATCGCTGAGCCTGCCGCCTGGAGCACAGCCGCGCGGAGGAGTCGACGTTGCCGCCTTAGTCCGCACCGCCGCCACCTTAGCCCGGATCTGCCTGCTACTCACCTGACAACCTCCGAAACCCCCCAGAAAACACCCAAACACATCCAATGTTTTCTAGACCACTGCGGGGAGCTCGGGACTCGGAATTAAAATCCGTAACAAGTATCAGAAAGATCAAAAAATATACTACGCATTCAGGTTCTTTTCTCGAAAATCAAACAGCAATTCGACGTGATTAATCGAGATCAAAGTAGGTGTGGGAAAAATAAAATAAAACGCATGATCCTACCTTGTTGGGTGTTGCTTGGAGCTTCACCGTTTATCCACACCCCACGGTTTCCGCTTCCACCTTGATTGGGAGGGAGGAGGAGGAGGATGAGGATGAGAGGAGGTTAGGGTGATGGGTTTTGCCAGGGGAGGAATGAGGATGGGGGAGGAGAGGGGAGTTAAATAATTAAACTCTTTTTTTAATTGAAAACCGAACCCCTGAAAACAGCTGCATCCAAAACCCCCACTGCGGTTTAAGTTAGGCCAGGCCTAGGGTAAACACCACCTCTCAAGGACAACATAGGTCTTGGAATTTTAATCTGATGCCCCGTTCAAAAGTTATTAAACTCAACACCTGAGGCCTCCAAATTACGAAAAATCCACTGGCGTCATTTTTCACAGAAGGCCCGCACCCGTGAAAGTTACACCCCTTATAGGGTAAACGGCACACTCCGGACACAACAGTTCCCTCAGTTTTCCAATCCGAGATACTATTTAAGAGATATCGTTGTTTAACCATTAAATGAATAAATTAATTTTGTATTTATCTGTTTAATGTTCTGTTAACGGGAGAGGGGTCCCAACGTCCCACACCGACATGTTTTATGTCATTACTAGCGTAAAAACCCCATTTCGGACCCATCCTCATACTCATATTTCTTATCTGGATCACCGTTTAGGAGTTATCCCATTTACTTGGCGTGCCCAGTGTGAAAACACTGAAAATTTAATTCCAGCCACACCGGGGCTCGGAATTTCATGCCATCTAAAGGCACTACTCTAGAATAACATAAATAATATTCCAAAGTCTTTTATAGAAAAAACTGGGTTCTTACATAATTCCCTCTTTCAAAATTTTCATCCCCAAAAAGAAAAACCAGGGAAACAACTCAGGGTACTAAGCCCGCACGTGGCTCTCCCATACCCAGAATAACTCTTGCACAGTACCGCGTCACCGCACACAGACCAAAGGATTTGATCTGCTCACGCGAGGTCTGCCCTTTCCGATGACATGTATAGGAGTATGCACACAGCTCCTTAGGTGATCCATGCAGGATACACCATGCACCCACTCTAGAACTTGGGGGGTTAGGGCATGGCGGTAGGGAACCTCGCTATCCTTTCGCACAGTCTCAAACGGCCCGAAGGACCTCAGGGGTAACTCACCTCCCCGGATGAACTCCTATGTCGCACTTCACGAATGGAATCACTATTTTGACATGGGAAAAAGTCTAGTGATTCTCTCCTTCAGAATATCCATATGGTGAAACACCCAAGGATATCTGGTCGCACAAGGTTTCACAGTCGATGTCCCAAACCCAGACTCTCTTACACGCTCGGAGAGAGAAGGAGTCGACACCATCAACTAATGGAAATGTTCCACACCTTCTATTCCACTAACACAGGGTTACAACGACACCCCGTGTCACCCTAGTAACAAATCATAAAAGGATAAGGGAGAAAAATCATTTCACACACAGAGTCTGACAATTCTACTGCAAAAAGTAGAAGAGCTGCAGAGCGTACCTCTTATCACCTCATGTTCTGCAGGATCGTAGACATCCAAAGCTCGTGGCTGTCTGCGATCCAAACTATCAGATCCTGAATCCTAACATGGAACGCCTAGCGGTGAAGGGAAGTCCTTGTAAGGTCTTCCTCCACTTCTAGCTCCTCTCGCTGCTCTGCTAGCACCACCTATCTGGGCACTACTCTGATCACGGCACTTCCTCTACCGTGGTGGTCCACCTGCTGCCTTCCCGATGTTCTCAGTCCACCTGGTCGGAAGTCTCATGCCATGTGACCTCTCCCATCGCAAGCATAGCACTGGCGCTCCTCGGGCTGCCCTTGTTCACTCCGGTGAAAATGTGGTGTATGACCACGCCCCTGAGTATGGTTTTTAGAAAGCCAACTGTGTTGATGTTATGCTTGCCGACGCCCGCTAGTTGCGGTAGATGACTCAGCTCTGTCGAGTCTGCTGCCACCACTAACTGTAGAACGCGACAAGAAGCCCTCATTCACTAGAGCCTTCTCTAGCACCCCGGCATAAGTGGAAATTCCCAAGGGTAATATGACAACACGAATATCTCTGCAGAGACCCTGCTCAAACTCCCGTGCTCGGAAGTTGCTGTCATGGATCATTTCTGGGTAAAAGCGTGCACGTTCTGCAAAACTAGCCGCGTACTCAGCCACCATCATCCCTCCCTGTAGAAACTTCAGGAGCTTCTGAATTCGAATGGAGCATAAGCAGGAGGGGACAAACTCCTCACAAAACAAAAACTGAAAGTTGCCCCAGGAAAGCGACAAATCATTCAAGAAACTGAGTCACCAGACTCCACCAATGCCCAACTGCTCTGTGGAAAAGGATGGCTTCCAAAGCCATCATAAGATATGTCGGCGTCTGCACAAGCCTGAAAAGGAAAACCACTATCTCTAGCCAAACCTCTGCTGCCTGAGGGTCGGGCTCACCACTGAACCTCAGCGGTCTCTATCACTGGAACTCACGGAGCGCGCTCAAGCTCAGTGTGCTCTGCTAAATCTATCTACTACCCACCAGGTGGGGTGATGCTACCAACCCACTCGGAGAAAGGGACTCGCATAATGGCTCCTGGACTGTGGCCTCGTAGCTCACAGTGTCTTCATCACGAACCAAAGCTGGTATCTTGGCTGGCTGCCTTCATGGAGCCATCCTGAATATTATCAAGGAGTGTCACAATCAGATATGCATATATGTATATCAAAACAACAACAACAATGGGGAGATTACTCAAGAAAGACAATCAAAGACTCAATCCTATGTGATTCACAAACCAATTTCCCTGCAACTAGTATCTTAGCATACCAAGTTGACAAGTGGGTTATCAAGGTCTTGGTGAATGGATACGTCATCCACTGCACCATCACTAGACTCCCTGGACTAAGAGCTGCTCTCGAGACACATTAACACTGTTTCCCTAAATCCCAACGAATTCCTTTTTAGGGACGTTCGAACAATGTCCCAAGGAAAGAACCGTCTCTGATACCACTTTGTCACGACTCGACCCTACTCGGGCTCGAGCCGCAACTACCCCAAGCCCGCCTCCATTGGCCAGGGGCTGGTGACCAGCGCCGAAGGCTAAACAACGTGGGGGGGAATTTCCCAAGTACCTGTACACACACACGTAGCACACTCAATGAAAAAGTGCAGAGTAAAAGAAAAATTAAAGTACCAACTTCTATATATAAACCACAAAAGTGCATCGACCTCTAAACAGTACAAAGCAAGTGTTGAAGGTAAACTGAAAAAGAAAAGGGGAAAACACGCACCCAACTAGAAAAGTGCCACAACCCCACAACAAGTAAACAAAATAAAACACCTGGGAGAGTCCCACACCTAGAACCCGACTACGACCACTGCACGTTTTCCAATCTCCCGAACTCCTAAGCTCCACTGAAGTCACGAAAAACCTGTCTGTCATCTTCAAGGGCACACCATGTGCGAGAAAATCCCAAGCAGTGGTGAGTATAAAAATACTCATTAGGATACCTCGAAGGCTCAAGGGAGCAACAAAAGAGGTACCGAAGGGTGGGCAGTAGATATAATTGGGAAAAGTAAAGGAGTACAACTGAGAGTGAAGTAAGAGTACAACAAGGAGTGCGGTAGAGTAACAGTAGAGAGTCTAGCTCAACCCAACAAGAGAATGGAAGTAGACTCGTCCAGACACAAGGAGATGGATACGATGAGAATATGAACTTATCATCGAGTCTTCTCTACCTATGGAAGGATAGTAGACTTGTCCAACCACGAGAATCTAGACACGGAAAGCACGTGGCATACCTCGTGCATCTTCGCCTCTTCTGGAGAGAGATTAACCAAGCCCAAGAAGTGGGTACTGGAACGAGGTATATGAACATATATATACTCTGTCAAGAAACCCAAACAAGATCGTAAAGGGATCTTTGTACCGTAGCTCAGCCCAAGAAAGTGAGTAGCCAACAGTCCCAGATGTAAACACCATTGATTCCCAGCATCCCACATGTCTACCCCGAACTGCAAGTCAAGAGGCCCAAATCACCACACCATGACACTATCTGCTTTGGGCGGCACTGAATCGCCCGCACAGTTTTAGGTCATGTCGCAAGGATGTGTCTCGGTGGGTAAAGTGCCCCTCGTACTTGAGATTTCTGGGGGAACATCAAACCACACCTCATCACTACCCTGCAATCGAGAGGTCTCCTCAAATTCGATAGGTAACCCCCTGCCCAGCCCCGCTGGAGGGTAATCCCTAGAAGTCAACAGGTTCCCACTAGGGGGAGACCCAGAAAAAGACGATGGGTGCCACACTGCCCAGTCCCGTAAAATGGTAATCCACTGAAGGGAGACCCGGCTAAAGTCATTGACGAGTCCCAATGCCCAGTCCCATAAAATGGTAATCCACTGGAGGGAGGCTCGAAACCGTCATCGGGGACTACTTCCCAGCCCAGCTGGAGGTAAACTCGGCATCGGGGACCACTTCCTTGCCCCGCTAGAGGTAAACCCAGAACCACTCTGGCCATCCCTGTTGGATGGTACTACTAGGTGAACACCACTGTACTGGCCACCCCTACTGGATGGTAACCCACTGGCCATCCCTGCTGTATGTTACTTCACCGGCCAGCCCTGTTGGAAAAAACCTCTTGGCCAGCCCTATTGTAAACAACCTCCTGGGTAGAGGATCAGTGCCCGCATAAAGTGTTGGTCACACCAAATCCACAAGAACTCAACCAGGGTACATGAAGATACTCTGCCAGCCAAACCATCGAGAATAGAACCAGGGGAAAACCACTCAACCCTACTGGATGAAACCATCATGAACAGGACTAGGGGGAAACTCAACCCTGATGGTCAACAAATGAGAACAAAACCAAGGGGATACTCAACCCTGCTAGTCCACAAATGAGAACAGAACTAGGATAGCTCAACCCTACTGGTCAACAAACGAGAACAGAACTAGGGGAAAATTGAACACTGCTGGTCAACAAACGAGAATAGAACCAGAGGAAAACTCAACCCAGCTGGTCAAACAAACGAGAACAGAACCAAGGTAAAATTCAACCCCGTTGGTCAATAGACAATAACATAACTAGGGGAAAACTCAACCCGGCTGGTCAAACAAACAAGAACATAACCAGGGGAAAACTCAACCCTGCTGGTCAACAAACGAGAACAGAGGGACCCTCTATGTCACGAGAGGTCAAGGGTGTGCAGAGCAGAACATGGAACGCACATGGGGCCCACACGACGTGTGGACCCAAGTAAACTCCAACCAAGAGCACAAACGTTCTCAGGTACAGACAACCACATGTACCTCCAAGCGTTCCTGTATACTCCCAGAGTATACCACATTTCCAGACCAAAGGCTATCATGCACACAACACCCAACGTCAACGTGAAGGCGTAAACGTAACAATTCAAACATTCCAACCCATCAGCCCAGGCACAACCAACTACAACTCTTCAAGCATCAACTTCACTCACACATGAGTGAACGCGATCTCACGCCAAGGGTTCACTTCCGAACACAGCAAGAAGAACCGCCACCGGAGCACCTTTCATATTTCCACATTTAATAAGATCACATAAGAGGCTCTGCTCACCTGAACAGATTACACCATTTTAATCCTTGTGGAAAAACACACGAGATAGACTACTTACTCGCCTCAAACGGATATCCGACAGAAAAGTCGTCTAATACTGCTTTACACCCGAACGGCGTCCCGTGGTCCCGAGCCTCAGCCCCGAAAATATTCGGGCGCATCGCACCATTGCGATCTCCTCAAAAATACACGTCAAAAGTACTTCTCACATGAGTGGAATAGATATACATAGAAAAAGATGGATTCCGACATACCAAACATGAGCAGTGCTGCGTGGGACTCGCATCTTGGTCCCGAAGCACTGCCAATGAATCACACCGTTGCGATCCTCTCAGAAAAGTACACAAGATGGACTATTCACTTGTCCAAAACGGATACCCGGTGATAAAGCTAAAATCACCGCCAACTCCCAAAATGGCACTCGTGGGGCCCGCACCACCATGAAGAATTAAAGCGGAAAGATTGAGCCAATGCAATGCCCTCGGAAAAACACCCAAAAACGAATGCTCGAACGCCCTGAACGGACGTCCAACGAAAAGGTTTCAAAACACTGCTCAACGCTTAAAAGACGGGTCGTGGGGCCCATGCCTCAACTCTGGCTTCAACGACTGAAACCACACTGGAAAGATCTGCCTCGGTGCCATGGTCCCAATGCCATTGATGGCACTTAAAACAGACATCAGATGTGTCCGCACAGCTCAAAATAAGAACCCCTGAGAAAAACGCCAAACTACTTAAAGGTGTGTCGTGCCACCGAGGCCCCCGTTTCAGGATTTAAAAACCCCCTAAACCATCTCAAAAAGTCCACCTCGGTCGAAGGATTGTGTCTCCATAGACGTCACATGAATCCGACACCCGGATTATGAGTTACCCTCGCTTAAGCTTCATCGGACGCAAGTGGGGGTGGACCGGACCGGTCCACACCCCCTGGACCGGCCCAAGCCGGCCGTCCTGTGGCTCAACAGGTCGAGCCGCCGCATCCCGCGGTTCACCCGCGTAGACCATAGTCCTCCAAACCGACCGGCCATGAGGTCGGTTGCTGTTCCACGTGGATACCCGCGTTCGGCAGGTCTATGTCTCCCGAGCGAGGTAGCACGCCGTGACCCCGACTTCCGCAACGACCGGCCGGCATAGCCGGCCGGTCCTCCCGAGCGGCCCGCCTGAGGAGCCCCGTGCCAACCTCCGCCTGGAGACCCCACCCGGACGCCCTGCCGCCGAGCCCACCGCCTAGAGCACAGCTACGCGGAGGAGTAACCGCTGCCACCTTAGCCCGCGCCGCTACCGCCTTAGCCCGGATCTACCTGCTGCTCGTCGGGCCTCCACCGGAACCCCGCGGAAAACACCCAAACACAGACAAAGTTTTTCGGACCACTGCTGGCGGCTCGGGACACGGAATTAAAATCAGTAACAAGCTTCGGAAAGATCAGAAAATATACTATGCATTCATGTGCTTTTCTCAGAAATCAAATAGCAATTCGACGTGATTAATCAAGCTCAAAGTAGGTGCGGGGAAAATAAAATGAAACACACGATCCTACCTTGTTGGGTGTTGCCCAGAGCTTCAAAGTCGATCTGCACCCCGTAGTTTCTGCTTCTACCTTGATTGGGAGGGAGGAGGAGGAGGATGATAAGAGCTTAGGATGAGGGGTTTCGCCAGGGGTGGAATGAGGATGAGGGGAGGAGAGGAGAGTTAAATAATTAATCACTTTTTTTAAATTAAAAACTCGACCCCTGAAAACACCCACGTCTAAAACCTCGCTGCGTTTAAAGTTAGGATGTGCCTAGGGTAAACACCACCTACTGAGCACAATGGAGGTCTCATAATTTTAATCTGAGGCTCCGTTCAAAAGTTATTAAACTCAATGCCCGTGCCCGCCAAATTACAAAAATGCCCCTGGCAGCATTTTTCACAGAAGGCCCGCGCCCGTGAAAGTTACACCCCTTATATGGTAAAATGCATGCTTTGGAATCAACAGTGCCCTCAGTTTTCCAATCCGAGCTACTGTTTAAGAGATACCTGCATTTAACCATTAAACGAATAAATTAATTAATTATTTATCTGTTTAATGTTCCGTTGACGGGCGAGGGGTCCCAACGTCCCGCACCGACATATTTTATGTCGTTACTAGGGTAAACACCCCATTTCGGACCCATATATAAACTCATATTTCTAATCTGGGTCACCATTTAGGATTTATCCCATTTATTTGGCATTCCCAGTGTGAACGTACTGAAAATTTAATTCCGGCCACACCGGGGCTCGGAATCGCACGTCGTCTGAAGGCGCTTCTCTGGAATAACATCAAGAATATTCCAAAGAATTTTAAAGAAAAAACTGGGTTCTTAAATTTATGGTTGAACCAGAACATTTTATATGTATTATCTCATATTTAATGTTCTTTAACTAACTTATGATGATATTTCTTGTGATAAATAAAACAAGTTCATTATGATCAAAAAATCGCTCAAATTAACCCAAACAATCACCATTTAATTATTATCTAATGATACATCCACATGGATATAATATAATTCATTATAAGATCATTCAAACTCCTGTAATATCATTTATAATATGAAATATCAGTTTTTGATGTTTACCCATGTTCTACTCGAATGTTAATTTAAGATTAAAAGTGAACCACTCAAGAAAACCATAAAAACAAACATTCCTAAACAATATTCTTTAAACTATATACCTCATCCAAAAGTACATAAAATATCTTAATAAAACCATAATAAACCATATTAAGGTACACAAGGTTTTGGATTTCTAAATTAATGAATATAATGTCATTATGTAGGACATTAAAGAGAAGGAAGCATTCAGATACAAGGTAAGGGGAAATTCTCGAACCCGACTTTCATCCTTCAGGTTCTCCCAAGTACAATTCATTTTTTTTTGATATGGTTACTCCTTAAAGATCATTTTTTCATCGTTCTCTTTCATTTTATAGGATATACATTTTTTCACTGGTTTTTTTCTCTAACAAAATGTTTTTCAAAAGAACTCTTCTTTTAAGAACACACCTTTTACTTCTCCCTCAAAGTGGATGGTTCTTGAAACATGTATGTTATTCCTTATTTCTTTTGGGAACCCAAAGTTTATGAATGTGTTCTTATGAGATGTAACCCATTCCTTTATATGGGTTATTTATGTTCACTTTTGATATATGTTCCACGTGGAAAACATGATAATGATAATGTTATGATGTGACAGGTGCGCTCGGAATTATATAGCGCAATTTGAATGTCTGAATGTGACGGGTGCGCCTGGAATTATAGAGTTCTCCAATGCATTGGGTAACGGGATGAATCTCATGAGTAAATGTGAAAATATGTGTGAACAAGATGCTATCTTGGTTCACAAGTATGTGTGGTAGTTAACCACTAATACATGATGTTTCATTTTTATGCATTACCACATTTCAAGACTTTTATTTATGCTCCTCTCATGTTCATGATCTTTTGCCTATGTTAGGATTATGCTCACCCCATGCTATATCCTTCTTATCTATCCTCTTACTATGCTTTTAGATCACCCATTTTGATGTATATCATCATGAGGATTCATGTACTAAGGAGAGGACAAGTGCCAATGAGAAGCTAGAGAATAAAAAATTAAATAAATGTTTGTGATTGATATTGTAATTGTTATGTACGGTCCTAGTTTTCCCAAGACACTAAACCTTTGGATCCTCTATGTGTAATACTAATATGTTATTTATCTTTAAAATGATTTACTAGTAATGTAGGAAAAGTTAGGGATGCTATATTAACCAATTTTATATGGTATATTTTTTAAACTATAAGGTTCTCATATTTTATAAGTTTAATTTTAAAAAAACCATCAGGTTTACAAGGAATTTTATAAAGTTTAACATTGTAGAACCCATTTAGAACATTATAAGCTTCAATAATTTTTGAAATTTTGATATTTTAAAGGAATGAAATTTAAGAATAAATATTATTTGAAAATTTGAAACTGAAAATTAAATATTTGAAGTTCAGTGGTTCAAGTATCAAAAATTATATTTGTGATTTAAACTAAATAAATTGGGGGAAAACAAATCAAGTGATATAGTGAAATTCTTAAAATCATAAATTACATAAAACTGAATATATTTTGATCCAATATGATATATTTTAATTCCGTTCCATGATATAATGTGTCACAAAAAATATATGGTCAAGGTATATGTCAATCGAAGCTAGTCTATTTAATTAAAAGTAGAATATCTCTCTAGGAACTATCTAGAATTTACAAATGAATTTATTTTTTAATTATTATTAAGGGTGATAATTACTAAAGGAATACATGAATATTTTATTTAAAAAACAAATAAGGAGGGTTTTATTATAATATCACTAGAGATGGTGGTTAAATGAGAAAGGAATATACAATGATTGTGGGAGAGTGGCCACATGATTAGCTGGTTGAGGAAACATGTGGAGGATTTAATTGTACCATTTGACTTTCAGAATTATCTAGAATATAATCTAGAATTTATTTATAGAATTTATTTAATTATATAATATTGATAATGAAAAGTTAAGGGGATCAATTCTGTGAGATAATGATGTACTAAAAATTATAAATATCAATAAAATGCAGAAAAAATGTTGAAACAAAAATAGAGCGTCCAAAGCTATAAATGAAAGTTCAACTGAGTCTAATAATTTAGTTACTCAACATTAAGAAGTAGATCATCAACTGATTCAGTATGATGTGAAATATGATGTATCATTAAGGATCATCACTGAATATTATAGTTTATTGTTATTAAAGAAGTGAGAACACCCAAATTTTATTATCCTGATGGCTTAGATAGGAATATCATCATCAGTTATTAGAGAAACCCATATTCAGTTGTGATATTACTCACCTTTCTTTAAAGAACATATATACTGGTATAAAATTAGTGTATTTCTATTGGGATGTTATTTTTTTTTGGGAAACAAACTGGTAGAGGATGATAACTCCCAAAAAACATGTAATTTGGGACTGATTATTACTATAAAATATGTTGCTTGAAAACCTCAATCATAGTAAGGAGTATATGGAATCCCACCTTTTATTACATAAACATTTCTTTACATTTTACAAAACTGATGACCTTTCAAAGTTTAGTTTCTTGGAAATAACTTAAATAGTACAAGAAAAATTAAAAAATTATTATGAACAACTTAAAATGATTCTTAATTGGTTCATGTTATGTAATTTTATTGTGTCTCATAACATGGGGACATACATAAAATGAAAGGGTGAGCATAAGGCTCAGTAAGGGAAAAACAAGGGAAACAATTTATATTTGATCTTAAGGAATATAAATAAATTTTTTGGAATATCATAAAGGAATGAGAAAAAAGAAATATATATATCATATTAAAATGAAAATTAATCATAATTGGTAAGTGTGTCTACAACATTTAATTGAATCATTCATAATCATATCACCAAGGTTTGTCACTGAAGTGTCATAAAATTTACCAACGTTATTGACCAAGGTATCGTAAAACATGTCATCTCTATAGATTAAATTATATACCTAATGCATTGGAGTTATATTATGGAAAACCCTTCATATGTATTTATTAATTTGTGCCTCATATATCATAATAAAACATTTCATAAATAATCCATTTAAAGTAAAATAAATTGTTTTCATATCAAAATCAAGACAGTTTAAAAAAAATACTTAGAAACAAGATCTTTATGTAATTATTAACCCTTGAAAAATGAAGGATAGTTTAATGTATGTTAACCCCATAAAAAGATCATTTTGAAATCTAGTTGAATACCTTGAAAAAATAAAGATTATTAGATATTCATAAAATAAAATATGATAATTTCTTGTGAAAAAAAGAGAAATTTTCAGAATAACATTTAACATATAACGGGAATTAAAAATGGTTTTAGAAAATTTTTAAAAGATAAGAGAAAGGGTATCCAATTAATAAAATAATATTAATATAGTAAAGTTGTATAATAAAGTGGATATAAGAACATAGTTTTGAAATTTTAAATACATACCACATAAAAAAGGAAACTTGAAAATAAAAGAGAAGTTGAGATTTCTCTTACCTTGAAGAGTAACTTCTAAAAATAAATTATTAGGACCATGGGGGATTAAGTAAACCTTGGTAGGTCTCCTTTGGAGGTAAAACTATAATAAATTTGTATAGGATTAATTATTATTGAAAGGAAATGGAGAAATGGGTTCATATTTATAGAAAAATAGGATGATTTGTTATTGATTTCCTAGGGGACCTAGGTAGTTGTTAATGGAAAACTATGGGTTTTCCCATGGTATTTTCCCATGATAGTGTCCAAATGGGAATCTTATAATGTTATTGTAATAAAAGAGTCAGCCATAATTTTATATTACTTATTACATAATAATTATGTCATTAAACATACTGGAAAACCCAAATTGTATTTTTACTATTCATGAAAAAACTAAATTATTTTAGAAAATTATCATAAATTCACCCTAACCTAATTTTGACACGCTAATTAAAAAAATGATATTTATTTTATCATAGTGATTATTTGAATATAAAAATTTTAACTTATAAATATAAAATAACATAGTTTTTAAAAATAATAGCAGATTGAAAATGCATAGTGAAATTGATTAGTGAAATTTATGACCCTTGAAAAAATAATTTTTTATATAATTTATATTTAAAAAGGATTGTTTTAATCATAATATTTCATTTAAATAATCATTATTCATAATAACTTAATTTATTATAATAATTATATCATTTCTAAAAGTTATAATTTCATTCTAAAAAATCAATTTATAAAATTCGTCATATTTTTAGAAAAAATATTCTCAAAACAGAATTGATGGAAAAAATTTTATTTATACAAAGGTATTACACATAAGTAACTAATTCCTAAACTCATAAACCCTTATAACACATGCATATGGACTAAGGGTGAGGAGTACAATGGTGATAGACTCATGGGGTGGCTCGGCTAATATCGTCTGAGTGGAAGTGCAAGCTGATAGGGTACTGCTCCTATGAGATCAAGGATTTAATAGGGGACAATGTACCTAGGGTTAATCATCCATTTATTCCCAAACTATGTGACTCCCTTCTAAGGTGAAATTCAAAGGAAAACATTATCTCCAACATTATACTCCAAGTCTCTTTGATAGTTGTTATCATAGATTTTCTAACGACATTTAGAAACCTTTATGTTTTGTTGGTTGGTATGAACCTTTTCTATCATCCCTTGTATAAGATAAAGTCCAAGAAGCTTTCTCTCACTAGCATCACCCCCAATAAGTAAGAGTTATAGATCAATTCCCATATAGAGCTTCATAGGGTTCCATTTGAATACTCAAATGGAAGTTTCTGTTTTATGAGAACTCAACTGATGGGAGATGTTAATACCATCCACCTTTAAATTCCATTGAGAATGTTCTCAACATATCCTCAATTTTCTGAATATTCATTTCATATTGGCCATCAGTTTGAGGGTGATATGTTGTACTGAAATTCAATTCAGTATACAAAGCATGTTAAATAATACTCTAGAATTTTGATGTGAACCTTGGATCATGATCATAAATGATAGAAAGTGGAACTATATGCAGCCTTAACACTTCCATTACATACATATTGGTGAGTTGGTCAAGATAGAAATATTCCCAAATAGAGATAAAATGGGAAGTCTTATTAAGACTTTCCACTATAACCCATATCACATTATTTCCCTTTGATGTTTTTGGGAACTAGTGAAAAATTACAAAGTGATATTGCCCAACCCCTATACTGATATGGGTAGTGGTTTTAATACCCCATGAGGAAGTTTTCACTCTGCCTTCACTTTTTTAACACACTAAGCACCTTGTAGTGGAGTCAGAAATATCCCTTTTCATGTTATCCCGCCAATAATGATCACGAAGTTCCCTATACATTTTATTGCTTCTAGGATGTATATATAATACTGATCTATGAGATTCATCCATGTGATCATTCTTTATTTATAGAATAGATATAACCCATATCCTTGTATGAAATTTCAGTACACCTTCTAGATCAATATTGAAATAAGGGAACTTCTCATTCTTCACAACCACTATCTTCTTCTATAATAAAAGATATAATCTATTATATTTCTTGATATTCTCTGGTAATGATCTTTTTGAAATCCTTTGGGATTGGGTTTATGAAGTCCCTTATGGTATGACTACCATGCCCTGTTTTAAAATTTATTTGGTTAAAGGATCTCCTTAAATCCTCATCATTTCCAGCACAACTGAGTATTTCTTATTTAATTCATAAACAAATTTGTTTTCTCTTATAAGGTGACAATTAATTGAACAATAATAGTCTTTAAGAAGTTCCAAACATCTCTTATATGTAATCTTCAAATCCTTTTGTGTGAAAATATACTTAAAACCTTTGTGGTTTGTGTATATAACACATTTCTCACCATAAAGATAGTGTCTCTATATCTTTAGGGAAAAAACAACTATAGCTAGCTCTAGATCATGTGTAGGATAGTTCTGCTCTTAATGCATTAACTGTTGAGATTCATAATCAATCACCATTTCATTTTTCATGAGGATGCCCCCAATCCCTTTCATATATTCATCGCTAAAAATAATGAATCCATCTCTGATATAGGGTATTATTAATATAGGTGCAGTAACTAATCTCTTCTACATCTCTTGGAAATTTTCTTCACACTAGGTTTTCTAGATGAACTTGGCCCCTTTTTATTTAACTTGGTTTTTCGATTTGAAATTTGTGCAATGTTTTTCAAAAACCACCTATAATATCCTTCTAAACCAAGTAAACTAAAAATCTCAGTTACTATGGTAGGATGAGTCCACTCCTCCAAAACCTTTGTCTTTGTAGTTTCAAATGAAATTTCTTCATTAGTTACAATGTTCCCCAAGAAAGAAACTTTTTTAAACAAAAATTAAAATTTTCTTAAACTTTCCAAATAGCCTCTCATTCCTCGTTGTTTGCAATGTAAACCTTATATAATCGTCATTCTCCTTTGAAATTTTGGAATATATCAAAATATCGTAAATAAAAACGACCACAAAGTTATCTAGTTTTTCCTTAAAGACTCTATTCATCAAATAAATGAAAATTACAGGATCATTAGTCAAGTCTAATGGTATAACAAAAAACTCATAATGCTCATTTCTTTAATAGAAGGTAGTCATTGCAATATCTTATTTATTCACCCTCAATTAATGATTACCAAATCAAAGATCAATCTTGGAGAAGAATTAAGCCACATGAAGCTAGTCAAATAAATCATCAATTCTTTGAAGAGGGTACTAATTCTTCATTATGATCCTCTTAGGTTATCTCTAATCAATGCATAGCCTCATTTATCCAACCTTCTTCTTCACAAAGATAATAGGTTCTTCCCAAGGAGACACACTTTTTTAGATAAACCCCTTCTCTAAAAGATCTTGTAGTTATTTATTTAATTCCTCTATATACACATATTTCATTCTATATGGGGTATTTTATATCATCTTGGATCTAGGAATGAGTATAATGGATAATTGTACCTCTCTTTATAGGATATGTATAAGTAACTCCTCAATAAATACGTCAATCTATTCCTAAACTATGAGTACTTTTCTATTCGTATACCTTAATTTCATTCTTCATATTCACCAATCATTTCCATATAGAAGGATATGGGAGGTGTTTATAGACAAATCATAGGTCAAGATATCTCTAATTTTAAAGTAATTGTAGGTTGTTTATTCAAGACTAATAATATTTCCATTCTTCTGTATTTGATTTTATCATTATACTTTGAGACTCATTCGATCCCTAGTATTATATTGAATTTAATCATGGAAAAGAATACTAGATTTTAGATGAGATTGTTCTTACTAAATTAAATACTAGAGTTTCTATACACTATTGATTCTTAGATAATCACTCCAGGAGTCTGGACAGATAACTCTACCTCTAGAAGTTTAGATATTGATTCTATATTCTTTTGAAAACATAGAAGAAATAAAAGAATCTGTAAAACTGGAATCAAACAAAGTATTTTCTATCATTGAAGGAAAATAAAGAGTATTTACCATAACATCATTTATAGATTCAACGTCAGCAGTCATGATAGAAAAGTCATGACCTTTCACCCTTAGCCTATGCTAAGGTTGATGGTGATTCCCCTCCAAAATCTTCACATTTGGATAATGATTAGAAAACTGCCCAAGCTATCCACACATGAAGCATTAGACTTAATGATGGACCTAAATCATATTCCCTTTGTCATTAGTGTTGAGAAATTATGACTTTAACTCAATATGATAGTTCCGAGCAATATATCCATCTCTTCCACACTTGTAACATTTTTTTCTCCCAAGAAAGTAGTTACCTGGATGCTTCTTCCCACATTTGTTGCATGTGTAAAGTTACACTTTCTTTCCTCGTATTTTATGATCAATGTTACTCCTAAAGATTCGATCCATTGATGTCTTATTTTCATTCAATTTTTGTGACCACTCTGTCTCACTGAACATCAGTTCAACATTCATAGCACTCTATATTATCTCTTCGTAGCTACCATAGTCTCGATTGGCAAGATTATTCCATAGATGGGGTCTTATTCCACTGAATAATATATCAACCATCTCATTGGGATCCATGAAAAAGATATAGTTGTAATGAAAAATCCTTTTTAAGTTATTCCTATAACTTCCTACAAATTCATTTTCCTTCATCTTCATCTCTTGAAATTCCTTTTCTATTTTAATTCGCATAAAAGGGGGGAATATTTTTTAGACAAAGTTTCCTTGAACTCTTCATACACCATTGCTTCAATCTCCTCTCATGGATTCATGTTTTTAACTAGTTTCCACCACTGATCAGCTTCTACATCTAAGAGGTATAGAGCCATGGTGACTTTTTATTGTTTCGAATAATGGAGTATAGAAAAGATCTTTTCTATAGAGATTAACCATTTTTCAGCATTTAATGGGTCTGTTGATCCACTGAAAGAAGGTGGTTGTTGATGCCTGAAGGACTCAATCAAAATTTTTCCCCTTTTAGGTAAATCTAGTCACTCATTTTGATTCAATTTATTGTTCATAACTGAATTTATTTGATTCATTATTCTAATTAATTTTTCCATTCCAGCTTCCATTGGAAGGCTATCAACGCCTGATCTGTTGCACTCACCATTTATGCGGTTTCTCCTATTTCCCACTATTTTCTAAAAGGATAAAATATTTGTGAGAAAAATGTTTCATTTAATAATATTATAATTCTAAGTGAATTTAATGTATTAAAAAATCATACATAAATATGTTATTCTTTAACAAAAATTACATTTTCTATAAATCTTTCATAATGGTTCATAAAAAATTTTGTGATTAACCAACCATATCCCCCGGGAGTCTCAAACCTAGTGCATTGTAAGGCCTATTATCATGTACTAGGTTACGTTGAGTTAGAACCGATGTACATTTTGAGATTTGTCGCCCCTACGTACATCTATTTCATAACCACGTCCACTTGTTCATTTATTTAAGGGTATTTATTTTCTCAAAAACCACTTATTAAATTCATCAAAAAAATACCAGGATGGTTTTCTATATTTAAATTTTTCTATAAGGTTATTCCTATAGTTTTAAAATCCTAATTTTTATAAATAAATACACATTAATTTGATACCATCTATTGAATCATACCTTTTATTACATTAAATATTCATTACATTGTACAAAAAAATAGTATCTTTTAAAGATTAGTTTCTTAGAAATAAGGTACATAATGAATGAAAACATAATACATTTTTCTAAAAAAATAGTAAGGATTCTTCTTTGGTTCGTCTTAAGTACTTTTATTTCATCTAAAAACTTGGGGACATACATCTATGGAAAGTGTGATCATAAGTTATAGTAAGGGATAAACAAGGGAAACAATTACATGTGGTCTTGAGAAATATCAAAAAGAACTTGAGGAATATCATAAAGTACATAAGAAAATGAAAGATACATATCATAGTAAAAATAACATGAATAATAGATTTTAAATGTGGCTATAAAATTTAATTGAGTCATTCATAAGAATAATACCATGGTTTATAAGTGAGGTGTCAAAAAAATTACCATGGTTATTTACCAAGGTATCGAAAAACATGTCATCTTTAGATATTAAATTATTTACCCAAGGCATTTGGATCTATATCGGGGAACACCCCTCATAATATTAATTAATTTGAACCACTTATATAATAAAAAAACATTTCATAAATAACCCATGGAGAATAAAATAAACAAGTTTTCATACCAAAATCAAAGTATTTTTAAAAAAATTAGCAAAAGATAAGATCTTTATGTCATTATTAACACATGAAAAAGGAAGGTTGCACTCATATTTGTTAAAACTAGAATAAAATATATAATTTTTACATATATGTGAAAAACCATATAAAGAAAATATATTTTGGTATTCATAAAAGAAAATAATATAATTTCTTGAGGAAAACATAGAAATTATGAGAAGAAAATTCAATAGCATAACGGGTACGAAACATGGTTTTAGAAAAGTTTAAAAAGTGATATGAAAATGGTCTAAAATCCATAAAATAATCTAAATATAGTAAAGGGATAGAATAAAATTTATTGAATAACATAGTTTAGAAATTTTAAATACATACCACATAAAAAAGGGAACTATAAAGGAGAAGATAGGTTGAGATTTCCTTTACCTTGAAGAGTAACTCCTAAAAATTGAGTATTGGGACCTTGGGAGATTGTGTACACCTTGGTAGGATTAATTTGGAGGTAAAACTATCATAAAAACGTGTAGTATGAACTGTGGGTGAAAGGAAATGGAGAAATGTGTGTGTATTTATAGCAAAAGATGATGATTTTTTTATTAGTTTCTTAGGACACCTAGGTAGTGGTAAATGAAAACCCATGGGTTTGACCATGGTATTCGACAATTGCGACACCTTTTATGTTATTTTATTTTAAAAGGGTCAACCATAATTTTATATTACTTAATATCTCATTATGATTTCATTAAAAATACTAAAAAAACCCAAACATTATTTTTTATTATTCATGAAAAACTAAATTATTTTTGAAAATTCTAAAAAAATTCACCCTAAACAAATTTAGACATGTTGATTTAAAAAATGATATTTATTTTATCATAATTATTATCTAATTATTATTGTTTTTACTTTTAAATATAAAATTATATAATTATTAAAAATAATAGCGAAGAGGAAAAACATTGAAATTGCAAAGTGAAATTTCTAACACATGAAACAATAAAATTATTTTATCATTTATATTTAAAAAATAAGTGTTTTAATCATACTATTTCATTAAAATAATTCTTATAAATAATACACTAATTTATTATCATAATTATATCACTTTTCAAAAGTACAATTTCATTTTGAAAAATAAATTTATAGAATTCATCATATTTTGAAGATAATTTCTTCTCAAAAAAGAATTAATGAAATAAAAAATTTATTTTTACAAAGGGAATACACATAAGTAAATATTTACTCAATATATAACTCTATATAACACCTGAATACTACTTAAGTTTAAGGTGTGAGTGGATGTTATACTCATGGGGTGGATCTTCTAACATCACCCGAGTGGTAATCTCCACTAACTTGAACTTCTCCCATAGGCGATTTCAATCAAGGATAATTTGTTGAAACTCAACTTAGAATTGGTTAATATTGAAGCCTAAAGATGCTACCTCCCTCCCAAGTTCTGAAAAATGGCTTCTTATGGAACAAACTTAGTGGATAAATCCATCGAATCATCTTTCTGCATTAACATTCCTTTGTCATTTCTACTTATAAATAATAATTATAATGTTAAAATTATTATTAATATTATAGTTTCCAACTATCATATTGAGAAATGGTTATAATTGACCAATAGTCATATAATGGTCAAAACCTGATGGTCACATTTCAAAATATCCTCACATCATTATTGTAGAGATATAGTGTTTGGTGTATAAAATTATATAACACACATTTTTAAGAAACAATTATCAATCAAAATGTTCATGTCATTAAAAAGTATGTACCAACACTAGAACTGAGCCTTGTAAAAATTTTGTTTTCCTTATCATTATTTCATTTATAATTTAATTTAGTTAAGTAATAGTTTAATATTAATGGGATAAAATCCTAATAGATCATAGAGGTCTATATTTATAGAAAGAAATTATAAAATAAAAGAACCAATATTTCAACCCCCTTCTCAATGGTAGGACTATTCTTGGGGCCTATAATTGATTTCATAGGAACAAGAAAAGATTAAAAAATTAAGAAAATATATAATGATTTTTATTTTTGACAATTTTTTATAGAAATGTGTTATTTTTATTTCATTATAACATATATTAAAATATTATTTTATTTTATTTAATTAAAAAATTATAATAAAGTAATTTTTTAAATTGAAATAGGTGATTCATTTTTATTGAGTCTAAAAAATGATATTAGAAAGAATGTGTAGATAAATTTTTTTTATCCCAATGCACCATGTAAACACCTAAGTGTGGGGTAAATAAAGTGTCATATTTTATCATATTTATTTTTATTCAAATATTATGCCCTCTTAAATCTCAAAAATTTATCTCTATTAAAATATATGGATCTTCTTTAGTATTAATGTGAACATCACCATGTTATGTGATGAAAAAATCGGTAAGAATAGAAATAAAAAAGGTTTTTACATGGTTTGGATCCTATCGAAAAACCAAATCCTTATCATTTTCAATTTTTTCGAGTATTCATATTATATTTTCACTTTAATTTTAAGTTGTTATAAGTTATCATTAAGAAACACATAATGATCAAATAGTTATAATCCACATTCTTTTTTATTCCTTGCATAGCTCAGTCATTCTAAATTGGATGGGGAAAATATTTATGCTAAAAACACTGAATTCAATGGTCCTTCCTCAAACCGTTATATAGGTCTTAAACTACTTGGATATGTTTAAAAAAACTTCATGCATGTTAGACAGGTTATTCACTCAAACTCATTGTGATATGTAATCATGGTGGATCTTCTCTCTTTAATAGTCTCTATGCAATTAGATAAAAAGTGTGAGAAGTATATATCTCTTATTATTTTTATTATTATGTCTAAAATATAATTATATTATAGGATTCTTGTTTCTTATCTTTTTAAACACACATGTTGTATCCTAGATGTGTTAGAATTATTTCGATTCATAGTAAAAATTATCCCCATTTTGTTCAGTTTTATATTTTCTCCCGCCTTTAAATAATATATCTAGAATTGTAGCATTGAGAGTAATTCGATAAAACATTTAATTGTTCTCTAGTGCTAATTTATATTCACGATACAACATGAATATGTTCTCTATAATTTTTACTCTTTGAATTCTCTTACACATTTAGTCATTTAAAATCAAGTAAGACAGATATTATTTTCAATAACATCTCTTATAGGCACATAAAAAATTCGACATGATATTTTAAATATATTATTGTAATAATCTCAAATAATCTTCCTACAATAATCTTAATTTAAATATTCTATATCATGGACTTGAATTCCTCATGCAGTATATAAATTTCTATAGATTAAAATCCTCTATATTTGTCACTCATCAAAATAGTTACACATTAGCATGAAAAATTCAGTTGCATGGATTATCCTATAGATTTATTTCTTACATAAAGTTATTTTAATTATAAGATATTCACTATGATTTGGCCTTCTTTCTATAATTATTTTATTATTTTTTATGTTGTGTCACAAATTAAATTTATTATTCTTTATAACTCTTCCATGATTTCCATAACATCTAATAAAGTTTTACCATAGTGTATTCCTCTCAACATCTCATAGAACCTACGGTTTAGTCTCTATTTATTTGTTATGGTTCTATTAAATTTCATCCTTACATTATAGAAATTTTATCTTCATTTTTTAAAAGTTTCTTATATAAATATTACCTTAGATCATAGTTAATTTTCATTATTATGATTTTAATTCAATAAATATCATTACATGAATCGTCATTGGATTCATTCCCCTTTTTTAGGATTCATAATTTTGAAACTTAAATTTATCTAGTTTATTACATGACTTTGGTCTAAATTTTATGTAGGTATGAAAATACCTTTAGAGAGATATTCTATTTCTTCAATACGTTGACATAATTCATGGTCTACCTTAACATATAGATGTGGAATCACGGATTACCTCTAGATAGGTTGGAGCTTAACTTTACCCAACCATTAGTCTATCATTACACATCCATTATATTTCTAGAATACCATTTGGTAGGATATTCAAATATTAGTTTTCCCTTGCATAGGTAATGTATTTCTCAATTTATATTTATGAAGTTAATGAAAAACCTTTACATTGGTTTACAGAATTATTTTCATTACTCAAATCATTACTAATCTTTATGTATTGATCCCAAGTACTTCTCAACACTTTATATATTATAAAAAATAGTATAAAAATATTTATAACTGATTACAGTATATTTAGGGATAATCATAATCATCATTATTTATAATTCACAGTGAATATAATAGTCATACATATATAAATCCATAGACAGGCCTAACCTATGGATCTATGGGTTAACAATAAGAGTACCAAACATCTCATGATATTCCACTTTTCTACCACTTCCAAATACATTGTACCACTCCATGATCAACAATCCACATTTCATCTTCTCATTACAAGCCAAGCCACTTTCAAGATTTCCATTACCAACCCCTTCATTTTCCCATTAATTACATCAATACATCCCATTACTTATCATTTAAAATTAACCATTTTTAATTACACATCCCTCTTTAATTAATTCATTAATTTTTTCCATCCCATTAACCGAACCAGCTCATGCCATTTCAAATCATTAATAAATAGTTACATTACTACTCAAGAGACTAGAAAATCAAAACACTGCACAAAAAAACAAACCCAAATAGGATAACTTCCCAATAAAACATTTAATAACCATAGTAATAACCACTTTTTACCTCATAACTATTCCCTATGTCACATCGAAACATCATAACCCCACAACAACATAATACACCCACCCCACACACCACAACCTCACATCACACATTCCCATGAGATAACAATTTCTAAATCATCACATAACATTTTCCAAATTTATCAGGGGTATTTTCATTACTTCCACTTTTTTATGTTAGAGGCATTCTCACATGAGCCATATATCTAAGTACAACCAATTTATTATACAAGTATAAGTTATTCAAAATTTATTCAGGTTGGTGTCACAATAACCGCACTTCAAGGGATTCACAAAACATATCAATTCAAAAAAAGGCTCCCAAAATCCATGATTTTTAGTGGTACAATAATAATGGATAATCTCAATATCACAATATAAAAAATAAATAAAAACATATGAATCATTCCCTTACCTTCCAATTCCAATTGTAAATTTTATTATCTTTATTAAGAATATGAAAAATATATTATCATAGATAAAAAATAGTATAACCCCTCCCACATGATACACAAGATGCGAAATAGGAGATCTCCCACCTCAAACAGAGCTTTCCAATCTGTTTTATAGGGTTGGAACAAGAGGAAGGCCACCAACCAACACGACAATGAGGAAGAACGCTTCACTAACCAAAAAACCCACGTAATCCCCTTATTAAAACCACACTAAAACCCATGATTCCTTTGATATAAGCCCTACCAAGATGAATAAATAGGTAGAAACTAG
Source organism: Viscum album (assembly GCA_963277665.1). Taxonomy (NCBI): domain Eukaryota; kingdom Viridiplantae; phylum Streptophyta; class Magnoliopsida; order Santalales; family Viscaceae; genus Viscum; species Viscum album. Next base: position 1,794,368,646 of record OY728146.1, read on the forward strand.
TAGAAAACAAGGAGGGGAACACACCTAAACATCAACAAATCAAACTACAAGGTTTCGGGTACAAATAAACTAAAATGGGTACAAAAAGACCTTCTTTGGATACACTTGGATCCCAAAATAATGAGAGAATATGTTATAATGTGGTCAAGCCTGAGGGGATTTAAGTATTTATACCCAATTTGAAAAAAAAAGTGGACAATGGTGCATCCTTTATCACTATCATATAGCCCTGCTAAAAACAAGGATGACCATAGCACAATGCTCCCCACTACACCGTAGTTTGGCTTCTCAAAGGCCCCTCTAAGAACTGTGGCTATATCTATACTGCAGATCCTATAAAAGGGGGGAAGATGAACATATTGCATTTAAATTCACTATGTCGTAGAAACCCAAAAACTAGAAAGAGTTACATCATAGCACCATATCCATGGAACAATAGAGCTAAAATTAGTAGAACTGCTAAAAAATGATTTTGAGACACCAAGTCGCAATTGGGGTCTCCATGCCATAGTCACCACTTACTGAGAGGGGTTACGCCACACCTAAGGCCTCATGACATAGCTACCCCCACATTAGTAGTAGCATTGAAAAGGCTCCACCCAATCCACTATTTTTTCACCTTTCACCATATTTCGTAACCACTCCATTATGATGCTTCCTCTAGGATCCACACCACATCTTTTCCAAAATGGGAAATGAAGCCCCCTCCTCAAAAACACTTATAAACACCATAGGATCTCCTTAGACACAAATTTCACCTAAATAACCTTAAAGTAATGAGTCAAATGGTCCAAGATGTTACATAAAATACCTCTAAAACTATTCTCACCCTCAATAATCAAAACCAAATTAGAAAGTAAAGTAAAATGGAAGTCTAAAAACCATCCCATGAGATACCTCTCAAGGATCTTGTTAAACCCAAACACAACCTCCAATAAAATGAAAATCCATTCCAAACATCCAACACAACCACACTTCAACACTACCTTACCATCCAAAAGCAACCACCCTTTTTACACAACAAACCATACCACCAACCCATTCCCTACACGGACCAAGACAAAAATCACCACTATCATTACATAACAAAGCCCGAACAACACAAATTAAATAATTTCATCTTCCATTTCATGATATTGTCTGTTTTGTGTGTCACTAACCCACTCACATAGTTTTAATCATGTTAATGTATAACTCCCATAGATTAGGAACTGGGTTTCCCTTTTTCACAGGTTATAAGATTTATCACACATCACATAACGAGGAAAAAGAAACATCTCAAAAAATAGAAAGATCCAAACATCAAATGATTTAGGTAAAATAGTGAAAATAAAAACAAGAAAATTCTCAAAGAATTGTGTAATGGGAAGGAATATGCATCTCATTCTCTCAATTACTCTCCACTACGACACCATGACTCCACATAACAAGAACCAAGGGAATGGTCCATCCAAACATAACATTCCTCTATAGATCTTGGAGTTCCATTGTCCATTCCATGAACATCACATCATCCTTAATATACAAATCTCCCTATTCAATGGCATAGAGTTAGAATGAAGATACTGATGGAGTATAGAAACATAGAAGATGTCAATAATTTGGTCCATCCATGGGGGAAGTGCCCAATGGTTAACCACTTTGCAAAAAAAAATTACAACACCTCGAAAGACCCAAAGAACTAGGGAAATATCATACTCCCATCACCAAATTGTTTTACCCACATTGAGGGAAAACCCTCCTGAATACATGCTCTCCTACCTCTAAATCCAAGGGCCTCCTCCTATGATCGACATAATCCTTCTACCAGTCCAGCACTGCTTTTATCTTCCCATGAATAAGATGGACCTTCTCTATCATGTTATGCTCCACATAAAGACTAAGAATTGATGACTCTCCAACCTTAGTCCATCACAAAAGAGAATGACATGTCCACTCATATAAATCCTCAAATGGAGCAATGAGGATGGACATGTGATAACTATTATTATAAATAAAATCAACCAATGTCAAGTGCTTTTCTGTAGATCCTATACTGTCTAAGATTTACAACCACAACATACCCTCAACCATCTGGATGGTTTTATCCATCTATCAATCCATATGAGGGTGGAAAAAAGTGTTGAGTAATAACTGAGTTCCAAAAGTATGTTTCAATCAACTCAAGACTCATAAGGTAAAACAACCATCCTAATTATACACAATAAACCTCAGTACTCCATGAAACCACACCACATCATCCACGTACCTCCTCTCTATAAAATATATGATTCCAAACTCATTTATCTCTAGGAATTAGGATAATTTAGTCAACCAATTAATGATTATTCATATATCATCACAATCTCCCTAGGCTCAGATAACTTTATGAAAAAATATATCAATATGTCATCCAATTTTCACTTGAAAACATATAGTGGTTTCAACAGGCTACCAAGATCATGATGCTCAACCTTTACCTACTATCAAATCAAACATTGAGACACAAACTCTGCCACTTCTCATTTCATCACTTACCACCGAAACTAAATACCAAGTAAATGGTACATCTTGGGCACTCCCATGTGTATTGTTGAAGTTGAGTTGTAAAACTAATGAAGGACTCCCTCATGTATCTCTATCAGAATAAAAAAATCATCCCCTGAAATAACATTGTGGTTCTAAACGTCCTTTAATCACCCCTCTATAGCATCTCCATGGACAACAAGATTGTACATCACCTCTTCCTCTAAGTCTCCCCACTGAGACTCCTCCTCCTACTGTATAATATAATATTTCACCATCATTTGAAACAAGAAACCTCCACCACAAACCAAAATTGTATCTAAGTGCATAGCTACCAACTCCACCATCATTTTCCAAGAATATTTAGACTCACAAAAAATCATTCTTTGACTTCCTACTCAAATTTTTGGCCACAGAATTTCCTTTTTCCTATGGTGTAGGCGATATCAAATTCATAGTCCTTAAGAAATTCTATCTACATTCACTTCCAAATATTCTAGTCCCACTGAAAATAAATATATATCAATATTTTTTGATATGTGAAGACCATAAAGAGCACGACAATGAGGTAATGTCTCCATAGAGTCCGTGAAAACAAAATCACTTTTATCTATTGATCATGGGTATCATAGTTTTGATCATGGGGATGTAATTATATCGGCCCATACGAGATCACCACTTTATGTTACATCAATACACATCCCAATATTTAATAGGAATCATCGCAAAACACCTTAAACATCACCCATTCCTCTTGAAACTGAAAAACTAGAGCAATGATCAACTTTACCTTCAGGTGTTCAAATATTGCCTAACACTAATAATTATATATAAAAGAATAATCCTTATTAGTCAAATATATCAAGGGGGTGAAATCCATGATAAATCAAAAATGAACCTTTGATAATATCTTATAAGTCCTAGGAAATTGAAAACCTCTACAACATTCTTTGGTGTTGCCCAAGAAATAACTACCTCAACCGTCAATGGGTCTACAACCATGCCTTGTTGAGACACAACATGCTTATGTAAGTGCACCTCTAACATAAAAAACCCACACTTTTGAAACATTCCATAGATCTTTTGGTGTCAAAGAACATTCAAGATAGCACTGATATAATCAGCATGTCCCCCCCTGTGATTTTTAGTAAAATAAGATTTTATTGATGAACACGACTAAAAACATGTCTAGGAATTCGCGAAACATAGATTTAATGATCCCTATAAACAAATATGGTTCATTTTTTATTCCAAAATTCATGACCACAAACTCAAATTTCCCATACATACATATGAATGATGTAACATCCCAAGATTCCATGGTACGCTTATCTTTCAATAATGTAATAGCTTGCATTGTACACAAGTTCGAGATTCTAACACACCGCGACCAATAAAAGTAGTTGTTATGGATAGTAATACACACATTTAGAATTATATAAATTTTATATTTCAAAATGGAATTTTTTTCAATTCGGAATATCTAAATTATCCTAAGTTGAATTTTTTGTATTTTTCTGAGAACATCCAATTTTCGATTAATAGTGAAAAATACATAAAAATAACTTTTCTAATCAAAATATTTTATAGTGCTAAATTGTACTATTTAGAGGTTTTAAAGTATAATTATAATATAATTTTACCATTTTATCCAATGTTGGTCATTAGAATTAATTTCACTTTGAAATTGGACATAAACAATTGTCAATCTTTTCATTGATATTGTTTCTTAAAAACACTCTATTTGTTTTGACAACGGGAATTAATTATAAAATTAATTAATTCAACTTATATGTATTTAATTTTTTATAATAGAAATAATTTTTAAATTAGGAATATCAATTATAGCTTAGGGTGAATTTTTGGTATTGTTCTGAAAAACATCAATTTTTGATGAATAGTGAAACCACTAAGTGGTAGTTAAAAAACTGATTTTTTGTTTAAATGAAACTTTACCACTTCTATGAATTGAATTTAAAAAATCCTACATACATGGTTATAATTATTATTTAAAATGTGTTTCAATGGGATGAAAATAATTTTTGGTGAATAGTAACTTTTGAGTTTTATTAACCCCGATTAGAGGTAATTAAGGTAATTTAAGGTAAAAATGATATTATAAGAATATAAAAATATCTTGAAACATGTACTACTCTTTTTGGATGAGTCATGACCGACCCAAAAAACCCATGGGACGATTTTTGGGACCCCATGGAGCTACTTGGGTAAGATAATGAAATTAATACCTTTTTTTAAAAGTAAAAATAAAAATGTCACAAACATTTATTGTTTTACTAAAACAATTTTTAGAAGGGGTTATACATGGTATATTTTTTACTATAAATATTCATTGGAAATATAATAATATTTTCTACATCATGGTAATTGTTTTATAATCTTTATACATTAAATAAATAAATTTATTTATGACACCATGATGATGCAGTGATTACCTCATTAATGAACGATTTAAATAAAATGAAAAGATAAGATAAAATATAATAATTACACTTTTCAAAAACCTATTTGATGGGTTTATTTATAACCCCTATCACCTAATATTTAGAATATATCATTGTGGGACCTTTATAATCCGAAAACCATTTTATAATAAAATAATATTTTCAATATTTCCAAAAGAGCCCCTCCTCTCCTCTTATAAAAGGCCCCCACCTCTACCACCTTATTCACACCTTCAAATCCATTTGGATCAGCCAAACTCTGACCAATTACCCTCTCAACTTTCTTCCATTCATCCTAGAAGCCTTACTTTAGGCAGAAAGCTCTTCAAGAAACCCTTTTGGTTCAAACCAAGGAGAGTTACCTGATTTAAAGGTAATGTCTTCTCTTATGTTCTTTTGTTTTATTTTGCTTCTCCACCCCCATTAACTCTTTTTGTTCTTTTCTTTTGTAAAAAAACCAGTATCCTCAATATACTTGGATGTTTTTATGTGAAGTATTCTAACTAGACTTACAAACACATCCATATAATGGTTAAAGAACATACTATTTCTGTTGGTGGCGAATTACTGCCTCATGAAACGATTATTGTTCAATCTTCTTTTAAAACCTCTCATGGTGGCCATTAAGATGTAAATATATTTATATATAATATATATTATGTTTATTTTTTCATTATTCTTCTGTATTTTTCATTTATGTCATACCTTTATGATTTCTATTATGGGTAAACGTGATAATTTCTTTTTAGGAAGTGTGGACTACCGCCCCCTCAAAGTGATTTGAATCGTCAATGAAATATGTGGGACATATAAAGGATGGAGTTAATGATATTATATATTATATTATAATGAAATTATAAAATACCTTTATATAATTATTATTTCATTCCATTAAATACGAAATAGAAATGAAAGTAGCGTTCATGCGTACGTACGGCTTACCGTCTCCATGAATGGTGCATTTCATTTTTTACCTCTAAATGTTATGTAATATTATAAATTCATGTATATAATAGATATATATGATATATATTATATCTAAATAATGAATATAATTCTGGATATGATGAATATTTTACCACATAAACAACTTGTAATTATAAGAAGTGTAGTTTTGACTCAAGTACCAAGGATCGACAAAATGACCATTATTAAATTAAATGATTACATAATGTTCATAACATGGTAATAAGTGATTTGAAAGTAATAGTGAACTTGAAAAATGTTCTTAAGCAAATATAAATTAACTATAGTTTATTATTCATGAGATTAAAGAATGATCGAGTCAAGTTGGACACGAGGTAAGGGACTTCATCTCAATATCCTTTCATTCAGGAATATTTCGTTTTATACACAAATTTCTTTTTTACAGTGTATAAACCCCTTTGACATTTAATTTTATTCAGAAGGAATATTTTTATATGAATCATTTTTACTAAATGATAAAAGGAATTTTTTTTCTTACATATGCGGCGACAACAACTTTTCCGCCTTCGTGACCATTATTTGAGTTCTTCCTTCCTCTACAAGCCATAACTTTTTTAAAATGAAAAATAAATACCACGTTTTACTTTTCTTTTATTTTGGTATTGAAAATAGTTTGGTAATATTTAGATTATATCAATGTGTTGTATTGATATCTTGTGATTGAAATGTGGAACTGTTATGTTTCCTTTATGCATGTTTTATGTGATACGATTATGTTATGGTTCATGGGAATTGTTTATTATATGTTTAAACCTTTTCATATAAGGAATTAATTGGACATAGTAAGTGATGTTTGGAGCCTTATATAGCTCCTCGATGCATTATTAGGTCTCATGAGACAAACTAGTGTCTTGGCACAAGGCCTTGACAATATCTTATTTGTAGTCTTGGCACAAGGCCTTGACTATGTGGTTCTGATAGTCTGGCATTATGCATTCTGTAATTATGAAAGTGGTTATTGATATTTCATGTGATTATTCGACTAGTATAATATCCATGTTAAAAAGTAAATGGAATTATTTCATTTTATTTTGTCTATGTTATTATGAAGTTCAAGTTTAAAAGGATTTTGTTTTAGTTATGCAATTGCCTTAAATGTTTATGCTTATTTATAAAAGTTTCTGCTATATTGTTATCCTTACTGAACATCTGAGCTCACCCCTTTCTATGTCTTATTTTTTCCAGGAATTGAAGAAGTGTATTATGATTGACCTGCATGGATAGTCTAAGGGATAAGTGTGTTCAAAGGGGACAAGATGTTGTTGTTGTTTTTATTTCACGATGTAATGTAAAACTTATGAATGTATCTAGTGTTTCAAGGCTACTAAACTAATCGGTCTTTAGAGACTTGATATTTTGTGATCATGCCAATGTTATGTACTAATGCACTGACTCTGGGTAACTAGGGTTGGGGCGTTACAGTTGGTATAAGAGGAAGTTCAGTACTAACCTTCGAAGATAGATTTAGATAAACTCTAATTAGAGCACAAAGCCCTAAAATAGACTTTGAGGATTAGTATAGAAGAACATCCTAGAATTTTGGTAATGTATCGATTTTGTGTATTTTCCGAGAAATACATCCCTGTATCGATACGAGCAGGTAGAGTCGGCTCTGGCACAGATGTACCTAGGGGTAAAACCTGAAAACACCGCTTTGAGCTAGACTCGAACAAAAACTGGTGCATGATAACGGGCCTTGCTGCACTCTTGGTTACGACACTCCCGGGGGATATGCTTAGGATAATTCTCACTTTCTTTGCAAACCATTATGAATGATTTATGAGTATATACCTCCTCAATGAAAATTTTTTTATGATTATGGATTATATCCATAGAACTATTTAATTTATGTTAAGTATGTTACATGTTTGGAATTATATATTTCGATTCATAAACTAATCTAGTTTATGACATTGTTTAGAAATGGAGCCTAGTGGAAGGAATGGAAACCATATCAATGCACACACTCCATGTAGGTATTTCCATCCTACTTAAGATAATTATAGTAGAGCTGGTGATACAACTGGTGCTGATCAGCTTATCACCATACTGGGACAACTCACTCAGGTTATGAATAATAACTTTACTCGTATGGAGCACCCTGATCCCCAACATGGAGGATCAATGTTAGATCTCTTCATGAGGAAAAAACCATAAACATTTAATGGGGGTACAAATCCATTAGTAGATGAGCAATGGATAAATTCCCTAGAGAAAATATATCTGGCTTTAGGGAGTAGTAAAAGGGAAAAAGTTTTCATGGCAGTTTACCACCTCACTAGAGACGCTGATCAATGGTGGTCATTGATTCAAAATAAAAAGGAAGATGAAGAATTATCAAGTATGGAATAGAGATAGTTTAAAGATATTTTCTTAGAAAAATACTTTCGTCATGACCATCGAGTGGGTATGGAAAGACGATTTCTGAGTTTGAGGAAAAAGGAGAACGAAAATGTTGCAAAGTATGAGTCTAACTTTACAAGGTTATCTAAGCATGCTGCAGATTATATAAAAAATCCAAGAAGTAATATTGATAATTCATTTGATGGGTTAAAACCATTTCTCCATCGAGCTTTAGTATCACAATCCTTCTCATCGTACGAAGATATTGTCTCATGTGCTATCAAGATAGAAAAGGAATTCTCTAAGTCTTATGAAAACAAAGTAAAACAAGAGAAGAAGAGAATGGTGGAGGAAGAGATAGATAAAGGGAAAAATTGAAATTAGGATTTTCCATTATGTGATAATTTTGGTAAGAAACACCCTAGTACTTTCCTAAAAGGAATGGGATTTTGTTACAAATGTGGAGAAAAAGGTCACAAGACTCGTGATTGCAAGGGAAAGAAAGAGGCTGTCAATGTTGATAGCTACAATTGTAGAGAAATGGGGCATTATGCAAAATAATTCCCTAAGTTCCAAGGAAAATTACCTTAGAAAAGTCTAAGTGAGCAAGGCCAAGCATATGATGTTACTATAGATGAATTTGAATAATTATTGTATTTGTGTTTTTGGACTCAAGAATTATATTTTAGTTATAAGAATAATGTGATATATATAATTATTTTACTGCAGTAATTTTTGTTTTCATTATGTTTTTAATATGATAAAGGTAATCATATTTTTAGTATGTGTCTATAAGAGAAACTTTACTTTATTTGGGGAATCTGATGTTACAATTGATTTTGGAATTTAGAAACCTTTTAGAGAAAGTCTAGATAGAGGTATTTTGGATAACTATAAAGGTTGGAATGGATTAATTTGAACTTTGGATAGTATTATTTAAGGTTAAAAAAAAATTTAAGATTATTTTTGGAATATTATAATACTATAGTTTTAGGAAATGGACAACCTGCAAGTCGGGGGATAACCCGTCACGTCGGACAAAACTGCAGGAATCGAACCCACAACCATAGTGCGACATGCCTTTATTACCTACCACTATCCTATAAGAATTCCTTGGTTTTTAAAAAATAGTTTTCCTAATCTAAATGGTATGGGTTAAAATTTGGAACCTTGTACGATTAGGATACATATAATATTTTTGAGTTCTATTATCTTTTTGAGTGAAAGATGAGTTTGTGGTAGAAATTAGTTGAAGGTTGAAACTATACTTGTCAAGTATATATATATATATACCTATCTCTTATTCTATGAATAAATTAATTCTTAAACTTTAGGGGAGGTATATTAAAACAAAAAAATGTGTTACCCTAATACCTTATTTTTTTGTTGAACTGTTGATATTTTAAATCACCATATATTGAAGGCATTGAGCCCTCAATTTTACACTTGTTTGTGATTGATGACCTCAATCAGTCTCTACAATTATTTACGTTTTCCCTCCAATTATGTGTCTCTAATTTCCACCAATGTTCTCCTAATAGAGATCATAATTTGGTGGTGACTTTTTCATTTCCCTTTCCCTCTTATTAAGGCTAAATTTTATTAACCTTATTTCTGATGTTGGTTTTCCAAAAAGGTATTTTCTATTTTCAACCTTTTATTTTAGAAGAATAATTTCAAATTGCGTGGATGCAATTTATTGAAGGAGAGGAGAATGTAACACCCCAAGCTTCCACGGTACGCTTCTCTTTCAATAATGAAACAGCTTGCATTGTACGCAAGTTCGAGATTCTAACACACTACAACCAATCAAAGTAGTCGTTATGAATAGTAATACCCAATTTTATAATTATATAAATTTTATATTTCAAAATGGATTTCATTTTGGGATTCATAATATCGAAATTAGCCTAAGTTGAATTTTTGGTATTTTTCTGAGAACATCCAATTTTCAATGAATAGTGAAAAATACTTAAAAACAAATTTTTTAATCAAAATAATTTATAGTGATAATTTATACAATTGAGTGGTTTTAAAGTATAATTAGAATATAATTTTACCATTTTATCCAATGGTGGTTATTAGGAATAATTTCACTTTGAAATTGGATATAAACAGTTGTCAATCTTTTGATTGATATTGTTTCTTAAAAACCCGCTATTTGTTTTGACAACATGAATTAATTATAAAATTAATTAATGAAACTTATATTTTTTGAATTTTACAAAATATATATCATTTTTGAATTCAGAATATCAATTATAGCTTAGGGTGAATTTTTGGTATTGTTTTGAAAAACTTCAATTTTGATGAATAGTGAAACCATTAAGTGGTAGTTAAAAAACTGATTTTCCATTTAAATGAAACATTACCGCTTCTATGAATTGAATTTAAAAAATCCAACATACATGGTTGTCATTAGTAAGTAAAATTTGGTTCAATGGGTTGAAAATAATTTTTAGTGAATAGTATCTTTTGAGTTTTATTAACCGCGATTAGAGGTAATCAAAGTAATTTAAGGTAAAAATGATATTATAAGAATATAAAAATATCCTGAAACATGTACTACTCTTATTGGATGAGTCATGGCCGACCAAGACAAACCATGGGACGATTTTTGGGACCCCATGGAGCTACTTGGGTAAGATAATGACATTAATACCTTTTATTTAAAGTTAAAATAAAAATGTCACAAACATGTATTGTTTTACTAAAACACTTTTTATAATGGGTTATACAAGTTATCTTTTTGATTATAAATATTCATTGGAAATATAAGAATATTTTCCAAATCATGGTAACTTTATTATAATTTTTATACATTAAATAAATAAAATTATTTATGACACCATGATGATGCAGCGATTACCTCATTAATGAATGATTTAAATAAAATGAAACTATATGGTAAAATATAAAACTTAAACTTGTCAAAAACCTATTGTATGGGTGTATTTAGAACTATTATCACCTTATATTAGAAATATATCATTTTGGGACTTTTATAATCTGAAAATCATTTTATAATAAAACAATATTTTCAATCTTTCCAAAAGAGCCCCTCCTCTCTTCTTATAAAAGGCCCCCACCTCTACCACATTATTCACACCTTAAAATCCATTTGGCTCGGCCAAACTCTGAAAACATACCCTATCACCTTTCCTCTCTTCATCCTAGAAGCCTTTCCTTAGGCAGAAATCTCTTCAATAAACCCTTTTGGTTCAAACCAAGGGAAGTTACCCGATTTAAAGGTAATGTCTTCTATTATGTTCTTTTGTTTTATTTTGCTTCTCCACCCTCTAAACTCTTTTTATTAATTTATTTTATAAAAACACAAGTATACTAAATATACTTTGATGTTTTTATGAGAAGTATTAGAACTACACTTACACACACCTCCATCTAATGGTTAAATAACACACTGTTTCTGTGGGTGGCGAATTACTGCCTCATGAAACGATGATTATTCAATCTTATTTTAACACCTCTCGTGGTGTCAATTAAGATGTCACTATATTTATATATGATATATATGATGTTTATGTTTTCCTTATGCTTCTGTATTTTTCATTTATGGCATACCTTTATGATTTCCATAATGGTTAAATGCGATAATTTCATTTTTGGAAGTGCGGACTACCGCCCCTTCAAAGTGATTTGAATCGTTAATGCAAAGTGTGGGACATGTAAAGGATGGAGTTAATGATATTATATATTATATTATACTTTAATTATAATATAACATTATATCATTATGATTTCATTCCATTAAATAAGAAATATAAATGAAAGTAGCGTTCATGCGTACGTACGGCTTACCGTCTCCATGAATGGTTAATTTCATTTCTTACCTATAAATGTTATGTGATATTATAAATTCATTTATATTATGGATATATATGATATATATGATATCTAAATCTTGAGTATAATTCTGGAGATGATGAATATTTTACCACATAAACAACTTGTAATTATAAGAAGTTTATTTTGGACTCAAGTACCAAGGATCGACAAAACGAGCATTATTAAATTAAATGATTACATAATGTTCATAACATGATAATAAGTGATGTGAAAGGAATAATAAACTTGAAAAAGGTTCTTAAGAAAATATAAATTATCTATAGTTTTTTATTCAGAAGATTAAAGAACGATCAAGTCAAGTCAGACACAAGGTAAGGGACTTCGTCTCAATCTCCTTTCATTGAGTCATATATTGTTTTATACAAAACTTTATTTTATACGGTGTATAAAACCTTTTGACTTTTACTTTTATTCAAAAATTAATCCTTTTATATGAAGTGTTTTTACTAAACGACAAAAGGAATTTTTTGTATTATGTATGCGGCGACAACGACTTCTCCGCCACAATGACCATTATTTGAGTTTCGGCTTCCTCTAAAACCCATAAGTTTTTTTAACTGAAAAATAAATACCTTGTTTTACTTTTATTTTATTTTGGTATTGAAAATGGTTTTGATAATGTTTCCATTATATCAATGTGTTGTATTGATATCTTATTATTGAAATGCGGAAATGTTATGTTTCCTTTATGCATGTTTTATGTGATATGATTATGTTATGGTTCTTGGGCATTGTTTATGATATATTGAAACTGTATCATATAAGGAATGCATTGGACTTAGTAAGTGATGGGTGGAGCCCGCTATAGCTCCTCGATGCATCGGTAGGTCTCATGAGACAAACATGTGTTTTGGAAAAATGCCTTGACAAAATCTTATTTGTAGTCTTGGATAAAGGCCTTGACTATGTGGTTCGGATAGTCTGGCATTATGCATTCCATCATTATGAAAATGGTTATTGATATTGCATGTGATTATTCGACTAGTAGAATATCCATGTAAATAAGTAAATGGAATTATTTTATTTTATTTTTTCCATGTTATTCTGAAGTTAAAGTTTAAAAGGTTTTAGTTTTAGTTATGCAATTGCCTTAAATGTTTATGCTTATTTATAAAAGTTTCCACTATATTGTTATCCTTACTGAGCATCTGAGCTCACCCCTTCATTTGTTTTATTTTTCCCAGTATGTGAAGAAGTGTATTATGATTGACCAGCATGGATAGTATAAGGGATAAGTGTGTTCAAAGGGGAAAAGATGTTGTTGTTGTTTTTATTTCACGATGTAATGTAAAACTTATGAATGTATCTAGTGTTTCAAGGCTACTAAACTAATCGGTCTTCAAAGACTTGATCTTTTGTGATCATTAAAATGTTATGTAATAAGGCACCAACACTGGGTAACTAGGGTCGGGGCATTACAAATGAGGTCTTCAGGATATCACCCTCTTTCAACCTCAACTAGGGACACCTAAACAGTGGATTGATCATAGAAAACCAAATAGAGCCCCTCAGCTAGTCAAAAAGCTCACTAATCCTTAGAAGGGGGTAATTATTATTGATCATCATATGATTCAACCTTTAGTAGTCTATAAACAACTGCATATTATCATCCTCCTTAAATAATAACACCGGATCGCCCCACAATGACTCTCTAGGCCTGATAAAACACTTTTTCATTAGATAAACTATATGAATCCTAAACATTCTTAACTCAAAGGGTTTTATCCAATAAGGATTCATCAATATCATATCATCACTAAGATAAAATTATATCCCAAACTCAACATCACATCAAAGGGGAAGCATGAAAACCTCCTTGAAAAAACATCAATAAACTCCCTAATAAATCAGGTAGCCTCTTCAATCTCAATGTGTGAATATTCCATAGAAATCTCATCCAAAAATGAATGAAGGGGATCCAAATGTATACTAGTCCATCGATGATTCCTATTTCCAACAAAACCACATACATAAACATATGAAAACATGTATCTCATATGGAAGTAGTTGTTAACATAATAGAAGGAATAAAACCAGTTGATATTGAGAATGACATTATGAAACATCATCTGAAGAAAGAACAGATCCCCACATGACTGATGTGGCCCCATTATCAGTCTATACCCCTAGCACACAAAAAAAATATATTCCATCCTTTGATTGGAATAGTCAACACCATGGGTAAGGGAACCCTCTCTATGTAAATTCCTAAATCATGGAAGATAGTGGGTGAAAAAAAAAGTAGTGTGATTCTTTTGAATCAAAAAAATCACAGGAAAGGGTAGATGATAAACTTATTATACCTCAAAAAATCTTTGGCCCCATAGGTGCTACCATCTCAACTATATACAACTAACTACACCCAGCTCCTATACCTCTCTACTAATTGCCACCTCCACATCCATGATCAGTATGAGGTCCCTAAATAATAGTTACACCCTGAGACCAACCTCTATATCCTTCTTTCCATGTCGGCTGGGGAATAATATAGTTTTACCTACTACATAAACAGTCTCACTAAAAAATACTGTTGAAAATGTCTCTGAACCTAATTTCCGCTGCTAAACTAAGTATAAAAAACCAATGGTCCCTGATCTTGATGATGGAAATAGACCCTACAGACAAAACACACCAGCCCCAAGACCCCAGAAAAATCATAAAAACTACTGACCCCAAAATCCTTAAAGGGGGCGTCTAAGGGAATCTCTCTTCCAATCAAAAACTTAAAGTACCTAATGTGTGAGACTTACCATTGGAAACTCTACACCTCGAGAAACCCTATTATTTCCCCTCTCAGGGTAAACATCCTCATGATTTTAGATTCTCTATAACCTCCACCTTCTTTTGAATATCAAAATAAATTATCAATATAAAGGGATTGATTTTGTACAAGGTAAAATGATGGAGTTCCTCCTTGAGACGTATCACATATCCCTCCTCGTCAAAAACAATATCTAGGGAAAAAATTAGACGGTCCTTGAACTAAATTCACGTATCCTACAAAGACATACTCCCCTAATAAAGAGATAAAATATCCTTCTACATCACTACCTTCATGTTCGATGAAAGGAACTCTTCCCAAAACTCTTTCTAGAATTCAACCCCTAAAACATCCACCTCCTTCCACTCACCTAGATACAGTGTCCTCCATTGATGCATGAATCCTCACATCTGACTAACATCCAAATGGATACAATACTCTATTAAGTACTAGATCAAACTGAAATTTATCTCGTTCTCATATAACCATATCTCTATCTCTATATTGGAAACACTACCCTTATACTCCCCCAGATACGTTTTCTGAAAAGCATGCAACTGTCTCTACCATAGATCATCCTCAGCAACAAAATCAACCCTCTGGTGATCAAATGGATTATCCTATTGAACCTCCATTGTCGTAACCACATGAGAATGATGATCAGGAACCACAGTTGAAATGGAAGAAAATATTTCCTAATCCTGATAATATGAAATTTTATTAAGATTCATTTAGTTATTATTAATTATTTTTAGCTTCCCCCAAACAACACAATTAAAACAAGAACATAAGTCAATCATGATGCATATAGATCTCCTAGGTATCTAACCTACAAGTTGTGCCACCTCACTTGGTCGTTTGGTGGGATCAAATTTCGTACATCAAATCATGGGGGGTTCCTAAAATCTCGCGTCCTAGTTATTCTTCCATGGCCTATGTCATGCGCCAAGATCAAATGACACTTTCACCTTACCAGCTCATGCAATCCTCACTATGCATAATTATGAACTTCATCATATCATTCAAACCACTTCTAATACCACTATATCATGATCATCTCCCTCCAAAGGTGCCTCTCCTAGGCTGAAAATAAAGGAATAGAGATAATGATCCATGATTCCTGCCTCCAGTTGGCCTTAGGTTGGCAACTAGCATTAGGGTTAAAAAAATCACGCAAATGGAAGAAATTATCCTCTACAATAATAGGATGATGAGATATGATTTTATAAATCCATCAACTCCATGACATAATATAAAAAATTAACTCAAAACCATCCGATAATGGTTGTATAAAATGAAATGATATAGGTAAAAGTCTCTAAATATGCACACAAAAGGAAAATTTATGGCAAAAACATATTGACAATTAAAAGGTCTGATTTGATAATGTTCAGTTCATTACATGTAGTCCTCTTGGAAACCTAAAAAATAGTTTTATATATGTGGGGTTAGAATGTAAGCGTACTTAGTAGAAACCCCAAAGTCTTGTGAGCATATGTGAAAGAATCATATTAATGCACTAGTGAGAAAACAACATGACTAACATCACATAAACATGTCTATTAATCATCCAATCATCTATAAGGACTACTATCTAAATAATGCATCCAAGTATAGTTACACAATAAGAATCATATCGATGATAGGGTACCCTACACCAATTTTCCACTGATTATCCACTCTCACACCCCAATGACGTACGTCTAGGCGCTCCCACCTCTTCCATATCATAACACACCCACAAATACCTTACATATCACATAAAATCATATCACATCTTGTCTGTAGACACTTGGGTCATCACATCACATCTCATCTCACCTACAGAAACCTGGTCCATCACCTGACATATCAAATCGTAACCAGATTAGTATGGTATCATAAACATGAAGAAAACCAACCTTGTTCCCTCCTCTTACCATACATGACCCCCACCATAATCCCTATCATCATCTTATCTGATACATCTCACCTGAAGACACTTGGGCCATCACACCACACCACATCATATCTTAATAGTTTAATTTCAAATTTTGGTCACTATAGACCATTCATGTAATCACCACCTAGAAGAGGGAGTGAGGAAGAGTTGGTGGGAAACCATCAAACCTCACCACCAGAATGTTTGGAAAAGAACCCCCAAAACTATCAGTTTTCGGAACAAGGTGCTCAAAATGGGTGGTTTGTGTATATAAATCATAATGAATATAAAAGGTATACATATATAATTCCTCACTCAAGTCCAACCAATGGGTTCACAAAAAGTGTACCAACCAAATCATGATATTTCACTTTTTCTACCACTTCTAAATGCAGAACACCACTCAACAATCCAAAAGCCGCAATTCATCTTCTAATTACATGCCAATCCACTTTTCATATTTCCATTACCAACTCATTAATTTTCCTATTTATTATATTAATTAAGCCTATTAATTCCCATTAAACATTAATCATTTTAAACTAAACATCCACTTTAATTCATTATTTAACTATTTCCATCCCATTAACCAAATCAACCCATTCCATTTAAAATCATTATTAACCAATCCCATTACAACCTGGGTGACTAGCACATCACATCACCAAACAAAAAAACAACCCAAACAACCCAAATTTCCAAGACAACATGTTTGCACATCACCACCATTTCACAACCACAACCACAACCACTTTCCACATCATAATTGTTCTCCCCGTAACAACCAAACATCACCACCCCATAACTGCATAACACACCAACCCCATGCACCACAACCTCACTTTACACATTTACATGACATAACACTTTCCACATCATCCCATAACATTTTCTAGATTTATCGAGGGTTGTTTATTTCTTCCACTTATTTATTTTAGGGGTATTCTTACACAATACATATATCCACATGAAACCAATTTATAAGTAAATAATAATTGATTAACCATTTATTCAAGGTGGTGTCACAAAAAATCAAACATCAACAGATTCACAGTAAATATTAATTCAATATACACAAAGGATACTAAAATCAAAGAATTTTAGTGGTACAATAAGCATAAATAATCTCAATATCACAATATCAAAAATGTATAAAAAATGTAAAACTTTTATTCCCCTTTAATTTAAAATAACCATTTAATTATATTTATTAGGATAATTCCAAAATTCATCCCACAAATAAATGAGAGTATAAAACTTCTTACAGTGTACACAAGATGATAAATGAGGGATCTTGTGTCTTAAACAGAGCTTTATGGTCTGTTATGAAGGGTTTGAACAAGAGGAAGGCCACCACTGAATACCACATTGAGGAAGAAAACCTTACCAGCCTAGAACACAAAACCCATGTCATAAATTTATCAAAAACACACCAAACCTATGATTCCATGGAAAGAAGCCCCTACCAGATGAAGAAACTGTGAGAAACTGGGATAAATCAAGGTGGGGAACTCACCTTAACCAATATAGATCAAACTCCAAGGGTCAATGTCAAAATTCATTGAAATGGGGCCAAAACCCCTCATGGGACACACTTGGGTTGCCCAAAAAATGAAAAAATTGGTTGCATTGTGGTTGGGCCCAACGAGATTTTTGAATTTATGCCCAATCTAAAAAAAAGAGGACCACAACATAGCCTCTAGAATCGTGTTTTAGTCCTTCTAAAAATGGGGAGGACCATAGTGAAATTCACCCCCACAATTCCCCCATCTATCTGTTCAAAGTCCCCTCTAACAATCGTGATAATATCCACATCGCAGATCCAATAATGTGGGGGGGGGGTGAAGACCACAACACCTCCAAAGGAATTACGCCACAGACCCCCAACAACCTTAATGGGCTATGTCACAGCCCCTGGTCCATGGAACAATAGTTCCAAAATTGGTAGAACTGCTAAAAACTGACCTTGAGACCCTACGCCATAACTAGGGTCTCCACGTCACATCCATTGCATACCGAGAGGGGATACTCCATAGCCAAGGCTCCATAGCGTAGCTACCCCATAATTAACACTAGCACCAAAAATGCTCCACCTGATCCATGACATTGTAGCCTAACACCTTATGTTGCAAACTCTCCATTACGATACAACCCCGGGGATCCATGTCACAGCCTTTCCAAAATAGGCAGTGGAACCCCCTTCTCCTTTTGAACACCTCCAAACACCTTGGGCTCTCTCAAGACACCTCTGTCACCAGAATTACCACAAAGTAACGAGATGGAAGGTCTAGATCGTTACATGTAATATATTATATAATATATGTGTGTGTGTGTTATATATTTTTATTATATTTATTGTTGTAATATTTTTTATTATATTGTTATAACAATATATTATTATTATATTATATAATTATAATAATTATTATTATAATATCATATTGTTATATATTGTTATTATATTTATTATAATATATTTATTATTTTACTATTATATTTATTATTATTATATTATTATTATATTGTAATTATATTTATTATTATATTGTTATAATATTTATTGTTGTAATATTATCTTGTTATATTGTTATATATTTATTAATTTTATATTACTATATATTTTTTATTATATATTATTATTATTCATTATTATGTATTGTTATAATTTATAATTATATACTGTTATATATTGTTATTTATTGGTATATATTGTTATTATATTGTTAAAAATATATTTTTATGTATTTATTGTTAGATATATATTGTTATATATTTATTGGTTTATATATATTTTTATTAATTATATATATATATATATATTATTGTTATATATATATGTTATATATTTGTTATATATATATATACATTGTTATATATATTTATATATTTATTATTATATATTAATATATATAAATATTTATTGTTATATATTATCATATATATTATTTTTATATTTTATATATATATATATTATTTATTTTTTTATTTTTTATATATGGTTATTTATTTTAATATATATTTAGATTTTTTATTATATATTGTTATTTATATTTATTGTTCTTATATTATTATATATTGTTCTTTTTTGATGTATATTATTATTTATTGTTATATATTTTTGTTTTTACAACATTATAGGGTTATATTGTTATATATTAATATTATTATTATATATATACATACATATATATATTATTTATTGATATATATATATATATTGATATTATATTGTTATATATATATATATATTGTTATGTGTGTATGTGTATTTTAATATATATATTTTGTATATATATATATATACTGTGATATATTTATTGTTATATATATTTGTGAGGGTGTGTGTTGTAATATATATTTGTTGTGTATATATATATTGTTAGATATATATATTATTATATATATGTTATGTATATGTTATATATATATATACTGTCAGATATATTGTTTCATATATATTCTTATATATACATATATATGTTTTTATATATATTTTTATATATGTATGTTATATATATATATATATATTATTTATACTGTTATATATTTATAATATTATATATTTATATTATTATATATATTTTTATATACTTATGTTATATATTGTATTGTTATATATAAATCTATGTTATATTTAAAGATTTTCTTATATATGTAAATATATATATTTATGCTACATATATTGTTAATAACTATAAATACGAATATATTATTAATATATTATAAACACTCACAAACACACACACACACATACATAAATATTATTAGTGGTATTTTCTTAAAAACGTATCTAAATTAGCCATATTTTTAAGAAAGCGTTGTTAAATTAATATTTTACAATATTTTAAATTATTACTAAAAACATTTCCAATTTAGCCAAATTTTCCTTAAAACATTGTTAAATTCAACATTAGAAAATTTTTTATAAAAAATATCTAAAAACACATAGCTAAATGTAGATTTTTTTGTAGTTCCTTAAGGACTCTTCAAAACCATGTTCTAAACTAGGGATCCCTATAAAAAATAATGGCAGATGAGACTCCATAAAACCAGACAATCCCCTACACATACAGATTTCATAAATCTGCAACTTTTAGGGTATCATGATTAAGAATAAAGTGAGTCAATTTGGTCAATTGGTCAATCACTAACCAAATCACACTCTTTCATCAAGGAGTACAAGAAAATAAAACAATAAAATCAATCGATATCTCATATTATTTCCCACATGGTGTGGGGAGAGGTTAAAGTATAATATATGGCTTCTGATAATCGGCCTTAATCTTCTAGCATGTATAACAATGAAAAAAAATAGTGATTTCTCATTTCATTTTTGGCCACCAAAATCAACACCTCATATGATAAAATATTTTAGTTTTTTGTGGGTGAACTACCCCTAGGAAAGACAACAATCCCCCATCATAGCCTTTCTCATAGGCGATATAATGACATAATGGTTCCCAAATCAAATAATTTCTTTTAGATATAGGGACCATTCATCTATGGTCTCCCCAATATATAAATAATACCTAATACATCAGAACTCATCATCAAGTTACTGCTCTTGGAGGATCATCTCAATAAGATATCATGTCAACTAAACATTTTTTAGAACAAACCTGGTCTCATCCTCACAGACTCCCAAATTAATTAGAGAAAATAGTTCCATGAGATTCCACTCCTCCATTGATTCCATCACAACCTTAGATGAAAACTTCCTACTAACATAACCATCAATAAAATTTACCTTTATAGGTTTGTATGTAATTTCAAATTAAAAATATTTCAAGTACACCACCCATCCCCTTTGTCAAAGATTCTAATACTTATATGAAAAGATATAACATATGATCTTATAATTGGATTAAATGGTAATTTTTTCATGAAAAGGTAGTACACCAACTCTTAAGGGTGTGCATCACAACTATTATTTCTAGATTGCATGTGGGATAGATATTTTTGTGTGGTAAAATTTGACCAAAACCATAATCCACCACGTGATCTCAAAACATGATAATGCAGCCTAAACTAGAACCTAAAGCATCACAAACAACTACATAGCCTTATCCAACTTCTATAATATTCATCGCTGAAGCTGAAGTGAAATAGTGATTAAACATTTTGAAGGAAGTATAACATTTTAAATCCTAACAGAACTATTATTAGGGACCTAATCTATGAAATCAATCCATTTTGTTGTTTCCTAGGCTCATTATGCTCAGAGTAGGTCTAGAGTGAGTCTACATGGGTTCAACTACTAAAAGCTGGAAGATGGGAGAATACAAGATGTGTATGGGGTTTTTATATCGTGTGTGTGTGATTCACAAATTGTTAAGGATGGTTCAAAGGGTGCTTCATGATGTGCAAATATTCAGGATTAAATTCTTCAAGGTGGAATGTTTTTTGGTGATATCTAGAACCAGATTATTACATGGATTGTAAGATTTACACACCGTGTAAATACAATATGTAGTGCATTTATAAAAGGTGCAGCGCTAATAATGTTATTCAAAATATTATATACCTCTTGACTCCAGGAGATCCGGTGACTCTTTTCTTATTATTTTTGGGATTATTTTGACGGTGATTGATCCTTGGATTCTGTCTTCGATCTGTGGTGATCCAAGGTGAGTTCTACCTCTGTTACATGTGGTTTCTTCTCGTTCAATCTCATTTTCCTCTTATTCTTCTCCATATGTGATGGAGGATCATCTCTATGTTTTAATGGAGTTTATGTGGTTGATTTTCATTTTCATTGTGCCGCAACATCCTTGGATGGATGTAGCTTCTTTGGGGAGAGGTGATCAGGATCCTCAACATAGGTCCATTCTGATGAAAAAAAATGTTGATGCCTTTGAGGTAGGGGATTCATTTTTTCTCTATTTATTTTAAATTAAATCATAAATTAATCATGGTTTTTCTCTTTGTATGGAAATTGTATTAACCTAATAATTATTTTAAATGGATTAAATTTTTTGACAGTAATCACTTGTTAATGAATTATACCATTAGAGCATGTTGCTTCCTGTTTTTCTAGATTGTGTGATATCTATGATGAGATTTGTTAGAATGTTTTTATTCTTGGATTATCATATTGAAATAGATAATGAATGAAAATACATAATTAAATTATAATTAAATGTATTAAGAAATTAAAGAAGAGGCATGTTCTAATCCTGTGTTTTTATTAATTTTATATTGATCAAATTGATGATAGTATGAATGTTTAATTGAATTGGTTTTTCCATGAGATGATAAAAATTGGTTGATGTACTTGATTCATGATAATTCTTATTGATAATAATAAAAGGAATTTTAATTGAGTTGTTTTTCATCTCTAGGATTTTCAAAATTGGAATAAATGCTAAGATCATGCTAATAATATCTTGATGGACTTCATTACTGGTTTCCCATAAGATTAGGGAGGCTATGATTATATATGGGTGATAGTGGATCATAAGAAAAAATAGTTTACTTTATAGTGATCAGGGAGTCGATCTGAGTGAAGGTTTCATTGAGAAAATATCTATTGGAGTTGTTGTTACTCCACAGAGTCCCAAGGATGATCATATCTGATCAGTATTTTCATTTTACCTCTAGGTTGTGTATAGGTATCCATTAGGCTTTTAGTTATCTGTTATACCTTATTACAACTTTTCATCCACAGATGAACATTCAGATAGAGTAGACCACCCAGAATCGTGGAGACATGTTGTGATCTCGTGTCCTAGATTTTAGAGGTTCGTGGATGAAGAACCTTCCCTTGGTTGAGTTTTCTTATAATAATAGTTTCCACTCCACCATTATTATAGTGTCATTTTAATATTTTTATTATTGACCATGTTATTTTCCTTTGTGCTGGGCTGGGTTTGGAGAGGCCGCAATAATCAGGCCAAAACCAGTATATAATATGATATATATGGTTCAGGTAATTATCAAGAGGATTAAAGTAGCACTAGATCATTAGAAATCCTATGTGGATCATAGGAGGAGACCTCTATAGTTCAATGTTAGAGATCATGTGTTTTTGAAGGTGAATCCTCATAATGCACACTAAAGGATGGGTCATGGGAGTAAGCTTTATCCTCATTTTGTTGGGCCTTTTGAATTATTGGCTCTTATCATAGCTCTGGTGCATCAGATAGAACATTCCCCACATATGTCTTGGATACATTATATTTTTCATGTGTTCCAACTCCATTGTTATATTCATGAGGACTCTCATGTCATCGATTGAGTCGAGATCGATGTTGATGATGATGTGACCTTCAAGGAGCAGTCTGTGGAGATTCAGGACCACTTGGAGAAAGTGTTTCATATGTGTTCTATTCCCTTGGTTTGTGTCTTATGGAAACATAGTGACGTGGAGGATTTTACCTAGCAATGTGAGTCATAGATGCGCACTAAGTAACCTATGTTTTTTTTACATTTAGTTATTCTTATTTAATGTTGTCCTTATGTGGATGCTGACCATTCTATTTTATGAGATGGTTTCCTATTATTTTTTATTGTGTATTTACTCTCATTCGGGTGTTATCTCCCCTGGGAGACTATTTAAGAGCTGGTTGACCTCATGCGATGATGAGATCCTTTAGAGGTATCTCATGGGGGGTCGTTCGGAGGACCCATTTTTTTCATCCCCACGTTATGATTTTGATTCTTGAGGAAATGAATTATTTGAATGGTTTCTAATGTAAGGGATAAAATCCATGTAATCTAACCCTTTGTGTGTTTTTAAATATCTTGGTACTTTAATGGAGTTTATTGTTATTTTGGAGGGGTTTTACTGATAAAATATGGAAACAAAGAAAATACGTAGCATGTAAGGGGTTTTCAAGTTGTGTATATGCAGTTCATGGATTGTTAAGGATAGATAACAGGGTTCTTTAAAAGATGTAGATATTTGCTATTAAATTCTTCAAGTCGGAACATTTTTTAGTGAGATCTGAAACCCAATGATTACATGACATGTAAGGGTTTCACACTGCGTAAATCCCATGTACAACATGTTTATAAAAGGTGAAACACTCATGATTTTCTTCAAAACCCTATGTCCTTATTGACTCTCAGATATTCGATGACCCTTTTTTCATGATTTTGAGGATTCCTTAAATGGGTACTGATCCTTGTCTTACATTTTCAATATGTGGTGATCCAACATGATTTATACCTCTCTTTCATGTAGTTTCTTCTTATTCAATCTCATTTTCCTCCCTTTCATCTCATCATGCATTGCAGGATCATCTACATCTTTTTAATAGAGTTTTTTTGGGTTTTTCATTGGTGTGGTTATGAAATAGAATCCTTGTATGGATGTATATTCTTACAGGAGAGGTGATTGGGGTCTACAACATTGGTCCAGTCTTGTGTGATGAACGTTGCCTACTTTAGGCTATGATATCCTTTTATTCTCTATTTATTTTTCATGAAATCATAAATTAATCTTGTTTTATCCATTTTTATGGAAATATAATTAACCTAATAATTATTTGAACCAGATTACAGATTTGGAAAGTGATCACATGTTAATGCTTTATATTTTTTTAAAGGGTTTCTTTTATTTTGAAAGATAGTGTGATATCTAGGTTGTTATTTATTATCATGTTGTTATTATTGGAGAAGCATGTTGAAATTTATAAATAACATAAATACAGAATTAATTTATAATTAAGTGTCTTAATAAATTAATGAAGAGGCATTTTATAATCTGTTGTTTTTTTAATTTGATGTTGATTAAATTGATGTAAGTATCCATGTTAAATTGAATTCATTATTCCATGAGATGATAAAAAAAATTTAATGGTCTTGAAGTGTGATAATTAATGTTCATAATAATAAAACTAATGTTAATTTAGTTTTTGTTCTTATCTAGTTTTGTTGAAACCGGAATAAATGATAAGAGCATGTTTTTCCTTTGATATCTTGTTATACCTTAATTCCTTATTTTTATCGTAGTTGGAACCTATGAATAATGAATTAGTTAATTAAATATGGAATAAGAAATAGTTGTGTAATAAATATAACTTCAAGGTCATCAGTTTCTTATTTTCTTGAGAAGGATGAGTGCCTTTTTTGGAGTTTTGAGAGCTCATTTTCATGTGAAGGATGAATGCCTTGTTCTGAGGAACCAGTTACCCTATTGGTTATGCTTGTTTTATTTGGATTCTTTTGTGGTGTACTCTATATATGAGCCTTCTGATATGGGGTGGGGAGGCCTAAATGTGGTGTGATCTTGGTGTGGCTGATCTTGGGATAACTGATTTGATGTGGTTAGGGAGGCTTGGATGATGTGGCAGCAGTTGATGCCAGTGATGGTGAGATGAATTGGGATACTCATGTCTGTGTTAGGGATGGAATCGAAGATTATGGAATGGTTTGAATATAATCTTACCTATTGATATTATATTGAGATCCATTATGCTTGCTTATGAATATGTTAAAAGTTAATGGTTGGGTTACTTATTTTATTTTTACCCCTTTACCCATTGTTAGAGGTAGTTGGATGTGATTGGTTGTGTGGTTCCTCTTGGTGGTATCCTAGGATGGTTTTCCAAGATTACCTATATTATGCTGTGATTCTAATAATAAATAAATAATTCTTAACCCATCGGGTTTATTTTTATGGAATGAAAATGTTTAAAACATTTTAATCTTGATGAAATGTGGACTCTATTTGGATTATGCCTGGAGGGCATGGTCTTTACATTGATGGTTAATGTAATGTAATGTGGAATAATGTTAATTATTAATTAGTGCATAATGATATAATTAATGTAAGGAAAATGATAAATGTAACATAATTAATTAATGTTTCTATTTTAATGCTTGTGTGCTTATAGGATATCTATTATTACGAGCCGCACTCGAGATTACAAACAACGTTAGTTGTAGTTGATTCTAAGAATAAGTGATTCCCATAGTGTGTTTATGGGATATATTATATCATGTATATTATTTGATTTTGTATGCTGTCCCACCCATGTTGTTTTGGGAAAATGACACTCAGTGCACTCTGGGAGGGCGTTCTTCCCAATATCATGGTGGGGGGATGGATTCCAAACTACCCCCTCTGGACCTGCTCTCTTATCATGGTAGTTACTATTACTAGTATGCATGACAGTTAGTTCCCCATATATGTGTGTAGAGGTATATGATGTCTTGTGGTTATTTCACACACTTGTATTACCATATATATTTCCAAATGATTATTATAGGCATGACATGAATAGGTTGTGATGGATTGATGTACTTACTCGGTGTATGATTTGTAATGGATTGAGGTATAATACTCAATGTTTGATATATATCATACGGGCTATTTTGGTTCCCAAAAACTACTTTTTTAAAATATATGGATATGTGGATGGCCTGATGTGATGATATGGTGCATGAGATGCGTGTTGTGAAACATTTCCCATGTGTTTTTTGGTTTTCTTGCATTTGGAGAAAGATGGCTCAGGACATGTGCCTCTGGTGAAGGGTGGAAAAAAAGTGGGAAAGTAGGAATTTGGTACCTTTGATGTTTAATTATTATATTACATACTCTTCTATCTGAGCTACATAGTGAGAGATAGCCATGGAAAGGCTAGGAACATAGTATACTTGTTTAAGAGATGAGTTAGTTTCACTATTGTTCCCTAGGATTTTGCATGATTTTCATTTCATGAGATCCTCTTGGGAGTATCCTAATGAGTCTAATATTTTGCTTATCCTTCATATATATAATATATTTTTTAGTTTAGCAAGATAATATTGAAGATTGGGCTAGATATTACTAGCTCGTGGTTTTGCAGGATCTATTTGGGATTCATGGTCACTGTCATCCTTACCTTTTGGGAACTTATAGTCTCCTTTTCAATTGTTATATTATTGTATGACATTGTATGTATTCACTTTGTACTTATTTATATATATTTTTGAGTAGGTGTTGTTGGTTCTATTCTTATTATCTCTTTTTTCTACATGTTTCTCTTAGAGAGTAATGCCTCCCATATGAATGTTTATTATACCCTCAGTGCTAGTCACCAACCCGCCACCTACTAGAGGAGGGACTTAGGTGACCACAATATCTCCCAAATTATTGTTGTATCCTTATGTAGAGGGGTTCATGAAAAAGTGGTATTATAGGTTCAGTCTGAGGGATGCGATGGACTTTAGAGTTAGGTACAAGTGAGGTTTCATGGGTTGGTAGGGAAATGGTGACATCTAAGTTTAGTAAGTGATGTAAAACAAAAAAGACCAATTAAGACATGGGTATTTAGGTCCCCCAGTGATATGATGTGTGTATCTTTATGTTTTATGATCCTACTGTATGAAGTGATACTAGTTGTAGGGTAGATAACCAGGAAAGGGTCATGCATCATTATTCTTGTGCATATGTTTGAAATGCGTAGACCTTGAGATATATTAAAACCATAAAAATATAATAAAATAGTTAATTAATTAATTTTAAATATTCCATTTTCCATATTTAGTAGCTCTAAAAGATTTTTATTTTTGAATGAAGGGATCTAGGTCATCATCCTCATCATGTTCGTGTTGAATATGTTCAACAGAATGTGCCTGTAGATCACTAAATATTGAAGGTTAATGAATGATACACTTGGAGGAATTTAATCCTAGAGTTTCCGCAACAAAGTATGCATAAGTACATAAACTCCATTTTAGATTCAGTCATAGAAAACTAGTTAGAGTAGGTGTGGATAGCTCTTGGTTGGATCTTACTCGAAAAGAGAAGTGTGTTTCATTGGTTATGATGATGCTGTGTGGAGCAGTGATGAAGTGATGTTTCTTGTTCCTCAGTAATCATAAGGAGTTGGTGGTCTCATGGGAGAAGTTTTGAGAACATTTTAGAGGAAATTATCCTTCTTTGGCCATAAAGGAGACCAGTATCTAGGATCTATTTACCCTTCTCCAAGAAAGTTCTAGTGTGCAGGAGTTCAGGATCTATTCCATGAACCTTCTTTGATATGCTTCGGAACTTTTTCTAGACGAGGATTCCAGGGTGAAGAGTTTTGAAGAGTATTTGTGTCCAAATATTAAGTTCTAGGTCACCCAATTTATTCTAAAGATTTATCTCAGGGTGCTTGAGATAGAAGAGGTTATTGAGAGGATTTTATCCAGAACCATATTATTAGTAGTATAATGTTTTTTCTAGTTTTGTATTAGCATAGAGGAGATTGGGTAGGTTTAGAACAACCCTGAGATAATCCTCATCCTTATAAATCATAGTATGGTTTTGGTGGTGGTAATTAGAAAGGTCAGATATGTCATGGAGTGGGTCATAGTTAGCTTCATTCTTTAGCATTACTAGCGTCCAACAATCCATACACTATTCGAGGTACCCTTTTCTTGTTTTCTACTTGGGTTTATTATTATTTTGATTCAAGAGTGACTCGCTCCTTTATATCACCTATCCTTATCCATGCTTTATGACATGAGATATAGAGTATTATAGTTCTCTTGGCATTGACCATGCTAGTTGGAGGTTAAACTGACTTATATGAAATATGTAGAGAGTATGAGCTAGTTCTGGGGAGACACCGCTTTTTGAGAGACTTCCTATGTTTAAAAATAGATCCATAGGATATCATCCATGGTGTGAATTTATTCTATTTGGTGTAGGATTTCATGGATTTCTTCAAGAGACAAGTTTTTTATGATGATAATGGAGAGATAGAAATGTTTATTGGCAAGAAAGACCTTGTGATGGGTCATTGGTGTGTTCTGTATTGATGTTCGAGTTGATGTTATGCTCGTCATAAGTTCAGTAGTCGGTGTTTCTCATGGTTGTGGAATATTATCTTGCTTTATTTATAGAGGAGGTTGTAGCATTATTCCCTTAACATAAGAACAAGTTTGGGATCAAAATATAACCATGGATGTCTGATATCTTGATGTCTTTGTATAAGATGGATCCTTCCAAGTTTCGAGAGTTGTGGGTATAGCTCGATGATCTATTGAAATGTGGTTTTATTCAGCTTAGTGTGTCACCTTGGGGTGAACCAGTTCTGTTTGTAAAGAAGCTCAGTCATATTTTCCAGCTTTGTATTGATTATCATCACTAGAACTAGGTGACACTGATAAACCCATATCCTCTTCTACAGATTGATGATTTTTTTTGATCGGCTTAAGGGAGAAATTTTGTTCTCAAAAATAAATTTGCGGCCTGGATATCATCATATGCAGGTGAAGGATGGATATATTTTAGAGGACTACTTTCTATTGTCATCAGGGGAATTACGAGTTCATTGGTATTCTGTTCAGTGTAACGAATTCTCTATAAATTTTCATGGGGTTAATTAACATAGATTTTGAAGAGTTACTAGATATTTTATTGGTTTTCTTCATCGATAACATCTTTGTATACTCCACATCTTTGTAGGAGCATATAGAGCATCTGTATTCCATTTTGGGAGTTCTCTTTCATGATCAGTTTTTTGAGAAGTTTTTGAAGTGTGAGGTCTAGGATTTTGAAGTTCATATCTTAGGGAATTTCATGTCCCAACAAATATTATTTGTGGATCCATCAAATATAGAGGCAATTATATCTTGGTCATCCCCTAGTATAGTGAAAGAGGTTTTGAGTTTCCTTAGTATTTCACGATATTATATGAGGTTTTTAGTTGATTTCTCTTGGGAAATGAATCCTATGAGATCCCTAACCTAGAAGGATCATACATTCTTGTTTACTAACTAGTGTCAAATATCTTTTGAGTACCTGAAAGATAATTTAGTTAGTGCTCCATCCCTTTATTTTCTAGCAGAAGTAGTTTAGTTTGAGGTTACCTATGACTCTTCACATCTTGGATTGAGATGTGTTCTGATGAAGTAAATAGTAGTTATTTATTATGGGTGCTAATAGTTACATCCCCACGGTTTTAACTATGCCACTGATGATCTTGAGTTGAGAGCAGTTATTTCTTCTTGGAAGTTGTGTTGACATTACCTCATTAGTGAGCATTTTATTGTCTTTTCTAACCATAAGAGCCTGATGTATGTATTCTTCTAGTATGACTTGAAATTAAATCAATGTTTTTAGAGATAATTCTTATAATATTAAAAATTTTATATTTTATATACACTAGGAAAGGGAAATATTATAACTGATGTGCAGACCAGGAAGTCATGTAGTTATGTAGTGCGTGAATTTGCAGACTAATGAAAAGTGATAGAAGAACTCTTATCAATTATTTTTAGTATTGGAGAGGTTAGGTAGGAGGTTTTATTTTATATATGAAAGTGCAATCACCTTTGGTGCAACAGGTGGAGGAGTCCCAATTGGGGTATTTTGAGGTGGAGGTGTAGATGGATCGAGTTGTTTTTTGCGATGCCCCTGATAGTTGGTCTGAGTACAAACAACACCGAGTGTTATTTTAGGGATGGATTTTAATTCCTTTAGTGATTTATGATATGGTTCTCCATGAGTTGCATATTTATCCTTTTTTATTACATCCTATCTTGAAAAAGTTGTACTGATATTTGGGAGGTCAGTTTTGGTGGCCTAGGTATAATCTTGCAGTTGTGGAGTTTTTTCTCTATGTTTGGTTTGGAAAAAGGTGAAGGTTGAGAACTACGTTTTTGGTGGTTTTATCCATCCTTTAGATGTTCCTTTGTGGAAGTGGGAGGACATCTTTATGGACTTAATTAACATTTTACCTCTAACTTAGGGGGTCTATGATTCTCTAAGGGTGATAGTGGATCATTTGATGAAATTATTTCACTTTATAGTGGTCAGGGAGTCCAGCTCAGAGTAGGTTTGTCGATTAAACATATGGATTAGGTGGTATGACTCCACAGAGCCTCTATGTAGATCAAATATGATCAGGATTTTCATTTTACATCAAGGGTGTGGAGAGGCCTCCATTGTTCTTTTGGTTCTCAGTTATACCTTAACACTTCTTTTCAACCTCAGACGAATGGTCAGACTGAGTGGACCATCCAGACTCTTGAATACATTTTTTACTCTAGTTTCCTAGATTATAGAGGTTCATGGATGAGGTACCTACCCTTGGTTGAGTGTTATTAAAATAATAGTTTCCACTCCACCATTGGAACGGTGTAATTTTAAGATTTGTATGTCTAACTTTTCTGTTCTCTTTTATGTTGGACTGGGGTTTGAGAGGCAGAAATACTCAAGTCAAACTAGTAAAGAATATGATAGAGATGGTTTAGGTAATTCTTGAGAGGATAAAATCATCACAGGATCATCATAAATACTATATTGATAATAGTAGGAGACCTCTAGAGTTCAACATTGGATATTGTGTGTTCTTGATGGTGGCTTTTTGTTGTGAGTAGTGAAGGTTTGTTCGGGGTAGTAAGATTTCTTCATTGTTTGTTGAGAATTTTGAGGTGTTGTAACATGTTATATTTTTGGTGTATCAGATAGAACATCACATGCAGATGAGCTAGATACATGATGTTGTTCACATAGAGCATATCCATCGCCATCTTCATGATGAATCTCATGTCATCGATTAGGGTGAGATCGATGTTGTTATTGATGAAACCTTTGAATAGAATCATATAGAGATCCAATAACACTAGTATAAGGTGATGTGTGGGTGTTCTATATACTTGTTTCTTGTCTTGAGGAAACACTATGGCATGGTGGAGAGTACCTGGGAATGAGATTCGCTGATGTGGACTCAGTACCTCAATCTCTTTGACATTTATCTATTATCTTATAATTTTATTATTTCATGGATGTTTACCTTTATAATTTATTATATAGTTTCTTATTATTATTTTTTGTGTCTTTATTCTTTTTTTAGATTTATATCCCCCAAGAAACTATTTAGGAGGTTGTTGAGATCCTGTAATGATGCGAACCTTGAGAGGTGTCTCATGGGGTGGTTGTCTGGAGGACCCATTTTCGTTTCCTCTCTAGTTTTTGTTTCAGATTCTCAAGGAAAATAATTGTTTGGGAGGTATATAATTTAAGGGATTGAATCCATGTAATCCATCCCTTTCCAATTTTCTAAAGATCATGGTTCTTGGATAAGGTCTAGAGTGAGTTTGGAGGGGTTCAGCTGCTAAAATTTGGAATCTAGGAGAATGCATGATGTGTAAGTGGGTTTAATGTTGTGTATATGTATTTTATGGCTTGGGATGGATCACAAGTTGCTTCGCTATATTTGGATATTTTTTATTAAATTCTTCAAGGTGATGTGTTTTTCCGTGGGATCTGAAACATGATGATTACACAATGTGTAAGGGTTACACGCCATGTAAATCCCTTGTGTGGCGTGTTTATAAAAGGTGTAGTGCTTAGGATTTTCATCTAAACCCTATGGCCCTATCAACACTAGGTGATACAAAGAAACTTTTTTAAGAGTTTCTGGATTCCTTTTATGGGGATCATTACTTTTCTTCCATCATTGATCCATGGTGATCTGAGGTGAGTTCTACCACCTTTTCTTGTGGTTTCTTCTTATTCGGTATTTTTCCTCTCATTCTTCTCTCCATCAGATGGAAGATCATATTCACGTTTCTGATGGAGTTTTTGGGGGGTTTTTATGGTTCAGTTGTGTCATGGTGTCCTTTGATGGATGCAGATTCTTAAAAGAGAGGTGATCGGGATCTGCAATATTGGTGCATTCTCATGTGAAATACTTTGATGCATTTATGATAGTGGATTCATAGCTTCTCTATATATTTTACATGGAATAATAAATTAATCATGGTTTATCCCTTTGTATGGAAATGTAATCAAACTAATAATTTTTTTAACTGTATAAAATATTTGGATAATGATAGCATGTAAATTTTTTATGTTATTATGGTGGGTTACCTCTTGTTTTTATAGATAGTATGATATCTATTTGGTTATTTATTAGCATGTTTTTATGATGGGAGTATCATTTTGAAATTGATAAATAAAATAAATCTATAGTTAATTGATAATTAATTTTTATAATAAAATAAACAATAGTTATATTGTAATATTTTGTTTATTATAATTTTATTTCAATCAAATTGATGCGAGTATGCATGTTGAATTGAATTGGTTATTCCATGTGATGATAAAAATTAGTCAATTGACTTAAATCATGAAAATTCTTTTTGATAATAATAAAATATAAGTTAATTTATTTATGGATCTTCTCTAGGTTTTTTGAAACTAGAATAAATTCTAGGAGCAGGTTTTTCCTTTGATATCTTGTTATAGCTTGATGCCTTAGGTTTCCCATAGTTGGAACATTTGAATAATGAATCAGTTAATGTGATATGGAATAAGAAATATTTTTGCGAAAAATATAAATTCTAAGTCTAAGTTTCCATATTTCTTTAGAAGGATGAGTTCCTTGTTTTGGATTCATGAGAGTTTGTTTGCATGTGACAGCTGATTGCCTTGTTTTGAGGGCCCATTTTTCTTATTGGATTTTCATGTTTGTTTGTGCTAATTTTTTATGTGCTCTGTATAAAATTCATTTGATATAGAAAAAGGTAGGACTGTATTTTTTATGAGCCTAGTATGGTTGAGCTTTGGATGATTGATGTGATGTGTAAGAGGAGGCATGAATGATCTGGCAGTAGTTGACACCCTTGATGGAAAGATGCA
Organism: Viscum album; assembly: GCA_963277665.1. NCBI lineage: Eukaryota > Viridiplantae > Streptophyta > Magnoliopsida > Santalales > Viscaceae > Viscum > Viscum album. The sequence continues at coordinate 1,794,403,058 of OY728146.1, forward strand.
TCAGGATATGCATGTGGGTATTAAGGATGGCACCATAGATGATGGAACATGTTGATTCTGGGATTACATGTTGATGTGATGATGATATCTTGTATGTTCACTTATAAATCTATTTAATAGTCGATGTAATGGTTTATTGTTTTATCTTCATTCATTTCCCCACCACTTGAGGCAGTTGAATGTGCTTAGTTGCATGGTTATTCTTGGTGGTAGTTTAGGATGGTTTTCAAATAGTAAATGGATCATGTAATGATGTTAATAATGAATAAATAATTCTTAACCCACGTGGTTGGTGTTGATGGATTGAAAAATGTTTAAAATGTGTTAATAATGAAAAATCAGGGACTCAGTTTGATTTATGCCTAGAGGGAATGGTATTTACTCTAATGGTTAATTTAATGTAGTGTGTAATAATGTTAATGGTAAAATTGTGTGTATAGAATTAATTAAAGTAAGTAAAATTATAAAAATAAAATAATGGATTAATGTATCTCTTTTAATTCTTGTGTTCTTATAGGATATCTAGTCATACTAGTGGAATTCGGGAGTCTGAATGATATCAGTTTTATGTGAGTATAAGATAAGGTGATTCCCATAGTGTGGTTGTGAGATATATTATAACATGTATATTTTTTGATTTCATACACTGCCCCACCCATTTTGGTTAGGTAAATTGACACCTAGTGGACTCTAGAAGGGTGTTTTCCCCAATATCTCAGGGGGAGGTTGGATGGTTTACTACCCCATCTGGCCCCGCTCTCTTCTCTTGGTAGTTACATGTGATGGTGTGAACGGTGGTTAGTTCCACATATATGTGTGTAGAGGTATTTGATTCATTTTGTTTATTTCACACACATGTATCATCAGATATAGTTCCAAAGGATTATTATATGTAAGAAATTCATAGGTTGTGATGGCTTAAAGTCATTAATCAGTGTATAATCTATAATGGTTTGAAGTATAATACATGACGTATGATACATGTCACACGGTATATGGTGGCTCCTGGAAAATACATGGATACTATATACATATATGTGGATAGGATTATTTAATGATGTTATCCATAAGGTGCATGTTGTGACACCTTTACCTATTGTTTTCTTGTTGGTTGAATTTTGGAGAGAGATGGATTCGGACGTGCGATGTTGGTGAATGGTGGAAACCCAGTGGGGGGCTAGAGTGGGGTACCCTTGATGTTGTGTTATTATATTATATGCTATCTTGTATGGGATACTTGGTGAGAGTTATCTATATTGAGGATGTGAACATAGTATACCTATTTATCTTATGAGTTAGTTTCACAATTTTTCACTATGATTTAGCATGCTTTCATTTTATTTTGAATGATAGGATCTGGGGAGGATCCTACTAATTATACTTTTATGCTCACCCTATGTATATATAAACTATTTTCAGCTTAGCTAGAGAAGGTTGGAGATCAAGATAGATATTATTGGATCATGATTTTGTAAAAGTTTTTTGGGCTTTGGGGTTGCTTTTGTCTTAAAATTTTTTGTACTTATTGTTCATTTTTCAGTTGTTATAGTATTTTATGACATTGTATGTATTCCCGTGGAATTTCGTTATAAATATGTTTGAGTATGTGTTTTTGGGTGTATCCTTCTTATATCTCTCTTCTATATGTTTCTATTTGAGGGTAACTCCTCCCATATGCATGTTTATTATACCATTGGTACTAGTCACCAACATGGGGCCTACTAGAGGCAAGAGTTGGCAGTAATCATATCTCTACCCTCATTATGGTATCTTTGTGAGGAGGGGGTCATTAAAACTTCACTACCTTCTAGGTGAGAGTAGTCAACAGAGAATCTATCTTATAGAAATATTTCATGAATGGGTAAAACTACCCTACTAACCCCAAGAAGCTCCAAATATCATATATTTTATGGTTCCTACCATGACATGATAAATTTCATCTTTTTAGGGCCAACTGAGATACCATGTTCTGAGCCCACATTCCCCAAGGACATCGAAACCCAAATCTATAATTGGTACTTTGGAATATTAGCATAAAGTTAGTGAATCCTCAAGATATCCAAAACTACTCTCAAATGAAGAACATGATCTATTAGTATGTGGATCCTTGTTAAAATAATTAGAGGTTTGTGCCTCATAATTGAATTATTTATAATTTATATTGGCAGTAGTTGGATAATCTTGATATAAAGTAATTATAAGTTCATTTATCTATCAACATTAGGTTTCTTTTGATGGTAGTTAGTCTATTAAAAGTTCACATCTAATGATTTCTTTATGGTGAAGTGATGGGGGTCTAGTTGTTAAGTAGTACTGATGGTTCATTGGGTTTGTAAAATTTCCCAGGAAATCACGGATTATGATCTAAGTTTTCAAGAGATCATGTTTAACTATTTTTACATGTTGTGTCTAATATTTATGTATGTTGTACCTTTAGTTTAATGTGTGAAAAAAGTTGACCAATATAATATCCTTTATTTGAGAGCTGTGAAGTTGGTGAGTATTTCTTGTTTCTGTAATCTATTTTTTCACCTATAAACTTCTAGTTACAATAAAAGAAAGAAACCATGTGGCTTCACCTATTTATATAGGGAAAAGATCTTATCAGGTTAAAAATTTATGTTCTTTTTTTATTTTATTTTATTTTATTCCATGTTTTACCATTGGGTGTTTTTGTTAAAAAAATTGTTTCTACTATGGTGTTTGTGAGAGGTTGACTTAATGTGGTGGGTAGGGCATCGTGACTTCCTTCATTCATTACACTAAGTTGAGGGGGCATGGATTTCTGAAGCTAAAATTATCCACTTCACTGAATTGGGCATTAAATTCAATTGGATTTGTCTATCATACATCTGGTGGACTTCTAGTAGTACAGGTGATTGTTATCATAGAGACCCAGGATTTTCATATATATATATTTCATCTTTTTAGAAGAATTTTCATTACATTACACAAACGCATGCCTGAGGGTCATAAAGGTATTGTACCTTTGGAAATATGGAAACATAAACAAATGGTTCATTAGAGTACTATATTGTCTCCCACTGAGTTCTTTATAACTAGAACACTTCTTAGACATATCACACGTAATACTTATCATCATAACCTAGGGAAAATAAACATTATAAAGGGTGAGATTAGATTCTTAGAAATGGTAAAAAGTTAATTATATAAACATAACAAGAGCATAAAGGTTTTATAACATGAGCATAGTATTTGAAAGCCATACCTTGCATATGAAAGATCAAAATCGTGAGACATGGAATAAATATTGGTATTTTATAATACATTAATCATAAAAAAATCAAATATCATGATCCATGAGATCATAAAATCGGTATAAGACATAAAAATTTATTATACACATGAGTGTAGAAAATCATTTTTATAGTAGCCAAGGCTCATCTCCAAGGATATAATAGGGGAATGCGTTCACTACCCAACCCATTGTAGTAGTCAAGGTTCACTCCCAAGACTACCATATTAGACAAAGTACCTTACAAAATTTGGTTCACTCCCCATTACAGTCTTATTTATCTCATGAGATGTCAATATTTACCCAATGCATTGGACGGAGATATAGGTACCACCCATCGTATAATTAAGATCACATATACATGTTCCACAAGATCATAATATAATCATCATATCAAGATCCATGAAAAGAAATGGGTTTCATAAAAATTTCATCATAACATAACATATGAAAAAAAAGGATTTATAATCATTTCATTATTTCATCATAGCATAACAAGTGTAAAAGAATTAGGTGTCATAATCATTTTATCATGGTATAACACATGGAAAATAAATGAGTTTAATAATCATATTGTCATCATAAGTATACACCATTTAGAGAAAACATAATAATTTTATCCTTGGATCATATCCCGATTAATTCATAAGTAACATCAAATTATGTCATCTTAGAAGGAAATAGATTTTTAAATATCACGTGGAACATTTCTTAAGGGAAATTGTCTTTCCAATTTGAAAATCACTTTTTAAAACTAAAAATTTATAAATTTTTTTGAAAATAATTATCTTTGAAAATAACCATGTAAACATATAAAGAAATATTTAAAATTAATTTAAAATATTTTTTGAGGGAAATGTCTTTTCCATTTTCAAAATAACTTTTTAAGACATAAAACATTTTAAAAATAATTTACTTTGAAAATAACCTTGGAAAATTATAAAGGAATATTTAAATATCATTTAAAAAAAATTCATGAGGAAAATATCATTTCCAATTTAAAAAAACTTTTTTTAAAAAATGAAATCATTTTTAGACAACATGTATATGGAAGAAAAAGGGTTTTGGACCAAAAAGATGATTTTTCATATATGTTATATTTTGGTATCATAAATACATTAAGAGAGGAAAATGATAGGAAAACAAGTATTCCCAAAAAAATAATTATATGATAATAACATATATTAGTTTTTTGAGAGATAAATCATAATATTTCATCCTTCATACCATAATCACAAACCATCCTGATAAACGATGAGATTGTAACATAAAACACTTTTAAAATTGGTAACATTGAATCATAAGAACCATGAAGGAATAATATTAAATGGAATGTAGAATTTCATTAGAATAAATAAATTCATGATATTATATTTCATAGTGGCTGTATATACATCTCATAAAAGAAGATAGGTTCATAACATTATGTATGTCTGAAAGAAAAAAAATTGAGATAAAAATCCCTTACCACTTTGGAAACATTCGAATCATAACACCAACTAAAGATTATAATTAAATGAAATTTTACATAATTTGAAAATAATTATATTCATGATATAAAATTTAAAAGGAGAAATATATATACTACACAAAACCAACAGGTGGTTAATATGAACATGTCTCTGAGAAATAAAAGAGAGACTAGAAATCTATTACCTTAAGTCTTGAATTACTTCGAACACATTAAAACATTCTATATAATACATTTATTTTTATTATAAATATATTTTTGAACCATAAGTATATATATCATACCATATATTATTTACTTATGAAATTTTATTACTCTTATTAATAATTATTTATTAAAATCATGTTTCAAGTAATAATTGATTTGTTTTTCATGTATGTTTTGATTTTGTATTTTTGATTCATTTAATTTTATCATTGTATTATATTATCCATAGTTTTAACCATGATATAAATATAATATATATTCATTATTTTTTTATAGTAATCCGTACAAGTTATAAATATAAAATGAAATACACCGCTCATGGAGACGGTAGATCATACGTATGCACGAATGTTGTTTCCATTTGTTAATGGATGGAACAAAAGAAATGTAAATAATAATTAAACCATAAATAATAATTATTATGTAATATATATTTCATATATTTATTAACTTTATCCTTATTACCTTCCATGCAAACTGTTAGTGAAAAACGAATTACATCGCTTCGCGAGGTGGTAGTCCGTCGTACACACGAGCGACGTCATCATATCCCCCACAAAATGGAAGTTAAGAAGGTGTACGTGATATGAAATTATATAAGTATAATTATCTTTAAAATATAATATATAATTATTTAATATATCCTTATTACCATCCAAGTAAAATAGATATTAAAAACACATCGCATTGGTTCGCGTGGTGGTAGTCAGTCGTACACACGAACAACGTTATTATTTTCCAACAAGTTATAAGGTAATAATTTAGACATGATATTATAATTAAATAAGTATAATAATATCATAAATATCTTATATAACCATTAAATTAATCATTATATCTATATATCAAGGTGGAAATGGAAAAGAAATAATATCTGTTAGCAAATTCGTAATCAGTCATTTACACGATTGACGGTTCCATTTCCCATTTGATAGAAGAGGAGATAGAATAGTTTATTCCATTAACAAAATAATGAATCATTAAATTTTAGATATTTTTTTATTATATAATCATATTTATAAAAAAAATTAAGGTGTTAGATGGAGAAATAAAATGAACATACCAGTTTAAGGACAATACAACTTTTTCCGAGAACCTCTTTAGGTTTACAGATAAATCATTATTATAAGGGATTACTAATAAAAGAAGGATTATCAAATGTGTTAAAGTAATTAAGTAAGATATTTTGGTATGTATAGTTAGATAAAAATGGTTTCTAAACTGTGAATAGAATATTATATGATGTGTCCTTTTATAAGTTGGGGAGAGGACACACATGAAATATTCGAAATGAATAATGTGTACCCATGTTTTTCACAAGACAAAAGGCTACAAAATGGGTCTTAGCCAAACCTTAGATGTGATAAGCTATAAATATGGATATATAATGGGTTTTGAACAAGTTTATAGGTCATTTTTACCCATATCTTATTAGTTTAACCCCTAGTAAACCCATTTTAACCTTAACAATAGTAATTTATTTTTACTGTGTTTACAATTCATTATGGTCAAAAAATGAGATGAAATTATAATTAAATATTAATTTTAATTATTAAAAATACAGAATCAATTTTTCCAAATTCCATCCACATAATTAATATAATTTAATTCAAAATTAAACCCATAGACATGATGAAAAACTTTTTTTTCAAGGAGAAAATATTCAAAAGTTTAAAAAAATTATATCAAAATTCAATATTAAATTGACTCCATGGAACAAAACTAAATTAATATATATAACTAAAAAAATTATTTTAAAACTATATCAAAATAAAATTTATCTTGTAACTTTTTAGAATGAAAATATATTTTTTAATAAAACACGGTATCTTCACTATTGAATGGAAAAAATTTCTTTTCATAAAATTCTCAGAAATTCACACCAAGATTATTTTAAAATTATGATTTCAAAACTGAATTTTATTTTTTAAAATAAATTTTCTAAAATTTTTAAAAATAAATTAAAAAATAATTACAGAAATGTGAAAAATTATTTTTAGAAAAATATAGTTTTAAAGTGTAAAATTGGACTTATTATTATATCATGTCTAGAAAAAGAATAAGATGAATGTCAAAAAAATTATTAAATATATTATATATAAATTTAATTAAAATAAATCACCGAAATTTTATTGTTTAATTTATTGAAATAAAATGTGTTTGTTTTCATAAAAATAGTTCTTAAGAAAAAATATCGTTTATCATCAAATAGTTTCTTTTATTTTAATTTCTAATTAAATGGTTCACCAAAGAATTCATTTTTTATAGAAGTGTAAACCATATATTTTGATAATTTAGTTAATACTATTAATACTAACTATTCCAATGGCTAGGTGATAAATATCATATTAAATAATAATATTTTAATTGTATTCCATGTTTCATTAAAGATAGTGGTTGTGTGTAACACAAGCTATCGGAGAAATTAAATTTTTTTGAATAAAAAATATTTCATAAAATATCAGGCCATTACATTCTACCCCCATTAAAATTAATTTCTCCCTCAAAATTCATAACTCTAATAAAAAATGAGGATACTTCTACCTCATTACATCCTCAGATTCCCACACAGCTTCTCCAAGCTAGTGGTTTTGCCACAAAATTATGACCAAGTGAGTGGTCTTATTTCAGATACCTTTCTATATACAATACAAAATATCAATGGGTTATTCCTTATAAGAAATATCATGCTCCATCATTATAACCTATGATTTCAGTACATGTTAAGGTTTAGGTTTGTACTTCCTATAAAGAGATACATCGAACACATAATGAACATGGGAGAGTATTTATGGAAGCTCTAATCGATTAGATATCATCCTGATATGATCAATAATTTCAAATGTATGGATATAAATATGGCTTATATTTCCTTTATATCATAAGAAAGATTTCTTCCTTTGGTTTTTCGTTGATCAATTTTCAATATATCTCGTACTCTAAGAAATGAAGATGATTTTTTATGCCTGAAGAACTAACAGATCATAAGATTCATAATAGAAAGGTAAATCATTCCTTATATCTATAGTTATCGTCATAACAAAATGGAAAGTATAGGTTATCCAATATGTACAAATATTCATATGGTAAAGTAATACATTAACCTCTAAAACCTCATCCAAATAATAACTTATATTATTCCATAATTGTTAAACCTTATGATCCTTCTAAAATTCATAAATTTATAAGTAAGGTCGCTAAATTTACTAAAATTAACTTAACATTTATCCCCAAAATTTCATTAAGTATCTCTAAATAATCACATACAATGTATGTGAATACCAATGTCATATGGTCTCCTGAAGCACAATAATAACCATAATTTCCATAAAACCACAATGAAAACATACATAATCCCTCATTCCTTAAATAAAACCATATATTGTTGAATATATTCTATAAATATAAAAATATTATAAACTCTATAAGTGATAACATATACCACATTACCATCAAATCATTAATCAGTTTCAGGGTCATAAATTCTATCTAGATTACTTTATCCATATCAATCATCTCTTTATCAACAATAAACGCCATTTTCTCAATATAATGAATATATTAAGGTTTATTTACCCTTAATCATTTTTTTCCAAAAAATATCATCGTTCCATTAAATCACTTTTCTATGTCATTAAAACAATTCAATATATTCTTGAAAATCCATAATGAAAAAATTCTACAAAACAATCCTTATATATTTCATTATTCATAGTTATTTAATTCCAAAACAAAAATAAATAAAATTATTCAACATCAGTATTAATACATTAACTATGCTTCATCATTTTATTCCATAATACCTTTTCTTATAATATTAAATCTGATTCATATCTTATCATTCATAAATATCAATTTAATCATTATTCTCACATTTAACGTAATCAATAATGTTAGAACAAACCATTTATTTCTTATGAGATTTTTTGTATCTTCATCAGAATAAGAATAACCATTACTCATACCACCGTGTTGATTATCTTCATGAGCTTTCACCCTAGTTCATCAATTTTTTATAATGCCCATAATTTCCAAATTTATAATATTCAATAATTGATTATTCCTTAGGGAAACTATTATTCTAATCAATTGAGTTAAATAAATATTTAATTTTTCCTTAAAAATTGCTTAATATGTGCCCTCCTTTTCCATATATAAAACATCTTCACATTCCTTTAAGACATTCCTTGAAGTTATTATTCCCACATTTTTCAGATATAGGAAGCTAAATACTCATTCCTTTATAGTCTCCACCACTCGAGCTCTCAGAAAACTCTATCCTTCTCTTCTTTGGTGAGTCCAATAGTTAGTTAAAGTGATAGTTTTCAATTATATATCCCGATAAATGATTAGTATTAATCATAATAACTTTAACTATAGTCCTCATCCCATTTAGTTTAACATAAACAATGTTTCTATTACATTCAATCTTCACCAAGTTCTTCTGGTTCCTTCCATTGACTAAAACCAAAACACATTGTGTGAGAAAAAAAATTTATAGAGGAAAACCACATAATATAGAAAAATAACATATAGGATGTCTAAATCATGGCACCTTACTTTAAATATATAATAACTTTGTCTTAAACTATATCATTCATTGTCATTATTTGAATCCTTTATGATGGTTGGTAAAGTGTTTTTGAATTTCCAAATAATTTCCCCCAAGGGTGTCAAAATTGATGTTCATTAATTCTCATTTCTATGTACCAGGTAATGCTCAAGTCAATAATGATGCACCTTTTTTAAATTTATTACCCCCAGGTATATCTATTATAGAACCACACCCACTTTTAGTTTCTAGATACGGATGTAATTACATGGAAACCACTCATACTATACTTCACCAATATCCTATGATATTGCCCTATACTTATAATTATCCATATACTTATACATAGATATCCCAAGTTATCTCATTGAATTTTTTTATCCTAGTTCCAAAAGTTTTAATTAACATATTCTTTGACACCAACTATAGTGACCTAGGATTTTCATACATAGATATTATATCTTTTAGATGAATGTTCATTACATTACACAAACATATTTCTGATGATTATAAAGGTATAATGCCTTTGGAAATTTAGAAACATAAACAAATAGTTCATAAGAGTTCAATATCATCTCCATCTTAGTTCCTCATGACTAGAACCCTTCTTATACATGTCACATTTAATACCTATCATCATAACCTTGGGAAAATAAATACAAGAATGGTTGGGCTCAGATGCTCAATAAGGGTAAACAATGAAAATACATAATAATAACACGAGTGTAAGGGTATGATAATATGAGAATACGATTTGAAAACCATTCCCTACATATCAATGATCAAAATAACGAGTCATAGAATAAATATTGTAAATTTATAAGACTTTAATCATAAGGAAATCAAATAACATGATCTATGAGAGATAAAATTAGTATAATACATAGAGTTGTGGCATACACATAAGCATATAAAATCATTTACATTGTATTTAATTATCATTTCCAAGGATATAATATTGGAATGGTTTTACTCCCCAAACCCTCAAAGTAGTCAAGTTTCACTCCCAATACTATCATAGTAGAAAAATTCCCTTACTGAAATTGGTTCGCTCCCCATTCTAATCTTGTTTATCACAAGATATATTAATATTTACCTAATTAATTAGAGGGATATATAGGTCCCAACCTTCACATAAATAATATCATACATATGTGTTCCACAAGATCATAAAATATTCATCATATCACAACCCATGAAAATAAATGGATTTTGTAAAAATTTCATCATAGTATAACCTATGGAAAACAAATAGGTTTCATTATTATTTAGTATTTCTATAATAGAATATCCCATGGAAAAATATTCAGGTTTCATAATTATTTTATCATGGTATAGCCCATGGAAGAGAAACAGGTTTCATAAACATCTTGTCATTAGAAACATAAACCATTCAAAGAAATAATAAGAATTGTATCCTTGGATCATATTCTCAGCAAGTATAAGTAACATCTAAGTATGTAATATTAGATGGATAATTATTTTGAAATATCAATTCGAACATTTAATGTGGAAAATAACTTTAACACCTTGAAAATTACTGTTTAAAACTAAAAATAAATAAATAATTTTATTTGAAAATAACATTGAAAACTTATAAAAAAATATTTCTAAATAATTTAGAATATTTATTGAGGAAAATTTCGTTTCCACTTTGAAAATAACTTTTTAAAACATTAAACATTTTTAATATCATTTTCTTTAAAAATAACCCCAGAAATTTTTTAAAAAGTATTTAAAGGTAATTTAAAACGTTTATTTATGAAAATACCCTTTCTAATTTTAAACATTTTAAAACATAAAATATTTTTTGAATCATTTTTAGAAAAATGTATATTAATGAAAAAGGGTTTGTAACCAAAAAGGTATTTTTTCTTATAATATTATTTTGGTCTATTTAATCATTTAAGAGAGGATAATTAAAAGGAAATTTTATTCTATATAAAAAATATAGGATAAAATAATTAATGATTTTATTGAGGTATATATTATATTATTTTGTCATTGAAAGCATAATAATAAATAATCTCAATAAATGATGAGATTGTAACATAAAACTCATACTAATTTGGTAACTTTTAATTGTAATCCCCATGAATGAATAATATTAAATGAAACTTATAATATAATAATAATAAATAAATCCATTATATTTTATGTCAAATGTTTTGTATATACACCTCATAAAATAAGATAGTTGCATAACATAATGTATGTCTCAATGAAGACAAACTGAGACAAAACTTCTTTACCACTTTAGAAACATTCAAATTGTAAGACCGAAAAAAGAATAAAATTAAATTAAAAATTAATTATATTTAAAATAATTATATTTATTATATAAATTGTAAAATGGGTATTATTTATAACCCAAAAAATAAATTAGTGGTGAAAATGACATATATTCCCAGAAATAGAAAAGGGACTATAAATCACTTACTATAAGTCTCGACTTCCTTCATACACATTCAAACCTATTATATAATAAATATAGGTTTATTATAAATCTATTAAATTACCATAATTATTATTTCATATATATCACATATATTTATTAAATTTATCCTTATTAATTTCCATGCCAAGCATTAGGGAACAATGAATCACATCGCTTCGTGAGGTGATAACCCATCATACACACGAGCGACGTTATTGTATCCCCCATAGAATGAAAGGTAAAAAGGTATATGTGATATGAAAATTAAATAATTATTATTTTAAAAATATAATATATATTCATTTAATATATCCATATTACCATCCAAGTTAAATAGATATGACAAACACATCGCATCGGTTCATGAAGCGGTTGTCTGTCGTACACATGATCGATGTTATTGTTTTCCAACAGGTTGGAAGGAAGGAAGTTAGGTTTGATGTTATAATTAAATAAGCATAATAATATCATAAATATATTATATAAATATTAAATCCATAATTATATCAATTCATGATAGGTGGTGATGGAAAATGAATAACATCGATTCGTGAGGAGGTAGTCTGTCGTACACACGATTGATAGTTTCATTTCCATTTGACAGAAGAGGGGAAGTATATAAGTTATTAAATTAATAAAATAACATATAACTATATATTTGATTCTTTTTTTATTATATAATCATATTTTTAGAATATTTTAATGAGTTAGAGGAAGAAATAAAATAAAAAAATAATGTTTAGGGACTATACATCTTCTTCAGAGAACCTCGTTAAGTTAACACCTAAAACATTCATAGGATGGAATAATAATAAAATTAATGATATATGTGTTGAGTTAATTAATTAATATATTTTTTAAGTTATTGTATGAACCAAATTTTTTTATAATTGTGAAGAGTATATGAGAGGGGGTCTTCTTTTATATATGGGGGAGATAACACACATGGAATTTTTGAAAAGAATAAAGTGTACCCATGTTTTTTACATTTAAAAAGGATAAAAATGGTTAATTGTAAATAATTATTGGTTATAATATAGAAATATGTCCATAAAATTGAATTTGGAAAATTTCATAGGTCATTTCACTCATATCATTTTAGTTTAACACCTAGGATAAACCATTTTAACATTAACCACAATAATTACCTTTTACTATTTTTACTATTCATTATAGTCAAAAAATAATATGAACATGTTAGATAATATTAATGATTATGATTAAAAATATTTAATCCATTTTTGAAAATCCCTTTCTCAAGTTTGGTTGAATTCAATTTAAAATAAAATCCACACACATGATGAAAATGCGGTTTTCCAATGAGAAAATTTTCAAAAGTTAAAAATGCTTTTATATCAAAATTCAATATGAAATTATTTCAATGAATTAATTTTTATTAATAAATATATAATTAAACTAATTTTACTTTTAAATTAATATATAAATAAAATGTATCTTTTACTTTCATTGAATGAAAAGGGTTCTTAATAAAAACTGATACTTTTCACTATTCATTGAAAAAATTATCCTTTCTGTAAATTATCATAAAATTTATCAGAGATAAATTAGAAATACTAATTTAAAAAATAAAGTATATTTTTTAAAAAATATATTTTAAAATTTTCAAAAAATGTTTTTAAAATAAATATACAAAATGCGTGAGGATTTATTTTAATAAAAATATAGATTTTAAAAGAAAAAAATTTGATTTATTATAATATCATCTATAGAAAACACATAAGATGAATGTAAAAAATTTTATAGTATATTTAAAATATATATTTTACTAAAATAATTCACCAAATGTGATTTATTTAATTTATTGATATAAAACACACTTGTGTGTATAAAAATAGTTTTTTATAAAAAAAAATACTTTATCTTCAAATTGTTTTTTCATTTCCATTTCTAATATAATGGATCACCAAAGAATAAATTTTACATAAAAGTGAAAACCATATATTTTCAGAATTTATTTAATCTTATTCTTACCCACTATTCCAATGAAAACTCAATAACTATAATATTAAATTAAAATATTTTAATAGTATTTCATTTTTCATTAAAACTCGGTGTTGCATGTAACACAAGATATCGAATAAATTAAATTTATTTGAAAAATATATTTCAGGAAGTCTTAGAGTGTTATTTTATACCCCCTTAAAAATAATTTCTCCCTAAAGATTCATCTCTCTGTTAAAATTAAATGATGATACTTATTCCTCATTACATCTTCATATTCCCACGTATCTTCTTTAAGCTGGTGGTTTTACTGAAAAACTTTGACCGAATGAGTGGAATTATTTTGTATAACTTTCTCTATAAGGTCCAAAATTTCAATTGGTTTTCCTCATAATAAAAATCACACTTTAGAGGTATGAACTCTATGTTTATTACATGTTAAGGTACATGTCTATACTTCCCCATGAGAGATACATAAATCATATCATGAACTTGAGAGAGTTTTAGTGGAAGAGCCAATCGAGGTTGTCATCTCAACATGATCAAGAATCTCAAAGGGGTCGATATGCGTAGGTCTTAGCTTTCATTTATATCAGAAGAAAAAATTCATCCCTTAGTAGTGATTTAACTAATTTTCACTTCATATTTTACTCTATTAAATGAAGATAAATTTGTTATTCCTGAAGCACTAATAGATCAAAATATCTATAATAGAGTGATAAGTCATTCATTCTATCTCTAGTTATCATCGTAACAAAATCGTTATCACATGTTATGAAATATGCACGAATCTTCATATGGTGAAGTCATACATTAATCTATAAAACATCATCCAAAGTTCAAATTAAACCATTATATAAATGGTTAACTTTATAAAACTTACAAAAATCAAAATTTATAAGTAAGGTCGCTAAATTTTCAAAAATCAACTTAACATTAATCTCCTAAATATCATTATGTAGATATTAATTATCACATAAAAATATTTGAAAACCTTGGTCATATATTCTCATGAATCACGGTAATGACTAGAATTACCATTAAACCTAAATGAAATAATACATTCTCCATCATTCCAAAAATAATACTACTGATTATTGAAAATATTCCATAAATCCAAAAAAAATATAAAATTCATCAGTGATAACATATACGATATTTTAAACAATTAATTAATCACTTATATGGTCATCAATACTATTTAGTTTACTTTATCCATATCAATCATCTTTTTATCCACACTAAACACCATTTTCTCAAAATTAAGAATATATTAAGGGTTATACTCCCTTAACAATGTGTTTTCTATAATATATCATCTTCACATTAAAAAACATTTCTAGTTCATCTATATAATTCAACATATTCTTGTGAATTATTAATGAAAAAAATCTATAGAAAAATCCTTCTGTATTTCATGATTTGTGATTCTTGAATTTCAATACACAAACACTTCAATCATTCAACTTCATTATTAATCCATTAAATAGGGTTCATTATTTTATACCATAATACCTATTTACTATAATATTAAATATTAATCATGTCTTATCATTCAAAAACATAAATCTAATCATGTTTCTAATAGTTAACATAAACAATATAGTTAAAACAGCCCACATCGTTCATATAATGTTTGTGGTCTCTTCATCATTAGTGGTATAATCATTACACATACCAACTTCATTGTTTTATTCATTATATTTCTCCCAAAGACATTAATTTTTATAATTCCCATTCTTTCAACATTTATAATATTCAAAAATTTATTATCCCTTAGGGAAATTGTTATTCTCATCTATTACATTAACTTAACGTTTTACTCTTCCTCAGAAATCGCTTACTCATTTCCCTTCTAATACACACATAAAACATCTTATCATTCCATTAAGACATTCCCTGGAATGATTCTTACAACATTATTGACATATAAAAAATTTAATATTCTTTCCTTCATGATCTCCACCACCCGATCTCTAATCTAACTCTACCCTTCTCTTATTTAGTGATTTTGAGAGTTGGATAAGGTGAAAGTTGTTAATCATATATCTTAATAACTAGTTAAGAATCATCACGATATACATCACACCATTAATCATACCATTTGGTTTCTAATCAACACATTTTCTATAACATTATACATCAACCCAGTTCTTTCTGGTTCCTACCATTGACTACAACCAAAAATCATACTGTGAGCAATAATTTTCCTAAAGGTAACCTTTATAATCATGAAAAATTTCTTATAAAATGTCTAAATCATGTCCCATTTTTTTTCAATATATACACATTAGTATTTCCCAAGGTTATTCATGGTAATTATTTTAATCCTTCATTATTTTTCACAAATATATATTGAACTTTCAAAGAATATCCCCTAGGAGTGTCAAACAAGATGTGCAGTAAGGCCCATTGTCATGTGTATGGTATCACTCGAGTTAATCCCGATGCACTTTTTCAGACTTATTACCCTTAGATACTTTAATTATAGAACCATATTCACTTTTAGTATCCAGGAATGGATTTAATTTCTTGGAAACCCCTAACAGTATCCCTCAACAATATTCTAGGATATTTTCTTATACTTAAAATTATCATTAAACTTATCCTTAAAAATATTCTTAGGGATCTTAACAAAGTTTTCTCTTCCAAGTTTCCAAAGGTTAATTAAACTTATCCTCTAATAAAAATTATAAATACACAATATTTTAATATATATATATATATATATTAAATTTTTTAGATGAATATTCATTACATTACATAAACACATGTCTGATGATCACAATGGTATAGTTCCTTTGAATGCATGAAAATATAAACAATTGGTTCATAATAGTTCAACACCCCTCCCACTTAGTTCCTCATAATTGGAACCCTTCATAGAAATATCATAGGTAATATATCTCATCATAAAATGCAGAAAATAAACATAAGAAAGGGTAATCTTATATTATCAGTATGGGTAAATGTAACATCCCCAACCCAAGAGCCACTATAACTTATGTCCTAATCTGGGTCCCCACATGACCTTAGGCACACCTCCTCATATTCCAGAGGCTGTTGAATAGTAGTGTAGGTTAATGAAGGTAAAATAAGGATATTATACCTGCTAATCATAGTGAAACCAAAGCAGAAAATAATATCAATAGATAATAGAACCAACATGAATCATAATAGATGTCATATGGAAAAATAAAACCAGTAACCATCGGACACATAATTTAACAATATGATTACTCAAATACATGTTCGGAAAAAATACTATAAAATCCTAAAATTTCAATACTATATAAGAACCTAAAATTAGACCTGAGTCCCTACCCAGAACTTACATCACAAGCTCCAACCCATAAGCTTGTGTGTAAGATGAATATCAGGTCCATGTCCTAAACCAATACCAAAAACCAAGTATCATCTACTCTGGTACCAAAGTTTCATGTTATCCTAAGTATGATGTGATTAATACTTAGTAGGCCACCGCCAAATGTGTATAAATAAACAATCAGTATTAATAGTTAGTGTATATAGGTAAATAATTAATAATAAGATAAATAGAAAATAAAACAGGTTACATTTATTAATAGGGATCGCATTAGTAACTTTCATCATTAGTACCATGGGTTATCCACATTCATAAAATTCACTATGGCCTATTCTGATCATATTAACTATGCACAAGGGGTCATGTTCCCTAACTCAAAGGGGTAATCATTCAAAAAAATATTCATTAACTTACTTTTTATCCTCATTCCAGGCACATTACCTCACCTTGGAGCCTCAATCTAGTTGCATTACCTCACCATGCGGCCTCATTATAGGTGAATACAACTTTCATCCATTAGGTTCATATATCCTCATTCCCACTCCTGAACCCATGAAATACATTGGTGAAACTAGAGCATCAGTCTATCCAACCCAAGGGAGGAGCCTCAATCCAATAACCCACACTACCATTAAGAGATGTGCATCGGCGGGCCTAGAGCATCAAGATAGATGAGCTATGGGAGGATCCTTAGTTTAATGTCCCATTATATAATCAATCCATGTGCATCAGTGGGACAAGATAATTAGTCTAGCCAACCTAAGGGAGAAGATTATTCCAATACCCCACACTACCATTAATCCATGTACATATGCATCTTTGATCATTTATCACATTCACCATTTACCAGCCACAACTTACTATCCATATCACAATTACAAGTAATAACCCACTAACACACATACCCTTTTCAAATCAAAAATCATTTATCACATATATCAAGTTCATACCCTGACCCATTTAACATAATCACATTATTCCAAATTCCCCCTTATTCCATGTCATCAACTAAACATATTTATTATTCATTTCAATTCATAAACCATGTTAACATGCCAACATAATTGTTATGGGTTCTATATCACTAACCCATTTATCATTTCAAATTCTAAGATATCAATGGACCTTTAAAACTAAATTGTGGTATAAAACAAAATTCAAAATACTCATTTGAAATCATCTTGAAGACTCCTTTATAAAAAACTGTCTTTCCTCTTTGAAAATACACACATTCCCCACAAAATTCATTTCCATTTACAACCACAAAAGGGGCCTTTAATTTATTTTGAAAAAAGGGGAACAACACCCACATTTAAAATCATCATTTGAAATATATTAAAAAATTATTTTTTAAATCACCATGAGGCCAAAACCACCTTCTATAACATTACCCATCTTCAAAAAACCATTCTCGTTCATTGGAAACCATAACTGGATCAATATCCAAAACATATCATTTAAACCATTTAAAAATCCTACTGGGAATTTCAAAAAGGATAAAAATTACATATTTCAATTATTTTATTAACATTTCTCATATACACACCTACAATTTGCAACCCAATCACTTTCACAATTATCCTATTTCAATGTTTACCAAATTATTTCACCATTTTTAAGGGGTTGGCCTACCCCAAGGGTAGCCCTAGGTTTTGTCTAAAAATAAATATACCCAATAGGATCCATAGATGTTCTCACACTTTAATTTAAGGCTTAATTTACTTTTCATAACCAGTGACATAAAAATGCAGCAAGGTATCAACTTGGAACAATTACAAATAGATATGAAAGAACCTAGACTATGGTAAAAGAGATTAAAGACCACCTACCTAAAGCTAATATAAAACTAATTTCTTAAACATATCCCATGGTCTAAACTCAAACATCCTATAAATACCCATCCAAGAAAATACTAGATAAAATAGTGTTTTAGGGATTCAGAAGGAGAGGAAACCACATACCTAGCCTCTTCTCAAACAAGGAGGGAAACATTGTTAAATACATAACCAGATATTCTATTTACAACCAACAACACTCCAAATTCCTATGAATCAAATGAGAAAATCCCTTGTATGTTTAGGAGGGTTTTGTTCATCCCCCAAGCTATTGGAGGGGTAATAGAGGATAAATTCATGTTAAAACCCTTAAATCATGAGAGGTAAAAAATGGAAATTCAAAATTTAAAAGGGCCTCATAGTTGACCAAATCATGTCAATCCCCTAGTATAATATGGGATAGGTTTCAAGGTTTTATAGGGGGACCCACACATTTTGGAAAACCATGTGGTTACCATCTTCTTGCCTCTACCAGAGAGGATGCCCTTTCCACATGACTGTCTAGTCCCAGCACACGATTAGTACTAACCGTGTGTCAACCAAGCTATGTAAACTATTTGACCTCTTTTATTCTCCTTTAATGTCCCAAACCCTTGGGGCACACCTGAGGAACATCGTATACTTAGAAAAAATTTGGTTAACCAAAAATTTAAATTTGGATGCACCTTATATTCAAGACGGAATATTACAACCTCCTCTCCTTATAACGGCTCATCCACAATTCATACTCCCCTTGCACCGTTAAGACCTCAAAACAAATGGTTGGGCCACGAGGCCCACATATCAACCTTCAACTCCCATGTTTCCTCCAGAACAAGGCTAAGTCATCACTACACTTGAACCAAATAAATATTTCTTCCCTGATGAACTTTTTCATTGTGATCCAAAATCACATGATGCTCCTCAAAAGACGCTTCAACCTCAAACATATTATTACCCACATAAATCATAAGGGAAAATTTCAATTAAAAAACTAGAACCACCACAAAAATCGGATATATCTGAATAACTTAACTTCTCTGTAGGTCTAATTCGAACACCATTGGTTTGATCCGCTCAAAAACTCATAGCCCAAACCGCTTGGTTCCATCTCACCAACTTTTTCAAAATTCCACCATGACCCATGCTCTTCATCACATATGGAACACAAAACCTTTCCTACCACATTCCTCCAATATATGTCAGTCCACATCTCAAATCATATACCCTCATTAAATAACTATACAATCAAAGAATAACTAAAAAATAACTTTCATCTCAAGGTACAAAACTGTTCAAAACCTAAACCTATGCTCATTACAAAAACTAAAACACCAAGATGGATCTTACCTAAGCCCATCTAACCCATAACACCAATCATTTCACCAACCTAACACATTCCCACTATGGTTCTCCCCACCATGTGAGTTAACTCACCACCAACACCTTTCATTTTGGGAATCTACGCGATCAAAAGGACTCCTAGGGCCTCAACTCAATCTTGAAAGTACCCCAGACACATTTCCCAACTCACCATGTCCAACATCCAAAGAGGTTATAACACAAAACCTCCATTTCCAAAAACTATTTTCACGCCTTCTCAATCCCATAAATGAATCTAATACATGCATCTAAAATTTATTTTAGGACTATCTATGATCGAAGCCAACTCTTGGCTCAAACACCCACCATATTAAAGTCCAACCTATCCTTTCCTTAATAACCCAAGCATGTACCTCATAGGTTTCTCATTGGTATCCTAATTCCACCACATCAACTCCATGGTCTTCTCCCCACATACAGGACTGGAATATCACTCCCCACCTTATGTGTGTCATTACCACAACTTCCCTTATTAGATATCAACTACCATAGCACACACTTCCATCCCTATATGAAATCCAAAATTTAGACATGTCCATCTAGATTTTTTCAAATAAAAAAAACATTATCTATTACCCATTCCCAACTTCAAAGAATGGAACCCATGGAGTTTTTCAGTGTCTGGTTCATCTAGGTGGCCTTATCCATAACTAATCGATGGTGTAATTTTCATCATAAATATCAACATACACTGTTCCATTAGTGTAAACTCAAAAATTCCCCATATCCATCCAAAACACATTCAGGTAGCTATGCGTAAATCCGGAGCTCTCTTAGTGTTCCCAGGAAGATGCCAATATATTGGTAATGATCATCACTAAGTCAAATTATGCAAAGGATTCATTGAAAAATGTCACCAATATTTTATGCATCAACAATGTCACCTCCCACTATGGGGTCACCATAACATTCCAAAGTCTCAAGATTTTCTACCTACCAACACCTCATTAACACCCAACCACCATAACTCAAGAGGGTTTTCAAATTTAACTAACCACCACTTCATGACTCTCTTACAATTAGTCATGAACCAAAACATCATGTGGATCTACCACCACTACACATATTGAATCCTACCAGCACAACCCTAAAAAAACAATCCATCACACTGATCCAAGAAAAATTGGTTTCTTAAATAACCAGTTCTTCCCACTTTGGTTTCTCTATAAAAGATAGGCGTTTATCCCAATACACTTGTTCATCCATCTTAAATGGAATCGTGCCTTCCTAGTCTGTTCTTACATCTGGACCTCATCATATCTCTCTAGTTATCTCACCTTCCTATGATAACACACAGAACCCGAATCTAGATCACATGAGTTTTACATCACAAAAGTTAGGCTTAACACCTAGTTACAACACTAACCATGACACCTGGTTTGTTGGCCTCATTAGAATCAAGGTATTCTCAATGTTCTCATCTAACAAATTAAACTTTCATGAAGGCAATCTTAATAATGAAACCACCACCACCTCGTGTGTCACTTAGAAATAAAAAATCATTTATCCGTGATTATTTCACCCCTAACTTGTTCGCCGAAAACTAATATTGATTCCCAAATCAAACACCATCAAAACCACAAGATAAGTCTAATGATGATCCTACCACTTCCAAAATGAACCATACAACCAACCACAAGAACTCATATATCTCCCTGAGAAAGAAACCAATGCCTAACCATGCACTTTTACCACACTCGACGGCATAAACCATTTATCAATTTTTCATTTGAAGCAATCAATTGTTCCCCACATCCAAAGGAAACTTAAACATGGTCTAACCACCTGTGAGGCTAATCTTAGTCTCCAAAACCCATAAACGAAAGACCAAAACTCATGACACATCTCCAAAACCATTGAATTTTACACTTATCCCTCTAGGACTAATTCACACTAGAAATCACTCTATGTTCACCACTATCGAATAATCAAAACATCCACATGAAGCTTACACAACCAAATTCACTAAAAACACAACATAACCCTTTTGTGGGTCACTCTAAAGTATCAAATGATACTAAATTCATAAAATGTATTCATGTCTAAAAATGGCTACATAATTTTCATCTAATCCACAAACATCAAATATCAAAAAACTCACTACTCCCAGGTGGTACTCTTTCCCCCATTCCAAAAAACATTGTGTTTAACGTGTCCAAGAAACCATTTTCTTTAGGGTTTACACCAAGGATACCCAAATAAATATTTTAGCACCAAGATCCAAACACCCACTCTCAGTTTCTAAACATCGCATGCATACTCACAACCCATAAGGGTTATCATGCACACCGCATATAGAAACAACTCATAACCCAAAAGCCACTACCCTACAAAAGGTACAACAAGAACAACCCTTTAACCACACATAAAACTGAAAAAATCCTCAGAAAACACAACCAAGGTCTCTTACTAGGGAAATATCACTGCCCAAACCACCCAAACCAAGGGTTAAAACAAAACACAAGGGATACCCACACCAGAATCCCTAAAGGACCCATCATTTTCACATTTACCTTATTAATTTAACGCCACCATTTAAAACCCAAGGATTCACATTTTGAAAACATTACATTTTTGAAAACCAATGGATATCACTCTAAAACCCCGAGTTATCATAAACATTCAAAAAATAACCACCTTTCTCATATTCACATTCAAAAACATTTTTCATTAACACACCATTCATTGACTACATTTTAAAAAAAAATTCAGATTTGATTCTAATTTCACAAATCAATCATAGTAAACATACATATGACCAATAAATACTATGTTCCTAACAAGATACATGAACCCGCACACTATCTCATTCCACACTAGGACAAGAGATAAAACCTCATAAATCAATAACATCACATCCAATTGCACCACTTGTGGTGGAAGTATCAACCAACCGTAAAAGAATAAAACAGAACATCAATTCCCACCACATAAAAATAGGGGTTTCCCTTATATGTGGGGTTGTAGGCACCCAGGAATGATCTCATTACTAAGACCCGACAAGATCTTTGTATCCTGCCTATCGTGACTCAAATAGTAATAAAAAATACCCCCCTTTGATACCACTTTTTAACCTCCCTAACTCGGGATCCACTATAATTGGTGTGCTAAGTTGAGTTGCAACATGACCTTAGGCATGCCTCCTCATATTCCTGATGATGCTAACTAGTATCATGGGTCAATGATGGTACAATGAGGAGAATATACTCACTTATCATAGTGAAACAACAATAAAAAAATATCAAAAGATAAAATAACCAACATGAGTCATAATAAATAACATATGAAAAAATCCAACAAGTAACCAAGGGATACACGTTATAATAATATGATGAATAAAACACTTTCTAGGATGACATACAATAAAATCCCAAAATACTAGGACTACATAATAACCCAAACCTAGACTTGAGTCCCAACCCAGACCTGACATCCCATGCTTCAACCCATAATCCCATGTTTAAACCAAATACCAATCCCCTGTCCTAAACATGTACCAGAAAACATTTAAAATTTTCTTGGGTATTGAAGTGTCATGTCAACCTGAGTAGGGTGTGAGTACAAATCAGAAAGCCACAAACAATAGTGTCTCAATAAATAACCAGTTGGAATTTTTAGTGTATAGAGGTACATAATCAATAACAATATAAATAGAAAATAAAACATGTTCTATTTATTAATAGGGGTCACATTAGTCACATTCATCATTAGTACCCTAGATTGTCCATGTTCATCAAGTTCACTACAACCTATGTCGGTCATATAAACTTTTCATAAGGGTTAAAGTTCCATAACACATAGGGGAAATCATTCTATAAGACAATATTCATTAACTTACCATGGACCCTCAATCTATGTACATTACCTCACCTTGGAGCCTCAGTCCAGGGGCATTACCTCATATTGGATCCTCATCCTATGTGAATACCACTTTTATTTTTTAGGTTCATAGAGTCTTAGTCTGACACCTTAACCCTTGAAATGCATTGGAAGGCCTAGAGCATTAGTATAAATAACTCATGGGAGGAGCCTTATTCCAATACCCTAAACTACCATTAATTCATGTGCATAAATTGTCATAGAGAATATGTTTTTCCACACATGGGAGGAGCCTCATTCCAATACCCCACCCTACCATCAATACATGTGAATCAATGGGACTAGAGCATCAGTTTAGCAGACCCATGTAGGTGCCTCAGTCTAATACCCCTACTATTTATCCATGTGAATATGCTTCTTTAATTATTTATAACATTAACCATTTACTAGATATAACTCACTATCCATATCCCATTTTTAAGTCATAACCCATTAACACGCATACCCTTTATAAATCATAGCCCATTTATCACATATATCAAGTTCATACCCTAACCCATTTAACAAAATAATATTTTTACAAATGACCCATTATTCCATGTCATCAACTAAATACATTTATTTTTCATTTCATTTCATAAACCCTGTTAATATCCCAACATAAGTGGCATGGGTTCTATCTAACTAAACCATTTATCATTTAAATTATTAAGGTCTCAACGGACCTCTAAAACCAAATCATAGCATTAAACACACTTCAAAATCGTCATTTAAAATCACCATGAAGCCACACTTTTAAAGCATCGGCCTTCTTCTTTTAAAAACTCACACATTCCCCCAAACTTTCATTTCCCTTTATAACCATGAAAAGGGTCCTATAAATCATTTTCACAAAAAGGAGAACCGCACTCTCATTTAAAATAAATTAAGAAAACCCCTTTTTAAAATCACCTAGAGGTCAATACCTTCTTTTAGAACATTATCCATTTTTAAAACATCTTTTTATTTCATTATAAACCAAAACTAGATCAAAATACCAAACATATCATTTAAACCATTTAAAAAGACTATTAGGAATTTCACAAAGGATACCAATTTCACATTTCAATTATCTTATTAACCTTTACCCCATACCCACTTACAATTCAGAATCTATTAACTTTAATAATTGTCATATTTCAATGTTTACCAAACTATTTCACCATCCTTAAGGGTTTGGCTATAACGACCCATACTTTACATACATTGTTAATACTTCGAAATTGAAGCACACTTATTACAACATATGACAAAACCACAAAGGACCGTATAGGTATAGTGTCTTTAGAAACTGGGAAACATAAACAACTGGTTCATAAATCTTCTACAGTGTATCCCATTTATTTCATCATATCTAGGGTCCCTTTTAGCATATTCTACTTAATATCCATCTTCCTGACCTGGGGAAAAGAAAACATAAAAGGGGTGAGCTCAAATGCTCAGCAAGGGCAAATAAAGGAAATAAAAATCATATCATATCTTTATGAAAATCAAAACCTGCAAAAGAGATCATAATATCTTAACATGGAATAAATCATAGAAGTGAAAATGAGATCCCCATAATCATAACATAAAACTTTAAACTTTGTGGCATGCACACATAATCATGGAAAATCATTTCTTGTTAGTCATGACTCATTGCCAAGACTATCTTAGTGGACAAAGTCCCTTTCTGAACCGAGTTCACTCCTCGTTTCAGTCCTGTATCACTGAACCGAAATGACCTTCCGTTCCAGCCATGTCTATCTCATGAGATATAAAATCTTTACCCAATGCATTGGAGGGAGATATAGGTCCCACCCATCTTATAATGAATCCTTTCTTATGTGTGCCACATAATCATAAATCATACATCATCGCATAACCCATGAAATAAAAATGGGATTCTTAAACAACATGACATCATAAAACAATTCATATAAGATAAAGGAATTCATAAAAATGTTTCCATCACAACATAATCAAATCCATGTAATAATAGGGATAAAAACAGAACCCTTTATTATCTTAGATGGAAAATAATTTTGATAAAACACTTGAACTCCATTCTTGAGGAAAATATCCTTTCTTCTTCAAAAACATTTTTCCTTTCATAACATGTCATACAACTTTAAAATAAAAGAAGTTGATTAAAATAAACTTGAAAACTTTTAAAGGAAGTTTCTTTTAAATAATGTTTTAAAAATCCATTCATGCCGTATAAGTTAAAAAAAACATTCTTCGTACTTTTGTCGGAAAAGTCAAAAAGTACCTCGTACGAAAAACGACAAAAGATTCCTTTCATACATATTACTAAAAACTCACCGAAGGGTAAAAATAGATTTAAAAAATTGTAGGTGGATGGAAATATTACATATTGATGAAACATGGATGTGGATGATAAAATACACCCCAGTAAATACTTACGAATAAACAATCTCGGATAAAAATGAGATTGTGATATTTCCCTTACCTTAGGTCCGATTTGCTTTGTTCGTGTCCGAAGCTCCTGTATAATGGTTTAAATAATGTTATTGACTTATTCCAGAATCATACATATTGATATGATATCATATATGGTCATATTATTAGCTTCTTGTTAGTAATATTTCATTGTTACTTGTTACTCGGGTCTTTATAACTTTTTGTTCTTATGCGTGTTTTGTCGAATAAATTCTTATTATTATCTTTAGGTTATAGATAATTCATTTACAGAATGTTATTAGTGTAGTATATACCATATTCATTCATTCAATTCATTTATATAATCATTATGAAATGAAGATCATGTAGAACGAGTCGCATCACATCGTGGAGACGGTATTCCGTACGTACGCACGAGTGATGATATTGTTCCTATGATCGTGGAATTGTATTGGAATATATATATATATTATTTCAGTATCAATATTACTTCATAATAATCATATATAGTTACTCATTACACCATTATACCCATCCTTGTAAGGTGATGGTGGAAAAATAGATTACACCACGGCGTGGAGATGGTATTCCGTACGTACGCACGCGCGGTGATTTCATTTTTTCGTAGGATGGATAGAAGTTGAATTAGGGTTGTTTCATATTTATAATAACATATCATTATGTAAGTAATACTTATGTTATTACTTTATCATGAAACAACTAAATAAGAAGAAGTTGAAGAAGAAAGAAATTGAAAAGATCGGTAATGGATATTACCTCTTCTTTGGAACGCCTCTTTGAATCCTCCACTTAAGGAACTAAGATTGGTCTTTGGAGAAGACCAGGACCTCTAGGATTATTCTAGGGAAGTGGAGAGGATAAAATGGCAGGGGTTGGCCGAGCTTGAGTGCTCAAATTGGTGTGAGGAGGAGGGGGAGGAGGTGCCCTTTTATAAGGGAGGAGAGGGGCACCTTAGGAATATCTCAAAATATTATTTTATATTAAAGTCAAAATCGGTTTATAATGGTTCCAAAGGGTCTTATTTCGAAGCTAAAGTGGGGATGGGTCGAAATACTATCAACCAATAGGATTTAGACAAGTTTAGGGTATTATTTTAACCTTATCAATTAGATTTAACTCTAAGTTAATTAATTTAACTTTTACCGTGTCTTTTTGTTTTCTTTCACTATATGGTTAATACACTTACTATAACATGCCAAACGAACCCCAAATTGATTATTATTAATATATATATATCCTTATACAAGTCATTTGGCCTAACCTTAGATTTTTAGGAATAAAATAAAAATTAATAATATAATATTTGATTTAAAAACTATTTTGTGTCAATTTTGACACTATTTGATATATGATTTTTTTGAAAGTCATAACAGAATTATATGTTCGAAACAAGTTGATTAAATCAACATTAATATATCATAGTAACCTAGAAAATTAGTGGAATTCATAAAAAGTCTTAAATTACATTTATTTTGGTATTTATATTATCAATTTTGTCAATATTTCATTAATAAGATAATTACTGCATCATCTTTGTGTCATAAATAAATTAAATTATTTGATGTCTAAAATTACAAATAAAATATCATCATGTAGGAAATCTTTTTAGCTTTCTAATGGATATTTACAATTGAATTTATCTTATGTATAACCCCATATTAAAAATTATTTACTTATTAAACTTTGATTTTAACTATTTTAACCCTTCTTTAAATAAATTAATAATAAATGTCCTAATCTAATCCAAGTGGGCCTAAATGGTCATATTTTATTCCTAAGTTTGTTTTTGGTCTAATTACACTTGTCCAATAGAATTAGGACATGTGTTAGGATAATATTAATATCATATTTACCCTTAGTTACCCTATTTACTATTAACCGCGGTAAAAAAAAGTAAAAAGTTACTATTCACCAAAAAATTATTTTTATCTCATTGAACCACATTTTACTTACTGATATCAACCGTGTTTGTCGGATTTTTGAAATTCCATTCACAGAAGCGGTAAAATTAAGTTTTATGCAAAATTCAGTTTTTAACCTACCACTTAGTGGTTTTACTATTCATCAAAAATTGAAAGTTTTCAGAA
Source organism: Viscum album (assembly GCA_963277665.1). Taxonomy (NCBI): domain Eukaryota; kingdom Viridiplantae; phylum Streptophyta; class Magnoliopsida; order Santalales; family Viscaceae; genus Viscum; species Viscum album. Next base: position 1,794,431,834 of record OY728146.1, read on the forward strand.
AAATACCAAAATTTCACCCTAGGCTAATTTCGATATTCTGAGTCCAAAAATGAAGTCCATTTTGAAAAATAAAATTTATAAAATTTCAAAAAGTGGTTATTACTATTCATAACGGCTAGTTTTAATAGCATATTGTTGTTTAGTGAAACTCGGTATTGCGTACGACGCAAGCTATCGAGGAAGGTCGCGATTGCGTGTAAAGCAAGCCAAGTAAGTGTTGTGTAGAAAAAGATTCCTTTGATGATTTATATAACATAAAAGTCTCGGGTGTTACATTCTACCCCCCTTAAAAAGAATTTCGCCCTCGAAATTCGTCACTTTGCAACAAACAGATGAGGATACTTCTCCCTCATCATATCCTCAAGCTCCCATGTAGCTTCTTCAAGTTGGTGGTTTCTCCATAAAACTTTCACCAAGAGAGTGGTCTTGTTTCGTAGGACTTTTTCGCTACGATCCAGAATCTCTGTCGGCTGTTCTTCATAAGAAAGATCTTGCTCCAGCGGTACAACTTCTGAGCTGAGTACATGTGAAGGATCTGGTATGTACTTTCTCAGGAGAGATACAAGGAACACATCGTGAACTTGAGAGAGATTCGGTGGAAGTGCCAATCGGTAAGCTACCTTCCCAACACGATCCAGTATTTCAAAAGGACCGATATATCTAGGGCTCAACTTCCCCTTCTTTCCAAATCTCATAACCCTCTTCCAGGGAGATATTCGTAAGAACACTTTATCGCCCACTTCAAACTCTAGGTCTTTTCTTCGGTTGTCGGCATAACTTTTCTGTCGACTCTGAGCTGCTCTTATGTGTTGTTGAATAGATCTGACCTTTTCTGCCATTTCATCAATGAGATCAGGTCCTAATAGACTTCTTTCCCCAACTTCATCCCAGCAAGTTGGAGTCCTGCATTTCTTTCCATAGAGAGCTTCATAAGGAGCCATCTGAATACTGGAGTGAAAGCTATTATTATAAGAAAATTCCACCAAAGGTAGGTATTGATCCCAACCTCCTTTGAAATCCATAGAGCAAGCTCTCAACATATCTTCTAGGGTTTGAATTGTTCTCTCAGACTGACCGTCTGTCTGGGGATGATAAGCAGTGCTGAAACTCAACTCTGTATCCAGAGTATGCTGAAGACTTCGCCAGAACTTTGAGGTAAATCTCGGATCTCGATCAGATATAATAGAAAGTGGTACTCCATGCAATCTTACCACTTCCTTAACATATATCCTGGCAAGCTGATCTAGAGAGAAATCCTCTCTAATAGCAATGAAGTGTGCAGACTTTGTAAGAAGATCAACTATGAACCAGATAGCATTATTGCCTTTGGATGTTTTAGGAAGTCCTGTGACAAAGTCCATAGTGATGTTTTCCCATTTCCATTCGGGTATGGGTAATGGTTGTAACATCCCCTTAGACTTCTGTCTCTCATCTTTAACTTGTTGACAAACCAAGCATCGAGAGACATATTCAGCAACATCTCTTTTCATGCCATCCCACCAGAAGTACTCTTTCAGGTCCCTATACATCTTCGTGCTTCCAGGATGAATAGAGAATGATGAACTATGAGTCTCATCCAGCAGCTCATTCTTTAATTCGGGGATGGGAGGAACGCAAACCCGATTCCTGAACTTTATTATCCCATCACAATCAAGGTTGAATTCAGGAACATTTCTCACCTTCTTTTGTAACTCGACATCTTCTTTCTGTGCCTCTTTAATCTTCACATGTATAGATGGTTGAACATTCATTTGAGAAAGATAAGATTTTTCCCCTTCCATTATAATTCCAAGATCCATCCTTTGTAAATCCATAAATATTGGATCTTTTGTGATCCTCATCATGGATAAACTAGCATGGTCTTGTCGACTTAATGCATCTGCCACCTTGTTTGCTTTCCCAGGGTGGTAATGGATTGAGAAGTCATAATCCTTAATCAGCTCCAATCATCTTCTTTGACGCATATTCAACTCCTTTTGTGTGAAAATATACTTTAAACTTTTATGATCAGTATAAATATCACACCTTTCACCATAAAGGTAATGCCTCCAAATCTTTAATGCAAAGATTACCGCAGCCAACTCTAAATCATGTGTTGGGTAATTTTTCTCATGGATTTTCAACTGTCGTGAGGCATAAGCAATCACCATATCATTTTGCATAAGAACACACCCCAATCCCTTCTTGGATGCATCACTGTAGATCACAAACTTTTCTCCACTACAAGGTAGTGTGAGCACAGGTGCACTGGATAACCTTCTTTTCAACTCCTTGAAATTCTCTTCACATTCCTCCGTCCAAACAAACTTAACTCCCTTCCGAGTCAACTTGGTGATTGGATTAGATAATCATGAAAAATCTTTTACAAAACGTCGATAATATCCAGCCAAACCAAGAAAACTTCGGATCTCAGTTACTGTTGTTGGTCTTGACCATCTTTCAATAACCTCTGTTTTTGCTGGATCCACAGATATCCCCTCTTTTGAGATTATATGACCCAAAAATGCAACTTTTTGAAGCCAAAATTCACACTTGGTAAATTTGGCATAAAGCTTCTCCTTTCTCAGGGTCTTCAATATAATTCTCTAGTGATCTTCATGCTCTTCCTTGCTCTTTGAATAGACAAGAATATCATCTATAAAGACTACCACAAATTGATCAAGATAGTCTCTAAAGACTCTATTCATTAGATCCATGAAGATAGCAGGGGCATTAGTAAGACCAAATGGCATCACTATAAATTCATAGTGTCCATACCTTGTACGGAAAGCCATCTTTGGTATATCCTCCCTTTTGACCCTTAATTGATGATACCCTAAACGAAGATCAATCTTGGAAAAGTATTGAGCTCCGCGTAGTTGGTCAAATAAGTCATCAATGCATGGGAGAGGATATTTGTTCTTGATAGTGATCTTGTTAAGTTCTCGATAATCAATGCAAAGTCTCATTGATCCATCTTTCTTCTTAACAAATAGAACAGGTGCTCCCCAAGGTGACGCACTAGGGAGTATGAATCCATTATCAAGATTCTCTTGGAGTTGCTTCTTCAATTCCTGCAACTCAATTGGGGCCATTCTATAAGGTGTCTTTGAAATAGGCAAAGCACCCGGTACGAGTTCTATTGAAAACTCAACTTCACGATTTGGTGGAAGACCCGGCAATTCCTCCGGAAAGACATCATCAAATTCCCGTACAATGGGCATATTCTTAATCGTGAGTTTCTCACCAACCATTTGAGATAAATAACCTTCATTTAGTGGAATCAATACCCATAAGATGGAAGAAATTTCCACTGGAAGGTTATGTTCATCCTTGCATTGATAGACGATCGTAGATTGATCTGGAATATGAAATGTGACTTCCCTTCTTTGGCAATCGATATGAGCTCCATGTAGAGAAAGCCAATCCATGCCAAGAATCACATCAAATTCCACTAACGGAAGGATCACAAGATTTGCAGGAAGCACTTTCCCACAAACTTCGATCGGAGAAGAATTATAAACTTTTGATGTGATTGATGTGCCATTAGGTGTTGTCACATATAACTCAACATCTAATTGTTGAGGTAATACGGTTATACCCTTAGAAAAGTCTTCAGAAATAAAAGAGTGGGTGGATCCAGAATCAAATAAAACATTTGCTACTTTAGAGTGGATGGTAAGTGTACCTTTCACCACATCGTTATCGTACTCCACATCGCTGATAGAAATTGCATGTGACTTTCCTTTGTCTTTAGCCTTAAGAGTTTGTTGACGTCGACCATCATCATCAACCCTTGGATTTGGGCATTGATTGGCATAATGCCCCATCTCCTTGCACTTGAAACATTAAAGTGTAGTAGGTTCATTCTGTGTATCCCTTCCTTTGTTTGCGTCATTAGACATCTTCTTCCCATTATCACGGCATTCAAATGCTCGATGACCTTCTTTTCCACATTTAAAACATTTACTTGTCCCTTTAAGACAACTCCCTCCATGTTTCTTTCCACACTTTGAGCATAAGGAAAAGCTCATCTTCTTTTCCGTGTGCTCTTTAGATTTTTCTTTGAATTCCATCTTCCTCTTCTTATCAAACCCATGTGACTGATGGGTTACTCCAATCTCCATCTCGACTTTGAGAGCACATCGAACGATTTCCTCGTAGCTATTGAAGTCCCTTATGGCTAACGCCCTTCGAAGACTTGGTTTTAAGCCACTAAAGAATCGATCGATCTTACTCTCAGGTTGGATAATAATACCAGAAGCGTACCTTGCAAGTCTTGTAAAATTTGCTTCATAGGTACCAACAGATTCATCATCCCTTTGCTTCAGTTCAAGAAACTCTTTCTCCATCTTTGTTCGGAGAATACGAGGGAAATACTTATTGAAAAACAAGTTCTTGAACTCGTCCCATTCCATAGACTCAATTTCATCCCTTTGCCTCGTATTCTTAACAAGATTTCACCATTGATCAGCATCTCCTTCCAAACGATACACTGCTAGGATGACTTTATCATGCTCAGAACATTGAAGAACTGAAAATATCTTTTCAGTAGTACTAATCCATTGTTCAGCAACTAATGGATCAGTGGACCCGCTGAAAGAAGGTGGACGCTGCCTCATGAAGGATTCAACAGAATGTTGCTCCCTCCTTTGCTCGTTTGGAAATCCTGCATGATTCATAGCTTGAGAATGTTGTGTGAGCATGGATACAAGATTTTTCATTCCAACTCCCATGTCGTTTGGTTGCTCAGGGGGACAATCATTGCATTGCCCATCGCATTCCTCATTAACACGATTCCTTCGGGTTCCAGCCATTGACTAAAACCAAGAAGAATAGTGTGAGCAACACTAATTATAATAGGAAACCACATAATTCAAGAATAAAATTTTCATGCTTAAGGTCTTATCCTAGGTTATTCAAGGCCATTTCTAAAACACTAAGATGGTGTTCTATGCTTAGACTTATCCTTAGGGTTCTTACTAAGGCTTTCACATCCTAGTTTCAAAAGGTTGACTATACCTTTCCTCTGATACCAACTATAACAACCCATACTTTACATACATTGTTAATACTTCGAAATTGAAGCACACTTATTACAACATATGACAAAACCATAAAGGACCGTATAGGTATAGTGTCTTTAGAAACTGGGAAACATAAACAACTGGTTCATAAATCTTCTACAGTGTCTCCCATTTATTTCATCATATCTAGGGTCCCTTTTAGCATATTCTACTTAATATCCATCTTCCTGACCTGGGGAAAAGAAAACATAAAAGGGGTGAGCTCAAATGCTCAGCAAGGGCAAATAAAGGAAATAAAAATCATATCATATCTTTATGAAAATCAAAACCTGCAAAAGAGATCATAATATCTTAACATGGAATAAATCATGGAAGTGAAAATGAGATCCCCATAATCATAACATAAAACTTGAAACTTTGTGGCATGCACACATAATCATGGAAAATCATTTCTTGTTAGTCATGACTCATTGCCAAGACTATCTTAGTGGACAAAGTCCCTTTCTGAACCGAGTTCACTTCTCGTTTCAGTCCTGTATCACTGAACCGAAATGACCTTCCGTTCCAGCCATGTCTATCTCATGAGATATAAAATCTTTACCCAATGCATTGGAGGGAGATATAGGTCCCACCCATCTTATAATGAATCCTTTCTTATGTGTGCCACATAATCATAAATCATACATCATCGCATAACCCATGAAATAAAAATGGGATTCTTAAACAACATGACATCATAAAACAATTCATATAAGATAAAGGAATTCATAAAAATGTTTCGATCACAACATAATCAAATCCATGTAATAATAGGGATAAAAACAGAACCCTTTATTATCTTAGATGGAAAATAATTTTGATAAAACACTTGAACTCCATTCTTGAGGAAAATATCCATTCTTCTTCAAAAACATTTTTCCTTTCATAACATGTCATACAACTTTAAAATAAAAGAAGTTGATTAAAATAAACTTGAAAACTTTTAAAGGAAGTTTCTTGTAAATAATGTTTTAAAAATCCATTCATGCCGTATAAGTTGAAAAAAAACATTCTTCGTACTTTTGTCGGAAAAGTCAAAAAGTACCTCGTACGAAAAACGACAAAAGATTCCTTTCATACATATTACTAAAAACTCACCGAAGGGTAAAAATATATTTAAACAATTGTAGGTGGATGGAAATATTACATATTTATGAAACATGGATGTGGATGATAAAATACACCCCAGTAAATACTTACGAATAAACAATCTCGGATAAAAATGAGATTGTGATATTTCCCTTACCTTAGGTCCGATTTGCTTTGTTCGTGTCCGAAGCTCCTGTATAATGGTTTAAATAATGTTATTGACTTATTCCAGAATCATACATATTGATATGATATCATATATGGTCATATTATTAGCTTCTTGTTAGTAATATTTCATTGTTACTTGTTACTCGGGTCTTTATAACTTTTTGTTCTTATGCGTGTTTTGTCGAATAAATTCTTATTCTTATCTTTAGGTTATCGATAATTCATTTACATAATGGTATTAGTGTATTATATACCATATTCATTCATTCAATTCATTTATATAATCATTATGAAATGAAGATCATGTAGAACAAGTCGCATCACATCGTAGAGACGGTATTCCGTACGTACGCACGAGTGATGATATCGTTCCTATGATCGTGGAATTGTATTGGAGTATATATATATATTATTTCAGTATCAATATTACTTCATAATAATCATATATAGTTACTCATTACACCATTATACCCATCCTTGTAAGGTGATGGTGGAAAAATAGATTACACCACGGCGTGGAGACGGTATTCCGTACGTACGCACGCGCGGTGATTTCATTTTTCCGTAGGATGGATAGAAGGTGAATTAGGGTTGTTTCATATTTATAATAACATATCAGTATGTAAGTAATACTGATGTTATTACTTTATCATGAAACAACTAAAGAAGAAGAAGTTGAGGAAGAAAGAAATTGAAAAGATCGGTAATGGATATTACCTCTTCTTTAGAACGCCTCTTTGAATCCTCCACTTAAGGAACTAAGATTGGTCTTTGGAGAAGACCAGGACCTCTAGGATTATTCTAGGGAAGTGGAGAGGAGAAAATGGCAGGGTTTGGCCGAGCTTCAGTGCTCAAATTGGTGTGAGGAGGAGGGGGAGGAGGTGCCCTTTTATAAGGGAGGAGAGGGGCACCTTAGGAATATCTCAAAATATTATTTTATATTAAAGTCAAAATCGGTTTATAATGGTTCCAAAGGGTCTTATTTCGAAGCTAAAGTGGGGAGGGGTCGCAATCCTATCAACCAATAGGATTTAAACAAGTTTAGGGTATTATTTTAACCTTATCAATTAGATTTAACTCTAAGTTAATTAATTTAACTTTTACCGTGTCTTTTTGTTTTCTTTCACTATATGGTTAATACAATTACTATAACATGCCAAAAGAACCCCAAATTGTTTATTATTAATATATATATCCTTATCCAAGTCATTTGGCCGAGCCTTAGATTTTTAGGAATAAAATAACAATTAATAATATAATATTTGATTTAAAAACTATTTTGTGTCAATTTTGACACTATTTGATATATGATTTTTGTGAAAGTCATAACAGAATTATATGTTCTAACCAAGTTGATTAAATCAACATTAATATATCATAGTAACCTAGAAAATTAGTGGAATTCATAAAAAGTCTTAAATTACATTTATTTGGGTATTTATATTATCAATTTTGTCAATATTTCATTAATAAGATAATTACTGCATCATCTTTGTGTCATAAATAAATTAAATTATTTGATGTCTAAAATTACAAATAAAATATCATCATGTAGGAAATCTTTTTAGCTTTCTAAGGAATATTTACAATTGAATTTATCTTATGTATAACCCCATATTAAAAATTATTTACTTATTAAACTTTGATTTTAACTATTTTAACCCTTCTTTAAATAAATTAATAATAAATGTCCTAATCTAATCCAAGTGGGCCTAAATGGTCATATTTTATTCCTAAGTTTGTTTTCGGTCGAATTACACTTGTCCAATAGAATTAGGACATGTGTTAGGGTAATATTAATATCATATTTACCCTTAGTTACCCTATTTACTATTAACCGCGGTAAAAAAAAGTAAAAAGTTACTATTCACCAAAAAATTATTTTTATCTCATTGAACCACATTTTACTTACTGATATCAACCGTGTCTCTCGGATTTTTGAAATTCCATTCACAGAAGCGGTAAAATTAAGTTTTATGCAAAATTCAGTTTTTAACCTACCACTTAGTGGTTTCACTATTCATCAAAAATTGAAAGTTTTCAGAAAAATACCAAAATTTCACCCTAGGCTAATTTCGATATTCTGAGTCCAAAAATGAAGTCCATTTTGAAAAATAAAATTTATAAAATTTCAAAAAGTGGTTATTACTATTCATAACGGCTAGTTTTAATAGCATATTGTTGTTTAGTGAAACTCGGTATTGCGTACGACGCAAGCTATCGAGGAAGGTCGCGATTGCGTGTAAAGCAAGCCAAGCAAGTGTTGTGTAGAAAAATATTTCTTTGATGATTTATATAACATAAAAGTCTCGGGTGTTACATTGGCATACCCCAAGGGCAGCCCTAGGTCCAGTCCCAAGCATCAAAAGACCCAACAAGGTCTATAGAGGGTCTTTCACCTCAATATATGGCCCAATTTACTTTCCAAAACTAGCAATATAAAAATTAAGCAAGGAAGACACTTAGAACAACTTCATAAACATATGAAATCATCATGACTATGTAAAAATAATAAATACTACCTACCTCAAGCTTGTAGACAACCTCTTACTTAATCTTATCCTTGGACTGAAACCCAAACTATAACCAAATCCCCATCCTTTAATATTCTAGAAAATAGTTGGTTTTAGGGATTTTTTTTATGGGAAACCAATCACCCATCCTCTTTCAGAAAAAAAAGTTTAACGGAGTTGAAGACTTACCTGGAGATTTTATTTACAACCAATGACACTCCAAATTCCGAATAATCGAAGGAGAAATATACCTTGTATGTTTAGGATTTTTTGGTTCATCACTGGAGATGTTGGATAAGTAATAAGGGATAAATTTTTGTTAGAACCCATAAATATCAGAGGGAAAATTGTAAATTCCCACTTTTTAAGGGTCGCCGGGTTTGGCCACACAATTGACCAAACCGTGCGCCAACTGTGTAGCTTTCTTTTTCCAAGAGGGGCCAGGATTCATGATCTTGTGGGGGAACTCACATGGTTTGTAAAACCATGTGGTTCCCATGCACTAGTCTCTGCTCAAGAAGAGTCTCTAGCCACATGGTTTTGTAGTCTATGTGCATGGTTAGTATTAACCATGGTCCAACTATGTGCTTCATAATATTTGGCTTCTTTTAATCTCCTTTCGTGACTATAATTCTATGGGACACCCTAGATCCACCTCATATGCTCATTAAATATTCTATTAACCAAAAATTCAAACCGGGACACACCTTTTCTCAATGTCAGGATATTATAGTAAACAAGGAAAATACACAAACATAACAAGAGAATAAGGGTATTGTAACATCAACATATTATATAAAAACCATAATATGCATATCAAAGATAAAAATATTGAATCATGGAATAAATATTTTCAGTTAAAATGACATTTTTCATAAGAAAATAAAATGAAATTATCCTTGATATCATAACATTAGCATAAGGCAAAAACATTTGGCATACACATAAGCATAGAAAGTCATTTCCATAGTATCCAAGGTCCATTTTCAAGGTTATTATAGTGAAATGGATATACTCCCAAAATAATCATAGTATTCAAGGTTCACTCCCAATATTATCATAGTGTGAAAGTTCCCTTAATAAACTAGGTTCTTTGCCTATTCCAAACTTGTTTATCTCATTAGATGTCAATATTTTCCCAATGCATTTGAGGGAGATATAGGTCCCACCCATCTCATAATGAAGATCATACATATGTGTACCACAAGATCATAAAAATTCATCATATCGAAACCCATGAAATGAAATGGGTTTCATAAACATTGCATCATATCCTAACTTGTGGAAAAGAATTAGGTTTCATACTCATTTCATCATTTTATCATATCATAACTCATTAAAAAATAACTGTGTTTCATAATCACTTTATCATGGTATAACCCATGGAAGAGGAATGAGTTTCATAAACATATTTTCATCATAAACATAACAAATTTGAGAAAAAATAAGAATGGTATCCTTGGATCATATCCCCAGTAAACCATGTGTAACATCAATAGATATTTTCTTATATGGAAAATTATTTTTAAAGATAAATTGGAACATTTCATGTTTAAAATAACCAGTCCAATTTGAATATCATTTTTTATATCTAAAAATTTATTTAAAAAATTCAAAATATTTTTCTTAGATAATAAACATGGAAAATTATAAAGAAATGTTTAAAAATAATATAAATTTTTTCTTCAGGAAAATTTCCTTTCAACTTGGAAAAATCACTTTTTAAAATATAAAGCATTTTCAAAATAATTTTCTTTGAGAATTATATTAGAAAATTATAAATTAAGATTTAAAAATCATGTAAAATATTTATTGAGGAAAATATAAATTAAAATTTAGCATTTTTTAAAACATAAAACATTTTTGAAATAATTTTTAGAAAAACATATATATGAAAAAAAATGGTTTTCAACCAAAAAGTTGATTTTTCTAAAAAACAATAATTTGGTTTCTTTACTTCTTTAAGAGAATAAATTGAAAGTAAAATATGTATTATATATAGATAAATATATTATAATAAAATAAATGAGTTTATTTATAGATATATCATAATATTTCATCATTGAGCTCATAATCATAAACAATCCCAATAAATGATTAGATTGTAACATAAAACCCTTACCAATTTGGTAACTTTGAATCATAATATCCATGACGGAATAAAATTAAATGAAAAATGTAATATCATGAGAATAAATAAACTCATGATATTAATTGTCAAAGGGTTTTTATATACACCTCATAAAAGAATATAGGTGCATAACAAAATTTATGTCCTAAAGAAGAAAAATTGAGACAAAAATACCTTATCAATTTGGAAACATTCGAATAGAAATCCCCATTAAAGAATAAAAATAAATTAAAATTTAAATATAAATAGAATAATTATATTAATTATATAAAATTTTAAATGGGTAGTATATACACCACACAAAATAAAAAAGTGGTGAATATAGTATATATCTTCCAAAAATAAAAGAGAGACTAGAGATCCCTTACCTTAAGTCTCAACTTCCTTTATACATATTCGAAAATCCAACATAATAAATATAGTTTTATTGTAAATATATTAAATAACCATATTTATATATATCATACCATATTTTATTTACTTATAATCTTTTATTACTCTTTTATTAACAATTCTTTGTTAAAATTACTTTTTGGGTAATAACTGCATTGTTTTTTATGTATGATTTCATTTTTTATTTTAGATATTTTTACATTGATCATGGTGCCATAATTTCAAAAGTGTTAAAAATTATATAAATATAATATTTATTCAATATATATTTATTTATAGTAATTCATAAAATGTAGAGATGTAAAATTAAATACCTTTTTTATGGAGATGGTAGGTCATACGTATACATGAATGTTGTTTCAATTTTTTAACAGATCAAAAACTAGTAAGGTAAATAATAAATATAATTTAAATATTAAATATTATTTCATATATATCAAATATATTTATCAAATTTATCCATATTACTATGCATTCAAAGCATTTTTGAAAACTAAATGACATCTCTTCACAAGGTGGTAATCTGCCGTACACGCGAGCGATGTTATTGTATTTCCCATCAAATATAAAGTAATAAGATATATGTAAAATAATAATTACATTAGTTTAATTAAGTTAAAAATATAATATTTATTTCCTTGATATATCCCACTTACCATCCAAGTAAAACAAATCTGAAAAACACATCACATCGATTCACCTAGTGGTAGTTCACCGTACACACGAGCGACATTATTGTTTTCCAACAGGTTAGATGGTAAGAAGGTAGGTGTGATATTATAATTAAATAATGATAATAATATAATTAATATCTTAAATAAACCTTAAATTCATCATTATATACATTTGTGATAGATGGTGATGGAAAATGAATAACATCAGTTTGCAAGGTGGTAGTATTCTGTACACACCATTGAAGGTTTCATTTCCCTTTTGATGAAATAAGAGATGGATATAGGTTATTACATTAAAATAATTATATTTAAGTATATGGTAGATATGTTTATTTATTATCATTACAGTTTAATAATATTTTGAGCTGTTAGAGGAAGAAATAAAATGAAAATGAATGTTTAAAGACTATACCTATTCTATGGAGAACCTCTTTACATTTACACCTAAATCCTTACTATGAGGGATTAATAGTAAAAATAATCAATCTATGATGTGGGTATGTATGTATTAAATATATTGGGATATTTATTTTCCAAAAAAAATGGTTTTGTATGTGTGAAGAGGATAGGAGAGGGGTGGCCTTTTATAAGTGGGTAGAGGACACATGTGGAATTTTTTAAACGAATGAAGTGTACATGCATTATTCACAAGAAAAAAGGATCAAAATGGGTCAATATAGAACCATAATGGTTATAAGATCTAACTATCACAAAAAAATGGGTTTTGAAAAATTTATAGGTCATTTTAGTTCTTTTATTTTATTTTAAACTCTTAGTAAACAATTTTTATCCTTAACCACAGAAATTAAGTTTTACTTTTATGCTATTAATTATGGTAAAAAATAATTTGAAATAATTTGATAATATTAATTATTATTATTAAAAATATTATATAAATTTTTTTAAATTCTATTAATTGAATTATAAGAATTTAATTTAAAATTAAACCTATATACGTGATGATAAAGTAGTTTTCCAAAGAGAAATTTTTCAAAATTTGAGAAAAAAAGTTATCTCATAATTAAATATGCGATTGATTCCAATGACCTGAATTAGATTAAAAAATATATAATTGGACTAATTTTATTTTTTTAACAATATAAAAATAAAATTAATCATTTAATTTCTTTAAATGAAAAGCAATTTTTTAATAAAAACCATTATTTTTCACAATTCACTAAAAAATTATATTTTCAAAAAATTATGAAAAAATAACCCCAAGATAATTTTGAAATTTTAATTTAAAAATTAATTTTATTTTATTAAATAAATTTTCCAAAATCGAGGAAAAATAATTTCAAAATTAGTGCGTAAAATATGACAAAACTACTTTTTAGAGAAATACAGTATATGTGTAAAATAGGAATTATTCTTATCTAGTGTCTTAAAAACACATAAGAATAATTTTAAACATTTTATTGAAAATATAATATATAAATTTTATTTAAATCATTGAACAAATTATTTATTTAATTTATTGAGATAAAAAAACTTTTGTGCATATAAAAATAGTTTTTCAGAAGAAGATTTCCTTCATCTTATAATGGTTTCTTTTATTTTAATTTGTAATTAAATGTGTCACTAAAGATTTAATTTTATATACATGTGTAAAACATATATTTTTATAAGTTATTTAATCCTATTTTTAAGAATAATTCAAATTATAGGTGGAAACTATCATATTAAATTGTAATATTTTAATAGTATGTAGAGTTTTGTTTAAACATAGTAGTGAGAGTAATGCAAGATATTGAATAAGTTAAATTTATTTGATAAATAATAATAAAATTTCATGGTGTTGTAGGTATTTCCTTAAATTTATCCTCAAAAGAGTGGTTTCATATGGAATGTTCTAAAGCTATCACACCTTTAGTAAGTTAGGAATTTCATCAGATGAAGGGAAGATCTAGTTCGATATATTCAACAGATCAGATTTTGGATTATTGAAAATGAAAATTCAAGATTTATCTGATTCAAAAATATGTTGAGTTTTTATTTTCAAGTGTATAGACAGTGTTGATGGAGAATTATGACTGGGATATCCTGGATGAAAAATTTATTGTGATTCTAAGGACTTATCTAGAAAGTAATGTAGCATTTAATATTTAGATGTAGAAGCATATAGCTGATTTTCTAAAGATGTTAGTGGAAAATTATGAAGACCCGAAATCCTTGAATAAGGTTTTCATGTTGTAATAGTTATTTGGATTAATTTTAATGAACATAATACCTGTGTCTAATCATTTGAATGACTTCAACATGATTTTTATGAAGATATAATAAAAAAATGTGACTTTGTTTGATGATGTATGGGTTTTAATACTATTATTTTCACTTTCAAATAGATGGGGTGAAATGGTTAATACAGTTAGTAACTCTAGTTGAAAATCTGATATAATGATTGATGATATCATGAATCTAATACTTAATAAAGAACTTTTATGAAGGGAATTCCATGAACCTTTTGGTAGTATTCTTAATACAAATGAAATGTGACAGTCACCCCATCAAATGTAGGTTTATTTTAAGAATCCATTGACAGATAAATCTCAAGAAAGGTAAAAGGATAATAGACATGGTATTTCAACTAGTCCTAGTCCAACTATTTGGAAGTTTTTTAATAAAGTACATATCAATATGGAATGAAAAATTCAAAAGGATAACATCAAAATCACATCAATAATTTTAGTTTCAAATTCCATTAATGCGACTGAAGTTCATAATGATTTGTTGCTGAGGGAGAAGACTCTAGTAGAATCTTGGGTGGTTAACTCCGGAGTGTATTTCTATTCAATAGGTGATCAAAGATTCATGTCAATCAATGTATCTAGTAATTTTCATAAATTCATCCCAGAGGATGGTAAAGACCTATTAGTTGTTGAAAAAGGAGATACAAGCATTTGAATAAATAATGGAGGATTCTTAAATATATTTGAAGTTCATCAAATCCCTAGCCTCAGGAATAATCTTATTTCAGCTAGGAAATTAGATGATGATAGCTACGGAACAAGCTTTAAAAATGGGGTATGGAAGGTTACCAAATGATACATGGTGGTTGTAAAAGTTTTAAAGGATGTGACCCTTTATATGGACATAAATTTATATGGTAGTGCAGTGATATGATGTTCAACTTAAAATGATCTCGTAGTATGGTGCTGCATGTTAGGTCTCCTTTGTGAATGAACTTAATGCTTTTAAAGTCTAAGGGAATATTGAGTCTTGATCAAACATAAATATGAAACCATAAAATTTTTGTGTTGTAAAAGAATATAAGAGTGAATTTTAACTTAGAAGGTTGGAATCCATGGGATTTTAAGTTAGAGCTTGTACACTCAAATGTTTCGGGATCTTCCCCAATTAAATCCTAGATTGGTTGCCTCTACATTATTTTTTTTAATTATGCTACAACGATAGTATGTATTTACTTCCTAAATAATAAATATGATGAATTTGAGTTGTTTGTTTGGTGTAAAGCATTGGTAAAAATAGAATGAAGTTAGAAGTTAAAGTTCATTAGAACTAATAACTATAGTGAGTACAACAAAGAAAACTTCCATAATTTCTGCAAAAAAGGAAGAGATAAGGTGGGAGAAGATGTTTTTTGGGACACCACAGCATAATAGAGTAGCTGAAATAATGAATCATAATTTTAAATATAAATCCAAGAGTATGAGGTTTCACTCAGGAATGATAAATGTGATTTTGGAAGAGGGACATAACACGGTGGCTTATCTCACCAATAAGAGTCCATCATCATTAGTTGTGCATGAAATTTTAGATTATTTGTGGTTATAAAATGGACTATAATTTCATCATCTTATAGACATTTTTGGTTTAAAAAAATTAGATATAAATTATAAGTACAATGATAAACTTGAATCTAAATCCAAAATATGATTTTTCATTATTTATGGACATTAAAATTTTAGATATCATTTATGGTATGGTGAAAGGAAATAGATTTTCAGATTCAATTGGATTGTTTTCAAAGATAAGGTCCTATGTAATTATTGGAACTTGATGGAGAAGGAATATAAAGGATAATAAACTATAAAAATCTAATTTTATCAGAGTAACAATAGCTCAAAAAATTGAATAACCCAGATGAAAGTGCTCAAAGAACTGGAAGTACAAAAATGATATGGCCTAAAGTTATAGAAAGTTCAAGAATAGCTAAAGAATTGGTAGGGGAACTAAAATTTTGTGCTCTATAAGTACACATACTGTTAGTTTATGTACTGGTAGAACAAGTAGAGCCAAGTGGTTTAGTACATCCAATTCATATATGGATATCAACTTGAATGAAGAATCTTGTACTAAGTTTGGGGCATGATTTCAAATCTATATTTTACATGTATGTAGTAGAACCTAAAATAAAAATAAGTAAGATTATTTTAGTTACTATAAGAAGTGGGATTCATCCATGAATGAGTAAATTGACTCATTGAAGTTCAACAGAACTTGGGATACGACTGAACTACTGGAGGGTAAAAGGGCACTTGAGAATAATTGAGTTTGTTGGATTAAGCAAGAATTTGAAGGAAATAAAAGATAAATTTTTTGGGTAGTAGTGAAAAGGTTTAAATTGAATGAATATGTTGATTTCTTAGGAATATTATAACTGGTATTTAAAAATTAATCCATTGGAACAATGCATAGTATGATTTTATTAAAAGATCACTATCTATAAAATATGGATGTTAATAATTTGTTTCCTCATGGTGATTTCGATGATGATATTTATATGAAATATCTAACATGTGTACCTAATGTTGGGAACTATAATTTTCTATGTAAACAAAAGAAAATGATAAATGGGATAAAGTAAGCACTAGGATGGTTGAATAAGAAATTTGATTAATTCATGTCAAAGGAAGGGTTCAACAAGTTTAATGAAGATCACTAGTATTATTGGAAGAAATGAGAATATGATTTTTTTCATTATATTTATCTTATTTGTTGATGGAATTCTAATAATCGTATTGAATGTTTTGAAAATATGAAAAGTTGAAGTGTGATTTTTTGGATGATTCAAGGTGAAAGATCGTGGAAAATAGTGAATATTTTGGGGATGAATACCAGCAGAGATAGAAAAACAAGAAATATTTTTATATCTTAGAAATATTATTTATGTAATATTAAAGGTTTGGGATGACCTGAAGTAATCCAGTCTCAAACCCACATACTTTCCACATAAAGTTTTCTAAGTCTAAGGAATCAAAAATTAAATTTGAGTCTATGTATATGGAGAAAATACCATATGCATCAACGGTCATAATTTTTATGTATGCAATGGTTTTCACTAGGCCAGATATTTCCCATATAGTAGAAGTTTCAAGTTGGTATATGGAAAATACAATGAAAGTTCACTGAGAGGATGTAAATTTGATCCTTTGATATTTAAAAGGATTAAGATATCATTCCATTTTCTTTAAGTAGGAATATTCATTATAAGGATTCATAGACTCGAACTTCACTAGATATTTTTATACATAAAAAATATAATAGGTTTCATGTTTACATGAATAGGAGATCTAGATAGTTAGATGCCATGAATTCATAAGATTATTACATTGAGTGTAATGTATATAGACTATGTAGAAGAAACAAAAGTTAGGAAGGAGATGGTATGGATTAGGGGATTTCTAATCTTGGAACGTGTTAGGAAGGGTAATTTATTTACTATGACATCTAATGTTATATTCAATTAGAAAAAAACGGGTGTTCCATGCTCAGACAAGTCATATCAACCTAAATTAACATTTATATAAAATTTAATGGAGTAAAAAGAGATGGAGCTATAGAGGATAGAAAGAAACAAAAACCTAGTAGACATATTCACCAGGGTGGTAGTTCTGGAATGTTTAAGGCAATATTAATCCTTAGTGGGACTTGTGTGAAGTAAAGGAAAGTGTTGGAGAGTTGTTGATGTTTTCTTTAGAATAAGTCTTCAAGTGGGATATTTTTTGGATGTAAAGACTTTTTTAGAGCATCAAAATTTTGGGCATTGGAATTATGTTCATTGAAATTCCCATAATCGATAGTTGTTTAGGTTCAATGTAAATAATTCAAGATTTCACCACTCTATCAGTGGCAGGCTTCATCAAATGATTTTAGGTCCATCAGAATATTGTATCTATTGATGGTTCTATGGTGGACCTCTAGGGGGTTATGAATTTTCATAGTGATGATGGGTCATTAAATTGTTAAAATTTCTCATACGGTCATGGATTATGATCTTGGTTTTCAAAAGGTCAATTTTAACTTGTTTGACAAGTTTTTCTCATTATTTAAGTATGTGGGAGCTTTAGTGCATATTATGGAAAAAGTGGACTAACTCAAGAGCCTTTATCGTAGAGATGATAATTTGGTGAGGATTACTTTTCTTTGTAATTGGTTTTTCACCTATAATCTTCTAGTTATAATAAAATAAATTAATGGTGTGTTTTCCCCTATGCATGTAGTACAATGTATAAAGCATGTTAAAACTTATTGTTCTTTATTTATTTTCATGTATTTTATTACATGTTTTACTATTGGGTGTTTCAGTTTCTTCTATGGTGTGATTGCAAGGTTAATTTCTTTTTGTGGGTACGATTTCATGACATACTACTTTCAGTGTACGTAGTTATTGGGAAATAGAGTTTCATAGGATTATATTTATATTGTGCTGATTTTTCCATCAACTTTTATTAGATATATAGATCATACTTGTAATGGTCTTCCAATAGTATATGTAATCATTTTTTCATGAGATATTTTCTCCCCCAACATGACCCCCTTGGTTTTTGAATAAAATAATATTTAATCCATGAATTCCATAATGAATAAGTTTAGATATTTGTGTGAAATCTTTTTCATCAGCACTATGAACATAGAAAGAGTGTTGGTTATGCTAAATGAAACAAAAATATACTCATAGTATCCATACCTTCTCCTAAATATAGCCTTTGGAATATCATACTCCTTTATCATGGGCTGGTGGTAACCTAACCAAAGATCAATCTTAGAGAACCAATTTTCCCCTTTCAACTAATTAAATAAATCATCAATATGGGGAAATAGGTAAATTTTTTTAACTGTAGCCTGATTTAAATTTTGGTAATAAACTATTTCCGACACTTTTTCCAGGGCGCGCCTTCTGAGGGCATGCTTGACACTCGATGGCTACACATAGTACCCCGAATTTCCACTTTCCAATAGTGGGTGGGATTTATGACCTCTTAGGTGATGTTTTCTCCTTTATTGAAATGGGATGATGGGATGTCGGTCCCTGCTTCCATGGATTCCTCCTTAGAATACATCGCCTTGTCCAGGTCTCTCTTATATATTAAAACATTTTTCTTGAAACCTTTCCTAGTGCTATCTCTTTATTCACACCAGTTAATTACACTGCTTCTGTCATGAAATTACAAAGGGTTCAAGTCAGGTAAGCAACCTTTGTTTAAGGATGTAGTCACATTGGGAATCGTTCGAATGAATGGATGCTGGAACCTTGGTACACCTAAATTATATCTTATTAGATGAATCCTTGAGGGTGCAGAATCTCAAGGAATCCCACATCGAATGTGAAAAATCCTATTCTAGAGTAATGTCTCTATGGTTTTCCTCATATTACCATGTTTAACATGGGTTATGTCGTGAGTTTAACATTTATTAGAGATGGATTAGACTGATCAGAACACTGACGAGAGTGGATCAGATAGGAAAATCTATAGGAGGGATCACCTAGAGTTTTTACCGAGTGTGTGGGTCAAAAATTATGTGGGGACAGACCCAGGATGGTGTATCCCACAAAGGGGAAGGTTTCACACCATTAAGGATGATCTGAACACCACAAAGGGAGGATCAGAGAAGGTGGGTCCCTGAAAAGGGGACACCAGGGTTTACCATTGGATGAGATTGAACCTCGGGGAGGCTACCTACATATCATGTGAAGATGACATGGATCTAAAAACATGTAGTTTAGAGGGGTTATTTGGGGGTTTACACATGGTTAATGGATGGGGTTCTGCAAAAAAGTGGATAGGGTGTGACCCTATCGTGATAAGGGTAAGTTATTGGAGCAAATGGCTTGAGATTATGCATGGTTATATTTATACATGAATGGCATGATTTCATCGATATGCGGTGGCCTGGGTAAAATAAGTATGGATACGAAGGAAGTTTTAAAGGGAGGTGATGAATGAGATGGTACTAATGTGAAGATTATGGTGCTAGGCTTAATCCTCAAGGAGGTTTCCTACGTTTTCTATGTAGGAGGAAGGGATCAAATTCCACATAGTTCAAGTGGAAAATGAGATACCTAAGGAGTCAGATCATGAGAATGGATGCATGGATTAGGACCCAATGGATGTGGAATCTTCAGGATGGGGCATGGTCTTCCTAAGATACAAATGCTTAAAAGAAATACTAGGATAGGAAATAGACAATGGGATTGAAACTCTGGGAGGCTTCCAACAAATCCTTATGTTAGGGAATCAGTTTCCACATAGTTTATGAATAGGGCATAGAATCAAGGTGTACACAAAGGAAGAAAACCCAAAGACATGCTTGGGGATTACACATGGTTAGTTTCCTATCACATGATGGTAACACTTTATTGAAGGAGTATGGTAAAGTGTAAAGCATATGCATGGTTAGCTTCCCATGATGGATCAAAACACATTAGGGAGGCTGATCCAAAGGATGCTTGCTAAATAGGGAAAGTATCACATCAGGAAGGTACATCCTTATGATGGAGTACCATATTTTACCATTGTTTTTTGTTGGACCTCAAAGAGGATTCCTATTCTTACCAGTGGATGGGAATAAAAACCTACATAGTTCAAGAGGGGATAAAGTTTAATTTCATGTGGGGTGAAGGTGAACTGATGTGAAACAAATGGAATGGTTGGATTGTGGAGAGTGAGGGGCTTGAACCACAGATAAGCTTCCAACATACCCTATATTGAAGGTAGGGATCAAAGTATACATAGTCTGGGAGGATGCAGTTTAACGTCATGTGAGATAAGTTTCATGGGACTTATGCATGTTTAGGGGCCCAAAAAGGATGTCATGGTCACTATTAAACTCTAATCCCATGTGATCCATGCTTAGTGTGAGAAATAAGAGATAAAATTATATGTGTCAAGAAGGATATGGCCACAAAGGATGGTGTGGGGCTTACACATGACTAGAGGCCCAGGGAGATGGATATCAGGGCTTACTATAGGTGGAAAGCCTAAGGAGGGTGTCCAGATGTATGAGGAGGATATGGATCAGTGTATAAGGAATTCCCAATCAAGGGGTGTTTCAGCCTATGTAGAGACTACCTAAGGTGTAGATGTTGAAAAATACCAAAGGGAAAGAGAAGGTGAGGATCTTTGATTCTCGTTCTCATTTGAGTCCACAAAGGCCATCCACGCATGTGACGACTAACTGTTTGACATTATGTATTGGGGGTGTGGTTTATTGGCAGTTTAACATCCTAAAGTTAAGACAAGAGGACTCACTACTCGTCCATTGGACTCACATCACTTGTATCAACCCATACTTAGGAAAGTGAAGGCACAAGAAACTCCTATCTGGAATAATGTGAAAGGGTGGTCACTCGAGGGGCTCACATTAGTCTGGTTATGTAAAGAAGAAATATCCATTAGCATACCTATGAAAAGAATCATAGGGTAGGGAAATGCTACATGAAACACTACTCAAGGGACCACGAAATCACTATGTGTGATCCTAGAGGGCCCCACAGGAGAGGGTCTTGTGATGCCATGGGTCTCAACTTAAGGACCTTTTGTGAATGAAAGTGGCCTCATGAAGGAATGGTGCTTCATGGATGAAGGGTTCTTCATGAAAAAAATACTTTTTTAAAGATGGTATTAGATTTAGCAAAGATCTTACTATTTGTAGAGAGCTCCGCAATGTTTTAATGCTTCACTGAGCCTTTAGAAACCAAAATGGTCTCCCTCCTTCATGAACAGATAAGTAAAGATGGTCATTTGTGAAGGGCATCCCTACAAGTAGTGTCCATGAAGAACACTAGAAATCATGGTTCATAGATCATAGGTACCTTGCATGATCTATTTTTCAGGTTTTCAATGAGATTCTCAAAACATGTGTTTGGAAGGTGAAATGTGAGAGTAACAATTGATTAGAGGGGGATGAGCCTTTTATTTATAGAAAATGGAGGTAGGTGAATCTCTCAAAGGTTTCTGCAGAGAAATATAGTGCACCATGTAGATAAAGTGATATTTTTTAGCCTTTGGGGAACCTTAGGACTTTATCAAAATCACAAAGGGTCCATCTAGCATCAATCGTGAGGTGATTCATGACCAAAAAGTGACACCATGGAGCCTGAGGGCACCGTCAAACACGCAAATGGTTCATCAAACTCCTTTTTGGTCACGTTGGTGAGGGGTCTCTGTAGAGGATATTTACAAAACAGACTCCTTTGAATATATTTTATGTATTCTAAGGCCATTCGGGTCTAGATACACTCCGAACCGACCATATGTTTGTTTATACCTTTAATAGCATGATTTTTTGTGCCAACCCCCCCCCCACCCCTCAAAATGGGAGCCGAGGGAAAAAGTGATTCAGATTCTAAGGGTATGTCTCTGAAAACACCCATTAGATTGTGAAGATGGATCGTGAAGAATCTAGGTGTGGCACGCCTCAAAGCTCCAGCAGACAACGGGCACTGTGAAGCTAAAGTGAAGGGTGCCATAAAGCTCAATAGAGAATTGCCTTTAAATTGAGAAAGAGGGACCCATCCTCTGTACTAGATATATTTGAACGATTTCACCAATGCATGATTTTTGTGAAGTGATCCACCCTGCGAATGAGACTTCACAAAACAGGTTCCATGGTCTAGTGCTCCGTGAACGCTCTCTAGTGAACTGGTACATTGTGATTCATTGTTCCTTTGTGATGCAAACCAAGATCAAGGTGGATCTATGGGCTTCTACTTCACGAATTCCCTCCATGAAATTTTTATTACTGACCTTCAAAAATATGCTCAGAAAAACTTCCTATGTCCTAAACTGATGGCTGTATAGGAGGTTGCTCGAGATGTTCATGCTAACACCACTTAGGGAGAAGAAATGGTAGACAACATCATGAATGGGGACTATGTTTAGAGTATGTATGATAATAAACCATTGATAGGGATTGTTTCAAATTCATAGAAGAATTATCTTATATTCACGAGACTATTGTTGTATGGATTTGTCTTGTTGGATGATGTCTTGATCCCAAAGGCAAGTAGAGATGAACCGGTCTATCCCATGGAGCTAGACAAATCTGACTCTGATGTAGTCAAGGGTAGTTAAAATACCTGAATCCGAGCATAGAAACTAACCAAAAACTTCCTCAACCATGTTCTAGAAGCTTATTGGATATGTCAGATGATATTTCTTCACCTTTGGCCATGTGATCTCTCTGCTAGAGGGTCAGATGCACAACACTTGCACATGCTGGTCTGAGACTACCTCACTGAGAAGATTTGGGAAAGAAAAAAAAATTGGATTCCAAATGGTGCAGAAATAAGTAAAAGAATATCCAGAAGTTCCAATAGGTTGGATAGGTGATCTAAATAATTGATCATCATAAGAGAGAGTGTTTTATATTCATCACTAAGCAGATGGGGATCGCTGAATGATTGAATGCCCAACTGACAGAAACCTGAAAGAAGTTATCATAGGTGCACCATCAAGAGTAAGAACTTTGATCTCAACGAGACTGAATGTATATTAGGGAATATGGGATTCATTCTATAGTTTTCGATGAGGAGAAAGAGTTTAGAAAGCAGTACTAAATCCTGAAATCTACATTCCAGAGAGTGAAATAATAGGAGTGTTCTTTTGAGGGAGTAAATCTGTAAGGGACATGTTTTGGACAAACAAAAACATACTTTCCTTGCATATATTCCTATTTAAACTATTTACATTGACCTTTTATTTTATTTTTTTAATACTGAATCTCCATCATATTTTTGGATCAACTAACGGTCAATACCTAAGTTTATGTGGGTCATGATCGGTGTGAGAAACAAGGGACGACCACATAACAATTTTCTTTTATGAGAGTGTCAGACATTCATTGAACACTAGGGGTCTTATATTTGAAAAGAGGTCACCCAGAGTATTCATTATGAAAGAAAAGATCAGTGAGTAGTGTGTAGGGGTCTCATAATAGCCAACTTTCCTTTCCCAACTTGTTCTAGTACATGAGAAGGATAATGTTGAGGGCATTGGAATCAATCCGAACAAAGGTAATGGGAAGTATGAATCATGATGCCCAAAATTTGGAACACAATGATGGAAGCATCAATATGGAAGATAGATTTTGATCATATTAGAAACACAACATCTTTATTAGGTCATCCTAAAATGTGGAAAAAAAATGAGGGCCAACTGCTGATCGAATTCAAAAACATCGGGCCAAACTCAAAATGTTGTATAATGTTCTTTGGAACATTGGCCCAGAATGGTAGGCAAGCCATGAGGCTGAGCATCTGTACTATTAGGGGGTTCCATTGGACATGAAATAGAATGAGGATCCAAATAAAGGGCACAAAAAGCGTGGATGTAGAGTGTCAAGTTGTTCGAACGAAGTCCAACACCATTAAAATTATGCCACTGTAATGAGAGAACATTGGTGTGAGCATACCAGTCTGAACCTAGATCAAACATAATTCCAAAGAAGACCTCTCAATTGAGGACCTAATATTCTTTGTATTTTATGTCATGAAAATTTAGAATATACATACATGTTTTAACATCATACATTACAGATGATGCACAAAATAGTTTAACGTCATATGAATTGGATGCTCCATATAGTTTAAGGTCATACTACCGAGACCCAGGCCAATAGTTTAAATTCATGTCGCATGGACTATGATTCATATTATCATAATGTTTTCATGGAACAAAGCAGATGAGTCTAACATGAATGATCCAAAGGAGGCTTATGGGCCATAAAAATACCATGGAATAGATGTAAATGAGGAATATGTGATGTGTTGAGGGAAAAACCCATCATAAATGAAGGTTAAGAAGACAAACTACCACTTCACGTATCCTTGGGGGGATCCTAGTTTAAGGTCATAGAGTTTGGATAGTAATTGGGAACAGAGGGACAGAAGGGTTAATGAACTCGAGGATGAACCTGAAGACACAATTATTTGGGTCATTCCTACATATCCCATAAGGATGAGAATCAATCCATATGTAGTTCTTTAATGCAGTTTAATTTCTTGTAGGATGATAGTTTCAACGCAGTTTATTTTCATATGGATTGTACAAGTAGACCCCAAAGGAGAAATGTGTGGTGTGGTACATAACTTGATGTGAATGGGGAAAAAATAATTCCACACCACATCATACATTCTGAAAGGGGGGATGAGGCTCAAAAGGGTAAAATGGAGAGTTTACCATTGTATGGTTGGACCCAGAGGTAAGATTTCTGGGTGTCACTACATATCCTTTTAGGGTAGGAATCAAGCCTTACAAATCTCTGGGATCTTGTACATTTTAATTTCATGTGGTGAGGATTAAATAGATCTTAGTTTAATGTCATAGTGCTCTGACCATAGGGTAGTGCAATCCTACATATGGGTATAACCCTACCAAAACTTTTATTCCCACATTATATATGCTTGGTGTGGGAAACAAGGGGTGGTGTTAGGATTTCCCCATCACATGAGAGTTCATAATTATGAAAGAGAAAATTTGGGTGGGAAAATACCAACCATTCCAACATTCCTTCTCTATGTAAATGGATGTGTGGAGGGATAACAACAGGGGTGTTGGAGAACAGAGCGGCAAGAAAATGAATCACTGCAACCAATATTTGGGACACAGTGAAGGTGGTGTAAAGATGGATGATAACTATTGACCGTATTCGAAATACATTATCCATATCGTGTGAACAAGAATGGGAACAAAAAACTAAGGTGTGTCCACTGACCATATTTAAAACATGGGTGGAATTTGTCTCAAACTGTCATTTGAGATCTTCTGGGATGTTGTCCCAAAATGGTAGGTAATCCTTAAGTCAAATAATCCATACCATTTGTGGCTCCTTTTGATTGTGAAAGGTGGTGGAGACCTAAATAAATGGTACATGTTAAGTGTGTATGGTACCTATGAAGTTTAACGTCATGTGGTAGGGACAAATTACAGGAGGAGTACACTCAAGGTGGTTTGTGGTATGGCTATTGTAAACCCAATGTGAATGATAACCAAAGAGGATCAATCACACCTACATACTCCCAAAATAACCCCAACCAAGAGTCCTTACAAATTTAAGGGATAGAGTCTAGACCATAGATGCAAGGTCTAGGCATTCATATATATCTCATAATGATGAAAAATCAAGCCATACATAGTTCTTGAAGGAAGGTCTGTCAAGTGGCCAATTCCAAAGGGGTCGATATTCTCCGAAATGAGGAAAATAGAGGTTGTTACATAGTTAAATGTTATGAAAAGTTGGACACTAAATATCATAGTTTAAGCTCATATAGTTTGTACCATTTCAAGGAAAAAATGTGTACTAGTGGCACTATAAAGTAACCTAATGTGAATGAGCATCAAAGGGGTCCACTCCACACCACACATTCTGAAAGTAGAGATGAGGCTCAAAAGGGTAAAATGGATAGTTTACCATTTTATGGCGAGACCCAGAGGAAAGATGTCTGGGTGTCACTACATATCTTTTTAGGGTAGGAATAAAGACATACAAAGATCTGGGATCTTGTACATTTTAACGTCATGTGGTGAAGATGAAATAGATCTTAGTTTAAGGTCATAATTCTCTGATCATAGGGTAGCGTAATCCTACATATGGGTATAACCCTACAAAAACTTTTATTCCCACATTATCTATGCTTGGTGTGGGAAAAAGGGGTGGTGTTAGGATTTACCCATCATATGAGAATGCATAATAATGAAAGATAATTTTTGGGTGGGAAAATACCAACCATGCCAACATTCCTTCTCTATATAAATGGATGTGTGTAGGGATAATAGTAGGGGTGTTGGATAACAGAGGGGAAAGAACATAAATCACTGCAACCAATTTTTGGGACACAATGAAGGTGGTGTAACGATGGATGATAGCTACTGACTGTATTCGAAATACTGTATCCATATCGTGTGAACCAGAATGGGAACAAAAAACTGAGGTTTCTCCACTGACCATATTTAAAACATGGGTGGAATTTGTCTCAAAATGTCATTCGAGATATTCTGGGATGTTGTCCCAAAATGGTAGGTAAGACTTACGTCCAATAATCCATACCATTTGTGGATCCTTTTGATTTTGAAAGGTGGTGGAGACCCAATTAAATGGTATGTGTGAAGCGTGGATGGTAACTATGCAATTTAACGTCATGCGGTAAGGACAAATTCCAGGAGGAGTACACTCAAGGTGGTGTGTGGCATGGCTATTGTAAACCCAATGTGAATGATAACCAAAGAGGCTCAATCACACCCACGTACTCCAAAAGCAACCCCAACCAAGAGGCCTTATAGATTGAAGGGATAGATGTTGGACCATAGATACATGGTCTAGGCATTCCTATATATCTCATAATGATGAAAAATCAATCCATACATAGTTCTTGAAGGAAGGTGTGGCAAGTGGCCAATTCCCAAGGGGTCAATATTCTCTGAAATGAGGAAAATCGAGGTTGTTACATAGTTTAATGTTATGAAAACATGGACACTAAAGATCTTAGTTTAAGCTCATAGATTTTGGACCATTCCAAGGAGGAAATGTGTACTAGTGGCGCCATAAAGTAACATAATGTAATGAGTATCAAAGGGGTCCACACCACACCACACATTCCTAGGAAATAAAATCTTAGTTTAAGGTTATATATTTTGGACCATGATAATGAGCTCTATGAAGTGGAAATATACAACATGATTTCAAAAAGAAACTCAACATGAATGAGGAACAAAGTGGTCTTCATTGCATTGAAAATTCCTAAGAGTATGTGTACATAGTTTAGAGTCATGATTCCTAGACTTTGGTACCTTGACTCATATTTTAAGGTCATATTTTTTGGTCTATAGGGTGTGAAACTCTTTCTTGTAAGTATAAACCTTATCCAAAACCCCTAAGACCATGTGATCCCTGATCAGTGTGTCAAAAAAGGCACAAATAAGATCTTTACAACATATGGAAGTACACAATAGGGGAACACAGTTGTGGAGTCAAGAAAAACACCATGACATTAGTCATCCCACTCAATGTGTAAAGGTGCACTAAGGTATGGAACATAGAGTATTGAATTTCAATCCAAACATAAGGATTAGAGAACGAATGGGAATCACAAGACCATAATTTGGGATGAAATGGGATTAGAGTAATGATGGGGGATAACAGCTAACCACATTTGAAATCATGTTATCTATATCATATGGAATGTGATGGTAATAAACAATTGAGGGTTGGATACTGACTATATTCAAAATGCGGGAAGAATTTGACTCAAAATTCCATTCAATATCCTTTGGGATGTAGGGCTATAATGGTATGTGAGCCTTATGTGTGAGCATCCATACCATTTGGGGGTCCTTTTGGATGTGAAAGATGATGGAGACCCAAATAATGGGTATGAAAAACATGCTAGTGGAATGAGATAATTTCCATGAAGAACCCAATACTCTAAGTTCCATACCATAATGCATATGATAATGTTAAATAGGCAAGACAAAGGCAGAGGGATTAAACTAGGGGAAGATGACTCAAGAAGATGAGTGGGGAAAAGGGGGGAAATGGGATGATGAACCAAGGGCTGGACCCAAAGATGAAATGTCCAGTCATTCCTATGTATCCCATAAGGATGGGAATCAAGCTATACATAGTTCTTGAAGACCCATGATGTTTAATTTTATATGGTAATGATGTAGTAGAATAGAATTGTTCCTAAGATAGGTACATGGTATGGCTTTTGAAAACCCAAAGTGAATGAGGAAAACAAAATTCGACACCATACCACGTGCTCCTAGAATGAACCATAGGCTAAGGGGGGAAATGGGAGGAACTTGGGGATGGACCCAAAGAAAAAATGTCTAAGGGTTCCTACTTATCCAATAATGATGGGAATTAATCCATACATAGTTTTTGAATACCCATGAATTTTAACATCATATCTTAAAGATGTGGTGAAGAGAAGTATCCCAATGGGGGCATGTGTTGGCATGGAAAAATAACCCTACATGAATGAGTACTGAGGAATTCCACACCACACCATCCAAAATCTTAGGAGAGAACATGGGTCAAGGGTCTAGAAGATGAATTGAGGAACCTGGGGTAGGATGTGAAGAAAAAATATATGGGCATTCCTACGTATCCCAAAAGGATTGGAATCAAGCCATATGTATTTTTTAAAGACCCATGCTATTTAACGTCATGCGGTAAGGACATAGTAGTAGTTCAATGTCATACAGGACAAACAGGGCAGCTTTATTTTAAGTTCATACAGAGAGGACCGTAAATTCAATTCAATTTAATGTCTTTTAGGTAAGACACATCACTTTAATTTTATGTGGTATGAGAGGGATATTAGTTTAAGATTGTAAAATCAAACCACGTAATGGAAAAATGAGTTGTAAAGGTCGAGGAACCTGGTGTTAGACTCAAAGGAAAAATGTATGCGAATTCCTATGTATATCATAAGGATGAGAATCAATCCATACATAGTTCATAAAGACCCATGAAGTTTAACATCATGTAGTAATGACATAGTAAAGGGGGTACATGATGCGGTAGCTAAAAAACCAACATGGATGAAGAAAATATAAGTCCACACCACACCATGTGATACCGAGATACTATACTTTGGAAAAGAGTCTTGAGAGATAATATGATTTATGGTACCTGGGGCTAGACCTGAGGAAAAAATGCTAGGGCATTTCTACATATCCCATAAGGATGAAAATCAAGACAAAAAAGTTCTTGAAGACCCATGTAGTTTAGCATCATTTGGTAAGGATGTAGGGAAGGGAGGTATACCTAAGGGAGTAACATGGTGCGACTATTGTAAACCTGACATAAATTAGGATTGAAGAGTTCCAAATCACACCATGTATCCCCTGTAATAATGGGGGTATTGAACCTTGGTTAGTCCCTGAGAAACTTGTCTAGGAATTCCTATGTATCCTACAAGGGTAAGAATCAAAACATATGTAGTTCATGATGCCATATAATTTAACATCATGTGGTAAGGATGCTGAGTATGGTTTAATGCCATGTGGGATAGGGATGTTGGGTAGTTTTACATCCTACAGTTAGGACAAGGTTGAGCAGTTTAATGTCATGCAGGATGAAAGATATCTTAGTTTAAGGTCGTAGATCTCAGACCATGAAATTAATTGTGTCTATAGTTTTGCAATTTATCACCATGCAAGGTGAAATATCTTACTCACGAGAACTAAGTTTTGAGGAATTTTTCATTGGTGGGAGGAATAATATGCTCAACATACATGGTGACCAAAAAGTATGTGTCATTAGGGTAAACCTTCTGGATGGTATAAGGTCCCTCCCATTTGGTGTCTAACTTTGGAAGCTTCTTTCTAGGTATAATTGGCAACCTCAGATCCAATACTATGTAACCTATAAAGAAGGAGCGGAGCCAATTATTCTTATTGAAATATCTGACTATCTTGTTCTGGTGCCTCTCCAGATTATGCAAGGCCCGGATCCTATTTTCATTGAGGGATTCCATCTTAGCAAGACAAAATTATACTATCTTTTCTAATGTCTTCTAATCATATAAAATTATATGGAGTGATGGTAACTAAATCCGTATGTGTAGGGTTACCTCTACTCCATACACTAGGGAATATGGGGTCACCTGGGTGGAGTTATGATCCGTCATCCGAAAAGCCCCTAGAGCATTGGGGAGACTGTTTGGCAAAATATTATTATTCTAACTTACAATATTCTGAAAAATGTTAGAGCGGGTCTTGTTGAACACTTTGATCTACCCATTTTCTAGCACATGAAAGAAATAAGTGTGGTTAGACCAGAAGTTGTACTTGGAGTACAATCTCTTTAGCTAAGCCACTCAAAATTTTGTGTTGTTATTGGTGAGGATGGCGTGAGAGACTATGAATCGATTGATGATGTTATAGATCAAAAAATCAATGATATAATGGTCATTGAATTCCTCGAGTGGAATAACTTCTTCCCACTTGGAGAATAAATCTATCGTGGTCATAATGAAGCTGCACTGACGAGCCGTTGCTGGTGGATATTGTCCCAAAACATCAAGTCCCCAGACTGTAAAGGGATAGGTGTACTTGGTAGTATTGAGAGGCTCTGGTGGATGATGCAAAAAATTGGAATGGATTTGGAACATGTGTCACCTCTTGGTGACCTTGATACAGTCACAGACCATGATTGTCTATAAGTACCTCAATCTTCAGATCTATTGGGTTTTTTTGACCTTTCCTGATGATATTTGCAGAAACCAGCATGGATTTCATGCATGACATGGGGAATCTCATATCATTGAATGAAAAAGTGAATAACTCCATCAAACCCATGTTTCTAGAGGATCTAATCAAGGTTGGGACCACTCTGGAGGGTGACATGCACTCTACACTGATGGATTCACTAACATTCGGCACTGTATGTCAAGAGATTACCATGTTGGAGGTCCTCAACAAATGGAGTTGTCCAACCAGGGGACTCTTCTATTATGTTAGGGGAACATAGGTTCTGATGTGGAGGCACTGGCAGTAAGATGGCTTAGCTACTGGATATCATCATTTTTCATAGTGATAGGAGCGATGACCCTTTGATTCGACACATAAATGATCAAATCATCCTAGTTTGGTTCTGCAAGAGATGAGGCAAGGTTGTCCAAGGCATCGACTTGACTATTTTGTGACTGAGGAACATGAATTACCTTAGTCAAAGAATTTAATTCGGATATCATCTTGTGATCATGCTCAAATAGTTGCACAAGATTTGGCTTCCAAACGACGTAGTCACAATTGATCTTCTTGATAACCAGCTCGGAGTCCCCCTTCAGGTGTAGGTGGGGAACATAAATATTTTTGAATAGATCTATACAAGTGATGAGGTCTTGATACTCTACCTCATTTTAGGAACAACCTTTGGACAATAAGAATGAATAGGGTAAAATATCTTGTGTAGGAATGATGAAGACAATGACCATACCTACTCTATTGAGTCTTAGGACATTGAGCCTTCTTCATGTGGGACTTGAAGAAGCTCAATCAAAGTGAATCTACCAACATGGCATAGTCTGGTCCACTGGCTCCTGCTTGGCATCCAAAAGACCCAGGATCGAATCCGGGCAGGGGCGAATTTCCCAGGTACTGTAGCAGTACTGTAGCAGGGACTGTTGCAGCGGCGGCACTGTATCAACGGCAGCACTGTAGCGGTGGAGGGACTGTAGCAGATACTATAGCGGTGGCGGTACTGTAGCAGGTACTGTAGAAGCGCGGGTACTGTAGTAGTACTGCTCACTGAGGGGTCCTTTGGGCCAAAAAAATGGGCTTTCAAGCCTTGTATTCAGGCCACATGGCCTTGGGCCTTCGGGCTATGTAATGGGTCTCCCTCTACCCAGTCTAAAGAGTTATTCGCTTTCAAATAATAAATTGAGGCTTCGGCCCCAACCTTTCAAAAAATAATAGTCTGGTCCACTGATAGAATGACCTCATTTGGAATGTTAAGATCCATAGACATCTCTGCAGGAGCTAGATGGGTGGCAAGGAAATATTCCAGTGCCTGACCCTTGATAGCTTTCTGTGGAACGAATGTGATTTCAAACTGTTGAAGGATCTCTGCCCACTGATCTAGATGGCCTATCAACATTGGTCAGATTAAGATATACTTTATTGAATCCACATAGGATACCATATGTATCTCATAATTCTATATATAGTGTCTCAAATTCTGCACTGTAAAAACCAGTGTGAGGCAGCTATTCTCGATAGACTAATATCTAGTCTTCATGTCAAGGATCATACGACTGAGATAGTATAAACCGTTCTATTTCCCTTTGTTGTTCTTATGGATGATAAGGTCATCAAAGGATCATTCTAGGGAGGTCATTTTGAGAACCATATTATTTCTAGATATGGGTGGCATTAGAACTGAAGGTTGTAGTAGGTATTGCTTGATCTCCTCAAAAGAATCTTGACATTCTTCATCCCATTGGTAGACGAAACCATTCTTCATGAGTTTGGAGAAAGGATTACACTTTATAGCCATATTTTCAATGAATCAGTGTATATAGGATAAGTGTCCTTGGACACCTCAGAACTCTTGAAGGTTACTCGGAGGAGGCATCTAACTGATGGCCTTAATCTTATCTAGATCGATCTAAATGCCTCTATATCTAACGAAAAATCTAAGAAACATTCTAGAGGTAACCTTGAAGGCACACTTCAAGGGGTTCATCTTTAGATAAAAGGAGAGAAGAAAATCGAACACTTTCTCAAGATCTCTGATCTGGTCCTTATTATGGTGGGATTTGACCACCAAATCACCCATGTATCATTCCACCGACATCCCAGGGATCGGTTTGAATATGTTGTTTGTATCACACTGATAGGTGGATTTTTCATTTTATAGACAGAAAGGCATTACCTAGTAATAAAATTTATCTTATGGAGCTATAAGGGAAGTGGATTCCTCATCCTAGGGATCCATTTAGATCTGATAATACCCAAAATACCCATCCATAAAAGAGAGATTTTGGAATCTACAGTGGCATTGATCAATAGCTCTATAACGAGAAGGGTAAAATCTTCCTTCGGACAGTGACAGTTGAGATCTCAGAAGTCGATGCAGAATCTGATAAGTCTATTATTATTCCTAATAGGAATGGTGTTA
This sequence comes from Viscum album, assembly GCA_963277665.1. Taxonomy (NCBI): domain Eukaryota; kingdom Viridiplantae; phylum Streptophyta; class Magnoliopsida; order Santalales; family Viscaceae; genus Viscum; species Viscum album. Next base: position 1,794,465,720 of record OY728146.1, read on the forward strand.
GCTAAACATACAGGGTACCAGACTTCTTTGATAAAGTTTTCCTTGATGATCTTATCAACTTCAGCCTCGAATATGGAACTTTGGGAAAGCTGCATCTTTTTGGGAGGATTTTTGAACCTATGATGACCTTCCAGGAGACTGAGATAGTGGATGGTGGCTTGAGGATCTATTCTTGGTATATTTCTATAGATTAATTAAACTACATCCTGATGCTGCTTTTGGAAATCCACATACTATCATTTCTATTCCATAGGAATAGTTGTGATGATTAGTGTTTGTCTTAGATCAGCCTCAGCACCGAGATTTATACCAACTCATCAATGGGGGTGTAAACACCATTCTCAAATTTAGGAAGATAATTCTCTAAACCCTCTTTATCATCCGAGGTGAGAGAATCATCAGTGATAGGAAATTCCTATGAGTTGGATGATCCTGATATAATGTTGGTTCCAGCTTGAGCAGCAACGGAAAATTCATATACATACTCTAGTACTATTGAAACCATGGAAACATAAGCTATCGACCATATCCCATAGGGCCTTCAACCAAGGGGCCACACATGATAATATCAAAGTAGTAGTCGCACATTGGGTTGAGTTGGTTCAACCCAACTCGGTGAAATATGCAGGTATCACATATTTCTGTTGACATGGGGAGAACTCTAACTACCCAAGCTTGATGTGCATGGACATTACATTTCTTTTTTATAATAAGTAATACATTACACAAATATATTCCCAAATACCATATTACTTTAGTGTCTTGTAAACTCAAAAATCATTTTTCTATCTTGGCGAAATATCTTCAATATCTCCCATATTGATCTTCCCCATTAGTTTTCCTACCTAAAACCTTTCTTTATATACTCGGGAAAATAAAAAATAAAAAAGTATGAGATCAAATGCTCATTAAGGGTAAACATTAAGAACATAAAAAAAACATAAACATAATAATGTTAAAACATGAACATAAATTTTTAATATCAAAATCGTGAGTCATAAAATAAGTATTGGCAGTTCGTAAGGAATAAAACATAAATGAACATGAACCATGATAAAATAAATTTAAAATAAAGCATGGAATTGTGGGAAAAAATAAGCATATATATGATATATATAGTAGAAAATTCATTTCTTCGAAGACCATCATAGTGGAAAAAGTCCATTACTGAAGCAAGCTTACTTGTCGTTCCAACGATGTATTACTGAACTGAATTTACTTGTCGTTCCAGCCCTGTATTAATGAACTGGATTTACTTGTTCTTCTAGTCATCTATATCTCATGAGATATAAATAATTACCCAATTTATTAGAGAGAGATATAGTTCCCACTCATCTCATAATGAAATCATTCTTATATGTTCCACAAAAACATAAATCATTCATCATAGTGTAACCCATAAAATAAAACTGGTTTCTTAAACATCATTCCATCAGAATCCATATAAAATAAATATATTTCCTAAATATAATTCCATCATAAACACAATTAAATAAAAGTAAAAATATGGATATAAACATAAACCTCTGTCATCTTAGATGGAAAATAATTTTGATAAAACACTTGAACTTAATTTTTGAGGAAAATATCTTTTCTTCTTAAAAAACATTTTATTCTCTCAAAATGTTGAGAAATTTTTAAAGAAAAGAATTTAGTTGAAAATAAACTTGAAATAATGTAGAGGAATATTCAAGGAAATAATTAATTTTGAAGATGTGAAAAAAAATTTCATGTCGTATAAGTTTAAAAACATTCTTATCATACTCTTGTTGGAAAAGTAAAAAAGTACCTCATATAGAAAATGAGAGAAAGATTCCTTTTATACAATTTAATAAAAAATTCACCAATGGGTAAAATTGACTTTAAATAATAGTATAAGAATATAAATAATATCATATATTTATGAAACATTGATTTAAATGATAAATATACCCTAGTAAATACTTAAGAATAAACAATCTCAAATAATAATGAGATTGAAAAATTATTTCTTACCATAGGTCTGATTTCATTCATATGTGTCCAAAAGTCATGTATAGTGGGTTTGAACATATTATTTACTTTCAACATAACCATAATAATATTTAAGATATCATATATGATTCACTTGTGACTTTATATTACCCGTTTATTTGTTATTTCAATTTTAAAGCAATGTTTTGGTAATAATCGTTTTATTTATCGTACTTGTTTTGACTTGTTATTATTGATATTATTACTTATATCATGATTTAATTACATATAAAAAATGATATATATATCATAAATATTCAGTATATAAATATATATATATAATAGATAGATAAATGAAATGGAATACACAATTCATGGAGACGGTAGGTCGTATGTATGCATGAACGCTGTTTCTGTTTCCATATTGAATTGAATGAAAGCAAGTAAATGAAATATATATATATATATAATAAATACAGTATAATTTTTATATTATATATTTAATTCTTATTTATTATATATACTTTATAATCTTTCTTTAATAGATAATGTGTAGAATGAAGCTCATCGCGTCATAGAGAAGGTAAGTCGTACGCACGCACGAGCAACGATATCATTCCCTTGATGGTTAAATGGTATGAAATTTGATGTTATATAAATTTTAAAGAACAATTATCATGTTATATTAATTATTTAAATCCATTATACTCATTACTACACACATCTAAATTAAGTATTGGTGAATAACAAATTACACCACGATGTAGAGACGGTAAGTCGTACGTTCGAATGCATAGTCATATTGTTATTCGTAGGATGGATAAAATGAGGTATAAGGTTGTACCATAATAATAGTAACATCTCATTATGTACAAGATACTGTATTTATTAATTATTTATGAAAACAACATAACAAGAGAAAGTATAAGTAGAAAATAATTTTGAAAGAGGTGATAAAACAATTATCTCTTTTCCAGGTAACTTCTTTTTGTGTGCAAAAAAGGACTCATTAAGATGGATTTATGTCCAACGTGTTGCCTCTAGGATGAATCACAGAAAGTGGGGAGGATATTTGTGTAGATTTTGTCCAAGAAAAAGGGCCATGTAAGTGTTATTAAAAGAGAATGAAGGGCTCCCTTTTATAAGATATGGGAGGGGAACCTATGGAAATGCTTGAATTATTAATTTATTATAAATTGATTTTCGATTTATAATGCTCCCAAACTCATTTATTTCAAAGATAATATGATTATAGGTCGCAATTATCTAAAAAATAAAATTTAGAAATGTTTTTATTTTATTTAAAACATTATCATTTTTATTTATCCTTATTTAATATATTTTATTTTATTTGTGGTAATAATATTCTAAATATTAAATGGTTATAAATATTTTCTTATATGTCGTAAATTGTCCATAATTGGATACTTTATTACATTTTCTACAATATAATATTTACTTTGAAATTTTTAAATATTTTTGGGATTTTTAAATAATTTAATAATACGTTATATTTATAAAATATCAATAGTGTCAATTTTTACACTACTCATTTATTTGAATTTAAATAAAATCTAAAAAGAATATAAATTAGAACCAAAATATTTAATACACTCCTAACATGTCATAGTCACCTAGAAAATTCGTGTATCACATTAATTAGTTTATATTATATTTATTTTAATTTTTAAAACCATCTATTTGATATTTCTATCAATAAAATAATTTCTACATCACTATTGTGTCATCATTAATAATAATTATTTACTCTATAAAAATTCTAAATAAAATATAAAGATTTAGATAATTTAATTATATTTCTATAGACTATTTATTTTTGATGTTTTATCATGTTTATAACTATATTAAAATTATAATACTTATAAGATATATGAGGGTTACATGTTGTCACCTTCTTTTGTTTTAACTATAATTACGTCACTTTCATGGTAAAAATCCATTAAATAAATCAATTACAACCCGTATGTGATATTAGTTTAATTTAATTCATCCAATGAGATTTTTCTCAGGTTTAGGGTAATTTTATTATGTTTATCATATTGTTAGTTGCACTAATTTACCTGATTTACCTTTAACTGTGGTAAATAAAAAATATCGTATTTTCTATTCATAGTATCCAAAAAACAAAATTAACCTATTAACATAATTTGGACCCACTGATTCTAAATACAGAATCCATTTTTCATAATTCAAAACACAAAATTGGAATAAATTAATTTAAAATTAATTCTTATTGTCAAATCCAAAAAGTGGGTTTTTAAGAAGTAAAAAAGTTATCAAAATATTGTTTTGTGTTTATGTCCAATTTAAATGTTAAATTACTTACAATGAAAAACATTGGATTAAATGATAAATACATAGCCCAATTAAACTTTAAAACCAATTAAAAAGATAATCTAACTGTATAAATAAATTAGACGAAAAGGTAGCTTTGAATTAAAATGCAGTATTTTTCATTATTCATCAATAAATGAATTTCATCAGAAAAATACCAAAATTTCAACCAAATTAAAATTTGATGTTCCACTTCCAAATAATACATTTATTTTTTGAAATATAATTTATAAAAGTTTTAAATACTATATTTAAAATTGGTGTGTCATCAAAAGGTGGCAAAACAACATTTTTTGAAATATAATTCTTTTATACGAAAAATTTATTTTGTTCTTATATCATGTTCTATAAAATACATAAGATGAATTTTAATGTCATATAAAATTAAAGATGTCATCAATACTATTTATAATGGCTAGTTTATATCCTATTAAATAATAATATTTTAATAAAATATCGTTGTTTAGTGAAACTCGGTATTTCATACAACACAACCTATCAAGGAAGGTCGCTCTTGAATGTAATACAAGTCATGTCAGTGTTGAGTTTAGTTCAATATTACTTTGGTGTTTTGTATAACATAATCCAGAGATTATTTTTTTATACATTGAACAAAATCTATACTCTGTGTTTCGTGAAATTAATTCTATCAAAGGAACTTTAAATTATGTGTAACACAAGCCTAGTATACTGTTGCATATACTACAAGCTAATTTTGTGTTGCGTATAGTTTAATATAATCTTGGTGTAGCATATAACACAAGACCTAAAATAAATTAAAATGAATATATATCAAAAAATCTCGAGGTGTTACATTATACCCCTCCTTAAAATGAATTTATCCCTCAAAATTCATTGGGGTTATAAAAGGTTTTCTACTTGAATGTTTCTTTCATGGAAACCCACATCCTAAAAAGGAATACTAAATCCTCATTTTAAAAAAGGATAGTTATAAAAATTATGGTTACCCAAAGTAACTCATCACTAGTTTTCCACATAGGAGAACATAGTTGGAATGTGAAAACATAGATATGGAATAAAAAATCTAACCATCAGGTTCTGATGGATAGTGATAGATAAAAAGGTTTGGAGAAAGTTAACAACCAGAAATCTATAAATCTAAGATGATTCAAGGGACTATCTGGTTCATTAGATAAGAAGGTACTAATATAATGTTTTTGGTTTTAAATATCCTTTCCCTAATATTGAATAATGTTTCATGAGAATAAATATATACATGATTTTGGTACAATCTCACCATTATTCATGCCTTTAAAAACATCCACTTCATCTCTTATTTAAATAAATGAAGTTGAATTTTTCATTCTTGAAGTGTTAGAAAATCATGCAATAGAATGATAAGATATTCCATTTTTTATCAAAAAAATGTTAGAAAAGGTAATAAAATATACGTAAGTCCTCCTATAGTGAGATAATATATTGATCTAACAAACATCAACCAGATTATAACTCATAATATCCATAAATGGATAACCATACAATCTAACTAAAAACTAAAAATATAAAACTTTAGAAAGTGTTGAACTAAATTGACTTAACATTTATCTCCCATGTCTCATAAGGTAGTTCTTGGTTGTAACATTCCAAAAAATTTAATACCTTAATCATGTATTCTCTTAAAACATTTTAATAATATGAATTACCATAGAACCATAGAGAAAACATAAATTTTTTCAAAATTAACTCTTTACACACACCAAAAATACCAAAAATTCTATATACTCAAACCATGATATTAATTTTTTATTTATATCAGTCATGTGGTCATTAATACTATCAAACAACTAATTATATTCTTGATACCATCATTATTCACATATCATGTGTTTTCCAAAAATATCTGAAAAACATTTCATGGTTACTAGTACCATTCAACATATACATTAAAATACTTAAGGAAAAACAATAGTGTAACAATACTTAGATGTGCCTTTATTCCATATTACCATAAAATTACTTATAAAACATTATTATAGATAATCATATAATCATTCCACTATCTTCTTAAACCATTTACTGGGCTTCATCATTTTATTCCTTAACACAACTTTCATCTCATATATCATTTGTAGTCTCTTCATCATCAACAACATAAATACTACCCATATGACCATTCTGATTCTCATCATGAGATTTTTACTTAGGGAATTAATTTTCATAATTACAATACATTTCACCTTTAAAACTTTTAACTATCATTAATGTCATAGAAATACAATTATCTGTGTCCATTGTGTTAACTGGACCTTTTACTTTTCAATTACTGGATTTGTGTCCTTATTTTCTACACCCAAATAATCTTCAAATTCCTTGGAAAAATTCTCCTTGATGCCTCTTACCACATGATTTGCATGAAGAAAGTTGAACTTTATTTCCTCTAAAATCACCATGAAACTCCATAATTCTCTTATTAGATGGGTCAGGAAACACACCAAAGTTGAGATTATTGATCATATTATGAGATTTCTGATTAGGCGTAATAATTATGTTTCACCTTCCAACTCCCATTTCATTTGGTTTCTCATAAATAATATCATCCCATTGTCCATAATATTTTTCTTTTACATGAATCCTTTTGTTTTCATCAATTTTCTAAAACAAAAAAACAATAGTGTGAGAGGAAAAAATCATACTAGGAAAACAACATAATCAAGTGGGAGTACATTCAATATCTAACATATTAGGTTTAATCATAGGTTATTAATGATCATTACCATAATTATAATATTGTAACCTATATTTAGAATTACCCTTAGGTACATCCCTAGACATACCTTAGAAAAATATCTAGGGATCTCACTAATGTTTTCACATCCTAGTTTCCAATGTTTGACTAAATATTTTATCTGATACCAACTCCAACGACCTAAGATTGATGTACATGGAAATTACATTTATTTTTTAGAACACTTAATACATTAAAAAAATATATACCCAAATACCGTATTAGTTTAGTGTCTTTGGAAACTTGGAACACATTCTTATATCTTGGTGAAAGATCTTCAACATCTCCCAAAAAGATCTTCCCCATTAATTTTCCTACCTAAAACCTTTCTTTATATCCTAAGGAAAATAAAACATTAAAATGGGTGATCTGAAATTCTCAGTAAGGGTAAACATTAAAAACATCAAACAAAACATAAACATAATAATTTAAAAACATGAACATAAATTTTGAATATCAAAACTGTGAGTCATGAAATACATCTTGGCAGTTTATAAGGCATAAATCATAAATGAACATAAACCATGATAAAATAAATTTGACTTAAAGTATGGAATTTTGGAAAAACAATAAGAACATAATATTATTTCTATAGTAGCCAAGTCATTTCTTCTAATACCATCATTGTGGACAAAGTCCATTATTGAACCGGGTTTACTTGTCATTCCAGCCATGTTTCACTAAACCATATTTACTTGTCGTTCCAGCCCTATAGTACCGAACCAAATTTTATTTTTGTTCCAATCATATCTATCTCATGAGATATAAATATTTTACCAATTAATTGTATGGATATATAGGTCCCACACATATCATAATTAAATCATTATTATATGTTTTAAAAAACATAAATCATTCATCATAGCATACCCAATGAAATAAAATGGGTTTATTAAACATCATTCCATTATAATCCATATAAAATAAATGGATTTCATAATTATAATTCCATCATAAACAAAATAAAATAAAAGTAATAATAGGTATAGAAACATAACCTTATGTCATATTAGATGAAAAATAATTTTGATAAAATACTTGAACTTAATTATTGAGGAAAATATCATTTCTTCTTCAAAAATGTTTTCTTTTCTCAATATTAAACACAATTTTAAAAGAAAATAATTTAGTTGAAAATAAACTTGAAGTATTGTATAAGAAACTTAATGGAAATAATTCATTATAAAGATGTAAAAATCTGTCCATGCCATATAAGTTAAAAAACATTCTTCTCGTACTCTTACAAGAAAAGTCAAAAAGTACCTCGTACGGAAAACGAAAGAAATATTCCTTCCATACCATATAAAAAAAATCAAAAATGGGTAAAATTGACTTTAAAAAATATTATAATAATAGAAATAATATTATATATTTATTAAACATTGATTTGAATGATAAATATAACCCAGTAAGTAATTACAAATAAATAATCTCGGATAATAATGAGATTGAAAAATTATCCCTTACCTTAGGTCCAATTTATTCTATATGTGTCTGAAACTCCTATATAGTGGGTTTAAAGAAATTATTAACTTGTAAAAGAACCATAATAATATTTATTATTTCATATTTTATATTTAATTATGACTTTATATTACCCGTTTATTTATTAGTTCCATGTTAAAGAAATGTTTTGGGTAATAATCATTTTATTTATCATACGTGTTTTGACTTTTTGTTCTTGATCTTATTACTAAGATCATGATTTAAATACATACATAATGTAAAACATGATTAATATATCATAAATATTCAATATAGAAATATATATAATAGATAGATAAATGAAATGGAATACACTATTTATATAGGCGGTAGGTCATACGCACACAATTATTGAATTGAATGGAAGTAAGTAAATGACATATATATATATATATATTAGAATTATTATATCATATATTTCATGATTATTTATTATATATACTTTATAATCATTCTTTAGTGGTTAATATGGAGAATTAATCTAATCACGTCATGGAGACAGTAAGTTGTACATACACACGATCGATGATATCATTCCCTTGATGATTAAAAGGTATATAATTGGATTGTATATGAATTTTAAAGAACAATTATCATGTTATATTCATTATTTAAATCCATTATACTCATCATTATACCCATAAAAATTATTTATTGTTCAATAAAAAATTACACCACAGCGTGGAGATGGTAAGCCATAAGTATGCACGTATGGTGATATTGTTATTCGTAGAATAGATAAAAAGAGGTATAAGGTTGTCTCATAATTATAATAACATCTCGGAATTTATAATATATTGTATTTATTACTTTATAATGGAAACAAAATAATAATACAAAGTAGGAGAAGATAATAATTTTGAAAGTGGTGATAAAACAAATACCTCTTTTTCAGGTATCTTTTTTTGGTATGCACAAAAGGACTCCTTTAGATGGATTTATTCTTGAATGGTGTCCTCTAAGATGAAGTTAGAGAAGTTGGGAGGAGATTTTATTTGGGTTTTTCCAAGCCAAATGGATTTGGATGTGTGATTAAAAGATAAGTAAGGGTGCCCTTTTACAATAGAGGGGAGGGGCACCTTTGAAAAGTCTTGAAATATAAATTTATTCTAAATTTATTTTCAGTTTATAATGCTCTAAAACTCATTTATTTAAACTATAATATGATTATGGTTCTAAATATTCTAAAACAATAAAATTTATATATGTTTTTATTTTATTTTAAACCCTATCATTTTGATTTATCCTTATTTAATCTATTTAATTTTATTTGTGGTAATAATATTATAAATATTAAATGGTTATAAATATTTACTTATGTGTTGTAAATTATCCATAATTGGATAATTTATAAAATTTTAGACCATATAATTTTCACTTTGTAATTTTTAAATATTTTTATGATTTTTAAATAATTTAATAATATGTTATTTTTATAAAATATCAATAGTGTCAATTTTGACACTATTTATTTATTTGACTTTAAATAAAATCAAAATAAAGAATAAATTCAAAAAAATCAATAAATTCTTAACATTTCATATTCACCTCTAAAATTAGTGGAGCCCATTAATAAGTTAATATGATATTTATTTTAATTTTTAAAACCATTTATTTAATATTTCTACCAATAAAATAACTTCTACATCACTATTGTGTCATCATTAACAATAATTATTTAATATTTAAAAATTATAAATAAATTCAAATGATGTAGTTAATTTCATTATCTTTCGGGATACTATTTATTTTTGAAGTTTTATAATTTTTATCACTATATTAAAATTATTATAGTTATAAGATACATGAGAGTGGCATGTTGTCGCATTCTTTTGTTTTAATTATAATTACATCACTTTCATAGAATAAAGTCCATTAAATTAATCAATTACAAATCCTAGATGATATTGGTTGACTTTCATTCATCCAATAAGATTTTGGCATATTTTAGGGTAATTTTATTATCTTTATCATACTGTTAGTTACCTTAATTTACCCAATTTACCTTTAACTAAGGTAAATAAAAATTACCGTAGTTACTATTCATAATATCAAAAAATTAATAGAAACCTACTAACATAATTTGAACAAACTTATTCCAAATATGGAATCAATTTTCATAATTAATAACACAGAATTGGTAGAAATTAATTTAAAATTAATTCCCATTGTCAAAATCAAAAAAGTGGGTTTTTAAGAAGTAAAAAACTTATCAAAATATTTTCATGTGTTTATGTCTAATTTAAATGTTAAATTACTTCAAATGACCAAAATTGGATTAAATGGTAAAAAATAATCCAATTATACTTTAAAAACAATTAAATATATAATCTAACTATATAATTAAATTAGACAAAAAGACAGTTTTGAATTAAAATGTAGTATTTTCCACTATTCATCAAAATATGAATTTCATCAGAAAAATACCAAAATTTCAACCAAGTTAAATTTTTATTTATCGCTTCCAAATAAGATGTTTATTTTTTAAAATATAATATATAAAAATGTTAAAAACCATATTTAAAATTTATTTGCTATCCAAAAGCCTCAAAACTATATTTTTTGAAAAATACATCTTTTATCTGAAAAATTGAATTTGTTCTAATATCATGTTCTATAAAATACATAATATGAATTGTAACGTTATATAAAATTAAAAATTAGGTTAATAATATTTATGATTTCTAGTTTATATCTCATTAAATAATATTAATTTTACAATATATCGTTGTTTAGTGAAACTGAGTATTGTATACAACGCAAGTTATCGAGAAAGATCTCTCTTAGATGTAATGAAAGCCATGTCAGTGTTACATTTGGTAAAATCTTACTTTCGTTATGTGTATAACATAATCCAAATATATTTATTTTATACATTGAAAAAAATCTATACTCAGTGTTTTGTGAAATGAATTATATCAATAGAACCTGAAATTGTGTCTAACACAAGCCAAGTATAGTGCTGCATATACTACAACATAATATTGTGTTGTGTATAGTGAAAGATAATCTTGGTGTAGATTACAACACAACACATCAAAGAAATTAAAAATAATCTATCTCATAAAATCTCAGGGTGTTAAAAGAACAACCTGATACCTTACTGGGGTAAGGGGTTCTGGAATCACTTGAGCTTCATTGTTGTAAGAGTACGAAGTGATATTCTGGTGCTTCTTGTACCTAGGAACATGCTTTTTATTCTTTACTAAGACAATAAAGAAGTGTCCCAACTCTAATTTGGTGGCCTCCAATTGGTTAATTGGGAGGATTAAGGCATCATCTAGATCTATCCATGGGTCGGTGACCACAACAGTGCTCTCAGACTCATTGGTCAAAACCCGTTTTTCCTAAATCCTATAGTAGTCAGCATCGAGGTAGTGGGTTTCACTAGAAGAAATTGGATTTTCATCACTTTGAAGAACTCCCACTCGACCATTGAGGCAGTACTTGAGGCATGAATGATATGAGGAGGTAACTACTCCATGCAGATAGAGTCAGGGCCAACCCATCAATGCATTGTAGGCAGTGTCCTATGAGACGACCATGAATTCAGTGCTGGCGATTAGCCCACCCAACTGGGTCTTTAGGCATATCTTTCCATGTTAAATGTATTATTTTCTTTTATAAACATGAATATTCAGTTCAGAGGGACTCATATCTGCTTCAGAAAACCCAAGCTTGTAGAGTGTGTGGGTTGGGATGAGATTGATCCCAAAACCTATGTCGACAAGACATTGAAGGATCTCTATGCCATTAAACTTACCAATGATTTATAATGGTTGAATTTTCCTCATTATGGGTGAACCTTCATATTCTCTTTAGAATGATATAATGTTTTAACATTCTACATGCAAATATTCCTCAGCATGGAAGGAATTTGCAGCTGCTTCCTCCATTTCGAACTATAGGGGTCTTCTTAAAGCCTCTATGATGGATTCACACATATCATTAGACAGTAATAGATCCTCAATAATCTAGTGATTTTCATGGATTTTAGTAAGGTTCCTAATCACATCATACTTCCACACTAGGTGCACATTTCTAATGATAGGATATTTCTATACAGTAGGGGAATGATGGGTAAAACTGGTTGAACTGGAGGGCTTTGACTGGTGATAAGAATATCATGTTTTGCACTATATGAACCACGAAAAATGACTATTGGATGATTAATAGATGGTTGAGGTGTGGCCATATCTGGACATGGCTGATCATAGTGCGATTGTGGCAGCTCTGCCTAATCAAGGAGCACAAACGGTGGTGGGAATGAATCTAATGAGGCAGGATGAGAGGACTATGCATGATTAGATCTATGATAAGCCTATTATATAGTCTTGGTGGTGTGCACGGCTTGGATAAAAGCACTGAATGGTACTTTCTGATGATTCATGTATCCATATATTTGTCTACTATGGTGTCCATTGGGAACATTAAGAGGATATTCGTAATTCTCTTCATCACCAGGAACCATGTAAGGGTCGACTAGATCAATGATATTAACTAAGGTATACTTTTAATCATCACATGAAGAATCCTCCAATTCTAGGTGGATCATGGGGGGGATTCCCATCTCCGTGGGTATGAAGTTTCAATGTGTATGATATAGATTTTTCACTGATGGGTGATTTTCTTTCCCTTATGTTGTCGGCGCCTACCCTTCCGGGAGGTAGAAGGTTGAGATCTAGAAGCAGAAGTGGTAGCAGGAGGAGGCATGGTGACCTCAGAGGGATCAGGTAGGTTCAAACAGGCATGGATGATACCATGAGCATGAGTGACTGCCTTTCACGCCATCTAGTCATTATAATTCTGAGACCCACAACTGGAAACCTATTGTCATTCACTCTCGTTTTTTATCTGGCTTTGTGGAAACACATGCCACTTTTTTGGGGGTATGACCTAACCTGACTCTGTTGTTATAGAACTGGTCCTAGACCTAGTACTTGGACACATAAAACTACTTGGGGGTATTTTCAGGTAATTAGTGATTTGGGAAATAGTTGGGTCATTCAATGAGATCAACCTATTCATGCCTCCTATATTTTAATAACATTAAGATCCCTTGGTGCAAGGCACTCTAGAAATAAATAGGAATTTGATCCAAATGAAGTAAGTAGACCGAATTTCATCTATCAAGGAAAGGGACTTTGGGATCATGGCCCTGATGAGTGGTTTGATTCTATAGAGGAGGTTGAATCTTATTATCTCTCTTGGGTGGTAGTGGTTGACAGGGTGGTGCCTGTCAATTTTGAGGTGGGAGATACTGACACTGAGGCTGGGCCTAAGGCAGATTCCATTGATGAGTATGTGGAGGTGGCTCTATTGGTAATAGATACAGTGGCATGGGGGACTCTACCTATGCAACTAAAGTAGACTAACCCTTAGCTTCTCTTCTTGTAGGTTATGTGGGAAGAAATGAGAGTTATTGATTGGATTGCTTCAAGGATTACTCTAGTAACTGAGCCTTGTCATAAAAATCACATAATGCACCTGAGAAGTTCTGAGTGATGAGGGAAAGAACCAATTCAGTCTTCATATTCCCCACTCACATTATCAATATATTCTCTTATGTCAATGGCATGTTGATCGAATACGTGAGGCCCTTCCACCAGTACACCTATCGAGTTTCAAGGGCCTCGAGGCAGGTGATGAGAAGGGTCATCATATCACCCTCTAAAGTATTATTATCTTAGTGAGGATCCTTAACCACTAGTATGTTTGCGAGTTCTTAAACATGATAGGCGGTCCTAGAGGATCATAGATTGGTTGGTGTAATGACCCAAGGAGCTGTTGGAGGGATAATTTATGGAGAAGCATGACGGTACAATGGGGAAATGAGTTGTGGAGCTAGGTCTTGGGGATGATCCTCACAGAGCTCAGATATATGTGTTGATGCATTCTACAGCCTCATTCCATGATCTTCTACATCTATCCTATAGGGATATGCAGGTTGGTCGAGATCAACAAAGGAATTTCTCCGGGGGGGAACATGTACCTTCCCCTACTGGCCCTCTGGTGGATGGTTGGGATCATACTAGGGATCACCATAGTCTGTTCAGCATTCTAAAGGGGCTTAGAAAGGTTCTCGTCAATAATTTTCTTATGTTCTGAAAACTTTTTAAGTAGTGGGGCCTTCTTGGGATCATTTTCCATCTTCAGCATTAAGCCTGATGGGTCAGAGGGATTAATGGTCCTGGTGTGTTCTTTACCATTATTGGGGTCCTGTCCAAGGGGTAAGGACTTAGTAGGGTTTGAATGTCCAAAAAAATGTATTTTATGGTGAGTGAAAATGGTTGTGAGGTCCAATAGAAGCAGAACATCCCCAGGGGATCTCTAGAATAATACCTTCCTTGGTGTCCTTCTCTTTAAGTTCATCCATGTTTATTATGATTGTGTCTATGGAATATCCTCGATATCACATAGCAGGTTAGGTTGACATAGGATGGGACTGAAGTAAATAGCATCATAATTCCCCCAACCATAGATCTGGATGTCTGGAGATGCCTCTTTAATAATTTGGTAGAGCATAGTGAATATCTAAACACATCATTTCTGAAGAGTCTGGTGATAACTTGGTGATGTAGGGTGATAATCCATAGGAAGCACGGTTAACTCTAAAAGTTGGCATTACTGTCTGATGTCATCATAATGTTCCTGGATTTTTGGATAAGCCAATCAATGATGATGGAGATGGAAGTGTGTCATCTCCATGGTTTGGTAGAAACACATGACTTCTTACTAGGTTATAGACTCTTGAATTTTGAATTTGGAGTATAAATTATCCAAAACATCTCATAAAACCAAACTTCCATGAGAATTTCCCACAAAATTATTAGTTTGTAATTAGGACCTTGCCATTAGTTACCCCATTCTTACATTGGGGGTGGATGGGGGACTAACAATGGCACTAATATAGACCATTGTGGTGGAGGAATATTCAGTGGAGAGAATATTTCACAAGATGACATGACACAATAGAATGGGTCATCTATCAGAGATGATACTAACTATATCATAATATCCATGTAGGATGGGTTGATGAACACTGCTCCATTTGTGAAGGTAGTGATGACTGGAGGAAGATATAGCTAATTATCATCACCCATCGCACCCCAGAACAACTCTCTATGATCTTGGGTTGAGGTAGAGAATAGTCCTAGTGATGATAGAAAATATTTCAAAGAAAGACCCTCTAAAGGATCCAAATATTCTTCCCCTTCTGTGTATCGATGGAGGGTTTTGGGGATCTGATCCATCTGAATTTCCAAAAGGATAAATTTCACATTCTAGGATCCTACCCCAGACTCTGATGCAGTGGATGGGGGTGAAGGATCCATCATTGGATCACACTATGTGACATAATATGAAAAGTGAAATAGATTGAAAATGATCTGGTGTTATTCAGGATTCTTCCTTCAGTGGTGATGGTTTTCCCTTCTGCCTCAAAAAGAACTTTAGGGTATGGAAGATCTTCTATATGAGGAAGACCTCCATGTGGGTTAGTGCTGGAGATGAGAGGATCTCCGCCAGAGCTGATAGAAACATGGGGAGGACCTATTTGTTGGGTGGGAGAGTGGGGAGGACCCCCACTTGGGTGCACTGGGGTGTGAGGAGCACCTGGGTAGATGTCAAATGGAATAAAAGGAGGAACACCATGTGGGAATCATGGGCATGGGGAGGACATCCATGCTGAGTGTATGACATATGGGGAGGACCTCCATAGTTGGCATTACTGGAGCGGGGAGGGCCTCCACTGTAGATGATAAGGACATGGGGAGTGACTTCATGTCTGAAACCTACAGAATGTTAAGTATCCTCATTCCATTTTGTATGGTTGGTATGAGTAGGTCCTTTATACTAATCAAACAGGACACAGGGAGGACCTATGTGCTGATGGGTGATGGGGTGAGGATAAGCTTCACGCTGATAACCTAAAACATGGGAAAAATATTCATACCTTAGATCAGGGTAATGGGGAGTAATTCTATGTTGGAAATAAAAAATATGGGGTGTACCTCCTCTAGGACTAAAAAAGGTATAGGGAGGTCCTCTATACTATATCTTTACATCACGGGTTGGCCCGCAATGACTGCTACTTGTGCCAGCAATCGGAAGAGTCAGCCCAGCCTACTTATAGGGTGGATGGTGTCTTAATTTTGATTAGAAATAGAGGTTCTTATGATCTTTAATAATATGGAGATGATAGTATGCATTGGTGGTGGAATGGGCCACTAAAGCTAGGGTGTCTTCTTGATCCTACACAAAACGTTGGTGTCAGGTCATCCAAACTAGGGACAACAATGCAGGGGTAGAGACCTCTTATTCCTCATCCTAAGGGACTGGATGGTGGTGTTGAAATTGACTAATGAGATCCATCATTAGAAGCTCTCAGGTGATATTCAATGCTGGGATGTCTCAAACATCCCTTACCCCAGCGGTGTAGGGGATTGAATCATGGGATCATTCTAGGGAGAGGCTCCCAAAACAGTTGAATTTCATATTGTAGAGAAGAGGCTCCCTGTGTGTCCCTTAGGGAGGTGGTGATGGTGAGGCACATAATTCTATAGATCTTGGTGGGACATAACCCTCATTGAGGTGACCCCTTCTAGTTTGTGTCCCTAAATAAGGGTATCAATTACCCTTATCTAGAAAAACTTGAAGGGTGATATGGGGCATGGACACCCATTAGCTATGGTTGTGAAAGACATCGTGGTGGAGGTGGATCTATGCGGGATCACATTAGCATTTCCCATTCCCCTGAATCTGCGGGTGGGAGGTGACTGGGCTCTTATAGCTTAGGTTATACAAAGCTAGAAGATTCATCTATTAACACAGATAGTAGGAAAGCAGTGCCCAGTTCCCTGTCTCCATTCTATCTTCCATGGATGCATAGAAAGATCCATGCTGACAATGTCATAGACCGGAATTCCCAATGATTAAATTCCTCAAATTATAGTGAGTTCCACACTATACCCACTATTTTCTTTCTAGTACCTAGAACTATATACATGGATCCAGTGACACAGTTATCTACTAATGATTCGAATGATACTAATCCCCGTGTATGAAGGATAAAATATTCACATTGGGTTCACCATTTCTGTTTCTAATGCTTTCTCTAGGGCATACCACCTATGAGAATTCATGACACTCACTAGTTGTTCATTGTACCCCACAATACAACTTTCCAAAGGTTGGTAGAATTCATCACCACTTTTGCGATGTATGCTCATTGTTCGAAATTGTATTATGGGATGTTGGTCTCTACTTTCGTGGATTCCTCCTCAGAATTGATTTCCTAGTCTATATATCCCTTAAATATTAAGACATTTTTCGTGAAACCTTTCCTGGTGTCATATCTTTCTGGACGTCAGTTTATTACACTTATTCTATCGTTACATTACAAAGAGGTCAAGTCAGGGAAGCGATCTTTGGTTAGGGAAGTAGTCATGTTGGGTATCGTTGGAATGTATGGATGATGGAACCTTGGTACAACTGAATTCTCCCTTATTAGAGGGCTTCTCGAGGGTGCGGAATCTCAAGGAATCCCATATCAAATGTGGGGATTCTTATTCTAGAGGCATGTCTCTAAGGTTTTCCTTAGCTTCCCATGTTTAACATGGGGTATTCCACATGTTTAAAATCTAGCAGAGATGGATCAGATCGATCATAACACTGAAGATTGTGGATCAGATAGGTACATATTTAGAAGGGAGAACCTAGATGGTTTTCTAAGTGTTTGGGTCAAAACTTCTGTGAGGAAGAGCCTTGTATGGCATGTCTCACAAAGGGTAAGGTTTCACAATTTGTATGTTGATATAAAAACCACAAAGTGTGGATCAGAGAAGCTGGGTTGCTAAAAATGGGACACCAAGGTTTACCATTGGCTAGGATTGAAACTTCAGGAGGCTTCTTATGTATCCTATGTAAGGGATAGGTATTGGAACCCATGTAGTTCATAGCGATGATTAGGAGCTTACACATGGTTAGTGGCCTGGGCACTACAAAAAAGTTGCAAAGGTGTGACCTTACTATGATAAGGGTAAGGTGGTAGAGGAAATGGTTGGGGATTATGCATGGTTAGATAACCATATGAATGTAATGAGTTCACTAGGATGTGGTGGACCGTGTAAAATTATGATGGACACAAAGGAAGTGTCGAAGGGAGGAGATGAATGAGATGGGACTGATGTGAAGATGACGGTGTTGGGCTTGAAACTCAAGGAGGTTTCCTATGTACTCTATTTAGGAGATATGGATAAAAGTACACGTAGTTCTAGTGGGGTGATGATACACCTAAGGAGGTGGATCATCATAATAGATGCATGGATTGGGACCTAAAGGAAGTGGAATCTCTGGGTTGGGGCATGATCATCTAGAGACACAAAGTCTTGAAGGAAATACCAAGATGGGAAATAGATGATGGCTTGAACCTCAAAGAGGATTTATATATTACTATTCGATACTGTAGCAGCTAGAACTATTCACCTTGGGCCACCGGTTTGGGCATGGAGTCCTTAAGGACTTCGAGCCACCCAAGGCCTTCAGGTCAGTAAGGCTTTCGGGCCACCTCCATGTCCTCAGGACCACCTGATTTGCAGTTTCACATACAGATTCTACAAGGAACCACTCTAGAAGAGGAAAGAACAGGTCACATCCACCAGAGAAGGGCTAAACAAACTTTGTAAGATTGAGAGGGTATGGAATTTTCCATCGGTACCATACCTGTGCACCCCTGCACATAAACATTCTAGCTGAACAGTCAAGCAAAGGTGGAGAGTTGATCACGATGCGGATGCTGGGGAGGAGCAGTTTCATGTAGTCATAGTCTATATGATTTCCTTAAGACCTACGGGTCATGTAATGTCTCCAAGCCTATGGGAAATGTAATTCCTAAGACTAAGGGCCTTGTAAGGGCTCCCCCTCATCCCTTTAAAGGGTGGTTTATGATAAAATCAATAAAAAAAGAAGGCCTTCGGGCCATTTAGTCAGTTATATAAAGAATAACGACCTAAATACATGCTTGGGGGTTACGCATGGTTAGATGCCCATCATAAGAAGGTCACTCTTGGTTGGAGTATTATGGTGAAGTGTGGGTCTTATGCATGGTCATTTACCAATGATGGATCAAAACATATTATGAAGGAAGATCTAGGGGATGTGTCCCAAAAAGGGTAAGTATCACATTAGGAAGGCACATCCCTAGGAGGGAGTACCATAGTTTACCATTGGTTGGATTTGGACCTCCTAGAGGCTTCTTACATATCCCAGTCATTTAGGATCAAAACCCACATAGTTCAGGAGAAGATAAAGTTTAATATCATGCAAGACAAAGGTGAACTGACATGAAATGTATGGAATGGTTAGATTGTGGGGAGTGAGGGGATTGAACCATGGAGAGTCTTCATATGTACCATTCATTGAAGGTAGGGATCAAAGTCTACATAGTTCATGAAGATTTATTTTAACATCATGTAGGATGAGGGGCATGGGACTTATGCATGGTCAGTGGAAAATAAAGGATTTCTTGGTCTCTGTTAAACTCTAAGCCCATGTGATTCATTCTTGGTGTGAGAAAAAAGTGATAGCATTAGACCTAAGGGATGTGTTGTGAAGAATGTGTCCATGAAGGACTGTTTGGGGCTTACACATGGCTAGTGGACCAGGGATATAGAGATTGGGACTTCATCCAAGAGTGATGCCTGAGGAGGGTGTCCAGATGTATGAAGAGGATATGGAACTTTTTATAGGTAACACCCTATCAAGGTGTGTCGGGGCCTACGTGGAGACTACCCGAGGTGCGCATGGTGATAAATCCCAAAGAGAAAGACAAGGCGGGGAGCTCTGATGTCCATTATCCTTCGATTCCACTAAGTCCTTTCATGCATGTGGGTACTCACAATTTAACATAATGTGTTGGGGACATGGGTTCTTGGTAGTTTAATAGACTACATATTGTAGGAATAGGAGTCACTTCTCATCCCTTGGACTCACATAACTTGTACCAACCCACACTTGGGGAAGGGAAAGAAAAAAATCAATGCCTGGT
This sequence comes from Viscum album, assembly GCA_963277665.1. Classification (NCBI taxonomy): domain Eukaryota; kingdom Viridiplantae; phylum Streptophyta; class Magnoliopsida; order Santalales; family Viscaceae; genus Viscum; species Viscum album. Next base: position 1,794,486,305 of record OY728146.1, read on the forward strand.
GGGAATAAGGTGGAGGAGTGGTCACTCGATGGGATCACATTAGCATGGATACATGAATAATCAATATCCATTAGTGTGCCTATACGTAGAATCATAGGTAAGGGCAACACAACATGAATCGCCATTCAAGGGACCAATAAATCCCTATACGCAAGCCTGGAGGGCCGCACAAAAGAGGGGCTTGTGATGCCCGGTGGCTCAACTTGAGGATCTTCATGAAAGAAATTGGTCTCATGAAGGAAGGATGCTTCTTGAAGGAATGGTTTTTTCATAAAGGAAATGTGCTTCAAAAGAAAATTCTTTAGAGGATCAGGGCTTCACCATAGTAAAGAGATTACTATTTGGAGAGTTCTTCGTGAAGTCTTAATGCTTTGCAGAGCCTCAAGAAACCCAAAGGGTCTCCCTCTTTCATGAAGGTAAGATCAAAGATACACCTTCAAGAAGGGAATCCCTACAAGTAGGGGCTATGAAGAACACTTTAAGAATGGTTCACGGAGCACAGGTACCTTGGGAGATCCAGTTTTTGGGTTTTTGATGAGATTCGTGAAATGGGAGTTTGGAAGGTGAATGGTAAGAGTACCAATGGTTTATAGGGGATATGAGACTTCTATTTATAGGAAATGGAGGTTGGTAGAGCTTGTAGATATCATCGTGAAAAAAAACAAGGCGCCACATAGACAAAGTGACGTCACAGAGCCTGTGGGGCACTGTCAGACTTTTTCAAACTTATGAAGGGTCCATCTAGAATTGATCGTGAGGTGATTCATAAACAAAAGGTGACATTTTAGAGCCTAAGGGTGTCTTCATACTTATTCAGACTTGTAAAGGGTCTATAAACCTCATTTGTGATTGCATTGTCAAGGGGTATCTATGGAGGATCTTCATGAAACATAATCCTTTTGAAAATTTCTAATGGATTTTGTAGAAATTCAGGTCCAAATCCACTGAGAATCATCCTTGGATTTGTTCATACCTTTAGAATCATGATTTTCAGCACCAAAATCAACAAACAAGAAAAGGGTTCCATCTACCTTCTAGTCAAAAATCATTAGTGCCTCCCAAGAAGACACACTACATTTAATGAATCCTTTATACATAAATTCATCCAATTTATTATTTAGTAACATAAATTCATCTAGTTCTATATCGTTAAGGGGAAAATATACTATGCGTTTACCTGACACCAAGTCAATCTCTCCCTCTGGTAGTAGAGTAGAAAATACTGAAGAAAACACCTGTAAAAATTTAATATCTACTAGAGGAAGTTCAATTAAAGAGTGTTTATTCTCTAATTAAATATCATAAAAGGATATAATCCTACCCATATATAGAATAGGTGGTCTATCTCGACTATAACACAGGCCCCATTCTCCCTGGAAAACACAGAACTTCTTATCGGGGGTAGTAAAGGCCACCCACCAATGATAAAAACCTATTCATGCATTGTGAGTAATAAACCGGTCCATTCAGATAATAACAACCAATGGATTCATTTAAAGAACCAAAATTTTCCAAAGTTTCTCTCTATAAGATAAATATAAATCTCAATAGTGGCATTAGAGACCCTAGTCCCTCTTCATCCTGAGAGGTGTTTCAATTTCCATCACATAAGGCATTATCTTCATTTGAAAGGTTCAATATAACCATGGTGTGGATTGAGACGAAATAGTGAGAGACACCAGTATCAAATAAATTAGTCACTAAATACAAAGTATTAAAAATGGTACAACTCACTATCATAGGACTCACGTCATTTCTCACTAGAGATTCATCCACTATGTGAATTTTATTTATTTCCAATTCCTGTGGATGGAACCCCATTGTTATTGAAGCATATGTTGGTGTTTTAGTTCACAATAGTATTGACGATCCCATTCCACTATACGGTATAGTAAAAATGTGAAAAAATCTCTACAAGTTTCCTAAACATATTCATGATCTACAAGTATTTAGTTTCTTCATGAAAGAATCCTTAGAGTGCCCAATATTTCCACATTGTAAATATGTTATTGTACCTTTACTAGTCACCACAAATAATTTAGAGGAAGTTTTTTCAAAATTAACACCACCACTATTTCCATTACAGGTCTTAGTTAATTTTTTATTCTCCTTAAAGAAACAATTAAAAATTTCACTAGGAGTAGGAGGAACTCCAGTCAACAATGACTTACTATCTAGTTCAAATTTTGTCATTAGATCTCTATCTAAAACAATAGCATACAAGGTAAGATTCATCATAAATGCCTAAAATAGATATATAATTGAAGACCCATCTTAAATCCATGGCACTTCAACTTCTTATTTGACACCACCTTAAGTGAAAATTGAGAAGGTTCAACAAAATGTTTGGTGTACCGAGTCACTTTCCAATGACCTTGTGGAATTTTTACAAACTCTATGTAATTATCCAATAGCATAATATATGGATATAATTTCTCCATAAAAAGGTTATTTATGTATTTCCACTCTATAAACTCATTCTACATCACATGGACTATAGACTCCCACAATCTTCTGTTAGGCCCCTTGATCTTGAAGACAACACACTTCACCTCAGTAGAATCTGGTGTCTCTAAAAAATCAAAGATTTTCTCAATATTCCCCAAAAATTCCTCCACCTCATGAGAACCATTTTTTCCTAGAAGGATGGTGGTTATTTATGGAGAAACTCTAAGGATCTATCTCAAGTATCATTATTTTTAGGTTCTACCTCTTTATCCTAAACAAGGGCAGGTTCAGCTCCTTGGTCTATAGGTTAGAACACACACACTACTACCTCTATAAGGTTTTGTTAGACTGGAGGGTTATATATTTTTATTTCAATATCATCTCCCTCCAAAATCCTGACTGGAAGTCTAATTGGGGGCATGGTAATAGACAACATCAATAGGTAACAAGAAAAACATTAGTTAAAAGACATAGGAACATCAACTCTGAAACATCATGTTACATGCTTTCAGGTATTTCCCTTCTCTTTACTTGTTTTCCCTTCTCTTGAATTAATGGTTTCTGGGTATAAACATGTAATGTATTTGCAGGTTTCTCCATGATTTTGTCGAATTTTTGAGGTGGTTTGTGTTTTTTTGTAATGTCCTGCATTTTTTTCTATCTACTAGAAATTTACACATTATGAAATTGGAGAACAAGACAAGTAATGGTTTCTAGAATCAAGTCATCAGCTGAGTACACAGTGTGAACTATTACACACCATGTAAGGGTTACACGCTGTGTAATGTTAAAGACTGGGTTTTTACTAAGAATATGATGGGTTTTTTAGCATAGGTGAGTCCCAAGGATTACATGATGTTTAACGGGATTACACACTGTGTAAATTTAATGAATATATATTTTACGGTGTCTTACGAGTGATATGTTTTCTCATTATTCTATATTATTCCTTTACCTAAACCTAGGTAAATTATTTAACAATTTTAGGAGCCTCTATTCATTATGGATTTATTCGTTTGGCATTGGATGATCATGGAACTTGTGTTTCATCTCTTCGGGTACGACATCATTTCTTCTTATTCATTTCCTTTGATTGTAGTAGTGTTTATATGTTGTGATTTTAGGTTTTTTTTCTAATATATTGTTTCTCTATATTCTTTGACAGATTAATTGTGAGATCTTGTTATAAGGTCATTTCCTTTGTTAGTTGTGGTGTAGTAGGTGCGTGTTCTTGAGGTATGGTTTTTCCTCTTCTCCACCCACCATTTTTTTAAAATGAATCAATTTTGAGATATGAAGATTGATTATAGTGCCTCTATTATTATTGTTGGGTTTTTATTATTAGTGAATCCTATTATAGGTGTGTGTCGCCATAGTTTTGAGGTAGGTGGATCCTTCTCTATCCTATGTTGGTGAATTGCATTGCTCTAATTTTTTATAAATCATTTTATTATATGAAATGGAATGATTGAATGATTTGATTTGTGTTTGAAGAAAAATATTTTTGATAAAAATATGGTTTTCCCCAATTTTGGTAAATGAAAAGGTTTTTTCAAAGCATTGTGAAATTGTTTTATGAAATTGTTTTCAAAGCATGATATAATGAAATAGTGTGATGGATTTTTTGAAAAATAGAGCACTTGGGAAGCCTTGGGTACTTATGTGTAAGGTTTAGTAACATGTATCATACATTATTAGGAGTTTTTCTTATGGGGATTTTTTATTCTCACTAATCCTACTGTTCTAGGGACTTGTTAGACTTATTGGGGGTAGAATTTCTAGGGTGTTACTATACTCTCTAGACATAATTCATATGTCTAGAAGCTTGATGCGTGGGTTATTTTCTATATTAGGTATAAATTTCCTATCTTTACTAACCTAGTGTGATCCTTGGTGTGTTGTTACATGTGCTTCTTTTCCAATTTAGATTGTTTCTGGCTTGTACTATTTTGGTTTTACTTTCCTGGATTTGATATGATATGTAATTCATTCTTTGTTTCGATTTGATATATCTATTTTTATATATTCATATGAAATTATTTTGAACTAATTTACCTATTGAATTTGGAAATGTAGAAAAGGGTGAAATTAAATTGGTTTTCCTTTCTTGTAATAAAAACTACTAAATTGTATATCATGCCATATTTTATTTAAAAGTTATAAAGATTGGACTATTATTAAGAGAATTGATATGGAACACCTTGGTGAGACCCTGTTGAGCCTCTTATCTCACAACTTGTATACCCCTTCGATGGTTTATAGACCTGGTTATGTCATTTGATGCTGGGAAAGGAAAGGCTCCAGAATGAGGTGGTGAGGTTTTCTGTTATCTATCTTTGGGTATCTAGATAGTGAGATGGTGTAGTTTTTCCCATTATATCATATGGAGACTGTTGGAGTAGCTTTTTTAGTTTTTTCATCCTTTATTATTGGACTTGTCTCTTAGTGATTGTTTTTTTACCCTTTCAATTGTATTACTTCTATTTTTTGTTTTTTTATGATATATATATATATATACATTAATGTTTAATTATACATTTATTTTCTATATATGTTTATATGTGTCATGTTTTCTACTTCATGATGGGTGAAATTGATCCCTTGGTTTTTATTGTTTTTCGGGTGTTAGATGTCAGCCCATGGGGATCAGGACGCCCTTTGAGTTTGTGAAAATTCAGGTTGCGTACGAATTTTAGAGGCTATACGGGTTAGGTTCATCACATTTTGGTATCAGAGGAGGTATTTTCACAAGATTCCTAGTCTTGGGATGTTTGGTAGACTAGAGATAAAAATTTTAAGTCTTGAGAAGTATATTGTGATGATTTCATAACTAGATATTTCTGTGATGAGACTCAAGTTACCATGTGATGTTGGGATGATTGTATCCTATTTTGAGTTCTTTATGTTAATAATAATTTTTTATTATGGTTTTTCTAGTTTAAACTAAGATTATTCACTTATCTGGCCATTTTCTTTTGTTATGATGCATAATAGTATGCCTCGAAGATGTATTCTATGTGTTCCTTGGGAGGGTGAAGTTGGTGCTCCTCAAGAAATTCTTCCTATGTTTTATAACTTTATCAAGGCTATCATTTGAGATATTTATGATGTCAACTAGAATGTACCACATGCTCATAACATAGTTATTTTGGTATATCTGGGAACTATATGAGACAAATATTGATCATGGGATGTCTTGTGTGAGAAGACCCCATCCTATAAAGGTTTGAATGAACCTCAAGTGGTAAAATACTGGATTAAAAACATTGATAATATCTTTGAATTTATGGATATAGCAAATAGTATCAAGTTTAAATGTGTAGTGTTTAGACTTGAGGGCCTTAGAAAGCGATGGTGAGATTCTATGGTACAAGTGGATAAGAACAAGGGACTGTATTAAAAGGGTTTAAAGACTCTCTTATTCCAGTAGTTTTTTCCAATGTCACTAATGATTGGTTAAGTCTCTGGTGTTTCTCTCATTTCAGTAGGGAGAGTGTTTGGTGTCAGTATACCCCAATCTATTTGTAGATATGGTTCATTTTGAACCATAGGTTGTGAAGAATGACCATCTGAATGATCAAAAGTTCCGAGAGGATTTGTGCCAAATATCAGATCATAGGTATTTTTTATGAAGCTTTTGACTAATATGGATATAGTGGATAGTGATATAATGGATGAGATAAATATAAAAGGAAGGGTTCTATATTTTTCCCATCTATTCCACCTAGTGGAAACTTCATTGGTGTTCTATGTGAAGATAGGAAGTAGAAAGATCATTGCATGCGTTGTAGAGGTGGTTCTCAGAAGTATGCCTCTTTGAAACCTCTAATTATAGCTAGTGATGTGAATTTGACTTACTATCAGTTTGGAAAGGATTGATACACATGGAATTCTTGTCATTCACCTAAAAATATGTGTAACATATTTGGACATTATTTTCTTATTAATTGTTTCTATTAGGCTATGCCTACACCTTGATTTGGTTAGGTATTATCAACTCCAAAATCTATTGTGGTGCGGTCAGATGCTTCTAAGACTATAGGACTGTATCTACGAGCCTCAGGAGTGAAACACCTTTATGTGGAAGATAATTTTCTAGTAGAGTTAGATGTGGTTCCAGTGATATTGAGAGGTACTATCTTTATTTAATCTTAAATATATATTTCTTTATATGATACTGGTTCTTCCCACAAATTTTTATCAATCAATTTTATTGATATGATTAAACCTCCAATGGAGATCATGTACTTTGTTATGGGGTTAGAAACACCTCTTGGGAAGAGTAAATAGAAATGGTTTTGGTGTCCTTTATTTGAATTATCAATAGCTAATGTGGACTTAGTCTAGGATTTCCTCATTGTTGATCTATATTGGTTTGAGGCCATCATCGGGATAGATTATCTTATTTCTTATCATGCCAATGTTTATTGTTGTCATCAGCATGTCTCATTTATTAATGTCGATGGGAGATCATAAGGGATTTAAGGAGAGTGGGATTCATGTTCTAGTCATGCATGAACTTCCCACCCAAAGATCAAAAAACAATTCTTCTGAAGTAGTTAAGACCGATGATGTTTCTTATATTATTGATCTTCCCGATCTTGTTCAGTATTTTTCTGATGTTTTCCTAGATTAGTTTATATGATTCCTTCAGAGAGGGAGGTAGAATTTACGATTGTTTTGGTTCCAAGTACACATCCAATATCGATACCTACATATTGTATGGCACCAACAGAGCTGAAAGTGCTCAAGATTAAATTGGATGACCTGATGAAAATGAGTTTTTTTCAACCTAACATTTTCTATGGGCATCCCCAGTTCCCTTTTCCATGAAGGAAGATGGTTCACATTGATTTTTCATGGACTTTTGGAATTTGATCCAGGTAATAGTTAATAATAAGTATAATTTGACTCACATGGATGATTATTTTGATCATTTAAAGGGGTAAATTAGTGTCTTATGATTGATATTTGGTTAGGTAATCATCATCTCAGAGTTCAAGAGCCTGATATACTGAAGATGGATTTTAGGAGTAGGTATATCCATTTAAAATATATTTTGATGTTGTTTGGTCTAACTAATACTCCTGAAGTTTTTATGAATTTGATGAATCAGATATTCCATTAGTATCTTAACACGTTTTTGGAAGTGTTCATGGATGATATTTTGGTTTACTTGATATCTGAGTGTGATCATGATCACCATTTTATTTTGGTTCTAGAAATCATGAGGAATCAATGTTTGTATGTAAAGCCTTCAAAATGAAATTTATAGATCCATGAAGTGAAGTTATTAGAAAATTTTATTTCTGGGAATGGATTATGAGTTGATCCTAAAAAGTTAATGTTTTATAATGTCATGGGAATAACCACAAAACGTATTTTAGTTTTAGAGATTCCATGGACATGTTGGATACTACTAATGTTTCGTCAATGATTTATCCAAGTCAGTGTCAACTTTAAATACTCTTACCATAAAATGGTAGATATGAATATAGGATGTAAAGTTTCAGTATTATTTTTATGTGATAAAATGAGTTCTATCATCGGCACCTATTCTGATCTTACCTGAGCCCGGTAAGGGGTATGTTGTTTTTGGTGATGCTTCTAATGATGGTGTAGGTTGTATTCTTATACCAGACGACCATATAGTTGCTTAAAGATCTGGTAAACTTCGACACATTAAAATAATTACCCCATTAATGATTTAGATCTTTCTTTAGTTATGCATGAACTTAAGTGTTGACAGTACTATCTTTTTTGGGAGAGGTTCACAATATTTTCTAACCACAATATTTTGAGCTATATAATTTATCAGAAATAGTTAAATATAAAATAAGGATGATGGATGGAATTGCTTCAGATGTTTGACTTCAATATTGCCTATACATCAGGGAAATATAATTTTGTGGAAGATGTTATTAGGAAGAGAGTGCCATATTAAGAAATTTTGGAAGCGAATGAAGAGTGGAACATTATGGGGTATTTCACTCAGTTTCATCTAGATGCTCTAGAGGTTGTTTCATGTATTCCTCTAGCAAGTTTTCATTTATCATAATCTATCCTTAAGTCTATTATAAAGATTCATCATATAGATGATGAGTTTTGAGTAATTCAAGAAACCATATATGGTGGGGATATTGTTTCTATTGGTCTCTCTCTTCAGATGGTATTCTTAGTTTTGGGGATTGGTTTGTTGTCCCATCATTTGTGAGGATCTAATTTTTTTTTATTTTCATATTTCTTCATGGTTCATTTAATTTTGAACTATGAAGATGTTTTATTACATGAGACGAAAATTCTGTCTTTAGGTTTTGAAGTGTGACATTACTGCTTATGTGTCCCACTATTACACTTTCCATTGGATAAAGGCAGAGCATTTAAAACCTTTTGGTTTGCTTCATCCTCTTCTGGTGATATTTTAGAAATGGGATGAGGTATCCATGTACTTTTTATTTGGATTACCATGGACTACCTAAGGGAGGAATTCTATATGTTTGTTAATTGATTAGTTGACAAAGTCAGATCATTTCATTCTCATCATGGATACTATTAAAGTTAAAGATCTAGGTAAGTTTTATCTGCAGGATATTTTGAGGTTACATGAGGTTCCTTCTGTTGTTATTTCATATAGGGATCCTAGTTTTACTTCAATTTTCTGGAGGAGTCTCCAGGTGGATATGGGGACTCACATTAGGTTTATTATATCTTATAATCTACATACTAATAATCAGACAGAGCATATTATTTAGATCCTGGAGGATATGATCCATGCTTGTATCCTAGATCTTGGTGGATTGTGGGATAACCATATGGTACTGGTTGAGTTTTCTTATAACAAAATTTATTAGTCTTCAATTATAATGGATCTTTTTAAGGCTTTGTACGGTTTCCCATGCAGATCACCTCTATGTTGGGAAGAGGTGGGTGAAGCTTATTTGGTTGGATATAGCTTGGTTTAGGAGACATCTGTGAGGATTCCAGATATATTTCAGCATCTGGTTATAACAAAAATTCAAAAAAATATTATACATATCAATGGTGTCTTCATTTAGAGTTTTCCATATGTGATCGGGTTTTCATAAAGTTGTATCCTCATTTGGGTCTTTGTCATCTTGTAAAACAAGGAAAGTTATATCCAAGATATATTGTACCGTTTGAAGTCATTGAGAAAATTGGTAAGTTTTCTTATCAGTTATCATCAATAGTTCAGTTGATAGGAATTCATTAAGTTTTACACATATTACAACTTAATAAGTACTATTCTGATCACTCTCATGTTAAGAATTGTGAAAAGATTAAAATAGAGATAGATTATTCTATTCGGGAATAACCTGTTGAGATCATTGACACTCAAGTGAAAGTATTATATTGGAAGTTGATTCTGTTGGTCACACTATTATGGAGGCACTAATTAGATTCTCATGAGACTTCAGAGAGAGATTCATTGATAAGGGAGCAGTGGTCTCACCTCATTATCATAATTCATTCTTCTACAAGACTTCTCAAGGACAAAAAGTATTATTGTGGGGACTTTGTAACATAATTTTAACCAGTTTTAGGTATTTCCTTATTCCTTACTTTTTTCATTTTTAAATGGTTGTGTCTTTGCAATCCTAAGAATTGAGAGTAATTTCTGAGAAAAATGACATAATTTTTGAGGATATATGTTTGTTTGAATTAATGGAGTTCGGGAATAAATGTATAATGGATTGGTGGGGTTCTCCCTAAGTTCGGAGAATGCCCAAGGTGGTTTGTGTTTTTGTGTAAGGATATTTAGTTTTTTCTATTTGTAATAAATTTACACACCATGTAATTGCAGTTCATGACATGTAATGGTTTTCAGGCTCAATTTGTGATCTGATTACATAGCGTGAACTATTATATGCCATGTAATGGTTACACACCATGTAATGTTAAATATTGGGGTTTTAATTAAAATACAATGATTTTTAGAGTATGTGAGTCATGAGTATTACACGATGTGTAAATTAATTGCATGTTGTGTAAATGTATAGAAAAGGTCTTTTAGGGAACTGTAAGAGTGATATGTTTTTTCATTCTTCCACAGACTTCCATGCTCTCGACCCAAGGATCTTATATGACAATTTTGGGATCTTCTATTCATCCCATGTTGATTCGATCATCATTGGATCATCTGGGAAGTATTGTTTAATCTATTCAGTAAGAGATGATTTCTGCTAATTCGTTTCCTTTGATCATGGTAGCACTATTTCTTTTCTATTTTATTTTTTTATCTGAGATGATGTTTCTCTTGATTCCTTTCTAGATCCATTATGTGGACTTGTTCTGGGGTCTATTTCCTTTTTTGGTTGTGGTGTAGTGGGTGTGTGTTCTTTATGTATATTGTTCCCTCTTTTTTGCCAACACTTTTTTTAAATAGAATCAATTCTGATATGTGTATATTTATTCTACGGCCTCTGCTGTTTTGGTTGGGTTCTCATGTTGGTGGATCTCATTGTGGGCATGTGCAGCCTAAGTTTTGAGTTAGGTGGTTTCATCTATATATTTTTTAGTGAACTGCATTACTCAAGTTTTTGATAAAATTTCGTATTTAATGAAATGGAATTATTTACTAATTTTATTTTTTCATGTGGAAATTATTTTTTGATAAACTATGGATTTCCACTAGTTTGGGTAAAAGGAAAGGGTTTTTCAAAGCGTTGTGAAATGGTTTTATGAAATTTTTTTCAAATAATGATATGATAAAATGGTATGATTAAATGGTTTAGAAAATATATCACATTGGAAGCCATGTGTACTTAGGTGGAAGGTATAGTAATAGGTCTCATCCACTGTTGGGGGGTTTTCTCATGGGTCTTTCCACTTCCCCCTAGGCCTATTGTTCTAGGGAATTATTAGACCAATTGGGTGTTCACTTTCTAGGGTGTTACTATGATCACTAGAATTGATTAATATGTGTTGAGTCTTGATGCGAACATGATTTTATATGTTGGTTGTGAGCGTTCTAGATATCCGGGCCTTGTGTGATCCTTGACATGTTTTTACCTATGCTTCTTGGCCTATTTGGACTATTTTTGGATTATACATTTTTGGTTGTACTACCATGGATTTGATATGATATGTGATTATTTATTTGGTTTGATTTGATATATTTGTTTTGATATATTTATATAAAACAATTTGAAATTAATTTACCTATTTTATTTTTAAATGTAGAAAATAGGGAAATTAAATTATTTTCCCGTGCTTTTGATAAAAACTGAAAAATTGTGTCATGCATTATTTTCTTTAAATTTCAGAATAGCAAGATTATTTTTCATAGAATTGATATGGAACACTAGGGTAAGACCCTACTGATCCTATTATCTCACACCCTATGTGACCCTTTAATGGTGCATATACCAATTTATGTATTTTGATGCAGGGAAAGGCAAGGTGCCACTGTGAGGTGGTGAGTTTTTCTATCATCTTAGTTTGGGTAGTAGAATGGTGAGATGGAGTGGGTTTTCCCATGATATCTTATAGATACTGTTAGAGTAGCTATTTTAGTTTTTTTATCCTTTGTTGTTGTACTTGTCTCCTAAAGATTTTTTTTCTACCCATTAAATTATATCCCTTCTATTGTTCTCTTTAGATTATGACATATATATATATTCATTCTTTATTCTATTGTTACTTTATATACATTTTTATATATTTCATGTTGTCTGCTTTAGGTTGGGATAAGTTATTCCCTTGGTTTATTGTTGTTTCCTAGGTCCTAGGCGCCTGCTTGTGGGGATTGAGAACATCATTTGGGTATGTGATAATTCAGGTCGGGTACCAATTTGTGAGGGTATCCATTTAAGGTTTTTCTAAAACGCTATCAATTATAAATCAAATTGGGAACAAAAATCTCAAATTTGAGTTTTTTAAAATATATAATCAGATAAATAAATCCCTCAGACACTTTTTCCGACCATCCATAGTTACTTAAATCATTCTATAATGAGATATGGATAAGAACTCACTCATAACATACCCCTCAAGTATTAAAATTTATATCTCTTATCTACCAAGTCATCCTAGACTAAATAATTACATATAATAAGAGAAAAATCCCACCCTTTGAAACCAAATTTTTAAGAATCAACCCTAATATATCAATAAACTAGAACCTGGTTCATCTCAAACACAGTCTGAAGGGATTTCTTGATCCCCATGGGCTGGATACTAGCTCCTAGGCATCAAGATCAGTCGAGGGGAATAAATTTTCTACAAGAAAAACCAATAATAAAAAATTAAATTTAGATGAATACATAAATAGTTAGTATTTCAATACATTCAAAAGGAGAAATGTACCACAAAAGGAAAGTATATTACCCGATATGGAATAAAAACCCAAGACATCCCATAAAAAAAGATGAAATAACCACCAATATCACTTTATAATAGGAGGATAATATACACTACCTATAACCATTAACTCCCAAGGTCTTACTATCAAGAACACCGACCATCTCTAAGTGGTGATTTACCTTTTTTAGATCCAGAAAAATAAAGTCCACATATATCCAAAAATATATATAGGGTGTGATAAACACTAGCATAGTAGGATTCCACCAAGATATTTCATAAGCAACCCACATTAAATCAACAAAATATTATTTATTTAAAAAATCATTTCATGGTAATCCTTTTTAAATTTTATAATAAAACACTATTTTAAAATAATTTCAATAGAAATTATGAAATAGGAATGAATAAGCATTTATATAAAACAGTCATGAATAAATAATTTTAAAAACACTATCATGTATAATTCATTATTGGTCCTAGAACCATGGTTATAAGCCTTGGGTTCAGTAAGATCAAGGTTCAATGATCGACACACTCTCAGTGAAATATGGATCTAGTTGTGCATATACTTCCCTAGATCTTAGACCTAGGGAATAGGATTCCACCTTAATGAATGAACCCCCTTCCCTCATAAAATTTAGCTAGGGTTTTCATTTTCAATCCAATTCTAGGTAGAGATAATACATGCCTATAGTTATTGTCCTAAACTACCCACTTAACTACCCAGTATCTCACGTTCTTCAAAGAAATAAATAATGTGAAAAATCATTCATCTTAAAATAGTTTCACCAATCATCATTCAAGTATCCCCAAATCAAATTTTCAACAAGCCGTTTCATTTCCAAAAACCAATGGAAAATAGTTTTCACCAAAACTATTTCATTTTATGAAAATTCATTTTCTAGGGATCAAAACTTTATTTATAAATCTACTGCAAAAGAGGTTTCATCACACACCATTCCATTTGAAAAAATTTATCAAGAATCTTGATTCCTAATTTGGAAATCAATTAAAAATCCATTTCAATTCAAACTAGCATTAATAGTTTCAATTGATATGGACTACATTACCAAACCACCTACCTCAATTTACAGGGTCACAAATCAACCAACAAGGGATGCATAATCTGAGAGGCCGAGTACTATAACCAACCAAGAGAAGATCCTAGGAACACAATTCACAAATAAATATTTGGATCCATCCACAACCCAAGTATCTGCATCCCCCAAAGACTGAAATTCATGAGGAAAGGTAAATTCATGATTAGATCAAGGTTACATATATAAAAGATTAAATCCTTAAATTATCACCTCAATCTATAAATATTCATGTTTAGAAGGGCCAAAATCAACTTAAGATAGAATTTAAGGTCAGAAGGTTCAAATAAAGTTTGTGATAGAAGAGTTTAGAATTAAAACAAGGGTTTTTTGGAATAAAATTAAGATACTTCCCATAAATTTCTCAACTAGATCAGTGTCACCAGCTACCCATTAGATTCCACCAATGATATGATGGTTCCAGGTAGAAGACCTAAACCTATAGAAACACTGCTAGCTGACTAGTGGAATTCCTATATGAAATATTTACTTCCATATTGTATCTGGTTGGTCGTAGGGTATCACTGGTGAGCTGGTGGACTTCCTATAGTTTTCTCAACTATAATCCTATGTATACCTAAAATATAAACACTCAGACACCTATAAATTTCTCAAAAAATAATGATAACCACAACCATAACCTTTCAAGGGATAGAAATAATTAGGGAAAAAACAATTGACATGAAAATCGAGAAGATGAAGGAAAATAAAAGTTAATACCTGAAATCATGAGTCATGATGTTATACAGTTAATATATCTTTATTGATGGAACTTTTCACTATGTTTTATATATATACTTTATGGGAAGCCTAATCAATGTCGGATATTTTTTTAAAATATCTTTTGTAAGGATAATTTGATCCTAGAATATAATATAAAATTTATTTTATGGATCTAATTTTTTGATTATTATTTTTTCTCAAATCATCTTCAATTTAGTAATTTTAATCAACTTATAAATTACATTAATGGAAAATAATTTGTCCAAATAAACTTTCTAAAATAGAACTCTTATAATTTCAATGTTCCTATTCCATTTAACTTTCCACCATTAAATTCTTTTAATCGAATACTCTACCATAACCATTTAATCTCTTAATATAATTAATTTTATAATTTATTTCTAGATAATAACAAAAATAAAAATAATATGAGCTATGAAATTTTCAAGGTAATTAAAATTATGGCTAGAGTGGTAAAATACAATTTTTTGATCAAATTGGACAAGAATTTAAATTTTATTTTTGATATTTATATATAAATTGGTTTTTTAGTTCATTTTAAACTTACCTTGTATTTTATTCTATTGTTAACTTTCATTTCATTTCAAAGAGACTATAAAATTACTTTTAAAAGTGTCCATGAAATTGCTTGATTATTCATGTTACTTAAACTCACATTATATACAATTTATTCTAATTAATCTTAAAATATATTGAATTTAATGTATAAGATAAATTATTTTTTAAAAAAACTATTAAATCTTATAAAAATGAATAAGTAAAATTCAAGAGTAATATGATGAAAACTCGCATCGATGATATTATAATTGGGTCCCCACATTAAAATTACTTTTAAAAAATAATTTTTTTCCTATTCATTTTTTTAGTTTTATAACTCAAATTTTTCACTATATTAATTATAGATTAAAACATAATGGTTTGATAATAATATTTTTTAATCACTAAATATAATGATGTGTTCTTGGAGAAGATAGAAATTTATTTCAATATTACAACATAATTGTGTTCTCAATTTAAAATGACATTAAATTTTATTAAATTTTTTTCAAATTCATTTTTTTCATTATATTTTATGTACTGTTATGATTATAATTAATTTTTTTCTAATGTTTTTTAATCACACATATAAATTAATGTAAAAAATATCCTCTATAACATGACCTCAACTTTGATAATCAAATATTTTTATCTCCTCGATTAGATATGAGTGTTCCCAGTTGATTCCCATAATTCTTCTTACTTGATGCCTCTATACTTCTACAAGTTGTACAATTAAATTTTTAATTATATATATTGATATCTATTTTCTCACATCCCTACCCAAATATTATTTGTTCATTTGGTACACTGATTATTTAGCGCTTTGGTGGATATAAGTTTCATGTGGTTTATTTATTTATGGGTGTCTAAATGTTTTGTAATGTTTTTTCATTAATCACTTCAAACATGATAGAATGTGAAGGTGGTTTTTGTTTTTTTCTAAATGTTTTTTATTTATGACATTTCATTTTATCCATTTTAATTTAAGAACATAATTAACTTTTATTAGACAATATGAGGATTTGTTTTGGATGAAGTTTCTTTATTTTTTATTGGTTTTGATTTTTCCATTTGAATTTCTTTAGTGTTGGATTATAGTTTTGGTTAATTTTTTTACAATCATTATATATATGGTTTCATTACTATTTTATATAATATAACACGGCTTTTTTTCTCTTTATATATTCCCCCTCAATCTCATTTATATATTTTTCTTCTTGCTTCATTTATGTAATTCTATTGTACTAAGTATAGTTATATCATAATTTTTCAGTGGAAACCCCTTACAGATATTGAAAAAACATTTAAATTAAAAAAAAATTAGAAGTTTATGATGTCAAAATTTGAAAATTACATCCATATTTGCAATTTTAGTTTATACATTTTAATGAAAAATAGACTTTTATTGAGAATTTATGGATTTGATTCCAACCCCCTCCCTCAAAAAAAAACTTTTTATATTTAGGGATAGTGAATTCATCTAAATGATAAGGTCCCATTAATAATATTCTTATTCCACTAATCAATCTTCATATTTACACATTTATATTTTATTTATACACATAGTTATAATGAGATCTTTATTTTATTTATTGACTTTTTTATACATTATGGGAAAGTGTTATTATTTTTAAAATATATATTTACTTATTTTATTTGTCTATGGTCTATTTAATCCCATGTGAAAATAAAAATATTGTATTAGGATTATAAATATATACACCCATTTTCATATTTTCCCATTTATTTTACATTTTTAGAATCACTAATAACATATTCAATAAAATGTTTGAAGAAATTTCCTTAAATTTTAATATTTATACTTTTATAACTTAGCTACAGGAATTTATAACTATAATAACATTTTCTCATTATTTTTTGTTATAATATATAAATATATATATTCTTGATTTAAATTTACCATTATGATATTTTTTTTTTAAAATATGATATGAATTATAATTTTTCATGTTTATAAAAGAAATCTACATCTGTGATTTGTTATGGTCGCTATAGTCAAATTTTTAATGTATTCTTGAATATTAATTAAAAAATGCTTGATATTTTATTGGATGATTCTTACTATTTTTACCTATGAATATTTTATCAATATAGTTAACCAATAAAAAAGTGTATGTGAGAAAAAACAGTTTGTTATGTTTTTCTGAATTGTAAATCTTATGATAAAAATTCAAATTTTGGATTCTGAGATATTAGTTTCAGGTTTTAGTTTCAGATTTTAGTCTGTATTAATATTTACTATTATCTTCAAACATGATTTCCTTTTAAGAAAAACTAATTGCATGATTTTGATAATGAAGGTTCACTAGAACATGACATTGGTATGGGTAAAGATTA
This sequence comes from Viscum album, assembly GCA_963277665.1. Taxonomy (NCBI): domain Eukaryota; kingdom Viridiplantae; phylum Streptophyta; class Magnoliopsida; order Santalales; family Viscaceae; genus Viscum; species Viscum album. The sequence continues at coordinate 1,794,503,815 of OY728146.1, forward strand.
TGTAACTTCAAGTTACTTTGTTAATGAAATAAAATATTATACCAATACAATCATAGAAATAAAGGCCATAAAAATGACAGACATTTTATCATCCTATTAAAATTTACCATATTAACTATCTCCTTAATTATTAGTATGACCAATATCTTATTATTTTCATTACTTTTCATATTGATATAAAATGTTCATTAATCTAAGTAAATTCTAGTTTTATAATATTATTCATCAAAATGTAAAACAAAATCAATTGGTTAAGATAATCATGCATTTGCACAAGTAAAGTATTAGTTTTTATCATTTTAATGTGCCGCTTTCATATAACTTTCCACTATAATTTTTTGTAACATAATACCTCTACCATAAGTATGGACTCTTCCAATGTAATTTATTTTCTAATTTATTTCTAGATAATAATAAAATCAAAAATGATCTTTTAAATTTTCAAAATGTTCAAAATTATGCCTACAGTGATAGAATTCAATGTTTTAATTAAAATGGATAAGATTTACAATTTCAAAATTAAAATAATTAACAATTAAATTAAAAAATAATAAATTTTAGAAGGTTTGAAATTCAAGAAATAATCGATTTCTAATAGAAATTGAAAAAATCAATACTATAGAAATTTTCATTACTAATAAAATTGGGAAATTCTAGCTCAATATGATAATTTTCTATTTTATTTACCAATAATAATAATGAGAATAATTAATTGGATGACTGTGTACATCATTATAAAAAAAATGGTCAAAATTTTGAGAAATATAATAAAAAAAATCATTATTATTATGAAAATATATCTTGTAGTGTGTACTAAATTATTTCATTATTATAGAATTTGTTTAATTTCCAGGGGAAAAAACAAAGAAAAAAAGTGGGTGACTTATGTTGAGTGAAGTATAACATTGCATGAATATCTATTTTATCAAGCCTGATATTTTTTTAATAATGTTGTCGAAACATCCCATTATTTTATTTCATTTTATACCCCTATTGAATTTTAATTGGATGGTAAGGTAGCACATTTTGATAATATTAATTTTTCTTCACATTTATTTCTACCAAAACTAATATATAATGTGAAAATACCATGTTGTAACCCATATAAATGTTTCTATTGATGAAACATCACTTAATAATTCAATATATTCTATTGACATCAATATTTCCAAATATTTTAATTATTAAATTCATTAATAGAGTGAGAAAAAAATTAGAATTTTATTGTAATGATTTTGATATTGAACATGAATTGGGTAAGTAATGATATTTTACTGATTCAAATATTATCGTTTTTTTCTTAAATTTGATACTCGTGTTGAATCTAAAATGAAATATTTGAAATCAATGTATTTAATTAACTTTACTAATTAAAATGTATTTTTATATACTAAAAATTATTTTGAAACTATGTACTTTGATTGTTTTATTGTAAATTCATTAGGAGTATATGAAGTTTCTATTAAATTTATATGATTAAATAATTAGGACTGAAAAATCATATTATGAAAAATATTTAACTACTAAATTGGAAAGTGATATTGATATCAATGAAAATGTCCTCAGAGTTATTAATTTTTATAATAATTTTGATGAAATTATTTACTTGGGTGATGATAGATATTTTGAATCCATTATAGAGTGTGATTTTATTGAACATGAATTTGAATTTGAATTATTATAATTACATGAAGATTCTTAAATTTTAAACAACTCATTTCATGAACTATCACTCATGTGCTATAAAAATATTTTTTAAATATAATGAATTTATTGAGTATTCTGGTGAATATTTTTTAAAATATTTAGCGGAAAAATTTGAATCTATTGGGATTTCTTCAAAGGTGATGGATTTTTACATTTGAATGTTGTATTAAATTTTTCCACGAAGAAATAAATCGTATTTAATTTTCAAACAAGGAGTGGAATTGATTAAAACTTATTTTTCAATTTTTAAATTCAAATAAATGATTCTAATTTATTTAGTATTTCTTTTTTAACCTTTTTTCCTTGTTAAAAGAAACCAATAATGACTTTAAATAACAATTCCTTTCCAATTTTTACATTGAATAATTCTATTTAATCACCCTAATGTATATTAAGTCTCATTATTTATCAAGTGGTGTGGTAAAATGGTATTTGTTGATTTCACAAGGATTTTAGTGTACAAAGATACAGATTCCTATATGGATCTGAATCAAATTTCGCCCTTGTGGAATTGTTGTACAAATTTTACTAACAATGGTAGGCTTCTAACACATATCATATAACTTTTTTTAGTTTTAAATATTTTTTTATAAACTATAATTTTAATTTTTTTCATATGTGAAAAAGTAAGAAAAATGTTAAAAAAATATCCATTTGAAATTTTCTTGACTAACTTATGTTTAAAATAAGCATAAAAAATAAAAAAAATCATAAAAATCATAAAAAATCAATATTAACATGTGTTTTATTTATTCTTTTTATTTTTTTTATGTTTAATAAATTTTTTATTATTTTAATTTATATAATTCTTATATTTAAATAGTTTACATCTATTTGTATATTTTTTTCATTTTATGTTTTATATATTATTTATACATATTTGTATTGTATTTTTTATATATGATTTGTTTATTATTATTCTATTTTGATGTTATTTTTTTTGAATAAAAGAAAATTTTAAAAAAAATATTAAACTAGAAAAAAAGAGAATAATATTTTAAAAACAGTTTTTTATTTTACAAGGACATTTTTTTAGTTAAAATTTATTTTGAAATCATATATTATGATTTTATATGTGTTTATACATAAATTTCATATAGAAATATATTTTTTAAATATATTTTATGTGTTATTTTTTCCTATTGTATACATAAATCATATGCTCTATTATGTTTTTTACATAAAATATTTTTTAATATAGGAAGACATATTATATGGTTTGTGCCATTTTAAAAAGTAAAAACACAATCAAAATCAAAATGTAAAAAATGTATTTCAATTATTGTGTCTCCTATAAAAAAATTAAAAATAACGAATTTAAAAATAATTACAATATTTCTTATAAAATAAAAAAAATCTATATAAATAAAAAAATTTATTATATTTTTTTGTGTGTGAATTAATTTGATTTATATTTTTATATAAAATAATGTTTTCAATTTTTTTATGTAGACTAATTTTACCAATTGTTTTTCAAGATAATGATACTTCAAATGCCTAGACAAATGTGTTGAAACTGTTATAACTAATGTTGAATTCAATGATATTTATAAAATTTTATTTATTTTAATTATTTTATTCTATTACTTTTATTTTATTTTCAATTTTTAATTTTTTAAATCTCTAACTAAGGAATCATTTTTATATAATAAAATAAAAAAACATTTATTATATCATTATTTTTAATAGGTAGAACACATGTTATGTCTATTTATTTTCTTAATAATATTGTGTTCTATCAAATTATATACAGGGAAAACTTATGTACCATTTATATATTTGTTGTGGTTTAAAATAATATTACATGTGGAAAATATTATGTGAATTTTTTGTTATAGAGTATTTGTTGTATATATATTTTTATTGGTTCAGTTATATATAGAAGTTGTTATATTTATATTATGTTTTTAATATATTCTATATTTTATAGAAAAAATAGATTTTCTATGAGAGTTTTGGGACATAGCATATTTTCTATCAATATATGTAGACAAATATTCTCAATATTGTTTTTAGAAGAACGTTTTTTCTTTATAGTTTTTTATATATCTTTTATATTTTTATTTCTAAGCAATATCAATTAATAATTATATTATATGTTATATATAATATGTAAATTTATTACAACTGTATTATTTTCTTAGATAAAGATAAATTATATTTTTTTCCTTTTTTGGGTAACTTAGTTTTTAATTAAATTTTCAAGATGGTAACTTATTCCAAAACACCTTTGAAACTAAATTTAAACACTCATGCTTTTAAAATATCTATTTTATAATATTTTATTATTTATGAGTTAGTTTTGATAAATCCAAGTATAAAATTAAATTAAATCCCCCAATTTGATTAAAACATTAATTCAATAAAAAATGTATAAATATTTAATTTAATTTTTCAAATCACCTCTCAAAGCGGGATCAGTGATCAGTTAAAATAATATATGAAGTCACTTTAAATTTTAAAACCAAATTACTTGATAAAAATCTCTTTATAGAACAAAAATTAAGGATAACTATCAGACTAAAGTTTTGATACATATATTAAATTAGATACAGTTTTTAACTTTGACATATAGAAAACAAAACTAATAAAACACATGGTAGAATTTAAATAAGGGGTTCAGTCTCAAGCTGAGACTTAATCCCCTACAAATGGAAATCACCTAATGAAAATTATTTTATGAAATAATAAAGTTGATCCAAAACCTGTATCAAGTTTTAAACACAACATGACACAATTATTTTTAGGCACAAAGCCTCTTCCACAGTTATACATGAGATAAAAACAAGTGCAGGACACACAAAACCTCTTCCATAGTTGTTGTGGGTATAAAAATGAATAAATTTGAGAGAGTGTGTTGAGCACTCTCCAATTAAGTATAATAGATTATGTTTTATATATAGATAGAGTAAAAATAAAGTCATATCAAATTTTAATCATAAATATAAATATAAAGTGATTAGTTATGGGAAAAAGTGATGCTACTTGATCTGAATAGCTTCATATGTTCAGAGGTCCTCAAATATGTCTTTGTAAGTAGCTCAAATAGGTTCCACAAAATGTACAATAAGAAATAGTGTTGTTAAGGTCTAGAAAATCCTTATGTGTTTAGTCTGTAGATGTCCATATTTTTTCCACACATAGGTCTAATAAATATTCGTCTTGATTCAATGTGTGAAGGTTAGTGTTCTATATGCATGTATCACTCTAACATGCAAGTGGGATCTCTTCTGAACCTTTATCACTCTAGTTCAAACTTCCCATTGGATAATAATGATAATATAACCATAATCCTTATACTGAGAACAAAATTAGGAAAGACTGAATTTTTATTTAATGAATCCATGGAGTGGTTTAATAATATTGATTCTTAAATAAAAGTGTGGATAAATATAATTAATTACTTAAATTATCTACTAGAGAGATTAAATTTAAAAACTAAAATCTAGATACCAACTATAGTAATCTGGTGGTATAATCTCTGAATAGTATTAGTGATCTAAAGGTAGTAGTATCATAGTATAGAGGTAGCTCAACCTGATATTAGCATTGTTGAACAATAGCAGAGATTGGAAGTAGGTCATCCCAGCTGTAGATCAATCTCTAAGTGGCACTATCTAGTGGTAGATCTATTCTGGAAGGATATTTTTTTAGTGGTAGATATTTTCTAGCGATACGTGTCTAGTGGTAGATCCATTTTGGTAGTAGATGTGTCCAGTGGTAGATATGTTCTTAATGTATAAGTGTTTTAATGGTAGATTTATTATAGATATAGATCTATTAAACTAAAGGTAGAATAGGAATTACCCATTTTTTCACAATTTTAATAGAAAATGATTTACTATCATAAAATATTAAAAATATTATAAACATAAAAAACATGATTTTTCATCATTAGAGAATGATGTTCTAACAATCTCTTCCTTTTTGATGACAAAAATCATGGAGTTTATAAGCATGAATATAAAAACATATAAAGATATAAGTATGGATTAATATAAAGAATGTTCTTCTTAACATTTCAAATCATTTATGCACTATGTACCATATTAAATTTCATTCATTACACTCCCCCTTTTGTTAATATCAAAAATAAAATGAAATTAACTAAAATATATATAGATGAAAAATAGACAATTGTCATTATATATAAATGTTAATGGTTATATACCAAAAAGTAATAAAAGGAAAATAAAATCCCTATAAAAACTAATCATAATTTGAACCACTCTCTACTTGATATGAATAATAAACCATTGGATCCTTGCCTTTTTCTGTAATTGGAGGTACAAAGGTGGAGGAAGAGGGTCTAGGAGTAGGTGGAGGAGGTTCCATGATCATGACAGGCCTGAGATGCGTAACTTCCTCAAATAGAGCCATGCCAAAAGGTTGAAAATCTATATGAGTGGGTATATAAGTGATACTAGAAAAGGTTATAGCATGAGTTTCCACTACTATTGTCCTAGAGGAATGAATAAATTCCAAAAGGTTTGTTAGCTCACACTTTAGCTGATTCACTTTTTCCTTTAATTCCCTAGTCACAGGAGGAATTTTTAGATTCTCAATAGGAAACATAAAGTGATAATTTTTCTCATGATTTGAATAAATCCTTGAAAGGTAATATTTAATAGCTTTAGTGATAGTATCTTTATGACTCTTATACTTTTTCAAGAATTTTCTTACCATATTATAAATATTATCACCATGTGCCTTTATCTGATGAAGTTCCTAGTGATAAGAGGTAAAAATATCACCTATGACAGTATGAAACTCCTCTCTAACAATGGATCAAATCATATCTGCATCAACTAAAGGAGGAGAGGTAGGCGGAGCACTTGAAGTGGAAGCACTGGCTATAGGCAGATACTCTAATCACTCTAGAATAGATAACGGAATTTTACAAAAAACAACCCCTCATATAATACATTATAGATCTAGATTATTTTATCTAATAAACCAAATACTTGTTCTCAATTTTCATTTATTTCATTTATATAATAATATTAGGTTGGAATTGAGAAATGACTAATTTTAATATCCATATGATATCATCTTCATTAATTTTGGTCTCTTGAGTAGGTTTTTATCTGAGTATCCCACTTATATATGATAAAATTTTGACTCTAAATTAATCCATGTTTTATTTATTCAAATAAATAAAAGGAAGAAAAGGAGAAGTAGGATGAGATAGAATCCCCACTTATCCAGGCAGGTCATCCTCTACAAATCCAAACTGAACTATAGGAACACCAAAAAGAAAAGATTCTAATTTTCCTGCCTCATCAATCTATTCAACTAGAGATCCATTAGGGTATTTTTCAGAAATAGAGAAGGAAATTCCACCATGATTATCTAGACTTCCATTTTCATCATCATCATCACCTGACTCTAAATAGTCAATCCCTAATTGAGAAGATCCTGGGGATTTCTCCCCCATACCAGGTGATCTATCCTCGTCTATATCAGAGACACCATCCCTATTTTTGACTTTAATAAGCCTAAACCTCATCACCATTTTCCATTCTTGGAATCATTACATACTTCAAAAACATCCCTTGAGATCTTAGAAGAATATCTATCATACCACTCTATATCTGAGACTTCAAATTTCTCAAAATATTCAACTAAAATTAGTATGCTTTCTCAAGAAAGAAGAGGAAGATGTAGAATATAAGGTCCATAAGAAACATTAGGTATTCTTACCACATCAAGGCCACTTCCTTCCTTTACTGAAACATGAACTTATTTTTCATCCCAATATATAGCTTCCTCTTCTTCAACATCAACCTCACCTTCCTCATCAGTGGAATATAATTCAACTTCTTCTAGCTCTAAGATAGGATTAACCTGTTCTCTAAGTCTGGATGGGTTCTTCATATGATTAAAATTTTTATAAATCTTATTATTATCAACCACCCATTTCCTCATCCAAGGGTTAAAATTAACCTTCATTATATTTTAGGTTACCTGACTTAGATAGTATCCTCCAAATATGATTACAGTTTCATCATATTCTAGTACTAAAATTTTGGCATCCAACTAATCTGAAATGAACTTGGGGTAGATCAATGAATTCAATATATAAGAATTATTTCATATTTATATCATATAGACTATCAAGTGTATGTAAAAAATTTATCATATCCACTCTTTTTATATTATATGAGATAAATACATCTCAGTGCCTCATAGTACTAAAGTCAACCTTATTGGGACAAAGCATATTCTTAATAAAGATAAAAAATCCAGTATTCCCCATCAATATCTATAGTTATAGTACTTTTCACAACATACTTCCAATGGCCTTAAGGCCTTCATTTTTTTTGATTTTTGATAATCCACCTTTCAAGGGGTGAGGTGGAACCCTTAAAAGGCTACAGGAATAAGTATTACATAGCCCATAGGCCTTAGAGGAATTCATTGCCTCTAGGTTTCAGACATTACATACAACTGAGACTAACTACTTGGAACTGATCCTTTCCAGCATCTTCCCTGTGGAATCATCTCTCCACCTTCGCATGACTGTTTGGCTAGGAATTCCCATTCATGCACAGGCTTCTACCGATGGAATGTTCTATACCCTCTCATTCTTACAATTCATTTAGCTTCTGCTATGGTAAAATCTCATTGCTCATCCCCCTTATAGAGCTTTTTCCTTGTAGGTTATATGGTTTGCATCAGCACTAAAGGTGGCTCGAAGGCCTTGAGGTGCCCTGAAATCCATATTGACCCAATGGCCTAGGTGTCCCAAAGTCCATAAAGGACTCGAGGACAAAATAGATGGCCTGAATGCCCAAACAGGGGAATATTTCTAGCTGCTACAGTACCAAACAGTACCTACTACACTTCCTACTACAGTACCTACTACAGTCCCCAATATAGTTCCTAATAAATTACTGCTACAATACAGAAAATTATGTCTCTATCTGGATTTGATCCTAGGCCTCTTGGATGCACTTAAGGAGTCCTCACCAATCGGGCTGAGTCTCACGTGCCTTTTCACAACATCATTTACAGTTAACTCTAATAAAGAATCCTAATACATGAAAAACTCACTATTTTTGGAAATGGATCTCTAAAAATAATAGGATATACCTTTATGAGTTACATTGAGGCCTCTAGAACACTATTTCAGCAAAAATATCACTTATTTTTCATCAATTGTAGTCCCAATAACATATTTTATTTAACTAAAATCATAATTTGAAAACTGATAAAAATAGTGGACAAAGCTAGGATAGAATGGTTAGTTGTTCCTTAAAAACCATTTGATCCATCCAGGATTCTGGATCACATTTAGCACTATTGGATTTCTTGAAACTAACTATTCAGCATATATTTCCTTTTCATCTACAACAACTCTGTATAAGATTTGGGGGGTTATTTGGTTTGACAATAGCAGACTAGCCAGATCTACAACATGATTTCATTGACAGATGTGATTCTTCAAGAGAAGAAATAGTAGTGTGTTTGACTCTAACCAAATTTTCACAAGTTTGAATAAATAGGGGAAAATTCAAGGAGGGTTACAAGTCAAGAAAGAAAGGATGAGGGAAGGTTTGAAGGAGGAATGGGAGAGAGGGTTCTCAAATTCGAATTTTATTCCTATTTTATCATTTATGGATTTATAATTTGAAAATATAATAATATATAAATAAATAATCCCAGTAAAACTTTAATCGCAAAAAAGAAACTGGAGTGATAGAATTCAATAGGAAGCACTTGAATGGTAGAACCCCAATGGTGGACCACGAACGGTGGATCACGAACGGTGGGTCACCAACGGTGGGTCACCAACGGTGGGTCACCAAAGGTGGGTCACCAACGGGGGGTCACCAACGGGGGGTCACCAACGGGGGGTCACCAACGGGGGGTCACCAACGGCGGGTCACCAACGGCGGGTCACCAACGGCGGGTCACCAACGGCGGGTCACCAACGGCGGGTCACCAACGGCGGGTCACCAACGGCGGGTCACCAACGGCGGGTCACCAACGGCGGGTCACCAACGGCGGGTCACCAACGGCGGGTCACCAACGGCGGGTCACCAACGGCGGGTCACCAACGGCGGGTCACCAACGGCGGGTCACCAATTGTTTATCACCAATAGTGGATCACCAATAGTTAATCAGTAATGGTGGATCACCAATGGAAGATCACCAATAGTGGATCATTAATGATATATTTTTTGTAGAAAGTAAAACTTAAGATAAAGAACTAAACAAAGTTTATCATTCCCAGTTCATGTCTAATATAGCTCAATCTATCATAATTATAAATCTTTTTAAATATATCAACAAGATGATTTTTAGTTCCAATGAATTCAAGAGTTGTATCACCTTTTTGGAAATTATCTCTTAAAAAGTGATGTATTATATCTTTATGATTTTTCCTAGATTGAGATACGGTATTCTTGGAGATATTTATCAAACTCAAATTATCATAATTTATAGGGACATGTCAAAATTGATGTCTAAAGTCTAGTATAGTGTGTTTCATCTTCAAAATTTGTGCACAAAAACTTCCAACATATATGACCTCTGTAACACCCGTAGATTTTATGAGAAATATTTTTTTTAATTTCTTTGATGTCTTTTTTGTACCCTTCACCAAGATTAGCTTACACTATATGTAACACTGTATTAGCTTGTAGTATATGCAACTCTATTCTTGGATTGTGATGCACACAATTTCAAATTATTTCGAATAAAATTCATTTTACACAACACCTAGTATGGATTTTTATCAATGTATAATTGAACTATATTTTGAGTATATTATATTCAAAATCAATCTTTCCCTACATGAAACCCTGACTTGGCTTTCATTACATGCAAGAGTGACTTTCCTCAATAGCGTTCGTTGTACGCAATACTGAGTTTCACTAAACAGTGATATATTGGTATAATATTATTATAAACTAGATTTCATGAATAGTATTATCCACATTTCTAATTTTAGAACATTATAGTTCATCTTACACATTTTATGGAATGAGGTATGAGAACAAAATCAATTTTTCGAATAAAAGATGTATTTTTCAAAAATGTAGTTTTGCCGCCTTTTGATGGCGTACCCATTTTAAATCTAATTTTTGATAAGTTTATAATTTCAATTTTACAAAATAAAATTCTTCTTTTGAATCAATATAAAAAAATTACATTGGATAATGTTTTGATATTTTTCTGACAATGTTCTTATTTTGATAAATAGTAAAAACACGCTAAATTTTACTTAAAAACAACTTTTTTCATGAAGATAATATATATGGTTAAATTATAATAGTAAAATATTTAAAAGTATAAATAGAATATATTTTTACCATTTAATATAATTTATATAATTAGTATTAATTTTAAATTGAATTCATGGGTAAAAATATTTCAATCTTTTACAACATTTTAACTTTTAAAACCCGTTTTCTTAACAGCGAGATTAATTTTAAACAAAATACTGCCACTTCTATTTTTTGAATTTTGAAAAATGGATTCCATATTTGGAATCAGTAGGTCCAAATTATGTTAATAGGACACTTTTTGTTTTTAGGCATTATGAATAGTAACTACAGTAAATTTTATTTACCTTAGTTAAAGGAAAATCGGGTAATTAAGGGTAAAAATAAGATTATAAAATTACCCTAACACTTGACAAAATTCTATTGGGTGAATAAAAGTCGACCCATATCACCTAAGGGTTGGAATAGATTCATTTAATGGACTTTTTATCATGAAAATGATGTAATTATTATTAAAACCAAGGAAAGTGACAACGTGTCACTCTCTTATATCTTATAATTGTAATAATTTTAATTTAGTGATAAACTTCATAAACCTTCGAACATAAATAGTCACAAAAAATCTAATAAAATTATATAAATTATGTAAATTTATTTATAATTTTTAGGTATTAAATAATTATCATTAATAGTGACACAATAGTGATGCAGAAATTGTTTATTTAGTGAAAAATCAATAATATAATTTTTATTAAACTAATAGTGACCATAAAAGGCACAAACACCTGAACAAAACTTATTGTTCGTGTACATGTAATCCATAAGCATCCAATGGTCTAATATTTGACCATTTTGAGCCTTATAAAAGTGATTATGACACTTATATTATTTTATTTTAAATGATATCAAAGTTGTCACATTCATAATTTAATAAATATAACAATTTAAATGTTGTGATTTTAAGATGATGAATTCGAGTAAAAGTATTTTTATGGTAGATATTGGATTTATATACATCATAGTATTTTATTTTTAAATTTTATGCAGCAAATATGTATATTAAATAATTATACAAAAATTTTGTAGTAATTATTTTATTAAGAGAAATATCAAATAAATGATTTTAAAAGTATTAAAATAAATATTATATGAACTAATTAATGTTATCCACAAATTTTATAAATTAATATCACATTTTATAAATCTATTAAATATTTTGTTTTTAATATAACATCTTTGTGGATTTTATTTAAATTCAAATATATCAGTAGTGTCAAAATTGACACTATTGTTATTTTATAAAATAACATATTATAAAATTGTTTAAAAATCACAAAAATATTTAAAAATTATAAATTGAAATTTATATGGTCTAATATGTCATAAAGTATCCAATTATAGAAAATTCAGAACACATAAGTAATTATTTATAACAATTTAAAATTTAGAATACTATTACCACAAAAAAATTAAATAGATTAAATAAGGATAAATCAAGTTGATAAGGTTTAAAATAATTTCCCAACATGTCTAAATTTTATTAGTTGATGAGATTACAACCCTAAATCATCTAATATTCGGATTTGAGTAATTTTTGGAGGTTTTTATGTGGGTTTTGAATTTATTATAAATTAATATTTCTTATGTTTCCAAAGATGCCCCTCTCCTCCCTTATAAAATGGAACCTACCCCCTCTCCTCCTCCCACCATTTTGAGCCTTCATGCTCGGATAACCCCTAACCATTTCTCTTCTCAACTTCCCTAGAAACATACTAGAGGTCCTGGCCTTCTTCAAAGACCAACTTTAGTACCCTTAGAGGAGGTTTAGAAGAGGCATGCCGAAGAAGGTAATATCCTTTACCGATTCATTCAAGTTCATTTCTTCTTCCACCTACTCTTATTTTGTTGTTTCATAATAAATTAATAAAATCAGTATAACTCATATACAGATATGTGATTATAAATATGAAACAACCCTATTTCACCTTCTATCCATACTACGGAAAATGAAATCACAGTGCGTGTGTACATACGGAATACCGTCTCCACGTTGTGGTGTAATCTGTTTTCCACCGCCTACTTACTTGGATGGTTATAATGGTGTAAGTAATAACTATATATGGTTATTATAACATGATACTAATTCGGAGATATTCTATCATCTACTCTAATTCCATTCAATAATTATGGAAATGATATCATCGCTCGTGCGTACGTACGGATTACCGTCTCCACGACGTGATGAGATTCATTCTCCATTAAAGAATGATTATAAAGTATATATAATAAATAATCATAAAAGATATTAAATAATAATTATACTATATTTATGAAAATATATGTTTCATTTACATAATTTCATTCAATTCAATAAGGAAACGAAAACAGCGTTCATGTGTACGTACGACCTACAGTCTCCATAAACGGTGTATTTCATTCAGTTTATCGATCTATCATATATATTATATATAAATCATGTTTTAATTTTTTTAATTAAGTAAATAAGGATATAAGTAATAATATCAAGAACAACAAGTTGAAACACGTTTGATAAAAGAAATGATTTTTACCCAAAACGCTGCTTTAACATGGAATTGACAAAAGAACGGGTAATATAAAGTCCTAAGTGAATCATATTTGATATCATAAATATTATTATGGTTCTGTAACAAGTTAATAATATATATTTTACCCAATATAAAGGATTCTTTGACACATACAAAAGAAATTGTACCTAAGGTAAGGGATAATTATTCCAATCTCATTTTTATCTGGGATTGTTTATTCGTAAGTATTTACTGGTGTTATGTTTGTCATCCATGTCCATGTTTTCTAAAACTGTTTTCATAAAATGTTTACTATTATTATATGTATTTTTAAAGTCATTTTAACCCTTTTATTACTTTTACCACAAGGTAAGGAAGGAATCTGTCTTTTGTTAACATACAAGGTACTATTTGACTTTTCCGGCAAAATTACGAGGAGAATGTTTTTTTAACTTATACGGCATGAATGGATTTTTACAGTTTCATAAAGCCTTATTTCCATAAAGCCTACTCTACAATATTTCATGATTATTTTCACCCAAATATTTTTCTTTTAAAATCACAAGGAATTTTGAGAAAAAAATGACTTTGAAGAAGAAAGGATATTTTCCTCAAGAATTAATTTCAAGTGTTTATTCAAAAGTATTTTCCTTCTAAGATTACATTATTTAATATGGTTATGTTTCAAGTATAATTTTCCTATTATTTACATGGTTTGATTTTGTTTTTGATGAAATGATATCCATTATTTTATATGGATTATGTTATGATGGGATGATGTTTATGAAACCCATTTTATTCTTTGGGTTATTATGAATGATTTATGATTATTTTGTGGTACACTTAAAAATGATTTCATTATGAGATTGGTGGGACCTATATCTCCCTCCAATGCATTGGGTAAAGATTTATATCTCATGATATAGACGTGGCTGGAATGACAAGTAAATTCGATTTAATAATACAGGGCTAAAATGGAAAGTAAACCCGCTTTAGTAAGGGACTTTGTCCACTATGATGGTCTTGGTAGCAATGCCTTGGCTACTATGTAAATCATATCATGTGCTTAATGGTTTTACACAATTACATGTTTGATTCTCATGCTATTTTGTCATGGTGAATGTTCTTTTATGATCTATTCCTTATTCACTTCCAAGATTTATGTTATTAATCATGATTTTTATGTTTTATGTTCATGTTATTACATTCAAATGTTTATGGATTGTTTTAGGTTCTCTATGTTTTATCTTACTGATCATTTGAGATCACCCTTTTTATGGTTTCTTTTCCCCTGGATTTAAATAAAGGTTTTAGGTAAGAAAACAAAAGGAGAAGATCTTTATGGGAGATGTTGATGATCTCTCACCATTATTATAATATTATGTTCCGAGTTTCCAAAGACACTTAACTAATACGGTCTTTGGGTGTGTGTTTTTGTCATGTATTAAGTATTCTGCAAAATTAATGTAATGTCTATGTACGTCAAGCTATGGGTCTCTACAGTTGGTATCAGAGAAAAGGTTCAGTTATCCTTTGGAAACTAGGATGTGAAAACTTTAGTGAAATCCCTAGAGATATTTCTACTGTATGTCTATGGATGTCTCTAAGGTTAAGTATAAGTATAGGTTATATCCCTAGAGTTACGGTAATGATATTATAATTAAACATAATATGTTATATATTGAAGGTACTTTCCCTTTATTATGTTGTTTTCCTAGCATGATTTTTGCCTCTCACACTATTCTTTTTGGGTTTTAGATGATGTCTGGAACCCGAAGGAACCGTGTTGATAAATGTGATGGACAATGCAATGATTTTCCTCCTGAACAAACCAATGTTATGGGAGATGGAGTGAAAAATCTTATTGTTATACTTACACAAGCTATGAATCATTCTGGAATTCAAAATGGGTAGAGAAAGGAACAATATTCTATTGAGTCCTTTAGGAGGCAACGCCCACCTTCTTTCAGTTGGTCTTCTAATCCACTTGTTGCTGAACAATGGATCAGTGCAATTGAAAAGATATTTTCCATACTTCGCTGTTCGGAATAGGAAAAAGTCATTCTGGCTATTTACCGTTTAGAAGGTGAAGCAGACCAGTGGTGGACTCTAATTAAGAATACTAGGCCCCAAGATGAAATTGTATCCATGGAATGGGATGAGTTCAAGAACTTATTTTTCAATAAGTACTTACCTCGTATTCTTCGAACAAAGATGGAAAATTAGTTCCTTGAGATTAAGCAAAAGGACGATGAATCTGTTTGTATATACGAGGCGAATTTTACAAGGCATGCAAGGTATGCATATGGCTTTATCATCCAACCTAAAAGTAAAGTTGATTGATTCTTTAGTGGCTTAAAACCAAGTCATTGAAGGGCATTAGATATAAGAGACTTCAGTATCTATGAAGAAATTGTGTGTTGTGCTATCAAGGTAGAATTGGAAGTTAGTGTTACATATCCATCTCATGGTTTTGAAAAGAAACAAAAGATGGAGTTCAAGGAAAAAACTCATAACAATGGTGAAAAGAAGGTGAATTTTTCTTTATGATCAAAGTGTGGAAAGAAGCATGATGGAGATTATCTAAAAGGTACTAGAAAATGTTTCATGTGTGGAAAAGAAGGTCATCGATCAGCTGAGTGCCAAAGTAATGGGAAAAAAAGTTTCTAATGATGTGAATAGAGAAAAGACTACATATAATGCTCGACCAACACATCAATGCTTCAAGTGCAAGGAAATGGGGCATTATGCTAATCAATGCCCTAATACAAGGGTTAATGATGATTGATGTGAGAAACCTATTAAGGAAAAGGACAAAGGGAAGTCACATGTGATCACTATTTTTGATATTGAGTATGAAAATGATGTTGTGGAATGATTAAGTGTTTATGTAATGGGATTTCAAAATAGTATCATGGAATCTCATTTATAGTATCATGAAATTTTAGAATATCAATGTATTGGTTTTCAATAATTTTACGGTACTGGTAACCATTGAAATATTTTTGGAAAGCAGATGATATGCGCATAATTAAGGGATAAGGAGAAAATAATATGTTTGATATTATTAATGAGTTCATGACTGATATAAGGACAAAGTGACATCATGGTTTGAGTATAAAGAATTTTTGGGATTTTGGTATGTGGAAAGAGTTAGCTTTTGACAGAATTTATGTTTTTAACGAGGTTCTATGGTAATTCATGTTGAAAGAGAATAAAAGATTAAGGTACTCACATGTTTGGAATGTGATCAAAAAGATATATCTTATGATATATGGGGGATAAATGATGGTATTCACATGCTTTGTTGATGACATTTCTAGTCATCATTTTCTTTATACTATGAGCTTGGATAGAAGTATAAAACTAAATATTTGAAATTAACATAAGATAATATTGTTTTTGATATTATTTATGGATTTTTATAATAGTGTAGTTTTAGAAAAAGGACAACCTGCAGGACGGGCGACAACCCATCACGTAGGACAAGGTTGCAGGAACCGAACCCACAACTGAAGTGTGATAAGCCTTTATTTCCTACCACTGGCATACAGGAAGTCCCTAGTTAGTAGAAACTAGTTTTATTTTATTAAGAGGTATGATAGATGAAGTGGAATGACCTATCATTCTATCGCATGATCTGCTAACAATTTACAGAAGACACATTCAACTTCATTTCTTTAAGAGATGAAGTAGAAATTGTTCAAGGCACAAACAGAAGTGAGATTGTACCGAAATCAAGTAAGTATTTCTTTTAATTAAAAAATTCATCAACATTAGGGAAATGATCTTGAAAACCAAAAAAGTTTTCCTAGTGCCCTCATATATGATGAATCATATGGTACTTTAGATCATCACAAATTTATGGCTTTGTTATTGTTGGATTTGCATAGCCATGTTCTCTACCACTCTCCATCAGAACTTGATGGTCAAATTTCTCTTCCATATCCATATTTTCACCTATGTTATCTTATGTGGAAACCCCATGATTAGTTAATTTGGGTAACCATTAAGTTTCATAATTTAGTTTTTAAAATTAAGTTTTAGTATTCCTTTTTACGATGTGGGTTTCTATGAAAGAAACTTTCAATTAGTAGATCATTTATAACCCCAAAGCATTTCAAGGGAGAAATTCATTTTAAGGGGGAAGAATGTAACACCCAGAGATTTTATGAGAGATATTCTTTCTAACTTCTTGGATGTATTTTTTTGTATGCTTCACCAAGATTATCTTGTGCTATACTCAACACTGTATTAGCATGTACTATACACAACACTATTCTTGGCTTGTGATGCACACAATTTCAAGTACTTTCAAATAAAATTATTTTCACACAACCCCAAGTATAGATTTTGATCAATGACTAATTTAACTATATTTTTATTATTTTATATGTAAAATTAAGATTTCCCGACACGCAACCCTGACTTGGATTGCATTACACGCAAAAGTGACCTTCCTCAATAGCGTGTGTTGTACACAATACTGAGTTTCACAAAACAACAATATATTGTTATAATATTATTATGAACTAGCCGTTATGAATAGTATAAACCGAATTTTGAATTTTATAACATTATAGTTCATCTTACACATTTTCTGGAATGAGTTATGAGAACAAAATCAATTTTTTGAATAAAATAAGTATTTTTCAAGAAATGCAGTTTTGCCGCCTTTTGATGGTGCACCCATGTTAAATCTATTTTTTGACAAGTTTATAAGTTCAATTTTACAAAATAAAATTCTTCTTTTGAATCAAGATATAAAAATTTACATTGGATAAAGTTTTGATATTTTTCTCATAGAGTTCTTATTTTGATGAATAGTAAAAACACGCTAAATTTTACTTAAAAACAACTTATTTCATCAGGATAATTTATATGGTTAAATTATAATAGAAAATTGTTTTAAAGTAGAAATAGAATATTTTTTTACCATATAATATAATTTATGTAATTATCATTAATTTTAAATTGAATTCATGGGTAAAAATATTTCAATCTTTTACAACGTTTTAACTTTTAAAACCCGTTTTCTCAACATCGGGATAAATTTTAAATTAAATACTACCACTTCTGTGTTTTAAATTTGGAAAAATAGATTCCATATTTTGAATAAGTAGGTCCAAATTATGTTAATTTTCTACTTTTTATTTTTAGGCATTATGAATAGTAACTATGGTAAATTTTATTTATTATAGTTAAAGGTAAATCGAGTAATTGAGGGTAAAAATAAGATTATAAAATTACATTAACACTTTCCAAAATTATATTAGATGAATAAAAGTCGACCCATATAACATAAGGGTCAGAATAGATTCATTTCATGGACTTTTGAGCATGAAAATGATGCAATTATTATTAAAACCAAAGTGACAACATGTCACTCTCTTATATCTTATAATTGTAATAATTTTAATTTAGTGATAAACTTAATAAAACATCGAACATAAATAGTAACCAAAAATCTAATAAAATTAGCTACATAATGTAAATTTATTTATAATTTTTAGGTATTAAATAGTTATCATTAATGGTAACATAGTAGTGATGCAGAAATTGTTTATTTAGTGAAAAATCAACAATACATTTTTTATTAAACTAATAGTGACAATAAAAGGCACAAAAACATGACCAAAACTTATTGGACGTGTACATGTAATCCATAATAATCTAATGGTCGAATATTTGACCATTCGGATCCTTATTAAAGCGATAATGACACTTATATTATTTTATTTTAAATGATGTCAAAGTTGTCACCTTCATAATTTAATAAATATAAAAATTTAAATGTTGTGATTTTAAGCTGATAAATTCAATTAAAAGTATTTTTATGAAAGATATTAGATTTATATACATCATAGTATTTTATTTTTAATTTTTATGCAACAAATACGTATATTAAATAATTATAAAAAAATGTTGTAATAATTATTTTATTAAGATAAATATCAAATAAATGATTTTAAAAGTATTAAAATAAATATTATATGAACTAATTAATAATCCCCACAAAATTTATATATTAATTGACATGTTAGAAATATATTAAATATTTTTGGTTCAATTATATCCTCTGTGTGGATTTTATTTAAATTCAAATAAATGAATCGTGTCAAAATTGACACTATTGTTATTTTATAAAAATAACATATTATAGAATTGTTTAAAAATCACAATAATATTTAAAAATTATATATTGTAATTTATATGGTCGAAATTTTCATAAAGTATCCAATTATAGACAATTCACAACACATAAGTAATTATTTATAACAATTTAAAATTTAGAAAACTATTACTACAAAAAAATAGATTAAATAAGGATAAATCAGGTTGATAAGGTTTAAAATAATTTCCCAACATTTCTAAATTTTATTGGTTGATGGTATTGCAACCCTATATCATCTAATATTTGGATTTGAGTAATTTTTGGATGTTCTTATGTGGGGTTTAAATTTATTATAAATTAATATTTCTTATGTTTCCAAAGATGCCCCTCTCCTCCCTTATAAAATGGATCCTCCTCCCTCTCCTCCTAACACCATTTTGAACCTTCAATGTCGGCCAAACCATGCCCATTTCTCTTTTCCACTTCCTTAGAAACATACTAGAGGTCCTGTTCTTCTTCAAAGACCAACTTGAGTGCCCTTAGAGGAGGTTTAGAAGAGGCGCGTCGAAGAAGAGGTAATATCCTTTACCGATTCTTTCAAGTTCATTTCTTCTTCTACTTCCTCTTATTTTTTTGTTTCATAATAAAGTAATAACATAAGTATCACTAATATACTGATATGTTATTATATATATATGAAATAACCCTATTTCACCTTCTATCCATCCTACGGAAAATGAAATCACCACCCATGTGTGCGTATAGAATACCGTCTCCACGTCATGGTGTAATATATTTTCAACCGCCGCCTTACATGGATAGCTATAATGGTGTAAAGAATAACTATATATGGTTATTATAACATGATAATTATTTTGAGACATCCTATAAACCACTCTAATTCCATTCAATAATTATGGAAATGATATCATCGCTCGTGCGTACGTACGGATTATCGTCTCCACGACGCGATGAGATTCATTCTCCATTCAAGAATGATTATAAAGTATATATAATAAATAATCATGAAAAATATTACTTAACAATGATACTTGATTTATGTAAATATATGTTTCATTTACATAATTCCATTCAATTCAATATGGAAATGAAAACAGCGTTCATGCGTACGTACGACCTATCATCTCCATGAACGGTGTATTTCATTCCGTTTATCGATCTATCATATATTATATAAATATATATATATCATGTTTTAATTTTTGGAATTCATTAAATTCATATATAAGTAATCATATCAATAACAACAAGTCGAAACATGTACGATAAATGAAACGATTTTTACATAAAACGCTACTTTAACATTGAATTGACAAAAGAACGGATTATATAAAGTCATAAGTGAATCATACATGATATCATAAATATTATTATGGTTATTTTACAAGTTAATAAAATGTTTAAACCCACTATACAGGAGTCTCGGACACATACAGAAGAAATTGGACCTAAGGTATGGGATAATTATTCCAATCTCGTTTTTATCCGGGATTGTTTATTCGTAAGTATTTGCTAAGGTTATGTTTATCATCCATGTCCATGTTATCTCAAAATCTTTTCATAAAATGTATATTATTCTTCCATGTATGTTTAAATTAATTTTTACTCTTTTATGACTTTTACCACTAGGTATGGAAGGAATCTTTCTTTTTTTTACCGTACGAGGTACTTTTTGACTTTTCCAGAAAAAGTACGAGGTGAATGTTTTTTTACTTATACAACATGAATGGATTTTTACAGTGTCATAATGCCTTATTTACATGAATCTTCCTCTACAAGATTTAATGATTATTTTCAACAAAATATTTTTGTTTCAAAATCGCATGACATTTTTAGAACAGAAAATGATTTTGAAGAAGAAAGGATATTTTCCTCAAAAATTCATTTCAATTGTTTATTAAAAAGTATTTTCCCTCTAAGATTACATTATTTAATATGGTTATTTTTCAAGTATAATGTTCCTATTATTCACATGGTTTGATTTTTTATCTGATGAAATGATATCCATTATTTTTTATGGATTATGTTATGATGGGATGATGTTTGTGAAACCCATTCTATTCTTTGGGTTATTATGAATGATTTATGATTATTTTGTGTCACACTTAAGAATGATTTAATTATGATATGGGTGGGACCTATATCTCCCTCCAATGCATTGGGTAAAGATTTATATCTCATGATATAGACATGGCTGGAATGACAAGTAAATCTGGTTCAGTAATACAGGTCTGAAACGACAAGTAAACCGGCTTCAGTAAGGGACTTTGTCCACAATGATGGTCTTGGCAGCAATTCCATGGCTACTATGGAAATCATTTCCTGTGCTTAATGGTTTTCCATAATTACATGTTTTATTCCCATGCTATTTTATCATGGCTAATGTTCTTTTATGATCTATGCCTTATGAATTGCCAAGAATTATGTTATTACTCATGATTTTATGTTTTGTGTTCATGTTCTTACATTCAAATGTTTATGGATTGTTTTAGTTTTTCCATGTTTACCCTTACTGAGCATTTGTGATCACCCTTTTTATGGTTTCTTTCCCCAGTATTTAAATAAATTTTTTAGGTAAGAAAACAAAATGGGAAGATCCTTAAGGGATATGTTGAAGATCATTCACCATGATTAGAAGATTATGTTCTGAGTTTCCAAAGACACTAAACTGATACAGTCTTTGGCCGTGTGTTTTTTTTCATGTATTAAGTATTCTGAAAAAGTAATATAGTGTCTATGTATGTCAATCTATGGGTCTCCACACTCTCAACCTCAATAGTATACAGTGCAATAAAATTACTCTTTTTACTACACCATGAAACAAGTGACTTTCCCAAAATATGAAATGTTCCAAAGGTGCATTATTTATCTAACTTAAAATAACCAATATATGCATCTGAATAACTTACTAGATCAAATTATTATCTTCTCAAATAAAACAATCCTAAGTTTATCGTATACTTGAGGCACTTCAAAATTATTTTAATAGTAAGTAAATGTGATTCTTTAATATTTTCTTGTAAACGGTAACACATAAATATACTAAAGATAATATTTGAATGGATAATAATTAAATATAGCAAGCTTCTAACCCCATATATATAATTATTTTGATCAATTGATTTTCCAATTTCAACAAGATCTAGTTTAATTATTTTACTGATGGGAGTATCACTACTCTTTATTCTATCCATACCAAAACATTTTAAAATTTCTTTGATGTTTATGATTTGATTTCAAATAATTCCATATTTATTTTGAAAATTTTTAAAACCAAGAAATAATTTTGACTCACGCATTAAACTCATTTCAAATTCACTTTGCATCATTTTTGAAAAAAATGTATAGAAATAATTTCTAGAATATCCAAATATTATATTAACAACATAAATTTGAACTTCCAAAACGTCTTTTGAAATTATTGGTATAAATAAATTACGATCATCTATTCCTTTGTTAAAACCTTTATAAATCAAATATGAGTTTACCCTATCATACAAAGATCTAAGAACCTATTTAAAACTATATAAATATTTTGTTATTTTAAAAACATGAATTTGAAAATGATGACTTTGGAATCGAGAGGGTTTCTCTACAATAACATACTCAACTATATAATCATTTATAAATGCACTCTTAACAACCATCTGATATAGTTTTAAATTAAAATGTTTTTTATATGTAAGAATCATTCTAATAGAGTTAAGTATAGATACTTGTGTAAATGTTTCCTCATAGTGAATAACTTATTCTTTATTATATCCTTCTGTAACCAATAAATCTTTATTTATTACCTTTGTTCTTCACTCATCAACCTTGTTTCTAAAAAACCATTAAGTTATAATGATCATAATATCTTTTAGTCTATCAACTAGTTCCCAAAATTTATTTATTTAAAATTTATTTAATTGTTATTGAATTCCTGTTACCTAAAATTCATCATTAATTGCATCATTTATTTTCTTAGCTTAATGTTTTAATAATATAACTTGTTGTTCAACCTAATTTCTAAGAGAAGCTCTAGTTTTTGTTCCTATATCTAGGTCTTCAACTACATTATCTAAAAGATTATATCTATGACTCCCAATGATTCTTGTAAAATAAGTTATGGATATGTCATTATCCTCTATGGGTTTAGATTAAGGTTTTTTACCAGATCTGGGAAAAAAATTCCATGATTCATAGAAATTTCAGAATGTTTATCATTTATATTTATATTAGATATGTCATCTTTAATGATGTATAAATGAGTCTTATACTAATGTGTATTTATTTTATAAAACTTGATATGTACGAATTCTAATATAATATTATTCCTTTTATTAAATACCTTGTATGACATACCGGTTTTAGAATATCCAAGTAAAATTCCTTCATCACTCTTACTTAAAAATTTTACTAGATTATATTTTTTATTAAGAATAAATATTTGCAACCAAAAACATTAAATTAATTTACATTTGGTTTTCTTACATTCGATAATTCATTTGGGGTTTTCTTTAGAAGTGGTCCTATAAGAACTTTATTGATTATGTATCAAGATTTATTTAAAGATTCTACCCAAAAATTAATAGGTAAATTATAAACATTGAGTATGTTGTAAGAAATTTCTTTAAGGGTTCTATTTCTATTTTCTACATTACCATTATATTATGGGGTTCTAAGAGTAGAAAATTTATTATTATATCAATATTGTGAGTATAATTATTAAAAATATTTATTTTCAAACTCAATTCCACGATCACTTCTTAAGGTATTAATTATAAGTCCACTAAGTTTTTCAATTGATTTAGTATACTTATAAAAACATAAACAAGCTTCACTTTTGTGAGCTTCAAATAATACCCAAGTCTAGAAAATTCATCTACTAGAACATAAACAAAGTAATTTATATTTAATATAGAAACTATAGAGGGTCCAAAATATTTTATGTGAACCAACTCTAGGGGTTGATATTTTGAAACTTATTTATTTGGTTTTAAATAGATTTTGTGTTGTTTCCCTTTTTGACCTAGGTTAAAAACTTTTTATTTGGGAATTCTAATTTAGGAATATCCTTGACTAACCCTTTCTTATTTAGATTTCTAAGTGAATGAATATTACAGTGGCATAGTCTCCTATTCTAGATATAATAATATTTGTGAAATTAACTTAGATAAGAAATTTTTTGAGAAAACAAGTAATCTTAATTAACAACATATATATTATCATTTATCAAAATAAGTAAAAAAAAGGATTTTCAGAATTAAAAACTTTGCAGGCAATATTTTCTAACCTGAAATAAAAAATATCATCACAAAACTATGATATTATATATATATTATACTTTAATCTATCTAAAAATAAAACTTTTTGAATTAAAATAGTATTAGAGTTATCTATTTGACCAAGCCTAATTTTTTTCCTTTTTAATTATCACTAAAGGTGAAATGTCCACCATAAATTTGATTAGGTTCTTGAATATTGAATAATCCCCATTCAAGTATCTGGATCATCCAATTTACAAATACCATAAGTTCTTAATATAAATTTTCAAATAAGTTTCCTAAAAAATTAAACAAGAAATTATTTTGGTACCCATATCTTTCTGGGTCTTGAGATATTAAAATAAAGGATTTATGAATACATAATTATTTAACAGGTTTTTTATAGTCATATCTAAGACTTTTATAAATAAAAAATTTATTAGGTATGTAATAATATGAAGTATTCATAGAACTGATATAACTAAAACTAGAAATAAATTTATTGATATTAATCATTCTCTATTCGGGATAGTATACAATTGGTTTGGTATAATTACGTGTGGTTTTATTTCTAAGAATATGGGTTAAAGTATTTATTCCATTTTTAATCACTCTAGATCCTTTTTTAATTGTTTATTGGATAATTTTATCTCATTATTTTATTTTAGTAGTTGATCATTTTTATCCTTTTTAATAGTAAGATCTATTTTATGGTGAGTATACAAGGCATGTTGCTTCTTCTAACTTTTTTATTTATCTTTAAGTTCATTGAATATGTCTTAAATAATATTATAATATTTAAAAATTTATTCACTAGATATTTTTTCTTCACTATTTTATTTTTTAAAAAGCTTGGAATTATTAATAGGAGATGCAGAAAAATATTAGATACCTCATATGTGTTTGTAATAAAGGAGAAGTTGGATCTATCATTCCTATCATCTATGATTGAATCTGAATCAATAGAACTATATTATAAAGAACTCAAAGTTAATTTCATAACATTCTAATATCTGTTATCACTATCCTAAAACTTTTTCTTATACTTTAAATTAGGAAATTCTGCTTTGATATGACCTTTTCTTTTTCATTCATAGAATATTATTTCATTTATAGAGTCATACTTTATCCATTTTTTCTCCAGTTCCCTCTATTTTCATACATACCTTTATAGTTTGACTTATTGAAGAATTTATTACTTTTTAAAAATATTTTTAATCTTCTAGATAAGTGAATCATTTACTCATCACTTTTACAATATTATTCTCCATCACATAATCTATACTCTTTAATCTTCCATGTTTTCTTTGAGTCATAAGTATTGAAAGCTAATGAATTCCTCTTTGGTTCATCATCTTCTTCTCTATTTAGTTTAAGATTATCTTCATACATCACGAGCTTTCATACAAGCTTATTAACTATAATCTTACTTATATCACATGAATATCAAATTGAAATTGAAGTTCTTATCTATCTGTCTGGTAAACATATTATTAGGAGAATCATTTGATCTTTTTCAGCAATTAGTTTCCCAAGTGAATACATCATGTTCACAATATCATTGAACCAGTGATACATATCAAAAAATATTAATCATGTTCCATCTTAAAGGTATCATATTTAATATTATGAGTATTTAAATGAATTTATTTGAGATTTAAAGTTCTTTCATGAGAAACAACCAATGTATTCCAAATCTTAAACATAGTTCCACCAGATGATATTCTATTAAACTCTTTATCTCTTAAGGAATTATATAAAAAATTCATAATTTTATAGTTACATATATAAACTACTTTAGTAGGATCGATCCATATAACTTTATCTATTTTAGGTAATTTATATTTATCCTCAATGATAGTACAAATTTCAAATACCATAATTTCAATATGAATTTTCATTTTAATTATCCACTGAGAAAAATTAGTACCATTAAATAAAGAGGTTGATTATAAGTAGTTTCCTCTCGTCTATTTATATTTATAAAGATATAAATTTAGAATAAATAGAGATTAAAGATCATTAATTTGAAATTAGATAACAATAAAAAGATATTTCGAAACAACTCTGATACCAAATATTGGTCCCAATGGAAAACTCAAGAGGTGGTGAATTGAGTTTCCAATAAAATTTCTATTTAAAAAAATTAAAAATTAAATCTTCCAATTTGATAAAAAACACAGTAAATCAAAACCTTCTAAATATATAATTTTATTTTTAATATAGATTCACATGGTGGGATCAATGCTCAGTTAAAATAATCTTTGAAATCACTTTAACATCTGAAACTAATTTACATGATCAAACAATCTATAAAAAACAAAAATTAAGATTAACTATTATATTAAAGTTTTGATTCATATTTTAAAATAGATATATTTTTGAACTTTGAAATATAGAAAAATAAATATAAAAAACACTTAAAATTTAAAAAAAAGGGGCTTGTTATAAAGTCAATACGTAATTCCCTCCACTTGGAAATCACCAACTGGAAAATAATTTATTAAACAATCTACTTTATCCACAAAATATATCAGATTTTTTATACAACAAAACCCAAGTTCTTCTAGGCACAAATCCTCTTCCACAGTTATATGTGGGAGAAAAACAATTAAAATTCACACATGACCTCTTCTACAGTTTTCATGGGTATAAAAATGATTAAATTTGAGAGATTATGTAAACCAATGTCCAATTAAGTAAAAAAGACTTTGATTTATATATAAAGAGAGTAAAATTAAACACATCTCAAATATATATAATAAATAGAACGAGAAAGTGATTTGATATGGGAAAAAGTGATGTTTCTTGATCCAAATAGATGTAGGGTCTAGAGGACCTCAAATATATATTTTTAAGAGGCTTGAAAGGTTCCAAAAAATGTACACCAAAATAAAGTATCATGAATGTATGAAGATCCTTATTCATTCAATATATATATTTCCAAATTCCTTCTAAACATATGTATATTAAAGATTGTTCTTGATTAAGTGTATAAAGGTTAGTATTCTCTATGAATGTATCACTCTTTCACATGTAAGGGAGTTATTCTGATTTTATATAACTTTATTTACAATTATATGTTAGAGAATAATAATAATATAACATGAATCCTCATACTAAGAAAAAAATTAATAATGGATAAAATTTTCTTTAATTTATATTTGGAGTGTTTTAAGAATAATTATTTTTAAATGAACATGCATCTAATTTAATTTAATTAATTAAACTATCCATTTGAGATATTAAAATTTGAAAAGAAAATTTGGATAGAAACTATTTCACTATAGTGATTTCAAATTTTAATGGTAGTATTTCTCTGATGGTATTGGTAGCATAGTTTGGTGGTATCTCATCTTAGTAGTGGAATCACAGAATGGTAGCATAGACTGGAAGGTGATAATCCTAGTGGTATATTAGTCTGGGAGCAGCATTGTCCAATGGTAAATCTTTTTTAAAAGTGGATTTTTTCAGTGGTATATTTTTTCTAGTGGTAGATGTGCCTAATGTTATATCTTTTTTGGTGATATATGTGTCTAATGGTAGATCTATTCAAGTGAAAGATTTGTCTTGATGGTTGATATGTTTTGGTAGTAAATCTATTGAACTAATGGTAGATCAACACTTAGCCAAATTTGATCACAATATTACTAGAAAATGATTTACTATCATAAAACATTAAACTTTTTCAAAATATAAAAAAAAAATTTGTGATCATTAAAATAAGGATGTTCTCATAATTTTTATACACTTTATAATTTTATTCCCTTTCGTGTAAGATTTTTTATTTCATATCATAAATGGTCTCTCTGACAATACTTTCATGGGGTGTGATTGTATTCATTTAAGTTTTTTTTTCATCTATAACATTTTCAAAAATTTAATTTAAGTTTCATTATATTATAAAATCTAAATGATAAAATAACTCCTTTAATATAAATTATTTAAATTTCTATTCAAATGTTTTGTTGTATGAAGATTTGTCTTTAGTTAATATTTATTGGTCCATAGAGAGGAATTTTCTATTTCTTAAGAATATTTTTGAGCCTTAAATACATATCCAACTTTTTGTTATTTTTGTCTCTTTCAAATTAAATTAAATATCAGGGTGCGATTTTTTATCATTTTAGATTAATTTTCTTGAAAAAAAAAACGTTCAAGCATGGGAGAGAGAGTTAACATCACTAAGGTAAGAATTTAGTTCAATTTTTCATTTATTATATTATTTTTATTATTATTAGTAATTAATTTATTATTATTTTATTAATAATAAAACAATTCTTTTCATACATAATTTAATTTCTAATTGGTTGAAACTATTTCTAAAAAATAAATTTTTAACTCAAAATAATGAAATGGAATGTGGTTTAAGAAAAATAAAGTGAGGCTGTAAAAATAAAATAAATAATAGGTTGGAAAAAACATCCTAAAAAATTATTACAACAGTATTATTTTTTAAATAAGGTCATAGAAACTAAATTATAATATTATCATTTCTTCATTATTCAATTTTTCCATTCTTTTATCTTTTCATTCATTTCCACTTTTTTTATTTGAGTCAATAATTGAGTTTATTAGTTTCCTTTTCAATTTTATCATTTTATATTTATCTAATACCTCACAAAATTCTCAAAATAAACTCTAAAATACCTATTTAGGGTGTAATTAGTCTTATGAAATGTAGATTATAGAATTTTTGTTCAATACTATAATATAATACATCTAATGAATGAATAATAAAAACTCTGCTTATTGTTTTCAATTTTTATTTGATTGATGATCAGAGTGGTTAACAATTTGTGAAAGTGTGTGATAATTAAATTTAGAATTTAATATGAAATGGAAAACTTGACTCACATTCATGAAAAAATTGAAATATTTTGAAAATTTTATACATTTAGAGAGTGAGATTTTTGGATTCAAAATTTATTGGAAATAGTAAACTTAATAGAAATTTATTTATCTTGAATTATTACTTGTGAATTAATTTTAGTTCACTAATTTTGTGCATAATTATATACATAACCACAATTTAAGGTGTGATGAACCATACCTTTCATTATATTCCTTTGTGAGATTCAGGTTTTAGAGGTATTGGGAGGAGTTTAGAGGAGAAATGGTGTTTCTCAAATTATAATGTTCAATTGGAGAAATAGGTTTCATCATGATACATGGAATCTTGGGGTAGGTGTCAGTTAGTAAGGATGGGTATTGCTATAGTTTGGTGATTCAAGGTATGGGGGTTTAATTCGTGGAGTAAAGGTGATCTAGTTAGCAGTGGAGTGTTTCCACAAATAAACTTCATAATGTTTCCATCTTCATCATAGTTCATATCATAGAGGTTTGTTTTTTCATTCCCCTGTCTTTGGTTATGTTATAGTGTGTCGGTATAGGACATAACATGGCCCTTATTTAGATGAATCAGATCAGAGGCTTTGATTAGTTTTAATAAGGGTGAGATTTAAGGTATTCTCACACAAAAAATATTTTCAATTATTTTAATTTTAATTTCAATGTTTTAAATCATTCCAAAGGGTTATTTTAAGGGAAATTGTACCATCATATGGTTTTAGTATCATTTTAAGCTTAACAAAAAATAGCCTAATTTTTGAATTTAACTATTTTAATTTATTTCTATATTTTGGCTATAACATTTCATAAACCATTCTAAATTGAAAAATTCTTCCATTTTAAGTTTATATGTTCTTTTATATTTATTCTCTTTTTTTGAGCCCAAAACTCAATCAATCATTTGAAGTCCCAAAATTGGCTCACAAGTCATGCCTTGAAATTTGTGTATAGATCTAGAGACTTTTGATTATGGGTCCATAACTCTTAAATGGATTATCTAAATGGTCTTATATTCGACATGTATTTGTAAAATATATTAATGAACATTTTTTATAAAGTTATAAATTCATTATTATGCATTTTTCAAGTCCATAAATGCATGGGAAATAGGATATAAGGAATACAAAGAGTCATCCAGAATAGATTAACTTTCCAAAGTAAATTAGATATAACTCTCTATATACATGGATGATAAATCTAAAAAATAATGGACTAAAATATGAGATATATGGGAAAACATTCGATAATAAAAAATTTCCCAATTCATCCATTAAATATTTCTCCCATGCTTAAATTTCAAGGGATGATCTTAGAGCCAAAATATTTCACTCCTCTCGCTATAAATTTATAATTCCATAACCATTCAAGGGATCAGCTACTATACTGAATATTTTAATATAGTTATACTATATTTTAGTCTCATGTTTTGTTTTATTTTAATTATATAATTACATTCATTGTTATAGTTTTAGTGTTCTTATTTCTCTCTTATTTTATCTCTCTCTTGTTTTCTCCCCATTCTCTTCTTCAATCTGAACTCCTTTGATCATGATCGTGAGTAGATAACTTGAGGAAGTTCCTGGAAGAGTAATTTAATGATGATCCTATGTATTTAAACTTTCATGATTGATTTTTCATATTTTATTGGAGTTATTATGAGGGGGAACTTCATTGGCAAGGTGCCTTTGCGTCTCCACTTTCCACCTGAGGATTTTCTTTTTCTTATAAAATATTTTCCCTCAATCAAGGAGGTAGATTTTCATTGTAGTCAATATAGTGTGTTTTATATTCAAAACCATAGGTCGATGAGTTTGTTCACACATATGATAGAGTGTTTTCATTAATTAAATTTGAAACTGATAATAATATAATAAAGGTTCACTCAAGGTAATCCTCTCAGGAATGTCTCCTTTCATTATAACTTCATTATATTCTAAATAATTGAATTTTATTATATATACATGTTTAATTTTAGAATTGAATTATCAATTCGCAAACCTCTATTTATTTTAGATTTATTTATTAAATAATATATATATATATATATATATATAAAAAGTGAATTAGAAGTAGTGATTTCTTGACCATAGTAGATCCTCAAGAGAATAAAGAAGGTTATCCCCTATGCTACACTGAGTTAAATTATTTTGAGACTATAAACAAAAATGATTCATCAAGTTATAGCCAATTTTGTGGATCCAAGTGGTCTTCAATCACTATTTTTATTCACATTTTGTAAATAACTTTATTTTCATCCATTTAAACAGAACACAAAAAGACCATAAATTTCAAAAACTAAAAAAAAATATTTTTTCTTGATGTATTCCATTTAAAATTATTTTAAATGGGCTGAGAAATCTCACGTGAACGGAATTACAGAAGAAAAATAGGGCCTTCAAAGAAAAATAAAATGGATAATTATATTTTTTTAAAGATCAAGCAACAAGTATTCATATAATAAAAAATAGTTTTCAAGAGTTGAAAGGAAGGAAATCTGCATTTTCCCCTCTCAATAAAAGGGAGAAAATCACATGTTAAATTGGAGTAATGAGTGTGACTGACATCTATAGCTCCTTTGGATGCTAAATAATTATCAAGGAGATTATCTTTATGGTAGAAATATATGATTATGTAATTCATTAAGGCAAGAGTATCATGGCAGTTGCTCTATTTTGAGGTGAGTTTCCATGCAAGATGAACCTGACCTATTCGAACTGCTTGAAAAATGGTGATTGAGTCGCTTTCAAACCAGATATTTCTCCAATTTTTTTTCAAGAAACATCAATCTCTTTGATAAAGGCCATCATTTCTACCTCCAAAGCAGTGGCATATCCACATGAACCATAAAATCCTTCCAAAAAATCATCATTATGATCCCTAAAAGCAAATCCGTAACTAGAAGGCCTTAGGTTCTCTCTCGAGGAACCAGCCTAGTTACATTTAATCCATCCTAGAAATGGCAGTGACTAGAATACATCAATGGTTCCAGTGGGTTTGGGGTAATTACCACACACATGCAGATTTCTCAAAATGATAAAGTCATGGATCGTGTTATCACAACATTCCTCATGTGTTGTGTTTTCCATTTGAAATGTGAATAGAATGTCAGAGAGAGCAGCCCTATAATTGAATCTTTCATTTTAATGTATACTCTTGTTTCTGCATCTCCATGTAATATATAATACTTCTAGACATGACACCAAGAAGAGTATTCAAACCTTCTTTGACAGATTTATCTGCAAAATATCAAATAGAAAGTTTGATGTGTTTATCATTTACAGAGGTTTAAGTACGAATAAATCAAAGACTGATTTCTAGAGAGAAGTGGTGTTGCTGCATGATAGGAATAAGTGATTCACATCATCCCAATGTTGATGGAATAGTGCACACCTTAAACACATTGAGATTCCCACATGTTGCAAATTGATTTCAATTGTAATTTTATTGAGATAAAGCCGCCAAAGAAATGTGAATCGAGATGGTTTCACCATTTCTTATTGAATTTCACAAACCATGTGTAACTTCCTTGAATTTGGTGATTATAAAATATTATGGAATCAATAATTCATTTTGCACTCAGTTCCCATATGATCATATCCTTCATGCCTAGAAAATCATACGAGTTGACAATGAGGAAAAATTCAGAAGGCAGTAGATGACGTTATTTGAGTTTTTCTTTGATTATAGTATTATAGTTAGTTTCCTGGTCTTGAATATGAACATTATCGATCAGGGGGAGCCATTCCGATTGTCTTTCTATAATTTTAGAGATGAGTGAGAAAAATCCAGCCAGTGGGAGTGTAGGTTGATCCTCTGGAAAAAAAATTCAATCCTGACCAAATTGAGGATCTCACATAGTTCATCTTCCCTTCAAGAAATCTATTGAGAAATTTAGATCTGAGAACTTCTAAGGAGGATTATTTGTTTTTAATAAGTCACTAGAGATATTATTCTTGAAGATACTAGTTGAATAACTCAGTCTTTTTAATTCCTAGAACTCCCATGTATGTAGGCATGAAACACTTTTTCCAAGGAGTAGGGATTATTTTTCTTTCCAGGATGATGCCACTCTATACAAAGTTTCTCATGAGAGATTTGATGGTTTTAATGATATAGGAAGGCCAGGAGTATACTATAAATGAGGATAGAAGTTTTAAAACAACCACATGTTTGACCAAGCAAAGTCTACCCGCCATTGAAAGCAACTTTCCCTTCCAAGATGATAGAGTTTTTCTAACCTAGCTCACCACCTCCACAAAGTGAGTTGAACGAGGTTTTCCAAAGAACATGGGGACCCCAAGACATGTAAAGGGGAGAGAAACCTCTTTTATGCCCAGGTCCTAGATCATACTGGATTTCCTAGAGGCTGAAATAATTTTTCTAAATAGATGAATGATTTTCTCTAGTTAACCTCCTTTCCCGAGACACTTTCATAGTGGAAAAGGGTTCTCCAAATATTTTGTATATTAATATTTTCTCCCTAAGCAAATAGAATAATTTCATCATAAAAAATAAGGTGAGAGGGTGTCAAAGTGCTTTCTGATATCTAGTTTTTGGGTGATATTTCCTCCTATGGTAGTTTTTAATAAAATATTAATGCATTCAGAGGTTGTGATAAAGAAATCCTGAATCCTTATTCCTTTAACATATCCAAACTGATTCCATGAAATTGGATTCTCAGATACATGGTCATGTCAGCTAGCAATAATTTTGGTAATGATCTTGTGTAAAGTATTGACAATATCCACTGGCCAGGATTGACCAATGTCACTTGTATTATCCACATTAGGGATTAAGGTAATAAACTAAGTATTGAAGCATTCATTATTAGATCCATCAATGAAGAAATGCCTAACAAACTTCAAACATCTTTGTAAATGTCATCCCAGTAAGATTGAAAAAATGATTGGTTTAACCATCTGGTCCTAGCACACTGCCTTCCTTAAGCCCAAAAATATCATCTTTGATTTCAATGTCTAGAGGGACTAATGTGTGAAAAATATTATCAGAATCAGTGACAATATTTTTAATAATTCACTCCATGATCTCCTCATTTATCCTGGGGCCATTGAACAGATTTGTGTAGAAAGAGACAATGTAATTTGAGAGTGTTTTTCTATCTTCCCAAATTACCTTTCCATCATTTAATAAGGATAGCAGCTAGAAAACCTTTCTATAACTTTGAAGGGCATTAAAAAATTTCATGTTTCAGTCTCTATTAGTAAGCCATTTGAATTTGACAAGCTCAGTTTGTATGTTATCCCTAAGGACAGTGAGTTTCTTTATCTCAAAGGATACTCTCATATCTTGTTCAATATAACCAGAACAATTTTTTATTGTCATGGATTCCTGGATCCCATGTAGTTCGTTTTCAAGGGAGTCAATTTGTTGATCATGATAGCTGAACTTTTTCATACTCCATTGTTTCATCTAGATCTTGAGGAATTTGAGCTTAAGGATACAAGACAATGGATTATCATTGTGGTTCTCCATGGTCCATGTGTTCTGGAAAATTTGAGATCATTATGGAAGTGTATTCCAAGCATTATTAAACCGAAAAGGGATAGGATGCTTCATACATTTAGTCATGAAATGTGCCAGAATTGGATGATGATCTAATTTATGTTTCGCGAGGGTGAAACGTGATATGGATGTCCAATTATCCATCATTTGGGGATTGACAAAGGAACGGTCAATTATGTTTTCTCTCATGTTTCTAATATGATTTATGTACCCTGTGTACCATGAACCCAGTAGATTGAGCTATTTCAGATTAGTCTCTTCTATGCAGGACCTAAATTCTCTCATAGAAATGGCACTAGAGGCATGTCCAAGTTTTTCATCACCATGAAGTATAGCATTGAAATCTCTCATGACCAGCCATGGATCAAAGATAGAGTTGGAAATATTTTTAATGTGAGTACATATCAATATTCTATTTATGTAACTGATGGAGGCATATATGATTGAGAAAAAAGTGATTTTTCCAGATTTTACAAACTTAAAGGTGATGATCTGCTTATACACAGAGATAATGGTAGGGTTGTTCAGCCTATGGTTGACTAGTATCCACAATATGTCTTGGCAATAGGAGTCTTGAACATAGGTGATCAAAGAACCTGAGGTGGTTGAGAATGAGTTACTAAAATAATTAATAACATCATCTCACACTCAACCATTACTAGACAAGGACTTTTAAGAAAACATACCAGCAAATATGCTTATGTGAGATCAGCATTTTTTTTTAAGAATCAGGTAATCACTTTATTGAATATAATATGAAACTTGATCTTCTCAAACATGATAATAAAAAATCCTCACCTATCTACCCCTATTTCTCTTTGTAATATGATGATGATGATGATTCACCTACTAAGATTGAGTTTCCATTGGTCCTATAGAAGAGATCAATTTCCAAGATGACTTACTTGAAAATAAATATTTCTTTATTGATTATTCATGTTTTAATCTTATTCAAGTTGAATTTTTTTCTAATTATTCCTTTTTTGAAATTTATAATGTAGAAAAAATGGGACAGGCCTTGGATATTATATAAGAATTCATACAAGTGGTGGTTGAAGTAGAAGAGATGGAAAAGAATGTATTGATACGATTACCTCCTATATAAAAAAATTATATATCATATGGAGGAGGACACCATGAAATTCAATAGAGAGCGCCCCTATATTCTTTTCCTTCCCACTCTAGACCTCAAATTATATAATTATTATTTCTTGGGGGTTGGGAATTTTCTTATCTTATTTGGGGTTATACATTCATTGTGTCTACTCATGGACACTAGGAAAATTCACATGTGGTGGTTCATCTCAATGAAACAACACCCACCTTTAAGTTGAGGATAATCTACTACAACTTCCTCACTAGGGGAAGTAAAATACTAGCACCATATTAGGGTTCATAACCAAGATTTATCCATTTTATTTCCCATAAATTTCTTTCAATTTATTTTTATTATGTTTTTTTTATTATTTTATTTTTGAAGTGGTATCAGTTATGATGTTAACATAAGGCTTATATTTAAAAATAAATCCAGTTGTTTATTTCCATTTCATTTTTTATTTACTACCCAATTTAAATTCAACATAAAAATAATTATCTAAAATGAACTTAAAAGAAATTAGTGAATGGAATAATTTAGGTTATGTATTTAAATATATTTTTTGGAATTATATACTTGGTTTATATTATTTCTCATGCCTTTTTCTAAATTTTTCATTTTTTCATTTTTTTCATTTTTTTAGTGTGTTTTTTGTATTCTTCAATTGAATTGAATGCTATGGAATATTCAAAAAATATTAATTTTTTAGTAACATTTCAAAATTTGAATATTTGAGTATTTAAATTATCTCTAAATGGATTTTTTTTTCTAATTTCCAGTCCTTTCATTTGATGAAGTTTGATTGACTATGAACTTAATGTGCGATAGTACTTTCTAAATAAAAAATATTACCAAAACCTTGTCCTCATAATAACCCTTAAAAATATACTCATTATTGACACATTTATGAATATCTTGCTTGTAGATACTAAGATGATAGAAAGCCTATGTAGATCACCCATGTTCTTGAGATTGAGAAAAACTTCAAAAAAATCCTTGAGTGAAGAGAGAAATATTTTTACGAGGAGGTAGGTGTAACATGAACATGAGGGTTAACATGGGATTTAATGGATTTTTATGAATTTTTAAGATTTGGGGAATTTTTTATCCATTTATGAGGCATGATATTTTATTTGATACGATAATTGATTTCTGTTGTCATTTATGCATTGGAGAGTTTGTTTTGACCTTGGTATTAGATGATTACCCAGGAGTGTGATGTTTAAGTGTGAGGTAATTAATAGAGAAAATATTTTAAAATATTTTAATTTTAATTTAACTGTTCTAAATACTATAAAGTGTTATTTTAAGGGAAATTTTCATATTTTATGGTTTTGATATCATTTTGAGCTTAATTGAAAAAATATCCTATGTTTGGAATTTAACTATTTTAATTTATTTTAGTATTTTGGCCAAAACATTTTCTAAACTGATCCAAATTGAAAAAAAAAATTGTTTTATATGTTATTTGGGATTAATTTCATTCTTATGGACCCATATCTCAATTTATATGTTGAAGGCCCAAAACCTGCTCATAATTAGGGCCTTGAAATCTATGCACTGATCTAAATACTTTTGAATATAGGCCAATATCTCATAAATGGTTGATCCAAATGGGATTATATTATACAAATAATTGTAACATATATCAATGAACATCTTTTAAAATGTTTACATACCTAGTTTTTTTCTTTTTCAATGTCATAAATTCATTGTAATTCTTATTTGGGGAATAAAAAGAGTCATCCAAGACATATTCACATTCCAGAGTAAATTTTTTATAACTCACTCAAAATTTGGAAAATAAAGCTAAAATTTTGTGCACCAATAGAGGATACATGATGTAATAGTTTAAAGAATACAAAATTACCCAATTATACCATTAAATATTTCTCCTATATATATATTTTGGAGGATGATTTTGGAGAAAACATATTTCACTCATATCCCTATAAATTTGTAATTCCATAACCATTCCAAGGATCAGACACTTCAATAAATATTTGGATAAAGGTATAATATAGTTTAGTTTCATGTTTTCTTTTATTTTTATTCAATAATTGAATTCCATGTTTTAGTTTTAGTGTTATTTGTTTCTATCTTATTCTATATTTCTCTTATTTTCTCTCCCCATTTTCTTCTTCACTATTAACTCCTATGCTCATGATCATGAGTAGCTAAACCGAGGAAGTTCATAGGGGATTAATCAAGTAATGAACCCAATTCTCTGAAAATTAATTATTAATGTTTCTTATTTTATTATAGTTAGTCTTACGTGGATCTTAGTGGATAATGAATCTTTGTGTATCCACTTTCCACCTAAACTTTTTCTTCTCCTTTTTTCAATATTTTTCCTTGATCATGGAGGTGGATGTACTGTGTATTCCATAGAGTGTGAAGTATATTCATAACCATAGGTAGAATATTATGTTCAAAAATATGATATATTCTATTCATTAAGTAAATTTGAAACTAATAATAAGATAATTAAGGTTCACTCAAGGTGATTCTCTTGGAAATATATACTTTCTTTCTAACGTAATTATTTATACATTCATTATGTTTTCATTTCAACTACATGTTTAATTTTAGTATTGTATTATCATTTCCTAAACCTGCATTTATTTTAGTTTTATTTCATAAAAATATATATATATAAAAAATAAAAATTAAATTATAAGTAGTGAGTTCTTGACCACAATAACTTCTCAAGAGAACAACCTTGGTCATCCCCTGTACTGCACTTAGTTAAAATATTTTGATAGAACTCATGAAAATTATTTATCAAATGGTTCATTATTCTATAGAGAAAATTGGTCTTAACTCACTATTTTTATTCACATTTTTTAAATAACTTTCTTTTCATTCATTAAAAAATAGAAAAATCATAAATTTCAACAACTTAAAAATTTATCTTTGTTCATGGTGTTTTCCAATTCAAAATATTCTCTATGGGATGAGAAATATCATTTGAAAGGACATAGATAATAAATGAAGGACCTAGAGATAAAAATGGAATGGATAATTGAATATGGAAATGCATGTTAATAGAAACTGAAACATGAACCTAAACCATAACCAAAATGAGTGGTGGAATGGATTTCACCAATAATTTTTTATGTTAATAAACCTATGGTGGTTTAGAAGGATCTATGAAAGGAATTAATAACATTATCACACACTCAACTATTTCTTGAGTATTTCTTTGAATAAAACTATTCTGTTGACATACTTATGTGAGATCAATATTTTTTGGAAGAATCCCATAATCACTTTGTAGAAGATAACCTAAAACTGGATCTTTCCACCCTTGATAATGGAAAATAAACACATATTTACCAATATATTACTTTATAATACGATGATTAATATTCACCTATTGATATTTAGTTGTCATTAGTTCTTCGAGAAGAGATAAATTTATAATTTAAATTACATGAAAGGGAATATTTCATTATTGATTATTTAAGTTTAAATCTTATTCAAGTTGAATTATTTTCTAACTTATCCTTTTCAGAAATTTCTGATGAAATAATAATTGGGTAGAACTTTGATGTTATGGAAGAATTCATAAAAGTGGTGGATGAAGTATAAGATATGGAAAATAATGTGGGGATATAAATACCTCATCTACAACAACTTGTATATTATATGGAGGAGGACACCATGAAAGTCAATAGGGAGCACCCCAATCTTATTTTCCTTCCCAATATGGACCTCAAATTATATCTTTCTTATTTCTTAGGGGTTGGGAATTTTATTATATAATTTGGGTTTATCCGTTATTTTTTTATAATAAGAGTCACTAAGAAAAATCACATGTGGTGGTTCATCTAAAAGAAACCACATCCACCATCTGATATGGGATAATATATCGTAACTGCCTGACTAGGGGAAGTGAAAAACCTAACACCCACATGGGGGTCTAAACCAAGAATTATCTCCTTTTCCCATTTTTCTTTATTTATATGTATTTTTATTATTTTTTGTTTCTTTATTTCATTTAGTTTTAATGTGGTAGCAGGTAGGAGCATAACTCAAGGATGCCATTGAAAAATAAATAAGGTTGTGTCTTTTTTTTTCTTTATTTTATTTACCACCCAATTTAAATTCTATATGAAAATAATTATCTAAATTGAAATAAAAATATTGTAGTAAATTCAATAAGTTTGAAGTGATGGATTTATTTATTTATTTATATGTTTGAATTTTTTGTGTTCTTTTATTTTATTTTTCATGTCTTTTTCAAAAAAATTCATGTTTTTATTTTTTAATTTTTTTGTGTGTTTTAGGATTATTTAACTAAATATAATAATTTAGAATATTAAAAATATATTATTGTTTTTGGAATGTTGATTTATTTTAATATTAGAGTATTTAAATTATTTCCAAATAGATTTTGTTTCCTTTTTTCCAATCTTTTCATTTGATGAAGTTTGATTGATTGTGAATCTAATGTGCACTAGTAATATCATAATTAAAAATATTTCTCAACACTCAATATTATAATAACCCATGAAAAATAGCTAATTATTGACACATTTATGAATATTTGAAGTGGATACATTGGTAGGATAGTAATCCTTTAAAGATCACATAATTTCTTTAGAATGATAAAAACTTCAAAAAAGCCTTGAGTGAAGAGATGAATATTTTTTCAGGGAGTTAGTTATGATATAAACATAAACTTAACATGATATTAAATAGATATTTAATAATTTTGATGAATTGGTGAATTTTTTATCCATGTTGTATGCATTATATTTTCTTTGATGTGACATTTGAGTGGTGTTCTCATTTATGCTTTGGGGAGGTTTTTTTTGACCTTGGTATTAAATGATAATTAATGAGTGTAATGTTTAAGTGTGGGTAATTGATAGATAAAAAATTTTACAATTATTTTAATTTTAATTAAAAAAATTTAAATACCACCAAAGTTTTATTTTAAATGCAATTGTCACATTATATGGTTTTAGTAGAAATTTGAGTTTAATTATAAAAATGACCTAATTTTGGAATTTAACTTTTTTTTGTATTTTAGCTATAATGTTTTCTAAGCTAATAAAAATTTAAAAATTATTCATCTTAATGTTTTTATGTTCTTTGGTATTAATTTGATTTTGATGGACCCAAAGCTAAATCCATCATTTGAAGGCCCAAAACTAGCTCACAAGTTGGGCCCCGAAATCTATGCACACATCTAGATACTTTTAAAGATGGTATCATATCTCATAAATGGTGATAAAAATGGTATTATATTTGAAATGGATATATATAAGTTATTAATTAAAATTTTCTATAAATGTGTTCATGATTTATTTTGCCTTTATCAAGGCTATAAATGCATAGGAAATCGGATATGAGTAATACAAAGAGTCATCCATGCTAGATTGACTTTCCAGAGTAACATACCCCTAACTCACTCCACACATTTCCAATGAAGAATAATTTCCATGGGATGATAGATGGGGAATTGGGAAAAAAATTAAGATTAAAACTTTTCCAAATTAATCCATAAAATGTGTCCCATTTATAATTTTAGGAGGATAATTTTGGAGCTAAAACATTTCTATTATTTATCTATAATTTTTTAATTCCATAACCATTAAAAGAATCAGCTTATACACGAAATATTTGGTCAAATTTATGTTTTAGTTCTATCTCATGTTTTATTTTATTTTAATTATATAATTTTATTCCATTTTTTAGTTTTAGTATTCTCGTTTCTCTCTTATTCTATCTCTCTCTATTTTTCTCTCCTTATTTTCTTCTTCAATGTGAACTCTTTTACTAATGATCATGAGTAGAAAACTTGAGGAAGTTCATAAGGGGTTAATACCATGATGAACCAATGACTTTGAAAATTTATGCTTAATATTTCTTTTTTAATAGATTTAGGCCTATGGGGTGTCAATGGGAAAGGCTCCTTTATGTCTCCACTTCCCCTAGAGTCTTTTCTTTTTCTTCTACAATATTTTCCATCGATTCAGGAGGTGAATATACGGTGTATTAAATCAAGTTAACCATATATTCACATCATAGGCGTAATTTTATGTCCACACATTCAATAGAGTATTTTCATTAAGTAAATTTGAAACTAATAATACAATAATTAAGGTTCAATCACAGTGATTCTGTCGAGAATATCTCCTTTCTTTCTAACTTCATTCTATTTATATTCACTCTGTTTTCATTACATCTGCATGATTAATTTTAGTGTTTCTTTCTCAATTATGCAACCTCCATTTATTTTATTTGTATTTCATAAAAAAATTAGTATAAAAAATAAAAAAGGAATTATAAGTAGTTAGTCCTTGACTACAATAGCTCCTCAAGAGAACAACCTAGGTCAGCCCCTTTGCTGCACTTAGTTAAAATATTTTAAGAATGTGAATGATAAAGCTTCATCAAGTTCATGGATAAAATTTTGGGTCCTAAATATGGGTTAAATAATCACTACATGATATGTCACATACAAGGGATATTTTAAAGGTATTTTTTTCATTTAATTTTCATCCTTTCTTTTTTGGGGGTTTCCCTAGGTTTTAGGGAGGAATAGATGAGTATTCATGAATTGGGCCAAACAGTGAGCCCAATTCCAGATTAAAAAATAAATTTTGTATCTTTTATACCTTTTTCATTTTTCAACATTTTTCATCCATTCAAATTCCTAATTGACCTCCCCTAACCTATTAACACCACCAAGGAAATTTGGAGCTTTTAGAAATCCATAACCAGGGGTTATTTGGGTTTTTGTCTAAGGGGTTGGACCTGCGCAAAAGCTCAATTCCTGTTTTAAAAATAACATTTTATTTTGTTATAACTTATTCAATATTTGGGTTTTTTCGGTGATTCCAAGTCTCACTTAAGCCCAAGTAACCCCTCCGGGCGTTGGAACTCTCTCCCACATATTTGGATCTCTTTAGAATCGAGATTTTTTGCCGATATTCATAGGGTTCCTCAAATCGCCCAAATTTAAAGAGGTAAAGTATTTATTTCATAACTCTCCTAATCCTCAATCTTTTTCCTCCATTCCAGTTCCTAAATGAGATAATACATCTTGTTCGAACGTACCCTAAATTTGGGCTCTTTTAAATTTAAGATACTTGAGTTTTGGAGTGATTACTTCAAAATACTTCAATTAAATGAGCTCTTTTCTCTCCTATTTCAAATTACTTTGGGTTTAACTCATTGTTATTAGGGTTTATTCGGTTATAATTGAGTTTACTAATGTCCAGAAACTAGGATTTAGAACCTAGGGTTTAACTTTGGGCTTTCTTGGCCAATTTGTGTGGTTTTAGGTTTGATCTAGTTCTCTCTTGGTGCGGCGGGGGTGCGATTTGATTTCGCACGGAGATTCAAGGGGTTTTGTTAATTTGGTAGGTGATTCCATTGTGTGTGCAATTTTAGTGAATTAGATTGATTTTTTCATGGTACTCTAATGTTTACTTCACTTGAATGTTTCTGTAAAAATTGGTTTTAGTTGCATTTATAATGCAAATGAATTTTATGTTCCAATTTTTGGTGAAATTGAGGGGTTTCCATTCAAATCTTTTATTGGTCTATTTTGGGATGCCCTATAACTGAATTTTTTGTTTCATTAAAAGGTTTTGAACGGAAATTTTGTTTTAATAACTTACAAGTGTTATCATAGTGTGAAAGGTTGATATCTTAAAGAGCTTTGGGTGAAAAACAATGTGATGTTTTGAGAAGTTGTTTTATTGGAAATAAAATTATTTTATTGTGTGTTTTAAATGGTATAAAATGTGTGTAGCTACTGTAAAATTTGTTTGTGACCAGTACTAATATTTTATATGAAAAAGTATGTGTGTTGTTTGATGAAATTGTTTGAGCACAAAAAGGGGAAGCTCGGGTACTTAGGTGGGGCGGATTTGTACTAGTATGGCTAGTGGATCGGATGGGTTTTGTCCCTGTTCCACTTAGCATATGGATAAAGACAACTCTAACTAAACTATTTGGATGATGATTGGGGACCACTAGGTTATGGGTATGTTCCCTACTAGTGGCTCGTGCATGAGAACGGATTTTTCTATGGTTACTCTACACCGAGGTACGAGGTACATAGGGCTCGAGACAACCTAGTGCTTAGGGGTGTTCCTGATTTTGATGCTCATAGGATTTGTGGTATATACCCTTGTTGTGGGTTGTTTTTGGCAGTACATTACAGTAGCTCACATTTCTATTTAATGTGCTAAC
This sequence comes from Viscum album, assembly GCA_963277665.1. Lineage (NCBI taxonomy): Eukaryota > Viridiplantae > Streptophyta > Magnoliopsida > Santalales > Viscaceae > Viscum > Viscum album. The sequence continues at coordinate 1,794,548,370 of OY728146.1, forward strand.
ATTCTGAAATTTTCGGATTGAAATCTGTTTTCATTTGAAAGTTGCATTTCTTTGAATTTTAACACTGTTTCACCTTATGTATTAAAATTGCTTGTTTTGTTCACATTGTATTGCATACTCTTTGAAATAAACTGGTGGTATCCTATTGGGATTAGGCTCACACCCTACTTACACCCATTGGGTGTAAGTAGACCTGCTCATGCTTGACTCTGGTAAAGGGAAGGCTAAGGGTGATGGCGGTTTGGGATGTTAGTCCCCATCGTTGGGGCGGAGTTGTGGGGACGGCTTGCGGGTGATGATCCCCTTGTCATGTGGAGTCCATGGGGATGTCTTTATGTTGTCATTATTTGTTTTTAGACTAATTTTAGTGTCTTTAAACTTATGTATTCAGATCTGGTTTTGTTAAGAATTGTTTAGCATGAAAATTTCAGATTTTAATAATTGATTGTTTTTTTATGATTTATGCTGTCATACTCGGGTAAATCGTTCCCAAACCAGATTTGTTTGATACCCGAGAACTTGTGCCCACCCGTGGGGATAGGGAACACCCTTAGGGCCTTTCCATGGGCCGGGTTTGGTGCCGTTAATGGTGGCGACCATATCTCGTTCGTGACAAAATGGTATCAGAGGAGGTTAATGTTTTTGGGTTATATTGTTATTTTGAGATGAGTCAGGATAGACAGGAGCTAGGACTGTCGGGGCTCGGGGTATTGGTTGTGAGTAGGGTGCCTGGCCCACACCTCTCATGGCAGACCTTGAGTCACCAGAGGATGTTGGAATTTACTAATTGACTTCACTTCCAGGTGAGATGGGTGGGCTGCAGACCACATGTGGACATCAGGCAGATGTGGAGTAGTTGTTTCTTTTATTACCAGAATGTGTTTAGTTTGTTTATATTTGATGTATTTGATTACAATTTTCAGAATTGTGGTATTGACTATTTTTTTGTGACTGTTGCATTTTGTAGCAGCATGCCTCCCTGGAAAGATCCCACGCACCCACAGGAGGAAGCTGGAGAGAGTTCTCCCATGCCGATTGATCAGAGGCTTGCGGAAGCTATTGTTCGGGCTATCCAAGCTTTGGGACAGGGACCAGCTCATGCTCCTATTCCTGTTAGGGCAGAGGAGACGGGTCCTAGAAAAGATAAAGCACAAGAGTTTCTGAAAAACAAGCCTCCTGCCTTCCGAGGTAGCACAGAACCCCAAGAAGCAGAAGAATGGCTCGAGAAGATCGAGCGTATGTTTGAGTTCCTGGAAACACCCAAGGAGCTCAGGGTGAAGTGTTCCTCCTTTCTGTTGGAGGGTCCCAGCCGTAAATGGTGGGAGTCAGTGCTTCAGTCTGGGAAGAATGAGCAGATGCGCTGGGGAGATTTCAAGGCTGTCTTCAATGAACAGTATTGCCCTGAGGTGGTGGCTTATGCCAGGTCTAGAGAGTTCATGGAACTTGTTCAGGGGAATCTATCTGTGATGGAGTATGCCAACCGTTTCGCTGAATTGGTTCGGTATGCTCCAGAAATTGTCTCTAATGAGCAAGCGAAGGCCCAAAGGTTTGAGAAAGGCTTGCGACCAGAGATATACTCCCAGGTGTTCTTGTTTAAGCTGAGGACCTATGCTGAGTTTGTTGATCGGGAATGCATGGTGGATATTGATAGGAAAGGTAGGGCTGGTTTCTATGGTTTAGTATCAGCAGTGGGTAGTGGCAGCTCCTCAGAGAAGAAAAGGAAGCGGGAGGATCATGTGAAGAAAGGAGGGGGCAGTTCAGGCCACTCTTCCAGGCAGTTTTCTTCTGCGGCTTCTGATGCGAGATCGGTCTTGTGCCACCAATGTGGGAGTCCTGGGCATATCCGACCAGCATGTCCTCTTCCTCCGAAGCCTTGTTACCAGTGTGGAGGTATAGGGAATTTGCAGCGCTTCTGCGGTGTGGCACGTCCACTCCCAAGTGGGGCAGGGTCAGTGGCTTCAAGAGGAGTTCCAACACAGTCCGAGCCGTCGAGGACTAGGGGATCTCGATTTGGTGGTCGTGGTGGTAGGGCTGGATCATCTTCTGGCCAGATCCAGTTCAGGGCACAACCACAGACTAGCGGTCGTCCTCAGGCAGATACTGGACATCTCCATGCAGTGGATCAGTCACCAGCAGGATCAGAGGCGGGACCGTCGATAGTTCGAGGTACCATTCTGATCACATCTTCTATAGCTACTGCTCTTTTTGATACTGGTGCCTCTATTATATTCATTTCTGTACGTTTTGTGGACATTCTGAATTTGCCAACTCAGTTGATGTCTTTTGCGATGGAGTTGGTGACACCATTGGGAAAGAAGAAGGAGCAGGGCCTCAGGTGCCCCTCATGTGCACTTTCTGTGTCATGGGTCGAGATGGAGTGGGACCTCTTGGTCTTAGATATGGACCTTTTTGATGTCATACTCGGGATGGATTGTCTAGTACACTTCCAAGCACACATCGATTTCTACAGACGGCGTGTGAGTTTCACAGCACCTGATGGGAGTCTTCAGGTTTTTCATGGAGAATGGGATCCACGATCAAGTCACGCAGGGCCTCCACTCCCAGAGTTGGGAAGTGTTATCTTCTAGTTATCTTCGATTGTGCTAGAGGATGGTATTTCCCCTGAAGGTGCACTACCTCGTGTAGTGAATGAGTTTCCCGAGGTATTCCCTGATGATTTTTCTGGTTTTCCCCCGGAGCGGGATGTGGAGTTTTCGATTGATCGGGCACCGAGAACACAGCCGATATCTCTTCCCTCCTATCGCATGGCCCCCACCGAGTTGAGGGAATTAAAGATACAGCTGGACGACTTAGAATCCAAAGGATTCATTCGCCCGAGCGTCTCTCCTTGCACCACTCCTGTGTTGTTTGCAAAAAAGGCTGATGGATCCCTCCGGTTGTGCATTGACTACTGGAAGCTAAATAAGGAAACAATTAAAAACAAATACCCTTTGCCCAGAATAGATGATTTGTTTGATCAGTTGAAGGGGGAAAAGTGGTTCTCAAAGATAGACCTGCGTTCAGGGTATCATCAACTCAGGGTGAAGGAGTCAGATATCCCTAAGACAGCCTTCCGAAGCAGGTACGGACACTTCGAGTATTTGGTCATGCCCTTCGGATTGACCAATGCTCCAGCGGTATTTATGGCACTTATGAATAGGGTGTTCCATCAGTATCTCGATTCCTTTGTTGTGGTGTTCGTGGATGACATTCTGGTATACTCTAGCTCTGAGGAGGAACACGAACATCACTTGAGGATCGTTTTGGGTACATTACAAGATCATTGCCTCTATGCAAAGTTGTCAAAGTGCACTTTCTGGATCAGAGAGGTGAGATTTCTTGGTCTTGTGATCTCAGAGCATGGAGTTTCAGTGGACCCTGAGAAAATTAGTGCAATCATGTCATGGGAGAAACCGAAGAATGTGTTTGAGATCAGGAGTTTTCTTGGCTTGGCCGGTTATTATAGGCGATTTGTTCGGGATTTCTCTCGGCTTGCTTCACCGATGACTTCCCTCACCTGGAAAGGTGTGAAGTTTGTATGGGGTCCAGAATGTCAGGCATCGTTCGAGGAGCTGAAGAGGCGGCTGACTACTGCCCCCGTGCTGATTTTGCCAGAGGCTGGAAAGGGATATGTGGTCTATTGTGATGCTTTAGGTATGGGTCTTGGGTGTGTGCTTATGCAAGATGATCATGTGGTCGCGTATGGCTCTCGCCAACTTCGACCACATGAAAAGAACTACCCAACCCATGACTTGGAGTTGGCAGCTGTGATGCATGCTTTGAAGACTTGGCATCACTACCTCTTTGGGGAGAAGTTTGTGGTATACTCTGATCACAAAAGCTTGGCTTATATCTTCTCGCAGAAGGACCTCAACTTGAGGCAACGTCGCTGGATCGAGTACTTGTAGGGGTTTGACTTTGACATTGTCTATACCCCAGGAAAGGGTAATGTAGTGGCCGACGCTTTGAGCCGAAGAGTTCCAGTGCTGGCTTTGAGGAAGTCTAGTGATGAGTGGGCATTGATGGGTCTCTTTTCTCATATGCATGTGGAGACCAGGGAATACAGTGGAGGGGCATTCTTGGCAAGTGTCCAGTTGACTCCTTCTCTATTGGAGTTGATTCAGTAGGAACAGCCTAGAGATGATCTTTGTCAGTGGTCTAAGCAGTTCCTTCATGGTGGGGAGACATCCTCTGATTGGTCGTCGTCTCTCGAGGGCATCTTGTGCTTCAAGGGCCGTTCAGTAGTGCCATTACCTCTGCGGAAGGTGGTGATGCAAGATAGCCACCAGTCTCAGTGGGTTGTCCATCCGGGTGCCACTAAGATGTATTATGATGTTTGTCGGCAGTTTTGGTGGCCTGGTATGAGACGGGACATAGCAGACTTTGTTTCGAGATGCTACACATGTCGGCAGGTGAAAGCAGAGCACCAAAGGCCATCCGGTTTGCTCCAACCACTACCCATTCCTACCTGGAAGTGGGAAGAGGTTCCCATGGACTTCATTGTTGGATTACCTCGTACACCTCGGGGTAAGAATTCTATTTGGGTGGTGATTGATCGTCTGACCAAATCAGCCCACTTAATTCCGATTAAAGATACAACTAAAGTAGATGAGTTTGGCCATTTGTATCTTCAAGAAGTGGTGAGACTCCATGGTGTACCATCAGCTGTTGTCTCGGATAGAGACCCCCGCTTCACTTCTCGATTTTGGGAAGGCCTTCAGAAGTCCTTGGGGTCTCATATTAAGATGAGCACAGCATACCACCCACAGACGGATGGTCAGACAGAGCAGGCGAATCAGATATTGGAGGACATGCTTCGTGCATGTGTCTTGGACTTTGGAGGTTCTTGGGATAGCCATTTGGGATTGGTAGAGTTTGCTTATAATAATAGTTACCAATCCACGATTTGAATGGCCCCTTTTGAGGCGCTCTATGGTCGGCCTTGTCGGTCCCCCCTATGTTGGGCTGAGGTAGGAGAGACTTCACTGTTGGGGTCGAGCCTTGTGCAGGAGACTTCTGAGAAGGTCAAGTTGATCAAGCAGCTCTTATTGACAGCTCAGAGTCGTCATAAATCTTATGCTGACCGGAGGCGTCAAGACCTAGAGTTTTATGTGGGTGACATGGTATTCTTAAAAGTGGCCCCTCGTCTAGGCCATCGTCGATTGGGTAAGCAAGGTAAGCTGATGCCACGGTATTTCAGACCCTTTGAGATCACCGAGCGTATTGGTAAGGTGGCATACAGGTTGGCCTTACCTTCTCAGTTGATGTTTATCCATGATGTCTTCCACGTCTCTCAGTTGAAGAAATACAATCCGGATCCATCCCATGTGTTGAGTTGGGAAGAACTAGAGATAGAGCCTGACTTGTCTATCGTTGAGAGACCGATGAAAATAGTGGACTCCCAAGAGAAGATACTTCGAGGAAAGTCTATTCCTTTAGTCCGGGTTTTATGGAAGCATGGGAATGATACACATGAGACATGGGAGCGAAAGTCATGGGTCGAGGAAGAGTACCCATTCTTGTTTTCCAACCGAGATTCATGTTGACTTTACGGGGTGGAAAGTCCTTAATGGTGGGGAGAATTGTCACATACAAGGAATATTTTAAAGGTATTTTTTCATTTAATTTACATCCTTTCTTTTTTGGGGGTTTCCCTGGGTTTTAGGGAGGAATAGATGAGTATTCATGAATTGGGCCAAACCATGAGCCAAATTCCAGATTAAAAAATAAATTTTGTATCTTTTATAACTTTTTCATTTTTCAACATTTTTCATCCATTAAAATTCCTAATTGACCTCCCCTAACCTATTAACACCACCAAGGTAATTTGGAGCTTTTAGAAATCCATAACCAGAGGTTATTTGGGTTTTTGTCTAAGGGGTTGGACCTGCCCGAAATCCCAATTCCTGTTTTAAAAATAAAATTTTATTTTGTTATAACTTATTCAATATTTGGGATTTTTCGGTGATTCCAAGTCTCACTCAAGATCAAGTAACCCAGCCACGCGTAAGAACTCTCTCCCACCCATTTGGATCTCTGTAGAATCGAGATTTTGTTCCGATCTTCATAGGGTTCCTCAAATCTCCCAGATTTGAAGAGGTAAAGTATTTCTTTCATAACTCTCTCAATTCTCAATCTTTTTCCTCCATTCCAGTTTCTAAATGAGATAATACATCTTTTTCGAACGTACCCTAAATTTGGGATATTTTAAATTTCAGATACTAGAGTTTTGGAGTGATTACTTCAAGATACTTCAAGTAAATGAGCCCTTTTCTTTCCTCTTTCAAATTACTTTGGGTTTAACTCATTGTTCTTAGGGTTTCTTCGGTTATAATTGAGTTTACTAATGTCCGGAAACTAGGATTTCGAACCTAGGGTTTAACTTTGGGCTTTCTTGGCCAATTTTTGTGGTTTTAGGTTTGATCTAGTTCTCTCTTGGTGCGGCGGGGGTGCGATTTGATTTCGCACGGAGATTCAAGGGGTTTTGTTAATTTGGTAGGTGATTCCATTGTGTGTGAAATTTTTGTGAATTAGATTGATGTTTTCATGGTACTCTAATGTTTACTTCACTTGAATGTTTCTGTAAAAATTATTTTTAGTTGCATTTATAATGCAAATGAATTTTATGTTCCAATTTTTGGTGAAATTGAGGGGTTTCCATTCAAATCTTTTATTGGTCTATTTTGGGATGCCCCATAACTGAATTTTTGGTTTCATTAAAGGGTTTTGAACTGAAATTTTGTTTTAATAACTTACAAGTGTTATCATAGTGTGAAAGGTGGATATCTTAAAGAGCTTTGGGTGAAAAACAATGTGATGTTTTGAGAAGTTGTTTTATTGGAAATAAAATTATTTTATTGTGTGTTTTAAATGGTATAAAATGTGTGTAGCTACTGTAAAATTTGTTTGTGACCAGTACTGATATTTTATATGAAAAAGTATGTGTGTTGTTTTCTGAAATTGTTTGAGCACAAAAAGGGGAATCCCGGGTACTTAGGTGGGCGGATTTGTACTAGTACGGCTAGTGGATCGGATGGGTTTTGTCCCTGTTCCACTTAGCATATGGATAACGACAACTCTAACTAAACTATTTGGATGATGATTGGGGACCACTAGGTTATGGGTATGTTCCCTACTAGTGGCTCGTGCACGAGAACGGATTTTTCTATGGTTACTCTACACTGAGGTACGAGGTACATAGGGCCCGAGACAACCTAGTGCTTAGGGGTGTTCCTGATTTTGATGCTCATAGGATTTGTGGTATATACCCTTTTTGTGGGTTTTTTTTGGCAGTAAATTACAGTAGCTCACATGTCTATTTAATGTGCTAACATTCTGAAATTTTCGGATTGAAAACTGTTTTCATTTGAAAGTTGCATTTCTTTGAATTTTAACACTGTTTCACCTTATGTATTAAAATTGCTTGTTTTGTTCACATTGTATTGCATACTCTTTGGAATCAACTGGTGGTATCCTATTGGGCTTAGTCTCACACCCTACTTACACCCCTTGGGTGTAAGTAGACCTGCTCATGCTTGACTCAGGTAAAGGGAAGGCTAAGGGTGATGGCGGTTCGGGATGTTAGTCCCCATTGTTGGGGCGGAGTTGCAGGAACGGCTTGCGGGTGATGATCCCCTTGTCATGTGGAGTCCATGGGGATGTCTTTATGTTGTCATTATTTGTTTTTAGACCACTTGTAGTGTCTTTAAACTTATGTATTCAGATATGGTTTTGTTAAGAATTGTTTAGCATGAAAATTTCAGATTTTAATAATTGATTGCTTTTTTATGATTTATGCTGTCATACTCGGGTAAATCGTTCCCAAACCAGATTTGTTTGATACCCGGGCACTTGTGCCAGCCCGTGGGGATAGGGAACGCCCTTCGGGCCTTGCCACGGGCCGGGTTTGGTGCCGTTAATGGTGGTGAACAGATCCGGTTCGTGACATGATAATAGTTCATCATGTCCTGATTCATATTTTTTTGGATAGTAGCGGCATAGAGAAGTCTTATCATGCCATGACCAGGTGATTTTCTAGATGGATATAAATAATGTAGCCCCTTTAATTTTTTCCTTTTCTATTTAATTTGACTTGAATGACCGTGTATTTGAGGTGTTTTTTAGACTCTTTACCCCGCTTTTATTACTTTTAATAGTTGGTTTTTTGAGATCATTGATTCTTCCATAAGAGGTGGGCTCTTCCCATTTTCCCTTATTATTTCTTCTTAGTTTTTTATTATAGAAGGTTCTGGTTGAGGTAATATTTTTTTGGGTGATTTTATGGTGAGTATTGGATATTTGTATAAATATTATAGATTAGTGAAGTTCTTTTTCATGATTATGGCCTCAATATCATCTCTTATCCATGTTTTTCATGTGAAAAAATCATCAAAGCATCGGTTGAGGTTTGGGTTTCAAGAAATCCACATTATTTTGTACAAATTGTGTAATTAACATGTTGTTATTTTATTAAAGTGAGCATTAGGGATTGTAATAATAATGATAATGAACCATATGTAATAAAATGTATGGGAAGATGGTGTTCAGTATGTGTTCACATGTTTTCCATGATATTACTTTGGAACTAATGTTTGTTGTTTTTAATGCTAAAAATTAATGTTTCCATCGTGATTTATATAACATTGTTGAAATTTTAGGGTGGAAATACCCTTCATAAAATTATATAAATTTAATGATGGAAATGAATAGGTTCTTTGAAATAAACATATTGATATGATGACCTTCCTCAAAATGGGGATATTGGTTCTGAGCATGTAGTTAAATACTTAAATATTAAATTTTTTACACTATGATTGACATTTTAAGGTCACTAATAATTTAACTCCAACTAGTAAAAAACCTAAGGATCACATGTGAATTAAATTAATCATGAAAATTTATAAAAAAAATATATCTTTCGATTTCAATTTAAATTGTGTTTCACTTGTCTTCGATGATTGGTGCTCGAAGAAACTGAATTTGTATCCCTCTAGATCATTAAAACACACTTCATAGGCTTAATTTATCCTTGATATTCAATATATGGGTTCTATTGTAGAGACAGGAAGGAACATTCGATGTCAATGTGATTTAGTGATCAGTGATTCTTCAATCCATAAGGGAGAACTTGGATTAGGGTGATCAAATCGCCCTCTTCTCTCTCTAGAACATAAGGGAGATCTTAGAAGGAGATATCATTTGATTGGATGAATAGTCCACTTGAATTTTTCTGAAAATTTTATATATAGGTAGGTTTTATTTATTAAAATTTCACTGTGTGCCTTTAATAAATAAAACCTCCTAAATTAATCCAAATTCAACATGTATGACCTAGTTAAAGCATCGCAAACAACATAAAAATTATATCACAAACTTTTAACATATAAATTCTTTTATGTGATAAAATATGAGTCATTTACTTGACTCTTCTCTCCTAAAAATATTAAATGAACCTTTAATATTAAATATTAAATATTTATTTGAAAAATATTTTTCCTTATATTCACTGAATAATTTATGAATATATTAAGTGAATAAATTAAATAATTATTATTCTAAACTTGAATAATGTTGAGTTTATTTATTTTTTTGTAATAATTTAAACTTAGACATTATTCATCCCCCGAGATGGGTCACACCATGTCCTGAAACTTCAATTCTCTAGAATTAGACAAGCTTCTGAATATGCTTTATGTGTTCCCTCTAGGATCTTATCTGAGTGAAAGTGAATGATACTTATAGATGAAGAGAGAAGCCTATAAACCCATCAATACCACTAAGGATACAATGTTTAGTAATATAAATGAAAATATCCTAAGAACACATAATACATAATATAATCTTTTTGTCTCACGATGTCACATAAATCAGAATGCAGACTTCATGTCATCATGCTTTATTGATTTATTATTTAATAACCTTACTAGATGGACTTCCCTTCTTATACTTTTTCTATGTATTTAATAGAGGTACTTCCACCCTAGTCAATTGGGACAAAGATATATATTTCCTTATGAAAGAAACAAATACAGTCTTGATCATTCAATCAATTCAACATCATCAATGATATAACCAATGAAAGCTACCTCACCACAATATAAAATGTCATGTTATTCATCTTGAATCAAAGTACATAATAAAATTATATACATTGATAATGATATCAAGTTAAGAAACCAATACACTTTCTCAAAAATTGTAACATCCAATGACATGTGAAATATGTGATGTTCTTATTGGTGGTTCAGTCCTCGTCATCTTCTTTACTCAAGATTACTAAGTGAGAACTTCATGAGAAATGTCTTAATAATTATGAGCCACAAAAACCTGATAGTCAAAAATCATTTATGTCCTATCCATATGATGTATCTATATTATATGACATTGCATTAATATTATTTTCATAGTATCCCAAGGTTCTTATTATAGTCAGAAACTGCTATAACTTGTTGATATGATAAATAATCAAAGGACATTACCATGTAAATATTCGATGCAAAAGTAACAACACTATTATGATAAGTATAAATCATGAGTAAATCTATGTATATATGCTATGGTAATTTCAATGTGCTACTCCATTTGGGTCTAGGGAACCTGAATTTATGAAACTCTCACTTACACTATAGCTAACTAATTAATAATCAACCTATTATCTCTCACATGACAAGATCATGCCTCTACAGAGTTATAGATTTATTCATTATCCCTTCCACATTTTCCAACATAGAAGTTATATTATATAAAACTTAACATACTTGATTAAAAATATAAAACCTCAAAATTTTAGTTTAAAATAATAATACGCTCAATATATTTTCTAACATGCAACAACGAACATTAAATGAATTACAATCTACTGTTAAAAATAATAATAAAATCTGACCATTATAACATAGAAACTGAATTAGTGAGTATTAATAGGAGTAATCTCATTATTAAATATATGTATAATGTTCCTACTCAATGAAAATGTATTTATTAACTCTTATAAAGAAGAACTCAATTTTTAGTGAAGTCGTTTTATACTTTAAAATTATGTTTTCTTCAAAACTAATTTTGGTTTCATTTTGTGCATAAAAATTATAATTAATTCCAACCATTTTTAGAAACTTTATTTGTAAAAATTAATATCATTTTTGAAATTGTAATTTCATAATTATATTAGGGTTAATTTGTGGTATTTTTCAAAAAATATGTTTTTCAGTGAATAGGGAAAAATACCAACTTTTATAGAACTATCATTTTTTTAATTATATCAAGTAATTTAAAACTCCCATTATGTTTTTAATTTTATCTTAAATTAAAATAAGTCTCATTAGATTTTATATAATCTATTTAACTACATAGTAATTGGTACTATAATTAATTTTGGTATAAGTTCATTTTTATGTTTAAAAACATGTTTTTTATAAAAAAAAGTATTTTTCATTGTCCTTTACACATTCATATTAAAATGGATTTTCTTATAATTCAAGAAATGGAATAATAAAAAAATATTCCACATTTTGAATCATTTTCTTAAAATTTGTAAAATAATTCCAATTTATGTTTGCTAATTATAATTAGTAACCAAGACAAAGATTTTTCACCATGGTAAGGGTAAAATGGGTATAACAAGATTAAAACTATGAGATAAGACTTTAAATTCATATATATATATAATTTAATATATATAGTTTTATGAGTTTAATTCAACCACACAATTAAAATAATCTAAAATATTGTATTTTTCTACATAATTATTTTAGGTTATGGGCGCAACGGAAGCGCGTTGGTGGGTGTACCTAACTTTAATTTTAGCGTTAACAAAGTCAATCCAAGATACATCACGATAATAAAACGTCAGATCTTCAGAATAGAACAACCAAAAAAGAAAGAGGGGAGTCCTGGAACCATATAGAGGATCCTCATATGTTGGTTATAATTAATTTAATTTATTGACAAGAATTACCTTGATGGAATTATTTCTTCATGTATGTCTCCAGTCACAATCTGATGTGATCCATCATTACGTCGTATAATCCAAGTATAGGATTCCTCTAGCGGTGATCTACACATGCTCCAAGTATCTCTAGACATCGTCAAAGGTATCTCTGGGTGCTAGCACAGAAGATCATTCGCTTGTGATGTCTACCTTTGATCGCCTTGATTTGGGGGAGGGGGATCTCTCTCTCGTAGCTTGAGAGCGTTCTTGGAGGAAAAAGAATTCTCTCTTGGCTTGAGATCTTTTCCAAATCCATTGTACACAACCACATGAAATTACTAGGCTAATGAGAAATATATAATTGGGATTTTTAATTACATAGAATAATAAAATGAATTAATTACCCGAAAGCATTTATTCATTTCACTTAATTCTTATTAATACCCCATGTCTAATAATAATAGTTTACTATTATTTATACTTGACATGCGCCCAGAGAATTACACATAATATTATTTAATTAAATAAATAATATTATTTCTCATAAATTCCTAGAAAAACTACACATCGTGTATATATTAATATACATGGTGTGTACTTTTATTTTCTATTTTTTCTTAATTTCCTCCACCACATTTATTAGACCTTGAATAATGACTATTTATTTCTCAAATAAATATCACTACACTACTCGCTAATAAATAAATTATTTCACCCACCATATATTCTCTTGAATAACTAGTGTTGAAATAAATGAGATCAGGCATCCTTGAATAATTATTAAACCACAGTTGGGAATAATATTTATTCAACTTGTTAAATTAATATTTAACTGAGATACTTGGACACAATTAGTGTGTGACCCTCTAGGCCTCTTTCTCTGTGTCATTAGGTGAAACCTACCTAAATTTCAAGGTTAGCGTCTAGAAACGTGCCAAGGAACCCATAGAGAAAGAATTTAACGTTGCAATGATATGTCACCTCTTATGAATGCTTACTGTGTAATGTAATCCCTCTGTCACAATATCTCAAATCAAGCGGGTTGCATGCTAGTGCCATCAACCCATGTGCTCGATTATTCTTTCTTTAACTTTCAGGAATTGAACTTTCCCATTCCTCACCATGGCCATGGATTTATTTAGGATATATCAATTCCATCAAAGGTCCTAAGATATCTACTTGTGTTATGGAACAGAAGGGACAAATCCTTTCTCGCGTTATCTATTAATTAAATATCACTCATGATGCACCCAACGTATCCTACCTCACTACAAACAGTTTTCCATCACAGTTTTCCTCAATACATCTAAGTGAATGAGTTATAATACCCATTAATAATAATCTTAAAATCTAAGGACCAATACACACGTCCGCATATAGGAACATCCTATGAAACTATGAAATGTGGATTTCCTACTTGTGGGTCTCATTCTCAAAATATTATCTTGGACATTACCAAGGGAGAACACCATGAGAAGGTGCCTCAAACTTTTATGAGTTCTTACCCCTAATGTCCTATATTATTTTTTTCCCTTAAATAACATCATCCAGCCATATATCATATATTAAATAATAGTGTTATGGAACTTCTAGGTTCTCATCATAGCAGGGATCTGCTATGAACCTTTAATGCAATAGTTATCCTTACGAAATTATCACATGAATTGTCACAAAGAAGAAGAATCAAGATGTGATAAGGTATTTATTAATGAATAAAGTACAAATTATTTGGTTCTTGGCCATCAACTCTAACAGAATCCCACTTGGTCTAGAGCCAACTGCTAATAACCTTTAACCTGCTAGCTCTCACATGATATCTATGCATCTGTAGAGAGAGAACTTTATTCATGGGGACCACCACATTCTCTTCCGTGTACACTCTTCTCATTGCAACTTCACCCCTTTGATAGAAATCCCTCAAGAGGGGATACTTTCGGATTATGTGCTTTGTCTGTTGATGTAACCATTGTTCTTTTTCAAGATCCACCGCTTCCATATTATCACAATACAATGTGATAGGATCTTTACTGCTAGGCACCACATCAAGCTCCTAGAAAAAATGTTGAATCTAGATAGCTTCCTTGGATTCATTATAAGACACTATATATTCAGACTCCGCTGTAGAATCAGCGAAAACTGGCTGCTTTGAACTCTTCCATCTCATAGCTCTTCCATTGAGACAAAAAAAGATATCCAGATTATGACTTCAAATAGTTTTGATCTGTCTAAAAACCAGCATCAGCATACCCTCTGATGACAATCTCCTCATCTCCTCCATACACTAGGTACATATCCTTAGTTCTTCTTAGATACTTAAGTATAGTCTTAATAGCAGTCCAATGTTTTTCTCCTGGATCTGCTTGATATCTTCCTACCATGCTCAATGCATAGGCAACATCAAGCCTGGTACATAATATGGCATACATAATGGATCCTATAGCCGAAGAATGTGGGATATTACTCATTCTATTTTTCTCTTATTGTGTCTAAGGACACATTTTCTTAGAAAGATATAGGCCATGTGACACTGGAACCAATCCCCTCATGGATTGTTCCATACTAAATCATTTTAGTATATGGTCAATGTATGTACCGTAACTTAGTCCAAGAAGCCTCTTGGATCTATCACGAATGATCTTCATCCCTAAATGTAGGCTTCTTTACCCAATTCCTTCATGGAGAAACACTTTTTCAACCAGTAATTAACTGACTATAAGACTGGTACATCATTTCCAATAAGAAATATGTCATCAACATATACTACTATGATAAAGATCGCATTCCCATTAAACCGCTTATAAACACATGTCTCACATTCGTTCTTAATGAAACAAAATTCATTTATGGCTTCATCAAATAGAAAGTTCCACGACCTGGATTTTTAATTTAATCCATAAATCGATTTCTACAACTTGAAAACCCATTTGTCTTTACCTGGTATCACAAACCCTTCTGGTTGTGTCATATAGACATCTTCCTAAAGGTTCCCATTAAGGAATGTTGTTTTGACATCCATTTTCCAAATCTCGTAGTCATGGTAAACAGCTATGGCCAGTATGATTCTTATGGATTTAAACATGGAAACTGGTGAAAAGGTTTCATCATAATCAATTCATTGATGTTGTCTGAATCCTTTATCGACTAGCCTTTCTTTATAGGTGCTAACATAAACTTTCATGTCCATTTTTATCTTGAATACCCCTTTGCATCCAACAATCTTTACATCAACTGTCTCATCGATAAGAACCCAAACTTGGTTCGGATACATGGAATCCATCTCAGAATTCATAGTTTTTAGCCATATTGAAACTTATGAGCTTTATAATTCTTCATTATTGGAGAGAGGTTCATCATTGTCCAACAATAATAATTCACCATCCTCGGTGACTCGAAAACCAAATCTCTTTGGTTCTCTTACCTCTCTTGAGCTCCTATGAAGTACTTGTGTTCCTGGAACCTCTTCCCACGGACTTGTTGAACTTGTTCCTGTACCAAATCTTGTGTATCTTGAGCATCAACTTCATCAAATCCAATCTTTCTACCACTATCCTTTTTGAGGATGTGATCCCTCTCGAGAAAGACGGCTTGTCTGGAAATAGTCACATTCTTGTCTGAAGGGTTATATAGGTAATATCCTTTTTTTCCTTGGGATATCCTATAAAGACACACTTCGTGCCCCAGGGTGCTAGTTTGTTACCTAATAAGGCTTTAAAAAATTCCTCACATCCCCATACATGTGTGTGCGATAAAATGGGTTTCTTTACATTCCATAACTAAGAGGGAATTCCATTTTCTTCCTTAATTGGTACTCGGTTTAATGTGTATGCTAGAGTTTTTAATTCATATCCCCAAAAAGATAATGGAAGATCATCATGACTCATCATCAATCCCACCATGTCCGATAAGGTGTGGTTCCTCCTTTCACTGAAACTATTCCGCTGTGGTGTATAAGGATGAGTGGGCTATGATAGATTCCTAGACTCCCGTAGAAGATCGATGAACACTTGGTTTAGATATTCTACACCTAGATCCGATCAAATCTTCTTTATCTTCTTACCAAGCTGATTCTCTACTTCATTCTTAAATTCCTTAAATTTCTCTAAGGATTCTAACTTATACCTTATTAAGTTGACTTATCCATATCTACTTAAATCATCAATAAAAGTAATGAAGTAAGAATATCCATAACTATATTCTACTGGAAATGGTCCACACACATCCGTGTGCACCAATCCTAGAAGCTCTGTAGCCCTTTCACCCTGTCCACCAAAAGGCGGATTTTCCATTTTACCTTTTAAATAAGTGTGACATCTATCAAGTGGTTCTAACTCAGTAGAGTCTAAATAGCCATCTTGGTAGAGATTTGTCAAGATATTCTTGTTTACATGACCGAGACGGTGATGCCACAACTGGGTGATGTATGAGTCATGTGAGTTTGTTTCATTATCAATTTCCAACACTTGTTTTTAATAATTTAATACATACAGACAATTATTTAATTATTCCATACCATAACATACATTGTTCTTATAAAATAAGAAACCCTTATTTCCAAACATGAAAATAAATCCACCAATATCCAAACATGATACAGAAATTATGTTTTTGGTAACACTAGGCACATAATAATAGTTATGTAAAACCAAAATCATCCCAGTTGGCAATGAGAGGTGGTAATCGCCAATGGATAACGTAGCCAACCTCGTGCCATTGGTTGCTCAAAGATCCACCTCTCCTCTGGAAATATTTATAAATCTACTTGGTTCCTGCATTTTAATACAAATTTGAGCTCCACAAGCTGTATCTAATACCCAATGTATAGAAATGGAAAGATTAAACTCGATAACGAACACACCTTTAGCATCCCCACATTTCTGGGTGCAGTTACACTTCCGATGGCCTTGATTTCCACACAAAAAAAACATACCGCCTTTTGTTCCTTGCTCATCCTCTGGATCTTCCCCTTCTTGGAGGGCTGGTTCTCGGGGGATTCAGACCGTTTATAATTCCTTGGCCTCTTTTCCTTGTCTTTAATTTTATTATTCATCATAAGGACTGCGGGATTGTCATGCCCCATGTCCTGATCTACCTGGAAAATTAAGGTTATAAGTTCTGATAGACTCTTTTAATTGTTGCTCATGTTATAGTTTACAATAATGCTAGAGAATGTCTTGGGTAGTGATGATAGGATGAGATCTGTACGTAACTCATCCGGGAACTTAATCCCTAAGATGTATAGGTGTTCAATATAGCCAATAAGCTTGACTGCATGAGGCCCAGCTGGTACAGACTCTCCAAGTTTAGTTGTAAAAAAATAATTGGAGATCGCATATCTCTCATATCTCACCTTCTCTTGGTAGCGATCATTAAGGTGAGACATCATGTTATACGCATCCATGTTTTCATGTTACTTCAAGAGATCATTAGACATGGATGATAGCTTGAAACATTGGAAATCTATGGAATCATCCATATGTTTCACATAGAGAGATAGTTCCTCATCACATGCCTCTTTCCCAGGCGTAACTGTAACAGGCACTTTCAGCACATACAATTTCCTCTCATGGCGAATGATGACGCATAAACGCCTCTGCCAATCTTGGAAATTGGTGCTGGTGAGAAGGTTTTACTTTTCTAGTATGGTTTCTAATGATATGTTTGAAGTCATTTTCATGTCATTTCTACAAATTATGATTATAAAAGGTTTAGTACTTTATTATGATAAAACTGAGACAAATAAATTAATTAATACTTATTAGTCTCCCACTATTTTATCAAAATCCAATAGGCCCCACCATTGACTTTGGAATATTCTATTGCTTGAATATTCTAGTGGAAAGGATCCATATTTACCTTCGCATTACCCTGACTAGGGTTGGTCAATAAATTGTAAGGGTTTTAGGTAGGCATTCCAAATACCATCTGAATTAACTCGCAGCTCCTTGATCCGTTGAGTGGACTCCCCAATCCTAAAATCCTTTTATTTTTGGACTTCCTCATCCTTTGCCTCTTGGTCACACCAAGTCCTGCTGTGGCAGCCAACCCTTGATGCAAACCAAGTCAATTCAACCCAAAACCTTGAATTATAATTCCTTGATAATTGAAAGCACCCCAACTAGGGTTTTTCAAGCACTTTGAACTATGGTTTGATTCTAACTAAGATTATGGAAGGCTATACCGACTTAATATTTCTTTGAGGGATTTTATCCTTATATGTAAATTTCCATTTTATTATCTTTAATTACATGCTTGTTAACATTAAGTGGGATATACTTATGTGATTAACTATGTCTAAGATAATATTTTACACATAAGTAGGTCTTATTTTATATCCATCTTTAATGCTTCTTTAATTTATTAATTGTGTGATCATGAAAACACAACCACAATAAATAAACCATGAAACTAACAGAAATAAAATAAATGGTATGCCCATGAGATTATTCTATTGGTTAGTTTATCTAGTGGTTTATAAACTAACCTAAGACCTAAAGGAGAAACACCTTGAACCTTTTGGGTTCATGTTTACAGCTTTCCACCTGTCCACCTTTGTATAGCCTTGGATTGGTTTCACCTTATATTCTAACATGAGCTGCCTCCATTAGCTTGGGATCTCCATCCATTACATATGCTTTTATCTCACATGCAGGTGATGGGTACATGGGGTTTTACATAAAAGAAACCTTGGGCATCCAGGCCCTACATATTAATGAGGAGAAGGCTCATAGGACAAAAAATTTAATTTAAATAAATATATTAAAATAAACCATTCACATACAAAGGTATTGGTAATGCTCATGATCATCCATGCATGCAATGATATTTACACATAAATAAAACTACCATTCAATTCTTTATTCATTCTTGTTTAAGATAAATCAAGCTCAAATAAATTAATTATCTTTAATTAATTAATACTTTTATCTTAAACCCTTTTTCTGAATTTCCTTTAGATTCTCATCCATCATAATTTTAAACAAATAAATTTATTTAAAATTATATTTATACGTAACTTGTACCTTAGTGGAAATCTGGTGAATTCTTATTCATAACTACCCAATGAGTAGAAATGAACATTACGCAGATGTTAAATTAAACACATATATATATAACACCTATCATGTGTTGTGCCTCAGCTTTATGTTTTCACTATGGTATATGTCTCACGGGTTTGTATAAAATAATAAAAAATTGTAACAAATCTGTGTAATTTGGATGAGTACATGGTGTGTAGTTCTGACTACACGACATGTACTTTTTTTCACCATCCATCCGATGTACACACCCGGAAACCTGGCATGTAGATGTACTTTGGAAATTTTCAGAGTAAACAGTGTGTTCAATGGGACACACGCCATGTAGTATCCACATTACACGGTTTCTAGTCGGGCAAGTTGTGTAAGGGGTACACGGTCCAACCCTAACCCAAAGGGACTACACACCATGTTCCATGGGCCACATGGCATGTAATATGGACACTATGTGCCACTTATTCCTGGTCAAAACACCGAGTCTTAAAGGCTTGGATAGGATCCATTTATACAGCTTGATTTGGCGGACCAGTACAATTAATTGAACCTAGACTATACAGTGTGTACATCCTAATACACTCCGTGTATTCTGGTGTTGTATGGCCAGGAACATTTTTCACATCCATATTAGACCCCCTATTTGATTTTAATCAAAATTAAAAGAAAAAATAGTTTCTATAAGGTGAACGAGAAACCAGAGAGGAGGAAGAGATCTCAAGATTCTGATTTAAAGAATGATTAACTTGAATTGAAAAAACTAAATTATTAACTGCGTAAATCACCAAAAAAACTAAATAATCATAATCAATGATATGACACCCTTTGATACCACTTGTAGGTTCCGGTCATAACTGAAGAACGTTGGTGGGTGTACCCAACTTTAATTTTTTCATTAATAATGATCAATCTGAGATCCATCACGATAATAAAACATGAGATCTTCGGAATAGAATGAAGAAAAAAAAATGAGTAGGGGAGTCCTAGAACCATATATAGGATCATCATATGTTGGTTATAATTAAATCAATTAATAGAAAAGAATTACCCTGATGGAATTCATTCTTCGTTGATGTCTCCGGTCACAATCTCATGTGATCCGTCATTACGTTATAAAATCCAAGTGTAGGATTCCTCTAGCGGTGATCCACATGTTCTCCACGTATCTCTAGACATCGCCGAAGGAATCTCTAGGTTATAGCGCAGAAGAGACTTTGCTTGCAATGTCTGCATCCAATCTCCTAGATCTGGTGGAGGTGGATCTCTCTCTCATAGCTTGAGAGCCATCTTGGTGAAAAAAGAATTCTCTCTTGTCTTGAGATCTTTTCCAAATCCGTTGTGCACAACCAAAAAAATGGCTAGGATAATGAGAAATATATAATTGGGATTTTTAATCACATATAATAATAAAATGAATTAATTACCCGAAATCATTTATTCATTTCATTTAATTCTTATTAATACATCATTTCTAATAATAACAGTTGACTATTATTATTACTTGACATGTGCCCAGTGAATTAAACCTAATATTATTTAATTAAATAAATAATATTATTTCTCATAAATTCCTAGAAAAACTACACATCATGTATATACTAACATACATGGTGTGTAATTTTATTTTCCATTTTTTCTTAATTTCCTCCACCACATTTATTAGACCTTGAATAATGACTATTTGTTTCTCAAATAAATATTACTGTGTTACTTGATAATAAATATATTATTTATCCCACAATATATTCTATCAAATAACTACTGTCGACTAAATACGACCAGGCATCCATGAATAATTATTAATCCACGGTCGGGAATAATCTTTATTCAACTTGTTAAATTAATATCTAACTGAGATACTTGGACACACTTAGTGTGTGACCCTCTAGGCCTCTTTCTCAGTGGCATTAGGCGAAGCCTGCCTAAATTCCAAGGCTAGTGTCTAGAAACATGCCAAGGCCCCCATAAAGAAAGAAGTTAACGCCGCTACAACGTGTCACCTCCTATGAAAACTTATTGTGTAATATAATCCATTTTATATGATATCTCAAATCAAGCGGGTTTCAAGCTAGTGACATCAACCCATGTGCTCGATTATTCTTTCTTTGAATTTCCGGAATTGAACTTGCACATTCCTCACCATCGACATGGATTTATTTAGGATATATCAATTCCATCAAAGGGCCTGAGATATCTACTTCTGTTATGAAACATAAGGGACAAATATTTTCTCGTATTATCTATTAATGCAATATCACTCGTGACGCACCCAGCATATCCTACCTCGCTGCGAACAGTGTGTAATCACAGTTTTCATCAATACATCTAACTGCACGATTTGTAATACCCATTAATAATAATTATAAATTCTAAGGACCAATACACACATCCGCAGATAGGAACATACAATGACACTATGAAATGTGGATTTCCTACTGGTGGGTCTAGTTCTCATAATATCTTCTTAGACATTACCAAGGGTGCACACCATGAGAAGGTGCCTCAAAGTTTTATGAGTCCTCACCCCTAATGGCCTGTATTATTTGTGTCCCTCAAATAACATCATTTGTCCATAGAACATATAATCAAGTGTAGTGTTATGGCACATCTAGGTTCTCGTCATAGTAGGGATCCATTATGGCCCTTTAATGCAACAGCTATCCTTAGGAAATTATCACATGCATTGTCATGCAGAAGAACAATCAATATTTGATAAGGTATTTATTAATTAATAAATTACAAATTAGTTGGTTCTTGGCCACCAACTCCAACAATTATTTGATAAATACCTTTATATTTTTTTATTATAATGAAAATTCCAAAATTTCTCTTTCTTGCATTCAATATCTATAATATTTTGTGATAAGGATGAAAAAATTTTATTAATGGTTATAAAATTTTATTTTGAATATTAATAAATTTTTATTATGATAGTAATTTATTTTTAATTTTTAGTAATTAAATAATTTTCGTAAATGTTTACGCAACACCAACACAGTGCTTTTCAAGATAATAGAAAAATAAAGTAAATGATTTTAAAAAAGTTAAAAAGTAATATTTTTTCGATGGTTTATGGTGTTACCTGAATTATTCAGATAAATATAATTTTTTAGGTATGTTTTAAATGTTTATATTTTAATTAAATTACTATCTTTATTTTTTCAAAAGTCGGTTATGTGAATAGTGTTAAAAATAAATTTAATGGTATATTATAGAAAATAATAATTTATTAAATGAATTAAAATTAATAAAAATATTATATTTATCCAAGTTAATGGTATATGCTATATAATATTAATCATTTTCCACTTAATTTTCACTTTTCCAATTATATTAACATTCTTGGCCCCTAAATAGTAAAAAAATATTGATATCATGATAATCATAAAAAGGGTTGGCATTGGGTTAAAGGTAATACATAATGGTTAAAACGTCACCTAAACTTATCTAAATATTATTATATGAAATTATTTCAACTTATAATTACCCTATATTATAATTATTTCAATTTTTATCCACTTTAACATGAAAATTAATTTATATTAATTTAATAATTTAAGTATTTCCAAAGGTTCCCCTCTCCTCTCTTATATAAGCGCACCACATATCCTCTCTTACTCACACTTATTGAGACACTTATCTCAATAAAACCAAAAAAAATCTTCTTAACTTATTTATATATATATATTATAGAGGTTCCTTTGTTCTTAAAATACCATTTATGGGGTTCTTAAGGAGAGATCCAAAGGAGGTTCTTTATATAGGAGGTAACTATATTAACCGATCATTTTGATTTTACTTCTTCATCTTCCTCCTTTAATTCTATAATAAACATTAAAATATAATAAAATGAGTATATAACATATAATTATATTTTATTATGTTAATTTAATAACCTTATCCATCTTCTTGTTCCATCAAATGGGAAATGAATTCATCGCTCATGCGTACGTGTGGACTGCCATCTCTACAAAGAGATCTGATTCATTTTCCATCACCACCTCACATTTATATTTATAATGAATCATTTAATAGATATATATTATATTTATGATATTATTATGGTCTTATAATGGAGAATTATTATTTTACTTTATTTTATGTCATATATAAAAAAAATCATCACTTGTGTGTACGTACGAACTACCGTCTCCATAAATGGTGTAATTAATTTTTCTATATATAACTTTTATGGATGGTTATAAATGTGTATTTAATGAATATATTTTATATTTATATAATGATTTAAATTTTTCATATGATTTAATATTGTTCAATATGAAAGGAATAAAACTTCTGAATCGAAACATACATGAAAAATGAAACAGTTAACACCCAGAAAAAATTATTTTACTAAATAATTATTGATAAAAGGCTGTTGAAATTTTATCAGTGGATTACATGTGAAATTATAATTATTTATATGGTTTTTTATATAAATATTGTAAATAAAATTTTATTATATATGGTTTTATAGTTCTTACGAATCAAGTCAGGCATAAGGTAAGGGTTCTTCATATCAGTTTTGTTTCATTGAGACATGCTTGATGTTATGCACCTATTTATGTATATGAGTTGAATCTACTAATTCATTTATATGTTATATCAGGGATAATTATTAATTCATATTATTTAAAGTTTCAATTAGTATTATTTAATACAATCTTTTTTTGTTTTATATGTTACTAAAGTGGTAAGAATGTATCATCTCAAATCATCTTCTTTGGGATATATGTTATGTTATGCACCTATATTATTTTATAAAGTGTAAATAATTATCATTTTATTTATTATATCATGAATATACTTATTTTAATTATATTTATATTTTAATTTTATGTTATTATTTCATGGGTCTTGTGTTTCAAAAGTTACTAAAGTAATAAGGGTTAATTCTTCAATGTCATTTTTAATTGGGATCTTTTAAGTTTAAATTTCCTTTGGGTAAATTATATTATATAACTCTTAAAAGGCCCAATTATTTTCTTATCCATGAGTTAAATATGAAGTTTTTGTGTTTTATTTTCATTTTACTCTCTTTATTACTCAAAGATAATTGAAAAAAAAAATGAAAACAGACCTTTTTTCTCCTTGTGGTTGGAAATCATTTTCTTTCATGTCAATATTTTCTAAAATGTTTTAAATAAAATTATTTTATATGATAAAATGATTGTTTTAATTTATTTTTATTTATTTTTTACCTTTTACAAAAAAATTAATATTCATCTTCTTATCATTTTCAAAATGAGGTAGTTTTTGACTTTTTACCAAAAATTTAAAAGTAATCTTTGTTTTAACGTACCTGGTATGAATAGAATTTATTGTAATAATAACCACTAAATTATTGTAATATTTATTTTTAATTTTAAATTGTTATTTTCAATTAATATTTTTTCCCTTGATATTTTGGAAATTTTTATATTTGGTATAAGTGATTTCAAAATTAGATTGGTATTTTCCTTAAGAAATGTTCTAGTGATATTTAAAAGACATTTTTCATATATGACAACATCTATTGATTTTACTTGTGATTAAATTCGATATGATTATATAATAGCATCCTTATTATTTATTTAGATGGTTTATGGTTATAATTATTACATAATAATGAAACCCATTTTCTTTTCCATGAGTTATGTTATGATGGAATTATAAATATTTTCATGATCTTTTAGTATATATATAGATGGATTCTGTTTACGTGATGGGTGGGCATGTTATATCCCTCCATTGAATTAAGAAAATATTAATGTTTTATGAGCTCAAATGTAAATGGTAAGTTATCCCAAGTCCAAAATATGGTACATGGGAGGTTATAAGAAGCCTAAAAGAGTGTACACAAGATTTTATCTCAAGCCTGAAGTAGGTACATGGGTGGTTATCCCAAGCCTAACTTGTGATAAATGTCTTAGTGGGTATCCTTGACATAATATTTCTATGATTATGATTATGTCACACTTTATAAAATCCTTTTATAACATGATCTTATTCCAATATTATTATCACATGGATAATATTATTTGATTTCTTTATGATTCATGTCTTATGAACTGCTAGGCTTTATGCTGACCCATGATTATGAGCTATGAAATATTGGGTATGATTTTTGAATGTTATGATCATGTTATCATACCCTTATACTTATGTTATGATTAAATTTTCATTGATATCTATCTTATTTCTTCTTACTATTAATCTAAGAAAACCCTTTATTATGTTTTCTTTTCCTCAGGATATGAAGAATGGTTTTAAGTATGATATGTCTAAGAAGGGTAATAATTGTGAAGAACTAAGTTGGATATAATTTGGTTCATTTATGTATCAGTTTTTTATGTATATAAATTTCAAAATACACAAAACCTTTATGGTTATGGAATGGATCATAATGATATGTAATGAATATTCATCTAATATGATATAATATTTATATATGAAATGTTTAGTATACTATAGTTAGCATCCGAGTAGGGTTTAATTATTTATTGAGATTATGATTAGAAAATTTAGTGAAAACCTAAAGGATAAGTATAAGTATAGGATAACATCCTAAATTTGTGGTAATGTGGATATTGCGTATTTTCCTAGAAAATACATCCCATGTAATATCCCAACATTTTCTTTCACATATATTTCGTGTTTAATTTTTTGGTTTTAGAATCATTGGAGATGTTCAATGCCTTAAAGTGGTTTTTGGTTTTTTATGAGCAAAATTTGTAGCACCATAGTAATTTGAAGACCATGGTGTCCCTTTGGTTTAAAAATCCAAATCACCACACCCATACTAGGTTGGGGTCATGGTCATAACCCTCTATTGGTCTTCCTATTCCCCATGGACAATAGGAGTCTCCATAGCCATGGTGGAGGTTGTAGTTGGAAAAAAAATCCCTAGTTTCTAAAACCAAGTCATGGAATCTCCTCATGTACTTCATATGAAAAAAGTCACCATACCATGGTGCGCAGTACTAGGGCATGGTGGAGTAGATTTCATATTTTTGAAATTGTCATTGGCCACTTGATCCTCTAGGGTGTTACTCTAGAAAATTTCATATTTAATATATGGTTTTAATTCTTCATTTATGTTTTTTACCTTCTATTAAAATACTCAAACTCTATCCTTTTTCTCAAATTTCAGATTTTGTGTGTTCTTGAAGGATGTTTTGGGAGTTCCAGGATTTGAAGAAGGTGTTTTGGTTCCTTTATATTAGTCCGTATTATTCCTATTTAATGATTGAGTTGGAATCATTGTCAAATCCTTATTATTTATTGTTGGATTAACCTTTCTCAATAGTTATGGATCCCCCATTTATTGTTTAAAGATGTTGTGTTTGAGTTAGGTGGTTTCATAATGAAATTCAAATCATTTGGAACTATTATTGCCTGTTGATTTGAAATAGATTCCTAAATTGATTTCTAGATCATGATTTGAGATCCCTTTTAAATGTTTTCAAAATTTCATGGTGTCTATTTTACAATGGATTTTCAAGAAAGGTGTTTATTTCTGAAAAATGGATTTTAATTGAAAGAATGATCTGAAAAAATACTTTATGGACGATCCTTGAGAAATGAAGGCCTAAATTTTTTTACAGATTTGAAATGACATGAATTTTTTGAAAGGTATGAGTATTTATAAAAATCATTTGATATTGGTTTTTAAATTAAATGTAATGTTTAAAACATGAAATGAGGCTTCTTGAATGGTGATTTATGAAACTGATTTGAGATGATTTATTTAGCCCTTGTTTGATTTTCTTGAATCACATGGGAGCCTAGGTAGTTATGTAGGAAGTCCAAGATAGTCATTATAGGCTTGTATGATATCTACCTAGCCACATATGTATAATGAAAATGATACTAAATTATATTTAGGGTAGGTAATTCATTCATTGGGGTGGATTGTTATTCCCTCTAAGCCTGAGATTTAGGGTCATGTGCATCTCTCGAGTTGTATTTCACTGAGATGTGTGAGTAACCTTGAGGATTGATCTAATGAACCTCAAAGCTTATTACCATGGTGCTATTATTGAAAATATTTTACACATTATAGTGTTTATAAAATTATTTATTGATTCTAGTTTTGATAGAAATACTTATTCATGATTTTTTAATGGAAATGTACTTTTGTACCTATTTTATACTTCCCATTGAAATGTTTTAAAAATAATTTCTATTTTGTATTGTGAAATTATTACCATTCCATGTTTTATAAAAATTGATCAAATTTGGTTTATTTGATATGTATTTATTATAGGGTTCTCAGTGAGACCCTATTGGGCTACTATTTCTCACACCCTAATTTTTCCTTTTAGCATATGTAGACTTTCTTTTACTAGGTTTAGGAAAATGTAAAGCACCACTTGGAGATGGTGGTTAATCTTTGTAGTGGGAACTTGGGAGTTTTCTATGACAAGTGTATTATAAGATACACTTCTTATGATAAGATCCTGTGATATTGTAATATTTGGTTTTTTTATGTTTTTGGTTTCCTATTTGTTTGTGGTACTATACTATTGATAAATTTTTTGGAATACCAATAGTTTATGGTTTCTTATCCACTATTTTTTTGTTAAATCTTGTGGAGAAATAATTCACTCTATCATTATTGATTCACATACACTAGTTGTCAGCTCTTTGGGATCATGAATGCTCTATAGTCCATGTTAGAGTCAATTTAGGTACTGTTGTAATGGGTTTTCTGGGTTGGTTCATGAAAAAATGGTATTAAATGAGGTTTTTTCACTTCTTGAATGTCAGTATGCAGATTCAGATGTATTGATGGATAATATACAAGATTTTAGGGACTTAAGGGGTAGGTTATGAGTGAGTTCTGACCTATCTCTCATCCTAATGTGCCTTAAGTTGTAATGGGTGGTTGGGAAAAAGTGTCTCTGAGGAGTTTTCTAATTTGATTCTAAAATTTTACCATTATTTTATTTAAGATTTTTTACCCAAGTTGAGTAATGGCTAATAGAGTTGATATTATTATCTCTCTTAAATGATATTGTTTTTTTATCAATTGATGTTTTGTGGTACCATACCGCCAAGAAGATGTATAATCATGCTTTGGAAGGCAGTTTTTGATAAACCATATTAAAAAAACCATCCAGTTGACCAGAACCATGTAGTGGTAGTAGTGTGTATGGTCTAAGCTCCAAGACAAGGATTTATACATGTCCTTTATCAGGATATAGGGTTAGAACCCTAAAAGGATGATAGTATAGATCATTGTTGGGAGTTAATTTATATGAAACCCTAATTTTCTAGGGAACAAATGATCCATGGGAGGCAGAGGACTGGTTAGGGAAGATTGAACAAATCTTTGAGATATTGGAGATGTTGGATTCCATTAAGGAGAAATATGACATATTCAAACTTGAGGGACCTAGTAGGAGATGGTGGGATACTATAGTTCTGGTAAATATGAGAGAGTTCTTGAAGTGGAATAAATTCAATACTTTGTTTAAAAAGCAATTCTATCTATATTTTATGTTATTGGATAAGTCTAGGGAGTTTCTCAACCTTTACCAGGGTGATCAAACAGTAACTCAGTACCCCAATCATTTTTCTAAACTCCCTTGGTTTTTACTTATGGTGGTGTCAAATGAAAAGTTTTAGTCCTAGAGGTTTGAGAAGGGTAATCTATTATATATCCAATATTAGGCCTTTATATTGAATCTTATCACTTGTGTTACTATTCTAGATAGTTATCTTATGGAGAAAATTGACCTAGATGGTAATTTAGGGTTGACATAGTTCCTCCTACTCCTAGTGGTAGTATTATCACTTCCTTTATGGAGAATATGAAGCAGAATAAGACTCCTGGTGGAAACATTAATGGTGTTCCTCGATATCAATCATTCTTCATACCATCTATTGTTTCTAGTAATGGTATACAAACTTTTTTTTAGCATGGTAAGGTTAGAAACTCGAAACATGATTATATAGAGGCATCAAAGGTTTTTAGCTCATGTGGATTTTTAAGAAACTTATGGAGTTTTTTATAACTTTACTACTTCACATATTAGTATAGTGTCAATAATACTGGTTGAATCTACACCACAAGTATATTCTTCAAGAACAATGGGGTTCTATCCATAGATATCAAGAATGAAGAAACTTCATGTGTTGGATGAGTCTCCAATTGAAACTGATGTGGGTTTTGTGATAGTGAAAGATACCATTGCTATTGACTAATGTTTAGTTATCACTTTTTTTAATATTGGGGAATCTAATTATTTTATACCAACCCACACTATGGATTTATATAGTCTTTCTAAATATATCATGTCTTATTTCATGGAAATTGAAATACCTCTCAGGATGAAGATAGAGAAGGGTATCTGATACCACTCTTGTACTTTATATTTATCAAATATTAAGTTATTTCTAGGATTTTTGGTACTTGAAATGAATCCCTTTGATGTCATTTTTGGAATATATTGGTTATTTAATCATAAATATTAGATTGACTACTATAATTAGTGGGTGACCTTCACTTCCCCTCATATGAATTTCCATGTTTTTTAGGGAAATGGGAATTGAGGTTTAGTCAAGCTAGACCTCCTCTTTCGAAGTTGGGTAAGATGGTATAATTGTGTTCTATCGAACTGGAGTGAGAAACTTCTTGTAGTAAACTTCTTCCATTGGCTATTGAGTTTCATGAAGTATTCCCATTAGAAATCTAGTGTATACCACCATTGGGGGTGGTAGAATTCTCTATTTAACTAGTGTCGAGTACTCATCCCATATACAACCCCTCTTACCATATGGTACCAATTGAAATAAAGGAGTTGAATGATCAGTTCGATGACTTGATTTCCAAAGGATTTATTTGGAACAATGTTTCACCTTGGGAAGTACTAGTTACCATTTCCAGGAAAGATCATGGAATCATTTTCTTTTGTATTGATTATAGAAATTTTCATCAGTTTACAGACAAGAATAAGTATCTTTTTCCCCTAAATTAATAACCTTTTTGATAAGATGAAATGGTATAAGTGGTTCCTTGGGATTTACCATTGTTTTGGTTACGACTAGATCAGGTTCAAGGAGTTTGATATCTTAAAGACCACTTTCTTGATTAGGTGTGGCCACTATGAGTATCTTGTTATGTTTTTTAGTTTTACCAACATTCATGTTGTGTTATTGGCACAAATAAACATGATTGTACATGGTAATATTGACTCTATTGTTATGATATTCATGGATGAAATATTGGTTTACTCTAAAACCAAGGAGTATCATGTGTTTCCTTAGAGAGCAGTTTTAGATATTCTAAGGAGTCATTGACTTTACACCAAGATGTCTAGGTGAAAATATGGATCTGGGAGGTGAAGTTCTTTGGACACATAGTCTTGAAACATGATATCTCATTTGATCCAAAAAAGGTGAAATCTACCATGTATTGGGAAGAACCATGGAACACCATTTATATTCAGATCTTTTTAGAGATTAGAATGGTATTATCAATAGTTCATAAAATATTTATCCAAGCTAGCTTCTCTGTTGAATTCTCCCACCCATAAGGGAGTGAAGTTCATTTGGGACTTGAAATATTATAATTCCTTTAATGATTTGAAATTATTTTTTTCTTCTTATCTAGTTTTGACTTTTATAGAGGCCGGTTAGGTCTATCTGGTATTTTCTGATGATTTAGGTATGGGTTTGGGATACATTCTCAGGTAGGGTGATCATGTGGTGGCTTATGGTTCTCATTGGCTTCAACCACATGAGAAGAACTATCCCACACATGATATCAAACTTTAAAAATGGATTCATTCTTTCAATATTAGGGGTTATTACCTTTTTTGATAAGGTTTTACAATTTTATCTTATTCTAAGATCTCTATTTATATCTTCTCACAGAAAAAATTGAATCTCCATCAAAGGTGATGGGTGGAGTACATCCCATATTTTAACTTTAAAAATTATTATTCCCACGTGAAAGGTAATGTTGTTCCTAATTTTAATATATGGAAGTATCTAATATAGTATGTAAAGGATTCATCAAGGAGTGGAATATCAGTCCTCTTTGCTCACATGTATTTGGGAGTATGGTAAGATGAGATCCAGGTTGTTTTGGAAAGTGTAATTCTGACATCCTTTCTTCTTGAGTTCATTATCCAAGAGAAGTAGCTTGATGATGAATTATGAGGAATTAATAATTCATTATATGGTTGTAAGACTATTAGTGAATGGTCACAACCTTCATAGGGTATCCTTTTCTTCAAGAATGGTTATGAAATTATATTTCCAAAAAGAAATAATGTGATGTGGGATTGTCACTATTACAAATGGATGGTCCACCCAATCATGAAAAATGTATTTTATGATATGAGGCATCAATTTTGGTGTCTAGATATGAAACATTTCATTACTAGTTTTTTCTCTCATTTTTATTTATGTCCTAAGATCAAGGTTGGGATAATAAATCTTCAGGTTTTCTTCAATCCCCTCCTATGATGAATTGTATGTGGGATTAGAAATCAATGGATTTCATGGTTGGTTTGATACATGCACCTCTAGAAAAGAATTTCATTTAGGTGGTGATTTATTGATTGACAAAATCATATCACATTATTGGTATTTATGATACTATAAAATTTTAGGATTTAGAGAATTTGTATATATATGAGAGTGTTAGGAATCATGGAGTTTCATCTTCCACTATTTCTGATAGGGATCCTAGTTTAAATATATGTTTTGGAGAGGTGAGAGGTCTCCAGGATGATATGGGATCCCATATAAAGTTAAGAACAACATACTATCCTTATATATATGTTCATACATAATGGGTTGTACAAATTCTTGTATAGATACTTCATAATTTCATTATTGACTTTGAAGGAGCATTGGATTGTCACTTGGGACTGGTTGAGTTTTTGAAAAATAATAGCTATCAATCATCCATTAAAATTGAACTCTTTGAGGCCTTTTTTGGCTATCCTTGTAAATATATACTCTTCTGGTCATAGATTGGTGAATTTTCCTTGGTGGGACCAATTTTGGTCTAGGGGATAATGATAATAATCTAGACAATACATTAGAGGTTTTTGACTAAGTGTTCATGAAATGTTTTCCTTGGTTAGGTCATTAAAGGTTTGGAAAATAGGGGAAGTTGGAAAAAAATATGTGGGATTGTTGGAGGTCATTTAATAGATCATAAATGTAGCATAAAACATGTAATTTTCACCTTAGATGACTATTATCCATAACATGTCTCATGTTTCACAACCCAAGAAATATCTTTTTGACTTGTCTTATGATTTCAATTAGGAGGACCTTGACATGGAACATGATATGACAGTGACTAAATAACTAGTTTGAATTATTGATTTTTAATTGAAGGTTATTCATGGTAAATCCATACCTTTGGTTCAGGTTATGTGGAAACACATATCATTTTCTCATGATACATTGGATTGTGATACATTTATGAGAGAACAGTGGGATCATCTCTTCATAGATCAATTTTGATGAGGCCTTTTGGACAGGTATCACCACAACCATTTTGGAGGTCATAGTGGGGAAAATAGCGTTTTTTTCAACACTGGTGCGTTTTTTTCAACACTGGTTCATGGCTACTCCTTAGAGCCTCCTTTAAGGAAATTCCTCCCCACTATGGTGGGTATATCCAAGGAATGGTGGTAGGATTTTTATTTTTTGAAAAAAATATCGTTGTTATATTGATCTTATAAGGATTTTCTCCAATATTTTTCATCTTTAATGGAAGGTTTTAATTCATATTTTAATTCATTTTACTTCCATAAAATCACATTAACTCTATCCTTTTACTCAAATTTTAGATATTGTGTGTTGTTAGAGAATTTTTTGGGTGTTCTAAATTTTGAAGAATGTGTTCTGGTTCCTTTGACTTAGTCCTTGTTCTTCCTCCTTGATCCTTAAGAGGGAATAAATGTGTACCTCTTCTTATTGTTATTCAGTTCACCTTTATCATCAGTTTTGGATCCCTTATTGGTTTTTTGGTTATATTATGTTTGAGGTAGGTGGTTTCGTAATGAAATTTCAATCATTTGGAACCATTGTTTCTTTTTGGTTTGAAATGGATTCTTAAATTGATTTAAAAATCATTATTTGAGATCCTTATTAAAAAAATTCAAAATTCCATGGTGTGTGTGTTGATCTTATTTTTAATTTGTCATAAATCGACCCAGATAACCCACTAAACCAATACCTGAATCGAATCTAACATGTCCTAAAAGAAATTTTTGATCCCCCATAGTTTGGATACTAGTGTCTAGTCATTATGAATGATCAATTAAAATTATTTCACCAAAATAATTAAAAAAATTTAAAAAACAAATAAGAAACCATAAATAGTCGATATGCCAAAACATTCATTAAGAGTAGAATACCACAAAAAAACATGAAACCAAAAAAATCACAAAACCTAAAGATGCCATTATCGCATGATCTCCTTATAAAAAGTGTATCACATACTTTAATTTTCACATTAAATTACCAAGGTTCCACAATCAATATCACCAAATGTCTCTGAGTGGTGATTCCCCTATTCATATACTAGGTAAAATAAAGTCTATAAATTCCCATAGGAAAAATTAGGGTGTGAGAAAAACTAGCCCAGTAGGATCTCTCTAATAATTTTGTAAGAAATCCATATAGAATATAGAAAATATTTCCAATTTAGATAAAACATGGAACTTTAATCATTTCATAATAAATAATAAACATACTTTTCAAAACATCAATAGAAACTATAAATTAGGTATAAAAGTGAATTTCTACCAAATAAGGCCTGAATAAGAAAATATATCAAAATAGTTATGAATAAATCATTTCATAAACACTGTAATATATAAATAATTTTCATTTATATCACCATGGTAATAATCCATGGGGTTCATTAGATTAAGACACATGGATCATCACACATATCAAAGAAATATGGATCTAGGTGCATCCACGTACCTAGATATCAAGCCTAGGGGGAATGGAAATCCACACTAATGAATGAATTATTTTCCCTAAAAATAGTTTAGTATCATTTTCATCATCCATCCCTGGCTAGGTATGAGAAAATATAGGCATAGTGTTCTTATCCTGGAATACCCACCTAACTTCCTTGGTTCTTGTGTGCTTCAAGTAAATCAGACAAGGCACAAATAATTAATCTAAAATCAGTTTCATAAATCATCATTCAAGAATCCCCATTAAAAGTTTTAAAAATTCCATTTCTTTTCAAAAATAACATCAAATATTTTTTATCAGAACTCATTCCTTATAAAAAAATTCATCTCATTTCAAATCCATAAAACATTCCATGCATTTATTTCTCAAGAATTGTTATTATAGTCATTATTTAAATAATTATTTCAATTCAAATCTATATTCTAAAAATTAAAAATTTTCATCAAAATACATTATAAAATAGATTCATCACATACACCATTTCATTTTGAAAACCTTTATCATTCATCTCAAATCATGATTTGAAAATCTATTTAAGAATCCATTTCAAATAAAAAAACAATAATAGTTCCAATTGATTATAATTGTTTTAAAAAACTACCTAACTCAAACATGATATTTCCAAAAATCCTATAATGGATCCACAAATAGTGAGAAAGAAGAACCCAATAATAGTAATAAGAGGTCCACAATGATTCATGATCAAAAATTTATGAAGAATAACAAGGACTAAGAAAAAGGAACCAAAGCACAATCTTCAAAATCTTAAATGCCCAAAACCTCATTCAAGAACACACCAAATGTAAAATTCGAGAAAAATAATAGATTTAAGGAAATTTAATATATGAAAAATGATTTAATGGAAGAATTAAAACCTTCCATTAATAATTCATGATGTTGGAGTAACTCCCTAGAAGATCAAGATGCCAATGATAATTTCAAAAAAAATGAAACCCCCACCACAACACCACAATACTTCCTACCATGGCAGGGAGTATCCATAGATTGATGATAAAAACCAAGCCATTTTGGCCAACCACACACTCTAACATGGACATGGTGATGCCTGTTGGCTATAGTGGATAGGGTGTCTACTATAGGACTACGGTTGGGACCACTTCCTTCTCTGCGCATGGTTTTCAATCCATTTTTCCTTTATCACGATGTGGTTCTACCCATTTTTATTATATAATTAACCAAAAACCACTAATAATTTGAGCATATCCAACATTTCCAAAACAAAAAATTAACGAAGGAATATACATGAAAGTAAATATTGGGATGTTAGAATTCTCTCTACCATAAAAATCCTCCCCCCCTGTCACGAACCGAATCTGGTCGCCGCAAAAACCGGCACCCGACCCGACCCGTGGCAAGTCCCGAAGGGCGTTCTTGATCCCCACGGTCTGGCACAAGTGCCCGGGTATCAAAAATGAAAATTGGGAACGATTTACCCGAGTTTTTATACTTGAAACATCAAATGAATCCAAGAAACCAAATCTGGATTTTTCAAACCGAAACATCTTTTTAATAAATTCAGAACTGAATTTCACAATTTTAAACAATTTTTGAAGATCATTACAAAGGTACAAACCCAAGAAAAGACAGCCCAAGAACCTCAACATGGCAAGAGGCATCTTCCTCAAGCCATCTCCACAACACCGCATCATGAATGACCGGTGGAAATCCGAACTGTTGGCACAAAAGTTATACCCAAACCTGTGACAAAAAAATAACCAAGTCTACTTACACCCAAGGGTTTAAGTAGGGTGTGATCCAAATCCCAATAGGATACCACCACAAAGAGATTCTATATAATAAGCATTTAAAGACGAAAAGCATGCATGTTTTCAAAAACATGAAAAGGTAGTTACAATTTCTAAAAGCTGCAACATTGAATAAGAACAGTTTTCAAGTGGGCTATTTTAAAGGATTAACACTTTTTAAAAGAAACACCAAAGCTACTGAATTTTCCAGCAAAATGTACCGTATGCCGACGGTAAGCAAAAAATATCCAGTGAGCACAAGCAATGGAAAATAACACCTAGGCACCAGCTAGCTATGGGTCCCAGGTACCTCGTATCTCGGTGAGAGTAACCATCACAAATATCCGTTCTCGTGCATGAGCCACTAGTAGGGAACATACTCATAACCTAGTGCTCCCCAATTATCATCATCTTAGTTTAGTTAGAGTTGTAAGTTTCAGTCTTGCTAAGTGAAACTGAGGCCAAACCCCACGGGATCACTAGCATACTAGTACACATCCACCCACCTAGATACCCGGGTTTTCCCTTTGTGCTCAAACAATTTCAACAAGTCAATGAATATACATTTCACATGAAAATATCATTTCCATATCATAAATTCACCAAACAGCCCATATGTATACAACACAAGTCACAAAAGTCCACTTTTCATTCAAATGCATTTTGAAATCAAACCCACACCAAAATAGCCCACAACACTTTTTGCATAACTTTCACAATCCAAAACATCCTTTAATAATTTTATAAAATACCTAAAAATATACTAAACATCACATAGCAGCCCACTCACATGTTTCCTGAAACCCTTTTTATAAACAAAATCCACTTTTCACATCGCACTCACACAAACAGCCCATATAACGCTCACACCTCTTTCACATTTTAGTAAATCCATAAAGCATTTTTATAAAACATTTCCAAGAGGATACACATAACATAACAGAACTATTAACATTTAAAATGTTCCATTTGAAAGTATAAACAATCCAAAACAGTTTTCCAATATGGTTTGACATCTTACATAAATCATTAAACCATTCAAAACTTTCATAAAACAATTCTAAAGAGTGTACCAAATCTTTTCACAAAAAAACAAACCCATATTTCAAGGACAAAATCACACCAATACAAATTCAAAACAGAATTTTCATCCCCAAAAACATTTATTAAACTACCCCCATGTGTTATAAAAACACCTCAAACAATACCACAAAATATCCACATGAAAACCACACGTTTTTAAAATCACTTTCAAAAAGTACAATAAGGCTTTACACCTTAAACCCATTAAAAGAAACCTATTTAAAAACTAATGGAACACCAATACCCTACCAAATCAGAATTTTCAACCCAAACAAGATTTATTAAACCAATTTCATATGTTATAAAACACATCCAAACAATACCCAAAGGGTTGCACATGTAAAACACCCAATTTTTTAAACTAAAATGAAACTGTAAAAACAAATGTTTTACCAAATACAAAATAAATAGTTCCCGCACAACACACAGCATATTAGTAAATTCATAATAATTAATTCAAGCAAACTAACTCATCTAGAAATGATTACACATGGAATCACCTACCTTTTATGCCGAAACCCTCAAAATATGGTGTGAAACATCAACCGCCCCACCGTCGCACATCAAGAAATATAAATCCAGACCTAGACCACCAAAAATTGACCCAAAAGATACCAAATAAGACCATATGTTCTAACCCTATGTTCTAGACATTCTATAAACTCTTGAGATAGGGTGGAAACCCTAAGGAGAAGAGAAGAATTGAAAAGAGAAACATTACCCAAAATAATCTTGAAGAAAACGACCTAAAATTCACCAGAATATGAATTTAAAAATATCCAACCATTCTAGGGAAGTTCTAACAGGGATTATGAGATAATGTATTAATTGGAATGGGGGGAAAAGAGTAATAATTGAGAGAGTTATGATGGAATGAACTTACCTCCTCAAATCTGCCCGATTTTAGAAACACCAATAATTTCAGCACCAAATCGCGATGAAATAGATCTCCAAAGTGGGGGGAAAGGAAATTGGAGCGCGCCTGGGCTTCCTAGGGTCAAGAGGGAGGTGGAATAACCAAAAATACATTTTAATTAATAATATATTAATATATTAATGAAACAATTTAAAACAGGAAAATGGGCCTTCGTGTTTGCCCAATTCTCAAATAAAACCAAAAATCCCCCATGATTATGGATTTATAAATGCCCCAAATTTAAATGTGGGGTTACTATATCAGGGGAGAACAATTAGGAGTTGGAATGAGTCAAAAATATTAAGAATTGAAAAAGTTATAAATGAAACAAAATTTATTTTTAAATCTGGAATTGGGCTCGCAGTTTGGCCCAATTCATGAAAACTCACATATTTTCAATAAAACCTTTGGAAACCACCAAAACAAATCATGAGTGGAAAATAAATTTAAAATAACCCTAAAATAGGTTACGTACGTGACAATTCTCCCCACCTTGAAAACTTTCCACCCCGGAAAGTCACAGCAAGGCCAAAGCAACAACCAAACCCAACTGAGAAACCAATAGTTACACCCTTGCCAGGTTTCACCCCCAAAGGTAAAAACACCTCCAGTGATCAATGGTGGAAGAAATACACTCACAAACCAAACTTACACCACATTCCTTAAACAATCAAGTACATTCAGGCTTTATCCCAAATGAAAACTCCTCAAACAAAATCTGAACAATACTCAATCAATTTACCAAAAAAACAACAACATTGAACAAGGTTACACTTCCCTACTATAACTAAACCATTGGAAACTCTCCAATATCAATGTTTACCCAATGAATATGTAGGTAGTTAGATATCTTCGAATAATAATATCTACTTCCCAGACAAGTCCAAGGAAAAAAACATGAGTTACTCGTATGAAGAGACACAAATGGGCTCCCCACCATAAGAGACAACGTAAATTGTATTCCCGAGACAGAATCAAGACACTAATAGTGGGAGGCCCAAACATACTCTCTAGTACAAGGGATATACTTCCATTAAATGTTTATGAAGGAACATTCATGAGAATCATAGTGGGTCTCCCCATCATAAGAACTGGCCATCTTAACCGACCAGCATGGGCCGACACAGAAAGACCCAAAAAGAAATTAATGATTTAGGAAGGGCGCAGGATTAGTCTGCATGGTTTGGGAAACTGTGCACTAACCATGAATATAATTCTTTCTACATGGCTTCCTAGCACACGGCCACTACTAAACGTGCACAAACTATGTGCTCAACCATGACGAAACCAGAGGTTTGAACTATTCTCATCTTTCATACTAAGGATAGGACTTTGTACAAGGGTTTAAATGGCCCTGGGATTTCCCCTGACTACGAGCCAGCTTCTCTCTGAGACCTATGTCTGGAGCTCAAATGATTGAAGCATCTTCGGCCTCGTAGTTAATATTTGGAAATCCACTGAATGAGAATTCTTCTTTTTGGTGGCACCAAAAACTACACCGCAGTCCCAAAAAAAATTTCTAGACATAACACATTCCAAACTCACTTTACCTTATCCCAATATTTCACTGAAACAAGGGCTAAGAAGATACACACACATCACAACTTGTTTCTTCAGGTGAGAAACAATAGAAGTAAAGAACACCTACACTCACATTCCTCTAAAATAGATTATTTTGAAGTTTTTCCAAGGGATACATTTACCCAACATAACAGGGACTCTCAGAGGATTTCACTACTTTCACCTATACAGTCAATCGAGTACATGACATCATAAGGCATCACCAAACATGACCATTTCAACTGATATAAACAATTCATGGAGAGGGACCTTATACAACATCCCCAAACAACACACAATTATAGAAAGTGGCCACAATATCCTATCATGACCATATTTCCCACACCAGTGGTTTAACATGAACTCATGATTCAAAGAAACTTTGAAGAACCCAAAGGCCCTCTTAGACACCATCGAGACAATCATCCACACTAACAACCCTAGACCATATCCACCTTCGACGAATCAAGAAACTTAAGAAACTAAGGTCTCTTTCAACCTTCCAAGAGCACTCTCCTGTTATAAGAGGATATAAAAATCAATGAAAGGAATGGGTGTAGAATCAATCTAGAAATCTCAAGAAAAAGATTCCTTATATTGATCAACTGGAGGGTCTTCAAACGGCGAAACAATCCGGGTTGCACTTCAATTGTGCACTAACCTTTAATGGGGGTGTACCTTATCCAATGATTGAACCTAAGGACCCAACAAAGATAGTCCATTGGTCAAGATATACCACAAACCAGATCCAAATACATGTAGGGAACCATCGTAAAGGCGTCCCGAAACATTTTTCAAAAGAGACCACTAACCGTCCCTACAACACAACTTACTGACCAAACCCAAACCCAAAACATAGTTCAAACAGGAGGGGTTCTTGGACTCAAAACATCCCACAACATCAACATTTTCCGAAAACACATAATATACACCATCCCAAAAAAATAATCAAGAAATTATGTTTTTTTTAAAACATTTCTTTGAAAAAAATGGTTCAGCGGTTAGCGCATCCACCAATGGTACCCCATGGGCCTTACACATGCATGTTTCTATGCCACACCAGGCACCCTCCTCATATCCATCCTGGCACTCATCCAGTCGTGCCATCAACCATCCATCATCCCATATAACCCCATGCATGTGGTCACTAATGAAAATACCAAAGGTTAAAATAAAAATTCTTTCCACTTTTCAAAACCAAAACGGTCAACCAATGCATCCTTTTTTCTCATAACTGCTAACCATGAGATCAAAATCCCAACTCACATCTTACAAAAATTTTCAGAAAGTCACAACCATTTAGAAAATAACTCACATTCAAGATATTCACATCAATTTCAAAACATCTCATCCCATTAAAACACACTCTGATTGTTTAGAAAACTCTATTGGAAACACTTTTCAAAACCAACTTCAATACAGTTTCTACCTTCAAAAGAGGTGTAATCACACCTTTTTCTATTTCAAAATAATTCTGAATATTCAGTTCCAAAATTTCATAAATCATACCATTACATCTTTATTTGAAAATTTCACAAAAATATTACACTTCTTAAAACCAAGTCACTTTAAAACCAAAGTTCCAAGATTTCAAAACTAAAGAACATAAGACAATGCGAGAGGAAACTAGTTTCAGTGGGTGACTTGGACATATGGTTGGCGGCCATATTCTAATCACTTCACTGTCATAGAGAGTGTTCTAGGGAATATCCCCAACTCCACATGGCTTGCCAGACCCTGCGAGCTCATTGAGACCATTAACCCAACTCACTTTTCATTTCCCATAATCATCATCAAACCAAGAAAACCAAAAGACATAGACAAATCCCATCTTCCCCTGGCGACTTGAATCCTCAAATGAGGTGTGGTGATCAAGCACACTACCCATAACCAGAATTCCATGTCGCAACAATCATAACTCTATACTATCCTGACTATTTCCCAAATAACATGAATAAAATGGCGCGAACCTCCTCTGATACCATTTTGTCACGAACTGAATCTGGTCTCCGCAAAAACCGGCACCCGACCCGACCCGTGGCAAGTCCCGAAGGGCGTCCCTGATCCCCACGGGCTGGCACAAGTGCCCGGGTATCAAAACTGAAAATTGGGAACGATTTACCCGAGTTTTTATACTTGAAACATCAAATGAATCCAAGAAACCAAATCTGGATTTTTCAAACCGAAACATCTTTTTAATAAATTCAGAACTGAATTGCACAATTTTAAACAATGTTTGAAGAGCATTACAAAGGTACAAACCCAAGAAAAGACATCCCAAGAACCTCAACATGGCAAGAGGCATCTTCCTCAAGCCATCTCCACAACACCGCATCATGAATGACCGGTGGAAACCCGAACTGTTGGCACAAAAGTTATACCCAAACCTGCGACAACAAAATAACCAAGTCTACTTACACCCAAGGGTGTAAGTAGGGTGTGATCCAAAGCCCAATAGGATACCACCACTAAGAGATTCCATATAATAAGCATTTAAAGACGAAAAGCATGCATGTTTTCAAAAACATGAAAAGCTAGTTACAATTTCTAAAAGCTGAAACATTGAATAAGAACAGTTTTCAAGTGGGCTATTTTAAAGGATTAACACTTTTTAAAATAAACACCAAAGCTACTGAAATTTCCATCAAAATGTACCGTATGCCGACGGTAAGCACAAAATATCCAGTGAGCACAAGCAATGGGAAATAACCCCTAGGCACCAGCTAGCTGTGGGTCCCAGGTACCTCGTATCTCGGTGAGAGTAACCATCACAAATATATGTTCTCGTGCACGAGACACTAGTAGGGAACATACCCATAACCTAGTGGTCCCCAATTATCATCATCTTAGTTTAGTTATAGTTGTAAGTTTCAATCTTGCTAAGTGAAACTGAGGCCAAACCCCACTGGATCACAAGCATACTAGTACACGTCCACCCACCTAGATACCCGAGTTCTCCCTTTGTGCTCAAACAATTTCAACAAGTCAATGAATATATATTTCACATGAAAATATCATTTACATATCATAAATTCACCAAACATCCTATATGTATACAACACAAGTCACAAAAGTCCACTTTTCATTCAAATGCATTTTAAAATCAAACCCACACCAAAATAGCCCACATCACTTTTTGCATAACTTTCACAATCCAACACATCCTTTAAC
The DNA here is from genome assembly GCA_963277665.1 of Viscum album. Taxonomy (NCBI): domain Eukaryota; kingdom Viridiplantae; phylum Streptophyta; class Magnoliopsida; order Santalales; family Viscaceae; genus Viscum; species Viscum album. The sequence continues at coordinate 1,794,590,766 of OY728146.1, forward strand.
AATTTTATAAAATACCTAAAAATATACTAAACATCACATAGAAGACCGCTCACATGTTTCATAAAACCCTTTTTATAAAAAAAATCCACTTTTCACATCGCACTCACACAAACATCCCATATAACGTTCACACCTCTTTCACCTTTTAGTAAATCCATTAAACATTTTTATAAAACATTTCCAAGAGGATACACATAACATAACAGAACTATTAACATTTAAAATGGTCCATTTGAAAGTATAAACAATCCAAAACAGTTTTCCAATATGGTTTCACATCTTACATAAATCATTAAACCATTCAAAACTTTCATAAAACAATTCTAAAGAGTGTACCAAATCTTTTTACAAAAAAACTCATTTCAAACCCATATTTCAAGGACAAAATCACACCAATACAAATTCAAAACAGAATTTTCATCCCCAAAAACATTTATTAAACTACCCCCATGTGTTATAAAAACACCTCAAACAATATCACAAAATATCCAAATGAAAACCACACGTTTTTAAAATCACTTTCAAAAAGTACAATAAGGCTTTACACCTTAAACCCATTAAAAGAAACCTCTTTAAAAACTAATGGAACATCAATACCCTACCAAATAAGAATTGTCAGCCCAAACAAGATTTATTAAACCAATTTCATATGTTATAAAACACACCCAAACAATACCCAAAGGGTTGCACATGTAAAACACCCAATTTTTTAAACTAAAATGAAACTGTAAAAACAAATGCTTTACCAAATACAAAATAAACAGTTCCCGCACAACACACAACATATTAGTAATTTCATAATAATTAATTCAAGCAAACTAACTCATCTAGAAATGATTACACATGGAATCACCTACCTTTTATGCCGAAACCCTCAAAATATGGTGCGAAATATCAACCGCACCACCGCCGCACATCATGAAATATACATCCAGACCTAGACCACCAAAAATTGACCCAAAAGATACCAAATAAGACCATATGTTCTAACCCTATGTTCTGGACATTCTATAAACTCTTGAGATAGGGTGGAAACCCTGAGGAGAAGAGAAGAATTGAAAAGAGAAACATTACCCAAAATAATCTTGAAGAAAACGACCTAAACTCCACCAGAATATGAATTTAAAAATATCCAACCATTATAGGGAAGTTCGAACAGAGATTATAAGATAATGTATGAATTGTAATGGGGGGAAAAGAGTAATAATTGAGAGAGTTATGATGGAATGAACTTACCTCCTCAAATCTTCCCGATTTTAGAAACCCCAAGAATTTCAGCACCAAATCGCGATGAAATAGATCTCCAAAGTGGGGGGAAAGGAAATGGGAGAGCGCCTGGGATTCCTAGGGTCGGGAGGGAGGTGGAATCACCGAAAAATCCATTTTAATGAATAAGATATTAATATATTAATGAAACAATTTAAAACAAGAAAAATGGGCCTTCGTGTTGGCCCAATTCTCAAATAAAAACAAATATCCCCCATTCTTATGGATGTATAAACGCCCCAAATTTAAATTTGGGGTTACTATATCAGGGAAGAACAATTAGGAGTTGGAATGAGTCAAAAATATTAAAAATTGAAAAAGTTATAAATGAAACAAAATTTATTTTTAAATCTGGAATTGGGCTCGCAGTTTGGCCCAATTAATGAAAACTCACATATTCTCAATAAAACCTTTGGAAACCACCAAAAAAAATCATGAGTGGAAAATAAATTTAGAATAACCCTAAAATAGGTTACGTACGTGACACCCCCCCCCCCCAGAAATCCTCATTAAAAATACTGGTCCATAAATAGATGAGTCCACTATTCTCCCATCAATGTATCATATTCTCAAGTATCATGAAAACCCAATTTTTTCTACCACATAACCCAAACCAATGTTATGGATTTCTCATGAAGAAACTTCACTTGAGAGTCAATAATAAAAACCTATTGTTCATTCATGGTCATATCAAGTTCATGTCAAGGTCCTCCCAATTCAAATTATGATATGGGTCTGAAATAAATTTATTTATTTTCAACACGTGAAAAATTTTATGGATCATATTCATATGAGGTGGTAAGGCCAAGTGGTAGGAAACATTTCCAATATTCTCAACAACCTCAAAAGGTCTCATATATCATGGTTCCAACTTCCACTATTTTCCAAGCCATCAGTGACCAAACTGAGGAGAAACCATCAATAGTACCTAGCCACCATCTAATAACTCTAAAGTATTTTAATGATAATATAAAGAAGATTTATACCATCTATAACCCATCACCAAACTCTGAAGTATCATCATGTTCTTCATCTCTATCTCCTAGAAAAAACTTTGTCCCATAAGATAATCTTCACCAATCTTTGACCAATATAGCATAAATTTAAAATATTGCATATACAAGGCCTCAAGGATTGTTTTTTTAATGTATGAATGATATATATTGTCAAAGGAAAACTCAACCCTTCCCAAATTATAATACCATGATCTAATAAAGTCATGAATTAATTAATGGGGCACATCTTGTAGAATATATATAGCCATTTTTGTCAGACTATCTATCTAAGGATGGTACATTGTGTTCAACCCGGCCTAATATCTCATCACCTATTACATATGACTCCAAAAATGATATGTAAACTTGGTATCCCTATCAGAAACAATGAAATATATAAATATATTCAACCTTGATTACTCCTTCCCAAATAGATTCCCCAATCCCTCAACCTTGGTGGTATCATGAATTGGAATAAAGTGATCCAATTTGTTCAATAATTAATTCAAAACCCATATCACATTCTTCCTTGCGATGTACATGGAAAACCAACCATGAAACCCATCAATATATCATCCCACATCTAAGTCAGCATAAAAATGGGTTGAATCATGTTTGAAGGCTTTTTATACTCATCTTTGATCTGTTAACTTGTACAAAAATTGGAAACAAAATTAGTAATGTCTCATTTCATACCTAGCAACCAAAAAATGATGCCTTATATCCTAAAAAATATTTATCATGTCTAGGTGAAATTACCACTTAGAAATATGATAATCCTTCATCATGTCCATTATTATACATTTCAAAATTACATAACATTACCTAAAGAAAAGTATGCCTTCCAGATATGGTGACCATTCATTGATGGTCTCCCCACTAAATAAAGAATTTTTCATGCCTTTAAAATCATTATAAAATTGTTTTTCCTGGAGGATAAACTCAAGAATAGAGTATTTAAATTGGAAACTAACCAAAAATAACTTAGTATCATCCTCTCATACTCCCAAATTCATGCGCGCAAAGAGATCCCTAATTTTCCACTCCTATAATGATTCCTTCGTAACCTAGGTTGGTATTTTCCTCCTTTAATAATCAGAAACAATGTTCCCCTTTATAGGGGTGTAGAAAATGTCAAAGTTAAAATATTATAGGTACTCCACCCATTTTCTCTATTGGGGATTAAAATATTTTTGGGATAATATATAACTCAATATTTAATTATCAGGGTAACATTATATGAAAAGGTAGTATCACCTACTCTTAATAGAATGCATCACAACTACAAGTTCATGATCATGTGTGGGATAGTTCATGTCATGGGTCTAAATATACTAAAAACATAAGTCTCCATGTGATCTCTCTACATTATAATGCATCTCAAACTTATACCTAAAGAATTATAAAAGATCACATAGCCCCTCCCAACCTCTGGAAGAGTCAACACTAGAGCTGAAGTCAAATGGAATTTCAACTCATCAAAGTAATTTTGAAATTTATAATCCCAAATGAACTTTAATCCCTTCCAAGTGAGACCATTACATAGAGAATAAATATTAGAGAAATAATTTATGAATAATTTATAATAAACTAATAACCTCGAGAATTTCTAATATCAAATATACTCCATGGTTCTTCCATAGACATGACAGTTTCCACCTTTTCAGGATCAACTGAGATACCATGTTCTAAGAACACATGAACTAAGAAATTCACCTCCCAAATCCATAATTGTAACTTATAAATCATAGCATAAAGATGGTGATACCTGAAGATATACAAGACTTCCCTTAAATTAAGTACATGACCCTCCTCAGTTTTAGAGTAAACCAAGATATCATCCATAAATACCCCAATAAACAAGTCAATATACTGGTGGGAAATCATGTTCATCAGTACCAAAAATATAGAAATATCATTAGTCAAACCAAATGGAATAACAAGATACTCATAATGTCCATACATACTCTTAAACTTGGCCTTTGGAATATTATACTCCTTGAACCTGATCTATTGGTAATCAGACTGAAGGTTTATATTTTATGTGGATGTTCTGGCCACTTATAGTGGTTTTTATATATCTTTACTACTCTTTGTAGTGCTAAATGATCTAAAATACTATGAGGATATACAATACAGTCAAATACTTTGGGAACAATAGGGTTCCTGTCAGAGGTATCATGAACGATGTAACATTATGTTGTGGTTGAGTCTCTAGTGGAAAATGATGTAAGTCCTATGACAGTGAGGGGTATCATTACTATTTATTCATCTTTACTGAATCCTTTATTTGATATCAGTTCCTCCAATACTTTTTTATCAACAAACACTGTGGATTTGTTTAATATTTCTATAGATCTCATGCCTTACGTGATACAAATTGAAATTCCAATCAAGAGAATGAGAGATCAGGGTCTCTGCTTCCCCTATTATACTTTATATATATCAAATACTGAGCTCATTTTTCAATTTTTGGTTCTTTATATGAATCCCATAGATTCCATTTTTGAAATGGACTCTTTGGTAGATCATAGAGATCATATTGACTATTATCACTAGTGGATGTCCATTACTACACCTTATAGGGAGTGGCATGTTTTTTAGGGAGAATGGGACCTGAGGTCTATCCAAGTTAGACCTCCTCATATATAGTTAGGTTGGATGATATCTTTTTGTTTTTTTGAACTTTATTAGAAATATTATTTTAGTGAACTTCCTCGAGTAGTTATTGAGTTTCCAAAATTATTCATACTATACTTTTTTGTTTACCACTAGTGAGTGAGGTAAAGATCTCTATATACTTAGTTTCAAATAATCAGCCCATATCAATCACCTCTTACTGTATATAACCTTATTAAATAGAGGAGTTGAAAAATAATTTGGATGAATTGATGTCCAAAGTCTTTATTCAGACCAGTGTGTCACATTTGGTAGCACCAATACACTTTTCCAAGAAGTTTGATGGAACCCTTTTCTTATGTGCTGATTACTGAAAACCCAATTAGTTTATGTTCAAGAAAAAGTATTTTTTTCCTACATTGATGATTTTTTTGATCATTTGAATGGGAAGAAGTGGTTCTCTAAGAATTATCTTTGGTCTGGTTACCACCAACTCAAGTTCAAGGAGTATGATATCCTAAAGGCCACTTTCATGAGTATGTAAGGAAACTCTGAGTATCATTTTATTTTATTTGGTTTTTTCAATTCTTATGTTGTGTTCATGGAATTTATGAACATGATTTTTCACCAGTATCTTGACCCATTTTTATGGTATTTGTGGATAATAGATTTATTTACTTTAAAAATGAGGTGGATAATGTGATTCATTAGAGAGTAGATTTTTATATTATAAAGAGTTGTTTATTTTATGTCAAGTTATCTAAGTTCCAAATATGGATTCGAGAGATAATGTTATTAGGGCATGTGGTCTAAGAACATAGTATCACATTTGATACTGAAAAGGTGAAATTTTTCATCTCATAGGAAGAACTATATAACTTCTTTGATATTCATAGTTTCTTGGTCTTGGATGGATATTATCAATGGTTCCTAATATATTTCTCAAATATAGCTTCTTCATTGTATGATATCACTCAGATTGGGGTGAAGTTCATTTGGGATTCAAAATTTTAGACATTCTTTGATGAGTTAAAATATAATTTGACTTCTGATTAAATGTTGAATCTTCCAGAGGATGGGAATAATTCAGGTATGGGTTTGGGTTTCATTATCATGTAGGGTCATGTGGTATCTTATGGTTCTTGTCAAATTCGACCATATGATAAAAAATATATGACATGTGATCTCAAATTTGTAGTTCTGATAGATGCTCTCAAGAGTTAGCAGTATTACCTTTTTAAAGAAAGGTTTATTGTTTTCTTTTATTATAAGAGATTGAGTTATATCTTATCACAAAAATATTTGAATATCCATCAAATATGATGTGTTTAATACCTTTAATCTTTTGACTTTGACATTGCCTATACCCCTGGGGAAGGGAATTTTCTTATTGATTCTCTCAACTGTAAATTCCCAATCAAAGCTATGAATGATTCATCAGAGGAGGGGAATATCATGGATCAATTCCTCACATGAATTTTGGAATCTAAGAGGATGAGGATAAGGTTTTTTTTAAAATCATTTTTTTGTATATTTTGAATTTATTACCATTCCATTTTTTATCAAAATCAATCATATTTGGTTTATTCAATATGGATTTCATACAAAATACTTGGTGAGATACTACTATGCTAGTGTTTCTCGCATACTAATTTTTCTTCTTTTTTTTTTTGAAATTATTTCACCAGTTTTAAGAAAAGGGAAAGCATTACTTGGAGATGTTGGGTGATCTTTATAGTGGTACTTTGGGAATTGGTGTTGATAAGTGTAGTATGTGATCTACTTGTTACAAAGAGATCTTTTAATGATAGAATCTTTGGGTTTTTGGATTTTTATGGTTTCTTGTATATTTGTGGTACTATATTCTTGATAACTGCTTGGCATATCAATAATTTATGGATACTTATATATTTATTTATTTTTTAATTATAATGGTCAAATCATTCACTCTTGATCATTCTTGATGCCTAATAATGAGTTGTTAGCCAATGGGGATCAGGAACACCCTGCAGTTCATGTTGGAGTCGATTTGGGTACCATTTTAATAGTTTATCTATGCCAGTTAATGAAAAATTGGTATCAAAGGAGGTTTGTTCTCTTATTGGATATTGGCATATATTTTGAGATGTCTTGATAGATAGGGTAGAGGATTTTTGGGACTTAATTTCTAGGTTAAGAGGGGGGTTTTGACTATCTCTCATCGAAACAATACTTAAGTTACCATGGGAGGTTAGATAAAAGAGTATCTATGAATTTTATTATCTTATTATAGACTTTCCCCAAGCTTTCATCTAAGATTTATTGACCCAATTTAAGTTCCAACTAATATAGTTGATTTTATTATGTCTATTGACTAATGATTCCTTATTGTTTATTGATGTTATACAGTACCATTCACCCATGAAAATGTCTGATCAAGAATGAAGAGGGATCTACTGCTAAAACAAAATAAGAAAACACTCTAGTTTACCAATTGCTGATGGAGGTAGTAGTGTGTGTTGTCCAAGCTATAGTCCTAGGGTTCATGTTTGTTCATGTTCACAATACAGAGGTGGAACCTCAAAATAATTATATTGGAGATCATTCCTAGGAGTTTCTTCATCAAAAAACACTATTTTTCTAGGGAATGAACAATCATTAGGATATATAGGATTGTTTGTGAATGATTTAACAACTATTCAAGTTCATGGTGACATTGGATTCAGTTTAGGTAAAATGTTTCATCTTCGAACATGAGGATCCTGGAAAGAGATGTTGGGATTTTATAGTTATGGAAAATAAGAGTGAGGAATTAGTTTGGAAATAATTAAATATTTCTTTTACAGATAAATTATATCCAGAGTCAATGGTATTAGCTAATTCAATGGAGTTTCTCAAACTTCACTATAGTGATCGGGTAGTAACTCATTATATAATCATTTTTCTGAACTCACTAATTTTTTCACCAAAGGTGGTGTTGAATGAGAAGTTGATGTATTAGATGTTTGATATGGGTATTTGATCATATATAAGGTCTCAAGTATTTATGATGATGTTTACCTCATGTGCTGATTTTCTGGATAGAGATCTGATGAAAGAAATTGACATGGCTTGAAGTTATAGGTGATAATAGATCCTCTCACTCCTAGTGGAAACTTTAGTTATTTATTTAAGGGGGAATAGGAAGAAAAATGAGCCTCATGGTGGAAAAATTTGTGTTATTCCTCAATATTATTTTTCCTCTAGACCATTTATTGTGTCTAGTAAAGGCCCACTGACTTGTTTCCAATGTGTTAAGGTTGGACTCTAGACTCATTATTGCATGTAAGCACTGAAGGTTTATAGTTCATGTGTATGTTTAGGAAATTTTCATTGGTTTTTCAACATCATTACAACTCCATGTAGTGGTACAGGCTAAACATTACTGATAGAATCTTTGATGTAGTCATATTCTATAAGTCTAATGGGGTTCAATCCATAGACATCATAAATGACACAATTTCATACATTGGATGAGTTTCCAATTGAAACTAATGAAGGAATTGAAATAGTGACATGTTCTGTTACTATTTCCTCATATTTAATAACTTATTTATTTGATATTGGCACCTCTTATTATTTTTTAACAACCAACACTATGTATTTATTGAATCTTCCTATAGAGCTCATGCCTTATGTGATAGAAACTATAATGCCTCTCAAGATGAAGATATATAAGGGTATATAGTCCCCCTCAAATAAATTATCTTTATCATAGATCAATTTCATTTGGGACTTTTTTGTTCTTGATATTAATTCCCTAGATTTCATTTTTGGAATATACTCATTGGTGTCTCATAAAGATCATATTGACTATTATTAATGGTGGTGTCATTTACTTCCCTAGATGGAAAGTTACATGTTTTTTAGGGAGATTGGGACCTGATTAAAAGATGATTCATACCTCATCTTATAGATTTGGTTATGATTATATCTCTATTTTTTGACAAACTAGAGAAGGAATATTCCTGTAGTGAACTTCCTCTAGTAGCTGTTGAGTTTACAATAGTGTTCCCATTATACTTTTTTGGTTTACCATAAGTGAGTTAGGAAATGTTATATATTTACTGGTGTCAAGTACTCTACCTTTATCCATACCTACTTACCATATGAAACTATATGAATAACGAATTTGAATAACTGGTTCAATAACTTGTTGTACAAAGGCTTAATTTGTTTGAGTGTGTCGCCATTGGGAGCACTAGTGCTCTTTTCCAATAAGGATGATGGAAACCTTCACTTATGTGTTGATTACCAAAATCTAAATTGGTTTATTTTCATGAAAAATTATCTATTTAAAAACATTGATGACATTTTTTATCAGCTGAAATGAAAGAATTGGTTCTCTAAGATTGACATTCAGTCTGGTTACCACTAACTTAGGGTTAAGGAGTCTGATATCTTGAAGATTGCTTTCAGGAGTAGGTATGGACACTATGATAATTTTTATGCCATTTGGTTTTTCTAAGGATCATATTTCCTTCATGGTGTTGATAAAAATGATTTTACACTAGTATCTTGACTCTTTTGTTATGATATTCATGGATGGCATCTTGGTTTACTCTAAGACTGAGGATGATTGTGTGCTTAATTTGAGATAAATTTTGGATATTCTGAAGAGCCTCCATCTTTATGCCAAGTTGTATAAGTGGTAAATCTAGATTTTGGAGGTGTATTTTTTGGGCCATATGGTCTTAGAATGAGGTATCATAGTTGAAACTAAAATAGTGAACGTTTTCATGCATTAGGATGGAATGAAAAAATTATTTGATATTAAAAGATTCTAGGTCATAGAAGGGTATTATAGATGATTAATAAAGGATTTATCTAAGCTAGATTCTTTATTTACCTCTCTCACTTGGAATGGAGTAAAGTTCAATTGGGATTAGAAATTTTATACTTCCTTTTATATGTTAAAATTCTATTCTACTTATAATTCAGTGTTGAATCTTCTAGAGGTCGGTTAGGTCTATGTGATTTTTTGTGATGATCTATGTATGGGTTTCAGTTTTTTTTCTCATGTAGGGTGAAACATAGTGGTATATAGTTCTCATCAACTTCAATCACATTAGAATAACTATCCCACGCATGATCTTAAACTCACATCTAGGATGCGCACTCTGAAGAGTTGGTGGAATTACCTTTTTAGAGAAAGTTTTACCACTTACTAAGATCATAAGAACTTTAGTTATATATTTATGAAAAAATATTTAAATCTCCATCAAAGACAATGGATGAAGTACCTAAAATCTTTTATATTTTACATTTTTTAAACCCTTGGCAATGGTAACATTGTTTCTAACACTCTTATCCAAAATTTTCTAATACATGTTTTGAAAGAGTCATCGAAGGAGTGGAATCTCATTGATCTCTTTGCTCATATGCATTTGGGAGTCCATGAGGATGATATCACGGTTGTTTTGGTAAGTGTGAATTTGGCATCATATCTTTTTAAGGTGATTCTCTAGGATCGATAGATATATGATGAGTTCTGAGGTATCATGAATTCATTATATGGTGGGGATACCATTGTTAGTTGGTCTCTATCTTCATAGAGTATCTTTTTATTAAGGAATCATTATATAATTATTTCTTTTATGAGAAATGAAGTAATGGGGGTTATCACCATTACCGGTGTGTGGTTTACCCAAGATTGGTGAATATTTTTTATGATATAAGGTGTTGCTTTTGGTGGATAGGTATAAAATATTACATTACGGATTTTTTATCCAATTGATATATATATTAGTAGATCTATGATAATAATCATAAACATTTGTATTATTTTCAACCACTTCATGTGCTGACTTGGAAGTGGGGTGAGATATAAATGGTTTTATTGGTTTTTTTTCATGTAAACCTCAAAGAAATAATGTGATTTGGGTGGTGATTGAGTGATGGACCAAATCGGGACACATTATTCCTATTCATGATACCACCAAATTCATGGACTTAGGGAATCTATATATGAAATATATTATTAGTTTTTATGGAGTTTCATATTCCATTGCTTCTAATAGGGATCCTCAATTTACATCTTGATTTTTTAGAGGCCTCTAGGGGATGATGGGATCCTAGTTATAGTTGAGCACAATGTACCATCTTCATAATGATGGTTAGATATAATAGGGTGTAAAGATTATTTAAGACACGTTTCATTCTTTAATTCTTTACTTTGGAGGAGAAATAGATTTTCATTTAGTAATGGTTGAGTTTTCCTACAACAATATATTTCATTCATCCGTTAAAATTTCAGTGTTTGATGAATTTTATGGTTTTCCTTATAAATATATTATTTATTGGTTAGATATTAGTAAATATTTCCTAGTGGAATTGATTTTGGTATAGGAGATAATAAGGAAGATTGTCACACCCAAGCTCCCGAGTACCCGGAGTCGGTGCCATATAGAGGATCGAATTCGGTTCGGGCTCTAAGAAACCAACAGCTATTGAAATTTTTCTTCTTCTAAAAGCTGATACATGAAAAATTTATTTCAAAACATAGGGTGATCATGTGAATTCCCAGTAAGGGGTTTTAAAATAACTTAATATACCAAAATATAACTTTTGAAAACATTCTTTAAAACCTTCCATAAAACATTTCTCTTTAATAAAAGTTATAACACGTGTAACATATTATAAAAGTGCTCAATTAAAACATGCTAACAGAATTACAAGGATTCATGATTCAACTATAGGCATGATCATTTGGAGTAATAAGTAAAAGAAGTTCTAAATATGTATGAAATATTCATATGAGAGCACAAACTAAATAGTCAAGAGTAGTGAATAATCAGAGCTGTGCATAAAGGTAATAACTTCAATTTCATACATCGAATACTAAATCACCGAGTACTATACAAATGTCATGACATAAGATTTTATTTTTCTAATACTCATAATTAATGGCTCTTAACCATGGATATTCTACTAGTTGAATATCCATTTGGTTAATTAATTATCATACACATAATGAGGGAAATGAATATGTCAGACATTCGGAAACATTTTGTCAAGGCCTTGGCCAAGACGTCTAATGAGTAAGGCCTCGGCCAAAATCCATAAGATCTTTAACCAAAATATTCTACGAGTAGAATATTTTCCTAGTTAATTAACTTAGATAATATTAATGGGGAAAGTGCATATGTCGGACTATGTCAAGGCCTCGGCCAAGACCTAGGGGATAACTGTAACCATACCCAAACCTAGAGAGCCTCTATAACCGGACTCCAACCCGGAGTGCCGCTATAACCGGAGACTAACCCATTGTGCCTCTGTAACCGGGAACCAACCCAGAGGGTCTGTTGTAACCGAACCCCAACCCGGAGGGCTTACATTTACTGGTCCCCAACCCGGAACATACAATTCCAATGCATTCCTCATATCTCTAAATCAAAGTGCACATACCAATTTGATTTATTAAATCACTTATCATTCCCAGTACACATATTACTTGGTTTTCTAATTCAAGTTATTCAAAGTGTCCCATACCACCTTGAATAATTAAATTCTTATCTCATAAATTATTAATAACAATAAATTGTTTGATTATAACATAAAATAAAATCTTTACAACTCTTCCATATTAATAAACATTTAATTCATTAAAATACATGTTCATTGTTCACACTCAATTCATGCACTGATAAAAGGTATTAGAAATGGACTAAATCGTAATATGTCAATTATTAGTTCGACAACCATTTTCTCAACGACATGCATAAATTAGTATATATTAATTGTGCATATGATACTGATTTAAAGCATACAAGTAATGATTGGATGGGGTTACCACATGAAATGATAGTTCCTTAATTTTTAAAATCCTTGTTTGTGGAAATGAACATTTAAAGTTTAAAATGACTGTTTGAATTAAGACATAAGTCATTTGTACACAAAGAATGCGCTGATAAATTGTCATGTCTTATTAAATGGTCATGCCCTTGGTTGTGTATCATATAAAGCCAATTGATTTCCAGTGCATCATTTGTTTTATATAATTTATATATTAAATTAAGCATATCGAAAACAAACTTTAACCACCGAAGTTTATTTAGGGCCAAGTTAATTCGGACTTTGATTAAAACTTATAGGTGCATAGATATATCCATATGTATATATATATATATATGTACATGTCGCACCCAAGTCTTTATTTAAAGATTGTAAATCATCTTTAGTATCATAAAATATAAATATATTGAATTACGTGTGTATTTTCAAATATACCCTACGTGTATAATAGAAAATAATTATAAATTAAAACAACCTTAACTTATATACACATAAAATAATAAGTTATATAAGTGTACATATATATTTATATATATGTATATACACACACATATAACTACCATAATTTGATCAAATTAATTAAACTCTTGCAAAATATACATTTAATGGAAAGTGTTAAAACATAACCCATACAAGTTATAAGATCATAAAATAAATATCTGAGACAAATTATAATGAACCCTTAAAAAATTACTCCATGCAATTTATAGTTCTTAGTTAACTTTTGAAACTCAAGTTTTTAGTAAAACTTAATTCTGGACATACAGTTTTATGAAAAACTATTGGGATATGCATATTATACTTACATATTTCCATTAACATGTGTATATATATAACTAATTATTTATTTTAAGGAATAAAATTAATTTTCATGTGGTGTCCATACTTAGGGACTATTAATACCCTGTAACTCAAGATCTTGCAACTCTTAAAGAAATAATTAACCTCAAATCATAAGATTATATATACTTATATTACAAGTGTATATGTATTTATATATATACACAACTTAAAACCCAACAAGAAAGAAAAATATTAATCCCCTACAAACATAACGTCGTAAAACAAATAAACATTCAATACAAAGTATAATGAGCCCTTACACCACCTTAAATGAGACATGACTTGTATAAATTAAAATAAATAAGATAAATTTGATAATTCTTAGCTCATTCCCAATTTGAAAATCAAATACCATAATTGAAAATAATTTCCTCCAATCTCATTCTAAAACATCATTGAAAATCATCACCTATTAGATTTAGAACCAAGTGAAATAAAACTATATAAATGTATATATGATATATATAATTGGGTATATTAATGTTTGAAAAATAAAGACAAAGTATATTAAACCCTTACATTAGATAAAATTCAAAAATTGTTTTAATGAAAATAAATATATATACCGTAGAAAATAATCCCTTAGAAAATATACATTTAATGAAAAATATTATAACATAACCCTTAGAAAATATAAGATTGTAAAAAAATATTCGAGACAAATTATAATGAACACTTACCACTTAAGGACGAGGTGGAGTTGAGGTGAGCCTTGATGAACACTTGAGATGAAGAAAACTAGAGAGGTTAAGGGTGCCAAGTTTTTTTTTCATTTGTGTTTCCAATTAAGGGTTTTTATAAACAAAATACCCACTGTATACATAGTGGTACCGAAATAAGATTGCTTTATAATCTCCCAATTAGCGAAATATAGGGCCAAACCATGAGGAAATAGAGAAATGCAATTTTCAAAAACATTATAAAATTTTGATTGAGACCCTACAGACAGACCAACCCCAGTTTGAAAAATAAAACTCAGCATTACACGGGCAAACAGTGAGACATGGAAATAAAAAAAATCCAAAAAAATTTTGGTCAACATCCTACAAAAGCATTCCTCGGTTTAGATCCAGGAATTCGAAACCCTAACCGATCAGACTCGTATCAGTGCTCGGCACTATGTCTCTAACCAATGGCCTTGTCCCTCACCTCGCCGGACAGAAAACCTCTCAGCAGCTCTGACCTCATCGGGAAGACTCCGCCTCAAACGCATGACCCCGACTTCGATACACTCGTTGGCCCTGCTTGAGCATCACGCCTAGCCTCCCTCAGCATCAGCTCACACTCGCTTGGCCTACTCAAGAACCCCTAGATGAAGCACCTACTGAGACCCTTCGCGATGGCCCGACCACCCTCTCTCCCTCTTTGCGGCGCTACTCGGACGTGGACTCCCAGAAACCCACTCTGGGATTACTCTTTTTTTTATTTCTTTTGTCTTATTTTTCCCTCTTTTTTATTGTTGTTTTATTTTTGATTTTTTTTCAGTCCGTTTGGTGCCTAAACCCTAATCCGGGATTCCCCTTTTTTTTCTTATTTTGTCTGTTTCCCCTCCTATACGGATCACACATGCCTTACTTCACCCTATTATTATTATTATTTGTTATTTTAATACACTATTATTATTATTATATCTCAATTATTACCTTAACTCTTTAAAAAATCAAAAACTTATAAATATTAAATTAATAACCCATTAAAATTATCTAAAAATTTATTAAAATTATTTAATCAATCACCTTTTTTTCCTTCTTCTTTAAGATTTCTTTTTCGTTTACTTTTGTCAATCATGTTTTCCATTTGTTTGTTTTACACCTAAGCTTTTCTAATTTTATTATATAAATCATCATTTCATTTTTATATTATAACATGTTATTACATAATTTCATTTATCCATTTTTTAGCATATAAATTTAAACTGTTTTTATGGTAAAATTATATATATACTTAAAACAAAAATGTTATAGATTAAATTGATAATTGGAATTATATTAAAATAATAATTATCCTAATTTTTACCATATATTTGTAATTTTAAACTTTTAAAACAAATGTTAATATGTTATGATTCAAATTAACCATAATTTTATTGAAAGTTCACATGTACCATTTTAATCATTATATTAATATATATATATATAATTTTATTAATAAAAATTCAGAGTGATAATTTATAATCTTATAATTATGTATAAATCCCATATAATTATTCATATATTAAATTAAATAATTTTCCGCAAATTATAGAGTACATATATACATATCATATTTTTGAAAATTTATAAAACCCATATAATAGATTAAGTAATTGTTCACATATTAAAAATAGTCCACTTTTAAAAAATAATGGCATTAAAATATTTTAAAGCAATAATCCTCAATGTCATATATAAAATTATAATATTAGCTTTATATAATTATAATTCAAAACTTGTTTACATATGCGTGTATATATGTGTGTGTGTGTGTGTGTGTCTATCTGTATATATATATATATATGTCTATATATATTTATATATATCATATTTGGAAAACAAGAAAATTAGTTATGTTATTATAGTTATTATTTAAAATATTCTTTTAAATAATTATTCGATAAGAATAAATTATGTTTTACAATAATAGTTATTTTTATTCTTTAAACAAAGTGCGATAATATTTACATTTAAGTTAGTACTTTGTTCGAATAAAAAAATAAAACCTCAATATTACTATTAAATGAAATACAAGTTTTTGGGGTATTACATTATTCCCTCCTACAAAGAATTATGTCCTCATAATTCTAAAATGCCCGTACACAAACCATAGCAACACGAGAGGCACGTCACTCCCAAAGTCCCTTTACTAGGAACACTACCGATGGTAGGGTACTGACGACCTCAGGTGGATTATTAAGGTAGTATTCAGCTACTCGATCTCTTTAGCCCAGACACACTGTGAACAGCTGGCGGCGTACCTGTGTCTAAAGCACTCGGCCTTCCATAGAGAGGCATGAGAAGTGTGGAGGTTGAGAAGTTCAGAGTGAACTAAATCCCTATAAGTCCCACGCACCACGTAGTTCTTGAGAATATTGATGTCGTAAAGTTCTTTGTACATACTAAAACTAAGGACCTGGAATAGGTCAGCCACTTGATGGTCACCATCCAAACCAGCTTCTAGACATTTACCTACATCTTGGTAGTTATCAACCAAAGTGAAACATAGAAAAAGGGCTTTATGATACTTTCCTATTTTCCTATATGCTGCAAATTGTGCAAATGCGATACGGTAATAGACCAGATTGCTTCATTGGTAAAGATAGAGGTTGTTTGGGAATTTCAACACTCGATGAAGTAGTTTACAGGATAACCTAAGGTTTTCAAAAGTCTCGTAGTCCCCTAAACATGAATTTTCCACTATAGTTTCTACTATCTCTATTAGGAGATATAAAAGGCGTGATGCATCATCCATCTAAAAATTTAAGGAAACTACCACTTAGTAACACATAATTATGTTTTCAATATTTTTATAATTTTATCAGATCTCTCCGAAGAGACATGAGACTGGTATATTTTTTGTTTTCCAAGAACATCATACTTAGTAATGCTTTAATAAATTTTTCTGTGTTCAGTTCTTGTTTTCCAGAGTTATCCAAACCGAATCCTCTAATACCAACTATCACACCCCAGATCTCGAGTACGTAGAGCTGGTACCATACAGAGGATTGAATTCGGTTTGGGCTCTGAGAAACCAGCTGCTACCGAAACGTTTCTTCTGCTAAAAGATGATACCTGAAAATTGTATTTCAAAAACATAGGGTGAGAATGCGAATGCCCAGTAAGGGGTTTTAAAATAACATAATATACCAAAATATAAATTTTTAAAACATTATTTAAAACATTCCATAAAACATTTCACTTTAAGAAAATTTATAACACATGTAACATATTATAAAAGTTCTCAATTAAAACATGATAACAGAATTACAAGGATGCATGATTCAACTATAGGCATGCTCATTTGGAGTAATAAGTAAAAGACCTTCTAAATAAGTATGACATATGCATATGAGAGCACAAATTAAATAGTCAGGAGTAGTCAATAATAATAGTTGCACATAAAGGTAATAAATTCAATTTTATACATTAAATACTAAATCACCGAGTTCTATACAAATGTCATGCCATGAGATTTTATTTCTATAATACTCATAAGTACTGGCTCTTAACCATGGATATTCTACTAATCAAATATCCATTTGGTTATTTAATTATCATAAACATAATAAGGGAAATGAATATGCTAGCCATTCTAAAACATTTTGTCAAGTCCTTGGTCAATACATCTAATGATTAAGGCCTGAGCCAAAATCCATATGCTCTTTAATCAAAATATTCTACTAGTCAAATATTTTCCTGGTTAATTAAATTAGATAATATTAATGAGGAAAGTGCATATGCCGGACTGTGTCAAGTGCTTGTCCAATACCAAGGGGCTAAATATAACCGGACCCAAACCCGGAGAGCCTCTGTAACCAGACTCCAACCCGGAGTGCCTCTATAACTGGACACTAACCCGGAGTGCCTTTGTAACCGGACACCAACCCGAAGGGTCTTCTATAACCGGACCCCAACCTAGAGGGCTTACGTTTACCGGTCCCCAACCCGGAACATACTAGTCCAATTGATTTCTCATATCTCTAAATCAATGTGCACATACCACTTTGATTTATTAAATCACTTGTCATTCCCAGTACACATATTACTTGGTTTCTTAATTCACATTATTCAAAGTATCCTATACCAACTTGAATAATTAAATTATTATCTCATAAATTATTAATATCAATAAATTGTTTGATTATCACATAAAATAATAACTTTACAACTCTTCTATAGTAATAAAATTTTAATGCATTAAAATACATGTTCATTATTCACGCTCAATTCATGCACTAATAAAAGGTATTGGACACAGACTAAATAATAATATGCCAATTATTAGTTCGACAACCAGTTTCTCAACGACATGCATAAATTAGTACACATTCACTATGCATGTGATACTGATTAAAGCACACAAGTAATGATTGAATGGGGTTACCACATGAAATGATAGTTCCTTAATTTTCAAAATCCTTATTTCTGGAAATGAACATTTAATGTTTAAAATGAGTGTTTGAATTAAGACAGAAGTCATTTGTACACAAAGAATGTGCTGATAAATAGTTATGTCTTATTAAATGGTCATGCCTTTTGATGTGTAGCATATAAGGCCAATTTATTTGCAGCGCATTATTTGTTTTATGTAATGCATATTTAAATTAAACATATCAAAAACATAATTTAACCACTGATGTTTATTTTGGGCCATGTTAATTCGGACTATGATTAAAACCTATAGGTGCATACATATATTAATATGTATATATATATATATAATATGTACAAGTCACACCCAAGTCATTATTTTAAGACTTTAAATCATCTTTAATACCATAAAATTGAAATATATTGAATTATGTGTGTGTGTTTGAATATACCCTAAGTGTATAATAGAAAATAATTATAAATTAAAATATCCATAAATTATGCACACATAAAATAATAAGTTATATAAGTGTACATATATATTTATATATTTGTATATACACACATATAACTACCATAATTTGATCAAATTAATTAAACTGTTACAAAATATACATTTAATGGAAAATTTTAAAACATAACCCATTCAAGTCATAAGATCATAAAATAAATATTCGAGACAAATTATAATAAACCCCTATAGAAATGACTCCATGCATTTTATAGTTCTTCTTTAACTTTTGAAACTCAATTTTTTAGTAAAATTTAATTCAGGACATACTGTTTTATGAAAAACCATAGGGATGTGCATATTATACTTATATATTTCCATTTACATATGTATATATAACCAATTATGTATTTAAGGCATAAAATGAATTTTCATGAGGTGTCCATACTTAGGGACTATTAATACCATGTAACTCAAGATCTTATAACTCTTAAAGAAAGAATTAACCTCAAACCGTAAGGTGATGTGTACTTATATTACAAGTGTATATGTATTTATATATATACACAACTTAAAACCCATCAGGAAATACAAAGATTAATCCCCTACAAACATAACGTCGTAAAACAAATAAACATTCGAGACAAAGTATAATGATCCCTTACACCACCTTAAATGAGACATGACTTGTATAAATTAAAACAAATAAGATAAATTGGATAATTCTTAGCTCATTCCCAATTTGAAAATCAAATACCATAATTGAAATTAATTTCCACCCATCTCATTCTAAAACATCATTTCAAATCATCACCTAGAAGGTTTAGAACCGGGTGAAATAAAACTATATAAATGTATATATGATATATATACTAGTGTATATTCTTTTTTGAAAAAGAAAGACAAAGTATATTAAACCCTTACAATAGACCAAATTCAATCATTGTTTTAATAAAAATAAATATATATACCACAAAAAATAGTCCCTTACAAAAATATACATTTAATGAAAAATATTATAACATAACCCTTACAAAATATGAGATCGTAAAACATATATTCGAGAAAAATTATAATGAACCCTTACCACTTAATGATGAGGTGGATTTGAGGTTTTCCTTGCTAAACACTTGAGACGAATAAAACTGTAGAGTTTAAGGGTGCCAAGTTTTTTTTCATTCACAGTTCCAATTAAGTGTTTTTATAAACAAAATACCCACTGTATAAACAGTGGCACCGAAATAATCTTTTTGTTAAATCTCCCAATCAGTGAAATATATGTCCAAACCGTGAGTAAACAATGAAATTAAATGGTAAAAACATTATAAAAATTTGATTAAGACCCTATAAGTAGACTAACCACAGTTTGGAAAATAAAACTCAGCATTACATGGGCAAATAGTGAGACATTGAAATCGAAAAAAATATCCAAATTTTTTTTGGTCAATCTCTTAAACTATCATACCTTGGTTTAGGTCCGGGAATTTGAAACCCTAACCGATCAGACTCGCATCTGTGCTCGGCGCGACGTCTTCGACCAGCGGCCTTGTCCCTCACCTCGCCGGATAGAAAACCTCTCAGCAGCTCCGACCTCATCGTGAAGACTCGGCCTCGAACGCATGACCTTTGCTTCGACACCCTCATCAGCCCTGCTCAAGCATCATGCCTAGCCTCCCTCAGCATCATCTCGCGCTCTCCCGGCCTACTTGAGAACCCCTGGATGAAGTGGTTTCTGATACCCTTCACGATGGCTTGACCACCCTCTCTCCCTCTTCGCGGTGCTACTCGTACGCGGACTCTCGAAAAACCCACTTCGAGATTCCTCTTTTTTTATTTCTTTTGTCTAATTTCCCCTATTTTTTATTGCTGTTTTATTTTTCATTTCTTTTTTTTCGGTCCATTTGGTGCCTAAACCCTAATCCAAGATTCCCCTTTTTTTCTTCTTTTTTCTGTTTCCCCTCTTATATGGATCACACCTGGCTTATTTCCCCCTATTATAATTAGTTTTTGTTATTTTAATACTCTATTATTGTTATTATATCTCAATTATTACCTTAACTCTTTAAATAAGTTAAAAAGTTATAAATATTAAATTATTAACCCATTAAAATTATATAATAATTTATTAAAATTATTTAATCAATCACCTTTTTTCCATATTCTTTAAGATTGCTTTTTAGTTTACTTTTGTCAATCATGTTTTCCATTTGTTTGTTTTACACCTATGCTTTTCTAATTTTATTATATAAATAATCATTTCATTTTTATATTATAACATGTTATTACATAATTTCATTTATCCATTTTTTAGCATATAAATTTAAACTGTTTTTTATAGTAAAATTATATATATTCTTAAAAAATGTTATAGATTAAATTGATAATTAGAATTATATTACAATAAGAATTATCCTAATTTTTACCTTATATTTGTAATTTGAAACTTTTAAAACAAATGTTAATATGTTATGATTCAAATTAACCATAATTTTATTGAATGTTCACATGTACCATTTTAATCATTCTATTAATATATATATATATAATTTTATTAAGAAAAATTCAAAGTTTTAATTTATAATCTAATAATTATGTATAAATCCCATATAATTATTCATATATTAAATTAAATAATTTTCCCCAAATTATAGAGTACATATATACATACCATATTTTTGAAAATATATAAAACCCATGTAATAGATTAAGTAATTGTTTGCATATTTAAAACAGTTCACTTTTACAAAATAATGGCATTAAAATATTTTAAATCAATAATAATCAATGTAATATATAAAATTATAATATTAGTTTTATATAATTATAATTCATAACTTGTTTAAATATGCATATATATATGTGTGTGTGTGTGTGTGTGTGTTTATATATATCATATTTAGAAAACAAGAGAATTAGTTATATTATTATAGTTGTTATTTAAAATATTCTATTAAATAATTATTTGATAAGAATAAATAAAGTTTGGAAATAATATTTATTTTTATTCTTTAAACAAAGTGTGATAATATTTACATTGAAGTTTGTACTTTGTTCAGATAACAAAATAAAACCTCAATGTTACTATTACACGATAAACAAGTTTTTGGGGCATTACAAAGATCCAAACAATATGTCATAGGTTGGTGATTTATTAGAGTTGATATAAATCTTATGTGGATCCCCATAAATTTCTTTTTGAGTTCTCATTTTTTGACAAGGTGTTCTTGGAATTTTTCTTTGATTTGTTCATTGATGGCATTGTAAATAAGACAAGTTGGACCTGAGATATGTGAGGCCATTTAAGGTTATTAAAAGGATTGGAAATATGGAATACCATTTGAACGTTCCACCTTAGATGATTATAATCCATAACATGTTTCAAATATCTCAATCTAAGAAATATTTTTTAGACATGTCTCATGATTAAAATTGGGAGGACCTTAACATGGAACCTTATATGACTGTGATTGAACAACCAATTCATATTATTAATTCTCAAGTGATGGTTCTTTATATTAAATCCATGCCTTTGGTTCAGTTTCAGTGGTAGAATGCTTTGGTTTCTAATGATACATGGTAATGTGATACATAGATGATAGAGAAATGGCCACATTCCTTTTTGGACCAATCTTTTTGATGAGGCTTTCTGAGGGAAGATAGTTTTTATAGTGGGAATAATTTTAATGTCCCAACCTTCACTTTTAGGTATGTGCATTATATTATATTCAGTTTCAAAAGCATTAGAGATTCATGGAGACTTAAATTGATTTTTTGGTTTTTCTAAGAAAAATAGGTAGCATCATGTCATGGTAAAGGTCATTGTTCCCCTTTGGTGTAAAATGGATAGCACATCATGCCCAGAGTAGGGTGTGGTTTTGGTAATGTCCCCAGAAGGTCACCCTTCCATCATGTTCAATAGGAATCACAATAACCATGGTAGAGTCTTTGGTGGACCAAAATAGCCTACATTTTAACACCATGTCATGTATACTCCCCATGGTATTACTATTATAAAGGACATCACACCATGGTGGGTAGCACCATGGTGTGGTGGGGAGGGTTCCTTTTTTTTTTTTTTGAAATGGTCAATGGCATCTTGATATTTCAAGGAGTTACTCCAATGGCTTAAATATTTAATGTAAGGTTTTAATGATTCCTTTAATTAATTTTCATTCTATTAAACTACCTAAACACCATCCATTTTCTAAAATTTTATATTTAGTGCATTCTTGAAGGAGGTTTTGGATGTTCCAAATTTTGAAGAAGGTGGTTTGGTTATTTTGAATTAGTTCTTATTCTTCTACCTTAATCATTGATCAGGAATCATTTTGGACCACTTCTTCTTATTATGGGGTTATCCTTTCTCATTGGTTTTGGATCACTTTTTAGGTGTTTTGAGATATATTTTTTAATGTATATGGTTTTTTTAATACAATTACAATCATTTGGAAGCATTGGTGCTTGTTCATTTGAAATGGATTATTAAATCAGTTTTCAAATCATGTTCTGGGATCCTTGTTAAGGGTTTTCTGAAGGTATCAGGGAATGTAGCAAAATAAGATGAGTAGAACATTTAAAAAATTTCATCTCTAGATTAAAATAACAATATATTTTTTGATAAAATGAACCCAAATAAAATCATTATGATCACACATGAATTTATTTAAGGATAAAAATTAAAAAAAAAATTACCTCATTTGATTTGAAGGCACATTCAACAACTGTTCATCCTCAGTGAATGTTTTTAGAAGGAACCAAGATCACATACATCACGGTCATCCATACAAACATCAAAATTCTTTGTGAATATTATTTATCAATATTTAGTTTTTATTATGTAGATCTGATGAAACCTTTGATGTCCCAGTGATCACCATTATATTGTTCCTTAGATCCATAAAGGATATCTGGGATTAATTGCTTGGAATAGTCACTTGTCTCTATAAGATATGAGAGGGATGATACAGGAGCTCTAAAATTCAAGTGTATGAATAGTACCTTAGAAAATATCTCCCTCTTTTTTATATAATTGAGATTAAACACCAAGAAAGGGATATCTAACCCTGTATAAGTAATTCCCACTAAATAAGCCATAAATGACACATTATGCCCAACCAACAGTTTCATAAAAATAATTTATATTTTTATCATTTACATTTAATATAAAAAATATATTATGTGATAAAATCGAGCAATTAACCTGACTCGTTATCCCTTTGAATATTAAACAAACCTTGAATATTAAAATAATATTCATTCATTATATATTTTACCATGTATTCACTTAAAAGATAGTAAATAAATTAAATAATTAAATTCAAATCTAGTCATTCTATACTTGGATAATAATGAATTTATTGATTTTTTGTAAATCATTCATACTTATACATCTCCCGGACACTTTGTTGGGGCCCACCGTGTCCTATACTCTGATTCATTAGAATAAGCTGGTTTTTTTAATATTTTAAGTGTTTGACCCTCTAGGACTTTATCTCGATAGAAATGAGTAATAATCATAGGTCAAGATAAGATTCTATTAACCCATCAAGGACCCTAAGAAGGTAATAAATAGTTATAGTAATAAAAACATCTCTAACGAGTGCACGCCATGTAATATAATCTCTTTAACTCATGTTATCTTATAAATCAAGATGCACACATTGTGTCATTGTCCTCTCTTGCTTTATTAAATTTTGACCTTATTAGAAAGACTTAACATCTTCTACCATGTCCATGGATTCACTTAAGGCACAACCATCTTGATTAGCTGGGCTCGATATATCACTTCCTTTCATTGGAAAATTTTTTTTATCTTGATCATTCAATCAATGTCATACCGCTAATAGAACACCCAATATAAACTACCTAACCACAACATAAATTTTATGGTTTTCATCTTGTATCAAAGTATATAATAAGATAGTATGCACTGATAATATTCTCAATTTAGGTGACCATTACACGTGTTCTCATATAGGAATTACTAATGATACCTGAAACATGTGGCGTTCCTATTAGTGGGTTAGACTTCATGATATCATATACTATAAAACACCAAGTTTGAACTTTATGAGAATATGTATCAATGCTTATGAGCCCCAGAACCTGATAGTCACACAACATCTATGTCTTTTCAGCATGATGTGTCTATACTATATGACATATATTTAAGATTACTATCATGGAATCTCTAGATTCTCTTTATATCCTGGGAATTTCTATAAACCTTTTTATACAATATGTAATCTATATACATTACCATAAATTTAGTGGACATATAAGTATCAATGATTTTATGTTAAGATAAACACATAAATATATCAAAAATTGTTTAGAAAATTTTAATCAAAGTATATACATAATTTAGGTCTCAATAACCCACCCACAACACTCCCACTTTCACTAGTTCTAACAACTAACAAGTCTCAAACCGCTTGCTCTCACATGAGAATCATGATTCTGTAGAGATATGGATTTATTCAAGGGGTATTCCATGTTATCCAATATGGATACTCTTATAACTACAACTTCACCACTCTATGTAAAATTCTTCAAGAGATGAAACTTCTAAATTATATGCTTTGTCATCTAGTATAACCTAGGATCCTTGGAAAGTAACATTACTATAGTATTATCATAATAAACTGGAACAAGTTCTGCACTACTAGGCACAAAAAAATATTTGAGACAAATATTTTTATCTATACTACCTTCTTAACTGCATAAAAAGACTCTATATACTTGTATTCTTCTATAGAATTAGTGATTATGAGGTTCTTTTAGCTTATCCAATTAAATATCCTGAATAAAATTTTAAATTATCATGATCTGTCTAGAAACTATAATTAGTTTATCCCCTCTCTAATATTTTATCATCTACTTCATATACCAAGATCATATCCTTTAAATATATCAAGTACTTTAGGATATTTTTTATATCTTTCCAATGCATCTCTTCAAGATTAACATGGTATCTTCACACCTTGCTTAAAGAAAAGGAAAAAATAAAAACTATTATATAGCATGACATGCATGATAGATCCCATTACTATTTCATAAGGGATTATACTCGTTCTTTTAATCTAATCCTACGTTTATGGATATATTTTCATAGAGATATTGATACCATGTTACATTGGAAACAACCTAATATTATATTGTTTCATGTAATACCTTTTGAGTAATTTGTCAATATACGTACTTTGACCTAGCCCAAAAATCCTCTAAGATATATCTTGGCAGTTCTTAATCCCTAGGATATAAGCTACTTTACCTAAGTATTTCATGGATAAATATTCCTTTAAAAATTCTAAATGAATGTAATAACTATACTTTTTTTCCTATAATTAATATGTCATAAATATATAATATGAGAAAAATAATGGAAAACATGGATCTCTTTCATTCTTGAAAAAAACTAGATTCTCTTATGGACTCATAAAAGTGAACATTCAATGATCATGATGTCTTATTTAACCCATAAATTTATATCTCTAGCTTTCATAATTTATTGGAACTCTTTGATTTAATGAACCCTTTGGTTAGATTCATTTAAGCATCTTCAACCAACATCCAATTTATAAAATCAATTATGACATCCATTTTCCAAATTTCAAAATCATGGAAGGCTAATATTTCATGTAATATTCTGATAGATTTCAACATCACAATTGGAGAGAAGTTTTAGTCATAGGCTATTCCTTGATGTTTCCAAAAATTCTTCATAACCAGTTGTTCCTTATAGGTATTCACTTTGCCATCCATGTAAATATTTTTCTTGAATACCCATTTACACCCAATGGGTTTTACATTAACTAGAAAGTCTACCAAAATAAAAATATGGTTTTGGTACATGGATTCCATCTCCGAATGTATGGAATATTTCAATTTATAATCATCCTTTACTTATAATTCTTCCTTTTAAATTATAGGTTAATCATTATCAAAGAGTAATGTGTCACCTAACTTTATGACAAGAAAACCATATCTCTATTGTTCCTTAACTTCTTGAATAGACATACACAGTACTTGTGTCTTAGGTACATCTTCATCTCCAACTATCTCTTGTGAAGATTCTTCCTGTACTAATGCTTCTGAATATGGAGCTTCGACTTCATCAAATTCAATATTTCACCCATTATTTCCATTGGAAATGTGTTCCCTTTATATAAATATAGAATATCTTTACAAAATAACTTTTCTATGTGAATGGTTATTTTGGTAATATCCTTCAGTCTATTTAGAAGAACTTATAAAAATGCATTTCATGCTTTAGGATGCTAATTCGTCACTAGGTATTGTATTTTAGAAATCCTTACATATCCACACAAATACATCTAACATAATGGGTTTCTATCCATACCATAACTCATATAGAATACCATATGAAATTTTAGTTAGTACTCAATTAAGGGTATATACCTATATCTGTAATGTGTATCCCCAAAAGAATAATAAAAGATTTTCTTGAATTATTATTGATATATCCATGTAGAGAAGTTTTGATTCCTCCTTTCACTAACACCATTACACTAAGGTGTATAAAGAGTAGTAAGTAATGATACTATCACATACATAAATGAAAGTTTGTTTTAGATACTCTCTACCTTCATCTAAGAAAAGTTCCTTAATCTTCTTACCTAGCTGGTTTTCTACTTCATTTTGGTATTCCTTAAAAATTGTAAAGTAATCTAACTTATACCTCATTAATTATATATATCTACACCTACTATATTTATTAGTAAAATTAATAAAATAAAAAAACTCACCCCTTTCCTCTACCAGAAACAAACCACATACATCAATATGAATCAATTACAGTAATTCAGTGGCCCTTACTCTTTTCCCAGTGAATGGTGATTTTGTCATTTTCCCTTATAAACAAGTGCAACACACATCCAATGGTTTTAACTCAGAATATTATAAATACCTTTCTTGATGTAAT
Source organism: Viscum album (assembly GCA_963277665.1). Classification (NCBI taxonomy): domain Eukaryota; kingdom Viridiplantae; phylum Streptophyta; class Magnoliopsida; order Santalales; family Viscaceae; genus Viscum; species Viscum album. The sequence goes on from OY728146.1 coordinate 1,794,618,762, forward strand.
TTATGTAAATTCTTCTCATTTACATGACCAAGATTGATGTTCCACTTGTAGGTATTATATGAGTCATGATCACTAGTTTTTTCATTTATTTCCAATACAAGGTTTTTTATTTCAAGTATATATAATTCATTATTAAGATACACCTTATCATAACATGTGTTATCTTCATAAAAGAGACAAAATTTATTTCCAAACCTAAAATAAAAACTTGTGGTTTCCAAATATGACAAGGAGGTTATGTTTTTGGTTACTTAATGTATATAATAACAATTTTTTAATAAAAGAACTAAACCACTAGGAAAATTGATATAATAATTTTTCACTATGAATACTACTATTCTATCACTATTTATGGCCCAAAGATCCACCTCACCCTTTAAAATATTCTGGAATATACATGGTTCATGCATTTTAATACAAATGTATGATCCACATGTTGTATATAATACCCAACTTATAGATAAATATAGATTGCATTAAATAAAAAAATACTAATGGTAGAAGTGTCACCTTGCATATTTTTCTATCTATACACTTATTCTTCCAGTGGAATTTCTTAAAACATGAAAATTAGATATCCCCTTACTCATTTCCTTTCCTTTGTATCTTTGGCTTTTTGGAAGGATGGTGTGTTGGTTTTTTTTTCTTGGGTTTAGTCTTAGACCCCTTAGTTTTTTCCTTCCTCCTCTTGGTTGCCATAAGAACGTAAAATTTGTATTATTCATATCTTTATCAACTTATATAACTAAATAAAATAGTTATAAGAGTGAATTTTTCATTTTATTCATGTTTTAATTGACAATAAAAATTAAGAAGATATGTGGTAAAGAGGAATGAATGAGATCAGTCCTAAATTCTTGGTTCAATTTGTTCCCAATGGACTCTGGTCTCTTAATTTACCCAATAATTTTGAGTAAATTAGTTACTTATTGATTCTCTTCTATTATCCTATACCTATATATCACATTTGATATCCCATTTCATTCTTTACTTTCTCTCTCCTGATATAACTCTTGGAGATGATATAGTACCTTGTAAGTGACTTTATCATCATGAATTTCCTATAGTTTACTAGACATTGATGACAACATGATACACTATATATCTAGTGCATCATATATATGCTTCTTATATTTTTTTTATCTTCAATTATGTCTCTCTAAGGAGGTTTAGCAGGAATTTGGGACTCCAACACATAAAACTTCCTCTCTTAGCATAGTACTATTCACAAGCACCCACACCACTCCTATAAGTTATGTCTAATTAGGATATTATCTTCATCTGGAAGAGATCATAGTGATAATGAACCAGTGGTGGTGAAATCCATTTTATCAAAAAAAAAATAAACTTAATAGTTAATACTTTATTTTGATTACTATTTAGATATTACGGATTAATTAAATCATTACATGTATCCCATTATTTTATCGAATCCTAGTACCCCACACTACTAGATTTGGAATAATGATTATATTGAGTATTCTTGTGACAATGATCCCTGAAACCACTCCAAAGAGTCCAATTTATTCTTATGACACTACTATGAGAGTTTCAAGGTAGGCCTTAAACTGGCCAGCTACATTGACTTGTGGCTCCTTGAACTATTGAGTGAAATCTCAAATTCTTGGAATCATAATATTGATTTACTCAATACATTGCCTCTAAAGTGTAAAAAATTCCACGGATACTTGTTTATTGTTTTATTTATTTAATCCAACCCATTATTCTAATGAGAACTCTCGATTAGTAGGATACACCCTCAACTAGAGCTAATGAGCACCTCATACACCCAAGTGTGTTCAAATATAAGCGACATAAGTCATTACAAATTAATATTTCTTGATGGATTTTTTTATTACTTAATTAATGAATTAATTTTAAATTTTATATACTCATATAGTATGATTTCACTCATAACTTGAAAATTTATAAATAGAAAATATTTACCACATCTTAATATATGCATTTTTGTTTATTATATTTTGTGATCATGTAAATATGCATATCCAAAAAATATTAATAAGCTATACATAAATTAAATAAAAAATTTGAATGATCTTGATCATTTAATATTGGATGATCCATTGAGTGTAAATGGATAAATTTTGACTCTAAGGGTTGAATACCTGAGTCGTGTCTAACTGGTACTGCAGCTTGCACTAATTTCCAATGTATCCATGTAACATCTAGAAAACTGCCTCATCTCAGAGAAGTGCACATCATATAACATCATCAAATTTATACATAAATAGTTGGTCAAGAGAAAAAAAATATAGAAAAAAATATAGACACGCAAACCCTTATACATATAAAGTGGGGAAAGACTATGTATATAATGTAAAAAATAACTTATTAAATAAATTTCACATATTGCAATAATTAAATTAAAAAAATATTCACAGGAATGCATTAGTTGCTCAATTATCAAGATAAATTGGTAGGTAATATACATGTGATATAAAATTAATTTTTCAACAAATTTTATCTTGGTCAATCAATCAATTTCATACCACCAATGGAACAACCAAATCAAGCTACCTCTTCATGACATAAATTTCATGGTTTTTGTATTGTATCAAAGTATGTAGTCAAATAGTATGCACTGATAATTATCTCAATTCAAGAGACCATTACACGTGTTCACATATAGGAACTTCCAATTACATATGAATCATTTGGTGTTCTAATTGGTGGGTTAATCCACATGATCTCATCTACTTGAGATCAGCAAGTGTGACTTCATGAGAAGAAGTCCCAGTGATTATAATCCCTAAGCACTTGATATCCAAAAATCATCTATTTTCCTATTTACATGATGTATCCAGACCATAGGAAATATGTTTAAGATTATTATCATGGTATCTCTAAGTTCGAATTATATCCTAATACTACTATAACCTTTTTTATACAACATGTAATCTAAGGATATTACCATAAATAAAGTGTCAATAGGGTTAATGAAGGGTTAGAGCTAAGAGATAATTGTTAAAACGTCATCTAAACTTGTATAAATATTGTTGTATGATATAATTTAGACTTATATTAATAATATATTCTAAATATATCAATTTTGATCCAATTTACAATGAAAATTAATTTAAATTAATTTAATACTTTAAGTAATTATAAGGGTACCCCTCTCCTCACTTCTATAAGGACACCACATATCCTATAATCCTCACACGTATTGATCCAATTATATCAATAAAACCATACCAATAACTCTTATTAAATTATTTATATATATTATATATTTTATTTTATTCTTAAAACACCACCCTTTGGGTATTTAGTGAGATATTCAAAGGACTTTCTTCAAAGAGGAGGTAATCGTCTTAACCGAGTGTTTTAATTTTAATTATTCTTATACCTACTTAAATTATATCTTAAAAATTAAAATATAATAAAATAAGTATCTAAAATATACATATATTTTATTATGTTAATTTATTAACCTTATTCGTCTATTTTTTTCATCAAATGAGAAATTAATGTAACATTGGTATGTACTTGTGGACTACAAACTCCACAGAGTAATATGATTATTTTTTCATAAATGAATCACATAGTTTTTTATAATTATATATTTAATAAATATATATTATATATATGATATTATTATGGTTTTATAAAGTTTAATTATTATTTACCTTTCTTTTTTCATCGATTGAAAAATGGAAACATCACTCATGCGTATGTACGGACTATCGTCTCCAAGAATTTTGTAATTCATTTTTATATATCTACATATTATTTATGGTTATAATGTGTATATAATGAATATATAAGATATTTATATCATTATTAGAAAAATTATATTATTTAACAATGATAAATATGCAAGGACTGGAATTTCCAAATAGAAAGATGCATGAAAAATGAAAAAGCTAACTTCCAAAAATAATGATTTAAAAAAATATTAATAAAAGGATATTGAAATGGTATAAGTGGATAATATTTGATATTATAATTATTTATATTATTTTAATATGTAATTATATTAAATATAAATTTATTATACTAGATGTTAGATCACTTACAAATCAAATCGGACAAAAGGTAAGGGTTCTTTATCACAGTTTTGTTTCATTGAGACATATTTTATGTCATGAACCCATTTATATTTTTGAGGTTTATATAATTATACTTTGACATGTTATATAATATATAATTATTAATTCATTGTTTTTAAAGTTTTAATTTATATTATTTAATCCATGTATTTTTTATTTGGAAGTTACTAAAGTGGTAAGGATTTATCATCTCAAATCATCTTCTTTGGGACATATGTCATGTTATGAAGCTATATTATTTTATGAGGTGTAAATAATTACACTTTGACATGTTATATAATTAATCTCATTATATTTATGATAATTAAATTTTCATTTTAAGTTATTCTTTTATGGGTCTTATGATTCAAAAGTTCCCAATGTAATAACGGTTAATTCTTTGATCTCACTTTTAACTGGGATAACTAAAGTTTAAATTTCTTTTAGGGAAATTTTATACTTTAACTCTTTTAAAATCCCATTTTTTTCTTATAATTTATTTACTTATGATGTTTTATTGTTTTCTTATCATTCTCCTCTCACTGGTACTCAAATATAACCGAAATAATGTTTTTAATGAAAACCATCCTTATTTTTCTTTGTGGTTGGGAATCTTTTTATTCCTTGTAAATATTTTCTAAAATGTATTAAATATAGTTATTTTATAGGATTAAATGATTTTTTAAATTCATTTTTAACTATTTTTTAATTTTTAAATAAAGTTTAAATTAAAAATTCTTGGTGTTTTCAAAATGAGGAACTTTTGACTTTTTATTGAAAATGTGAAAGGAATATTTATTTTTATGTACACGACATGAATAGAATTTAACATAATCAAGAATGATCTGTGTTTTGAAACTTATTTTTCATTTTTACATGTTTCTTTTCAAATAAAATTTTTTCTATAATATTTTTCAATTGTTTAGATTCAAAATTAGTGATTCTAAAATGAAAAAGGTATTTCCCAAAAGAAATGTCCCAGTGATCATTAAAAGGAACTTTTTATCTATGATAACATCCATTAATGTTACATATGTTTTACTAGAGATATTATTATATGATGCCTTATTATTTCTCTATATTTTTTATCGTTATGATGTTAAAATATTTATTAAACATGTTTTCTTTTCAACAAGTTAAATTATGATGTAATGATAAATATTTTCATGATATTGTGGAATAAACATGAATGGAATATGATTATTTGATGGGTGGGTCAATTATATCCCTCCAACACAATGGGTAATGATTAATGTTTTATAATCTCAATGGGTATATGGGAGGTTATCCCAATCCAAAAATAGGGTACAAGTGAGGTTATCCCAATCCCAAAAGAGGGTTTATAGGAGGTTATCCCAAGCCCGAAGTGGGTACATGGGTTTTAGCCCATGCCTAGCTTGTGATTTGTAACATCCCGACTCAGATCACCACTAAGATGATTGTTGGACCAGTGGGTCACATGGACTCAGTCATTCCTCCCCATACACCAGATGCTTCTAACTAGCAGCAAGGGTCTAAAGTGGTGATAGCGCGAAGACTATACTCTCATGTTAAAGTAGCATAGTGGTTTATCAGATAATAAATAGTAAGAAATAGAATAATAAATATATTAAATGGGTGACAGATAAAAGTGAAAGAATAATATAACTGTATAAAATAAAAATGTCCAATACCAATTCTATATAATGATAAATATAATGTCAGGTGTCACTACAAGGTATAGTAGTATAATGTAGCAAAATAAAAGAAAAAACCCAACGATCAACTCTGTGAGCATCTTGAGCATGATACCAGTCATATGCTCCCAACTCTCATGTACATAGCACAACACAATGAATGAGTCCAAAGGCCTATGAGCAAGAAGATCTACTTGGGTTCCAAATGGTTCCCAAGCAGGGTGTGAGATATAAATCTCAGTAGGTTGGCACCCATGGTGTCTAGGGAAATCTATCTCCTACAATAAAAAAATAAGTAGTGTGCCAATATCTATCAATGTAGAGTAGTAAAGAAATTAAATAATAAAAACTTTCTCTGGGTTCCCAAATTAATACCCATCCCATATCACCTGCTTCAACCTAAGTTGGATGTCTGGATAGAGATACTTGTGCAAGAATAATATGTGTACCAATGTAAAAACTAAAAAAAGGAAACTCAATGAGGTGCACCCCTAATATTGTGCTTATTCTTGGGTTCTAGTTCTCATTTCATCATAAAATTTTGATAATAAAAAAGAGATATAATTCACAAGTGAATTATCTAATATAAATATAAGTTCGAATAATAAATTAACTAAAGCAATTAATCAATGTAATTAAATTAATCTGTAAAATATAGTGGTGGAGTCCCATGCTCTTCCAAGGTGATATAAAAAGGATCTCTAGTATCACAATTGGAATATCTGATGTAATCCAATACCACTTAGCCCATCCCACATGGCCCATACACTACTGGAAAAACAGATATTTGCGACGGGCTATTTGCGACGGGATCCCGTCGCAAATAGCCATTTGCGACGGGGTCCCGTCGCAAATAGCCCGTTGCGGAAAACGCCGTCGCAACTAAACTTATTTGCGACGGGACCGTCGCTAAAGCCCTTTTTTGCGACGGGCATTCTCCCCGTCGCAAATAGTATTCCGTATTTTTGTAAAAAACTTTTTAAACAGTTATTGCGACGGGCCCGTCGCAAATACCTTTTGCGACGGAACCCGTCGCAAATAGTTTTTGCGACGGGCCCGTCGCAATAATGTTTTTTTTTAAAAAATTAATAATACTAGTATTTGCGACGGGAACCGGGACCCGTCGCAAATACTATTCATAGTACTTGCGACGGGACCCGTCGCAAATACTCTTTTTAAAAAAAAATAAAAAAATATTAATAATACTAGTATTTGCGACGGGCATAGTATCCCGTCGCAAATACTATAAAAAAAATAAAAAAAATAAATTATTAATAAATTATTTTAATTAATATAATAATAGAATTATAATTTACAAATGAAAATAATAAATTATTTTAATTACTATAATAATAGTAGAATTATAATTCAAAAATAAAAATAATAGAATACTAATAAATAATTTAATTAATATAATAATATTATAATTATAATTCATAAATAAAAAAAATATTAATAAGTTATTTTAATTAATATAAAAATAATAGAATTATTTTACATTCAAATATTAAAATAATTCAAGTATTACAAAAAAATAATTAAATTATAATATTATAAAATTTTAATATATATATAAAATTTTAATATATATATAAAATTTTAATATATATATAAAATTTAATATTATAAAATATAAATATTATTATTATTCATATTAATATTGTTATTTAAAAATATAATATTATTAATATTTTATAATGAGACAGAAACTAAGAATAGAAAAAAAAAATATTTTGATTTCACAAATTTTATAACAGAAATACAAACTCTAATCTGTAGGAGGGGGGGGAGGTGGGGGATCTGCAGATGGTGGTGGAGGAAACTCCATCCCTAAAGCATGAGTGAGTCGGCGCATGTACTCCATCTGCTCCTGATGCTGCTGCTGCCACCGACTCGTCTGCTCCTCGTACAGCTGCTGCTGGCGTCGACGCTCCTCCTCATGCTGCTGACGTATCTGCTCCTGCTCCTGTCGGAGACTCTCTATCTGTGCAGTCTGAGATCGCAACTGCTCCTCATACTGTGTAGAAGAAGATGCACGAGCTCCCCTCGAGCTGGACGCCGACATCGCAGCACTGCCATAATAATCTCCGGGAGTCAGTCGAGAGCCGATACCAACTACCCGGCCCTTCTCGAAGGCATACTGGGTGGCCTGCATCCATGCCGCCTCATCAAACTGACGGGCAGTGGTCTGATCTGATGACTCGGCCTGACTCTCAGGCCGGGCCTGTGCCGCTGTGGCCTCATATGACTCCTATAGTTGCAATTTAAAATTAAAATTGTGAATATATTATATGCAGTTAATTTTTAAACTTGAAAACAAATAATACTGACCACGATGTGATGCTGACGATCACCTCTGAGCTCCCCAGTAGCAGGATCACTATACATCCTCCGATATACGTCGTACTCTGTAATATCGGGGTGCTCGACAGCCTATAAGAATAAAAAATAAACTATTAATATTTATAGTTATATAAAATATTTATAAATAATGTACGTACCAGATGCTGTCTATGAGTACTGAAAGAACGACTCCCAGCTCGATGAGTCACCTCCTGCCTCCCCCGATTCTGCCTCCCCACCGATGATCTCCTCTGAAAGGCACCACTCAACCAGTGCGCACATAATCCATCCCATACATGGGATGAAATGTACTCTGGTCGGTGTGCTCTACATGACTCCTCAAAATCTGACACTCCTGCTTTCTTCATCGCAGCTTTTCTTAAATTGTGCAAAAACTGACGAAGGCGATCACGCATGGCCACCTCCCATGCCTCGTGGATGGCGTCACGCATGGTATCCTCGATCGGATACCATAAACCCTACAAATAAATCAAAATATCAAGTTAGAAATGAAATAATTTTCAAAATAAAAATTATTTATTTACGTACGTACCAACCAATGGCCGAACATGGCCTGCTGCACATCAATGGGAATCTGCTCCCATGTGGTCCACGGCTGAGAGAAATAGTTGCGCAAAATAGCGCTGCCCTGTCCGACTGCTATATACGAAAAACTGAAAAAATAATAAACATTTATTATGTGAATAGATTAATGAAATCTTAGTCAAATTCACAGGTTATTACACAGGTTATCACACCTCCGGGTGCGCGGATCAAACCCAAGACGTGGACGTCGCTCGGGGACGGGGTCAGGGATCATCAATCGTGCAAGACCGCGCCCCCTCCGCGTACTCCCTGGAGCGCCTGCAGGCTGAGGGTCATCTGCCAGCAACTCATCCGCATCGAAAGGCAGGTCAGCCTCCGCCAACTCACGAAATGTGGCCTCGTCCATCTGAAACAGAAAATGTTAATATTAGCAAATAATTGATAATTACTATTATATATACATATATATACATATTATGATTGTATATAAATACCATGGAATTCTATAAGTGTTCATCTTCATCATCATCTTCATATATGTCAATGTCATCTTCATATTCCTCCTCAACATCATCGATATCCATTCGAGTTGCAGTTGCTTCATCTCTTACCATTTCAAATTCATGTGTGACATCATTAACATCATCGTCATCACCGACTCTTAAATGTGGGGTGTCGTCATCGATACTCATCTCTCTTTGTAAAAAAGATTGATTTTGAGTACTCTCTTGAAAAACTTCAATTCTTTGCACATCAGTGAAAGCACATTCACTTTGACTAAACTGATTGTCTCGAATTTTGATTTTTATTACACTCCACCAATCAGTCAAGTCTCTTGATGTTGCACAGTACTTTGCATAATAAACTTGATATGCCTGTTGAGCCAATAAGAATGGTTCATTTACTGCGAGAACACTTTTACATTTAATATCGATGATTCCATGAGTCGGATGAACACGCACGCCTCTCTTTGTATCCAACCACCGACATTTGAACATGGTTATGTAATGTTGTCCAAGATAACAGAGTTCAATGATTTCATCAAGCATGCCATAAAAGTCAACTTCATTTTCTCGATGATGAGATCCTCTCAAGCTAACTCCACTGTTCATTGTTTTTTTCGATTCCCCATATGCATGCGTGTGGAATCGAAATCCATTCACCACATATGCATTATAAGTTTTAACAAGTTTGGAAGGTGGGTTACTCAATACACAGAGCCGTTTGTCAATTTTATCAGCATGTCGAGACACCTGAAGATTTGTGAAATAATTATCAATATAGTAAACTATACATTGAATGAGTTGCTAAATGATAAAGAATTTATGTTACCAGTTTTTGAAACCACTGAGAGAAATTTTTCAGTCGCCGTTCTTCGAGAGCAGCTGCTGTAATTTGTGTAATTTGTTTCTTGATATGATTATCATACAACCTATAAAAACCAAAGTTATTTACTGTAACATAAATGATAGAATAAGTGATATAAACACTTACAGTACAACTGATGTCATCTCTTCACAGTTGAGCAGAACATACGTATGAGCTCTATGATGTTCATCATCTGAAAGCCAGCGTTCAGAAACTCCACCAAAACCAAGCTCTGACTGGTTGAAAACAGATAATTGATTGTCGATTTCATCAATATTCCTCTCATTCCGTCCCATTCGGTTGTGTTTTGAAGGATACTCAGATTCAAAATAATGGGAGCAGAAAAAAGATATTTCCTCTTGCAAATAAGCTTCTGCAATAGATCCTTCAACAGATGCTTTGTTGCGTACTTTTCTTTTCAATTTTTGCATGCATCTTTCAAATGGGTACATCCATCGAAACTGTACCGGACCTCCACATTTGGCTTCATATGGCAAATGTAACATCAAATGTTCCATTGAGTCGAAGAAAGACGGCGGGAATATTTTTTCCAGTTTACATATAATTACAACAACATCTTTTTCAAGTTTGCCTAGAGCATCATAATCTGCCGTAGCCGCACAAATTTCCCGAAAAAAATGAGACATGTCTGTTATGGAATCCCAAATCACAGAATTCAACAGACCTCTTAATCCAATGGGTAGAAGTCTCTCCATTATAACATGACAATCATGACTTTTCAATCCAGTAATATGACCATTCTTTACACATCTACCCAAATTGGAAGCACAACCATCTGGAAGTCTCAAATCTGCAATCCACTGACAAAATAATAAACGGTTTTCTTTAGACAGTGTATAAGATGCTTTTGGTTTCAGTAACCTTTCTGTTCTGACATTCTCAAATAGTTCCAATTCTGGACGTCTGCAAATTTGGGCAAGATCTAAACGTGCATTTACATTGTCTTTGCTCTTTCCTGGCGTATCCAAAACTGTATGAAACAAATTATCAAAACAGTTCTTCTCAATATGCATGACATCTAACATGTGTCGGACCAACAAATCAGACCAATATGGCAAATCCCAAAATATGCTACGTTTAATCCAATTGTGTTCTTTCCCAAAACCAGAAATTTTCTGTTGGTTTATTGTGGGACCAAAAGTGATGGGAGGTAATGAAAATACAACCGATTTTAACTCCGAACCTGATAGCATTTTTGGAGGTCCATCCCTTTCAACTGTTCCTTTTCTGAAATGAGATCTGTTTCTGCGAAAAGGATGATCAGCTGGAAGAAATCTGCGATGACAGTCAAAATAACAAGGTTTCTTTCCATGAATGAGCATAAATGCTTTGTTCTCTCCCATACAGTAAGGACATGATTTCTGACCATGTGTACTCCAGCCAGATAACATCCCATAAGCCGGGAAGTCACTTATTGTCCACATCAATGCTGCTCTCAGTATGAAATTCTGTTTCGTTGCAACATCATATGTACTGACACCAGTACTCCACAATAAATTTAATTCATCAATCAATGGCTTCAAATAAACATCAATATTTTTCTTCGGATGTCCTGGAATTAGTAAAGTCAAAAAGATATATGGCTCCTTCATCAACATCCATGGAGGTAAATTATACGGAGTTAAAAAAACAGGCCAACATGAATATTGACTACCATAAGATCCAAACGGACAGAAACCATCAGTGGAAAGGCCCAGTCGAACATTTCTAGCTTCTAAAGCAAATGATGGATGCACTCTATCAAAATGTTTCCATGAATCACCATCGGCTGGATGATTCAAGCTTTTATCGGTTGAAATATTCTCTTTATGCCATGACATCATTGTCGCTGTATTCTTAGACATGAATAAACGCTGAAGTCTGGATGTAAGCAGAAAATATCTCAACTGTTTTACAGGAATCAAACCAGACTTCTCGTGTTGTCCTTCTTTATATCTCTGTTGCCCACATGTGGGACAACTATCCAACGACTCATTTTCCCCTGAATATAAAATGCAGTCATTTGAACATGCATGAATCTTCTGACAAGTAAGTCCCAAATTTCGAACCAACCTCTTACTTTCATAGTAATTTGCAGGTAAAACATTTCCTTCGGGTAACAGTGTTTTCAGCAAAGAAAATATCTGGTCAAAACATGTGTTTGACATTCCGTTATCTGATTTGATAGCCATAAATTTTGCAACTGCTTCTAATTTGCTCATCTTGCAGCCAGGATATAATGCATCCTCAGCAGACTTCAACAACTCATAAAATTCAGACGGTCCCAACTCAGGATTTGAAGCTATATCAGCCGGAGTTTCTGTATGTTGAACAGATGAACCTGCAACATCATGTACTAAATCTTGAAACTGGGATGGATCCGGAATCAAGTTGGTATCATCTGCTCTGGAACTGCGTTCACCGTGTTGATACCAAAAAACATAATCTGCTTGAAAACCAAAACGCAAGAGATGTTCCCCCACTTTGTCAAACGTGTCAAACGTTCTCAATGCACATTTTCTGCAAGGGCATTTTATCTTTCCTTCTGAAACAAATTCTGAATTTGATGCCGCAAATGATAAAAAAATCTCCACACCCTCTATATATACTGGATTTAAACCAGAACCATTTGGATTTCTACGTTGATTTATCCATATGCGGTCATCTAATAATGACTGTTGACGACCTCGCTGTTCCATATTTTTCTATAAAATATAAAAGCATTACTGGTTTTGAATAATTTGTTAGAAAAAACACTCAAGCAAGGATTACTAATTATTACAATTTATTACTAATTATTACAATTTATTGCTAATTATTACTATTTATTACTAATTTAGCAATACTTAGCAATACTTAGCAAAAGGAAAACTGCTTGAATAATGAAAGGAAATTTGATAATCATCGTTGTGGAGATGGTTATAAATTTTCCCTTCATTATCCAAGCAGATTTCGTTTACTAATTATTAGTAATAAAAAAAATATTATCAATATTTACGAAAAAACAATATTAATATTATTAAAATAATAAAAAAAATTAAAAAATATTAAAATTATCAATATTCAGAACAAACTTTGTTCTATTATTAACATGTTCAAATCTTAAAGGGTCGTCAATTGTCAGGTCATGCGCAATAAAAAGTTTGTGTCAGCCATGTCTAATGTAAACTCTATAATTGTCCTTGCATGGTTGATCACTTCGCAAGTAATGTTGCAATCAGACAAACCAAGTCATTCCCTTCTTAACTATAAGAATTATCTCACATGAACCTTTACATAGATCATTCTTCCTTAAAAATTTGAGGGGATATCATTATTTTTCCCTTAAATTTTCAAGGAAGAATGGTCTATGTAAAGGTTCATGTGAGATGATTCTTATAGATAAGAAGGGAATGACTTGGTTTGTCTGATTGCAACATTACTTTTGAAGTGATCGACCATGCAAGGACAATTATAGAGTTTACATTGGACATGGCTGACAGAAACTTTTTATTGCGCATGACCTGACAATTAGCGACCCTTTAAGATTTGAACATGTTAAGAATAGAGCAAAATCTGTTGTAAATATTGATAATTTTAATATTTTATAAATTTTTATTATTTTAATAATATTAATATTTTTTTCATAAATATTGATAATATAATTTTTTTTGCTAAGTGTTCTTGAGTATTCCTGAGTATTCCTGAGTATTCCTGATTATTTGTGAGTATTCGTGAGTATTCGTGATTATTCGTGAGTATTCGTGATTATTCGTGAGTATTCGTGAGTATTCGTGAGTATTCGTGAGTATTCCTGAGTATTCCTGATTATTCCTAATTATTCCTAATTATTTGCAATTATTCCTAATTATTTGCAATTATTCCTAATTATTGGCAATTATTACTAATTATTCCTAATTAATCCTAATTAATCCTAATTAATCCTACTTATTCCTAATTATTCCTAATTATTACTAATTATTCCTAATTATTGCTAATTATTACTAATTATTGCTAATTATTTCTAATTATTGCTAATTATTTCTAATTATTGCTAATTATTTCTAATTATTGCTAATAATTTCTAATTATTGCTAATTATTGCTAATTATTGGTAATTATTTCTAATTATTTCTAATTATTCGTAATTATTACTAATTATTGGTAATTAATACTAATTATTGGTAATTATTGCTAATTATTGGTAATTATTGCTAATTATTGGTAATTATTGCTAATTATTGGTAATTAATGCTAATTATTGGTAATTAATACTAATTATTGGTAATTATTACTAATTATTGGTAATTATTACTAATTATTGGTAATTATTACTAATTATTCGTAATTAATACGAATTATTCCTAATTAATACTAATTATTCCTAATTATTGTTAATTATTCCTAATTATTCCTAATTATTGTTAATTATTGTTAATTATTCCTAATTATTGTTAATTATTGGTAATTAATACTAATTATTGGTAATTAATACTAATTATTGGTAATTAATACTAATTATTGGTAATTAATACTAATTATTCCTAATTAATACTAATTATTCCTAATTAATACTAATTATTGGTAATTATTACTAATTATTCCTAATTAATACTAATTATTCGTAATTATTCCTACTTATTGTTAATTATTCCTAATTATTACTAATTATTGTTAATTATTCCTAATTATTACTAATTATTGTTAATTATTCCTAATTATTACTAATTATTGGTAATTAATACTAATTATTGGTAATTAATACTAATTATTGGTAATTAATACTAATTATTGGTAATTAATACTAATTATTGGTAATTAATACTAATTATTCCTAATTAATACTAATTATTCCTAATTAATACTAATTATTGGTAATTATTACTAATTATTCCTAATTAATACTAATTATTCCTAATTATTACTAATTATTGTTAATTATTCCTAATTAATACTAATTATTGGTAATTAATACTAATTATTGGTAATTAATACTAATTATTGGTAATTAATACTAATTATTGGTAATTAAGACTAATTATTGGTAATTAATACTAATTATTTGTAATTAATACTAATTATTTGTAATTAATACTAATTATTCCTAATTAATACTAATTATTGGTAATTAATACTAATTATTCCTAATTAATACTAATTATTCCTAATTATTCCTAATTATTACTAATTATTCCTAATTATTACTAATTATTCCTAATTATTCCTAATTATTCCTAATTATTCCTAATTATTGTTAATTATTCCTAATTATTCCTAATTATTGTTAATTATTCCTAATTATTACGAATTATTGGTAATTAATACTAATTATTACGAATTATTGGTAATTAATACTAATTATTGGTAATTAATACTAATTATTGGTAATTAAGACTAATTATTGGTAATTAATACTAATTATTTGTAATTAATACTAATTATTTGTAATTAATACTAATTATTCCTAATTAATACTAATTATTCCTAATTAATACTAATTATTTGTAATTAATACTAATTATTCCTAATTATTCCTAATTATTGGTAATTATTACTAATTATTCCTAATTAATACTAATTATTCCTAATTATTCCTAATTATTACTAATTATTCCTAATTATTCCTAATTATTACTAATTATTGTTAATTATTCGTAATTATTGTTAATTATTCCTAATTATTACTAATTATTGTTAATTATTCCTAATTATTACGAATTATTGGTAATTAATACTAATTATTGGTAATTAATACTAATTATTGTTAATTATTGGTAATTATTACTAATTATTCTTAATTATTGATAATTATTAGTAATTAAATGAATAATTATCAATAATTAGAAATAATTACCAATAATTACAAATAATAACATTATTAATATATTTTATTATTAATATTAAAATAATATAATTTTCTAATTTATATACAGTTCTTTTTTCATCTGTGCGTTTTCTATCTCCACATACAAATAATACATGTGAAGACAGCAAACGCACAGATGAAAAAAGAACTGTATATATATATAAAATTATATTATTTTAATATTAATAATAAAATAAACTAATAATGTAATAATATTCTTATTCTTAATTATTGGTATTTATTACTAGTTATTAATATTTATTCTTAATTACTAAAAATTATTACTAATTATTCCTAATTACCATATAAACAATACTTATAATTTAAATTTATTAAATAATAAAACAATGTGAACATAATTAAATTACAACTAATTAATAATAATAGAAACTAATAAGAAATTAAAAATAAATACAAAATTAAAATGAAGATAAATACCTTGAAAATAGATCTGTTCTGATCGTTCTTCAAAACTTTAATATCAGCTCCGGAGAAAAAACTTAAACTGGAGAAAAACTCAACTCTAGAAATTTAATTCTGAGAGAGAGAGAAGATAAGGAATGAGAATGAAATGAAAAAAACGGATGGGGGTATTTATAGGTTAGATTATTTGCGACGGGCCCATTTGCGACGGGATTCCCGTCGCAAATAGTATTATTTGCGACGGTACCCGTCGCAAATACCTTAGCCAACATTTATTACGGTCAACCGGTAAATAGTTATTTGCGACGGGTCCCGTCGCAAATAATCCCTGCCGACATAGTATTTGCGACGGGGGAATATTCCCGTCGCAAATACCTTTTACCGCCGCCGGTTATTTGCGACGGGAATATTTCCCCGTCGCAAATAAGTTTCCCGCGATTTGGCGCGCATCGCGGGAAAACTATTTGCGACGGGGAAAGCAATCCCGTCGCAAAAGCCTCCTTATTTGCGACGGGGAAATACCCCCGTCGCAAATAAGTTTTTAACATGACTATTTGCGACGGGAATAAATCCCGTCGCAAATAACCCGTCGCAATTGCTCATTTTTCCCGTAGTGATAAGGCATCCCAAGAATCACTCTAGGCATGGTAACTTTGATCCCATACTAGGTATCTCACATTGGGGACCAAGTATCACCAAAGTCATGGTGTATCCATATTTCCAATATGTTCATCCAAGGTTTCTCCCCTAGGTAACCGGTATCAATTAGGATTATAATAAACCTCCCAATAACCCCTCACCTGGAAATCCAAAGCATCACCCCCAGTGTGTCGGGTCATAACCCATCGAATGCATGAGCCCATCCATGATTCTTTAATATGTAACTCACATTATCTCACGGCTCGTGTCAAGTGAAACAAGTATCCAAGAACATCACAAGAGAGGCACATATCAATAAGAAATCATTTATAATTACAAACCATCTATTAAAAATATCATTCCATTAAGCACATGGAAAAATCCCATGCTACAAAGCTATCCAAAGGATAAAAATCAAACCATCAACATGACATAATGCATTTAGCACAAATCATGAATTTAACAATTACATGTCATTATTAACATTTTAATATCTCTATCTAACAAGATTACCAAAGTTTATAACATAAATAAATTCAATAAAATAAGGCATATGCATTAGGAACTTTCATAAGCAATGTAATATAAAAAAAGGATCATTTCATCATCATGAAATCAATCACAAGTCACTAATAACATTTAAATGAAAAAAGATATTAATAGTTTCTATGTACATAATTAAATAAATGGGTGGGTAATTCAACCCTTCACATATCATTCTGCTTCAAACCATTTAATTTAAGGACATTCCATTTATATAGACAAAACATAGAAATTCAACTACAATGTTCAGAGTGGCACTTAGGAGGTTCCATGGTCAGGTGGGCAATCACCTACATGGGTAATCCCCTTTATAAGTAAGTCAAAAACTTAGGGGGTTCTTGGTTCTAATTATACATTTACCAATTTACTACATGGGAAAAGTTATTTAAGAAGGAAATAAAATTCATTATGAAGAGCTTTGTTCATTAATCATTTATATTAAGGAGGGACAAACCAATCAAGAACATCAAGAAGGTCAAGTCCCAAACATTCCACTTGAACTAATCAAGCATGAAAATTAAATTCATATTATTCAGAGGGGGAAATAATAACTTTCCACAAAACAAGTACCAGTAAGAAGTTATATAGAAAACTCAAACCATAACTAAGCATGATATAAATAACCATCACTATGTTTTGGTTTAGAAGACAATGCACTTCAGTTGGAGGGGTTTTATTATAAAAACATGACTTTGTTTATCAAAAAAATCATTAAGAATAATTTAATAATTTATTCTAGAAATAAATATTCATTAATTAAAAGTAAGAAAGTGCGTAAAGTATTCAATGAATACATACTTTAATTTAAATGGAAAGGAAAGGGATCCTACCTAGAGATAAGAACCAAACTAAACACTTGGCACTTTAAATTTTAAACGGTGACCACTAGAAGCTTCTACCTCCCACCACTGAGAATATGCACCTTCACATATACATAAGGACACCTAGACCATATGAACAAATTAGTCTGGCCCTAGATATGTGAAATAGGATCCTTACACGCATGCTCATATATGAATATACCCGTTAACACCCACACATGTATGCATTTTCATATTATATGTAAGAACTCCTAGAATCATATATGTATATTCACTACCATGTATGAATATACATAAAATAGGGGAACTTACATATATATATTCCTACCCATGTATACACAGGTAAGTTTCCTTTGACAATGGAAACCCCGAACCCACCTCAGGGATGACCAAACCCATTAAAAAATTAGAGGAACCCTAAATAACCCAAAGGACACAAAATAAATTGGTAGAAACCTAGAAATGGATGTAAACCCTTACCTTATATGGCGGAAGCAAGCTGAATCAAACCAATCTGTTTCTCCTTCAATGGTGGATGCCGGAACACGCATGAAGAGGTCCCAAGAAGAATTTTGTATGCCTGAAAAACAAAATAAACATAAAAACCAAGGTTAAACCTAACATTAGGGTTTTTTTGAGCTACACCAGGTTATAGGGAGAATAAATATTGACCATAAAAGGAAGTAGGATGAGCCGGAGGCCTTACGTCTAAGATTTAGATGATAAATCGTGAGATATTAAGAGAGAAAATGTTTCATGGAGAGGAGTTGAGGGGGTGTTCATCATGAACCCATGGGGTTTGGCCAAGGGGATCACACAAGCATGGTAAGGGGAAAGGTAGATACCCCTTTGTGTTTGATTAATAACCTAAATATTATTAATAATATTATTAAAATTAATAATGATGACGATGATGATATTATTATTATTATTAAATCATTTAATTTATTATTATTTAAATTTTATTTTAATTAATTAATTTTATTTAATATAACACACTACATGGATTATTATTGAGGGCTGCACAGTTTCATAAAAACTATGAGCCCTATTCAGACTTCTCCCATTTTGAGTTTTCAAAGCCTGTCGCTCCTAAAACTTTTCAGGGCACCCAAGGAACCTCATGGACCCTTACCCCATGTCCAAAAAATCAATTTGAAGAATCAAAACTCTCATAATTATGTTATTAAGATCATTTTAAAAACATCTTGTCCAGTAAATGAAAAAAAATCAAATTCCTTTTCATTTTTGTTCGATTCAAAAGCACGGGTCGTTACATGATGAATTTCTTGGTGGGTGTCCTTAACATAAGATTTATATGATTATGATTATTCAATAATTTATGCCTATATTTTATTAAATTGTATTATTCTAATGTTATAATATCATGTATCATATTTTTTTATTTCTTTATGATCCATGTCTTAGGAACTACCAAGATTTATTCCATGACCCGTGATTATGATCTATGAATTGATGAGTATGATTCTCAAATGTTAATATCATATTCTAATACCATTATACTAATGTTATGATTAAATTATAATTTATATATACCTTATTTTCTCTTACTAAGAATCTTATATCACTCTTTATTATGCTTCTTTTTCCCCATGATGTGAAGAAAGGCTTTAAGTATGATATGTCAAAGAAGGGTGCTTGTTTTGAAGAACTAAATAGGAGATGATGTAGTTATTTTATGTGCTAGTTGTTTATGTATCCAAGTTTCATATGAAACTAAAAATCTATAGTTATGTAATGAATTATAATGATATGTAATTAACATTCATCTAACAAGATGTAATATTTATTTATGAAATGTTTGGGTTTCTATAAAAACTACTCAAGATATATTATCCCTAAGTGTATCCCTTTTGTTAATTTTCATTATATTTAAATCTGTATAGTACCTTTGGTATGATTCTATAAATTGGAAAAAAGCATTAAATTTTTATACTACTTCATTAGTTGTATTAGAAGTTGTAACGTTCTTGGTATTTTACTACCATTATCTTTAATGGGCCATTCATTCCCATTACCATAGTCTAACTCAAATATTAATTCAAATTGATCCATATGAATACTATTTTATATCTCATTATAACTATTGTTCCTTCCTATACAATTATTAGTTACAGAACATGTAACATCCAAATATTTTAAATGGGAACATGGTGTTCAATATCATACAAGATATATCACATTAAGCTTAAACAAACGACTAATTATTATTATTTAAATGTGACCATTATAACCTATATATCCATTAAATAGATAATAATGAATATTATTAATGATATTATGAAATATATAATGGTCATAGTATTTGATAATGTATTAATTAATTATTTCTAAATTATTAATATAATTTTAGAAATTCATTTCATTCTTTAAAAAATATGTTTTCTTTAAAAAATGGGTTTCATTTCATTTTATGAGTGAATATTATAATTAATTTTTTAAAATTTTTGAAATATTATTTCATAAAATAAGATTCATATTTTAAATCATAATATCAAGTTTTAATTTGGGTGAAATTTTAGTATTTTTCATAAAATATTAGGTTTTTAGCGAAGAGGGAAAAATATAGATTTTTTTTAAAAAATGTCATTTCTTTTCAATAAATTAAACAATTTAAAAGTACCATAATGTTTTGAATTTGATTTTCAGTAAAATAATTATAATTTAATTATTTTTAATCTTATTAAATTATTTTTAATCAAAATTATATTTTCTTTTAGAATAACTTTATTTTTGGGTTTAAAAACATGATTTTTATGAAAAAAAAATTAAAGTTCATAATGTATCTTCTTTTTAATTAATTAAAATAATCACTAAATGAGACTGTTTTAAATAAAATTTAGAGATTATATATCATTAAATATTAATTTAGTTTCATAAAATTATAATTATTATTACAAGAGTTAATATAATATCATGTTTTGTTTAAAAAATACACTTCTTGAAAACTCACATTTTCATCGTCCCTGTAGGTTTTGTTTTTTTTATTTTTTCAATTTTATTAATTGAATTTAGTAAAATGGATTAAATATTTAGAATAATAATTTAAAAATTGCATAGTAGGTTTATTTTAATTTTCATTCAAAAAAAATTTACCATGGTAAAAAAAATATTTATCGTAGTATTGGTAAAATAATGAAACATGTTAAAGTTAAAAGGTAAAACCTTAAAATAACTAAAAACTACAACATTAAATGGGTGATTGATGTGTTTTTTGAAAATAACCTTACTTTGAGACATTAATTATAAATATAATTAAATTGAATTAATTCCACCCAAATGTGGATGAATTTAAATATAAAATAATCATTATTTAATCACTTAAAACCACCAATCCTCAAGTTTAAATACCACTCCTCGTCACCCCCTTTCCCCTCACAAGAATTAAAAATCATAAAATCTCTTCAAAACCTCCTAAACTCTACTCTCACTACATTCAATTGATATTTTTACCACCAAAATACCAATTCCAAGGTCTTTAAGGGGTCTTTTAAGGATTTGATATTCAAGAGGTAATTTTCCCAAACCACCTCTCTTAATTTCTTTTCTTCAACTATTTTATTCTCAACTACTTCATCCCAATAAAGAAATAATAACTCCAGTATCATTTATATAATTTAATTTTAGGTTTCTAATGGAATATATTATATCAGTTCCTTTTATCATCTCCTCTCATTCAAATAAATGAAACCATTGTCAAATTTATGGCGGTTAACCTTGTCTGCGGATAATGATTATTCATTTTCCATTACCTCCTTCAAGGATGGTCATAAAACTTTTAATATGTTTTAATAATATTTTAATAAGTATAATATATATTATTTCATATTATGGAACAAATATATATATAATATTTCATAAATCTAAACTAGTTCATGATGGTCATAAAAACCGCCAAAACAAACTAAACATTTATCATTAAATTTTTATCAGATGAATCATCCTCACATTAGAAAAAAAAAGATGATATTTGGGAAAATTTATAATAATGTAATTAAAATAATACCATTTAGTTACACTTCTGGATTATTATTTTCATTTTATATGAAAAAAATAATTATATACAAATTAACTAACCCTAAAACCATGAAACAAATACACCCGAAACTAGGAAAATAACAAAATATTTTTAATGAATGGGTCATAAGATGTTATAAAATCATAATATAATGTATTATAAATATGAATATAGATATATAATTAGTAAATTACATTATTTAAACCATTATAAAATTGTTTAATATATGAAAAACATAATTTAAGTGTCAGGTAAAGGAATTCTTAACCCAATTTCCATTCTTTGGGTAAAACTTCTACTTCTTGATTATATCAGGCTAAATATATGTGTGAAAATACTTTTGAATATCATATGTTGTATTTCCAATTTTTATCTTCATTTATATAATATATATATAATCTAATCATTTTAATAATTCTCACAATAATGATTTGATATTTGTATGGTACTTTCCTTTAAAAAACATCTTTTAAACTTTCTTTCTTAAAACGTAAAAAGTAATGTCTTTTACATATATGGCATGAATGGAAGGTCCCACATTAATTTTTTCTTAATATTTTTAAACTTAATTTAAATTATTATATGGTTAATTTCAATGAAAATTTTTTATATTGTATCTGTGAAGTTTTTCAAAATGGGTGATTTCAAAATGAAATGTTTATTTTCCTCAAAGTGTGTTTTATGATGCATGATTTCATGATTTATGTTTATGTTATGGTTCTTGAGAATTTTTTATAATGACTTTTTGTTCCATTATAAATCAATTAAAGTTGGTTACATGATAAACCAAGGATGTTTGGTTATGTTGTTAACCAATGACGTGTGGTTCTATGATAAACTAAGGATGGGTGGTGGCGTTTTAACCTCCAATGCATTAGGTACTCCAGAGTTGGTGGTTGACCATATTAGTTACTCTATTTGTAAGAGAGATATATAAAATGATGTACCAAGTTAACTATTTTTATTTCATATATTTTATTATTAATTTTCATGAAAATCACCTGATTTTCAAAATGTGAGATTATGATTTTTTGAAAAGATGGTTCTTTTTTCTGGATAAAAAGGTATGTTTTTAAGAAAATGATTTTATGGGTTTTCACTGAACTAATTGTTTCCTTTATTTTATTTCGCATACTGATATTTGTTTCTAATCCCATGTTTTAAAAAAAATCACAAGGTTTGAGGAAGTGTAAGGTCAAGGATGAGATTAAGGGGGAAATTGTGAATATTTTTTTTATGAATAGAAACCATGTTTTTTAAGACTTGTTTTTTAGAATAAATGGATACTGATTATAAGTCTCCACTTATAATGTATGGGTTTACCATGTATGATTTAGTCTTAATTATCTGTAAATCTAAACCTAAAAGATCCTCATGATTGTAATAATGTAAATTCTAGTTTAAAATCACTAGAATATGTAATGTTTAAGGTCGGGTCCTTACCGTTTGTATCATATGTCGTTTTAGATATTTTTAGAGGTTAGGATGTTATTTAAGGATAAGTTACAATTATTATATAACCACAATGGTTTGTGTGGTAGGGATATTCTATTGGGAAAAAAATCCCCCATTGCATCCTCTCGGTATGTTTTGGGTGTGGTTGTGTTTTTTTACAAATCCAGATAACCACAAGTGACTATGTTTGGTGTTTGTCAAAGACAGGTTTTTAAGGTGGAACAGTTTCCCAGTGTTTGTCAAATTTTGGGGCCTCAATATCTAGAATTTTCATGAATAATAGCGAATAAAATCAGTAAAGGAATATGAATGAGGAGCCCAAGACATGGATTGCGTACCATGTCTAGGAAGGGTATGATGTCGCGTACCAGGAAGTGAGAATGGTACGCGGATGTAGTTTGCGGAACCAAAAATGGTTCGCAGTTGAGTGGAAATGTGGTATAAATTTGGGATGAAGTCAGTGGAGGAAGTTGACCGCGTAGGAGCAAAGGCGGTACGCAGTGCGCATAGGAAGACGGTCCGTGGATGGCTTGAGGTTCGCGGTGGAATGAGTATCGGTGAGCGGTGGGTTGAAGATTCAATAAATCTTGGTTTAGCGGATTAAGTAAATACCTTTTCCTATAAAAAACTCTGATCCTACCAAATACTGGGGAGATGGAACATCATTAGAAAGCATATTTTGCTTCGGGATTTCAGTAAAGGCCAAAGGAATTTCATGAAGGCCGAAGTGGTTCGTAAAGGCTGAAGTGGTTTGTGAAGGCTGAATTAGTTCGTGTGGAAGTAATTCCATCGAATGTGTTTTCGGGGTTTCTTAATCTGCAAAGTAAGACTGGTACGTGGAGGAGGAAGTCGGGTACGTAAAATTATTTGTCTCGGTCTGTGGAGGAGGAATCTTCGGTACGTGAGAGGGAGAGTTCTGTGAGTAGTACACAGAGGGGGGACTTCGGTACGGGGAAGCAGAGGCAGTCTGTGAACAAAGAATAGTTCATAGACAATAGGGGTTTTGTAGAGGACTTTCATGAAGTCGGTACGTGGTAGTTCTATGTGATAGAAAATGCGGAGGTAGTTTTTGGACAGAGGAGGTTCACGGAATAGGCAGTCCATGGAGAGAGGTGGTTCGTGGAAGAGGTAGGCTACTGACAGAGGAAGTTCATGGAAGATGTTGTCCGCGGATAGAGGAGGTTTGCAGAAGAGGTAGTAGTATGCATAGAAGAAGGTTTGCAAACCAAATCTGGTACTCAGTACGTGGGAGAGACAAGGTAGTTAACAATTTTCACAGGATGCTTGTGAAATCTCCAATTCAGTTTGCGAAAGTATTTTCCAGTACCTAATAATACTTGGGAAAGTGGAATTCATCTATCGGTGAAAATGGAACTTCAACGGAGCACCTACCTATAGTTGAGGATGTTGGAATTCATGAAAATTAAGGGACCTACATGCCCATAAACTGTGTTTGATCTACAAGTCGATAAACTATGAGTTGATTCCTTTCCAAAAGTAGTGAGCGAAGGAATATGAATATGGTGACCCTTTCCACTGGTAGTGATCCAGGGAAAGAGGCATCAGGAGTGACCCTAGGGAATGAAATGAAAAGACCCAAAACTATTTAAAGGCAGTGAGTCTGGGTATAGAAGATCTAGCCTGAACATTGTACTCATTATTGGTAGTGAGCCTTAGTGAATTTCATATATCGTCACATTGTCGCTCAATGCTCCTTGGATGTAGCCTAGTGAGGGTGAACCAAGTAAAAATCATTGTGTCCTATGTATGATTTGATATATGTACATATATTGCTATGGGATGAAGAGATAATTGAGTTTTTTCTAACAAATTAACAAGATCCAAAAGGGAGAAACTTTTAATCTACCATACCCTGATTCATCCCAGGGTATTCAACCTAGTGGACCTAAAAATTGGTATCAGAGAAAAGGTTTATTTTATCAGGATTTCTGTGTAGTGACTTGTTTCAATAAATTTTTTCAAGTTAAAGATTCAGTCTGCTCTTATCTTGGTGTGCCATGGCAACGGAAATAACATCAAATAAGAAGCATAAGTCTTGTGAAATTCCCCAGTGTGAAAGTGTCAATGGAAAGAGTGTGATTTAGTTGAAGGAATCAAGTAGTGTACATAATTATGATTTGGAAAAATCATAAAGTGAAAATAATTACTCATTCAATGATGTAGAAGGAATGAGTGGAGAACATGATATTCCAAGTGATGTTCAAATTACTGATGATGAAGAAACTCTGAGAAGGTGAAAATTGAAAGCTATCCATAAAATAAAGGAATTGGATCAAAAGTTGGATGATGATATTAAATCTAAAGATATCCAGATCCAAGTAATGTAAATTGAGGTTTAAAAACTAAGAGGATTAAATCAAAGGCTTATTGAAGTGGTCACTAATCTAAAGGAGAAGAATTATTCTCAATTTGAAGAACATCAAAAGTTTTCAATAAAGAGAGATAATCTCAAATCTGATGTCAAGGGAAAGAATATGAACTCAGATGAAATTCATAATCTGAAAGCTAGAAATAATGATCATGCTATATATCTATCTGAACTAGTTCTGAAGAATCAAAGGCTACAATAAGAGAATCCACCCCTCTCTGATTCTATTACTCAAGAAAAATTGAAAATAAAGGATAAAAGTGATATGGTAGATAAGCTCACATGAGAATGGGAAAATGAGATGACTAGAAGTAAGAATCTCAGAAGTGAACTAAATGATCAACTTGAATCAAGATATAGGAAGATACAACAACTTGAGGAATAGATAGAATCAGTCAAGAAAGAAATGGAGAAATCAAATGACAAAGGAAGGCCTAAGTTGAAGGATGCACTGCACTTACTATTCGATTTTCCTTCGGAAGGTGATGATAAAATGAAAAGAAAGTATGCTATTTATGAGGAGAAGCAAGAACATATTTTCTCATATCAATGACCGCATTGTATGGGAAAGTCTAGAATTAGATATGATGATCCCCCTTCTATGCATAATATGAATAGAGTAGTGAAGAGTTCCAGAGATAAGAAAAACATTGTAGGTTCTATAGATAGACCTAAGAAGGTTGTTACAAGTAGTAATGATCGCATGTGCTATTTCTATGGGATTCATGGTCATACATCAAGCTTTTGTTTAGAGGCTCAGGAATATATTTCATACTGTGAAGATTGAAATTTTACTAAATCTGATAATAAGAAGAAGAATCATGAAAAGTATCAAAGGAACACCTCTCAGAAGAAATCATTCATTAGGTGTCATTACTGTGGAAGAATGGGACACACTATGAGAATGTTTCAGGAAACTCTAGAGATCAATATCAAAAGAATAACTCAAGCTACATCAACATCTCAGTTGAGAAATGATTAAATGAGGTATGCCTTTGATGGAAGATGTCCCATATGTTCTGATCAGGGACATTTGGCAAGACATTGTAGAATGAAGAAAGCAGGTAAAAAGGTGTATCAATCACCTCCTCTATTATAGTTACAACAACAGTCTTGGAAAGAATGTGAACAACCCTAGAAGAAAAATGAACAATAAACTACAGTTGTGAGTAAGAAGAATTTGAAATCAGTGGAAGACTCAAACCCAACAAGAAAGGGTTGCATGACTCAAACAATTTATAAAAGAAAGATGAACAAAGAATGTATTGAAAATTTTTCCTTTCGTGTACAACAGAGAGAATTGGAGGAAAGAGGAATATACCTACAATAGTGGAAGAAGCAAGGGAATATGACAATTTGATAGATTCCTAATAAGACAAGGAATCAAGGGAAGTGGCATATTGATGGAACATCAATGACAAAAATGTGTACCAGTGGTCTTAAACCCCAAATTGTGAGAAAGTCCAAGCCTACAAAATCTACATATCAGAAAAAGACTCATCATGTGGGTAATGGATGCCTAGTCATATGGAAAGAACATTTGAAGTTGGCTAGGTAGCTAGAAGAAGCAAGGAATGAGTGTGATGCTCTGTAAGAAAGAATCAAAGGGTTTACCCATTAGGATCAACCACAATCCTCACATTGAGGATTCCAGAAGTTCCCCTCTCCTTATTTATATAAATTATGTTAACTAATGATTCATGTGTTTCAGGTTTTATGGAGATACGATCCAAGGGGATGTCGCATCAAATGATGCAATGTGACGAATTGATACGCTCTAGAGTTTCAATTGATTCAAACCTAATACCAGAGTTGAAGAAGAAAGGGAAAAACTGAGTATGAGACTGAGTGGTGCAAGAGGAGAAGAATATTTGTGGGTCTAAATAATAGACCATATAACTGGAATAGTTGGACATCATAGGGGGAGACTTATACAACCTAATCATATTTACACAACGTTTTTATTATCCAAATCATTATCAGAAGGATGTGTGCTATGGAAAGAAGAGATGTAACACCCGAGACTTTTATGTTATATAAATCATCAAAGGAATCTTTTTCTACACAACACTTTCTTGGCTTTCTTTACACGCAATCGCGACCTTCCTCGATAGCTTGCGTCGTACGCAATACCGAGTTTCACTAAACAACAATATGCTATTAAAACTAGCCGTTATGAATAGTAATAACCACTTTTTGAAATTTTATAAATTTTATTTTTCAAAATGGACTTCATTTTTGGACTCAGAATATCGAAATTAGCCTAGGGTGAAATTTTGGTATTTTTCTGAAAACTTTCAATTTTTGATGAATAGTGAAACCACTAAGTGGTAGGTTAAAAACTGAATTTTGCATAAAACTTAATTTTACCGCTTCTGTGAATGGAATTTCAAAAATCCGAGAGACACGGTTAATATCAAGGACTAAAATGTGGTTCAATGAGATGAAAATAATTTTTTGGTGAATAGTAACTTTTTACTATTTTTACCGCGGTTAATAGTAAATAGGGTAACTAAGGGTAATTATGATATTAATATTACCCTAACACATGTCCTAATTCTATTGGACAAGTGTAATTCGACCAAAAACAAACTTAGGAATAAAATATGACCATTTAGGCCCACTTGGATTAGATTAGGACATTTATTATTAATTTATTTAAAGAAGGGTTAAAATAGTTAAAATCAAAGTTTAATAAGTAAATAATTTTTAATATAGGGTTATACATAAGATAAATTCGATTGTAAATATTCATTAGAAAGATAAAAAGATTTCCTACATGATGGTATTTTATTTGTAATTTTTAGACATCAAATAATTTAATTTATTTATGACACAAAGATGATGCAGTAATTATCTTATTAATGAAATATTGACAAAATTGATAATATAAATACCAAAATAAATGTAATTTGAGACTTTTTATAAATTCCACTAATTTTCTAGGTTACTATGATATATTAGTATTGATTTAATCAACTTGGTTCGAACATATAATTCTGTTATGACTTTGACAAAAATCATATATCAAATAGTGTCAAAATTGACACAAAATAGTTTTTAAATAAAATATTATATTATTAATTGTTATTTTATTCCTAAAAATCTAAGGTTCGGCCAAATGACTTAGATAAGGATATATATTTTAATAATAAACAATTTGGGGTTCGTTTGGCATGTTATAGTAAGTGTATTAACCATATAGTGAAAGAAAACAAAAAGTCATGGTAAAAGTTAAATTATTTAACTTAGAGTTAAATCTAATTGATAAGGTTAAAATAATACCCTAAACTTGTCTAAATTCTATTGGTTGATAGGATTTCGACCCATCCCCACTTTGGCTTCGAAATAAGACCCTTTGGAACCATTATAAACCGATTTTGACTTTAATATAAAATAATATTTTGAGATATTCCTAAGGTGCCCCTCTCCTCCCTTATAAAAGGGCACCTCCTCCCCCTCCTCCTCACACCAATTTGAGCACTCAAGCTCGGCCAACCCCTGCCATTTTCCCTTCTCCACTTCCCTAGAATAATCCTAGAGGTCCTGGTCTTCTCCAAAGACCAATCTTAGTTCCTTAAGTGGAGGATTCAAAAAGGCGTTCCAAAGAAGAGGTAATATCCATTACCGATCTTTTCAATTTCTTTCTTCTTCAACTTCTTCTTCTTTAGTTGTTTCATGATAAAGTAATAACATCAGTATTACTTACATACTGATATGTTATTATAAATATGAAACAACCCTAATTCACCTTCTATCCATCCTACGGAAAAATGAAATCACCGCGCGTGCGTACGTACGGAATACCGTCTCCACGCCGTGGTGTAATCTATTTTCCACCATCACCTTACAAGGATGGGTATAATGGTGTAATCAGTAACTATATATGATTATTATTAAGTAATATTGATACTGAAATAATATATATATATACTCCAATACAATTCCACGATCATAGGAACGATATCATCACTCGTGCGTACGTACGGAATACCGTCTCCACGATGTGATGCGACTCGTTCTACATGATCTTCATTTCATAATGATTATATAAATGAATTGAATGAATGAATATGGTATATAATACACTAATACCATTCTGGAAATGAATTATCTATAACCTAAAGATAAGAATAAGAATTTATTCGACAAAACACGCATAAGAACAAAAAGTTATAAAGACCCGAGTAACAAGTAACAATGAAATATTACTAACAAGAAGCTAATAATATGACCATATATGATCTCATATCAATATGTATGATTTTGGAATAAGTCAATAACATTATTTAAACCATTATACAGGAGCTTCGGATTCGAACAAAGCAAATCGGACCTAAGGTAAGGGAAATATCACAATCTCATTTTTATCCGGGATTGTTTATACTTTGGTATTTACTGGGGTGTATTTTATCATCCACATCCATGTTTCATCAATATGTAATATTATTTCCATCCACCTACAATTTTTTAAATCCATTTTTACCCTTCGGTGAGTTTTTAGTAATATGTATGAAATGAATCTTTTGTCGTACGAGGTACTTTTTGACTTTTCCGACAAAAGTACGAAGAATGTTTTTTTTTAACTTATACGGCATGAATGGATTTTTAAAACATTACATCAAAGAAGCTTCCTTTACAAGTTTCCAAGTTTATTTTTAATCAACTTCTTTTATTTTAAAGTTGTATGACATGTTATGAAAGGAAAAATATTTTTTGAAGAAGAAAGGATATTTTCCTCAAGAATTCAATTCAAGTGTTTTATCAAAATTATTTTCCATCTAAGATAATAAAGGGTTCTGTTTCTATCCATATTTTTACATTGGTTTGACTATGTTGTGATGGAATTATGTTTATGAATTCCTTTATCATATATGAATTGATTTATGATGTCATGATGTTTCAAGAATCCCATTTTTGTTATGCGATGATGTATGTTTTATGATTATGTGGCACACATAAGAAAGGATTCATTATAAGATGGGTGGGACCTATATCTCCCTCCAATGCATTGGGTAATGATTTTATATCTCATGAGATAGACATGGCTGGAACGGAAGGTTATTTCGGTTCAGTGATACAGGACTGAAACGAGGAGTGAACTCGGTTCAGAAAGGGACTTTGTCCACTAAGATAGTCTTGGCAATGAGTCATGACTAACAAGAAATGATTTTCCATGATTATGTGTGCATGCCACAAAGTTTCAAGTTTTATGTTATGATTTTGGGGATCTCATTTTCACTTCTATGATTTATTCCATGTAAAGATATTATGATCTCTTTAGCAGGTTTTGATTTTCAAAAAGATATGATATGATTTTTATTTCCTTTATTTTCCCTTGCTGAGCATTTGAGCTCACCCTTTTATGTTTTCTTTTCCCCAGGTCAGGAAGATGGATATTAAGTAGAATATGCTAAAAGGGACCCTAGATATGATGAAATAAATGGGAGACACTGTAGAAGATTTATGAACCAGTTGTTTATGTTTCCCAGTTTCTAAAGACACTATACCTATACGGTCCTTTGTGGTTTTGTCATATGTTGTAATAAGTGTGATTCAATTTTGAAGTATTAACAATGTATGTAAAGTGTGGGTCGTTATAGTTGGTATCAGAGGAAAGGTATAGTCAACCTTTGGAAACTAGGATGTGAAAGCCTTAGTAATAACCCTAAGGATAAGTCTAAGCATAGAACACAATTCTAGAAATGGCCTTGAATAACCTAGGATAAGACCTTAAGCATGAAAATTTTATTCTTGAATTATGTGGTTTCCTATTATAATTAGTGTTGCTCACACTATTCTTCTTGGTTTTAGTCAATGGCTGGAACCCGAAGGAACCGTGTTAATGCGGAATGCGATGGGCAATGCAATGATTGTCCCCCTGAGCAACCAAACGATATGGGAGCTGGAATGCAAAATCTTGTAGCCATGCTCACACAACTTTCTCAAGCTATGAATCATGCAGGATTTCCAAACGAACAAAGAAGGGAGAAACATTCTGTTGAATCCTTCATGAGGCAGCGTCCACCATCTTTCAACGGGTCTACTGATCCATTAGTTGCTGAACAATGGATTAGTACTACTGAAAAGATATTTTCAGTTCTTCAATGTTCTGAGCATGATAAAGTCATCCTAGCAGTGTATCGTTTGGAAGGAGATGCGGATCAATGGTGGAATCTTGTTAAGAATACGAGGCAAAGGGATGAAATTGAGTCTATGGAATGGGACGAGTTCAAGAACTTATTTTTCAATAAGTACTTCCCTCGTATTCTCCGAACAAAGATGGAGAAAGAGTTCCTTGAACTGAAGCAAAGGGATGATGAATCTATTAGTACCTATGAAGCAAATTTTACAAGACTTGCAAGGTACGCTTCTGGTATTATTATCCAACCTGAGAGTAAGATCGATCGATTCTTTAGTGGCTTAAAACCAAGTCTTCGGAGGGCATTAGCCATAAGGGACTTCAATAGCTACGAGGAAATCGTTCGATGTGCTCTCAAAGTCGAGATGGAGATTGGAGTAACCCATCAGTCATATGGGTTTGATAAGAAGAGGAAGATGGAATTCAAAGAAAAATCTAAAGAGCACACGGAAAAGAAGATGAACTTTCCCTTATGCTCGAAGTGTGGAAAGAAACATGGAGGGAGTTGTCTTAAAGGGACAAGTAAATGTTTTAAATGTGGAAAGGAAGGTCATCGGGCATTTGAATGCCGTGATAATGGGAAGAAGATGTCTAATGACGCAAACAAAGGAAGGGATACACAGAATGAACCTACAACACTTCAATGTTTCAAGTGCAAGGAGATGGGGCATTATGCCAATCAATGCCCAAATCCAAGGGTTGATGATGATGGTCGACGTCAACAAACTCTTAAGGCTAAAGACAAAGGAAAGTCACATGCAATTTCTATCAGCGAGGTGGAGTACGATAACGATGTGGTGAAAGGTACACTTACCACCCACTCTAAAGTAGCAAATGTTTTATTTGATTCTGGATCCACCCACTCTTTTATTTCTGAAAAATTTTCTAAGGGTATCACCGTATTACCTCAACAATTAGATGTTGAGTTAGCTGTGACAACACCTAATGGCACATCAATCGCATCAGAAGTTTATAATTCTTCTCCGATCGAAGTTTGTGGGAAAGTGCTTCCTGCAAATCTTGTGATCCTTCCTTTAGTGGAATTTGATGTGATTCTTGGCATGGATTGGCTTTCTCTACATAGAGCTCATATCGATTGCCAAAGAAGGGAAGTCACATTTCATATTCCAGATCAATCTACGATCGTCTATCAATGCAAGGATGAACATAACCTTCCAGTGGAAATTTCTTCCATCTTATGGGTATTGATTCCACTAAATGAAGGTTATTTATCTCAAATGGTTGGTGAGAAACTCACGATTAAGAATATGCCCATTGTACGGGAGTTTGATGATGTCTTTCCGGAGGAATTACCGGGTCTTCCACCAAATCGTGAAGTTGAGTTTTCAATAGAACTCGTACCGGGTGCTTTGCCTATTTCAAAGACACCTTATAGAATGGCCCCAATTGAGTTGCAGGAATTGAAGAAGCAACTCCAAGAGAATCTTGATAAGGGATTCATACGCCCTAGTGCGTCACCTTGGGGAGCACCTGTTCTATTTGTTAAGAAGAAAGATGGATCAATGAGACTCTGCATTGATTATCGAGAACTTAACAAGATCACTATCAAGAACAAATACCCTCTCCCACGCATTGATGACTTATTTGACCAACTACGCGGAGCTCAATACTTTTCCAAGATTGATCTTCGTTCAGGGTATCATCAATTAAGGGTCAAAAGGGAGGATATACCAAAGACGGCTTTCCGTACAAGGTATGGACACTATGAATTTATAGTGATGCCATTTGGTCTTACTAATGCCCCTGCTATCTTCATGGATCTAATGAATAGAGTCTTTAGAGACTATCTTGATCAATTTGTGGTAGTCTTTATAGAAGATATTCTTGTCTATTCAAAGAGCAAGGAAGAGCATGAAGATCACTTGAGAATTATATTGAAGACCCTGAGAAAAGAGAAGCTTTATGCCAAATTTACCAAGTGTGAATTTTGGCTTCAAAAAGTTGCATTTTTGGGTCATATAATCTCAAAAGAGGGGATATCTGTGGATCCAGCAAAAACAGAGGTTATCGAAAGATGGTCAAGACCAACAACAGTAACTGAGATCCGAAGTTTTCTTGGTTTGGCTGGATATTATCGACGTTTTGTAAAAGATTTTTCACGATTATCTAATCCACTCACCAAGTTGACTCGGAAAGGAGTTAAGTTTGTCTGGACAGAGGAATGTGAAGAGAATTTCAAGGAGTTGAAAAGAAGGTTATCCAGTGCACCTGTGCTCACACTGCCTTGTAGTGGAGAAAGGTTTGTGATCTACAGTGATGCATCCAAGAAGGGATTGGGGTGTGTTCTTATGCAAAATGATATGGTGATAGCTTATGCCTCACGACAGTTGAAAATCCATGAACAAAATTACCCAACACATGATTTGGAGTTGGCTGCGGTAATCTTTGCATTAAAGATTTGGAGGCATTACCTTTATGGTGAAAGGTGTGATATTTATACTGATCATAAAAGTTTAAAGTATATTTTCACACAAAAGGAGCTGAATATGCGCCAAAGAAGATGGTTGGAGCTGATTAAGGATTATGACTGCTCAATCCATTACCACCCTGGGAAAGCAAACAAGGTGGCAGATGCATTAAGTCGACAAGACCATGCTAGTTTATCCATGATGAGGATCACAAAAGATCCAATATTTATGGATTTACAAAGGATGGATCTTGGAATTATAATGGAAGGGGAAAAATCTTATCTTTCTCAAATGAATGTTCAACCATCTATACATGTGAAGATTAAAGAGGCACAGAAAGAAGATGTCGAGTTACAAAAGAAGGTGAGAAATGTTCCTGAATTCAACCTTGATTGTGATGGGATAATAAAGTTCAGGAATCGGGTTTGTGTTCCTCCCATCCCCGAATTAAAGAAAGAGCTGCTGGATGAGGCTCATAGTTCTTCATTCTCTATTCATCCTGGAAGCACGAAGATGTATAGGGACCTGAAAGAGTACTTCTGGTGGGATGGCATGAAAAGAGATGTTGGTGAATATGTCTCTCGATGCTTGGTTTGTCAACAAGTTAAAGCTGAGAGACAGAAGTCTAAGGGGATGTTACAACCATTACCCATACCCGAATGGAAATGGGAAAACATCACTATGGACTTTGTCACAGGACTTCCTAAAACATCCAAAGGCAATAATGCTATCTGGGTCATAGTTGATCGTCTTACAAAGTCTGCACACTTCATTGCTATTAGAGAGGATTTCTCTCTAGATCAGCTTGCCAAGATATATGTAAAGGAAGTGGTAAGATTGCATGGAGTACCACTTTCTATTATATCTGATCGAGATCCGAGATTTACCTCGAAGTTCTGGCGAAGTCTTCAGCATACTCTGGATACAGAGTTGAGTTTCAGCACTGCTTATCATCCCCAGACAGACGGTCAGTCTGAGAGAACAATTCAAACCCTAGAAGATATGTTGAGAGCTTGCTCTATGGATTTCAAAGGAGGTTGGGATCAACACCTACCTTTGGTGGAATTTTCTTATAATAATAGCTTTCACTCCAGTATTCAGATGGCTCCTTATGAAGCTCTCTATGGAAAGAAATGCAGGACTCCAACTTGCTGGGATGAAGTTGGGGAAAGAAAGCTATTAGGACCTGATCTCGTTGATGAAATGGCAGAAAAGGTCAGATCTATTCAACAACACATAAGAGCAGCTCAGAGTCGGCAGAAAAGTTATGCCGACAACGGAAGAAAAGACCTAGAGTTTGAAGTGGGTGATAAAGTGTTCTTACGAATATCTCCCTGGAAGAGGGTTATGAGATTTGGAAAGAAGGGGAAGTTGAGCCCTAGATATATCGGTCCTTTTGAAATACTGGATCGTGTTGGGAAGGTAGCTTACCGATTGGCGCTTCCACCGAATCTCTCTCAAGTTCACGATGTGTTCCATGTATCTCTCCTGAGAAAGTACATATCAGATCCTTCACATGTACTCAGCTCAGAAGTTGTACCACTGGAGCAAGATATTTCTTATGAAGAATAGCCGATAGAGATTCTGGATCGTAGCGAAAAAGTCCTACGAAACAAGACCACTCGCTTGGTGAAAGTTTTATGGAGAAACCACCAACTTGAAGAAGCTACATGGGAGCTTGAGGATATGATGAGGGAGAAGTATCCTCATTTGTTTGTTGCAAAGTGACGAATTTCGAGGGCGAAATTCTTTTTAAGGGGGGTAGAATGTAACACCCGAGACTTTTATGTTATATAAATCATCAAAGGAATCTTTTTCTACACAACACATTCTTGGCTTGCTTTACACGCAATCGCGACCTTCCTCGATAGCTTGCGTCGTACGCAATACCGAGTTTCACTAAACAACAATATGCTATTAAAACTAGCCGTTATGAATAGTAATAACCACTTTTTAAAATTTTATAAATTTTATTTTTCAAAATGGACTTCATTTTTGGACTCAGAATATCGAAATTAGCCTAGGGTGAAATTTTGGTATTTTTCTGAAAACTTTCAATTTTTGATGAATAGTGAAACCACTAAGTGGTAGGTTAAAAACTGAATTTTGCATAAAACATAATTTTACCGCTTCTGTGAATGGAATTTCAAAAATCCGAGAGACACGGTTAATATCAAGGACTAAAATGTGGTTCAATGAGATGAAAATAATTTTTTGGTGAATAGTAACTTTTTACTATTTTTACCGCGGTTAATAGTAAATAGGGTAACTAAGGGTAATTATGATATTAATATTACCCTAACACATGTCCTAATTCTATTGGACAAGTGTAATTCGACCAAAAACAAACTTAGGAATAAAATATGACCATTTAGGCCAACTTGGATTAGATTAGGACATTTATTATTAATTTATTTAAAGAAGGGTTAAAATAGTTAAAATCAAAGTTTAATAAGTAAATAATTTTTAATATAGGGTTATACATAAGATAAATTCGATTTTAAATATTCATTAGAAAGCTAAAAAGATTTCCTACATGATGGTATTTTATTTGTAATTTTTAGACATCAAATAATTTAATTTATTTATGACACAAAGATGATGCAGTAATTATCTTATTAATGAAATATTGACAAAATTGATAATATAAATACCAAAATAAATGTAATTTGAGACTTTTTATGAATTCCACTAATTTTCTAGGTTACTATGATATATTAGTATTGATTTAATCAACTTGGTTCGAACATATAATTCTGTTATGACTTTGACAAAAATCATATATCAAATAGTGTCAAAATTGACACAAAATAGTTTTTAAATAAAATATTATATTATTAATTGTTATTTTATTCCTAAAAATCTAAGGTTCGGCCAAATGACTTAGATAAGGATATATATTTTAATAATAAACAATTTGGGGTTCGTTTGGCATGTTATAGTAAGTGTATTAACCATATAGTGAAAGAAAACAAAAAGTCATGGTAAAAGTTAAATTATTTAACTTAGAGTTAAATCTAATTGATAAGGTTAAAATAATACCCTAAACTTGTCTAAATTCTATTGGTTGATAGGATTTCGACCCATCCCCACTTTGGCTTCGAAATAAGACCCTTTGGAACCATTATAAACCGATTTTGACTTTAATATAAAATAATATTTTGAGATATTCCTAAGGTGCCCCTCTCCTCCCTTATAAAAGGGCACCTCCTCCCCCTCCTCCTCACACCAATTTGAGCACTCAAGCTCGGCCAACCCCTGCCATTTTCCCTTCTCCACTTCCCTAGAATAATCCTAGAGGTCCTGGTCTTCTCCAAAGACCAATCTTAGTTCCTTAAGTGGAGGATTCAAAAAGGCGTTCCAAAGAAGAGGTAATATCCATTACCGATCTTTTCAATTTCTTTCTTCTTCAACTTCTTCTTCTTTAGTTGTTTCATGATAAAGTAATAACATCAGTATTACTTACATACTGATATGTTATTATAAATATGAAACAACCCTAATTCACCTTCTATCCATCCTACGGAAAAATGAAATCACCGCGCGTGCGTACGTACGGAATACCGTCTCCACGCCGTGGTGTAATCTATTTTCCACCATCACCTTACAAGGATGGGTATAATGGTGTAA
Source organism: Viscum album (assembly GCA_963277665.1). Classification (NCBI taxonomy): domain Eukaryota; kingdom Viridiplantae; phylum Streptophyta; class Magnoliopsida; order Santalales; family Viscaceae; genus Viscum; species Viscum album. The sequence continues at coordinate 1,794,657,102 of OY728146.1, forward strand.
TCAGTAACTATATATGATTATTATTAAGTAATATTGATACTGAAATAATATATATATATACTCCAATACAATTCCACGATCATAGGAACGATATCATCACTCGTGCGTACGTACGGAATACCGTCTCCACGATGTGATGCGACTCGTTCTACATGATCTTCATTTCATAATGATTATATAAATGAATTGAATGAATTAATATGGTATATAATACACTAATACCATTCTGGAAATGAATTATCTATAACCTAAAGATAAGAATAAGAATTTATTCGACAAAACACGCATAAGAACAAAAAGTTATAAAGACCCGAGTAACAAGTAACAATGAAATATTACTAACAAGAAGCTAATAATATGACCATATATGATCTCATATCAATATGTATGATTCTGGAATAAGTCAATAACATTATTTAAACCATTATACAGGAGCTTCGGATACGAACAAAGCAAATCGGACCTAAGGTAAGGGAAATATCACAATCTCATTTTTATCCGGGATTGTTTATACTTTGGTATTTACTGGGGTGTATTTTATCATCCACATCCATGTTTCATCAATATGTAATATTATTTCCATCCACCTACAATTTTTTAAATCCATTTTTACCCTTCGGTGAGTTTTTAGTAATATGTATGAAAGGAATCTTTTGTCGTACGAGGTACTTTTTGACTTTTCCGACAAAAGTACGAAGAATGTTTTTTTTTAACTTATACGGCATGAATGGATTTTTAAAACATTACATCAAAGAAGCTTCCTTTACAAGTTTCCAAGTTTATTTTTAATCAACTTCTTTTATTTTAAAGTTGTATGACATGTTATGAAAGGAAAAATATTTTTTGAAGAAGAAAGGATATTTTCCTCAAGAATTCAATTCAAGTGTTTTATCAAAATTATTTTCCATCTAAGATAATAAAGGGTTCTGTTTCTATCCATATTTTTACATTGGTTTGACTATGTTGTGATGGAATTATGTTTATGAATTCCTTTATCATATATGAATTGATTTATGATGTCATGATGTTTCAAGAATCCCATTTTTGTTATGCGATGATGTATGTTTTATGATTATGTGGCACACATAAGAAAGGATTCATTATAAGATGGGTGGGACCTATATCTCCCTCCAATGCATTGGGTAATGATTTTATATCTCATGAGATAGACATGGCTGGAACGGAAGGTTATTTCGGTTCAGTGATACAGGACTGAAACGAGGAGTGAACTCGGTTCAGAAAGGGACTTTGTCCACTAAGATAGTCTTGGCAATGAGTCATGACTAACAAGAAATGATTTTCCATGATTATGTGTGCATGCCACAAAGTTTCAAGTTTTATGTTATGATTTTGGGGATCTCATTTTCACTTCTATGATTTATTCCATGTAAAGATATTATGATCTCTTTTGCAGGTTTTGATTTTCAAAAAGATATGATATGATTTTTATTTCCTTTATTTTCCCTTGCTGAGCATTTGAGCTCACCCTTTTATGTTTTCTTTTCCCCAGGTCAGGAAGATGGATATTAAGTAGAATATGCTAAAAGGGACCCTAGATATGATGAAATAAATGGGAGACACTGTAGAAGATTTATGAACCAGTTGTTTATGTTTCCCAGTTTCTAAAGACACTATACCTATACGGTCCTTTGTGGTTTTGTCATATGTTGTAATAAGTGTGATTCAATTTTGAAGTATTAACAATGTATGTAAAGTGTGGGTCGTTATAGTTGGTATCAGAGGAAAGGTATAGTCAACCTTTGGAAACTAGGATGTGAAAGCCTTAGTAATAACCCTAAGGATAAGTCTAAGCATAGAACACAATTCTAGAAATGGCCTTGAATAACCTAGGATAAGACCTTAAGCATGAAAATTTTATTCATGAATTATGTGGTTTCCTATTATAATTAGTGTTGCTCACACTATTCTTCTTGGTTTTAGTCAATGGCTGGAACCCGAAGGAACCGTGTTAATGCGGAATGCGATGGGCAATGCAATGATTGTCCCCCTGAGAAACCAAACGATATGGGTGCTGGAATGCAAAATCTTGTAGCCATGCTCACACAACTTTCTCAAGCTATGAATCATGCAGGATTTCCAAACGAACAAAGAAGGGAGCAACATTCTGTTGAATCCTTCATGAGGCAGCGTCCACCATCTTTCAGCGGGTCTACTGATCCATTAGTTGCTGAACAATGGATTAGTACTACTGAAAAGATATTTTCAGTTCTTCAATGTTCTGAGCATGATAAAGTCATCCTAGCAGTGTATCGTTTGGAAGGATATGCGGATCAATGGTGGAATCTTGTTAAGAATACGAGGCAAAGGGATGAAATTGAGTCTATGGAATGGGACGAGTTCAAGAACTTATTTTTCAATAAGTACTTCCCTCGTATTCTCCGAACAAAGATGGAGAAAGAGTTCCTTGAACTGAAGCAAAGGGATGATGAATCTGTTAGTACCTATGAAGCAAATTTTACAAGACTTGCAAGGTACGCTTCTGGTATTATTATCCAACCTGAGAGTAAGATCGATCGATTCTTTAGTGGCTTAAAACCAAGTCTTCGGAGGGCATTAGCCATAAGGGACTTCAATAGCTACGAGGAAATCGTTCGATGTGCTCTCAAAGTCGAGATGGAGATTGGAGTAACCCATCAGTCATATGGGTTTGATAAGAAGAGGAAGATGGAATTCAAAGAAAAATCTAAAGAGCACACGGAAAAGAAGATGAACTTTCCCTTATGCTCGAAGTGTGGAAAGAAACATGGAGGGAGTTGTCTTAAAGGGACAAGTAAATGTTTTAAATGTGGAAAGGAAGGTCATCGGGCATTTGAATGCCGTGATAATGGGAAGAAGATGTCTAATGACGCAAACAAAGGAAGGGATACACAGAATGAACCTACAACACTTCAATGTTTCAAGTGCAAGGAGATGGGGCATTATGCCAATCAATGCCCAAATCCAAGGGTTGATGATGATGGTCGACGTCAACAAACTCTTAAGGCTAAAGACAAAGGAAAGTCACATGCAATTTCTATCAGCGAGGTGGAGTACGATAACGATGTGGTGAAAGGTACACTTACCACCCACTCTAAAGTAGCAAATGTTTTATTTGATTCTGGATCCACCCACTCTTTTATTTCTGAAAAATTTTCTAAGGGTATCACCGTATTACCTCAACAATTAGATGTTGAGTTAGCTGTGACAACACCTAATGGCACATCAATCGCATCAGAAGTTTATAATTCTTCTCCGATCGAAGTTTGTGGGAAAGTGCTTCCTGCAAATCTTGTGATCCTTCCTTTAGTGGAATTTGATGTGATTCTTGGCATGGATTGGCTTTCTCTACATAGAGCTCATATCGATTGCCAAAGAAGGGAAGTCACATTTCATATTCCAGATCAATCTACGATCGTCTATCAATGCAAGGATGAACATAACCTTCCAGTGGAAATTTCTTCCATCTTATGGGTATTGATTCCACTAAATGAAGGTTATTTATCTCAAATGGTTGGTGAGAAACTCACGATTAAGAATATGCCCATTGTACGGGAGTTTGATGATGTCTTTCCGGAGGAATTACCGGGTCTTCCACCAAATCGTGAAGTTGAGTTTTCAATAGAACTCGTACCGGGTGCTTTGCCTATTTCAAAGACACCTTATAGAATGGCCCCAATTGAGTTGCAGGAATTGAAGAAGCAACTCCAAGAGAATCTTGATAAGGGATTCATACGCCCTAGTGCGTCACCTTGGGGAGCACCTGTTCTATTTGTTAAGAAGAAAGATGGATCAATGAGACTCTGCATTGATTATCGAGAACTTAACAAGATCACTATCAAGAACAAATATCCTCTCCCACGCATTGATGACTTATTTGACCAACTACGCGGAGCTCAATACTTTTCCAAGATTGATCTTCGTTCAGGGTATCATCAATTAAGGGTCAAAAGGGAGGATATACCAAAGACGGCTTTCCGTACAAGGTATGGACACTATGAATTTATAGTGATGCCATTTGGTCTTACTAATGCCCCTGCTATCTTCATGGATCTAATGAATAGAGTCTTTAGAGACTATCTTGATCAATTTGTGGTAGTCTTTATAGAAGATATTCTTGTCTATTCAAAGAGCAAGGAAGAGCATGAAGATCACTTGAGAATTATATTGAAGACCCTGAGAAAAGAGAAGCTTTATGCCAAATTTACCAAGTGTGAATTTTGGCTTCAAAAAGTTGCATTTTTGGGTCATATAATCTCAAAAGAGGGGATATCTGTGGATCCAGCAAAAACAGAGGTTATCAAAAGATGGTCAAGACCAACAACAGTAACTGAGATCCGAAGTTTTCTTGGTTTGGCTGGATATTATCGACGTTTTGTAAAAGATTTTTCACGATTATCTAATCCACTCACCAAGTTGACTCGGAAAGGAGTTAAGTTTGTCTGGACAGAGGAATGTGAAGAGAATTTCAAGGAGTTGAAAAGAAGGTTATCCAGTGCACCTGTGCTCACACTGCCTTGTAGTGGAGAAAGGTTTGTGATCTACAGTGATGCATCCAAGAAGGGATTGGGGTGTGTTCTTATGCAAAATGATATGGTGATAGCTTATGCCTCACGACAGTTGAAAATCCATGAACAAAATTACCCAACACATGATTTGGAGTTGGCTGCGGTAATCTTTGCATTAAAGATTTGGAGGCATTACCTTTATGGTGAAAGGTGTGATATTTATACTGATCATAAAAGTTTAAAGTATATTTTCACACAAAAGGAGCTGAATATGCGCCAAAGAAGATGGTTGGAGCTGATTAAGGATTATGACTGCTCAATCCATTACCACCCTGGGAAAGCAAACAAGGTGGCAGATGCATTAAGTCGACAAGACCATGCTAGTTTATCCATGATGAGGATCACAAAAGATCCAATATTTATGGATTTACAAAGGATGGATCTTGGAATTATAATGGAAGGGGAAAAATCTTATCTTTCTCAAATGAATGTTCAACCATCTATACATGTGAAGATTAAAGAGGCATAGAAAGAAGATGTCGAGTTACAAAAGAAGGTGAGAAATGTTCCTGAATTCAACCTTGATTGTGATGGGATAATAAAGTTCAGGAATCGGGTTTGTGTTCCTCCCATCCCCGAATTAAAGAAAGAGCTGCTGGATGAGGCTCATAGTTCTTCATTCTCTATTCATCCTGGAAGCACGAAGATGTATAGGGACCTGAAAGAGTACTTCTGGTGGGATGGCATGAAAAGAGATGTTGCTGAATATGTCTCTCGATGCTTGGTTTGTCAACAAGTTAAAGCTGAGAGACAGAAGTCTAAGGGGATGTTACAACCATTACCCATACCCGAATGGAAATGGGAAAACATCACTATGGACTTTGTCACAGGACTTCCTAAAACATCCAAAGGCAATAATGCTATCTGGGTCATAGTTGATCGTCTTACAAAGTCTGCACACTTCATTGCTATTAGAGAGGATTTCTCTCTAGATCAGCTTGCCAAGATATATGTAAAGGAAGTGGTAAGATTGCATGGAGTACCACTTTCTATTATATCTGATCGAGATCCGAGATTTACCTCGAAGTTCTGGCGAAGTCTTCAGCATACTCTGGATACAGAGTTGAGTTTCAGCACTGCTTATCATCCCCAGACAGACGGTCAGTCTGAGAGAACAATTCAAACCCTAGAAGATATGTTGAGAGCTTGCTCTATGGATTTCAAAGGAGGTTGGGATCAACACCTACCTTTGGTGGAATTTTCTTATAATAATAGCTTTCACTCCAGTATTCAGATGGCTCCTTATGAAGCTCTCTATGGAAAGAAATGCAGGACTCCAACTTGCTGGGATGAAGTTGGGGAAAGAAAGCTATTAGGACCTGATCTCGTTGATGAAATGGCAGAAAAGGTCAGATCTATTCAACAACACATAAGAGCAGCTCAGAGTCGGCAGAAAAGTTATGTCGACAACCGAAGAAAAGACCTAGAGTTTGAAGTGGGTGATAAAGTGTTCTTACGAATATCTCCCTGGAAGAGGGTTATGAGATTTGGAAAGAAGGGGAAGTTGAGCCCTAGATATATCGGTCCTTTTGAAATACTGGATCGTGTTGGGAAGGTAGCTTACCGATTGGCGCTTCCACCGAATCTCTCTCAAGTTCACGATGTGTTCCATGTATCTCTCCTGAGAAAGTACATACCGGATCCTTCACATGTACTCAGCTCAGAAGTTGTACCACTAGAGCAAGATCTTTCTTATGAAGAATAGCCGATAGAGATTCTGGATCGTAGCGAAAAAGTCCTACGAAACAAGACCACTCGCTTGGTGAAAGTTTTATGGAGAAACCACCAACTTGAAGAAGCTACATGGGAGCTTGAGGATATGATGAGGGAGAAGTATCCTCATTTGTTTGTTGCAAAGTGACGAATTTCGAGGGCGAAATTCTTTTTAAGGGGGGTAGAATGTAACACCCGAGACTTTTATGTTATATAAATCATCAAAGGAATCTTTTTCTACACAACACTTTCTTGGCTTGCTTTACACGCAATCGCGACCTTCCTCGATAGCTTGCGTCGTACGCAATACCGAGTTTCACTAAACAACAATATGCTATTAAAACTAGCCGTTATGAATAGTAATAACCACTTTTTGAAATTTTATAAATTTTATTTTTCAAAATGGACTTCATTTTTGGACTCAGAATATCGAAATTAGCCTAGGGTGAAATTTTGGTATTTTTCTGAAAACTTTCAATTTTTGATGAATAGTGAAACCACTAAGTGGTAGGTTAAAAACTGAATTTTGCATAAAACTTAATTTTACCGCTTCTGTGAATGGAATTTCAAAAATCCGAGAGACACGGTTAATATCAAGGACTAAAATGTGGTTCAATGAGATGAAAATAATTTTTTGGTGAATAGTAACTTTTTACTATTTTTACCGCGGTTAATAGTAAATAGGGTAACTAAGGGTAATTATGATATTAATATTACCCTAACACATGTCCTAATTCTATTGGACAAGTGTAATTCGAACAAAAACAAACTTAGGAATAAAATATGACCATTTAGGCCCACTTGGATTAGATTAGGACATTTATTATTAATTTATTTAAAGAAGGGTTAAAATAGTTAAAATCAAAGTTTAATAAGTAAATAATTTTTAATATAGGGTTATACATAAGATAAATTCGATTGTAAATATTCATTAGAAAGCTAAAAAGATTTCCTACATGATGGTATTTTATTTGTAATTTTTAGACATCAAATAATTTAATTTATTTATGACACAAAGATGATGCAGTAATTATCTTATTAATGAAATATTGACAAAATTGATAATATAAATACCAAAATAAATGTAATTTGAGACTTTTTATGAATTCCACTAATTTTCTAGGTTACTATGATATATTAGTATTGATTTAATCAACTTGGTTCGAACATATAATTCTGTTATGACTTTGACAAAAATCATATATCAAATAGTGTCAAAATTGACACAAAATAGTTTTTAAATAAAATATTATATTATTAATTGTTATTTTATTCCTAAAAATCTAAGGTTCGGCCAAATGACTTAGATAAGGATATATATTTTAATAATAAACAATTTGGGGTTCGTTTGGCATGTTATAGTAAGTGTATTAACCATATAGTGAAAGAAAACAAAAAGTCATGGTAAAAGTTAAATTATTTAACTTAGAGTTAAATCTAATTGATAAGGTTAAAATAATACCCTAAACTTGTCTAAATTCTATTGGTTGATAGGATTTCGACCCATCCCCACTTTGGCTTCGAAATAAGACCCTTTGGAACCATTATAAACCGATTTTGACTTTAATATAAAATAATATTTTGAGATATTCCTAAGGTGCCCCTCTCCTCCCTTATAAAAGGGCACCTCCTCCCCCTCCTCCTCACACCAATTTGAGCACTCAAGCTCGGCCAACCCCAGCCATTTTCCCTTCTCCACTTCCCTAGAATAATCCTAGAGGTCCTGGTCTTCTCCAAAGACCAATCTTAGTTCCTTAAGTGGAGGATTCAAAAAGGCGTTCCAAAGAAGAGGTAATATCCATTACCGATCTTTTCAATTTCTTTCTTCTTCAACTTCTTCTTCTTTAGTTGTTTCATGATAAAGTAATAACATCAGTATTACTTACATACTGATATGTTATTATAAATATGAAAAAACCCTAATTCACCTTCTATCCATCCTACGGAAAAATGAAATCACCGCGCGTGCGTACGTACGGAATACCGTCTCCACGCCGTGGTGTAATCTATTTTCCACCATCACCTTACAAGGATGGGTATAATGGTGTAATCAGTAACTATATATGATTATTATTAAGTAATATTGATACTGAAATAATATATATATATACTCCAATACAATTCCACGATCATAGGAACGATATCATCACTCGTGCGTACGTACGGAATACCGTCTCCACGATGTGATGCGACTCGTTCTACATGATCTTCATTTCATAATGATTATATAAATGAATTGAATGAATGAATATGGTATATAATACACTAATACCATTCTGAAAATGAATTATCTATAACCTAAAGATAAGAATAAGAATTTATTCGACAAAACACGCATAAGAACAAAAAGTTATAAAGACCCGAGTAACAAGTAACAATGAAATATTACTAACAAGAAGCTAATAATATGACCATATATGATCTCATATCAATATGTATGATTCTGGAATAAGTCAATAACATTATTTAAACCATTATACAGGAGCTTCGGATACGAACAAAGCAAATCGGACCTAAGGTAAGGGAAATATAACAATCTCATTTTTATCCGGGATTGTTTATACTTTGGTATTTACTGGGGTGTATTTTATCATCCACATCCATGTTTCATCAATATGTAATATTATTTCCATCCACCTACAATTTTTTAAATCCATTTTTACCCTTCGGTGAGTTTTTAGTAATATGTATGAAAGGAATCTTTTGTCGTACGAGGTACTTTTTGACTTTTCCGACAAAAGTACGAAGAATGTTTTTTTTTAACTTATACGGCATGAATGGATTTTTAAAACATTACATCAAAGAAGCTTCCTTTACAAGTTTCCAAGTTTATTTTTTAATCAACTTCTTTTATTTTAAAGTTGTATGACATGTTATGAAAGGAAAAATATTTTTTGAAGAAGAAAGGATATTTTCCTCAAGAATTCAATTCAAGTGTTTTATCAAAATTATTTTCCATCTAAGATAATAAAGGGTTCTGTTTCTATCCATATTTTTACATTGGTTTGACTATGTTGTGATGGAATTATGTTTATGAATTCCTTTATCATATATGAATTGATTTATGATGTCATGATGTTTCAAGAATCCCATTTTTGTTATGCGATGATGTATGTTTTATGATTATGTGGCACACATAAGAAAGGATTCATTATAAGATGGGTGGGACCTATATCTCCCTCCAATGCATTGGGTAATGATTTTATATCTCATGAGATAGACATGGCTGGAACGGAAGGTTATTTCGGTTCAGTGATACAGGACTGAAACGAGGAGTGAACTCGGTTCAGAAAGGGACTTTGTCCACTAAGATAGTCTTGGCAATGAGTCATGACTAACAAGAAATGATTTTCCATGATTATGTGTGCATGCCACAAAGTTTCAAGTTTTATGTTATGATTTTGGGGATCTCATTTTCACTTCTATGATTTATTCCATGTAAAGATATTATGATCTCTTTTGCAGGTTTTGATTTTCAAAAAGATATGATATGATTTTTATTTCCTTTATTTTCCCTTGCTGAGCATTTGAGCTCACCCTTTTATGTTTTCTTTTCCCCAGGTCAGGAAGATGGATATTAAGTAGAATATGCTAAAAGGGACCCTAGATATGATGAAATAAATGGGAGACACTGTAGAAGATTTATGAACCAGTTGTTTATGTTTCCCAGTTTCTAAAGACACTATACCTATACGGTCCTTTGTGGTTTTGTCATATGTTGTAATAAGTGTGATTCAATTTTGAAGTATTAACAATGTATGTAAAGTGTGGGTCGTTATAAGAGATGACATGATGAAGAGTCTATGTTGAAATTGAAGAGTTGTCAAATCTATAAATGGATTATCCAGGGGTTCTGAGTTGCATTGAATATATATCCATAGGTATCATGCCCCAGTTCAGGTGTTAGTGACACTATAAGAAATCTGGCATTTCACGGTGGTTTTTTTGCAGCGGTTTTTAAACCGCCGTGAAATGTGTTAATTTTTTTTATAAATTTTTTAATTTTTTCGTGGATTAGTGGCGGTTTTTTAAACCACCGCTAGTATTTATTATTTATTATTCATTTATTATTTATTATTATTTATTATTTATTATTTATTATTATTTATTATTTATTATTTATTATTTATTATTTATTATTATTTCTTTTTTATTGTTTATTATTTATTATTATTTATTATTTATTATTTATTATTTATTTATTATTATTTATTATTATTTATTATTATTTATTATTATTTATTATTATTTATTATTATTTATTATTATTTATTATTATTTATTATTATTTATTATTATTTATTATTATTTATTATTATTTATTATTATTTGTTGTTTATAATTTATAATTTATTATTTATTTATTTATTTATTATTATTATTATTATTTATTTAGTATTTATTTATTTATAATTATTTATTATGTGTTATTTATTATTACTATTATTTATTATTTATCATTTATTATTTATTATTTAATGTTTTTTTGTTTTTTATTTATTATTTCTTATTTATTATTTATATTTATTTATTATAATTTATTTATTATGTGTTATTTATTATTTATTATTTATTATTTATTATTTATTATTTTTTTATTTAGTATTTCTTATTTATTTTTATTTATTATTTATTATTATTTATTATTATTTATTATTATTATTTATTTATTATTTGTTATATTTTATTTATTATTATTAATTGTTTATTATTTATTATTTATTATTATTTATTTATTATTATTTATTATTTATTATTATTTATTATTATTTGTTATTTATTATTTATTATTTATTATTTGTTTATTATTATTTATTATTATTTATTTTTATTTATTTATTTTATTTATTGTTTATTGTTTATTGTTTATTATTATTTATTTATTTTTTATTATTTATTATTATTATTTATTATTTATTTATTTATAATTATTTATTATGTGTTATTTATTATTATTATTATTTATTATTTATCATTTATTATTTATTATTTACTGTTTTTTGCATTTTATTTATTATTTATTATTTATTATTTATATTTATTTATTATAATTTATTTATTATGTGTTATTTATTATTTATTACTTAATATTTGTTATTTATTATTTTTTATTTAGTATTTCTTATTTATTTATTATTTATTATTAATTATTAATTATTAAAAAATATTTTTTATTTGTTATTTATTATTATTTATTGTTTATTATTTAATATTTATTATTGTTTATTGTTTATTATTTTTTATTATTTTTTATTTTTTATTTTTTATTTTTTATTTTTTTGTTATTATTTATTATTATTTATTATTTATTATTTATTATTTATTTTTATTTTTATTATTTATTATTTATTATTTATTATTTATTATTTATTATTATTATTATTTATTGTTATTATTTATTATCTATTTATTTATAATTATTTATTATGTGTTATTTATTATTATAATTATTTATTGTTTATCATTTATTATTTATTATTTACTGTTCTCTATTTTTTATTTTTTATTTCTTATTTATTATTTATATTTATTTATTATAATTTATTTATTATGTGTTATTTATTATTTTTTATTTTTTATTTTTTATTTTTTATTTTTTATTTTTTATTTGATATTTCTTATTTATTTTTAATTATTATTAATTATTATTTATTATTTATTATTTATTATTTATTATTTATTATTATTTATTGTTTATTATTTAATATTATTATTTATTATTTATTATTTATTATTTATTATTATTTATTATTTATTATTTATTATTTATTATTTGTTTATTATTATTTATTATTATTTATTATTATTTATTATTATTTATTATTTATTATTTATTGTTTATAATTTATTTTTTATAATTTATTATTTATTATTTATCATTTATTATTTATTATTTACTGTTTTTTGTTTTTTATTTATTATTTATTATTTATTATTTATATTTATTTATTATAATTTATTTATTATGTGTTATTTATTATTTTTTTATTTTTTATTTTTTATTTTTTATTTTCTTATTTAGTATTTATTATTATTTTTATTTATTATTAGTTATTATTTATTATTTGTTATTTATTATTATTTATTGTTTATTATTTATTATTTATTATTATTTGTTGTTTATTATTTATTATTTATTATTATTTATTGTTTATTATTTATTATTTATTATTTATTATTATTTATTATTTATTATTTTTTATTAATTACTTATTATTTATTATTCATTTATTATTATTTATTGGTTTTTATTTATTGTTTATTATTTATTATTTATTTTTATTGTTTATTATTATTATTATTTATTGTTATTATTTATTATTTATTTATTTATAATTATTTATTATGTGCTATTTATTATTATTATTATTAATTATTATTTATCATTTATTATTTATTATTTTCTGTTTTTTGTTTTTTATTTATTTTTTATATTTATTTATTATAATTTATTTTTTATGTGTTATTTATTATTTATTATTTTTTCATTTCGTATTTCTTATTTTTTTTATTTATTATTTATTATTATTTCTTATTTATTATTATTTATTATTTGTTATTTGTTATTATTTATTTTTTATTTGTTATTATTTATTATTTGTTATTATTTATTATTTATTATTTATTATTATTTATTATTTATTATTTATTATATATTATTTGTTTATTATTATTTATTATTATTTGTTATTATTTGTTATTATTTATTTTTATTTATTTTTATTATTTATTATTTATTTTTATTATTTATTGTTTATTATTTATTGTTTATTGTTTTTTATTTATTATTTATTTTTTTGTTTTGTATTTTGTATTTTTTATTGTTTATTGTTTACTATTTGTTGTTTATTATTTGTTGTATTGTTATTTTATTATATTATTATTTTAATTTCTTAATTTTATTATTTTGTTATTTTATTTTCAAAATTTTATAATTTATGTATTTATTATTATAATTTATTTTTTATTTATTATAATAAACAGTAAATAATAATAAATAAATAAATAACTAATAAATCAATAATTATTTATTTTTGATTTTTGATTATTAATTATTGATTATTGCTTATTGTTTAATTATTATTGAGTTTATATCTATTAGTTATGTATTATTTGTTTTTTCAATTAGTATATCTAAGTATATTAAATTCTTTTTATTAACCACATGACGAGCCTACTAGAGTGGTAAAGTCTTTGGAAAATATGCAAGAGGTTAGAGGTTCAAATCTCACCAAACGCAGTTTTTCTTTATATTACATGGGCATGGGCATGGGCATGGGCATGGGCATGGGCATGGATAAAGTAAATAAAGTAATACGAAGTAAATAATATAAATACGAAATAATAATATAAATACGAAGTAAATAAAATAAATACGAAATAAATAAAATAAATACGAAATAAATAAAATAAATAAGAAATAAATGAAATAAATAAGAAATAAATAAAATAAATAAGAAATAAATAAGAAATAAATAAAATAGATAAGAAATAAATAAAATAAATACGAAATAAATAAAATAAATATGAAATAAATAAAATAAATAAATAAATAAATAAATAAAATTTAATTACAAAATTAAAAAAAAATCAAAAATTCAAAAAAAAAAACAAAAAAAACCGTCGCTAAATAATTTAGTGGCCATTTAAACCACCGCGAAACGTTCTACGACGGTTTTGAAAACTGCCGCTAATAGTTTCCCAACGCACGATTTAGCAGCGGTTTTTCAAAACCGTCATAGAACGATTTTGGGGCAGTTTAGACCGCCGTGAAACGGGAAAAAACTACCGCTAAATATGCATTTTTCCATAGTGTCATCTACCGAGAGAAGACAAATTTCTGCAAAGCAGCAACAATCATGCATTTCAGGATTATGTATTTTGTTCTAACAATGTTCTATCAGCTGACTACTTTCAGGATACCAAGGAGCTGTGAAAGAATATCAACAATGTTTCAGCAAGATTCTTACCGAAAGTGATGAAGTAGTAAAAGAATCAGAAGGGTAAAATGTGAAAATGTTGATTTAGAAGAAGACTCAAATGATGAGAACAAATCAATTTCTTCCTAAAAACAAACAAGAAGAGCTAAAATTGATAGGCAGAACATAATTGGTGATCAGATAGCAGTAGTGCAGACATTAAGAATGAAGCCTCTACAACAAGAATCATACTTATCACAAGTGTAGCCTATAAGCTTTGGTGAAGCCGCTAAATATGAGAATTGCATTCAAGCAATGAATGAAGAGCTTGACCAAATTGAGAAAAATTAGACATGGGAAATTGTTTTGAGACCAGAAAATAAGAATCTTATCAAGACAAAATGGGTCCTTCACAACAAAATGAATGAATATGGTGTTGTCATTCGAAACAAAGCATGACTGGTGTACAAAGGGTACTCTCAAATAGAAGGTATAGATGTTGACGAGACATCTTTAACTATTGTAAGGCTGGAGAAAATTAGATTTTTCTTGTTCATAGTTGTGCAACGAAAGTTTAATGTTTTCCATATGGATTTCAAGTCATTATTTCTAAATGGAGTTCTGGAAGAAGAAGTCTATATTGAGAAACCAGATGGTTTTCTCATTTATGAAGATGAGAAAAGAGTTTGTCGACTGAAGAAGGATTTATATGGTTTGAAGTAGGCACCAAGAGCATGGTATTCAAGGCTTGATCAGTTTCTAAAGAAGCTCGGTTTTTAGCATGGTGGAGAATTTTTATTACAACAATGGAAACAATCAAAGGATAATTGTGCTGGTTTATTTTGATGATATAATTTTTGGTGGATCAAATGAAGCACAATGCAGACAATTTTATGAATTCATAAAAGGTGAGTTCGAAATGTTGATGATTGGAGAGATAACATTTTCCCTTGGATTACAGGTGACATAAGGAAGAAATCATACTTTTATTTCTCAATATAAATATGCCAAGGATATTTTGAGAAGGTTTGGAATGGATAATTCTAAAGAGATGAAGACTATGGTTGCTACCCGGTTGAAATTTTCATGAGATAATGAAGGCAAGCCAGTTAATACCACAGAATATAGGAAAATCATTATAAGTTTGTTATACCTGATAGCAACAAGGCCTGATATTGTATTTTCCACATGCAAAGCAGTGATGTATCAAATTAATCCCAAAGAGAGCCACATGATTGCAGTAAAAAATAATTATTCAGTATATCAAGGGAACAATGGATTTTGGCCTAATGTATAATATCAAATCATAGCCAGAGTTATTGGGATATACAGATGTGGATTGGGATGGTTCAACAGATGATAGGAAGTCAAAACCATGAGGTGGTTTTTATCTTGGAAGGTTATGTATTTCATGGTTAAGCAAGAAACAAGACTGGATTTCATTACGCATTGTAGAAGCTGAATATATCTCAACTACTCAATCTTTCATAGAGTTATTTTGGATAAAGCAAAAATTTGAAGATAAGGGAATTGAAGTGAAATCTCTGATTGGAATTCATTGTGATAATTCAAGTGCTTTAAATCTGAGTAAAATTCCATTCCATCACTCAAGGACAAAGAACATTGAAATAAAATATAATTTTATCAAGGATAAGGTGGATAAAGGGCTTGTGAAGATGGATTATGTGCCTACAGAACAACAGGTTGCAGACATTTTGAAAAGGGCCTTACCCAAAGAAGCATTTGAAAGGCATCGACTAGCTCTGGAAGTCTAGTCGACTTCCTGCACTTAAAAACGTGTGGATGTGGGTTCCCCTCTCCCTGAGGTATGATGTGTCATTCCCTAGTGTGTTGATATTTGTTCTTTACCCTATTGAAGACAACCTTTAAGTGACCTTCGGTTTTTTTGACAAAGGGGGAGAAAGTGTGACTTCTAGAGGGAGAAAATACATGGGGAGAAGTTGTTAAGTGGAGCAGCAAGACAGGGTGAGTTGAATCTGAGCTGAAGCTATTGGAGAAGCTGTAACTTAGGGGGAGCATTAAATCTGATAATGCTAGAAGTTATCGATCAAATAGTAGATATCACGATAGATGAGGATCATAATAAAAGTAGAAGAGTGATGTTGGAATGGTGTGATAAGGTTTACAACGATCAACAATTGGTATCAGTTTAGGCAATTGGTATCGGTTTGGTGTCAAATGTTGGTGTCTGAAATGAAGTGATTAATTGATGATATTTTCATTTAATCTTGTTTCTAATGGAGATCATTGCTCATGTGGTATTATAGTATGTTTTGAGTGAATCCTTGATTGTTATCTTTATCACGGGAGGTGAATGGTGGTTGAATTTTGATGGAGCTTTAACGAGATATCAAAATGCATAGAATTGTTTTAAGGAGAGTTGTCAACAAACCCAAAGGGGTAGATTGTTGGGGAAAACCCCCTCAATGAATACTCTCAGTATGTTTGGGGTGTGGTTTTGTTTGTTGAAAAATCTAGATTACAGTAACTGAGTGTGGTTGGTGTTTACCGAAGACAGGTTTTTAAGGTGGCGCAGTTTCTCAGCGTTTTCCAATTTTTGAGGCCTTAATTTCGAGGATTTTTGTGAATAGTGGAGAACAAAATCGGTAAAGGAATATGAATGAGGATATTTGGACATGGATCACATACCATGTCTCGGAAGGGTACACGAACACGTACCAAGAAGTGGGAATGGTATGCGGATGCGGTTCGTGGAACCAAAAACTGTTCGTGGCTGAACTGCAGTGTAGTACGCGGATGGGATGAAGTTTGTGGAGAAAGTCAACCATGTATGAGCAATGGTGGTATGTGGAGTGTGTAGGAAGATGGTTCGCAAACTGCTTCAGTTTCACGATTGCATGAGTATCAGTGAGCGGTGGGTTGAATATTCAGTAAATCTTGGTTTAGTGGATTATGAATATATCTTTTCCTATATAAGAAATGCTAATCTTACCAATTACTGGGGATATGGAACATCATTAGAAAGAATATTTTGCTCTGGGATTTCGAAAAAGGCCGAAAGAAGTTTGTGAAGGCCAAAGTGGTTCGTAAATGATGAATTGGTTCGCGGAGGATGAAGTGGTTCACATGGAAGGAATTTCACCGAAGGTGTTTTTAGGGTTTCTTAATCTGCAAAGGAAAACCAGTACGCGGAGGAGGAAGTCTGGTACGTGGAAGGATTTGTCTTGGTACATGGAGGAGGAATCTCTGGTACATGATTAGGAGAGTTCCGTTAGTAGTATGCGGAGGGGAGACTCCAGTATGTGGAAGTGAAGGAAGTCCTCAAACAAAGAACAGTTCACGGACAAGAGGGGTTTCGCAGAGGAGGTTTTCAATGTCGGAACATGGTATATGTACAAGATAGAAAATGCGGAGGCAGTCTGCAGATTGAGGAGGTTTTCAGAAGAGGTGGTCCATAGATAGAGGAGGTTCGTGGAAGAGGCAATCTACAGACAGAGAAGGTTCGCGGAAGAGGTTGTCTGTAGAAAAAGGAGGTTCGTGAAAGAGGTAGTCTACAGACAGAGGAGGTTTGCGGAAGAGGCAGTAGTATGCAGAGAAGGCGGATTGTGTACCAAACCGGGTACTCAGTAAGTGGGAGAGACAATGTAGTTTGCATTTTTCACAAGAAGCTTGTGAAAGATTCAATTTAGTTTGTGAAAGTATTTTTCGGTACCTAACAGCACTCGGGAAGGTGGAATTCATCAGCGGGTGAAAATGGTACTTCAAAAGAGAATCTACCTATAGTTGAGGAGGCATGAATTCATTCAAATGAAGGGACCTACATGTCCATAAAGTGTGTTTAACCTACAAGTTGATAAATTGTGAGTGGATTCCTTTCCAATAGTAATGTGCGAAGGAAGAGGAAGATGGTGACCCTTTCCCCTGTCAGTGTGCCAGAGATAGAGGTATAGGGAGTGACCCTTGGGAATGTAGTGAGCAGACCCTAAACCTTGTAAAGACAGTGATCCTGGGTATAGAATATCTAGCTTGAACATTGTACTCATTATTGGCAGTCAGCCTTAGTGAATTCAGTACATTAGCACATTGTCGTAGTATTCTCCTTAGACGTAGCCCAGTGAGTGTGAACCAAGTAAAAATCATTGTTTCCTGTGCATGATTTTATATTTTTTCATATATTGCTATGGTAGGAAGAGAGAATTTAGTATTTTCTAACAATGAAACAATAACCAAAAAGGAAAATTTTTTAATCTACCATACCCTGATTGACCCCCCCCCCCCCCTCAAGGTATTCGACCTAGTGGACCTAACATATTCATAGTCATTTTGGATAAATTTAATGAGTTTGAGAAAATAAGAATAAGGGTATATTATTAATTATCCTCCTTATAAGATAGTATATTATGATTTTATTGATATGCTCACACAAACCTTTTTGGTTTTAGTAAATATATGTATCTAGTAGGAACCAAAGTAATAATGGATGTGAAGTTAAATATATAGGTTATATTAATGAGAAACCAAATTAAATGGGATCCATAATGATAACTCTTATGGTTATTAAAAACTAGTTATCAAGAGTAATTATTAAACACTTAAACCTTGGTGAGTTTCTTAATGCATCAAATATGAGAAAAATGAATCCCTCTGGAAGTTCAAGTTACAATGATCATAAATTTAAATATATTAAAATACATATGTGTCAAGAGTGTGGAAATAATAACCTAGGAAAATATATTAAAAGGATGGGAAAATATTTTTTTATTTGGTAAAGGAGGTCATAAAGAAATGATATTTCAAGAAAAAAATAAGCATTTAGTTAACTCCATGAAGGGTAAGTAAGTTATCCCCAAGTTATAAATTGAATGTTTTAAATGTGGTAAGTATGGTCATTGTGAAAATAAATGCCCTAGAAAGAAGGATCATGAATGGGATCATCAGGACCATACAAATATCTTTTTAGCAATACATAATTCCATTTTATTTGAATATGAGTAAACTGCAAATGACATATGAAAGGTATGGATTATTTCTTAGATTATGTTTTGAAATTTTTGAATCTTAAGACATGATACATTTTTAGGAGAAATAAGTATTAAAGAATAATATGGAAAATCATGGTTAAGTTATTATCAATAACACTAAATAAATAAGATGTATAAATATATAGGATTCAATATTTGTGGTATATTTTAGGATGATGAAATGTTTAAATGTATTAATACTTTTTTTATTATGGGTGTAACTTGGGAGGCTTTCTTGAGATTGTGTTATATGTAACCCTTAAGTTTTTCAAGTGAAAATTTTATTTGAGTAATTATAAAGACCTGTATTTTTTAGTGTAATTTTTTTAATTATATGGCATTATTACGAGTCTGTAAAAATTGGCGGCGTGTGATTCTGAGGCCCAGAGTTTCCAAAATTAATTTTTGAACTTCTTTTTAGATATGTTCAGTAAACGCACAAGCCGCATTTTCTTACTTTTGAACCAGTGCTGGGATTAAAAATTTGAGGGCACCGTTGAATCTGCAGCACCATGATTCACTTAAGGGAGGATTCACTTTGACCGCAGTAGGTCTGGAGAAAAATTTAAGTTTTGGGACTATTAAAAGAATAATATAAATAACTTGGTTAATTTTTATTTTATCCTTTATCTTTTCCTCCAACAGATAAGCGGACGATGTTTCAAGCCAATAAATGGATTGACCTTTTAATTCTATTTAATTGCACCATTGGGGGATTAGGAAGGTTCCTAATTAATGGGCCTCCACTAATTCCACGAATGTTGCACACCCTCACCCTCTTCTATTTATATAGAGCTTGGGGAGAGTTGTTGGCACTACTTTTCCAGGAAACGAAGTGCTGACAAAGTGATGAGATGAAAAACCCTTGGAGGATGGAGTTGGTTCCAGTGGGAGGTAACGAGTGACACTGAAATCCCAAACTGGAGATCGATGACTAAGCAACGTCATTGGAGGCTAGTAACGGGGGATGGAAAACACCGACCCACTTCATCAACTGTGGGCATTTCTCCAACGTTCTTGAGGTAGGGGTTTGATTCTATTTTATTTCAAGTGAATTTCTTGAACACTTAAACCCACTTTTATGATTACAAGCTAATGCGGAGGGTGCAGGCCTAACAAACCTGGACAAAACCCTCCTATACTTTGCTACCCTTACGCCCTCTATGGATGACCACTGGTGCAGCGGCACCGACCAGCTATGAAAGAGGTGGCACCCCGATGCCCACCGCAAGAGGAGGTCGTCGCACAAAGACATGGCAGTCATCGGAGCAGCCAGTACTGGCCGACTGTAGAGGAGGTTTGGCGTGCCTTCGTGTACTGTCAGTGAGCAATTTGTCACAGCTTGTCAACCATAGTGGTTCAAGAAGGTGGCCATCGGCCGACCGCGAAAGTAGAGGGCAGTGCGACCAGCGCATCGTCGGTGGGAAAGAGGTCACAGCCAAAGCCGCAGTGGAAGAAGAAACCACCATGCGGATTCAGCGGAGACCGGGAGGCACCCATGTTGTGCCTCCGTTTCACAAAACTGAATGGCCTCCAGGCCATTCGGGAGACCAGGGGAACCCCCCCCCCCCCTCGTGCCAGCTCGAGTGGACCGCAGGCCGCGCCCCTTATGGGATGTGCCTCACGTGGTCGGGTGGACCCCCCTTGTGGACCGTGTCTCATGTGGCTGGGCCACCTTCTCAGTGGGCCGCGTTCCATCGGGCCACCCATTGCGGGCTAGGCCACCCTTCCAGGCCGCCCATTGCGGGTCGGGCCACCCTTTGCAGGTTGCCCCCTTTGCGGGTCGGGCCACCCCCTTACGGGTCAGGCCACCCCTGTGTAGACTATGCCATACCCCGGCCTAGTGGGCCATTCCCACCACGGTCTATCCTAGACCGGGTCAGGCCGGGTCTGTCCGACTGGGTCAGATCGGACCCGGGCCCCACCAGACCTAGAAACACTTAAAGGGCCATATCTTGAGAACCATATGTCTGTTTGAAAAACTGTATGTGGCATTGGAATCCTTGGATCGATAAGGTCCTTTAGATATAATCCACTTGAGTTTTGGAGATAGTTGGAGTATGGACAGGTTGGATCGAACCTGAATCCAACCGGGCCCTCAGAACTAAAATGATTAAAACTCACAAACCAGGTGTCTGATTGATGCACCGTCTATTAATTTGAAACCATTACGAAATTGTGGTACTTTGGGTTACTTCTTTGTGGATATTAATAGTGTTCAAGGTACTATTGATATCTCAATATTCATATTCTATAGAACTCAAGCGCACCGGGTGCGAGGAATACTGTGGCAGGTTGTAACGTGAAGGAAGAACATCGATCCTCTGTGGGTCAGTATCTATCGATCATGTGTGGGTCAGATACTATCAGATCATGTGTGGGTCAGCACTTAGTGATCCTATGTGGATCATCACATACCAATCATATGTGGGTCAGATCCTATGTGGGTCAGCATGGGTTAGTACCTATCAGATCATGTGTGGGTCAGCGCACAGCGATTCTATATGGGTCAGCACATACCGATTTGTGTGGGTCAGATCCTATGTGGGTCGAGATGGGTTTGTACCTGTCAACCTTTTTGAGTCAGTAGCAGTGCTTCTTATTAGAATTAGATGATCTAGCTTATGACTAATCATCTAAACTTTTGTACTTAAGTTATACCTGATTGTGAGATGAGTCTTTTACCTGTGTGGTACTTCTACCTTTGTGGTGTTGTCTTCGCGGTGTTAGTTGTGTGGTAATTCTATCTTAGTGGGGTTAACTGTGTAGTACTTATACCTTTGTGGTGTTGTCTTTGTGGTGTTACTAGTGTGGTACTTCTATCTCAGTGGTGTTATTTGTGTGGCACTTCTACCTTTGTGGTGTTGTCTTCGTGGTGTTACCTGTGTCGTACTTATATCTCAGTGGTGTTACCTATGTGGTTTTTCTAACTTTGTGGTATCATTCCTTCATGTATGATATGAGTATATATTGATAACTTAGGTATATATATGCGCATATACCTAAGTAGTGTTGATGTCTATTGCTTCGGGCTTTGAGATGGAGGTCTTGGTTTGTGGTATTTCCTTTATAGACCTCTAGGAGACCTATGGGGGTCTCGGGTCCCTACTGAGTATTGTTATACTCACCCCTACATGGGATATTCCCACAATTTTTTGTGTCTTGTGTAGATGATGGGCAGAATTGACTGAGGCTGAGGGAGTCAGGACTAGATGGTACTCAGAGGTGGACCATCTACCGTGACATGACACAGGGACTACTGTTCGTGAGCTTTACCTACCCATCAGGTAGTATCCTCAGTGGATGATCTAAGAGATGTTTTTTACTTTTTCAGTTGTACTTGTACCTTTTTTAGTTGGGCTTGTATTCCAACCCCTTTTACTTTCAACACTCTTTACTTTCAGTGCACTTTTACTACAACAGATTACTTTGTGGTTTCTTCTTGTTGTGTTCTTGGACTGTGTTTCTGAACATGTTAAAAGTCAATGCCCTCCCATTTTAGGGATACGCCTTTCTGGTGATATTTGAAAGCCTCTGGCCAATGGAAGGCGTTCTTGTGGTAGTCGCGACACGGATCTCGGGGGATGAGTTGTGACAAAGTGGTATCAGAGGAGTCAGTTCTACCGAAGAAATAGGACTCTGATCTAGTCTATGTGGCAATAGTGTTAAGTGTTTTGAGTGTGGTTTCAGTTTGTGGAATCTAGTGTTGGTACGGCGGCCGACATATCCATACACCAGGACCCTGACTTCTAATTTCTGACTCAGAGCATGAAAACACTGATTGCGTGTGTTTTGAAAAGTTTTTCTTATGATCTCTTGAGTCAACTCATCGGGTATAACTTTTTATCCATGGAACACCTATCTTCTTTTAGGATGGTGCAACATAGACAGCCATCTAGGATTCCTAAGAGAGTACATGATGATGTCCCACCGAGCGATGAGGCCTCGGTGTAGGGCCCTCTTACGGATTTAGCACCTTTGGGTGGTGTACCAGCACCACTACCCATTGGGAAGACGTTTCTACTAGCCCCACAAGTATAGGATGCACGCTGACTGATCATGTTGCATGAGTTTCAGCGGTAGAGGCCTCTAAGGATCTGAGGTGAGACGGAATCGCATGCAGCTGAGGACTGGCTGGAGGCTGTAGTCATAGTTTTCCTCTTGGTTGGGACACTAGTTGACCTTATGGTGATCCTAGTAGTGAGTATTTACCAGGTAGTAGCAGGGAGAAGGTGGATTTTGATTCTCTAGATACATGATAAGGAGAACCTAATCTGGGAGGAATTTGAGAGCATTTTTAGGGCAGAGTTTGTCCTAACGATCCTACGCTCTATGCATATACAGGAGCTGCTGCACTTTCAACAGGGCAGCATGATTGTGGCCCAGTACTTGGTGAGGTTCACCGATCTCTCCTGCTACTCCACTGACATGATACATGACCCTTTATTCAAGGCCCAGACCTTTGATCAAGGTCTCTGACAGGAGATCAGAGCATCGATAATATTTCTTAGCATTCTGACACAGGCTGGGGTGCTAGAATGAGTGCTTTTGATGGAGAGCTTCCAAGCTGAGCAGGCACCGACAGTGAGAGCCACCACCAGATGTCAGGTAGTAGAGTCATCTTCAGTAGGTAGTAAGATGATGATGAAGGGGCCCAAGAGGGCCAGACCTTCTAGTGGAAGACCTCAAGATATAGGGTTGGTGGTACAAGGCTCACGGGACAAAGGACGACAGCTGAGGAGCAGGCAGTGCTACACATGCAGCGGGTAGGGTAACATGGCTCACCAATTCATGATCTGTCATACGGACGACTAGCTGATGAACGAGGGACCACCGTGTCAGAGGCATAGATTTGATCAGGTTGGTTCGTAGGCAGCAGAAAGATGTGGCATAGGAGATGGTTGTGCAGTAGGTGGTGGGTGGTGATTTGAGGTTCTACGGCCACCACCTCTAGGTGGTCCACCTCGACTACAGGGAGTAGGTGGACAGGGATGACCTCAGCTCCAGGTAGCTGAGGTTTATGATGACAGAGCTCTGGGGACGATTAGAGGTATGATCTATGTCTACTCCACCTTATTTGTAGTACTTATATACATAGTTTCCAGTCACTCTTTTATTTCCATGGCCCTCGTTCAGAGCCTGGATATTCTAGTGGAGTCGTTGGCTTGATCCTTACGGCTAAAGACTTCTATGAGAGAAAATTCGACGATTACACACTGGTGCCAACCGTATGATATTTCTCTAGGAGGTGAGAGCTTCGGCTGGGATCTTCAAGTATCAGCATTGAGTCCTTACGACGTCTTATTAGGTATAAACTATTTATCCATAGTCAATGCTCAGATTTACTATATTAGGTGAAAAGTGTGGTGTGTCTATGAGGACGGGACTAGGTTTTCCTTCACCAGTGAGAAGGGAACCTTTGCAGAGTAGGATGGACTTACCCGGAGGAGGGTGCAGCCAATCACACATAATTTGGCTAGCCTTAACCTCGGAGCAGTAGATGTTGAGAGTACTTTTTATCCGGTAGTGGTGGACCAATATGTCAATGTCTTTCCTGATGAAGTTCTGGGACTACCTCCACACAGAGAGGTAAACTTTTACATTGAACTATACCCTGAGATGGCGCCAATATCTACACCAACATATTGGATGGATCTCGCGGAGCTTTGTGAGTTAAAGGTATAGTTGGAGGACTTACAGAGAAAGGTTTTCAAAATGCCCAGTGTTTCTCCATGGGCAGCCCCAATTTTGTTCGCCAAGAAGGAAGGTGGGTGTTTGGGAATTTGTATGGACTATAGACACCTAAACCAGGTGACTATGAAGAACAAGTATCCACTTCTAAGGATTGATGGTCTTTTCAATCAGCTGAAGGGAGCTCGTTGGTTTTCAAAGATAAAATTCAAATTAGGCTATCATCAGCTCAGGGTACTATATGAGGATGTGCAGAATATGACCTTCATATATCAGTATGGCCACTATGAGTTCTTGGTTATTCCATTCAGTGTTACTAATTCCCTAGAAGTTTTCATGGGACTCATTAATAGGATATTTCTGTCATACCTTGATCACTTTGTGATGATCTTCATCTATGACATCTTGATATACTCAGTGACGGAGGAGGAGCATGCCTATCATCTGAAGATAGTTCTCAATACACTCTAAGATCACCAGCTTTATAGTAAGCTCTTGGAGTTCCAACTCTGGATATAAGAGGTTCACTTTTTGGGACACGTTATCTCGAAGGCTTTAGTTTCAGTGGATCCAGTGAATATAGATGTTGTACTTACATGGGAGCCACCTAGGAGTGTGACTGAGGTGTGTAGTTTCATGGGGTTGGATGGACACTAGTGGAGATTCTTACCTAACTTTTCTAGAGTTGTGGCACACTTTTCAGCATTAACGAAGAAAGGATAGCCCTTCGTATAGAAAGAGAGATACTAGTAGATTTTTTAGGAGATGAGGTAGATATTGATGAGTGCCCCCATCTTGAGGCTACCAAAAGAGAGTGTTGGGTATGTAGTCTAATGCGACACATTAGGGACTGGAATTGGGTGTCTCCTGATGTAGGAGTGAGCAGTGATGGCCAATGTCTCACAATAGTTGAGTCAACATGAGAATAATTATGCTACCTAGGACCTGAAGTTAGCAGCAGTGGTCTTCCCCCTGAAGATGTGGTGAAATTACTTGATGGGTGAATGTTTTATAGTCTACTCTGATCATAAGAGTCTCAGGTATATCTTCTCTCAGAAGGAACTGAACCTAAAACAGTGGTGATGGCTAGAGTTCCTCAAAGACTATGACTTTGAGATAGTTTATACTCCTGGAAAGAGGAACATGGTAGTATATGCACTCAGCAGGAGGTTTGGTCTACAGTTGCTGAGTGAGGTGACAGAGCAGCTAGCCGTGTTGTACATATCCTTCACTGATAGAGATGAAGTATCTTACCTTCAGTCTATGACAGTCACTTCTTCAGCAAGTTAGGGAGGCGCAGCTTGGGGACATTGACTATAAGGCTCGACGAGCTCAGATATCCTCAGGACAGGCACCTGATGGATTTTCTAAATGTGGGGAGCATATCGTCCTCTTCAGAGTACATACCATGGTACCGGTGGCACTATGGGAGGAGGTGTTGAGGGATTTCCATACGTCCCCTATAGAGGTACATCTTGGTGTGGTGAAGATGTACCAGAACCTCCGGTGTTAGCTTGGTGGCATGGGATGAAGAAAGAAGTGGCAGAGTTTGTTTCTCGATGCCTTCACTTGTCAACAAGTGAAGGCCAGGCATCAGGTTCCAACAATCTTAGAACAACCACTAGAGGTTTTGGAGTGGAAGTGGGATGGAATCTCTATGTAATTTGTGACATGGCTTCCATGTATGTCCAGGGGACATGATTCTATCTGGGTGATTGTTGACTGACTCACTAAGTCGGCCCACTTCCTACCTATCTGAGAGCAGGGATAAATATAGGGCTTGAGACGCCTCTACATACATAAGATTTTGCGAATCCATGGGTTTCCATCGACGATTGTCTCTGACAGTGATGCATGTTTTACTTCTCGGTTGTGGAAGGGGTTGTTGGAGGCGTTCAGGACTTAGCTACGTTTAAGCACCACCTTTCATCCTCATACAAATGGTCAGACAGAGCAGACCATATAGACTCTAGAGGACATGCTTCGTGCTTGTTTCCTACATTTTGGTTGTAGTTGGGAGGATCAATTTCCCTTGGTGGAGTTATCATACAACAACATTTATCACTCCACCATCGGTACGACACTATTAATGGCCCTTTACGGTTGACGTTGAAGATCACCTCTATGTTGGACAGACCTAGGGGAGTCAGTACTTATGGGTCCAGAGATGGTACGGGCAACCAATGATAAGGTAAAGATCATCTAGGAGTGGATGAAGACTACACATAGTAGAAAAAAGTCTTATGATGACTGGAGGCGGATACCTTTGGAGTTCTAGGAGGGGGGCCACGAATTTTTTACAAGCCTCTCCTCAGTGGGGACTATGGTGATTTGGCCGAGGCGACAAGTTATCACTGAGGTTTATTGGACCATTCTTTATACTTCAGATGATAGGCGAGGTGGAATACTGCTTGGAACATCCACCAAAGTTGGAGAGGGTGCATGAAGTTTTCCATATATCCCAGCTGAGGAGATACGTGAATGACCCATATCACATCATCGACCACGGTGAGCTGGAATTTGATGATGGGGTGACGTTTACAGAGGTTCCAGAAGAGATTGAGGATAGACAGGAGTGGGTCCTTCATGGGCAGTCGATACCTCTGGTGCATGTTCGCTGGCAGCATGGGAACCTCCAGGAGAGAACATGGGAGATAGAGGCACTAATTCATGCCCAGTACCCCCATTTTTTCCTTAGTCTATGTTGTGGCTTTCAGGGATGAAAATATCTATGGTGGGGAGAATGTAAAGACCGGAAATTTTCCATGTAATTTTTTTTAATTATATGCAATTATTACGAGTCTGCAAAAATTTACGGCACATGATTTTGAGGCCTGAAGTGCCCAAATTTATATGGTACGTTCTGTAAATGCACGAGCGGCATTTCTAACTTTTGAACAGGTGCTCAGATTAAAAATATGAGGGAACCATTGAATTCGTAGCATTGGGATTCACTTAAGGGAGGATTTACTTTGACTTTAGTAGGTCGGGATAAAAAGTTAAGTTTTGGGACTTTTAAAAAAATAATAAAAATAACTAAGTTATTTTTATTTTCTCTTTTATCTTTTCCTCCAACAGAAAAGCGGAGTGTCAGACCAGCGGCATGTCAAGCCAATAAATGGCTTGCCCTTTCAATTATAAGTAACTGCACTGTTGGGGAATTTGGAAGGTTTCTAATTAATGGGCCTCCATTAATTCCACAAATGTTGCACACCCTACCCATCTCCTATTTATATAGATCTTGGGGAGAGGTGTTGGCACTGATTCACCAAGCAACAATGTGATGACAAAGTGCCAAGATGCCAAAACCTTGTAGGACGGAGCTGGTTCTAGCAGGAGGTGATGAGCGACATCGAAACCCCGAAATGGAGATCGACAACTGAGAAACATCATTAGTGGCTTATTATGGGGGATAGTGAACACCAACCCACTCCCTCAACCATGGAAATTTCTCCATTTTTCTTGAGGTAGGGGTTCAATTCTTATTTATTTCAAGTAAATTTCATGAAACCTTAAACCATACCTTATGTTTACAAGATAACGCGGAGGGCATGGGCCTAACAAACCCAGACCAAACCATCCTATACTTTTCTACCCTTGCGCCCTTTGTGGAAGACCACTGGAATGGTGGCACCGACCAACCACAAAGGAGGGGGTGTGCTAGCGCGTGCCACAAGAGGAGGTCGTGGCACAAAGTAGTGGCGGTCATTGGAGCGGCAAGCACCGACCGGCCATGGAGGAGGTGCGGCGCACCGTCGTGTGCCGCTGGTGAGAAAGGGGTCGCTGATCATCAGTAGTGATGGTCGGATAAGGAGGTCATCACATTGGTCGGCCGTAGAAGCAGAGGTCGACATGACCAATATGCCGCTGGTGGGCAAGAGGCCACGACCGAAGCCGCGGTAGAGGTGGAACCCGCTGTGCAGGTTTCGCGACGACCGAGCGACGCCCACATGGTGACACCATTTCCAAAAACTGAACAACCTCTGGGCCATTCAGGATACCAGGAGAAAACTCCCCCTTGTGGAATATGCATCCCCCTTGCGGGCCACCCATTATGGGTCGGGCCACCCTTTGCAAGCCACCCACGTTGCAGTCCAGGCCGCCCTTGCGGGTCCTCCTTTTGCGGGATGCTCCTTTGCAGGTCGGGTTGTCCCCTTGCGAACTAGACCGAGCCTGCCGTGGTCCAACCCAAACTGGGTCAGGCCGGGTCGGTCCGACCGGGTCGGACTGGACTCAGGCCCCACTGGACCTAGAAACACTTAAAGGGCCATATCTTGATAACCATACGTCCATTTGACAAACCGTCTATGGTGTTGGTATCATTAGATCAAGATAGTACTTTGGGTATACTCCACTTGAATTTTGGAGACAGTTAGAGTAGGGCCGGGTTGGATTGAACCTTAATCCAACGAGGCCCTAAACTAAAACGCTTATAACTCACAGATCAGGCGTCCGATTGACATGCCATCTGTCACGTTGGAACCCTTACGGTATAGCGGTTCTTTGAGTTACTCTGTTGTGGAGCTTATCGGTGTTCTAGGTATGACCAATATCTCGATGGGAATATTCTATGGCACTCAAGCACACCAGGTGCGAGGAATCTTATGGTAGGTTGTAACGTGAAGGAAGAACATCGATCAATTTTGGGTCAGCATCTATCAATCCTATCTGGGTCATCTACTATCAGATCATGTGTGGTTCAGCACTCAACAATCTTGTGTGGGTTATAAAATACCAATCTTGTGTGGGTCAGATCTTATGTGGGTCAGTGGGGGTTAGCACCTATCAGATCCTGTGTGGGTCAGCGCTCAGCGATCCTATGAGGGTTAGCGCATACCAATCCTGTGTGGGTCAGATATTGTGTGGGTCAGTGGGGGTTAGTACGTATCGACACGATGTGGGTCATCAGTAGTGCTTCTTAACAAAATAAGATGATTTAGCTTATGACTAATCATTTCTACTTATATACTTAAGTTTTACCTGATTGTGAGATGAGTCTTTTACCTGTGTGGTACTTCTACCTTTTTTGTGTTGTCTTCGTAGTATTACCTGTGTGGTACTTCTATCTCAGTGGTGTTATATTTATGGTACTTCTACCTTTGTGGTGTTTTCTTCATGGTGTTACCTATGTGGTACTTCTATCTCAGTTGTGTCACATGTGTGGTGCTTTTAACTCTATGTTGTTGTCTTCGTGGTGTTACCTATGTGGTACTTATATCTCTGTGGTGTTACTGGTGTGGTATTTCTACCTTCGACGTGTTACCTTTGTGGTATTCTTCCCTCATGTATGAGATGATTGTATCTTGATAACTTATGTATATGTATGGGCATATACTTAAGTAGTGTTCATGTCTATTACTTTGTGCTTTGAGATTGAGGTCTTAGTTAGTGGTGTTTCCTTTGTGGGACTCTGGGAGACCTACAGAGGTCTCACTATCCCTACTGAGTATCGTTATACTCACCCCTACATAGGCTATGCCCACACCTTGTTGTGTCTTTTGCAGACGATGGACATCATTGACCAAGGCTGAGGGAGCCAGGACTGGACGGTACTCGAAGGTGGACCATCTAGTATGACGTGACATAGGGACTACTATTCGTGAGTTATACCTATCCTTTAGGTAGGATCCTTGGCAGACGATCTTGGATTTGTTTTGTACTATTTTAGTTGTAATTGTACATTTTTCAGTTGGGATTGTATTTCGGCCACTTTTACTTTCAACACTCTTTACTTTCTGCACACTTTTACTACAGTAGATTACTTTGTGGTTGCTTTTTGTTGTGTTTTTTGAATGTGTGTCTAAACAGAATAAAAGTAAATGCCTTCCCATTTTAGTGATACGCCTTTCTAGTGCTAGTCCCCAGCCACTGGCCTATGGAAGGCAAGCTTGGGGTAGTCACAACACAGACCTCAGGGGACGGGTCGTGACAGGAATAATTGTCTTTTCATTTTTGGGATATAATTTTAAAGGTATGGTAAACCTTTAGGGTTTATATGATCTTTAATTTTGAGTTAATTATGGGTTCTTAGTTTTTTTATGCAAAATAAAATTTACGAGATAACCATTTAAGATAAAACATTTATTTAATGTTGAATATATTAAGGTTATTTTTTAGGATATTTCTCACATATTTAAAATTTTATAACGATAATATTAATATATTTTTAGAAAAGGACATCCCATAGACTTTGTGATAACCTATCATGTTCATAAACTCCATGGGGATTAAACCAATTACCGAAGGGTGAAACTGGTACATCACCTTTTACTGGACTACATGATGTCTTGTTTAGTATGATGTTTTTTTCATTTATTTAAAGTATCTGATGTATAAAGGTTATGTTCATTTTGGTAACATATATTTATCATATTGATAACCATGGGATTGGGAAATAATTTGGTTATTAAGTGATTAATGTTGTTTTGGTATATTTTTACTAATTTTGAACCTTATATGATTAATGTAAATAGAATACTACGGGATTTTATTCACGAAATAAAGGATGAATTTTCTTTTAGAAACATATATTATTTATAGTGATTTAGGTTATTTATGGAAATGATTAGTATATCTAGAAGGTTATTTGATTAGGGAACTTAAATTTTAGTAAGAGACTTTAAGCATGATTGATATTATTTGACTATAAATAATAAGTTTATCTTGAAAGACTATGTTATCAAATCCCTATGATTTTTTAGTTTCAATCTTATTCTATAATATTTTTGAGAAATTTTAAGTATAGTTATTATTTGATTGATCTATATTGAAGATTGGTTATTAATATTGAATTTTAGAGACTAAATTATTTTTTTAGTATAAAGTAATAACCATATTGGGGAAATAACATATCTTGTCCTAACCATTTTGGTTTTTCATAATGTCTAAAGATATGAGGAATATATTTCTATCTTTTCTGTATTTTTTGATCCATATAATTTGATTCTGATACTTTAGGTATGAAAAGTTTGTAATGAATTCTCATTTTTTGGAGAAAAATGAGGGTGAAATTCTACTTTTCAAGCAATTATATTTCCTTATGTTATTATTCTATGTAGTAAAATAATTCCTCAACTCTAAAAATTATTTTGAAACAAAAAATTCATTCATTTACTTTCATTACTGAGATATCAATATCCTTTTAACCTATCATAGACTTAAGATAGTAAACTTTCTCATAACCATATCTCTATCACTTTCTATCAGTACATGGGTGATAGATTTTCTCTTCCATGTCCATGTTTTCCTATATGGAAACCTAGTTTGTGTTATCTTAGGAGACCTTTGAACTTTCCCATCTCACTTTTCAAGTGGTTTTTTATTGATTATTTTTTATGATGTGGGGTTTTAATAAATGTATTTTTCAAATTCAAACCCCTAGTTTTTATCCTAATATCAAATTTAGAGGCCAAAATTTATTAAAGGGGTGGAGAATTTAACATATATTTATTTTAAAAGGAAACACTATGTTCAATATCATAAAAGATACGCCACATCAAGCTTAAAAAAACAACAAAATATTATTATTTAAATGTGACCATTATAAAAAATCTATTAAAAATGTGGGAATGGATAATATTAATTATAATATGAAATATATAATAGTAATACTAGTTGATAATGTATTAATTAATTCTTTTTAAATAAGTAATCTATTTTTAGAAAGTCATTTTATTCTTCAAAAAATATGTTTTTTCCAAAAATGGGTTTTATGGAATTTTATGAGTGAATATTATTATTTACTTTTAGAAATTTTATAAAATTAATTTAATTTAATAAAATTTATTTTTTTGAATCAAAATATAAAATTTTCCTTTGTTTGAATTTTTTGTATTTTTTAGAAAATATTGGGTTTTTAATGAATAGCGAAAAATAATGATTTTTGTAATAATGTCATTTATTTTCAATAAATTGAACAATTTAAAATTCCAAATTTGTTTTGAATTTTATTTCAATTAAAATAAGTATTATTTAACTATATCCCAACCACTTAAATTCTTCTGAATCAAATTTATATTTCATTTTAGAATAAGTTTATTTTTGGGTTTAAAAGAGTGGTTTTTATGAAAACTATTTTAAAGTACATAATGTTTATCCTTTTTAATTAATTAAAATAACACAAATAGGGATTTTTTAAATTAAATTTATATATTAGATATCATAAAATATTAAATTATTTTTATACAATTATAATTAATAATCATAGAGTTAATATAAAATCATCTTTTTTTGAAAAATACACTTCTTGAAATCCCTCTTTTTCATCGCATTTTCATGTTTTTTTTTAAATTAAATTTTGAAAATTATATGAATTAAATTTGGTAAAATTGATTCCATATTTGGAATTAGAACATCCAAATTATGTATTAGGGTCATTTTTATTTTTAGGCATAAAAATGTTCCGTGATAAAGAAAAGATTTACCGTAATATATGTAAAATAATGAAACATGTTAAAGTTAAAGGGTAAAAGCTTAAAATACAAAAAAAAGTACATGTTTAAATGGGTTTTGATGTTTTTATAAACTAAAAATAAAATTTAAAACATTAATTATCAATATAATTCGTTGTAAATAAATCCACCCAAATGTGGTTGGCTTTAAATATAAAATAATCATTATTTAATCACTTAAAACCACCCCTCCTCAAGTATAAATACCACTCCTCGCCACCCCCTTTGTCCTACAAATATTTTAAGCTCAAAAAATATCTTATAAAAACTCTCCACTCCACTCTATCCACATACAAGTTATTTTGGTATCACCAAAAGACCAATTCCAAGGTCCTTCAAGGAGGAGATATTCAGGAGGTAATTTTCTCAAACCACCTCTCTCAATTTCTTTTCTTCTTCTATTTTCTCCTCAACTAATTCATACATAAAAGAGTAATAACTACAATATCATTTATATATTGTAATTTTATATTTCTAATGGAATATATTATATCCATTCCTTTTTTCAACTCCTCTTATTCAAAGAAATGAAACCATTGTCCAAATTATGGTTGTCAACCATCTTAGTGGATAATGATTATTTTCTTTCCATTACCGCCTTCAAGGATGCTCATAAAACTATTAATATGGTTTAATAATATGGTAATAATTATATAATAACTTATTTAATATTATTAAAATTATACATATACATAATATTAAAAAACAAAACTAGTTTGTGATGGTTGGAAAAACCGCCAAAATAAACTAAACATTTATCATTAAAATTTTCTCCAATGAATTACCCTCATGTTATAAAAAATGATATATGGGACCATTTATAATTATGTAAGTGAATTAATACCATTTAATTCCACTTTTTTATTACTATTTCCACTTTAAAATAAATCCAAAAATTATACACAAATGAACCGACCATGAAACCATTAATCAAACGCACCCAAAAAAATGAAAATAATGAAATATTATCAATGAACGGGTCATAATATGTTATAAAATAATCATATAAGGTATCGTAAATATTAATATAGTTATAAAATGAGTTAATAAAATTCTTTAAAACGTTATATTGGAGGTTAAAGTATAAAAAACTAAAGGGAAGCAAGATGTAAGGGAATTCTTAACCCAACATCCATTCTTTGGGTTAAAATTCTACTTCTTGATTATGTCATGATATTATTATGTGTCAAATTAATTTTTAATATCTTATGTTGTATTTAAACTTTTTTTTATGTGTATTTACAATGGATATACATAATTAATTCATTTTATTAATTCTCACTATAATGATATAATATTTGTAATATAATTTTTTATAAAAAATTATTTTAATGTTTATTTTTAATAAAAATTTAAGTGATTTTTTTAAAATATATGGTATGAATTTAATTTCCCACATTCATGTGACCTTAATATTTTGAAACCTAATTTACATTGTACATGTGTAGTTTTTCAAAATGATTGATTTCAAAATGAAAAGTCTATTTTCCTCAATGATTGTTTTATAATGCAAGTTTCATGATTTATGTTTATGTTATGGTTATTAATAATTTTTTATGATGATGGGTGGTTCCATTATAAATAAATTATGGGTGGTTATATGATAAACCAAGGATGAGTTGTTAAATTATTAACTAATGATAGGTGAATCTGTGATAAAACAAGGACGAGTGGTTACGTTATAACCTCCAATGCATTGGGTACTCTAGAGTTAGAGGTTGATCATATGGGTTAATCCATTAGAAATAGTGATATGTAAAATGATTTCCCAAGTTACCTATTTATATTTTAAAGTTTTTATTTGTATTTTTCATGAAAATAACTTGATTTTTTAAAGGTAAGATAATGATATTTTTTAAAATATGATTCCTTTTTGAGAGTAAAAAAGGTGTGTTTTTAAGAAAACAATTTATGGGTTTTCACTGAACTAATGGTTTCCTTTGTTTTATATCCTTTAGAATTATTTTGTTCTTATCCTGGGTTTAAAAAAAATTCACATTGTTTAAGGAATATTAGGGACACGGATGAGATAAAGGGGTAAATTATGAAGTTTTTTTATAATGATAAAAAATGTTTTTTTAATATTTTTGTTTTATGGAAGAAATAGATACTAAGTATAAGTGTCCAATTGTAATGTATGGGTTTACCATGTATGAGTTAGTCATAATTATCTAATACTCTAAACCTAAAAGATAATTGGGATTTTAATGATTCAAATTCAATTTTAAAATCACTAGAATACATAATGTTTAAGGATGGGTCCTTACATATCCCTTACACTATTTCAAGTATTATTGGATAGCTGATGAAGATCACATTTTCATACATTTTAATCTGTAATTAAATGTTTATAATCCCACCATATTTTTATTTTATGGTTAATTGACAGGTTTTAGGGTTTTAGTGTTATTTTGAGCAGAAATGTAAAAAGTGGTTAATTCTAGAATTTTGACAGATTTTTATCACAGGGGCTGATTTGAGTATATTGAGGCCCTAAAAATCATTAAAGTTGGGATATTTTCTGGGCGGATATTGTGGGACCCACCACCATAACGGATGTCCAACTCAATATAAACACCGTAAATTGAAGTTATTCAAGCTGGATATGACATAGGATTTAATGATCCATGTCATTGATGAGTTTTAAGTCAAAATAATCTCATTAAGTCATTTATTGAATGGTTGAAAGATGTTGAAGATGAAATGTCTCACCAGTAAGAAACAGCTCCATTTAATAATTAATTCATAAAATATGAACCATAAGTAAAAAATGTCTCATATTTTATGGGGGGATATAAATGAATTGGGGGAAAATTTTACTTATGGATCCAATACATGAATT
Organism: Viscum album; assembly: GCA_963277665.1. NCBI lineage: Eukaryota > Viridiplantae > Streptophyta > Magnoliopsida > Santalales > Viscaceae > Viscum > Viscum album. Next base: position 1,794,693,285 of record OY728146.1, read on the forward strand.
GACATTTTGGAAGATTATAATGGTATGGTAACATGAGGATGTGGAATCTGGTGTGGCACATGGATATAATTAAATGTCTCAAAGTAAAAAGGCCATAACTCCTACATCCTATTCTAAATTAGGATTAAATTTTTTTGGGTGAGTGTAGTAGGTATTATGGAAAAACTTTTATGAAGACAACTATTACAAATTCAGAAATTTAATGGGCCATCCATGCGAAAAACATTTGGAGGATACTTTTTGAGATAATTATTTCACCTCATCTTCCTATAAATATGTATCCACACCCCTTCTCAAAATATTAGTAGTTCAGTTTGGCCATTTTATATTTTTTTAGTTTCATTCCATTATAATAGTATTAGGAATTTTTAATATATTTCTCTCTTCTACATCTCATTCTCATTTTTTTTATCTTTTGTTTTTCCATCCCATTCTTCTCCACTGCGATTTCTTATACTCGTGATCATTAGTAACTAACCCAAAGAACTTATCGGGGGATCAATCCAGTTTTGAACCCAAATCATTACACATTCATGTTTATTGTTTCTTATTTTATTAGAGTTAGGTTAACTGGGATATTGGTGGGTAAGATGCCGTTTGTCTCCACTTTCTAGTTGAGACTTAACTTTTCCTTCTATAATATTTTCTCTCGATCGAGGAGGTGGATGTGTGTTCTCTCAACAATCATTGAGTGTACTATATATTCACAAACATATATATAATATGATATTCACGCATACTATGGATTGTGTTTATTAATTAAATTTGAAACTAATAATGAGACAATTAAGGCTCAATTTGGGTGATTCTCAAAGGAATATATCCTTTCTTTCTAAATTTATTATGGTTTCATTCATTGATTTTTAATTGCTTTTTTCTGTTAAATTTTATTATTTCATTCTCAACTATCAGAACTCTATTTCATTTAGATTTATTTCGTAAACATAGAAAATATAATAAAATTGGAACTAGAAGTCATGTTTGATTGACCACAAAAGCTCCTCAAGAGAATGACCTAGGTCATCCCCTGTGCGGCACTTAGTTATAAATATTTTTAAGAGCGCGTACTATAATGATTCATAAAATTGGTTTCTTTTCTGGGGAGCTAAGTGGTATTCAATTCCTATTTTTATTCATATTATGTAAATAATTTTTCTTTTATTTAAAGAAACTAAAAAATCATAAATTACAAAAAAACATAAAAAATATCTTTGTTCATGATGTCTTTTAATTCAAATTATTATTCATGAACTGAACAATATCAGGGGCCAGAAAAGTTTTATAATGATATTGATGCCCAGTTTCAAAGGATTAGTTATAAATTGAAAAACCTAGAGAGAAAAATACAATTGATTTATGAATATGTATACATATCCCAATAGAAATCTAAATCTGAGCCGAAACCTGAATCATAACAAGTGGTGGAAGAGAATTCACAAATAATTTTTTATGTTAAAGTTCTTGAGGTAGGTGAGAAGGAGCTTATAAAGTAATTAATCACATCATACCACACTCAACCATTTATCAGGGAGGTCCAAAAAGTACACATTACAACTGATGCACTGATGGGGGATAAATATTTTTTAGAAGAATCCTAGAATAGCTTTGTTGAAGATAACTTGAAACAAGATCTTACCATCCTTGATAATGAAACATCAACACCTTTTTACCTCTCTATTTATTTGTAATATTATTAAGAAGATGCACATGCTGAGATTGAGTTTCCAATGGTCCATCTTGAAGAGATCAATTACCAATCTGAATTACTTGAAAGAGAATATTTCTTTATTAAGTATTCATGTTTTAATCTTATTCAAGCTAAATTGTTTTATAACTTCTCTTTCATTAAAATTTCTGATACAACTCAAATTGAATAGACCATGGATACTAAAAAAAATACTACCCAAGTAGTGGTGATTGATGAAGAATAGTTGGACAAACATGTGGTCATGTGACTACTTCCCCAATAACAATTTTCATACCATATAGTGGAGGACGCCATGAAATTTCACAGGGATCACCCATATCTTTTATTCCCTCCCACTCTTGAACTCAAATTCTATCTTTATTCTTTCTTGAGGGTTGGTAACTTTCTTATCTTCTTTGGGGTTCTCTATTTTCAATGTTTACTCATGGACATCAGGAAAATTCACATTTTGAGGTTCATCTCAAAGAAACCACACCCACCTTCTGATTTGGGATAATCCACTACAACTTCCTAACTGGGGGTAGTGATATCCTAGCACCCACATGGGGGTTTAAACCATGTTCTATCCTATTTTCCCTTTGTATTTCCTTTTTAATTATTTTTCTTATGCTTTTATTATTTCATCATTTCTAGTTCTATTAGTATTAGCTAAGAGCTTAACTCAAGGAACCCACTTCAAAAATAATATCAAGTTGTATCTTTAATTCCCTTGTTTTTTCTACCATTATATTTATATTTTGTTGAGTTGAAATGAGGGGTAGTAAAATTTAAGTATGGGGGGAGTGTCAACCAACTTAGTTCTTCTTGTGTGCTTTTCATTTTTTTCATATTTTAAGGATTTTTGAGATTTAATGAATATTCTTATCACTTTTCACACATAAATTGATTTTTAAATAGTTGAAATGATTTTTGAGATAATGTATTTTAAATTATTATTGATGTGAAAACTTTTTCCTTAATTTGGATTGTCAATAATTTTTATGATTTTCACGTATTTTTAAAATCCATTCCCCTGAAACACTGAATCAACATATTTTTTTAGTCATGTGAGGTATTATAAACCAATTTGATATATTCTTCCCAATACCCACACTTTCTTAAGGGAAACTTGAGTTTTTTGTGAGAGCCAGAATTTGTGATTTTTCTCTTTTGAATCTTTGGATTTCATTAATTTTTTTTAATATTATTAAGGAACTACTTTGGCGAGCCACAAATTTACTTGAGACCTACCATTACATTTATCCTTCGTAAGCCCTTAGATTACATTAATTTCCTTATAGGTTTAGGCCACATTACAAGCGAATTTTTCCTTACCTACCTGCACTTTTAGTATTTTTTCATGGATATTTCAAGTTTAAGTGCGGGGGAAGGGCCTTTAATGTGAATTTACTGGGATTTGTATCATTTATGGGTGGTTTGAGGTGTGTCACAACATTTTGGGAAGTGGATAATAATATAATTGTGCAAGTGTCATCATTTTATTGTGCTTTATTTGTTTCATCTGTTTATCCTTCAAAAAAATGAAAAAAATAGAGATATGGTTGAATTTATCATTGTAAGTTCTTTGATGACTTGTGTCCCACTCAAAAATAAAGGTCTTGAATTTTTATTCATTCATTGTATTCAATTTTCATCTCATCCTCAATGAAAAAAATTAAAAATTAAAAAAAATGAAAATAAAGTTGTGACTTTCTGGAGTTTGCAAAAAAAGGAAGACATGGATGATATAATTCATTATAATCATTATTTGGAAAATATAGCATGTCATAAAAAGGGGGTGGTGTTTTTTTACATTTTCAAGGGGGATTTGATTTAGGTTCATCATGTGTTTTCACTTAATTATTCATGCATTTTACTTAAGAGTCCAACCTCCTATTTTCAGCTTTAAATGGTTTTCAATCATTTTCCAACCAACCTTAATCCACAAAATTTACCTTGAAAATGTATTCATGATTGAATTAATTTTCATGTTTCACTCTATAGAGAAATTAGAATTGTCACAAACCTATGTTGATACATGTGACTTCTGGTTCACGCCCAAATTTACCCAAGAGAAGAAGGGTAGAACGGTCCTTGTAGTGTAGCTTGGGTTGTCGATTCCACAGAGACCTAAGAAGATACCTAAGATACACAACCTAAGGGATGGATTTTTGGCTATGAAGTGGCCAACTTGAATTTATTTTGGATGGGTTTTAAAGATATCTAAAAGATTTAAGTGGATTCAATTTAGAAGAATGAGTTGATCCTAGGTTATCACTCGGGGTGGATTGGATGTATTTTCTTTTTAATGATTTCAATTTCTTAAATTTGAGATGGGTTCATTTAAGGAGATAAAACAACATCATAACTTACTGGTTTAATTCTTACACCCTCTAATAATAATCACCTATACACTTGAAGGATCAAAGTTTTGAGCACTTCAAGGTAAAGGATCGTATTATTACTTGAAGTGTGTGGCCTTAAATTCAACAAGGACGATGGAGTTTAAAAATCATCAAATAAAAATCCCAATTAAAGAAGTGATTATACATTAATTAGGTGATAAATAACATCCAATCCAGCCCCTTGCTACTCCCTTGGATCAACCCATAAGTGGGTTAGCCCTCCATTGATCCCATGGTTTCAATGGAAGCGGAAAGTAGACTCATAAGGGAGGAAGGGAGAAGTAAAGAAAACAACAAAAATAAAATGATCACTCCACCGTTGTGTGAATAATTTCACAAGGGTTGGTGTGAATAAATTCACACCTTGATCCAACGGTATCAAAGTGATATTAAGAACAACAGAATAAGAGTAGAATAAGAACTTTTATTAAGAAACTAAAGTGAATTGAACAACTTACATGTGAAAGACAAAATTGAGGCAACAAAAATGCAGCATGACATTACAATTAAACAAAGCATCCAAGATCTTAAACTCCTTCACCACCACTACCTTAAATAGTCATTTTGGGAGCCTTGGGTCGAACCAACAACAGTACAAAGCATCTTAATTAATTTTTCTAGGCTATAGGTGGTGGAAAGCATGTGGAATTTGGACTTTTCCACGTTTGGCCCGAGGTGGCAGCCAGCTTTACTTCACCGAGAAGACCTTCTAGACGGCCGAATCAGTGTGAGCCATAGAAGAAGAAAATGGAGCACCGGATGTCTTCTAACCGCCTGTAAAACGTGGGCCCATTTGGAGTTGTGGATTCCGAGATATGATCAAAGTGGTGGACTGTTTTTCTGGGCCGCAGAATCTGGCCCAGAATTTTATCTCTAACTTGGGCCGACTAAATGACCAACATGGAGGCCGAATTAGCATTAACTCCTGAAGAGTGATTTGTTCCTATACATGTCTTCTAGAATACCATGAAATGTTGGATTAATTGGGCCTGTATGTTGGGCCCCACAGTCTCATCAGTGGGCAGGTGTCCAATCTGCCTTCTCCAGAATTGCTTCCTTTCATTGCCAAATATCTCCATCATCCTCCATGAATTCTCCACTGATCCCTGAATCAAACATGTTCATATTTAAGTTTAGATAAATTTCCAAAAATATCAAATTAAAATATGTAAAATTCAATTCCTTACAATCAGATGAATCATTGGGTACTTTAAATGATGTTCAAAAATGTACCACATAATAGTGCATTTTAAGAAGGTATTACAAACATAATGTGAAATGATGTTCAAAGTGTAAAATGCACTAAAATGGTGTTTATGAATAACAAAGAACATGAAAATTATGTATATTAACAATGAATATTAGCCTCATTTAGTGGCTAATCACACCCCCCAACTTGAGTTTTGCTAGTCCCGAGCAAAATATATCTCATCAAAAATGAAATTCAAATTCCCTTTTCTAAAAACATTTTAATACACAATGATCACCAAAAAACCTTATACCAAACAATCATGAAACCCATAAAAATATTTTAATACAAGATATTTTCATAAGCAGATCCCAATCCCAAGCCCATTCCTTTGATCAAATCCATCATCATACTTCATCCAACTCAATTAGGTGTAATGATGTGTTGTGAATCACAATAGATATGGGGGTTCATTTTCATTCAAGGGGAAATCATGGAAGCGCTAGGTGGAATCACATTTAATCCTAATATGAGTATTCTTCATCCCTCTTTTTTTGATTTTTTTTTTGCAATATTGCTATAGTAATTGAGATTGCAATTAATCAAATTAACCCATGTAGCAAGACTTTGCCGATGACTCCCAGACTCAAAGGCCTTAGGGAACCAAGTGAAGCCCACATACTCGGGCATCGTCTCGAGTTAACTTAATAGAAAACAAATTCATATTACCATAAATAGAGATAGATTGAAAAACTCAGGGCTAGACAACTCTGGAGTCACGATCCCCAAGTGCCGAAAGCCTCGCATTTTATCAATCCATTGCTCTACACGCAAATTTTTATTTTTATTTTTTATTTTTTATTTTTTTAATAATTTTTTTTTAATTTTTTTTTGAATACTCATATTATTCATAAAAATAAAACCATCCTATTCTATTTAATATGGGACCCCAAAAATTCAAATTAGTACCCCACAGTCTAGAGGACGTGCATTGTGGCGTTTTTTTTATTTGGATGAAAATATAAATGATGAAATATCACATTGGACAGCCATACATTCCAAAATCTATGCTCATGAAATTATACAAGGATTAAAATCAGAATCAGGGAATGCTAAATTATTTGATATTCAATTTCAAAGTGTGCAATTTGTGTTACCATGTTCAAAGTTAAAGGAATTTTTCCTTCCGTTTACTTTTTTTTCAAATCATTCATTTTTTGTTTTTGACACAAAAGCATTTTTTTTTATTTTATCTCCCCCCCAACATAAAACAACACTGTCCCCAGTGTTTGAAGAAATGAAAAATTAGAAGGATTAGAGGCAGGGAATAAAAATTTAAAAAGGAAATTGAAAATGAGGATTATGGGATGAAGTCACCTGGTGGTTGAAGTTTGAAGTTCTTGCCGCTCGAATTTATTCCTTTGATATCCATGTCGCTTGCAAAGTTCCCTAGTGGAAAAAAAACAAAAAAAACAAAACAAAAGAGTATATATATATATATATAAGTAAAATATAAGTATATATATAAAATAAAATAAACTGATGATACATTGTCTTCTTTTTAAATTTCTGGGTAATGTATTACTCAAGGATCACACCACGTGACACGGATGAATATGGTGCTCCCCTTTCGTACCCATCCATACATAGAATAGAAGAACAGGTCAAAAGTATATTTTTTTTATTAAATATCAAAATGATTAAGTAATCTTATTTTAAAAATAAAGATGATTCAGAAAGTTTAGAAACATAAAAACCACGGGTTGCCTCCCGTGCAGCGCTTTGTTTAACGTCGTTAGCCCGACATAGATCCCAAATTTATCAAATTTTTTCTTGGTTCATAGATTGGATCAATTAACTCAACATCTATTTCCTGTTTATTGAATGATTCAATGAATGTTTTTAACCTTTGACCATTGACCTTGAAAATGTGACCACTTGTGGGATCTTGAATCTCTACTGCCCCATGGGGGAATACATGATGCACTATGAAAGGTCCTGACCATCTAGACCTTAACTTTCCCGAATGTAAATGAAGTTTTGAACTATACAAGAGCACAAGTTTTCCCGGTTCAAAATGTTGGACCTTGATATTCCTAGATTGGTAGGCTTTAACTCTAGCTTTATTGATCCTTGAATTTTCATAAGCCTCCATCCTTAGTTCCTCCAGTTCATTGAGATCTAATTTCCTTTTTGTTCCGGCCAATGAGAGGTCATAATCCATTTTCTTAATTGCCCAAAAGGCCTTATGTTCAATCTCCACTGGCAAATGGCATGCTTTTCCATAGACCAACCTATATGGGGACATTCCTAAAATGGTTTTATATGCAGTTCTATAGGCCCAAAGAGCATCTAAGAGTTTCTCAGACCAATCTTTCCTAGATGGGTTGATAGATTTTTCAAGAATTTTCTTAATTTCACGATTGGCTAACTCAGCTTGACCATTGGTCTGTGGGTGGTAAGCAGTGGACACTTTGTGAGAAATTCCATATTTTTCCATGAGTGATGAGAATGGACGATTGCAAAAATGAGTTCCACGATCACTTATGATAGCCCTAGGAATTCCAAATCTAGAGAATATGTTTTCTTTTAGGAATCTAATCACAGTTTGATGATCATTGGATTTTGTGGGAATGGCCTCAACCCATTTTGAGACATAATCAACAGCTAAGAGTATGTAGAGGTATCCCCGAGAGTTTGGGAAGGGACCCATGAAATCAATTCCCCAACAATCAAAGATTTCAACCACAAAGATGGGAGTGAGTGGAATTTTATTCCTTTTTGTGATGGACCCTACTTGTTGACACCTAGGACAGCTTTGACAATATGTGTAGGAGTCCCTTGAAAGGGTGGGCCAGAAAAGACCACATTGAAGAATCTTAGCAGATGTTTTCTTAGAGGAAAAGTGACCTCCACATGCCTCACTGTGACAGAATTTAAGGATGGACTCTTGTTCAGATTCTGGAACACACATCCTAATGACTTGGTCAGGGCAGAACTTATAGAGGTAAGGATCATCAAACACATAGTGTCTAACATCAGAAAGAAATTTCCTTCGAGCTTGAGTCCCTACGAATTTTGGAATGACTCCTGTCACTAAGAAATTTGCTATGTCAGCATACCAAGGGCAGTCACTCATAGAGTATAGGTGTTCATCAGGAAACGAATCAGACACAGAGAGGTGATTTGAGTTGTCTTTGAATTCCATCCTAGAGAGGTGATCAGCTACAACATTTTCAACTCCCTTTTTATCCTTGATTGTGAGGTCAAATTCTTGTAAGAGAAGGACCCACCTAATCAGTCTAGCCTTAGCATCTTGTTTTTGGAATAGGTATTTTAGTGCAGAATGGTCAGTGAACACAGTGATGGGTGATCCTAAGAGGTAGGACCTAAACTTCTCTAAGGCAAACACAATAGCAAGTAACTCCTTTTCAGTGGTGGTGTAGTTGATTTGGGCATCATTTAAGGATTTTCTTGCATAAGCAATGACATAAGGAGTTTTATCACAACGTTGTCCTAACACAGCTCCAACAGCAAAGTCACTAGCATCACACATAAGTTCAAAAGGAAGGTTCCAATTTGGAGATTTCATAATGGGAGGAGAGGTGAGAGAGTATTTGAGGGTTGAGAATGAACCCTCACAGCTTTATGTCCAAACAAATGGAGCATCCTTTACTAAGAGAGCACAAAGGGGACGGGATATTGAACTAAAGTCCTTGATGAATCTTCTATAGAAACCAGCATGTCCTAAGAAAGACCTCACTTCCTTGACAGTTTTGGGTGATGGAAGGTGATGAATTATTTCAACCTTTGCTTTATCAACTTCAATCCCCCTACTCGAGACCAGATGGCCTAGAACAAGTCCCTCTTTAACCATGAAATGGCATTTTTCCCAGTTTAGGACCAGATTTTTTTCTTCACATCTTGACAAGACTCTCTCCACATTCTGCAGACATCCCTCAAAAGTATCCCCAAACACAGAGAAGTCATCCATGAAGACCTCAAGAAAATCCCCTACCATGTCTAAGAATATTCCCATCATGCACCGCTGGAAGGTTCCAGGGGCATTGCATAACCCGAAGGGAATGCATTTGAAGGTAAAGGTACCAAAAGGACATGTGAATGTAGTCTTCCCTTGATCCTCTAGGGAGACCTCAATTTGATTGTACCCCGAGTACCCATCTAAGAAACAGTAGAAGGCATGACCTGCCACTCTCTCAAGGACTTGGTCAATGAATGGTAAGGGGAAATGGTCCTTCTTGGTGAATGAGTTTAGTTTCCTATAGTCAATGCAGACCCTTCATCCACTACACACCCTTGTTGGAAAAATCTCTCCATCCTCATTGGTTATCACTGTGATTCCAGCCTTTTTTGGAACCACTTGGATTGGGCTCACCCATTCACTCTCAACTATGGGATATATGATGCCAGCTTTCAAAAATTTCAGAAGTTCCTTCCTTACTACCTCCATGAGATTAGGATTGAGTCGCCGTTGAGGTTGACGACATGGCTTTGAATCAGATTCCAGAACAATCCTATGAGTCCCGATAAGTGGGCTAATCCCAGGAATATCAGAAAGGGTCCAACCAATGTCTTTCTTATGCTTCCTAAGGACATCTAGAAGCATCCTCTCATGATTTTCTTCAAGAGAAGAAGAAATGAAAATAGGATGTGTTTGATTTTCCCCTAGGAAGGCATAATTTAGTGCAGCAGGAAGTTCCTTCAATTCAAGATCAGGTTGGTTCACAATTTCAGCAGAAGATTGGAACATTGGATCAAGATCAATTTCTTTTTTTAGAGGTTCAGATAGGATTGATTCCTTACATGTAGAGGTTTCAGCTACTAGATTGGTTTGATCAGATTTAGGGAAGGAATTTAGAGGGGTCTCTATGAAATTGGTTTCTTGAAAGGTTTCACTGATTGTTGGACCTAAGACTTCATCATAAGAGCAATTTGAAAATGATTCAAGCCAAGGAGATAAACTTCCTTCATATGAACAAAGGAAATCAATCTCATTCTGACTTAAACATTCATCAAATATTCCTTGATGTTCCATGGATTCATTATCAATGCTTCCTTTCATGTTTACTTCATGAATATCCTCGTCATCCCCTATTTGTGAGATTGCATTATAGATGTTCATGTCTAGACTCATGTTCCCAAAGGTGATGGTCATGTTCCCATTTCGGACTCGAATAACAGAGTTGATTGTTGCAAGGAAAGGACGACCAAGGATGATTGGGGTTTGTTCCTTATTTCCTAAGTTTGGATGGTTGTCAAGGACAATGAAATCAGTAGGGTAGATGAAGTTTTCAACCTTTACCAGAACATCCTTTAAAATCCCCTTTGGAACCCTAATGCTACAATCAGCAAGTTGAAGTGTGAAAGATGTGGGTTGGAGTTCTTCTAGGCCTAACTGGCAGTACACAGCATATGGGATGAGATTGACACTAGCACCTAGGTCACACAAGGCTTTGACAACTTTTCTTTCTCCTAGTTCAACATTGATGTAAGGGAAACCTGGGTCTTTCAACTTAGGAGGAATTGTACCTTGAATGGTGGTACTCACATTAGCAGCCAAAAGGACTTGGTTTTTATGTGAAAATTTTCTTTTAAAAGTGCACAAGTCCTTAAGGTACTTTGAGTAGGCAGGTATGGTTTGGATTACATAGATAAGGGGTATGTTCAACTTGACTTGTGAAAATATTTCCCTCAATGTTTCACTCAATTCAGGTTTGGTTTTCCCCCTCATGCATTGAGGAAATGGTGCAGGTTGTGGGGTTGTTTGTTGAAGAGTTGTTTCTTTCACATTTTTATCAGTTTCTTCAGTTTGATCTTTTGGTTCATTTAAATTTTCATCCAAGTTTGAATCTTCAGGTGGGTTCTGAATTAGTTGTTCAGGTTTCTCAATTGATTTCCCACTTCTTAAAACAGTCACAACCTTTAGTTGTTCATGAGTTGTTTGAGCACAACTTGACTCTCCCCTTAAAGTTGAGGACGGCACCGCCTGAGTAGGCATGGGTGCCTTTCCTGTTTTGATGGTTTGAAGTTCTTGTTTTAGGGAAGATACCTCCGAGTTCATCCTCTCCATTTGTTTGCACATTTGTTCTAGTAGGCTTTGTGGAACAGTTTGGGTTGGTGCTTGAGTAGGTTGGTTTATCCCAGGGGGATATTTTGGAGGTGGGATGTTTTGTTGAAAATGGACCGGTGGTTGTTGGTATTGGATAGGTTGGGTTTGGAACTGGTTATGGTTTTGGTAGTTCTGATGGGGGTAAGGATTTTGTCCCTGTGGTTGGCTAGGTTGTTGGTTATCTTTCCAGCGGAAGCCTGGGTGGTCATTGTACCTTGGATTGAAGGTGTTTTGGTATTGGGGCTTTTGAAAGTTTAGGGCATTGACTTCCGCTGGGGGTCCTCCTAGAAAAACATCCTTGATGGATGGAATGGTTGGGCAGTTGTTGGTTTTATGGTCATGTTTGTCACAAATTGTGCAAACAAGGTCTACATTTTGGATTTCATGGACTTTCCTAAGGTCTATCTCTTCAACCTTCCTAGAGAGTGCTGCGAGTTTAGCCCTAAGGCTTTCCTCTTCTCTAAGTGTATGAATTCCAGTGGTTCTTTGTGGATTTTCAGAATAAGGTGAAGTTCCCCAAGTTTGGTTTTGTTCATCTAGACTTTCGAGATACTCATAAGCATCATTTGGGGCCTTGTTTTTAAAGGTTCCATTACACATCATGTCAATGAATTGTTTATTACCCGGACCCAACCCTTCATAGAAAATTCTCACTTGTTCAGGTATGGAAAACCCATGGTGTGGAACCATGTTTAGGGTGTCTTTGAACCTCTCCCATGTTTCATAGAATGACTCTCCCTCTTTTTCAAAAATGTTTTGGATGCTCTTTTTAAGTGCAATTGTTTTGTGATGAGGGAAGTATTTTTTGTAGAATTTTCTTTGCAGTTGGTCCCAAGAGTGGATTGATGCAGGTATCAAGTTGTTTATCCAATTTTTAGCTTGATCCTTTAATGAAAAAGGAAATAGCCTCATCTTAGCGGATTCTAGTTGATGTGGGGGACACATGGTTTCAACAATGTCGTTGAACTCTTTGACATGAAGGTATGGCATTTCTGACTCCATCCCATGAAAGGTTGGAAGGTGGTTTAGGACATGGGGTTTGAATATGTAGTTGGTATCTCCTATGGAATTGTGTCTAATTCATGAGGGGGCATTGGTCCAAGCTAGAGTGAGGTAGTCGTTCATGGTTTGATCAACTACATTCCCTAAGTTTGGAGCTTCTTGGTTTTGGATTCCCATTTGATTCCCCCCAGGGTTTACAATTTGATTTTGTGGAGGACCCTCCATTGGACTTGTTTCAAGTTCTGACTTTGGGATTTCAAGAATATTTGAATCTGATTTAAACAATCCCTTAGGTGCACTTGACTCCCCTATCCTAGGACTTTCCACCCTAACTAGTCTGTTTGAGAAATCGCAGGTGTAGGCGGACATGCGCCCAAAAAAAAAGCGAGAAAGGGACAAGATAAGAGATCTTGGGTGAGAGTAGAAGAATGGTGGTGAGGAAAGAAGGTTTTTTTTTTGATCTAAGGTACTTACTTGGTCCCCGGCAACGGCGCCAAAATTTGGTTCACGCCCAAATTTACCCAAGAGAAGAAGGGTAGAACGGTCCTTGTAGTGTAGCTTGGGTTGTCGATTCCACAGAGACCTAAGAAGATACCTAAGATACACAACCTAAGGGATGGATTTTTGGCTATGAAGTGGCCAACTTGAATTGATTTTTTATGTGTTTTAAAGATATCTAAAAGATTTAAGTGGATTCAATTTAAAAGAATGAGTTGATCCTAGGTTATCACTCGGGGTGGATTGGATGTATTTTCTTTTTAATGATTTCAATTTCTTAAATTTGAGATGGGTTCATTTAAGGAGATAAAACAACATCATCACTTACTAGTTTAATGCCTACACCCTCTAATACTAATCACCTATACATTTGAAGGATCAAAGTTTTGAGCACTTCAAGGTAAAGGATCGTATTAGTACTTGAAGTGTGTGGCCTTAAATTCAACAAGGACGATGGAGTTTAAAAATCATCAAATAAAAATCCCAATTAAAGAAGTGATTATACATTAATTAGGTGATAAATAACATCCAATCTAGCCCCTTGCTACTCCCTTGGATAAACCCATAAGTGGGTTAGCCCTCCATTGATCCCATGGTTTCAATGGAAGCGGAAAGTAGACTCATAAAGGAGGAATGGAGAAGTAAAGAAAACAACAAAAATAAAATGATCACTCCACCGTTGTGTGAATAATTTCACAAGGGTTGGTGTGAATAAATTCACACCTTGATCCAACGGTATCAAAGTGATATTAAGAACAACAGAATAAGAGTAGAAGAAGAACTTTTATTAAGAAACTAAAGTGAATTGAACAACTTACATGTGAAAGACAAAATTGAGGCAACAAAAATGCAGCATGACATTACAATTAAACAAAGCATCCAAGATCTTCAACTCCTTCACCACCACTTCCTTAAATAGGCATTTTGGGAGCCTTGGGTCGAACCAACAACAGTACAAATCATCTTAATTAATTTTTCTAGGCTATAGGTGGTGGAAATCATGTGGAATTTGGACTTTTCCACGTTTGACCCGAGGTGGCAGCCAGCTTTACTTCACCGAAGAGACGCGTCTGGAAGACCTTCTAGACGGCCGAATCAGGGTGGGCCATAGAAGAAGAAAATGGATCCCCGGATGTATTCTAACCTTCTGTAAAATTTGGGCCCATTTGGAGATGTGGATTTCGAGATATGATCAAAGTAGTGGACTGTTTTTCTGGGCCGCAGAATCTGTCCCAGAATTTTATCTCTAACTTGGGCCGACTAAATGACCAACATGGAGGCCGAATTAGCATTAACTACTGAAGAGTGATTTGTTCCTATACATGTCTTATAGCATCCCATGAAAGTTTGGATTAATTGGGCCTGTATGTTGGGCCCCACAGTCTCATCAGTGGGCAGGTATCCAATCTGCCTTCTCCAGAATTGCTTCCTTTCATTGCCAAATATCTCCATCATCCTCCATGAATTCTCCACTGATCCCTGAATCAAACATGTTCATATTTAAGTGTAGATAAATTTCCAAAAATATCAAATTAAAATATGTAAAATTCAATTCCTTACAATCAGATGAATCATTGGGTACTTTAAATGATGTTCAAAAATGTACCACATAATAGTGCATTTTAAGAAGGTATTACAAACATAATGTGAAATGATGTTCAAAGTGTAAAATGCACTAAAATGGTGTTTATGAATAACACAGAACATGAAAATTATGTATATTAACAATGAATATTAGCATCATTTATTGGCTAATCAACTTCTAAGTATGATCATACCTCCAGACTTAATTTCTCTTGAGTGAAGAGTGACATAAGATTCCATGTGAGGTAGGTTTTGAATGGGAAATGGATTTATTTTTAATGTTGAATGAATTTGAATGTGCGTAATGAAAATTATGGGGAATTGTTTTTTATAATATACATGATTAAATCTTGTTTTGGATCAGATCATTGATGTTTTCTCATTTTTGATTGTTGTGTGGGTTTTGATTTGGATGTAAGATGATTTTCTGAGAGTGAAATCGTTAAGTGTGCGGAGTGATGAATATCACATTTTTATATGTTTTAATCTAAAATTAAATGTTTATAATCCAACTATATTGTTATTTTATGGTTAATTATCACGTTTTTAGGTTTTAGTGGTATTTTGCGCTCAAATGAAAAAATGGTTCATTCTAGAATTTTGATAAATTTTTATCATAGGGGTATTTTTTTCATAACATTTAAATTGTAATTTTAAATTTAGTAATTATTTTCTATTACAATACATGTTTTATTAGCTTTAATTTTCACTCCTAGAATAGGGGCTGATTCGAGTATCTTGAGTCCCTAAAAATTCATCGAAGTTGGGATATTTTTCGGACAGACAGTGTGGACCCCCCACTGTAATGGATGAAAAAACACAATATAAAAACCTCTAACTGAGGTTATTAAAGATTTATATCACATATGATTCAATGATCTTCATCATTTATGAGTTTCATTTAAAATAATCTCATTAAGGTGTTTTTTGAATGGTTGAAAGATTTGGAAGATGAAACGTCTCACTAAGAAGAAATGACTCCATTTAATAATTAATTCATAAAATATGAACCACATGTTAAAAACGTGTCATATTTTGGGGGGGATGGTGAATTAAGTGGGGAAAA
The DNA here is from genome assembly GCA_963277665.1 of Viscum album. Lineage (NCBI taxonomy): Eukaryota > Viridiplantae > Streptophyta > Magnoliopsida > Santalales > Viscaceae > Viscum > Viscum album. The sequence continues at coordinate 1,794,708,846 of OY728146.1, forward strand.
TCTTTCCTTAAGGATCTGATGCATAAATTGACATTTTGGAGGATCGTAGTGGTATGCTAATGTGAATATGTGGAATCTGATGTGGCACATAGATAGAATTAAATGTATCAGAGTAAAATTTACGTAACTCCTACATACTATTATCAATGAATATTAAATTTTTAGGGAGAGTGTAGGAGGTATTTCGAAAAACTTTCATGAATACAACTGTTACAGATTCCGAAATATAATGGGACATCCATGCGGAAACATTTTGAAGATACCTTTTGGATGAATTATTTCACCTCCTCTCCCTATTAATATGTATCCACACCCCTTCTCAAAATATTGGCACCTATGTGTGGTCATTTTATATATTTTTTAGTTTCTTTCCTTTATAATAGTATTATGAATTTTTGAATATATTTTTCTCTTCTTCATCTCATTCTCATTTTTTTTTCTTTTTTTTCACCTCATTCTTCTCCAATGTGATCTCTTATACTTGTGATCATGAGTAGTTAACCTGAAAAACTTCTTGGGGGATCAATCCAGTGTTGAACCCAAGTCATTTTACATTCATGTTTTTTGTTTCTTATTTTATTAGTTTTAGTTCAAGTGGTATAATAGTGGGTAATATGCCTTTGTGCCTCCACATCCCACATAAGATTTAACTTTCTCTTATATAATATTTTCCCTTGATCAAGGAGGTGGATGTTTGGTCTCTCAATGATCATTGAATGTAATATATATTCCAACCATATATAGATGAGTATATTAATGCATACGATGGAGTTTGTTTATTAATTAAATTTTAAACTAATAATGAGATGATGAAGGTTCAATCTAGGATATTCTCTAAGTAATATCTCATTTCATTCTGACTTCATTCTGTTTGAATTCATTCTACTTTCATTGCATTTGTATGTTAAATTTTATTATTTCATTCTCAGTCATCATAAGTAAATTTAATTTAGATTTATTTCATAAATATAAAAAATATAATAAAATTTGAATTAGAAGTAGTGTGTGATTGACCACAAAAACTCCTCAAGAGAACATCCTAGGTCAGCCCTTGTGTTGTACTTAGTTATAAATATTTTTGAGAGCGTGCACGATAAGGCTTCTTCAAATTGGAATTTTTACTGGGAAGCTAAGTGGTCTTAACTCACTATTTTTATTCATATTTTTAAAATAATTTTTATTTTATTTAAAAAACAAAAAAATAATAAATTTCAAAAAAAACATAAAAAATATCTTTGTTTATGATGTCTTTTAATTCAAATTATTATTCATGGACTAAAAAATTGCAGGTGCTAGAAAATGTTTGTAATGGTATTGATGCTCAGTTTCAAAGGATTAGTGATAAAGTGAAAAACATGAAGAGCCAAATATAATTGATTTTTGAATATGTACATACATCCCAAGAGAAATCTAAACCTGTGCCAGAACCTAAATCAGAATGATTGGTGGAAGATATTTCACCAATAATTTTTTTATGTTAAAAAACCTTAGGTAGGTTAGAAGGATATTCTAAAGGAATTAATCACATCATCAATCACACAACAATTTCTCAGGGAGGTCTTGGAAGTACACATTCCAGCTGATGCATTTATGGGAGATCAATATTTTTTGGAAGAATCCTGGAATAGATTTGTTGATGATAACTTGAAATTTGATATTCCCATCCTTGATAATGAAACATCAACACATTTCTACCTCACTCTTGCATTGGAGGAGGATGAAAAATATGCACATGCTGAGATTGATTTGTAAATGGTCCTTCTTGAAGAGATCAATTACCATAATGAATTACTTGAAAGAGAATATTTCTTTATTAATTCTTCATGTTTTCATATTATTCAAGCTAAAAAAATTTCTGACTTCTCTTCCATTTAAATTTATGATATAGCACAAATGGAGATTACCATGGATATTTAAAAAGATACTACCCAAGTAGTGGTGATGAAAGAATAAGAGTTGGAAAAACATGTGGTGGTGAGACTACTTCCTCCATAATAATTTTTATACCATATGGAGGATGACATCATGGAAGTTCACAGGGAGCACCCATATCTTTTATTCCCTCCCACTCTTGAACTCAATTTATATATTTCTTCTTTCTTAAGGGATGGAAAATTTCGTATGTTATTTTGGGTTCTCTACATTTAGTGTTTACTCATGGACATCGGGAAAATTCATATGTGGTGGCTCATATCAAATAAATCACACCCACCTTATGATTCAGTATAATCCATTGCAACTGACTGACTAGGGGTAATGAAATCCTAGAACCCACATGGGGGTCTAAACCATGTTCTATCCTCTTTTCCCTTTTTATTTATATTTTATTTATTTATCTTATACTTTGTTTTATTTCAACATTTATAGGTCTATTAGAAGTATATAAGAACTTAACTCAAGGAACCCACTTCAAAAATAATATCAAGTTGTATCTTAACTTCCCTTGGATTTTATACTTTTATATTTATATTTTGTTGAGTTGAAATGAGATGTAGTAAAATTTAAGTGTGTGGCAGTGTCAACCTGCTCAGTTCTTCTTGTGTGATTTTCAATTTTTTTATATTTTTAGGATTTTTGAGCTTTAATGAATATTATTATCAATTTTAATGCATCATTTTATTTTTAAAGAGTTTAAATTATTTTTGAAAGGATGGAATTTAAATAATTGATTATGTGAAAACGTTATCCATGAATTTGATTGTCATGAATTTTTATGAGTTTTACTAATTTTTGAAATCCATTCTAATGAAACACTGAATCGGTATATTTTTGTAGTCTTATGAGGTATTCTAAACCAATTTTATATATTCTTCCTAGTACCCACACTTTCTTGAGAGAAACTTGAATTTTGTGTGAGAACTAGAATTTTTTATTTTTATCTTTCGATTCATTGGATTTCATGAAATGTTTTTAATATGATAGAGGAACTAATTTGGATAGCCAAATATTTAAATTATACCTACCATTATATTTATCCTTCATACGCCCTTATATTCCATTAATTTCCTTATAGGTTTAAGCCACATTACAAGCCAGTTTTTTCTTACTTACCCGTACTTTTAGTATTTTTGCATGGATATTTCAAGTTTGAGTGTGTGGGAGGGGTCTTTCACGTGCATTAATTGGGATGTGTATCATTTATGGGTATTTCTATGTGTTTGTAAATGTTTTTGGTAGTGTATAATAATAGAATTGTGCATATTTAATCTTTTCATTGTACTTTGTTTTTTTCATCAATTTCTACTAAAAAAACAGATATGGGCTTGAATTTATCATTGTATGTTATTTGATGAATCATGTACCTCTCAAAAATCAAGGTAATTAATTTTAATTCATTCATTGTATTCAATTTTTAGATCATCCTCCCTAAAAAATAAAAAAATGAAAATAAAGTTGTGCCTTTTTGGAGTTTTTCAAAACAAATCGGGAGAAAATGGATGATATCATTCATTGTAATAATTATTTAGATCATGTATCATGCCATAAAAGTGGGGAGGTGTTGTTTTTTAAATTTTAAAAGAGGGTTTTAGTGGGGTTCATCTTGTTTTTTCACCTGATTATTCATGCATTTTACTTAAGAGTTCAACCTACTCTTTTTAGCTTTAAATGTTTTTCAATAATTTTCCCACCAACCTTAAGCCCCAAAATTTACCTTGAAAATTTCCTCATGATTGAATTAATTTTCATGTTTAACTCTATGTAGAAATTAGAATTGTCACAAACCTATGGTGATACATGTGATTTCCAAGTATGAGCATACCTCTAGCTTTAATTTCTCTTGAGTGAAGAGTGACATTAGATTCAATGTGAGGTAGGTTGTGATTGGGAAATGGATATATTTTTGAGGTTGAATGAATTTTAATGTGTGTAATGAAAATTATAGGTAATTTTTTTTCATATAATATGCATGATAAAATTATTTTTTGGATCAGATCATTGATGTTTTCTCATTTTTTATTGTTGTGTGGATTTTGATTGGGATGTAAGATGATTGCCCGGGAGTGAAATGGTTAAGTGTGGGGGAGTGATGAATATCACATTTTTATACATTTTAATATATAATTAAATGTTTATAATCCCAATATATTTTTATTTTATGTTTAATTATCACATTTTTAGGTTTTAGTGGTATTTAGAGATCAAATGTAAAAAATAGTTCATTCTAGAATTTTGAAAGATTATTATCACAGGTATATTTTGGTCATAACATTTAAATTGTAATTACAAATTGAGTGATTATTTTTTATTTATAATCTCTGGTTTATAACCATAATTTTTCTATTCTGGAATAGGGGCTTATTTGAGTATTTTGAGGCCCTAAAAATTCATTGAAGTTGGGACATTTTTCAGGCAGACAATGTGGTACCCACCACTATAATGGATGAAACTCTCAATATAAACACTTAAAATTGAGGTGATTCAATATTTATATCACATAGGATTCAGTGATCCACCTATTTTATGATTTTCAAGTAAAAATAATCTCATTAAGGAATTTTTTGAATGGTTGAAAGATGTGGAAGATGAAACGTCTCACCAGGCAGAAATGGTTCTAATAAATAAATAATTCATAAAATATGAACCACATGTTTAAAATGTCTCACATTTTGTGGGGGTGATAAATTAAGTGTGAAACAACTTTACTCAAGGTTTCAACTCGAGAATTGACATTTTTTTAAGATCATAATGGTATGGTAATGGGAAGATGTGGAATCTGACGTGGCATAGGGATAGAATTAAATGTATCAGAGTGAAAAGGTCATAAATCCTAAATCTTGTTATAAATGAAGATTCAACGTTTAGGGTAAGTGTAGGAGGTATTTAGAAACAACTTTTATTAATACAACTATTACAAATTATGAAATATAATGGGACATCCACACATAAAAATTTGAAGGATACTTTTTGGGGGAATTATTTCACCTCTTCTCCCTATAAATATGTATCCACACCCCTTCTCAAAATATTGGCACTTTTGTGTGGTAATTTTATATTTTTTGTAGTTTCTTTTCATTATAACAGTATTATGAATTTTTAATATATTTTTCTCTTCTTCATATCATTCTCATTTTTTTATCTTTTGTTTTTTCACCACATTCTTCTACACTACAATCTCTTATACTCATGATCATGAGTAACTAACCTGAGAAACTTATCAGGGGATCAATACAATGTTGAACCCAAGTCATTAAACATTCAATTTTATTGTTTCTTATTTTATTATAGTTAGTTTAAATGGGATCATAGAGGGTATGACACCTTTTTCTCTCTACTTTCCACCTGAGACTTAACTTTCTCTTCTATAATATTTTCTCTTGATTGAGGAGGTGGATGTGTGGTCTCTCGGCGATAGTTGAGTGTACTATAAATTCAAAACCATATATAGACAAGTATATTCCTGCATATTATAGAGTGTGTTTATTAATTAAATTTGAAACTAATAATGAGATGATGAAGGTTCAATTTGGGTGATTCTCTAAGGAATATCTCCTTTCTTTTTGACTTCATTCTATTTGCATTCATTGTGTTTTCATTGCATTTGTATATTGAATTTTATTATTTCATTATCAGCTTTGAGAACTCCATTTCATTTATATTTATTTCATAAATATAAAAAATATAATAAAATTTGAATTATAGGTAGTGTGTGATTTACCACAAAATCTCCTCAGGAGAACGACCCAGGTCAGCCCCTGTGCTGCACTTAGTTATAAATATTTTTGAGGGCACGCACGATAATGCTTCGTCAATAATTCTAAATTATTCTCATACAGTTATCATGGATTCATCTAATATATTCTTACTATAATATATTTTTTGGAAATATCATATCTCGTACATATCATTGAATATGTAATTTATCCATCACTAAAGAATATGGAACTAAAATCATCATTATAATATCCTCTTATGTCTCATAAATTTCTTTTTGGAGACATTTATGCTATGTGACATAGGGAACTATTCTATATTAAATTTTTTTAACTTTTATATTTCATTACCTTCTCAGTATATGTACTTTGACTTGGTTGAATAAACCTTAATATTTACATCAGTGGGTATTATTATCTAAAGCTTAGGTTGACACTTTAAGTCAATCTTTAGAGATATTCTTTAAATATAGTCTTAAAAACTGTAAGACTGCTAACTATTTTCCATCTGTAATCAACATATTTTACTTGAAAAACTATAGTGCTCCCACTAACTTGTTATAGACATAAGAAAAACTATCTTTCAAAGGGAATATTTTGTGATCGTGATGCTTTCATTAGTCATTAAATGGATCTTTACAACTTGAATTCATTATTAGTATTATGTAGTGTCACCAACCCATTCTGGTTATGCCATATAGATATTTGACATAAGGTTTACTTCAATGAAGGTGGAATTGGAGTCCTACTCCCAATATCACAATCATAAGAATTTATTATAATAATTAGAATTCTAATGGATTTAAGCATAATGATTTTGTAAAATATATCAAGACTTATTGGTACCACACTTCTACCACCCAAGTATAGTTTCAATTTAATACCCACAAATGAATTTATATCAATTTGAGAAACTTACAAAATACTAAACTGATTTTGATATATTGAATCCATTTTTATGAATTCATACTTTTATTTTGAAACATATATTATTTATATTTAATGATTCTATATATAATGAAGATACATTATTCTTATTGAATAATATTTCACCATGACTTTTTGATCAAAAACCCATCTTTCTATCGTTTTATCATTCTTATACAACATGTGTTACTAGAACATTTTATTTACATGATCCTATATGGAACTTGTTCCTATGAAAACTACTTGTGAAACTCTAGCATTAAATATATCCAATCCAATATTTATTTTTCTATCTCAAACTAGAAATGTACACCCTCTTATAAAAATATAGTTTATCCCTTGACTATTACTTTTCTATCTTAGAGATTTATGTAATATCCTATATAAACTTAATGATAATTACCTTAGATGAACTTTTTGTTTTTCATTGATACAAGTTTGTTTATTAGATTACGATTAACAAAATCTTTTAATTTAAACACATGTTATATAAAATAATGTATTTTTTAAATATTATCATATGATATCCATTTATCATTATATTTGGAATATGGTTATGGGTTAACACTTCTATTTGTGAAACATTTCTCGAAAATATAATGGATGATTGTTAAACTCTTATGAGATTAATCATTGATCCTCATTTTATAAACATCATGGATCTGATTTGTATAAGGAAATATTAGTTTAATTATAAATCCACTCTATATTTTAATGATAAATGTATTCATATAAGACTAGTCTTTGATCCTCCTTTTACTCACATCATGGATTTTATGTGTATAAGGAAATGTGAGTTCATGAATTACTCCACTCAATTTTCAAGATTTATGAATGCTTGGTCAAGATATTCTCTAGCTCATGACCCTAAAGAAACTCATATCATTCAAATATTCATGTTCATTACTTCTTGTAATTTTTTTGAACTTAATTGGTTACTATATTTGGATACAGTTGTATGATACACATATAGAGTCTAATACCCAAGAATTAAAATAGATTTGTAATATTAAATGATGAATATATATAAACTTGAATCCCCAAATTACTCATATTTCAATTCATTTAATTTTATAATCCATAGACGAATATTTCTATATGTGAAGAAGATAGCCTCCTTTATGATTATCTTCCTCTTTTCTTTAAAGGAAATTGTGAAGGTGTCTTTATCATCACACTTTACATTGTCCTTTTCACATAGTCATTATTCTTGTTCATAATAATGACTAAAAATCATCTTTATTTAAGTTTTTATCTTCTTGGTGAAAATTTACCAAATTATATTGAAGTTGTTTCTCTATACTATACATTTTATAATCCTAAAAAACTAGAGTAACTAGGTGATAAGGATGTAATAATGAGATAATCTCATTAATTTATTTCTTTACTTTCTCCATGAAAACTCCTTGAAGATAATATAACATTTGTAACCATCAATGTTCTAATGTTTTTTTCATAAATCATTGAAAATTTATGAAAATATTATGTTGACAAAATCAAATGTGCCATCCATGTGTCTTTTATAATATTCCATTTCACCCTCACTTCCTGATGTGGCTCAGTAGGCAGTGGGGACTCTAGCGTGGAGAATTTATTTTCATATTATAGTACTTTGAGAAAGCAGTTATACTACTCTTGGAAAAAAAATTTAGTTATTACATGTTATTTGTCCCAAATTTATCATAGTGAACTTGTGGTATTACTTCATTTTTTTTAAAGTAGAATAGTACTTTTATCTTAATTTTCGATTATTCGACATTATAGATTTATTAATCATAAATTTTTCTCATTATTTTATCAAATCCTTATATCCCTCAACTACAAAATTTAAAAAACTCAGTTTCTTGAGTGTTCTAGTGTAAATTATCCTTAAAACCTAGCATCATAGTTCAAGTTATGGCTACACCACTACTCGGAGAGTCTCAATGTAGACCATTGTTTGACCAAACATATTAACTTTTGGATCCTTGTTATTTTGAGTAAATTCCCTTTTGTACAAAGTGAAATATTTCATTACTCAATGTTTTGCCTCTAATGTTATAAAAAGTTAGCTAAGACTACTTCTTTTCTATAAAATTTAGATAATTTTATCCACTTATTCCATAATAATATCCTAGTAGTAAGAGGTACCCCCCAACTATGGTTGACAATCACCCCAAAAAATTAGATTTTGTTCAAATTCATGTGACTGAAGGAGTTTAATGGAATAATATTTACTTTGATGGATTTTCATTATTCTCATTGAATGAAATACTTTCTAATTTTCACTTTCTTGTTCTATGTGAACTCATTCACAACTGAACCATTCTTTAAATAAAAAATATTCTCCATGAATATTCATTTTTATCTATGCATGTTTTTTTATTCTATGTGATCATGCATATAAACCCATACACAAAAATAAAAAAACCATGTGTAAATAAAAAAATTGATGTGGTTAGGATCCTATTATAATGGTTAATCCATTGAGAAAATAATGGATCAACCAAATTCATAGGGGCGACTCCTTGAGTCACGTTGTGTCACATCCAACTTTATTTGCAGTGATTACCTTGTCTAATGTGTCGAACACCCATATGATGTGTCTTTATGTCACAATGAAAACTATATCATCATTTATCCTCTTTGATATACATCAATAATATTTTCAAATTTGTTAGGGAATCTCGATAATGAAAAATATAGATAATTTTTTTTATCAAGAATCCATAAACACTTAAACATATAATGAGTATATAGATGATACATAAATCCACATTTATTAAATAATTATTGAAAACAAACACATTATAATAATTAAATAAATGAATGAATGAAAAACTATATATATATTGGTTAGTTAAGGATCATAATTAGTTGTTATACATTAAATTCATTTAAATAAATTAGAATTGTATGGAATTCATCTTGATGGTAATTTTTTATGTCATAAAATAAATTAGACTAATTTTAATTCATAAAATATAAGTCACAAAGTAACTTAATTAATTTTTAATAAATTCAAAAAAATGATTTTTTAGAATTTTTTAATATTATTTTTCCTTTCTAGGATATTTTTAAACCCTTAAAGGGGTTATAGAACTTAAATAGGCTCAAATAGGGTTGGGTGGATCAAGAAAGGCCAACAAAACCTGGCATGGGTCATAGGCGAAGGGAATGCAATGTTAGGAAAAATGTGTGTTTAAAAGGTGAGTTGCCCACATTTCAGGTGGTAGTGCCTTTACAATATATATATAATCACTCATGACAATTGGCACAAGTCTCTTTCATCATTCCACCCCAATCAGTGGGGCATAAAAAATCTCTACACAGATAGATAAAATGTTTCCCTCCCCCTTTTTATTAAAAATTTGTTTTTTTCTCTTTCCCTCTATACGGTTAGTAGGATCCATATTTTTTTACAAGGATATTTGTTTCCCTATATAAAATTTTTATTTTTTGAAACTGAACAAAATCATTGACATTGAAGTCTTTCCACATTACTATAGCTCGACCAGCCACACACAACCTCAGAAACTGGTTCTTTGACAAGACATGCCCGAAAATCAGCCCCCCTTCTCCCACATGTTTAATTTGTTTAGACTAAAACTGAATTTTTGATCTTAGTATAACCATTACATGACCATAAGACCTCTAATAAATGTGCCACTAGAGGTTTTGAGACTGTTAAAACACCCTCTACTCGAATTCATGACAAAAAAAATCATTTTTATTAATTAAATACACAATCACTCTGATGCCACTTGTTTGTATTGGGCACATAAAAGAATCCCAAAATTGAGGGGATTCAAAAAATTTACACTACGATCAACATCATGATATCGTCTCCTATGTAACTTCAACTGGTTAACCACCCAAGGATCCCATGTGAATTAAATTAACCAAAAAAATTTACACAGAAATTTTACCTCATTTGATTTTGGTCAAAAGCATATTCCAATCATCGTCGACAATCATCACTCGAAGGATAGGAACTTGAATCCCTATAGATCATCCACATGAACTTAAAAAGATGGAAATATCATTAGTATTTTATCTTTGGTTATGATAATGAAGAGAGGAAGAGACTTTATGCATTGACATGATACCGTGATCACTGCTTCTTTGATTCAAAAGAGAGAACTCAGATCTGGGTGATAAGATCTCCATCTTATCTCTCTATAACTTGAGATAGATCATGGTATAAGAGATAATTTAATTGAATTAATAGTAAACTTTATTTTGAATTAATATTATATATATAAGTTGGTTTTTTATTAAAATTGAACCTTGAATCTTTAGTAAATAAAACTGAAAAAATTAAACCAAATTTGACATGTATGATATAGTGAATGCATCAAAAACAACATAAATATTATGTGACATACTTGTAACATATAACCTATGTTATATAATAAAATATGATTCATTTACTTGAATTAACTCTCCTAAAAATATTACATAAACATTGAATATTAAATATCATTTAAAAAATATTTTTATTTATATTCACTAAATATATATAAATTAGGTATTTTTAGTACAATTACAACCAAAATTATATTCATTGAATAACTTTTGGATATAATAATTAAATAAATTCAACATTTTTTTATAAAATCGAATAAAATTGAATTTATTTATTCCATTGTGATTTTTTCAACATGGATATCACTCAACCCCCATGGTCAGTCCCACCATTCCCTAAACCTCCAATTCTCTAGAATTGGTCAAGCTTCTAGATATGCTTTGTGTGCACCCCTCTAGGACCATATCTTGATAGCATTTAATAATACTCATAGACTAGGAGTAGAGTCTAGAAACTCATAAAGGCCCCTAAAGAGAAAAAGTTTAGTCATAGCAATGAAAACCTCCTACAAACACACACTATGTAATATAATATATTTGTATCATGATATCACATAATGTGTGGCACACACTATAAGTTCCAAGCATAGTAGAAGCATGCAATGGTCAGTTCTCGAAATTTCTTTTTGTTATGATTTATGAACAATCTAAGATATACATGATAATAAATGTTGTGATCTATGGAATTTGATCGAAAAAATTAGACAGTGGTAATCACTTCGAAACCAGAGAGAGGATAATCACATATTATTTATAATTAATTTAATTAAATAAGAATTAGATTAATGGAATTATTTCTTTTTTTATGGATCTGGTAATATATCTATGGTGCACCATCATTTTTTATAATAATTAAGTGTATATTCCCTCTAGCGGTGATCCACATGTATTCCAAAAATCTCCAGATGTCACCGAAATAATCTCTGGGTACTAGCACAACAGATCTGTGTTCTTGCATCGTCCACCTATGATCATCACAAGAACCGCTTCCAAAGCATTATCCTTGATCTCTGTTAACAAGAGAGGATTCAGTTAATAAATATTTATCTTTCTTATTGGGATTGTTCTTTGAGAGGATAGCTCACTTGGGCTTGAGAGGGTTCTCTAAATCTATTTTGCACAACCAAAAAATGAATTTTCCATTTGAGAAAATAATATAAAAGGGTTTATATATTGCTAGGGTTAAAATAAAATAATTGAAAATTTACCCTTAATTATTTATTTAATCCATACAAAACCCCATTTCAAATATTAATATTAATATTATTATTTATCGACATGTTCTTAACATGAAAATTATATTAAATATTATTTAATTAAATAATATTCAAGATTTATTATTTCTCTTTGAACTTAAATACCAAGCCTTCCATTCCTCCATATTTATCGAGTCTTGAATAATGACTATTTATTTATTAAATAAATATCATTGAATTATTCTCCAAAAAATAAATAAATAAATATTATATTCACTTAAATAGCAAATAAATATTTATTAAATATTCCACTCGCATTATATTCTTTCGAATAACTGGTGATAGAATATATGAGATTAAGAATACATGAATAATTATTAAACCACATGCGGGAATAATATTTATTCAACTTTTTGAATAATAAATAATAATATATTATTTAACTGAGATTCTAGATACACTTAGTTTGTGAACCTCTATGCCTCTTTATTAGTGGCACTAGGAAAAAGTAGCCTAAAGTACAAGGTTAGCATCTAGAAACACACCAAGGAAACCATAGTTAAATAAGTTAATGAAAAAACAACATGTTACCTTATACGTATAATTACTATGTAAGATAATCTCTTTATCGCAATATCTCAAATCAAGAAGGTCGCATGCTGGTGTCATAAACCTATGTGCTCGATGTCTATTTCTTTGACTTCCTGGAAATTTAACTTGCCTATAGAATACCATGGACATGGATTTATTTAGGCTATATAATTTGCATCAAAGGTCCTGAGATATCAATTTCTATTAAAGAAAAGAAGATACAAATCCTTTCTCACATTATTCATTAATAAAATATTAATCATGATGCACCCAATATATCCTACTTCACCGCAAACATCTATCATCACGGTTTTCATCAATACATTAAAGTAAATGACTCATAATAATCATTAATAATTATTATAAAGTCTAAGGACCAATACACATGTCCGTATATAGAAATATCCAATGACACATATAATTTTGGATTTCCTACAAGAGGTTCTCCTTCTCATAATATCCTTCTGGATATTACCAAGGGCGTACACCATGAGAAGGTGCCTAAAAGTCCTATGAGTCTCCACCCCTAATAGCATGTATCATTTATGTCCTTCAAATGATATCATCCACCTATAGAAAATATATTTAAGAATAGTTTCATGGAACTTATGGGTTCTCATCGTAATGGGGAACTACTATGACCTTTTAGTGTAAAAAGTACTCTTTGGACATTTTCAGATACTATATTACATAGAAGAACAATCATGATGTGATAAGAAGTTTATTAATATTCAAAAACTATGAACGTGGTTTATAATAAACTACACAAAAGTTGGATCTAGGGAACCAACTCCAATAGACTCCCATTTTCACTAGAACTAACTACTAACAACATTCAGTGAAATAGCACTCACATGATACTCATGCTTATGATGAGATAGGCCTATAGTCAAGGGGTCTACCACATTCTCTTCTGTGGGTACTCTTCTCACTGTAACTTCACCCATTTGATAAAATTCCTAAATAGGTGAAACTTTCGAAGTATATGATTTATCAACTAGTGTGACCTTGGCCCTTTTTCAAGATCTTCTACTGCAGTATTATCATAATACAATGTGATAGGGTCTTTACAATAAGGTAACACATCAAGCTCCTAGAAAAAGTTATGAATACAAACATATTTCTTGGTTGTATTAGAAGACTCTATATACTCAAAATCTATTATAAAATCAACAACAACAAGCTACTTTTACTCTTCTATCTCACAAATCTGATATTGTGGTAGAAAACATATCTTGAATGCAACTTCAAATCTTTCTGATCTATCGAAAAACTAGCATCAGTATAACCCCTAATAACAAGCTGATAATCTCCTCTATACACCAGAAACATATCCTTAGTTCTTCTCAGATACTTAAGGATATCCTTAACAGCAGACCAATGTTGTTCTCTTGGATCTAATTGATATCTGCATACCATTCTCAATGCATAGGTAACATAAAGTCTAGTATAGAAAATGTCATACCTGATTGATCCTATCAATGAACTGTATGGGATCTTTTTCATTCTCTATTTCTCCTATTTTGTCTAAGGATGCATTTTCTTAGAAATATGTAAACCATGTGACACTGGAACCAATCCCCTCTTCGATTTTTCTATACTAAATATATTTAGTATTTGTTCAATATATGTACTTTGACTTAGTCCAAGAAGCCTCTTGGATCTATCACAAATGATCTTGATCCCTAAAATGTAGGCTAATTCACCTAAGTCTTTCATGGAGAAATATTTGTTTAACTAGTCCTTAACAAACTACAAGACTGGTATGTCATTTTGAATAAGTAGATTGTCGTCAACATATAATACTAGGATAATGAACACATTCCCACTAAACCTCTTGTAAACACATACCTCACATTCATTATTAATGAGACCAAATTCTTTTATGGATTTTTGAAATAAAATGTTCCTTGACTTAGATGTGTGCTTTGATCCATAAATGTATTTATGTAAATTGAAAATTCTGTTGGCATCACCTAGAGTCACAAACCCTTCTGGTTGTGTCATATAGACATATTCCTAAATATTCCCATTAAGGAATGCAGTTTTGACATCCATCTACCAAATTTCATATGTATGGTAACCTACTATAAAAATTTAAATTATTATGGATTAAAATATGAAAACTAGTGAAAAGGTTTCATCAAAGGCAATTCCTTGATGTTGTTTTAAACAGTTTGGCCACTAGCCTTGCCTTATAGGTATTTAATTTTTCTTTCATGTCCAACTATCTCTTGAATACCCATTTTCACCCAATGGGATTTAAATCAACTGGCACATTGACTAGATCTCAAAATTGGTTTTTACACATTGAATCTATTTCATAATTCATGGATTATTTCCATATTATAGCTTCTGACCTCTCTACTCCCTCATTGTAAGAGATATGTTCATAATTTTCAACCAATAATGAGTCACCATCTTTAGTGACTATAAAAACATATATCTCTAGTTCTCTTACCTCTTTTACACTCTTTTAAATTACTTTTGTTTTAGGAACTGCTTCTTCTATGGGGACCTGTGGAATCTGTTCTTGTACCAAATCTTCTATATCTTGAGCATCAACTTCATCAAAGTCAATCTTGCCCCCATTATCCTTTTTGAGAATGCAATTCCTCTCAAGAAATATGGATTGTCTGGTGGTAGTCACTTTCTTATATGATGGGCTATATAGGTAGTATCCTTTTGTTTCCTTAGTATACCCTATAAAGATACACTTTTTTCCCCAGGGTGATAGTTTGTTTCTTGAGAAGGCCTTAACAAATTCCTCACAACCCTATACATGTGTATGTGACAAAACAAGTTTCTTTCCACTTCATAACTCAAAGGGAATTCTATTTTCTACTTTAGTTGGTACTCGTTTTAATGTTTATATCATATTTTGTAATGTATATCCCAAAAAGGATAATGGAATATCTACATGACTCATCATCAACCTTACCATGTCTAATAGGGTATGGTTCCTCCATTCACTAACACCATTCCACTATAGTGTGTAAGATAGAGTGATTTGAGATATAATCCCAAACTCTCATATAAATTCAATGAACTATTGGTTAAGATATCCACCACCTTGATCTAATTGAAGATTCTTTATCTTCTTACCAAGTTGATTCTCTACTTAATTCTTGAATTCCTTGAATTTGTCCAAGGACTTTAACTTATACCTCATCAAGTAGATATATCCATATATACTCAAGTCATTAGTAAAAGTTATGAATTAAGTATATCCACCTCTATATTATAATGTAAATGGTCCACAAACATCAATGTGCACCAATCTTAGAAGCTTTGTGGCCCTTTCACCCTATCCACCAAATGGTGGTGTGGTTATTTTTCCTTATAAACAAGCATGACATCTTTCAAGTGGTTTTATTTGAGAGGAGTCTAAATATCAATATTTAGAGATCTTTTCCAAATTATTTTCATTCACATGACCAAGATAGTGATTCCATAGCTAGGTGTTATATGAGTTATGTGAATATGATTCGTTATCAATTCACAACGCTTGGTTTTCATAATTTAATACATAAGGACCATTATTTAAATTCTCCATACCATAACATATGATTTCCTTATAAAATAAACAAATTTTATTTCCAAATTTAAAAATAAACCCATATGTATATAGGTTTGATACAAAAATTATGTTTTTGGTAACTGTAGGTACATTATAACAATCTTTTAAAACTAAAATCATTCATGATAGCAATGAAAGGTGGTAGTCACCAATGGACAGGGAATCCATCCTTTCTCCATTGGAAGCTCTCAAATCCACCTCTCCTCTATTAAACTTTCATAATATACTTGGTTCTTATATTTGGATATATATTGGGCACCACAAGGTGTGTCTAATACCCAATGTGTGGATATTAAAAGATTACACTCGATAATGAATGAACCATTTGTATACCCTTGATTATGGGTGAATTTACACTTCTAGTGGCCTAAATTTACACATGAAAAACATAATGCCTTCTTTTCCTTGCCTTGCCTTTAGATATTCATATTCTTAGAAGGGCGGTGCTCAAGATCTTTATACTTTTTATAGGTCTTGGTCCAATTTTCCTTGTTCTTATTTTTCTTATTAACCATAAGGACCATGAGTTTATCACGCCCCATGTTCTTATCTACCTAGAGAATCAAATTAATAAGTTCTGAAATAATCTTTGTATTATTTATCATATTGTAATTAATAATAAAACTAGATAAGGAATTGGGAAGTGATGAATGTATGAGATCTATATGCAACTCATACGAGAATTTAATACCTAATATGTCCATGTGTTAAATGTTGTCAATAATCTGGACTAAATGAGGCCCATATGGCATAGAATTTCCAAGCTTAGTTGTAAAAAAATCATTGAAGATATCCTACCTCAATTTTCTCTCCTTCTCTTAATAGAGATCCTGAAGGTGAGATATCATGCTATAGGCATCCATATCCTCATGTTGCTTAAAAATATCATTGGACATGGATGGTAACATGAAACATTGAACATATATATCTTCATATGTTTCTAATAGAGAGATAGGTCTTCATTAATTGTCTCATTACCAGGTGCAACTAGAAAAGTTTCTTCCAGTACAAACAATTTCCTTTCATGGCGATGTATAACACAAAAATTCCTTTTCCACTCTTGGAAAAATTTTCTAGTGAGAAGGTTATACTTATCAAGTATGGATCATAGTGATATTTTTTAATCCATTTTAATATTTTTTCAATAAATAATATGAGCATAATTTTTGTACTTTATCTGATAAAATTTATACAAATAAATAAATATTAAATTTATTAATCACCCACTATTTTATCAAAACCCAATAGCCCTCTCCATTGGCTTCAGAATATCTTGTTTCTTGGAAATTATAGTGGTAAGGATCCATATTCCCCTTCTAATTATCCCAAATTTGGTTGGTCAAGCAACTTGAATGGTTTTAGGTAGGCATTCCAAATTCCAATTGCATTAACTCATAGTTCCTTGATCTTTTGAGTAGACTCCGCAATCCTAAAATCATTAATTTTGATTTCCTCAACCCTTACCTCTCAATTACACGAAGTCCTACTTTTGCAGTCAACCCTTGATGTGAACTAAGTTAATTCAACCCAAAACTTCAAGTTATAATTCTCTGATAATTGAAATCACCCCAACTTTGGTTGGTCATGCACTTTGAAATATGGTTTGATTTTATCTAAAGTAGTTGAAGGATATACCGACTTAATATATATAATTAAGGGATTTTATCCTTTATGCGTAAATTTCCAATTGTTGTCTTTATCACATGATTGTTAATATTAAGTGGATTTACTTAATTAATTAACCATGACTTAGATAATATTTACACATAAGCCAATTTATTTTAGTTCTATTGTGTATGCTCATTAATTTCATTAATTATGTGATGAAAAAACATCTATAATGAAATAAACATGCAACTTGATAGAAATAAAATAATAAATGGTATGATCATGATCTTATACTAATGGTTAGTTTATCTAGCAGTTGATAAACTAACCATAGACCTAAGTGTAAAACACATTGAACTAATTAAGGTTCATGTTTATAGCTTTCAAGCTATCCACCAATGTATCTTTCTTGGAATGGTTTTTCCTTGGCACCAAACTTGAACTATTTCCACTATCTTGGGAGCTCCATCCATTACATGTGCTTTTACTCACATTCAGGTGTGGGGAAAGGTTTTAAATAAATGAAACAATGGGCACACAGGCCCTACATAATAATATGAGAGAAAGAATTCAGGATAAAAATTTAATTTAACAATAAATTAAATGAAACCAATCACATACAAAGGTCTTGTCTAGATCATGATCATCCACATGAATGAAACAAATTACACATTTAATAAAACAACCATTCAATTTTTAATCCTTCTTATTTAGGATAAATCACACTCAAATTAATAAATTATTTTATTTAATAAATTAATTCTTTTATTTTAATTCTTATCTGAATTTCCTTGAGATTCTTATCCATTATAATTTTAAAAAAATTAAATAATTCATTTAAAACTAATTGTGTACATAAATGTACTTTGGAGTCAAAATGGTGAATACCTTTATAATTCTACCCAACAATTATTATACTAGTATAATGTTTTACTCTTATGACATATGTCATACATGACTTATCACATACATTCACGATGTGTACTTCATAGATGATTACATGAATTAAATGATTTTTCAGTCACGTTTTATGCTTTCATTAGTGTAGAGTAACAACTTGTAATATGAATCATGCATGATATGAAGATATGAAAATTATGTAGATATTAATTAAAAATTTATATATTTATGTATATTAAAACCTATCACATGGATTGTCCTATCTTTATGACCACATGTAAGTACATGTCTCAAGGTTTACACAGTATAATAGATAAATTTTAAATATATGTAATTTGGTATAAGTACAGGGCATGTGAATCCAAGCTACACGGTATGTACATATCTTACCGTCTATATGAGGTACACACCTAGGGACTCAGCGTGTAAATCATACCTCAAAAACTGAAGCACGCAGCATGTCTAATGGGTTACACACCATGTGATCTTCAAATTACATGGTCACCAGTCATGTAGGTTGTTTATTGAAATATATGGCATATTTTTGACTCAAAGAGACTACACGACATGTACATGGGTACATGGCATGTACTCTAGTTGATTGTGTGCCAACCAAGTCTGGTTAACATGCAGTGTGAGGATTAACTACACCATGTGTCATCAATGAATAAACTCTGAATTAATTGTCAAATTAATTCATGATGCATTGAACACAATAACACGTCATGTAATTCTGGTTACACGGTGTGTAATACTATGTCAACTAGATAGAATAATTTGAAACTCTATATGAGATCTTTGATTTTAGTTTATTCATAATATTAATCATATCAATGAGATCTAGGAGAAATAAAGGAGGAAGAACCAGATCTTCTGATTCGGATTAAAAGAATGATTAAAATTGAATTGAAAAACTAAATTAAAATGTTTAAATCACCAACAGTCTTTGAATAATTATAAATAATTATGTGACCACTCTAATACCACTTTTAGGTTTTGGGCATAGTGTAAGCATGTGTGGGCAGTTCTCAACATTGCTTTTTGTCAAGATTGATAAATAATTCGAGATCTACATGATGATAAATGACATGATCTACAGAATTGGATCAATAAAATTAGATAAGAGTAATCATGCTAGAACCAGAGAGAGAGGATCATCACATATTATTTATAATTAATTTAATTAAATAAGAATTACTATGATGGAATTCATTCTTCATTGATGTATCTGGAAGCAGATCATAAGTTTACCATCATTACATTGTATCAATCAAGTATAGATTCCCTCTAGTGATCATCCACACGTGTTCCACAAAATCTTCAGTTTCCACCAAAAGAATCTTTGGGTGTTAGCATGACAGATCCTTACGCTTACATCATCCGCCTATGATCGTCATGAGAACTTATTCTAAAGAGTTCTACTTGATCTCTTCTGACTTTAGAGGATTCAGTGGAGGAAGATTGATCTCAGTTCTTGGGAGAATTCTAGGAGAGGATATATCTCTAGGGCTTGAGATGATTCTCCAAATCCATTGGGCACAACCAAAAAATAATAATTGGATCTTTGAGAAATTAATATAAATGGGTTTATATATTGCTAAGATTAAAATAAAATAATTATACAAGTGTCAATCATTATTTATTTAATCCTTATAGAACCCCATGTCAAATAATGATATTACTATTATTATTTCTCCACATGTGCTTAACTTGAGAATTATATTAAATGTTATTTAATTAAATAATATTTATTATTTATTATTTCTCACTAGACCTAAAAAATCGGTCCTCCATTCCTCTATATTTATCAGGCCTTGAATAATGACTATTTATTTATTAAATAAATATCACTACATTATTCTTCAATAAATAGATAAATATTATATTCACTTAAATAGAAAATAAATATTTATTAATTATTTCACTCACATTATATTCTCTTGAATAATTGGTGATAGGATATATGCGATCAAGGATAAATGAATAATTATTAAACCACTTGTAAGAATAATATTTATTCAACTTGTTAAATAATAAATAATAATATATTATTTAACTGATATTTTGGATACACTTAGTGTGTGATCTTCTAGGCATCTTTCTTAGTGGCATTAGGTGAAGCAGCCTAAAGTCCAAGGTTAGCATCTAGAAACATACCAAGGCACCCATAGAGAAAGAAGTTCATGTCCCAATGACATGTTACCTCATAAAAATTCTTACTATGTAACATAATCCTTTTATCATGATATCTCAAATCAAGCTAGTTGCATGATGGTGCCATCAACCTATGTGCTCGACATCACTTAATTTGACTTCCTAGAAATTGAACTTGCCTATAGAATACCATGGTCATGGATTTATTTAGGATATATCATTTCCATCAAAGGGTCTAAGATATCAACTTCCGTTAATGAATAAAAGGGACAAATAATTTCTCACATTATTCATTAATGTAATATTAATTGTGACACACCCAACATATCCAACCTCATCGTGAACATATTTCATCATGGTTTTCATCAATAAATCATGTGTGTGACTCATAATACTAATTAATAATAATATTAAAGTTTAAGGAACAATACACACATTCGAAGATAGGAACATCCAATTACACATATAAATGTGGATTTTCTACCAGTGGGTCTCGTTCTCATAATATCCTACTGGATATTACCAAGGGAATACACCATGAAAAGATGACTCAAAGTCATATGAGTCCCCACCCCTGATATCTTGTATCATTTGTGTCCCTAAAATGATATAATCCAGCTATATAACATATATTTAAGAATAGTTTCATGGAACATATGGGTTATCATCATAGTAGGGAACTACTATGACCTTTTAGTGAGAGAAATACTCTTGGGGAATTATCACATACTATGTTACATAGAAGAACAATCATGATGTGATAAGAAGTTTATTAATATTCAAAAACTATGAATATAGTTTATCATAAATTATATAGAAGTTGGTTCTAGGGAACCAACACCAACACACACTTCATGTCATCATCCTTTATTACTTTATTATTTTATGGGCATACTAGATGTACTTATAATATTCTACCATGACCATGGATTTAATAAAGGTATTACCATCATATTCAACTGGTCCCAGGATATCTCTTACTTTATATAAGTGAAAAATATTATCTTTACCATTCAATTAATGCCATACCATTAATGATTCATCCAATGAAATCTACCTTATTATAACATAAATTTAATGGTTTTAATCTTGAATAAAATTACATGATCAAATAGTATACATTGATAATATTTTTAATTTGATAGACCAACACACATTCTCAAAAATAGGACGAACCAATGACATGTGAAATATGTGGTGTTCACATATGAGGTTCAGTCCCCATGATCTCCTTTATTTGAGATCTCCAAGAGTGGAATTCGTG
This sequence comes from Viscum album, assembly GCA_963277665.1. Taxonomy (NCBI): domain Eukaryota; kingdom Viridiplantae; phylum Streptophyta; class Magnoliopsida; order Santalales; family Viscaceae; genus Viscum; species Viscum album. The sequence goes on from OY728146.1 coordinate 1,794,731,064, forward strand.
AGAAGAATTATTAATACTTATGATCCCCAAACATATGATAGTTAAACATTATCTATGTACTATCAGTATGATGTATCTAGACCATAGGATACATATTTAAGATAATAGTATCATGAGATTCTCAATATATCTAGGAACTACCATAACCTATTGATACGAAAAAAAATATAAATACATTACTATATAAATATTGGACAAATATTATCAACATTTTTATGATAATTATACATCATAAATAATTTCTTATATACATTGTATGATAATCCCAAAGTACTGCTCAATTTTTTTCTAGGGAATCTAACTTCACAATAGGTAAAGTGAATGATGATGTAATTATTGGTGTGTGTTGTGGTAAATATTATTATTTTTGTTATGTTTAAATTATTTTTTTGCGGTTTTTTTGAGGTGAGGTTTTGGTCAGTTTTGGGAATGAATTTGTTATGGGTATTAGTGTGTTTTGGGAAGTGGGCCTATGATCAGTTGGTTCATTGGTGTGGTTTATGCAGTGGGGCTATAATTGGATAGCATGGTGTGCATTGTGAGCTATTTTTATTATGGTTGGTTGATGTTGGTTGGTCTATTAGTGTTGGATTCATACTAGTGTCAATGATTCCTTACCATAGTTGTCCAAAGGGAACATAGAGATTACCATAGAATTATTACATGTTAGGTTGTTGTAGGTCTTTCATAGTTTTTTGGCATAATGAAAATATAACTATTAATGATGAAATGGTAAATTTTTGTGGCTAGAAACTGAATTAAATCATGGTTTTAAAAGAATAAATAATGCATGAAATAGGAACAGATGATGGTTAGAATGGTTTATCATTAAATATGGAATTAAATAGCTTGATGGACATAAATTGGTTGGTAAATTATAAATCTATAAATGTATTAATGGTTTGATTAATTGGAACTATGAATTATTGTTGTGACTATTTTTTATGGGGAAGTGGTCTGATATATGGTGTTATAGTCAATAGCAGTGGCATTGTGTGGTGATGGTGGTAGGTTTTGGTGGTGTTGTATTGATGTGAACCCTTTATTTTGGGCTTGTGTGTGGATATATATATATATATATATATATATATATATATATATATATATATATATATATGTGATGTATTTTATTGTGATTTATTTATACACCCACCCAAGTTGAAGAACCTTACCATCACCCAAAAGTTTTGGGTTCCAGGTGCATTCCCCGACATCTTTGTTAGTGAGGATATATGGTTGGCTACCCCTTTATCCTCACTCCCCATTCAGGTGTAGTCCATGGTGGTATTGGTACATGGTTAGAGTCATACATGGTAGGTGAAGGGGATGAGGATGATGTCCTTCATGTTCATGATTACCTCAATTTGATGTATATGGATGATGATGTGATGTGTGTAGTGAGGGTCATACATCGTAAGAGGAGGGCATAAGATAAATGTCATTTATGTTCATGATACCTTACTATTATGACTGGTGATGTGAATAGCTAGGGTTTCCCATCAGTGGTGTATTAGAGGGGGAGGCTTACACTGATTATTTGGCATCGTCTCCCCCTCTTCCCTCTATTTTAATTGCTTCTTACCCACCTCATACCACTTATACATATTCCTCTTCAGGGTGATGTCATGCTTCATCATTCCCTTCAGCGCCTCCCCCTATAACACAATATTCTGTAGGTAAGCTCCCACTTTCCTTAGTTCCTGGATTGATTCTTCTCCATCTTCGATGAGGTTTCCTTCCAGCCCCAAGCGGCGTTGACTTATTCTAGTTCTTAGAGATTTTTGGCCCATCGGTTTATCTCTTTGAAGCAGCTAGGGTGAGCATTCAGCTTTGGTGAATCGATGGTGGTCCCGGTCATGGATTTTCATTTGGAAATTTTTTTTGGGATGACATGGAGGGTAGATTTAGCTTTATTCCACTTTAGGTTTGCTGGTTTTTTTGAGGTTCTTGTTATTGGGGTGTTTCTCTTCAATATAATTCTGGTTTTATTCCCTTTCCAGCGTTCCTTCTTCTACCTTAGTTTCATTATTCTGTGTTTTTTCTTAATGATTAATTTTGGGTGTTCACATTATCATTTTGAAATTATGATTTGGGTGAATTTTTTTCATTTGTTTCTTGGTGTCTATTGTTTTTTTTTGGATTGGTGGTTTTGGTGGTTTTGGCAGCAATGGAAGCACCATTGCATAGCGGCGGTGGATTGTGTTTCCTTTAGAGGTGTGACCTCAGTCTATGTGGCAGCCCAAGGTTTAAGGTAGGAGCACCAGCGATGTAAACAATGTTGTGTTTGATAGTGATGGGTTTTGGTGTGATATGATGTTATTGTAGTGCTCGAGGTGATAAATCTGGCTGGTCGTGTCCCTTATCAATGGTGTAATGGATTTGGATGGCCTTGCCTATTTTTTCGTTCCTCTACTTTGGTGATGCTTTGGATTTTGATGATCTGTTTCTTTTCTGTGGTCTAGTATTATGTGTGGTTTTGTCTTTACTATGGCCTATCTAGTTTTTTCTATTAATGTTCCCACTTAACATTAAATTAGAAATATGAAAATACAAAAAAATGATTGTATTGATTGGTGATATGCATATGGGATGTGGATATGTGGTAATGGATGTGGATGTGGTGATGTGGGTGTTAACTGATGCCAACACGGTATGTTGGTGATGGAAATATTCACTAAATCTATATATATATATATAATATATATAAACATATATATATATATAACCTATATATTGGCCTATATTGAAATGCATTCGGTATATTATTTGTGTATTGTAATCAAAAATTATTCTCCATCAAGTCGATTGTTAAAAGAAACATTTCATAACATGAAATGACTGGGAGTTAAATTCATTCATGTATATGATGTATGAATTACCAGAGGAATTAATACATGTGTTATAAACATATGAATTAATGAATAAACCACCCAATATCACCCTTATGTTCTATATAAACACTGCTGACATATGATGGCATAGGAGTGTGGATTCAGATCCTTATCCTCGGATAAAACTCATTGGTACCCATTTCCCTCTTTCATATTCCTTATTTATATATGAGATTATTTCACTTCATGAATAGAATGATGGATCCCTCTTATAAAATGAGAGATTCAGTATAGATCATCAATATTCCATGGAAGTGGGATGTTTTTTCCACTCTTTATTATTTATAAAACTCATACAATGGAGTTTATGGATGCTTCATATGCTCTTAATTATATGGTATGCTTATTCACTATAGTTATTATAAAAAACCAGGTCATGCTTCCATCTAACCCAACACCCGACCCGACCCATGGTAAGGCTCTAAGGGTATTTATGATCCCCATGGGCATCAAACAAGTACCTGGTCATCAAGTAACGCCTTTGGGAATGATTACGACCATGAGAAACAATTATAAACCATTTACAATTCCATATCACATCATAACCAACATTCCTAACACTAGATATCAGGTATGAAACTAAAACATGAGTTACACATTTAACATTACCAATTAAAAACCAAAACAACCAAAAAGGTGAGGGGAACCAACTATACAACCAAGACTCCATGCAACATGATGGTCAACGTCCCCATGCCACCACCACCAATACTCTCCAAAAGAGGAACCACTAGAACATATATCCACCATCGCCACCATGAAAGGACTTTATTTTACCTAGGTGAAACATAACAAGATCTAGTGCAATACCACTGAAAGATATTCCATTATATGAAATTACAAGACAAATTAACATGATATTTTTTGAGAAAAAGAAAGATACAATTTAAATAAAACAATCTTTGAAATAAAAAAAGGAAATAAATGCGACAACAATCTAAATAGTAAGCATAACATGAGCACCATGGGAAATCCCTAAGGTACTAGGGTTAGTGGGGTACTCGGATCCTCATACTCTCAGTAGTCACATCTCCCAAATGAAAAGGTCCATACTTGAGCCACCAATCCCCATCACATAAATGTTTAGTTAATGTTGTTACATAATCTTATTTGGGAGACCGAGCCTCAGTTATACTGAATCACCTAATGTACTAGACCTAGTCTTCCCATATGGATACCTAGGATTATTGTGTGCTCAATTCAATCCCTATACAACATGACATCACCTCTTACACAATCATTATCTCAATAAATAAATCACACTTATAAAATAACCATTTATAAATGTTAAAGCATTATAAAACATTTAATACACACCAAGACCCATGGAAAACACCTTTTGTACCACCCATACAATTTATAAAACCATTTGAAAAAAAATAAAGAAAACTAAACTTGTAAAACAATGTCAAAGCATGGATCCACCTACCTCTTCTTTTAAAACTCCACTAATACTAGTGAAAATTGAAAATTCACCAAGAGGAGACCCTATAAAGAAAAAATCACACCACAACCAATAATATTATAACTAAAGAAACAAGATTTGGACCCAACCTATGTCAAAACCCTAGCTAAAGAAATATAACACAAGAAATAAGGTATAAGAGACCAATAAGAATGAAGAATATAGGAAAGGAGAGGCTTTCTTGATGATTTATTGAAGAATACACACCAAAATCACCAAAATATTAAAGCCCAAGGGAGAGGAGAGGAACGGGGGAGGTGCGCCTAGGGATGGGGAGTTTGAATGGGGGAGATATGGGTGATTTGGGATTAAAATAAGGGAGGGAAAACTAGAATTTCAAGATTTTTAAAGTTCTGGCGGGCCACATGGTTTGGCTACACAGCCTACTAAACCATGCACTAATCATGTGGAACCTCTATCCAAGAGAAAATTTGTCTACACAGTTTTCTTAGAGGAGATGCATGCTCATGTTCCTAACTATCTGTCCTAGACAGTGCCATTGTCCTGGTCACATGTTTATCCCTGGAGTCCCATGCACCCATACACTAGGTCATGTAGCATGGAAAGTGCTATAGTCTATAGTGCACGATTTCCACTAGGTTGGTGCATTATTTATACTAATTATGTTTCAACCATGTACCTCCTTCTACCTAGTCCTAAAACTAGAATTTTTCTCAAAAAATATCAATAAATCTAATAGATAAAGATAAGATAAAAAATAATAGATATAATGCCTCAAAATAAAACCACAAATGTGACAATTCTTCCCACTATGGAATCTTTCCACCATCAGAAAGTCAAGATGAAGTCTGATCAGAGAATAAATGTGGATACTAATCCTACAACTATGAATGTTTTTCCCATATATCGTGCTCATCATTCATGTGCTGGAAAAGGGCCCCAACCAATGGTATAAATTTCCCCTGAAGTACTTTCTCTTGAGAATCCACAATCTGCATAGGTTTCTCAAACATAGAAAAATCAGGCTCTAGCTCCAAATCTTCCCAATTCGGCATGTGAGACATCTTAGAGTTATACTTATTCAATTAAGAGACATGGAATATGTAATGGATTGACATCAATTGGGATGATAAATATACTGATATTACACATTTCCAATTCTCTCAGTAACCTTAAAAGGTCTTACATACCTCTATGACAGCTTCCCCTACGTACCAAGACATCGGTGACCCAATCGGGGTGACACCATTAGAAACACCCTATAATCCACTAAGAATTATAAGGCTTAGTTCCACAAATCAGAATAAGAATTGTGGAGGCTCTATTCTATCAACAACCATTTCCCAATCAACTGAACTTTATCAGATGTATCCAACACTAGGATTGGTCCCAGTTAGGAATTCTCACCCACCTCTGTCTAGAAAAAATGTGATTGACATGACCGAATATAAAGTACCTCAAAGAGATACATTTTAATTTTGGATGTTAAATTCTATTATACAAAAACTCCACCAATCCCAAATGGTTATCCCATGAGCCTTTGAAATCAATCACGCATGTATAGAGCATGTCTTCCAAAATTTGGTTTGCCCACTCCATATAACCATCCATTTTAGGATGGTATGTTGTACTAAGTTTGAACTATGATCCCATTTCATTCTAAAGGACATCCCAAAACTAAGAGGTAAAGTGCGGGTCCCTGTCTAAAATGATAGTTGATGGTACACCATGGAGCCACGGAATATCCCAAACATACAACCGGCGCAACTCATCCACCTTGGTTGAGTCCCTGACTAGAATGAAATGGGGTGATTTGGTTAGACAGTTAATCTCCACCCAAATGGTTTTCCTTCCCCAGGGTGTATGAGAAAACCTAATGATGAAATCTATGGTGAACTCATCCCCCCTCAAGGTAGGAATGGGGACTGGATGAAGAATACCAGAAGGCCTCTGGTGCTCAGCTTTAACCTACTAACAAGTATAACACATTAATACAAATTTATCTATATCCCATATTATTTCTAGCCACCAAAACCAGTGACGTTTGTCAAAAAACATCTTGGTTTCCCTGAGATGAACAGGCCACTAATAATGGTGTCTATAATTCATCACCACTTTCTATAAGGATAATGTCACCATGAAGCAAACCTTGAATAAAATGATTCCCTCATAAGATAATGACCACTCAATAGGTACCTATTTACCATTTAGAAGATACATAGAACACTGACACAACTCTTCATTTGGATTCTCTTCTAGAATCATCTTCAGAAGAGAATTCATCAACCAAATTATAGACAAAAATGTGCTTCCACCCAACCCTTGTATTCCAGATGCATCTGAGAAAAAATCCCCATCAAAGTCCACTCATCAATGGAATCCTTTGCAACTTGCACTGTCATCTTTCTACTTAGTTCATCCACTATCACATTCACTTTTCCTGGGGTATAGAAAATAGCAAAGTCGAACCAATGAAGGTACTTGAACCATTGGTGCTTCCTCGTATTTAGATCCTTCTAGGAGAATATGTAGTCTAAACTCTTATGATCTGATTAAACTAAAAATATAACCCTGAAAATTTAGTGATACAATGTCTTTAAATAATGTATCACTACTGCTAATTCTAGATCTTGGTTTGGGTAATTCCTTTCATGTGGTCAAAGTAGGATAGAGCCATACGCCAACACATGGTCCTCCAACATCAGCACACACCCAATACCTGTACCTAAAGCGTCATAGTAGACCATGTATCCCTTTCCATATTCTAGTACGATCAAAATAAGGGAAGTGATCAACCACTGATTAAGCTCCTGAAAAGACACCTAATAATATGGGCTCCACTCAATCCTTACCCCTTTCCAGGTAGGTGATGTCATAGGTGAAGTGAAATGTGATAGATCCTTGAAAAATCACTTGTAGTACCCTACTATGACTAAGAAATTCATGATCACAAAGATATTATTTGGGTTCTACTATGAGCACATGAGCCTCATCCTAGTTGGTAAGGTATCCTTAAGTGAATCCACAAGACCCAGGTTCAAAACCAATTGTAGGAATATTTCCGGTATGGTAGCAGCACTGTAGCAGTAATGTAGCAGGATTATAGTAGAAACTGTGTGGCACTATAGCAGTTACTGTAGCATGTACTATAGTATGTACTTTTCGATACTGTAGCAGCTAGACCTATTCACCTTGGGCCACCGGTTTGGGCTTAGAGTCCTTAAGGCATTCGGGCCACCCATGCCTTCAGGTCAGTAGGTATTTTGAGCCACCTTTAAGGCCTTTGGGTCACCTCAAGTCCTTCAAGCCACATGTAGTTTCCCCCGACATACTCTAAAAAAAGGAGTAGCTCCATAGGAGGATTTAGAGAAGGTGCACTCTCCAGAGTAGAACCAATGGATTTAGAATAATGATAGGGTATGTCCATGCCATCGGGACAAGCCTGTGCTTGCATAGACAGCTTATCTAGACGACCATGCAAAGTTAGAGAGCTACCATCATGATGCAAATGCTAGGGAGGGGTATTTCCTTGTAGTTATAGTCCGGTTGAATTCCCTAAGACCTTTGGGTTATGTAATGTCTCTTAAGCCTATGTTCCATGTAATCACTAAGCCTACAGGCCATGTAAGGGTACCCCTAATCCCTTGAAAGGGGGGTTATCAAAAAATTCAATAAAAAATGAAGGCCTTCGGGACATTAGGGTGGGGTTTCTCCCATGCAATCACTGCTCTGATCTTCTCATGGTCCACTAAAACCCTGAGTTCTAAGATCACGTGGCCTAGAAACTTGACTTCCCAGATCCAGAAGGTGCACTTGGAGAGTTTATCAGAGAGACGGTGATTCTGAAGAGTGCCTAGCATGATACCCAAGTTCTTCCCATGATCTTCCTCAGTCCCATAGTAGACCAATATATCATCTAAAAACATGAAAACAAAAGAGTATAGGTGTTTATGGATCACACGATTCATAAGATCCATGAAAATAATTGGATCATTCATCAACCAAAATGGAATGAACAAGTATTGAAAGTGACCATGCCTATTTTATAAGGTTTTCTTGGGAACATATCCTTCAATGACCCTTACCTGATGGTTCTTGGAATATAGATCAATCTTGGAAAACCACCTTTCCCCCTTGAGCTGATCAAAAAGGTAATTAATGTGGGGAAATGGATGTTTATTCTTGATGGTGACCGGGTTTAAATTTCAGTAATTAATGAATAACTAGATTGATCTATCATTCTTTTTAGAAAAAAACACTGGGTAACCCAAGGTGAGGCACTCAGGAGAATGAATCCTTTGGATTCCACATAATCTAAAAATATCATTAATTTCATAAACTTAGTAGGGTACATACGATATGATGTAATAGATATCATTTTTTTTCCTAGTGCCAAATCGATGGTGAAATCCACATCCCGTTCTGGAAGAAAACCTAAGAAATCATCTAGAAAAACCTCTAGAAACTCATCCACCGTGGTGGTAATCTATTCTAGAAATCTCCACTACTATCCTCCAACATGAGTGATGATACCTAGAAAACAAGGTTTTCAAACTCCAAAATTGTAGGTCCAGCTCACCCTGATCTAGGTTCCCATTCACCTTGAAAGACTTCGGTACTCTTATTGAGTTCTTAAAAATTATACCTACTAAAAATATAAATTGATGTGCACCTTGAAACTCACCATCTATTACATGTTGAGGATCATGTCAAAAAGTTCCATTTCTAGAAACAAGAAGTACCCTTCCAGCTCGATCCGTGACAAATTAAGGGAACAAGACAAACATATAAAAACTTGTTCCTTATTCTTTCCAAGTGGTGTAACTAACTCCATAGAATTTGGAATAAGATCTGTTGATAATTTAAAAAATTCCACTAGACGGTCAGAAATAAAAGAGTTATAAGTATTCGTGTCAAATAAAACAATGGCTATGGATGATGCAATAAAAATAGTACCTTGAACTATTGCATGTACTTAATCTGATCCATTAGTGCCTGATCCATGGCATGAAGCTCCATCATTTATACAGATACTTATGGTCAATTAATAACTTGTGGATCTACCTTGAACTGACTCTTCCCAAAAGACGATCTAGACTTACCACTATTCCCCACAAACTGATAACCCGCAGCCCTTGATACACTGGATTGATATGGTAATTCTCTATTTACCAAGGAACTTGTATTGCTCTGAGTTAGAAACCCACTATTAAAGAACCTTTGAAAAGGAACCAAACTCCCACACTTATAGAAGGGTCTAGGTGGAACTATACATGTAGATCACACATGCCTTAGACTTCTACACTGGTAGAACAAAACTAACCCACCACCAGTGGTTGTAGATGAAAGATATTGTTCATGAGGAACTCCGTGGCATTTTTCTTTTCCAGACCCAGATCAGTTTCTATAATATGATAAGGAATATATCAAAATCCTTGATCTAATGCTTGAATAGCCCGAACCACTACTTCTACTAATATCTGATCAACTGGTAAGGTATAACTCTCTTAGGCCTATTCCCATGGATGCACAAGAAGTCTCTAGGGAGTTATAATGATACATAATTTAAAATAAACCTAAAAACTATCAATAAAACATCCATAGATACTTTAAAAAACAATAACTTCCAAAAACTTCCATAAATCAAAACAAAACCATAACAAATACAATATAAATTTAAACCTATCCACCCCCACTCTTTCCATGCACAATTTTCAGCCTATACATCACACCTAGAGGAGAATTAAAAGTAAATCCCAAATATCACATGGTGACCCAAGGTCTGTCATGAGGTGCATTGTCCAGACAACCCACTCACAACCAGAACATCAAGCCCCAATTGTCCTAGCTTCAATCTATATGTACACTCCAAAATAACATGACCCAAATAATGGTAAAAATATCCTATGATACCATTTTTTCATGAACCAATTTGGGATTCCATTCAACCCAATACCTAACCCAGCTTGTGGCAAGGCCCAAAGGGTTTTCTCGATCCCCATAGGCTGGAAACTAGTTCCTAGAAATTGAGTAACACCTTTGGGAATGATTTCTCCCATAAAAAACAAATATAAACCATTTAAAATTCCACATAACATCAAAATAAACAATAAATACACTATAGATAAAGGATAACACTAAAAAATGAGTTATACATTTAATGTTAATGATCCAAAACTAAAACAAAAAAATGAGGGGAACCATCTATACAACCAAGCCTCCATGAAACATCAGGGTCAACATCCCCATGCCACCACCACCAACACTCACCAAAAGAGAAACTAATGTCACAAAGATCCACCATCATCACCATGTACAGAATTACTTTTACCTAGGTCAAACATGACAAGGTCTACATACACCCGATTTTTTATATAGGTGTGATACAAAGTGCCCAGTAGGATACCACCAAAAGAGTTTCCATGCAATGACTTTATGAGACAAATTAACATGGTAGTTTTTGAGAAAAATAAAGATAAAATTTAAATAAAACATTATTTAAAATTAAAGAGGAAATAAATGTGATAACAAGATAAATAGTAAACATAGCATGAGAACCATGGGAAATCCCTAAGGTACTAGAGTTAGTAGGGTCCTAGGATCCTCATACTCTCAGTGATCACATATGTCTAATGTAAAATTCCATGCCCGATCCACCAATCCCCACCACATAAATGATTAGTAAATGTTGTTAAGTAATCATGTTAGGGATATCGGGTATCAACCCTACCAAATCACATAACATAGTAGACCAAGTCTTTACACCTAGATACCTAGGATAACCATGTGCTCGGTTCCAATCCCTATACCATATAAAGTCACCTCTTACAAAATCACCATCTTAATAAATAAATAACACTTTAAAAACCATTTAAAAGGGGGGGAAACATTATCAAACATTTAATAAACACCAAGACCCATGGAAAACACCTTTAGCACAACCCATACGATTTATAAAACCATTCAAAAACCAAATCAATCATAATAAACTCATCAAACATTTTCAAATACTGTAACCGCCTACCTCTTCTTTGAAAACTTCTCCAATCCGGGTAGAAACCAAAAACACGCTAAGAGGAGACCCTATAAAGGAAAAATTGCAATATAACCAAAAAGATTCAACCCAAATAAAAAATATTTAAACCCAAGATAGATCAAAATCATTATCTGGAGAAATATAACACAATAAATAAGGGATAAGAGACCAAGAAAAAGGAATAATAGAGGTAAAGAGTGGTTTACTTGATGATTTATTGAATAATACACACCAAAATCACCCAAAGATTGAAGCCCAATGGAGAGTATATGAAAGGAGAGAAGAACCTAGGGGTGGGGAGTTCAAATGGGGTGATTTTGGGTTAAAATAAGGGAGGATAAAATTGTAATTTTAAGATTTTTAAAGTTTTGACCGGCCGCACGATTTGGTCACATGGTCTTCCAAACCATGCTTCAACCTTGCGGAACCTCTTTCCAAGATGAAATATGGCCAAGTAGTTTTCCTAGAGGGGACACATGCCCGTGTGCCTAGCCATATGTCTTGTAAAGTGCCATGTGTCTTGGAAAGTTCCATTGTCTTGGTCACATGGTTAAACATTGGGGGATTCAAGCCCCTGTGCTAGGTTGTGCGACATAAACAGTGCCACTGTTCAGGGTGCATAGTTTCCACTAGGTCGGCGTACTGTTTATACTAACCATATGCCAACCGTATGCCTCCTTCTACCAAGACTGAAAACTGCAATTTTTCTCAAAAAATCTTGAAGGAATCCAAGGGATAAAGATAAGACCCAAAATAAAAAATATGATACCTCAAAATAAAACCATGGATGTGATGGTTCTTCATTTCAGTATTTTATATGAAGTTTCATATTTTCTTGTATGGGAGATCCTCGAATTTGGTTTATAATTTCTTCTTATGAGTCTAATAAGTGTTATTAGATTCATAATAATCCTAAAATTTTTATAAATTGGAACCAATGATTTAGATTTATGAAACCTAGAATGGAAATTAAGAAGAAAACCAAAACAAAGCATTGTATTTCAGTTTGTTGAAAATTTGGAAAAAAAGATTTACCATTACGTAGATGAGTTGTGTAAAGGTAACTAAGGCCTTAACCTTACTCGGTTGAGTTTTTTAAGGGTATCTAAGATGTTACCCATATGTGACTGGTCACGTAAATCTAACCCATGTCTTATCTTTATGTAAAGGGGCTCATATAGGGGTAAACACGGTTTTTCTAAGTCTATGTAAAGGTGATGTTTTACTTTGTGTAAAGTTTATTGCAAGATAATTTTACATAGAAAATGATTTAATCGATTAAGTAAGGTTAATCGTGTTATTTAAGGATCTCGTAAGGGTAAATGGGTCTTTCATAAGGGTCCATTTATTTTACCTTTACGCGGCATAGGGAAATTCCTTAATACATTTACGTAGAAGGTCTGCATAAAGGTAATTGTTTCTCTATGTAAGGTTAGTATTTGAATTACCTTTATGAAATAAAAGGAATTTCATGTTTACCTTTACATAGAAGTTCATAGTAAAGGTGGCCGATTAAATTTCCTTTTCACAATAGTTCCATAAGGCTCATGTAAAGGTAAAAGTGTTTACCTTTATGTAGGTTATCCCTTATGTGTAAGGGTAAACGAATATTTTAAAAAAAATTAACATATTAAATGATTTTAATGGTTTATAAAAATTTTATAAATAATTATAAAATTTAATTTGGGATATTTTAATTTATAAAAGTTTTATATTTTAATTAATTATAAATTATTTATAATTAAATAAATGCTTGTGAAATATTTAGATTCCAAAATATTAAATGTTAATATTTAAAATTCTATTCAACAAATTATATAGAATAACTTATTATCTTGAAATAAAATTATTTATTTAAAATCATAAGAAATAATTTATAAAGGGTTATAAATTATGAAATAAGGCCAAAAATATAAAATGTTTACATTTAAATTATGATTTGTTCATGATTAATTATTTTGAATTGTTCAGAATAAAAGGGGGCTTATTTGGGAATTATTTGAGCCACATAAAAATTGTTTTGATTATTGATATGATCAAGGTTTAAATAATAAATAAGTATATAATATTTAGATTTAGTAAAATGTTTACATAATAAAAATTTGATTATAAAAAGTTTATAATTCATCAAATAAAATATATTTAAAATGTAAATTCCATATAATGATAATTAAAAAATATTTCATCTTTGAATGAATATAAAATGTTTGTATTCAAAGTTATGGAATGTAAACAATGTTAAAAATGAAAAATTATAAAGGGGTTTATAATTAGCTTTTATTTATGAATTTTTCATAAATTCTTATCTCATGTTTAAATATATGAATCATTCATTTATTTAAAAGTTCTTCCTTTTTTATTTGAAATTATAAAATTTTTATATGATGAATGATGTATGATTTAGTTTAAAATTTTAAACTGCTTCTAGGATAGAGCCTTTCATTACATGCTAGTAATGTATCTATAACAAATTTAATTTTTCATATACCTTTACTGACCTCATAGTTTTAATGATCACAAAATCCTGATTTTAATGATATTAATGGATTTCATGTTTTCGGTAAGTATGTCATAATCTAAGAAAGGTGAAGAAATTTTATTAAGTATGAGCCACTGTCAGTCCCTACTAAAGAAGATGCATCATTGAGACTGACACCGCTAAGGATGAGTCACCGTTGAGATCTACTCACCACCAAGCTGGCACACCACCATACATGTCATTTCAAAGATAGACTTTTGAAAAAGTCTGAGACACTATTTAATATGAGACCATTGTCCATGAATCTATACTATCATAGAAATTTCACTATGTCTGAGACACCATCAAATGATATACTACCAAAGTGCCAAAATGATAAAGTATGAGGCACTGTCAGAATTCCATGTTGTTAGGATGTCATACCACCATAATGTAAAATTAGAAAAGTGTGAGACACTGCCATCCTAACCTATCACCAGAAGGAAGACCTTCCATCAGATGACTCACCTCCATATGATTCACTCTCGGACATGAAATTTGGATAAGTGTAAGATAATTCTAGTATCATGTTTCCAAGTCAACTCACCACCAGTATAAGTCACCACTATTATTTTCTTAACTTACTTATTTTGAAATATTCTAACAACTATATTATGGAAGTTAATTTCAAGTTTTATTTTTAATTATTATCTCTTAAATTTTCAAAAGAATGTATTTAAGAGGATTTTAGACGTGTAGTACAAGGGATCATAGACCATCTGAATATTCCTTCTGATAGTGTTGATAAAATAAAAGAGAGACTCCCTCATACAGTAGGTGTGAACATGGAAAAAAATTGATGTGAAAAGGACTGAGATATCGTGCTTACTGAACACAATCACAGAGATGAACCTGATTGCAAGAACACAAAAAGTTTACCTTATGATGGGAAGCTAAACTATATCATAACATTTGATTCCTTCCTCCAATCAAGAACATAATATTCTATAACATTCTATTCTATTGAATTTTTCAAGATAACCTGACTCGAGCTACATTTCAAGATACCTTCAAGGAGTCACGATATACACTACAATAGAATGAGAATTTCTATCACTCTAATTTTAGATTTATTAGTTTTGTTTATTTATTATTACATTTTGAGAAGTGTGTGGGAATAATTTGTTTTATCACATGGACACTATCTCCTGGGATGAACTGGATGATACCTCATATCTTCTCAAATCCCCTCTATATTTTTATTACCATAGATAATAGTGGTAGAGGTCCCTATATGACCTATTTCTTTTATAATCCCATGTATAACTATAGAGGGGGTCATTTGTGACATGGAAAGTTTTTAAAATTTTGTGAAACTAGATTCAAGTTGTAGATTAACATGCTTAGTTTATATAAACTTCTTAGTGGAAGGTGATCCCCTAGTGGATAGGACTAAGTCTCGGCATGAGACTAAACCTCTTGTTTTAAATTGCCACTATGTTTTTTTACTTTATTTCCAATTTTAAAACTGAAACTATTTTAATCAAAAAAACATATACTTTGATAGTTAATATTTAACAATGTTTTTAAAAGATTTTAATTAAGAAAATTTATTTCAAAGGATTAAATAATATTATATATTTCTTATCTAAGAACTAATAAATATTTTAAGAACCCTTTTAAAAGAATATAACTTATAACATTCTGCTATATTTATTAACTAGGTCATTTTAAATTAATTTGGGGATTTCAAATTAATTCATTTAAAACAACTATTGGGTACTCAATTCACCCACCTCTTGAGATACTCACTCTGACCAACATTTGGTATCAAAGGATTGTTTCTTTGGTATTAAATTATTCAAAATCTTTTTAACTATGATTTTAGTTTTATATTAAAGATCTTAAATTTCTATCATTTCAAAATTGTGTTCTTTATATAGAAAATATGCAAGAAGGTTCTAATAAAAACATAACTCCCTTTTTAAATGGCAACAATTATGATCAATGGAAAATAAAAATGGTAATGCATATAGAAAGTATATGATTTGAAATCTAGACTACCATATAAGATAAATATGAGTTACCTACTACTTCTAGAGCCAAATGGGTTGAAGCTACTAAAACCTCCTTTAATAATAGCTGTAAATATATGAATTAATTATAATATGCTTTAGGAGATGTTGAATTCAATAGAATTTCTGCATGTAAAACTACTTATGAAATTTGGGACACTTTGTCTCTTTCACATAAGGGAACTTATAATGTCAAAGAGATTATGCTTAATACTTATACTATTAAATATGATAACTTTTAAATGAATCTTGCAGAACCTATTTCTGACATTTACCTCAGGTTTAATGAAATTTTATACATCATGATCTCACTTTGAAAACCAATATCTGATAAAGACCAGATTATGAAATTGATGATATGTCTACCTAAAAGATGAAGAGGAACAAGTATATCCATTAGATAATCTTTTGATATTAGAAAGCTTCTAGTCAAGGAGATGATTGGAAATACTATGATGTATAAATAAGAGCTATAGGTAAACTTATAAGATGATGAAGAACCTAAAATAAGATTATTATCCTACAAAACTATAGCATCTAAATAGAAGGAAAAAGATAAAATTCATGTTTTTAGTTCTAGTGACAGTGAATGACCTCCAGATAGTGATGAGTTGATGGGTCATATAGCCATAATATTTAATAAATTTTATAGGAAAAATAAATTTTTCAATAATCCAAGCTACAAAAGAAAATTTGACTCCAAAGGAACTTGGAGTAAAGACTAGAATAGGAATGATGATTCAAAAGAGATTGTCTACTATAAATGTAAAATGAAAGGATATATAAATTAGACTGTCCAAAGTTGAATATAAAAATAAATATGAGGACAAGTAAATAAGATAAAAAAAGATATGAAATATAAATAGAGTGCTTATAAGGATATATCCATTGATTCAAATTTATCACATGAGGAGAAACCTGATAGAGCAAACACGTGTTTTATGACTAAAGTCAGTGAGGTACATGCTTTACCCACTATTTCTAATATTATTCCTATGCATAATTATAATTATTTTGGCAATGAAAATAATGATGATTATATGTCAAAAGAAGAATTATTTTAATATTACAACACGCTAGAAGATACATGTAATGAATTAAATGATAAGTATAAAACTCTCAAAAGACATCATGCTTTGACTATAAACAGAAAATCTGAACTATTTATTGAAAAAGGGAAAAATGTTCAACTTCTAAAATAAAAATAATGAACTCCAACTTTTAAATGAGAAATTAAATAAAGATTTAGAAAATAATACGAATGGTAGATAAAATATTACTCAGATTTTAGGAAATCAAGTTTCACCTAATTATGTATATAGAATTGGATATAAACTTAGATAGAAGAAAATAAAAAAGATAAATTTTGTTCCTAATTATAGACCAAATAATTATTCTGCAAACTATTTTTCTAAAGGACAAAATAGAGTTTTTAATTTGAAATTTATTCAATTTTTTAATAGGAAGCCCATTATAAAAATATGGCTTCCCAGATATTTGATTACTAACATCTCTAGACCCAAAAAAATATGGGTACCAAATTTATTGCTTGCATAATTCTTTTTTGTAGGAAAATTGTTTGAAGGCATCCTATAAAAGTATATGGTACTTAGATAGTGGTTTCTCAAGACATGTGATAAGACATTATTCATGCTTCAAAATCCTTATTAAGGTTTACGGTGGACATGTCACCTTTGGTAACAATGTGAAAGGAAAAATCATCAGCCTTGTCCAAATTGGTAACAAATATTCAGTTTTAATTTCGAAAGTTTTATTTTTTTCATGGCTTAAAGTTTAACCTACTTAGTATTTCTCAGTTATATGATGATAGATTTTATGTTAAGTTTGAAAATGATTATTTGAAATTTTATGATTCTAAAAATTCTTTAATTTTTATTGCTTTGATAAATTATAATGTGTATGGAGGTGATTTAAATTCTTTAGTTTCTCAAAATGTTTCATGTTTAAGTGCCTTTCACAAAGAATCTTGGATTTGGAATAAGATACTAAGCCATTTCAACATTTACTCACCTAGGAATCTTACTAGAAAAGTTTTAGCTAGGTATCTACCTAAGCTTGAGTTCCCAATTGATAAAGTCTACAACCCCTGTCAAAAAGGGAAAGAACACAAAGTTTAATTTAAATCAAATAAAGAAGTGTCGACTTATCAACCTCTCGAGTTAGTTTCCATAGATTTATTTAGAATATCTAGAGTTTCTAGCTTAAATTGGAATCACTATATCTATGTATTAGTAGATCATTTCTCTAGGTATACTTGGGTATACTTTCTATATCATAAAATTGAATCTTTATCTTACTTTTCCATGTATGATAAGTTTATAAAAAATCTTATTGGACTTAGAATTATGACTTTAAGAAGTGACCAAGTCCATGAGTTTGAAAATCGATATTTTGAATATTTTTTCTTACAAAATTGATACACTCATAACTTATATACTCCTAGGACCCCTCAACAGAATGGAGTTGTAGAAAGTATAAATATAAATTTACAAGATATATCCCAGACCATGTTCAATGAGTATGACCAACCTACTTATTTTTTGGAAGAAGCTTTTAATACAACCAGTTATCTTATATATAGAGTCTTGATTAGACTGATCCTTAAGAAGAAACCTTATGAACTATAGAAAAATAGAAAACCTAAGTTTAATTACGTTAGAGTTTTTGGTTTCAAATTATTTATTCTTAACACTAAGGATAATTTGGACAAGTTTTCTTCCAAAAGTGATAAAGGAATTTTCCTTGGTTATTCAATCACTAGAAAATCCTATAGAGTTTTTAATAAGAAAACAAAAATTGTGGAAGAATCAATTCATATAAAATTTGATGATACTAATCCACATGAGACTAAGAACTCTCTAGAAAACCTTCAACAAGATTTTTCTTATCTAAACTTAAATTATAAACCTTTAGATTCTACAATCAAGCAGCTAGAAAAATCACCCAATTATAAAGAATTATCATAACTTCCTAAATCTGTAGAACCTAAAGTGACCAGTCCATCCTTTTATCAAGTTGTTAGAACCATTATGTACTATCATTTAAATGTTGTTATGGTAGACCTAAATAGAAAAACAAAAACTAGAGTTTCTCTAAGAAATTAGTTTGAACATCAAACTTTCTTATCTCATCTTGAACCTAAGAACATCAATGAATCCATTAATGATGAATTCTAGGTAATATCCATGAAAGAATAATTAAATTAGTTTGAAAGAAACAAAGTATAAAAAAATTATAGATAGACCTATGGACACCATTACTATAGGAAATAAATGGGTGTTTAGAAATAAGGTTGATTAGTTTGGTACTATAGTTATAAACAAGGATAGATTTGTTGCACAAGGTTACGGTCCAGAGGAAGGAATAGACTCTGTGGAAACTATTTCTCCTATAGCCATACTTGAGTTTATAAGAATCATGCTTTCCTCTGAATCCCATCTAGATTTCAAACTTTATCAAATGGATTTAAAGAGTTCATTCTTAAATGGTTTTATAGTTGAGGATGTTTTAATTGAACAACCCCTTAGGTTTCAAAATCCATATTTTCCAAATCAATTTCTCAAATTGAATAAAGATTTATATGGTTTAAAACAGGTTCCTAGAGCTTGGTATGATAGGCTCAAAAATTTTCTTATT
This sequence comes from Viscum album, assembly GCA_963277665.1. Taxonomy (NCBI): domain Eukaryota; kingdom Viridiplantae; phylum Streptophyta; class Magnoliopsida; order Santalales; family Viscaceae; genus Viscum; species Viscum album. The sequence goes on from OY728146.1 coordinate 1,794,750,607, forward strand.
TAAAAAGGATTTTCAAATTGAATATCTGATCCTACTATTTTTATAAAAAAAATAAAAATATGTTTTAGTAGTACAAATATACATTGATGATATTATTTTTGGATCTATAAGAAATTATTTATGTACTGATTTTTCTAAAATAATACAAAATGAATTTTAAATGATATTAATGGGTGAAATTAAATTATTTCTTGGATTTCATATTTTTTTAAAAATTAATAAGGTATTATTTTGAATCAAATTAAATATATAAAATGTATTTAAAATGTTTTAACTTTTATGGCAATAAGAGTAGTCATTCTCCTATGAGTACTACCTATAAATTGGATGTTAATGAAGCTGGGAAACCAGTGGATCAAACTAGTTATAGAGGTATGATTAGAAATATTCTATATCTTATTTCTAGCTGACCAGATATAATTTTTAGTGTGTGTGTATGTTTACACTTTTAAGAAAACCCAAAAGAGTCACACTTGGTTACTATTAAAATAATTTTCAAATACATCAATTATACAACTAATTTAGGATTGTTTTATCCAAGAGGATAATCATTTTATCTTGTTAGTTATTCTAATGCTAATTTTGGTGGATTCAAGTTAGATATAAAAATAACCTCTCAAACATGTCACTTTTTGGGAAAGTCTCTAGTTTCATGGTGTATTAAGAAACAAAATCCCATTGCATAATCAACTGTTGAAGTTGAATACATAGCTATTGGTAGTGGTTTTGCACAAATTGTGTGGATGAAACACACTCTACTAGAGTATGGATATCAATTCTAACATGTCCTCATAAACTGTGACAACACAAGTGAAATCAATATTTCTAAAAATCTTATTTTATATTCCAGGAAAATGACATTAATATAAGACATCACTTTTTGAGAGACCATTTTTAAAAAGGTGACATCACTCTTGAGTTTATTAACACAAAACATTAGTCGGCTGATATTTTTACTAAGCCTTTTAAATTCTAAGAGAATGATCGATATCAAACATGGGTTAGGAATGATTAATTTTTGTTAAGTTTAATTTATTATGACCCACTTTTGGAATGAAACACTGTTGGTATGACACACCATGGGTATGGCACACTTTTGGGTGACACACCATTGTAATTTATCCATTGTTCCTCTTTCATGTCTTTTCAAATTTTTTCTGTTTCTCAAGTTGAACTTCCGGTTTACTTCCTTATGGTTTAATTTTATTTCATGACCCGATTAATATAATTTCATGATTTTTCAGTATCTTTTAAATTTAAATTTTTCGATATACCTAAATCCAAAATGATAAAAACAGAATTATTCTTATCCCCAACACACCTTGATCCTAGTGTGATACTCTCTTATCTTTCTTTCTCGAGCTCTGAGTGACCTCTCTTATCCCAAATTTCAAACTATTAAAACTTTTTATTACCCTCGATCAATCTTTCTAAACCAGTCTGCATGTCAAAGATGAATAACCCTTCTAATTCTTCTCCAGACAAGACGAGATTAGCTAATAAGCAAAAGAGAAAGTCAAGTGTGTCAGCTGTTGTAGAACCTTTTTACCCCAAACTTGAAAATTGAGTTTCAGTAGTAGAAAGTGAAGTTGAATCGAAATGGATATTGTCAATTAAGGCTTTGGTACTCATGGTTCTTCAAGATATAGTCTATTTATATTGTTTCTCTATGAACAAGAGGCCTTTTATCCTAATATTGTTCACAAGTTTTTCAAATATTATGAGTTTGGATTCAATGATATGTATGAGTATTGGATGTGATCTAGAGTCAAAGGTCACGGATTAATATTTTCTTAAAAATAGTGGGGAAAATTTTTGGGAGTTCCTCATGAATGAATTTATGATGATTACCAAGAATCTATTCCTAAGTAGAGTGACTTATTTATCTATGAAGATTATTTTATAGAACTAATAGGTGATGGTTCCACAAGAAGACCAGTGGATGCTGAACTAGATGGGGACTGTAGTCTTCTCTTCATATTTTTTCAATACATACTCTGCCCTAGAAAATGGGACTTTTCCACCTTGAGATATCAAGATTCATATTACCTAAGTCTTATGAAAAAAGGACATAAGATAAATTTGTGTAGATATATCATGGTTCATCTGTCATAGATAACAAAAACCTATTCAAGGTCTAACTCCTTGATTTGTCCAAAGATGATTTCAGTTGGATGATATTTTTACTAAGCCTTTAAATTCTGAGAGAATGGATTATATCAAATATGAGTTAGGAATGATTAATTTGGGTTAAGTTTAATTTGGTATGACACATTGATGGTATGAAACACCATTGGTATGACACATCACTAGTATGGCACACTTTTGGTATGACACACTGTTGGTATGACACACTATTGGTATGACACATTGTTGGTATGACACACTATTGAGTGACACGCCATTGTGATTTATCCACCATTTCTCTTTCATGCCTTTACAAATTTCATACAGATTATTTTTATTTCATGAACCGATTTTTATATTTTAATGATTTTTCAATATCTTTTAAATTTATATTTTTCAATATACCTAAATACCAAATGGTAAAAATGGAATTATTACTATTTCCAAAACACCTTGAGCCTTGTGTGATACTCTCGTATCGTTCTCTCTTGAGCCCTAAGAGACCTTTCTTATCCTAACTTTCAAACTATTAAAAGCTTTTTCTTACCCTCAATAGAGATTTCCAACTCAATCTATATGCCTAGGATGAAGCTACCTTCTAATTATTCTCTATAATATTCACGATCAACTTAGAAGAAAAATATAAAGTCAAGTGTGTCTGTTGTTATAGAACCTTTTCACATTAAAATTTCAAAAAAAATTAGTAGTTGAAAGGGAGGTTGAATAAAAATGGTTATTGTTAAGAAAGTCTTTGGTCCTCAAGGTACATCAACATCAAGGCTAGTTAGAGTGGTTATCTTCCAACAAGAGGCTTTTTTATCCTAATATTATTCATGAATTTTTCCAATATGTTGAGTTTGGATTTAATGATGAGGAAGAATATTGGATGAGATCAATATTCAAAGGTCCCAGATTAATCTTCTCTTCAAAATAGTCATCCAAATGATTATTATTTCTTCATGAAGGAATTTATGATGATTATTAAGGATTTTTTTCTAAGGGTATTCACTTCTTTATCTATGAAGATTCTTTAACAGAATTGATAGGTGATGGTACCACAAGAAGACTAGTGGCTACTGAACTAGATGAGGAGTGAAGGATTCTCTTTAAATGTTTTCAACACATTATCTTCCCAAAGAAAGGTATTTTTTACACATTTATATATCAATATGCCTATTTTATAATTCTTATGAAAATAGGATTTAATATTAATTTGTGTAGATATCTCATAGTTCATCCTTCAGAAATGATAAAACCCTTTTCAAGGTCTAACTCTTTGATTTATCCAAATATGATTTCACCTATTCTAAAGGAAAAAAGTATTTATCTTAGAAGATGAATAAAAGTTGTTGACTGTGGTGGTTTCTATAATTAAATTGTTATCTATTCAAGAATGAGAATAAGTTAGAACCCCTGGAAGATATAGTGGTTAGAGAAAATGAGAAGTTGTATACTAAATTTAACCCAATGGATCATCCTACCAGACCAAGGGATATTATTGATCCAAGATTAGAGCATATTGAAGTTTTTTTATACTCAGATGAGGATAAGGATGTTGTTGCCTCCAGAGAAGAAGAGAGAGAGACTTCTTGAAGGACCCTGGAACACCCTGAGAGGGGAGGGGTGAATCGTTGTGTCAAATTTTCCTTTTAAAGTGATGGATCTTGTTCCCACGTTGGTAGGAACCTCTAAAACTTGTCTGGTGAGAAAGAGAAAAAAAACAAATAATCACATGCAAAGTGAAGACACAAAAATTTTACATGGTTACCCACTAAGGGCTATGTCCAAGGATAATACAACAATAGGTTTTTATTCATACCAAAATCCACTAATATTCACTAGTTATGGAGTATAAATGTTTAGCATAGTCACATTGTTCCAGGAGCACTTCCATTGAAAGGTTTTAAGTATAGCACACTATGTCCCTCAGATCACTTCTGTTGACTCCCTCTTGATCACTACATCAGTAATAATCTGAACTCATTTTATTATCTTGAAGGTTGATTCAATGGATTGGCATTAAATAGTGTATCTTCATATGCATATAGATGCTCTGTTGAAGTCTCATTATCACCTGTATGTGTAATTCACTTTTCCTCACACCGTTAGTTCAATAATTGTTCCTTCATGAACTGGCATGTTTCTCCACATACTGATCTCCTTCTACCACATTCTAGGTTTCTTCCTCCATATAATAGGTTGTATCATATACCGCCTTGCTCTGTGTACTTCCCTGCTCCGTGTATTGCCCTGCTCTGAGTACATCTCTGCTCTGCATACTGCCCTACTCCGCTGCGTACTACCTACTTTTTCTGGGAATCGTACTGCACCACGTATTGATGGTGCTTCATCTGTGAACTACTCATGCTCTTCCATGTACTATTCTACTTCACTAAATTCCTTTAAAATTTTTAATTAAATTCTTTGTGGGGTTTTCTTCCCATGAACTACTTCTCAATTTCGCCAAATTTTTCCTATGTTTTTAATCTCAGTTCTGCATTCTAATGAAGGAATTAGTTCCCCTTATATTGACAAATAGATCTAAAAAATAAGCTAAACCGAGATTTAAAAAATCTTTATTGTGGCACCACACTCACCACATACTGCACATCTCCCACAAACAACATCCCCTACATGGTTCATGTACCACCATTCTTCCTACTTTGTGGCATAAATCACCATCTTGTTTCCACAAATGACTTCATGGATTATTGAAAGTCCGCCACATTTTCATGAATGACATACCATCTTATGAACCCTTTTCCTTCTACGAACCTCCAGCCTTCCCACAAACCTCCTACCCTCTATGAACCATTATTCATACACAGTCCACATAACATTCCCACTTCTTGGTTTGTGGTTTTCCATTCCGCATACCAAATTTCATGATCCATGAACTATTCTCAGAATATGGTTTGTTGTTCATGTCACGTGCTACATAGTTACCTTCCTTTGCTGATTTCCTTCTCTATTATGTATCTCATTCAACCCTATGTAGAAATCCTTCCTTTTTCAAATATAGACTTCTGATTTTGAGGCCAAAAAATTTGGAAAACACTGGGAAATTGCACCACCTTCAATACTAATTTCAAGCTCAAATGAAAACAACCTTTCTAGAAAACTCCTTGATCGACCCAATGAAAATTGACAACAAACACAAACCATACTTCATTTATAGAAAAGAACAATCTTGTTTCCAAAAATCTCCCCTTTTGGGTTTGTTGGAAATCCGCATATAAATTCAATGAAGCACTATCCAAAAAATAATAAATGAGAAACAAAACAGCTAAATCTTTAATTCTACATGAGCAATGATCAGTGTATAAAACAAGAGGAGAATCATAAATTGGGATATCTTAATACCAAACTCCAAATTTTTTTCTACATTCTCATTGTCTCCAAAAAAATTTACCTTTGAACTCATCATTCATTCCCATTGTAACAGTTTTGAATTCCTCTATTCTCCAACATTTTATATTTCAACCTCCTTGTTTGAACCCTAAAAAATGGAATTTATACATTATCCCCCATTATAAATAAACCCAAGGAATCAAATTTTTACTTTTATAGATCAAATAACACTCCCCCTGAGTTGTATCTCCCCCATAAACCTTAAATATTTCAACAAACATATTAAAAAAGTTAGAACAATTGAGGATTGGGGAATTTTTATCCTTTTCATGCATGGGGAGGTGGATGAACATCGAGGTTAAACTGGTGCTTCTTGAACACATGTGCTAACAATGGCTTGGTTAGTATGTCAGTCACTTGATCATCAGTTCCAACATGATCCATTTTAATCATTCCTTTTTCTTCCTTTTCCTTGATGAAGTGATATCTGATTTAAATGTGTTTCTTAAGAGAATACAGAACAGGATTTTTCATAAGATCAATTTCAATCTTGTTATTACAGGGAATCATCATTGTTTATTTCATATCATAACCAATATTAGTTAGTTTTTTCTTTATACAAAGTAGTTGAGTGAAATCATTTGTAGTGGAGATATATTCAGTTGCAGCAGTACTGAGAGTAGTGCTTTCTTGTTTCTTACTCAACCATCCCACACATTTATTGAAAATGAAGAATGATCCACCACTTGTTTATTTTATATCCACCACATATCCATCCCATTCAGTATCAAAAAATGCAAAATTTTCATTATATTTTCCTACAAAAAAGTATAATCCATAATTGTGAGTACTTGGAATGTGCATTTTGATTATTCTTTCTGCTGCCATATATTCTTTCTACATATTACTTTGAAAGCGGTATGCTAAGAATATTGAAAATACAATATCTGGTCATGTCGTAGTCAATTACAATAAACTTTAAATGATCATCTTATACATTTTGGGATCTACAGATGTCACATCTTCATGATTTCCTAGTTTTGTCCCAACCGCAATCAGAGTCGACATTTGTTTGGAATCATGCATATTGAATTTCTTCAGCAACATTATTGCATAATTTTCCTAAGAAATGAAAGGGTAGTATTTCATCTAAATCATGTGAATCCCAAAGAAGTATGTGAGTTAACCAATCATAGACATTTCAAATTGTAATTTCATGTGATTGGAAAATTCATCCACTAATCCATGTCTACTTCCACCAAATATAATATCATATACGTACACCAGAACCATGAACTGGTCTTTTAAGAATTATTGACATAGATATTGTGAGCCACCCCTCCTCTTTTAAATTTTTGTTTCCTTATATAAGAATCCAACTGAGAGTACCATGCTCGTGTTTCCTATTTCAGACCACATAGATCCTTATTTAATCTACAATCCTTCATTTCATCATTACCAAAAAGAAAACCCATGGGTTTTTCAATATATACTTCTTCTTCAAAAAGACCATTTAAGTAAGTTTTCTTAACATCCATTTGATACACTTTGTATCCTCTTTAAATTTTCCTAGTAATAAATAGTCTAATTGACTCCATTCTAGCCACTAAAGAAAATTTTTCTTCAACATCAACACCTTCAATCTGTGAATAGCCTTTACACACTAGTCATGACTTATTTATAATCACATTTCAATGCTTTTCAAATTTATTTTTGAAAATCCACTTCATACCAATCACATTGTGGGATTCCGGTCTCCTAACTAGATCCTATGTTTATTTATTATCAATCTGATCCAATTATTCATTCATGGATTTAACCCATGATTCATCCTTTATAGCTTCTTCAAATGAGGATGGTTCCATAATTAAAAGGAATGTGGATTGTACACTATTCATTATTCTCATTATCTATGTGGAATTTGTCCAATACCCAATGATGTTGGATCGATCAATTTATGATCTTCAATTTCTTCAGTGAGGTTCAGATGAATTTCCTCGAACCATGGTTTCTTCTTATAATACTTCCTCTGATTAAACATCATGATGTGATTCCTAAATTTTTTTCATGTCTTCCTCTACTTTTGTATTTGGATCTGTTCCATATCCACATTCATCCTCATCTTCTATCACATATAAATATGAATTTATTAAGGCATTTGTGGTTTTATCTTCAATGGTCTTCACATCACTTCTTTACAAAAAATTTCCAAGACTTTTATTAAAACATTTGTAGGATTTTCTATTCATTGAATATCTGAAGAATATTCCTCTATCTATAGCATCAATATATTTTCCTTAATTTCCTTTTTTGTTCCGTATAAATCATTTACTTCTACAAAAATGAAAATAATGAAAATAATTCAAAGAGTGATTCCTTCTATACTATAACTCATAGGGTTTCTTAGTTTCCCCAATATAAATCCCCATTCAGTTTTTGATATAAAATATATATTGAATAGTCTATTTCCAGTAATGGAGAGAGATACGACTATCAATCAGCATAGTTTTGTCCATACTATTCACGTATCAATTCTGGGGCTCAACAACTCCATTTTTCTATGGAGTTCTCACAGAAGCCACTTCATGTTTTATTCCATGCTTCTCTAGGTAATTTTAAAACTCAATGGATATGTATTCCCCTCCCTTTTCATACCACAAAACATTGATTTTTCATCCAGTATCATTCTCAACAATTTGGTGATAAGTTTTCATGCAATCATTCACTTGTTATTTCCTATGTATAACCACAACACAAGACATTATACTATAATAATCAACGAAAATGTCAAAATACCTTTATCCATATGTTCTAAAAACATTTATTGGACCACATACATCTGTATGAATGAGATCAAGAAGATTTTATGCCCTTTTATTCTTTGGATGATATGAAATGCACACCAACTTTCTCGCATGCAAGAATCGCAAGTTTTCTTCCATTCATGATTTAGATTTGGGATATCCATGACAATATTCAGTTTATATATATTTTACATATCTTTTTTATTTATGTGACCCAACCTCCAATGCCATAAGTTTTTCTCTTCTTCAACTATCATGTAACAAATGTTCTCTTTACTATCAACCTAATAATAGTTTCTATCTATTATGTATCCTTTCATGAGAGAGTTCCCTATATTTACATTGATAGTGTATCATTTTTTATTTGAAGTCGCTATAAATCTTTAGTCACAGAGTTTACTCACACATAGAATATTATGATGCAATCCATCCACATAAAGAACTTCATACTTCTTTATCTCACCATTACCCAGTTTTGTACTTCCACTGTCTTTGATCTTCAAAGCACCATAATTACTGAACCTCACTGTTCCATTGACCTTTTTCTTGATATTAGTTGATATATATTCATTTTTTATCATATGGTATGAGTATCCTCTATCAATAATCCAAGTAATGATTTTCTTGGTATCCTTAAGAGCTACTTCTTCAAAGTTGGATTTTTCAACTTTCTTCTTTTCCTTCTCGAAAATATTAGTTTGAGTGAAATATAAGAATGGTTTTTTAGGTCTATTTTCCATCTGAATAGGTTCTTCATACTAGTACTCTTATTCTATAGGAGATAAACTATTTGAAAGAACAACACGGTCTGGTTGATGAGTATTGAATTGTCTCTGAGTTCTATATGAATTGTTTTTGTCATTCCTCTACCCAAAATCAACATCTTTATAACCAAATTTAGAACATTAAAAACAATATCCATAAAAGTTATTTCTCTTAAAATAATTAGGATATTAATTCATTCTCATTTGTTGACTTCCTAGCTCTTCCTTATTCAAGTATCTTTGTGCCTCTTCATAGTATGACATGGTATAGCCTAGATAGCCACAGAATTGAAATTTCATAAGTAGAAATGTATTTTCAATTATTTTTCTTCTCAAGTAAATTTCATTAGGAGGGTAGTTTTACTACCTATCATCTTGGTATTCCTATGAAAAGTTTTTAGTTATCCTTTCAGTTTGAATTGAGGGTTTCTTCTTTAGCATTTCAAGTGACTTTTCAACCTGTCTAACTTTCAACTTGACTTTATTTTGACTCGTTTTATTTCTAGAATTCAATGTTTCAACATCAAAACTAATTACAATGTTACCAATCCATGTAGGCAATTTTTCATTCAAAATATTTTCAACTCCATTAGAACCACACTTACCTCTCTATAGCAACTAATCATCTGAGAATTTTCTGAACTATATTATCTTCTTTGTTTCTTTTGAGATTGATTCACTTTTTAGTTCACTCCTCAAAGTAACAACTTCTTCCTTTAGAAATTCAATGGTATTAGACTTATCTTCCAGTATTGAGGTGATTTCATTGATGAACTTTCCATGTTCTTCAATTTTGAGTTTTAGTTCAACTACATTTTTTGTGCTTTTGAGGATTGATGACTGCACTTTCACAAATTCTTCCAGTAATTAAATTTTAGCTTCAAGCTAATCAACATATTTTGACAATTCTTCCAAAATTTATTTCTACTTATTATATCTCTTACATTGATTCTCAATCTTACCAAAAGAATACTAAAGTTTCAACTTGGGATCAGCATTAGTGGTCTACTGATTCTATCCATCATTATCTTTTGATGGTTCTGTTTTTTTATTGTATCCATCATGGAAGTATGGTTTCTAGACTTAAATTCTACTTCTTCCTCAAAGAAATCATTTGCATTATCTTCTTATTCATAGAAAAAACTCTTTCATTATAATTTTTTTTCCATATTTGAAGTCTCTCTTTTTGAAAAATCTTTTCTGAGGCTCCTAAATGTATCTAGTTTTTCTTTCTTCATCATTGAACTTTATTGGGCATAGAGAGGCAATGTTCCCTAATATTCCACATTGAAAACAAGCCAGAGGTAAATTGCCTTCAAATATCCCTATTCACTTATTGTATTTATTATCAATGAGAGAAAGAATTTATTTTTACTCGTTGTATTTATCAAAAAAATCTCCTAAAATTTCTAGTTTTTCCTTGGATTTTAATGCCATTTACTTGCTTACATGAGTTATTTCATCGTCAAGTTTGACTCTCATTTCATAATCCATCAGACTACTTATCATATCATCCAAATAAAGTTTAGAGAGATACCTTTCCTCAAGGGCATACACCTTTACATTGTAAAGAGGTGGAATTCTCCTCAGGATTTTCTTTAAAATATCAATGTCTTTGATTTCTTCACTAAGTCCTTGTATTTCTCCAATAACTTCAGTAATTCGATTAAAAAATGCATCTGTGTTTTCAACTAGATGTATTTTCATATCATCTAGTTGTGAAAAACTTGGAGTTTTTCCTCCTTTACTTTGTTATCTCCTTCATATATGTTCTCCAGTTTATACCATATAATTTTTTATAATGTATATCTCATCACCTTTAGATATATTTGATCAGAAAGAGATGTAGTGAGGGAATTATGTGCTTTGTCATCTTCATCAAGAATTTTTCTATCTGTATCTTTCATAGACATCCAAGTTGGCTCAATGACCTGTATTCCCTATACAGTGGAAAATGGGACTTTCATTACAAGAGAAATTAAATGATATCTCATCATATTCTTCCATATATTAAATTTTCTTCCATTATAGATGGGTACTCTCCTGATATTTATGGTATTCTCCATTGTAGAATTAAAGGGAAGATTTAACACCAGAAACCATTATCCTCTGATACCACTTGAAGGACACCAAAACACCCTAAGAGAGGATGGGTGAATCAAGGTGTCAAATTTTTCTTTTAAACCTATGGATATTGTTCCCACATTAGTAGGAATATGTTAAATATGTCTGATGAGAAAGATCAGAAAACAAACAATCATATACAAATAAAAGACACAATAATTTTACTTGGTTCACCACTAATGGATATGTCCAAGGAAAGTATTCCAAAAGGTTGGAGGTCATACCAAAATCCACTAATATTCACTAGTTTTGGAGTAAAAAATTTTAGAATAGTCACACTATACTAGGTGCACTACCTTTACAAGGTTTTAAGGATAGCACAGTGCGTCCCTCAGATCACTTCCATTAACTCCCCCTTGCTCGCTACATTGGGAAGAATTTGAACTCATTTTATCGACATAAAGGTTTCTTAAATGGATTTTCATTAAATCATGAATCTTAAACTATAGATAGATGCTCTGTTGAAGTATTGTTATCACCCATATGTGTAATTCACTTTTCCTCACACTGTTAGTTCACAAATTGTTCCTTCATGAACTGGCATGTTATTCCACATATTGTGATCCTTTTTCCACATGTTGGCCTCCTTCCATCATGTACTGGTCTACACCGCGTACTCCCCTAATCCACATACTACCCTTCTTTACCTCACACTACCTACTTTCTCCATGAACCGTATTGCACTATGTACTGTGAGTGCTTCCTCCAAAAACTCATCTTGCTCTGTCGTGTATTGTGCTAGTTCACCAATTTCCATTCATATTTTTAATTAAAGTATTTTTGGGGTTTTCTTCTCATGAACTACTTCTCTATTTCTGAAAATTCCTCTCAGATTTTTAATCTCGGGTCTGTATTCTATTGAAGGTATTAGTTCTCCTTATATAGGAAAATAGAACCAAAAAATCAACTAAACCAAGATTTACCAAATCTTCATTATGGCGTCGCCTTCACCGCATACCGCACATCTCCTAAAAAATATCCCATGTGTGGTATGTGTACCTCCATTATCCCTACGTGATGGTACAAATCACCATCATGTTTTTACAATTGACACCCTTCATGGCTTCTCAAAACTCTTCCTCGTTTTCACAAACGACAGGCCATCTTGCAAACCTTTTTCCTTCTGAAAATAGTAGGCCTTTCTGAGAACAATCTATACTCCGTGAACCATTCCTCTTACATAGTCCATATACCATTCCCACTTCGTGGTTCATAGTTCTCCATTCCACATAAAAAAATTTATGATTTCCAAACTATTCCCATAACATGGTTTGTGATTTGTGTCTCATGCTACATAGTTCCCTTCCTTTGCTGATTTCATTCACCATTTTGCATCTTGTTCACTCCTATGAATAAATACTTCCTTTTAAAAAAACAACTTCTTAGTTTTGTGGTCAAAAAATTTGGAAAACACTAGGAAATTGTGCTACCTTCAATACTACTTTCAGGAACAAATGCAAGACCACCTTTCTTGCCAACTCCATGATCAACCCAATGAGAATTAAAAAAACACAAACCATACTTTAGGAGGCTTAAAAAGAGATAAAATCTTTTTAAAATTGAGGAAGATGAGACTAAGGTATTTGGTGAGGATCAATTCAAATTTTACAAATTCGCTGAGGATGATGATACAAATGAGTATGAGAATGGAAATAATAATTAGGAAGAAGAAGAAGAAGAAAATAATGGTGATGGAAATGGTGATGAGAATAAAAGGGGAAGTGATGTTAATGATGATGATGATTTTGAACCTAATGGTTCTTATAGAAAAATAAATGTTAAATATGTAGAAATTCCTCCAGATATTCTTTATTCACCAAGTGTTTTTGTTGAGACACCAGAACTTCATAAAGAAGTGTATCCAAAAAATAAATATGCACGTGTTGAGGGAGAGAAATCCACATATTTAGAATTACTTCAAAAGTAAAACAATGTTGATGGAACCAAAATGTGTTTAATTAATGATGGTAAAGGAGTTTCTGATTCTTCTATGGTGTAATATATTATTTTTATTACTACTTTAGAACAAGATTTGGTTGAGCAAGATAAAAATGAGACAACTTCCACTCAACAATATAGTGATGTTCAATTTGGTTTTATGTATACTAATGATCCCCCAATTGACATCCATGTATAAGTGGAACCTGTTTTTATCTAGAAACCTATTGTTCAGATCTCTAACGTTCATACACCTGATGTCCAAATGCAGGAATTTCCATTGAGTGAACAACTTACTGTTGCACAGAGTCCAGCTGGATAGAAATGTGATGGAGTATTTGTTGCACCTGCTGTTCTGGTACCTCCTCCCTCTACTACCATTATGCCTGCTTCTATTATAATACATGTTCCTAGTGAAATTTTTGTTTTTAATTATCTAGACATATGGGTAGATACCATGATAGAGGAATGGGGTAAATTTAGTGATATAAGTATTCCACCAAAGGATGGTAGACCTGAGGTTCATAATAGAGAAGATCCTAAGGGATCTATGATTGATCAAGTAGTCTTTGGAGGTTTATTGGAAAAAAATTCTCAGTTGTAACTTTTTATCCTGAACCAACTCCTTCCCCATATTCTAGTTCTCTGATTCCAGTTTACTTAGTCAATCAAGATAACTTGGATGAATTTGGTGAAAATATTATTTCTTATTTTAGTAAGTGTTTGAAGAATCAATCACCTCTCCTAACCAAGATCGGTGAGAATAATTCCATATACCTTTTTCCAACCAACGGCCTGGATGCCTTAAATTTTTTTTATTTTAAAAAGACAAATCCCCCTTTTAAGGGAATATGGGGGGACCCTAACAAACATAATAGGAAAAGGATATATCACAAAATGAAGTTCAAGCAAGAAAAACCAAATTGACACCATGGAACTACCCCTCCCCAACAATTGAACATGAAAAAGCAATCCACTATTGCAAGGTTGAACGGCTAGCAAGTGTCATGTGTCAAAGCACAGGCCCAATCCAATGGTTGACGTCATACCCTATCAAACATCCAAATCTGAAAAGCACTGCAATGATGAATGGTAGCTCTGGAACCTCCTCTAGAGCTTAATCCACGTGGTCGAGTCTGGGTACATCACCATACCAACAGACCTCACAAAAGGAACCTTTACACCATTCTGAAATCACATATTCATAGAGCCTCAATAAATGACTATAATGGAAAAGACAAATTTCCCTCCACATTACACCCCATCTATCAGAGTCACATAAGCCCAAAATACAAACTAAAGGGTGCGAGTTTAATCCATCGTCACCTAGGACTTGGTGGCCCAAACCCACACCAAGGGAAAGCCACTAATGAGAGCATCTAGGTTGTACTAAAATAGAAACACCACTTTGGGCATGTATATGCTCTAATAAGAACCTCATGTGCACCCTCACTAGGTTTTGAAACATCACAGTAACAAGAATGCTAGCGAAAATGGGAAAAGAAGAACCAACGAGGTTGAACCAGGGTAATGAAAACCAAATCCACTGACCAAGTTGAAACAAATCACACCAATATTAGATCCACCTATTTGAAATAAATATCACATACCAAATAAAACCTAAATAATCACGCATACGAAATAAAACCTGAAGAAATCATAGAAGCTGCAACCTAGAAACACCTCCCCCTCTAAATCACTTCAAAACAGAGGCTGATTTGCACAAAACCTACTGGAGACATGCCTGGACTCATCGGAAGCTAAGAAGCCAAGGATGTATTGTCGAGTCTGGAATAGATGAGCTCATTAATCCATGGATCCACATTTAGCCTCACCGGAATCCAAAAATCCAAGGCCGAACGGATGAAGCTGGAAGCATTAAGCTCACCGAACCATGGAGATGCACCGAGCCTCAACGTCAATGGTTGGGGCGAGCTGCACTGGTCTGAGCTCCAACACTCCGTTGGGAATCATTGATGTAGACCACGAATAGAGATAATTCCTTGACAATTCGATACCAAATGCATCAACCACAAACTGAATCAGGCTAGAGGGGGATGGGGAGACTACAACTGGAAGGAAACCCTAGCTGTCGAGGGTTGGGAGAGGATGCCGCTCAGAGGCCGTACTATGATATACTACCCATATACCTTTTTTAATTAGTGTTTTTTCTCATAAAACTAAATATGATGCATCATATTTATGATATGGATATTGAGAACAAGCGAATTAGTGATGAGATTCAATATATCAAGGTTGTGCTTGAAGAATGTAAGTTAAACTTTACGGATTATTTGGATGTTATTTTGAAGATTCTTGAAAATTTGTCCTCAAACACATATACCTATACTATTTCACCTCAATTTTATGTTGATCAGAACAGATATCTGATCAGAGAAGAAATTACAGTTATGACAAGTGGTCCTTCTAATGGAGAACCTATCATCCCATTGGAAATTCTGTGGAAGTTTGAGCAATGAAATGAGCATGACCATATGATGATCAGTAATTATTCCAAGGATATAAATGATAATAAGGATACTATCACAAAAAACATCAAGTATTATCTATCAAGGATCTACACAAAGCATTCCATTGATGCTAATTTAAAATTCTTAACTGAAAATTTGAGGATGCCCCCTATTACTCAGCCATTCAAGGAAAAAGTAATAAAATTGAGGGAAATGAATCCTATGTTAAATATATTTATGGAATAATATAGTGATTTATTCAGTGCAATAGAAAGTGGTGTCCAGGTTGTAATGGATTTTATAAATCTCATGAATGATTTTATTCATGTTCATAGTCAAAAAGTTATTTCTTGGGAAGAAATTATTATTAATCCTAAGTTATCCTCTATAATAAGAGTTACCATAGATACCATTGAACCTCTTCTTTCCTAATTCCAACCTTTATCTATGTCTCCTGCACAAGATTTGAGGCAGATCCGACCAGTTGTTATTGTAGAAGATCATACTCGAGCCATAGCTAAACTACCATATGGTGTTCCATCTATTTTTCCAACAACACCTTCTATTCCATATACTTTTGATTTTGAGAAAGCCAAGTCCAAAGGAAAAGAAACAATGGACCCATCTAAAAATCTTGAAATTATTTTTCTGTTGGCTTAGACAATTATTTTTATGGAACTTGGTTTATAATAAATTTTTTATAATGGTTTTGAATGCCTTTGATGACTCTTATTCTGTTATTCATATTTTTTCCCTGATTTTCCTATATTTATTCTGCTAATGTTTACCTTTTTGATAATCCTAAAGGGGGATAATGTATCATTTTAAAATTTATTTCTGATATCTTTCTTCTTATTCTAGTGATGTTTCCTTTGTTACTATTTTTTTTACTCTTTTTACCTTTGATTCTTGATAATTACCTTTAGTTTCTTACTATTTATCTTTGATACCATCTGCACATACTCTGAATGATAAGTCATTATTTATATTTTGATATAACCTTTGATATCATATTTGTGATAACTTTTATTCCATGATTTTTAATTATCGAAAAGGGGGAAATTGTTGACCTCATAGTTTTAATGATAACAAAATCATGATTTTAATGATATTGTTGGATTTCATGTTTTCTGTAAGTATATTATAATCTGAGATAGGAGATGAAAATTGATTCATTATGATTCCCTGCCAGTCCCTACTAAGGATGGTAAACTATTGAGACTAACATCTCTAAGGATGAGTCACCATCGAGACTGGCTCACCATCGAGCTGACACACCGCCAGACATGTCACTACTAAGGCATACTTTTGAAAAAGTATGAGAGACCATCGCATGTGAGACTGTTGTTCATGACTCACTGCTAGCATGGAAATTTTTCTAAGTCTAAGACACCATTAGACAAAATACTGTTAGAGTTCCAAAATGACAAAGTATGAGCCACCATCTATAAGGTCATGCGGTCAAGATGTCATACCACCAGAATGTAAAATTGGAAAAGTGTGAGATACCACCATCCTCACCTACCGCCAAAAAGAAGAACTTACATCAGATGACTCACCACCAGAGGATTTACCACTAGATATGAAATTAAGATAATTAAAATACACTTCCAGTATCATGACACCAAGTCGACTCACCACTAGTCTAAGACACTGCTATTATTTTCTTAACTTACTTATTTGGAACTATTATAACGACTATATAATGGAAGTTAATTCCAAGTGTTATTTTTAATTATTGTCTCATTAATGTTCAATAGAACGTATTGAAGAGAATGTCAGACATGCAGTACGAGGAAGTAGAGACTATCTGGATATTCTTATTGATGCTACTGATAAAAGAAAATACATACTCCCTCATATAGTAGGTTTGGACGTAGAAAGTAACTTATATGAAAAATATTAAGAGATCATGCTTATTGAACACACTCATAGAGTTGAACCTGGTTATAAGAACATGATAAGTTTATATTCAAATAGGAATCTGAACTAAAGCATTACATTTTCTTCCTTCCTCTAATCAAGAACATAAGAGTCTTTGACACTTTTTTCTTTTGAATTTTTTAATATAAAATGACTTGAGATATATTTCAAGATACCTTTAAGGAGTCACGAGATTAACTACAATAAACTGAGCATTTATTTCTCTATACTTTTATACTTTTAAGTTTTTTTATTTATTATTACATTTTGGGAAGTGTGTGTGAATAATCTTTTTTATCACTATCTTCTCTGTTGAACTAGAAGATACCTGATATCTTCTCAAATCCATTCTATCATTTGTTCCCATGGATAACTGTGGTAGAGGCCCTTATGTGTCCTGTTTCTTTTATAATCCCATGTATAATTGTAGAAGTGGTCATGTTGACCTAGATAGTTTTTAAAATGTTATAAAAACCAATCCACGTTATGGTTCTACTTATTTATTTTATATAAACTATTTTTTGGTAGGTGATCACCAAGTGGAGAGTACTAAGTCTGAGCTTGAGACTGAACCTCTTGTTTCAAATTTCTATGGTGTGTTTTTTTATTTCCACTTTTAAAAATTAGACTCTTTTATCCAAAAAAACTTATAATTTGATAGTTAATATTCATTAGTGTTTTTATAAGATTTTAATTAAGTTAATTTATTTCAAATAACTAAGTAATAGTTTATATTTCTTACTCAAGAACTAATAAATCTTTTAATAAACATTTTGAATGATTATAAATTATAATATTCTACTATATTGATTAACTAGGCCATTTTAAATTAATTGGGGGATTCCAAAATAATCCATTTTAAAACGAAATTTTTATTAGGCACACAATTCACCCCCCCCCCTCTTGAGATACTCACTCTGACAAACATTTGGTATCAAAGGTTTCTTTATTTGGAATTAAAATTTTCAAAATATTTTTAACTCTAATTTTAGTTTTATATTAATGATCTTATATTTCTATCATTTCTAAATTTAGTTCCTTAAATGGAAAATAGGAAAGAAGGTTATACTTCAAATAAACCTCCCTTTTTATTGGTAATAATTATGATCAATGAAAAATCAAAATGATAATGCATATAGAAAGTATGGGATTTAAAATATTGACTACCATAGAAAATAAATATGATTTACCTACTACTTCTAGATCCACTTGGGATGAATCTATTAAAACTAACTATAATAAAAACTATAATGATATGAATTCATTATACTATACTTTAAGAGATAAGGAATTAAATATAATATCTACATGTAAAACTACTTATGAAATTTGGGACACTGTCTGTTTCACATGAGGGAACTTATACTGTTAAGAAGATGAGTCTTAATACTATACTATTAAATATGATAACCTTAAAATGAAGCTTGATGAACCTAATTTTGACATGTACCTTAGGTTTAATGAATTTTTCAACATAATGAGCTCACATTGAATACTAGTATCTTATATGGACCAGATTATTAGATTATTGATATGTCTACCAGAAATATGGAGAGGAACATCTATCTCTATTATATAATCTTTTGATATTAACAAGCTATTAGTCAAAGAGGTGATTGGTAAACTTATGATGTATGAACAAGAGCTAAAGGTAAAACAAGAAGATAATGAAGAACCAAAAAGAATATCAGTTTCCATTAAGACTAATCAATATAAATAGAAGGAAAAGATAAAAGGAAAAAAAGAGAAAATTCAAGTTTCTAGTTCTAGTGTTAGTGAATCACCTCCAGATAGTGATGAGGAGATGACTCACATAGCTAGAATATTTAAGAAATTTTATAGGAAAAGTAAATTCTTCAAGAAGCCAAACTAAAAAAAATATGACTCCAAATGAACTTCAAAGAAATTCTCGAAGAGGAATGATGATTCAAAAGAGGTTGTATCCTATGAATGTAAAAGGAAAGGATATATAAAATCAAACTGTCCAAAGTTAAAGTATAAAAATAAATATGAGGACAAGGAAAGAAGATACAAAAAGGTGATGAAATCCACATGGAGTTCTTATAAGTATGTCTCTAGTGATTCAAATTCATTACATGAGGAGAAACCTGATGAATCAAACATGTATTTCATTACTAAAGTCAGTGAGGTACCTATTTTACCCATTGTTTCTAATATTCTACCTATACATAATTCTGATGATTCTAACAATGAACATAATAATGATAATATATCAAAAAAAGAATTATTTCAATATTAAAACATCATATAAGATACATATAATTAATTAATGTATAAGTATAAAACTCTCAAAATATATCATTCTTTGACTGCTAATAGAAAATCTGAACTATCTATTGAAAAAGAGAAAAATGATTAACTACTCAAAGAAAATACTGAACTCAAATTTTCAAATGATAAATTAAATAAAGACTTATAAAATTTCATGAATGGTAGATAAAATATTACTCATATTTGAGGCAATCAAGTTGAAACTAAGTATTTAACTAGAAATGAATATCAACCTGGACATAGGAAAATAACATATAGCACATTTGTTCCTAAATCTAGACCAGATAATTCCTCTACAAACTATTTTTCTAAAGGACCAAATATTGTTTTTATTTCCCAAAGTCTTAAAAATATTTATAGGAAACTCATTAGACAAATTTGGGTTCCAAAATCATTGATTACTAACATCTCTAAACCCAAACAGTTCTGGGTACCTAATTCATTTCTTGTATAAATTTTGTTTTGTAGGAATACTATTTGAAGAACTCATGTAGAAGTCTATGGTACTTGGACAGCGGTTGTTCATAACATATGACATGATATTATTCATGATTCAAGAGCCTTATTAAGTTTTATGGTTTACATGTCACCTTTGGTGATAATGAAAAAGGAAACATTATCAGCCTTGGAAAAATTGGTAACAAAAATTCAGTTTTAATTTCTAAAGTTTTATTGTTTTATAGTTTAAAGTATATCCTGCTTAGTATTTCTCAGTTTTGTGATGATGGATTTCATGTTAATTTTTAAAATGATGCTTTAAATGTTTGTGATTCTAAAAATGATTTAATTTTTACTACTTTGAGAAATGCTAATGTTTATACGGTTGATTTAAATTATTTATTTTCTCAAAAAAATCATGCTTAAGTGTCTTTCACAAAGAATCTTGGATTTGGAATAGCAAAATAAGACATTGAAATATTCCCTAATTTTGTAAGCTTATGAGGAAAGGATTAGTTAGGGATCTATCTAAGATTTAGTTCCCAACTGATAAAGTTTGCAATCCCTATCAAAAAGGGAAACTTCACAAAGTTTCTTTTAAATCAAATAAAGAAGTGTTAACTTCTCATCCTCTTGAGTTGGTTTACATGTATTTATTTGGACCATATAGAGTTTTTGGCTTAAATGGGAAGCACTATGTCTATGTATTATTAGATTATTTCTCTAGGTATACTTGGGTGTACTTTCTATCTCAAAAAAGTGAAACTTGTTCTTACTTTACCAAGTATGATATGTCTGTAGAAAATCTTAGTGGACTTAGAATTAAGACCTTAAGAAGTGACCATGGCTATGATTTTTTAAATCAAGATTTTTAATCTTTTTTCTCACAAAATTGATACACTTATAACTTGTATATTCCTAGTACCCCTTATAATAATATAGTTATATAAATGAGAAATATAACTTTATAAGATATATCCCATACCATGTTGAATGAGTATGACCTACCTGCTCATTTGTGGGAAGAAGCTATCAATACACCTTGATATGTTATAAATAAAGTATCAATAATACT
The DNA here is from genome assembly GCA_963277665.1 of Viscum album. Classification (NCBI taxonomy): domain Eukaryota; kingdom Viridiplantae; phylum Streptophyta; class Magnoliopsida; order Santalales; family Viscaceae; genus Viscum; species Viscum album. The sequence continues at coordinate 1,794,771,914 of OY728146.1, forward strand.
TATCCTTAAGTTTAACCCTTATGAACTATGGAAAAATAGGAAACCTAAGTTTAATTACTTCAGAGTTTTTGGTTACAAAGTCTTTATTCATAATACTAAGGATATTTTGGAAAAGTTTTCTTCCAAAAGTGATGAAGGAATTTTTCGTGGTTAGTCAATCTCTAGAAAAGCCTATATAATTTTTAACAAGAATACCAAAATTGTGGAAGAATGATTTCATGTCAAATTTGATGATATTGATCCACATGAGCCTAATAGATCCCTAGAAAACCTTGAGGATGATTTCTATTCTCTGAACTTAAATTCTAATCCTTTGGATTCTTCTATCAAGTAGTTAGAAAAAATCATCTAGTTCTGAAGAATTACCAAAAATTCATAAATCTATAGAACCTGAAGTGACCATTCCATCCTTTTTCTTGAACTTTTATAACCATAAAGTACCATCATTTGGATTTTGTTGTCGGAGACCTAAATAGAGGAACGCAATCTATAGATTTTATAAGAAATTAGGTTGAACATCAAGCTTTATTATCTCAACATGAACCTGAGAACATCAATGAATCCATTAAGGATGAATTGTGGGTAATATCCATGCAGGAAGAATTAAATCAGTTTGAAAGAAAAAAAGTATGGGAACTTGTAGATAGACCCAAGTACACCTTGACTATTGGCACTAAATGGGTGTTTAGAAACATGGTTGATGAGTAAAATATTATAGTTAGAAACAAGGCTAGAATTGTTGCACAAGGTTATAGTTAAAAGGAAGAAATAGACTATGAGGAATCCTTTTCACTTGTATCCAGACTTGATTCCATAAGAATCCTAATTTCCTATACAACACATCTAGATTTAAAAATTTATCAAATGGATGTCAAGAGTGAATTCTTAAATGGTTTTATAGGTGAGTATGTTTTCATTGAACAACCACCTCATTTTAAAAATCTTCATTTTACAAATAAATTTTTCCAATTTACTAAATATTTATATGGTTTAAAAAAGGCTCCTAGATCTTGGTATGATAAGCTCAACAATTTTCTTATTTCAAAAGGATTTTCAAAAGGCATGGTTGATTCTACCATTTTAATAAATATAATTTAAAATGATGTTTTAGTAGTATAAATATATGTTTATGATATTATTTTTGGATCTTCAAGAAATTATTTATGTGCTAATTTTTGTAAAATGATTCAAAATGAATTTGAAATGAGTTTAATGGGTTAACTCAAATTCTTTCTTAGATTTCATATTTTTCAAAATAAATAATGAATTATTTTGAATCAAAGTAAATATATAAAAGATTTTTTAAAACCATTTAACTTGGATAGCACTAAGAGTAGTGTTACTATTATGAGTATTACCTAAAAATTAGATCTCGATAAATCTAGGAAACTAGTGGATCAAACCACTTATATGGGTATGATTGGAAGTATTTTATATGTTACTGCAAGCTAACCATATATAATGTCTTTTGTGTGTGTGTTTTCTCACTTTTAAAAAAACCCAAAAGAGTCACACTTGGTTGCTATTAAAATAATTTTCAAATACCTAAAGTATACAACTAATTTATGAATTTTTTATCCTATAGGACAATAATTTGATATAGTTTGTTATTCCGAAGCTGATTTTTGTGGATGGAAGATAGATAGAAAAATAAACTCTTGAACATGTAACTATTTAGAAAAACCTCTAGTTTCTTGGTGTGGTAAGAAATAAAATTATGATCCATTATCAACTACTAAAGATAAATACATAGCTGATGGTAATTTTTGTGCACAAATTTTGTGGATGAAACACACTCCAATGGACTATGGATATTCATTCCAATATGTCCCAATAAATTTTGATAACACAAGTGCAATCAATATTACTAAGAATTATGTTTCACGTTCTAAAACAGATAACATTGATATAAGACATCACTTTTTGAGATTCCATTTTAAAAAAGGTGATATCACTCTTAACTTTATTGGCACATAACATTAGTTGGTTGATATTTTTACTAAGCCTTTAAATTCTAAGAGAATGAACTATATCAAATATGAGTTAGGAATGATTAATTTTGGTTAAGTTTAATTTGGAATGACACACCACTATTATAACACATCGTTTTTATGACAAATCATTGGTATTACTCATTTTAGGTGTTAAACACCATTGGGTGACACACTATTGTGATTTATCCATCGTTTCTCTTTCATGACTTTTCAAAAAAAATTATTTCTCAAGTTGAACCGCTGGTTTAATTTCTTATGGTTTATTTTTATTTCATGACCCGATTCATATATTTTTTTTATTTTTTAGTATTATTAAATTTTATTTTTAGATATACCTAAATCCTAAATGATAAAAATGTAATTATTTCTATTTTCAACACACCTTGAGGCCAGTACAATACTCTCATATCTTTCTCTCTCGAGCCCTGAGTATCCTCTCTTCTCCCAACTTTCAAACTGTGAAAACATTTTTCATACCCTCAATGGAGCTTTCTAAACCAACCTACATTCCATGAATGAATCGCCCTTCTAAGTATTCTCTAGACAATTATAGATTAGATAATAAGTAAAAGAAAAAGTCAAGTGTGTCGGCTGCTGCAGAACCTTTTCACATCAAACTTGAAAACAGAGTTGTAGTAGCTGAAAGGGAAGTTGAATTGAAATGTTTGTTTCCAAATAAGTATTTAGTAAGCAAGGTACTTCAATATAAAGGCTAGTTGGGGTGGTTATATTCAAACAAATGCCTTTTATCATAATATTTTAATGAATTTTATCAATATTTTGAGTTTGGATTCAATGATGAGGAAGACTATTGGATGAGATCTAGATTCAAAGGTCATATATTAATATTTTCTTCAAAATAGTGGGACAAATGCTTGGGAGTTACTCATAAAGGAATTTGTTAGGATTATTAAGTGTTTTTTCCTAAGGGTAGTGACTTTTTTATCTATGAATATTCTTTGACAGAATTGATAGGTGATGGTACTATAAGAAGACTAGTGGATTCTGAACTAGATGGGGAGTATATTCTTCTCAACAAATTTTTTCAACACATGATCTATACTAGGAAAGGTTATTATCCACCTTAATATATAAAAATTCTTATTTTATAAGTATTATGAAAATATTACTGAAGATCAATTTGTGTAGATATCTCATAGTGCATCTATGAGAGATGATAAAACCCTCTTCAAGGTATAAATCCTTGACTTATACAGAGATGATTTTAGCTATGATAAAGGAAAAAGGATTTGTCTAATAAGATGAATAAATAGTTGTTTATTATGGGGGTTTTTGTATTTATAGGGTTATCTTTTCAATAATTAGAATAAGTTGAAACCCTTGTAAGAGACTATGTGTTAGAGACAATGAAAATTTCTATTCAGAATTTAACTTAGTGGATCATCCTACTAGACCAAGGGATATTGTTGATCCAAGATTAGAGTCTGATGAAGTTTTTATTTACTAATATAAATATGAAGAGGTTAATATCTTCATATAATAATAGAAAGATACTTTTTTGATAAAGGAAGTGATCCAAACCTTTCTCTTAAATCTTCTCCCATTACATATAGAGATCTTCATCCACCTAGGAGGCTTCCAAAGAGATAAAATCATGTTAAAAGTGATGAAGATGAGACTAAGGTCTCTGGTGAGTATTAGTTCAAAAGTTACAAATCCACTAAGTAAGATGATATGAATTATGATGAGAATGGAAATAATAATGAGGAAGAAGAAGAAAAAAAAGAAGAAGAATAAGATAATGGTGATGAAAATGGATATGATAATTAAAGTGGAAGTGATTCTAATGATGATGATGATTCTAAACCTGATAGTTCATCTAGAAAAATCAAAAGAAAATATGTAGAAATTCTTCCAGAGATTCTTTCTTCCCCAAGAGTTTCTAGTTATAGACCATACCTTCATTAAGAATTGGATCCAAAAAAAAGATTCACTTGTTGAGGGAGAACAAACCCCATATTTGGAATTACTTCAAAAGGAAAAGAATGTTGATGGAACTGAAATGAGTTGAGCTGTTGATGGTCAAGAAGTTTCTAATTCTTCTATGGTGAAATAGATGAGCATGATTTATATTGTGGAATAGCATGTAATTGAGCAAGATAAAAAGGAGATGCCTTTTTCTGAGAAATACAGTGATGTTCAGTTTGGTGTTATCGATACTAATGATCCCCTAGTTGATAGCCATGTAGAAGTGAAAATTGTTATTATTCAGAAAGTTTTTTTTCAATTACCCAGTGTTTAGAAACATCATGTCCAAATGAAAGAAGTTCTAGTGAGTGAAAAAGTTTTTTTTGCACAGAGTCCATCTAGAAAGAAATGTTATGAAGTGTTTGTTACACCCACTGTTGTGGTACCTCCTACCTCTAGTACCATTGTGGACCTAAGGTTTGTCATCAAAGAGATCCTAAGGGATCTATGACTGATCAAGTAAACTTTTAAGGGTTATTGTAAATGTTTTTCTTAGTTAGACCCTATTCTCTTAAACTTTCTCCTGCCCCTACTACTAATTCTATAATTCCAATTGACTTATTCACTCGAGATGACTTGGATTATTTTGGTGAAAATATGATTTATGATTTTAGTGAGTGTTTGAAGAATAAATCACCAATCCTAACTATTCTCGATGAGAATTATGATCGATAACTTTTTGAATTATTGGGTTTTCATATAAAATCAAATATTATGTATCATATTTATGAGATAGAGATTGATAATAAGAAAATCAATGATGAAATTCAATCTATCGAGGTTATGCTTGAAGAATTGAATTCAACCTTTACTGATTATTTGGATGGTATTTTGAAGAGTCTTGAGAATGTGTACTAAAACACATCTACCTCCACTGATTCACATCAAGTTGATTTTTATAAGATCATATATGTGATCAGAGAAGAAATTTTAGCTTTGAAAAGTGGTCCTTCTAGTGGAGAACCAATCATCCCATTGAAAATTTTGAGGAATTTTGAGCAATGAACTGAGCATGATCATATGATGATCATAAATTATGATAAATATATGAATTCTAATAGGGAGACTATCACAAAATTAATCAATTACTATCTATTGAGGATCTACACAAAGAATTCCATGGATGAAAATTTAAAATTATTCGCTGAAAATTTAAGGATGCCCCCTATTACTCAAGCCTTCAAGGAACAAGAACGAAAATTGAAGTAAATGAATACTATGTTGAATAGATTTATGTAAGAAAAGAGTTATTTTTTTTGTGAAATAGAAATAGGTGTCCAAATTATAGTGGATTTTATAAATATCATGAATCCTTTTATTCATGTTCATGTCCAAGAAGTTGTTTCTCAAGAAGTGGTTCCTATTACTCCTCAGTTATACTTCTAACCATGAGTTACTATATATCCCCTTGCACCTATACCTGACAAATTATAACCTTTCCCTGTGTATCCTACACAAGCATTGAGGCAGCTTTGTCTTGTTGTTATTGTAGAATATCATCCTCGAGCCACATTCAGACTACCATCTAGTGTTCCATATATTTTTCCTATAGCACCTTATGTTCCTTCTTCTGATTCGTAGAAATCCAAGTCTAAGGGAAAAGAACCAATGGACCCCTCTATAAAATATTGAACTTTTTTTTGTTGGCTTAGACAATTTTTCTTTGATGGAACTTGGTTTATAATAAATTTTTTATAATCATTTTGAATACCTTTGATAACTATTATTATGTTATTTATCTTTCTTTTTCCTACTTTTCTTATCTTTATTATGCTAATGGTTACCTTTTTTATAATCCCAAAATGTGGAGATCATATATTTATGGCATTTATTCTTGATCTCTTTCTACTTATTCCAATGATGTTTCCTTTTTCCTTTTTGTTTTTACTCCTTTTACCTTTGATGCTTGATAATTACCTTTAGTTTCTTATTATTTATCTTTGATACCATCTTCACATGTTATTAATGATAAGTCAAAATTTGTATTTTTAATATTACCTTTAATATCATGTTTTATATTTTTGATACCTTTTATGTCATGATTTTTTATGATCAAAATAGAAAAGATTATTAACCTACTAGTTTTAATGATCACAAAATCATGATTTTAATGATATTAATGGATTTCATGTTTTCTATAAGTATATCATAATCTGAGATAGGTAATGTAAATTTATTAAGTATGAGTCATTGATATTCCCTAGTAATGTTAAGACACCATTGATACTAACATCACTAAGGATGAGTCACCGTCGAGACTAACTCACCACTGAGCTGACACACTGCCAGACATGTCACTACCAATACAGACTTTTGACAAAGTCTGAGACACTGTCGCATATGAGACCATTTTTTATGACTCACCACCATCATGGAAATTTTTATAAGTTTGAGACACCGCCAGATAATATATTTCCATAGTTCCAAAATGATAAAGTATGAGACACCTTCAGAATGTCATGCCATCAGGATGACATGCCTCCATAATGTAAAATTAGAAAAGTGTGGGACACCACCAGCCTAACCTATCACCAAAAAGATGACCTTCCCTCAGTTTACTCTCCACAAAAGGAGTCACCACTAGACATTAAATTTGGTTAATTCTAAGACAGATTCAGTTTCATTTCACCAAGTTGACTCACCGCTAGTCTAAGACAATACTACTATTTTCTTAACTTACTTATTTTGAACTATTCTAATAGCTATATTATTGAAGTTAATTCCAAGAGTTATGTTTAATTATTGACTCATAAATTTTTGATAGAATATATTTAATAGTATTTCATACGTGAAGTATAAGGAAGAAGAGACCATCCAAATATTATTTCTATTGCTAATGATAAAAGAAAAGATAGACTCCCTCATGCAGTAGGTGTGGACATAGAAAGAAACTAATGTGAAAAAGATTAAGAGATCGTGCTTACTAAACCCACTCAAAGAGATGAACCTAATTTCAAGAACATGAAAATTTTACATTCGACTGGGAAGCCAAACAACATCAAACATCTTCTTCCTTCCTTCAATCAAGAATAGAATATTCTGCGACACTCTATTCTATTGAAGTTTTCAAGATAACCTGACTCGAGCTACATTTCATGATACCTTCAAGGAGTTATGATATGCATTACACCAGACCAAAAACATCTATCTCTATACTTTTATATTTCTCAATTCTGTTTATTTATTATTAAATTTTGATCAGTGTGTGTGCATACTCTGTTTTATCACATACACACTATCTCTTATACTGAACTAGAAGATACTTGATATCTTCTCAAATCCCTTCTATGTTTTTGTTCCCACAGATAACAGTGGTAGAGGTCCCTATGTAACCTATTTCTTTTATACTCCCACATATAACTATAGAAGAGGTTGTGTGTGACCTGGATAGTTTGTAAACTATTTTAAAACCCAATCCAGGTTGTGGATCAACTTGTTTATTTTATAAAAACTACTTAGTGGCAGGTGATCACCAAGTGGAGAGGACTAAGTCTTATCTTGATACTAAAAATCTTGTTTCAAGTTTTCAATGTGTGTGTTTTTACTTTATTTCCAATTTTAAAACTGAAATGGTTTTAACCAAAAAAACTTATACTTTGATAGTTAATCTTTATTAGTGTTTTTATAAGATTTTAATTAATTAAATTGATTTCAAAGGACTAAGTAATATTGTATATTACTTAATCAGAACTAATAAATATTTTAATAAACCTTTTTAAATATTATAAATTATAATGATCTATTATATTGATAAATTGGGACATTTTAAATTAATTGGGGGATTCCAAATTAATCCATTTAAAACATAAATTTTTATTGGGTACTCAATTCACCTCCCTCTTGAGATACTCACTCCGACCAATACCCTTGAACTCAGAATGTAATTAATGTTTTGAACATGAATTTTCTCTATTGAATATAGTTCGTGCATATTATTTTTTAGAGTTGTGATGAATTATATTCTCTCTTGAGTAAATTATCCCTAGGTGTAGAGACTTGGGGTCAAACTACCTACCTATATAGAGGCTTATTCCTTGTTTTGTCTATTGAATAGGTTTGGATGTCTATCTTTCTAGGATTACTCATATGGATAACTCTATTCCTTTACAAAAATTATTCATGTACCTTATGTATATGATGTATCTAGATATGTATGAATATGGATGACTTCTATTTTTTGGAAAGTAACGCAAACTTGTGGGTTATGTAAAGAGTTACACATTGATATGGTTTGAACATACTGATTAGGTGGAGGGAATAGGATTCCAAGCTAAATTACTAAAATCGTGTACATATAAAAGGGAATAACATAATATAAGATGATGGGATTAAACTCTCATTGAAATACTAAGTGTGATATTTATTCCAAATTGACACTTTTTAAAACCTCTATTATCCAACCAGGTAGGTCATTCCATAGCTGGGTACCCATGGATTATCTTGTGTAAACCAAGAAAGGATGTGCGATACTAGATAATCCTTGGGTAGTTCATTCCATAGTTGGGTTCCCTTGGATTTTCCTTTGTTAACTTATTCTTGGTTCTTGTTTTGGGTTACACTAGCTGAGATACCCTAATAGGATTAGGTTACTAGAGTAATATAGTTGAGTATATCTATATGATAGATTTTTACAAAGATTTGTATGATCAACTATCCAAGAGTTCAATTATTATAATTGGAATTATGCCCTACTTAAATAACTAAGTGGTGAGAGAAATTCCATGGTGGACTCATTACTTAGAAAAATATGGATCTTGACCCACTAATGGATATTATGTATTTTAATAGGCTTCATCATTTTCATGGGATCCAATTTAATAAATGTATTTATTAAATGGTTAATAATATATGATACTCATCTGATAAAAATTGAATGGTTAATAATACACGATACTCGTCTAATAAATGATTTTTTTGTAGATAATATCATAATCTTCATCAAGATAAAATTTATAATTAATACTTATAAGGATAATCATAATGTAAGTTACTTATAAGGATGGTAACTTAAGAAAATTTCTTAAGAAAGATTGTTAACTTAAGAAAAGTTCTTAAGGAAAAAATTTCATATGTCAGAATAGTTCCTTTCTTAGTAACCAAGTGTTTAAATTTTTCAAACAAGTGAATATATATGATTATAGAATCATAGAGTGATTAATTTAAGGTTTTATAGGAATTATATGTATAATTACCAAAGGAATCTAATTCTTCACTCATGTACTCAATATTATTGGGTACATCAATGATTTTAGTCTCATATACTCAATATGATTGGGTATGTCAAATGATATTCAATATGATTGAATATTATAAAATACTTGCTGAGACTAAAGGTTGACTTAAATATTTAATGGTTATATAAATTAATTATATTATTCTGAAAAATATTTCATAAAAACTATATGTTTTACAAAGTTTTGTAAATATACAAAAGGTCATAAAGTGAAAATAATTGCTGTTTGGATCTTGAAGGTTTATTTCAAGTAATGGAGAAAATGAGTTGTTGCATTGATAACTTGGGTGCTTCAAGCTTGGATAAACTCATTATAAAATGTGTATTTTATCTCATTTTTATCTTTTTAATATCTTGAAAATAATTTTTGTTTAATAAAATGAGATAAGGTTTTTTTGATACACATGGTTTATGATTTTTTTAATTCTATAACATTGTTTAATTGGGGAATAAAAATGTATTTTTTTTGGTTAGTGAATTTATACTATTTTCATATATTGAAATGTTCTGATAATATGATTGAATTCAAGAACATTTACCTAATATTGTCAAAGTGTTGGGAATATAAATATGAACTATGCAAATGATTACTAGGTTCTAGAGTACTTTATAGAAAATAAAAGTAGGAAAATTTAAAACCATAAGAAGAAAAGTATGTTGAAAAGTTCAACAATGTTTCTTTAAAATATAATAAGGGTAATTAAAACCTAGAGTTGTTAAGAAGAAATAATAATAATTCAATACGATTGGATTATTCAAGGTACACCTAAAGAAGTTTTTGGAACTCAATGGAATGTCCATGTCAGGTATAGATTCTATATAAATTAATCCTTCGATTTTTAAGGGTATGTTATATCATATGTATATTTTACGAAGTGTTGTAAATATATAGGAGTTCAAAATGAAAGTAATAATTGATTAAGCCTATAGTTTATATTCATGAGATGAAGTAAATAGTTATTACATTGAGGATTTGAAAGTAGAGTATTTTATAAAACTCAAATAAATCTTAGTAAAAAATATATATCTTCATCTCATTTCCCTTATGTCATATGATAAGTTGTTAAATTATGAATAGTTGTTATGAAAAAGTATGGGATGATTAATTATATAAACATGGTTTATGATTCATCAATTTCTATAACATGTTTTTAGAAGAATATTTAGATAAAATTGTTTATCCAACTATTTGTTAAAATATATGGGAATGTGTTCCTACTACCCATCAGTGGTATATTTTAATGAAATCTTATTTAAAAAAAATAAGGTTTCAAACACATAGAATATCATATATCTTATGGAAACAATAGTTTATTTTTTTTATATTCCTACTAAAAAGAAATAACTATTATTTCTTAACAAAAAAGAGTTTTTGTATCTAAGAAAGATATTTTTAAGAGAATATAATGTCTAAGAGGCTAGTGGTAGTATGTTTTGGACTTTAAGAAGTTAAAAGTTAAAAAATAAATAATTACACCAATATAAGTTTAAATTGAATTTTACTTAATATACTAAGAGTGATAGGATGTATTAGTAAAATATTATGTAAGTAGTTACATTATTTCAAGGAAATTTTGATGGAATAGGGTTACAAGGGTGATGATGATGAACTTAGAAATATTTATAAGTCGATAACAAAATTTGACATAATAACTTTTGATGTTGTAAATTTAAGACGTTTGAATATGTTCAAGAATTTAAACAATTAGGAAAATGATTCATAGATATCACCATTATTCAAACTATATTACTTCAAATATGTTTCTCACTAGATATTTTAGTGGGAGGGTTTAATTATATGGTCACATAGAGATGTGATGTGGATTAAATATTATGTAATGTGTTAGAAAAACCCAAAAAGTGTAGCAAACAGAAGGCTAATCTAGTAGTTTATCATATATGATATGATTCACTGGTGCTTATATTGGTTTTGTTAGATATTATTAAAGAGTTTAATGATCTTAAAATGTATAATATTAAAAGAAGACACCATTTTATCATTCATTCACATTGGCTATATAAATGTACATATATATATATATTTTGTGGAGTGCAAGGATAATTGAACTCTTAAAGTACAACTTTGAGTTTATCCATAACTAATGTTTTTCATGGAGTTTTATAGGTTATGATGAAATGTTAATGTTAGTGTGAGTAGGATTCCTTTATACAGATACGGAATATTCTCATTAGGCACAAAATAAAGAATATGATTTTTTGTGTGAGCTGGATGACTTACTAAGTATACCACATGAAATTTCATACAAATTTATTTAGTATACTAGCGGTGTATAGATCATATTTGAGTCTCTATTACCTGAATTTGAAAGGATACCTAGAATGAGAACCTTTATACTTTGATACCCTACTTATGCAAGTCTATATATTGACTTAAATAATACAGGGTGGTTGGGTGTGTTTTTGATCATGTCATCGATTGGAGCTAACCAATATGGTAATTTTCCTATCATATGATGAGTTTGAAATATAGGATTTCGATTTAGATAGACTATGGGAGTGTATAACCACACCTAGATATTATATAATTATCCAAAAAAGGACATTTTATTTGTGTATCCATAAGGATAAATGGAATACGATGTATTCATTGATCAGATCAGTGTATATTTTGGGAATCAAGAAAAAATGAGTTGGATATATGGGATTGAAAGGATGTATATCCCATGGCCACTCTATGTCTTGGAAAAAGTGAAAATATGAGAATGCACATTTTTATAGGATGTAGATTGGTGGACACAGATATAGAGATGCATGTGTTTGATAGAGATCATGCCAAATCTCTTTATAGTTTGAGTAGCATTGATGCTTTTATAGAGATATATATTTTCTTAAATATATGGATAGTGATATCCATATTTTTTTAGATGTTTTAAAGAAAAATGGGGTCACACTTTGTGGTTTATTGAATGAGGATTGAGTTTGACTAAGAGAGTTACTATAAAAGGGTCTTATAGATAATCATAAATTATTGTGGATGAGTGTTCAAAAGTTATTTAATTTGATCTAATAGAAAATTAAGTTAATGGTATCCTTCCAAAAGTGTTTTGGAAGATATTCAATAGAATCTTTGGATATGGTTTCACAGGTTATTGTATATGATATAGTATAAGGTGAAATGGCACAAAGCCATGTAGACTTTAGTGAAAGTGGGAGATTGATGGGAATATACCCTAAATCTTTATATATATGTGTGTGGTATATATAAACAGACACACACACACACACACATATATATATGATATATATATATAACTTGTATATAAACTTTCATAGAAATTCATTGGGTATATTATTTGTGTGTTAGACACCCAAATTATTCTCCATTGAGGTTATCATTAAATAAAACATTCCATAAAATGAAACGAATGTGATTAAAATGAATTCATGAATATAATTCATGAATTAGTTGAGGAATTAATACATGTGTTATAAATGAATGAATTAATGCATAGACCACCCATAAACATCCTCAGGTTATATATAAAACCTATATCTATATAATGGAATATAGTTATAGATTTATATTCTCATGCTTGGATGAAACTCCCCAATACATATTGATCTCTTTCATATTCCTTCTTTTCTTATAATATAATAACACATCATGAATGGAAGGATGAATACATCTCATCCAATAAGAGATACAATTCAGCTCATGGATACACTATAGATATGGGATGATTTTTACACTCAGTGATCTTTATTGAATCAATTTGATGGAGTTTTGGGTGTTTTATATTCACTTTTGAGTGTGATATTCCTATTTACAATAGTTCATTATTTCAGTATTTCATATTTAGTTTCATATTTTCATGCATGGAAGTTCCTTTGATCTGTTTTCTAATTGTTTTCTCTATGTCTAATAAGTGTTATTAGATTCATAATAAAACTAATTGTTGGGCCTTATGAGGGGTCAGGGTAGCTAGGGTTTTCATCCGACCCACAAAATATCTATGTCTATAGAAGGGAATGAAGCAAAATACATTTAAAATTGGGAGTGATAGTGGAAAATTAGTGGGGAACTGATTACAGGACACCTTTTATTATATTCCTTGATATTATTTTATTATATTAAATGCTTAGTTGAATGGGTGATCCTTGATGATGTTGGGGTTAGTTGATCTATGCAGGTGTTAATTGGTTCTGTTTTTTATTTAATAAAACATTAGTATGTTTCTTTCAAAATTTCACAATATTTCTTGAGTATGATATTACTGATTATACATTTTATTCTCACTCCTATATATAAATTGTTCTTCATGTTATTGGGGTGAGTTTGAAAATCTAGCTGGAAAGTTCTGTAAGATCCAGATTTTTTCTTAAGGTATAGATATATTTAATTACAATTTAATTACTTGGTTTTGACCTAAAGTGAATGACTAATTGGGTCCTAAGAGTTTTATGGGTGTTTAGGGATTTTTCGGATCTCAGAGACTTGATTTTCAGAAAAGATTGTTAGACTGCATGGTTAGTAGATTCCATGCAACCCAGGCTGCACAGTTACTAATAACCATGTGGGGTGTTTTAGAGAGCAAATTAGTACCACACAATTTAATGAAACCATGCATCCAAGGTAACACACCCATGAGATCCACCTATAATTTTTAATAGAGGCTAAAAGCAGGGTTTTCTCATAGTTTCTGCAAATGTGCACAAAAATTGTATGAGGGGGGTTCTTGGACAAATAAGGTCCCATGGTTGGTGCATGATTTTTCCAAATGTGTGGTCAAACCATGTGATCCAGTGTTTTGAGGGAAAATGACCATTTTTCCCTTAAATGTTTTAAATGTTAAATCCTTCTCTCCCTTTCTTATTTTTCTCTAGCAGTGTCCATCTCCCTCTCATTTTGAGATCATCCTCACACCTAACCTAGGGATTGAAGGAACCCCCTAATCTGGACTCCATTTCAAATATTTTTTCTCTCTTTGGATACATATCAGTGCGTTCTTTATTCATCTTTCACCTTTTTCAGTTTCCTTCGTATTGATTAAGTTATTTTTCTATAAACTAAAATATTCAATTTCTAGGTTTTTCTTCCATTCTTCATTTTTATCCTGATTTGGACCAAATAAGAGGTCAATGCTGGATGAGTTTTCTACCATGGGTATATGGTAGGTGGTCAATAACTTTTCCCTTATGTTCTAGTTGTTTTATGACCTGTTATCATTATACATCATGTTGGACCTTTCAGTTTTTCTCCTAAAATTAAATGAATGCCTTGATTAAATTTTTGGAACCTTGTTAGGTTTCCCACTTAGTACCATGTGATGGTTAGAGGTTGTAAACCTCAAACCTAACCACATGTGTGGTGTGTTATTGTATCTTCTTCATGTTATGCCACCCCACTGGGAGTGTGTGAGATCACCATATAAGTGGGATCATTATTGAATTAGATGAGATTATATGATAGGGATTATTCATCCTTGAAATATGATTACATGATATTTAAATGCTTAAATATTTTAAATGGAAATTGTGGTATGAGATGGATAAACTCATGGATTGTGTATGATTATGAAATTTTTTATGAAATGATTAATGAGATGATAAATTTTGTGGATGCTTAGGATATTTCTACTCCTTGGATCCAGCCAATTTGGGTATGACACTTGATTACATGGAATAGGTCATTGAGGATTTTAAGTACATTTATACTCCTTGGATCCATCCTATTGGGTATGAAATTAAATGCCAGGGACATTCCAACTCCTTGGATCTGGATTTCTTGGACCACCTTGGATATGATCCTTGGGATCCAACCAAGTCATTACTGAGTTTTTATGGAGACATTACTGGGACTTGAGGGGATTCTATGGTAATTTATACCTTGGATTCAGACCATGTAGGCCTGACATGATAAGGGTGACTTGGTATTTATACCTTGGATTCATCCATTGGAGTATGAAACTAGATTACTCAACATAGGATGATGTGGATTCCTTGGACATTTATACCTTGGATCTAGCCCTTCGAGTCTGAAACTAGATTACTCAACATAGGCTGCAGTGGATGTTTATCATGATTTACAGATATCCATGAAAAGGGTGTTTTGTCACAATTGGTAGACTAGATAGTATTACTTCTACTTTATTATTCTTTTATGTTATTGTCATATATCTCACACTACTTCAGTTTATATATACAAACTGGACTTGCTATAAACATCATTGGTGGTGGCCTACTGAGTGTTATCTCACACCCTATTTGGGTTATTGTTGGGTACCTAGATAGACTTCATGGATGTAGGTAGGGACCAGAAAAAGCACCCTCTTTATGATTCTTGATTGATTATTCTTAAGAGCAGGGGAGCACAGGATCAAGATGAGGCTCATGATGCAATATGAGGATACTTAATTTTGATATTTTTGATACTTTTGATACATTTATTATACTAAAGCAAGTTTCCATGTATTACCTACCATTTTTTATAGAGATGTGACATACTCATATTGTATATGATATTAGATTTGGTCTTTCTTTATTATTATTATTTTCATATGAATGTTTATCTTCTATCTGTTGTTCAGTTATTGATGTGATTCCTCTTATTTATTTATTTGTGATACCATTGTGTTACTCTGATCATGAGGGTATAGTCTCTCCACTATACCACCTTATACCCTTGTTGTTATTTGGAAACTTTTGGCATATGGGGAGGTGCGCTTAAGGTCGTCTAACCCACTGGCTTGGGGAACCATTTAGTGGCTTCTAGGTTTGGATTTTACAAAGTGGTTTTAGAGGTATTTATTTCTTTTTCTTTTTCTACCTTACTATTTATGATTATAGAAAGGAGAAATAGGAAAGTGTTTGAATTTGGTAATGATTTTTGCTTGGGAGTAGCTAACCCATGTACAGGGAAATGATAAATTGCCTGGGATGGGATATGATGTTTTCATTTTTTTCCTATTGTATTTAACTTGATTCCAATATTGGGTAATGCACATGATATGTGATATTATCATTAAAATGATTAAGAGATTACATTTTATCCTTGGCTGATATTTGCAGGAATCATTGATCATGAATCATTTTAGGCTCCTTACAGGATTCGCATGCCAGGCATATTCCATGCCATATAGGATTCATTTCTTGACTACATGACTTTTATTATGTGTGCCTTGTGTGATATAAATTTTATTTGAATAAAATTTCTTATAGTATATTGGGAAACATACTTGATACTTAAAGTTCCTGTCATAACCTAAACAATTTTTTCCTACATAAGCTACAGCAAACACCCTAATAAGTCAATTGTGGTATATTGATTCATGGATCATTGGTTTCATGGACTGAAAAATGTTTCAGTTAGGATTAAAAGAGTATCACACTTTATTTTATAAGGTGTATGGGTCCCTATGAATTATAAGTGGTGACCCATTTGTTTCAACCATTTAAAGATGTTTGTAAAAAAATATGAATTTTTTAAATATAATTAAATTCAAAAATGGAAAGGTAATTGCTAAATGAAGTTTCCAATTGTAATTGAAAGTATATATACTAAGACTTGTTCCATGAAATAGAGAGATTGACCTGGACCCAACTTTAGTAGTGGTTAATAGGTAGTGTCACTGATGATCTTTATGATTGTTCATGTTACCAAGTCGTAGATTTAGGATCAGGTAGAGGGGTGTGTCTTGTTTACAAGAATGTTTTGACCTATCCTATGATTTTATCTATGATGGGGTTGTTACTGAATCTTTTTTGAGGCGTTTGTTTAGTATTGGTAGAGATATACCACCATGAAAATATCTATTCATGGATCAGGAGGGTGGAAATGACCATGCTTTGGAAGTGATAGACACTAGGCCTCTAGTAGAACCTCCAGTAGTGAAGCTTGATGTACCGCCTATTATTCCTAATATGGTTATTGATGCCCAATTCAGAGATAGTTTACTACACTTTATACCGACCACTCAGGGAGCCCCACAACCTACCACATTTATGAAAGAGTTGACATGTGTGTTCCAGTAGCGGCATCCACCCACATTTTGAAGGCACTACTGTAAAATGGGGTTATCCTCACACTTCTATACACACGGGTTAGAGAAAATATGGTTATAGGGTACCAATCAAAAATTATACCCACAATTTTAAAACAATTATGTGTATAAATATCCCCCTACCCTTATTAAACAAGACTTAATCTCCCCTCCTCCTATGAGCCCTGGCCTCCTTGACCTCCCCTCCCCTCCCCACCTCTACCTCGACCTCGACCTCCCGACCTCCACCTCTGCCTCAACCTCTGCCTCCCATCCCCCGCCACCCTCCCTCTGCCTTCCTGCCTATGCCTCTACCTATGAGTCTACATATGTCTCTTCCTCCTCCTCCCTACCTCTGCCTCCCTACCTATACCTACCTTCCTTTTCCTCCTCCTCCACTACCTTCACCTCTGCCTCCACCTCCACAATTGCTCCCTCCCTTACCTATCCATAAACCCTAATTTATGTGGGTATCCTCGATTACCAACCAAATAATGGTTCCTGTTCCATTACTTTACAATATCTATGACTATTTGGTCATACCACTACCATCAAGAGGTAAAAACCTATTCATTACACTTTTTAGTGGTCTCAATATTCACTGATTGAATCATAGGTAAGTTCTCTTCAAAATCTATTAATGTTCCCTTGATTTTAAATTACATATCAACTCTTAAATATCAACTATGTAATTTTATTTTAATGTTTATTTGGACCATAAAATTGTAGTTAATATCTTCATTGGTTCTAAAAGATCCTTCCATAAGCCCTGGATTCTCTTATATGGCCTTTGGTTTGGTGTATTTTATATCATACTTATGATATGAGGTATTTTTCTCATTTTATTTTGTTATCTTGCACGAATTTGACTATATTATTCGGATTTCATTTTTCTCATTTCCCATTTCCCAACTACTTTCTCAATATCTCAATTTTTATCTGCTTTACATCCTATTCCAGGTAAATGTTTTAAAATAATTATTTTTCTATATTTTTAGCTTCCTCCTTTATTCTATTTTAATAAACCAGTGTTTAAAGTGTGGTTTTTAGTTCTAATGACATTAAATCTTACAATTACCAATGATATTATTGTTGGTGTTTATGTTTCTTCCATTAATTTCTTTAATACAAGCAATTCAATTTCATATTATTACACAGATATTCCTATCACATTTGATTATGTTTGCTTTCCTCATGAAATTATTTTTCATGCTAGATTTTATACTTGTGATTTCCTGCTCATTTGATATGAAGAGTTAATTTTTTTAATTTGTAAAGGCCTCAACATATACTAAATTGGTACACCTCTCTTAAACTCCCTCAACATGTAATTTTATATTTTTGGATATTACATCAGTATAATTCCATTGTTGATAACTTGGAAGGTTTATACATATTTGAACCAATTCTCCCCTCGACCTAACTAAATTGGTATAAATTTATCTTCACTTTATATATATATATATATATATATATATATACCTCCAACTCGGAATCGATGCAATTTTTTTCTTACACCGTGTTTTTTATTGTATCTTTGGTATTCCATGTTTTTCTTTCATATTTAATTCTACTAACAGATGTATGTTTATTATTTAATATGTATTCTAACATTTTTTAGTAGAAAATTTTGAATATGAGTTTTTTTACTTTAAGTGATGTATTTTTATTACTAAAATATTGATTTTTACTCTTTCTAAAACAAATGGTTAGTATATGATGATATGTTTGATGTATGTTTGATTGATACACATCACATGTAATAGTTAGTTGTAAACTTTTTAGTATATATTTTTAATTTAATGAACATAAATAGATACAATAGATCACTATAATAAATACATTTCAGATGGTATATAATATACTAATAGATTATACATTGTCATTTAATATTGTCTACTATTATACACATCCCATTTAATGTTCTTTCTACTGTTACACACTATTTTTTTTAATACTAGGTGTTATTAATATTTATTAATTTTAATAGAAGACCCATCCATTTATTTTTTAGGATTTTATAGCTATAAATCATAGACTATCATTTTTTTAATACTGCATTGATTTATTATTTATCTCATCTACTAAAATGTATAGGAATAAATGGTGTTGTCCTTAATATGTTAGTTATCCCATCTACTATTGTATCTCACTAAAATGTATAGGAATATACCCAAATTTGGTTATCTACCCAAATACTTTCTCTTATAAATACATATTTCAAATTCAAAACCCAACATGAAAAAATGAATGATTGTTTGGTTTCTCTTAATATATTTTTTGTATCCATTATAATTTTTGTATAAATGAAATTTTGATACACTTTATAAGTTTTGAAATACATTTTTCTTATTAAAAGATTAAAAAATGATGGCTTAGTATACTCTAAATCTGAATTCCAAGTAGTCTACTATTTCATGTTATTATTTTTGGATGTTTTATTATCTTTAAAACAAATTTTTCAATATGATTTCTTATAGGTGAGATTTTTTCTATAATCCTCTAAATATTTTTTTTTGAAGTTTAGGGACACCATGTTATTGGGTGATCCTATTTTTTCAATGATAAAGTGATTGAAGGAGTAGTGTTTTCTTTAGCACGTTCTTTCCTTATGATGTATCAACTTATGTGATATTTGTGGTTTCTTATTCCCTATTTATTTCATTTTTCATCACTAAAAATGAACCCTCACTCGTTTTGTGGGTTTTTCTTTTGGTCGATTCTTGATGTTTAGGGATCTTGGGTCCTGTTGAGGCGAGTTCTAGCAACCTCCATCAAGGGCAGTGGGTTTTCCATGGGTTTCGGGAATATTTTATTTTGTTTCAATTCTGTGCCATTTTTTAATTTAGGGGTTTTGGGGTTTTCAATTTTTAGTGTTTTTCTATAGTATTTTGGATCTACTGCAGTGGTTTTGAGTTGTCTTTTTTAATGGATTCTTTCATATGTATGAATAGGTAGACATATACATAAATAAGTTCCTATATATATATATATTCAATGATGGTGGTATGAATATATATATTGAGGCTAGGTGTGCTTCTGTATATATATGAAAAATGTATATGTGTGTAAGGTAAAAGGGTATATACAAGTATAATAATATATGTAAAGATCCACTTGTATAAATTTGGCCATGAAAATATGTACATAGGTGCTAGGTTTACTTATATATATGCGAAATTTCATATGTGTGCAAGTGGTAAAGGGAAGATTCAATTTTTCATCATCATAAGCATAACACCTTGAGTTTGAGATAGGTTCCCTTGTACATTAGAATTTAAATTTAATAGAATCATTTATTTCTTGTATTTCATACCATGTTTTTATACTAAACAGTGATATTTATTTCTTAGAATAATTTTCTTGAACATACTAAAAGAAAATAAAACTAACCTATATAAAATTGAGCTACATTAAATTATTCAAAATTGAATGAAATATGAAACAATATAATTAAGAGAAACCAAAATAATCTAAATTTTATTAACCTATAAAGATTAAATCTAAATATTCCTAAATTATTCTAGAATAAATTAAATTATCCTACATCGAGTAGATTAATTAAAACTAACTAGATCTAAAACAAATCATATCATGTTGTACCAAATTGAATCATACATGATCATTTTAATCTAATTAAACCTCTCATGAACTGCCTTAATTAGGATTGTATCAAACATAATGAACCAATATGAACCATGAGAAACCAAACCAAATAATACGAAGAAGAGTAAACCCAAAACAAATTGAACTAAATAAAGTGTAACCATACAAACATCTAATGGATAGAATAAAATAAAATAAAAAATAAAATCAAACATTTTGAAAAAAAAATCACAAACTAAATAAATATTACTGGTATAAATGTAAATAAGATCAACCTAAATAGATCTAGAAAGATCAAAATCAAGAAAATAGAATTAAAATAGAAAAAAATGGATGAAACTAAATTGGACCAAGTGAAACTAATCTAACTTGAATTAATTTGATGTTAAAAATGATGAATAAAATGGGACCAAATATAATGAATTCAAACCAATATGACCACAACCAACATGAACTAGATAGAACTAAACCAAACTAATATGAACCAGATATAATCAAACTGAATCGATTAGAACCCAAATGAATGAAATTTTCTACGCTAATATAAAAAAACAATACAAACTAAATCTAATGAAAATGTCCCAAACAAACTTGTGTTGAACAAAACTGAACCAACATTTCCTGGTTTATGATAATTCAATCCAAACTAAAATGAATGAAAAAACTTAAAATGAAAAATACATTGAAAATGCATAAATAAATAAACATAACTAAATTGAATTGAACATAATAAATTGGAATTAGAATAAAAATAAATAAAAAAATGTAAGTGTACTAAACTAAAGTAATTTGAAACAGACAAAACATAAATAACGAGTATCAACCAAATTAAACTATACATAACATAACCAAGAAAAATCAAGCCTAGATACACAAACCCAAAAACTTGGATGAAACCACAACCTCTTGAAATAATCTAATTTGTTTCCCCCTTGCTTGAAGGAACAAGTTTTGACCCATGGTCCATTGTGGTTATTATATATTAGGTAGTAACTTGTAAATTAATAGGATATATTTATGTTGTAGTTTAGTTTTTATTATATTTTCTTTATTTAATCATCCACTTAGTCCTTTTATCAATTTCTATGAATGGAGGGTAGTTATATTCTGTAAAGGGGGGCATAATGTAACTGGAGGCGGCTATTTGGTTTTCTTTGTAGAGGAGGTAGATCAGGGTAGTGGAGGGAATAATTAGTGTGTTTCATTTTTATCTACATTTATACCATGTTGCTTCTGTTTATTTTATTTTCCTTTGGTGTGGACGTCTGATGTATGGATGGGTCATGCTCGACTTTTATTTATTTTACACTACTGTTTTAATTAATTTTTTTTTTGGTTAAATCATTCCCAAGTGGTGATTCCTTGATTCCCAAACACTTGTGCCAGTCCATGGGCATAGCCCATCCACCTTAGTCCATCCTAGTCATTCCTATATTAGATTCTAACTAGGTCATTACAATGTATAAATCATGGGAGGGACTAGGAAACATGGAATAACTAGGGAGGGATTGGGAATGTCTATGAATGAATTGTGAATTCCTGAGAATAAGGATTGAGTAAATTTGAATATACAATGAGGAGATGTGGGAGACCATTAAATATATATTGATTCTAGAAATGATATGGGTATAAAAATTTGGTGAAATGGTAATGTGTTGGGACTACTAAATGAAAATTCAAATTCATAACCAATTTGTTAACGTAATATCAGATCATGAGCTGTTGTACATTTTTGGAGTTTATGATTAGACTCCATCCCAATGCAACTATAGAAATACCTTTGTGCCAAAAATAATCTATCATATACTATATAGTTTGGTTTGAAATTCCCAGTAAAACCTTCATTGACCTTCCATATGTTTTAGTTAAATGTTATTTCAATTATTTCTGTAATGACCCGCTAATTATCATTGGATTGAGGGTGTAACGAGTCATTACTTGGCCTTAAGAGACATCCCCAAGGTGCCAAAGGCTGGAAATAAATGCCTTAGGGTTTTAAAATACTTGGGGGATGATTTATCCTTTAACTGAAAACAACTAACAAACAGATCAACTAGATAAACATCTCCAAGAAACCACTATATGATGCATGATTTAAAAACAAAACAACTCAACCATAAATTTTATCAAAAACCAACCAAAATCACCACAGCAAAAACCAACACTAAACATCAGAGTAAACAGCGGAAAGAAAACTCAAATACTATAAGACAAAAACCCAACTTCATGCTCCACAAGCTCTAAGCTCCAACATCAGGAACCAGCCCAAGTATCACAAAGCAGTTCTCTAAACATCTGACACTTTACCTTTTCCAATGTCCCGGTATATGACATCTGCAAAAGCACCAACGTGCCAAAGCAGGGGGTGAGTAATGAAACTCAGAAGGTTTTCCCCGATGACTTCCCAACCCATGCCTCTAGGATAAAACATGTTAGCACATTTATATAAAACAATTTATATAAAGCAATTCCAAAAACAGTTCACAATATAACAAGTTCCGTGTCAAACCATTTTCCAACAAAACCCATATTTCTCAAGAAAAGAAAACAAGTAAAGTTCCCCATTCCATTAACATTTCCATCTGGCACATTCGTTCCATTTCACCAATCCACACAACCAACCATGCATACAACCTGGACCTCCCTATACTCGTGATTGGTGAGTTATCCTTCCACTAAGCCATCACTTGGTGGACTACCTTGATGGGGGTACTTCACGACCTTATCCGTCCAAACCTATTGATGGGGGGACTTCTCGCCCTTATCTATCCCAATGTATATGAACACACACCAGAACCCATGAAATCCATGCCCAGAACCAAGTGTGTTCAAAACCTTTCAATAAAGCATCACCCTTTTATTGAAAACCCCTTTTTCCCGCAAACCATTTTCCAAATCCAGCACAACCATATTTTAAAATCACTATTTTAAAATCAAGAAACCAAAACACTTTGAACAACCATTGTTTCAATTTCCACAATTTCATAAAAACCCATAAATCATCACTAAGAAGATTTATAAAATGTTTTACACCACAATTTCAGAATAAAAACCAAGAAAATAAATCAATTTGAACTAAGCCTTCAAGTTCTAAGAAATAGGAATTGAGAGTGAAGTCACCTACCTCAAAAAATGGGGCAAAACCTAGCCATGGACGAAGAATGCCCAAGAACATCGGGTCAAAACTCCAAAACTCTCCTTAGATCTCTTCTCCTAACACAAACAAGACCAAATCATGTCATATTTGGCATCCACACCCTTATATCTACCCATAACAGGAGTATATCTAAGAAAACAAGAGAAGAGAAAAAGTAGATCTAAGTATATCTAATAAACTGATCAAGAACAATCACATACCTAAGAGTCCGGCATCGATTTTCCAAGAGAAGCCTTCAAATCGCCTCCAGAATGCTTGGGAGAAGCCTTCCAACCTTCAAGGGAGAGTAATACTAAGTTAGTGCCACTTAGGAGGTTTAAACAAGGCAATTAAAGGAAAAACGAGTTAGATCCACAATTTTAGGATCTAACATTAAGTGACCACACGGTTAGTCCGCACGGTTTGACAAACCGTGTGATAACCGTGAGTTGGATACTGCCTCAGCCACCCTTCTCGCATGGTTTGGCCACACGGTTAGACAAACCATGTGCCTACTGTGCGGAAGCCACTGCCTCCAATACCCACTGTGCACGGTTTGGCCGCACAGTTAGACAAACTGTGCACCAACCGTACGACTTCCCCTTTGCCTCAAACCATCATTCCAAGTTCTCCCAACTCTCCCATTCAGCACCCTTAACTTTAAAACCATGAAAAGCATCAAGAAATGGTTACATACCAGAAACCATGGGTACTAAAATTTCACTTAAAATAAACATTCATCAATTCCAATCACTAATATGACCATGAATCAAATAGAAATATCACTCTAGTATTCTAGTTGGATAGACTGGTTTAGCAGGATAGTGATGGAGATAAAATCAACCACTAATATGTTTCGGTTACTAGAATTGATTACTCATCATCTAGGTGGGTTTAAAATGAGGGTATTGAAAGATCATTTTTTTATGTTGACAATTATTAAACACCTCTGTTTGGATCATGCAATTGTACTACCACAACAACTTTATTATTTTGAAATGATGATGTGATTTCAGACATCATTTTTTCATTAATATGTGTAGAAGTTTTCCAATAAAATATTTTGTTCTCAATTGGAATGTGTGGTTCATAATAGTTTTTTACGGATTACCTCAAGATCATGGTAGAAGTATAACATTCCATATAAATAAGATTTTTCACACCACTTGAGTTAATAACACTATTGATAATTGTGAACTATGTTTCTCTAAGTTCACCTTAGGAGACTATGTAATTTAATAGGATTGGTCACATCATACTCTATTTGGAACCCAACTTCTGGATCAAGGTGCAACCTAGTACAGGTGTCCATGGAGTAGTTTTTCAATGATTTGTTTATATTTATAACACTAGAATCACATAGTGTGGGAGATAATTCAATTATAAATTGAGACAAACATGATAGATTTCAAAAATCAACAAAACTGGACTGAACAAGAATGATTTTTGGTTAGACTCTTTCATGTTGATAGGTTGAGTAGGGGTTTTTTACCCATGTTTATATGAAAATAAATTCCTATACAAGTTGGTATTCCAACTATTTCTATTCATTCATGATATCTACCATGTATTGTGGTTGGTATGTGGTTTGTATTTTTTTTACTGGTTCAATATGGAAGGAAGGATGCTACTACTTTTTTGGGAAAATTATTTATACACACTTTTCAATGAAACATGGGTATATTATGTTTCATGATATAATATATACCAATGGTTCTGTAAATTTTGGGTATAGATATATGATCACGATTTAACTAAAATTGTGGGTGTTATAGAAATATCCAAGGCTATACCCATGGTTTCTAAAGAAACTTTGGGTATATCTCTATACCTACACCTCCAGAGGCCATGATTCATGGAACCATGGGTATAGACTATACCCATGGTTTTAGGGGATGTACTTAGGGTTCTAAACCATGGGTATAGGTGATGTTTCCAAAAGTGGGGGTGGTGTTCCATAGGCTGATGAGCTATATATTGAGACTATTTTATTGATTTTAGAGTATCTTGAGACACCTTCTGATAGGAGAGTGAAGCTCATGATGTATATGCTTCGGGGAACCTCTAATAATTGGTGGGATGTTTGGAACCATGTTGATAGGATTCAAGATATGGTTTGGAGGTGTTTACAATCCAAATTTTATAACTACTTATTTCCTATGACTCCGAGATATGTACAGGCCAGTGATTTTATGCATCTAGAGTAGGGTGTGATGACTGTTATGGAGTACCTGACTCGCTTTACAGAGCATCATCATTTTACCCATATGTATCTTGTTGGTGAACCATCTAGGGAGAGACACTTCCAGTATGGTCTCAAGAATGTTTTATATTCATAGGTGAATGTGTTTTGATTAAATACTATTACTGAAATAGTAAATTATGTGTTTATCACTGAATGTAATTTCAGAGAAGTTGGGGGGCCTAGAGTAGGGTACTACATCTTCTTGACCTAGTGGTTTGTGATAGTTTGTAAGAAGTGAGGTTTTGAGAATTCTTGTGAGGGAAAATCCAACCAAAGTGTGAGTGCTGGTAGTTATATCTTCTATAGTTGGTGTGGAAGGTGGGGAAACATGGGTAGCTAGATTGATAGAGACCCATTTGAGTATCAAGATAGCGACAAGATGGCCCATGTATAGGGTTTTTGTAGTATCTTCCCTCCAATGGTCAATAGAAGGGGTTCAACTCTAACTATAGGTTCAAGAGTGGGTTTTATAGCTGCACATTAGTCTAGGAGTTGGAGTACTATTGGTCGATTAGGTCCGGGAGGTGGTCATGGTTGAGGAACCCAGACACCAGTTACACCTCGATAATATAGTGGGCCTTCTCAAGGTAGTCAGGCTATTTCTCAGGGCATCAGTTTAGGCCAGATATATTTGGTGTAGCCTATACATAAGGAGAAGAGAGCTAGGACATCTATAGTGAGAGGTATGATCTTAATATCCTATACTTTGGTATATGTCATTTTTGATACATGTGTATCACATTCCTATTTTGGAGATTCTTGGACTCATTGTTCAGTTTTCTAATGTCATTATGACACTCAATACTTCATTGGGAATCAAATCGGAGAGTGTATGCCAGTGCAGACATTTCCCCCTTGAGATAGGCCGATATCTCTTTTTATGGGATCACTTTATCCTCAAGATGATTGGGTTTAATTTCATACTTGGGATGGATTGGTTAGTATCTTATCTCATGAATATATCAATTTCTATCACTAGAGGGGGACCTTCACGTCACTATAGGGTAGAGTTTTTAATCATAAAGGTGAATGGGATGTCCAGGTAGGTAGAGATGGGCCAGATTATCATGGGATAGTCGAGATGAAAACCTAGATTTATAGCTTATATCTATAAGACTAGGGATCACATCAGGAATATTTTATTTGAGTGGTTGATCATTTTAGGTACATTTTATTGAATTAATTTTTTGGATAACCTCCTGAGAAAGAGGTAGAGTTTTCCATCAAGCTTGTTCCAGAAGTTTCACTGGTATCTATTCTTCATTATAAGATGGATACTACTAAGTTTTAGGGTCTCAAGAGATGACTAGATAACTTGGAAGCAAAGGGGTTTATCTAAACTAGTACTTCTCCTTGGGGTTCACTGGTCCTTTTTTCCAAGAAGGCATACAAAAACCCCATACTATGCATGTATTAATATAAATTGAACCATTTTATGGTTAAGAACTAGTATCCTCTTACTTATATATATGATATATTCAAATATATTTGATGAGTTCATGTATTCTAAAAAAGTGACTTTAGGTCAAGTTATCATCAGGTGCATGTTCAACCTGCAAAAATACATCATACAACTTTTCATAGCTTGTATGGTCTATATTATTATCTGGTTATGTTTTTCGATCTCATGAACATACCAATAGTTTAATGGATTTGATGAATCATGTTTTCCATCCTTATCTAGATTTTTTTGTGGTGGTATTCATGGATGATATCTTGGTGTATTCTCACACTCAAAAAACCATGAAAAACACCTTGATATCATATTGGATACACTAAGAGAGAATAAATTATATAATAATCTCACAAAGTTCCACTTCTGGATGGATAAGATTCACTTTTTAGGTCATATTATCTTAGATACATAAGTATTAGTTAACCCAAATAAGGTGATATCTATAGTTTCATAGGATCATCCCAAGAACATCTTTGACATATAAAGTTTCTTAGGGATATCCGGTTATTATAGGAATTTATATAGTACTTCTCACACTTAGAATCACCTATAACAGGCTTGAATAAGAAGTGTATAATGTTTTTATGGTAAGATACCTATGATATAGCCTTTTAGGAGATGAAAGGGTGACTGACTTCCGCACTAGTCCTGATTCTGCCAGAGCCGGGAAGAATCTATATGGTATATTGAGATGCATCGAGTATCATGATAGGATCATTTATGATGTAGGAGGAGATATTCATGGCATACAAGTCTCATCAGTTAAGTCCATACAAGAGGAAATACTTTATGAAAAACTCAAGTTAGCTATTATTGTTCATGTCTTGTGCTATTGGAGGCATTCCTTACTAGGAGAGAATTTTATGGAGTACACAGACCATAAAATCCTAAAGTATATATTTACACATCATTACTCGAATATTATGTAATTAAGTTGGTTTGAATATATTCAATATCTTGACTTAGAACTTGCATATACACCCAGGAATGGAAATATAGTTTTCAATGAACTAAGTTGGAGAACTCAAATACAAGTAGTTCAGGAGGCTATATGTGAGTGGTAGCTTATAAAATTGTTTTTAGATATGCACTTAGAGGTGCAGGATATCCACAAATAGACTTTTCTCTCATTATTGGTAGTGACTTCCACTCTTATAGATAGAGTGATGATGATGCGGTTGTTACATTCAGAGAGACTAGTCCTATAGGAGCACGTGGAATTTGAGGACCCAACTCCTAGTTGGATTGTTGGAGAGGATTAAATTCTAAATATACATAGTTGTTTTTTGGGTTTGAGAAGATAGATATGAGGAGATTATGTGAGATTTCCATACCTCATCTTGGGAAGTACATCCCAGTATTACCAAGATGTATCATGTTTTTCATCGTTGGTACTGGTGGATGGGTATGAAACATGAGGTGGATTTTTTTTCAGGAGGTGCTCCACCTAATAGTAGGTTAAGGTAGAATAATAGCATCCAACTGGTCTTTTACAATAGTTTCCCATACTTAAGTGGAAATGGGACGATCTTTTAATGGATTTCATGACTGCTTTGCTGAGGTCACCTCAAGGTAGTGATGTCATATAGGTCATTATAGGAAGGATCGTGAAGGTATCCCACTTCCTACCAATCAGGGATACCTTCTCAGTGAATGATCTTAGGAGGATTTATATCTAGGATATTGTGTTCCTTAATGGGGTTCCTTATACCCTTGTATCAGAAAGGGACACCTGTTTTACATCCTGGGTTTGGAAAGTTTTGAATAGGGTGTTAGGTACACTAGTTATTTTGAGAATGAGATACCACTCTCAGACTAATGGCCAATCAAATCATGTTATACAAGTACTAAAATAAAATGATTAGGGAATGTGTTCTCTATTATGGGGGTTCTTGGGAGAGGCATACACCCCTAGTTGAGTTTTCCTACAAAAATATTTATCACGATACTATACATATGTAAGCTTATGATTATTTGTATGGTTGGTCATTTTGATCACCTTTATGCTGGTTAGAGGCAAGATAGGTAGTGCTTCTCAAACTACATATCATTTAGGAGACTTTGGAATATGTCTAACTGATTAAGAATCAGATGGCTACTAAATAGTCTAAATAGAAATCCTATGCCAATTGTCGCTGATGACCTCTAGAGTTTCAGGTTGTGGATTAGGTTTTTTTACGTGTATCATCGAGGCTGGGGAACAAACAGATTTATAGATAGGATAACCCTGCACCACGATATGTCGGGCCTTTTGAGAATATAGAGAGAGTCATGCTAGTAGCCTATCAGTTTCAGTTTCCTCATAGGTACTAAGCCATTCACAAAAAACTCTATGTATCATAGTTACGTCATTATCACTCAGAACCATCTCATAATCTTTATCCGGATGGGGTTTAGTTATAGGTAGATATGTACTTCGAGGATTATACAATATGTATCATTGATCAGAGCATGGAGGATCTCCTAGTACAGTTTGTCCCTCTAGTATGGGTTATATGGTAACACAGCCATATACAGGATGAGACTTGGGTGCGAGAGGCTGATGTACATTATCATCGGATAGAGTTATTCTTAGATGATGCTTGACCACCCATGGAAGATAAATTTGGAAAAAAATTATTTAAGGGGGGATGATTGTAAGATCCTGAGTTTTCTTGTTTCTAAGGAATGGATCTCATTATTTCTAGTTTAATTACTTGGTTTTGACCTATTGTGAATTCCTAATGAGGTATAAAGAGTTTCAGGGGTTTCTAGGGTAGGTTCAGAGCCTATAGGCTTAGTTTTTGGAAAAGGCAGTCAGGCTTCATGGTTAGTAGAAATCGTGCAACCCAAGCCGGATGGTTACCACTAATCGTGTGGGTCATTTTAGAGAACATATAAGGGCCACACAGTTTGATGAAACCATGTAGACAAGACCGCACACCCATGTGATCAACCTAAAATTTTTAGCATAGGTTAAAATCATGATTTTTTCATGATTTCCCAAAACATGTGCATGAATCATGTGGGTGGGGGTAATTGGACAGATAAGGGTTCATGGTTGGTGCACAATTTGTCCAACCATGCAACCAAACTGTGTGACCTAGTGTTTTGATAGAAAATGACTTTTTCCCTTAAACATTTTAAATGTTAAATACACCTCTACCATTCTTATTTTCCTCTAATTATGGACACCTCCCTCTCATTTTGAGAGATTCCCCATGCCTAAGTTTTGGATTGATGGAACTCTCTAATCCGAACTCCGTTTCAAACATCATTTGACTCATTAGATCTACACAGGTGAGTTATTTTTCTATCTTACACCTTTCATCATTTTTATTCATATCGATAGAGTTATTTTAGTGAAAGATAATATGCCTTATTTTAATGTTTTTCATTCATTCTTCATTTTTCTCTAGATCCAGACCAAATCAGAGGTTGAAACTAGATGACTATTCTACCATAGATATACGGTAGGTGATGTGTACTTTTTCCCTTATGGTCTAGTTGTTTTATACCCTGTTGTCATTATATAACACGTTGGAACTTTTAACATTGCTCCTAAAATTAAATTAATTCCTTGATTAAATTTTTGGAACCTTGTTAGGTTTCCCACTTAGTACCATATTATGGTTGGATGTTGTCGACCTCAACCCAGACCATGCATGTGGTGTGTTATGGTATCTTCCCCATGTTATATCACCCTATTGGGTGATTTTGAGATCTCCATATGTTACATCCCAAGAATCTATTTTTCTTATAATGGTAAATTTTATATTTTATGATACCCATTAATCGAAAAAACTGGTTTCTTATGGAAAATTAATAATAAAATCTTAATTCATTATGAAATAGAGTAAACACACAAAATGAACGAAAGTCTCTTTATTCAAATGGGAACACCATAGTAATTACAATACACTAAGATAAAACGGGAAATTAAGATAACCAAAGATACCAATTAGAAACTCTATTAAGATTACAGGAAGACCACTCAAAACAATGAGAACCCCGAGAAGATGGTAGGGGTATTTAGCATCCATCAAAACATACATAAGAATGGCCGAAGACACCGCAGCCACACTAAGCACTAAAGGGATGAATTGAACCATATTTTTATTCTTCTTCTTCTCCAACCACCTTAAGCTTAAGACACTACAAGGTTTGGTTTTATAGGGCACCAATCTGACTGTTACCTCATGTGGTTGTTGGAAACTCAACGGCTATAATTATACCCATTAGTCCTATAAGGTTTTAACTAAAGAACAATTAAGTACAAATTCACAATATGAATTGAAAAAAAAAATATAAGACAAAACCCCTACTACGATATGATGCTTCGAGTTGCATTTATGTTTTGAGAAAAATAATAAGTAATTCAAAAACACTTTGCAAATAATTCAATTTTAATGTGAATAGTTTCATTTCTTAAACATTGTTACAAGAAATATTTAATATCTTCAAATTAAACAGTATTTCTAATTTAAACTAAGTCTTTATATAAGGGTTATCATATGAGTTACTAAATTTCAATTTATAATGCTCATGTTAAAATTTAATGTTCATATACATTTGTTTTCTAGAAGATAAAATCTAATATGTGCACTTTGACCCTAATGCTTATTAGAAGCCACGTTTTAAAAGAAAACTTTCTATATAGTAATACTACCTTTAAAAAATCATGTTTTAAAGTTAGTGTCTATAAAAATTTGGCCCACTCAGATCATCCCTTTTTAGGCCGGGCCAAGGGAGGCAGCTCACTCAAGGTGGCCGAGCCTGACCCTCAGCCCAAGCCTCAGCTAGCCAGAGTTCAGGCATAGGTCACTCGAAGTGCGCACAGGAGTACTTTTGTGTGCACATGGTGTGCATGGGTGCAGGAAGGAGCGTGGGTGCGCGTAGTGTGCGCGCTTGGATAGGCCGAGGCCTGCGGGAGGCGGAGGCCCGTGTATAAGGACTCCTGTGTGTGTGTGTTGTGTTATTACCAGCACTGTGGGAGGCCGAAACTTATAAGGGAGCTCGGTGCACCACGCGGTTTCGATGTGGGAACCAAATTTTTGGCTAAAACGTGATCCTATCTGTCAGATCATGTCGCGCGTGATCTGGACCGCTGATCGCGATCCTGAGTTCGACCCTCAGTCGACCATGGTATATCACTGCGTTTTTGTGATCGGTTTGATCCTGTTCAATCTAATCGCGACTGTCTGAAGATTTTAAAATACCGCATTTATCATGAGCCATCCAATCAGATATAGAATTAATCTGAACCTTCCAACTATTTTATAAACTATTGGTGTACTCTAGCCGTTAGATCAAGATCGGACCGATTTGGGCCCTCCTTTTTCCTTTGGTTTTCTCCCTCCACGGCATTGTCTTCTTCTCTGTGGTGTGCCCCGAACCAGTAGCCTACTCCCCAATGTATCATTTTTCTTCACCTCTTTAACCATTGAACCCTCCACTCACTCACGGATTCCACAAGGGATGAATTCTAGGACACTTTGGCCTCAATTTTCCACTCACCTTGTTTTAAATACTCTAGGTATAATATATATAAACATCACCAAGCGTCTGAAGAACCCCTCGATTCTTTTCACCCAACCCCCAGCGGACCTTCTCAAAGCTCTCCGAGTTTCCAGTGTCTCCCGAGCACTTCTTTATCCTCCTCAAGCTAAGGTAAGTGGATATCCACTTTCCTTTTGATGGAAAACCCGATATACACTCTCAGTGTATAGTTGGTTATATAATATGTACGTATAAATATATATATATGTATTCAGTATGAGCATCGATTATCCTCCTCTTTTGAAACTGGGTGTATGGATTTAGTGTGGTAATTCCTAAATGACATGTGGGTCATGATTCTTTTGGGTTTCTATTTTATAACCCGTATGAAATAAATATATATATATATACATAATTTTAAACCATGTATATATTTATGTATACACCTTAAAAACCTTCATGTTTAAGGGCTTCGAGGAAGGTTGTTCATGGTTTTTAAACTCAAGTAGTTTATGTATGTTTAGTTTTGAAAGGAATCTATCATATATCTTATATATATACACATATATGTTTTTGGGTGTTTAATAATAGATGTATGTATATAAGTACCCCATCCAAAACTACTTTTAAGATTTCCATAGGATTCAGTATTTGATAATAAGAATTATATAAAAGCTGTTTTTGAATCTACTCTTAAAATACATATTCTTATTGTAAACCTTGTATATATATATCTAAGACTATATTCTTAAATATAATTATGTGTTCAATACAAATCAAAAATGATTTATAAGAGATGAATACCCATCCTTATATGATATTTTGGATGAGAACTAGGTATTTGGTTTAAGTGTAATCATATTATGGTATGAAACCATATTTTTATGTAGTTATTTATTTACAGTTACATATTTATATTAAATTCTCAAATGGTTATAGTTTTCAATTATGTAAATGATAAGTGGTTAGATATTTTCATAACTCAAGGGATTATAATGAACCTTGATTATTTTGTGCAGAACCCATATATACACTTTGGGTATGTATGGCCATGTAAATATGTATTTATAAGATTAATTTCCAAAACCCTATTTTCAAGTATACATATTAGGACTTAGTTGATGTTTTGACACCTATGGTTTTAGTGTTTACTTTTCCAAGACTATATGTGTTTTTCTCATGAGCGTACACCAAGGAACTTGCTTAATTTAAGAAGATATTCTAGAAAGTACCCTTGATGTATTTTATGTTTTAAAAGTATGTGTTTCACCCTGATTTAAATTTATATTAAAGGACTAAGAATTTATAGGTTTATGTTATCATGTAGTAACCATTTATTATTTGATGTTAAAAATGCTACAGTGTTTATTAGTGGTTGATCTGGTTATATTTTAATTTCAAGTTCAAAGACATGTATATCACAACAATTAATGTCAAGAATTTTCTTTATTTATTTCATTTTCATGTGTTGGAATTTTAAAGGGTTATAATTTAACACATCTTGTGGCAAACCCTTCCATTTGATGTGATTTAGTAATTATCCTGTGTACATAGAATGCTTACTAAACCATGCCTATTTTTGATTAATTATTCCATATTTTCAATGTTATCTTTCATGTCATGTATTTGCAGACCAATTGTAAAATGGTTTCCTTTCCCATATTATTGATCATCATGCATGCATATGACATACCATGTTAATGAACTAAGAACTAAATTACCAAAAGTGGTATGGGACACCTTGGGTAATGAGAAAATAAATTAAATATTCAAAGTGGTATGGGACTCCTTGAATATTAGACCATTTTGACATATGAGAAATTTATTGGACTACCAGGTTAGGGACCGGTTAAAATAAATCCCTCCAGGTTGGGGAGTGGTTAAACTAAGCCCTCCAGGTTAGGGACTGGTAAAAGTAAGCCCTCTTGGTTGGAGACTGGTAAAAGTAAGCTCCTCGATGCATCGATAGTTCTTGAGACAATCAGATTGGGTTTTTTTATTTACCCTTAGGTCATGGCACAAGGACTTGACACAGAGACCATGAGTCATTCAGTATACATTATCTCATTATGTTTTAGTATATAACCAACCAAGTTATTATTTCGACTAGAGAAATATCCTTGGTTATAGAACCATTACCTATGAGTATGATATTAATCTGCACATGGCATATAATGAGACAGTGATGATGCATGATCAGTTCACCTTTCCATAGTTTTAATGAAAACATTAGCATTTCATTTATCATGTTATATTGTGTATTTTTATAAGTTGTAGTGAAATTGTTTATGCGAAACTCTGATAATGTTCATACATAGTAATACTTTCATACCCTGCATGTCATTCCCATTTTACTTGGTAAAATTCATGCATATTTTATGCAAGAATTATTACTTTGTTCATCTAATGGCATTTAGCTAAATGGTCAATTACTTATGTATGAAGTGATTTAACGGTATTATAATAACCATTGAAATGTTTGTTGTTTTCCTTAAAGGAATTATTTTGAGTAAGAGAAAGTATTTTTTAAAGTAGTTTTTCAAAAGCTGTATTAAGTATTTTCAAACCCCATTACTAAGTATTTCAATGCTCACCATACATTTTAAATGAAAAAATTTCAGTTATCAGTCTGGTCTTCTTTGAAGTTTCAGAAAGCAGCTAGTTTTCCTAGAACCTGAACCTCACGGTCCTTTGTATCATGAGACATGATGTGATGAATGTAAATGTAATGTAATAATTGTGGCACATCGTGTCTCATGGGCACCAGCTCTGGGCACTCAGGGGCCTGGTCCTTATAGTTTGTATCATATAATGGGTTCAGACAATTCTGGAAAACAAGGTAATAAAAATATATACCTATAACTAAACCTTACTAAGTGGTTTTATTATAACTTTCAGATGTTAGATGAAAATGTGCCTACCAATCAACTATCACTCCCTGCGGAAGCCCTTGAGACCATTGTGTCTATATCTAGTCGAGAGAATTTTCTTAACTATGATCATATCTTCATGACGTGAAAACACCTATATGATGTGTTGAACTCACCTCGGGTGCTTCAGCTACACCGGGGATTAGGATTTGATTACTTTCTTATGATGATGACCCAATTACCCTCCTATGCATGTCGGGGAAGATACCATGAGGGACTTTTCCAAGTTTTCATGGTAGGTGAGGATGTTAGCTTTATAGTCCTCGACACTTTTCAAGAATCTGCTGCTTCCGGAGACCTCCGAGCGGCCTATCATTGCTAGATTTTGAACTACGGCTTCAGGGGCCAGTTGTTGGACTTCAGGATGTTAGAAGATGAGTCCACCTGATTTTATTTCAAGAAAAAAGTTTATTTATATGTCTCTCAACTTCATACCCATCATGACACACTTAGGAGACGTCACCGGTGTGCCAGTGAGTTTAACCCTGAATGCTCATCATGTGTTTGGTTTGAGGAGATATGGAGTTTTGCTGCTCTGTGTGGAGTTCATATAGTAGATCATTAGGGGAACTCAGTTACTTATGTTTAATAATAAACTTATGTTTCATTGAAATGTTATATTTTCCATTTCTGTCTTTACTTTATCTGAACTTTCAAAGTGAATTCTCACGAGTATATTTTCAGATGGTCGGACAAACAAATATCTCATCCCTACCCGATGAAATTTTGGAGGATAGCTTAATTAGGACGTGCACTGTGGATGATCCTTATTTCCTCCATCTGCAAGGATCATGTCAATGCATGTTTGATTTGTCTAAAAACCATGAAATCCTTCATTCCTGTCAAGCGATTGACCTTGTCTTCCACCTCATCGCCATTTCCCAACTCCCATGTTATAGGCGAATGGGGAGATACGTCGAAGGTCTGTTTTGATGTTTCACTCTGGCAGAGATTTTTTTTGCCAGAGCATATTTCCTAGTGGCTGCCCAAGATGGGAACTTCAGAGTAGCCTTTATGTTTCGGATTCTAAATCTCAGTCTGTTTAATCGCATCATTCCAATGGAATATCTTGAGCATGATGTAGTCCGGCGGAGCACTAGAGAGTATGTCCATTCGGAAATCCCCGAATTTATTACCGCTCGAGCCTCCCTATGGAAGCCTGTGCGTAGAATGCATGAGCAGGAGTTCAAAACATACTGCTCGAGATGTATCTGGGCCAATGAAGCTGAGGAATTGAGTACCAACCTGGGTATTCTGTTGACCGAGCCAAATCTCCCATTTTGGTGATGATGATCATCTGGGGAATTTATTTTCCAGTTTAGAATTGTGAGGATGCAATTCTTTGTAGGGGGAATAATGTAACATCCCAAGAATCTATGTTTCTTATAATGGTAAATTTTATATTTTATGTTACCCATTAATCGAACAAACTGGTTTCTTATGGAAAAGTAATAATAAAATTTTAATTCATTATGAAATAGAGTAAACACACAAAATTAACGAAAGGCACTTTATTCAAATGAGAATACCATAGTACTTACAATACACTGAGATCAAATGGGAAATTAAGCTAACCAAAGATACCAATTAAAAACCCTTTTAAGATTATAATAAGACCACTGAAAACAACAAGAACCCTGAGAAGATGATAGGGGTCTTTAGCATCCATCAAAACAAACATAAGAATGGTCGAAGCCACCACAGCCACACTAAGAACTAAAGGGATGACTTGAAACATCTTTTTCTTATTCTTATTCTTCAACCACATTAAGCTTAAGACACTCCAAGTCTTGTTTTATAGGGCACCAATCCGACTGTTACCTCATGTAGTCGTTGGAAACACAATGGCTATAATTATAGTCATTAGTCCTATAAGGTTTTAACTAAAGAACAATTAAGTAAAAATTAAAAATATGAATTGAAAAAAAATATAAGACAAAACCCCAACTACGATATGATGCTTCGAGTTGTATTTAAGTTTTGAGAAAAATAATAAGTAATTCGAAAACACTTTTCAAATACTTCAATTTTAATGTAAATAGTTTAATTTCTTAAACAATGTTACAAATAATTTTTAATATCTTCAAATCAAACTGTATTTCTAATTTAAACTAATTATTTATATAAGGGTTATCATATGAGTTACTAAATTTTAATTTATAATGCTCATGTTAAAATTTAATGTTTATATGAATTTGTTTTCTAGAAGATAAAATCTAATATGTGCACTTTGAACCTAATGCTTATTACAATCCATGTTTTAAAAGAAAACTTTATATATTGTAATACTACATTTAAAACTTCATTTTTTAAAGTTAGTGTCTATAAAAATTTGTCCCACTCAGGTCGGCCCTTTGTAGGTCGGGCCAAGGGAGGAAGCTCACTCAAGGTGGCTGATCCTGGCCCTCAGTCCAAGCCTGGGCTAGCCCAAGTTCGGGCATAGGTCACTCGAAGTGTGCACAGGAGCGCTTGTGTGTGCACGCGGTGTGCATGGGTGCATGCAGGAGCATGGGTGCGCGTAGTGCACACGTTTGGGTAGGCTGAGGCCTGCGGGAGGCGGAGGCCCGTGTATAAGGCCTCCTGTGTGTGTTGTGTTACTACCAGCACTGCGGGAGGCCTAAGCTTATAAGGGAGATCGGTGTGCCCCGTGATTTCGATGTGGGAACCAAATTTTCAGCTGAAACGTGATCCTGGCCATCGGATCACATCGCGTGCGATCTGGACCACTGATCGAGATCATGAGTTCAACCCTTAATCGACCGCGGTATATCACCACGTTTTTGTGATCAGTTCGATCCTATGCGATCCAATCATGGTCGTTCGAAGATTTTAAAATACCGCATTGATCCCGAGCCATCCGATCAGATATAGACTTAATCCGAGCAATCCATTTATTTTATAAACATTGGGCATACTCCATCCGTTAGATCAAGATTGGCATGATCTGGGCCGTCCGTTTTCCTTCATTTTTCTCCCTCTACGGCGCTGTCCTATTCTCTGCGGCGTGCCCCGAACCAGTAGCCTACTCCCCTATGTATCATTTTTCATCACCTCTTTAACCACCACACCCTCCACTCACTCACGGATTCCACAAGGGATGACTTTTAGGCCACTTTGGCCTCAGTTTTCCACTCACCTTGTTTTAAATACTCTAGGTATAATATATATAAACATCACCAAGAGTCTGAATAACCCCTCTGTTCTTTGCACCCAACCTCCAGCGGACCCTCTCAAAGCTCTCCGAGTTTCCGGTGTCACCCGATCACCTCCTTCTCCTCCTCAAGCTAAGGTAAGGGGATATCCACTTTCCTTTTGATGGAAAACCCGATATACACTCTCAGTGTATAGTCGGTTATATAATATATATGTATAAATATATATATATGTATTCAGTATGAGCATCGATTCTCCTCCTCTTTTGAAACTGGTTGTATGGATTTAGTGTGGTAATTCCTAAATGACATGAGGGTCGTGATTCTTTTTGGTTTCTATTTTATAACCCATATGAAACAAATATATATATATAAATAATTTTAAATAGTGTATATATTTATGTATACACCTTAAAACCCTTCATGTTTAAGGGCTTCCAGGAAGGTTGTTCATGGTTTGTAAACTCAAGTAGTTTATGTATGTTTAGTTTTGAAAGGCTTTTATCATATATCTTATATATATACACATATATATTTCCGGGTGTTTAAGTATAGATGTATGTATATAAGTAACCCATCCAAAACTACTTTTAAGATTTCCATAGGATTCAGTATTTGATAATAAGAATTATATAAAATATATTTTTGAATATACTCTTAACATACATATTCTTATTGTAAACCTTGTATATATATATATATATGACTATATTCTTAAATATAATTATGTGTTCAATACAAATCAAACATGATTTATAAGATCTGAATACCCATCCTTAAATGATATTTCGGATGCGAACTAGGTCTTTGGTTTAAGGGTAATCATATTATGTTATGAAACCATAGTTTTTTGGTAGTTATGTATTTATAGTTACATATTTATATTAAATTATCAAGTGGTTGTAGTTTTCAATTATGTAAATGATAAGTGGTTAGAGATTACATAACTCAAGGAATTATAATGAACCTTGATTATTTTGTGCAAAACCCATATATACACTTTGTATATGTATGGGAATGTAAATATGTATTTATAAGTTTTATTTCTAAAACCCTATTTTCAAGTATACATATTAGGACTTAGTTGATGTTTTGACACCTAAGTTTTTAGTGTTTACTTTTCCAAGCCTATATGTGTTTTTCTCACGAGAGTGCACCAAGGAACTTTCTTAATTTAAGAAGATATTATAACAAGTACCCTTGATGTATTTCATGTTGTAAAAGTATGTGCTGCAACCTGATTTAAATTTATATTAAAGGACTAAGAATTTATGGGTTTATGTTATCTTGTAGTAACAATTTATTATTTGTTGTTAAACCTGCTGCAGTGTTTATTAGTGGTTGATCTGGTTATGTTTTACTTTCAAGTTCAAAGACATGTATATCACAACAATTAATGTCAAGCATTTTCTTTATGTATTTCATTTTCATGTGTTGTAATTTTAAAGAGTTATCATTTAACACCTCTTGTGGAAAACCCTGCCATTCGATGTGCTTTAGTAATTATCTTGTGTACCTAGAATGTTTACTAAACTGTGCCTGCTTTTGATTAATTATTCCATATTTGCAATGTTATCTATCATGTCATGTATTTATAGACCAATTTTAAAATGGTTTCCTTGCCCATATTATTGATCATCATGCATGCATATGACATACCATGTTATTGAACTAATAACTAAATTACGCAAAGTGGTATGGGACACCTTGGGTAATGAGAAAAAAAATTAAATATTCAAATTGGTATGGGACACCTTGAATATTAGACCATTTTTTACATATGAGAAATGTATTGGACTGCCGGGTTAGGGACCGGTTAAAAGAAAGCCCTCCAGGTTGGGGACTAGTTAAAGTAAGCCCTCTAGGTTAGGGACTGATAAAAGTAAGCCCTCCTTGTTGGAGATCGGTAAAAGTATGCTCCTCAATGCATCGATAGTTCTCAAGACAATCATATTGGGTTTTTTATTTACCCTTAGGTCATGGAACAAGGCCTTGACACAGAGACCATGAGTCATTCAGTACACATTCTCTCATTATGTTTTAGTATATGACCAACCAAGTGATTATTTCAACTAGAGAAATATCCTTTGTTACAGAACCATTACCTAGGAGTATGAGATTAATGTGCACATGTCATATAATGATACAGTGATGATTCATGATCATTTCACCTTTCCATAGTTTTAATACAAACATTATCATTTCATTTATCAAGTTATATAGTGTATTTTTATAAGTTGTAGTGAAATTGTTTATGCGCAACTCTGATAATGTTCATACTCAGTAATACTTGCATACCCTGCATGTTATTCCCATTTTACTTGGTAAAATTCATGCATATGTTATGAAAGCATGCTTACTTTTTTCATCTAATGGCATTCACCTAAATGTTCAATTACTTATGTATGAAGTTATTTAACGGTATTATAATAACCATTGAAATGTTTGTTGTTTTCCTTAAAGGAATTATTTTGAGTAAGAGAAAGTATTTTTAAAATTAGTTTTTGAAAAGTAGTATTAAGTATTTTTAAACCCCATTACTGAGTATTTCAATGCTCACCCTACGTTATAAATGAAAATTTTTCAGGTATCAGTCAGGTCTTCTTTGATGTTTCAGAAAACAGCTAGTTTTCCCAAAACCTGAACCTCACGGTCCTCTATAGCATGATACATGAAGTGATGAATGTAAATGTAATGTAATAATTGTGGCACAACGTGTCTCATGGGAACCGGCTCCGTGAACTCGGGGGTCGGGTCCTTACAGTTGGTATCAGAGGATGGGTTCAGACAATTCTGGAAAACTAGGTAATAAAAATATATAGCTATGACTAAACCTTACTAAGTGGTTTT
Source organism: Viscum album (assembly GCA_963277665.1). NCBI lineage: Eukaryota > Viridiplantae > Streptophyta > Magnoliopsida > Santalales > Viscaceae > Viscum > Viscum album. The sequence goes on from OY728146.1 coordinate 1,794,813,983, forward strand.
ATTATAACTTTCCGATGGTGGATGAAAATGTTCCTGAGTATTGTTTTCTCCGAAAATTAAAAGAAAAAATACTTGTAGCATGAGTATTGTTTTCTCCATAATATAAAGGAATAGAAGGTGGTCAAGATCACGCGAATCACGTAATCTTTTAAAAGACACGTGATCGCATGACCCTTAGGAGATCATGTGAATGAGTCCTGCACAACAAATGACCCGAAGAAGATCACGTGGGGCCCCCTTTGACAAACATCTTTGTTATTTCAAAGGCGTCCAAGACACTTGTTGATCATGTGAAGGCGGTCAGATGAGCCCCCTAGATCATGCGACCTGTTAGTCGACAGACACTTGATAAACCATCCAAAAATCCTTACAAAATAAAGGGTAAAAATATGCAAAAGGAAGAAGCCTTTTGCGATCATAAATTTTCATGCGTCATGCCCATGCGATTCACAAGACAACACAGAAACCCTAGCGACATGTTTGTCTTGTCACACAAGATCCCGTTAATATGTCACCTTCATCATGCAAAAGGTTTCAGACACGACCATTTGACTCTACGTTGCCACAACCATCTCCAAAGACAGAGAGAAGGGTTGTGCATAACAATGTTAGAGGACCACCATAAGATCCTTTATTGGTTATGCGATACATCATGATCGAAGAGAGTGATTTTCTTCAGTAACACTCCTACAAAGACACAAGATCACCGACCTTTGTGAAATAAAAAATGAAATTAAATGGGAAATGATAGAAGCTTCTTATGGAACGAGATATGTCAACCTTCACGCGAGCGGGGTTAGACACCCTAGGTGATCACCAATGATCATGTGAGGACCCCCTTGACAAGTTAACATGGTCCTGAGAGACCCCTTGAAATGTTAGTTCGATCTCGTGAAGGCCCCCTGACAAGCCACCTTTGTCTCATGGAAGATCCCGAACAAGGCATCTCAGATCACACAAAGGCCATTCAACAAACATCCTGATCTCGTAAGGACCCCTATACATGTCGTCTCGATCCTATAAAAACCCCATTGGAATGACCACATGGTTAGGCAGGACCCCTTTGATTGTCCAAAGTCGAATAAACGGGGTGCTGACGGGATGGCCTTGCGGTCGTTGATCATCATGCGACCCCCCAAATAAACCGTGATAGGATCTCACTAAGCGTGTAACGCCAAAGACCTGCACCGACTCCAGCCTGAATCTATAAGATACACACCACATAAGGCGGCATATAACTGGGGTGGCAAGGCCTATAAATCCCCCCTCCCCCCTCAGGATAAAAAAATGCATCCATCGGTCGATCACACATGTGAGCGTTAGAGCATACTTCTCAGAGCAACCAATCTCGCGATCACAAATGTTTTTCGCCAGGTAAAATCTGGGGAATGACCTAATAGATCACGAGACATGCATAGACACACCGTGTGATTTCTTGAGATCATGAGAATGAATTTTGGTGTGTCAACTGGGTTATGCGAAGGAGATCCTGCATATCTACTGAATCATGTGAAACCCAAAACACTAGAAAAATATGAGGCGCATATGCAATAAAAGGCAGGAACAAATACTAAAAATATGAGAGACTTATCAGAAGAACATATACATTGATCCTCATGCAATTCTTATGAACCACCCAGGTCATGCGACATCACCGATACATGTCGCCCAGATCATGTGACACTCCCTTGACATACTATTTGGATCATGCGATGTACACTGGACATGTCAAAGAAAGTCGCAAACGCCCTCGGTCCATACCCCCCAAGCCTCACAAAACCCTTTGGGCTTTCCATCCAAACCTTGCGATGTCCTCCAGACCTGTTTCCCAACTTATACAATGACACTAGTGCATGTCAGCTGGGTCTCGTGATGGCACCAGGGCATGTTAACTAGCTCTAATGATGTCTTTCAGACAAGTCAACCAGGTCATTTAGCACCCTCTACACATGACAACCTGGATCATGCAACGTCTTAATGACAAGTCAACCATGTCATGCAACACCCTCCAGACATGTCATCCTGGATCATGTGATGTCCTCCGGAAAAGTCTGCTAGGTCATGCAATACCCTCCAAACATGTCAACTTGGATCACGCGATGTGCTCCGGACAAGTTAGCCTTGATCATGTGATGGTCTTCAGACATGCCATTCAGATTATATGACGTCCCTCAGATAAGTCAATTAGAGCATGCGATTGTCTTTGGACTTGTTTGTGATACAACCAGACATGTCCAGACATCCTCCGATAAGTCAGGCAGACAATCAAGGCATGTTAGGTAGACAATCAAGGAGGTCATACAGACAACCAGACCGGGTCAAGCAGGCATCCCAGGATATAATAACCCTTTCTAACCCCTATATAAGGTAAACCTTAATGTGTAATCCCCGATTAGTGGCATGATATGACTTCCACCATATAAGGGAAACCTCAGTGTGTAATCCCCAATCATTGACATGATACAACTGCCTCCATATAAGGGAAACCTTAGTGTGAAAGCTGTGATTAGTGACATGATATGACTGCCTTTATATAAGGGAAACCTTAGTGTGTAATCCCTAATCAGTTACATGATATGACTGCCTCCATATAAGGTAAGCCTCATTGTGTAAGCCCTGATCAGTGACATGTAAACCTCAGTGTGTAAGCCTTGATCACTGACATGATGTGACTTCCTCTATATATGGGAAACCTCAGTGCGTAAGCCCCGATCAGTGTCATGATATGACTACTTCCATATAAGGGAAACCTCAGTGTGTAAGCTCCGATCAATGACATGATATGGCTGCCTCCATATAAGAGAAAAATTAGTGTGTAAGCTCCAATCAATGGCATGATATGACTGCCTCTATATAAGGGCAACCTCAGTGTGTAAGCCTCGATCAATTCCATAATATGACTGACACTATATCAGGGTAACCTCAGTGTGTAAGCCCCAATCAATGACATGATATGACTGCCTCTATATTAGGGCAACCTCAGTGTGTAAGCCCTGATCAACTGAACTATGAGAACTCTTATTCCTGTAATAACTACGATACGTAAGACGCCTTCCTAAGGCTCGAGCTCAAATGGGTATCCACTTCAGTGTAAGTCCACCCATGTCTCCGACATTTCAACCATCAGGACCCAATCATTCCCATGGGATGATCATTCTACCTCATCCATCAACAGATTGAGAAGTCAATTAAACTATGATAACTCTGATTCCTATAATAACCAGGATACGTAGGATCTCTTCCTAAGGCCCGAGCTCCATATTAAACATCGAAAGGTTTGTCCTAGTAAATTAGTCCTGCCCTCATATGCAGTGAGACTGATTACATTATATCACTTGTTTCTCACACCAAGCATGGCTCATTTGGGATTAGGGAGTTTCAATGGTAATATCATTCGCATTATTAATCCCCACCAGCCAAGGTGACCTCAGTGTGATGAGTGGTATGATATGACTATCCCCATATAAGGGCATCCACCTCGGGGTAGTTCCCAAGGGTGCGTCTGAACTATGATTAATTTGATTCCCGCTATAACCAAGATATGTATGATGCCTCCTCGAGGCATGAGCTTAAGTACCTGATGCATAAGTTCCCTTATATATGTCCTTTATGCATGATGTTAAACTGAATGGGTTTAACAAACTATATGAGTTTTGATTCCTGTTATAAGCAGGATATGTAGGACGCCTCATAATGGCACAATCTCATCCTTGACACATTAATTGCCTCCATGCATGGAAACAAATTCTAAAATGCTTGGAGATAAAACATCAACATATGAGCAACTACTCATTATGGGAAATGGATGAAGAACCTCAGATACATACAGATGCACTCGCTAAAAGACCCCCCTTCACATATAAAAAGATTTAACCTGTGGTCATTTTGTTAGGGTAACCGATTCTATATTGGGATTAGAAAGAGATTCATGAACATATCTTAAATCTACAAGAGAGCCCTGTAATTGGCAACAATGCCCCCAAAAAGGATGTGATGAGTCCAACCTCCGATCATCTTGACCAGTGTAAGTTCCTAAGTGCCATTTGGTCTGAAACCCCAACTGACCACCTGATTTTGGAAAGCAGTTGTGTACCCAGCTATGGATGTGGGAACCGTTGGGTGTTTCCATTAAGAACAATAATGGTGAACCTAATGTAAATGATTTTCTAATCCATTGAACCCCCCACAATCAACCGTTGGGCCAAACTGAATACACCTCAGTTGTATATTTTTTGTCGAGATAAAAAATGGTGAACCTGAAGCCAACCCATTTAACCGTGACATCTCCTTCACAAGATAAAAAGGATGGACTGCCCAATTCATGTCAGACCATTTTGTTCCTATCATGAGGGTGCCCAATTGTATCTTTTCCAATGAAACAAAAATATTGAACCCTTAAATTCAATCTCTCAAATAATAGAATGATCAATTTACTATGTGTCATTCCATTTTTTTCATATCCTGCACAAACATGAAAAACCTGACATGAATATTTCAAATGAACAATTGATCTTTTATAGTCGGGGTTCTCGTGAAATAAGTCCATCCTCCCTTTGACAAGTCTACACGAGTAGAATGGACGGATCAGGGATAGGAAAGGACAATTGTGTTACTCATGCATATTTGATTGAGCACATATCATGCATATGATGATTCGCCAATCAGAGACCTTGTTCCTTATTGTCTTCATGACTATAGATGTTGCTCTCGCAAACAACACCTTGATCTGACATGTCTTCATCCAATAATTGTTCTGGAAAATCAGCTATGACTGTAACCCCTGTGGGTCTCAGAATGACCTCACCTACCTGACATCTTCAACAAAGGGTGGAAATGCAATGGTCTGGGAATATCATTAACATTGTATGATCCCGACACTCGAGGCCACCTGGGAGGGTCTCCAAGTGCTGAAACCGATGAGTTCACACTATCCAAATAAATATGTAGTAAAGCCAGCGGCACTCATCAGCACTTCCAACCACTTTGGGAGCTTATCCTCGAAGCGTGACAATCACCACCTTTAGTATCTGATGAAGGTGGACCAAGGAGTCAACTATATCTCCCTTTAGGTTCAAGGGCCACCGAAGAGGACTCTTATCAAATGCCATATCCAGCGCCATCCAACCAGTTCCCTTCAGTTTCTTACTGAGGGTACCACCCGACACATTTCCACCCACAACACCCATGCACAGGAAATAAGGAAGACACATCGGGCATGGAAGGTTCTGGATAATCATGAGTGGACTCATATCCCCACTTTCGCTGATGATCTCATATCTCTACTCACTCAGAACAAGTTTGCAGGCATATTCTTGCAACAAACATGGGGGAGGCATGTATCCCTACTCTTGTTCATGAAGTTTATCGTCATATTCTAGTGGAACAAGGATAACAGAAGTGGTCTCATATTCCCGCGTCAACTGAAGATATCTTCCATTATATAGTGGAGACATAAAATGTACAGGCTTACATTCCTGCACACACTTTGACAAAGTTTCATTACATCTTAGCAACAAATAAAGAGCTCTGTTGGCATATTCCGACATTGGTACAAATATAGTGATAAACACATATTCTTATCCCTACATCCATGGAAGCACAACACTCTGATAAGTATGAACATGTGGTTGCTTTGGAGAAAGCACACATTATTTCTCCTATCCATGAGGATTATCAGAATATTCTGATAAAGGACATGGCACCAAATCAAGATCATATTCTCGTTCTAATTGGGGTTCACCTAGTGAGAGTGACACATGCCTCAGAACAGGGGCACATTCCTATCGAAAAGGTTGGAGACATATTCCAAAGGCCTAGGATATGGCTCATATCCTCATTCTAGTCAGAGCTCACCAAGTGAGAGCATCACATTCCTCGGGACATACTCATATTCCCATCAAAGAAGACCAATTACATACTCCAAAGGCCCAAGATCGAGCTCATATCCCCATTCCAGAGGCCCACTGACATATTCTTATAGGGAATTCATATTCGGATTGGGCTCATATTCTCACTCCAACCAAGGCCCACTAAGTGAGAGTGACACACGCCTCAAGACATGCTCATATTCCTATAAAAAAAGACTGAAAATATACTCCAAAGGCTCAGGATCAGACTCATATCCCGTTTTGATTGGGGCTCACAAAGTGAAAATGGAACATGCCTTTGGATAAGCTCACATTCTTGTTAACAATAAATAAACTCCTTGACATATTCTGACAACTTCTCAACAACATACTCATATTCCCTTAGCACTAGATAGTTATCAAAAAAGTCCAACAATCGTCATATTACAGGCACATATCCCTACACAATTTCAAAATGAAGTTCATATCCCAAATATTCTTAATGCCAGTGTCCTTGAGGTTATTTGAGACACATTCTCAACACCCCAAGGGTTTATTGAATCATCAACCAAAGCGGAAGGCGATCATTACTGCGATAGTTTTACTCATGGTAGTGTGGATATAGACTGTTGGGACTCTACTCCCGACATATGCTATGGTCAACCTCCCCACAAAGATTTATCCCATGGACAAGGAAATCCTCCTCTTACCCAGACACCTCTGTATAGAGACGTGTTCAAAACTCAGAAACCTTCATATAAATAGGTGCTCAAAACATCAGGGCCAACCGTATATAGTTCCCTATAAACTTCCAGCAACAGCCAACTCTAGTTAGTAGGCGACCCCAAGAAGCACCTTCTATGGTCTGACTAGATAGTGGTGTGTAAGTATGATGAAGAGGAAGCCAAAATTGACATAGATACTTAGCTGGAAACAACCTCTCTACCATTTTTTGGTCTCTTGCCACATTTGACTATGAGATCCCAAATGAGCTAGAAAAGGAGTGAATTCCTTATCTACGGCAAAATATGTGGGAAACTCATCAGTGACTGAAGGCTAGACACCTCTTTTATCTAGGATAAGAGGGTCACCTCTAGACCATCAAGATACTCTATTATTAGCTAGAAATGACTGTTATCTCCATGGTCTAGGATTAAAAATTGGAAAAGCATAATGCAAATCTGCAACATGCTTGCTTCCATTGCATCAAAACTATTCAGAAACTAATCGTCGAAGCCACACCATGTATTCGAGAATGGGGAAATTATGGATCATTACACTTCACTGCACCCCTAGAACAACAATGACCCTCCAATGTATAATCTTGTAATGTCATAGCTTCCGGAAAGATCAGGGGGATGGGTAACGTGCGATCTAGTTGATCACTACAACAAAGTTCCTTCGCTTCAATAGTGCCAAGACATCATGAATAGAGGGAGATGATATACCACAGATCTTTGAACCGGGTCCCTCGAAATAATGTGAATTCATTACAGACATGTAAGACGAAGTTATGAAAAACTCAACAACTTTCTATAGAAATTGGCTCTTATCATGGGGTTTCATTGCACCCAACTCTTACACGAGCACAAATGTGCCAAATCAAACTGGTCTCAATGGAAACTACCGTAGCAGCCGTACAGGAGTGAACCCAGGACACCCAGCCATGGGAATATCTACCATCGCGTCCACACCTTGGATCATCAATTCCTGAGATGATTCAGGTTATATTAGCAACATCTACAAACAAACCCCATCCCACTAGGCTGGGGGTATTTATATCTCAGTCTCCATCACCAGGTTCATCATCCCCTGAGAGGGTCTTGGGGAAATCAAAATTGGTTCTAGATTAACCCTAGCCTATTGGGATAGAGGAATTTATATCTCAATGTCTTTCTTAGGAGTCGTCAAATCCCCGACTGGAATCATTGAATCCTTAAAAAAATGATCAATCAATGCCAATTGTGGCTCCGGATAGGCCTTAGCCCGCAGGGCTGGGGGAATTTTCATCACCATCATCACCACAGAGGGAATGAGTCTTCTCCATGTTGGGAGTAAATATCGATGGTCAACATCCCATCAGTTCCGCCCACTGCAAGATGAACCTCTTATATTCATGGACTTTTCAGAAAACACGACCGGAAACTCCCGCAAGGTCATTATTCACCAACTAGTATAGGGAGGAACTCACAATGAACAAAATTAAACCCTGTTGGGGTTGCAAGCCAAAATGACCTAATATGGCCAAGGGTTCATGGAACAACCCTAATATAGCCAGTGAAAAATCATCATGTTGAGTTGAAAGTAATGGGACAACTACCATTGCCTGATACACCTATGTAAATATCATCATCATCAACACAAATGATAGTGTGGATCAAGACACAAATGTAGAGGGATGCAATATGTAAAAAATACCCCAAGAGAAGGATCTAGATGCACCCACTAAGGCTGCATATACACGGAACCATGGGAGGATCCAAAACCTGACTCCTTTGAATATTGAGTTTCCACCTCTTCGACGGAACACTACCAAGGATGAATGGACATGGGCGGCTACATCCCAATCACCACCTAAAGAGTTGAAGTTCCTTTAACGGAAGAACATATGACACAATATGAGTATGAGATTCAAAATCTCATACAACTCAATGAGGAGCTACTCATGGAAAATATTCCCACTGGGTATCGTCCTTAGACAGAGATAAATATCCCTCCTCCCATTCATCTATAAAGAGCCAATCCACCTACAAGAGTAACATTTGAGCATTAGACCGACTCCGAATCCAAGCAGCTGATCTACATAAATGAGGAAGTCGTGAATGATTGTGACTTCCACCCATTACGGTGAAAACCTCCCCCTCACCAGGGTAATCATTCTATCTTCACATGAATTGAGAACTAGTGGGAGATGAAAACAGTGTCACTCGATCAGGGCCCACCCGCTCTTTATAGACGGGTGGTGTTTCAAAATGTAGTACCTCCAAAATTTCTCTACGCCATCAAGTCCCTAGCTACACTAATTGAAGTCATGAAAGGGAGATGCACAACTATACATCCTGAGAAGAATCCATATCTCGAATGGGTGGATGACACTTTTTCCCCACCTAATTTCAGCAATCCTACATTCTCCAGCTTTAATGGCATGGGAGAACCAAAACAAATATCTCGCACACTTTGTATCCCGATGTGGTCTGATGATGGGCCCTTGATATCAACCGGAGGTGACCAAGATGAGGTGTTTTGTACAAACTCTGATAGGGCTAACCTTTGTTTGGTGCAATAGTCTTCCAGTAGGATATATTGCAGGATGGGAAGACCTTCATTATCAATTCCTCTACCAATTCATCTCGAAGTCGAGGAAAACAACAATCTTTAGCCTAGAGAATTGAAAAAAAAAATGAGAGAGTGTATAACTTCATAGCTATATGTAAAGGTTTAACCTATTCACTCAGCATCCCTCTCTCACAAGAGCAATTACTGGAATTCTGTGCCAAAAATATCTGAGATGAGTTGCAGACACCTCTGATTCCAATGGAATATCCAAGTAGATTCCATGAGTTTGTAAAAATTGAATAATATCTGGAAGACTTAATTCAGCAGACCCAAGATAAATCTCAACTCATGCCTTCTGAATAGGGGAAATGGCTCAGTAAGATAGATACTACCACTATTACCCTCAAACCGTTAATAGTGTTGTACCTCTCGAACCCCTCGTGGTTTAATTTTCATGATCACAATCACTTTCCTTTTTATCTAATCTTGTTTTAAGTATTTTTGGATGATAGGCATGATTTCAGGTGGCCAAGGAATTGGGCCAAGAAAGCAACAAGGCAAAGTGGACTGAAATTCAGTCCACCGGCCAACCGATGGAAGAGCACCGGCCAGCCGATGGAGGCCTGGACAGAAGGAATCCCTCTGTCCAGACCACCGGCCAACCGGTGTCACACCAGCGGCCAGCCGGTGGCACCCAGCCCAAACAGTGGAAGCTACTGCCTCAGCACCGGCCAACCGGTGGCCTCAGCACCGGTCAGCCGGTGGCACCTGCACAGAAGAGGAAGCTACTGCCTCACCACCGGCCAACCGGTGGCCTCAGCACCGGCCAACCGGTGGAGCCTGAGCCCGAGCCCTCCTCCATTTTTCACACACCGGCCAACCGGTGACCCTGTACCGGTCAGCCGGTGGATCCAGTCAAACTAGCCGTTGGGCTTTTGACCAGCCTGTCCACTTGGCCTCCAACGGCTCCGAAAGCCTCTCCAACGGCTCCAAAGGCCTCCAACGGCCATATGAGGGTTCCCCCTCTATAAATAAAGGACTAGGAACCCCCGGAAACTTAAGTAAGCCATACGGAAGCCAACGGACACTTTTTCATCATTTGGCGAACCTCCGGTGGATTGTTCCAAGGAACCCCAACTGCTCCAATCCAATTCCACATCCAAGGAGCACCACCATAGAAGCTTGGGAGTGCACGTCTTCAACTCCAATCATCCATTGGCGCCCAAGGCTTCTCTCCAATTACGGTTTTTCTTGTTTATCATTTTTGAGCATCAAATTGGGTTTGTGCCTACAAACCCCATCTCTTTCTCATCTCCCTTTCTTTGGGTTCTCACACCACCTTCAAGGTGTGAAGAGGTTAGTCAAGCCTTTCCTTTTAAAAGGCTTGAGTCAAAGGTGAGCTAGCCTTCACCCGTAAAAAGGCTAGTGGGTTTCTTGCTCAAACCATTAAAAAGAAAGCTGTAATAGGTGAGATAGCCTTCACCTGTAAAAAGGCTAGTGGGTTTCTTGCTACAACCATTGAAAAGCAAGCGGTAGTAAATCTCTCAACGGTTGAGTTGGGAGCGGAGACGTAGGCCGGGTTTTAGGCCGAACTCCGTTATCAATTCTTGTGTCTTGCCTCTTTATTTCCGCTGCACTTTCACTTTGATTTTTAATTTGTTAATTATTTTTTAAAAGGCAATTCACCCCCCCCCCCCTCTTGCCATCACTTCCTTCTTTCTCTGACCAACAAATAGTTCCCATCTAAGCACCTAAGTAGGTCCCGAATCACCCAACGCCTCCTATCGAGCAGTAGAAACCACAAAATCACCCTCGTCTAGAAGATAACTATAGTGACCTTAGCCTTTTACACATATCATTACATTATTTTAAGCATAATAAAACATCATATTACAAGTCAAGGATTGTGAAGTCTAGTGTCTTGGAAGACTAGGTACATAAAACTGAAAACATGGGACTAAATAAAACATTTATTTATTTAATCTTCATAAGTATATTCTAAATTCCATTGTACTTATACATCCTCATAGGATAAACTGGGGATAACATGAATAAAGGGATGAGCTAAAAGCCCAGTAAGGGAAAAAGCATAATAATAAATCTTTAGCACATGGGTTAGAAGACAAGGAATAATGATATACAAAGGCATCGAACATGTTAAATAATAACATATAAAGATGGGATCATATAAACTTGGAGTCATAATAATTTTACAGTAAAATAAAAATGAATTTAGCATTTTTCAAGGCTTGATGCACATAGAGAAGCACAAGTCAAGGATAACCATCAAGACTGTTGCACATGATAGAATGAGTCAAGGCTAACCGCCAAGACCGTTGCACATAGCATCTCATGAGACTTGAATTTACCCAATGAATTGGAGTTCCATCTGGGCACACTCATATTAACATGTTCATGAGTATGCTTTCCACATAAATAATCATACATAATCAATCATACATAAGCACAAGGGTACCCACAAAAAGAAATGGGTATCATAATCATGTCATAAAACATAATGAATGAGTGTATCATACAAGTGTCCATGAAAAAAAACAATTAGATCAAGTATGGAAATTCATAAGGTATAATAAGAATATATCATAATAAGTGATTCCAAATTGAAGTGATAACATATAAAAGTGTTTTTAAGAAACTTTAAAATTAAAACATTTCAGTGCGGTTTAATGAAAATATCAAAGATCATTTTAAAAAGAAAAAGGGATAATATTTTATATAAAACCAGAAGTTAACCAAGAAGTTTTTCATGATAAAAATATTTGTTTTATAAATATAATTTCTGCTTAAAAACAGATCGTATAATGTACTTGAAATTGGGTAAGAAATCAGGAAGTTCTCTTAAAATGAGTTTGCTTATCGGGAAGTATTGAGGATAGAATCACTTAAAAGCATGTATATCCACGAAAGAGAATGAGTAATGGATCTTGATATATGAGTTTAGAAATATAAACATAAATTAGTATATGTACATAAATAGAATATAGGATTTCATTTGGGTAAAAAGAGAGTAAGAATAACCTAAACGAATAATGGAGGTTCAGGTAGAATCCATTACCTTAAGTTCAATGGTGTTCTCCACTTGATATTAATGAGCTGAATAGTCAAATTAGGTTCATTAATTAATAATTATAGAACCTATTTTACATTTAATTGATTTAGTATAACCTTTTTAAGTTCATTAATGGCCTTTTTGATGGGTTAAGAGGTTCAATTTCACTGTTCGAGTCTGTTTGTTTCATGATCGGTTTACTTATATACATGAATGGATAATCATGTAAAATGAGGATGGTTTTCTAGAATTGGAGTTATATTTTATTATGTAACACCCATAAGTTTACATGGTTTCAAATTTAATTTGTTTACTTGGAGTGAAGTTGAATCATTATATAAAACTTTTGTGACAACCTTTTGGGTTGATTGGCGGGTTTTGATCACAACGAACACATTTTGATTTATAAATCAAAACCATGTGTACAAAAAGATTATAGAACCATATATGAGACATATTACATATATTATAGTTTGTATCAACCATAATAATGGTTCCATGATCATAATTGAAAACGGTAATAGAAATTGAAAATCCATTGTCCTTGAATGTGGTAAATTAACACATCTCAGATGATGTTTTTTCTACTAGAATAAAATAAGGGTAAAGGAGATATGATAATAACTTATTCAATTATCATAAAAAAATTCTTGTATATATAAGGTACTATAGTTTTCATACCAATAGGATGAGGAGAGGTAAGGGTTGAAAAGAAAACAAAGGAACTTGAAAGGAAAGTAAAAGAATTGAAAAGAGGAATTTACCTCTTGAATTAATCTTCTTTGAGAGCCTCTTAAGGGGAAATGATTTGGTCTTTTGAGGAGATCAAGGGTTTTTGGATGTGAGGGAGGATCTTGGGGAGAGATATGAGTAGGATTTAGGCTAGTAAAAAGGCTTTAGAGGTGTGAAGAGAGGATGTGAGTGTAGGTGGGTTTTATAGTGGAGCAGAGGAGGGTTTTCTTAATATTTTAATCATTACTTTATTATTTCTCCATAATACAATATATAATGATGATTCCATGACAAAAAATAGTAATAAGTTCATGTTAGTTTGAAACAATGTAGCTTAAATTAGAAAAACATCACATATGACTCAGTAATTAATGTATTTACCTTATTTTGTTAATTATCATATTTTAGTATTCATAAAAAATTCAAGTATTTTAGAAAAATCCCAAAAATTCACCCTAACAATTTTTTGATGTGTAGAATCCAAAAATGAAATCATTTTTTCAAAAATAATTTTCTAAATATGATTAATGTAATTTTTAATTAAAATCATAATTCACTTGAAAAATACAGTTAAGAATATAACTGACTTTATAATGCTTTCAAAAATTACAGAAGGTCTTATAAAATTATCTTAAAATCGAAAGACATAAAATTTTCAATTTATGAACATATTTTAGGAAAATTCATTTTCTTTTCAATTAATTAATTAATTGTAATTAATTATTTATGTCATACAAAAATACCAATATTTTTACTATGCTCATATTATCACTTATAAGATGCCTAAATTTTATTTATACATTCATGGGTGAGGTTAATATTCTTTTGGATGATTTACTATTCATAAGGGTCACATTACTATTCATAAGGGTAGGTTACTATTCACCAAAAATTAAGTTTGTTCCATCGGACTCCTAACTTCTTACGGATCCCAACTGTGTATGTCAGATTTTTGAAATTCAATTCACAAAAGTGACAATATTATGTTTAAGGGTCACATAGTACTTAGTAGTTCATTGATTTGTGATTTCATGTGATTATATGACATAATTATAATAATGGAATTTCCATTGATAAAACATCGGGTCATTACATTCTTCCCCCCTTATGAAATTTCACCCTCAAAATTTTTTTTTATATTCTAAACCATAAACAGGTGTCGGTACTTTTACTTCATTATCTCCTCTAGTTCCCATGTTGCCTCTTTGTACTTATGGTTTCTCTATAGTACTTTGACCAGGTGAGTAGTCTTGTTATGTATAACTTTATCTCTACGATCCAAGATATTCACTCACTTATCCTCGTAAGAAAGACCATTCTCCAACTCTACCACCTAGAAAGAGAGTACATGTGAAGGATTTGATATATACTTCCTTAAGAGGGATACATGGAATACATCGTGTACTTTAGACATGGTAGGTGGAAGTACCAGTTGATAGGACACAACCCCAACATGATCAAAAATCTCAATGGGGCCGATGTACCTGGGACTTAGCTATCCTTTCTTCCCAAACCTTATGACCTTCTTCTATGGAGATATGTAGAGGAATACCATGTCTAAAAATTTTAGCTCAAGGTCTCATTGATGATTGTCCATATAACTCTTCTGTCGACTTTGGGCTGCCTTGATGTGCTGCTGAATGGTTTTCACCTTCTCCACTATTTACTCAACCATTTTATGTCCTAGTAGCTTTCTCTCACTAACTTCATCCCAACACGTCGGTGTTCTACACCTTTTCCCATAAAGTTTTTTGTATGGTTCCATTTAGATGATCAAGTAGAAACTATTATTGTAGGAGAATTCAACTAGTGGAAGATGTTGGTCCCATATTCCTTTGGAGTCTATAGAACACACTCACAACATGTCTTCCTGTGTCTGAATAGTTTGCTCAAATTGACCATCAATTTAAGGATGATAGGTCGTATGGAAGTTCAGTTCAGTTCTTAGAGCATGTTGGAGAATTTTCCAGAACATCAAGGGAATCTCATATCTCTATCAGATATAATAGATAGTGGTACTCCATGCAGCCTTACCACCACTTTGATATATATATGTGAAATTTGATCTAATGAGAAGTCCTCTTGAATTGCGATAAAGTTAGTTGTCTTTGTAAGATGATCCACAATGATCCATATAACATTGTTTCTTCTGGATGTCCTTGGAAGTCTAGTGACAAAGTCCATGGTGATGTTCTCCCACTTCCATGTTGTTATGGGTAGTGGTTGCATCATCCCCTTAGACTTCTATCTTTCAGCTTTCACTTGCTGACATACTAGGTACTTTGATGTATATTCAGGAATCTCGTTCTTTATATTGTTCCACTAAAAGTTACCTTAGATATCTCGATACATCTTTTCACTCCCTTGGTGAATAGAAAAGGTTGAGCTATGTGAATCATTTCCACAATCCATTTTTTTTGAATTTATTAAAAGCCACTTTTTGAAAAATGGGAACCGAACAAAACATATACAGTTCATGTAGTCACGCATATCCCCCATACATACCACACACCACATTCAAAATTCAAGATGACCGCATTCAAATTTCAAAACTAAAATACAGAAATACCGCCAAAATCAGCATCAAACCACGAGATACCCACCTCAATTCACATCATGGGGACCTCGAACTGCACCTTAGAGACATCATCATATCACAAGCCAAACATCACATCACCGTCACTGTCATCACATCTTCACGCCAACCAAGACATATCCCTCATCATCGAAACACCGTCAAACGCTTCTCTGGCATCCACCCCTGAATGAAAAACCCCATCATAGTAACGATTTGTTGTCCCCTTTCACTAGACCACCATCATCATCATTTCTGGAGATGAACCCAACCTCACCATCAACGATCGAAACGTCTTCACCGTCAACCTCCCAAAGCCCGCTCAGACTCACATCCCAAAGAAACTTGAAGCCCACCTCGAAGCTCCCCCTTAGAGAGAAAGGAGGACCCTTGGATCCAGATGCGTCATTAAAAATCCCCTTCTTCATCTATGGATCAGATGGTTCACATAATCGTGACCCAAATCTTACAACTCCTTCCTCATCAATCTTGAAATTAGAGGATTTCCCATTTCTAATAGCTTCCACCATTCTTTGAATTTCCACATCTTTTTTTGAGAATCCTTTATTTTATCCATGATGGATGGTTGAGCAATCATTTGAGAAATGATTGATGATGTTCCGTCCATAATAATTCCCATGTCCATCCTCTAAAAATCTATGAAGATTTGATCCTTTTCAATTCTCATAATCGATAAAGATGAAAGATCCTTTCTACTTAGAGAATCTGCCACCTTATTTGCCTTACCAAGATGGTAGTGAATTGATTAGTCATAATCCTTGATGATATCTAACCCTCTTCGCTGGCACATATTAATATCTTTTTGTATGAATATATATTTGAGACTCTTCTGATTAGTATATATCTCACACTTCTCCCCATAGAGATAATGCCACCATATTTTCAATGCAAAGATCACAACCTCTAAATCCAAATCATGCATAGGATAGTTTTTTCTCATGGATTTTCAGCCGCCTTGAGGCGTAGGATATCACTTTATCATTTTGCATCATAACACAGCCTAAACCATTCTTTGAAGCATCATTGTACAACATAAAGAGTTCTCCAATTATTGGGAGTGTGAGTATTGGCATAGTGATAAGCCTCTTTTTCAACTCCTTAAAGTAGTATTCACATTCTTGATTCCAGAAAAACTTCACTCCATTTCACGTCATCTTGGTCATTGGGTTCGAAAATAATGAGAAGTTCTTCAAAAATCGTCAATAATACCCAGCTAGACCCAGAAATCTATGGATCTTCGTTACAGATGTTGGAATGAGCCACTCTTCAATTGCCTTTGTCTTAGAAGGATCCAAATATAATCCTTTGTTGGTGATAACATTCCCCAATAATGATAATTCCTCTATCCAGAACTTGTATTTACTATACTTTACATATATTTTCTCCCTTTGCAAAGTCTTTAACACAGTATTCAAATGCTCCTCATGTCCCTCCTTGCTCTTGGAGTATATCAGAATATTATCGATAAAGACTACCAAAAATTTTTCAAGGTAATCTATAAAGAATATATTCATTAAATACATGAAATTTGATAGAGAATTAGTGTGTTTTAATGGAATCACATTGAATTAATAGTGTCCATACCTCGTTCGAAAGGCTGTTTTGGGAATACCTTCTTTCTTCACCTTTAATTGGTGATATCTTGACCGAAGGTCCACCTTAGAGAAATAACTGGCCCCACAAATCCAATCGAACGAGTCATCTATTTGTGATAGGGGATAATTGTTCTTTATCATGGTTTTATTTAGATCACAATAATCAATGATGAGGTGCATTGATCCATCCTTCTTCTTGACTAAGAGGACTAGCACACCCTATGGTGAAGCACTCGAGTGTATAAAACCCTTCTCTAGATTCTCCTGTAACTACTTCTTCTACTCTTCCAGCTCTACGGTGGCCATTTGATAAGGTTTCTTTGATATAGTTATAGATCCAGAAATAAGTTCAATTGAGAACTCAAACTCTCGATCAAGAGGAAGACCAGACAACTCTTTAGGGAATACATCAGTGTAATCCCTCGTGATGGGAATATCTTCAAGAAGTGTCATCTCCTTTGCCTCAATAATTTTATCTAGACATGATTTCTCATAAGGTAGTAATATCCACACTTGAGATAGTAATTCTAAAGTAGATTCATCTTCCTCTTTACACTTATAAATAATTGTAGGATGCTTTAGGATGTGAATAGTTATCTCCCTTTCCTGATAGCTGATGTTGTCTTTGTATAAAGATAGAAAATCCATTCCCAAGATAACATTGAACTCCACTAAAGGAAGTATGACAAGATTTTCTAAGAGGTTCAGTCCACAAACATTTAATGGGGAGTTATAAACCTTGGACACAATAATTACCCCATTCAATGTTCTCACAGATAACTTATCCTCCAAATTTTGAGGTGGTGTTTGAATAGTTCTACTCAACATGAAAGATATAAAAGAATGCATAAAACCAAAATCAAATATTACATTCTTAAATGAATAACTAGCATACCTATCACCACATAGTTTTCCAGCTCCACCTCAGTAGTAATGATATCATAATCCCTTCATTGTTGCCTTGGAGGTTGTTTTTGATTACCTATGACAACCCTTGGCTTAGAGAAATTGTTTTCATAATTACCATGCTCCTTGTAGTTGTAACACTACACTACAGGCTGAGCGTTGATCTGAACCTTCCTTTATTCTTCCACCTTAGTAGGATTATTCATATCCCTTTGACAGTTCTTTTCTAGATGTCCCATATTTCCACATTCAAAGCAATTCCTAGTTCCCTTTACAAATTTCCTAGGATGTTTCTTCCCATAATTTTGACACGTTGTATGTTTGATCTTCTTTATATCATGGGATTCATTTTCCAAAACACCCATATTAGATTCCATTTTCTTCTTTTCGTCACTCGAACCATGAGATCACTGAGAGTCTTCGATCTTCATTTTAACCTTAAGGACACAACGGACAATCTCTTCATAACTGTTGAAGTCACGAATTACCAACGCTTTTTGTAGACTCGAATTTAGTCTGCTAAAGAAGCGATCCACCTTGCTTTTAGTTTTCATGACAAAGCCAGAGGCGTGTCTGGCAAGCCTTGTGAATTTTTCCTCATACGCCCTGATGGAATCATTTTCCTTATACTTGAGTTAGAGAAACTCTATTTCCATCTTGAGGTGGAGGGTTTGGGGAAAATATTTATTGAAAAAAATCTTCTTGAATTCCTCCCAATCCATGGAATCAATTTTCTCTTAGGACTTTGTATTCTTGATCAGTGTCCACCACTGATCAGCTTCCCCATCAAAATGATAGACTGCTAGTATGAATTTATCTTCTTCTAAGCACTAGAGGACAATGAATATATTTTCAATAGAGTCAATCCACTATTCTATGAGGTGGGGATTGGAAGATCCACTAAACATGGAAGGCCTTTTCTGTATGAAGGATTCAATAAAAAATGATATTTCCTTATGGGAGGAGGGTGTTCCATGTGATTCAAGTTATTATTTATAACTTGAGCCAGTTGAGAAAGTATTGTCATGAAGTTTTGAGCACCTGCTCCCATCATATTTGGAATATAATTAGGGAAATATTCACATTCCCTATCACATTGATTGTTGGAACGCATTCTTATATTTCCCACCATTAACTAAGAAAAATAATGTACAATTATAGGTCTTGAATACTTATCTATTAAGTATAAAAAGGAAAATTTAAACATAAAAGGATAAACTTGTATAGGAGAAATATATCCTAACTTGTGATTCCCTAGGTTTAAATATAGGTTATCCTTGATCTATTTCTTAACTTACTTTATTATGGAATCTTTTTTCCCCTTAAAAATGGTTCGTACTAAGCTCATGAATTTACCAAGAATATCCCTCGAGAGTGTCAACCCAAGAGTACATCAAGGTCTGTTGTCATGCACTAGTTCCCTTTCAAGTCTAGCTCAAAGAAGTGTTTTCGGTTTTTACCCCAAGATACATATGTTCCAAATCCACCTCTACCTATTTTTATCTAGACAGGGATGTATTTTCTTGATAAACCACTTACTATATACTTACCAAAATTTAGGGTTATTTTATTATACTTAGTATCATCCTTAAGGTTATTAATAAAGTTCTTTATTCCTAGTCTCTAAAAAACACTAGAACATCCTTTGATACAAACTATAACGACCCTTGCCATTTAAAAATATCATTACATGATTTTAAGCATAATAAAACATCATATTACAAGCCAAGGATTGTGAAGTCTAGTGTCTTGGAAGACTAAGTACATAAAACTGAAAACATGGGACTAAGTAAAACATTTATTTATTTAATATTCATAAGGATCTCATAACTTCCATCGTTCTCATAAATACTCATAGGATAACTTGGGGATGACATGAAAAAAGGGATGAGCTAAAATCCCAGTAAGGGAAAAATCATAGTAATAAAGCTTTAGCACATGGGTTATAAGGCATGGAATAATGATACAAAAAGGAATGGAACATGTGAAATAATAACATATAAACATGGTGTCATAATAATTTGGTAGCAATATAAAACATGGCTCTATCATGAGTCAAGGCTTGTTGCACATAGAGGATCACAAGTCAATAATAACCACCAAGATCATTGCACATGGTAGCACGAGTCAAGACTAACTACCAAGACCGTTGCACATAACATCTCATGAGACTCAAATTTACCCAAATAATGCGAGTTCTATCTGGGGGAATTAATCTTAACATGTTCATTAATATGATTTCCACATAAATAATCATACATAATCAATCATACATAAATATAAGGGTACCCACAGAAAGAAATGGGTATCATAATCATGTTATAAAGCATAATGAATGAGTGTATCATACAAGTGTCCATGAAAAAAAAGAATTAGATAAATAATAGACATTCATAAGGTATAATAAGAGTATATCATAATAAGTAATTCTAAATTTAAGTGATAATAAGTAAAAGTTGTTTTAAGAAACTTTAAAATTAAAACATTTTAGTGCGGTTTAATGAAAATATCAAATATCATTTAAAACAGAAAAGGGAATAATATTTTATATAAAACCATAAGTGAACCAAGAAGGTTTTCATGATAAAATAATTGGTTTTATAAATATAAAGGTTTCTTAAAAATAGATCGTATAGTGTAGTTGAAATTGTGTAAGAAATTGGGAAGTTCCCTTAAAATAGGTTTACTTATTAGGAAGCATTGAAGAGGGAATCACTTAAAATAATGTATATCCACAAAAGAGAATGATTAATGGATATTGATACATGAGTTTGGACATATAAACATAAATTATAAGATGTACATAAATAGAATACGTGATTTTATTCCGGTAAAAAGCGAGTAAGAATAATCCGAAGGAATAATGGAGGTTTGTGTAGAATCCCTTACCTTAAGTTCGATGGTGTTCTCCAATTGATACTAATGAACTTAATAATCAAATTAGGTTCATTAATTAATATGTACAGAACCTATTTTACATGTAATTGACTTATTATAACCTTTTTATGTTCATTCATGGCCTTTTTGATGGGTTAAGAGGTTCAATTTCATTCTTCGAGTCAATTTGTTTCATGATTGGTTTACTTATATACATGAAAGGATAATCATGTAAAATGAGGATGGTTTTCTAGAATTGGAGTTATATCTTATTATTTAACATCCAGAAGTTTAAATGGTTGTAAATTTAATTTTTTTATTTGGATTGAAGTTGACTCATTATATGAAACTTTAGTGATAACCTTTTGGGTTAATTGGGGGGTTTTGATCACAATGAACACATTTTGATTTATAAATCAAAAACATGTGTACAAAAAGATTAAATAACCATATATGAGAAATATTATATATATTATTGTCTGGTTAAACCATAATAATGGTTTCATGAACATAATTGAAGATGGTAATATTAATTGAAAATTCATCGTCCTTGAATGTGGTAAATTAACACATCTCGGATGGCATTTTTACTACTAGTATTAAATAAGGGTAAAAGAGATATGGTAAAAACTTATTCCATTATCATAAAAATTCCAATACATATAAGGTTCTATAGTTGTCATAAAATTTGGCTGAGGATAGGTAAGGATAGAAAAGAAAACAAAGGAACTTGAAAGGAAAGTAAAAGAATTGAAAAGAGGATTTTACCTCTTGAATTAATCTTCCTTATGAGCCTCTTAAGGGGATAGGATTTGGTCTTTTGAAGAGACCAAAAACTTCTGGAAGTGGGGTAGGATATTGGGGATATATTTGAGTATAATTTAACCAATGTACGAGGCTTTAGAGGAGTGAAGAGAAGAGAAGAGTGTGGGTGGTTTTTATAGTGGAAAGGAGGAGGGTTTTCTTAATATTTTAATCATTAGTTCATTATTTCACCATAAGATAATAAATAATGATGATTACATGTCTGAAAATATTAATAAATGCATTTAAGTTCGAAACAAAGGTACCCTATATCAGTGTTCTTTTATCATTGATAATTGGTATATTTAATAAAAAATATATTTCTTTAAAAATAATATATTAATATAAAAATATATTTATATTGATATAAATTTAATATATAATTTTTTAATATGTTTTAGATATGAATAAATAGGAATTTACACTTAATTTATAAGATATTTAGTGAAAATAGACCATAAAATAATTAACAAAATTAATAATTAAGAATTTTATAGTTATTATTGAGTAATAGTCATTTAATAACAATTGTATGACATAAAAATTAAATGAATTAATGAACAGTCTATGATAAGTTGAAAACATGACATGAATTTCGAACGACCATAACTTTTGATCCGGGTGTCCATTTGGGCTCTACCACATATCAAATAGAATCTTATGATGATATCTATGTCGTAGGGACTCGTGGAAATCCCATATCACATTTTTTAAGCAAAAAGTACCATTAGTCCTCCAAAAATGAGTTTTTAGTTGGGGATCCCAATTTTTTAACATTGGATGGAATTTCAACCTAGTTTAAATAGGTTTTATTGTCTTTTTTCAATAGAGATTGAATTTATTACTAGATATTATATTCATATTTATATTATGGTTTTGAATTTTCATCAAATTTATAATATATATTTATTTATAATTAAATATATGCATATTTTATTATATTTAATTTTAATAAATCACTTGTATAAATACATATATCAACATATTTGTGTAAAAATGTATTTTTAAATATATAAAATAAATATTTATTATTTATATTATTTTAATTAAAAAATTATATATTTTATTTACCTTATACAAATTCATTAATATGTATATATATACCTATACAAGTAATGTTTATATATAAAAATGTGTGTATCAATAAAAAAATATACATGTATATGTATATTATAATATGTATAAATAAATACATATTCTAAAAATTTATTTAAAAAAAAATCTTACCAATTTTTATATTATAAAAATATATGAATATATATATATATATATATATATATATAATTATATATATGTGTGTGTACATGTGTATTAATACATAGATATATATTTATTTTATATTTTAGTATATGTAAATAAATATAATATATTATATATTTAAATAAATATAAGTATATATATCACACACACACAAATATATATTTAATAGATGTACTTAAAAATACTTATATTAATACATGAATAGAAAATATATATGTAAATATATATATATATAAATAAATATAAATATCATAAAATAGATAATAAAATATCTTGGTGTAGTGGTAAAGGCATTTGAGTTTCAAAGGAGAGGTACATAGATCAAATCTTGACATGTGCAGGAGGCTGGAATTTTGCAAAGTACTGATAAAGGGGGTGGGGAATCCCTGTTAAAGGGGTTGTTATAGAGTGGTTGAAAAGTTCTAATGGGGGGGTACTGATAAAGTGGGTAGGGAAGTACTGATGTCCAAAATAATAATAATTTCTCCCCCCTTTACTAGTGCTTAAAAATAAGAACTACTAGAAAAACACTATATATCCACAGATATATAACCATGGTTTAGAGAAACCATGGGTATATATATTCTACCTAAACCTATACCCACAGTTTTAAAAAACCATTGGTATAGGTTGGGCTATACCAAAAGTTTTTTAAAAAAACTATGGGTATAGATCTTTAGATAGGAAGCCTCGCTCGGGCTCCCCCTCCCCCTCCTCATTCGAATCCCTAACTCTCCTTCGGCGTCTCCCACTACCCTCCTTAGGTGATCTTCAGCATTCCCCCTCCCATCCTTAGGTGATCTTAGACATCCCCCCTCCCCTAACCTAATTTTCCTCTCACTTGAGTGAGGGATGACCTCCCATCTGCTCCAGTGATCTCCACTATTTCAATAATTTTTTTATTCAAATATTCTTCAACATCACATAAATGAGTTATGAATATTTATGCTATTATTTTTAATATTTATTTCAATTTTATCTATGTTATCATGTGATCGATCTAATATAATCTTTTTTTATACTAGTTAAATATAGATTTAGTGATTTTTGGATCATGTTTTTTACATTCTAGACATTATGAGTTTTCATTCATGCCAAGAAGTAAACCATTCCAACTCTTTTAAATTTTTATGGATGTGGTTTGATGTTATATTTGGTTTCATTACTTTTTTTGGTTTCCCTATTTTTTTAGCATTGTAGATGTTGTTTTTAGAACTGCTCTTTAGGGTGGTAGTGTGTGTGGCTGTTTGAGTATAGGCATGCTGCTTGTGCTATTTTGGATTTTTTTGGAGTTTGGTTGGATTTTTCTGTGTCTTTATTGTTATGTGGGTTCCCACTAAACCCCAAAAAGTGATGTATTAAGTTCCTAATTTTCTAAATACAATATACCTCTATATTTTTTAGTGTTTTTATCTATATTTATCTTAAAAATAATGTAAAAATACGTGTAAGAGATATGGTTTATTATAAATTCAATTTTTTATTAAATTTCATCTATTATGTGTTTTATGAAATGTTAATACTGGGTTATCATGAAATAATTAATATTGTATTTATAGAATTATTTAATAATAATTATAAAAATTTAGTAAAATTGTTTAATAAATGTTTGCCAATTATATAAGGTTTTTTTTCTTGTTTCAAGAGAGTTTTAATTTCATGATTCACTAACTTATTATTTCCCCTTTTATGATATTATTTATCATGCTACAAAATAGTGTTATACAAACTAACTGTTATTGGATTTAAATATGAAAACAGGACATTTAATTGAAGGGTTATTATAGATGAGCTGAGTGGTTTTTAAATGTTTTTATTGTATTTATTGATGAATCTGTTTTGAAAACATCGTGGAAGAGACTTCTATACTCAAGGGGGTTCTAGAAATAAGTACAGATTCTAGGTTAGGTTGCACATTACCTAGATTTTACATAGTTTTAATTACACTAAATCTAGGATAGACTACTTTAGGATTATGCTTTAGATAATTACTTTTGGGATACCCTCACTAGTTTAGATTATTTAATAGATAGTTACTTCACCTCTAGTTTAGGATCATGCTTTGGTTAGATGACTACATTTAGTTTATGTATTAACTGAAAGGATCATGTAAATTCATTCATTGGGATTATGGTTAATCTCCAATGATTTCTGGGAATAAATTATGTAATAAAATCGTTTTATTTATAAATGTATTTATGTGAATGTACATTTTGATTAAACATGTATATGTGATTTTATTTTATTACTTTTATTTCATATAATTAAATGGTTTCTTTTCTTATATGAATTTAAAAATAGAATTTCAACTTTTTTTCCTAAAGGTTGTGCATAGAGAATTTGTTTGAATCCAAAATTGAATCAATTCTAATAAACTTATATAAAAAATTTATGTGTATATAGACTTGGTCTCATTTCATGAATGTAATGAAAAAATATTCCTTGACATAATGGGTATTTGAAGTATTTTTCATTATTGGACGAGATAATATATGGGATATGCATACTTTCCACATGGATATGGGTAGACATAGTTTGTTTTCAATTCTAATTTAGTTTTTTTCACATTTTTAGGTTTCTAACCTATTGGTCATCAAGTCCATTTTTTCCATTATTTTGGATGTTTTCTATGATATTTGGATATATTTAAAAGATAGTGATACATTTATATTTTATTTCAGGTTTTACAATATATTTAATATTTTATTATGTTATTATTCTATGTTTAGATGTTCTTTATTTCAAAAACCATTATTTCATATGTATTAATGAAAAATATATTAAGTTTTAATCCTAGGTTACCTAATGAAATTATTGTTTAGTTTTATTTTTATTCAGGTGAAATCATTTCCATTGAGTAAGTTGATGTCCTTGGAACTTGTTGCTAGCCCCTATTGATTATGAATGAAATTTAAGCCTTGTGGTAGACCAGATCGAGTATATGGATAGATAGATAAGTCCAGTTTATTAGAATATAATTGAGTATAAGGGAATGATATGGATTGTACTATCTCAAAGTCATTCAATTGATCCACCATGATAGTGAATTCTTAAATGTCAAGGATACCCACCTTGGTTCATTATTTGTAGTCATTGTTTATAGAATATGTTATTTCTCTTATTCTTTGTTTCACTAGCTACTAGTATTCTTTGATTAATTTCATATTAAAATTAATTGTAATGTTTTTTTAATTATGATTTACATTTTTGAAAGGAGCACAATTATTTTACTATAATATAATGGATATAAGATGGATGTATCATATCGATCTGATTTCAGTTGAGTTTAAAAATAATTTGTATTTTATTTTTATTTTTTTTTAACAATGATTTTGATGGAGGTTGTATATAGTTTCCATGATATAATTGTATTGGAAGACCATGGTTATTTCAAAAAGAAGTTAGCTACTATATAACTAAATCTAGATTTCAAACAAACTATTACTTTTGGTATTACCATGGAGAGATGGGATAATCTAATTATAGCATCCTAGAATCGACAGCCACTCGAGTAGTGTTATCAGGTTGGGGTCCACTAGACATAGGTGTGCCTCCCCATATTCCAAAGGTTGATGATTAGAAATGATGGTGTAGAAGAGTAATAGTGGAAATAATATACCCTTAGGGGATGATATATTTAAAATTTGAGTACATATATATAACATGAAGTGGAAATAGAGAGTCAACATACTCGAACCAGGCCCACCAAAGGTGGAAGCACAATCATCAATATACAATATCTGAAGCATAATTGAACAAAATAGTGAAAATAAATAAACATTTCAAACATACAACTTATACCAATTTAAAACAGAGTGTGCATATATATCAGGTCATATATATCAATATTCAGAAAGGGTTTCCAGTGGAAGACCAACAATAGCTACATACAAATAAAGCATTCTGATACAGAAAAGAAAATAAAAAGGAAAACTCTAACTAGAGCTACCTTAAGTTCACTTTCTAATATCCATGGAAACTTAACTAGGATCCAGCTCGAGAGCTCGATCCCTTACCTGAACGTAAAAACCTAAAGTATATATGCACCCTGAAGGGCCTGTGTGGGATGTGACAATGAATCTTAGTAGGATACCACCCAAGTGTTCATACCCAACATTAGTGTTTAAGTATGTGTAATATAATAATAAAACAAAATGTCATATTGTAATTCATTTAACAATTCTCCCCTAGTTCTCAATAACCACTAGGAAGATTTTACTTGCCTCGACTAATGATGAAATATATAAAGAGGACAAGACCCTTATCCCTTAGCCCAAGGCATCCCATGAAGTAAAATAGACTAGGTGAACCCTCAGGTTCTACCTTCAAAGTCACCGACACCATGTACCACCAACACCTCAAGTCTCAACAAAGTACCAATATCCCAAAGGAATGCCCAAGAAAAAGTAATCGGTCCCTCAGATCCCTACTCAAAAGAACCATTTGGCTCAATGCTTGATGTCCAAAGGCACAATGATATCTGTCCTCAAATCAATACCAATCTTAGATAATAGAATGTCATCCCAAGGAATGAAAATATCTATCCTAAAAAATAGTCTAGGCCTAGTGACCTCAATCATGATGAGCCTCATCCCCTAACCGATAGCCTCAATGCTATTATTTTCAGGCTCCCCACCTTCCTCGTGGCTTTCTATGGAAAGAACCCTGAACACATTTTCCTAAGCCTCACTAATGGGGTATCTACCCACACGAGTGGTAAAAACCACCTCATCACTAAGTCAACCTATGTGCAAATGACTTGAATCGACACTTTGGCCATCACGGGTGAGTGAAAATCACCAAAATAGTACCCAAGCCACATCCAACCGGCACCTCATGCCCCTGAGACTATGTTTCTCGAGTCTGATGGTCATTCCATCCAATAAAATGGGTCATTCCCTCAACCTGATGGCCTTTCTACCTCAACTGATGTCCATGATGCCCAACTGATGTTTAACGCCACCCAAGTAATCTGGGCCAAGCCCAACCAAATGACCACATCTCTTCAATCCTAATGGATATTCCATTCCAATTCCTCAGGCCAATCCCACTTTGATCCCATGGCTCACATCATATTCCATACAATCATTTAATATATATAATTCAAACCAATTCACTTTAAATACAAATTTCAATTTAATACGATTGAATTTCACAAATCAAATAAATATAAGAAATCAATGAAATTGAATTGAATGACTAAAAACCAAATAAATAATTCCATTTTATATAAAAAAATACCCCAATCAAACTACCCAAGGAGCGACAAACTCAATCCTAACCTTTCTCATATAATAAGGTGAGGTAATTCCTAGCGACATATCGTAAGTTCATATGATCAATTTAACATTAATTAATAGAGTCTCGCTTAACTACCCAACAACACGCTAAAAGAATAACCGCCCAAAAGAATTTAAAAACATGAATAAAGGTATGTAAAACCTACCTTGGACTCGAATATGTAGGCACATTCGGTATTAGCCTATAACTAAAAGTGGTTTGGAATAA
Organism: Viscum album; assembly: GCA_963277665.1. Classification (NCBI taxonomy): domain Eukaryota; kingdom Viridiplantae; phylum Streptophyta; class Magnoliopsida; order Santalales; family Viscaceae; genus Viscum; species Viscum album. The sequence goes on from OY728146.1 coordinate 1,794,842,453, forward strand.
ATTGATGATTCTGTCGAACGCAATAAAAATAGGGTAAAACAGCTTGGGTGGTTTTAGTTTTCTATGAGGTGAGAGAAATGAATAAAAGATGAAAGGGAGAGGAGAGACTTACCAACGTGGTTCCAATGCACTTGATTGATATAAAAATGAAGCACCGAAAAAGGATGGAGAGCAATCCGTAGGGGAGGAAGAAAGTGGCACCTCCCATTATTGTATGCAAAAACCAGGAGGAGGAAGAAATGAGAAAAATCAGAAATATGAGAGGAGATAAAAATGTGATTTTGACATATTTTTAAGGCTGAATGGTTTTATATCATGGTTTTCTAAACCATGCACAAACTATGTGGGATACAGTGATTGGGTACTTCCTATATAGAACTACCTATGTGGAATGCCACAGAGTTTTCCCTAACCATGCACAAACCATTAGGTATCTCTCTACAAAAACTATAGACCTAATAAATGGATATACAACCCACATGGATGGTTTTCCCAAATCATGTTCAGTGAAAAAAGGGTCTACATGGTTATCTGGAAGAGGCCTCATGATTTAACCTAAATCATGCACCTTGACTTGCAACTCAAAAAGAGGCCTTTAGACCTATGAAAATCTTGAAATACCTTTTGAACACTCTAGGCACTCTCCAATCCTCTAAAACAATCCAAAAACATGATATAAGTTTGATGGAACTCTTAGAATTTATTTTCGATCAGCGAAAAAGGAAAGGGAACCCTCACTAAAATAAAAAATCAAAATGGGAGATGTTTTCGACCTGATTCAAAAACCTAAGACATTAAAATATCCCTACCTTAACATTGATCATTACCAAGCTGTCAAGAAAAACATAAATATGGTACCAAACATACCTATCCCATTAGAAAATAACCCTGACTACCTCATTCCCAAGGTTAGAGGTCAACTGTCTCAAGTGGGATCCCCACCTTAGGAGTGACCTATCCTGGCAGCAACCCGACCAAAAATCAAATAAAAAAATGTTCCATAGATCAATTACTGGAATAAAAATTCTTTCTATGATGCATTATCACTCCTACTCCTCATCAGGTACCCCCATGTCATACCTGACACGCATAAAAATCTTACACCGCATCAGTGCCCAATTCGTTCCCATGGATCACATAACACCCATGAGGCCCTGTATCTCAATAAATACTCAAATAAAACCTTAGTGAATTTCACCTAAATCAAGTACCACACTTCAATGGTGTCCATAAGCCAATGAACCTCAAAACCCCACATCTCCTCGATGCACCAATGCCAAGAACCATAGTAAATCATGCACCCAATGGTGCTTAAATACAAATATTGATGCCACACACCATACACACATATATATCACACACCCGATCCTATTCAAACCAACTAAATAGTGTCTAGTTAGTCCATATATATAGGTCGTGCACCTAGTGAACTCAAATAGACATGCCTCAAAGGCCATGCCAAAAGAAAACAAAAAGGAAACTCAGTCATGCCCAAAACATACCTCTGACCATTGTTGGCTCACCAACCCGATCTAACCTTGGAATCTCTATGAGATACACCTATCCTAAAGCCAAATGATTGAACACTGACCTCCCTGTGGTGATGCTCCAACTATTGGCCACTGACCCCACTGCATGGTCCTCTTATCACTACCACAACCTTAACATACAGTTAAAGCTCATCTAACCTCACCTGGTACCGATCTTGGACTAATATTAGAACCATGAGTCTTCCCTGGTTTATGAATTCTAGATATTCAAGAAGGGTTCCTATAGAACCTCATGAGAATCCCAACTTATCCACATTCTCAACACTTCTTTGGAGGTAGGTCGCACTGATTCTGGACAAGTCTTGGCTTCGCACACTAAAATAAAACCATAGAATAATCACTACAGAGTGGTATAGATGAGTTCTTGGAATGAATACCCTACTAGAACTCATCTCGGCCTTTCTTACTACCATATAAAGCATTGAAACCAAAATCACATGAAGCAGTTATTCGACTCAAGTATGACCAATCCTTCAACTTACTCTCAGCTATGAGTGCTTGGTTCACTACCTATGAGAATGAGGCCAACTTAAAGATGTTTACTTTCACCTAAATGATGTTCTATAAACCATCCTAGAAATACCTCACCCTTGAGGTGTCATAACTCACCATACTAGGTGCAGAGTGAGACAATTCAGTGAATGTCACTACATAGTCCATGGCAGACATGTCACCCAACTAAAGGCTCAAGAAATCTCGAACTCTTTCTTCCCTCAACATCTTTGGGAATAAATACTCAAATAACCTGGCCTCAAAATCCTTCTAGGATTGTCCTTCATGTTTACTAGCCTACACCTGCACATCCTACCATTGGTTTTCTGGTCCTTTGACCATATAGGTTTTAAGTTTCACCCTCCTCCCTGTAGGCATCTCTAACTGCTCAAAAAATCATCTGCATTGACTCGATCCAGTTCTCAACCACCTATAGACCACCCTTACCCTATAAAAGTTCTGGGTGATATGACTAAAACTCCCAAGTAGGATGCACCATAGATGTATCTACTCCCTAATCACACATGTTTATCCCCTGGATCATACGTACCAGACTATCTCTAAGCTACTTGTCAAGACACGACTCAAAAACAGCCAACCCTTGCGTCTACACTATCTTCCCCGGAACCTATGCCTGAGCCCACCCCTACTCTGCTTAACCCTCAAGGGTATGAAACTTCTCATGCTCTTATGACACTCCATCTCCCACCTTATGCTCCATTTAAGTCATCTAAGAGGAAACCTGCTGAATACCATACATTCCCAGACAACCTGATTATATATATATATATATAATGAATATAGAGAAATAAGTAATAGGCAACTCATCCTCACTACCCTTACCCTTTCCTATTGCAACCATTCCACATGGAATACTTACCATTTGTCCTCCTTACCCACAATAAATAGAGATGAGTACAAAAATTCCCCAAGTCGTGACCATCCTGACGATCACATCGCCTCAAACCGATGACCTCATCGCCCAACCTGGTGATCAAAATCACCACTTTCCATAGTACCTGCCTAATCTTATAAGAGATAGGCCCTTTTCATATTTCACATCACAAGAAATATATATATACATCAAATGGTATATTTCATTCAAAATAAATTTCACATTCATAATAAATTTTCATAGGAATACGTATATTTATAATTAAAACACCCTAATATGTGCCCAATCAAGAGAATAAACATGCATAACAAGAACACATTTCCTTACCCGAACAAGGTTTATAATCTCATTCCTTACCATATGAGGCCAAGGATAAAATTTCATAAAAGATTAAAATCATATTCCAAGAACACCAAGGTGGAAATCATATAAATTGTACACTGAGAATAATAGAACATCAATTCCCACACAAGGTAACGTGTCCTGACCCTCATACATGGGGATTTAGGAACACAAGATTGACTTCTAAACCTAGTTCTGACCACATCCTAATATCTAGTCTTTGATTTCCCAAATAGTAAGATTAATAGAAAATAAAAACAGGAGAAATATCAATCTCATTAGTAACTAGACTTACACTACTACTAAATTCCAGTTAATAATGCCTCTGATACCACTTGTAGAATTCCCAAATTGATAGTCACCTGAACAGTTCCTCTGGGTTGAGTGCCATTGGAGTTAGGTGAGCCTCCCCATATGTCAAAGGATTCTGACTAGAAGAGAAGGTGTAAAAGAGTAATATTGGGGAGACTATACCCTCAGGGGATGATATAATGATGGTCCAAGTACATATATATAATATAAAGAAATAAAGACTCAACAAGCTCAAACCAGACCCTCCAAAGGTGGAAGCACAATCACCAATTTACAATAGTGAATGAATAACTTAACAACAACATCAGAAATAAATAAACATGCCAAACATACCACTTATAGAAATTTAAAATAGAGAATGAATACATATTAGGACATACTTATTAATATACAGAAAGGGTCACCAATGGATGACCACTAGTAGCTACATACATATAAAACATGATGATAAAAAATAAGTAAAGAAAAAGAAAAAATCTAATTGGAATGACCTCAAGGTCCCTTTCTAACATCCATGACAACTCAACTAGGATCCAGATCCAGATCTCAAACCCTTACCTGAATATAAAAACATAAATTTTACATGTGTCCTAAAGGTCCCATAGAGGTTGTGAGAATGAGTCTCAGTAAGATACCACACAAGTGTTCATATTCAACATTAGTGTTTAAAAAATTTTAATATAATAATAAAATAAAGAGTCTCATTAGGATAACACCAAAGTGAGCATATCCAATATTAGTGTTTAAGAAGTTTTAATATAATAATAAAATAAAATAGCACAATGAAATTCATTTAACAAAGCTCCTCTGGTTCTCAATATCCACTAGGAAGCTTTTACCTACCTCGACCAACACCAGAATATCTAAAGAGGAGAGGACCCTTAGCCCCTAGCCCAAGGAATCCCATGGAGTAGAATATACTAGGTGAACCCTCAAGTTACACCTTCAAAGTCACCAACACCATTTTCCACTGAAACCTCATATCTCAACTAAGTACTGAAATCTTGAAGGAACATCCAAGAAAAAGTAACTAGTTCCTCAGACCCCTGATCAAAAGCCTCTGTCAGCTCGAAGCCTGACGTCTGGAGGCACATAGATATCTATCCTAAAAAAACCACCATTTTATTATAGCACGATGTCCTAAGGAATGATAATATCTATCCTCCAAAATATTCTAGGCCCAATGACCTCATTAATGATTAGCCTCATCACTCAACCGATAACATCAACGCTATCATCTGAAGGCTCCTAACCTTCCTCATGGATTTCAATGACAAGAACACCCAAAAATATTTCCTATTCCACACTAATAAGGTACTATAGCCACATGAGCAGTCAAAACCACCTCATCACTGAGTCAACCCATGTTCACATGAATTTAATCAACACTTTGGCTATCACAAGTGAGTAAGAATCACCAAAATAGTACCAAATCCACATCCAACCAGCACCTTGTGCCCCTATGACCATGTCAATCAAGTATGATGGCCATTAAATCCAATAAAAAGGTACATTACCTCAACTTGATAGAATTTCCACTTCAAAGGATGTCCATGACTCCCAACTGATTGTCAACACCGCCCAATTAATCTAGGCCAAGCCCTACCAGACGACCACATTGCCTCAATCATAGTGGAAATTCCATCCCAATTCCATGGGCTGAGCCCACCACGATCCCATGGATCACATCAAATGGAATACATGAATTTCATATATATAATTCAAACCAATTAACTTTAAATAAGACATTTAATTTAATACAATTTAATTACATAGATCAAATAAACATAAAAATCAATGAAATTGAATTAAATGACTAAAAACCAAATAAACAATTCCATTTGACATAAAAAATTCCCCCAACCAAACCAACCAAGGATCGATAGCCTCTAACCCATCCTCAATCATTTAATATGGTGAGTTAATTCCTAAATACATCCCATAAGTTCATACAATTAATTTAACATCAAGCAATAGGATCTTTCTCAACTACCCAATGGAGCACTAAAATCGATTCCCCCAAAATGACCATGAAAACATAAAGAAAGGGAGGTAGATTTATCCATTTATCTAGTGCTTGGTACAAAATATATTTCTATACACTCTTATGGAATGACACCTGTTAAGTTGTAAGAGGTTAGGATCCAGTTGGATGACTTGTTAGATGAGGGATATGATTCCCTATTGTTTCACCATGGGAAACCCCTACGATCTTTTCTAAGAAGGTTGATGGTTCTAATTGTAACTTTTTAGACTATCAGAATCTAAACTATTTTTGTTTTGTGAATCTTGAAGAGCCACCACCATTATGTGAAGATATCAAAAAAAATTCTAGATCTAAGAGGTAAAGTTTTTAGGGAATGTTATTTCAGAACATATCCCCTCAGTCGATCCTTAAAAGGTAAAGGATATATTTTTATGGGAAGAACCATAGAATGTCTTCAAGATAAATATATTTCTAGTCCTATATGGGTATTATTGGTAGTTCATAAAATATTTCTTGAATATGGAATCACTATTGACTACTCTTACCAAGAAAAGGGTGAAATTATCTTAGGGTACTAAGTTTCAGGCCTCTTTTAATGAGTTTAAATAATACATAACAACAAATCCTATTATAATATTTCTAGAACATAGTAAGGGATACATTAAATATTTTTATGCTTCTAGTAATGGTTTGGTATGTGTCCTTATGTATAATAATCATGCAATTGCATAATATTCTCATCAGTTTCAACCACATGAGAAGAATTATCCTACTCCTGAAATGGAGATCACTGATGCTATGCATTATCTTAAGTGTTGGAGACACTATCTTTATAGGGTGAGTTTTATAGTTTGATCACAATATATTGAGTTATATATTCTATCAGAAGTACTTGATCCTTAGGAAGAGGCGATGAGTGGAGTACATAAAATAATTTTTTGACATCTACTATACCTATGGGAATATTAATGTTTTCATTTGTGCTTTTAGTAGAAAATTATCTTCTTAGGATATCTTGGAAGTGAAATATAAGTGAGGCCATATGGGTATTTTTATTCAGTTGAATTTGGATATTTAGGAGGATGAATCAGGTATGATTTTGTATAGTGTTCAGTTGTAATCATCTCTCCTTAGTTATATTCTATTATACCAATATCACGATATAGATTTCAGATTAATTAGGGAATCCTTATATTATGGGGACACCATTCCTGGTTGGTTACTCCCCTACAATTTAATTTTTTTCTTTAGAAATTAGTTTATCATCCCTTTATTTGTGAAGAATTTGGTGATGCATGATTGTCTTATTTCTTTGTGGTTCATTCATACTAGAATCAAAAATATGTATTATAAAATGAGAAAATGTTTCTGGTGGATTAGTATAAAGCATGATATTAATGATTACATGTACCACTTCTACACCTATCTTCATATCAATGAGGAGCACCTAAATCCTTCTGGTTTACTTCATCCTATTTCGATGCGAGTATGGAAATGATACAAGGTATCCTTGGAATTTATTCTTGGATTACCATGGACTTACCAAGTAAATAATTATATATGGGTGGTGATTTATTGATTAAAGAAATTGTCTCATTTCATTCAGTTTAGGGAGACCATGAATGTTGTGTTAGAGTTGGTGTCCTAGAACCAAATGATTGTACTTTGATTACATGTATATTAGATGTATTGAATATTAATTAAACATATTGTTACAGATTGATAATGTTTATATATGGATTTAATATAATAGTGTCCTATAGTATTTTTTACATGGATAAGGTCATAACAGTTCCCTGTTATGATGGGAACCTTGAAGTGCTATGATAATATTTTTAATATAGTTCTAAGAATAGAGAATGTACTAAATGGGACACATAGTATTTAGACCATCAGGTGTGAGTACTCATAAGTGGATGAGTCTTCTTCTCATGAAGTTCGAACTTGTTAACATTCAATAATATAAATTATGAGAGAATACCTACTAGTAGGAATTACACATGTTTTGCTGTCATCGGATATTCATATATTTGAACATGTGTAATGGTCCCTAGTCTTTAATATTATCGTTAATACATGTCACGACTTGTTCACTTAGATTTATTGAAAAAACATTCACACCATATATTGGTGGGTAGTAGGGTATATTAGGTGTGTTATAATTAAAATTTCATTAATGTATAAGTCAAGGAAGGATTTTTCCCTTCCATCTTTTAGGAGTTGATATCTAGGCCCTTTGAGTGGAATATAACCTTCGCCTAAATTCCTTGTCTATAGTGTAACATCATGTTTATTTTAGAAAGTTATTGAAATACTTATCAAGAAAATAGGTTGATGACATCATCATGAAACTTAATTAATGATATATTTAAAAAATTGGATTATATTACATAGTGAGCGTTTATATGTGGTATTTTTGTTGTGACATGAATTACTTTCTCTTGGGTACCTTCACTAATTGCTAGATAGTAATCTTATACTTTAGAAAAGACCTCCTAATTACAATGAGGAATAATCTAAGAGGGTCTCATACTAAGTGTTTCTATTGATCTAGATTATATTCTATTTTAATCTAATTAATAGAATAAATATTATTATAAAGACTAAGGAATAATTTTATTCACGTTATATTGATCATATAAATTAAATAAATATATATTCGCTGACATGTGAATAAAAATATATTTTCTTATTTTATTGAATATTTAATAAGTATTTATTCATCAGTGTGTGAATGAAATATTTAGTTATGAATAAAATATTTGTTCAGTTATTTAATAAACACTAAGGAGTTTGAATGTACCAAGACCTCATCCGGTGATAAAATAATTATTTTCAAGGAGATAAATATTATTTTTCAATTTTTTCAATTTGGCACACCACAAAATAATATTATTATTATTATGATTAATAGGGTTTATTAAAGGTTTTAAATGTTATTTAATGGACGAAATGACATTAAATAATATTTTAATCTAAACCCCAACTATACAAATAGATATTTATGTCTATCATATATGGAATCCAAAATTAAGAATAGAAAATTTTTGTTCACAAAAATTTTATCTTGACTTCTCTTTATCTCTCCCCTCAAGAACGAGAAACACAAGAGAGATTTATTAAATACTGAAGAACAAGCGATCAAGAATGAACAACGCTAGAAATTATATTCCTCGTTCTAGCACTTGAAGATTGAGTGGTGTTTCTTAGAGCTCATTGGAGAACATGTGGATCATTGCTAGAGGGATTCTATCCTTGGATCCTCATAGTGCAACAAAGGCAATCCAAAATGGTCTTTTTAGATGATCAACGTTCATCAATGAAGAAAGTTCCTAAGCCCAAGTATTTATTTATTTAGATATTAAATAAATTCATTTAAAATTTCATGTACAAGATCCTCACTCATTGTTTCAAGAAATTATTATTAAAATAAAATTTAATATATCACCCTGCACCACTTGATTTTACTGAACCTATAACCAATAGGTTAGAGATCTTAGTAAGCCAAATGTGAAGGAAATTGTGAATCCAAATGGGTTTATCTCAACAAATGTCTATGACATGGATCCTTTGTTTACTTCTCTATTTTAGAGAAGTATCCAAGATGTGATGGGGACTAAGTTCATATTGATTACAACTTATCATACAAATAAGGACGACTATATAGAGTGTTCCATTCATATTTCGGAGGATATTCTCTATTCATTTGTCTTAGACTTCGATGGATATTATGATATCCATCTAATAATGGTGAAAGTTGATTATAATAACACTTACCATTATTCAATTAAAATGGATCCCTTTGAGGGTTTTTATGATTTCCCATGTAGGCCACCTAATTATTCGTCGGAGGTGGGTGATCCCTCTCTTATGGGACTAAATATCATTTAAGAGACATTGGTGAGGATTAAATATATACATAAATTCTTGGTCATAGATCAAATTTTGTAGAAATATTGTATAGATTACTGACACTATCCTTTGGAGTTATCAATTTGTGACCATATCATCTTGAATGTTTTCCATCATTTGGGTCATCGTTGGCTTGGGAAACAGGAGTGGTTGGCTCTGAGATATGTTAGACCATTTGATATCACTAAGAATATTAGACAAGTTTCTTATTGGTTGGAATTATCATCTTATTTTATAGGTATTCATGTTGTTTTACACATATATCTTCTCAAGAAGTATCAACTAATCCTTTCCATGTTCTGAATTGGGAGGAATTGTAGTTAGAGTTAGATGTAGAAGTTTTGGAATAGACCGTGGAGATCACTAAATCTTAGATGAAATTTCTATGTGGGAAGTGTATTCGATTTTTTAAAGTGTTATGGATTCAAAAATTATATTCTCATGATACTTGGGTGCTTCAGTCATCAGTGAGGGATCAACAACCTCACCTTTTTTTAGAGCATCCTTCTTCCATGTGACTTTCTGAGGATAGAAAGTCATATAGTGGGGTGATTTGTAAAATCTTGAATTTACATAATCTATGAGTCATTTTAAATATCATTTTTTACTTTTTTTTACATGTTTTGGATCTTTTAAGTGGTTATAGTAAAGGGAGTTGGGTGTTCGAAGGAGGGGGAAACTGATGTGGGCTAATCAATGGCTATAGAAGGCCACCAACCACCCAGTGAGAGCCACCCGCTATCTAGTGGCATAAGATAATGTTTTATCTCAATTATTAATTCCACCATCCAGCTAGTAGAAGCCCATAAACCATATTTTTAGACTTCAAGAGGTGCAAGCACTTTTTCTGGCACCATCAACTAGCCAGTGGTAGCCAACAACTAACCAGTGGCCTCATGCTGGGCCAAACTAATGAAGGGTGGATTAATATTTTATTCCTATGAAACCCCTTTATAACACATTTAATCACTCCCTTCAACCATAATTATCCTTTTATGAATCCAGGGGATCTCTAAGGTTGGCTTGGTCACTATCCATCACCATTGTGAGGCATTTTAACCTCCGATCAATTGGTTGTTCCCCCTTTGGTAAGTTTGATAAAATCCTTCTTGTCCCCCATGATTCTATTAGAATTAGAAGTAGTTTCAGGCTGAATTTTTAGAATCTATTGATCATGTTATAACCTCCCTCAATCCCTTATATATTCATTGTGCATTTGTTTATTGGAGGTCCGATCTCTTATTGATTGTGGTGAAACACTTGTAACCTTTGAGGTATGTGCTGATCTATCATCTATGTTGAACTAATTATTATGGAGAATAGATGTTAATATATGGGAATAAATTTTTAATTAATAATATCTATTTATTTAGTGTTACCTTTCCTTCCAGTGTGTAGATACCATTGTGGCTGGTGTGAGACCTAAGCGTGAGGCAGACAGTCATGTTTATTGACTATATATAATGAATCGTGAATGTTATTGGTTTTCTAAATGGTTTTTTAAATGATAATTGAAATGAATATTTATTTTCTTGATATTAATATGTAAATTAGTTTTTGATAAAAGATGATTTTTCCCCTTTTTTTGAAAAAATAGAGAGGTTCTCAAATCATTATGAAATTGTTTATGAAATTTATTTTCAAAGTATGATTTTTGGATGGAAAATAGTTTTTTGGAAATTGTATTGTGAAATTTTATAAGACCATTTGAATTTATTTTATATATTTATCACATGGGAGCCTTGGGTAACTGTGTGGGGGTCTAGTGTTGGGAATTTTCCTTGTTTCTATAGGGGTTCACTCATGGTGTTTTCATTCCCAAGCCATGATTCCTAGGGAATTGATTATCCTTGTGTCTATAGGGGGTTAACTCATGGGGGTGTTCCTATGTTCCCTAAGCCCTATGTCCTAGGTACTCAATTATATAACATAACAGGGGGTTTCTACTGGGGGGTTACTATATTCATTAGTCCATGTATCCTAGGGACTTGTTAGTGCACTAGTCTTTATTTATTAATAAGGTATGAGAGACTTATTTATCGAAGAACGATGTTATCATAAGGATGATATCTATTGTTATTTAGATATGTATTATTTTTTCTTTTATATTATATATGATACATGATTTGATAAATGTATAATGGTTTATTTGAAATTCTTATTGAATCTTTATTATCCAGATTTTTTATAAGAACTGTGAAAAGGGAAATTACATTTCCATGATTTCGATATAAATGTGAAAACATCTTTATCAAGCCCTATTTTTATTATATTGGTCATATTGGTATTATTTGATAGAGGATTTATATTAAATACTTGGGTGGGATCCTACTGATCCTATTTAGATCACACATTGAACACTCCCTTATGGGTGTGTATACCTTGTTTTGTCTGTTGTAAGAAAGGGAAAGGCCCCATAGTGAGGAAGCAAGGTTTATGTCAGATGTTTAGAGGTAGTTTGTGGTAATATGATGGGATGTTTTCAATGTATCATGCATAATATCTATTTATAACTAGTGTTTCCCCTTGTTTTTTTTGGTCATATACCATTGTTTTGACTTTTTACATTGGTTGTATCACTGTCATTGTTGTTCTTTTTGACTATGAAATATTTATTCTCCAGTTAACTTTATATATATGTATTCAATTTATCTTGTTTTAGATTGGTAAAATCATTCCCATAATTCATAGTTGGATGCCTGGGTGCTAGTCGCCAGCCCATGGGGGTCATGAGTGCCCCTCGGGTCTTATCATGTGCCAGTTGTAAGAACCCGAACCTTATTTTCAGGTATCAGCTTTCTTTTCTGATGTTTTTGAGAAAAATAGGAGAATCTGGAAATTTAAGGAGTACACACTGTGTACTTTGGAGTACACTCCATGTAACCAATTTCTTCGGGCGACCATGTACTGGCCGTGTAACGGTCGAGTACATGGCCATGTGGGGTGACTTAGAGACTGCCTAAAGCGGGGCTTAGTAAATGAATAAACACATCATGTACTTTTAAAAGACTCGTTGTGTAATTTTAAAAGACACGCTATGTACTTTTATTTTTTATTTGTTAAATAGGACCGGGGTAACATCTAATTTGAAAAAATGCCTTTTTCTCGGTTCATCTCATCTTGGAGCGACCAAAGCCGACGATTCTTCTCCGAGCCCCTGACCTGCTGTCCGTTCTCCGAATCAACCGCCATAGATTGCATTTAAATCACCACAGTGAGTTCTTCATTATTCTAGATCTTCATCTCTTGATTTCATCTCTTTCATGAGATATTCTTGGTTGAACTTTTTAGATGTTTTTAAAGATCTATGTTGTTCTAGCCTGATTCAAGGGCCGACGCCGGAGTATATCGATCGTATAACGCCGAGGTAGGTGGTTTGTACCTTTCTGTAGTTAGTCTTTGAATATTATGTGCAAAAGTTCCCAATACCCTAGAATGAGGTATTGTGTGTTTAGGGATTTTAGCCTTGTTAATGCCTTATATACCTTGTATCCCTGAGTAGAGTTTGTTTGATTGTGAATAGGTTTATTTACCTTGTTATGGATGTCTTTTCCCATGTTTGAACTGATATAGGACGTTGGGCATAGTTTTTCCTGTTAGGATACTTGTTTTCCATGCCTAGTGTTGTTAGGATGGAGTGATATTATCTGATGTTGTTATATGATTGTATCTATTATCCAATTAATTATAAAGGTTTACTTTTGCTGTTAAACATCGTTGTGCATGATTGACTTACATAGGGCTGTGGGAACCTGGTGTAGTAGACCATAGGGGGAATTGATGCTGAGGGCCTCCCCAGAGTATCTAGTTACTTTTCACGTTTTGAGACCATAGGGGGGATTTATGTGAGTGCTCACTCATATTTTCTATAGTTCCACATTGCGAGACAATAAGGGGAATTGGACATTGAGTGCTTCCCCAGAGTGTCTGTAGTTTAACGATAAAAGACCACAAGGGGAATTGACGGTGAGTGCTTCCTCAGAGAGTCTTTTCTAAAGCTGAAACAGAGGGGTTAGACTGTGAGTGCTTCCCAAAGGGTTACTTGTTTTTTATTTTCTTCTTACTTGATATATGAAAATGAATTCAATTGACATTGTACGTTTGTTTACTTTGAGTACTCCCTTGTTTACTACTTCATTTTTCTTATTGCCTGCCATATATATTCACAAACTGTTAGGCATAGATATTTGGGTGGTTGCTTACTGGGATTCATCTCACACACTATTTGGGTCATGCTTTTGGGGCCAAATAGATTATATTGCTGAAAGTATAGATAAGGAAAATATCCCTTCTACATTAGGTACTTGACTGTTGTGGAGCTGGAGAGCATGGTACCAAGATGAAGCTTATGATGATGTTGGAGTTTATTTTTTTTCTTTGTACTTTGGTTTAGTACATTATCATAGAATTGTGACTTGTTTGGCTGTTTTCCTAGACATATGTATCATGCATCACTTATGTATTTGCTCCAGTTTTTTATTACTTTCAGTCTTCCGTTGTTTACATAATTTCATGTTATTACTACTTCCTCTATTGTTGTCTATTTATTTCCACTATATTAATCTTCTAATGAGGTAATAGTTTCCCCACTATCACACCCAAGGCCCTTGCTTCTAGTCGGGAGCCTCTAGAATTTGTGGAAATGTGCTTGAGGCCATGTGAACAACCGGGTACGGGGCACATTTAGGTGGCACCCAGAACTGGGAGGTTACAAAGTGGTATCAGAGGAATTATTTTCTTCTTGACTTATTTTTTAGAGTCTATATCTTGGGATATGAAGGAATATGTACTTAGTAATAAGTTGTGCCTGGGAGTAGCTAACCCACGTACGGGGAAAAGTCAATTTACCTCGAATATTGTGATTTTTTTTTTCTGGTTTTACAGTTATTCCAGTTGATTTGATTTCACCATTGGTTGATTCACATATTTTGTACTATTATTTTTGATATTATTTAGGTTCTATTTCTATTGAATCCTGATGAGATGAGGGTATTCCATCTCATTAATCATACAGGAACTTTATAGATATCACATGTCATGCATTCTTACCATGCCATTTAGGGTGCATTACAGATTGCATGTTGTTATGATAGATGTTGTGCTAGATATTCACATTGTTGTGATAGATTCCTTGATAGAATACATAATATTTTATAGGGTATTAGTTTGTGTAAGGTTTTATTTGAATTAACACCAAACTTTGGTTCTTGAGGTGTTATGGGCCCTCATGGATCACAATTTGGTGGATCATTTCTTTGTTATTACTTGTATATGACATAAATATGATGACAATATTTGATTATAGGGGAGTACGGGATCCCCATGAATCGAAATATGTCACTTTAATGTTCGTTTCAGTGTTTTTCTAGGTTCTGGAGTAGTTTCTGAGGATTACTATCCAGAATAAACCCCTAGAATACATGACGTGTAATGATTAATACTCACCATGTATCCTTCTATTCTAGAAGGAACTATTTTCTTAAGTACACACCGTGTACTGTATGTACATGACGTGTAGTCTCTAACCATGTCACTAGTTGTGTGGGTAGAAAAACGGGGTTGGGAAATCCTTGGTGGAACACACCATGTACCGGACGTACACACCATGTGTATAGGCCATGTGTCCAGCCGTGTAAACAACGACACGGGTGGATTATGGGTATTTAGTACACAATATGTCTATCACAAACATTCTGTGTAGAGTTATCTATGTAACTGACCATGTGACTAACAACATGGGTCTGTGAAGTTCTTTCTAGTACACTCCATGTCAGGCAAAAACACACCGTGTAGTCTTGAAATAGGAGAACTGTGTGGTTTAGTCATGTAGAAGAACTTGGGTAGGGGAAAATGATTCAAGTACACACCATGTCTTGGGAGAACATGCCATGTGAATGGGGTGTTACATGAACAGGGTTTGCAGGAGTACACGCCCATGTGAAGGCTTAAAGGAACACGCCAAGTAGGGGTTATACATGTCGTGTATCCCTGATTTGAAAAACATGAATTTTTTTACTTATCCTATTCCTTATTTCACTTCTAAGTTTTAGTCCTTGATAATCCTGAACTAAGTTGTGCGCTTGACATTATAGATTCATGCCACTGCGATGTCCTCCAGTTGTATGCCAGATTTAGGGCAGTGACCAGACACTAGACATGGTTGATCAGGGACTACTAGTAGACCCTCTAGTCATGCCTGTCTTGGCACCATCCATCGCCCTAGATACAGGTGCTCATGAATAGTTCCAAGAGGTCTTTATGAGGTTCATTATAACATCCCACCTTTTTATCACATAAACTTTCATTACATTTTACAAAACCGAGGATATTTAAGGTTTAGTGTCTTGGAAACAAGGAACTTAAAACATGAAAACATAAAACATTCTTCTTAAACACTTGAAAGTATTCTCCTCATGTTCATCCTAGGTTCATTACTGCATCTCATAACCTGGGGACATACATCGAAAGAAAGTATGAGTAGAAGGACCAGTAAGGGAAACAAGAGAAACATTTTACATGTGAACTTGAGATACTTCAATAAGGTCATGAAAAGAACTTTAAGGCATGAGAAAGAAATCATGAGATATATCATAATAAAAATAACATTTTTCATAACTTGAAGATGTGGCTACAACATTTAATATTGAAAATAATTTAATTTCACCAAGGTCCATCCCAAAGGTGTCATTAAAAATTACCAAGGTTATTCACCAAGGTATCAGTCTAAAAGGTCATCTCTATAGATTAAGTCTTTACCCAATGCATTGGAGCGCTATCTGGGCGCACCCTTGAAATGTATTTATTATCATGTGAGCCACATATATCATCATCAATAATTTCATAAACAACCCATATAGCATAAAAGAAATGGGTTTCATTTCATAATCATAACGTTTTAAAAACTGCATTAAAGACATGATCTTTATGTCACTTTAAACCCACTGAAAGGGAAAGTGGGTTTCATGTATGTAAATCCCAGAATTTAAAATAGAAAATTTTGATATATATGTGAGTACCCCTATATAAATAAGAGCTTTGAGTATTAACTTAATAACATAAAATAATTTTGAGAAAAAGATAGAGGCATTTTGAGACAAAAATTCTTCAGCACAACGGCTACGTTACAGGGTTTTAGAAAACGCTGAAAAGAGAGGGGACATGGGTCAAACATTCATAAATGACCCATAAAATAGTAAAGTTACAGAATATAAGGGATTTAATAACATGGTAATGAAATTTGAAAATATACCATATGAAATGAAGAACATGAAAGGAAGCCAAAAATAAGATTTCTCTTATGAAAACTCGGCAGCCTAACAGCGTCACATAAACTTCAACCAAAAATGAATTGATGAGATCAAACAGGGTCTATCATCATATGAACATAACAGATCAGTATGATAGATACAGAGATCATACCCCAACATAACAAAAAGGGACTTCCAAGACTTGACATGGAATTAGAACTTTGAAAAAGGAGAAAGGTGAAAGAACCACTTAAAAATTCGGCAGCCTAACAGCGCCACTTAAAACTTCAAAATACTGAATTAAAGAGATAAAATGGGGTCTATCATCATATGATCATAAAATATCAGTATGATAGATATAGAGATCATACCACAACATAATAAAAAGGAACTTGAAAGACTTGACATGAAAGTAGAACTTGAAAATGAGAAGAGTGAAAGAACCACTTAAAAATTCGGCAGCCTAATGGCGCCACTTAAAACTTAAAAATACTAAATTGAAGAGAAAAAAATGGGGTCTCTCATCATATTATAATAAAATATCAGTATTATAGATATAGAGATCATACCAACATAATAAAAAGAAACCTGAAAGACTTGGCAAGAAAGTAGAACTTGAAAATGAGAAGGGAGAAAGAACCACTTAAAAATTCGACAGCCTAACGGCGCCACTTAAAATTTCAAAATACTGAATTGAAGAGATCAAATGGGGTCTCTAATCATATGATCATAAAATATCAGAGTGATAGATATAGAGATCATACCCCAACTAAATAAAAAGTAACTTGAAAGACTTGACATGAAAGTAGAACTTGAAAATGAGAAAGGAGAAAGAATATGTTACAAAAATGTCGGCAGCCTAACGACACCACTTAAACTTTCATAAAATGAAATGATGAGAGTAAGAGGGGGTCTCTCATAATTTGAAAATAAAAAGGACAGTATAATAAATATAAAATAACATCCTCCAACATAATAACATGGATCATAAAAGAAATGACATAAAAGAGATCACTTGAAAAGAAAGAGAGGGGTCGGATCCCTTACCTTAAAACGTAACTCTTAAAACTCAAAGGTTGGGACCTTGAGGGATTGGGGGCACCTTTTTAGGACTCCTTGGGAGGTAATGAGATCAGAAATTCGTTGTGGGAGAGTGGGGAGTCGAATGGATGAGAGGATTTCTTGGTATTTATAGGGATTGTGAGGGTACAAGGCATTCATGGCCAAGGGACACCTCATTGGTGGTTTTGGAAAAACCATGGGCTTGCCCATGGTATTTGCCCATGGTATTGGACACTTGGGACACCTCATACAATAATTCATCCCCTTTAGTCGACCATCCCTGAAAATATCACATGGCATCATAATGACACAGTTATGATGTCATTAAACATACTGAAACCCTAAAACTATATTTTTACTATTCACTGAAAATTCAACTTTCTCAGAAAAATCCCAAAATTTCACATTAACCAAATATCAATGATCTGATTTCAAAAATGAACTCCATTTTATAAAAATAATTTTTTAAATATTTTTAATTTAATTTTTAAATAAATACAGTATTCACCGAAAATTCCTTTTTTCAGAAAAAAAAAAACCAAAAATTACCTTAACATAATATCGATGCTTTGAGTTCAAAAATGAAATCCATTTTTTAAAAATAATTTTCTAAATATTTTTAATTTAATTTTTAATTAAAAAACACTATTCACCCGAAAAAACTAATACTTGAATAATAATTTATGAAACCGTTATTTAGCCATTTTATTGAATCACGTTACTAAATCAAGGTGCCTAGATTATATTAATACTTTCTTTAAGTGAGATTACTAATCCATTTGGACATATTAGTAATCCTAATCATAAAATCACTATTCATAATTTACTATTCATCAAAAATCAAGTTGATTTTTATTAGACTCTAAATTTTGTACTGGACATAATTTTAGAAGACCATTTTTTGAATATCATTACACATTTTTAATTATTTAAGATTTACATAAACATTTTTAAAATATCCTTTTCTCTAAAATTCATCAAAAATATGCATACTATATTTATCCGGTCATTTGAAAATTCATAAACTTCATCATAAGAAGAAATCACAATTTTTATTTAAAACAAAGGATTACACAAGGCAGTTATGGTCTCCTTACATAGCCCCTTATCACACCAGCATAGGACCTAAGTGTAAGGTGTGCTAAGGTGAGAGAATCTGAGGGAGGCTCAGCCAACATCGCACAAATAGTAATTTCTATCAGTTTGAACTTCTCGCAAAGGCAATTCTGTTCAAGCTTCACACGATGAAGTTCGGATTGGGTTTGGTCTAGAGCAAAGCCCAATGGTGTTACCTTCTTCCCAAGTTCTGTTAGATGGGCTTCGATCGGTCCAAGACTACTGGGTGAGGCCATCGAATCTTCTTTCTATATTAATTAACCAAGATTACTTGTATTTAGAGACAATAATTGAAACGTTTAGTTTACAGTGGTCATATTGACCAATGGTCATATAATAGTCAAAACCCAACGGTCTCATTTTAATTATACTCATGTTATCAAATGAAACATTTTTTTGAGTATAAAAATAAAATAAAATAACACACAAAATTAGGAAACAAGATTTATTCAAAATTTCGGGTCGTTACAATCTTCCCCCCTTAAGAAATTGCGTCCTCACAATTTTTAAAATTAGGTTTTGAAATTTCATTGAAAGTACCACATCAAAAAGGAGTCAGTAAAACTATTACTTTAAAAGAAAGAAAGGGAAGTAAAAAATGTCACACAAGTTAACCCACACTAGGATTCCATGTAGGAAAACATGGACATGGAGGAGAAAACAAAGGGTTAATTTCTGAGGGAGAGTGATAGAAAACATGATTAGGAGAAAGTTAACCATAAGAAAATCCCAAACTTATGATGTGTGTAAACGACCTTTGATTACCTAGTAGGAAACGTAAACCAACAACGTTTTTTTTACGTTCCTTTCCATAATTTTGAGGAATTCATTTACTACATAGAATAAAAACATAAGAAAATATACCTACCTTCATGTAGAGTTTCATCCTGTAATAAGTCTCTACCAAAACTAATCTTTTATCCAAATGATGAGAATTCAAAAACACTTGGTCTCATCAAAAGCACAAGAATCATCTTCTAGAGAATCACATAATCCACAAAATATTAACTATCTATTTCTTCTATCTTTAAACATTATCCCAAAAACAGAAAGGGTAAGGTAAAACAACTCTTCAAAAAGAAAGAATCCCATAGGAATGGAAACTACTTTTAAATATTCAAAGTTCCATGGTAATAACCAAAGTTCATCATAGACCATTCCATAAATAATTGTCCTTAAAATTCCTTGAAATAAACCAAACAAAGATTGAAACCCAAGTACAAAAAGGATTTGATAACATAGTCTTCCAAAATAAACTTCATCATTCATCTCCAAACAATATAAACCACCCCTAACATCTTATAACAAAAGTAACTAACCTAAACATATTTTCCCCAAGATAGGTTAATCATTTCCATAAGTAACCTATATTACCATAATTTCACCTTAAACTCATCGATTCTTCAAAATATAAGTCAACCTTACTCCTCAATGAAAATACCGTAGTAATCTATTTACCTCGATCATATAGGGTCCCCAAAATAGTGAACATATTCAAAAATAATAATCATATTTTAATCCCCTAATCATCTCTATCATATTAATACGACAATCGTCGCATTTCTTATCACATTGTTTGTTGGGACATGTTCTTCCATTTCCCACCATTAACTAAGAAGAGAAAGTATAATTAGGGGCTTAAATACTTAGCCAATAATCATGAAAAGGAACTTAAAGCAAATAAGTATAACTTGTAGAAGAAAAGTATACCCTAACTTGTGATCCCCTAGGTTATCATCTAGGTTATCCATGATTATATATTCTTATGTGAATCTTTCTTTTATTTTATCTTTGTTCCTTTAACAATGGTTCATACTAAGCTTATGAATTTACCAAAGCATATCCCCCGGCAGTGTCGTAACCAAGAGTGCAGCAAGGCCCATTGTCGTGTACCAGTTCCCATTTGAGTCTAGCTCAAAGCGGTATTTTCGGGTTTTACCCCTATGTACATATGTGCCAGAGCCACCTCTACCCGCCCGTATCCAGATAGGGATGTATTTTCTTGGCAACCCATTACTCAATACTCACCAAAATACCAGGAAGATTTACTATATTTAAACTTTTTTATAGGTTTCTTCCTAAAGTTTTCATATCCTAATTTCCACAAATAACTAAACCATCCTTTGATACCAACTATAACATCCTACCTTTTTATCATATAAAATTTCATTACATTTTACAAAACCGAGGATCTTTAAGGTTTAGTGTCTTGGAAACTAGGAACTTAAAACATCAAAACATAAAACATTCTTCTTAAACACCTGAAAGGATTCTCTTCATGTTCATCCTAGGTTCATTACTGCATCTCATAACCTGGGGACATACATTGAAAGAAAGGGTGAGCATAAGGCCCGGTAAGGGAAACAAGAGAAACATTTTACATGTGAACTAGAGACACTTCAATAAGGTAATGAAAAGAACTTTAAGGCATGAGAAAGAAATCATGAGATATATAATAATAAAAACAACATTTTTCATAACTTGAAGATGTGTCTACAACATTTAATATTGACAATCATTTCGTTTCACCAAGGTCCATCCCCAAGGTGTCATTAAAAATTACCAAAGTTATTCACCAAGGTATCAGTCTAAAAGGTCATCTCTAGAGATTAAGTCTTTACCCAATGCATTGGAGTGATATTTGGGAGCACCCTTGACATGTATTTATTATCATGTGATCCACATATATCATCATCAATCATTTCATAAACAACCCATATAGAATAAAAGAAATGGGTTTCATTTCATAATCATAACATTTTAAAAACTGCATTAAAGACATGATCTTTATGTCACTTTAAACCCACGGAAAGGGAAAGCGGGTTTCAGGTATGTAAATCCCAGAATTTAAAATATAACATTTTGATATATATGTGAGTACCCCTGTATAAATAATATCTTTGAGTATTCACTTAATAACATAAAATAATTTTGAGAAAAAGATAGAGGCATTTTGAGACAAAAATTCCGCAGCACAACGGCTACGTTACAGGGTTTTAGAAAACGCTGAAAAGAGAGGGGACATGGGTCAAACATTCATAAATGACCCATAAAACAGTACAAGGAAAAGATATAAGGGATTTAATAACATGGTAATAAAATTTGAAAATATACCATATGAAATGAAGAACATGAAATGAATAAAAAAAAAGATTTCTCTTATGAAAACTCGGCAGCCTAATGGCGTCACATAAACTTCAACCAAAAATGAATTGATGAGATCAAATAGGGTATCTCATAATATGAACATAAAAGATAAGTATGATAGATATAGAGATCATACCCCTACATAATAAAAATATACTTTCAAGACTTGACATGGAATTAGAACTTTGAAAAAGAAGAAAGGTGAAAGAGGCACTTAAAAATCCGGAAGCCTAACGGCGCCACTTAAAACTTCAAAATACTGAATTGAAGAGATAAAATGGGGTCTCTCATCATATGATCATAAAATATCAGTATGATAGATATAGAGATCATACCCCAAAATAATAAAAAGGAACTTGAAAGACTTGACATGAAAGTAGAACTTGAAAATGAGAAGGGTGAAAGAACCACTTAAAAATTATGCAGCCTAATGGCGCCACTTAAAACTTCAAAATACTGAATTGAAGAGATCAAATGGGGTCTCTCATAATATGATCATAAAATATCAGTATGATAGATATAGATATCATACCCCAACATAATAAAAAGGAACTTGAAAGACTTGACATGAAAGTAGAACTTGAAAATGAGAAGGGAGAAAGAACCACTTAAAAATTCGGCAGCCTAACGGTGCCACTTAAAACTTCAAAATACTGAATTAAAGAGATCAAATGGGGTATCTCATCATATGATCATAAAAGATCAGTATGATAGATATAGATATCATGCCCCAACATAATAAAAAGGAACTTGAAAGACTTTACATGAAAGTAGAACTTGAAAATGAGAAGGGAGAAAGAATCTGTTACAAAAAATTCGGCAGCCTAACGGCGCCACTTAAACTTTAATAAAATTAAATGATGAGAGTAAGAGGGAGTCTCTAATCATATGAGCATAAAAAGTACAGTATAATAAATATAAAAGAACATCCTTCAACATAAGAACATGGAGCATAAAAGAAATGACATAAAAGAGATCACTTGAAAAGAAAGAGAGGGGTCGGATCCCTTACCTTAAAACGTAAGTCTTAAAACTCAAAGGTTGGGACCTTGAGGGCTTGGGGGAACCTTGGGAGGACTCCTTGGGAGGTAATGAGATCAAAACTTCGTTGGGGGAGAGTGGGGAGTCGAATGGATGGGATGAGAGGATTGCTTGGTATTTATAGGGATTCTGAGGGGACAAGGCATTAATGGCCAAGGGACACCTCATTGGTGGTTTTGGCAAAACCATGGGCTTGCCCATGGTATTTGCCCATGGTATTGGAAACTTGTGACACCTCATACAATAATTCATCCCCTTTAGTATACCATCCCATAAAATATCTCATGGCATCATAATGACACAGTTATGATTTCATTAAACATACTGAAACCCTAAAACTATATTTTTACTATTCACTGAAAATTCAACTTTCTCAGAAAAATCCCAAAATTTCACATTAACCAAATATCAATGCTCTGATTTCAAAAATGAACTCCATTTTATAAAAATAATTTTCTAAATATTTTTTATTTAATTTTTAAATAAATACACTATTTACCGAAAATTCATTTTTTCAGAAAAAACCTCAAAAATTACCTTAACATAATATCGATGCACTGAGTTCAAAAATGAAATCCATTTTATAAAAATAATTTTCTAAATATTTTTAATTTAATTTTTAATTAAAAAACACTATTCATTCGAAAAAAATAATACTTGAATAATAATTTATGAAACCGTTATTTAACCATTTTATTGAATCACATTACTAAATCAAGGTGCCTAGATTATATTAATACTTTCTTTAAGTGATATTACTAATCCATTTGGACACATTAGTAATCCTAATAATAAAATCACTATTCATAATTTACTATTCATCAAAAATCAAGTTGATTTTATTAGACTCTAAATTTTGTACTGGACATAATTGTAGAAGACCATTTTTTGAATATCATTACACGTTATTAATTATTTAAGATTTACATAAACATTTTTAAAATATCCTTTTTTCTAAACTTCATCAAAAATATGCATACTATATTTATCCGGTCATTTGAAAATTCATAAACTTCATCATAAGAAGAAATCCCAATTTTTATTTAAAACAAAGGATTACACAAGGCAATTATGGTCTCCTTACATATCCCCTTATCACACCAGCATAGGACCTAAGTGTAAGGTGTGCTAAGGTGAGAGAATCTGAGGGAGGCTCGGCCAACATCGTATGAGTAGTAATTTCTATCAGTTTGAACTTCTCGCAAAGGAGATTCTGTTCTAGCTTCACACGATGAAGTTTGGCTTGGGTTTGGTCCAGCGTAAAGCCCAGTGGTGCTACCTCCATCCCAAGTTCTGTTAGATGGGCTTCGATCGGTCCAAGACTACTGGGTGAGGCCATCAAATCTTCTTTCTATATTAATTAACCAAGATTACTTGAATTTAGAGACAATAATCGAAACGTTTAGTTTACAGCGGTCATATTGACCAATGGTCATATAACAGTCAAAACCCAATGGTCTCATTTGAATTATACTCATGTAATCAAATGAAACATTTTTTTGAGTATAAAAATAAAATAAAATAACACAAAAAATTAGGAAACAAGATTTATTCAAAATTTTGGGTCGTTACATTCATGAAGACCTTCCGAGGAGTACCGCCTCCTTCCCCATCTATGGAAGATTTGATGCGGGTTTTTTCAGCAGCAACATCCTCCCATCTTTACAGGCAATGGAGGACCTCAGGATGTAGAATCATGGTTAGAGGCCATGATTTTGATCTTCAAGCATCTAGAGAGGCCTCCATAGAGGAGGTTGAATCTCTCTACATACATGCTACTGGATTCCACCAAGAGATGGTGGGATGTGATCACACTGGCGGGATTCCAGCAGGTTATGAATTAGGATGAGTTCTAGCGTGGCTTCTATGTTTACTTCTACCTGGATACTTTGAGGGCTAATCGAGACCGATAGTTCATGAGTCTAGATTAGGTTACTCTCTCAGTCATGGAGTATTCTTCTCGCTTCACCGATCTGTAGCGCGTTACACCCATTCCAGGAGGAGATGAGTTATTCCTGGCGAGGAAGTTTGAGTATAGTCTCAGGCACAACATCTGATCTCAGGTGAACATCTTCAGGTTGAATTCCATCACTTCTATAGTCAACTAGGTGCTGATAACAAAGTGAAATATAAGGAATTCTAGAGCTGTGAGCTAGGGTGTATCGACATACGGAGTTGGTACCCCTCATACAGACAGCAAGAAGCACCATAGGGAGTCTATACGTGAGGATCCTAGGAAGAGGGATACTTCTTCTAGTAGCCAAGTGGTGTGCTACTAGTGTGGGAAGAGAGGGAATACGAGTACACATTGCATGAGAGACCCATTTGAGTACCAATCTTGCGGCAAGATGGGTCATCTTTAGCGTTTCCATCAGTTTTTATCACCAGCAGCTAGTGAGAGAGGTTCTTCTATGACTCCACATTCAGGGGAAGCACCACCAGTTTCTCATCAGTCTGGGAACTGGAGTTATTTTGTCCATTCAGGATGAGTTGGAGGTTTTGGCTGTGGTAGGTAGTCCTTAGGTTTTCAGTGATAACAGGTTGGATCAGCTCAGGGTGGTCAAGCAGGGTCACAGGGCTGCGGTATAGGCCAGCCTTTCGCAGTGGAGCAGACTCGGTAGGAGCAGGATCCCAAACCCTCTATAGTTTGAGGTATGATTCTAGTTTCCTCAGTTTTAGCTTCTGTACTTTTTGATCCAGGGGATTCCCAAAGTTTTATATATGTTTCTATTATGGAAATCCTTGGGCTCTTTATCATTACTTATGTTGATGTATTGATGCTGGACACACCATTGGGGACTAGAATAGCTAGTGTACATCAGTGCAAGGAGTTCCCTATTGAGTTCGACAGATGTCACTTCTTATGGGACCTATATGTATTATAGATTATAGAATATTATTTCATTCTCTGAATGGACTGGTTAGTTCCCTTTTAGGATGTTTTTGACTACTATCGTCATAGGGTGAGGTTCACATCACCAAA
Organism: Viscum album; assembly: GCA_963277665.1. Lineage (NCBI taxonomy): Eukaryota > Viridiplantae > Streptophyta > Magnoliopsida > Santalales > Viscaceae > Viscum > Viscum album. The sequence continues at coordinate 1,794,868,539 of OY728146.1, forward strand.
GGGTAGTTTTTTTCTTTATAAGGGCGAATGGGATGTCTAGGAAAACAGAGCAGGACCCGAGAATCCTGGGTTAGGAGGAGTTACAACCCATATTTCTATTCTACATCTAGATTACCAGGAGAGTTTATAGTTTTAATTTCCTCTAGTGGTCGATCTTTTTAGGTATGTCTTTGCATAGAACGTTTCAGGTTTTCCTCTGGAACGAGAGGTGGAATTTTCTATTGATCTTGTGCTAGGAGCAGCACTGGTGTCCATTCCTCCCTATAGGATGACTAAACCAGATTTACAGGAGATCAAGAAGCAATTAGAGGAGTTATAGGCGAAGGGTTTCATCCGACCCCACACTTCTCCTTGGGGTTTTCCTATCCTGTTTGTGAAAAAGGCATAAGATACCCTCAGAATTTGTGTGTATTATTAGAAGCTGAACCATTTGACGGTCAAGAACCGATATCCATTTTCGACGATTGATGATATATTTGATCAGCTTCTAGGATCTCGCATGTTCTCAAAGATTGAATTGAGATCTGCATATCATCAATAACGCGTTAGACTATATGATATACCTCTTACAACCTTTCAGAGAAGGTATGGTCTATACGAGTATGTGGTTATGTCATTCGGTCTCACGAACACGCCTCCAATTTTCATGGCACTAATGAACTAAGTGTTCCATCCATACTTAGATTATTTTGTAGTAGTCTTCATGGACGATATCTTGGTGTACTCTCACACTCAACACGACCATGCCACACATCTTGAGATCATTTTGAGTACACTAAGAGAGAATCAGTTATATACTAAGATCTCAAAATTCCACTTTTCAATGGACCAAATTCACTTCCCGGGTTATGTTATCTTAGAGACAAGAGTATCAGTAGACCCCAAGAAAGTGAGAGCAGTAGTTTCCTTGGAACAACCAAAGAAAATATTTGATGTACAAAGTTTTATAGAGCTAGCTAGTTACTAAAGGCATTTCATACAAGACGTTTCATTCTTAGTATCACCACTTACGAGACTCACTAAGAAGGGTGGAAAGTACTTATGATCATATTCTTTTGAGTCATCATTTCAGGAGCTGAAAGGGAGGTTAACTTCAGAACTGATACTAATTTTTCTATAGCCAGGAAAGATCTATATTGTGTACTATGATGCATTAGGTATCGGTCTGGGAGCAGTGCTTATGTAGGGAGAAGGAGTCGTTGCATACGGGTCTCAGTAGTTGAGGCCACATGAGAGGAATTACATGATGTACGATCTCGAGTTGGCTATATTTGTTCGTTATTTATGTTGTTGGATACATTGCCTATTGAGAGAGAATTTTGTGGATTTCACTGACCACAAAAGTATCAAGTACATCTTCACACAGCATGATCTAAACTTAAGACAACGAAGGTGGGTTGAGTACCTTCAATCTTTTGATTTCGGGCTTACCTAAATTCCTGGGAAAGGAAACACTGTGGCTGATGCGTTGAGCAGGAGGACTCATAAATAGATAGTTTAGAAGGCCAGTAGTGAGTGGCAGCTTATGGATCCATTCTCTGAGATGCATTTGTAGGTTCATGACAGATAGGGGCAAACGTTTCTTTCTTCTATAGCTATTACCTCTAATCTACTTGATCGAGTGCGAATGAGGTAGCTATCAGATTCCAAAGGCCTAATACTATGTGAGAGTGTGTCAAGAGAGGAACCTATTCCTGGATGGACCGTAGGTGAGGATTAGATCTTCTATTTTTGTGGGCGTGTATGGGTTCCAGAAGACATACACGAGGAGCTGATGTGGGATTTTAATTCTTAAATTTGGGAAGTTCATCCTGGTGTCACCAAGATGTATTGAGATCTACACCATCAGTATTGATGGCCAGGTATGAAGAGAGATGTTATTAGGTTTTTCATGAGGTGTTCCACCTATCAGCAGATGAAGGCAGAGCATCAGTGACCAGTAGGTATTTTGCAGCAGTTACCCATTCCCGAGTGGAAGTGGAATGATCTCGTGATGGACTTTGTGATAGGATTACCGAGGTCGACTCGAGGGAAAGATATAGTTTGGGTTGTTATTGATAGACTCACGAAGGTTTCACACTTCTTACCAATCAAGGATACCTTAAATGTTGATGACCTGGGAAGGTTGTACATCCAAGAGATTGTACGTTTACGTGGAGTTCCGCAGTACATTGTTTCAGATAGGGATGCTCATTTTACTTCTCAGGTCTGGCAAGGATTATAGAGGTCTTTGGGTACACAGATACTTCTGAGTATAGAATACCATCCCTAGACTGATGGCCAGTCCAAATGTATGATACAGGTGCTGGAGGACATGCTTTGAGCATGTATCCTAGATTTTGGAGGTTCTTGGGCGAAACACATACCTCTTGTGGAGTTCACCTACAATAATAGTTTTCAATAAACTATTCAGAAGACACCTTGTGATACTGTGTATAGTAGTCCATACCGATCACCCTTATGTTGGCAGGAGGTAGGAGAGGCAGCTATTCTAGGACCTCGTCTTGTTTAGGAGACCATAGAACAAATAGAGTTAATTAGGAATAGGATGGCTACTGCACAGTCACGATAGAAGTCTTATGCTGATAAAAGGAGATGACCTCTAGAGTTCGAGGTTAGATATCAAGTTTTCCTGCATGCTACACCAGGGTTGGGACACAAGAGGATTAGAAGATAGGGTAAGCTTTCTCTAAGGTACGTCAGGCCATTTGATATTTTGGAGAGAGTCGGGTCGGTTGCCTATCGGTTGTAGTTACCTCAGAGGTACTAATATATACATGACGTCTTCCACATTTCTCAGTTATGACATTACTTCTTAGACCCATCTCATGTTTTTCAACCCGAGGAGGTTGAGTTGGAGGTGGACGCCTTGTTCGAGGAGCATCCAATCCAGATTGTTGATTGTTGCGTGAAGGTTCTCTGTGGCTGTTTTGTTCCCCTGGTATGGGTGCTAAGGAAGCACAGGTGAGTACAAGATGAGACTTGGCAGAGGGAGGCCAATGTGCGATCACAGTGGCCAGATCTTTTCGAGGATTATTCATCTACGCCACCTTATTAAGGAAATTCGAGGACAAATTTCTTTAAGGGGGGAGGTTTTTAAGAACCAAAAACTTCTCTTCAGGTATGAGTTTTCTTTTATGGTGTTTTTGAGAAAAACATGAGAATCTGGAAATTTAAGGAGTACACACCGTGTACTTTGGAGTACACATCGTGTAATCAGTTGTTGTGGGTGACTGTGTACTGGTTGTGTAATGACTGAGTACATGGTTGTGTGTGGTGACCTGGAGAGTGATTAAAGTGGGGCCTAGTAAAGGCATATACACACCATTTAATTTTAAAAGACACACCATGTACTTTTCTTTTTATATGTTAAATTGGACCGAGGTCACGTCTAATTGGAAGAAACACCTTCTTCTCAGTTCGTCTCATCTTGGACCGACCAAAGCTGATGATTCTTCTCTGATCCCCCGACCTACCATATGTTATCAAAATCAACCGCCTTTGATTGTGTTGGAATCACCACGGTGAGTTCTTCATTCTTCTAGAGATTCATCTCTTAATTTCTCCTCTTTCATGAGATATCCTTTGTTGAACACTTTAGATGTTTTAGGTATATCTACATTGTTCTAGGCCGATTCAAGAGCCAACGTCGGAGTTTATTGATCATAAAACACTAAGGTAGGTGTTTTTTCCTTTCCGTAGTTAGTATTTGAATATTATGTGAAAAAGTGCCCAATAATATAGAATGGTCTATTGCGTGTTTCAGGATTTTAGCATTGTTAATGCCTGTTATGCCTTATGTTCATGATTAGAGGTTCTTTGATTGTGAATAGGTTTTTTTACCTTGCTATGGATGTCTTTTCCCATGTTTGAACTGATATTGGTCGTTGGGTCTAGTTTTTCCTATTATGCTATTTTTTTCCATGCCTAGTGTTGTTAGGATGGAGTGATATTATCTGATGCTGTTATTTGCTTGTAGATATTATCCAAGTAGTTCTTAAGGTTTAATTTGGATGTTGAACATCATTGTGCACAATACAGGGATGTGGGGACCTGGTGTAGTAGACTATAGGGGGAATGGACATTGAGGGCTTCCCCAAAGTGTCTGGTTACTTTTCAAATTGTGAGACCATAGGGGGATGGACCTGAGTTCTCCCTCAGAGTGTCTGTAGTTCTATGTTGCGAGACCATAGGGGGAATTGGACATTGATTGCTTTCCTAGAGTGTTTGTAGTTTACCGATAAAAGACCATAAGGGGAATTTGTGGTGAGTGCTTCTTCATAGAGTCTTTGATAAAGCTGAACTAGAGGGGTTAGACTGTGAGTAATTCTTAGGGGGTTACTTTTTTTTATTTTATACTTACTAAATATATGAAAATGAATGCAATTGAAACTGTAGTTTTTTTTACTTTGAGTATTCCTTTGTTTACTGCTTCATTTTTCTTATTGCTTACCATACATATTCACTGACTATTAGGCATAGATCTTTGGGTGGTTGCCTATTGGGATTCTTCTCACACCCTATTTGGGTCATGACTTTGGTCCTAAAAAGATTATATTGTTGCAGGTATAGATAATAGAAAGCAACCTTCTACATCAAGAACTTGTCTACTGTGGAGCTGGAGAGCATGGGACCAAGCTGAGGCTTGCGATGCTATTGAAGTTTATTTGTTTTCTGTGTACTTTGGTTTAGTACTGTATTCCAGCATTGTGACTTGTTTGTCTATTTTCCTAGACATATATATCAGACATCACTTATATATGTGCTTCTGTTATTTATTACTTTAAGTATTCTATTGTTTATTGAATATCAAGTTATTACTTCTTTCGCTATTGTTATATTTTTATTTCTACAGCATTACTCTGCCAATGAGGGCATAGTTTCTCCACTATCACACACAAATCCCTTGCTACTAGTCGGTAGCCTCTAGCATTTGGGAAAATTCACTTGAGGCTGTGTGACCAATCAGGTACGGGGCACCTCTGGGAGACACCCAGAACCAGGACGTTACACCGGTTTAGAGCCAAAATTGGATGGGTTTTTCAGGCCAAGTTATGAGAATCTATGCTAAAAAAGACTAAATGTGAGTGTAATTTTAGTAATTTATGCTCAATTTTTTTAGTTTAATTTCACTAGGCTATGATCACAAAGACTATGCATGAGTGTAGTTTCTATCAGATATACTTAAAAATACTGTGCATGAGTGTAATTTTAATAAACTATGCACATAAAGATTATGTGTGTGTGTGTGTGTAATTGTGGTCATCTATGATCACAAAGACTGTTCATGAGTGTAATTATAGAAATATATGCTCAAAAAGACTGTGTGTGAGTGTAATTATAGTTATATATACTCACAAAGACTATGCATGATCATAAATGTGAATGGCTTTGTTCAAAATGTTATAATTTCCTATGATATTTCTTATTGACATATTTCTATGTTCTATGCCTATGATTATACTCCATGGGTCATGTATATTATATTACACTCTTATTTTATAGTATATAATTGATCATTTGAGATTACATTTCCTTTTATTATATGGATAATTCTTCTTGGTTCATGTTATTTTTAATAAGATATTTATCCGATGCTCATGTTTTCTAACATGCTTATGATCTAATCATTGATAAAATGTTAGTGAGTTTCTCCATTAATAATCGGTTGATCTCATCTCTTTCTTATGTATCCATTCCCTAGGTTATAAAGATTAATATCACTTATGATAAGTCTATAAGGGTGTATAATGTGGTTCAATTATGGATAAATGTTCACACATATCATAAAATAAGTTACTTATGTAGCTAATAATCAAAGACACTAAACCTTTAATTCTTGGGATTTTGTGATTATTTATGAGATATAATTTTTAAATTATGTAAATGATGAAAAATAAAGATATGATCATTTCACTTGGTATCAAATACAATTTTTAAAGAAAGTGTTTTTTCCAAAACACCTGAATATGTGGGCATGGGGCACCTCATTAATGGTACAAAGAAGAGAGAAGAGTACCTATGATTCAATTTATCCTTCTCTGATTAAGGTTATGGTGTCTTAGTGATAAAAATAGAATTAAAAAATGTAAGACCCCATGTTTTTGGGCGTCGATGAAATTAAGAGAATCACCAAATTTTAATCGAGAAAAATTCACGAGAGAGTATTTTTGGATTTATATCAAGTGGGTGATATCAAATACAATTTAAGGAAATCCAAAAAGAGGTTTTTGATAATATTAGTCATGTGTAAAAACCTAATATAGAGTTTTTTAATGATTCTATATTTTAAAATAACACTATGTTCGATAGTGTATACAACACATGACATCGAGATTAATCAAACTATGAAATATTATTATTTTACAAAAAAATATAGTACATACTAAATAAAAATTTATTGATTAATTCTTAGAAAATAAGCACCCAATTGTTTTAGTAAAGACATTTTATTCTTCAAAATATGTTTTCTTCAAAAATGTTTTTTATTACTTTTTGTGATAAAATAATATAATTAATTTTTTGAATATATTATAAAATTATTTGAAAAATTATTATTAATTTTTAAACCAACACATCAAAATTAATTTAGGGAGAAAAATTTAGATTTTTCTGAAATGATGGATTTTTCAGTGAATAGAAAAAAAATAAAGATTTTTTAATTACTGTCATTAATTAAAGTAATTTAAAAGTTAAATTATATTTTAGATATGAACATGAAGTTAAATATGATCCATTTTAATTATAATATTATAATTAAATCCATTTAAATCAGTAATATTTAATATTTTGATATATGTTAATTTTTATGCTTAAAAATACATTTTTTAAAAACTGTTTTTATTACGTTTTACAAATTTATATTGAGATTGATTTCTATAAATTGTAGAGATTTAATCTTAATAAATGTATATCATATTTGGAATTAGGATATTTAAATTTGGTAAATAGGTCCCTTTTTATTTTTAGGCATTATAAATAGTAACCGTGGTAAACTTTATCACCTCGATTAAGGGTAAACCGGATAATTAAGATTAAAAATAATGTGACAAAACATTAAAGATATATACAAAATTTGACTTTATTTATTTGGATAATTATATATTTTTCATGATCATCCAAAATTTTAAAATATGACTTTTCCCCCCTTTATCTTTGATTTTTCATCTTTATAATATTTAAGTAAAGGATAAAGTCAAAAATTTCACTCTATTGCTTTTAATATAAATAATATTTTTTGCTAGGGATAAAAACAACTTATGGTTAGTTATAAATGGTTATTTAAAATATGAATAATTTTTTTATCATGGTAATTTATTTTTAATTTTTATTAATTGAATAATTACTTTACATTCTTATGAAACGTTGACATAATATTTATTCAGTTATTAGAAAAATAAAAAAATTATTTTGAAAATATTAAAAGTAATAAAATTTGGATAAATTATTGTATTATATAAATTTTATAGATAAATATAGAATATTAATGATGTTTTAAAGGCTTATATTTTAATTAAATATTTCTTATTGATGTTTTTAAATTCAAATTAAATAGATAGTGTCAAAAATGTCAGTAATGATATTTTACAAAAATAATATTTTATTAAAATAATATTTTATTAAATTATTTTAAAAATATAAAATATTTAACTAGGAAAAGGGGGATAATATAAGGTCAAAAATATCATTCATTTTCCATTTATGTCCCAATTTCTATTTTATGGTATGTTTCCCGGCTTCTATAGTCTAAAAAGATTTGCTATAACTGTAATTGTTAAAAGGGTTGACGAGGAGTTAAAACAAAGTGATAAGCGTGAAAGCATCACATAAACATGTAAATTTTTTATTAGATAAGTGTATTATGAATCATACACATATTATATTTTAATTATATAAGTTTTTATCCATTTGTATAAGAAAAATAATTTATATTATTTTAATACTTTAAATAATTCCAAGAGTGTCCCTCCCCTCACTTATAAAAGGACACCCATTCTCTCTTTTTATTACACATTCTTGAGTTACCTTTCTTGAAAAAACCCTAAATAATTCTCTTATTAACTTCTATATACATGAATTATAGGTTTTCTTCTTCTTAAAATATCATTCCATGGTTTTTTATAGGGGGTATAAAGGAAGTCTCCTAAAGAATAGGTAATCATCTTTATCAACTCATTCAGGTTTATTTCCTCTTATACTTCCTCTAAATATTTTTTACCCACAATAAAATAATAAATTAAATACCATAAATATATTTAGATATTATTATGATTATAAAACAACCATTTCCACCTCTTTTACATCTTATGGAAAGTGAAAACATCACTCATGCATAAGTATGGCTTATCATTTCCACATAACATTGTAATCCATTTTTAATCACCATTTTTATTGAATGGTTATAAAGATATAAATATTGAGTATATATGATATTTTTTACCAAATTATATTTTTTAAATATAATATATCACATAACTTATTACCTTTATATCTGTTGTAAAATGATAACGTCGCTCATGCATATATGTGGACTACCACCTCCACAAAGTGATGCGATTTTTTTTTCATTTATGCTTAACATGGATGGTAATAAGGATATATTTAATGAATATATATGATATATATGATATAAAAATGATTCTATAAAGGTTAATTATCATTTAATTTTCTTTTTTTCAATCCATTGAAAAGTGAAAACAGCGTCCATGTGTACATACGAGCTACCGTCTCCTTGAAAAGTGTTATTTATTTTTATATCTCTAACTTTTATGGATGATTATAACTATATATATAACACACACACATATATATATATATAATTTATATAATGATTTACATTCTTTAGATTATGAAACCATGATCAACATAAAAGGAACAAAACTACCAAACCAAGACATTCATGAAAAATGAAGCAATTATCACTCGAGAGAGTAATTTTAATAAAGAATTGTTAATAAATAGGTGATAAAATTCCATAAGTAAATAATATATGGTATTATATATATTATTATTGTTCTATAATATATTTATAATAAATCTAAATTTATTATATAGGAGGTTAGATAACTTTTAAAGCAAGTAAAACCTGAGGTAAGTGATTTCAAATCAATTTCCCTTCATTGATGCATATTTTAATGTTATACACCTAATTTATTTTATATAGTTCCTATAATTCAATTTTAAAATTATATAATTAATCCTTTATAATTCATGGTATTTTAAGTTATAATTCAAATTATTTCATCCAAGGGATTTGAATTGAATGTTAAAAATCAGTAAGGGGTTTCTTAACTCAGTCTTCTTTTATTGGGTTAAATCACTTCTTCATTGATTATATTATGCCAAGATTATGTGTAAAATGAATAACTATTTATTTATATATATTTTTTGTATTTATATTTTTTATACTTAATATATTAATTGATTATTTGTCAATATAATGATATGATCTTTGTAAGGGTTATTTGGCTCAAATTTTATACCTTTGGGACATAATTTTACATTATGAACATATATTATTTCATGAGGTGTATTTACTAACCCTTTAATATGATATATAATGAATATACATATTTTAATGATATTTTTAGTTTTATTTATAGTTATTATTTAATGGGGTTTATGATTCTTAAGTTACCAAATTGGTAAGGTATTTATGTTTCAATCCCATTTTAATCGGGAAAGATTATGTTTGAATTTTCTTTAGGGAAATTATATGATCCTTATTTGATAAAAAAATTAATTTTTCTTATACTATAGATATTTCATGGATTTATTATTTTTTAGAATCATTTTTCTCTCTTTGGTACTCAAAATGGTTCAAAAAATATTTTTAAGAAAAACAAACCATATTTATCCTCTTTGAGTCATAAAATATTTTTATTCCATATCCATGTTTTTTAAAAAAAATTTAAATATTATTAATTTTTTTTAAAGTAATTTGTACCATGTTTGGAATTTTATAAAAATGTTTAAAAAGAGAATTCGAGTCATTTTTTAGAATAAGGTACTTTTACCGAACGTATGAACATAATAATTATTTTTAACAATTACTAAATGAATAGAATTTACCCTTATCATGAATAATAAATTATTTGAAGATTAATTTATAAGTTTCCATGGTTATTTTTAAATATATATTTTTTCATAATATTCTGAAAATTTTTAGTTTCAAAAATTCTATTTCATTGTGAAAAGTGCATATTTATTAGGAATGTTTTAAGAAACTTTTTATGGTATTTCTATTCATAAATGATAAAAAAAACATTTATTTTACTTATTATGCACTAGGAATATGTTGTATGACACCATCCTTATTATTTATTTGGATGGTTTATGATTAGATTAACTATGAAAAGTATTGATATTATTTATTATAGTTTTTCATATATATATTATTATTGATTATTAAGGAGTGTTGCTTAAGTTGTATTTTATATTAATATGATGAATGCATTGTAATTATTAAGTGATGGGTGGTCCCCAAAATTATATGTCCTCTTATTGCATTAGTGGGTCTCATGAGACAAACTAGTTTGGGTATTTGGTCCAGGCCATACCCATTTATATAAGATGTCTTGGTATGATGCATTGATGATATGTTTATGATGTCTTGGAAGAGGCCTAAATAGTAAGTCTAATATGTCATCCATTATGAATTCCACCATTATTAAATCAGTTATTAAGGTATATGTTATTATTTTTAATAGTTATGATATCCATGTATAAGTTTTAATCTCATGTGACTATTTATGTGGAATTATTTTACCATAATTTATTTCATCCATATTATTCTTTATGCTCAATCTATTGATTAAGTGGCATGGGATTTCAATAATTTAACTTGTCATATTGATTATTCCTTAATTACTCATGATAAATTATTCTTTACATAACCCTTATGGAGTGTTTTACCTCACTCTTATTTTTTTCGTTTCCCCAAGATGAAAATAAGTGTACTATAAAAGATATACAAGGATATGATTAAGTTTGAATAATGTTTTTTTAAACAAAAAAATCATTGTATTTTATGTTTTCAAAGGTGTATGTGATTCAAGTATGTATTTATTTTTACAAAGACTATTAAACTATTCATTCCTTTAGGACGTTATAACTTGTATCTAGTTTCAATGTAATAAAGTAATCACCAAATATGGGCTACCGGGGTTGGTCTCTTTATAGGTGGTATTAAAGAAATTTTAGGAGAATCCGTGAGAACTAGATTTAGGAAAATATAGATTTATAGATAGAACCCTATGTAATACTCTAAGAATATATCTAATTATTGGATAATATCATAATTTTTTGGTAAGTTAGAGATTATATAGTTTTATTAGTGATGCATACCTTTATAGATAATACAAGTGGATGTGGTTTTGGAATATATTCATATAGGTGTAATAACCTAGAAAAGAGTTGGTTAAATATATATTGACCATAATTATAGTGCACAGTGAGTATTCCCTTACTGTGAAGATAGTTTTACACTCTCGGCGGATATTCTACGGTTAATTCACATTTTCTTTATGAACCATTATCATGAATGAGAGGATAGAACCTATGGAAACCTATGATATGCCACAATGATATGGGATAAACCTAACATGTCTTGGATTTATAATTTTATGGATAATAATAAGTTTAAAGGCATAGATACCCATTTAACGATTTTATTTGATAAGAGTTTAACATGATAAAGAATATTTTCCAAGACATTTATTGGAATATAACCCTTTAGTTTAGTAAATGTTTTAGTGAGAAGGTTAATTGAGGAATAATGATTTTATATTTTTTGGAAACAAGTTTAAAATTATTAATAGCCTTTAGGTATAATATTATTATTGATGTTAAGGTAATAATAATCAATTAAGATTATTTTATTTTGTGTAAAATATAAGCTATATAAAAAACCTTAGTGGTTAAAAAGTGATTTTATGATTCATGGTATTTTTGAGGATATTTATCATATTTTTTGTGAATTTTATAGGAGTTGTATTAATATAGTTTTATAAAAAGGACAACCTATAGGATGGGAGACAAACCGTCACATATGACAAGCCTGTATGGATTGAACCCACAACTAAAGGGTGACAATATCACAATGCCAACCAATGACCTATATGATGTCCTAGTCAGAATGGATTTTTTTTTCTTAAATTATTTTATAGATACAAATTAAGTTGAATATGGGAAGAATATTTTCAGATCAAGTATTTTTTATTTTTTGGGATTTGAGGCGATTAATGATATTTCGGGAGATGTTTTTTTAGATTAATGTATATATAACTTTTAGGTTTAACGTAAAGGATTTTTTGGGAAGAATGATATTAAACTTTTAGAGATATAAGATGAATGGTATGAGATAAAATTTTAGGTTAAAAATTTATTTAATGTCGGGGTTATTAAGTTTATTTAGGAAATAAGGTTATTTATTTATGGAATGATCTATGATAAACCTTCGATTTTATTGTTGAATTCTAGATATTTATGTATTGTTCATTTATATAGATGTTCATTTTGGGTGTTATAATACATTATAGTAACCATTTTGGTTTTAGTAAATAAAGGTGTAATATTTTTTTATTCTTTTGTGGATTATTTAACTTGTTAGAATTTGATTTTAGTACTTCAGCTATGAAAATATTATCATGAATTGTCATCATTTGGAGAAAAAATGACATTATGGTGGAAATTTATTAAAGGATGAAATTATAATTATCATGCAAGTATATTTAATTATGTTTTTAGTATATATGTTAAAGTAAATCCTTACCTTTAGTAAAGAGATCTTGAAATAAAAATATTACTATTTTCCCTTCATTTATGATGAATGGATTCTCTTTCAACCCTTATTAATATATGATTTTTTGGTCCTTATATTTCCCATGACCATGTTATACATACTTATATATTAGTCATTATATGTTTTTATTCTCTTCCATACATATATTTTAACTTACCAACAATTTTTTCTTATTTAATAACATGAATACATGATATTTCATGTAACTTTAATGTTTCTCTCTTTCCCTTTTCAAAAAAAATTTATTATCCCTCTGTATGATGTGGGTTTTCAAAAAAGGTTGATCATTTTTTTTATAGGGATAAAATTGTGAGGGTATAATTTATTTAAGTGGGTTATAATTTAACACCCTGATATTTCAAAAAAACACTGTGTTCGGTAGTATATACGACATGCAACACCGAACTTAAACCAACCACAAAATATTATTATTTAAATATAACAATTATAACCTAGCTGTTAAATCAGGTGAAATAAATAATATTAATCATATCTTAAAATATATATAAAAATATATAATACATACACAATACAATCGTATTGATTAATTCTTATAAAATAAACACTCATTTATTTTAGTAAAGAAATTTTATTCTTTAAAATACATTTTCTTCAAAAATGTTTTTTATTAATTTTTTGAGAAAATAATATGATTATTTTTTTAAACTTTTATAAAATGAATTTAAAAATTTAAACTTCATTTTTAAAATCATAATACCAAAAAAAACATAGGTTAAAATTTAGGGATTTTTCATTGAAAAGTGAAAAATATAGATTTTTTAAACAATGTCATTACTTACAGAAATTTAAAAGGTACATCATATTTTGGATTTTATAATGAAGTGACATATGATACATTTAATTTATAATAATATAATTAATTCTATTTGAATCCTAAAAATTCATGATTTTTATATAAGTAAATTTTTATACTTAAAACGCATTTTCCTAAAGGCTATTTTTCATTGCATTTTACACATTTATAATAAAATTTATATCTTAAACATATAGAGAATGAATATTAAGAAATTTATACCATATTTGAAATCAGGAGACCCAATTTTTTTAAATAGATCCTTTTTATTTTTAGGCATTATAAATAGTAATAGTGGTAAAATTTATCACTTTTATTAAGGGTAAATCAAGTAATTAAGGCTAAAAACCATATGATATGGCATTAAAAATATTTAAACATTTGAATTTATTTTATTTTAATCTTCCACTTCTTCGATAGTCATCCAAAAATTAAAAACATGACCTTTTTCCCATTTGGACTTGATTTTGACATTTAAAATATTTTAATAAAGGATAAAGTCAAAAATGTCACTCTATTTATTTTAATATATATAATATTTTTTGACAAGGATAAAGAACATATATTTAGTTCCAAATTTTTATTTAAGAGATGAATTAATTTTTTTTATCATGTTAATTTATTTTTAATTTTTAGTAATTGGATAATTACTTTAAATACTTACGCAGCCCCAACAAAATATTTATTCAATTAATAAGAAAATTAAATAAAATATTTTAAAAATATTTAAAGTTATGAAATTTGGATTAATTATTTTATTTAATTAATTTTATAGATAAATATTATATATTAATTATATTTTAACATATTATACTTGAGTTACATCTTTGTAGTGATGTTTTTAAAGTCAAATTAAATGACTAACATGAAAAATAAAATTAATGATATTTTATGAAAATAATATTTTATTAAATTATTTAAAAATCACAAAACCATTGAACCATGAAAAATGGGATAATATATGGTTTATAATATCATCCCTTTTCCATTTATGGCCTAATTTCCTTTTTATCATAACTTTATTGGATTTTATAGAGTAAAATTTTTTGTTATCATGATAATTGTTAAAAGGGTTAATGAAGGGTTAAAAAAATAGATACAAGTAAAAATATCACCTAAACTTGTCTAATTTTTATTATATGAGAGTATTTTGACTCATAATAATCTAATATTTTAATTATATCAATTTGGATACATTTGAAAAATAAAAATAATTTATATTAATTTAATACTTTAAGTGTTTTTCAAGAGTTCCCCTCCCCTCACTTATAAAAAGATACCCCTTATATATTTTAATTACACATTATTGAGAAACCTAGATTTAAAAAACCCTTCCCAATTCTATTATAAAATTCTATAAACCTGAATTATAGGTTTTTTCCTTTTTAAAATACCATTCCATGGGTTCTTATGAAGGGATCTAAAGGAAGTATATCAAAGAAGAGATAATCATCTTTACCAACCCTTTCAGGTATATTTATTATTATACTTACTATAAATATATTATATCCATAATAATATAATTAATCTAGTATTATGAATATATTTATATGTTTTTATGATTATTATAAAACCATTTTCCTCCTATTTTTCTATCTGTCCATGTGCTTGCACATATTTTTGTTTTGATTGATTATAAATCCTCTTATGTTTTATTAATATTATCATACTTTTAAATATTTAATTATGTTAAAATACATGTTTAATCTCATTATATATCTTATATCATTTAATTTTTTATTTAAAGTATACTTAATCAGGATCATATAATAATATTACTATACATAAAAATTATTTAGATTTCATGTCCTGATTTGTCATAACATGTTCTAAAAGTTTTATTTTATGTACCAAGGATAATAAATAATTTAAGAAATTTAAATATAATTTATATATGTTTTATAATTTTTACCTATAGTAAAATTTATGTAGACCATTTATCCAAATGGCTATCCACATTTCCAATTTAAAATCTATATAGATAATTCTAAAATCCATGTAGCCGATTTCCAGAATCAAGTTTCCTATGTATTTAAAAAATATCTCGAGATAAAGAACTCAAAATTGAGTGATTATTTTTTTGAAACATAAGAATATTTAATAATTTTTATTAGAATAAATACACTTAAAAATAAATCTCTTTCATGTCTGAAATTAGGTGTGAAGTCACTACTTGTTTTCTGTCTCATTTCTGTTGTTTTCCAAAACTTTTCTTCTTATTTTTTTGATGATAACATGATTTATATATATCTGATTATGGTGATTATTGATTCTCTAGGAATATAATGAAATTTTATAACTATATGTAAAAAATTACAAAAGATAATCCAACCTTTATCAAGTACATTTTTAGCTCTGAAATTAAAAAATACATTCAGTTTTCAATTTTCTAAAATTCACTTACATAGTGGAATTTCCTACATGAGAAATTTGGATTTGTGAGAAAATTACCTACATAATGATTTTTCATACATGAATCCAAAAATTTGAATAACCTATGTCAATTCCATTATATGGATAATTCACCTATATAGAGTAAAACACTTACGTGAGGAATCCAGATTCATGGAATTCCCATATGTAGTGAATCACTTATGTGATTCCCTTGTGGGAAACACCAACATAGTGAATTTATTATATTATTATCTTATATGATGAATTTTCTTATTTAGATAAAAAAACTTATATGAAAAACTCATATGTTATTTTTTCCTACGTAGTATATTTAACATCCTACAAAAAATAATGTTTTTTATATTTTATTTCATATTCCAATTTGTTGCATGTTCGTGTCATATATTTAAATTTTTATAATGAAACTATAAATTAATATTTATAATATATAACATATGAGAAGTGATTTTCACTATTTTAAACTTTTTTTGTGAATATAGAAATATGTTCTATATTCATGCATGAAACATACAACATGAAACTTAAAAATTTGTTTTTCTTATTTTAAGTTATTTTATATGATTTCATTATTTATAAATTAATATTAGAAGACATTAATTTATTTTAAAAATATTTTAATATTTTTAATGTGGTGCTATTATTTTTTTAATTATTCTTCATATTTATTTCTCGTTTTAAATAGAACATTTTGAATTTCATATTTTCAAATTTAAAATTTCATTTTTCATAGGATTTGTCATTTACATATTATTGGAGAGTCCATTTCAAGTATTTAAATGAATGATTTAAAATTTGTTTGAATTAGTATTTATTGTTTTAAATTTCAATAGTTATCCGTGTGATATTTATGAAATTATAATATCTTTCTCTCTATATATAATAATCTAGTTTTATCATTTTTATTATTTTGAATTTCTTTAATAGTTTTATTGAGTGTGTATTACATATAGATTTGTATTTAAAGGAATAAAGGATTCTTGGAAAATATTCAAATATATATGAAATTACAACATGATGATTGCATACGGCATAAAGAGATAAATTTTTTCATACTCTATGAAACTTTAAGTGTTTCTGTACACTATTTTAACGACTAACAGATGATTTTTAAAAGGGTTAAACAAAAACATATTTGAATTATAATACCATGATGAGATGATCAAGATGATAAAACACTGTTGAAATAATACCTGTTTTTTTTTTCTTCCATATACTTCATCTATTTTAATAAGTCTATAATGCTTCTTCCCATATTTCACACACTTATACTTTCTCTTTATCATTTTACATACAAAATCATTTTCTATTTTTGGGTTGTAACTCCTGAATTCTAAATTTAGGACCATTTGGATTATGAATCATGATATATAAATTTAAGGTTGTAATTGGGTTGTGACTCCTTATACAAAAGTCTAGTGTCTAGTTATTCTTATATTAGAAAAGGTATGTTGTAATTGGGTTATAATTACCCATTAAAAATAATTTAGTTCACAAAATTTTTATCATTGAGTAGAGAGGTATAGGACTGGAATAGGTCCACTTTGGACTAAACCCGTATAAAAATACTCGTGTTAGTTCTTTAATTTCAATAAAAAATTACTCTATTATATAACTTTAACAATTATTTTAAATAATTTATCTATTTCATTAAAAAAATTAATCTAGTATATTTACCCCCTCTAGACTGGTTTCCATTACCTATTATTAACTATCAATTGTTATAAGAGGGTAACCCTATTAAATAATAGATTCACCCTATCATTTTCTTCCTGATATGAAACAATTGGTATCAGGGGACATTCTTTAAAAGTTATTTAGATTCTATGATTAATTTAATATGATTATTATCCCAATTAGGTTAAATACCCTGAGGAGGGGTGAATTAGGTCAGGATAGATTAAAACAACTACCCCTTCTGATCTTGTTTCATTTTTAAACAAAACACTCTTCTCTCTCTTTCCGGTTGTAATGTACGAACAGAATTTAAATCATGCACAAAACAAAACAATTTTACATGGTTCACAATCTTTGGGATACATCTAAGGATCATACAATGATATTTTTCTGATGTACCAAATCCATTAAGGCTCAATGCCAAAATACAAGGTTCTTGCTAGATCACTTCTATACCCAGGCACACAACCTTCACAAAGTTTATGGTTAGGTTATTTATTTCCCAATGGTAACTCCCTGAGTCTCTTTCTCTGGATCACTATCAATGGAAAGTTTCTTCATCTTCCTCTTCCTTTTCTCGTTGCTTTGGTAGGGATCAACTTAAAGTTTATGGATATGTAGATCCCTTCATTTTCATGAATTCATGCATCCTCAACTATAGGTAGATGATCTATTGAAGTCCTATTTTCACCCATATATGAAAATAATTTTTTTGTGTACTATTAGTTTGCGAAAATTTATTTTGTGAACTATCCAAACATTGTTCTTCTTCCTTCATGAAATGTTGGCTCTGTGTGGTGTGAGTGCTTTGTGGACCACCACATCTTTCGTGGACAACCTCTTCTTCCACAAACCACCTCTTATTCCAAAAACCATCTCTTCTGTGAACAACCAATTATTTCAGGGATCATTTTATTTTGTGAGCTGTAGAACCCCACAAAAACTATTTTGCAAACTACTTCACTCTTCGTAGAATTCTCCCTTGAGAACCCCTTCACTTCAAATAATCCTCTCTCACAAACCACTTTAGACTTTGACGAATTTCTTACCAAAGAATTATATTATCTAATGAAATTCTCTCTCCACTAAGGATCTGATTAGTGATCCTTATATAGGAAAATGGATCCACAAAACCCACTAATCTGAAATACCCAAAAATTATGATGTTGTACAACCTTCAACATATACTGTGCTATGCAGTTTGCATAGTTCCTTTCTTCTTTTTTCATAGTGGATGATGTCTTCCAAAAATGAATAACTACCTCTTAGCAGCAAATAACCACCTTCCCACAAACTTTATGCCTCCTGTGAACTGTGTGTCTACCACAAACTATTTTTCCCTACACGGTCTATGTAGTGCACTTTGTGGTTTTCATAGCACTGCTATGTAGAAATCTACCTTTTTAGAATTTCTATAGCCATTCTATGAACTATTCTTCACGGTCTTCAAACTACTTTTACAGAAAAAAAAATCCTTTTCTAAAAACTAAACTTCTGATTTTGAGGCCCAAAAATTTGGCAAACATAGGGAAACAACGACACCTTAAAAACATACTTCGACAACACCAAACAGACTTATTTGCAACATCAAGCTTTCTTAATAAACAAAATCAACCTAAAAACACTTAGGTGACACCTTGATGGATTTTTCCCAGAAATGATACCAAAAAATTGGTATCATAGGTTGTTCCTTTTGGAATTGTCCAATTATTCTATAGAGCCTGTTTATATTTTATTGTGTAAACCAATTCATTCATCTCACAGTTTAATGACATGATATTTATGATGGAAGGAGCTAATGTAAATGATTCTTGTATTCCTTAGAATCGACCTCACTTTTGATGGAAATGATCATGGCCACTAGAGATCCTGAATAGAATCTTACCTCAAACAATTAAGCATAGAACACCGGTCGATCATGTAAAAATAATACACTCTTCCAATAGATGACCCAAATACACTTAACAAAAATAATTGTTCTAGATATGTTTTAAATTACAATTTTGTTAATATTTTATATTGTTCTATTAACATAAGCGTTATTAGTCATGTATTTTATTGTAAGAAAACTTATGATATTTTGAATATTCTACAAATAACTCACCTTGAATTAGAAAAATAGATACAAACCAAGCTTGGAATGATTCGATATGAGAACCAATACTTCAAGATGGGTGGAGAAGAAACTATATATTAAAATTTCCATTGATTCATAATAATTATGAATAGAATTAATTCAAATGGATAAGATTTGGAGGACCCCATAATAGTAGATAGAGTTCTAAGATCTCTACCAAATAAGAGGCACACAATAAAGGGTATGATCGATGAAAGTAATAATTTAAAAGAATACACATAGGATGAATCATGAGATCACTTATTAAATATGAACTTGATTTGAATAACATTTCAAAATAAGAGATTAAAAAGAAGAAAGACATTATTTTAAAAAAACATATAAATTTTAATTCCAACTCTTCTGAATGTAAGGCACAAAAAAGTAAAAAACAGATATTTTTAATATAATATAATATATTTATAATTTTATGAAGTGAAAGAAAAATTTCAAAAAGTGACCAAGTAAAGACCAAAGGAATGATCGAAAAGAAAAGTAATGGTAAGACATATAGACTAGATGAAATGTGTTATGAATATATAAAGAATGGAAACATAAAACCCGACTATTCTAAGCTGAATCAATAAAGTAGAGATAAAAAATACAAGAAATAATTGAAACATGCATATCATACTAGATGGATTTTCACTAAAGTATCAGACTCAAGGGATGAATTTTAAAGTGAAAAAGAGAAATCTAACAGCTTCTTTATGGTGATAAATACAAATTAGGTTAGTAATAATTCTAATTTTAGTAATTATTTTGATATTGATGGTTATAGATTTGATGAATTATATGATGAAAATGAAAAATAAAAAAAATGTTTTAAGAGTTACTGAATTGTATAATGAGTTAAAATAAGAAACTGGAAGGATTATAAAATAAAGCAAGAAACTCAATTAAGAGAATGATTATATAAAAAAATAAATAATAAATTCCACATCATGTTCTAAAGGTAAGATATATGATGATTCTGAGTTTTTAAAAAAATGAAACGATAAAATTAAAAATGAAGTTGTAATCTTAAAAGATAAATTATCTATATTTATTCAAGAAAAAGAAAAATATGATAAGATGAAATCTGTGATGAAACTACAAAAAGCTAAAACTATTTTTGGTTATAATCTAAAAGTCAATAAATTATACAAGACTACATTTATTAAAAGTTCTATTGGAATAGTTTCTTCTGTTATATGTTTTAAATGTTTTATGCAAGGTCATTATTCTAATGAATATTCTCTTAAATTTACTAAATATATTATTTAAACCTTACTTTTATTTTAAAAAAATTTCCTTCTCGATTACCTTATAATAAATGTTTTAAATCTATATGGGTACCTAAGAATTATATTGGAAACCTAGTTGGACCCAAAATAGTATGGGTACAAAAAATTTCAAGTAATTTATTTTCATAAGAAAATTTGTTTGGGAATCTCAAGAATGAAACATGGTATACGGATAATGGCTGTTCTCAACACATGACCCGTGACATATTAAATTTTCTTTTGCATACAAATTGTGATGGATGATTTTTTTACTTTTGTAGATAACTCTAAGGTAAAGGTTAATGGATTTAATGAAGTAGGTATTTCTAATTTTGTTTTAATTTATAAAGTTTTACATGTTTATTTTTAAAAAAATAACTTAATTAGTATTTCAAAATTACGTGATGATGGTGTGAATGTTAAATTTAAAGATAATAAATGTTTAGTTTTTTGAAATAAAAATGTTTAATTTAATGCTAATAAACAAGATAATATTTATTCTGTTAGTTTCTCTGATCTCTCTAATAAATATATTAAGTGTATCAGTTTTATATAAATAGATTATGTTATTTGTAATATAAGGCTTATACATGATCATTATTGAATGATACACATTTCATGTAAGAAAGGACATGTTCTAGATTTACCCATGTTAAAGGTAAGTAAATATATTATTTGTGATTCATGTTTAAAAGGTAAGAAGAATAATTAATATTTAAAATCCACCAAACATGTTTCTATAACGATACCTCTATAATTATTAAATATTTATTTATTTAATTCAATGAAAACTACTAGTTTAAGTAGAAATAAATATTTTTTTTGTTATTGTTGATGATTTCAGTAGATTTACATGGGTTTATGTCGTGTATCATAAGCATGAAACCTAAATTGATTTATTGGTTTTTGTAATTTAGTTAAAAATATGAAAGGTTGTTTAATTGTTTCTATTAGAAGTGATAACATAGGTTACTTTTTTAATTTTAATTTTGAAAGATTTTCTGAATAAAATGGTTATGATCATAATTTTTCTACCCCTAGAACACCATAAAAAAGAATTTTAAAATTAAAAATATAACTGTTCAATTTATGGTCCAAAATATGATTAATTAATAAAGTTTACCCAAAATATTTTTAGGCTAAATCTGTTAATACTAATTGATATATTTTGAATAGAGTATACGTTAGACTATTTTGAATAAAACACATTATGAATTTCTTAATGGTAGAAAACCAAAGGTTGGTTATTTTAAAAATTTTGGTTGTAAAGTTTTTATCTTAAATACAAAAGATAAATTTGCTAAATTTGATTCTAAAAGTGTTGAGGGTATATTTCTTGGTTATTATTCTAATAATAAATCATATAAATTTTATAATAATCATACAATGACTATTGAAGAATCTGTATATATAAAGTTTGATGAATCTTGTGATGTTCAAAAATATGTTTTGGAAAATATTGAATATTATTTCATGGATATTAATTTTATAAAAGAAAAAATCAATATAATATATATTTTGAGGTTGTGAAAAATGATTATAAATATAATCCAATATCATAAAGGATTCAGAAATATCATCACATTAAAAATATGATTGGTAATGTTAGCTCTAGTATGAAAACTAGAAGATCTACTATAAATTTCTTTGCTAACTCATATTTTGTTTATGATCATGTTTCTACTAATATTATTGATTATTTAAATGATCCAAATTAGATAATTTATATGCAATATGATCTTAATAATTTTTTTTATAAATAATGTTTTGTCATTAGTTGAATTTTATGAGGATAAACACATAATTAAAACTAAATAAATATTTAGAAACAATATAGATGAATAGAGATAGATTTTCAAAAATAAATCCAAAATTATTTTACCATGGATACTCTCAATAAGAAGGTATAAACTTTGAAGATTAATTTTTACCAGTTTCAATGTTATAGGAAATTAGAATCTTGTTATATTTTTCTTATTTTCAAGGATTTAAATTATTTCATATTTCTTTTAAATTTTATTCCTTAAATAGTTTTATAAATGAAGAAATTTATGTTTCTCAACCCCCTAGTTTTGAAAATGAAAAATATCTTAATCAAGTTTTTAAATCATTTAAAGATTTGTATTGTATCAAACAATAACCTTGTGATTGGTATGGAATGCCTTATTTTTTTCTATTAAATAATAATTTCAAAAATGGAAATTTTGATCCTACACTTTTTTATTAAAAGAATTTATAATGATACATTAATTGTTCAAATTTATATTGATGATATAGTTTTTGTTTCTTCTAGTGAAATTATTTTCAATTATTTTTATACTTTGATTTGATTTAAAGTTTGACATGAGTTTATTGATATAATTAAATTGATTTCTTGGACTTCAAATTTTTCAAATTAATGATGGAATTTTTTTTAATTAATATGTGTATACTAAATAGTTGGTTAAAAGGTTTGTATAAATTCTTCTAAATTGATGAAAACTTCTATGAGTGAAAGTTTGAAATTATATGTTGATGCATATAGAAAATCTATTGATATTAAATTTTATAGAGCCATTATAGATAGATTTATTTATTTAACTACATCTAGATGTGATATCATGTTTAATGTTTTTTTATGTAAAATATTTCAAGATGATCTAAAAATACTCATTTTAAAGACATAAAAATAATAAATAGATATGTTAAAGGAACTATAAATTATAGTTTGTTTTATTCTAAATATAATTGTTTTGAATTAGTATAATATTCTGATTCTGATTTTGGAGGCTATACAATTGACAAGAAAAAGAACATCAAACATGTGTTATTTTCTTGTAAAATTTTAATTTATTGGTCTTACAAGAAGAAATTATCTATTTATATTTCGACTGTAGAATATTAGTATATCTATTTTCTAGTTTTTGTGCTTAAATTTTATAGATTAAGTAAACTTTATGTAATTTTTTTATTTATATTGACAAATTGACTATTTATTGTTATAATAAATCTCAAATCTCTATTTCTAAGAATCGTTTACAACATTTTAGAACAAATAATATCAATGGTAGATTTTATTTTATTATATATCATCTGAATAAGGGTTATATTGTTGTATATTTTATCCCTACTTAAAATCAAATTGAAAATATCTTCACTAAGCCTTTATACTTTACTCAACTTTAAAAACATAAATTTGAGTTTGGAAGGATGGAATATTAATGGTTTTATGTTTTTATAAATTTATGTGGAGTTTTAGTATGATTAAATGTTGAAATTTTCATATTTATTTATATTTGGTAAAATCTAGAATCCATTTTTCATATTACTTGTGTTTAATTTCTATATATTTTTTGTTCATTATATAACTATTTCAAAACCTATCATATATTCTATATGATGTTAACTTACTATTTAAACCTTATTTTTACATAAAATATTTTTTTAAATAATTCTCATTATTTTTTCCTCAAATAGTATTTTCAAAGTTATGCTTGTTGAATTTAAATATATGTTTTAATAGTGGATGATATTATCACGTCTCTTTATTACATATTTTTTAAAATTTTGATTTCTTTTTGTTTATTTAAAAAGGGGTAGAATTTTTTTTCTTAATTCAATTATACTTTTAAATGTGTAATTTTTTTCAATTACATGTTTCAATCTTTTTATATACCATATATTTTTAATTTTGTTTTACTTAAACTATACTTAATCAGGATTATGTCATAATATTTATATACCTAAAAGTTATTTATATTTCATGTTTTGATGTTTCATAAAAAGTTATACAAGTTTTATTTTAAGTACCTAGGATAAATAAGTCATTTAGGGCCTTTAAATATCATTTATATATGATTTATAATGTTTAAATATAGTAAAATTAGTGTACACCATGTATCCAAATTTGTATCCACATAACCAATTTAAGATTCACAAAGCCGATTTTAAAATCCCCATAGATAATTTATAGAATCACATTTCATCTATATTTCATCAATATCCATAGATATTGAACTCAAAATTGTGTGATTATTTATTTTTTGTAAATCTAATAAGATTTAAAAAAAATTATAAGACAAAAACATTTGAATCGATCTATTTCATGTTCGAAATTAGGTTTTAAGTCACTAAATGTTTTCTATCTAATTTCTATTGTTTTCCTGAATTTTTTTGCTTTTATTTTTTGATGATAACTTGATTTATATATATATATATATCCAATTAAGGTGATTCTTATTTATTTATAAATATAATGAAATTTTATCAATATAAGTAAAAAGAAAAAAATATAATTCAACCTTTATTAAGGACCTTTTTAGTTCTGAAATTTGAAAAGGCAATCATTTTTCAGTCTTGTAGAATTCTATTATGGAGTAGAATTACTTAAGTGAGAAATTTGGATATGTGAGAAAATCACCTATGTGATTAATTCACAATGTGAATCCCATATATGAATCACCTACATTGATTCCCTTATTTAGATAATTAAACTATGTAGAGTAAAACTCTTACCCGAGGAATTCAGATACATTAAATTCCCTTAAGTAGTGAATTGCTTATGTGATTACCTTATATGAAATGCCTATTTAGTTAATATCTTATGTTATTCACCAATGTGATCAATTTTCTTATGTAGATAAAAATTCATACATGAAAAAATCATACGTGATTTTTTCCTATGTATCTTATTGAACATTCTACAGAAATTAATGTTATGTTTTATGTCTTATTTCACATTCCAAATTTATACATGTTGATTTCATATATTTAAATTTTTGTAATGAAATTATAAATTCATAATAATTATATAGAACCTATTTTAGGTGATTTTTATTGTTTTAAACATGTTTTTGTGAAGATCATAGGTTGTTCTATATTCACGTATGAAACATACAACTTGGAACTCAAAATTTTGTTTATGTTATTTTAAGTTGTTTTAAATAATATTATTATTTCTAAATTAATATTAAATGATATTAATTTTTTTCAAACCTACTTTAATGTTTTTAATGAAGTGTTATTAAGTTTTTAATTTCTTTACATATTTACTGCTTGTTTTAAATGGAAAATTTTTTAATTCCATATTTTCAAATAAAAAAATGATTTATTTATAGGATTTATCTTTGACGTATTATTATGGAGACTATTTCAAGTTTTCAAATGAGTTATTTCAAATCAGTTTGAATCATTATTTATTTTTTAAAAATTTATGTAATGACTTGATCGATATTTATGCAATGATAATATCTTTTTTCTCTTTCTCTAATAATCAAGTTTTATTATTTTTATTATTTTTAATTATTCAAATGGTTTTCTTTAGTTTTTAGCCCATATATATTTGTATCTAATGGACTCAAATATTCCTGGAACAAATGCACATACATATACAATTATAAAACGATGAGTGTATATGACTTAAAGAGATAAATATAATTCAAAATATATGAAACTTCAAGTGATACTATACACTATTTTTACTATTTATGGATGATCTATCAAGGAATAAAAATCATCTTTGACTTATACTTCCTTTAGGAGATGATCAAGCTGATCAAACACCAAGAACCAATACATGTGTTTTATTCTTCTTTTATCTATTTCATTCAATTTTATGGAGTTTGTAACACTTATTCTCATATTTTAAGAACTTTAAATTTATATTTATGAATTTACATACAAAATAATTTTCTATATTTAGGTTGTGACTCTTTCTAAATCCAGGACCATTCGGGTTGTTACTACTGATATCTAAAGTTAGGGATGTAATTGGGTTTCGGCTCCCCATACAAAAGTCAGGTGTCTGGTTATTCTTCCACTATAAGTTTTTTTGTAATTGGATTATGATTCTTGTTTAAAAAATAAGTAGTTCACAATGATTTTATCACTGAGTAGATCAGTATAAGAATAGACTAGGTCCACTTTGAACCGAACCAATATAAAAATTCTTATTTTCATTCTTTATTTCCACTGCAAATTAACTCTATTATTTAAATTTAATAATTAGTTTAAATAATTAATCTATTTCATTAAAAAATTTAATATTGTATATTAAACCCTATTAACCATCTTCAATTACCTATTTTGACTTAACATTTTCATCTTATAGAAAATCAAAATATCGCTCGTGCATACGTACGACTTAACGTCTCCACATAGCGATGTAATTTGTTTTTGATCACCATTTTATTTGGATGGTTATAAATATAAAAATAATGAGTATATATGATATCTATGAAATAATTATGATTTTTAAAATATAATATATCATCTACCTTCTTAACATGTAATCTATTGGAAAACAATAATGTTACTCATGTGTACATGTGGATTACCACCTCCAAGAAACGATGTGATTCATTTTTCATTTATGTCTTACATAGATGGTAATAAGGATAAATTTAATGATTATATATAATATATATGATATAATAATTATTCTTTAAATGTGAATTATTATTTACCTTTCTTTAGTTCAACTTTTTTAAAAGTGAAAACAACATTCATGCATACATACGACCAACTGTCTCCATGAATGATATAATT
This sequence comes from Viscum album, assembly GCA_963277665.1. Taxonomy (NCBI): domain Eukaryota; kingdom Viridiplantae; phylum Streptophyta; class Magnoliopsida; order Santalales; family Viscaceae; genus Viscum; species Viscum album. Next base: position 1,794,896,150 of record OY728146.1, read on the forward strand.
CATTTTTCTATCTTTACCTTTTATGGATTATTATAACATTATATATAATAAATATATATTATTTTTATATAATTATTAAAATTATTGATATTATGTAAACATGATCAAAGTATAAGGACAAAAACTACCGAACTAAAACATATATGAAAAATAAAGCAGTTATCACCCAGAACAATGATTTTAATAAAAAAATGTTAATAAAAGAGTGATGAAAGGTTATCAATAAATAATTTATGGTATTATATATATTATTATGGTTATAAAATATATTTATAATAACTCTATATTTGTTATACATGAGGTTAGATTACATTCAAAGTACATGGAACCTGAGTTAAGAGATTAGTCTCAATTTCCCACCATTGAGGAATATTCTAATGTTATAAACCTAATTTATTTTATAAGATGTATATAATACCCTTTTACATGTTATATCATTAATACTTCATACTTCATAGTATTTTAATTTTTAATACAAATTATTTCATCCAAGAGGATTTAGCTTGAATGTTTCCAAGGGGTAAGGGGTTTATTAACTCAATCTTATTTCATTAGGTTATATCACTTCTCCATTGATTATATTATGAAATGTTTATTTGTGAAATAATTTTTTTGAATTAGGTTGTATTTACACTTTTATTTTTGTTTTTACATTTGTTACACATAATCTCTCCATTTATTAATTCTCAATTCAATGATATGATTTTTATAAGGGTTATTTGTCTCAAATTTTATTCCTTTAGGACATAGGTTTATGTTATGCACCTATATTCTTTTATAAGGTGTATATTAAAACCATTTGATAATTTATATAATGAATATCCTTATGTTAATTTTATTTTAACTTTAATTTTAAGTTATTCTTTCATGGGTCTTATGATTCAAAATTTACCAATGTGGTAAGGGATTTATGTTTTAATCCCATTTTAATCGGGATTTTTTATAGATGAATTTTTATTGAGTAAAATATGTGAAAATTATTTGATAAAACAATTTTATTATTTATAAAATCTGTATATTTACTATATATTTATGTTTAAGTCTCAATTTTCTCTGTTTGGTTCTCAAAATGATTTAGAAAACATTTTTAAGAAAAGTCGACCTTATTTCTCCACTTTCAATCAGAAAACATTTTTCTTATATATTTGTGTTTCATAAAATTTTTTCATTAATATGTTTAAATTTTATTAAATGAATGTTTAAATTCATTTTTACCATGTTTTAGATTTTAAAAAATGGTTTAAATAGAATCTTTTTTTTGTTTTCTGAATAAAGTACTTTTACAGAAGGTATGAATAGAATACTTGTTTTAAAAATTATGAGATAAATAAAATATAATTTTTTCACAACCACTAAATTATTTGAATATTTATTTAAAAGTTAACAAGAACAATTTTTTTTCCTAATATTTTGGATTTTTTAAGTTTTTAAAAACTAAATTTTAAAGTGAAAAGGGTATTTTTCTCAAGAATTTTTTTAATGATATTTTTATGGCATTTCAATTCATAAATGACAACACACCTTTATTTTAATTATAATCCAATAGGGATATGTTGTAATGATACCATCCTTATTCTTTATCTAGATGGTTTATAATCTGATTAACTGGGGAAATAATTGATATTTTGTATGATATTTGTTAAATATGGAAAATTATTGATTGTTAAGGAATGTTGATTAAGTTATATTATTTGTTCATATAATGAATTTATTGGACTTATTAAGTGATATATGGGGATGTAAATTATATATATCCTCAATTAATCAGTAGGTCTCATGATACAAACTAGTTTTTATATTTGATTGAGCCCTTACCCATTTATGTAAGATGTCTTGGCATGAGACCTTGATGGTATGTTTTTTATCTTGGCACAAGGCCTCAATAGTAAGTTTAAGATGTATAAAATTATTCATTACATCATTATTAAATAAGTTATTGATTTCCATGTGATTATTTTGAATAATTATAATATCCATGGATAAGTTTCAAGGTTATGTGTTATTTATATGAAATTATTTTATTATCATTTATTTCATCCAAATTATTCTTTTTTTACTTAAGTTATTGATTAAGGGAAATGTTTTTTCAGTTATTTAACTTTACATATTGATTATTCCTTTTTTTACTCATGATATATTCCATTGTACATAAGCCTCACTGAGTGTTTTATCTCACCCTTATTTTGTTTTACTTTCCCTAGGATGTATAGAAGTGTACTATGAAATATTTACAAGGATATACTAGAGATATAATAATAATGTTCTCAAAGAAAATAATTCATTGTATTTTTTTCGTTTTCAGAGGTATATGAGATCCATGTATGTATCTAGTTTACTAAGACTACTAAACTATTAGATCCTTTGGTATGTGATTTCTTGTATCTAGTTTCAATTTAATAAGGTAACCACTGAATATATGCTACTAGGGTTGGGGTATTTAGAGTTGGAATCAGAGTAAGTTTAGTAGCAACCTTAGGTAATAGACTTATGAAAACATAGATTAGAGAAAATAAACTTATGAAAAACTCAGAGGATTTATCTAATTATAAGATAATATCATAAATATTCTTTTAAGATAGAGATTATGTGCTTTTCTTAGTGATACATACTTGTCTGGATACTTCAAGTGGATTTGGTTTTGGAACAGATCCATCTAGGGGTAATAAACTTGAATAGATTTTTTTGAATATATCTCAACCATAATTCTAGTTCATGGCGAGTGAAACCTTACTGTACACATGGTTTGACACTCCCGAGGGATATGATAGGGTTAACTCACATTTTCTTTATGAACCATTATAACGGGTGACTGGATATAACCTATGGAAACATAAGAAATGAAACAGTGATATGGGACAAACCTAAAGTATATTGGGATGATAAGTTTAAATTTGATCATAAATTTAAAGGAATAAATACTTATTTTGAGTTTTTATATGATGGGATTTTAACATGATTAAGGGTGTTTTGGAAGAAATTTGATGGAATAAAAACTTTTGGTTTAGTATGTTTTTTAGTGAGAAGGTTAATTGAGGAATAATTCTTATATATTTTTTGGACACAAGTTTGAAGTTATTTATAACCTTTAGCATTAATATTATAATTGATATTAAGGTAATTATTATCAATTAAGATTATTTTATTTTGTGGAAAAAATAAGTTGTATAGAAAACCTAAGTGGTTAAAAAGTGATTTAATGATTAATATTATTTTTGAGAATGTTCATCATATTTTTAGGAACATTATTGGAATTATATGAATATAGTTTTAGGAGAAAGACAACCCTGAAGCCAGAAGACAATCTGTTACATCTGGAAAGGCCATGGGACTTGAACCCATAACCAAAAGGTGATAAGGGTGCAATTACAAACATTGGACTACATGATATCCTTATCAGAATGTCATTTTTTTACTTAAATTATTTAATGTAAAAAGATGAAATCAATTTTGGGAAGCATATTATTGGATCAAATATTTTTGAAGTTCTTGGATTTTTAGGCGATTAATGATATTTTGGGAGATGTTTTATTAGGTTGGGGTATATGTAAACTTCAGGTTCGATGTAAAGGATTATTTGGGAAGAATTATATTATATTTTTGGATATGTAACATAAAGGGTATGAGATAAACTTTGAAGTTAAAAATTTATTTAATATTGGGTTTATTGAGGTTATTTTTCATGTAGGGTTATTTATTTATGGAATAATCTATGTTAAACCTTTGGTTTTATTATGAAATTCTATAGATTAACTTATTATTTATTCATATGAAGATTTATTAATTTTGGGTATTATCTTAAATTGTTATAACCATTTTGGTTTTACTAAATATAGGAATAATTGTTTTTATTTTATGGATTATGTGATCAATTAGAATTTGATTTTAGAGATTTAGGCATAAAAAATCTAGGTTGAATACTAATCATTTAGAGAATAATATGAGACTGTGATTGGAATTTATTTAAGGGTGAAATTATACTTTTCAAGTAATTATATTTCATAATTTTTTCAATTTATATATTAAAATAATTCCCCAACTTTAATAAAAGGGTCTTGAAATAAAAATTTTATCCTTTTACTTTCATTTCTAATGAATGGATGGTATTTTCACCCCTCAATAATTTATGGTTTTTTGGTTGTTAAATTTATTATGATCATGTTTTATATCACTTTATATTATTCGTTAGATGCTATTATTCTCTTCAAATCCTATATTTTAATGTCCCAAAATTATTATTCTTATCTGAAACCTGAATACGTGATATTTTAGGTAACCTTAATGTTTCTCGCTTTCCTTTTCCAAAAAAAAGTTTTACTATCCCTCTACATGATGTGTATTTTCAATAAAGGTTGATCCTTTTATGATTGAGATAAAATTGAGAAGGTTCTACTTATTTAAGATGGGTAGATTGTAACACCCCAATATTTTAAAAATAACACTATGTTTGATGGCATTTAGAATACACAACACCGAGTTTAAATGAACCACTAAATAATATTATTTAAATATAACTATTATAACCAATCCATTTAATTGTAGGGTATAAATAGGATTAACCAAATTATGAATATATATATAAGTCATAATAAATACAAATGTAATGATTAATTAATAGGAAAAAATAACTCAATTTTTTTAATAAAGATGTTTTATTCTTCAAAATAAGATTTCTTCAAAACGATTTTATTTTGTTTTGTGAGAAAATAATATATATTTTTTTAAGTTTTACAAAATGTATTCAAAAAATTAAACTTCATTTTTGAAATCATCATATAAAAATTAAATCAGGGACAAATTTTGGGATTTTTCTAAAATGATAGATTTTCTAGTGAATAGTGAAAAATACAGATTTTTCAAATAATGTCATTACTTCAAGTAATTTTAAAGTTACATTATAATTTAAATTTGATATTAAAGTGAAATATGATCCATTTTATTTATAATAATATAATTCATTCCATTTTAATATGAAACATCCATTCTTTTCATATAAGTTAATTTTTATGCTTAAAAACACTTTTTAAAAAAAATTGTTTTTTGTTGCATATTATAAATTTATATTAAAATTGATTTATGGAAATTATAGATATTTAATATTAATAAATGGATACCATATATTTAATTTTAAGGTTCAAAATTTTTAAATTTTTACCTTTTATTTTTAGCCATTCTGAATAGTAAGCATGGAACAGTTTATCACCTCAATAAAGTGTAAATTGGGTAATTAAGGTTAAAAATAATGTAACAAGGCATTAAAAATATACCAAAAACTTGAATTTATTTAATTAGATGAGTTTATTTTATCCATAAAAATCCAAAATTTGAAAATTGTACTTTTTTTATTTAGATTTTATTTTGACCATGATGATATTTATGTAAAGGATAAAGTAAAAAATGTTAGTCTCTTTATTTTAAAATATATAATATTTTATGACCATGATAAAAACAAGTTATGTTTTATTAAAAAAAATATTTTAAATAATAATGATTTTTTATCACAGAAATTTGTTTTTAATTTTTAGAAATTAAATAATTACTTTAAATTCTTACGCAACACCATCACAATATTTATTAAATTAAATAAAAAATAAAATAAATGATTTTTAAAATATTAAAGGTAATAATATTTGGTTTTATTTTTTTTATTCCAAGAATTTAATATATAAACATAGCATATTACTGATGTGTTAAAGGATTATATTTTAATTCCATCTTTGTCTTGGTGTTTTTGAAGTCAAATTAAATGAATTACGTCAAAAATGACATTAATGATATTTTATGAATATTTTATTTTATTAAATTATTTAAAAATCATAAAAATATTAAACTAGGACAAGGGGGGAAATATAAAATCTAAAATTTCATCTATTTTCCATTTATGGTCTATTTTTCCTTTAGTGGTTACTTTCTTGACTTCTATAGTGTAAAACATTTGTTATCACAACAATTGTTAAAAGGGTTAAATGGAGGTTAAAATAGAGAGATAAGGGTGAAAACATCACCTGAACTTGTCAAATTTTTATCGATTATAGGATTTATACTCTTCATCATATTATATTTTAATTATATCAATTTTTATTCATTTGTTCCTAAAAATTATTTGATATTAATTGAATACTTTAAGTAATTCTAAGAGTGCCCCTCCCCATGCCTATAAATTGAAACCCCTTAACTCTTTTTGTTAGACCTTATTCAGCAGTATAGATAAACCAAAACCTACCCAATTTTATTCTAAACTTCCCTATACAAAAATTAGAGGTTATGGTATTCTTAAAATACCATTTCAAGGTTCCTTATGATAGGAAATAAAGTAATCCTACCAAAGAATAAGTAATCATCTTTAGCAACTCTTTCGGGTTTATTTATTTTGTACTTCCTCTAAATCTGTTGTATCCATACTAAAATTATAAATACTATATAATAAATATATTTAGATGTTATTGTGATTATTATATAACTATTTTACACCTACTTTTTAATGAATTAACCCGGTTCAACGAGACTAACCACCCGAACTGGCCCGTCATGTAATATAGGTAAAACTGGACAATAGAAACCAACCGTGAATATAAGAAAAAAATGACATAAAACTAGATTAAAAAGTGTAAACAAACAATATACAAGAAAATACATACATACTAAGCCAATAAGCTAAACTATAAAGTAATTCAATCCCCTATATAACTAATAGTCACCTCTAGACCAACCTGAACTGAAAGTAGTAACAATAAGAGAAGCCAACATGCTACAAGATGATCTTTTTTTACCTAAATCCTATAATAAAAAATCTAAAAATTCCCAAAGGCATGAGTAGGGTGTGATCTAAATCCCAATATTATACCACCACAGTTCCCATAAATGTTCTAATGTTAAGAATACAACAATTCAATCTTTTAAAACAAAATAGTTTTACACAAGAATTTTTATAAATCCAAACCATTTACAAATCATTTTCACTTTTTATCCTTTGGTTTTCATAAAAGACTTTAATATTATAAAACCAAAAAATATGAAAATTATAAGTGATAAAATAGTAATTCATATCCATGCATTAAGAGGTAAGCAGGTAAACACATATCCATGAAACAACTTATCATGAGAAGCTATGTGATAAAAACTCATATAAAAACCTATGAGAAACAATCCATGATAAAATAAATCATGAAATAAATAACCATAAATGAAAAATACCCCCACATATGGGATCTATCCTATGAGACACAACATACTAGACACTAAAAATCATAGATAGGCATAATTTTCGATCCAACTGATATTGAGTCTGTAGGACCCTGGGACACCCTGAGAGGGGAGGGGTGAATCAGGGTGGCAACTTTTTCTTTTAAAGAGATGTATCTTGTTCCCACATTGGTAGGAACTTGTAAAACTTGTATGATGAATATGATCAGAAAGCAAACATTCATATACAGAGAGATGACACAACACTTTTTACTTGGTTCACTACTAAGTGCTACGTTGAAGGAGCATATGCCGACAGGTTGTCAGTCGTACCAAATTACACTATTCTTCACTCATTTTGGATTACAATGGTTTAGGAATAGTCACTCTTTCCCAGGCTCACTACCGTTACAAAGGTTCAGGGATAGCTCACTGCGTCCCTCGGGTCACTTCCGTTGACTCCCCCTGGCTCAGAGCCTTTTGTGAAGTCCCACTTAGTTTATAGACTTGAAGGTCTCTTCATCATTGAAAAATAATGCATCCTATATTGTATGTAGATTCTATGTTGAAGTCCAACTCTCACCAGTAGACGAATCTCACTTTGTTCTGAGGGTACCGGGCAATCTTCCAGCTTTCGTGCAGCTTCAAAAAGACGGGTGTACTTCAAGAACACCTGGCGTGCATCCCTAAGCCGGTGTGCAAGTTATAACTGGTGCACAATTCCACCTCCAACACTTACACGAATCAACCTTATTCAATACCAAACTTGCATGACCCACACCCTTTCTCTCCAAAACCGCCTTGGACGCACAGAAAACAACTGTCGCGAAGCTTATACTTGCGCGTCCCACAACCACTTGCGCTACCACTTCACCTGTGCGACGGGAGCACTGAATTTCTCCAAGTCTTGAACTTCATTCCTAATGAGGAGGGGTGGTCCTCTTTTTATAGGAAAAATTGACACCCTGTGCAGTGGCACGCAAGCCTCTTCAAGACACAAGTTCTAACACGCAACTCCAACCGACCTAGCCTCTGTCGCGCTACTCACTTTCACGGCCAAACCAATACTTGTGCGACCTTCTTTCATTTTCCATATTTTGAAGTTCTGATCTTGAAAAACATATGGTGCAAAACATTCCAATTCTCCTAGGCATCAGCGTGCAAGTCCTTTCTCAGCGCTCAAGTCACTTGCACAACACATGTCTGGCGTGCTAGTCCCTTTACCAAAAAAGCATTGTTTTCCCCTTTTGTCAATTTTGAGGTCCAGAAATTTGGAAAACACAGGAAAATAGTGCCACCATCAATACTGTTATCTGCTTGACCTGTATGAGTACTTTGCTGGCACTCATTCTGAAATTTCTCTTAGGATTGACAACAAACACAAACCATTCTCAAATTCATGCATAGATGACCATGGTTCCAATAATCTCCACCTTTGGGTTTGTTGGTAATCAGTAAATAAATTCAAAATATCACTATCCTCATGCAAACCAAAAATGCAAGAATAAACTCAGCCAACACCCTAAGTCTACGTGAGTAATGCTCGGTGTAGAAAACAAGAGAGGAAGCTTGAATTGGGTTCCAGTGTTTTGGAATTCTCAAAGAAGCCCAAGAAATTATCTTACAGTGTCACATAATCATTACATGTCCAATATATTCCTTCTCATCCTTCTCATCCTATCACTGACACTGAATCTCATCATGTCACAGAAGCATTGCATGCCTGAATTTATTGCTTTATCCCCCAATGACAAAAAACCCAAAGACTGGTAATTGTTCATTATTCATCTCAAACCACACTCCCCCTGGATATTATCTCCCCCACAAACCTACATCGCATCCATAAATAGATTAAACACAATTATCATAACTAGGGAGAGGGTATTTTCATAACCTCTTTATGCACTAGGAGGTGGCTGAATACCGAGGTTCAACCGATGCTTCTCAAACATAGCCGTTGACAGTGGCTTATTCAGGATATCATTCAGTTTCTCATCAGTTCCCACATGATCCATTCTAATAACTCCTTGTTCAACTTTCTCTTTGATAAAATGATACCTAATTTCAATATGTTTTGTCACGAGAATGATGTACTGGATTCTTCATAAGATCAATTGTGCTCTTGTTATCAAAAAAAACACCATTGGTTGCTTTACCTCATCACCAATATCTGTTAATTTTTTCTTCATCCATAGCAGTTGAGTGCATGCCTTTGTAGCGGAGATATACTCAGCTTCAGCAGTACTAAGAGAAGTTATTTCTTGCTCAACCAGCCAACACATTTATTCCCAATATTGAATGCTCTACCACTGGTGGAATTTCTTTCCAAAACATCACCAGCCCAGTCAGCATCAGAAAATGATGATAATTCACTGTTCCTTCCCACAACAAAGTATAAGCCACACTTGTGAGTACCTTGAATATACCTCATGATTCTTTTTACTGCTGCCATATGTTCCTCTTTTGTATTACTCTGAAAGTGGGCTGCAAGGCATGTGGCAAAGACAATATCTGGATGTGTTGCTGTCAGGTACAATAGGATCCTAATGATCCTTTTGTACATGGTGGGATCTACAGATGTCCCATCTTCATGCTTTCAAAGTTTAGTTCCAACTACAATCGGAGTTGACATCAGTTTGGAGTCTTTCATATTAAACTTCTTCAGTAGCTCTCTTGCTTACTTTTCCTAAGAAATTAAAGTGTAATCCTTCTTTTGAATAACCTACATCCCCAAGAAATATGTGATCTCCCCAATCATAGACATTTCAAATTTTTATTTCATGTGATTGGAAAATTCATCCACTAATTTCTGTCTACTGCCACCAAATATGATATCATCAACATAGACTAGAACCATGAATTGATCTTTTGGATAATTCTTCACATATATATTGTGATCCACTCCTCATCTTTTGAATTCTATCTTCTTGAGATACGAGTCCAGCCAGGAATACCATGCTCATGGTGCCTGCTTCAAACCATATAGAGCTTTCTTCAGTTTTTAGACCTTCGTTTCATCAGTTCCAACAACAAAACCCATTGGTTGTTCAATGTAGACTTCTTCTTCGAGTACACCATTAAAGAATGTTGTCTTGAAATCCATTTTATATAATTTATATCCCCTTTGGAGTGTCATGGTAAGTAAAATCCCAATTGACTCCAGTCTAGCCACTGGAGAAAAGGTTTCTTCAACATCAACACCTTCAATCTGGGAGTATCCTTTACATACCAGTCGTGCCTTGTTTCTGATAACACGTCCATGTTCATCAAACTTGTTCTTGAAGATCCATTTTGTACCAATCACATTGTGACCTTCGGATCTCTGAACAAGATCCCATGTTTGATTCTTTTCAATCTGATCTAATTCTTCATTCATGGCTTTCACCCATGATTCATCATCAGTATCTTCTTCAAATGAGGATGGCTCCACAACTGACAGAAATGCAGATTGTGTGTTATTCTTCATCCTACTTGTTTTTGTGGGTTCACTCTTGTCCCCAATTATGTTAGATGGATCAATCTCAACTCTACGATTTCTCTTGTGCGGATCAGGTTCATCCTCTCCATCCACAGTTTCTTCTTCAGATTCTTTTTCTGATTCAACATCATTATGTGACTGCTGAGTGTTTTGTACAGCTTCCTCTATTTCTATATTTTTATTTTCTCTGCATTCACGTTCTTCCTCACTTTCTATCAAATTAGTATATGACTTCCTTGAAGCATTTGTGTTTTTCTCTTCAATTATCTTAACATCACTATTTTCTACAATCCTTCCTAATCACTTGTTGAAACACTTGTAGGATTTGCTGTTCATTGGATACCCAAGAAAAATTTCTTCATCATCATTGTCACCGAACTTCCCTTGATTACCTTATTTATTCTGGATGAAACATTGTCTTCTGAAATCACGAAAGTATTTCAATGAAGGCTTCCTTCCATGCCACAATTCATATGGTGTCTTCGTTTCTCCCATATAAAGCCCTGTTCGATTCTGAATGTGCATTGTAGCTTCAACAGCTTCCTTCCAGTAATGGCAAGAGATACCACTCTCAATCAGCATAGTCCTGGCCATATTTTTTACCTGTCGATTAGAGCGCTCAACAACTCCATTTGGTTGTGGGGTTCTCACAGCAGCTACCTCTTGTTGTATTCCATGATTTTCTAGGTAATTCTAAAACTCAATGGATGTGTATTCCCCTCCATTGTCAGATCGCAACACGTTGATTGTTTGTCTAGTAACATTCTCGACGATTCTCTGATATGTTTTCATGTAGTCAAGCAATTGTCGTTTACTGTGAATGACCATAACACATGCCATTCTACTGTAATCATAAATGAAAAGGACAAAGTACCTTTCTCCATGAGTTCCGGCAACATTTATCGGCCCGCATACATCTGTATGGATTATATCAAGAAGATGAGATGCTCTTTTCTTCTTTGGCTGATATGAACTGCAGACCAGCTTCCCACGAATGCAAGCATCACAAGACTTTTTTCTCTCACCCTTTAGAATGGGGATATCCATGACTATCTTTAGCTTAGATATCTTTTCCATGTCTTTTTGGTTAATGTGCCCCAGCCTTCGATGCCAAAAATTGTTTTCTTCTTCAACAGACAAATAGCAGGAGTTCACTTTGTTGTCAACCTGATATAAGTTTCCATATTTTCTACATCCTTTCATAAGATAATTCCCTATTTTTCCCATTATAGTGTAGCCTTTTTGATTGAAAGTTACAACGAGCCCTGAATCACAGAGTTGACTCACACTGAGGAGATTGTGACGTAGATCGTCCACATAAAGAACTTCAGTCTTCTTTAGCTTTCCATTGGTGAGAGAAGTATTCCCACTAACTTTAATCTTCCAAGCACCATAATTACCAAAACCTCACTGTTCCATAAACCTTATTTTTAATTTTCTTCAAAAGGTCAGCATTTCCCGTCATATGGGAAGAGCATCCACTATCAAGAATCCAGGTGCTGCTGCTCTTTGTAGCTTTGAGGGAAACTTCTGCAAGATTGGATTTCTCGATCTTCTTCTTTTCTTTACATGAGATATTGGATTGAGTATAGGATAATGATGGACTTCTAATACTTTCCAGCACATAATCTGGTTCTTCATACCCATAATCTTCTTCCATAGGATAAAAATTGTTTGTGAGAACAACACCATCAAGAGGGTGAGAACTGGCCCATTTCTGAGAGTTGTATGAGTTTCTCCTGTCGTACCTCTGCCTAAAATACATATATTTATAGCCAAAGTTAGAATAATGAAAATAGTAACCATATAAGCTATTTATACTATAAGATGGAGGATATGAAATCAGTCTCCTTTGTTGACTTCCCAGATCTTCCCCATTCAAGTAGCTCCTTGCTTCTTCGCAATATGACATGGTATGACCCAAATAGCCATAGAACTGACACTTCATGAGAGGAAATGTCTTATCACTTGAATTTCTCCTCATACCTTCTTCTCTGGGATAATAATATGAGGGATCTTTTTTCCATGACGCTTGAGGACAATCTTATTTTCTTCTTTCAGATTAAATTGGGGGTTTCTGTTTCATCACCTCAGAAGACTTCCCCACATCACCCACTTTTATCTTGCCTTTATTTTGGTCACCTTTATTTGCAGCATTTGACGATTCGGCCTCACAACCAATTCCACTATTTCCCATGCAGGTAGGTCTTTGATCATTTAAAATCTTTTCAACTCCATTAGAGCCACATTTTTCTCTTTCCAACAGCTCAGCATCTGAGAACCTTCCAAACTGTATTTTCTTCCTTAATTAGTTTGAAATTATATCTTTTTCAATTTTACTCCTAATATTAACAACTTCCTTCTCAATACGCTCAACAGTCTTGGAATTTTCTTCTAGTCTGGAGGTGAGGTCATTGATGACCTTTACCTGCTCTTCAATTCTCAGCTTCAGATCCACTACATCATTATTGCTTTCAAGTATTTTAGATTGTAATTTCACCAATTCTTCCAGTAATTCAATTTCAACTTCAAGTTGATCAACATATTCTGTGGATTCTTCTACAATTGATTTCCACTTATTACAACTCTTACATTTAATCTTGAGATTACTAACAGCATCCTTAAGTAGCAACTCGGGATCTTCACTAGTCTTAAACTAATTTTCTCCGCCAGTATCTTATGATTTTTCAACAATGTGCATCATGAAATCATGGTTCCCAGTTTTAAATTCTGGTTCTTCTTCATCACAGAATTCAATATCACCATCTTCCTCTTCATAGAAAAAACTCTTCCTCTATGTCTTATTCCCAGATTTGAAGTCTCCCTTTTTGAAAAACCTTTTCCGAGGCATCTCAATGTCTTCTTTTTTTCTTTCATCATCATCAAACTTTCTTTGGCACTCTGAGTCAATGTGCCCGACTCTTCCACAACAAAAAGATGCCAGAGGTAGATTACCTTTGAATTTATCTTTTCCCTTCTTCAGATTCTTAGCGATGAGAGAAATAATTTCCTTTTCCTCTTCATCTTCACCACCACTATCTTCTGAAATGTTCAGTTTGTCCATGGATTTGAATTTCATTTCCTTGCTTACACAAGTCGTGGCATCTTCGGGTTTGACTCTCATCTCATATTCCACTATACTAATTAAAAGATCATCCAGAGATAATTTAGATAGATATCTTTATTCAAGAGCAGACACCTTTTCATTGTACATAAGAGGAAGTCTTCTTAATATTTTATTTACGATATCAATGTCTTTGATTTATTCTCTAAGACCTATAATTGCTCCCACAACTTCAGTAATTCGATTGAATAATGAATCTGCATTCTTATTAGGATGTATCTTTAGATCGTCAAACCTATTGTATAGGACTTGTAGTTTTTCTTCCTTCACTTTTCTATCTCATTCATAAATATTTTCAAGTTTATCCCACATGGAATTTTCTGAGGTGAAACTCATTACCTTTATATAGATTTGATAAGAAAGGGCTGCGGTGAGAGCATTATGCGCTTTAGCATCAGCATCAAGAATTTTCCTATCAGCATTCGTCATAGTAAACCCTGTTGGATCTGTAACATGTATACCTTGGACAGTGGAAAAAAAGACTTCCATTCCAAGGGATCTTAGATGAGATCTCATTCTATTCTTCCAAATCTAGAAATTACTTCCATCGAAGAGAGGTACTCCCCTGACATTGACTGCATTCTCTATGACAACAAAGGACAGATTCAACACCAGTAACCTTTACCCTCTGACACCACTTGTAGGACCCCGAGACACCCTGAGAGGGGAGGGGTGAATCAAGGTGGCAACTTTTTCTTGTAAAGATATGGATCTTGTTCCCACATTGGTTAGAACTTGTTAAACCCGTATGATGAATATGATCAGAAAGAAAACATTCACATACAGAGAGATGACACAATAATTTTTACATGGTTCACCACTAAGGGCTACGTCCAAGGAGCATACACCGACAGGTTTTCGGTCGTACCAAATTCCACTATTCTTCACTAGTTGTATATTACAATGGTTCGGGAATAATCACTCTGTACTGGGATCATTTCCATGACAAAGGTTCAGGGATAGCTCACTGCATCCCTTGGGTCACTCTCGTTGACTCCCCTGGCTCACAGCCTTTGGTGAAGTCCCACTCAGTTTATATACTTGAAGGTCTCTTCATAATTGCAAAAGAATGCATCCTCTATTGTATGTAGATGCTCTGTTGAAGTGAAAATCTCACCAGTAGATGAATCTCACTTTGGGCTGAGGGTACCGGGCAATCTTCCAGCTTTCATGCAACTTCAAGAAACAGACGTACTTCAACAACACCTAGCATGCTTCCCCAAGCCGGGGCGCAAGTTTCAAAGCTGGAGCACAAGTTATAACTGGCGCACAAGTCCACCTCCAAAACTTGCATGACTCAACCTTATTTAATACCAAACTTGCGCGACCCACACCCTTTCACACCCAAACCACCTTGAACGCACAGAAAACAACTGTCACGTAGCTTATACTTGTGCGACAAACAACCACTTGCATGACCACTTCACCTGCACGACGGGAGCACTGAATTTCTCCAAGTCTCAAACTTCATTCCCAATGAGGAGGGGTGGTCCTCTATTTATAGGAAAAATAGACACCCCGCACGGTGGTACACAAGCCTCCTCATGGCGCGCAAGTTCTGGAACGCAAGTCCAACTACCCTAGCCTCTGTCGCACTACTCACTTGCACGAACAAACCAATACTTGCGCGACCTTCTTTCCTTTTCCATATTTTGAAGTTATGATCTTGAAAAATATATGTTGCGCAACTTTCCAATTCTTCTAGGAACCAGTGCGCAAGTCCTTTCTCGGCGCACAATTCACTTTCCCGACACATTTCTGGCGCACAAGTCCCTTTACCAAAAAAGAATTGTTTTCCCCTTTTGTCAATTTTGAGGTCCAGAAATTTGGCAAACACAGGAAAACAGTGCCACCTTCAATACTGTTATCTTCTTGACCTGTATGAGTACTTTGCTGGCACACATTCTGAACTTCCTTTGAGGATTGACAACAAACACAAACCATTCTCCAATTCATGCATAGATGACCATGGTTCCAACAGAGTCCTTCTAGTCGATATTGAAAAAGGTTACCTCCTAGTGGTGAAACACACACTAAGGATACCCGTGTCTCTTTCCCAACACACCCAGGGTTTACATTGTGAAATTTTCCAAATACATTTTAAAACCGTGCTCATAATATTATAAAATGTTTTCAAAGCCAATAAAATCCAATTTAGAGTTTGAAAACCCATTTAAAAGTCAATAAAATCCATTTTTAAAGCAAAACCCCCTTTTGATAACATTTACCTTTCCCAGAAATCATTTTAAACTATTTATCACTTCAAATTAATGGAAAAACCAAAGTAATCTATCAATAATGACATGAAATTCATCAAATTAACCCATTATAAAAAACTCCTACCTCAACATGGCAGAAACCTAGATTATTTTGAAAATTTTGACAGAAAACAAGAAGAATGACCTTTGAAAGACAAGGCACACCAAGAAACTAAAAAGAATTGATAAAAACACTATCTAATAAAAAATACATAGAAAAAACCACAGTCATAACCAAAACCAAAGAAGATACAGTAGGATTACATACTCAGAGAGAAGAAACCCAAACAAAATGGTGTTCAATCAATGAATGATGTGATCCAGACAAAAGGAAGTCACTCGAAATCACCTAGGAAGAGCCACTAGGTGAAGATCAAGGAATCCTGCACGAATTAAATAATAATTTCAGAAAATATGCCTTATTAACACCATCCCTCTCTATATTTATATGCTGTGTAATCCCATTACACATTTTGTAATCCTCGAATCCCACATACACTGAAAAAACCATCACTTTTTATTAAAAGCCCAATTTTTTCCATTACATGATGTATACCCTTTACACGTCATGTAAAATTCTCATGCCTTGTATCTAGTCCATGGGTTCTATATGTAATCCATTACACAATGTGTACTCCCATTACACAATGTGTAATTTCCCAGTGAACAAAAAAACTGATGGTTGAAGCTAAAAATTACAACAAATCCCTAACTTCACAATTACATGTATCTTACCAATTAATTTTTGGAATTACTCAACTAAAAAAAAGGAAAAACAAAACAAAGGTTAAAACACACCTAAAATAAAATTAATGGGGAATTACAATATCCCCATTATAAATTCTTTTCCCCCCATAAATCCCTCAATATTCCCACAAAAAAGGGAAGGCCACTGCTACCTCATCAATGACTCCCACTCACATGTCTTGGGGATATCCTATCTACACTTCCATAGTACCTAGACTAAGGGGATCATTTTACCATATAGTACCTGATCTTGGTGATCCATAATATGAACTGGCTACTCAACCAAAGTGGTATCAGGATTAAGATCAATATATTCCCATCGAATCACATGGGAAGGATATGGTATATACCTCCTCAATTGGGATAAATGAAACACATCATGGATAGTTTTAAAACTAAAACAAAAGTGTAAATGATAGGATACCCTCCCCACTAATCCAATGATCTCCAAGGCCCCCAAAACCATAGCACCAACTTACCATACATACCCAACCAGCGATGTCCCAAGTGAGGTGAAACTCTAAGAAAGACCTGATCACTAACCTCAAATTCTAGTGGTTGAATTTGATGGTCTATATAGGATTTTTGATGACTCTATTATGTGATCAGTCACCTATGGATCAATAACACCATGTTCATCATCTCCTGAACAAAACTTGGCCCAATTAAGGAATTCTCTCCCAACTCTTCCTAAAAAAAGGGAGATCAACATGGCCACCCATAGAAATCCTTGAAGGGTGACATCTTTATCAAATCTTGATAACTATTGTTATAGGAAACCTAAAACAAAGGAAAATGAATTTCCCATGATCCTCTAAAATAAATCACAAAGCATTGGATCATATCCCTTATATACTAGATATAACTCTCCATCTTTCCACCCATCTATGGATGATAAGATATGCTTAATTTAATTTGGTAACCCATCACCTCAAACAAACATTTTCAAAACCTAGATGTGAACCTAAGATCCTTGTAAAAAATAATTAAAATGAAACCCCATGAAGTATCATAATATCTCAGACATAAAAGTTCCCTTGATGTTCCACTTTTATCATCTCCTTGATAGGTAAGAAATGGGTTGATTTCATGAGTTGATCAATGATCACCCAAATTTCATCCTTCCCACTAGGGGTGCATGGAAAAACAGTGAATAAATCTATGGAAATATCATCCCACTTCCATACAAGAATGGGTAAGGGATGCAATAATCTTGATGGTATCTAGTGTTCCACCTTAATTTTCTTACAAGTATTGCACTACAATACGAAATCGGTAATCAATCATCTCATCCCCTTCCACAAATACCAATTAATCAATTTATGATACATCTTAGTATCCCTAGGGTGCACATACCACCAAGACTAGTGTCCAATATACAACAACTCCCACCATAGAGAAAACACAAAAAAACAACCCACTATAGAAGAAAAAATCTCTACTGGGAGATCGAGACCACTCACTCGAGGTCTCCCCACCATAAAGGATTTCAATAAAGCATTGGAACTTGGTGATTTACACATGATCAATCCAAACTCACTCATAAAAGGAAAATATATATTTCATAAAATCCATGAACACTTGTCAACCAATCTCTTCCAGTTATAGGCTCATCTCAAAAAACAAACACATTAGATATCACTCCTCAACTGATTCCTTCATGGTTTATGTCGATAATTTTATGATCGATGAATATTCAATGAAATTTCTTTTCCTGTGGGTATAAGTAATATCAAAATCAAAATTATAAAGATAATCCACCTAGCGTCTCTATCGAAAATTCAGATCCTTTTGATTAAAAACATATTTCAAGATCTTATGATCAGAATATACCATAAACCGCTCCCCAAAGAGATATTGATACCACATTTTGAGTGCATTCATAAATACTTCCAAGTCAAGATCATGGATATGTTAGTTATTATCATGAGGGAATAACTAGTAAGTTTTATAAGCCACAACATGTTTACATTACATTAAGATACATCCCAAACCCATACCAGAAGCATCAAAAAAACCATCATAACAAGATCTTGACTCTGGAAGAATCGAAACCTGTGTGAAGTAAACCTTATATTTAGCTTCTAAAAATATCTATAAGACTTTTCGTTCCATTAAAACTTGAAACCCTTATGAGTTAAATATTTCATCGAAGATGTGATCTTAGAGATTTCTTGAACAAGCTGTCTATAGAAACCATCCAAACCCAAGAATATCTAGATCACACACATATTTCTAGGATACTCTCAGGACATAAATACTTATAGATTTTCAGGATATAATGAGACACCACTCTCAGATATCACATGCCCATGAAAATTCACGTATAATATCCAAAACTCACACTTGTAAAGCTTACCATATAGATGATTTTATTTAAAGGTTTAGAGAATGATATCCAAATGATCCATGTGATACTCCTCTAACTTTAATTATACCAAAATATCATCCACAAAAACAATAATAAAATATTCCAATAACGGATGAAATATCATTTTCATCAAATCCATAAACACCATAGGAGCATTAGTGAGACCGAATGGCATAAATATAAACTCAAAATTCCCACATTGACTCCTAAATGATATATTAGGTATATAATCTTCTTGAAATTTCAATGGGTGATAGCCTGATAGTTGGTCAATCTTAGAAAAATAATAAGGCCCTCAAAAATTATTAAAGAGGGTGTCAATCCTTGGTAAAGGATATTTGTTCTTAATGGTAACTTGATTCAGCTTTAGATAATCAATATAAAATCTAAGGTTCCCATCTAGATTATTAGCAATGAGGACAATAAAATCCCAAGGTGACACACTGTAATGAATAAATCATTTAGCCTCTAGGTCCTAAAGTTAGACCATAAGTTCCACCAACTCAATAGGTGCTATACATTATGAGTGTATAGAAATGGGAATCCTGCTAGGGAGAAGATACATAGTAAGCTTGACGTCTTTATATAGTGGAAACTAGTTAAATCATCTAGAAATACCTCAGGGTACTCACACAAAACTATAGGAAGTTGACCACCCATGCAAGGGTCAACTGTATTAAGAAACATCTCTGAAAATCGGCATGAGATTACCTTATCATATGGAACAATATGCCATGCCTTTCCAGATCAAGTGTCCCAATCACCCTAGAAAACATGAGTGACCCCATTTGAAAATAAGAAGTTAGCCTGAAGGTAATAAGAACATATCTAGGACTCAACATTTTTCATCTAATCCATGCTGATAATCAAGTTAAATATGTCAAGATTAAGCACTAAGAAGTCCCACACCACCTAGTAGTTGGCTATCATCACCCAACATACAGGACATCTAAATAATTTTTTTGAGATATTTCACAAATTTATGGAAAAAAACAATAAGAATGGAATAAGTTTTGAATAGAAACCCAAAATGTCAACTAACTTTGACTATATGAAAGAATGATTAGCACCTATATCAAACAAAGCTAGCACCATAGAAAATGAGATAAACACCGTACCTCTAATAGTAGTTGGCCCTGTTTCAGATTCTTATGGTGCATACTCCACTTTATAAATCCATCTAGTCTTAGCCACATGAAAATCTACCATGGCCTGAGGATTAGACCAACCACCCTTGGAAGCATCTCTATTTCCATCTATTGGAAAATAATAACGACACTCACACGTACGTGTGGACTACCACCTCCTTGAAGCGATGTGATTAGTTTTTCATTTTTTTACATGGATTATAATAAAAAAATATTTAATGAATATATATGATATAATAATGATTTTGGAAAGTTGAATTATTATTTAACTTTCTTTTGTTTCATCCATCGAAAATTGAAAACAACGTTCATGCGTACGTATGACCTACCGTCTCCATGAATGATGTTACTAATTTTTATATATCTAAATTTTATGGATAATTATAACTGGGTGATATATATATATATATAATATTTATATCATTATTTAAATTCTATAGATTATGGTACTATGATCAATGTATAAGGACCAAAACTACTAAACCAAAACATACATGAAAAATGAAACACTTATCACCCAGAACAATGACATTAATAAATAATTATTAATAAAAATATGATATGATGTTATAATTAAATCATATATGATATGATATATATGAGTATGGTTCTAGAATATATTTATATTATATCTATATTTATTATATAGTATGTTAGAGAACTTTCAAAGCAAGTGGAACCTGAGGTATGAGATTTTGCCTCAATTTTCCTTCATTAAGGAACTTTTGTATGTTATACACTTATTTTTTTATATGGTGTATATACTTACATTTTAAATTTTATTTCATGAATCCTTCACACATCATGGTAGTTTAGGTTACAATTCATGTTATTCCATCCAATGGGATTTGACTTGAAAGTTACCTAGTGATAAGGGGTTTCTTAAATCAATATTATTTCATTGGGTTATATAAATTATTAATTGATTTTATTGTACCAATATTATATGTGAAATGATTTTTTTATTTATATTATATTTACACTTTTTTTGGATTTACAATGTATCCATTGATTAATTCTCAATTCAATGATATGATCTTTATAAGGGTCATTTGTCTCAAATTTTATTCTTTTGGGACATATGTTTATATTATACACCTATCTTATTTAATGATATATATATACTAACCCATTAATATGTTATATCATGAAACTCCTTATTTTCATGATATTTTAAGTTTCATTTGAAGTTATTCTTTCATGGGGATTATGATTCAAAGGTTACGAAAATGGTAAGTGATTTATGATTCAATCCCATTTTAATCAGGATTGTTTATGCTTGAATTTAATTTATGTAAATTATATAATAATTATTTTATAAAACCATTTAAAATTTATTATCCACTTTATATTTCTTCTATTTTTATGTTAAAGTTACATTTTTCTCTATTTGGTACTCAAAAATGGTTCTGAAAATGTTTCTCAGAAAATTCAACCTTATTTATCCTCTTTCAGTAAGAAATTTTTTTCTTCCATGTCTATGTTTTCAAAAATCATTTCATGAATGTTTTTATATATTCTTAAAAAAAATTAAATTCATTTTTATCATGTTTGGCATTTTATAAGAAGGTTTAAAAATAATCATCTTTTCATTTTCTGAATAAGGTACTTTTACAAAATATATGAATAGAATACTTTTTTAAAAATTATGACATGGATATATTTTCCCAAAATCATGACCAATAAATTCTTAGAAGACCAATTTACAAGTTTCCATGGTTTTTTTTTTCAAAGAATTTTTTTTCCTAATATTCAAGAAATTTTTATTTTTTAAAACTGAATTTCAAAATGAAAAGGGTGTTTTCCTCAGGATTTTTTTTGAAAAGGTCCCTCAACAAAAAAGTTAATATATTTATTAATAAAAGTAAAGAAAGTTACAAGAGGAAAAAATGAGGGATCTTATTACAATCAGCCTCATAAGGAGGGAGAAGGTTCGTTGGAAGGGTATCTGACCAGGTAATATACTCACCAACTCCCATGTTTGCAAGACCATTCGCAACCATGTTAGCATCCCGATAAACATATGTGATGATGAAGTTGAGGCTCAAAAGAGTCTCCATGAATTCCATCCACTTTTCTAGAAGCCTCCAAGAGATATGCAGTTCACCATTTCGGATGGCCTACAAAAGGGTAGTAGAGTCACTTTCCAACCAGATATTAGTCCAACCATTCATTTTATTAAATTATACATGGTGAATGATCCCAATAATCTCCACATCCAGGGAACTAGTCATTTCACAAGTGATATAGAAACATCCCTTAATAGAATCATCGTGGGCCCTAAAGACCGCTCCGCACCCTAAAGGCCCTAGGTTTCCTTTAGAAGCACCATCTGTATTCAACGTTATCCAATGAGGGGAATAGGCATCCAAAAAACTTCCAGAGTACCTTAAGAAGATATGAAATTACCATGTACATGCATATTTTTTAGAAACATGAAATTCTGTATACTATTATCACACTCCTCCATACTAGCATCGCACATGTCTCTTATAGCTGCAAAAAATATGATTTGTGACCAAATTCAAAACACAAAATCTCCCTGAGTGAAGAGATGCATTGAGGTGCCAAAAATGGCATGCATACTCTCAACTATATCCACACAAAGGAGAGAACACACCTAAGGTAAAATCTGGATAATCGAGCATCATCGAAGAAGGGCCTACAACCCCGAAACTCGAAGTCCAACTCGATCAAATGAATCTAGAACCTCCTTCCAAATGGCTGAGTCTATTGCACAGCTGAGGAAGAGGTGATCTGCATCCTCCCTATGTTGTTGGCACATAACACACCTGGAAAAAAGATGAAGACCAAACATTTGGAAAACCTCATCAGTGGGTATTCTATTGTAATCCAGCCTCTATATAAGAGTTAGATGTGAAGGCCTAATACATTTTTTGTTTAAAATATATTACCAATTATAGTCAACATGATGGACCTTGGTGACACATTGATAATAGAGTTTACTAGTAAGAAATCCATTTATATCCATCTACCAAACTAGAAAATCAGGGCAGGAAACAAAAACATAACGATCAACCATAGTTTGAAGTTCATCTTATAGAGTTGATGGAGGAGAATCAAAAAAATCTTTAATAGTAACCTACTCACCTGATCCCATACCAACCGGCTAGGAAACCTTCAGAGAGAATAGCACCGGTCCAATTATAAAACCAGAACTTAATATTAGAGTTCCTATTAATAATCCATCTAGATATAGTCATGATATTCTGAAAAGAAGATTTAATTGTAGGCCATAGATAAGAGTCAATGTAAAAAATACTTCCCTGCATCAATTTATCAGAAAAATGATCTATAAGGAAACCCATTGATTCTGAATTATGGTGAAGAATATTCCAGGCAAAGAAATCTTGGAGAGAATCCTTAAAAAGAAAAATATTCTTTATACCCATGTCATAGTTATGCAAAGGGTTACAAAAACCATTCAAAAAAATAATGACTATTTTCCTCTCATGGATATTACTACTCCAAATAAAATTCTTGATGGATATTTTTAGTCATTTGAGAAGCCCTCTCGTCCATTTATAGACCATGAATGATTATACCAATTTAGAAACAATAACAAACTTCACCAAACTAATTCTCCCAACCATAGAGAGACTCCTCCCTTTCCAGGTTGAGAGCTTCCCATTGACCCTGTCCATAATTTCAAAGAAGAAAGAAGCTATAGGAATCCCCTAAAATAATGGAACACCAAGATAATGAAATGGAAAGACCTTTTCAATGACTCCAAACTCCAAAATAATCCAATGATTCCTATAAATAGAGAGCATATTCCCAAAATGTATCAAATATATATCCCAACTGATATATTATCCATAAACACTATCATAATGTTGAATAATTTTATTTAAGACACAAACATTCTTCTTGCCACCCTATAGAAAGATAATGATATCATCAGCATAGAATAGATAATAAGGGGAAATGAGAGACCTGTATTCCTTTATCGGCTTGAGTTGACCCTAAGAGACCTTTTGAGTAATGAGTCTATTGAGATAATCTTCAGTGATAGAAAAAATAGGGTTGAGAGGGGATCACCCTGACAAACACCTCTAGAGCAGGCAAAGTAACCTTTAGGGGAGCCATTTAAAAGTACCGAGACATGAGAAGATCCCAAAAGGGAAGCAATAAATATAATAAAGATTTAATTGAAACCAAAACTTACAAGAACCTTATAAATAAAGGAACAATCCAGTGTATCAAAGGCCTTTTTGATGTCAAGATTGAGAGAAATTTTGCCTCTTATTGTAGGTTTCCTAAGTAGATTCAGACATTCTGAAGCAGAACAAATACATTCTTAAATAGATCTTCCATTAATAAATTCATTTTGGTTCCACGAAATAATATTAGATGAAATACTTGAGATTCTGTTAGCAATAATCTTACTTATGACCTTGTAAATTTTGTTGACCAAGGAAATGGGTCTCAAAAGGTGAATCTCACAAGCATTTTCAACTTTAGGAATTAATGAGAAAACTATGTATTGAGGCCCTGAGTGAGAATTCCTGAGGTAAAGAAAGACGAGACTAATTTGCATACATCACCTTTAATTATGTCCCAATAATTCTGATAAAAGAGGTTTTTGAATCCATTTGGACTCGAGGCACTAGAGGCATTGAGGTTTAAAACAACATCCTTAATATTAAACTCCAAAGGAGGACTAGTGAGAAAGATATTATCAGCAACGGTAACTAAGAAAGGGATTATACCATCCATAAAATACCCCGCCCCAAAAGTAGGACTATTGAAAATCCTAGTGAAATAATCAATAATATAATTAATAATGCATTCTTTATTGTCTAAGATTTGATCACCAACCTTAAGAAAGGAGAAGGGTCGATTAACCTTCCTAATTATTTGAATAGAATTGAATAATTTTGTATTCTGGTCCCCTTCCTAAAGCCACTTTATTTTGAAGGCCTCTTTAAGGACATTCTCTTTCATAGCAAGGAGAGAGTAAAATTTGGAAGCAATAATGTATTCTTTAGAAAAATCTAGAATGAGATACACTTTTGAGGCTACATGTTGAAGTTACTGGAGAGAAGATTCAAGATAAAAAATTTCTTTGTCCAACTCACTATAAGTATCCTTGGTCCAAGCTTTTAAAGTAAACTTCAGAATTCTCATTTTGAAAATAAACTCATCACCAAACATACTATTCCAGGAGTTTTCAATCAACCTGCTACATTCAATTTGAAGAGGCGAATCATTATTGAAATGAAGAGGAAGAGGCATGTAGAGCTCCCTACCCTTAAGACTAACCAGAATCAGATGGTGATCAGAAGCGATTTTAGGAAGAGTAGTGTTGGAAATTAAGTCCCATTTTCCAAGGCTATACTATTCACAAAGGCTCAATCAAGCTTACTAGCAATCACACGGTTGTGATATCTTTTATACCAGGTGTACATGGAACTAACCAAACCAACCTTAGTTAATTTATTATAATCAACACATCCTTTGAATTCCCTAAGAGAAATATGAGAATGTACTATTCCCATTTTTTTACTATAACAAAGGATTGTATTGAAATCGCCAATAATAAACCAAGGGGAATAAATGCACCTAAATTTTTCAAGTTCCTACCACAAACTCCTATAGTCTTGATACCAATTTTTAGCATAAATAAAAGCACCAAACATCTGCTCTGAATCCCACTACAAAGAGAATGAATTCTCCTTTTCATTAATGGAGATAGTATCAACAATGCTAATGGAAGCATGAGTACATACCCATAAACTATCATCTTGTCCAATTGAACCATTGGTAGCAACCAAGAGAAAACCATACATATTGAGACCTCCAAAACCCAAATAAAATGAGGTTTTTGGTTCAGAAATTCTAGGTAACTTAGGATTGTGAATCTGAATATGCCTATGCAAAGCATTAATAGTAGAGGAATTAGTGAGACCCTAATAATTCCAATAGAGGACATTCATTTTGAACCCAAATTATAATTAAAATTTCCCTTCCTGTTTTTCTTATTTTCCTTCTTCTTTCCTGAATAATTTTTTGAACCATTGGAAAGCTTGGAGAGGCTCCTAGCTTTCATTCTATGAGATGAACCCCCAGTAATACCCATTGTAGATTCATTATTCATTCTCACCAAGGAAGAGGAATTCACCTCCAAAGAGTATGGTGGGGCACTTTTGGCCTCTAAGGCTCCCTCTTCCTCAACCATGTCACACCATTTTTTATTATTGGTACATGTAGTTTTTTGTTGAAAAACATCCACCGAAGAACCCATATCCTTATCATTCTCATCCCTTGGGGCACAAGCCTCCAAAGGAGTAGCATTGGTGTCAAGAAAACCATTCCTGTAGCCTTTGATCTCGTCCTCCATAGAGTTAAGAGAAATAACAATAGAATTGAAAACTAGACTAACAACATCAAAATCAATCTGTGGATCATCACCATCAACTGAATTTGAATGAGGTATAGAGGAGTTCCCACCAGCAGTTACAATAGGAATAGGACCAACCCGCTCCTCATTCTTCTTAGACACCTATTCATCCTTACCAGAATGTTCCCCCTTCTTAATTGAAGGGGCCTTGAACTTGTTCTTCCTACCAAAATTACTCCATGGGTTAGCTTTTTTAGTAGTAGAGTCCCTAACATGCCTATGTTACTTCTGAATATTCCTTCAATTGGAGAGAGCATGGACAACTATTTTTCAATAATCAAAAATGGTGGATTCTGCTCAAACTCTATTCTGATTTAAATATTTCAATCATTGTAAAAAAAATTACCATATTAAGTAGATTGAAGTCCATGTTCACCTCCACAAGAACACGAGCATAAAATCAAAGCTCCCCATCGATAGTATATTGCTCCAACTTCAAAGGAGTCCCCACACTAGAAGAAAGATCACTAATGATTTTAGGATTCCAATAAAAAAAATTAAGACCATGCTAGTGAATCCATATTTGAGTTGTTGTTTGTCCTTGAGTGAATGGGTTGAAGTCCTATCTAATTAAGTTAATTTGAAGACACCCGGTTTAAGAGAAGTCACCCCCTTATTCCAAGCCATCCAGAGTTCATCCCTGCTATTGAAAATAATGTGAAAGAATACTCTCCCAATTGGGATTAGCTTAAAATAATTCACAACCCAACATTGACAAAGCCTCACTTTAAGATCAGAGTTATGCCATGGTTTATCCCCCTTGATAAGGGAAATGCAGCCTAGAGCAGAGAACTTATAGGATTCAAGTCGTTGCTTGACTACATCTTGACCAGAAATAATTGAATAAACACTATCAACAAACTCATTAATTTATATTATTTATTCATATGATGAATTCATTGGACTTATTAAGAGACGGGTGGGGCCCAAAATAATATAGCACCATGATACATCAGTGGGTCTCATGAGACAAACTAGTTTGGGTATTTGTCTGAGGCCTTACCCATTTATGTAAGTTGTATTGACATAAGGTCTTGATGGTATATTTATTATGTCTTATAATTAGGCATAAAAAATAAGTTTATCTGTCTATAATTATGAATTTCATCATTATGAAATTAGTTATTGTTTTCCATGTCATTTTTTTGAATATTTATAATATCCATGGATAATTTTAAATCTCATGTGATTATTTAAATAGAATTAATTGAACATAATTTATTTTATCCTTACCATTCTTCATGATCTAGTTATTGATTAAGTGAAATGTTTTTTCAATTATTTACCTTTCCATAATGATCTTCTCTTATTTATTCATTATAGGTTCCACTGTACATAACCCATATGAATCATTTTAGATCACCCTTATTTTTTCCCTTTCCTGAGGATGCAAGGAAATGTAATATAAAATATATACAAGGATATTATATAGATATAATAATTTTTTTCTCAAATAAAATACTTTATTATATTTTATTTTTCATTGTTGTATGAGATTAAAGTATGAATCTAGTTTACCAAGACTATTGGACTATTCTATCATTTGGGATGTGATCACTTATATCTAATGTAAATGTAATAAATTAACCACTAACTATGGGATACTAGGGTTAGGGTATTTACATGGTTCATATTTAAGTTTAAGAAAAAGCATTTGGTGGATTTTTGCATCAGCTATATAATCCCTAATAAAATCCCATTAGGACTCCAGTGGGCTTGGAAATGTTGATGTACCACTACCCCTACCACTAAAAGGATAGTGCTAGGCCCTTGGGAGCTTGATATTCTAAATGAGAGTCTGTGGAGGGCCACTAAACTCTTGATGATGTGATATAACCCCCAATTTAAGTGAGGGAATTTTATATATTTGAGGTTATATTTTAAAACTCTCTTTATATTTTTTAGTTCCAACTAATCAAATGAAAGGGGGTGAAAACCATTTTCTCATCTTACCTCCATTGTTCTTATTTGATTTGTGGCATTGAGTATGATTAGTTCATCAATCAGAGAGAGTATATCTTACTTTATTATTATTTTATTCTAACCCTAGGTTCTCCACCTATTTTAGAATTTTTAAATGGATTTTATTATGTGATTTCACCAAATCATGGTGAAATCACTTTAAAGAATGGTGATTTAATTTATGGTGTTTAGATGAGGCCCAAGAAGTAAGAACACATGTGATTACTCGCCATTTTTATGAATATAAGTTTCATAAGGATTTTTCATTTAGATTTTTTTAATTTTTAGAAGAATTGATCGTCAATTTAAAATAATTTTTTTAAATTTTTCTTACTGGAGGCCTAAGATAATTCCACAGGTTGTTGATATTCCATTGCACATGGATTTAAAATCATTATTATGTGAGATGTTTTTTCTTGTTTTATACTGATTATGGGTTATTGAAAAGTTTTAATTATTAAATTTTGGGACCATTGATGATATAAGAGATTTTTTGGAATCAAAGATGGTTGGAACGGGATTTGATGGAAATGAATGATTTTCATTTGTGGTACACAATGTTTACTCATTGAGTATATCGATTATCATGGATTTTAATGTATTAGCTTCAAGTTATATTGTAATTGTATATTATTATTATTATAACCAACATGATCCTTTAAGGTCACTTGACTTTATAAATGATATATCTATGGTTTATATTAATAGCCACCAAAAGGTTACATAACATGATTAAATGGGTTCTTTGTGTAACCCTAGTAGAATGAGTATTTGTGACCTATATTACAAATTTTGTGGGATTTTATAGTCAATTTTAGGGTCCAATTTTTTAGAATGATAATTTTAACTTCTAAAAAAAGTTTGTAAATGAGATAAATATATTTAAAATGAAATTTCAAAGGAATTTAAAATGGATTGTAAATGAATAAAATTTAAATGATATTTTAAATGAAAACATGGCTTGACCCAGATTTTTGGATAAGGTACTTGGGTATTTATAGAAAACATGAGATTCATTTTTAATGGGTAATAAAATTTTATTTTTATCTATATTTAAAAGAAACTCATTTTAAAAATTGATTTGGATTGGTTGACCTATTAAAGGTGGTTCCCTATTTTTCTCTCTTGAGTTGATTTTACCTTGTATAGATTTTATATGGTTCTATGGTTGTATTTTAATGCTTGATTATGTAATCTAGATTGTATTTTAAACCTTCCCTGGTATAAGGGTTAGGTCGGGTTGGGATGTGTGTCAGTTTTATTGAGGAGCATCTTGTTTTAAAGGCCTTGAGAGGTACTTGTAATATTGGAAGAGGGTGTAAGATTATTTATCATTCACAATTGATAAGAGCTAAGTCATAGGGTTATAATGAAACTTTTATGGGTGATAAAACATGGTTTTTGATTGGGTTATGGGATGACCTATGGAAAGGTGTGAGAAATATCATATTGTTTAAGATACAGGTGAGGGAGTTTACTATTGACCTTGTAATGAATTTTTTCATAGGATTGTGATAATCTTGATCCTTGAGTGGGATAGTTTTAGACTCCTTAGTACTTAGTTGAAGAGACCTTCTCATGGACCTTAATGAGTGAGGTGGTATATATTTTAATTATAGTTTTTTTTATGTTTGATTTTATACGTGAAGAGATAATTCTGAGGATGTGACCACCGTTGATTCATAATGAATCCCTAAACAAAGAGTAGAGTATCCCCATCCTTGTGTGGTGGATCATGTTAGATCTTTGGTTTAAGAGTAAAGTGGTTTTCTTTTCATAATGATAGCCCAAAAAACATCCAAGGTTAAGAATATAGAAGATTAAAATTTTGGTGAGGAGGGATAATGCCTTTTTCAAGAGACACCCTATGAGTATGTGAGGACTTATATTCAAATTAATTACTTAGGGATAGATACTAACACATTATCTCACTATTTGGAATACATTACTGATGTGATGGATAAAGCTAATGCATTTTGTTGATATTAATAATTGATTAAATATGAGGGACAAATAAATTATACCAGTCCTAATTTTAAGATTAATTGAAAAGTTATGGATACTATCATATCATATCCCAATTCATAGAATGATTCTAGAGGGATAAATATTAACATAGAATCCATGACTTTGAGGACTATTCCTAGGGAAATACATGTACATGTCAACCCACTATCAATATCATTACCCAAGGGATAGTTATATATATATATATATATCCCATGATTATGAGGACTTTTATCAAGGTTTGAACATGTACATGCTGAATTAGTATTCATAGTATATTCTTTATGGCCATAAATAATCCCATTTTGAACCATAAATAGAGTTCCATTCCCTAAATTAAAATATATAAATGATTACTTATCCATAATAGAACCAAAATAAATATACATATATTAATAATCAACATACTTCCCAATCAATCAAATCCAGAAACAATAGTAATACACTTCCAAAGAAATAACCAACACGCCCATTTCAATAACCAAAACCCGAGAGAACCCTTAAACCAAAAGTATTATCCAATAATGGGAATCATCAATTTGTGAGTGGAATGACTACACAAAAAACTCACTTTTTCATGCCTGAAAAGGTCCCCACACTCATGTGTGATTTTAAAACCACATCACCTTCCCATCATCAACAAGGTCCCCACAACCAAGTGGGAGTTTACAAAAATCATGACTAATCCATCAACGAAATAAATCAACAATATCAATAACATAAACAATATATGATAAAAAAATTTGTTTAATATTTTATTGATAATAAATGAAAAAACTTCCTCACACTATGTTAAATATGTTTATTTATAAAATATTTTGGATCAGATCACTCATTTGAAAATTTGGTGAAAATTCCAGTTTTACCATTTTAAAATTCACTGTAGAATTTTAGACATAAATATTTTGATATATATTATTTGAACTTAATTTTTTTAAAATATGTTTCTAACTTAATTTTCTACAACTTTCATTCAGGACATATGAGCTAAATTGTGCATTTTCTTAGACATAATGGGCCATGAAGTCCAAGCTGGGATGGGCTCTCCATATTGGACAACAATTCTGTATTGGGGCCATAACTTATTCATCTGTGCTTAGATTGAGCCCAAATTTTGAGAGGATATCCAGGAATAATTTTTTCAAAAATAATTATTCTGGAATGATAGCTGGTTCACATTTTTTGTGGTCAAACAGGTGGTGCATGTTGTACTAATTTATTTGGCCAAATTTACCCATTCACACTTGAAACCTATTTAAACCTAGCCTCCCCTCCACTATATAAATTGATATTTTTCTAATTTGGAGGGGTTGAGACATATATTAGGAATTTAAGGGAATAGGATAAGTGGATCTACTCTAATTATCCAACCATTTCAACAAGGTTAGCTATTTAATCAAGGATCCCTTCGACAAAGTCTTCTTCTTCATCTTCTTCGTGTTGTAATACTTTTTTAACGTAATAAAATCCTTAGTTATTATTTAATTTCATCTATTTTATTCTATTTTATTCACTTATATTTCTCATTAATTTTCCTCTTTGGGTGGTAATTCAAGAGTATAAACGAGATTGGGTTATACCCTTTCTAGATCTTTTCAAGTGCAATCTATTTCTACGATGACTACGTTGCCCATAGAAGAGTAGTTTTCTTTGTAATTGATCGACCTCTTACCTTATTCATTTATTTATTTTGAACAATTGATATAATTTAATTAAATTAATATGATCTATTAATTGTGTTTTCAATTTAAATGAAACCAATCAAGAAATTGAAAAATTGACACAAAAACACGCAAGGTTGCGATTTGTGTAAATTGTGAGAGTGCGATCTTAATCGGTAATACAATACCTACCACAAGGGATAAATTTTTAGAGTTAAAATGTAATCACTAAACTCAATTAATCCTCATTTTCAGAGTGCATATGTTCTCTAATTAACCACTAACCATAATCTAACCTAATAACATCAATCAAATCAGGGTGTTTTGATTGCATGTTCCAAATCTATCCTAGGGTTTAAGTAATTTTATCTTTGTGGTTAAGTTAACTCCCGTGGGGTTATAGGGTTAAAAAATTAGGGGATTATAATTATGTGGATGTTAATTTAAATTAAAATGATAAATAATTGAGTTAAGAGGTATAGTTATATCGATTGAACCTTTTAAAATATTTTCTTAAAAACGTCTCCTTATTGTGTTTTATTAATCAAGTTTCATTTCAAAAACAAAAAAAATCAATATTCTTTGAACATATTTCTTATTATTTTATATATGGTAAAAAAACCCTCATCATTTTTAAGTAGTGTTTTTTTTTCATTTTATTTTATTTTTAGAATACCTTTAATAAGTTTTTTTAATTTACTTTCTCCTTTAAGAGATGACCTTGGTCAGCCACTCTGCTGCACCCAAGTACCCAAAAAATCACACTTCATTTGAGAGTTCCCATGAAAAAGCCTTTCAAAATTGGAATCGTTGATGGGGAGGTAAGTAATTATTTCAACCAATTAGAGGTATTCCTTTTATTTTTAATTTTATTATCTTATTATCTTCTTTCTTCCTTCTTTACCTAATCTTAATTGTTCTTATTATTTTGTTTTCTTCATCTTATTCTTTTTGGACCATCAACTCAAACTTCTTATTTTTATTTTTATTATGGTCAAATTTTATTATTTTAATTTTTATCTAATTTATGACATGAACTAATCCCAAATATCTCTTAGATCTTGACCCTGAGATTGAATGCAGCCTTAGGGCTCGAATTAGACATTCTCAGTCTACGAGAGTTTCAACATTAAACCAGTTGGAGAATTCCCCTAATACAAGAATACAGAAATTGGAAAAACTTTTAATTAAAATATAAAACAAGAACCAATGGATAAAAAAAATAAAAATAAATTTAATAGAACTATTATATAATTTCACGCACCAGATATTAACTATCAACAAAATTTTATTGCATACCCAAATCTCGAATCAGACTTTGAATTGAAATCTGAGTTAATTAACATTCTTCCAAAGTTTCATGGATTATCTGTTGAGGACCCAAAAAACACCTTAAAGAATTTAATGTTGTTTTCTCAACCTTGAAATCTATAAATGTATATGAAGATCAAATCAAACTTATAACATTACCATTATCACTTGATGGAACTGCAAAGGATTAGATGTATTATTTACAACCTGAATATGTAACATGTTGGAATGATTTGAAATGTATTTTCTTATAGAGATTTTTTCCAGCATCAAGGAAAACTTCTATTTGAAAGGAGATCTCAGGGATCATACAAGCACATGAGGAGTCAATGTTTGAGTATTGGGAGTGATTTAAGATGTTGTGTGAAAGCTTCCCGCATCACCAAATTAGTGAGAAACTTCTCATCCATTACTTCTACAAAGAACTCACACCTATATAGAGAATCATGGTGGATGTTGTGTCTAGAGGGGAATTGGTTGAAAAAACACCAGGAGCCACACATGCATTGATTAACAAGATGACACAAAACTTTCAACAATTTGGTGATCGAGGTACCCCACATGTTAGAGGAGTGCATCAGGTAAGTCCATCTTCTCTTGAAATTCATTTGATTGATACCATGTTCTAAGAATTGAAAAATATGGTGAGATAGATTGTTTTGGCATAAAATACATCTCAACCCCCTACTTTAAGGCCTTGTGTAATTTGCACTGAGACAAGCCACCCAACTGACTGTTTCCCCCATCTACAAGAAACAAAAGATTGCACTACTGTATTTCTTAGGATACCATATCAGTAGAAAAAAAACACATCCCAAGAATAAGTATGACTCCTTTTCACCAACATTCAACCAAGGGTGGAAGGATCAATCAGACATGAGTTATGGCTCTAGACAATAACAAAGGCCCCCTTTTCAACAAAATTTCCAGTAGCCTCTACCTTACCAACAGGGTTTCCAACAACCCAAAAGGAGATTTGAAGCCTAAGAATCAACAATCCAACAATAAGAGAATCCCCCAACCAAGGTATATTCTAGCACATATGACCTTTTGAAACAAATTTTTATTAATTAAAAGAATTAGATGACGAGTTAAAGTTTGGAGATGAGGGAGTTGAAGACTCAAATGAGCCAGATTTCCACTGCCCTCCATGAATTGGTAAGTAAGAATTCTGGAAATATACCTTCCTAACCTACTCTAAATCCTAAGGGGAATGTCAATGCAATCACATTGAGAAGTGGAAAGAAAACAACAAATACATCTGCACCTATCATTCCACCGCGATTCACTTCAACTCTGAAGAATCCACATTCCATACCAACTGATGACCAACCCAAGGAGAAAGAAAAATTTAAGAAAAATAGTGATGATGATCCTCTTAAACCCCTTAAATTTCCAAACATAGTTGTATAAACCAAGAATATGGCTGAGGAGGTAATGCAAAAAGAAGTTTTGGACACATTCAAGCATGTTGAGATCAACATCCCTCTAATTGAATCCATCAAGAAAATCCCCAGATATGTGAAATTATTAAAAGAAATTTTTACCAATAGAATAGAGATCAAGGGAAATGAGAGGATCAATCTTGGAAGGAATGTGTCAGCACTCATTACACCAAATCTAGCAATGACAACAAAGTGAAAGGATCTAGGGACATTCACCATACCATGCACCATAGGGGAGTTACACTTTTTTATGCTTTATGTGATTTGAGAGCTTCCATAAATGTGATTCCTCACTCGGTATTCTATTCTTTACAAGTTAGTGAGTTGAAGCTGACAAGAGTAGTGGTACAGTTGGAAAATAGAGCTATGACATATCCAGTGGGAGTCTAGGAGGATTTAATTGTTTGGGTAAGAGACATGATCTTTCAAGCATATTTTTACATGCTTAACATGGAGGATGATTAGGTAAGTTCCCCTGATCCCATTATCTTAGGAATACCCTTCCTCAAAACTACAAAAACTATCATAAATGCCAATAACATTACACTTTCCATGGAGTTTGGAGATTAAGTTGTGATATTTAATGTCATGGAATCCATGAAGTACCCCTCAAAAGAACATTACTCTTTGGTTATCTCCCATTTTGAACCACCAAGTAAAAACCACATGGATTTTGATTGTCTTATGCTTAGGGAGATTATGAGTATTGGTTCAATTTTGATGTCTAAGAGAACTTCCAAACATGTTTACGATACACAATACTCTCTTCAATTTGATTTTAATTCAGATTCATATACTGATTTTGATCATGTTCACTCTGATTATGACTTGGTTGTTGAGTATACTGAGGGATTTGATGCTTTATTCTCTGATTTTGATGATGTATATTCTGATACTGATATTCATTGTACACATATTTCAGTTCCTTCAATTTTTCCATTCATACATCACCCCCTACACTGGAAATCAATCCATTTCCACCAAATTTAAAATAATCATACTTGTAAATGGTGATAAATTACCTATTATAATTACTAATAATCTCCCTTTTGAACATAAAGAAAAACTTTTGAATCTTTTGAGGGAGAACATTAGGGTAATGAGGTGGACCTTGGTTGACATACCAGGTATTATACCCACTATTTTCTTGCATAGGATTATTTTGGAGGATTTGGATAAACAAATTAGGTATCCACAAAGGAGACTCAATCCAACCCTTCTGGAAGTAGTTAAAAAAGAGATTGAAAAATTTCTCGAGATAGGTATAATTTATCCCATTTCAGATTCCCAATGGGTAAGTCCTATCTATGTTATGCCTAAGAAAAGTGGTGTTACTGTTATTAAAAATTATAAAAAGGATTTAGTTCTGATGATGGTGAAAAATAGTTGGCATGTGTGTATTGATTATAGGAAACTGAATCAGTCCACTCGTAAGGACCATTTCCCACTCCCATTTATTGATAAAATGCTTGAGAGACTTACTGGGAAAACAAACTATTGTTTCTTGGATGGATTTTATGGATATTTTCAGGTTCTTATAGCTTTGTAGGATCAATAGAATATAATATTCACTTGTCCATTTGGCACATTTTCCTACCAGAGGATGCCATTTGGACTTTGCAACGCCCCAGGTACCTTCTAGAGATGCATGGTGAGTATTTTTTCTGATTTTTATTGGGACCTACATGGAGGTATTTATGGATTATTTTACAATGTATGGGTCTTCATTTGATGATTGTATCCCTATTTTTGGTAAAGGTGTTGAATCATTGTATTGAGAAGAATCTGGTCTTGAACTATGAAAAGTGCCATTTCATGGAAGAACAAGGGATTTTCTTATGGAATGTAGTGTCAAAACATGGGATATAGGTTGATATATACAAGGTAGATATTATTTCATTCTTACCATATCCTTTATGTGTGTGTCATGTTAGATCTTTCCTAGGTCATGTAGGATTTTATCAGCGCTTCATCAAATATTTTAGTAAGATTTCTCTTCTTATGTCACAATTACTTCAAAAGGATTCTGATTTTGTGTTTTATGATTTGTACAGGAATTCCTTTGATGAGATAAAGAAGTTTAAAACCACTCCACCAATCATATAACACCCATATTATGAGATTCCTTTTGAACTTATGTGTGACGACTCCAACTTTGTGGTTGAGGATATCTTATCTCAGAGGGTGGAGGGACAATCACATGTGATTGCTTATGCATCGAGGAAACTGGATTCAGCCCAATCAAACTGCACAACCATGTAAAATGAATTTTTTTCCATCATATTTGCTTTTGATAAATTCCTTTCATATTTATTGGGCTCTAAAGTGGTTGTTTTTTCTGACCATGCAGCTCTGAGGTACCTCTTGAAGAAGCCAAATGAAAATCCCAGGCTAATCCGATGGATGATCCTTCTTCATGAATTTGATATTGAGATAAAGGAAAAGAAGGGTTTAGAAAACCTGGTGGCAGACCACATGAGTAGGATTACTCACACATTAGAGGCTGACACCTTGGACTAGTTACCCCTTCGAGACACTTTCCATGATGATCATCTTTATTCCATATCATGTACACATCCATGGTATTATAATTTATTGAACTACCTTGTTGCATCTGAAATACCTGCAAATTTAAAGAAAAATCAAGTCCAAAAATTAAAAAGTGATTCTAGATATTATGTGTGGGATTATCCTTACCTTTGGCGCATGTGTAGTGATCAAGTCATTAGGAGGTGTGTCATTGATCATGAGTTTGAGTTTGTTCTACATTTCTGCCATAGACTCTCATGTGGAGGACACTTTGGACCCCAATGAACAGCTAAAAGAGTTCTATAATATGGATTATATTGGCCTAGATTATTCCATGATGATCATCTATTTTTTAAGTTGTGCTAATGTTTCCACCACATAGGAAAAATTTCTAGGAGACATGAGATGCCTCAAAAGCCCATATTATTCTGTGATATTTTTGATGTGTGGGGAATTTATTTTATTGGTCCTTTTCCAATTTATTTTGTTTTCTTGTACATTTTGGTTGCTATTGATAATGTGAGTAAATGGGTGGAGGATAAGGCCACTAGGACTGATGATTCTCATGTTGTAGTGTACTTTGTCAAGACACAAATTTTTTGTAAGTTTAGAGTACCAAATGCTATCATCAGTGACCAAGGGACACACTTATATAATTGGAATTTGGATTCCCTCCTTTAGAAATATGGGGTGACACACAAAACATCAACACCATACCACCCCCAAAAAAATGGTTAAGCTGAGGTTTTAAATCGTGAGTTGAAATAAATTTTAGAGAAAATTGTGAAGCCGAATAGGAAGGATTGGAGAAAGCACTTGGATGATTCGCTTTGGGATTATAGTACAAATTACAAGAAAACCATTGACATGTCCCCATTTCAGATTGTTTTTGGGAAAGCGTGTCATCTTCCTGTGGAAGTTGAGCATCGAGATTATCTGGCTATAAAGAAATGCAACATGAATTTGGACCAAGATGGAATCCAAAGGAAGTTGAAAATTCAAGAGCTTAAGGGGATTCAATTATCTTTATATGAGAACTCAATGATCTACAAGGAAAGATCAAAATCATCTCATGATAAAATGATCCAACAAAGGGAGTTTCATGTTGGAGAGAAAGTCCTACTCTATAGTTCACGACTAAAGTTGATTCCTGGTAAGTTTCGTTCCGAATGGTTAGGTACTTATATTGTATATAATTTTTTCCCTTATGGTATAGTGGAGATCACACAATAGGATACTAGAAAGAGATTTATAGTCAACAAGAAACACTTGAATGAATACATTGAGGGACTTTCTATTGATGAAGTGGATTTCATCACACTGCATGACCCATCATCACTTAAGTATATCAGGCTATTACTAACCCTTTCACTTTTTATTCTTTTTCCTATTTAAAATTATACATTTCATGTGCATATATCATCTAATAGGTTAAAATTGAGGGAAATTAAATATTTTAAGTGTGGGGGAGGGTAAAAATTTTGGGTTAGATATTTAGGATTTCAATTTTTGTGTTTTGTGTGTATTTTCTATTAATTTTTTTGTTACAATTTTCAAAAAAAACCAAAAACAAAAAAACAAAAAAAAATCAATAAAAAAATATATCATGTAACATTATCATGAGGAACATATGGAAAATACATGTTTTCAAAATTAATTGGTAGAATTATAAGCATGAGTAAGATTTCATCATCAAGGGTTGATTTTTATAAAAATTTAAGTCTTCAATGATATAAATGATTGTGTCATTATAAAACCTTTTAGATTTTGACATCATTATTTGTGAGATTTTTTCATGGTAAATTGTGTCATTGATTTCTACACATAAATTTTCACTCAACCATGACTTGTGAAATTTTTCCTACTCAATTGAATGTATAGTCAAGTTAGGTAAAAAAATTCATTGGTTGATCCATATGTTAATTTATCTTCTGATCGATTTCATTACAATACTGAATTGACCTATGTGTTTGTACTTATTATCTAACTATTGTACTCCCTCAAACAAATATGGGTTGTGTCTTGGATAGGTTAAAAACCACTATTCATCGACCTTTGATCTTGATATAACTATTAAAATTAGTGTCGTGAGGATATCAAACACAGATTGAGAGTTGAGTGTGAGATCTTTTCCAAGTGTAACTTAAAATAACAAAAAAATGATGGGAGTGATGAAATATACAACATATGGGGATATCTAGGTCATGAGTTTATGGTTTGACTTTCGAGAATTCTTAAGTGAGTGGGTCTTGAAATTCGATTACGAAGGAATTTAGAATAGGTTTGGTATTAAACTAGGTAAGAAGAATTGTTTTACTTGACCTAAATATACTGAATAAAGGGTGGATTTATGAGTTTGGAATGGTCATCACACACACACACATAGAGAATTAGTGGCATGGTAGACCGAGGACTTGTTTAACTATGATTAGTGTTATGAATCTCACTGGATTTTGTTTTGACACAATTTATGAGACAATGACTTTAAAATTTATTGATATTTACTCTTGATGGGATTCTTACTTTGCCTATAGATTCACAATGTATTGAGAAATATTAATACTCATATCTTATAACAATTTTTTTCGAATACATGATATGAGGTTTCGTTGAGGAGTGAAAAATGGTAAGTGTGGGGGAGTTGATAAAACACAATTTTATTGAATATTTTATTGATAATAAATGAAAAAATTTCCTCACATTGTGTTAAATATTTTTATTTATAAAATATTTGGGATTAGATCATTCATTTGAAAATTTGGTTAAAATTCCATTTTTACCCTTTAAAATTCACTGTATAATTTCAGACATAAATATTTTGATATGTATTATTTGAACTTAAATTTTTTTAAATATGTTTCTAACTTAATTTTATACAACTTTCATTCAGGACATATGATCTAAATTGTGAATTTGTTTGGACTTAATGGGTCATGTAGTCAAAGCTGGACTGAGCTCTCCAGATTGGACATGAGTTCTGTATTTAAGCCATAACTTATTAATCAGTGCTTGGATTGGGCCCAAATTTTGAGATGATCTTGAGGAATCATGTTTTCACAAATCATATTTCTAGAATGACAGCTGGTTCACGCATTTTGGTGCTCAAACAGGCGGTTCAAGTTAGATTAATTTATCTGTCCAAATTTTCCCATTCACAATTGAAACCTCTTTAAACCTAGCCTCCCCTCCACTATATAAATTGGTATTTTTATCATTTTGAGGGATTGGGACGTGAATTAGGAAGTTTAGGGCAGGGGAGAAGTTTATCCACTCCAATTATCTAATCATTTCAACAAGGGTATCTCTTGGAGCAAGGATCCCTTCGACAAATCCTTCTTCTTCTTCTTCGTGTTGTAATACTTTTGTTTGCGTAATAAACTCCTTAGTTCTTATTTATTTTCTTTTGATTTTATCTATTTTTTTCACTTATATTCCTAATTAATATTTTTATTCGGTCTGGAATTGAAGAGTATAATTGATATTGGGTTATACCCTTTCTAGATCTTTGCAAATGAAATCTGTTTCTACGACGACTACACCACCCATGGAAGAGTAGTTTTCTTAGTAATCTATAGACCTCTTAACCTCTTCATTTATTTATTTTGAATAATTAATATAATTTAATTCACTTAATATGATTTATTAATTGAGTCTTAAATTTAAATAAAACTAAGCAAACAATTGAACAATTGACACAAAAACATGTGAGGTCGAGATTTGTGTAAATTGTGAGAGTGAGATCTTAATCGGTAATACAAGACCACGAGGGATAAATTTGTAGAGTTAAAATACAATCCCTAAGCTCAATTAATACTCATTTCTAGAGTAGACGTGTCCTATAATTAACCACTAACTATAAGCTAACCTAAGCACACCAATAAAAGTAAGGTGTTGAGATTTCATGTTCTGAAGGTAGCCTAGGGTTTAAGTAATTTCATCTTTTTGGTTAAGTTAACTTCTGTAGGGTTTGAGGGTTAAAAAATTATAGGATTATAATTAAGTGGATGTTAATTTAAATGATAATGATGAATAATTTATTGAATAGGTCTAGTTATATCTATTAATCCTTTTAAAATATTTTCTAAAAAACATCTGATTATTGTGTTTTATTAATCAAGTTATATTTCAAAAACAAAAACAAAAAATTGAAATCTTCTTCCAAAATACTTATTCTTATTTTATAAATGGTAAAAAACCTCATCATTTTTTAGTATTGTTTTTATTCTCTTTTATTTTATTTTTAGAATACCTTTAAGAAGTTGTTTTAATTTACTTCC
The DNA here is from genome assembly GCA_963277665.1 of Viscum album. Classification (NCBI taxonomy): domain Eukaryota; kingdom Viridiplantae; phylum Streptophyta; class Magnoliopsida; order Santalales; family Viscaceae; genus Viscum; species Viscum album. The sequence continues at coordinate 1,794,938,071 of OY728146.1, forward strand.
TCCTTTGAGAGACGACCTTGGTCAGCCACTCTGTTGCACCCAAGCACCCAAAAAATCACACTTCATTGGAGAGTGTCCATGACAAAACATTTCATTATCCCATGAAACTCAATTCAAAACCCACAACAACATCACCCACTTCCCAACCCAATGTACAAGACAAGTAACACCCGTCCCATGAAACTCAATTCACCAACCACACAACCATATAAATCCAATAAAACTAAATTCACACCAAATAATATACACCATACAACTATTTCAAAAAACTAAATAACATCAACCATAAAATTCAATACACAACCCAAATAGAATCTCCCGAGTAACTCAATGAATGAGACAAGATCAATTAAGAATCCAAATAATATAAACCATAACCCATAAATATCTTCCAAATATAAGAAAATTTTTAACCCACCACCCCATTTCAAATAATTCATTTAAAAATCCTCAATTTTCTAAATACCATACACACAATTGAAAATACACCGATTTCACTTCCATAAAAACTACCCAAGAAAAATCTACATTTAAACCCAAAAGAAATCAAAAAAATAAAATAAAATAAATATTTTAAATCTATAAAATAATTTACTTAAACCCCAGTATTCAAGTTCATGAAATATTTTCATATAATAGTACGAGAGAGAATCCACCTAACCCAATAATGATGATAAATCCAAATAACACAATGAAACCAAGGATCCCAATCCATAAAGCCACATCTTGCCTTCCTAATAAAAATACTTAATTTATCATCACACTTTATCTATTTCACCTAATCACGATGATTAAGGTTTCTAGAAGAGTGGAGATAAAAAGGGGAGAATAACTAAAGGATAAATCATCTTGAATCTGATACTTTTACAACCAACTATGCATGAAATCCACTTAGAGAGGGGATGAATGCTCTAAAATCCTCAAATAAAATTCCAAGAACATGGTCTCCCAATTGGGATTTAAATGGGGGAAGAAATGGGGGTGGTAGAGGTTAAAAATTATGTTTTGGGGCATTTTTTAAAGTTACACGTCCACCTTGCATGGTCTCTAAGACTCTGAAATGACTATGTAGACCTTACTTTCCTACAAATTCAGTGCACAATATCCATAATTGTACTGGGTATCAGTTCTACCTAGAAAAAGTTCTTCTAACTTCTATCTGAGACTCCAATTTATACAAAACACAATCCTTAGGATAAATACTCCATTTTAGATCCAATATAGTAGTAAAAATTCATTTTTGAGATTATTTTAGTAACCATTTATTAAATAAATCAAGAATATTCCATGGAACTATATTCATTCATCATTATTGCATCTCATGTCTATAAATAATAAATATCTATGACTTGAGAATTAAAACACACCCACTAATACATCCAAAACATCTTTCAAAATAGTCTAACCTAGTTGAACCCCATTATATTTATTTAATCCTAAAACTAAAGGATTTCAATTATACACCCAAAAATATTTTTTTTTGAAAAACATGGCACAAGACACTTCTTCAAACCATCCCCAAAAACCTAGTTATAATAAATCTCCATGGTATCACACTTTTCTCCCTAAAAACTAGTGGGAATGTCAATTCACCAATGATTTCCATGGGAAATAAAATCATCAATGCACTCCCTACCATTAAGAATCACCAAATGAAACCAAAATTCATCACAAAATTGTATGATCAACATACTCTTACCAAACATAACTAGCAGAATAAAACAAACCATAGCCTTCTATCGTATTAATCTAACCATTAAACTCAAATCATGTTATTCCATAATCATACTCCTAAAAAATGGAAATAACATCAAATATAACCCAAAAATGAAATTCAATCAATAATTTATAACTAAGCCAATAATTTACCATTATTGGATCATTGTTGAATGAAACTAAAAAAAATCAGCACCTATGATGTCATGCTGCCATACAGTCCTTTACAGCCACTTCTTCGAGTCATCTCAACCAGTTTATGGAAAGTAAAATTGAACCTGAAAACTGAACTGACATCACCACTACAAAAGAGTCCCTTAATAACGCTGACATTTATTAGTGCTAGAAAAATACACTGATAAATTCCATCTTAATCAGCGTTAAAATAAGCACTGATAAAGGTGACCCTTTATCAAAACTTTATTTTTAGCACTCATAAAGGATACCCTTTATCAACACTCTTTTAGCACTGATAAAGATCCATAATAAAATGAAATAATTAAACAAATCAAAATAAAAAAATTATCTATTTTATTAATTAAATAATTATTATTAAAAATGAATAAATTTAATATATATATATATATATATATATATATTAAAAATTAATAAATATTATATATTAAATATATAGATATGTAAAATTAATAAAATCAAATAATTAAACAAAAAAAATTAAAATGTGTAAATTAAGAAAAATATTAAACATTTTATAAATTAAATAATTATTGATAAAAATGAATAAATTTAATATACATATATATAGACTATAAATATTAGTAAATAGTATATATTAAAGATAGATATACAAAATTAATAAATTATAATAATTAAACAAAAAAATTAAAAATGAATAAATTATAAAATTATTTAAAAATTTATTAATGAAACAATTATTAATAAAAATGAATAAGTATAATATATATATATAAATATTATAAATAGTAATAAATAATATATATTAAATATAAATAAATATAAAATGAAAAAAATATAATAATTAAAAAATATTAATGTCTTATTGATTTTTAATGTTGTTTGATTTTTCAATTTAACATATATCAAACATCATGTGTTATATTGATTTCATACACACACACACACATATAATTAATTCATTTTTATATACAACACACATGCAAATATATTTATGCAATTAATGAAATCTTTTATAGAAACATATACACCTAATATTTATGTAATTTATTCAAATTTTGGAATATTTGATAATTTTATTATAACATGATACATTTAATATATTATGTTTTTAATCTATCAATTTTATTTATTTATTTTCAAAACTATTACAATTAGGGTATTATTTATTCAATTTTAATATTTTTTATTTTATTCTTTAATTTGATCATTTTCTATTATTTATTTATATATATTTATTTACTATGTTAAAGTATTTTTAATATGTATTCATCTTTACTTCAATACATATTTATGTCCATATTTTTTTTAACAATTTATATTTAATAAATAAAACTTATCCATTTTTTCAATATTTTTAAAGTGTACTCATTTTGAATTATTCAATTTCACTCATTTTTAAAATGCATGTTTTTAAGATTATATATCCACTAATACTGTTAAAAATATATTTTTAAATAAATATTTATAAATAAATATATTTATAAATGTGTATTTACTATATTTATAAATTTATATATTTATAATTATTATAAATAAATAAATATTATTTTTTAAAAAATTATTTATATAAATATAAATAAATAATTATATATATTTAAATAATTATAAAATTATAATAAATTTATTTACATAATTATAATTATAAATCCTTTATCAACACTGAAGTTTTAGCGTTAATAAAAGCAATATTTATCATCGCTAAAAAGCATTGTTAAAAGAAATATTAACAATAAAGAGATGGAAGGAAACCAAGAGTCTGAGGATGGATTAAATAAAGGTTTGGAAGGTTATTTTCACTGGAGTATTGAAGTATTATATCTCTATTCAAGAGAGTAACAATTTTCATACAGGATGTGTGAAAATGTGGACTTTTATGCATTTAGTGTATTGTGTTGTTGTTATTCAAGAAAAATTAAATGTTTGACTACTCATATAGACAATGTCTTCTACACATGATGATGATACCAATCCCTAGGAAGAACAGACTATTGATGATGAAACTATGGAATTATTATGGGATCAATAACATGTTGATGAAAAAATAATAACAATGTAGCATCATAGTGGTGAATAAAATTATCAAGGAAAGAGGCCAGGGTATAAAATTTGAGGTTTGTTGGTATCAATAAGGACATCCTATTGACCCAAAAAAATCAATGTTCATTAGTTATCTTGGGCTCACAATGAGAATGAATGTCCAAATTGATATTGATTCATGTTGTCATGTCTAACCTGTAACAAAGGAAATCCTTTGGAAAGATATAAATAAAAGTCCTTTAGAATTTACTTTTTTTTCAGAATGTATACTGATGAAAAATTTAGGTGATTACCTATAATTTTTTTGATCTAGTATAAGTTATGACCATGAAAATATATTTGGGGTGTGAAGAATTAGTGTCAGAATTCTTATATAGTATTTTTTTATCTCTTTCTCAAGGAGAAGTATAATGAAAGAAATCAATTTGTTTAAAAGTACTGACCTAAAAACAATAAAATTGTTGGACAATCATAGAGGTGGAGGCAGGGGTGGAGGTAGAGGTGGAAGTAGAGGCAAAGGCAGAAGAATACATGGTAGTGACAGAGTTGGAGTTGGAGACTTACATGGAGGAGGAGGTAGAGGCAAATACTGAGGTGGAGACCATGGTAGGGGAGGAGATGAAGCACTGGCTTGAAAATACTAAAATTATGGAGAAATGAAGTAGAATGTGGATCATTCCATGATTTTGTTTGATAAAAATTCTTTAAAAGTGAACACAATACTTTTCACTTAAGATAAGAGCCATTGTGCAAGTGCTTCAAGTGGATTATTGAAATAATGTTTTCACTACTTTTTAAAGTGATTTTATACAGGGTAATAATCCACATGTAAGATTATTCTATGTTGGAAACTTCAATTTCAACACTAGTGTCTTTGAAGAAATAGTTGTACAACTCCTAATCATTGAATAGTTATATAATCTAACTTTAATGTTTTAATAAATATATGTGTAATCAACCACCAAAATTAGTAGGTGTATGAAATAATCCTTGGAGGAAGACCAACATTGATATATCATAGTCATTGAGGAGGAATGGTTTCAAATTGTTCATTATCATTTTAAAATTTACATTTTTATAAAAATTTGTCACTCACTGGAAACTAATAAAAAGTGCTTGTATCTCAATCCAACTCATGGTGTGACCGGTATGACTCCAAGTGTGTATTTTTATTCAAAATTAACATTAATTTTAGTGAAAAAATTAATATACTCAAAGGTAATAAAACTCATTTATATTGTTTTTTTACTTTAGGAAAATGATCCATAAGTCATTTGTGATGTTTAGAAATCAGTTGTATCTCAATCCGACTCACAGTGTGATTGGTATGACTCAAAGTGTTTGTTATCAATTTAAAGTTGAAATTTTAATAAAAAAAGTGCCACTCAATGAAAATAGATAAAACACACTCACATTGTATTGATAATTTTGGAAAATGATTCATAATTCATTTTTGATGTGTAAGAATCAGTCTCATGTCAAACCCACACATTATGTGACCTGTATGACTCAAAGTGCGTGTTTCTAGTTTAAAATGAAATTTTAGTAAAGAAAAAAAGTGAAAACTCAAAGCCTAGGAAACAAATTATTTTTTGATGTTGTAGGAAAATGATCCATAATTCATTAGGATGTGTATGAATCATCCACATCTCAATTTGACGCACGTTATGAATGGCGTGACTCTAAGTGCATATTTTTATTCAAAAATGACATTAATTTTAGTGAAAAAACAACTGATAAACTCAAAATAGAGAAAAGGAATTCAGATTGTTTTTTTACTTTAAGAAAATGATCCATAATTAATTTTTTATGTGTAATAATTAGACACATCTCAATCTGACTCACGATATGATTGGTATGACTCAAAGTGTCTATTATCAGTTTAAAATTGATATTTTTACACAAAAAATGTCACTCACTAAAAACTAGGAAAAAATGATCTTATTATCCTAAAAATTTGGGAAAATAATTCATAATTAATTTTTGATGTGTATGAATCAGTCTCAGGTCATACCAAGACATGATGTGACTTGTATGACTCAAAGTGCTTGTTTCTAGTTTAAAATGACATTTTAGTAAAAAAAATGTGGCATACTCAAAACTGAGGGAACACATTCTTATTTTTGTTATAACTTTATTAAAATGGTTCATAATTCATTTGGGATGTTTAGGAATCATCTTCACCTCAATCTGATGTATGGTGTGACTAGTATGACTTGAAATGCATCTTTTTATTCAAAATTGACATTAATTTTAGTGAAAAACACAACTGACATACTCAAAACTAATAAAAAACACTCAAATTATTTTTCTACTTTATAAAAAAATCCATAAGTCATTTTTGACATGTAGGAATTAGTTTCACCTCAATCTAACACACATTGTGACCGAAATGACTCAAAGTGTTTGTTATTTGTTTAAAATTGACATTTTAATACAAAAAAAGTGTCACTCACTGAAAACCAAGAAAGGTTTCTTGGATTATCTTCATAATTTGGTAAAATTATTAAAAACTAATTTTTTATGGGTATTAATCAGTCTCATGTCAAACCCACACATGATGCCACCTGTATGACTCAAAGTGTGTGTTTCGAGTTTAAAAAGACATTCTAGTAAAAAAACAGAAGTGGCATACTTAAAATTGAGTAAACACATTATGATTTTATATACTATATGAAAATGATCCATAAGTAATTTTTAATTTTTATAAATTAGCCTCACCTAAATCCGACACACGGTATGACCTGTATGACTCAAAGTGCATGTTTTTATTCAAAATTAACATTAATTTTAGTAAAAAAACTACTGACATACTCAAAACCAATAAAAATCATTTATATTGTTTTGGCACTATATATAAATTCTCCATAAATCATTTTAGATGTGTTGTAATCAACGTAACCTTAATCTAAAACACATTGTGATCGGAATAACTCAAATTTTTCGTTATCAGTTTAAAATTGACATTGTAATACAAAAAAGTGTCACTCACTGAGAACCAAGAAAACACACTCAAATTATATTTATAATTTGGGAATATTATTCATAATTAATTTGTGATATTTTTTGAATTAGTATCATATAAAACACACACACGTTTCCACCTATATGTATCAAAGTGCATGTTTCTAGTTTAAAATGACATTTTCGTAAAAAACACAAGTGTCATACTCAAAATCAAGGAAATGCATTCTGATTGTTTTGATACTGTATAAAAATGATCCATAAGTCATTTGGGATGTTCAGGAATCATCCAAACCTCAATTTGATGCATAGTGTGACCGGTATGACTCCAAATTCCTCTTTTTATTCAAAATTGACATTAATTTTAGTCAAAAAAACAATTGACATACTCAAAATCAATCAAATATATTCATATTATTTTGCTACTTTAGGAAAATTATACATAAGTCATTTTTAATATATAAGAATCATCTTCACCTCAATCTGATGCATGGTGTGACTGGTATGACTCAAAGTGTCTGTTATTAGTTTAAATTTGACATTTTAATACAAAAAAGTTTCACTCACTGAAAACTTAGAAAACACACTATGATTTTATTGATAATTTGGGAAATGATTCATAATTAATTTTTGACATTTATGAATTAGTCTCATGTCAAAACCACACATGATTCCACATGTATGACTCAAAGTGCGCATTTTTAGTTTAAAATGAAATTTTAGTAAAAAACAAAAGTGGTGTACACAAAACTGAGGAAAAATATTATAATTGTTTTGATACTTTAGTAAAATGATCCATAACTCATTTGAAACATGTATAATTTATCCAAACCTCAATTTAACACACGGTGTGACCGATATGACTCCAGATGCGTGTTTTTATTCAAAATCAACATTAATTTTAGTGAAAACAAAACTAACATACTCAAAACCAATAAAAATGGATTGATTTGGAAATTTAAGAAAACCTTTTATAAGTCATTTATTATGTTTAGGAATAAGATACACCTCAATATGACACATGTTGTGACCGTTATGTCTCAAAGTGTCCGTTATCAGTTTAAAATTAGCATTTTAATACAAAAAGTGTCACTAAAAACTAAGAAAATGTGCTCAAATTGTCTTTAAAATTTAAAAAATGATTCATAATTAATTTTTTATGTGTATAAATTAGTCACATTTAAAAACCACACATGATGCCACCATTAAGACTCAAAGTGTGTGTTTTTAGTTTAAAATTACATTTTAGTAAAAAACACAAATATCATACTCAAAATCAAGAAAATGCATTTTTATTATTTTGATACTTTATAAAAACAATCCATAATTCATTTTAGACATGTAATAATCATCAAAACCTCAATCCAACACATAGTTTGATTGATATGACTCCACGTGCTTCTTTTTATTCAAAATTGACGTTAATTTTAGTGAAAAAAATAACTCACATACTCAAAACTTAGAAAACACATTCAGATTGTTTTGGTACTTTTGGAAAATGATCTATAAGTCGTTTTTGATATGTAGGAATCATCCTCACCTCAATATTATGCAAAGTGTGACTGATATGACTCCAATTGTGTCATTTTATTCAAAACTAAAAATTATTTTCATAGAAAAACGGACATACTCAAAACTAAGAAAATGCATTCATATTATTTTTGTACTTTAGGAAAATGATCCATAAGTCATTTATGATATAAAGGAATTAGTCACATCTCAATTCAACTCCCGGTGTAACTGGTATGACTCGAAGTGTGCCATTTATTCAAAATTGACCTTAATTTTAATATAAAAAACTCACATTCTCTATAATAGTTTTTTTTAATTTGTGTTAGAGATTTTATTTCATTTAAATTCAGTATTTTTATCTAATTTTGGTAATTTTTGTTTCTGTTTTTGGTGATGCAGTGTATTGTTACAGTAAACTACATGCCCAATTTTTGGCATTGTAGCGTGTTGTACCATCACACTAAAGTATTCCCCTTTATAATCACTATTAAATGAGCTAATAAAAGAGCTATTTTTCAATTCTTCCAAAACAACTAATAAAGATACCCTTTATCAGTTCTTTTGGAAGTATCGATAAAGGGATCCTTTATCAGCACTTTTTAAAGAGCTAATAAAGGAATCTTTATCGATGCTTCTACAATCACTGATAAAGGGTCTCTTTATTATCACTACATAAAAGATCTAATAAAAGTATGCTTTATCAATTATTTTATTTTCACTGATAAAGCTACCCTTTATTAGTGATTTTCTTATGCTAATAAAATCCTTGGCCTTTTAATCATGCTGAGGTAGTCAGTGCTTTTCTAGCACTGATATAGGCCTATTCTAGCACTGTTAAAGGCTTCTTTTGTAGTAGTGAATTCACCCTACAAGCTCTCTCATGGGAGATTTATACTTCTTATTATCAAAAACCCTAAAATTATCCACCTGATAATGATAGAAATCACTAAATCCTTTTATCCAAATCAAGGGTCATATTCACTCTATTTCTAACTTCAAAATGTGCCATCCATTTTTCACCAAAACCCAAAATCATCATCCAGTTAACCATCCGACCACTTTCACCAATTCTAAAAATTCATCCACTCATACTAGAACCACTCTCAATGAAATTCAATTGGTACCTTAAACTCACTATGAGCACTAAATTCTCATAATCCAACTACACACTACCCATGGCATCAAAATACCCAAAATCCAAATAGAGCTAAGGTTTATTAATTTATAAACCATTATCTATAAACCATAATTTATTCAATTAACTACAAAAATACTAAGAGAAAACCCATGATCACATTTATAATGAAACCATACAAATAAACATACACCATTAATACCAACAAAAAATACTAAATATTTCCATACCTACCACAACTATTAACCATTGTCCCAAAATTAACACTTCCCCACCCTATGGGATAGTGTAATTTCATAATTTCCTCTATTTAAATAATTGTTCATACCCTAAAATTACCTCACATAACTTAGTATATATCCACATACCTTAAATAAGGAACTTACCTCCCTTTCTCTTTCTATCCATATGGAAAAAATCATAACTATACAATTACATCAACATGACAACCCAAATCCAACTATGAATCAATACCAAAACCTCTTACCAACCTAGATAAAATTAAAAAAACCAACAAGGATTTCGTACACATAGAAAGAATATTGACTATATAATTACATAAACATGGTAACCCAAATCGAACGATGAATCTATACTAAAACCTCTTACCATACAAGGTAACATTAAAACAACCAACAAGGATCCCTTGAGTCAACTTCACTATGCCTTTATTAGTATAATATGTCAATAACCAAGAAGAAATACCAGTATCAAAAGCATTTATAATAAGAAAAATTCACTATAAAATACTAAAAACTATATATTTGGTTCAATGAACTATTAGTTTTCCTAGTGTTATACCCAGGGTTGTAGGATTCTCCCTCTAGTGTTTGCGATTAAGACTAACTGCCCTACTTTTTGGGTGTGTGTCTCTTAGAAAGCTACAAGTAACATATTGGCATATAAATATGATTTCATTCACATGAAGAGAAAGGTGATATCCAAATCCTATCACAATTATGTTTCATATTTAAATAGGTATAATGCCCCAGGGGGGAGAAAAACATGTGGGTGAGAAACCTAAAGTGGACAGTGTCATGGAATTAGTGAGAACTTGTGGACATATGCATAAATTGTTTACTAGTTTCAAAGTATGGTCCCTATACTTGATTCAATAAATTGATAACAATATAAAGTATGAATTCTTTTAATATTAAGGGTGCACCTAAATTTTATAACAAATATTATCATAGTTGGAATAATAGAATATTTATATATCTTATATACCTTATCTTGGAGGTTAGAGATGTTATAATTTTTGGTTTTCCTACTATTGAATATAATGATCTATTGAACATTTTTTAAGAAATAAGTATAGAGTTTTATGGAAATGTAGACAAATTTATTCTAATTTCCATGTTAGAAAAAATTTATACAAAAGTTATGGTACTTTAATGAGCCAAAGAATTAGGGGGACAAGTAGTAAAGTAGCTATGAAGGAAATTTGAAAGTTAAGGAGGATAAATTATAGGTTTGAAGAAGAATGTTTGAATACATCATGATTAACAAGGAAGAGAAAATTCATGACTATTTTAATTAGTTAAATGAAGTTGTTACTAATATGTGGGTGTTTAGTAAAAACATAATTATTTTATAATAGTAAAGAATCCCATGAGGCATTTTTCAGATAGGTTTGATCCTAAGATATTATCTCTATAACATATATAGGATCCTTCCATAGATTAATGGTATATAATTCTCATAGTTTATGAAATGATAAATATTCTTGCCATTAATAAAAATATTAAAGATGAAATGACCTTTGAGGCCATGATAAAGTTAAAAATCAAAGAAAATATTGAAGATCATACAGATTCAAGTGAATTTAAAAATGAAGAGGATGATGATGATTTTTAAATAATAGTTCCACTTATTTCAAATAGAATTAAGATAGTAAAGATAAATAACAAAGTTAAGTTTCTATTAAAATTCTTTAAATGTAACATAATTGGCCACTTTTCCATTAAATTTCTTAAGAATAAGGGATATGACTTTATATTTGAATAATATAAGAAATCATATAAGAGGAAGTGGGATAAAAGTTCAAAATAATCATCCAAAATAGGAAGAATCTAAAGGATAAGTTTTATGAGAAACAAATGATTAGATCAATCATTTAGTAGTGAATTTGAAAGATAATCAAGTGAGAAATTTACCAATTTTAGGGCTCGTATTAAAAAAATTTGGCACTTCATGTTGTGAAGAAGATGATTCTAAACATATCCAACTTGAATCTTTGTTGAAGGATGATCTTAAGAATCTCTTTAGAAGAATACCATGCTCAAAAAATAAAAGAAAAAATTAGTGAAAGAAAACAAAATCTTGATTGAATATAATAATGTGTTTGAAAATAAATAATAATTGATTGTTGATGAGATTAATAAATTCAGGTTGAAATATACTAAACCTATGAAATTAATAAATGATCTTGAAAAAAAATTCTTTACAAGAAGAAAAATTATCAAATACATAGTCTAAGCATCTTAAGGATTTTAATGAATTGAAAAATATGAAGTTGTATTTTAAATATTCATTATAGTCAAGGATGGATCGACAAATTAAGCTAATATAAGTTATTAAAAAGATGATCTTAAATCCACACCTAATGAATTTCCTTCTAATTATGTTTTCTATAATAATATAGGTTAAAACTCAAACTATGGTCATGTTTTGGCTAAGAAAAAGGAGGTTAAATATTAAGATTTATTAATATGATAAATAATAACATCTAGAAGTCCTATGAATCCCAAATAGAATAAAATTAAAAACTAAAGTGTACAATAATAAAAAAAATCTTGGGAACACTTCAGGAAAAAATGTTATGACCCTAGAAGATTTAGATTCCAAGGATACAATGGTGTTGTGGATTATTTGGGAATAAGTCATGTACATGATGGTACAATATATATATACCTAGAATGAGGAGTAAATTTCAAGGGATTCATTCATATGAAAGTAACTTTGGTTCATAGAGAAGACTGAATGTGAAAATAAATACTTACAATTTCCCAACTTAGAATATATTTGAGTGTCTTGAAGAATTGTGTGAAATATTTGATCAACATGGTCACATTGACTGAAAATTAAATTTTTATTTCAAAATAACTTTTAAGGATAAAGTGAGAAACCAGAATGAAATCATAGACATAAAACACAACCATGCCTCATGTCCAATATCATCAACATGGTCATATTAAAGATAAGTGTTTGGTAAGCTCTATAGGATAGGCTACTTATGCTAAGAAATGAATGAGTATTTGAAATCCCATGGATGAAAAATGTGTCTTGTAGAGATTACATTGAAGGTTTATAAATGAACTAAGTAATGGGTTCTTAATAATGATCGATATTCCCACATGACTTGTGATCTAAAGATTATTAATTTTTTTTAGAAACATAAAGAAGGATAATTCACCTTTTACAATGATTTTTCTTTAAAAATAAGTGTATTGGATCTACTAAAATTGAAACCCAAAATATATAATTGAATGGTGTGTTGTATGAGCAAGGGTTAAAGCATAATATTTTAACTGTTAGTCAAATATGTGTTGATGGGATTAGACTTATTTTAAAAAAGTATTCATGTATCATTAAAAGATTAAATGATGGAAGGATAATTACTCATGTTAAAGGAAAAAATGAAAATATGTTTTTAATTTTTTATCTAACCAATTTCTGTTATGTGGGTGAAAAAGATGAGAGTATCCTATATCATAAGATACTTGGTAATATAAAACAAGGAATACTAAGAAAAACTCAAAAAAATAATGTTGTGATTGACCTCCCAAATATAAATCTAAAAGGTAATTTGTTTTGGAACATTTCATAAAGGGAAGATGACTCAAAAGTCTCAAAATAAGGTTGGAATTCTCTCTACCAGATCATAGAAGTTATGTCACTCTAATTTACATAGTACCATAAGGAAAATTTCTATAATCGTAGATTTATATTTCATTACATTCATAAATTATTATACACAATTTACCAATGTTATATTTATAAATCACAAATAAAAATCCATTGAGTTGTTTAAAATTTTCAAGAGACAAGTTGAAAAAGAGTTAAAACTATTTATCAAGAGATTGAGATATGATAATGGAAATGAATATATATATGTGATTTATTTGAAAGATATATTACCATACATAAAATCAAACATCAAATAAAAATACCATATAATCCTAAAAATGGTGTTTTAGATAGGAAGAATGTAATCATTTTTGAAATAGGCAGAATAATATTAGCGGAAAATAATGTCTCTAAATAATTTTTGAGAGAAGATATGTGTGTTGTAGTACAAATTAATAAATGATGCCTTTTGAGACCTAAGATACATTACACTCTATATGAAATGTGTTTCAAGAAGAATCCAATAGAAAACTAAATTAAATTATATGGTATTCCATGATTTATAAAGATCAAAGATAGGAAGCTGTGAAAGTTTGATGAGAAACTTGATAAAGGGACCTTTATGATCTACTTATCTAGTGGAAATGGGTACATGTATTGGAATAAGAGACTATACAAGTTTATTAAATGTTATGATGTCAATTTTTTTAAAAGATAAATATAATTATAAATATTTTTTTAGGCTGAAGGTGAGGAAATAAAAGCTATTAGAGAGAAAAAATTTGAATAGTAGTTCACAGAATAAGAAAAATTTGATCATAAAGGTGAAGATATTGATTCTAATAAGACATATATTGATGAGGCTTCTGTAAATCAGTTTGTAATACCTTATAAGTTTTAATTTTTTTATATAGATAATATAATTGGAAAGTAGGTGGCACAAAGGGGTTATAATCTGTTAATATTTAAAAAAATATGACCACGGTTAAGATTAAAATTGGTTAACTAAGAGGTTAAAACAAAAGATAAGGTTTAAAATGTCCCAAAAAAATATATAAATTTCATTGGTTGATGATATTTTGATTTAATTATATTTTTATTCGAATATATTTCAATTTGGAATAAGTTTTCTTGATAATTACTTAATTATATTTTTATCATTTTTGTAATTCCAAGTGTGTCCATTCCCCATCTTATAAAAGGACACTACTTCTCTCGTTATTTACACTAATATTATCCATATAGATCTATGAAAACCCACCCAATTATCTTATAAAATTGTCTATTTATAAATTTTAGGTTATGTTATTCTTAAAATACCATTATTAGGGTACTTAAAAAGGATTTAAAGGATCCTTACCGAAAAAGAGGTAATCATATTACCCGAACTCTTTCAATTTATTTATTATTATAACTCCTATAATCTATGGTATTCATCATAAAATTTTATCTTTAGTATTCTAAATATAATTAAATTTTATTATGATCATTAAAATACCAATATCCACCCTCTATTCCATCAAATGGTAAGTGAAAGTATCGCTCGTGCTTATGTGTGGACTACCACCTCCACATTGCGATACAATTCATTTAACATCACCATATTTCATGGATGGTTATTATGATGGTTTTAAAGTTTATATATGATATTTAGGACATAATTATTCTTCTATAATTATAATATCATATCTACCTTCTTACCTTCACTTCCTTTGGAAAATGATAACATCTCTCGTGCATACATGTGGACTACCACCTCTACAAAGCGATATGATTATTTTATCATTTTATAATTGAATTGATAGTAATAAAGATATAATAAATAAATAAATATGATATACATGATATAATAATTATTATTGAAAGGTGAATTTTTATCTACCTTTATTTTTTTTCAATCATCAAAAAGTGAAAACAACATTCATACACATGTACTGTGACATCCCAACCCCAATTCCCTTATAAGTATTCGAACCTGATCAGACAAAAAACCACAAGAATGCCTCCCTATATAGTAAAGGATAATTACTAGCAATGAGATTCTATTATTTTTTGGTGAAGATATGATACCCACCTTATCATAGTGAATCATAGTGGTTAGTAATAGATAAATCACTGGAAGTAATGATAATGAAGAGAGAAGAAGTAAATCATCCAACAAAAATAACTAACATAAAAAATAATAAGTAGCATCATATAAAAAATTATGATTTCATGATTCTATACAAAATACAGAGTAAGGGGAAGAGGTAGCAGACATATGCAAAACATGTTGTACAAACATATACAAAAATCACAAAAACTAAGCGCTAATAGCATCATGAGCACTAGATCAGT
Organism: Viscum album; assembly: GCA_963277665.1. Classification (NCBI taxonomy): domain Eukaryota; kingdom Viridiplantae; phylum Streptophyta; class Magnoliopsida; order Santalales; family Viscaceae; genus Viscum; species Viscum album. The sequence goes on from OY728146.1 coordinate 1,794,953,780, forward strand.
ACTTTTATCCCACACTCCATACTAGTGAAAAATAATCAAGTGTACATAGTAGGATGATTTACCTTATCCTAACCTACATTCATGAGGACTATTCGGGTATTAAGAGGTAGCTCAATCAGGGTGTGAGTAAAACTATATAGGCTACAATTGACGGTGTCTAATACTATCCAGTATGTGAATATAAAATTAAGCATTATACAGGTAATAACAAAGGTAGTAAATCAAACAAATAAAAACCTTATTAACTTAGGTTCCCCATGGGATACCCCTTTGGTACTACCTACTTCATGAAAATACATTATGTCTCTAAACATTTTTTAGTTTATAAACAATAAGAAATGTCATGTCTATTTATTCCACACAATAATAAGGAATTTCATGTCTATAGATTCTATATAACAATAAATAATTCCATGTCTATAAACAATAAGAATCATCATTTTCATAATTTTGAGTAAACCATAAGGAATTTCATGTCCATTAACTCTAGATAAACAAGAAGAAATATTGCTTCTATTATTTCCCATAAACAACAAGGGACATCATGTTTATTACAGAAGGTTAGAATGATATAATGACATCCATTTCATATTATAAACTAGGCTAAATGATGTCACCCATTATATTTATCAATTCCATTCATCATTTAAATCATATGAATGAGAAGTAATAAAAGGGGCCAAGTGTAAACTAATTTTTGATACATCGTTAACAAGGGTTATGGGACATGGCCTGACCATTTATCTTTTATTAAAATAAATTAGCCATATGATCTTTAAAATTGAGTCAACAAACCTTAGAATGTGGTTTAATTACAAAGCCTTTGTTTAGGGGCCTATCAAGGAATTTCACTATTATATTCAATTTAAGAAAACCATTTCATTTATGGGGGCTAACTCAACATGCCTCAAAAGGTGGTTTAATTAAACAACAAGGTATAAAATCCTTATGAATTTTATATAATTTACTATAAGGGGTCATTCAAATCAAGGTAGCCCACCTCTAATGATAAAAATTAGGTTGTAAGGAAAACTAATCCAAGGTGACAACAATTTATTATTTTAATTATAAATTTAAAAGTTTTTTCATGGAAGGACCAACGCTTAGTATAATGGTGCATAATATAAACATGAAGACTTTTAGGGAAAGGTACTAGAAAACCAACCTTATATCAGTAGTTGACACCTAATTTAGTATCATCCTCTAATTTGGGATATAATGGGAGAAATCAGAGAAAGAAAAAAACACCCTGAAAATAATTCATTTTAGCTCACACACTAATAATTCAGAAGATAACAAGAGAAATAGAGAAAAGAAGGTAGCAGAGACTTAGGCTTATTAAGAGTGATCCAATGAGATGGACAATGCATGAATCAGATTCCATATTGAGGAGTAATCTCAAATCCTAGAGGAATGAAAGAGGATATATATCAATGAGGTGGAGGATACATTATGTGAATGTGAGAATAAAAAATGAGGAAATAAGGTTAAATAACCATGGGGGAAAATTATAATTTTAATCTTTTAAAGGGGATCACAGTTTGGATACATAGTTGAAAAAACCATCCACCAAATTTTCTCCAGCACTTTACCATAGCACACACCCCACATGGGCTCTACACGTGGTTAAAAAAAATTCATAGCACGTGAATGCTCAATTTACAAGGGAACATCCTCACTCACACGTCCAAGTGAATAGTTTAAAAAACTATGAACAACCCATTCTCAACATACCTACAATTTCCTACAGGGTTTTCAGGGTCATGTGGCTTCCCTTTCATGGTTAAACTAACCATGAACCTCTTCTTTATGATGAATGGTTGAGCCACATTTTTAGCACTAACTGTGTGCCTCATACCATTTCTCAAAAAATTGGATTTTTGGGATCCAAAGAAGCCATGGATGTTCCCAGAACCATTATTAAATCCTTAGGCATTATCATATAGATAAAAAATATTTAAACTTAAAATTAAAGGATCAATACCTTTTTAAAAAAATAGGATCTTACAATATCCAAACCTAAGAACTTCTCATCTACAATAAGCCCTGGTAGAGAACAAAAAATATCACTTAGGATACTTGGGTCATGTATTTTCCATTGAAATAGCAACACATTATTTTCAAACACTGAAAATGTTATCAAGAATCACTTTAAACATAAAACACTTAAGATGATAAAACTTGATCCAATTCTCATAACCATAAAATAAATGTTACGATGATGCTTACTCCATCTCGTCTAAACTCAAGACACAATTACAAAATCATCACTTTTATAAACTAGCCTATGATGATAAAAACTATAGATTCTAATTTGTACTTTACAATTTTGAGTCACAATATTCCCACCATTTTAATTTTCTACTAAATCACACCCTTATAATCCTAATGATGCTCATGGAACATTTCTCAACTTAATCTACCCTAAAACACATGAGTATAATACATATAATCATAAATTTGATCAAAATGGTTGAATTAAAAATTAACCAACATAGCCTAGTCATGCTAGATTTTCTTTGAAAAATCATGCTAAACTTTAGGCTGCACCCATCTCATCCCAATGTTGTGCTTGATGTAGTTCCTCACCAACCACATCCAATGATTAAAGAAACTCTAGTCGAATGACCAGCTATAGAAGAAAATAAAAAATTATCAACTTGAATAGATGATACATCACCAAAACTAGATTTCGAGGTCTTTATCCCAAGGACTATACAGATCATTCCAAACACAATTTCCAAAGCCCATAACCATCTTTTGGTGATGTATCCTAACTGAATGATCCCCTGTCCAAAACTATCACCATGAAAAAACACAAGAATAATCATTTACCCAATCAAAAACCCTTGGATAGTAACAAGCCATCCTGGCCTAATTACCGTGATTAGAATCCACCCAAGTACATGTTTTATTATGTAGCTATAATTTATAAAGAAATCTATCCATACATTTTTTTAATTTATCTAGTGGTATCTAAAATCTGAAAATACCATCACATAATAAGTCTCAAGGTCCTACGACCCTTCTCACATGAGAGTCTCCCAAAAATTATTGATGCCCTACAACCCACCTTAGGAGTGTCCATGCCATTATACCTATGAAATAATTTCCTAGTTACCAAAACTCATGCCCTATTTATTTTTAGAGATAACAACTAATATGGAGAAGATACCACTCACATTTGAGTGCTAAATAAATTTCACCTATCATCTATTCTTACTTCCTGAGAATGGTTCCCATGGAATTTTTCTATTTTAAATTCACAACAAGGGTCACCAACCACAACATACAATGTATTACTCCACAACATATGGATTAACTTTACATCGCTCCTCAAGCATGACTCCCAAGGATTCCCTCATCACACCAGAAAATATATTGTATTATCTCAAAGTATAGCCAATTCTATCTCAGTGTACTTATGAAGATGTCAAGATATTGAGCATGGTCATCTGTAAAATAAGAGTATACAATGATTCTATCAATAGGTGTATACCACTCACCCCGAGTCACACTCACATCTAACTAAGTTATACTTATCTTTAACCAAATCCTAACACCATGTCTCGTGAAAATTAATGTTTAGGTCCACCCATAAGTCAACCATATCATGCTACCTATTTTATTTCCAAGATATCCCTTATCATAGGTCACTTAACTTAATTTTAACCAAATCTATAGGTCTCCATGTGTAAAGAAACGACCTTAATCATTACATTTTATAGTGTTTTTGAACTAGAATTCACTTCATTAAAATTTTGAGGATCTTTTCTATTTAGAGTTTTAGATAATTAAAAAAACGATTACATAGTAAAACATAATTTACAATTGGAGTCATATTCTTAGAATCCATTTTTCTGATAAAAAAAAGAGTTTTTCAAATAAAACATGTTTTATTTTCATAACAAATCTTCACAACTTTCAACGTGAATTGTTTTTTTTTCTAATACCCATCCTTAAACCCTATGAAAAACATTTAAAATCCTATTATGAGAAAACAAATATTAGTAAGGGACATAAATTAAATAAAAACATTATTCAAGTGAAAAACCATAAAAATATTTTTCTTTAAAACATACATTTTTACTTTAAAAAGGGTATCATCTTTTTCAAAAGGATCATTATCATACATTTTTTTGAAAATAAAATAATTTCCATGAAAAAAATATTAACAAACACATAAAATTCATATAGGTTACATAGAAAATAATCATCATAAACCCCTTATATAACCATTAAAAATTGAAATAATCATATGTTTGACTTCTAATATAATTCTCCAAAGAACAAAATAAATCCCCAATGCATTAAAGCGTTATCTAGGTGAACACAAAGCTATAATAGGATCACTTGTGAGTTATAATGGGGATAAAATATTTTTAGAAAATATATAAGGAACATATCATGAATAAAACTCTTGAAAAAATATTTTAAACCCTTCTATAAAACATTTTTGGATATCAAAATACCTTTTTTTCTAAAGAATAACTTTTAAAATCCATAAACTGTGCACATAATGAAGAAACTATTTTATTTAAAAATAATCATGGAATGCTATAAATTAAACATAAAATAATTGAGTAATAATTATTTTTGGAAAATATTCCCATTTTGTATAAGTTAAAAAAAACATTCCTTTAGGATCTTGTAAAAAGAGTTGAAAGAGGAACTTTAAAAGAAGGTTTTTTAAAAGAAAGCCCCTTACCTTGAGTCCAAAACCTCCTGTATGTTGTTTATCTTCATGAATAATAAAAATAGGTTAATTATTTACTTTTTTTAAGAAATTTTTTAAATTTTATCATTCCTTTATATCACATATCACTATTTTATAACAATTTCTTGATTATTAAAGTTCAAATTGGATGTTTTGACGATATTTGGTTCATAAGTCCAAAATGGATTAGATATCTTGATTATGGTCAAAGTGTTAATTACTAAAACATATCTAGAATAATATTAATTAAATAATTATAATTTTTATACATTAATTATACTTTTAAATCCATCTATTAAATATGTTTATGAAAAATGAATTATACTATAATCATGGAGAGGGTAGGTTGTACGTACGCATGAGTAACGTTTTCATTTTTCAAAGATAAATATGGAAAGAAGATAAATATTATTATATATTTCAATGATGTTAATAATTTTATATATATTATATTATATATTTATATATACTTATATATATCATCCATGTGATGTGGTGATGAAAAATGAATCACATCGCTCTGTGGAGGTGGTAATCCACATGTACGCTCAAACGACAATATCATTTCAAGTTGTATGGAATAGTAAGAACATAAATGATATATTAATTTTTAATAATGATAAATATTTCAATAATATAATATATAAACATTAATCCTATCATTATAATCCATCCATTAGAGATAGTGATGGTAAATTAATTACATCGGTTCATGAGGCAGTAGTCCACCATACACAGAAATGATGAATTATTTTCCCTTTTAATGGAAGAGGATATGAATATGGGTTATAAAAAATAATAAAAAATAATAGTATATGGAGGATATTGGATTTATTAATTTAGCATGGCTGGATAAGGTTTTAGTGATTTGGAAGAAGAAAAAAAACTAAAACATAAAGATAAAAACTATACCTCTTATTTGGAAAACCACCATTGATTAAAACATTAATTCTTCTAAGGTTGGTGTTATGAATAAAATAACACCTATAGAATGTTTTTTAGAGATTATAGGAAGGTATTTGGGTAGGTATTGGATGAACTAAATAATTCTTGAAGTGTTATGAAATGAGAAGAAGAGGTTCCCTTTTATAAGAGAGGGGAGGAGCTCTCTTGGAATTTCTCAAAATATTAAATTAATATAAATTCATTTTTAATTAAAAATGGATTCAAAGTAATTTAGTTCAAATATAATATGATTATTGGTCTAAATCACCTCAAAAAATTAAAAAATATATAATTTTTTACTATATTTCAACTCTTATCTTTTGGCTTCCTCTACTAGTTTAGCTCTACCACGTGCAAGTCAAGCATTGTATACCTCTTCATGTGAAAGAAAAGGCCTGATGAGCCTATCATAGATTTTTTTTAGGTGGAAAGGCCTCAATTACTCACTAGAAATGACACTAACTCAAGATCATTTGCTAACGATCTGCACAAAAAAAAAGTTAAGATAAAGATGGTCCCTACCCTTATCACTTAGAACTTCCTAGGTGGGTTTTGTGTTTTTATGATATAGACTAGAATTTGGAGGAAACCTTACAGCAATACAAGAAGGCATGCCCACTACCTATTCCATATAATGTAATAAAATATTCCAATGTAGATACTTCTACTGTAGTATAGGTAGAGGAACCTAGACCTCTATAGTTGTTGGCCCTTCTGCCTGAAGAACCGCACCAAGTGCAACATCTTTACCAAGAACAACCTCACCCAATATAGAATCCTTAGGCACCTCCTCATCAAGTACAACATCCTATATGAGACAATGTGTATCTATCCCCTTTTCAGGCTCTAACCCCTTGTTGGTTCTGGTCTCCTGGATAACCCTTTATAGACTGATGGAACTAGACCTATTCTTTCAATGATGAATAAGTTCTCAGCTATTTACTTAGTACCTTGGAGCAGTGGATTATGAAGCTTCCATAGTGTAGTCAGCCCTAGGAATCTAGATACACTACCCTCCCTTATAATTTCCCTTACCATAGGATCCTAGAATATACCATAAAATAATGTTATGTGTTCAAAAATTTTCTACAAGACTAATTAAACTTCTATTCAGTCATGTTGGGTGATATCCCAACACAGGTGGAACATATCTCTAAAGATACAAACAATGACAGTGAGGGTTCTGTTGAATGATAGCAGGTTTCTAGCTATGGAACTCAAAATTATGATGACTGTTTATCTTGTAGAGTAGTCTCTCACACAGACGGAGTCATATATGCCCAACTAGGCAGGATTGATCCTTCTATAGTCATTGCACCTCTCCCAAATGACACTTCAACTTCCTCATAGTATACTCCTAAGTAACAGAATAGTAGGAACCATTATCTCAAGGGAAATAAGAGTCCCCCACTGGTGCCAAATCCGTCTCTCACTTTTAGTGGTTTCATGCCTCCAGAGTTGGGAATTTCTCCAAGTGTCTACCCAGCATCGGAAGACCCCTCTGATTATGATAAATAGTATACCTCTATGAATTTCATCGATTTGGTGGACGAGTTCACACTCTTCAATGATGAGGAACACCAGGTAGACCCCTCAGGTGCCTATGACTGATGCCATCGATGGAGTAGCTATGTAAATTCAAGAAGTTATAATGATTAGGACAAAATCTCTAACTGAGTCATGCATGCTACCAAGATAAGGTAGAAAGTTATGTACAGATCTCAGAAAATGTAGTCTTCCCAATCCGCACCATCAAATATTACATCAGAGTTTACTGTGTTAACTGATCAACCAGATCCTACCTTATTGACTGACCAGGAAGACCAGTCATGATTTCACTGTAATTGACCACGTCCATCTAGATGTAAGACTTAGTCAACTAGTAGTCAGCCGATAGTGGTTTGGACTGGGTCAGCTTGATTTTAGCATAAAATTTCTAGTACCATCTAGAACTTAGCAGCACATCCGGCAACTCCAGTTGTACCCCCAGCCAAGGAGCGACGCCATGTGGGTAGAAACATACCTTTAGCATGAAAGTATTCTATGCTGAAGAACCTTTCCAGCATACCTATATGGCTTATGATACTCAAGACCCTTAAGATATCAGAGGAAATATGTGAGGCCCTCATAGAGGCCTTGAAGATCCCCCTCTAGTTTGAAAAAGAGGTAGCAGCTATAGAGAGCTACTATGTAGAGGAGGTTGAGAGACATAAATTATAGACCATCATCTCATTATCTAGGGATGATGAGGGATCCCTCATTCAAGGGCACATTCATCTGTTGTACATTACAGGCCAATTAAATGGTTCATAGATTTGTCACTATTTGGTCAAAATTATTTTTAGGATCAACCTTATCTTGACCCAAACACTCTACAAGATGGGAGATACTGAAACAAATTTTATCCCCTTTGACCTGAAGATTCAGGGTTATGAAAAGACTGAGAAAAAATGGTGTGGTACGATTCGGTTGAAGACCCAATTCATAGCCTTGATAGCAAGCACTAAATTCATGGAAGTCTCATAAGATATCACCTACAATGAATTAATAGGTAGTCCATGGCATCATCTTCATGCGATAGTTCCCTCCTCATATCATCAATGTCTCAAATACTCCCTCAACGGTCGAGTAGGGGTACTCTATAGTGATGTATCCCACTTCGAATCCCGTGAATCTCACGGTATAGATACCTATTATTATAAAATATAGAGTAAAAAGTTTAGAAAACGAGGCTGAGAACACAATCACCACAACCAGCCTATGGGTATATTTGGATGATGACTTAATTATCATGATTCATTGGTTAGAGGCCATGATTCTAGACTTGGGAAGTTTCTTCATCATTTCTGAAATAAAGGGCTATCATATCCCTAAGTATGATAATCACCTATAGATTAACTCATAATCCTACATAGGATAGTCATAGGTGATACCAGAAGCCCCTACTCCTGTGAAGTATCAAGAGGTTTTCCCTATGGCCGCCATTTCATGAAATTCTCACATGTTCCATGGAGTATGGTTGAATCATCAAAAAATAACCTAAATTTTTTATTTAACATTAATCATGGGACTCACAGTAAAATTCCTGATGGTATTGGATCGAGATCCTCTATTTCTACAGTCTCAGTAAAGCTAAAATTACCTAGCAAGGATTCCATGTCATCCCAAATAGGCACTGGTGCTCCCCCCGAGTCAGTTATCATGGATGAACTATCTTCTCCCACTGATTCTTCTAAATTAGATAATGAATAGGATTTGTAATATTCTCCTCCAACATTCTATGAGGATGTCTCCACCCCCATCCATGAGTTGTTTTAGGTGAACCTTGGCACAAATTAATATATGAGTCCAATACTGGTCAGTGCAACCTTGCCTCTAGAGGAGCAGTATAAGTATGTGGATTTCTTGAAGTATCATTATGATGTATTATCTTGGAGTTATGAAGTGATTATATAAGTATACCCTCAGGTTTTCATCCACCATCTTGGTATCCTAGGAAGTCATCGAGAGTTCAAGTAGCCTATAAAAAAAGAATCCCTCCTATGGTGTCATGGTTGAGGATGAGGTTGATAAGATTATAAAAGCCAACTTTATTAGGGAATTATAGTACTACAAGTGGATTGACAAAATCATTCCTTTAAATAATAATAATGAACATATCAGAGTCTTTATAGAATTCTATGACCTCAACCACCAATGTTTGAAGGATGGTTTTTCCCTTCTAGTGACAGATTTTTTGATCGATGCTACACCAAGGTTCCAGGCTCTCTCCTTTATCAATGGATGCTCTAGGTTCAATAAATTATGTATGGAACCTAAGGATAGGGATTATACTACCTTTAGGGAACCTCAAGGGACCTTATTCTTTTAGGTAATTCCCTTTCAGTTTGATGACTGCATGAGCCACTTATCCACAGGCCAAACACCACATCTTAAAACTGATCCTTGGGATATTAGTGGAATGCTTTGCGGATGATTTGGTGGTCAATTCACGCCCTCTCTAGGACTATATAACATGCCTCAATAAAGTATTCATCTTCCTTCACTCCTGGAATTTGATAATGACCCCATGATGTGTACATTTGAGGTTACCTATAAAAAGTTTCTTAGCTTCATCATCATATACATAGGCATCAAGATAGACATAGAGAAGATCAAGTCCATCATACAGATGCCTCCCTTGATCAAATTCTGGGAGCTATGGGGTATTAAAGTCCATTTATCCCACATACTCTAATTCATCATGAGTTTGGACGAATACAATAATCCCTTTTCGAGGCTCAAGAAGAAATTAAATGTCTACCAGTGGGATGAGAAGTGTCAGACTGCCTTTGAGAAAATCAATTAGAATCTTCTACTGCCTCCGGTTATGATTCCACACATCTCAGTGAAGTCTCTAGTCCTCTAAGAGACTCCCTTTTAATAGTCCCTCATCACTCTTCTCACCTAGAATAACAATGAAGAAAGAGAAAATATATTATGTTATCTCAGTCGCATGTTCTTTAACACAGAGGCCAAATACTCCCTTATCAAGAAAATGTTCCCTGCACTGATTTTTATAGTGAATAAGTTGTAGTATTATCTATAGAATCATGATATAAATATAGTTTTCCATGTGAATCTAATAAATAATATCCCGAGTCACCTCATGTTGACAACACAGCTGGCACGCTAGGTAGTGATCCTTCAATAGTTTGACATCAAGTTCATTTTAAAAATATACATCAAGGGCCAGGCAACGGAAGAATTATTGGATGCCCATTCGACCCATGAAGAGTTTCCCCTAGGTTTTTATTTCCTAGATGAGGCTATCCTCTTAGTTGATCAGGACATGTCATGTTGGAAGATTTATTTCAATGGTGCTTACTCAAGACCAACCATTAGAAATCTCACCAATCCTAGGCTCAACAGAGTAGGTCAGGGGGTCATCTTCATCACCCTGGTGTAGGTTGTCTCAATATACTCATTATTACTGTTGGAAGGCTACACTAACAATAAGAAATGGTATTAGTCTCTTATTACTGACCTCGAGTTGGCCCTTGAGATTTATTTCCCCCACTTTTATGTGGAAGGAGACTTCAAATTAGTCATCAAATAAATCAATGGTGATTATATCATCAAAAATATAGAGTGTGTTCCCCTACTAGAGTTCACTCTCCAGCTAATGGCCAAGTTCCCATCTCAGATATGAGTGAATCATGTTCCTAGATCATAGATTGGTCTAGCCAATGCCTTGTCTAGATTATCCACATCTCTTACAAAGTTTGGACAGGATAATTTTTTTATTCATGTGGCACATCGGAGGGTCATCACTCCTATCATTTCAGATGATGATGATAGAAAATAGGTAAACCAACTAGTTTTTGGTGCTTCTACATCAAGATACCTAAGTTCCCCTACTATAGAGGAGACTCCTGACTAGACAACACCTTTCATTAAGTATCTCTAGCATGGAATCCTCCTGCCATATTGAGCCGAGTACAAGAGAATCTATCAATGTGAAGTGCATTTCACCCTTCAGATAGGGCCTATCCTTGAATCAACTCTCAAAATATGTGGGTTTGATGGAATTATCCTTTATTGTATCCAGGGATATAAGATTCCCAAGATTAATAAATATTTTCATATTAGGTCCTATAGTTCCCATCAAGCGGGATTGAATCTCTCCCAGCAGATTTTAAGGATGGGGTACTTCTATCCCACTATGGTTTATAACTGCATTGGGTATTCCAAGAGAATTCATGCATGTAAGATCCATGACAACATTGTTCATCGACCACCAAATCTCCTCCACACCACCAAGTATTATTTTCCCTCTATATTAAGAGGACTCGATGTTATAGGCCTATTTATTCCAATAATAGCTTGTCAGTAAAGGTTTATTCTAACCATGATAGATTTATTCTTCAAGTGGGGAGAAGTGATTACCCTAAATGAATTCAAATCCTGACCTGTGATTAAATTTGGGAACTCCCATATCATCCATTAATTTGGATTCCCTCACACTATTTTCACCGAAAATGACACCAAATTCCAGGGTACTAATCTGAAGATATTGTACACTAAGTACAATATCTAGTCAAACCATACTTCTCATTACTATGCACAGTCGAATGGAACGATTAAGGCATTCAAAAGAACCCTCTCTAACATTATGGAGATGATGGTTGGATAAAATAAGAATTTTTTTTGGACAATATCCCCAATATCCTCTGGGATTATTGGAAAAATATCGATAATTACACCTATCTAACTCCATATTCATTGGTTTATAGAACAAAGGTAATCCTGCCCATCGAGTTTTAGTTTCCATCACTCTGAATAGATGTCTATGACTCGATGAAACCAGAAAAAATATATTAGGTCCATATAGAAGAGCTAGAATCCTTCAAAGGAAACAAGTTTCATTCCTTGCATAATCTAGAGAGGCACTAGAATGGGATATCTATAGTGTTCAATAAGAAGGTTCACCTTCATTCCTTTCTCCAGGGTGACATGGTGATGGCTCTAAGAAAACCGATAACCAGAAAGAATCCACCAATGTTGAAGACTAAGTGGGAAGGAATTTATATCATTTACAAGGTCTATTCCAATGGAGTATACTCTTTGATAACTACGGATGGAAATCACATCACACCTCTAACCAATTCCAAGTTTTTCATGTAATACTTTGCATGAGGAGATTCCCATGTTCTAACTACATGATGTTAAGCTATGTGAAAGGTAAGAACTCTATGACCATAAACTAGTAGTTTAAGTCTAAGAAGTGTGACTTTAAACTGAGTGAGAGACTTATTGGGAAAGTGTAGTGTGTGTATGGGTATCCTTGGACCTCATTCATGTTGGGTTTTTCATGCCACTGCACTACACATATCTTCTTAGGACACTCTCCCCATAGTCTAAACTATATAACCTTAAACTAAAAATTCATGGTACTAGATTTAAGAACTTAAACTAATAGCCACCCTATGGTCCAAAATCTATGAAAATAAACTAAGAGCCTCATTGTTCCAAGAATTAGGGCCTTAAACTGTTCATATCCCCTATAGTTTGAGTTGTACAACTCTAAAATTAAAATCCTAACATCCTCAGTGCATAATGTTAAGAAGAATTATTACCCCAAACAAGTCTAGGATACCTCTGAATCATAGACTATTCTACCCTATATCAAACTAGGATGCCCCATATGATGAATATGGGATGAACAAAGAAACATCCTCAGTGTAGGATGTTAAACTACAGTCTTACCCTGGATAAGTTAGGGATGCCTCAGAGTATGAGATGGAATTTTATCCCATTCCCCAAATGTGGGATGCCCTGTGAGAATAATGGGATGCCTCAATTCCTTTACCAGAGAGGATTATCCTTATCAGTATCATCCCCTTACCACACCGTGTTCTAAAACTATGTGTGGCTTGATTCCTATTCTCATGAGATATGTAGAGACACCCAAACTTCTCATCTTTGGGCCTAGCCACAAACTCATCAACCCCATGTCCCTTTAACCCCATTTTTGGAATTTGAGCCTCCTTTTTCTCAATTAACATTGGGTATTTCTTATATCTGTGCCACATAGGTTCTCCTGAGGTGAGTATCTTCCCAGCCCAAGAATAATGACATTAAACTATTTTCAACCTTTTCATCTAGTCCAAGACTTATGGCCTTAAACTGTGTTCCATTTTCCTCCTAATACTTGTGCAGTGCATGGACCTCCCTAGATCATTCATGTCAGGTTATAGATCTTTCACACTACATAAATAACTTTAAAGAAAATGCTTTTATATTCAATACATTATGAATTTAAACCATTCCCCCTAGTCCAAACCATATTATCATAAATTATGTAAAAATATTTATATAATTACATGTGGATTGATTCCCATCCTTATGGGGTATGTAGTGATGCCTAAACTTTCTACCTCCTAGCTAGCTGCATAGTCAACACAAAACCATTAAGTATATGCGGTGAAATACCCCTAAAAGTTTTTATGGGCTATTTTCCAATTATAAGACCCATTCAATTACCTTGAATCATTGGTCGTCTAGGATTACATCATATCATAATATGAGGAAGAAATAACCTTAGTGTATGATGTTAAACTACAATATTACCTCAGACAATTCCAGGATTCCACAGAATAAGAGATGATTTTACACTGTATCAAACTAAGATGACCCATATAAAAAATACGAGATGAAAAAACACAAACATCCTCAAAAAATTACATTAAACTATAGCCTTTCCCCATATAAAAAAATTGGGATGCCTCATATAAAAGTATGTGAATATTTAGTACCCTCATATAAGAGGGTGTCCCTATCACACCCCGACATTTAATTTATATTAATTTTATTAATTCTTGGCCCCGGGTTCTTACGTCAAGGTTCAGGATGGGTCCTAGAATAAAATTTTTGTTGTTTAATATTTTAACTGGGCTTTGGACCCATGCATGGTCACTGTGCGGTTGGCGGTAGCCGCGCAGTCGGCCTAGGAGTTTAGAAATTTCTCATTCTTTCTCACTATTATTATTATTGTATTTATTTCATTATTATTAATATTATTTTTATAATTATTATTTTTATTATTATTATTATTTATTATTTTTATCAATATTATTTTCACTTTTATTATTTTTATTTTTGGTTTTATTATTGTCATTTTATTATTTTTATTTGAATTAATAATATTATTATTATTTGCTATCATTATATTATTTGTAACACCCCAAGCTTCCACGATACGCTTCTCTTTCAATAATTTAATAGCTTGCATTGTACGCAAGTTCGAGATTCTAACACACCGCGATCAATCAAAATAGCTGTTATGAATAGTAATACCCACTTTTTGAAATTATATAAATTTTTTATTTCAAAATGGACTTCATTTTTGTATTCTGAATATCGAAATTAGCCTATGTTGTATTTTTGGTATTTTTCCGACAACTTCCAATTTTCGATGAATAGTGAAAATACTTAAAAACAAATTTTTTAATCAAAATAATTAATAGCGATGAATTATACTATTTAGTGGTTTTAAAGTATAATTAGAATATAATTTTACCATTTTATCCAATGGTGGTCATTATAATTAATTTCACTTTTAAATTGGACATAAACAATTGTCAATCTTTTGATTGATATTGTTTCTTAAAAACACGCTATTTGTTTTGAAAACGGGATTAATTATAAAATTAATTAACACAACTTATATGTTTGGAATTTTGTAAAATAGACACCATTTTTGAATTCAGAATATCAATTATACCTTAGGGTGAATTTTTGGTATTTTTCTGAAAAACTTCAATTTTTGATGAATAGTGAAACCACTAAGTGGTAGTTTAAAAACTACTTTTTCATGTAAATGAAACATTACAACTTCTGTGATTTGACTTTAAAAAATCTGACATACATGGTTGTCATTATAAATTAAAATTTGGTTCAATTGGATGAAAATAATTTTTTGGTGAATAGTAACTTTTAAGTTTTATTAATCACGATTAAAGGTAATTAGTGAAATTTAAGTTAAAAATGATATTATAAAAATATGAAAATATCTTGAAACTAGTCCTAAACTTATTGGATGAGTCATGGCTGACTAAGGAAATCCATGGGTCAACTTGGGGACCCCATTGAGCCACTTGGGTAAGAAAATGACATTAATAACTTTTTATTTAAAGTAAAAAATCAAATTGCCACAAACATGTGTTGTTTTACTAAAAGAATTATTAAATGGGGTTATATAAGTTAACTTTTCGACTATAAATATTCATTGGAAATATAAAAATATTTCCTACATCATGGTAATTGTTTTATAATTTTTAGACATTAAATAAATTAAATTATTTATGACACCATGATGATGCAGTGATTACCCCATTAATTAACGATTTAAATAAAATTAAAAGATAATGTAAAATATAAAACTTAAACTTGTAAAAAACCTATTGGATGAGTATATTTAGAACCCTTATCACCTTATCCTAGAAATATATAATTTTGGGACCTTTGAAATCTGAAAAACACTTCATAATAATGTAACATTTCATTACTTTCCAAGAGTGCCCCTCCTCTCCACTTATAAAAGGCCCCCACCACTACCACCTTATTCACACCTTCCAAGCCTTTTGGATCGGCCAAACTCTACCCAAATACTCTCTAAACTTCCCTATCTTACTCCTAGAAGCCTCAATTGGGCAGAAGTCATCCCAAGGAAGCCTTTGGCTCAAATCAAAAAGAGTTACCCGATTTTAAGGTAATGTCTTCTCTTATGTTCTTTTGTTTTATTTTGCTTCTCCAACCCCTTAAACTATTTTTATTTATTTATTTTGTAACAAAACCAGTATATTCAATATAATAGGATGTTGTTATTAGAATTATTTGATTTACACTTACACACACCTTCGTCTAATGGTTAAATAAAATAATGTTTCTGTGGGTGACGAATTACTGCCTCACGAAACGATGATTGTTCAATCTTCTTTTAACACCTCTCATGGTGGACATTATGATGAAACTATTTTCATATATGATATATATATATATTATGTTTATGTTTTCTTTATGCTTATTTATTTCTCATTTGTGGCATACCTTTATGATTTCATTATGGGTAAACGTGATAATTTCATTTTAGGAAGTGCGGACTACCGCCCCCTCAAAGTGAGTTGAATCGTTAATGCCATATGTGGGATGTATAAAGGATGGAGTAAATGATATTATATATGATATTATACTGGAATTATAATATACCTTTATATCATTATGATTTCATTTCATTAAATATGAAATAGAAATGAAAGTAGCGTTCATGCGTACGTACGGCTTACCATCTCCATGAACGGTGCAATTCATTTCTTACCTCTTACCTCCTACCTCTAAATGTTACGTAATATTATGAATTAATGTATATAATGGATATATATTATATATATGATATCTAAATAATGAATATAATTCTGGATATAATGGATATTTTACGACATGAACAACTTGTAATTATAAGAAGTTTATTTTTGACTCAAGTACCAAAGATCGACAAAACGACCGTTATTAACTTAAATAATTACATAATGTTCATAACATGGTAATAAGTGATATAAAAGGAATAATGAACTTGAAAAAGGTTCTTAATCAAGTATAAATTAACTATAGTTTATTATTTAGTTGGTTAAAGAACGATCGAGTCAAGTCGGACACGAGGTAAGGGAACTTCTTAACCCAATTTCCGTTCTTTGGGTTAATCTCCTACTTTCAAATTATGTCATGATATTATTATGTCCTATATTGTATTTGTACTTTATTTATGTTTACTTATAGTGAATACACATAATAGATCTATTTTATTTAAAAATTTTCTTTATAAGGGACTTCATCTCAATCTCCATTCATTGAGGCATATTTTGTTTTATACACAAATTTCTTTTATACGGTGTATAAACCCCTTTTAATTTTATGTTTATTCAAAAGGAATATTTTTATATGAAGCGTTTTACTAAATGAAAAAATGAATGTTTTTCTTGTCGTACGTATGCGACGACAACGACTTCTCCGCCGTCGTGACCATTATTTGAGTTTCGACTTCCTCTACAAGCCATAACTTTTTTAAAAATGAAAAAAAAATACCAAGTTTTAATTTTATTTTATTTTGTTATTGAAAATGGTTTTATTATATCAATTTGTTGTATTGATATCTTGTGATTTAAATGTGGAAATGTTATGTTTCCTTTATGCATGTTTTATGTGATACGATTATGTTATGGTTTATGATATGTTTAAACCTGTTCATATGAGGAATGCATTGGACTTTATAAGTGACGGGTGGAGCCCGCTATAGCTCCTCAATGCATCGGTAGGTATAATGAGACAAACTAGTGTCTTGGCATGAGTCCTTGACAAAATTTTATTTGTAGTCTTGGCACGAGTCCTTGGCTACGTTGTTATGATAGTCTGACATTATGCATTCCATCATTATGAAAGTTTTTATTGATATTTCATGTGATTATTAAACTAGTAGAATATCCATGTTAATAAGTAAATGTCATTATTTCTTATTATTTTTTCCATATTATGTTGAAGTTCAAGTTTAAAAGGCTTTTGTTTTAGTTATACATTGCCTTAAATGTTAATGTTTATTTATGAAAGCTTACACTATATTGTTATCCTTACTGAGCATCTGAGCTCACCCCTTCCAATGTTTTACTTTTTTCCAGGATGTGAAGAAGTATATTATGAATGACCTGCAGGGATAGTATGAGGGGATATGAAGACAAGATGTTGTTGTAGTTTTGTTTTACTTTATGATGTAATGTAAGACTTATGAATGTATCTAGTGTTTCCAAGGCTACTAAACTAATCGTTCTTTCAAGACTTGATCTTTAGTGATCATGCCAATGTTACGCAATAATGCACCGACTCTAGATAACTGGGGTCGGGGCGTTACAGTTGGTATCAGTGGCAGTTTAGTACTAACCTTGGAAGGTATATTTAAAAAAAACTCTGATTAGAGCACATAGCCATAAGATAGACATTGAGGATTAGTATAGAAGAACTTCCTAGAATTTTGTTGTTGTATAGATTTTGTGAGTTTTCCGAGCAATACATCCTTGTCTAGATACGAGAAGGTAGAGGCGGCTCTGGCACAGATGTACCTAGGGGTAAAACCTGAAAACACTGCTTTGAGCTAGACTCGAATGGGAACTGGTGCACGACAATAGGACTTGTTGCACTCTTGGTTACGACACTCTCGGGGGATATGCTTAGGATAATTCTCATTTTCTTTACAAACCATTATGAAGGGTTTATGAGTATATACTTCCTCAAAGAAAATATTTTTATTATTATAGTTCAATTTATGTTAAGTGTTTTACAAATATGGAATTATGTATTTTTATTCATAAACTAATATAGTTTATGCCATTGTTTAGAAATGGCGCCTAGTGGGAGGAATGGAAATCGTATCAATGCACGCACTCCATGTAGAGATTTCCCTCCTACTCAAGATAATTATAGTGGAGCTGGTGATACAACTGGTGTTGATCAACTTATCACTATACTGGGATAACTCACTCAGATTATGAATAATAACCTTAATCGTATAGAGCACCCTGATCCGCAACGTGGAGGATCAATGTTAGACCGCTTCATGAGGAAACAACTGCCAACATTTAATGGGGGTAAAAATCCATTAGTATCTGTGTAATGGATAAACTCCTTAGAGAAAATATTCCAAACCTTTGGGAGTAGCGAAAGGGAGAAGGTTGTCATGGAAGTTTACCGGATCACTGGAGATGCCAATCAATGGTGGTCGCTGATTCAAAACATGAAATAAGATGAAGAAGTATCTAATATGGAATAGAGGGAGTTCAAAGAGATTTTCTTAGAAAAATACTTCCCTTGTGTCCATAGAGCAGATATTGAAAGGCAATTTCTGAGTCTGAGACAAAAGGAGGATGAGAATGTCGCAAAGTATGAGGCCAACTTTACAAGGTTAGGGAGGTATGCTGCAGATTATATATGTAACCCAAGAATTAATATTGAT
This sequence comes from Viscum album, assembly GCA_963277665.1. NCBI lineage: Eukaryota > Viridiplantae > Streptophyta > Magnoliopsida > Santalales > Viscaceae > Viscum > Viscum album. The sequence continues at coordinate 1,794,972,979 of OY728146.1, forward strand.
CGTTTATTTGATGGGTTAAAACCATTTCTCCATCGAGCATTAGTATCACAATATTTCACAAAATACGAAGATATAGTCTCGTGTGCTATCAAGACAGAAAAGGAATTCTCTAAGTCTTATGACAACAAAGTAAAGCAAGAGAAGAAGAGAACGGTGGAACAAGAGACAGATAAAGGGAAAAAGGGAAAGAAGGATTTTATATTATGTGATAATTGTGGGAATAATCACCCCGGTATATGCCTAAAAGGAATGGGAGTTTGTTATAAATGTGGAGAAAAAGGTCACTAGGCTCGTGATTGCAAGGGAAATAAAGAGGCTATCAATGTTGAACGCTACAATTGTAGGGAAATGGGGCATTATGCAAATGAATGTCCTAAGCATCAGGGAAACTTACCTCAGAAAAGGCCAAGTGATCAAGGCCAATCTTATGTTGTTACTACAGTTGAAGTGGAATAATTAATGTATTGGTGCTTTTGGACTCAAGGATTATATTCTAGTTATAATAATAATGTGATATATATATAAGGATTGTACTGCAGTACTTGTTGTTTTCATTAAGGTTTTAATATGATGAAGGTAATGATACTTTTAGGATGTGAAAATAAGATAAACTTTAATTTTTTTGGGGAATCTGATGTTAAAATTGATTTTTGGAATTTAGAGACCTTTTAGAGGGAGTCTGGACATAGGTATTTTGGATAACTATAAAGTTTGGAATAGATTAAGTTGAACTTTGGATAGTATTGTTTACGGTTAAAACATTTCTGAAGATTATTTTTGGAATATTATAATACTATAGTTTTAGGAAAAGGACAACCTGCAGGTAGGGGGATAACCTATCGTGTCCGACAAAACTGTCGGAATCGAACCCACAACCATAGTGCAACAGGTCTTTATTACCTACCACTAGCCTACATGAAGTCCCTGGTTATTAAAAAATAGTTTTCCTAATCTAAATGGTATGTGTTAATATTTGGAACCTTATACAATTAGGATAAATAGAATATTTTTGAGTTCTGTTACCATTTGGAGTGAAAGATGGGTTTGTGTAAAAAAATTATTAAAGAATAAAAGTCTACATGACAAGTAAGTATATTTCCTTACATTCTTAGTAAATCTCTTAAATAAATTTCTCAAATTTATGAAAGGTAACTTAAAACAAAAACGTTGTCGGTTAACTTTTCCAACTGAGGATTCAATGACCGTTTAACCAATCACAAGTTTCTGATTTTCTTGTGGTTAACTTTCTCCTAATCATGTTTTATACAACTCTCCATCAGACCTTGATGGTTTGTTTTTCCTCCATATCCATATTTTCATAGAATCCTAGTATGGGCTATCTTAGGTGACCTTTGTACTTCTCTTTCGTTCTTTTAAAGTTATATTTTTATTAACCTTATTTCCGATGTGGGTTTTCTAGAAAGGTATTTTCTATTTTCAACCTTTTATTTTCGAAGAAAAATTTCAAATTGTGAGGACACAATTTATTGAAGGAGTAGATAATGTAACACCCTAAGCTTCCACGATACGCTTCTCTTTCAATAATTCAATAGCTTGCATTGTATGCAAGTTTGAGATTCTAACACACCGCGACCAATCAAAATAGCTGTTATGAATAGTAATACCCACTTTTTGAAATTATATAAGTTTTTTATTTCAAAATGGACTTCATTTTTGTATTCTGAATATCTAAATTATCCTATGTTGAATTTTTTGTATTTTTTCGACAACTTCCAATTTTCGATGAATAGTGAAAAATACTTAAAAACAACTTTTTTAATCAAAATAATTAATAGTGATGAATTATACTATTTAGTGGTTTTAAATTATAATTATAATATAATTTTACCATTTTATCCAATGGTGGTCATTAAAATTAATTTCACTTTGAAATTGGACATAAACAATTGTCAATCTTTTGATTGATATTGTTTGTTAAAACACGCTATTTGTTTTGACAATGGGAATTAATTATAAAATTAATTAACGCAAATTATATGTTGGGAATTTTGTAAAATAGACATCATTTTTTAATTCAGAATATCAATTATACCTTAGGGTGAATTTTTGGTATTTTTCTGAAAAACTTCAATTTTTGATGAATAGTGAAACCACTAAGTGGTTGTTTAAAAACTATTTTTTCGTTTAAATAAAACATTACCACTTCTGTGATTTGATTTTCAAAAATCTGACATGCATGGTTTTCATTATGAAGTAAAATTTGGTTCAATGGTATTAAAATAATTTTTTGGCGAATAGTAACTTTTAAGTTTTATTAATCGCGATTAAAGGTAATTAGTGAAATTTAAGTTAAAAATGATATTATAAAAATATGAAAATATCTTGAAACTTGTCCTAAACTTATTGGATGAGTCATGTCCGACCTGGAAAATCCATGGGTCAACTTGGGGACCCCATGGAGCCACTTGGGTAAGAAAATGACATTAATAACTTTTTATTTAAAGTAAAAATAAAATTGTCAAAAACATGTGTTGTTTTACTAAAACAATTATTACATGGGGTTATATAAGTTAAATTTTAAACTATAAATATTAATTGGAAATATAAAAATATTTCCTACATAATTGTAATTTTTTTATAATTTTTATACATTAAATAAATTAAATTATTTATGACACCATGATGATGCAGTGATTACCTCATTAATTAACGATTTAAATAAAATGAAAAGATAACGTAAAATCTAAGACTTACACTTGTCAAAAACATATTTTATGAGTATATTTCGAACCCTTATCACCTTATCCCCGAAATATATAATTTTTTGACCTTTTAAATCTGAAAATCACTTTATAATAAGGTAACATTTCATTACTTTCCAAGAGTGCCCCTCCTCTCCTCTTATAAAAGGCCCCCACCACTACCACCTTATTCAGACCTTCAAAGCCATTTGGCTCGGCCAACCTCTGCCCAAATACTCTCTCAACTTCCCTCTATTACTCCTAGAAGCCTCACTTTATGCAGAAGTCATCCCAAGGAATCCTTTGGCTCAAATCAAAAAGAGTTACCCAATTTTAAGGTAATGTCTTCTCTTATGTTCTTTTGTTTTATTTTGCTTCTTCAACCCCTTTTTTATTCCTTTATTTTGTAACAAAACTAGTATATTCGATATACTAGGATGTTTTTATGATAATTATTTGATTTACACTTACACACACCTTCGTCTAATGGTTAAATAACATAAAGTTCTTGTGGGTGACGAATTACTGCCTCACGAAACGATGATTGTTCAATATTCTTTTAACACCTCTCGTGGTGGCCATTATGATGAAACTATTTTCATATATGGTATATATATTATGTTTATGTTTTTCTTATGCTTCTTTATTTCTCATTCATGGCATACCTTTATGATTTCCATTATGGGTAAACGCAATAATTTCATTTTAGGAAGTGCGGACTACCACCCCCTCAAAGTGATTTGAATTGTTAATGCCATATGTGGGATGTATAAAGGATTGAGTAAATGATATTATATATGATATTACACTGGTATTATAAAATACCTTTATATCATTATGATTTCATTTCATTAAATATTAAATAGAATTGAAAGTAGCGTTCATGCGTACGTACGGCTTACCGTCTCCATGAACGGTGCATTTCATTTCTTACCTCTTACCTCTAAATGTTATGTAATATTATGAATGAATGTATATAATGGATATATATTATATATATGATATCTACATCATGAATATAATTCTGTATATAATTTATATTTTACCACATAAACAACTTGTAATTATAATAAGTTTATTTTTGACTCAAGTACCAAAGATCGACAAAATGGCCGTTATTAACTTAAATAACTACATAATGTTCATAACATGGTAATAAGTGATTTAAAAGGAATAATTAACTTGAAAAATTTTCTTAATCAAGTGGAAATTAACTCTAGTTTATTATTCAGGAGGTTAAAGAACGATCGAGTCAAGTCGGACACGAGGTAAGGAAACTTCTTAACCCAATTTTCGTTCTTTGGGTTAATCTCCTACTTTCAAATTATGTCATGATATTATTATTTCTTATCTTGTATTTTTACTTTCTTTATGTGTACTTATAGTGAATAATCATTATATATCTATTTTATTTAAAAATAATCTTTGTAAGGGACTTCATCTCAATCTCCATTCATTGAGGCATATTTTGTTTTATACACAAATTTCTTTTATACGGTGTATAAACCCATTTGACTTTTACGTTTATTCAAAAGGAAAATTTTTATATGAAGTGTTTTACTAAACGACAAAAAGGAATGTTTTTCTTGTCGTACGTATGGGGCAACAACGACTTCTCTGCCGTCGTGACCATTATTTGAGTTTCATCTTCCTCTACAAGCCATAACATTTTTTAAAATGAAAAATAAATACCAGGTTTTAATTTTCTTTTATTTTGGTATTGAAAATGGTCTTATTTTATCAATTTTTTGTATTGATATCTTGTGATTGAAATGTGGAAATTTTATGTTTCCTTTATGCATGTTTTATGTGATACGATTATGTTATAATTTATGATATGTTTAAACCTGTTCATATGAGGAATGCATTGGACTTTATAAGTGACGGGTGGAACCCACTATAGCTCCTCGATGCATCAGCAGGTCTCATGAGACAAACTAGTGTCTTGGCACGAGGCCTTGACAAAATATTATTTTTAGTCTTGGCACGAGGCCTTGGCTACGTGGTTATGATAGTCTGGCATTATGCATTCCATCATTATGAAAGTGGTTATTGATATTGCATGTGATTATTCGACTAGTAGAATATCCATGTGAATAAGTAAATGGAATTATTGCATTTTATTTTTTCCATATTATGTTTAAGTTCAAGTTTAAAAGGCTTTTGTTTTAGTTATACATTGCCTTAAATGTTAATGTTTATTTATGAAAGCTTACGCTATATTGTTATCCTTACTGAGCATCTAAGCTCACCCCTTCCAATGTTTTAATTTTTTCCATGATGTGAAGAAGTATATTATGAATGACCTGTAGGGATAGTATGAGGGGATATGAAGACAAGATGTTGTTGTAGTTTTGTTTTACTTTATGATGTAATGTAAGACTTATGAATGTATCTAGTGTTTCCAAGGATACTAAACTAATCGGTCTTTTGAGACTTGATCTTTAGTGATCATGCCAATGTTACGCAATAATGCACCGACTCTGGGTAACTGGGGTCAGGGCGTTACATTTTTCTATTATTATTATTATTGTTGTAATAATATTATTATTGTAAGAATGATAAAAAACAAGACCTAAACCTAGATACCCCCCCCCTCGTTTCCCCCTTCTCCTATGTGATCTGCCCCTCTGCTCACGCCCCCCCCCCCCCCCCCACGTTCACCTCACCCCTCACCACCCTTATGATCCCCTTTCCCTCACTCCACCTCCAGCTCCCTGCTTCACCTCCTGACCTCTGCGCTTAGGCCCCAGTAGTTGTCTCGGCCTCCGCGATCTAGGATCTCCCTCACGTCGGCCCCTCATTCCCCGTCCGCATGTACCCAGGCTCTCCCCTGCTGGCCTCCGCTCATACCTAGCACCCTCCATGCCCAGGCCCTCTGCTTCTAGCCTCTCGCTCGTCTCCTTCCTCCCTGTTCCAGCAGCCGCATTCGGGATGCCTCCGGCCGCATCCCCCCCCCCCCCCACTAGACCCATTTTCGATGACCTTTTTTTTCGAAACCCCATCCTGATGCACGTAATTTCACCGCATCCTATTGGTCTGACCCCCTTCCTATACCTCCTTTGGCCGACTTATTCTCTCCAGCCAGGTCATCTCTGGAAAACCCGACAGTATCTCCAGCCATATCCTCCTCCACGTGGGTTTGCCTCTCAATTTCTAGGAGTTTTCCATTGGTTTAGCAAACCCTAACACCATGAGTTTTAATTTTCACATTTATCTCATTGTTTTAGGTGTGTGGTTAGTATGTAGGGAGTTATTTTACCTTATGTTGAATTTAATTCGAGTCTGTACTTCGTTTAAGGTAGGATAGCTTTGCACTTTCCCCCTTTAAGTATTGAAATATGTTGATTGATTGCCTTTTTTCAGTGCTTAAATATTAATTAATTATTTTAGTAGGTGACATGATTAAATTATTTTGGTGTAAATTTAGTTTTTAAAATAATTTAGTTATGTTCGACGTTTTGTACCCTATTTAGGTGAATTGTCATAGTGTGAACAACAATTTTGTTTGAACATGTGGTCTATATCTGATTGGTTTTTGAAAGTAAAGGCTTAACTAGTCCCATTGGCCCTTGCTCATAGTTTGATATTTTTAGAATCAATTAACTGGTACCGAGGTTGTTTCAATAAGTTTTCAAACATAAATCACAGCTTTTTAACACCCTTAATTAGTCTAACATGGCACTTTTATATTTTTATAACATGTTAAAAATGGGTTTTGAAATGGTTTCTTGTTTCTTCTTGTGTGATTTTAAGCCTAAGATGTTCCATATAATGGTTTGTATGAAATTATGGTTCGTTCGGTGTTTTGTAACAAGTGTTTTAGTTTTACATATATAATATTGTGGTATTCAAATGCTCCTTGACCAATAAAAATATATTTTTAAATTTAAATGGTAATGGGTATTTCCAAAAATTATTTTATAAATGGTTTAAATTATGTATTGAATTATATAAGTGGTGCATGTTTTGTTTTAGTATATCATGGGCATATGTTTGATCAAAAGATGGGGTTTTGAGTTGGTTTTGTGTGGGTAAAGCTACGGTATACCTCTCAAAATAGTTTTATAAATTTTTAAATAATTTACTAAATAATGTGGATGTTGTGATTCTACTTTTAAAAATTTGTTGAGTTGCGCATGCTTTTAAGTGAAGATTTCAACATATCGTGCGTTTTTGTCAGGTTGTGCACTCTAGGCATTTTCTTGAAATAGCTCATTGGATTTTTATAATGGTTAGTGAATTATTATGATGTGGTGTAGTTTTTGTAAACACATTGTGAATCTCAAAGTGGTGTTTTAAGTCTTCAAATGGGTTTTCAAAGGTGTGTTTGGTTCAAAATCGGTTATTCTTGTGAAATGGATTATTTGGGTAAACATTATGAATCTAAAGGACAATTTGGCATTTTGAATGGATATTTGGAAAACCCATCTTGGGTTATGTCTCTTACTTAGTTGGTTGATTGTGAGTTTGGAGGGTCCTCAGTATAGGATTTCCCTCATATGATAATTACGTTAAGGTAGGGGACTAACCTTGAGGTGGTCATGGTGGTTTCAGTCTATGCGGTGTGTGTAGTGATATACATATATATATGTGGCTTGTTGTTTAAATTACATAGCACACCCCTTTGTGAAATATACATAGGAATATAGCATATCAAATAGGTTTACAAAGAATGATTTCTGCACTAGTTAGGTTATGTACTACTAGTGCCCCATAGCAGGGGGTGTTTTGTTTTTATTGCTATCAGATTGGGCCCCTCGACTAGTTCAGGTCGGCCGACAGTCAGGCGTGAGGGCATTATAACATCATTAATTAGGGAATTATTTCAGGATGAGTCACATGTATTGTATGTTTTGGACTTTCTCTGAGTTCCTAGGTGTTCTCGTGTTCCTCTGACACTTTTACTCTTAGTACCATTACCCTCACTATGTGGAAATGTAACCTCATTCTTGGTTTTGATGTTCTTTTTGGTAAATTGTGAATATGGATTTATGTTAAAAAACATTTTCAAGAAATTTTTTTTTAGAAAGGTAAAACAAACTTCTCTTTACTTAGTGTTAGAAAAATAATTCTTTACTTCCTTCTTTGTTTTCTTTTGCTTCTCCCCTTGATCCTTATTTCAAATTAAAAGGGTAATGGGTTATGCGTGTTTGTTTGTAAAATACAGAGTATGAAAAACTCTACAATTATATTTTTAGTTCAAACCTATTAATAAATTTTTTCTTTATATAAAGGTTTTGTATTGGGAATATATTAGTTGGGCCTACCTACTGAGTTTTAATACTCATGTCTATATTGTTTTCATGTTTTTAGTTTCACCTACAGGTTCCAGTTCTGGTTTGGATCACTTTGAGCGACATTTGGTTTCGGTACCAGAGAGTAATCAATGGGGTTACGTGGAGTTTTAGACATTGACAAGTTAGTCATGTTGTTTATCATCCTTTAATTTTCCTATCAATTATATATTTTATGATTTTCTATGTGTTTCTACTATTTAGTTTATCAATTTTGGGCCAAATCGTTCCCAGCGATTAAAATTTGATGCCCGACACTAGTTTCCAACCTGTGGAGATCGGGAATGCCCTTTAGGCAATGTCGTGGATCGGCTGGGGTGATCGGTTCATGGTCGACCAGGTTTGGTTCATGAAATAATGGTATTAGAAGCGTCCCTTATTATTTGGTGTGTTCGGTAGATGGAGATTAGGATTGTTGGGACTCGAGAGGTCAGTACGGGAAGGTCGTCATGAACCCTCACTCGTTCTGAACATTGAGTCACCAGGGGTAGTCTGGTAATTGAGTCTTTGTCTTGTTCTGGTTTGCTTTAGATTGAGAGATGACAACGAAGCCAAGACGATGTTACATCGTGATTTCACATGGAGTAGTGACCCATGTTGATTCCATGTACACAATTTAAGTTCTTCCTATTTGCTGATGCTTACTTGGGGAATGGTCCACTACCATGTTTCCAGGTTAAGCATGACTACTAGTCCCTCAATCTGGTATTTTTTTGCAAGTTAAGTGTTTTATTGGTTCTTATTGGTGTGAGTGTGCTTTTGAAAATGAAAAAAAAAGGTTTTTTAAATGATAATGATTTCTTTTAAATGGTTTTAAATTCATGAAATGGGTTTTAAAACCAAATTCTCTTAGTCTAAAATTCTGGGTTTTCCTTGTAATTGGTAGATAAATGGTTTAGTTTCAACCTTAGGTACCCTTTATGAACGTTTTCACATGTGAGGGAATGCATGAGAAGTGCATGTTGGTGTGTATTGATGAAAGTGAATGAATACATGTGCAACGGTTCATGGGATTACTGGGATGTGTACATGGAATTAAAGGCTTGACCTTGTTTTTCTAAAATGATTTTAAAAAAGGGGTAATGATTTTAAGAAATTTAATTTTGTTTTAAAATTGGGTTTGTTATTTGGAAAGTGTCCTTGAAAGAAGGCGGTTTTGAAATCTAAAATAAGAAAGGTAATTTTTTGTCGTGTTTGTATTTGTTTGGTTTTGAGCTGTCTATTTTTGGTTGAAGGTGATTTCAATGATATTGCTTCATCTTGATATTGGTTTGGGATCTGTGTTATATATGTTGTTCAGAAAATGCCACCCAGAAAGGTCCCCAAGGTTTCTGATATTTCATGCCCAGTTTTGGTGCTTTTTAGATGTTGCATTTTCTTTATAGTGATCGGGATCTGTTAGAGGTAGAAAAGTGGCTTGAAGAGGTTGAGCGCGTCTTTAGGGTATTGGGAACTCCCAAAACTATCAGAGTGCATTCCATTTTGGGTCTGTTCGAAGGTCCAACTTTGGACGAATGAGAGTTGTTCACCCCGCCATCACTGTAAGTTGGGATGACATTGGATATCTTTAAATTCATCTTTGTCCAATGGTTTATACCTGAAGAGGTGAAGATGAAGAAAAGGTAAGAGATAATGCATATTCAACAAGGCCAACGGACGGTGAAAGTGTATGTTGAAAAATTCAAGGAACTTGTTTCCTTTATTTGGAGGTAGCGTCTCAAGATTTGATGAAGACTTATCTCTTCATTGGGGGTCTTCATCCAGAGATCAAGAAATGGGTCCTCTCTTCTAGTGACCATCATTATAAGAAGCTAGTGGATGAGTCATTCTTAGCTGAGGTCCTTAGAGCGCAAATGGTTGGAAATCCACCATATCCAGTTGCTCATGAAGGTTCCACATCTGGTGAGTAGGGTGTGCCAGAGGGACTTATTTCTAAAGAGTCCTCTGCAGTGGTTCTGACTTCCAGTTCATCAGACCATTCAGTGGTGTGCCACCAGTGTGGCCAGTTCGGGAACGTTAAGTTGTCATGTCACATCCCTTTGAAGATGTGCCGCCATTACGGGTGTCTGGTTCATCTATAGAAGTTCTACAAGAAGTGTCACCTGAAGAAGGCGTTTTGATTGAAGGATTCTAGTGCCTGACTGTGAGGTAGGATATTCTTCATCCATAAAATCCCCAACCACAGCTCTTGGGGTGTATATTGGGTGCAGTTAGGAGTTTCCAGGGGTGTGAAGCCTTTATCTGAGTTTTGTGTTCCGTGTTGGTAGTGGAATATTTAAAGTCTTTTCATTCTTTTTTTTCTGCTGTTAAAGTTTTGATGCTGTTGTAGGTCCATTGTTGCATCGTGAATTTATAATGGACATGTTCTGTTTTAATTAAACAGTTTCATTTGTCTGATTATGGTTTTTTGAATCATTCATTTTTCTTAAAAGTTTGTTTGGCCCTTTTATGGTTTGATCTTGGTTTAGGTATGTTTGTTTGGAGATGTAAGTGCCTATGTAAGAGTTGATGTTTGTGGTTGTGCTCAGGTTCACTGCTTGGGGTAAGTTCTTCTAGGATGTTTTTCTCTAGTATTCAAGATTTTGGTTTGGATCGAGAGTTCCAAGTTTCAGCAGAGGTGTTGTTCGCTCATGCTATAGAAGTTAGTTTGGATCGTTTGGGAGTTACCTCTCCCCCTTCCCAGGGTGGTGTGTTTGGGTGTTAAATTTCCACACTAGTTGAGTTCTTTTGGTGGGTAGAACCCCCTTATGTTCTCTCATTCTCTTGTGTTGTGGTTTATTTTGGTTTCAATCAAGCATGGTTTCTTGTTTTGTCTAGTGTTCGGCTGGGTGACTTTATGGGGTAGAAAGTGTATGTGGTGGGGAGAATTGCCACACCTCAACATTTAATTTATTTTTATTTTATTAATTCTTGTCCTTGAGTTCTCGCTTCAAGGTTCAGGCTGGGTCCCAAAATAAAATTTTTTGTTGTCTAATATTTTTATTGGGCTTCAGACCCGTGCGCGGTCACCGCACTGTTGGCGGTAGCCGTGCAGTCGGCCCAGGAGTCAGGTAATTTCTCATTTTTTCACACTATTATTATTATTGTATTATTATTACTATTATTTTTATTTTTATTATTTTTCTTGTTATTAATTTTTATTATTGTTATCTTTATTATATTCATATTTCTTATTATTATTTTTAGTTTTATTATTATTATTATTATTATTATTTGTATTATTATTATTATTATTTGTACTATCAATATTTTTTTCTATTATTATTATTATTGTAATAATATTATTATTGTAAGAATGATAAGATACAATACCTAAACCTAGCTACCCACAGTGCCCCTTCGTTTCCCCCTTCTCTTGTGCGAGATGTCCCTGCACTCACCCCCCTCCGTGTTCGCCTCACCCCTCGCTGCCCTCATGCTCTCCTCGCCCTCACTCCACCTCCAGCTCCCCGCTTCACCTCCTGAACTCCATGCTCAGGATCTAGAAGCAGTCCCGGCCTCCATGATCTCGGCGTTCCCCCACGCCGGCCCCTCGTTCCCCATTCTCCTGCACCTAGGCCCTCCGCTTCCGGCCTCCCACTCGCACCCAGCACCCTCCACACCCAGCCCCTCCGCTACCGGCCTCTTGTTTGCCACTTGCCTCCCTGCACCGGTAGCCACTTTTAGGCTACCTCTGGTTGTATCCGGCCACCGCCCCTCCTCCAAAATAGACCCGTTTTCAATGACCTTTTTCTTTCATCCAAAACACCATACCAACATTCCTCCTTGCACTATATCCCAGTGACCCAACCCCCCTTCTGGTAGCGCCTCCATCTAGTTCATCTCTAGTGAACCCAACACCATCTCTGGCCATATCCTCCTCCATGTGGGTTTGCCTCTCAATTTCTAGGGTTTTTCCTTTGGTTTAGAAAACCCTAAAACCATGGGTTTTAATTTGTGCATTTATCTCATTGTTTTAGGTGTGTGATTGGTATGCAGGGAGTTGTTTTACCTTCTGTCGAAGTTTAGTCGAGTCTGCACATTGTTTGATGTAGGATCCCTTTTCACTTTCCTCCTTTAATTATTGAAATATGTTGATTGATTGTACTTTTTAGTGTTTAAATATTAATTAATTATTTTAGTATGTGATGCGATTAAATAAATTTTGTGTAAATTTAGTTTTTAAAATAATTTAGTTATGTTCAAGGTTTTGTACCCTATTTAGGTGAATTGGCATAGTGTAAACAACAATTTTGATTGAACATGTGGTCTGTATCTGATGGGTTTTTTCAAGCAAAGGTTTAATTAGTCATGTTGGACCTTGCTCGCATTTTGAAATTTTTAGAATCAATTAACTACTACTAAGGTTGTTTCAATATGTTTTTAAATATTAATCGCAACTTTTTAACACCCTTAATTAGTTGAACATGGAGCTTTTATATTTTCATAACATGTTAAAATGGGTTTTGAAATTTTTATTTGTTTCTTCTTGTTTGATTTTAATCCTAATATGTTTTATAGAATGTTTTTTATGAAAATATGGTTCTTTTGGTGTTTTCTAACCAGTGTTTTGTTTTTACATATTTTGGATTGTTGTAACGACCTGAGATTTTGAATAAATTTTGTTTCCTAACTTTGTGTGTTATTTTATTTTAAACTCAAAAAAACTATTTCATTTAATAAAATGAGTATAATTAAAATGAGACCATTGGGTTTTGACTTTTATATGACCATTGGTCAATAAGACTGTTGGAAAATAAATGTTACAATTATTTTCTATAAATACAAGTGATCTTGATTAATTAATATAGAAATAATATTTGATGGCCCCATCCAGTAGTCTCGGGCCGATCGAAGCCCATATGATGGAACTCGTGAAGGAGGCAGCACCTTTGGGCTTTGCTCTGGACCAAACCCAAGCCAAACTTCATCATGTGAAGTAGGAACGGAAACACCTTCGCGAGAAGTTCAAGATGATAGAAATCACTACTCGGGAAATGTTGGCCAAGCCTCCCCAAGATTATATCACCCTAGCACATCTTACTCTTAGGTCCTATGCTGGTGTTATAAGGGGTTATGTGATGAGAACGTAACTACCTTGTATAATCCTTTTATTTAAATAAAAATTCAGATTTCTTCTTATGGTGAAGTTTGTGAATTTTCAAATGTCCGGATAAATATAGTATGCATATTATTAATGAATTTTAGAAGGATATTTATAAAAATATTTATGTAAACATTAAATAATTAATATTGTGTAATGATTTTCAAAAAATGGTCTTCTACAGTTATGTTCAGTAAGAAATTTAGAGTCTAATAAGATCAACTTAATTTTTGATGAATAGTAATTTATGAATAATTATTTTACGCTTAGGATTATTAATGTGACCAAATGGATTAGTAATCTCACTTAAAGAAAGTATTAATATAATTTAGGCACCTTGATTAAGTAATGTGATTCAATAAAATAGGTAAATAACTGTTTTAGAAATTATTAGTCAAGTATTAGTTTTTTTAGGTGAATAGTGTTTTTTAATTAAAAATCAAATTAAAATCATTTAGAAAATTATTTTTATAAAATGGAGTTCATTTTTGAATTCAGAGCATCGATATTAGGTTATGGTGATTTTTGGGGATTTTTCTGAAAAAAAATGAATTTTCAGTGAATAGTGTTTTTATGTAAAAATTAAATTAAAAATATTTAGAAAATTATTTTCATAAAATGGAGTTCATTTTTGAAATCATATCATCAATATTTAGTTATGGTGAAATTTTGGGATTTTTTTGAAAAAGTTGAATTTTCGGTGAATAGTGAATTTTCAGTTTAGAGTTTCAGGTGTTTAATTACATCATTAAGGATGTAATAATTATGTAATAATTCTGGTCGACTTATGAATAGTAAGATAAGGTATGAGGTGTCCCAAGTGGCCAATACCATGGGCAAATACCATGGGAAAGCCCATAGTTTTTCCAATACCACCAATGAGGTGTCTCTTGACCATTAATGCCTTGTCCCCTCACTTCCCCTATAAATACCAAGCCATTATCTAATCCTTTCCCTTCCAAAATCCTCATAAACAAAGTTATGGTCTCCTTACCTCCCAAGTAGTCATCCCAAGGTGCCCTCAAGCCTTTCAATTTCCCAAACTTTAAGATTTTGAAGTTACTCTTCAAGGTAAGGGATCTTACCTCACTCTTTCTTTTCAAGTACTCTTTTGTATGTCATTTCATTTAAGCCCGATGTTCTTATGTTGGGGGATGTTATTTTATTTTCCTATTACTTCCCTTTTCATGATCATATGATGAGAGATCCCCTATTACTCTCATCATTTCGTTTTATGAATGTTTAAGTGGTGTCATTAGGCTGCTGAATTTTTGTAAGGGATTCTTCCACCCTTCTCATTTTTCAAGTTCTATTTTAATTTAATTTCTTTCAATTTCATTTTATTATGTTGGGGTATGATCTTATATAACTATCATACTGTCCTTTTTATGTTCATATGATGAGAGATCCTATTTTATCTCATCAATTAATTTTTTGAAGTTTTAAGTAATGCCGTTAGGCTGCCAAATTTTTATAAGAGAAATCTTATTTTTGTCTTCCTTTCAAGTTCTTCATTTCATATGGTATTTCTTTAAAATTTTATTACCATGTTCTAAAATGATTTATATTTTGTACCCCTACTGTGTTATAGATCATTTATGAGTGGTTGACCCATGTCCCCTCTCTTTTCAATGTAATCTAAAACCCTGTAACATAGCCGTTATGCTGCAGAATTTTCGTCTCAAAATGTATTTTCTTTTTCTCAAATTATTTTATTTTATTAAGTGAATACTCAAAGATCATTCTTCTACAGGGGTATTCACATATATATAAAAATTTTCTATTTTAATTCTGGGATTTACATACATGAAACCCACTTTCCTTTTCCGTGGGTTTAAAGTGACATAAAGGTCATGTCTTTAAAGAAGTTTTTAAAACGTTATGATTATGAAATGAAACCCATTTATTTTATGATATATGGGTTATTTATGAAATTCTGATGATGATATATGTGGCTCACATGATAATAAATACAAATTAAGGGTGCGCACTGATAGCACTCCAATGCATTGGTTAATGATGTAATCTCTAGGGATTACAATTTTAACGATACCTTGGTGAATAAACTTGGTAATTTTTTTTAATGACACCTTGGGGATGGATCTTGGTGATATGTTCATGATTTTATAAGTTAAATGTTGTAGCTACATCTTCAAGTTATGAAACATGTTATTTTTATTATTATATTCATCATGATCTCTTTCTCATGCCATAAAGTTATTTATCATGACTTTATTGATGTATCTGAAGTTCACATGTAAAATTTTTCTCTTGCTTCCCTTATTGGGCCTTCTGCTCACCCTTTCCTTTGATGTATGCTCCCAGGTTATGAGATGCTATAATTAACTTAGGATGAACAAATAATAAGCATTTCAAATGTTTATGAAGAATGTTTTATGTCGTCATGTATTAAGTTCCTAGTTTCCAAGACACTAAACCTTAAAGATCCTCAGTTTTGTAAAATGTAATGAAAATGTTTGTTATAAAAAGGAGAGATGCTATAATTGCGGTATTCAAATTCTCCATGAACTATAAAGATATGTTTTTAAATTTAAATGGTAATGGGTATTTCTAAAAATTATTTTATAAATAGTTTAAATTATGTATTTAATTATATAATTGGCGCATGTTTTGTTTTGGTATATCACGAATGTGCAGTTGATTAAAAGATGGGGTTTTGATTTGGTTTTGTGTGTATAAATTCATGTTATACCTCTCAAAATAGTTTTATAAATTTTTAAATAATTTATTTAATAATTTGGATGTTGTGAGTCTATTTTTAAAAATGCATTGAGTCGTACATGCCTTTAAGTGTAGATTTAAACGTATCGTACATTTTTGTCAGGTTTTTCACTCTAGGAATTTTCTTGAAATATCACATTGGATTTTTAAAATGATTAGTGAATTATTATAACGTGGTGTGGTTTTTTTAAACACATTGTGAATCTCAAAGTGGTGTTTTAAGTCTTCAAATGGGGTTTCAAAGGTGTGTTTGGTTCAAAATTGGTTATTCTTGTGAAATGGATTATTTGGGTAATCGTTGTGAATCTAAAATCCCATTTGGAATTTTGAATGGCTATTTGGAAAACCCTTATTGGGTTAGGTCTCCTGCCTAGTTGGTTTATTGTGAGTTGAGAGGGTCCTCAACATGGGATTTCCCTCGTATGATAATTACTTTAAGTCATGGGACTAACCTTGAGGTGGTCAGGGTGGTGCCAGTATGTGTGGTGTGTATAGTGATATACATATATATGTGTGTGTGTATTGTTGTTTAAATTGCATGGAACACCCATTGGTGAAATATAAATGGGAATATAGCAGAGAAAAGAGGTTTACTGAGAACGATTGGTGCACTAGTTAGGGTATGTACTGCTAGTGTCCCATAGTAGGGAGTGTTTTGTTTTTATTGCTATGGGATTGGGGCCCTAGACCAGGACAGGTAGGGAAATAGTAAGGAATTAGGGCATTATGAAATGATTTATTAGGGCTTCCCTTCATGATGAGTCACATGTATAGTATTTTCTGGTCTTCCTCTGAGTTATTAGGTTTTCCTGTGTTCCTCCGACACCTGTACCCTTAGTACCATTACTCTCACTATGTGGAACCATAACCTCATGCTTGGTTTTGATGTTCTTTTTGGTAAATTGTGAACATTAATTTATGTTTAAAATTATTTTCAAGAAAAGTGTTTTGGAAAGATTAAACAACCTTATCTTTACTCAGTGTTAGAAAAATTAGTCTTTACTGCCTTCTTTGTTTTCTTTTGCTTCTTCCCTTGATCCTTATTTCAAATTATGAGGGTAATGGGTTATGCGGGTTTGTTTGTAAAATACAGAGTATGAAAAACTCTACATTTATATTTTTAGTTCAAACCTATTAATCAATGTTTTCATTATTTAAAGGATGTACATTGATAATAGATTAGTTAGGCCCACCTACTGAGTTTTAATACTCACACCTATAGTGTTTTATTGTTTTTAGTTTCACCTGCAGGTTCTAGTTCTAGTTTGGATTGATTTGAGTGACATTTGGTTTCAGTACCAGAGAGTAACCCATTGGGTTACGTTGAGTTTTAGACATTAATAGGTTAGTTGTGTTGTTGATCATCCTTTACTTTTTCTGTCGTTTATTAATTTTTCAATTTTCTATTTGTTTCTTCTGTTTAGTTTATATTTTCTAGGTCAAATCATTCCCATCAATTAAAATTTGATGCCCGACACTAGTTTCCAGCCTTTGGGGATCGAGAACGCCCTTTGGGCCATGTCGCAGACTAGCTCGAGTGATCAGTTTAGGGTCGACCCAAGTTTGTTCATGACAATCCCTCTATGGGTGTCAGACTTCTAATGAACCATGTTTCAGAACTATGTGAAGCTTGATTCCCATCCTTATGGGATACATAGTGATTCTCAAATATTTTATCTGGGTCCTTCCCCTCCATTGATTTTTTATCAAACCCACTTTCCAAAAAAACATGATGTTGACTTAAGACACAGTTCGTCGAGGTTTGTGTGGCATAAGAACATTTTGGCCACATTAACATCAGGTTATCACTCTTCCATGACATAAAATCCTCCTGGATTTCCCCTAGTAGTCTGAGTTCTATGAAATTAAACTATTAGTAGTCTTAGTAGGAGCTTCACAGTTTTAAACTATCAGCCCTAATGTCTTCAAATGTAGTACTTTAAACTATTTTCCTACCCTAAATAAAATCAGGACACCTTGTATGATGCATATGATATGGACACATTACCCCATTAGAAAACTAGGATGCCTCCTAATGTGAGATGATTTTATTTCTCCCATCCTTGAGAGTGGGTTCAATCCTAATTTCTCACACACCCCATTGATATCCTCAAATATTCTATGATGTGGAAATTAAAGTGTTTAATCCCGCATGGAAATACCCTCAAACCATCTCCACACTTTGAGTCTTTCTCGGTTTGGGTTTCTATCATCCTTAAAATACAAACAGGAACCCCTAATGGTGATGGTGTCTATACAAGTCCCACTTACCATCCTAGGCAATGCCTTGATAGATCTCTTGAAACAAATAGTGGATCCTTTGGTTCGAACTTGGTTAGTAGTCGATCATTTGTTTTCTCACCCCATTCGTGACTGTAGAAGTTGTAAATCTTGTGTTTTCTAACATGGTTAATGTTTTTACCTGACGATTAGTCTCACCTATATCCAAACCTTGAAAGTATTTATTTACCTTATTTCCTCCTCCTTATGTATTAGTAGAGTTCCAACACCCGTGGTGTTACCCCTTCATACATCAGCACACATCAAACAGACAAGTCAGTCATTAGGACATTCTCAACTAGACACCTTCCTATTCATGCTATGTGCTTCCATGTGTCTTGGAAATTTCCTCACCAATCATTGTTTCTCACATTGATTATGAATCACATGGTCTTAGGAGTCTTGGTAGGAAGTGTACCAATGTGGTCTAGTTTCAAAACATTATAGTCTAAGTATCATGACTTTTAACTATGTGGAGATACTCTCAGGAGTATGTGACATGGCATCAGGTCTCCTTGGATCAAATTTGCATCGGGTTTTTCACTATGTCGTGATACATATTTCTATTTGAGATTCACCACTGGTCTGAACTCTATAAATTTAAACTAAGATAAAATCACTAAGTTCATACATCAGGAATTTAAACTATGTATGATTTGTATCAAGCGTGTTTTATGCAGCATCATGTGACCTCCTAGTCCCCACCATTCACATAGGGCAATCTTCCATTGATGCAACGTACGCCCCATTGACACGATTCCCCTTTAGTCCATGCAACATGGCTTTAAAAATAGTTTTCTATGGTCCAAACCATACAAACTTAAACTATGTTCAATATCCTAGTCACATGAAAATAAAATGTGGAACACATCTTGATCACATGATGTTAAACTATTCTACGAAATATCCTCACCATATGATGAAAAAATGAATGTATATCATCCCCATTGCGTGATGTAAAACTACAAGGAATATGGGGACCTTTCCTGAGAAATCCTTCCTATATTCGGGCATCTACCGCACCATTCATTCGGCCATATTTCATCATATGAGATGATGCTTCCCCTAGAATATGGGTGTGACCTTCATTCAGAATGATACACCCACAACGACATGCTTCAATTAATGGAAGTGTAATTCCAAGAGTTGTTGAATCTATTTGAACATTCCATCACTTAATTTGAACACTTTTCATGCCCCTTATTTAGATACTCATCCTCCTACAAGTATGAAAGGACTTCCTAATGGCATGGTGTCTAGACAAGGCTCACCAACCGTCTTGGGTCAATATCCCGGAAGACCTTGGATGACATTCTGAGACCAGTTCCATGTTTCGAACATGGTCAGCAGTCAACTCTCATTTGTTTTCCCTTGTTATTAGATAAATGATATAGATTCTGTGTTTTCAAAATGGTCATCAGTTATCCTACATTGTGAAACCACCCCCATTTTGTTCAAGATCTTGGGTATCATGATTCACATTCCCCTTTTCCCCCTTTTTTCTTGGTAAAATTCATGCACCTGGCATTATCCCATTTAGGCACCAGAGCACATTGGAAAAGAAATTTGGTTGTTCTAAGAACCCCTTTCTCTATCCATAGACTCTCTTAACCCAGAAACTCTCATATAAATGATAAATCATGTGTTTTTCCCTTGTTTTTATCAATGATCATGACTCATGTGAGCTTAGGGATTGTTCTTTGGTTGGATTATGAATATGATTGAGGTGAAATGATAAAGTGAAACCAAAAGAACATGATCCATGAATGATTTTTCAAAAAGACACTATTTCAGAGGTTCATCTACATATTGAAGCCTATCCTTTTCAAAATTACTTCAATGATTGATCTCTGAAATCATGTACTCGATCATAAAAAACCTATATTGAGTGACCTCTATGATCCTCTATCACTTTTCTTAGTTTTATTTATCTTCATCAGACATGGAGAAGACTTCTCTAGATTTGGTCCACTATTGTTTCTACTCATCCCAAAACTCAACCTCTACTTCATTGGCCTCATCCTTCTGGGCTTCATCCACCTCCAGTTGAACCCTCAAACTATTGATGATCTCATTTTGGGAAGAATAAACCGCCACATTATCTTGTTCTAGATCCTTCATACCAAAAATATCTTCCTCATATTCCTAAAGTGATTTGAAGACCTCTGCTTTTCTGATTCTTCCAAGAAAGGTCAATAACCTACCACTCCATGCATGCCTGCTTGACAAGAAACACTTGATTCAGTGTGTGATGGTCTCTAGAGTTCACCCCACCAGCCCTTATACTGATTAGAAAGTAGAAGAAAGACCTCGCACGTTGTGGCAGTGTAGTTATCTGATAATAGGTAATAAAATTTCACACATAACTCCACACCTTGAATTAAGAACACTATACGATTATCCTTAGCAGCCTCTGAGGTAAAATATTTAAAGTCTTTAGGTAGTGTAGGATCATATGGAAGAAATACCGCATGTATATTATCGTATAAATAATTCAAATGTAGATCCTCGGGTGTGAGCGGTTGGAGAACTATATCTGGGAATATTTCTTCATGAGGATCTTCACTAGGATTGGAATCCTCCACTTCCCTCTATCACACTATTGATGTGGACACAATCATCACAACATCGTTGGATACAACTTTTGGTGGGGAAACCTTAGGTCAAGATCCTACAGCTACCACAACTAAAAATTCTAGGGAATTCACATCCAATACAACCTCCCTAGTCACCTCAACTTCTATTATAGTTTCCACTTCTCCCATCATAATTCCGGCTCCAACATATACCTCTGGTGGCACCTCTATGATTGGTTCATTCGCCACATCTCCTTTATCTAACCCACCACATTCCCCATTTTGACACCCTCCATTGAGGGAACGGTCTCAACAGTCCCTTCCATTGACACCTTTTTGGTTGATTCAAATTCCATGTTCTTATTAGAAATTTATAAGGGTAGAGAAGAATCTCTTGCTTACACCACATCCTCAGGGTCCGGCAATGTGAGCATCCATGTTGGGGGCTGAGTCTCGAGCACTGTTCAAACTACCATTCCAAAATGCATATGTAAAGAATATAAAGGTAGGAAAAAAGTTTCAAAGATGTAAATAAAAAAGAATCATACATGAATAATATATCCTAGTGAGGAGTTCTGGGAGGTTAATGGGAAATAACTCTGGTTAGGTCATTCCCTTAGTAGTTTTTTACTTCAGTATCAAGCATCTCTTTGAAAAATGGTTGGTCTTTCATGGTTGAAACATCAGGAAGGATCTCTAGACTCACACATTAATGGGTTGAGGTTCCCCCACCCTCCTCATGAGGGTTGTCATGGAATAATCCTTCTGAAGTCCTCACTGATTCCTATATAATTAAAAGAAGGGATCAGGAGATAATCTTAAGGGTTGGGTGATATTAGAAAGCATACAAAGATCAATGGTTTTACCTGGTTGGCAGAAGAATGTCTATATTTATGTGAGATCTTATAGGAATCACAGCCCCATGAGTCTTTTGATTCTCCACCCTCAACCATGATAGTAGACACACAGCCCACAATGGTTACTAGAGGGGAAGAATCACCCACCAATGTACTCACTTGACCAGTCAAGGGATTAGAGGTACCCTGAGAGTAGATCACATCCTCCAGATCTACCATATATTTCATCACTTTAGCATGGGGGATGTAGAAACCAACCTTTTCATGGCCCAACCTAGTGAGAAATATCCCATCATTAATGAGATATTTCTACACCCTCGAGGGGTGGTGAGTTACTTGTGAAGTCCCCAAGTCTCCCATGAATCGGGACACACATCGTTGTTGGAAAAAATTAGGTGTCAAACTTTCTTCCATAGTTCCTAGACACTAACCCTTGTAATTTCAGAAAAGGGTTACCCATATTCATGTCTCTTCTTAACTAGAAGCATTAGGCACAGTGTTTCTTCTCTCCCTAGAACTCATATCAATTTGTTCTCATGAACTGTTGGACCCATCACTGTTGCCTTTCCAACTGGGCTATATTTTCCACCACAATGTGCATAGAATACCATTTTACCCCAACCCCATGGTTGAGGGGTCACCGCTTCACTGGCTTGGGTGGCCTACCGCCTTATCATATCCCCCTAATATGTGCTCTCCCAACTATATTCATAATCATGAACCATCCCATACACAATAGTTGTCAACAAAAACTAATTTTGCATCTTCCCATCCTCACATGTAAACATGTTTCAGATCTTCCACGTCACTAAAAGGTGACACTCATGTCCCACCTCTGAGTACACCTTTGGCATCAGCCTTTACAAAGGCTTGAATTGTCTCGTGAATCAGTGTGGATTGTACAAGTTGTAAATCAGATTACAGTCAACTATATCTATCGATACCCCACCTTGAAATGCATGGAGGTATGATATTTATTCCATGGTCTCTATGACATAATCAATCACCAACACCAATGGAAAGGGGAAAGAATGAAATATAAATTTCTCTTCCAACCCGACATTCTCGAGCACTTCCACCATACCCATCTTGAAAGGGAGACTACCCGAGATGTTCAAGGTTGCTAGCCAAAAGTTTTGAAAAGGAGAAGAAATGGGGTATGGGTACTCATAACCCCCCATGTGAACAACCACCTAGCTATAAAGAAATTGGAGGGTCCCACACACATGCAACAACATCTTTCCTTTACTGATGTATAGAAGTACTTTGTACAACTTCTCTAGTATCGAGAAATCCAATTTGACACGCTGCCCCATTTCTAACATCACTTATATTATGAAGGTTCTCTACCACACTCCCATATATGCATAACTCACTAGAATCATCCAGCTATAGATGAGTATAATGATAAATATTTCCAGTCTAACCACATATTGATCCTCATACTTGATGTTGTATCCCTACAACTACTACTGGCATGCCTCCAAGATCCACTAGTAGGATACCTCCTTTCCCCATTGATATCCTTTTGGACATGTCCATGGCATAGTCTATAGTTTCTCTCCTGGATCCTATCTTTCATCTGACCATGATGCTGTTTTATTAAAAATTTACTTGAACCATTACTTAAAGGGGACATTCCTCATCCCTAGCTTCTCTTCACTGGTTCCCTACACCGAATCAAGAAGCACCTTCACTGTGGTCGGAAACTTCTCTTGGTCATACCACACATTCTCTATAGAAATGAATTCATCATAAATCACCACCAAGATATAGATACTTATGATTTGGTGAAGGTACTATAAGATGATGATGACCTCCCCATGATGTAGTTTGAATGTGTTGGTCCTCAGTGACCATCTTCTCATCATATTGGGCATGATTTCTTGAGGGCGGTAGACATGGAACTGTGAATACCATGCTAGTTCATAAAGTTCTACCCACTTCAACTCTCCCTTAAACTCAGAACATGAAGTGCATTCCCATTAGACCAATCCCATTCATCGGTGAAGTTTTTTCCCTAGCGTAGATCTCAGGTGTCATTACATCCCTTCTATGGATCCGCCAAATCCAACTTGAAGATCATATGATACTATAGAAAATATGTCTCATCTTCCAATTTATCCCATAAATATTTTTTGATATGATTTTAGAGGCAGCCTATTGTGACTTGTGCATGGTCCATATAGAGTGCCCTACAGTAGCCTTGCGCCACTAGTACTACTCGGGTATGCCTCTAAACCAGTAAGTTGGTTCATCTATACTCGTTTTCAAGACAAATACATCATATCTAAAATTGAATACATACAGTGGAAACTGATTTCACATATAATATTCTTTTTAATACTATTTCAACATTTCATCCAATGATTTATGGTCCAAGGCACTTTGTATGAACTCCCCTATCATAATGTTCCCCACCATATCTTTCCAATGAGAAGCATTAACATTGACTCCCTATGTGGCCATTTGATTTAGTACTTACTTTTTATTTGAGTTT
The DNA here is from genome assembly GCA_963277665.1 of Viscum album. Taxonomy (NCBI): domain Eukaryota; kingdom Viridiplantae; phylum Streptophyta; class Magnoliopsida; order Santalales; family Viscaceae; genus Viscum; species Viscum album. The sequence goes on from OY728146.1 coordinate 1,794,997,016, forward strand.
AGTTTGTGAACGTAGTTTGTGGAGTTCGTTCATGGAGTTTTGTTTTATAGATATCTATTCAAGAATATGTGGTTCACGGTGTTTGGTTTTCTAAGAAACATTCGCATATCAATGATCCAGAATTCTAGTTTGCTAAGAAGTGTTCACGGAACACAATTCGAGGATATGTTGAGATTCAAAAAATGAGAGAAAAAATATTTTATTCTTGTGAAATTTTGATGGATTTTTGGGGGGACCCTTCACTATTTATAGATGTGTGTATAGCTTGTCACTTCACGATCTCCTTCACACATGTGACCATCACACCCGATCTCTATGAATGTGCTTCACGAGTTTTCTTCATGATGAGATTCATGAAAGGGAGTTGATTTACATTTTTTAGAGATTATAACTTATAATACAACCCTTCCTTTTCCCTTTGAGATACCATTATGGTGGTTGGATTTTATTGGCACCGACATATTGATGCCACGGGAATAGTTGAGGAGTCCACGACCGATACATAGTGTTCGAGCTCAGACTACCCCAAAATCCCAGTTAAGGGTTTTCTTCGCAAACATATGATCCTTAAAAAATGGTTAGAGATCAAAAATATCATTATTAGAGTGATTCCTTGAAAAAAATACAATTTTTTTATGGAAAACCTCTATGCATTGAAATATCAGAGTCATAGAGCGCTTTGCGAACCTGTGAAGCATTAACGATGTCTTCAGAGTCTAATATTTGGGCTCACAGATCCACGCCCATTCACAAATCCCACCAATTATTCTCAATCAAGTCCAATATTCATAAAAAAACTTTACCTATAAATACTCCATTCATTCTGATATTTTAAGAATGGTTAACCCAAACTTTCAACTTTTGAATTGTTCCCAATTCGCAAACCTCTTGTGCATTGTGAACTAAATAAATATGGATCACCCAAGATATCCAAGATTCATGAAACCCCTTCCTTTGTGTTATTATGATACTCCTCCCCTAGTAGAGATTAATTTTTTGAATTTGTATTCCCTTCATGAAGGAAGAAGGCCCCATAGGGAACTTAAGGCTTTGATAAGCATTTAGCCTTCATGAAGCACTCCTTTTCTGAGCCAAGACTTTACTCTGAGGTAGGGGAACCTTGTTTCATGAATCGTACTAATTAATGAATACCTTGAAATTCACAAATAACATGATCTTTATGAATAACCTCTCATAAAGTCCCCGGAATTCATGAAAACCTCTCCTAGGCCTCTCTATGGCATCTCCCTTCTACTAACCCACCTTCACGAAGTTGAGTTCCTAGGGATCCCGTACCTATCCGGGACCGATCCAACTACACCTTGGGACCCCCTCTAACCTATTCTACCCACTCGTATGTCCTCCCACTTCATCCCAAGTGTGGCTTGATCTTCCCACCAACATTTTTCTTCTCATCATATGTACCATAATCCCCATTTCTTCTCAGCATAGGGATAGTTACATAGAACTTGTGATTGGGAAATCCTCTCATCATTGTACCCTTCTAGTGCCAAATCCATTACCATATCAAAGGAGTGTGATCTATGGACATGTAAGATCATGCGAGAAGGAGTGTGTCCTCCAACAACATATCTATATGATATTAAACTACCTATTTCTACATCCTAATCATACAATGTTAAATTGAATGACAACATCCTAAGCACATGACATAAAACTGTAGTCTTACCTTATGCTATGAAAATATGATTTCCCATGTATGATAATCATGGGATTCAATTTCTCCACTCATGGGTATAAAAACCAAACACCTTCTTTACTTCCATGAGTAATCCCCACACCTTCTCACCCACCATGGGATGAATGTTCAACCAAAGGGCAGATTCCATGTATAATCCCCACACCATTACAACCAAGAGAAATCCTCTTATGAAGGGTAGATTCAATGAATAATCCCCATACCATTGCTCTTCAACACTCCTTTTATGAAACAAGCATCCTTACCACATGACATTAAACTATATGGATTGGTCCTGTCACATGAACTTAAACTAAAACATCTAACTACATGGGTTTTAATACCTATCCTCCAAATAGGGTATGTAGGAAGCCTCCATGAGGTTCAATCCTGACCAATGGTAAACTTAGGTGATCCCTCTCAGGGGAGTACCACCCTGATCTACCTCAATGGGTGTTCTAATCAACACATCAGGTCCACCTCAAGGGTAATCCAAACCAATGGTACACTTAGGTGGTCCCTCCTAGGGACGTACCCCACTAATCCACCTCAAGGGGGATTTTAATCAACACCTTGGATCCACCTAATAGGTCATCTTTACCAATGGCAATCTTAGGTTCACCCTCCTAGGGAAATACCTCCTAGATACACCTTAAGGGTTATTCTAATCAACACCTAGGTTTCACCTCAAGGGAAATCCCAACTAGTGAAAAACTTAGATGCTCCATCCTAGGGATGTACCTCTCTAATCTACCTCAAGGGGCATTCCGATCAACACCTCAGGTCCACCTCAAGGGGAATCATGACCAATGGTAAAATTTGGTGATCCTTCCTAGGGATGTAAGTCCCTGATCTTCCTCAAGGGTAATTCTAATAAAAAACTCATGGTGTGACATTTTCCCTCCTATTGATACACCTCCCAGATCCACCTCAAGGGTCATTCTAATTCATCTTTCCCATATTCGCCTCAAGTGGAATTCTAATCCAAAACTCATGGTGTTAAATTTTCCATCCATGGGAAAAAACTCTTGAATATAACTCAAGGAGAGTTTTGATCCATCCCTCCTAGATATTCTTCAATGGGCATTCTGATCCAAAAATCATGGTGTGACAATTTAATTCCTAAGTACACACCTCCCGAATCCAATTCAATGGTCGTTCTGATCTATCCCTCCTAGATCTTTTTCAAGGGGCATTATATATACCCCTCTTAGACCCACCTCAAGGGGGATTTTGATCCAAAACTCATTGTTTGATATTATCTCTCTTGGGAAAACACCTCTTGGATCCTCCTAAAGGGGTGTTTTGATCCATCCATCCTAGATCTTTTTTAAAGGGAGTTTTTATCCAAAACTCATGGTGTAACATTTTCCCTCCTAGGGACACAACACCAAGATCTACCTTAAGGGGTGTTATGATCCATCCATCCTGGATCTGCTTCAAGGGGTGTTTGGATCCGAAACTCATGGTGTGAAATTTTCCCTCCTAAGTATACACCTCTCAGATCCATATTAAGGTAAGTTCTGATCCATCCATCATTTCCCCATAATACATTAACATTGTGCCTATATCTACAAGATGTTAAACTCATGACCTATACAATATGACATACCTCATGAAAAAATGATAATCCTAAGGTGAAATACTTGGAATATATGTGCCTAAAATGTTTTCTTCCTCAGTTGAATCCTTGGAAGATATATGTCCCTGGTGTTAGCTACCTCCTGAAAAACCTAAGATGCCTAAGGTGAAATCCTTGGAATACATATTCCCCTAAAATCAGATATCTCTTTCAAAACATGAGATACCTAAGGTGAAATCCTTAGAAGATATACACACCATTGTTAGTTACCTCATTAAAAACATGATATTCATGTGGTTAAATCTTTGGAAGATATATTCCCCCACCATAAACAATGTCTTGTAAAAATAAGATTCCTTATATGAAATCCTTGAAAGATATACACCCCCAGCATTAGCTACCTCATGAAATACATGATATTCCTAAGGTAAAAGGCTCGGAAGATATACTCCCCTAGCATCAGCTACCTCATAAAACATGGGATTACTGAGGTAAAAAGTCTTGGAATAAATGTGCCTCTAGTTTATATTACCTCGTGATTGATATAATATTCCTTGGATTCCATACCTAAGAAGCCTCACCTAATATGCTCTCTAAAGAGGAAGAATACAAGTGACCAATGTTCCTAGTGTCAAGACATTCCTAGCGATCCCCAAAATGAATACTCTCTCGACTGAAGGATGTCGAACTATCTATAAAAAATTATAATATCAAGATAGAAGTAGTGTAATTAAGCTTTTTCCATGAATAGACAGCACTGGGAATGAGTTCCACGAAAATGACTTAACTCTATGAGGGAGAGACGAACTAGGAAATAATATCCAAGGAGGAATCCACATAAGGAGGAAAGGAAATCCCATCATCCCATTTTGATTAATGAGTGGACATCATCGATAAAAGTGATGAAATACCCCCACCTTTGTAAAGTGATAAATTAGGGCTATAGCATTCTAGTGCGCACATGCATCGTGTCGACACAAAGGTGGGGCCTTGAAGAAAGTGTCTGAAACAGTGGGACTTAGTGATCTAGTCATATGATGAGGAGAATCTTTCATGTCAGAGTTTTAGCTACTTTTGATATAGAAGTTTCATCTATAAACATTTAAGTTTATGAACATCCAAGAGATTCTATAGCTTTAGTAGGATGATACGATTGTGGCTGAGTATTCATTGAGGTTCACCAAACTCTCTCAGTACTCGATGGATATGGTGAATGATTAGTTATTTTAGTCTCAGACCTTAAAGAAGGGACTAGCTTGAGAAATATAGTCCATTGTGATACATATATGAATTCTGACCTATTCTAGGGTTCCATACCATGTTTTAGTAATTTATAATTTCCTGGCTGAGTAGACATGAGAAGTTGGTACCAGCGGTGGGTATATAAAAGATTATACATAGAAGGAAGGGATACAATGAGAAACATAAAGACCTGAACATGTAAAATGATTTAGGAGGTGATCCTAGGATATAAGTTCTATGGTTCAGGGTTCACATGATGGGTTTAGTCAGCTAGAGAGAGGCAGTGCTACTCTTACGATGGTAGGGGACATCTCGTGTGGGATTGTCCAACTTATTGTACGACTGATATGAAGATAGTGGATGGGAACCTAGGTATAGGTAGTGGTAAGATTAGGAACTTTTTTAGATTAGATGATGTGTAATAAAATATATGAGAGAAGGTGGAGGAAATATACATTTTCACTTATTACTACTACCACCCCAAGGTAGTCCCTGATAGGCTCAGGGTACTGGTGGTCTGGGTTAAGGTCTATTACAGGTGGTCAAAGATTAAAACCCAGAGGATCAATGGATGATATTAGGTATGATCTATGTCTTTTATATTTTATATATATTATAGATAAATATATGTGTGATCCACTCCTTTCTTTCCACTACTCTGGTTTGAGACTAAGAGATTTTGGTTGAGACCTTTGCTTGACCCTCACACTTAGAGACTGACACTGGAGGTGACTCAATGATCACACACTTATACCAATGGTGTGACATGACTCTTATAATCAAGAATTTCTTTTGGGATATCTTTGTAGCAGTGATGATTCCTTATGATGTCATCTTAGGTATGGAATGTTTATCTATAGTTATTTCCCATATAGATTGTTTCATGAAAAGAATGCAGTGTGTCCATAGTAATGGGACGAGGTTTTACTTTTTTGGTGAAAAGAAAATCCATAAAAAGTAGGATGGAATCATTAATAATAGGGTATAGCTGATTAATCATAAGTTGCCTAGAATGATCCTTGGTGTAGTGGCGGATATGTGCTTGTAGTTTCTTGCATTTTTGGAAGAGTATGAAGAAGCCTTTATTGAGAAAGTTACAAGCTTACCTACCCACCAAGAGAATGAATTATGTATTGATATACACCTTGGTATGGCCCCAATATTGGTGCTAGAATATTGAATGTCTCCCACAAAGCTTTATTAGCTAAGGGTATAGTCGGAATAATTACACATGAATGCTTGTGTCAAGTACAGTGTTTTACCCTAGGAAGCCCCAATTTTGTTCTCTAAGAAGGAAAATAGGATCTTGATGTTGTGTGTGGATTAAAATCACCTAAATTACATGAATTTAAATAAAAATTATCCACTATTGGGGATTGATGACCTATTTGATTAGTTTAGAGGAGCATGAAGGTTCTCGAAGATTAACCTCAGATCATGATATCTTTATCTATGAGTATGGGGTGAGGATATACCAAAGATGGTATTTAGATGACATTATGGTCACTATAAGTACTTGTTGATACTATTTGGTGTGATTAACACCCAAATAGTTTTCAAGGGACTCGTGAACTGTATCATTCATCCTTAGATTAGTTTATGCTGGTCTTCAATGATGATATCCTAGTGTACTCAACACCTGAGGAGGAGCATATGAGACGCTTTAAGATGGTTCTAGACATATTCCAAGAGAACCATATTTATAGAAATATCTTAAAGTTTTATTTTTGGATTCAAGAGGGAAAAATTTTGGGACATGTTATCTAAGAAGATGATGTATTAGTGGACCCAACAATGTTTTAAGTAGTGTTATCTTGGGATCCACCCAAGAGTGTGACGGATGTACAAATCTTCCTTGGGGTTGTAATACTACTATTGAATATTTTTACTCGATTTCTCTAGGATTTCATATCCCTTGATATATTTTACCTAAAAGGGGTATCCTTTTTTGTGGAGATTGAATTCCATCATACTTTACAAGAGTTGATGTAGAGATTAAAGAGTGCTCCCATATTGAGATTAACAGATGAAGTTGTTGAGTACATAGTGTTTTGCAATTCATTAGAGACTACGCTTGGTAGTGTTATTATGTAGAGTAAATATATGATTGTCTATGGTTCATGTCAGTTGAGTCCACATGGGAAGAACTACATGACCCCCAATCATGAGTTAATAACAGTAGTCTTTGCACTGATGATGTGGTGACACTACTTGATGAGAGAGTAGTTTATAATTTATTTTGACCATAAGAGTCTCAAGTACATCTTCTCTCAAAAGGATCTTAACTTAAGATAGTGGTTATGGCTAGAGTTTATATAGGATTTTGACTTGGGGATTTTCTATACTCCTAGGAAGGGGAGCAAATGATCTTAGTAGGAGATCGTGTTCATGGTTGTTGAATGAGGCATTAGAGTAGTTGGACTCATTACTGATATCCTTTATAGATAGGGACGGATTAACTTATCTCTAGTTAATGGATATTACCCCTATGATTTTATAGTGATTTAGGGTGGAACATCTTTGGGATACTGATGGTGTGACCCTACATTCTTAGATATCCACTGGATATTCTCCTATTGTATTTTTTTAAGGTGAGGAGAATTTCATTCTTTTCATAGGATATAGGATGGTACCATTTGTGTAGAGAAAATATGTGCTAAGGTATTTCTCTAATTCACCCTTAGTGGTACATCCATGTGTGGTAAATATGTACTAGAACCTTCGATGGAAGTTTTTGTGGCCAGGGATAAAGAATGGAGTTGCATATTTTGTCTCTCAATGACTTTCTTGTCACCAAGTAAATGTTGAGAACCTAATTCTAGTGGATTTAGATAAAGCTCTTGAGGTTCCAAAGTGTAATTGGTATGGGATGTCCATGGAATTTGGGATAGGGTTAGAAAATAAATCCTATGGACATGATTCCATCTGAGTGATCTTAGACCGATTCACCAAGTCATCCCACTTCCTAGTTATTCGAGAGTAGATTTTATTTGAGATATTGAGAATCTTGTATGTTCAGGAGATAGTTTGACTCCATGGGGTCCCCTTGATGATCATTTCTAATCATTATTCTTTCTTCACATATGTGTTATGGAATTTATTTCAAAAGTCCTTTGGGACTTGGTTGTGTTTGAGCATGGCTTTCGACCCCCAAACTGATGGCTAGAATGAGTAGACCATTCAGGTACTAGAGAAAATGTTGTGGGATTACATGGAGACTTTCGAAATAGTTAGTAGGATCACATATCCTTGGTGTAGTTTTCATACAACAAAAATTACCATTCCATTATCAGTATGGATTCACTTTAGGCTTTGTATAGTAAACCATGTAGGTCGCCACTGTACTGGACCAACACAAAAGAGTCAGCACTTATGGGCCTATAGTTGGTGTGAGCCGCTATAGAGAATTTTCAGATCATCTAGGAGAAAATGAGGACTATGAAAAGTCAACATAAGTACCATGTAGATCGATAATAAAGGAATTTAGATTTTAAGAGGGAGACCAAGTGTTACTACAGGTATCACCTCGACGTGGGTCTCAAATATTTGGATGGGTAGAAAGATATCTCTGATATTCATTTGACCTTTCTAGATATTTTGTAGAGTTAATGATATGGATTATAGATTAGCTCTAGAATTAAAGTTAGATTGGGTACATGTAATCTTCCACATGTCGCAGCTGAGGAGGTATGTGTACCACTTGTCACATGTTATTGATTGGGGTAAGCTAAACATCGAGGATGGGTATACTTTTTCTATATAATCAGTGAAGATCAAGTATTTATAGGATATGATCCCTCATGGGGGATCGGTTACCCTAGTTTGTGTCTAGTAGAAACATAGGAATATTCACAAGTGGATAGTTTTCCTGAAAAAATTGGAATAACTCATAAATAGAGGCTCAAATAAAAAAATATAAGGTCTCCATTGAGGTCATAGCATTGGATTTACCCTTTTAATGAAATGACATTTTTCGGCATCGAGAGTTTCCATAAAGTGTAGTTCTAGGAGAATAAATAAAATAAATTATTTATTTTATTTAATGTAAGGCAGTGAACTAATCCCTCTCATTTTAAACACACTTATGATAAATTCTTATGGTTTTCTGCATAACCTTGATAATTGGGAGAAGGATTTGGATAGAGTCTTGGTGAGCGATGATTATAGATTGAGGATCATCTACACTAATGAAATTCAAGGATCTCGTAAAAAATAATGACACAAAATTGTTCTCATTCAATGATCAATCCATCATGAGGTATGATGGTTTTTTATTTTGATTCATACCCATTAGATTTCTCATATGATGAAAATGAATCAATCGACTAACAGATTGTTTCATAGGTTGATGGTATTGTGGGTGCATGATTGTTTGTGTGTAATTTGGGATAATTGTTAATTTATTTTGGATCTTAATTCATCATTATAACAAAAATTAATTGATACCAACCCGAACATAGCTATGGTTTTTTCCCTTATTTTCTTTCTTAGATCCCTATCACCTTTACTCATTCATTCATCGTTCAAATTCATTTTGGACAGTGGTTCAATAAATACCAGATAAAAAATCTTTGTACACCCATTTCTTTTTGCAATGGATTGATATCACATATTAGGGTTCATATCAATGGTGGGATCGAGTTACGATGATGGTGATGATGGATCGGGATCAGATTAGGGATGTGAATGTGTGGGTTTTAGATTGTATGACTATATCAAAGATAAGGAAAGATTCCTAATAAATTGGGACATCCGAAAATTAGTTCTCCAGTAACGATAAATCTTGGTTGACCCAGATCTACATTCCATGAGTATGATTTGAGGAATAACTAGAGGTAACGGTGGTGTGGGAATACATTGAGTAATAACTTGTGATTATGTGAAATCACATTGTTCACAGCGTGTATTCTGGTATTACACACCATGTAGTACCCACTGTGTGGCCAAGCATTCAGTGTAGAAGATAAATATCACATGGTGCGTGAAAGTTTTCACATGACATGTGATCCTTACTTAGTAGATCGACTTGTACCACATATGGTATAAAGGAAAGGTTGGGAGTACATGAGATCAAACATGCTCTATACTAAAAAATGTACAGATCCATCCATATAGAGACATGGGAAGGATTACACATTCTTGAACACACCTTGTAGTTGGAAAATAACATGGGCATGAGCCATATTACATGGGAAGAACCCAATGTTGATGAGAAATGTTGTGTACATCTAGTACACACTATATAATCCTTCAAGGATGGCTTGGATCCATTTTCCTCTTCATCTTGGACAAGTTTCATTAGGGTACATTACCTTGATCCTTTCTACGAGGGTTCGTTATGGAACCATGTCTAGTGCATAGGATGGTGACCCCATCTGAGAAACTTTTTCCTTAGATAGAGTTGTAAAATCCATTCATGAGGCCCAGAGTGAGATCCTCTATCATCGTCACTTCCCTTGGTGGGGTTCTTGGTAAAATCATGACCAACACTATGCAGGTGTCAATCCCCTACTTAGTGGGTTAATATAGATTGGGTTTTTGGTATACCCCATTGATATGGGGTGATCCCCTTTCAATGTATTGATCTCTTCAGACTTCTAATGTGTACTTCTTTTGGTTATATCCAACGAGCATGACATATTGTATGGATTCCAACAATACTATATGACTTTTGGAGCATGTTCTCTCAAACTAGTGATATGTGGGACCTTCAAGAAAGAGTACTATGATAGAATTATGGTTGTGACCTTTCCATTAGACTATGTGTTTACTTTGATTATATCTAGATATTCTTATTATATATTCCATTGACATATACCTATGATAAACTGAATATTATTATTGATGTTATATACTTTGTGATTTTAGTGTGTCCTACTGGTTATTGTTATACTCACACCCACATAAGATTTTTCATCACATATCATGTCTTATATAGATAACAGTCCTTTTGATGGAGTCCTAGTGAGACCCGGACCAGGTGGATCTTAGTGAGCTAGATATAGCATGGTGTCTTCCTATGGTAACCTTGACAGTAGTCCCCTTCTATAATTTCTAGATGGACTTGTCTTCTGTTTCTTTTGGTGGGATTTTATTTAGTCATTTTTATTTCTATAACTTCTTTTTGTACTTTGATTGATGGAATTTTATATGTATGAATGATTGATTATCAGGTTTTTTACATTTCATCATTTTTTTGTCTTGGAGATGTGTGTGTGTTTGTACATGTACATTAGGTTAAAATCCTCCCATGTGTGTGATATGCCTACTTGGTGCTGGTAACCATCCACTATCCTATTGGAGGAGGGCTTGGGGTGGTTACAAAATAGTCTCCATTGGGATGGGTCATAAAAACTAAGGCATTAACTAATGTAAGACATTAACTAAACCCTACTATGGTATCTCACTGAGCGGAAATATCAATGAATCAGGGTGGTATCCTATAAGTGATAAAGTAATTCCATTAGGAATACAAGGCTCAATAAATTCAATACACTCCTTTAAATTGATTCATAACTATAACAATAGTCAATAATAATATATATAAGTGAAAAAAGGACATGTTAATGTCCACGCCATTTATAAGTTAATTTAGCTACATCAAACCATTATATTTATGATTAACCAAGAAGGCCATGGGAAACATACATTCCATTTCACAATTCAGTTATATCATTTAGTAATATCACATATAAGTGATAATAGGTCTGTGTGAATATACATGTCATAATAAAAAAAATTAATTAATTTTTAACTTCTACTAGAAAGTGTAATTATCAACACATCCAAGGGGTTTTTTAGTCACAAAAAAAATAGTACTCATTGGAATTTAATCAAACCCACCTAAATGGGTGATTTGGGTTGAGTTTTTCAACCTCTAACCAAGTTAAAGAGTCTAAATAAATCTAAGGTTATGGTCTAAAGAGTTAATTTAAGAGATTAATCATTTTAAGATCAACTTTTAGAAGGTACAAAATGGTAAAAAAATATAAACAACTTGACTTTTAGGGAGAAGTAATAGATCCCTACTTTAGTATGGTGGTAGAATACTCTTCCAGTATCAACCTCAGATTCATATTGGAATTAGTGAAAATAGTGAAACTAAATAAATTCCCTAAAAATAGGTTATATAATCTCTCATGTAAATAGCATCCAAAATGGTTAATAAAAAAATAAATTTTGATATACTAACTGAGGGTGATCCAATGTGGGTGATGGAGTTCAAATCATAGATCATATGAAGAAGATGAACCAATTCCTAGGAGATTAGAAGATGATATTTCCCATGCATGGTTTTTGTGTAAATGAGTGAGGAGAAAAAAAGAACATAGGTTTTAAGATAATGAAGGGGAAATGGTAATTTAAATGGATTTTAATAGTGTTTAAGATTTGGTCATGTAATTAAATAAATTTTTTTCAACCATGTTCACCTATTTTCCAAGGTTCCGTACCTCACATGGTTCATGCACATAGTTAGACAAACTATGCATGAATTTTTCATTCAACATTGTTCCAAGTCCCACACCATGCACGGTCTAGGTTCATGGTTAGATAACCTGTGTGCACATCGTGTGACTTACCTATAAAATTTTTTGTAGGTTTCGAGAGTAAATGTGGATTCTATTTAATGGTTTTATAAACCATGTTCCTACCTTTCTAGGATTCATGGTTGAGATACACAATTAAAATTAATGATGCACTAACCATGAAACATATCCAATTTCTTTCAAAACTAAGACTCTAGGCCCAAAACCAATCTTAAAAACTCTAAAACCTTCATGAAATATTTATTAACTTTCATTTAGATAAAACCCAAGGTTTAAAAGAAAAATTAAAAGTATTTAAAATTCAATGAAAATTGATATCTTACACCTATAATAGCTTGTTGTTTGTGAGTTATTCTAGAGGTTTTTTATTCTGATTATTTTATTAAGAGATCTGGTTAGAGAGTCTTATAAAGTAATGATCATTGTATTTAAATATTTTAATAATTGTATTTTTTATCATGGTGTTGATGAGACTATGGTGTTTTAAAGTAGGATAGTATCAACCATTTTGATAAAAGATTCCAGTTAAGAAGACATCAGTACTTATGATCAACTTTATCAAGGGATTTTGTGTGTGAAAGATAGTGTACCTTCCAATATGTCCATAGTAGAGGGAATTATATAGATATGATGATAAAATACCATTTGTAAAGTTTATATTTTATGGAATTATATATTGGTAAAATGATACCTTGAATCTAGTTTATCAACCCTCCTTAACCTAGGGTTAAAAGTGAGGTTTTTATAATACTATTCGTAAGAGCACATGGATTGTAATTAAATGTTTTGTGTTTTTTTAGAATTTTGATGCGCATATTTTTTTTTATTCTTATATTCTAATATATATTTTTCTAATGATTTTAATTTTTTTTTTGATGATCTGTAGGTTTATTATAAATTATTAATTCTGATCATATTACACTTGATGTGGCTAGAAAATTGTATATTTATTTTAAACTAAAATTCTCCTTAATATTTAAGTTTTACATACTTGGTTTATCAAGGAAAAACTTTCTATCATAGAAAGTCTCTATATTTGGGTCTAATACTAATTTTTTTAATTCATGTTAGTTGATCAGGGTTTTAATTTCAGATTCCTTAAGTTAATTGTGTAGCAAAAAAAACTTTTTCATGATGGGAGTTTTTTCTATTGAATCTATTGATAATGTCAATCCAAACATACCACATATATTTGATGATAATGACTAGTAATATTGTTGAAACTATATGGATAAATTTTTTATTAATTATAATTTATATAATATTATAATTACAATTAAAAGGTATAATACTCCTAAGAAAAACATTTCTACTTATAATCATGGTGAAATAACTGAATTTCAGTAGAAATTCCATGTGAGAAGTACCAAATTATTTTAAATTCAATAGAAATTATATAATAATGTATCTTTATATAGAAATTCATTTATTATATAGAAAAAAATATAAGTTTAAAACTTTAGAAAATAAAAAGTGTTGGAGACTAAATTCACCCTACTTAGAGTTGATTATCAGAGTTTTGAATTGTTTCCTAGAGAATTTTTTTCTCAAATGCATTATTGGTTTATAAAATTTTTTTATAGTTTACAATCTCTTGGATAAAAAAATTCAAATGAAAAAAGTATTGTAAAATTATTAATATTTTACTAAATTAATGGTAATTAAAGAGAAAAATTATAGAAAATACAAATCATGTCACTAAATTTATTTTTGACGATCTCATTAGAACTTTGATGCAGTTTAAAATTCATATTTAGTGGGATATAGATAATGAACATAAGAATAATGTTTTAAAATTCTATTCAACTTCTAGATCATCTAATTTTAAAGGAAACAAAACATATATTAGAAGTATAAAATATCCTTTGGGGATAGTAGTAGTTAAATTTTTGAAGATGATTATTCTCATATGTAAATAAGATGTTTAATTATGAAAATTTTGAAATTGATTATAGAAAATAAGTAAATCAAAGGAATATAAAATCTAATATAAAAAATGTTTCCTATGAAGTAATTTTTTTTATTATAAGAAGATAAGACACAGAAGACCAACTTTTTTAGATCTTAAAGGAAGGTAAATAAAGTCTTTTAAGAAGTATTATAAGAGTAAATGAAAGAATAAAAAAACTATCTAGACACGTGGAGTTTAAGAAATGGTGATACTAATTTTCATATTTTATTTAATGATAGTCATAATAGAAGAAAAAATCACATATTTTTATACAAAAACATACAAATAAAAAAATATTTCTTTTCTAGAAGTGTCGATATAACTTTAAGAAAATATTGTTCATTTTATTCAGAATATGAACAGAATCACTCTGATGAAGAGGAAATTGGATGGAGTTAAAAAATTCAATACCCTCATGAATAAAATTGATGAAATATATTACTAAATTTTTAGAATATAATATAATTTATACACAACTTATTGAGGACTCAAGGAAAAGGTGGTTGATAATGAAACTAAACCAAGTAAATATAATAATGAAATATAAAAGGATAAAATTGATTTTGAAAGTTCAATTTTTATTTTAAAGTGAAGAATTTTTATATTAAATCAAAGAAAGGTTGTATATAAAAGTTATTTAAGGATAATACCAATATTGTTTTTAGAGATATATGATTCAAAAAACAATATCTCTTAATTCATATTAGAAAATTAAGGTGAGAGTTTTGTTGGTTCATCTGAAGATAATAAAAATTTATAAACCATCTCAATTTTTGATAATAAAAAAATAAAATAGTGTATTGTTTTCACAAGATAAGAAGGAGGTTTAAAATTTTAAGTATGTTTTTGAATGTTTCAAATAACAATTAAAAAACACTACTAATAGAAGAAAATATTTTTATAAGATGCGTGAAAAATTAAGGGTTAATAGAACTTGTAACGACCAAAAATTCATTAATAAAAATTCTGCTTGGTCTATTTAAATTAATTCTTATGGTTATGTAAAATATACAGACTTATTTGGTTTTATTTTTTGGATTTAAAAATATCATTAAGAATAGATACTGCTGATAATATAGTCGTTGAACAGTGATCACATGATTATTATAAATATAGGGCTTTAACAAATCCAATTTACTCAGACAGAGGAAGCAATGGCCTCATCCAATAGACTTTCCCCATACGAAGCCCATTTTTGGGAGCTCAGAAAGGAGGTGGTGTCATTGGTATTCACTCTTGACCAATACCAAGCCGACATTGAATACATTAAGCTCAAGCGGAACCACTTACGAGAGAAGTGAAAGTTGATAGAGATTACCACTCAAGCAATGTTATCTGAGCCACCCCAAGAGTTTTTCACCATCATACACCTTACCCTAAGGTCTTATAAAAGTGTTTTAAGGGGTTATGAAACATTAAATTATTACTATTATTATGTACATTATTCTTGTATAGAGAATATAAATTCTTTTTATTATTGTTACTTTGTAAATAATTTTTAAAACACAAATAATATTTTTAGTTAATATTCAAATAAGAAAAATATTTTGATGAATTAATGGATTTTTTTAATAATTTAATAAAATATTATTATTATTAAATTACTTTTTACTAAATATAAATGATCGTATAATTTTATGAATACAATTTAAATTTTTATTAATGTTTGAAAGTTGTTTTTGTCAAAACCCATGAATTTTTTTATAAATGTCAGTTTTTATTTTAAAATTAAAAATTCACATATTTATAAAATTATTTAGATAAAATTAATATTATTTTTGGAATCAGGACGTCAAAATTATCCAATGGTGAGGTTTTAATAATTTTCTGAGACAATCGAATTTTTGGGTAAAAATTAAATAATGTTTAAATATATAATGTGTTTTATGACATCATAATGACTCAATAGTGATGTAATAAAATACTATAAACATTAAGTTCGGCCAATATATGTTTTAAAATTAAAATAATGTGATTTTGGGTCTGTTTTATTTATTTTACAAAGATTTAGTGGACCCTTCAAGGATCATAAAACATTTTGTCTTTTTAAATTGCTTTCCTTGAGAGTGTGACTCACCTCCACATAAGAAACCCTATTATTTTTAGATGTTAGGCTATTGGGATTATAAAATATATTTTTCCAATCCCATTTTGAAAAAACCATGGGCTGGTTTGTGTTTTTGATTAGTTTAATGTGTGGTGTCCCAAACCTAAATAATAAAGAATTCCCTCTCCTTTCCTATATAAACCCACCCAATCTCCCACTTCCTATTCACTCAAAGCCTTTTTAGTTTGTCCAAAATCTTCCCTACTCTCTCTATAATCCTCCCAAGTCTCCCCATGCTCCAAATAATCCTCTCTCAAGCCTCTCACAATCCTTTGGTATCACACTTCCAAGTAATGGATTCCTACCTTTCTCTTTTTATCCAAGTTTCTTAATATTTTTATGCCTTTTATTTTCAATTATAAATATTGGGGTATGATTTTGAACCTCCCCCATACTTCCCTATTTATTTTTTAATGACTAGATACCCCTTTATTTCCCATTAAATGCCTCCCATGTACACCTGTTACCATACCGAAATTCCGTAAGGAATTTCTCTCTCCTCATTTACATTCAAGTAATTATTTTGTATCATGAATATAAATTACATTAAAATTGTTGGTAAATGTATATATATGACCCCCTTATTGTAAATTTCAGGTAAATATGATGATACACTCATTTATCTCTCATCAACCATTTTTATGAGTTCTTATGTCACGTCATTATGCTGCTGAAATTGCACCGCGATTTTCCAAGCCAAAGTCATTATGTATTGAATACCATGTTCATTTCTCTATCAAGAGTATTAACCTTTATGCACATTTAATTATTGTTTAAAGAGTTTTATGTATGAATTCCACACTCTTTATCATGTAAAAATGATGATGTTTAATGAATCCATGTTTTATGATCCATGTGGCACACTTATTCATGAAATAAAATGATTAAGAAGGGTGCACCCTAATAGCGCTCCAATGCATTTGGTAAAGTATAGTATCATGATAAATCATGTGAAATGGGTACTGACTCATTCTAATTCAAGTTCAATGAGGTTTTACTCATGCTTCATGTGCAATGAGGGTTTACTCATGCTTCATATGCAATGAGCCTTGGATCATTCTAATTCCATGTTAAGTGTTGTTGCCACATCTCAATGTTATGATTATCATGCTTTATCATGACCTTATGTTCATGTTTCTATTATGATCTATTGATATTCCTGTTGTCTAAAATGTATTATATTACTCATGTTATTCAATGTTTATTCCCTTACTGGGTCTTATATCTCACCCTTTTCTTATGCATTTCCTCAGGTTATCCAATGCATTACTAAGTATGAGGGAATGTAATGGTCATGTAAATGAATTTTTCAATAATATGTTTTGTTATATTATTTAAGTTATTATTTATTGTTACTAAGCCCCAAAGACACTATACCTCTCAATATTTTATGTTGTATAAATTGAAGGTTTTATGTAATAAATCATGTTTAAGTGTGTAATAAAGAACATGGTTGTTATAGTTAGTATCAGAGGATAGGTTTAGTTATTTTTGGGATTAGGATTAGAAATCTGTAGTAAAACCTTAAAGACAAGACTAAGTATAATAAAAACTTCCTTAAGTTTTTTTGGGTATTTAGTAAGTGGTTTATCAAGAAAATAAATCATTGTCTAGATATGACCAGGTATAGGCAACTCCGGCATAGATGTACCTAGGGGTGAAAACCCCGATAAAGAGTTTTGGGATTGACCTGGGGTATCCCGGTACACGACAACGAGCATTGCTGCACTCTTGTTTACGGCACTCCTAGGGGATATGATTTGGTAAATTAACAAGATTATTATGAACCATTATTAAGGGAATTTAAAAAAAAATCATCTAAGAATACATGTTAGAAAGTAGATCATGGATAACATAGATTGAAGCCTATAGATTCATAAGTTAAGCAAATAAAAGCTATTTATAAGTCATCTATTTTGTCCTTGGATTACCCTTTATGTGTTACCCCTAACTTTCCTTTTATTCTAGTCAATGGATGGTAATAGGAGGACTCGGGCTAACAACCGATGTGAAGATCAATGTGATGAATGTGCTAATGAGATGCTCAATCCGATGGTAGCAGGAATCAAAAACTTTGTCATCATTCTCTCTCATTTAACTCAAGATTTGAATAGAAAAATGGGTCAAGAGGAACGTTCAACCCCCCCCCCCAAGAAAGAAAAAGTCACTATCTAAAGCTTCATGAGACAAAGGCCTCCTTCTTTTAATAGATCATTTGATCCCTCAATCTCCGAAAAATGGATCAACTCCATTGAAAAGATCTTCTCCATCATTCAATGTTACTAACAATAGAAGGTTCTCCTGGATGCTTATTTTATGGAAGGTAAAGCTGATAAATGGTGGAAATTGATCAAAAATATGAAGCCTAAAGAGGATATCGAGGCATTGGAATAGAAGGATTTTTGGAATATTTTTTTCGATAAATATTTTCCGCACACCCTCCAACTTAAGATGGAAAGAGAATTTCTTTCCATAAAGAAAAAAGACGATGAATCCATCGAAGTATACAAGGAAAAATTCACAAGGATTGTATGATACGCCTCTTCCTTTTTTGTTACTTCCGAATGCATGGTTGACTGCTTCTTTGGTGGGATGAAACCTAGCCTGCAGAAATCCATGGTGATTTGTGACTTCGACAGCTATAAGGAAATTGTCTGATGTGCCCTCAAGGTCGAAATGGAGATCAGTGAATCTTGGAGGTATCATGGTGATAAGAAGCATAATGTGGACTTAAATTCCGGCGATCCGATGGATAAATCCAATGGTTCTAAGAAGATCCATCACCCCACTTTCCAAAGGTGTAGAAATCACCCTAGAAATTGTCTGAAGGGGACGCGGAAAGGCTTTAGGCATGGAAGAGAAGGACACCTAGATATTAACTGCTGACAAGAAAAAACCATGGCTACGAAAGAGGAGAGGAATGCTATGTTCGACTCTCAATGCGTTTTTCATTGCTTCAACTAAAAAGAACCAGGATATCTTGAAAATCAGTGCCCTAAGCCAAGGGTTTTTGGAGGCAACCAACAACCTCCAAGGTAGCAAGGGTGAGCTTTTTCCATCACTACTACCGAAGTGAACCCCAACAACTAAGTGGTGACAGGTATGCTAGTTATTCATTAAAAAATAGTGAACTTACTTTTTGATTCAGGTTCTATGCATTATTTTATATTCTAAAAGTTTAGTATAACAATCCCAACACCACCAAAAATCATGGAAGTAAAGATGTTGGTGAGTATGACAAATGGGTAAATCATTTCATCCCATGAATATAAATCCTCCCCTATCATAATCGGTGGATTGAACTTCCGGGAAAAC
This sequence comes from Viscum album, assembly GCA_963277665.1. Lineage (NCBI taxonomy): Eukaryota > Viridiplantae > Streptophyta > Magnoliopsida > Santalales > Viscaceae > Viscum > Viscum album. The sequence goes on from OY728146.1 coordinate 1,795,016,459, forward strand.
CTCATCATACTCCCTCTGGTGTAATTTTATGCAATTCTTAGCATGGATTGTCTTTCCCTATATAGAGCCAACATAAATTGCTGTGAGAGGGAAATCACTCTCCATGTGGAGAATCGACCCCCAATTCTGTACAAGTGCAAGGAGGAAGATGAATATTCTTTAGCTCCATTATCTCAAGAAGGGATATTACTGCCCTATGAGCACACATATCTGGATCAGGTGATTGAGTTTAAGGAGACAACCAACCTTGAAGACATTCCCATTGTGAGGGAGTTCACTGAAGTGTTTCCCGAGGAATTTTCTGGTCTTCCTCCTATAAGAGATGTTGAATTCTCAATTTATCTTATACTTGGGGCATTGCCAATATCCAAGAATCTATATAGAATAGATGTTGTAGATATTTAGGAGCTAAAGAAACAAATACATGAGAATCTAGATTAAGGGTTTATACTCCCAAGTGCTTCACCATGGGGTGCATGAATCCTCTTCTTCAAGAAGAAGGATGGGTCAATGCGCCTTTGCATCGATTATCATGAGCTTAACAAAATCATGATAAAGAACAAGTATCCTCTCCCATAAATTGATGACTTGTTCAATCAGTTGTGTGGAGTACAATACTTATCCAAGGTATATTTTCAGTCAGGATATTATCAAGTATGGGTAAAGAAAGAAGATATCCCCAAGATTGCTTTTTGTAAAAGATACGGGCACTATGAATTCATAGTAATTCCTTTCGAACTCACTAATTATCTAGCAATATTTATATACTTGATGAATAGAGTCTTAAGAGATTACCTTGAAAAATTTGTGGTATTCTTTATAGATGATATTCTAATATACTCCAAAACCAAGGAGGATCATGAGGAGCATCTAAGAACTATACTAGAGACCTTGTGAAAGGATAAGCTCTATTAAAAGTACAACAAGTTTGAGTTCTAGTTTAAGGAGGTCTCATTCTTGGGTCATATCATCACAAGAAATGGGATATCTATGGATCCCTCCAAGATAGTTGCAATAGTGGGATGGTTGAGGCCAACATCGGTTTTGGATATCCGTAGCTTTCTGGGGTTAGTGGGATATTATCGACAATTTGTGAGAAATTTCTCACGATTTTCCAACCCTCTTACCAATCTAACTCGGAAGGGAGTAAAGATTTCTTGGAGTTTTGAATATGAATAAAGCTTTAAGGAGTTGAAAAAGAGGATTATCACTGTGCACGTGATCACTTTACCCACAATTGGAGAACTTTTTGTGGTATTCAGTGATGCTTTGAAGAAGGTCTTGGGTTGTGTGTTGATGCAAAATGACAAAGTCATTGCCTATGCTTTAAGGCAATTGAAAGTTCATGAGAATAATTATCCAACACATGATCTATAGTTGGCTGTGGTGATCTTCTCTTTAAAATTTTGGTGGAATTATCTCTTTGGGGAGAAGTTTGAAATATATACGGACCACAAAATCCTCAAGTATATATTCACACATAAATAGTTGAACATGTGCCAATGAAAATGGTTATAGATAATCAAAGACTATGACTGCTCAATCCATTACCACCTTGGGAAAGTGAACAAGGTGGCGGATGCTCTAAGTAGAATGGACCCAGCGATTCTATCATTGATGAGAATTGAGAAGGATAAAATCTTATTATATTTGATAAAGATGGATGTGGGAATCATAAATAAGGGAACATCATTAATACTTTCACAAATGATTTCTCAACCGTCTCTTTTGGAAAGGTTAAAGGATTATAAAAAGGATGATGTGGGAATTCAAAAGAAATTGGAAGCTATTAGGAAAGGTAAATCCTCGTAGTTCAATGTTAATGAAGAAGGAATTGTGAGATTTGGGAAAAGACTATGTGATTCATCAAGTCTGGAGATGAAAAAAGAGCTTTTGGATGATGCACATAGTTCAAAATTCTCTATTCACCCAGGAAATACAAAGATGTATCGAGATCTATGAGAGAACTATTGGTGGGATAATATGAAGAATGAGATTGTTGAGTATACATCAAAGTGCCTAGTGTGTTAACAAGTGAAGGCAGAGAGGCAAAAGTATAAGGCGGTGATGCAACCATTGCCCATACTAGCATGAAAATGAGAGAAAATCACCATGTAATTTGTCACCGGACTTCTGAATACATCCAAAGGAAACAATGAAATATGGGTTATTGTGGATCATCTTACAAAGTCTCCACACTTTATTACAATTCAGGAGGATTTATAATTAGATTAACTCGCATAGATATATATCAGAGAAGTGGTAAGGCTACATGGAGTAAAACTAACTACTGTATCCGATCGAGATCCAAGATTCACCTCTATGTTTTGGAAGAGTCTTCAACATGCTCTGAATACTGAACTGAACTTCATCATGGCCTATCATTCTCAAACTAATGTCCAATCTGAGAAAACTATTCATACACTGGAAGATATGTTAAGATCATGTTCAATGGACTTTAAATGAGGATGGGATTAATATCTTCCTCTGGTTGAATTCTTCTATAATAACAGTTTCCATTCGAGCATTTGAATGGCACCTTATGAAGCCCTGTATGGGAAGAGGTGCAGAACATTGGCATGTTGGGATGAAGCCAGTGAACGTAAGCTTCTAGGACTAGAAATGGTCGAAGAAATGGTGGAGAAGGTGAAAACCATTCAGTAGTATATCAAGGAAGCCCAGAGTCGATAGAAGAGTTATTCATATAACTGTCGATGAGACCTTGAGTTTAAAATTGGATACATGGTATTTCTACACAAATCTCAATGGAATAATGTCATGAGGTTTGGAAAGAAGGGAAAGTTAAGTCCTAGGTATATCATCCCCTTCATGATTCTTGATCATGTCGGGGCTGTGGCCTATCGACTAGCACTTCCAACTACCATGGACAAAGTACATTATTTTTTTCATGTATCCCTCTAAAGTAAGTATATACCAGACCCTTCACATGTACTCTCTTCAGAGGTAGTATAGCTAGAGGATGATCTTTCTTACAAGGATCAACCAGTGAAGATCTTAGATCGTAGAGAAAAAGTTCTAAAAAATAAGACAATGCCACTTGTGAAAGTGTTGTGGAGAAACCAAAAGTTTGAAGAAGTGGCGTGGGAATCAGAGGAAGTGATGAAGCAAAGTCACCCACATCTGTTTTAGTGTGGGAAAAGGAAATTTCGAGGGTGAAATTTCTTAAGGGGGGAATATTGTAACGACACAAAAATTTATTAATGAAAATTACTCTAGGTCTATTTAAATTTCTTCTTATGGTTATGTAAAAAGTATGGACTTATTTGGTTTTATGTTTTGGATTTTAAAATACTATTAATAATTCTGGCCTTTTCAAATATAGTCTTTGAATAGTGATCACATGATTAGTATAAATATAGGGCTTTAAAAAATCCAATTTACTCAGACAAAGGAAGCAATGGCCTCATCCAGTAGACTTTCCTCATATGAAGCCCATTTGTCGAAGCTCGTAAAGGAGGTGGTGTCATTGGGATTCACTCTTGACCAATCCCAGTCCTACCTTGAATACATTAAGTTCAAGTGGAACCACCTATGACAGAAGTGGAAGTTGATAGATTTACCACTTGAGAAATGCTATCTGAGCAACCCCAAGAGTATGTAACCATTTCACACCTTACCCTATGGTATTATGTAGGTGTTTTAAGGGGTTATGTAAAAAGACCCTAGTACTATGATTATGTACATTATTCTTGTATATAGAATATAAATTCTTTTTATTATTGTTACTTTGTAAATAGTTTTTAAAGCACAAATAGTATTTTTAGTTAATATTCAACTAATGAATCTATTTTGAATAATTAATGGATTTTTTTAATATTTTAATAAAATATTATCATTATTAAATTACTTTTTATTAAATATAAATGATCTTATAATTTTATTAATGCAATTTTAATTTTTATTAAGGTTTTAAAGATGTTTTTGTCAAAACCCATGAATTTGTGATAAATGTCATTTTTTATTTTAAAAGTAAAAATTCACAAATTTAGAAAATTGTTTAGATAAAATGAATATTATTTTTGGAATCAGGATGTCTAAATTATCCAATGGTGAATTTTTCATAATTTTCTGAGACAGTCGAATTTTTGGGTAAAAATTAAATACCGTTTAAATATATAATGTGTTTTATGACATCATAATGACCCAATAGTGATGTAATAAAATACTATAAACATTATTTTCGTCCAATATGTGTTTTAACATTAAAATAATGTTATTTTTGGTTTGTTTTATTTATTTTACAAAGATTTAGTGGACCTTTCAAGGCTTATAAAACACTCTGTCTTTTTAAATTGTTTTCCTTGAGAGTGTGACTCACCTCCACATAATTAGACCTATTATTTTAAGAAGTTAGTCCATTGGGATTATAAAATATTGTTTTCCACTCCCCTTTGGAAAAAAAATATGGTCAAAAACCAAGGTCTGGTTTATAGTTTTGGTTAGTTTAATGTGTGGTGTCCCAAACCTAAATAATAAAGAATTCCCTCTCCTTTCCTATATAAACCCACCCAAGATCCCACTTTATCTTCACTCAAAGAATTTTTAGTTCGTCCAACCTCTTACCTCCTCTATCTATAATCCTCCCAAGGTTCCCCAAGATCCCAATAAGCCTCTCTCAAGCCTCTCCCAAGCCTTTGGGGTCACACTTCCAAGTAAGGGATTCCTACCTTTCTCTTTTTATCCAAGTTTTTTAATATTTTTATGCCATTTTATTTTCAATTATAAATGTTGGGGTATGATTTTTCACCTCTACCATATTTTCCTATTTATGTTTTAATGATGAGATACCCCTTTCTCTCTCATTAAATTCCTCCCATGTGCACCTGTTACCATGCTGAAATTCTGTAAGGAATTTCTCTCTCCTCATTTACATTCAAGTAATTCTTTTGTATCATGAATATAAATTACATTAAAATTGTTGGGCCATGTATCTATATGATCCCCTTACTGTAAATTTCATGTAAATATTATGATACATACCTTTATCTCTCATCAACCATTTTTATGAGTTCTTATGTCACGCTGTTATGCTGCCGAAATTACACCGTGATTTTACAAGCCAAAGTCATTGTGTAGTGAATACCATGCTCATTTCTCTATAAAGGGTATTCACCTTTATTAACATTTACTTAATATTTAAATAGTTTCATGTATGAATTACACACTCCATTATCATGGAAAAATTATAATGTTTAATGAAGTTATAGTTTTATATAATAAATCATGTTTAAGTATGTAATAAAGAACATGGTTGTTATAGAACTAATTCTATACTATAAAGTAAAACCACAAAAAGAAAATATTATCAGTAAAATTACATTTATCAAAGAAAATAACCTTTTTTTATGTGTCATTGAGGAAGACACCAAAAAAAGACTAATCTGTAAGTAGAATTTAATAATTAGGTAACTCATGCATTTATTTCTTTGAAACTTACTTCTTATGAGAATTAAAAAGGTAAACAAATTTGGGGGGAAATTCATATTTGAAAATACATTTAAACCTACTAAGGTCTATTTTTAATGAACTTAATTCTAAATAATTTATTTTTTGTGCATAATCAGCTCAATTTATATTACTAGTGCCTAATAACATTAAATTTATCTTGAATAGAGTTTTACTTTATGCTTGAATTTTAAATTCCTTACTTCATATCTTTTCTTAAATTTATTTTCATTAAGGGATTTTTTTTCATTTTTTACCTAGATTTTCAAGAAGATAAATTTTTAAATTTAGGACTGTTTATAAGTTTTTGTTGTATAGTTTATCTGGAATAATTTTCTATAAAATAAGATTATACTTACTTATTAGAATATAACTTCAAGAGGATTATGTATTTCTATTTTTAAGTGCATAGTAGTTATTCTCATTAAAATAGATAGGAAGTGATCATTAAATTCCCTACATGTATACAAGGAGCTTAATGCAAACCAATATGCTTTCAAGGAACCAGTTTATCAGGATGCTCTTCAAGCATTATAAACACAAGTTGAAGGCTCACAGTTCTCATTCATTGTTTCTTTACATAACTTAGTGGGAGCATATCACTTATGAACTGGATCATAGAAACAACTTATTTACACTATATATGAACATAGTTATCACCCTATTCACATATCCAAGTAATTTTCAGCACTTTTTCTTCCTCATGTAAGAAAAGACTTTACATATTTGTTATTTTTTGATAATAGAAGCTCTCAAAAGAATAACGTGTGTGGAAATATCTCTTTTAGGTTGTGATATTTGGTATTATAGATGAGGTCTTAAATACATTGAACTTCCAAAATTCCCTCTTTTTATGTCATGTAAATAAATTCATTGAATTCCCAAATATCCCAGTGTTTAAAATCATTGAACGTGGGTTATGTGATGCTAATAATCGTGGAATCATTTTCTTACGTGATTAGATTATTCTCACAGTGAGTATATTATATGCACACGATAATGATAACATGATGAATTTAAAATAAAAACCATCCATGAATATGATATTCATGACATGGCCTCTGCAACTTCATTTTTCAATCATTTGAATCATGTTCTTAAAACTCCACTTTTCATAAAAAGCATAGAATGCATGCATGCCATCATTGTCTAAAAAATTCAGCCTCATAATAATCATGGAATTTTTGGGTTCAATCATTGGATGTTATGTTGTCTACCATGAAAAAATAAATACCATCAGTGAGGCTATAGTTTTGAGATAACCATCATGTAAATAAAATGGTTGTGATTGATCGAACAAGATAATGGAATAAATGTATGTATGTTTAAATTTTGGATTAATATTTCATGCACCACATCCATCCCACATCAATACTCTAATAAGTTTAGGTGTTCTTTATTAATGCTTCCATGTACACCACTTATTCAAGATGGAACTGAGGTTGGCACCCATACACACTTTACACAAGCCTCGTACAGGATGTGCCTCACCTGCACTGTCCCACTTGGGAACCTCCACGTATAAACCATGAACACACACAATTGTGTGCTCCATACAGGATCTATGTTCCCACTTCCTCGGGTTCCTCTAAACACTTACTGTGGTAAATTAAATCTCCTCTACCACCACCATTGGCTGGCTGAGTGTTGACCCTATCCACTTAATCAATATTTGTGGTGTCCCATTAGCTGGCTAGATGGTTGGCCTAATTTTTTAATAAAGGCCAAATATAACATATAAAATCAAGATAAATTACATTCCATATGACTTATAATTCTCACCACTAAATATGAATCCACTTAAATTCATCCACTCCTCCACATCCATTACTCAGGAAACTAATGTTTTTATTACACGTTCATCTTTTTCATTATGAAAAATGATATTTTTCATTATCTTAATTAATTTATTCTTCATGAAAATCAATATTTTTATGGTCTTCAAATAAACTAAATCAATATTTTTATTATCTTTAAATAAACTCTTGCATGGCTATCATATAATAATGAAATATCGTATGACCTTATTCAATGTCACTTCTTCATAAATTCCTCTTTTGTTCCCTTTGGAATATCAATTCTAAAGATCACTTCATCTTCCAATAATCTTATCCATTGTTGTAAATAGTGTTTCACAATTAAAATAAGTCTTTGACATGAAGATAAATTCAAAAATCGTCAGAGTTATAAACTAAAATTCCTCAAAATAACATCCTTGAGATAATAAAAACATGGGTAATTTCTTCTTCATCCTTTCATACAGGCTATGTTCACTTTGATATCAGGCTTGGATATCTTGGATACTTAACTTCCTAAAATTATTTCTTTTTAAAAACTTAAACATATTGAAATCAATGAAATATTTCTATTTCATTGACCACTATTAACAACTAATATCATCCATTGACAATAAATACAACTCATACAAAAATTGTTCTCTTTAAGAACATGGTCCGGGTAGGACCTAAATGGATATATATTAGTGTTCAATGATGCATTTAATTTTTCAAATATAAAATTTTAAAATAAATCTCAGCATCAAGTGAATATTATGGAGTTATTGAAGAAATATGAGACATTTATTACATTAAATTTTGATTTATTATTTTTAACTAAAAATAGGTTTTCAGTAATAATAGTTGTAAACATGATGAATTTGGTATGACACAAGTAAATATGTATAAATTAGAACTCTAAAAAACCCTTTTATCATGGAAACACATGAGAAACAAATTTTAAATGTTTTTAATACATAAAATGTTCATCAGTTTATACTTTTTCAAGGAAAAATATATTTTGGTGATGAAAAAATTGAAAAAAATGGTGACTTATATGATATACATACTTCCATGGAAATCTAATCAGAGAGTATTGATGAAAATTTCATAGAAATTGTTTGGGCCATATGAAATGATAATGAATAATGAATATAGTAAAAGATCCATTAGTAATCTCTTAATATATCAGGTAACATTTATTTACTTCTTGTTTAACTTTTAAAAATATGAAAATGGTAGATATATTGTTTCTATTTTTATTTTTTATTCAACTCACATACCTTAAAAAATATGATGACTTTATTATTTATTTTATTTTGGTTTCATTTGTATCGTCTTCTAATTGTTCAATTTTATATGTAACTATTGAATTTTTATAATTTTTACTTTTTTCCCACTATCTATATCATTTTGGGTATCATAAATATTATTAGTATTTTTTAGAATTATTGTTAACAACTCTAACTAATATGAAAAAGATATTGTTTTGTTTTGATTGTATTACTTTCATATTTATATTTAAATTTGTATGTAACATTTATATTTGTAAAATATTTTTTAGTTTTGTTTTCTTCTTCTATATCATTTCATGTCTTGTAAATATTGTCAATATTTTTTAACAATATTTTTAACTACTCTAATGTATATAATAAAGTATTTTTTTAGTTTAGTTTTAGTTTGTTTGTATCATTTTCAATTGTAATTCAATTTTATATTTAATAATTATATTTTTGTAATATTTTGAATATTTTATTCTTCTTTAAAGATCATTTAATGTATCATAAATGTTTTAAACATTTTTTCCACCATTTTAGTTGACTAATTTAACAAATATGAATAAAATTTTGTTTATTTTAATTTTTACTTAATCATTTTTTTAATATTTATTTAATTTTATAAGTAGCAGTTGGATTTGTATAATATTTTACTAATTTTATAGTTAATTTAATTTGTGGGATAATTTCTTATCAAAAATTAAAGTCGCCACAATCTTCTAGGGAGGACCCAATATATACTTATGTCAAGGATCCTCCTATTTCTTCTAGGTTGGAGCCTTCTACTTCCATAGAAAAAGTGAAAGCTTCTAGGGTTGGTAAGTGTGGTAGTACATGTTTACCTAAATTATATTTTTTTCATAGATAGTAACATAGGATATCTATCAAGTATTATGGTAATGGTAATTCTAGGATTCTAAATTTAAAATACTTTTAGATTTTTATTTCTATACAAGTTCAATTGAAAGTGAGAATTCTGATTTTTGAATGGGGAAGTGTCTACAAGACCAAACTAGTTCAGGTATGGGATAAAATATTGGTAAGATCTTTTATCATTATTTTATTTATCATTATATTTTACTAATATAGTTTATCCCTCCCCCCTCAAACGATTACATATCAATTACCTTACATTTTAAAACTCATGAGTAAATGTTTATCTTTTGCTACTAGGATATGGATGGAGTTACAATCAATCATAACTTCATATTTCATTTTTGGTGCAGTAAAAAATTAAAATCTATGTAATATATATTTTTTCCTATATGAAGATACCTTGAATAATTTTATTGAATGCAGATAAACATAATCTTTTTTTGTAAGTGAAATGTCATATTTTTTATGTTTTCTTTTTATAATCAATAAAAATTATAATATTATGGATTTTACCCTTAATTAAAAATAACTAGGAAGATCTAAATAGGAGATCCAATCATAGAAAAAACATATACATTTCTCTAGTGGAGGGTATCCATTATTAGATGAATAAATAATGGGTGAAAATTTGAAAAAAATGAGAGTTAAGTCTTTATGCTTAGAATCTATTTCACCTCTTTTCCCCCCAGATAGACATTAAAAACTAAAAAGGGCCCAGATAACCAAAAAATTAATATATATTATAGAATAATAGAAGTTTTTAGATGATAATATTTTAATAATTTATTTATGTTATTTATATGTGTTTTAACTCTTCATATTTTTTAATACCATAATTTTTTTTCAAATGTTCTATACATGAAGCACTAGAGGAGAATATCACATAGGGGACCTTCATACCTAAGGGTATGAATGATAATTTGGATACTAAATTAGGAAATAAAAATAACCCAGGTTGAGTAAGAGAATATGAGGTAGGTGTATTAATTAAAAAATTGTTCAGTCATTCTGAAACTTCTTTGAGGGAGGATGTATATAGAGGAAACATTTACGCTTTAGAAGCTAAAGTTTATATGATTAATGATACATTGAAGGATATGATTATATTTTTTGTATAATATATTTTTTCAAACATACAAGATAATTTTAGGTTTCATATTAAACTTATCCATGTCAATCTATATTTCCCACTCTTCCACCTTCTCCTACAGATCCCACTCCTACAACCTCCTTCTCCTACAAATGTTCCCATCTACTGTTATTTATATATTGAGGATCCCTAGTATCATATATTATATTATATAAACTCTAAATTATCAAAATATATAGATATATTAGCTTAGGGAAATAGTATAATATATTATATATGCATCATATAAATTATTAATTCCCAATAATAAGGTTTATACAGTAGGAAAAAAGCATCAAAAACAATTTATTATGGTTGTCTAGAATTTTTAAATAATTTACCAATGGGTTATGCATAGAATATATAATTTATTTAATATAGGTGTTAAATGTGTTTTAATATTTTATCATTTATATTTTATAGGAATATATTAAAGGAAAAGACATGTTGTGTAGAAATAAGGAACATGTTGAGGCCCCTTCGACTTCACAAAATACTTTTTCTAAAGGACTTCATAAATTATAAACAAATAAATTTTTGTTTTTGTATGTTTATGAGTGGCCAATGAGTGCTTAAATTTATGGTAATGATATTATTGTGATGATTTATAAGTGATATATATTAGTTCTTGTGATTGTAGAGATGTTAAGAATCATAATGATGCAATTATTTTCCATAGAAATAAAATGTAATGTTTCATTAAATTATATCAATTTGATCTAACTTAATACCTATGTTTGTTTTTATTAGGTATATTTATAAACTTTTTATTCAGTATGATGTGACATAATAGTATGTATTCTTTAACCTAATATTTTTTTCTCCAAAAGTGAATAAAATGATGTATGTACAAAGAAAATTATATATCTCTAAAAAAATTTAGAATGATGTGATCCAATGTTATATTTTTTCTAAATAAATGAAACATATCTTCCATAAAGTTTTATTTTTATTAAATAAATAATCATTCATAATATTTTTTTATATAATTAGCTATTAAATGGTGTGTGTTTTTTTGTTCTAAAGACAATATATCTTAATGGTTGTGCTCTATCCATGGTGACATCTGAGAAAATATTAAAGAAATATTATATTCATAATTTTTATTATTTTGATATTATAAATTATAATATATATATATATTTATTAATTTTAACTTTCAATCAATCCATGGGTTCACTATATCCATTAAAAAGTAAAGAAGAAAAAACATATCAACTTTGTGTGTGAGAAGGTGAATTTATTTATAAGTACTATAATTTAAAAGATACTTAAAATATTTTATTCAATTCATAACTTATTTTTAAAAATAAATTTTGACATGAAGAATGAATAAACAAATGTGGTTATTATATCTTATATTTATGTACTAAACAATTAAAACTGGAATAGTTACAAAATTTTACAGGGTTTGATTTTATTGAAATCATTCCTTTAATTTGTCTTATAATTGTATTTAGAATTAATTTTTAATATGTTCTGTTTAATTTTTATATTTTTGATAAACCTTAACCATACAATGAAAATAATAGAAATTGTTTAGGAGGAGAATAGAGGAATTATTTTATAAGTTTGATTTAAATTTAAATTATCTATTTTTGTAATGTAGATTTTAAAGTATAAATTTCAAATTTATGATGTAAATATATTTTGTAAAATTTTAAAATGATTTTGTTTGCTTAGGGTTTTTTTGTTGGTGGTGGCATTTGATCTATTGAAGGTTTAGTAAATTTTGTTTTAAAAATAATTAAGAACATTTTTTTCATCTGTTACTCATAAAATATACATAAACCATATGTCGATTTTACATTTTTAGGGACTTTTATAGATTATTTTATTATAAATTATGTAAAAATAATAATTTTATATCAACTAAAATAACTGACATAAATAACATATTTCCAACATTGCTTACAAAGACATATCTAATTAACCAAAATTAAAAATTAAAAATAAACTCAATGGGGGAAAATTTTTCTTACACTACTAACTATGCCCAATTTACAATAAGAAAGGATAAGAAACATGCATTCATCTCCATTTTACAACTAATTAACATTCTTGATGGTTATTATTCGAGAATTTTAAAGTGGGTTAATTTTGATGTAAAAATACAATAGGTACTAAAGATACATAAAAATCATAGTATACTTAAATTTTTTTTCTATATCCATTTTTAATATTTTACCCAATAATTTTGTGAAACAATTAATTATAATTATAAATTTTTATATAAAAATATATTTCAAAAATATTTGAACTACTGATTTTTGGGGTATGTAGGATATGACAGTTCTTATATTCTATCATCAAGAAACAAATTACCACATTTATTTTTTGATGTGATGGTCCACTTGATTGTACATCCAGTTAACAAATTAATGACTAGTATACATTTATAGTTCAAGAGGATGTACCCAATTGAGAGGTTCATGAAAAAATTTAAGAGTTTTGTGTGAAATAAATATTTTCCAGAAGCATAAATTGAAAAGGGATATTTTATGGAATAAGGAATTGTTATGAAGAATATATTCATGATGTTGATAGTAGTTTCAATAAAATAACATGAATTCATTATGGTCTCATTGGAGAAGGAGCATCATTTGATTTAGAAAATTTTGAGTACAATTATATATGTGGGTAGTGGTAAGGCTTCCCAAGGTGGTGCTCTTCTTAATAATGAGTAGCGTGAGGTTCTTTGCTGGCTTTGAAAGGGGGATAATGGGAATATTAAAAAAATGGGTGATTTCTAGTTTCAGAAACCTGACACCTATCATGGAACTAGTTTTTAATCCCTTTAAAATTGGTATAGTTCACAATTTTCCCAAAATGTATATTTTTTCAATGATAAAATAAATTGATTTGGAGTAAGTGCATAGTTATGTATTATTTCACGTGAAACCAATTTCTAAGTTGATCTATTACATTGTAACTTACTCATGAATTTAAATTTTATATTATATATTTTTTAAAATATGTAATTAATTTTTATTTTTAATAATTATAACACACATTGTCGAGCTTAAAAGAGTGTTTTATCACGAAACTAGTCATCAGATTTAGTAGTTACACTAAAACATTTCATGAGTGGTTCAAAATTTTTTGTAATTTTTTGTAAAATACATTTATATTCATTGTAATATATTTATTAAATAAAATGAATCACATTCTTTAATATTTGATTTGTGTAGGTTGGTTTCATATGAAAATCAAGTGATATATTTTTTGGGATGAATTCAAAGAACTTACTGATAGAACTTTTTATATATCATGATGTCATACAGTTTATAATGAAAATGAGTTTTGATATCACATTTCTAATGTATATCAGAATCACGAAACAAAAAATATAGTGTTAGTTATCCTACTTATGATGTTGGATATTACAATGGTCAAACATCATTAAAGTTATATATAGTCCATTTTTGAAATATTTATTATGGTAGTGAAGTTGGGTATATTTGATTCGTAAGACATAATTTAACAGATTTTATTTTACATTATTTGACGTTAATGATTTTTTATATAGATTTTTCTAAATAAAAAATGAGTTATTCATATTGGCCTCACATGTTGATCATGTTTACTTTTTCACTGATCAATTAGTGTTGGTATTTTTTGATGTCTACTTTAGTTGATTAATGTCAATTCTTGTAAGGAGAAGTTCTATAAGATATATAGCTCAGATAAGTTGTGACATCGATAGTTATTCATTTTGACTTTTCTAGATGGAGTTGTTTCCTGAAAGATATTGGTTTGATATGAGATTCTTCCAATGTTCTCAGAGTAGGGCATTATTGTTCAGGATGATCAAATGGAACTTCTATAATATATAAGATGTTTATTTTTCTATTGTATGTTTTTAGTTTTCCAAAGTTCATAGTAGTATTAAGGATTTATACAAGTGATCAGTAGTGGGAACAGTGGAATGGATAGAATCTAACATTTCTCAGAGCATATTTAAACCAGATGATTAGTTATCTCACTCTATAAATTGGAGGGTGGGGTTACCTTTTCTAAGGTGTATTGTAATTACTTATTATAGAGATCCACATGAAATTAATAGTCACTTATTTTTAATATTTTCTTTTTGATTAAAAAAATGTTATAGTTTCTTACCATAAATTTAGGACTTTCATTTAAAACTATATAAAACCAAAGTTTCCATTAATAATTTTATTTTATTTTATTTCATGAATGTCTAATGTATGTTTAAGTGAATAGGAATAAATATTTTTCAACCTATTATGGTGATTTATATGAATATATTTCATCCAAGTTTTATAAAACCAATGTTGTAATAGTTTCATTCTGAAATATGCTTCCTTAGAAGTGATTTTATATTGAAAACTTCAGATATTTATTAGGAAAATGAGGTAATTATAAGTAAGTAGAATCAAAGAATGGTTCTCAAGAGGATTAGTAGTATTATTATTAGTTTAACTAAAATTAAATTGATCATAAATTTTTTGAATATCATTGGTAGTCATATTTGTTCTGATGGATGGAGTCAAAAGAGGGGAATGTCCATATCGACAAATTCTATAGAACAAACTTTAGTTTCTGGAAAATGTATATGGAATACCATATCATTAAGAAATATCTAGAGATTTTATTTAAGGGTATAAAACTACAAGTAATGGATAAATATTAATGGGAAAATCTAGATCATAATAAACTTGGTGTTATATGAATTTAATTAGTCCAGAATATGGATTTGAACATCTAAGATGATAATACCACAATGTATTTTATGGAATCCTTTGTAGTTATGTATGATAAACCAAAACCACTGAATAAAATGTTCTTGATGTGGAGTCTATTCAGTATGAGATTATTAAAATGAAGATATATCTGATCTTCTTAATAATTTCAACATAATCTAGATTCATCTGGAGTCTGTTGATGTTATATTGATGGATGATGTTTGGGATTTTGTTTTTTTCATCTTTACTAGAATCATGGGTAGATACATTGATAGTTGTGTGTAATTCAAGAGGAAATAATAACTTAGTTATCACTGATGTTCATAACATGATTCCCAATGAGGATCTATTAAGGAGATATATTTTATATTCTTTGGTGATTTATTGAATATAAAAGTAAATGGATACTCACAACATTATAAGAATCATAAGCAATAAGATAAGAGATCAAGGGATTGGAGTAGAGGAAAGTATTACAGAACCGTTCATGTTTCTTATTATTGAGGAAACAAATGTCCCATTAAGAAATATTATTTTGATAGGAAGAAAAAATATAAAAGGAATTTATATAGCTAATTGATTTAAACAATATAGAGTAGTGTAAATAAAATTTTGAGTTTTTCTACTCAAATGGAATATTAGATCATAGATTCCAAGGATCCTTTTCATTCCATTAGAGAAAAAAGATTCATTTCAAATTTTAAATCTAAAATTTTCATTATAGGGAATCTTGATTGAGATAAATCTTTTGAAATTTTAGGGATGGTAGAGTTGAAATTCTATTTGAAGAAAGTATGCTTCCTTATAAATAATTAATAATGGATTGTTCAAGGTCTTTGGAAGAACCTGATTTTATTTTTTCAAATGGATGAAGAAGTTCTCAATACATATTTTTCAAAAGGTGTATGGAAAATTACTTAGGTATCTATTGTCATAGAAATAAGGGTAAAATATGTGTCACTATATCTAACTATAAGAGCACTTGGAGGTACACTTTTTTGTAACATCGTCTTATAAAATTTCAAAACATCAACATAATCAGTTTGGGAACCTTAGTGAAAAAGTGTTAAGATTATAATAGATTGAATCATACTAAATTTGGATCACTCAAAATTTAAAAGTTGTAAGAGTTATATACTTAGTAAGTAGCAAATGATGTATTTTAATATTTCTGATTGGACACCACAATGTTAGAAACTGGAGTTAGTATATACAGATATTTGGGGAACTAATCCGGTTTTTTCTCATAGAAGGGTAAAGTACATTATTACCTTAATTGATGATTCCAAAAGTAAAGTTTTAGTATACTCTCTAAAACATAAAATTTAAGTGTTTGGAATCACTATTTAATGTAAGGATATACTATAAAAATATACCAGAAGCAAGAAGAAATGTATGAGGTCAAACAATGGTGGTGATTTTTCTAGAAGTAGTCTCTAGAATTAATCTATTCATAAAGGAATACAACATGAAAAGTATATTCCAAAAACACCTAAAAAATGGTGTATCTAAGAGAATGAATAAAATATTGATGGATAAAACAAGAATTATATTGATAAATTCTAGTATGCCTAAGTATTTTTGGGCATAAACAGTGGGAACAACAACCTACTTAGTTAACATAAGTCCATCAACACTAGTAGGACAATAATTACCAAAAACAATTTGATCTAGAAAAATAATAAAAATTTAAAACCTCAAATTTTTTAGAATTTTATCCTATATACATATAGATAAAAAAGAAATAGATATTCTTGAAGAAAAATATTAGGTATTTTTCTTCATAGGATATAATGATTGAGAATTTTGTTCTTGGATTTTGGATGATGAGAAGAGGAAAGTTTCCAAAATCCAGAATGTTCTCTTCAATGATCAAATATTATGGAAAGATCTTCCCATAAAGGTAAAATATATTGATGTTAATAATTCAATATCAATTCAAGTTTATTTTTTTGGTGGTTCTAGTATCCCATTTGTTCTAGAATTATTATATGTCTCTGAATCTATCATAATGTCACATGTTCTAATAAAAATTTTAGAGATTGGTTCAAAAAGTTCATGAGTTCACCCCACATAAGGACTACCTAAAATCTTAATAACTGATGAAGAAAAATCTAGTGTTCTGAAAGGTGAGGGTTCATATGATATAATTTTATAATAAGCTGAATTACAGGTTAATTTTTGGAGATATTTGAAGGTAAAATAGCTGATTCATATAAATTGAGATAACCGTAGTTTCTTACTTCTAATGGATGTGTGAGAAAAATATTAGATTAAGTGAATACACTAGGTGATTCTATAAAGTTGGAGTTAGAAATATAGGAGTATTTGGATTCACTAAATGAGAAAAATACATAGGATCAAACGAAATAACCACAACAGAATATATAACATGAAAATAAGTGGGTATTCTGGTTGAAATATTAAGCTAAAATAAGAAAGAGGTATAAGTTTAGGCTGGTTGTGAAATGTTTTCAGAAGAAGTTAGGTATTGACTTCCTTGAAATATTTTATATAGTAGTTAAACATACTCTCGTATAAACCAATATATATTTGATGATTCCTTAAATTTTTAACTTGAAAAAATAGATGTGAAGATGGATTTTATTAATGGGTATTTGGAGGATAAAATTTATATGAATCAATCAGCTAGTTTCATAGAGAAACATAATCAGGTCTTGGTGTTCAAACTCAAAAGGAAACTTTCTAGTTTAAAACAAGATACATTTTGTTGGAACCAGAATTTTGAATCCTTCATAAAGGAGAAAGGTATCATGTGACGTATTTCTGATCATTTTAGTTTCCATTATGGAGTCATCATAAATGACTTCATTATCTTACTCTTATACATGGATGATATTATGTTGGTTGGTTTGAATGTTTAGCTAATTCATAAGTTTAAAGAGGACTTATATAGTAATATTATGATTATAGATCTCAGTGAAGTGAATAAGATCTTGGGTATGAGGATTGAATGTGATAGGAGAACTAAAAGATTGGTATTATCACTGAAAGATTACATCCAAAATATTGTTCTGATATTTTTAATGAGTGGATGTAAGTCGGTTTCAAATCCTCTCCACTGTCACTTAAAGCATACCAAACAATGGTAATTTTGAATGAAATAAGAAATTAAGTACATGGAGAAAGAACCATATTCGCTAGTAGTCTGATATTTTATGTATACTATGGTGTGCACTCATCCAGATATTACACATGTAGTGGTAGTGGTCATCTAATTCATATAAAATCTGGGGAAAGAACGTCGAGAATCAATAAAGTAAATTATTCAGTATATCAAAGGAATGAATAGTATAACTATTTGTTTTAGAGATTATGAATAATAACACATTTTTGTAGGTGATAATTTTATGGTTGATTCAGATTTTTGGAATATCACAACTAGATATGTTTTTACTTTTTTTAGAACCACGATCAGTTGGATTTCCATGTTATAACTAGTGATTTCACTTTACATAGAAAAGTAAGATTGTATGGCTATGAAGAAAGCTACCAAGGAGATGGTGTGGTTGTGGATTTTATTTGAATAAATAGGATATTTTTGAGAAAAGGGTTTATATATTATGATAATTATAGTGTATTCCATCTGGATAAGAATCTATTGTTTCATTCATGAACTAAATACATTGATTTAAAGTATAATTACATCCAGAGGATGATGGAGGATGAAGATTTGGAGTTATGGAATGGAATTTGAAAATGGAACACAACATACTTTCTCAAAAATAATTTGGTTCTATATATATTGAGGAAACTTCAATCCTATATCAATATTGGGTTAATGGAAGAATATGGAGAATCATTTCATGCAGTAGAAGTAGAAGGATGTTTCCAAGTTGATGGTGGTTCCATGTTTCTCCTATAAAGTACTCATTAATTGGGATATTTATAGGATTTTTTGAAGTCTATTTTAGTTGATTGAAGTCATTATTTCATAAGGATTGTATTTGGTATATCACTAGTTCACTGAAGTTGATATAGTGACGTCTTTTCATTCATTATTTTCTAGAAGGGGTCATTTATTAAATAAGTTTGGTTTGAAAGAATCTTTATCTGATATCATAAAATCTTGGTGGTCTTATTTTGAAAGATATACAAGTATTTCTATGAGATAGTGTACGTTTAGTTTGATGTTAGAGTTTACTGGTTCACCAAATGTGGCAATCATTGTGAGGATTTTTATAGGATATCAGTAGTGGGAACAACTTATTAGATAGACTCCTACATTTTTCAGATGTCGATGAAACAATATGATCTACTAGAACCCTCTATAAATAGTATTTTGGGGACACATTTATAGATTTTTATTGTAATTAATTATTGTAGTGATCCATATGGATCTATTGTCACAAATTTTGTATCTTTTATTTCTGATGAAACAAAATATTGTAGTGTTTCTCTTGTACATTGAGGACTTTCAACATAAACATTGTAAAATCAAAGTGTTATTTATTTATTTCATTTAAATTAATTTCATGAATGTATTATTTATGTTGGAGTGAAAATGTTTGAAGTTGTTTCAAATTATTGTAGTAATTTTGGTGATTATATTTCTTCCATGTTCCAGAACACTAATTTATTTATAGTTACATTCTAGAATATACTTCTTCCAAAGTGATTATAGATTGATTCATTATAATATTTAAAGGGACAGTGAGGGATTTATCAACATTATAATCCTAATTTTAAATTTTCCAAAAAGATATTGTGAATGGGGGGTTTTATAATTTACCAGGGTGAACCTGTTATTAATTTATTTTCATTGTAAAATATTGATGAAAATACAATTGTACTATATGAGTAGGACATTAATTATGCGAGGGAGAACATTGAATGGGATATAATAGATTATAATAAGAAATGAAATATTTTCTTTTTTATTTATTACTTTGATGATACTTTATTTTACACATATCAGAACCATTACCATTAAATTATCATGTATCATTTTCTCAATTTTTCTATGTATGTAAGATTTTCTTCAAATAAGATGAGAATTCATGCATGAAGGACGGATGAGATTATTAGTTAGGACACATGTCTTCTAGACTCTATGAATCCCCGTTATGTAGTTAGAACCCTACTTTTGGTTTCCCCTCCTTCTAGTAATGGAGATTTATAGTTATTTTAAAAAAAATTATATAATAATTTATCTTTTCACATTTCATTTCTTAATGTATATATTCCATTAGGAAGTAGGGGAGTCATATCTTTTCCCAAGAAACCCCCTCATGTTGGATGGGATGCATTATCATCTTCACTTTCCACATGATGGTTACTACTCATGTCTCTCCCTCCAATAGCTTGACCACATACTTCTATATCAATTATACAGGTTCTATATATAGTATTGTCATCAACCTTCTATGATACTTATATCATTGAAATTTCATATTATTGTTTTATACATATGTTATTTTCATTAATTACCATTAATATGTTTTACGTGGTTTAATATTAATTATGAATTTATTTAAAAAACATGGGGTATCCAAATATATTCATACGTGGAATATTGTCTCAATTCAATGAGGATAAACAAAAACTTATAAAGGGTGAATGAAATATCTTGGGAAAACATGATGAGATATTTCATCATATCATAGGTACAAATGGTTACGAATATACTATCACATATAGCACTAGATCCCCCTTTGAAATTTGAGGTGAGATGAGGAGGCATGAGATGAACCATACTTATATACATTCAAATTATTTTAATGAGCCATGGGTGATGGTTACCTAGATTTATACATAATCATGAAGTTATAAAATATATTGAAGGAGTAGGGTGTCTAAACAGGATCACCATAAAATATTGTCCCTTGCACATAGGTAAGTAATTATGAATATATATAATTTTTTTAAAAAAATTAGTAATATTGTAATAACTAACTATAATTATCATTATAGGTTATGGACATGGGTGTTAATTTTCATTAGAAAAATGATTCCATCAGGAAGAAATAATGATATTGAGGTGAAATATTTTTCAATCAATGTGTATAGATTACATGATTTTGAATGTATGGGAGATATGTTTGGTTGTTTTTGTTTATATATTACTGGTAAGGCCTTCAGTTAATTTTTTTCATCTCTACTAGGCTAGTGTTGTAATGGTGGATCCCAATATAATAGATGAAGTTAAGAAAACCACTATAGCCTATAATACACACGAGTACAAAGTGGGTACTATATCTGAGTTAACTGATTACATTGACAATAGTACTGTGGAAATTTAGACTTTATTGACATAGTATTTCAGTATATTTAATTTTATTGTCATGGCTATTGTAGATCCACAGAAATAATTCCACTATTATTGTGGAATAGTGTTCCTACTACACATATTTATCACTATAAAAAATCATATTACTGGAAAACCACATTTCTTTATGAGATCATTTCAAGTTAAGATTTTTACACTCTAATTTTGATCTTAGTAATCATGCTCCAAGATATAGTAAATTGATTTTTCCTCTCCATGAACATAGAAATTATTACCAAAACAAGTAAATCCTATGTTTGTATTATTATTTTTTTTCTTTTTATCCCTTATACTCAACTTCTGGAATCGACAACCAATTGTGCTCTTTATGTTTCTATAATAGTTATTACTTTCAGTAGTTTGCAGGTACTTTTAAATATGTATATATATTTTTTATTTTTTTCCACTATAATCATTATGCTTTCAGTTTTTTAATGATTTAGAGACTTTATTTTTTGAATTTAGTTATCCATTATTATATGTTTCATGTTTTTGTGCATCTATGTATGGTTTTTTACTTTTGGTAGTTTATTGGTATACCTTTACAAGGATCAGAGGACCCACCATGCTCGATATTCCTAAGTAGATAAAATTTTATTATTGAGTCTAATTATTTTTCCCCAATTATTAAACATGTTTAATTTTAAAGCTTGATTAATAATAGGTTGAGTCTCAAAATTTAATAAATGACCTGATATGCTATCCACACTACATGATTAAGCTATATTATAATGATATTTTATAATAAAATAAAATATTATATATTATATATTTCATATTAATTATTTTACATATATAATTTATTAAATTTAATTATATTTTAAGGCTGTATTAATAAATGGTTCTAAAAAATTTAAACAAATCTTTAATCGAAATTTTTTTGAGTCCTGATTAATAAACAAGTTAGGATAAGATCTACCCAACTAGACTAGATTAATAAATGTATTATTTTCTTTTCTAGTCTGAATCTAATTGGATTAGCCTATCTATAAGTCAATTTTCATGTACTTCTCAATGGTTTACAGGTTTATTTAGTATGTTTTTAGTGTATTCATTATGTAATCATGTTTTTTAATGATTTGGGTATTTTTTATTTTTTAATTTTACAATATTATATATATTCTCCTTGTTGAATTTGATTAATTTTATTTTACTTACTTTTTAAGAAAATTAATTAATGTCATGACTTGAAGGTGTGGTCCAGCGTGATATGCTTGGTTGTATATATGTATGAATTATGGTTGTTAGTGGTTTGTTTTGGTACTGGATTTATGGATTATGAAACATTAAGTGCATTTTTATATTTTAATTAATTCTATTTATATCTATTGGGTTTTAAAATAATGATAATGTAATTTATAATGTTATTTATTTATTATAGAGAACTAATATTTATAATATTATTCATCTAAAAATTTATGTATAAATAAATAAATATAAAGAATTTAATAAAAAAATAACTATGGTGGATATCA
Source organism: Viscum album (assembly GCA_963277665.1). Taxonomy (NCBI): domain Eukaryota; kingdom Viridiplantae; phylum Streptophyta; class Magnoliopsida; order Santalales; family Viscaceae; genus Viscum; species Viscum album. The sequence continues at coordinate 1,795,039,452 of OY728146.1, forward strand.
ATGATAGTTTATTAAATGGTATTTTCAAAAATACATAATACAGGTGATCATCAATTAACGGTGGTCATCATTGGTTGTCGTAAAAGTTGTATTTGGGATTGCATCTACTGCGACCATCAAAAGATGTCACCTTTTTTCATGGAATCCCCTTCCGTGACTATTATTAAAATTCATGGATGATTTTTTTCAAGAGTAAAAAATTATTCTCACCATTACAGATTCAGTTTTATTTAGGGATATCCTTTATCAGTGATAAAAAATGTTGATAAATAGTAGGCTTTATTAGTGAAAAATAAATGTACTGAAAAATGTACCCTTTATTAGTTCTGGAAAAAATACTAATAAATGAATATCTTTTTCATCCCATTTTAGTGCTGATAAATGATATCATTTATAAGTTCTTAATTTAGCATTGATAAATGGTTCCCTTTATCAGTGATTACTTTAGCACTATTATTATGCATCATATTTTATATATACATATTTATATAATATTAAATATGATTTATATAACAATGAATATATATTTAATCATTTATATATTTTTTATAATATATTTATATTCAAATTATATAGTTTTATGATATATATATATATAATTATTTATTTATATTCATATTTAAATTTATTTATTTATATCCATATTATATAACAATAAATTTATAAACAAATACATATATATCTATAGTCATGTTTGTGTTTATAAATTTTTTTATATATATAGACATAACACACACACAAATATATATATATATATATATATATATATATATATATTTGTGTGTGTATTTATATATAATACATTTATATTTATGTGTGTGTTTAAATGATGAGGGGTTAATACAACTTTGTGTTTGTGTGTAATTTTTTATATTTTATGTGTGTGTGTGCATGTGTGTGGATGTGTATATGTGTGTAAGTGTATGTGTATGTGTATGTGTATATGTATGTGTATGTATGTGTATGTATGTGTATGTGTCTTTGTATGTGTATGTGTATGTGTATGTGTATGTGTATGTGTATGTGTATGTGTATGTGTATGTGTATGTGTATGTGTATGTGTATGTGTGTGTGTATGTGCATGTGTATGTGTTTGTGTCTGTGTATGTGTATGTGTATGTGTATGTGTATGTGTATGTGTATGTGTATGTGTATGTGTATGTGTATGTGTATGTGTATGTGTATGTGTATGTGTATGTGTATGTGTATGTTTATGTGTATGTGTATGTGTATGTGTATGTGTATGTGTATGTGTATGTGTATGTGTATGTGTATGTGTATGTGTATGTGTATGTGTATGTGTATGTGTATGTGTATGTGTATGTGTATGTGTATGTGTATGTGTATGTGTATGTGTATGTGTATGTGTATGTGTATGTGTATGTGTATGTGTATGTGTATGTGTATGTGTATGTGTATGTGTATGTGTATGTGTATGTGTATGTGTATGTGTATGTGTATGTGTATGTGTATGTGTATGTGTATGTGTATGTGTATGTGTATGTGTATGTGTGAGCATGTGTGTGTGTTGGTGCATGTGTATGTGTATGTTCATATTCGTATGTGTTTGTCTGCATTAAACTGGATACAAATATGTACATGTTGGTTCACCTATATATCACATAGATACACATTAAAAATTACCTCTACCTTTATATAATTAATAATATTTTAAATCATAATCAATTATAGTTAATAATTAATTATATTTTATATATACAATTAATAAAATAAATATATATATAATTAATTTAGTAATAACAATGTATACCTATATATTAAAAATGTAAATATATTTAAATATAAATGTTAAAATTATTACTTTTAATTTTTTAGTTTTATAATTAGTTATATATTGTGGGAAACATTTAAACATGATATTGTTATTTATGCATTTATTTATGATATATTTTAATATATATATATATATATATATTGTTATAAAGGTTTAGGTGAAAAATTACTCTTTATTAAAATAAGGAAAAGAAAATAGGAGAGTTGCAAACAATGACCACATGAGTCGCAAATAGAAACAAAATTATTTATCCAATCCGTGAGCACGTGCTCATATTGTGATGAGGGAGATGTCCACCCCTACAACGTTGATTTCAACCTTTCCTCCAAGTCCTAACTTGCATCCACAATCCATCATCATCTGAAGATTCATCCAAAACAGCATCCTTTATGATTTTAGCTCTAGAGGTATCACCACTCTTTGTTCTATCATCCTCACTAATGGCAGTAATAAGTTTGTCAAAAGAGTTTTGTAAACTAACATTACTCCTTACCTTCCTAGATTGAGATTCAGGACTTCTTCTGGGAACATATCACTTGAGAAAATAGGTATCATCCTTCAATGTTCAATAGGTGAAATGTATTGAGCCCCTGGGGTCACCTGTATAAGTTTGGATTCAGCGGTAGGAGAGTCCTGCATGGGTCTATGTCTATCAGTAGTAAAATCTGGTATAGTAGGTGAATCTTCATTTTTTTCAGCCCCTATTACACTATTTTTTTTTAGGGAAAATAGGTTTCATAGCGTCAGTTGGACCATCCGAAACAATGTTAAGATGGTCCTATTTCACAAGAGGGCCATCCAAAGAAGCAGTATTTTCATTCATATTGCCAAACATTTGGGCCTTAAGAGGACCTGTTTCACAAACTAGTGTATTCACATGCTATTGTGTACTACAACTATCATTATCACAAACTTACCTGTTCAATGAGCCAATTATAGCAGTGTGGTCATTAACTGGTAATGAGGTTAATTTACAAGGGGTCATGCTATTACCATCAGCCTGTCCTAATATAGGAACAGAAGTTTATTTTTTGTTCTTAGACTTGAGATAAGTTAAAACCTTAGCTTTGGATTTCCCTTTTCGATTCTATGAAGATATTATATGTTGATCCTACCAAAATTTTGTATCCACTTAATCTTGTGCATCTTCCTCCATAAAAATCTCACTATCATCAGATTACACAGCATTTAGATCATTAGATAAGCCCCTATATAAGGCATCTTTGAATGAGAAATCTTCCAAAATTGAGTGATTGTCTTCAACAAGGTCACACCATGATAAATGTGCTACATTCCCCTATGCTTTAGAAATATCCTTGTGATCTAAGATCAGTGAGAATGTAAATCCATTCTTCATAGAGCCTTCTATATTAGTATTTGGGATTAAATGAGACCCCTCCTCTGTTAAAATATGTTCTCTATGAGGGTTTAAGATCCTAAGGTTTGAATTACATCCAATATTTTCTTTAACATTATGTTTGTTCTGACCTTACTTTCCTTGAAATTTTTCACTAGATCCTTTTTTTGACAATACTTCACATCATGACCATAGATTTGGCAGTTAGAGAAAATAAGTTCACCCCTACACGTGGATTTTTAATGTCCAATTATACGATAGGAGTCACAAAAGGTTGGATCCCTCTCAAACTCAATTTTTTGTATTAATCTCATCAGTTGGAGTGGAAAGAACTACTCTATCAATCAAGGTAGAAATGAAATCTACTTCAACTAAAACTCTAGCATAATGACCAAAAATAACATGTTTATTGGAATTTTCCATTATGATTGGAATTCCAATGGCTGAAGTAATATCAAAGAGTATTTCTGGGTGCCATAAAACCCAATTGAGACCATGTATCTTAATTCAAACCTATGAATAGGTTTATTTAAATTCATAAAGGTTGAAATTGATCTTCCAGTCATGAATCCGTAGTATACCTAACTGGAGATTGATTGATCATATGCTCTAGTATTACCTTTTTAGTTCCACAGAGGGGAATAATATTTAAAAAAATCCATGGCCAAGTGATATGCACTTGAAATCCACAAAACCCCAAAATTTTAGTTAGACGAGATACTAGATCTGTCATTTTCCATGTCTAAGTACCTTTCATCAATGTAATCTAAGTGATGACTAAATGTTTTCATAGGTTAATCCTCTCTGAGATAGCAGTGTCTAAAGCTGATACATGTGAAATAGAGCCCTTCCAGATGATACATTGTGAGACCTTGGTTGGTATCAAAGTAAAAGAACCACCTGAGAAACTAGTAAATAAGTAAAAAAATATTTAAATCTTCCACAGTGTTGTCCTTGCTTCTCTTTATAGGGTATGATTTCTACCAGCCATCATATTGAATTGGGAGATAAGAGTATAGATTCAAACCTCACAGATGTTTTGGGAATGATTTTTCGTGTTTTAATTCATTACAATATTAATACTAGTATTCATAATATTTATTAAAATATTAAATCATTTACTAATAAAACATATATTATAATATTAATTAATTAATTAATTTAAATTTCATTATAATATTAATAAATTTATCATAATATTAATACATTTATTATAATATAATACATTTTCATAACATTATCACATTTATTAATACATTTATTATAAATATTATTGTTTATTTATTTTTAATATCATTTTTCTAATTTATTTATATTAAATATTTACTCGTTTTAATTGTCTGTTAATATTTAATATTTATTTCTATATAATTATTAATTTATTATAATTATTAAAAAAATTCATAAGTATTTATTAGCACTGTATTAAGTGATGATAAATGTATATTTATCAGTGATTATCATTTAGTGCAGATAAATCTAGTATTTATCAACACTTTTTAAAGCTGATAAATTTTATTCATTATCAGTGCTAAAACAACCTTGATAAATTCTATCTTTATGAGTTCTTTCCATTTTAGTATTGATAATGGTATCTTTTATCAGTAATTTTTTACCAGTGCTTATAAAAATCATTTCCATCTTTTAAAAGAACTATAATAAAGATTTCCCCTCACTCGTGTTGTTCAAGCTCTTGAGAAAACTGAAGTATGTTGTCGGATCCTTTGAATCATTCAAAATAAATTAACCCTAAAAACCAAAGGTATTTTATTCATTACTCATTTTTAATTAATATCTCATAGTTTTTTGTGATTTTTTATTTTTATTCTCATTTTATTTATTTTTGGAACTTTTTTCATGATGTTTTGTTTTTTATTATCATCTTCTCAATGTTTGACTCCTCGCTCGTATAATTTTTTATTACTCTTGTATGGATTGTTCTTCTAATATGAAAAATCTAGAATATTTCCTTTTTATGGAGTTTAACATGTGGTTATGTATGATTTTTGTGTTGTGCAAGTGATTTAATGAATAATAAATCATTATTGATATGGAAAATTAATTTAAATATTATAGAATAATTTTCAGCAATTATTACACATTATTCAGTTTTTATTATGATGATAAAATGATGAATTTGAAGAATTTATTTTTTAAATAGGTTACCTAAAGGTAATTGATACCTAATGTATCACCCCCTATTTCAAGGAAGTAACCCTTTATTTATGATTTTTAAGTATATAAAGTGTTTGTGTGAATTTTAGGAGGTTTTGGAAGAAGTTTGGAATATTTTGGAGAAATTATAAGGGTTCATAGTTTGTGGAAACCATGAAACACCTATAGGAAACCGTGTATAATGAGATAGGGGATGAAGGGGAAGGCGCATGGGTTGGTGCACGGTTTTTCCAAACCATGAGGCTTCCTAGAAGAAATCATGCAAAGTTGGAAAATGGTATTTTGCATATTTGGTGCATAGTTTGTCTAACTATGTGATCCAACCATGTGAGGTCCCTCTTTAAGGTAGTGAATGATGTACAATTAGCGCATGGTTTTCCTAACTATGCAAGTAACCATGCACGGTTTAAAAACTAGATCCTTAAATTGTGGGTCTAGGTTAGGAATAATAATTAACCCATCATTTTAGCCCCGAAAAATCCCTAACTCTAAATTTTATCCTCCCAAAGGAAGTAGAGGCTTCTCTCATCAATCCTAAGGTGATTCGAATGCTTCGCTTAGTGTGTTGAAGCCGAATTCTCATGGAAAGTCATCGTTTATGGTGGTTTTTCTTGGTTTTCCTTATATCTATTTCTCTCCCTTTCTTGGTTTCTTAGATATACTTCCACTATAGATAGATTTAAGTATTTTAATGCAATTTATGGTTAGTTTTGACCTTTTTGACGTTAGGGTAAGAGATCTAAGGTGAGTATTTAGACTTTTAACCCAGTTTCATGGATGTTTTTGTGTCATTTTTCATTTTTTCCAAGTTTTATGAGGTAGGTGGCCTCACTCTCAACTCCACTTATTAGAAATTGAAGGCTTAGTTTTAAACTTATTGTTTTTATTGAAATTGTCTGTGAATTTTTTGTGAATTAATTTTTTGGAAACCCTCTTTGGCGACGGTTTGAAAAATTATGGAAATTTGGTGTTTTGTGGAAATTGAAATTAGTAACTTGATTTTAAAATGATTTTTTGGCTTTGATGCCTAGAAAAGTGTTTTCAATAAAAGGTCAGTTTTATTGGAATGGTTTGTTTAAAAGGTTTTTAATAAATTTATGATTTTATTAAAATGGTTGAAATGGTTGTTTTGGCATTGTTTTTTTACATAATGATTGTTTGTGTTCATGTTCATTAAAAATGGATAAGGGTATGAATTATCCCCCATCATTAGTGGGATAGATAAATATGAGGAATTTTCCCCAATAAATGGTTCATTAAGTTATGTCTTAGTGAAAGAATGACTCACCACTCACAAGTATAGGGAGGTCCAATTTTCATGCATGGTTGGATGTGTGGATATGTGGAGTGGAATTGGTTTATTAGACCACATGGATCGATATTGTACTGATCCATAAAGAGTATTCCATAATTTCAATCATATGGGGAATCTTCAGTGCTATTATCACAGTTCCTTGAGGAAGGGAGTTCGAGAAACTTCTCATGTGTCGCAGGCATCGTATGCTTCGACGAAACAGTGATAGAAGAATTAGTATCATCGTTAAAATAGAGTGTTCCACGGTGATTCTAGGAATAACATGACTCCTCAGAAAGGGAAATATCAATATAGAAACAAGGAACAAAGTGCAGGATGAAAGAAATTATATGGAGACGAGTAGGTGATTTTGGATTATCAGTCTGGACCATTAACGGTGATAGGTACAATTATTTTGAATTATACCCTTATGTAAGTTTTTATTGATACAGGTGCTTTAATTCCTTTATTTATTCTCGTGTTATTGATTTTATGAGTTTAAAATATGTGAAGATTCTTTCTTTGTTAAAACATCAAACTTTTATTGGACAAATAGAATGTTGAAAATTTACATGTAGAGCATGTTCTGTAACTATTGATGGAGATGAGTTGATATGGGATTTCTTAGTGTTTTAGATGGATGTCTATGACATAATCTTGGGTATGGATTAGTTGATGATGTTTATGGATCACATCGATTGTTATACACAAAAGTTTAATCTTAAAACTGAAGATGGTGTCGAGCCTATCTTTTGAGGAGACCCGAATGTAAAGGAAGGTGAAATAAACTTGTCGAAACCAGAATTTGCAATGATCCCATATGAGTTGGCAACATTGACTTTAAAATAAATGTAAGAGATTGAGAATAATAGTTTTCTAGTAATTTTTTATCAGTTTTTAGATTTGTTTCCCAAAAATTTCTCAGGGTTTCCACCTATGAGAGAAGTAAAGTTTATGATTTATCTTCTCCCAAGGACCAATCCTATTTACCTTCTATCTTTTAATATGGAACCTACAGAATTAATTTAATTGAAATTATAGTTGCAAGATATGGAAAGAAAGTTTTTCATTCAGCCGATCACATCTCTGTGGGAAGAACAGGTCTTGTTTATGAAAATGGTAGATGTAACTCTTCAATTGTGTGTGGATTATCATAAGCTTAACTAAGTTAAAACAAAGAATAGGTATCCAATTACATATATTGATGTTATGTCTGATCAATTTATGGGGTATCAGTGGTTCTCTAAGATTGAATTGCGCTCAGGATATCACTAATTGTGGGTTCGGAATGAAGATAATCCAAAGACAAATTTGAGGAGAAGATATGTCCATTATGAGTATATGGTAATGTCTTTCAGTCTTATAAATTCACCAATGGTCTTTATGGAATTTATTAATCTGATATTTTAGTGATATCTAAATTCTTTTGTGGTTGTCTTTGTGGATGACATTCTTGTGTATTCAAAGACAATGACTGAGCATGAGAAACGCTTGGTGAAAGTGTTGGAAATCCTGACGAATCATTGTCTATATTCCAAATAATCAAAGTGTTATTTTTTGATATAAGAGTTATGTTTCCTTGTACATTTAATATTTTAATGAGGTTTTTCTTTATATTCAGAAAATATAGACGTATTTATCTCTTGGAAACTTCCAAGAATGTTTTCTAGATATGCAGTTTCCTTACTCTACCTGGTTTTTATCGACACTTTATTCATGCTTTCTCAAAAATGGTCTCACCTATGATAGCTTTGACAAGTAATAATGTTCTATTCCAATGGAATGAGAAATTTCATAAGTTTTTTTAAGAGATAAAATTTTACCTTACACCAGCACCAATCTTGATTTCTTTTCATAATGAGGATCAGGGTATGTGGTATATTATGATGCTTTGGGAGTTGGGTTGGGATGTGTTGTCATGTAGGGAGATCATGTTGTTACTTATGGATTAATACATTTTGGGTTGAATGAGAATAACTACCCAACACATGGTTTGGATTTAGATTCCATAATCTATTCTTTGAAGACTTAGTGTCATTACCTATTTGGTTATAAATTCACTGTGTTTATAGATCATAAGATCTTGAAATATATTTTCTCACAAAGGTATTTGAACCTGAGACAAAGAAGATGGATGGATTATCTCAAAATGTTTGACTTTGAATTAATGTATAAAATGGCTAAAAGAAATTTGGTTGCAAATGAATTAGGCATAAATTCATATGCTCAGTTCAAAAAAGAGGTTTTAAAATGAGTGTCAGTGGATGTCAGTCCTAGATGACATGAACTTGGAATGTGAAGAACGAGGTGATATTGTAATTTTCATTCCAGTTTCATTTGTTCCTGATTTTTTAAAGATGGTTATAGAGGCACAGACATCTGATGTAGAATGTACGGATATAAGAAAAAACATAAGGGTGGGGTCCATTGAGGGCTAGATGATGGATGTGAGTTTAGTGTTGTGGTTTCAAAATCATATGGTCATACCTATGAATTTTTAGGAAAAAATACTTCATGCTTACCACCATTCGATAAGGGCTTTTCATCTATGAATATAGAATATGTATAAAGCATTGAAAGCATAGTTTTGGTTGGTTGGTATGAAAAGGAAGGTCGGTGAGTTTGTTTCAAGATGCTTAACTTGTTAGAAAGTAAAGTCAGAGCATCAATAACAAGTAGATACATTACAATATTTACCTTTTCTAGTTTGGAAATGGGAGCAGACAGCTATGAATTTCATTATCGGTATCCCAAGAACAGTTTAGAAACATGATTCCATATGGGTGATATTTGATCAGATCACAAATTCAACTCAGTTCATCCCTATTTATGAATATCATATGGTGGAGGACTTGTCAAAAATCTATATCCAAAATTTGGTAAAGAGGCATGGTACACCCGTTTTAATAGTGTTAGATGGAGATTTGAGGTTTACATCTCTTTTCTACAAATACTTACAAAAATACATTGGGACTCAGTTGAGAATGAGTATGGTGTATCTCCCTTATATGGATGGGAGATTCAAAAGGATGATACAAACATTGGAAGACATGTTAAAGGCTTGTATATTGTATTTTTGTGCCACATGATAAGATAAAGTGATGTTAGTGGAGTTATTGTATAACAATAGTTATCAGGCCTTGATACATATGGATCCTTTTGAAGCATTATATAGGATTACTTGTCATTCTTTACTTTGTTTGGTGGAAATAGGTGAGACTTCACTGGTTGAGAATAATAGAGGAGATTTAATTGATTATGAAACATATGGAGATGAAACAGAGTCTTTAGAAATCATATGATGATCATCTTCGATAGTCATTAATGTTCATGGTGAGTGATCATGTGTTCTTATGGATCTCTCCAAGTCTTTGACATCATCATTTTGTAAAAAAGGGAATGTTGTATCCTAGATACATTATCCCTTTTGAGATAATTGAATGAGTTAGTGAGGTGGCATATCGATTTTTATTGCCACCACGGTTCAATGTTGTTCATAATGTGTTTCATGTATCTTAGTTAAAAAAGTATCAACATGATCCAGACCATGAGATTTGATGAGATCACATTAACCTAGAGCTGGATTCTTTGTTGGTGCATATCCCATAGTGAATTTTGGATAGGCAAGAGAAAGTTTTACGTGGAAAATCATCAGTCTAGTGTAGGTTTTTTGATAACATAGTTGGAATCAGGAAGAGACTTTGGAATGTGAGAAATTAATGGTCCAACAATGGCTCGAACTCTTTCCAGTAAATTTTATTTTTCTATTTTCTGTGGATAGAAAGACCAATGGTGGGGATAATATAGCACCCCCTATTTCAAGTAACCCTTTATTTATTCTTTTTAAGTATACAAAGTTTTTGGGTGACGTTTGGGAGGTTTTGGAAGAAGTTTGGAATTTTTTTTGGGATTTTATAAGGATGCATGATTGGTTCATTGTTTTTGTAAACCATGAAACTCCTATAAGAAACTGTACACAATGAGACAGTGGAAAATGGGGAAGGCGCATTCATAGGTGTACGGTTTTTCCAAATTGTGCGGCCACCTAGGAGAAACTATGAAAAGTTGGACAATGAGATTTTTAATGGTTGGCGCAGGTTTTTCTAACCATGTGAGTCAACCATGAGAGCTTCTCTTCCCCCCCCCCCCCCAGACCCCTTGAGGTAGTGTTTGGTGAATATTTATCACACAATTTTCCTAATCGTGCGACTAACCATGCATTATTTAAAAACTAGATCCTTAAATTGTAGATCTAGGTTGGTATAAATAATTAACCCCTCATTTTTTTCCCAAAATAGACCTAACTCAAGATTTTCTCCTCCCAAAGGAAGTAGAGGCTTCTCTAATTGATCCAAAGGTAATCTAAAGGATTTTATTAGTGTTTTGAAGCTGGATTCTCATAGTAAGTCATCATTTATGGTATTTTTTCTTTGTTTTCCTTAGATGTAATTCTCTCCCTCTCTAAGTTTATTATATATACTTCCTCTATGGATATATTTAAGGGTTTTAATTCCAATTATGGTATTTTTCCTTGTTTATGTTAGTTGAATAGATCAAAGGAGGGTTTTTGGAGTTTCAAACCAATTTTATGGAATTTTTTAGGTCATTTTTCATTTTCACCAAGCTTTTCGAGGAAGGTGGATTCACTCTCAACTCCTCTTGTTAGAACTTGAAGGATTGGTTTCAAATTGATTGTTTTTAATGAAATTGGTTGAAAAATTTATTTTGAATTTTTTGTTGGAAACTTTATTTGGTAATAGTTTTTAAAATTGTGGAAATTGAGTGTTTTTGTGGAAAGTAAAATTGGTAACTTGATTTTAAAATGATTATTTTTAAATAATTGTTTAGTTTTGAGGAATAGAAATGTTTTTTAAATAATAGTTAGGTTTTATTGAAATGGTTTGTTTAAAAGGTTTTCAAAAAAGTACTCTTTTATTGTAGTGGTTTAAATGGTGATTTTGGCATTCATTTTTGGAATAATAGTTGTGTGTTTTCATTTTAATTTAGGATGGATAAGGGTATAAAGTTCCCCCCATCATTAGTGGGATGGATAAGTTTCCGGACTTTCCCCTATCAAATGGTTCATAAAGTGATGGATTAGTGAAAGTATGACTCACCACTCATGAGTATAGTTAGGTACTAGTTTCATGAATGGTTGGATGCGTGGATATGTAGAGTGGAATTTGTTATGCCAAAATGGAACTTGTTAAATGGTTTTAAAGTATTGTTTGGTAGATTTCCTTGGAAATTGGTTAGTTTTGAGAAAACTACTTTATCATGGAATTTGTTTAATATTCTAATATAAACAATTTTAGAATTTTTTTTATACAATTTTTTATATAAATGTGATAACATGTTGTATCCAAGTGTTTTGGTTAGGTATGTCATTTTGGGAAAGCCTACTAAGTTTCATTACTCACCCCTACTTTGGAACTTTGGTGCTTTTGTGGATGTTGTTTATCAGGACACAGGAAAAGGTAATGTGCCACACTTATCTAATGGTGATTAGTGATACTTGGGATATTTTTAGATTTTGATAATGGAGCCTGTTGAATATTTGGAGTTATTTGGTTATCATTGAGTTTTGTTGGATTTGTCTTCTGATATGTACATGGATCTTATAGTCATATAATGTGGTACTCTTTCTAGTTTATTTTTATAATAATGGTATTTATTTGAGTTTTCATTCCTTGATATCATACATCATTTAGTGTTTTATTTGGTAATAAAATTCTTGGTTAGTTTTTTTTATTTTTAATTGTAAAATCATTCCCTATTTGTAAATAAATCCCCTGTAATTTATTGTGAACCTTTGGCATCTTGGGGATGTCTCTTAAGGCCAAGTAATGTCCTTATACCCTCTCAATACAATGAGTATGGGAGGGATGTTAAACCTAATTAATGATTAAGTCATTTTGAACAATAATGGTGCAAATAATGTTAAATAAATAAGGTTTCAATTGATGATTCTATGTTGAATTTGGTGTCATTTGTGTGATTCTCAACCACATTAACTCATTTTTTTCTTATATTATTGTTAGTAAATTATTATTGGATCTAATGTGACATTATTTTTGCTTAATTTGGTAATTTTATACTATAAATAAAGTTTATTTAAATGATAAATCTTGTGTAAAATGAGCTAAACAGTCTATGATAGTCAGAATAATTTCTTATGTGTTTTTTAGTATATTTTTATAAAAAACATGTGGTGATGAGGTGTGTGAGAATACTATAAATTGCTTTTAAAGTAAATAAAAGTGATATATAAAGTGGGTAAATGTTACATAATAATGTTTTCACATTTGATCAGTTAATGTTGATTAATACGATGAATCTTAGTCTATAATTATATTCAAGAAAATGTGTTTAAATAGAATAATTTGAAATTAAAAGGGGGAAATGGGTGTATAATAGTGTTTGGACAAAAGTGTGATAATAAGGTTATAAATGCATATTTTATATGTTTTTTAGATTTTAATTTTTGTATACACAAAAACATTTTATTAGCCTCGATGATTTGATTTATGTTCTCATCATCAATGATCCTTCAAATTTTTTTCTTCTAAAAATGCTAATTTATATAATAAAATATTTTACTAAAAATGTTCACAAAACATGAAGTGGATGAATTGTTTCTTCTAAAATATTTATTTTAATTATAAATAATTTATGAAATATATGTAACTATAAACATATAAAAAATTAATAATTATAAAATATTTAAAATGTAAGATGAAAAAAGGTTCACACGTCTCAAGTATGAGTTAAAATATGATTTTAGGAAATACCAATTTGGGGATAATATTTTGTGGATGAAATATGATATCCTTAAAAAAGTTACAAACATAATAACCTTAATTAATTTGACTAATTTATTTTAGAAACTATATAAACAATGAGAAATATAAATAATGTGTTTTGATAATGTTTTGATAAAGAAATATTATTATATATACCCTAAAATTATTTTGTTATATAAATTCATAGGTTTCTTATTCACATTTATAATTATAGGGAGTTAATTATATCCCTTGATTAATCAATTTATAATAAAATACAATTATTAATTATATGTGACTTCATTTAATAAAAAAATAAGTGTTATTATACTTTATATTCATAAAAAAATTTATATTTATATATTATAGATACTGTTTGATTACATGATAATTTATAACAAATATTATTACAATATGTGTATATATATAAATAATTTTATGTTAGTATTTCATTTCACTGTGATTCACTGTTTTATTTTCACCCTTACACCACTGTGCTAAACTATTTTTGTATTCAAAATTATAAAAAAGTGCACTTCATTTTTTATTCAATTGTTTTGTGTTTATCATTGTTAAAAATGGAAATTTTATTTGTTTCAATAATTACATTGTATGTGGAGGTTATTTTGAGGGTCGATGACGAAGTCCAAGAAAAAATGGGTCAAACTGCGTTAGATTCAATCATACCAATGGACTAAACTGCATACTTATACTAAATCGTGCATGAAAATGGGATGAAATGTTGTGAGATGGTACAAAATTTAATTAGATACATTTAATATGAAAGAACCCAATCGTAATTCATCCATTAAGAATCCCATCTAGACTGATTTTTTCAAAACACCAAATCTATATGAAGTCAAAAGTGTTTTGTTGTGTTACGTCTATATCTCAAGTTGTAGGTGTCCAAATGAAGACAAACTTCTGATGGATATAGTAACGAGGTGGGTAAACAACGTTTTTAGTTTTACTAAAAGTGATATAATAGTTTATGGATGTAAAAAAGTATGGTCTAAGTGGTTTTAATAAATTTGTGTTCCCAAAACCACCTTCCACTTTGCCTATAAAATGGAACCTTGGGATACTCATTTGCAAGTTATGCCAGGAGAAAAATATCTGGTATTTTGAAAACCAAAAGGATTCATCTCCTCATACTATAATTTATGGGGGCCCCTATCTTCATAGGGAGATCAAGGATTAAGGTGAAGTTCCACCTAATCATCCTCCTCCTCTAGATGAAGAGCTAAATAGTGGAGGGTCATTTCGAGGGAGCTATACATACTTGGGAGGGAGTTAAGGAACTTGTTATTCTATTGTTTTTGTGTAATTTTTATGTTAAATATTTCACTTATGTTTAATTTGGATGTGATTCTCCTCTGAATATATTTATTTTGTTATAATTAAGTGAAACATTTTTTATTTCAACACTGATTAGGTTGAGATTTCAAGTTGGAATCTTGGGTTGTTCCGATTAGACAAGACAAGAATCCTCTTTTTATCACATATAAAAAATATTTCTATATTATTTGGTAGACCTTTTTCTATGTTTTAGAATCAAACCGTTACAACATGATTGTTGTATCAAGGGGTGATTATTTTAGCATCATTTTAAGAGGTAAGAGGGAAGTCGAGATCTTGACAACCCTAAACCAAAGGATTACATTAAACCATATAAAATTTTTAGAACAATGAACTGTCCTAGATGTTTATTGAACTTGAAATGATATCCTTCTCTTATAATTCTAAAACACCACCTTTATTTATCAACTATTAAACTCTTTAAATCAAGTCATTTTCTTAAAACTATTTTCAAAACCACCCCCCTCTTTTATTAATTTTTATTAAAAACACATACTCTAAACCTAAAAATTCTCGTTGAGAGATGACCTAAGGTCTTCCATATTCTATAAATCAACCATAAAATAATAATCAATTTTACGTTCCATGACAACATGGTCTAATTTTGGTGTCATTTCCGAGGAGCGCTTTTGTTTTTAGTGTGTGTTTTTTTATAAAAAGTATTGATTATTTTGTAATTATTTGTTCATTTTTTTCTTCATTTTTAAAATTTATTTCTAAAATAATCCTTTTGTATTACTTGTGCATGAAGAAATATTCATTGGATGAAATAATTCCATTCAAACATGAATTGGAGAGGATCTTATGCTAGCGACACCGAGATGCATAAGAGAACCCTAGGAAGGAGGACACACAAAACATAGACACAATTCTTGATCCTTATTCTTATTCTGAACCCCTTGTTAAAATTGAATTAAACTTGTATAACATAGTTGAAAACAACTGAACATTAAAATAACTAACCTCGCCTGATGTTGATATCCAACCCACTTATATTCAAATTCAAGGTGAGACACCCAATTTTGAAATTAAATACGGTTTAATTAATTTATTACCAAGATTACATGG
This sequence comes from Viscum album, assembly GCA_963277665.1. Classification (NCBI taxonomy): domain Eukaryota; kingdom Viridiplantae; phylum Streptophyta; class Magnoliopsida; order Santalales; family Viscaceae; genus Viscum; species Viscum album. Next base: position 1,795,055,282 of record OY728146.1, read on the forward strand.
AATCACAGGACAAGATCCACAAAATAATTTAAAAGAACTTCATACTATGTGTTAAACATTAAAACCTATTAATGTGGATGAAGAACAAGTTAATATTAGGACATTCCCATTTTCATTATAAGACACTGCAAAATATTGGTTGTATTATGTTAATTCACCAATTAGAGGTTGGGAGAACATGAAATTGATTTTTATTAAAAAATACTTCCTAGCCTCTAAAACCGAAATAATAAAGAAAGAAATTTATGGGACAGTACAATCTTAAGAGGAAATTCTTCATTAATACTATGAAATATTTAAAAGGCTTTGTTCAAGTTTCCCACACCACAAAATAAGTGATCAACTTTTAATACAATATTTTTATTAATGTTTAATTTCTATCGATTGAAATATGATTGAAATTGCTGCAGGTGGTGCGCTAGTTGATAAGACCCCAATTTCTACAAGAAACCTAATTGAGAACATGGCACAAAATACACAACAATTTTTTTCAAGGTGTATTGTACCCATTCGAGGTGTCCATGAGGTGCGGAGTACTGAATTTGAGAAGAATGTGGACACAAAGTTTGAATAGACGTACCCTTCTTCAACAACTTACTCTTTCCAAATCTAAATTCCAATCTCCTCCGCCCATTTAATATTGAATATGTTCTTTTGACACCCATTATTCTAACCAATGTCCCCAACTATGAGAAAGTTCTAAGAGTTGTGAGACAATATTTCCAAGCTACCCCTATAACCAACACTTTAGGCAAGAACCTTAATATCCATCTAACTCGGGGTGGAAATAAAACAAAGATTATAGGCAAGGGGGTATTCAAACCAACTTCAATAATAATGTAACTAGCTAGGGTAGAGTAGTCATCCACCACCACCACCCAAAAATAATCAACCACCATAAAGGACTTTCCAAACACCCCCTCCAAAACACAATCCGATCCTAGAATATATGATGAAACAAATGGATACCAAAAATCTCCAATTTCAACAAACCACCCAAGAATCCATAAAAGACCTAAAAACCCAATTAGGACAACTCGCTAACTCTGTGGGGGAAATTCAAAGTTGTGGGTTGGGTAAACTACCCTCTCAACCAGTAATTAACCCCATGGATAATGGAAGTGTTAGTTATATCAACCTTAGGAGTGGAAAATAACTTAAAACCCAAATAAACGCTCTATTAGAGTCATCCACTGTGGAGGATACCATCTTCCCAACTACTAAAAATGGTTCAAGAGAATAAAATACTTTTCCTAAGAGAAGCCCTTACAAAGTAAAGAATGTGTTTGTTGATGAGTCACTTATCCTAACTATTCCTCTACCATTTCCCCAAATTTCCACCCAACTAATAAAACAAAAGGAAGCTGAACTTGATAAGAAAATATTGGAAACTTTAAAAAAATTAAAGGTTAGCATCCCCTTGATTGATGTCGTGAAGAAAATTTCAATATATTCCAAGTTTCTAAAGGATATGTGTACACACCGAAGGTGACTTTGATTCGATGATAATGTGAGCTTGGATAGGAATATATTATCATCGATTGATCCATCACTTCCCACCAAATGAAACGATCCTATAACATTCTCAATTCCATACACCATAGGGGAGTATTCTTTTTCCAATGTTATGCTTGATTTGGGTGCCTTTATAAATGTGATTCCTCACTCCATTTAGTCCACATTGTAGGCTAGAGAACTAAATCCAATAGGAATTGTTGTTCAACTCACAAATCGAAGTACAACACACCCCACTAGTGTGTTATAGGAAGTTCTTGTGAGGGTGAAATTTTTTATTTTTCCCACTAAATTTTATGTTATTAAAATGAAAGATGATAGGATGAATGGACATGCCCCGATTATATTGGGAATACCTTTCTTGAAAACTACCAAAACCATAATTAATGTCCACAATGGTTCATTATCTATGGAGTTTGGTGGTGAAATTTTACACTTCAACATCCTTGATGCCATGAAGAACCCCTCAGAAGAACATTCCTCTATCTTTGTTAATTCAGTTGATGTACTCCCTTACCTTGAAAAAAATATTTTCTTTCCCCTAATCCCCTTTCTAAGTTTTCATCATTTATTGAAATTTTGGGAAATGAATCATTCATATAATGTTTTAATTGTACAAAAAAATGTCATGCATGTTTTTTAATTGATCATTTCTTGAACACTGAGTATCACATGACCATCAATGATACTTCTAATCTTGTAAAATCTCATTCATCATCTAAGGATGATACCATTGAGAATTTAAATGAGATTAGTGACCTATCACTTTTACAAACACTCCCAAAAATATAAAATCCACCTAAATTGGAACTAAAAAAACTACCTCAAGATTTAAAATATTCCTATATTGAGAATGGAAACAAGTTGCCTTTCATCATTCCTAGTTCACTCCCTCCTGAGCATGAATTGTGACTACTTGAACATTTTAGAAAGTATAAATAATCTTTTTTATGGAAACTTTAGGACATTTATGATATTATCCCATCAATTTTCACACATCATATATTGTTAAATAATGAGTCTAAACCAGTGAGGCAGTCACAACATCGACTGAACCCAAACCTCATAGATGTTGTTAAAAAGAAGGTAACAAAATTATTGCCTACTGGAATGATTTTCCCCATCTATGACAGCCAATGGGTCAGTCCAGTACAAGTGGTTCCTAAAAAATGTTCTTACAGTAATAAAAAATGAAAACAATTAATTGGTTCCAACTCATGTGAAGAATATTTTCCATGTCTGTATAAACTATCATTGATTAAACCAACACACTAGAAAACACCATTTCCCACTATCATTCATTGAATAGATGCTAGAGAGGCTATCAGGGTAGTCCCACTACTATTTCCTTGATGGGTATTTTGGAAACTTTCATATCCATATTTACCACAAGGATTAAGAAAATACAACCTTCACTTGGCCCTTTGGAACATTTGTATATAGAAGGATGTCATTTGGTATGTGCAATTCTCTAGGTACTTTCTAGTGATGTATGGTTAGTATTTTTTTGGGTTACCTATAGAATTACAAAGAAGTATCATGGATGATTTCACTGTTTATGGATCCTCTTTTGATGAATGATTGAGTAGTATTGGTCTACTCCTATGTTGTTGTATTGAAAAGAATCTTGTATTAAATTATGAGAAATTCCATTTCATGATGTAATAAGGTATAATTTTGGGACATATCATTTCTAGGGAGGTATCCAAGTAGATAAATCAAAAGTGGATTTCATTTCTTCCCTACCATTCCCCAAAAATATATGGGATGTATAGTCTTTCCTAGGTCATGTTGGATTTTACGATTATTTCATTCATGACTTTAGTAAAATTTCACTCCCCCTCTCCCAATTACTCCAAAAAATAAAAAGTTTTTGTTTTTGATAAATAATGTGAGGAATATTTTAATAAGTTAAAATTAATTCTCACATCACCCCAATTAATCTAACCACCTCAGTAAGATTTAATATTTGAGTTCATGTTTGATGCCTATAACTATGTAGTTGGGGAAATATTATCATAAAGGGTCGATCGAGATCCACATGTAATTGCCTATGCCTCACGTGCACTGGACCCTGTCCAAGAAAACTACACCACAACTAAAAAATAATTTCTTTCCATTGTGTTTTACTTGGATAAATTCAGGTCATATATTTTAGGTTCCAAAGTCATTGTGTTCTCAGACCATGCAGCCCTCTAGTATCTCCTTAATAAAATAGAATCCAAACCATGTCTCATTCGTTGGATGCTCCTCCTTTAGGAATTAAATCTAGAAATTAGAGATAAAAAGGAGTATAGAATGTGGTTTCTAACCATATCAGTAGGATCCACCCATCCTAAGACATTGACTCACCCCCATGTATTCCCATAAATGACATTTTTCTAGATGAGAAATTGTACCTAGTGCAATATATTATTCCTTGGTATGACGAAATTATAAATTATTTGGTATTATCTTGCATTCCTACTGATTTCAATAAAAACCAGGTTGACCGTCTAAAACATGAGTCACATTGGTACATTTGGGATGACCCCTACCATTGGTGCACATTTAGTGATCAAGTCCTCAGGCATTGTGTTCCCAATAGCAAGTTTTAGTCTATCCTTAGGTTCCATCACACTCTTGCTTGTGGGGTCCACTTTGGTCCCCAATAGACTGCTCACAAGGTCCTTTATTCTGGCCTCTTTTTGATAATAATATTTTGGGATGCCCATGATTTCTGTAAATCTTGTCCTCGCTGTCAAATAATATGGAAGGTATCTAAAATAAGTGAAATTCCAAAAAAATATTTCCTCTTCTATGAAATTTTTTATGTTTAGGGTATTGAATTTATGGGACCATTCCCCAATTAATTTGGGAACCTTTACATTCTTCTGATAGTGGGTTATCTTTTAAAATGGGTAGAGGCACGGGCCATATGGACTTATGATTCTAATAAAGTTATAGAATTTTTGAAAACACAAATATTATTTAGGTTTGGATTACCTAGGTTCATCATCAGTGATCAGGGTTCTCATTTATATAACCAAAAAATTCAATCACTTTTGCGTTGGCTTGAGGTCGGTCATAGAGTGTCTACTACTTGTCACCCAAAAACTAATGGTCAAGCCAAGGTGTTAAATAGAGAGGTAAAACAGATTCTTGAAAAAATGGTTCAACCCAATAGAAAATATTGGGGTTTTAGACTCGATTATTCATTATGGTATTACCATACTACTATTAAAACTCACATTGGAATTTCTCCCTATAGTCTTGTGTTTGGAAGGAGTTGTCAACTCCCTATTGAGATTGAGCATCGGGACTACTAGGACATCAAACAATGCAATTCTAATCTTTCTTGTGTAGGTGCTCAAAGGAAGTTACAGATTCAAGAGATGGAGTAAATGAGAATAGATTCATGTGATAACTCTTGGATTTATAAGGAGATAACTAAGGCTTCCCACAATCATCTCATCCTTCATCGTTAGTTCCACATTCGGCAGAAGGTCCTTCTCTACAATGCAAGGCTAAAGTTTCATGCAGGTAAGATTCATTCCTGTTGGTTTAGACCATACACTGTTATTAATGTATCTTAATTTGGGGTTGTTCAAGTTCAAAATGAATAAACCAATAAAACCATCACTATCAATGGGTTTTTACTGAAGCACTTCCATAAAGCCATTCTGAAGTCCCCGATGGAGGAACTCAAAGTTCAAGAAGCAATCCATGAATGAAACTCACTAGGTTTTATACTTCCTTCCCCAATCACTTTTATTACAGTGAGGACACAACACACTTTAGGTGTGGAGGGGATGGATATATTCTTGGGTTAGTTAGAAATTTTCATCATCTTCCTTTCTTTTTCTCTTTTTCACTTGTTGTATAGTATTGTCGCTTCCCCCCCTGTTTCCCCAAAAATTTTGGCCCAGAATGATAATTTTTTTGTGCCCACTTTATCATGGACAATGATGTCTACTTAATCGTGGAATTTATTTAAATTCATAAGGAATTTCCATATCTCATATTGTTTTGACATTAAAAAATTTGATGAAATGTGAATTTAAAAAATAATTCAATACTTTGGTGTGACTTTTTTTAAAAATTTGGTTCTTTTTCGATGATATAAATGGTTGTATCATTTAAAAAACCGTGACAATAATGGTACCCTTTGTGTGAGTATTTTAAGGGAAAATTTTGTCACTTAATTTCTCCACACACCTTTTCACCCAACCAAGAAGTGTGAAAATATCTTACTTAATAAAAGGTAAATATAAGTTAGGTTAATTTTTCTCTACTTTTCAAAATGATTTTTCTATACGTTCGTTCCTTATTCGATCTATTTCACTACTATACCATATTTACCTATGCATGTGTACCTATTATACGACTATTGTACACCTTCAAAAAAATAAAAAGAATCATATATTGGGAAGTTCAAAAACCACCCTACCTAAACTTTTTATCTTATTATAACTATTAAAATTAATTTCATGAGGATATCAAACAAGAGTTGAGAGAAGAGTGTGAGATTTGTTCCAAGTGAAACTTTTGAAAATAAATGAGAGGAGTGATGAAATGTACAAAATAAGGGGATGTGTAGGTTGAGAGCTTATGGTTTCACTTCTAGGAATAATTAAGTGAGTGGGTAATGAAATTTGATTGCAAAGGATGTAGGGCAGGTTCGGTGGAAAGGATCATGTAAGTAGATAATTTTTAAAATAATTTATATTTACTAGATAGAAAGTGGAAAGAACAACATAAAATGGTTTCCATGCACACATGTGGAGAATTAGTGACATGATTAACTTTTGAATTATTTTCTTCAATTGGTATCATGAATCTCTTGAAATTTCGTTCTGATATAGTTTTTGAGATGTCTTTTTCTATGATCACTGAGAATAACACATCAGTGTGATTTTTTCTTTGATCACATTTCTATCAAGAATTAAATTTTCATTGAATTTTAAATATTTATGAACTTGGAAATATCTACATGCATAGTTTTTGGAAATAGGACTTTTACTATGATTACAAATTTTTAGGTGTGGGGGTGTGATCACACAGTGATTCACTTTTTCATTTTCACCCTTACACCACTATGCTAAACTAGTTTTGTATTGAAAATTATAAAAAAAATCACTAAATGTTTGATTAAATTATTTTATGATTATAACAATTAAAAATGTAAATTTTATTCTTTTCAATAATTATATTGACAGTGGAGTTGATTTGAGGGCCCATGAAGAAGTCTAAGAAAAATGGACCAAATTGCATTGGATCCAAGCACACCAGTGGACTAAACCTCACACTTATACTAAAACATGATCCAAATGGGATGAAATTTTGTGGGATAGTATAAAATTTAATGTTATACATTTAATATGAAGAAACCCAAGCCTAATTCGTCCACTAAGAGGATCATCCGGGTTGATCTTTCCAAGACACTAAATTCGCACGAATTCAAAAGTGGTGTTATCTATTCTGTCAATATCTCGAGTTGTAGGTGTCCAAATAAAGCCAAAATTTCAATGGATATATTTAAGAGTTTGTGAAAAAAAATATTTTTTATCAAAGTGATATAATACTATCTTGATGTTGAAATTGATGGTCCAAATGGTTTTAAGAAATCTGGGTTCCCAAAACCACCTTCCACTTTGCCTATAAAATGGAACTTTGGGATCATCATTTGAAAGTTTAGATAGAAGGAAAAGCTTTGGTATTATGGAGACACAAAGGATTACTCTCATTATCCTAGAAGTTATATAGGCACCAATCTTCATAGGGGGGTCAATGATGAAGGTGAAGTTCCACCCGAGCCTCTTTCTCCTCTCGATGACAAGCCAAACGGTGGAAAATCATTTTGAGGGAGCTACACAGACTTGGGAGAGCGTTCCAAAACTTGTTATTATACTTGTTTTATTTAATTTTTGTGTTAAATATTTGACTTATGTTTAATTTTTAACATTATTCTCCTCTAAATATATTTATTTTATTATAATTAAGTGAAACCCTTTTTATTTCAACACTAATTAGGTTGAGATTTCAAGTGGGAATCTTGGGTTGTTCTGATTGGACAAGACAAGAATCCTCTTTCTATCACACATACATAAGATTTCAGTATGATTTGGTATCCCTTTTTCTTTATTTTAGAACTAAACCATGACAACACGATTGTTGTGTTAAGGGGTGATTCTTTGAGCATTGTTTTTAGAGGCAAGAGGGAAGTCGAGATCTTGATAACCCTCAATCAAAGGATTACATTAAACCATATAAAATTTTCCGAACAATGAACTATCAAAGATGTGTATTTAACTTTAAATTATCTTCTTATCTCATTATTTTAAAACACCAACTTTATTTATCAACTATTAAACACTTTAAATCAATTCATTTTCTTAAAAATATTTTCAAAACCACCCCCCTCTTTTATTCCTTTTTATTAAAAACACATTCTCTAAACCTATAAATTCTACTTGAGAGATGACATAGGATCTTCCTTATACTATAAATAAACCTTAAAATCATAATAAATTTGACATTTCATGACAACACAGTCATGATTATATGATCATAACATCTATATATTTATTTATTTTTTAAAATATGAATTTTTTTAAATCAAATGGGATGGATATGAATCGAAAATGGATAGATACCAAATGTATGACAAAAGAAAATATGTATAGGGTTATGAGTTTGTTGAGTGTGTAAATGATTGTGCATATAACCATTCTCAAATTCTTTTTTTTTGTGTATAATTTTTTATTGTTTAAAAATACTTATTCCAAAGGATTTGGAAGAAAACTTGATCTATCATAAAATAGATCAAAGTTACAAATATTGAACTAAACCTAGGGAAGAATTTAATGTATCTATTGACTGGGATAACACAACAATTTATGGATAATCTAATATGATTAAAAGTGTGAACAATAATAAAGATCATATTGAGGATATGGTTAAAAGTATATAATATAATAAATATCATATTTAGGAAATGAAAATGATAGTTGAAGAAAAAATTGATGATTGTAAAAATCTATTTAAGAGTTCAAAGAGATGGGAAAAGATTTCATTTTATTTTAGTTGTACCAAATATAAAACATTATCATCCATATTGAAGCTATATAATTAGAAACCAAGAAATGGATGGAGTGGAACCATATTTACTGAACTACTTTCTTACTTAAATGATATGATACCAAAAGATAATGAGTTTTATTTTTGAAAAAATGTCACTAAAAGAATTTTATGTTCAATTGGTATGATCTCTGAAAGAATTAATGCTTTCCCAAATGACTATACATTTTTTTGTAAGGGTTATGAATCACATTAAAAAAATACCTAAGTGTGGTGCATCTTGATACAGGAAAGATGAATAAAGTTCTATAAAAGTTGTATGATACTTTCTAAACATTCCAAGGTTTGAGTTCCCATATAAATTTTAAGAGATTATATAGAAATTTACATGGAATGCATATACAAGAATTCAATATGGGAAACTTTTTCAGCCATCAGACTCTCCTCGGTGGAACAAAATTGATTCTGAGTATCTAAAATTTTGAAATAATCCTTAAATCCTCCATCTTTTTACCTCTATAAATTGACTGAATCCTTTTTTGTACAAATGAGCACTTGTAATTAATGTTTGTTAGGTTGGTAAATTATAACATGCCATTATGGTTGTACATGAAGTGGAAATATATTATATTTTATCTACTTATTTCATAGAAATAATAGGTAATGATATTGATTTTTATTTTGATTCATTTATCAAAGATATGAAATTAATGTAGGATTTAGATGTTACAATGTATGATAATTATTGAAATGAATATTTCACATTGAGATATATTTTTTGTGGGATGATAAATGAAATTTATATTTATATAAATTTATGAGGATATATCATGAATACTAGTATGTCCCATTTGTAAATAAGGTACACACTTAGTTTGGTTGAAACATTATTTAAATATTGTGTTCCATAGATATCACAATTTTTTACAATGAAAACACAAATATTGATCCAATAGAAACTCATTAAATGATAATTCAGAATAAGTTATAGAAAAATATTCACTAATATATGATCAATTATTTGAGAAATAAAATGATATGGTTACCATTTTTGGTAATCCATTTTTGAAAAACCATATGAAAGATGTTTGGAAAAAGAGATCAGTTTTTTTAATTTACTATAGTAGAGTTTTTTTACATTAGGAATTTTATTGTTATCATTGATATAGAATAAAATTTATAGGGTAGTGTTATTTACACATTAATAAATTAGATTAGAACGAAGGATGGAATTAAGACTAGGTTAGAAATGATTAACATAGGGATGAGAGAATATTTGGTACCAGTGAAAGGTGAAAGGTGTAATTTTCTTCTTCCAATAGCTTGAAATCATTATAAGAAAGAGAGATATCAGTTTTGAAAAATAATAAATGATATAAAGGTCTATATAGGAATTCATCAAATATCAATTATATCATTTAAATATCCAATTAGAATTTAAAGGTCCTAAAATCTCATGACTATTATTTTTTTAAGAAATATTTAATGCTTATATATTTACATTGTAATCTTCCTAAAAATGTCTAATATACATTACCAAATATTTTTTTTATTTTTCAAAGCTATATAAAGTAAAGTTATAGACCTAGAAAATTTTAAAACTATAGAAAATAAAATTATTTTCATATTAAGTGAATTAGATATGTTCTTCCCCCCATCATTCTTTCATATGATGGTTCAATTGATAATTTACTTGGTTAGAGAGATATGACTATGTGGTCATCTATATTATAGATGGATGTAACCAATTGAATGATATATGATGATTTTAAAATGTTATGTCAGCAATCAAATTCAGTCATAATTTCATAATATAAAGTGATATATTGTAGAGGAATCCATTTAATTTTTACTAACAACCTGTCTAATATGAATAACATTAGTCACCCAAAATATCATCATAGTAGGTGCCTTTTGGGTGAAACTTTTTTTGGATGAGATGTTGTGGCAATTGATATTATAGAGTGTAAAGGGATTACTATTATGTTTTACACAAAAATTTAGGGGTTTCCCTATATGTTGAAATTAGTAATGTATTTCATATTCATTTGAATTTATCAATGCCTAAAATATGGATATCAAATACACATAATTTATAGTTTATAGGGTGGTTTGAAGACTATATTTATAAATAATTATTTGAAAATTTGAGTTCAATTTCAGAATGACTTCAATGGTTATCCTAGGGAAAACATGTGAATGTATCGTCTTATAATGGTTACATAATTAATAGTTATATGTTCTATAAAAAGGAACAAGATGGATGTAGTATAATGTAAAATAGTAAATTTTCTCTTATTATGGAGACCCAAGATAAACATGACTTAAATAATAAATTAATATATTGATTTAAATAACACATCTCATAAATAGTCACATGACCTAATGAACTAAAGGTTTAGTGTCTTAGATATTATCTAAAAAAACATCTTAATCTATAATCAATTCTCCATTATTCGTAATGAACCAGAATTTTATCATTGGAATTTCCCTTCTCATAATTATGTCATGTAGTATAAAGTCATACATCACATAGAGAAACTAACAAAAAACTATTATCATAAATGAATAATTATATATTATTCAGAAAATAAACCAATAAGAATGTCAAATATTATATTAGGATAATAAATAGGAAATAAGAGAATAACAATAGGATAATTTGGATCTGATCAAACCACCAGAATCATCGTACTCATGAACAATGTTGTAAAAATAAAAAATAATGTAAAAAATAAAATATTCCTTTTGAATGTGAAATCACATATATATATATATAATTGATATAAAATAGAATTGAATGAATAATTAATTGAATAAGAGGTGTTTATAGGATGTAGGGAACCCATATGATCATTATAAATCTAACCATTGGAATTGTAACCAGACCATTGGAATGATAATCTGATCATTAAGAATAGTAATATAACTATTATAATAGTAAAATAACCTATGGAAATATAAAATAACATTTAGATATCATATAAAATTAAAATATAAAATATTTATATCATGTTACATAAATTAACATTTTAAAAATGATAAATCAAGTGTTGGTATATTTTGTAAAACATAACTCTTTTATTTGAAATTTTATATTGGGTATACTGATTTAAAAGAAAATTTATTTTCATAAAATGGATTCATAAATTAATATTATGTTTTATTATAATTATAATATAATTTTATGATAATATAAGAAAATTTCTAAAGGGTGATAAAATCGATTATAATATTAAAATCAGAATTTTTCGAATAAAAGGGAATTTTATTTAAAAATTAAATTTCTCATATTTAGAAAATTAATATAATAAAATGGACTCCATTTTTTAATTCTAAAAGTTTTAAATTGTTTTGGTGAATTATTGGTATTTTTCTAAAATAGTAGAATTTTGGGTGAATGGTGAAATACAATAATTTACAGTATTTAACATTATAATAAAAATACAAGAATTTTTTAGTCATAGATGATGTTAGCACCCATTATTTCAAACTTAAATGCCCCATTTACTGTATAAAGTCACAAGAATCAATAATATTGATGTTCTTGATCCCAAATAATAAAATAATGAATGTAATAAAAAACACTCCTCTCCTCCCTTTATAAAACCTTCACACAATGTATCAGTTCATGATATCTGTTGGTCTATGATTATACATTTTGTAACCATCTTAAATGGCATTTAAATCACCAAAATACTAAGAAAAATATAAATTTAAAGTAAAAAACTAAAAAACCCCACTTTAGGTGTTATCTGAACTTGGGAAGAACCCCTCAAATCCATACACACGTTTATTCTTGGTTTCCATTAATTCAAATAAACATACATTCCTGAAATTTAGGTCATTTTCCCTAAAAAGGATCTTCATCCCCACGAATCCTGAAAACACACCCAATCAAGTAGGTTAAAAAAATGAGTACCTAAGAATCATAATGGGGTGTTACATGGAGGCGGGTTTCAGGTGTCATTATCTCACTTCTCTCATTGTTGACCCAGGCGGGGTACATTTGGGGGAGGGGATCATGAATTTTTTTAATAAAAAACATCTGTAATAGAGGCATTGTAATTGAAATTAAAATATCTTGATTAAAATATAATTCATGATATGATATATCAAATAAGTGGTATGTGTGATTTATAAATGAAATTAGGTGCATAATACAAAGCATGTATCAAAGGATGGAATTTAAGATGAAAAACCCTTACCTTATTCGATATTCATTATATGGATGTAGATAACTTCCTAAATAATGAAATAAATTTTATTATATAAATTCTTATGAAACTTATTCTTCTATTTTTAATTTAATATGGATGATCAATCATCTTACATTATTTATTTATTTTATATTTTTTTCTTATGTTTGCATGAAAATTTAATCTGTGTTGGATTATTTTGTTAATTTTATAAATAGAATAAGATATTTTAATAATATATTAAATGATTAATATAACCATTCAAAACAAAAAAAATATTTAATTTATTATTAACTTATAATAATATATTTTTTTGGTTCTTATAAACATGTATTGTGAGTTTAATAGCATTATTTAGGTAGGTGGTTAAATCAACCCAAACATGAACACGCTATATCTCAATGGGTGAGTATGGTTAAGGAAGTGTATAATATAATTTTAATATAAGAATAATGATATTATTTATATGTTTTTAATTTGGTGAATCATATATTTTTTTGGATAAATAAATAAAATCAATGTGAAAAATGAAAAGCTTTACTTCATGGAGGAGGTAGTCTCTACAATTCAGTATTAACATTATTTTGTTTTTGTATGTGGATGGAAATGAATGAATAAAGGTTATTAAATTATTATAATAATAGATAAGCATACTAATGATACTTATTTTAACATATTATTATGATAAGTATAGTTTTTCAAGATAAATATTATAAAGAAAAGCTAAGTAATTGACAATACTCACGTTGGGGAGTAGAATTTTCCTTGGAATTATTCTTAGAAATAAAGGAATTATGGTAAATAATATTGACCAGATAAGTTTGAAAATGGGGAAGGGCCTATGAAGAATAATTTTTCAATTTTTAAATAAGAAACTATAAGGAAAGGTGAACTTTTAAGTGGTGTAAGTTTTAACCTTTTATAAGTAAAGGGAAGGGTAGTTTTGGAAGTAACCATTAAATTTTCAATAATGTAATGTTACTATTAAAATTTCAATAAAACCAAAATGGAAAAAGTGTAGGGAAAGTTTATCTAGGTCTATATGCTCCTCCTATACTCATTTTGGAGAAAACATAAACTGTTTTTAGGTTATTTCATTTAACTATTTATTTTTTACCCAAATTTACATTTATATTGATAATTAGTTTCTTAAACTTAGTAATTAATACTAATGAAAAAAATTAAGAATGAAAGTTTTAACTAATTTGAAAATTATGATTTAAAATTTGTAAATCTTTTTACATAATATAATTTTTAATGGTATTAAATGATAACTTTAAAATAAACACACATAACATATAAAAATAGTTTTTCTTATAAAAGTGGATTATTATGTTTAGAAATTTATGTACAAGATAATATTATCAGATATACTAATTTTTATGATATAAGTTGGTTTATTATAAAACAAATAAAATTTAGGTATATTTCAAAGCAATCAAAAACTGAATTTCACCATCAAAACACATAATTGAAGGAAAAGTATGAAAACGGTTTTTATTAAAGTGACATTTTAATTTAGTTCTAAAAATGTTGGAAATATGATTTATAAGTTCATGTAATATTTTAAAATGAATAATAATATTCCTTAAATAAATATTTTAATACTTAAATGATTTTTAAATCTTTTAGGATATGCTTAAATAATCATAAAATTATAAAAATTATAATTTTTTCAAATACTAATTTTTGTACTAAAAATCAACTTTTTCAAAAAAACCTAAAAAATAATATTAATAAAAAATTTACATGAGGAATTCAAAGATTATTTTATTTTTTCAAATTTAAAATTTAAAATTTTAAAATTTATATTTTAATATAAAATACATGTTATAAATAAAACATCTTTCATAACCTTTTACAATATTCACTCATTTTAATTATCCACCTTCTAAAGGTAATAACTTTTAAGGGTTTACCATATTAATGTTTATTATAGATTTATTAATAATTTTCTCTTAATATATTGTTGTATTGTTATGGTGGGTGTGGCGTGTAACATATTTTATCGAATATAACATCAATTTTACATAGTCTAGAATTTTGGTTAGATATATTCTACCCCCTTAAATAAATTTTATCCTCAAAATTTTAATTATTATTAAATAATAATATATTTAAGGTTCCTATAAGATAAACTTGGATCCATGTTTAATTTCTAATGAGGTTTCATCTAAGCTAGCCTTGGCATGACTAGTGAACTCATTTTTCCTTCATAATAGGAATATAACTATTTTTTATTTTTTATAACCATTACTTTTAAATAACCAAATATAATGGGAGAAACTTTTAATAGGTAGTTTATAATCAAAATTGTGTTAATTGGTGATCATGGGTTTATCTTTATATGTGCTTTTTATATTTTGGAAATTATCACTATTAAGGGAGCCAATGTATGCCTAATAGCACATTAAATTTGACTAAAGTTTATATTATAGGATTTTGTAGCAAAACATGCCTATAAGAATCTATTGGGGAAGTTTTATATACTTGGGATATAATAATCATACCACTATAGGTTTTTATTAATAATTCAACATTGATTCATAGGGTTGGTGACTTATTATTTTTAGTAAACATTCTAGGTATAGATGAGTAGATTAAAATATATGTGAATACAATGGTCATGGTTATTGGGTGGGTGATCAATGTTCTTTATTAAAAATCTTTTTTGGAACCCAATTATATAGTTTTGGTTACATTGGATTTATCTTGTTCCCCTATTCTAGGTGGTCACTAATACATATCATCCATAGTAGTTCAAGGTTAGGTCATAAATTATTTTAATTCACAAACTTCATTTATTTGAAGCATTGAAGTGTGGATGGTGTATTAGTTGAGAGTTATATACCTTCTATTATATTGTCCATCCTTTTTATCTCTTTGAAAATCATGATCTTAATGGATAATCCTTTCACACTTGAAAAATTTTCTTATTCATTTGAGATAATCCCCATGGTGATTATTATAACATTTTTGGCATGATGTAAATTTAATCTTTTTTTCTTCATCATATTCATCGCCTGAACTTATGTGATATTCCATCATTTTATTAATATTTTTGTTTAAAATTTAAAGTAAGTTCACAATCTTAATATTATTTCATCATAGATAGTTTGGTATAATCACATGGTTTATCACTCCAACACTCATTCTAATGGGTTTCTCATTGAGTTAATCTCTGTATTTTCCCTCATACCCATGGTTCCTTATAGTTCCATCAATTACAAAACCCAAAAGGTTTGAAATGAGTGGAAAAAACATTAATAATATGGGGGAATTATCATAATCATAAAATAAATTCAACATTAAAACATCTTATTCTTTTACAATATCATGTTGGCCTATAGTTCTTTTACTTCAACCTATATAAATATTAAATTATCCTAGGTTACTTCAAGTTGGGTTGTCTTATACTTCTCAATATAATCCCACAAAGTAATTAGGAAGTTAATCCTTGATGGTGATTTGTAATGTGCATATGATTAACCAATTATATACACAAAGATAGTCAAACCATGTGTGCAGTTAGGTCACTATTTCATAAACCAAGTGAAAATTTATAAAATACCCAACATTCCCTTTTCAAGGTTATTATCCTTAGGTAGATCTAGGTTGGATTCTGCATCCACATGTGGTATCTAGAAAGGGATGTAATTTCTAGTAAAATCACTTACTCAATAATTTTCAATATATTTTAGGATATTATCCAATAATTAGACACATATTTAGGGTTTTCATTAATTTTTTATAACTTTAATACCAAAGGTAACTAAACTAATCTCCAAAAATATTTAAACCCTACATGAATACCAACTATGGAGACCCAAGCTAAATATAGCTTAAATATTAAGTTAATCTCATTATTTAAATAATACATCTCACAAATAATTTCACACAAAAAGGACATAAAGGTTTAGTTTTTTATATATTGAAATAATATAAAATTATATCTCTATAATCTAACTCCTATAGATTCCCCAATAGACTTTCCTTGAGTTATACTTGTCTTCATAACCTAGGGATCAGAAAAGATAAAAAAGTAGTGAGCTAAAATGATCACTAAGGTAAAACTTATCAATATTTCATCAAGGGTTGGATCATAAGCATATGAAAAAACATGGTTAGGGGATAAATTTCTTATTAAAAATAACATGGAATAATAAAAAATTTCCATTGGTCAGGATATAAAGAGATATAATCTAAAATGAAAAAATATATTTCTTGGAAAAATTGTGAGGAATCATGAGATGTTAAACATTATTCATGGAGAATAATCATGGGCACAAGAAAATAACATAAGATTGAGGCATAAATATAATCATAGAAACCATATTCTATGGATTCCCACTAAGACATTCATCACATAAAAGGATTGTACTAACCACTCGTCTACCTTCTTGGGCTTGGGATAATCCTTCTGTGTACCCTTAGGCTAGGGATAAAACCTATTGTTTACTCCTTTATCCTAGTATAAATCATCCTCTGTACCCTTTGTCTTGGGATAAATCCTATTGTATACCCTTTTTATTTCTATAAATCTTATTGTGTACCCTTTGGCTTGGGATAAATCCTAATATGTACCATTAAGTGTGGGATAAATCCCCTTGTGTACCCTTTGGCTTGGGATAAATCCCCCATATACCCTTTGGATTTGGATAAATCATTCTTTGTTCTCTTTTGATCTCATGTGGAATAAACTTCAAAAAAAATTTTGGAGTGATATATAGTACCCCACCCATCATCATCCATATATATGATTTCCACTTAAAATAAAATCATTCATCTTTTATCTAAATAACCCATGAGAATAAAATGGGTTTCATAAATTTTCTAAATGGAATTATAAAAAAATATGATCATTTGATAAAAAAAAGTCATAATATACCAAAATGAGTATTTATGATGTGTAAATATTGGGTTATTTCTGAACTATTACTCTACTTGATAAGAATACTTTGAAAATTTAAGAGAAATCACAAAAATAATTTTTCTTAAAAAATACTTCTTAATTTAATCATAGAAAGACTTGATTTTCAAGACACATTCCTAAACCTATTTTTTTTAATATGAATATAAAACTTCTTAAAACATCACTTAAAAACAAATTCCAATAAATATACCATGATATGAAATAAAACATGTGTTAAAATGGGAATTATAAGGAAATAATATAATATCATGGTAAGTAAAAGCCTTTAAAATATTTTAAAAGGCCTCAATTGAAATCCTACATAGCTAAAATGTTAACAAAAAAAATTTTAAAAAATAAATAAAGCTGATTATAAGGATCATTATAGATAAAAAAATTAGTTTAAACTAGGTAAAGTATAACATTAGTGGTAAATAAAAAAATTATATGGAGAAAAAATCCATTAAAAGAGATGAAAATTATTCTTAACAAAAGTAAATTTTTCTATGAAACATTATAATCATCAAGGAAGAAGAATTTATATTGAAACGTTATTGAAAAAAAATAAGATGTAAATACAACATAAATTCATCATAGGATAGGGTAATTCAATATTAAAATACTATAATCAAAGTGAAGTGATTATAATTAAATAAAAAGATTTGATTCGGGAAAAATTATTCCAACCTTTGTAACGTTTGAATCAATACACCTTAAGAGGTATAAATTTAATTAAAACCTGAATATCATGAAATATAAGAGTATGATGATATGAAATGAAAATGGGGTGGTATTTATTCCATTGAAAATGAAACATGGGGTAGATCATAGATATATCTCAAAGGACTCAAATTTGAGACAAAGAATCCCTTACGACTTGGGTAACATTTTAATAAAAACCCCTTAAAAGAGTGATAATTTTATCGAACATAAAATATAATAATTAAAATAAAAATTTATATAAGATATATTAAATATTAATTATGTACACCATATAAATAAAATGAGGTTCATAATACAAAACATGTCTTAAAGGATGTAATTTGAGATAAAAAACTTTTACCTTGTTTCATTTTCATTCTTCACTTGCACCTAAATTCCTAAATAATAAAAAAGAGTTTATCAAAAACCATACTAGGAACATTATTATTATATATTTAATTTAATATCTAATATTTATTATCATATGTTATTTTTTATTATATAGTTTTACTTATATTTTTGTGAAAATTTAATAGGTGTCGACTTATTTTGGTAATTTTTGCGATCAAAGATGATATTTTAATAATAAGTTAAATTATTAATATATAATTTATAAAACCAAAATAAAACCTTTAATTTATTATTAATTTATAATTATAATGTTATTTAACTTCACAAAGTAATTCATAATAGATTTTTATATAAGTATTCAAGGAGGTGGTTAAACAGACCCAGACATGAACATGCTATATCTCGATAGGTGAGTATGGTTTAGGAAGTGTATAATAACATTATAATAGAATAATAATGATATTATTTATATATATTTAATTTTTGGAATCAAATTTTATGTTATTTGAAAAAATAATTAAAATCAAAATGAAAAACGAAAAAATTTATTTTTTGGAGGTGGTAGTCCACACAACATTCACTTAACATTCTTTGGTTTTTATATGTGGATGGAGATAAATAAATAAAGGGTTTTTATTTAATATAATAACACTTAAATATAATAATTATATTAATTTTTTCATATTACTATGGTAATTATAGTTTTGGGAGATAAATATTAAGAAGAAATGTTAAGTAATTCATAATACTAACATTAGGGACTTGAATATTCATTGGAATTATTCATGGAAATGAAGGAATTATGAAAACTAATGGTGACCAAAAGAATTTAAAATTGGTATAGGGTTATAGGTGGAATAATGTGGCAGATATTGAAGAATAAATTCTAAGGATATTTGAGCCTTGAATTTTTGGAAGTTTTACCCTTTTATAAGTGAAGGGAAGGGTATTTCTGGAATAACCATTACAATTTCAATAACATAATATTACTATTAAAAGTTAAATGGATCTAAAATTTAAAAAATTTAAGGTAAGTGTGTGTTTGTTTTTTTATTCTCCTTAACCACTCATTTTTTATAAAACCTTGTTTATTTTTAGGTTTTTTTTATCTTTTTAACTTTTACCCTGTTTTAATTTTACCATTGTGATTAATTTTTTAAAATTATTAATTAATATTAATGAAGAAAATTAATATTTTAACTTGTAAATAATTTTAACCTTATGATTGTAAATTAATAAATATTTTTACCTAATAAAATTTTTATGTGTTTAAAATGTTAATTTTAAAATAAATGCACTAAATGTGTAAAAATATATTTTTAGGAAACATGTGTTATTAAGTTTAAAAATGTGTGTACAATATAATATTATTATATATACTTATTTTTTGTGAAATAAATTGGATTATTATAAAAAAATATAAAAAATATCTTTAAGTTTAGTTCAAAACTTAATTTCACCATCAGGACACTTTACTAAAATAAAAGGCAGAAAATAGTTTTTATTAAAGTAATATTTTAATCTAGTTATAAAATTTTTTTACATATGATTTATAAGTTCAAAGAATATTTTAATATACATAATTCTATTCCTTAAAAAAATTTATTACTTAAAAGGTTTTATAATCTTCTAGTAATTTTATATATTACGATAAAATAATAAATATTTTAACTTTTGCAAAAACTGTATTTTTTTACAATAAATAAACCTTGTCAAAAAACTAAAAAAATCATACTAAGAAAAATTTTATGCATTTAATTCAAAATTTTATTTTATTTTTTCAAATTTAAATTCTAAAATTTATAAATTTAACTTTTAAAATAAAATACATATTATAAAGAAAAATATTTTATAACCATTTTCAATATTAACTCATATTAATTATCTAACTTATAAAGGTAATAAATTTTAAGGGTTTACCATATTAGTGTTTATTATAGATTTATTAATAATTTTCTCTTAATATTTTGTGGTGGGTTTATATTGATTGTTGCATATAACATAAGTTATCGAACATAACATCAGTCTTATAAGGTCAAAAATTTCAGGTCATTACACTTGTGTAAAAAAGAAATGCATGTGTCTAGAACAAAGGAGATAAATTGAATTTACATGAATATTCCTTAATTTTTCACCATTGAACAAATATGGTAGTTGGATGTTATAATATTCCAAGAACTGAATTTTTATGTAAGTTGGTTGATAACAAGAGTGAAGTTAAAATTGATGAATTGGGATTCATGAAAGTGAATTTCAATAATTAAATTTCCATGGGAGAACCATTTATAATGTAATCAAAGGTAGTCCATGTATTTTATAACCCAAATCCTACAGAACAATTAATCAATTGTTCTGTTTTTTGGTAAAACCACTATAGGTCTAAATGAAAATTCTATTGAGGACGACCCTTTCATTGTGATGTTGTAGTCATTTAATGGTGGTATAAATATTGAAGGTGTGATGTATTTAA
Source organism: Viscum album (assembly GCA_963277665.1). Classification (NCBI taxonomy): domain Eukaryota; kingdom Viridiplantae; phylum Streptophyta; class Magnoliopsida; order Santalales; family Viscaceae; genus Viscum; species Viscum album. The sequence continues at coordinate 1,795,076,490 of OY728146.1, forward strand.
GAGGGTATTATATTGAGTGGATTTTGATACTTGATGGATGGGATAAATCTCTTTAACTGTTAAAGAAAAAAACAATAGTTCAATAATTAGGTAAAAGTTTTTTAAAATATATAATTTTTTGCCTCATAATATTAGGTGTTCACTTCTATATTTATGTAACATAAATTAAATTTTTAATTGATTTTATAGATAATGGATTCTTCATATGCTAATCCTCCTAATCCTGAGGAACAATAAGTTTCTCCTCATGTTGATTCTACCTATATTAAAGAACAATATGCATAAAATGTTGAAACCAAGAAAATGGTAGAAGTTGAACAACCTATGTCTAATAAAAAATAGAAATATCATATCATGATAGTCTTAATATAAATTATTAAAGAGAGAATAAAATAAACACAATTATACATTGGATAAAACACATACAACCAACCTATTGACCCCAAAAGGTCTATTTTTATTAATTGCATTAGGGTCACCACATGAATGCATGTTCAAATTGATATAGATTTATGGAACAATGGTTCACCTTTAATTAAGTCACTGATTTGGGAAGAGATTAAGGTAATATCATCATATACTTTCTCTAATTAAAAAAATGATATATTTAAGCATTTATTTAAGCTTTATTAACCCTTGAAGAGTTTATTTATATTAGATGTTTATTGAATTAAATTTGTAATAATAGTCATTGGGAAGTCTTATAGTTTCATTCAAACTATTCTTATAAATAATGATCTCAGGTATATTGAAAGAAAACGAAATCCCCTCCCACTGCATATATATACACACATAATAAACCAATAAACATGTGATATGTTCATTTTTTTCATGAGGATGAATCAATTTAGGTACATTATAATTATTAACAATCTAATTGATATTACATGTGTTAATCACTTTGATTAAAAATTGATAACTTATGAAACAACAACTTGATACTAAAAATAAGAATTTTTCATCAAAACCAATGAACCCCCACCATAAATCAAGTATGGAGTATACTTTATATAAAAAATGGTATCTATTTTAAATCTACAATAATAATTTTATGTGATATAAATTAACAACATAATTATATTCCTTTTTTTATATTTAGATTGATTAATCAAAATCCAAATCATTTCCCACCCCATGTCATATTATATGGAAGGAACCTCATATAAATAAATAGGGAATACTAGTAGATTGAGGCATATAAAAATTATGGTAATCATGTGTGAGTATGAAATAATAAAAATTTTATCAAAATTAAATTATTATTAAATTACAATGACTACTTATTTTTTAATGACTCAAGCATGATGTATATTAATATTACATCTTTTTAGATGAATATTCATTACATTTCACAAATGCACGCCTGAGGAACGTAATAGTTTAGTGTCTTTGGAAACTTGGAATACATTATTTTAACTTGTGAAAGATCTTCAACATCTCCCATAATGAACTTACCCTTTATTAATCCTACTTAAATGATTTATTTATAACCTGAGGAATTGAAACATAAGAAAGGTTGAGCTTAGCTACTCACTAAGGGTAAGAAAATAATAGATGATCATGTGAATGTTAAAAAAACCTGAATATAACTTTTGAATATCAAAATCTTGAGTCATGAAATAAATATTAGCAGTTCATAAGGCTTAAATCATAAAGGAACATTAACCATGATAACATAACATTGGTATAAAGCATGAACTTTTGGAAAACACATATGCATATAAAATCATTTCCATATTATCCAAGTCTCATAACCAAGACTATCATAGCGGACAAAGTCCATTACTGAACCGAGTTTACTTATTATTCCATCCCTATATTACTGAACCATATTTACTTTTCATTCTATTCATGTCTATATAATGAGATATAAATATTCACCCAATTAAATGGAGTTATATATAGGGATCACCCATCTCATAATGAAATCATTCTTACATGTGCCACAAAAACATAAACCATTCATCCTAGAATAACTCAAGGAATAAAAAAATGGGTTTCTTAAATATAATTCCTTCATAATACATATAAAATAAATGGATTTCATAAAAATAATTACATCATAAACACAATAAAATAAAAATAATAATAGTGATAGAAACATAAACCTATGTCATCTTAGATGCAAAGTAATTTTTATAAAATACATGAAATTAATTCTTGAAGAAAATATCCTTTCTTCTTTAAAAATGTTTTATTTTATCAAAATTCCACATAATTTTAAATGTAAAGAATTTAATTGAAAATACACTTGTAATATTATAAAGTAATATTCATAGAAATAAGGCATTATGAAAGCACAAGAATCCATTCATTTCGTATAAGTTAAAAAAGCACTCTCCTTGTACTTTTGTCGGAGAAGTCAAAAAGTAGCTCGTATGGTAAATGAAAGAAAGAATCTATCCAAACCATGTAGTAAAAGTAAAAAATGGGTAAAAATGAGTTTAAACATACATATAATAATAATAAACATTTTAATAATAACATTTTTAGAAAACATTGACATGGATGAAAGATATACCCCCAATAAATACTTATATATAAACAAATCTCATATAAAAATGAGATTGTAAAATTATCCCTGACCTTAGGTATGATATCTTTCGTACATATCTAACCCTCTTGTATAATGATTTAAATAATGTTATTGAATTATTCAAGAAAAATAATCATTTTTATGATATCATATATGATTATATTATCATCTATTTTTTAGTAACATTTCATTGTCACTCGTTATTCAGATATTAACTGCTTTGTGTAAAAAGATAAAAGATGGAGGGGCCGATTCTCATCGATCTCGTGATCAACCTGGCTTAGATCGGTGCAAACCCAAACTTGAATCCTTATTCCTTTGTGGATGTGGTGTCTGGGAGAATGCCTGATAATACAAGATCCCCAACAAATGATGCCGCATATTCTGAGCCTCAGGTTGCTCCTAAGTATTTCGACATCACGGTCAATTAGTGATTTCTTTTTAAACCTCTAAGAAAAATATTCTTGATGATGATCTTAATTTTTTTCTTATTAGGAAATTCCTTATGAATATACCCTCGTTAAATTTTTTAAGATCATCCCTAGAAACCATTGGTTTTTCGGGATTTCAAATCGGCCTTCTCAATTCATCAAACATTGTGTTTCGCTTTTCCTATGAGGATAATTACTATCGATTTTGGGAAAAGTGGTCATGGTATTTTGGGGTTTTCTCCATGAAAGTTCTCCAATAGACCCCATATTTTGATCCCGCCACTGAATCCCATATAGTGCCAATTTGGATCAGTTTTCCTGGGCTACCATTGCATCTGTTAAAACACCAGGCTCTATTTCCGATTTCTTAGCTCATTGGAAATCCCTTGAAATTGGATTCGGAAATGAAGAATCTCTCACAGCCCTCTATTGCAAGAATTTTTGTGGAATTCGATGTTTCAAAGGTTTTCACCTATCATATTTGGATACAAAATGGTGAATATAGATTCTCTCAAGAGGTTTTCTATGAGAGTCTTCCAGAGTTTTGTAACATTTTCTCTAAGCGTGGGCATATCTCCAAAGTATTTGGTCAAAAAACTATTTGTCCTACAATTAAGAGAGCCACCTAGATTTTGAAGGGTAAACAAAATATTGGTTTTGATGAGGAAAATGTTCTCATTGGCCCTTCTACCAATGGTGAAGAACCAACAAATGATGTAAATAAAGATGGTAAACCCTCTAGGGGTAAGGAATTGACATGATCTATAGATTTTATTCTGGTTGTACCTAGTAACAATGTTATCATTGTTTCCATGGAGGAGGCGTAGGGGAACATGTGTGACTCCCATGATTCAATGGAAAAGGAAAAATAATATCTCTTCAATGATTCTTTTCCAGAAGAAGAAGACCCATCAGATATAATTGAGGAATAGTATCTCAAATCAAGTGTTAAGAAAGGGAAAAAGTTGATGGTGGATGTGGATGGATACATTACCCCAAATCCCAAGAAGACCAGGAAGCGTATGGACTATTCTTATTTAGAAAGAACAATAATAACAAGATCACTTCATGCTTCTAAGAAAAATTTTGAGACTCCCAAACAGATGGTCGAACAGGTTGCAATTCATAAAGAGGAGAAGTATGATAAAGAAACAGACCCTACATATAGATATGTGTATCAGATTACTGAGAATGATGATGTGGGTGATGAAGTTTTTTCATGGATGGAGGAGAAATATGAAATAATACATCAAAAATATCTCCATCGTCATATTTTGGTTGAAACATACCTTTAAATTAGAAAAAGAATGTACACAAGGATGGTTGATGAATACAATAAGAATCATAACTTCAATTTTAGAGACATTCCATGGGTTTGATATTTTCTATTTTAGTATATGCTTCATGTTCTATGGATTTGTATTATTGTCTTTTTTGGTCTCCTTGAAACTCTTTAGATGTATTCTTTTCTTTATGGAACTTCATAATGAGATGGATCAAGATTATAACATGTTGGTTGTCATCCTAAGGCTTAATGCTCAGGTGTGCTGGGGGTTGGCACCTGGTTCTCTCTGCACTCTTCTATCTTGCATGCCTTGATGTATCCTTGTTCTATTAATGATGGCTGGTTCCACTGGTTCAGTCGGTTTTGGATAGATATAGTTGAATCTTTCTCTTCATGCAGTTTACTATCCTAATACTTCTTATTGAAGTATTGCAGATACTCAATATATCTTCCCTGGAAGTTTGGCTACTCTATGTGTTGGATTTTTGAAGGCTATATGACACTGTCTGGTTTCTATTTTTATTTGTTTTTTGTGAACTTTCATAGCCTCGGATATGGCCAAATACATCTTGTTCTGCACCAATATGCTAACTATATAAACAACACATTTGGATTTTCTTTTTTTGATGTTGGAAGGGACCTTATGTGCACCAACTTAGTTGACTCTCCTATTTTGGTTGCGATGGAGATTTCTATTTCAGCCTATAGAAATGAGATGGACCAAATTTTTATGGGTGTTCTCTTCACTTAAAAATTGCAGATCTTGAAGAATTGGATCTTGATTAGAGTTACTGCTCTTTTGGATGGATGTGATTGATTACTCGAAGGCATGATGTCTCAGGCAGTTTGAATGAGGTGCAGTTTGAGATTTTTTGAAATAAAATCATGTATCTATTTCATTTTTTGTGTTTGTGTTGGTGTTGGTATTAGTTTAATCTCATTACACCTCAATCATGTACTGTAATACTTTTTATTTAATAAAATTTTTTGGGCCATGAATTGGGTGACCAATTCATGTCTCTATTTGTCTTAAAAATATATTAACTGCTTTATATTCTTATGAAAGTTTTTTGTGATAAGTTCATCTTCCACTTCTTAGTTTATATTTATATAATTTAAAGAATTTTATTAGTATAATATATATCATATTTATTCATTCCATTCAGGTATATAACCCTGGTTTAATGAAGATCATGTATAATGAATCGCATCGCATCATGGAGACGGTAGTTCATACGTACACACGAGCAATGATATCATTCACCTAATGGTTAAATGGTATGGAATTGGATGGTATATTAATTATATAGAACAATTATCATGTTTTATTAATTATTTAAATTCATTATACTCATCATTATACCCATACAAATTAAGTATTTTTTAATAGAAAATTACACCACGGTGTGGAGACGGTAAGCCGTACGTATGCACGCATAGAGATATTTTTATTCATAGGATGGATAAAAGGTGGTATAAGATTGTACCATAGTTATAATAAAATATCATAATGTAGAATATAATGGATTTATTACTTTAGTATAGAAACAACATAAGAAGATTAACTATAAGAAGAAAATAATTTTGAAAGAGGTGATAAAATAATTACCTCTTTTTCGAGTATCTCCTTTTGATTTACACAAAATGTCTCCTTAAGATGTATTTATGAATAAAGTGTGGTATATAGGAGGAATGGAGGGATATTTTAAGATTATTTGAGTAGAATTTGGATGATCCAAAGGGATTTATAGGTGTGAGTAAGTGGGTATATTAGGTGGCCTTTTATAAAATAGAGGAGGTCACTTTAGGAAAGTCTTGAAATATTATTTTATTATAAATTGATTTTTGAATTATAATAGCTCCAAAGTGATATATTTAGATTATAATATGTGGATAGTTCAAAATATTCTCATATAATAATTTTTTGACATGTATTTATTTTAATTTAAACCTTATATTTTCAATTTACCCTTAATTACTCTCTTTTAATTTTAGTTGAGGTAACAACATTTTAGTTATTAAGAGGCTATTGAGTTTGCTTATATGGGGTAAATTTAAAATAATTGGGCACTTAATTAACTTTTATACATTAAAATAGATACTTTTTAATTTTAAAATATTTTTATGACTTTTAAATAATTTAATAAAATATTATTTTTATAAAATATCAATAGTGTCAATTTTTACACTATTAATTTCATTGAATTTAAATAAAATCAGAGATAAAACTTCAAATAAAATCATTTAATAGTCTTATAAAATTCTATATTCACCTATAAAAATAGTTTATTACATAAATTATATCAAATAATATTTATTTTACTATTTATAATATCATTTATTTGATATTTCTCTTAATAAAATAATTATTGTATCACTATTATGTCAATATTTATGGTAATTATTTAATATCTAAAAATTCTAAATAAATTCACTGATGTATATAATTTCATTATATTTATGTAGAATATTTATGCTAGAAGTTTTATCAATTTTATCACTATATTAAAATTATTATACATATAAGAGATAAGAGAGTGACATGTTGTCACTTTTCTTTTGTTTTAATTATAATTACATCATTTTCACACAAAAAATTCTATTAAATGAATAAATTACAAAACTTAGGAGATATTGGTCTAATTTAATTCATCCAATGGTTTTTTGGAAGATGTTAGGGCAATTTTATTAACTTTATCATATTTTTTATTACCCTAATTTACCTGATTTACCATTAACTGTGGTAAATAAAAATTACCATAGTTACTATTCATAATATCCAAAAAAGTAAAAGTAACAAATTAAGATAATTTGGAACCACTGTTTCTAAATATGGAATCCATTTTTCAAAATTCAAAATATAGAAGTTGCAGTAATTAATTTATAATTAATTCTCATTGTCTAAGCAAGAAAAAAGGGTTTTTTAAGTGAAAACTATCAAAAGATTGATGTGCGTTTATATCTAATTTCAGTGTAAAATTACTTCAAATGGAAAAAATTGGATTAAATGATAAAAAAATAATATTATTAAACTTTAAAAATAATTAAAATGATAACATTTCTGTATAAATAAATCATATGAAAAAGAAGTTTTAAATTAAAATGTAGTATTTTTCACTATTCATTAAAAATGAATATTATTAGAAAAATATGAAAAATTAAATCAAAATTAAATTTTTATATCCCTATTCCAAATAAGAAGTTTATTTTTTCAAAAATAACTTATAAAAGTGTAAAAACTATATTTAAAATGGGTTCTCCATCAAAAGGCGGTAAAACTACATTTTTAAAAAAATGCCCATTTTATCCATAAAATTGAATTTGTTCATATATCATGTCTATAAAAAATATAAGATAAATTTTAAACATTAAATTGAATGTATTACATATATATTTCATTAATAAAATCTATAAATAGTGATTTTATTATTTTTATAGACTCACTTATTTTCATTTAAATAGTTTTCTTTTAGAAGGAAGTTAATATTATTCATACCTGCCATTATAATGACTAGGTTATAATATTTTTTTATCACTTATACTCAGTCTTGAGTGAAATTAATTCTATCAAAAAGTTGAAATTGTGTGTAACAAAATCAAAGAATATTGTTGTGTATACTGTAAGCTAATACGGTGTTGCGTATAGCACAATATTAATCTTGGTGTAGCGTACAATAAAATATATCAAAGAAATTAAAAAGAATATATATCATAAAATCATGGGGTGTAATTTTATACCCCCCCCCCCCTTAAAATTAATTTCACCCTCAAATTTCATCAGGGTTATAAAAGGTTTACTAATTTAAAGTTTCATTCATAGAAACCCACATCATAAAAAGGAATACTAAAACTTCCTTTTAAAAAGGAAAGTTAGAAACATAATAGTTACCCAAAGTAACTCATCATTCAGTTTTCACATATGAAAACATAGGTGGGAATTGAAAACATGGATATGGAAGAAAATGCTAACCATAAAGTTGTGATGGTTAGTGATAGAGAACAAGGTTTAGAGAAAGTTAACAACCAGAAACCCATAAATCTGTGGTGATTTAAAGGGCCATCTGATTCATCGGATAAGAAGATACTAATATAAATTTTTTAGTTTTCATGTTCCTTTCCATAAAGTTAAAGAACATGATAATAAATACTTACTTTATTTCAGTATAATTTCACTGTTTTTCAGGCCTTGAACAATTTCCACTTCATCTATTATTCAAAGAAATAAAGTTGAATTTTTCATTCTTAAAGTGTTAGTAGATCATGCGATCCATAAATAGAATGATAGGTCATTCCATATGTCTCAACAAAAAGTTTAACATAGAGTATAAAATATAAATAATTCCACCTATAGTGATATAATACGTTAATTTAATAAACTTCGACTGGAGTATAACTTATACTATCCATAATTGGATAACCTTATAATCCTTACCAAAACAAAAAATCTACAACTTTAGAAAGAGGTTAAATAAATTGTTTTAAAATTTATCTCCCATATATCATAAGTTAGTTATTTTTTGTCACATTACAAACATGTGAATACCTTAATAATGTATTCTCTTGAGTCATAGTAACAAACTGGACTATCAGATATCCTTATTGAAAACATGCATGTTTTCTTATTCTTAATTCCAAAAGGTTGTAATCTTCATCTGAGATAGCATAACCCACATTTCAATAAATCCATAACTAGTTAAAAATTAACTAATATCATCCAATTTACTTATTCCTATCCAACATACCTTTATCGAAATATAATTATCACAATATCATGTTCATATTAAGGGTCATCCTTCCCTAAATCATGTGTTTTCCAAAAACATCACCTTATTACCTCAATCACTTTTCATGGTTACCAGTACCACTCAGTATATACTTTCAAATACATGTGAAAAACCACAGTGGACCACTACATAGATATTTCATTATTCTATAATACCATAAAAGTGATTCTACAACAATATTCTGAAATCCCATTACATAAAAACTCAATCATTCCACCACTTCATTTTCATATTCAACATCATAAATAGTAATAAAATTTGATTTTCCTTTTTATTTGGCCTTAAGAGGTTATTGATTTCGATCATCATTGATCACCCTTGGATTAGGTCATTGGTTAGCATAATGCCCCATTTCCTTGAACTTGTAGCATTGAAGTGTGGGTGGTGCATTGTCTGTAGAATTTTCTCTATTCACATCATTAGCCATATTTTTCTCATTACTTTAACACTCAAATGCTCGATGACCTTATTTTACACAGTTAAAACTTTTTCTAGTCCCTTTAAAACTCTCTCCATGGTGTTTTTTCCACACTTTGAGCATAAGTAAACACTCATATTCTTTTCACTATTGTTTTCATATTTTCCTTTGAACTCTGTATTTTTTTCCTTGTCAAAACCATGATATTGATATGTAACACCAACTTCCATTTCAAACTTGATACAACAATGAAAAATCTCTTCATGGAAACTAAATTCTCTTATAGATAACGCCCTTCGAAGGCTTGCTTTTAATCCACTGAATAATTGATCAAATTTACTTTCAGGTTGGATGAAAAATATAGAAGCATACCTTGCAAGTCTTATAAAATTTGCCTTGTATATACCAATGGATTCATCATCCGTTTTCTTAAGATCAAGGAACTCCTTTTCCATTTTTTTTGAATAATACAAGGAATGTACTTATTGAAAAATAAGTTCTTGAATTTGTCCCATTCCACAGATTCAATTTCATCTTGTTGCCTCGTATTCTTGATTAGATTCCACCACTGGTCTGCTTCTCCTTCTAAACGATAAACATCCAAAATGAATTTTTCATGTTATGAACAGAAAAGGATGGAAACTATCTTTTCAGTGGTACTAATCCATTGTTTAGAAATAAGTGGATCAGAAGACCCGCTGAAAGAAGGTAGACATTGCCTCATGAAGGACTCAACAGAATGTTGTTCCCTTATCTACTCATTTGGAAGTCCAGAATGATTCATAACTTATGTAAGTATAGCAATAATATTTTTCATTCCATCTCCCATAACATTTTTTTATTCAGGAGGACAATTGTTTCATTTCCCATTGCATTGATCATTAACATGGTTCCTTCGGGTTTTATCCATTGTCTAAAATCCAAAAAAATAGTGTGAGAAGAAAAAATCATACTAGGAAAACAAAATAATTTAGAGGGTATATTTTCAATCTCTAACATCTTGGGTTTAATCCTAGTTTATTCATGATCATTTCCATAATACTAGGACTGTAACCTATGATTATACATATCCTTAGGAAATACCTTAGAAATATCTCTAGGTATCTCACTAAAATTTTTGCATACTAGTTTCCAAAGGTTGACTAAACCTTTCCCCTAATACCAACTATAAAGACCCAAGCATGACGTAAATGAATAGTATATATTTTTAGATTAATATTCATTAAATTTTACAAATTAACACCTCAAGACCACAATAGCTTAGTGCCTTTGGAAACTTGGAATACATTCTTCTAACTTGTGAAAGATATTCAACATCTCCCATAAAGATCTTCCCCTTTATAACTCCTAATTAAATGATTTATTTATAACCTAAGGAATGGAAACATAATAAAGGGTGAGATTACATTCTAAGTAAGGGTAAGAAAACAATAGATTAACATATGAATATAAAAAAACAAGAATATAACTTTTGAATATCAAAATATTTAGTCATGAAATAAATCTTAGCAGTTTATAAGGAATAAATCATAATGGAACATTAACCATGATAACATAGAATTGGAATAAAACATGAACTTGTGGAAAACACATAAGTATAGAAAATCATTTCCATATTAGCCAAGGATCGTATCCAAAACCATCATAGCAGACAAAGTCCATTACTAAACCGAGTTTATTTGTCATTCCAGCCCTATATTACTGAACCAGATTTACTTATCATTCCATTCATGTCTATCTGATGAGATATAAATCTTTACCTAATGTATTTGAGGTAGATATTAGTCCCACCCATCTCATAATTAAATCATTCTTACATGTTCTACAAAAACATAAACCATTCATCATAGCATAAATAAAGGAACAAAAAAATGGTTTTCTTAAACATAATTCCATCATAATCCATATAAAATAAATGGATTTCATAAAAATAATTCCATCATAAAAACAATCAAATAAAAATAATAATAGGGATAGAAACATAACCCTATTTCATCTTATATGGAATGTAATTTTGATAAAATACTTGAAATTAATTCTTGAGGAAAATATACTTTATTCTTCAAAAACATTTTCTTTTCTCAAAATGACACACAATTTTTTAAAAAAAAAGAATTTAATTGAAAATAAAATTGAAATATTGTAAAGTAATATTCATGGAAATAAATAATTATGAAAGTTTAAGAGTCCTTTCATGCCATATAAGTTAAAAAACATTCTCCTCATACTTTTGCGGGAGAAGTCCTCGTATGGTAAACGAATGAAAGATTACTTACAAACCATGTAGTAAAAGTAAAAAATGGGTAAAAATGACTTTAAAATACATAAAATAATATTAAACATTATATGAAAACATTTTTATAAAACATGACATGGATAATAAATATACCCCTAGTAAATACTTACGTATAAACAAATCTTGGATAAAAATGAGATTGAAAAAGTATCCCCTGCCTTAGGTATGATATCCTTCATATGTATTAAAATATCATGTATAATGATTTAAATAATGTTATTGACTTATTCCACAATAGTAATAATTTTTATGATATTATAAATGATTATATTATCATCTGTTTGCTAGTAATATTTCATTGTCACTCATTATTCGGATATTAACTACTTTATGTTCTTATGCAAGTTTTGTTGGATAATATCATGTTTAGCTTATTAGGTTATAATTATATCATTTAAATAATTATATTAGTATAATACATATCATGTTTATTCATTAAATTTAGTTATGTAATTGTAGTTTAATTAAGATCATGTAGAATGAATCACATCGCATCGTGGAGACAGTAGGTCGTACGTACGCACGAGTGATGATATCATTAACTTAATGGTTAAATGGTGTATAATTGGATGATATATTAATTATAAAGAATAATTATAATTTTATATTCATTATTTAAATCCATTATACTCGTCATTATACCCATACAAATTAAGTATTGTTGAATAACAAATTGGACCACGATGTGGAGACGGTAAGTCGTATGTACGTACGCATGATGATATTATTATTCGTAGGATGGATAAAAGGAGGTATAAGGTTGTACCATAATTATAATAACATCTCATAATGTATAATATACTGTATTTATTACTTTATTATGGAAAAAACATAATAATATAAAGTAGAATATGAAAATAATTTTGAAAGAGGTGGTAAAACAATTACCTATTTTTTGAGTATCTACTTTTGATTTGCACAAAAGGTCTTCTTAGGATAGATTTATGCCCCAATTTTGGTCTCTAATAGTAAGAGAGGGAGGGTTGGATATTATTTTATCATAATTTTGATGAGCCAAGGGGATTTAGAGGTGTGAGTAAGTGGATAGATGTGGTGGCCTTTTATAATATGGAGGAGGGGCACTTTAAGAAAATCTTGAAATATTATTTTATTATAAATTTATTTTCAAATTATAATAGCTATAAAGTGGAATATTTATAGGATGATATTTTTATAGTTTTAAATAATCTCATCCAATAATTTTTTGACTGGTATTTATCATATTTTAAACCTTATCTTTTTAATTTACCCTTAATTACTCTCTTTTAATTTTAATTGAGGTAACCACATTTTTATTATTAATAGGCTATTAAGTTTACTTATATGGGTTCCAATTACCATAATTGGACACTTAATTAACTTTTAGATATTAAAATATCTACTTTTTAATTTTAAAATATTTTTCATTATTTTTAAATAATTTAATAAAATATTTTTTTTATAAAATATCAATAGTGTCAATTTTTACACTATTTATTTCATTGAATTTAAATAAAATCCAAATAGAGATATAGCTTCAATAAAATAATTTAATAGACTTCTAACATGTCATATTCACCTAGAAAAATCATGGATGACATAAATTATTTCAAATAATATTTACTTTACTATTTATAATATTATTTATTTGACATTACTCTTAATAAAATAATTATTGTATCATTGTTGTGTCAATATTTATGGTAATTATTTAATATCTAAAAATTGTAAATAAATTCACTTGATTTAGATAATTTCATTAGATTTCCAGAGACTACTTATTTTTTAATTCTTGTCAAGTTTATCACTACATTAAAATTATTATACTTATAAGAGATAAGATATTGACATGTTGTCACTTTCTTTTGTTTTAATTAAAATTTCATTAGTTTCATGGAAAAAAGTTCATTAAATGAATAAATTCTAACCCTTAGGTGATATTGGTCTAATTTCACTCATCCAATAGGATTTTTGATGGTTTTAGGGTAGTTTTATTATCTTTATCATATTGTTTATTACCCTAATTTTCCCAATTTACCATTAACAATGGTAAATAAAAATTAATGTAGTTACTATTCATAATATCCAAAAAAATAAAAGTAACTTATAACCATAATTCATACCCATTGATTCCAAATATGGGATAAATTTTTTAAAATTAAAAACACATAAGTTTCAGTAATTAATTTTAAATTAATTCCCATTGTCAAAGTGATAAAATGAGTATTTTTTTAAAGTAAAAAAATCATCAAAAGATTGATGTGCGTTTATATCTAATTTCATTGTGAAATTACATAGAATGACCAAAATTGGATCAAATTATAAAAACATAATATAATTATACATTAAAACAAATTAAAATGATAACCATTCTATATAAATAAATCATATGAATAAGTATTTTAAAATTAAAATGCAGTATTTTTCACTATTCATTTAAAAATTAATATTATTAGAAAAATACAAAAAAAATCAACCAAAGTAAATTTTTATGTCCCGTTTCCCAATAATAATTTTATTTTTTTCAAAAATAACTTATAAAAGTGTAAAAAACTAGATTGAAAATGGGTTCTCAGTCAAAAGGCGCTAAAACTATATTTTTAGAAAAACGCTCATTTTATCCGTAAAATTAAATTTGTTCTTATATAATGTCTAGAAAACATATAAGACGAATTTTAAACATTAAATTTAATATATTACATATATATTTCATTAATAAAATCTATAAATAGTGATTTTATTATTTTATATATTCATTTATTTTCATTTAAATAGTTTTTATTTTATAAGAAAGTTAATATTATTTATACCCTCCATTATAATGACTAGGTTATAATATTTTGTTATCACTTATACTTGGTCTTGAGTGAAATAAATTCTATCAAAATAACTTGAAATTCTGTGTAACACAAGACATGAATAGTGTTGTGTATATTGCAAGCTAATATGGTGTTGTGTATAGCGCAAACTAATCTTGGTGTAGCATACAACATAAGACATCAAATAAATTAAAATGAATCTATATCATAAAATATCATGGTGTTACATATTTTATAATATTTTTGTATCTTTTTTAGACATAAGAGTCATCATGAGTTGCACCTAATGAATGACTACTTTTATTGGACTTGAATAAAACATAGAAACATATACATGTTAGAGGTTTAGGTTTTCTAGTGTCTCCTTTATTATATTTTTAAAAATCAATCACTGGGGGTGGATATAAGAAAATATATGATATGTTGGCATAGGTAGATTCTCTAAAAGAAAATCTTAATTGGTTGACTGATTTTTTTGACAAGTATATAGGAAGGGATTATGGAGAAGAAACAACATAATAGAAACACTACATGAAGATATATCCCACGACCTCCCCATCTTTAAGGCAAGAAATTCCCCTCAAAGGCCCACTTTACTGGAGATAATTTATTTTTTTCATAACCATTCCAGTTATTTTGAATCATATTGATACTGATACCTATCCTGTATTAAAATTTCATAGGGTGAAATTTATTTTTATTAATATATATGAGTACCTACCCATCACTTTTTTGTGAGGGGTATGATGTACAATATATAAAGAGATATTATACACACACACAAAATCAAAATGATCATGTGATAGTAGGGATTCATGTATCTCATGAGTTGTGTTCTCAACTATCTACTCCCCTTTATGATCTATATGTTCACATAATCAAACTTTCTATTATAACTTTCATATCAAGGTTGTTTTATCTTGCAAAAATACATGAAAGTAATGAAATATGTCCTTTTCAATTTATTATTTATTAAATATCATTAATAATAAAGAAAGGTTTGAATTGAATAATGTTATTACAGGTGGATAAAAGGAATAAAAAATGGAAGTTTGAATCAAAAAAATCTAAAGAATCAACCAATAAATCGAAACAACCTTCCAAGAGTACAGTAACCCTATAAATTCAAATATAATTTTTAATAATATTAAATTTTCATGGGGATAAAACCTTCAATGATAAAAATATTATCTACATTTAATTTTAATAATAAGTATATGGAAAGTCCATTCTAGACATGATTAGTATTCAGAGTGTAAATGAAATTCTCAAGAATTGATGGTTGTGATCCTCGGTTGTGAATAGAAAAACATGTATAGAAAAACATGTGAATAAAAATTTAGACTCATTAGTCCTCAAATAACTTATTCATAAAAATCATCATTGAAACAAATAAAATTAAAATAATACTGAAGAAACTAGACACAACATTTGAAAATAAACTTGTTGATGAAATACAATTAATAATACCTAAAATTAAAGAGTAAAATTTTATAATATAATCATATAAAATATATTATCATTTATTTCATTACTTATTCCTTTTTATTTTTTTTATGTATTGGTTAATCATTGCAATCAATTATCATACTCTAATGATATAATTTTTGGATTCTAATCATGTATATCCAAAAAATCAACCACAAATTATTATTAATTTTTGATACTCTACATTTATAAATTTTATAAATAAGATTCAAATTATATTTTTAATATTTTTTTAATAAATTATTTTTATGATAGGGTGGGGTTTATAAATCCTCAAAATAATGGAATGAGGATGATCCATGACCACAACTAACGTATAATTTTTTAAATGGATAAGTATTAGAGTATATATAATAAAATTTTACTATCAAAACATATATAAAAACAAATTACTTATTTTTATAAATGTTTTTGTAGTGACCAAAATAAAATAATGACAATGATTGTGGTAATTTTTTTGTAAATTTATGAAAGATATCATATTAAATCAACAAAATAGCATCCCTAAAATTTTATTTATGATGATAATTATGATTTAATTTATAATATTTATTAGTAGTTTATTTATTTATATTTTTTACATTATTACTAAGAGTGTCGAAATTCCACATATTCAAAAGAGGAATTATATTTGTTTAGAAATGACTGGGAAAATTACTTGGTGTTGGAATGTTTTCAGGCATCATGAAGAGGTGATTTACAGTATTTTTTTGTTTTATTATTTCATAGAGATTATGAAGAGTTAATTTATCTACTACCTAGTTAGTTAATTTTATAATAATTTTATATACTGCTTATTTGGTTAATTTTTTATTATTTTTATATATTTCTTATTTAGTTAATCTTAGAAGAGATAATAAAGAGGTGATTTACTAATAATTTTTCTCTAAGAATTTTGTGGATATTAAGAGAAAGAAAGTCTCTATAAAGAGTTCTAGGTACTTTATGGTTTATAAGATTATATCCATAGAGAATAACCCTAAACTCCAAAGGAGAAATGATTGGTTGACATGAAGTGGTATTCTGAATTGGAAATGATATTAGCCTTCAGGAAGAACATTGGACTCTATATGAATTCCTTTTGGGAACTTCATAGGAACCAAATGATTTGGAAGAAAATAAATTCTAGATGAAGGCTTTAACAGAGATGATGAATTGAGGTAATGCTTAATGTTATCCCCTTGGATTTGTTTATTCTTTATTTGATTTTTTTATGTTTAGTAGTGATGCAATGTATTCACTTTTGGGGCCAAGCACTTTTAATAACATGCCGTTGAAAAAATATATTTTTTTGCTAATATAAAACCAAGCATAAATTTTATACATTTATGTCAACTCCTTTTGGGGTACTTTTATAAATAATGCTTTCTCTATAATTTACTTATCCAAATATGGAAAAATATGATTATATTATTTTGATACTTTATGACAATGATCAATAAATCATATATGAAGTGTATGAATCAACTTCATATCAAAAAGACACACAATGTATCTAGTTTGAATACAATATTTTTTTTTATATCATTTTCCATTTTTTTAATTTTCAATGTAACAGTTGAATTCATATAATCTTTTATGGGTTTATTTTCTTCTATTAATAAAATTTCATATGTTGTAAGTGTTGTCAAATTTTTTTCCAGAATTATAGTTAACTAATTTGAATAATATGAATAAAAATTTGTTTGGTTTAGTTTATTTCTTATTAGATCATTTTTTAATTTTTATTTAATTTTATAAATAAAAATTGGATTTTTATAATATTTTAATAATTGATTATTAATTTTATTAGTAATATAATGTCAAATCAAGCATCTGAGTCGCCTGAATCTTCTATGGAGTACCCTATACAAAAAAAATTCAAGGAATCTTCTCATTACTCTATAAAATATTCATTTATTTCTATAGGGAAAGAGAAGTATTCTAAGGTTGGTAATTATGGTAAAAAAATTTACATAAATTAGCACTTACTCATCATCGTAACTAGAGGATGTCTATCAATTTTAATGGTAATGGTAATACTAAAGATTCAAATTTGAAATAATTTAGGAGTTTTATTTCTATAAAATATCAAGTGAAAGTAAGAATTGTTATTTCTTATTGGATAAGTTTCAAAAGGACAACACTGGTTAATATGTGAGAGAAATTTTAATTAGATCATTTATTTTTATCTTATTTATCGTGACATGTTTTTACTAATGAGGTTATTTTTTCTTTCTCATCACATGAAATATGATTTACCAAACATTAAATTAGATGGTATGAAATGTATATATTTTTTTAATATATGATAGATATATTTCAAATAAACCCTAACTTTTAATTATATTTTTGTTGTAATACAAAATAAAAAACAATGTGATTTATATGATTTTCTATATGAAGATACCTGGAAGAAGTGTATTTAAAATATAAAAAAAGGAACATTTTTCATAAGTGAAATGAAAAATTTATAAAAAAATGATATGATAACTAAAAATTATTATATTTAATTATTTTTGTTTTTAATAAATAGGAATTAAGGAGATATCATTAATAGATCCAATCAAAAAAAACATATACCCATATACTTTAACTCTTAGAGGGTATCCATTATTAGAAGAATAAATGATGGATGAAAATGTGATATTTGAGTCTCTATAATATAAAAATATCACCTCTATCTCCCTATTGATAAACATAGAAAATGGAAAAGGGACTGAATAACCAAAAAATTGAATATATCTTACAAAAGAATCGAAGGTTATAACTAATAAAATTGTATGGAGTCATTTAATTTATTTTTAAAGTCTTTATATTGTGTAATCACTAATAAGTTTTAAAATATTCTGTACATGAAGAACTTGAGGAGAATATCAGACAAGGGATATTCATAATCGAGTGCAGGAAGGATATTTTGGAAACAACATTAGCAAATCCCAAAAACTTTGGTTGCATATAAGTATATGAGACAGGTGTATCAATTAAAAAATTGTTTAATTATTTTGAAATTTATTTTAAGGAGGATGAATATAAATTAAAAATATATGATTTAGAATATGAAATTCAAAAAAATGGGGATATGATGTATGATAATATTAAACCATAAATATAATTGATGTTTTCATATATACAAGACTGTTTCAGGCTGAATATCCCACTCCTTCACCTCCATCTTCAAATCCCACTCCTCCATCTCCACCTGCATCTCCCACTCTTACACCTCCTCCTATACAGGTGCACATTTATTATGAGTTATATATTAGGTATTTAACACCCAAAAAATATATTTTAATATAATACTATGCTCAATAGTTTACATAACACACCACATCGAGCTTTAAATGAACTGTGATATACTCATAAAATAATATTATTTAAAAGAGACCATTATAACCAAACCATTAAATTTGTGGTGTGAATAGTAATAAAAAAATTATGAAAAATATTTATAAAAGTTTTATATAATTTAATTTGTATATAAATTCAAAATAAATAAGTACTCAATTTTTAATAGTCATTTTATGCTTCAAAAATATGTTTTCTTCAAAAACAGATTCATAACATTTTGTGCATGGATATTATAATCAATTTGTACTATTTTTTCCTAAAATAATTGGATTAAATGAATATAATTTTTTAAATGAATATTTCAATATTATCTTAAAGTGATTTTTTGTGATTTTTTTTAAGATTTTTTTTTCAGTGAATAGTGAAAAACACCATTTTTTGTAAAATTGACATTTATTTTCATTAAATAAATTATTTTAAAAGTGACATTATATTTTAAATTTAATGTTAAATTATAATATTTATTATTTATTTATATATCATTTAATTAAAATCATGGTAATTAAAATTATGCCTCATTTTGGTATAATTTCTTTTTTAGGCTTAAAAATGTATTTTCCTAAAAATTGTTTTTCGTTGTGTTTTACGCATTTATAATAAAATTTATTTACACTACTTCCAAAAATTGAATATTGAAAACTTAATTACATATTTTTAATCATGTGGTTCAAAATTTTTAAATAGTTCCCTTTTATTTTTTGGTCATTATGAATAATAACCACTGTAAATATTTTTCACCTCATTAAGCGTAAAACGGGTAAAAATGGTTAAAACAATAGGATAAGGCCTATAAATATAAAAAAAATATTTAATTTTATAGGTTAATTTATACCTTATTCATATTATATTCTATTTTTTGGAAATTTACTACCAATTTTCTTTGTTAATGATCTTAATATTATTTTAAATAAAGAATATATAAAAAATGACACTCTCTTTGTTTTAATATATCTAATATTTTTTCCTAGGGATAAAAAGATATTATGTTCAGTTATAAATGATTATTTTAAATATTAATGAATTATTTTATCATTTTAATTTATTTTTAATATTTACAGATGGAATAATTACTATAAATGCTTACATAATGTTGACATAGTGTTTGTTCAAATTATAGAGAAATAAAATAAATGATTTTAAAAATATTAAAATTAATATATTTTGGATGAATTATTGGTTTTAAAAAAATAGATAAATATAACATATTATTTATGTGTTAAAACTTTATATTTTAATTCAATTTTTATCTTTTTGTTTTTAAAGTCAAACTATGTGAATAGACCCCAAAATAAATTTAATGGTATCTTATGTTAAAAAATATTTTGTTAAATGTTTTAAAATTTATAAAAATATTATATATTTCCAATAATATGGATATTATATAAACCATTTTCCACTTTTGGGTCACTTTTCATTTTATAGTAACTTTCATAACCCCTAAATGTTAAAAACCTTTGATATCATGGTAATTGTCATAAGGGTTAATGAGGGTTATAACTAAGAGATATGGGTTAAAAAATAAAAATAAAAATTGATTAAATATTATTGGGTGAGATTATTTCACTCATAATAATCCTATTTTTTAAATATATCAACTTGGTTCCACTTTTACATGAAAAATATTTTATTATATTTAAATATTTTAAGTAATTCCATGTGTGTCCTTTCCTTCACAATAAAAGGACACCACCCATCCTCTCTTCCTCACACCACCTTGAGACACATATCATGACCAAACCATCAAAAAACTCTTCTATTCAAAAGACCATCCCTATGGTCCTTAACAAAAAACCCAAAGTAGTTCTCTCAATGAGGTGGTAATCATTTTATCCGATATATTTCAATTTACTTCTTCCTTTAACTCATTAATTTTTGTCTTAAACATTAAAATATAATAAAATAAATAGCTCTGATATATTAATATTTTATTATATTGATGTAAAAACCTTTTCCACATCCTTTCAAACAAATGGTCAATGAAATTATCGCTCATGAGTGTGTGTGAGCTACTGCCTCCACATAGCAATATGATTCATTTTCCATCACCATATTTCATGTTTGATAATTTTTATGTATTTAATGTTTATATATGATATTTATAAAATATTTTTTCCTCTTTAATTATAATATATTTTCTATATTATTACCTTTCCATCCATTGGGAAATGATTACACCGCACATGCGGACGTGTAAACTACCACCTCCATGAAGCGATGTGATTCAGTTTTCAATTAGAAATTACTTAGATGGAAATAAGGATATATACAATGAATATATATTAAATTTATTTTATAATAAATATTATTTAAAGTTTAATTATTATTTACCTTTCTTTATTTCCATGCATAAAAATGTTTAAACATAACTCGTGTGTACAAACAGACTACCGTCACCACGAATAGATTTATCATAACCACTTTATATAAATGTTAATAAAAGTTTATATGATGATTAAATATTATAAATATAAAATTAATAATATTATGAATATAATGTATCCATAATAAAAATTCAAGGGATATAACTATTGAATCGAAACACACAAGATAAACAAAGCAATTAACACCCGAAATGATGATGATAAAGAAAGACTATAAATGAATAGGTGTTAAGATGTTATAATTAAATCATGAATGGTATAATAAGTAATAATATGGGTCTATATTATATAATTAATAAAATTATATTTATTATATGGGAGGTTTGAGAACATATGAACCAGGATGATACCTAAGGTAAGGGTTCTTCATCTCAATATTGTTTCGTTGAGATATTTTTAACGGTATGCATTTATATTTAAGTGTGATGTGTATATAATTACACATTCATAAGTAATATAATTAATATATTTATATTAATGGAATTTAAAGTTTAATTTTAATTTATTTCTTTCAAGGGGGTTAATATTCAAATGTTACCAAAGTGGTAAGGGTTTATGTTACAATATCATTTCTAATCAGGATTGTCTATAATAAATTTACTTTGAGTGAAATTATATGGATCATATCCTTTAAACCGAATATATTTTCTTATACTTGGTTATTTATATAATTTTTATTTATTAGTATCATTTTCCTCTCTTTGGTACTTAAAAATTTTTTAGAATGTTTTTTTAAAGAAAAGTTGAAATTATTTAATTTTTTGTTAATGAAATTTTTTATCCATGTCCATTCTCTTAAAAAATATTTTATGGAAGTTTTTAACTATACATGATATGTTTTAAAAAGGTCATTGTCATTAAATTTTACTTTATTTACAATGGTTTTAAAGTAATATTTTCATAAAAATTTTTTCAAATAATTATTTTTGACTTTTTATTAATGTGTGAAATGAATGTTCTCTTTTAACATAAGTGGTATGAAGTGATTTTATCACCATCATGACCATAATTTAATTTTAATATTTCTTTATAGTTTCCATGGTTATTTTCAATGAAATTTTTTTCTTACTATTTTGGGAATTTTCAATTTAAATGATATTTAAATAAATGGATATTTTTATCACGTTTTCAAAGAAAGGTTTGAATATTTTTTAAGGTATTTTTCATCTATGTAAACATAATTTAAGGATTTTTATGCATCACTAGGGATATGATTTTGTGATACCATGGACTTTTATTATATGGATGGATTATTATGATAATGATTTAAGGACGATTATATGAAAACTATTTCTTTCCCATAGGATAATTTATTTCTGATTAAACCTTTATGAAACATGCTTCTTCAAATTTTTATGGAAATAATTTCCTTTCCATGGGTTGTGATATGAAGATATAATTAATGTTTTATGATCTTATAGAATACATATGTATGAATTTCACTACTGATATGTGGTTTTGTAATTATTTTACCTCTAATTCATTGAGTAAAGAATGATATCTCATGAGATAATAACAACTAGAATGGGGAGAGAACCCGTTTTAGTAAGGGACTCTATCCAATAAGATAGTATTAGGGGTGAACCTTGACTAAGGAAATTATGGAATTGGGAGTGAACCCAATCCACTCTAATAGTCTTGGTAGTGATTATTGACTAAGTAAATAAATTTTTATACTTATTTGTATTCCATAAACTTATTTCTTATGCTTATGAAATATTCTCATGCATCATGGTTGATTATTGATGATTCCAAACACTTATGACTTATGTATATTATTTTGAAAAAACCTTAGCCCTTGTTTATAATTAATTATATTTAACTGATTTCATATGATTATTGTGTGTTATGATCAGATTTTCATACCCTTATTCATATCTTATACTCAATTATTATCATTGATTGATATCTCTCATGTTTACCGTAACTGAGTATCTTAACTTATAATTTCTTATATTTTATTTCCCCAGGTTATGAAGAAAGGTTGTAAGTAGGGTATATCTAAGAAGTGTAATATGTGAGAAGACATTTGTATTATATGTAAATTTATTTCATCAAATAATATGGTTATGTATCTATTATCAAAATAGACTAAAAATTTATAATTATGGGGAATTTATAATTATGTTATGTATTGAATATTCATAAAAAATGATGTAATATTTATATATGAAACATTTTGGTCACTACAGTTGGTATTATATTTGGAGATTAGGATTGTGGAAATTTTTTAAACCCCTTGGGATAAGTCTAAGTATAAGATAACATCTTGAAACCTTGGTAGATATTGTGTGGTTTTCCTAGAAAATACATCTTTGTATGGAAAAAGTAAGGTGGATGTAGTTATGTTCTAGAATCACCTAGGGGTAAAAACTCTAAAAGGGATAGATTGGGTATTAATTTGATAATCATTGGTGTGTGTTTATTAGGCCTAAGACTGAACACCTGTCTAGACTCTCCTGGGGGATTTTCCTGTGATAATTCATATTTTTTTATAAAACATTATGAATTATTTGAATAGATTATGACCATGAATTACCAAGTATAAACCTAAGGTTTCATAGATAAAAAAGAAACATTTAATGATTTAGACATCCTATAAATGGTTTTTGATGATTACAAGATTACTCACTATGACTATTATTTCCCACAATATGATTTTTGGTTTTATTCCATGGCTAAAACTAGCAGGAATCATGTTAACACTGAGCGTGATAGATAATGGAATGATTGTCTTCATGAAAAACCAAATGAAATGGGAGTTGGAATATAAAACCTTCTCATTATTCCTAATTGTATATCTTGTTATATTATTAACAAACTCAACTTGGGTCAGTTTCCTAATACAATTAATAAAAGAAAAAAATGAGTTATAAGGGAGTTTAGTTAATAAAAAACATGGAGGGAAGACTATTTGGCTTCTTACATGTCAATTATATGGGAATAAACACCAAGGGAATGTCTCAAAAAATGGAAAGATGTTTTTTTCATGGAAAATAAGGTTATAAAGTAAGTAATTTACGAGTAAAATCAATAGTTCAATAAAAACAAATTATGTTCATCCTAAGGTAAAATTTGTAGTTCAATGTATTATTTGTGCAGAACTTGGGCATTATCATAGTCAATTCCCTATTCCATAAGATAACTCATAGACCATGGAAAAGAATATTCTATTCTAATTTTTTAAGTGGAATGATTTATGTTTTTATGTATTTGAATTTTAGGATTATGTCGTAGAGGTTTTTTATCAATGATATTCTAATTATATGAATCATGAAACATTTAAGGATTATTTTTGTAATATTTTTCCCTAAATTATTTTCAATAATAAATTGAATGGTACTAATAATCTAAAAAATGTATTTAGTGGTAAGGTTTTATTTTTATAAAACATGTCACTGAGGGATAGATAACTCTTAATATATACATGATTTTGAGATAAAAATGTTTAGTTGGGATAAATAAATTATTAATATTAATAAAGTAAATTAGATAGTATTTTTGTCCTTGAAATTGATTTGTTATTTTATGAAAAAGTTATTTATGTTATCACTGATGAATTTTATTACAATTTTGGATTTATGGAATATATTTGATAGTCTAAGATTTTATTTGAGGAATAAATATGGAGTTAATTTTTTGATATGTGTGTGTGTGTGTTCATTGAGGTTTTATGGTGATTCAAGTTATTAACATGTTTTAGGAGAATATATGATCAAATTATTCATGTGTTTGGTATATAACATTATGAGATGTATGATGTTGTCTGGGGATTTAAGGTAAGTTGATTTTGGAAATTTAGTAAAATTTTATCTGGATTTTTGGGTCTTTAATTTTTTCTAACATATTTTAGAGGAGTCTTAAGTTTAACTATTTTTGGAATTGTTTAAGTTTAGGTTTAAGTGTTATTTTTGAGGTTTTAGTGGATAATTTATTATTTAATCATATAAAGATTCATCCATATAGGATAACTTTTGATAAAAAAATTTATTTTGGTATATATCCAGATACATAAGGAATAACTTTTCAATCCTTGATCTTATGATCCATTAAAGTTTAATTGTAGTTCTTTGGGAACGAAAAAATCATCTTGAATATTAATTTCTTGGATTAATATATGAGATAGAAGTAGAAATTAATCAAAGCACAACCAATGGATGGAATTATTCTTATGAAATGGAAAGAAGTCAAATAAGTATATTTTATCATTTTCTCTATATTGATAGTTAAATATCCTTAAAACCCAGTAAAGGGATATTGAAATAAAAATTCTATCCTTTTACCTCAATTTTTGATGACTTTTTTGTCTTCTTTATCCCTTACTGATTTATGGTTTTTTGGTCATTAACTTTCTCATGATCAGGTTCTCTATAAATATATACTCTTCCAAAGATGTTATCTTCCTAATCCATGTCCATATTTTCACTTTTCAATATTTTTCCACTTAATTGGGAACCTGATTATGTGTTATTTTAGGTGGAAATTATAGTTTCCAAAGCCCCTTTTATAAGGAAGTTTTATTATCCCTTTATGTAATGTGGATTTTCAAATATGGTATCTTCAAATATTGATCATTTTGTTACTAAGAAAAAAATGTAAGGATGCAATTAATTTAATTGGGGCATAAAGTAACACTTTGGAAATTTATTTTAAAAGAATAATATGTTTGTTAGCTTGCTTAACACACAACATTGAGCTTTAAGCGAACTACGATGTACTATAAAAAAATTTATTATTATAATGTGACCATTATAACCTAGTTGTTAATTTGGTGGTTTAAGTAGGAATAACCAAATAATAAAAAATATGTATAAATGATTTATATAATGAAAATGTATTAATTAATTCATAATAAATAAGTACTCAACTTTTAGTAAAGTCATTTTATGCTTCAAAAATATTCTTTCTTCCAAATTTTTTTTATTACATTTCATATATAAAAATTATACTTATTTTTTACCATATTTTTATAAATTTTATTTTAATAAATGAATATATGTTTTTAAATCAATTTTTAATTATTATCTTAGGGTGAATTTTTAGTATTTTTGTAAAAATATTTATTATTTAGTGAGTAGTGAAAAATATCAATTTTTTAAAATTGTCATTTCTTTTCATTAAATCAATTAATTTAAAAATAAAATTATTTTTTGAATTTGATCATAAAGTAACATAATAGTACATTAATTATATATAATATAATTAATCACTTGGGAATTAACATTATAATTTATTTTTATATAAGTTCATTTTTAGGCTTAAAATGCATTTTTCAAAAAACGGTTTGTCATTTCATTTTAAAAATTTACATTAAAATTGATTTATAATACTTATAGATATGGAATATTGAAAAAATTATTCTATATTTAGAATCATAAGTTTCAAATTCTGTAAATGTGTCCCTTTAATTTGTGGTCTTTATGAATAATAACCATGATTAATATTTTTCACCTCAGTAAGGGTAAAATAGGATTAGAACTATGGGATAGGGACTAGAAATATTCAAAATACATGCCTTTATTTAATTTTATAGGTTTATTTATACCATATTCATCTTATATTATAATATTTTGTAAGTCCTTTCAACTTTACTTTGATAATGACCTTAATATTTTTTAAGTACGTAATAAATACAAAATGTCACTCTCTTTGTTTTGATATATTTAATATTTTTTCATAGGTATAAAAAGATGATATTTTTTATTATACATGGTTATTAGAAATATGAATGAATTTTTTTATCATATTAATTTATTTTTAATTTTTATTAATTGAATAATTACCTTGAATTATTATGCAACTAAGACAGAGTGTTTGTTCAAGTAATAGTAAAATCAAATAAAATATTTTAAAAAAATATAAAAATTAAAAAAATAGATGAATTATTATGTTACATGAATTTCTTAGATAAATATAACATATTATTAATGTGTTACAATTTTATATTTCAATTCTATTTCTATCGTGTTGTCCTTAAAGTCAAATTGTATGAATATTCCCAAAAATGAAATTAATTATATCTTATATTAAATAACATTTTATTAAATGTTTTAAAATTAAAAATATATATATATATTTTCTAGGTTAATGGGATATAGTCTATAATATCCATGATTTTACACTTATGTTTCACTTGTCATTTTATAGTAAATTTTTTCACCCATAAAGAGTAAAAAACATTGGTATCAACCTAATCATGAAAAGGGTTAACTAGGAGTTAAAATTAAGAGATAAAGGTTATAAAATCATATAAAATTGTATAAATTTATTATATTATATTATTTCAACTAATAATAATCCTATATTTTAAATATATCAAATTTTTTCCACTTGAACATGAATAATAATTTATTATAATTAAATCTTTTAAGTAATTTGAAGTGTGTCATTTCCTTCACTATAAAATGATTCCACACCTCCTCTCTCCCTAACACTACCTTTATCCCCTTATCTCTACCAAAACATACCAAAAAAATTATAAAAATGCTTATAAAAGTTATAAATTTGCTGGTATCTTCAAAATACCATCTCTAGTGTCCTTAAGAAGAAATCTAAATTAGATCTCTCAATGAATAGGTAATCATTTTAACTGATCTCTTTCATTTTAATTCTTCTTTTACCACCTTTATTTTTCTCCTAATAATTAAAATATAATAAAATTAATATCTTCAATATACTATGATATTATTCTATTTAGGGCATAACCTTTTTCCACCTCTTTTCCATCAAGTAAGAAATGAAAGTATCACACGTGTGTGTGTGGACTACTGCCTCTTGTAGCGATATGATTCATTTTCCATCACCATATTTGATTATTGGTGATTATGATATATTTAATGTTTATATATAATATTTATGAAATATTTATTCTTCTTTAATTAAGATATTTTATCTACCTTCTTACCTTCCCATTCGTTGGGAAACGCTGATGTTGTTCGTGCGTACATATTAACTACCACCCCTACAAAGCAATGTGATTCAGTTTTCATTTTGATTTTACATGGATGGTAATGAGGATATATATAATGAATGTATATAATATTTATTATATAATAATGATTTTATAATGGTTAATTATTATTTACATTTATTTCACTCTATCCATCATAAAGTGGAAACATCGCTCATGTGTACATACATACTATCATCTCCATGAAACTGTTTTTCATCACCTATTTATATGAATGGTTATAAAAGTGTATATAATTATTAAATATATTATATATTAAATTATTAATATTTTAAATATGACGTAACTATGATCAAATTTCAATCACCACAACGGTTGAACTGAAACACGCATGAAAAATGAAGCAGTTGACACCTAAAATGATGGTGAAAATGAAAGATTCTAAACGAACGGCTACTAAGATAATATAAGAAAACCATGTATGGTATAATAATTATTAATATTTTTATATGATATATATATATATATATAATAAAAAAATTATACAAGATCTTTTCAAGCATACAAAGTTGAACGAAACTTGAGGTAAAATAAGACCTGAGGTAAGGGTTCTCCAACTCATTATTGTTTTGTTGAGACATGTTAGATTTTATACACTTATTTATGTATATTATGTTTATATAATTATCCTTTTATATATTATATAATTAATCTATTTATATTTATGGTATTAAAAATTTATTTGAAGTTATTTTATTCAAGGGGTTATGATTCAAATGTTACCAATGAGGTAAGTGTTTATATTACAATCTCATTTCTTTTTGGAATTATCTATACTAAATTTACATTGAATAAAACTATATCATTATTATCCTTTAAAAACCATATGTTTTATTATCCTCTGGTTATTCATAGAATTTTTATGTATTAGTACCATTTTCCTCTCTTTGTTACTTAAAATGATTAAGAAATTTTTTATAAAGAAAAGTATACCTTTTTACTTTTTTGGTTGAAAAAATTTTCCATCCATGTATATAATCTTCAAAATTGTTTCAGAAAAGTTTGTACCGTTGCTTAAATTTTTTTGAAAATGTAATTTTAAATAACTTTTACTTAATTTAGAGATATTTAAAATTAATCTTTTTAAAGAAATGTTTTCTATACAATTTGTTTTTTATTTTTTTCAAAAGATTGAAAAGAATGTTCTCCTTTAACATATATGGTAAGAATTAATTCTTCCACTATCATGAACATTATTCATGTTAAATCTTATTTTAAAAGTTTCCTTGGTTATTTTCAAAGAAAATATTTTTCTCAATATTCTAAGAATTTTTAGATAAAATGTTATCAAAATAAAAGGAAATTTTTTCATGTTTTAAAAGAAAGTTTTGATTATTCTTTTAAATATATTTTTCATTTATGTCAACATCATTTAAGGATTTTTATTCTTAACTAGGGATATAATCTTATAATACAATCCAATTTCTTTCTCTTGATGTCTTATGATGATAATAATTTATGGATCATTCTATGAAACTTGTTTCTGAAATGTCTTGTAAATTCTATGTACATTTTTTTAAAATTATATGGAATTATTCTGAGACCACACGCTTTGACGGCACGTGATTATAAAGCCCGGTGAGCCCAGAATGAAATTTTGAACTTTTTTTAAGGTACATTCAGTAAAAGTACAATTGGGTTTTTTGAAATTTTTAACTGGTGCTCATATTGAAAATATGAGGGCACCGTTGAACTTAGAATGTCGGGATTTTCCTAGAAATGACTTAACTTCGATCGATAATGGCCGACCTGAAAATTTATTTTTATACTTTTTGAGAAAAATAATAAAATAATTTAAATGAATTATTTTATTTCTTTTCTCACTGTTGAGTGGTGTACGGCGATGCTACGGTGCAGCGATGAGGTGGCGACGAGGCAATTTAATGGAACTTGTTAATGGGTCATTAACTCATGGCATAACAACACTTTAATGATGCATAACAGCAACGCTGGTTCATAAATGAAACAGCATAACGACGTGGCATTGCAGTGCAGCGGAAGCACTACGACATGTTTCCTTTTAATAGTCTAATGCGTTAGAGGAACAAGGATTAAACTACAGGGATTATTTGAATAACCTCCGGTTAACTTCCTCTCTAATGAATAATGACGAACGTTAACATATTCGACGCCCCTCGAAGATCAGAGCCAAAAGCGACGAACGACATTGAAGTATTGAAACCTCGAGGACAAAGAACTATGGAATCTAATATCAAATATGTAGGGGTTGTTTTATTTTTAAGTTATTACCAATTCTTTTCTAGAAATGACGAACACGGATCAACTCACAAACAGGTTGATCTGTGAACTGGGTGTTTATGCGGAAGGGTAACTTTATTTAGGGGGTTATTTATTCAAGATTAATTTTATCTCTAGTTTGATTGAGGCACAATCCTTGATCCTCCCCATGTTTATAAACTTCTAACATGGAGGGCACAGGCCAACAATAACAAGGCCTGAGCCCCTCTACCACGTGTGTTATTTTTTTCCAAACATCTGAATTGAAGGAAATTTGGGTTTGAGACCTTCGCGGTGAAGAGAATGTTCCCTGGAGACTATAGGCATAGACAGAATGAAAAATGGATCACCGGAGCAACTCAGATGGCCTACGGAAGGAACCGCTGGTGCATTGGTGTCGGCGCTAGTGGCCACAGGCGAAGGATGGCATAGCACCCGTCAGCACACCGCAGCGGCAGGAGGTTGCGGCCTGCGATCCACAGTAGCCACGGGGCGACACGGTGCCAGGAAGGCACCGCATAGAGGTAAGGCCTGTGTCTAGGACATTCGGGTGCTTCAGCGAGCAGCGATCCTTTTACCGCGGTAGGAGGGGCCCCACGCATCCATAGGGCCAGTGGGGGTCGAACGCGGCAGACAGTCGCGTCCCGGCCAGGAAATGCAACCCGACCCACACCACGCGGGCCGATTTTCAGGATGGCGGGTCACACACATAGCCAGTGGTCTACACTTGTGCTAGAAGCCTAGACTCGTGCCTTTTGGGCCGGGTCAGACGAGACTGGGTTGCCAGGCAACCCGGTGGGCTGGACCCTCAGCCAAACCAGGCCTGGTCCAGTGAGGCCCATTGGACCTCGCCCACTGGCCAAGACAGATCGGACTGACCTAGACCCAAATTAGGTCTATTCAATTTGGTTGAGTTTAAACCGAGGTATGTGGGACCCCCAAGCTGGGTTGGTCAGGTCAGTATGACCGGGTCAGACCGGGCCTATATGCAACCGACCCATGTTTACTAAAATGCCAGTATCTTGCAAACTGCATGTCCGATTGATGATCTATTAGTAGCATTGAGACCCTCTCAACAAGGAGGAACTTTTGACATTCCTTGAGGAGGATTTCATGGAAGTTTAGATGTGATTAATGGCTTGAGGAGCGATTCTCTCAGGTGCGCTACGTATGGAACTCGGCTATAGGCTGATACCTGAGGACTGTTGACTTTCGACTCTGTGAGACTCAACTATGGCTCAGTGGGAATCACTTATGTGTGAATTTTCAGGCCCATGGTGGGAAGCACTTCTGTGTGACTTTGCAGGTCCATGGTACGTGATGAGGAGGAGTAACTCAGTTGGTCAAGATTAGTGAGAATCACTTCTGTGTGACTTTTCAGGCCCATGGTACGTGATGAGGAGGTGTACCTAATCATTCCAAGGTTAGTGGGAAGCACTTATGTGTGACTTGGAAGGCCCACTGTACTCGATAGAGAAGGAGTTCTCCTACAGGTAAGGTGTTCGATGATGTGACTGATGGTTCTTCTATCACTACCCTAAATGTATACCTAGTGTGAGATGTCTTGTGCATTGTGATTTAATTTTAGGATTTTAGTGTGGTCTTTCCTTTTTTGTTTTGGGGTCCCTAATGAGTATTTTTTTACTCACCCCTACACGGTATTTTCCCACATGTGTTGTGTCTGGTGCAGACGATCGATGTTTTGACAGAGAATTTGGTGGACCAGGACCCAAAGTTTCTCAGGGAGATGAGATCTACAGACATTGTGACAATGGACTTAGTGGCCTATGACTAGGCGTGGCCTAGTAGTATTGGGTGGATAGTACGTTCTACTTCGGATTCCAGTAGCTACACTACTCTCACGATCAGGTGGGGTTTTCTGTGGATGGCTATCAGAGTTTCCCTTTGTACTTTCATGTTTTCAGTTCTTTTGTTGGGTTTTTATTCTTGACCACTTGTATCAGCTTTACTTGTAATCAACTTTTTTTTAGTGATATTGGTTCCGTTTTAAGTGTGTGGGACTTGGTTGGGCGAGTATGTGCATACGGGTACTCAAGAAAATGCCTCCCACTTGCAGGTTGATCCCTTCGGTGCTAGTCGCCAGCCCCTGGCCTTTAGGAGGTGGGCTTGGGGTAGTCACAGCATGGGCCCCAGAGGACGTGTTGTGACAAAGTGGTATCAAAGGGATTTTAATCCTACCATAAAGACTAAGAGTCTATTGTTTTGTTTTGGGGAAATAGTTTTAAGTGTTGTGAGTTCGACTTTCAGATTCGTGGAGTCCGGTGTTGGTGCGGCGACTGACGTATCCATACATCCGGACCTTGAATTCTACATTTCAGCTCAATACATGAAAACACTGGTTGCATAAGTGTATCCTTATGTTGTTTTGAATAAAATTTAGCTCGCTAGGTATAACCTTCTAACTTTGGTACATCTTGATCTATCTTAGGATGAATCCATGTGGACGACTAGCCATGATCTTGATACGAGATCATGAGGATAGCCCGCCTAGTGACAAGGCATCTGTTCAGGGACCAATTCTAGAGATGGCCCCACCGAGTGATACACCAGTGCTTCCACCACCTGATGGTCAGTATATACTATTGGAGGTTCCATCAAAGGATGTGCATAGACTCAGTGCCCTGTATGAGTTTCAGAGATAGAGACCTTCCAGGTTCATGGGAGAGATAGATCCTCAGGTCACTGAGTACTGGATGGAGGCAGTGATGCGAGTCTTGTTGGATTGGTGTTGCCCGATCCGGTTGGGCCGAATGCCTGTGGCCCAAATTTTCGGCACTGTAGCAAATGCTGACCACTGTAGCGGAGCTGACCAACCGACACCGACAGGAACTGTAGCGGTGCGGACTTCGGGGTCAACTTTACTGTAGCGCTTTTGACTTCCAGCCGGCAGACACTGTAGCACTTTTGACAAAGTGAGCCGCCGATCACTGTTGCAACGCGGACTACTATTCAGAACAGTGGACCGTCTTCTTCATATGTAGCCCATTTTCGGGCTAGGGTTTATGATTGAAATCCTCTGTAATTTGATGCTCCTGATTAGTGAAATCCTGCCTCTCCCGTGGACGTAGGGATTTTTCCCGAACCACGTAAATCGCCGTGCTCATCTGCTGTTTTTCCTTTCTTTCGTTTTCTCATTTTCTGTCGTTGTGTCTCCCGACGATTCTGCAACAACTGGTATCAAAGGGTGAGTTCAGAATTCTCCAACGATGGCTCTGGATGAAGGCAAAGTGAAGATCGATCGCTTCGATGGAACTGATTTCAGTTTCTGGAGGATGCAGATCGAGGATTATCTTTATCAGAAAAAGATGCACTTGCCGCTTCTGGGTGTGAAGCCAGCGGAAATGGAGAAGTCAGAATGGGAGCTACTGGATTGACAGGTTCTGGGTGTTGTGCGCTTGACGTTGGCCAAAAACGTGGCATTCAACATCAGAGAGAAGAAGACGACGGTGGACCTGATGAAAGCCCTCACAAATATGTACGAGAAGCCTTCTGCGGCTAACAAGGTGCATTTAATACGACGATTGTTCAACTTGAAAATGGTTGAAGGGGGAGCTATTGCAGATCATATCAACGAGTTCAATACCATCATAAGTCAGTTGTCATCAGTGGACATTGACCTTGGTGATGAGGTATGTGCTCTGGTTTTATTATCTTCGTTACCTGAAAGTTGGGAAGCAACTGTAACAGCTGTGAGCAGCACTTCGGGGAATACGAAGATGGCTCTGAAGGATATAAGGGACCTAATCCTTAGTGAGGATGTTCGAAGAAGAGAATCAGGCAGATTCTCTGGTTCTGCTTTGAACGTTGAAGGAAGAGGAAGGTACCCACAGCGGGACAATCGCAGAGGACGATCGAAGTCGAGAGGAAAGAGCAGAGACAAGGCAAAGGGGCCTGGTCCTACCTGCTGGACATGCGGAAATAAAGGACATGTCAAGAAGGAGTGCAGAGATAATCGGAAGGGACCTGAAACCAGTGGAGCAAACGCGGTAGCTGAAGGAACTGATGACGTGCTACTGCTCAGCGTGGACAGCCCGATGGAGTCTTGGATTTTAGACTCTGGGGAGTCTTTCCATTCTACATCGGAGAAGGGTTTCCTGAACAATTTTGTTTCTGGAAATTTTGTCAAGGTGAATCTTGCTGATGACGAGCCCTTGAAGATTGTGGGGAAAGGAGATGCACGGATCAAGACCAATAGTGGGAGCTTGCTGGTTCTGGAAAACGTGAGGTACATCCCTGGTTTAAGAAGAAATATCATTTCTGTGGGACAGCTTGATGATGCAGTGTTGAGTACCACGTTCACTAGTGGTGCATGGAAGATCACCCGAGGAGCTATGGTCATAGCTTGGGGAGCAAAGAATGGCACCCTGTACAACATGACAGAAACGTGCATGGACATGGCTGCATCACTCGAAGCTGTCGGAGGTTCTCAACTGTGGCACTACAGACTCGGCCACATGAGTGAAAAGGGGATGAAGGTGCTGGCAACAAAAGGATTGCTACCAGAGCTGAAGTCGGTGGAAGTAGGCTTTTGTGAAGATTGCATCTTTGGAAAATAGAAGAAGGTGTCCTTTGCAAAAGGAGGCAGAACACCGAAGGCTGGAAAGCTGGACCTGGTGCATATAGATGTTTGGGGGCCTTCACCAGTACCATCCCTCGGAGGGTCACAATATTATGTGACATTAATCGATGACTCAACAAGGAAGGTATGGGTTTACTTTTGGAAGAATAAATCTGATGTGTTCAAGATGTTTCAGAAGTGGAAATTCATGGTGGAGAACGAGTCAGGAGCAAAGCTGAAATGTTTGAGGTCTGACAATGGTGGAGAGTATGGCAGTCAGGAGTTCAGGGAATTCTGTTCTGAAAATGGAATTTGGTGGGAGAAGACAATTCCAGGAACACCACAACAGAATGGTGTGGCAGAAAGGATGAATAGGACACTGAATGAACGTGACAGGAGCATGAGGCTGCATTCGGGGTTACCCAAGACCTTTTGGGCTGATGCAGTAAATATGGCAGCATATCTCATAAACAGGAGTCCCTTTGTGCCAATGGGGGAATGTCTACCCGAGGAACTCTGGTCTGGTAAGGAGGTAAAACTCTCACATTTACGAGTCTTTGGCAGTTTACCATATGTTCATGTTGATGCTAATGCAAGGGACAAGCTTGATGCCAAGTCCAAAAAATGTTTCTTTATTGGCTATGGTGGTGAGGAGTTTGGGTATCGCTTTTGGGATGATCTCAACAGGATGGTCATCAGGAGCCAAAATGTGGTATTCAATGAAGGTGTCATGTACAAAGATCGTCATGCAGTTGAAGATGAAAATGGGAACATTGAATCAGAATGCAAAAAGCAAGTGGAGCTTGAAGGTGTGTCTGAGCTTGAGAGATCCGAACCGGTGTAACCTACTACTTCAGTGGAGTTGAGGAGATCATCAAGGGTGAGAAGTCCCGTGCAGAGGTATTCACTATCATTGCATTACCTGTTATTGACTGAAGTTGGAGAACCAGAATGCTTTGAAGAAGCAATGCAGCTGAAGGAGTCGAGCAAGTGGGAGCTGGCTATGAAGGAGGAGATTTCCTCATTGCATGAGAACAACACTTGGGAGTTGACACCTCTGCCAAGAGGAAAGAAAGCATTGCAGAATAATTGGGTCTACCGGGTAAAGGAAGAACATGATGGAAAGAGAAGGTTCAAGGCAAGGCTGGTGGTGAAAGGCTTTCAACAGAAGGAGGGAGTAGATTTCCCTGAAATCTTCTCACCAGTAGTAAAGCTTACCACCATCCGGGTGGCTCTCAGCATTGTGGCGTCAGAGGATTTGCACCTTGAGCAGCTTGATGTCAAGACTGGTTTCCTTCATGGAGATTTGGAGGAAGATATCTACATGCAGCAGCCAGAGGGATATGTAGAGTCTGGAAAGGAAGACCTGGTGTGCAAACTCCAGAAGAGCTTATATGGACTGAAGCAGGCACCGAGACAGTGGAACAAGAAGTTTGATTCATTTATGTCTAAAAATGAATATAAACGATGTGGCATGGATCAGTGTTGCTACATCAAGTCTTTCGGTGATGAATATATTATATTACTTCTGTATGTGGATGACATGCTCATTGCAGGATCATGTATGCAGAGGATTAATGAGCTGAAAGGGCAGTTGGTTGAGGAGTTTGAAATGAAGGATCTTGGAGAAGCTGGCAAGATTCTGGGAATGAAGATCAAGAGAGACCGCACAGCTGGAACATTAATGTTGTCACAGGCTGATTACATTGGGAAGGTGCTGAGAAGATTCAGCATGCTGGAAGCAAAGGCAGTCTCTCTTCCATTGGCGAGTCATTTCAAACTATCAAAGGAGCAATCACCGAAGATGGCAGAAGTGGTGGAGTACATGGAAAAAGTTCCATCCACATCAGCTGTTGGAAGCTTGATGTATGCCATGGTCTGTACTCGACCTGACATGGCTCATGCAGTGGGAGTTGTGAGCAGGTATATGGCTAACCCTAGAAAGCAACATTGGGAAACTGTGAAGAGGATACTAATGTATTTAAAGGGCAGCAAGGAGGTATCTCTGTGCTTTGGGAAAGGAACTTCATTGCAGGGGTATGTGGATGCTAACCTTGGAGGCGATGTCGACAGCAGGAGGAGTACCACGGGTTATGTTTTTACCTGTGGAGAAACTGCGGTAAGTTGGATATCACAATTGCAGAAGGTGGTGGCTTTATCCACCACAGAGGCAGAATACATTGCTGTAACAGAAGCTGGGAAAGAGATGGTTTGGCTGAAAAACTTCTTGGATGAATTGGGAAGAAAGCGAGAGGAGAATGTATTGCACTATGATAGTCAGAGTGCTATACATCTTGCCAAGAACCCAGTGTTTCATGCCCGGACGAAGCACATTCAGTTGAAGTACCATTTCATCAGAGGTTTGATACAGGATGGGTTGCTGACCTTGCAGAAGATCTGTGGAACCAACAATCTGGCAGACATGTTGACAAAGCCTATGGTGATACAGAAGTTGAGGCACTGTTGTGCCTCTGTTGGTCTCCACTAATGAACGGAGGATGATAGGCAGAATGATGGAAGACTTGTTGGAAGAAGAAGAGGAAAATAGTTTGTATTTCATGAATCTGTGAAAGCACACCACTAGTGAGTGAAGAATAGGAAGAACTTAGATTAATTAAGTTTTCTTCATCAGTTGCATCGAAGCATAGCAGTGCAGTGGATCAGGCTACAAGTGGGAGATTGTTGGATTGGTGTTGCCCGATCCGGTTGGGCCGAATGCTTGTGGCCCAAATTTTCGGCACTGTAGCAAATGCTGGCCACTATAGCAGAGCTGACCAACTGACACCGACAGGCACTGTAGCGGTGCAGACTTCAGGGTCAACTTTACTGTAGCGCTTTTGACTTCCAGTCAGCAGACACTTTAGCACTTTTTACAAAGTGATCCGCCGATCACTATTGCAACGCGGACTACTATTCAGAACAGTGGACCGTCTTCTTCATATGTAGCCCATTTTCGGGCTAGGTTTTATGATTGAAATCCTCTGTAATTTTCTGCTCCCGATTAGTGAAATTCTACCTCTCCTGTGGACGTAGGTATTTTTCCTGAACCACGTAAATCGCCTTGTTCATCTGTTGTTTTTCCTTTCTTTCGTTTTCTCATTTTCTGTCGTTGTGTCTCCCGACGATTCCGCAACAAGTCTTCCACTTAGTGTGGACACCACCTGACCAGAAGAAGATCTTGGAAGCGAGCCTTTTACAGGGATCATCAAGGAGATGGTGGAGCTTGACCACCCAGACACACGATGAGGTGACCCTCACCTGGGCTGACTTCAAGCAAATTTTCTAGGAGGAGTTTTTCCTCGTGACCTTGCACTTTGTGCGCATTCAAGAGATGCTTCACCTATACAAGGGCATCATTATGGTGGCTGAGTACTCAGAGAGGTTTACCAAGCTATCTCGCTACTTAATAGATATGTTATCAGACCCTTTCTATAGGGTTTGATCCTTTGAGAAGGGACTCAGGTGGAAGATTAGGGCATCGGTGTTGTCTCTCAGTATCCCTACCCAGGATGGGGTGATGGAGCAAGCCCTTATGGTAGAGAACTTCTTGGAGGAGTAGGCACCAACAGCTAGATCCGCCAGTAGACCCCAGGTGGCAGAGTCTTCGGCAGATAGTAGACAGTAGACGGTCGAAGGGCCACTGAGGTAGAGGTAGCGGTTCGAGCGAGGAGGTTCGCAGGGTGGAAGACGTGGAAGGGGAGTGGGTCGAGTTGTAGGTGGTGGGTGATGGTTCGAGGTGTTACTACCACTACCCCTATGTGGTCCACCCCGAATTCAGGGAGCAGGCAGACAGGGGTGAGCTCAGCTCTAGGCAGTAGAGGCTTATGACCACGGAACTCCAGTGATGATCCTAAGTACTATTTGTGTCTTCTCCGCCCTAGTTGTAGTTATTATAGATACAGGTGCTAGTAACTCCTTCCTTTCCATGACTCTCATTCGGATCTCAGAGATTCTGGTGGAGTTTTTAGCTTGATCCTTAGGGTTAGAGACTCCTACAGGAGGTGATTCGATGATTACACACTGGTGTCGTCAGAGTGATCTTAATCTAGGAGACGAGAGCTTCAGATTGGATCTCCTAGTAGTAGCATCTATGCCTTGCATCTTCATCTTGGGTGTGGACTAGTTAGTCACATTCCATGCTCTGATCGACTGTTTTAGGTGTACAGTGATGTGTTTCTATAGATATGGGACTAGTTTTTCCTTCACCGATAAGAAAGAAACCCTTGCAGCGCATGATGGACTTTCTCGGTACAGGGTATAGCCAATCACTCACCAGTAGGCTAACCTCACCCTTAGTGCAGTGGATGAGAGGAGTCCAAGTTTTCCTGTAGTGGTGGATAAGTACGAGGAAGTTTTTCCTGAGGATGTTCTGGGACTACCTCCTCGTAGAGAGGTATACTTCTGCATCGACCTACACCCCAGGACGATATCGATATCCACACTGGCATATTGGATGGATCCCATGGAGCTTCGTGAGCTGAGGGTAAAGTTGGAGTAATTGCAGGAGAAGGGGTTCGTAAGGCCCAGTGTTTCACCATGGCCAACCCCATTGCTTTTTTTCAAGAAGGAAGATAGAAGTTTGAGATTTTTCATGGACTTTTGATGCCTAAACTAGGCGACTATGAAGAACAAGTATCCACTGCCTAGGATTGATGACCTCTTCAACTAGCTGAAGGGAGTGAGGTGATTCTCAAAGATAGACCTCAGATTGGGTTATCACTAGCTTCAGGTATAGGATGAGGATGTACTGAAGATAGACTTCAAGTACTGATACCACTACTATGATTTCCTGGTTATGCCTTTCTCCATGACCAATGCCCCAGTAGTGTTTATGGGACTCATGAACGGGATCTTCTGGCCTTACCTTGACCGGTTTTTTGTGGTTTTCATTGATGACATCTTTGTGTACTTTTCATCAGAGTAGAATCATGAAACAAACCTATGGATGGTCCTAGATACACTCAGAGATCACCATATTTATGGTAAGCTCTTGAAGTGTCCGTTTTGGATAAGGGAGTTCCACTTTCTGGGACACGTCATCTCTGAGGCTGGAGTTGCAGTAGATCCAGTGAAGATAGAGGTAGTGCTTACTTGGGAGCCACCCAGGAGTGTGACTGGGGTGTGAAGCTTATTGGGGTTGTATGGTTACTATCAGAGGTTCGTGCCCAAATCATCACCCATATTGGATTTGACACGGAAGATAAAACCCTTCGTGTGGATGGAGAAATGTCAGCAGAGTTTCCAGGAGCTAAGGCAGAGACTGACTAGTGCCGCCATCTTGAGACTACCAGAGGAGGACATTGGGTATGTATTTTATTGTGACATATTAGGGATTGGAATGGGTTTTTTCCTAATGTAGGAGTGAGAAGTGATCTCCTATGGCTCATGAAAGTTAAGATAGCATGAATAGAACTACACGGCCCACAACCTGGAGTTTGCATCAATGGTCTTTGCCTTAAAGATGTGGCAGCACTACTTGATGGGTGAGCAGTTTGCAGTTTACTCTGACCACAAGAGTCTCAATTATATATTCTCACAAAAGTACATGAACTTGAGATAGTGGTGATGGATAGAGTTCCTCTAGGACTATGACTTTTATATAGTCTATACTCTTTGGATTTGGAACGTGGTGGCAGATGCGCTCAGCAGGAGAACCGGTTTGTAGCTACTGAGTGAGGCAACAGAGTAGTTATCCATGATGCATATATCCTTCTTGGATGATGGTGGAGCTACTTACCTTCAGTCTATTACTGTTACTCCCCCACTCTTACAGTGGGTCAGGGAGGAAGAATTGGAGAATGATGACTACGAGGCCTAACATCCTTAGTTATCCTCAGAAAGGGCTCTTGATGGATTTTCAATAGGTGGGGAGCACGTCATCCTTTTAAGAGGGCACACCATAGTACCAGTGACGTTGCTGGAGGAGGTATTAAGGGTGTTATATACTTCCCCTTTGGTGGTATATCTTGGAGTGGATAAGATGTACCAGGACCTCCGATGTCAGTACTCATGGCCAGGGATGATGAAAGTAGTGGTTGAGTTTATTTCATGATGTCTCACTTGTCAGCAAGTGAAGGATAAGCATCAGGTTCCAGCAATTTCGGCCCAAGAACTTAAGGTACCAGAGTGGAAATGGGATGGTACTCTATGGATTTTGTGACGAGGTTACCACGCACATCAAGTGGTCATGACTTTATCTGGGTGATCGTTGACCGACTCACCAAGTCAGCTCACTTTCTACCCATCCGGGAGCAGGGACTGGTAGAGAAATTGGGATGCCTCTAGGTCCAGGAGATAGCATGAATTCACGGGGTTCCTTCGATGATCATATTAGATCATGACACTTGATTTATATCCCAGCTGTGGAGGGTATTATAGGAGGTGTTCGGGATGTATCTGTGCTTGAGCATAGTTTTTCATCCCCAGACGGATAGTCAGATGGAGTGAACCATATAGACCTTAGAGGACAGGCTACGTGCTTGCATCTTAGATTTTGGTCATAGTTGGGAGGACCACCTACCATTGGTGTAGTTTTCATAAAACAACAGTTATCACTCCACCATTGGGATACCACTGTTCAAGGCTTTGTACGGGCGGCCTTGCAGATCACCCCTATATTGGATAGACCCAAGAGAGTCAGCACTTATGGGTCTAGAGTTGTACGTGCTACCATCGAGAAGGTTTAGATCATCCAAGAGTGGATGAGGAATACACATATCATTAATAGGTCTTATGCCGATATGAGACGAAGACCCTTGGAGTTTAAGGACGGAGATCATGTATTCCTTCGGGTCTCACCCCGACGAGGATTGCAGATATTTGGCCAGGGCGACAAGCTATCTCCGAGGTTCATCGGACCTTTTCAGATTCTAAGAAGAGTTTTTGAGGTGGCATACTTTATAGATCTTCCCCCACAGATTCACCAGATGCACGATGTTTTCCACATGTCGCAGATGAGGAGGTACACGCATGATCCATCACACATCATCGACTAGTGCGAGATGGACATTGATGATGGGGTGATGTTTGTGGAGTTCTTGGTGGAGATAGAGGACTGATAGGAGTGGGTCCTATGTGGGTGTTTGATTCCTCTGGTGCATATTTGGTGGCAGCACGGGAGTCTTTAAAAGAGAACATGGGAGTGAGAGGCTCAGATTTGCGCTCAGTACCCCCATATGTTTGATTAGTAATTTGTTTTGGATTTTGGGGACATAAATCCCTAAGGTGGGGAGAATGTAATTTATTAGAAATTACATGAATTTTTTTAAATTATATATAATTATTTTAAGACTACACGCTTTTATGTCACATGATTGTGAATCCCGGTGAGCCAAGAACATAATTTTGAACTTTTTTTAAGGTATGTTCACTAAACATGCGAGCTAGTTTTTTATAAATTTTGAGCCGGTTCTCAGATCAAAAATTTGAGGGAACCTTTGAACTCAAAATGTTGAGATTCACCTAGAAATGACTTATCTTCAGACGACATGGGCCAAACGGAAAATTTATTTTTCATACTTTTTGAGAAAAATAATAAAATAATTTAAAAGGATTATTTTATTTCTTTTCTCACCATTGAGTGGCAGACGGAAATGATGTGGTGCAGCAATGACGCAACGATAAGGCGCATTAATGGAAATCATTAATGGCTCATTAACTCAGATCATAACAACACTTTAATTACTTGTAACAGTGATGTTGTATCATAAATGAAACAATGTAACAACGCGACGTCGCAGTGCAGTAGAATCACTGCAATGTGTTTCCTTTTAATAGTCTAATGCGTTAGCAGAATGTCGATTAAACTGTGGGGATTCTTTGATGAACCTCCAACAGACTTCCTCTCTAATGAATAACGATTAACTCTGGTGAACATCAACATCTTAGACACCCCTCCAAGATCGTATCCTGAAGCGGTGAATGACATAGACATCTTGAAACCTCAAGAACGAACTGCTACAGCATCGAACATCAAATAGGTAGGGGTTGTTTTATTTCTAAGTTATTCCCCATTCTTTTCTAGAAATGATGAATTTGGATCAACCCACAAATAGTTTGATCTATGAATCATGCATTTACGCAAGAGGGTAACTTTATTTGGGGGATTCTTTATCCAGGATTAATTTTATCTCTCCCCATGATTATAAAATTCTAACGTATAGGGTGTAGAACAACATGAACAAGGACCAAGACCCTCTGCCGCATGTGTTCTCTGTGGCTAAACATCTAAATCAATGTCAATCCGGGTTTGATACCTTCGCGGTAAAGATAATGTTCCTCGGAGACCGTAGGCGTAGACAGAATGGAAAATGGACCACCATAGCAACTCCAATGGCCTGCGGAAGGAACCGTCAGTGGTGGACCATGGTGGCGGCTATATGCAGAGGATGGTGGTGCTCCCTTCAGTGTGCTGCAGCAACTGCAGGGTGACGTAGTACCAGGTAGGTGCTACGTGGAGGGACAGATTGCGTCTGGGCCATCTA
Organism: Viscum album; assembly: GCA_963277665.1. Classification (NCBI taxonomy): domain Eukaryota; kingdom Viridiplantae; phylum Streptophyta; class Magnoliopsida; order Santalales; family Viscaceae; genus Viscum; species Viscum album. The sequence continues at coordinate 1,795,120,507 of OY728146.1, forward strand.
GGTGCTTTGGAGATCCACGGTCGCTCGACCACGATAGGAAGGGCCCCGCATGTCTGTGGGGCCAGTGGGGATCGGATGCGGCATTTGGCCACATCCCGGCTAGGCTGCGCAACACCATCCCACACCACATTTGTCGAAATTCTGGCAGGAGGACCGCGCCCCCAACTAGTGGGCCGGTCCTGCAGCACAGCAAGCTAGACCCACTCCAGAAGCCTTAACCCATGCCCTTCGGGTCGGGATGGATGAGACCAGGTCATCGGGCGACCTGGTGGGCTGGAACCTCAGCCAAACTAGGCTAGGTCTAGCAAGGACCACTTGTTATGGCCTATTGGCCAGGCCGATCTGGACCAACCTAGACCCAAACTGGGTCAGTTCGAGTCGATTAATTTCAAATCGGGGTATGTGAGACCCCCAAGCCCGGTTGGTTGGGTCAATCCGCTTGGGTCGGACCGGGTCCAGAAGTAATCGGCCCTTGATTACTAAAACATTTGTATCTTGCAAACTGTGCATCCAATTGACGAGTCGTTTTCGTCTTTGGGACCCTCTTGATGAGGCAGATCTTTTGGCATGCCCTGAGGAGGCTTTATGGAAGTTGAGATGCGATTAGGTTCTCCCAGGCACACTACGTATGGAACCCTATGGTTGGATGAGAACTGGGGAATTTTGACTTTTGGATTTGTGAAACTAGGATATGGCCTAGTGGGAATCACTTCTATGTGACTTTGTAGGCCCACGATGGGAAGCACTTATGTGTGACTTTGCAGGCCCACAGTACATGACGATGAGGAGTACCTTAGTTGGCCAAGATTAGTGGGAATCACTTCTGTGTGACTTTGTAGGCCCACGATACGTGATGAGGAGGTGTACCTAAGTAGTCCAAGATTAGTGAGAAACACTTCTGTGTGACTTGGTAGGTCCACTCTACTCGATAGAGGAAGAGTTCTCCAACAGCTGAGGTGTTCGATGATGTGACTGAGGATTCTTCTATCACTACCCTAAATGTGAACTTGGTGTGAGCTATATTATGTTTCGTGCTTTACTTTGAGGATTGTTGTGTGGTCTTTCCTTTTTTGGGGGTCCTGAATGAATATTTTGTTACTCACCCCTACACGGGATTCGCCCGCATGTGTTTTGTTTGGTGCAGATGATCAACGTTTCGATAGAGACTTTAGTGGACCAGGTCCCATAGGTGCTCAGGGAGATGGGACTGACAGATGCTACGATGGTGGACTTAGTTTCCTAGGACCAGGTAGGGCTCAGTAGGATTGGGTTGACAGGCTTTTCTACTTCGGATTCTAGTAGCTACACTACTCTCATGGTCAAATGGGTTTTTCCATGGAGGGCCATAAGAGTTCCCATTTGTACTTTCCTATTTTTAGTTCTTTTGTTCGGTTTGTATTCTGGACCAATTGTATCATTTGTACTTGTACTCATCTTTTTTTTAGTGATATTGGTTCCCATTTTAGTGTATGGGACTTATTTGGGCGTGTATGTGCATATAAGTACTCAGGAAAATTCCTCCCACTTGCAGGTTGACGCCTTCGTCGCTAGTCACCAGCCCCTGGCCTTCAAAAGGTGGGCTTGGGGTAGTCACGACATGGGCCTCAGGGGACAGGTCGTGATAGTTTCTTTTCCATAGGTTAACAAAGTTATGTTGAAACAATATTAAACCTATTTCTTGAATTGTTTATAAAACCCATTTCCTCTCCATGGGTTATGATATAATGATATGATGGATGTTTTATAATCCTTTTTAACACATATGTGTCATTTTAGTATTGTGATGGGTGGGCCCAGAATTATATATCCAACCAATTCATTGGGAAAATAATGAAATTTAATGAGATAATAAATACTATAATGGATATTGAACCCAGTTCATCAAATAAATATATCCAATAAGATAGTATTTGGAGTGAACCTTCACTAATGATTTGATGGAATGGTTGGTGAACCTAATCCACTAGATAGTATTGGTAGTGATTCTTGATGAAGGAAATTATTTTCTATACTTATGTGTATTCCATAAACTTGTTTATTATTCTTTTTATATTTTCTCAATGATCATTTTTTATTATTGATGATTCCACAAACTTATTACTTATGTATTTTGTTATGATGAATCCTTATGCCATGATTTATGAATAATGATATTTGACTTATGGGTTATTATTATTTTATTTTATGATCATGTTCTTATAAACTTATGATTATCTTATTCTCACTTATGACCATTAATAGATATATCTTATGTTTACCCTTATTAGTCTTTTGATCTCACCCTTTATTATGTTCTTCCCATGTTATAAAGAAAGGATTAAAGTATACTATATCTAAGAAGTGTACAATGATAGGAGATGTGAATATATTTTATAAAATAACATGGTTATGTATCTAATCTTCAAATACACTAATCATTTACTATTTTGGGGGAATGTATAATTTTTTTATGTATTTAATATTCATCTAAAATGATGTAATATTTTTGTATATAATGTTTGGGTATCTATATAGGATTCTCGATATCATATTATAGAATATGGGATCATAAATTATATTAGGGTTACTCTATATCATCATTAGATGCATATGGACCATCTTAGGGTAATTTTACATCATATTATAGATGCATCGTCTAGAGTACTATTATAAACTTATAAGGTTTCTACAATTCACTACAGGAAATACAGTCTTTCCCAACGGTTCTGAACCATTGGGAAAGGCTGCAGAACCGTTGGTATATGTTATACCAACGGTTCTGCAAAATGTAGGGAAGTAAGCCATTGGGAAAGCTTTTCCCAATGGTTTACTGTGAACCGTTGGTATAGGGTGGGGAAAGCCTAACCTATCCCAACGGTTGTGCCAAACCGTTGGGATAGTTTTTCTCAATGGTTTGGCTTGAACCGTTGGGAAATCCCCAGGATTCTCCTCTTTCCCAATAGTTTAGAAACCGTTGGGAAAGGTTTTTTACCAACAGTTCTATTCCAACGGTTTGAAACCGTTGGCATAGCCTATGTTGTGCAAATTGCACAGCAGCCTGCAATTTGCACAGCAGCTCTGCAATTTGGACAGCAGGCCTCATTTTGTGCATTCCCTCCCATTTTCAATCCAATTATTGTACCTGCAATAAACTAACACATACATATAAAATTATTGTACCTTCAATAACCAACTAACACATACATATAGAAAAAAAATTCATACACATTTAACATATAATGCATCCTGGAACTATACACATCCATAATTAAATTAGAATTCATAACGTAATTATAAACATACATAATTCATTTAGAATTCAATTTAAAATTTAGATGACAATTATATGTGTAATATGGAATTCAATTCATTATTTGATCGGTTTTTTGTATACCATATATTTTTACCTGAAATGATGTCCATTTTAAACAAAATACATACACTTGGAGTGATATCGGCTACACCATGCATCAGATTGAGGCGAGGTTAACTCATACACATCACAAATGCCCCATCGATCATTGTCCTAAAGTATCAACATATTACAAAAGCGTTTGCTCAGTTTTCTGTATGTCAGTTGATGTTTTTCACTTAAAATGATGTCCTTTTGAAATAAAAGACATACATTTTGAGTGGTTATGGCCACAACGCATCTCATATTGAGGCGGGGTTGATTCGTACACATCACATATGACCCATGTATCATTCTCCTAAAGTTTCAATGGAAACTGAATGTGTTTGGTCAGTTTTCCATATGTACTTAAAATGTTGTCCATTTTAAACAAAAGTGACACACTTAGACTGATCCCAGCCACACCACAACTCGGATTGAGCCCGATTTGGCTCGTACAGGTCACATATGACCCATGAATTGTTGTGATAAATTATCAATAGATTCTGAATGCGTTTAGTCGGTTTTCCGTATGCCAGTTGTTCTTTTCACTTATAATCCTCTCCATTTTAAACAAAAGAGACACAATTAGAGTGGTGTCGGCCACACCGCGCCTTGGATTGAGTCAGAGTTGAATCGTACACATCACATATGACCCATGGATCATTGTGCTAAAGTATCGACACAATCCTAATGTGTTTGGTCGGTTTTCCGTATTCCAGTTGATGTTTTTCACTTAAAATGACGTCCTTTTGAAACAAAAGACAGACACTTTGAGTGGTGGCGGCCACACCGCACCTCATATTGAGGCGGGGTTGATTCATACATGTCACATATGACTCATGGATCGTTCTCCTAAAGTTTCAACAGAAACCGAATGCGTTTGGTCGGTTTTCCGTATGTACTTAAAATGTTGTCCATTTTAAACAAAAAGGATCCACTTAGAGTGATCACGGCCACACCGTGCCTCGAGTTAAGCCCGGGTTGACTTGTACATGTCACATATGACCCATGGATTGTTAACCTAAAGCATCAACACAATCCGAATGTGTTTGGTCAGTTTTTCGTATGTCAGTTGTTCTTTTCACTTATAATATTGTCAATTTTAAACAAAAGAGAGACACTGTGAATGGTGTCGGCCACACCGTGCCTCAGATTGAGGCGGGGTTGACTCATACACATCACATATGACCCATGGATCGTTTTCCTAAATCATCAACACATTCGAATGCGTTTGGTCGGTTTTTCGTATGCCAATTGATCTTTTCACTTATAATCATGTCCATTTTAAACAAAAGAGAGACACTATGAATGGTGTCAGCCACACCGCACCTAGGATTGAGGCGGGGTTGACTCTTACAAGTCACATATGACCCATGGATTGTTGTGCTAAAGTATCAACACAATCAGAATCTGTTTGGTCGGTTTTCCGTATGTACTTAAAATTTTGTCCATTTTAAATAAAAGAGAGCCACTTAGAGCGATTTCGGCCACACCGTGCCTTAGATTAAGGCAGGGTTGACTATTACACATCACATATGACCCATGGATCGTTTTCCTAAAGAATCAACACATTTCGAATGCATTTGGTCGGTTTTCCGTATGTCAGTTGTTCTTTTCACTTATAATCCTGTCCACTTTAAACAAAATACATACACAAGGAGTGATCCCACCACACCGTGCCTCGGATTGAGGTGAGGTTAACTCATACACGTCACAAATGACCCATCTATTATTGTCCTAAAGTATCAACATATTCCAAAAGCGTTTTCTCAGTTTTCTGTATGCCAGTTGATGTTTTTCAATTAAAATGACGTCCTTTTGATACAAAAGACAAACACTTTGAGTGGCGTTGGCCACACCACGTCTCAGATTGAGGTGGGGTTGATTCGTACATGTCACATATGACCCATGGATCGTTCTCCTAAAGTTTCAACAGAAACCAAATGCGTTTGGTCGGCTTTCCGTATGTACTTAAAATGGTGTCCATTTTAAACAAAAGAGAGACACTTAGACTAATCCTGGCCACACCGCGACTCGGATTGAGCCCGGGTTGGCTCGTATAGGTCACATATGACCCATGGATCGTTTTCCTAAAGTTTCAATGGAAACTGAATGCGTTTGGTTAGTTTTTCGTATTTACTTAAAATGTTGTCCATTTTAAACAAAAGAGAGCCACTTAGAGTGATTCTGGCCACACCGTGCCTCAAATTAAGGCGGGGTTGACTCATACACGTCACATATGACCCATGAATCGTTCTCCTAAAGTTTAAATGGAAACCGAATGTGTTTGGTTGGTTTTCTGTATGTACTTAAAATGTTGTCCATTTTAAACAAAAGAGAGACACTTAGAGTGATTCTAGCCACACCATGCCTCAGATTAAGGAGTGGTTGACTCGTACACGTCACATATGACCCATGGATCGTTGTTCTAAAGTATCGACACAATCCGAATGCGTTTAGTCGGTTTTCTGTATGCTAGTTGATGTTTTTTACTTAAAATGACGTCCTTTTGAAACAAAAGACAGACACTTTGAGTGGTAGCGGCCACACTGCACCTCGGATTGAGGCGAGGTTGACTCATACACATCACATATGATCCATGGATTGTTGTGCTAAATTATCGACACAATATGAATGAATTTGGTCGATTTTTCGTATGCAAGTTGATGTTTTTCAATTAAAATGACCTCCTTTTGAAATAAAAGATAGACACTTTGAGTGGTTCCAGCCACACTACATCTCAGATTGAAGCGGGGTTGATTCGTACACGTTACATATGACCTATGAATCATTCTCCTAAAGTTTCAATGGAAACCGAATGCGTTTGGTCAGTTTTCCGTACGTACTTAAAATGTTGTCCATTTTAAACAAAAGAGAGACACTTAAAGTTATTCCGGCCACACCGTGCCTTATATTAAAGAGGGGTTGACTCATAAACGTCACATATGACCCATGGATCATTGTTCTAAAGTATCAACACAATCCAAATGCGTTTGGTCAGTTTTCTGTATGCCAGTTGATGTTTTTTACTTAAAATGACGTCCTTTTGAAACAAAAGACAGACACTTTGAGTGGTGGTGGCCACACCGCGCCTCGTATTGAGGCGGGGTTGACTCGTACACATTACATATGACCCATGGATCATTGTTCTAAAGTATCGACACAATCTGAATGCGTTTGGTCAGTTTTCCGTATGTCAGTTGGTGTTTTTCAATTAAAATGACGTCCTTTTGAAACAAAAGACAGAAAATTTGAGTGGTACCGGCCACACCGCGTCTCAGATTGAGGCGGGGTTGATTCTTACACGTCACATATGACCCATTAATCGTTCTCTTAAAGTTTCAACAGAAATGAAATGTGTTTGGTCGGTTTTCCATATGTACTTAAAATGTTGTCCATTTTAAACAAAAGAGAGCCACTTAGAGTGATTCCAGCCACACTATGCCTCAGATTAAGGCGGGGTTGACTCGTACACGTCACATATGACCCATGGATCGATTTTCTAAATTATTGACACAATCTGAATTTGTTTGGTCGATTTTCCGTATGCCAGTTGATGTTTTTCACTTAAAATGACGTCCTTTTGGAACAAAATACAGACACTTTGAGTGGTGGTGGCCACATCGCACCTCGTATTGAGGCGGTGTTGACTCTTACACATCACATATGACCCATGGATCGTTGTTCTAAAGTATCGACACAATCCGAATGTGTTTGGTCGGTTTTTCGTCTGCTAGTTGATTTTTTTCAATTAAAATGACGTCATTTTGAAACAGAAGATAGACACTTTGAGTGGTCCCGACCATAGCATGCCTCATATTGAGGTGGGGTTGACTCTTACATGTCACATATGACCCATGGATCGTTTTTCTAAAGTATCGACACAATCAAAATGCATTTGGTCAGTTTTCTGTATGCCAGTTGATGTTTTTCAATTAAAATGATGTCCTTTTGAAACAGAAGACAGACACTTTGAGTGGTTCCGGCCACACCGTGTCTCATATTGATGCGGGGTTGATTCTTACACATCACATATGACCCATGAATTGTTCTCCTAAAGTTTCAACGGAAACTGAATGCATTTGATCAGTTTTCGGTATGTACTTAAAATGTTGTCCATTTTAAACAAAAGAGAGCCACTTAGAGTGATTCCGGACACACCGTGCCTCATATTAAGGTGGGTTTGACTCTTAAACGTCACATAGGACCCAGGGATCATTGTGATAAAGTATCGACACAATCCGAATGCGTTTGGTCGATTTTCCGTATGCCAGTTGATGTTTTTCACTTAAAATGACGTCCTTTTGAAACAGAAGACAGACACTTTGAGTGGTGCCAGCCACACCGCATCTCAGATTGAGGCAAGGTTGACTCGTACACGTCACATATGACCCATGAATTGTTCTCCTAAAGTTTCAATGGAAACCGAATGCATTTGGTCGGTTTTCCATATGTACTTAAAATGTTGTCCATTTTAAAGAAAAGAGTGACACTTAGAGTGATTCCGACCACACCGTACCTCAGATTAAGGCAGGGTTAACTCATACACTTCACATATGACCCATGGATCATTTTTCTAAAGTATCGACACAATCCTAATGTGTTTAGTCAGTTTTCTGAATGCCAGTTGATGTTTTTCACTTAAAATGACGTCCTTTTAAAAGAGAAGACAGACACTTTGAGTGGTGCCAGCCACACCGCAACTCAGATTGAGGTGGGGTTGACTCGTACACGTCACATATGACCCATGAATCTTTCTCCTAAAATTTCAATGGAAACCGAATGCATTTGGTCAGTTTTCCGTATGTACTTAAAATGTTGTCCATTTTAAACAAAAGAGAGCCACTTAGAGTGATTTCGGCCACACCGTGCCTCATATTAAGATAGCGTTGACTCTTACATGTCACATATGACCCATGGATCATTGTGCTAAAATATCAACACAATCTGAATGTGTTTGGTCAGTTTTTTGTATGCCAGTTGATGTTTTTCACTTAAAATGACATCCTTTTGAAACAAAAGAGAGACACTTTGAGTGGTGGCGGCCACACCACGCCTCGGATTGAGGCGGGGTTGACTCTTACACATCACATATGACCCATGGATCGTTTTCCTAAAGTATCGACACAATCCGAATGTGTTTGGTCGGTTTTCCATATGCCAGTTGATGTTTTTCAATTAAAATGACGTCCTTTCGAAACAAAAGACAGACACTTTGAGTGGTGTCGGCCACACTGCATCTCAGATTGAGGCGGGGTTGATTCGTACATGTCACATATGACCCATGAATCGTTCTCCTAAAGTTTCAATGGAAACCGATTGCATTTGGTCGGTTTTCCATATGTACTTAAAATGTTGTCCATTTTAAACAAAAGAGAGACACTTAGAGTGATTCCAACCACACCGTGCCTCAGATTAAGGCGGGGTTGACTCGTACACGTCACATATGACCCATGGATCATTGTTCTAAAGTATCGACACAATCCGAATGCATTTGGTCGGTTTTCCGTATGCCAGTTGATGTTTTTCACTTAAAATGACGTCCTTTTGAAACAAAAGACAGACACTTTGAGTGGTGACGGCCACATCGTGCCTTGGATTGAGGCGTTGTTGACTTGTACACGTCACATATGACCCATGGATTTTTTTTCTAAAGTATCGACACAATTCGAATGTGTTTGGTCAGTTTTCCGTATGCCAGTTGACTTTTTTCAATTAAAATGACGTCCTTTTGAAACAGAAGACAGACACTTTGAGTGGTGCCAGCCACAGTGCGCCTCAGATTGAGGCGGGGTTGAATTGTACATGTCACATATGACCCATGGATCGTTGTGCTAAAGTATCGACACAATATGAATGCATTTGGTCGATTTTCTGTATGCCAGTTGATGTTTTTCAATTAAAATGACATCCTTTTGAAATAGAAGACATACACTTTGAGTAGTGTCGGCCACACCGCATCTCAAATTGAGGTGGGTTTGATTCTTACACGTCACATATGACCCATGAATCGTTTTCCTAAATTTTCAATGGAAACCGAATGCGTTTGGTCAGTTTTCTTTATGTACTTAAAATGTTTTCCATTTAAAAAAAAAGATCCACTTAGAGTGATTCTGACCACACTGTGCCTCAGATTAAGTCAGGGTTGACTCGTACACATCACATATGACCCATGGATCGTTGTGCTAAAGTATCGACACAATCCGAATGCGTTTGGTCAGTTTTTCATATGCCAGTTGATGTTTTTCACTTAAAATGACGTCCTTTTGAAACAGAAGACTGACACTTTGAGTGGTTCCGGCCACACCGTGTCTCAGATTGAGGCAGGGTTGACTCGTACACGTCACATATGACCCATGAATCATTCTCCTAAAGTTTCAATGGAAACCGGATGCGTTTGGTTGGTTTTCCGTATGTACTTAAAATGTTGTCCATTTTAAACAAAAGAGAGCCACTTACGGTGATTTCGGCCACACCGTGCCTCAGATTAAGGCGGGGTTGACTCATACACATCACATATGACCCATGGATCGTTGTGCTAAAGTATCGACACAATACTAATGTGTTTGGTCAGTTTTCTGTATTCCAGTTGATATTTTTCACTTAAAATGACGTCCTTTTGAAACAGAAGACAGACACTTTGTGTGGTGTCGGCCACACTGCATCTCATATTGAGGTGGGGTTGACTCGTACATGTCACATATGACCCATGAATCGTTCTCCTAAAGGTTCAATGTAAATCAAATGCGTTTCATTGGTTTTCCGTATGTACTTAAAATGTTGTCCATTTTAAACAAAAGAGAGTCACTTAGAGTGATTCCGGCCACATCGTGCCTCAGATTAAGGCGAGGTTGATTCATACACGTCACATATGACCCATGGATCATTGTGCTAAAGTATCGACACAATATGAATGCGTTTGGTCAGTTTTCCGTATGCTATTTGATGTTTTTCACTTAAAATGACGTCCTTTTGAAACAAAAGACAGACACTTTGAGTGGTGGCAGCCACATCGCGCCTCGGATTGAGTTGGGGTTGACTCGTACACGTCACATATGACCCATGGATCGTTGTGCTAAAGTATCGACACAATCTGAATGCGTTTGGTCAGTTTTCCGTATTCCAGTTGATGTTTTTCAATTAAAATGACGTCCTTTTGAAACAGAAGATAGACACTTTGAGTGGTGTCGGCCACACCGCGTCTCAGATTGAGGCGGGTTTGATTCGTACATGTCTCATATGACCCATGAATCATTCTCCTAAAGTTTCAACAGAAACCGAATGTTTTTGGTTGGTTTTCCATATGTACTTAAAATGTTGTCTATTTTAAACAAAAGAGAGCCACTTCGAGTGATTTCGGCCACACCGTGCCTCAGATTAAGGCGGGGTTGACTCGTACACGTCACATATGACCCATGGATCGTTGTGCTAAAGTATTGACACAATATGAATGTGTTTGGTCGGTTTTCTGTATGCCAGTTGATGTTTTTCACTTAAAATGACGTCCTTTTGAAACAAAAGACAGACACTTTGAGTAGTGTCGGCCACACCACGTCTCAGATTGAGGCAGGGTTGACTCGTACACGTCACATATGACCCATGAATCGTTCTCCTAAAGTTTAAATGGAAACCGAATGTGTTTGGTCGGTTTTCCGTATGCCAGTTGATGTTTTTCAATTAAAATGACGTCCTTTTGAAATAAAAGACAGACACTTTGAGTAGTGTCGGCCACACCGCATCTTAGATTGAGGCAAGGTTGATTCGTACACGTCACATATAACCCATGGATCGTTCTCCTAAAGTTTCAACGAAAATCGAATGCAGTTGTTCAGTTTTCTGTATATGCTTAAAATGTTGTCTATTTTATGAGAATCCTCATGTGTCTATTAGTGGAATGGTATTTACTTAAAATCTTGTGGAAATTCATATAAAATATTTTTATATCATTCTTAGTATAGATTAGATTTTAGTTTATCATGCTATGAAACATTTCGGAGCTAACAATGTCATGCCCAATGAATACATCTCTTTTATAACATACCAAGAATCTATGATATTGATTAGATGTGTAAATGTGATTTACATTGATTGTCATGATGAAAATAAATAAAATATATATTATAGATTTTCTAGTATTAAATGAAATCAAGGAGGGTGGGGGGCTGTCCGGCGGGGCTGTCCAGGGGGCTGTCCGGTGGGTGTCCGGGGGGCTGTCCGGTGGGTGTTCGGGGGGTTGTCCAGGGACCAAGGAGGAGGGTGGGGGGGCTGTGCGAGGGGTTGTCTGGGGGTGTTCGGGGGGTTGTCCAGGGTCCAAGGAGGAGGGTGGGGGGGGCTGTCTGGGGGCTGTTCGGGGGGCTGTCTAGGGGGCTGTCTGGGGTCCAGGCAGGAGGTTGGGGGGGGCTGTCCGGGGGCTGTTCGGGGGGCTGTCTGGGGGCTGTCCGGGGGGTGTTCGGGGGGTTGTCCGGGGTCCAAGGAAGAGGGTGGGGGGGCTGTCCGGGGGGCTATCTGGGGGGCTGTCCGGGGGGCTGTTCGGAGTCCAGGGAGGAGGGTGGGGGGGCTGTCTGGGGGCTGTTTGGGGGGCTATTCGGGGGGGTGTTTGGGGGGTTGTCCAGGGTCCAAGGAAGAGGGTGGGGGGATATCCGGGGGCTGTCTAGGGGGTTGTCCGGGGGACTGTTCGGGGTCCAGGGAGGAGGGTGGGGGGGTTGTCCGAGGGGCTGTTCAGGGGGCTGTCTGGGGTTGTCCGGGGGGTGTTCGGGGGGTTGTCCGGGGTCCAAGGAAGAGGGTGGGGGGGCTGTCTGGGGGGATGTCCGGGGGGCTGTCCGGGGTCTAGGGAGGAGGGTGGGGGGGCTGTCCGGGGGGCTATTTGGGGGGCTGTCCGGGGTCTGTCTGGGGGGTGTTCGGGGGGTTGTCAGGGGTCCAAGGAAGAGGGTGGGGGGGCTGTCCGGGGGGCTGTCTGGAGGCTGTCCGAGGTCCAGGGAGGAGGGTGGGGGGGCTGTCTGAGGGGCTGTTCGGGGGGCTGTCTGGGGGCTGTCTGGGGAGTGTTCGGGGGGTTGTCCGGGGTCCAAGGAAGAGGGGGGGCTGTCCGGGGGGCTGTCTGGGGGGATGTCTGGGGGGTTGTCCGGGGTCCAGAGAGGAGGGTGGGGGGCTGTCCGGGGGGCTGTTCGGGGGGCTGTCCAGGGGCTGTCCGGGGGGGGTGTCTGGGGTCCAAGGTGGATGGTGGGGGGTTGTCCAGGGTCCAAGAAGGAGGGGGGTTCCCAAACACACAACCACTAAAAGACAACAACATCCATAAAAATAGATAATATATAAAAATAACTCAACTCCAATACTATACTACGAGTCTAGATAAAACCAACAACTAGAATAGATTAAATATCAAATCTCAGTAATATTAGTCAAAAGTGTAATGGATCAATTTTTCCCACATCACCATCACCATCATCACCATCTTCCTCATCCCGATCATCGTCCTCGCCCTCCTCAGCACCCTCCTCCTCGCCCTCGCCCTCCTCCTCGCCCTTGCCAACCGTCGCACCCTCCTCCTCTCCCTCCTCTTTCTTATCAGACTCCTCGCCATCATCATCGTCAAGCTGGACATCGTCCTGACCACCACTATAACTGCCACCTGGTGCACCATATATAGAACGTATCGATGATATATATTCATCAAAAGCTGGGTTGGCCTCTGCTGGAAGTGTTGGACGTAGAACTTCAATAAATTTCATAAACGTACTGTTTGCCCTAGCATACTGTTCTTCCGTCACTATGGCCCTTTTCTCAGCCTGTTATACCTATGCCCTAACTTGATGCCGATCGGTGGCACTACAGCTCATACCTGAGGAGGGCCAATACCTCGTCAGGGCTATCCTAGGTCGGCAGCGTACTCTACCAGAATGCTCCTCTCCCAACACCTGATGTAAGTGATCTTTTGGCCCAAAATTGTCTGGTTCTTGGGAATCGAGGGACTCTAAAGCAGCTTGTTACAAATATAAATATATCATTAAGTTAAAAAATAGATATTAAAATATAAATTCAACATATTAAAACTTAAAATCTGCTACTGAGTCACTTCATTGATGGCACTTCCATCCTTTATCCGTCTACTCGAGGAAAACAGTTTTTCTCGAGGCACACATCCTTCAATATTTTGTATTTTCCTTTACAATGACATTGAAAACTAAATTTATATGAAAACTTTAGAAAACTATTAAATAATTGAGGAAACAAAAGAAAGTGTAAGTCGTAAAGAAAACTTATAAACAATTTTCATACCTGCTTCCTCTCATGATTAGGCATCGTAGTGCATCCCAGTGTGCAGAGGTATTTTTTTGCATCAATGTTCTTTTTATTTTTTCCAGATGATTCCTAAATAAAATTCAAAAATGCAACAGATAGTATTAATGTAAAACATGAAAGTTATTATTTAAATGCCTCAAATTTTATTAATACCTTAAACTGGGTACTCGTCCAATGAGTAATCATCTGACGATACTGATCTATAGGACAATCATCCACCACTGGTACCGCCTCTAACTTAGTGCCAACTCTAGAAACCCAGCCAATATACAACTCATGCTTTTAGGCTCTACAAAGCTCGTCTAAATCCTTTAGACGTTCCAGTCGTGCACCCTCACCATCGGGAAAATTAAATCAAAGTTGACATCAAAATATTAATTCATATAAATACAAAAATAATTCATGGAATTAAATAGAACAGATTTTTTTACCCATATCTCTGCCCAAGCTCTATCCTTGACCTCATGTGGAAAATTTCTCCATGATAGCGGGCTGATTGGAATCATGTCAGAGTATTTGGCAAGCATTGCCAAAAAACTCTAACATTTCTGCCCTTTTTTCTCAACCATTTAGTTGTCTTTATTATAATCCACCATAACCTGTGTGCGGCGGTTCCACATCGAACGCATGTGTGTACGCCCCCGCCCACCCCTCCTATCAGTAGATGTATCTATCATGAAATAAAAACAAATATTTTATCAAAACATGTTATAATGAAAATAAATATTGCTATAAAAATTTGTTATGGTTCTATAAATATACCTGTGCCGGTCTGATCGCTGAGTGCCGCTAGATCCACAGAAACTGATGGAACACCCTGTGGTGGAACAGGAGTCGAAGATGATGGAATATAGAAGCTCAGAGAGACAGAAGTAGAAAGAAAAGAAGATGGGACAGCTATCTGACCGGATGCTGACTGGGGATTGGGAATCATCATGGAATGCGAAAATAATGGGCCAGAAGATGCAGAAGGTAGCGAAAACATGGGAGGCCTAAATATCCTGTGTATCCCTAATGACACACCGGGATCAGAATGTGGGAAGGATGTCATGTTAGTGGGAGGGTCAGGGTCTAGTTGGGTACGTGCAGCTGCTCATCCACCTCTGGTACGAACCCTCCTCGTACCACCGGCCTGAGTACTAGGACCAGTACTAGGCTCCTCGTCGAATAACTGTCGACGTATAGGTGGATCCTACAAAAATGTTTACAAAAAAATTAATCAAATGACATTATATATTCTTTAAATATATCAATTTGAAATAAAGTACTCACTACAGGCACTAATGATGGAATTCCCAACTCCGTCATTCGATGATTGTTCTCCATCATTTTTTTCCTTCGTCTCTCTTCAATTGGCTTCATTTCCTGCTTTTGAAAACAAATATGTAATTAATTAGAAAAATGAAACTAATGTGTAACCCAAAAAACTAAATATATGAGGGAATAGGGGGATTCATTGGTAATTTAGCTATCAATTGTTTTAGAAGAGATTGAATGGATTTAATAAACCATACAAGTTGTAATGTTCACCAAGTTAGAAATATTGTTTGACTATGTTTGAATACAGTTCAATTCCAAATTAGAAAATGCAATTCAAATAAAAATGCAACCAATAAACATTGAAAATCCACATAACGGTCAAGTCAGCTATCAATTGTTTTAGAAGATATTGAATGGATTTAATAAATCATACAAGTTGTAATTTTCACCAAGTTAGAAATATTGTTTGACTATGTTTGAATACAGTTCAATTCCAAATTAGAAAATGCAATTCAAATAAAACTGCAACCAATAAACTTTGAAAATTCACATAACGATCAAGTCAGCTATCAATTGTTTTAGAAGATCTTGAATGGATTTAATAAATCATACAAGTTGTAATGTTCACCAAGTTAGAAATATTGTTTGACTATGTTTGAATACAGTTCAATTCCAAATTAGAAAATGCAATTCAAATAAAACTACAACCAATAAACATTGAAAATTTACATAACGGTCAAGTCAGCTAAAACATATTTGTGATCAATACTAAATCAATTTGAATATTACCAACCTTAACAACCCAACTCAAGGTAAACCAAAAGAATTGAGAACATGGATGAATGATTCTATATATTTTCAACCACAACTTTAGGTTCACAATCAACTCTGGCAATTAAGCTATTGGAGTCATCAAAAGAAATAAATGGATTGGTTCTAATGGCACTAGGGATAGTGTCAATTCCATCATCACCATAATCAAAAATATGTCTTGGAATTACTTCAACTATAAAACCAAATTCATGTCAAAGTTGGTCTTTGACATAAAAAACTTGTTTATCCATTGATGCCAACACATATGGTTCTTCGGTAGTAAGATTGCGAGTCATATTAATTACTCAAAATCCACAATCATCAATAAATGTTCCATGTCTCATCATCGAATCAAACCAATGGCATTTCATCATTGTGACTTGTCCATGAGAGTAATAATCCAATATTATTATTTTCTCAACAACTCCATAATAACCCACATTTTCAAATCGCGGTCTACTATCTGATGCACTGGAATAACAATCTATTGTGGTAGTAACCATAACACCATCATGTTGTGTTCTCATGTTCTTTTCTCATTCAGTGACAATAAATTTGTACCCATTGATAACAATTGATTTACATTCACGAACCATGGTATTAGAACCAAAAGCCAAAGCTCTTATTTCCTCAGATACAGAGTCAGCAGACAAAATCAATACCTGCAATATAAATGACTATTAAACTTAATTAAATATTGATATAATTATTTTAAACATTAATTTTTTTACCTTCAATTTTAACCAAGCAGAAAAATCTTTCTTATGCAAAGTCTCTCTCCTTCTCAAAGATAAAGAATGATGCTTCCTATTTATCAGTGTTTTATGTTCCCTATAGATAAAAAATATGAATAGTTTAACAGATATATATGTAAGATATACATAATCAATTTAGTTACCTAATATAGTCATCAAACAAATCACAGTTGAACAAAACTGTGCGATGTGCCATCTCCCGCTCTTCATGGCTTAATGTCTTCAATGTATATGATCCAGGAATTCCTCCTGTTTGAGGAAGTGATGGAAAACTGGGTTCAATTTGATCATACTATTCTTCTTCATTTCTCATTGGTCTGTTAAATCTTGTAATAAGATCAGACAAATACATCGAGCAGAAATCCATACATTCTTGAGCCAAGTAACCGTTCATGATAGAACCTTCAGGATGATTTCTGTTTTAGACATAAGACTTTAATGTGAACATATTTCTTTCAGTTGGATACATCCAACGAAAAGAAACAGGTCCTCTGAGAAGTATTTCAGTGGGAATATGGACAGTCAGATGCAGCATGCATGTGAAAAATGATGGAGGAAATATTTTCTCCAAGTCACGCAAAATTAATGGGGCATCTGTCAACATTTTTTGCAAGAAAGACTTGGGAAACTTCTTAGCACAAAGATCTCTAAACAAATGGCACAACCGAATAACAGCCACCCTTACATTATTGTACAAAAGATGACGGATTGCTATTAGAATCAAATCATGCAGTAGAACGTGATAATAATGAGTCTTCAAAGATTTTAGCTTCAACTCTCTTCTGTTGACCCATTTAGATATGTTTCTTGAATAGCCATCGAGAACTCTAATAGTCTCTAATACTTCCAGAAATTGTTTTTATTCCGTAGGTGTCATCACATAAGAAGTACATGGAAGTTTCAATTTATTTTCACTGATACGCACAGGATATAATTCTGTTCTGATGCCCCAATCCACCAAGTCACGCTGAGATCGTAAATCATCTTTTGTCTTCCCCTTGACATTTAGAAGAACTGAAAGAAACATTTCTCATATATTCTTTTCAATATTCATTACATCTAAGCAATGATGTAAAAAATTGGTTGACCAATAAGGAAAATCAAAAAAGATACTCCTCTTCCTCCAATTGTAACAGGTTTCAGTGGAAACATTCTTTCTCTTTCCAGATTTCATTTGACCCGTGTCGAACAAAAAACTGAAATCTTTCAATTCATTAAGCACGTCAGTTCCAGACATACGCTGAGGTGGATCATCGGTCTCTATGGTATTATCAAATCTTCAACGATTCATTCTATATGGATGATCCTTTGGCAAGAATCGTCGATGTCCCATAAAACTAAAACTACAGCGATGTTTCAGTCTTCTGGATCATGTATTCTTCATACAAACTAGACATGACAATTTTCCCTTCGTGCTCCATCCAGACATCATTACATAAGCCGGAAAATCATTGATCGTGCACATAAGCGTAGCACACATCTGAAATATGTCTTTCGAACATGCATCGTATGTGCACACACCCAATCCCAAAGAAGTTTCAACTCTTTTATTAAAGGTTTCATGTATACATCAATATCAATGTCGGGATCAGAAGGACCAGATATGAGTATACGCATGAAAGTGAAAGGTTTTTTCATACACAACCATGGGGGAAGATTATAAATGTGTATAAAAACTGGCCATGTGCTGTGCGAAGTAAGCATCTGCTCAAATGGATTAAAATCGTCGCATGAAAGACCCAGCCTCACATTACGCACGTCAGCTAAAAAATTAGAATGTCGAGCATCAAATCTCTGCCATGCAAATCCATTTGCAGGATGAACCAACTCATCATTAGTCTTATTTCTCTCAGTATTATGCCATCTCATTTTTATTGATATGTTATCAGACATAAAAAGATTCTGGAATCTGGGGATCAATGGAAAGTGCCACGTTACTTTCTGTGGAATGCGGGATGGTGTTCCATCAGATTTTGACTTCCAGCGGGATGTAGCACATTTTATACAATCATTTCGTTCAGTGGTTTCCTCCCAGAATAAACTGCAATCTTT
Source organism: Viscum album (assembly GCA_963277665.1). NCBI lineage: Eukaryota > Viridiplantae > Streptophyta > Magnoliopsida > Santalales > Viscaceae > Viscum > Viscum album. The sequence continues at coordinate 1,795,139,056 of OY728146.1, forward strand.
CGGGCAAGCATAAATTTTGTTTCTTGAAAATCCAAGTTCCTCAACTAACTTCCATGCCATATAGTGGTTTGAGGGAATATCTGCATCATCTGGAAGTAAATCCTTCAAGAGGGTAAGAATTTAATTGATTGATGTATTAGAAATCCCATACATAGTTTTCCCATGAAACAATCGGATTAAAAATTCCAGATTTTTCATTTTATCGCATTGTCGATATACTGGAGTCGTGGCAGCATCATTCAATTTTTTCAACCTATCAATATCATCATTTTCACTAGATGCATCAGCTGTCCTCATATCAAAGTCTTCTTGAGTCAAAATCCTTTCTTTTTCATGATGACGAATAAATGGAAACCGATCATCTAACAAATTCTCCATTCTAGTCCTTTCATTTCGATCATCACCAATTTGAGATTTCATTTTCTCCCCATTGTGATACCACACAAAGTAGTTTTCTTGAAAACCATTTTTGGTTATGTGGTAGCTGACTTCTTCATGGCTTAACCAAGGTTTACCAACACAATTGGAACATGGGCAGTGTATGCGACCACTATCTGAAGCATTGTGAAATGAAAAATCTATAAAACTCTCCAAATTGTTTTGAAAATCGCTTGAGATCCGATCGGTTTCATACATCCAACTTATATCCATTCTGTAAAAAGAATTTATATAAGTCATTTTTTCATAAACAATTAAATAGGATTGAACTTTAATAGAAAATATCTTTTGAAATCCATTTTAAATAATCAAATCCCTTTGATCATTTTTAACAAATATTTAGAGTATTCTCAAGGCACCCCCATTTGGAAAAGTCACATTAAATGCCCAATTTCCACGCCAAAGCATTGAAAACAATTAACATAAGACAATCATCGACCACAAATAACTTAACTGGAAATTAAAAAAACAAAAATCAAATGTGATATAGAATTTAATGTTAAGTTAGGGGAAATGATATTAAATAGAGACAACAACATCATAAATGGTTCCAACATCATAACTTTTGATTAAAACCGACCATAATAGGAATGGGAATGCATCATACACCTAATCCCTAATAAAACAAACCAAATCTCCAATTAAAACATTGAATTTAGGGTTTCTACCCCACTTGGACAGCCCTACCCCCACCCCACCCACCCCACTTGGACAGCCTTACCCCCACCCCACTTGGAAAACCCAGCACCCCCCCCACCCCATGTGGACATCCCTACCCCCACCCCACTTGGAAAACCCACCCCCCCCCCCACCACCACCCCACCTGGACAGCCCTACCATCACCCCACTTGGACAACCCATCCCCCCCCCCCCCACCCTACCTAGATAGCCCCTTCCCCACCCCACCTGCACACCCTCCCCACCCCACTTGGACAACCCTGCCTGGACACCCTCCCCCACCCAACCTGCACACCCTCCCCCACCCCAAACAGCCCTACCCCCACCACATTTGGACAACCCAGCCCCCTCCCCCACCCTACCTAGACAGCCCCCTCCCCCACCCTACCTAGACAGCCCCTCCCCCACCCCAAATAGTCCTACCCCCACCCCATTTGGACAACCCAGCCCCCTCCCCCACCCTACCTAGATAGCCCCCTCCCCCACCCTACCTAGACAGCCCCTCCCCTACCCCAAATAGCCCTACCCCCACCCCATTTGGACAACCCAACCCCCTCCCCCACCCTACCTAGACACCCCCTCCCCCACCCTACCTAGACACCCCCTCCCCCACCCCAAACAGCCCTACCCCCACCCCATTTGGACAACCCAGCCCCCTCCCCACCCTACCTAGACAACCCCTCCCCCACCCCACTTGGATATCCCTCGACATCCTCCCCCACCCCATCTGCACACCCTCCTCCACCTCAAATTGAAACATAAATTCATTCAAATCAAAATCCAATTTTCAAATAAAATAAATTCCACCAAAATAACCATATCACCCCACTAAACAAACCATTTACCATGTTTGAAGTGTAGAACAAAAAACATAAAACAAATCCAAGGGTTTCGTAGATAGAAACCCTAATTTAGCCTAAATGAAAACATCAAACACCAAAAAAATAAAGAAAAAATGCTAAAACTAAGGTAACACTTACTATTTTGAAGTGTGAAATAAGATTTTGTTTGATTGAAGATGGATCTTGTGTGGAAAGAGTGTAGCGGCCGAGAATAATTCAGGAGCTCGATTAGGTTCTGCAATCGGTCTGCAATCGGGCTGGGTGGGGGTTTGGCAGGTCTGTATTTGGGGGAAATCTTTCCCAACGGTTCTTAAAAACCGTTGGGAAAGATAGATTTTTCCCAATGTCTTCATTAAACCATTGGGAAAACTGTTTTTTTCCCATCTTTCCCAACGGTTTGATGAAACCGTTGGGAAAAATCAATTTTTATAGATCTTTACCAACGTTTAATGCAAACTATTGGTAAAGATCAACTATACCAATAGTTCAAAAGAACCATTGGTATACAACTGTTGGGAAAACCATGATTTCTAGTAGTTATTGGAAAAAATGTATGAAATTTTTTATTATGTTCTTCTAGACTTGGTCGACAACCTTCCACTGAGGTATGAATAGATTGTATCCTTTATTTCATGTTGGTGTTAATTTTTTTTAATATTTTATCATATACATTTTATAGGTATGCATTAAAGGTAAATACATGTTTTAAAGATAGAAAGAACATTTTGAGGACCCTTCTACTTCATATACTACTTTACCTGAATGATTTTTAAAATTATCAACTTATGAATTTATGTTTAAGGATGTTTTTTAGCTTATTAATGAGTGTTTAAATTTATGGACATGATATTATTTTGATAATTTACAAGATATATATCTTGGATATTGTTACTATAGATATATTGGGCCATACAGCGATGAAAAAAAATTACATGTATGTCAAATAACATATTTCTTTAAATTATATCAATTTGATATAACTTAATACCTATGATTGTTTTTATTAAGTATATTTATACATTTTTTATTTATTATGATAAAACAATGATGTATAGATTCTTGGACCCATAATTTATTTCTCCAATAGTGAATGCAGTGAAGTAGAAATAATAAAAAGTCTATATTTATTAAAGATTTCAAAATGATGAAATTCAGTGTTATATGTTTCTTAATATTAATGATAATGAAACATATATTTCATAGTGCATTATATATATTAATTAAATAACCATTCGCATTCAATTTTTTATATATTAGTGTTCATGGATGTTTTTTGTTTTTTATTTAAAAGAAAATACAGATTACTGGTTATGCTTCATCCATGGTGATGTGTGAAAGAAATTTCAAGAAATATTAGAGTTATAAGTTTTTTTATTTGAATATTATATATTATAATAACATTTTATTTTACATCATACTTATTATTTTTAAAAAGGGCATGGGTTTACTATAATAACTCAAAATTAATGAGAGAAAATGATCAAATAAGTGTGTGCAAAGGTAACATCGTTTATAATTACTATAATTTAATAGATTCTTAAAATGTAAATTTAAATTCAAAAATTATTTTTAAATGGAAATTTCATCATCAATAAGGAATAATAAAATGTGGATATTATTTTCAATGATTTATGTATGAAATAATTACAACTGGAACAGTAATAACATTCAAAAAGATTTAATTTTACTGTAATATTTCCTTTTATTTCTCTTATAATTATATTGAGAAAATATTTTGAATTTTTCATTTTAATTTGAATCTTTTTTTGTAACACTCTCCCTTATAATTGAAATGATATAAATTATTTATGAGGAGCATAGGCAGATTATTTTACATCATTGATTTTTTTTAGTTTATCTCTAATTTTAATATATATTTTGAAGTTTAAATTTCAAAGTTGTGATGTAAATATATTTCATATAATTGTATTATGTTTTTTTTGGTGCTGGTTTATGTTTATTCTGTTGGTTTTTATCTATTTCATGTTGGAAAAACTACATTTTAAAAGATCATTTTTTACATTGATTATTTATATAAACTGTCTAAAAAGTTGGTTAATTTTTCATTCTTTGAGGGATTTTATGGATTTTTTATAATAATTTATGTAAAAATTAATTTTTATATTCGTTAAAATAACCTATATAAAAATATATATTTAAATGTCACTTACTAAGACACCTCTAATTAAATGAAATAAAAAAATTAAAAACCTAATATAGGAAACCATTCTTCACTACTACTATTATGAAATATACTATGAGAAAGTATAATAAAAAGGCATTCATATCCATTATAATAATAATTATTATGGTTTCTAATGGTTACTATTAAAAAAATTTAAAGTGGGTTAAAAGTGATGGAAAACACTAAAAGTACTAAAGGTCTATGAAAATCATAGTCTACTTTAACAGTTATTGCTTATATTAATTCACAATTGTTTAACATATAATGTTGTGAACCCATTGATTTATTTTATTAATTTTTTAAGAAAATATTTTGTATAAATTTTTTAACTATTGATTTATGAGGTATGTAGGATAGTATTGTGCTTATAATCTGTCATCAGGAAAAACTATCCCTATATTCATTTTTTAATGTGATAGTACACTTAACTATACATTTATCTGACAAGTTAATGATTTTTGGACCTTCATAGTTTAAGTGGATGTACCTAATTGAGAGGAACATGAATACATTGAATAGGTTTGTGCATAATAAATTATTTATAGAAACATATATTGTAAAGTGATATTTAAGGAATGAGTGCATTAATTTTTGTGCATCATGTCTTAATGATGTCAAAAACTACTTTAAAAAAATAACATATACTCATAGTGGTCCCATTAAATAAGGAACATCATTTGATTTAGAAATTTTAGAATAAAATAACATGCATGGGTCATGGTGCGGCATCTTAAGGTGGTGTTATGTTTTATGTTGAGTGGTGTGTGGTTTTGTGGTAGCTTTGAGAGGGGGTTTCTTGAGAAAACATGATGAGTGCATCATTTTTAGTTTTGAGCCTTGTTCCCTATTTTGGAATGGGTTCCCAATCCCTTCAAAATTGGCGGGGCTCCCAAATTTCTCAAAAAGATTATTTTTTTCAAAAATATAAAAAATGGATTTAGAGGAAGTTCATTGTTATGTGTTGTTTAACATGAAATCAATTTCCATGTTAATCTATTATATTTTAACTTAATCGTGAATTTAAATTTTTATATTGAAATATTCAAAATAATTATTTATGTAATGAATTATTCTTTTTAATAATTAAGATAGACATTGTAGATATTTAAAGAGGGTTTCATCATGATATTACTCATCAGATTAAATAGCTACACTATAAAATATTTCATGAATGGTTCAAACATTATGTAATTATTTTTATAATAATTTTATTTATTGGAATTATAATATAGTTAGTGATGAAATAGATTCCCATTCTTTAATATGAAATTTATGTTGTTCGACATGATTTGAAAATCAAGTGAGAATATTTTGTGGGATGAATTCAAAGAACTTACTAATGAAACATTATATAAAGCATGAAGATATACATATTGTAATGAAAATGGGTTTTGATTTCACATTTATAATACAAATCAGAATCAGAAAACACAAATTATGTTTCTAGTTATCCTTCTATTGATTCCAAATATTATTATAGTTGGACATCATTGGAGTTATATATAGTCAGGGTCAAAATATTAATTTTTGAAGTGAAACTGGTTAGATTCGATTCTTGGGATAGAAGTTGAAAATTTTGATTTTAAATTATTGAACATAAATAATATATTATATAGATTTTACTAAATAAAAATGAGTTATTTTTATTAACATCACAAGATAAGAATGTTTACATTATTACTGATCATTCGAATCGTAACTGGAAATTTTCCATAAAGATGTCAAGAAGTGGGTGTTTTTAATTGATTATGTGGAACTATATATTAATGTATTTTCATTGAAAAATATTAATGAAAATAAAATTGTACTATATGTTAAGGATATCCATGGTGTGAGGTAGAATGTTGAAGTGGTTATAATAGATTTGGAAAAGATGTGAAATGTTCATTTTTTATTATATACAATGATGATACTTTATTTAACGCATATCAGATCTGTTATCGTTAAATTGTAATATATCATTTTCTCAATTTTTCTATGCATGTGGGTATGTCTTCAAATAAGAGGAGAGTTTGGGCATAAATGATGGATGTGATTTTTATTCTGGATGAATTTCCTTTAGAATCAATGACTCCCCATCGTGTAATTGGACCTTCATCTACAGAATCACCTCCAAAAGGTAATATAAATTTAAAATTATTTGAAAATGTTTTATTATATAACAAAATATATTTTTACATTTTATTTCTTGATGTATATATTTCAACAGTGAGTTAGGGAGTTAGATCTTTACCCAAGATAGCCCTGCTAATAGATGAGATGTATTTTCAACTTCAAATTACATAGGAGGGTTACTACTCCCGGCTCTCCCTTTCCTATATAAACCACATAATTCCATGAAAATTATATTAGTTTCATATAAAACATTATCATCGAACTCCTCAGGTACTTATATCATTTAAATTTCACATGATTTTTTAAAAATATATGTTAAGTTCTTTAGTAACCATTAATATGTTATAAATAGTTTTAGGATCATAAAGTACTTCTTCATCTAAACATAGAAGAGTATCCAAATGTATTCAAACATATAATACTAGTAATCTATTATAAGTTTAGTTTGAAGACACATTTCACATAATTGGGTCAAATGAAACTTATTTGATCAGTTAGTCATGGAAAATTGTTCAATATATCCATAGATTCCCCCTCACCACACTTGATTGGGATCTATTCCTAAAGAATACTCTTGATACAATATGATATGAGTAGAAGGTATAAATGTGATATAAATTATAATGTTATTAATTAATTTAATTATCAAATGATATGTATTAATTATGCATGGGGAAATTTATAAACTTGTCCATATAACTTTCAGTCTCTCTGTATAGACAAGTGTTGAATGTTATGGAAAGATCATAAAGAAATGGTAAAAAAGGAGTTTTGGATAACCTTTATTACTTCCTCTAACATTATATAGCATGCCCCGAGAGATATTTTTCTTGATCAGTTGGATATATTGGTGCAATATTGGTTTATATAATAGGTCAAGGTAAGTAAAATCATATTTTTTAAATATAAATCGATTCGATACTGAAATATTATAGAAAAATTTAATGTAGGAAGAGTCTATACATAACACAAATAATTATTCATTACAAGGAAACCCTCATAGGCAAGTATCTTAGCACATATTATATCTTACATTCAATATTTTTAATTATATTAACAATAATGTTTATAGAAATGTTTATAAATTTATTCATAAGTGAATTTTCATATATATGTAGTTTCATGAGGCTAGGCAACTCACCAATCGAATGGTAGTATGGGATTCCATTCACTATGAATAATATCCTAAGGTTTTCTATACTATTATAATTATTTCAAGTTATCATGCTTATGTAATTACTACTTATAATTTCAAAAAAAATGATTATGTATATTTTTGACACTTTAAAGAGGACCAGTTTAATAAAGAGATACAAAAACATTTAGAGGGAGAATAAGACCTCCCAACCAGACATGATGATATATTTCATAAAATCATAGGTACATATGGTCATGGTTATATGCGTATATATGGTACCATCATCACTCATGGAAACATTAGGCGAGCTGAGGAGGCATGATATGTCCCATGTATATATACTTGTAGAGGATTTTGATGCAATATGGGTGGTGGTTTCCCAGTATTATACACACCTCACAAAGTTAGAAAATATGGTGAATGAGTAGGGTGGTTAAGTATGATCACCATTAGATATTTCCCTTGGATGATGATTTTTTTTATTAGAATGAGCCCATTGAGAAGAAATCATGTGATTGAGGTGAAGGATTTTCCTATCAGTGTGTATATATTACACTCTTTAAAAAGTATGGGGTGATATGTTTGTTCGTTTTTAGTCATATCTATCTGGTTATGAATTTTTCTATTATTTTTTATCTCTACCTTATTAGTGCTAGAATAGTGGATTCTAATCCATAAGATGAAGTTAGGATAGCTATTAGTGGACCATACTATACACAAGTCTATATCGGGTACTGTAGTAGAGTTGATCGTCAACATTGATAGTGGTACTCTATCAATGTAGATCTTTTCAGCATAATACTTTAGTAGCATGGACTTTTATGGCATGGGTTCTTTAGATCCATGAAATTACTACAACTGTTACTATGGTATAGTGGACCTACTATACAGATTTGGCACTATAGAAATGTGGGTTACTTTAGCACCACATTTATTTATAAGCTCATTTTGAACTATGGTTTTTAGATAATTATTTTATGCCCAGTAATATTATTTCCGAATATAGTGAATTAGTTATAACTATCTGTGGATGTAGGTATTATTCGTATACCATGTAAATATTATGTTCTTGTTCTTCTTATTTTTTCCTTTTCACCTTCATACTCTTCTTCTATAATCGACTATTGATTTTTCTCCTTACATCTCTTTAACAGTTAAGACTTTTAGTAGTTTTCAAGTACTTTTAAACATGTACATGTTTTTTTGTAATGATGTTTGTGTATCTATTTTGTTATTGATTTTTTCAAATGAATTAGGGACTTTATTTTTCAATGTAATTATCCATTATTATATGATTCATGTTTTTTTGCATCTCTATATAATTTGGACTTTTGGTAGTTTTTTGGTTGACCTATATATGGGTCAGAGGACCCATCATGCCCAATTATCCTAACTAGATAAAAGGTTATTATTAGGTCTAATTTTTTACCCTGATTATTAAATAGGATTAATGTTAAAGCTTGATTAATAATAAGGGTGGGAACAAACATTAATAAGGGACCCAGTACACAACCTTCCAGCCCGATTAACCTATAGTATAAAGTTATTTTATAATAAAATATAGTATTATATATTTCATATTTCATATTAATGATTATTATATTTATAATTAATTAAATTTAATAATATTTTAATGCCCTATTAATAAAGGTGTCAAAAAAATTAACAGGGCTTTAATTAGGCTTCTTTTCGAGGATTGATTAATAAACGAGTTGGGTTAAGGTCAACCTAGTTAGACCCTATTAAAAATGGGTTATTTTTTTATCTAGATTGGACCAGATTTGTCCTTTTCATTCCAAAGGCATACAAGTTTTTTTACTATGTTTTAGTTGTAGTCATGATATGCTTAGATTATTTAATGACTTGGGTTTTTTTAATTTAATTGTACAATATTATATATTTCATTTATTTTATCATTTTACAATATTGTATTGATACTCTTTATTGAATTCAATTTATTTTTTATTTTTTACTTTACAATGAAATTTATTGATGTCATTACTTGAAGGTGTGGAATGGGGTTGTATGTTTGGTCATATATATGTATGAATTGAGTTTGTTAGTGGTTCATTTTATTCCAAGATTTATGAATTATAAAAAATTATGAGTATGTTTTTTTATATTTTAATTAATTCAATTAATATGTGTTTGGTAATAAATAATGATAATATAGTTTACAATGTTTCTTCTTTATTTTTTAGAAAATATTTATAATATTTATCATCTAAAAACTAATTTATAAAAAAATATAAAGAATTTAATATAAAAAATAATTACAATAGTTGTCAGTGACAATTGATAAAGGAGTATTTGAAAAAAAACCTAAAATGAGAGTTCTTCAATTAATGGTGGCCATCATTGGCGGTCACAAAAGAGATATTTGGGTCCTCATATACTGCATCCATCAAAATCGGTCACCCATGTCATGAAAGGCCCTTATGTGACCATTTTATACTATTTTAGATGATTCTTGTCAAGAGTATATGATTGTTTTCACTATTATAGATTCGAAAATATTTATCACTGAAACAACATTGATAAATGGAATAATTTTATCAGTACTAACTAAAATTATTGATTAATATACCCTTTATTAGTGTTTTATTTAGCATTGATAAAGGTTTTCCATTATTAATTATTTTTCTGATAAAGGGACCCATATTTTATATATACTTGTTTATATATTATTAAATATTATTTATATAACATTAAATATATGCATTCATATAAATAAATTATATATATATAATCATTTACAATTTGTTTATAATATATTTAAATTCAAATTACATAATTTTACAATATACATACATATATATATTATTTAATTTATATATTTATATTCATATTATATACTTTTAATAAATATATATTTACACACATATATATATATCACTACAGGAAAATTTCAATTTCGCGATGGTTATTTTTTGATATGGCGGTGGTTTAAACCGTCACCATATGCTTCTGTGGCGGTTTCCAAAAAACTGCCGCTAAATTGCATGTTGGGAAACTATTAGCGGTGGTTAAAGCAGTTTAGCGGTGGTTTATGGGAACCGTTGTAGTTGGCGCATTTTCGCAGTGTTTATATTGTTTTTCGCAGCGGTTTTTTCGGGTAGGGGATTACTATTTTTAACAGCGGTTAAAACCACCACTAAAAAAAGTAATGGCCTGTCGCGACAAACAATATAATCACTGCAAAAAAACATAGAAAATAGGCCACTATAGCGGTGGTTAGAACCACCGCTAAATTTAAGACCGTAGCGGTAGTTAAAACCACTACTAATAGAAAAATATCAACATTTAGTAGTGGTTAAAACCGTCGCTAAATGTACCTGTTATAGTTAGCGGTGGTTAAAACCACCGCTAAAGAGCAGATTTACAAAAAAAAAGAACCAGTTTCTGGAGCCCCTGTACCAGTGCCCTGAAAAAAAACCATTCCAAGAATACCAAAACACCAATAGAATACATACTACAGTCAATATGAAAAGAGATGCTTAACTAAGCACAACCAAATGCATCGTTCAGTGAGTAAAGGAATGCAGATAAACATATCACATGGCCATTAGACCTTTAAACAAAATTATAAACAAGCATGTATGTCATATTTCATGAAAAACAGTGTCAAGCCTAGGTTCAACCTATTCCATTTATACCAGTTCCAACCCTGACATAACCATTCATATCAACATACATCCCACTATCATTGGTGCTAACTATTCCAAAAACTCAGGCCTCCCTACCCATACCTCATCAACCAATAGTCATCCCAAGATCACATAACATTATATATAAAGGCCTACATCCAGAGAAATAAAAATACAAAAAAACATCAAATAGAGTCAATATAGAATCTAGTCCCTAAAATAACAATCCATACATTCTACCCTTCTTTAATTGTTTTTGAGATATTATTTTATTGGGTGAATTCTTAGGTTGTTTGTTTTTGGGTTTTAAGCTTTACAGAGGCCTCTAAATGGTTTCATGATAAGAACATGGTCATGGGAAACCATGTGGTTCTCCCCAGAAAACCATGTGGATTGGTTGAAGAAGGATACTAGGTGGGGCATGGTTAGAACACAGTTAGAGATGATCAAGAATCATTTACCTTGAAATATATATGCCTCATAATAGAGGAAACAATAATTGTTAGCACACAATTTACTAAATGAGAATATCCATTCATTGATGATGTGCTAGAATATCATATTCAAATAAGGAATAATGGAGAGAAATGAGTCTTAGGGAAAGTATAAAAGACCAAGAGTATCATGAATACTAGGGAAATTAGAAAATTTTGATGTTCAATATTTTTAAATTTTAGGAAACTTAGTGGTAAATGCATTGGGCTAGAAAATGTAGGATAAGTTATTATAATGAAAAAATGAATTTAGGAAAAATGAATCATAAAAAATGAATCATCACAATAAAGAGATGAAATATATGGTGCATACCAAACTCGAGAAATCAAGACATAAAAGGAAACATCAGAAATCAATAAAATACATAAAAGGAAACATGTAAAATTAAGAAAATGTTAGGTCATGAAAATGTTTGGAGGAAACTATGTGCCACACATGATACATATACAAACCGACTGTTACAATATTTGTCCACATATCAACAATACTATTAATCATTGTCTGAAGAAGAATAGATATTGTCACCCTCTCCACCTTCATCTCCACTTCCTGCTACCACATGTAAGAACATTATATTAAAAATTAAATAGTGTTTCATATTTATATTTAAACTTAAAACCAATAAAAGTTTGAAAACTAATTTATTTTGAATTTTTGTGATTTACCTGCTCACCACCAGTCGATGCAATACCAACAGGGGATATTTTCTCATCTGCTGACGTATATCAGTCAACGCTTTCTGCAAAGCGGATATTTGAGCCCCCTAGTCTTGAACTGTGTTTCATAGAGAAACAATCTCTCTCTGAGCATCTTCGGGTATGGACTGACTACAACTAGGAGTAGATGCAGCTGTAATTCCCGATGGCCTGCCAAAGACCTCAAATAGTACGAGTCCCAAACCCATCCCATGCACTCTACCAGGATGCTCCTTCCCAAGGACTTTTGCAACTGGGTCATCCTGGGAGACTGAGTAGTACTGCCCAGGATTGGCATCTCATATTTCTTTAATTTTTACCTATAAATCAAATATCAATATATATTAACATAGTAAAAATTGATAATAAGTTATTATAATGAAAAAATGAGTTCATACCCCCAACTTCTTTGGTAGTCTCATTAACAGAACTTCCATCAGATTTTTTGTGAACATATAACCATACTTCTGTTTGGGATGCTTCGTACCCTAAACTCTGTGAATGCATTAAAAAAAGATAAATCAACAATTTAATATATTAAACAGATAATATTTTCTTATAAATATTTAAACTAATGAAAAGATTACTAGAGTCAATCGGCTTCTAGAAAATCTTTTTGACCCCACATGTGAGGGATGACTTGCTTAGCCCGACTTGATGCATTCTTTCTTGAGAGATCCTGGAATAAATAAAATGTAATTTAATAGTAATGTATTCAATGTAATCTCCTATTTATATACATGTATAAATGTAAAATGAGGTTAATATAATAATATATATTTAAATACCATCTATTTCTCATCACGATGTCTATCAAAAAAAACTTTCCACTATTCTTTGGGTACCCCATTGGGTAGCTTCTCATACATTTTTTGGACAGTCAACGAAGTATCGTTGACATCATTCCACAATCTCCATTTTAAGTCTTTCTATTTCTTACCAAGATTTTTCAATTTCCTTTTTCATGTTATCACATCAGCAACTATAAAGTGGAAAAAACATCTATATATATAAATTCATTTTGAACATATTAATAACATGACATTCAATTACACCATAATGTATTAAAATTACCTTTATTTGGGAATCAAAAACTTTATTTTTCCAACTTGGAAGCATATGTCCCCAATCATCATAAGAAATAGGAAGGGAAATGGGCTCTACTTCCAGATGGACTAGAATTTTTCCAAGTAATCCCACAGCATCATCTATAGGGATCCCATATGAATCAAATGGGACAATTATATTCTCTCCATTCATATTCCACGCATCTTCACTTTTTATATTTTTCTCCATAGTTTCATTTTTCATCTTTAATGAACAAACAATTAGTATAAAAAAGTGCAATAAATTTATTTATATTAAAATTTGTACCTATAACAGTGACCATCCAGTATGTCCGTGATGAACTAGAAGTGGTGTGCCACTGCCCCACTGTTGAGGTTGATGAAGGGGGAGTCGACGACTTATCTTCTAAAGGGATTCTCACAGAGGGTGTGAGAGATGGTGCAGGGGGAGATGGTGCAGGGGGAAGGTAGTTGGTGGCTCATATGTCATAGGGAGGTAGATAGATGGATCGTCATCTGTTGCAGTAGTGGATGAAACAGTGTATCGCTTCCTCCTTGGCATTTCTGTCATTTAATCAAATAAAATTAAGTTCAGAACATACATTTCAAAAAAAATATGCAGAATTTTTTTTTAAAAATGATAATATATTGTAATGTCCTTGAAATTTTGCATATTTTTTTTTTAATTATATGGAATTATTTCGAGATCGTGAAATCTAGTGGCGTGTGATTCTGAGACCCGGAGTGCCCGGAATGATCCATCGAAGTTTTGTTAAGATTTAATTTGTGGGCATAAGATGTTTTCCTAAAAAAGTAGAATAAATCTTAAACGGTTACTCTGATGAGAAATTTGAGGGAACTATTGCGCTCAGGACGGTGGGTTTACCCTAGGTGCGACTTAAGTTTAGTCGACGCAAGCCTCCCGTGAAAAAACCTAAAAATGGCATAACTATAAATAAAATAATTAAATAAAGTTATTTTATTTTTCAAAAGCTTATAACTCACAAACAGTAACTCGGATTAAAAATCTAAGACCACCACTGAACTCATGGGGGTATGCTTTCTTTAGGAAGATACTAACATTGGCCGACGCGGGCCACCAGTGAAAGTTAGTTTTTGGCCATAAATAAAATAATTAAGTGACAATTATTTTTTTATAAAATCCATAGCATTTAAATGGTACCTAGGATTGGAAATCAGATAGTATCGTTGGGTTCATTGGGGCATGTTTCACTTAGGTAGAGCCTAACCTTGACCGTCATGGTTCGAGGGTGACTGTTAATAATTTTCTGAACTTTTTTTCAGGTACGTTCAATAAACGCGTGAGTGGCATTTTGTAACTTTTGAACCAGTGCTCAGAATTGAAATCCGAGGACACTGTTGAACTCGTAGAGCTGATATTTTCTTAAGGAGACCTTCACCTTGACCGTAGTATATCGAGGGTGGAAATTAGTTTTTGGACTTTTCGTGGGAGAAAATAAAATTAACATGCTTTATTTTTTTCTGAAATTGAAACGTCCCATTTGAAATATGAAGGTGGGGACCACACGAGGGTGGTTGGGTATTTAATGTTGAGCATTAAATGCCCGGTTACACAAAATATCTAACCACATTCCTCTTTAATTAATAGGATTCATTAATTCTGAATTAATGAATCAACTTCAACCCTTGGAATTTCCTAATTAATGTGCCAACAAATTAATTGATTAATTAATAAAGTTAATCTTATTAATTTGGCACTTCATCTCTCACAGGGGAAAGGATTGGAAAATGGGAGGAGATTTGGGAGAACATTCTTCAATGAAGAGCATCCTCCATAATCAAAGAATGAGAACGATGCTTGAGCCCGGATCGGAAACATCTTATGGGAGCGACGAATGCCGACGTCACCATCTTCATCGACTTCGTCTTCTTCCTCGCGAAAACTCCTACAGGCGAACGTCAAGGTAGGGGTTTGTTTTTAATATGATTGAATTTATTTGATAATTCTTCATATTTTGGTTTCTCAATGACGATGGCCAAACTAACATGGTCATCATCCCACGCATATACCTTGCCTCTTATCTTTTGATTCTCCGTGCGTTCTTTGTGCGTTCTTCAACACCAAATATTTAATGACATTTTAAACGCAATATTTTGTTGAGAGCGAGATATGGAAGTGAATCCCTCGACCTGAGAATTGCGAATATGCGATTGTTTTATTTTTCGGGCTAAGAACAGAGATGCGGTGGCCTGCGGAAGAGGAGGAGGGTCGGCACACTGGCCGGCCGCATGAAGGAAGGGCGGCGCGTGTCTGCACCACCAGATGAGCAGGAAACTGTAGCCTCTTGGCCACGGTGGAGTCTGAAGAGTGGCCAGCACCTGGCCGGCCTCGGAAAAGCAGTGGCGCGCGACCGCGCCGCTGAGAGGAGGACCGACCGGAGCACCCGGCCGGCTAAGGCGGATTGGCGGGACCCGCTTGGGTCTCGTGGTGACTAGGAAGTGCATAATGGCATTATAGTTTGGCCTTCTAAGCGGAAGGGGGACACTCCCCTTCGGCGCCAGCTCGGGCGGACCACGCTGGCCAGCGGGCCGCGCCACCGGGTCGTGCCAGCGGGCTTCGCCCAACGCGGGTTGGGTCGCACCTAGCGGGCCGGGCTGGGCCGTTCCCTTCGCGGGCCGCGCCGGACCATGGCCTAGTGGGCCAGACTCGCCGTAGCCCAGGAAAACCGGTCTAGACCTGAATCCGGTCAATTCGGCCCAAATCAGGTCGGTTCGGGCTGGACCGGGTCAGACCGGACCCGGGGCCATCTAGACCCAGAAACGCCTTTGTGGCCATATCTTGAGAATCGGGCATCTGTTTGACAAACCGTCTATGGAAATAGAATCATTGGATCGAGATGGTCCTTTTGGTATAATCCACTTGAGTTTTGGATAAATTTGGAGCATGAATGGGTTGGATCGAACCCCTAATTCAACCGAGCCCTCGGTGCGGAAACACTAATAACTTACAGACAGGGCGTCTGATTGACGCACCGTCTGTTTCATTGGGTCCCTTAGGATGTGACAGGCCTTTGGGATACTTATTTGTGTAACTTCATGGTTGTTGAGGTATAAACTATGACTTGAGAAGTGGTTATCCAAAATGTGTTATTAGCGGGAATCCAGTGGTTGGCAGTGAGGCGGAGGTTGGAGACGGATCATACGGAGGTTAGTTACCTATAAAATTTGGGTAGGTTAGATCCTATGTGGTTCATTGAAGGGTTTAGTACCTATCGATCCTGTGTAGGTCAGTGCTCAGCGATCCTGTGTGGGTCAGCGCATATCGATCCTGTGTGGGTCAGATCCTATGTGGGTCAGCGCTTAGCGATCCTATGTGGGTCAGCACATACTGATCCGGTGTGGGTCAGATCCTGTGTGGGTCAGCGCTCAGTGATCCTATGTGGCTCAGTGCATACCGATCATGTATGGGTTATATCTTGTGTGGATTAGCAGAGGTTAGTACCTATCGACTCCGGGCGGGTCGGATCATGTGTGGGTCATTGCGGGGGTTAGTACCTATCGATCATGTGTGGGTCAGACTCCCTATGGTCAGCAGCAGTGCCTCTTGATAGAATAAGATGATCCAGCTTCACGACTAATCATCTATACTTCTATACTTCACTAATACCAGGTTTGAGCTGAGACTCTATTTGAACTAAGACTTTTACCTTCGTGGTACTATCTTCACAGTGAGACTTGTGCAGTGATTTTACCTTCGTGGTACTATCTTTGTGGTGATACCTGTGTGGTAATTTTACCTTTTTTGTACTATCTTCATGGTGATACATGTGTGGTACTTTTACCTTCATGGTACTATCTTTTTGGTGATACTTATTTAGTGCTTTTACCTTTGTGGTGTAACCTTCGTAGTGTTACCTATGTGGTACTTTTACCTTCACGATGTTACCTTCGTGGTGTTGCCTTTGTGGTATTCTTTCCTCCTGTATGAGATGTGTATATCTTGATAACTTAGGTGTATGTATGGGCATATACCTAAGTAGAGTTGATGTCTTTCTTTGTGGTTTTCCTTTGTGGAACTTTAGGAGACCTACAGGGTCTCGGGGTCCCTACTGAGTATCGTTATACTCACCCCTGCACAGGCTTTGCCCGCATCTTGTTGTGTCTTGTGCAGACGATGTACAACATTGATCGAGGCTGAGGGAGCTAGGACTGGATGGTGCTTAGAGGTGGACATTCAGCGTGACGTGACGCGGAGGAGACGGGCAGACGTGGAGTACTGTGGAGGTGATCTGTACCCACCCTTCAGGTATGATCTGTATTGGACGATCCAGGAGCTGCTTTCCACCTTTCAGTTGTTTTTTAATTTTTAGTTATACTTGTACTTTTCCAGTTGGACTTGTATTCCGGCCCCTTTACTTTTATTACACTTTTACTTCAGCAGTTTACTTCACAAGTTGATTCTTTTTGTGTTCTCAGACCGTGTGTTTGTACAGGTTAAAGGCAATGCCTTTCCCGTTTAAGGGAATACGCCTTTCAGTACTAGTCTCCAGCCCCTGGAATATGGAAGGCAGGCTTGGGTTAGTCATGGAACGGGCCCCGGGGGATGGGTCGTGACATATATTCCCAATACTAACAAACAAAATATACATAACAATGATAATGAATGACTGTACAAATGAAATAAGTGGTTGTTGAATGAATAAATAACTATACATACAATAATTTTCCCCTTCAATCATGTCAATTTCCTGCTCCATTACTTCATCCACTTCATTCATCCTTTCTAGACTAATATTTTCAATATCATGAAGGAAAAATAATTCTGCTTCTTGTTGTTTATGAGATTCAATTTCAGAGGTCAAATCTTCCACTTCATCACCCATATCATACAAATATCTTTGTATTACGTGAGCAACTACACTCCACCCTTCATCTAAAACATAATTCACATAATATACCATTTTTTCTTGCGATGATAAGATATATGGATCATGCAGTTCATGATCACCAACATCCATCAAGCGAGAGAAGTTCACAGAAGTAAATTGCAAGGAATCTATTTAACACCTCTGATAACATCGACCCAATTGCATTTGAATGAAACAACTAAAAAATTCCCATGGTAGTTTAATTAAATAATATTAGTTATCTTTCCATAGTATCCCACTTCAAAAAATGTAAATATACCACTATTTTGTGTTTTCAAACCCCTTTCTCGATCAACTATACGAAATCTAAAGCCATTCACGTTGTAAGTGTCGAACTTTCTAACTTGTTTTAAAGGACCACAAGAAAGAAACTTCAAATCTTCTGAAAACTCTACTCGAGTATCAGTATTCATGATCTAAAAAAATAAATATACTTTATTATATTTACAAAATATATGTGTCAAACTAATATTCATATTTATTGAAATATTTATGAACTTACACATCGTGCAAACCATTCTACAAGCTCTTTATTAACAACTTTCGTTATATCTTTCTCATTTCGTGTTCAGCCTCTCATTCATCTATTTGTTTGTATCCTCAACTCTTCAATAAATGGATCTACAATTTCACTATTCAGTAGCACATATCTATGTGCCTGTAATAATTCCAATTCTGTTAGTGTCACATTAGAGGTCCTCCCAACTGATCGGCCAATAGCAGGAAATATTTTTGATTTCTGATGTATTTGAGAATGAGTTGATGTGTCGTCAACATGTCCAACTCGATTAAATATTGTCTCAATATTATCCAAGTATCTAGAACAAAAGGTAATACACTCCTCACCCAAATAGCCTTCAGCAATAGAGCCTTACGGTTGAGCTTTATTTCTCACGTATGATTTCAAATTCCCAAGATATCTGTGAAATAAAATAAACATAATTATGAATTTAATTAAGTGCAAAAAATTGTATACTTAACTAAAAAACATATAAATAAAGTACATCTCAATTGGATACATCCATCGATAATGAATAGGGCCTCCTAATTTAGCTTCCTTAACCAAATGCACAGTTAAATGCATCATGACAGTAAAAAATGATGGAGGAAAGATCATATCCATTGCACAAAGGGTCAATACAAACCTCTCATGGAGGTTGTCAAGCTGAAATGTATGTAGATATTTCTCACATAGTTGTCTGAAAAATGTGTAGAATTGGAGTACAACAGCAGTAACTTTTTCAGGTAATAATGTACCCAATGCCAATGGTAGTAACTGTTGTAACAAAATATGTGAATTTTGACTTTTCAATCCATGTAAATTACGATTCTTCAATTCAACACACCTCGATATGTTACTTGAATACCCATAAGATACCTTCACATTCTTGAAAAATCGAAGGAATGTATCTTTATCCCTAATTTTCATTGCAAAAATTGTCGAAGCATACATTTCATTCTCATTTATTCAGAGATCACGTTTTATGTTCATTACTTGTAAGTCTTTGTGAGCATTGAGATGATACTTCAAATTTCCATGCTTATTAAGCAATGTGAAAATAAAATTTTCACATACATTCTTCTCAATATGCATTACATCAAGATTATGCCGCAACAAATTTATATGGAAGTTTGAAGAATATACTTTTTTTCTTCCATTGTTGCATTCTGATTTCACTTGACGATGCACTTCGAACCTGTTTCCCGTTACCATTCAAATGATGAACCTTCCCAAATTCTATTTCAACATTTTCAAGTTGTTTCAATATTTCAGAACCAGTTAACAACTTTGGAGGAGGTCTATGATCAATGAAACTGTTAAATTTTGATCTGTTTAGCAGAAATCTATGAGATGCATCGAGAAATCTTCAATGACACAAGAAGTACCATTTTCTCCTGTGAGGTAGCCTCTTGGGCTCAAAATCAAAGTTAAAAATAGGAAAATCCAAACCCGGGTAATTATTCCAAACAAATAAATTCTGAAGCCTAGGGAAGTCACTAATGGTCCACATTAAAGCAGCATTCATTTTGAACATTGTTTTAGAAGAAGCATTAAATGTCTCAACACTATTGCTTCATAACTCCTGTAATTTTTCAATCAAAGGCTACAAGTATACATCAATATCATTTCCAGGCATTTTTTTTTCTAGGAATAATCATCGAAATGATAAAAGATGTTGGTTGCATACACATCCATAGAGGCATATTTTAAGGGATCAAAACAACTGGTCAAATGCTATAACTGGCACTCAAAGTCCCAAATGGGTTGAATCCATCGAAAACCAATCCCAATCGAACATTCCTAGGATCAGCTGAGAAATCTGGATGTAATGAATCAAATGTCTTCCACGATTATAAGTCTCGTGGATGTCTCATTAACCCATCATTGTTATTATCTACAGAAATCCACTTCATGTGTTCGGCGGTTTTCGATGACATGAATAATATTTGCAATCGAGGCTTTAAAGGAAAGTAATGCAAAACATTTTCAGGTGTGTTCCCTTTATTCTTCTTTATGAAAGTATGTTGATTCAGACTTCCAATATCACCCATTGACTGCCATCTAGAAGAAGAACATTTTTTTCAATTCTGACTACTTGAATCCTCTCGCCAATAAACCATACAATCATTGGGACACACATGCATTTTTGTATAATTTAGACCAAGCCTATTAAAAACTTTTTTCATATCATAAAAAGACTCGGGGATTTTTTATTCAGGAAATGCATCACGCAACAATTACAATATCATGGACATTACCTTAATTGTAATTCCACATAGACATTTGATATGGTACAACTTCAGTAGAAAAGAAATCTTTGAATATTTCAAACATCCATTATACAACTCTTGATTTCCATCGTCAACTAAATCATGAAACATATTTTCCTCAGTGAATTTTTCTCTTACATTTGTCTCCACATAATCAAGTGGAGGATCCAATGATATGTTACAATCTTGATCTGGTTGTGTTACTGTCTCAAAAACACCACTTTTCATGTTGCAATTTGTAGCACCATCATCTGAATGTTCTATTATGTTTTGATGTTGATAGTGGTGTCTTGTAGTGCCGAATGCATCATTTATGAGGTTTTGCATTTCATTTTCTATTGTCAACGAATTTGGGCGCTCATTCTGTGGATGAACATCGGTGCTCAACCTTTTTGTAACGTTCGATTCTCCATGCCAAATCCAACACAAATATTGACCAGGGAATTGCTTCAGTATTAAATGTTCATAAACTTTATCTCTCTTCAATCGTATTCTACATTTACATTTAGGACATGGACATCTTATTCTCCCTTCAACGGATTGATTGGAAATTACAAAATCTAAAAACTCCTTCAAACCCTTAACATACTGAGGTGTGTTCCTCGGTAATGTGATCTAGTTTTTATCCAAGTATATCACAATGTGCCTACACAATATTAAAAAAATAAAACACATAGTTACTACTAAATAGGGAAAGAGATTCATATATACTAGTTGAAAAAATATATAAATATGTTACATAAGGTTTTCCTATATAAATATATGTGGTAAATCACCCACTAGAAAACCAAAGCATGAAAATTAAAAAGATCCATAAAAGAAGATGAGAACAAGGATCTCATCCCTATAGTTTTTTGTATGTCGTGCTCCACCAAAACAGATGGAAAAACTAATGATGCCATTACTTTGATATCACTAAGGTAAGGGCTTGATAAATCATATAATAATTGAATAGAAGTTAGGAATATGAAATGGAAACAAACTCATCAAACTAGATTATTTTTTTGAAAACCTTCCTTTAAAAATTCAATACACCCATATAGAGGAGTCTCAAATCATTCTAAAGGAAAGATACCTTTTAATAACAATAAAAAAAATTTAAGTTCCCAAAACAATTTTGAAAATAAAAAAAACATTCAATTTTACCTACAACTATAAATTCAACTTCTTGCATCCACTATTAGAAATTGAAAAAAAAAACCACTATCATTTAAACTCCCGTAAAGGGTAAAAAATAAAGTAATCCATAAATATTTTCAGAACTACTAACTTTATTGATGTGAACAACAAAATTTATCTTTTTAATAGAATTTATTTATTTCAAACATCACCCCTTTTAAAATAAATATAAACAACACTTTTTTCACTTCTAAATTGACCATTTTTAGATGTACAACCCAAAAGGGTCAAATATACTTTTATAAATAAATCATCGATCAGTTTTAAAACTAATATATATTTTATATTTCATAATGAAATCATCCCATTCCAAATAGAGTTCACAATAAACAAATATATATTATAAAAAATTCTGGATTTATCATTTCAATCTAAATACATCTTTCATTATATACTCCTTTTTGAAAAACTATAATATCCAAAAAAATAACACATAAAAAAGGCACGTGATAAATCCAATAAAAATTCAATCCCCCTCAAAAATTACAAGGCCCACATAGGATCATTTCCCTTTTCTATGAAATGATTCCAATGACCCTATGATGAAGGGTTCTAAGTAAAAAATCCAAATGGGATGCAAATTTATGCCAGAACCGACCACATGGTTTGATGGGATGCAAGTTATTCATGCATTAATTTTTAAAACATATCTAAGAGCTTGAGTTAAGTCACTGCCCCATTTATTAGGTTGTGTATACAAAACTGATTCCATTAATCCCATTTCCATTTTCACCATAAATCCAAGGAAACCCCTATGAAACCCAATAAAATTAAAATTAGGATCTATACACCGTAACTGGTAATCAATATGAATTTTCAAATTCAATATTCAAATCTCGACAACCCATAGTGGTTGAAGTTCCATCATAATGGGCGGTGATCAAGAACTCGCTAATAAACTACTTCTAGAGTTTCAACAATAAAACTAACTCAATCAAACCCTAATGCACCCATATAAAAATATATTTCATTTAGAACTTGGGTCCCTTTTGGGAAACCAATGTTCTGATACCATTTTTAATGAACCTACCCTGGATGAGTTGATATGTTACCCAAACCAATTTTTCATAATAGATAAAGGGCATTCTCAATACCTATAGGATATAAACAAACTCAGGGGTATCAAGACCATGAACCTGAGAATGGTATAACCCTTATATGGTAATAATAAACAAAAGATGAATATATTAAAAAATAATAATTACAATTCCAAGAATTGGAATTCCTTGCAAATGAAAAAAATCTTAAATGAAATAAATGAATAATAAAATAGATAATTATTAAACAAAAATTCTTCCAAAAAAATAAAAATGAATTAAATATAATAGAAGTAAAACTTACACCTGGGAAAATGGCCAATACAGCATACCAAGGGAAAAATAAATGGAACCTAAACAACTCATGCATCACCACTAATGAACCATATCCACTAAATATATATCACTCA
This sequence comes from Viscum album, assembly GCA_963277665.1. Lineage (NCBI taxonomy): Eukaryota > Viridiplantae > Streptophyta > Magnoliopsida > Santalales > Viscaceae > Viscum > Viscum album. The sequence continues at coordinate 1,795,162,664 of OY728146.1, forward strand.
TCCATAAATGGTCCAAACTAAGAATCAATGAATAAAAAAATAACTATGAACCTAAAAGAGAAACCTAAGATCTACATACACCTAGATGTGTATGTATGGTGTGAACTAAACATGCCATGTGGGATCTCCCTATGGAATCTTGGAATTACTTTTATTAAACATTTAATATATTCTAGTTTGAACTAAAATATTAATATAGATCTTTGACCTCCATGTAAAAATTAAACCATGTCATAATTCATTTCATGATTATAAAACACCCATCATTTCTAATTTAAAACATGGGTTAGAAAACTCACTTTCATTATACATTATGAAAAATGAGAAAGAGTTCCTTTAAAATTATCGTTAAAAATCCATGTCTTCTAATTACCCCACTTTTGATAACACATTAAAAAAAGACCATTGATACAAAAACCAATAGGATTTTAATTTAATACCTCGATTTTCAAACCATTATATAATGTATTTTGAAAATAAACCAATGGTGAACTCAATGGAAAATACAATCAATATCTCGCACCATGGTATCTGGAACAGAACATAAAATAACATCAGACAATCATTGGTTTCTCAAAATTGTCAACAAGCGGATAAAAATAATGCACAAAATTAGATACCCTAAAATGTACTAAAAATAAACATAGCATCTTGGGGAACTCACTAGGTATCAATTACCATACCTGGGAGCCAAGCTAGGGCTTCGGGGGGTCGGCGGCGACGGGCGGCGAGGCGCGCTAATGGGCGGTGGGGCGCGCTTATGGGCGGCGAGGTCACCGGCGACATGGGTGGGGAGCCGATCCAGGGTTCGGGGGCTCGCCGGGAGGAGAAGGCGGCGTCGCGGGGGTCGGGGCTCGCGCGGGGTCGGGGGGAGAAGGCGGCGTCGCGGGGGTCGGGGCTCGTCGGGGTCGGGGGGAGAAGGCGGCGTCGCGAGGGTCGGGGGGAGAAGGGGGTCGGGGTCGGGTGGTGGGGGGAAGTGTCGACAGTGTAAAAAAGGGGGGGGTGTTTAGCGGCGGTTTTATAAATCGCCGCTAAAAGCGATTTATGTTGTAGTGTATTTATGTATGTTTGTGTTGACAGATATATGTATATGTGTGTGTGCGTATAGATATATATATCGACACATTATACACATATATATTTATATTTACGTTGGTGTTTAAATGATGAAGGATTAATGCATCTATATGTGTGTGTAATTATGTGTATGCTATGCTTGTAAATATGCTTTTGTGTGCGTGTGTATGTGTGTGTACATTTATTTATATGTGTATGAGTATGAGTATGTGTATGTGTGTGTTTTAGTGCATATGTATGTATGAATGTGTGTGCGCGCGTGCATGTTTAGGTGTACGTTTATAAGTGTATGTGTGTGTAGTAAACTGAATAAACATAAATATGTGTCGGTTCACCTATGTATCACAGACATATACCTAAAAAATTTATTTATACATTTATATAAACAATAATATTTTTAATCATAATTAAAAAAATTTAAATATAGTCAATAATTAATTATATTTTTTAAATTTAACCAATACAATATAAACATATAATTAATTTAGTAATAATAATATTTATCAACAGGGGGCGCTCTGCGCTCGGGAGCGCCCTGGGGTTTTGCCTCCCGCGCGGACTGTAGACTCTCTGGCGGCGTGATGGGGATGGCGCTAGGTCTCGGCGGGCAGCTTCGTCACACGGTGGTCGGTTCGGAGGTCTGGCATTTACGGCTCGGCTGCTCTTTCAGCGGAGGCGGCGATGGGTTCTCGAGGCGTTGCCTCCCATAGGATTCGGGCTACGGCGCGGCCCTGACCGACGCTGTTCTTATGACGTACTGAGATCCATCGCCTCCACCTTTGATTCCAGGCCTTCATGATTCTGAAGCTCGTCTGATCTGACGAAACATTCATCTGCGTTGAATCCCAACCGAGCCGCCGCCATCGTGATCCCTATTTCAGCGGGGCTTGGGAGGATCTTTTGGCTCGGATCTCAATTTTCAGCGGCGGCGGGTTCGTTTCGCTGCATCCTCATGGTTGGTTATGTTCTGGTTCTCTTCAATTTGGATCTGGGTTCATTTTACTTCATCCTCATGGTTGGTTTGGATCTGGTTTGTTTTGAGGGTTACCGTTCTGTGAGTTCTCGAATCTGGTTTTGGTTTTGGAAGTTTTCTCTTGTTTTTGCCTACATCGTTTTTAATTCCTCCTGAATCATCCGGCTAAGTTCATGTCTGCGGGATGTGTATGGTTTGCTTCCTGCAGTTGATTGACATTTGGGCCATCTGATCGCCCGCATTTCGTCCTGTCTCTATTTGACCTTAGTTCCAGAATTTCTCTATTCTCTCCAAACAGGAGCAGCGTGGTGGTCTTCTTGGTCCTTTGGGACGTGAATTAAAGTGACCAGTTCAGAGAAATCCACGACGATGATCGGTTTGATGGATTTTTGATAACTCTTTGAATTTGGTATTTGGTTGATTATCAGTGGTGGTTTTTTGAAATCTGAAATTGGCCGGTTTGAGTCAGTTTTTTGTATTTGGTTTTATTTTGAATTTTAATGGTAGAATTAATCACCACTCTACAAGGAGGGTATGATTTTGCCATCAGTACCAGGCTCGTGCAACTCTGCATGGGACAACTTGTTGAGTGGTCATGTGAGGTGGAGACTTAACATAACGTTGTAATTACTGGGGAGAAGCATTCTTGTAGTTTTGATCTGAGTAATCTATTGTATCGGGTTTCCTACTTTTCCTTTAAAAGTGCCTTTTGAAATAAAAAATTAATTTTCAATTAAAACAAAAATATATCAACATATTGCAAAATATATCGGAAGTCTCTCGTTGTGAGAGTTCCCCTCCTAGGAATTCCTAGGGTTCGGGTTTTTTCCCCGGTGATCCTTTCGCGGCGGCTCGTTTTCTTTCAAATCGGCGCTTGCATCGGCCCTCCTCGGTTCATCCTCCCCTTTTGCTCTTCTTCGATGCTCTGTGCCTCCTCTCGGTTTCATGTTCTCGTTCCTCGGCCCTGAGTCCCAATCGCGTTTATTTGGGGTTTCCGCGACTTGAGGGCTTCGTTCTTCTTGGTTCCCTGCCATTATCATTTTGCGGATCCGACTTGAAGTCAGATCCCGTTCTTCTTTCGGCTTGCAATTCGGTTTAAGATCCTTTGACGGATTTTGGTTGTTCGAGACATGTGGCTCTTGATCCTTCCACGACTTACGGGCTGGAACGATCTTCGACTGATTGTTTTTTTCTTCAGATTGACGAGATAGTGGAGGTGTTGAGCGCGTGGGTGTTATTTGCGCATGGGTGGGATCGCGCAGGGCAGTGAGTGTTTGGTGGTGCTCGTGCAGGTGGCTTGAGCGCGCGGGTATTATTGCGCAGGGTGTGTTGTTTGCAGGTGCTGAGCGCGCGGGTGTTATCGCGGAAGGTGTGTTGTTTGTAGGTCCTGGGCGCGCAGGTGTTTTCACGCAGTGTGTTGTTTGCAGGTGCTGAGCGTGCGGGTGTTACTTGCAGGTGGCTCGAGCGTGTGGGTGTCACTCGCATTGGGTGGGGATCGCGCAGGGACTTGAGTGTATCGGTGGTGCTTGCGCGAAGTATTGAGCGCGAAAGAGTTACTTGCAAAGGGTTGTGATTGCGACATAAAGAGGGGTAACTACGGTTTTTTTTGCGCGTACAGTTTATGTGCAACGTTTCTGACCGCAAATGCGATACTCACTTTTGGGGTTTGCTACCGCGCAAAAGAGCTCCTGTGCGATGACTGTCACCAGGCTGCTGAATCTTGATTTGTGTTGAGACTTTGGCTCGTACAATAGAGTTCTCTGTGGTTTGTGTTGCAAAGTTTTGATCGCAGTGAAGAGTTTTGTTCGTGAGAGTTCTGGGACCGTGAAGGGTGTGCTCGAGAGGCAACGTTGAGGAGGTGCTCTTTGCTTGTCATGGAATCTGAATTGGTAAATTAGTGGAAGAACCTTTCGTTGACTGATAAAGAGAAAGCATCAATCGCCACATGAAAAAATGAAGAGGCCTTTCTGTCACATCGCATGTCGCTCCTGGTGGTAGGGAAATTCTTAACCAAACGTTCATTCAACCCGGGGACTTTAAAAAATACTCTGCAAAATTTATGGAGATTGGAGGATGACGTTGTCATACGTGAAGTGGGAGATGGGTTCATTGTATTCGAATTTTTCAACAATAAAGATAAAGAAAAGGTGTTAAAAGGCAGACCATGGTCTTTCGACAATCAACTCATTCTCATGGATGACTTTTCAAGCGGGGATGACATTCAGAAAATTAAACTGACTCACTCACCCTTCTGGATACGAATCAAAGGAATTTCGTTTCATGGTAGAACAGAACGTGTTATGCGGGAAATTGGAGAACGCGTTGGTAAATTTCTGAATTGGGACCAATCTGACTCCATCCACTAGGGACCCGTGGTGAGGATTAGAGCCTTAGTCGATGTGACACAACCACTTATGAGGGGTCTGTTCTTATCACTTGAAGATTCAAATGCTTGGATTTCTTTTGAATTTGAAAAACTCCCAATTTTTTGTTTTTTCTGTGGGTGTATTGGACACCTCGAGAAAGTTTGTGATTTGAGGAAGGAGAATGACAAATGCACCAACATCTTGCTATACGGCCCTTGGCTCCGCGCAAAAACAGCAGGATTTGTGACTATTTCTGAGGCGGAAAAACAAAAGGATCGTGACCGACTAGCGAAGGCCTACTCCAAGCAAACCGAACCAGAACTCAATACTATCATCATGCTAGCACCACCGGACTTTTCAGGAGACAATCATGACGACCAGGGGGCGGAAGGAGGGTCTTCGTACAGCTCAATGAACGAGGCCAGAACTGGGGACAAGCATGCGAGTCAGAGTTCGGACCCGGTCGTTTTCCCGAGTCCGACCCCTGTACCTTTGAAAGACAGCGTCTCACCACCATTTGGACCGAGGTCAAAATGTAAGGAACCACCCGACCCGACTTATGAACCCAGGCAACTTTGCATCGAATCAACATAGTCTGCTCCTGGGCCAGTGTCTGCTGCTTTAGGGATCAACCTCATGGACGAAGCCAATGCGATTGAGATTAAACCATCAGGTACCTTTACTCAACGGACATGGAAAAGGGCAAATCGTGGTGATCCTATTAATGCAAAGCCCGAAGAACATAAAAGGCATCTGGAGGGTTGTAAAGTGACTGAACGCCTCCCAAAGAGGTGGAAAGCGGCAGGTGATGGACAGTTTTATGAAGTTTCAGAGGCCGAGGCGGGTATGTCCCAGCCCCGCCTAGAGCAATGAAAACCCTATGTTGAAACTGTCGGGGGCTTGACAACCCACGAACGGTTCGGATGCTCCAGCGCCATTGCGCACAAAGTCGCCTTAATATGGTTTTTTTGTCCGAAACCATGTTGGATTACAAGGACAACAATTGCATCGCTCTCAAATGTGGGTTTCAGGGGTGCCTCTCGGTACCCCGCCAAGGCCACTCAGGGGGACTGAGCCTTCTCTGGAAGGACAATGTCAACGTCAGAATCCTCTCGTACTCGGCGCATCATGTGGCTGCATCCATCCATGATGACCTCCTTCTGCCTTGGACTTTTGTGGGTTTCTACGGCTGGCCCTCATAAAACGATAAATGGAAATCCTGGGAACTTCTTTGTTCTTTACGACAAGGTATTACTGGCCCTATCCTCTTTGGCGGTGATTTCAATGAGATTCTGTTTCAGCATGAAAAACGAGGTGGAGCACATCGGCCCTTTGCCTCGATGTCAGGCTTTTGTGATGCGATTTATAGGGCGGACTTGGCTGATCTGGGCCATGCAGGCAGCCCCTTCACCTGGTTTCGGGGGAACACGGAAAGCACACACATTGCTGAGCGTCTGGACAGATTTCTGGGATCGACGAAATGGACTAATATCTTCAAGATGTTTCATATCGCCCACTTGGCCCCAAACTGTTCGGACCATTGCCCTATCGTTGTCGATTTCTCTCATAGTGGCCGCAATTCAAGATGTGGGAAACCCTTCCGGTTTGAAAGCTAATGGGTCAAAGACCGTGAGTGTGAAGAAGTTATCCGATCATGTTGGCAAGGTGGATGTGAAGACATCAATTTTAACCTGAAGCAGGTGGCTGCTAATCTAAAATCATGGAGCAATAAAAAATTTCGCCAACCCGACAAGCTGTGTAACTCCCTTGAACGACAACTCACTGGCCTTCTTGCCCAACCCCCAACGGATAATATTCTCTCCAAAATTGCTAGTCTGCAAAGTGAACTGGATGCGGCTCTTCGCATTAAAGAAAGCTTCTGGGCTATGCGCGCACGAGAAATCCACATCAAAGAAGGGGATGCAAACACCCGTTTCACCAGAAGGCTTCTGCCAGGCGCTGCAAAAACAACATTTCGGTCCTCGCCCACCCTGATGGGGGAACGGTGTGCAACATTGAAGGTATCCACGATATTATTTCATGTTATTTCCAAAAACTCTACACTACAGGAGATTCCATCTTATCGTCGGAGGTTGAGTCCTACATCAAACATGTGATTACCGACGAGATGAACCGTCAGCTCACAAAAGATTTCACGGACGATGAGATCCTTTAGGCTCTCAAACAAATCCACTCCACAAAAGCCCCTGGTCCTGATGGCTTCCATGCTCTCTTTTTTAAGCCATACTGGCACATTATCGGCCCTGACATATGTGTACTTCTGAAAGGCATTTGGGTTGGAGAAATTAACCTCTTCTCTATTAATGAGACAATTATTACCCTCATCCCAAAGATCAAGAAACCCCTTGCGGCCTCGGATTTCAGGCCTATCAGTCTCTGTAACGTCTCCTACAAGATTTTCTCAAAGGTCCTGGTTAATCGTCTGCGCACGTGGTTACCTGCTATTATCTCTGAAAATCATAGTGCTTTTGTAGCAAAGAGGCTTATCACGGATAATGCCATCGTGGCCCATGAAGTGTTTCATTCTATGAAAACGCGATCCGTTGCAAAAAGAGGTATCATGGCCTGGAAACTGGATATGACTAAGGCCTATGATCGAGTGGAATGACACTTCCTTCAGGACGTCATGACAAAAATGGGTTTCTGCCCCAAATGGACAGATATGATCATGAAATGTGTCTCGTCCGCCTCTTTTCGGATTAACATTAATGGTGGACTCACCCAAGGCTTCTCACCTACCCGTGACCTCCGCCAGGGAGATCCCCTTTCCCCCTTTCTCTTCATCCTGGTGGCTGATGTCTTCTCTAACCTCATTTCCTCGGCCGCTGTCTCAAAAGGGATTCATGGGGCAAAGGTTTGTCGGGCCGACCCACCTGTCTTTCACCTTTTCTTTGCCGACGACTGTCTTCTTTTCTCCAGAGCTACTCATAATGAATATCTCGCTATCTGCCAGGTGATCCGGTTTTATGAGAGGGCATCTGGACATTCGATCAATCCAACCAAGTCGGAAATCTCTTTCAGTTCTGGCGTCCCACCGACCAAGAGAGTGGAGCTTTGCCTTACTGCAGACATTCAAATGGTTGACAAACACAATAAATATCTTGGGCTTCCCACTATTGTTGGTCGCTCAAAAAAGAAATCTTCTCATCTACGGTGGATAGAATCGAGAAAAAAATCCAAGGCTGGACTCCGAAAAGAATCTCTAAAGCGGGTAAGGAAACACTCATCAAAGCCGCACTGCAGTCCATCCCTAGCTATATTATGTCCATGTTCAAGATTCCTGGTATGCTTGTTGACCATATCCACTCCCGCATCGCTAACTTCTGGTGGGGTCATAATAATGGCAGGAAAAAAATTCATTGGATTGTTTGGAAGTCACTTTGTACCCTTAAAATAGGCGGCGAAATGGGATTTCGAGACCTCCGACTCTTTAATGATGCTCTTTTGGCTAAACAGGGCTGACGCCTCATAATTCATCCATCTTCTCTTTGTGCGTGGATTCTTCGTGCAAAATACTTTGCCCACTCGGATTTCCAGAACTCCTCTCTTGGCCCCCGCCCCAGCTTTCTATGGAGAAGCCTTTGGGGATCACAAAATTTACTTTTTAAAGGGTTGGGTTGGAGGGTCGGAGATGGTACAAAAATTAATATTTGGATCGATCCCTGGCTGATTGATAAAGATGACTTGCAAGCTACCTCCCCCGCCGTACCTGGCTATGAGAACGCTACAGTTTGCTGCTTGTTCGACGATCATGGTCCTGGGTGGTGTTTGGATAAAATCAACTCATGGTTCAACGAAAGGGATAGAAGAATCATTCTTAGCATCCCCTGTGTGAGTGAGGTGGAGCCAGACTGTCCCTTTTGGAGTAATGATGTCTCTGGATCTTATACAGTGAAATCAGGGTACATGCTTGCCCTCGATACTCAAAACGAGGAATGGGGAGGGCTCTGGAAAACCCTGTGGCATCTTAAGGTCCCCCCGAAAATCTGTTTTTTCTGGTGGCAGGTTTGCACATGTATTCTTCCTACTATGGACTTCCTCACCCTCCGACATGTCACGATTGACAAGCAATGTCCCATCTGCTCGGGTACACTCGAATCTCCTCTGCATGCGATCACCCAGTGCCCGGGGGTGGAAGAGATCTGGACTTTTTGGGGCTCTGATTTGGAGCTTATGCTGGATACGACGTCAAACCTTCCAACACTGCTGATGTTGTGGTTGTCTTCTTTCACTGCGGACAAAGTTGCTTCATTATGCATCGTGGCATGGATCGTCTGGGTGCGATGCAATGACTTCATCTTTAATCACATTGCAAAGCCCCCCAGGTTCTGGATTGATCGGGTGTCATCCTGGATTGAGGGGTGGAAGCGGGACTCTGACCGTCATGGGCTCTCTGGCACTCACACAGCTGCTTCAAGATGGCACCCCCCCAGAAGGGATCCTCAAGATTAACGTTGACGCATCTCTCTCCATGGATGGAATTGTCGGAATTGGACTTGTGGCACGAGATTTTCATGGTCAGATCATTACGGCCAAACATGAATCATACCACGCTCTCTGGGAGCCCGTTGTTGCTGAAGCCTTTGTTGTCCTTGTCGGGCTAACGTTTGCAAAAGATCGAGGATGTGAAGCTATTCACATTGAATCTAATTGCCTCACCACCATCAATGTTATTGGGCTCAATGACGGCGACTTATTTTCTTTTGGCCCCGTTATCAGGAACATCCAGTCTTTCAGTCAAAGCTTCACAACCCGCTCCTTCTCCTTCATTAAAAGGGACAGAAATGAAGCAACCCATCACCTGACTTCATTCAGTACGTCCGGCGTGAATCATCTCTGGCTTGACCACTTTCCTTCTTGGTTGCATGACTGTGTAACTGCCGACCTTCGTGATTACTATATCATCTTCCTTTGTCAAAAAAAATCTATTCATGTATAAATATTAAAATTATTACTTTTAATTTTATATTTTTATAATTATTTATAAATTGTGGAAAATATTTATACATGATATTATTATTTAAATAATTATTAAATATGTATTATAAAATACATACATATTTAATCTTTATATTATTAATATTTTTTTAATGATGGTTAAAATTTTCAAATGTAGTTAATAATTAATTATATTCATTCATTTTTAATATTTATTCATTTTTATTATAAAGTAATTTTATAATTTTTAATTTATTATAATATTAATACTTTCGTTCATAATATTTATTAAAATATTAATTCATTTAATAATAAAACATTCATTATAATATTAATAATTTTATTAATAAAAAAATATTACAATATTAATAAATTTATCAAAATATTATAACATTTATTAATACATTTAATATAAATAATAATGTTTATTTATTTTTAATATTTATTCTTATTTTTTATAAAGTAATGTTTAATATTCATTTTTATATAATTAGTAATTTGTTGTAATTTTTAATTTATATTTTTTATTAATATTTATCAGTGTTATATTAAGTGCCAATAAAAGTATTTTTATAAGCACTTATTTGTAACGTCCCGACTGCAGTTACCCAGAGTCGGTGCATTATTACATAACATCGACATGATCACAAGGGATTAAATCTCCAAAGACCGATCAGTTTAGTTGTCTTGGAAGTACTAGATACATTCATAAGTTTTACATTACATTATAAAATGAAAAACTACAACAACATAGTCTTCATAGGCCACACTCATATCTCTTAGATTATCCCTGTAGGTCAGTCATAATATACTTTTTTGCATCCTGGAAAAAATAAAACATAGAAAGTGGTGATCTCAGATGCTCAGTAAGGATAACAATATAACAAAAAATTTCATAAATAAGCATAAACATTTAAGACAATATATAAGACTAAAACAAAAACCTTTTAAACTTGAAATTCAGCATAATATGGTAAATATAAAATCAAATAGTGTCATTTACTTATTCACATGGATACTCTACTAGTCGAATAATCATATGCAATATCAATAGCCACTTTCATAATGATGGAATGCATAATGACAGACTTCATAACCACATAGTCAAGGCCTTGTGCCAAAACTACAAATAAGATTTTGTCAAGGCCTTGTGTCAAGACACTAGTTTGTCTCATGAGACCTATCGATGCATCAAGGAGCTATAGCGGGCTCCACCCGTCACTTACTAAGTCCAATGCATTACTCATATGAAAATGTTTAAACATAACATAAACATTCGTATTAAAACTAGCATATGAAATGTCAATACTTTATCCATAAACCATGAATGATGTAAAAATAACACATGCACAATCAGACATATCACATAACTTTCAATAAAATATAGAAGTTTTGTATCATAATAAATCAACTTCAAACAAGTTTAAAATCCATCAAAGGATGATAACATAGATGAAATCAAATTTTTTTTAGAGAAATATCTCTTTCTATTTTGAAATCATTTAAAAGTCATATAATTATAAAAAAAACATTTATTTTGAAAATATTCTTATAAGCTTGTATGGGAAGCTTCGACGATGATATAACGGCGGAAAATAGCCACACCCGCCGTATAAGTTAAAAAAAGACATTTTTACCTTAATTTTGTTGAAAAGGTCATAAAGTACATTGTTTGGAAAATGATGGAAAGATTCTTTTCAAAATATATATGGTCAAATAAGGGTATAAATGACTTTAACCAATAGTATAGTAAATAGTAAAAATGTTTTGAATTACATTTTTAAGAAAACACAGATGTGGATGATAAAGAGGTCCCAGTAGATACTTACATAAAAACAATCTCGGATAATAAAGAGATCGTGAAATTAACCCTTACCTTATATTTTTCCTTAGTCGATGGTATGTTAACCTCCTGTATAATAGTTAAAACATTATTATTAAATTATACAAGAACTATATACATAAATATGTTATCATATATGATCCTCTAATATTGCTTGGTTAATAATATTTTAGTATTATTGTCGTTTCGGGTGTTAACCGATTCTTTTTCCTTTATATTTTTTGTTACGTAAGCCGTGTTTGTTATGGATATGATGTATTTGATTCATGCCCAGAATGATATTAAGTTCATAATCATTAATTCTAATCATAAAATGAAAATTATTCTTGAATGATTACAACAAGGAATGAATGACATCACGTTCGTGGAGACGGTAATCCGTACGTATGCACGAGCGACAATATCATTCAATTGAAGGTGAAATCGTATATAATTGAATGTTATAAAATATATACATAATCATTAAAATGTTATATTTATTATTTAAATCAATTATACATCATTATTATACCCATCCAAATAATGAAGTGTTTGAATAACAAACTACAACACGATGTGGAGACGGTAAGCCGTACATACGCACGTATGGTGACTTTGTCATTCATATGATTGATAAAAAAATAAATATGGTTGTGCCATTTTTATAATAACATCACAGTATATAGAAGATATTGGATTTATTATTTTAGAATAGAAACAACAAAGAAAGAGGAAGTGGAAGAAGAAAAGAACTTGAAAGAGGTGATGAAATATTTACCTCTTCTTCGGGTTCTTCCTTTTGATTTGATCAAAAGGGATCTTTAGGTTGGCTTTCTGACCAAAGTAAGGCCTCTAGGATGAAGGGAGGAAAGTTGGGAGGATATTTGGGCATGGGTTGGCCGAGCCAAAAGGCTTTGGAGGTGTGAAATTAAGAGAAAGGGAAGTGCTCTGTTATAAGAGAGGTGAGGGTCACTTTAGGAAAAGCTTGAAATATTATTTTATAATAAAATCATTTTCGGTTTCTAATGGCTCCAAAATGATTTATTTAGAAGATAAGGTGGGGATGGGTCGAAAACCTCTCAACCAATAGGTTTTAGACAGATTTAGGTCACCATATTAACCTTATCTTTTAGATTTAACACTTAGTTAAATAGTTTGTCATTTACCACGTCTCTTTGTATTTTTATATTATATGGTTAATAAACTTACTATAAACTTCCAAGCAAACCCAAAGTTGTTAATTATTAATATATATAACCTTATCTAAGTCTTTTGGTCGAACCTTAGGTTTTTAGGAATATTATACCCATTAATAATATAGTATTTGTTTTAAAAACTCAATTATGTCAATTTTGACACTATTTTGTATTTGTTTTTTTTAAATCATACCAGCATGATTACTTCGAACAAAAATTATTTAATCAACCCTAACATGTCATATTAACCTAGAAAATTAGTGGAATTAATCAAAAGTCTCAAATTACATTTATTTGGATATTTATAATATCAATTATTTTAATCTTTATTTAATAAGGTAATTATTGCATCATCATTGTTTCATAAATAAATTAAATTATTTAATGTCTAAAAATTATAAATAAAATACCATTATGTTGGAAATCTTTTTAGATTTCTAATGAATATTTATAGTCGAATTTATATTTTGTGTAACCCTATATTAAAAATGGTTTAGTTATTAAACTTTGAATTTAACTCTTTTAACTATTCTTTAAATAAAATAATAATAAATGTCATAATCTAATCTAAGTGGACCAAAGGGGATCATATTTTATTTCGAAGGTTTCTTTTGTCAAATTACACTTATCCAATAGAATTAGGACACGTGTTAGGGTAAGTATGATATCATTTTCCTCCTCAAATGGCCCGAAGGCCTTCATTTTTTATTGATTTTGATAATCCTTCTTTCAAGGGGTGAGGTGGAACCCTTACAAGGCCCATAGGTGTAAGTATTTCATGACCCGTAGGCCTTAGAGGAATTCATTGCTCGCAGGATTCAAACATTACATACAACTAAGACTAACTACTTGGAATTGCTCTTCCCCAACATCTTCATCGTGAAATCAGCTCTCCACCTTCGCATGGTTGTTCGGCTAGGCTTTCCCATGCATGCACAGGCTTGTCCCGATGGCAGGTGTCATACCCTCTCATTCTTGCAATCTGTTTAGCTTCTGCTATGGTGAAAGCTCTTTGCTCCTCCTCCTTCTGAAGCTTGTTCCTTGTAGGTTGTCTGGTTTGCATCTGCACTTAAGGTGGCCCAAAGGCCTTGAGCTGGCCCGAATGCCTTACTGACTCAAAGGCCTGGGTGGCCTGAAGGCCTTAAAGGACTTGGGGATGAAATCGGTGGCCCGAAGGCCCAAACGGGGGAATATTCCCGGCTGCTACAGTGACAAACAGTGGCTGCTACAGTACCTACTACAGTTCTGCACAGTTCCTGCTACAGTACCTACTACAGTACCGCTACAGCACTTGCTACAGTACCTACTACAGTACCTGTTACAATACTGCTATAATGCCCAAAAATTAGCCTCTTCTTGGATTTGATCCTAGGTCTCTTGGATGCACTTAAGGAGTCCTCACCAACTGGGCTGAGGCTCATGTGTGATACCCTTAATTACCCTATTTACTTTTAACTGTGCTAAATAAAAGTCAAAAGTTACTATTCACCAAAAATTATTTTCATCTTATTGAACCACATTTTACTTACTGATATTAATCGTGTCTCTTGGATTTTTGAAATTCAACTCACAGAAGCGGTAAATTTAAGTTTTATGCAAATTTGCAAATGCTCTTAGGAGGTGGGTAAAAGATGGTAAAAAGTTCAATAAAATTTTTATATATCTAAACTCATTATAAAATGACTCCAATGAATTACATTGAACTAATATAGGTATTATGTATCTATTTTGACCTAAAATGAATTTAAATAAAATAAATAATTAATTAAATAAAAAGTCAGTTTTAAACAATAACTCAGTGTTTTTCACTATTCATCAAAAATTGAAAGTTTTTGAAAAAATACCAAAAATTCACCCTAAGCTAATTTTGATATTCTAAATCCAAAAATGAAGTCCATTTTTAAAGATAAAATTTATAAAATTTCAAAAGTAGGTATTACTATTCATAACGGCTAGTTTGATTGGTCACGGTGTGTTAGAATCTCGAAGTTGCGTACAATGCAAGCTATTGCATTATTCAAAGGGAAACGTACCGTGGAAGCTTGGTGTGTTACATTCTCCCCTCCTTAAAATAATTTTGTTCTCAAAATTTATAGAATATTACTGCATAAAAAGATTCGGGTGGTTCTTCATCATAAGTTCCTCGGGTTCCCACGTTGCCTCCTCCATCTTATTGTTTCTCCATAGAACTTTCACCAGACGAGTCATCCAATTTCTCAACACTTATTCTCTAGTATCATGAATTTTGACAAACTCTTCACAATAAGACAGATCAGGTTCCAATTCAATTTCCTCATAGGTGAGTACATGCGTTGGGTCAGACATGTATTTTCTCAATAGTGATACGTGGAATACATCATGAAATTTGGAGAGACTTGGAGGCATTGCCAAACGATAAGCTACAACTCCAATTCGTTCTAGAATTTTGATAGGTCCGATGTACCTGGGACTCAATTTGCCCTTTTTACTAAAATGTATAACACCCTTCCATGGAGATACCTTCCAAGCGAACCCCAAGTTGTTAATTATTAATATATATAACCTTATCTAAGTCATTTGGATAACCCTTATATTTTTAGGAATATTATATCCATTAATAATATAACATTTATTTTAAAAACTCAATTATGTCAATTTTGACAATATTTAGTATTTGATTTTTGTGAAAATCATAATAGCATGATTACTTCGAAAAAAAATTATTTAATCAAACCTAACATGTCATATTAACCTAGAAAATTAGATTAATTCATCAAAAGTCTCAAATTACATTTATTTGGATATTTATAATATCAATTATTTTAATCTTTCTTTAATAAGGTAATTACTGCATCATCATTGTGTCATAAATAAATTAAATTATTTAATGTCTAAAAATTATAAATAAAATACCATTATGTAGGAAATATTTTTATCTTTATAATGAATATTTATAGTCAAATTTATATTGTGTGTAACCCTATATTAAAAATGGTTTAGTTATTAAACTTTGAATTTAACTCTTTTAACTCTTCTTTAAATATAATAATAATAAATGTCCTAATCTAATCCAAGTGGACCAAAGGGGATCATATATTATTTCTAAGGTTGTTTTTGGTTGAATTACACTTATCCAATAGAATTAGGACATGTGTTAGGGTAATTATGATATCATTTTTACCCTTAATTACCCTATTTACTTTTAACCGTGGTAAATAAAAGTCAAAAGTTACTGTTCACCAAAAATTATTTTCATCTTATTGAACCACATTTTACTTACTGATATTAACCGTGTCTCTTGGATTTTTTAAATTCAACTCACAGAAGCGGTAAAATTAAGTTTTATGCAAATTTGTAAATGCTCTTAGGAGGTGGGTAAAAGACGGTAAAAAGTTAAATAAATTTTTTTATATATCTAAACTCATTATAAAATGACTCCAATGAATTACATTGAACTAATATAGGTATTATGTATCTATTTTGAAATAAAATAAATTTAAATAAAATAAATAATTATTTAAATAAAAAGTTAGTTTTAAACAATAACTCAGTGTTTTTCACTATTCATCAAAAAATTGAAAGTTTTCAGAAGAATAACAAAAATTCACCCTAAGCTAATTTTGATATTCTGAATCCAAAAATGAAGTCCATTTTGAAATTTAAAATTTATAAAATTTTAAAAGTGGGTATTACTATTCATAACGATTAGTTTGATTGGTCACGGTGTGTTAGAATCTCGAAGTTACGTACAATGCAAGCTATTGCATTATTCAAAGGGAAACGTACCGTGGAAGATTGAGGTGTTACATTCTCCCCTCCTTAAAAAAATTTAATCCTCGAAATTTCTAGAATATTACTGCATAAAAATATTCGGGTGGTTCTTTATCATAAGTTCCTCGGGTACCCACATTTCCTCTTCCATCTTTTGGTTTATCCATAGAACTTTCACCAGACGGGTCGTCTGGTTTCTCAACACCTGTTTTCTGGTATCAAGAATTTTGACAGGCTCTTCACAATAAGACAGATCAGGTTCCAGTTCAATTTCCTCATAGGTGAGTACATGCGTTGGGTCAGGCACGTATTTTATCAATAGTGATACGTGGAATACATTGTGAACTTTGGAGAGACTTAGAGGCATTTCCAAATGATAAGCTACAACTCCAATTCGTTCTAGAATTTCAAAAGGTCTGATGTACCTGAGACTCAATTTACCCTTCTTACTGAAACATATAACACCCTTACATGGAGATACCTTCAAGAAAACATGGTCTCCTACTTGAAATTCCAAATCCTTCCTTCGGTTATCAACATAGCTCTTTTGCCTACTTTGGGCTGCTTTGATGTGTGTTTGGATAACCTTCACCTTTTCCATTGTTTCATCAAAAAGTTCTGGGCCTACGAGTTTTCTTTCACCAACATCATCCCAACAAGTTGGTGTGAGACATCTTTTTCCATATAACGCTTCATATGGTGCCATCTGAATACTTTAATAGAAGCTATTATTATAGGAAAATTCTACCATAGGTAAATATTGATCCCACATACCTAGAAAGTTAAGTGAGAAAGATCTCAACATGTCTTATAAGGTTTGAATAGTCCGTTCTAATTGTCCATCAGTTTGAGGGTGGTAGGCAGTGCTCAAATGAAGTTCAGTATCCAGGGCCTTCTGAAGACTTTTCCAGAATCTTGATGTAAAATAGGGATCGTGATTAGAAACAATCGATAGGGGTACACCATGGAGTCTTACAACTTCATTAATATATATTCTTTCCAGACGTTCAAGTGGTAAATCTTTTCTTATAGCAAGAAAATGCGCTGACTTGGTAAGATGATCAACAATGACCCATATTGCATCATTCCTTCTATGAGTCTTTGGTAGCCCCATGAAAAAGTTCATCGTAATATTATCTCATTTCTACTTAGGTATGGGAAGAGGTTTCATGACTCCTCTAGGCTGTTGCCTTCTAGCTTTCACTTGTTGAAAAACCATACATCTTGACACAAAATCAGAAATCTCCCTCTTCATGTTGTCTCACCAAAAATATTCTTTCAAATCTCAATACATCTTAGTGCTACCAGGGTGTATAGAGAAATTGGAGCTATGAGAATCATCCAACAATTCCCTTTTTAGATCAGATAAATTGAGAACACAAAGTCTCTTCCCAAATTTCAAAATCCCATCTTCATATATGAAGTCACTCAATCTCCCATCATTCACAGCTTTAATCTTCTTTTGAAACTCCTCATCATCAGTCTGAGAACTCTTTATCCTTTCTAGTAAATATGGTTTGACAACCATTTGAAAAAGCATTGATGTTTCACCTTGCATGGTTATTCCCATATCCATCTTTACTAGATCCATGAAAATAGGATCCCTTTCAATTCTAATCTTATTCAAAACTCCATGATCCTTTTTACTCAAATCATCTTCCACCTTATTTGTCTTCCCCGAGTGGTAGTGTATAGTGAAATCATAATCCTTGAGTAGTTCAAGTCATCACATTTGCCTCATGTTGAGTTATTTTTCTGAGAAAATATATTTCAAACTCTTGTGATCAGTATAAATCTCACATTTTTCACCATAGAGATTATGTATCCATATTTTCAGAGAAAATATTATAGCTGCTAACTCAATATCATGAGTGGGATAGTTTTGTTCATGAATTTTTAGCTACCGTGATGCATAGGCAATAACTCTATCATTCTGCATAAGGACACAACCAAGTACTTTCTTTGAATCATCACTATAAATAACAAACCCATCGTTCCCTGATGGTAGAGTTAAGATAGGATCATTGACTAATATTCTCTTCATTTCTTCAAAACATTCTCCACACTCTTTTTTCCAAAAAAATTTAAACCCTTTACGTGTGAGCTTGGTTAACAGGTTAGACAACCGGGCAAAATTCTGGACGAAACATCGATAATAACCTGCTAAACCTATAAAACTGTGTACCTCAGTTATACTTGTTGGTGCTGGCCATTATTAGATTGCCTTGGTCTTTTAAGGATCAACATAGATTATATCCTTAGAGACAATATGCCCAAGAAAATAAATCTCCTGAAGCCAGAATTCACACTTGCTAAATTTCCCATATAATTCATTTATTCTAAGAGTCCTTAAGATAACGTGCAAGTGATTTTCATGATCTTCGTAGATTTTTGAGTATACCAAAATATCATCAATAAATACCACTACAAAGTCATCAAGATATTCCTTGAAAACTCTATTAATTAGATCCATGAAGACAGAGGGTGCATTAGTCAATCCAAAAGGCATTACTGTAAACTCGTAATGCCTGTACCTGGTTTGAAATGCTATTTTCGGAATGTCTTCCTTCTTTACACACAATTTATGATATCCAGATCGAAGGTCAATCTTTGAAAAATATTGAGCTCCATGAAGTTGGTCGAATAAATCATTAATGCGATGTAGGGGATACTTGTTCATTATTGTTATAGCATTGATCTCCCCGCAGTCAATGCACAACCTCATAGATCCATCTTTCTTTTTTACAAAAAGGATAGGGGATCCCCATAGAGAAACACTAGAGAGAATAAATCCCTTATTACTCAATTCATCTAGTTTTTTCTTTAGTTCCACTAATTCCACAATGGCCATTCTATAAGGGGTCTTTGATATGGGCCTTGAAACAGGAATTAAATCAATGGAAAACTCATTTTCTCATTCTAGAGGATGTCTTGGTAAATCTTTTGGAAACACATAAACATATTCTTGCAAAATAGGTACGTCCTCTATTTGAACATTCCTTTCCTCACCCATAGTTATTTCATTCTTTTCCTCCCCAATAATTGAATTTATTTGAGCTATTGGGGGTGGATCTAGATAAGAATTAGGTGGTGACGCTTCTGATCTAAAGATAGGGTACTCCTTATCATCATCTAAAATTGTAACCTCCTTTTTCTTACAATAAATTTTTGCATCATGGTTTGAAAGTCAATCCATACTGAAGATTATATCAAATTCAATCATGGGTATGATGATGAGATCAATAGATAAAGAACATTTATATTCCATAATGCGAACTAATTCACAAAACTTTGTTGCAATGATAATTCTGTTAAGAGTTTGACTGAAAACTCCCTTGTTAAATAAAATTTGAAATATCTAATTTTCTTAGAAAACTGGGAAGATATGAAATAATGCAATGATCCAGAATCAAATAAAGCATTGGCTAAACTTGAGGAAACCATTAAATTACCTTCCACCATGTCTTTCGGAGCTCTAACATCATCAGTAGTGATCACATAAGCTTGGCCTTGCTCCCTTGGAATCTTTTGAGGTAAGTTACCTTGGAACTTAGGACATTAATTTGCATAATGCCTCTTTTCTCTACAATTGTAGCATTCAACATTGACAACCTCTTTCTTCCCCTTGCAATCACGAGCTTGGTGTCCTTTTTCACCACACTTGTAACAGACTTCCATTCCCTTCAGGCAAGGACCGGGGTGTTTCTTCCCACATTTACCACAGGATGTATATACAAATTTTCCCTTATTCTCCTTATTTTTATTTCCAGAGTGTTCAGTATATCTTTTTTTCTCTTGCTTTTCTTTAAATTCACAAGACTTAGAGAATTCCTTTTCTATCTTGATAGCGCATGAGACAATATCTTCATACGATGAGAAGGATTGTGAGACTAATGCTTGATAGAGAAATGGTTTTAAACCATAAAATAAATGATCAATCTTACTTCTTGGGTTACGTATATAATCTACAGTATGCCTTGCTAACCTTGTAAAGTTATCTTTATAATTTGCGACATTCACATCCTCCTTTTGTCTCATACTCAGAAATTACCTTTCCATATCCGCTCGATGGTCACGAGGAAAGTATTTTTCTTAGAAAAGATCTTTAAACTCACCCATTACATACTTGATACTTCTTCATCTTCCTTTGTGTTTTTTATTAATTACCACCATTGATCTGCATCTCCCGTGAGGTGATAAACTGCCATGAAAACTTTTTCCCTTTCACTACTCCCCAAAGCATGAAATATTTTCTCTAAGTAATTTATCCATTGCTCAGCTACTAATGGATTTATACTCCCATTGAATGTTGGTGGTTGTTTTCTCATGAAGCGGTCTAACATTGATCCTCCACGTTGTGGGTCATGGTGCTCCATATGGGTAAGGTTATTATTCATAACTTGAGTGAGTTGTCCCAGTATGTTGATAAGTTGATCATCACTAGTTGCTTCACCAACTCCACTATAATTATCTTGAGTAGGAGGGAAATACCTACATGGATTGTGTGCGTTGATACAGTTTTCATTCTTTACACTAGGCATCATTTCTAAACAATGACATACAGTAGATTAGTTTATGAATTGCAATACATTATCCCGAACTTGTAAAACACTTAACATAAATTGAACAATTTATGGATATAATCCATAATCATAAAAAATTTCTTCGAGGAAGTATATAATCATAAACCCTTCATAATGGTTTATAAAGAAAATGAGAATTATCCTAAGCATATCCACCGAGAGTGTCATAACCAAGAGTGCCACAAGGCCCGTTGTCGTGCACCAGTTCCCGTTCGAGTCTAGATCAAAGCAGTGTTTTCGGGTTTTACCCCTAGGTACATCTGTGCCAGAGCTGCCTCTACTTGCTCATATCCAGATAGGGATGCATTTCTTGGAAAACTCACAAAATCTCTACAGTACCAAAATTCTAGGAAGTTATTCTATACTAATCCTCAAAGTCTATCTTAGGGTAATGTTCTCTAATCAGAGTTTTTCTAAATCTAGCTTCCAAGGTTTATACTAAAATTCCTCTGATACCAACTGTAATGCCCCAACCCCAGTTACCCAGAGTCGGTACATTATTACATAACATTGGCATGATCACAAGGGATCAAATCTCGAAAGACTGATTAGTTTAGTAGCCTTGGAAGTACTAGATACATTCATAAGTTTTACATTATATTATAAAATGAAAAACTAAAACAACATAGTCTCCATAGGCCACACTCATATCCCTTAGAATATCCCTACAGGTCAGTCATAATATACTTCTTCGCATCCTGGGAAAAATAAAACATATAAAGGGGTGAGCTCAGATTCTCAGTAAGGATAACAAAAAAGCAGAAACTTTCATAAATAAGCATAAACATTTAAGGTAATGTATAAGACTAAAACAAAAGCCTTTTAAACTTGAAATTCAGTATAATATAGAAAATACAAAATCAAATAATTCCATTTACTTATTCACATGGATATTCTACTAGTTGAATAATCACATGCAATATCAATAGACACTTTCATAATGATGGAATGCATAAGGCCAGACTTCATAACCACATAGTCAAGGCCTTGTGCCAAGACTACAAATAAGATTTTGTCAAGGCCTTGTACCAAGACACTAGTTTGTCTCATGAGACCTACCGATGCATCGAGAAGCTATAGCGGGCTCCACCCATCACTTAATAAGTCCAATGAATTCCTCATATGAAAAGGTTTAAACATAACATAAACATTCGTATTAAAACTAGCATACAAAATGTCAATAATTTATCCATAAAACATGAATGGTGTAAAAATAACACATCCGCAATCAGACATATCACATGACCTTCAATAAAATATGGAAGTTTTGTATCATAATAAATTAACTTCAAACAAGCTTAAAATCCATCAAAGGATGTTTACATAGATGAAATCAATTTTTTTATAGAAATATCTCTTTCTATTTTGAAATCATTTAAAAGTCATATAATTATAAAAGAAAACATTTATTTTGAAAATATTCTTATAATATTTTATGGGAATATTAGGCGATGATATAATGGCAGAAAATAGCCACACCCACCGTATAAGTTAAAAAAAGACATTTTTACCTTAATTTTGTTGAAAAGGTCATAAAGTACCTTGTTTGGAAAATGACAAAAAGATTTTTTTTCAAAACATATATGGTCAAATAAGGGTATAAATTACTTTAACCCATAGTATAGTAAATAGTAATTTTTTTTGAATTACATTTTTAAGAAAACACGGATGTGGATGATAAAGAGGTCCCAGTAGATACTTACGTAAAAACAACCTCGGATAATAAAGAGATTGTGAAATTAACCCTTACCTTGTAATTTTACTAAGTCTATGGTATGTTAACCTACTGTATAATTGTTAAAACATTGTTATTAAATTATAAAATAACTATATACATAAATATGATATCATATATGATCCTCTAATATTGCTTTGTTAATAATATTTTAGTATTATCGTCGTTTCAGGTGTTAACTGATTCGTTTTCATTTATATGTTTTGTTACATAAGCCGTGTTTGTTATGGATAGGATGTATTTGATTCATATCCAGAGTGATATTAAGTTTATAATAATTATTTTTAATCATAAAATAAAAATTATTCTTGAATTATTACGGTGAGGAATGAATCTTATCACGTTCGTGGAGACGGTAATCCGTACGTACGCACGAGCGACAATATCATTCAATTGAAGGTGAAATAATACATAATTGAATGTTATAGAATATATAAAGAATCATTAAAATGTTATATTTATTATTTACATCAATTATACACCATTATTATACCCATCCAAAAAATGAAGTGTTTGAATAACAAACTACACCACGACGTGGAGACGGCAAGCCGTACGTACGCACATATGGTAACTTTTTCATTCATATGATGGATAGAATAATGAATATGGTTGTACCATTTTTATAATAACATCACAGTATATATAATATACTGGATTTATTGTTTTAGAATGGAAACAACAAATAAAGAGGAAGTAGAAGAAGAAAAGAACTTGAAAGAGGTGATGAAATATTTACCTCTTCTTCGGGTTCTTCCTTTTGATTTGATCAAAAGAGCTCCTTAGGTTGTCTTTCTGACCAAAGGAAGGCCTCTATAATGAAGTGAGAAAAGTTGGGAGGATATTTGGGTAGGGTTTGGTCAATTAAAAAGGCTTTGGAGGTGTAAAATTAAGAGAAAGGGAAGTTCCCTTTTATAAGAGAGGTGAGGGTCACTTTAGAAAAAGCTTGAAATATTACTTTATAATAAAATCATTTTCGGTTTCTAATGGCTCCAAAATGATTTATTTAGAGGAAAATGTGGTTATGGGTCAAAAAACTCTCAAACAATAGGTTTTATACTGGTTTAGGTCACCATATTAACGTTATCTTTTAGATTTAACTCTTAGTTAAATAGTTTGTCTTTTACCATGTGTCTTTGTATTTTTATATTATGTGGTTAATAAACTTACTATAAACTTCCAAACGAACCCCAAGTGGTTAATTATTAATATATATAACCTTATCTAAGTTCTTTGTCCAAACATTATATTTTTAGGAATATTATATCCATTAATAATATATTATTTGTTTTAAAAACTCAATTATGTCAATTTTGACACTATTTAGTATTTGATTTTTTTGAATATCATAACAGCATGTTTACTTTGAAAAAAAAATATTTAATCAACCATAACATGTCATATTAACCTATAAAATTATTTTAATTTATCAAAAGTCTCAAATTACATTTAGTTGGATATTTATAATATCAATTATTTTAATCTTTCTTTAATAAGGTAATTACTGCATCATCATTGTGTCATAAATAAATTAAATTATTTAATGTCTAAAAATTATAAATAAAATACCATTATGTAAGAAATATTTTCATCTTTCTAATGAATATTTATAGTCAAATTTATATTGTGTGTAACCCTATATTAAAAATGGATTAGTTATTAAACTTTGAATTTAACTCTTTTTACTCTTCTTTAAATAAAATAACAATAAATGTCCCAATCTAATCTAAATGGACCAAAGGGGATCATATTTTATTACTAAGGTTGTTTTTGGTCGAATTATACTTATCCAATAGAATTAGGACATGTGTTAGGGTAATTATGATATCATTTTTACCCTTAATTACCTTATTTACTTCTAACCGTGGTAAATAAACGTCAAAAGTTACTATTCACCAAAAATTATTTTCATCTTATTGAAACACATTTTACTTACTGATATTAACTGTGTCTCTCAGATTTTTGAAATTCAACTCACAGAAGCGGTAAAATTAAGTTTTATACAAATTTAAAAATGCTCCTAGGAGGTGGGTAAAAGACGGTAAAAAGTTTAATAAAATTTTTATATATCTAAACTCATTATAAAATGACTTCAATTAATTACATTGAAAGAATATTGGTATTATGTATCTATTTTTACCTAAGATAAATTTAAATAAATTAAATAATTATTTAAATAAAATGCTGGTTTTAAACAATAACTCAGTGTTTTTCTCTATTCATCAAAAATTGAAAGTTTTCAAAAAATAAAAAAAAATCACCCTAAGATAATTTTGATATTTTGAATCCAAAAATTAAGTCCATTTTGAAAGATAAAATTTATAAAATTTAAAAAAGTGGGTATTACTATTCATAACGGCTAGTTTGATTGGTCACGGTGTGTTAGAATCTCGAAGTTGCGTACAATGCAAGCTATTACATTATTCAAAGGGAAACGTACCATAGAATCTTGGGGTGTTACATTATTAGTTAACACTGATAAATCCAAGTATTTAACAAAACTAAAAAAAAGTTCTAATAACCCCTATCTTCATGTGCACTTTCCATTTTAACATTGATAATGGTATCTTTTATCTATGCATTCTACTAGCACTAATAAACCCCCTTCCCCTATTTTAATAGATACTTAACAAAAATATATCTTCACTCATTTCGTTCAAGCTCTTATGGAAACCAAAGTCCATTGTTGGCTCCTTCAAATCTCTCAAATGAATTTACCCTCAAAACTGAAGGTGTGTTTTTCATCATCTGATTTTAATCGATATTACATAGATTTTTGATTTTTTTGATTTTTTTATAACTTTCTCAAATTTTTCCACTTGATTTCATGATTTTTTGTTGTTATTATCATTTTCTTGATGTTTATCACCTTTCTTGAATGATTTTTGGTTCTTTTATGAACTATTCACCTAATGCAAGGAAGGTGTCCTCTCACCTTCTTATGGAGATTATGAGTATGGATGATTTTTGTGTTTTGTAAGTGATTTAATGAATTATGAATGGTTATTGACAAGGAAAATTAATTTAAATATTATATATTAATTTTCAAAAAAAATTATGCATTATGAATATTTAATTATGATGATTCAATGATAAATTTGAAGAATTTATTGTCTAAATAGGAAACATAAAAGTATTGAGACCTAATGAAGGGTAGAGTTATTTTAAACTTAGTGGAAGGGATAATGTTAAAGAATAAAGTTTTAAATTGATGATTCTAAACTGAATTTAGTGTGATTCGGGTGATTTACTTCTACTTTAACTCGTTTTGTGCTTATTTGGGTTTTAGTAAATTGTTCTTTGTGTATAAATTGACATTATATGTGTTTAATATGGTGATTTTCTACTATAAATAAAGTTTATTTAGATGATAAAGCTTTCATAAAGAAGGAAAACTATTATAATAGTGTTTTAAGAGTTTTCCATGTGTTTTTTGGTACTCCTATGAAAAAAACATTTGGGAAAGAGGTGTATAAGAATGCTGGAAATCACTTTTAAAGTAAACAAAATGTGATATGTGAAGTGGGAAAAGATTGTATAATAATGTTTGTATAAGTGATCAGTTTAAGTGGATTGAAATGATGAATCTTAGTCTATAAATATGAGCCAAAATTTGATTAAATGGAATAATTTTAAATTTAAAAATTGGGAAATTGGTGTCTAATGAAGTTTAGACAAAAAAAGTGTGATAATAAGGCTAAAAATAGTGTTTTTTATGTTTCTTTAGATTTTTATGTTTGTATAAACTGCAACATGGTATAAACCACTATGATGTGATTTATGGTTTCATCATCAATTATTCTTCTTTTTTTTTTTGTAAAATCTAATATATATAAATACATATTTTACAAAAAATGTTCACAGAATGAGAATCAAATTATTTTTTTTACCCAAAAAAATTATTTTAATTAGAAATCGTTTAATTAATATATCAAACTACAGACATATAAAAAATTAAAAATTATAAAATTTTCAAAATATTAGATGAAATAAAGTTTTATACATATCTATGTTGAGTTAAAAAGATGAATTTAGGAAATGCCACCTTGGGGATGCTAGTTTGTGGATAGAATATAACAACTTTCATAAATTTACAAGCATAATAACAATAGTTGTTGTGATTACATTATTTCTAACATTGTAGAATCTTTGAGAAAAATAAGTAATTTGTTTTTATAAATGTTTTGATTGTGAAATATTATTATATATACCTAATACTTATATAGTTATTGAAATTCATAGGTTTCTTATGCATATTTATTATTATAAGGAGTGGATTATCTCCCTTGATATATCCATTTCAAAAAATATAATGATTTATGATACATGACTTCTTGTAATAAAAAATTAAGTGTTATTATAATTTATATTCCTATAATTATTCACCGTTATATCTTGTAACAATTTATTGATCTAATGAAAATTTATATTAAATATGATAATTATATGTGTGTGTATAAACAATAGTCTGTTAGTATTCTAATCTCATACATTCTATGTTTTTTATTAAATATTAATATTATTGAATAAAATGGGATGAATATGAATAAAAAATGGACGGATATCAGTCACATGAAAAAAGAGTATAATGGTGGGGTTAAAGTGTTCACCAAGTTTACAAAAGATCATGCATATGACACTTCTCAAATATATTTTTTAAGTTTACATTTTATTCTATTCAATACGAATTAGTCCAAAGGAGTTGGAAGTACACTTGAATAGTTACAGAATGGATCAAAGTTATAAATTTTGGTCTAAACATGGGGAAGAACTAAATGTATCTAATAACTTGGATAACACAATAGTTTATGTATCATCTAATATGATTAAAATTGTGAATGATGATGAAGATCATATCAAGGATGTGATTAAAAATGTAAATGATGATAAAGATCATATATAGAAAACAAAAATGACTATTGAATATGAACTTTGTGATTTTCCAAATCTATTTTAGAAGTTAAAGATATTTGAAAAGATTTCATTGTATGCTAGTTTTATTAAATATACAAAAAATTTAGGAATAATAAAGCTATATAACTTGAAAGATGGAAATTTATTTATTGAAACCACCTTTACTAAACTACATTCTCTCTTGAATGATAATAGACCAGAATATAATGATCTTCAATTACAAACATATAACAATAAAATAATTCTATTTTTGATGGTTATTATCATTGAAAGAATACTTTCTAATTCAAATGACCGTATATTGTTTCACAATGACTATGAATCACTTATAAAATGCCTTAAGTGTGGTGTATCTTAATACAAGAAATATGAATCAAGTCCTTTGAATGTTTGATACATTCCAATCATTCCAATTTTTTATCCCCTTTATGGAAGTGAGGAGACTAAAAGGAAATTTATGTGGCACATAGATACAATAATTAAAGATGGGAAACTTCATCACTCATAAGACTATCCTCAGTGGAATAAAATTGATCATGACTATCCTTAATTTTTAAATGAATTGAGAAACATATGTCTTACTCTATATATAATGGAGTGAATCCTTTTGGTTTACAAAATATCACTCATAGCACATGGATCATTATGTTAAAAAATATATCTTTCCACCATGTTTATGCATGATGAAAAAATAAATTATGTTGTCTATGATTATATTAGAAATAAAAAAAGGATAATGATTTTGATGTTTATTTGGATCCATTAAATGAAGATTTAAAATTAATTTGGGATTTAGGTGTT
Organism: Viscum album; assembly: GCA_963277665.1. Taxonomy (NCBI): domain Eukaryota; kingdom Viridiplantae; phylum Streptophyta; class Magnoliopsida; order Santalales; family Viscaceae; genus Viscum; species Viscum album. Next base: position 1,795,190,840 of record OY728146.1, read on the forward strand.
GCATTGTATGATTTTTATGGAAGTGAATATTTCACATTGAGATACATGTTTTATAGAATGAGATATGACTTTTCTTCTTATATAAATTTTTTAGGATATAACATTAAATGACTAATATGGTGTCCCATTTATGAAGAAGGTACACACTGATTTAGTTTAAAATTTTCTCAATAACTATGTTCCTTGGAAATTGTAAATTTTTATATTGATGATATAAATATTGATCCTGGAGGATATCATTCAATGGGAAGTAAAAATAAGGTACAACATTGCATCCACTAATAGTTGGTCAATAATTTGATAAATTAAAGGGATATGCATAATGTTTTTTGTAAACCTTTTTTGAAAAATATCACAAAAACTAGTTACAAAAAGAGTTTCGTTTTGTTGAATTACAATACTAGAATTTTTTTCATCAAACATTTTCTTATGTCATGATATAGAAAAAAAATGTAATGGGTAGTGTCATTGGCATGTTAATAAATGAACCTATAAAAAAAGAATGGAATTAAGGCTATGTTGGACATGATTGACATGGGGATAAGAGAATATTCAAAACCAACGAAGGGTGAAAGAATGACATTTCTTCCTCTAATATCTTTCACTCTATCTAGGAAAGAGATATATCATTTTATAACCTTCTAAATGCTGTAAAGGTTCTAGATAGGTATTTATAAAATATCAAAAATATCATGTTTGTGATTAATTTAAAGTTAAAGGGCATAAATTTACATGAATACCATGTTTTTATATAATATTTAATTCCTATAGATTTATATTTAATTCTTATTAAAAATTTATAACACATATTAACCAAGAATTATTTCTTTTTCAAAGCTATATGTATAAATTTATAGACCTATAAAATTTTAAAACTATAGGAAAGGAAATTATTAACAAATTAAGTGAATTAGATATTTTCTTACCACCATAATTATTTGATATGTTGGTTCACCTGATGCTTCACTTGGATGGATAGATCTAGTTATGTGGTCTTTTTCATTATAGATGGATGTACACCACTGAATGATATATAAAGATTTTGAAAGGGTGAATAAAAAATATCATTAAGTGAGAAGGTTGTATTGAAGAGACATATATTATTAAAGAAGTAATTTAATTATGTGTCAACTAACTTTTTGATGTGGATAACACTGGTCCCCCAAAATCTCTTTATAATGAGTGCCTTATGGGTGAAGGAATTTTTGGAAGAGATGTTGTCACAATTACCATTACAAACTGGCAATAGAATCACTATTACATTTTACACAATAGTTTAAATTTTTTTCTATATTTTGAAACACACAAATTAATTATTAGGAATTTAAATCCATCAAGGGATTAAGGATAGATATCAAATACACATAATTGATAGTTTATATGATGGTTGTGAGTCATTTTTTTGAGGAGTTATCTAAAAATATGAATTCAATTTTATAACTACTTTGATTACTAGCTAAGGAACCAAGTGTGAATGTATTATCTTAAAATGGTTATATAATTAATTGATATATGTTCAATACAAATGAATTGAATGAATGTAGCATGGAAAAAATAGTGGAGTTACTCTTACGGTGGAATTGATGCTTGTATCTCTTAATAAAGGTAGAAATCCAATTTACATGAATATTTAATACATTGGAATCATCAAAAAAATATAGGAGTTGGATTATAAAATATTCTAAGTGATTAATGTTTTATGAAAATAGATTTTTAACATAAGTATAATTAAAATTGATGAATTGAGATTCGTTGACAAGAATTTTTTTAAGGAAGGGTACGGGGATGAACCATTCATAAAGAAATCACATGTAGTGTAAGTTTTTTTATGTCTTAGATACTAAAAATAAAAATCATTTAATTATTATTTTATTAACTAAAACTATAATAACGTCAAATGAAAATTCCATTGAGGATGACCCTTTGATTAGGAAATCATGGTAATTTCATGTTTCTCCAAATATAGATGGTGTCCTATGTGTCATATGGGATCATAATAAGGGGATTAGGATACTAAATAGAGTGGTTAAATCCCTTCAACCTTTAAATTAAAAAAGATTCCAATAATCAGGTTGATGTTTTTTATTATTTATTATATTACCTCTTCATATTATTTTTTCACTAGTGAATTTATGTAATCTAAATTAAATTTTAACTACCTCTATAGATAATGGATTCTACACATTTCATTTCTACCAATCTTGAGGAAAAATAGGTTTATCTACATATTAATGCTATAAATATCAAGGAAGAAAATATTGAAAATATTAAAACTAAAAAATGGTAGAATATGAAAATCCTATATATGAGAAAATATAGTATCATTGTAGTGTGAGATCCTTAACAAAAATTATTATGGTGAGAAAAAAGGGTATAACATTCAAGGTTGTATGGAATTCACACAACCAACCTATTGACCCTAAAAAGTCAATATTCATTAGTTACATTAGGTTCACCACTTGAATGCACATGCCAGTTGATATTGATTCATGGCACAATGTTGTGCCTGTGATTAAGGAAATAATTTGGGAAGAGATTATGGTAACATTTTCACATATTTTCTCTATTTTACTAAAAAATATAATAATGAAATATTTAATTACTCTTTATTATATCTTACAGAGATCATTTATATTAGATGAATGTTTAATAAAATTTGTAATAATGTTTGATGAAAGGGATCATAGATCCTCTCAGATAATTATTACAATGAATCATCTCAGGGATGCTGAAGGGAAAGTAAAGTCCCACCCACCACATATATATACATATGATAAACTAAGAAACATGGAATGCATTCATTAGTCATCACGAGGATGAATCATTTCAATTACATTTTAATTGTTAATATTTTACTTGACATTATGTGTGTTAATCACTTTAACTAATAATTATTAATTTATAAAAAAACAAATTAGTGAAGAAAATATGTATCAGGAAGAAAAACCAACATACCCATGCCATAAATCAAGAATGGGGTATGATTTACTTGAAAAAAAATAGTATGTATTTTAAATCTATTTCAATACTTTTATTTATTATGAACCAAAAACATTACTATATTACTTCTCTTATATGTAAATTTATTAATCGAAACCCAAATACTCTTTTATCTAATGTCTTAAGTTATGGAAGGATACTTTTATAAATAATGAGGAAAAAAAGTAGATGAAAACATAAAAAAAGTATGGGAATCATGTGTAAGTATCATATAATAAAAATGTGTTATACTTTAAATAAGTATTACCTAAAAATTGATACTTATTTTCTTACATTTTTATTAGTTTTATACACAATAAACATCATTATTTGTACCTGAAGAATGGATACTTTCAGTGGCCTTAAATCATCCAAAACAATATGGTTACATCATAGGTGTGGGTTTTGGAGTGTCACATCGAGTATTTATTAGAAATCAAAGACATAGGGGGTAGAGATAAGAAAATAAATGACTTATTGACATAGATAAACACTCTAAAAGAAAAAAAATTAATTCGTAGACTGAGTTGTTTGACAAGTATATGATAAGATATCAAGGAGAAGAAATAACATAGTGTTAACCATAACGTGAAGAGAAATCAACCACAACCATGAGGCTAATCATTCCTCTCAAAGGCCTACCTTATTAGAAGTAATAATTTTTTTTATAGATATTTCTATGATATATAAATCATTTAGATATTGATACCTTTACTGTACTAAAATTTTTTAGGGTGAAATTAATTTTGATTTATACCTATCAGCACCCACCCATTGCTTTGTTATGAGGGGTATAGTGTACAAAATCCAAGGAAATATTATACATAATTAAAAACTTTTAAAAGTTCATGTGAGAGTAGGGATTCACATATATCATGATTTGAGTGATGGGAGACCTTTTCCCTTTGATGATCTAGATGTTCACATGGTTGAACTTGATATTTAAACTTTCATAGAATGGTTATTAATATTGAAAAAAACATGATGATAATGAGGTATGTCCTTTCCAATTTAGTTTTTTAAACCTTTAAATATTAATGAAAAATGGTTTTAATCAATGAATGTTATTATAGATAGGGAAAATTAGTGGTAAATTGAAGTTTGAATCAGAATAATCTAAAGAACCAACCAATAAATTTAAAAGACCTTTGGATAGAACCTTTACCCCACCAATTCAACTGTTATATTTTCTAATATTATAAGTTCATATGGATACAACATTCAATGATATTAATATAATATACATTTAATTCATATAATATATATATAGATAGTATCCATTACAAGAATATTTATTCTTGAGAGTGTAGTTGAAATTCTCAAGCATGGATGGTTGGGAGCCTCAATTTGTGAATATATACATGTGGTGCATTATCATAATATGTTTCTCTAATAATTGATATACCATGTCAATTATAGTTAAAAACTATTCATTTTTATAGGTTTATATATAAATAAAATGTGAAGGGAAAAAACTATAAACAAAAATTTGGACACATTAGTGTTAAGTTTCGGGGCCCACAATAGAAGCTGGTGGGCCGGGGTTTTTTAAAAATTTTCATTGGTGGGATGAAGGAACTTGTTGTCGCTGACGACCCAAGCCTCGAAGAGGTCTGAGGATCTCACGTAAATTACTAAGAGCACAAAACTAAAACGAAAACGTACCCATTTCTAATCGGAAGCCACGGTTGACTGCAATAAGTCGATGGTAATCTTCTCTTGAAGGATCCAAAGCAGGATCCCTCTATATTGTCTACACACACGCCAAAAATCCGCTGGAACGTAAATCATCAAATTTTGGGTGCTAGCACGGCGATCCGACGAAGCTTTCGACGTCCTGACGATCACCACATCGAGATCTCTTCGATGCTTGAGGAAGAACTTGATCCGAACTCTTGGATCATCAGCTTCTCTCTCTAGGAAGCAGGAGGAGAGAGAGGATATCAATTTTCATTCCATAAATGAATGAATAGTAATTTTTTACAACATAAGAGAGAGTCTCCTCTTATATTTATAGCGATGTTGATAAATACCTGGTAGGGTTCCCCGACCCCCGTTTATTTCAACGTTCACTAAATAAATAATTTTGACAAACTTAACTATGCCAATATTATTTATTATTTTATCACATACTTGAAATATATATATATATATATATATATAAAATTATGTGATAAAACCGAGTCATTTAACTCGACTCTCTATCCAGCTTAATATTAAACGAACCTTGAATATTAAAATAATATTCGTTTGGTTAATATTTTTCTCGTATTTACTAAAATTGTAAATATATTAAATAAATTCAATCCCAATTATTCATAACTTGAATAATAATGAATTTATTTAATTAATCAGTGATCGATAACTTGGACAACGCTCAGACCCCATGGCGGGGCCCACTTGTCCATATACCTATTCAACTGAATAGGGCGGATTCTTGAATACAATATTGTGTATGCCTTTCTAGGCCTTTATCTCGATAGCAGTGAATAAAATCCACAGACCAAGAGCAGAGTCTAGAAACCCATCATGGCCCCTAAAGAGATAAGGATAATCATAGCAATGACTGCCATCCTACAAACACTGATTGTGTACTATAATCTCTTTATCATTAAATATATCATAAAGCAGGACGCACTCTTGTGTCATCGTCCTTATATTGCTTTATTATTTTTTGATCTATCCATATGGATTTTCCTTTCTATTACTTTGGAAAAAGACTTATAAAGGCAGCACCATCCTGATCAACTAGGCCTGAGATATATAACTTCCTGAACTTGGAAGCAACAAGTCCTTTCTTAACCATTCCACCAATGTCATACCACCAACGACGCGCCCAACAAAAACTACCTCTCCACGACATCACTACCATGGTTTTAATCTTGCATCAAAGTACATAATCAAATGATATACATTGTTAATGGTCTCAAGTCAGGAGACTAATACACATGTCCATAGATAAGAACAACCAATGACACCCAAAACATGTGGTGTTCCTATTGACGGGTATGTCCTCATGATCTCACTGCTAGAGATCACCAAGTGCGAACTTCATGCGAAGAAGTCGCAATGCTTATGAGCCCCCAACACCTGATAGTCAGACATCTACTGTGTCCAGTCAGTAATATGTATCTAGACTATAGAACATATATTTAAGATCAATGTCATTGTATCTCAAGGTTCTCATTATAGACTGGGATCTTCTATAACCTATCGACACAACAATTAACCTTTGGAAATTACCATTATTATAGTGGACATAGAAAAGTCTACACTATAATGGTAAGATAACATCATGCATAGGTAACTATACACATGATACGGTAATCAAAAAGTACTGCATAGTTGGGTCTAGGGCACCCACTATTTCAACACTCCCACTTGCACTAGATCCAACTTGCTAACTAAACTTGTTAGTTACTCACATGATAAATATCATGCTTCTGTTGAGTAATGGATTTAACTACTGAGCTTTCCATGTTTTCGCCGCATGGAATATCTGCTATATGCGACCTCATCAGCTTGAGTAAAACTTTTCAAGATAAGGTATCCTCGAGTGTATCAGTTTTTCCATTTTCATAACTTGACAACTTGGATAGTAAGAATTTCATAATTTACATTATGATAATAATTTTATAAAGACCCGCACTTATTTCATACATAATATTGAATTTATTCAAGAAAACAATTCCTTTTACATTGAGGATCTTTTCAAGTTTAGGGCTTTATAGAATTAAGACAAAACATTCATAACATTACACATTGTTACACAGTGGATACCATAAAATCAGTTTCCATTTTCCTCAGAATATAAAACATTAAAACTTAAAACAAGACTCCTTGACAATTCTTCAACAATTAACATGTCTTCCTTCCTTATATTACTCATCCATTAACCTGTGAAAAATCATTTAAAAACTTGGGATGAGCACAAAAGCTCAGTAAGGTATGAAAAAGGAGGGAAAATCACATTAGTCCATGAATACGCATGACATATGAAAACATTTTCAAAAGACATGCTTTCCACCCATAAATACTTACTTTTTGTAACATGATATTTACACAAGATCCACACAAACATAAATATAATCATAGAGGTATCTTGGGGCATTACTTACATAATCATGTAACCATCTTGGCTACCTTAAAATTTGTAACCCTCACGGCTACCTTACTTTGTGTAACCATCACAGTTACACTTAGAGTAACCATACGGCCAACCTCCAACTTACTCATACCCAATAACCAAAACATAATCATACAGCATAAATAATAGCATAAAAACATTGCTTTTGAATATTGTAAAACAGAATTTTAAAAATGGGATTTTAGAAGAGAAGTCCCTTATAAACATCATATACTTGAAGTGAGACTTAATAGAGTGGATGTAATATGTATATACTCTGTAAATACACATAATGAAACATAATATAAACAGAACACATCACACAAACAATTTAAATAGCACATAAATAATAAAGTAGATGGTTAACCCAAAGAATGGAAATCGGGTTAAGAATTCCCTTACCTTGGGATTTTCCTACTTCAAAGTTGTTTAAACCTCCTGTATAATGGTTAAAAGAGTGTTATTAGTATTTTACAGAAACATTTTCATGTTTATAACATCATATATGGTCATTTAATAACCTCATTTCACCCCTTAATTGTTAGTATTTTGTTCCTTGCATTATTTTGAGTGAGTTCTTTTGTGATTTTCACGATCGGTTCATGATGAATCGTTCTTGTTGATTGGAAGTGAAACTCCAGAATTGGAATGGAGTAGTATTTACATATTTCCAGTACCATAAATTATACCATTTATCACTTTGATGCTTTATATGATGATGATTTATAAGTTAAAACATTAATTATGTTCGTTTAGATCATTTAAGTGGTTCTTTGATAATTACAACCTCATTTAGTCTTATAAATTTGAACCATGGGTACAAAATAATTACAGAACCATATATGAGTTATAAAACATATATTATAACCTGGTTCAACCATATAAATGGTTTCATGACCAGACTTGAAATAATTAATGGAAAGTGAAATTACATCGTCCACGATGTCGGTAATTCGACACATCACGGACAATGTTCTTATTCCTTAAATAAGTGAGAGAGGAGAGGAATAATGATTTGTAATTTTCCATAAACATGACAACATACAGAATATACATGATTCTGGAGATTTCATGCCTCTTGGATAAGAGGGGGTGAAGAAAGAAGAGAAAGGAATCATGAAATAAAGAAAACATGAGAAATTTCTTACGGAAATTCGGCAGCCTAACAGCGTCTCTTAGAATTTCATAAAAACAAGGTTGATGAGAGGAATGGAATATCTCATCATTCATACAAAATTTGGATAGTAAGGGGAAATATTTAATGAAATATCCCAACAAAAGACAAAGGGAAAGGAAGAGAATAACATAAAATGGAAGAAAAGAATGAAAATGAAAGAGGATGTTTACCTCTTGATCTCTTCTCCTTGAGATCCTTCTTAAGGGCTTTGATTTTGGTCTTTTGGTGAGACCAGTAGCTCTAGGACGTGGGGAAGAAGATTGGGGAGGGAATTTTTCAGAATTTAGACAATGATCAAGGCTTGAGAGGTGTGGGAGGAAGAGGGGAGTGAGGGTGATATTTATAGTGGAGGAGGGGAGGTATTTTAGATTATTTTAATTATTATTATAATAATTTTATCAAGACTATGAATAATCTCAAATCAAGTGGCCTTAATTAGTGAAAATATCAAGTGAGTTCAAAGCAAGTGGCCTTGCGTCACTTATGATGTCATAAATAGTTCATTTTTACTGATAAATTGATTTATACGGTATTTTATCGTATTTCACTATTCACCGAAAATTCAAGAGTTTCAGAAAAATACCAAAAATTTACCCCAACCATTTTTAGATGTGTAGAATTAAAAAATGAACTCCATTTTTCAAAAATAATTTTCTAAATATTATTAATTTAATTTTTAAATAAGGTCACAGTTAATTCGAAAAATAACAAAATTGAAGTGCAATTAGTTTTATGTGACATTGGAAAATTAATTAAGATCCCATTATCCAATTTCCATGGGAAAATAAAATAATAATATTATTTACTATTCATGAGGTCATATTACTATTCATATTACTATTCATATTACTATTCATAAGGGCATGTTACTATTCACCAAAAAAACAAGTTTGTTTCATCAAACTCTAAATAACATACTGAACACAATTGTAGATGACAGTTTCTTGAAATTCAAAACATAGAAGAAATAAAATTATGTTTAAAGGATACTTATAAATATATAACTTAACAAAATTTCAAGCATTTTCAATTTATTTTTAGAAAACCTTGGGATGTTACATTATCCCCACCTTCTTGAAATTGCGTCCTCGCAATTTTTATTTACTTATTAAACAACTGAGGGTATTTTTCCCTCATAGCATTTTCAGACTCCCATGTTGCTTCTTCAACCATGTGGTTTCTCCACAAAAACTTTACCTGGTGGATTACCTTATTCCTCAATACCTGTTCTCTTCGATCAAGAATCTGAACCGGTTTTTCTTCATAAGAAAGGTTCTCTGCCAGCTGAACTGCTTCCGGCCTCAAGACATGTGATGAATCTGGAACATACTTTCTCAACATCGAAACATGAAAAACATTGTGTACCTGAAATAAGCTCGGAGGCAAAGCTACGCGGTATGCAACTGTTCCAACTTTATCCAAGATTTCAAAAGGACCGATGAACCGTGGACTTAGTTTCCATTTCTTACCAAAACGCATCACACTTTTCCAAGGAGAGATTTTAAGGAAAACATGGTCACCTACCTTGAAAGAGAAGTCTTTCCTTCTGTTATCTGCATAACTTTTCTGCCTGCTCTGAGCTATCCTCATGTGTTGCTGGATCATCCTCACTTTCTCAGCCACTTCTTCTACTAATTCTGGCTTCATCAACTTTCTTTCACCGACTTCATCCCAAAACGCAGGAGTCCGACATCGCTTTCCATACAAGACCTCAAAATGCGCCATCTGAATACTGGAATGGAAACTGTTATGATAAGAAAACTCAACTAATGAAAGATGTTGATCCCAACTTCCCTGATAGTCTATTGAACAAGCTCGAAGCATATCCTCCAAAGTTTGAATCGTTCGTTCTGACTGCCCATCTGATTGAGGATGAAAAGTTGTACTGAAATTCAACTCTATGCCCAAAGACTTCTGAAGTCCCTTCCAAAATTTAGAAGTGAACCTGGGATCTCGGTCAGACACAATAGATAGAGGAACTCCATGTAACCTGACAATCTCTTTGAGGTACAATCGAGAAAGCTGATCTAATGTCATTGTATCTCGAATAGAAAGAAAATGAGCAGACTTTGTTAGCCGATCAACAATAACCCATATCACATTGTTACCTCGAGAAGTCTTTGGTAGTCCCACCACAAAATCCATGGATATATTCTCCCATTTCCATTCTGGCACTGACAAAGGCTGAAGCATCCCCTTCGGTAACTGCCGCTCTGCTTTAACCTGCTGACATGTCAAACATTTCATTGTAAAACCAGCAATATCTCTTTTCATCCCATTCCACCAGTAATACTCTCGAAGGTCTCTGTATATATTAGTACTTCCAGGATGAACAGAAAATGGAGAACTATGAGCTTCACACAACAATTCTTTCTTCATCTGGGAATCACAAGGCACACACAATCTTTTTCCAAATCTTAAAACACAATCTTTATCAAGATTAAATTCTGGAAACTTACCCATTTTAACCAATTCTACCTTTTTCTGTAGCTCACGGTCTTCCCTCTGCGCTTTCATAATTCTGTCTCACAACGAAGACTGCACTAAAACCTGAAACAAAACAGATATATTCCCTGCACCAACAACTTCTAAGCCAAAATTCATCAAATCATTAATCAAGGGATCATGTTCCAAACGTAGCATGGTTAATGATGCATCATTTTTCCGACTTAAGGCATCCGCTACTTTGTTTGCTTTTCCAGGATGGTAATTAATCGTGCAGTTATAATCCTTTATCAGTTCTAGCCATCTTCTCTGCCTCATGTTTAATTCCTTCTGAGTGAATATATACTTAAGACTTTTATGGTCAGTATATATTTGGCATTTGGTTCCGTATAGATGATGCCTCCATATTTTCAAAGCAAAAACCACAGCTTCCAATTCCAAATCATGTGTGGGATAATTCAGCTCATGAGGTTTAAGTTGTCTTGAAGCATAGGCAATTACCTGATCATTCTACATCAAAACACAACCAAGTCCCTTCAAAGAAGCATCACTGTAGATGACAAACTCACCATTCTGGGAAGGTAAGGCCAAAACTGGAGCATTCACCAATCTCTTCTTTAGTTCCTGAAAACAAACATCACATTCCTCTGTCCAAACAAATTTAACCCCCTTCCGTGTTAACTTAGTTATTGGGCTAGATAACCGTGAAAAGTTCTTAACAAACCGTCGGTAATAACTTGCTAAGACCAAAAAACTGCGAATCTATGTAACATTTGTGGGTCTTGGCCATTCATCAACTACTTTTGTTTTGGCAGGATTTGTCACGACCCGACCTCGGGGCCCGTGCCGTGACTACCCCAAGCCCGCCTTCCATAGGCCAGGGGCTGGCGACTAGCACCAAGGCGTAAAATCCCAGTAAATAGGGAAGGCATTGCCTTTAAGTAACAACCACACAGAGTCATCAAGCGGAAAGTAACTACAAGTGCAGAAAAGTAAAGGGGGCCGGAATACAAGCCCAACTGTAAAGTACAACTGAAAAAGTAAAGTACAACAACTGAAGAAAAGACGGCGGCCTCGTGTCGTCCACTGGCAATCCCACCTGAAGGGTGGGTACAGATAGCCTCCAGGCTCCTCGGGTCCCACGTCCGCTCCGAGCACGTCCCGCCCAGTGGTCCACCTCCAGGTACCGTCCTGCTCCACGCCCAACCGTGATCAGCGCTGTCCGTCGTCTGCAACCAACACAACAAGGTGCGGGCATAGCCCGTGCAGGGGTGAGTACAAGCTACTCAGTAAGGACCCCGAGACCCCCGAAGGTCTCCCGAAATCCACAAAGGATATAGCACAAAAGAAAGATGCAATCACGAAGTAACATCTGACTCAACTTAGGAATATGCCCATACATATACCTAAGTCCCCAATTCTAGCTCTGCTCACGAGCTCAAGAACAACTCAATCCACAAAGGAAAGCAAGACTCAAATCCACAAGGAGAGTAAATAGTAAATCCACATAGGATAGTTCAACACAATCCACAAAGGAGAGTAACATAATATTCAGCTCAACCAGGTATACTTTTTCAGATGACGTCAAAGATGATCACTGATCCATCTAAGTCGTCGGACCCACGAAGGATCGATAGGTACTAACCCCCGCAAAAGACCCACACAGGATCGGGCTCACACAGAACCTGTAGGCAATGGCTCACACAAAACCGGTAGGCAGTGGCTCACACAGAACCGGTAGTAGGACCCACACAGGATCGGGCACTGATCCGCGTAGGATCACTGAGTGCAGTAGTCGACGCAGTCCACTGAGGATCCCTGCACAGTCGTCGCCGCAGTCCACGGAGGATCTCTGCTCTGCCGTCGTCGCAGTCCACTGAGGATCTCTGCTCTGTCGTCGTCGCAGTCCACGGAGGATCTCTGCTCTGTCGTCGAAGTCACAGCCAGCGCTAGGGTTCCCGCACATAGCGAGCTCGTTTAGGAGGGTCCGCTCCACGAGCCGAGAGGCTGATACATCAACTGACACGTAGTCCGAAGTTGATGTATCCAAAAGTTCCGTATCGACAACAGGATCTCAACGCAACAGACGGCGCGTCAATCGGACGCCCGGTCTGAGAGTTATTGGCATTTTCGTCCCAGGGGCCCGGTTGGTTTTTAGGGCAAAACCAACCCGACCGTACTCCGCCTGTATCCGATCCTCGGGCGGAGTATGCCAAAAGTTCCGTCTCGCTTAGAGGAAACTACCACAGCTGACGGTACGTCGATCGGACGTCCGTAGCTCAAGTTATGAGCGTTTCCGCTCCGAGGGCCCGGTTGGTTTCGTGTACGAACCAACCCGGCCGAACCCAAAGTCTTCCGAAACCTTGAGTATAATATACCGAAACGACCGTCTCGATCCAAGGATCGCGTAGCCGCTGACGGTTCATCAATCGGAGGTCCCAGGCCCAAGATATGGGCGAAAGACTGAAGAAGGCCCGAAAACGGGGGTTCTGGGCCCGGGGCGACCCGGCCCGAACCCCCCCTTGGGTCGGCCGAACCGGGTCAGCCCGACCCGGCCCGACCCGGCTAGGCCGGGTCCGGTCCGGCCTGGGCGCGGCCCGGCCGACCGGACCGGCCGGCTCGGCTTCGGCCGAGCGGCCGAGTGAACCGCCGCGGGTTTGACCCGCGGCTTTGGAGAAACGCGGCCCGCGCGGGCCGCGTGCTGGGTGGCCGGACCGCAGACGCGGTCCGGCGGTTCGCCGCCGCCGCGGCTCGGCCGCGGCGGACTCCTCCGGCGGCGCGCCGGGCGCCGCCGCCTCCGGTCGCCGGCGCCGCCTTGCCGGCGGCCCGCGCCGCCGCCGCCTTCCGCGGGCCGCCGGAGTTGCTCCGGTGGCCCGTTTTGCCTCCCGTCTGCGCCATTGTTCCTCCCGGGACGCGTCCTTCACTGCGGAATCAACAAATGGCCCTTGCGTCGTGCTTTTGCTGTCGCCCGCCAAATCCGCACAAAAAGGAAGATCGGCGGAGGGTTGCCGGGTCTTGTTCGTTAGACCCGCACCCTCCGCGTTAGTCATAAACAACGGGAGAAACAAGAAACGACCAATCAACAATTTTAAATAAATTTAAAATTGTTCCGTGATCGGTTCCTTATTTTAAAAGAAATAAAATCACGGGAAAGGAAAAAATATTTCAAATCAACCCTTACTTGTCGTCGTCGTCGGATGAGAGGTCGTCGCGGAATCGCTCGTCGCGGAAGAAGGAGATCGTCGCGTCGTCGCGGTATCCGGCGTCGCGTCGCCAATCTCCGGATCAAGATCAAACGGATTAATTTAAATCCGTTGATATTGAATTATAAAAAGGGGATAAACAAACGATTCGTTTCTCACCTTAATTGCCGAACGAGGATCGGCCGCGGAAGAAGAGGCGTCGCCGAAGAACGTCGCGGGTAAAGCTCGTCGACGTCGCAGATCTCGGTGTGCGTCGTCGAATTCCGGTCGCCGGCGTTCTTCGCGTTCTTCGCGTTCTTCGCGTTCTTCGCGTTCTTCGCGGGGAGATGAAGAAACAAAGATCCTCTCAAATCCTTTCAAAGGATTTTTAGGTTGGTCTTATTTTATAAACATGCCAACAAACGCAAAAGCGTAAGTAACGACCCATCAGTTCGTTGAATTAATTCAACGAGCGAAACAGCCCAATTAATTCACGAAAGAAACAGCCCATTTAATTCACGAAATAAACCGCCCAATTAAATGGTCTGTTAAGAATTAAAGAAAACGCGTCGGTTGACTTTTCAGTTACTTTGACGGGTTTTTGCGGGTGCGTTACTTAGCGAAAGAAACGGCGGGGCTCGTGCGGGCCCCACCGCACAAATATCCTACCAAGGGGTAGGATATTTCTGGATAGCATCCTATCCAGTTCAACTCAGCTCAACCCGCCTTTAAGTGACTTCAAGTGGCTTCCAAGCAGCTTAAGTGAAATAAAATAAAGTTGTCGCACAAACTTTATTTTATTTCTGACTTAAAGCCGCAAAATTTAAAAACCACGTCTGAGCAAACGCAACTCCGGAAGAGGCGTTTCTAAGCAAATACCGGCGCTGCGATTTCATCGGTGCCCTCAGAATTCGATTCCGGGCACCGGTTCAAAAGATAGAAAAACCCGCTCGTCCGTTTACTGAACGTACCCGAGCCAAACTTCGAAAATTGATTCCGGGCACACCGGGCCTCGGAATCAGGTGCCGTCTGAAGCTGCGCTCTTGTAAAATTCCAAAGAAAATTAAGAAAAAAAATTTCCTTGAAATTTGAGGGTCTTTACAGGATCAACTGTTATTCCATCCTTATTTACAATGTGCCCAAGATAAGAAATCTGTTGCAACCAAAAATCACACTTGCTAAATTTTCCAAATAGTTTCTTTTCTTTTAAAGTTTGTAAAACAACCCTTAGATGTTTTTCATGCTCCTCTTTATTTTTAGAAAAAACTAGAATGTCATCATTAAATACAACCACAAACTTATCCAAGAACTCATGAAATACTCTATTCATAAGATTCATGAATACAGCAGGTGCATTAGTTAACCCAAATGGCATAACAACAAATTCATAATGCCCATATCTAGTACAAAAGGCTGTTTTCGGGATGTCATCCTCCTTCACCTTTAGCTGATGGTATCCGGATCTCAAGTCAATCTTGGAAAAGTACTGAGCTCCCTGGAGCTGATCAAACAAGTCATCAATATGAGGCAAAGGATACTTGTTTTTAACAGTGATGTTATTCAAAGCTCTATAATCAATGCAAAGTCTCATGGAACCATCTTTCTTTTTAACAAACACAACAGGGGCTCCCCATGGTGAAGTACTGGGACGAATGAAGCCTTTGACAAGAAAATCCTGTAACTGATTTTTCAATTCAAGAAGTTATATTGGAGCCATATGATATGGGGGTTTTGAAATTAGCTTAGCATCAGGAAATAAGTCAATTGTGAATTTGACTTCTCGTTCAGGTATGACACTGGGTAACTCCTCAGGAAAAACATCAAGGTATTCATTTACCACTGGCACATCATTAATTTGAATAGTTCCCTTGTTTTCAACAATATGAGCCAGATAACTTTCATTTCCATCTTTCAGTAGTTTATCATCTTCTTGATATGTTATCAATTGTATGGGTTCATTCTTGTATACAAACTGAAACTCTTTCTGAAAAACAACTTCTTTAGCTCTACAGTCAATCTTAGCATGATAGTCAGAAAGCCAGTCCATCCCCAGAATAACATCAAACTCGACTAAGGGTAAAGCAACAAGGTTTGTAGGTAAAGTCTTTCCACATACCACAATAGAAAAATTCTTATAATTCCTCTTTGCTATAACATTTCCCCCTTGTGTTTTAACAAAAAGTTCAGGTCTCATTTGTTGAGGTGATATTTCCAATTTACTAGAAAATTTCTCAGAGATGAAGGAATGTGTAGACCCTGTATCAAACAAAACTTTAGCAAAATCTACGTGAACAAACAAAGTACCTGATACAACTTCATTGGATGGCCCAACATATGCTGACGTAGTCGCAAAGGATCTCACTACACCTTTTTTCTTGTAGTCTGGATTCTTTGCATCATTTGGATCCCTCTTTGGACAGGCATTTTCATAGTGACCCATCTCACCACATTTAAAACACTTTACAGTTTGCTTATCAGGATTAGTCTTTGGATCATTTTCATTGCAATCTCGGGTCATATGTCCAAACTTACCACATTTAAAACACTTCCCAGTTTTGATAAGACATTCCCCAGGGTGCTTCTTGCCACACTTTTCACAAACTGGAAACTTGATTTTCTTACCATCATATTTCTTTGGTTGATTCTTACCCATTGCTTTCCAATTGTACCTCTTCTTCTCTTTGTTTCCAAATTGCATGTGATCGTCAGCAAACTCCATCTCTACCCTCTCAGCACATCAGACAAGTTTCTCGTAACTTTTGAATTCACGGGAGGCCAACGCCCTTCGATACCTTGGCTTCAATCCTGAGTAAAAGCGGTTGATTTTGCTATCGAGATCCAGAATAAGATTTGGAGCATACCTCGCCAGTCGGGTGAAGTTTGCCTCATACATAGCCACTGAATCTTCCTCCTTTTGTTTCAATTCAAGGAATTGTTTCTCCATTCTAAGTCGCACCACCTTAGGAAAATATTTTTCAAGAAAAAGAATTTTAAATTCATCCCACACTAAGGCATCAAAATCCTCTCTACCCCTGATATTCCTTACCATTGACCACCACTGATCAGCTTCCCCTTCAAAACGATAAATGGAAAGACTTACCTTTTGATTGTCCGAACATCCCATAACATCAAATATCTTTTCAAGGGCTTTAATCCATCCTTCTGCTGCCACTGGGTCAGAATATCCATTGAATGCAGGAGGATGTTGTCTCATAAAATGTTCCACCACTGTCATGTTCCGTTGGGGTACCTCTATTGGTTCTCTTGAATGGATTCCACCACCATTTATAGCCTGCGTTAGCTGAGCCATTACTGTCACAAACTGCTTGGTTCCAATCCCTACCATTCCGGGCTGTAGATCAGGAAGGATGTCATTCTGTCGGTGCCTCTCCTCTTCAACATCCATGTTCCTTCTGCGGACAACCATTCTGAACAAACATTTCTTAGACGAAGCAACATGGTAATATTTAAATGCTATAACAAATTAAACATAGAGTGAAAATTATTTATGGTATTCTATTAGCAACACCTTAACCCCTAAAGTTATCTAAACCATCCTTTGATACCAACTATAAAGACCCGCACTTATTTCGTACATAATCTTGAATTTATTCAAGAAAACACTTCCTTTTACATTGAGGATCTTTTCAAGTTTATATCTTTAGAGAATTAAGACAAAACATTCATAACATTACACATTGTTACACAGTGGATACCATAAAATCAGTTTCCATTTTCCTTAGAATATAAAACATTAAAACTTAAAATAAGACTCCTTGACAATTCTTCAACAATTAACATGTCTTCCTTCCTTGTATTATTCATCCATTAACCTGTGAAAAATCATTTAAAAACTTGGGATGAGCACAAAAGCTCAGTAAGGTATGAAAAAGGAGGGAAAATCACATTAGTCCATGAATACACATGACGTATGAAATCATTTTCAAAAGACATGCTTTCCACCCATAAGTACTTACTTTGTGTAACATGAGATTTACACAAGATCCGCACAAACATAAATATAATCATAGAGGTATCTTGGGGCATTACTTACATAATCATGTAACCATCTTGGCTACCTTAAAATTTGTAACCCTCACGGCTACCTTAATTTGTGTAACCATCACAGTTACACTTGGAGTAACCATACGGCCGAACTCCAACTTACTCATACCCAATAACCAAAACATAATCATACAACATAAATAATAGCATAAAAACATTGCTTTTGAATATTGTAAAACAGAATTTTAAAAAGGGGATTTTAGAAGAGAAGTCCCTTATAAACATCATATACTTGAAGTGAGACTTAATAGAGTGGATGAAATATGTATATACTCTGTAAATAAACATAATGAAACATAATATAAATAGAACCCATCACACAAACAATTTAAATAGCACATAAATAAAAAAGTAGATGGTTAACCCAAAGAATGGAAATCGGGTTAAGAATTCCCTTACCTTAGGCTTGTCTTACTTCAAAGTTGTTTAAACCTCCTGTATAATGGTTAAAAGAGTGTTATTAGTATTTTACAGAAACATGTTCATGTTTATAACATCATATATGGTCATTTCATAACCTCATTTCACCCCTTAATTATTAGTATTTTGTTCCTTGCATTATTTTGGGTGAGTTCTTTTGTGATTTTCACGATCGGTGCATGATGAATCGTTCTTGTTGATTGGAAGTGAAACTCCAGAATTGGAATGGAGTAGTATTTACATATTTCCAGTACCATAAATTAGACCATTTATCACTTTGATGCTTTATATGATGATGATTTATAAGTTAAAACATTAATTATGTTCGTTTAGATCATTTAAGTGGTTCTTTGATAATTACAACCTCATTTAGTCTTATAAATTTGAACCATGGGTACAAAAGAATTACAGAACCATATATGAGTTATAAAACATATATTATAACCTGGTTCAACCATATAAATGGTTACATGACCAGACTTGAAATAATTAATGGAAAGTGAAATTACATCGTCCACGATGTTGGTAATTCGACACATCACGGACAATGTTCTTATTCCTTAAATAAGTGAGAGAGGATAGGAATAATGATTTGTAATTTTCCATAAACATGACAACATCCAGAATATACATGATTCTGGAGATTTCATGCCTCTTGGATAAGAGGGGGTGAAGAAAGAAGAGAAAGGAATCATGAAATAAAGAAAACATGAGAAATTTCTTACGGAAATTCGGCAGCCTAACGACGTCTCTTAGAATTTCATAAAAACAAGGTTGATGAGAGGAATGGAATATCTCATCATTCATACAAAATTTGGACAGTAAGGGGAAATATTTAATGAAATATCGCAACAAAAGACAAAGGTAAAGGAAGAGAATAACATAAAATGGAAGAAAAGAATGAAAATGAAAGAGGATGTTTACCTCTTGATCTCTTCTCCTTGAGATCCTTCTTAAGGGATTTGATTTTGGTCTTTTGGTGAGACCAGCAGCTCTAGGACGTGGGGAAGAATATTGGGGAGGGAATTTGGAAGAATTTAGACAATGCTCAAGGCTTGAGATGTGTGGGAGGAAGAGGGGAGTGAGGGTGATATTTATAGTGGAGGATGGGAGGTATTTTAGATTATTTTAATTATTATTATAATAATTTTATCAAGACTATGAATAATCTCAAATCAAGTGGCCTTAATTAGTGAAAATATCAAGTGAGTTCGAAGCAAGTGTCCTTGCATCACTTATGATGTCATAAATAGTGCATTTTTACTGATAAATTGATTTATACGGTATTTTATCGTATTTCACTATTCACCGAAAATTTAAGAGTTTCAGAAAAATACCAAAAATTTACCCCAACCATTTTTCGATGTGTAGAATTCAAAAATGAACTCCATTTTTCAAAAATAATTTTCTAAATATTATTAATTTAATTTTTAAATAAGGTCACAGTTAATTCGAAAAATAACAAAATTGAAGTGCAATTAGTTTTATGTGACATTGGAAAATTAATTAAGATCACATTATCCTATTGCCATGGGAAAATAAAATAATATTATTATTTACTATTCATGAGGTCATATTACTATTCATATTACTATTCATATTACTATTCATAAGGGCATGTTACTATTCACCAAAAAAAACAAGTTTGTTTCATCAAACTCTAAATAACATACTGAACACAATTGTAGATGACAGTTTCTTGAAATTCAAAACATAGAAGAAATAAAATTATGTTTAAAGGATACTTATAAATATATAACTGAACAAAATTTCAAGCATTGTCAATTTATTTTTCGAAAACCTTGGGATGTTACAACTTTTCTCACTAGGTGATAATCCAAGAACTGGAACAAATCGTTGCGATTTATAACTGCTTCTTAGTTGCCTTAGAAGCTGCAACGTACTTAGTATTTGTAGGTATGGCTACCACTAGCTTTTATGAGCTTGACTCCCTCATCTCCTTTACTTAACTGAAATACTAGATCAAATTGATCTAAGGATTACTAGTCTGTATCCAAAAAAACTAGTATACTTTCCTCTCCATATTCCAGGTACATATCATTTGTACTTTCCGAAGTACAAGATGATGACTGCATCACTTGCAGTGCTCCTGGAAATAATTGATATCTGCCTACACTAAAGTATATCCTGGCAATATCGATTATTATACATAATATGGAATATTTGATTGATCCATCGCTGAAGCGTATGGTATCAATTCACAACATTAATCTCTACCCATGCTCCGAACATGTTAACCTGGAGAGATTAATCCATGTGACATTGGAAAAAATTATGAACTTGAATTGTTTCAACTTGTATTTTTCAATACAATGTCACTATATGTATGAGATTGACTAGGACCAAGAAACCTATGGATCTACCTCATTAGATCATGTTCCTTAGAACTTAGGTTGCTACTTTAATTCAATCATTGGAGAATTTCTTTTATTTTGGTCTTATATAACATTAAGACCAAGATCTATTTTCCATATGTTGCCGAACATATTTTACTTGGAAAACATTAGCGTTCCCACTATCCTTTGGTAGAAACAAGGAAATGATTGATTTATAATAAATGCTTTAAGATCTTGTTTCTTAATTTAATCTAGAACTGGATTTCAGTAACTTGCAACCTTCATTGGAATCATATGATGTCATCATATCTTTCTGGTTACGTCGTTTAGACACCTTCCATGAAAGATGATCTTGACATCTAATGACTAATTGAATGATCTTAGAAGACAAGTAAAAATTCTAATATATTTAGGAGTACTGACTTGGTATAACCAATTGAGCTTTATTGGTACCATACTTGTACCATCCATGTATCATTTCATTTGAATACCCACCATAGAATTCAATTTATAGGACCCTTTGCAATTTGATACATGGAATACATTATTGAATTTTAGTTGATCTTTTAAATCTTAGATCGTTTCCTTATACTGCTTACTTGTAGGATTTATTATTCTCAATAAATAATATATCACCGACCATGGTGAATATAAAACCATCACCATGGTTTCATTCTTCCTACGCAGTATCTGTCATTGGAATATGCCAATTCTACATGTACTTGTGGAACTTGTTTCCCATGACAACCATTTGTGCATCTCGAGCATTGACTAAGTCCAAGTCAATTCATCTCCCACTATCACTAATAGAGATGTTCACCCTTATATATAAATGTAGTCTAATACTTGACTACATATTTTCTATCTTAGGTATTTATGTAATATCCTAAGCAACTGTAAGGATAATTACCTTAGATTCACAACGTGTTTAGATTGATGCGTGTTTGCTTAAATCCTAACAAATGCTTTGCATCTAAACACGTCCTATGACATAATGGATTTTCCATCATACTATGACTTGTATGATATCCATTTTTCATT
Organism: Viscum album; assembly: GCA_963277665.1. Taxonomy (NCBI): domain Eukaryota; kingdom Viridiplantae; phylum Streptophyta; class Magnoliopsida; order Santalales; family Viscaceae; genus Viscum; species Viscum album. The sequence continues at coordinate 1,795,212,632 of OY728146.1, forward strand.
TTAGTTGGCATATTGGTTATGGGTTTAAGTCGTTATTTGCAAATCCCGTCATGAAATATAATGGAAGTTACTGGAGGTTGTAACATTGATACAACTTACATCATAAATTTGATGTATAAAATGTGCGTTTAGGAATTGATCCACGCTAAATTTTGTTGATCAATGTTAATATGTAAGACTCGTCATTGAACCTCCTTATGAACATCAATATAGTGATGTAGATAAGGTAACATGCGTTTAGGAATTACTCCACGCTACATTATCATGATCGATGATAGTTTGTTCAAGATATTCTTTGGCATGCCAATCCGAAGAAACTCATATCTTCTTACCAAACTTATACTTCAATGGTACACTCCTTAATGACATAAAGGAAACTTATGAAGTATCTTTACCTATTGCTTTCTTTGGAATAGTTTATACTCCATTTTTTGAACTAACTTCAGAAGCTTTGTGGCATACCTTTATTTCTAAAGGTTTTTTTTGTCTAAACTAAAGATGTCAACAATACCAAAGGTGTTTAGCTATGCTGAGCCTAAATACCATACTGGGTATTTCTATACGTCCACTTTTAGTTTTACTTGACAAATAATCATATTTCCACAACTGGGTAGGTCTTATATTTTATATTCATCATGTATTGCCATTGATTCAAGTAGTAGTGAACTATTTATTGAGTATGTTACCAGAAACAAAATTTATTCCAAAACATGGAATAATGTCTCATCATGTCCAAATGGGCACATGAGATAAATGTTTTTGGTTATACTCAATAACTTGTTCAGTTTGAGTCAATCACTTGGAAATTAGAAGTTATGTGTTTCTCACCGCTGACTTAGGAATCACCCTTTATCAGCTGCTTGGAGAAGATAATTTACTTCTAGTAATGTTTCTATACTTGGTTATTATATTTCAATACATATATGTGAAAAGCATATTGTATTTTAATACGCAAGAATTATGTGAGATAATAATACTTTTATTTGATGAATATTAACTGAACGAGAAGTGGGTACTTGCTTCTAGTATTTCAGTTTTTAAACTTCCATGAATTTATATGTGATGAAAATAACCTCATGTTAAATAACCAACCATTTTTATTTTAAGGACATGATGAAGGTGCTTTTGGCATAACTTTCCATAGGCCTTTTCGCCTTGTCATTCAATATATTCTCCATAAGAAAAAAATATGGCATTATCTCCAATATTCTTATTACTTGGCGAATGTTACCATAAAGGTAATGAAGCACTTACTCTATATAATTCGTTTGAACCCGTAAATGAAACTAGAGTAATTGGGTGTAAAAGGTATATGAATGGGAAGAAATGAAATACTGTGAACTGTCTTTCACTTCACACAAACCGAGTGAAACCATCACATTCAAATATTACTTAGCTTTCTCCTTGAAAACTTTTTGGAGATGAGACTACATGTGATCATCATCCAAGTCATGATGTAGAAACCACGACTAAAATCAGACATTGATGATATCATTATGAAAGATCCATCATATTCTTGATTAATGAGTATCCTGTAAGAATTCTTACACCCTCGCTTCTTGTGGTACCTTAACAGGTTGGGACACAAGCACCTTGAATTTCGATTACGGTAGTGATGTGCGCAAGTGCCTATACTACAATTGGAATTTCATGATTGTTTGGACATTAACTATGTCCAATATTTATCATAGTTTTTTATTAGGGTATTAATTTCCATTATCTACAAATATACTTTAGTAGATTGTACTTTTATGTGAATACATAATGTGGCATTACTGATTATTTAATCATTAAATGTCTCCCACTAATTTTTCGAATTCTAGGAACCCTCTGCACTAGAATCGGAATACTCTTGAGTATTCTAGTGGAAATGATCCCTGAACCTCCCTCATAGTCTACAATCTATGGCTACGCCACTACTCGGAGGGTCCAAGGTAGGATTTTGGCTGGCCAACTGCATTAACTCGCGGTTCCTTGATCTATTGAGTGAAGTCCCAGCTTCAAAAATCATTTACTGATTTACTCAATGCTTGCATCTAAAATTAAAACAAGATAGATAAGGCTATTTCTTTGTTGCAATTTTTGTTAAGTCGACCCACCACATGAATAAGAACTCCCCGGTAGTAAGAGGCACCCTCATCTAAGGAATGACCGGCACCTCGAACACCCGGTTTTGTTCAAATTTGAATGATGGAAGGCTGTTTGTGACTTAATATTTTCATTGAGGCTTTTATTGGGTTTCTCTCTCAACGAATGTGATTCATTTCTATTAAACTTGTGAATCTATGTTTTTGTGCTCACAATTAAACTTTAATAGAAAAACACATGCTGCTTCTTTATGCATTTTATTATCTATTATTTTATGTATTTTCTTGCTGTTATAAAATGCATAAAATAATAAATAAACGCATAAAGGAAAACTACTACCCGACTGGTCTTGAGCATCTAAACAACCTAAGGGCGTTGTACCTGAGTCAAAGCTTGAATCTTAATGCAGATTCCCCTGTCATGTATGTCCACTGGTCTTCTGGAGTATCACCACGTCTTGGCGGGGTCGACTTCACATCTTGGAGTATCGCCTCATCTTGGTGGAATCCATGTGTCGTCTTGCACCGTTATGCACCGCCTCATCTTGGCAGGGTCCACATCGCTCACCATCTTCGTCCGAAGTACAAATATACTCGTGCGCAGACGAGGGGGACTCGAGTATAAATGTACATCATATAAATATTGGGCGCGCAAACCCTTATACATTTTAACCGAAAAATAAAGATGATGCACAGACCATCCGTTTAATTAATTACAATCATCGCACACATTTAAAAAAATAAATAATTAATTAATTAAATGCAAACATACAAGGGTCGATGCTCAAGACTAGATAGAGGGTAAAATAAAGCGTAATAAAATTAAAATGCATTAATCAAGTATGAGGCTTTATTTAATTAAATTAAATGAATTAATAAATTCAAATAATTTAATTAACCATAGGTCCGCTCATTAATTTAATTTTAATGCCAAAATTAAATTAATTAATAAATTTAATTTAATTGCAAAATTAAATTAATTGAACTTAATTCAATTTAATAATTAAATTGAATTAAAATTTATACAGGTATTAAAATAATTAACCAAAATAATTTTAATTAATTTAATTTAAAAGATAAAATAAAATAAATTAATTTAATTAATCTTGATTAATTTAAATTGGTCGGCCCTGAAAGGTCACTACAGGGCCTGTTCGGGTCGGGCCAAACCCGCACAGGGCCCTTGCAGGCCGAACTAGGGTCGGACAGATTCGTCCAAGCTTGTTCCGAGTTGGTCAGGTTTTCCCAGACTACTTCAGGGCCATATTTCCGTGCGGAAAAACTTGCAGGAAAAATCAAAATACCTCCCATGTGTCATAAGAATCCAGTGGGGTCACGGTTCCAGTCCGAACTATCCGGCACCGCCCGATGAATGGTCGACGGCGGGGCTTCGTCGAACCAGGAGGAAACCGGCTCGACTGGATGTGGATCGGGAGGAGACGATGGGGAGGCCTGCGCCTGGAGTAGGGCCGAGAGCTAGCCAGGGGGCTGGCGGGATAACGGTCTGGTGCAACGGAAGGAGGCCGAACCCTGCTGCTGGTGCGATGGCGGGCTGCCGTATAAAGTCCTGTTGCTGCATGCAGGTACTGGGACGCCGGGACAAGGTGGTATGCCGTGGGTCGAGAGGTGCATCGTTGGCTCGGTGAAGGAGCTGGCTGTGGTCCGGGCCGAGCCAGGCGACGACCTTGCGTGCTGAGATGGTGGGGAGCAGCAGGTCCGCGAGCTGGTGCGTAGCGGGGTGGTTCCGTAGCAGGCGGTGGAGCGCCTGCTATGTGCTATGCTGGGAGAGCTCCGGCTGAGCGTAGGGTGCGTCCGCTGGCGGCTCTACTGCGGCGTTCTTCTGTGCTGCGGCTGGAGGCCAGCGGGCTGCTCGGTCGGTGAAGCAGGAGGCCGATCGGGGCTACGATGTTGTAGTGCGCCGCGCCGTGCAGGAGGAGGGGTCCACGCGGACCCCTGCAACTCTCACTTATTTTTGCTTTGCTTGACCCACCGCTCCCCTTTTTTTTAATTTCTCAATTTTTTTTTCTTTTCCAGCCCACCTCCATTTTTTTATTTTTTTATTTAAATAAAGACTTCTTTTGAAGTCTTCTTCTACCCAACATTTTTTTATAAAGGCTATTCAATTAGCCTTTAAAATTCATAATAGTAAAATTATTATCATAAAATAATATTTTATTATTATTACATTATTATAATAATAAAATAATTATTATGATAATAATAATAAAATTATTATGCAAATCATAAAATAAATTTATAACTTGCACATAATTTTATTTTTTTCTAGGATGAACTAAATCAATTCAAAATAAACTTGATTAGTTCTTGGGATGGGAAAATTAAATACCAGAGATCAAACCGCGAATTAGATCCAATCCGAAAAATTAAATTGGCCATATCTTGGTTGTTCGAGATCGGATCGAAGCACAGTTTGAACAACTGGGATCATTTTTGTACCCTCTATTTAATTTTCTGTAAATTAATTTTATTTGGCTTAGAAAATCTACGTGATTCCCTTTAATACCACTGTTAGTTTTCGAAGCCCGCAGCGGAAGCCAGTGGGCTGAGGATTTTTAAATTGTTTCATCAGTGGGATGACGGAATTTGTCGTCGCCGACGATCCGAGCCCTGGAGAGGTTTGAGGATCTCGTGTAAATTATTAAGAGCACAAAACTAAAATGAAATGGTACCCATTTATAATCTGAACCCACGGTCGATTGCAACAATTCGATGACGATCATCGCTTGAATGATCTAAAGCAGGATCCCTCTAGATCATCCACACGCACTCCAAAAATCCGCTGAAAGGTCGATCATTGAATTCTGGGTGCTAGAGCGGCGATCCGATGAAGCTTTCGATGTCCTGACGATCACCGCATCGAGATATCTTCGATGCTTGAGAAAGAACTTGATCTGAATACTTGGATCATCAGCTTCTCTCTCTAGGAAGTAGGAGGAGAGATAAGCTCTCAGTTTTCATTCCATAAATGAATGAATAGTGATTTTTCACAATATAATAGAGAGCCTCCTCTTATATTTATAGTGACATTGATAAATACCTGATAGGGTTCCCCGACCCCTGTTTATTTCAATTTTCACTAAATAAATAGTTTTGATGAACTTAACTGCGCTAATATTATTTATTATTTTATCACATACTTGTAATATATATATATATATATATAATATTACATGATAAAACCGAGTCATTTAACTCAACTCGCTACCCCGCTTTATATTAAATGAACCTTGAATATTAAAATAATATTCGTTTGGTTAATATTTTTCTCATATTTACTAGACTTGTAAATAAATTAAATAAATTCAATCCCAATTATTCATAACTTGAATAATAGTGAATTTATTTAATTCATCGGTGATCGATAACTTTGAAAATGCTTGGACCCTATGACATGGCCCATTATGTCCATATACCTATTCAACTGAATAGGGCGGATTCTTGAATACGTTATTGTGTGTGACCCTCTAGGCCCTTATCTCGATAGCAGTGAATAAAATCCACAGACCAAGAGCAGAGTCTAGAAACCCATCATGGCCTCTAAAGAGATAAGGATAGTCATAACAATGACTACCATCCTACGAACACTGACTGTGTACTATAATCTATTTGTCATTAGATATCTCATAAAGCAGGACACACTCTTGTGTCACCGTCCTCATCTTTCTTTATTATTTGTTGATCTATCCGGATGTATTTTCCTTTCTACTTCTTTGGACAAAGACTTATTAAGGTAGCACCATCCTTATCAACCAAGCCTGAGATATATAAATTCCTGAACATGGAAGAGACAAATCCTTTCTTAACCATCCAGCCAATGTCATACCACCAACGATGCACCCAACACCAAATACCTCGCCACGACATCACTTCCATGGTTTTTGTCTTGCATCAAAGTACGTAATCAAATGATATACCTTGGTAATGGTATCAAGTTAGGATACCAATACACATGTCTGTATATAGGAACAATCAATGACACCCAAAACATGTGGTGTTCCTATTGACGGGTCTGTCCTCATGATCTCACTGCTAGAGATCACCATGTGTGAACTTCATGAGAAAAAGTCTCAATTCTTATGAGCCCCAGCACCTGATAGTAAGACATCTACTGTGTCCAGTTATTAAGATGTATCTAGACTATAGAACATATATTTAAGATCAATGTCATTGTATCTTGAGGTTCTCATTATAGCCTGGGATCTGCTATAACCTCTCAACACGACAATTAACCTTTAGACATTACCATTAATATAGTGGATGTAGAAAATTATACACTATAATGGTAAGATAAAATCATGCATAGCTAACTGTACACATGATGTGGTAATAAAAAAGCACTGCATAGTTGGGTCTAGGGCACCCACTATTTCAACAATTAGTCCTTACATCACTTTTATAGAAAAAGGTTCATTAAAAAAATTTAAATAATAGTGAAACAATTTGTCAGGTCTTATGAAAGGAAATATATAGATGAAGGATTCTTCTTAATAGATAAAATCTAGGGGTAAAAAACTGTAATATTATCATATAAAATATATTCTCATTTATTTCATTAATTTTTATTTTTCTAGGAAGCATTGGATTATCACTAGAATCAATTTGGATACTCCAAAGATTTATTTTTTGGATTCATAGCATGGATATATAATAAATCAACCACACATGATAACAATTATCAATTTTTAATAAACTACATTAAAAAAATTTCAAATAAACTTTAAATTACATGTCTTATATCATGTTTTAGTGAAACTTTATTTTGATAGGGTGATTTTTAAATATCATCAAAATCATGGTATGAGGATAGTAAAATAGCATAAAAACATGTTTATTTTTTAAAATAGATAATTATTAGGGTATATATATTAATATTTCACTATAAAAACATATATAAAAAAAATAATTAGACTACCCAAAGTTTTTGCAGTGTCCAAAAAAATAATGATAATTATTCTATTTATTAAATTTTTAAATTTATGAAATATATCACATTATGTCAACAAGAAAACATCACTGAAGAGGCATTTAAAATGATAATGATAATTTCATTTAAAATATACAAACAGGATTGTTGACAGTCTATGAATTCAAAAGATGAAGTATATTTCTATATAAATGGGTGGGGAGATTACTTGGTGTCATAATTTATTAATATATCATAAATAGGTGATTTGTTATCACATTTTTAATTTTATTTACTTTGAAAATATTATGAATAGTCAGTTTATCTATTACCTATCTAGTTAATTTTCTTATCATTTTACCTACTACTTATTTAATTAATTTTCATATAATTTTTATCTACTTATTAATTATTTAATTTATGCATACATCATGAATAGGTAATTTTAGACTGTTTTTTCTCCAAGAATTCAATTTATATGAAAAGAAAAAGAGGCCTTTATGCAGAGTTCATGGTCTTTCTTGAAGGCTAAAATCATTTCCATGTAGAATAAACCTGAACTCTAAAGGAGAAATGATTAGTTAAAATAAATTATAATTCAAAATGAGAAATTATATTAGACTACATGAAGGGACCTCGACTCTATATGGAGGACTTGGGTCACTTCATGGGCATAAAATTCTAGGCGAAAAATAAATTCTCTATGAAATATTTGGTAAGGATAATGCACTAAGGTAATGTTTAATGTTCTCTCCATTGAGTTTTTTGTTATTTATTTTATTTATTTTATGTTTTTTAGTGATACAAAAAATTCCCCTTTAGGTCAAAATCCTTTTAATAACATGATAGTAGACAAATTTATTTTTTACCGATTGAAAATAAAGTATCACTTGTATACATTCAGTTCTAATCCTTTTAAGGTACTTGTATACATTTATGGATACCCACTTCTTAATTGACATTGTTAAATCCAATAAAAATGATCTGATTATATTTATACTTTATAAAAATGATCTATAAATCATTTTTTATGTGCTTGAATCAACCATACATCAATCTGACACACAGTGTATATGGTATGACTAAATGTATGTGTTTTTATTTAAAATCAACATTTTAATTCAAAAAACATATTACACAATAAAAAAATAATAAAAAACCACTGTATTTTCTTGATACTTTATAAAAATGATCTATAAATACTTTTTGATATATAGGAATCAACCACACATCAATCTGACACATGGTTTATCCGATATGACTGAAAGTGTATGTTTTTATTTTAAATTGAGCTTTTAGTTTAGAACAAAAGTCACATACTTAGAACCTAGAAAATGCACTCAGATTTGATTTATATTTTTGAAAGATAATACATAATTCATTTATGATTCATGTAATTAACCTTATATTAATCTATCAAACAATTCACATGATATTATTGAGAGTGTGTTTTTTTATTTAAAATTGACATTTTAATTCAAATAATGCATCACATACTCAAAATCAAGAAAACACACATGGATTTTTATTGAAAAATTATTAGAATGATCCATAATTCATTTTTTATGTATATTAATTAAATACATATCAATATGACACACTATGTTCTTGGTATGATTGAAATTGCATGTTGTGATTTAAAATCAACATTTTAGTTCAAAACATGCATCAAATACTCAAACCCAAGAAAACATTATTGAATTGCCTTGGTAATTTAATATAAGGATCCATAAATCATTTTTGACCTATTTAAATAAACCACACATAAATTTAATACACGATGTGGATAGTATGACTAAAAGTACACGTTTTTATTTAAAATTGACACTTTAGTTCAAAACATGCATCATATACTCAAAATTGAGAAAAACTTTCATGTTCCCATGATACTTTAGGAAAATTATTCATATGTCATTTGTGACATGTAAGAATCAACCACACATAAATCTAAAACACGGTGTGCCCGCTATGACTCAAAGCCCATTTTTTCAGTCTAAAATCAAAAATTTAGTTCAAAATACATCTCACTCACTGAAAAATGAGAAAAAATGATCATATTGTATTGATAAATTAATAAAATTATCTATAAGTGATTTTTGAGGTTTAGGAATCAACCACACATTAATCAGACACACGTTGTTCTCGGTATGACTCATAGTGTGTCTTTTTATTTAAAATTGACATTTTAGATCAAACACATTCCACATACTCAAAATCAAGAAAACACAATCATATTATCTTGATACTTTGGGATAATGATCAATAAATCATTTTTGAAATGTGTGAATCAACCACATGTCAATCTAACACATGGTGTTCTCTATATAAATCAAAATATGTGTTTTCAATTTAAAATTAGCATTTTATTTTAAAACATCTGTCACTCACTGAAAAATGAGAAAACACATATTGAGAATCCCACCAAATTATTTTCAATCTAATTAATAATCAGTTTCATTCATTATAAAATCACCTTGAAGAAATTAATTCTAAAAAGAACTCTACCAACTTAATGTTTCAGAACTTGGTAGAAACAAAGTTCACCAAAATCATCGAACTAAGTTAAACCTCACTGCATCCTTATTCACTCAAAACACATATAACATTTTAAAAAATTTAAAGTATAAGTAATAAAGTAAAATAACACTTTTATTTTTTATATTTTCCCTAATATTCCTATATCTATGGGAGAAACAATGCTGTATTTTATTTCTCTAAAAAATAAAACATTGCAACTTAGATTACTATATAAAAAAGTAATAAATTTTATGTTCAACGCACACTCATAATCAATGAACACAAGATCTAACCCCATCATCCACCCTTTATAGAGAGTTTCATCTAATTATTCAATTTCACCATCCTAAAAAAAGTGTGGGAGTTTATCTATTTCAATGTTTAAGATTCTAACATTCTGTAACAATCTTGGGTGTGACTTCCTCTCCTGATAAACTAAAAAAACCATAAAAAACTAAACACCCAAACATTTGGACATATAATATAAAAATTCTAGATCTAGAACTCTTGAAACTAAGAAAATTAGAAGAAACCCTTTCAAAAACATATCCTTCTAGAAACCCTCATTTTGGAATACTGAACAAAACTACTATCACTATAAAAACTTTAACAAACTAAAGAACTTCTTGAACCACTCCTCCTAATCATATCCTTTATATCAACTAAAGTAGGTTTCACATTCCCAATAACCTCCAACTTGAATACTTATTTAGAGAAAATTTTTATATCACCTTCAGCTTCCATAAATATCCTTCCATTTCCACTATAAACATTGTTCCTTATATCTTACCATTAAACAAAGTCCTACTGAGACTTTATGTTGTCTTAGTACTTCTAGAATCAAACTCTTGGTAGATATATTAGTCTATTTTTTTCATCTACCTTTCTTTAATCCAACTCGCCATCTTCCATCATCTTTAGGATATAATGGTACTTAATATCAATGTGTTTAGTTCTTAAATGAAATGAATGATTATTATCGAAATCAATTTCACTATGAATATCATATTATAGTAACATTTTCACTAGAATATAACCTAGTTTCTCAACTAAACATCTTAATCATTCCATGTCATTGATTTATTTGGTTATAACCACATACTAAACTTCCATTGTAGAAAGTGAAATAATCTATTATAATTTTGACATCCAACTCACTATGATTCCTATGAAAGTGTAATCATATCTGGTTATTATCTTTGGAGAATCAGAATCACCCTCAATTTTTTCATTTAAAAAAAAGTAACAGGTATTCATATTTGAAACATATAGTTATTCCTTCTATTATTTTTAGGTACCAAATAATCCATTAAATAGATTCTCAATGAACCTTTCCTATATTTTCCATAAATCGACTAACCACTTCCACTACATGACCAATATCTGGGTGTGAGCATACCATAACATATATCAAGTTTTCAACCTCTAATGCATAAGTAACTTTAAACATATACTTATTTTCTTCTTCCATTTGTGGTTCTTGTTACTTCTAAAGTTAGAAGTGACCAATGAGAGTAGTTGAAACCACATTAAAACCACTAATTATAATTATTTAAATAATCTAGTGAATTTAATCCTTTTGTCATAAAACCAAGATTATGGTTTTCTTATCATGTTACATCAACATGCTCAGGATCTTCTTATATTCACCAAGATATTCTATTTAAAACTTTATAGATAATCCCTCTTTAAAATTTTGAATCAGCTTAATATCCAAACCTAAAAATAGTATATCATTAACATAAAAAAGTAATATTATAAAATCATTTTTTCTAAACTCCATATGATAACAAAAGTGATCATAATTACTCTATAGGAACCATATATCATCCATGAAGTAATAAAACTTCTAGTTCCAATATTTTGGGGCTTGTTTCAAACCATAAAGACTCCGTTTTATTTTTCTCATTAATCCCTGATTCTGATTTTCCATGAAACCGGCAATTTTCTTCATATAAATTTCTTCTTCTAAATACCTGTGAAGAAAATCCATCATCACATCCATTTTTTTAAGGTAAAAATTCCTAGAATTATCTAAACTTAACACAATTCATATGGTAGTTTATTTTAATACCAGAGAGAATATCTCTGAGAATTTGATTTCATTCCTTTACTAAAATCCTTTAACAAAAAGCTTAGATTTATATCTATTTCATACATATGATTAGTCTATCAATAAGAATATCCACTTGTTATTAAGTAATTTATTACCTATTGGTAATTATGTTATATCCCAGGTGTTATTCATATTTAGTGGATACAAATTCTCTTGAATTACTAACTCCCATATTTTGATATCACTTAGAGTAACCACTTCTTATAAACTCTATAGTTATCCTACATCCATTAAAAGTAAGAAAATCATATCATATTCATACTTATGCACTGGATATATGATCTGTGAATATATTCACACAATATCATGTGAATCAACTTCTTTTAAAACTAAAACTCCCATAAATTTTTCTTCTATAACTCCTCCTTTTTGAAAATTTTATTCAGGAACTCCTTCCAAACTTTTTCCTTCTAGAACTCTTCAACAATATTCCCCCATTCCTAATAATTTTGATTTATCTTTCACTAGATATACATATGAACTTACTACACTTTACTATGAAAATACTTCTAGAATATGAGTCATTCTATTAGATTACAATACATATAAACATTCTGGAACATGTGATCCTCTAGAACCACTATTTAGATCAACTTGAAATGAAGTTGTATCTTTATCCTCAACTTCTTTCTTCTTCATGTTTCAATAAATCTAAAAGATATTCTCATTGAATAGAACATTATGAATTCTAAAAATATTCTTCTTTCCATCATCCCAAATCTAAAAACAAATTTTTTTATTTTCATGTCATATGAAGAAACATTCTATAGATTTATCTTCAATCATATCTCTATCTTTTTCAATAACATGCCTGTAGGATAGACTTCTGTAAAATCTAAGGTGAGATGCTTCTAGAAATGTTCTTGTCCATAGTTCTTATGGTAACTATTATCCAATTGGTTTCTAAGGAATCCTATTGATTAAGTAATTTTTTTTTCTATTTCATCCTCCCAAAAAATCTTAGGCATTCTATAATGCAGAAACATAATTCTTATCCTTTACATAAATGTCCTATTCATTATTTCATCAAAACCATTTTTTTCAGGTGCACCTACAACCGTTTTCTCAATACAGGTTTCTCTTTTTCTATAGTTGTTTTGGAAACTCCTTTTTATAAATTCACCACCATTGTTTGATCTTATACCTCCAATGGCCCGAAGGCCTTCATTTTTTATTGATTTTTGATAATCCACCTTTCAAGGGGTGAGTTGGAACCCTTAAAAGGCCCGTAGGTATAAGTATTACATGGCCCGTAGGTCTTAGAGGAATTCATTTAGTTGTAGGCTTCAAAAATTACATACAACCCAGACTAACTACTTGGAACTACTCCTCTCCAGCATCTTCATCATGAAATCAGATCTCCACCTTCGCATGACTGTTTGGCTAGGAATTCTCATACATGCACAGGCTTGTCCCGATGGCAAGTGCCATACCCTCTCAGTCTTTCAATCCATTTAGCATCTGCTGTGGTGAAAGCTCCCTGCTCATCCTCCTTGTAGAGCTTGTTCCTCGTAGGTCGTCTGGTTTGCATCTGCACTTAAGGTGGCCTGAAGGCCTTACTGACCCGAAGGCATGGGTGTCCCGAATTCCTTAAAGGACATGAGGACCAAATTGATGGCCCAAGGGCCCAAACAGGGGAATATTCTCGGCTACTACAGTGCCAAACAGTACCTACTACAGTTCCCACTACAGTACCTGCTACAATACCTGCTACAGTACTGCACAGTTCCCGCTACAGTACTGCAACAGTGCCTGCTACAGTACTACTACATTTCCTATTATAGTACTGCTACAGTACTACTACAGTACCCCCGGAAATAATGTCTCTGCCTGGATTTGATCTCGGGTCTCCCAGATGCACTTACAGAGTCCTTATCAACCGGGCTAAGAATCATGTGTGTTTGATCTTATAAATTATGTATTTCTTTAGGTTTCTCTTTCTACCATATCCCTCTATTTAACAAAGATTCCAAACACTTTATTTTTATGTTTAAAAAAGTAAATTCATAATTTTATTTTGGAATCATTGATGAAGGTAAAAAGATGACTAGATTTTACATAGAAGCTACTGGGGAAGTTCCCCAAACATCTGTATGAACAAATTCTAAATTCCAATATTTTGGTTTCCTTACAGAAATATTGAAAGACATCATTCATTTCTTATGAAGTATAAAACTCTCACACCATCTAAATTCTGGTTGATCTAGCTTCAGTATGGCTATATCTACTATAATTTTCATACCCTTCTAAATATAGTTTCCCAAAATGGTTATTCCAAAGTTATGAACATCTAGAAGATGTATTTATAGAAATTGTAGATCCCACTGCCCTTCTAATTTGATATAAAGACCCATATTTTTCACCTCTATCTATAACAATAGAAGCCAGAGTAATCTTCATTACTCCTTCCCCAAAGAACTTTTCGAAACTTTATTTATACAAATGTCCTAATGAAATTAGTTTCTTCTGAAGTATAATAAAAAATAAAAATTCATTAAATATAATAAAACTTCCCCTCTTCAATTGAACCTTCACTTATCCCTTTTCCATAATTTCAAGAGCTTCATCATCAACAAGATAAAATTTTCCAAATTTTCAAGAAACAAAATTTGATAAACATCCTTTCTCTCCTATGGGATGTAATGAAGCTCCAAAATCTATAATCTAAGACTCTATATGAATAGAAACATTTTTCTATAGATTTAAACTATACTTTTTTTTAAAAACTTATCTCTAAGGAAGAATTAATTTTGGAAGTTGTATTCCTATCATTATAATATTTCCAGAGGTGACCTATCCTTCCAAAATTACAACTTATAGTCCCTCTTCCAAAACACTTTCCTCTTATATTCTACCTTTATTTATTCTATAACTACTTCTGATCCCTCCTATGAGGTGAGTGTACCCTTTCTTCTATATTTAATACAACACCAAAAGATATTTCACTCAATTTTCTTCATAATTCATAATTAATATTCAAGATCTGAACATTAGATAATGCAAAATCATTATTTCCACTTGAACTAGTCACATTTGTAACCAGGTCTTCCCAAGATTCTGATAAAAATGATAATAACAAAATCATCCATATACCACTTGAAAAAGTAACCTTCATATTCTTCAGCTATCTTGGGATTAAGTTGAAATCATTAAAAAAATCAGATGTAAATCTTCCTTCTAATAACCTCATGCTGAATAAACCCCACATTAAGAAAACTTTGTTTAGTGTGGTAGGTTTATCATATATATCTACTAGGTCTTACATCAACTCTATTATGTTCTTATTCCCCCAAATGTTTAAATCCATGTTTTGGACTAAAGACATTTATATCAAACCAAGTGTATTCTAGTCTAGCTTTTCCCAATAACCTTTTTCCATTTCTTATGGATTTACCTCCTTCAACATAAGCTCTAGATCTTTCTTAATGAGATAATATTCTATCCACATTTTTCCAAAAACTAAATTATATTCCATCAGAATTTTCAATTCAAACATTGACTTATTCTAATTCCATCCTTCTGAAAAACATAGTCTCCCACTAAAATTTGAAAAAACTTATGAGAAAAAATAATGTTACCTGGCCAACTGAGTGAACTACTAAGATTCCTAAGAACATTATTCTATGATAACACTTAATCAGAATCCCACCAACTTATCCATCCTTCTGATAAATCAATTGAAATCATTAATTCCATAAACACCTAGCAGAAGTGGATTCTGGAAGTAACTCTCCAAAATTCATGTCTTAGAACTTGGTAGAAATAAATTTCACCAAATCACTATACTAAGATGAACCTTTCTACAACCCAATTCAATTAAAATAGATGTAACATTCAAAATAATGTAAATTAAAAGTAAGAAAGTGAAAGAACACTTTAGTTTTATGTGGTTTAGACTAATAGTTCTATATCCATGGTAGAAACATCGCAACATTTCATTTCTCCAGAAAGAAAAGTTTACAAATTGGATTATTATAAAACCTATAATCACTTTTGTGTTCAAAATACACTCATAATAAATGAACACACACTACTATAGAAACCCATATAGTCAATACTAAATATGGGATTTTTTAGTACTAAAGAGTGTTGACAGACTATGCGCCCTTAAAATCCTACGACCTTTATCAGTGATGATAAAGGCCACCTTTATTAGTGTTTTCTTAGCGCTGATAAAGGATGCCATTATCAGTGACTTTTTATCACTAATAAAGGGTGTATTTATCATGATTAAAAAAGAACTGATAAAATTTAAAGAATAAATTTTAAATATTTTTTGTTCAACACCCCTTTTATCATCACTCCCCCTCCCCTTTATCAGTGTTATGTGCCCCCACACACTAGTCCTGCAGCCTTGCTTAACCCACTCCCCCTTATTATCACTTTTTACACCCTATTCATCTTTGCACATGCCTAGATTAAAACCCTTGACCTTAGTCTTCAATCTTAACACCTTTACTACCTCACTATCAATATATTTTTAATATTTTATGATATATCTATATACTTATATATATACATAATTAATTGTTATTTATATTTTAATTATAATTATATACATTTAAATAATTATTATTAAATACATGTTTAAAATATGTATATATTTTTTATATTTAGTTATAAATTTTATAAATATTTACATGTATATTTATATATCTATATATTTGTATATTTATTTATACATATTTACATATAATTTTATACCTAGATATATTTTTTTATAATGTATTTATAAATATTTATTATAAATATTTCTATATACAATATTTAATTTTAATTACATATTTATAAAAATACACTTATATATGATGTATTTACATAATGTTGATGCACACATACACACACGCATATTTACACACACATGTAGACATTTATATTTCACACATATACACATAAATATTTATATATATATGTATTTATATATATTAGAATATACACATAAATATATATTTCTTTATTGACACACAAATATTTATATAAAACATTACTTGTATATATATATATATATTAATTCATTTTCATAAGGTAAATAAAATGGATAATGTTTTATTTTAAATAAAATTAATAATAAATTTTCATTTACATATGATTTATATATTTAAAAATACATTTTTATGTAAATATGTTTAAATATTTTTTTGTACAATTGATTTATTTTATTTAATTACGTATGAAAATATATATATTTAATTATAAATAACAATACAATATGAAAAATAGTAAATTTTGAACACTATAATATCCATATGAGTGTAAGGCCTGAGAATAAATTTAGTCTCCACTAAAAAAAGACAAGAAGACTATAACACCCCATCCTAGAATCCATTGTGTCAGTGCCCTGAGTTGGTGCACCTCTTGGCCTCAAGCATTACTCCCTATACAAAAATGACACCAACTAGTAGTGGGGGGGTCTATAGGTGGAATGGTGGGGAGACTATACCCTCTTTACCAGAGTGTGTAATATAGAAGTAAATAAGGTAAACACTATATAACATTAAAAAAATAGGTAACTAAATGGAAGGAGCTAAAATAAAAAATCACCTCCCATTCAATATCATAATGATGATTCGTATATATAGAAAAAAAACATACAAAAGTGTTCATGTAAATATAGACCAAAAGAAAATATGAGAGACCATAAAATAACATAACCCTTAAAAGTCCCGATCACTAGAATGGATCCCACTCCCAAGCTCTCTCCAATCTATAAAACTATTCATCAATGATAGGTAATTCCATGAAACTATAACCTATGACCAAGGAGAATCTACTCAGGTACCCAAGTGCAATGGAGGACCAAGTTGGATGTGATTATAACTTATTAGGTCACCACTAATGGTGTTTAATTCAAATATAGTCTATGAGTGTAAATCATAATTGTATAAAACAAATAAAAGTGACAATGTTAATAATAACCTACAAGAAAAAACATAACCCAATCAAACTTAGGTCCCGATTGGAAAACCCATATAGACACCACCTACTTCAAACTCATAAAAATCACTAATTACTGTGGAAGAAACATGTCTCAATTTAGTTTTAAGATACATTGTCGAGGCACCCATAATCAAGTTCCCTGAGAGGAATCCACATGGATCATTTGGTAATTACCTCCTATAAATACCCATGAAATATTATATGTATGGTCTTAACTCAAGGGACTACCCTTAACATTCAGAAACATGGATTGATTAGAATCTCAGATCACACCCAAGGTATTCTGTACCAAGACTAATCGAGCTTAATTTGGGGAGATTATTATGAGACATTCAATAAGGGAGTCCCTTAAGTAACTTTGATATTAATATATGGAATTCAACTAATTAATACATTACTTTAATCCAAGGGGGATCCACCCCATATAATTCATGGTAATTAATCTTAGTAGAATTGACTAGTTGGCTTGAGGAATTCCATAGAACTGGACTTCATTGAATCTAAGTAAGCCTTCAATCCTAACATTCACATGAGTTCCATGGTGGAATCCAAGGTTCGTCCATGGAATTCCATGCCAATATATCCCAAAAGGAATCCAAGAAGTATCTCCATGGAATTCCATACCCATCCATTTCATAAAGAATCCATGGGAATTCCCAATTCATTCTAACTTCAAAATACAATCCAAATAATATTAAACATGTCATACTTCAAATTTTGGCATAAAAAAATTATATATCTCAAGCCAAAATCCACTAATTTAGTTCATTTCAAATATAAATAATTTTAACACATTAAGTTAAATTCACTATTTAATTCAATTAATATTTTCATTTATGATTTCCAAGTCCATAAGAACTAATGGTTCCTAAGGGTCATCCTAGGAAACCACCGTTCCCAAAATAAACTCATTTACTTCAAAGGGTATCCTTAAACCACCCAATTTAATTACCCAAACCCAATTCATGCTAAAACCAATACTTTAAAGGTTCTAATGAGATTATACCTAAGGATAAATTGTTTTTTAAGTTTTAGAGGGGGGGGGGGGGGGTCCCTAAGACATCAATAGGATATCTAAAAAATTTAATTTAATTTTTGGGTCAAGCGTATAATAATTCGGCATGACTACACATGCCAATATATAATACAGGGAAGATATATAGGTAAAATATTAAGACCACCTATATTATACTTATAGATATCCACTCTCTTGATATTGACCATTGATTTAGGCTAAACTGGTAGAAATCAGAAAAGAAAATTAATACCCTAGAAATAGGGTAAAACACACAGAAACTAAGAGAAACTTCAAGAAAGATAAAGAAACCAATAAAGGAAGAAGGTGGAAGGATATAATCACCGTTATCTATCCAACACAACAAATGATGGTCAAATCAATTTATAAATGATAGAGATACCACTTGGAATGGGATGAGAAACCAAGTAGAGCATGTTTCCATCACACACAACTGTCAAGGGAACTCCCCCTGATTTAAAACACCAAAAACACACACAAAAACATAAAAATAATTACAAAAAAAATCCCACTTTAGGGTTTTATGGTGTAAACCTAAGATTAATGATGAGAGTTTTTGATACATAACACCTCAGGATAACTGCACTGATTATTTATGGAATGAAATATATTGGCATACCATAAATCCTTCCTATAACTATCAAGAAGTTGTAGGTTCTTCCTATTTCTACCAAAAGTTACCTTGGACTACCCCCAACCCCCAACCCCCTAAAACTTAAAAATTGAGTAAATTACAATTTTTTATCCAAATTAAAAAGGATATGTACACTTGATAAGGTTCAGGGTTTTACAACCTCCAACCTTAAAGAAATTCATCCTCAGGATGTTCTTCTCAAACAACATCATGCCTCTGCAGAAACTAGCACCTGCCATTGAGCCTGTAAACTTTACTCTCACTCTCACATCTCTACCTGGACACATACCATGCTACCACAACACATTCACCATAGGAATTTTCATTTGGCGTGAATCATTTTCACTCCAATCAATGAAACCATTTAAACATTCCTTAAATAATGCATTAGCCTTAAGCTTTCCATGTCAACAATGACCCCACACCTAGGTCTGAATCGTACCCATGATCCATAACACCAACTTCCTTTAACTTTACAAGAACTAAGGAATCAAAAGGCACTTAATTGTTCTTAATAACATAATACATCCCCTAAATCATGAAAAATAATGGTATTTCACCCCCTAAACCAAGTCATGAAATAGGGGTTCACCACCATAATCATGTAGCAATCAGGGGTTTACCCTATGATCCACCTCACAAACAGCTCTAATAGTCTCCAACCATTTTCAAATCACTAAGGCATATATGAAATATCCTACATGATACTTGAACTAAATATCTTATCCCATCAACCTCAAACCATCATTGATGCGTAAAACACAAAATCAACATAGTTCTCCTTAATACTACCGAACTTCAGGATGAATGCCTACATAATGTCCTCTAAGACTTGAAATGATCAAATTTAATATCCAATACCTACAACAAATATATGACCCAAAAGGTATGCCTAAAATTGATTATGTTTATTTCAACACTACACCAAAACCAACTTCACTACTCAAATCCTCATTGCCCCATGAACTACAACATCAATAATTCCAATTAATTCCACCATGATTCCTCACTTGGTGGAATACATTAATTCCCAAAAAAATTAATATCATGCATCAAATGTTGATTCTACTAGTCTACACTAATCCACTACTCACTCGATTATATCACCAAGACCCACAGTCTTACTCTTGAGACTATTTATAACACAATTCATCACATCTCACTCATGTTGGCAGGGTACCACTAATAACTGAAGTCACATAGTCCCAGTCTACCTATCATATTTTTCCTAAAAACTATACTCAGTCACACCACCTTATAGTTACTCCATAAACAATAGTTTCCCAACAACTTATTATACTAGATCCACCCAAAAAAAATAGCTGACACATGTACTTGGGTGTGTTCCACTTTTTGCCTCAACTCAATCACTTATACCCAAGCAGCATCACCAAACCAAAACCACCACCAGGTTGGATTAATTAACACGCCACTTCCAAAATCCATATAAACCTACATAAAATGAGTATCACATGATCAAATTGTCCATGGTGTGATCCCCACCATATGAATTCCTTATTATCAGTCCATAATCATGATATTCCCTGATATCCATCATTATCCAACACTAGAATCCTTAATCCCCACTCTTTCCATTTTCATAAGTTCTCAACTCAAACCATTCTATAAGTTCAACTAACACCATGATATCCCAGGTATTTATTTCACAAGATAATCTAAAACACCTGTCTATACACTCATCCCTAGATTACAATAACACCAATGATGGAATCCATTCAAAACTCATTCATACAAGGATCACACCCACAAATAGACTATGGTGTCATTACCACCACATAGATTAACTTATTCTCACCCTATAAGCTAACTGAATAGGCATAACCTTAATACATGCATGTCATCTTCTCCAAGCTATACTCACTCACATCACCAAACACTAATGCACCCATCAGAGTAAGTAGGGTCGATGGTGCTAACACACCTCAGTCCTTTACTTCATCACCACCACATAAAAAGGGGTACTTCCATTTAAATAAAAAGACTCATATTTTCATGCTTGAATGAATGAGTAATTTATTAAACAACTCAATTTTAGAAAAACTTTCTGACCAGACTACTACAGATCCATGACTCTCCATCAAGAAATCAAACACACACACACACACACACGACATGACACTACACTCATCACGCCACTTGAGCTCCACCAATACTGGAATTATTTACTAAAAACCCACATGTGGTCCCTTCCACCAAACCAAAACTAACCAAACCCTGTACATAGGAAATGTGAACTATGTCGATTATAAGAAAAATAATGGGTGCTCACTCTTGGTCCATTCATTAAAAAACACCCCATCAGTTCCACACCCCTCAAACAAGCACTTTCCATGTTGATTATTACAAAAACACAATTGGTCATACATTCCCTAGTAACCATTTCTAATATGTTACTCACAATCCCTTGAGTTGTATAATTCCAAGACCTACCCACACATCGGGTCATGATTATGACCAAGTCATGACTCACTCCATGACCACCCGTCAACCATGCATCATTCCAATATAGAACGTCTATCTTCCAACACCACATATCACAACACATCAAAAATACCTAGGTCAAGGAATCACATTGATCCCTCCCTTATAGCCTATTTAAGACATCATGAGCAGCAGCACTTTGGTGTCAAAGACTTCAAATAGAAGGTAACCTAAAAGTCTTTTTCAACCCTCCTCAGACATTAACAAGGAATACCATGCCTAAAATATAGGCCTTTAAGAACTTATAATTCTTTTTTTATAAACCAGATCCTTTCCCCATGCTTTACCAATCCCATACCACCTCATTTAGGACCATCACTGACAACACCATCATAACATCACTGAAAGGATAATTAGACAGTCATCTTAATGATATTTCCTTCCCAAAAATGACCTTAACACCAGTTCACTATGACATAGATAAATATTACTCATAAAACCCAAGACACTTAAAGTGTAAAAAACTCACACTAAAGAGAACCACCCTTGATTTTATTTCATAAGCTGAAGATTCTTTGCAAGATCCATGCATATAACCATACGAAAAAACTGTTTAACACCTCTCACAATCACCATTGGGTATCATTAAGAATTGAATCCCTAAGAACTAGGTTCACACCTAAGAGCCACTAGGTTATTCTACCTAGTATATAAACTAGAAAAAATCAACCCAAATATCTTAGGAAACAATCCCAAACACATATCAAGACCACTTAACAACTAACATGGAAAAAATAACCACTCGTCTCAAGGGTCTCACACATAAACATAACAAAATGATTAAAATAAAGGTATCATAACCCAATATTTATCTCTAGATCATACTAACCATAACCAACGTTAGCATAAAAAAGGTCTCAACATTTTACTCCTCAAGGCCCATCTACCACTTAGGTCTATAAACCGATACTTCAAAGGATTCACATTTTCTAATAATTTAACAAGGTTTCATTTCTAAATTCCCAATCATAGTTAAATAATATTTAATTCACAATATATATGAAAAAAACATGATAGGTTGCATAAAAAAATTTATTTGACCACATCCATAACTTAACATGTTCCTGGTCACACAAATCCTACACCTTCGAGTCTTTAGAAAACATCCAGGTTCTCTTAAATTCTCAAAGTTCATTTTCAAAGGTTTTTTTATATGAAGGGTCAATCACAAGCTATAGAAGAATAGAATCTTTAATTTTTTATAATAACCCCATTTAAATAATTCTATATAACCTCAAAAGTAATAATCCAAATACCATTATTTCCAATCATTCCTATTTTAATCCTTTTTCATTTTAATCAAGTTTCTAAATTATACTCATTTATTATTTATTTAGATGTCACAAACCAGGCTTAGTTAGATTGGATTCCATTTTCAAGTTATATAGGTAAAAACCTTTTAAGTTACTTATTATAACTCTATTCAACCAAATTCACTGCCTCAAGAATCCATTTATATCTACCTAAATTATATAATGGGTTACTCTATGAGTTTTCCAAATATAATTACACCATATAAAAATATGTGAAAAGTGACTTATAAATGGTTATAGATACCTTAAATGGAAAAAACCTATAAATTATTTTAATCCAAGTAAGATATAAATTAAAAGTATATATAATCCATAATAGTGAATAAAATACCAACAAATATGTGAATACTAGGAAACTATCAATCATAGGAAACATAAATATGAAATATAAATTCTATGTGCCTAGCATGATGAATGAAACCATACCCACTATTATCATACCATACAAGGGAAAAATCCCATAAATCAATAAAATCAGACCCAAATTCACCACTCAAGGTGGGAATCAATCAACTGTAAAATAACCAAAACAAAAACAATAATTCCCACCTCTGGAAACTCATTCCCCCCCATACATAGGGCTAAAACACCCTAACACACACTCATTACTAAGCCCCAAATACAACCTAGTATCTTGTATACCATGATAAAATAATAAGAAGAAAAAATAATTCCTTTGATTCCATTTTTTAGTGCCTCATCCCAGAATCTATTATGTTGGTGTGACACCTGGTCTCAAGTACGCCCTCTCATACACCAATGACTACCAGCTAGTCGTGAGGGTATGTAGGTGGAATGGTGATGAGACTATATAGTCTTTACTAGAGTGTGAAATATATAAGTAAATTTGGGAGGACTCATATAACATCACAAGCTAGGTAAATAAATTAAATTAGTTAAAATACCAAGTCACATACCTTGCAATCTAACAATGATGCTCATACATATAGGCAGAAAAATGTAAAAAACCGGTCACGTACAAATATTCTAAAAGAAAATAAAAGTTAAAGACTATATATTAGAGAAACCCATAGAATTCCCAAGCTCTATATTGGTTCACAACTCCCAATATCCAACCAATCCATACAACCACGCATCAATCATGATCTATGCCCCAAACCTGTAACCTGTTACCATGGAGCATTTGATCGGGCACCCCAGTTCCATGGAGGCCTCATTAGGGTTTGAGTACAAATCCATAGATAACCACTGATGGTATCTAATTAAAATATAGTATATGACTATAAATAATAATGGTGTATAAAAAAATATAATACAGAGTGATAATAATAATATGAAAGAATAAACATGGCCCGGTCAAACCTTAGATCTCAATGGGATAACCCATGTAACCCTACCTACATTGGCCTCACCTAAATCACTGATCATGGAGGTAAAAAATGTATCAATTCAGTTACAAGGCACACTATTGAGGAAACCTTAATCAAGTGGATTGATAGGAATCCATTAGACACATATGAGATTTACCTCCCAGTAATACCTAGTAAAAATAATTTTTCTAGTTTAAACTCAAGGGACCACCCTTAACATTCAGAAGAATGACTTGATTGGAATCCTGGATCACACCCAAGGCATTATTTAACAATACTAATCAAGAGATTCATAGGATATTATCCCATTGAATTCAATAATGGATACCCTTAAGAATCCATGACATTAATCTCTGGCATTTAAAAAATATAGACATTACCTGAATCCATGGGGGATTTTCCCCATGGAATTCACAGTAATGAATCTCATTAGAATCCACTGGTTCACTTGAGGCATTTTGTAACATTGGAATCCATTGAATCTAATGAATTATTCACTTTTTTTATTCACATGAGTCCCATAGTAAAATTCACCGCTCATCCCTAGAATTCAATGATAATATATCACATAAGGAATCCAAGGATCCTCTTTGAGAAATTTCATACCCATACATTTTATAATGAATCTAATGACTACCTAAGGATTTATAATTTACACATACAATCCTAATAATATTAATAATATCATTACTTTATTTTAAGAAAAAACTACATCTCAAACCAAAATCCACCACTTCGATTCATTTCATATATAAAAAATTTTAAGAAATTAATAAAAATTAACTATTTAATTAAATTAAAATTTCCATCTATGATTTATAAATACATATGAACTATAGATTTCTAAGGGTCATCATAAGTAACCAATATTCCTAAAAAGCTCATTCATTTCCAAGGGTATCCCTAAAACACCCAATTTAATTTCCCAAACCAAAGGCACAAGAAAAACCTGCTACTTTAAAGGTTCAAATAAAAGTGTTCCCAAGACAACATGGTTTTTAAAGTCTAATGAGGGGTCCTGATACATTAATAGGATATAAAAAAAATTAATATAGTTTTCAGGTCAAGCATCTGATAAATAGGCACATCTATACATGCTAAAACGCAATATAAGGGTGAGACATTAAAGGAAAATCACAAGACCACCTACCTAATAATCATAGAAATACATTCACTTAATATAAGCCTTCAATTCAGGATAAAATAGTATAAATTGGAAAAGAATAAAAATTCCTCAAAAAGAGAGGAAAATACACATAATCTAAGAAAAACCACATGACAATAAAAGAAACTAAGAAAGGGAAAAAGCGGAAGGATAGACATATTGTTATCTATCCAATGCAATGAACGATGGATGAATTGGTTTCCAAATTAGGTATTTCTCCCATGGAATGGGAGGAGAAATCAAGGGGATGGGGTTTTCACCGCATTCCACTACCTAGGGGAACCCCCTTTTGATTTAAAAAAATCCAAAAACAAAAAAAACAACAACATAAACACTTAAAAACCTCATTATAGGTTTATATGAAATGAATATAAGATTCTCATTTCTAGTTTTCAATCCATAACACCTTGGTGGAATTGTGACAATTATTCATGGCGTAACATATATTGTCACACTCTGAATCCTGCCTTCCGCTTTCAAATAGCTGTAGGTTCCTCCTATTTCTCCCAAAATCTGCCCTATGACACATCGGACCCCCTAAACCTACAGTATTGTGTAAATTGCACTTTTTTAGTCAAATTTAAAGGGTTTCATACACCATATAATGTTCAGGGGTTTTACAAATACCACTCAAGCAAGGATGAAATTCCATCAAATGTTTAAAAATTAAGGCACCCTGATAAAAACTCAATTTTAGAGGCCTTTTTGACTATTTTAACTATAAATAACAATAAAATTGGTTTTTATGGTTCACTACATTGCATATATTTTCAAAATTTTTGATTTGATATGTGGTAGAGCCCAAATAGACACTCAAATAAAATGTTTTGTCTATTTGAAGTTCAAGTCATGTATTCAAATTATATTAGATCTTTCATTAATTTATTAAATTTTTATGTCATCCACTTATTATTAAATTAAAATCAATCAATAATAATTAGAAAATTATTAATTAATAATAATTTTTTATTATTTTATAACCCATTTTTTACTAAATATGTTATATATTAAGTATAAATGGATATTTAGGCTTATATAAAACATATTTAATAAAATATATTATATTTATATCAATATAAATATATTTATATATTAATATATAATTTTTAATGATATATAATTTTTTATGAAATATACCATTAATCGGCACCAGTTAAAACAATGATAAAGGGATCCATTATCACTGCTTAAAAAAGTGCTGTTAAAAGTACACCTTTATCAATGTTTATTTAGCACTAATAAAGGTGATCTTTATTAGTGATATTAGCTTTCACTAATAAAGGTCCCCCCATTATTGATGCTTTTTTTAGCACTGTTAAAGGTTAAATCTAAATATAACATAATTTATAGTAGTGATAAGAGGACACACCCCCTTTTTCTTGACAGTAACATCCAGTCATCCTGTTGCATCAACCTCAAAAAAGTGCAGGGTACATCTGTTTCACTATTCAAACTATTGATCTTATATAACAATCTTGAGTGTGACTACCCCTCCTGGTAAACTATAAAACTCACAATAAACTAAACACCCTGACATCCAAAAGGTACAAGTTGAAATTTCTTGAACTAGGCTACCTGAACCTATCCACATCAGAAGATCCCCCTTTGAAAACATATCCTTATGGAAAACCTCATTTTGGAATGTTAAAGAAAAATGATTTCACTTATATAACTTCAAAAAAAAATTTATGAAACCACTCTTTGTGGTAATCTCTTTTAAAATAACTAAAGTATGATTCAAATTCCCAACAAAACACTCGTATTGTATTGATAATTTTAGAAAATGATCAATAAATCATTTTTGTCATGTAGGAATTAAATTCATGTCAATATAACATGGGACGAGCCCGATATGACACAAAGTTCATGTTTTTCAATTTAAAAGTGAAATTTTAAATTAATTTTTTTTTCACTCATTGAAAACTAAGAAAATACACTCAAATTATCTTGTTACTTTAGGGAAATAGTCCACAAGTAATTTTTTCTTTGTTGGAAGAAACTACACATCAATTCAACACATGGTGTTCCTAGTATAATCAAAAGTTCAGGTTTTTTTTTAAAATTGACATTTTAGTTCAAAAATCATTATATATACTCAAACTAAGCGAACATGTTAAGATAGAATTGATACATTAGGAAAAATCCATAAATCATTTGTGGTGTGTGGGAATCAATTGTACATAAATATGAAACATGGTGTAACTCGTATGGCTGGATGTATGTTTTTATTTTACAAGTGATATTTTAGTTAAAAACATGTGTTGATCACTAAAAAATCTAGCTAACTCACTCAAATTTTCTTGATATTTTAAGACTATGATCCATAAGTCATTTTTTGACATGTATGAATCAAATAAATTTCAATCCAACACATGGTGTTCATAGTATGATTTAATATATGTGGTTTTAGTTTAAAAATGACATTTTAGTTCAAAATATGCATCACTCACTCAAAATCAAGAAAATTCACTTTCATTGTCTTCATAATTTAGGATAAAGATTTATGATCCAATTTTTATGTATAGTAATCAACCTCATGTCAATATGAAAAAAATTGTGTTTGATATGATGGAATGTGTGTGTTTTCATTTAAAATGGAATTTCTTCACAATGTGTATCACATACTGAAAACTAATTAAACATGCTTGGATCATTTTTGAATTTTATGATAATGTTTTTTGAATCATTTTTGACATCTAATAATAAACCAAACATCAATCCGACTCACTATGTGAATGATATGACTACAAGTGTGTGCTTTTATTTAAAATTGAAAATTTCAAAACATGCATCACATACTTTTGAGAAAACACACTCGGTCTATCTTGATATTTTTAGACAATGATCCATAAGTATAAAATCCTCAAACCCGCACTCTGAGACCTGGTGCTGAAATCATAAACATTAAATTTATGGATTTGATACTGATGAATGTGACCCAATTTTTTCCATCCAAACATTACAACATCAAATGGAAAATATATATCACTTATATTCTCAAGGACCTTTTAGGTTTAGAGTTTTATATAATTAATAAAAACTCATACATAAATAATACCAATGTATTTAAATGATAATTTCTCACACTTAATCCAAATTTTCTTATTTCATATTAAGTCATCATCATTATATATATAAAAACCCTCTAGATATAATTCATTCAATAAAATTCTTGAAATACTGGGTAAAACGAAACATAATATGGGTGATCTCAAATTCTCAGTAAGGGTAAACATAAACATTAACAATTTAATGTCATCAACGAGTATAAGAAGTGAATAAGGGCATGAAGAAATAATCAAGGTGTATGAGTGAATAATAAAATAAATCATACCCATCAATAATAGGATCATCAAATATGAAAACATGGCATAAGGTTTTAACGAAGGAAATATTCATCATAATAAATAATCATGAACTGTGTGATATAAATCTTGATCAAAGAAAATATTTATAACCTGTAGTAGCATAATAAAAACTTGTTGGTATCTTGGGAAACAATCTTCATAGAACTATTACAGAAACCTTATAATTGGAATAACCATATTAATAACTTCAAATATAATTCTCTGGAGAACATAATCATTACCCAATGCATTAGAGCACTATATGGGTGCACCCATCATATAAGCTATATTGGGATCACCCGGTTCTATCTAGGTGTACCAATCATATACTGTATAACAAACTCACCTAACACTATTTGGGTGCACCCATCATATAAAAATGTCCAATAACCATAAATAAATTACACATATTTTATTTTTTATTATAAAAATCATAAAAAAATCATTATTAATTTTATAACATAATTAACTCATGGAAGAAAAATGGGTTCCATAACAATCTCTTTGAAACATGATTAACCAATGGAAAATAAATGGGTTCTATAAAAATCTCATAAATTTTTTAACATAGAAATATATTTAAAACATGATTACTCAATGGAAAAGAAATGGGTTCTATAAAAATATCTTTGAAACATGATTAACCCATAGAAAAGAAATAGGTTTCATGAAAATATATTTTAAAAAATAATAATTCATCAAAATAAATAATGAGGATGGTATCATTACAAAATATCTCCATTGGATCATAAATAAAAACAAGGGTTATTAATGTTGATGAATGGAAATACCATTAAAATATTATTAAAAACCTCTGTGGAGAAAATAATTTTTTCATTTTAAGAAAAAATTAAAAAATTAAAATTCATAAAGTATTAGAGAAATAATTTTCTTTAAAAAAAATTGGAAATATATAATGAAAACTTCAAGGAAAATAATTTTCATGATATTAGCAAAATACATTCATGTCATTAGTGTTGAAAATAAACATTCTTTTCAAAATATTTTGTAAAAGTGTGTCAAAAGTGACCTATTTAAAAAACGGTAGGAAATTTCCTTTTAAAAACTTTTAAAATAAGGAAAAATATCATGTAAAATGGATTTATGAAATCATTTATTTACATAAAATAACATTTTTTAAAATATTTTATAAAACATTGATATTGAAGAGAAAGATACCTGGTCTAAAAGAAAAATACAATATCGGTATCACTTACAAATGACTTTCTTGATGTTTATTAAATAAGGGAGGAAATAGAAATTAAACATATGAAACATATTTATAACTATATGATAATGAAATATATGCAATTCAAGAAAATAATATCATATTATTTCCTCAAAAATAACCTTGAATATAAAAAATCTCGAAAGAAATGAGAATTTATCATAAATCCCTTAGAAATTTGGTAACTATGAAATCATAAGCCCCATGAAAGAATAGAATCAAATGAAACTTTATATATAATTAACATAAGGATATCTATCATATAACATGTCAAAAGGGTAGTGTATACACCTCATAAATAAGGTAGGTTCATATCATAAACAAATGTCCCAAAGAAGACAATTTGAGATGATGAACCCTTATAATGATCATAACATTGAGGTGAGAATTAATTAATGAATCGATTATGTGTATTAAATGTAAATCAATATAAAATAATTGGAAATAAAATATATAATAATAAAAATTCATTAAACAAATAATATTATAATATCAAAGTAAATAAATAATTAATATAACCCAATGAAAAGAAATTGAGTTTTGAAATTCTTCACCACTTGGTAACTTTCAAGTCAATCCCCTTAGATAAATTAATTCAAATTGAAACTTAAAATATCATGATTAATGAATTATTCAGGATATTACATCTAAAATTTAAATTATATATACCAAAAAACAAAAATAAATGTTGAATATAGAATATGTCTCATAGAAATAAAAGTGAGACGAGAAACCCCTTACCTCAAGTATAGACTTTCCTTACATGTCCTTAAAGTCCTATATAATAAGATTAAATAAATTATTTTATTTTTTAAGAAATTTTTCCAATTCTAA
Source organism: Viscum album (assembly GCA_963277665.1). Taxonomy (NCBI): domain Eukaryota; kingdom Viridiplantae; phylum Streptophyta; class Magnoliopsida; order Santalales; family Viscaceae; genus Viscum; species Viscum album. The sequence continues at coordinate 1,795,243,603 of OY728146.1, forward strand.
AACCTTATATTTAAATCATTTATTTTATTTATTTATAGTTATATATTTTAATACTTAATCAATTAAGTTCACATTGGGTGTTTTGAGGACGTTCGGTTCATTGTTTCAAAATAGATTTGGTGTGTTGGTTGTGGTCAAAGAGGTGATAATTTCAACATCTCCAAAATAATAATCATGAAATAATTATAATATTTATTCATTGGTTATAATTTTAAAACCATTCATGAAAAAATGGTTAAGAAAAATGAACTACATTATGATCATGGAGATGGAAGGTCGTACATATGCATGAGTAACTTTTACATTTTTTCAATCATCATTATGGAAAGAATTGATGTATTATTTTATCTTTATAGAATAATAATAATAATATAATAATTATCATATTATTTCTTTAAATATACTTATATATAAATATATCATTTTTTATGCACTGGTGAAAAAATAATCGCATCGCTTCGTGGCGATGGTAGTCCACATATACATGAACGATGTTGTCATTTTTTAGTGTAAGAAGTAAAATGATATATTATTTTATAAAAATAATAAAAATTTAATTAATATAATTATTATTAAATTTATATCCCATATATTAATTAAAATTATCCTTATTACCTTCCATGTAAAGCATTGGTGAAAAAATAATCACATCACTTCGTGAGGCGGTAGTCCGCCATGCACACAAACGACATTATCATATCCCCCACAAAATAGAAATAAAAAAAGGTATATATGATATCATAACTATATAAGTATAAATATTATAAAAATATCATATATATATATACTTTAAATTCATAATTAAAAAAATAAATGAGAGGAAATAATGGAAAACGACTGACATCAGTTCGCGAGAAGGTAGTCCGTCTTATACACAAACAATGATTTTGTATCCCATTTGATGGAAGAAGATATATATTTAGGTTATTAAATTAATAAAATAACATATAAGTATATATTATAATTTTTTTCATCATAATATCATATTTTAATAATATAAGGAGGTGTAATAATAAATAAAGCAAAAACACAAGTTAATAATTTTACTTCTTCTCGAACCACCTCTTTAGGATTATACCCTAAGTATTACTAGAATGGATTTATGACCAAAATGATGATTCCATGATGAGGTTAAGGAATTTTTGAAGTTATTTTTTTATTTTTTATTTAAAGAAAAAGTGTTTTAATGTGTGAATAATATAGGAGAAGTTGTGGTCATTTATAAGTGAGGTGAGTGGCACACTTTAAATTTTTAAATGAAAAATGTGCACCCATGTTGTTCACATGAAACAAGGTTAAAAATTGAATTATTAAAAATAATTAGACAATATAATATCTTAATATTTAAATAAAATTTATTTGGAAAAAAATAGGTCATTTTGACCCTTATAATTTTAGTTTAACCCCTAGATAAACAAGTTTTCAACTTAACCGCAGTAATTAATTTTTACTATTTTCACATTTCATTTAGGTCAAAAATTAATTTGGCCTTATTAGATAATATAAATTATGATTATTCCAATTATAAAATCCATTTTACCATATTAAAATCACATAAATGTTAAAATTTAATTTAAAACAAAACCCCTAAGCGCGATGAAAAAACAGGTTTTCAAGAAGTGTATTTTTTGGGGAAAAATGATTTTATAATAACTATATGAATAATAATAATTATTAAATGAATTTAAAATAATATTTATTTATTTTTAATATAAAAATTTAATTTAAAAAATCCCTCATTGTTTACCATCTTAATTAATTAAAATGGAGAAACATTATTCATTTTAAAATAGTTTTCAAAAAAATCCCATTTTTCAACCCAAAAACAAACTTATACTTAAATCCAATATGAATTTTATTAAATAGAAATTTAGTGGTTTAAATATAACTAAATAAAAATTATATTACTTGAAATCATATTAAAAACATAGTGGTACTTTTAAATTTCTAAATTTATTGAAAATAAATGACATTTTTACAAAAAACGGTCTTTTACTATTCACTGAAAAATCAATATTTTCTAAAAAATCACAAAATTTCACCCAAAGTAAATTTTTATAAGAAAATATAAAAATTAATTTCATTTTTTCAAATAAATTTTATAAAATTTCAAAAATTTAATTATAATATTTTTCATGAAAAGTAATAAAAAACATTTTTGAAGAAAACATATTTTTGAAGAATAAAATTACTTCCCTAAAAAACAAATTGATTATTTACTAAAAATTTATCAATAATTTATATTGGGTGATATATTTATATATATATACACATATATATTTCATAAAGTATTTAATACTCTTCATACCCTAAAATTTAATGGCTAGGTTATGACAATTATATATGTCACGCGTCATTTAAGCTCGGTGTTGAATGTCAAATATGCCATCGAACATAGTTTTATTTTCTAAAATACTAATGTGTTAAAATAAGTCATTTAAAATTTGTATGAATCAACTATACAACAATATTACACACAATGAGGCCAGTATAACTAAAATTATGTGTTTTTTGTTTAAAAAAATGATATTTTAGTTTAAAATTCATGTCACTCACAAAAAACTGAGAAAACGCAGTTGGATAGTCTTGATATTACTTTGAAATATGTTTTATTTATGTATTGTTTTATCTTTTTCAATTATTTTCTCTCATTTAGCCTCTATGTTTTCCTTTTTTAATTGTTTTTATCAATGAATTATTATTTCATATTTATGTTTCATTTATTAATTTATACTATAAATAATAAAAGCAATATTTTTTAATATAGGTAAACTCTAATTTTGTTCGAGATCGTGTAGTTTGTTCAGAAATTGATAGAATAATCAAACTCTTTTGGAAGGGGATCCCAAAAACAACCAAATACAATGTTTTTAAATAGTTCAATAATTTTTGTTATAAATCGTACACTCTCATGTAATTGTACATACCAAAGTTTCAATCATAATGTTTGTATGTAAATTAAATTGAAATTAATTTGTATATTTTTTGTTGCAATGTGTTGTAAATTGAAGCATCACACTACAGTAATAGGGATTATACCAGTATTAATTTTATCACTGATAAACATTCTCTTCATCAAAATTATAATACATGTATATAAATATCCCCTTTATCAATTATTTTTAACACCAATAAATGGGAAATTTATCAACGCCTTTTTTAGCGATGATGAAGGATGTTGACTTTAAAAGTAGATTATGAAACCAAAACATTTTTAGTGATGATAAGAAACATTTCTAGCACTGATAAAATATTTATCTAAAGTAGTGTCTTCATTTGATCATCATTAGATGTTAGGGTGGGATTGGTTGAGTGTATTGATTATTTATTATCATTAGAAAGAAAGATACTCATTTGTGGTGGTTGTAATATTTTTCATATAAGGAAATTGAGTATTGAAATATTACTTTTGTGTGTTCAGACACATGCATGAGTGTGGAATTCAAAGAAACATTGGTGATATAATAAAAGATTCCCCATTTCCTATACGTGCCACCTCCTCATGGTGGGGGTGTTGGGGAGAATCCTGATTTCGGGAACAAAATTACTTCCAAAAATATTTGTGAGAAACCCAATGAAATATATAAAAAATATAAAGCAGAATAAATAAATCATCACATAAGATATTTAACATGGAAAATCCATCTGATGCGGAGGACTAAAAAACCATGGGGCAACTTCAAAAATTCAAAAAATAAATCAAATATACAAAATTAAAATAAATTCCCATACTTAAATGTAAATTAAAATGTAGGAAAACTTGTGTGAAAAACACACCCTAATACATCTCCATATTCTCTCTAAAAATAATCTCAGTTAAAATGAAATGCTCAGACACTAGTAGATAAATAACCTTCTTTAGAGGTTGAATTCAGGTGACTACCATTTGGTAGTGGCTATTGACCCTATTAGCAACCACCAAATGAAGTTCGCTCAACTTCCCACCTCCCTACCCTAATTTTTCTCATTCCTTACCCTTCACCCCTCCTCCCTCATTGAGATTTCTCCCCTCCAACACCTCTGTGATGCACTATCCACCATCTAGCCACCATCGAGCCCTCCATCCCCCTCTCTCTCACCTTTGCACTATGTCACCCATAGTTGAGCCCCCATCCTTACCCCCACCTCTACCCACTATCAATCCCCCATCCCACCCCATTCTCTCCCTACTATCACTCCCCCTCCTCACTCCCACCTTATGTTGATCCTCATCCCACCCCTGTCCTCTCCCCATCACTGATACCCCATACCTCCTCTCTCTTTTACCCACTGTCGTTCCCTCTCACCCACTATCAACCCCCATCCTATACCCCACTGTTGAGCCCCCCTTTTCCCCTAGTTTTCGATCCCCCACCCCCCAACCTCCTCTACCAACATACATCCCCCTACAAGCCACCCTCTATCGTTCCCATATCTTTCGACCCCATCCATCCACATATCCTCTCCTATGTGGTGATAATGGGACCCATTAATTCCTCACCCTCAATTAATCTTATTCACAGTGACCCCTACCCCTAAATTACTGCAAAAGGACCCCTACTATAAAGACCTCAACCCTAGTAGCCCGGAGCTAGTTCCTTACTTAACTATATTGGTATAATAAACAAGGAAGTCACATCCTAAATGACCGAATATTTTAGTAGATTTAGAAAACTAGATTCAAACATAAGTTTTATATTATAACTTTAAATTAATACAACATATAAAATCCATTGGAAACATCCATAAAATTCTAGATTATCCCTGAAATTCATTCATAATATACATCTTTGCATCATAGGTAAAAATAAAACATAATAAAGGGGTGATATCAGATTCTCAGTAAGGGTAAATAATATAGTGGAATCTATCATAAACATAAACAATAAGGCAAGGTGAATAACTAAAAACACATTCTATTAAAACATAATATTTAGCATAATATGATGGAAATAAAACTGATCAAATAATGCCATAAAAGATCACAAGAGAATTAAACTTAACCATGGATATTCTAATAGTTTAATAATAACATATATTATCAATTAAAAATATCATAATGATGGAATTCATAATGCTAAACATTTGAAACATACTATCGAGGCCTTGGTGAAGACATCTGAAAATAAATGGTTAAGGCCTCATCCAAATCCATATTTCTTTTGTCTCATGAGACGTACCGATCCATTGAGAGGATATAGTAGGCCATGACCATCACTTACTAAGTCCAATACAATCCTCATATGAATGGGGTGAAACATAAATAACATATACATATGAAATGTGAATAACTTTCCCTAAATAGTAAACATAATCACTAAACATTCTGAGTAATATGGTTAATGGTGTCAAGATAGAACATCCACAATCAAAATGATCATAAACCATTTAATAAAATATGGTAGATTATATCATAAAATATAAATCATAATTAAGAATAAGATTCAATAGAGGGTCTTGAAAAATATGAAAATACTCTAATAAAATCATTGAAGAATTCTTGAGAGAAATACCCTTTTACTTTGGAAAGAAGAGTTTTTTTTGGAAAATCCATTTATATTTGTCATAAAATCAGATTGTAAACATGTATATACGATACAATAAAAATGAGAAAAATGAAATTATGTCTAAGGAATAAATGATGTCCAACTGAAATGAAAATATGTAAAAAGAGTTTTTAAGAACATTATAAATTGTCCTCTTTAGTGTGGTTTAAGGGAGAATATAGAGGAGTATTTAAAGAAAAAAAGAGATAAATTGTTAACATAAAACCTAAAATTAACTAAGATAGTTCTTTATGATAAAAAGATTTATTTTAGTAAAATATTGGGTTATTAAAATATATTATGTCATGTGCTTGAAAATGGGTAATAAATTGGGCAGATCCCTTTAATTGGGCTTACTTACTAGGAGTAATTGAAAAAGGAACCTTATAAAACATAAATTTCTTCATCAAAGAAATAAGAATTTATATAGATACATATATTTGGATCATACACTATAATGTAGGGGGATTTAATAATAATAATTGAGAATTACATTGGGGTAAAGAGAGAGAAAGCATATCCCGAAGGAAAATATAGAAGTTCGGGAAGAAACCCTTACCTTATGTCCGAAAGTGTTCTTCACTTGCACTTAAAGTGATGGATAATGAAATTAGATTCATTAATAACTTAATTTTTAACCTATTAAACATGTATTTGATTTATTATAATTTTATTAAGTTCATTTATGATCTTTTTGATTAGTTATAAGATTCTATTTCGTTGTTTGGAAGTGTTTGTTTCTTTGGTTTTCATTATTGGTTCACTTGTATACATGTACAAAAGATCATGTGAAATGGTAATAGTTATCCAGAATTGAAATTATATGTTATTAATGAACATAAAAAATATTTAATGGTTTTATATACCATTTTTATCATATATGAATATGATTCATTAGATAAAACATTAATGATAATCATTTAGATTATTTTGGCATTTTTTCAATCATCATGCACTTTTGTCTAATGAATTAATAATATTTATATATACTAGTTATATAAAATTAAATAAGTTTTATTAACTATATTAAAGTAATTTTTAACCATAAAAATTATTTTATGACCATCCATGAAGGTGAAATTGAAAAATGAAAACTCGACATCCACGAGGGCGGTAAATCAACACCTCATTGACAATGTTTACATTTTTAGAATTAAAAGGGGAAGAGAAATGAATAGATCATGGATATATCATTATTATAGTAAAATTATAGTATATATAAGTTATTTTATTTATCATTCATTTTTGGATAGAGGAGGTATGGAAAGGATAATAAAATAAAATAAATCAAAAGAAAATTTAAAGAACAAAAGGGAATTTTACCTATTGAATTCCTCTCTTTGAGAACCTCCTTAAGGAACTTTGAAATTGTATTTTGGGTTAGAATAGAAAGACTAGAATGTGGATAAGAAGTTTAGAATAGGTATTGGGCAGAAATTGGACAATATTAAAAGCTTTGGAGGCATGAGGAGAATAGGTGGTGAGGGGTGGTATTTATAATGGATGAGAGGGGTGTTTTTTGATTATTTTATTCATTAATTTATTATTTTGGCTTAAGAAAATAAATAGTTTTAACCTTATCACTGAATATATTAAAATAACAAAAAAGAGTTTGAGATTATGGTCTTACATAATCCATACATCTTCTATGACTCATTAATTCATGTATTTATTAAATACAATAAATTACCATATTTCACTATTCACCAAAAATTCACCCTAAATTTTTTTATGTGTAGAATTAAAAAATGGAATCCATTTTCTGAAAATAATTTTCTAAATATGAGATTTTTTTTAATTAAAATCATCATTTATTCAAAAAATACCAATTTTAAAATTATAACAGATTTTACGACCCTTTCAAAAATTAATTATGGTCTCATAAAACTATATTATAACTATAAGATAACAAAATATTAATTTATGGATCTATTTTATGAAAATAAATTTTCTTTTAAATAATTATATTAATTATTAAATTATAAATCAACATTTATGTTCCACAAATATACCAACAATTAATTTATCATTTTTAAAACATTTATTTACTTATTCCATGATATAAATATTTTATACTTGAATTCATAAGATACCTAAATTTTATGTATAATTTAATAGTTGTGGATACTACTCAAATCATAAATATACTATTAATTATAAAAAATGTTAATTTAATAAAAAATGGGATTTTTCACTATTCAATGGAAAATAAATATTTTCAGAAAACAACCAAATTTTTACCCTAAGATAATTTTGAAATTATACTTTTGAAAATGAATTTTATTTTTATCAATAGAATTTATAAAAGTGTCAAAATTTATTTTTAAAACAAGTGGGTCATGAAAATGTGGTAACACTTTAGAAAAATATAGTCTTTTAATGTGTGAAATTGGATTCATTGTTATCTTATGCCCATAAGATCATTTGGATGAATGTAAAAATATTTTATTAGATATATAATATATAAATTTCATAATTTGGTTAATACTATTTATTTTCTCTAATTTAATGGCTATGTTATAATAGTTTTGTTAGAATAATGATATTTAAACGTATATCATTATTCGTTTAAGCTTGGTGTTGTGTGAAATGTATATTGTCCAAGAAATTAAATTTAAAAGGAGACATGCCATAAAATCTTGGGGTGTTACATTATCTCCTACTTCAAAAAAATCCATCCTTTAAATTTCTAGAATGTTACCTCATAAAAATATTTTGGTAGTTCATCATAAATTACTCTGTCTCCCATGTCGGCTCTTCAATTTTATGATTTTTTCAAAGTACCTTTACCAGTCGAGTCATCTGATTCCTCAACACCTATTCTCTAGTTTCTATAATCTTGATAGTCTCTTTATAGTAAGATAAATATGGTTCCAATTATATTCCTTTATAAGTGATGAAATTTTTTGGGTTTGGCATGTACTTCCTTAACAAAGATATGTGGAACACACTCTGTACTTTAGGAAGGTTAGGTGGCATTTCCAAACAATAATCCATAGCTCCAATTCTCTTCAAGATTTAAAAATTTCCAATATACCTAGGTCTTATTTTCCCTTTATTTCCAAATATTATAACACCCTTCCATGGAGATAACTTCAAGAATACATGATCACCCACTTGAAATTCTAAAACCTTCTTTTGATTATCAACCTAGTTATTTTTCCTAATTTGAGTGGATTTGATATGTATATGAATAGTCTTTACCTTTTCCATTGTTTCCTCCACAAGATCTGGTCCTACAATCTTATTTCATCAACTTCATCTCAACAAGTTGGTATATGACATCTCTTTCCATACAATGCTTCATATAGTGCTATTTGAATACTTGAATGGAAACTATTTTTTTAGGAAAACTCTACCAAAGATGAATACTGATCCCACATGCCTTGAGAGTCAAGTGAGCATGATATCATTATGTATTATAAAGTTTTGATCATCCTTTCTGACTACCCCTCATTTTTAAGGTGATAATAAGTACTCAAATTAAGATTATTATCCAATAATTCTAAATACTTTTCCATAGTTTTGATGTAAATCGTAGATCATGATAAAAAAATTGAAATAGGTTCTCTATTAAGTGTTACAAATTCATTAATATAGAGTCATTCAAGACACTCCTATAGAAAATCCTCCATTATAGTGAGAAAATGTACAGATTTGGTAATTCAATTAATAATTACCCATATTACATCATTATTTCTTAGAGTTTTTGTTAATCCAGTGAAAAATAAATAGTAATGTTATCCCATTTCCTTGTAGGAATAGAAATATATTTCATGACTCCTCTAGGATTTTTTCTTTCAACCTTCACCTGTAGATAGACTAAACATTTTGATATATAATCAATAATTTCCAACTTGATATTATCCAACAAAAAATGTTCCTTAAAATATCAATACATCTTAGTGATACTAGGGTGTATAGAGAAATTTTAGTTATGGTAATCATCCAATAATTCCCATTTTATCTCGGGTATAGAGGGATCACAATTCCCAAATGTCAGCATTCCATCCAAATACACAAATTCTGCCAAATTCCTATCATTTATAGATTTAATTTTCCTTTGAAAATTATCATCATCAAATTAAGAACTTTTAATCCTTTCCAATAAATATGGTTGGACAACCAATTGAAAGAGTAGGGATTTTTCTCCATTCTAGATAATTCACATATTCATCTTCACTGGATCCATGATCACAGGATCCCTTTAAATAATTATTTTTTTAGAACTCCATGATCCTTCATACTCAATGCATCTGCTACCTTATTTTACTTCCCTGGGTGATAGCATATTGAATAATCATAATCCTTGAGTAGCTCAAACCACCATCTTTTCCTCATGTTGAGTTATTTCTGTGAGAATATATATTTCAAACTCTTGTTATCTGTATATATCTCACATATTTCACCATAGAGATAGTGTATCTATATCTTTAGAGAAAATATTATATCTTCTAACTCAATATCATTAAATAGATAGTTCTATTCATGAGTTTTTAACTACCTTTATGTATAAGCAATAACTCTATCATTCCGCATAAGGACACAACCAAATACTTTCTTTGATGCATCACTATAAATCACAAATCCATCATCTATTGATGGTAGAGTCAAGATAATAGAATTCACCAATCTCCTCTTTAATTATTTAAAGAATTCTTTACATTACTTTTTACAAATAAACTTAACCCCTTTTGAAGTAAGATTGGATAATGGGTTAGTTGATTGAGAAAAATTATGAACAAAATGCTAATAGTAACCTGTTAAACCAATGAAACTATATACCTTGATTATGTTCATTGGTTTAGGCTATTCTTGAACTACATTTGTCTTCATAAGATCAATTGATATTCCATCCTTAGAGACAATATGGCCAAGAAAAAAACTATTTGAATCCATAATTCACACTTTCTAAACTTCACATATAACACTTTTCTTCTTAGAGTATCTAGATCAATCCGCAAGTAGTTATCTTGGTCCTCATAACTTTTGGAATATATCAAGATATCATCAATAAATAGAACAAAAAATCATCAAGATATTCCGTGAACATTATGTTCATTAGATCCATAAAAATAGATGGTTTATTAGTTAGTTTAAATGGAATTGTTGTAACATTATAATGTTCATACCTGGTTCGGAATACTATCTTTGGAATATCTTCCTTCCTCACATGCAATTGATGATATCTATATCAAAGGATGATCTTCTGAAAATATTGAGCACTATGAATTTAATCAAATAAATCTTCAATGTGAGGAATAAGATACTTGTTCTTTATTATAATAACATTAATTTATCTATAGTCGATGCCAACCTTATAGATCCATCTTTCTTCTTGATAAATAGAACATGGGATCCCCATAGAGAAACACTAGGGTGAATAAATCCCTTATTACTCAAATCCTCTAGTTATTTCATCATCTCCACTAATTTTATAGTGGTTATTCTATAAAGATTATTTGATATTGGAATTTTATGAGGGATTAAATCAATAGAAAAATTAACTTCATACTCTGAAGGATGTTTGGGTAAATCCTCTGGAAATACATCAATGTATTCTTGTACAATAGGTAAGTCCAAAATTTGAATACTTATTTCCTCATCCATAGATAATGTTTTATCTTCTTCCCCAATAATTTCATTTAGAAGATATATTGGAGGTGGATCCAGATATGACTTGGATAATAAAGTCTCCCCTCTAAAGATGAGAAATTCCATACCTTCATCACAAATCATAATTTCATTCTCTTTATAATAATTTTTTTGAATTATATTTCAAAATCCAGTCTATATCAAGGATTATATCAAAATAAACCATTGGTATGATGATAAAATCAATAATTAGATCATGTTTATGTGTCATAATATGAACCAATCGACACATCTTTGTTGCAATAAGGTTTCTACTATGATTCTTTACTAAAAACTCCATTATTAAAGTGAATTAGAAATATGTAATTTTTAAAGAAAACTGGGAAGATATAAAGGAACGTGATGATCCATAATCAAGTAAAGATTTAGCTAAATTTGAGGAGATGATTAAAGTACCTACCACCACATAATTAGGAACTTCAAACTTAGCTATTGTGATCGCATAAGATTGTTATTTATCCCATGGAATTTTCTAAGGAAAGTTTTCTTGATGATTTGGAAAATAATTTTTATAGTGTCTCATCTCCCTAAAATTTTTGCATTAAACATTAGTAACTTCTTTATTTCCCTTTCAATCAAGGTCTTGGTGTTTATTTTCTCCACACTTTTAGAAAACTCATTTTCCTTTTAAGTAGGCACCAGGGTGTTTCCTTACACAAGTATCAAACATTGGAAAATTCCATTTTTTATTCTTCCCTTTATCCATTATTTATTTTTCCACCCTCTTATCCTCATTTATTCCCTTAAATTTGTAAGACCTAGAGAATTATTTCTTTTTCTCTATAGCACAGTAGACTATGTCTTTATAGGATAAGAAATTTTGGGAGACTAGTTACTATTAGAGTAATGGTTTTAACCCATTAAATAATTGATCAATCTTTATATTTGGATTACAAACATAATCCATAGCATGAATTGATAACCTTATAATGTTTTCTTCATACTTGGAAATGTTTTTATCCTCTTTTTATCTCAGACTCAATAATTGTCTCTCCATATCCACCCTTTGTTCTTGAGGGAAATATTTTTCCAAGAAAATTTTCTTAAAATCCTTTCATTCCATATTTGTTATTTCTTTCTCCTCCTTTATGTTTTTAATCAGTAACCACCATTGATCATAATCTACTAAGAGATGATAAACTTCCACGATAACCTTCTCCCTTTCATTACTTCCCAAAGATAGAAATATCTTCTCTAAGTAACGTATTCATTTCTCAGCTATAAATGGATTTTTAGTCTCATTGAATGATAGAGGATATTGTCACATAAATAAATCTAACATTTTTCCTCTATGTTATTGATCAGGATGCTCCATACAGGTAAGGTTATTGTTCATAACCCGATTCAACTATCCCGGTATAATTATAAGTTTCTCATCTCTAGTTTTATCTCTCACTCCAACATCATTATCTTACATATGATAGAAATATTTACATGGTATACATGAATTGATACTATTTACATTCCTTACACTATGGCCATTTATAAACAATGTCATACACTAAATTAGTTTATGAATCAAAATTCATAATTTTGAACTAGAAGAACACTTAACATAAAATAAAAATTTATGCAAAGATAATCTCATAATCATAAACATGGATTCTATGGGGACATGTTTACTTTTAAATATTTCATAACGATTTATAAAAAAATGTGAATTATCCTAATAATATCCCCTAAGAGTTTCTAACCAGGTGTGTAGTAAGGCCCATTGTCATGTACTGGGTTACACTGAGCCAGGCCCGATGCACCTTGTCAGAGGTGTTACCACTAGGTATATATATCCTAGAACCATGTCTACTTGTAGTATCTAAATATGGATATATTTCTAGGAATAACCACATAATATATACCTTACCAAAATTATAGGATGTTATTCTATGCTTACCGTAAAATTATATCTTAGGGTTATGTTCCCTAATTTATGTTTTCTAAATCTAGTTTCTATGTTCTCTTCTAAACTTTCTATGATACCAACTATAAATAACCCAACCCCAGTAGCCTAGATTTAGTACCTTACTTTACTACATTGGTATAATAAAAAAGTAAGTCACATCTTAAAGGACTGAATAGTTTAGTAGCTTTGGAAAACCAAAGACAAACATAAGTTTACATTACAACTTTAAATGAAATAAAGTATCAAAAATCCATTGGAAACATCCACAATATCCTAGATTATCTTTGAAAGTCATTCATAATATACATCTTCACATACTGGGGAGAATAAAACATAAGAAAGGGGTGATCTCAAATGCTCAGTAAGAGTAAACAATACAGTGGAAGTTATCATAAACATAAACAATAATTCAAGGTGAATTACTAAAAACACATTCCATTAAAACATAATATTTAGCATAATATAGATGAAATAAATTTGATCAAATAATGCCATATAAACAATCACATGAGAATAAAAATTAACCATAGATATTATGCTAGTTGAATAATCACATGGATTATTAATTAATAATATCATAATGATGTAATTAATAATTCTAGACATCAAAAACATACCATCGAGGCCTCATCCAAGACATCTAAAAATAAATGCCTAAGGCCTCGGCTAAATCCATATTTTTTGTGTCTCATGAGACCTAACTTTGCATCGAGGGTCTATAGATGGCCCCACCTATCACTTAATAAGTCTATTTAATTCCTCATATGAATGGTTTTAAACATAAACAATATATACATATGAAATGTAAATAACTTTCCCCAAATAGTAAACATAATCACTAACCATTCTGAGTAATATGGTGAATGGTATCAAGATAACACATCCACAGTCAAACTAATCATAAAACATGTAATAAAATATGGTATATGATATCAAAAATATCAATCCCAATTAATAATAATTTTCAATATAGTGTTTTTAAATAGATGAAAATACTCTAATAAAATCATAGAGGAATTCTTGAGAGAAATACCCTTTTTACTTTGGAAAGAAGAGTAATTTTTGTAAAATCATTTGTATTTGCCAAAAAATAAGATTGTAAACATATATATACTATAAAATAAAAAGGAGGAAAATGAAATTATTTTTAAGGCATAAATTATGTCCAACTAAAATGAAAACATGTCAAAAAGTTTTTAAGAACTTTAGAAATGGGCTACTTCACTGCAGTTTAAGAGAGAATATAAAAGAGTCTTTAAAGAAAAAAATGGCATAATTGTTTACATAATACAAGAAATGAACTAAGATAGTTCTTAATCATAAAAAATATTTATTTTATAAAAATATTATGTTCTTAAAACATATTATGGAGTGTTATTGAAAATGGATAAGAAATTGGGAAGTTCCCTTTAATCGAGCTTGCTTATTGGAAGGAATTGAAAAATGAACCTTATAAAGGATATATTTTCCTATAAAAAAACTAATTGAACTAGATACATATATTTTTATCACAAATATATAATTTTTGAGTACTAAATAATAATAATTAATAATTAAATTGGGGTAAAGAGATAGAAAGCATGTCCTGAAGAAAAAATGGAGGTTCAAGAAGAAACCCTTACCTTATGTCTGAAAGTGTTCTGCACTTGTGATTAAAGTAATAGATATTTAAATTAGATTCATTAATAATTTAATTAATAACCTATTAAACATGTATTTTATTTATTATAATTTTATTAAGTTCATTTATAGTCTTTTTTATGAGTTATAATATTCTATTTTGTCGTTTGGAAGTGTTCATTTCCATGGTTTTCATGATTGGTTCACTTGTATACATGTATGAAAGATCATGTGAAATGGAAATAGTTATCCAAAATTGAGTTTATATGTTATTAATTAACTTAAATAATATTTAATGGTATTATATATCTTTTTTTAGATATTAGGATGATTCATTAGGTAAAATTTTAATGATAATCGTTTAGATTATTTTTGTGTTTTTCAATCATTACACACTAGTTTTGTCTTATGAATTAATATTATGTTTATATACTGGTTAAAGAAAATTAAATAAGTTGTATTACATATATTAAGGTATTTATTAACCATAAAAATGGTTTTATGACCAGTCTTGATGGTGTAATTGAAAAATGAAAACTCACTGTCCACAAGGGCGGTAAATTGGCACCTCATGGATGATGTTTTCATTTTAAGAATAAAAAGGGGAAGAAAAAAGAATTGATGGTTGATATACCATTATCATAGTAAAATTATAGTATATATAATATATTAGATTTATAATTCATATTTCTATAGATTAGGTAAGTAAATTATAATAAAAGAAAATAAATTGAAAGAAAATGAAAATAATGAAAAGAGATTTTACCTCTTGAATTCCTCTCCTCGACAACCTTCTTAAGGAACTTTCAAATGGTATTTTGGGTGATAAAAGAAATACCAAAACGTGGGTTAGAGGCTTGGTAGATGTATTGGAAATAAATTGGACAAGATTAAAGTCTTTTGAGGTTTTAGGATAAGAGGTGGTGAGGGGTGGTATTTATAGTGGAGGAGAGGGGTATTTTTTTATTGTTTTATTCATTAATTTATTATTTTGGCTCAAGACTATCAATAGTTTTAATCTTATCACTAAATATATTAAAATAATAAAATATATATTGATATTATGGGCTTAAATCATCCATATATCATCTATGACTCAATAATTCATGTATCTTTTAAAAACCATAAATTACCGTATTTCACTATTCACAAAAAAAATCAACTATTTTAGAAAAATACCAAAAATTCACCCTAACTATTTTTTGATGTGTATAATTAAAAAAATGAATCCATTTTATGAAAACGATTTTATAAATATGATAAATTTAATTTTTAATTAAAATCATCATTTATTCAAAAAATAACAATTTTAAAATTATAACTGATTTTATGACACTTTCAAAAATTAATTAAGGTCTCGTAAAATTATCTTATAACTATAAGAAAAAAATATATTAATTTATGAATCTATTTTATGAAAATAAATTTTCATTTAAATCATTATGTTAATTATAAAATTATAAATAAATATTTTTATTTCACAAAATACCAACACTTAATTTATCTTTTTTAAAATATTTATTTACTTATTCCATGATATAAATATATTATATTTTAATTGATAATATACATGAATTATATATATAATTTTATAGGTTAGTTTAATATTAAAATCATAAATATACTATTAACTACAAAAAAATGGAATTTTTATAAAAATTGGTATTTTTCACTATTTACTGGAAAATAAATATTTTTAGAAAAATAACAAAAATATTTAGTTTTAAAACAAATGTGTTATTAAAAGGTGGTAAAAATACCTTTATAAAAATATTTCCTTTTAATGCGTAATATTGGATTCATTCATATATTATGACTATAAAATCATTTGGATGAATTTCAAAATATTTTTATTAAATATATAATATATCAATTTCAAAATTTAGTTAAAACTATTCATTACCTCTAATTTAACAGCTAGGTTACAACGATCGTGTTAAAATAATGATATTTAATTGTATATCATTGTTCGTTTAAGTTTGGTGTTGTGTAAAAAATATGCTATTGAAGAAATTAAATTTAAAAAAGACATACCATAAAATATTGGAGTGTTACACCTACCCTTGGATTCCTCTGCAACATAGTGACCCCATGCCCCTCCATTCATATTTTTCATAGTGAACCCCTAACCCTCAATAGTCATGGCCCCTTGTCAAGGTGCATTTTTCATATTTCTTATAATGAAATCATGATTTATTATTGTTGTTATTGACTGTGTTTTCATATATTATATATATTCCATATTTCATAACTTTCCCAACTTTTTTGGTATCACTAAGTATTTTTTCCTCATCTCCTTCAATATATTCCCATGATTGTGACTTCATTACTTCATAAGTTTTAATGATATGATTTTCTTTAAAATATAAATAATATATTTCAATTATTTTCCTTCTATTAAATATAGATATATATTATAGTTGGATTGATATGCCATAGAGGTTTTTTGCTAAATATTATGAGGTTATTATGTTATTTATGGATTTCACCAAAATATTTAAATGTAATTTGATTATTTTTCCCTGCATAAAATGTGAAAACAGTTATCTCTTCAAAAGAGATATTGTTAGGGAACATCTATTTTTGAATAGTTTTTAAAAAACTATAAGACATGGAAACATCATGGAGAATAGTCTATTCTGTATCACCAATAAAAAAAATTTTGTATGGATGTTGATTTTAGAATAATTGATCTGATGAACATAATGCTCAATGACATGATGTGTTAGTTTCAACCTGAAGAAAGTAATGTTATAAATGATGATGTTAGAGGGAGTATTCCCTGTTCTTCTATAGATGGGGAATCATTGAAATTATTTGATATTATTCACGATTCATGTACTAAATTATATCATGGATGCACTAAATTTAGTAAATTTTCATTCATTATTGAATTTTTACACTTGAAGTTCTTAAATCATTGGAAAGACACATCATTCCACATGTTGGTACCATTGTAGAAGGTAGTCCTTTCTAAAGAAAAAATTCCAAAGTCATACTATCAATTTTGAAAGTCAACCGATGACCTTGGTTTTACATATGAGAACATTGATGTATGTCGCAATAACTATATGCTTTTATAAAATATAATGTACAACTCAATACTCATACTATTTTTCTCTCATCTATGTGGAAGAAAAATTATATTAAGCAAGGTAGTTATATTCTTCTCAGAACGGTCATGAATCAAGGGATACAAGTTTCCTCTACGAAGATGTGTCATTTACTACTAAAAATTAGGTTGAAGATATTCTTTATGTCAGCTAAAATTTCTAAATTTATGACTTGGAATTCATAGAGAAACAAATAGGTTGATAAATTAACTCTCTCGGAAAATTCTTTAGCATGGAAAGAGTTTGATCAAAGACACCCATATTTTCTCAGGATGGTCGTAATGTTTAACAGGGTTTGGAAGTAGATGGTTTTAACCCATTCAAATCCATGGTTGATGTGATATATAGAAAATTTATAGTGGTGTTGGTCTATACAACCTTCCCTCATGGGTATGTATAATGCAACCATTTTTGTTACTTTTGACTCTAATTGATGGACTAAGAAAACCTAGAGATAAAATCAATGTTTATATGAAACTATTGATTGATTATCTGTAAGAATTTTGGGTAAATGGTGTAATGAATTTTGAATTGGAAACTAATGAAACGTTTAGTCTTCAGTTTGTTTTATTATAGAAAATTAATGACTTACCAGCATGTGCTAACTTACCAGGTTGTAGTACAAAAGGAGAATTCTCCTGCCCTTATTGTAATAAAAGTAATAAATATATATGTTTTATGAACTATATAATGTGGGAATACTATGGTAAAATATAATTTTTTCCTCTACTTAAAAGGTTCATAAAATATATTTTTTCATTTGAAGGGAATATAGAGCATGAACCATCACCACAAATAATGTTCGAGGTTCAAATTCTTACACAAATTGATCAGGAAAATATTCATACAATTTATGATTTTTGAGATTTATTGGCTCCTTCATTTCCTAATATTCCAACTAAAAATAGATATAAAAATCATAATTGGAATAAGAGGAGTACTTTATTTTAATTTCCTTATTTGAAAGATAATATTTTAAGACATAATTTGGATGTGAAGAACATTGAAAAAAATGTATGTGATAATATATTTTGCACTATTTTAGGCATCAATGCTAAATCAAAGGATAGTGCTAATTCTCGACATGATTTATAAGAAATGAGATTGAGAAAGCCTTTATATTTATAGTTGGATGACGGTAATTAGGAATACATGCCTACCACAGAGTACCTAATGAGTAAAAAAGATAAAGAAATGTTTCTATCAATTTTTAAGACCATAAAGGTGCCTAATGGTTATTGATTTAATATCTCTAACAGTTTCAATATGACGATCATGATATTACAGAGGTTGAAAATTCAAGATAATCGTATTCTGACTCAATAGTTAATCCCAATTATTAATTGTTATTTTTTACCTACCCACATTTTTTAGTCATTGATTGAATTTTCTAATGTTTTTTAGATAGCTATGTTCAAGTAATCATCGCATGGGTGATTTGAAAAAGTAATAGGATAAGATTTTGATTGCACTATGTCACCTCATGAAACTATTTTTTCCATATTTTTTGATTTCATGTTCCCCTTGACTATGCATTTAACTGGTGAAGTAATTCCTAGTGGTTCCATGTAATTCAGGTGGATGTTTCCAATAAAGAGATACTTAAATACATTGAAATGGTATGTGTGCAACAGATTTTGTCTGGAAGCTTCAAATTCTAAGGGATATTTTATGGATGAGTGCACTAATTTTTGTTTTGCATATATTGAAGAGGTTGCAAAAAAAATTAGACAACCCCTCCCAGATTAATTAAGGTCTAATTAAATAAGGGATAACATTTTATATGCACAATGATGAGTGGGTTCAAGCTCATCGATACGTGTTGTTCAACAATCTGTTAGTTATTCCATTGATAATGTAAGTTACAAAGTTAATCTATAATGACTTATGTTTCTATATTTAATTTATTGCTTAGCTTTTTTTGTGTTACAATTGAGGATTCATATCGGTGATTTTAAATAGGATATGAATCATAAAACTTACCATGAAATAAAAATACATCATTTCAACACATTTCATGAGTGGTTCAAGACTCATGTATGTATTAATAATTAATTTAATATTTTTATAATGCAATTGAGTTGTATTTTCACAACCATTATCCATTGAATTATGTGAAACTTATAGATTCATAAGATGTGTGATTCAAGTGCTCATACTATGAGCAAAGAACTCTACCAACTAGATGACGTCCCATTTATTATATCTCATCATTACAAATACTTGGATTCTAATGGATTCTAGATCTATATTATTGATGTTGATGTGAATTAAGAAATGTATAATAGTGGTGTTGGTTGTTAATATATTGATGCAAGTGATTATTATGGATTGCTGAGGAATATTATTGAGGTTATTTATGGTATTGTCTTAAAACATGTACTATTAATGTTTGATTTGGTTGATCTGATTCATGGAATTAAAGTTAAAAATTTCTAATTTACATTGGTAAACTCTAACAATATGCTATATAAAGATGAAAGAGTAAGTAATGATCCCTTCATACTGAAATCACGGGAAGAGAAATTTTACTTTTTTGGCATTGATTCTAAATGGAATATTGTGGTGAGAATTTCTAGAAGAGGGGTTTTTTTATTGACTGAGAGGAACCTTATATTTCTACCTTACTTAATCAAACTCTTAACCAAACAACTATAGATGTATGAGAATAAGATATACAATGGGATAGAGATTAAATTGAAGGAGATACTATATACATTCATTATCAGTGAAAGATTATAATTTTTTCTGGTTAACATTTGTAAAAATATTTATGAATTATATGTATAATAATTTCTTTATTTAACTGTATATTTTTATTAATGTAGGTATGCTATAGGGTGGTCATAGTGGTTCACCTAATGTTATTGGTATGTATGTTTTCATTTTTTAAAATTAATTTATTGTAATTTTCTATAATTATATTCCCCTAACTATTTCTAATTTTTAATTAAAAATTCAGTTATTTCTAATTACATTATAAATTTATGTTTAGTAGGATCCGATGAGTCTTCTAGAATATACAGGGGCCCTGGTAAATGGGTCAATCTTGGAACTCTGTATCCTAGTTGGATGTCTTATTTAACAACACCTTTTATCTAGGTGGATAGTGTTTGAGTGTATTGATTCATCAGCTGGTGCATATGATACAATACCCACATAGATTCTCTATGACGAGTCATGATTGGACTTTATTCCCTTCGGATATTATTGAGAGATTATAGATGGAGGTTTATGTAAATTCAATGTTTAATTTTTAATGATATTCTTTTTATTTTTTTCATAGCTATTGACTATTTTTTAATTACATAATTTGATATTTTTTCTAGATAATTTTTTAAAAGTATACATTTCCAAATGATAAAATTTATGGAAGGGTTACATGGGAATGGAAGAGAGATCACTAGGTACCATTTACGGGTGTGCCATACATTGTACAGTGAATCCCAACAGGAGTTCATCCTATGCAGTGGAAGGATTTGGTTGCATTTTGGTCGAGTAAGGTGATGATGGTAAAATTTAATTCTTTTAATCTATAAATGAATCTAATTTTTCATATTTCTATTAGCTAAATATGTTGAATGTAGACTGATTCCACTCGGTAATCAGGAGATCCAGGGAACACCTTCCAAACTTGGTACTCAACATGTGTCATAGCTCAGACATGATGTAATTTTATAAATAATTTCTTATTAATATATTAAAAATATTTTAGTATAACAGGAATATAAATATGTATTTATTTTACACATTTATTATAGTTACATTAGTGAGGTGAGCCTACCGATTAGATGTCAATATGGGTATGGACTCATCGAGTGGGTGATCCCGATGTTGCTGGTGTTATAGTAATAAAACTATTTAGTAACAAATGTGTTTTTATTTCATAGAAATTAATTAAATTTGTTCATTAATTCATTATGTATATTTAACAGGATCAGTTTGATGATGAGTTAGTAGATCTATGAGAGAAGAAACATCATATTAATATGCACAAAGATGATATATTTTAGCATGTCAGGGGGTTTGATTATCATGGTTGTTCTTTGACTTATGAAACTGGGGTCTTGTGACATTAGGTTGTTAGAGAAGAGGCGATGGGTGATTGAAGATATGTAATGACACACACACTGACTGAGGAAGATACCACCATGCAGGCTATACAGTGCAGTATAGATGAGAAGTTTTATAAATTACATGCATAGTATGAGGAGAAATTATCACAGATGTTAGCACGTATCGATAAAGTGATGATGCAACATCATGTTGATGGCATACAAGTGGTTCCATAGGTAAAAAATAATAAAAATTGTACTAATATTTAATTTTATTGATATGATTAAGATAAATAATATTTCTATATATTATAGGTTTTGAATACAGTTGTTGGACATTATTGTCAGTTCATTAGTGGTCTAGATGAGGATGCACCTCATGCTTGAGGTAAGTTACATTACCATTTTAATATTAAAATTTCATTTCGTATGAATAATTTAAATGTGTTTTTTAGAATACCCCACATAATATTCTAATAATTTTAAGCTAAATATATCATAATGGATCCATAACATGGCCTCCTAGATATTTTTTAGATTAATTCCACCCTCCTCACATGGCTTAGCCATCCTAGACCAACTACGCTAATGATATCTACCCTCCTAATTTGTGTCCCAAATGAAACTATCAATAATTGATTCAATTTTTCTAATGAAATATTTTGGGGTTTGAATGAATATAAGTACATTCATTAGGATAGATGATATGAAACTTTTGACAAGTGTTATCCTTACTCCATAATAGAGGAATTGGATTTTCCAGTTAGTGATTCTATCAGTAATTTTATTGATGACACATTAAAAATATTGAATTTGAACTCTTTTTTTTTGAAAAATGAGCTCCCATGTAACCAATTTCCCATTGTATTCTTATAATATCAAGCCTATATTCGATAGAATTGTCTTGTATTATTGAGTATTTATTTGGAATACAAAATGTGCTCTTGTGAACATTAATGCATTGGCCACTCTTATTTCAATACACAAATAAAATTTCTTTAAACCTTTGAATTGAGTTACTTAAACCATTAATGAAAATTACCATGTAATCCACACACAAAAAGTGAGATATTCTAACAAATTCATAGTTGCCTTTTATAGAGTGCACCCTCCTATATAGTCATAATCTAGTGGGTGTATTTATAGCTAGTTGTTCTAGAATCTAGTGGCTTCAATAGATATATAGTGTGATTCTAGATCAAATATTTTTTAATTGTAAACCCATAATATGTGATCTTGATACAGAAATAGTCGAGTATATGATACATCAATCGAAGGTTTCATTCTCCTAGGATGATGAAAAACACACTTTTAGTGTCATAAAACACAATAATGTGTGTTTAATAGTCATATCTATATCAAATGACCTCATAGTAACTTTAAATCATAGGAAAACTTCCTCATTATTATTTTTCATGTGTATGAGTAGACAGCACATCAATCAGACATGTGTTCTTCCTAAAAAGACTGAATATGTGGTTTTAAAAGGTTTTTTGCCATTTAAAAAGGTATGTTAGGGGGTCAAAACCAGCCAAATGGAATCCAAATTCCATGAAATTAGATGATAAAAAACTTATATTTAATTGTGAAATGATCGAGCCGATGGAACATCAATCCAAGGTGGGGTTTTTCTGGGATGACTGAAAACACACTTTTAGTGTCATAAAGCCAAAACATGAATTTAAGTGTTAGATAAATAGTAAGTGACCCTGGAATGATGTGAAATAATAATAAAACTATATTATTATTATTTTTTATGTGTATTATGATACATCATATCGATCAGATGTGTGGTATTCTCAGAATGACCAAATATGCAGTTATTAAAGGTTTGTCACCTTTTAAAAACATGCGGGGGGTCAAACCCATCTGAACAACCTCCAAAAGCTGTGAAATTAAATGAAAACAATCATAGAGTGAATTGTAAAAAAAATTAGAGATGTTGTGTCAATCAGAGGTTCTGTTTTCTTAGGATGATGAAAAACGTGCTTTTAATGTCATAAAACACACAAATGTGCATTTAACTATCATATCTATGTAAAACAACCTCAAAATGGCTTGAAATCATATGGAAATAATATTATTGTTATTTTTAACATTTATGAGAAAATAGAACATCAATCAGATGTGTGTTATGCCTGAAATGATCAAACATGCAGTTTTTAAAGGTTCGTTGCCATTTAAAAATGTGTGAATGGGGGTCAAAACTAATCGAATGGAATATGAATACTGTGAAATTAGAATAAAATAACTATAGAGTGAATTTTTAAATGGTTTAATAGATAGGCTGTCAATATGATGAAGTGTTTTCTCGAGAGGGCTAAAAACAAAATTTTAGTGTCATAAAACACCAAAATACACGTTTAACGGTAAGATGCATAGAAAAAGACCCCAAAATGATATGAAATCATATAAAACTAGTATTATTATTATTTTTGATGTGTATGAGGATATGGCATATCAATCGGACATGTTTTCTTCCCTAAATGACCAAATATGTAGTTTTTAAAGGTTTGGTGCACTTTAAAAACATGTGTGGGGGTGAAAACCAACCTAAAGACCTTCAAATGTTATGAAATTAGATGAAAAAATCAATAGAGTTAATTTTGAAATAGTTGAGTATATGGTATGTCAATAAGAGGTCATGTTTGTCTAGGCTGACAAAAAACACACTTTTAGTGTCATAAAACACCAAAATGTGGGTTTAATGATTAGGTCCATAGAAAATGACCATATAATGAGTTTAAATCATAGTAAAACCATTTTATTATTATTTTTGATGTGTATGAATAGTTTTCACATCAATTGTACATGTGGTCTCCTTGAAATGATCGAATATGTGATTTTTAAAGGTTTGACACCATTTAAATAGGTGTATCTGGGGATCAAAACCAACTGAATGTAATCTTAATGTGATGAAATTAGACAAAAAATGGTATAGTGAATTTTGAAATGTTTAAGTAGACGAAAAATCAATTAGAGCTGGTGTTTTCCCAGGGGGATCGAAAACACACTTTTAGTGTCATAAAACCCAAAAATGTATGTTTAATAGTAATATCAATATAAAACGACCCCATAATAATGTGAAATCATAAGAAACCCATATTACTATTATTATTATTGTGTATGAGGCAATAACACATCAATCAGACATGTTCTCTATTCGAAATGACCAAATATGCAGTTTTTAAAAGTTGGTCACCCTTTAAAAACACAAAGGTGAGGTCAAAACCAAATGAATGAAATTAAAATATCATAAAATCATAAAAAAAACTATAGAGTGAATTTTAAAATGGTCAATATGATGGTAAATCATTCAGAGTTTTTTTCTCCTAAGATGATGAGAAACACACTTTTAGTGTCATAAAACACCAAAATGTGAATTTAATGGTCAAATGATCCCAGAATGACTTGAAATGATATAAAAACCATATTATTATTATTCATAATTTTACAAGTAGACCGAATGTTAATCGGACACATGGTATTACCAAAATGTCTGAATATGTAATTTTTAAAGGTTTGATGCCCTTTAAAAGGTGTGTATGGGGGTTAAAAATAATCGAACGACAACCAAATTCCATTAAATTAGACAAAAATAACCATATATTTAATTTTGAAATGGTCAAGTAGAAAAAATTTCAATTCTAGGTGGTGTTTTCCCGATAGGATTAAAATCACACTTTTAGTGTCATAAAACAACAAAATGATCATTTAACAGTCAAATTAATAGAAAATGACCCAGAATGACATTAAATCATGGGAAAACCATATTATTATATTTGATGCATATGAGAATACGACACATCATGTGATTTCTTCCCATAACAAACAAATATATGGTTTTTAAAGATTTGATGCCCTTTAAAAACACAGGGGGTCAAAACCAATCGAACAACCTTTAAATGAAATGAAATTAGAATAAAATAATTATATAGTGAATTATGAAATATTTGAGTAGATAGTACATCTATCTGAGTTTTCATTTTCCCTGAATGACATAAAATGAACTTTTAGTGTCATAAAACATCAAAACATGTGTTTAACATTCATATCTATAGTAAACAACCTCAGAATGACTAGAAATAGTATGAAAATAATCTTATTATTATTCAAGACATGTACGAGTAGATAAAACATCAATCAGATGTATGGTCTACCCGATATGACCAAATATACAGTTTTTAATGGTTTAATACCCTGTAAAAAGGTGCATCTGGTGGTCAAAACCAACCAAACAACATATGAATTCCATGAAATTATATAAAAAACCATATAGTTAATTGTGAAAAGGTCGAGCATACGGAATGTCAATCTAATGTGCTATTTTCTAAGGAGGATAAAAAATGCACTTTTAGTGTTATAAAACACAAAAACATGTGTTTAACCATCAGATCAATAGAAAACAACCCTACAAAGACATAAAATCATAGGAAAATCATATTATTATTATTATTATTATTGGCATGTATTAGGGGAAAAGAAATCAATTAGACATGTACGTGTTCTGCCCGTAATAATCAATTTTGTAGTTTTTAAAGGTTTGATGCCCTTTAAAAACATGTGGGGGTCAAAACCAATTGAACACCCTTTTAATGACATGAAATTAGTTGAAAAAAATATAGAGTGAATTTTGAAATGGCGGAGCAGACAATATGTCAATCAGAGTTTCCATTTTCTCTAGATGACTAAAAATTCACTTTTAGTGTCATAAAATATCAAAACATGCATTTAACAGTCATATAAATAGAAAATGACCTTGATATGGCCTGTAATCATAGGATTATTATTATTATTCATGATGTGTATGATGATAGAGAACATCAATCAGATGCGTCATCTTCC
This sequence comes from Viscum album, assembly GCA_963277665.1. NCBI lineage: Eukaryota > Viridiplantae > Streptophyta > Magnoliopsida > Santalales > Viscaceae > Viscum > Viscum album. Next base: position 1,795,270,316 of record OY728146.1, read on the forward strand.
CAGAATGGATGAATATACAGTTTTTAAAGGTTTGAATCACTTTAAAAAGGTTTGTTTGGGGGGTCAAAACCAATCGAACAGCTTCTGAATTCCATGAAATTAAAAGACAAAAAAACATAGAGTGAATTTTGAAATGGTTGAGTGTACATAACATCAATCTGGGTTGGAGTTTTCCTTGAAGGACTAAAAATGTACTTTTAGTTTCATAAAACACAAAAAACACACATTTAATGATCAGATCAATATCAAATAACCCCTTTGTAACATCCCTTGATTTGGAACTCTCTCACATGGCCTAATCAGGTTTATTGTGTGACCTCAAGCATGCCTCCCCATATTCTAGAGGCTATCGACTAGTAGCGGGGGTGTGACATGTATAGTGGGGAGGTTATACCCCTAGTTATATAATTACAGCTTAGAAGAATAATCATATGAAATAAATTAATAAATTTCAAAGTATAAAAATAATGGAAACAACACAATATAGAAAAAACCACATAGTAAAATACAACTAAATAATACAATAAATAATAAAGGAATAATATAATTTCATACTGGAATGTAACTAAATGACAGGCTATAAGTAATAAAAATAAAAGACTACAAGACTCAAATAAAGACTCAAAATTCCTTGGTCATGAACCCTAATTCAGTATTGTTTCCAAACTCCATTCCATCCAGTAAGAAAAATTCAACATCAAGGTCCCTTTCCCTTGTCCAATCCTACATCCATGTAATCCGCTCAGGTACCAAATAGTGTCACAAGTAGGGTGTGAGTATAACTCAGTAGGTCGAAACCATTGTGTATAAACATAATTGGTCTTATAATATGTGCATTCAATAATTCAATAAACAGGTGTATTAATTAATTAAAAAATTAAATTAATACCACATCAACCTTCTTTGGTACCATGTTGGGATATCTCTGAGCATGTATCATAATAATTCCAATCATAACCATATAACCACGGTAAAACATAACCTTCCTCGATGCCATGTCAGAATGTATCTGAGCATGTCCCACAACCAGGTCAACCATAACCATATAACCACAGCATAAATCACACCAATCTTGCTCAAACCAACTATATAATCATTTCAATAATCAATTAAGGTAAAGCCTAGTATATAAGCATTTCATCAAGTAAATTGGGTCCAAGCCCAGTATATAATAATTTCAACATGTATCAGGGCCAATCCTTGTATGTAGTCTCTTTCTCATGTATCATGGCCAATCCCGATATATAATAATTCATCATTTATCACTATTAGTAATAAAAACAAGGATATCATAATATCACATCATAAGGATCAATGGTCAATTATAAAAATTACCATTTATATTTCAATTACACATTTTTTTATACTTTTCTTATAAAGCAATAACATGACAGTCATTTCAAAAACCAATCCAAGTAATGTGAATCTATATTAATCAATCACCTAAATCCTATGTCATGTTAAACACACTTTAATCCATTAATCAATTTATTTATAATCAATGGTTTGCTCACCTGAACGGTAGATATAAGCCAGGTCAATAACAATTGAACCCAAAGGGATTCCTATGAAAAATCTAATTAATTATTTAATTAATTTAAGTTCACGTTACATTGGTGCAATTACAATATTTCACAAACTTTTCAATTAAATAGACAATGGGTTTAAGGTTTAGACCCCTTGACATTAACCTTAGATTAATACAGTGCTTCCAAACGGATTATCCAATAAGAACAAAGGTGTAGATGATCCCAAAAAAGATCCTAAATAAAAAAATATCAAGATCAAAACTCAAAACAAACCACAGTAAAAATATTACACTACAATGACTGGAGAACAAAGGGAGACAAGGGAAAACTGAAGCAAAACTGTATACTAGGGATCATATGCATGATCTGGATGTCCATAATGAAGGGATGAACTCTAAATCTTCCTAGAAATTTACCTAGGGTCAAGACAAGGAATCCACATGTGAGGGAATGAGAAATATTTCACACGCATCACCCTTAAAATTTATTCTTAAGAAATTACATGGTGTGTAAATCATTTACACATCATGTATTTCTTTTTAAAAGGATACACCAAAAAACCAGTCATCTTGTCTACATTTTTAATTATTCCAAACATTACATGATGATTATTTATTACACAATGTGCAACCACTTCAATCCCTATATTGGTTTCATGACATGTGTCGGGTAGATTTTACACGTCATGTAATACCTTTACAAGGTGTGTAATTCTTCTGTATACAAATTTCATCCCATTTTCTTACATAATTATCGAAACCATCTCCAAATCCTTCCAAGAATTGAAAAACCCCCTTTAACATGTTTATATCTAGATTCCATTAATAGAACTAAACATACATCCATGAACTTTAGGTTATTTTATCTAACAAAGGATTTCCATATATAAATAAGACTCATCCACCAAGGTTTAAAGACAAATGAAAACCCAACTAAATACATTTATCACAAAAACACAAATAAGGACATACCTGAAAAAAGATGGGATCTTACAACCTCCCCACTATATAATAGCTCATCCCTGAGATGATCCAAGCATCATTGTGGGGTCTCAACAAAAAAGTTTGGCTATTGTGCTCACATATTAGACTCCATTTCCTGGGTCTCCTCTTATACTCTTCCATGATACCAATACACTCAAACCAACAATATATTCTTACCCCAGAGATATTTATCACTGCAATACACAATCTATATTAGATACTTCTCAAAAGATGCATCTACACCAAGATCTTCATCTACTATTTCTATCACATGAGAAGGGTTTGGATGATATTGCTAAAGTTTCAACATGTGAAACATGTCATTCATGGAACTATAATTTCGTGTAAGGGATAATCGGTATGCTATTAGACCAACCCTATCCACTATCTCAAACAACATGACAAACCTGGGCGCTATCTTTCCCTATTTTCTAATACGAGATTTCCCCAACCAAGGAAACACCTGAATGAAAACATGATGAATAAACTTGAACTCTAGAGGTTATCTCTGATGGACAACATTGTATTTATTCTTGCTCTACATGGTCACCAACCACCTTTTGAACAACTAAACCTACTTAGATATCTTTTGCATGATACTTGGCCCAAAAAGTGCTAACTCACCTACCTCCAGCAAACAAAGAGGTGCACATCACACCTAACATACAAAGCCTTGAAAGGTTCCATTTGGATCAATACCTGGATTTTTTTATTATATGAAAACTACATGAGTGACATATGATACCCCCACAAACCACTGAAATCCAAAAAACAAGCTCATAACATATCCTACAGAACCTGAACTGTAACATCCCTGAAATGGAATCCACTAAACCACTGCTCCATTCCAAATCACCACATGACCCCAAGCATGCCTCCCCATATTCTATAGGTTTCCATTTAGCATCATGGGTCTAATGGAACACGTGGGAATACTATACCCTATTTACCAAAGTAATCCATAGTAGATAACATATGAAATAAAGGAAAAAATAAACAATAAATTGGAAACATACATTACTAACTATTTCCCAAATAGGGTACAAACCATAACCAAACAATAAATATTCCATGTCATGCTAATAGTTCCAAAGGTTAAGGAAAACCAAAATTAAAGAAAAACAACAGAATCCCCAAAATGGGTCCTGAATCTAAGTCTGGATCCTTAACTATGCACATCCCCAGCCTAACTCAACTCCCTAGCATAAGACCTTTTACCTTATCCTAACCCACAATCAATAAATCTAATCATTTACCCAATGGCAGCCCAAGTAGGGTGTGAGTACAACTCTATAGTCCACCATCAATAATGTATACAAAATATCCAGTCTAAATAGATAGTGCATGAAAGAAACTAAATCAATGACAAGGTAAAAAAATAAAACTTGGGTTCCATTAATTAACAATATTCACTTTAACCATTTCAATCAATTAATCCATATTATTTACTTTTTCCATGGGTTGGGAATTTAAATCATTTACACCATGGCCTAAGCTGATCAATTATCATTCATAAGGGAATAATTCAATTTCCCTATCTCACTAGAGATAAACATTTCATAAAGTAAATACATCACACATACATTGTATCCTTGATATAGGTAGTCTCATCAAATGAAACTATTAGGGCCATAGAGCCTCAATCCCCTTCCCTACCCTGTGCATTATAGGGATGGGGTTTAGAGCCTCAGTATAACCCAGCCTGTGGGCATAGATCCTCAAGTACAATACCCCACAACTACCAATCCATGTGCACATGCTTATTTATCTATTTTCCACAAATACCATATCACAAACCATACATAGCCAATACACATAACATTTCATACATCATAGGAACCATCACCAATCCCTAACCCATTATCACATTTACCATTTACTTAGCATGGTCCATTAAACCCATTTCCTTTTATATACCATAACCCTGTTATCATAACCAAAAATTCCTACACATTATCCCATTTAACATATTCATCAATTCCCATACATTAACCCATTTTACTTATTCATAAATTCACAATAATTTAATCTATTTAACATGTTCATAATTTCATATGAATTAACCCCAATTATGCATTTGAAGTACAATTCATAAGTCATTTATCACAATTACATTATTCCATCTAACCCATTTCATAGAAATCTAAAAAACCCCATATGAAATTATCAAGGTCTTGACAGAACTATGAATATTTCATTTTTAACTCAAATAACACAACAACATGTTTATCATGGGTTCTACTTGGTCACAAGTCAATTATATGATTTATTTTATAATTTTCCATGTTTGGGAATATTGTTACACCCCATTGGTGGCCCTGAATCAGTCTATTCAATCTCAATTCATCCCATATGGATCATGAGGGGGTAAAATTCATCATTTATTCAACCATTTTACCAAATCACACTAAAGTCAATAATATCACAATAAGGGTGAAGTAATAACACAAACAAACATTCACAAATAAAATTCAAGACTATGGAATATAACTTATAGACCACCTACCTTGAATCCATATATGAATTCTCACTAAACCTTGGCCTTAGATCTGGATTCAAGCACCCTTTAAAGCCCAACCTAAGATCCACTAGAAAAAGGGGGTTTTAGGTATTTGGAAGAATAAGAACAAAACCACAATCCCTAATACGAAAAAAAGAAAGAGGAGCGTTAGACTTACCTAGGGATTCGATCTTCAAACAAAAACACTCCAAATGACCTAGAATAGAAAGAGATCGACCCTTGGAAAGATTTGTGGGTTTAGTCTCATAAATAGGTATGAAGGAGGAAGAAATGGGATGAAAATCAAGTGAAACACTAAAAATCATGAGGGGGGGAGGTAATTTCTCACTTTCTAATGGGGCACATGGTTTGGCTGCATGGTTTTCCAAACCATGCACCAACCGTGTTCCAGCCTCTATCCAAGAAGGCTACAAGTCATATAGTTACCTAGGGATCTCACACAATTTGACAAACCATGCACCAACTGTGTGTAGTTCCTCTATCAGAGTCCACATGGTTTGTTTTTCCTCATCACATGGTTTTGTTTAACCATGCACCCATCCTCCTAGATAGCATGGTTTGGGCACACTGTTTCCTCTAACTATGCACCAACTATGAAACATGCACTGCATGGCCATTTTCCCCTATCTTTAATGTCTTAAACCCCCAAAACACACCTGAGCCTACTCATACACCTAGTAAATATTCCATTAACCAAATTTAAGTGGTTTAAACTAAAATTTAAACAATTAAATACCTCTATGATATTCAGGATCTTACAACCTCCCCACTTTATAATAGATTATCCTCAATCCACACTTCCAGGCATCATAGAGATTCTGAAGAAAAGAGATCAGGCCATTGGGTGTGAATATCCAACTCCATTTCCCAAGTTTCTTCCTGAACATTAATACGATGCCATAAAAATAGAATCAATGGAATGGTATTTCCCTATAAGACTTTCTCACTATGATCCACAATATGAACTAGTTTCTCCTTAAAGGACACATCATCCTCAAGCTCAACATCCTCAACATAGATCATGTGAGATGATTCAGGGTGATATTATCAAATTTATGACACAAGAAAAACATTTTTCATACCACTATAACATTGTGTAAGATTCAATAAGTATTCCACCAGTCTAATCCTCTCTACCACCTCAAACGACCCCATGTACCTGGGAACCAACGTTCCATATTTATGAATCTGATGGTGACCCAACCCTGGAAACAACTAAAGAAACAAACAATCACCCACTACAAACTCAAGAGGTCTATGACACTTATCCTCATACAAATTCTTCTTACTATGATCTATTTCCATACACTTATGAATTAACTAAACTAGCTCTTATGTCTCCTATATGATACTTGGTCCCAATAACTCTAATTTCTCAGCTTCCATAAAATATAACAGTGACCTGCAAGGCCTCCCATAGAGTGCCTCATATATCATCATCTGAATCATTTAATAGTAACTGTTGTTATAGGTGAAATCAAAAAGTTCCAAGTGATTCTCCCAAGATCCACCAAATTCTAGGATAAAAGCTCTCAACATGTCCTCTAATTCCTAAATAGTAAGCCCTGACTTCCGTCCGTCTGTGGGTGGAAAGCCATACGCAAAAATATTTGGGTACTAAGGGCCTTATATAATCCCTGCTAGATATGTGAGGTAAAATGTGGATCATGGTATGAAACTATCATTTGTGGCACCCAATGAAACCAAACTATCTTTTAAACATACAACTCACCTATCTGATCAATGGTGAAGGTCACTCGAATCGGTAAGAAATGTGTTACCTTGGTCAACTGATCCAAAACCACCCAAATCCCACCATTCTCGCAGGGTGTCCTTGGAATTCAAACAAAAAAACCATCATCACGTCATCACATTTTCTTTCTGTAATCGATAATGGCTTCAACAAATCACCCAACCACTAATGCTCAACCTTTACCTATTAGTAGGTAAGGCATCATGTCATGAAACCTGTGATCTCTTCCTTCATCCCTGGCCACCAAAATTGCTTATGAAGATCACAATACATTTTTTTCAAACTATAATTCACTTCCCACTTTAATGTATGAAACTTTCACATCAAATCTTCTCACATACACATTGGCACAACCACATGACCATGAACATGAACAATCCCATCACCTCCAAAGGTCCAACTAGAAGGTGACTCCCCACCTTTAAAACCTTCCCTCAAAGCCAAAAATTATGGATCCTCATATTTACTTTCTTTAATAAATCTCATAAGCATGGAATCCATTACTAAGGATGAAAGGTTCATCTTCTATTGGCTATTCTACAGATCAAGATTCATCTCAACAAACAACACCATCATCTTACACTCTGAACTTGATTCCCGGACCATCAAATTTTGAGTCTTCCGACTCAAAGTATCTACAACACTATTTATCTTTCCCATTGTGTAAACCATATCAAATTCAAAGTATTACATATATTTAACCCATATTTTCTAAATAACATTCAAATCATGTTGATAGAAGATATACTTCGGGCTTTTATGATCGATATACATCGTAAATTGTTCCCCCCAAAAGTAACATCGCCAGAATTTTTAAGGCATGAACAACCACGACCAATTCAAGATCATGTGTAGGGTAATTTATTTCATGAGGCCTCAACTCTTGTGACCCATATGACACAACATGATCATTCTAAATCAACACCGCCTCAAGACCAAAACCTCGCACATAAAAAAACAAGGAATATTTCTTACCTAGCTTAGGTAATATCAGAATCGATATGGTTTTCAACTGCCTATTTAATTCCTAAAAATCATTCTCACATGCCCCATACCACTCAAAATTGATACCCTTCTTGGTCAAGCATGATATTGGTGACTCTAAATGATATAAGTATTTAATGAACCTTTGGTAATAGTCATCAAAACCTAGAAAACTTCGGACATCAGAAACATTCTTGGGGTGTTACCAAGACACAATTTCCTACACTTTCTTTAGGTCTACAGACACACCTTCCTCCGAGATGATGTTCCGTAATAAAATCACATTGTCAATATAGGAATGAAATTTGTATACCTTGGCATATAGCCTATGCTCTCTAAGTATAATAAGGATGATGTCAAGATGTTTGTCATGACCGTCATGAGTTTTGGAGTACACTAAGATGTCATCCACAAAGACAACTACAAACTAGTCTAGGTATGGGTGAAATATTTGTCTCATTAGGGCCATAAAAACTATCGGCACTTTGGTTAACTCGAATAGAATAACAACAAACTCATACAACCCATACTTTCTTCTGAATGTAGTTCATAATATATCAGAAGGTATCACCCTTAACTGATAATAATTCAATCTCAAAACAATCTTGGAAAACACTGAAGTACCTCTCAACTGGTAAAAAATATCATTGAATCGAGGAAGAGGGTATTATTTCTTAACCATCATCTAATTTAGATTCCTATAATTGAAACATAGTCACAAGGATCCGTCATATTTCTTGAGAAATAGCACAGGATATCCCCAAGGTGATGTACTAGGATGAATAAACCATTTACTCTCTAACTCCTATGATTGATTTTTATGTTCCTGGAGTTCTGCAGGTGCCATTCTATATGGTAGAATGGAAACTGGTTCTACTCCTAGTAGAAATTATATCATGAACTTGAAAAATCTCTCAAGAGGAAGCCCTCATAAGTCTTTAAGAAATTCATCCTGAAATTTATCCACCATAGTAGGAAATTCAATATTCTCTACTCCCCCATCATCAAGCATAATAAAATCCACTTGGTCTATGAGTTCACCCAACTGATGAAAAACTGGTCCTCCACGGCTTGCCCGGATATCCTATTCACCACAATGGACATATGTATATCCATAAAGATATGTGAACGTTACCCTATGATGGTAATAGTCAATATGGTATTGGTATAACACTAGATATTCCATACCCAAAATCAAATAAAAACCCAAAATCTCAAACACAAACAAGTCCCATAGAAAAAGGTACCCAACAACCTCAAGAGAACGACCCCAACATTGCCTAATATTTTTTGTTTGTACCTCTAATGGTGCATCAATTGACATGACCTCAAGCATAAATTTCACTATTAGACCCAAAACAATCACAAACTGAGTGGATATAAAGGAGTGTATAGAACATGTATCAAATAAAGCGCTTGTAAGTGTGGAATCCACAAGAATCATACCTCAAACTATCGATGGATCAACCTCACCACCTTCGAGTGTAGACTAAAATTCATAGAGCTAACCATACCCTCTACCCTAGGAACCTATCTAAATCCATGGTGTTACACTTCCCTTCTGGTATGGATGCTCTCATCTCAGAGTAATATGCCTACCACCTCTACTGGTGTGGCTGGTGGATCTCCAACAACATGCCTGATATGGGGTAATCGACCCCCTCCTACACTCAGCATTGGCTTTGATCCTCCATTTATGCCCAATTTTCGAGGGTTCTTACAAAACCATTGAATGTTACCCATTCTACCACACACATGGAAATAAACTAGTGGTCGAGGGAACCGACCCCACATGTGTCTTATACTTCCATACTAATAAAAAAACATTTTTTCACTACCCTGAGTGGATTATCCCCTATTCTGACTACTCAGCATGCTACCACCCTAGTGAATATTTCCAAAATGATGCTTCCTGCCCTTGAAAGTCACACCACTGGTTCGTACAAATAGAACCATATTTCCACCACTAGAATCCTCCCTCATGTTCCCTTACAAAATAAGGTCTTGATCCATCACTTCTACAAACCTTTTTAAATTGAAAATGTACACCTAAAACTTAATCTCATGTCTAAATCTGTGCTAAAAAATTCTTTTCGTAGCAGCCGCATCCCCTGCCAACGCTAGGAAAAAGTGTTGCATGTTCGTGAAGTGACCTGCATAATCCATCACTGACATAGTCCCCTAGGTCAACCCGATAAACTCTACAGACCACTCATGTCTCAGGGTATCTAGATAGAAATTATCTAAAAACATTTCTTGGAAGTATTTTCAAAACATACCATCATCCTACTGAGTATGAACCAACAAATTCCACTAGCACTTCACTAGTCCCCACAACATATATACTTTTAACTTAACTTTATTATATGTAGGAGTCTCCAAGTGATCGAAAATCATATAGATGGACTCTATCCAGAACTCTAAATCCTCAGTTCCACCCTCTCTAGAAAAAACTAGAGGGTGTTGCAACTGAAACTCTCTAGTCAGATCAAAGATACTCAGAACTACCCTTTTTGGGTCCCATTCCATAATTTGGATAAAGAGAGAAAGGTTCTCATGGAAATGATATTATCCTATGTTACTCTGAACCAATGGGATTTCTTTCCCTTCCTATGGAGGATTATTCTCAGTAATATCATCTTTTCACCCAACTAGAACCCCTCGTTATGGTGGAATTTTCTATAATGTCAAACACACATCTCTAAACACTTAATATAAAACATCCCCAATTTACATAAAATAAGTCTCTCCACTAGCTACAAACAATCCAATTCACATAAACTATCCCAAAAGACATCGTCACATCTAAAACACTACCCTTGACTATTCCTACCAGGGGTCATGGTCAACATGGGGTAAAACAACTTACATAGTGGAAATTCTTTCATTTGATACCTTTTAAAACCATTTACATACGCACAAAATAAATCTTACCTATTAGGCACATTTCACATTTCAAAACTCATTACGACCAATATTTTAACTCATTAACAACCTTCATGAAGCACAATTATTTAACCATTCATCAACACTCTTTCCTTTTTACCCATTTTCATCATTTTCATTAGACTTCATTTTCTTTAAATTTCTCAAGAAAGTAAAATACATTATACTCTTCATGTCCCGCACACCCATCCCATGTGTGCCTATCATGATGTATTCCACTTATATCTATAGGTTCTTATAATGATGCATGAATACACAACCTCTTTCCATTTTTTATATGATCAAAATATCATAAATAGTCATATCGTGCAACAAGTGTATCACCCAATTGTGAAATGGCATTCAACTATAAAACACGCATCGAGAACAACAATTCCCAACCTGGGTACTTGGGTTTTCCCTCATACATGGGTTAGATAATCCTAAGAATGGGATCATTTCCAAGACCTGAAACTTCATAATCTCCTATTTACCTTTCCCAAATAGAAATACGGATAAAAGAACTCCTCTGATACCACTTTGTAATATCCTCGAACTTAAATCCACCAAACTGGTTCCTCATACTAAGTCACTACATAACCTCAAGCATTCCCCATGTATGCTAGAGGTTGCTGACTAGAAACGAGGGTCTAATGGAACACATGTATAGACTATACCCTCTTTAACAAATTAATCCACATTAGATAACATATCAAATAAAGGAAACAATAAATAATAAATGGGAAAAATTCATTATTAACCATTTCCCAAACATGGAACAAACCACAACCAAAAAATAAATATGACATGTCATGATAATAGTGCCAAAGGTGAAGGAAAACCCAAATCAAAGACAAACAATTGAATCCAAAAAATGGGTCCTGACTATAACTCTAGATCCACAACTATGCATATCCCAAACCCAAATCAACTCCCTATATAGGTATTTTTTCCTTATCCTAACCTACAACCAAGAAATATACTTGATTACCCAATGGTGGTCCAAGAAAGGTGTGAGTACAACTCAGTAGGCCACCACTAATGGTGTCTAAAAAATATCCAGTCTAAATAGATAGTTCATGAAAGAAACTAAATTTATGACAAGGTAAGCAAAAGATAACTTGGGTTCCATTAATTATAATATTCACTTTAACCATTTTAATCACTTAATCTATATTATTTACTTGTATCATGGGTTAGGAATTTACATCTTTTATACAATGAACTAAGTTGGTTAATTATCATAAATAATGGAGTAAGTCAAGTTCCCTAACACACTAGGGATAAACATTTCATAAAGAAAATACATCACACTTACCTTGGAGCCTTGGTCTAGGTAGTCTCATCAACTACAACTATTAGGGGCATAGAGCCTTAGTCCCCTTCCCTAACCCATGCATTATAAGGGTAGGGTTTAGAGCCTCATTCTGACCTGAACTGTCGGTGTAGATCCTCAAGTCCAATACCCCACAACTACCAATCCATGTTCACATGCTTATTTATCCATTTATGACATATACCATATCACAAAACATACATAACCAATACAATTAACATTTAAAACATCATATGAATCATCATCAATCCCTAACCCATTAGAACATTTACCATTTACTTAGAATGGTCCATTTAATCTATTTTCATTTTTATACCTTAACCCATTTAGCATAATAAACAATTCCTATACATTTTCCCATTTAACATATTAATAAATTCCCATAAATTTACCCATTTAATACATTCATCAATTCAAAATAATTTACCCTCTTTAAAATTTTCACCATTTCATATTCATTAACCTCACTTATGAATTTCAAGTACAATTCATAAGACATTTAGTACAATCACATTATTCCATCTAACCCATTTCATAATAATCCAAACAATACCTTATGATATTATCAAGGTCTATACACAACTATAAATATTTTATTTTCAACTCAAATAATATAATAACATGTTTATCATGGGATCCACTTGGTCACAAGTCAATTTTATGCTTAACATTACAACCTTCCATGTCTAGGAATATTGGAACACCCCATGGGTGGCCCTGAATCAGTCTAGTCAATCTCAATGCATCCCACAGGGGTCATGACGGGGTACAATTCATCATTTAGCCAACCATTTTACCAAATATCACTAAAGGTAACAATTTCACAATAATGATGAAGCAATAACCCAACCACACATGCACAAATCAACTTCAAGACTATAGAATATGACTTTTAGACCACCTACTTAGAATTTGTAGATGAAAACTCACTAAACCACGACCTTAGATTTTAATTCAAGCACCCTTTTAATCCCAAACTAACATATGCTATAAAAAGATTGGTTTAGGGATTCAAAATAAGAAGAAAAAAACCATAATCCCTAATCCTGAAAAAAGAATCAAGATGAGCATTAGAATTACCTACATCTTCAATTCGTAACCAACGACACACCAAATAGACTAGAATAAAAGGAGACAGAAACTTGGGAAGATTTGGGGGTTTAGGTTATTAACTAGGGATGGAGGAAGAAAAAATAAGAAGAAAATCATGTCAAACACTTAAAATCTCAGGGGTGAAAAAGTGACATTTCACACATTTTAATGGGGAACAAGGTTTGGCAACACGGTTTGCCAAAACATGTGCCAACCGTGCACCAACCTTTTTCCAAGAGGGTTACAAGTTGCATGGTGACCTAGGAATCCCACAAAGTTTGAAAAATAGTGCACCAACCATGAGGAATGCCTCCGCCAGAGACCACACGATGGTTTTGTTTATCTGTTCGCCCCTCCTCCTAGCTAGCATGTTTTGGGTGCACGGTTTCCTCTAACCATGCGCCAACCATGAAACATGAACTATATGTCCATTTCCCATATATTTTGTGTCTTAAACCCCTGTAACACCCTCGAGCCTACTTGTACACATGGTAAACATTGCATTAACCAAATTGTAGTTATTTAAACCAAAATTTAAACAAGGACATACCTCCAAAAAGTTTGAGATCTTACATGAATAGTCCTTTCAGATTTACCAACAGTCCGAGGATGATAGGTTATACTAAAAAGGACCCATGATCCTAAATCCTTTTGAAGACCCTTCAAAAACCATGATGTGAAATGAGGATCTCTATCTGAAACGATACTCCTCGAAACATCATCCATCCAAAATACTTCATGCATGTAAAGACTACCCAGATAATCAGTTGTGAAGGTCGCCCTGATAGAAAAGAAGTGGGATACCTTCATCATTTTCTCCAAAAATAACCTCTAAAGAATAATTCTTATGGGTTTTCCTGGGTAATCCTTTCAAAAAATCCATAGTGATATCAACCCATTTCCACTCAAGAATGGAAAAAGGATTCAAAAGATCAACTAGTTTCTGATGCTCAAGTTTCACCTATTGACAAGTGAAGCATCTTACCATGAAGCCTTCTACATTCTTCTTTATTCCATACCACCAGTAAAGTCTATAGATATCATGATACATATTTTTCAAACTAGGATATACCTCCCATTTAGAAGCATGAAACTATCTCATTGGCTCCTCACACAAACCCGAAGAAACCTATACTTAGACGCATAAAATAAGAGAATTCCCACTACCAAGAGACTATCCTAATGGTGTATTCCCGCCATATAATATGTATCTCAGAACTAATCCTTACGGATTAGATAACTGCTTGGTCTTGATCAGGTCCAAAAATACAGGTATAACAGATGTTGAAGTTAGAGCTACTCATCCATGAGACTCCTGAACATCTAGATGCATGTATGAAAAGAGTTCCATCATCAATAACTCATAAGAATACTCCCAAAATACATTTTCTATGTCTTTAAGATCAATTAATCTGAAACTACATTACCCTTTCCTGATGTATAATCCAACTTGAATTTGGAAGACTGCAAATACTCAACCCACCTCCACCACTGAAGGTTCAGGTCCTGCTGAGAAAATATGTACCTGAGGCTCTTGTGGGATGTGAATACCACAAAACTCTACCATATGAAAAAATTTCTCTAGTATCTTGGGGAATGTACCACTACCGCTAACTCTAAATCCTGAGTATAGTAATTCCTCTCATGTGGTCTCATCTATCAGAATCTATAAGTAACCACTCGATCCTTCTGCATCAGAACTGCTCCGAGTCCAATTATGTATGAATAAAAATACATGGTATATTCCATACTAACATAGGTAAAGTGAGGATATGTTCTAAGTTTATCCTGTATTTAATCTTCTTAAAATATAACTCCCAAGAATCTAACCAAACAAACTTCACCCCCTTCTTGGTCAACCCTGACATCAGTGCTTCCAAACAAGAGAATTCCTAGATAAAATGTATATAATAACTTGATAAACCCATAAATCTACAAATCTCAAAGACATTCTTGGGTTTCTCCCATGATATCACGGTTGAAACCTTCTCTGGGTCCACTGACACCTCTACCTCTAAGATGACATGGACCAAGAAGTTCACTTTATCAAACCAAAAACTACATTTGATTTTCTTGTGTTACAAACCAACCCAAATAGGCTCGACTCATAACTACTCTAATCCCACCTTCATAAGCTAGGGGGTGGTGAAAAATTATGAAAGGAATAACTAATATGGGATGACTTTACCTAATGTATTTGTACGCACACACTTGACCATATCAATGTAAAAGTGAAGAGGGGTAATAATAAAAATATGAAATATCTAGAGAAAAACCATGCATGAAATAAAAATCTTGGGTGTACTAGAGTAAAATAGTGTAAACTAAAAATTAAAGGGGAAAAATAAACACCCAATCAGAAATATTTCCCAACCTGAAAAAACTGGAAAAGTAAATACAAAGAGATCCAATCTCCGAATCTCTAAGATCCAACCACCATACCCAATCAAATAAATCAAGTATCCTTAAGATCATTTATAATAACTTTTTTCCTTATCATAATCTACATAAAACATGACATGTGCGGGAAAATAACATGCAAGGGTGAGTATATACATACCCATTAGGATGACCCAAAATTTAAAGGGGGAGCAGTAAGAGACACGATAGTGAATAGACAGACAGATCAACCCAATGAAAGAGAGTATACAGAATCCAAAAATATGGATATATACATATACATATACATATACATATATATATATACATACATATATATATATATATATATTCTCAAACCAAAGAAACCCAAATGATAGAGAACGGGATCACCATCTCATAGCCCGACCCAGGAAAATAGTAACATTAGTTCCAAGAGTCCATCAATGATGCCCAAAATTTCAAGTGTTTGTCCAAAGAAGAAACCATGTGGGGGGTTGAATCCATTCCACTATGACGAAAAGTTGAGGTGACACAAACTCCAAGAATAGGACCCACACCCTAGTACGCTATGGGGTTCCACTTAGCATAAGGAGGACCTACGCTCTATCTGATAGGGGGTATGTCACCACCCCCTCCCCATAAAGTGTACCCCTCCTGGACTGACAATAGGAGAAGATAGATAGTGACACTTGAGTCCCACCCCCAGTAGACCCTAGATTTAAGACTATCACTGATGGTATAGTAAACACAAATATGGGAGGCATTACCCTCTAAGAGAACACATGTGAAATAGAGAGATAAAACAGAAACTAACGAACTCATGCTCAGACTAGAATATAAAATAAAACCCAAGTGCACATATATTATAACATGAAAGAACTACTACAACTGAAGGGAAAACTAAAAGTACAAAAATAAAAGTAAATACAGAAGCAACCATGAATCCCAAATAGCTCCTGTTAAATCCTGATCAAGTAGTAACTAGCCTTATCTTCAACCTACTCCAACTATATATAAAAACAATTTATATATGTAGGGTGAGTATAAAATTATACTCAGTAGGATCCTCCACAGATCCTCTCATGTAAAAGGTAAAGAAAGCGTGATAAAACACAGTGAACAAAAATTAAAATTAAATCATCACCTAAATAGGTATACTAAGTTCCCAGCCTCACCATGGCTACTCTAACCAATTATTTCATACAATAGAAAATAATATAATACAAAATATCAAGGGTACCCTACTATCACTTCCCCAATGGTTTTCCACTTTTCCCTAATGTCACACATCGTGAGCATCTCTCTCTAGAAAAAATATCCCACATACACCTAGGTGAAGTAGCATAACATGAACCTTGTGCATCACACCACCACTTCCACATAACCAAAAGTAACCAGGTAGTTTTTGAGATCCACCATAGATAGTATAACGTGTATCATACATTACATATTAAACCTCATGCCATCACAACCCATACACTGAGTAAGGATCCTCAAGCCATCACAACCTATACACATTATACCTATAGTAGTCCTTAAAAAACTATACCAATAATATATTCATGTTAAATAACCATAATCCATTACATACCTCTACACACAAATATGTAGAAAAATAACCACCATGAATACCAACATAAGTAACTACCAAGATAAGAGAGTGGGGTCAAAGGGGGTAGTCATCCAACCATCTTCCCACCAGTATGTTGGGGAAAACACCCCATAGGGATCATAATCCTTAGGCTGTCAGTTTACCTAACCGACAGGGTGGAGTAGCATATAAAAACACAAAAATTACATGATATAATATATCTCACAACCATGCTATAGAAAAACCCTAGTCTCAGACTCAACTGCATCTACCATC
Organism: Viscum album; assembly: GCA_963277665.1. Classification (NCBI taxonomy): domain Eukaryota; kingdom Viridiplantae; phylum Streptophyta; class Magnoliopsida; order Santalales; family Viscaceae; genus Viscum; species Viscum album. The sequence continues at coordinate 1,795,287,688 of OY728146.1, forward strand.
ACTTAGACTCTTGGCTGCCACTGCAAAGACCAGATATCCTATAAGAACACAACCTTTTAAAGAGCTACATTAAATTATTTTATCCCTTTTAATTAGTTTCACATTACATTAAATAATTATTAAACCATTAATTAACCATTAACATTTTCCACATTACATTTCATTACTATCATAACAAAGTTCCATTCCCTCTGGGCATAATCAAACAGAGTCAATGACTTTTCAAGAATTATAACTTCTATATTTCATCCCAGCAAACTTCAACCCCATGGGTTAAAAATTTATTCATTTATTAACATTATCACTTTCCATATTACCAGGTAATCTAGAAAAATATAATAATCTACCAAACAAGCTAAAAAACCAAGCACATCTATCTCCCTCAAGCATTGGTAAAAGGAAAACGGATAAACAAACAACTTGGCCACCATACAAACAATAGATTAAAGAAATAATCCAACTTTTATATCAATGGGTAAGACCATATTCAACCCATTTTCCTCTTCTATGTCCTTATTGACACCCACATGTATATCTTGATGCATCTCATCATCACAAATGTCAACTACTTCCACAACAATAGTGCCTCCTTTCCCCATATATCAAAATAGCCCTTCGGGCCTAGCCATCCTAGGCTCACGTCACATATAGCACTCCCCAACCCATACACCACAATATCCCTCTAACCTCACATCAAAAGCAGTAGAAAAAACAAGAAAGAAACAAGGAAACTACACTCTCAAAACAAGTCATTCAACCTTCTCACATAATGATCTCTCACGACTCCAAAGCACAAGGCACCCAGCATTTACAGTCAAGTGGGAAACTTAGGCTCTGCAATCTATTCTCTTTTATCACATAATCAGTTCTTACTCCATCTTGAATTAACTTATTCTTTATTCATAAGTTCCAACTATAGGCAACCTAAGTGGAAAGATAGCACAAGATGTCAAAAATTAATTAAAAATTTAATTTAAAATGCCTTTAATTATTTTATCAATAATAATCAACATGTTTCACATATTTATTCAATTCCATTAACATGTGGAATATCAAATCATTTAAACATGCTCACAACATTAAAACTACAACACACTAAATTCATTAATAATGCCTCTTTAATATTTTAGCCAATTAATTAACAATTAATTCTGGATTTACATTCTTTACCAATTTCCACATAATAAATCAAACATAACAAGAACAACATAGATACCATGCTATCTATAAAATCAAGAGGCAAACTGTTATCATGGTATAAAATAGCAACATCACTAGATGATTGATACCAATTGTTTAATCTGGTTTAAGTAATTATTAGGTTAATTTTATTACAATTCAATGGGATAAATCATGATATCTCTACAATTTCATGTAAATAAATAGATAAGAAATGAATCCCCTAGCTCAAAAAGGGTTTCAACATTATTTGCATGAGAATGGACCAAAATTGAGGATCTCGATCACCTCTCCTACAAGAACTGCATCCATTGGATCATGTTGCACTACAACCGTTCCAACAAACAACAAACAAAACTCTATTAGAAACATGGAGATCAAGTTTCACCACATGGAAATAGAAGCAGGAGGAAACATATCAAAGAAACTAAAAGAACGAAGGTATAACATACCTTGGATCAAATACAAATCAAATGAGGGAAGCTACATATCAATTCTTGACAAAGTAATCTCCAAAAAATCGAAGAGGGTGTTGTTGGGTCACTTAGAATCAGAAGAGAGGTGCTACATCCATAGGGTTTGAAAAACCTGAGCAGATGAAATTGTTTAAAACATACAACATAGGGGATTTACATGACATGTAATCCCATTTCACGTAGTGTAATCCTTATGGTTCGGTTTCCAAAGAAAAATTCATCACCTTTCTATTTTATTTTTTTAAACCCCAATTTATTACATGTCGTGAAACCTACTTTTATGTCATGTAATTTTACATGGAATGAAATATCCTTGCTTCCATATTATATTAACCAAACTAGTCCAAACTTATTCATAGCATCCTCAAAGCACCTCATTCTTCAAAACACACAATGGGTTGATCCACACAAATTCGGGCCCTTGTATTAGATACCTCTCAAAACATTCTCATCCTTGAGAATCCAAAACCAACCTATAGAGGAAACATAAAAGTTTGGTCTGAACAGCCACCCCATGAGATACCTCACAAGGATCCTTCCATAATAGGAGCTCAAACACCTTATCATATGAATAATAAGAAATCACACAACAACCAAAACTAGATCCTAAACCCTCCCCGAGGGAGATACCTCTCAAAAGAGATTAAGACACAATAAGAAACAAGAGAAATCCATCTCAAAACAATAAAAGGTCCACAACCTTAAAACAAATAGAATTATAAGAGAATATCTAAACATAAAAAAATGGGGTACTGAGTATGAATCTATGACTCGTGTTCCTTGAAACTTTCCTCCACACCACCATGTCACCACAAGACATGAACCAAGTGAATAGCATGTCTGTGAAACACTTTCTTCTAGCGGTCATAGAGATCTACATGACACTCCTCGAAGGTCTCATCATCTTCAACATCTATCTTGACTGAATCGATGACATGAGATTTTTCATGAAGATAATTATGAATATGTGACATGGGTAAAACATCATGTATTCAGCTCATCTTTAGAAAAAGTGATATCTGATATTTCACAGCTCCAACATGATCTAACACCTCGAAAGAACTAAAAAATTGGGGATAAATATTACTCCCATGACAAAACCTTTTTTTCCCATGATGGGGAGTCTCCTTTAAGAACACATGATCCCCATAATCAAAATCTAGAGGTCTCCTCCTATAATTAGCATGTGATTTATAACGATTATGCACTGCTTTCATCCTCTTATGAATCACATGAACTATCTATGTCATATTCTGCATCATTTCCAACCCAAGAATTGTTGACTCTCTGACCCTATTCCAGCACAACAGATAATGGAAAGGTTGGCCATATAAGGCTTCAAATGTCACCATACCAATGGTGGAGTGAAAACTAGTGTTGTAATTTAACTCTACTAAGGGAAGGTTCCTCATCGACAAACCTCCAAAATCCATGACACAAGAGTGAATCATTTCCTTAAGAGTCTGGATGGTCCACTCTATTTGACCATCCATCTGTAGATGAAAAGTAGTGCTAAGTCATAGATGATAACCAAAATCATGCTATAGAACTCTTCACACACTATAGGTAAAACTAGAATCTAGATTGGAAATGATTATCCTTGGGACTCTATTGAGTCTCACCACCTCCTTCAGATACTACCTTGACAAAAACTCCACTAATCTTGACGCCTTGATCGCTATAAAGTGGGATGATTCCATAAAACGATACACTACCACCCAAATGGCATCATAGAATCCTTGATATTGAGGAAAAATGGTAATAAAGTCCATAAATATTCCCTCTCACTTCCACTAAGGAACATATAACGGTTGGAGAAAACCACCATGAACACAATACTCAACCTTCACATTCTAGAAGACCAAACATTGAGACACAAAATTTTCTACTGCACGCTTCAACCCAGGCCACCAAAACTGACCACTCAAATATTGGTACATCTTTTTCAATCTAAGATGTACTGCAAGAGGTGAACTATGGAACTCTCAAAGAACAATCTCACACATCACCAAAGTAATGAAAATCCTTCCCTGAAACAACACTCAGTGTTGTTCATCCTCAGACCAACCATTAGGGCATTTCCACAAATAACTCAGTCTCTCCAGACCTCCACTTCAAGATCCCCCAACTGGGATTCCTCCACCTGTTTCATCAGATATGATTGTACCATTGTCTAATAAATAAAAAATCTTCCCTCAACTACTCCAATATCTAGGTACAATGCTGAAAGTTCTTCTATCACTCTCCATAAACCGCCTAATTCCCACAATACATCACTACACAACTTCCTTCTCAGTGCATCCACCACGAAATTCTCATTTCCAATTGTATATGAAATCTCAAAGTCATAATTCTGTAAGAACTCCATCCACCAATACTGATGCAAGTTCAAGTCACAATGGGATAAAACATACCTCAGGCTCTTATGATCGGTGAAGACCAAAAAACACTCACCTGTGAGGTAATGTCTCCCCAACTTTAGGGAAAACACTACCACCGCCAACTAAAGATCTTGGGTGAAATAGTTACGCTAATGGGGGTGTAACTACTAAGAATCATAAGAAATGACTGATCTATGCTATATCAAAATATAGCCCAACCCAAGACACAAAGCATCACAGAAAACCTCAAATCGAACTCCTTCAATTGGAAGAAAAAGAACTAGAGAACTAACCAACTTCTCTTTTAGATACTCAAAAGTTATATGACACTAATTAGTCCATATGAACATATGATCCTTTCTATTCAATGATGTTAGAGGATTCACAACAAGATATAAATCAGCTACAAACCTCCTGTAATATCATATAAGACCAAGGAAACTTCCCACCTATACCACTATCTTGGGGGATTCTGAAGACATAATTTCTTCTATATTTGATGAATGCATAGATGATCCTTAATGGGATACTTAATTCCCCAAGAAACGTACTTCTCAAGCACAAAACTCACACTTCAACAACTTCCCAAACAACTGCTCATTATGAAGAACTCCCAAAATGGAACGCATATGCTATGGATGTTCCTCCTCTGATACAAAGTACACAAGGATTTCATTGATGAAAACCACCACAAACTTATCCAAGAACTCATGAAACACAACATTCATTAACCCCATGAACACATTCGGATCATTAATCACCCTGAACAATGTCGTGACAAACTCGTAATGCTCATGACGACAACAGAAAGCAATCTTTGGGATATTCTCATCCTTTGCATGCATGATATCCTGACCAAAAACAGATCTTCAAGAACAAAATTTCACCCTTCATTTTATAGAATAAACCATCAATCCATGGAAGAGGATATCGGTTTTTCACTTTCAATTGGTTCAATTGAAGATAATCAATACACAACTGCAAACTGACATCGCCTTCTTTAAAAACAAAACTAGTGAACCCCATAATGACACACTTGGATTAACAAAACCACACCACAATAGAAAATCAAGCTCTATACATAAGTCTAAAAACTCAGAAAGCACCATCCTATATAGATAAATTGAATAGGATACACACCTAGCTATAATTCGATTATGAAATTGATCTCTCAATGAGGGGGTAACTCTACAACCTCCTCTGGAAAGACATTAGGGTACTCTTATAAGACCCTGGGAAATGATGACTATTGAACCATAGATGAAATCATCATCATCTCATCCATCAAGGAAGACAATGAAGGAATATGCCTATGACCCATATAAGGGTCTTTCTCACCAATAAACACTGTTGTCACTTCATCAGCATTGAAGAACACAGCGTTCCTTCTAAAGAAATTCATGATAGCCAGCACTGAATACAATCAATCAATGATGAGGATGATTTCATATGGTTGTATCTATAAACATAAATAATATCCCCAAGATAAGTGTTTCCTCAGAACTAGATCATTGTAGCGACCCCCAAACCCAGGTTTCCCACTGGGACATGATATACTTAACATTTCATTGAATCATTACAAATTAAATATCATGTCCCATTACTACAGAAGATCGCGAGGCATAGGATTCTGGGAAACCAGCTGCTTCTGATTAACTTCATTAGTACCAACCATGCCTGAAAAATTTAAAAAAAAAATGTAGGGTGAGCAAAAATGCCCTGTAAGGGGTTTTAAAAATGTTTTAAGAAAACTCTTTCTCAAAGCAGTCCTTTTGAAGAGAATAAAATACTTTGCTAAAAACCAAGCATTATCTTTTCTTAAAAACATGGAATCCAACATTTTTGAAAGAAAAAACTTGCATAGAGAAGTACGTACTTGAAATAATATTTAAAGTAAACATGATCAGAGAGCGCTACATATGAATAATAGACAATGCTTAAAATTCAAACAAGGTTACTTAAATTCTAAAAATAATTATGTGACTAAGCAGGGAAAACATTCATAACATGATTCATGAGAATATACAGTTCTTCTAACAGTTTACCACATGAAATACAGTCCTTATCACATAGTTACATTTTCATAGTCATGGGAATTTTCAACTAGGGGATGTCTTATTAGTTGAACTAACCCCTGGTTGACCAAATATCATTACATGTAGAGGGAATGTATAATTCCAGACTTTGTCAAGACCTTTCGTCAAGACCGTATAACATACTTAACGGGTCAAGGCTAACTGCCAATCCTGTTTCCATGGTAGCACAAGCCAAGGATAACTGCCAAGACCGTCACACATAACGTCTCATGAGACTCTTGCTTTACACAATGCATTGGAGCACTGTATAATTCCAAGCGCACCTGTCACATCATTCATATTGCGCTATATAATTCCAGGCGCACCCGTCACATGTAAGTCCAATACATCCCTCACATATCTTGACATGGTCTTTCATTCATAGGGTTTCATACATTCTTAATCAACCCCCTTTTCACTTACATATTCATAACTTGAAGACAGTTTAATCATAAATAAACTGAGACATGCATGCTAAATTCGTACACATAAGAAATTGTCTTAACAATTGAAACACGGGTTTTAAGGAAATAAACACAAACACTTAACATTCCATAACATCATATTACCCAATTAAAACATGGTCATTCATAACTTACACATATGTTGATAAATGGATATTGTGGGTGTTTAATACATGCAGTTGGGGATACAATGTGCGTAATCAGGTCCATCTTGGGGAAATCATGTATATAATTGTGTAAAAAAAACTCTTTTATTTGCACTTTAAATAACATGACCCCTTTTCTTTGTAAAGTTTGTAAACATCATAAAGAAATTGTAATTACAGACAACATAATGATATATATATCTACACATATGCATGGGTTTACCACATTAAACCATACTCAAAAAAATATTTCCCAAGTTATACATTAAACAAAAAATAATAATGTTTGGAAAACCGAGTGGGGTTCTTTTATATAAAAATAAATGAACTTAAATTTCATAAAACCCTTATGCACATTGATGTACATGTACATATATATGATTAAATGTACATATACATACTTAATCTCCATGTAATTGCATGATTTACATGTTCATGCCATTATTCGACAACTCCATTTTTCATAGGCGAAAAGAAATTTAGGGTTATAAACATGTGAATTAAGGGTGTACATATGCGTGTATCATCTTGTATATATGTATGAATACAAATATATATATATATGTACACACATATGCATGAAATTTATATGCGTATAACCGTGTATATTCACTGAAGTAGGTGAAAAATTAACACAAGAAGACCTCGATCCTCGGAAGAGGTAAAACGGGTATAGATAGGTTCATATGGTCCTGTATATTCTTATACACATTTATATAACAAGTGTATATAACTATGTAAAGCTTATAGAAACGGTAGGAAACGAAGAAGAGGATTTCCCCTTACTCCTATTCGGTTCTTCAAGCTGAGAGGGAGATCTCATGGTCTGGGTTTGAACCAGGTTCATACACACCAGAAATATATACATATAACATGTATATATATATATTTATATAAACCGAAGCTTGAAAAAACCCAAAAAAATAAAACATGCCCCTTAACTTGCTCGGAGAGGAGGAGAGGAAGATGCGGCAACCAGGCAAGTGAAACCGGACGTATAAACACAGGAAGTATATTTATACATATATCACGTATATATGTATATATATACAAACCAAAGCTCAAACAAAAAAAAACCCCAACATAACTTCTCCCTTACCTTAGCTTGGAGAGGAGGAGAGGAAACGAAGCAGCGATGCTGGACCGGTGGTCGGAGATCCAAGGGCTCGGTGCAAAGCTTCCCTGCCTTTGGTGCAAACCAGGGCTTTTTAAAAAAAAACAGAAGACCGAGGACTCACTTGCATGGAGGGGGGTATCTGAGGTGAGGGGTCAGTGCCGACTCGTGGAAAGCAGGAGACAGCTGGGTCTACTAGCTGGCCTACGAGAGAAAAACGATGTCGCCCTACCCTACTGGTTCAACGAGGAAGAAGAAGAATCGGAACGCGGGACGCGAGGTAGAAGAAAAACCGATAAAGAGCGGATGGATGGGATTAAAAGGGGATGATCGTGCGGCCCTAAGCGGTGCGGATTTAAAAGAGATGGATTGCTGCGATCAGAGAAGAGAAGATTGGATGGCCCTAGGTTGCTGCGGTGTTTAAAAAACACGGTTCACTGGGTTTAAAAAAAAACAAAATCGTTTTATTAATATTATTATTAATTTATTATAACATTATTACATTCAATTATTAAACTAAATTTTATTATTTTAATAAAAATCATTGGTCAATAAAAAATATATATATATTGATTCAATCAAAACATATTATATTCTTATTTTTAAAAAATCAAAAAAATTTATTAACCTTATTATATTATCATTATTATTATTAAACCATAATTATTAATTACTTAATATTACATTATGAAGATCAATGGTTAAAAACATTGGTTAATCAAAACATATCATATATGTATATATATATATTTTAATTTCCTTTATTAGCTAATTACCTTAATTTCCTTAATTAAAGATTAATATTAATTAAACATTAAACATAACTATATTCAATCACACATGAGAGTGTGTTGATATAAACATTACTACTACAAAACACATAAGTAAAAGAAATCATAGTTTGACATAGTTTCCAAAACTATTAATCCAAATTACAAACATTCGCATTATTATTATCTCTTGTATTTAATTTAGAGAAAAAGAATCATTTAATTTGATGCAAAGTATATATATATATAACTCAAGAGTTAGTACATGTTTAGACAACATAAAAACCCATCAGCTTTCATAAAATTTTAATTGCTCAAATTAAGAAAATATGTAGTGAATATTGGAAAAATAAAATATTAATTTTCACCGTTTTGAAACATAAAATATAATTCACATTTTTGGGAAGACAAGAAATAAATTAATTAAATTATCATTGATGTCATTCTTTAAACATTAAAGCAAATTTCATAGTTAATTTTCCGAACCTTTCGGGGTAATCCATTCTTATCTTCAACGGTCAAAAAAATAAAACAAAGTGTATAGGATAATCCAATGGTCATATTTATAGCCGTTTGGGTTCAACAGTCAGATTAGTGTGCTTATAAAGGGTCTGGTCTCGGGGTGTCCCTCACTCCAGGTAACTGAAGGAGAAAGGAAGAGATGGTTCGTGTGATTCCCTTGGTGCTCAGCACGGTTGCAGTGGCTTCGGCCATCTTCATGTTCATTCTGATGGATGCCCGAAACCCCTACCGCCTTCTTGGAGTCTTGGTGGTTTTAAGCGGTCTCCCCATTATTGTAATTGGGTTTTTAATTGGGATTTTTGGTTAGCTTATCTTCTTGTTCGGTCAGTGGGAGTTGTAGCCGAGATGTTACTTATTTGAATAAAAGGAGCTTTCATTCATTTGATGCATTTTATTATTATTACCTTGTAGGTTGATTGTTTGTTCACTTAACAGTGACATTGTAAAACAAACTTGTCAAAATTCAAAACATGGTTTTCTCGGGTTGTTACATCACTTCCCCCTTCAAATAATTGTGCCCTCGCAATTCTATCATAAAAAGAAAAATTGAAACCCCACACGTACAACATTACCGAAATAGTGGATCTGGCTCGATTAACGGGATACCAAAGTTGGCACATAGCTCTTCTATTTCCCTAGTCCAGATGCACTTCGAACAGTACGTCCTGAACTCCTGTTCGTGCGTACTGCACATGGGCTTCCAAAGGGAGGCTCGTGCCATGAAAAGCTCGGAAACGTCTGATTAGATAAACTCCTTGATAACTCTTCGGGCCACATCATGCTTGAGGTAGTCGAGAGGAATGATGCGTTTGAGGAGACTGAAATTCAAGACCTGGAACATATAGACCGCACTAAGGTGGCCATTCTGAGCAGCTATGAGGAAGCACGCTCTGGCAGAAAAGTTCTATGCCAGAGTAAAACACTGGAAGAGACCTTCAAAGTATCTTCCCCTTCGCCTGTAGCATTGGAGTTGAGCAGTGGCGATGAGGTGAAAAACATGATCATCCTCTTGACATAACCGAAGAATCTCATGACCGTTTGCTAGATCGAGCATACGCTAGCAAGACCCTCACAGATGGAGAAAGGATGGATAATCCACCGTGCATGCCCTGATCAAGATGACTTCTACTAACTCATCGGGTAGTGATGAGAAGTTCGTTTGACCAGCCATCTGAAAGAAAACATCGAAAGGAAACTCTTAACAACATTGACAAGGTAGAGACATGAAAGGATACATGAAACTTCCATTTATGCAAAAGTTTACAAGACAAAGCCTGAGTTTACTAGACGTACACCACAAAGAGTGGCGAAACTCCCTAACTCTTCAAACCACACGCAGGCTGAACAGACAGGACTAAATTCATGGGAACATCTATGACGCCTCCTAAGTTTAGCATGAGGGGTATGGAGTTGGGAAACATCAGTATACACCTCTTGCCTAAGAGAAAATGGGGTGGAGTCATCTTCCAACACTCTAAGGTCCATTAACTGGCCCCAGAAGCCGTAGTGCAAAATCTAGCCCAGGTAGGCCGCTCAGAGGTCTCCGGCAGCAGCAGCTTCTTGAAAGGGGTTATCAAGAATCGTGTCAAATTCCTCGCCAGTTGTGAGCACTCGGAAGAGTCCCTCGTGATACTTTCCCCGACGTGAATAAGAGGGAAATTAGGTCATCATCATTAGAAGATAATCCATCCCCAATCCCCGGTGAAGACTAAGGACCCTAGGCGAGTTTGACATGTCATACAGGTGCTTACATGTCATGCGAATTCGGGCATAATTTAGAAAGTTCTCACAGCTATCTAGAGAAATAATGTTCTCTTGAGCCTCAGTGGGAAGTGACAGTAGGTCGGTAGGTACATTTTCATAAGCCATCTGTAAGTTATAACATTTTTACTTAGTTAGTCATAGAAATACATTTATACCACCTGGTTTTCCAGAGTTGCCTGAACCTATCCTCTGATACCAACTGTAGTGACCCCCAAACCCAGGGTGCCCAATGAGACATGATATACTTAACATTTCATTACATCATTACAAATTAAATATCATGTCCCAATACTACAAAAGATCGTGAGGCTCAGGATTCTAGGAAACCAGCTGCTTCTGATTAACTTCATTAGTACCAACCATGCCTGAAAATTTTTAAACAAAAACGTAGGGTGAGCAAAAATTCCCAGTAAGGGGTTTTAAAAACTTTTTAAGAAAACTATTTCTCAAAGTAGTCCTTTTGAAGAGAATAAAACACTTTGATAAAAAACAAGAATTATCTTTTCTTAAAAACATGGAATCCAACATTTTTGAAAGAAAACACTTGCACAGAGAAGTACGTACTTGAAATAAGCTTTAAAGTAAACATGATCAGAGAGCGCAACATATGAATAATAGAAAATGATTAAAATTCAAACAAGGTTACTTAAATTCTAAAAATAATTATGTGACTAAGCAAGGAAAACATTCATAACATGATTCATGAGCATATACAGTTCTTCTAACAGTTTACCACATGAAATATAGTCCTTATCACATAGTTACATTTTCATAGTCATGAGAATTTTCAACTAGGGGATGTCCTGTTAGTTGAACTAACCCCTGGTTGACCAATTATCATTACATGCAGAGGGAATGTATAATGCCAGACTTTGTCAAGACCTTTCATCAAGACCATATAACATACTTAACGGGTCAAGGCTAACTACCAATCCCGTTTCCATGGTAGCACAAGCCAAGGCTAACTTCCAAGACCATCACACATAACATCTTATGAGACTCTTGCTTTACCCAATGCATTGGAGTGCTGTATAATTCCGGGCGCACCCGTCACATCATTCATATTGCACTATATAATTCTGGGCGCACCCGGCACATGTAAGTCCAATACATCCCTCACATATCTTGACATGGTCTTTTATTCATAGGGTTTCATACATTCTTAATCAACCCCCTTTTCACTTACATATTTATAACTTGAAGACAGTTTAATCATAAATAAACTGAGACATGCATTCTAAATTCGTACACATAAGAAATTGTCTTAACAATTGAAACATGGGTTTTAAGGAAATAAACACAAACACTTAATATTCCATAACATCATATTACCCAATTAAAACATGGTCGTTCATAACTTACACATATGCTGATAAATGGATATTGTGGGTGTTTAATACATGCAGTTGGGGATACAATGTGCATAATCAGGTCCATCTTGGGGAAATCATGTATATAATTGTGTAAAAAAACTCTTTTATTAGCACTTTAAATAACATGACCCCTTTTCTTTGTAAAGTTTGCAAACATAATAAAGAACTTGTAATTGCAGAAAACATAATGATATATATACCTACACATATGCATGGGTTTACCACATTAAACCATACTCAAAAAAATATTTCCCAAGTTATACAGTAAACAAAAAATAATAATGTTTGGCAAACCGAGTGGGGTTCTTTTATATAAAAAGAAATGAACTTAACTTTCATAAAACCCTTATGCACATTGATGTACATGTACATCTATATGATTAAATGTACATATACATCCTTAAGCTCCATGTAATTTCATGATTTACATGTTCATGCCATTATTCGACAACTCCATTTTTCATAGGCGAAAATAAATTTAGGGTTATAAACATGTGAATTAAGGCTGTACATATGCGTGTATCATCTTGTATATATGTATGAATACAAATATATATATATGTACACACATATGCACGAAATGTATATGCGTATAACCGTGTATATTCACTGAAGTAGGTGACAAATTAACACAAGAAGACCTCGATCCTCGGAAGAGGTAAAACGAGTATAGATAGGTTCATATGGTCCTGTATATTCTTATACACATTTATATAACAAGTGTATATAACTATGTAAATCTTATAGAAACAGTAGGAAACGAAGAAGAGGATTTCCCCTTACTCCTATTCGGTTCTTCAAGCTGAGATGGAGGTCTCATGGTCTGGGTTTGCACCAGGTTTATACACACCGGAAATATATACATATAACATGTATATATACATATTTATATAAACCGAAGCTTGACAAAACCCAAAAAAATAAAACATGCCCCTTACCTTGCTCAGAGAGGAGGATAGGAAGATGCATCAACGAGGCAAGTGAAACTGGACGTATAAACACAAGAAGTATATTTATACATATATCACGTATATATGTATATATATAAAAACCGAAGCTCAAACAAAAAAAACCACAACAGAACTTCTCCCTTACCTTATCTTGGAGAGGAGGAGAGGAAACGAAGCAGCGACGCCGGACCGGTGGTCAGAGATCCAAGGGCTCGGTGCAAAGCTTCCCTGCCTTCGGTGCAAACCAGGGCTTTTTAAAAAAAAACAGAAGACCGAGCACTCACTTGTATGGAGGGGGGTATCTGAGGCGAGGGGTCGGTGCCGACTCGTGGAAAGCAGGAGACAGCTGGGTCTACTAGCTGGCCTACAAGAGAAAAACGATGCCACCCTACCCTACTGGTTCGACGAGGAAGAAGAAGAAGCAGAACACGGGACACGAGGTAGAAGAAAAACCGAGAAAGAGCGGACGGACGAGATTAAAAGGGGATGATCGTGCGGCCCTAAGCGGTGCGGCTTTAAAAGAGATGGACGGCTGCGATTGGAGGAGAGAAGATCGGACGGCCCTGGGTTGTTGCGGCATTTAAAAAACACGGTTCACTGGGTTTAAAAAAAAACAAAATCATTTTATTAATATTATTATTAATTTATTATAACATTATTACATTCAATTATTAAACTAACTTTTATTATTTTAATAAAAATCATTGGTCAATAAAAATATATATATATTGATTCAATCAAAACATATTATATTCTTATTTTTAAAACATCAAAAAAAATTATTAACCTTATTATATTATCATTATTATTATTAAACCATAATTATTAATTACTTAATATTACATTATGAAGATCAATGGTTAAAAACATTGGTTAATCAAAACATATCATATATATATATATGTTTTAATTTCCTTTATTAGCTAATTACCTTAATTTCCTTAATTAAAGATTAATATTAATTAAACATTAAACGTAACTATATTCAATCACACATGAGAGTGTGTTGATATAAACATTACCACTACAAAACACATAAGTAAAATAAATCATAGTTTGACGTAGTTTCCAAAACTATTAATCCAAATTACAAACATTCGCATTATTATTATCTCTTATATTTAATTTAGAGAAAAAGAATAATTTAATTTGATGAAAAGTATATATATATATAACTCATAAGTTAGTACATGTTTAGACAACATAAAAACCCATCATCTTTCATAAAATTTTAATTGCTCAAATTAAGAAAATATGTAGTGAATAGTGGAAAAATAAAATATTAATTTTCACCGTTTTGAAACATAAAATATAATTCACATTTTTGGGAAGACAAAAAATAAATTAATTAAATTATCATTGATGTCATTCTTTAAACATTAAAGCAAATTTCATAGTTAATTTTCCGAACCTTTCAGGGTAAGCCATTCTTATCTCCAACAGTCAAAAAAATAAAACAAAGTGGATAGGAGAATCCAACGGTCATATTTATAGCCGTTTGGGTTCAACGGTCGGATTAGTGTGCTTATAAAGGGTCTGGTCTCAGGGTGTCCCTCACTCTAGTTAACTGAAGGAGAAAGGAAGAGATAGTTCATGTGATTCACTTGGTGCTCAGCACGGTTGCAGTGGCTTCGGCCATCCTCATGTTCATTCTGATGGATGCCCGAAACCCCTACTGCCTTCTTGGGGTCTTGGTGGTTTTAAGAGGTCTCCCCATTATTGTAATCAGGTTTTTAATTGGGATTTTTGGTTAGCTTATCTTCTTGTTCGGTCAGTGGGAGTTGTAGCCAAGATGTTACTTATTTGAATAAAAGGAGCTTTCATTCATTTGATGCATTTTATTATTATTACCTTGTAAGTTGATTGTTTGTTCACTTAATGGTGACATTGTAAAACAAACTTGTCAAAATTCAAAACATCGTTTTCTCGGGTCGTTACAATCATATTCTTTATATACATAAAACTAGTCAACTTAACCTCTAACTGACATAGTCAATGCTAAGGGCACTAGAAGTCTCTCTAACTTAAGTCCCAAAGCATGGACAAGGGTAGGTGATATGAAGGAGTGTTTCACTACCAGATCAAAAAAGGAATACACCCAAATATAAAAAAACTAAAGGGTACCTCAAATGATGTTTGGATTACCTAATTCTGGAAACACTAAAGCATGAAGATGACCACGACCTGGTTCACGACCTCTTTGACCATGCTGATGACCACCTCCATAGCCACGCTCTACTCTATGAGGCTAGGGAGAATCTCAAGGTTTTCCTATACCTACCCCATCTTCTTTTTATAATCCCAAACTAGATAAACCTACTACTGTTGCCTTATCTAGAACTACCTCAGCAAAAGATCCTCAATCGGAACAACCGGTGCATGCTGACTCCTTAGAAATGTCGGGCACTCTCACCACTAATGACCTCAACATCCACATGAAAAACATGCATCTGATCCTTCAGTATAGGCATGATGTTTACTTAACCTAGAGAAATGAGACATTGAGGGCTAGGAACTACCCCTGGATAATTGGAAACTCTTCTATCCTGACAACTGGGAACCTCGAACCACAGCTCTACTTAGTGAGGAATTATGAAGACTCACCTCTCATGATGATCTAGTTCTAGCTAATGTTCTCTTAATGACCTCTGCTTTGGACATCACCTTGAGATACATATTCAGAATAAATAGAGTGACCTGGAACTAGATATCTTGATGCAAATCCTCCTCAAAATGCCTTTCCCAAGCCTCCTCATCTAGCAACAGGTCTGAATCATATCATAGAAGGTTCCTAAAACAGATCTTGAACTCTTGTACACTAGATATCCTCAACCAAAGGGTAAGAAACTCCTGGAGATTGGCCACCTTAGTGATCAAATAAAGAAACTTGGCTCTAAACTAGTCTCATAACTCCTTCCATGAGAATTTCAACCCTTCACAATCTCTGAGGAATATGATCCACCACTTCCTCACTTACTCACACAACATCGTTAAAACCAATGATACCCAGTGATTATTCCTAGAACATATCAAACTAAAGGATATATAAACCTACTCCAACCAGTATCCTATGAATTAATATTAAATGGAGCCCTTATACTTCTACATACTCTAGCACTAAAACTCTTAGAGTGTCCTCCTCCAAGTGTCATCGTCATCAACCTCTACTCTCTAGTGATCTTCTGGTATAACCTGCTGAACATATTTTGCGCGAAATTGATGAGGAAATTAACCTAGATCCATTCCTCCAAAAGAAAAAAATAGTTAGATCTCATAAACCTAGAAAATTAAATAATTTAACATTAATTAATTGTTTTCTTTTATTCATTTTAGGTTAACATATCCCAAGGTCTACCCATTCCAACATGGGTGAAAAGAAGAATGATGCATGATCCTTTCCTATTTATCTACCTTGTAACAAGTATCACCTTGTTTAGTAACCACTATAAGCACAAAGGTTTATGAATCAGATCACATGGGTCCCTAAATACCCATGTCTAAGATAATATCTCATGTTTACAATGCTTTCTAATCTTAACTGACACTATTTTCCTACCATCCCATGCAACCTCACATGTGCCTAACCCTAAAATCCATATTATCCCTCAACAAGAGCCTCTAATACCACTCTATAATGATCCCCTCCTCGCAAATTGTACCCCTCCTAGTCCAAAAATGAGATAAGAGATAGACACCTGATTCCCACCCCCAGTTGGCCTCGGGTTAGAAACTAGAACTGATGGTATATTAAACATAAAGATGGGAGGAATTACCCTCTAAGAAAACACATGAGAAACAGAGAGATAATATAGACACAAATAAAATATGATCATACTAAAATATAAAATAAAACCCATGTGCACATACATAATGACATGAAAGAACTACTACAACTGAAGGAAAAACTGCAAGTACCAAAATAAAAGTAAAGATGACAGCATCCACAAAGCCCAAAAAACTCCTGTTAAACCCCAAGATAGTAATAAACAGATTGATCTCTAACCTATTCCAAATGACCTGAAAAATAGTTTATATACATAGGGTGATTATAATAGTATACTCGGTAGGATCCTCCCCGGAGCCTCTCGTACAAAATGTAATGAAAGTATGCTAAATCACATTTAACCATAAGTGAAACTAACTCATCACCTAAAAAGTATACTAAGTTCCAAGACTCACCATGGATACTCTCACCAAGTATCGCATACAAGATCATATAATATAATATAGAATATCAAGGGTACCCCACTACCGTTTCCCTACTAGTTTCCCGCTCTACCCCAATGTCACACGTCCTGAGTATTACTCTCCAAAAAGGTTAGTCCGCATACACCTGGGTGAAGCACCACAAAATGCACCTCATGCATCACACCACCATTTCCATGTAACCAAAATTAAATAGGTAGATTTTAGGATCCACTGTAGATCGTATAACATGTATCATACATTGGGTATTATACCTCAAGCTATCACAACCCATACACTGAGTAAGGATCCTCAAGCCATCACAACCTATACATGTTATACCTATAGTAGTCCTTAGGAAACTATACCCAGGATATATTTGTGTGAAATAACCACAATACATTACATCCCTCTACACACATATATGGGGAAAAATAAATTCTGTGCATACCAGCACAAGTAACTACCAAGAAAAGAGAGCAGGCTCAAAGGGGGTAGTCAGTCATCCATCCTCCCACCAGGATTTTGGGGAAAACACCCTCAGGGCTCAAAATTCCCGAGGTGTTAGTTTTCCTAACCGATAGGTTGGATTAGAATTTAAAAACACTAAAATTACATAATATAATATATCTCAAAACCACATTATAGGTATAACCAAATCTCAGAATCAACTACACCTAACGGCTCTCGGACTCCTAGATTCCACTGCTAAGACCATATATACTATAAGAAAAAACCATTTAAAGAGTTGCATTAATTTTTTTATCCCTTTTCATCAGTTTCAATTTACATTAATTAATTATTTAACCATTAATTAACCATTAACATTTTCCACATTACATTTTCTTAATATCACAAAATAGTTTCATGCCCTTTGGGCATAAGCAAACCGAGTCAATAACTTCTCAAAAATTATAACTTTTTCATTGCATCTCTACAAGCTTCAACCCCATGGGTTAAAAATTTATTCATTTATTAACATTAACACTTTCAATATTATTGGGTACTTTAGGGAAACATCCTAATCTACCAAACAAGGTAAATAACCAAGAACATCCATCTTCCTCATGCAGTGGGGAAAGGAAGTCAGATAAAAAACAACCTAGCCATCAAAAAAACAATAGATTCAAAGAAAAATAAAACTTTTATATTAATGGTTAATCCCAGATTCAATCCACTATATCATCCTTGTGGTCCTCCCTGAAACCCACATTCATATATCGATTCATCCCGCCATCACAAGTGTCAACTACTGCCATAGAAACCAGGCCTCCTTGCCCCATATATCATAAAACCTCTCTAGTCTCATCCATCTGAGGCTCTCGTCGCATTCGGGACTCCCCACCCCATATAACACAACATCCCTCCAGGATCATGTCACAAACAGTAAGAAACAAACAAGCAAGCAATAGGGAAATTGGGACCCCAAAATAAGGCATTCATTCTTCTCACACAATGATCTCTCACATCACCAAATCACAAGGCACTCGTAATTTACAAGAAATAAGGAAACTCAGTCCCTACAAGGCATTACCTTTTATCACAAAATCGGTTCTTATTCCATCTTGAATTAACTGATTCATTATTCACTGGTTCTAACTATGGGAAACCTAAGAAGCAAGCTAGAACAAGATATAAAAAATTAATTAAACAATTGATTTAACATGAATTTAATTCTTTTATCAAAAATAATCAACATGCTTCACATATTTATTCAATTCCATTAACACATGGAAGATCAGATCATTTAAACATGCTCACAATATTAAAATTATAACACACTAGATTCATTAAACATTACTCTTTAATATTTTGTCCAATTAAATAAAAATTAATTATGAATTTATGTTCTTTACCAATTTACACATGCTAAGACAAGAATAAAAAGCACATCATCGACACCACTCTATCTATAAAATCAAGAGGCAACCCATTATCATGGTAAAAAAACAACAAGTTCTCCATGCAATAGATACCAATTATTTAATCAAGTTCAAGTAATTATTAGGTTAATTTCATTTAAATCCAAGAGGATAAATAATTCTAGCTCTATGATTTCATGTAAATAAATAAGGAAACAACAAATCCCATACCTCACAAAGGGATTCAACATTCTTCTCATGATAACAGAAAAAAGTTTTGAATACCTATCACTTATCTTTCAAGAACTGCATCCACTTGAGGATGTCGTTCCATAACCATGCCAAAAAATAACAAAAAAATCCATTAGAAACATGGAGATCAAGCACCATAACATGGAAAGAGGAATGGTGGAAAACATATCAAAGAAACTACAATAATGGAGGTAGAACATACCTTGGATCAAAGACGAATCAAAGGAGGGAAGTTGGAGACCAGTCCTTGACAAAGGAATCCCCAAAATATTGAAGAGGGGGTTGTCAGGTCACCTGGAATCGGGAGACAGGTATTGTATCCATAGGTTTTGAAAAACCTAAGTGGTTGCAAACATTTAAAACATACAACATCACGGATTTACATGACATGTAATCCCCTTTCATGTTGTATAATCTTAAGGATTTGGTTTCCATCAAAAAACACATCACCTTACTATTATATTTTTATAAAACCTGGTTTATTACACATTGTGAAACCTAATTTTACTTCGTAAAATTTTACATGATGTGATATCTCCTTTCTTCCATCTTCTATCAACCAAACTACTCTATACTTCCTCTGAGCCTCCTATGAGAACCTTAGTCTTTGAAAATGCACAAAGGGTCAATCCACATAGATTTGAGACCTTATAGGGTAAAAATCAATAAATAGAGGACCCACATCCTAATGCTATAGGTGGTGTCACTTAGTAGGTAGAGGAGTCATTTCCTGATGCCATAGGGGAGTACAACTCTATTTAAGGAAAACCCGCACCCTATCCAATAGGGGGTTGAACTTGGTAGATAGAGTACCTACACCCTAATTCCATAGGGGGTACCACTGAGTAGGTATATGACCCACGAACTAATGCCATATGGAGGTACCACTCTATGTAAGCAAGACTCACACCCTATCTGATAATGGGTACATCTTGGTAGATAGAGGACTATCACCCTAATTCCATAGTGGGTACCACTCAGTAGATAGATAGAGGACTTGTGGCCTAGTCTGTCAGGGGGTACCACTTAGTAAAAAGATAGAGGACCCACACCCTAGTCCGTAAGGGGGTACCACTATAATGATCTTTCCTAATCACTTTCATCATCGATAACCATCTAAATAAGAATAACCCTCATAAAATATCACATCATTTCTCAAAATCCAATAAAGAGGACACCATCACATTCTATATGGGAAAACACTTAGGATAGGCTACTTGCGGGCCAAAATCTGAGTCCAGACGAAAGAGATGTGAGATATTAAAGGTTCCTCAAAAAGGAGAAAGTGGGTACACAATGTGTAAGGGACCCACATGGCATGTGTCCCCACACCACTGCCTATAAGTTTCCCTTTAGGTACACAACTCAGAAATCGTGTATCACTACATGGAATTTAGGTGGACTACATGGAGTTCCTCAACCACTCAGGGTCTGGCCCATGTTCATGGTCATGTCCATATAAGTCTGCTCGATTTGATGCTTACATCATGAGATATGTCATGAATAGTATACTGATTTTAATTCTCGGACAGAATGGTGGGCTGGACTTCAAAGCTTCATTTGGGCCCCTTGTACTTGGATTTGGGCCATGAAATGTTTATCCAAGATGACATGCAGTGTCCCCCGAATTATGGTGGAGAGTTAATGTTTTTGGACTTCTGTATTGAGCCCAGTAAATCAATCTTCAAGGCTGGTCCAGTTTGTTCACAGATTCTTTGGTCTTGTTTGTGAGGACCATATGACCCTTCAAATGGCAGAATTCTATCATAGTTCCTTCTAATGAAATGTTTTATATTTAAAGGAGAATCCTACAAAACAAGAACCACACAATTTGGATCAGTATAGTGACATTTATAATTAAAACATTAAACTAACTCAATTGGACTACTTCTAAAAAATGCTCAAATATTATACTTAATATTAAAACATTAATATTTCACACAAATTATGCACATTTCATATAAAATAATTAAATGGGGAATATAATAAGTCATGAAAATATTAATAACATCAACTCCCCCACACTTAAATTTCCGCGTGTCCTCATGTGCAACAAATATAAAAACATGACAAAATCACTTTCACTCACCAACAAATATTAAAATTTTGTTTTCTCCAATTAGGAGAGGTTTAGACTATTTCACTCATCCATATTGAATTCCATCACAAATTTGGTTCAAAATAATGCATCAGAAACAATTCATTTTTTCATGTTCAAGGTTTGAATTGGAAAATGTAGGCACTCAAAACTTACTCCTCTCAAGATGATAAAAATGTATTTTAGGAGGTTCACTCATTCACCAAAAAAAGTGAAAATCAAGAGTTTTTAAGACCTCTCAGCTTCCATTCCCAAATCTAATGTGTATAAGAATCAAGAGGTCTTTTAATGGGTTTTTCAGTGGCTATGGGACGGTAGGTATATAATGTCCAAAGGAAAAGAGGGGTTAAAAACACCAACATGGAAAAATCAATGCACATTTTTTTTGAAATTTGATTTGAAAGGAAATAGAAACACATATTTACAAGGGAATTAATGTGTGATGAATGAAAAGTGATGGAGATAGAAAATGGAATAGGGTGATATGATGGAATATGTACAACATGGAAGACTTCCAATAATGACACAATACAAGATGATTCAAGTGTTCTTTTTTTTTCTCTTTTTGCTCTTTTTTTCGAAAGTTGTGCTTGAAACAAGTCTCACAGTCATCTCCCAACCCATGTTTGATCTTCTCATGGAACTAATTTTAGTAGTTATAACACGATCAAAGGTTGAGGATGAATTATTTTTGACCTACCCAAGACACAACCCATTCCTTTTTTTTCATTTTTTTAATATAATTTTTTCATTTTTTTGAACACTTTTCAATGACTTTTGTACAAATGAAAATTACACATATACACCCTAAAGCTCACAGAATTACAACCTCTCCCCCAAACTTGAATGGATGCTTGCCCTCAAGCATATGATGACACATTGGAAATCAATGAAAGTACGCCCAAAAATGAAGTCCATTCCCCCCACACTTAAATTTCAATAAATTGTAAAATGAAAATCCATGAAGATGTTGGGTGGGACAAGGTATTAGGCTTGTAATGTGGCTATCAAAAGAAAGGTTTTCATAGGCTCAAAGGGGCTTTCAAAAGTAGGATCAATGTAAGGGTAACAGGAGGCTATTTGGCTATTCTGGTTCTCATGTGGCTTAGAAAATACCTCTATCATATTAATGCACAAAAAAGATGGAAATTCAGCTCAAAGGTCCACAAACTCAAGACTCACAATCAGTGGTGAAGACACACAATGAAAAAGATGGCCACAGATGACCTTGGCATGAAGGCTAATATTATTCCTCACGGTAGGGGAAAAGCATTTTCCAAATCAAAAATTGAGCATTCAAAATGTGTTGGTTTTGACACAAAATTCTTTATCCAAAGTCATGATGAAAATACAAAATTTTTGAGATGAAAATATGTCTGTTAACTCCCCAAAATGGTTGGACAAAATTTCAAAACTCGATGGTGAGTAAGCATGACTCTTTTTTTGTAATTTTTTAAGTAATTGTGTTTTTTGGTTTTTTTTAGTTTTTAAGGTTTTTTTAAAAATACACACCCACACTAGAAAGATAAAAAAAAGGGTTTGATGAATAAAGTGGTAAAAAATGAAAGAGAGAGGAAGAATAAGAAAGAGGTAGAGAGAGGAAGAGATAGAGAGAGAGCTAAAGGGAAAGAGGTGCCCCCTGGTTTGGATTTGGCGGGTCTCCATCCAGTGGTGGTTCTATTGAAGTGGATGGGGTTTCGATGGAAGTTGACGTGGTTCCTGGATTGTGAGACCTCTCATGGTGATTCTTTAACCGATGTACATTAACCGTGAATGTCCTTTTGGAAGAGGGGTCTTGGACTTTCACTGCACCAAATGGGTAAACGTTAGTAATAACAAAAGGACCTTCCCAACGAGAATTAAGATTACCTGGGTGAAGTCAAAATCGAGAATTGAAGAGCATTACCTTTTCACCTTCATGAAATACCTTTCGAAGAATGTGCTTTTCATGGAGTGACTTTGCCTTTTCTTTGTAGAGAATGGAGTTCTCATATGAATCGAGTCGAAGCTCCTCCAATTCAGTAAACAACAACAATCTTTGTTCACCAGATTTTTCACAATCAAAATTACAAGTTTTGACAGCCCAAAATGACTTATGTTGGATTTCAACTGGTAAATGATAGGCTTTACCAAAAACTAGCCTAAATGGAGACATCCCAATGGGTGTCTTATAGGCTCTTCGATAGGCCCAAAGTGCTTCACCAAGTCTATCGGGCCAGTCTTTTCTTGTGGGCTTAACAATTCTTTCAAGCACTCTTTTCACTTCTCTATTAGAAAGTTTAGCCATTCCATTTGTTTGAGGGTGATATGCAGTGGATGTTTTATGTACAACCCCATTCTTTTTCAAAAGTGACTTCATGGTTCTATTACAGAAATGAGTTCCTAAGTCACTTATCAAAGCACGTGGTGTTCCGAATCGATGGAAGATATGGGTTTTGAGGAACTCACTCACAATTTGAGCATCATCTTTCCTAGTGGTTTTGGCCTCTACCCACCTAGAAACATAGTCAATAGAAAGGATAATGTAGGATAATCCATTGGAAGGGGGAAAAGGTCCCATGAAATCAATGCCCCAAACATCGAAAAGCTCACAGAAGATTAATGGATTTTGAGGAATTTCGTTTCTTTTGGAAATTGTGCCAAACTTTTGGCAAGTGGGACATGATTGACAGAACTCAAGTGAGTCCTTGAAGAGTGAAGGCCAAAAGAATCTAGAATCTAGGACCTTTCGAGAAGTCCTTTGTGGTCCAAAGTGGCCACCTCTAGGCATTGAGTGGCAGAATTCAAAGATGGAGGATTGTTCAGTTTCATCAACACATCTCCTAATTACCATGTCAGCCCCAGTTTTCCAAAGTTTATTATCTTCCCAAAAATAATTATTTGAATCACTTTTCATATTTTCTTTTTGTTCTTTTGAAAAATATTCAGGGAAAACACCAGAAACCAAGTAATTGACAATTGGGGCATACCATGGTAACTTTGGAGTCAGAGATGAGAGGTGTTCAGTTGGAAATTCAGGATCAATTATTTCAGAATGAGAAGAATTAGAAATTCTAATCAGGTGGTCATCCACAGGGTTTTCTTTTCCAGGTTTATCTTTTATCACAAGGTCAAACTCTTGGAGCATTAAAATCCATCTTATTAGCCTTGGTTTGGAATCACTTTTCTTAAGTAAGAACTTTAATGCTGATTGGTCTGTGAAGATGATGATTTTGGCACCTAAGAGATAGGGCCGAAATTTATCCAAGGCAAAAACCACAACTAAAAGTTCTTTTTCAGTCACAGTGTAGTGTGATTGAGTTTATCCAATGTTTTTGAGGCATAAAAGATGACATGAGGAATGTTTTCTCTTCTTTGACCAAGAACAGCCCCAATGGCCCTATCAGAAGCATCACACATCAATTCAAATGGTAAGGACCAATCTGGGGGTTGGATTATTGGAGCAGATGTGAGAGCAGATTTGAGTTCAATGAAGGCTCTCTTGCAAGCCTCATCAAAATTGAATGTGACATCATTTTGAAGTAAACGAGTGAGTGGGAGGGAAATCTTGCTGAAGTTATGAATGAATCGCCGATAGAAACCGGCATGACCAAGGAAGGACTGAATGTCTCGAACTGATTTGGGTTCAGGAAGTGATTGGATCACCTCAATTTTGGCTGGATCAACTTGGATACCCTCTTGAGAAATTATGTGCCCTAGAACAATCCCATTTGAAACCATGAAGTGACATTTTTCAAAATTCAGCACAAGGTTGCACTTGACACACTTTTGAAGGACCAAAGAGAGTGAATGTAAGAAAGATTCAAATGACTCGCCATAAATGGTAAAGTCATCCATGAAGACCTCCATGTAATTCTCAATGAATTCAGAAAAGATACTCATCATACACCGCTGGAATGTTGCAGGAGCATTACAAAGTCCAAAAGGCATTCGCCTATAGGCATAGGTTCCAAAGGGGCAAGTGAATGTGGTCTTTTATTGGTCTTGAGGTGTGATTGGAATTTGGAAGTAGCCGGTGTAACCATCAAGAAAGCAATAGTGTGACTTTCCTGCCAATCTCTCAAGTATTTGGTCAAGGAAAGGAAGTGGGTAGTGATCTTTTCGTGTTTCAGCATTCAATTTGCGATAATCGATGCACACACGCCATTTGTTTTTCACTCGAGTTGTGACCACTTCTCCCTGTTCATTTGTGACAACTGTTATCCCGCCCTTCTTAGGAACGACTTGAATTGGACTAACCCATTCACTATCAGAAATTGGGTAGATAATACCAGCTTGAAGAAGCTTGGTAATCTCTTCCCTAACTACCTCAAGTATGAGTGGATTGAGTCTTCTTTGAGGTTTCCTAATTGTTTTGGATGATTCCTCTAGATGGATTTGATGCATGAAAAGGGCAGGGTTGATTCCTGGAATATCCTCTAGGGTCCAACCTAAGGCATTTTTTTTTCCTCTAACACTTGAACAAGTTGGGACTCCTCAGTTTCAGAAAGTGAAGCAGAGATAATGACAGGGTAGGAGGGATCATGGAAAAGGAATGCATACTTGAGGTGTGAAGGAAGTGGTTTTAGATCAGTTTCAGCCTTGATTTGAGAGCTAGACAAGTTAGGAGTTGGAGAAGGGATTCCAGATGGGTTTGGATCATTTTCCTCAACACTGTCCAAGGTGGAGTAGTAGAGATCAGAGTTGATGTGGGATTTAATAGAGTTTTCAAGTTCCTCTAGATTGATGGAGTCTATGAATGAGAGGTCCACATCAAATTCACCATTTATGACTTTGTTAATCATGGTGCAGATTTCACAAGATCCTTTATCATTAGAACATGAAGAACATGGTGGATTGGGGTTCAATTGAATCTTAGAAGTGTCCTCAAAAGCATGGATTGAGAATGCAGAGTGATCCTCAGATGGGTATCGCATGGCTTGGAAAATGTTGAACTTGACCAGTTGGTCACCGAATTCCATGGATAAGATGCCTAAATGGACATCAATCTTGGTTCTCACAGTCATGAGGAATGGTATTCCTAGAATTAGGGGAGATCGAGAAGAGGTCGTCTCACCTTCCATGTCAAGGACATAGAAATCAGCTGGGAAGATAAGATCATTGACCCGAACAAGAACATCCTCAATTATCCCCTCAGGACACTACTGGAAAAACGGCCTATACCCACGGTTCAAAACCGTGGGTATAGCCCCCAAAACCGTGGGTATAACCTATACCCACGGTTTTGGGAACCGTGGGCTGGAATGCCGTCGGTATAGGTCCCCAGCCTATACCCACGGTTTTGGAAAACCGTGGGTATAGGTGTCCTGCCACCGTGTCACCGAAACTTAGACAATTTCCACGGTTTCAACGACCTATACCCACGGTTTCAAAACCGTGGGTATAGGTCCTAAAAAAATGCAGGCGCCGAGTTTCAATCCCGCAACCTCTTCGCTGTAAACACCGCGTCTAACCACTACCCTAACTTTACATATATGTATATATATATATATTTAGTTAAATATAGTTATAAAAACCGTGGGTATAGAGGGAAGAACCGTGGGTATAGGGTTTCCCGCGGGAAAAAAAATTTCCCGCGCACACAAAATTGACCTATACCCACGGTTTTTCATAACCGTGGGTATAGGTATTTTATCCCAGACCTATCCCCACGGTTTTCACCAAAACCGTGGGGATAGACCCCCCCTATACCCACGGTTTTGGAAAACCGTGGGTATAGGTGAATTTTCATGACCTATACCCACGGTTTGCCAAAACCATGGGGATAGAGCCCCCTATACCCACGGTTTTGGCAAACCGTGGGTATAGGTCATGAAAATTCACCTATACCCACGGTTTTCCAAAACCGTGGGTATAGGGGGGGTCTATCCCCACGGTTTTGGTGAAAACCGTGGGGATAGGTACATTTTCCAGTAGTGGGACTGGCAGTGCTTCGATTGGCTAATTGAATGAAAACACCCGTTGGGTGCAAGGGACCTAGACCAAGGTTGGAGAAAATGGATTTGGGCATGACATTTATTGAGGCTCCAAGGTCTATGAGTGCATCATCAAAGTTGTAAATCCCTATTTGACATGGAACCGTGAAGGTCCCTGGATCTTTGCACTTCATGGGAATGGACTGTTGGGTTGAAACATTTTCAATGTTCCTAAGTTGCCTCTTATGGGTACACAATTCCTTAAGAAACTTGGCATAATTAGGGATTTGTTTGATGGAATCTAATAGGGGGATGTTCACTTCAACACGTCTAAACATGTCAAGCATTTCAGGATCAGGTTCAAAGGACTTCTTAGGCTTGGAGATGGCTTGAGGAAAAGGAATTGGGTTCCTTAGAGGAATGGAAGGAGGTGAAGGAGTGGATTCAAGTTCCTTTTCCATCTTTTTGTTCTTTTCATTTTCTAGATCAACATCGAAAGGGGAGGTAGAGCAATCAGCATGGGGTATAGCAATTTGCTTTCCCGATCTAAGTGAAATTGCACTTATATTACCCTTAGGGTTGGGTAATGGTTGAGCAGGGAGTTGGGATGAATTGGATGGTTGTTGCTGGATAAGGTGGGATGCAAGTTGACCTATTTGGGTTTCAATGTTCTTGAGGCTAGAACGGGTGAAGGAAGCAAGATCCTCTACAGCACTTTCCCATGGTTGTTTAGAAGAAGAGGATTGTCCCAAATTGGGTTGGCCTTGATTTTGGTTCTTGGGAAAGAGATTGTATTGGGTGGGGAATTGGGAAGGCTCGTTAGGATAGTGGAATCCAGGAGGAGGATTGTTCCTTTGGGGTTGAGGAACAAAAGGATAAGGTTGATGGATGTTACCACCACTTTGACCATATTGGAACTAGTTTGGATTTTGATGAGGGAACTGAGGAGGATGAGAAATGGGATTATCATACCTCAGAGGTGGGTTAAAGGTAGAAGAGAAGGGCTCAGAGTGGGGTTGGTTGAAGTTTCTAACAAACTGACCTGATTGTTGAGGGTTGAAGTTTCGCTGAGCATATGCCGCATTGAGCTCCATTGGACTAGATGAATCAGATGGATCATCTTGAAGTTGTGGAAATGTGTCAGTCGGATGAGATGGAGAGTTGCAGATTCCACAATTCTTGATAGGTCCAGGGAATAGTGACTACGGAGAAGATGAGGTTGGGGCTTTGGTAGCCACCACTAGTTGACGCACAAGACCTGTAAGTTCACTCATCCACTCAGTCATCTTGTTGGGCTCTATGGATTGATTCTCTTGGGCTTGTTTCACTTGAGCATGTGCTCGAGTATGGAATTGCTGCGTGTTTGCAGCCATGTTGCTTATGAGTTCTCGTGCAGCTGTAGGAGTTTTGTCAACAAGAGCACCACCACTTGCGACATCAATGAGAGTTCTCTCCATAGCCAATAACCCCTCATATAAGTATTGGATTAGGAGTTGGTCAGGGATTTGATGGTGTGGACAAGTTGCTACAAGCTTTTTGAACCTCTCCCAATACTCATGGAGTGATTCATTAGGGAATTTACGGATGCCGCTTATTTCCTTTCGGATAGAAGCTGTTCGGGAAGCGGGAAAGAACTTCTCAAGGAAAAGTCTCTTCATGTCAACCCATGAGTTTATGGAACTAGGTGGGAGGTAGTAGAGCCAAGACTTGGCAGAATCCGCTAGGGAAAAGGGGAAATCTCTAAGCTTTATTTGTTCTTCAGAAACCCCTTGAGGCTTCATGGTAGAGCATATTACTTGGAACTCTTTAAGGTGAAGATGTGGATCCTCACCGGCTAGCCCGTGAAAATGAGGGAGAAGATGAATCAAACCCGATTTGAGTTCGAAGTCAGCTTCAATGTTTGGATATTGAATACCAAGAGGTTGGTAATTCATATCAGGGGTAGAAAGTTCTTTCAATGTTTGTTCCCTAGGATTGGCCATATCTAATTCAATTGGTAGGGCAATGATTGGTTCTTGGGTGATTTGGTTATCCCTAATGGTCCTCCTAAGTCGACGAAGAGTTCTATCAATTTCAGGGTCAAACAAATCCGAGGGATTGTTTGGGAGGCTGTGGGGCATTCAGAGAGATTTAGAAAGGATGAGGAAGATGGGTTTTCCTTTGTATTTTTTCAGTTTATGATTTTTATGAGAAGACGGGTTTTTCTTTGTGATTTTTTTTCAATTTTTTTTTAAAATTTTGTTTTTTTTGGTTTTTTTGACAATAACCAGAAACTAATGACTAATTAAAGCACCATCCCCGGCAACGGATCCATTTGAAACGCACGGCCGATTTTCTCCTATCGACCGGTCAAAGTTCCGGTGCTCTGCTAATGTGTATAGTAGCACTCGGGTCGAATCCTCGGCGATGGTACTTCGTAATAGTCGATTGTTTTTAGTTGATTGTATTTTGATTGGGGGGGTTTGTTTGCAGAGCTTAATTGAAATGTTTAATGAATGATGTTTAATTTAACAAGTTGATAAAGATTAGGGTGAGTTTATCATTAGGTTAGTTAAGCTTGTGATATCCTTGAGCTTTGCTTTATATTGCATTTAAATTAACACCCATGTCACAAGATGATGTTGATTAGAATTCCTAAGTGTTAAGGCTTTAATCCAAGCCTTAAATTAACTTAGGGTTCTAATCTTGATCAAATATTGTTTATGGTAGTGTATTTATGGTTCCAATAATCCATGGAAACCACACGTTAAACATATCAAGTCATTAATCCATGACATGCTAAGTCCAACATACACAATGTTAATTCAACGAATACTCATCGAGAAAAAGCTCTCAATATCTTAACATACCTAAATTAAAACTCACCCCAATGAGAGATTTACTCAGCCATTATTATTTTTATTAATCTGGTAATATATGTTTATGGTGATGAATTATAAAGAGAAGAAAAAGAAAGGGACAAGATAAGAGTAGTGTGCCGAACACACACACGAAATATTTTGAGAATCAAAAATGGAATTTCGATTGAATGAGGAAGCAAGATAAGGTACTGTAATTTAAAATGATTCAAAATATTTTAAGACCATTAATATTATACTACAGAAGGTTGAGGATAATAGGAGATATTGAAGAAGAAACTTTCATTAAAACAGAATTACAAAATAAAGGACTTACAAAATTACAAAAATGAAGAACACAAAAGTAAGTGAAAACAAAGAGAGGAGGAAAGGTATCTCAAGTGAAAACTTGAGTATGGAAGGTACTCCCAAGCCTTTGGAAAATCTTTGGTCGTGCCAATATGATCTCCTCTCTTCTGAAATTCCAACCCCTCTCAAGGAGAGAAGGGGAGAGTATTTATAGCCCAAGGAGTGGACTGTTTGCATTCCTAATCTGTCCCTCCACTTGCATCGCCAATTTGGATATTCAGAAAGCCTAATATCCAAATATATCCTTCTTCAAAGTTGTAGATAATAAAGTAGTCCGACTACTGTAAAAATATGGAGGAATTTGGACAAGTGGAGCCAAAGTTATGGCAGTTTTATTAAACAAAGTTAAACAGTCCATTTCTATCCATGCTTTTTCGATGGCCAAAATGTGAATGGATTTTTGAACAGGAAGATGTCTTTAAATCCGAATGACTTCTTCAACAAAGTCGGACGCCTATATCTCCTCTTTCCCACTGCAAAATATCAGCTCGATTTGATGCTTACATCATGAGATATGTCATGAATAGTATACTGATTTTAATTCTCAGACAGAATGGTGGGTTGGACTTCAAAGCTTCATTTGGGCCCCTTGTACTTGGATTTGGGCCATGAAATGTTTATCCAAGATGACATGTAGTGTCCCCCGAATTATGGTGGAGAGTTAATGTTTTTGGACTTCTGTATTGAGCCCAGTAAATCAATCTTTAAGGCTGGTCCAGTTTGTTCACAGATTCTTTGGTCTTGTTTGTGAGGACCATATGACCCTTCAAATGGCAGAATTTGATGCTTACATCATGAGATATGTCATGAATAGTATACTGATTTTAATTCCCGGACAGAATGGTGGGCTGGACTTCAAAGCTTCATTTGGGACCCTTGTACTTGGATTTGGGCCATGAAATTTTTATCCAAGATGACATGTAGTGTCCCCCGAATTATGGTGGAGAGTTAATATTTTTGGACTTCTGTATTGAGCCCAGTAAATCAATCTTCAAGGCTGGTCCAGTTTGTTCACAGATTCTTTGATCTTTTTTGTGAGGACCATATGACCCTTCAAATAGCAGAATTGGATCATGGTTCCTTCTAATGAAATGTTGTATATTGAAAGGAGAATCCTACAAAACAAGAACCACATAATTTGGATCAGTATAGTGACAGTTATAATTAAAACATTAAACTAACTCAATTGGACTACTTCTAAAAAATGCTCAAATATTATACTTAATATTAAAACATTAATATTTCACACAAATTATTCACATTTCATATAAAATAAGTAAAGGGGGAATATAATAAGTCATGAAAATATTAATAACATCACTGCCCATGTACATGTACTTTGGTACATGGAATTTAAGGTTCAATCCAACACTCGGCATGTTCTTTATGCTCCATCCCATGCACTATTTAGATTACACAGTGTGCCTTATCCACACATGGAATGTGAGGACACCTGGGCTCCTAGCCATGTACCCTCTATACACACCAAGTTGGTCAACTAGGGTTACACATCGTGTGGTACCTACACATGGAAGGTCATATTTAACTCCAAGAGAAACCCTAACCATTAAAGAAACTGGACTACATAATGTGTATTCTTCGGACTACATGAAATTTAGTTGGGTTTTTCACAGAAACATAGATCTATGTTGTGCATTCCAGATCCGGCCTCACCTCCTCATATCTCAGCTTCAGAACTCCCAAAATTAGTGGGGAAGGCCTTTGGTCGTCATTTTCAGCCATCTGATGGTCAGAAATTGGATTCCAAAATCACCTATATGAACCCGTACACACACTGCCATCCGTCGTTGCTCATGGTTCTCCCATAGCCTCACCAGATCAACAAATCCATGGTGAAATCATCTATTTCCCACAAATAATCTAGATACATCTCTGATTCATTGTTCCGTTCATCATACATGAATCTAACACATATCTGGGAGTCTAATCAATCTTGGTCCCACCCAGAATAGTTGAATTGAGGCCCTGTAGGCTAATTAGAAAAGAAAAGAAGAATCATTGGGATAAAAAAACCAAATAAATGGTTAATGATCATCAGTCAAGTGTTCTTAGACAATTAACACAATCAAAGATATCCATGGTGAGAAATAATTTAATAATAAATCAAAATCAGTACATGGGGTCATGTAATGGCTTTCAATTAACACAGATGAAGAAAAGAATCGATGATTCTCAAACAATTTAACTAATTGGGGAAAATAAACAAATCAATGATCCCTACCTAGTTTTGGATCATTTTTCAATGAAGAATGCACTTGCCAAAAAATGATAGGGGTCATTGCATTCGCTACCTCTTGATATTCCTGGATCAGGAGTCTATTTGTCATCTGATTCTGATTCTCGAATGAGAGGTGGAAGGAAATCCTATCAATTATCCTAGAGTTTATGTGACTAAACCTGGAGAATCATCATAATGGTATATTTATAGGTGAATTTTGTTTATATTAGATTAATCAATTAATTAATTTAATTATTTAATTAATTCACTGAACGTACTTCCAATAGCCGCTTTATCTTAACACCCCACACTAACCTATTTTAGGTCACACCTAAGGTAAACCTTGCATTCCAAAATCAACCATAGTCTAATTTTTTTTATCTAAGGTTAAATTTAAGATTGTTTAGGTCTACTAGGTCAAATACCCTAAGAGGGGGGTGAATTGGGGTGTGATAGATTAAATCAACTTCCCCTTTGGATCTTGTTTCATCGTTAAACAAAACACACTTCTCTCTTTCTCTTGTAGTAATATATGGACATAAATTAAATCATGCACAACACATAGTAATTTTACTTGGTTCACCCTTACTGGGATACATCCAAGGAGCATACAATGGTGATGTGCTGATATACCAAATCCACTAAATCTCACTTCCAATTATAAGGTTTGGTCTAGATCACTTCTATACTCAGGATCAATTGATTTACAAGGTTTAGGTCCTACTCTCTGCATTCCCAAGGTTCACTCCCTATGTATCTTTCCCTAGCTCACTACCAGTTTAAAGATCACCATTTTCCTCTTCCTTCTATCACTTCTCTTGGAAGGGATTCACCCACAGTTTATGAAATTTTAAGTCCTTTAATTTTCATCAGTGAATGCATCCTTAATTGTAGGTAGATTCTCTGTTGAAGTTTCACTTTAACCCAATTGATGAATACCAATTTACCATAGGTTTACTGGGCAATGAATTCTGAACAACATTTTTGATGCACACTACCTTCGTAAATCTCCTCTTTCGTGAAGCTCAAATAGCCTTCATGAAGCACACCTCTTTTGTGAAGCTCAACTAGCCTCCGCGAAGCTCCTTCATTTCATGAAGCTTACTTAATCTTCATGAATTTACTTACTTTCACGATGCTCATTACACTTGGTTGTCATTTATAGCCATCACAAAATTCTTTGCATATCACCTTCATGAACCACCTTTGTAAACCACCGTTTGTGAACCACCTTTTTGATTCTGGTGTCTTAATATTTTTGTTAAGTCATGCTACTATTATGAAGTGGGTAGAGGCCTATTTATAGGAATTTCCACCAATTCCATAAGCTTTCCTGCCATGTCATCACCATTTCATGAAGTTCCCTGATTTTTTTCATGATTCTCCCTTTCTTGAGAAACTCCACACAAGTTTCCCATTCACGATGCTTGACGTAATTACAGAGCCTCCCATCACTACTTCGCACCACCATGATGCCCCACTTGTGATGCTCATAACCTTCATCATTTGCGATGCTCATTACTGTTCGTGTAGATCACCATCAATAATAACTGATCCTTCGTGAATCCCATATTCATGAAACTCGTACCTTTTCCATATTTTGATGATATCTTCACAGAAATCCATATTTCGTGATGCTAGCAAAAAAAAAATTGAACCCCAAAAATTTGGCCAACACTAGGAAATGGCGTCACCTTGTATACGCAGTTTTTTGTACCACTTACATGGAATAAATTCCTATATATTTGATATTTTTCAACATAATATTTCAAAAATCTCTCTGGAATCCACAACTTACCTTGTA
The DNA here is from genome assembly GCA_963277665.1 of Viscum album. Taxonomy (NCBI): domain Eukaryota; kingdom Viridiplantae; phylum Streptophyta; class Magnoliopsida; order Santalales; family Viscaceae; genus Viscum; species Viscum album. Next base: position 1,795,322,463 of record OY728146.1, read on the forward strand.
AACCCACTTTGTCAATAAACAAAATCAACCCAAAAATACTACAATGTTACCTTGAGGGGGTTTTCCCAACAATCTCCCCCTTTTGGTTTGTTGAAAACTCTTTCATAATTTGGTACCTCATTGAAGATTATTCCATTTCTTATCAATATTTGATTCTTGAAATTCTAATAGTGATCAAAGATTTGATAAACACATACTCTAAGCCCACATGGGCAATGCTCGGTGTGAGAAACAAGATTAGTATGCAAAGGTCATCAACAAATCACTTTATTCTATTTCCAAACCGCTCATATGATTCATCATGAACCTCAACTATTGTGATATATGTACTTTGATTCATCACCTTTAGCATCGTAAGATTTAAAACTCCCCCTATCTCACTGCTCCCCCTATCTCATTACTCCACCTTTCATCTTCTCACCATGTCTTGATTAAGACATTTTCCCCCTTTTTCATAATTTCTCCCCTAGTGTCAATGAACCCAAAGAACACTTCTTCGTGGTCTGCAATAGAGTAAGGAACACATATCAATACAAAATAGAAAACACACCATTCCAAGGGGATAGGGGGTCCCACATCCACACTTTTTCAAATGTCGGGAGTGGACTGAACCTTCAGAGCCAGTTGATTCCTCTCAAATGCTTCTTTGGGTAAGGCATTTGTTAGAGTGTCTGCAACCTGCAAATATATGGGAACAGACTCCAACTTCACAATTCCTTGCTCCACTTTCTCCTTGATAAAATGATACTTTATTTAAATGTGAATTTTCCTTGAGTGATGGAATAGATTTTTTCTAAGATTTATAGCACTTGAATTATCACAATGGATTCTGATCGAAGACTTCACTTCAACTCCCATATCTTCAAGATGTTGCTTCATCCACAATAATTGTGTGCATGCTTGAGTGGCTGTAATATATTCAGCTTATCTTGTGCTCAATGAAATGAAATCTTGTTTATTTCTTAGCCAAGAAATACACAATCCACAAAGATTTAAATAACCTTCAGACATTGACTTTTTGTCATCTATTAAACTGAAAAAATATACATCTGTATATCCCAATAACTTCTACTGATATTTTTCACTATACATCAAACCAAAGTCCATTATTCCCTTGTTATACCAATTTATTATTTTCACTGAAATCATGTGTATTTACTTGTTATTACTTTGATACTTTTCTTCTTTACATGTGGAAAAAACAATATCCGGTCATGTCACTATTAAGTACAACAGACTTCCAATGATTTGCCTATATTCTTTGACATTAACTACTTTGCCTTAATCATCTTGAGATAGTTTCATCTAGGTAGCCACCTAAGTCTTAATATCCTTGGAATTATCCATTCTAAACCTTCTCAAAACTTATTTTTCATATTTAGATTGATAAATGAATGTTAAATTTTTTCCTTGTGTTACCTATAAACCAAGGAAAAATGTCAGTTCACCAATCATCAACATTTCAAACTCACTTTTCATGAATTCAGAAAACTTTCTACATTACACTTAATTCAATCCACCGAATATTATGTCAACGACATAAAATAGCACCATCATTCTTTGATTACTATCATGGTTGACAGATACATTATAATCAATTCCACCACACTAAAAACTAATATTTTTCATAAAATGATCTAGCCTTGAATATTATGCTCTTAGTGCTTGCTTCAAACCATATAAAGCCTTATTCAGCTGACAAAATCTATTCTCATCTTTATGAATTAGAAAACCATATGGCTACTCAATACAAACTTCTTCTTCCAGAACCCCATTCAGAAATGTTGACTTGACATCCATTTGTAAAACCTTGAACTTTCATTGCACTATTATGGATAAGAATAATCAAATTGTCTCTAGACTTGAAACAAGTGAAAATGTTTCATCAACATTGATACCCTCTATCTAGGAGTACCATTTTCACACTATTTGTGCTTTATTTCAAATCACAACACCATCTTCATTCATTTTTTTGTGAAAGACTCATTTTTCCTCAATGAGATTCTTATTTGTTGGCCTCAAAACAACCTAACATGTCTTATTATTGTCAATTTGGTTAAGATATTCATTAATATCTTGAACCCAATTCTCATCTATATATGCTTCATTAAAACATTTAGGATCTACCTGTGATAAGTATGATTCTTTCTATAGAGTCTTCATCCTCCTTGCCTGTGCTGGCGTTGTCTGATCACCAATTATGTTTTGTCTATCAATTTCATCTCTTCTCTTATATCTTTATGTATATACTGAATTATTCTCAACCTTTTAATCATCTAAATATTCTTCTAAATTAGCCTCTGGAACTAGAAAATTCCATGATCTTCTTATCTCTTCATCACTATCTTCCTGAGACTGATCATGTATTTGGTGAAAATTCTGCTCATTTTCTAATTTTAATCAAACTATATATTTTCCTTTTCTATTCTTCAATCTTGAGTTTTTACTCAATAACATTTTCTGATATTTCTAGCATTGACTACTTCAATTTTTCAATTTCTTCACTCAACTTAGTCTTCTCTTCGTTCTACTACTACATATAATGTTTGACATCATAAATCACTTTGTTGATTTTCTTTTTTTTTGGCTCTCCAAACATCAATCTCTTCAAGAGAAGATTGTAAATCAACCTGAAGTTCAAATCTTCCTTCAAATTCTTCTTCTTCATTGTCACTTTCTTCCCTTTTTTGGGAATTTTTGACAACTCCCACCATAGCATCTGTATTATGATCTTTTTAGTACTCCAGCTCTTCTACCTCAGATTCTTGAGACTTTAATCTTCTCTTAAAAGCATATTCTTCTTTTTGAAGAGATTTATCTTAAAATGTTTATTGCCTTTCACATAGGATGAATACTTCTTCATGGGAATTTCAACTTCATCCTCTTCATCTTCTTGAAAATTCTTAGGGCACCTCACTACAAGATTTCCAACCTTTCCACATTGAAAGCACGCGAGTGGGAGTTTCCCTTTGAACTTTCCTTTACCTATTTGAAGATTTTAGGTAAGAAATGACATCACCTCATTTGTATATTCATATTCTTGACCATATTCAATGGTGAGATTCTTAATGTCCTTGAATTCCACCTCAATGGTGAGCTTCCTTTTGCTCTTTTTCCTTTTCCACCTCTTTTGATTTCCCCTTCTCTACAACATTGTTATCATCATTGATCATTTCATACATGATAAGGGTACTCTTCAAGTTATCCAATTTCATCACTTTATGATCTTTATATTCTAACACTAAAATGTTCATATTGAATCGAGGTGGAATTTTTCTCAACATACGCTTCACAATTTTTATATCTTCAATAATTTCTCCAATACCACACATGTCTTCCATAATTACATTTACCCTATCAAATAATGTATCAAATGGATCATTAGGGTGCATTATGAGATCCTCATATTTATTCCATAGAACCTAAAAAATTTCTTCTCTGAATTTTGAGTCACCCTCATAAATATTCAGCAACTTTTCCCACATAGCATGTGATGTTTTACATGACATCACCTTTTTATAAATTTCATTGGATAGGGCTCCCCCTAAATCATTGATCCATTTGGAATCATCATCCAATTCCCTTATTTTATCTTTTGATAAAGCCCCACTATCAATACTAGTTTAAATACCATGAATCGCTACTGTAAAGATATTCATTCCTAAAGATCGGAAGTAGTGTTGCATCTGATTCTTCTGTAATTGAAATTTGTTTCCATAGAAGATCGAAATTACTTTGTGATTGAACACCTATATTTCTTCTACTGAGAGAGAACAACTAACTTTCAGCCTCCCTTTGATACCAATTTTTAGGTTCACTAGGTAAAATACCCTGAGAGGTGGGTGAATTGGGGTATGACATATTAAAGATACTACCCCTTTTGATCTTGTTTCGTCATTAAACAACACACACTTCTCTCTTTATCCCATAATAATATATGGATAGAAATTAAATCATGTGGAGGACACAACAATTTTAGTTGGTTCACCATCATTGGGCTATGTCTAAGGATCATACAACGACAATGTGCCGATGTACCAAATCCACTAAATCTCACTACCAATTACATGGTTCGGGCTAGATCGCTTCTAAACCTATGATCACTTAATTTAAAAGGTTTAGGGTCTTCTCAATAAATTCTCAAAGGTCACTCCCTATGTATTTTTATATGTCTCAATATTGGTGGAAAGGATCACCATTTTCCTCTTCCTTTGATCACTTCTCTTGGAAGGGATTCACCCACAGTTTATGGACTTGTAGGTCCTTTCATTTTCATGAATGCACACATCCTCAATTATAGGTAGATGCTATGTTGAAGTTACACTTTCATCAAACTAATGAATACCACTTTACCATAGATTTACTGGGCAATGCCTTCTGAAAAACTTTCACGATTCTTACCACCTTCTCAAAGCTCCTCTTTCACGAAGATCAAATATCCTTTGTGAAGCATGCCTCTTTTGCGAAGATCACTTAGCCTTCACAAATCTCCTTACTTTCATTAATCATACTTATCCTTCACAAATTTCCTTACTTTCATGATTCTCATAACATTTGGTTGGCATTTATAGCTATCGGGAACTTCTTCAAATATCACCTTTACGAACCACCTTCGTGAACCACCCTTCATGAACCACCTTCGCGATTCGAAATCCTTAATATTTTCGTTAAGTCTCTTTTCTCTTATGAAGGGGGTAAAGGCTAATTTATAGGCCTTTACATCAATTCCAGAAGCTTCCCTACTATGTCATCACCATTTTTTGAAGCTCCCTTATTTCCTTCACGATGCTCCCTTTTTTGTAAAGCTCCAAAAAAATTCCTGTTCACGATGCTCATCATAATTTTGGAGCCTCATGTCACTACTTTGCACCACAGAAATGCTCCACTCATGATGCTCCTCGCCTTCACTGTCCATGATGCTCGTCTTGTGTATGAAATTTTTTGTACCTCTTCCATGGCATCCATTCATCTATATTGGATCTTTTTCAACATACCGTTTCAAAAATCTCTCTAGAATCCACAACTTACCTTGGAAACCCACTTTGTCAACAAACATAATCAACAAAAAAATACTACAATGTTACCTTGAGGTATTTTTTCCAATAAGATTTATACCATTTTCTTTAAGAAACTATTTGCATGCAATATAAAATATATTTAATATTTTATAAAATTAATTTCGGGAACATTGGGACTTGGAATCTCACATTGTCTCATCGCCTGGCTCTGAAAATATATCAATTATTATTCTAAATTCTTAGAAGGGAAAAATAGGCTCTCTGCATCATTACCTCATTTATGATTTTCATACCTAAAAAGAAAAAACTAGAAAAAAATATGAGGATAATGAGAATTCATCTAGATCTCTCAATCCCAGGATCTCTCATGCATGCTCCCTTACTTTCACAACACACAAACCAAGGATATTGTCCATCTACAAAGGGTCCTCTCCTTCTGATCTTTGATCTCCACTAGGTGCTCCAAAAAAGTGGCTCCATCCTTGATTTCTAGCTCACCCCAGTCAATAACATTCATAGGGTCATGCACGTATCTCCTTAGATAGGATACGCGGAAGATGTTGTGCACCCGCTCCAACTGTGGGGCTAGGGGGAGGCAGTAAGCAACCTTGATAAACCTATGAAAGATCTCGAATAGCTTGATGAAACTTAAGAATTCTTTCCTGCCCTGCTGAATCTCTATAATCCTCATCATGGGGAGACTCTCAAGAAAATTTGGTCACCCTTCTCAAACTCCAAGGGCCTATGATGTTGATCTGTATACTTTTTATGCCTACTCTAGGCTTCCTTCATCCTCCCACGGATGACCTAGACCTTTTCCATTGTCACATGCACTATCTATGAACCCAAAAAAGATGCCTCGTTGATCTTTGTTGAGCATCATGGTGGACTTCAGGGTATCCCATACAAGTCCTTTAAAGGTGTCATGCTGATAGTATAGTGGTAGTTATTATTGTACACAAACTCTACCAAAGGTAAGTGATCCTCCCAGATCTGGCTGAAGTCTAACATGCAATAACTCATCATATCATCCAATACCTAGATAGTGTGCTCATCCTGACTATCCATCTAGGGGTGGAGGGTTGTACTCATACCCATCTGGGTCTCGAATGCCTCAAGAAGGTCTCTCCACAATCATGATATGAACCACACATCATGATTAGAGACAATAGTAAATGGAATCCCATGAAGTTGTACAATCTCTCATATGTACATCTACCTCAAACTATCCACCGAAATATACTCCTTGATAGTAAGGAAGTGTTTCAACTTCATGAGTCAGAAAACTATTTACCAGATGGTGTCATGGACTCTCAATGTCCGCATAATCCCTGTCACAAAGTCTTTTGATATTGTTGGAGTTGGTGGCCTAGAACTAACTACTTTGTACTTTATTCATTAATAAATTCCATATCACATCTTGATTGTTCTTCAGTGTGACAATGCATGTGATAATGTCTTAAGGACAGTTGTTGCATTAATGGGTCATAGCGGATCCCTTCTATGATGAGAACCTAGAAGTGCCATAACACTGTTCTTGAATATATGTTCTATGACCGGATGATGTTATTTGAGGGACACAAATAATATAGGCCATTAGGGGTGAGGATTCATAAAACTTTGAGGCACCTTATCATGGTGTGCGCCCTTGATAATATCCAGGAGGATATTATGAGAACGAGACCCAATAGTAGGAAATCCACATTTCATAGTGTCATTGGATGTTCTTATCTTCGGACATGTGTATTGGTCCTTAGACTTTAAGATTATTATTAATGGGTATTACAACTCATGCACTAAGATGTATTGACGAAAACTATGATGACACACTATTCGCAGTGATGTAGGAGACGTTGGGTGTGTCACAAGTGATACCACATTAATAGATAATGCGAGAAAGGATTTGTCCCTTCTCTTCCATAACAGAAGTAGATATCTCAGGCCCTTTGATGGAATTGATATAGCCTAAATAAATCCATGGCCATGGTAAGGTATGGGAAAGTTCAATTCTAGAAAGTCAAAGAAATAATAATTGAGCACGTGGGTTGATGACGCTAGCATGCAACCCGCTTGATTCGAGATATCGGGACAAAGGGATTATACTACATGGTAAGAGTTCGTATGAGGTGACACATAATTGTGGCGTTAACTTCTTTCTCTATGGGTGCTTTGGAATGTTGCTAGACGCTAAACTTGGACTTTAGGCAGGCTCCGCCTAATGCCACTGAGAAAGAGGCCTAGAGGGTCACACACTAAGTGTGTCCATGTATCTCAGTTAAATATTAATTTAACAAGTTAAATAAATATTATTCCCGACTGTGGTTTAATAATTATTTAAGTATGCCTGATTGAATTTATTTCGACACTATTTATTTGAGAGAATATATTGTGGGTGAAATAATATATTTATTAGTGAGTAATGCAGTTACATTTGTTTAAGAAATAAATAGCCATTACTCAAGGTCTAATAAATGTGGAGGAGGAGATAAAGAAAAGTGAAAAATAAAATTACATGCTATGTATATTTAATATACATGTCGTGTAGTTTTATGGAAAACAAGTACACACCATGTATTAATGATTACATGGTGTGTAGTTTTTCCAGGCGGGATTTTGAGGATAGAATATTGTTTTATTAAATGATATTAATTATAATCAGCATGGGCGCATGTCAAGGAATTAATAATTCGACATGGGGGTTTCAATAAGAGTTAATGAAATAAATAAAACGCATAACGCGTTTATTTATTTTCATAACTCTATAACCTTAAACCCGATTATAAATATCCTTACAACCCCAACACTTTTCCAACCAATTGTTGTGCACAACAATTCTGGAGAATTCTTTCAAGACCAAAAGAACTCCTTCCTCCAAGAACGCTCTCAAGACCGAGAGACCAAGGTGATCGAAGGCGGACATCGCAAGGGAAGGTTCTTCCGCACTAGCACCCAGAGATCCCTTCGGCGATGTCCAAAGATACGTGGCACATGTGTGTATCACCGCTAGATGAATCCTACACTTAGATTCTACGACACAATGACAGATCACAGGATCATGACCGGAGACATCAACAAAGAAAGAATTCCACCAAGGTAATTCTTGTGAATTAATTAAATTAATTATAACTAACATATGATGATCCTATCTCTATGGTTCTGGGATTCCAACTTAAGTTTTTTTCTTTCTTCGTTCTATTCTGAAGATTCGGCATTTTAAATCATGATGGATCTCGGATTGAACGTTCCATAACGTTAAAATTAAAGTTGGGAAAACCCACCAACGTGCTTCCGCTGCACCCGGAACCTACAAGTGGTATCATAGGGGTCATATCATTGATTATAATTATTTAGTTTTTCGTTGATGTTTTACACATTTAATAATTTAGTTGTTTCAATTCAATTTTAATCATTCTGGAAATATGAATCTCAAGATCTGTTCCTCCTACCTCGTTTCTTGTTCACCTCACATAAAGGAATTTTTCTTTTAATTTTGATTAAAATAAAATAGAGGAACTCATCCAGAGGAGCCAAACGTTTCTGGTCATATGACACCAGAATACACAGCGTGTATTCGGAAGTACACGCCGTGTAGTCTAGGTTCATGCATCAGACTATTCTGCCAAATCAAGCCCTGTATTGATCCTATCTAAGTCATTTATGACACCATGTGTTGACCAGGAACAGGTGGCACATGGTTTCCAGATTACATGCCATGTGGTCCAATAGAACATGGCGTGTAGTCCATTCAGGTTAGGGTTAGACCGTGTACCCCGTACACGGCCTGCCCGACTGGAAACCGTGTAACGTGGAAACTACACGGTGTGTTTCCCACTGTAAACACCATGTACTCTGAAAATTTCCTAAGTACATTAACACACCATGTCCCCGGGCATGTACTTCGGATGGACGGTGAAGAAAAGTACACACCATGTAGTCAGAACTACACGCCGTGTACTCACCCAAATTACACAGATTTATTAAAATTTATTATTATATTATATGAACCCTTGAGACGTGTACCATAGTGTAGGCATAAATCTGAGGCACAACATGTGATAGGTGTTTTATATATATGTGTTTAATTTAACATCTGCATAATAAATGGGAATTCACCAGGTTGCCTCCAAGGTACAAGTTACGTACAAGGATAATTTTAAATGAATTTATTTGTTTAAAATTATGATGGATGAGAATCTCAAGGAAGTTTAGAAAAGGGTTTAAGATAAAAGGATTGATTAATTAAAGATAATTAATTGATTCGAGCATGATTTATCTTAAACAAGAACGATTAAATAATTGAATTCTAGTTTTATTTATGCGTAAATATTGTTGCATGTATGGATGATCATGAGATAGATCGAGACCTTTGTATATTAATGGTTTCTTTTAATTTATTTATTTAAATTAAATTTGTTGGCCTGTGAGCCATCTCCTCATTAATATGTAGGGTCTGCGCGCCCAAGGATTCTTTTATGTAAAACCCCCTTTTTACCCCTCACCTACGTGTGAGATAAATTCATATGTAATGGATGGAGCTCCCAATCTAGTGGAGGCAGCTCAAGTCAGGAGCCAAGGTGAAACAAATCCAAGGAGATACAAAGGTGGATAGGTGGAAAGCTGTAAACACGAACCCGAAAGGTTCAAGGTGTTTCTACCCTAGGTCTTGGGTTAGTTTATCAACCTCTAGATAAACTAACCAGTAGAAAAAGCTCATGATCATACCATTTATTTTATTTATGTCAGTTTCATGGTTTATTTATTGTGGGTGTGTTGTCACGATCACACAATTAATGAATTAAACGAGCATGCAAGATGGAACTAAAATAAAACCGGATTATACGTGAATATTATCTTTGACATGGTTAATCACTTAATTAAATACCACTTAATATTAACAAGAATTTAATAAAAGATAATAAATTGGAAATTTATCTATAAGGATAATATCCCTCAAAGAAATATTAAGTCGGTATAGCCTTCCATAATCTTGGTTAGAATCGAACCATGGTTCAAAGTGCTTGACCAACCCTAGTTGGGGTGCTTTCAATTATTGGGGAATTATAATTCAATATTTTGGGTTGAATTAACTTGGTTCACATCAAGGGTTGACTGCCACAGCAGGACTTGGTGTGACCAAGAGGCAAAGGTTGAGGAAATTCAAAATAAAAGGATTTCAGGATTGGGGAGTCCACTCAGCGGATCAAGGAGCTGCGGGTTAATGCAGTTGGAATTTGGAATGTCCACCTAAAACCCTTCAAGTTGCTTGACCAACCCTAGTTGGGTAATGCAAAGGGAAATATGGATCCTTGCCACTAGAATATTCAAGCAACAGAATATTCCAAAGTCAATGTTGAGGGCTATTGAATTTCGATAAAATAGTGGGAGACTAATAAGTATTAATTTATTTATTTGTCTTAGTTTTGTAATAAAGTACTAAACCTTTGATCATATTAATTTGTAGAAACTACAAGAAAATGACTTCAAACATATCATTGAAAACTATACTCGAGAAGGAAAACCTTCTCACTGGAACCAATTTCCAAGAGTGGCAGAGGCATTTACGCGTCATCCTTCACCATGAAAGGAAATTGTATGTGCTGGAAGAGCCTATTCTAGTTGCGCCTGGGAAAGAGGCCAGTGATAAGGAATTATCTCTCTATATGAAATACATGGATGATGCCACAGATGTCTAGTGTTTCATGCTATCAGCCATGTCCAATGAGCTCTTGAAGGAACATGAAAACATGGATGCGTATAGCATGATGTCTCACCTTAAGGATCTCTACTAAGAGAAGGTGAGACAGGAGAGATATGAGATCTCAAATGCTTTGTTTACAACTAAGCTTGGAGAGTCTGTTCTAGCTAGGCCTCATGTATTCAAGTTTATTGGCTGTATTGAATGACTGGACATCTTAGGGATTAAATTCCCGGATGAGTTGCATACAGATCTCATCCTATCATCACTGCCCAAGACCTTCTCTAGCTTCATTGTCAATTATAACATGAGCGGAAATGAGAAGAGTCTATCGGAGCTTCTGACCTTGATTCGCCAGGTAGACAAGGACATGGGGTGTGACAGACCCGCAATCCTTATGGTGAACAAGAAAAGTAAGGACAATGCAAAGGGGCCAAAGACTTATAAATGGTCTGAAGCCCCCGAGCACCGTCCCTCCAATAAGGGGAAGATCCAAAGGTAGGGCAAGGAATGGGGGGCGGTGTGTTTTTGCATGTGGAAAGAAGGGACACTGGAAGAGGAACTGCACCCAGAAGTGTGGGGACACTAAAGGTGCATTCGTTATTGAGTGTAATCTTTCCATTTCTACACATTGGGTATTAGATACAGCTTGTGGGGCTCACATCTGTATTCAAATGTAGGAACCAAGTAGATTTAGAAAGATTTCCAGAGGATAGGTGGATCTTCAAGATGCCAATGGCGCAAGGCTGGCTATGTTGGCTATTGGCGATTACCACCTCTCATTTCCGACTGGAATGATTTTGGTTTTACATAACTGTTATTATGTGCCTAGTGTTACCAAGAACATAATTTATGTATCTTCTTTGGATATGGATGGATTTATTTTCAAGTTTGGAAATAAGGGTTGTCTCTTTAATAAGAACAACGTATGTTATGGTATGGCACATTTAAATAATGGTTTGTATGTATTAAATTACAAAAACCAAGTGTTAGCAATCAATAACGAAACAAACTCACATGACTCATACATCACCCAGTTGTGGCATCATCATCTCGGTCATGTAAACGAGAATCACTTGACAAAACTCTTCCAAGATGGCTATTTAGACTCTACTGAGCTAAAACCACTTGATAGATGTCACACTTGTTTACAAGGAAAAATGACCAAGCTGCCTTTTGGTGGACAAGGTGAAAGGGCCACAGAGCTTCTAGGATTGGTACACACGGATGTGTGTGGACCATTTCCAGTAGAAGCTAGAGGTGGATATTCTTACTTCATTACTTTTACTGATGATTTGAGTAGATATGGCTATGTCTACTTAATGAGGTATAAGTCAGAGGCCTTAGAGAAATTTAAGGAATTCAATAATGAAGAAGAGAATCAGCTTGGTAAGAAGATAAAGAAACTTTAATCGGATCGAGGTGGAGAATATCTAAACCAAGAGTTCATCGATCTTCTACGGGAGTCTGGGATTCTATCTCACCTCACTCCTCCTTATACACCACAATGGAACGGTGTTAGTGAAAGGAGGAACTGCACATTGTTAGACATGGTGAGGTCGATGATGAGTCATGTGGATCTTCCATTATCCTTTTGGGGATATGCATTACAAACTGCAGCATACACATTAAACCGAGTACCAACTAAGGCGGAAAATGGAATTCCATCTGTGTTATAGAATGGAAAGAAACCCAATTTGTCACACACATGTGTATGGGGATGCGAGGCATTTGTTAAGGCCTTCTCAGGCAACAAACTAGAACCCCGGGGCACAAGGTGTATCTTTATAGGATATCCCAAGGTAACAAAAGGATATTACCTATATAACCCTTCAGACAAGAAAGTGATTGTCGCTATACAAGCCATCTTTCTTGAGAGGGAGCACATCCTCAAGAAGGATAGTGGGATAAATATTGACTTTGACAAAGTTGATGCTCAAGATACACAGGAGTTGGTACAGAAACAAGTTCCACAGGTCCCCGTGGAAGAGGTTCCAGAAACACAAGTACTACATAGGAGCTCAAGAGAGGTAAGGGAACCAGAGAGATTTGGTTTCCTAGTCACTGAGGATGGTGAATCATTATTATTGGACAATGATGAAACTCTCTCCTACAAGTAAGAAGTAGAAATATCAGAAGTTGCAAGATGGCTAGAAGCTATGAATTCTGAGATGGATTCCATGTATCAGAACCAAGTCTGGTTTCTAGTCGATGAGCCAGTTGATGTAAATCATGTTGGATGCAAATGGGTATTCAAGAGAAAGCTGGACATGGAAGGTCAAGTTATCACCTATAAAGTAAGGCTAGTGGATAAAGGGTTCAGACAACATCAAGGAATTGACTATGATGAAACCTTCTCGCTAGTTGCCATGTTTAAATCCATAAGAATCATACTTTCCATAGCAGCTTACCATGACTACGATATTTGGCAGATGGATTTCAAAACAGCATTCCTTAATGGGAACCTTCAGGAAGATGTTTATATGACACAACCAGAAGGTTTTGTGACACCAGGTGAATCCAAATGGGTTTGCAAGTTGCAAAAATCCATTTATGGATTAAATCAAGTATCCAGGTCATGGAACATTTGTTTTGATGAAGCCATAAAGGAATTTGGGTTCATTAAAAACGAATGTGAGCCATGTGTTTATAAACGGTTTAATGGGAATGCGATCGTTATCCTATTAGTATATGTTGATGACATATTTCCTATTGGAAACTATTTACCAGTCTTACAGTCAGTTAAAGACTGGTTGAACAAGTTTTTCTCCATGAAGGACTTGGGTGAAGTAGCCTACATTCTAGGGATCAAGATCATTTGTGATAGATCCAAGAGGCTGGTTGGACTAAGTCAGAGTACATATATTGACTAGATACTAAAGAGATTTAGTATAGAACAATCCAAGAGGGGATTGGTTCTAATGTCACATGACCTACATCTTTCTAAGAAAATGTGTCCTCGGACACAAAAATATAAAGATAGAATGAGTAAGATCCCATACACTTCGGCTATAGGATCCATCATGTATGCCATGTTATGTATCAGGCTTGATATTTCCTATGCACTGAGCATGGTAGGCAGATATCAAGAAGATCCAGGAGAACAACATTGGACTGCTGTTAAGAGTATCCTTAAGTATCTGAGAAGAACTAAGGATATGTTCCTGGTGTATGGAGGAGACAAGGATCTTGTCATCAGAGGGTGTGATGATGTTGGTTTTCAGACAGATCATAATGATCTGAAGTCACAATCTGGATATGTTTTCTGTCTCAATGGAGGAGCTGTGAGCTGGAAGAGTTCAAAGCAGCCAGTTGTCACCGATTCTACAGCGGAGTATGAATATATAGCGGCTTCTGATGTATCCAAGGAAGTCGTTTGGATTCAGAACTTTATCCAAGATCTTTATGTGGTGTCTAGCAATAAATATCCCATTACATTGTATTTTGATAATACTGCAGCGGTGGCTCTTTCAAAATAACCAAGGTCACATCAACGGACAAAGAACATACTCCGGAAGTATCACCTCTTGAGGGTTTTCTATCAAAGGGGTGAAGTTGCAGTGAGCAGAGTGTCCATGGAAGAGAACGTGGTGGACCCCATGACTAAAGGCCTATCTCAGAAGAAGCATGAATATCATGTGAGGTCTAGCGGGTTAAAGGTTGTTAGCAGTTGGCTCTAGTCCAAGTGGGAGTCTGTTGGATTTGGTGGCCTAGAACCAACTACTTTGTACTTTATTCATTAATAAATTCCTTATCATATCTTGATTGTTCTTCTATGTGACAATGCATGTGATAATGTCCTAAGGACAGTTGTTTCATTAATGGGTCATAGCGGATCTCTACTATGATGAGAACCTGAAAGTGCCATAACATTGTTCTTGAATATATGTTCTATGGCCGGATGATGTTATTTGAGGGACACAAATAATACAGGACATTAGGGGTGAGGACTCATAAAACTTTGAGGCACCTTCTCATGGTGTGCTCCCTCGATAATATCCAGGAGGATATTATGAGAACGAGACCCGACAGTAGGAAATCCACATTTCATAGTGTCATTGGATGTTCTTATCTGCAGACGTGTGTATTGGTCCTTAGACTTTAAGATTATTATTAATGGGTATTACAACTCGCACAATTAGATGTATTGACGAAAACTATGACGACACATTGTTCGCAGCGAGGTAGGATATGTTGGGTGCGTCACGAGTGATACCGCATTAATAGATAATGCGATAAAGGATTTGTCCCTTCTGTTCCATAACGGAAGTATATATCTCAGGACCTTTGATGGAATTGATATATCCTAAATAAATCCATGGACATGGTAAGGTATGGGCGAGTTCAATTCCGGAAAGTCAAAGAAAGAATAATCGAGCACGTGGGTTGATGACGCTAGCATGCAACCCACTTGATTCGAGATATCATGACAAAGGGATTATACTACACGGTAATCATTCGTATGAGGTGACATGTCATTGCGGCGTTAACTTCTTTCTTTATGGGTGCCTTGGCGTGTTTCTAGACACTAACCTTGGACTTTAGGCAGGCTCCGCCTAATGCCACTGAGAAAGAGTCCTAGAGGGTCACACACTAAGTGTGTCCATGTATCTCAGTTAAATATTAATTTAACAAGTTAAATAAAGATTATTCCTGACTGTGGTTTAATAATTATTTAAGGATGCCTGATCTCATTTATTTTGACACTAGTTATTCTAGAGAATATATTGTGGGTGAAATAATATATTTATTAGTGAGTAATGCAGTTACATTTATTTAAGAAATAAATAGCCATTACTCAAGGTCTAATAAATGTGGAGGAGGAGATAAAGAAAAGTGAAAAATAAAAGTACACATCTTGTATATTTAATATACACGCCGTGTAGTTTTATGGAAAACAAGTACACGTCGTGTATTAATGATTACACGGTGTGTAGTTTTTCTAGGCAGGATTTTGAGGATATAATATTGTTTTATTAAATGATATTAATTATAATCAGCATGGGTGCATGTCAAGGAATTAATAATTCGACATGGGGGTTTCAATAAGAGTTAATGAAATAAATAAAATGTGTAACGTGTTTATTTATTGTCATAACTCTATAACCTCAAACCCGATTATAAATATCCTCACAACCCCAACACTTTTCCAACCAATCGTTGTGCACAACAATTCTGGAGAATTATTTCAAGACCTAAAGAACTCCTTCCTCCAAGAACGCTCTCAAGACCGAGAGACCAAGGCGATCGAAGGTGGACATCGCAAGCGAAGTTTTTTCCGCGCTAGCACCCGGAGATCCCTTCAGCGATGTCTGGAGATACGTGGCACATATGTGGATCACCGCTAGAGGAATCCTACACTTGGATTCTACGACGCAATGACAGATCACAGGATCGTGACTGGAGACATCAATGAAGAAAGAATTCCACCAAGGTAATTCTTGTGAATTAATTAAATTAATTATAAACAACATATGATGTTACTATCTCTATAGTTCTGGGATTCCCTATTAATTTTTTTTCATTCTTCGTTCTATTTCGAAGATTCGGCGTTTTAAATCGTGATGGATCTCAGATTGAACATTTCTTAACATTAAAATTAAAGTTGGGAAAACTCACCAACATGCTTCCGCTGCGCCTGGAACCTACAGATATTACATCCCATTTCCACTCCAAAATATTAAGGGGCTACAAAAAACCTACTGAAACCTGGTGCTCATCCTTAACCTACTGAAAAGTGAGTCACTGAGAGATGAACTCGTCCACACTCCATCTCACGCTATCCCACCAAAATTATCCCTGAAGTTCTTTGTACATCTTCCCCATATCAAGATGTATAGAAAAAGGAAAAGTGTGAAACTCCCTCATCACCTCCTCCCACATCATGATAGGGATCACTGTTTGTCCCTATAAATGGATGATGTGATTCCATCCTTCATAAAATCCATTGGGTGAATCTAATGTAGATATCTAGTCATGAAAGACCTCACAATATATGTCTCTCAAATGGGAATCTCTCACATGATAAAGGATTTCAGGAGTCAACGCCATTAACTGAAGAAAATTTTTACCCTCCTGATCAACCAGGGTCAGCTACAAGGAAGCTAACTACTCAGAATCTTCCTTCACCAAACGAGCATGGGACTTCCTGCTAAGTGCTTATGCTTTCACGTTTCCCTTCTCCATAGTATAGACTATCTCAAAATCATAGTATTACAGGAACTCCAACTAGTGGATTTTTCTCAGGTTTAAGTCTCTACATGAAGACATACCTAAGACTATGATGGTCTGAGTAAACTACAAAAAACTCTTCTATAAGATAGTTGCTCCACATACTTAGAGAGAAGACTATAACTGCCAACTCTGGGTCATGAGTTGCATAGTTCTACTCATGGGGTCTCAACTGCCTCTACCCATATATAATAACTACATGTATCTTCATTAACATATGGTCTATTATAGATCCTAAGGCATCGTAATACACTATGTACTCCAGGACCTCCTCTGGTTGTCTCAAAATAGGAGAACTTTTCAGCCTCATACTCAACTCTTAAAAGGCTCTCTGGCACTACTCAATATAGGTAAATGGATTCCCTTTCAATGTTAGGATCTTCAAAGGGGATATAATCCTAGATAATTCAGCCACAAACCTCTTGTAGTACCCTACCAAGTCAAGAAAACTATGCACCTCTGACACATTATTGTGTGGCTCCCAAGAAATCATTGTATCAATCATTATCAACTCCAAGGCTAAACCATGATTAAAAATGAAATGACCTAGAAAGTGAACCTCATGAATATAGAACTGAAAATTTGAGATCTTACCATAATGTTGGTGCTACTAAATAAAATCTAGGACCATCCTCGAGTGCTTTGCATGCTCCTCCTCTAACATAAATTATATGAGTTTGTCGTTAATGAAGATAACTAATAAACTAGTCCAAGTAAGACTAGAAGACATGGTTTATCAAATCCATAAACACAGTGGGGGAATCCATCACACCAAAGTTAATCACTATGAAATCATAGTCCCTATATCGACATTAGAATTCTAGCTTTAGAATATAAACCTCGCAAACTCTAAACAGGTGGTAACCAGACTAGAGATAAATATTTGAGAACCATCTTGCACCTCAAAAATTATCAAAGAGGTTGTCAATGATCAACAAGGGGTAATAGTTCTTTATCATGGACTGGTTCATTAAATAATAATCCATACAAATCTATAATCTCTTATCTGGCTTTTCACAAAAAAACACTAGAGGTTCCTGGGGGCACACACTAGGCCTGATAAAACCCTTCTCTTAAAGGTCTTCTAATTACAACCGTAGCTCTTGAATCTTATTAGTGTCCATATGATATGACGTAGAAGATATCAAATTTGTCTTATGATTATAATTAGTAAAAAACTCCATCTCCCACCTTGGAGGTAATCCCAAAACATCCTTGAGGAAGATGCCCATAAAATCCTCCATGGTTGAAGGAATCCAAATGATGGAAGAGCCTGCTACACTAATGGTTACAATTTCCAACTGATGGATGATGGGATGCATCCTCCTACTCACAAAACCCTCTAATCCTACCATGAGATATCTCTCACCCATAAAGGAGAATCTCATCACACCAGTGTAAAGACATCTGAATCATCTCTGGTGATAGTCAATATGGGCTTAAACCATGGATAATTGATCCATAAAAAATATGATGTCATAGGATTCCATCATGATGACCAAAAGGTCTTGAGAGAACCTCTCTATTCCAATATATATCTTAGAATACTAACAGATAAATAATATTAAAGAATAATTTCTTGTATGAACCTCAAGAAAAATATAATGGGCTAAAGCCTCATCTGGGAGCTCCAGATCTCATACCAGGAGTAAAGTGATGAATAAATGACTCACATATGTGTTTACTAATACTGAATCAATAGTATAATAATCACATTTCATACCTCTAATCATATCATGTGATATTATATTATAACATTCCATATCCCGCAACTTTCTGTGGCCTCGACCGCTAACTCCCTAAGCCTAACTTGGACTGCCTGATGGTGGTGGAAGGATATAATAGTGTCTTCCACCACCCAAAACTCTTTCTTTTGAAGCTCCACCAGCTCCTCTTCTATCTCTACCACCCTAGGGCCCACCCTTACCTCACTTGGAAGATCCTTGATTATGGTTTTGCCTCTACCTTAGCGATTCATCTGCTATCTACCTTTCCTCCTTAGCACGTCTGGTCAAGAAATCATGTGCCATGTGACCTTTCCTATCACATGCATAGTTAATCCCCTCTCCAAGCTTCCTTGGTCCTCTGTGTGGTCCCTATGATTCATAACCATGTTCTTTAGTTTGGTTATGGGGAGGTCTCCTGTACTGAGATCCTATTGACTGGCGTCTTCTAGCTATTGTAGACGACTCAGCCCTATAATTCCCACTATCAGCTCCAGCTATCTAGAATCCCTATAATAAGAAGTTATCCATCACCAGAGTCTACTATAACACCCTATAATAGGTTTGAATGCACAAGGGTACTACACTAGAATAGATATCATTTTGAAGACCCTTCTCAAACTTTTGTGCTCAGAAGTAGCCATCTCTGACCATGTTGAGGGAGTATCATGTAAGGTCTGTGAACCTCGTATGTTACTATGAAACTATAATACATTCCTACTTCATCTCAAGAAGTTCCTTAATCTGAAACAATCACTAGAAGGATGAGTAGTACTCCTCATAGAATAGTTGTTGGAAGTTAACCCCTGAGAGTGTCGACTCATCATGTATTTGTGTAACAAGACTCCACCAGTTCCAAACTACTCTATGGAAAATGATATCTTCTAGTCAAACCACCTGATCCATAATTGTATAGATAATCCTAAAAACACATACCACCAACTCTAAAAAATCCTCCACTTCCTAGGGATTTGGCTCATTGCGGAACCTCAACTGCCTCTAGCGCTGGAACTCGCGGAGTACGCTAAGCTGGTATGCATCCTCGACCTAATATGCTATTATGATATGTTGTTAAAAAGGTGGGTAATATTATAATTATCCATATAGATGAAGGATATAATGGTATGGAACTATAATTGAGGCCTCATCACTCATCAAATCATCATCGTGATCCAAAATCGTTAACCTAGTTGGCTGTCATCGTAAAGGCATCCTGAAAATTTAATCAAGACATAACATAGTCAAATGAGAATATATATACAATGAGGAGATAACTCAAGAATAAAATTCAAATACTCAATCCTATATGATGCATATATTATTGATCCATGCAACTAATGCCTTAGTATGCTGAGTCGAGAAGTCGGTTGTCAAGGTCCTAGTGAATGGATATGTTGGCCACCATGCTATCACTAGATTCCATGGTCTAAAATACACATTCAAAACACTTTGACATTGTTTCCTTAAATCCCAACCAAATCCTTGTAAGAAGACTAATCCAAACACCATCCCAAGGAATGAACTACTCTGATACTAATCTATCATGACCCAGTCCAATGGGGATCGAGCCAAAATAACCCCAATCTCACCTCCATAGGCCAAGGGATGGTGACAATAACTGAAATACATAACTAATATCAGAGGCTTTTTCCTAATGTACTTATACACACACACCCAACCATCCCAATGCATAAGTTCATAAAAATAATAATAAAAATATGCAATATCTAGAGAACAACCATGCATGAAATAAACCTCTAGGCTATACAAGATTATGATAGTATAAACTAAAAAGTAAAGTGTAAAAATACATGCCTAACAAGAAAGATGTCCCAACCTAGAAAAACTAAAAAAGTAAATGTTGAGATATCCCAACTTCAAATCTCCAAGATCTAACTTCCATACGCGGTCAAATGCACCACATATCCCTAAGCTCCTATGTAATCACCATCGTCCTACCAGTTATCTGCATAAGACATGATACATGGAGGAAAATCCCATACATGGTTGAGTATATACATTCCTAGTAGGAATCCCCAAAAGTTGAAGGGGGAGAAGTAAGAGACTGGATAGGAAATAGATAGACAAATCAATCCAAAGTAAGATAGTACACATAATCCAACAATATGAATATATATATATATATATATATGTGTGTGTGTTCAAACTAAAGAAACCCAAGTGAAAGATAATGGTATCTCTATCTCATAGACCAACCTAGGAAAATAGTACCATCGATTCCAAGAGTTCATCAACGATGCCCAATATCTCACGTTTCTTTCCAATGAAGTAATAGTGTGCAGGGCCCACCCCTCACCACTGTGCAACACAGTCAAGGAGACACAAACTCCAAGTAGAGGACCTATTCTCTAGTGAAAAAGAGGGCTTCCACTGAGCATACAGAGGACCCTCTCCCTATTTGATAGGGGTAAAAATTGGTAGATAGAGGACTCATTCCCTAACGCCATAGGGGGTACCACACAATAGGTAGAGGACTTGTGCCCTAACCCTGTAGGGGGTACCACTCTATGTAAGGAGGAAATGCACCCTATTATATAAGGGTGATAACTAGGTAGATAGAGTACCCATACCTTAATACTATAGGGGGTACCACTCTATAAGTAGAGGACCCACACCCTAACACCATAGGGGGTACCACTCTGTGTAAGGATTACCTTCACCTTATCTGATAGGGGGTATAACTAAATAGATAGAGGAACATCACCCTAATGCCATAGGGGTTAAAACTCAGTAGATAGATAGAGGACCTATGCCCTAGTCTGTCAGGGGTATACCACTTAATAAAAAGATAGAGGACTCACTTCCTAGTCTCTAAGGGGGTACCACTCTAATGATCCCACCCGATCACTATCATCGTTGAGCACTGCCTAAATAATCATCACACTTATAACATCTCACACCATATCTCATAAGACACTATATATTCCACCATCACGTTATATGTGAAAAAACACTTAGTATAGGCTACTCACGAGCCAAAATACGAGTCCAAACAAAGAAGATACGAGAGATTGAAGATTCCTCAAAAAGGGAAAAGGGGTTCACGACATGTAAGGGACTCACATGGGATGTGGTCCCACACCACTTTCTGAATATGTCTATGCTGGTACATGGATCACTAACCGTGCATCACTGTATGATGTGTAGGTGGACTACACGACATGCCTCATCCACTCAAGGTCCTACCCATGTTCCTGATCGTGTCTATATATGTATTTCCATGTATGTGTACTTTAGTACCTAGTGTGTAAGGTCTAGGTCGGCACTCAGCATGTGCCACTTGCTCCATCCCATGCACTCTTTGGAGCACACAGTTTTCCTTATCCACACACAATGTCTGAGGCCACCTGGTCTCCTAGGCATGTACCCACTATACACACTAATTTAGTCATCTAGGGTTACATGACGTGTGGTCCATGCACATGGTGTGTCATATTTAACTCTAATTGAAACCCTAAAATCATAGAAATCAGACTACACAGTGTGTGTTCTTCAGACTACATGGCGTGTAGTTGGGTTTTTCATGGAAACTTAGATTTGTACCGCATGTTCCAAAATCAAACTCTCCTCCTAAGATATCGCCTCCAGGCCACCCAAAATTGGTGGGGAAGGCCTTCCGGTGGCCAGATATTGGATTCCAAAATCACCCATATACATACCACTTCTCACCATTTCCTTTGGTGATCCCACGACCTCACTAGATCAATAAGTACATGGCAGAATCACCAATATTCCACAAATCATATGAATCTATCAATGATTCTTCATTTCAATCATTTCATGTGAATTTTATATGAATATGGAAGTCTAATCGATCTTGGTCCCACCCAAAAAATTCGAACTGAGGCCTTATAGGCCCATCGATGAAGAAAATGAAGAATAATTGGGACAAACGGTCTAAAGAAAATGTGAACAATCGTTTACTAGGAATTCTTGGCCAATGAACACAATCGGGGATATCCAGGGTGTGAAGCAATTGAATTTCAATTAAAATTGATACACAGGCTCATGAAATGGCTTGAAATTGACACATATCAAGAAAAGAATCATTCATTATCAAGATATTTAATCAATTGGGGTGAAATACAAACATTCATGAGTCCTACCTAGTTTTGGATCATTCTTAAATAAAGAACACACTTTCAAATGAATGAGAGGGGTCGCTAAATTCACTATATCTTGATATTCCAAGATTCAAAGTCTCATCATCGTCTGATTCTGATTCTCCAATGAGATGTGGAAGGAAAACCTCTCAATTCTATCAGGTTTGATACAAATAAAACTCTACAATATTCATAATGGTATATTTATAGATGAATTATGTTTAGATTAGATTATTCAATGAATTAATTTATTTAATTAATTAATCCACTGAATGTACCACTAATGGACGCTTTATCTGAATGACCTACGCTAACCTATTTTAGGTTTCACATAAGGAAAGCTTCACATTAAAAAATCAACCATGGTCTCAAATTTTTGATATAAGGTTACATTTAAGATTTATATCATTTTATTTAGGAAATTATTCATGCACAATATAGAATATAATTAATATTTTTATAAAATTAATTATGGGAACACCGGGCCTTTTAATTGCATGTTTTCTTAGTTTCTATCTCTAAAAATATATCTTGAAATATTCCAATGTCTTAAAAGTAAAAAAATACGGTCACTATAGCCTGGAGTAAAGATGATTCTCTTTCAATATACTCAAGATGATGTCAAGATGTTTGGTATGATCTTCTTCTGACTGAGAGTACACTAAGATGTCATCAACAAAACCACCAAAAACTAGTCTAGAAAATGATAAAAGATATGATTCATCAATTCCATGAATACCCCAAGTGAATTATTCAATCCTAAAAGCATCAATACAAACTCTTAAAATTCATAAATTCTCCTAAAAGTATTCCAAGGTATGTATGAAGGTATTACACTCAACTGATGGTATCCTGATCTCAAATTTTCCTTGTAGAAGATCTTATCACCTATCAACTGATAGAAAAGATCATTGATATGTGGAAGGGGATGTCGATTCTTAATCATCATTTGGTTCAATCTCCAATAATCTTCACATAAGCACAAAGTCCCATCAACCTTCTTGGTGAAGAGAATTGGATAACCCTAAGGAGATTTACTTGGATGTATTAAACCTTCAACTTCCAGATATTACAACTGAACTTTTATCTTTCGAAGATCTACTAGTGACATTATATAAGGTGAGATAGATTATAGATCTAATCTCGGCACCAAATCGATCATAAACTCGATCTCTCACTTAGTCGATAATCCATATAACTCATCAGGAAAGACATCCTAAAAACATTCTACCACTAGAGAAAAAGAATCATTCTAGATTCCACCATCATCTTGAGAAAGATCATTTATCTAATCAATAAGATAATAAAATCTTCACTGAATTGGTATTGCATGACCATCTTGAATATCCCACTCACCTTGGTGAGAATAGTTGCCTTCTTATTGAGATTGAAAGGTAGATTTCCTCTGGTAACAATAGATTTGATCCTAGTATAGAACTAGACAATCCATATCAATAATCAAATTAAAACCTATAATTTCAAGAAAAAATGGTTCCCAAGAGAAATGGTAACCAATATATATATATATATATAATCCTTTCAATGTTTGATATCAGTTTGGTTATGCGACCTCAAGCACGCCTCCCCATATGCTAGAGGCTACCGACTAGCAGTAGGGGTGTGATATGTATAGTGGGGAGACTATAACCCCCGGTTATAGAGTTACAACATAGTATAATAATCATATAAAATAAATAAATAAATATCAGAGTGGAAATAATTGAAATAATACAATATAGCAAAAAACAAATTGTAAAATTCAACTGAATAATCCAATGAATAATAAAGGAATAATGTAATGTTGTGTTGGAATGTAACTAAATGTCATGATAGAAGTAATACAAATAAAAGAATATCTAAATCAAATAAATACTCAAAATTCCCTGATCTCAAACCCCATGTCAGTTTTGTGTCCAAACTCCAGCCTATCCAGTAATAAATAATAAATATCAAGTTCCCTTTCCCTTATCCAATCTTTCATCCATGTAATCTTCTCAAGTAAAAAATGGTGGCTTGAGTAGGGTGTGATTATAACTCAGTAGGTCAACACAAACATGGCTAAACATAACTAATTTGATAATAAGTTCTTGTAATAATGTAATAAATTGGTGTATTAATTAATTAAAAAATTAAATAAACACTACACCAACCTAATTCGGAACCATACTAAAATATCAATGAGCATATCTTACAACCATTCCAACCATAACCATATAACCATGGTAAAACATAACCTACCTCAGCACCCTACTATAATGTCTCTGGTCATGTCTCATAACCATGCTAACCATATCCATATAACCATGGCATAAATCACACCAATCTATGTCAAAACTTCTATACAATAATTTCAGAAATATATCTTAACTGAGCTCGATGTATAAGAATTTCATCATGTAAATCAGGGCCAATATCATTATATAATAATTTCATCATGTATCAAGGCCAATAACGATATATAATCATCTCAAAATTTATCACTATGAGTCATAACAACAAGGATATCAAAATATCACATCATAAGGCTCAATGGTTAATTATATAAAGAGTCATTTATATTTTAATGAAACATTTTTTTATCCTATGGTCATAAACCAATAAAATTCCAATCATTTCAATAATCAAACCAATTAAAGTGAATCTATATCAAGTAATCACCCAAATATTTTGTTATGCTAAACACACTTTAATACATTACGCAAGTCATTTATAATCAATGGTATGTTCACCAAAACAATAGCCATAAGTCATGTCAATAATAATTAAACCCAAAGGGATTCCAAGGAATAATCCAATTCATCATTAAATTAATTTGGGAACATGTTACGTTGGAAAAATTACAATATTTCATATACTTTCAATTAAACAGATCAAAGGGTTAAGGTTTAGACCCCTTACATTTAATCATTGATTAACACAGAGATTCCAAAGGGATTTGCCAACAAGAATGAAGGTACAAATGATCTCAAGAATGATCCTGGATCAAAACAAATCAATATAAAAACCTAAAACAAATTATGGTTAAAATATTACACCACAACGATCATAGAACAAAGAGATAGAATGGAAAATTGAAGAAAAACCACTTACTAAGGATCAGATGCATGATCAGGATGTCCAGAATGAAGGGAGGTGCTCCAAAATCACATGGAAACCACCCTAAGGTTGAGAGGATAAAGTTTCACATGAGGTAATGAGAAAAATATCACACATGGAACCCTTAAAATTTATACTTGGGAAGTTACATGGCGTGTAACTCATTTACACTTTGTGTATTTCTTTTTAGAAGGATACATTGAAAAACTCATTATCTCAACTGAATTTTTAATTAGCCCAAACATTACATGAAATGTATTTCTTACATGTTGTGTAAAATCTTCATGCCCTATATTGGTTTCATGGAATGTGTATGGAATAGTTTACACATCTTGTAATACCTTTACATGATTTATAATTCTTCTATATACAACTTTTAGTCCAGTTACCTAATTAAGGATCTAAACCATCACAAAATATTTCCAAGCATGAAAAAACCCTCTTTAACACATTTATATTATGAGTCCGTTAATACAAATAAACATACATCTCTAAAATTTATGTCATTTTCCCCAACAAATTCTCTCCATCTCTGAGAAAGACTTGACCACTAAGGATTAAAGAAAAAGGAAAAACCAATGGAAGATATTTATTGCAAAAATTCAAAGAGGGACATACTTGGAAAAAGATTGGATCTTAAACCTTAATGATGTTAAATTATAGGAAAACCATCTTGTTATTATTAGAGATATGTATGATGAGACAACACATCAATCAGATGTGCGGTCTTCCCGAAATGACTGAATATACAGTTTTTAAAGGTTTGATGCCTTTTAAAAACATGTTGGGGGGTAAAAACTAATCAAAATACCTTTTAATGTCAGGAAATTTGATGAAAAACCATACAATGAATTTTTAAATGGTTGAGTAGACGACACGTCAATTGGAGGCTCTATTTTCCCGGGATGACAGAAAACACACTTTTAATGTCATAAAATACCAAAACATGATTTTAACGATCAGATTTATATAAAATGACATTTTAATTACTTTCAATCATATTAAATACATATTATTATTATTCATTATGTGTATAAGTAGACAAAATGTTAATCAGATGTGAAGTCTACCCGGAATGACCAAATATGCGGTTTTTAAATGTTTGTTAATTCTTTAAAAAGGTTTATCTAGGAGTAAAAACCAACCGAATGATATCTGAATGTCATGATATTAGAATACACCAATATTAGAGTTAATTATGAAGTGTTATAGTATAAGAACCATCAATATGAGGTGGTGTTTTTCTGGGAGGACCTAAAACGTAGTTTTATTATCATAAAACACCAAAACATGTGTTTAATGGTAATATCCATATAAAACAACCCCAAAATTACATAAACGCATAGTAAAACCATAATATTATTATTTTTTATGTGTATTATGATATAACACATCAATCAGACATGTGGCATACCCAAAATGACTGAATTTGTGGTTTTTAAAGGTTTGATGCCCTTAAAAAGCATGCGGGGGGTTCAAAACTAATCGAACGATCTTAGAACACCATAAAATTGGAATATAAAACCATAGAGTTAATTTTAAAATGGTTTAGTAGTCAATATGTCAATAAAATGTTTCATTTTATTGGGATGACAAAAAATGAACTTTTAGTTTCATAAAACACCAAAATGTGCATTTAACAGTCATATATAAAGAAAAAGGCCTTGGAATGACTTGAAATCATAGGATAATCATCTTATTATTATTCATGACATGTATGAGAAGATGACACATTAATCAAACATGTGGTCTTCCTAGAATGACTAAACAAATTATTATAAATTTTAAAAAAATGATTAAAAATGATTAATATATATTCAAAATCAAATAACTTTGGTTTTTTATACTATGTTTTAATTAAAATATTTTAGTGCATTTCAATTATTAATTTTTTGTGATATTTTTTACTAAATTAATTATTATTATTAAAATTTTTCATATGCAGTTTTCTTAGTTGATGGGTGTGGAGCCTGAAAGATGATTAGACAGAGATTTATGGGCATGTGGTTTTATGTATTTATGAAATATTTATAGTCTTTTTGAAATATGGTGGCTTTTGAAATTATTTTTTGAATTTAAAAAATATATATAGCGGTATATATATGTATTTTATGACCCAAGAAGATGGGGATCAAGCCAAAAATACCCCAATCCCACCTTCATAGGCCATGGGATGGCGACTAGTGTCGAAAGGCATAATTATTATGGGAGGCATTTTTATAAGGTACCTGTAACGACCCAAAGTTTCATTAATGGAAAATCCCTCTTGATCTAGTTAAATGTTTCTTTATGAAAAATGCTTTTATAAGATATCAACTTTTTTTAGTTTTACTTTAAGATTTGTGACCGTTACTTTTATAGCCGTTGAACAGTGATCATCTAGGTAGTTTAAATATAAGGCTTTAACGAACCAATTTTCTACCCAGACAAAGGAAGCGATGGCCTCATCCAGTAGAATTGCCCCTTACGAAGCCCATTTGTCGGAGCTCGGAAAATAGGTGGCGTCTTTGGGCTTTTCCCTTGACCAAGCCCAAGCTGAGCTTCACCAAGTCAAGCTCGAACGTGATCGTCTACGGGAAAAATGGAAGTTGATAGAGATTACCACTCGAGCGATGTTATCCGAGCAACCCCAAGAGTCTGTCACCATCGCACACCTTACCCTTAGGTCTTATGCGGCTATTTTAAGGGGTTATGTAACAAATAAGTAGCACCATGTTCATGTATATTATCTTTGTATATAATAATGAATATAATTTCTAGTCATTTTTTATACTTTGTAATTAGTTTTTAAAGTACAAACGGTGTTTTCAGTTATTATTTAATTAAGAATTATATTTTATTAAATTAAAGGATTTTTGAATTAAATAATATTTTAATAAAATATTATTATTAATATTAAATTAATTTTTATTAAATATAAATGATCTTATAATTTTATGAATGCAATTAAAATTTTTATTAAGGTTTGAAAGCCATTTCTGTCAAAACCCGTGAATTTTTTTATAAATGTCGGTTTTTATTTTAAAAGTGAAAATTCACATATTTAGAAAATTATTTAGATAAAATAAATATTATTTTTGGAATCAGGACGTCGAAATTATCCAACGGTGAATTTTTCATAATTTTCTGAGACAGTCAAATTTTTGGGTAAAAATTAAATACCATTTAAATATATAATGTGTTTTATGACATCATAATGACCCAATGGTGATGTAATAAAATACCATAATCCTTGTGTTCGGCCAATATGTGTTTTATCATTAAAATAATGAGGTTTTGGGTTTGTTTGACTCGCTTTTCAAAGCATTAATGGAGCCCTCAAGACTTATTCAACACTTTGCCTTTTTAAATTAATTTCCATGGGAGTGTGACTCACCTCCACATAAGCAACCCTAATTTTTTAATAAGTTCGGACCTTGGCCTTGTAAAATATTTTTTTCCTCTTTCCTTTTCCAGAAACCATGGGCAAATACCATGGGATGGTTTGTGGTTTGGATTATTTTAATATAAGGGGTCCCAAACCTAAATAATAAAGAATTCTCTCACCTTTCCTATATAAACCCACCCAAGCTCCCACTTCCTCCTCACTCAAAGCCCTTGAAGTTCGTCCAACCTCTGCCCTACTCTCTCTAGAATCCTCCCAAGGTGCCCCAAGCTCCCAAGAATCCTCTCACAAGCCTCCCTCTAGCCTTTGGAAGCACACTTCCAAGTAAGGGTTTTTTCTTCCTTTCTCATTTTTGTCAATATTCTTTAAGTTGTATTGCCCTTTTTATTTCAATTATGAATGTTGGTGTATGGTATCGCACCTCCCCCATACTGCCCTCTTATTGTTTGAATGATTGTAGAATCCTTTCTCTCTATTTAAATGCCTCCCATGTACACCCGTTACTATGCCGAAATTCCGAAAGGAACTTCTCTCTCTTCTTTTACATTCAAGCAATACTTTTGTATCATGAATCTAAATTCCATTTCTATTGTTGGGACATGTATATATATGATCTCCTTACTGTCCATTACATGTAAATATGATGAGGAACCCCTTTCTCTCTCATCAACCTTTTTTATGAATTCTTATGTCACGTCGTTACGCTGCCGAAATCGCACCAATTTTCTAAGCCAATGTCTTTGTGTAGTGAATACCATGCCCATTTCTCCATCAAGGGTATTCACCTTTATGCACATATACGTATTGATTGTAAAGTTTCATGTATGAATTCCACATTCCTTTATCGTGGAAGAAATGATTATGTTTTATGAATCCATGTTTTATGATCCATGTGGCACACTTATGCATGAAATGAAATGTTTAAGAAGGGTGCGCCCTTTATAGCGCTCTAATGCATTGGGTAAAGTATAGTATCATGATACGTCATGTGCAATGAGTGTTTACTCATGCTAATTCAAGTGCAACGAGGGTTTACTCGTGCTTCAAGTGCAATGAGGGTTTACTCATGCTCCATGTGCAATGAGCCTTGGCTCATGCTAATTCAATGTTAAGTGTTGTTGCCACATTTCCATGTTATGATTATCATGCTTTATCATGCCTTTATGTTCATGCCTCTATTATGATCTATTGATATGCCTATTGCCTAACATGTATTGTACTCCTCATGTTATTCATTGTGTACTCCCTTACTGGGCTTTATAGCTCACCCTTTTCTTATGCATGTCCTCAGGTTATCCCATGCAATGCTAAGTACGAAGGAATGTAGTGGTCATGTAAAGGAAGTTTTCAATAAGGATGTTGTATTTCAAGTTTAAAGTTTTTATGTAATTATCCTAAGCCCCAAAGACACTAAACCTCTCGATCTTCTTTGTTGTATCAAGTGAAGTTTTATGTAATAAAGCATGTTTAAGTTGTAATAAAAGCAGGGTTGTCATAGTTGGTATCAGAGGATAGGTTTAGTTATTTTTGGGATTAGGAAACCCTATTAAAGCCTTAGATACAAGACTAAGCATAATAAAAACATCCCTAAGTTTTGGTAAATACTAAGTAAGTTTTTTATCAAACAAATACATCCCTGTCTGGATACGAGCAGGTAGAGGCGGCTCTGGCACAGATGTATCCTAGGGGTAAAACCCGAAAACACCGCTTTGAGCTAGACTCGAACGGGAACTGGTGCACGACAACGGGCCTTGCTGCACTCTTGGTTACGACACTCCCGGGGGATATGTTTTGATAAATTCACAATCTTAGTATGAACCCTTATTAAGGGAAAAATGCCCCTAAGAATATATTTTAGAAGGATGATCATGAAAAGCCTGGATTGAATCCTATAGACTCATGAGTTAAAGAGATTAAAGTTTATTTATAAGTCATCAACTTTTGTCTTTGGATTAACCTCTATGTGTTACCCCTAACTTTCCTTTTATTCCAGCCAATGGCCGGTAATAGGAGAACTCGGGCTAACAACCGTTGTGAAGATCAGTGTGATGATTGTACCAATGAGATGCCCAATCCAATGGGAGCGGGAATCGCGAACTTTGTCACACTTCTCTCTCAGCTAACTCAAGTTTTGAATAGAAACACTGGTCAAGAGGAACGTTCAACCCCCCCTAAGAAAGAACAAGTCGCTATTGAAAGCTTCATGAGACAAAGGCCTCCTACTTTTAGTGGATCATCCGATCCCACGATTTCTGAACAATGGATCAAATCCATTGAAAAGATATTCTCCATCCTCCAATGCTCTGAAAAAGAGAAGGTTCTCCTGGCGGCTTATCGTATAGAGGGTGAAGCTGATCAATGGTGGACGTTGATCAAAAATACGAAGCCTGAGGAGGAGATCGAGGCTTTGGAATGGAAGGTATTCTGGAAGATGTTTTTCGATAAATATTTTCCACGCACCCTCCGTCTTAAGATGGAAAGGGACTTCCTTTCCCTCAAGCAGAAAGATGAGGAATCTGTGGGAGCGTACGAGACAAACTTCACAAGGCTTGCACGATACGCTTCCGGCTTTGTCGTTACCCCCGAATGCAAGGTTGACCGCTTCTTTGGTGGGCTGAAGCCT
The DNA here is from genome assembly GCA_963277665.1 of Viscum album. Classification (NCBI taxonomy): domain Eukaryota; kingdom Viridiplantae; phylum Streptophyta; class Magnoliopsida; order Santalales; family Viscaceae; genus Viscum; species Viscum album. The sequence continues at coordinate 1,795,354,359 of OY728146.1, forward strand.
AGCTTTCGGAAAGCATTAGCGATCCGTGACTTCGACAGCTATGAGGAAATTGTCCGATGTGCCCTCAAGGTTGAAATGGAGATCAGAGAATCACAGGGGTATCATGGGGACAAGAAGCGGAAGGTGGAATTCAATGCTGGTGGTCCGATGGATAAATCCAACGGCGCTAAGAAATTCCAGCACCCCACTTGCCAAAAGTGTGGAAAGAAGCACCCTGGAAATTGCCTTAGGGGGACAAGAAAATGCTTCAAGTGTGGAAGAGAAGGGCACCTAGCTGTTAACTGTCAGCAAGAAGGACCCGCAGCTGCGACAGAGGAGAGGAATGCTCCGTTCGAACCTCAACGCGTTGTTCAATGCTTCAAATGCAAAGAACTGGGTCATTTTGCGAATCAGTGCCCTAATCCAAGGGTTATCGGAGGCAATCAACAACCTCCAAGACAGCAAGGAAGAGCTTTTGCCATCACTTCTGCCGAAGTGAACCCCGACAACGAAGTGGTGACAGGTACGCTAGTTATTCATTCAAGAATAGCAAACGTGCTTTTTGATTCAGGTTCTACGCATTCTTTTATATCTCAAAAGTTTAGTAGAACAATCCCTACACCACCACAAATCATGGAAGTAAAGATGTCGGTGAGTACGGCAAATGGGGCAATCATTGCATCCCATGAGTATAAGTCCTCCCCTGTTATAATCTGTGGATTGAATTTCCTGGAGAACCTCGTCATACTCCCTTTGGTGGAATTTGATGCAATTCTTAGCATGGATTGGCTTTCCTTATATAGAGCCAACATAAATTGTCGGGAGAGGGAAATCGCACTCCATATGGAGAATCGACCCCCGATTCTTTACAAGTGTCAGGAGGAAGATGAATCTCCTTTAGCTCCATCATCTCAAGCATGGATATTACTGCCTTATGAGCACGCATATCTGGCTCAGATGATTAAGTCCAAGGAAGAAACCACCCTTGAAGAAATGCCTATTGTGAGGGAATTCGCTGAAGTATTTCCTGAGGAACTTCCTGGTCTTCCTCCAAGAAGAGATGTTGAGTTCTCAATTGAACTTATACCTGGGGCGCTACCAATATCCAAGACTCCATATAGAATGGCTGTGGTTGAGCTTGAAGAACTGAAGAAACAACTACAGAAGAATCTGGATAAAGGGTTTATACGCCCAAGTGCATCACCATGGGGTGCACCAGTCCTCTTCGTCAAGAAGAAGGATGGGTCAATGCGGCTTTGCATCGATTATCGTGAACTTAACAAAATCACGATAAAGAACAAGTATCCTCTCCCAAGAATCGATGACTTGTTTGATCAGCTGCGTGGAGCACAATACTTCTCCAAGGTCGACTTGCGGTCGGGATATTATCAAGTAAGGGTGAAGAAGGAAGATATCCCCAAGACTGCTTTTCGTACAAGGTACGGGCACTATGAATTCATAGTAATGCCTTTCGGACTCACCAATGCTCCAGCAATATTCATGGACTTGATGAATAGAGTATTTAGAGATTACCTAGATAAATTTGTGGTAGTCTTTATAGATGATATTCTAATATACTCCAAAACCAAGGAGGACCATGAGGAGCATTTAAGAACTGTACTAGAGACTTTGCGCAAGGAGAAGCTCTATGCCAAGTACAGAAAGTGTGAGTTCTGGTTGAAGGAGGTCTCATTCTTGGGCCATATCATCACAAGCAATGGGATATCTGTGGACCCCTCCAAAACAGATGCAATTGAGGGATGGCCGAGGCCAACATCGGTAACTGATATCCGTAGCTTCTTGGGGTTAGCTGGATATTATCGAAGATTTGTGAGAAACTTCTCACGATTGTCCAACCCTCTTACCAAGCTAACTCGAAAGGGAGTAAAGTTTTCTTGGAGTGATGAATGCGAAGAAAGCTTCAAGGAGTTGAAAAGGAGGCTTATCACTGCACCTGTGCTCACTTTACCCACAAGTGGGGAGCTTTTTGTGGTATTCAGTGATGCTTCGAAGAAGGGCTTAGGATGTGTGCTGATGCAGAATGATAAAGTGATATCCTATGCCTCAAGACAGTTGAAAATCCATGAGCGAAACTATCCAACGCATGATATGGAGTTGGTGGCGGTGATCTTTGCCTTGAAAATCTGGCGGCATTATCTCTATGGAGAGAAATGTGAGATATATACTGACCACAAGAGTCTTAAATATATATTCACACAGAAAGAGCTTAATATGCGCCAGAGAAGATGGATAGAGCTCATAAAGGATTATAACTGTTCAATACATTACCACCCTGGGAAGGCGAACAAGGTGGCGGATGCCCTAAGTAGAAAGGATCCAGCAATTATATCAATGATGAGAATTGAGAAGGATCCAATCTTCTTAGACTTGATGAAGATGGACGTGGGAATCATAAAGAAGGGAACATCATCAATCCTTTCACAAATGATTGCTCAACCATCTCTTTTGGAAAGGTTAAAGGATGCTCAAAAGGATGATGCGAGAATCCAAGAAAAAGTGGAAGCTATCAAAAAGGGAAAATCCCCAGAGTTTAATGTTAATGAAGAAGGAATTGTGCGGTTTGGGAAAAGACTATGTGTCCCATCTAGTTCGGAGCTGAAGAAGGAACTTTTGGATGATGCACATAGTTCAAATTTCTCTATTCACCCAGGGAGCACAAAGATGTATCGAGATCTCCGAGAAAACTTTTGGTGGGATAATATGAAGAAGGAGATCGCCGAATATACATCAAAGTGCCTGGTGTGTCAGCAAGTGAAGGCAGAGAGGCAGAAGTCTAAGGGGATGATGCAACCATTGCCCATACCAGAATGGAAATGGGAGAACATCACCATGGACTTCATCACTGGACTTCCAAGGACATCCAAAAGCAACAATGCAATCTGGGTTATTGTGGATCATCTTACAAAGACTCCACACTTCATTGCTATTCGATAGGATTTCTCTTTGGATCAACTGGCACGGATATATATCAGGGAAGTGGTACGGTTGCATGGAGTACCACTATCTATTGTGTCTGACCGAGATCCAAGATTTACCTCTAAGTTTTGGAAGAGTCTTCAACATGCTCTGAATACTGAACTGAACTTTAGTACGGCCTATCATCCTCAAACTGATGGCCAATCCGAGTGGACTATCCAAACAGTTGAGGATATGTTGAGAGCGTGCTCAATGGACTTTAAAGGAGGATGGGATCAACATCTTCCTCTGGTTGAGTTCTCTTATAATAATAGTTTCCACTCGAGCATCCAAATGGCACCATATGAAGCCCTGTATGGGAAAAGGTGTAGAACACCGGCATGTTGGGATGAGGTCGGTGAACGTAAGCTGCTTGGACCCGAAATGGTCGAAGAAATGGTGGAGAAGGTGAAAACCATTCAGCAGCATATCAAGGCAGCCCAGAGTCGGCAGAAGAGTTATGCAGATAATCGTCGACGAGACCTTGAGTTTAAAGTCGGAGACATGGTGTTTTTACGCATATCTCCGTGGAAGAAGGTCATGAGGTTTGGAAAGAAAGGGAAGTTAAGTCCAAGGTATATCGGCCCCTTCGAGATTCTTGATCGTGTTGGGGCTGTGGCCTATCGACTAGCACTTCCACCTACTATGGCCAAGGTGCATGATGTCTTCCATGTATCCCTCTTAAGGAAGTACATACCAGACCCTTCACATGTACTCTCTTCTGAGGTGGTACAATTAGAAGACGATCTTTCTTATGAGGAGCAACCAGTGAAGATCTTGGATCGTAGAGAAAAAGTTCTACGAAATAAGACAATGCCCCTCGTCAAGGTGTTGTGGAGAAACCACAAGTTTGAAGAAGCAACTTGGGAGTCGGAGGATATGATGAAGCTAAGTTACCCACATTTGTTTTAGTGTGGGAAAAGGAAAATTTCGAGGGCGAAATTTCTTAAGGGGGGAATGTGGTAACGACCCAAAGTTTCATTAATGTAAAATCCCTCTTGATCTAGTTAAATGTTTCTTTATGAAAAATGCTTTTATAAGATATCAACTTTTTTTAGTTTTACTTTAAGATTTGTGACCGTTACTTTTATAGCCGTTGAACAGTGATCATCTGGGTAGTTTAAATATAAGGCTTTAACGAACCAATTTTCTACTCAGACAAAGGAAGCGATGGCCTCATCCAGTAGAATTGCCCCTTACGAATCCCATTTGTCGGAGCTCGGAAAATAGGTGGAGTCTTTGGGCTTTGCCCTTGACCAAGCCCAAGCTGAGCTTCACCAAGTCAAGCTCGAACGTGATCGTCTACGGGAAAAATGGAAGTTGATAGAGATTACCACTCGAGCGATGTTATCCGAGCAACCCCAAGAGTCTGTCACCATCGCACACCTTACCCTTAGGTCTTATGCGACTATTTTAAGGGGTTATGTAACAAATAAGTAGCACCATGTTCATGTATATTATATTTGTATATAATAATGAATATAATTTCTAGTCATTTTTGATACTTTGTAATTAGTTTTTAAAGTACAAACGGTGTTTTCAGTTATTATTTAATTAAGAATTATATTTTATTAAATTAAAGGATTTTTGAATTAAATAATATTTTAATAAAATATTATTATTAATATTAAATTAATTTTTATTAAATATAAATGATCTTATAATTTTATGAATGCAATTAAAATTTTTATTAAGGTTTGAAAGCCATTTCTGTCAAAACCCGTGAATTTTTTTATAAATGTCGGTTTTTATTTTAAAAGTGAAAATTCACATATTTAGAAAATTATTTAGATAAAATAAATATTATTTTTGGAATCAGGACGTCGAAATTATCCAACGGTGAATTTTTCATAATTTTCTGAGACAGTCAAATTTTTGGGTAAAAATTAAATACCATTTAAATATATAATGTGTTTTATGACATCATAATGACCCAATGGTGATGTAATAAAATACCATAATCCTTGTGTTCGGCCAATATGTGTTTTATCATTAAAATAATGAGGTTTTGGGTTTGTTTGACTCACTTTTCAAAGCATTAATGGAGCCCTCAAGACTTATTCAACACTTTGCCTTTTTAAATTAATTTCCATGGGAGTGTGACTCACCTCCACATAAGCAACCCTAATTTTTTAATAAGTTAGGACCTTGTCCTTGTAAAATATTGTTTTCCTCTTTCCTTTTCCAGAAACCATGGGCAAATACCATGGGATGGTTTGTGGTTTGGATTATTTTAATATAAGGGGTCCCAAACCTAAATAATAAAGAATTCTCTCACCTTTCCTATATAAACCCACCCAAGCTCCCACTTCCTCCTCACTCAAAGCCCTTTAAGTTCGTCCAACCTCTTCCCTACTCTCTCTATAATCCTCCCAAGGTGCCCCAAGCTCCCAAGAAGCCTCTCACAAGCCTCCCTCTAGCCTTTGGAAGCACACTTCCAAGTAAGGGTTTTTTCTTCCTTTCTCATTTTTGTCAATATTCTTTAAGTTGTATTGCCCTTTTTATTTCAATTATGAATGTTGGTGTATGGTATCGCACCTCCCCCATACTTCCCTCTTATTGTTTGAATTATGGGAGAATCCTTTCTCTCTCATTAAATGCCTCCCATGTACACCCGTTACTATGCCGAAATTCCGAAAGGAACTTCTCTCTCTTCTTTTACATTCAAGCAATACTTTTGTATCATGAATCTAAATTCCATTTCTATTGTTGGGACATGTATATATATGATATCCTTACTGTCCATTACATGTAAATATGATGAGGAACCCCTTTCTCTCTCATCAACCTTTTTTATGAATTCTTATGTCACGTCGTTACGCTGCCGAAATCGCACCAATTTTCTAAGCCAATGTCTTTGTGTAGTGAATACCATGCCCATTTCTCCATCAAGGGTATTCACCTTTATGCACATATACGTATTGATTGTAAAGTTTCATGTATGAATTCCACATTCCTTTATCGTGGAAGAAATGATTATGTTTTATGAATCCATGTTTTATGATCCATGTGGCACACTTATGCATGAAATGAAATGTTTAAGAAGGGTGCGCCCTTTATAGCGCTCTAATGCATTGGGTAAAGTATAGTATCATGATACGTCATGTGCAATGAGTGTTTACTCATGCTAATTCAAGTGCAACGAGGGTTTACTCGTGCTTCAAGTGCAATGAGGGTTTACTCATGCTCCATGTGCAATGAGCCTTGGCTCATGCTAATTCAATGTTAAGTGTTGTTGCCACATTTCCATGTTATGATTATCATGCTTTATCATGCCTTTATGTTCATGCCTCTCTTATGCTCTATTGATATGCCTATTTCCTAACATGTATTGTACTCCTCATGTTATTCATTGTGTACTCCCTTACTGGGCTTTATAGCTCACCCTTTTCTTATGCATGTCCTCAGGTTATCCCATGCAATGCTAAGTACGAAGGAATGTAGTGGTCATGTAAAGGAAGTTTTCAATAAGGATGTTGTATTTCAAGTTTAAAGTTTTTATGTAATGATCCTAAGCCCCAAAGACACTAAACCTCTCGATCTTCTTTGTTGTATCAAGTGAAGTTTTATGTAATAAAGCATGTTTAAGTTGTAATAAAAGCAGGGTTGTCATAGTACCTATATGAACACACCTGAATATCTCAATGCATAAGTATAGATCAATGATAATAAAAAAATAAAATGTTTAGGATATAACCATGCACATGAAAACCTCTATAGTGTACAAGAGTACGATAGTGAAAACTTAAACTAAAGGGGGGGGGGACACCCAACCAGAAAGATGTCCCAACCTAAAAAACTAGAAAGTATGAGTGTTGAGAGATCCCAACTCCTGATCTCCAAGATTCAACCACCATACATGGTCCAATGCACCATGTATCCCTAAACTTTTGTCTAGTCACTACCGAATTGTCCTATAGTTTTGTAATACATGACACGTGTGGGAAATTTCCATGAAAGGGTGAGTATATTCATACCCAGTAGGACACCCCAAAATATGAAGGGGGTAGTAAGAGACATGATAGGAATAGATAGACAATATACAACTCAACGCAAAGAAAATAGAGTACCAATCCAACAACATGGATATATATATACACTCAAACAAAGAAATAAAAATGAGATAGAAGGGGTTCTCTATCAAACATCCCATCCTAAGAAAGAGTTCCAACGGTTCTAAAAGTCCATCCACAATGCCCAGTATCTCGCGCGTCTGTCTGAAGATACATCCTAGTCAAGACACACCTCACCACTATTCACTAGTGGAAATACGGGCTTTAACGTCGTCGTAATAACGTCGGTTTTTTAAAAACCGACGCGAATAGTATATGCGGGGAATTTTTGGCGTCGGTTTTACACAAAACCGACGCCAAAAATAATTATGTTTTTATTTTTCGCGTCGGTTTTTCTCAGAACCGACGCGGAAAATCCTGTTATAATCGGTTTTCCGCGTCGGTTTTTAGAAAAACCGACGCGGAAAATCCGGTTGAATAGGTTTTCCGCGTCGGTTTTTCTAAAAACCGACGCGGAAAATCCTGTTTTAATAGGTTTTCCGCGTCGGTTTTTAGAAAAACCGACGCGGAAAATCCGGTCGAAGAGGTTTTCCGCGTCGGTTTTTAGAAAAACCGACGCGGAAAACCTCTTCGACTATATTTTCCGCGTCGGTTTTCATGAAAACCGACGCCGAAACTCATAAAAAAAATATATTTCGCGTCGGTTTTAATGAAAACCGACGCGAAAAGTCTTTTAAAAATATTCACGGTCAGAAACCCTCATTTTGTTCGTCCGTCGAAATCGAGTTCCGCTGTGGCGCTTCGGACTCCCGACGACCTTCGAACTTGATTTGCGATCTTGAACGGCCATTGTTGAAGGTTTTTTGTCGTCTGCACGATTTTGGGTATGTGTTCTTCCTATTTATCTCTTGTTTCATATCCCATTGTTTATTTCTTTATCAATAACCCTATTTTGCGTGATTTGGATTATTGGTTAGATTTTAGTTGTAATTTATCATTATTTTTTGTTTGTATTATCATTGTTGGTGTAGATTTGATATTGTTTGTTTTTGGAAGTAATTATACCGGTCGCAGTTTGGATTTAACATCTCAATTCGGGTTGAATAATTATGTAAGATTTTATATTATGTTGGATTTTAAATAATTATGTAAGATTTTATTTTATTTTATTTCAAACTAGATTAAAAGGGGCTTTAATTAAAAGTTAGAAATTTTGTAAGGTGAGTAGTGGCCTAATTAGTATTTGTATACTCATGTTTATCTACATTTCAGTTTTAGGATCTTATCCAGTTCTTTTTCCCTCTTAGGATGCATTCTGTTTCAGTTTGGGTTAGTGATTAGTGGGGACTTGAGCTCAGTTATTGTTTTACTTATCAAATTATCCCAAGTGTGCCTATTATAGGTTTTTTACGGATTTATTTAAATAGAATATGTGTAAATTTTTTCCATTTAAATGATGTTTTTACTACTTAAAATTATGGTTAAAAGTGTATTGAATTACTTTTGTGAGGACTAGGTGATTTAGGAGATGAAGTGTATTGAGGGAATTTGTGGGTGAGTAGAGGGAGTTGGCTAGGTGAGGGGGTTTAGAAGGTGAAATAAGGGATTAGTTTATATCTATTTATAGTTATTCTTTATATTATTTCTACTGATTCAAATTTTGTGTTGATGTATAACCTATGGATAGGTCATTTCAGATTTCTGATAGAAATATGATGTTAATTACACTATGATTAATGGGTGAAATCATACCTAGTGATTGTTTTAGATGCCTATAATGCTTATTGTTAGTCTATGAGGATTAGGTACTCCCCTCAAGTATGTCATGGTCTAGTTTAGGTGTTTAATGGATAGATATCTTGGGTTGGTTCATGAAAATGGTATCAAAACCAAGATTTTTCAGAGGGTTTGGGTTTCCAAGTTCCCTTTGTTATTTGGCATTATAATGTTATTATGGATATAGGTTATAAAAAATCTAGTGCTACACATTGGGAAAAGTGTCATAATATCTTTTCCATTTGAATCCTTGAGTGTTTATGTAATTCTAGGATTTATTGTTGGATTTTGATATTGATTTTGATTGGTTTTATGTGTTTGATATAAAAATGATGATTGAATTACCAATGATGTGTAATCTATTTGGGGGTTCACTTAATATTGGGGTGATGGTGGATGAAGATTTGTAGCTATAGGTCTATCCCCCATAGTTAGGCCAACCATATGGAGCCCTTTTGAATAGTTTTAATGACTCTTCAAATCCCACAAGTAGTTTTGTTAATCGAGTTCCACATGTGTGTTTTAATACACATTTTTTTAAATAAGGATAGTTATTGCACTATTTTTCACATTAATTTTTCCATGATTCATTCATGTTACATCAAATGAATAAAAAAATAAATATAGTGTGATCAATAGTAGTCATAGTGAGAAATCATATTATCTTGTATGTCATTCATATAATATTTATATCATGAAACTTTATTTTCAAAAAATGAAACCTTTGATTTAACCATTTTGTCCTTGTATTTCAATATAACACACATGTATATAATATTAAAATTAACTGTTTACTATATTTGTAAATGTGTTTCATATCTGATGTCTTTTATCTGATTATCAATAGTTTTTATGGAATATGTTTTTGTTTACAATTTATCTGATAGATATTTAAATGTTTTTATGTTTTAATATATTCATCAATTATATTGTGATATCAGGTATTAATATGGATCATAATTGGATTTATCTACGAAGAACTACTAGTGAATATGAAAGAGGAGTTGACAATTTTTTGGAATTTGCTAAACGGCATAATCAAAATATTGATTTGATTTTCTGTCCATGTGTGAAGTGTGTAAATATGAGAAAGTTAAACTTCAGAGAAATCAAAGATCATCTCATTTGTTATGGTTTTAGCCTTAATTATACACGTTGGATCTTGCATGGTGAAAGAACTGAAAATTCAACATCCAATGTTGATGACGATATTCATAATGAGGCAGAGGATCGTATTGAAGAATTAATTCATGATTTAGGTGTTGAAACCATCGAAAAAACACCAACTGTTGAACGATTGTATGGAGATTCTGAGAAACCATTATTCCCAGGTTGCAGTAAATATACAGTGTTATCAGCAGTTTTGAGATTAGTTAACTTAAAAGCAAAAAATGGGTGGAGTGATAAAAGTTTCTCCAGTTTACTTGAGCTTTTAAAAGAGCTTCTTCCAGAAGGCAATGGGCTTCCAGATTCCAATTATGAGGCGAAGAAAATATTATGCCCAATGGGATTGGGGTATAAAAAGATACATGCTTGCCCCAATGATTGTGTACTGTATAGGAAAGAAAATGAACATTTATCAAGTTGTCCTACATGTGGAACATCGCGCTATAAGATGGATGAGAAAGTCAACTCAGATTCATTTTCAGGTGATGTCATGTAACTTTATGAAAAATCAATTTTTTTACTTTCCAATGATATCATCCAATATTTTTTTCAAACAATTCTGATAATTCAATTCTGGTTTATTTTTAGGTACCAAAATCAAAACTCCATCTAAAGCATTTTGGTACCTTCCAATTATTCCTCGTTTGAAGCGTCTATTTGCAAATTCAAATGATGCAAAAAGGTTAAGATGGCATTCAGATGAGCGCATTTCTGATGGTAACTTACGTCACCCTGCCGATTCACCACAGTGGAAGAGTTTTGATAAAAAATTTCATGATTTTGGAAGTGAAGTTAGAAATCTCAGAATGGGATTGTGTACTGATGGAATGAATCCATATCGGAGCCTCAGTAGCCAACATAGTTCATGGCCTGTTTTGCTGGTACTTTACAACTTGTCCCCACATCTATGTATGAAGAAAAAATATGTTATGATGAGCTTGATGATTTCTGGACCAAAACAACCAGGAAATGATATTGATGTGTATCTTACACCATTGATTGAGGATTTAAAACTGCTATGGGAGAAAGGTGTTACAGTTTTCGATGCATACAAGAAAGAATATTTTCTTTTGCGTGCTATGATAATGTTCACTATAAACGACTTTCCTGCGTATGGAAACTTATCTGGATATAGTGTTAAGGGACATAAAGCATGTCCAATTTGTGAAGAACAAACTTCATATTATCAATTGCAGAATGGAAGAAAGACAGTGTACATGGGACATCGAAGATTTTTGCGAATTGATCATCCTTATCGTAGATTGAGAAAAGCATTTAACGGTTTACAAGAATTCAACCTCCCCCCTCAACCATTGTCAGCTGAAGAATATTATGACAGAGTGAAAGATATTGATTCAACATTTGGAAAGAGAAAAAGTTCTGGTTTACAAAAACATATCTGGAAGAAGCAGTCTATTTTTTTCAAACTACCTTATTGGAGATTTTTAGAGATAAAACATAACATTGATGTTATGCATGTTGAGAAAAACATATGTGATAGTTTGATTGGAACTTTGTTAGACATAAAAGGAAAGACAAAAGATGGATTACATGCTAGATTGGACTTGATGTTAATGCGAATACGTTTGGAGTTAGCTCCCGTTGTGAAAGGAAAAATAACATATTTACCTCCGGCTTGTCACACATTAAGCAAGATTGAAAAGATGAATTTTTGTCAGTGTCTTCATGGTATTAAAGTACCCAGCGGTTTTTCTTCAAATGTGAATAATTTTGTGTCATTGAAGGATTGTAAATTAATAGGTATGAAATCACATGATTGCCATGTGTTAATGCAACAAATTCTACCAGTAGCAGTGCGTGGTATATTACCGAAAGCTGTCAGGAAGACAATCATCAGGTTATGTAATTTCTTTAAATCCATTTGTAGCAAAGTCGTTGATCCAAATTTGTTAGATTTGTTGGAGAATGAAGCAACTCTTATTCTTTGTCAACTAGAAATGTATTTCCCACCCACATTTTTTGATATAATGGTTCATCTATTGGTTCATTTGGTGCGTGAGATAAGAATGTGTGGGCCTGTTTATTTAATATGGATGTATCCTTTTGAAAGATATATGAAAATTTTGAAAGGATATGTTAAAAATCCTTATCGACCAGAGGCCTCTATTGTTCAAAAATATGTATCAGAAGAGGTGATTGAGTTCTGTACTGATTATTTGAATGAAGTGGAGCATATTGGTCTCCCTCTATCTCGACATATGACAGTTGACAGAGAAGGTAGAGGGGTTCGAGGCTTAAAGGTAAAGTTCATTCCACGTGATGAAGTGATGCAAGCACATTTATACATTTTGAACAACACAGATGAGGTTCAACCATATATATCCTCACATATTGCTGAATTAAAGTTACGATATCAGAAAAGAAATGAAAAGTGGTTGATGATTGAGCATAAGAAGACATTTGTTTCATGGTTTAAAGAGAAAGTCACCTCAGATATATCTGTATCAGAAACATTGAAGTGGTTATCAGGTGGACCATCTTTTAATGTGATCACTTGGTCTGGTTTTGATATCAATGGCTACACATTTTACACAAAAAACCTGGATGACAAGAGTACCGTTCAGAATAGTGGTGTGATGGTATTCGCTGAAGCAGTGCATTTTTCGAGTGCCAAAGATAAAAACCCAATTTCTGCATCAACATCATATTTTGGAGTTATTGAAGACATATGGGAAATTGATTATATTAAATTTCGAGTCACTATTTTTAAGTGCAATTGGGTTGATAGTAATAGTGGCGTGAAACATGATGAATATGGGTTTAAACTGGTTGATTTGAAAAGATTTAATCACAATGAGGAACCATTTATCTTGGCGACACATGCAAAACAAGTATTTTATGTCATTGATCCGTCGAATGATCAGTGGTCAGTTGTTTTGCAAGGGAAAAGATATCATTTGGGTGATGATGATGATTCTGATGATGCTAGTGATTTACATGAGCGTTATTCATCTATTATGCAATTTTCAGATGATTACAATGAATATAAGACAGACATAGTGCATGCAGTACGTACCGATCATGATGAAGGGACGTGGGAAAACACTAAATTAGTCTCCTAATTTTTCTGGTAAATATTTAAATTTTGTGTCTATTTTTAAAACTTACAAATGCATGCCTCTATTTTTACATATTTATTTTTCATTTCCTTGTTTCTAATTATTCAGTTTTCTAATGATATGCAGGTACCCAAAATTTCATTACACTTTCTAGTAGCAATGTCAAATACAGATAGAGATGAGCAGTTACCGAGGTATATCTATTTTGACATATTATTAAATATTCAGTAATATACATATTTAATGAAATAAAACTGTTAATTTATTAAAAAAAATTGCAGGACTACTGATGCGTCCTCGGCGGAGGAGACTTCTCCAGTTACTACTGAAAAATCAAGTTCTCTAGTTGGTAAACGTGGTATTACACGTTTACCAAAACTATCACTCGCTCGTGATGATAACAAATTACACATCCGTTTTGATGATAATAATAATGCAGTTGGCCCAAATGCAGTTCAGTTTGTCAGTTATATAGCGATGCAGAGCCGTTGCAGGATTAGTATTTTATATCCTGATTGGAAGTCAGTGGACAGGACGGCGAAGCAACAGCTTTGGGAGGCCGTGACGGTAAAATATCTTTATTTATTTATTTTATCTCATTTTTTTAATATTATATAGTTTAAATGACATATTTTATTTTTTCAATTACAGATGACATTCAATTTTGAGGAAACCAAAGAAATTAGGAAAAGACATCTCTCTTTAGCGGCGGTTCGATGGAGAGATTTTAAAAACAAACTGAAGAAAGATTATGTTTTTGGAAAGAGAAGGTTTGAAAGCCCATGTCTTAAGTATCCATATATAGATGAAGAAACATGGAAGCGATTTGTTGACAGTCGTCAGGAAGAGAAATTTCAGGTATTGTAATTGTTTTATATTTTAAAATTTATGCTATATTTTCCTTATTACTTATGTGTTTATTTTTATGTAACAGGCCTCCAGAAGATCTCATCAGGAGATCCAGTTGAAAAACGTATACCCTCATACTTTATCACGTGGAGGATACTCGTATTTGGAGCAGAAAATTATTGAAGAAAAATTTGAAGCATTAAGAGCTCGATCAAGTAGTGGTTCAGAAGAGGTCCAGTATGGTCCTCCATCTCCTCCCACTCTCCATGAGAAATGGAAACGAGCAAGAAGAAAAAAAAATGAACAATATCTTACAGACGAAGCTCATCAAGTGGCTGATAGAATTGTAAGTAAATATTAATTCTTTGTTAACAATTTTCCTTTTTTATAATTTATAAACACTAATATAAATTTTTTATTTTTCATTTCAGGATGAACTTCAGGAGAAAGAGACACAGGGATCTTTTATCCCTGAGGGTAGGATGGATATCCTAGCCACTGCTTTGGGAAAGACTGAACACCCCGGCCGTGTTAGAGGATATCAGGCGGGTGTTAGTATTCGGAAGGTTTTTGGTAAGAGTAAGCAACCAAGAGACCCGGAAATTGAATCCTTAAAAGAAGAGCTGCAGGATATGAAACGGTCTATGGGTGATCAAATTCAAGCAGCAGTACAGAAGGCTTTATTAGAACACTTGGCAAGACAGTCACAGTCTGCTCATCCTTCCGAGGTATATTATTTACTGTTAACAATTTTTCTTTTCTATAAATTATAAACACTGATATAACTTTTTCATTTTTCAACATTCTCAGCCTACTCACTCAGACTATCATGCCTCATATGCTTACCCAACACCGTCTGGGCAGCCTTCCGAGGTATATTATTTAATGTCATCAATTTGTCTATTTTATAAATTATAAACACTGATATAACTTTTTCATTTTTCAACATTCTCAGCCAACTCACCCGGACTACCCTGCCTCATCTGCTTACCCTGCCCCGTCTGCGCAACCATTTGAGGTATATTATTTAATTTAATTTTTAATCAATTTTTCTATGTTAAAAATTTTAAACACTAATATACCCTTTTCATTTTTCTGACTTCTCAGCCTGCTCACCCTGACTACCCTGCCCCACCTGCTAACTTTGAGCCTCCACCTCCTCCATCGGATCAAACCTTATATTGTGAGTTGTTTGCGGGAGATCCTCATGTACATATTGTTGCGTTAGGACAAGTGTATTTTTTGGGGGACTCGGTACATCATCAGCCTATGCAGATGGGTCAGGTTAGAGTATCAGTACTTTTTATTATAGATCCTACTGCTCTACTACCATTTCCTACTGCGGAGATCACCAGTGTCGGGGAATGCATGGGCCATTTTTTACTTTGGCCAACTGCACTTCTTCGTTATATTTCACATGAGGTATGAGTTTTTTTAACTAGTAATTAGAAATGATTCCAAATTACTTATAATGTTTTCTGACATTTAACTTATATAGGAATATCTGAAAGCAAAAGAAACTGTACAAATGCAGCAAAATGTTCAAAAACAGTCGGCTGTAGATACTTCTGATATTTCTTCTGGGTTGAAAAGATTATCTCAGTGCTCTTCTTCCTTGAATTTTATCTATGAGTTTCGGATGACGCCCGATATATGTGGAAGAAATTATAAATTGAGAATATTGAAAGAAGATATCATGAATTTAGTTAATTTTGAAGAGATTGGGCTGAATGTGGTGCAGTTGTTTTCCATGTAAGTAAATTGACGTCTGAATTGCTATTTCTTTACTAAAATATTGTTATGTCATTGACTAACTATGTTTTCTTTTTAAATTAGGTATCTATACAGGATTCTTTTACAAAATGAAACTACAAGCATTTATAGCTTTATAGATCCAGAGTACATTTCCTCGGAAGTCAAACATGTGAAAAATGATGAAAAAGTTAAATATATATCCGAGAGATTATCACAAACAGAGATTCAGTGCTGGTTTTTGCCATTTGTTGATAAGTAAGAATATCAACATAATTTTGAACTCATGATCATTATAATGTCATTAATTATGAACTTTTTGTATTATAGGGGGCATTGGATGTTAGGTGTATTTTGCCCAAATGAATGCACCTTATATTGGTTTTGCTCTTTATTAGGAAAAGTGCGTAAAACGTTTTCCAACTTATTAAACAGGTAAGTTGTTTTTTTATTTTTAGAAGTTTGTTATGTTTAATTTTAATTGTTTACACAAGTTTTATTAGTTCTTATATAAAACAATGCAGTTCATGGAAACATTTTACAAATGAAAAGAAACCAACGAAAATCAAATATGTGGAAGTACAGGTAATTAGTTTTTATATTTTTGTTATATATTGGGTTTCATTATTAGTTAAATGTTTTATAACTGCAGTGTCATCGTCAAAATGGAAGCGTTGAATGTGGTTATTATATTCTACGATTTATGTACGAGATAATCACAACTGGGGAAACTACTGATTTTCATAAGGTTAGTTGTATTAACTTTTTTATATATTTTCATCCACTTTCTTCTATTTATTAATTTCATATCATTCAATATTATTGTAGGTATTCAATGATTCACAGTCATATTCTCAATCTGATATGATTCATATTCAATCTACTTTTGCGGACTATTTGTTAAGTCTGATTAAGATTTGAGGTATGTATACTAATATTTATAAATAATATTATATATGGGTTTAAAAAACTAACTCTTATGATATATTAGGTGTTTGAACCTACTAATAATCAAATGAATGCTTCAACAATAACAAACAATGAGCATGTCATATATTTCAGGTACGTGTATTTTAATTCTGATTTACTGAGTTTTCTCAAGTGCCTCTGCAAAAACTGTTTTATTGAATCTACTAATAATCAAATGAATCCTTCAACAATAACCAACAATAAGCATGTCGTATATTTCAGGTACGTGTATTTTAATTCAGAATTAGTTATTATATTTCTTTTCATTGTTATTTCTTAAAATCATTTGTCTGTACAGTGACAAATCTGTAGGGTGGTACTTGGATCATGAACATAGAGATTCGTATAGCGAAATAACATTCACAAACACTAAAAATTGTCTCCCTTGAATGCACAGCAATATCTTCTAGGCCTTTTTATTTTTTATGCAAATAAATATCGAAAAATGATTGCCGAGAAGCATATCACATAATACCTGAAACAGCGCTTAGTGGGTTTGCACAAAGATAAAATAGAAGGCGTCAATTTTTAAGGTATGTTTCTTTATGTATCTTCAATCTGCATTTGATTTCAATTTTCTAACCTATTTTTTGCACTCAAATTTATTTCTCTGTTATTCCATAACTTAAACAAATAACAATAGTGAATGGGTAATGCACGTCTATACAGAGCAAATATAAAAACCTGAGGTTGGGGGTGGTGGGGATTCTATGGTGAAAAGACACCCCCAACATCTTCAGTGGGGGAGGTGAGGAAGAGGTTGCATCGGCTGAGTGTTCCTGGAATTTTGATCAGGAGTCGTAACATTTCATTTTGGTAATTTACTTTGTGAAAAAATGAATGATTCAAATAAATTACACATTTTCATTTAATGTTTATTCATTGCACTAATAACTTGGATTGATTTTTTCACTCACATATCCTTAGTTTCATTACTGTTTTGACAGGATTGGTGCTATCTATGGGAGGAAACTTACAATGATTGATACTGAGTATGGTTAGATTAAGAAAATGCACCATGTAGGTACGTGTATTTTAATTCTGCTTTACTTTGAGTTTTCTGAAGTACTTCTGTTAAAGCTGTTTAATTGTTTTTGTATACTTCGTTATTTTTTTTCAGGGTTCCGATTTGTTTGGAGGAGAAAATATATGTATTTTATTTAAAAAAAAAAAAAATTTACGGCGTCGGTTATTTTAAAAACCGACGCCGAATATTTTTAAAAAATTATTTACGGCGTCGGTTTTTTTAAAAACCGACGTCGAAAGGGTTTTCCGCGTCGGTTTTTCTAAAAACCGACGCGGAAAATCCTGTTCTAATCGGTTTTCCGCGTCGGTTTTTTAATGAACCGACGCGGAAAATAATGTCTAAATGTAGCTTCGGCGTCGGTTTTATAAAAAACCGACGCCGAAGCTCATAAGCGAATTAATTTTCGCGTCGGTTTCTATGAACCGACGCGAAAACTCTATTTTTAACGTCGCCTATAAAGACGTCGGTTTATAACCGACGTTAAAAATTAAAAAAAAACGACGCGAAAAAGTGTTTTTGCACTAGTGATTCCACACATTAAAGGTGAATAATATCTTGGTAGAGGACCCATGCCCAGATAAAATAGGATAGTGCAACTCATTAGATAGCTAGAGTACCCATGTCTTATCCCAATTAGAGGGTTCCACTCAAGTGATCAGTAGAGGACCCATCCCCAGCCTAGTTGGAGGGTTCCACTCTAATAGTAAATAGAGGACTCATACCCTATCCTAGTAGAAGGTTACCACTCTATTACTCAAGGACCAATTCCTTAATATAATAGGAGGGTTCTACTTGGATAGTATATAGAGGACTCATGTCCAACCCAGCTGAAGTGTGCCACTCTCATAGTTGAGGACCCACATCCTGACTCTGTGGGAGGGTGACACTCGGTGGATAGGTAGGGGACCCATGCCCAATACCATTAAGAGATTTCCACTCTAAGAGTAGATATAGGATCAATGACATGTCCCATGGGATGGTTCCACTCTATAGATAGTTAGAGGACCCATGCTTGGCCCAACTATAGGGTGCCACTCTAGTGGGGTATCATTTTGATCCCTCTGATGATTATGCCTAATCAATGCCTTTGTTGAGAATATACTAAATAATCATTACACTTGATATATCTCACATAGTATCTCAAAATCTACCATGGATTCCACCATCACGTTCTACATGGAAAACCACTCAGGATAGGCTACTCGTGGGCCCAAATCCCAGTCTAAATGAAGGAGATATGAGAGTTTGAAGTTTCCTTAAAAAGGAGAAAGTGGTACACAACATGTAAGGGGACCCGTATGACATGTTCCCTAGCTCCATCACATGTTCATGTCCCTTCTGGTGCACAACTATCTACCAATGTAGTCATACATGGAATGTATGGGTACTACACAACATGTTCGAGTCACTAGGGGTCCTTCCCATGCTCCCTAGTCGCGTCCATGTAAAATAGTCAGTGTTTGGGTACTTATGTACACGACATGTGTCTATCCATGCCCATGCCCATGTAATCCCATAGTACATGTTGGGTCACTGTAAAAGGGTTACATGACGTGTGGGTGTCCCACAAATCATCTGATACTTTTCTCAGCTGAAACCCTAGCCGCCACAACCAAGGGGTCACACAACATGTGTTCTTTTGGACTACAAGTCATGTAGTAAGGATTTTTTCAGATAGTCAGATCTATTACCACACATCCATATCTAATTTTTATGCTTCATATACCACCTTCAATCCACCCAAAGTTGAAGGAAACAACCTCTGATAATCATTTTTGACCCTCTGATGGCCGGAAATCGAACCTCCATTGAATCACTCGAATCTCATATGAACCCGCATGCATACCATGTCACACCTTCTCCCGTTTGAATTCTATAACAACAAATCGATCATCCAAAACCCAAAAAATCATCCCATTCCATCGTTTGATTGCTAATACATTTGTTTTACATGATACTACTATGACTCTGGGGGTCTGATCGGGCTCAGTACCACCCAACAATGTCAATCCATGGACCTGTAGCCCAATGCCAAAGAACATAAAGAAAGGTAGGAGAACCAAATAAAAGGTGTAATAATTTTTGGACAAGAATTATTATATAATAAATATATATTGGTGGGATTCGAGTGAGAAACATGGAACAACAGATTCAGATTTAATAATCAATTAAAATTTTGTATGTGGAAACATGCAAAGGGTTCCAAATTGACATAGATCAATGAATCAACAAAGACCATGCTCAATAATTTAATAAACAGGGGAATAAACCATGAATTTATGATTTATACCTATTTTTGGATTGTTTTTCAATGAATAATGTTCTCACTAATGAATAAGTGGGATCGTTGTGTTCACTACATCTCGATCTTCCCAAATCCAGAAGTTCATCATCATCTGATTCTGATTCACCAATGAGAGGAGGAATAAATCACTTCTCAATGATCCCAGGGTTATGAAACTAACCCTGGAGATTCTTTATAATTATGTATTTAAATACAAAATTCATATTAGTTAATTTTATTAAAATAAATAAATTTAGTTGTTTATTTAACTAAACGCACCTACCAATGACCACTTTTATCTGAATGCCCCATGCCAACCTATTTTATGTCACACCTAGGTTAAACGTCATATTTTAGACTCAAATATGGTATCATATTTCTAATCAAAGATTTTTTTAATATTTATCTCATTTTTTAAGAAGTTGTGTGTGCATAATATAAAATATATTTAATATTTTTATAAAATTAATTTTGGGCACACCGGGATTCAGAATCGTGTGTTGTCTTAGTGCCTATGTAATGTCTCAAATTTTCTGTGTATTATTTTTGGATATTATAAGGATTATTTTTTAGACTAGGTGCTTAGAAGGTATACAATTATGAGGCCCGATGTTCTCAGAATAAATTTTTAAAATACATTAAATATATTAAATAGCATGTGCACACCATTTTCCAAAAAAAGTGGAATAACTTCTAGAAGGATGTTTTGATCATAAATTCAAAGGCATGGTTGAGTTCATAATGTGAGGTTTACCCTAGGTGTGACTTAACCTTAGTCAGTGTGGGTCATTTGGAGAAAATTTGTCATGGGCGTAAAATTAATAAAATAATTTAATTAATTTTTTTTATTTTTTTTGTCAACATAGTGACCTAATATCACTCTTTAAATATATTCTTATAGAAAATTCATAGGGTTATCCGTATAACCTTGGGAATTAGTGAGATCCATTGGATCCATTAGAGGAGATCCCATTGGAATACAATGACCAAATCAGAGATCGACGACCGATATGGGACATGATCAAAGGATCTCTCCAACGAATGCGACACAGATTCATTCTTTATCATATATCAATCCGAATCAAGGTAGGATGGTTGTTTGATTTGTTTTATTTTCCCTGTACTTTATTCCTACGATGAACATGGATCAATTGACCAATGGATTGATCTGTGGATCATGCGTATTTACAAGATGGGTTTATTGCGGGGTGATTTTGGGAGAATTACTCTGATTTGATGATTTATTTATTGTTATTATCATAGAAACAAATTGAGATCAACACAAACATCGATCGAGGTTCGTTCCTCTCTTTTGTTATTGTGCTTTTCACCCCAGTTCTTTGTTCACCACGAGCATTCTTTGTTTAGCCCGGGGTTCAAAATATCCCGATCAATCAATCATTGTGCACCTATTTCTTGGTGCAATGATCTGAAATCATAGATCTGGGATCAGTACGACACGACGGTAGTGTGACGATGGAGATGGCAGTGAATTAGATGGTGTAGATACCTGATTTTTTTGTTTTTCAGTGTGCAGTGAATAATGATAAATAATATCATTTCTAAGAATATTGAAGGCCCAAAAGTTATTAATCAGTGATGGGTAGGTTTGTTAGGGCCTAATTCATGATTTTCTGAGAAAGGCATGGCCGGAAGTGAGGATGGAGTAGTAGAGAAGATGAACAGATCGTGGATCTGGGATTCTAGAAAATCCCATGTTACACGGTGTGTAAACTAGATCCACACACCATGTGGGGACCCCTTTTCGGTGCCTAGGTTTTTGGGTAAGAGTTAAGGATCACAAGACATGTGACCCAATCACATGGTGTGTGACCCCTCTCCCAAAGACTTAGCATGTACCTAGGAGGGTACACAGATATGGGGTGGAGTACACAGGTTAGAGAACATCATGTACCTCTCTACACAAACATGGGTTAGACCAAGTACAAGGGATAATCCATGTACTAGTACACAGACATAGGTATATGGGATAAGTAGTGTCCTAGCACATGGGTAGAGTACATGAACTGCCTACACATCATTTACCTCTACATAGACACGGTTTCAAGACATTGGTCGGTTACACGGGTAGGTCCCAGGGTCAAGGGACACAGTGTGTGACCCCTACTACAGACTGCACACTCTTTTATACATGGATTAGATCCATTTTCCTCTGTATCATAGACAAGTTTTGTTAGGGTGCATTCCCATTATCCTTTCCCTAAGGGTTAGTATAAAATCTTATCTTACTCCTAGGACTATGATTCCTTTAGTGGTAATTCTTGGAAAGAATCATTGGAATCCCTTCTAAAATTCCAAAATGAGATCCTCGGTTCATATTTGTTCCCTAGGTGGAGTTATTTGTATCGTCATGACCAACACTACATAGGCTTTGATCCTATACTTAGTGGGTTAATCCAGATTGAGTTGTCGACAACACCCCATGTCCTTGGGAGTGATCCGAATATGTGTATCATATTATCTTTGAACTATCAGTATGTACTTCTAATAATGAGACCCTAAGAGCACTACCTCTAAAGATGTATGTCATTAGTGCTATCAGAATCAGTATTGTGTTCTCCAAAATAATTTTTTTGTGGAATCTTTGAGCTGGGATCCTTATATGGTATACTACGGTTGTGACTTTCCTTTAGACTATGTGTCTTTATTGAGTATATTTGGATATTATTATTATATGTGTTGTATACATATATCTATGTAGAGATGAATATATTTCCTTTGTTATATGATTTTTGGTTTCGGGGTGTCCTACTTAGTATTTTTATACTCACCTCTATATGGGATTTTCCTACACATGTTGTTTCTTGTGCAGACGATCAAAATTTTGATAGAGTCCTTGACAGACTAATACCAGACAGTGCTTAGTGAGACTGGACAAACCGAGGTGTGTTCCTACAGTATTATGACAGTAGTCCCATATTTATTTTAGGTTGGACTTGTGTTACATACTTTTGTGGTGGGATTTTATTTTGCCTGATATACATTCTTTTACTTCCCATCATACTCTAGTTGTGGGGTTAGATGTATGCATTCATGGTTGTTTAGTTGTTTTTTTACATTTAATCATTTTATAGGATTGGATATGTGTGCATGCTTATAGTTACTTAGGATAAGGCCTCCCATGTCGGTGATATTTCTTCTCGGTGCTAGTTGCCATCCCATGGCTTATTGGAGGTAGGCTTGGGAAGTCATGGCATGGGACCCACTAGGACGGGTTGTGATATAGTGGTATCAGAGAAGTGGGTTCTAAATTAGAACTGAGAGTCTATAATATTGGTTTTTTGTGATAGTATTATGTGTTTCATGTTCAGATTTTAGTCCAGGGACTCCAGTGTTGGTGCGGCAGACAATGTATCCATATACTAGGACTCTGATTACCTGGTTTTTTGACTCAGTACATGAAAACATTGGTTATAGGGAAAACAATGGTACATGTATCATATAGAAATTGGTTTTGGTTTCCATGTCCTTATTGATTCATCTCTCCAGATATACTCATTAACCATGGTACATCTTGTTTATTTTAGGATGCCTCTACAACATATGCCAACTAGGATTCAGCATGATGATCACGAGGATGATCATTTCAATGATGAGGCATTGATATAGGGACCAGTTCCTGATATGTTACCTCCATGTGGTGCACCAGCCATACCTCTAACCACATAGTAGCTCACGGTACCCATAGTACCAATAGATGAGGTGTGTAGGATGAGAGAACTTCACGATTTTCAGAGATAGAGAACCCTCAGGTTCTTAGGTGATCCCAACCCACAGGTGGTTGAGGACTATCTTGAGGTGGTGACCTAAGTTTTATGTATGGTCAGAACACCAGTAGAGTAGATGGTGGTTCTATAACCAAGCCTTATTCATGGATCAGTTGGGTGATGGTGGGTTTTAGTTACCCAATATTATGATGAGGTGACTCTAACATGGTCTAAGTTTGAGCGTCTCTTTAGAGAGTAGTTCTATCTAGCTATGATGAGAGTTGTACATATCCAGGATCTTCTTCATCTCCAACAGGGTAGTGTGACAACATATGGGTATTCATTTAGGTTTACCAATCTTTATAGGTACTTAATGGATATAGTTTGTGACCAGTTATTCAGGGCTTGAAACATTGAGTGAGGTATGCACAGATTCATATGGGCCGGTGTTATCCCTCTATGCATGTCTACCTATGTTGGGGTACTAGAGAGACCTTTAGTGGATGATAGTTTCTTGGATGAGTAGAAACATCAAGTGGTTGTAAGTGGATGGAAAGTAGGATAAAATACCTCAGTATCAAGGAGATGATGTTATTCTCAAGGACCTTGATGTGTGATACATTTCAGGAGGAGGTCCCAGGATATAGGATATGTGGTTTGGGGATCCTAGGGTGGGTTTAGTTAGCCCAAAGAGATGTAGTTTTATTCATGTGATAGCAGCAGACAACTTTCATGAAATTGTATGAACCTCCATACAGCTAATTGAGAGACTGTAGATAGGCCGCGAAGGTAGAGTTAGAGGTAAGAAAAGACAATTTCTTAAGGTGGCAGACATGGAAGAGGATCTTGGAGAACAACATGAGGTTTTTAAAGTTTTAACTTGTTACCACCACCACCCCTATGTGTCCATGAAAACTTAGGGAGTTGGAGGACAAGGGTGGGGATAGCTGTAGGAAGTCTAATCTTATGACCCAGAGGCTCTGGAGATGATTTGAGGTATGATCTATGTCTTTTCTACCTTAGATACAGTACTGATAGACACGGGTTCTAGACATTTCTTTTTTTCCACATACCTTGTACACAACTTATAGTTTCTTATTGAACCTTTTTCTTGGCCCTTGCACTTGGATACTCCTACTAGAGAAGACTTAGTGATCACACACTTATGCTAATAGTGTGTCCTGACTTTTAGAGGCAAGAGTTTCTATTTGAATCTCTTGGTAGCAGCATCAAGACCTTATGATGTCATTCTTGGTGTGGAATTTTTATCCACAATTCATTCCCAAATTGACTATTTTAGATGAAGGGTGTGATGTATCCACGGTGATGGAACCAAGTTCTCCTTTGTCAGTGAAAAGGAACCCCTGACAGCATAAGATGGACTCATTCATAGGAGGGTGCAGCCAATTACTCATCATTTGTCTAGCCTGAACCTTGGTGTAGTGCATGTTATGAGCTTTCAGTGTCCTATAGTGGTGGTGGATTATAATGATGTCTTCCCTGAGGATGTTCCAAGTTTACCTCCACACCGAGAGATAAAATTTTGAATTGATATACACCCTAGGACAACACTGATATCTATCCCAACATATTGAATGGCTCCCAAATAGATTTGAGAGTTGAGGTTATAGTTGTAGGACTTTCATATGAAGGGCTCTTTAGACCCAGTTTTTCACCCTGAGCATCCCCAGTTTTGTTTTATAAGAAGGGATATGTGATCTTGAGGTTATTTGTGTAATACCGGTGCTTGAACCAGGTGACCATGAAGAACAAGTATCCACTACTGAGGATCAATGACATCTTTGATTAGTTAAGAGAGTAATAATGGTTCTCGAAGGTTAAACTTAGGTCAGGCTATCACCAGTTGTGAGTAAGAGACAAGGATATACTGAATATGACATTCAAATGTTTCTTTGGTCACTATGAGTACTTGATGATGCCCTTTGGCATGAAGAACTCCCCAGTAATGTTTATAGGACTCGTGAACTATATCTTTCAACCTTTCATATATCGTTCCATGTTAGTCTTCATCAATGAAATCCTTGTATACTCAACATCCAAGGAGGATCACGCGAGACACTTGAGGATAGTTATGGGTGTACTTCAAGAGCACCATATTTAAGGAAATATATCAAAGTTTTAGTTCTGGATTCAGGTGTACCACTTTCTAGGACACATTATCTCAACGGATGGAGTGGCAGTGGACTCGGCCAAGGTTGAGGTAGTTTTATCTTGGGATCAACCTAAGAGTATGATGGAGGTGCAAAGCTTCCTTAGGATGGAAATCTATTACGAGAGATTCATACCTGATTTCTCTAAGGTATAAACACCCGTGATATATTTGACTCAAAAGGGGAAATCTTTGTGTGGATGGAAAGGTTCCAACATGCTTTTTATCTATTGAGGCAGAGTTTGATGAGTGCTACCATCTTGATATTTCTAGAGGACGGTGTCGAGTATGTAGTTTTCTATGATGCGTTAGAAACCGGTCTTGGTTGTTTTTTGATGCAGAAGAAGGAAATGATTTCCTATAGTTCACATTATTTGAGAACACATGATCAAAACTACATGACCCAAGATCTTGAGTTAGCAGCAGTAGTATTCGCACTAAAGATGTGGTGACACTACTTAATGGGTGAGTGGTTTATCATCTAATTCGATCAAAAGAGTCTCAAGTATATCTTATCTCAAAAGGATCTCAACTTGAGATTAAGGTTATGGATAGAGTTGCTCCAGGATTATGACTTAAAGATTTTCTATACTCCTAGGAAGGGGAACATGGTAGCAGGTACTCTCATCAGAAGATATTGTTTATAGTTTATGAATGAGGCATCAGTGTAGTTAACCTCATTGTAGTTATCCTTTATGGATGGAGATGGATCATCTTATCTCCAGCCGATGGTTGTTACCCATCCTCTCTTCCAAGAAGTCAAGGAGGAACACCTAGAGGATACTGACTACAAAACCTAACAAACTTATATATCCACAAGGTATACTTCTGATGGATTTTATAAAGGTGAAGAGCATGTCATTCTTTTCAGAGGATGCACAATGGTACTAGTGATGTTGTAGTAGGAGGTTCTGAGAGAGTTACATATGTCTCCTTTGGTGGTACATCCAAGTATGGAAAATATGTAACAGGATCTCTAATGCTAGTTTTGGTGGTCAATGATAAATAAAGGAGTTATAGATTTTGTCTCTTGATGCCTTACTTGTCAACAAGTGAAGGCTGAGCACCAAGTTCCAATGGGTTTCACTCAACCCCTTGAGGTTTCAGAGTGGATAGGATATCCATGGACAATGTGATGGGATTACCACATACTTCCAGGGGATATGATGTTATATGGGTGATCGTAGAACAACTCCCCAAGTCATCCCACTTCTTAGCTATCTGAGAATAGAGTTTATTAGAGATATTGGGATGCTTATATGTGCAGGAGATAGTCCGACTCTATGGAGTTCCATCGATGATCATTTCTACTCATGATTCTCACTTTACATATTGGTTGTGGAAGGGATTTTAGGAGGATTTTTGGACTCAGTTACACTTGATCTCAGCGTTTCACCTCCAAACTAATGGATAGACTATGAAACCCATTTAGGTTCTATAGGACATGTTGTGAGACTTCATGTTGGAATTTTTTCATAGTTAGGAGGATCTCCTACCATTGTTAGAGTTTTTTTACAAAAATAATTTTCATTCCACCATCAGTATGGAACCATTCGAGGCTTTTTACGAATAACCATGTAGGTGTCCACTTTGCTGGATTGACCTAGGAGAGTCGGGACTTATGGGATTGGAGTTGGTGTGAGCTACAATAGAGAAGGTGAAGATCATCTAGAAGAAAATGAAGACCACATAGATCCATTATAATTCTTATATCAATAGACAATAGAGGCCTTTTGAGTTTGAGTAATGAGACCATGTCTTCTTAAGGGTTTCACCTCAACATTGATTGTAAATATTTGGCTAGGGAGGAAAGCTATCTATGATATTCATTGTCCCTTTCTAGATACTATGTAGAGTTGATGAGGTGGTGTACTACTTAGATCTGCCTCTATAGTTATATTGGGTACATGTTGTCTTTCACGTGTCACAGATAAGGAGGTACGTGCATGACCCATCACACGTTATCGACTGGTAAGTGTTAAACATTGAGGATAAAGCTACCTTTGCTGAGTACCTGGTAGAGATCAAGGATTGATGGGAGAGGATCCTTCATGGGCGATTAATTATTTTGGTGTGTGTCAGGTGGAAACATAAGAATTTTTAGGAGATAACATGAGAGTGGGAGGCTCAAATTCATGCTTAGTACCCACATTTTTTTAGTATCCCATATTTTGGATTTTTTGGGACATAAATACCCAATTTGGGGAGAATTTAATATCTCATATTTTCCATGTATTATTTTTTGATATTATATAGATTATTTTAGAGACTAGGCGCAGAGATAGTATGTAATTTTGATGCCCAATATGTTTGGAATAAATGTTTGAAATATATTAAATATATTAAATATCACACACATAGTTTTCCTTAAAAAAGTAGAATAAATTCTAAATGGGTAATCAGATCAGAAACATAAGGGATCCATTGAGTTTAGAACGTGTGATTTACCCTAACCACGACTTAACCTTAGTTGTTGTGAGTAATTTGTGGAAAATCCATTATGAGAATAAACTAAATAAAATAATTTAATTAAATTATTTTAATTGTTTTTTTGATGAAGTGATGTAGAGACCTAATATTCCTCTTTAAATATGTTCTTATGGAAAATTCATAGGGATATCCACATAACCCTATGAATTAAAAAGAGCCACTAGAGCCACTGGAGGAGATCCTGTTGGCGGACGACGACCAGATCAGATATCAAAGACCGATGCAGGACAAGATCAACGGATCTCTCTAATGAGTGTGAGGTAGCTTCATTATTCATTATCAATCGATCTGAATTGATGTAGGGAATTTTTTTGATTTTTTTTCTTTCCCCTTTCTTGATTCCTATGACGAACATAGATCAATAGACCAAAGGATTGATCTATGGATCATGCATATTTTCATAATGGGTTTATTGTGGGGTGATTTTGGGGGAATTACTCTGATTTGATGATTTCTTCATTATTATTTTCACAACAATGAATTAAGATTGATACAAACATCAATCGAGGTTTGTTCCTTTCTTTTGTTCTTTTGCATTTCTCCCCCAGTTCTTCATTCACCACGGGCGTTCTTCATTTGGAATGGGGTTTGATGTATCCCAATAAATAAATTATTATGAACCCATTTATTGGTGAAATGATATGAAATATTAGATATGGGATCAACCTGACACAATGGTGGTGTGAATATGGAGACGACAATGAATCAGACGACGTAGATACCCGATTTTCATGTTCTTCAGCATGAAACAAATAATGATGAATAATCTCATTTCCGAGTAGATCGAAGGCCCAAAATTGGGTGATTGGTGATGGATAGGTTCGGCGAGGCCCGATTCATGATTTTTTAGGTGAGGCATAGCCATATTGGAGGCTGAAGCAGTGGAGAAGATACACAGATTGTGGATCTGGGATTCTAGAAAATATCACGTTACACAACATGTAAACCGGATCTGCAACCCATGTGGGTCCCCTTTTCAGTATCTAGGGTTTCAAGTATTAATTAAGGATTGTACGATGTTTGACCCTTTCACATGGTGTGTAAACCTTTTTTGAAGACTCAGTGTGTACCTCAGAGGGTGCATAGACACAGGGTGGAGTATACTGGTTGGAGCACATCATGTACTCCCCTACACAGACATAGGTTGGACCAAGTACATGGGATAATCCATGTACTGGTACATGGACATGGGTACATGGGTTGAGCCATGTACTGGTACACAGGTAAACTACACAGATTGCATACACCATGTACTTATACACAGACATGACTTGAAGACATGAGATGATTACACAGGTAGGACCTGAGGTCAAGGGACACTTTGTGACCCCTACTACATGTCGTGTACTCTTTTATACATAGATTAGAGCCCTTTTCCTCCATATCTTGGGAAAGTTTTCTTAGGGTGCATTCCCCTTATCCTTTACCTAAGGGTTAGTATGGAATCATCTCAAACTCCTATGACTACAATACCTTTAGTGGGACTTCTTAGATAGAGTCATTGGAATCCCTATAGGAGGCCCAGAGTGAGATCCTTTATTTATCTTTGTGCCCTAGGTGTAGTTCTTGGTATCGTCGTGACCAACACTATGCAGGTACCGATCCTTTACTTATAGGATTAATCCAAATTGAGTTTTTGGTATCACACCATGGCCTTTGGAGTGTTCCTCATCTATGTAACTTATTATTTTCATACTATCATCATGTACTTCTAATGATGAGACCTGTAAAGACCCGACCCCAGTTTCCTGGAGCCGGTGCCTTATTACATTACATTGGCATGGTTATAAGAAAGTAGACCCTGAAGGACCGAATAGTTTAGTGGATTTTTAAATCTAGATACATATATAATTTAAACATTACAACTTCAAATGAAAAACAACAAATAAGTTCCATTGGGACTATCCACCACTCAAAGATTATCCCTTCAAGTCAATCATAATAAAATTCTTCATGTCCTGAGAAAAAGAAACATAAGAAAGGGGAGGGATCAAATGATCAGTAATGGTAATCAATACAGTGTAAGATATCATAAACATAAACATTGTTCATGGTGAATAACAAAAAACACATGTCTTTAAAAATGAACTTGAAAACATTATGGCAGGAATAAGATATGAATAAATAATGCCATAATAAAGCATAATCATGGGTATTCTACTAGTCGAATAACCTCATGAACTTTTAATTTATAGTTTCATAATGAGGGAAATGCATATGTTGGAAATTATAAAACATTCTATCAAGGCCTCATCCAAGACATCTAAAAATGATTAAGGCCTCATCCAAAACCATATCTAAAAATGGGCAAGGCCTCGGACAAGTCCATATCTATTTGTCTCATGAGACCTATCGATGCATCGAGGGGTTATAGAGGTTCCCAACCATCACATAATAAGTCCAATTCATTCCTAATATTAATGTTTATAAAAATAAACAACATATAAATTCATATTGAAACGAACATATGAAATGTAAATAATTTTCCCCGAACATTAAGCATAAACACTAACCATTCGAAGTAAATTGGTGAATGGTATTAAGATAGAACATCCACAGTAAAAATAATAATAAACCATTAAATTAAATATGGTATATTATTTAATAAAATTTTAATCCCAATAATACATAAGAATCAACAATATCCTTGAAACATATGAAGATACTCTTATAAAATCATCAAGTAATTCTTGAGATAAGTACTTTTTTATTTTGAAAAGAAGAGTTATTTTGAAAAAGTATTTTTATAAAACCAAAAATAAAGTAAGATAGTGTCTTCATAATATAATTACTGATTTTATAAAGATAATTTTTTCAAAAAATAGATTATAGAGTTCCCTTGAAAATTATTAAGAATTTGAGAAATTCCCTTGAAACGGGCTTGTGTTTCGAAAATAATTTTAAAAGTTCCCTTTTAAAACGTGTGAATACCCATAAAATAAAGTAGGATTCTAGTTTATAAAAATATATAGAACACTAAAACATAATTTATGAGAAGTATGTAACAATACATAATAAATTCATTGAGGTATGTAGACAATAAAAGTAACTCGAATGAAAATGGCGGTTCTGGTAGAAAACCCTTACCTTAAATCTGAATGTGTTTCACTCTTGAACTTAAGGTCATAGAATATGAAATTAGACTTAATAATAACTTAATTAAGAACATTTTTGACATGTATTTAGTTTATCATAATTTTAATAAGTTTATTATGTCCTTATTGATAAGTTATATGATTGAATTCCGTCGTTCTGAAGTGTTCGCTTCCTTGGTTTTCATGATCGGTATATTTGTATATGAGTATGGATGTTCATGTGGAAAGGATGTAATTATCTATAATTGAAATTATATATTATTTATGAACATATATAAGTTTTAATGGTTATATATAGAATTTTTTACATGGTATGAGGAAGAATCATTGGATTAAATATTAATGACAATCACTTAGATTATTTGGCGGTATTTGAATTATTATGAACTAGTTTTGTCATATGAATTAATATTATGTAAATTAACTGGTTACTGTATATTAAATATTTTATAATATATATATATATTATAGTCTAGTTAAACCATAAAAATGGTTTCATGGACATTAATTAAGGGGAAATTTAAGAACGAAACTTCGTCGTCCATGAAGGTTGTAAATTGGAACCTCACTGACAATGATTTCATTAATAAAAGAGAGAGTAAGAAGATTGATGATGGTTATTACATTAACATGGTATAATTTTAGTATATAGATAATACTGGATTTATAAGGATCAATTGGACATAGGAGGTTAGGAGAGAATAAGAAAAGAAGATAAATTGAAATGAAACTAAATGAAAAAGAAAGATGCTTTACCTCTTGAAATAACCTCCTTGAGAACCTCCTTAAGGGAAGTGGTTTTAGTATTTTGAAAAGAAAAAGAGCTCCTAGAAGTGGGGAGTGACTAAGGAAGGGTATTTGGGTAGAACTTATACAAGTAAAATGTCTTGATAGGAGTGAATAGAAGAGGGAGTGTGGGGGGTTTTATAGTGGAGGAGAGGAGTGAATTTTGAATATTTTATTCATTAGTTTATTAATTCCCTCAAGACAGCCAATAGTGTTGATTAATGTGACCCATAATAGTAATAAGTGCATGTGAGTTCGAACCTAGTGGGGTTACATCATCCTTACATCACTTATGACCCAATAAATCATGTATTTATCATTTATCATAAATTATCATATTTTAATATTCACCCAAAATCCAAGTATTTTAGAAAAATACCAAAAATTTACCCCAACCATTTTTTGAATTATAGAGTTCAAAAAAGAAATCCATTTTTTGAAAATAATTTTCTAAATGTTTTTAATTTAGTTTTTAAATAAAACCATAATTTATTCCAAAAAAACAACTTTAAAACTATAACTCATTTTATAACACCTTGAGAAATTAATCAAGGTCCCATAAAATTATCTTATAACCATAAGACAATAAAGTAACAATTTATGATTACATTTTATAAAAATTAATTTCCATTTTAAATTATTAAATTAATCAGAAAATTGTAATTAAAATATTTATAACATACAAAAATACCAATACTTATACTATGATCATTTTTTCACTTATAAGATGTTTAAATTGTATTTATACAATAATGGGTAAAGTTTATATTTTTTTGGATGATTACTATTCATTACTATTCATAAGGGTATGTTACTATTCATAAGGGTATGTTACTATTCATAAAGAACTAAGTTTGTCTTATAAGACTCTAAATATCCTACTGAATGCAACTGTGTGTGTCAGCTTTTCGAAATTCAAATCACAGAGGTTATAAAATTATGTTTACTGGCTAGGTTATAACAAAGTGGTGTTGTGTAGAGACTTAGTGTTTTATGCATTCAATATTAAACTTATTTTCAAAATATTGGGGTGTTATATTATCCCCTCCTTAAAAAAATTTGTCCTCAAAATATTTAGAATGTTACCTCACAAAAAGATTTGGGTGGTTCTTCATCATAAGCTCCTCAGGCTCCCATGTTGCCTCTTCAATTTTATAATTTTTCCAAAGTATCTTTACCAGTCGATTCGTCTGATTCCTCAACACTTGTTCTTTAGTGTCCAGAATCTAGATAGGCTCTTCATAGTTAGATATGTCAGGTTCCAATTCTATACCTTCAGAAGTTAGGACATGCGTTGTGTCTGGCATGTACTTTCTCAACAATGAGACATGGAACACGTTGTGTAATTTTGAAAAGCTAGATGGAATATCTAAACAATATAAAATAGCTCCAATTCTCTCCAGAATTTTAAAAGGTCTTATATACCTAGGGATCTATTTCCCTTTCTTCCCAAATCTTATAACACCCTTCCCCGGATATACTTTCAAGAAAACATGATCTCCCACATGAAATTCCAAATCCTTCCTTTGATTATTGGCATAGCTCTTTTTCCTAATTTGATCTGCTTTGATATGGTTTTGAATAGTATTTACCTTCACTTATGTTTCCTCCACAATCTCTGGTCCCACAAACCTCCTTTCTCCAACTTCATCCCAATAAGTTGGTGTACGAAATCTCTTTCCATAAAATGATTTATATGGTGGCATTTTAATACATGAATAGAAATTATTATTGTATTCAAACTCCACTAAAGGAAAATATTGATCCCACATACCTTGAAATTCAAGTGAACATGATCTCAACATGTCCTCTAAGGTTTGGATCTTCCTTTCTGGTTTCCTATTAATTTGTGGGTGATAAGCAGTACTCAATCAAAGCTCAGTCTCCAAATATTTCTA
The DNA here is from genome assembly GCA_963277665.1 of Viscum album. Classification (NCBI taxonomy): domain Eukaryota; kingdom Viridiplantae; phylum Streptophyta; class Magnoliopsida; order Santalales; family Viscaceae; genus Viscum; species Viscum album. The sequence continues at coordinate 1,795,388,398 of OY728146.1, forward strand.
AATACTTTTCTATAATTTAGATGTAAATTGTGAATAATGATCAGAAAAAATTTAGAGATGTGCTCCATGAAGTCTCACAACTTCATTGATATAGAGTCGTTCTAGGCGCTCCAGTGGCAAATCCTCCCTTATAGCGAGGAAATGTGCAGATTTCATAAGTCGGTCAATAATTACCCATATCGCATCATTCTTCCTTATAGTTTTGGGTATTCTAATGAAAAAATACATGATTATGTCATCCCATTTACATGTAGGAATAGGTAGAGGTTTCATGGATCCTCTAGGATGGTTTCATTCGGCCTTTACTTTTTGACAGACTAGACATCTTGATATATAATCAGCAATTTCCCACTTTATGTTGTCCCACCAGAAATGTTCCTTCAAATCTCTATACATTTTAGTGCTTCCAGGATGTATATAGAAATTCGATCTATGATCATCATCCAATAAATCCATTTTTAGGTTGGGTATAGAGGGAACACATAGCCTCTTCCCAAATTTCAGAATTCCATCTTCACACACAAAGTCGGTCAACTTCCCATATTTCATAGCATTGATTTTCTTTTGAAGATTCTCATCATCAGACTGTGAATATTTAATTATTTCCAATAAATATGGTTGGGAAAACATTTGAAAAAGTAATTATGTTTCACCTTCATTGATAATCCCTATATACATCCTCACTGGATCCATGTATAAAGGATCTTTTTCAATACTCATTTTGTTGAGAACTCTATGATACTTCCTACTCAATGCATTAACTACCTTATTTTCCATTCCTAGGTGGCAGTGTATGGTACAATCATAATCCTTGATTAGTTCGAGTCATTACCTTTTCTTCATGTTGAGTTCTTTCTATGAGAAGATATACTTCAGAATCTTATTATTTGTATATATCTCACATATTTCACCATAGAGATAGTGTCTCCATATTTTTAGAGAAAATATCATAGTAGCTAACTCAATATCATGAGTAGTATAGTTTTGTTCATGAATTTTTAACTACCTTGATACATAGGCAATAACTCTATCATTCTGCACGAGGAAACAACCAAGTCATTTCTTTGACGCATCATTATATATCACAAACCCATCATTTCTCGATGGTAGGGTTAGGACTAGATCATTCACTAGTTCCCTCTTCAATTCTTCGAAACAGTCCTCGCATTCTTTTGTCCATATGAACTTAACCCCTTAACATGTAATCTTGGTCATTGAGTTGGCTAAAAGGGAAAAGTTCTGAAAGAAACAATGATAATAACCTGCTAAAACAATAAAATTACATACCTCAGTTATGTTTGTTAGAGTAGTCCATTCTTGAAAATCCTTTTTCTTCATATGATCAACAGATATTCCATCCTCAGAGACAATGTAGACAAGAAAGGAAACTTATTAAAGCCAAAACTCATACTTGTTAAACTTTCCATATAATTCATTTCTTCTAAGAGTCTTCAGAATAGTGTGCAAGTGATTTTCATGATATTCATAAATTTTGGAGTATAACAAGATGTCATCAATAAATACCACCACAAAGTCATCAAGATATTCCTTGAAAATTATATTCATTATATCCATGAAGATAGAAAGTGCAGTAGTCCGTCCAAAAGGCATTACTGTAAACTCATAATGCCCATACCAAGCTCGAAATGCTATCTTTGAAATATCTTCCTTCCTCAAACACAACTGATGATATCCAGATTGAAGATCAATCTTTGAAAAATATTGGGTTCCATGAAGTTTATCAAATAAATCATTAATGCAAGGTAGGGGATACTTGTTATTTATTTTTATAGCATTGATCCCCTATAGTCAATGCCCAACCTCATATATCCATATTTTTTCTTAACGAAATGAACATGGCCTCCCCATGGAGAAACAATAGGGTGAATAAATCCTTTATCACTCAATTATTCTAGTTATTTATTAAGTTCCACTAACTCCATAGTGGACATTCTATAAGGGGTCTTTTATATGGGCCTTGAATCAGGAATTAAGTCGATGGAAAACTCAATTTCCCACTCTGGAGGATATCCAGGTAAATCCTCTATAAAGAAATCAACATATTCTTGAACAATAGGTACATCCTATATTTAAACATTCTTTTCCTCACCCATAGTTATTTCATTCCCTTCCTCTACAATAATTAAATTTAGTAGAGAAACTGGGGGTGGATCTAGATGAGAATCAGATGGTGATGTCTCTACCCTAAAGATAAGGGATTCCACATCGTCCTCAAAAATTGTAACCTCCTTCTTGCAATAAATTTTCACATCATGGTTCAAAATATAATCCATACCAAGGATTATATCAAATTCAATCATGGGTATGAAAATAAAATCATTAGATAAATCACATTTATGTTCCATAATGGGGACTGCCTGACACAACTCTATTGCAATGATACTTCCCTTAGGAGTTTTAACTGACAACTCCCTTATTAAATAAAATTCGAAATATCAAATTTTCTTGGAAAACTAGGAAGATATGAAAGAATACGATGATCCAAAATAAAATAAAGCATTGGCTAAGTTTGAGGAAATGATTAAAGTACCTTCCACCACGTCATTAGGAACTTCAATATCAGTAGTTGTGATCGCATAAGCTTGTCCCTACTCCCTTGTCCATTTCTGAGGCACATTTCCTTGACACTTTGGAAAATCATTAGAATAGTGTCCCACATACCTACAATTATATCATTGAACATTCTTCCCCTTGATAACACCATCATTATGGCCTTTCTGTCTACACTTATAGCACACCCATTTTCCTTTTAAGAAGGCACTGGGGTGTTTCCTTCCATAATTATCACATGGTGGAAAGTCAACTCTTCTCTTATTGCCCATTTTGTTATTTAATTTTCCAGAGTTTTCTTCAACCCTCTTCTTATCTTTCTTTCCTTTAAATTCATATGACTTATAGAACTAATTTTCCATCTTGATAGCATGTGAGACTATATCTTCGTATGATGAAAAAGTTTGGCAGACCAGTGCCCGCTGGAGGAATGGCTTTAGGCCATCAAATAATCGATCAATATTTATCCTTATATTACGTATATATTCCACATCATGCCTTGTTAACCTTATGAAGTTAGCTTCATACTTTGAAACATTCTCATCTTACTTTTTCCTCAAATTCAAAAACAACCTTTCCATATCTGATCGTTGTTCACAAGGAAATTATTTATCTAGGAAAATTTATTTAAATTCACTCCATTCTATGTTTTATATCTCTCCATCATCCTTTTTGTTTTGAATTAGTGACCACCATTGATCAGTATCTCCCGATAGACAATAAACTGCCACAAAAACTTTCTTCCTTTCGTTACTTCCTAAGAAAAGAAATATTTTCTCTAAGGAACTTATCCATTGGTATACTGTGAATGGGTTTGTAATCCCATTAAATGATGGAGGTTATTGTTGTATAAAGTGATCTAACATAACTCCTCCATGTTATGGATCCAGATTCTCTATATGGGTAAGGTTATTTTTCATAACCTAAGTAAGTTTTCCCAATATAGCTATAAGTTACTCCACACCAGTCGCAACTCCAGAGCCAACATCATTATCTTGCACAGGAGGGAAATCCCTATATGAGATACATGCATTCATGCAGTTTCCATTCCTTCCACTAAGCACTATTTCTAAATAATGGAATACACTAGATTAGGTTATGAATCATAATGTATAATCTCAACTTAGAAAAATACTTGGCATAAATTGAAATCCTATGCATGGATAATCCCATAATCAGAAACATGGTTTCTTTGAGGGAAAATTTACATTTAAATCCTTCATAATGGATTGTAAAGAAAATGTGAATTATCCTTAGCATATCCCTTAGGAGTTTTAAACTAGGTGCGCAATAAGACCTGTTGTCGTGTACCAGGATACCTCGGGTCAAGCCTGAAACTCCTTGTCGGAGTTTTCACTCTTAGGTACATTTGTGTTAGAACCATGTCCACTTATAGTATCCAGATAGGGATGTATTTACTAGAAAAATCCACACAATCTATTCCTTACCAAAATACCAGGATGGTCTTGTATGTTTTTCCTCAAAGACTGTCTTAGGGATTTGTTCCCTGATCTATGTTTTCTAAATTTAGTTTCCATGTTTTCTACTAAACTTCCTCTGATACCAACTATAAAGACCCAACCCCAGTTACCCAGAGACAGTACCTTATTACATTACATTGGCATGATTATAAGAAAATTGATCCTAAAAGACCAAATAGTTTAGTAGATTTGGAAATCCAGATACATACATAAGTTAAACATTACAACTTGAAATGAAAAATAACAAATAAGTTTCATTGGGACTATCCACCACTCAAAGATTATCCCTACAAGTCAATCATAATAAACTTCTTCATGTCCTAAGAAAAAGAAACATAAGAAAGGGGTGAGCTCAAATTATCAGTAAGGGTAATCAATATAGCGGAAGATATCATAAACATAAACATTAGGCATGGTGAATAACTAAAAACACATGCCTTTAAAAATGAACTTGAACACATTATGGCAGGAATAAGAGCAGAATAAATAATGCCATAACAAAGCATAATCATGGGTATTTTACTAGTCAAATAACCTCATGAGATTTCAATTTATAGTTTCATAATGAGGTAAATGAATATTCCAAACATTCTGAAACATTTTTTCAAGGCCCCATTCAAGAAATCTAAAAATGATTAAGGCCTCAGCCAAAACCATGTCTAAAAATAGACAAGGCCTCGGCCAAGTCCATATCTATTTGTCTCATGATACCTACTAATGCATCAAGGGGATATAGCAGGATCCACTCATCACAAAATAAGTCCAATGAATTCCTCATATGAATTAGGATAAACATAAACAACATATACATTCATATTGAAACTAACATATTAAATGTAAATAACTTTCCCCGAACATTAAGCATAAACACTAACCATTCAGAGTAAATTGGTGAATGGTTTTAAGATAACACATCCACAGTCAAAATAATCATAAAACATTAAACTAAATATGGAAAATGATATTATAAAATATTAATCCCATTAATACATAAGAATCAACAAGAGTGTTGAAATAGATGATGATACTCTTATAAAATCATCGAGTAATTCTTGAGATAAGTACTCTTTTATTTTGAAAAGAAGAGTTATTTTGGAAAAGTTTTTGTATAAAACTAGAACTGAAGTAAGATAGTGTTTTAATAATAAAATTAGTGATTTTATAAATATAATGGTTGCTAAAAATATATTATATAGTTCCCTTGAAAATGGGTAAGAATTTGAAAAATTCCCTTGAAACGAGCTTGTATTTGAGAAAGAATTTTGAAAGTTCCATTTTAAAATGTGTAAATACCCATAAAATAAAGTAGGATTATGGTTGGTAAACATATATAGAACACTCAAAAATAATTTATGATGAGTACATAATAATACATAATAAATTCATTGAGGTATGTAGACAATAAAAGTAACCCGAATGAAAATTGAGGTTTGGGTAGAAAACCCTTACCTTAAATTTAAATGTGTTCCGCTCTTGAACTTAAGGTCATGGAATATGAAATAAGACTTATTAATAACTTAATTAATAATTTTTTTTACATTTAAATATTTTATAATAATTTTATTATGTTTATTATTTCTTTATTTATAAGTTATATGATTGAATTTCGTCGTTCTGGAGTGTTCGCTTCCTTGGTTTTCATGATCGGTATATTTGTATATTAGCATTGATGTTCATGTGGAAAGGATGTAATTATCCAGTATTGAAATTATATATTATTTATGAACATACAGAAGTGTTAATGGTTATATATAGAATTTTTTTAGATGGTATGATGAGGAATCAGTGGATGTAATATTAATGACAATCACTTAGATTATTTGGCGGTATTTGGATTATTATGAACTAGTTTTGTCATATGAATTAATATTATGTACATATAATGGTTTCTAGATATTAATTAGGTTATAATACATATATTATAGTCAGGTTCAACCATAAAAATGGTTTCATATCTAGTAATAAAGGATAAATTGAAGAATGAAACTTCGTTGTCCACGAAGGTTATAAATTGAAACCTCACGGACGATGATTTCATTAATAAAAGAGAGAGAGAGAGTAAGAAGATTGATAATGGTTATTAAATTAATGTGGTATAATTATAGTATATATATTATACTAGAGTTATAAGGATAAATTATATAGAGGGGTTTAGGAGATAATAAGAAAATAAGATAAATTGAAATGAAGCTAAATGGAAAAGAAACATGTTTTACCTCTTGAAATAACCTCCTTGAGAACCTCCTTAAGGGAAGGGGTTTTGATCTTTTGGAAAGAACAATAGATCCTGGAAGTGGGGAGTGACTAAGGAAGAATATTTGGGTATAACTTAGACAAGGCACAAGGCTTGAGAGGAGTGAAGAGAAGAGGGAGTGAGGGGGGTTTATAGTGGAGGAGAGGAGTGAATATTGAATATTTTATTCATTATTTTATTAATTCCCCCAAGAAAACCAATAGTGTTGATTCATGTGACCCATAACATTAATAATTGAATTTGAGTTTAAACCTAGTGGGATTACATCATCTTGACATCATTTATGACCCAATAAATCATGTATTTAGCATTTATCATAAATTATCGTATTTTAGTATTCACCTAAAATTCAAATATTTTAGAAAAATACAAAAAATTTACCCCAAACATTTTTATATGTATATAATTAAAAAATAAAATCCATTTTTTGAAAATAATTTTCTAAATATTTTTAATTTAATATTTAAATAAAATCATAATTTATTCCAAAAAAACAACTTTAAAACTATAACTCGTTTTATAACACCTTGAGAAATTAATCAGGGTCCCATAAAATTATCTTATAACCATAATACAATAAAGTAAAAATTTATTATTAAAGATTTTGTGCACTCGCTCTAGATATGGGGATAGGTCAAGGTGGTAAGAAACTTTTCCAACCCTCTATAAGATCTTGAATGGCCTGATGAACCTTAGAGATAGCTTGCCTATCCATCTGAATCTCCACAATCCTCATCGTGGGGAGACACTCATGAAAACATGTTCTCCTTGAGTTAACTCTGAGGGCCTAAGACATCGATCTATATAAGATTTATTCCTGATCTGGTCTATCCTCATCTGTTCATAAATGACTTGGACCTTCTCCATCATCTCCCACACCATCTATAGACCCACAAGAGATGTCTCATCGATCTCTGTCTAGAATAATGGTGACCTATAGGGTCTTCTGTATAGGGCCTAAAAAGGTTTCATGCCAATAGTAGAGTGTTGTCTATTATTTTATGAAAACTATACCAATAGAAAGTGATACTCCCATATCTGTACAAAATCTAATACACAATCCCTCAGCATATCCTCTAACACTATGATAGTGTTCTTGGTATGCCCATATTTCTAGGGGTGAAAGTTTGTTCTTATCGTAAAATGGGTCCCAAAAGCCTCCTGAAGGACTCTCCACAATCATGATGTGAACCACGCATCATGGTCAAAGGAAATATTCAATGGAAACCCATCAAGGAGAAAAATCTCTCGTACGTACATCTTCCCCAAACTCTCCACTGAGCTCTACTTCCTAATAGCAAGATAGTGTACCAACTTCGTGAGTTGGTCAACTATCACCAAGATGGATTCATGATATTTTTCTATCTATGGAAGCCCTATCACAAAGTCCATGGATATGTTGTCTCATTTACACTATGTTTTTAAAGGGGCTTCAACAAACCAACCAGAATCTAGTGCTCACCCTTCACCTGTTAACATATGAGGCACTAAGAGATGAACTCGGTCACACTTTGTCTTATACCAGCTCACCAAAACTACCACTGAAGGTATATGTACATCTTTCTGACACCAAGATTTACAAATAAATGATAATTTTGTAACTCCCTCATCACCTCCTCTCATATCATAACTGGGACCATCGTCTTTCCTAAGAAAAGGATGACGTGATTCCCTCCTTCAGAAAATCCATCAGGTGAATATCCTAAGGATATTTGGTCATGTATGGCCTCATAGTTGTTTTCTCCCAAATAGGAATATCTTTCATGATAGATAAGTGTAATATTCAACACTATATACTAAATAAAAGATACACCCTCCTTCTCAACTAGGTTCGGATGCAAGGAAACCAATTTCCCAGAATCCTCCCACACCAAACTAGCCTGGGATTTCCTACTAAGGTGTTTACTGCCACATTTTCCTTCCCAAGTGTATAGACTATCTGAAAGTCATAGTCCATAAGTAACTCCAATTATTTACTTTGTATCAAGTTCAAGTATCTCTACATGAAGATGTACCTGAGACTCTAGTGGTCTGAGTAAACCACAAAGTGCTCTCCCAGATGATAGTGCATCCACATCCTCAGAGTGAAGACTATCACTGCTAGCTATAGTTTGTGATTCATGTAGTTCTTCTCATGGGGTATCAACTTCCTTGACCCATATATGATAACATCCTATCTCTACATCAACACATAGCTGGGGCCAACTCCTAAATCATCTCAATACACTACGTACTCTACGCCCTCCTCTGGTAGTCTCAAAACTTGACCACTCCTCAACCTTAACCTCAACTCCTTAAAGGCCCTATAAAATTTCTTAGTCTAGATTAGAAGATTCCCTTTCCACATAAAGTAATTAAAAGGGGATGAAATCCTATAGAAGTCTTCCACAAACCTTTGGTATTACCCTACCAAGATAATAAAACTTTGCACCTCTAACATGCACTTGGGTGGCTCCCAAGAAAGAAATGCATCGATCTTTATCAGTTCCATAGCTAAACCATGCTCATAAATGACATACCCCGGGAAGTAAACCTCATGAATACATAACTAACACTTTGAGGGATTAACATAAATTTGGTGCTCTTAAAGAAAACCTAGGACTAACATTAAGTGCCATGCATGATCCTTTTTTGACAAGATTATATGAGTATCCCATCAATAAATACAACCATAAACTAGTACAAATATCAATATAATATCCATTTCATAAAATATATAACATGGTAGGGGGATTCATAACACCAAAGGGAATCACCAGGAACTCATAGTGTCCACAACGACATCAGAATTATAGTTTTAGAATATCAGCCTCATGAACTCTCAACTGGTGGTAGCTAGATTGGAAATCAATCTTTGAGAACCATCTCGTGCCTCAAAATATATCAAAGAGTTCATCAATCCTTATCAAGGGGTACTTGTTCTTTATCGTGACCTAGTTCAGGCAAAGATAATCCATGCAAATCTACAAGCTCCCATCTTCCTTTTTCACAAACAACACTGAATCTGCCTAGGGGACCCACTAAGACTAATAAAACCCTTCTCTCAAAGGTCCTCTAACCACAACCACAACTCTTGGAGCTCGGTAGGGGCCATCCGATATGACATAGAAGATATCAAAGTGGTCTCGATATGCAATTCAATATAAAACTTCATATCCCACCTCATAGGTAGTATCAGAATGTCTTAAGGTAAGACAACTATAAAATCCCCAATGATTGAAGGAATATGAATGCCTGAAGAGACTACTGCAACAAGGGATACACTCTCCAACTAATGGGTGATGGGATTCATTCTCCAACTCACAAAACCTACTTTCCCTACCATGAGATCTCTCTCACCCATAAAAGAGAATTGTGTCCCATTAGTGCGAAGACATCTAACTCATCTATGGTGATAGTAAATCTAGGATCAGACCATGGAAAACCAATCCATACCCAAGATGATGTCTTAGGGTTCCATAATTATGGCCAAAAGGTCATATGAAAACCTCTCTCCACCAAGAGACAACTCACACTACCAACTGATAAAATATATCGAAGAAGCGTTCCTCGTAGGAACCTCAGGAAAAAGATGGAAGGATAGTGCCTCAACTAAGATCTCTAGATATCACAATAGAAGTAATGAGATGAAGGAATGAATCAAACTTGTGTCTAATAATGCTGAATCAAGATTAGTATAGAAATAGATCATACCTATGATTATCTTGTGTGATGCTTGATCATAAGAATCCATCATCTGTAGCTATCTACAGCACCGATCACCAGCTCCCTAAGACTGACATGGGCCACCTTGTGGTGGTGGTGGAAGGATATCATAGTGTCATCCACCACCCACTACTACTCCTCCTGGAGGTCCACCTACTCTTCTGCCATCACTGACTCCCTGGGAGAATCCCTTCCCTCTCTTGTGAGATCCCTGATCATGGTGTTACCTTTATCGTGGTGATCCATTTGTTATCTGTTTGCACACCTCATCACTTCTGGTCGGGCAGTCATGTGCCATGTGACCTAACCCATAACAAGCACAACGACACCCCTCTTTGGGCTTCCCCGGTCCTCTATGTTGTCCCTAACTAGTGCCAAAGCCTAATCTTGGAAATATCTCCCACACTAATATCCTATCAATTGGCATCTTCTTATTTCTGCAGATGACTCAACCCTGTGATGTCAACTTCTAGCTCTATATGCATGTCATCCCTCTGATAGGAAGTTCTTTGTCACCAGCACCCACTTCAATACTTCAACATAGCTGGGAATGCACAAGGTCACTATACTATCATGAATATATCTACGGATTCCCTGCTCAAAATTTCATACTTAGAAGTATCTATCCCTATTCATATTAAGGGAGTACTATATAAGGTATGTGAACCTCATGACATACTCTGCAACTGTCATCCCTTCCTTTGGTATCTCAAAAAGATTTTGAATTTTAACTGAGTGTAATTAAGATGATTATTACTCCTCACAAAATAAGTTTTGTAAGTCAGGACATGAGAGTGTCAACTCATCATGAATCTAGGTAACAAGACTCCACTAGTGCCCAGTTGCTCCATGGAAAAGGATAGCTATTGGCGTAACCACCTAATCCCTCAGTGTTCAGATAATCCTGAAAACATGTACCACCAACTCAGACAATCCTCTACAATCTAATTATTTGGATCATCATGGAATCTCAATGGCCTATGGAACTGGAACTCATGGAGTGCATTAAGCTTGCATGCATCCTCATCTTTCCTTTCTAGTATAATCTGCTACTCAACAGGTGGGGGTGCTGCTACCTGTCATTCTAGAGGAATAATCTCATAGGATGGAACCTAAACTGAGGCTTTATATTTCATTATATCATCATCATGGTCTGAAACTAGTAACCTGGTGGGTTTTCATTGCAAAGGCATCCTGAAAATTTAATCAAGATATACCACGATCAGATGAACATATATATATATATACAATGGGGAGCTGACTCAAGAAGGAAATTCAAACAATCCAACTTATATGATGCATGTACCATTGATCTTAACAACCAATGTCGCAGCATACTGAGTCGATAAGTAGGTATTCAAGGTCTTAGTGAATGGATATGTCAGTCGCCACACCAATACTGGATTCTTAGGCCTGAAAACTACACTCAAAACACTTTGAAATTGTTTCCCTAAATTCCAACCAAATCCTCATTAGGGGACTGCACCAAACACCATCTCAAGGAATGAACTACTCTGATACCAATATGTCATGACCTGGCCCAATGGGGCTCAAGATGCAATTATCCCAAGCCCACCTCTATAGGCCAGGGGCTGGCGATAAGTTCAAAAGGCATAAATAGTTTTGGAGGCCTTTTCCTAAAGTACATGACCATATCAATGTAAAAGTGAAAAGAAATAATAATAAAAAATATACAATATCTAAGATATAACCATGAATATGAAAACCTATAGGGTGTACAAGATTATGATAGTGAAAACTGAAAGTAAAGGGAAAAAATTCACACCCAACCAAAAACATTTTTCATCCTGAAAAAACTAGAAAGTAAAAGTGTTGAGAGAGCCTAGCTCTTGATCTCCAAGCTCCAACCACAATATGTGGTCCAATGCACCAGTTATCGCTAAGATCCTTTGTAGTCAATGTAGACCTGTTTATCATCTTCATAAGACACTACATGTGTAAGAAAATCCCATAAATGGGTGGTTATATACATACCCAGTAGGACACCCTGAAAGCTTAAGGGGGGTCAATAAGAGACATGATAGGAATAGATAAACAGTAGACAAATCAACCCAAATAAAGAGAGTACCAATTCAATAACATGGATACATATACATATATATATATATAATCAAACAAATAAACCCAAATGAGAGATAGGGCGATCTTCATCTCATAGCCTAGCTCAGGAAAAAGTGCCAATAGTTCCAGAAGTCCATCAACGATACCCAGAATCTCACGTGTCTGTCTGAATATACAACCAAGTTAAGCCACACCTATTCACTGGGCCGCACAGTCGAGAGGAATAATCTTTAGGTAGAGGACCCATTCCTTGGTACAATAAGAGGTTTTCATTCAGTAGATTTCTAGAGGACCCATGCCTTTTCCTATGAGGAGGGTGTCACTCAAGTGACTGGTAGAGGACCGATGCCCATCCCAGCTGGAGGGTGCCACTCTAATAGTCGGTAGAGAAATAATAACCTATCCTAATAGGAAGGTTTCACTATAGTAGTCGAGGAACCTTGACCATATACAACAAAAGCATGTCACTCAGATAATAGAGAGAGTACCCATGCCTAGCCCAGCTGGAGGGTTCCACTCTTGTAGTTGATGACCCATGCCCCGACTCTACGGGAGGGTGCCACTCGGTTGATAGGTATAGGGCTCGTGTTTTATCCCAGTATGAGAGTGTCACTCTAAGATTAGATAGAGGACCCATTCCCTATCCCACGGGAGGGTGTCACTCTATATATAGGTAGAGAACCCATGCCTAGCTCAGCTAGAGGGTGCCACTCTAATAATCGATCGAGAACATGTTCCCTGTCTAGCAGAAGGTTGCCACTCTAATACCTTTGATGATCCTGTATGATCACTTCCATTGTTGAGTATCACTTAAATAAGTATCACACATGGAAAATCTCACACCATATCTCAAAATCCACTAAGGAGTCCACCATCACATTCTACATAGAAAACCATTTAGGACAGGTTACTCTTGGGCCAAAATCTGAGTCCAAGCAAAGGAGATATGAGAGTTTGATGTTTTCTCAAAAAGGATAAAGGGGTACATGGAGTGTAAGGGGACCCACAAGGTATGTGGTCCCACTCCATCATTTGTTCGTGTCCCTGATGGTAAATGTATCACTACCCATGTAACCCTATATGGTGTGTAGAGGGGACTACATGGTGTAATGACCCAAAAAATCATTAATGAAAATTCCTCTTGGTCTATTTAAATGTCTTATTATGGTTATATAAAACATATGCACTTATTTGGTTCTATGTTTTGGATTTTAAAATACCATTAAGAATTGTGACCTTTGTTAATATAATCGTTGAACAATGATCACATGATTAGTATAAATATAGGGCTTTAACAAATCCAATTTACTCAGACAAAGGAAGTGATGGCCTCATCCAGTAGACTTGCCTCGTACAATGCCCATTTGTTGGAGATCGGAAAGGATGTGGAATCATTGGGATTCAATCTTGACCAAGCCCAAGCTAAGCTTGAATATGTTAATCTCTAGTGGAACCGCCTACGAGAGAAGTAGAAGTTGATAGAGATTACTACTCGAGCAATGTTATATGAGCCACCCCAAGAGTCAGTCATCATCGCGCGCATTACCCTAAGGTCTTATGTGGGTGTTTTAAGGGGTTATGTAACAATACCCTAGTACTACTATTATGTAAATTATTCTTGTATAGAGAATATATATATTCTTTTTATTATTGTTACTTTGTAAATAGTTTTTAAAGCACAAATAGTATTTTTGTTAATATTCAACTAAGAAATCTATTTTGATGAATTAATGGATTTTTGAATTAAATAATATTTTAATAAAATATTATTATTATTAAATTAATTTTTATTAAATATAAATGATCGTATAATTTTATGAATGCAACTGTAATTTTTATTAAGGTTTGAAAGCTGTTTTTGTCAAAACCCATGAATTTTCGATAAATATCAGTTTTTATTTTAAAATTGAAAATTCACATATTTAGAAAATTATTTGGATAAAATGAATATTATTTTTGTAATTAGGACATCAAAATTATCCAATGGTTAATTTTTCATAATTTTTTGAGACAGTAGAATTTTTTGGTAAAAATTAAATGTCATTTAAATATATAATGTGTTTTCTGACATCATAATGACCCAATAGTGATTTAATAAAATACTATAAACATTATGTTCAGCCAATATATTTTTTACCATTAAAATAATGTGATTTTGTGTTATTTTTTATTTATTTTACAAAGCTTTAGTGGACCCTTCAAGACTTATAAAACATTTTGTCTTTTTAAATTGCTTTCCTTGAGAGTGTGACTCACCTCCACATAAGCAACCCTATTATTTTAAAAAATTTGGCCATTTTACTTATAAAATATTGTTTTACAATCCTCTTTGGAAAAAACCATGGGCTGGTTTTTTGTTTTGATTAATTTAATGTGTGGTGTCCCAAACCTAAATAATAAATAATTCCCTCTCCTTTCCTATATAAACCCACCCAAGCTCCCACTTACTATTCACTCAAAGCCTTTGGAGTTTATCCAACCTCTTCCATCCTCTCTCTATAATCCTCCCAAGGAATCCAAGCTCCCAAGAAGCCTCTCTAAAGCCTCTCCCAATCCTTTGGGATCACACTTCCAAGTAAGGGATTCCTACCTTTATCTTTTTATCAAAGTTTCTTAATATTGTTATGCCCTTTTATTTTAAATTATAAAATTTGGGGTATGATTTCTCACATCCCCCATACTTCACTCTTTATGTTTTAATGAAGATAGACCCTTTTCTCTCTCATTAAATTCCTCCCATGTACACCCGTTACTATTCCAAAATTCCGAAAGGAATTTCTCTCTCATCAATTACATTCAAGCAATTCTTTTGTATCATGAATCTAAATTCCATTACAATTGTTGAGACATGTATATATATGACCCCCTTACTGTACATTTTATGTAAATATTATGAGACACCCATTTCTCTCTCATCAACCATTTTTTATGAATTCTTATGTCACGCCGTTATGCTGTCGAAATTGTACCACGTTTTTTCAAGCCAAAGTCATGGTGTAGTGAATACCATGCTCATTTCTCTATCAAGGGTATTCACCTTTATACACATTTAAATATTGATTATATAGTTTCATGTATTAATTATATATTCCTTTATCGTGGAATAAATGATGATGTTTAATGAATCCATGGTTTATGATCCTTGTGGCACACTTATGCATGAAATGAAATATTTAAGAAGGGTGCACATTAATAACGCTCCAATGCATTGGGTAAAGTATAGTAACATGATACTTCATGTGAAATGAGTGTTTAATAATGATAATTCAAGTGAAATTAGGGTTTAATCATGATTCATGTTCAATGAGGGTTTACTCGTGCTCCATGTGCAATGAGCCTTGGCTCATGCTAATTCCATGTTAAGTGTTGTTGCCACATCTCCATGTTATGATTATCATGCTTTATCATGCCTTTATGTTCATGTTTCTCTTGTGCTCCATTTATATTCCTATTTACTAACATGTATTTCATTCCTCATGTTATTCCATGTTTATTCCCTTACTGGGCTTTATAGCTCACCCTTTTCTTATGCATGTCCTCAGGTTATCCCATACAATGCTAAGTACGAGGGAATGTAGTGGTCATATGAAGGAATTTTTCAATAAAGATGTTGTGTTTTATGTTTTAAATTGTTATGTAATGTTCCTAAGACCCCAAGACACTAGACCTCTCAATCTTCCATGTTGTATCAAGTGAAGATTTTATGTAATAAATCATGTTTAAGTGTGTAATAAAGGCAGAGTTGTTATAGTTGGCATTAGAGGATAGGTTTAGTTATTTTTGGGATTAGGATTAGAAAACCATAGTGAAGCCTTAGAGTCAAGACTAAGTATAATAAAAACATACCTAAGTTTTGGTGGGTATTGAGTAAGTGGTTTATCAAGTAAATACATCCATGTCTGGATACGAGCATGTAGAGGCGGCTCTGGCACAGATGTACCTAGGGGTGAAAACCCCGAAAAGAAGTTTCGGGCTTGACCTGGGGTATCCTGGTACATGACAGTGGGCCTTTCTGAACTCTTTGTTATGGAACTCCTGGGGGATATGATTTGGTAAATTCACAAGCTTAATATGAACCATTATTAAGGGAATAAAAAATTACCCTAAGAATATATGTTAGAAAGTAAATCATGGATAACATATATTGAAGCCTATAGATTCATAAGTTAAGGAAATAAAAGCTATTTATAATTCGTATGTTTTTTACTTGTATTACCCTTTATGTGTTACCCCTAACTTTCCTTTTCTTCCATAAAATAGTCGGTAATTGGAGGAATCAGGCTAACAACCAATGTGAAGATCAATGTGATGATTGTGCTAATGAGATGCCCAATCCAATGGGAGTGGGAATCATGAAATTTGTCACGATTCTCTCTCAGTTAACTCAATATTTGAATAAAAACATGGGTTAATAGGAATGTTCAACCCCCCTAAGAAAGAACAAGTCGCTATCGAGAGCTCCATGAGACAAAGGCATCCTACATTTAATGGATCATCTGATCCCTCAATCACCGAACAATGGATCAACTCCATTGAAAATATCTTATCCATCCTTCAATGTTCCAAAAAAGAGAAGGTTCTCCTAGATGCTTATCGTATGGAGGGTGAAGCTAATAAATGGTGGACATTGATCAAAAATACGAAGCCTGGGGAGGAGATCAAGGCATTGGAATGGAAGGATTTTCAGAATATGTTTTTTGATAAATATGTTTTGCGAGCCCTTTCGCTTAAGATGGAAATGGACTTCCTTTCCCTCAAGAAAAAAGACGAAAAATCTATCAGAGCGTACAAGGAAAACTTCACAAGGCCTACACGATACGCCTCTGGCTTTGTTGTTACCCCCGAATGCAAGGTTGACCGCTTCTTTGGTGGGATGAAACCTAGCCTGCGAAAAGCCCTGGCGATCCGTGACTTCAACAGCTATGAGAAAATTTTCCGGTGTGCCCTAAAAGTAGAAATAGAGATCGGTGAATCTCATGGGTATCATGGGGATAATAAGCGTAAGGTGGATTTCAATTTTGGTGGTCCAATGGATAAATCCAATGGTGTTAAGAAGATCTATCACCCCACTTTCCAATGGTGCAAAAATAAGTACCCCAGAAATTTATTAAAGGGGACAAGTAAATGATTTAGGTGTAGAAGGGAAGGACACCTAGATGTTAACTACCGACAAGAAAAACCCACAGTTGTTATAGAGGAGAGGAACGCTCCATTAAACTCTCAATGCGTTGTTCATTTCTTCAACTGCAAAAAACCAGGGCATCTTGCAAATCGGTGCCCTAAGCGAAGGGTTTTCAGAGGCAACTAACAACCTCCAAGGAAGCAAGGGTGAGCTTTTTCCATCACTACCGCCGAAGTGAACCCCAACAACAAATTGGTAACAGATATGCTAGTTATTAATTCAAGAATAGTGAATGTACTTTTTGATTCAGGTTCTACGCATTCTTTTATATCCTAAAAGTTTATTAGAACAATTCCAACACCACCACAAATCATGGAAGTAAATATTTCAGTGATTACTACAAATGGGGAAATCATTGAATCCCATGAATATAACTCCTCCCCTATCATAATTGGTGGATTGAACTTCCCGAAGAACCTCATCATACTTCCTCTGGTGGAATTTGATGCAATTCTTGGTATGGATTGTCTTTCCCTATATAGATCCAACATAAATTACCATGAGAGGGAAATAACTCTCCATGTGGAGAATCGACCCCTGATTTTGTACAAGTGCAAGGAGGAAGATGAATCTTTTTTAGCTCCATCATCTCAAGCTTGGATATTACTTCTCTATAAGCACACGTATCTAGATCAGATGATTGAGTCTAAGGAGGAAACCATCCTTGAAGACATGCCTATTGTGAGGGAATTCATTGAAGTGTTTTCTGAGGAATTTCCTGGTCTTCCTCTTAGAAGAGATGTTGAATTCTCAATTAATCTTATACCTGGGGCATTTCCAATATCCAAGACTCCGTATAGAATATTTTTTGTGAAGATTGAGGTGCTAAAGAAACAACTATAGGAGAATTTGGATAAAGGGTTTATACACCCAAGTGCTTCACCATGGGGTGCACCAGTCCTCTTAGTCAAGAAGATGGATGGTTCAATGCATCCTTGCATCAATTATCGTGATCTTAACAAAATCACTATAAAAAAAGTATCCTCTCCCACAAATTGATGACTTTTTCGATCAGTTGTGTGGAGCAAAATACTTCTCCAAGGTAGATTTGCAGTCAGGATATTATCAAGTAAGGGTGGAGAAGGAATATATCCCCAAGACTACTTTTCGTACAAGATATGGGCACTATGAATTCATAGTAATGCCTTTTAGACTCACTAATGCTCCAGAAATCTTCATGGACTTGATTAATAGAGTATTTAGAGATTACCTCGACAAATTTGTGGTAGTCTTTATAAGTGATATTCTAATATACTCCAAAACCAAGGAGGAGCATGAGGAGCATCTAAGAACTATACTAGAGACCTTGTGAAAGGAGAATCTCTATGAAAAGTACAGCAAGTGTGAGTTCTGGTTGAAGGATATCTCATTCTTGGTCCATATAATCACAATCAATGGGATATCTATAGATCCCTCCAAGATAGTTTCAATAGAGTGATGGTTGAGGCCAACATCGGTAACAGATATCCGTAGCTTTTTGGGGTTAGCTAGATATTATCAATGATTTGTGAGAAATTTATCATGATTGTCCAACCCTCTTACCAAGCTAACTCGGAAGGGGGTAAAGTTTTATTAGAGTGATGAATACAAATAAATCTCCAAGAAGTAAAAAATGAGGCTTATCACTGTGCTCGTGATCACTTTACCCACAAGTGGATAACTTTTTGTGGTATTTTGTGATGCTTCGAAGAAGGGATTGGGATGTGTGTTGATGAAAAATGACAAATTCATTGCCTATGATTCAAGGCAATTGAAAGTTCATGAGTAGAATTATCCAACACATGATTTGGAGTTGGTTGTAGTGATCTTCACTTTAAAAATTTGGCAGCATTATCTCTTTGGGGAGAAGTGTGAAATATATACGGACCAAAAATCCTCAAGTATATATTGACATAGAAAGAGTTGAACATGCACCAATGAAGATGGTTAGAGCTGATCAAAGACTATGACTGCTCAATCCATTACCACCCTGGGAAAGTGAATAAGGTGGCAGATGCTCTAAGTAGAAAGGACCTAATGATTCTATCATTGATGAGAATTGAGAAGGATCCAATCATCTTAGATTTTATAAATATGGACATGGGAATTATAAAGAAGGGAACATCATAAATCCTTTCACAAATAATTGATCAACCATATCTTTTATAAAGGTTAAAGGATACTCAAAAGGATGATGTGGGGATTCATAAGAAAGTGGAAGCTATCAGAAAAGGTAAATCCTCAGAGTTTAATGTTAATGAAGAAGTAATTGTGATATTTGGGAAAATACTATGTGTTCCATCAATTTTGGAGCTGAAGAAGGAACTTTTGGATAATGCGCATAGTTCAAATTTCTCTATTCACCCAGGAAACACAAAGATGTATCAAGATATCTGAGAGCATTATTGGTGGGATAATATGAAAAGGGAGATTGTTGATTATACATCAAAGTGTCTGGTGTGTCAGCAAGTGAAGGTAGAGAGGCATAAGTCTAAGGGGATGATGTAACCATTGCCTATACCAGCATAGAAATGATAGAACATCACCATGGTCTTTGTCACCAGACTTCTGAAGACATCCAAAGGCAAAAATGCAATCTAGGTTTTTGTGGATCATCTTACAAAGTCTGCACACTTCATTGTAATTTGGGAGGATTTTTTATTAGATCAAATGGAATGGATATATATCAAGGAAGTGGTAAGGATGTATGGAGTACCACTATCTATTGTATCCGATCGAGATTCAAGATTAACCTCTATGTTTTGGAAGAGTCTTCAATATGCTCTGGATACTGAGCTAAAATTCAGTATGGCTTATCATCCTCAAACTGATGGCCAATCTGAGTGGACTATCCAAACACTTGAGGACATGTTGAGAGCATACTCAATGGACTTCAAAGGAGGATGGGATCAACATCTTCCTCTTGTTGATTTCTCATACAATAAAAGTTTCCACTCAAGCATCTGAATGGAACCATATGAAGTTCTTTATGGGAAAAGGTGTATAACATCAGTGTGTTGGGATGAAGTCAGTGAGCTTAAGCTTCTAGGACCTGAAATGGTCGAAGAAATGGTGGAGAAAGTGAAAACCATTCAGGAGTATATCAAGGCAGCCCAAAGTCTACAGAAGAGTTATACGGATAATCGTTGAAGAGACCTTGAGTTTAAATCTGGATACATTGTATTTATATGCATATCTCCATGGAATAATGTCCTGAATTTTGGAACAAGGGGAAGCTAAGTCCTAGGTACCTTGGGCCCTTCAAGATTCTTGATCGTGGCAGGGATGTGGCCTATCGAGTAGCACTTCCACCTACCATGGACAAAGTATATGATGTCTTTAATGTATCCCTCTTAATTAATTACATACCAGACCCTTCACATGTACTCTCTTCAGAGGTAGTATAACTAGAGGATGATCTTTCTTATGAGGAGTAACCAGTGAAGATCTTAGATCTTAGAGAAAAAGTTCTACAAAATAAGACAATGCCCCTAGTCAAGGTGTTATGAAAAAACCACAAGTTTGAAGAAGCAACGTGGGAATCAGAGGAAGTGATAAAGAAGAGTTACCCATATCTGTTTTAGTGTGGGAAAAGGAAATTTCAAGTTTGAAATTACTTAAGGGGGAAAGATTGTAATGACCCAAAAATTCATTAATGAAAATTCATCTTGGTCTATTTAAATGTCTTCTTGTGGTTATGTAAAACGTATGAACTTATTTGGTTCTATGTTTTGGATTTTAAAATACCATTAAGAATTGTGACCGTTTTTAATATAGTCATTGAACAATGATCACATGATTAATATAAATATAGGTCTTTAACAAATCCAATTTACTCAGACAAAGGAAGCGATGACCTCATCTAGTAGACTTACCCTGTACGAAGCCCGTTTGTTAGAGCTCAAAAAGGAGGTGGTGTCATTGGGATTCGCTCTTGACCAAGCCCAAGATGAGCTTGAATACATTAAGCTCGAGCGGAACCACCTACGAGAGAAGTGGAAGTTGATAGATATTACTACTCGAGCAATGTTATCTGAGTCACCCCAAGAGTCTATCACCATCAAGCACCTTACCATAAGATCTTATGTGGGTGTTTTAAGGGGTTATGTAACAAGACCCCAGTACTAAAATTATGTAAATTATTCTTGTATATAGAATATACATTATTTTTATTATTGTTACTTTGTAAATAGTTTTTAAAGCACAAATAGTATTTTTAGTTAATATTCAACTAAGAAATCTATTTTGATGAATTAATGGATTTTTGAATTAAATAATATTTTAATAAAATATTATTATTATTAAATTACTTTTTATTAAATATAAATGATCGTATAATTTTATAAATTCAATTGTAATTTTTATTAAGGTTTGAAAGCTGTTTTTGTCAAAACCCATGAATTTTCGATAAATGTCAGTTTTTATTTTAAAATTGAAAATTCACATATTTAGAAAATTATTTGGATAAAATGAATATATTTTTTGGAATCAGGAAATCAAAATTATCCAACGGTGAATTTTTCATAATTTTCCGAGACAGTCGAATTTTTGGGTAAAAATTAAATAGAGTTTAAATATATAATGTGTTTTATGACAACATAGTGACCCAATAGTGATCTAATAAAATACTATAAACATTATTTTCGGCCAATATATGTTTTACCATTAAAATAATGTGATTTTGGGTTTGTTTTATTTATTTTACAAAGCTTTAGTGGACCCTTCAAGACTTATAAAACATTTTGTCTTTTTAAATTGTTTTCCTTGAGTGTGACTCACCTCCACATAAGAAACCCTATTATTTTAAGAATTTAATCCATTGGATTTATAAAATATTGTTTTACACTCCACTTTGGAAAAAACCATGGGCAAAAACTATGGGTTGGTTTGTGGTTTTGATTAGTTTAATGTGTGGTGTCCCAAACCTAAATAATAAAGAATTCCCTCTCATTTCCTATATAAACTCACCCAAGATCCCACTTCCTCTTCACTCAAAGCCTTTGGAGTTCATAAAACCTCTTCCCTAATCTCTCTATAATCCTCCCAATGTGCGTCAAACTCTCAAGAATCCTCTCTCAAGCCTCTCCCAAGCCTTTGGGATCACACTTCCAAGTAAGAGATTTCTACCTTTCTCTTTTTATCCAAGTTTCTTAATATTGTTATTCCCTTTTATTTTCAATTATAAATGTTGGGGCATGATTTCGCACCTCCCCCATACTTTCCTCTTTATGTTTGAATGATGAGATACCCCTTTCTCTCTCATTAAATGCCTCTCATGTACACTCGTTACTATGCCGAAATTCCGAAAGGAATTTCTCTCTCCTCAATTACATTCAAGCAATTCTTTTGTACCATGAATCTAAATTCCATTACAATTGTTGGGAAATGTATCTATATGACCCCCATTACTGTCCATTTCATATACATATGATGAGATACCCCTTTCTCTCTCATCAACCATTTTTTTATGAATTCTTATGTCACACCGTTATGCTGCCGAAATTGTACCATGTTTTTTCAAGCCAAAGTCATTGTGTAGTGAATAACATGCTCATTTCTCTATTAAGGGCATTCACATTTATTCACATTTAATTATTGATTATAGAGTTTCATGTATGAATTATACATTCCTTTATCGTGGAATAAATGATGATGTTTAATGAATCTATGTTTTATGATCCTTGTGGCACACTTATACATAAAATGAAATGTTTAAGAAGGGTGTGCCCTAATAGCGCTCCAATTCATTGGGTAAAGTATAGTATCATGATACGTCATGTGCAATGAGTGTTGACTCATGCTAATTCAAGTGAAATTAGGGTTTACTCATGCTTCATTTGCAATGAGGGTTTACTCATGCTCCATGTGCAATGAGCCTTGGCTCACGCTAATTCCATGTTAAGTGTTGTTGTCACATCTCCATGTTATGGTTATCATGTTTTATCATGCCTTTATATTCATGTCTCTCTTGTGCTCCATTGATATGCCTATTGACTAACATGTATTGTATTCCACATGTTATTCCATGTTTATTTCCTTACCAGGCTTTATAGCTCACCCTTTTCTTATGCATGTCTTTAGGTTTTCTCATGCAATGATAAGTACGAGGGAATGTAGTGGTCATGTAAAGAAATTTTTCAATAAAGATGTTGTGTTTCATGTTTTAAGTTGTTATGTAATGTTCTTAATCCCAAAAGACACTAGACCTATTGATCTTCCATGTTGTATCAAGTGAAGAGTTTATGTTTAAGTGTGTAATAAAGGTAGGGTTGTTATACATGGCGTGTCTGAGCCACTCAGGGTCTTGCCTGTGCTCCCTGGTCGTGTCCATGTAAAACTGCACATATCTATGCACTTAAGCACACGAGGTGTGCCTAGCCGTGCTAGTTCCCATGTACTCCTAGAGTACATGCCAGATCGTCAGCTCAAGGGTCACACGGCGTGTGGGTCCCACATGGCATGGGATACTTTTCTCATCCAAAACCCTAGTCATCGTAGTTAAGGGGTCACACAACATGTGTTTTTCTAAACTACACAACATGTAGTCGTTATTTTTCTAGAAAGTCATATCTGTGCCCACGTGTCCAAATCTGAGTCTGATGCTTTGGATCTCACCTCTAATCCACCTAAAATCAAAGGAAATAGAATCCACTCATCGTTTTCTTCCATCTGATGGCTAAAAATCAAACCTCCATTGAATCACTCGAATCTCATACTAACCTGTGCGTATCTCGTGATGTGCCTTATTCGGTTTGGATTTCAGAACAAAAAATTGATCATTTATAACCTGCAAATCATCCCATACCATCCTTTGATGACTGATTTGTTCATTGCATGTGATTCCATCATGAATTCGAGGGTCTGATATGGCTCGGTACCACACGACAACGTCGATCCATGACCACGTAGCCCAATGGCGAAGAACGAGAAGAATGAGTGAAGGAAAAGAACCAAATCAAAGGAGTAACAATCGTTAGCCAAACGTAGTTGGATAACTAATACAAATTGGGGATATTTGGGTGAGAAAAATGGCACAACATATGCAGATTTAATAATCAATTGAAAATTCATACGCTGGTGCATGCAAAGGGTTCCAAATTGACGCTGATCAATGAATCAAGAAAGATCATGCTCAGTCATTTAATCAATAGGGAAAAAACCACGAATTGATGAGTCTTGCCTGGTTTTGGATCATTCATTGATGAATAACGTTCTTATCGACAAAGAAGAGGGATCAGTGTGTTCACTGTGTCTCAATATGCCCAGATCCAGAGGTTCGTCGTTGTCTGATTTCGATTTGCCAATGTGAGTGGGGAGAAATCGCTTTTTAACAGTCCTAGGGTTATGCAGCTAACCCTGACGATTTTTCATAACGATGTATTTAAAGATGAAAATTGGATTAGGTCATTTAATTAAAATAAATAAATCTAATTATTTATTTAACTAAACACACCCGTCCACAACCTCTTTTATGCAAACATCCCGCACCGGCCTATTTTAGGTCGTGTCTAGGGTAAACTTTGCATTCCATTCTGAACTGTGATCTTAGATTTCTGTTTCGAGATTCCGTTTAAGTGTTAATCCATTTTATTTAAGAAAATACGTGCATGTAATATAAAATATACTTAATATTTTTATTAAATTAATTTCGGGCACATTGGGGTTTGAAATCGCATGTCGTCTTAGCGTCTGGCTCCGAATATATATATATATATATATAAATATTTCAAAGTATTATAAGGAAAAAATAGAGTCTCTATAATGGTGGTCGCTATAGGCGAGATCAAGGGACCCTATAACGATCACCATATTAAGGCCGCTATAGTCCTGGTCGTATTAGCCTATAGTGGTTGCCATATTGGCAAATGTTATTGGCAATAGCGATGGGCGAGAAGCGTCCCCCGCTTGGCAGTTTTTGGGCGGCCACTATAGGCCTTTATCAATGACCTTTTTTCGGTTGCTATAGACATTTTGTCTATTAGTGAGTGATCTATCTGTGACAAAATGTTACCTTTCTGTCGATGAAACACCACTACCTTGGGGATCCTTATCTAAACATGCATCAATCTCACAACGTCTTGCCACACCCGAAGAATTTTTATCATTCTCATGATCTCTCTATCACGATGCACCACCGATCATCAATTGGGACACGCCATCTGATCACTGCTATCAAGAAGGCTTTCGATACAGGACCTCGTTCATTGATCTCATTAATGTTGCTTCACACTTGTTCCGTGTTGATGCGTCGCACAAGCTATCGCAGACGTGGTATCCCCCTTCCTGCTCTTGGTGGACTGCATCTTAAACACTTGTCAATCACCTCCACATTAGTAAAAGTCAATCTCATCATCATTATTGACGAGCCACACGGGCCGCCGCAAAAGCGGCGGCCTCTTTCATCTTGATCTTGGTGGACTACATCTTGAACAATTTTTCAAACACCTCTTGACGAGTAGAAATCGTAATCCCAAAATATGCTAACGCATCCTCATATATAGGCACTAAGTCCATATCACCATTAAATGTGATTAACATTAGTTTTTCCATTCATTAATAATAATAATAATTCTCCATTATTGTTGAAATAAAGTCCACTATTTACAATGATCAAAATCCCTCTATTATTGTTGAAATAAAGTCCCCTATCTAACATCACTACCACAAAAATGGGTTTTCGCAATGCCGCCATTTAACAACGCTAAAAAAAGCGCTGATAAAGAGGATATCTTTATCAGTGATTTTTTAGTGCTGTTAAAAAGGTCCACTTATCAGTGCTTTTTTAGTAGCGTTGATAAATGTGGGTCTTTATTAGTGTTTTTTTACTAACGTTGATAAAGGGTATATTTCAAAAATATATATACTTCATTAAAAATAATATATTTATATATTTATATATTTTTATTGATATAAATATAATATATATTTTTTTAAATACATTTTAGATAAGTATAAATAGACATTTACACTTAACATTTAAGATATTTAGTGAAAATGGTTTATAAAATAATTAAAAAATATTATTAATTAATAATTAGCTAATTATTATCGAATAAATAGTCATTTAATAACATTTTTAAAACACAAAAAAATCAAAAAATTAATTAAAGATTTAAAATAAGTTGAAAACATAACTCAAATTTCAAATGGTTATAACTTTTGATCCGGGTGTCTATTTGAGCTCTACCACATATCAAATTGAAACTTGCGACGAGCTCTACGCCCCTAGTGATAGAGTTAAACCTTTGTCACATTTTTTGAGCTGCAAAAGGCCTCCAAAACTGAGTTTTTAGTCGGGATATCCAAATTTTAAACATTCGATGGAATTTCAATCTCGTTTAAGGAGGTCTTTTTGCCCTTTATCAGTGGTGAATGGATTTATTCTTAGGGATTACATTAATATTGATATTATAGCTTTGAAATTTTATTGCTTTTTACAATGTACTATTATTTATAATTAAATATATAACAATATACACATATTTTTTTATATATTCACACATAAACATTTAATTTTATAAATAAATAATTAAACATATTTACATTTAAATATATTTCTCAATATATAAGCCTTATCTAAATAAAAACTAATATTCATTTCATTTAAAATACAAATATATGAGTATTTATATACCTATATAATGCGTTTGTGTGTATTTGTGTATATCTATATCAACAAACTGATATATATTAACTATATATATTCTAACATATGTATATACATATTAATATATAGTATATATAAATATATATAAATGCAACTAACTATATATATATATATATTAATATACTAATAAATATATAAATATATATATTAATATAACCGGATGAAACCTTTTTGACTGGTGTTAAAACCCTGTTTTGTGATTGTGCATGATGGATATTATTTTACCTGTTGCGGAATCCTTGGGAGTCGCAACGATAGAAACGAGAAACGAAAAGAAATGCAGAAGAAAGGAAAGCAACAAGAACACAACGATTTACGTGGTTCGGGAAAAATCCCTACGTCCATGAAGAGGCAGAAAATTCACTATATCGGAAGCACAAATACAGAGTTTTGCAGTAGTAACCCTAGCCCCAAAATGAGTTATAAAATGGAGAAGACAATCAACTGTTTGTACGGTAAGTCCGCGTCGCTACAGTGAACGACGACTACCATTGTCAAAAGTGTTATAGTGGCTGCCGGCTGGAAGTCAAAAGTTGAACAATAAAGTTGACTCCGAAGTCTGCATTGATACAGTGTCTGTTGGTGTCGGTCGGTCAGCTCTGCTACAGTCTGAAAAATTGGGTCTTTGGCCTTCGGCCCTCGGAGTAGGGGCGCGTTGCCTCCAGCAACCCCCAATGAGGTCACCGCGAAACTCGACCTGCGATAGTTACATGCCACAATCATTCGGTTCAACCGGATCGGAGTACACCAATCCAACATTACCATATGAGAATCTAACATTTTTTATTGAAATCTGTTCTTGGGTCATCCTTTGTTTTGTATATATAATTGAAAGACGCCAGCAGGGGAGGTGGTTTGGATATATTTTGGGAAAGGGTGGCGGACAAAAAGTTTCAGTTTCCAAAACTGACGTGGGCAATGCTTGTTCTCTTCCTGGCCACGGTTTTCCATGACGAAACTATTCAAACCCGACCGCCGTCTTTTACACACAACCCGCCATGGCTGGCCGACGAGGTCCTCTGAAACCGCCCCCTCTTAACTCAAAAACAAAGCCTTTCACAATGGGAACGCCTCCCAATTGCATCACCCTAATCGCTGCCCAACACCTGGATCTAATCACTCATCCCTCTCCAATTATTCCACCGCCCTTCACCTCTTCATCTTCTCAACCAATGTTTCCTCTTCAGTTCCCGCTTTTCAGCCTCGCAAAACCTTGAAATGGAGCCTTTGGGTTGGGTTGGCTCGCCGGACATCTTTTATCTAGGTCACGAGCGGCCAGCTTCGGAAAACACGAACCTGGGGGAAGGTTCGACGATGGGATTGACGAACAGCTTCGGCATGCTGCCCCAATCCGAGCCTCTCGGCTGCTTCGCGCCGGCCAGCAACACCAACACGGACGCGTCCGTAGACGTGTGGAACGGTATCTCCAGCGCCACACCTTCATCCGGGGAGTCTGAAGATTACTCTCACGGCAACCACCTTCAGTTCGGGTGTCCCATGCCTGAAACCCAGGTCCGGTTCGTTTCTCCAAACCGGAAAACGCGTCATGATTCTTCCTCCATCATCGATTTTCAGCAGCGGCGATCCCCGGAGGCGCCGGGCTCGGAGGCCCTCGCGCAGATGAAGGAGATGATGTACCGAGCGGCGGCCCTCAGGCCCGTGAATTTAGGCTCGGAGGCGGCGGCGGAGAGGCCGAGGCGGAAGAACGTGAGGATATCCACCGACCCGCAGACAGTGGCGGCGAGGCAGCGGCGGGAGCGGATCAGCGAGAGGATCAGAATTCTGCAGCGGCTGGTTCCCGGCGGGAGCAAGATGGACACGGCGTCCATGCTCGACGAAGCTGCGAGTTATCTCAAGTTCCTTCAGTCGCGCGTCAGGGAACTGCAGAGGCTTGGCGGCGGTCACGCCACCGACACAGGCCTGCCTTTCGGTTCGGCGCCGTCGTACCACTCCTTTCCCATGCAAACCCGCTTCCCAAACCAGAACCCGAACCAGACCCATCAACCCAACGGCCGAGGATGATTCTTCCTCATAAAATCAAACACTCTCAAATTATAATGGCGTCCTTTGTTTTTTGATCTTGTTAGAAAATTTTGAAAAGGAAAGGTGGGTTTGATTGGTTCAAAAGTGGGGTGTCAGTTGTTGAGGGTAGGGTTTGCTTTGCCCCATTTGGAAACCCTGTTTGCTTTGACCACCTTTTTTATATTACTTTCTTGTTCTTTCAGATACCAGCCGTCTGTTCTTCTGACAGAATTCACACTGAAACTTTGACTTTTATTCAGGTCCAGCTTTGATGACACGTATCTAAATCATGAACATGGAAAACAAGGTGGATTATTTGAAGTTCCAAATAGATTTGTGTATTTGTATGGGATGATGACAAGTGAATATGTCACCACAAATTCATTACCACATATATGCACTTTAATAGTGGTAGAAACAATCTTTATCGGTGCTAATGTTGTAAGCCTCTTTAAAATCCAACACCTTCTATTGACACTAAAAATATAGCTGAAGCAAGTGCCATTCATCAATGCTAAAAAACATGTTGATAAAGGGAGTTCTTTAACAACGTTATTTCAGCGCTAATAAAAGAAGCATTTTACCGTCAGTTTTGGTAGCGCTGATAAAGAGGACACTTTGTCAACATATTTTTAGCGTTGATAAAAGCCAACATGTAGTAGTGTAGTGATGAAATTATATCAAACTGGAGCACCAAAATCAAAATTGAATTTTAATTAATTTTACATCAAAAATAGAAAAAAAAAACACTATATTACAAATTGAGTATCAAGAAAATCTGAGCACATTTGCTCGGTTTTAAGAAGGTGAAGTGTGTTTTTAACTAACATATCATTTTTAAACTAAAAACACATATTTTGAGTCATACCAATCACACAATGTATCAAATTGAGTATAAATGATTCCTACACGTCACAAATAACTTATGGATCATTGCACTGTAATATCAAATCAATCTAAATGTGATTGCTCAGTTTTGAGTATGTCACGCGTCTATTGAACTTAAATTTCATTTGAAAAAAAAAACATACACTTTGAGTCATACCGGGCACATAGTGTGTTGAATTGATATACGGTTGATTCTCACACATCACAAATGACTTAAGGATTATTTTCCTAAAGTATCAAGACAATCTGAGTGTGTTTGCTAGATTTTTAGTGAGTGACACCCATTTTTAACTAAAATGTCATTTTTAACTAAAATGTCATTTTTAAACTGAAAACATGCACTTTAAGCTAAACCGGTCCCACCATGTGTCAGATTGACGTGCGACCCATTCCTACACATCACAAATGACTTTTGAATTGTTTTCCTAAAGTATTAAGACATTCCAAGTGTGTTTGCTCTGTTTCCAGTGAGTGACACACATTTTTAACTAAAAACACACATTTTAAGCCAAACCCGTCACACAGTGTATCAGATTCACTACAATAGTTCTAGCTAAAGTCAGGGCTAGAAAATGCCTTTATCAGCGCTAAAAGAATGTTGTTGTCCTAAGCACCGTTAAAAGGGGGCCACTTTTATCAGCGCTATAAATAGCACTGATAAAGGCCATATTGCTACAATATGCTGTTAAAATTATAGCACACTCCATTAGAATATACTATAACATCCCGGCCTGGGTGCCACGCACCGGTGCCCCGAGCCAGACCACCACATGACCTCAGGTGCGCCTCCCCGTATGCCAGAGGTTGCCAACTAGCAGCGATGGTCTATTATCGATCATGGGGAGGCTATACCCTCTTTTATCAGAGTAAATCACCAACAGAAAATAAATAAACAGGAGCAATACCAATGATAAAAGATAACCAAAATAACAAATACAATATTTAACTGAAAGGGGAAACATGCTATGCCAATGTAAGTGTCAAAGTGTCTAAAAAAGAAATTGAAAGTAAAGACACTAACGACTCCCAAGCGGGTCCCGAACTACATTCGATTCCCTCATCCAAGCTCCATTCCCAACTCATCCATTTAACACAAAGCCTTTTCCCTTATCTTGTCAAGAAAACACAAAGTCTATTCGGGTACCGATCAGGCAACCTGAGTAGGGTGTGAGTACAATTCAGTAGGCCACCACCAACGCCGTTAAAAACAAATATAGTCAAACATTGTATGCACTTGTATAAAGAATTAAGTACAATGCATAAATAAACACTTATCACATTATCATTCATTATTTATTTAACTACATTAACTTCAGGGTTCCCGAGGACACCCATACCTCAATACAAGCTTCGTCTCATGCCGAAGCTCGAAGTGTTCCCCAGGTAATATCATATCTTAATACCTACTTCAACTCATGCCAGAGCTCGAAGTGTTCAAATGTGATATCATATCTCAGTACCTGATTTGACTCATGTCGAAGTTCGAAGTATTCTCATGTGAGGCCATATCTCAGAGTACAATTATTACCATTATTATTTCACAATGAATGACTATGTTACCACTCATTAAATCACACAATTTGGATGACCATGTTACCATCATTATTTCACAAATGAACGACCATATTGCCATTCATTTAATCACACAATTTGGATGACCATGTGTAATGGCCCAGATCTCTCTAGTCAATTCCTTTGTGAAAATCAGGTGTATGAGGTGATTCAGGAGGTCAAGGTGACTTATCCCCAACACTTTTCCAATTTTCTAGTTCGGTGAACAATTCCAACAGTAGACAGTTGTGAACAGTGCAACGGTAACATTCTATGAACAGTTCCATCGGTGAATAGTTCTATCTGTGAGGTCTAATGGTAACGCCTCTTTCCGTTTCCAAATTCCCAATTCTATGAACAGTTCCATCGGTGAACAGTTCTATCGGTAACCTCTAACGATAACCTATCTTTTCTTTTCCAAATTTCCAATTCTCTGAACAGTTCCATCGGGGAACAGTTTTATCGGTAACCTCTAATGGTAATCTCTCTTTCCTTTGCTAAATTTCTAATTCTATGAACAATTCCATCGGTGAATAGTTCTATCAGTAACCTCTAACGGTAACCTCTCTTTCCTTTGCTAAATTTCCAATTCTATGAACAGTCCATCGGTGAACAGTTCTATCGGTAACCTCTAATGGCAGCCTCTCTTTCCTTTGCTAAATTTCCAATTCTATGAATAGTTCCATCGGTGAACAGTTCTATCGGTAACCTCTAACGGTAACCTCTTTTTTCCTTTTCCAAATTTTGAGTTCGTGAACAGTGTTTCCAGAACGGTAATGTTTATCGGTAACCTCTATCGGTAACCTCTATTTCCTTTGCCAAATTTTGAGTTCATGAACAGTGTTTCCAGAACGGTGAGTTCTATCGGCAACCTCTATTTTCCTTTGCCAAATTTCGAGTTCGTGAATAGTGTTTCCAGAACGGTGAGGTCTATCGGTAACCTCTATTTCCTTTGCCAAATTTTGAGTTCGTGAACAGGGTTTCCATCTTCCTATAGTTTCCCCCCTTTAACGTTTCCTTTGACGTAAAATGCATTTAAAACCTTATTTTAAGGACTCTAAGGCCGATTCAAAGGCCATAACTCCTATATTAATTTATCCTAAGGCTCGAGACATTTTTACTTGGTCAAACCGCGTTGTTTAATGCGATCCTCTTTTAATGGAAAACCTAGCATATCTTAAACCACTGCTCCATTAAATCTTCTAAAGGGACGGGATATCTTCCTCCCTAGTTATTCCTCCTTGTTCTCGTCTAGGAGATGCTAGAACCTCTCATTATTTTTCATAGGGGTTTTGTGATCAAACTTTCCTTCTAGGATTAGTTCCACTCTATTTTGATGCAATCAAGTAGTGTCGATCAATATTCAATATGAGGTATGATTTATCACCATTCTTTTGGGTTCGTCTCCTTCTGTTTCTCCTTTCCCTGTTATGGTATGTGATCTCTATAATACTAATGGAGTTTTCTTGGGTTTCTGTTGGTGCGGTCGTACCGCAGTATCCTTGGGTGGATACAGTTTTCACGGGAGGTGGCGATTGTGATTCTTTGTGTGGATCATTCTTGTATAAAGAATGACAAGAACCGTTTGAGGCAGGGGATTCATTTCTTCTCTTTTCTTTTACGTGAAACTGTATAGTTATCATGTTTTATCCCACTGGATGGAAATGTAATTGACATAATAAATATTTGAACCATAAAATAAATTGATATCGATCGTATGTTATTGCCTCTTGTTTTGCTAGATAGTGTGATATCTATGCTTGCTTCGTATAGCTGTTCATTCTTGATGGAAATTGGTAAAGAATGTAAACTGGAATTAATTGATAATGGTTTGGATAAAGATAAAGAGGCATGTAAGTGAATCTGGTTCTTCTTGTTGTAATTTTATGTTAATCAAAATGGTCTAGTAAGCATGTTTAATTATTTGTGATAGGTTACTGTTTAGGTTTCCCAATTTTGGAACCTATGATTAATAAATCAGTTAATCCAAGATGGATTAAAGAACTGGTGGTTTGATAAAAGATAATCCCTTATAGGGTTCAAAGTTACCCTCTTGGTTGTTTAAGGGCCAAGATCCCATTTGATATGATGTTTGTTTTTTTCCTGCTGCTTGTGTTGTGATGTGATCCTGGATGGTTGTTGTGATATGTGGGGGCAGGGAGGCCTATTGATTATGGTAGTAATTTATGCCTAGAGTGGCGAGATGCATTAGTTTATGCATGTGGGTGTCAGGGAGGACACAAGGGATGATGGAACGGGTTGGATGTGAATGTTTGGATGCTTGTTGATTCTTATTAGTTGTTTATGTTCTTTACTTCTCCCCACTGCTCAAGGCAGATGATCTTACTTACCCTTTTTCTGAAAGGGGAGAAGACGCATGGGGTATGCCACTTGATTTCCGTGTTTAGATTCTCAAGGGAGAATGGGTCTACGCTCTTGCTATAGGTGGCAAAGACTCGATGGGTAGTTCATCTACTTACCGCATTGAGCCCCTTGTTTTTTGTACCATAGAATGTTTTTCTAGAATGCTTGGGAATATGGGAAAGTAATTCTGTAAATAAATAATTGAATAAATGATGTTAACCCATGGGGTTTGGAGCTTGCTGGGGAACAATGCTGAGGTTGTGATTTGAAGGAACAATGTACTTTGGGTGTGGTGCTAATGAAATTTAATGTGGAATTTTTATTAGTTAATTAATGTTTAAAGAATTAATTAACGTAAAGTGCAACTGATAAAAATGGAATGAAATAATGTATTAAAGCTCTTTAAATGGTTGTGTGATTATAGGATACCTAGTCATAGAAGTGGCAACCCGGAGACCGAGAGACGTTAGCTACAATTGAGTCTAAGACTAGGTTATTCCCATAGTGTGGTTGTGATCTATAGTATATTTTGTACTTATTGTGTTTCTATATGATACTCCACCCTAGCAGTAAGGGCAACTGACACCCCAGGGATTCTGATCCCTGAGGGGTGTTTTCCCCAACATTCTGGTGGGAGGATGAATGGTTGACTACCCCCTTTGTCCCCACTCTCTTCTCTTGGTAGTCACTTGTACTGGTAGGCACAACAGTTAGTTTTCCCCATATATGTGTGTAGAGGGCTGTAATGGCTTGTGGTTATTCACACACATATATTCTAAATATAGTTTCCTATGGACTACTATAGGTGTAACGTGTATAGGCTGTGATGGCTTGAGGATCCTTACTTGGTGTATGGGATGTAATGGATTGAGGTATAATACCCGACGTATGATACACGTTATGCGGGATTTAGTGGCTCCCAGAAACTATCTAGTTACTTTGATTACATGGACGTGGTGGTTTTTTTGCATGAGGTGCATGTTGTGGTGCTTCACCCAGGTAACTGCGGGCAAGCCTTTTTGGAGAGAGATGCTCAGGACATGCGACGTTGGGGCAAAGAGGCAAACCAGTGGGGAAGTAGTAGCAGGGTACCCTTGATATTCTTTATTATATGATATATTCTTGTATGCGTTACTTAGTGAGAGTATCCATGGTGAGGCTGGGAACTTAGTATACCTGTTTAGGTGATGAGTCAGTTTCACTTATTGTTCACTATGCTTTAGCATGCTTTATTTACTTTTTCACGAGAGGCTTCAGGGAGGATCCTACTGAGTATACCGTTATACTCACCCTATGTATATATAAACTACTTTTCACATCACTTAGAGTAGGTTAGAGATCAGGCTGGTTACTACTAGCTTGCGGTTGCAGGAGCTGTTCGGGCTTGTGGTTGCTGCTGTTTTACTTCTTTTTCCGGGTACTTGCACTTTTTCCCCTTTCAGTTGTAGTAGTTTTTCATGACATTTCATATGTGCACTTGGTATTTCTTTCATTTTACTGGTTGAGTTGGAGTTGGTTGGTGTCTATCTTATATCTCTTCCGTATGTGTTCTCTTAGAGGGTAATGCCTTCCATTTGCGTGTTTACTATACCCTCAGTGCAAGTTGCCAACCCAGGGCCTACTGGAGGTGGGAATCAGGGGTCATTATCTCCCTTCTCACATTGCCGGCCAGGAGGGGTACACTTTGTGGGGAGGGGGTCGTGACAGAGTGGTATCAAAGGTCAGGTTGAGGGATAAGATGGAGTTTGGAGTTAGGCACAGGTGAGGTTTCATGGGTCGGTAGGGCAACATTGTCATTCATGTTTAGCAATTGATGTAAACACTGGAGACCGGATGAGACATATGCGTTTATGCCCCACTATGATCTGATGTACGGACCTTTAAGTTTACAATGGCTACTAAACGAGGTGATACTAGTTGCAGGGTAGAGACCTAGGAAAGGATCATGCACCATTCTTCTTTGTGTCTGTCTTTGAATGGGAAGACCTTGGATAGGTTAACCAAAAATTAATAAAAGAAAACAATTAATTAATTAATGTTGAGTATTCCATATTCCAGGTTTAGGAGCCCTAACTATTTGTTATTTTATAGGTATGTATCTAGGTCGACGTCCTCGTCAGGATCACATAGAAGATGTCTAGCAGGCTGTTCCAGTAGATCACTATAGGGTAGAGGTTGACGACGATGACACTTGGATGAAGACACTCAGAGAGTTTCAGCACCAGAATCTATAGAATTATGAGGGCTCTGTTTCAGATTCAGTCAAAAAATACTGGTTAGTGGAGGTTGAGATTAGCTTCAGTTCGATCCGTGCTCGGAAGGAGCACTGGGTATCCTTGGTTGTGACGATGCCATGTGGAGCAGTGAGGAAGTGGTGGTTCTTGTTCCTCAGGGATCGTGAGGAGTCAGCGATCCCATGGGAGGAGTTTTGAGACAAGTTTAGAGTCGAGTTTCTTTCTTCAACTGTGAAGGTATCCAGTCGCCAGGATCCTCTTACCCTTCGACAGGGGAGCTCTAGTGTGCGAAAATTTGGAATCCGTTTCAGAAACCTTTTATGAAATTCTTTGGACCTGTTTCCATATGAGGAGGCCAGGGAGAGGCATTTCAAGGAGGCTTTGCATCCAGAGATCCAGTGTCATGTCACCCCATTTATGCTGAAGACATATCTTGAGGTGCTGGGGAGGGCAGAGGTTGTCGAGAGGAATTTGTCCAGAACCAGATCATCATGAGAGGGGAGTCATTGTGATTCCTCACGAAGAAAATATGTGGTCCTGGGTTCCTGGTTTTTAGGACCGAAGAGTTTCCGTTCAATCAAGGGTAGGTCCCAGCCCTTCACATCTCATTTCTCTGGAGGCAGAAACTCTCAGGCCTATGCCAAGGGATCAGGTGATTGTTTTTCTTATGGTGGTTTAGGTCATCAGCAGCAAGAGTGCCTGACCTTTCAAAGTAGTCATTGTGCACCAGGTTTTCCACTCCAGGTTCCTCCGTTGAAGTAGTTCCAGTCGAGGCAACAACAACAGGTTTCACCAGCTCTAGATCAGCAGAGGGTTGATGGGGCAGGAAGAGGACAGCCCCATGATGCTCCCCATCCTTAGAGAGAAGAGAACGCCCATGGTGGTGGTGGTCATTAGGGTCAGAGAGTCCATGAGGGTGGTTGTGGTCAGCTTTATGCTTTAGCGTTTCCAGCACCAGGTGATCCAGACATCGTTTGAGGAACCCTTTTCTTGTTTCCTACCTCGGTGTATACCTTGTTTGATTTAGGAGTGACACACTCCTTCATATCACCTACCCTTTTCCATGCTCTGGGACTTGAGGTAGAGAGGCTTCCAATTCCTTTGGCATTGACTACACCAGTTGGAGGTCGAGCTGACTTGATTGAAGTATGTAGAGACTGTGAGCTAGTGTTGGGGTAGCACCACTCTTAGGGAGATTTCCTATGTTTATGAATAAAACCATATGATGTCATCCTCGACATGGATTGGTTGTATTTAGTACATGCTATTGTGGATTTCTTTAGGAAGCATGTCATTTTATTCGACGTGGATGGAGAGTCGGTTGTGTTTGTTGGTGAGCGAGACCCTCAGATGGGTCAGAGGTTTGTTATGTCCTTATCATCCATGATGGCTGAGCTGATACTAAGTTATTCAGAGGTTCAACAGTTGGCGTTTCCTAGGTTCGTAGAAGAGTACCCTGATGTTTTTCTAGAAGAGGTTGTAGCATTACCCCCTCGACGAGAGATCGAGTTTGGGATCGAGATACAACCAGGAGAATATTTTATATCTATGTATCCATATAGGATGGACCCTTCTGAGTTACGAGAGATACGTATATAGCTTGATGGTCTGTTATAGTGCAGTCTTGTTCGGCCAAGTGTGTCACCGTGGGGTGCACCAGTTTTGTTCGTAAAGAAGGCTGACGATAGTTTGTGGTTGTGTGTAGATTATCATCGCTTAAACAAAATGACAGTAAAGAATCACTATCTTATTCCAAATATTGATGATTTATTCAGTAAACTGAAGGCTAAAAGCTGGTTTTCAAAGATCGACTTGCGGTCAGGATATCATCATATGTGTGTGAAGTATGAGGATATCCCGAAGACTGCTTTCTGTTGTCGTCATAGGCATTATGAGTTCGTTGTAATGCCATTCGGCATGACAAATGATCCAGCTGTGTTCATGGGATTGATGAATGCTGTATTCCGTGAGTTCTTGGACATGTTCATGGTGGTTTTTATAGATGACATCCTTGTGTAATCCACGTCTGAGGAAGAGCATCCAGAACATCTACGTGCTGTTTTTGGAGTTCTTCGTCAACATCAGATGTTTAGGAAGTTGTCGAAGTGTGAGTATTGGGATCAAGAAGTCCATTTCTTGGGAAATTTTGTGTCCCGGCAGGGATTAGATATGGATCCATCAAATATAGAAGCAGTTGTGTCTTAGGCAGCCCCCAAGACAATGTCAGAGGTGCGAAGTTTCCTTGGTCTCACAGGCTACTACAGGAGGTTCGTAGCCGATTTCTCATGAGTTGCGTCTCCTCTGAAGAATTTGACCAGGAATTATCAAACATTCATATGGACTGATCAGTGTCAGTAAGCTTTCGAGTATCTAAAGAAGAAGTTAGTAAGTGCTCCAGTTCTTTTTATTCCTGCTGAGGGAGTTTAGTTTGATGTTTTTTGCGATGCTTCACATCTGGGGTTGGGCTGTGTTCTGATGCAGAAAATATCAGTTGTTTCTTATGGGTCTCAATAGTTACATCCCCATGAATGTAACTATGCCACTCAGGATATTGAGTTGTCATCCGCGGTGTTTTCTCTGAAGTTGTGGAGACATTACCTCATTGGTGAGCGCTTTGTGGTTTTCACTGATCATAAAAGTTTGAGGTATATTTTCTCCTAGCATGACATGAACTTATGACAGCGTCAGTGGATGGAGTTCTTATAGGAATATGACTTTGAGATATCATATACACCTAGAAAGGGGAATGTTGTAGCTGATGCGCTAAGTTGAAAGTCACTTAGTGATGCTGTGTGTGAATCTAGTGATTCCTTGAGAGTAATCGAAGAACTGTCAGCATTACATCTTGATATGGGAGAAGTTGGGGGAAGATATTGTCTTTTTCAGATGACGGTACAGTCATCTCTGGTGTAGAAGGTGGAATATTCCTAGTTGGGGGATCTAGAGGTAGAGGTCTGGAGAGACTGAGTTGTTTGTGGTGAGGCCCCCGATGGTTGGTTGGAGGATGAAAAACACCGAGTGTCGTATCAT
Source organism: Viscum album (assembly GCA_963277665.1). Lineage (NCBI taxonomy): Eukaryota > Viridiplantae > Streptophyta > Magnoliopsida > Santalales > Viscaceae > Viscum > Viscum album. The sequence continues at coordinate 1,795,427,408 of OY728146.1, forward strand.
GGAAGGATTTTTGTTCCTTTGACGATGCGTGAGACGGTTCTCAGAGAGTTCCATAGTTCTCATTTAGCGGTGCATCCTGGCATGACAAAGATGTACCGATCCTTGAGGAGTCAGTTTTGGTGGCCTGGGCTGAAGCATGTAGTTGCAGAGTTTTTGTCCTGATGTTTGGTCTACCAAAAGGTGAAGGTTGAGCACCGTGTCTATGATGGTTTTCTCAAGCCATTGGATGTTCCTCAGTAGAAGTGGGAGGACATCTCAATGGACTTTTTTACTAGTTTACCTTGAGCTCAGGGAGGACATGATGCTATTTGGGTGGTAGTGGATCGTTTAACAAAATCAACCCACTTCATATCAATCAAGGAGTCAAGCTCAGTAGAAGTTTTGTTGAGGTAGTATCTAGAGGAGGTGGTGAGACTTTACGGAGTCCCAAGGATGATCATTTATGATTGTGATCCTAGTTTTATCTCTAGGGTGTGGAGAGGTCTCTAGCATGCCTTTGGTTCTCAGCTATGCCTTAGCACTTTCATCCTCAAACGGACGGTCACAAAGAGTGAACTATCCAGACTCTTGAAGACATGTTATACTATTGTTTCCTGGATTTTGGAGGTTCATGGATGAGGCACTTACCCTTGGTGGATATTTCTTACAACAATAGTTTTCACTCCACCATTGGTATGGCGCCGTTTGAAGCCTTGTATGGCCGGCCTTTCCATTCTTTGTTTTGCTGGACTGAGGTCGGAGATTCAACAATTATTGGATCAGAACTAGTGTAGAATACAATAGAGATGATTCAAGTGATTCGTGAGAGGATGAAGACAGCGCAAGATCATCAGAAATCATATGCCGATCAAAGGAGGATACCCTTAGAGTTTGATGTTAGGGATCATGTGTTTCTGAAGGAGACTCCCCATCATGGGAAGCGAAGGTTTGGTCGTGGGAGTAATCTTTCTCCCCGGTTTGTTTGGCCTTTTGAGGTGTTACCTCATGTTGGAGCTGTGGCATATCAAGTAGCACTTCCCCTGCAGATGAGTCGTCTACATGATTTTTTCCATGTATCACAGCTCCGTCGTTATCTTCATGATGACTCTCACGTCATCGATTGGTGAGAGATAGATGTTGATGATGATGCGAACTTCGAGGAGCGACCTGTGGAGATCCAAGACTGCAAAGAGAAGTTGTTGCACAAGAATTCTATCCCCTTGGTCTATGTCTTGTGGTGACACGGTGGCATGGAGGAGAGTACCTGGGAACGTGAGTCACAGATACGTGCTCAGTACCCAGAGTGGTTTGATGTTTAACTCTTTTCATGTAACAATGTCCCCTTTGTGGTTATAGACCTTTCATGTTTATAGTATGGATTTATTTTGTTGTTTCTTGTGGCTTTCTCTCTTTTGAAAGGTATCTCGATGGGTGGTTTTTCGGACCCCGTTTCATTTTCCCTTTAAGTGGGTTTTGAATTATCGAGGGCGAGAATGTTTTGAGAGGTATCTGATGTAATGGACCAGACCTCTCTGGTCCATTCTTTTGCAAAAATTAGGCGTATGAGGTGATTCGGGAGGTCAAGGTGACTTATCCCCAACACTTTTCCAATTTTCCAGTTCAGTGAACAGTTCCAACGGTAGACAATTGTGAACAGTGAAACGGTAACCTTCTATGAACAGTTTCATCGGTGTACAGTTCTATCGGTAAGGTCTAACGGTAACCTCTCTTTCCTTTTCCAAATTTACAATTCTATGAATAGTTCCATCAGTGAACAGTTCAATCAGTAACCTCTAACGGTAACCTCTCTTTCCTTTTCCAAATTTCCAATTATATGAATAGTTCCATCAGTGAATAGTTCTATCGATAACCTATAACGGTAACCTCTCTTTCCCTTTCTAAATTTCCAATTCTATGAACTGTTCCATCAGTGAACAGTTCTCTCAGTAACCTCTAACGGTAACTTATTTTTCCTTTGCCAAATTTTGAGTTTGTGAATAGTGATTCCAGAACGGTGAGGTCTATCGGTAACCTCTATTTTCCTTTGCCAAATTTTTAGTTTGTGAATAGTGTTTCCATAACGGTGAGGTCTATCGGTAACCTCTATTGGTCACCTCTATCAGTATCCTCTATCGGTAACCTCTATCGGTAACCTCTATCGGTAACCTCTATCGGTAACCTCTATTTTTCTTTGCCAAATTTTGAGTTTGTGAACAATGTTTTTAGAACGGTGAGGTCTATCGGTAACCTCTATTGGTAACCTCTATTTCCTTTTCCAAATTTTGAGTTTGTGAACAGTGTTTCCAGCTTCCTACAGTTTCACCCCTTTAACATTTCCTTTGACATAAAATGAATTTAAAACCTTATTTTAAAAACTCTAAGGATGATTCAAAGGACATAACTCCTATATTAATTTATACTAAGGCTCATGATGTTTTTACTTGGTCAAACTACGTGGTTTAATGTGATCCACTTTTAATGGAAAACCTAATGTATCTTAAACCACCACTCCATTAAATCTTCTAAAGGGACGAGATATCTTCCTCCCTAGTTCTTCCTCCTTGTTCTCAGTTATGAGATGCTAAAACCTTTCATTTTATTCCGTAGGGGTTGTGTAATCAAACTTTCCTCCTAGGATTGGTTCCGCTCTATTTTGATGCAATCAAGTAGTATCGATCAATCTTCAGTATAAGGTATGATCTATCACCATTCTTTTGGGTTTGTCTCCTTATGTTTCTCTTTACCCTATTATGGTATGTGATCTCTATAATACTAATGAAGTTTTCTTGGGTTTCTGTTGGTGCGGTCGTAGCACAACATCCTTGGGTGGATACAGTTGTCACGGGAGGAGGCGATCGTGATTCTTTGTGTGGATCGTTCTTGTATAAAGAACGACAAGAACCAATTGAGGTAGGGGATTCATTGCTTCTCTTTTCTTTTACGTGCAACTGTATAGTTATCATGTTTTATCCCACTGAATGGTAATGGAATTGACATAATAAATATTTGAATCGGAAAATAAATTGATATCGATCGTATGTAATTTCCTTTTTTTTTGCTAGATAGTCTAATATCTATGCTTGCTTCATATAACTATTCATTCTTGATGGAAATTGGTAAAGAACGTAAACTAGAATTTATTGATAATGGTTTGGATAAAGATAAAAGGCATGAAAGTGAATCACTACTACAAATATGGATTTTATCAGCGCTAAAAATGGCCATTAACAGCGCTAGAAAAAGCGCTGATAATGCCAGCGAAGATAAAGGGGGGGGGGGGGGGTCCCCTTTATCAGCGCTCTAAAAAGCGCTGATAAAGACCCCTTCTATCAACGCTTCGTTTTAGCGCTGATAAAAATAACAAAAAATAAAAAAAATAAAAAAATACTGCCAATCTCATGGGGGGGGGATTTTTACAGCGCTTGAGCCCCCCTTTATCAGTGCTTTCCCGCACATCCAGCGCCCGCCCGCACTGCCTACACCCTTTATCAACGCTAACCCTTTAAATCACCCTTACGTGCACGCCCTTTCCTCCACCCGGATTTGATCTCGAGACCTCCCCCATGCGCACCTAAAGCCTTTGCCACTACCCTATATTGATTTGTTCTCTTATTCATGATATATCTATTTATTTATATATATATTTTGTTATATTTATTCATATAGTAATATATATTTATATTAATATATATAGTTATATTAATATATATACAATACTGGAAATATCACCTATACCCATGGTTTTAAACCGTGGGTATAGCCCTTGAAACCGTGGGTATAGGATATACCCACGGTTTCAAAAACCGTGCGCTACAGTGCCGTCGTAATAGGTCTATACCCACAGTTTTCTGAAAACCGTGGGTATATCCCACTCATATTTCATCTTACCCACGGTTCTGATAAACCGTGGGTATACATCTATACCCATGGTTTACAGAACCGTGGGTATACATTTTAAAAGCACAACATATATACCCACGGTTAATAACCATGGGTATAGATTGTTTCACAACAACATATATACCCACAGTTTATATAACCATGGGTATATATGGTTTACCCAGAAACAGAAGCAGTTCACACAGTTCACCCAGAACCCAAAAACAGAAGCAGACACAGTTCACCCAGAACCCAAAAACAGAAGAAGACAAAGGAATCTCAATAGAATCTCACCTTGATCCTGGAAACCAGAATGCAAAAGCCAAAATGAAAACCAAAATGCAAAAAAATGGAATCTAAATGCATTGTTTCTACCTATTAAAACATTATAATAGCTTGCCAAAGTGTTCAAAGAATAAAAAATTTCTTACCAGAAAAGTCCTAAAAAAATTCTTAATGATGAAGCATCACAATCATTCATCTCTTATTGAATCCAAATAAAGTCTTATAGAGGATGGAAAATTCCTAGCTAAGAATTAATAAAATTATTCTGATATTAAAATAAATAGAGTATCCACTGAATCTAAAAATGTTTCAAAGATGCCTAGAAGAGAAACCCATGGGAAAGAGAGGCCACCTTATTGAGATTCTTGCTTTCAAATCTTTCCATTCAAGCCACTGTAAAACACACAATAAATGATGGATAAGAACTATAGCATAAATAAAATGCAACAGGTGGAAAACTAGAAGAAAAATTACATACATACCACTTGATGCTGGTTTTTTATGGATTTTATTGTTATGTATTTTTCATCATTGTCATTTCATCCTGACCTTCATCCAGATTTGATCCTCCTTTTCCCTGTCTAGCTTCTAGTTTCTTTGACACGTGCACCAATAGTTTCTGATTTCTATACCTCACATCCTAATTTGCATTCAAACATTTGTTATACCCATAATAAACTCCAATATTTTGATAATAATTGCTCACTACATTCATAATATGTGCTGAAGAACTGATTAAGGATACCGGGTTGGATTTTGAACTACTTTGATTGTTGCAGTTAATACAGGTGAAGCTTTTCTTGTGCCATAACTTGAAGAAAAAAGATTTAAAAAATTGTGATCAAACTATGGTAGCACTACCACTCCATATAACCTAATCTAGATAAATCATGACATTGTGGTATGTTCCTAGAAAAATATCATATAAATCGACCGCAAATTTAATTAAAACCCCCAAAATTGGTGTGATCATATGATAATCCTTCAAGAATCATTTCAATGTGGTCACTACAGATAAAGCAGAACCAATGAAAGCAAGGCAATCAATGGTTTTCTTGATGTTGATAGGATAAAATCTTATTAAGGATGTACCATTTTCTATTTTAAAAAGTAGTTTTAACTATTTTTCTGAAGCTCGGGAATGAGTACCTAAGAAAACATGCAATGTATGCCATATGTGGCATGCACTGTGTTGGGAATAATTAAAATTTGAAAAGAAAAAATAGTCATACTAAAATCATCATCTTTACATTGTTTTATGGTGCTATGATTTTGAACAAAGGTAATAAAAAACAACACAAACACTCCCTAACATACAACATTCAGTAGTCATGTCACTTATTTTATAATCATATTATCTAGTTTAATTCCTCTTCACATGTCAATGTTCAGAGACTGTAATCATAATATCCATTTCAGAGACCATCATTAGAGTAATTAAATTGAAAGTACTAAATAATGAATGTAAATTAATTCCTACAACACTAAGTTATATAATTTAATTGGATCTACACCCATCCATTTTAAAAATATAGGATTCTAATATGGAATTACACCCAACCAATTTTCACAGATAAACATGGTTAGAATTCCACCAATAATAAATAACAAATGGAATTTGGTTTCATTATAAAAACACATCAATCCATTAGAATACATGGATGACATTACGTCCAGCATAATACAACATTAAAAGCTCAATTGTGATTTAAAAATAACCTAATACAAAATAAATGACTACGTTGGAATCACATTCTTGATGTAAATTGATAAACATGTGTATCTTGCACTGATTTTTTCCAGATCATTTATATTCATAACATAATTCACAGAGATCACCAAGAAGTTGAAAACTGTAAAATCATATCCAAATCAGTTTGATCAGCTTGTTGATCATTGAATTGAGGTTTTATGAAAAAATTTTACTGTCTAAGTGAAACAAAATGATCAAGAGTATTCATAGAAAGAGGGTCTAAAGATCATATCATTGATTGAAGACCATAAACCCCTAGTGCCTTATAATGGTGCATGAACCTTAGAACATTTAAAACCTAAACCTCATGTATAAAACTATGTAATTTACTGTTTATCTTCAAAGACACAATCAATTGGAGACACTCATCCACTTCATTCAAGATGATAAACTTTCCAAATTTGAACAATGAGTCAAAAAACCGATGACCAACAATTTAAAAGCATTTCTAGAATCCACCTACTTATACTCTAAACTCTATAGCTTGTGAATAAAAATCATTCACCTCCTTGAAGATGAATTTTGATGAAGAAAATAGTATTCTAGTCCCATTCTAGAAATATTCCTTTTGATGAAAGAACACATTATTCATAAATATTGTCATCAACTTTCTAACCAACATGGTGCAGTCCATTACATAGATCGTATAATTCAAGGATAGGACCATAGTGCTAAGTAAAACACCATGCTACAGAGCCCCACCCCCTACACCCAGCCCCACCCCCCGCACCAAGCCCCACCCCCTGCACTCCCTCCCAACCTGCACCCATCCCCCCTCACCCCGCACCGAGCCCCACCCCCTGCACCTAGCCCCAACCCCCTGAACCCAGCCCCCACCCCTACACCCAGCCCCACCCCCCGCACCCATCCCCCACCCCCGCACCCAAAACTCCTCCCCCAACACCCAGCCCCACACTCCCGCACCAATCCCCCACCCCCTGCACCCAGCCCCACCCCCCTGCACTCCCTCCCAACATGCACCCAACCCACCCTCACCCTGCACCTAGCCCCACCCCCTGCACCCAACCCCGCCCCCTGAACCCAGCACCCCACCCCTTGCACCCAGCCCCCCAGCCCCCCAGCCCCCCTCCCCCCGCACCCAGCCCCACACCCCCGCACCAAGCCCCACCCCCTACACCCAGCCCCACACCCCTGCACTCCCTCCCAACCTACACCCAGCCCACCCTCACCCCGCACCCAGCCCCACCCCCTACACCCAGCCCCGCCCCCCTGAACCCATCCCCCACTACCTGCAGCCAACCCCCTCCCCCCACACCCATCCCCACACCCCGCACCCAGCCCCCTCCCCCAACACCCAGCCCCCACCCCCACACCATGCTCCCACCACCTGCACCCAGCCCCACCCCCTGCACTCCCTCTCAACCTGCACCCAGCCCCCCCTCACTCCGCACCCAGCCCCCCTCCCCCTACACCCAGCCCCACCCCTCCTGCACCCATCCCCACCCCTGCATTCATCCCCCACCCCCTATATATAGATCATAACTCCCTATACCAAGAGGTAATATACCTATCCTACATACTATGAGTTCACCTTGCTCCTGTAAACCGGAATAAAAACCCCAAACCATAATATAAAAATAGCAAACCAGAATATAAACACCGCAAACCAGAATAAAAACTAGAGCAAACCAGAATTAAACATCAAAACAAAAAATTTATCCAGATCTAACCTTCTGATCAGGAGCAATAATAGGATGATCCATCCTTAGATAGCTTGAAATTTTCCTCAGTAAGGCAGTATCACCATCAGAAGAGCAGTTGTAATGAAAAAAGGAATCAAAAACATCATAATTAAACATCAGAACAAAAAATTAGAACTGCTAAACGGGTCCATATACCAGTATAGCATAAAGGGTTTATCCATAGAGGCTTCAAATTTCCACAGCAAGGTAGAATCCCATCTTTAAAGTAGGCGAAGTGAAAAAGGAAGTAGAAAACCCCAGGTGTAATGAAGATAAGAATACAAAACCTCAGAATTAAACATTAGAACAAAAAATCAGAACTACTAAACAAGTCCATGTACCAGTACAACATAAAGGGTCCATCTATAGAGGATTCAAATTCCCACAGCAAGGAAGAATCCCATCTGTAAAGTGGGTGAAGTGAAACAGGAAGCAGAAAACCTCATAATTGAATAGCAGGACTAAATCAGAATTGCTGAACAGGTCCACTTAAACCAGAGTAACATAAATGATCCAGCCAAACAGGTTCCAAACAGAAGTGAAAACTCTGAATCAGATCCAAAAACCATCAAAATTTCAAGACAGAACAATCATTAAAGCAGCAGATTAAAATAAACTCAATCATAATTAATAAAAAGAAGAATTTCCAATGATCAGACTAGTCCTAAACAGACATAGATTGAACAGGCTGTGCAAGACATAAAATTTTCTCATAGAGATAAAGAAGGAACAATAATCATACTCAGATTAAGCCATAAAATAATCAGAATATAGTGAAGCAGAATAGAAGAACATAAAAAAAGAATATGTTCTAAAGTTCTATGTAGTAAATAGAATCTGAAAAAAACATTGATATCCAAGAATCCTAATATTTCAAGCCTATAAAATATGATATATCAAATGATTATATGATCAGTATAGAGAATCATAGTTTTCAAATAAATTTCATTAGTTAAGTTAAATAATTCACATCTCATTGATCATAAAATTTTAGTGGAAAAAGAAGGTGATGTTGAATGTTTGAAGTCGACCCGTTCACTGCTTTGGAACGCGATTCAAGAAAAATAATCGGATTATTAGTTTAAAAAATGGTAGAACTTTCTATCTAAATATAATCATGGATTTTTATGAAAACCTTGAGTTATTACCTATATAGGCAAGGGATACAGTAAATTAAAGTATAAATGGTGGAGTTTTCGAATTCTATTCAAAACACTAGGAAAAGTGTTTGAGTGTGACACACAGTAAAGAGTATGAAGATTTTCAAAGTTAATTTGCTATTAACCATACAAAATTTGAATTTTAGATTGCATTTTATGAGATCACTTGAAATGGGACTCCTAGAATACCCACTGATGATGACTTGAGTGGTGAATATAGGCTCATGATTAAGTTTATTCAGTATGTAATATACCTACGAAAAGGATACTTTAGTATCTCGAGGCATCTAAACCTATTAATGATGAATCTAGCTTAGCTTATGAGGATGAGATATAATGGGATAAATAATTTATATATGATAAAGATAGGTATATATTAGAAGGATCTCTTATTATTGGGAGTACCCTTAGAAAGCCTACACTAGATAAACCTTATAAGTGAGAGAAGTCCCCCATATCAATTGGATTTGGCTTAGAATATCCTGATTCTGATGATGAAGATCATGGTGATGCTCCACCTGGTGGAGGTGGACTTTCCTAGAATATCACACGATTTACCATGAAAATTGATGAATTTTCATGTTGGAGAGGCCCATAATCCCCTACACTAGGATGAAAAATATAGGGTTAACGTAGTGAACATGAAAATTGGGCCTATGAACTCCAAATCGCAAGGGATTTCTTGCATTTAGACGAACATGTGCTAGAGATGATTTCTCAGAGTAGTAGATATTATGACATGCATGTTTTTTACAAGGTAATATACATGTGATGAAAATAAGTAACCATACAGAATACTTATATGCCTCACATGATCAACACAGATCACATAGTGGAATTCTGGTTTGACATACGAAGGGCATCCCGCAGACCATATTGATTAAAATTGATTTAAATAAACTATCATTGAATGAATCTAAGTAATTTGTAATATAGGTTTTATAAAGAAGATAAAAGGAGGAATACATAGAAAATCATGTTTGATGACCCCATGCCCTTCATGCGATCTATCAGCCAAGCTATAACATAAAGAGATACTGTTCATATGGACATTTTAGAGTAGACAACATTGTTCCCTTGGGTATGTCACTTTAGTTATAGATTCCCTACTTCCCAATACTTTTATGTCCTTCAAATACAACTCATCACTAGTATATCATCCTAAATTAGTAGTCTTTGTCAGTTATATCCAAAGAACAAAATGTAGTAATATAAAATATTGTAAATGAAAATAGATGTTGCAGTAACAATCATAGGAAGTAAAATTTACCTCAAAGATGAATTTTTATTTTGAAGAAGGTGACATGGATTGGTTTCCCAATCCATGCCGGAATTAATTTATTAAATAAAATGTTTACCTAGAAATATCAATGTATAATGATCTAACACCATCTGAAACATAGAAAACAACCAAAAAAATGAAGCTTTATAGAACTGGGTAATCAACATCAAAAGGCTCAAAGTAGATGAATTGCATGATCGGGCAGCAGCAGTCCAGGTGCGTGCATTAACAGAGAATATAGAGATAGCATTCAAGCCAAATAAAACAGCAAAACATGAAGCAACAGGAGAAATACAGATAAATTTAAGCTTCAACAGTCTTTCAACTAGGTCAACAATCCGTAAATGACTTCAAAGCTGGAAAAAAATAACCAGTGCAAGCTTTCCAACCCTACCGTCAACATTACTGCTTGAAACCATATAAATTCAGAAAAAATATAGATAATCAACAAGACTATATGGTGGTAGACCATAAAACCACAAAACCAAGGGTTTAGTCGAACCCAAATCCAGATTCCAAAATGCAGTCCAATAAAGTAGGTAGATCGGCTCCCAAATAGACCAAACAACAGAAATAAATTCAAACAAAATTTCCCCAAAGATGCAGAAAGATAGTTAGCCGGCTCAAGACCTTATACTAAATTTCCACTTAAGATGAATTATTATTGACTAAATAAACAATGAAAAAGATAAATTGTGTAGTGATATAAGAATAAGTGATCAGTTTAAAAAGAATAAAAAAGATAAGGAGAAGAAATTATATACCTATATGGAATGAATTGGCCGGAAAGTTGCCAGAGGAGAGGGAGCCGAGAGGGGGGGCGGGGACGTCGCCGAAGCTAGGGGTAGCGTGGCGAAGGCTGGGATGTTGAGGCGGAGGCAAAGGCCCAGAGGTCCAGGTCAGGTGTGGAGGCGGAGCCAGAAGGTGGAGGCCGAGGAGGGGATGAGATGGCCGGGAGGCGGAGGTCGGGGGTCGGAGGTCAGAGAGGGGAGGAGAGGGCCGAGAGGCGGAGGTCAGATGGCCGGGAGCCGGTGGTTGTGGAGGGGAGGACAGGGCCGAGATTCAGAGGTCGGGAGAGGCTAGGGTTTAAGGGGGGGGGGGGATAGAAGTGAGGAGGAGCCCGATATCGGGCTCAAATTAGGGGTTGAATACCCATGGTTTTTTTTAAAACTGTGGGTATAGATAATAAAAATCCTTCTATACCCACTATTTAAAGAATCGTGGGTATAGATCCGTGGGGATAAACCCCATTTCCAGTAGTGATATATATATAGTTATATTAATATATATATATAGTTATATTAATATATATATAGTTATATTAATATATATATATAGTTATATTAATATATATATAGTTATATTAATATATAGTAGTTATATAAATATTCATATATTGTTATTTTAAATAAAATGGATATTAGTTATTATTTAGATAAATCTAGTATATTTTATATGTAAATATTTTTAATTATTTATTTAAAAAATTAAATTTTTAGGTGTGAATATATAAAAAATATGTACATATAGTTATATATTTGATTATAAATAGTAGTGAATTATAAAAAATGATAAAATTTCAAATATATAATATCAATATGAATGTAATACCTTGGAATAAATTCAGTCCCCACCAAAAAAATCCAATAATACCCCCTTAAACGAGGCTAAAAATCCACAAAATGTTAAAAAATCTGGGTACTCCGACTAAAAACTCAATTTTGAGGCCTTCTGGGCCTCTTTTGGCCTTGAGAAATGCTTGACCGGGGTTTTCCCGGGTCATAGCGACATAGAGCTCGTTACAGGCTTTGATTTGATATATGGTAGAGCTCAAACGGACACCCGGATCAAAAGTTATGGCCGTTTGAAGTTTGAGTTGTGTTTTCAACATATTTTTGATCTTTTTTTAATTTTTTTTAATTTTTTTATTCTTCAAATTGTTATTAGATGACTATTACTCCATAATAATTATCAAATTATTAATTAATTTTTTTTTAATTTTTTAAGAATCCATTTTCACTAAATATCTTATATATTAAGTATATTAAGTGTAAATGTACATTTATACTTATCTAAAATATATTTAAAAATTATATATTATATTTATATCAATATAACTATATAACTATATTTATATATTAATATATTTTTAATTTTTTTTTGAAGCCGACCCTTTATCAACGCTTTTAAAAAAAGCGCTGATAAAGCCCCCCCCATTTATCAGCGCTACTAAACAAGCGCTGATAAAGGGGGTCCCTTTATCATCGCTAAAAAAAAGCGCTGATAAAGGGGGGGCCTTTATCAGCGCTAAAAAAAAGCGCTGATAAAGGGGGGGCCTTTATCAGCGCTAAAAAAAGCGCTGATAAAGGGGTACTTTTATCAGCGCTTTTTTTAGCGCTGATAAAGGGGTGGCGCTGGCCATGCCCAGTTTTGTGGTAGTGAATCTGGTTCTTCTTGTTGTAATTTGATGTTAATCAAAATGGTGCAGTATGCATGTTTAATTATTTGTGATAGCTTATAGTTTAGGTTTCCCAATTTTGGAACCTATTATTAATAAATCAATTAATCCAAGATGGATTAAAGAACTAGTGGTTTGATAAAAGATAATCCCTTGTAGGGTTCAGAGTTACCCTCTTGGTTGTTTAAGGGTCAAGAGCCCATTTGATATGATATTTTTTTTCTACTTCTTGTGTTGTGGTGTGATCCTGGATGGTTATTATGATATGTGGGGGAAGGGAGGCCTATTGATTGTGGCAGCAGTTGACGCCTAGAGTGGCGAGATGCATCGGTTTATGCATGTGGGTGTTAGGGATGACACAAGGGATGATGGAATAGGTTGGATGTGAATGTTTGGATGCTTGCTGATTCTTATTGGTTGTTTATGTGCTTTAATTATCCCCACTGCTCAAGGTAGCTTGTCTTACTTACCCTTCTTCCAAAAGGGGAGAAGATGCGTGGGGTATGCCACATGCTTTCCATGTTTAGATTCTCAAGGGAGAATAGGTCTACGCTCTTGCTATAGGCGGCAAAGACTCGATAGGTAGTTCATCTACTGACCATGTTGAGCCCCTTGTGTTTTGTAGCACAGAATGTTTTTCTAGAATGCCTGGAAATATGGGAGAGTAATTCTGTAAATAAATAATTGAATAAATGATGTTAACCCATGGGGTTTGGAGCTTGTTGGGGTGCAATGCTGAGGTTGTGATTTGAAGGAACAGTGTACTTTGGGTGTGATGCTAATGAAATTTAATGTGGAATTGTTATTGGTTAATTAATGTTTAAAGAATTAATTAACTTAAAGTGAAACTGATAAAAAGGGAATAAAAAACCATATTAAAGCTATTTAAATGGTTGTGTGCTTATAGGATACCTAGTCTTAGAAGTGGAAGCCCGGAGACTGAGAGAGGTTAGCTGCAGTTGAGTCTAAGACTAGGTTATCCCCATAGTGTGGTTGTGAGATATAGTATATTCTGTACTTTTTGTGTTTCTATATGCTACTCCACCCTACTAGTAAGGGAAACTGACACCCCAGGGATTCTGAGCCCTGAGGGGTGTGTTCTCCAACATTCTAGTGGGAGGATGAATGGCTGACTACCCCTTTGGCCCCACTCTCTTCTCTTGGAAGTTACTTGTGCTAGCAGGCGCAACGGTTAGTTTTCCCCATATATGTGCGTAGAGGGATGTAATGGCTTGTGGTTATTCACACACATATATTCTAAATATAGTTTCATATGGACTACTATAGGTGTAACATGTATAGGCTGTGATGGCTTGAGGATCCTTACTCGGTGTATGAGCTATAATAGATTTAGGTATAATAACCGACGTATGATACACATTATGTGGGTTGTGGTGGCTCCCATAAACTACCTAGTTACTTTTCTTATGTGGATGTGTTTGTTTTGTTGCATGAGGTGCATGTTGTGGTGCTTCACCCAGGTGTCTGCTGGAAAGCCTTTTTGGAGAGAGATGCTCAGGACGTGCGACATTGGGGAAAAGTAGCCAACCAGTGGGGAAGTAGTAGAAGGTTACCCTTGATATTCTTTATTATATGATATATTCTTGTATGTGTTACTTGGTGAGAGTATTCATGGTGAGGCTGAGAACTTAGTATACCTGTTTAGGTGATGAGTCAGTTTCACTTGTTGTTCACTGTGCTTTAGCATGATTTCTTTACTTTTTCACAAGAGGCTTCAGGGAGGATCCTACTGAGTATACTATTATACTCACCCAATGTATATATAAACTAATTTTCAGGTCACTTAGAGTAGGTTAGAGATCAGGCTGGTTACTACTAGCTTGCGGTTGCAGGAACTGTTCGGGCTTGTGGTTGCTGCTGTTTTACTTCTTTTTTTGGGTACTTTCACTTTTTCCCCTTTCAGTTGTAGTAGTTTTGCATGACATTGCATATGTGTACTTGGGATTTATTTCATCTTACTGGTTTATTTGGAGTTGGTTGGTGTCTATCTTATCTCTCTTATGAATGTGTTCTCTTAGAGGGTAATGCCTCCCATTTGTGTGTTTACTATACCCTCGGTGCTAGTCACCAACCCGGGGCCTACTGGAGGTGGGAATCAGGGGTCATTATATTCCTTCTCACATTGATGGCCAGGAGGGTTGTGGAGAGGGGGTCGTGACAGAGTGGTATCCAAGTTCAGGTTAAAGGATAGGATGGAGTTTGGAGTTAGGCACAAGTGAGGTTTCCTGGGTTGGTAGGGCAACAATGTCATTCATGTTTAGCAAGTAAACACTAGAGACTGGATGAGACATAGGTGTTTAGGGCCCCCTATGATCTGATGTACGGACCTTTAAGTTTACAATGGCTACTAAACTAGGTGATACTATTTGAAGGGTAGAGACCTAGGAAAGGATCATGCATCATTCTTCTTTGTGCTTGTGTTTGAATGGGTAGACCTTGGATAGGTTAACCTAAAATGAATAAAAGAAAACAATTAATTAATTAATGTTGATTATTCTATATTCCAGGTATAGGATCCCTAACTATTTGTTATTTTATAGGTATGGATCTATGTTGACGTCCTCATCAGGATCGCATAGAAGATGTCCAACAGGTTGTTCCAGCATATCGCCGTAGGGTATAGGTTGACGACAATGACACTTGGAGGAAGACACTCCGAGAGTTTCAGTGCCAGAGTCTACAGAAGTATGAGGGATTTGTTTCAGATGCAGTCATGGAAGACTAGTTAGAGGAGGACGATATCAACTTCAGTTCGATCCATTCTCAGAAGGAGCACTGAGTGTTTTTGGTTGTGATGATGCTTCTTGGAGCAGCGAGGCAGTGGTGGTTCTTGTTCCTCAAGGATCGAGAGGATTCAACGATCTCATGGGAGGAGTTCTGAGACAAGTTTAGAGTCGAGTTTCTTTCTTCGACCGCGAAGGCATCCAGTCGCCAGGAGCTTCTTACCCTTTGATAGGGGAGCTCTAGTGTGAGAGAGTTTGGAATCCATTTCAGAAACCTTTTACGATATGCTTTGGACCTATTTCCATATGAGGAGGCCAGGGCGAGGCATTTCGAGGAGGCTTTGCATCCAGAGATCCAGCACCATGTCACCCCATTTATGCTGAAGACATATCTTGAGGTTCTAGCGAGGGCAGAGGTTGTTGAGAGGAATTTGGCCAGAACCAGATCATCATGAGAGGGGAGTCATCGTGATTCCTCATGAAGCAGATCTGTGGTCCGGGGTTCCTGGTTTTTAGGACAGAAGAGTTTTCGTTTAGTCGGGGGTAGGTTCCAGCCCTTCACATCTCATTTCTCTAAAGGCAGAAACTCTCAGGCCTATGCCAAGGGATCAGGCGCTTGTTTTTCTTGTGATGGATGAGGTCATCAATAGTGAGAGTTCCTGACCTTTCATAGCAGTCATCGTGCACCAGGTTTTCTTCTCGAGGTTCCTCCGTTGAAGCAGTTCCAGCCGAGGAAGAAACAATAGTTTGCACAAGATATAGATCATCAGAGGGTAGATGGGGAAGGCAGAGGACAACCCTGTGATGCTCCCCATCTTTAGAGAGTAGGGCACGGTCGTGGTGGTGGTCGTCATCAGAGTCAGAGAGGCCGTGGAGGTGGTCGTGGTCAACTTCATGCTTTAGTGTTGCCAGTTCCAGGTGAGCCAGACATCGTTTGAGGTACCCTTTGCTTGTTTTCTACCTTTTTGTATGCCTTGTTTGATTTAAGAGAGACACACTCCTTCATATCACCTACCCTTTTCCATGCTTTGGGACTTGAGGTAGAGAGGCTTCCAGTGCCTTTGGCATTGACTACACTAGTTGGAGGTCAAACTGACTTGATTGAAGTATGTAGAGACTATGAGCTAGTGTTGGGGTAGCACCACTCTTAGAGATATTTCCTATGTTTACGAATACAACAATATGATGTCATCCTTGGCATGGATTGGTTGTATTTAGTGCAGGCTATCAGGGATTGCTTTAGGAAGAAGGTCATTTTCTTCGATGCGGATGGAGAGTCAGTGGTGTTTGTTGGCGAGCGAGACCCTAAGATGGGTTAGAGGTGTGTTACCTCCTTATCATCTATGATGGATGAGCTGATGATGAGTTCTTTAGAGGTTCAACAGTTGGTGTTTCCAAGGGTTGTAGCAGAGTACCCTGATGTTTTTCCAGAAGAGGTTGTAGCATTACCCCCTCGACGAGATATCGAGTTTAGGATCGAGCTACAACTAGGATCATCTTTTATATCTATGTATCCATATAGGATGCCCCCTTCTGAGTTACAAGAGCTACTTATACATCTTGATGTTCTGTTACATTACGATTTTGTTCGGCCAAGTGTGTCACCGTGGGGTGCACCAGTTTTGTTTGTAAAGAAGCCTGGAAGCAGTTTGCGGTTGTGTGTCGATTATCGTCGCTTAAAAAAAATGACAATAAATAATCACTATCCTCTTCTGCATATTGATGATTTATTCGATCAACTGAAGGGTGAAAGTTGGTTCTCAAATATAGACTTGTGGTTAGGATATCATCAGATGTGTGTGATGGATGAGGATACCTCAAAGACTGCTTTCTATTGTCGTCATGGGCATTATGAGTTCATTGTAATGCCGTTCAGCATGAAAAATTCTCCAGCTGTGTTCATGGGATTGATGAATACTGTGTTCTGTGAGTTCTTGGACAAGTTCGTGGTGGTTTTCATCAACGAAATCCTTGTTTACTCCACGTATGAGGAAGAGCATGCAGAACATCTATGTGCCATTTTGGGAGTTCTTCTTCAACATCTGATATTTGGGAAGATGTTTAAGTGTGAGTTTTGGGCTCTAGAAGTCCGTTTCTTGGGACATGTTGTGTCCCATCAGGGAGTAGTTGTGGATCCATCAAAGATAGAAGCAGTTGTGTCTTGGGAAGCCCCCAAGACAGTGTCAGAGGTGCAATGTTTCCTTGGTCTCACAGGCTACTACAGGAGGTTCATAGATGATTTCTCACGAGTTGCAACTCCTCTGAAATCTGTGACCAGGAAGGATCGGGAATTCATATGGACTGATCAGTTTCAGACAGCTTTCTAGTATCTAAAAGAGAAGTTAGTAAGTGCTCTAGTTCTTTTTCTTCCAGCTGAGGGAGTTCAGTTTGATGTTTTTTGCAATGCTTCGCATCTAGGGTTGGGCTGTGTTATAATGCAGAAAAGATCAATTGTTTCTTATGGGTCTTGGTAGTTACGTCCCCATTAATGTAACTATTCTACTCATGATCTTGAGTTGGAATCTGTGGTTTTTGCTTTGAAGTTGTGGAGATATTACCTCATTGGTGAGCGCTTTGTGGTTTTCACTGATCATAAGAGTTTGAGGTATGTTTTCTCCCAGCGTGACTTGAACTTACGACAACATCAGTGGATGGATTTATTATAGGAATATGACTTCAAGATATCATATAAACCTGGATAGGGGAATGTTGTAGCTGATGCGCTGAGTCGAAGGTCACGTAGTGATGCTGTGCATGAATCCAGTGATTCTTGGAAAGTAATGGAAGAACTGTTAGCATTACATCTTGATATGGGAGAAGTTGGGGGTAGAGATTGTCTTTTTTAGATGACGATACAGTCATCTCTGGTGCAGAAGGTGGAAGAGTCCCAATTGGGGGATCTAGAGGTGGAGGTTTGGAGAGACTGAGTTGTTTGTGGTGAGGCCCCTGATGGTTGGTCGGAGGGTGAACAACACCTAGTGTTGTATCATTGAAGGCTTTTTTATTCCTTTCAAGATGCGTGAGACAGTTCTCAGAGATTTCCATAGTTCTCATTTAGCGGTGCATCCTAGAGTGACAGAGATGTACCGAGCCTTGAGGAGTCATTTTTGGTGGCCTGGGCTGAAGCATGCAGTTGTGGAGTTTTTGTCCCGATGTTTGGTCTGCCAGAAGGTGAAGGCAGAGCACCATGTCCCCGGTGGTTTTCTCCAACCATTGGATGTTCCTCAGTGTAAGTGGGAGGATATATCAATGGAATTTGTTACTGGTTTACCTCAATCTCAGGGAGGACATGATGCTATTTGGGTGGTAGTGGATCTTTTAACAAAATCATCCCACTTCATAGAAATCAAGGAGTCAAGCTCAGTAGAAGTTTTGTCGAGGCAGTATTTGGAAGAGGTGGTGAGACTTCATGAAGTCCCAAGGACAATCATTTATGATTTTGATCCTATTTTTACCTCTAGGTTGTGGAGAGGTCTCCAGTATGCCTTTGGTTCTCAGCTATGCCTTAACACTGCTTTTCATCCTCAAACGGACGGTCAGAAAGAGCGAACCATCCAAACTCTTGAAGACATGTTATACTCTTGTTTCCTAGATTTTGGAGGTTCGTGGATAAGGCACTTACCCTTGGTGGAGATTTCTTACAACAATAGTTTTCACTCCACCATCGGTATGGAGTCATTTGAATCCTTGTATGGCCGACCTTGCCGTTCTCCATTTTGCTGGACTAGGGTCGGAGAGTCAGAAATTATCAGACTGGAACTGGTGAAAAATACAACATAGATGATTCAGGTGATTCATGAGAGGATGAAGATAGTGTAAGATCATTAGAAATCATATTCCGATCAAATGAGAAGACCCTTATAGTTTGATGTTGGGGATCACGTGTTTATGAAGGTGACTCCCCGTCGTGGGCAGCGAAGGTTTGGTTGTGGGAGTAAGCTTTCTCCCTATTTTTTTGGCATTTCAAGGTGTTAGCTCATGTTGGAGCTGTGGCATATCGAGTTTCACTTCCCCCATAGATGAGTCAGATACATGATGTTTTCCATGTATCACAGCTCCATCATTATCTTCATGATGTATCTCACGTCATCGATTGGGGAGAGATTGATGTTGATGATGATGCGACCTTCGAGGAGCGACCTGTGGAGATCCAAGACCGCAAAGAGAAGGTTTTGTTCGGGCATTCTACCCCCTTGGTCTGTGTCTTATGGAGACACAGTGGCATGGAGGAGAGTACCTGGGAACATGAGTCACAGATACGTGCTCAGTACCCAGAGTTTTTTGATGTTTAACTCTTTTCATGTAACAATGTCCCCTTAGTGGTTATAGACCTCTCATGTTTATAGTATGTATTTCTTTTGTTGTTTCTTGTGGATTCCTCTCTTTTGAGAGGTATCTCGATGGGTTGTTTTTCAAACACCGTTTCGTTTTCCCTTTAGGTGGGTTTTGAATTCTCAAGGACGAGAATGTTTTGAAAGGTATCTGATGTAATGGTCAAAACCTCTCTGGTCCATTCCTTTGCAAAAATCAGGTGTATGAGGTGATTTAGGAGGTCAAGGTGACTTATCCCCAATAATTTTTCAATTTTCTAGTTCGGTGAAGAGTTCCAATGTCAGACAGTTGTGAACAGTGTAACGGTAACCTTCTATGAACAGTTTCATCGGTGAACAGTTCTATCGGTGAGGTCTAATGGTAACCTCTCTTTCCTTTTCCAAATTTTCAATTCTATGAACAGTTCCATCGGTGAACAGTTCTATCGGTAACCTCTAACAGTAACCTCTCTTTCCTTTTCCAAAATTTACTATTCTATGAACAGTTCCATCGGCGAATAGTTCTATCGGTAACCTCTCTTTCCTTCGCTAAATTTCCAATTCTATGAACAGTTCCATCGGTGAACAGTTCTATTGGTAACCTCTAACGGTAACCTCTTTTTTTTTGCCAAATTTTGAGTTAGTGAATAGTGTTTCCAGAATGGTGAGGTCTATTGGTAACCTCTATCGGTAACCTCTATTTTCCTTTGCCAAATTTTGAGTTCGTGAATAGTGTTCCCAGAACGGTGAGGTCTATCGGTAACCTCTATCTGTAAAATCTATTTTCCTTTGCCAAATTTTGAGTTTGTGAACAGTGTTTATAGAACAGTTAGGTTTATAAGTAAACTCTATCGGTAACCTCTATTTCCTTTTCCAAATTTTGAGTTCATGAATAGTGTTTCCAGCTTCCTATAGTTTTGCCCCTTTAATGTTTCCTTTAACGTAAAATGAATTTAAAACCATATTTTAAAGACTCTAAGGTTGATTCAAAGGCCATAAATCCTATATTAATTTATCCTAAGGCTCGTAAAATTTTTACTTAGTCAAACCGCGTGGTTTAATGCGATCCACTTTTAATGGAAAACCTAGCGTATCTTAAACCACCGCTCCATTAAATCTTCTAAAGGGATGGGATATCTTCCTCCACTGTTCTTCCTCCTTGTTCTCGGCTATGAGACCCTAGAACCTTTTATTCTATTCCGTAGGGGTTGTGTAATCAAAATTTCCTCCTAGGATTGGTTCCGCTCTGTTTTGATGCAATCAAGTAGTATCAATCAATCTTCAGTATAAGGTATGATATATCACCATTCTTTTGGGTTTGTCTCCTTTTGTTTCTCCATGCCTTTTTATGGTATGTGATCTCTATAATACTAATGGAGTTTTCTTGGGTTTCCGTTGGTGTGGTTGTACCGCAACATCCTCAGGTGGATACAGTTGTCACGGGAGGAGGTGATCGTGAATCTTTGTGTGGATCGTTCTTGTATAAAGAACGACAAGAACCGTTTGAGGTAGGGGATTCATTACTTCTATTTTCTTTTACATGAAACTATATAGTTAGAATGTTTTATCCCACTGGATGGAAACAGAATTGACATAATAAACATTTTAACTGGAAAATAAATTGATATCGATCGTATGTTATTACCTCTTGTTTTGCTAGATAGTGTGATATCTATGATTGATTCGTATAACTATTCGTTCTTGATAGAAATTGGTAAAGAACATAAAATATAATTAATTGATAATGGTTTGGCTAAAGATAAATAGGCCTGTAAGTGAATCTGGTTCTTCTTTTTTTAATTTGATGTTAATCAAAATGGTGCAGTAAGCATGTTTAATTATTTGTGATAACTTACTGTTTAGGTTTCCCAATTTTGGAACCTATGATTAATAAATAATTTAATCCAAGATGGATTAAAGAACTTGTGGTTTGATAAAATATAATCCCTTGTAGGGTTCAGAGTTACCCTCTTGGCTGTTTAAGGGCCAAGAGCCCATTTGATATGATGTTTGTTTTTTTCCTTCTGCTTGTGTTGTGATGTGAGCCTGGATGGTTGTTGTGATATGTGAGGGTAGAGAGGCCTATTGATTGTGGTAGTAGTTAGTTCCTAGATTGTCGATATGCATCAGTTTATGCATGTGGGTGTTAGGGAGGACACAAGGGATGATGGAATGGGTTGGATGTGAATGTTTGGATGCTTATTGATTCTTATTGGTTGTTTATGTGCTTTACTTCTCCCCACAGCTCAAGGCAGCTGGTATTACTCACCCTTCTTCCAAAAGGGGCGAAGACATGTGGGGTATTCCATGTTATTTTCATGTTTAACTTCTCAAGGGAGAACGTGTCTACGCTCTTGCTATAGGTGGCAAAGACTCGATGGGTAGTTCATCTACTTACCTTATTGAGCCCCTTGTGTTTAGTAGCATAGAATGTTTTTCTAGAATGCCTGGGATTATGGGAAAGTAATACTATAAATAAATAATTTAATAAATGATGTTTACCCATGGGGTTTGGAGCTTGCTGGGGAGCAATGATGAGGTTGTGATTTGAAGGAACACTGTACTTTGGGTGTGATGCTAATGAAATTTAATGTGGAATTGTTATTGGTTAATTAATATTTAAATAATTAATTAATGTAAATTGAAACTGATAAAAAGAGAATTAAATAATGTATTAAAGCTCTTTAAATGGTTGTGTGCTTATAGGATACATAGTCTTAGAAGTGGCAGCCCAGAGACCGAGAGACGTTAGCTGTAGTTGAGTCTAAGACTAGGTTATGCGCATAGTACGGTTGTGATCTATAGTATATTCTGTACTTTTTGTGTTTCTATATGATAATCCACCCTGTCAATAAGGGAAACTGACACCCCAGGGATTCTGAGCCCTGGGGGTGGTGTTTTCCCCAACATTCCGATGGGAGGATGAATGTATGACTACACCCTTTGGCCCCGCTCTCTTATCTTGGTAGTTACTTTTGATGGTAGGCGCAATAGTTTGTTTTCCTTATATATGTGTGTAGAGGGATGTAATAGATTGTGGTTATTCACACACACATATTCTGGATATAGTTTCCCATGGACTACTATAGGTGTAACGTGTATAGGCTGGGATGGCTTGAGGATCCTTACTCGGTGTATGGGCTGTAATGGATTGAGGTATAATACCCGACATATGATACACATTATGCGGGTTGTGGTGGCTCCAAAAAACTACCTGGTTACTTCGCCTACATGGACGTTTTGGTTTTTCTGTAGGAGGTGCATGTTGTGGTTGTTCGACCAAGTGTTTGCAGGAAAACCTTTTTGGAGAGAGATGCTTAGGACGTGCAACGTTGGGGAAAAACGGTAAACCAGTAGGGAAGTAGTAGTGGGGTACCCTTGATATTATTTATTATATAATATATTCTTGTATGTATTACTTGGTGAGAGTATCCATGGTGAGGCTGGGAACTTAGTATACCTATTTAGGTGACGAGTCAGTTTCACTTGTTGTTCACTATGCTTTAGCATGCTTTCTTTACTTTTACACGAGAGGCTTCAGGGAGGATCCTTCTGAGTATACTATTATACTCACCCTATGTATATATAAATTGTTTTTCAGGTCACTTGGAGCAGGTTGGAGATCAGGATGTTTACTACTAGCTTGCAGTTGTAGGATCTGTTCGGGCTTGTGGTTGCTGCTGTTTTACTTCTTATTTTGGGTAATTGAACCTTTTCCCCTTTTAGTTGTAGTAGTTTTCCATGAGATTTTCACATGTGTACTTGGGATTTCTTTCATCTTACTGGTTGAGTTGAAGTTGGTTGGTGTCTATCTTATATCTCTTCTGCATGTGTTCTCTTAGAGGGTAATGCCTCCCATTTGTGTATTTACTATACCCTCGGTGCTAGTTTCCAACCCGGGGCCTACTCGAGGTGGGACTCGAGGGGTCATTATCTCCCTTCTCACATTGTCGGCCAGGAGGGGTACACTTTGTGGGGAGGGGGTCGTGACACCATGTTACCATCCTTATTTCACAAATGAATGACCATGTTACCATTCATTTAATCACACAATTTGGATTACCATGTTACAATCCTTTAATTAATCCTAAATGACCATGTTACCATTCACCATTTAATAATACATAGATGAATGATCATGTTACCATTCATAATAGTTGTCATAATGAGCATGTTATCATTCACCATTTCACACATATCACATGTATCTCATTTATCAGGGTTAATCATCATTAACCACATTATCACATATAACACATCGTCACATCAAGCTGGATTAATCAATATTAAACCTCTTACCCCAATATCACATTAATTAATCTATCAATAAATTCATCAACTCATCCTTATTGCTAATTAAAAAATTAGTCTTCAAATAAAACCCCTTAATTAATTCCCAAATCAATTAAACACATCAATCTATTTAATTAACCCAACCATTAGTTAATCACTTAATTTCTTTAGTTAATTATTCAATTAAATAATCACATTAATTACTCTAGTTAATTCAACAATTAACCAATCCCATCAACTCCTCTAGTTAATTCAACAATTAACTAATCACATCAATAATATTAATTAATTCAACAATTAATCAATCACATCAAATACATTAATTAATTATACAATTATTCAATTACTTCAATCATATTAGTCAATTCAAGAATTAACTAAACACAATAATTACATCACTAATTCAAAAATTAGTTTATCACATAAATTCACTTAATTAGTTTCCCAACTAATTTAGCATGTCAATCCTATTAATTAATTAATTAATTAATCAATATCCACAAACTCAAAATACTATAATTAATCCCACATTTAATTATCTCACTCACGATCTCAATAACTCATAATTAATTCTATAATTAATTATCTGAAATCATTTATCTCAATATCACATAATTAATTATACAATTAATTATCTCAGATCAATAATTCAATATCACATAATTAATTCTACAATTAATTATCTTAAACTTAAAACTCAATATCACATAATTGATTCTACAATTAATCACCTCAAATCCACAACTCAATATTATATGATTAATTCTACAATTAATCACCTCAAATCAACAATTAAATAACACATGATTAATTCTACAATTAATCATCTCAAATCAACAACTAATTATCCCAACGATCCATATTAATTAATTCACCAATTAATTAATCTAATTCCATCAATTGTATTATCACAACAATATCCATTAATTAATTCACCAATTAATTAATCTAACTCATTCAATTGTATTAACACAACAACCCCCACTGATTAATTCACCAATTGATTAATCTACTACATTTTTCATTAATTAATTTTACAATTAATTAACACATACAATCCTTCCAATTAATTCACCAAATAATTATCCATTTCAATCCCATTAATTAATTCACAATTAATTAATCCCATTCAATCCCTTCAACTAATTCGTTAATTAGTTGTCCATGTCATATTCCATTAATTAACCCCTTTATTAAATTCAAAAATTAAATAATTCTATTACTCACATTAATTAATCCATCAATTAATTAATCCCTTTATTTAATTCAAAAATTAAATAATCTCATCACTCACATTAATTAATTCATCGATTAATTAATTCAAACCCACAATAAAAAAAACCAAAATAATTAATTCATTAATTAATTATTCCAACTTAATCAAATAAATAACCCCGATTAATTCCTCAATTAATTGTTATATCTTAATCAATTCAATATCCCCAATTAATTCATAAATTATTTGTTCTATCTATATCAATTTAATAATTATAACAATTTCTGATAATTAATTCTATAATTAATTATCCCCTTTTGACAGCTTCAATATAACAACAATTATTTCTTCCATTGATTATTCAATTTCAAAAATCTCTATCTCGCTATAATTAATTCAAAAATTAATTATCCAAACCAAAAGTTCACAACCTCATAATTAATTTACCAATTAATTATTCATGATCTAAAATCTCAATATCCCAATTTCACATTTCAATTAATTAATTAATTCAATAAATTAATTAATTTAATCAAGAACACAATTGATAAAAATATAATAATAATTCTACAACTACATAAACATAATTGTAATTGAGACTATGATATTTGAATTTTAGACCAACTACCTCAAGATCAGTGATGGAGAATGCTCACCAAAAAATATCCCAAAATTGAGTGTAATCAATCAAGAATACGTCGATGAATAAGATTTAGATATGAATCCTCAAAAGCAAAAGAAGGGGTGACAAAAGCCCTACATCTATGATAGCAATCGATTAATAGATTTATCTCAATAAGAACGAGATAATCCATTAGAAACGGATCTAGAAGCAGATTAATAACTGGAAGGCATACCTTACAAATATAGGTCTGGATATCCAAGATCTGATGTGAGATCACTTATGGATTAAATCAGACTCACAGAAATTAATGGCAGAAGACCCACAACAAGGAGGGAGGTGGAAGAGGGTCTTTGGTCGAAGATTTCAATGCGCAAAGGTGTTTCAGTCTAAGTCAGAGGTGCACGGGATGTCTTCGGTTGAAGATGGGGGGTGCACAAAGAATTTTTGGTAAAGAAAAATATGTGCAGAGGGTTACAGGAAGATAGAGATGCATTTTTCATTTACTGCACGTTATAATTACACAACGTGAATTTCTATTTCACATTGTGTAAAATTCGTTACGTTTTTCTATTGAAATCCCATCAAGACCTTTAAAAAAAACATTAATTGTAGATTACACGTGGTGAAATCCAATTACACATGGTGAAATCTTACATGTGGTGAAATCTAATTTCACGTGGTGAAATCTTACACATGGTGAAATTCAATTTCACGTGGTGAGATCCAATTACACATGGTGAAATCTTATTTCATGACATGTTGACACGTGGTGAAAGAAATTTAAAGGGGGTGTAAATTTTCAAGATTTTGAATTAATTTAAGCTGTGAATTAAATTAAAAACAACCCATATTGACCAAAAATTTAAAAAGATTCATATCTAGAAAAAGACGGATCTTACAATCTCCCACCTTATAACAACTCATCTTTGAGCTGCACTCTCAAGCATGTCTAAGAAAATTCCAGTTCTTATAATCTCCCCACATTATAATATCTCATCCACAAGATGTACTCACATGCATCTATAAGATTGCAAGTAAAAAGGATTAGAACACTAAGCCCATACATCCGCTTCACTCTCCCATGTTTCATTATGCACATTCCCATGTTTCCACAACATACAAACTATAATCATAATGTTTTCCCACAATGCCTTCCCATAGTAACCCAACACATGTGCTGGATGCCCCTCAAAGGATGCATCAGTTTCAAGATAAACTTTTAAAATATACCCGACATGTTTTCCAACTAATTGTTCCCAAGAACCACAAGAAACCATCCAACATTGGCACTTAGAATTTCCATAAAAAACTGCCTAAAAAGGACGTACATTCACTACATCCAAGGCTCACTCAACCTTTACCTAAGGAATTTAAACATGAAACTTATAGGTTCCTCATTGACATTCTGATTCCACCACTTTAAACAAATGGTATTAATCCATGAACCTTCTACCGACACATCGATCCCCACCTTAAGAGCATTGTTAACACCTCTTGTTAAGAAACTCAACCACCATGGCCCATGGACCACGATATTTATCGACCTCTGGTCCCTTCTTAGAACCTTATACATAAACTATCGATGGAATACCTCGTACCATTCAGTTCCACATATATACGGCTTCATAAGAACAAATTTCAAGGGCCCCCATATCTAAACAAAGAACATTTAGGTAGCTAGGCATAAATCCAGAGCTTTCTCAGTGTACCCAGGATGATATTAAGGTAGGGGGCATGATTATCACTAATTAAAAGTACAATAATAAGTCTTCAAAGAATACCACCACCAATCCTTAATTACTGATGTTTTCCTCCCACTATAGAAACAACTTAACCTATCAAAAGTCTCAGGCTTCCCCGCCTTCCAACATCTTACCACAATGATTCAAAACCAGACAGTCTCTCACAAAACCCACAAACGAGTTCTCAAACATGGCGATTCTCACTACCCAAACCACCCACATCAAGGGAAAATTAAATAAAACAAAGGATTATTATTTCATAATGTTAACATAATTATCAAGAGGGATTTACACAAAACCATATCAAGTCTTTACCCCCTTTTCTAGCCACACAGTCAAAACCGAGGCACTATCACTACCCTTAACAATCTTACACCAAGGTCAGGGTTAACAAGGGTAAACACATTCTCATTATTCAAATTTTCTCATTTATACACCCTTTTATTCTCATCTTGCATCATTTTACAATCCTTATCAATTTCATCTTAGTCACCATTTTCAGTTTAATTTCAAAAGTAAGGAAAAACAGTTCATGTTCAACAACTTATCCAAAACCTATTTTCCCATGCGTACCTACAATGATGCATGTCACAAAATAGTCCTGACTACCTAGAATGATTCATGCAGACTCAACTCTCATGCTATTCAGGGTCACAAGTCAGTCTCAACAAATCTCAAAAACAATAGTCACATCACACAATAAGTGCATCACCCAAGGTGAAATAAGATTACATTGTAACATCAAACAACAATAACAACAATCCCACCATAGGTACTTGGGTTATCCCCCATACATGGGGTATCTAATCCCATGAATGAGCTCATAACCAAGCCCCGAATCTTCCTAGTCTCCCGTTTACCTTTCCCAAACAATAAGACAAAATAAGAAGAAAATAAAACTAAACCTTTGATACCACTTTGTAACGTCCTGGCCTGGGTGACACACACCAGTTCCCCAACCCGGACTACCACAAGACCTCAGGCATGCCTCCCTATGCACTAGAGGTAGCCGAATAGCAGTGAGAGTCTATTATCAATCATGGGGAGACTATACCCTATTTTATCAGAGTAAAACACTAGTAGAAAATAAATAAACAAATGAGGAAGAATATATAAGCATGAACAATACCAATGTTACAAGATAACCCAAACAAAAAATACAATATTTAACTGAAAGGGGAAACATGTTATGCCAATGTAAGAGTCAAAGTGTCCAAAAAAGAAACTGAAAGTAAAGACACTAATGAATCCCAAACCATGTCTGGTTCCCTCATCCATGATCCATTCCAAACTCATCCATCTAACATAGGGCCTTTGCCCTTATCCTATATGGAAAACACAAAGTCTATTCGGGTACCGATAAAACAACCTAAGTAGGGTATGAGTACAACTCAGTAGGCCACCACCAATGACATCTAAAAAAATCTAGTCAGATAGTGTATACACTTGTATAAAGAAATAAATAAAACACATAAATAAATAGTTATCACATTATCATTTATTCTTTATGTAACAACATTAAATCTATGGTTCCTAAGGATACCCGTACCTCAATACTAGCTTCATCTCATGCCGGAGCCTGAAGTTTTCCCTAGGTAATATCATATCTTAATACTTACTTCAACTCATGCCAGTGCTCAAAGTGTTCAAAGGTTATATCATATCCCAATACCTAATTTGACTGATGTTAGAGTTCGAAGTATTCTCATGTGAGGCCATATCTCAAAGTACCATTACTACCACTATTATTTCACAATGAACGACCATGTTACCATTCATTAAATCACACAATTTGGATGACATGTTACCATCCTTATTTCACAAATGAATGACCATGTTACCATTCATTTAATCACAAAATTTGGATGACCATGTTACCATCCTTATTTCACAAATTAATGACCATGCTACAATTAATTTAATCACACAATTTAGATAAACATGTTACCATCCTTATTTCACAATTGAATGACCATGTTACCATTCATTTGATCACAAAATTTGGATGACCAAGTTATTATCCTTTAATTCATGCAGAATGAACATGTTACCATTCATGTTTTAATAATATATAATTGAATGAGAATGTTACCATTCATAATAGTTGGCCGAATGAGCATGTTACCATTCACTATTTCACACATATCATATATATCTCATTTATCAGGGTTAATCAACATTAACCACATTATCACATATAACACATCATCACATCAAGTAGGATTAATCAACATTAAATATCTTACCCTAATATTACATTAATTAATCTATCAATTAATTCATCAGCTCATCCTTATGACCAATTCAACAATTAGTCTTTATATGAAACCCCTTAATTAATTCCCCAATTAATTAAGCACATCAATCTCTTTAATTAACCCAACCATTAGTTAATCACTTAATTTCTCTAGTTAATTCATCAATTAACTAATCACATTAATTACTCTTGTTAATTCAACAATTAAATAATCACATAAACTCCTCTAGTTAATTCAACAATTAACTAACCACATCAACAGTATTAGACACAAGGGTTGGGAGAAACCCCTTTATTAAAATGAGAAAAAGACAACAGAATCCCCTTTTGAACTGGGTAAGGGAAAACTCATTACAAGCCCGTAGGCCTAGAGGGATAAAACCCATTACAGAACCCAACACAAAACCCATTACAGTGGCCTGAAATCCCAGAGGGAAAAATCCCACTATAACATCAAATTCAACCCAATTTACTCTAGAAGGCTAGAAAAAACCCTAAATGTGAATGCTGACACCGCCAAACCATCGTTGTCCTGAACAGCCTTTAAACAAGTTCATCGCAGCCAGATGCCCAAGACATCCGATCATGCAAGAATTACCAACATGCCGCAACTCACCACACCCAACCGTTGTCCATGCTGACCAACATAACAAATCTGAAACAGATCCATTGAATCATCTGTGCAAAACATCCTTTGTAGTGCTAATCTGGAGGATATGAGCAACCACCTACCGAAATGATGACCTGCCACCACAAGTCACCAATGCCCTCCACCAGATCAGTTCAGACCATAATGGTGGATCCATCCACCGATTTCAAGCCCCCATCACCCACCACACCCATATCCTGCATCATCCGCCAGATCCCCTACGACCATCCGCCCCCAAAAAACCATGAGCACGTGCCCCAACCCATCACCAAAACAGAAGATCTGGAACAACTTCTGGACCAGATCTAGCTTTGAGTACCAGATATGGATTTGAGAACTATAATGTTGACAAGAACTCATGACGTACTTCGAGGTCCATCACATCAAATACATTAATTAATTAAAAAATTATTCAATCACTCAAATACTATTAGTCAGTTCAATAATTAACTAAACACATCAATTACATCACTAATTCAACAATTATTTTATCACAGAAACCCCCTTAATTAATTTACCAACTAATTAAGCATTTCAATCCAATTAATTAATTCATCAATTAATTAATCAATACCCACAAACTCAAAATTCCATAATTAATCCCGTAGTTAATTATCTCACTCACAATCTCAATAACCCATAATCAATTCTACAATTAATTATCTCAAATCATCTATCTCAATATCACATAATTAATTCTATAATTAATTATCTAAAATCAATAATTTAATATCACATAATTAATTCTACAATTAATTATCTTAAATTTACAACTCAATATCACATGATTAATTTAAGAATTAATTACCTCAAATCAACAACTCAATATCACCTGATTAATTCTATAATTAATCACCTCAAATCAACAACTCAATAACACATGATTAATTCTACAATTAATCATATCAGATCAACAACTAATTATCTCAATGATCCAAATTAATTAATTCACCAATTAATTAATCAATCTAATTCACTCAATTACATCATCACAACAATCCCCATTAATTAATTTACCAATTAATTAATCTAACTCATTCAATAGTATTAACACAACAACCCCCATTGATTCACCAATAAATTAATCCAACACATTTCTCCTTAATTAATTTTACAATTAATTAACACATTCAAACCCTCCAATTAATTTTCCAATTAATTTTCAAAGTCAATCCCATTAATTAATTCACAATTAATTAATCTCATTCAATCCCTTAAACTAATTCACTAATTAGTTATCCATGTCACATTCCATTAATTATTTCAAAATTAATTAATCCTATTACTTACATTAATTAACTCGTCAATTAATTAATCCCTTTATTTAATTCAATAATTAAACAATCTCATTGCTCACATTAATTAATTCTTAGATTAATTAATTCAAACCCACAATCACAAAAACCCACATAATTAATTAATAAAATAATTATTCCAACTTAATCAAATAAATAACCCCAATTAATTCCTCAATTAATTGTTATATATTAATCAATTCAATATCCCCAATTAATTCATAAATTAATTTTTATTATCTCCACCAATTTAATAATCACAACGATCTCCAATAATTAATTATCCCCTTTTGATGACTTCAATATAACAATAATTATTCTTTCCATTAATTATTCAATTTTAGAAATATCTATCTCACCATAATTAATTCAAAAATTAATTATCCAAATCAAAATTTCATAATATCATAATTAATTTACCATTTAATTATTCATGATCTAAAATCCCAATATCCCAATTTCACATTTCCCTTAATTAATTAATTCACAAAATTAATTAACTTAATCAAGAATGCAATTTCTAAAAATCTAATAACAATTATACAATTATATACACATAATTGTAATCAAGACTATGAGATTTTAATTTTATACCACCTACCTCAAGATCGGTGATGAATAACGCTCACCAACGAATATCCCAAAATTGAGTGTAATCAATCAAGAATGCGCCGATGAATAAGATTTAGATCCAACTCTTCAAAAGAGGTGGAAGCATTGACAAAATCCCTACATCTGTAATAGAAATCAACTACTGGATTTCTCTCAACAGGAACTAGATAATCCGTTAGCAACAGATCTATAAGTAGATTAATAATTGGAAGGCATACCTTAAAAATATAGGTCCTTATATCCAAGATCCGATGTGAGATCACTTCTAGATCAAATCGGACTCCCAAAAATTAATGGAAGAAGACCCAAAACAAGGAGGGTGGTGCGAAGAGGGTCTTTGGTCAAAGATTGTAATGCGGAAAGGTGTTTCAGTCTAAGGCATAAGTGCGTGAGACATCTTTGGTCGAAGATAGGGGTGCACGAAGCATCTGTGGTAAAGAAAAATATATGTAAAGGGTTACCCGAATCCGGAGACACATTTTTCATTTTCTACGCATCATAATTACATGATGTGAATTTCTATTTCATTTCATATAAAATTAATTACGTTTTTCATCGAAATCCCGTCAAACCCTTTAAAAAGACATTAATTGGATATTAAACATGGTGAAATACAATTACACATGGTGAAATATTACACATGGTGAAATCTAATTTCATGTGGTGAAATATTACACATGGTGAAATCAAATTTCACATGATGAAATCTTACAGGTGGTGAAATCCAATTACATGTGGTGAAATCTTATTTCGTGACATGTCGACACGTGGTGAAAGACAGTTACAGGGGGTGTAAATTTTTAAGGTTTTGAATTAATTTAAGTAGTGAATTAAATTAAAAACAACCCATTTTGAACAAAAAATTAAAAATATTCATACCTAAAAAAAGATAGGATCTTACGATCATCCCACCTTATAACAGCTCGTCCTTGAGCAGTACTCCAAATCATCTCTAAGAAAATTCGGGTTCTTACATATACAATTATATGAAAATATCATAATTTAATTTAAATAAAAATTACATCACAAATACAAGGAAAAACACTATATAATATACATTTAAAATATTGTTTTGTAAAAGTACATTAAAAAGTACAATTTATTTCAAACATTTGAAAATATCAATGGTTTCATTATCTTTGGCACTTTACCCCCTTTAAAAAAGCCCGATCATAGAATCAGTTTCCAAAAAAATCACCCCAACTCGATCAAAATAATCCACCTATATAAGAAAACAATTCTTATATTAGTAATACTATAAATAAATAAATTAAACATAAATATTAAACAATACATTAGTAAAATGTCATTTTTAAACTAAAACCATACAATTTGAGTCATATCGGTCGCACTGTTTATTAAATTTGGGTGTGGTCGATTCCTTCACGTTGAAAATAATTTATGGATTGTTGTCCTAATATATCAAAACAATCTGAATGAATTTTCTCATTTTTGAGTATGTCACATGAGTTTTGAACTAAAATGTCATGTTTAAACTCAAAACACACAATTTGAGTCATACAAGGAACACCATGTATCAGATTGAGGTGTTACTGAATTTTAAATGTCACAAATTACTTATGGATCATTATAAAAAAGTATCAAAATAATCCAAATTCATTTTCTTAGTTTTGAGTATATGAAGTGTGTTTTGAACTAAAATGACAATTTTAAATAAAAAGACACACTTGGAGTCATACTGGTCACACAGTACATCAAATTGACATGCAGTTGATTACTACACATAAAAAATGACTTAAGGATGATTTTACTAAAGTATCAAAACAATTCGAATACATTTTATCAGTTTTGACTATATTGTGTGTCCTTTCTACAAAAATGTCATTTTAAACTGAAAAAATGAACTTTGAGTTATACTAGTTACATCATGTGTTAGTTTAATGTGAAACTGATTCCAACACATCACAAATGAAATATTAATCATTTTACTAAAGTATCAAGATAATATGAGTTCATATTCTTGATTTTTAGAGAGTGACACCTGTTTTGAACTAAAATGAAAATTTTAAACTGATAAAGAACACTTTGAATTGTATTGGGATCACCATTTATTAGATTGATGTGAAGATGATTCCTACATGTCTCAAATGACTTGTGGATAATTTTACTAAAGTATCAAAAAATCCAAATGCATCTATTCATTTTTGAGTACGTGATGTGTGTTTTGAACTAAAATGTCAATGTTAAATAAAAAGACACACATGGTGTCATATCGGTCACACCATGCATCAGATTGACATATAGTTGATTCCTACACATAAAAATGACTTAAGGATGAATTTAATAAAGTATCAAAACAATACAAATTTTTTTGATCATTTTTGAGCATGTCATGTGTCTTTTTTACTAAAATGTCATTTTAAACTGAAAACACACACATTAAGTCATACTGGTCACATCATGTGTCAGTTTCACATGAGACGAATTACAACACTTCAAAAATGACATATAAATCATTTTCATAAAGTATAAATACAATCCAAGTGTTTTTTTATCAATTTTTATTGAGTGACAAACATTTTGAACTAAAATGTCAATTTTAAACTCATAATGGGCACTTTGAGTCATATCAGGCACACCGTGCATCAGATTGAGGTGCGTCTAATTCTTACAAGTCAAAAATGACTTATGGGTCATTTTATTAAAGTATCAAAACAATATAAATATTTTTATCAATTTTTTAGTATGTGACATGTGTTTTTAACAAAAACTGTTAATTTCAGATAAAAACACAGTTGAAGTCATGCCGGTCACACCGTGTGTCAGATTGATGTGAGGTTTATTCCTACATGTCAAAAATTACATAACGATAATTATAAAAAAGTATCAAAACAATATGAATGTGTTTCTCAGTTATGAGTATGTCACAAGTCGTTTTTACTAAAATGTCAATTTAAACTGAAAACACGTACTTTGAGTCATATCGGTCACATCATTTTTCAGTTTGATGTGAGACTAATTCCTACACATCAAAAATGACTTATGAATCATTTTCCTAAATTATAAAGACAATAAAAGTGCATTTTCTTGGTTTTTAGTGAGCGATACACATTTTGAACTAAAATGTCAATTTTAAACTAATAACATACACATTGAGTCATACAGTTCCCACCGTGTATTAGATAGACGTGCAAATGATTCCTACACATCAAAAATAATTTATGGATCCTTTTACTAAAGTATCAAAACAATATAGTTATTTTTTTAGTTTTGAGTATGTGATGTTTTTTTTGAACTAAAATTCCAATTTTAAATAAAACAATTCCTTGAGTTATACTAGTCACACTATGTGTTGGATTGACGAGTGGTTGATTCTAACGTGTCACAAATGACTTAAGGATAATTTTACTAAAGTATCAAAACAATCTGAATATGTCTTATTGGTTTTTAGAATGTCATTTTCCTTTTAAAAAATTGTCAATTCAAACTGAAAACACACACTTTGAGTCATACCGATCCCATTGTATGTCGGTTTGACATGAAACTTATTCCTGGATGTAAAAATGAATTATAATTTTTTTTCTAAAGTATCAAGACAATATGAGTGCATTTTCTCAGTTTTTAGTAAGTGACACATATTTTGAAGTAAAATGTTAATTTTAAACTCATAACCTACACTTTGAGTCATACTGGGTGATTCACGCTCAAATTTACCCAAGAGATGAAGGTAGAACGGTCCTTGTAGTCTAGCTTGGGTTGTCGAATCCACTAAGACCTAAGAAGATACCTAAGATGCAAAAACTATGAGATGAATTTTTGGATATGAAGTGGCCAACTTGGTTTTGATTTTAGATGGTATTAAATAACACTAATAAACCTAAGTGAATTCAATTTAATGAAAATGGGTTGATCTTAGGATTATGCTTTGGGTAAATTGAATGAATTTTACTTCTTTAAACAATTTTGGTTTTATTAATTCTTGTTGAATCCATTCCTCAAAATAACACTAACTTCATCATTTTCTGGTTTTATGATAAATAAACTCAATTAATAATCCCATACACACTTAGAGAACCAAATTCATGATCTCTTCAAGGTTTATGGTCATTTTAGTACTTGGATTTAGCTTCCTCAAACACAGTGAAGATGAAGAGTGGAAATAATTGAAGAATGGAAGTGTTGAATTAATTATCCAATTAACAACAATTCATTCATAAAATAAAATTAAATCCATCCTTTTCATCATCCTACGATCAACCAATTAAAGGGTTATCCCTCCATTGATGGTATACTCTCAATGGTGGGTGGAAGATGGCTTACAATAATTGGATTAAAGAAATTAAAATTGTGAAAATAACGAGCACTCCACCGTGTGTGTGAATGAAAGTCACACCTATGTGTAAACTAATTCACCACAACACAGAGATATCACTATGATTTGTGAGTTTTAATGAGATATAATGGGAATAATATGAGAGAAAGATGTTGATTAAGAACATAGAAATACAAAAAGTAACTTACATGGAAATTGAGAACATTACAACAGAACTTTGGCATAATAACATTACAAAAAACAAGAGATGTATTCCCCCTAACCACAAATTCCTTAAATAGGAAATTGGGAAGCCTTATTCCTAGCCTCAATCAATGTATTCCCAAATATTAAATTAATTTAGGCCTTAGAGTGGTGGAAATTAGTGGAGAAATTGATCACCTCCTTGACTTTTTATCCTCCTTGTCTCCCCTGAAAAGATCGTCCTGTATGGGCAATAATATCGCCAAATATGGGTGGGCCATAGAATAGTATTTTGTGTCTCCAGATGTCTTATAGGCTTCTGTAAAATTTGGGCCTATTTAGAGTTTTGTATCGGGAGTTATGACCACTTAAGTGGGATAAAATTCTGGACATCAGATTCTGGCCCAGATTTTGATCTTCTCTTTGGGCCACCTTAATATCCACCATGGAGGCCGAATTAGCACTGAATTCTAAAGAATTATTTGTTCCTATACATGTCTTATAGTATCCCATGATGTTTTGGATTTATTGTGCCAGTATTGTGGGCCCCACATTCTCATCAGCGGTCTGCTGTCCAATCTGCCTTCTCCAGAATTGTTTCCTTTCATCGCCAAATATCACCATCATCCTTTATGAATCCTCCATTGATACCTTAATGAAAAATGTTCATATTAAAGTTTAGATAAATTTCACAAAATATAAAATTAAAGCATGGATAATTACATTCCTTAAAATCAGATGAATCATTGGGCCTAAATTGGTGTACATTAGGCATGAAGTGCACAAATGATGAGAATGGATGTTCAAAATTAAAACCCACTAACTCAGGATCATAAGATCAAAAATGAACATTTAATACCATTAAAATGTAATTAACATATGTGTTTTTATTATCTAATCACACCCCCCAACATGAGATTTGCTAGTCCTGAGCAAATAATTCGAAGATTATATTTGAATTCTTTTTTTTAAACACATTATAACAAATAGTGCTCACAATGTAAACTACACACAAATATATCTTTATAACCTATCAAAATAATTTAAAACATGATAAATTTAAAAGCATATCCCAATCCCAATCCCATTCCTTTTATCAATTCCATCATCATACTTCATCCAACTCAATTAGGTGAAATTATGTTTTGTGAATCACAATAGATATGAGGGTTCATTTTCATTCAAGGGGGAAATCATGGAAGCGCTAGGTGAAATCACATTTAATTTTAATATGAGTATTCATCATTCTTTTTTTTTGATTTTTTTGCAATATTTCCATAATAATTGAGATTGCAGTTAATCAAATTAACCCATGTAACAAGACTTTGCCGATGACTCCCAGACTCAAAGGCCTTAGGGAACCAAGTGAATCCCACATACTCGGACATCGTATTGAGTTAACTTCATAAAAAACAAAGTCATATTACTATAAATAGATATAGAGTGAAAAACTCAGGGCTAGAAAACTCTGGAGTCATGATCCCCAAGTGCTGAAAGCCTCGCATTTTATCAATCCATTTCTCTACATGAAATTTTTTATTTTTATTTTTTTATTTTATTTTTTTATTATTTTTTGAATACTCATATTATTCATAAAAATAAAACCAGCCTATGCTATTTATTATGGGACCCTGAGAATTCAAATTAGTACCCAACAATCTAGAGGATGTGCATTGTGGCATTTTGATTTAATAGATTAAAATAAAAATGATGAAAATTCTCATTGGACAACCAATCTTCCAAAATCAATGCTTGTAAACTTAATCATGAATTAAATTAAGATTAAAGGAAATAAAAATTATTTGCTACGTAGTTTTAATGTGAGAAAAGATGTTATTATATGAATGATAAAGGAATTTTACTTCTTTTTTTTTAACAAAAATTTTGTTTCCACACCCCTCAACTTAGAATTAAACTGTCCCTAGTTTTGTAAAAAGAAAAGAGAGGAGAAAGTGGGTGGGTGGGAATGAGTTGGAAAGGGCATGGAACAAGTTCACCTGGTGGCTTCATAATGATGATTGTGGTGCTCTCAAATCACTCTTTGTTCTCATGGGATATGTAGGCACCTACTTGATTGAATATGTATCACCCAAAAAAGTCCCCGAACCATACAAAAAAGAACAAACCAGACAGAAAAACAACACAACAATTTATTTAATACCAAGTCTCATCATTTTTATGGTTTTCCTTTTGTTTTTGTTTTTTTTTAAATCAACTGATGATAAATTGTCTTCTTTTTAATTTCTGGGTAAGGTAGTACTCAGGGATCACATTGCGTGACATGGATGAATACAGTGCTCCCCTTTTATATCCATCCATACTTATAAGAGAAGAACATGTCAACAGTCTGAGTTAGAATAAAGTTATATCAAAATGATCCACTAATCCTATTTGAAATATAAAGTTGATTAAAACAACAAAATTATTGGAAACATGAAAACCATGGGTTTCCTCCCATGCAACACTTTGTTTAACGTCATTAGCTAGAATTGAACCCCTAATTGATTAATTATTTTCGTCATCTATGGTAGGTTCACACAAGTATTCATCAACTTCATGTTTTTTGAATGGTTCTATGAATGGTTTGACTCTATGACCATTAACTTTAAATGTTTTACCATTGGTGGGATCTTGAATTTCAACAGCCCCATGGTGGTACACCTTATGCACTATGTAAGGACCTGGCCATCTAGACATCAATTTTCCCGGGTGTAAGTGAAATTTAGAATTATACAAAAGAACAAGTTTTCCAGGTTCAATGTGTTTGGTTTTAATATTTCTAGATTGGTAGGATTGTACTTTAGCTTTATTGATCCTTGAATTTTCATAATCCTATATCCTAAGTTCCTCAAGTTCATTGAGATCTAATTTCCTTTTTGTTTCAGCCAATGAGAGGTCATAATTCATTTTTTTAATTTCCCAAAAGGCCTTATGTTCAATATCCACTGGAAAATGGCATGCTTTACCCTAAACCAACCTATATGGGGACATTACTAAAATGGTATTATATGCGGTTCGATAGGCCCAAAGAGCATCTAAGAGTTTTCTCGACCAATCTTTACTAGATGGATTTACAGTTTTCTCAAGAATCTATTTAATTTCTCTATTGGCTAACTCAGATTGACCATTGGTCTGTGGGTGGTAAGAAGTGGACACTTTGTGAGAAATTCCATAATTTTCCATGAGTGATGAGAATGGAAGATTGCAAAAATGAGTTCCACAATCACTAATAATAGCCCTAGGAATTCCAAATATTGAGAATATGTTTTCCTTGAGAAATCTAATCACAGTTTGATGATAATTAGATTTTGTAGGAATGGACTCAATCCATTTGGAGACATAATCGATAGCTAAAAGAATGTAAAGATATCCCCTAGAGTTTGGGAAGGGAACCATGAAATCAATTCCCCAACAGTCAAATATTTCAACCACTAAGATGGGAGTGAGTGGAATTTGATTCCTTTTTGTGATGGAAACTACTTGTTGACACCTAGGATAGATTTGAAAAAATGTGTAAGAGTCCCTTGAGAGGGTGGTATAGAAGATACCACACTAAATAACCTTAGAAGAAGTTTTCCTAGAGGAAAAGTGACCTCCACATGCCTCACTATGACAGAATTTAAGGATGGACTCTTGTTCAAATTCTGGGACACACCTCATAATGACTTGGTCAGGGCAGAACTTATAGAGGAATGGATCATAAAACACATAGTTCCTAACATCAGAAAGTAATTTCCCTCGAGCTTGAGTCCCTAAGAATTTTGGGATGACTCCTGTAACTAAGAAATTGGCTATGTCAGTATACCAAGGGCAGTCACTCACAGAGTATAGGTGTTCATCAGGAAATGAATCATACACAGAAAGGTGATTTGAGTTGTATTTTAATTCCATCCTAGAGAGGTGATCAACTACAAAATTTTCAATTCCCTTTTTATCCTTGATTTTGAGGTCAAATTATTGTAAGAGAAGGACCCACCTAATCATTCTAGCCTTAGCATCTTGTTTTTGGAAGAGGTATTTTAGTGCAGAATGGTCAGTGAACACAGTGATGGGGGATCCTAAGAGGTAGGGACTAAAATTCTCTAAGGAAAACACAATAGCAAGTAACTCCTTTTCAGTACTGGTGTAATTTATTTGGGAATCATTTAAGGATTTTCTTGCATAAGAAATGACATAATGAGTTTTATCACAATGTTGTCCTAACACAACTCCTACAAAAATTCACTGGCATCACACATAAGTTCGAAAGGAAGGTTCCAATTTGGATATTTCATAATTGGAGGAGAGGTGAGAGAGGATTTGAGGGTTGAGAATGAACCATCACAACTTTCTATCCAAACAAATGGAGCATCCTTTACTAGGAGAGCACAAAGGGGACAGGAGATTGAACTAAAGTCCTTGATGAATATTATATAGAAACCAACATGTCCTAGGAAATAACTCACTTCCTTGATAGTTTTGGGTGATGGAATGTGACGAATGATGTAAACCTTTTCTTTATCAACTTCAATCCCCCTACTCAAGACTATATGGCCAATAACTAGTCCCTATTTAACCATGAAATGGAATTTTTCCCAGTTTAGGACCAGATTCTTTTCTTCACATCTTGAAAAGACTCTCTCTACATTCCGCAAACATCCCTCAAATGTATCCCCAAAAATAGAGAAGTCATCCATGAAGACCTATAGAAAATACCCTACCATTTCTGAGAAGATTCCCATCATGCATCGCTGGAAGGTTCCATGGGCATTGCATAACCCGAAGGGTATACGTTTGAAAGAAAAGGTGCCGAATGAGCAGGTGAATGTTGTATTCCCTTGATCCTCTAGGGAGACCTCAATTTGATTATACCCCGAGTACCCATCTAAGAAACAGTAGAAGGAATGACCTGACACTCTCTCAAGGACTTGGTCAATAAATGGTAAGGTGAAATAGTCCTTCTTGGTAAACAAGTTTAGCTTACTATAGTTGATGCAGACTCTCCAGCCACTACTCACCCTTGTTGGGAGAATCTCTTCATCCTAATTGGTTATCACTGTGATTCCAGCCTTTTTTGGAACCACTTGGATTGGGATCACCCATTCACTCTCAGCTATGGGATATATGATACCAACTTTTCACAATTTCAGGAGTTCTATTCTTACTACCTCTATGAGATTAGGATTGAGTCGTCGCTGAGGTTGATGACATGGCTTTGAATCAGATTCCAGAACAATCCTATGAGTCCCGATAAGTGGGATAATCCCAGGAATATCAGTCAGGGTCCAACCAATGGCTTTCTTATGTTTTCTAAGGACATATAGAAGCATCCTCTCATGATTGGCTTCAAGAGAAGAAGAAATGACAATAGGATGTGTTTGATTGTCCCCTAAGAAGGCATACTTGAGTGCAGTGGGAAGTTCCTTCAATTCAAGATCAGGTTGGTTCAGAATTTCTGCAGAATATTGGGACATTGGATTAATATCAATTTTTTTTAGAGTTTCAAATAGAATTGATTCCCCACATATAGAAGTTTCAGCTACAAGATTGGTTTGATCAGATTTAGGGAAATAAGTTTGATTGGTCTCCATGAATGTGGTTTTCTGAAAGGTTTCACTGATTGTTGGACCTAAGACTTCATCATAAAAGAAATTTGAAAATGATTCAATCCAAGGAGATAAACTTCCTTCATGTGAAAAGATTAAATCAATCTCATCTTGACTTAAACATCCATAAAATATTCCTTGATGTTCTATGGACTCATTATCAATGCTTCCTATCATGTTTAATTCATGAATTTCCTCATCATCCCCTATTTGTGAGATTGCATTATAGATGTTCAAGTCTAGACTCATGTTTCCAAAGGTGATGGTCATGTTACCATTTTGGACTCAGATAATAGAGTTGATTGTTGTAAGGAAAGGACAACCAAGTATGATTGGGGTTTTTTTCTTATTTCCTAAGTTTGGATGGTTTTCAAGGACAATGAAGTCAGCAGGGTAGATGAAGTTTTCAACCTTTACCAGAACGTCCTTTAAAATCCCCATTGGAACCCTAATGCTATGATCAGCAAGTTGAAGTGTGATAGATTTGGGTTGGAGTTCTTCTAGGCCTAATTGGAAGTACAAAGCATAAGGGATGAGATTGACACTAGCACCTAGGTCACACAAGGCCTTGACAACTTTTCTCTCTCCTACTTCAACATTGATATAAGGGAAACCCGGGTCTTTCAACTTAGGAGGAATGGTCCCTTGAATGGTGGTACTCACATTAACAGCCAAAAGGACTTGGTTTTTATGTGAAAATTTTCTTTTAAAAGTTCACAAGTACTTAAGGTACTTTGAGTAGGCAGGTATGGTTTGGATGGAATCGAGAATGGTAATGTTCAACTTGACTTGTGAGAAGATTTCCCTCAATGTTTCACTCAATTCAGGCTTGGTTTTCCCCCTCATGGGTTGAGGAAATGGTGCAGGTTGTGGGGTTGTTTGTTGAAGATTTGTTTCTTTGACAAGGTTATCGTGTTTTTCAGTTTGATCATTTGGTTTATTTGAATTTTCATTCAAGTTTGAATCTCCAGGTGGGTTCTGAATTAGTTTTTTAGGTTTCTCAATTGATTTCCCACTTCTTAAAATAGTCAGAACCTTTAGTTGTTCATGAGTTGTTTGAGTACAACTTGACTCTCCTCTTGAAGTTGAGGATGGAACCGCCTGAGTAAGCATGGGTGCCTTTCCAGTTTTGATGGTTTGAAGTTCTTGTTTAAGGGAAGAGACTTCCGAGTTCATCATTTACATTTGTTTTCATAGTTGTTCTAGTAGCCTTTGTGGAACAGTTTGGGTTGGTGCTTGAGAAGATTGGTTTATCCCAGGGGGATATTTTGGAGGTGGGATGGTTTGTTGAAAATGGACCAGTGGCTGTTGGTATTGGATAGGTTGGGTTTGGAACTGGTTATGGGTTTGGTAGTTCTGATGGGGGTAAGGATTTTGTCCCTGTGGTTGGCTAGGTTGTTGGTTATCTTTCCAGTAGAAGCCTGGATGGTCATTATACCTTGGGTTGAAGTTGTTTTGGTATTGAGGCTTTTGAAAGTTCAAGAAATTTACTTATGTTGGGGGTCCTCCTAAAAGAACATCCTTTATGGATGGAATGGTTGGGCATTTGTCTGTATTTTATGGTCATTCTTGTCACAAATTGTGCAAATAGGGTCTACAGTTTGGATTTCATGAACTTTCCTAAGGTCTATCTCTTCAACCTTCCTAGAGAGTGCTGCGAGTTTAGCCCTAAGGCTTTCTTCTTCTCTAAGTGTATAAATTCTAGTAGTTATTTTTGGATTTTCAGAATAACTTGAAGTTCCCCATGTTTGGTTTTGTTCAGCAAGGCTTTCTAGATACTCATAAGCATCATTTGGGGCTTTGTTTTTAAAAGTTCCATTACACCTCATGTCAATGAATTGTTTGTTCCCAGGACCCAACCCTTCATAAAAAATTCTCAATTGTTCAGGAATAGAAAAACCATGGCATGGAACCATGTTTAGAGTGTCTTTTAACCTCTACCATGTTTCATAGAATAAATCTTCCTATTTTTCAAAAAAATTTGGATGCTCTTTTTAAGTGAAATTGTTTTGTGGTGGGGAAAGTATTTTTTATAGAATTCTCATTGTAGTTGGTCCCAAGAGTTGATAGATGATGGTCTCAAATTGTTTAGCCAATTTTTAGCTCGATCCTTTAAAGAAAAAGGAAATAGAATCATATTAGCTGATTCTAGTTGATGTGGGGGACACATGGTTTCTACAATGTCATTGAATTCCTTAACGTGAAGGTAGGGCATCTCGGACTCCATTCCATGGAATGTGGGAAGGTGGTTTAGGACATGGGGTTTAAAGATGTAGTTGGAATATCCTAGGTAATTGTGTCTAATTCACGAGG
Organism: Viscum album; assembly: GCA_963277665.1. Taxonomy (NCBI): domain Eukaryota; kingdom Viridiplantae; phylum Streptophyta; class Magnoliopsida; order Santalales; family Viscaceae; genus Viscum; species Viscum album. The sequence goes on from OY728146.1 coordinate 1,795,472,025, forward strand.
GGGAATTGGTCCAGGAAGGTGTGAGGTAGTCATTCATGGTTTGATCGACCGCATTCCCCAAGTTTGGGGCTGCCTCATTTGGATTTCCATTTTGGTTTCCACCCAGGTTTATGAGTTGGTTTCTTTGAAGTACTTCCATTGAAATGGGATCAATTTTGGACTCTGGAATATCAAGAGTATTATAATATAATGGAAACAATCCCCTAGGTTCACTTGACTCCCCAACCATAGGACTTTCCACCCTAACTAGACGGTTTGATTGATCGCGGGTGTATGCGGACATGCGCCAAAAGAAAAAAAAAACAAGAAAGGGACAAGATAAGAGATCTTGGGTGAGAATAGAAGAATGGGGGTGGGGAAATAAGGTTTTGGTCTAAGGTACTTACTTAGGTCCCCATAAATGGTGCCAAAATTTGATTCACGCTCAAATTTACCCAAGAGATGAAGGTAGAACAGTCCTTGTAGTCTAGCTTGGGTTGTCGAATCCACTGAGACCTAAGAAGATACCTAAGATGCACAACCTATGAGATGGATTTTTGGATATGAAGTGGATATATTGGTTTTTATTTTAGATGGTTTTAAAGAACACTAATAAACCTAAGTGAATTCAATTTAATGAAAATGGGTTGATCTTAGGATTATGCTTTGGGTGAATTGAATGAATTTTACTTCTTTAAACAATTTTGGTTTTATTAATTCTTGATGAATACATTCTTTAAAATAACACCAACTTCATAATTTTATGGTTTTATGCTAACTAAACTCAATTACTAATCCCCTACACAATTAGAGAACCAAATCCATGATCTCTCCAAGGTGTATGGTCATTTTAGTACTTGGATTTAGCTTCCTCAAACACAGTGAAGATGAAGAGTGAAAATAATTGAAGAATGGAAGTATTGAATTAATTAGCCAATTAACAACAATTAGTTCATAAAATAACATTAAATATAGACTTTTTATCATCCTATGATCAACCCATTAAAGGTTTATCCCTCCATTGATGGTATACTCTCAATGGTGGGCGGAAGATGGCTTACAAGAATTGGATTGAAGAAATTAAAATCGCGGAAATAACGAGCACTCCTCCATGTGTGTGAATGAAATTCACACCTATGTGTGAACTAATTCACCACAACATAGAGATATCACTATGATTTGTGAGTTTTAATGAGATATAATGGGAATAATATGAGAGAAATATGTTGATTAAGAACATAGAAATACAAAAAGAAACTTACATTGAAATTAAGAACATTACAATGGAACTTTGGCATAATAACATTACAAAAAACAAGATATGTATTACCCCTCACCACCACTGCCTTAAATAGGAAATTGGGAAGCCTTAGGTCTAGCCTCAATCAATTTATTCCTAAATATTAAATTAATTTAGGCCTTAGAGTGGTGGAAAGTAGTGGAGAAATTGATCCCCTCCTTGACTTTTTATCCTCCTTGTCTCCTCTGAAAATATCGTCCTGTATGAGAAAGAATATCGCTGAATATGGGTGGGACATAGAAGAGTATTTTGTGTCTCCGGATGTCTTCTAGACTTCTGTAAAATTTGGTCCTATTTGGAGTTGTGGATCAGGAGTTATGGCCTCTTAAGTGGAATAAAATTCTGGACCGTAGATTCTGGCCCAGATTTTGATCTTCTCTTTGGGCCGCCTTAATATCCACCATGTAGGCCGAATTAGCACTGAATTTTGGAGAATTATTTGTTCCTCTACATGTCTTATAATATCCCAAGAAGTTTGGGATTTATTGATCCAGTATTGTGGGCCCCACATTCTCATCAATGGGTCGGTGTCCAATCTACCTTCTCCAGAATTGTTTCCTTTCATCGCCAAATATCACCATCATCCTTTATGAATCCTCCATTGATACCTAAATGAAAAATGTTCATATTAAATTTTAGAGAAATTTCCCAAAATATAAAATTAAAATATGGATAATTAAATTCCTTAAAATCAGATGAATCATTGGGTCTAAATTGGTGTACATTAGGCATGAAGTGCACAAATGATGAGAATGAATGTTCAAAATTAAAATCCACTAACATAAGATCAAAAATGAAAATTTAATACCATTAAAATGTAATTAACATATGTGTTTTTATTGTCTAATCACTGGCCACGCCGTGTATTGAATTAAAGTGTGGATGATTTTACATGTCATAAATGATTTATGGATCATTTTACTAAAGTATAAAAATAATATCAATGTGTTTGATTAGTTTTGAATATGTGACTTATATTTTGATCTAAAAAATAAATTTTAAATAAAAAAACACTTTGAGTTATACTGGTTACACTATGCATCAGATTGATGTGAGGTTGATTCCTACATGTCGAAAAAGACTTACAGATCATTGTACTAAAGTATTAAAATATTTTTAATGCGTTTTCTTGATTTTTAGTATGTGAATTTTTTATTTTATTGTCAATTTAAAATAAAAATATTCCCTTTGAGTCATACCAGTCACATTGTGTGTCGATTTGATGTGTGATTGATACCCACTACTGGAAAGGGAGGTTTTCCCAACGCCTATATACCAATGGTTTTCTTAAACCGCTGGTGTAGAGTACTTTTACCAATGGTTTAAGGAAATTGTTGGTAAAATGTGGTTAAAATCATCTTTTCCCAACGGTTTTGAAAAATCGTTGGGAAAAGTATACTATATACCAATGGTTTAAGAAAACTGTTGGTATAGAGAGGTTTAAATCATCCTTTACTAATGGTTTTTACAAACCATTGGTAAATGATTTCTTTCCCAACAGTTTTTACAAACCGTTGGGAAAGGTTTTCCCTAAATTCACAGAGGCTCGACCTCCCCCATTACATGTGACTACAACCCTAAACAGAAGGGAGAATTGGGATTTTCTTTCCCCTACGGCCGAAATCCTTCCATCTTCTTCACTTGTAATCTGTAAGTGATACTGCATCTACTGTTTTGGTTTTATGTTTTCATTTGGGTGAAGTGGAGAAGTGGGATTCTGTTTACCCTACTGCATAAATCCTTCGTTCTGATCCATTTTCAAAATTTCTTAGTTCTACACTTCTAATTTTCAAGTGATACTTTCATTTTAATGTTCTACATCTACTGTTTTGGTTTTCTGTTTTGATTTTGGTGTGTATGAATTTTGTTTTCTGTTTGATTTGGGTGTGTGTGTTGGGCTTTGACAGTGAATCAAATTTGATTCAAAATTAATTATGTGTTAATATCATACATAAATTTTCAGTTCTTAGAAGGCTTGTTATTGTTGGGAATTTTGTGTTAATATCATCCATATTCCACATGATTCGCATCATGGTAAGAATGTGTGATGGTGTTATTGAGATCAGAGAGAAAACTCATACACTCCAGGTTGTTTATAGTGGCATGGTTTGTCATGAGTGATAATTGGATTCCTAAGATGACTGTACTAATATAACTTTAGGGTCAATTAAATATGGTTCTCACTGTACATTGTATATTATGTCACTTTCTTGGCCAATACTCACTTTTATGATGGTGGGGTGATTTTCACTAGCCATGCTGGCACGTGTATACATCTATAACAATGTTAGATAAGTCACAAGTTTAATTCAATAATCTTGTTATCATTGACATACTTTATTATTAATCTCAAATTTAAAAATAAATGTTTTTGTCTATACTTTATGAAATTAAACCTTTTTACAAGCCATGAACAACCTATTAGTGTAGAAGCCTAAACTTTATCCACTGATGGGGTGCGCTTGACTTGGGGAACTAATTGGGTAATGAAAGGTATAACCATATAGGTTCCAAGAATGATTTATTGAACATGAGTGAATTATTTGGGATGCCTATAACACATAATGGGACCTGAGGCATGTGCCTCTATTTGGGATGCCTATAAAGGGGCCTTGAAGTCCTCTTTTACCAACAGTTGTGTGTAACCATTGGTAAAACTATTCCCTTTACCAATGGTTTGATTCAATGGCGAGGCAAGACAACTTTATTGATGATTGTGGATTTTGAGTTATTAACATGACTCCCACTCTTTCCACCGATGAAACATATGATTGGGTTGTAGCTCAAGAATCTAGGTCAAATTTTAGAATTTATTGAGCCTCTTGTATATTACTACTTCCTTCTAGTTGTAACTATGTTTTTCTTCTTGATACATGGCATACATTACCATCATTCAGTTTATGATTCTGTTATTAGTTGGTATTACTGATTTGTTTATTTTCATCCATTTCCAATATTTTCCCATTGTTATCTTTCTTCCACTTTTTAACTGATAATATTAAAATTGTTCAACTTAGGTAATGAGAGAATAGTCTCCCCCAGACACAGAAAAGTCTCTCACTATTAGTTAATAACATTTGGAATTTTGGTAGATGTGCTTGAGGCCATGTGGCCATCTGGGTTTGGGTCACTAATGAGTGGCATCCTGGTTTGGGACATCACAATTCCTGGATATCCTTTTTATAGGTGTTTCAAATCAAATCCATACCTATAACTATTGATGGTCCCTCTCCAAAATCAATTGGTACATGATTAAATGAATATACCCTACCAACCTATGATCTATGTCCCCAAACCTAGGATCCTTTAATCCATGGTTAAAGTGAAACTTGATGAGGCCATAAATACTTTTGATGTGATCCTAACCCTACTCCTCATCCTGATCTAATTGAAGAAGTTAAAGTATAAAACTCCTGTACTCCCAACAAGACCCTTAAGGATTATGTATTCCTTGATCCACTTCCAATATCTTACTGGGCAATCCTTGAATACAGGCATTAGAAATTCTGTATCTTATTTTCTTATATACACTATATTTTGTTGTGTTTCTTAATATGATTCTCATATAGAGTATTATGTCAGTTATTATTTTATATAAAGTAAAAAATTTTCATTTACCTAAATATTTTTTTGATTGAACTTCAATATTATTGAATTGCTTTGAAATTACTTATTACAATTTTTTTACAGAATGGATAGAAGTTGGATGTACGAAACTGATCGGATTTCAACCGATTTTCAAAATAATTTGAACAAATTTTTATATTTTTCATTTGAAAAGGCTTCAAATAGTGGTTGCATACACTTTCCATGTTTTAATTGTGTTGGAAGACCTTGGTTGAGTCGTGAAGTAGTTAGCTATCATATAATAAAATATGGTTTCCAAAAAAACTATTATGTATGGTATCACAATGGAGAGAAAATGGAATCTCAAAATGTTGATGATCTAAATGATAGGATTGAATTGGAGAGTTTGATATATGATCGATTTCCATTTATTCAGCATCATGAGAAGGAAAGGATGTCCAACCAATAATATTTTGATATAATCACACATGATGCGTCCAATGAAAATGACGATGTTGATAGGGTGAAAAAATTGATTGTTGCTGCGACGACTCCAGTATATCGGAAGTGTGGTAAAATGAAAAAGTTAGAATTTTTAATCCGATTGTTTCATGGGAAAACTATGCATGGGATTTCAAATACTGCAATCGATTACATTCTTACCTTCTTGAAGGACTTACTTCCAGATGATGCAGATATTCCCTCAAACCACTATATGGAATGGAATTTAGTTGATGAACTTGGATTCTAAAAAAAAATCATGATTACCTGAATTATTTCAGCTTATTTTTTGAGGAAACTACTAAAATAAATGATTGTATAAAATGTGGAACCTCCCGATGGAAGCCAAAATATGATGGAACACCATCATGTGTTCCACAAAAAGTAATGTGTAACTTTCCATTGATACCCAGATTACAGAACCTTTTCATGTCTGATAAAATATCAGTAAAAATGTGATGACATGACATCGAGAGAAAAAAGAATAATGAAGAGTTGGTTCACCTTGTAGATGGATTTTCATGGGAGATATTTGATGCTCGATATCCTGAATTTGCAGGTGACGTGCGTAATGTGAGACTAGGTCTTTCATGTGACAGTTTTAATCCATTTGAGAAAATGCTTACTTCACACAACAAATGGCTGGTTTTGATACACATTTATAACCTTCCCCTATAGTTGTGTATGAAAAATCCTTACAATTTCTTGAGTATACTGATATCTGGCCCTTCTGATCCCAGCAATGATATAGATGTATACCTGCAACCTTTAATAAAAGAGTTGAAATTTCTTTGGGATGTGGGTGTGACCACATACGATGCATGTTCGAAAGACATATTTCATATGCATGCTGTGCTTATGTGGATGATCAATGATTTTACTGCTTATGCAATGATGTCTGGATGGAGCACAAAAGGAAAATTGTCATGTCCTGTTTGTATGAAGAATACTCGATCGAGAAGACTGAAATATCGTTGTATTTTTAGTTTTATGGGACATCAACGATTATTGCTAATGAACCATCCATATAGAAACAATCATCTAAGATTTGACAATACCATGGAGACTGACAATCCACCTCAGCATATGTATGGAACTAATGTGCTTAATGAATTGAAAGATTTTAGTTATTCATTTAGGAAGGGTGTAATGAAATCTAGAAAGAGGAAAAATGTTTCCAATGATACCTGTTACAATTGGAAGAAGAAGAGTATATTATTTGAGTTGTCATATTGGTCATCCAACTTGTTACGTCATTGCTTAGATGTAATTCACATTGAAATAATATATGTGAAATGTTGCTTTCGATTATTCTAAATGTCAAGGAGAAGAAAAAAGATGATTTACGATCTCGGCGTGACTTGGTAGATTGGGGGATCAGACCAGAATTGCATCCTGTCTGTATCAGTGAAAATAAATGGAAAGTTCCATCTGCTTCTTATGTGATGACACCTTCTGAAAAAAATCAATTTCTGGAAGTGCTAGAGACTATTAAAGTTCCTGATGGATATTCAAGAAATATATCAAAACAGGTCAATAGAAAAGAGTTGAAGTTGAAATCCTTGAAGACTCATGACTATCACGTCCTTTTGCATGAGTTGATTCCAATAACAATCCGTCATCTCTTGTCCAATAATGTAAGAGTCTTAATTATTCGGTTTTTCTATTTGTTTAGAGATCTTTGCGCTAAGAAGTTGTCCAAATCCTTTTTGAAAAAACTGTTGGTAGAGACACCATTAATTTTGTGTGAGTTAGAGAAAATATTCCCTCCATCATTTTTTACATGCATGTTGCATCTGACTGTCCATCTTCCGACCAAAATACTTCTTGGAGGACCCGTTGATTTCCGTTGGATGAATCCAACTGAAATAAACATGTACACATTGAAATCATATGTTTAGAACAAGAATTATCCCGAAGGTTCTATTATGAATGGTTACTTGACTTAAGAATGCATGGATTTTTACTCAATGTATTTGTCTGATATTACTACGAGAATAAACAGACCAATGAGAAATGAAGAAGAACAATATGAGCAAATTGAACCTATTTTTCCATTACTTCCTCAGGCAGGAGGAATTCTGGGATCATATACATTGACGACATTAAGCCTTGAAGAGTGAGAGATGGCACATCGCCCAATGTTGTTCAATTGTGATTTGTTCGATGAGTATATCAAGTAAGTAAATTTTACATGTATCTTTTATCTTATATCCTGTAATTTTAAATATTTGTTAAACTATTATTATTTTTATCTACATGTAACATAAAGAATTGATATATATAAAGAATCATTATTTATCTTTGAGAAGGAAAGAGACTTTTCCTAGAAAAGGGTTTTCTGCTTGGTTGAAATTTAAGTTAAAAATATTTATGTAATAACTAAATAAAAATAATATTTAATTAAATTTAATATTTGTTTATATTTCAGGTATCGAGTTGTCCTGCAGACTCTCTTTCTGAGGAAATAAGAGCTTTGGATTTTGGTCCTAATACCATGGTTCGTGCTTGTAAATCACTTTTGATCAATGGATAAAAATTTATTATCACTGAACAAGAAAGAAACATGAGAATACAACATGATGGTGTTATGATAACTGCCACAACAGACTGTTATGCTAGTTCATCGGATAATAGACCTCGTTCTGAAAATGTAGCTTATTATAGAGTCATGAAGAAAATAATAATTTTGGATTGTTACTCGCATGGTCGATTCACGATGATGAAATGTAAATGGTTTGATTCAATGACAAGGCAAGGAACCTTTATTGATGATTGTGGATTTTGAGTTATTGACATGACTAACACTCTTGCCACCGATGAACCATATGTATTGGCATCAATGGTGAAACACGTTTTTTATGTCAAAGATCATCGTCATCCTAAATTTGGTGTAATTATTGAAGTAAATCCCAAAAATATTTTTAATGATGGCGATGAAGAAGTTGACACTATCCCTACTACAATTAGAAGCAATCTGTTTATTACTTATGATGAATCCAATAGCTCAATTTTCAGAGTTGATTGTGAACCCAAAGTTGTGGTGGGAAATATATAGAATCATACAATCGTGTTCTCACCTACATGTTTCATCTACATCATTCAGAGTGTGTATCCTAGTACTTACCTTCAAACTGTTGAGTCAATAAGGTTTTCCTTATGACTTTTCTATTCCTTCATACTCGGGGGAGATTGTTAAGTCAATAAGCTTTCCTTATGACTTTACCATTCATTCTTGTTTTGAAAATCACAAACACCTTATCTCAAGGAAAATCTCATTGTACCCAATGTTTTAATTATATAAGGAAAATTTTCCTTCCCAAAGGAAATTTATCTTTACCATGTTTTCATTGTTCATTATCTTGTCTAAGTGTAACATTCGATTTCATATCTAAAACCCCGGAATCACATAATACTTAGATAAAGAGCATTCTGTTTTCAGACTCTGAATTCAGACTCCGATTTCTATGAACTTAGACTACGAACTCTTCTGAGTTATGACTCCAAATTCTCATAAACTCTGACTACAAACTCTTCCGAGTTATGAATCTGAATTCTAATGAATTCAGACTCCGAACATTGTAAGTTTTGACTCCGAATTCTCATGAACTCTAACTCCGAACATTGAAAGTTCAGGTTCTGAATTCTTGTGAATCCAGATTCTGAATTTCCTTGAAATTTAGACTCCTTAATTCTATAGAGTTCAGGTTCTGAATTCCTTAGAAAACAGAATCCGAATATCCTTGTATTATAGACACTGAATGTGTTTTTGGTTAGACTCCGAACTTTTATTTTCTTAGATTCCAAATATTTGATTTTGGTTATGTAACTATATTTTTTCTTACACTTTTTTTGTTATAAAATGATGTCGCGCATTCAGTTAATAACTAACCATTATTTGAGTGACACATGTAGAATTCCCTATGAAATTCAAGGAAAAACATGACCGTTGGAGGAGGGAGCCGATTGTTGGAGCTGTGCCTATAAATAGGAGCTCATTTGAAAGAACTTTTAACAAGTTGATCAATCTTATATTACATGCTATTGAAGTTCTTTTTAGAGAGATAGGCTCTTATAAACTCTTAGTCTTCGTGAAAAAAGTTTGAACAGCATGTTCAAAATTTTGTTTGTGCATACTTTCTTTGTGCAGAGGTGCGATTTCCTTAAAATAAGAGACTTCAGGTTGTGAAGTAAGAGGTGCCGATTTCCTTAAAAATCGAGGGCTTGCGGGTATAGCAAGACTGATACTGATATTCGGATTGAGGGATTACATGGGTTTGGGTAAGATAGACTTTTTTTAAAGTATAAATCAAGGGACCTTTATCCAGGGTTGTTGGATACCCTTATTTTTGGGTTAAAAGAGTTACTACTTGTTACTTGTAGTGTTTTTTTTTTGTTTTCTACTATAATTTTTGTTGTTGAGGAAAGTATAACATTCTTATACTTCCTTAGACTTGTACTTTGATTAAATAGGATTCTACACGCTTTGAGGTAGAATCTTAGTTGTTGTCAACTTTTTTTAAGTTTCATTTCCGGATTCACTTTTCCGGAATCAAGAAAGCTATTAGAACTTATAGGTGTTGTGAATTTTTGTTTATGAAAAATTTTCTTAAGGATTTTTAAAGTATACAATTCACCCCCTCTTGTATAGTGAGTATCTACACCATATTTTGATACTATAATCAATATCATATCTATCATATTATCGATCCAACAATTGGTATTAAAGGAGGTGACCTTGAATCCTGAACCAATCTAACAATTGGCTTCATAGTTTTGGTTAAAACTGAATTAATCTCACGATTAGATTCAGAAGAGTAATTTTATTCTTCACTTTCTCGGAATCATATTTTCGGACTCATAAAGTTCTGATTCATATTTTTCTTAGAGATAATCTAGTTCTATTTTCCTTACTCAGGATACCATCTTTTGTTTACAAACTTATATTACTAACAAGGTTTGGGTGCCAAGAATTTCCTTAAGATGGCAGGTTTAAATGTTGGTTCTATCGACAATCTAAATCCTACCAGACCTCCTATTTTTGATGGAAATTATTATGAGCACTGGAGAGATAGGATTAAGTATTTCATTATTAAAACTGGAGTTGATAACTACCTAATGATAACAGAAGACTATAAGATTCCTGATAAAGAATTGACAACTTTTACTAATCAGGAGAAATTAGAATATAAAGAAAATTTTAGAGTTAGTAATACATTGATATGTTCCATGACTAGGAACATATATAGTCAAATATATTCATGTGATGTTTCAAATAGTATCTAGAAGAAACTTTAAGTTACACATTTTGGTGCTTCTAAAGTCATTTAGATAAGAAGATCTATTTTGAGAGATGAATACCATGGCTTTAATTTTCCTTATGGAGAACCTATAAGCAAAGTTCAGTAAAAGTTTATGACTATCATGAATAGGTTACAGTATATGGGAGAAAAAGGTTTAGATGATGAGTCTCTTGTACATAAGATCATAGACATCATGCCAAATGAGTGGGAATCCAAGAGGATAGTAATTGATGAGAACAGGAAAGTTACCCAGATTTTCTTACATGAGCTGTTTGGAACTCTTCTTCAGCATGAGACTAGAATAAAGAGAGGTTCTGATAATGTTAAAAATAAGAATGGTAATGGAGGAGTTGTGTTTACAACTACTTCTAAACATATGAAATCCAAGAATCCAGAAAGAGTAACTAGATCAAAGTCTAAGAAAGTTACTATTCAATCAGAATCTAGAGATACAGAAAAGTCTGAGAATGAATTAGCTAATCTTGCTCGAATAATGAACAAGATAGTAGCTCAAAAGAACTATGAGAATAAGTACAAGAAGAGAGACTACAAAGAAAAGAAATACGGGGAAGTTACTTGTTAGTAATGTAGAAGAACATGTCATATCAGACCTAATTTACCTCTATTGAAAAAGAAGGAAAAGAAGGAAAGAAATTCAGAAAGAAACAAGAAGAAGTTCTATCACTCAAAGCACAAGAAAAGTCTTAAAGAAAATAATACTTGGAGTGCTAGCTGTGGAGACTCTTCGAGAAGTGAATCTTCTGAATATGAATCATCAACACAGAAAAATATTGGATTCATTGCTACTACTTCTTTCCCTAATACATGTCTTATGGCCAAGGTACACTCTACCGAGGCTTTAAAAAATTTATCTCTTGATAAAAATTACTATTATGGAGATATTACTTCTAATGAAGATACTTCATATTCAGATAATGAAGAAATACCTTAATATGAAGAAGTATCTATATTTTCCAAGTTTTTAGAAGCAAATTTTTTTAAAATTTCTAAGAAAATGGACAAGGCAAATACTAGAGAATACGTTCTTAAAAAAGATATTTCAGACCACTCTAGAGATCTTGAAGATAAGGATGAGCTTTTAGAAAAACTTTCTAGAGACCTTAAGGAATTAAATTTTGAAAAGGAAAAACTTTCTAAATATCTTAATAATTCTATTTTAAAATTAAATGTTTTTGAGGAAAAATATAACTCTAAGGAAATAATTACTGAGGATAAGAATTTAGTCATTAGACTAAAATCCTAAATATATTCTCTTAAGAAACTTCTTTCAAAATTTACTTCTGGTAAGGAAAATTTTTACAAGATGTATTCTCAAATCAAACCTCAAGGAAATACTAATGGAGTAGGTTATACTCACCGAAAACCTGTTTTCAAAAACAACTATTTCATTCCTTCTAGAGCCCCTTTTTGTACTAAATGTCAAAGTGGTGGGCATTGGAAGAAAAAGTTATCTTTAAATAATGTTCAATATCTTGGGTCTAATAAAGCTTATTTTTCTAAAAAAATGTGGATACCCAAAATTTTGTTGTGTAACAATTCCGGATCCAAGGAAGTTTGGATTCTGAAAGTATAACTTTCTTATTTTCAAGAAAATAAAGAAGGCACCAACAACAATACTTGGTACATGGAAAGTGGATGTTCCCAACATATGTTTGTTAACAAAAACTTCTTTGAAAAGATTATCAAGACGAAAGGAGGAAAATTAACTTTTGGAGATAATACTAAGAGAGAAATTATTGGTATAGGTAACATCGTTCTTCTTGGAAAAACTTTGATTTCAAATGTTTTATTTGTTAAGGGTCTTAAGAGCAACCTCATTAGCATAAGTCAATTATGTGATGAAGGTTACCTTGTGAATTTTAGGATTGACAAGTTCTTAGTATAAAATTCCAAGGAAGAGTTTATTCTTTCTTCCAATAGGCAAGAGAATGTTTACACACTAAACTTAGAAGACCTTAGGAGCCAAGATCTACCTTACCTTAGTGCAATGGAAGATCATTCTTGGTTATGGAATAGAAGGCTATGTCACTATAACCTTAGGAACCTATGTAAACTCTCTATGAAAGGACTAGTTAAGGATCTACCAGAGCTTAGATTTGATTTTTCAAAAGTTTCTGATCCTTTTCAATATGGAAAGAAACATAAATAAAGTTTTAAATCAGTCGGTGAAGTCTCAACCACTGATGCATTACAGTTGGTGCATATGTATATTTTTGGTCTAACACAAACTGGAAGCATTGGAGGAAAATATTATGTATTTGTCTTAGTTGATGATTACACTAAATTTACGTGGATCTATTTTATATCAAATAAATCTAAAGCTTTTTCTTATTTCAAAAGTTTTAGAGCCCAAGTTAAAAATGAGAAAAAAACTTCCTTTGATAACTATTCATAGTGATCATGGAGGAGAATTTCAAAATTATGATTTTGAAACTTTTTTAGTAGAAAAGGCAATACTCATAACTTCTCAGCACCCAGAACACCTCAAAAAAATGGTGTTGTTGAAATAAGAAATATGATTCTTCAAGAGATAACAAGAACCATGTTGAGTGAGTATTCTGTAGCCAAACATTTTTGGGCGGAAGCTGTAACTACTTCTTGTTATAATATAAATCGTGTTTTGATTAGACCTTTTCTTAATAAAACTCTTTATGAGTTATATAATGGAAGAAAACCTAGAATTTCCTACTTCAAGGTTTTTGGCTGCAAGGTATTAATTCTGAATACTAAAGATAACTTACACAAATTCTCACCAAAATCTGATGAAGGAATTTTCTTAGGCTACTCCACAACTTCTAAGGACTATAGAGTTTTTAATAAAAACACTTGTACTGTTGAAGAAACAGTACATGTCAAATTTGATGAAACTGATCCTTTTGTTTTCAAATAACCCCAACCTACATCTTCAGATGTGTTTTCAAAAACTGATTATCAACCCTTGATAGAAGATCCTTATGATAAAGAAAATTCCCAAGAAAATGTTTCTGAAGCATTTACCCCAGAAGATTCCCTACTTTATGTTAATGAACAGGTTTTAAAAAACCCAAATTAGTTGTTTCTAAAGAATCATCCTAGTGATTGTATCATTGGTGATGTGAATCAACCTGTAAGGACTAGAAGTTACTTAAAGAATGAAGTAGAACATCTAGCATTTCTTTCCCAATTAGAACCAAAAAACATTGATGAAGCTTTAGGTGATGATGATTGGATGAAAGCTATGCAAGATGAACAAAACGAATTCGAAAGGAATAAAGTCTGGACCTTGGTTGAAAGACCTAAGGAAACTTCTGTTATTGGAGTAAAATGGGTTTTCATAAATAAGTGCAATAAAAATGGAATCAAAGTTAGAAATAAATCTAGGTTAGTTGCTAAAGGCTATAATAAACAAGAGGGAATGGACTATGAAGAAACATATGCTCTAGTAGCTAGACTTGAATCTATTCGTATCTTACTTTCCTTTGCAGCATTCTTCAATTTCAAACTTTTTCAAATGGATGTGAAATGTGCTTTCCTTAACGGTTATGTTCAAGAGGAAGTTTTTTTTGAACAACCTCCTGGTTTTGAAGATACAAAACATCCTAAACATGTTTATAAACTTACCAAATCTTTGTATGGACTTAAGTGAGCCCCTCGATCTTGGTATGATAGACTTACAGAATTTTTTCTTCAAAATGATTATGTTAAGGGAAATGAAAATCCAACCATTTTTATAAAGAAAGATAAGAAAAATATTCTGATTGTTTAAATTTATGTTGATGACATTATATTTGGTTCAACTCAGCAATCTTTAACTGGTTCCTTTGCAAATCTAATGAAATACGAGTTTGAAATGAGTATGATGGGTGAGTTAACATTTTTCCTTCATTTTCAAATTTCTCAAAACCAAAAGGAATCTATATATCCCAACATAAGTATATTAAAGATATTATTAAAAAGTATGGATATGACAACACTAAGAGTATTAGTACTCCCATTGGTACCTCAAACACACTTGATCTTGATGAAGCTGGGAAACCAGTAGATCAAACATCTTTTAGAGGTATGATAGGGAGATTACTTTACTTGATAGCTAGTCATATAGACTTAATGTTTTCAGTATTCTTATGTGTAAGATATCAATATAATCCTAAGGAATCTCATTTAAAGGCAATGAAAATAATTTTTCGCTACTTAAAGGGAACCATGGATTTAGGACTCTTTTATACTTCTGGAAATGATTTTATTTTGAAAAGTTTTTCAGATGCTGACTTTGGTGGATGTAGAATAGATAGAAAAAGTACAACCAAAACGTGCCATTTCTTAGGAGATTCATTAGTTTCTTGGTCATTCAAGAAGCAACACTCAGTATCACTTTCCACTGCTGAAGCTGAATATGTAGCAGCTGGAAGTTATTGTGCTCAAGTGTTGTGGATGAAACACACACTCAAAGACTATGGTATGAGTTTTACCAAAACACAAATTTTGTGTGATAATACTAGTGACATTGTTTTAAGAAAAAACCCTACACATCACTCTCGTGCAAAACACATATATATTAGGCATCACTTTCTTAGGGATCACACACAAAAAGGATATATCATTCTTCAATTTATCGGAACGCAATATCAACTTGCTAATATTTTCACAAAATCTTTACCCTCTGATAGATTTGAATACATTAAACAGAAGTTAGGAATGATAACCATATAGAAATTCTCCTTATTAACTTTCTGTTGAACCAATCTCCTTACAGTAATAAACTTCTTTTCACAGGGGGAGTACATTTTCTTGTTAGTTTTTTTTAAGTTTTTCATAATGAAGTTTTTTTTAAAATTTTCATAATGAAGTTTTTTTTTAATTTTTCGTAATGAAGTTTTTTTTTTAAATTTTCATAATTATTTTTTTCAAAAATTTCGTAGATAGATTTTTCAAATCTTTCGTAATGAAATTTTTCATAGTCTAAAATTTTCGTACTCAAAATTTTCGTACTCAAAATTTTCGTAATGAAGATTTTCGTAATGAATATTTTCAAACTCAAAATTTTCGTAATGAAGATTTTCATAATTAAGATTTGCGTACTCAAAATTTTCATAATGAATATCTTAGTAATGAATATTTTCGTACTCAAAATTTTCGTAATGAAGATTTTCATAATGGAGTTTTTTCGTTTTCATTTTTTTTCGTAATCAAATTTTTTGAAATCTAAATTTCTTCAAGAAGAATTTTTCCTCAATATGAATAATATTCCTTGAAATCCGAAAGGTATGTTTTCTTTCTTAACTTTTCATAGTCATCATTTACTTGCTGGTATTTTTTTTTGTTTTAAATTTTTTGGATTCTAGTTTCATTAAATATGAATGTTTTTTTCCCTTAAAATCATCAAAATATTGGATCCTACCAAATTTTCCTTGCGGATATCATTTCAACCGTCAGATCTAATAAGAATATTTTTCAACCATTGGATTGTATTTGAAAGTTCAACCATCGCATCAAACGCCTATATAAAGGACCCCCAGAAGGTGATCCCACATCAGATTTCAATCCTTTGCGTGCCGAAGCTCTTCCCCCCTTTCAAAAGCCCGTTCCGAACCTCTCAAATCTTGTCCAAATCCCAATGTCTGTTGAAGTTCCTTCTCAAGAGATGTCAACTATCAAGTCGATTTCGGAGTGACAGATTTACAGAGAGAGGTTGGTGCATCCGAATTTCTTTGCCAAGTATGATTCCATTATATCCAAGAACATCAGGTTGAATGGATGAGAAAGTGTTTGCATATCAAATCCAGGAGCTCAAGATGTAGTATATCTGGATCTTCTTATGGAATTTCATGAATCTGTGAGCTTTTTCAAAGAATAAGAGAGGATTAAATTTTCTTTCAAAATCTATGGAAAAACTTATGCCCTTTCATACACCAAGGCTGCTAGATTGGTGGGGTTGTCTTATGAAGGGGAAGCTAAATTCTGTTCCCATAAATTTCCATATGTACAATGAAGTTTTGTCAAGGTGAAATCTATGGAGTGTCTTGGACTTTCATATGTCAAGACTCCTAAGATTTCTCATTTGTCTACAAATAATCAGATCCTTGAATTATGGGTTCAAGGATTCATCATTCTGAGAAAGGGTGACAAGGACACTTTAAAGAAGAGTGATATGTACGTTTTGGATTTATTGGTAAACCAAAGGAAGATCAACTGGATGAATCATATTCTGATTATGATAGAGAATATCAAGAATGTAAATCTGAAAGCTCAGATAATCATGTATCCAGCTATCCTCTTTAAGCTAATTGTTCTGTGCCTTGAGTCTTTCAAAATTCCTTGTATTTCCAAGACGAGGAATTGAAAAGTCATGTTAGTAAGTGATGATACATTGAAGAGAATGAATATTGGTTTCTCTAAAGATTCCGTAGAATTCTATGACCTACCAGAGGAAGAGGCAGAAGCTGTTCCGAAGGAACAAGAAGTTCCCGAACCATCGAAAAAGGCTGGAAAGAAGAGAAAATTGAAAGAAGTAGTAGAATAAGGAAAAACCTCATAGGTTAAAGGAACCCAATACACACCTCCAAAGCCCAAGAAGCAAAAATCTTATCCAGATGATATTGTATCCAAGTGGAGGGAAGAAAAGAAAAATCAGAAGAAAGGAGAGCCACGGTTTGGGTTGGATCCTGCTGAGGCCAAGGCTTTAAAAGAAAAGACAGAAAATGATCTTGAGAAGCAAGATAAGAAAAAGAATCAAAAGATGAATATGTCAGAGGCTAAAATTGTTCAATCCATTCTAAGGGATACTGAGAAAGCATCTGAGAATATTCTTGTACCCAAATCCTTCTTGGTAGAGGCCTTACCTGAGACACCGGGGAAGAAATTTCTCACTCCGAAAAAAGTTCAAGAAAAGATTGTTAAAGAAAAGGAAGTTGTGGATGAAGTGAAAGAAGAAGAAAGCAATGGTGACACAGAAGAAATCATAAAGAAAGTTGAATAGTTTCATGAGAAGTAAAGTTCATCTGAGAAATTTTCAATTAAGACTTCTCAAGCTGGATCTTCAAAGCTTGCTACTCCTGGGTTAGATGAAAATGCTGAAGATGAAGTGAATAAGATCTCTGAAGAAGAAAGTTATAATCATCATTTCATTCACCCTGAAGATGTTGATGCTGGAGCTGAGAAGGAGAAGGTTGATGAAGATAGAATTGTTCAGCTGTCTGACAGCGAACATGAGTCTCTAGATGAGGAATCTATTCCGAGAACTGATAAGGGGAAACGGGTGATTGTGGATACACATATTAAAGTTGTTTTAAAGAAGAAGGAAGCTGATGGATCTTCAAAGAGGAAGATTATCGAGCTAGAGAAAGAGCCTTCACCAAGAAAAGTCTCATATTCAGAATCATCATCCCTAGGACATGATTTTTTCATTCAATAACTAAATAATTTTGTGGACACTATTCCGATCTTTCCAAGCATTGACCTGAGATGTCAGATGCTCCAACACAGCATGAATCAAAAATCGGATTCAGTATCCATGGTGATGGATAAGTGTGTATAACTTGAGGCTGATTTCAAGAACTTATTCATTAACTATGATGCCCACAAAAAATATTGTAAGAAAGTGATTAGCTGGTCAAAGAAAATAGTTGAATATTTGAGAGAGCTTGATGAGTTTTAACATGAAGTTAAGAAATATTTTGATAATGAAGATAGAAAAATCAAGGATCTCACGACTAGCTTTGAGGAAAAGTTAACTCTTGACCAGAATACTCATATTCAAGAGGTAAAGGATCTGAATGGAAATCTATATTCTATTTCCCAAAGTTGTAAGAGGGAAAGGGATCTTTGGATTGAGATTGAAGAGAATCTAGTTAAGCAAGATGAGTTGTTGAAGGCTCAGGCAGAGGATCTGAAGGCTCAGGAAGAAAAGATCAAATCTTTAAAGAAGAAAGCAGAGGATCAGGATCAACTCCTAAATTAAGCAGAGGAAGACCACAAGGAACTCAAAAAGATGAAAACCATAGTGAAGAAATTGATACCCAAGGAGAAGGAAGTAAAATAGATCCAATCCGATATTTTGTTGTATTTTTTTCCTTGTACAAATTCTTCCTATCTTAATGAAATTTTGGTTACTCATTTTTGTTTGGATGATTTGTACTAATATTTTAGGTACTATAATATATTTTCCATTCCCTTAAATTCTTTTTGAAAATCACAAAGGGGGAGAAAGTAAAAATAATACTAATAAAATAAGAAATATCCCTAAGTAAGGGGGAGTTTATCTAAGGGGGAGTTTTCATTACAAAGATTTTCATAATCAAGATATTGAAAAATCTCATTCCAAAAATCTAGCATATGATCCTTAGAGTTCCATACCCTAAGGGGGAGTTATTCGTATTCATCATTGTCCATGTGTAAAGGGAGATAAGTTTTATTTTCAATGTCTATAATTTTTTTCCAAGTCCTTTTATTCTTTTTCGTAAGGATGTTTGTGCTTTCCAAAAAGGGGGAGATTGTTGAGTCAATAAGGTTTTCCTTATGAATTTCTATTACTTTATACTTGGGGGAGATTGTTAAGTCAATAAGGTTTTCTTATGACTTTACCATTCATTCTTGTTTTGAAAATCAAAAACACCTTATCTCAAGGAAAATCTCATTGTACCCTGTGTTTTACTTCTATAAGGAAAATTTTCCTTCCCCAAGGAAATTTATCCTTACCATGTTTTTCATTGTTCATTATATTGTCTAAGTGTAAAATTCAGTTTCATATATAAAACCTTAGAATCACATAATACTTAGATAAAGAGCATTATGTTTTCAGACTCTGAATTCAGACTCCAAGTTCTCTGAACTCAGACTCCAGACTCTTCTGAGTTATGACTCCGAATTATCATGAACTCTGACTCCAAACTCTTCCAGGTTCTGATTCCAAATTCTAATGAATTCAGAATCCAAAATTTGTAAGTTATGACTCCGAATTCCCATGAAATCTGACCCCAAACTTTGAAAGTTCAGGTTCCGAAGTCTTGTGAATCCAGATTCATAATTTCCATGAAATTCAGACTTCAGAATTCTATAGAAATCAGGTTCCGGATTCCTTAGAAAATAGAATCCGAATATCCTTTTATTATAGACACCGAATGTGTATTTGGTTATACTACAAACTTTTATTTGCTTACATTCTGAATATTTGATTTTGGTTATGTAACCATATTTTTTATTACACTTGTTTTTTTTATAAAACAATGTCGTGCATTCAGTTATTAACTAACCGTTGTTTGAGTGATATGTTTACAGGTCCCTCCTAAATTCAAGGAAAAACATGACCATTGGAGGACGGAGCTGACCATTGAAGCTGTGCCTATAAATAGGAGCTCATTTGAAAGAAATTTTAACAAGTTGATCAATCTTATCTTACATGCTGTTGAAGTGATTTCTAGAGAGAGAGGCTCTTATAAACTCTCAGGATTCATGCAGAAACTTTGAACGACTTGTTAAAACTTTGCTTTGTACAAACTTGCTTTTTGTAGAGGTGTGATTTATTTAAAATCAGAGACTTCGGGTTGTGAAGTCAGAGGTTCCGATTTCCTTACAAATTTAGGGCTTACGGGGATAGAAATACTGATACCGATCTTTGGATTGAGGGCTTACCTGGGTTTGGGTAAGACATACTTTATTGAAAGTATAAATCAAGGGACCCTTATTCAGGGTTGTTGGATACTCTTCTCTTTGGGTTAAAAGAGTTACTACTTGTTACTTGTAGTGTTTTATGTTTGTTTTTCATAGTAATTTTAGTTTTTGAGGAAAGTATAACTTTATTATACTTCCTTATACTTGTACTCTGATTAAATAGGATTCTACATGCTTTGAGGTAGAATCTTAGTTGTTGTAAACTTTTGTTAAGTTTCATTTCTGGATTCACTTTTCTAGAATCAAGCAAGCTATTATAACTTAGAGGTGTTGTGAATTTTTGTTTATGAAAAATTTCCTTAAGTATTTTTAAAGTATACAATTCACCCCCCTCTTGTATAGTGAGTATATACACCATAGTTTGATACTATAATCAGTATCATATCTATCATATTATCGATCCAACACAAACCACCATAAATCTTCTGTTTCTTTATGTTTTTTTATCAGAATGGGTTTTCTATATTTTGTTTTTTGGGTTACACATTAGTTATATGTTTCTAATTACTTCCATATTTATTTTCATTGTAGGAAATGACACCCATTGAAGAGATGTGGTGGAAAAAGATGACAGAAAATAATCGTCGCATGACACAGATGGGAGTTCCTCCACTCATCCCTATTGTGAGTATTTTATTTCAAATATATATATTTCAATAACTTATAATATCATGTGTTTACTTTTGTGTTAATTTTTTTTAGGAACCACCCCCTAGACGAGAGATATACGACGAGGATACTGATATTGTTCCCAGTACAAAGGCTGGTGGTGTCCGAGTTAGATGATCATCTAGTGGTCCCGGTACTGAGGACGGTGGTACAAGGGCCCATGGTGTGAGAGTTAGACGATCCACTGGTCGTACCCGATTGGACCCCTACCACAGACATATCTTCTATGCCCCATTTTGATCCTGGTGTGTCTTTAGGGACACACGAGATATTTAGGCCTCTGATGTTTACACTACCAGTTAGCCAGACGTCTGTTCCATCATCTTTTGCTTCTGGTTCATTATCTCTGAGCTATTATATTCCACCTTCTTCGATTCCTACTCCGATATAGTATGTGGATGAGGAGCATACACTGAGGGACACTCCACCTGTACAGGATATTCCTTCAGCTTCTGTACATCTAGTTACGCCCATTGATCTGACTACCACAAGTATATTTACATAACGCTAACAAATTTTTATACCAAAATTTATTTTTATTATAACTTGTACTAATATATTTTTCTTCATTAACATATTAATCTACTAATAGGAAGCGGGGGAGGGGGTATAATCACTTGCGTGAGGTATATAACTGCCAGACACAGTTAATGGTTGAATACAATGATGATGGACAGATGATTGATAAATCTGGGAAGGAATGTCAGGGTTTTTTTGGTGATGCTAGCCAAATACTCTGACATCATTCCGGTCAGCCCTCTCTCTTGGAAACATCTTCCACACAAAGTCAAGGATAATGCATGGGAACAAATATGGGTAAAAAAATATATTGGATTTAATGTAGTATTTTTTTATATTTATATGAATTTATCTATTTGGTTTCAATTTCGGTTTAACTTCCTTGATGGAGAAGGTGCATGACCAACATGTTTAAAGAAGCTAGGAGAGATTTGGAGAGCTTATAAGCATGAGTTGTATGTTGGATAGTGTGATAGAGTGGGAACGGAGTTGGAGACAGTACCTATCGTGGATGACTGCCCGGTAGAGCAATATCTCCAAATGATTACCCATTGGGCGACTTCCAAGTTTAAGGTATTAATCCCATTTGAGATATTTAAATGACAGTTTTCATATTTTTCATTAATATTATCTTATTTATTATTAAACATTATTTAGGAATATTCTAAAAAAAACATTGATTCAAAGAAATACCTCCACACTTTGGGGTGCACTACTATGTCAGATCGTGAGAGGTAGCTGGTACGATATAGTTGTTTATAATTTTTCTTTAGGACTTGCCCTTTTTATTGTTTCCTACTTAAATTATTTAATTTATTGAATATTGAATATATGATTATACTTGCACTTTATATTTTTTCAATGTCATTTCAGAAGAAAAGATTGAATATTGAAGGACGTATCCCTCGAGCAAAATTGTTTTGCTCAAGTAGAAAGAAAAAATATGGAACTGCGGTTAATGAACCGACACAAGAAAAGATTGTAAGTTTTAATTTGTTTATTTCAAAGTTTAATATCTATTTTGAAATTTAATAATCTATTAATATTTTTAACAGGATACTTTAGAGGCCATTGATGCCTAGGAGCCTAAAAATTTAGGGCCACACGATCATTTATATTAGGTTTTGGGAGATGAGCACTCTAGTCGAGTACGCTACCGACCTGGTAAGAATATAGTCCCAACGAGGTATTGGTCATCTCCAGGTATCTATTCTAGTACCACTGAGTTGGAACAGGTCAAGGAGCATGATTGACAGTATGATAAAAGGGTCACAGAGTTGGAAGAACATGTTCAAACGAGGGAGAAAGAATTTATGAAACTGATCAAAGATTTATCTTCATCACTTTGACCAGAGGCCAGTGTGTCTTGTCAGACATATATGTCATCGATGGGTGCATTATCCAATGCACCAGGCGACAGTTCTAGTGTTAGTCAAGATGATGACGTTCCTGGTGATGACGAGGATGTGAAAGAGGACGAGGGCGAGGATGAGGATGAGGTTGAGGGTGAGGATGGGGATTAGGGTGAGGATGGGGCTGAGGATGAGCATGGGGACGAAGATGAGGAAGAAGATGAGGACATA
Organism: Viscum album; assembly: GCA_963277665.1. Lineage (NCBI taxonomy): Eukaryota > Viridiplantae > Streptophyta > Magnoliopsida > Santalales > Viscaceae > Viscum > Viscum album. The sequence continues at coordinate 1,795,495,112 of OY728146.1, forward strand.
GATGACATTGAGGATGAGGCTGATGATGATGGTGGTGATGATGATGGTGATCAGGGGAAGATTGATCCATTACATTTTTGAATTCTGTATAAATATTTATTTTTGAACTTGGTTTTTAACTATGGTATGGATATTTTTAAATTCAGTATAACTCTTTATTTTTGACCAAATATGGAAGCCTAATGATGTTATAATGGTTTATGGGGCTTCTGGGGCTTGTTCGGAGCTCAAAACCCCGATCAGCGTAGAAAAACACTATGCCTCACGGTTAGTAAAAAATTTAAGTCCATCCCACAAGGTATATACCAATCATATAGGGATATATATTAGAAGCAATTTGCATGATTTTCCCTAACCATTCACCAAGGTATGCACATCATGCACAATGTATATAGTTTTAATATAAGATATTATCACTGTTGTTACACGATTTTCCTAACTGGCATACGAAAAAATGATCAAATGCATTCAGATTGTGTTGATACTTTAGGAAAATGATCCATGAGTCAAATGTAACGTGTACAAGTCAACCCATCCTCAATACGAGGCACAGTGTGGCCGATATCACTCAAAGTGTCTCTCTTTTTTTTTTAAAATGGACACCCTTTTAAGTAAAAAAAACTGGCATACAGAAAACCGAACAAACATATTTGGATTGTGTTGATACTTTAAGAAAACGATCCATGGGTTATATGTGATGTGTAAGACTCAACCCTGCCTCAATCTGAGGCACAGTGTGGCTGGTACCACTCAAAGTGTCTCACTTTTATTTGAAATGGACAACATTTTAAGTGAAAACAACAACTAACATACGGAAAATGGACCAAACGTATTCATATTTTGTTGATACTTTAACAAAACAATCCATGGGACATTTTTGACGTTTAAGAGTCAACCCCACATCAATCCGAGTCACGGTGTGGCTGGTACCACTCAAAGTGTCTCACTTTTATTTGAAATAGACCAGATTTTAAGTGAAAACAACAACTGACATACGGAAAACTGATCAAACACATTCAAATTGTGTTTATACTTTAGGACAATGATACATTGGTCATTTGTGATGGGTGCGAGTCAACTCTGTCTCAATCTAAGACACGGTGTGACCGGTATCACTCAAAGTGTATCACTTTTATTTGAAATGGACAACATTTTAAGTGAAAACAACAACTAACATATGAAAAAGAGACCAAACATATTTTTATTGTGTTGATACTTTAGGAAAATGATCCAATGGTCATTTGAGACATATACAAGACAAACCCGCCTCAATCCAAGGCATGGTGTAGCTGATATCACTATAAATGTCTTTCTTTTGTTTAAAATGGACACCATTTTAAGTAAAAAAAACTGGAATATGGAAAACCGAACAAACATATTCAGATTATCTTGATACTTTAACACAACGATTCATGGGTCATTAGTGAGGTGTAAGAGGAGACGACACATCCTTCGGACACACGGTTGGCACGGTATAGCTGAATATGTGTTTTTAGGTGTTTGGCGTGCTTGAAAAGCGTGCGTGGGGTGGTCAAAACTGGCCTAATGACCTCAGAATGCCATGAAATTGGATGAAAACAAATGGTGGGTGAATTGTGAAATGGTCGGCTAGACGTCACATCAATCGGAGGTGTCGTGTGACCATGGTGGCCGAAAACACACTCCGCGTGTCGTAAATGGCCAAAACATGCATTTAATGGTCAAATGCATGCCGAACGACATCAAAATGACTTGAAATCACATTAAAACACCCTAATTATTATTCTTGATCTATAAGAGGAGACAAAACATAATTCGGACACGTGGTTTTCATGACACGACTGAATATGTGTTTTTTAGGTGTTTGGCGCGCTTGAAAAGCGTGCGTGGGGTGGTTAAAACCAGCCGAACAACCTCAGAATGCCATGAAATCAGACGATACTAAAGGGTGGGTGAATTGTGAAATGGTCGGCCCTAAAACATGTTAATAAGTGGTTTCGTGTGACCGTGGTGGCTGAAAACGCACTCCGTGTGTCGTAAATGGCCAAAACATGCATTTAACACTCAAATGCATACCGAACAACATCAGAATGACTTGAAATCACATGAGAACCCCCTAATTATTGTTCGTGAGGTTTATGAGGATAAAACACGTCATTCGTATGCGCGATTTGCATGACATGGCTGAATATGTGTTTTTTAGGTGTTTGGTGTGCTTGAAAAGCATGCGTGGGGTGGTCAAAACTGGCCAAACGACCTCAGAATACCATGAAATCGGATGACAAAAAATAGTGGTTGAATTGTGAAGTGGTTAGACAGACGACACATCAATCAGAGGTGTCGTGTGACCACAGTGGATAAAAACGCACTCCGGATAGCCCCCCTACCCCGAACAACCCCCTCACCCCCGGATAGCCCCCCCCCCGCACCCCCCAGACAGCCCCCCACCCCAGACAGCCCCCCCCCCCCCCACCGAACAGCCCCCCCGGACAACCCCCTCACCCCGAACATCACCCCTACCCAATGATCCATGGATCGTTTGTGACAGGTATGAGTCAACCCTACCTCAATCCGAGGCATGATGTGATTGGTATGAATCAAAGTGTCTCACTTTTGTTTTAAATGGATAACATTTTAAGTGAAAACAATAAGTGGCATACAAAAAATATTAACAAGGATACACATAGATTCTTGAAATTAAGGGATAAAAAATAAAATATGGTTTATTGGTCATACATTATTAGAATAAAATATTCACAAGGCATAGATTGAAACACAATGGGTCATAGTATATATAGAAAAACATGAATTATATTAGGAATGAGTCTCGACATCCCATCATGAACATGCACCAACAATCATGTTCTAATTCTCAATCATGGGTCTTTCATTCTATACAATAACATACAACCAATAAATATCATATAGTGATTTCATATGAAACCTATGAACACTCAAGCATACCATATAACAAATTGGTCAACAAGGCTACACATAGATTCTTGAAAAATAGGTTTCAAAGTATCATAAAAATACCCCAATGTTGAGGAATACATATGGTGACACCATAGACCCATGAATAACCTCAATCCCATCCTCAAATAGTGGGTTTTAGGACCAAACCAAAGTCCCTTTGGGAACCCAATACCAAATACTTAATTGAATATTCATAACCACTACCAAAGATGGGAATTCATCTCACATCACACCCAGGAGAGAAAATTACAATTAGCCACATACCCCCTTATTCTAATTGAAAAGTCTATGAAAAAAATGTATGTTATTCCGGTAACCCATATCATATGTCGAGATTGGCCAATGTTTCCCACTAACACATCAGGAACCATTTATACATGGATACATAATCATTAGAGGAATATAAACATCCCATGTGCTTCCTATAACTCATCTTAGGTCTAAGAACATGACCAATACCATTTTATATCTTATGGGTATCATGATCCTTTCCACTCTACCCATGTTTTTATGTTGGTTTTATGATACTCAACCCAAGACCATGACTAAAAATCCCATGTGCTTCCTATAACATGTAGATTTTTTCTCTTGTGTGTATTGGTGTTGTGGTTTGAGTGAGGAATGAATTCTAAATTTTGAATACTCTTATGTGTGTTAGTGTTGTGGTTTGAGTGAGGAATGAATTATAAATTTGGAATACTCTTATGGGTGTTATTTAATTTCCTATAACATGTAGGCCTTTTCGCTTATGGGTGTTATTGCATTTGAATTTCTAAATATCTAAATTTCTAAATTCTGAAATGAATTCTAAATTTTGAATACTTTGGATGGGGATTTTGTATTGGTGTTTTTGCAGGTCTGAAGAGGGGGAGGTGTGTTGCTGTGTTGTTGCAGTTCTAGAGAGGGGAGAGGGGCCTGCTGCTGTGGAGTTGAGGAAATGTATACCAACAGTTTCAAAACCGTTGGTATAGATTCTATAATATAACTATACCAATGGTTTTGTTATAACTGTTGGTATAGTTTTATACCAACAGTTATAACAAAACCGTTGGTATAGCCTTATGGATTTCCATATCCCTTCTATACCAACAGTTATAAACCATTGGTATACGTGTAACACACATATACCAATGGTTTTACAAACCATTGTTATATGTTATATTTAACACACATATGCTAATGGTTTGTAGAAAACCATTGGTATACCTTCTATTTTGACACCTATACCAACGGTTTTCACAGAACCATTGGTATAGGCCTATCGTCATGGCTTACTTGGCCATGGTTGAGGGAACCGTTGGTATACTATATACCAATGGTTTCTAGGCCTTTACCAACGATTATTAATCGTTGGTAAAGTTTAAAATTCCAGTAGTGACCTGCATGTCAAAAATGAATTATGAATCCTTTTTCTAAATTATTAAGAAAATATGAGAAACTTTTCTCTATTTTTATCACACAACACACGATTTGAACTAAAATTTCAATTTTAATCTGATAACAGACACTTTGAGTAATACCGAGAACACCGTGTATCATATTAAGGAGTGAATGATTTCTACATGTATCAAATCATATTTGGATCATTTTCCTAAAGTATCAACACAATATTAATGAATTTTCTTAGTTATGAGTATGTGAAATGTGTTTTGAACTAAAATGTCAATTTTAAACTAAAAACATGCACTTTGAGTCATACAAGACACACCATGTATCATATTGAGGTATAATTGATTCCTATATGTCACAAATGACTTATGGATAATTTTACAAAATTATAAAAACAATATGAACGTGTTTTCTTGATTTTGAGTATGTGATGTGTGTTTTTGAACTAAAATGTAAATTATAAACTAAAATTATACACTTCGAGTCATACTAATAATATTGTGTGTATGATTGAGGTGTGGATAATTATTTTGCGGTTGATTCTTACACTGTTCAAGATAATGTTCATGAAATATATTTTGGGAAGTCATACTTTTCCATTCCACTATTACAAAATACCTTGGTAGATTCATCCTTATGATTCACTTTATGTTTTAGGCTGCATGTAGTTTCCTATTCCATCCAAATGGAACATGTTCTCTCTTTTTTGGATTGTTACAGATAGTTGAAAGAAAATTATTACTTCCAAAAAGATCTATGAAAAAAAACTAACTAATTATCAGATAAAAATGATAAGGAAATTAACTTAAAAATAGTTGATAAAATGATGAAAAAATCTACTAAATAATTAGCACGAATTCACATTTTCATGATGTTTATATACATTCTTCAACCATTTCCCTATCACCATTATCTCAATTGTAGCCTCAAAGTCTAATATCTCATGATAATGAGAAACTTAAAAAATGTTACTAGATCTGTCACACTAGGCACACCGTGTATTGGATTGAGGTGCGACTGATTCCTACACGTCACAAATGACGTATGAATCATTTTACTAAATTATCAAAATAATCCGAATGTTTTTGATATCTTCTGAGTATGTAAAATTTATTTTGAAATAAAATGCCAATTTTATACTAAAAACATAAACTTCAAGTCATACCAGGTATAACATGTATCAGATTGAGTTGTAGTTGATTCCTACACATCACATTGTATCTTTTTAATCATCAATGCTTTCAATATTTTGGATTATATAACAATATTTCCTTTTAATAACCTAGAATGTTGAATGAATTTCAGAATAAAAAGAAAAGTGAATCATCATGAGTGAATCATCCATATTGAAAAATTAATTTCTTCATGATCTCTATGAAAATTAACAAAATAAGTGTCATATAAAAATGAGAAGTAAATTAACTAAAAATAGTAGATAAAATAATGAGAAAATTAACTAAATAAGTGGTATGAAGTCACCTCTTCATGATGTCTATATACATTCAAACACCATGTATTCTTCTCATTAATTTCTAAAAAATATATTTCCTCTTGTGAATATGAGGACTATCGATAGTCCTAGTAGTATTGGAAAAATAAAAATAAACAAAGGATTAATAAATATTTTAAATGAAATTGTAATTATCATCGAAAATACCTCTTCAAAGATGCTAGTTTGTTGATGTAATATGATATTTTTATAAATTTGAAAACATAATAACCATAATCTTTGTCATTAGTTTATTCTAGGAACTATAGAAACAATGAAAATAATAATAATTATTTTTATATATGTTGCAGTAGTGGAATGTTATTATATATACCCTAATACTTATCTATTTGTAGAATTCAATAGGATTTTTTTCTATAGAATTTCCTTATTCCATAATCTTTATTATACTTAAAAACCTCCCTATCATAACATAATTATCATTAAAACATAATATAAAATGTAAAACATGAAGTTTATTTTTAAAATCTTAAATATAGTGTATTAAAAATTGATAAAAATCATCATGTGTGGTTAGTTTGTTGGGTATCCATGTATTGAATCCAAAAAATAAATCTTTGGAGTTTCCAAATTGATTTCAATGAGTAACCAATGCTACTTAAAAAAAGGAACAAGTAACTAAATTAATAAAAATATATTTGATATGATTAAATTGTAGAGTTTTATCCCTGTATCATGGGTGTTAAGAAGATTCCATCATTTGTAAGTTTTCTTTCAAGAATTACATCCTGTTTTCCACTATTACTTCATATTGCTTTGGTTCCAATGAGAATAGTTGTGTAGAAGTGATGTGAGGACTAATGAGTTCAAATTTTTGTCATAGGGTTTTCCCTACAAATAGAATTGATATATACATCTTCAAAAATTATGAATAGTATTTATTCATAATTAACATAACAGATCAAATATTGGACAAAATATCATGAAAACACACCTCATGTATACATTTACAAATGATACTCATAGAAATTAATGCTTGAGTATTTTATTTTCATTTTCAAGACCAATATAGTCTATAATGGCCCCTCCATACACCTATTCTTCAAAATAAACTATGTCCGTATCACCAATTTTTAACATTGTATCCTCATGAACCTTTAATTTTAGTAAATTTGGAAGGTCAATAGGTAGGGTAAAGTTACTTTTTGAAGATATTTTCGATTGGATGGTTGATATTTTAGATCATATTTATTAGACCTTCTATTCCACCCCTTCCCTTTGTTTTTCTATAATAACATTAATTGATTCATGATTTTTTTCATTTATTGTTAATGTTCTTTCATACAAAATAAATTAGAATATAATACCTTCTTTTAAATGTGTATTTTTACAATATAAAACAACCATGCTACAAAAGTTCCAATATAAAGCTCTATTATATGAATATCTGCATCATTAAGTGGAATAAGTAGCTCTACACTCATCTTGTGAACTATGTGAATTCCCACTCTCACATGACCTGTTGGAAGTTGTTTTTTGTGTATAATATATCCTAAGATACTAGAAATTTTACCCCTCACAATAAGGTGATGGTTTGGTGTTGATAGATATAAATCAAAATCATTTTCACCTTGTATAATATTATTACAGGAAAGGTATTGGTGTCTTCCAGATTCACATTTCATAGAAACAATTATGAAAATATTGATTACCACTTATAAGACAACACTTTGAGGGGAATGAATCACCTAAAAGTTGGTGGGGGAGGGGGTGGGATCTTCATGTGGTGGTTATTGTTGTATTTTTTATTACCATTGATTCCTTCCTATAACATTTTCTAACAAATAAGAATGACGAATAAATTTTAATTATAAAGCACATAATAGTTCCAATATATCTTCCATTTTATTATCTTTATTCCTTAGTTCATTTCTTTTCTCAAACTATGTTTGGGGTGACACCCAAAAAACCACACCTTTGACACGACCATACTGTTCTGGCTACTTCAAGGCCACTAATAGTAGATGTTCATTGGCTAAAACTAATGATGATTATTATGTCTAAGTCAAATAAAAAAATATTAGAAAATAAGTAATCATTGGTATGTAATAATGATTTAAAGAAAAACAAATTTTTATTTTTTCATACTTACACATACTTCCCATACTTTTTGTGTGTTTTTCTCTATTAGTATATCATCTTTATCTACATTTACCTCTTTCCATATAACATGACATGGGATGAAAGTGACTTTGGATTTCAATTCATCAATTTTCATATAACCAAAGGAACATAATTATGTTTTTTTTCATGTCACATAAAATTATTATTGTAGATTTAAAATACGTACCATTTTTCTAGTGAAGCATACCACATACTTTATTTACGGTAGAGGTACATTGGTTTTTCTACACATTGATTATTTTTAGTAATCAATTTATATTTGATAAATTAAAAATTCTTAATCAAAGTTATCAATACACATATTATCAAAAAATGTAATACCAATCAAAATGTACCTAAAAGTATGTCTTCTCATGAAGACCAATAAATGTATCCCACGTTTGTTGATTTATCACAAGTGAATACATCTATACTGGGTGTGGTTTTATTTTCCTTTCATCATATTTGAGATGATACTTCATAAGAATTGTACAAAAGCCTATATAAACCTTTCCAACAAGAATTAATACAAATTTCATTCGATATTCATCTACTATAAATACACTCTATAAGGGATAATGAATAGTAAATCAATGTTTCATTATTTTGTTTTTTAGTAAAATAAAGAGTGTATATCATAATTATACCCTAATATCTTCCCAATTTATTGCCTTAAGATCATGCACTAAATTGTTTCATGAATCTATATCAATCGGCATGAAAATTCAAGTGGTCATCCCAATGTAACTACAAAACATGGCTGTGTTGGGATTAATAGGCTAGATATGTGCATTACATACAACCTTGAATTTGATGACTTTAATTCTAAACTTAATAATTTTTTCTAACACCATCATGCTATTATGATTTTATTTTTTCTGGGATATATTTTGTTCATCGTCTACCATTTTCTTAGCTTCAACATCATCAATATGTTGTTTCTTTGGATTAATATCATCTAAATGTGTATAAACTTGTTGTTCCTATGCATTGGGAGTATCAACATGTTGGGAAACATGTTGTTCCTCAAGATTGGGAGCATCAACATGTACAAAAGTCATTATCTATAGACATGGTTGAACATTTATTTTAGATTATTTAAATGAAGAAGTAAACTGATAATAATATGAGGTAATGCAAAGTATATCAAAAAAATATAACCTGATTATTGAACTCTATTTTATTAAAATGTTAAAGGGATTTAACCCCTCTATTGAGTATCGAAATACCCTCATTCTGGTTCCTCTGACATACAAGTACCTATCTACATTGGGACCACTATGAAATTATTTCAACATCACAATGAAAGGATCATCCTCAGTTGAATTGATATCTAACCCTTCAGTAGATTTTTCTGATAATATAAAAATTGAAAACTTTTGGTTTTTAGGATATAAAACATAAAATACTTGTAATTTTTATGATGACATTATAAATGGTTCATCTTTGTACCATTACTTACTAAAATCCACTTTCATTAATCCCAATTCATCTATTTCAACTCCACTCCTATTATAAACACACTTACATTGAAAAATTTCCACTTGGAATGTTGTATAATCCAACTCCAATATTTTTTTAATGATTCCAAAGAATGACATGTTCACATAAATTAGATTTATTTACTTGGAACAGGTACATGAATTGCTTCATCCATAAGTGTAACTCCACTATTTTTCATGGTACTTACTTCATCACATTCATTTTTATAGAACATATAACCAGTAATTACATTACCCATATAAGATAATACATGCACACTTGTTCCTCTGTATAGCCATCAAATTCATTTTGAAATTGAATCCAAATTTTCAACAGACTCCTTAAAAATATGGTCTCCAAACCATCCTATAATATATTGATTATGTGTATTTGGTATCCATCTTTCAACCCTTGAAGTATTAAAATTACTAAGAATTACTTTTTGGGTTTCAATATATGGAATAAACTCTAAAATATTAAGAAAAACATTAAGGTGAGCCTGCTCCCACTCTCTAATAGTAATTGTGACAACATCTATTCTGGAAATTCCTTCACTCACAAGTTACCCAGTGGGATGAGATTTCAGTAGACCAATTCTTTCCACATCAAAAAGGTAGTCAGTACATAATTCTATGTCTTCCTCAAAAACATATTTCTCAACAACACAACTTACTGGATAACTTCTATTTTTGATATAACCTTTAAAAGTATTCATATACCATTCAATGGGGTACATCCATCTATAATGTACATGACCACATAGTCAAATCTCTCTTACCAAGTGAAACATCATATAAAAGAATGGATGTGGTAAGAACATATCCAATTAAAATAATATGATAATAATTTCCTTTTCCATAGTTAGAAATTTCCATGGGTTTATAACTTTTCTGCGTATAGTTTTGAAAAAGAAACAGATCTTTGTTAATGTATGATGTACATTCTTAGGAAAAATGTAATATAACCGTATATACATTAGATCCTAAATCAAAACATGACTATCATGTAATTTCAGATCCTTTAACTTTAAATCAGTCATTGAAATGATATTATTGATATTTTATGAATTCCCCTCTAGAACCTTTACCTCATTCAATAAGTTGAAAAACCGAAATCTCTCTTACCTGAAAAGAGTGTAAGAAGTTGGATGAAGAAAAGTCTATTTTTTCACTCTTCACTGGCACCGAATCTTTATGTATCCTAATGTTAATCATGTCCAACCTAGCCTTAATTCAATCCTTTATTTTATGGGTTCATTTAGTAATGTTTCAATCACTCTATCACATACATTTTTTTCCACATACATAATATCAATAAAATTCATGACTTGAAAAAAATTCCAGTATGGTAATTAAAAAAAACTGATCTCTTTTTTCCAACTATTTTTTGTAATATTTTTTGAAAAAAGTTTTACCAAAATTTCTGTCCATATATTTTACATTCTCAAATAGGTTATCACCTATTAGTGAACATATTGTTATATCTTATTCTGATGTCTCGTCAAATGATGTCATGCAAGATAGGGATTTATGTCACTAAGGTAGAAATTTTCAATATCCTAGAAACATAGTCTTCAATGAATGATTCAACCTAATTGAATCTTTTTGACGCTCCTTTCTGTCACAGAGTCTAAACAAATGAAAAGGGAAATACCTTGAACTCAAAGTGATTCATCCTTTGAATAAACATCAAAAATTGACAAAGGCATGAACAAAGATTCATTTGCACTTGGGTCGTGCAAGTTCCACCAAGGTCGCGCAAGTATACTTGCGCACCGCCCTAGTGGTCCCACAGGTGACTTGCACTCCCTCTTTGAATTTCGCCCAGGGTCTTCACCAGCCTATAAATACCCCCGGTGGGCCCCCCATTTCGAGAGGAAAAATTCCAAAAACTCATATTTGAGCTCCCGATGCCCTAGTCTCTTCTCGAAGCTTCCAAACACTTCTAAGGCAATTTATTACCTAGAACAGAAGATCTAAATAGGGGGAGTAAGACCTAAGTGTTGAAACTCATCAACACTTGCATGCCTAAGTGGCCAGCCCTGAAGGGAAATGGCCACACTTGCGCGCCGCCTTACCCCTTCAACAGAACTTGTGTGCCACCCTTCTGGAATCCCCTAGGGATAATACTAAGGGATTGAGCCAAGTCTCTCCCAAGTATTACCTTAAGGGTGGACCGTCATGCAAGTACCCATGTGTCACACAGGTACACCTGCATGACTAGGACTTGTGCGCCCACGTAGGACTTGCATGCCCCTCTATTTTTGGGTGCTCTTCCTGCCCATTTCACCTCTCTTATTCCTATCCACCTCTCTTATTCAATATTCAACCTTCAAAACCCTCTTCAAAGCCATTTATGGCATGGTTACTTTGTTGTCTTCCTTATTTGAAAGGAATTCTGTGGAACATATCTCAAAACCTAGTGATTTACACATCTTTATGTCACTAAGGTTAGATATTTCATTCATTCAACCTAATCCTATAAAGATGAGAGAATCCTTAACCTGGGCCTTCCTTTTCAGAAGTAAGCCCCAGTCCAAGTTCTAAAAATATGGGTATCCTCCTTAGGAATAAGCCCCAAGTCCCCTAACGTGGGCATCCTCCTTAGGGGTAAGCCCCAATCATAATTTCCCAAATCTGGGCATCCTCCTTAGGAGTAATCCCCAGTCATAATTTCCCAAATCTGGGCATCCTCATCAGGAGTAATCCCCAACCATAATTACCTTAACCTGGGCTTCCTTTTCAAGAGTAAGCCCCAGTTTCAAAGTCTACAAATATGGGCATCTTCCTTACGAGTAAGCCCCAAGTCCCTTAATTCTAAAATTCCCTTAACCTGGGCCTCCTCCTTAGGAGTAAGCTCTAGTTTTAATTTCTCTTGACCAGTTTTAATTTACTTTTTATATGGGCTTCCTTCTCTAGAATAAAACCTAATAATAACTACCTCCTAATTTGGGCATCTTCCTCAGGAGTAAGCCACAAGTTATAGTATCCAAATCTCCATAAAATCACATATACCTTTATGGACCATGTTTCCAGACTTCTTCTCTGAAATAAGTCCTAATCTTTATCTATTTGGGTAGTCATACATACATTAGCCCCACATCATTTCTCATGATTTTATCTTTCATGGAACAATTGTCTGGTTTTACCAATACCTCTTGTTTCTCACACCGAGCATGACTCACGTGATCTTAGAGCGTAAAAGTAATTATAACATATTTATTTGAGCCATCAATCATATATAAAAATAATACTACCTTACTCTAACTACGTGGGTTCTGATTCCTTTTCTAAATAAGGATACATAGGTATCCCATATGCGGGTACGATCCCAACGTCGAAATAATCCATGTCCTTCTGAATGACAATAAACTTCAAGTGCCCCACTGAGTGGCTTTAAAACCAGTATGTTTATCATAATGACCAAGATATTTCTATATAATGTATCGAAGGATACCATTGAATAAGAATATATAAACAAATACAGATGATTCTCTATCGATGAAGAACCTCGAATACATATAAAAGATTCTCTAAATTTCCTATATATCAATCATTGATTGTCAGATCTAAAGGAAAGCTCATTTTATACTTGGTAATTTAATAAGGATTCACGAACATAACTTAAATCTATAAAGAGAGTCCCGAAGTAGACAATAATTCCCCTAAAAAAGGTGTGATGAGTCCGACCTCCCATCCTCTCAACCAATGAAAATTTTTAAGCCTTATTAGTTCACAACTAATGAGCACCTACCTTTGGAAAGTAGGTCCAAATGGATATAGAATCATTGGATGTTTCCAGTTCTACGAACAAACCCGTTAGAAACCGCTTGGAATGTTTGAACCTAAAATCAATGAGGTCATCCCCATTTCCAGAGGAAACAAATGCACCTTGTTCACAAATGGTACAACCTTGATTTTCTTTAATGCTATATCCTAACAAATTTCCATAAGCAAGAAATTCATTTATCATCCCCTAAAACATGGATCTCAATATTAAATATTTATTTTTGTAAGCATCATACAACATAACACCTAAATCCTACAATATTTTCAAATATTCAATTAATAGATCCAAATAAACATCAATATCATTACCCGAATGATTTAGTCTTGATATAAGTAAAGATAACATAATTTATTTTTGTTTCATTCACAACCATGATGGAATGTTATAATTTACCATCATAACAGACCATATATGTTGATTACTAATTTTAAAAAAAAATATTCACTCCATCTGTAGATAGAATAAGACAAAATTTTCTTAAATTATTTCCAAATTCAGGATACTTGTGATCAATTTTCTTCCACTGAGGAGAGTTTTATGGGTGATGAAGTTTCCCATCTCTAACTCTTGTATTTGTGTTTCATGTCAATTGCCTTACAGTCTCATCACTTTCTTATAGGTTTATAAACATTGGAATGATTGGAAAGTTCCATAATTTTTTTTCAGGCTTGATTAATCATTCTTGTATCATGAAACACCACACTTTAGGAATTTTTTAAGTGATTTGTGGTCCTTGTGAAAAATCATATAGTCATTTGGACATGCATTTATTCATTCATAGATCATACCCATTGAATGTTGAATTCATTTAGCATCATATGTTCAGCAAGGAAGCCCATTATATTCTGAGATAATATCATTCAAGAGAGTAAGTAGTTTAGCAAAACTTTCATCACTCTATCCATTTATAGATTTTATATTATATAACTTCAACATGGATAAAAATGTTGTATATTTAGTTTAACCAAAATATAACAACGTCCTTGTAAAACTATTTAACTTCTCAAACAATTTTAGAAAATAATGAAGTTTACCTTCAACCATCATTGTTATTTACTCAATATGATCTTTATCACAGTTTACACCTATAATCATATCCTCAATATAGTCTTCTTAATTGTTCACACTTGTAATAATTTTAGATAATCCATAAAACACAGTGTTATCACAATCACTAGACAAATTCACCTTTTCCCTATGTTTAGTACAATATTTATAACTTTGACCTATTCTATGACATATCAAGTGTTATTCCAACTCCTATAGAATAATAATTATTGAGTAATAATAGTGTAAACATGAAAAAAGGATTTGATATGGGTCATATTCATTATTTTTGTAAACTTGATAAATTATTTCACTCCATCCTCATACTCTTTTGGCATATGATTTACATCCATCCATTTTTGATTCATATCCATCCTATTTGATTCAGTAATATTAATATTTAATAAAATAAATAAATACACAAAAATTATGATCTTAGAACCCATAAAAGTTCATTCATAAAGAATAATTTATGATACTTGAATCCATTTTTCTAACATAATAAGAGGCAAATGATGTGTATTGAGATTGTTTTGTAGTGTTGGAAATCATTGAAGGAAATAAATGTGTGATATATATAAAGTTACAAAGAATCTAATTAAATTTGCATCTATTGAAAAAAAGATAAAGGATGGTTTCTATAACTTTGTTATGTGGGATTACAACATGATGGAAGGGTTGATGTTTATTCATTTCTTCACTTGGTACGTGGCAGGTTAGGTGGTGTTTCAATGGAAGGATGATTAGGAGATGAAGTTTATCTTTTACAAGATGATGAAAATGTTGATAGTTTTTAATCACATGGTCTTGAGAACAAAAAGTTTGAAGAAACTCTTGAATTTTAATCCAATGAACCAGATGTCTCAGGCTAGTGTTCTTAGGCTATTAGAAAAAAATGATGAACAATCTAAATAGGGTTTCATGAATGCTTTAAATTTAAACAATTCACATGGATGAGGTGAATCCTTAAAGAATAGAAATGAAAATTTTTATTGGGGTTATAAGGAACAATCAAATTCAACATAAGTTAAAGATATTTCCCAGTGGGATTAACATAAATGCTCATCTCAAACTAATGATTGAAGTATAAGTCCAACTACCTGGGATAAATTGAAAACAAAAATCTTCCTCAGTGGAACCAAAAAAAGAGGATCAACTTTGGAAAATTCTAGAGTGGAAACTGGGAGTTAGGTTTATATAAGATGAAAAAAGATATGGATATTTTGAATACTGTCTAGGATTCCAATTTAAGGAGTGAATGGAACTCTTAGTGGAGATTTAAAGAGAGTTTTGGGAGTCCCCATAACTGGGATCATGGTTTAAACAAAACTCTGGGCTAGTCTTAATGGGATAAATGAATAAATTCAACTATAAAAATATCAAGATATTGATGAATTAAAAGAAATCCAATGGTGGTCAGAATGAATACAAGTGGAGAAAAGAGTAAGAACACACTGAAAAGAAAGAATAACTTGCTAATTGGAACTGAGGTTGTAATGGAAGTGGAAGGAATCCTCAATGGGGCCAGCGGGGGGAAGCAACTACCACGAGTGAAAATTTACAGAATTTTGGAACTTCGAAGGAAAAAATTGGTGAATTAACCTACTTAAATAATAGATTTTTATTATCTTTTTTATTAATGAATCAATAACTAATAATTCTAATATTAATATATCATTATAATTTCATGATGATAAAATTAGATAAACATTAAATTGAGAAAAATCTATTAATACAAAATTTTAAATTTATTTGTTATAAATAAAAGTGATTTCACATATTCATTATAATAATTTACATAATCCACATATATATTTATTTTAAAATATATAGTTTAAATTTATACATAATAATTAGTATAGATTAATTCTTAAACCTTTAAATTTCAACAACTATCAAAATTATTTACTTAAAATTTTTAAATGTTTACACAGAAATTATTTACATACATATAATTAAAATTATTGATAAATTACATTGAATTTAGAAAAATAATTATTTGTTATAATTATTTACAATAGTCTAGAAAGAAGGATAAATATAATAAAAATCCTATAAACTCACAGGAAATAATTCAACAAGACTCGGACCTAAGACCTAACCAAGACCCCTATTAGTAAATTGGGTGAAAGATAAGGGTATAGGTTCAATAAAATAAAATTTGGATCGATTTAATATAAGAAATTTGAAAATAATAAAATTGCTTCCAAATCACCCTGATTTTAGTGTGATTTTAAATCTTTAATCAGGGAGAAAATGATTTCTCCCAATTTCTACCTGAAGGATTTCCCTCTATCCAACATAACCTCTCCAAATAGGGGAGATGAGTTCAAATCACTCAATTTCGTTTAATTTATCCCCCAATCGATGCTACTAAATAAGAAAGGTAGTGACAAAAAAATTATCATAGAGTTTGGATCACACCATGATGTTATCATTCATGTTGAGAACTATCTAACAAAATAAATCCATTTTTAAGGTGATGGAAAGTTTGAGGATCCTGATTAAATAGGATCTCAAACGGAGTGAAGAAATTGAGCATGCATATCAAGTGATTGAAGATATATTAAAGAGGAGTTGAAATAATCACATACCTTAGCTTTTGAGAGGATCGATTTTTCTGAGAAGTTTGAGGAAGATCGGTGATAGAGGTCGACTTCTGTGGGATCTCGAATTGATCAAGGAAGAAAGTTCGATTAGGGTTAGAATTTATATGATCGAGATATGTTTTATCAGTTCTTTATGAAAACACTGATAAATACAAGTTTTATCAGTGATAAAAAAATAAGTTTCGATAAAACATATTATTATCAACACTTTTTTAGCACTGA
Source organism: Viscum album (assembly GCA_963277665.1). Lineage (NCBI taxonomy): Eukaryota > Viridiplantae > Streptophyta > Magnoliopsida > Santalales > Viscaceae > Viscum > Viscum album. Next base: position 1,795,512,218 of record OY728146.1, read on the forward strand.
TAAAAGCTTCTTAAAATAAAATACAAAAGTAAATAAACGAATATATATTAAATATGAATAAATTATAAAATAGAAAAAAATATTGAACATTATTAAAGAATGTATAAACTTAAATGAATGTTAAAAAATGAGTGAATTTGAATAATTAAAAAATAATATACTTAAAAAATATTAAAATAATTGATATGTTCTATTAATTATATAAATTATTAAAAAATTAAAACTGAATATATTTTAAAATTATGCATATTGAAAATATTAAAACATAATAAACATGTACAAAAAAATGAATTTGTAAGATTAATTACAGAAATTGTAAACACATACGTACAACATATGAAGAAAATATTAAAGATAAATTTAAATAAATCAATTATATAGATTTCAAACATTTCAAAAACATTATAAATTAATAATTAAAATTGAATGAATATTGATTATATAAATTAAAAAAATATTAAGAATATGAAAACAAAGTAAATAATTATGTATGATTTGTAAGATTAATTAAATTAATTAATTGTAAACACGTATAAAAATAAAGTGAATATTAAAAAATGAATTTAAATAAATTAATTATATAAATTTCAAACATTTTAAAAATATTACAACTTAATAAATGAAATTTAATAAATATTAATCATATAAATTAAACACATATTAAGAACATTAAAACTTAGTAAATAATTATGTATAAATAAATATTAAAAATGAATGAATTCATAAAATTTAAAATATTAATTAATATTAAAAATGGATAAATTATAATAAATGGAATAATATTAAAAATGAATAAATAAAATCAAATAAATTACAGAAAAAATCTAAAATAGCGAATTCATAACATTTACATGAATTAAAAACACATAAAAAATGAATTAAAATGAATAAATATATAATATTAATTATATAAATAACAAAATTATTCAAAATGAATTATATTAACTATAAAAACTTTTTAATAATTAAATTGAATCAAATTAAATTAAATCAAATAAAATTAAACACACACACATATAATCATGATGAATAAATTAAAATAAATATACATTAAAAATTAAATAAATATTAATAATGAATAAATTACAAAAAATACTAAAAATATAAAGATATTAAAAAAGAATAAATAATATTAAACTAATAAACACACACACACACACATACATATACATAACAAACCTACATATATTTTAAATCATTTAATATCAATACAAATATATATTTATATAAATATATTCATTTATATATTATGTAATTATTTAAATTTAATATTAACATATTATATTTATTTTAATTATATACATATTTTGTAATTATTTTATATAAATATACTATTAAACATTTTGACTAATATAAATTTGATAATTATATATATATATATATAATTATGAAAATAAGATTCATTATTTATTAAATGTTATATAAATCATATTTATATATTATATTTACATGTATATACTTATTTTAATATAAAAAATATTTAATAATATATAAATATTTATATATAAATTAAATTACTCAATATGACCATTATCAGCGCTAAATAAAAAGAGCTGATAAAGGTGAAACATTTATCACTGATAAAAAAAGAGATAATAAATGAGTTACTTTTATCATCATTAGAAAAAAGAATTGATAAATTATACCCTTTTATCAACACTTTTTCTAGTGCTGATAAAATTTAACATTATTAATGCTTTTTGTAATCCCTGATAAAAATAACCCCTTCGTGTGTTGTATTAATGCGTGGTTGATTCCTACACATCACAAATGAATTAAGGATAATTTTATTAATGTATCAAGATAATATGAGTGTATTTTCTTGGTTTTTAGTGAGTGAGACTTGTTTTTAACTAAAATGTCATTTTTAAACAGAAAACCCACTCTTTTAGCCATACTAGTCACATCGTGTGTCAAATTGACGTGAAATTGATTCCTACATGTCATAAATTACTTATGGTTTTTTTTATTAAATTATAGAGACATTTTTAGAATTTTTTTAGTTTTTAGTGAGTGACACATGTTTTTAACTAAAATGTCATTTTAAATCTTAAAACACTCATTTTGTGTTAGACCAATCACACTGTGTATCAGATTTAAGTAAAATTGATTTCTACATGTCCCAAATTACTTATATATCATTATCCTAAAATATAAAAAACAATATTAATTAATTTTATTGGTTTTGAGTTTGTCACATATCTTTTTAACTAAAATTTCATTTTAAAATAAAAAAAACATAGTTTGAGTCATATCAGTCACACCATGTATCGAATTGATATGTAGTTTATTCATACACATAAAAAATGCTTCAAGGATCATTTTTATAAATTATCAAGAGAATTAAAGTGCATTTGGTAGGTTTTTTAGCGAGTAACACATGTTTTTAACTGAAATGTAATTTTTAATCTGAAATGATGCACACTAAGCCATATCGGTCACACCATGTGTTAGATTTGCATGAGGCTAATTCCAACTCATCACCATTGACCAATGGATCATTTTTATAAAGTATCAAGAAAAAAGTAGTTTTTTTCTTGGTTTTCAATGAGTGACACATGTTTTTAACTAAAATGTCATTTTTATATTAGAAAACACACATTTCAAGTCATACTAGTCACACTGTGTATTGAATTGAGGTAAGGATAATTAAAAAATGTCAAAAATAACTTATAGATCGTTTTTATAAAGTATCAAAAAAACTAGATGTGTTTGATTAGCTTTGATTATGTCACACATCATCTGAACTAAAATGTCAATTTTAAACAAAAACACATACTTTGAGTTATGCTAGTCACATCGTGTGTTGGATTGATGTATAGTTGATTCATATATGTTAAAAATGACTTAATAATAAATTTCATAATGTATAATGATAATAATATTTTGTTTTATATATTTTTAACGTGTGATACATATTTAAAACTAAAATGTAAATTTTAAACTAAAAACACACACTTTGAACCATATCGGTCACACTGCATGTTAGATTGATGTGAGGATGATTCCTACAGGTCATAAATGACTTAAGAATAATTTTACTAAAGCATAAAGACAATACAAGGTTATTTTCATGTGTATTATGAGAGATACATGTTTTAAACTAAAATTTCATTTTAAATTGAAAACAAACATTTCGGGTCATACCAGTCACACCATGTATTAGATTGAGGTATGAATGATTTCCACACTTAAATAATGACTTATTAATTATGGTCCAAAATTATCAAAAAAAATACGAATGCGTTTTCTTGGTTTTGAGAATGTAACATGTATTTTTAACTAAAATTCCTTTTTTTAAAATTGAAACCACACATTTTGAGTCATATTGGTCACACCATATATCAAATTGAGATGCAACTAATTATTATATGTCACAAATGACTTATGGATAATTTTACTAAAGTATAAAAACAATATGAATGTGTTTTATTGGTTTTCAATATGCGAATAATGTTTTTAACTAAAATGTCAATTTTAAATAAAAACACACACTTTGAGTCATACCAAACACACCATGTCTTAGATTCATATAAGATTGATTACTACACATCAAAAATGACTTAAGGGTCATTTTACTAATGTTTTAAGATAATACGAGCATGTTTTCTTGGTTTTTTAGTGAGTGATACATGCTATTAACTAAATTTTCAACTACTATAAAAGTAGACATTTGTGACTGATTATTTATGATATATAGAAATTCATCATATATAATTAAGAAACCCTAACTTTTGTGACTCATATTAACATCTTTCAGAAAAAATATTATTTTTGGCGAGTAATAGAGATGGGAAATATTCTCTGTCACTATTACCCCTTCACAAAATTATTAATAGCAATAGATCATGTTATTCTTCACAAAAGGTTTTTGTGAAATTACTTTTAGTAATAGATCATGCTATCCATCGCTAAAGTTCATGCTGATAACATTTTTAGTGGCAACCAATCTGTCACTATAATTTCATCATAAAAACATAAATTAAAAAACCATGAGACCCTTACGCTTTCTTCTCCCCTGATTTTTCTTTCTCCCATGCTTCTCCTATGCTTCTCCATCATCCAGAACCCTCATCACATGACCATATTAGACTATGAACTCAATTTCATCCATCACACTAGATTCTTTATAATTTAGGTTCGAATCCCCTCAATACATACTTCTCTTCTCTCATCCTTCCGTTATTTTGCAATTTCCCCTTTCCTGTCACTATAATTGATTTATTCAAACCCTAGGTAAAAAAATTTATCTGATTTTTATGCGTTATTTGGTATTTAGGGTTACTACAAATTTATTCTTCCTTATTTGGTTGTCCACCATTTAATATAATGTGTTTCGTGTTTTCATAGGTTTATTCCACTTGATTTGTGGTAGTTTTCCCAATATTTAACCTTATGATTTATGATATATTTTATTTGGGTGTCCGTATTCGATTATTTTTGAGTTTAATAGATATTTTCAATCAAAATATGTGTTGAAAATTGTTTTAAGGGAATTTTTCATGTTTTCACCTAGCCGCCCTACTGAGTCCCGATGTGCATGCACCTACTAACATCCTAATCACTCCATGTAGTTAGTAACCCAAAATTTTATCTTTTCTCGTATTTTTACTCAATAATTTCATTATTTTTAATTATATATATATATAATCATATAAGTTTTTATATTCTTCATTCTACCCATTTGACTTATTTTTTTTAAAATAATATGTTTTATATGTGGACCATTATATAGTTATTGTGAAATTTTAAAAATGATTTTAATATTACTACCACATAAATTTAGAATTAAATCACTTTTAATTTATTTAAAATACATAATATTGAATTCATATAAAACTACCAACATAAATTACACAATTAAATTATCACAATTTCTACATATATAAATTTATGTTCAATATTTTTCAAAACATAATATGCTCTATCCATTAAAATGTTAAGTCATGTTCTATTTTTAAAATAGGTGGTTTTTACTTTTCTTTTTTTTCCAGGATGAAAAAATCAATTTAAAATCATAATTCATGTTTTTATTTAAGATATAAACCATGTTTTTATTTAATTAGTACCACAACCGTGCATACGCACGATGCTATAATTCAAATATAATTTTCAAAAGTGTTTTAATATTTTGAGTAGTTAATAATGAAAATTACTTAGAATATGATAAACTTATAGCTTTAGTGATAGATAATAATGAAAATAAATGAAAAATAAGAACATGTATTCAAAAATATATATTAAAATGAAAGAAAAGGAAATAACATGATGTAAAAAGATACAGAAAAACATGAAGTATCATTAAGAATTCGATGTGGTGTCTATAAAAGGTATTGTAGTAGGGAGATCATATTTTTAACCTATCATCATCATACGTAAAGGTCACTTTATCATTGTATAGGAGGATGAAATTGGAATGAAAAAAAATAAATGAGTGAAAGATGTTAATGAAGTGATGAATAGTGGCCTCAGAACTATATTGGAGGAGCAGTGGAGGCAGAGGAAGAGGTGTAAGAGGAGGCAAAGGTGAAGGTAGAGGCAGAGTTGAAGGCCAATGTAGAGGAGGAGGTGGAGGCCGATTAGGAGGATGCACATGGGGATAGGGATTATCAGTATATCATTCAATTCTTAAAGAGTTTACTGACCACTCAGCAAACATCTATTTTTGTACATAAGGAATCTCAAGATAGAAATATGATTTCATGAAGGAAATAGAATCATCTAAAAAAAGATTGTAAATAAAGTAATCTATCTCTATTTCAAAGAAAAACAATTTTCAGACTGCTTATTATGAATCAAAATTCTATGGACTAAACCACAACTAGACTAAACTACAACACTAACAAAAGAAATTACAATAGTGAAGGCTCCATTCCACCAACAGTATTCAACTTGTTACCTTTTAGTAAGATAAATCCACTATAATGTATTTTTCAAATCCACAGAAATGAATACTTCAATGCTTAGCTATTGATTTTTTTCCCTCCCACAAACCATCCAAAGAATCAATAAAAATGTAATAAAAAGAATTAAATGAGAAAAGAAAGGTAGCATTAGCATGGTGGTCACTAAAATACACTTCAGGATACTATTTGAACCTCTGGCTCTTTGTATGAGCCTTCATGACCAGCTCCCAGTTCAAGAACTTCACTACAGGACAATTGTAATCGGAAAATGGAAGCAGTGATATTAAGTAATGAATGGAAGTTAATGGTGTGTTCAATTAAGATCAAAATTATGATTCATTGGATAATGACTTGTCAACATATGAACACTTCAATGGAAATATAGATGGAGCAGAATGTTTGGTGCATTTTATAGGATTAATTTTCACCTAGAACATTGCCATGATTTCATCCCATCCAATAGAAGGTTATTCAAATAGAACAAAAAATATCAACATGAAGAAATATTTTTTAATGTAAAAAAAATTTAAATCTCATAAATTGGGAAATTTATTTTACTGAAAAAAATAGTGACAAATCCTAGAATGGTAAATCTGTTTATCTAGAGAAAAATTTGAGAAATCATAATGTGGGAAAACTAAACTATTGGAAACTATCATTACATCAGAACATGGATTATCTGTTTTAATGTATATAATTTTCCCATCAAGAATATTGATTTTATGATTTTATAATTTCCTTATAGTATATTAGTAAACTATAGTATAAGTAGACATAACAGTGGAGAAATATTTTATAACAGGCCATTTGAAACTAAAATATTGTAGAAAATGTATTTCCAAAATGGATAAGTACTGCAAGACAAAAGTTTAGTCAAATTTTTCTATTTTTTTCTTTATTTTTTCCTTTATCCAAATATGAATATCAGTGGCATCAGTTGATAATGGTGTGGAGTCACCATTTTGTAATTTGCAGAATTAAATTCTTTCCAGATAAATCAAGTGACAAACCTCCTCCATATTTCCAATATCAATATCATATTTGCAACTCCCATCCCATAAAAAAGTATTGATATTAAAATTTAGCTGGTAAACATAAAATAATATCATAAAACATGTACTTGTCGATAGCCCATGCCACAAACCGACCACATACACCTGTTATTTTATTCTTTTATCGGTCCCGCGTTTTTTGGACGGGGTTTAGTTGGGTCCCTGTTTGAACTTTTCCAAAGTTTGATGTTTTTGGTGGGTCTTCGGTTGGTGTGCGGTCACTGCACCATTAGCGGGGACCGTTCATTTGGTCCTGGTGATTGCGCGATGGCGCGACACTTCAAATAAATAATAAATTAAGTAAATAAATTAAAATTAATCGAAAATGGAATCCAAATAAAAATTTTGTACCGATAAAACAAGGTTAATGTTTAAATTATAATAATGAGAATATGTTCACACAAATGGTTATTTTTATTATTATTTAATCTGGTAATAATACTATTATTATTAAGTTGTTATAAATACGATTATCATTTAAAATAAAATGTAATAGAATTATCACTTTATTAACTTTAATTTTTGTTATTAATTTATTTTGTTGTTATTGATATTGTTTTTATTATTTCGCTATTGATATTATTACCATTATTATTATTGTAGCATTAATAATAATAACAATAATATTATTATTATTACTACATAAAATAAAATGGATAAGTAATGATATCTATTTTTTTTGTTTTATTAATATTTATTTCTTTTATTATTATTATTATTATAATTTATTATTGTTTTTTTAGAAACCCTAAATCTACCCACCCCATTCCTGCATTTCTCCCCTCCCCTGTGACTCGCGTGAGTCGCCACACTCCTGCGACCTCCCTTCAGCCGCGCCACCCTCCTACAACCTCCCTTCCGCCGCACCACCCTCCTGTGGATCGCCTCCCGCCGCTCTGCCATCCGGAGCAACTCCTCCTCTCGTCCTGAGCTCCCTCCTCCTTGCAGCGTAAAACCTCCCCCTGTTTGACGGAACCGCGTGTCGCCGCCTCTCTTCGCCAGCCTGGCCCACACACGCCTCCCCTCAGACGTTCGAGCCATCCCGTCACCCCTCCGGCCTTCGACCCACACCTCCATCCGGCAACCCCTGCTCCGTCCGGTCGGTGACACCCCTTGTTTCCCTTCCTAGAACCGCCAGCCCACACGCCCTCTTCCTGCCTGTCCGTCCACCGTCGCACACCCGACCAGACCCGCTCGCCTCTTGCGTGCATCACCCCTTTTGCCCTAATCCCTGGATAGCCAACCCACAACCCCCCTGTGATAGTATTCTATTTTTTGGGTGCTAAATATCATTAGGGTTTTTTATTTAGGGGTTAATATTATTTTATTCGGTTCGATTTTAATTTCATATGGTGGTTTTGGATTCCCGGAGGTGTGGCTGCGGTGCAAACGAAGTTTCCCACCATTTTCGTGTGGTCCGTCAACGTCTGAGGTAGGTGTTTCTACGTATAACTTTTGTTTGAAGAATTAATTTGTGAGATTAATTATTTTAGCACGTTTATTTATTAGTTTTCGTGCTGCGAATATGGTTTTGTTTGATATTTAATATACTTTTGTTTTGTTAGTAGCGTTTTTATGCGTTATGCGTGCAATTTCCTGTGAAAACCCTTGTTGATCTTTTTGTTAGTGTTTTTTAAACCGTGCAGATAGTTTGTTAGAACGTGCAAAGGGTGGATTTTGTGTTTTTGGATGTGTTTCATATGTAAACTTTTGTTGTGCCACTTATTATTATTTTATAAGTTGCGCAGTTGGTTTATTAAATTATATAAAGCCTACAAGTCATGTTTTAATATGGTGTTTGTGTATGGTTGGTTTTAAAAGAGGATTTTGGGTGCGTTTTTGGTGTAAAAATCCTTATGGAACTTCTTGAATTTGTTTTATAAAATATTTTAATGGTTTATTAAATTGTGTATGAAATGAGAAACATGTTTGTGATAGGTTTTGTGTGTGTTTGGTTTAAAAATATGGTTTGAGTGTTTTGGTATAACACCTTGTGGTATTTTATGAAATTGTTTTACAAATTTTCAATGATTTGGTGAATAATTTGGGTGCTACGAATTTGATTTTGAAAATGTGTTTAGGTGCACGATCTTTTAAATGTATTTTTCAAAGTGTCGTGTGCTTTTGTCTGTTTTTCACTCTAGTGTTTTCTTGAAATGACATGTTGGATCTTTAAAATGATTAGTAAGTTATTTTGGCATTGTGTGGTTTTTGTAAACACTTTGTAGATTTTTAAAGTGGTTTAATAAGTAATGTCGATGACGCAAGTTGTGCTTTGGAAACATGCTGAGTTGGTTATTTTGTGCTAATTGTTCATTTGGATTGTTTTAAGTCAGTGGTTATGTGTTTTTAGTTGTTGTGTGTTTGTTGCAGCACGTTGGTGAGGTAACCCTGCGATACCGCGATCATAGGCTTGCACGTGCTTGTGCGCCTGTGCGAGGCATGTCGCGTTGTTATGTTTGAGCTACGATTTGAGGTAGGTCCCCCACTGCACTCACCTTTAAATTTAGAATTTATTAATTGCTTGATGTTTTATTAATTTTAATAAATGAGAAATAATATAAGATAGTTAATTTTTAAATGATTATTTGGTGTAAAAAGAGCCATTTATTTTATACATGACACTTGAAATATTTTCTTGACAAGTGGACACCTAGTAGTGAAAAAATGCTTGTTTGGATTTTAAACACAATTCATGGAATTTCAAATGTAGTTCTGGTTTTAAAGATAAATGATTTATTCTGAACAAGTGTTTTGGATTTTCTTGATAAATGAGGTTTTTCTTTAAAGTTGGTGAAGACCCATCTGGCACTTTAATAAAATAAGTTATTTTGGAAAAACTCACATTGGGGTTAATCAGGGGTGATCGTTGGTGTGCATTGATTGCATGAGTTGTGTGTGATATTTGTGCCTCGTGATTGATTGATTTACATTGTGGATGCACCCCATTTTATTGCATGTGTCGACATGGGAACCTGACATAGTGAGTGAATCTTTTGAGAACGATTGCTACACTAGTTTAGGTTACACATTGGCTAGTGGCCCCATAGTAGGGGAATACTGAGTTATTGTTGCTATGGGGATTGGGCCCCTCGGTTAGGCCATGAAGGGATATACTAGGCGTTAGGGCGTTATGACGTCATCGAGTTAGAGCATGCTTTCAGGATGAGTCACATGTATAGTACGTTCTGGATTGTTCACGATCTCCTAGGTTTGACCCATGTTTCATTTAGTGTTTATTTGTGTGTGGAGCATGATTGAGAAGTCTAGTTCGGTTGCTGGTTCATGTGTGCCATTTTTCCCATTTCTCTTGGTGTGTGTTGTGTGTTATGTGTGGTTTTACTTTTTGTCTAATAAATGAAATTTGGATTCCTAAATTGTTTGTAGAAAATGTTTTAAAATGAAATGTACCTATTCCTTTCAAACATTAATCTTTTTTTTAAAAAATTAAAAAGGGCAATGGACTGATACTTGTTTTAGAAATGAAAGTGTGTGTGAAATAATAATATTTTATATAATTTAGTTCAAACCTTGAATTAGTAGATTCTTTATTTAAATTTAGTGCATTGGGAATAGATATCGGGCTAGCCTACTGAGTTTTAATACTCATGCCTATAGTTCTTTTCTATTTTTAGTCTTTGTGCAGGATTTAACTTGGATGAATTCACCTTGGGTGACGTTTGGTCATGAGTTGGAGAGTGACCCGCGAGGTTACACAGAGATAGTGGTTGTCTCTTTCGGTTAGCTTTATTTTCTTTTGTTCTTTTTTATTTACTTTACTCTGTTTATTTATTTTGCACTGCTCTGTTTTATTTCAGCTTCATTATTTATTTATTTTTACGGGGATAAATCGTTCCCATAACCTCTGTTGATGCCCTGGTGCTTGTCGCCAGCCCGTGGGGATCGGGAACACCCTTCGGGTCATGTCGCAAATCGGCTCGGATGATCGGTTGAGGGTCGAACTAGGTAGGTTCATGACAAAATGGTATCAAAGGGAGGTTCTTATTATTTGGGGTGTCTGGTAGAAGGAGATTAGGACTGTTGGGGCACAGGAGGTAGGTTATGGTTCGGTGCCTAATCAACACCGCTCATGATGAGACCTGAGTTACCAGGGTTAGTTTGGGAATTGAGTCTTTTGAATTTGGTTGCTTTGGATTGAGGGATGACAATGGGGGAGAATCAGTTCATGTTGCGACCTCACGTGGGGTGGTGACCCATTGGAATCCAAGTACCCAGTTTAAGGTCCTCTCAGTGTTATGTCTTACTTGGGGAATGACTCACCACCATGTCACTAGGTTAGGCATAGACACTAGTCCCTCATTCCAATGGTTTATAGTTGGTTGTGTTTCGTTTTGAACTCGGTCAATGTGAGTGTGTGTTGAAAATGAAGGTGATTTCGAAAAAAGGGGTTTATTCCAAATTGTTTTTGAAATTAGTAAAGTGGGTTTTTAAAGAGAAAGTGTATTGGTTTGGAACAACATGGTATGTGTTTGGATTTGGTAAGGAAAGAAGTGTTTGAACCTTGGCACTCCTTATAGAGGGTCACACGTGCGTGGGTATGTACGGAGAGTGCATAGGGGCACTTGTTTGCAGATGATGTGATCAAGATTGAATGAACACACATGTGATGGTTCAAAAGGCGCCATAGGTGAGTTTTTAAATTTTTAAGGAAATAACGGTTTTGGAAAAGTGATTTTTGATTGTGTTTATATATGTTTGGATTATGGGCTTGTTTCCCTTGTCTTGTGTTGTTGCTTTGATTGTGTTTTGGCATGATTCCGGATTCGATGGTGTTTCTCATGTTGTTATGAATATGCCACCCAAAAATCCTCCAAAAGTTGTTAATGAGTTATGCCATATTCCTAGTTCTTTGTGTGGGTTGCCTGCTCATCGAGGTAATGAAAGTCTTTAAGAGGCCGTTGTATAGTTCAGAAAGATAGTGCGTCTTCAAGTTGTTGGGAACTCCCAGGGTAGTTAAGGTTTGTATCGTCCCCGAGTTATTTGAGGGTTCAATTCTAGATGAGTAAAGGTGGGAGGTCTCATCGTCGTTAGAGTATCAGGTGTAGTTGTTGGGGGTCGTCTCTTGTGAAGATTCCCCATCTGGAAAGGATCTTCGTCTATGCTGAATCCTAGTTTATTGGAGCGTTCTCTCACCTACCACTAGTCTGGCCAGTTTAGGAATTCTAAGCCACCTTATCGCATCCCTCTAAAGTCTTCCTACCGTGCGACTGTTCGAGCCACCGAGGAGATTTCTGGAAGAAGCGTCACTTCTGAGGAAGGAGTTAGGGATTGGAGGATGAAAATGCCTGACTGTGAGGTTGAAGATGCTTCAATCATCAGGGCCCCAACCACAGGTCTCAGGGTGAAGCTCACGCACAATCAGGAGTTGCCGAGGGTGTGTGGAACCTCGGTCTAAATAATTTTTTCAGCTTTGGGATGGAAATATCTGAAATTTCATTGTTCTATTCTCATCACTGTCATAATCTTATCCTTGTTTTGGTGGCGTGATGAGCACATTCTTCCACAATCCAAGCAGTCTTAGCTGCTCTCAGCGTGGTTTTTAAATTGTTTGGTCTCTTTTAAGGGTGTTAGGCTTGTGAATAAACTAATTCGTTCTGATTTTGAGTTGGTCACAGCTATACCCGTTAGGTGAATGTTTGGTATTGTGGAATTGTGGGAAAGTGTTGAGATATTTTATCATCCTCAGGTTTTTGGGTTGTTTCATAGTGAGATTTTGTCAACGTTTTAGGAGTGTTGTTCGGTCAATGTGAAGAGGTTGAATGAGTTCTGTTTGGGAGTTCCCGTATTGCCCCCCCAGGGTGGTTTGTTCGGGTTTCAGGGGTTTTGTGTTAGTGAACTATTGTGGTGGGGATAACCCTCTCATGTTCTCCCCTCAGCCTCAGGCAGTGGTTTTCCTTGAATTGGTCGGGTGTGATGTTGTGGGGAATGGTCACCCCGAGGATCTCGGTTCTCTATGTTTTTGTCTGGAAATGGACTCAAGTTGTGACGACTGTTGACTTGGTGACTTTTTGGGGGTAGAAAGTGTCTGTGGTGGGGAGAATTTTCACACCCCGACCAAGGAAACCTGTTATTTTACTCTTTTATCAGTCCCGAGGTTGTTTGGATGGGGATTAGTTGGGTCCCTATTTGAACTTTTCCGAAGTTTGATGTTTTTGGTGGGTCTTCGGCCGGTGTGCGGTCACCACATCATTAGCGGCGACCATGCATTTGGTCCTGGTGATTGTGCGATGGCGCGACACTTCAAATAAATAATAAATTAAGTAAATAAATTAAGGTTAATCGAAAATGGAATCCAAATAAAAATTTTGTACCGATAAAACAAGGCTAATGTTTAAATTATAATAATGAGAATATGTTCATGCAAATGGTTATTTTTTTATTATTTAATCTGATAATAATACTATTATTATTAATTTGTTATAAATATGATTATTATTTAAAATGAAATGTAATAAAATTGTCATTTTGTTAACTTTAAGTTTGTTATTAATTTCTTTTGTTGTTATTTATATTGTTTTTATTATTTTTCTATTGATATTATTGCCATTATTATTATTGTAGCATTGATATTATTATTACTATTATTATTATTATTACTACTTAAAATAAAATGGATAAGTAATGATATCTATTTTTTTTGTTTTATTAATATTTATTTATTTTATTATTATTATTATAATTTTTTATTGTTTTTTAGAAACCCTAAACCTACCTACCCCATTCTTGCATTTCTCCCCTCCCCAGTGACATGCGCGAGCTTCCACACTCGTACAACCTCCCTTCAGCCACGCCACCCTCCTGCGACCTCCCTTCCACCGTGCCACCCTCCTGCGGATCGCCTCCCACCGCTATGCCATCCGGTGCAGCTCCTCCTGTTGGCCCAAGCTCCCTATTCCTTGCAGCGTACAACCTCCCACTATTTGATGGAACCGTGCGCTGCCACCTCTCTTCGCTAGCCCAGCCCACACACCCCTCCCCTCCGGCGTTCCAGCCATCCTGTCGCCCCTCCAGCCTTCGACCCACACCTCCATCCGACAACCCCTGCTCCGTCCGGTCGGTGACACCCCTTGTTTCCCTTCCTCGAACCGCCGGCCCGCACGCCCTCCTCCTTCTTGTCTGGGCGCCGTCTCACACCCGACCAGACCCGATCACCTCTTGTGCACGTCACCCCTTTTACCCCAACCCCTGGACTGCCAACCCGCAACCCCTGTGGTAGTATTCCTTTTTTTTCGTGCTAAATATTGTTAGGGTTTTTTATTTAGGAGTTAATCTTGTTTTAGTTGGTTTGATTTTAATTGCGTATGGTGGTTTTGGCTTCCCGCAGGTGAGGTTGCGGTGAGAATGAAGTTTCGCACCATTTTTGGGTGGTCCGTTAATGTCCGAGGTAGGTGTTTCCACGTATAACTTTTTTTTGACGAATTAATTTGTGATATTAATTATTTTAGCATGTTTGTTTATTTGTTTTCATGCTGCAAATCTGGTTTTGTTTGATATTTAATATACTTTTGTTTTGTTAGTAGCGTGTTTATGCGTTATGCATGCAATTTCCTATGAAAACCCTTGTTGAGATTTTTATTAGTGTTTTGTAAACCATGAAGATAGTTTGTTAGAATGTGAAAAGGGTGCTTTTTGTGTTTTTGGATGTGTTTCATATGTAAAATCTTGTGTGCCACTTAGAATTATTTTATAAGTTTTTCAGTTGGTTTATTAAATTATATAAAGGCTGCGAGTCATGTTTTAATATGGTGTTGGTGTACGGTTGGTTTTAAAAGAGTATTTTGGGTGAGTTTTTGGTGTAAAAATCCTTGTGGAACTTCTTGAATTTGTTTTATAAAATATTTTAATAGTTTATTAAATTGTGTATGAAATGAGAAACATGTTTGTGATAGGTTTTGTGTTTGTTTGGTTTAAAAAGATGGTTTGGGTGTTTTGGTATAACACCTTGTGGTATTTCATGAAATTGTTTTACAAATTTTCAATGATTTGGTGAATAATTTGGGTGCTGCGAATTTGATTTTGAAAATGTGTTTAGGCGCACAAGATTTTAAATGTATTTTTCAACGTGTCATGCGCTTTTGTATAGTTTTTTATTCTAGTGTTTTCTTGAAATGACATGTTGTCTCTTTAAAATTATTAGTAAGTTATTTTGGCATTGTGTGGTTTTTGTAAACACTTTGTGGATTTTTAAAGTTGTTTAATAAGTAATGTCGATGGCGCAAGTTGTGTTTTGGAAACATGCCAAGCTGGTTCTTTTGCGCTGATTGTTCATTTGGATTGTTTTAAGTTAGTGGTTATGTGTTTTTAGTTTTTGTGTGTTTGTTGCAACGCGTTGGTGAGGTAACCCCATGATACCGTGATCATCGGCTTGCGTGCGCTTGTGCGCCTGTGCGAGGCATGTCGCGTTGTCATGTTTGAGCTACGAGTTGAGGTTGGTCCCCCACTACACTCACCTTTAAATTTAGAATTTATTAATTGCTTGACGTTTTATTAATTTTAATAAATGAGAAATAATATAAGATATTTAATTTTTAAATGATTATTTGGTGTAAAAATAGTCGTTTATTTTATACACGACACTTGAAATATTTTCTTGACGAGCAGACACCCAGTAGTGAAAGAATTCCCGTTTGGATTTTAAACATAATTCATAGAATTTTAAATTTAGTTATGTTTTAAAAATAAAATATTTCTTCTGAAAAAGTGTTTTGGGTTTTCTTGAGAAATGAGGTTTTTCTTTAATGTTGGTGAAGGCCTGTCTGGCACTTTAATAAAATAAGTTATTTTGGAAAAACTCACATTGGGTTTAATCAGGGGTGATCATTGGTGTGAGTTGATTACATGAGTTGTGTGTGATATTTGTGCCTCGTGTCTAATTGATTTACACTGTGGACACACCCCATTTTATTGCATGTGTCGACATGGAAACCTGTCATAGTGAGTGAATCTTCTAAGAACGATTGCTGCACTAGTTTAGGTTACGCACCAGCTAGTGGCCCCATAGCAGGGGAATACTGAGTTATTGCTACTATGAGGATTGGGCCCCTCAGTTAGGCCATGAAGGGCTATACCGGGCGTTAGGGCGTTATGACTTCATCGAGTTAGAGCATGCTTCCAGGATGAGTTACATGTATAGTACATTCTGGATTGTTCACGATCTCCTAGGTTCTACCCATGTTTTATTTTGTGTTTATTTGTGTGTGGTGCATGATTGAGAAGTCTAGTTCAGTTGCTGGCTCATGTGTGCCATTTTTCCCATTGCCCTTTGCGTGTGTTGTGTGTTATGTGTGGTTTTCCTTTTTGGATAATAACTGAAGTTTGGATTCCTAAATTGTTCGCAGAAAATGTTTTAAAATGAAATGTACCTATTACTTCCAAACATTAAACTTGTTTTTTTAAATAAAAAGGGAAATGGACTGATACTTGTTTTATAAATGAAAGTGTGTGTGAAATACTAATATTTTATATAATTTAGTTCAAACATGGAATTGGTATATTTTTTATTTAAAGTTTGTGCATTGGGAATAGATATTGGGCTAGCCTACTGAGTTTTAATACTGATGCCTATAGTTCTTTTTTTAGTGTTTGTGCAGGCTAAAACTTGGGTGCGTTCACCTTGGGTGACATTTTGTTGTGAGTTGGAGAGTGACCCGCGAGGTCACACAGAGATAGTGGTTGTCTCTTTCAGTTAGCTTTATTTTCTTTTGTTCTTGTTTAGTTACTTTACTCTATTTATTTATTTTGTGCTGCTCAGTTTTATTTCAACTGCTTTATTTATTTATTTTTACTGGGAGAAATCGTTCCCACAACCTCTGTTGATGCCCTGTCGCTTATCACCAGCCCGTGGGGATCGGGAACACCCTTCGGGTCATGTCGCGGACTGGCTCATGTGATCATTTGAGGGTCGACCCGGGTTGGTTCGTGACAGCCAATGAATATTGGAAGACATCAATACCATCAATACCATGGTGTTGAGTAACTACAACTGTATATAAATATGGACCTGTAGAGTGGTCTCAAAAAGTATGAGGCACATCCTATGTTCCTTCATTTCATTAAAATTTCCTAAACAAACAAATACGTGATTTTAGTAACTTCAAAATCCTTTGGATTCATATTGTATTGCAAACTATAAAGCTAGGATATTATATATTTGTCAATGAAAATATCTTGTGTATACTATATATGCTTATTGAGTATATATGGATGATTGGAAGAAGCGGCCTTGTCTTGTTTCTAAACAGGATAACTCAAGCAGTGCAAGAGAAAAAGATAAAATTAAAGTTAAGCTCGAGACATTTTGAGAAAATAAATATAGAGAGAAGCACACTGTCAATGACCAAAGCAAGTCATTTCAGAATGTTGATACTACTAGAATCATAAGCTGCTCAAGAAGAAAAGGATCCAAGGATGCAAGGAAACACAATCCACACCAGGGATATCAAAATAAAGTTTTTTCAGGAAATGCCTGCAGCTCAGTACACTGAACCTATTGATTATTAGTAGAAAAAATGTTATTCATGGATAAGTTAATGTCAATGTAATAGATTTCATGCCTTATTTCATTCATATTCCACCATATGATACACCATGCCTCGGTAACAACTATCTAAAATAGATTCATGAGTTGGGCATATCCCTCCTAAGTGAAACATAAATCAAGAATATTATTGAAATTGACTGCATTAATATACACTTCAAATAGATAAGTCATTATTCTCTACACAGATTAGTCACCCGCAACTACATGAACATATTTATGTCGGCATACAACACATGAATTAATGTGTAACTACCATTAAATCAAATCCCATTCATTTCATGAAAAAAATAGTAAAGATGATATGAAAAGGAGAAGTATTTTCCAAAACTATTTATGGACTTGATTATACAAATAAAGAGTGTATTGTAATGTATAAATTTGTATACAGGAGTGTAATTTATACAATACTGTATACTGTTGAAGTGTATGGAACATTCTATATTTATAACATTTGTATATAGAAGTGTAATGTAGGTTTAAACATTTTATGACACAAAAAATTGTGCATATATGTTTACAAAATGTACATAGTTGAAGTGTATTTATACAGAAGTGTAATCTCTCCACTTTTTATATCAAATGTTTTTGTTTCATTCTACGTACAAGTCTACATTTTACTTGGAAGCAACACCCATGTTGATCTTTATCCAACCTAGATAGGGAGGTTTCCAAGAATAAAATATGAATCCATTATAATTCATGAACTAAACTTGAATACCCAATGTATTTTAACTAGTGAGATCCTAGATGGAGTTCCCAAGAAATTTAGTCTTCAAAGATGTACCCACCTAGATAACAGGAAAAATGTTATTCATGGAACCTGATCCCAACATTATTGATGCTAAGGTAAGGACACAATATTGATGGATCCAGATCCCAACTTTTTTGATGCTAAGGTAAGTACAATATTGATGGAACCTGATTCCAACTCATGAATGTGGTGCATGTTTTTTTGATGACATAAAGTGGTCCTTGTATACATGCATCTAAAATAATGAGAATACATGCATCTGAAACAATGAGAATATGATGATAGAAAAAGCACTTATAAGATGTGCTACTTGATGAAAAATAACCTATCCGTTGAAGGTTTCCATACATTATCTTGGTCCTCAGAATATATATAAAGGAACTCCCTTGTTCATAAAGGCACTCCCTGTAAAATTATAGGCACACAATATCCATACCTGTGGAAGAGATTGCGTGCCTATCAGGGATTATACTATATCAAGGATTATGTGCCAATCAAGGATTGCACCATATCACATTTAAACTAATATTTATCATAAAATAGGTGCACAATATCCCTAATAGGAACACACAATAACATGCACACAATATCCCCGATAGGAACACAATTTCTTGAATCCATGTTCACCCACTACATTATACAATAATAGGCACACAATATCCGCTGATCTATGCCAAAGATCCCAAAACATATATAATAAAAATCTCACCAGATCAATGAAATAATTCCCAATGGCCCCTAGTGTATATAGTAACATGAGTAGTATATCCATGGGAATATGTACATGACCCCCCAATGTATATAATAATGAAAAAATTAATCATATAATCAATTACATAGACATGGAATCCTTATCCCATCAGCCAATTATCCAGTAAAAAATAATTAAAAGAATTAATCATTTAATCTGAAATCATCAATAAATAATTTAATTTAATTCACTTTAATTGTGAATAAATTCTAGATATCATTGTATACACTTTATTCAATATTCAAGTACATACTACTCCAAGAGTCATCTCTTTAGTTCCCAATGACCTATGCATTGCAGTTACAAGAGTCATATCTTTAGTTCCCAATGAACTTTTCATTGTAGTTACAAAAAGTAATGCTGAAGCCCTAAAAGGTGTTATTACTTGAACTGAACATCATTTAAACAGGGATAATATTTCAATGATGTCATAATTTTAAAATAGTTCTGTGTCGATGATTTTATTTTTTATTCTTTTAATGATCAATATGTTTTTTCTAAAATCGCAGTGAAAAAATTACGTATTTGAGGGATTGATATGCCATCAAAAATTTTATTACTATCTAGAATAATACACAATATATCATTATTAATTAATGTATAATATATTTCATGATTTAGTGTTCAATAATTGATATCAAATGCAACCTTGATTTATTTGAGGAACCTCACAAGAGACACAAAAACATAATTTGATCAAAATTTACAGTGCCCAAATGAATCCTGGTTGGGATCTAAAGTGAAACTTACCTTCCCAGTGGAGGCCTCATATCGTTTCTATGATTCACCCTCAAAACTTGGTTTTATTCTATGCTTCAATTCAATATAGGTCACAAAATTAGTATACAATTTATTTCATAATTGAATCAGATAGATATGTCCTATTTTAAGTAGACTTATAAATTAAATGTAAAATAGAATAAATTAATAAATTACAATTAAAAAATTAAGATGTAAAAAATTAAATAAATAAATGGAAAAGGAAATATAGTAAATGTAATTGTAAGTGAATCATAGAATTTGTATCCAAATTATAGCTATGAATTAAAATGTACAATTAATAGAAAATGAAAATTCTGATATTAACTAAACAATGAGACTTTTCTATAACTCTCATTGTAAAAAATATATGCAAACTGATATATATTTTAACTAATTAAAATTTCAACTCATGTAAACTAAAACATAGATGAGAAATATTTAAACTAATGAATCAAAAAATAAAATAAATGATTGAAAATAATTACTTTAAGATATTAAGGTTGAAGTAAAAGATTATTCACCATTCATAATATGAATCCCGTAGTGATTGGTGACTGGAAAAGTGAATGCAAGATAAAATTATAATGAAATTAGAAACATATAATTTCATTATAATGTATATGATTAAATTAATAAAATAAATTAGCACCAATGTGATGAAGAAAATTACATAACATAGACAAAAAACAACTGCTTTGGGGTTAGTCTATTATATGAGATTATTGGTTCAAGTTATGCTACATGATGAAATTAACTAGGGGTAAATAGTAATATAATTATGATAACATTATTTTATAAGTGACTAATTTTATAATGAATGATATATATATACACACATATATATTATCATAGAATGTAATTATACATAAATAATTGAAGAATGCACACAAATCATAATAGTGACCATTATGTTTCAAAGGTGGATAAGATCACAAACATTTCTTACATTCTTAGATCTATCATAAAAAATGAGGGATTTAGGTATTCAGGTGGAGTATCAAATTCATTCAGTTTGATTTTACTAAGAGGAAAAAAACAATGAAAACATAGGAGACTTTTTACCTCTATATTAGTTGACTATTTAATCAAACCACAAATTAGCATAACAATACATTCAACTCTGATGAGGATCACTGGAATAGTCAAATGACAGTTAGAGACCCTAGATAAACAATAATTTCTTGAAGCGATTCCAATGGGATGAGATCCATTATGTGTGTGATCAATGCATGCTTAAGTGTGGAGACAGAATTCAGAATTATTATAATGATTTAAGTAGTATAACAATTAAATTAATGAAAAGTAGGAAACTCTAATTTACAATGTGGATACTCTCCTTAGTAGTGTTTTTGAGTCTTCCTTTCAAAATCCTTATTCCTTTCTTTTCTATTTATGTTCCTGAATTTTTTTTTAGTAATAACTCAATGAGGTGGTTATGAATTTATTCATAGACATAAAGTATCATAACAAGAGAATAAGTTTATTCTACTATAGTTATTTAAGAAAAATCACAGTACTTGGTATATTATAATTCGATATTATGATTATGTAGTGATGTAAGTGATTTTATAAAATTTTAAAAATATAATGTAATTTGATATTTCATTATGTTAGATCAAATAATGAGAAACAAGAAATAATAGATTACAATAATCCAAGTTCATAATAATCTTATAAATAATCATCAATAAGATGAATATATTTAAGTGTAACATTTTCTGGAGTAAATGTTGTAAAAGTTTTGAGTATCGGTATATAGACAACAATATTATTTTATACTAATCAATAAAAAAATTAATCACTTCAGTTGGTAGTAAATAAAATTAAAATTTTAATGTAGTAAATGAAGAACAAATCATATGGATGAAAGATTAATTGGATGATTCAAATAGTTACATGACATATTGAAAATTACCTATCAGGTTTTATTCATGCTATTTCTTCTCAATGATTCTAACTAAAGGAGAGAAATTATGTGTAGCAGTTGGGTAACTGCTTCTGCTATCAGAGGGTACTACTGTAAGGGATTGAGGAAAAAGTAAATGAATTAAATAATGAAACCTAATAAGAATAAGTAACAAATAAAATAAAAAATATCATATTCAATAAGTCAAAACAACTAAACCATAACCAAGGAAAATTTGATTATAAAGAAGACAATAAATTGAAACCAATAAATCATACCAAATATAAATTAGAGGAGGCTAACGATCTGTAATCAAAGAAACCCCACACAATGGTAGAAATAAGATTGCATGTGAGGAAGTAGAACCAACCTAGTTTAGATGTTTTCACCTTTGAGCTGAATATGTGTCTCTAGATCAGAGGAAATCAGAGATAATTGAAATAACAGTCATATGGAATTAGATATTGTAGAAAATATAAACCCCAACTGGAGAAATCAAAGGGATATATGAAGAAACAATATCATCGTCATTCAAGAAAACCCCCCCACATACCAATATGAAGAGGCGAGTCAGGGAGCACTAATTGGTGATTTGTGAAACCTATTTCAGCAATACAGTTAGATCCTAGAAAAGTTTGAATAAAATGATGACTGTTATATTATTGTGCATTATGTGTAGTCTATGGCAGTCTCAGATTAATTTTAAATTTTCTTTTAAATTATTTCAAAATCAAACCAACCAAACTGGATGACAAAGAGAAGGGGATAATTCATGGGAACTTTGATGTATTTATAGTGCCAGGACCCACGCCTCATCATTCAAGGGTACCCACCAAACATCATGCAAGGAAACCCGCCCCACCAGTCACCGCACACCATTTCTGGATTTCAGTCATTTTGTGTCAAACCTAGTCAACCAGACTGAAGGTCACTGCATCAACTTCTAAAATGGACATTGAGAAATAACAAAAACAAAATTTCTTATAAAAAATAGAGCCATTAAAATCATAATCATAAAGTGATCATTGGGATTAGCGTTTCTCACTGTGATGGGGTTAAATGGTGTATTTGAGGATGTAGTAGAGTAAAATGACAACTTGTCATGATGTAAAATAGGATGTGGTAGAACCATATCTTTGGTGATGATGGATAAGTCGACACCAGTATATAGGTCATGAAGCAGTAGATCGGTTGAAAGTCAATTTACCAGAATGATATGGCTACTGCACATGTTAGAGGAGGGTGTGAAGCAGTAGTAAAAATGCAGTGGGCGTCGAAGCAAGACCTGAAGGAAATCGTGATTCGGAGATGCTGATGGATAATGAACACGATGGAGAGGTATGGTGAAACTAGGATAAGGAGGAAGACAAAGTCTGAGCATGAAAGAATACAGGGAAACGAGAAGGAGGATGACACTGTCGTCAAGAGTTCGCAAGAACCCTAGGTCGTGAAGAGTTGATTCCCGACCGCGAGCAGGGGGAGGGACACTGGGAGAGTTGAGTTGAAACTAAGAGAAGGAGGCTGTCAGAGATGGTGGTTGATGGAGTGTGAGTTTAGCGGGATAGAGAGGAAGATATAGGTGGGGGTTTGAGGGGAGCCTTGGTCCCAAAGCGTGGAACCCTTAGCGGGAGTGGGAGAGGGAGGCAGAGAAACTTGGAGAAACTTAGCGGAGGGGCGATGTAGAGTATTGTAGGAAGGGAACATATGATTTTTCTAATATGGAGGAACATAACGGTGATACATGTATACTGTAATTCAATGATTAGTATATATAGTAGATTACATAATGAGTGTTTTATTAATTTACTACATCACACGTTTTTTTCCAAAATCAAAACATATTCCATTTTTTATCAAATTGTTATATGTAAAATAACGATACACCTCCATTATTTTATCATATTTATATATTAATATATTACAAAATTTTCATTTTATTAATACTTAAAATAATAATAATAATAATAATAAACAAAAATAAATAAATAAATAAATAATGTGGGTTTCCCACAGGCCTGCCCGCATCCATTGTGGGGTGAGGTGAGCTTGATAAATCAACCCATGTACATTTAGGATTTTGTGACCACAAGCCCATACGGTCCCAAGGCAGCCCAAGTTTGGTCTTCCCCACCCTAACCCATCAATTTCACATTACTATTTGTTTGAGCCTCATATTATTGTTGCATATTTGATATTGGATATATTTTGAGTTGTGAATAATTATAGATTTATCATAATGTCATTCAAAAGTGGTAACACAATATGAGTGATTGGTATATTTTCTTATATGATTTTTTAATGTTTGAATTATTACAAAGTATGATATATATGTAATATTTGAACTACGTGTTAATTTTTATTGATTATATTAATTATTTTAATGTTACATATCATTCGTCAATGATATTTTATTAACAATATTATGGTATTTCATATTTTATCATGTTTCAGATTAGTTATAATGTCTTAGTAAATTTATTTAAAATTTTATTTATAATTAATAAATAATTAGTATTAGATAATAAATATATGTAATAATTAGTAGAAAAATGTAATTACTCATAAAAAATATAAAAAACACTAAAGAATATTAAAAATTCACAATAATTAGTAAAAATGTAGTCATAATTAAAAAAATAGAATTAATTATTAAATTATTGTTAATAATAAATAAATAATTATGAAATATTAGTAATAATTAGAAAATATTATTAAATTATGATAATTTTTAATAAGTTATAAAAAAATATAAAATACTAATAAGTATTAAAAATAAGTAATATCTATATAAAAAATAGTTATTAATTATTATTAATTTTTTTTTAATAAGGTGTAAAAAAATAAAATAAATATTAAAAATTATTAAAAATTCTCAATAATTATTCAAAACATAGTAATAATTAACAAAAAATAGTAATAATAATTAAATAATAAATAATAATTAGTAAATAATTAGTCAATATTAGTAATAATCAGTAAATATTAGTATTATTTACTAAATATATTATTAGTAATTATAAATAGTAGGGAAATACAATAATTTGTAATAGATGGTAAAATAAATATATAAAATACTAATAATTATTATAAATTAGTAATATTTATTAAAAATTTAGTTACAATTAATAAATAATTAGCAATAATTAATAAATAATAGTATTAATTAGTAAAAATTAATAAATATTTGTAATAATTAGTAAAAAATTTGTAATACATTCTAAAAAATATAAAAAATACTAAAAACTATTAAAAATTCACAATATTTAGTAAAAATGTAGCAATAATTAAAATAATTATTAATAATCATTAAATAACAATTAATAATAAATAAATAATTAGAAAATATTTGTGATAATTAGTAAATGTTAGTATTAATAAATAAATATTATTAATAGTTTTTAAATATGAGTAAATTGTGTTAATTTATAATAAATTGTAAATTTTTTTATAAAATACCACTAGTTATTATTTTTTTTATAATTATTTAATTTATTAGTAATTATTAAATCAATTGTAAAAATTGAGAAATAATTAGATAAATTTTGTAATAATTAGTAAATGTTATAATAGTTAGTAAATATTATTAATAATTTGAAAAAATTAGTGAAAATTATGATGATTTTTGGTAATTTGTAAAAAATATAAAAAATATAAATAATTATTATAAATTAGTAAAATTTATTAAAACATTTTTTACAATTAATAAGTAATTAGTATTAATTAATAAATATATATAATAATTAGTTATAATTAATAAGAATTAATCATATTTTTTAAAAATTTGTAAGAAATAATGATAAGTAGTCATAATTCGCTATAATTAAAATTTAATAATAATTTTTAATTAGTCAAAATGAGTAATAATTATTCTTATTTCTACTAATTTTTAGATAACTATGGACTCAAGAAGTAGACTTCATTTTCTATTATGCAATCATGATTGGAAAAATAATCCCAAATATCCCAACGGATCTTGTATAAATCCTATCAACATTGAGGGTGTTGAAACATTTATATCATATTCACAATCAAATTCATAATTTGTTTCTAAAGGAATAACTAAATATCTATATAAGAAATGTGATATTAGGAGATTCGAAACGTTTAACAATGTTGGAATTCATCTATTGCGTTTTGGTTTTTTCAAAGATTTTATTTTTTGGTATCAACATGGCTAACAAAATTCATTAGAAAATACGTTTTTTTGTTATGGATCCATAATTTCAAAACTTAGTACATGTGGTTATTGGACCATATATTTAAGAAAAAACTCTGAATGATATTCTAAATCATGAATCAGAACCATCACAATTTTACAATTTGTTGAGATCGTCTGAGGTGCCCTTATATCTGGGATTTAATATAAGAAAACTTATATATTTTTCAAAATTTGTTACTATTAAATCAGATTTTGTAATGTTAAATAATTTTTTTGATAAAATATTTTCTTTGGTTAAATTGTTGTTACAAGAAAAAAATACATTACCTATAAGTTTATATGAAAGTAAGAAGTTGGTCCATAATTTAATTCTTATTTATCCGAAGATCCATGTGTGTTAAAATGTATACATATTATATTATTATGATTACGAATAATTAGTTAATTTTACATCATGTAGAGAATTGAGGTATAAAGATACGAAATAAGGAAAGTCCATATTTACTGTGAAATAATTGAGGTATTTTATAATTACTCCCCCTTTTACAATATATATTTATGTCTCACAAGACTACTACATTGATGACATGACATAAATAAAATATTTCCATCAGTAAAATCTTAAATCATCCATCTTCTGGTGATTTATAGAAACACTTTGATCAGATACATACTTACTAGAAATGGTACAGACCATGGATTAAAACCCATGACCCCGATAAATTTATTTAAAAATATAGTAAACATATAGAGAAAAGATGAAGTAGAAAAATAAAAGTGGCACATATGCCACCACCACAAAACAATGGGAAATCCTGAACAATCATATATTTTTTTTGTGTCTACCACCCCTACATCATGAGACACCATATCCTCTTAGGTGAGTTCCTCTCTTCTATTGGTTTGGAGTTTTCCAATCATCACCTTTATTATCCATGTTCGATGAGTCCTCTTTCTCACTATGAGGGGAAACAACTTGACCTCCATCATCATAATTTCCCGACATCACAGCTGGACACTCTTTAACATCATCAATCGTATCTTGTTATATGGTACCAACCTAAGAAAAGGTGTTAATATTATCCTCAGGCAAGTCATTAGTTGTTATATCCCCAACCTAGGGCTCCACAGAAGCTGAATCCACCTGAAGATTCACATTCACAACCTGAACATTAACATGAGAGGGTGAATCAATACCATAAATATATGATACAACCTGTGAGCCTTCTAGTGTCCTCAATTTATTCATGATTCCTTTCTTCTCAAGTCTCTAAAGATAGAAAGCATCAAACTCTAGGTTATTAATTAACTCCAGCATAGAAAAAAAATCAGGTGTAGTGAATTTTCGATGTATAGTATGTTATCTGGATGGAGTACACATGGTATAAAATAAAATCCATATTACATGAATGGGAAAAAATAATTTATGCTTTTAAATGGAAGAAAGACCATATATTTTTACTTTCATCAGAGATTTCTTCTTATAGATCAACCTTTTTGAAGGAATAAAAATATTTTACAAAAGGTATAATTGGAAGAGATGAACCTATAGTAGTGCTATCAGGTATTCAAGTAAAATAAATCATCTCTTCATTACATCATTTTACTTTAGGATTAACTATAAATGAAAAAAAAAATATTTTTTGGGCGAGATCATAATTGAAAAAAGTGGAGTAATTTTGGGGACCTACCATATTAGTCTGATTTTTTTTAGATCATCACATGTTAGATATAATTAATTTTGAGAATTTTTTTTGATAAAATATATTATACCATGTTGGACACACCTAGTAAGATCAAAGATAATGTAATGTCGTGGTTAGATCTTGACCAAATTTATGGTCATCCTAAACTTGAATTATTTGAATATGTAATATCAAACAATTTAATGAAGACAAAAGTAGCTTTCACACTTTCTAATGAAAGACATATATTATTCTGTCAATAGATTATAAATTTGAGGTTACTAGATTGTTATGATTTGAATTTTCCTCATTGCATTAGAAATAGACATATTTCTCGGTTACAACATCATGACTGCTATGTCTTTATGAGAATACTACTATATGTTGGTCTTAGAGGGTTTTTGAATTCTTAAATCTAGGACATGTGGTCTGAAATATCATATTTATTTTGAGATATCTATGTGGAAATATCAGATTATTATGGATTAAGTATGCTGTAAAAAGATGTTTTATTTTTATGTAAATTATAGAAAATATTCCCACCGACCTTCTTTGACTCAATAGAATATTTAATATTTCATTTTTCATATGAAGCTAAATGTGGAGGACTGATACAATTCTGTTGGATGTATCCATTTGAGATATGTATGAAAAAATTAAAGAAGAAAGTATGTAACAAAGTATAATTTGAAGGGTCAATTGAAGAATCATACTTCCAAGAGGAAATTTTAAATTTCTTGTCTTTTTCATTTTTAATATGAATATTCTTCAAAACATAATCACATGGGTCATAATGAGGAAAATATTTTTTCTTTCATGGACCATCAATTTCCAGTTTTTAATTAGCCCGAGCTTAGATTTTGTAGTTATTATGAACAATGTATTTTATATGAATAACTCCACAGATCTCATACATATATTCTTCTCAATTGAGAAGAAATGACATGTTTTGCATAGTAAGTACTATTATTATTATTTAATTTTTTTAATAGATAAATCTATTTAAATTATTATTTTTAGACTATATGATGAATATACCAAAAATATTTATACAAATTACCCCTACTGCTCTTCAAGAACATCAATAATAGAATTTTGTATTTTGGTTTCAAATACTGGTAAGTTAATTTGTGTATGATGGAACATTAATTTAAATTTTAATGATATATAATAATAATAATTTTTTTGTAGGTAACACAACATGAAAGTAAAATTGAAATTTGATTAAGTGTGATAAAAAACCCTCAATGGAAATTGGTAAAATCTTATAATGGGTATGTGGTTAATGAATTTTGATTTCATATACATGTATATAGTGAATCAAATAAATCAATGAATAGTGGTGATTGTTTGAATGTATCTCATCATAAATAAAGTGAAGTTTAATTTTATGGTATGCTAGATACAATAATTGAGTTATGTTATTTGGGACCAAGTTATATAATAATGTTTAAATTTCATTGGTTTGATACTGATTGAGGGTTGTGAGTTCATCCATTATATGGAGTCATTGACAATAAATATAATAATAATTTTACCTCAAATGAACCAATTATGTTGGAACATCAATAACATCACATTTATTATGCAAAATAATTTATTGTTTTAAGATATTTAAATGACTGGTGGTGTGAAATAAAAATGAAATCTCAAGATAAACAATTTCTTGAAAATGAAAATTGATCTATAGAAGTGTAAATATTTTGTGTTTTTGAGAAATATCCCCAAATATATCTTTCACTCAATGAGATATAAATATTGATGATGAAACCCCCCATTTAAGGGACAATGATATTGATAATGTTGATGAAGTAATAAGAGATGATGAAACTAAAATTTTGAATGGAAGTTGATAATGATGAAGAGGAAGATGAAGAAATTTTCATTAATGAATATGAAGATAAAGATGATGAATTATGTATTATATTTAGGTATTTAGTAGTTTTTTATATTTTATATATGTATTAATGATTATTTACTAGTAATATTGTTTGTTTCAGATTACTAGAGATAATATAGATGATTTATTTTGTTCCCTCACTGGTTTTAGTATTTTTTTTATATTTTATATTTTTATTAGAAATTATTAATAAGTAATAATATTATATTATTAATGGTATTTATTAGTTTTTTATATTTGATAATTATATTAACAATTATTTATAGGAAATATAATTACAATATGGTATTTAGTTATAGGTAATTATTATATTCTTGTATTTATTAGTTTGTTATATTTGATATCGATATTAATAATTACTTATATGTAAGATAATTATTAAAAAAAATTATTACTATTTTATATTTGATATCAGTATTAATAATTTTTTACAGGTAATATTTATTATTTCATTATAGAATTTATTAGTTTTTTATATTTTATATCTTTATTAGCAATTTTTTATAGGTAAAATTATTTTTTATATGACTAAATATATTCCCAATGATCTATTCTTTTCTCTCACTAATGAAAAAATTCCTAATGATGAGACCGATTCATTAAACTCATATAATGCTGCTACAACACCATCTATTTGGAAGGGGCATGACCTTGCTAGATTGACGATTATGGAACCTATTCTAGAAAGAAATAAATCTATTGATTTTTATGCTCTTGTTTGGTGGTATGTTAAATTGTTTATGGTATTTATTTTATATAAAGTTTTTATATTAATTTTGGTAATAATTTTCTAATTTTTTTCACAGTTTTTCATATTTAGCTATTTGGTTGGCTAGTGTGATTTTATGAAATTATTTTTATATTCCATGGGTGTCATGGGATTAGTTTCCTATTTTTGTGTGACATTAGATGTCTAAAAACTAGATTTTACATTAATAAATAATATTTTTTTTAAAAATTATTTAATTAATAACATGTTTTTTTAATTAACTTGTAGAATTTATGGTCTCCAATCAATGATACCATGATATCTCTTATCCAGGAGGCATAAGAGATTTGTATACATGAAAAGTTTCATTAGTTTTTACACAACCTCAGAAATAATGCCATGGATAGAAATTCTATTAATATTTTCCAATATTATCGCTTCTCTCATTGACCCAACTATATCCCAACTCAAGTATGGGATGGATTGTATAGGATATAATTTTAAGAAAATTTCATCACCTAGGTATTTGAATCAAGGGAGGTAGGAGGTCACACATAGGGTTGTGAGTCATACATTTTGTATACATTGACAATATATGATAAGTAATATTTTTTATTAATGTATATATATTTTAAATGTAAAATGTTTTTTATATTATATAGACCGCTAATGAACCCTCTTTTACTGAGTTTTAAGTTTACAAGAAGATATACAATGATCCTCATACACAACAACTTGTTGGTGATAGACAATGCCAAATTGTGATTAGTATTTTTTTAATTTTTTTATTGAAATTAATTTTTTTTATTTTAATTATTAATTATATTTGAAGTAAATGTATGGGACTGTGAGTTATCATTAATGATAGAATCAATATAAGAGAGAAGAAGATTCCAAATTTAATTTTGGTTTGGATGAGGGGGCTTAGATATAGAAGAATATTTATGGTGTCAAGAATGGATGAGTGGCTGGTATTGGTTCACCATTGACAACAACTAGTTATTATTATACTTTTACGATGTCATTGGTTAGTTTGAAGAAATATCATATAGAGTCATCATTATCATTAACTGCATAGTATAAAGAGAGGTTATGAGATTATGATGAGATGATACAGTGAGTGCAGAGAGAGCGGGAGGAGGAGAATGAATGTTAGAGAGATGAGAATATGTTGGAGTATATGTGATAATTTGTAGATGGTATTGGTATGGAGTTCCCACCTATAATTTGAGTGATCCTTCTACCCATGATATTAGTGAATCCATAATTTTTTTTATTATTGTTATGTATTTTGGTTTGATAAACATGTTGTTTGTGAAATGGTGTAACGATGTTATGCATGATTTTATTAAATGTAATTTTTTTTCTTCTAATGTTTATAATTTTTATTTTTAATTATTTTTTATTTTATATTTATTTAATTAATTTCTATAGAATACAAAATAAATCACAATTATTTTTTTTATAATTTTTAGGCTTATTTTCAATAGAAATTATGGTATGGCAATTTTGTTTTCTGTGACAATTCGTGCAATTACATTTTTTAAAAATTCAGAATTATTTTCAATGAGAATCACAGTCTATAAAAAATAATTATTTTTTGCAATGGTCCATTGAAAATAAGTATATTTGAAATTCCATTTTCTATAATGTATTTTTTTAATGTATTCCCATTGATAATGACTTTAGAAATGGGAATCCGTTGCAAAAATCCTTATGTAAAAACATAAAACTCTAGTTTTAGTCAATTTAAACTGAAAAAATGCACTTTGAGTCATTTATAGATTTAAAACACATGCTAATGAACATAAATAGATCAGATAAATAACAAATAGTTTTATGAATAGAATAAATAGTACCTGAGTGCATCATCCTTGTGAAAAACTTTGTTGGGAATTGGTTTTTATCCAATCATTTCATGCTCTTTATAGATCATAAAATGGTTTAAGAAAAATTAATTATATATGAAGTCATTTATTCATGATCTCTGTTAAAATTAAATATATAATTTTTAGATAAAAATGATAAGATAATTTACTCAAAAAATTGGATAAAATGATGATAAAATTAACTAAATAAGTTGTTGGAAGTCACCTCTTCGTGATGTATTCATAAATCTCGACCCCATGTATTCTACCCATTCATTTATAAAACAATCTATTTATTTTTATTAATAAGTGGACTATTAATAGTATTTTTATTACTAAAAAAATATAAATAAAAAAATTATTAACAAATATTTGAAATGAAATTGTAATTATCATAGGAAATACCTCTTCAGGGATAGTAGTCTGTTGATAGAATATGATATCTTTCATAAATTTGAAAACATACTAACCATAATATTTTCTATTAGTTTGTTTTGGGAACTAATTTTTTTTATAAAAATATGTATTTTGTTTTGATATATGTTCTGATAGTGAAATATTATTATATATACCATAATACTTATCCAGTTTTAAAATTTAACTGGCTTCTTGGACTTACAGACCATCCTCATACCATGATTTTGATGATATTTAAACACTGACCTATCATAAAAAAAATTCATTAAATATAATATAAAACATATAAATTCAAGTTTATTAGAAAATTTTTGAATGTAGTGTATTATGAATTGATTAACCTTATCATGTGTGGTCGATTTGTTGGGAATCAATGCATTCAATGAAAAAAATAATAAATCTTTGAAGTATACAAATTGGTTTTAATGAGAAACCAATAACCCCTAAAAAATAAAAAGGAATAAGAAATGAAAGAAATGAAAATATATTTTATATGATCAAATTATAGAGTTTTACCCTTAAATTATGTGTATTGATAAGTGTTTGTTTTCTATAAGTTTATTTTCAAACATTTCATCTAGTTTTTCCACTATTGTTGAATATTCCTTTTCTTCTAATGATATTTTTGTGTGGATAAGTTATGTGAGGAATAATGAGTCCAAATTTGTGTTTACATGGTCTTTCCTTACAATAATACTAATATATAGGATTTTAAAAAAATATGAATAGTATTTAACTATAATAAACGTAGTAGACCAACTATTAGACAAACAAATTATGAAAACATACCTCATGTATACATTTACAACTGATACTCCTAGCCATCCATGCTTGAGGTTTTCATAAATATTTTCAAGACCAATAAAGTCTAAAATAACCTCTCTGTACATTTTTTCTTCAAAATAAATGATGGTTGTATCAACATATTTGAATGTTGTATCCACATTGTGACAAACCCGACCCAAATAACCTCTCAATACTGGTACCCGAACTGAATCAACACATACATAAAGGATATTTCCGATCCCCATGGGATGATATCTATCACCCAGACATAAAAAAATAGAGGGAATGATTTCACCCAACCTGAAGTAGAAAACATGAAATATATACATATATAGAAAGAAATAGTGGAAGAAAACTTGCTTATATATGTCATAACAGATAGAGAACAACATAAGAGAAAAAACTGAAATTAATGAAAAAAATATCTAAGAGACAAGTCCAATCACAAAGGATGAAAAAACAAAAATAGCTACTCCAATATTATCCATTTGATAGAGTGGAAAAACTCTTTCCATCTCACCACTAGTTACACAAATATAGATGGAAAAAACCCTACCACCTCACTGTAGTGCCTTGCCTTTCCCTATATCAAAATTCATAAAATGTTATACGCATCGCCAAAGTGGTGATTAGGGTATGAGATAACCAGATCAGTAGGATCAATCCCAAGCATTTCATAACAAGTCTCTGTATAATAATCCAAGAATTATTAAATTTAAATAAAACAAGGAATGATAAATATTTTTGTAGTTTTTTTATATCAAAAGCATGGAAAAAAATTCAATTTTATCTTTTTACACATTTCCAAATAAATCCAGGTAAAAAATTTTCAAATAATTTCATATACATATATAAAATAAAATATTTCAAATCAATGTAAAGAATGTATCACATATCATATTAAATCCATGGCAGTATCACCAATTAATATTAGCCAAAATCATAGGTAACATCACACCAATGATCACACCAGGTCAGGATATCTAAGACACTCATACCCCCCAATATATATAATTGTGCACACATGAATCCCCTATATATATGCATTGAATCTAGGCAGTAGATGAACACCCCAAAAAGTGAACCTCTTAATATTGTCTTCCAATTACTTAGAACAATGGTCCTAGAGAGCATTGGAACACCTCATGACTGAACCCCTCAACAATATCAATAGTTTATTCCTATTATTGAAACTTCCATATAAGTACACAAGGCTTACCATGTGCTATATTTTTTACACCAGTTCATCAAAACAATGCTTTGATAACCATTTTAGAAAAACATTTCAAAATGCTTTGAAAAATACTTTTCATTTACCAAAATCAGGGAGAACCAACTTTTATCAAAAACACATTTCCACACACACAAATAAAATCAGTCAATCATGCCATTTAATTTATAAAATATTTTATTAAAACCAAATCAATTTAGTTCACACAACATAGGTTAGAGACAGAACCACCTACCACAAACTCGAGTCGCACACATCCACAATAGGATCAAACAACAATGAAGAACACAACGATAATGAAGGAGGACCTAGAATCAATTTTAAAAACTCAAAATTTATTAAATCAAGAAAAATGGTTGGTGAAGAAGAATACATAACACATACCTAAAGAAAACTGCATGCTTCACCACAACCAACATAAGGGTTAGACTCAGGAGGAAGACCACATAATGGATCTAGAAAAAACAAGGATAATCATTATCTCAAATCAATATATCCAATAGTGAAACAAAATCATGATATTGTGATAAAAGTAAATGAACAAACCAAAGCATTAATCACCTGTAGAAATGCATTGCAACTACGACAATAATAAATCTCTGAACAAAACGACTTGGAATGGTCGAAGGTCTCCAAAATCACCCCTAAGAGCCTATAGGTTGAAAAAGAGAATGGTTTTAAATGAATGAAATAATAAATCAAATATAAAGCTCCCTAAAATCCCAACTAATGATGATTACGTGGAATGTAATCCCTTTACATGTTGTGAAATCCACGAAGCTCAAGTATGCTGAAAATTCCATCACCTTTTTATTCAAAACCCAATTTTTACCATTACACATTATGTAACCTTTACACAAAGCGTACTCCTTTTATGTTTTTACCTAGTTGAAGAAATATACTTGATATATAATAAACAACATGAAACCCCATTACACGACATGTATTTCACCTGCAGACTATGAAAAATTTAGTTTCCCATAGAGAACTCCAAAACCACCCTCAACTTTATCCAAACTTTGGGAGAACCAAGAAATAAAATACATGCTTATACCTAGACTCTATTAATTCAAAAATACATACATTCCTGAACTTTAGGTCATTTTATCCATTAAATACACTCTATACTTGGGAGTCCTAAGACACACCTAAATAAAGTGAAAAAAATAAAATATGATAGAAATACTTTAAAGTAAGTAATGAGATGTTACAAAATCCCCATAATAAGGCATTACGTCATTGGGAATTCAAGTGGAAGAATGAATTTTGGTGAAGTGGTGAGGACACTTCCACCTCATCAATGACTCATGGTCCCAGGTCTTATGATAATCTAACATACATCTCCATAACACTCTGACCAATAGAATCGACTTCCCATTCAAGACATTTACTTGAGAGTCAATGATCTCCACTAAATGTTCCATAATAGAAAAATACGGCTCTAAATCAATCTATTCCCATATAAGAACATGAGAGGTATCAAGATGATATTTCCTGAGCTGCAATATATTGAAAACATCATGAATTCCAATAAACTAAAATGGAAATTCCAACTAATAAGAAACCTACCTAAGACACTCAGTGACTTCGAACTATTTGACATATCTCGAAGCCAAAATCTCATATTTTCTATGCTGATGGTGACCTAGCTGAGGATAAACATTTAGGAAAACCTATTCAACTATAAAAAACTCCAAAGGATGATGCCATTGATCCAGTATTTATATCGGCTCTGATCTATAACCAGATGCTGATGTATATCCTGAATCTTCACAGATGTCTCCTAAACTAGACCTAGTCCCACTAGAGAGGATTCACACCCTCTTCTCAATAAAGAGGTGAATTTCATGAGAAAACATACAAATCTTGAAAACGATCCATTATGATAAATGAATAATAAACATTATTATATTAAAATTCAACCAGTCACATATGGATATCCCAAGATTCACCAAAATCCAAGACACATGCATAAAGAATATCCTCTAGGATCTGAATAACATGCTCCGTCTATCCATCTGTCTATGGATGGTAAGTTTTATTCAACCTGAACTACGTCCCCATCACCTATTGGAGACTCCTATAGAACATCAAAGTAAACCTAAAATCCCTATATTATACAATGTAAAAAAGAACCCCATGTAACCTCACTATCTACTACACATTTAACTTACCCAGATCTTCAACTTTTGTAGTCTCCCTGATCAGAATAAAGTCAACTGAATTTTTCAACCGATCAGTCACTACCTAGATAGAATTACTCCCTTAGGGATCCCATGTTAATACAAAAAAATCCTTGGAAACCTCATCCCATTTATAAAACAACACAAAAAGTGGCTGGAGAAAACCATAAGGTTTCAAAAGATTCGCCTCTATCTATTTGTAGGTGTAACAATGGGACACCTAATTAGCAATGTCACGCTTCATAACCAGACACCATAATTACCATATCTTGTCATAATAAATCTTTTTAGTTACCATATAAAAAACCAAGGAATAATTATAAAAATAAAATAAAACTTATTTTTTCACAGATGTTGAGATGAAAAACTGATCTCTAAAATTAAGAATATCAACTGAAGAGAGAGACCCACTAGATAGGGTTTCTCAAATTCCTCTGAACTCATCATCCCACTAAAGTATTTTCACAATAAACTCAATGAGAGATGAATATAACTAAATACTGGTCAGAACCATACCTAAAAGATCCTCCTGAGTGTCCATATGCAACTAAGTGAAAATCCCCATAAGGTTACACTCATATTTCAATTCCAAAACAACCTACGATAGTGATTTCTTACTAAGATCATCTGTAATGGAATTCCCCTTTACTTAGGGTCTATGTGATGTTGGAGTCATATTTCTGAAGGTATTCAACCCATCATCTCTATCTCAGATTCAATTATTTTTGAGAAAAGATATATATCAAACTTTTATGGTCAGAAAATATTGTAATCTTATACCTAAAAAGATAATGACACCAACACTTAAGTGAATGCATAACTACATGAAGCTATAAATTTTGAGTGGGGTAATTATTCTCATGAATTATAATTTTATGAGATCCATAATCTACCACATGATTATCTATCATGATAAAACAACCAAAACCAGTGCTAGAAGCATCACAGAAGCCCACATACCCCTTATCAGGATCAGTTAAGATCAAAATAGAAGACAATTATAGAATTCATTTCATATCATCAAAATAAGATTGAAACTTTGAATCCTATATGAATATCACCCTTTTCCTAGAAAAAGAATTCAATGGTGATGCAAACTTTGAAAAAACCTTAAAAACCCATCGATAATATCCAGTAAGACCATGGAAGCTCCAAATATAAAAGAAATTACAAAACTCTTACCATAAAAAGACAACCTTACCCTTATCAAGATCAATATATAATCCATTCTAAAAAATCATGTTCCCTAAGAAATTCACCTCTTGAGTCTAGAAATTTCATTTTGAAAGATTTCCTAAAAAATAGAAACTCCTCAATATTTATAGAACCAAAACCAAAAGGTGATGGTGCTTGTGCTCAGATCTCAAATAAACCTAATCATATTCCATGAACCCTACCAAAAAATTATTGAGATACTTATGGAATATACTGTGAATCAAAGAAATTAAAATTTAGGAGTGTTAGTGAGACCAAACAACATCACAAGATATTCTAAATGGCCATACCTGTTCCTAAAATCCATATTTGGTATATCATACTCCCAAAATCTAAGTTGATGATAACCTGACCGAATATCGATCTTTTAAAACCACTTTACCGCCTTTAAATAATCAAAAAAAAAAATAATCTGAATGAGGCAAAGGATACTTGTGATTAACCATTACCTGGTTAAACTTCCAATAGTCCATACACAATCACAGTGAAATGTATTCCTTCTTGGAGAAGATAAGTAAGGATTTCCAAGTCAAGACACTAGGGAGAATAAAATACTTTAGCATCATATCTTCTAACCGAATCTTGATCTATTTCAGCTTCACTAGTTCTATACGATAAGATGGTATCAAAATTGGCTATATACCTAGAACCAGATCGATAAAAAACTCTACCTACCTCTTAGGATAAAGATAGAAGAAATCATCTAAAAAAACATCCGGAAATTCTTGAACAATGGGATGAAGTTCAACAACATATGAAATGTTATTGGGATCAATTGCGATAACAAACAAAAAACTCACGACCTCTATGCGGGAAGGTCCCACATAACTAGACATTGGATCCCACTCTCCCTAAAACACCTGTGATATACCATTATCCACAAAAAATGGAAAATGAAGATGATAACAATCAACCTCATCATGATTAAAAACAATCCAATACATCAAATGATTAAATTAAACAGATCCAGATCAAGAAAAAAAATCCCAGACTAACTCCGCATCATCTATCGATAGTTCACAAGAGGGACATAAAACCCCCTTCTCTTTCCTCTTCCTAAGAGGTGTCACTAACTCTATAAATAAGAACATTAGTTCCATTGGATTTTTAATAATATTAATAAAATGGAAAAATATAAATGAGTGGGAAGCACCAATATCAAATAAATAAATTGCTAATAAATTTTCAATAAATATAGTACCTATCATCATCAATTGTCCCATATCTACCTCCACTAGAAACTCATATACTACATGAAGGTGATTCACTCATGAGGATATAGATAGAGCCCTTCAGTCTTTTAATAATATTAATTCATCATAGTAGCCTTTGGAGATGATGACCCCTAACCATAAAGTGATGTAGACATATCCTGACAAAAACATTGTAGATGGCCATAGTGACCAACCCAATTACACATCTTTGTAGGCGCATGAGAAGAATGAATCATGTTCCTAAACTTAAAAATTCGATAGTAAGTTAGAGGCACACTAATAGAAGTGAAAGAAGGTGTCAAGGAATCCTACCACCGATAACAACCTCCACCACTCCTGTGATGATCTTTCCACTTTATATTTTTCCCTGTCCCACCACTGAAGTTG
Source organism: Viscum album (assembly GCA_963277665.1). Taxonomy (NCBI): domain Eukaryota; kingdom Viridiplantae; phylum Streptophyta; class Magnoliopsida; order Santalales; family Viscaceae; genus Viscum; species Viscum album. Next base: position 1,795,551,661 of record OY728146.1, read on the forward strand.
ACACTAAGTGGAAGAGAAGGGGAAGAATATTTAAAATTGTCTACCATATTCATATCTACCATTATAGACCTATCTAATATCTCTATATAGGTCAAAATATTCAGCATAAATACCTACGATATGATATCCAGTCATAAACCTTGAAGGTACTTTAGAGATTTCAAATGGTCATTATTTGTAACCTATGGTGAAAAATGAACCATCTCAACAAAATGATTAGTGTATTCCGAAACTATATGATCTCCCAAATATAAAGATAGGAACTCTAGTGAATTCTCTACCATCAGTGACTCTAGACAAAATTTCTAAAATAATAGGCTCTTAAAACCCTTCCAATCTAATACCACATGCCTATCCACTTGTACCATGAAATCCCACCAATGCTTTCTGGGACCCTCAAGTATGAATGCCACACTCTTCACCTCAATACTCTTAGGTTTGTCCAGTAAGTCTAAGATCTAATCTATATTTCCAAGATAGTCCTCCACCTCTTGAGGTTCATTCGTACTCTTAAAGGATGGTATATTTTAAAGCAATAACTCCCACAATTGATCCATTTCTCATCCAACACCTATATACCCAAATCTATCTATAACCCCTATGTTTGTTAGAGGTAGGATATGCAATTCTACCAGGTACTCTTCTCATGTATGAGACACTGGAGTAGGTAAATCTGATAAAAAAATGTATATATAATGTTGATTATAGACAGAAATCTTACGTTGATTGTGGTTAATGACCTCTGGAGTTTGAGGTCGAGGATCATTTTTTCCTGAGGGTATCACCAATTTTTGATCATAGACAGATACCAAGGTAAGGAAAGCTTCCAACACAATTTTTTAATCCCTTTGAGATCTTGGATAGAGTCGATATCGTATCCTATCAGTTACTACCACCTCATAGGTACCATGCCATGCATGATGTCTTCTATGTTTCATAGCTTTGTCGTTATCATGCTGACCCATCTCATACTTTTTATCCTGAGGATATTGAGTAATATGTTAATGATTATTTGGAGGATTATCCTATAAAAATCATTGATCGGAGAAAAAATGATCATTGAGGCCCTTCTTTCCCTTTCATACTATTTCTATGGTAGTATGACCATGTAAAGGAAGATACATGGAGCGGGAGTCCGACATACGTTCTTAGTGGCCATTATTTTTCTCAGATAGCATTCTACCACCCTGGGAAGGGAAACTCAAGGATGAGTTCCTTTAAGGGGGAAGACTACAAAAACCCAATTTTTCTTTGAGGTATTAATAATTTAATTTTTGGTTTAAATCCTTTATTTTGACCTGATATGAATGCCTAGTGAGGCTATAAAAACATGGATTTATAGGGCATGTTAGGAGCCTGAAACCCAAACCAGTGGAAAAAACCACTAGGCCACATGGTAATTAAAAGTCATGCTACCCAGTCTACACAATTTCTTCTAACTGTGTGGGGCCTTTTAGTACTCAGCAGTAGGACGCATAATTTTCCCAAACCATGTGACATAGTACACATGAATGTATGTAGGATTTACAGTATTTAACATATCTAGATAGCACATTTTGAGCACCGTTTCCAAAAAACATGCACACAAACCATGTGAGTCCTCTCCTTGGATAATAGTCCATGCATGGTTTTTCCAATCATGTGACCAAACCATGTGACCTAGTTTTAAAGGGGTAAAATTATTATTTTTCCCTTAAAATTCTTATAACCTAAACCCTTTATTACTTTATTCATTCTAGTGGATAAAATCTCCATTTATTACTTGTATGATCTCCCATGATGCTTATTTTAGGCTTTGATCCCATTTTGTTATTCAAACTCTGATTCTATTTCTGATCATCTCATTAGATAGCCATCGTTAAGTGATTTAGTCCTTAGGCTTATTTCATCATTCTTTTTTCTATCGATGAAGTTATTTTGATGTAGGGTCATATTCCCTATTTTCAGCATGTTTTTCTATTATCCCATTTTCTTCCAATCCAATACAAACTAAGGGCCAATATTGGATGAGGATAATATTATATGTATAAGTTAGGTGGTCTATGAATTTTCCCTAAAAGTCATATCATTTATAAAATACCATCTTTTTACACACATTGATTTCACTGAGGGATGTTTCTAAAATCCATATTCCTTAATTATACTTGTTTGGATAATATTCTAAATCCTTATTTACACATGACCTTCATACCATTGGAGGTTGAGGCCTCAGTACAGACTACCCATTTAGGGTGTGTTCTTTATTTATTCCTTTGGGACCCATGTTTTGTCTATCTGCAACACCGTTTAGGTGCGTCTGACTTGAACTATATTAAGGTAAGTGTTCCTTCATAATTAAATTGATCTTTAAAATAATATTATGGAATTTATATATTATAGATACCAATTTTCCTAGTTTAATTATTATTTTTGAATTTATATTGGTTTCATGTCCTCTACCCTATTTCATGTTAATGAAAGGTATGGAATGAACCTATTAAATGTTATAAATTAAAGTGAAAAATGGTTTTATCTCCATGACTTCCCCTTTTCATGTTATTGAATGGTATGGAATGAACCTATTGAATGATTAAATTTAATGAGTATTACATGTACCTTGATTGCATATGATATAAATGGAATGAGCATAAGGTGCATATTGCTTTGGACCTTTCGCATCATTATATGAGTGGTCAAATTTTATCCGGCCTTGGATTCTCAAGGGAATTCCCTGAGAACTAAAATTATTCCATTCTAATTTATTAAGCCAATTTTTGTTGGAGTTACCCACCATAGAATTTGTTCATTGTCTTATTATGTGAATTCTTTGGCATAGTACCTAAGATTAACTTGACATATTTTCTGGATATTATAATACTTTGGATACACTCTTTCGATTCGTCTTGATGTATTTGGACACACAAATACCTAAATTCACCCCATTAAGACTAGTCATGCTTATCCCAAGATTACCATATACGAGCTCTATGGACTCAATTAGACTCATTTATAGTGGAATGACTTGGGCGTTCCCCCTTATATTACACTCAAACCCCTTATTTCCAGACTATATGTGATAATTTTATGAGGTGGATGACCCCCTGAGGTCAAGGAATACTTAGTTTCACCTTGGATCCTCTTTTATTATTATCATGATCTATCTATGTGTTTTTGATACCTTCACATGATTTATCTATATAAATTGAAGCTTAATTAATTAAATAATCTCATGTTCATAGAAATTACCAGCTATAGATGAAGCAGGTATGGGTTATTTATTATAGCACAACTTTACTTTACACATATATATACCTATACACTATTTCAGTTTATATTCATAGACTGTATTTTTATAGACACCCTTGGTGGTGGCCTACAGAGATTTAACTCACACACTATCTAGGCCACCATTAGTACCTAAGCTATTATGTTGGAGTTGGTGTCCTAGAACCAACTATTTGTACTTTTATTACATGAATATCTAATATATTTAAATATTAAAAAACTTATTAGATATTGTTAATTATTCTTCCTAACTATAATATAATAATATCATAGAGTATTTATCACATTAATAAAGTTATATCATCTCCCCGTTATGATGATAACCTTGAAGTGCTATGAAAATATTCTTAAATATAGTTCTATGGTTGGATGAAATACTATAATAGGACACATATTATATAGACCATCAGGTGAGAGTACTCGTAAGTGGATATGACTTCTTCCCATGAAGTTTTCACATGATAAACTCTAAGACGAGAGATTATAAGAAAAGACCCACCAGTAGAAATTCCACATGTTTTAGTGTCATCAGATATTCCTTTATGAAAGCATGTCTAATTGTACTTAAACTTTTATATTATCATTAATACATGTCATGACTCATGCACTTTGATTTACTAACGAAAACCATCATGCCATATGTTGGTGGGAAGTAGGGTGCATTGGGTGCATCAAAAATGACATGTTAATAATGGATAAGTTGAGGAAGGATTTGTTCCTCCCATTTATGGAAGTTTATATCTTGGCCCATTGATTGAAATAGAATCATTTCCCTAAATTACATGGACATGGTTTAATGATTAGTTTATTTTAGGTAGTCAAAGAATGACATATAAAGCATATAGGTTGATGACACTATCATGAAACCTTCTTGAAGAGATATTATGCCAAAGGTATTATATTACATAGTTAGAATTCAAATGTAAATGTCATCATTGTGAATTTATGTTCTTTATCTTGGGTGACTTGACCCATTACTAGATAGTAATCTTGGACTTTAGGCAAGACCACTTAATTACAACAATAAAGAATCTTAGAGGGTCACACACTAAGTGGTTTTGGTGGTCTCAATTAAATTCTATTTGAATTTAATTAATGTAATAAATATTATTATCAAGACCGAGGAATAATTTTATTCAAGTTAAAATGACCGCATAAAAAAAATTTATTCACCAGATTGTGAATAAAATATATTTATTTATTTTATTGAACAGTTTATAAATATTTTTTTACTAGTTTGAAAATAAAAATATTTATTTAAGAGAATAAAATATTTTATTCGAGTTTTCAATAAATGGAAGAGGAGTTCAAATGGACCAAGTCCGTGTCCATTGATAAATTAATTATTTACAAGTTGGAAAATAATGTTTATCCATTTGGAGCAAGAAATAATGATAATACTATTATCATTATCTATCACATGATTTCATTTATTGTTCCGTTTTGCGAATGTTGGCACACCATAAATAATGCTACTGTTATTGTTATTATGTCTCATGGGTTTTCTATAATCATTATAATTTCATTTAATTATTATTTTTCAATTAAATATTGTAACTGAAATTCCATGTCAATTAATAAGTAGGTAAGTCTATTGTACCAATCCCCAATGAATTTAGATTTGTTGAGAAAAAACTTTTTCTCTCTCGATCCCTCTCATCTCTCCCTCTCAAGAATGAGAGAACTTCTTCAAGGCCAAAGAATGAGTGATTAAGAACGATCTATGTAAGATATTCACTTCATCGCACTACCACCCAAAGAACGAGTGTCATTGTTCATAGACCATTGGAGCATGTGTGGATCACCTCTAGAGGGATTATACTTTGGATTCTCCTGAGTGCAATGAAGGAAATTTGGAAGGGTCATTATGAATGATCAACAATCATCAACAAAGAAAGTACCAAAGACCCAGGTATTTAATTTCTTTATAAATTAATAAATTAATTATAAACATGATGAGATCCTCTTTCTTGGATCCAATTTTTTTATTCTCTTTTCAAAATCTTTTAATTTAATATGTGGATACTGGCATTAATCATCATATTGATCCCAAATTGGTCATCAATTACAACAAAAGAAAAGTTAGTCCCTCTCAATCTCCATGCTTTTGAAGTGCCTGAATCCTTCGCCAAGTGGTATCAGAGCGGGCTCATAATAGTTTATAATTATTTAAATAATTCATTGATGATTTAAGGTTTAATAATTTAGTTTGTCAATTCATGTTTAATCTTTCTTATAATCTGAATTTTGAGATATGTTCTTCCTCTTTTCATTTCTGATAGATCTAACAGAAACCAATAATTTTTTTGATTAATTTAAGGATCTCATCAGGAGGTGATGACAATTCTTTCCTGGTAACATGATAGTACAAAATGTGTATTCAGAGTTACACATTGTGTAATATGCCATACATGTCGTGTAATCTGGATTACACACTATGTATTTGTGTTCAGTGCATCAGGAGTAATTTAGAAATTACTCAAGTCGTGTTCATTCATGACACGCAGTGTAATTAATTTTTACACCACATTTTGACCAGGAAAGACTGGTGCATAGTCATCTAGATTACACACCATGTGGCCCACTAGAAATGATGTGTAGTTCCTTCAGATCAAGGGCCAAACCGTGTATCCCATACATGGCTAAGTCAACTGGTAACCATGTAACCCAGAGATAACATGGGGTGTGGCCAATTGGACACACCATGTACTCTGAGATTTCTAAAGTACGCCTCACACACTGAGTCCCTAGGTGTGTACTTCAGATAAGATGGTGAAGGTAGTACACATTGTGTAGTCGGAACTACATGAAATGTACTTTACCAAATTACACAAAACTAAAATTTTATTTTTTGTGTAATGTTCATAGTTACATATCATGTAGATTCAAATGATTGTTCAACGTGTTACATTCAAGGTCATGGATGATAATCTCAGGGAAATTTATAAAAAGATTTTGATAAAAGGATTAATTAATTAAATATAAAACTTAATCTATTAGAGTGTGATTTATATTAATAATAACGATTAAAGAATTGAATGCTAGTTTTATTAAATGTGTAATTCATTTCATGTATGTGGATGATCATGAGCTAGACCAGAACTTTGTATGTGATTGGTTTCCTTTAAATTTATTTTAAATTAAATTGTTGGCCTGCGTGCCATATCTCTTTATTAATATGTAGGGCCTGCGTTCCCATGGTTTCTTTTATATAAACCCCCCCTTTACCCCTCACCTATATGTGAGTTAAAAATTATATGTAATGTATGGAGCTCCCAAGCCTGTGGAGGCTTTTCAAGTAAGGAGTCGAGGTGAAACCAATCCAAGGAGATACAAAGGTGGATAAGTGGAAAGCTATAGACACAAATGATAAATGGTTCAAGGTGTTTCTCACCTAGTTCAGTGGTTAGTTTATCAACCGCAAGATAAACTAACCATTATAGGAGCTCATGATTATACCCTTTATTTTATTTCTATCAGTTGCATAGTTTTTCATTATGGATGTATTGTCGCGACTACATAATTAATGAATTAACAAGCATGAAATATGGAACTAAAATAAACCAAGATTATGAATAAATATTATCAATACATAGTTAATCACTTAAGTAAGTTCCACTTAATATTAACAAGCATGTGATAAAGATAATAAGGCAATTTATGCATAAGAGATAAAAATCCCTCAATAAAATATAAATTCAGACTAAGCCTTCTATTAATTGATTAAGGTAAAGACTCAATAAAACTATGTGTTTGACCAACCCTTGCTAAGACACTTAATTTTATACAGGAGGATCTTATGGAAGTTTCAGGTTTACTAAAACATTTTACATCAATAAGAGTATCCCTTGCTAGACTTGGTGTAAATTTGGAGGCAAGTGTTGAGGAAATCCAAGTCAGGATTTCAAGATTGGGGAGTCCAATCAACATATCAAGGAGTTGCAATCCCACAGTTGGAAAAGACCTACCTACCTAAATACCTTCAAATATCTTGATCAACACTTGTTGGGGTTATGTGAAGTGGAATATGGATCCTTTCCACTAGAATGTACTAGAAACTAGACATTCAGAGTTCAATGGTGAGGGCCATTGGGACTTGATAAATTAGTGGAAGACTTAATAAAAATAATTTATTATTTCTCATAAAATGTAATCAAGAAATTACTAATTATCTTCACTTTTAATTATAGAATAAAAATGAAAATCTCATCAACTAAACTATTCCTGCAATCAATACTCGATAAAGACAACATTCTCACCGATAGTAACTTTCAGGAATGGTTTAGATGCCTTCCGGTCATTCTATGCCATGAATAGAAATATTACATGATGGAGACCTCATTTCCTGATCCACATACCTAAGAGGCGAGTGATGAAGAGTTCTTGGTCTATGAGAAACATATGAATGATGTGACCAACATTCAATATTTGATTTTATCATCAATGTCTAGTGAACTCATGAAGTCTCACAAAAATATGGATGTCTATAGCATGCTTGAGAAACTACGTGGTCTTTACCATGAGAGAGAAAAAAAGGAATGGTTTGAGATCTCCAAGGCACTCTTTCAGAGTAAGCTTGGTAAGAGTTCCCCAGCCAGGCCTCACATAGTCATGCTCATTGGATACATTGAGCACCAGGAGGTTCCAGGGTTTAAACTCCCCAAAGAACTAGGTACCAATCTCATTATTACATCACTCCCTTAGATATTATCCAATTTTGTTATGAATTTCAATATGAAAAACATTTATAAGTCTCCACTAGATCTTCTTATCCTCTTTCGGCATGTGGAAAAAGACACAAAGTGCGAAAAACCTTATATCATTATGGTGAATAAGAGGAAAGGGAAGGTTAAGGGCATTAATCCCATAGATTCTTTATGCCCTTCCATGAAAAGGAAGATAAAGGGGGAGGGAAGGGAATAAGAAGCTGTTTATTTCACATGTGGAAAGAGGGGCCACTATAAGAAAAAATGCACCCAGCTAAAGAAGCAAGGGGAAGCTTCAAGTGAGTTTATCATTAAGGGCAATTTATCTATTTCTACAAATTGGGTATTAGATACAGCTTGTGGTGCTCACATATTTATCCAAATACAGGAACCATGTTGATTCAAGAAAATTGAGTGAGGAGAGGTAGATCCACGAGCATCCAACAAAGATAGACTTGCTTCTTTATCTGTCGGGGACTACCACCTCATTTTGTTGACTAGGATGATCTTGGTATTAAAAGGTGTTTATTATGTTCCTTTTGTAACCAAAAACATTATTTATGTATCCAGACTAGATATATATGGATTTATTTTCAAGTTCATAAATGAATATTTCTTCTTTTATAAAGATAACATTTGTTTTTAATGAATATTTATATAACGGTCTTTACATGTTGGATTACACAAACCAAGTAATGACAATCGATAATGAAGCTACTTCATAGGACTCACGCCACACCCAACTGTGTCATCACCAGCTAGATCATGTAAATGATAAACACTTGAAAATATTACATAAATATGGATATTTAGATTCTTTTAAACTAAAACCACTTGGTGTATGCTATACATGTTTACAAGGAAAAATGACTACTTCCCCATTTAGTGGTAATGGTGAAAGGGAAAAAGATCATCTTGAATTGGTTCATACCAATGTGTGTGAACCATTTCCCATTGAAGAAACGGGTGGGTACTCATACTTCATAACTTTTACTGATAATTTTAGTAGATGTGGATATATCTACTTAATGAGGTATAAGTCAGATTCTTTTGATAAGTTCAAGGAATACAAGAATGAAGTTGAGAACCAGATTGGTAATAAGATTAAGAAATTCCACTTAGACCGAGGTGTAGAATATCTTAATAAAGACTTCATTGATTTCTTATGGGATTTTGGGATCCTATCCAAACTCACTCCTCCTTACACATCCCAGTGGAATGGTGTAAATGAAATGAGGAACCACACCTTATTGGACATGGTAAGATCAATGATGAGTCATGAAAGTCTTGTATTATCCTTTTGGGGATATGTGTTAAAAAAACGACACATACACTAAACCAAGAACCAACTAAATTGATAAATGGTATTCTATATGAGCTTTGGATTGAAAGAAAATACATGTTATTTAATTTACACATGTGGGGAAGTGAAAAGTATATCAACGCCTCTTTAGGTAAGAAAATATCACCCCAAGGCAAAAAGTGTACCATTATAGGATACCCCAAGGAAACATGGGAATATTACCTATTCAACCCCTCAAACAAAAAGGTTATAATGGTGAGACATTCCATATTTCTTTAGAGGGAGAACATATCCAAAAGAGATAGTGGGAGCGAGATAGACTTTGATGAAGTCAAGGATCAAGGTATACAAGAGTTGGTACATGAGTAGATTCCAAAAATCCCCATGGAAGAAAGATCCATTTCAGAGACACAAGTACAATGTAGGAGTACAAGAGAGGTTAGATAACCAAAATGCTATGGTTTTCTAGTTACTAAGGATGGTGAATCATTATTAGTTGATAATAATGATCCTCTAACCTAAAAGGAAGCAGTAAGTGGCATAAAAATTTCCAAGTGGCCAGAAGCCATGAATTCTGAAATGGATTCCATGTACCAAAAATAAGTTTGGATTTTGGTAGATCATCTAGTAGATGTAAAGACTGTTGGTTGAAAATGGGTATTCAAGAAGAATCTGGATATGGAAGGACAAATCGGTACTTATAAGGAATGACTGGTTTTTAAGGGGTTTAAATAGCATCAAGTAATTGACTATGATGAAACCTTTTCACCAATTTCAATAATTAAATCCATCAAAATTATACTGGACATTGTTGCTTACCATGATTATGATATTTTGAAAATAGATGTCAAAACAACCTTCCTTAATGGGAACCTTTAGGAAGATGTCTATATGACACAACCTGAAGGGTTTATGGATCCAAAGGATTCCAAAAATATATTCAAGGTGAAAAAATCCATTTATGGATTAAAGTAAGAATCCAAGTCATGGAACATTAATTTGATGAATCCATAATGGAATTTGGTTTTATAAAGAATAAATGTGAGTCACGTGTCTATAAATGGTTTAGTGGGAGTGGAGTCATTTTCCTAATAGTATATGTTGATGACATATTACTTATTAGAAACAAAATACTAGTCTTATAGTCTTCTAAGAAATGGTTGAATAAATGATTCTCCATGAAGAAATTGGGCGAGGGAGCATATATTATTTGGATCAGGATCCATCATGATAGATTCAAGAGGTTTCTACACCTAAGTCAAAGTATATACTTTGAAAAGATGCTAAAGAGATTCAGTATAGAACAATCTAAGAGGGGATTATTACCTGTGTCACATGGAATTCATATTTCCAAGAAAATGTGTCCTCATACACATGAGTAAAGAAATATAATGGAAAGAATTCCCTACACATCAGCAATTGGGTCAGTCATGTATGTTATGATATTTACTAGGATAGATTTCGCCTACGCATTGAGTGTAGTAGGAAGACATCAAGATGATCCAGGTGACTTCCATTGGATGGCTGTCAAGACTATCCTTAAGTATTTGAGATGTACTAAGGATATTTTCCTGATTTATGGAATAGATGAGGAAATAGTCATCATATGATATGTAGATGCTAGTTTCCAGACCGATCAAGATGACATGGAGTTAAAAATGAGATACATATTCACTTTGAATGGAGGTGCTGTGAGCTGGAAGAGATTAAATAAAGGTGTGGTCATAGACTCTACAGTATAGTCCGAGTATATCACAACTTTTGAGGTAGATAAATAATCAGTTTGGATGTGGATCTTCATCCAAGATATGGATGTGGTTCCTAACAATAAATATCCCATCACATTATATTGTTATAATACTTCAGCAGTGGATCTCACAAAATATCCAAGGTCACATCAGCGGATGTAGCACATACTTTGAAATTATCATCTATTGAAATATTTTTCTCAGAGAGGTGAAGTTGTAGTGAGAATTATTTCCATGGAAGACAATGTGGTGGACCCCTTGATTAAAGCCTTGAATCAGCAGAAACATGATCATCATGTGTTGTCTAGTAGAATGAAAGTTGTAGGCAGTTGGATCTAGTCCAAGTGGAAGTTTGTTGGAGTTGGTGTCCTAGAACCAACTGTTTGTACTTTTATTACATGAATATTTAACTTATTTAAATATTAAACATCTTATTACATATTTTCATTGTTCTTCATGACTATAATGTAATAATTTCTTAGAGTATTTTTCACATTAATAAGGTCATATTAGTTCCACACTATGATGAGATCCTTGAAGTGCTATGAAAATATTCTTAAATATAGTTCTATGGTCATATGGAATACTATTATGGGACACATAATATACAAACTATTAGGTGAAAGTACTCATAATCGAACAAGGCTTCTTCTCATGAATTTAAAACTTGGAAATCTCCAAGATGAGAGATTATGAGAAAGGACCCACCAGCAGGAATTCCGCATGTTTTGGTGTCATTGGATATTCCTATTTGCAAGCATGTGTAATGGTCCCTAGACTTTAAGATTATCATTAATACATTTAATGAGTTTTTTACTTTTATTTACTGACAAAAACCGTCGCACCATATGCTGGTGGGAAGTAGGGTACGTTGGGTGCATCACGAATGACATGTTATTAGTGGATAAGTCGAGGAAGGATTCATCCCTTCCATTTATAAAAGTTGATATCTTGACCCTTTGATTGAAATAGAACTGTCTCTCTGAATTCCATGGCCATGGTGTAATGAAAAGTTTATTTCAGGTATTTAAAGAGTGAAGTATCAAACATATAGGTTGATGAAACTATCATTAAACCTGCTTGATGAGATATTATGCAAAAGGGATTATATTACACATTGATCGTTCATATGTGGATGTCATCGTTGTAGCTTTAAGTAATTTCTCTTGGGTGTCTTAACCTATTGCTAGATAATAATCTTGTACTTTAGGCAAACCCACCTAATACCAAAAAGAAATAATCCTAGAGGATCACACACTAAGTGTTTCTGGTGGTCTTGATTAAATTGTATTTTGAATTTAATTAATGGAATAAATATTATTCTCAAGACCAAGGAATAATTTTATTAAAGTTAAAATGATCGAATAAATTAAATAAATATTTATTCACTGTATTGTGAATAAAATATATTTATTTATTTTATTGAACATTTAATAAATACTTTTTACTAGTTTGTAAATAAAAATATTTATTTAAGGGAATAAAATATTTTATTCGGGTGTTCAATAAATGGAAGAGAAGTTTAAATCGACCAAGACCATGTCCATTGATAAATTAATTATTTACAAGTTGGTGAATAATTTTTATCTAGTTGGCACAAGAAATAATGATAATACTGTTATCATTATGTGGCAAATGATTTCATTTATGGTTCTGTTTTGCACAAGTTAGTGCACCACAAATAATGGTGCTGTTATTGTTATTATATGGCATGGGTTTTCTCTAATAGTTATAATTGAATTTAATTTTTATTTTGAAATTAAATATTTTAACTGAAACCCCATGTCGATTAATAGGCAAGTACGTCTATTGTTCCAAACCCTAGTGAATTGAGATTTGTTGAGCCAAAAAAATTTCTCTCTCGACTCCTCTCATATATCCCTCTCAGGAAAAAGAGAAGTTCTTCAAGACCTAAGAATGAGTGATCAAGAATGATTGATGAAAGACATTCACTTCACCACGCTAGCACCTAGAGAACAAGTGGTATTGTTTGAAGACCATTGGAGCATGTATGGATCACCGCTAGATGGATTCTACTTTGGATCCTCATGAGTGAAATGAAGACAATTTGGAAGGGTCATTCTGAACGATGAACGATCATCAACGAAGAAAGTAAAAAATACCCATGTATTTAATTTCTTTAGAAATTAATAAATTAATTATAAACATGATGTAAAAGATCCTCTTTCTTGGATTCGACATTTTTCTTCTCTTTCTCTAAATATTTTATTTTAATATGTGGATATTGGCATTCATCATCGTATTGATCCTGGATTGGTCATCGATTATGGAAAAAGAAAAGTTGGAACCTCCCAACCTCCATGCTTCCATTGCAAACAGATCCTTCATATTATATGATTGCAGGTGCGGACAATGGGAAGTGTCCCTATTTGGGCACATAAATTGCTTGCTTAATTTAGGATGGGAGCTGGGTAGCAGATGACTAATGCAAAGTTTGAGATGCTTGGATAGTTTTTAACTTTTTGATTATTTTTTTAGCATGTTTTGTACTAACTACTTACTACCATGTATACTTATTTTCATATTTTTTAGAGACATGACATGACATTATCTTTTATATATGATACAAATTAAAAAATTTGAGTTGATTAATTATGACATGAATGTTTATGATTATTTCCATTTCCATACTTATGCATTATTATTATTCCACTATTTATTCATCAATTATCTATAATGTGCTCCACTCTAACCAAATGGAATAGTCTCCCCACCGCCAAACCCTAGGACCTCATTGTTATTCATAAGCCTCTAACATATGGGGAGGTGTGATTGATGCCATGTGGCTAACCAAGTTCAGTTACTCGGGAGTGAACTGGGTCTGGGATGTCACAATAGTAACCGCATCCATTAAAAATCTTTAGAGGTGTATGAAAAGAATTCCCTGTATTCCTAAACCTAACACACTAATAAAAAGTCATAGGCACACTACTAGAAGTGATTGAAGTTTCCAATGAGGTTTTATGCTAAGAACCACCTCCACCATTCCTGTGATGATATTTCCACTTCCTCTTTTTCCCTAGCACACTACTAAAGCTACCACTAGATGGAATAGAAGGTACAGAATATCCAAAATTTCCTTCCATATTCATCCATACCATCATATATCTATCTAATATCTCTAAATAGTTCAAAAGATTTAGCATAAATACCCATGATATGATATCTGGTCATAAATTGTATAGGCACTTCTTCGATTTTAGTTTTTCATTCTTTCCAACCTTTGGTAAAAAATAAATGAGATTAGAAAACTGATTAGTGTATGCTAACATCATACACTCTCCCTACTACAAATAGGGGAACTCTAGAGACATCTCTATCATCAGTGACTCTGGAAAAAACTATTGAAATAATAGGGTCTTAAAACTATTCCAGTCCAAGACCACATGCATATCAACATATACCATGGAATCCCACTATTTTTTTGGGACCCACAAGTTTGGAAAATACACACTTCACCTTTATACTCTTAGGTGTATCTAAGAATTTTAAGACTCAATCAATATTTTCAAGTTAGTACTCCGACACTTGAGGTTTATTTTCACCCTTAAAGGATGATGGATTCTCATGCAAGAAATCCCACGATCGGTCCCTTTCTCCTCCATCTCCTGGATATACCTCAATGAATATGTTATGGAATTTCAATACATTCTGGTCAACAACACAAACTTACCGAATGATAGCCCCAATAAAATTCTGATCCATATGAGGATTCACTTGAGGATAATTAGCTACACCCTCCTATGGAACCCATGGAACACATCTTAAAGGCATACTGTTGGGCACCAAAACAAAATAAATGATTATAAAATAGAATAATCTCAGTTTAAACCAGAAAACCATAAGAAAAACCAATATTAAGATCAATAAATAAAAGTAAAAGACACACATCCCAACAACCCATGGAAATTTGAGTCTCATTATAGAAAGAGATAACCAAACACACAACTAAAACTACCTCTCAAGTCCCAAAAATCTTATCTCAAATATACTAGATTTCCCAAGACAATGATTATTGAGGGAAAACCACCTTTGATACCAAAATGTGATGAACTCAACCTAGATACCCTCTTAATACTTGTACTTGAACTAAATTTCCACATACCTTAAGGGTGTTCCATACCTCCAAGGGTTGGCATCTAGGACCCATGCATTAAAAAAATATAGGGAATGATTTTTTCCAACTTGAAGTAGAAAAAATGAAATATATACATATGCAGAAAAAATAGAAAAATAAAACATGAATATATATTCCATAATAGATATAGAAAAAAATAAGAGTAACAAATAAACTATTAGAAAAATAATCTACAAGAAACAAGTCCAACTTTAAAGGATGTCAAAACTATAATAGCTACTCTAACAGTTACCATGTGATATCATGGGAAAACTCCCACCATTTGACCATCAGCTACCCAAACCTAGATGACAGAAAACCTTCCCACCTCACTGTAGTTCCTTTACTTTCCTTGCATCAAAATACATACAAAATTCTTTGAACCTATGAAGGGGTGCATAGGGTGTGAGATAACATGCTTAATTGGATCCCACCTAGTCATTCTATAACAAGTATCTATACAGTAATCTAATAATTCTCATCTTTGAAGAAAATAAGAAATGATATAAAGTTAAGAATTTTTTATATCAAAAGTATGGATTTTTTTTAATTTCGTCTTTTTCTATATTTCCAAATAAAATCAGGAAAAATAGTTTCAAATCATTTCATATACATATATCAAAGAAAATATTTCAAATTAAAGAAAATCATTTATCGCATATCATATCTGATCTATGACAGTACAACCAAATAGTATAAACTAAAATCCTAGTAAACATCACTCCAAGGATCACACTATTCTAGGATAGCTAGGAAAATCATACCCCCAACATAGACAATCATGAGCACATCAATCCCCTATACATATGCATCAAATATAAGTAGTGTAGGAACCCCCGGAAGGTGAACCAGATAATAGTGTCTACCAAGTCCCTAGAACAATAGGCCTAAAGAGAAGATAAACACCCAACAAGATAACCCCCCAATAGTATCAATGAATGAGGCATATTACTACACATTACACTTAAGTACCCAAGGTTTCTCCTGTGATATATTTTCAAAACTAATTAATCAAAAAACTTCATCAAAAAAATGAATTGAAAACCCTTTAATAAAACCATTTCACAATGATTTGAAAAATCCTTTCCATTTACCCAAATTAGAAAAAAAAATATTTTATCAAAAACCCATTTCCACACACACAAATCAAACCATTCAATCATGCAATTTCATTTATTAAATGGTTTATAAAACTAGAGCAATTTAGTTCATCCAACAAAGGAAAGAGACTAAAACAACTACCTTAAAATAAAGTCTCACATGCCCAAAATGTGATCCACCAATAAGGAAGAACACAAAGACCACAATTGAGGCTTTATAATAAATATACACAACTCATAATTGACTCCATTTAGAAAAAGGGCCAATGAAGAGGAATAAACAAGACATACGTCAAGAAACCAACATGTCGTACTACAACTAATACAAGGGAAAACTTCCAGATGAAGACCACCTGATGGATCTATAAGGAAACAAGGAGAATAACTATCTCATATCCAAAAATCCAATAATGCAACACAATGAAGCTACTATGATCAAAGGAAATGAAGAAACCATAGTAGTACGCACCTGAAAAAATTCACCGCAACCCCGACAATGATCAATTGCCAAACAAAACTACCTCAAAGGGTAAGTGGTCTCCAAAATCACCCCTGAGATCCTCTAGGTTGAGAGGGATAAGGGTTTAAAATGAATGAAATAAGAAATCATATGTGAATCTCTCTAAAATCTCTACATGTGATGATTATAAGGATTGTAATCCCTTTACACATCATGTAATCCATAAATCTCAAGTACACCAAAAAACTCATCGCCTTTTTATTAAAAACTATATTTTTACCATTAATCGGAATGTAACCTTTACACGGTGTGTAATCCTTTCATATTATGCATGAAGTTAACAATATCTTCCAAAAAGACATTAAACGACGTGTAACCCCATTACAAGACATTTATTTCTCTTAAAAACTATAAAAAATCTAGTTTCCCATAGAGGAATCCATAACCACATTCAATATTCTACAAAAATATGGAGAACCTGTAAAGAAAACACACATTTATACCTATAATCCCTTAATTCAAAAAAACATACATCTCTGAACTTTAGGTCATTTTCCTCAGAAACTACTCCCCATCCTTGGGACTCCCAAGATTCACTATAATAAAGAGGAAAATTAATAAAATATTAAAGAAATAACTTAAAGTAAGTAACAATATATTAAACACATGAACATGTAATATTAGTAAATGTTAAAGTTGAATAGGTGGGGAAAATGTACCCTATGAATGTCTTTTTGATTTAATGGATGATCCTTTAGATTTTTTTAGTCAAATTTTCACATCTCGTTCCATTTCTTCATCTATAATAACATTCCCTAGTTTAGGAATTTTTCATTAATTGTTAAAGGTTTTTCATAAAGAATAAATTTTAAAGGAATAACTCCTCATCAACATTTATTTTTATAATATAAAACAACCATGCTACAAAAGTAAAAATAGAAATTTAGACCGTGTGAATATCCAAATCATCCTGTGGAATAGGTAGCTCAGCACTAAGATCATGAGATATGTGAATACTTACTCTCAAATGACCTTTTGGAAGTTTTTTATTGTGTATAATATCACCGTGGATATTATACATTATACCCCTCACAACAAGGTTATGATTGGGTGATGATAGATATAAATCATAATAAATTTCACCTTGTAAAATATTAATACAAGAAAGGTATCAATATCTACCTAATTCACATTTCATAGAAATAATTATGAAAAAATCTATTTCCTCTGGTAAGTAAGACCTTTGAGCATGATGGATCACCTAAAAGCTAGGGGTATTCATGTAGTGATTTGATTTATGTCGTTTATTCTCTATAATTCCTTCCCAAAACATTCTATAAAAACTGAAAATTCAAATTAAGTTTTTTATTTTAGAGCAGTTATTCATGTTTCATATCCTCTATTTTATTATATTTATTCTCTTATAGATTTTTTTATCAGAATATGTTTAGGGTGACACTATAAATCACGTACCTCTGGCACGACCATATTGTTCTATCCGATTTAAGAGCACTAAAAGTATTCATTCATCATATTCATTTTATGGAGAATGTTGTGTCTAAACTTGATAAAAATATAGAAAAATAAGTTTTCCTCATTATGCAATATCAATTTAAAGTAGAGAATTTTTTTATTATGTCATACTTACACGTGATTAAAATAATTTTTTATATGTTTTCAACTATGAGTATTCCATATTTATTTACATGAGCTTCCTTCAATAAAACATGATATGGGATGGAAGCAGCTTTGGATTTTGATTCATGAATCTTAATATAAAAAAAGGACTATAATTATGTTTTTCTTTCATTCCACATAAATGTATTACTATATATTTAGAATACTTACCATTTTTTTCAAGTGAAGCATACCCTATCCTTAATTTATAGTGGGGGTACATTAGATTTGATGAACACTACTTATTTCTAGAACTTAGTTATTGTTTCATAAATTAAAAATTCTTAATAAAAGTGATTAACACACATATTTGTATGTAAAGTATTAACAATCACATGCACCTAAAAAATATGACTCTTCAAAATGACCAATAAACACATTCCACATTTCTTAGTTTATCATGTGTTAATACATCTATAGTGGGTGTGGTTTTAAATTCCCTTTAACATCTATAAGATGATGCTTCATAAAAATTGTCTAAAATCCTTGATGATCATTTCCAGTGACCATTAATACAATGATCACAACATTGTTCCACATATCTACATTCAATAAAACATGCATTCGAGTAGTGACCCCAATGTAACTAATGCAAAAATACTTGTTGGGGGTTAAATAGATGGCCATGTGCATTCCACCCCAAACTCAAATTTTATGTCTCTACTTATCACCTTAATAATGTTAGTTAACACTATTGTGATATGACACTCATAGTTTTTCTAGGACATTAGTTATTTACCTTTTACCATTTCCTCAGTTTCAAGATTGTCAATACATTGTTCCTTAGGATTGGTAGCAACGACATGCATAGAAACCTATTTCTCCTCTACATTGAGAGTATAAATGTTTTCATAAACCTATTGTTCATTATTATTGAGAGCATAATCATGTGGAAAATAAATTATCTACAGAAGTGGTTGAACATTTAATTTAGATTATGTAAATTAATTAGTGAATAAATAATACTATGAGGCAACATAATGTATAGTACAAAAAATATTACTTTGTTATTGAACAAAGGTTGATGGGATTTTACCCCATTATCTAGTTTCCAAATCCCATCATTATGGTCACCTTTTTCATACAATAATTCATCTACATTTGGACTGTTGTGAAATTATTACAATGTACCAATGAAAGGGTCATCCATAGTTGAGTTAAAATATGAACCTATATTGGTTTCAGTTGATAACAAAATTATCGACCACTTTATATTTTGAAGATTTGGGACATAAAATACGTTCACTTACAATGATTCCATTATGAATGGTTCATCCTTGAAACCTCACTAAAATCCACTTTCATGAATCCCATTTCATCAATTTTAACTACAATCCTATTGTAAACCCACTTTCATTGAAAATTTATCACTTGAAATGTTCTATAATCCAAATCCTATATTTATTTGATGATTCCAGTGTATGACATATTCACATAAATTGGATTTATTTCCTTAGTAATGGATACACACATCACTTAGACCATAAGTGTAACTCCACTATTTTTCATGGTGTTGTGTTCATCATGTTACCTTGTATATAATTTAAATCCATTAATTATATAACCATTATCAGATAATACATGCACAATTGGTCATATGGATATCCATAAAAGTATTTTTAAAATTGAATTCATATTTATAACTGAATCCTTAAAAATATATTCTTGAAACCATCCTATAAACTATTGATTATGTCTATTTGATATCCATCTTCTAGTCCTTGATTGGTTAAATTTACTAAGAATTACTTTTCAGGTTTCAACATATAGATAAATGTGTAAACTATGATGTAAAACATAAAGGTGAGGCTGGTTATACTCTGTAATGGTAATTACAACAATATCTATTTTATAAATTGATTCATGCACAAGTCACCCATTGTGATGATATTTTTTAGAATAATTACTTCCAAATCTGATAGGTAGTCAGTAAATTTTTTTTAAAAGGTGGAGCTTTGGTAAAAAGACCAAAGAAATTTTATTTGAAAAAAAGAGAGGTTACATGAGTCGAAAAGATGGAATCAAATTACAATATTTAACATGAAAAGGAATCAGGTTTTTTGGGAGCTCCTCCAGCCAGGTTATTACCTGAGCAACTACTTTATTGGTGAGATCATCAGCAACCATATTTTCTTCTCGATAAGTATGGGTTGAAATGCAGTTGGTGTCATGGAGAGATTGAAGACAATTCATCCAGCGCGTAGTAAGCAGACAATCTAGATGAAACTCCCCCTTCCAAATGGCCTGAACTGTAGTAGTCGAATCACTTTCAATACACAAGTTGTTCCGGCCTTGGAATAATGTGAAAGATATGGCATGAATCACCCTCAACATATCATCTTCTAGAGAGGTTGCAGTACCACAACCTCCAAAAAAGCACCCAACGATGTGACCAAGATGATTTCTGAAGAAGACGCCACATCCAGTGGGTACTGGATTTCCTTTAGAGGCTCCATACACATTTATTTTAATCCAAATTGGAAGTGGAGGTCTCCAAAAAACCTCAAAAGTATGTTTTGATTGTATGAAAATGGAATCAACTCGAAGACATCTCAGTATTATAAAGTCTGCCACAGAGTTGTTGCGATTTCCTTTTTGAATCAATGCAGCTTCCCGAATAGTGATGAGAATTTTCATTTTACCTGCCTTAATGTTGTGTGAGAAATTATTGTGAAGAATTGTATTTCTTTCATACCAAATCACATGAAGAATCTCTGAAACCCCAACAAGGAACAATTTTCTGATTTGTTGTGAGTTATCCATAGCAACACAATGATTAAGTTTCTCATTGATAGAGTTATGAATCGGCCATCTACAATCAAAAGTGTCAAAAATATAGTTCTAAAGAGCAGTGGTAGTAGTGAAAGATAGAAATAAGTGATTAGAATCTTCTCAATGTTTATTACACAAACGAAATTTTGAAAAAAGCTGAATTCCAAAAATTTGAAGACAAGAGTCCGTGGGAACCCTATTGTAGGCAAGATGCCAAATAAGAGTGAGTCTTGAGGGTTCAATCTAGGGTTTCTCAGAATATTTAATCCATTTCAGGTCATTTTTAGGGTTATGTAAATTTTCATTATAGAACTTTTTGGAATTTAGAATCCCATTATGAGTAGGTTCCCAAATCAAGAGATCACACGAGGTAGAAAAGTGGTAAGAATCAATAATTTGAATAATATTGTTAGGAAGGGTATCAATGTGATAATTAAGCACATTAATAATAGTGGAGTTGATGTTATCAGGGATATGGTCTGGGGGAGTCAAATAAAAAAGAGGAGCGCCAGTCCAGTTGTCCAACCAAAATCTCATGGAAGAGTTTCTAGAGACCATCCATCTAGCGTTGTGCATAATATTGTCGTAAATGTTTCTGATAGAGGGACAAATGGAAGAAGTCATGAAATTCTTGTTACCTCTTTTCAATCTATGAATGAACCTATTTTTGATGAAATCAATCGTGGGGGATTCATTGTGAATCAGGTTCCAATTTAATCTGGCTTGAAGAGCCTCATTAAAGAGTTTAATGTTTTTAATTCCAAGTCCACCCATGTCTAAATGTTTACAACATTTAGCCCAAGGAATAGTCGCAAGTTTCCTATCCAAGGTGTTTCATGTCCAGAAAAAATTCTTAATGTGAACATTTTTTTTATGAGACTAGCTGGCCAGTTATAGACCATCATCGAGTAGACCAGTTTGGAGACAATAACAGACTTGACAAGGTAGACTCTCCCCACCATGGAGAGAGATTTTCCTTTCCAATAAGAAAGATGATTAAGAATTTGTTCAACAACATTTGAGAAGTAGAAAGATTTGGGTATTCCCCATAAAATATAAACCCCAAGGTATTTGTAGGGAATGATACCTTCTTTGATGTTAATCTCATTAATAATACCATTTTTCCTAGCAGTTCGAAAGTTTTTCCCAAAGTAAATGAAGGATTTATTCCATCCAATGACTTGACCTGAGACCTACTCATAGTGAGTGAGAGTAGTTTTAAGAGTTCTAATGTTTCTTATATAACCCTTTAAAAACAGAATGATTTCATCTGCATAAAGGAAGTGAGTGGGGGCATTCACATTTCTGTTAGCATGAATCAGTTTGAGCTTGTTTTGGTCAACCAGGAGGGTGAGCATACGAATTAAATAGTCTTCTGCAATGGAAAAAATAATTTCATATAGGGAATATCCTTGTGTGACTCCTTTAGATAAATTGAAGTACCCTCTAGAAGATCCATTGATCAAGATGGAAACGTGAGTATAATGGAATAGGGTTTTAATTATAGAGATGAAGACGTCATTGAAACCAAAACCATGAATAACTTTGAAGATGAAATCCCAGTCCATTGTGTCAAAAGATTTCCTAATGTCCAGGTGAATGGAAATTTTTCCACCTCTATTTTTATTATTTAACATGTTAGTGCATTCAGAGGAAAGACAAATATAGTCTTGGATGGATCAACCCTTGATAAAGCCAAATTGGTTATAAGAGATAATTTTATCGGTAATAGTGTTGAGTCTATTAGCAATCATCTTAGTGATAATTTTATAGAGGGTGTTGATAAGAGCTATAGGATAAAAGAGATGAATTTCAGAAGCATTATCAGCTTTGGGAATCAATGAAAGGAATTGGGCATTTAAACCATGAGGTAAAAAGCCGTTAACAAAGAAAGATTTTACAAGCTTGAAAACATAGGCTTGGATGATATCCCAATAATTTTTATAGAAACCATTATTGAGTCCATCAGGACCCGGGGCACTGTCAGGATTCAAACCAAAGACAGTGTCTCTAATTTCATGATCAAGGGGAACACCAAGGAGAAAACTGTTGTCAACATCAGTTACAATTGTTGGTATGATGTCATTAATGAGGTCCTTATTTGTACTAGGACCATTGAATGAAGATTCAAAGTAGGATACAACATGGTTAATAACATATTCTTCTTTATCCAAAAGGTCATCTCCATCTTTAAGGGAATAAGGGGGTATACTAGCTTTTCAAAATCTTTGTAAAGAGTTATAGAACTTGGTATTACGATATCCATCAGTTATCCATTTGATTTTAAAAGTTTGTTTATGAATTTTTTCTTTGAAGGTGAGAAGCGAATTAAGTTTCATAGTAATGTTAGTTTCTTGATTTTGATCAGAAGAAAAGTCTGATTGGGTGTTATTATTTTGAATTTGATGAAGTTAATTCTCAAGAGAAAGGATGTCATTATCAATTTTTTTTGATTTAATGCGTCACCAACTTTTGGGATTGTGTTTGAGATATTTTAATTTAAGAGAATAAGAAAAGTCGTCATCAGAATGAGTCATAGAGGTCCAAAAATGATTGATGAGATTACAACATTCAGGATCTGAGAACCAAGAATTGTTGAATCTAAAGGGAAGAGAGGGTTTCTGAGAATTGTAAGAAATGGTGACCAAGATAGGATGATGATCAGAATGAATTTTTGGAAGGGTGGTGCTGGAAATGGTATCCCATATATCTAAATCATGGTCATTAGTAAAGGTTCTATCCTGTTTGCTCACAACCACTCTATTGTAATGATACCTGTACCAGGTGTATTTGGAACCTCAGAGATAAAATTCAGTAAGATTAGAGGTTTCAATAGCAACCTTAAAATCCATCATAGATAGAATTGAGTGAAGAGGGACAATTTTTTCACTAGCAGAAAGAATAGAATTAAAATCACCTACAACAATCCAGGGGTAATGAATTTTTGAGCTCAAAGAGGAGATGTCATTCCAGATAATCCTCCTATCTTGATATTTATTCTTGGCATAGATAAAGGAACAAAAGAGATGGTCATTATCGATCATAAAGTCACATGTGAAACTTTGATCAGTAATATGGAAAACATTAACATTAGAAAGACAGGGATGAGAAAAAGTCCAAAGAGTATCAAAATTGTTATTGTTTTGACATGCCCCGATGAAGGTGTATCCAAAATGAAAAAAATGAAACAAATCAGTGGAAAAGTGTATTTTAGGTCCAGAAATGGCAAAATGATAGGCATTTAGTACATAATGCAATGAATTTCTCAATAATATTTCTCTCTAAAATACAGCTTTTTGGATGACTTCAATTTTTGACGTTCCCATTAAAAATATTTACATACTGTTCAATGGGGTATATCCATATATAATATATAAGACCACATAGTTTATATATCTAACCAATTGAACTATCAAGTGAACCATCATATCAAATAATGACGATATGAATAACATATCCAATTTACATAATATGAAAAAAATATCATTTTCTATAGTTTTCAATTTTGTTGGACCTATAAATATACTGCATATAGATTTAAAAAAGAAAAAAAATATTGGTTAATGTATGAAAACCATTTTTATTCAAAATTAAATGTAAATATACATGTATTATATATTTAATCAAAACATGATAATCATGTGATTTAAGGCCCTTTAACTTTTAATCATTCATTGACATGATATTCTTAATATTTTATGAATATCACTTTGAAACCTTTTAATCATTCAATTTTCTAAAAAGAGACTAAGAAGTAGGTGGTTGAAAATTTTATCTTTAAACCTTCACTGGTGCCAACTCTTCCCATATCCCCATGTCAATCATGTCCAACCAAGACTTAATTCCATCATTTCCTTTCTGGGTGAATTTAGTAATTTTTCAATTACACTATCAAATACATTTTCCACATGCATGACATAAAGAAAATATCTAATGTTCAAATAATTAGAGTAATGCAATTCAATAAAAAATTGTCTCTTTTTTCTAATCCTTTTTCATAATATTTTTCAGATAAGTTTTACCAAAATTAGCGGCCATATCCTTTAATTTCCCAAATAGTTGATCACCTATTAGTGGAGACAATGTTGCACCTTATTCTGAATTCCCATCAAATGATGTCATCTAGGATTGGTATTTATATTGTTAGGGTATACATCTATGATGTACTAGAAACATAGTTTTCAAGGAATGTTTAAACCTAAATGAGTTTGTATCTTCTTCATTAATGGGACACCATTGAGTTCCTTTAATGATATATCCTAAAAAATTTCCATAATCAAAAAATTTATTTATAAACCCGTAAAACATGGTTCGCATTGTGAAATATTGATTTTTGTAAGCAACATACAATGTAACACTTAAATCCCACATTAATTTAAAATATTTGTTCAATGAAGCCAAATAAATATCAATATCATTATCCAGTTATTTTAGTCCTAATATAAGTAGAGACAACATAATGTATTTTCTATTTATGCATAACCATGGTGGAAATTTATAATTTACCAATATAATTGACCATGTACTATGATTTCTACTTTGTAAACTAAAAGGATTCAATCTATCTACAGATAGTACCAGATAAAGGTTTGTTGGCCCATTTCCAAATTTAGGATACTCATGATCAATTTTCTTCTACCAAGGAGAGTTTGTTGGGTGAAGAAGTTTCCCATATTTATTTCTTATATCCATGTTCCATATCAACTTCCCCTTAGAGTTTCCACACTTCTATATAGGATCCTAAACCTTGGAATGATTGTAAAATACCATAAAAATTTTGAATGACTTGATTTGTATTTCTTATATCGAGATAAACCACACTTTGAAAAATTTTAAGCAATTCATGGTATGTGTGAAATAGTATAAAGTAATTTGGGTAGGCATGTATTATTTAAAATATTATACCCATTGAACGTAGCATTCATTTAGCATCATATATTTAGCAAGGAAGCTCATTATATTTTGGTATCATATAATTCAAGAGTGAACATATTTCATTAAAGTTGGTGTCACTCTATGTGTTGCTAGTTTTTACATTATATTTTTCAATACGGATTACAATGTTGTATATTTAGTAAAAATAGTATACAATAACATCTTTTCACAACTCTTTAACTTTTGAAACAATTTTGTACAATCACAAAGTTCATCTTCAACTATCATTATCATTTCCTCAATATAAAATTCATCATTGTTTACAAATATAATAATATCCTTGATAGGGTCTTAATAATCATTCACATTTGTAATCATATCAGATGATCCATAAAACCAAATGTTATCTTAGTCACTAGCTACATTTTGTTCTCCAACATGTTTAGTCCAACATTTATAACTTTGAACTATTCTGTGAAAAATAAATTGTTCTTATAACTCATCTATACCAATTAGTATTTAATAAAAACAATGTAAATAAAGAAAAATGATTTGAGAAGAGTTATATGAATGGTTTTTTCAACCCAATTCACATCATACCAGGGTAGAAAAAATGGCCCGACGGATAGTAACCAATTGTACATTATTATGAAGGGTTTCAAATCAGGTATGATTTCCTTGGATGGTCTCCAATGGGTTTATTAGTGGATATAGAAACACCCAATGACCCTTTTATCCATGATTCAGGGACATGATTTCCAAATTCAGGTCCTCGTTGGATGAAAATTTGTTTAACAACACTTAATATCTTCATTGGTCAAGAGGATGGGAAGTCTGGCTCATCACACCCTTTTGGGGGAATTGTTTCCTACCTTGAGACTCTTATATATTTAAGAAATGGTTATATGTTTATTAATCCTTGGTTCCTTCCCAAGAATGTGTCTGCAGGTTACCCCTAGGTTTCAAGATTAACCATATATATGCATGGGTAGAGAATTACTGAGACATAACTAGTTTAAGATGTATGATGAGGTTCTATGGAGTTTATCTTCATCCAGGGGGATAGAAGTTATTCCACTATTGGTATTGAACCCATATTATGAGCTTACTACGTATCTTCATGAGAGGAATCAGAACCCATGTAGTTCGATGCCGCTTAACTGGACACATCATCTTTTAAAGTCATACGATGAGGACCCATCCATGCAGTTTAATGTCATGTGGTAAGGAAATCTAGGAGAAAGATTCATAGTCAAGATTTCATGTGGGACTTACACTGAAGAAGCCCAGGACACTCAGGAGATGCATGGTCTCCTAGGTGGATTTGGCCCTACTGGGGATATAGACTAGTGAACACTAGGGTGGTTTGGGTTTTGGGTTTTGACCTCAGGGAGGATTCCTATGTATCCTAGTTAGTTGGGAATAAAATAACTCATAGTTTATTTTATGTTGGAACTTATACTGTAGAGGAGGCCCTATTTGGGGGGGGGGGATGATTGAAGTTTAACCTTTGAAAAAGCTACCATTTGAGAATAAGACTTTGGATATGCGCCCTACTTATCTTGTTTAGGGAATGAATCGGAGTTTTTGTAGTTCATTTAGAGATGGTATATGATTGATATGATCATAGTTAACCTCTAAGACCACATGGTTCTTGCTCAGTGTGAGAAACAGTAGGAAGTGTTAGATCTAGAAAACCAAACATCTTTCCTTCTCCTCTGATGGAAACAGAGGATGATGACAGAAGAGGCTAGGGAGACAACTCAATAAGATAGAGAGAGAGGGGCTTTGAATGTGCCAATTTACTTACCCGTCTTGATACCCAGGATTGTCAGATTTGGAAATCTATCCAGACATGTCCCAAGATGAGCTTGAGAGTAGTAGGAGAACCACCTACCATGGAAATTTTAGGGACTTAACTTAGTAGGAGTTCCCTGAAATGAGTTTTGGAAAAGGAGAGGAGTAGTGTTCCTCATCAAAGGGGAAGGAAAGTGTGACCCCTTTAACTTATCACTGGACCTCATCAAAAGGAAACACACGTGATTACACTTAATAAATAGAACGAGGAGGTACATATGAGCATCCCATGTATGGACCCTAAGTTACCATGGGAATGTAGACTTAGGAACACTCCAAGGGCCTGTACCATTGTAGGGATTACCTACATGTCTCCACTTACCATAGGTATGTTGACTCATAAGGGACTAATAATGCGCCCAATAGTCTATTCATATGGTTCCAATGGCTTTGTAAGATTCTTTTTTCCTGATGAATTTGAACTGGTTTGCGGAGTATCCATGGAGGGTTTGAGGGATATGGAAGGACATGATCAGAACTAGAAGGTGGAATTTCCAAAGGAAACCCATTATGTGTAATTTTTCTTCATGAGGGATGAGGATACATCTACATAGAGTACTTCTATGTGGGTAGAGTATCTGTATGCATACCAAAGTGGTACATGGACTTGGGGTTCTGTCCGTATACCATGGTGGTATGCGGTGCTGGAGTCCATTCGTGTGGCAGAATACTACGCGGGGCAAGGTTTCTTCAGCATAACGATGTGCTATGGGGTATGCCAGATTGAAGAAGGGGAATTAGTCTCATAGTTCATAGGAAGTTCATTTGAAAAGGGAGTATAGTTTGAGGTTCTCCAATTAGGTTCATAGTTATCCAATATTATTATGCCTCCTTATTTTTATGGTTCGTGGTAGGTTTATACCTACTAAAAACTATTTGCGGTTTCGTACTTCATCGATCATTTTCCTTCAAAGTATTCCATATGTAAATTTCAAGCTCACCAAAAATACAATCCCTCTTTATTTACCCTTTTGGTCCCATTTATAGAGTGTTGGGGAAGCTACATCTTTGGGTCACACAACACCATTTGGGAAATCCCAAGAAGAAATCGCTCGACCCACAGATGACTCGGTTAATAGATATTTGCAGGGCTACAATTCATGGTGGAAGAAATCACCACACTAATCCCGTGAATGATGAAGTTTGTGGGATTCCACTATCCTCACCTCATCCATGAACTATGTTTGCGGGTATGGTGTGCGGGGGCATACTTCCCCCTCATGTTTTTTCCAATGACACGGTTTGCGGGGCCGCAGTTCGTGGGTGGAATTTCTCCACTAACATTGTGGATCATGGGAGATAGACACCATTATTCATTTATTCCATGAATTTCCTAGTTTTCTATCCAATTCCTTTTTGTCCAGTGTTTCTCGGGATTTCCAAGTACCGTTTGGTTCGCGGGAAATACCACCTGCGTACCATTCCTGAAAATCAGCATGCTAAGCACTTTGGTCCTTTTACAAATTCTATTTACTCAATATCCTTATCAAATTTTCAATTGAACCTAGATCTTATTCCTTCATAAAATTTTTGGGAGTATTTTCCTTCCCTTTTTGGAGTTTTCAAGACCCTACAAATGCCCTCCATCAGAATGGGTTCTGATCAGGAAGAAAAGGAGGATATTTCGATGCGATCCTGAATTAAATTGGTTTGTGGTAGAAAGGTGGACCCGTTGGGGGGAAAACGCCTATAAATAGGGTTCCCAAGTCATTTTTAATTTACTAGGATTCTCAGAGAAAATTTCTCTACAAACTACTCTCATATTTTCTTGTTTCCGTGTACTGGCTCATTCGTAGACTCCTTGACCGCGAACCGTACTTTGTCTTCCGCGAATTGGAAACTCTTCATAGTAGGATTTGTCTGTGAACTAAAATTTTAAATACATGAACTGAACTTTAATTTTCAAACTTAAACTTTTAAGTCTTCACTTTGGATGACCGTGTAGTGAGGCTTGGTATGCAGCTTGCCCCGTCTGTGAATTATTCAGTTTGTTGGCCATCGCTTCATGGGCTAACATCTTGTAGAGCGTTCCAAAAACCATCAATTCATGGGGAATGAATTTCCTGATCTGTTTCAAGTGTTTAGTATTAAGATCCTTTTTATATGGACTTCTTTTAGTCCTTTTTCAATTTTTGGTCTTTTCCCCAAGCATTTTGTTGGATAGACCCTTTTGTATGGTCTTTTTAATATAGGATAATGGCTCTTCCTCTTATCTCAATAGAAGTGACTAGGAGGAGGACAACCATGGTTGAGAACACCGAAGACAACATTTTTTCCTACATAGTTCCTCAATAGGGTATCCTCAGAGATCTACTCTCACTAGAGATCATAGCTTATCCACTATCTTTCCAACTTCCTCTTTACAACTTTGGCCTTCAAGAAGATTTTACCTTACCACCGGTTGATTGGAGAAGCTTCACCATTTTTCTTGAGATGTCGTGAGAGTATGAATAGAAGAATATTATTTCCATGGGGGAAATCATGAATGCCTTGAGCCAGGATGGTATAATTTTTCTGAATGGATATATGTTGACACAGATCACTCAATGTCACCACACTACATCTTCGAAATCAATCATTCAGGATTACTCGACTATTGTTAACTTTTCTTGAATCAACCCCAACGAAGGGTGGATCTTCAAATGGGATCTTGAATCTGGAGAGTTCTTTTATAACGAGTAGGGATGGGCCTTATGGGTGTACCAAAAATTTCTAAAGTTCCCTAATCAGTTGGAAGCTGTTAGTCTACATCAAACAATATGGGTCTCCCAATTTTCCATATATTCACCAGGTGAAATGATTCTTGAGCTGCTCAGTAACTAGTGTTCGAGCACTAACACCTTTCACTTGTCCTATAGTGAGGTGGGGAACAATTTATGGGATGTCTACCAAGTTAGGGGACTTCCCATCCTTGGTGACATGTACGATGAGTTTCTTCCTGTGGCCAATACTTAGGAGAACAATAAACTAGTATCTCTATTGGTGAGTGATTTTCTCGTCATAGTAAAGGGATTTCTTGGTCATCCTCTTAATTCCCGCTCATTGATTTCATTTTAATATTGGATAGAATTATTCCTACAGGAAAGGTTGAAGCCAAAAGTCCACTGCAACCGAACTCATCCAACTCAATAGTCATAGAAAATTCCCGGCTCATATTGTGCTACCCTCGAGGTGGGTCGGTACACCACTTGGGGCTATGAGATCTAGTTATTAGAGCTCAGATTAGTGATTTCTTTTCCATGTTCCTAAGTGGATAGATCTTACCCTCTCACGATGTATATACCGGTGTTAGGTATTTCAATCTGATGATGGAACACATAATGGAAGAGGGGCAACCCATTAACTTGGCCATTCCTACCCTCTCCAGAATCTATGAACTGTTATGGAAAATACAATAAGGGAAAACCCACATCATCATAGAAAACTGTTTCAATTTTTGTATGGATCGATGGTAGAGCATTTCCCCTACTATGAGTATCGACATATAGTGATAGTTCCTCATTATAACTTCCACCCAACCCTTTTTTAGTATTTCCTCCATTATACCTCGATTTATGAGTGTTAATGGAGTGGTCAAACTACTAAGTGATGTTTCTCAGTTTTTGTTTTCACATTACCCCGTGCCTTATGGAATAATAGTGGATGATGGGAATGGTTATTCGAAATCATGTTCATACCATATGTAATTTTGGGACAAAATATTATCTACTTATATATACTGTTTAACTATCTATGAACCCTATGAAACCTACCAATTTTCCAGGAAATTCGGGCGAGTCACACTCCCCCCAGTTACCCTAGTTAAGAGGGAATCTCACCCAGAAATCCTTCATCAACTATGGTTGATGATGATGCAGGAGGACTCCGAAATGCATGTCTATGTTCTTACCATAGAGGCATCCACTTATTTATCATTAGAGTATTCCCAACAGTGGGTAACACACTATCCAGATAGGGTGCTAACTAGACCAATCCAAAGGGTGAAAAGGCCCCTAATTGCTTTCGATCCCATTTCAACTGTGTAAGCCATGCCATCCTCTTCTATTCTGATTGTATGAATAGGTTTCATTCATCAACACATCCATTTGTAGGGGGATTTGTATGCTCATCCTATCCTTATGGATAATGATTTAGACCCCATACCATTAGATGATATGTTTTATAGCCCTACTAAATATAGTCTGAGTGGAACATCAACAAGTGTTCCTAAAGTTGTGTCCAACCCCCCAAACCTAGTTCCATAGATAGAACTTTCTAGCGGGAGGGAAAGTCCTACTTGGGTGACTCAACTTAGGGAGGTTCCATCTTCTATGATGGTGCTTCCTGATTATATTCCCATTGTGGGGGATGGGAAAGTCCGAAACTCAAATGATATTAAAATTCATTGAGCCGTACGAGGACATGCAAGGTGTGAAATCTGTACTCTTGACATAGAAACTCCCATAGCATATTTTTTTTGATGAGGGAGTGACCTTTATATGACTATTAATTGACCTGGGTTCATGTGTCTTTGACTACCAAAACAGAAATCTCATTGTATACCAAATTTTCAATGCTCAAGAGGATCTAGCCGCTTGTGAAGATAACCTCACTCAGTTCAATACTTTGCATCACCAAACCAAAACCTTTCAGGACCTCACTGAAGAGCTGCATCACTTAATGGCTAAGGAGGCAAATGGTCATGATCGGGTGATTACCCAAACAGACGATCTAAGGGGGGTATGAGGATCATGTGGCCAAGATAAAGGCACAATTATAATCATCAACTTCCAATATAGAAGCCATTAAATATAAGAGGTAGGATCTCAGTGCTATTTTAATGTGGGTGCGTCATTCGATTAAAGCTAAAGCTGCATAATGGACTACTTTAGAGAAAGATCTTGATAGTCCATACCACAAAATTATTAATCTATTGGAAATATCTAGTCAGGATATATTGTAATATTTTGGATTTTCTTGCATCATTATTCTACTTTATCCTTGGGGAGAGGTTACGAGTTGTGGATGCCTTCCATACCTTTATTTAATAGAATGATTTTTTTTCTCTCTATTGTTTCTGCTTAATATTTTCCTGCAATGTAAATCAATCACGATCAACTACAATTGAAACCATAATATCAATTGAATATCAACTTGAGTCATAATCTGGGATAAAGAAAATAATAAAATCATGCCCTGATTTTTTCCTGAGTGAAGGGGATCAATGAGTATAGTTTGTCTCTTTCTAGGGTTACACAGAAAAAACCCTACAAACTCTGTGCCTTTTTCGTTATCATCCTAATTTTTTCCTAATACCAATTTTGTGTGGGCTTGTAAGGTATATCTTGAATTTTTATTAGGACAAACTTTTTGAGTTTTCAACCTAACAAGATTTGTGTCTTTTCTGATTTTTTTATTGCACGATGTTTTGCCTAAACCGTATGTAGTATTGGTTTAGTGTGCGGGTACTCGACTTTTGGTTTGAGATTACCTTTGTGGGTTTTCATCCTGGTGAATCCTGTGTCACTTTTATATTAGAAGTTTATAGTCTTTCAAGCTAGACTATCATTATTGGTATTTTAGGTTGAATATATTTGACTGTTATTTGTAGGGTGAGGGCCCCAATTTAGGACTCATGGACCGAGGATGTCCTAATAAATTTTAGACATGGATAGGGGATTTTTCTTGACCTTGACTTCATGATTTCTTGATATGGGACACGATATGGTGCATGGAATCTATGGGAGGTATGAAAGTGTGAAAGGAATCTCCTGATGATGAATGTGCCCTTGGTTGATAGTCTATTTTTTGTGGGAAACATATGCAAAGTCACTAGGGGAATTGTGTGTATAGTAAAAAAAGGTGTCTGCAGGACACTGGTCATCCATTTCCGACAGCCAGGAAATTTGTATAGAATTTAGTATTTGTTTTTCTATTGAGGGCCATAGTGGGTGGCCTATTGAGGGAATGATTTATAAAAGTAATAGGTACATTTGTATCGTCTTTGGATGAGAAAATGCTTCTACATGAATTTGACTTGTGTAAAGGAGGGTTAATGCATAGTGTAGTTTAGCATCGTACAACCAAGACATTTGAGATTTTATTTTACAGAATCATTTTATTTTGACTAGAGGACGGTAAATGATTGATCTTTTCTACATTAGTTTGACCAGAAATTTCCTTTATCTTTAGTCATTGAATAAAGGAAACATGTAAACCGTAATCCATGGGTTTTCTGAATTCAGGGATTGAGGTGGTACATAAATTCCGTAAGGGATTAAGGTGGTAGGAAAATACTCTCATGAGGATGAAGTTACCCTTTTTTGACATTCCCATTTGTGGGAAACATATGCAGAACCATCGGGGAATTATGAGCATTTTCAAGCAATGGTTTCTACAAGACACTGGCCATCCATTTCTGATGGCCAGGAAATTAGGGGGATTCAGAAATTTTTGAACACAGAGCATGGTTTTTGAATAGGGGGTGTCTAAACATTAAATGGGGAATCTAGGAATAAGTGAAGGTATTTTTATCATATCTATATTAGTTTTTTCCTTAAACAGTTTTGACCCTTCCATTAGCAGGGATGGGACACTTATGTTTCATGGATGGACTTGAGATATGAGATTTGGATGTCACTAGATATCCTGTGATGGAAGGAATCAAGTAGTACATTGTTCTTTTAAGGATCATCCCTATGTGGATCTCATTCACGCATATGGATGAGAAATTTTTTTGGATACAGACTCACCAATGAGGTAGGGAATATATCAAACTTGCCTTTGTGGACTCATTTTGTGCATAAGGACATAAGAGGAAGTATCCTTTGACACAACTTAGCCTGAGGGTGAATACTGTGTATCAAGTATCATGTATTTTAAATGTCATTAGATTAGGAAATTGATATAGAATCCCCGAGTAACTGGAGGGTAATTGAGCTAAGTTGTTCTGACATGTCCAGGACGTGGGTAGGGAGGAAAATGTAAGCCACAATTTTAAGGGATATTAGATCATGGGAGATGATACGGGTCTTGGAATCCATTAGAAGTATAGAGGTAGGAAAAATCCTCTCTTGAGAATGAATTTTCCCTAGGTTGATATACCATTTTTGTGGGAAACATATACAGAGCCTCCAGGGAATTTTGTGTATAGTCAAACAAAGGTGTCAGCAGGACACTGGCCCTCCATTTCTGATGGATGTGGATGATTATGACGATCCAAGATTACTCAGAGTATGGAGTTTAATATATGGCAGGAGTGTTCCTAGATACATTGGAAACATTCAAGCCATGATTTATCCATATAGTTGGGGACTCCCCTACACATATCTGACTCGTACGTAGGGTGAAGAATTTTGATTCACTTGGTGGGTCTAAGATTAGATTTAGATATTCTGCCACCTAGAATTTAGATACCCTACCTAGGTTTAATCCATAGGCAGGGGGAGGGGAATTTTTGCTATATTTGGGATACATTTTAGTCTAACATCGTACAATTAGGACATTGGGATCCCTTTTATGGGAGAAAAGAACCATAATGTTCCTTTTATGGTCATTCCACTAGGGCCAAAATCATGGATTGACATACCATAATGTCACAATGAATTCCCTACCGAGGTCCCTAATCCCATGTGAGCTATGATCGATGTGAGAAATAAGGGACAACAAGGATATCACATCGCAACCTGAGGATGGAATGATCAATATAAGGGATCATTTTATACTTGGGAGTGATGGTGTGAAGTTTATTATCATAAAATGAGGATGTCTTATCTGTAAATTTATTATCATACAGTCAAAACGTTCTATCGTATAGTTTAATGTCATGTGATTAGGATGACTTCTTTACAATTTAACATCATGTGGATAGGACATAGGTGGATAGATAAGAAATAAGGAATACATGGTTATTCTCAAGATGGTCCTACATATAAGACTTGTCTGGGAGTACCTAGCTTGTACTTAGCTCTCATTTATAGGAGGGGAAACTCTTAGTGTTCCTTGGTGGGGTCTAGGTAATCGGATTTGGATGTTAGTACGTATACCCTAAAGCGGTATTCAAACCACCTTTGATAATTTATAGAACGTCTCCTGTGAAAATATGTCCCATTCATAGGGGATAAGGGACTTTATTTTCCTTGATTTGTGGTGGATGTTCTAGGATGAAAATCCCCGTATATCCTATGAGGGTAGAAATTAGGTCGGCCGTAGTCTTCGAGCACGTCATAGTAAGTGACCGATGATATAGGTAATGTCTTATCATGTAAGAATATTGTTAGGCCATGTAGTTTAACATCGTATGGTAAGGTCATTGGAAACACAGTTTAGAGTCATGTTATGAAGATGAATTATCATAGGAATCATGAATAAGTATGAACTAATCAAGTTGGGATATTCTAGAATGCCCCAAATGTGAGGGTGGGGGGGGGGGGGTGTAAACCAATATCACAAGGACCCTCAAATCAAGAGGAATGATGAGGGGCTTGGAAGCCATTAGGCATACAAAAATCGGAAAATCCTATACTAAGGACGAATTTTCCCTTGGTTGATAGACCATTTTTTGGGAAACATATGCAGAGCTGTTGGGGCATTGTGTTCATAGTCAAACAAAGGTTTCCATAAGAAATTGAACCTCCATTTTTGATGGCCGTGGATGTTTATGGGGATCCAAAACTGCCCGTGTTATGGAGTTTGATGGATTAAAATGATATGTACAGGTACATGAGGATTGTCCAGACTGTGATTATCTAAGAACCATGAAGTCCCCCACATAGATATGATCCATTCGTGGGGGAGATCATTATCCTTCGTCAAACCCTTGTCGTAGGAATTAAGGTTTGGAATCTATTTCCCATATTTTCATTCCCACATAGGATTTAGGGGAATTTTCATTCTCCCATTTTGTGTGGTTGGACCCAGGTATGTGGAACCCAAATGTTACTATATATCCCATAGGGTCAAGAATCAAGCCACACGTAGTTCTTGGGAGAAATTCCACACATAGGTCTGATCCATACGTTGGGAAGAGGGAATTTTTTTCCCTTTTTAGGTGGTGGATAGACTAGGATGTAAGATCTAGGTGTCACTACATATCCTGCAAGGATAATAATCAAGCCACACATAGTTCTTAGGGTACCTTGCAGTTTTATGTATTGTGGTAAGGAATTTGGCCTTGCAGTTTTATGTATTGCAGTAAGGACTTTGGCTAGTAGTGAGTTGGTATGCTGGCAAGGAATCCTCTACTAAGACTCCTAGGCCCATGTGAGTAGTACTAAGTGTGAGAAACAAGGGCCATAAAGGGATTAATCTGCCATATAGGGGGATCATGAAGAAGGACATGGGTATTTTCCTTCAATGATTTGTTGCAACATGGCCTAAGTTTTAAGATCGAGGTGTTGATTACGTATCATACAGGGGAAGAAATGAACCCCTATGTAGATCTACGAAGAAAATCCATGCATAGTTCTTACCCTTGCGCAGGGAAAGGAGGAATTTTTCTTTTTGGGTAGTGGTTAGACCAGGACGAAGAATCTGAGTGTCACAACCTGTCCTGTGATGATAGGAATCAAGACACACATAGTTCTAGAAACTCCCTATTCCAATCGAATATTTGAACAAAGAGAATGGATTTTACATTTTTCTTTTTTTGATGGTGGCTGGACTGGGATGGAAGATA
This sequence comes from Viscum album, assembly GCA_963277665.1. Classification (NCBI taxonomy): domain Eukaryota; kingdom Viridiplantae; phylum Streptophyta; class Magnoliopsida; order Santalales; family Viscaceae; genus Viscum; species Viscum album. The sequence continues at coordinate 1,795,589,216 of OY728146.1, forward strand.
TGGGAATCACTACATATCCCACAGGGGCAGAAATAAAGCCACACATAGCTCTAGATTTACCTCCCTATTTAGGTTTATATCATACATAGGGAGGGGGAATTTTTAACCATTTTTTAATGGGCCTATAGCATACCTGTATCCTCTGTTCATTTGGGGGGAAACCTTTACTACCATTCCTGAGCTCACGTGATCTATGATTGGTGTGAGAAACAAAGAATATCTAGGGTCTCCTCTCATGATACAGAGGAAGTTGAGAGTAAAATAGAGTCATTTTGTTACCATGTGATGGTTGGACCAAGATCAAGGATTGAGAAATCTCTACGTATCCCATCGGCAGATGGGAATAAATCCATGTGTAGACAATATGTTCCCTGTACTGATCTTACCCATGCATAGGGAAGGGGGCAATTTTTTATGGAATATGGACTGGGATAAAAGATCCATGTGTCAATATGTATCCCATCAGCAGATTGGAATCAATCTGTACGTAGTTCTGTAGCACGACATGGTAGGTGACCAATGCTGGGGGCAATGTCCCCTTAGGTGAGAAATTTTTTTGGGGCCAATAAGTTTAACATCATGTGTTAAGTACGAAGATGCTAAGAATTTTTACATCATGTAGCATGGGCAAAGATGTGAAGCAGTTTAACATCGTGCCCCATGGAAGAAGATTCAAAATTGTTTAACATCGTGTAACATGGGTGAAGATGCTAAGAAATTTAACATCAGGAAACATGGATGAATATTCTAATTAGCTTAACATCATATAGAATGGATGAAGATGCTAATAATTTTAACATTGTGCAGCATGGAAGAAGATGGTAAGCAGTTTAATGTCGTGAAACAATATACTAAGAAGTTTTTAAGTCATGAAGCATGGATGAATTCATCATGTAGTTTGATGTCATGTGATTAGGATTAATATTATAAGTAGTTTAACATCATACAACATGGACAAAAATGTTAAGCAGTTTAACATCATGCAGCATGGACGACTTCATTATGTAGTTTTACATCATTTGATCAGGACAAATTGTTGTGATTTTGGCCACATGAAATATTTTTTCAGAAACCTTGCATTGTTGGGAGCTGTGGTGAGATTTACATCCATTAAAATCAAGGAATATTCTCCATTGGAGTAAACTTTGTGTATGAAATAAAGTCCTTCCCATTTCTGCACCAACTTTGGAGGTTTCTTCCTGAGTATCATTAGAATTTTGAGGACCAACACCATTTCTACTTTGAGGAAAGACCATAGGTGAAAATTTTTATTGAAAGATTATGAAATAAATTTTGGTAGACTTCCAAATGGTAAAAATTGTGCAATATTTTCTCATCCAACCGTTTAATCTCATCAAACCATTTTTTGGATTGTTCATATGCATATAGTTGATCATAGACAGTGATGCAGAGTGATGGAAGTTAAATTTCAATGGGAAGAACCACCTCCGTCCTGTATACTAATGAGTATGAGGTTTCTTGAGTGGTGGTGTGGGTTATGGTCTAGTAAGCACAAAGAGAATGGAGGAGCTTGTCTAGGCATGATTTCTTGTCCTTATCTACAATCTTTTGGAGTATGTTGGATAGTGTCTTGTTTAAATCATCTATCTTTTTGTTGTCTGCTGAATGGTAGTAGGATGAATTCTTGGATTTAATTCCATACTTCTGGTAGAGTTTATTCAATTCAACAAAGTAGAAATGGGTGTTGTTTTCAATCATTATTATGTGAGGGACACAAAACCTGGTGATGATATTGGCTTTCACACAACTGACAATGTTTTTTTGCTCCGGGTTCTTTAAGTGGTACAACTTTTACCCATTTGGAAAAGAAGTTAGTTTTTATGAGAATAAACTTGAATTTTTTGACCATGGTGGTAGGATATGGTCCCATGATGTCTATTCCCTATATGGTGAATGGCCAGGAGTACTTAGCTGTGTGAAGTAACTTCGGGGGTTGATGGATGAAATTGGAATGGAATTGAAATGAATGACACATTTTTGGTGAAATTGGAACAATTCCACATCATGGTGGGACAATATTAAACAAGAATTTGAATTTGATGAGAGAGTTTGGATGCTGATTTGTGTTCCCCACAGGTTCCGACATGCACTTCTTTCATGATGGAAGCAGTATCTTCTCCATCAATGCACCTGAGAAGGACTCCATCAAGGTATCACTTGTAGAGAACCTTTCATTGATATGTACCATCATAAAAAATGAAATTTAATTCTCATATTAGAATACATTCCCTTCCAGCCCCATCTGGTGGGGGTTCTCCCTTTTGAAGATAGTCCATAATGGGGGACATCCCGCAAGAGGTATGACCATATGGCTCGGAGATGGGACTGATATCATTGATTAATTACATATTTCTATTAACATATGGTAGAACCATACAACGATGGGAAATGATAATGACCATTTCATTCCGATCCAGATCATCCAGGTCTATTGCTACATTTTCTAATGAATCGAACTATGAATTCTATGATCGAGGGACATATGTTAGTGTCGAATCTGAAAATAATTCTTCCATCAATTCCTGGACTTGGTTCATATAAGGGATCAACTCCTCTTTATTGATATTATAGTCACCATTTAATTTCTTGATGACCAGTTCTGAGTCTCCTTTTACTTTCAGGTGTTCTGCTTATGCTTGGAGTGCAAGCTCTAGGTATACAATGAGGGTCTGATATTTTGATTAATTTTTTGTGCATACTTCTGATAGTAGGAAGGAATAAGACTGGTTTACCTTTTATGGGGATATGAGTATGACTCCCAGACCAACTTTTTTGAGTCTAGGGTCTTCTATTATTTTTCCTGCCAGGCTTCTGTACGTGCCGTTGAAACACATATACCATATCCGAGGATCCTCTTGAACATAGAAAACATATTCATCAGGTAATTTGACATCCAATGGAGTCAATTTTTTTAGGGGTGTTCTTCTAGGAAGTATTCTAACACATGACCTTTGACATCCATCTAGGGTATGAACCTTATATCGAACAACTGCAGATAATGCCTCAGCTTCTGAAATACAAAGATCAAGGCCATAAAGCTCTTCCCAATATTTGAATACCGAGTCTCAGCATCAATCATAGTTCAACTAAGATAATAGATACTATTCTCACTACCGACATCATTATTCTATAAGAGGAAGGCACCTAGGGATCACTCTAAAGAAGTTACATATAGAATGAGTGGTCTTCCTTCAACAGGAGACATTAGGACCACTAGACATAAGAGATATTTCTTGAGATTTTCTAATGCTTCCTAACAATCATCATTACATTGATATGTAACCCCTTTCGTCATTAACCTAGTGAAGGGAAAACATTTAACCATAAGGTTGGCTATGAAGTTCCCAATGTAGGACACATGTCCTTGGAGTCCTCTCATATCTGTGAAGTTGTGAGTATGTGACATGTTAAGTATAACCTTTTTCTTCTCAGGGTTGACTTTTATGCCACGATAACATATGATGAAGCTGAGTAATTTCCCTAAGGTAACACTGAAATCACATTTTAGGGGGTTCATTTTCACACTATGTTGTCTTAATTTGATGAAAAAAGTTTCAAGATATAATAGGTGGTCCGAGATCCTTCTTGAATTTGTCAACATAACATTTGATGAACTTTCCCAAGAAGGGTTTGAAGATATTATGCATAGCATGCTGATATTTGGTGCCGAAATTTTTCAAACCAAAAGGAATTTGCCAATAGAAAAACACTCTCTAAGGGGACCTGAGGTGGTGGCTACTTCATCTTCATGGGCCACTTAGATCTGGTTATACCTTGCATAACCGTCCATGAATGAGAGAGCCTCATATCCAGCAATTACATCAATCAAAACTTCTATGACCGGGACTAGGAAATCATCTTTCAAGCAGTGTTGATTGAGGTCCCTGAAATCAATGTAGACCCTTTTCTGCCCATTATTTTTTTAATAGGGACTATATTTTTTCCATCCATATGGGATATTGGACCTCCAGAATGAAGTTATCTCTAATGAGCTTGTCAAATTCAGCCTCTATTTTGGTGGAATGTGTCAGGTGAGTCCTTCTGGTGGCTTGCTTATAACCACGATGGTCCTCTAGCAGGCCCAGGTGGTGAGTGTCCATCTTGGGATTGAGGCATGGAATTTATGTATATTTCTAGGTGAAAACATCTTGATTATTATTTAGGAAGGAGATGTATATATCTTTCTCTTCTAAATACATGGACACACTAATCTGAGTGGGTCTAGGATCCTCTTCAGTAACCAGTTTTATTTTCCTAAGTTCACCAATGGTGGTAGAGAAACCTTCCTAGAAAGAAGAAGGGGCATCCCTAAGATCTTATTCTTTTTCTTATTCTGCATCCCCCTCATCCTCCTCTTACTATTCTTATGGGGAGACAATTATCAAGATGATCTCTTCATAATTGGGAAAGGAATCACGATTCTGGTATTTAGAGGCTGAAATAACTTCTTATGTCCTGACTGATTGAGATGGACTTTTCTGATGAGATAGAGTGAGGGGAAGAGGAGTGTCCTCACTTTATTTTAGTGGAAAGACATCCTCTTATGTCTTGGTGAAAAAGTCCAGAATTTTTTGGGGCCCTGAGGATGGGTTGGGGCATTTTCTTTGATCATTCACCATTATCTCGAGGGCCAGTGCACTTTTCAACACTACCAGGCTCAATAGCCACCACTGAGATCATGAAGATGGATGAATCTATGTCTAAGTTTAGACTCATGCACTCCACCTAATTTATGGGGAGTACATATTATTCTCTGAGCTTCCTGATAGGGTCAGTAGAGACTATTTCCATCCCGTTTGGGGCAACGACCCAATCGATTCCATTGGATGAAGACGACTTCCCTTTCTGCTCATAGAATCCTACATCGATGTAGTGTGATTTTCAAGATTCAAATGGGTATTTATTAGTGTAAAATTTCCCTTTTTTCCCATTGATGCTATATTTGATGCATTGATGGTATGATGAGTGAATTGTCATGTGTTGATGCAGTTAGGGCCTTCCTAGGAGGAAATTGAAGGCCATATTTTTTCAGACCACCATAAATTCTATGTCAGCCACAAGGTTTCCTAGATAGGTTTGGAGCTTGATTTGGACCAAGGGATTATTCTAACTTTTATCATACCCCAACAAGGTTGTGGTGCATGGTGTTAAAATATCTTCATCGCATCCCAGCTAGAGAAGTATCCGCACTGGGATGATATTAAATCTTGAGCCATTTTCAATGATGATTTTTCAAATATCGACACCATTTATCTTTCCAAACACATATAAGGGCTTGATGTTCCCTTTCATAAGGAAATTTTCATCTTGATACATGAAGTAAATTAACACATGGAATTTTGTGGTACCATTATCTACCCGATAGAGTTTAACAGTAGCTTCTTCAGCTTCAAATTCCCAAGGACTTAGCAAAGCTTCTATTAGTGCCTCCCTGAGATCCACTGACAAGTTCAGTGTGTCTAGGACTAACATCTTGGCTGGTACTCAGGCTAGCTATTTTAGGATATCATATTTATGGTCTAAAGGTCTATGCTTCCCTACTTGGGGGTGCTCTTTCACAGGTGATTTAGGGACTTGAGCCACAGATATAGATGGTCTAGCCCCTGAAACAAGAAATGGTGGCGCTTCTACACTTTGTGGACTTGGATGAGCATGTATGTGAGCATGTCATAGGAGGTTAGAAATATTTTTCTCTTCTGATGGGTACTCCAGGATGATCGGGATAGAGTTTCTTCCTAAGGGGGTATAAAAGCTATCCTGTTCCCATTGAGTCTGCTGAAGGGCTCTTCCGCAAGTCTCTACAACATTGATGGTTTGAGTGGAAGTGAAACCATAGATTTTTTTTCCTATCACAAATGAATATTTCTGGGAAACCTATACTTCTATGGCCTCTTCGTCTAGTTCCCTGATTAGGTGGGGGGAACTAGTGTTCATAAACATATTCATCACTAGAGAAGGGATCCACTAAGTGGATGACATTGATAAAGCTGAAAATTAATTCCTCATCTAATAAGGACTCTACCTGATTGACTTCTTATGATGGTTTCTTTTGGTGGGGCAGTTCTCATTGTGCCATTTGGTAGGGCGGTTCCCATCACTTTAGATAAATTGGAATAAAATTTGAGTGACAAATCCGAATGTTTCCTTGGCATAGGATCATCTTTTTTCACTTGTTCCCTTCCTTTTCATCCCTTAGAGGATTGTGAGGCCGAGAATATTGGCTGCATTGTATCAGGAGCTGTTGGAGGAATATTTGGTTGCTTCAACTATTTTTGGAGTATTACATGACATTGGTTAACTATTTTTTGAGTCATACAACTATATAAATTCTCCTCTAATGACCTTTTTCCACTCTCATTCTTCATCCAGGCCAGTGGAGGAAACATATGCCACTTGTGCTGGCGGTGGTCCCAAATTAACTTGTCCATAGTCTATCATTCATTACAAGAGGTACTTGAAGACAAATAACTCCTATATATTGTGCCTCAGTATCTGATGGAAGGGACAATAATATGGATGGTCATAAATACCTACTTCATCAACCCTCTTTAGCTCTGGTAGCCGAAGCAAGTTACAATTCATAGAAGCTACAAAGTATCCATAGACTTGATTGTATCAGAATGATTAAAATTTATTTCTCCATTCCTTGAATTAATTTCTCCCTCCTTAAATCATCTTATCAAGGAAAGGGTGGCTTCTGGAATCCAGAGGGCCCTGCACGGTTTGGTGGGGGTCTTGAAGATTGAGACGGTGGAGGGGGTAGCTTAAGCATAACGGAAGCCGCTTCAGCACTCCCTATCCTTTTTCCTGGGGATAATGGGGTTTCCCAAGACTTAAAATTAGTTCATTGTAAGGAATATTATATCCTATGAGTAATGGCAGAGAAATCTCAAAACCAACTTGTATATTTCATAGAAATAAGTGGCATTTGGAGCTCATCTCATACATTATCGATGCACATGGAAAGCATCTCATCTTGGGGGAGTGGCTAGTTCAAGGAGTAAGTTAGAAACTTCCATCTTGAAATGAAGTATGAAACTCTCTCATTATATCACTTTTTCAGTTCATGAGATCAATGGCTGTTGTATTTGGAAATGTTTAATTGAACTGGAAGAGAAACTGCCGTTAGAGGTCTTCCCATCCTATGATCGAATTAGCCAGTAGACTGGTATACCACATAATGGATGAGCCCTGTAGAGTCTGCATGAATAATATGGGTTTCATTGCTTCTTGTTGATCTGGGGTTCCCATCATTGGGTCACAATAAGAAGAGTAGTTCATTAGATACTACTATGGGTCCCCTGATCCATTGAACACTGGGAATATGGGATTCCAAAAATTTGGTGGAGGCGGGATGTCTCTCACCCAATCATGGTAATGTTTATGTTCTAGTTGTATTAGAGTGTGCCACCCCTCCATTGCTTCCATTTGTGTTTTCAATAACTCGATGGTATTTAGGAACCCTTGATGCATGTCCTGTTGGAACTGAGCATGAGAGGGTGCAACACGAGGCAATATTGGATGTTCCAGCACAACTGGGACTTGAGGTGGATACCCAACTAAGGGAATCCTTTTTGGATTTTATTGAATATATTATGATTTCTTCCCAAATGGAGGGAAATATTGATATCTTAAAGGGATTGGGTTTAGGTAGATTGATGGTCCTGCCACTTCCTTAAAATGATCTTTTCAGCCTTGATTCATACATTGAGATGATCTCATGAGATAGAGGCACATTAGATTGAAGTGTTTGCTGATGCTCCACCTTAGGAATATACCCAACAGGATGGCTTGCGCGTAGAAGGTCAACATTGATTCACCTTATCTCTTTAATTTCTTCCACCTATCAAGTGAATCTCTCCTCAATCATGGGGGAATCATCTTCATAGTGAGGAGGTGGCAGTTTATAGACCTTGCTATTATTCTTATCGTTGTTAGGTATTTGCAAAGGAGGTGATGATAGATTAACTAAGGGGGTTCCCAAATTTAGGAAAACTCTTTGGTTTTGGGTGTGCATAGATCCTAGCTCGGTGTGAACCATCTTTGGGAGGGAACCCTCTTATACTATTTCCTCATTATTTGTATAATTTTTAGTGAGGTATGTGGGGATGATTTCCACAATGTTCATTAATAAATACTGCATTGGGGGTGGTGTACCAAGTGCTGAATGGTAGGAGAGCTTCTAGAATCCTTTGTTGGATCTCTTCCAGCTATTCTGTGATACACTTCAGGTTTCTTGGAGAAGAGTGACTCGAAGGGAGCCCTGATATGACCTTGTAGTACACCTTAATTCTGGGGGATGTGAATCATGGGATGGGATGGAATGAGTGACCCCTATATCCATTGTTGTCCCTATACGGGAGAAGACAGACATCCACTGGGTGGGAATTTAAGGTAAAAATTCCCCCATCCCTACAGACTGGGGTTGTTCCCATTCTTCTGTTGATGTTCCTCGACCCATATTTGCAGGACTTACAGGGTCATTTGGTGTTAAAAATTCTCCCATCTCTACAGGTTGGTGCTAGTCCCGTATTGCGGATTTTACTGCTACTATTTCTACCTTTTTGATCTCATGCATTCCTATATAGGTGTGAGCCAGATATGGTGCATAGTATGTACGCGAATTACTTTATTATGAGGATATGATCAGTTCTTTTTGATTGGATTCCCTTAGAAGGTAGGCTTACTGGATATTTTCAGTATCGTAGTTTAAGAGATTATTAATGTCCTACTCTCATCATAATTGATGGTTTTGAGACTTACTCAAGGCTGGTTCTTGTCCAGTGTTCCACCTTTCTTGAGTAAGGACTTCATTTGTCTGCTGTCTGGGGATGATGAAATTTTAGGATGTCACTTTTAGTGGGTTCTATAGGATGAGAGGTGGGGTGAAGTGTAGAGTTCCATTTTCTCCCCATCCTCAGATATTAACACCAGATAGGGAGTTGCTGATAAGGCATCACAACTTGTGTAGCACATGGATACAGGCCAGCTAATGGTTTTTCTTTCACCTTTCTAATTGTGGATGATATTTATATATAAGGTATTCTAGTTTATTTGACGGAGAATCTCTCCCAGTACATTAAAATGGTTTTCATACCCATCACAAGGCAAAAACTTTGCTTTTAACTAGTGGAGAGTTTCCCAGATATTGATTCTTGTGATTCCACCAGGATACAATGAAAGAATTCTTGAATTATGGAGGGGATATATTCCTTACCTAGAGAGGATACCATGTTAGATTGGTGTCCCCCAGTTGAAACAAGTATTTGATCCTAATCTGGTTGTCCTTGTATCACAAAATATGGCTGTCAACCCTCATATACTAGATTAGGGATGTAGTTTTTGTCTGGGGTGACTATCTGATTTCGTGGAGGAATCACCCCACTCGAGGAGACTAGGTCGTATGCCCAACTCCTTGATTTTTCCACTAATGCTATGGAATCTTGATATGTTTTGAGGATATAGTCTGGGATCTATGTATGATGCTCCATCATGGTCGATATGTGTTGAGATACGTCTTTGGCTAGAATGGGTATGAATTCCCATTCTGATGTCGGAGTAAGAGTTTATTCCTACTCCGATCCTCCTGTGCTGAGATAGAATAATGAGTCTTCTGTCGGTTGTCTTCTCCGGTTTCCACCTTATTTGGATGGTGGACTTTGTATGCATCTATAGGAATTTGACTCTGTTTATATTTTCTTTCCACCATATTTTACTGGCGGTCTTCATATGCATCATTAGTGTTATATGACTGCCCATGGTTTGCCGCCCTATTTGGATGGCGGACTTGGTGTGCATCATTAGGGATTTGTACCTACTCATAGTGAGGTTCCATTCTATTTGGATGAAGGGATTCTTGAGAATTGGAAGATATTTATATCTTCCTATAATTTTCTACTCTATCTACATGGTGAGACCAATGAGCATTGGCAAGAATTTGCACCATATCGTGATGTGACACCATGTATCTATGGTGGGATTCATAAGATTTTGCAAGAATATACATCCGCTCATAGGTTGCCACCGTATTTTTGTGGAGGGCTTGATAAGAGGGGAAAGAGTTGTATTTATGACTATTGCATGCCACTGTGTTTGTGCAACAGATCTCCTCCTCAAGAACCAGGGTGATATCCTTCTCCCAATTGTGTGTTTTCCACCCTCGGTGGGCATCCCGAGGGGCCCATGTCCATTGGACTTCATCAGGTTCCCTTGGTATGAGATCCTATTCCTAGAGAGGATTTTAGGTTGTACTTCACCAATGGTGATGTCCTATGACATGAGCCCTCGAGTGGGGTTCCTATACAGTTGGGATGAAGTCATTAGTACTGACTTTATCTGCCTCTTTGAGATAAGGGAGGTACTCATTGTCACGCTCTGGGGACATGCTCCCAAAGTGGTTGGAGATGGCCAGTGGGTCCGTCCTTTGTTGGGATTCCGGTCATGGAAGAAGAGGTGGCTGATGATATTTCACCAATTAGAGGGACTACTTTGTATCCTCTACTATGGGGAGAATACTGTTTTTATGGTACTATTTGATCAGCATGTTTGAAACCCAGTGTGGAAGACGCCGGGTAGGTGACATAGTCCTATTCATTGGGGATCTAGTCACCTATGCAGACGCTGATGCACGTGTCTGAACAATTTATTGATACACCATTTGGATCTAAGAGAGCTCTGAGAAATTCCGACTATATATATACACGACATATACAGACAACAAAACACCATCAAAGTAGCATCTCATGATCACATGTGTTATTGAAAATTTTTCATGGCCCTCTTCTTTTTTGATTGAAAGGGGCTTGTTGTGGGGTAATACCACCACCTTGGTTAAGGATTCACGTCTGGTTCAGTATTTTTGTTTTGACCCATTTTTCATCATACCAGGGAAGATAAAATGGCCCAAAAGATAGTAATCAATTGTCTGTTACTATGAAGGGTTTCATGTCGAGTACAATGTCCTCAGATGGTCTCCAATAGGTTTATTCATGGAGCCAGAAATAACCAACAACCCTTATATCCATGATTCATGGACCCGCTTTCCAAATTTAGGTGCTCGTTGGATTACGATTTTTCCAATGACACTTAAGGGCTCCATTGGTCGAGAGGATGAGAGGTCTGGCTCATCATACCCCTTTTGGGGGAATTATTTCCTACTATAGGGGTCACTTATAGATTTAAGAGATTTTCATATGTTTGTGAATCCTTAGTTCTTTCCCAAGCACGTGTTTTTGGGTTACCCCTGGGTTTTAAGATTAACCATATATAAGCATGGGTCGATAATTACTGAGACAATGCTAGTTTAAGCTGTATGATGAGGCACTCTAGAGTTTATCTTCATATAGGTGGGAAGGAAGTTGTTTTTCTATTTGGATCGAACCCATAAGATGAGATCACTATGTATCCTCATGAGAGGAATCAGAACTCATGTAGTTCAGTGCTGCTTAACTGGACACATCACCTTTTAAGGTCATGCTACAAGGACCCATCCATGTAGTTTAACATCATATGATAAGAAGATCTCGGTGAAATATTCCTAGTCAATATTTTGTGTGGGACGTACACAGAAGTGGCCTAAGATGCTCTGGAGAGGCATGATATCCTAGGTGGATATGGAATTACCATGGATATGGACCTACGAACACTTGGGTGGTTTGAGTGTTGGGTTTAGACCTCAGTGATGCTTCCTACGTATCCTAGTTAGTTTGGAATCAAATCCATCATAGTTTAGTTTAAGTTGGGTATTATATGGTTGAAGAGGCCCTATTTGTTGGGGGGGCATGATTGGGGTTTAAACTTTGAAAAGGATCCCATTTGAGCTTGGGCCTTTGGACATGCATCCTACAAATCCGTTTTGGGGTAGGAATCAAAGTTTTCATAGTTAATTTAGAGATGGTATATGATTGTTGTGATCTTCATTAACCTTTAAGACCACATGAGTCATTCTTAGTGTGAGAAACAAGAGTAAGAGATAGATCTATAAAACCAAACACCTTTCCTTCTATGCTGATGGAAAAGGAGGACGACAACGGAAGAGGCTAGGGCGACGACTCAACGAGAGAGAGGGGATTTGAATGCACCAATTTACTCACCCGTGTTGATATCTAGGATAGTCACATTTGGAAATCTATCCAGAAATGTCTCGGGATGATCCTCAGAGTAGCAAGAGCACCACCTCCCATGGAAAGGTTTGGGACATACCGCATGAGGAGTTCCCTAAAATGAGTTTTAGGAAAGGACAAAAGTAGTGTTCCTTGTCAAAGGGGAAGGGAAGTGTGATCCATTTGACTTATCACTGGCCCTAATCAATAGGAAACACAAGTGATCACCCTTAGTACCTAGAAAGAATAGGTACATGTGAGAATCCCAAGGTTGGACCCCCCCCAGGTTACCATGGTAATGTAGAATTAGGAACACTCCGGGGGCCCGTACTGTTGCGGGGACTACCCACATGTCTCTGCTTACCATGGGTATGTAGACTCAGAAGGGCATGCTGATATTCCTGAAATTCTATTTATATGGGTTTGTTTTCTTTGAAAGATTATTTTTCCTGATGCCTTTGGATTGGTTTGTAGAGGATCAATGGAGGGCATGATGGGTATGGAAGGACATGATCGAAATCGGAAGGTGGAACACCTGAAGGAACCCCATTCTGCATACTTTTTCTTCATATGGTATAGAGATCCCTCTGCATAGTGTAATACTATATGGGTAGAAGAGTTATCCACATACCGAAGTGGTATACGAACTTGGGGTTCCGTTCGCATACCATGGTGGTATTCAGCCCTGGATTCCATCTGTGTGGAGGAACACGACATAGGGTTGGGTTTCTTTCACATAGCGATGTGTTATGCGGTATGTTAGATTGAAGAAGGGGGAATTGGTACTATAGTTCACAGGAATTTCATCCACAATGGGAGTATGGTTCACTGTTCCCCAATTAGGTTTGCGATTTGCCCATATTATTATGCTTCATTCTTTTTATGGTTCACAACGGGTTTATAACTACTGGAAACCATTCACGGTTCCGTACTTCATCGTTCGTTTGCCTTCGAAGTCTTCCGTCCATAAAATCCAAGCTATTTGAAAATATGATCCCTATTCAGTTACCCTTGTGGTCCCTTTTATAGAGTCCTAGGGATGATTTATATTTGGGTCATGTGACACCATTTGCGAAATCCCATGAATAACTCACCCAACTCACAAACGACTCAGGCAATAGAGATTTGCAAGGTTGCGGTTTGTGGTGGAAGAAATTACCTCCTCAATCATGCATATACATACACATACAAGTATACACATGCATACACATACACAAATATATAATTATATACATGTACATGCACATACATATACATACATATGCATACATGAACATACTACACATTCCACATAAACATACACATATATACACATGTACACATGTTATATACACACATACACATATATACAAATACACATGCACATATATATAGACATACATATACATAATCATACACATACATATTCACACGCATACACATACACATACACATACACATACACATACACATACACATACACATACACATACACATACACATACACATACACATACACATACACATACACATACACATACACATACACATACACATACACATACACATACACATACACATACACATACACATACACATACACATACACATACACATACATATGCACATACATATATTCACATGCACACACACACATACATATACACGCACACATAAGCATACACATACACAAAACACACACAGAGATATACAACAAACACATATATATACACATACAACACATACATACACACACATACAGACAAACACATACATCCACATACATACACATGCATACACATACATACTAATACATGTACATATATTTGAAAGTATTTAATATAATTATAAATATATAAATTCATAAACAAATTACATATTTAAATAAAAATATTCATTTCTATATTTATATAATTGTTTAAAAAAAATATTAATTTATCATATTTATATTTATATATATTTTTTGTAATTAATTTTTATAAATATACTATTAAACATTTTTATTGATTAATATAAATTTGATAATTTTTTAAATATAAAATTATAAACATAAGATTGATAATATTTTTTTTATTATAATATAGTAATATAAATCATATTTACATATTATATTTACATATATATACTTATTTTTATATAAATATTATTTATAAATATATAAATATGCATATATAAATTAATTTATTCACTATGATCTTTATCAGTGCTTTTTTTGCACTATTAAAGGTGGAGATTTTATCAGCACTAAGAAAAGTGTTGATAAATAGTCATCTTTATCAATGATAAAAAACAATAAAAGGTATCCTTTTATCAGTTATTTTAGATAGCAATGATAAAATCCCCCTGCTATTAACTCTTTTTATTTAACACTGAAAAAGGTTAGTGCTGAATATCACGTGGTCTGTAGTTGTGAATACTTAAAAATATCACATAGGTTTGGTGGAAAGGATCTAATGGAATTCATACCAACAAGGTCTTAGGATAGAGGATTTGAGAAGATAAATTTTCCACTTATTTTCTTTATTGTGAATCTTATATCAAATAACTCTTTTGAAAGAGGTATCAAATGTGATATACTAGGGTTCCAAAGATAAATCTTTTAAATTTTCTTGATTTAATTATTTTTACAATGTTGGAATTATCAAAATCAAGAATGATGTCATTATATGACACAACCCTACCACTTTAGAGTCCCATTCTAGTGGATATCAGGCATTTCACTTAAATTATTTTTAGTAGTCCAATGAAAGTTGACTAAGGCTTGAAATACATATATGAAAAATGGAAAACATTTCCCTAAAATAGACCAAAAAATATAAAAAAATCAAACTAAAAATCCTAATAAATAAAAATGGATATATTAATGTCATTCAATACCACAAGTCAAACCATCGTCATAAACAAAGTTAAATGCAAAAAAATCTGGTATAAAAATTAGGAAATGGGATAACTATGTTCTCCACTAGAGAATATAGTCTATGAAACTCTCATGGAACATATGTACTAACTCCATGAACACCATGATTACCACCATATATTTAAATGAATAAAACATATATATGATCACACAGATGTCATGACACAACTGTCCATGAAAGAGTGAGAATAATAATACCTAATATGAATTTTGAATTATTGAACAACATTCAAGTATACAAAATCATGAATGCATAACAATGAATGATGAAATATCTACATACCATTGCAAATACATCTCTAAACATAACCCATGGTATTCTTTATGCCAAGAGTACAACAAGGAAATCTAGGTTTGTCCTGGTATCATCACATCAAACCCACTACAACAATAATCCACAAAAAATAATACTAAAAAGTTTAATAATACACACCAAAACACTTGGTTTAAGAATCAAACCCATATTATAAATGAATTTATAAATATAAATATAGAATCACACACCATTATAATACTAAACCAGGAGTTATCACACTCTTCCAACCATGTGACACTTGATGGAGAATAACCAACGAGTGATCCCACACAGAAAAAAACACATAGAGAATTACACATAGTTTAGTGGTATGATTAATAGGGATATTACACTATAACTAATAATCATCTACACCACCATATCATACTAATATTTATGTCTAATATGTATGTTTCCCTACTCAACTAATATCTATCATAACATTAATTCGTGATGTTGAGGTAATAATATATTGTAATCTCCAATGTAAATAATATATAATGATTTTTTGGCATAGCATAATACAAATTTACATTTACTCTCACTACCCATGATGGTTATGGACGTAGTGAAAGTGCCTATTGGGCCTATGGAAAACATGGATTTTTTTTGGATTCATTAGATCATTCACAATGTACATGACAAATAATTCCATAACCAACAATTTTTTTTCAAAGAATATTGACAAATATTTTTTCTATAACCAAGAGAGTATCTTTTAATGTTAATCTATAATTAATTTAATAGCATGAAGAAATACCTTGGTCTTGATTTCTTTCTTAGTTGTAGGTGTTGATTGTACTCAGAGTTTTTAGTTGTATTTCTATTTCATTGAGGAGGACCCAAAGTAGATCCCCTCTAGGAATGATCCACACATTCTCATTTGATATCAGAATGTCTCCAATGGTACTTTAGGTACTATCATAGTGGTATTGATCATTTTATGTCACTCCTTTGATCATAACCATGATCCCTTTGGTTTGGAAAAGACTGTCTCTTGATCTCTTCATCTTGACAAAAATGAATGAAGAAAAAATCTCTCGATCTTGAGAGAAATCCCTAAAGATGTTCTTCATTGTGAGAGAATTCTCTAGGGAGGAGAATATTTTACATGATGACCAAATTATAACATTTCACATAATTATATATTTTTATACCCCTGGTTAGAGTTTCATATTAAATAATTGCACAAAGTCCCTTAATAATTTGTCAAACCCAAAAGTAACCTCATTCCATGGAAAATAATAATAATAATATTTTATTCTATAGTGTGCACTAATCTGTGCCTTGATAAATGTTATTTACAGTCTATAAAATTAATATTTATCATCAGACCATTAACTGGGATCACTCATCTTCCTTGAAATTTATTGAATTTCCGAATAAATATCACAAGTAAATATTTCTATATTCACGATCTAGAGAATAAAATATTTATTTTAATATTCATGTAAATAAATAAATAAACATTTATTTATTTCTTTGTGAATAACAAGATATAAATATTGTACATTGAATACATAAATAAATATTACATTCATAGTCAGGTGAATACAATAATTATTTTTATATTTGCGTAATAAATTATTTATTAATGAAGAAATAATTATTTATGACCTTGGGAATAACAAGAGAAGATAAATATTATATATTCTCAAATTTAAATAATTTCTGTAAGAAAAAGAATTTATTTATTATTTGTGATAATTTAAAAAATCTTTATCAATTTTGATTCTCGTTCTGGAGAATAATATTTGTTCCAATTTTTAAATATAAATAGTACTTAATAGAGATCAAATGAAACACTTTATGCGTAACACACTAACCCCTGAAGCTCAGAGCTGGTGCATTACTTTATTAAATTGGCATGATTATAAGAAATAAAATCCAAAAGGACTGATTATTTTAGTAGTCTTGAAGAAACTAGATACATACATGGAACCCATTTTATATTTTGAAAGGAAACAAAATATGATACATAACAAAACCTAATAAATAACATCTTTGAAAACTCAATAAATGATCTCTTTTCATAACCTGTGGACAAAAAAAATGAAAGGGGTGAGCTCAAATGATCAATAAGGTTTTAAATATAGTAGAATAATGAATCGATAAAAACTGAATCATAATCAAGTAGAAAAACTCAATATGGAATGATGAATATTTTAAAAACACACGCCAACAATAAACTAAGAGTGAAGATACATACATAGATTTTTTCATAGTGAAAAACTCATAGAAATTAATAACAGAATTCCGAATAAATAAAATGATTATTATTTGGATTTCATGTATCTGTCACATGAATCATTTTACCGTCGATACAGTTTAAGTCTATGTTTAGAAACCTGTCTGATTTTTGGAAACAAACTCGAAGGGTTTATCACCAACTGATTTGTCTCATGAGACCTGTCGATGCATCGAGTGACTATAGCAGGCCCCGCCCGTCAATTATAGTCCAAATCATTCTTTATACCTAGATTTAATATAATAACAATATGCCATTTTGATATCTATATTGAATAGAGGATACAAATTCATCAATATTTCCCCAGTTAAAATAGCATTCAAAATAAGCACCGTATGTGAAATGGTATACAACTTAAAGAAATAATCATATCCATGATACAAGAAAATGGATATTTAATAGAATTATAATTTTTAATGAAAAATTATCTCAAAGTGGTAGTAGATACACCACATAAGAAATATTAGGTGCACAATACCAAGTAAGTCTCAATTAAATGGAAATTGAGACGAAGTCCCTTATCACATTGTAATCAATCAAATCGTATGAAAAAAAATTAATCATCACCAAATGAATCATAGAATACAATGAATATAAATAAAATCATGATATTATATATCAAATTGCCTTACACATACACCACATACAAGAAATAAGTGGTGAACAATGAAAAACTCATAGAATTAAAAGTGAGATGAGAAACCCCTTACAATGATCATATCATTAGAGTAAGGATGAATCAATGAAATAATTATCCGTGAAAAATATAAACCCACAAAATACAAGTTTATAGATAGTATAAAACAATAATAGTCCATTCACACATATCCTTGAAAAAACATAACCAATGACAAGGATGTTTAACTCAATGAATGAAAATTGAGTT
Organism: Viscum album; assembly: GCA_963277665.1. Classification (NCBI taxonomy): domain Eukaryota; kingdom Viridiplantae; phylum Streptophyta; class Magnoliopsida; order Santalales; family Viscaceae; genus Viscum; species Viscum album. Next base: position 1,795,607,663 of record OY728146.1, read on the forward strand.
AAGATATCCCTTACCTCAGGTTCAAATTTCTTCAAATTGGTTCAAACCTCATGTATAATGGTTTGAATAGTGTTATTTATTTATTAAAATACTAAAATCATGTTTATAATACCTTATATGATATTCTTATAATATTTTCCATACATTTATTAACAATATTTGTTTATTTACATACTTTAGGGTGCGTTCTTTTCATGATTTCCATTGTTGATTATTATGTTCTTCATTTTGAAAATGAAATAATAAACCATAATTGATAACATATATATAGGTAATTTTAAACAATTACATGTGAATTATAACATCTCATAATTGTAGTAAAGTGAAATTAAAACTCATCGTCCAGAAAGACTGTGATTTGACACAGCACCGATGACGATTTCGTTATTTATGAATAGAAGAATTAAATAAGAGATTTTATGAAGAATATAACATAGAAAAAATAAAATTCCAATATATATATTATATTTGAGTTTTAATGAATAATTGGATAATATGCATGGATAAGGTATAAGTGGGAAAGAATTTAAAAGAGAAGAAGAATAAATTTTACCTCTTGAATATTTCTATTTTGAAACCACCTTAAGGCTATTGGAAGTGGTATTTTTGCAAGAAAAGAAACAAAATAATGTGTAATGGGATGAGGAGGATGGAATTTGGTAGATTTTGGGCGAACAAGAAGGATTATGGTTATGAAATTTGTGAAGGAAGGAACCTCCTTTTATAAGTGAGGTGAGGGGTAACTTACGAATAACGAAAATTATTAATATATAGTAAATATATTTTAGGGTTTAAGACTCACAAAATGAATGAAAATATATGGGGGTAAAACTTTCTAAGTAATATTATAATTTTTGTACTTTTTCAATAATTTTGACATTTTTAAATAATTTAATAAAATATTTTATTCATAAAAACCATTTTGTCAAGATAAAAACTATTCATAACTATGACTTTAAGCACATGAAAACAAGGTTTAAAAATCGAATAAAATTTTATATTATATAATATAAATGTCATGTTCATCTAGGGAACCCATGAATTAGATTAAAAATATAAAATTATATCTATTTTATTATATTTAATATCATTTATTTGATTTATTCATTAATTAAATTAATACTCCATCATCTTTTTAGAAGCCATTATGGTATTTATTTATTGTATAAAAATTAAAAATTAAATTCCATGAGAAATAAAATTTTATTATATTTCCAAAGAATATTATTTTTAGAATAAAACCTCTATAAAATATCACATAACAATATTATAAAAATTAAAAACTATAATGTGACAACTTGATTTCTTTTGGAAATGAAATATTATAAAGGCTTTAAAGTGATTCATGTGGGTCCAAAATGTCGTAAAGCAGAATAAAAAACTTGATCATAGTATTAAAATGATTATAAAAAATGTTTTATCTAAAATATGTGCAATTTAATAATTATTATAATTCTAATTAAAAATATTTTATTTATTTTTCTTATGCTTGCACAAGCACTGCATTGGCGTTTCATAAACATTAATGCTAATTATTTCATATATAAAAATTAAAATAAAATACTATCATAAAAATAAATTAATTAGGTTAAAAATAAAATTATGAATTTGTTCATTATGTATATTCACTTTTATACATAACAAGACATCTTCTTAAATTTGTTATTTTGTCTTTTTTTGCCCAACACAAGCATTGCACTGACATTTGGATAATACTCATGTTATATAACACTAAAATTAGAAATTAAAAATAAAATAGATAAATAATACATAATAATTAAAAAATAATTTATGAAAATAATTTTTTTCACTCAATTATTATATATAAATTACCAATTTTGACTTTGTCACCGTTGCGTAAGCACCGCGTCAACATTGATAATGATTTTTATACTTATCATAAAAAATATAATTTTCATGTTCTAAATTAATTTTTTACAATATTAAACTTGTAATATAATTATTTAGTTATTACGTAGTTTAAATAAATATTTATATCATGATAATTTCATGATGATGTCACGAAAAATGCCGTATTTTATTAAAAACAGTATTTTTTTTTACTATTCAACAAAAATTAAACAATTTCATAAAAATCCAAAAAAATCATCCAACCATTTTTTGACATATAGAATCCAAAAAGGAAATCCATTTTAAGAATATGAGAAATTTAATTTTTAATTAAAATCATCAATTACTCGAAAAATACAAATTTCAATATTGTAACTAATTTTACAACACTTTGAAAAATTAACCAGGGTCTTATAAAATTATCTTATAATCACAGGAAAACTAAATATTGATTCATGAATACATTTTATGAAAATGAATTATCTTTTAAATTAATTAATTAATTATAAAATTGTAATTCATTATTTATTGCTCAATAAAATACCAACACCTAATTATTAATTTTTAAAATATTCAATCTTATTTAGAAGGTGTCTAAATTCTATTTTTACTTACATGGGTGAGGTTACTATTCAAAGGGGTGCATTACTATTCATAAGGGTTAAGTTACTATTCATAAGAGTACATTACTATTCAAGTTACTATTTAAAAGTGAATGTTACTATTCATTAGGGTCAAGTTACTATTCATAAGGGTGCATAACTATTCACTAAAAATTAAGTTGATCTTATCCTACTCTAAATATCATACTGAACGCAACTGTGTATGTCTGTTTTTAAAAATTCAAAACATATAAGTGGAAAAATTATGTTTAATGTCTAGGTTATAACTATATTTTAACAACATATTAGTGTTTCTATGTGAATCAATGTTGTGTGAATAATATAAGATATCTAATGTATTGAAATTATTTAAGAAGAAACATACCTTAAAATATTGGGGTGTTATATTCTTCACTCCTTCAGAAATTTCATCCTCAAAATTTTTCAGGTATTTTTTCCTCTAAAAAATCTGGGTTTTTTCTTCTATACTTACCCTCAAAGTCTATTTTAGAGTTATGTTACCTAAACTATGTTTTCTAAATCTAGTCCCAAGGTTTCTACTAATCTTCCTCTAATACCAACTGTAACGCCCCGACCACAGAAGCCCGTAGCCGGGGCATTACTTTATTACATTGGAATGATTTCAAGTAATCAAATCCCAAAGGACCAATCAGTTTAGTAGTTTTAAAGAAACTAGATACACACATGTAACCCATTTTACATTTGGAAAATAAACAAAACATGATACAAAACAAAATCTAATAAACTGCATCCTTGATAACTCAATAAATTATCTCTACTTCATAACTTGGGGAAGGAAAAAAAATGAAAGGGGTGATATCAAATTGTTAGTAAGGGTTAAATATAGTGGAATCATGAATCAATAAAAATTGAATCATAATCAAATAGAAATAATCAATATGGTATAGTGAATATTTGAAAAACACACACTAAAAATAATGTAAGAATGAAAATACATCAATATTTTTTTTCATAGTGAAAACCTCATGGAAAGTAATAACTGAATACTAAATAAATAGAATGATTATTATTTGGATGTCATGTTTATGGAACATGAACCATTATACCATTGAGACGGTTTAAGTTTTTGGGTATAAACTCGTCTGATTTTTAGAAACAAACTTGAAGGGTTTATCGCCAACTAATTTATCTCATGAGACCTGTCAATGCATCGATGGGATATAGCTGGCCCTGCCCATCACTACCGGTCAAAATAATTCTTTATAAATAGATTTAATATGAAATAAATATGACTTTTGGATATCCATATTGAATAGAGGCTATATATTAATCAATATTTCCCCAGTTAAAATAGCATTCAAAATAAGCAGTGTATGTGAAATGGTGTATGGCTTAAGAAAATAATCATATTAATGATACAAGAAAATGGATATTTAACAAAATTATAATTTCAAATGAAAAATGATCTTAAAGGGGAAGTATATGCACCACATAAGAAATATTAGGCGCACAATACCGAGTAAGTCTTAATGAAATAGAAATTGAGACAAAGTCCCTTACCACATTGTGATCAATCAAATTGTATGACCAAAAATTAGTAATCCCCAAATTAATCACAAAATATCATTAATATAAAGAAAATCATGATATTATATATCAAATTATAGTACACATACACCATATACAATAAATAAGCAGTGAACAATGGAAATCTCACAAAATTAAAGTGAGATGAGTTACCCGTTACTGTAATGACCTGAAAATTTTTTTGAGTAAATTTTGTTCCCTAATTTTTTGTGGGTTATTTTATTTTTAATTTAATAAAATGAGTATAATTATAATGATATCTTTGGGTTTCAACTATTATATGACCGTTAGAAACTAAATGTTACAATTATTTTCTATAAATACAAGTGATCTTGATTAATTAATATAGAAAGAAGATTTGATGACCCCTTCCAGTAGTCTCGGGCTGATCGAACCTATCTGACGGAACTCGAGAAGGAGGTAGCACCTTTGGGCTTTGGTCTAGAGAAAACCCAAGCCAAAATTTATCGTGTGAAGCTAGAATGGAATCACCTTCACGAGGAGTTCAAGCTGATAGAAATCACTACTCGGGCAATGTTGGCCGAGCCGCCCCAAAATTCTATCACCCTAGGACTCCTTACTCTTAGATCCTATGCTGGTGTTATAAGGGGCTATGTAACAAGACCTTAACTACATTGTGTAATCCTTTGATTTAAATAAAAAATGTGATTTATTTTTATGGTGATGTTTGTGAATTTTCAAATGTCTGGATAAATATAGTATGCATATTATTGATAAATTTTAGAAAAATGATATTTTAATAATATTTATTTAAACCTTAAATAATTAATAATGTGTAATGATTTTCAAAAAATGGTCTTCTATAGTTATGTTCAGTAAGAAATTTATATTCTAATAAGATCAACTTAATTTTTTTATGAATAGTAAATTATGAATAGTGATTTTATGCTTATGATTAGTAATGTGACCAAATGGGTTAAGTAACTTCACTTAATAAAGTATTAATATAATTTAGGCACCTTGATTAAGTAATGTGATTCAATAAAATAGGTAAATAACTATCTCAGACATTATATGTTAAGTATTAGTTTTTTTGGGTTAATAGTGTTTTTTATTTAAAAATTAAACTAAAAATATTTAGAAAAATATTTTCATAAAATTGAGTTCATTTTTGAAATCAGAGCATCGATATTTGGTTAAGGTGAATTTTTGGGATTTTTCTGAAATAATTGAATTTTCAGTGAATAGTGTTTTTATTTAAAAATTAAATTAAAGATATTTAGAAAATTATTTTCATAAAATGGAGTTCATTTTTGAAATCAGAGCATCGATATTTGGTTAAGGTGACATTTTGGGATTTTTCTGAGAAAGTTGAATTTTTGGTGAATAGTGAAAATACAGTTTTTGAGTTTCGGGTGTTTAATGCATTATTAAAGATGTAATAATTATGAAATAATTTTGGTCAACTTATGAATAGTAAGATAAGGTATGAGGTGTCCCAATTGGCCAATACCATGGGAAAATACCATGGGAAAACCCATGGTTTTTCCCATACCACCGATGAGGTGTCCCTTGGCAATTAATGCTTTGTCCCCTCACTTCTCCTATAAATACCAAGCCTTTCCCTCATTTATTTCACTCCCAACTCCCCCTCAACAAAGCTATGGTCTCATTACCTCCCAAGGAGTAATCCCAAGGTTCCCCCAAGCCCTCAAGGTTCTGAACTTTGAGTTTTAAGAGTTATGTTTTAAGGTAAGGGATCCTACCTATCTCTTTCTTTTCAAGTACTCTCTTTTATGTCATTTATTTTGAGCTTCATGTTCTTATGTTGGAGGATGTTATTTTATATTTACCTTAATGAAATTTTTATTTTAATATGATGAGAGACCCCCTTACTCTCGTTAATTCATTTTAAGAATTTTTAAGTGGTGCCGTTAGGCTGCCAAATTTTTTTATAAGAGATTCTTTCACCCATCTCATTTTGAAAGTTCTATTTTCATGTCAAGTCTTACAAGTTCCTTTTTCTTATGTTTGGTTATGATATCTATATCCATAATACTGTCCTTTTACGTTCATATGATGAGAGACCCTATATGATCTCATCAATTCGTTTTTTTTAATTTTTAAGTGGCGCCGTTAGGCTACCAAATTTTTTATAAGGGATTCTTTCACCCTTCTCATTTTCAAAGTTATATTTTCATGTTATTTATTCCACATTCCTTTTTATTATGTTGGGGTATTATCTCTATATCCATAATACTGTCCTTTTATGTTCATATGATGAGAGACCCTGTTTTATCTCATCAATTCATTTTTTAGATGTTTTAAGTGACGTCGTTAGGCTACCGAATTTTTATAAGAGAAATATTATTTTTGTATTCCTTTCAAGTTTTTCATTTCATATGGTATGTATTTAAAATTTCGTTACCATGTTCTTATATCCTTTATATTCTGTACTTCTACTATTTTTTGGATCATTTATGAGTGGGTAACCCATGTCCCCTCTCTTTTCAATGTTTTCTAAAACCCTGTAACATAGCCGTTTTGCTGCAGAATTTTCGTCTCAAAATGTATCTCTCTTTTTCTCAAATTATTTTATTTTATTAAGTGAATACTCAAAGATCTTTCTTATATAGGGGTATTCACATATATATCACAATGTTCTATTTTAATTCTGGGATTTACATACATGAAACCCGCTTCCCTTTTTTTGTGGGTTTAAAATGACATACAGATCATATCTTAAAAGAAGTTTTTAAAACCTTATGATGATGAAATGAAACCCATTTATTTTTTGCTATATGGGTTATATATGAAATGTTTTATGATGATATATGTGTCTCACATGATAATAAAGACAAATTTAAGGGTGTTCCCTGATAGCGCTCTAATGCATTGGGTAATGATGTAATCTCTAGGGATTACAATTTTAACGATACCTTGGTGAATAACCTTGGTATTTTTTTTAAATGACACCTTGGGGATGGACATTGGTGATATGTTCTTGATTTTCTAAGTTAAATGTTTTAGCCACGTATTCAAGTTATGAATCACGTTCTTTTCATTATTATATGCCTCATGATATCTTTCTCAAGCCTTAAAGTTATTTATCACGACTTTATTGATGTATCTCAAGTTCACATGTAAAATGCTTCCCTTGTTTCCCTTACTGAGCCTTCTTCTCACCCTTTCCTTTGATGTATGTTCCCAGGTTATGAGATATAGTAATGAACTTAGGATGAACAAATTAATAAGCCTTTCAAGTGTTTAAGAATAATTTTTTTTATGTTTTCATGTATTAAGTTCCTGGTTTCCAAGACACTAAACCTTAAAGATCCTCAGTTTTGTATAATGTAATGAAAGTTTATGTGATAAAAAGGTGGTATGCTATAGTTGGTATCAAAGGATGGTTTAGTTATTTGTGGAAATTAGGATTTGAAAACATTACAAGGTTTATTAATGAAAATATTAAATATAGGAAAACATCCTGGTATTTTGGTGAAGTATTGAGTAAGTGGTTTCCAAAAAAATAAATCTCTGTCTGGATACGAACAAGTAGAGGTGTCTCCGGCAGAGATGCACCTAGGAGTGAATTCTCTAACAAGGTATTTTGGGCTTGACCTGAGGTAACCTGGTGCACGACAATGGGCCTTGATGCACTCTTGGTTTGACACTCCGGGGGGATTTTCTTTGGTAAATTCATAAGCTTAGTATGAACCATTATTAAAGGAACAAAGATAAAATAAAATAACGATTCACATAAGAATATATGATCATGGATAACCTATATTGGAACCTAGTGGATCACAAGTTAGGATATACTTTTCTTCTACAAGTTTATCCTTCTATGCTTAAAGTTTCCTCTTCATGATTATTGGCTAAGTATTTAAGCCCCCTAATTATACGTTATTTTCTTAGTTAATGGTAGGAAATAGAAGAATATGTCCCAACAACCAATGTGATAGGAAATGTGAAGATTTACCTATTAATATGATTGAGACGATGAGAGATCAAGTTGGTCATATTGTGATTATTCCAAACCAGCTATCAAAAATCACAATTAATAATTGGTACCTAGTTGAATGCCCAAATTCATCCAGGAAGAGGAAGATGAAGTCTCAACGATGTTCATCTGATAAAGGTGATAAGGGAAAGAAGACCCAGCTTCCTTTGTGCAAAAATTTTGGAAAGAGGCACCAAGTAAAATGTCACAAAGGAACTGGGAGATGTTTTAAGTGTGGGATGATAGGGCATAAAGTATCCAATTACTTTAAAAAATGGATAATGTGATGAATAGTGATAAGGTTCAATCTAATGTACCTTATACTATTCAATGTCGTAAATGTGGAGAAGTTGGAAATTATCCAAGATAATTCTATCTTGTAAGGGATGAGAAGCATGATGAGCATCAACAATCTTCAAGGACAAGGGAACAATACAAGTCCTATGCTGAGATGGATCATGATGACTGAAGTACATGCAACTTCTTTGCAATAATTGTCTATGTAATGTTGTATTTTAGTTCGTGCTCTATGAGCATATCTTTAATGTTTTCTAAGAACATCGAGTCACTACCTAAGACGGGTTAATATCATTAAGGAAAACATCTATTGTTATGTATCACATGTTGATGTTGTGAAGCTGTTCTTCTTGAAAAAAAATGATTAGGGGATTAAAAGATGAATATTATTTTGGACGACGTTCACTAATTTGGGAACCCTATATGATCAAGGTAAATAGATTACTACGGTATTTTCTTTTAGAAGTAAAGGTTGACTTATATTTTTAATAATCGATAAATTTAAGGTGAACTTATGGTAATTTAGGTTACTTATGGAAATGATTAACCTATCTAGGGGGAAATGTGATTAGGTTAGTTGCTTTTGTTATAAGACGTTAAGAGTGGTTGATGTTGTTTAGAGATGAATGATAAAGTTTATCTTGGAAGACTATGTTATAAAATACTTATTATATTTGGGTTTCAATATTATTTTAGTTTATTTTGAGGAACTTTAAGGACAATTATTTATGGAATGGTATATGATGAACTTTGGGTAGTACAGTGGAATTTTGAAGATTAAAAGTAGTTTCCCTTCCTATGGGATTCTTTATTTTTGAAGAGTTGTTTTATCTTAACCTTTATATTTTTGGGATAATGTTTAAAGATAGAAGAATTAGATAGTTAATATTTTGTGGATTATGTGATTCTCTAGAAGATGATTCTTGTGATTTTGATGAGACCAAGTCTTTTTGAATGCTCATTGTTTGGAGAAAATATTAGTCTTGGTGGAAACTTATTAAAGGATGAAACTCTACTTGAAGGTAAGTATATTTCCTTATGTTTTTATTCTATGTAGTAAATGATTTCCTCAAAATTATGAAAAGGAATGTAAAACAAAAATGTTGTCGGTTTACGTTTCCTATTGGGTAATCAAAGACCATTTAACAGATCTTAAGTTTGTGATCTTCTTATGGTTAATTTTCTCCTAATCATATTTTCTATCACTCTCCATCAGAACTTGACCCTTTGTTTTCTCTTCCATATCTATGTTTTCCTACATGGAATCCTAGTATGGGTTAAATTGGGTGACCCTTGTACTTACCTTTCTTTCTTTTAAAGTAATAGTTTTACTGACTCTTTTTATGATGTGGGACTTTCAACGAAATTTCCAAGCCCGATTTTAAAATTTCGAGGATGCAATTTCATAAGGGGGAAGATTGTAATGACCCGAATTTTTTTCTGATTAAATTTTGTTCCCAAATTATTTTTGGGTTATTTTATTTTTCATTTAATAAAATGTGTATAATTAAAATGATACCGTTGGGTTTAAACTGTTATATGACCGTTGGTCAATATGACCGTTGGTCAATATGACCGTTGGTCAATATGACCGTTGGTCAATATGACCGTTGGTCAATATGACCGTTGGTCAATATGACCGTTGGTCAATATGACTGTTGGAAACTAAATGTTACAGTTATTTTCTATAAATACAAGTGATCTTGATTAATTAATATAGAAAGAAGATTCGATGGAAACTTCCAGTAGTCTCAGGCTGATTGAAGCCCATCTGACATAACTCGGGATGGAGGTAGCACCTTTGGGCTTTGCTCTGGACAAAACCCAAGCTGAACATCATCGTATGAAGCTGGAACGAAATCGCCTTCATGAGAAGTTCAAACTAATAGAAATTACCACTCGGGCAATTTTGGCTAAGCCGCCCCAAGATTCTATCACCCTAGCACACCTTACTCTTAGGTCATATGCTGGTGTTATAAGGGGCTATGTAACGAGACCGTAACTTCCTTGTGTAATCCTTTGATTTAAATAAAAAATGTGATTTATTCTTATGGTGATGTTTGTGAATTTTCAAATGTCTGGATAAATATAGTATGCATATTATTGATGAATTTTAGAAAAAGGATATTTTAAAAATATTTATTTAAACCTTAAATAATTAATAATGTGTAATGATTTTCAAAAAATGGTCTTCTACAATTATGTTCAAAAAGAAATTTAGAGTATAATAAGACCAACTTAATTTTTGATGAATAGTAAATTATGAATAGTGATTTTATGCTTATGATTATTAATGTGACTAAATGGATTAATTAACTTCACTTAAGAAAGTATAAATATAATTCAGGCACCTTGATTAAGTAATGTGATTCAATAAAATATGTAAATAACTATTTCAGAAATTATTGGTTAAGTATTAGTTTTTTAGGTGAATAGTGTTTTTTATTTAAAAATTAAATTTAAAATATTTACAAAATTATTTTCATAAAATGGAGTTCATTTTTGAAATCAGAGCATCGATATTTGGTTAAGGTGATTTTTTGGGATTTTTCTAAAACAGTTGAAATTTTAGTGAATAGTGTTTTTATTTCAAAATTAAATTAAAGATATTTAGAAAATTATTTTCATAAAATGGAGTTCATTTTTGAAATCAGAGCATCAATATTTGGTTAACGAGAAATTTTGGGATTTTTCTAAGAAAGTTGAATTTTTGGTGAATAGTGAAAATACAGTTTTTGAGTTTCGGGTGTTCAATGACACTATTAAGGATGTAATAATTATGAAATAATTTTGGTCAACTTATGAATAGTAAGATAAGGTATGATGTGTCCCAAGTGGACAATAAAATGGTTAAATACCATGGGCAAACCCATGGTTTTTCCAATACCACCGATGAGGTGTCCCTTGACAATTAATGCTTTGTCCCCTGACTTATCCTATAAATAGCAAGCCTTTAACTCATTCATTTAACTCCCAACTCCCCCTAAACGAAGCTATGGTCTTATTACCTCCCAAGGAGTCCTCCCAAGGGTCCTAAAAGCCCTCAAGGTCCTGAATTTCTAGTTTTAAGAGTAAGGTTTTAAGGTAAGGGATCCTACCTCTCTCTTTCTTTTCAAGTAATCTCTTTTATGTCATTTATTTTATGCTTCATGTTCTTATGTTGGAGGTTGTTATTTTATATTAAACTTACTGAAATTTTTATTTTCATATGATGAGATACCCCCCTTACTCTCATCAATTCATTTTAGGAATTTTTTAGTGGCGCTGTTTGGCTGCCAAATTTTTTATAAGGGATTCTTTCACCCTTCTCATTTTCAATGTTCTATTTTCATGTCAAGTCTTACAAGTTCCTTTTTCTTATGTTGGGGTATGATATATATATCTATAATACTTTACTTTTATGTTCATATTATGATAGACCCTATTTTATCTCCTCAATTCATTTTTTTGAATTTTTAAGTGGCGTCGTTAGGCTGCCGAATTCTTTATAAGAGATTCTTTCACCCATCTCATTTTCAAAGTTCTATTTTCATGTCAAGTCTTCCAAGTTCCTTTTTCTTATGTTGGGGTATGATATATATATCCATAATACTGTCCTTTTATTTTAATATTATGAGAGACCCTATTTTATCTCATCAATTCATTTTTTAGAAGTTTTAAGTGACACTGTTAGGCTGCCGAATTTTTATAAGAGAAATCTTATTTTTTTCTTCCTTTCAAGATTTTCATTTCATAGGGTATGTCTTTAAAATTTCAATACCATGTTCTTATATCTTTTATATTCTGTCCCTATACTGTTTTTTGGATCATTTTTGAGTGGGTAACCCATGTCCCCTCTCTTTTCAATGTTTTCTAAAACCCTGTAACATAGCTATTATGCTGCAGAATTTTCGTCTCAAAATGTCTCTCTCTTTTTCTCAAATTATTTTATTTTATTAAGTGAATACTCAAAGATCTTTCTTATACAAAGGTATTCACATATATATCAAAATGTTCTATTTTAATTCTGGTATTTACATATATGAAACTTGATTTCCTTTTTCCGTGGGTTTAAAATGACATACATATCATGTCTTAAAAGCAGTTTTTAAAACATTATGATTATGAAATGAAACCAATTTCTTTTATGTTATATGGGTTATATATGAAATTTTTGATGGTGATATATGTTTCTCACATGATAATAAAGAAAAATTTAAGGGTTCACCCTAATAGCGCTCCAATTCATTGGGTAATGATGTAATCTCTAGGGATTACAATTTTAACGATACCTTGGTGAATAACCTTGGTATTTTTTTTAAATGACACCTTAGGGATGGACCTTGGTGATATGTTCAGGATTGTTTAAGTTAAATTTTGTAGCCACATATTCAAGTTATGAATCATGTTCTTTTCATTATGATATGCCTCATGATCTATTTATCAAGCCTTAAAGTTATTTATCATGACTTTATTGATGTATCTCAAGTTCACATGTAAAATGTTTCCCTTGTTTCCTTTATGGTGCCTTCTACTCACCCTTTCCTTTGATGTATGTTCCTAGGTTATGAGATGAAGTAATGAACTTAGGATGAACAGATTAAGAAGCCTTTCAAGGGTTTAAGAAGATATTTTTTATGTTGTCATGTATTAAGTTCCTGGTTTCCAAGACACTAAACCTTAAAGATCCTCGTTTTTGTATAATGTAATGAAAGTTTATGCGATAAAAAGGTGGGATGCTATAATTACAATGATAAAATCATTAGACTGAGGATGAATCAATGAACTAATTATGTGTGAAAAATATAAACCCACACAATACAAGTGTATATATAGTATAAAACAATCCAAGGCCATTCACACATATCCTTGAAAAAAAATAACCAATGACAATGATGTTTAACTCAATGAATGGAAATTGAGTTAAGATATCCCTTACCTTAGGTTTTAATTCCTTCAAATTTGCTCAAACCTCATGTATAATGGTTTGAATAGTGATATTTTTTTATCATATAACTAAAATAATGTTTATAATACCTTACATAATCTTCTTATAATATTTTCCTCACCTTTATTAACAATATTTTGTTATTTCCATAGCTTTGAGTAAGTTCTTTTCATGGTTTATAATGTCAATTTGTTATGTTCTTCCTTTTCAAAATGAAATATTAAACCATAATTGAAAACAATTAAATTTTAATTAGAACGACCTATAATTTTGGTAAATTGAAATAAAAACTCATCAACCACAAAGGTGGTGATTTGACACAACATAGACAACAATTTTGTTATTTATGAATAGAAGAATTAAATAAGAGATTCTATGAAGCGTATACCATAAAAAAATCCAGTATATATATTATACTGGAGTTTTCATGAATAATTGGATAATAGGAAGGGATAAGGTATAAGTGAGAAATAATTTAAAAGATAAGAAGAAAATATTTTACCTCTTGAATATTTATCTTTTGAAACCACCTTAAGGCTCTTGGAAGTGGTATTTTTGTATAACTAGAAGCACAAGAATGTGTAAAGGTATTAAGAGGATGGAATTTGGAAGAGTTTTTCTGAACAAGAAGGCTTATGGTTATGAAATTTTTGAAGGAAGGAACCTCGTTTTATATGTGAGGTGAAGGGTAACTTACGAATCACTAAAATTATGAAAATATAATAAATATATTATAGGGTTTAAGATTCCCAAAAGGACTTAAAATAAATGGGGATTAAATTTTTGAATAAATATTATCATTTTAAACTTTCTCAATAATTTTTGGATTTTGAAATAATTTAATAAAATATTTTATTCATGCAAAACAATTTTTTCTAGATAAAAACTATTCATAAATATACCTTTAATAACATGAAAAAAGGTTTAAAAATCGAATAAAATTTTATATTATATCGTATAAATGTCATATTTATCTAGGGAATCTGTTAATTATCTTAAAAATATATAATTATATTTAATTTATTATTTTTAATATCATTTATTTGATTTATTCATTAATTAAATTAATACTGCATCATCTTTTTAGAATCCATTATGGTATTTATTTGTTTTCTAAAAATTAAAAATAAAATTACATGAGAGATATAATTTTATTATCTTTCCAAATACTATTGTTGGTCGAATAAAACCTCTGGAAAATCTCACGTGACGATATTATTAATATTAAAAACTGTAACGTGACAACTTGATTTACTTTTGAAATGAAATATTATAAAGGCTTTAAAGTGATTCATGTGGATCAAAAATGTCCCAAATTCGAATAAAAAACTTGATAATAGTCTAAAAATGATTATGATAATGTTTTATCCAAAATATGGGTCATTTAATAATTCTTATAATTTTAATTAAAAATATTTTATTTATTTTTCTTATGCTTGCACAAGCGCTGCATCGGCGTTGCATAAGCATTAATGTTAATTATTTCATATATAAATTTAAAAAAAATAATATCATAGAGATAAATTAATTAGTTTAAAAATAAAATTATGAATTTATTTATTATTTATATTCACCCTTATACATAACAAGACATCTTCTTAAATTTGTTATTTTTTCTTTTCTTGCCCTACACAAGCATTGCACATAAATTTGGATAATACTCATGTTATATAACACTAAAATTATAAATTAGTAATAAAATAGATAAATAATACATAATAATTAATAAATAAGTCATGAAAATAATTTTTAGCACTCAATTAATATATATAAATTACCAATTTTTACCTTTTCACCACTCTGTAAGCACTACGTTGACATTGACATTATTTTTTATACTTATCTTTAAAAAATATACTTTTCATGTTTTAAATTAATTATGTAAAATATTACACTTATAATATAATTATTCAGTTATAACATAGTTTAAATAAATTTTTATATCATAATAATTTCACAATGATTTCATGAAAAATGTCGTATTTTATAAAAAATTGTATTTTTTTACTATTAAAAAAATAAACTATTTCATAAAAATACCAAAAATTCCTCCAAACCACTTTTAGATGTGTATAATCCAAAAAGGAACCCCATTTTAAGAATATGAGAAATTTAATTTTTAATTAAAATCATCATTTACTTGAAAAATATAATATTTAATGTTATAACTGATTTTAGGACACTTCGAAAAATTAACTAGGGTCTCATAAAATTATCTTATAATCATAGGAAAACTAAAAATTGATTCAAGAATACATTTTATGAAAATGAATTATCTTTTAAATTAATTGATTAATTATACAATTTTAATTCATTATTTATTGCTCATAAAAAAACCGACACTTAATTATTATTTTTTAAAATATTTACTCTTATTTATAAGGTGCCTAAATTATATTTTTACTTACATGGGTGAGGTTACTATTCATAAGGGTACATTACTATTTATATAGTTAAAGTTACTATTCATAGGGGTACATTACTATTCAAGTTACTATTTATAAGGTTATATTACTATTCATAAGGGTAAAGTTACTATTCATAAGGGTGAATTACCATTCACCAAAAATTAAGTTGATCCTATCCAACCCTAAATATCACACTGAATGCAACCGTGTATGTCTGTTTTTCGAAATTCAAAACATAGAATTAGAAAAATTATGTTTAATGTCTAGGTTATAACTATATTATAACAACATAGTGTTATTTCGCAGTGACTCAGTGTTGTGTTCATATTAGCTATCTAATGTATTGAAATTATTTAAGAAGCAACATACCATAAAATCTTGGGGTGTTATATTATGTGTGACCCTCTAGGCCTCTTTCTCAATGGAATTATGTGAACATGCCTTAAGTCCAAGATTACAGTCCAATAACAGGTCAAGACACCCAAATAAATAGAATATATGTTGCAATGACAACAACCACATATAAACACTCACTGTGTAATTTAATCCCTTTGTCAAGATATCTCATCAAGAAAGTTTCACACCCATTTCATAAACATATATGCTTGATACCTATTTCTTTGACTATCTGAAATAAACATGTCATTAAACGATGAAAATGAAATTTAATGTGATAGTTTCATTTTGATCAAAGAGCCGAGATATCAACATTAATAAAGATGGGAGAGACAAATCCTTCCTCAACTTATTAATTAATAACATATCATTTGTGAAACACCTGTTAGGACCAATAAGGGCCTATATACCCTGAGAGGGGGGGGGGGGGTGAATCAGGGTATGAATATTATTTTTTAAATTCTTCTTGCCCCACTGGATCTTGACCTCTTTATGACAAGGGTCACTTTTTTTTCACTTGTGTGTTTATTATGACCACTTATTTTCTTCTTTATCTGATGATGATGCTTTGAATGCAATGCAGGGAAGCAAGCAGGTAGACACAAAGATTTTTACTTGGTTCACCCTCACTGGGTTACGTCCAAGAAGCATACAACGACGATGTGCTGCTGTACCAAATCCACTAAGGCTCACTGCCAATAATGTTCAGGCTAGATCACTTCTATGCCCAGGCTCACTACCTTTACAAAGTTTAGGGTCAACTCACTTCTTTCCCAAGGGTCACTCCCTGTTTCTTTTTCACTGGCTCACTGCCAGTAGAAAGGATTGCCTTCTTCCTCTTCCTTTGTTCACTGCACTTGGAAGGGATCCACTCACAGTTTATAGACCTGTAGGTCTCTTCATTTGCATGAATTCATGCATCCTCAACTGTTGATAGGTGCTCTATTGAAGTCCAACTTTCATCCATAGATGAATACCCCTTTTCCCCTGAACACTGGACAATTCCTTTGAAAAAACCGTCGCAAAGAACCCTACTTCACAAGCCTCCCAATTTCGCGAAGCTCCTACATTTTGGCGAAGCACTCCCGCGAAGCACTCTCGCAAAGCTCAAGTCATTGCAGAGCGACTTCCCTCTCGAAACTCACTAAGCCAACACGGAGCTCGCAACTTTTGCGGAGCTAGATTAGCCACCGCGAAGCTCTTATTTCGCAAAGCACACTACCTCCGCGAACCACCTTCACGAACCGAGAGAAAATGATTTTATTTGAAAGCTCTATGTTCTCTTATACTTCTCTTGAATGGGTCTAGGCCTATTTATAGGTGATTCCACCGACCCTTGAACTTTCTCCGCGAATTCAACACCAAGTCATCTCAAATCGTGAAGCTCTGAAGTTCCTGCCGAAATTCTCTCAAAATCACAAAGCACCATGGAAATTTTCAGATTGCGGAGCTTATCGTAATCGCGGAGCATCACCGTCAATCCCTTCATGCCTTCTCCGTGAATCTCCCTCACAAATCCCTTCACCGCCGTGATGCACTTCAACCTCTGTCGTTTGTGAAGATGGACGTAATCACGAAGAACACCATCAACATTCTTCTTGTCTTCGCGAAATTCAATCCATGAAGCCCATATTCTCAAAATTCATGCCTTTTCCATATTTTGATGAGATCATCAAGGATATCCACTTTTCACGATGCTTAACAACCTCCAAATTATGGGCCCCAAAAATTTGGCAAACACTATGAAACGTCGCCACCTTGTACTGCTCTTTTGTACCGCCTCCAGATCGTCCATTTCTTTATCATGGTTCTTTGTCAACATTGATTGTCAATAATATCTCTAGAACTTGACAATTCTCCATAGAAACCTTCTTTGTCAACAAACACATTCAAAAAAAAATGCTGCAATGTTACATTGAGAGATTTTTTCACAACAACACCCATCGTACCCAACCTCATCATGAACTATCTTATCATATTTTATGAAAATTCATTAAAGTAAACAATTAATGAGATGCGTTAATAATAATATTAATGTCTAAGAACTGTTAAAAATGCACAAAAATAAGAAAATTCAACGACACATAAATGTGAAAATTCCTACACATGGGTTTGTTCTCATAATCTATCATATTAGAGATTACCAAGTAAGAACTTTATGAGATAAAGCCTCATATTTATAGTTGTACTCACACATGACAGTAAACTTACTATGTGTGCCATCATAGAATATTATCTGACTGTAGAACAAAATTAAATCATATCATATTGACACTCCAAGGTTCTAATAATATTCATGAACCTCTATGAATTTTTCAATGTAATTGATATTCTAGGACATTAGAACATTAATGTTATGTAGAAGAACAATCAATATGTGATAAGGTATTAATATTAAAATCCATGAATATAAAATAAATGTAAATTAAAAAATAGTTTGATCTTGGGAACCCACTCCAATAAACTCTCACTTGTACTAGATCCAAAAACTAATGAATGGTTAGTACACACATGTTAAACGTGTTTCTACTAAGTATGGATACAATATCTAGGCCTACTATGTTTTTGTGATAAGGGTTGGTAGTGACACATGTCTTTTTGGAAAATCTAATTACCGTGACATCAATACCTTAAGAAATTCCATTTAGTAGTGATATTATAGTGTATCCACCTCTTGCTGCCATGTCATAAAAATGAGTAAAATATTATCATAATAGTTAAAAAACTTTTAATTTTGGTCTTACCCTAAATTAGAAAAAAATGATGATAAACCACTTATTCATCTTCATCGGATTCCGCATCATACTCGGTTATTGTAGATATAAAAATTAATGGTTGTAATAAATTTTTTATGTGTATCAGCTTAGAATTAATATGATACTATATAAAATTGAACTAAATAAAGAAAAGTGTTCAATTCCATTGATCATTAGTACTCCTACTCCTCCAGACACTAGGAACTCTTATAGTTATACTTTATCAAGTACACTAAGATAGTTCTAACTATAAGTCAGTGTAGTTAGGTTGGATATATTTGATATTCACTAGATACTAATCATGCATCAAGGATATAAAACATTAGTTTATATCATGGAATATGAGATAAATTATAAGCACCAAATCTTGTGAAAATATTTTAAACTCAATAATGTATTCCTATTCCCATGCATGTTCTACTAGATATATTACATCCCAAAAACAATTCGGTCTTGAATCATTTTATATTTTATTTTTTAATATTTTGTTAATATATCTACTATAACTAGATTAAGAAAAACCATGGATATATTTTTTAGATCTTGTTCCTTAGAACATGGTTGATACTTTAAGTAATTTTTAGAGAAATGTTTTCCTAAGTCTTAACAAATTGGTAAGACATAACATTTGTTTTTCATATGTTATCAATATATATATATTGAAAAATTATAGTTCTCCCATTAAAATGTTGGAGAAACATATCACTCATTCATTTCTAAATGAAAATTCTATTATCACTATGCATGATTTTTTCATAAAGGAATTTATTTAGTCCATATATCTTATTAGCATTTTTTTATTTCAACGCCCCTTCTATTTATTCCTTCTAGACATATACCATAGGATATCATTTTGGTTGTGTCATAAAGATATCTTCCATAAAGTTTACTCCAACTAAGGTATCCTTGAAAATCAATAAAAAATTTGGATGATCATATAAATATAATTTATCAAGTATAATTCAAATATATTATAGTCATGATGATTAATGTATATGTTTTTTCAAAGACTAAGACTTTCAATAATCAATGATGCTTTATTGGCACTGGATTATACCCTCCATGTCTAGTTTCTCCTAAATAATCACCAATATTATCATGACTTATAAAAATTAAAAATATAGAGCCCCTTAATCTTGATACATGTAATCCATTACTTTAATTATACAAACTTTTCATCCTTATAAATTTTCCATTTACTTCTTATTTTTAGTAATCTTTATTCTAAAAGAATAAAATATGCATCACCCACCATGATGAACATAAGTTAAATCTTTGGTTATGACTTCCTATGTAGTATGTGTCTCTGGAACTACTCCTACCACCTTTATAAGTGGATTCTAGTTTTCCTATTACAACTCATGTGCACCCAGATCATTAAACCATTGAAGTTAAGTATGCTCCCACTATCCTTAAAGAGATATGTTCCCTTTTTTGAAGCATTTTTAGTCTTGAATATATTTTAATATACTTAGTGGATATAAGATTACTAATTGAGATTCACTAAGGGTTTGATGTTCTTTTGTATCTAAATCCATATTTTAACAAATTTTTTTGAACAAACACTTGTGGTTATTTCATAATAGATTCTTATCATATCCTAATTGATTTTATATTCATTAGTCAATGTGGTTGGCACATGGTTAGTTTTTCTATTGATATTTTTAAAACATGTATTTAAATAAATTATGGAAGATTTTAAATATATAAAAGACTCATTATTGATATTCATTTTACTACTATCATTATATTTATGTATATAAGGTAATGAATTTTTTTTGAATACTTTTACTCTACATGTATGATCAATGATTACCTGGATAAGATATTCTATGAAAATCCAGATCATAGGTTCCTATATCTTTAAAAAGTTCACTCATTTACTCCATTGATAATTTCTATGATTTTAAAGGAATATCCTGAAGTATGTGAATTTACAACCAATTTTTTAATAGTTTATGTTGCTTTGTTAAACTAACTCTAAAATATTTGTGGCACACCTTTATTTATAAATTTCTATGTATCTAAAACATGATAGGTATTTTGATAGTATAACTTGTATCATATCTCAAAATAGAATAAAACACTTTTATGGGTATAAAAAAGTCAACCAATTTTAGTTTTATTTGAAAAATAATTATCTCTCCATAATAGGGTAAGATTCATATATTTAATATTCATCATTAATTATAATGGATATCTATGTTTTAATATCTATTAAACCATTATTTTAGTATGAAATAATATAACAACATTTATTCAAAATTCTAAATAATGTCTCATTTCATCTAGATAGTAAATGATATAAAGTTTTTGGTAAAACGCATTACAAAATCAAATTAATCCATTCAAAAAATTATTAGTTGTGTCTTCTTTCCACTGATATAGGAATCACCCTTTCTCAGACTCTATGAGAATTCACTTTACTTTTTTTAATATTTCTAAAATTTATATATTATCAAATAAAAATATATGTAAAAATATTGTATTTAAAAACCATGAAGTCCTATGGAAATATTAAATTCAAATATAAATTTTGTAATAGTTTATAACCATTTATAATTTAATTCATTTCAATTTTTCCTATAATTATTTCTTTATATATGTGACATAAATAGCCTTCTATTCATTACCCTCACTTTGAATCATTTGTCTCTTTGAATGAAATTATAATTACACCAATTGATTTAAAAGTATATGGGATTTATAACCTTTTCCTTCATTCTTGTCACCATAAGGAGTGATGAAATAAGTTTCCACCAAACCTATTTTTCTAGGTGAAGTATAGATAAAAGTATTTATGATTTATTTCTTTATATTTTAAATTTAGTCTTAGATGAATAAGAAGAACCTTGATGGTAATTATGAAAACATTTGATTCATGTATGATATCTTATCCAAATAGAATATTAACTTTAAAAAATGTACTTCAATACTTAAAGACATGATTAAAAGCTATAAACCCCCTTTCCAGTTTACATTAAAATAGTTTAGTGTGAATCTCATTTATCTTTAAGTCTCTTTTTATTCTTTTAAAGATATATAGGATAAGATATCATAGACGAATCACCCTACATATATCTTTTTTTTATGAATTATTTTCACCTTCTCTTAGTGGTGATATGATCAGGTTTGGGGAATTTCAACACATAATATAAATTCTCTAACAGTAAATCTATTTAAAAATCTATGAAACTTTGGGAAATTTGTTCTAGTGAGGACATAACCTCATTTAAGGAATGATCAAATTGTTTTCATGGGTTTTATTTCCATTTTGAAAAATTAAAGAAGACATTTTATTACCTTACTTGATTGAAAATTTTGTGAGACATTAATTAATTTTATAAAGTCTCCCACTATTTTATCAATTCTCAATGACCCTCACCACTGAACATGAAATATTCAGTCATTTAGAAATTCTAGTGGAAAGGATCCCCAATTCCATTATTATAATCTAGTTGTTGTCCATGAAAATTATAAGAAATTATTTAGGTAGGTGGTATTTCTAACAACAAATTGGTATCTCCTCGATTCATTTAGTGGACTCTCCAGCCTAGAAATCCTAATTCATATTTCATTAACACATTCCTCTAAATTAGTATTGGGTAGGCTAAGTCCATTAAACCCAATACATATTCTATTGATTTGACCCACTGTCTATGTTAAGAATTCATGATAATTAAATGTTCCCCCGATGGAGGCAGAACTAACAATTTAACTATGATTTCATTTTAAATTAGACAATGGAAGGTGAAAAGACTTAATATTAACTTGATGTATTTTTTTTATTATGTGTAAAGTTTTTTATTTTATCTTTTACATGTGTTTTTAATATTATTTGGATTTTACGTAAGTGATTAAACATGCACTGATAAAATATTTCTAAATAATCCTTTTTATTTTAATTCCAAATTTTTATATTATTCCATTTATTTATGTTATTTCAATCTTCCATACATAAAATAAATCATGCAACAGATAGAAATAAAATAAATAAAACTTGGAATGATCATGAGATTTAGCTTTATTTTTTTATTGAGAAGAGAATAAGTAAACCATTGAACCTAGAGAAACCTATCTACTTTAATTTTAAATAAATTGAATTAATTAATTTTATTTAAAATTAATTAAGTACTTAGCTTGTACTTGGAGGAAACACCTCTTGAACCCAACTAAAGTACCCAACATGGTCCTTGTTGTATAAAATGCACTTGTATGATATATCATGCACATTATATGTGATATAATTTCATGGTGTGTACTTTCAAATAAATGACAAATAGAAGACATGAGAGTTAAAATGCATGTACTGATTTAATGTTGTAGAGTATACATTATGTAATAATTATGAAATACTTGTAGTTCTTTATTTTACGTAGAATTAATTAAACATGTAATATAATATAAAACCTTTCAATATATGTGAACTACCAAATTAATGACTCAAATATTCATATATATGAGGTTTAATGGCACAATAAATTAATTTCATTTCTGTATAAATTAATTTATGTGGTGTACAACCTATATTGACATGTATTATACTTAAACATGAAAAAAATAGTTAAGTCATGTAGAATTAATTACACTACATATAAATTTATTATGTGGAATGATACTTAATTATTCCATGTGTAAATTAAGTAAATTTTGTGTATTAATCACATCGCACATATATTAATTACCTGATTGTGAACAAATTACCCTTAATGTGAATTAACTACACCATATATTAATTAATCACACTAAATTTGTATTAATTACGTGGCATGTGAATTAATTACACCACATGTGAATTAATTATATCATGTGTGTATTAATTTCACCACAAATGTTTATATTTCATAGAGGAATCTAAATTTGGTTTCTTTTCTCATGTTTTTGTGGAAGTGGACCTAATCCATCCACTTATAGAGAAGGTTGTTTTGTCTACCTTGGATGATTAATTTTATTTAAAAGTTGAATATGAGAAGATTCCACTCTTCTACTCAGGTTTTCAATCCATTGGACACATGAAAGGTAATTATAGTAAGTACCTATCATGATATTTCTATTCTAAGAAAGGTTATGACTTTTCACACTAATTTAAGTGAAAAAATAGAGTGGAATGAGTGAAACAGGTTCTAATTATAGCTGATGATTCCTAGATACATCAAGCCAATACATAAGATGAGTTGAGGATGAATAGAAATATTTCAAAGGAATTTCAATATTGTGATGTTTAGAAGAAGTAAACTCTAATGGAATATCAGGCTACTATAATAGAGGTAACTTAACTGGTATGTAATGGTGATGGTTAGATAGATCAATTTCTTGGTCATGATGATCAGTTTCAAGAGGGGAAGGATCTTAGTGATGATTCCAAACTAGAGATGTACTTGGATAAAGTGGTAAAAACTAGAGTGACATCTAATAATGTTGGCCTTCCTACTATATTCACTGGAACCAACTCCACACAAAGGGTTGGATCTTCAAAGCAATCAGAGGTCCTGGGAGAATGGGATGCATTTGAGGACTGTTGTACATTGGTCATTGCTGGTGAGAATTATGTTGGCCTGAAGGAGAAAGGGGATACATAATAAATAGATGATTAAATGCTTTCAAATGAGAAAATGATTGATTTGAGAAGCTTCAAGGGTAAAAAAATTTGGATGATGAGACTCCTTCACATTCAAAGTATCAAAATGGAAACCATACTGGTAACCGTAAAACTGATTTAATGGTTGTTTATTTTCCCTCAGATGTTTAGACATCCTCTTTCGTTTTGGAATATTCCAAGATGAAACTTTATATTTTTAATAATGATGAGGTTGTGGTTTCTCTTACTAATATTATACCTCTATAAGTTAACCGGATGTAACACCCCAAGCTTCCATAATACATTTCCTTTCGAATAATGAAATAGCTTGCGTTTTATGCAACTTGGAGTTTTAACACACCATGACCAATCAAACAAGCCATTATGAATAGTGATACCCACTTTTTGAAATTTTATAAATTATATTTTCCAAAATTGACTTCATTTTTGGATTTTTAATATCAAAATTAGCTTATGGTGAATTTTTGATATTTTTTCTGAAAAATTTCAAATTTTGATGAATAGTAAAAAACACGGTGTTATTGTTTAAAACCGACTTTTTATTTAAATAATTAGTCATTTTATTTAAATTTATATTAGTTAAAAATAGATAAATAATACCTATATATGTTTAATGTAATTAATTGAAGTCATTTTATAATAATATTTGATATATAAAATTTTATTGAACTTTTTATCGTCTTTTACCCACCTTCTAGGCGCATTTGAAAATTTGCATAAAACATAATCTTAATGCTTCTATGAATTGAATTTAAATAATTATAGAGACACATTTTACATCATTAAGTAAAATTTGGTTCAATAAGATGAAAATAATTTTTGGTGAATAATAACTTTTGACTTTTATTTACCACAGTTAAAAGTAAATAGGATAATTAAAGGTAACAAATGATATTATAATTACCCTAAAACATGTAATAATTCTATTGGATAAGTGTATTTAGACCAAAATAAACCTTAGGGATAAAATATGATCCTTTTGGTCCACTTGGATTAGATTATGATATTTATTATTATTTTATTTAAAGAAGAGTTAAAAGTGTTAAATTCAAAGTATAATAAATAAAACATTTTACATATAGGGTTATACATAATATAAATTAGACTATAAAAATTCATTAGAAATATAAAAAGTTTTCTACATAATCGTATTTTATTTATAATTTTTAGACATTAAATAATTAAATTTATTTACGACACAATGATGATGCATTAATTACCTTATTAATGAATGATTAAAATAATTGATATTATAAATATACAAATAAATGTAAATTGAGACTTCTGATAAATTAAACTAATTTTATAGGTTAATATGACATGTTATAGTTGATTGAATAATTTTTTTTGAAGCGATAATGTTGTTATGACTTTCAAAAAAACAAAATACCAAATAGTGTCAAAATTGACATAAATGAGTTTTTAAAACAAATACTATATTATTAATTGATATAATATTCTTAAAAATATAAGGTTCAGACAAAGGACTTATATAAGGTTAGATATATTAATAATGAACCACTCGGGGTTCTCTTGGATTTTTATAGTAAGTTTATTAACCATTTATTATAATAATACAAGAATACATGTTAAAAGTTAAACTATTTAACTAAGAGTTAAATCTAAAATATAAGGTTAATATGGTGACCTAAAACTATCTAAAACCTATTGGTTGAGAGGTTTTCGACCCATAAACACATTATCCTCTAAATAAATCATTTTGGAGCCATTATAATTCTAATATTATTGTATAATAAAATAATATTTCAATCTTTTCCTAAAGTGACCCTCACCTCTCTTATAAAAGGGTACTTCCCATTATCTCAAAATCACCCCAACAAATCCATTTGGTTCAGCCAAAAATTTATCAAATATACTCAAAACTACCCTCACGTATACCTAAAGGCCTTACTTTGATCATAAATCCAACCTAAGGATCCCTTTTGATCAACTCAAAAGGAAACACCCGAAGAAGAGGTAATAATTTCACCACCTCTTTCAAAGTTCTTTTCTTCTTCCACTTCATCTTTCTTTGTTATTTCTATACCAAAATAATTAATACAGAAAATTATACATACTGTGATGTTATTATAAATATTGCACAACCATATTCATTATTCTATCCATCCTATTAATGACAAGTCACCATACATGCGTATGTACGACTTACCGTCTCCATATTGTAGTGTAGTTTGTTATTCAAACACTTCATTATTTGGATGAGTATAATAATGAGCATAACTGGTGTAAATAATAAATATAAAATGTTAATGATTCTTTTTATATGATATACCATCCAATTAAACACAATTTTACCATCAATAGAATGATATTTTCGCTCATGCATACGTACAGATTACCGTCTCCATGAACATGATGAAATTCATTCCCCATCATAACCATTCAAGAATAATTTTCATTTTATGATTAAAAATAATTTTTAAGAACTTAATATCATTTTACATATGAATAAAATACATCCTATCCATAACAAACATGACTTACGTAACCAAGCATATAAAGGAAAACGAATCAGTTAACACCCAAAAAAATGATACTACTGAAATATTATAGTAGAAGATGATATATGATATCATATTTTTGTATTTGGTTCTTGTATAATTTAAAAAAAATTATTTAACTATTATAAAGGAGGTTAACATACCCTTGATCAAGTTAAATTAAAAGTTAAGGGTTAATTATACAATCTCTTCATTAAGCAAGGTTGTTTATATGTGAGTATCTGTTGGGACCTCTTTATCATCCACATATGTGTTTCTTAAATATGTATTTCAAAACATTCTTTATATTTCCTATAATATGGGTTAAAGTCATTTATACCCTTGTTTTAATTTTTATGAGATTTTTATAAAGTAACATTTCTATCATTTTCTAAAGAAGGTCCTTTACGACATTTTTGACAAAATTAAAAAAAGAATGTTTTTTAACTTATATAGAGGGTGCAGCTATTTTCCACCAATGTAACACTTAAGAAGCTTCCCTTAAAAGCTTATAAAAATATTTCTAAAATAAATGTTTTCTTTTAAAATTATAGGACTTTTAAATGATTTCAAAATATAAATAGATATTTCTCTCAAATAGTTTTGATTTCATCTACATCAATATCCTTTGATGGATTTTACACTTGTTTGAAGTTGATTTATTATGATACAATCTTTCAAATTGTATTGAAGGTTTTGTAATATGTTGGACTGTGGATGTGTTATTTTTATACCATTCATGGTTTATGGTTAAATTATTAACATTTCGTATACTAGTTTTAATACGAATGTTTATGTTATGTTTCAACCTTTTCATATGAGGAATGCATTGGACTTAGTAAGTGACTGGTGGAGCCCGCTATAGCTTCATTGATGCATCGATAGGTCTCAGGAGACAAACTAGTGTCTTGGAACAAGGCCTTTACAAAATCTTATTTGTAGTCTTGTCACGAGGCCTTGACTATGTGGTTATGATGTCTGCCATTATGTATTCCATCATTATGAAATTGGCTATTGATATTACATGTGATTGTTTGACTAGTAGAATATCTATGTGAATAAGTAAATGCAATTATTTGATTTATCTTTTCCTTATTATTCTCATGTTTAAGTTTAAAAGGCTTATGTTTTAGTCTTATACATTTCCATAAATGTTTAAGCTTATTTATGAAAGTTTCTGCTATATTGTTATCCTTACTGAGCACATGAGCTCACCCTTCTATGTTTTATTCTTCCCAGGATGTGAAGAAGTATATTATGATTAACCTATAGGGATACTCTAAGGGAGATGATTATGTTAAAAAGAGACACAATGTTATTTTTTTTAATTTCATGATGTAATGTAAAACTTATGTATGTATCTTGTACTTATAAGGCTACTAAACTAATCAGTATTTTAGGACATTATTCCTTGTATTATGCCAATGTTATGTAATAATGCACCAACTCTGGGTAAATAGGGTTGGGGTGTTATAGTTGGTATCAGAGGAAGTTTAGTGAAAACCTTGGAAATTAGATTTATAAAAACTCTAATAAAGTACATTACCCTAAGATAGACTTTGAGGATTAGTATAGAAGAACTTCCAAGAATTTTGGTAATGTAGAGATTTTGTGATTTTTAAAAGAAATGCATCCCTGTTTGGATATGAGCAAGTAGAGGCAGCTCTAACACAAATTTACCTAGGAGTTAAAACTTTGACAGGAAGTTTCGGGCTTGACCTGACGTATCCTAGTACATGACAATGGGCCTTGCTGCACTCATGGTTACGACACTCCCAGGGGATTTGCTTAGGATAATTCAAATTTTCTTTACAAACCATTACGAAGGATTTATGAGTATATACATCATCAAAGAAGGCATTTTTATGATTATTTATTATATCCATAAACTATTCAATTTATGTTAAGTTTTTTACAAGTTTGGTATTATGTATTGTGATTCATAAACTAATCTATTGTATGCCACTGTTTAAAAAAGGAACATAGTGGAAGGAATGGAAACTGTATCAACGTCGGTAATCCATATAGGGATTTATCTCCTACTCAAGATAATTATAGTAGAGATGGTGATGAAACTGGTGATGATTAACTTATCACCATACTGGGACAACTCACTCAGGTTATGAATAATAACCCTACCCGTATGGATCACCCTGATCCACAATGCGGAGGATCAATGTTAGACCACTTAATGAAGAAAAAAACCACCAAAAATAAATGGTACTACAAATCCATTTGTAGCTGAGCAATGGATAAGTTCCTTAGAGAAAATATTTTATGCTTTGGGGATTAGAAAAATGGAAAAAGTTGTAATGGCAGTTTATCGCTTCACGGGAGATGCAGATCAATGGTGGTCATTAATTCAAAAAAAATTAAGATGAAGAAGTATCAAATATGGAATGGAGGGAGTTTAAATATCTTTTATTAGAAATATACTTTCCTCGTAAACATCGATCGGTTATGGAAAGGCAATTTTCGAGTCTGAGGTAAAAGGAGGATGAGAATGTCGCAAAGTATGAGGCTAACTTTACAAGGTTAGTAGGGCCTGAAACATATTATATATGTAACCCAATGAGTAAGATTGATAGATTCTTCAATGAGTTAAAACCATTTCTCTATTGAGCATTATTATTACAATCCTTCTCATCATACAATGATATTGTCTCATATTCTATAAAGACAGAAAAGGAATTATCTATGTCTTACGACTTTAAAGCAAAGTAAGAGAAGAATATATATTCTGAAAACTCTATAAATGGAAATAAGGAGAATAAGGGAAAATTTGAATTTCCATCCTATGATAAATGTGGGAAAGAAACACCTTGGTACTTGCTTGAAGGAAATGGGAGTCTGTTGCAAGTGTGGTGGAAAAGGCCACCAAGCTCGTGATTATAAGAGAAAGAAAGAGGCTGTTAATGTTGAATGCTACAATTGTAGAGAAATGGGGAATTATACAAATGAATGTACTAATCACCAAGAAAAATTACCTCAATAAAGGCCAAGGGAGCAAGGATGAGCTTATGCGATCACTGCTGCTGAGGTTAAATCTTCGAATGATGTGGTGGCAGTTAATTTAATGGTTTCCTCAAATTTAGCCAATGCTTTATTTGATTCCTGATCATCACATTGTTTCATATCTTCCCAGTTTTCTAAGAAAATTAGATATTTCCAATTTTATTTAACATGGAAGTTGTCAGTCATAACTTCTAAGGGAAGTATCACTACAACAAATTTTTGTGAATCAGTCCCCACTGGGGCATATAAATGTTATTTATATGTTGATATCATCCTCATACCCATGATTGAATTTGATATAATCCTTCGTATGGATTGGATTTCAGACCATGATGTGAAAATTTATTGTAAGAAGAAGGAGGTTACAATTTTCAATGATGATAAGTAGTACCTTATCTTTAGAGAAGAAACGTAACCACCTGATTCTTATCTAGATCCACTCCCCAGTAGCACAAATAAATTCAATTATTAGGGAGGAAGAGAATGAAATAACTATGAGTGAGGAAAGGAATGTTCAAATAGTGGATGTACCTATTGTGCAAGAATATGTTGATGTGTTTCCAGAGGATTTACCTGGACATCCTCCAGAATGAGAAATTGAGTTTTCCATTGATTTAATTACTGGTTCAAGGCCCATATCGAAGACCCATTATAGAATGGCCATTGTAGAATTAGTTTAACTAAAGAAACAAATAGAGGAATTGAGTAGTAAAGGATTTATTCACCCTAGTGTTTTTCCATGGGGAGCCCATGTTCTTTTTTTTAAGAAGAAAGATGGATCTATGAGGCTGTGCATTGACTACATAGAGATCAATTATATAACAATAAAGAACAAGTATCCTCTACCTCGCATTGATGATTAATTTGATCAACTTCATGGAGCTCAATATTTTTCAAAGATTGACCTTCGGTATGGATATCATCAATTGTGTGTAAAGAAGGAAGAAATTTTGAAAATAGTATTTCGTACCAGTTACGAGCATTATAAGTTTACAGTAATGCCTTTTGAACTGACTGATGCACCCTATGTTTTCATGGATCTAATGAATAGAGTTTTCAAGGAATATCTTGATGACTTTTTAGTGGTATTTATTGATGATATCTTAGTTTACTCCAAAATCTATGAAGATCATAAAAATCACTCGAGCACTATTATGAAAACTCTTAGAAGAAATGAATTATATGGGATGTTTAGCAAGTGTGAATTCTGACTTCAGAATATTTCTTTTTTGGGACATATTGTATCTAATGATGGAATATTTGTTGATCCTTCTAAGACAAGAGAAATACAATAATGTCCAGCATCGATGAGTATAAATGAGGTACACAGTTTTATTAGTTTAGCAGGTTATTATTGTTGTTTCGCCCATAATTTTTCCCGATTGGATAACCCATTAACCAATCTCACACATAAAGGGGTTAAATTTGTTTGGACAAAAGAGTGTGAAGAATTTTTTGAAGAACTTAAGAGAAGATTAGTCAATGCTTCTATCTTAACTCTACCATCGAGTAATGATGGGTTTGTTATTTATAGTGATGATTCAAAGAAAGGACTTGGTTGTGTCAGACGGGTTAGAGAGATGGGAGACCATCTCTCTCTAAAATCGCGAGTCGCCTAGGGTTTCATCCTGCGATCTCTTGATCTGCTCTCGAATGGAGGATTTTCTCTTGCCCGACCGATTTCAATCTCACCATTATGATGATTCTCGAAAGAGCCAAGGACATTTACCTCTCCCTGTTGCAAAGATCTGCAATGACGATGATCCTAGGGATCGTGTTCGTAGCCATGAGTTCTCTGGTCGATCCCAAGCGATCACTTTCCTTGATGCGCTGAAGTCTGCTGATCATAACGAAACCCTGACGAAGACCTCGCTGGTAAAGAAGCTTGATGACGGTGGATTTCTGGTCGAAGCGGACCCAGAAGCGCTTCAGCAGCGCACGCATTTATGCAGGTTCTCCATTCTGGCCCGAATCTCCTACCTCAAAGGTAATCGACCTTGGTCAATTTCTGATCTGCATGACCGTATTTCTAAATGCTGGAATTCTATGAACTGGAAACTTATTCCAATCGGCAAAGGGTACTTTCACATTTTGTTAAAATCTCAAGACGAATATGGAGTCTGGAAATTAGGAAATCTAAATCTTAAACCTGACATGCTACGGATTTCTAATTGGGACTCCAATTTCAACCCACACACTCATCGAAACACATTGGCGCAGGTATGGATTAAACTGAATGGCCTTAATTGGTTTTTTTGGCACCCTAAAATATTGAATGACATCGCTTCATGCATAGGCACCCCTCTCAAAATTGATCAAAGAACCTTGAATGCTGATTTAGGAATCTTTTCTAGAGTCATGGTGGAAATTAATCTGGAATCAAAACCCCCTAATACTATTAACTTCACTGCAAAAGACTACAAAACAGAAATCAACATTGAGTATGAGAGGATACCGCCTTTTTGTGACCATTGCAAGATCATTGGTCACAACATTTATAACTGTAGACTGATCAGGAAACAGTCAATCCAACCGATTGAAAATGATTGGAAAGAAATAAGAAGATCTCGGAAGGAAAAAGCACCCTTGGTTAGTGCTACTGAACCAGTTAGAACGGAAACCTGGGTGAAAAAACCCACCTATTCATCTCACTTAGGAGAGTCCTCGGGCTCCAAATGGGATGACCTCGTTGAAGAGGAAGAAACCATCAAAGAGCACTCCCTAAAATTGGAACCTGCTGTTTTAGACACTCTTAAACAGGATCCTGGGCCTAATCCCACTTCCTGTACTGCTGAACAGATTCAAGACTCCCCCACAACTCACAATCCTTCTTATAATCCTATATCCATGGCTGTGCAACCTGATCCTCAAGATACCTTGAATTTTATTACTCATGAGTCTTTCTCTTTGGCAAAAGACCACAATCATATGCAGGATTCTCATCCTGGAATGCCGCACAAGGAGGTACCTGCCTTCCATGATGAAGGCATGCTGCTTGCCCCCTTACATCAAGTCCAAGAGACTGCTATTCCGGTTGCAGAAGTCTCAGGTAAGAAAAGGTCTATAGATATTGCTGCTACTCACTCTGTTTCGAAAGCCTTACCAGGTACCTGCACTGATCAGCCGAAACTGGATGCTCCTCATTCTGTTTCGAACATCTTACCAGGTACCTGCAATCTCTCAGTCCAGCATGATAATTTACATGTTGAATGTGTTAATGCTGATAATAAAAATGCTCTAACTACTTTTCCGACACCTAATTTTAATAGCATACAAGCCCCGGCTTTGACGGCACCTATTCCGTTAGATGATTCCTCTATCATCTCTGATCCTGCCAAAGGAAAAAAAGCCCCTACCTTAACCCCAAATTTGTCAAAAAATGTCCGAAGATCTAATAGGCATAAAGGCTCGGATGGAAAAAAGGGAGTTCTAACTCCAAAAGTAGATTTAAATGAAGATCCTCTTCTGGAACTTCCAAGGTATTGCGAACCTTGATACCTTTAGTATTTTAAAAAGAATGGTTAACATCTAGAAGCCTTTAATTTTTGCCATTGCTGAACCTAAAATAATGTTTTCCACTGACTTAGCTCACTTTTGTCGTTTTGGATACACCTTCATTGGTGCATGTCAAAACACCAATAGCTTTAATAATCCTTGGACCTTTGCTCATCCCTCCCTATTTAAGGTTAATGTTTTTCATATTTCTGATCAAAGTTTCACTTGTGACTTTATCATTGATAATTCTCATATCTTTTGTTCCTTTATCTATGCCAAGAATAAATATCAAGATAGGAGGTCTCTCTGGAGGGACCTCTCCTCTCTTAATTCAAAAATTCATTCCCCCTGGATCGTAGCGGGTGATTTTAATGCTATTCTTTCTGCTGATGAAAAAATTGGTCCTCTTCACTCAAATATTTCTATGAGGGATTTTAAGGCTGCTATTGAAAACTCCAATCTCACTGAGATCACTCTAAGCGGTGCCAAATACACGTGGTACAGGAAACATTACAATAGAGTGGTTGCGAGCAAATTGGACAGAGCCTTTTCTAATGACCATGCTTTAGATACTTGGGATACCATCTCTAGTACCACCCTTCCAAAACTTCATTCTGACCATCATCCTATTTTGGTCACCATCTCCCTCAACATTCGCAAACCCTCTTTCCCCTTTAGATTCAACAATGCTTGGTTCTCTGACCCTGACTGTTCTAATCTCATTAATCATTTTTGGTCATCTCTGAATCATTCCGATGAGGACTTTTCTTGTCCTCTTAAATTAAAATATCTCAAAAGTAAGCTCAAATCTTGGTGCAGCACTAAAGTAATTCAAATTGACAATGAAATCCTCTCTCTTTAGAATGAGCTGCATCAAATTCAAAACAACAACACTCACTTAGACTTCGCCTCTGACCACAATCAAGAAACCCAAATTACTATGAATCTAAATATGCTTCTTGCCTTCAAAGACAACATCCGCAAGCATACTTTTAGAATCAAATGGCTCACTGATGGTGATCGTAACACCAAGTTCTACAACTCTCTACAAAGAATTCGGAAAGCCAGTAGGCCTCTTGCCTCCCTTAAAGATGGCGATAACCTTTTGGATAATGAAGATGACATTGCTCAGCATGTTGTTTCTTACTTTGAATCTTTATTCAATGGGCCTTGTTTGAACAAGGACCTCATTAATGACGTCATTCCAACTCTTTTCACTGATGTTGATAACAGTTTTCTCCTGGGTGTTCCTCTTGATCATGAAATTAGAGACACTGTCTTTGGTTTGAACCCTGACAGTGCCCCAGGACCTGATGGGTTCACTAATGGTTTCTATCAAAAATATTGGGATATCATCCATGCTGATGTTTGCAAGCTCATTAAATCTTTCTTTGCTAATGGTTTCTTACCTCATGGTTTAAATTCCCAATTCCTTGCTTTGATCCCCAAAGTTGAAAATGCCGCTGAAATCCATCTTTTTCGCCCTATATCTCTGATCAACACTCTCTATAAAATTATCACCAAGCTTATAGCTAACAGACTCAACACTATTACTGACAAAATTATCTCCTGCAATCAATTTGGTTTTATCAAGGGGCGATCAATCCAAGACTGCATTTGTCTTGCTTCGGAATGAACTAACATGCTAAATAATAAAAATAGAGGCGGAAACATCGCCATTCAACTAGACATTCGTAAAGCTTTTGACACTATGGACTGGAATTTCATTTTCAAAGTTCTTCATGGTTTTGGATTCAATGATAACTTCATATCTAGACTTAAAATCCTCTTTAATTCTACTCATGTTTCAATTTTAGTCAATGGATCGCCTAGAGGGGTTTTCAAATGTTCTAAAGGAGTCAGACAAGGAGATCCCTTATCTGCTATTCTTTTTTCCATTGCAGAAGACTATTTTAGTCGTCTGCTCACCCATATGGTTGATCATAACAAGATCAAACCCATTCAGGCTTACAGAAATGTGAATGCCCCCACTCACCTCCTTTATGCTGATGACATCATTCTTTTTCTAAAGGGTGATCTTAAAAACATCAGAACTCTTAAAGCTGCTATCAACCACTACGAGGAGGTCTCGGGTCAAGTCATTGGTTGGAATAAATCTTTCATTTACTTTGGAAAAAACTTCCCTTCTGCTAGAAAATAATAATATTATCAATGAGCTTAGTATCAAAGAAGGTACTATCCCTTTAAAGTACCTTGGGGTTCCCATCTTCTGGGGTAGACCCAAAGCCTGCTACTTTTCAAGCATCGTTGACCAGGTTCTTCATCAACTTTCCTCTTGGAAAGGAAAATCCCTCTCCATGGCGGGGAGAGTTTGCCTTGTAAAGTCTGTGATTGTTTCCAAACTTGTTTACTCGATGATGGTCTATAAATGGCCTATTAGTCTCATTAAAAAACTAAATGTTCACATTAAAAACTTTGTCTGGTCTGGAAGCACTTTGGACAGAAAACTTGTGACTATTCCTTGGGCTAAGTGCTGTAAGCCTATAGCTATGGGTGGTCTTGGTATTAAAAACATTAAGTTCTTCAATGAAGCTCTTCAAGCCAGATTAACTTGGAACCTGATTCACAATGACTCCCCTCCCGTTGTTTTTATCAAAAACAGGTTCATTGATAGATTGAAAAGATCTAATAGAAGTTTCATGACCTCTTCCATTTGGCCCTCTGTTAGAGACACTTATGACAATATTATGCACAATGCTAGATGGATGGTTTCGAGAAACTCTTCCATGAGATTCTGGTTGGACAACTGGACTGGTGCTCCTCTTATCTCTGTGACTCCCCTTGACCATATCCCTATTGACATCAACTCCACTGTCAATAATGTGATTAATTCTCACTTTGATTCCCTCCCCGAAAACATCACTGAAATTATTGATTCCTACCATTTTTCTACCTCGAGTGATTTCTTGATTTGGGAGCCTTATCATAATGGGATCCTTAATACCAAAAACTTTTATAATCACTCCTTACACAACTCTGAGAATGATATGAATTGGATAAATTTTTTTGACAAACCTTGGATAAAACCTTCTAGATTCACTCTTATTTGGCATCTTGCCCACAATAGGGTTCCCACTGATGTTTGTCTTCAAAGTATTGGTATCCAACTTTGTTCAAAATGTCGCCTTTGCAATCAGCATAGAGAAGATACTAACCACTTATTTCTATCTTGTGCTACTGCCACCGCTCTTTGGAACTATATTTTTGACACTTTTGAATGCAGATGGCTGGTTCAGAACTCAATTGATGAGCAGCTTAAGCGATGTGTTGCTAAGGATAACTCTCAACAAATCAGAAACTTGTTCCTTGCTGGGGTCTCAGAGCTGATACATGTGATATGGTATGATAGAAACTCGATTCTTCACAATAATTGCTCACACAACATTAATTCAGGTAAAACGCGTATTCTTATTGCTATTCGGGAAGCTGCGCTGATTCAGAATGGTTCCTGCAACAATTCGGTGGATGATTTTATGATCCTTAGACGTCTTCGAGTTGATGCCATTTTCTCGAAACCGTTCCGCACTCTTGAGGTTTTTTGGAGACCTCCCTTTCCAGGTTGGATTAAAATTAATGTGGATGGAGCCTCTAAAGGAAATCCAGGTCCTGCAGGTTGTGGAGCTATCTTCAGAAATCATCATGGTAATGTTATGGGATGCTTTTTTGGAGGCTGCGGTACTGCAACCTCTCTGGAAGCAGATATGCTAAGTGTTATTCATGCCACTGCTTTTTCTCTTCAACGTGGGTGGAAAAACTTATGGATTGAAAGTGATTCTACTACTATTGTTCAATCCATTTGGAAGGGAGATATTCATCTTGCTTGGCCGATTACTACGCGCTGGATGAATTGTCTTCAATCTCTTCATGACGTCAGTTTCATTGCAACTCATACTTACCGCGAAGCTAACATGGTTGCGGATTCTCTCGCTAATAAAGGCATTGCTCAGAATCTAACTTGGCTGGAGGAGCTCCCAGATAACCTGATGCCTTTGCATCTTAAAGATTGTAATTTGATCCCGTCTTTTAGACTCTTGTAATCCTTGTTTTCTTTTTGCTAATAAATCTGCTTTGGTCCTTTGACCAAAAAAAAGGACTTGGTTGTGTCCTTATGTAGAATGATAAAGTTATTTACTATGCATCATGACAACTAAAAATTCATGAACAAAACTATTCTACTCATGATCTTGAGTTAGTAGCTGTAATATTTTCTTTGAAAATATGAAGAAACTATCTCTATGGTGAAAAAATGTGAGATATATACTGATCACAAGAGTTTGAAGTATATTTTATCACAAAAAGAACTCAACATTAGGTAAAGATAATGGCTTGAACTACTCAAAGATTATTATTTCACTATACACTACCACATGGGGAAAGAAAATAAAGTGGTAGATGCTTTGAGCAGAAAGGATCATGGATTTTTGAACAAGATGAGAGTTGAAAGGGATCCTATGTTCATGGATCTAGTAAATATGGATATGGGAATAATCATGGAAGGTGAAACATCAATACTTTTTTCAAATGGTTGCTAAACTATATTTAATAAAAAAGATAAAATGTTCTTGGATTGATGATGAGGAGTTTCAAAAGAAAATTAAAGATGTGAATGATGGGATATTGATCGACTTCATATATGAATATGGGATTTTGAAATTTGGGAATAGGCTTTGTGTTCCTGACATAACTGATCTAAAAAGGGAATTGTTGGATGATGATCATAGATCCAATTTCTCTATACACCCTGGTAGCACTAAGATGTATAGATATTTTAAGGAACATTTTTGGTGGAACAACATGAAGAAAGATATTTCTGATTATGTGTCAAGATATATGGTTTTTTAACAAGTGACAGTTTTAAGAAAACATCCTAGAGGAGTCATGAAACCTCTTCCCATACCTAAGTGGAAATGAGATTATATTATGATGGACATTGTCATGGGACTACCAAATAATCCTAGAAGGAATGATGCAATATGGGACATTGTTGATCATCTTACCAAGTCATCACATTTTCTTGCTATAAGATAATATTTAACACTTGAATGTATAGCAAGAATATAT
The DNA here is from genome assembly GCA_963277665.1 of Viscum album. Classification (NCBI taxonomy): domain Eukaryota; kingdom Viridiplantae; phylum Streptophyta; class Magnoliopsida; order Santalales; family Viscaceae; genus Viscum; species Viscum album. The sequence goes on from OY728146.1 coordinate 1,795,646,125, forward strand.
ATTAATAAAGTTGTAAGACTTCATGGAGTGCCCCTATCGATTTTTTATGATCATGATCCCCATTTTGCATCAAGATTCTAGAAAATTCTTCAGAAGGCCTTGGATATTGAACTCATTTTAGCATTGCCTACCACCCTCAAACTGATGGACAATCAGAACAAACTATTCAAACCTTAGAAGGCATGTTATGATCTTGCTCACTTGACTTTCTAGGTATGTGGGATCAATATTTACCTCAGGTATAATTTTCCTATAACAATAGATTCCATTCAAGTATTTAGATGGCACCATATGAAGCGTTATATAGAAAGAGATGTCGCACACCAACTTGTTGGGACGATGTTGGTGAAAGAAAACTCATAGGACCAGAACTTGTTGATGAAACAATGGAAAAGGTGAAGGTTATCCAAACCCACATCAAAGCAGCTCCATGTAGGTAAAAGAGATATGCTGATAACCAAAGGATTTGGAATTTCAAGTAGGAGATTATGTTTTCTTGAAGGTATCTCCATGGAAGGGTGTTATAAGTTTCAGTAAGAAGGGTAAATTAAGTCCTAGGTACATCAAACATTTTGAAATTCTTGAACGAATAGGAGTTGTAGCTTATCATTTGACAATGCCTCCAAGTCTCTCCAAATTTCTTGATGTGTTCAACGTATCACTGTTAAGAAAATACATGCCTGACCCAACACATGTACTCACCTATGAATAAATAGAACAGGAACCTGACCTGTCTTATTGCGAAGAGACTTTCAGAATTCTTGATACCAGAGAACAAGTGTTGAGAAACCAAATGACTCGTCTGGTGAATGTTCTATGGAGAAACCATAAGATGGAAGAGGCAACATGGGAACCCAATGAACTTATGATGAAGAACCACCTGAATCTTTTTATGCAGTAATATTCTAGAAATTTAGAGGAAAAATTTATTTGAAGGAGGGGAGAATGTAACACCTCAAGCTTCCACAATATGTTTCCCTTTGAATAATGCAATAGCTTACATTGTACGCAACTTGGTGTTTTAACAAACCATGACCAATCAAACTACATGTTATGAATAGTAATACCCACTTTTTGAAATTTTATAAATTTAATTTTTCAAAATGGACTTCATTTTTTGATTCGGAATATCAAAATTAGATTTGGATGAATTTTTGGTATTTTTTCTTAAAACCTTCAATTTTTGATGAATAGTGAAAAACATTGTGTTATTGTTTAAAACTGACTTTTTTATTTAAATAATTATTTATTTATTTAAATTTATAATAGGTAAAAATAGATACAAAATACCAATATATGTTCAATGTAATTCATTCGATTCATTTTATAATAATATTAAATATATAAAATTTTATTGAACTTTTTACCGTCTTTTACCAACCTTGTAGGCGCATTTGCAAATTTGCATAAAACATAATTTTACCACTTCTGTGAATTGAATTTCAAAAATCCGAGATATACGGTTGACATCAGTAAGTAAAATTTGGTTGAATAAAATGAAAATAATTTTCGGTGAATAGTAACTTTTGACTTTTATTTACCACGGTTAAAAGTAAATAGGGTAATTAAAGGTAAAAAATGATATTATAATTACCCTAACACATGTCCTAATTCATTTGGATAAGTTTATTTCAAAAAAAATCAACCTTAGGTATAAAAAATTATCCTTTTGGTCCACTTGGATTATATTAGGACATTTATTATTATTTTATTTTAAGAAGAGTTAAAAGTATAAAATTCAAAGTTTAATAACTAAACCATTTTTAATATATGGTAATAAATAAGATAAATTAGACTATAAATATTCATTATGAAGATAAAAATATTTCGTACATAATTATATTTTATTTATAATTTTTAGACATTAAATAATTAAATTTATTTTTGACATAATGATGATACAATAATTACCTTATTAACAAAAGATTAAAATAATTGATATTATAAATATCCAAATAAATTTAAATTGAGACTTATGATGAATTAAACTAATTTTATAGAATAATATGACATATTAGGGTTAATTAAATAATTTTTTTTGAAGTGATAATTTTTTTATGACTTTCACAAAAAGAAAATACCAAATAGTGTCAAAATTGACATAAATGAGTTTTTAAAACAAATACTACATTACTAATTGATATAATAGTACTAAAAAATCTAAGGTTTGAAAAAAGGACTTAGATAAGGTTAGATATATTAATAATGAACCACTTTTGGTTCTCTAGGTTTTTTATAGTAAGTTTATTAAACATTCATTATAATAATACAAGAATACATGGTAAAAGTTAAACTATTTAACAAAGAGTTAAATCTAAAAGATAAGGTTAATATGGTGAACTAAACCTATATAAAACCTATTGGTTGAGATTTTTTCGACCCATACCCACCTTATACTTGAAATAAATTATTTTTGATACATTATAAACCGAATATGATTGTATAATAAAATAATATTTCAAACTTTTCCTGAAGTGACCCTCACCTCTCTTATAAAAGGGTACTTCCCCTTATCTCAAAATCACACCTCCAAATCCATTTGGGTCGGCCAAACCCTGTTCAAATATCCTTCTATATACCCTCACTTCGACCTAGAGGCCCTAGTTTGATCAGAAATCTAACATAAGGAGTCCTTTTAATCAACTCAAAAGGAAACACCCGAAGAAGAGGTAATAATTTCACCACCTCTTTCAAAGTTCTTTTCTTCTTCCACTTCCTCTTTATTTGTTGTTTCCATACCAAAATAATAAATCCAATAACTAATAAATAATGTGATGTTATTATAAATATGTTACAACCATATTCATTATTCTATCCATCATATGAATGTCAAGTCACTATACGTGTGTACGTACAACTTACCGTTTCCACGTCATGGTGTAGTTTGTTATTCAAACACTTCATTATTTGGATGGATATAATAATGAGTATAAATGATGTAAATAATAAATATAACATGCTAATTATTCTGAATATATGATATATCATCCAATTACATACTATTTCACCATCAATATAATGATTTTTTCACTCGTGCGTACGTACGGATTACCGTCTCCACGAACGTGATGAAATTCATTCTCCATCATAACCATTCAAGAATAATTTTCATTTTATAATTAAAAATAATGTTTAAGAAATTAATATAATTATGGATATGAATAAAATACATCATATCCATAACAAACATGGCTTACGTAACCAAGCATATAAAGTAAAACAAATCAGTTAACACCCGAAACAATGGTACTACTGAAATATTATATTAGAAGATCATATATGATATCATATTTATGTATTTAGTTCTTTTATAATTTAATAAATATGATATAACTATTATATAGAAGGTTAAAATACCCTCTATCAAGTAAAATTACAAGGTAAGGGTTAATTTTACAATCTCTTCATTATCCTAGGTTGTTTATACGTGAGTATCTACTGGGACCTCTTTATTATCCACATCTGGGTTTCTTAAAATGTATTTCAAAACATTTTTTTTCTTTCCTAGAATATGTGTTAATGTCATTTATAACCTTTTTTGACTTTTTTTATGATATTTTTATAAATTAATATTTCTGTCGTTTTCCAAACATGGTCCTTTACGACCTTTTTGACAAAATTAAGGAAAGAATGTTTTTTTAACTTATACAGTGGGTGCGACTATTTTCTGCCATTGTAACACCTTAGAAGCTTACCTTACAAGATTATAAGAATATTTTCAAAATAAATGTTTTCTTTTAAAACTACAGGTCTTTTAAATGATTTCAAAATAGAAAGAGATATTTCTCTCGAATAGTTTTGATTTCATCTATGTCAACATCCTTTGATGGATTTTACACTTGTTTGAAGTTTATTTATTAATATAAAATCTTTCATATTGTATTCACTAATACAAATACCCCTTTTATCAGCGCTAAAAATGGCCTTTAACAGTGCTATAAATGCGCTGTTAAAGCCGTCGAAGATAGGGGGTTCCCTTTATCAGCGCTCCAAAAAGCACTGATAAAGACCCCTTTTATCAGCGCTTTTTTAGCGCTGACAAAACTAAAAAAAATTATAAAAAATACTTCCAATATCGGGGGGGATTTTTACAGTTCTTGATCCCCCTTTATCAGCGCTTTCCCGCACCTCCAGCACCTGCACGCACCGCCTCCACCCTTTATCAGCGCTATACCCCACCTTTATCAGCACTAGCACCTCCAATTCACCCTTGCACGCGCGCCCCTGCCTCCACCCGGATTTGATCTCGAGACCTCCCCCCTGCGCGCCTGAAACCTTTTCCACTCCCTTATATTGATTTGTTCTCTTATTTATGATATATCTATTTATTTATATATATGTTTAGTTATATTTATTCGTATAGTAATATATATTTATATTAATATATATAGTTATATTAATATATATATAGTTATATTAATATATATAGTTATATTAATATATATATATTTATAGTTATATTAATATATATATATTTATAGTTATATTAATATATATATAGTTATATTAATATATATAGTTATATTAATATATATAGTTATATTAATATATATAGTTATATTAATATATAGTTATATAAATATTCATATATTGGATTTTTAAATAAAATTTATATTAGTTATTATTTAGTAAAAGCTTATATATTTTATATGTAAATATGTTTAATTATTTATTTAAAAAATTAAATTTTTAGGTGTGAATATATAAAGAAATATTTATATATAGTTATATATTTGATTATAAATAGTAGTGAATTATAAAAAACGATAAAATTTCAAAGACATAATATCAATATGAATGTAATAACTTGGAATAAATTGAGTCCCCACCAAAAAAAACCAACAATACCCCCTTAAACGTGGCTGAAATCCACAAAATGTTAAAAAATCAGGGTATCCCGACTAAAAACTCAGTTTTCAGGACTTATGGGCCTATTTTGGCCTATAAAAAACCTTTATTGGGGTCCCCCCCGGGTCATAGGGGTGTAGATCTCTTCGCAAGCTTTGATTTCATATGTGGTAGAGCTCAAACGGACACCCGGATCAAAATTTATGGCCGTTTGAAGTTTGAGTTGCGTTTTCAACATATTTTGGATCTTTTTTTAATTTTTTTAAATTTTTATAGTATTCAAATTGTTATTAAATGACTATTACTCCATAATAATTAGAAAATTATTAATTAAAAATATTTTTTTTAATTTTTTTATAAGCCATTGTGACCAAATATCTTATATATTAAGTATATTAAGTGTAAATGTATATTTATACTTATCCAAAATATATTTTAAAATTATATATTATATTTATATCAATATAAATATATTTATATATTAATATATTAATATATTATTTTTAATTAATGTTTTTCAAATCGACCCTTTATCAAGGCTACTAAAAAAAGCGCTGATAAAGGGGGTCCCTTTATCAGCGCTAAAAAAAAGTGCTGATAAAGGGGGTACGTTTATCAGCGCTAAAAAAAGCACTGATAAAGGGGTACATTTATCAGCACTTTTTTAGCGCCGATAAAGGTACCCTTTATCAGTGCTTTTTTTAGCGCTGATAAAGGTACCCCCTTTATTAGGGCTTTTTTGTTAGCCCTGATAAAGGTTGGTGCCGGGAAAACTGTTTTTGTGGAAGTGATTGAAGGTTTTTTGATATGTTTGACTATGGATGTGTTATTTTTATACCATTCATGGTTTATGGTTAAAGTATTAACATTCTGTATGCTAGTTTTAATACCAATGTTTATGTTATGTTTCAACGTTTTCATATGAGGAATGCATTGGAATTAGTAAGTAATGGGTGAAGCCTGCTATAGCTCCTCGATGCATCAGTAGGTCTCATGAGGCAAACTAGTGTCTTAGCACATGGCCTTGAAAAAATCTTATTTGTAGTCTTGGAACAAGGCCTTGACCATGTGGTTATGATGTCTGGTATTATGCATTCCATCATTATGAAATTGTCTATTGATATTACATGTGATTATTAGACTAGTAGAATATCCATGTAAATAAGTAAATGGAATTATTTGATTTATCTTTTCCATATAATGCTCATGTTTATGTTTAAAAGGCTTGTGTTTTAGTCTTATACATTTTCTTAAATGTTTATGCTTATTTATGAAAGTTTCTGCTATATTTTTATCCTTACTGAGCACCTGAGCTCACTCCTTTCTATGTTTTATTTTTTCCAGGATGTGAAGAAGTATATTATGACCAACCCGTAAGAATAGTCTAAGGGAGATGATTGTGTTAAAGGGAGACACAATGTTGTTTTTTTATTTCATGATATAATGAAAAAATTATGTATGTATTAGTACTTCCAAGGCAATTAAACTGATCAGTCTTTTGGGACATGATTTCTTGTATCATGCTAATGTTATGTAATAATGCACCGACTCTGGGTAACTGGTGTCGAGGAGTTACACCTCAACCATGATGATGGTGATTATAGTAAGTTTATTATCCATTCTAGATCATTTTTCCCTTTCTTATCATTTTTATCATGCACAAAATGAGTCTCTTTTTTTGATGGTACTCATAACATGGCTATAATGCCAAATTCCAACCCTTTTATTGTTCTTGACACACCAAAGGTGGTTCCCATGAATGAACCTTCGTTTTAAAAGAATTTCTAAGGGTATTATTTACGTGTATTGGAATTTTTTGATGACCCTATGTTGATGGGGGTCCAATCGGATACTGGGATATATGACTCGGATGATAGTAGTATTGAAGCCCTTTGACAATGTATGAAAACAACTTGGAGGAGATGACGACATCCTAGAGGCTGTAAACATGGATGTGGGTGAATTGATTGGAATTCTATTCATGAGGAAGAAAGGAAAATTAGAGTTTATATTTGAAAAAAGTTATGAATGTGACTATTTTATTTGATGAGGGTAGTGTGACTTGTCTGACCCCATATTTTTCTTTTCTTTATTTTTGTTATTGAATAAAAAGGGACTCATCCCTACCTTTAAAAAAAATTATTCTATGTCTGTTGACCACACTACCACCATGTTGTGTGGAGTTACATGAAATATTAGAGAGTTACATGCCATGGAACCCTGGAACCATGCACCACCTCTAGATGGTTCTTTGGATGTTATTAATTTATTTTTAAACCATTTCAAGGTTATATGAATAGGGAAGAATAGATGTTTAAAATTAAATTAAAATAAGAAATTTATTAGAATTAAAAATAAATTTTAATTTTGTAAATGATCAAAAACCATCAAATACTTATAAATTGAACGTAATAGCTCTAATACCACTTGATAGTTCAAGACACATCAAGAGATCCTATTGGGAAAATAAGAAAGTTGGATTTTTTTTCATACTCAATAGATCATATATAATATATATGATGTGAAAGGAGTCACCCGTGGAATTCTTTTCCTAATAATATTAACAAATATTATTGTTATAACCAATAAAAGATATTTTCATTTTAATTTATATTTAATTTAATAGAATGTAGAAATACGTCAGTCTTGAGTTCTTTCTTTTATGCAGGTGTTGATCGTCTGAATTATTTTCAATTCTATTTCCATTGTGTTGATGAGGACCCAATATAGATCCCCTATCGTGGTGAACCACACACACTCCTTTGATCTTGGAACTTCACTGATGGTATTCTAGGTGTTTACACGATGATACTAATCATCTTACATCACTCCTTTGATCACAACCATGACCCCTTTAGTCTGGAAAGTATTGTCTCTTAATCTCTCTGGATTGAGAAAAATGGAGGAAGGTAAAATCTCTCAAGTTTGGGATAAAAACCTAGAAATGTTCTTTATTGATATAGAATTCTCTAGAGAGGATAATGTTGTTCACGATGAACAACTTCTCACAATTCTCATAATTATCTGTTTATAGACCAAGGGTTAGGGTTTAATATTAATTAATTATACATAGGCCCATAATAACATGTTAGAACCAAAAGGAACCACATTATATGTAAAATCATAATAATATTTTATTCTATGGTGTGTTCTAATCTATGCAATGATAAATAATATTTATAGTCTAGAAAATAAATATTTATTATCAGAAAAATAACCAGGTTTTCTTATCCTACTTGATATTTATTGAATTTAGAAATAAATATCATAAATAAATATTATTATATTCATGTTCTGGTGAATAAAATATTTATTTTTAATATTCACACAATAAAATATTAAAATAATTATTTATTACCTTGTGAATAACAATAAATAAATATTATACATTCAATAAAAAAAAATATTAAATTCATAATTTGGAAAATAAAATATTTATATTTATATTAAAGTAATAAATAATTTATTTTTGAATGAATAATTATTTACTACCTTGTTGATAACAAGAGAAAAGTAAATATTATACATTTTTGTAATTAAAAAATTACCTTGTGAAAAATAATTATTTTTTATTTATGATCATTTAATAAATCTTCAATAAACATTACTTATTGGTCTTAGGATTAATATTTATTCCAATTGTTGAATATAAATAATATTTAAATGAGATTATAGGAAACACTTTGTGCATGATCGTTTAGGCCTATTCCTTAGTAGAATTAGGTGGGTTTGGATAAAGTCCAAGATTACTCTTTAGTAATGTGTATTGACCCAAAATTTTATAAATAAAATCACCTTTATAATTGAACTAAATTACCTATTATGGTTATCGAAAACACATTCACTTATTTGGTTTTATTATATCCTATCATATAAAAAATATCTTTAATAATCCTAACCATCGATGATATTTCTATCAAACATTGATCATATTATTAGTATAAATATAAGGTTTTGATAAATCTAATTGACACAGAAAAATGATGTGATGGCCTCGCCCAGTAATATCATACCATATGAAGACCATTTATCAGAGCTTAGGAGGGAGATGGAATCATTGATATTTTCCCTTTACTAATCCCAAGATAAGATCTAGCAACTAAAGAATGAAGGAAACCATTTACAGGAGAAATTCAAGGTCATCGATATCACGACCCAAACAATGTACGCCAAACCACCCCATGAAAATATCACCACCGAACACTTTACCATTAGGGAATTAATTGGTGAAATAAAGGTATATGTATCAAGACCCTAATAATATAATTATTTATATTTTATTGAATAATTAATATATTTTCTTTTTATTTTTTTACTTTATAAATGATTTTAATTTTGATACGATAAAACACAAATTATATTTTTTGGTAATATACAATTTCAATTAAAGAATTTATTTTTTATGAATTAATGGATTTTTAAAATAAATAATTTTTTAATAAAATATTATTCTTAAATAATTATTATTAAATTTAAATTATAATATAATTTTTTATAATGTCATATATATTTTTTATAAGGGCTCGAAAACTGTTATTGTAAAAAAACCAACAATTCCAAATAAATGTTTATTATATTTAAAAATTGTAAATTAAAATATTAGAAAATTATTTTTAAAAAATATATATTATTTTTTAAATTGTTATTTCAAAATTATCCAACGGTGATTTTTTCATAATTTTCTAAGATAGTGAAATTTTCGGGGAAAAATAAAATATGCTATAAATATACAATATTATGACATCAAAATTAGCCAAAAGTGATGTAATAAATGTTATAAAAGGTATAAACAACAAAATATATGTTTCTAATTTAAATTAATGTGTTTTTAGGTTATTATATTAATTTTATGATTCCTTTATGAATCCCCCAAAACCTATATTATATTTTAAGGTTTTAAAATAATTTCTTTAATAACATGACTCACTTATACATCACCAAGGGTAATGTTTAATAGTTTTGGACCTTGAAATTATAAAATAATGAAAATAGATCCTATTTTGTAGAATCCATTGTCAAAAAACATGGTAATGTTTTTGGTTTTGTTTAATTTATTATACAGAGTCGAAAACCTATGTTTGGGAAATAATAAAGAACTCCCCTATGTTTTCCAATATAAACCCACCCAAGATACAATTAATATTCAATAAAAATCCTTTTATCACATCCTTAATCTACCTTCCTCCCTCTAGAGTCCTCCCAAGGTTCCACCATGCTCACAAGAATCCCCTCCCAAGCTTTTGTAATCACCCTCTAAAGGTAAAGGATCCTCTCCTTCTCTTACCTATTCAAGCATCTTCATAATCTTATTCCTTTTATCTCAAATTCCTAATGTTGGGATATGTTATTTATTATTCCACCTTACTTAAATTGTTATTTATAAATTAGGATATAACAGTTTCACTCTTATTAAACCCTCCCATGAACTTTTATGTTCCCTCATTATTCTGTTCAAATTTCAATATGATTTTTGATGCCAAACAATTGTGTAGTGAATACCTGTATCCATTTTCTATCAAGGGTGTTCAATTTTAAAAAATAATAATTATTTTATTATTGAATTACATTTATTTAATCCAAAATCCATTATCATGTGATTAGATGTGATGAAATATGTTCTTATGTATATGATCTATGTGTCACACTTATACATGTTTATGACATGATTATGATGGGTGCACCCAGATAGTGCTCCAATGCATTGGGTAATGTTTTAGTCTCATGATATTCCATTTATGATACATGTGTGTTTTTACTAATCATATTATGTTATGTTTTATTAGTGGTTAACCTTGACTGGTTCTTATGAAGTCATGTTTAAATTTGTTTCCACATTCCCATGTTGCCTTTATGTTATCATTCTATATTTTTCCTCATTGTTCATGTTGATGATTCTCAACCATTTTATGTCCCATGGAAATTACTATTGTCTAACATGTAATGATTTCTTTATGATATTCATTTTTTATTCCCTTACTGTTCTTTATAACTCTCCCATTTCTTATATATGTCCCCAGGTTATGCCATGCAGTTTTGAGATTAGGATTAGAAAAATCTAGAGAAAGACTTAGTGATAAGACTAAAAATAGTAACACATCCCTAAATTTTGGTAAAGTATTTAATAATTAGTTTCCATGAAAATAAATCCAAGTCTGGATACTATAGGTGGATGTGGCCCTTTCATATATATACCTAGGGGTAACACCTGAAAAAACCATATTGAGATAGACTCGATTGGGAACTAATGCACCACAACTGGCCTTTCTCCACACCTAATTTGAAACTCCTAGGGGATATGATTTGTTAAATTCACAAGCTCATTACAAACCATTATTAAGGTAAAAAATGTCTATAATAGTCTATTTTAGGAAAATATATTATGGATAAATTAGATTGAATATTAGAAATTTATAAGTTACGGAATAAATGTCATTTAAAACTCACCCCATAAATATGATTGGATTACCATTTATGTGTTTAATAGATTAAATATACTCATCCATAATTTTCCCTTTATTCTAGTCAATGTTTGGAAATAGGAGGAACCATGTAAACAACTAATGTGAAAGGTAATGTAATGACTCCCCAAATGATATAGACAACCCAATGGGGGAAGGAATTGTGAGCTTTTTGATCATACTCTCTCAGTTGAATTGGGTTATGAATATGAACCTGAATCATTAGGAATTCCCAAATCCCTCTAAGAAATAAAAATCTACAATTTTTACCTTTATGCAACAAAGGTCTCTAACTTTAAATGGATCATAAATTCTATTAATCATAGAATAATGGATCAACTCCATTGAGATGATATTCTCAATCCTTAAATGTTATGAGAAAGAAAAGGTTATACCGAATATTTATCATATTGAGGGAGAAGGTGATCAGTGGTAGACATTGATCAAGAATAAAAATCCTGGGGAAGATTTTGAAGTAATGGGGTGGAAGGAATTCAGAAAAATGTTTTTTGATAAATATTATACTCACACTATTCAACAAAAAATGGAAAGGGATTTTATTTACCTCAAGTAAAAAATTCAATTAATCCATTTGGTTGTATGAGGAAAACTTCATAATACTTTAATGATATGCCTCCATATTTTTTTACCCTCAGATGAATAGTTGAATGCTTCTTTGTTGAGATGAAACTGAGTCTAAGAAAATCCCATATGATTTGGGACTTTGATAGTTATGAGGGAATTTTCTAGTGTTACATCAAAGTTGAAATAGAGATTAGTAAATCTCAAGGGTCTCACAGAAATAAGAAGTGGAAAGTAGAGTTTCATCCTGGTAGTGTAATGGAGAAATCTAATTGTGGTAAAAAATTTCAACATCCCATTTGTCAAAAGTGTGGAAAGAAGAACCCCAAAAATTTCCTAAGGGGGATGAGGTAGTGATTTAGGTGTGTAAAGGGAGATAACCTAGCTAGTGATTTCCAATACAAGAAACTCACCAATGAAATGTAAGAGATGAATGCTCTATCCTACCCTTAGCCTATTATCCAATGTTTCAACTTCAAGGAATAAGGACACTGTGAAAAACACTACCCTAATCTAAGGGTTTTGGGATACAATCAGCACCACCAACCTATATGGCAGCAAGGTTGATCTTATTCCATCACAACCGCTAAGGTGGATCCTAATAATTAAGTGGTGATAGGTATGCTGCTTATTCTTTTAAGAATAGAGAATGCACTTTTTTATTATGGTTCTTTGCAATCCTTCATATCATGAAAGTTTAGTATAACTATTCAAACGCCATTACAAATCTTGGAAGTAGAGTTTTCAGTGAAAATAAAAAATGGAGAAATTATTTCATCCCAAGTATATAACTCCCCCTATAAAAAATTTTAGGATGAACTTCCCAATGAACCTTGTGATACCCCCTTTAATGGAATTTGATACAATTCTAGGTATGGATTGACTTTCCTTATATAGAGATGACATAAATTGATGTGAGAAGGAAATCACTCTTTGTATCATGAATTGTTCTCCAATTCTATACAATTGAAAGGAGAAGGATGAATCTTCTTTAGAACCAACATCTCAATAATGGATATTATTTCTCTATGAGAAATCATATCTAGATCAGATGATTGAGTCTAAGGAAAATATCATCCTCGAAGTCATGCCCATTGTGAAGGAATATGCTAAAGTGTTTCTTGAAGAATTTCATGGTCTCTCCCTATCCAAGATGTTTAATTTTCAATAGAGTTTATACCTAGGTATTTTACAATATCCAAGAATCTATATATAATGGATGTTGTGGAACTTGAGGAGTTGAAGAAACAATTAAAGTAGAATCTGGATAATGGGTTTATACACCCAAGTGCTTCACCATGGGGTGCACCAGTCCTCTTCATCAAGAATAAATATGGGTCAATGCACCTTTTTATTGATTATAATGAGCTCAAAAAGATCATGAAAAAGAGAACGTATCCTCTTCCACATATTGATGAATTGTTCGATCAGCTAGGTATATCCCTATACTTCTCTAATGCGGATCTTCAGTCAATGTATTATCAAGTAAGGGTGAAGGTGGATATCCCCAATATTACTTTCCATAAAATTTAAATGCACTATAATTTTATATTAATTCCATTTATATTCAATAATTCTATATGTATATTCATGCACTTAATAAATAGTGTCTTTATTGATTTCCTCAACAAATTTGTGGTAGTCTTTACTGATGATATTCTAATATACTTCAAATGTAACGAAGAGCATAAGGAAAATTTAAGAACTATGCTCAATACCTTACAAAGGGATAAGATTTATGAAAATTACAAAAACTTTGAGTTCTGGTTGAAGGAAGTCTCTTTATTGGGGAATATTATCACAATAAATGTGAAATTTGTGGACCCTTAAAAGATAGAAGCAATTGAAGGATGGCCAAAACCAACCACTATGATAGAAATCCATAGTTTCCTTGGATTAACTAGGTACTATTGTTGATTTTGATGGTATTTCTCACAATTATCATACCCTATAACCAAGATAACTCATAATGGATTCAAGTTTGTTTTGAATAATGAATTTTAAGAAGAGATTAAAGGAATTGAAAAAGAGTCTTATAACTACACCTGTATTTACACTAGGGAAATTTTCATTGTATAAAATGATTCTTTAAAGAAATGATTAAGATGTTTAATAATGTATAATGACAAAGTAATAGCCTATGCCTAAAGGAAATTGAAAATTAATGAATAAAACTACCCAATGAATGATATATAGACGACTTCAGTGGTCTTCACATTGAAAATCTAGTTTCATTAACTCTTTGGGTAGAAGTGTGAAATATATATGGATCATAAGAGCCTCAAGTATAGATTCACATAAAAAGAGCTGAATACGTGCCAATGAAGATGGTTGGATATGATTAAAGATGATGACTTCTCAATCAACTACCTACTAAGAAAGAAAATATTGTGGAATATACTCTAAGTATAATGGATCAGATGATTTTATCATTAATGAGAATTGATATGGATCTGGTCTTCTTAGACTTGCAAATGATGAGCAAGTAAATCATAAAGGAAGGAACACGATCAATAATTTCCCAAATGATTTATTAACCATCCCATATGAAGAAGATAAAGGATACATAAAGATATGATGTGGAAATTCAGAAGAATGTGGAAGCTATAAGAAAAAGGAAATCCTTAGAGTTCAAAATTAATGAAGAATGTGTTATAAGATTTGGGTCACGACTATGTATACCATCAAATCCTGATTTAATGAAGGATCTATTAGATGATTCACATTGCTCGACCTTATCCATCAATTCAATGATAAAAAATATTTATATTGAGATCTTAGAAATCACTATTATTGAGAAAATTTGAAAAAGTAGATCACGAAATATACCTCAAGGTGTCTTGTATGTCAGCAAGTGAAGGTTGAAAGGAAAAAATCCATGGGGATGATGAAACCCTTACCTATAACTATATGAAAATGGGAAAACATGACCATGGATTTTTTATTAGTATTCAAAATACATAAAGAGTAAATAATTCTTTATGGGTTGTGGTGGATCATCTTACAAATTCTTCTCACTTAATTTCAATTTGATAGGACTTATCACTTGATCAAATTGCAACGATATACATTAGATAAGTGGTGAGGCTTCATGTAACACCAATATTGATTGTATTTGATCGAGACCCAAGATTTACCTCCATGTTTTGGAGTGTCTCTAAATTTATCCAAATATTTAGTTGAACTTCAGCATGGATTATCGCCCTAAAACTGATGGGAAATATGAATGGAATATCTAGAAACTCTAGGAAACATTGAGATAATCCTCTATAGACATTAAATAAGGATGGGATAAACATTTTACTATGGTCAAGTTCTAATAATATAATTTTTTCCACTAAATCATCCAAATGGATCTCTATTAAGCCCTTTACATGAAGAGGTGTTGAACACCGGCGTGCTATGATGAAGTTAGGTAATTCAAGATTCTAGGTCCTAAAATGGTATAGGAAATGGTGGAAAAGGTTAAGACTATTTATTAGCACATCATGGTTTCTTAGAGTCAATAGAAGATATATGATGATAGTCATCAATGATTCATATATTTTGAAGTTAAAGATAAAGTATTAATCCATATATCTCCATAGAATAAAGTCATGAGATTTGGGAAGAAGGGAAATATTAGTCCAAGATACATCAGTCCCATTGAGATCCTTGATCACATTAGAGAAGTGGAATATCGACTAGAACTCCCACCTAACTAATCTCAAGTACATAATTTGTTCCATGTATCCCTCTTGAGGAATTATATACCATACACATAACATGTGATAAATCCATAGGTGGTACTATTGGAGAATGATCCTTCATGTGAGAAGTAGCTGGTGAAGATCTTAGATCATAGAGAAAATGTTCTATGAAATAAGACAATGCACCTAGTCAAAGTGCTATGAAGTAATCACAAGTTTGAATAAGTGATATGGGAACTAGATGAGGTGATGAAACAAAATTACCCTAATCTATTTTAGTGCGTTAAATGAAAATTTTGAGGGTGAAATCTCTGAAGGGGGTAAGATTTTAATGACCATAACATTGATAAATAAATTTCCCTTTGTGATTTAACTAAATTCCATATTATGGTTATAGAAATTACATACACCTAGTTGGATTTATTATATTCTATTATATTTAAAATACCATTAATAATCATAACCATTGATAATATATCCATTGAACAATGATCATATGATTAATATAAATATAAGGTTTTGATAAATCCAAGTGACATAGAAAAAGGTAATGATGGCCTCTACTAATATGATCATACACTATAAATCCCATTAATTAAAGCTTCCAAGGGATATTGAATCACTATGATTTTCCCTTGATGAATTCCAATCTTAGATCCAACAACTTATGTGTGAGAAAAAAAATTTATCGGAGAAGTTAAATCTTATTAATATCATAGACTAAATCATGTATATCGAACCACCCCATGAAAATATCACCATCACACACATTATGCTTAAAGAATTTTCTGGTGTAATAAATTTATATGTGTAAAGACCCTAATAATATGAATATTTATATTATACAGAATAACTAATATATTTTTTTATTGTTACTTTATAAATGATTTTGATTTTGATATGATAAAACAAAAATTATATTTTTGGGTAATATGAAATTTTAATTAAGAAATTTATTTTGATGAATTAATGGATTTGTGAATAAATAAAATTTTCATAAAATATTATTATTTAAAAATTATTACTAAATGAAAATGATAATATATTTTTTATGATTTCAAATATAATTTTTATAAGGGCTCAAAAATTGTTATTGTTAAAAAACCATCATTTCTCAATAAGTGTCGATTCCGTTTAAATATTGAAAATTAAAATATTTAGAAAATTATTTTGATAGAATATATATTATTTTTTGAATCAACATGTTGAAATTATCCAATGGTGAATTTTTCAAAATTTTATGAGACAGTCAAATATTCAGGTAAAAATTAAATAGGGTATAAATATAGAGTGTGTATTATGACATCATAATGACCCAAAAGTTATTTAATAAATGATATAAAATTTATATAAGACAAAATATAATTTTTCAATTTAAATTTATGAGTTTTTAGGTTATTTTATTAATTTTATAAATACTTTATTGATCCTCCAAAACCTATATTATATTTTAAGGTTTTAAAATCATTTCTTAAAGAACATGACTCACTTTCACATCACCAAGGTAATATTTTATTAACTTAATACCTTTTACTTATAAAATAATGAAAAAAATACTTGTTGGTAGAAACCATTGGAAACACCATGGTAAGGTTTTGGTTTTTATTATTTTATTATATAGTCTAAAACCTATGTTTGGGAAATAATAAAGAACTCCCCTCTATTTTCCTATCCAAAATCACCCAAGTTACCCATATTCTTCACTAAAAAACATTTTATAATGTAATTAATCTACCATTACCTCTCAAGAGTCCTCTTATAGAGCCCCATGATCTCAAGGAGACCCTCCTAAGCTTTTGGAGTCACCCTCTCAAGTAAAGGGAGCCTCTTCTTCTCCTCTTTATTCAAGCATCTTTATTATATTATGCCTTTATCTCCAATTCATAATGTTGGGATATGTTTTTAAATATCCCCATTACTAACTTTATGATTCCTAAATGATGATACACCCATTTAACTGTCATTAATCCCTCCCATTAAATTTTATGTTCCTCTATTATGCTGCCTAAATTTCACCATGATTTTCCATGCCAAACAATTGTGTAGTGAATACCCATACCCATTTCCCATCATGGGTGTTCAACTTTATTCAGTTATACATACTTTATTGGGTAATTAAATTCATGTAATAGACACTAAATTATAATGATATTAAATTTTATGAAATACATTCTTATGTATATGTTCTGTGTGGAACAGTTACGCATGTACATGATATTATTATGATGGGTGCACCTAAATAGTACTCCAATGCATTGGGTAAGGTTTTAGTCTCAAGATATTCCATTTATAGTGTGAGGGAGGTTATCATAATCACATTATGTTATGTTTTCTGGGTGGTTAATCTTTAATTATGATTATGAGGTCATATTTAAAGTTGTTTCCACATTCCGATGTTGGATTTGTAGTATCCTGTTATATCATGCGCCATTGTTCATTTTTATTATTATCACTGATTTTATGTCCCATGGAAAACCTATTGTCTAACATTTATTAATTTCTTCATGTTATACCTTTTTTAATCCCTTACTAGAATTTATAGATCAATCTTCTCTTATTTATTTCCCAAGTTTATCCCATATTGTTTTAAGTTTGATGGAATATTATGAGCATGTTAAAGAAATTTTCAATAATGGTGATGTACCCTTATTTTAAGTTATTATGTAATGCACCTAATTACCCAAAGACACTATACTTATCTATATTATAGGTTGTATGGTTTGTACCTTTATGTAATAAATCATGAATTAATGTGTAATAAAGACAAGGGTTTTCATACAATGGGTCAATACATCCATAGATAAAGAGGATATATCACAACGATAATAACCACATGTGAATGATCAATATGTAATATAATCCCTTTGTTGAAATATCACATAAAAAATATTTTAGAACCATGTAATAAACCTATATTATTGCTATATATTTCTTAGACTATATGAAATATACTCATAAATACACCATTGACATAGAATCTAATGTGACAGTTCTATTTCAATAAAAGGGCCGAGATACCAACTATCATAAAGATGGAAGGGATAAATCCTACCAAAAATTATTCTTTAATAACATATCATTCATGATTCACCCAACATATCCAACATCACCATGAAATATCTTATCATGGTTTACAATAATAGATCAGAGTACGTGAGTCATGACTTGCATTAATAGTAATCTTTAAGTCTAATTTCCATTACACATACTCGAAGACAGTAATATCTATTGACACATAAACATGAATAATTTATATAGGAGGGTCCATTGTCATAATATCCTATCTTAGAGATTACCAAGTGAACACTTTAGAAGATAAAGACTCATTTAATTTTGATTATTTGAACCAAATAGTTTGTATACTATGTGTCCCATCATAGAATTTTATCTCACCATAGAAAGACATTTAAGAATGTCATCATGGAACATCTGGTTCTCATCATTATAGAGAACTTCTCTGAACTTTTCAATTCAATAAATATTCTAGGACATTATCAAATTAATATTATATATAAGAACAATAAATATGTAATAAGGTATTAATATTCAAATCCATGAATATAAAATTAATCAAAAGTACAATGTAGTAAGTTATAGGTCACTAAATACAACAACCCACACCCGAGATAATTCCCATGTCTTTCAAATCAAAAGGGTAAAACCAAGATACTGAGAGATAACAATCATCCATTGTCTGGTTTGGAAATGTAAAAGTGTCCAACTAGACTTTATAATATCTTGAGGAATAACTCACCTAGTGTTATTTTTTTGATTGTTGTTTTTTTTTAAATATTAATTATTATTTTTTTGATTTTTTGTTTCTAAGTTTTTGATCCTCACATTGAATAAAACAATTTTTTCCATGTAATTTGATTATTATTAGACTTCTCTGTATATTCGAAGGAACTATAACAGATACACGGTTTATTAATGATAGAAATTTCCTTTATCGGTACTAAGAAATCACTGATGTTATAAATTAATTTAAAAGTCAATAACTTTTATCTGCTCTAAAAACAGTGCAAATAAAACCTCCCTTCAGCAATGAAATAAAGTGCTGATAAAGTGTACCATTTATCAGTTCTTTTTTATCACTCATAAATGGGTCCCTTTATTAGTTCTTTTTTTAGCATTGATAAATGAATATTTTATCATCTCTAAACACACAATTGATAAAATATTAATTTATAAATATCTTTTATAAAATATTCCTTTATCAACACTATTTCTAGAAATGATAAAATCGAAGATGCAATAGTGTGTTCCTAAAATTTACATCAAACTACAACACCAAATATAGAATTTAATTTCAATTGAGTTTACATAAAAATACAAAAAAAACTATAAAATTATTGAAAACATTTAAAATATTAGTATGTGCATATATATTGGTATGTTCAATTTATCACAAACATCAACAGATTCAAAACCATTGTTCCGTTATCATTAAAACCCCTCTCAAAAGAGCCTGGTCTTGCTACTGGTTTCCGAACAAACCACCCCAAATCAAAAAATAGTTTACATATAAAAAAAATAATTCTTAATCTAGTAATACTAAAAATATAAATTAAACATTAATATGATACAATGCATTAATAAAATTCCATTTTAAACTGAAAACATGCACTTCGAGTCATACCGAGCACACCATGTGTCAACATAGTGTGTGGTTGATTCTTAATCTTAAAAAATTATTATGGACCATTTTACTAATGTAGAAAAGTAATATAAGTGTATTTTCATGTCTTTGAGTATGTGACACGTGTTTTTAATTAAAATATCAATTTTAAATAAAAACATGCACTTTGAGTAATACTGGACACACCATGTGTTGAATTGATGTAAAACTAATTCCCAGATATCATATATTATTTATTGATCAATATCATAAATCATTAAGACAATAAAAATGTGTTTCCATGTATTTTAGTGAGTGAAATTTATTTTTAACCAAAATGTCATTTTTAAACTGAAAACAAACACTTTGAGTCATACCAGTCACACCTTGCATCAGATTAATGTGTGAATAATTCATACATGTCAGAAATGACATATGAATCATTTTTCCTATAGTATCTAGACTATATAAATGTGTTTTATTAGTTTTCAATGACTGAAACATGTTTTTAACTAAAATATCACATTTTAATTAAAAAAACTCATTTTGAGTCCTAACAGTCACACCATGTATCATATTGAGGTGGGGATGGTTCATAAACATCAAAAATGACTTATGGATCATTATACTAATGTATCAAAATAATATGAATTTTTTTTCTTGATTTTGGGTATGTTACATTTATTTAGAAGAAAAAGATCAATTTAAAATAAAAATACCCACTTTGATTCACATCAGCACCAACCTATATCATATTGATGTGTAGTTAATTCCAATATAATAAAAATAACTTATGGATAATTTTCTTAAAGTATAAAAATAACATGAGTGTGTTTTCTTGGTATTTAGCGATTGAAACCCATTTTTAAATAAAATATAATTTTTAAACTGAAAACATACACTTGGATTCATACTAATCACATCATGTATCAGATTGACGTGTGGATGATTAGTACTCATGAAAAATAATTTATGGATAAATTTCTTAAAATATTAAGATAATATTAGTGTTTTTTGGTTTTAAGTGAGTGGTGCATTTTTATGTAATAGCCCGGACCACTCCTGGTCCATTAATTTTCCAAATTTTTGGTGTTTGGGGTATCATGGGGACCATCGGTGACTCATTAAAGAGTTTCCAAAAACTCAATTCCACCAAACAGTTCCACTAAAATAGTGGCACCGGTAACGGAGACACCATGACAGTGGCATCGGTCACAATGGAACCGTGAGGGTGGCACCATAGCGGTCACAACATCATGGTTGCACATCGAAACAGTGGCACCGCCACAGTGTTTCACTTAACAGGTGCACCATATCAGCCACACAAAGAAACAGTGGCACCGTGACAGTGCCACCATAGCGATCACACACCGAAATAGGGGCACTGATTATAGTGTTCCACCAAAATGGTGGCACCATGAAGGTGGCACTGTGATGATGGAACCGTTACTGTGTCTCAGCAAATAGTGTCCCACCCTTTGTCTTTTTCCAGTTTCTGATTTTTTCCAGTTCTTCTCCCACAACGTGTCTTTTTACGTAAAAGTGTATTAATACCCCTTTAAAATCCATTTAAATCCCATAAATCATATCTAAAATCCCCCAAGATCTGGGTGACCCTTGTCTTACCAAAACGTATTTATTTTTCCTCAGTGTCGCCCCTTCTTCTCGTGCTTTTCACCTTCACCCCAATTATGTGGTTTTTCCCTGTTTAAAGGAAACCATTTAACTCACAACCATTAACTCCACCTTTATAATGAGAATTATTAAATTAAAATTAATTCCATCATGTGTAACCACCCAACCAAATGGAGAAACCATGATCCTCCTTTAAAGCTATTAAAGATTTCATATCCCGTAACTCCAAGATCTCGCCTTTTATTGCATGAAGTTTCTTTCTACTTCTGGGATGGTCTCTTTTACTTTTGTTGATGCGTTTGGAGACCCTCTACACGAGGCTAGTTGTGTGACAGTGCTGGATCCTTTTTTACTCTCTCTTGGAGTCCTTGGAGTTCTTCCCTTGCAAGTTGTGCATCCCCAGTTCTTGGCCCAAGGAGAGAACTTTGATCATTGATCATCCATGTAGGGTATTTATTCGTCTCTCTTTACTGTGTATCATGCAGGGTGGGTACGATAATTTTCCTTTAGGGAAGGATGAGACCAAACCATAAAGATGATAATAAATGGTTTCTAAATAATAAAGGGATGTGTTTTATGATGTTGTTGTACACTTTTATCTTTTCTTATATGTTGTGAATTATATGGTCTTATGACCACTGAATATCGTGACCGTTGGTGGTCCTTTCTTGCGCACTAATGAACTTCTATTTTCTGGATAATACTATGATTGAATGGTTGTAACATGGAAACTAGTTGATCATGTAAACTCAATTGATTAAATGGATTCACAATGAATAATAATCCTCGTGCAATCACCCTGATTAACCAAATGAAAATAAGGAACCAGATAAATGGTGTGGTTAAATATAAAAACTCCCTTGTTTTGTTCTGCTAATAAGCACAGACTTTCTGCTTGATGCTTGTGGGATGATGTGAATGGGTATGGGATCCTCTGTTCTTCAGTTGTTGGTTTGTGGATCTGAGGCCATGTGGGGCCATGTGTTGGGTCTTGGTTTGGTTCCAGTACTTTGAGGGCTCTCACAGATCCCTTTTGTTGTTGTGAATTTACAAGAGAACCGTGTGTGAATGCTTAAATTGCTTCTTGGTTGTTTTTCCTTCTTTGGCATATGGCTATGCCTATTAGTTTTCTGATAGTGAATATTTATTTAAATGGAATCACTTTAATATGATAAAAAAATGGGTTCAATTGAGAATTGGTTCCCAGGAATGAGTTGTGATTTGGTTGTGGCTGTTGTGCTTTTGTATGAATGAATAGTAACAAGGGGTGTTTGTGTATGGGCTGGTTTTGAAACCCATAGGTTGGGATGAGTGATTGTTTACCTATACGTATAAATTTAGTTTTGTGTTTCTTATTCGCACCCCACCCAAGTTGATAACTTCATGTCAAACTCCCCCATTTCATGGGGGATGGTGTTTTCCCAACACTCCTAGGAGTGGCTAGTCATTAGATACTTTTCTACTCCCTCTCATGAGTATCCCAAGACTCTTCGGGTAGGCTATGATTTCCTAAGGTCCATTATATCCCATGATTATTTGGGAATTTTGGTTTTGGTAGTTGGCCCATATGTGTGCTGGTGGGTTCATTTCCTAAGTGTCTTCGGGATAAGGCCCAGGTGTCTTTGGGCGTGGAGGTGGTTGTTCTGGACCAGGTGTCTGTAGGCATGGTTACGTATGGTTGTGGTGGACAAGATGTTTGCGGGCAGGATGTGTGGTTTTGGGGACCTAGGTGTTTGCGGGTAGGATACGTGGTTGTGGTGGCCCATAAGGTTGTTTTTGGGGAAGCAGTGGGACTATAGTGAACATGGTAGGGGAGGTATGATGCATAGGATGTTTTTAATAACTATAGGTAAAGTGGTGTGGGGTACCTAAACATCAATGTTTTATTACTATTATTTTACCTGACTTTCATTATTTGGGGAGTGTGCCTTGGTGAGGTTGGGTGGATAGTTTCATTGCAAGTTTCTTGGTTATCCCCTTTTTCTCATGGGGCATTAGAATGCCTCCCCAATTGTGCATGAAAGCTTTTGGTTTTCCTTACTGAGTATACCTGTAAACTCACCCTACGTATATAAAACTGCTTTCAGGTTTCCAAGAGGACTTTGGGGACTGTGCGGGACTATACTAGCTAGGACATTGGGATATTTACTATTGCTGTTTTCTTTATTTTTGTACTTTCCCTTTGGATTTTTTCTTGTACTTGTATGAGTTTATCTTTGAACATGCATATGGGAATGGGTTTTGGATTTAATTTTACCTTCAGTTTTGGAGTTTCTTGGGTTTTTACCATCGTATCTCTCGATCTTACTAAATAAAAGGGTAATGAATTCCATATTACGTATGATTTTATACCCTTGGTGCTAGTCACCACTCTATGGCCTATTAAAGGTGGGACTCGGGGGTCATTATCTCTCCTTCAACTTGAGGAAGGAAGGGTATTGCAGTTTTCTTTTCCTTCCATCATCTTGGTGAAGTCATGTCATGAAAAAATGGTATCAACATTGGTGGTTGAGTGATAGGATAGAGTTCGGAGTTAGTAACAGTGAGGATTACATGGGATGGTAGGGTAACAGTGTTAGAAAATCTTGTTGTGTGAAATAGGCCAGGGAAAATCGGCTAGGACATGAGATTTTAGGGCCCCCTGTGATCTAATGTAAGGAATTTGGACCTACTGAATGACCAAGTGAGGCTACACTAATTGTAGGGTAGAGACCCTAGGAAATTTACATGCATCACAATGACTTGTGTTCTTATGTGTTCTGGGTGTTCTGGGAATTTAAATAAATAACAAGTTTAAGTAAAAGTTTAAATAAATATTCTACACTACTCGAGCTTAGGCATTCCTTTTTTACATTACATCTATGGAATCCAAACGAAGACCACAAGTAGTGTGGGCGACTGAGGCCCAGGAGGCTGATTTGGATGATCAATGGAGGACTGATCTAGAGGAGGAGGATGACCAGTGACAGAAGACACTTCATTCCTTTCAGCAGAAGAACCTCGGGAAGTACAGGGGAAGCGTCTCATACTTGGAGACCAAAAGCTGTCTCAAGAAGTTGGTTATAGCTTTTAGCTTGATCCGGGATCTGATAGAGTACTGGGTTCCTCTGCCTATAAGCTAGATGTGGGGAGTGGCACGTCAGTGGTGGATGCTCTATCTCGGGGAGAAGAGGGAGGCGGAGGTTTTGTGGGATGACTTCGAGAAGGATTTCTAGGTGGAATTCTTTTCTTATACGATGAAGGTTGAGAAGAGGTAGGAGGTACTCTTCCTTTAATAGAGGATTATGTCAGTGAGGGACTTGGAGATCAAGTTCAAGGATCTACTTCATTTTTCTCAGGACCTTTTCTAGATGAGGAGTCTCAGGCGAGATGTTTAGAGGAGGCACTCTAACTTTCTCTTCAATATGTTGTTACACCCTTCACTCTACTGGCTTACTTAGAGGTTTATAATAAGGATGAAGTGGTGGAGAGGATGCACACTCTAGGAGGTGTACCACGATAGGGGAGCTAGTTGGGCTCGTCAAAGGGGAAAGCCGTCTATAGTAGGCCTCCAGTGTCATGGCCTTCCAGGTTTCAGCCAGTGGGTAGGAGGCCCCAATAGTTCAATTTCGATCTCTCGATCCTCAACCTTTATTTATAGTCTTATGACCAAGAAGATTAATCTATGTAAGATGTGGGAACCTTTGGAATTATTGCCTAGACCGAGTATAGTACAGTGGGGGTGGACAGGTTCAACACCCGCCTCAGCAGTAGCAGTTTCCATCCAGGCCCTTTTAGTAGCAGCAACAGGGACAGCGAGCTCCCGCTCCTCTGAGAGAAGACATTGCAAGAGGAGGAAAACCTCAGGGAACTCCTCAGGGACCTCGACCAGGGAATGGATGGGGAGGCGGCTGATAGCTGAGGGGCAGAGGAGCTGGGTGTGGGTAGTTGCATGCCTCAAAGGTAGTGGTTCCAGCAGGGCTAGAGGTCATTCGAGGTATGATCAACTTGTTTAGAACTCTTTCTTGCACCTTGTTTGATTCAAGATCTTAGCACTATTTTGTTTCACCCATTATATCCCATGATCTAGGTATATACATAGAGTGACTTACCGTGCCCCTGGTATTGATTATGCCAGTCGGAGGTCAGACCATCTTATCTTATGTTTTCTGAGGATGCAGACTGATATTGGGGCCACTTCAGTCCAGTGGGGACCTTCTTTTGCTACAAATGCAGCTGTATGATGTCATTTAAGGCATCAACTAAATGTTATCTGTGTGTTCCTTTATCGACTGCTTCTAAATAAGGGTTATTTTGTCAGATATGGGCAGGCAATGTGTGACTTTCGTCGGCGAGCAGGGTTTCTAGGAGGGAAACTAGCGAGTGGATCCTCTTCTGTCCTTGTTAGCTGAGCTGTCAGTGGAGTTGGTAGATATGGAGATGGTGGAATTCCCGAGGATTGTCAGTGAGTTCCTAGAAATCTTCCCTTGAGAGGTGGTGACTCTACCCCCTCGACGTGATGTTGAGTTCAGGATAAACTTGCAACCTGGTGCCCGCCCAATTTCGATGACCCCCTATCAGATGGTGCCTTCTGAGTTGTGGGAGTTACAGATTCAGATCGATGATCTGATGGAGAAGGGTTTTATCTGATTGAGCTCATCACCAAGGGGTGCTCTATTCTTGTTTTCAAAAAAGGCATATGGTGCTCTCAAGATGTGTATAGACTACCAGAGGTGGAATCATGTGATAGTCAAGAACTATTACCCCTCCAAAGGATTGAAGACCTTTTTGAACAGTTTAAGGGAGCAGGATGGTTCTCCAAGATCGACCTGTGGTCAGGATATCACCAGTTGAGGGTGAAGGATGGAGACATCTCAAAGACTACCTTCAGGTTTATATATGGGCACTTTGAGTTCATGGTCATGCCGTTCGGCATTATGAACGCACCAGCCGTGTTCATGGGGATCATGAAATCCATCTTCCAAGAATATATGGATCGGTTTGTAGTTGTGTTTATTGACAACATCCTGGTCTAATCAAGATCAGAGGAGGATCACGCTGATCATCCGAGGACCATTTTAGAGGTCCTCCGACATCACCGGTTCTACGAGAAGTTGTCCAAGTGAAAGTTCTAGACATGAGTGGTGCACTTCCTTGGACACGTGGTGTTTGAGTTGGGAATAGTAGTGGACCCGTTGAAGATCGAAGCGGTTGTTTATTGAGAATCACCAAAGAACGTGTTAGAGATTCATAGTTTTCTGGGTCTAGCAGGATACTACCGAAGATTCTTTCCCAACTTCTCTCAAGTTGCAGTTCCTTTGGAAATCTTGACAAAAAAAAACCAAGATTTTTTATGGAGTGATCAGTGCCAGGTAGCCTTAAGTTACTTGAAGGGGAAGTTGGTTAGTGCCCTTGTGCTAAGGTTTCTAGAAGAAGGGGTGGCATTTGAGGCATTATTTGAAGCTTCAGACCAAGTTCTGTGGTGTGTACTAATGTAATATCATAGTGTGATCTCTAATGGCTCTAGGAAGTTACATCCCCATGAGAATAACTATTCCACCCATGATCTGGAGAATTTTGTTTTCGTGTTCTTACTAAAGTTGTTGCAACATTACCTTATCGAGGAGAACTTCATGGTCTTCACAGATCATAAGAGGTTGAGGTATATCTTCTCCCATTGTGACCTGAACTTGTGACAACGGAGTTTGATGGAGTTCCTTTAGGACTATGACATTGAGATTTCCTATATCTCAGGTAAGGGGAATGTGGTGGTTGATGCCATGATCATGTAGTCGTAGAAGGATGTGGTTCGATAATCATCAAATTCTTGGAAGGAGATGGAGGAGTTGGCTTCCCTACACCAGGATGCAAGGGTGGAGGATGGTAGAAGCTGTCTATTCCAGATGACAGTGTAGTCCTCTTTGTTGCAGCAGGTGGAGGAGTCTCAATGGGAGAACTTAGTGGCTGAAGTGATGTGTGATCATGTTATCCATGGAAATGCTCTCGAAGGATGGTCAGAAGATGGATGGAATTAGATTATGTTTCACGTAATTGTTTTCTTCTTGGTGGAAATACATGAGATATTTCTTGGTGATCTCTACCACTCACCCCTGGATATACAACAAGGAGTTTCCAAAATGTACCAAGGATAGTGGAGTCAGTTTTGGTGGCCTAGGGTGAAATGGAAATTTGTAGAGTTTTTGACAAAGTGCCTCGTGTATCAGCAGGTGAAGGTTGAGGACCATGTTCCGAGCGGTCTGTTTCATCCTTTAGAGGACCTAGAGTGTAAGTGGGATTAAATATCAATGTATTTCATCACATGACTACCTAGGGTTCAAGGATGCTATGATGATATCTGGGTTGTGGTGGACCGGCTGATAAAACAATCTCATTTTCTAGAAATCAAGGAGTCGAGTGTGGTGGATGCCTTAGCACAAAGGTATGTGGACAAGGTGGTGTAGTTGCACGGAGTTATGAGGTCTATAGTCTCAGATAAGGATACACGGTTTACCTCATGGTTCTGGAAAGGATGGAAACATACATTTTGAACCCAGCTATGCCTCAGTAATTATTTCCACCCTCAGAAATATGGGAAGACGGAGAGGACCATCCAGGCATTGGAGGATATGATACGGGAGTGTGTTTTGGACTTCGGGGGATCGTGGGTGTGAAACTTGCCTCTGGTGGAGTTTTCCGACAACAATAGCTATCACTTTACCAATGGAATGCATCAGTTCAAAGCCTTGTATGGGAGATCGTTTCGCTCACCCGTGTGCTGGATAGAGGTCAGGGAAGCAGGTGTTCTTGGAACGTAGGTAGTGCAGAGCACGACTGAGAAGGTTCATATTATACGGGAGAGGATGAAGGTGGCTCAGGACAGGTAGAATTTGTATGTCGATCATAATAGGAGACCCTTGGAGTTTGAGGTCGGGGACCACATGTTCTTTATGGTCTCACCTTGGAATGGGAAACAGAGGTTTGGAAGGGGAGGTAAGATTTCTTCGAGGTTCTTCGGACCCTTCGAGGTGTTGTAGCGGGTAGGCGAAGTGGCTTATCAGCTGGCGCTACCACCACCACTACTTAGGGAACACGAAAACTTCCATGTGTCTCAGATCTGTCGATATCTACACGATGTTTTGCACGACCTCAACTGGGGGAAGCTGGATATCGAGGACGGCATAGAATTCATAGAGTGACCAGGGAGGATCGAGGATCGTGAGGAGAAAGTGCTTCATGGGAGAACCATTCCCTTGGTTCATGTGTTATAGAGGCATGGTGGCCTCAAGGTGAGTACCTAGGAACAAGAGGAAAAAATGTGCGCCTAGTACCCAGAGCTGTTTTGAGTTTGGTTCTGTTTTGTTTTGTTCTTGACTGTGATGTAATTCTTGACCTTGTTAACAATGAGATGGGATGTTTCCCGTATTTTATGATCCTGTTTGAAGATTCATGGCTATGGGGAGGGGAGGACCTGATCCCTAATTGAGATGCATTACAGTGGATGCAATTAAACTCACGTGGGCATGTTATTTCCACCCAAAGCAGATAGTATCTTGACAAGGAGGAAGGGACTCCCTAATATATATTATTGTCTAGTATGAACTTTAAATGTTTGTGTGGATGCTTAAGGGAGGGGAACGGTTGTGCCTCTATAGCTGATCAGTATTAGGGAAAGGTGTTCATATATGTCAAGGAAGTTTACTCTTGATGGGTCTCTTATGAGGTGGTCATTCAAACCCATCTCTTTTCCTCGGGTTTACTCTTGGATTCTCAAGTACAAGAATAGTTTGAGGGGTATCAGATGTAATGGACCAGACCACTCCTAGTCCATTAATTTTCCAAATTTCTAGTGTTTGGGGTATCATGGGTACCTTTGGTAACTCATTAAAGAGTTTCCAAAAACTCGGTTCCACCAAAATAGTGGCACTGGTCACGGTGGCACCGTGACAGTGGCACCGTAGAGTTCTCACCGTCACGGTCACACACCAAAATGGTGGCATCGCTTACGGTGTTCCACCGAACCGGTGGCACTAGGATGGTGGCACCATAG
Organism: Viscum album; assembly: GCA_963277665.1. NCBI lineage: Eukaryota > Viridiplantae > Streptophyta > Magnoliopsida > Santalales > Viscaceae > Viscum > Viscum album. The sequence goes on from OY728146.1 coordinate 1,795,675,981, forward strand.
TAGGCACACACAAAAATGGTTGCACTGCTTACGATGTTCCACCGAACCAGTGGCACCATGACAGTGGCACCGTGATGATGGCACCATTATATTGTCTCACCAAATGGTGTCCCACCCTTTGTTTTTTTCCAGTTTCTGACTTTTTCTAGTTTTGCTCCTAAAACGTATCTTTTGATGTAAAAGTGTTTTAATACCCATTTCAAATAAATTTAAAGCCCACAAATCAAATCTAAAATCCCCCAATATCCGAGAGACCCTTAACTTACCAAAACATGTGTCTTTTTCTTCAGTTTCACCCCTTCTTCTCATACTTTTCAGCTTCACCCCTATTAAATGGGTTTTCCTCGTTTAAAGGAAACCCTATAACTCACAACTGTTAATGCCACCTATCCAAGGAGAATTATTAAATAAAAAATTAATTCCACTATGTGTAACCTCCCAACTACGTGGAGAAACCATGATCCGCCTTTAAATCCATTCAATATTTCATATCCTGTAACTCCAGGATCTCACCTTTTATCACAAAATGTTTCTTTATTCTTATGGGCTGGTCTCTTTTCATTTACTTGGTGCGTTTGGAATCCCTACACCTGAGGCTAGTTGTGTTCTAGTGCTGCAGCCTTTTCTACTCGCTCTTGTAGTCCTTGGAGTTCTTTCCCTGCAAGTTGTGCATCCTCAGTTCATGGCGTGAGGAGGAAACTATGATCTTTGATCATCCTATCAGGGTTTTGCTTCGTCTCTCTTTACTGTGTATCATGAGGGGTGGGTACAATAATGTTCCTTTGGGGATGGATGAAACCAAACCTTAATGAAGATAATAAATGGGTTTTAAAGAATGAAGGGGTGTGTTTGATGATTCTATTGTACTATTTTATATTTTCTTATATATTGTAAATTATATGGGCTTATGTACACTGAAAATTGTGACCATTTGTGGTCCATTATTGCGCACTAATAAACCTCTATTTCTTGGATAATTCTGTGATTGAATGGTTGTAACATGGAAACTGGTTAATCACCTGAACTCGGTTGATTAAATGGATGACCAATGAACAAGAATACTTGTGTGATCACCCCGGTTAACCAAATGAAAGGAAGGAACCTGATAAATGGTGTGGTTAATTCTGAAAACTCCCTTGTTTTGTTCTTCTAATAAGAACAGATGTTCTTCTTGATACTTGTGGGGTGATGTTAATGGGGATGAGATCCCATGTTGTTCAGTTGTTGGTTTGTGGATATGATGCCGTGTGGCGCCATATGTTGGGGCTTGGTTTGGTTCTAGTACTTCGAGGGACCTCATAGATACCGTTTGTTGTTGTGACTTTACAAGATAACGGGGCTGAATTCTTAACTTACTGCTTGGCTATTTTTCCTTCCTTGGCTTGTGGATATGCCTGTTATTTGATCAGTAGTGAAGATTTATTTAAATGGAATCACTTGAATATGATAAGAAAATGGGTTCAATGGGGAATTTTTTTCCAGGAATGAGTTGTACTTTGGTTTTGGTTGTTGTGATTTTGTATGAATGAATATTAATGAGGTTGTTTGTGTTTGGACTGGTTTTGGAACCCTTAGGTTGGAATGATTTCTTGTTTACCTATACATATAAATTTAGTTTTGTGCTTCTTATTCACACCCCACCTAAGTTGAGCACTTTGTGCCAAATGCCCCCATTTCATGGGGGTTGGTGTTTTTCCCAACACTCCTATGAGTGGATAGTCATTAGATCTTTTTATACTCCCTCAACTAAGTATCCCAAGACTCTTTGGGTAGGTTGTGATAGATTTAGGTCCAATATATCCCAAGATTCATCGAGTATGGTGGTTTTGGTGGATGGACTATGTGTGTGCGGGTGGATTCTTTTACCAAGTGTCTTCGGGATGAGGCCTAGGTGTCTTCGAGCATAGTGGTGGTAGTTCTGGCCCAGGTGTCTAAAGGCATGGTTACATATGGTTGTGGTGGACTAGGTGTTTGCATGCGAGATGCGTGGTTGTTGTGGCCCAGGTGTCTGCGGGCATGATACGTGGTTGTGGTGGCCCATAAGGTTGATGTTGGGGTGGAAATGGGACTGTAGTGAAAATAGTGGGGGAGGTTTGACGTGTAGGATGTCTCTAATAACTAGAAGGAAAGTGGTGTGGGGTACCAAAACAATGATGTGTTAGTACTATTATTTTACCAAACTTTCGTTATTTGGGGAGTGTGCCTTGGTGAGGTTGGGTGGATAGTTTCCTTGCTAGGTGATTGGTTATCTCATTTTTTATCACAGGGCATTAGAATGTCTCTCCACTTGTGCGTGAGAGATTTTGGTTTTCCCTATTGAGTATACTTGTATACTCACCCTACGTATATGAAACTGCTTTCAGGTTTCCAAGAGGACTTCGGGGACCATGCGTGACAATACTAACTCAGACGTCAGGATAGTTGCCCTTGCTATTTTCTTTCTTTTGGTACTTTTCCTTTGGAGTTTTTCTTGTAATTTTATGGGTTTATCTTTGAACATGTATATGGGAATGGGTTTTGGATTTACTTTTACATTCAGTTTTGGAGTTTCTTGGGTTTTTACTATCATATCTCTCCATTCTACTAAATAAAAAGGGTAATTCCTTCCATATTATGTATGATTCTATACCCTTGGTTCTATTCACTACTTTGGGGCCTATTGAAGGTCGGAGTGGGGTCATTATCTATCCTTCAACTTGAGGAAGGAAGGTTCTAGCAGTTTGTTGTCCCTTCCCTCATCTTGGTGAAGGTGGGTCATGACATTTTAAACAAAATGTCATTTTAAACTGAAAACAAGCAATTTGATTTATACCCGTCACACTATGTATCAGCTTAATTTGAGACTAATTTATAAAAATAAAAAATGAATTATGAATCATTTTAATAATGTATACAAAAATATGAATTCAATTTCCAAGTTTTCAGTGAGTGACACACATTTTTAACTAAAATTTCACTTTTAAACTGAACGCACACATTTTAATTCATATCAGTCACACCGTGCATAGATTGAGGTGAGGCTGATTACTAATACCACAAGTTAATTATGGATATTTTTTTAATGTATCCAAATAATGTAAATACGTTTTCTCAATTTTAATTATGTCATTATATTTTGAACTAAAATGTAAATTTTAAATAAAAACAAACACTTTGATTTATACAAACCACACTATGTTTCCAATTGACATTTGGTTGATTCACACATGTCAAAAATGACTTATGGATCATTTTATTAAAGTATCAAGAGATTATGAGTTTTTTCTTATTTTTTAGTTATTGAAACATGTTTTTAATGAAGACATCATTTTTTAATTGAAAACACACAATTTGAGTCATACCGATCACACAATGTATTAGATCAGTATGTTCATAATTTCTGCTCATCTCAAATGAATTATGAATAATTTTAATAAAATATAAAGATAATCAGGATATTTTTTCTTTGATTTTAGTTAGTGGAAATTTGTAGCTAAAATTTATTTTTAACAGAAAACATGCACTTTGAGTCATATGAATTATAACCAATATCAGATTGATGTGATACTAATTGATAAATGTCACAAATTACTTATGGATTATTTTCCTAAAGTATCACAAATAATTTAAATGCCTTTTCTTGGTTTTTAGTGAGTGTTACACATTTTTAACTAAAATTTCACTTTTGAACTAAAAACACACAATTCAATTAATATCGGTCACACAATTTATCATATTGATATGTGACCAATTTCTATACATCAAAAATGAAATATGGATTATTTTCCTTAAGTATTAAGAAAATATGAGAAAATTTTCTCTATTTTTAGTTAGTGATGCATGTTTTGAACTAAAATATCACTCTTAAACTGAAAACACACACTTTGAGTAATGCCTAGAACATCATGTATCATATTGATGTGAGCCTAATTACTATTTATCACAAATGACTTACGGATACTGTTACTAAAGTATCTATACAATCAGATTGTGTTTTCTTAGTTTTGATTATGTGAATTGTGTTTTACTAAAATATTGATTTTAAATAAAAACTCAAACTTATAGTCATATTGAACACACCATGTGTTATATTGATGTGTGGATAATTCCTATACATCAAAGATAACCTATCAATTTTCTTCCTTAATTAAGAGACAATCTTAGCCTATTTTCATGGTTTTCATTTAGTGACATGTGTTTTGAAATAAAATGTTACATTAAAATTGAAAACACACACTTTAAGTCATAAAAGGAACATCGTATGTTGAATTGAAATACATATGATTTCTAAAAATCACAAATTAATTATCCGTCATTTTAAAAAATTATCAGGATAATCTGTGTTCGTTTTCTTAGTTTTGAGTATGTGAAGTATTTTTTTGTAATAAAATGATGATTTTAAATAGAAACAAACACTTCAAGTCATTCCAAATACAACGCGTGTTATATTTATCTAAATATGGTTCATATACATCAAAAATTACTTATGGATCATTTTTATAAATTATTAAGACAATCCTTTTGTGTTTTCATAGTTTTCAGTAAGTGATGTGTGTTTTGAACTAAAATGTTAGTCTTAAACTTAAAACACACACTTTGAGTCATACTATGAACATCGTGTGCCATATTGATGTGAGATTTAATATTAAAAATAAAAAATTATTTATGGATCATTTTTCCAAAGTATCAATAAAATGTAAGCATGTTTTCTTGGTTTCAAGAATGTGACATGTGTTTTAAATTAAAATGCATATTTTTAATCAAACCATGAAATTTAAATCATACTGGGCACAAAGTGTATCATATTGACATGTATTTAATTAATACATGTCAAAAATTACTTATAGACCATTTTCCTAAAGTATTAAGAAAATCCAAGAATGTTTTCTCAGTTTGGGTATGCGATGCATGTTTTAAAAAAATGGTCAATTTTAAAATAAAAATGCAGACTTCAAGTTATACCGAGCACACCATGTATCATATTAATTTGTGTTCAATTAATAAATGAAAAAATAAATTACAAACTATTTTACTAATTTATCAAGACAATATGAGTGTGTTTTATCTATTTTTAGTGAGTGGTAAAAGTTTTTAACTAAAATGTAATTTTTAAACCGAAATCACACACTGTGAGTTATACTGGTCACACAATGTATCTTTTTTTAAGTGGATGATTCCTACATGTTATAAATTACTTATGGATTTTTTTATAAATTATAAAAACAATATGAGTTTTTTTATCTATTTTTAGTTAGTGACACATGTTTTCAACTAAAATGTTATTTTTAAATTAAAAACATGTACTTCAAGTCATATTGGGAACACAGTGTGTCATATTATTGTGTGGTTGATTTATAAATGTCAAAAATCAAATATAGATTATTTTATAATAGAATAAATATTGTATGATTTTTTTCTTGATTTTTTTTTGTGAGTGATTTGTGTTTTGAACTAAAATGTCACTTTTAAACTAAAAACAAAAACTTTGAGACATATCAGGAAAACCTTGTGTTAGATTGATGTGTGGTTGATTTTGACATTAAAAAAATTATTTATAGAATTTTTTTATAAATTATCAAGACAACCTGAGTGTGTTTTATCAATTTTCATCAAGTGAAATTTTCTTTAAAGTAAAATGTCACTTTTAAATAAAAGAATTCACTTTAAATCAAATTGGGCACATTGTGTGTCTCATTGAAATGTTAATGATTCATACATATCAAAAAGTAATTATGGATCATTTTCATAAATCATCGAGATAATATAAGGGTGTTTGATTGGTTTTAAGTGAGTGATGAACATTTTGTACTAAAATATTACTTTTAAACTGAAAAACATGTAATTTGAGATATACCAGGTACACATGTGATGGATTGATGTGAAAATGATTCCTACACATCAACAATGAATTGTGGACCATTTTCATAAAGTATCAATATAATCCAAGCATTTTGGATCGATTTTTTGTGAGTGATACATGCTCTTAACTAAAATGCCATTGGTAAAATGAAAACAAAAACATTGAGTCATTTTTAAACTAAAAACACACACTAATGAACATAAACAGATCAAATAAAAAATCTATATGAATATAATTAGTAGTAACTAAGTAAATAATCCTTATTGAATACTTTTTTGTGAATTGTTTTTTCTATAACCATTTCATACTCTTCATATAACAAAAAGCGGTTGGAGAAAAATTATTCCTTGATGAAGTTACCTATTCATGATATTTTTGAAAATTGACAAAATCAGTATTAGATATAAATGATAGGAAAATTAAATAAAAATAATTAGACATAATGATAATAAAATTAACTAAATAAATAATATGAAGTCACCACTTCATGATGTCTGTATACTTTTTGACACTATGTATTCTTACCAATCATTTCTAAATAAATCTATTTTCCTATTTTGAATACATAGACTGTCGACAGTCCTGATAGTAATGGAAAAATAAAAATAAGCAAATGATTAATAAATATTTTAAATGAAATTATACGTATCATGTAAAATACATCATTAGGGATGCTAGTTTTTTATTGAATATAATATCTTTCATAAATTTTCAAATGTAATTACCACAATATTTTCCCTTAGGTTGTTTTTGGAAACAATAGAAACATTGATAAAAATGAGTAATTTTTTTATGTATGTTACGATAGTGAGATATTATTATATATACCCTAATACTTATCCAGTTATAGAAATCAATAGGCTTCTTGTGATCATAGACCGTCCTCATACCATGATTTTGATGACAATTAAACATCACCCAATCTTAATATATTTTTTTTAAAATGTAATATAAAATTTATAACTTAAAGTTTTTTTGTAAAATATTGAATTTCGTGTATTAAGATTTTTAAAAGGTCATCTTGTAATAATGATTTTTTTGAAATCCATTCATTGAAAACAAAAAAGAAATCTTTGAAGTATCCAAGTTGATTGAAATAAGCTACCAAATCTTCCTAAAAATAAAAAGAAACAAGTAATGAAAGAAGTGAAAATACATTTGATATGATTATATTTTAGTGTTTTACCACTACATTATAGGCATTATAAATATTCCATCATTTTTAATTTTCTTTTCAAAAATTACATCTAATTGGTCTACTATTTTTAAATACCCATTTTTTGAGTGAAATTGGTTGTATAGAAGTGATGTGAGGACTAATGAGTCCAATTTTTTATACCTAGGGGTTTGCATTCAAATAGTATTGATATATACACCTAAAAATTATTAATAGTGTTTAACTATAATTAACATAGTATATTAGATATTGGAAAAATAAATAATGAAAATCCACCTCATGTATACATTTATAATTAAGACTCCCAACCATCCATACTTGGAGATTTCATCTACATTCTCAAGGGAAATAGAGTCTGTAATAGCATATAAGAATATTTGTTCTTCAAAATCAATGATTTATATAATACTATATTTGGATGTTTTATCCACATGAACTCATAATATTGGTAAATGTAGTAGTTCAACTCATGGTTTAGGGTAATATATGAAGGTATTTTTGATTTATTGGTTGATCCTTTATTTTTTCCGATTCAACCTTAAATTCCCCCATTTTCTTATCAATATGTAATAAAATTAATTGGTTGAGGTATTTTTCATTAATTGTTAATGGTATTTCATAAAAAATAAAATGTAAAGGATATAAGTATTTATCAAAATGTATTTTTACAATGTAAAACTATCATGATATGAAAGTTTCAATAGAAAAGTTGACATTGTGAACATCTTAATCATCAAGGGGAACATGTATCTTGGTGCTAGACTCATTAGATACACGAATCTATACTCTCAAATGATATTTTTATGTGTTTTTATGTTTAATATCTCCTTGAATATTGTAAATTGTACCCCTTATAGTAAGGAGGTGAGTGGGAAGTGATATATATAAATTACAATAAATTTCAAGACATTGAATATTAGTTCAAGAAAGATATCTTTATCTACCTGATTCACATTTAATAGAAAAATATATGAAAACATTTATTACCTATGGTATGGTATACCTTTTAGGGGAATGGATTTCCTCAAAATTGGGGGGGGGGGGTGATGGGTATTCATGTAGTGGTTTTTATTGTTCTATTTATTCTCTTTGATTCATTACCATTACATTTTACAATAACTCAGATTCCCAATTAACTTTTTCATACCAAAAATTTATTCATTCCTATATTTCATAAATTTTATTATCTATATCCCATTATGAATTTATTTTCTCAAAATATGTTCAAGGTGATACTCTAAATCTTGTACCTCTGACGTGACCATATTGTTTTGGATACATCAAGTCCATTGAATATAGTCATTCACTGGGTACATCTGATGACAATTCTTATGTCTAAACCACATTTCAAATATAGGAAAATAAATAGTCATTCTTATGTAATATCAATTTAAAGAGGATATTGTTTTTATTATGTCATACTTACATATGATTCCTATACTATTTTTGTGTTTTTATCTACTAGTATTCCATCTTTATTTACACAATCCTCCTTCTACAACATGTGATGTGGGACATAAGTGTGTTTTATTTTGATTCATCAATCTAAATATTAAAAAAATAATATCCTCATGTTATTGTTTTATTCCACATAAAATTATTATCATATATTTAAAATATTTATCATTTTTTTCTAGTGAAGCATACCCCATCCTAGCTTTACTGTTAGGGTATGTTGGTTTTAATGAATGATGATTATTTTTAGCACTCAGTTATTGTTTCATAAATTAACAATTATTAATAAAATTGATTAATACACATATTTCCAAGTAAATTATTACCAACCACAAGATACCAAATATTATTCCTCCTCACGATGACCAATTAACACATTCCATGTTTCTTGGTTTATCATGTGTCAATATATGTATGTAGGACATAAGATTACTTTCCCTTTAGAATCTCTGAGATGATTCTTCATAAGATTTGTCTAAAAGGATATATGATCCTTTCTAGTGACCATTTATTAAAACTTCACCCAGAAATCATCTAGTATAAATGAAATCTTTAAGGGATAATTAATAATTAATCAACATTTTGTTATTTTATTTTTATGTAAAATAGAGAAATTATATCATAATGTTAAACTAATATCTTCTCAAATTAGTTCTTTGATCATAGGAACAACATTTTTCCATGTGTCTACATCAATTGACAATTGAATTCAAGTGGTGAAACCAATTTAACTAATGAAAATGGACTTGTTGGGGTTAATAGGATGACCACGTGCATTCCATCCAACCTTTAATTTTATTTCTATTATTCCCACCTTAATATATTTTTTAATAATTTTGTACTTTGATGCTTTTTTTTCTCAACCGGGTTTTTGACCTTCTAATATTTCTTCAGTTTCAAAATTTTGAATATGTTATTCCTCATGTTTTTTAGAAATATCATTTAGAGAAACTCAATGTTCTTTAGGATTGGGAGCATCAACATGTAGATAAACCTGTTGTTCCTCAATATTGGGTTCATCAAAATGTGGAGAATCCAATATATGTTGAAGTAGTTTGAAATTTAATTTATATTACATAAATGTAGTAGTGAACACATAGTACTAGGAGGTAACCCAATATATATTAAAAAAATTAACTTGATTCCCAAAATCTATTTATTATTTAATGGTTAAATAGATTTGACCCCTATATCGAGTATCTAAATACCCTAATTATGGCCTCCATAGACATCTAATACCCCTTTCATATTTGGAATATTTTAAAATGATTATAATATCCCCATGAAAGAGTCTTCCTCAATTTAATTGATATATAAACATTCAGTATTTTTGGTTGATAATAGAAGAAATGAACACTTTTTTGTTTTCCGAACATGAGACATAAAATACTTTTACTTCCTATAATGTATTTATAAATGGTTAATGCTTACACCATTCCTTATTGAAATCTAGTTTAATGAATCACATTTCATTAATTTCAAACTAACTCATGTTATCAACCCACTTGCATTTAAAAAATGGCACTTTGAATGTTATATAATCCAACTCCCATATTTGTTCAATGATTCCAAAGTATGAAATGTTCATAAAAATTGGATTTTTGTCCTCGGTACCAGATACATTCTTTGCTTCTACCAAAAGAGTAACTCCACTATTTTTAATCGTAGTATATTTATCATGTCCCCTTATATAGAACATATAAACATTGCTTATATAATAATTATAATATAATACAATCACACATGTTCTCCAATAAATACATACAAGTATTTTTTAAATTGAATTCATATTTACAAATAACTCATTAAAAATATGGTCTCAAAACCATCTTATAAACCATATATTATGTGTATTTAATATTATATTTTCATCCCTTAATGGATTCAGATTCCTAATAATTACATCGTGGGTTTCAAAATATGTCACAACATCTAATATATTATGTAAAATATAAAGGTGATATTACTACATCTATAATGCCCCAACTATAGTTACTAAGATTTGGTACATTATTTTCATACATTGGCATGATTATAAGGAATCAAGTCTCGAAGGACCGATCAGTTTAGCAGTCTTGGAAAATAGATTACATATATGAACGTTACATTACAATTTTTAAAATAAAATACAACACAAATAATCCTATTAGAATTCCATTATTCCTCTAGCTTAACCCTTCATATCAATCATAACACACTTATTCGCATCCTGGGAAAATAAAACATAAGAAAAGGGTGAGTTCAGATGCTCAGTAAGGGTAAATAATTTAGCGGAAGCTATAAACTTTTAAGAAAAAATGTGTAATAAAAACAACATCCTTTTTAAAAATAAACTTGAAAATAATATGGAAAAAATAAATAAATCAAACATTACCATATAAACATACACATGGATATTCTATCAGTCAAATAATCACATTTAATGACTAATTTCATTATGAGGGAATACATAATTCTGTACATCATAACCACATAGTCAAGGCCTCATGCCAAGAATACAAATAAATTTTTTGTCAAGGACTTGTGCCAAGACACTAGTTTGTCTCATGAGACCTATCGATGCATCGAGAGGCTATAAAAGGCTCCACCTGTCACTTACTAAGTCCAATGCATTCCTCATATGAAAAAGTTGAAACATAACATAAACATTCATATTAAAACTAGCATAAAAAATGTCAATACTTTAACCATAAACCATGAATGGTATAAAAATAGCACATCTACAGTAAAACATATAATAACTCATTCAATACAATATGGAATATTTTATTATAATAAGACAACCTCAATTAAGAATATCATCCAGTAAAGGATGTTGACATAGTTGAAAATGATCTATAAAATGCTTTGAGAGAAATATCCATTTTGTATGAAATCATTTAAAAGTCTCGCAATTTATAAAGGAGTTTATTTAAAATATATTTATGAATAAAAGTGTCCCATACCACTTTGAAACTTTTGAAAGGAATTAACATTTAAAAAATTATGTTCATATGAATAAAACCTTAAAATCATTTTGAAAACATGAACATTAATTAAATATATTTCAAAAATAAATCTTTAAAACATTTAAAATGATGATATAGTTAAAGAGTTCCTTCCATAAAACCTAAAAATATTACTTTTGAAAACATTTTTATGAAACATGGACATGCATGATAAATATGTCCCAGTATATACATACATATAAAAAATCTCGGATAATAATGTGATTGTGGAATTAACCATTACCTTGTACTTTCCTTTGGTTGAGTATACGTTTAACCTCCTATATAATGACCATAGTATGTTATTAAATTATAAAAGAATCATATTCAAATTTATGATATCATACTTTATTCATTTATGGCTTTATGCTACCCATTTAATAACAATTTCCATGTTAAAATAGCATTTCGGGTAATAATCGATTTCTTTATCGTACGTGTTTTGACTTGTTATTCTTGATCGTATCCCTTACATCATGATTTAATTGCTTCTAGAAAATAAAAAATTATTTAAGTATCACATATATTCAGAATATAAATATGTATAATAGATAGATATATGAAATATAAAAGACCATTTAGGGAGATGGTAGGTCGTACATACGCATAAACACTGTTTCCATTTTCATATCGTATTGAACGGAAGTAAGTGAATGAGATATATGTAAATACATACATACATACATAAATACATACATCCATACATATATACATATACATATATATATATATAGTAGAATTATTATATCATATATTATATACTTATTAATAATATATATTTTTCTAATCATCGTTGAATGGTGAACGTGGAAATGAATCTCATTGCATCGTGGAGACGGTGAGTCGTACGTACGCACGAGTGACGATGTCATTCTATTAATGGTTAAATCGTATATAATTGGAAAGTATATTTTATATAAAGATTCATTAACATGTTATATTAATTATTTACATAAATTATACTCATCATTATACTCATCCAAATAATGAAGTGTTGAATAACAAACTACACCACAACGTAGAGACGGTAAGCCGTACGTACGCACGTATGGGGAATTTGTTATTCATAGGATGGATAGAATAATGAATATGGTTGTATCAAATTTATAATACAATATCAGTATGTATAATGTACTATCATTATTATTTTGGTTTGGAAACAACAAAGAAAGAGGAAGTGGAAGAAAAAAGAACTTTGAAAGAGGTGATGAAATAATTACCTCTTCTTTTGGTTCTTCCTTTTGATTTGATCAATATGGCTCCTTAGGCTGAATTTATGATAAAATTAAGGCCTCTAGGTTGAAGTGAGGGTAGTTGGGAGGATATTTGAGCAGGTTTTGGCTGAGCCAAATGGATTTGGAGATGTGAATTGGAGAGAAGGGGAAGTACCCTTTTATAAGAGAGATGAGGGGCACATTAAGAAAAGCTTAAAATATTATTTTATTATAAAATAATTTTCAGTTTCTAATGGATTAAAATGAATTTATTTAGAGTATAAGGTGGGGATGAGTAGAAATATTCTCAACCAGTAGGTTTTAGACAAGTTTAGGTCACCATATTAACCTTATCTTTTATATTTAACTCTTAGTTAAATAGTTTGACATTTACCATGTCTCCATGTATTTTTATATTATATGTATAATAAAATTAATATAAAATTCCAAGATAACCTCAAGAGGTTCATTAATGATATATATATCATTATTTAATTCATTTTTTCAAACCTTATATTTTTATGAATATTATACCATTTAATAATATAGTATTTTTTTAAAACTCATTTATGTCAATTTTGACACTATTTAGTATTTGGTTTTTTTGAAAGTCAACAAAACTTGATTACTTTGAACAAAATAAATTAAATAAATCCTAATATGATATATTAAACTAGAAAATTATTTTAATGCATAAAAAGTCTCAATTTACATTTATTTTTATATTTATAATATCAATTAATTAAATATTTCATTAATAAGGTAATTACTGCGTCATTATTATGTCATAAATAAGTTTAATTTCTAAAAATTATAAATAAAATACCATTATGTAGGAAATATTTGTATCTTTATAATTAATATTTATAGTCGAATTTATCTTATGTATAACCCTATATTAAAAATGTTTATTTATGAAAATTTGAATTAAACACTTTTAACTCTTCTTTAAATAAAATAATAATAAATGTCCTAATATAATCCAATTGGATCAAAGAGGATCATATTTTAATCCCAAGGGTGATTTTGGTCGAAAAACACTTATACAATAGAATTTGGACATGTGTTAGGGTAATTATAATATCATTTTTACCTTTAATTACCATATTTACTTTTAACCGTGGTAAATAAAATTTAAAAGTTACTATTCACAAAAAATTAATTTCATCCTATTGAACCAAATTTTACATACTGATATCAATATTGTCTCTCAAATTTTTTAAATTCAATTCACAGAAGTGTTAAAAAAAAATTTATGCTAATTTGCAAATGTGCCTAGAAGGTGGGTAAAAGACGTTAAAAAATTTAATAAAATTTTATACATCTAATATTATTATAAAATGACTCCAATGAATTAAATTAAACTAATATAGGTATTATGTATCTATTTTTAAGTTAAAATAAATTTAAATAAAAATAATTATTATTTAAATAAAATTCAGTTTTAAACAATAACGGAGTGTTTTTCACTATTCATTAAAAGTTGAAAGTTTTCAGAAAAATACCAAAAATTCTCCATAAGATAATTTTGATATTCTGAGTCCAAATATGATGTCTATTTTACCAAATTAAAAACATGTATTTTTCATTAATTAATTTAAAATTAATTCTTGTTGTCAAAACCAGAAAGCAGGGTTTTAAGAAGCAAAAACTATCAAAATATTGACATGTGTTTATGTACAATTTAAATGTAAATTTACATCCAATGACATAAATTATATTAAATGATAAAAATATAATCTAATTATACTTTAAAAATACTCAAATGAATAATTTAACGCTATAAATTATTTCGAATAAAAAAGTTGTTTTCAATTAAAATTTAGTATTTTTCACTATTCATCAAAATATGAAAGTTATCAGAAAAGTACCAAAATTTTATCCAAACTAAAATTTTATGTCCCACTTCTAAAGAATAATTTAATTTCATTAAATTGAATATACAAAAGTGTCAAATATTGGATTTAAAAAGGGTTCTCCATTAAAAGACGATAAAATTTCATTTTTAAAAAAATACTTCTTTTATATGAAAAAAATGAATTTGTTCTTATATTATATCTAAGAAACACATAATATGGATTCGAAAATTATATGGGGTATATAAAATTCAAAATTTAGTTAATACTATTCATAACTTCTTTTTGAACGGCTAGTTTGGTAAGTCGTGGTGCGCTTGAACTCATTGTTGCGTGTAATGCAAGCTATTGAATTAATTTAAAGAGATAAGGTTCTATGAAATCCTAGGGTGTTACATTCTCCCCTCCTTAAATAAATTTCTTCTCCGCAATTTGAAAATTTTGTTCAAAAATATAATGTTAAAAATAGAAAATACCTTTTCGGAAAACCCACATGGGAAATAGGGTTAATAAAATTTATTCTTAATAAGAGGGAAAGAGAAATGGAAAAGTCACTACAAAATTTGGATTTTGAATAGAATAACATTGGTAGAAAATTGAGATACATAATTGGAGGAAAACGTAAATATTTATAGGGAGTGATTGAGGTCATCAATCACAAACAAGTGAACAATGAATGGAATATTGAGGGCCTCAAAGCCATAAATCTATGATGATTTAAATACCATCGGTTAAAAAAACATAAGGTATTAGGATAACACATTTTTGGTTTTTATATTCCTTCCCTAATGTTTGAGAATTAATTTCTTCATAGAATAAGAGAAAAAAAATCCTTGACAAGTAGAGTTATATCCTCCAACTAACTTCTACCACAAACTCATCTTTCACTCCAAAAGATAATAGAATTTAAAAATATTCTATTTATCCTATTTGTATAGGGTAAAAAAAATGAATTTTTAATTCATCTTTCATACCTTCTAGAAAAACTACATTATACAATCTAGGACATCATGTAGGCCAGTGGTAGGTGATTCACCCTTGTCGCCTTTCAATTGTGGGTTCAAGTCTCGTGGCTTTTCCTGACACGATGGGTTGTCACCCGACCTTCAGGTTGTCATTTTTATAACAATCAGAAAAATAATCTTAAGAAATGATTTAACCTTAAAAATAGTATCCAATGTCAAACTTAATCCATTCCAACCTTTAGACTTATCCACAATACTTTTGTCCAAACATACAGTCCAAAATTTACAAGGAAGGTCACATAATATACATGTTAATACCTTCATTGTGTATTCTCTTAAAATGTGGTAATAAAATGAATTACCAGAAAACCATATTTGAATATGTATGTACTTCTTTATTCCTTCTGTAAAACATAGAATACTGGATATACTCCTTAAATCAAAAAATGTTGTAATCTCCAACAATGATGGAATAAAGAAACCATTAATTAGTTTTAAGGTAGTCAATAATATTCAATATAATTTATCAAAATCAATAATCTATTATTCAAAAATCAATACCTCAGTATCAGGATCATATTAAATTTTATCTTACCTTCAACCATGTATATTTCAAAAAAATTAACTTGCTATTGAGTCACTTTTCTTGGTACCACACAATCTCAAATACTTAATGAAATAGTACCACATTACAATCCTTATATACTCCATAATTATTATAATAAGTACATCATTGATACAACACTAAAATGAAATAATTATTTAATATCTATATAAGAACACTAGTCATTCCTCTTCATCTATGGTAGTATCATAACTTGATTATTATCCAATAGCATCATTTTCGATATACTCTGATGATTGGGACATTGATTTGCATAGTGTCCCAACTCCTTACAGATGAATCACTGTACATTTGAAACCTTTTCATACCCTTTTTATCACGTACTTGGTTTCCTTTTTCTCCACACTTATAACAAACTCTCATCCCCTTCAAGCATTTACCAAGGTGATTCTTTCCACAGTTATCACATATGGGAATATCCTTCTTTCCTTTCTTCCCTTTATCCATCTTTCTCTCTACCATCATTTTCTTATCTTGTTTCCCTTCAAAGCCATATGACTCATATAATTATTTACTTATTTTATTAATACATGATACTATTTCTTTATATGATGAGAATACGTGGGATACTATTTCCCTTCTAAATGTTGGCTTAAGACCATGAAAGATATGATCCTTCTTACTCTTTGGATCATGTGTATTTCTGGAGTTCTCATTCCTTATACTGGGAACCATTTCTAAACAATTACAAACACTAGGTTAGTTTATGAATCACAATGCATAATTACAACCTTGTAAAATACCTATCATAAATTTAATAGTTTATGCATATAATCCATAATAATAAAAAAATGTTTTCTTTTAAGAGGTATTTACTCATAAATCCTTCATAATGGGTTTTAAAGAAAATTTGAATTATCCTAAGCATATCCCTCGGGATTGTCATAACCAATAGTACAACAAGGCCTGTTGTCATGTACTAGGATACACTGGGTCAAGCCTTAAACTCCTTGTCAGATTTTTCACACCTACGTACATCTACCCAAATCCTCCTCTACCTGCTCGTATCCAGACAAGGATGTATTTCTTATAAAATTCACAAAATCTCTACATTACCAAAATTCTAGGAAGTTCTTCTATACTAATAATCAAATTTTATCTTAGGGTAATGTTTCAAAACCAGAGTTTATCAAAATATATTTCTAATTATTTTTCTAAACTTCCTCTGATACCAACAGTAACACCCTGACCCCAGTTACCCAGAGCCTGTGCATTATTTTTATACATTGGCATGATTATAAGGAATCACTTCCCGAAGAACTAGTCAGATTAGAAGTCTTGGAAAATTGATTACATATATGAATGTTATATTAAAATTTATAAAATAAAAAACAACATAAATAATCTTTTTATAATGCCATTATTCCCCTAGCGTAACCCTGCATTTCAATCATAACACACTTCTTCGCATCCTGGGAAAATAAAACATAAGAAAGGGGTGAGCTCAGATGCTCAGTAAGGGTAAATAATTTAGCGAAATCTATACAATTTTAAGGAAAGATGTGTAATAAAAACAACAGCCTTTTTAAACATAAAATTGAACATAATATGTAAAAAATAAATAATCAAATATTACCATATAAACATTCACATGGATATTATACTAGTCGAATAATCACATATAGTAAATAATTTCATAATGAGGGAATGCATAATACTTGACATCATAACCACATAGCCAAGACCTCGTGCCAAGACTACAAATAAAAATTTTGTCAAGGACTTGTGCCAAGAAAGTATTTTGTCTAATGAGACCTACTGAAGCATCAAATAGATAGAGAGAGCTCCACCCATCACTTACTAAGTCCAATGCATTCCTCATATGAAAAGGGTGAAATATAACATAATCATTCATATTAAAACTAGCATACGAAATGTCAATAATTTAACCATAAACCATGAATGGTATAAAAATAGGACATCCACAGTAAAACATATCATAACTCATTCAATAAAATATGGTAGATTTTATTATAATAAAACAACCTCAATCAAGAATAATATCTCGTAAATGATGTTGACATTGTTGAAAATGATCAGTAAAACCCTTTGATAGAAAACCCCCTTTTCATGAAATATTTTAAAAGTCTCAAAATTTATAAAGACATTTAAAATAGATTTTTGAATCAAATTTTACCATAAAAATTAGAAATATTTGAAAAGAACTAACATTTTAAAACAATTATGTCCATATGAATAAATCCTTAAAATCATTTTGAAAACATCGAAATTAATTAAATAGATTTCGAAAATAAATATTTAAAACATTTAAAATGATGATATAGTTAAATAGGTCCTTCCATAAAACCTTAAAATATTCTTTTTAAAACATTTTTATGAAACATGGACATGTATGATAAATATGTCCCAGTATATACATACATATAAACAATCACAGATAATAATGAGATTGAGGAATTAACCCTTACCCTGTACTTTTCATTGGTCAAGGGTATGTTTAACTTTCTATATAATGAAAATAGTATGTTATTAAATTATAACAGAACCATATTAATATTTATGATATCATACTTGATTCATTTATGGCTTTATACTACCCATTTAATAATAATTTCCATGTTAAAATAACATTTCGGGTAAAAATCACTTTCTTTATCGTACGTGTTTTGATTTGTTATTCTTAATTGTATCACTTAAATCATGATTTAATTGATTCTAGAATATAAAAAATTATTTATATATCATATATATTTAGAATATAAATATGTATAATTGAAAGATATATGAAATGGAAGACACCATTTAGGGTGACTGTAGGTCGTACATATGCATAAATGCTGTTTCTGTTTTCATATCGTATTGAACGAAAGTAAGTGAATGAGATATAAGTTAATATATATATATATATATATATCCACTAGCATTATTATTTTACATATTATATACTTATTAATAATATATAGTTTTATAATCATTGTTTAATGTTGAACGTGGAAATGAATCTCATCGCGTCGTGAAGACGGTAATCCATACATACGCATGGGCGACGATGTCATTCTATTAATGGTGAAATATTATATATAATTAGATGGTATATTATATATACAAAATCATTAACATGTTATATTTATTATTTACATAAATTATATTCATTGTTATACTCATCCAAATAATGAAGTGTTGAATAATAAACTACACCACAACGTAGAGATGATAAGCCGTACGTACACATGTATGGTGAATTTGTTATTTATAGGATGGATATAATAATTAATATAGTTGTACCATATTTATAATAACATATAAGTATGTAGAAGGTAATGGAGTTATTATTTTGTTATGGAAACAACAAAGAAATAGGATGTGGAAGAAGAAAAGAACATTGAAAGAGGTGATGAAATAATTACCCCGTCTTTGGGTTCTTCCTTTTGATTTTATCAAAAAAGCTCCTTAGGTTGGCTTTATTATAAAATTAAGGCCTCTAGGTTAAACTGAGGGTGGTGGGGAGGATATTTTAGCAGGGTTTGGCTGAGAAAAATGTCTTTGGAGATGTGAATTTGAGAGAAGGTGAAGTTCCCTTTTATAAGAGAGGCGAGGGGAACATTAGAAAAGCTTGAAATATTATTTTATTATAAAATAATTTTCAGTTTATAATGGATAAAAATGAATTTATTTCTAGTATAAGGTGGGTATGGGTCTAAATAATCTCAACCAATAGGTTTTATAGAAGTTTAGGTCACCATATTAACCTTATCTTTTAGATTTAACTCTTAGTTAAATAGTTTGACATTTACCATGTCTCCTTGTATTTTTATATTATATGGTTAATATACATACTATAAAATTCCAAGAGAACCAAAAGTGGTTCATTAATGATATATCTATCATTATTTAATTCCTTTGTCTGAGGCTTAGATTTTTAGAAATATTATATCATTTAATAATATAGTATTTGTTTTAAAAACTCATTTATGTCAATTTTGACACTATTTAGTATTTGGTTTTTGTGGAAGTCAAAAAAACTTGATTACTTCAAAAACAGTAAATTAAATCAATCCTAAAATTTCATATTAACCTATAAAATTAGTGTAATTCATCACAAGTATCAATTTATATTTATTGGTATATTTATATTATCAATTATTTTAATCTTTCATTAATAAGGTAATTATTACATCATCATTGTGTCATAAATAAATTTAATTATTTATGTCTAAAAATTATAAATAAAATACCATTATGTAGGAAATATTATTATATTTCTAATGAATATTTATAGTCTAATTTATCTTATATATAACCCTATATTAAAAAAAATTTAGTTATGAAAATTTGAATTTAACACTTTTAACTCTTCTTTAAATAACATAATAATAAATGTCTTAATCTAATTAGAGTGGATCAAAAAGGATCGTATTTTATTTAGAAGGTTGATTTTGGACAAAAAACACTTATCCAATATAATTTGGACATGTTTTAGTGTATTTATAATATCATTTTTACCTTTAATTACCATATTTACTTTTAACCGTACTAAATAAAATTTAAAAGTTACTATTCACCAAAAATAATTTTCATCCTATTGAACCAAATTTTACTTAATGATGTCAACTGTGTATCTCAGATTTTTGAAATTCAATTTAGAGTAGCGGTAAAATTGTGTTTTATGCAAATTTGCAAATGTGCCTAGAAGGTGGGTAAAAGACGTTAAAAAATTTAATAAACTTTTATACATATAATCTTATTATAAAATGACTCTAATGAATTAAATTGAACTAATATAGGTATTATGTATCTATTTTGACTTTAAAATAAATTTGAATAAAAATAATTATTATTTAAATAAAATTCAGTTTTAAATAATAACGTAGTGTTTTTCACTATTCATCAAAAATGGAAGGTTTTCATAAAAATACCAAAAATTATCCATAAGATAATTTGGATATTACAAGTCCAAAAATGATGTCTATTTTGAAAAATTAAAAACATGTATGTTTCATTAATTAATTTAAAACTAATTCTGGTTGCCAAAACCAGAAAGCGAGTTTTTAAGAAGCAAAAACTATCAAAATATTGACAGTGTTTATGTACAATTTAAATGTGAATTTACATCGAATGAACTACATTATATTAAATGATAAAAATATAATCTAATTATACTTTTAACCCACTCAAATTAAAAATTTAACACTATAAATTATTTCGATTAAAAAAGTTGCTTTCAATTAAAATTTAGTATTTTTCACTATTCATCAAAATATGAAAGTTATCTAAAAAACACCAAAATTTTATCCAAACTATATTTTATGTCCCTATTCTAAAGAATAATTTAATTTCATTAATATGAATATATAAATGTGCCAAATATTGGATTTAAAAAGGGTTCTCCATTAAAAGGCGGTAAAATTGCATTTTTTTTGAAAAATACTTCTTTTATCTGAAAAAATGAATTTGTTCTTCTATTATGTCTAAGAAACACATAATATGGATTCTAAAATTATATGGAGTATATAAAATTCAAAATGCAGTTAATACTATTCATAACTTCTTTTTCAACGGCTAGATTGGTAAGTTGTGGTGCGCTCGAACTCGGTGTTGCGTGTAGCGCAAGCTATTGAATTAATTTAAAGAGATATGGTACTATGAAATAATGGGGTGTTACACCTTCTATATAATGGTAATTGGGAAAAAATATGTTCGATAAATTCCTTCACCCAAAATTCGCTCATTGTAATGTAATTTTGGTAGTCCAATCATCTCCACATCAGATAGGTAGTCGATACATAATTCAATAAATTTTTATTCAATATATTTATCTGGAATAAAACATTATAAAAAAAATTTTCATTTTAAATACACTTTTAAAAACTTCATATAACATTAAATGGGGTATATACATCAATAATTTATACGACCAGATAGTTGGATTTCTCGAAAAACTGAACCATCAAGTGAATAATCATAGAAAAGAATGATAGAAGGAAGAGAATATCTAATTAAAATATTTTAACAACAATTTCCTTTTCCATAGTTGGAAACTTCACTAGGTATATAAATTCACTACATATAACTTTGAAAAATAAACAAATATTAGTTAATTAATGATGAAACTTTTTAGGCAAAATGAAACATAAAGATACATATATTAAATCTTGTATCAAAACAAGTCAATTATGTAATTATAGGCACATTAACTTTAAATTATTATTTGAAATTATATTCTTGATATTTTATGAATACCCCTATAGAACCTCTACATTATTCAAAAAGTTAAAAAACTGAAATCTCTCTTACTTGGAAATAATATCAGTAGTCGGAGGAAGAAAAGTCTGCCTTTCACCTTTTAATGATGCTAACTCTTCTTATATCCCCATGAAATTCATTACCAATATAGCCTTAATGTAATAATTTTTTTCTAAATAAATTTAGTTGTGTTTCAATAAAAATATCTCCTACATTTTTTCTACATACATGACTTCAGAAAAATGTATGATGTATAAAATAATTTTGTACGATAATTTCTTTTAAAAATATCCACTTTGACAACTGGTTTTTATAAGGTTTATTGAAGAAGGATTAAAAAAATGGTGACCATAACCTTTAATTTCTCAAAAAAGTGATCACATGTTAGTGGATACAGTGTTGTACATTATTCTAAATTCCCATAGAATGATGTATTCCAAGTATGGTATTTATGTCTCCAGGGTAAAAATTTGTGATGTCCTCAAAACATAATCTTCTAGAAATATTTCAACCTAATTGAGTGTGTACATTTTTCAAAAATGGGACACCCTAAATTTCCTTTAATTCTATATCCCAACAAATTTCCATAAGTAATAAATCCATTTATCTTCTCTTACAACATGTATATCAACATGAAATATTTATTTATATAAGAATCATATAACACAATATATGAATTCTGCATTAATTACAGATATTTTATTAATGGAATTAATAAGTATCAATGTCATTACTTAATTTTATTGGTCCTGATATTAGCAGAGACAACATTTCATTTTTGATTCATGCATAACCAAAGTGTAAATTTATAATTTACAAATATAACTAGACATGTACTCTATGTGATACTTTATACACAAAAATGATTCACTCTATCTGTAGATAGTGTAGGAAAAATATATCTTGGGACATTTTTAAATTCAGGATACTCATGATCAATTTTATTCCACCAAGGAGAGACTACTAGGTGATAAAGCTTCCCATCTTTATTTCTAGTATCTATGTGACAATTTAATTACCTTTTAGTTTTCTCACTTCTATATAGGTTGTAACATTCTGACTTGGTAGCCACTAAAATCGGTGCACCGAGAGGAGTCGCCACATGACCTCCAGCACACCTCCCCACACGCCAGAGGGTACAGACTAGAAACACAATTCTACAGATATTTATGGGGATACAATACCCACATATCAATTTAAATCAATAATAGAATTAATATAAATACATTTAATAACCCGTAGGAACAATAAATGGACAACATACGAAAAAATAAAACAAGTAAGCAAGTAACACATACCATAACAATATGATGATTACACCACATGTCAAGTAGTCATACAAGTAAAATACCAATAGAAAAACTATTAAAATATCCCAAAAATAGTCATAATTCCCAAATTGGTCTTGAAACCGCATGCTTCAACCCAACAACCCATGCATAAACCACCCTATCATGAACATGTGATAGAAAAAAGTAGAATCTGCTCGGGCACACAAATTCCATTATGGCCTAAGGAGGGTGTGAGTACAACTCAGTAGGATGCCACCAAAAATTTATAATGAAATAAATAGTTTTTACATTAGTCTATGAACATAATAAAAGGTAAAATTAATAAATAAACAGTAAGGAAAAACAAGTTTTACTTTAAAACATTTATTAATTATCCATTTACATTCTTTAAGTTACATTGTATCATCACCATTAGAATCTACCATTTTATTTCATAAGAGAATTAATTTATCCATTAATTCAATCAAGTGTACCATATAGCGCCATTCTAGGTACCCATACCATATATCACAGGTGTCACAGGTTGGAAATCAAGGAGCCTTACTCCAAGAATCTAACTGGGATTCAGTATGTCATGTCCGACCATCCCAACCTCTAGGTCATAAGTCAAAAAAATGGTGCATCAGTCCATGAATACAACTGGGACTTGTAATTCCATACATGACCATCCCAACAATTAGGTCATAAGTCAAAAAGAATGGATCATCAATCCATGAATCTAAACAGGACTCAAAACTCCATGTACGACCCTCACAACCACGATATGGAACACCATATCCACACCCTTGGGTTCATGAGATTTAGTCCTTTCCCTGAAAAACTATGGTGTACCGAGGTGACTGGTGAATTAGTATAGCCCACCCAAAACATGGGTGTGGAGTATTAGTCCAACATCTAATACCATTACTAATAGGTCGGAAAACATGGATCATTAGTCCATAAATCAAACTGATATTTTTCATGTCTCATCCGACCATCCCCAACCATTACATTATAATTAAATTCCACATTTATCACATCATTTTAAATTTCAATATCATTATTCATTCATTATTTACCATGGCCCCAATATATGTTTAAAACCAAACATGTAATAATAATAACCAACCCATTTTCAATATTTTATAACACCACTTAAAACGTTTTGAAACTACCCTTCAATAAGGTCCTTCCCTTTAACATCAAACATTGCCAAGGCCACACATTCCCTTTCATTATTTAAAAGAAACCACCATGTAATTTCCACAAGTATAAACCACACACACAAGTCAAACACTATTTCAAATCCAATAAGAACCAATTTTCAATCACTTTGAAGTCAACACCTCTGTTTTAAAACATTACCCAAATTAAAAACATAATTTCCTTCTTTGAAAACCACAAATGGATCAAAATACAATACATAACATTTGAACCATTTCAAAATACCCATAATAATTTCAAAAATATAGAACATAAATATTTAATTTTTTTTCTTTTAACTATTCCCACATAGAAAATTAGTAATTACACCCCATTAACTTTCATAAATACCCTATATCAACTTTTACCAATTCATTTCACCATTTTCAAAGGTTTGGTATACCCCATGGGTAACCCCAAGTCTGGTTTCAAATCATCAATGAACCCAACAAGGTCCATGAAGGTTCCCACGCCTCACATTAATTCCCAATTTACTTTTCTTATCCAAATACGTAAAAATGTAGCAAGGAAACAACTTGGAACAACTACACACCATATATAAACATTAAGACTATGGGAAAAAGATTATAGACCACCCACATCATGTTCGTAGACAACCGCTCATCCTACCTTGAACCTTGATTCTAGACCAAAAAAACCTTTACACTAATGGAAAAATAGCCTATACCAATGGTTTGGTAAGCCGTTGGGTGATTTGGTGTGGGGATAGACCTATCCCAATGGTTTGGGAAAAACTGTTGGGATAGATAAATCTAAAAAAAACGTTACAGCAAATTTTTGAACCCATAACTTGCATGTTATATATCAAATACTTTACCACTATCCTATAGTTACCTTTGTGAATATATTTGGATATATATATATATATATATTTGACGATATTCAACAAAAGAATTCATAAAAAATAAGGGTACTTATCCCAATGGTTCTCAAAACTTTTAGGATAGGACGAACCAAACTATTTTGAGTACCATTGGGTTTGGTACCCTTGTAAAAATGGTTTATCCCAATGGTTTTCCAAAACCATTGGGATATGTGTTCTCAAACTGGTCTATCCCAATGGTTTTAAAAAAACTGTTGGGATAATTATAACCTTTCCCAACAGTTTTCCAAATCCATTGAGAAAAGAGTTCTCAAACTGGTCTATCCCAATAGTTTTAAAAAATCGTTGGGATAGCCATACCCTTTCACAAGGGTTTTCTAAAACCGTTAGGAAAAGTGGTGTCAAAGTGGCCTATCCCAATAGTTTTAGAAAACTGTTAGGAAAGGGGACCTATACTAATGGTTTTTACAAACTGTTAGTATAGGTGTGTTGGTATAGGTATGATTTCTAGTAGTGTTTAGCATCCAAACCCATAATATACTTGAAAAATAGGGTTTCAGGGATTTGGATGGAGAGAAAACATCACCCAATCTGGAGGGGGTTAAATGGGGGATAAATTCAGGGGAGAAAAATTTAAGTTCAAGAGAAAAAAATGGTAAAACCACACTTCTAATGAGGCACATTATTTGACCATGAAGTTTTATAAATAATGTTCTAACCATGTAGTTCCATCTGTCCAAGTGGAAACCAAGATGCATGGTTTTTTTGTCCACCTATATAGTTTGTAAAATCATACGGTGGCTATGCATTAACCATTGTTTGGGGGGAGAAAAATACACACAGTCTCCTTGGACACCCTGTATGATTTCCCTAACCACACACACCACTTATTTAGGATGCATAGTTATAGAGTACAATTAATAATAACTATGCACCAACCATGTTCTCAACATATATTGGCCTATTTTCCTACTATTCCATGCCTCGAACCCCTAGGAAACCCTTGAGACCCTTCCTAAACCCAAGAAAAATTCCATTAACTAAAAATTAAATTTGGGATGTACCTTTTATAAGAATATGGATATTATAAAATCTCCACCATATAATAGCTCATCCTCAAGATATATTCTCCAACATCACCAAGCCTTCAAGACAAATGGTCGGACCACTGGTCCTACTTATCACTTTCATCTCTCAATTATCCTATTGAGAATGATGATTCCATCACAATTATCATACAAGGAAACAATATTACCTTGAGGAAGTTTCCCTACTAATCCATAAAATGGGTCTGGTTCTCCTCTAGAATGCATTAGTCTCAACTCAACATCATCAACAACGACCATACAAACAGCCTAATACACCTAGCTTCACTCAAAAGAAAATGATATTTACCAACCACACCCCCAACTTATGTCTGTCTACAAATCAAGGCTCAGTGACCTCATCCCACACCCAAACATCTGAAACACAACCAAATCACAATAATCAACTCAAGTGATCAATTGGTAAAAACCTGAGAACTGGCCACTTACTCGCTATGGTTCTACCCACCATATGCTTTTTCTCACAACCATAATTTTTGTTGTTTGGAACCTCCATCATCAGAAAAGGACCCCTAAAACCTAAAATCAAGCTTCTAAAAAACCCCTGATGTTTTCTCTAACTCACCATTCCCAAACATCCACAAGGGTACCATCCAACATTGGCCTCTATCCTTTCCATAGAACCACCCAAAATAGAATCACCTTAACTATCCATGCATGAACTAAGTACTACTTGGCCTCCCTCAAAGGTTTTTCCATTCCTGAAATTCACTTTCCACTTAAAATCATCAATTATAGGTGGATTATAACTCGCCACATCTATTCCTCTTACCCCACCAAGTCAGACCATCTCTGGATGACTCATCCTAAAACGACCAACTCCCATTGTGGGAATATTACCACCTCACTTGGACATGGTGCCTTCACCCTAGAGAACACCACCATTATCATCTCACCTTTCGAAGTCCTCGCACTCTCCTCAGTAAGATTCTAGGAACCGACCTCCATTTCCCACAAATCATCATCACGCCTCACTACCCCCTTTAACATTACTAATACATGCACCTTAGATCACATTTGGCACCACCTCAAGCCCAAATACAAAGATCTTCTTGAACATAAACCACATATAAGAACCACTTGGTTTTACCTAAGGAATCCAAATTTGTTCCTCACAAGGTTCTTATTGTCATCCCATTCCCCCCACATCTAATCAACAACCTTCTCCCCATATCTATGACTGACATATCACTCCCAACCTTAGGAGTTTCATTATCACCTCCTCACCCAACAAATTTTAACCACCATGAATCATGTTCCCATTATTGCAGATCCCCAAAGGTAGACGTGACCATATTACACCCAATTGAGTGAAAAAAATGCTAAACATCGCCCAACCATGGCTTCAAAGAACAAAACCTTCATCATTCACCAACATGAAAATCATCACACATATCCTATTTGGAGATGGCTGATGGTGAACCTCCCACCACACTACTTCACTTTTAAATTTCTACAAGGGAGAAACATTCAAGAAGTACCTTCATCCTGACATAATAAAACCTTATGTAGCTTGGAATATAACCAATGATCTCTCGGTGTACCCTGAATGATGTCAAGATATTGGGAATGATCATATCAATCCTAGAAGTATACCAAGATTTTATTGACAAAATCCACCATAATTGATTGAAAAACCAATCGATCTCTCGCATAACCAATGGTTCCCAATTTGATCTCATAGAAGTGTCAGGTGATTAATCCTGAGCCACCTGTTCACACATCCTAAATGGAATCACGCATATCTTACACAGTCCCACACATCTAGACCTTATAAAAACCTTCGATATCACACAATTTCCTGAAATCATTCACTAAACGTAACTCTAGATCCCATGGGTTTTACATCACCGAAACTATGCCTGAACACCCACTCACACAACCATCCATGCCTCCTAGTCCATAAAACTCATTGTTCTTGAGAATAATCAACATTTCCATCAAACAAACCAACTTTTTCACATATGATCTAAACCACATGACCACCTCTTCCCTTGGTGTCACTTTCATATCAATATTTCCATCCACAGTTACCATCACTCTCTGCATCGAATGTTTACAAAACAACTGTTTTATACACTCAAATGAATCTTTCCTTCCAACACCAACCTTATAACTAACCACAAGCACTCAGGTGCTTTCCTGAGAAATAAACCAAGGAATAACCATGAACTTTACCAAAATTTGATGACACACACCATCATCGATTCCATATCTGAAGAACCCACCTGTGCTTTACACTCTAATTCACCCACATCACTAGGATAACATCCCTTGAGGTTACCCTCAATTTGAAAAAACCCCAATTGGATAAACATAACTTAATTCAAATCTCCAAAACCATTAACTTTCTCACTTAGAACTCTAGTACAAACCCACACTAGACAACACTCTCTGCCTACTACTATCAAATTCCAAAAATCCTCCTATTCCATACGCACCCAAAATCAATAGAAACTCGACCGACATCTCTCACAGGTCATCCTAAATGATCAAATGATAAATAAATCCCTAAACTGGAGTCATGTCTAGCATAGGCCACTGGATATCCCATTAATCCATACATGTAGAACCCAAAACGTTTCTTTCCCTAGATGCATCTCCTTCCCCCATTCTAAAACTCACTACAACTAATTTACCAAGAGACTATTTACTCTAGGTACCACACTAAGCTATGCACCCAAATACATCAACGACACTATCCAAACACTCAACCAATGGTCCAAACACAACTTATAAGGTGTCAAACTACAAGGGTCACCATATATGTATTAACAGATGATGTTTTAAAACCTCAATGTTATAACATTAATGTTGGCACAATGATAACACCCATTTTACCACACATCAAACTCACCAAAATCTCAAGAACCATAACCAAGGCCTCATACTAGGGCACCCTCATTTCCCAAAGCAACCCTACACATGGCCCGATCGCCACATAAGGGATACTCACTACCAGTGTCCCTAAAGGTTCCATCATTTCACATTTCCCATTTTTAATTAACTTTAACATTTAAAAACTTATGAATTCACATCTCAAAACTTTCCATTTTTAAAATTAAAATATTTACACTTTGAAAAAACCTTTTATTTACTGATATTTCAAAAATACCAATTTTATTCAGATTCAAATTTCAAAAAATTTTCATTTAAAAAATCTTAGAGAAGATTAATAGACACAATCCAAAATAATAAAAGGAACTCTATAAGCATATGAATCCCAAGGAATTTTCAATCACAAGAAACATACCAATGACCTATCAATCCTTTGTTTCCATCACGATGCATGAACACACATGACATATCTTTCCATACCAGGCTAAGAGATAAAAACTTATAAATTAATAACATCAAATCCAAGTTCATTACACAAGTTGGAAGTGTCAATCAACCCTAAAAGAATAAAACAAAACATAAATTCTCTCCCATAAGAACATGGGTTTTCCCTCATATGTGGGGATGCAGTCACCCACGTATGAGATCATTACCAAACCCCAATAATATCCCTGTATCATGTATAACTTTCCTAAAATAAAAAAGACAAAATACACCACATTTAATATAACCTTTTAATTTCATGACATAGTGGCCACTAAAACCAGTGCCCTGAGCTGGGTCCCCACATGACCTCAGGCGCACCTCCCTGTACACTAGAGGCTGCCGACTAGAAATGCAGGTTTAAATACTTTCATGGGGAGACTATACATGCTAATCAGAGTAAATAAACAATATAAGTAATAAAAATAGATGTAATAACCACCAAGAAAAATAAATGTACAACATAAAGAAAAATACAACAAGTAACCAAGTAACAAATTCCATAAAAAAATATGATGATTACACTATATGTCAAGAAGTTATATAATTTAAATTAAAATAGAAAAACTATAAAATGATACCAAACACAATTCCAAGTCCAAACCTGGTCCTAACATCCCATGATTAAACCCAATAACACAAGCATAAACCAAATACCAAGTCCTTATTCTGAACCTACGATTGAAAACAAGCCGCATCTGCATGGGTACCCAAATTCCATGGAGATCCGAACAAGGTGGAACTATAACTCAGTAGGACACAACCAATGGTGTCTAAATAAATATGTATTCTATACAGTAGTGTATACATATAATAAAATGTGAAATAAATTAATTAACAAGAAGGGAAAACTAGTTTTACTTTTAATAATTTATTAATTATCCATTTACATTCTTTAAGTTATGTCATATCATCCCCATTGGAATATACCATTTTATTTTACAAGAGAATTAATTTCTCCAATTCTTCAATCTAGTGTACCACATAGCATTAGTATGGGTACCCATACTGTATATCATAGGGGTCAAAGGTTGAAAATCAAGGATCCTCAATCCAATAATCTAAATGGGATCTAGTGTGTCTTGTCCGACCATCCCAACCTCTAGGTAAAAATTCATACAATATAGAGCATCATTCCATGAATCTAACCGGGACTCAGAACACCATGTTTGAATATACCAAAATTTAGCTAAAAAGTTGGAAAACATAGAGCATCAGTCCATGAATCTAACCAGGACTTGGAATGACATGTACGACCATCCAAACCTTGATACGGAACACCACATCCATACCCTTGGGTTCAGGATCATTAGACCTTTCCCTAAAAAACTACAGTGTAGTGAGGTTCTAGGAGAAACATTTTGGTCCTCCCAAAATAGGGGAGTGGACTGTTAGTCCAACATCCTAAACAATTAGTCATATTTTAAAAAACATGGGTCATCAGTCCATGAATCTAATCGGGATTCAACATATCTTGTCTGACCACCCACAAACATTTTGAAACCACCCTTCAATAATGGTCTTTCCATTTAACATCAAATAGATCCAAGGCCAACCATCCCCTTTTATTCTTTAAAAAAACCTCCATATAATTTCAAAAAGTATAAACCATACACCCAAATCAAACACCATTTAAATCCAATAAGAACACATTTTCAAACACTTTGAGGTCAACACCTCTATTCTAAAACATTACCCAAATTCAAAACATCATTTCCTTCTTTGAAAACCACAAATAGATCAAAATCCAAAACATAAAATTTAAATCATTTCAAAATCCACTTAATCATTTCACGAAGCTAAAACATAAACATTGAATTTTTCCCTTTTAACTATTAACACATGCCAAATTAACATTTAAAACCCATTTTCTTTTATAATTACCCTATCTAAACTCTTACCAATACATTTCACCATTTTCAAAGGTTTGTAATACCCCATGGGAAACTTTAATTCCGGTGTCAAATCATCAATAGACCCAAAGGGGTCAGTGTAGGGTCTCACACCTCACATTAATTCCCAATTTATTTTCCATATCCAAATATTTAAAAAAGTAGCAAGGAAAAAACTTGGAACAACTACACACACATATATAAACATTAAGACTATGAGTAAAAGCTTATGGAATACCTACCTTATGCTCATAGACAACCAATTATACAAACTTGTCCCTTGATTCTAGTACAAAAAACCTTTAGCATGCAAATCTTGAATCAGATATAAAAAAGGGTTTTAGGTATTTGGAATGAGAGAAGACATAACACTAAGCCTCTTCCAAAAAAATGGAATGAAACAGAGTTGAAGACTTACCCGAAGTTTTCATTTTCACCGAAAGAAACTTCAGACTCATACGAATCGAAGGAGAAACACCCCTAGAGGATGATTCTATTGATTAATTACCCAAACTAGAGGGGGTTGAATGGGGGAAATATTTGGGGGTGAATCATTTATGGTTGTGAGAAAAAAATGGTAAAAACCCCATTTTTAATAAGGCACATGGTTTGGACACATGGTTTTTCAAACCTTGTGTCAACTGTGCGGTTTACTCTATCCAAGATTAAACCTATCCAAAAAGTTTTCTTGGCCACCCACATAATTTTTCAAACCATGCAGTGGTTGTTAATTCACCACTATTTGAGGGGAGTACAATCCGCATAGTCTT
This sequence comes from Viscum album, assembly GCA_963277665.1. Classification (NCBI taxonomy): domain Eukaryota; kingdom Viridiplantae; phylum Streptophyta; class Magnoliopsida; order Santalales; family Viscaceae; genus Viscum; species Viscum album. The sequence goes on from OY728146.1 coordinate 1,795,708,710, forward strand.
CTGGGCCACCCTGCATGGTTTCCCTAACTATGCACACCCCCTCTATAGTCCGCATAGTTATGGTGCACAGTTACCACTAACCATGCGACAATCATGCTCTCAGTACATATTGGTCTATGTTTCTAATTTCCCAATACCCAAACCCCTAAGACACCCTTGAGATCATTCCTACTCATAAGAAACATTCCATAAACAAAAAATTCAATCTGGAATGTATCTTATCTTAGGGTTTGGATCTTACATAGGTTCCCAAACCGTAGAATTATTGGAAAATACCATTCCACTTTTGATAGACTTGATTCATATTCTTCGTATTGAGTTGCACCTCAATTTGGGAATTCTTTAAGTTATTCATGGTCCTTGAAAAATAATATATTTCCTTTGGAAATATATGTATTCTTTTAGAGATCATACCCATTAAACATGATATTCATTTAGAGTTATATTTTAGAAAAGGAATCTCATTATCTTCTGGTATCATATCATTGAAGAGAGAAAGTAGTTCATTAAATTTGGTTTCACTCATTTTGTTTTAACATTTTAAATTATATATATTTATTATGGATGATAATGTTTCATATTTAGTACAACTAGCATATAATGAAATATTTATACAGCTTTTTAACTTATGAAAACACTTCGGAAAATCATGAATTTCATCATAAAAATTCATTTTAATTTACTCAATATGATCTTTATTATAATTTACCCTTATAATTATATACACAACACAAAATTTAGCATCATTCAAACTTGTAATCATATCAGATGATCTATAAAACATAGTGTTATCCCAATCACTATCTACATTCAGTTCTTCTTCATGTTTAGTCTGTTATTTATAACATCAATATATTTTGTGATAAATCAAGTGTTCTCAAAATCCTTTAGATTAATTCATATCGAATAAAAACAATGTAAACACAAACAAAGGATTTGAGAAGTGTCATATGCATGATCATTTACAAACTTGATGAACTCTTTAACTCCATCCTCATACTATGTATTCATACGATTGACATCCATCCATTTTTTATTCATATTGATCATATTTGATTCAATAATATTCATATTTAATAGAAAAATAAATACACATATGGTATGATCTTAAAACATGTAAATATCATGAATTATATGAATATATATCACTGTAACATTTATTTTTTTACTACAGGAAGTGAAATATCATAAATAATAATTATTTTTTGATATAAATTCATCAAGGGAGATACAAATTTATTATTTTTAAATAGAGATTGCAATATCCTTCCAATTAACTTTGTAAAAGGTCATTAAGTTCATCAAAAGTTGTTTGAGGGAAAATAAATCACAGTATCCTTTTTAAATTTCTAAAATTAATTTTATTCATATTTCCAAATTAAAATGATTCAAACATATGAAATGATTCATAATCAAATAACAAGGAAAATATATATTTATGGGGATATTAGACATGGTAATAATTTTTATATTGTAAGTGATAAAGATAAAACTAATATTTTATTATTAACTTTGATGGTATTATTTTATAAATTATATGAATATTTTAAATTTTAGGATATATAAATCTTTAAAATCATATATGCCACCACGAAATATTTTGTTTATGTAAATTGACATTTTTATCAATCCTTAAAAAACCATTCTTATTCCAAAAAATAAACACAAATAAAATTCCTTATGGTAAGAACATATTATAAATTTTATAACCTGAGAATAAATCTAAAAGGAAAATGTAGATGGTAGGTTCTTACAATTAAAAACAACCCTTACTGCATTTCCCACATGAAGATTATCTTTTACTTTAACCAATTCCATTTCTCCTATCAAATAACACATCAATTAAAATGTATGATATACATATAACAACCAAAATGAAATAAATATCTTCAAAATGATTAATATCCCTAACACATTCACCTTAATACCCATGTTTTTTTGGTTTATCATTAATTTATTTGACCATATCGAATTCCTTTATGTTTCCATATTTATTTTGAATTTATAATACATATAGTCCAATATAAGATATCTTTTTTCAAAGGAAAAAAACCATGAGTAATTGAAAAATGCTAATGAGAGTTTTGTAAAATTCATAGAAAGAAAAATATTTCTTAGATTATTATGGAAATAAGTCAAAGTAATGAAAAACAAAAAATTTCAAAAATAAAAAGAACAAAAAATCATGAAAATAAGGGGCCACACAACAATTAGAATAAGGATAACCCAAAATCATCTGAGTAAGGGGCCAGACATCGATCAAAAGAGTAGAACCGAGGAGGACTAAAAAAATTGAAAAAAAACCCATAAAAACATGCGTTCAAAGACCCAATGATAATAAAAAAAACATGAAAATTGATAAAAGATCGATTAAAAATGAGTAAGGAATAACATACCATCAATTGAAGTTTTGATTCAGTCAAAAGAATCGAAGGAACTGACTATAGAATTCAGCTTCTATGAGAGCTTAAATGGCATAAACAATGACAATGTTGATTAGGGTTCTTTTAAAATAATAGAAGGGGTTTTATTAACACTAGTGAAAAGCGCAGATAAATGCTTCTTTTATCAGCACTTCATAAAACATTGATAAATACTAGTGGAAAATAATGATTAAAAATTAAATTTAAAGATTATAATAAATAACTAATTATATAAAAATGAATATTAAAAATTACATTATAATAAAAAATAAAAAATATAGAAAATAAATAAATTATAAAAAATATTAAAAATAAATAAATAATATTTTTTATATTAAATGTATTAATAAATGTGATAATATTATGATAAATGTATTAATATTATGATAAATGAATAAAAAATATTAATTACGTAAGAAATAAAAATATTAAAAATGAATAAATTATATATATTATAAAAATAATTTAAATAAATAAATATTAAAATCAAAATGAATAAATACAAAAAATTGGATTTAAAATATTTTTTTTAAATAAATTCCTACATAAAAATTAATAGATAATAAGTGTAAAAATATTTAAACAAAAAAATATAAAAATAAAAATGAATAAATATTAATTATGAAAATTATAAACATATTAAAAATATTAAATTTTACTAAATAAAAATGTATAAATAAATATTAATAATGAATAAATTAAAAAGATATTAAAAATGAATAGGTTTTAAAAATAAATAGATAAAAATAAATGAATAAATATAAAAAATGAAGAAAATTTTATAATTAAAAATGAATATATTGGAAAAATAATAAAAATGAATTAATAATTTTAATTATATAAATTAATGAAATAAACACAACAACTAAATATTAAAATAAATATAAAGAATATAAAAAATTAAATTTAAAGACAAGAGATTTATAATTAAGTACTAATTATTAATAAATAAATAATAATTTTATAAATATTTAAGTAAAAATATATAGAAAAATGAATAAATAGTAATTATATAAATTATATTCATATTAAAAGTATTTAAATAACCATTGAAATATTTCAAAAAATATTAAATGAATTAATATTAAAAATGAGTAAATATTAAAAATAAATAAATTATAGAAAATATTAGGAATATGGAAATATTAAAAATAAATAAATATTATTAGATGTATAAATGATTAAAATGAATATGATTTAATAATTAAAATAAAATAAATTACAAAAAAATATTATAAAATAAAAATAAATAATATCATGTTACCAATTACAATAATATTAGAAATGAATAAATATTAACATAAAAATGAATAAATATTAAAAAGTAAATTTAAATATAAGAGATTCACAATTAATTACTAATTAAAAATGAAGAAATAATAATCGTATAAAGATTAACAAAAACAATTATAAAAATTAAGAAATAATAATTATATAAATTACAAACATAATAGAAATATTAATTATTAATAATAAAAAATATATAAATAAATATTAGAAATTTTAAAAATATTAAATGTATATATATATATAATTTCATTAATTAAATTTGAAAAACCAAATGACTTTTCCTATGATTGTGTGTATGCATATGCATGAATGTGTATTTAGTGCACGTGTATATCTATGAGTATGTATGTGTGTATGTGTACGTATATGCATGCATTTATGTGTGTGTGTATACATATACTCTAATAAGATATGTCATATTGAAAAAAATGGATTTTTATAATGATATATTTTTATGCTTATATATAGACATACACATTACATACAAACACATACACACATACTTACACATAGATATTCACGTGCACATATAGACACATACACATACACATATATGAATATAATTCATATACACATACATACACAAACACACACGTACACAGATACACATATACACATACATACACATACTATATGAACATACACATACATACACATATACACGTATAAAAATATAAAAATACACAAAAACACACACACACACACACACATATACATAGACACACACACACACACACACACACACACATGCACGTACATCCACATACATTCACACACACACACATAAGTGCAAACACACACACACACACATGTACACATAATCATAAACAAACACAAACACACACACACACAACACATATATACACATATATACAAATAAAATGAATAAAAACAAATACATTGACATATATACACATACATAAACATGCAAACACATACATACAAATTTATGCGTATATTTTAAATTATTTAATATGAATATAAATATATAAATTCAAATAACTATATTTAAATAAATATATATTCATTTATATATTAATACAAGTGGTTAATTAAAATATTAAAATATTATATATACATATATATTTTTTAATTTAGGTATATAAATAAATTATAAAATATTTTTATTGATTAATAAAAATTTGATAATTCTTTTTATATAAAATATTGAAAATAAGATTGATAATATTTTTTAGTATAATATAGATATATAAATCCTATTTATATATTATTTTTACACATATATACTTATTATTTTATAAAATATATTTAAAAATATAAAAATATCTATAAATTAATTAAACTATTCATGGTTCCCATTATCAACGATAACAAAAAAAAATAGCAAAAGACCCTCATGTCAGCATTTTTTAGCACTAATAAAAGGAAGAACAAAATATAGTAGAATCTATAGTAGTGAGGCTTGTTTTTTCCCTTGGGTTAACCATTATTTTTTACTTTGAACCACGATCTGACACTTACGTATGCCTCTTACGTTTCAAGGTAATCCTTAAATTTTATTTTGCGTTGTGGGATAACCCTTACTAATGCCTTTGTTCCCCAGGTCACCCTAACATATACCTTTGGTACACAGATGACGCTTATGTATCCTTATATTATTCTTATGAGACTATTATATATCATCTTATCACCCTTATGTGGTTTTTGATTTTTTCTTTTTCTGGTGTAGGATTGATCCATATATAAGGTTAGTTTACAAAAGTTTATTATGATAACTATTTCTTCCACAAGCACCTTGACTGAACACATGTACCAACTGTGGTTAGAGGTTATTTTTGTATCCAATTTATTATTTTTTGATGCATTTATTAATATATATATATATGATAATAAGAGATTTGGATATCTCTATAAGTGATAATCTAAGGGGGAAGGAGGAAGATCTTGCTAGATCTCACCACCACCATACCACTATGCCCATTATTATAGAGAAGATAGATCATTGTGATATTTGAGTAAGAAGAAGATAGAGACAAAATTATCCATCTACTTGAGTATCATTATTGAATTCTAAGTGTAGTCTAGAACGTGTAAGAGTTATTTTCTTCTTTTCAAGGTTCTATGTAGCATTTCTTTGTTCTTCCTAGTTTATTGGGGTGTGTGAATGAGTAGAAGTGTTCCTCATGCCTAGTTCCTATTATTGTGATTGTTTTTTGTTTTCTTTGTATAATAATATAGATAATTCTTTGTGGTTTTCATACATGTAGGACCAATATGGTCCGAATCAGGTTAATTTTATGTGTTCCTTACTTTATGATAGTTTTTCTTTTCTTGGTTATAACTTTCATTACTGCTGAATTTGTAAGGACCTGACCTTAATAATTACATATTCTATAGTTTTTGAAATATAATACACATTATTAGAATTATGAGGATATTTCTTCATTATATTTTTAGATAATTAGGACAAAATATTACAAATTAAACCCATACATTACAAGTGGACACATATACTTAATACCCATTTTCCCACCAAAAAAATATTTTAAATAAAATATAGTTTCTCTTTATGAAAAATCTTCATAGTTTTCTCCTTGATCTCATAGTTTTCCCTAATATCCCTTAAAATATGTGAAAAAGATTAAAACTTGGGATGATAAAAAACAGCTCATTAAGGGACATAAAATGAAATAAAATTATTAGTCCAGTGAAAAACATGAAAACCCATTAAAAACATTTTCCTACAGACTTATTAGGAAGCATAGAAAAATCAGGTAGGTTCTGTGGGACATCATTACCATATCAGTCTTACACTAACCCTTAAAAATGGAATAACAGAATGGCATACTTCCATCTCTAGAGTACCCAATGCATTGGAGAGCTATAATGGGTATCACCCATCATATATTAAGCTATAATGGGGCTCAACCCATCATATATTGATCTATAATGGGTATCAACATGCCATATTTTGAGATATAATGGCTTAAACCCATAATAAATAATGTTCAAGGAATATATCTTGAATAAAACACTTTAATAAACTTTTAAAACTGTGTGAAAAACACTTTCTCATATTAAAATAATTTTTTTTGAAAAAAAACACTTTTAAAATAAAAACACTATGCACATAATAATGATGCCATATTCTTTGAGAAGAGTTGTATAATAATATAAAGTAAAAATTAAATCATTGAAGTGTTATTTAATAGGTAAAATTCATTCATTCCATATAAGTTAAAAGAACATTCCTTTATAATTTTTTAAAAATATTTTAAAGAGTAATTTTAAAAGATAATTTTTAAAAGAAAGTCCTTTACATAAAACCTTAAAATGATTCGTTGTTGAAAAAAAATTAAGAAAAATTTGAAAATTAAATTTAAAAAGAATTAATTCCCATTTAAATACATTCATAAAAATTATTTTAAAAAATGGAAATGAAAGAGAAAGATTAAGAAAATTAATCGTTAAAACATTTAAAATGAGGATTCTTGTTAGAGTCCCTTACATTGACTGCGAATCTTCATGTACATTATTTATCTTCTTGAATAATCATATAATATTAATTTATACTTGATTTATAAAAATTTTCATGTCTATTATTCCTTTTACATCACTCATTTATTTGTAATAAAAATTACTTAATTTTTTAAGTTTACATCAGACATTTTGACAATATTCTGTACTTGAGTCCAAAATTACTTTGGTATGTTGTTTATAGTCGAAGTGTCCATTAGTACATTATCTCTAGGATGATATTAAGGAAATAATAATTATTTTTTATATATCAATTATACTTTTAACTCTATCCATTAATTATGGATATGAAAAATGAACTACATTACAATCATGGAGACGATATGTCGTACGTATGCGTGAGTAACCTTTCCATTTTTCAATGATCATTATGGAAAGAAGGTAATTATAATTTTATCCTTAGATAAATATCATAATATAATAAATACCATATTAATTCTCTCTCTCTCTCTATATATATATTTATATCCCCCATATTATGTGGTGATGAAAAGTGAATCACATCACTTGGTAGTGGTGATAATTCACACACATGCATGAATGACGTTATTATTTTTCTGTGCATGGAAATGTAGGAACATAAATGATATATTATATGTTCATAATAATATATATATTTAATTAATATCATATATAAACTTTAATTTCATTATTATAATAATTCTTGAGATATGGTGATGGAAAACGAATTACATTAGTTCGCGAGGCGGCAATCCACCATACACACGAACGATAACTTCTTTTCCCATTTAATGGAACTATAGATGAATATTGGTCATTACACTAACATAATAATATATAATTATATGAAGGATAATGGATTTATTATTTTATCATGGTTGAAGTAGATTTAAGGTATTTTGAATAAGAAACAAAACAAAAACAGTTAATTAAAAATGATACCGCTTCTTTTGAATCCTTTATTTATTAATACCTTAAGACCACTAAGGGTGATTTTATACCTAAAATAAGAGATCTAGAATATAGGGAGGGATTTCATAAAGTGATTTAGGAAGATATTGTATTAGAAAAATGGTTTTTAAGTTTGATTAAAATTGAAGAAGATGTTCCCTTTTATAGGAGAGGGGATCAACACTCTTGGAATTTATCAAAATATTTAATTAATATCAATTAAATTTTTATTAAAAATGGAAAAAATAGATTTATTCCAGATATAATATGATTATGGGTCTAAATAAATTCATCCAATGAAAATAATACATGTTTTTTTACAAATTATTAATACTTATCTTTTGGATTTAACACTTATTTAACCCCTTTATCTCTCACCATGACAACATAGATTTACACTCTTTGGGGGTGAATATAATTACTATAAAATGTCAAAAGAAGAATTAATGGACCATGGATTAAATTTTAATAATTCTACCAATAATTTGGTCTAATTTTATATTTTTATAAATTTTATATAATTTAATAATATATTATTTATTTTAAAATGTCATTAATGTCAATTTTTACCCTATTCATTACTCAAGCTGTTAAAAATATCAAATAAACAATATAAAATCAAAAAAAAAATATTACAAAAACACCATTACATGTCAAATTAATCAATGAAAATCTTTTATGACATTAATTAGATAAATTATATTTATTTTAATATTTTTAATAGCATTTATTTGATATTTTCATTAATTAAACAATTACTCTATCATCGTTATCCAAGACTTTAAGGTAAATATTTTTGTTCTAAAAATTAAAAAAATTAGCATGATTAATATAAATATTTTATATTTCCAAATAATATTTATATTCTAACATATCTTATGGATTACTCTATATTAAAAATATTTCACTTGTTAAAAACAAGAGTATGACATGTTTGACTTTTCATTGAATAAAATATTATAAAGGTTATAATATCATCCAAATGGACATAAATGGTCAAATAACCAGTACTTTAATTCTTATGGACTAAAAATACTCATCTAATAAAATTTAGGAAAGTGTTAGGGTTATTTTATAATATGTATAATATTATTCTTACCATTAATTACCTGATTTACCCTGAACAATGCTAAAACATATTTCTAAAGTTGATATTAACTTTGTCCAAAAATAAAATGAAAATATTTAATAAATTTGCAAATTTTTATTCCAAATATGGAATCCATTTTTCAAAATTCAAAACATATAATTTGTTAAAATTAATTTAAAATTAATCTCATAGATGGGGTGAGAAAGTGAGTTTTTAATGTAAAAATGTTCAAAAGCTTGAAATGTTTTTATATCCAAAATCAATATAAAAGTTATTAAAAAGATGTAAATTGGATTAAAATATTTATAACTCATATAATTTTACTTTAAAACCAATTTAAAATATAATATAATATAATATATCATTTAGATGAAAATTCAGTTGTTAATTAAAATGTAATATTTTTCACTATTCATCAAAAAATGAAACCTATTATAAAAATAGAAAAAATTAAACCAAAGTAAATTTTGATATCAAAATTTACAAAATGAAGATTATTTTTTCTTATAAAAATTACAAGTGTAAAAATTTAGTTTTAAAAAAAGTCTGTCATTAACAGGTGGCAAAACAACCTTTAAGAAAATATTGATTTTTATGCATAAAATTAGATTTAATTTTTTTATCATCTCTATAAAACACATAGGATGAATATTAAACATTAGATTGAATAATATATATATATATAATTAATATAATAAAAAATAGTGATTTTTTTTATTTTTTTGGTATAAAACACACTTATGCGTATTTTAATAGTTTTCTAGAAAACTATTTCCTTTCATTTTCCAAAGGGTGTTATTTTAATTTATAATTAATTGGTCACAAAATAATTAATTATATATAATTGTGTAATTTTTTTTTATAATTCAGTTAATCTGGTTCATACACTCTATTATAACGACTTTTTTATAATGGTAATAATTAAATAATAATAATCAGCTATTTGTTTAAGCTCGATATGATATATCATGTATGCTATCGAAAATAGGGTTTTATTATTAAAATATTTGGATGTCACATTCTACCCCAATTAATAAATTACATCCTTGAAATTTTAACCCAGGATTGGTAACTAGGGATCGACTATTCAAAAAACTTTTATGGAAATCTCACATTGGTAAAAGGATTAATAAAAATTTCATTTTAAAAGAAAGAAATATAAGTACAAAGTTCACCTAAGATAATACATAATAGGATTACATGTAGGAAAATATGGACATGGAATATTAACCCAACTCTCAAGGAATAATAGAGAGTGATAAATAATATGATCATAAAAAATTTTACCATTAAAAAACCATAAATATGTAAGGGGTTAAAAGGTTATTGATTTCATAGTAAGAAAAGTAAATGGATAACGTTTTTGTTTCAAGAACCTTTTCATACAGTTGAGGAATTACTTTACTACCTAGACTAAGAAAACAAAAAAAATATAATTACTTGACAAGTAGAGTTTCATCCTTTAATCAATTTCAACCACAAACTCATATTTGTCTCCAAATTTTGAGTATTCAATATGATTTTTTCACACATGGATCACTTGAATAAACTTATAGAGAATCAAATAATCCCTAAAATATTAAATCCGTATTTATCTTGTCTAGAATAATTAACAAAAACTAAAGCTGTTTCAAAAGATAAGTCAATTATCTAAAAAGAATAAACCTTTATATGAAGGAAGACTACTTCAATCTCTAAAATTAAATCGTGACACCCAAAGTTAAAAATAGATCATTAAACAAATAACAATCCTTAAAATCCCAAAATAATATTCCATACTAATATTGAAACCCAAAAAGTAATAAGTATTTTATCACATAGTCTTCCAATATAAATTTTTACATTTATATCCAATTAACATCAAATACTCTTGAAGTCACATACAAGAATATAATTTCCCTAATCATATAATATCCAAGTATGCTAATCATTTTCATAAATAACCTGAATCACCATAAATTCACAATAAAACCATAAATGATTCTGAAATATAATTCAAGCTTTAATCCTTATATAAAATCCCATTGTCTTATGTCTACCTTAGTTATATAGAGTTCTCAAAATAGTGAACATCTTCCGAAATAACTAAATCTCCAAATTATTTTTCAACCCAAAAGTAATAACCCATAATTACATCGAAAATAGAGACCATATAAACCCTAAAGGTCAGCGATACCTTTATAATTATGTCCACAAAAATAAAGTTATTTTCCCTCAAATTCCCTTTTTCATATAATAAGCATAAGGGATATATGTTCCTCAAAATAAATGTCTCCAAAAATACTGTTAGTCAACTAAAATATTTCATAACATAAAGAATCAAAAGGGGTTTCTAATACACTAAACTTATGATCAACCTAGAAATTATAAACCCATGATTATATCCATAACTCTTAATAATACATCCTAATATATAAAATTCTCTAAACCCTCTTTTGATACCAACTGTAAGGACTTGGGCTTAATCATTACATATTCTAGAGTTTCTTAACTAGAATCCAAATTCTTAAAAATATGAGGATATTTTTAGTTTAGAGTTGTATAGAATTAGAAAAAACACTTAAAAATTAAACCCATACATTACAAGTGGATACATATACTCAGTTCCAATTTTTTCCCACAAAAAAATCTTTAATATAAAACATGGTTTCAATTTATGAAAAATCTTCATAGTTTTATCCTTGACCTCTTCATTATCCCTACTCTCCATTAAACCCTATGAAAAACATTTTAAAACATTTAATTGAAACAAACAGCTCCGTAAGGAACATAAAAAGTAATAAAATAATTTTTTAGGAAAAAATAAGAAAACACATTATAAATATTTTCTTAAAAACTCATTAGAAAGCATAAAATAATTATTTAGGCACCATAGGACATCATTACCATATCACTCTTATGTTCACCCTTACAAATGTAATGATAAAATTGTTTACTTTCATCTCTAGAGTATCCAATGCATTGGAGAGCTATAATGGGGCTCACCCATCATATATTTTACTACAATGGGGATCAACCCATCATATATTGAGCTATAATGGGAATAAACCCATCATATCTTGAGATATAATGGTAACAACCCATAATAAATAATTTTCAAGGACTATATCAAAAATAAAACCCTTGAAAACTCTTTTAAACCTATGTGAATGGCTTTTTGATATCAGCACACTTTTTTTTAAAAAATAACTTTTAAACTATAAACCCCACACACATAATAATGATTCCATATTATTTGAAAATAAATGTATAAAAATACAAAGGAAACATTAAATCATTAAAGTATCATGAAATTTTGAAAATTAATTCATTCTGTATAAGTTAAAAAAAATTCCTTTTGACTTTTTTAAAAATAATTGAAAGAGTAACTTTAAAATAGTATTTTTTTAAAAAAATCCTTTACATAAAACCTTAAAAAAATTCCTTGTTGAAAAAATTTGAGTTAAATTTTAAAATTAGATTTTTAAAACATTCTTGTCCATATAAATACTTTCATAAAAACCATTTTAAAACATGTATATTAAAGATAATTATTTATAAAATAAATATTTAAAACATTTAAAATAAGGATTTTTAGTTAAAGAGTCCCTTAACTTGAGTTAAAATCATAACGTGCATTTTTTTATCTTCCTAAATAATAAAATTAGGTTATTTTATACATTATTGAGAAATTTTTTATGTTTATTATTCATTTTATATCACTCATTTATATGTTATAACAATTACTTAATTATTCAAGTTTACATCAAACTTTTTGATGATATTCGGTACTTGAGTCCAAAATTAATTATGTATGTTGTGTATAATAAAAGTATTCATTAGTATATATTATAAATAATAATATTCATGAAATAGTTATAATTTTTATACATAAATTTTACTTTTAAATCCAATAATTATATATGGATATGAAAATAAACTATGTTATAATCATGGAGATGGCATGTCATACGTATGCACGAGTAACGTTTCAATTTTTAAATGATCATTATGGAAAGATGGTAATTATAATTTTGACTTTACAGACTAATAATAATATCATAAATATCATATTAATTCTATAAATATACATATATATATATATATGTATATATCATCCATATGATGTGGGGATGAAAAATGAATCACATTGCTTCATAGAGGTGATAATTCACACGTACACATGAACAATGTTATCATTTTTATATGCATGGAAAGATAAAAAAATAAATTATATATTATATTTTAAGAATGATATATATTTCATTAATACAATATATAAACTTTAATTCCATCATTATAACCAGTATTGAAATATTGTGATAGAAAATGAATCATATCAGTTCACAAGGTGGCAGTCCGTTGTACACACGAACGATAACTTCTTTTCCCATTTGATGGGAGTTGAGATGAATAAGGGTCCTTAAAAATAATAATATATAAGTATATTTAAGATATTGGTTCCATTATTTCATCATGTTTTAAGTATGTCTAAGGAAATTTTAGGAAGAAAAAAAACACAAATGCTTAATTAAAAGTGATACCTCTTCTTTAGAAATCCTTCATTACTTAACACCTTAAGACCACTAAAGATGGTGTTCTACCTAAAATAAGAGATCTATAATTTAGGTAGGGATTATAGGAATTTATTTTATCATATATTTTCTGAAAAAAATGGTTTTTAAGTGTGATGAAAAGAGTATAAGCAGTACCCTTTTATAAGAGAAGGGAGGGACCCTCTTGGAATTTCTTAAAATATAAATTAATTTTTTATTATAAATAGATCCAACCTAATTTATTTAAATTATAGGATGCTTATGTGTATAAATAAATCAATATAATTTAAATTAAACATGTTTTGAAATTTTATTAATCGATATTTGTTGGATTTAACGCTTATTTTTCTTCTTTACCTCTTAGCATGATAACAAGGATTTTCACTCACCAAGGGTTAATATAATTATTATAAAATTACAAAAGTACCATAAATGGATCATGTATGAAATTTTAAACCTTATATCAATCAGTTGGTTGATTTTTTTTAAAAAAATTATCATTTAATTAAATATTAGTTATTTTAAAATGTTGTCAATGTCAATTTTGACACTATTCATTACTTTGACTTTTAAAAATATAAAATAAACAATATAAATTATAAAAAAATATTTTATAACATAAATAACATGTCAAAATATTCTATAAAAATATTTAATTACATTACTTATCTCAAATTATATTTATTTTAACATTATTAATATCAATTATTTGATATTTCTATTAATTAAACAATTGTTGCATCATCGTTATGCAAAATTATAAGGTAAATATTTATTCCCTAAAGATTAAAAGTAAATTAATCTGATTAATATAAATATTTTATATTTAAAAATAATATTTTTAGTTTAACATATTCCCTAGATAACCTCATATTAAGAATATTTCACTTGTTAAAAACAAGAGTACGACAAGTTTGACTTTTCATTGAATAAAATATTATAAAGGTTATAATCTCATAAAAATGGAAATAAATGGTCAAATAACCAATAATTTAATGTTTATAGACTAAAATACTCATACAATGAAATTCTGGAATGTATTAGGGTTTTTTATAATATTTATAATATTATTTTTACCTTTAATTAATCGATTTACCTTTAAGAGTGGTAAAAAAATTACTAAATTTATTATTCATTTTTCCAAAAAATAAAAGGGAACTATTTAATAAATTAGGAACTTATGATTCTTAATATTTAATCCATTTTTTAATATTCAAAATACATAAGTGGTGATAATTAATTTAAAATTAATCTCCTAGATAGGGTGAGGAAGGAGGGTTTTAATGTGAAAATGTTTAAAAATTTGAAACTTTTTTATATCAAAATTCAATATGAAAATGATTATAATGACATAAATTTTATTTATATATCAAAAATTTATCTTTTAATTTAAAAATAATTTAAAATATACTTTATGATTATAATTGTTTTAGATGAAAAGTCTGTTTTCAATTAAAATACAGTACTTTTCACTATTCATCAAAAAATAAAACTTATCAGAAAAATACCCAAAATTATACCAAAGTAAATTTTGATATTAATATTTCAAAAATGAAGTTTAATTATTCAAATAAAAATTATAAAAGTGTATAAATTTAGTTTTAAAACAAGTATTCAATTAAAAGGTGGCAAAACAACCTTTAGAAAAGTAAAACATTTTATGCGTAAAATTTGGATTTATTTTGATATCATGTCATGAAAATACATAGGATGAATGTTAAAAATTATATTTAAAATAATATATATATATATATATATTTCATTAAAATAATCCAAAATTAGTGATTTGTTTATTTTATTGTTATAAAGTACACTTATGCCCATTTAAATAATTTTTCAGAAAAAGATTTCCTTTTATTTTCAAAAGGATGTTATTTTAATTTATAATTAATTGTTTACTAAATAATTCATTATATATACATGTGTAAAAAATATTTTCATAATTTAGTTAATCATGTTCATAGCCTCCATTCTAATGGCTAGGTTATATCGGTAACATTTAAATACTGATAATTAGTTGTTCGTTTAAGGTCGATATGACATATCGTGTATGCTATAAAACATAGTGCTTCCTTCTAAAAATATTAGGATGTTACATAATTTCTTGATTCTTGATTCTTTGTATTTTTATCTTTAAATTTTCCTTTTATGAATAACTTTATTAAACTAAATCATTTTTATACACCTCTATTGAGTGGTTGGTTTGTATTTTATGGCCTCCCCCCCAAATAAAATTTGTATCAAAGGTTTGATATCAAATATAGTTATTTGTTATTCTATGATTGAAATTGAGAACTTTGAAAGAGAGAATGAATTTAATATGTTGAGATTTAAGATATGTGTTCTTATTATATACAATATTGTTGAAGTTGATCTAGTATGATCAAATAAAAATATCACTAATATTTATTCCATGGGGAATACATATAAATCCTATTTAGATGTTGATACTGATGTTTTAAAGAAATACCGTTCCATGTTATTGATGAGACTAAGTGATAAGATCCTACGATAAGTGGTTTATGAAACTAATTTTAGCATTTTCTAGATAAATATTAAACTTATTCATACTACTAAGTATATTTTTAGCAGGATGAAAAAGAAAATGAATCTTTATAATTTTAAAATGGTTCCTAAGAGTCATATCTCAGTCTAGTTAGATGATTTTAATAATAATGTTTTAGACTTAGACAATGTAGATGTGTAGATATTAGATGAGTATTGGGCCTATTTCTTTTATAATTCCTTATACTATTAATATAATCTTATTAATAATTAGATGATGTTTGGTAGGGATTCTATTACTTTACCAGAATTAAAGTTTTTGGTCTCGTCTAGGGATCTTCAGATTCACAATATGAAGGTAGGGAACAATGGGGTGAAATCTAGGCCTGAGTTTCTCAGTCTGAAGGTACAACCAAAATATAGTATCAAAGATAAAAATAATGGTATTTAGTTTAGGAATTTTAGGTTATATTAGTGTTTACAAACTTTTAAAATTACTAAATACTGACATGAGAATATATTCAAGGATATTATATCCCAAAACAATGTGGTAAATGATAGATATATACCCTAAAGCCTTGTATATGTATATATATGATATATATAATAAGTATTTCTAGTTGTATACAAATTATAATTATAATTAATTATGTGTTTTATAATTCCATGTTGTGGTGATCCATACTCGAGTTACCTTCTCATGTTTGATATTATTTAATAGGCCATTTCACAAGATGAATTTTTTAAGAGGAGATGCATTCATGTAATGAATGCGTGTACTAGACATAATATTTATTAATTCATTAAAATGCATTAATAAATGAGAAAAAATCCAAGTATTTTCATTTGTTTATTATATATATCACTTACATGCGATAGAAGTGTGGGTGTGTGGTTGCTTGGCTAAACCACCTTGAAACAAAAAAGTTCTCCTCTTCGTCTTCCACTGCACATCGAGGTTCTAACACACCATGGGTGAAGAATAATTCCACTTTATTATTGAGTGAAATTTTTATCCTATAAATACCTTTAAAGGTGGAGACCTTTTATTTTACAATCTTGTGATCACTATAAAAAACTTTCATTAAATATCAAAGTAGTGAAAAAAGCTTCCTTAGTGAATGGTAGGCTTTACAACATTTTCTATATTTCCAATTTTGGGAAGGTTATATGTTTTTATGGCATAAAGATATTGAGGTAAGGGATTTTATCACTTCCCTAAATTCTAGAAATAATTATTATACATTTTTAAATCCAAATAGTGGTCTCAAGTCATTTCATGCATTAGTTTTGTGAAAACTTGTATGAAATGAATATAAAAATTAAAAATAGAGAACTATAATTTATTTTTTAAAATTTTTGAATTAATAGTATTACCATTATATATATTAATTATATATAATGGTAATACATATTTCTCCTTATATAAGGAGATATATATAAGGGTATTACCCACTTACCCTTATATAGAGTGATCTATGTAATGGTTACCCAGACTTACTCTTATACAGAGCAGTCT
Organism: Viscum album; assembly: GCA_963277665.1. Classification (NCBI taxonomy): domain Eukaryota; kingdom Viridiplantae; phylum Streptophyta; class Magnoliopsida; order Santalales; family Viscaceae; genus Viscum; species Viscum album. The sequence goes on from OY728146.1 coordinate 1,795,726,482, forward strand.
ATTTAAGGGTCATTAAATTTTACCCTAAAAAAGATTAGTCTACGTAAGGGTCATATCCTCTTAACCTTATATATATGGGTATACAAAAATGTAATAATAGATAACCTATAATTACCCCCCCTACATAAAGGTAAAGGATTTTACCTTCACGCAGGGGACCCATCTTGCGGAAGGGTAAAAAAATATATTTAGAAATTGTATTTTAAAGTTTAAATGCATTTTAGGAATTATAAAATGTTTTTAAATCATGATTAATGTTATTTAAAGAATATTTATTTTATAAATAATTTATAAATAAATAAATAAATTATTAAAGGTTTATAATTAATTAATTATTTATTTATGAAAATCTATTATTAAAAGTTCATTAAAATATTTAATTATATTACTTGAAGTGCCTTTTAATCATATTATATGACATGACTTATGATCTAGAAATATTTTTTTTTTGAAACTAAGAAGTTTAATTAATAATGTGTTTATAAATTATATAAATAAGGTTAAAATATAAAATACTTATATTAAAAAATTATGAATTGTTCAAAATTAATTATTTTAAATTATTAAAATTAAAGAAGCCTTATTTGGGTATTATTTAAATAACATAAAATATTTTATCTTGGTTTAAATAAAATATCAATTATATGATAATTAGATGATGTAAAATGATTACATAACATTAATTAGGTTATAAAAATATTTATAACTCATAATATATCATATATTTAAATTAAAAAATCCATATAATGAAGTATATTAAAGAGATTATATTGGAATAAATATAAATTATTTATGTTTATAATTATGGAATGTCTATAATGATATGTATGATTATAAAATGTTCACAACTTTCTTTTATTTATGAATTGTTCACAAATAGCTATCTTATATTTAAATATTATGATTATTAATTTATTTAAAAGATATCCTTAGCTTTATTCAGGAATAAAATTGTCCATATTATGAATCATGTATACTTATGTTTGAATTTTAAAATGATCTAGTTAATAGTTCCATGAATTACATCCTAGGAATACAAATTAATTAAGTTTTTCATATACCTTGACCAAAAATTGTAATAGATGTTATGCACATGAATTTAGTTGTTGTGTATATTTGATGCATTTATATTTTAGAGTTAAAATGAATTAAATTATCTCTTGAGTAAATTATCATCGGGTTGAGGGACTTGGGACCAGACCACTTATTGTCCTAGAGTATTATTCCTTGTCTATAAAGGTGAATAGGGTTGGGTATCTATCACTCTCGGATTACTTATGTGGGGATTCTGAATCTCATATAAATCTATGCATTTATATGAAAAATTAATGTACCTTATGTATATGATGCATTTGGATATGTATGAATGTGTTTGGATTCTAATTTTCAGAAATCACAACAAAGTTGTGGGTTGTGTAAAGCATTACACCTCAATATGGTTGGAAAATATTGGTCTAGTGGAGGAAATAGGATTCAAAACTAAACCCCTAGAAGCATGAATACATAGAAAGTGGATAACATGAGATAAGATTGTGAGATTAAATCCCCTTTAAATAATAATTGTTAGATTCCTTCTAAGTTAGTACTTTTAAAGACATTGATTATCCAACCAGGAAGGTCATTACATCACTAGGTTCCGATGGATTATATTTTGTAAGGAAGGAATTTATAGGTGACATGAGAACATCCTTAGATATTTCAAGCCATATTTGGGTGCCCTTAGATTATCCTTCGTTATATGCTTATTGGAATTTGTTTTAGGTTACACTAACCGGGATACAATAATAGGATTAGGTTACCTGATGATTAGGTTGAGTTTATCTATATGATGGATTTGGAAAATAATTGTTTTATCGACTATCCAAGAATAATATATGATTTTATTGGGATTATGCGTAACAAAAATAACTATGTTGTAATAAAAATTCCATATATGATTCATTATTTTGTGAAATATAGATCTTGAACCACTAATGGGTATGATTAATCTTAAAAGGGGTCATCATTTTAGTGGTATCCCATTAAATAAAAGTTCTTATTAGTGGTTATATAGAATGAAAATCATCTGATAAAATATTATATTTTTGATAAATAAAATCATCATCAAACTTGACATTGAGATTAATCATTTATAAAGAAAATATAAATGATATAAATTTTCTTTACTTTTACTAGAATTTTATAATTTTTCTTGAACAAAAATAAAAAATCTAGGTATTGGATCGAACCCTTCCTAAGAAACCAACTGATGAAGGTATCCAACTACAATATTTGGATACCTACAATAATAATATACATGATAAAAAGGAAGTATCCACACTCATTCTAGTTACTCTGGATTTTAATCTGTAGAAAAAAAATAAGACTCTATATTCCTATAAAATAATCAATAAACTAAAAAGGACCTATCTATATAAATCATGGAATGAATGTTATAAAGTGTCTAAAGATATTTTTTGGTGCAAGATGATATAAGAAACTTAAATCTCCCAAATTTTACTCAATATGATTGGGTATTTTAATGATTTTTAGAGGATAGGTTCACTCTTTAAGTTTGAATTTTCTATAGATTTAATTATATAGTCATGAATGGAAGGGTTCCCATAGTTTTTTATGAATTATAATATTAATAAACTCAATAAGATTTTTATAGAACTCCTTAATATAATGAGGATTTTTGAGAAGGAAATGGGCAGTTCAGGATCAAGTACCATGCTAATGATATAGAAGGAGAAGGGTTTATATTCTGAAAAAAGGGAAGTAAATTGGATATGGAGAGTCTATACCACCTATCAAGTTTAGAAAGAATAAGGAAATACAATATTGACATAGTGTAAAATTTTTCCATTGGTGATGAAATTATCCAAATTACCTGAGAGGTTTCTAAAATCCTAGCGAAAGGTTCACAACAGGTATAAATATTATAGAATTAATTTCTTTACTCTAAATTCTATGTGATAAAAATTTTATTTTTTAAAAGTATCACAAATATATTGGATAATATAAGAAAAATAAAAATAAATAAAGCAATGGTTAAGATTAAGTTGGTGTCCAAGTAATTGAGTAAAGGTGTTACTATATTGGAGACTTGGATACTTTAAGATTAGTTGAATATTTTATAAGTTTTTTATTTTTATAATTTTTAAATAGAGTAGTGTGTGTAAAAAATGTTTTTATAAATGAAATGAGATGTGGTTTATGATACACATAGTTAATGATTTTTTCAATTCTATAACATGCTTTAAAGGAGACACAAAATCGATTATTTTGGTTAGCCAATTGATTCTACTATCATTTATGGAAATATTTTGATAATATGATTGAATTTAAGTAAATTTTACCAAATATTATCAAATTTTGAGGATTAATGAATTGGATATATGGTGTATAAATAATAGTACTATGTGGATAAATTATATTGGGTAAAATTTAAAACTAGAAGAAGATTTTTTTTGAAGTTTTCAATAATGTGTTCTCAAGATTCTAGTTATGGGAATGAAAACCTAGGGTTGTGCAAAAGGAAATGTAATAATTCAATATTATTGTATTGTCCCATATATATAAAAAGAAGTTTGTTAAACTCTATATAATTACCATGCCAGGTATAGGTGTTATAGAAACCAATTATTGAATTTTAAAGGGTATATGATACCATATGTAGATTTTCTAATTGTTGTCAATATATAGGAGTTTAAATTCCAAGGAACGTTGATTGAGTTGGTAGTTTACAATCATATTATGTAGAAAATAGTTTATATATAATATATGAACGGGAAGAAATTTGTCAAGTTTTGTTGAATCTAATTAAAGTATGTTTGTCATTATCAAATTTCCCTTATGTGATAATAAACATTGTTATTTAGAAATTAGTTTTTCTAACAACATATGATAATTTTTTATATACACATCGTTTATGATTCATAAGTATACTAAAACATGTTTTAATGAGAAGATATGTATAAATTTTCTTATCCAAGATAAAGTGTTTATCTTTCTGTTTATTAAAATACAATGGAATGTGGTTCCGACCCATCAGTGGTGTATTTTAATGAATAAAAAACAATTTATAATGAAATACTCCAAACACATAGAATGAAACATATGATATGGAAACAATAAGTTATTTGTTAATATTCCCTAAAGAAGGAAATAAATTTTATTTCCTAAATACAAATTTTTTTGTGTTTCTTAGAAATATATTTTAAAAATAGTATAATATATAAGAATATAGTGGGAGTATGTTTAAACTTAGAGAAGTTCAAAGTTAATAGATAAAGTTTTAAAATTTTATATGATTAAATGTTTTTACATGAAATTATAAAGAGTTTAGTATATGTTATGATAAAAAAAATGTAAAGAGTTGCATTTAGTTTTCATGAATAAGTGGAAATTACTATTTACTATAGGATTATACTAGTAAAATTTAAAAGTGAATTAACCTTAAAATCCTAAAAGAGTTTTGGGTATGGTAGTGAAGAGAAATGTAAATAGTTACATTAGTTACAATAATAGTGAAGATGTCACTTTATCCTAAAAGGGTTTAGGATATGTTGGTCAAGTAATAATGTAAAAAAGTTATATTATTTAAAAAATTAAAATGAAAAGTTTGTTGGAAAAAATTATAAGGATGATTATGAATCACTTAGAAATTTTTATAAGTAGAAAATAGAAGTTCACATTATAATATTTGATATGATAATGTCAATGAGTTTTAATATTCTCAAAGAGTTGAATAGTTATGAATTTAATCCTTAAATATCATTATTATTAAAATTATATTATATCATAGGTATTTCTCACAAAATATTTTGTGGGATGGTTTTATTACATGATTATATAAATATGTTACATGAATTTCATATAATTTAATGAGTTAACCAAACCCCTAAAATTATAACATTCATTAGGTTGATATGTCAATTTATCATATATGATATGATGAATAGGAACTTATATTTGTTTTTTTCTATATTATTAAAAAAATAAGGATATAAAATGTGTCATATTAGATTTAGTCTCCATGTTATGATTATTTGATATTGGTTTCATAAATATTTATATAGATATACATTTCATGAACTGTAATTATAATTGACCTCTCAAAGTATGAATTTGAGTTATCCCTAACCTATGTTCATCATTAATTTTTATTGGTTATGATGGAATGTTATGGTTAGTGTGAGTAGAATTATTTTATAGGTATACAAAATATTCTCACGAGGCACACAAAAAATAATAAGATTTTTTATTTGTATAGGATGGCTTACTAAGTATATCACATAGAGTATTATATAGATGTCTTTGTTCTAATATGGGTGTATAGATCATGTTTGATCCCCCTTAACATTAGGTTGGTGAGATACCTAGCATGGGAACTTTCTTACTTTCGTACCCTAGTTAAACAAGTATAAAAATTAGCTTAGATAATAAGAGGGTGGTGAAGTATGTTTTTGATCATTTCATTGGATGGATCTTAACAAACACAAGATTAATCCTCTCTTATGAGGAGTTTGACATATAGGACCTCAATTTAAATAGATTGTGAAGTTTACAAACACACCTAGATAATTTATATCTATTCAAATAAGGTACATGTGATTTTTTGATCCATAATGGTGAATGAAATGTATTGTATTCAATCAAAAATTCATTCTAAACTCTAAGAATTGAGAATATATGAATAAACTATATTGTATTGACATAATTCATGGCGTATTGTCACTAAATGTATTGGACAAAGGGAAAATATGAGAATTCACATTTTCATATGATATAGACTGGTGGATAAATGCCTAGAGATACATATGTTTCATGGAAATCATGCCAAATCCCGTTTTAGCCTGAGTAGAATTGATGCATTACAAGGGGAAACTCTTTCTTTAAATTTATGGATCTAGATATTCAAATTTATTTTCAATGATATAGATTCAATTGGGGCCACAAGTTGTGGTTTACTGAATGGGGATTGATTTTTACTCAAAAAGGTAATCTAAAAGTGTTTTATAGTTAATCTAAAAGTGTTTAAAATGGGTAGTCATAGGGTTTTTCATATGATGTGATACAAGATGAAATTAATTATAGATTTCCAAAGGTGTTTTAAAAATACTGAAAAGTGATTTTGAATTTTATATAAAAATTTATTTTTATATGATATAATAAAATGTGAAATGGCACAAAGTATTTTAGGATTTAGTGAAAATTTGAGATTTATGGAGATATAATGTAACACCCCAAGCTTCCACGATACGCTTCTCATTCAATAATACAATAGCTTGCATTGTACGCAACTTCGAGATTCTAACACACTGCGACCAATCAAAGTAGCCATTATGAATAGTAATAACCACTTTTTGAAATTATATCAATTTTATAATTCAAAATGGACTTCATTTTTGTATTCAAAATATCGAAATTATCCTAAGTTGATTTTTTTTTAATTTTATGAGAACTTCCAATTTTCTATGAATAGTAAAAAATACTTAAAAACAACATTTTTAATAAAAATAATTTATTGTGATAAATTATATTATTGAGTGGTTTTAAAGTATAATTAGAATATATTTTTACCATTTTATCCAATGGTGATCATTATAATTAATTTCACTTTGAAATTCGACACAAACAATTGTCAATCTTTCGATTGATATTGTTTCTTAAAAACACGCTATTTGTTTTGACAACATTAATTAATTATAAAATTAATTAATGCAACCTATATGTTTGGAATTTTGTAAAATAGACATGTCATACTCTTATTGGATGAGTCATGGACGACCAAGACAAACCATGGGACGTTTTTTGGGACTCCATAGAGCCACTTGTGTAAGATAATGACATTAATACCTTTTATTTAAAGTAAAAATAAAAATGTCACAAACATGTATTATTTTACTAAAACAATTTTTATAAGGGGTTATACAAGTCATATTTTTTACTATAAATATTCATTAGAAAGGTAAAAAGATTTCCTATGACATGGTAGTTTTTTATAATTTTTAGACATTAAAAAAAATAAATTTATTTATGACACCATGATGATGCAGCGATTACCTCATTAATGAACGATTTAAATTAAATGAAAAGATAAGGTAAAATCTAAGACTTACACTTGTAAAAAACATATTGGATGGGTGTATTTCGAACCTTTATCACCTTATCCTATAAATATATAATGTTTGGACCTTTTAAATCCTAAAATAACTTCATAATAATGTAACATTTCATGACTTTCCAAGAGTGCCCCTCCTATCCTCTTATAAAAGGCCCCCACCTATACCACCTTATTCACACCTTTAAAGCCATTTAGCTCAGCCTAACTCTGCCCAAATACTGTATCAACTTTCTCCTCTTACTCCTAGAAGCCCCACTTTGGGCAGAAGTCTTCCCAAGGAAGCCTTTGGCTCAAATCAAAAAGAGTTACCCGATTTTAAGGTAATGTCTTCTCTTATGTTATTTTGTTTTATTTTGCTTCTCCAACACCTTAAACTCTTTTAATTACTTTCTTTTGTAACAACCCCAGTATCTTCAATATACTAGGATGTTTTTATGAGAATTATTTTATTTACACTTACACACACCTTCGTCTAATGGTTAAAAAACATACTGTTTCTGTGGGTGGCGAATTACTGCCTCACGAAACGATGATTGTTCAATCATCTTTTAACACCTTTAATGGTGGCCATTAAGATGTCACTATATTTATTTTGATATATATTATGTTTATTTTTTCCTTATTCTTCTGTATTTTTAATTTTTGTCATGCCTTTATGATTTTCATTATGGGTAAACGCGATAATTTAATTTTAGGAAGTGCGGACTACCGCCCCCTCAAAGTGATTTGAATCGTTAATGCCATATATGGGACGTGTAAAGGATAGAGTAAATGATATTATATATGATATTATACTGGAATTATAATAAAACTTTATATCATTATTATTTCATATCATTAAATACGAAATAAAAATGAAAGTAGTGTTCATGCGTACGTACGACTTACCGTCTCCATGAACGGTGAATTTCATTTCTTACCTCTAAATGTTATGTAATATTATAAATTCATATATATACTGTATATATATGATATATATGATATCTACATCATGAATATAATTCTGGATATAATGGATATTTTACCACATGAACAACTTGTAATTATAAGAAATTTATTTTTGACTCAAGTACCAAAGATCGATAAAACGACCGTTATTAAATTAAGTAATTACATAATGTTAATAACATGGTAATAAGTGATATAAAAGGAATAATGAACTTGAAAAAGGTTCTTAAGCAATTAGAAATTAACTCTAGTTTATTATTCAGGAGGTTAAAGAATGGTTAATTCAATTCAGACACGAGGTAAGGGACTTCGTCTCAATCTCCTTTTATTGAGGCATATTTTATTTTATACACATATTTCTTTTTTATGGTGTATAAACCCATTTTAATTTTATGTTTATTCAAAAGTAATATTTTTTATACGAAGCGTTTTACTAAATGACAAAAGGGAATGTTTTTTTGTTGTACGTATGCGGCGACAACGACTTCTCCGCCGCCGTGACCATTATTTGAGTTTCAGCTTCCTCTACAAGTCCTAAATTTTTTTAAATGAAAAATAAATACCAAGTTTTAATTTTCATTTATTGTGGTATTGAAAATGGTTTTGATATTGTTTTTATTATATCAATGTGTTGTATTTATATCTTGTGATTGAAATGTGGAAATGTTAGGTTTCCTTTATGCATGTTTTATGTGATACGATTATGTTATGGTTTATGATATGTATAAACCTATTCATACGAGGAATGTATTGGACTTAAAAAGTGATGGCTGGAGCCCACTGTAGATCCTCGATGCATCGGTAGGTCTCATGAGACAAACCAGTGTCTTGGCATGAGGCCTTGGCAAAATCTTATTTGTAGTCTTGGAACGAGGCCTTGGCTACATGGTTATGATAGTCTGGAATTATGCATTCCATCATTATGAAAGTGGTTATTGATATTGCATGTGATTATTAAACTAGTAGAATATCCATGTGAATAAGTAAATGGCATTATTTCATTTTATTTTTATCATATTATGCTGAAGTTCAAGTTTAAAAGGCTTTGTTTTAGTTATACATTTCCTTAAATGTTTATTTTATTTAAGAAAGTTTCTGCTATATTGTTATCCTTAATGAGCATAAAAGCTCACCCCTTTCTATGTTTTATTTTTCCAAGGATGTGAAGAAATATTTTATGACTGACCGGGAGGTATAGTCTGAAGGGGAGATGAGTGTGGACTGTGGAGACTAGGTTATTGTAGTTTTTCACTTTATGATGTAATGTAAGACTTATGAATATATCTAGTGTTTCTAAGGCTACTAAACTAATCAGTATTTCGAGACTTGATCTTTTGTGATCATTCCAATGTTATGTAATAATGCACCGACTCTGGGTAACTGGGGTCAGGGTGTTACAGTTGGTATCGGAGGTAGTTTAGTACTAACCTTGGAAGCTAGATTTAGATAAACTCTGATTAGAGCACATAGCTCTAACATAGACTTTTATGGTTAGTATAGAATAACTTCTTAGAATTTTGGTATTATAGAGAATTTTGTAAGTTTTCTGAGCAATACATCCCTATCTGGATACGAGAAGGTAGAGGCGGCTCTGGCACAGATGTAGCTAGGGGTAAAACCCAAAAACACCGCTTTGAGCTAGACTCGAATGGGAACTGGTGCACGACAATGGGCCTTGCTGCACTCTAGGTTACGACCCTCCTGGGGGATATGATTAGGATAATCCTCATTTTTTTACAAACTATTATGAAGAGTTTATGAGTATATACTTCTTAAAAGAAAACATTTTTATGATTATGGATTATATCCATAAATAGTTCAATTTATGTTAAGTGTTTTACAAGTATAGAATTATGTATTTTGATTCATAAACTAATCTACTTTATGACATTGTTTAGAAATGGCGCCTAGTAGAAGGAATGGAAACCGTATCAATGCACGCACTCCATATAGGGATTTCCTTCCTGCTCAAGATAATTATAGTGGAGCTGGTGATCCCACTGGTGCTGATCAACTTATCACCATACTGGGACAACTCACTCAGGTTATGAATAATAACTTTACTAGTATGGAGCACCCTGATCCTCAATGTGGAGGATCAATGTTATATCATTTCATGAGGCAACAACTGCCAACATTTAATGGGGGTAAAAATATATTAGTAGCTGGCAATGGATAAACTCCTTAGATAAAATACTCTATGCCTTGGGGAGTAGTGAAAGGGAGAAAGTTGTCATGGCAGTTTACCGCCTCACTGGAGATGCCGATCAATAGTGGTCGCTGATTCAAAACACAAAGGAATATGAAGAAGTATCAAGTATGGAATGTAGGGAGTTTAAGGAAATTTTCTTAGAAAAATACTTTCCACATGACCATCGAGCAGATATGGAAAGTCAATTTCCGAGTCTGAGGCAGAATGAGGATGAGAATGTCGCAACGTATGAGGCTAACTTTACAAGGTTAGCGAGACATTCTACATATTATATACATAACCGAAGAAGTAATATTGATCGTTTATTTGATGGGTTAAAACCATTTCTCCGTCGATCATTATTCTCACAAACCTTCTCATTGTACGAAGATATTGTATCGTGTTCTATCAAGACGGAAAAGGAATTATCTAAGTATTATGAATTTAAAGCAAAGAAAGAGAAGAAGAGATCTTATGATCAATCTGGAAATGGAGATAAGGGGAAGAAGGGAAAAGTTGAATATCAGTCCTACAGCAAATGTGGGAAGAAACACCCATGTACTTGCTTGAAGGGAATGGAAGTCTGTTACAAGTGTGGTGAAAAAGGCCACAAAGCTCATGATTTCAAGGGAAAAATATTTGTTGTCAATGTGGAATTCTATAATTATAGAGAGATGGGACATTATGCAAATTAATTTCCTAAGCGTCAGGGGAACTTACCTCAGAAGAGGCCAAGGGATCAAGGCCAAGCTTATGCTATCACTACTGCTGAGGTTGAAGCTCCGAAAGACGTGGTGGTAGGTAATGTAATGGTTTCCTCAAGTTTAGAAAATGAATTTTTTGATTCTGGATGATCGCATTGTTTCATATCTTCCCAGTTTTCTAAGAAAATTAGATATTTCCAATTTGATTTAACAAGATAATTGTCATTCAAAACTCCTAAGGGAAGTATCATTGATACAAAGTTTTGTCAATCTGTCCCCATTAAGGCATATAAATGTTCTTTATCTATTGATCTCAACGTCATAACCATGATTGAATTTGATATAATCCTCAAAATGGATTGGCTTTCGGACCACGATGAGAAGATTTATTGTAAGAAGAATGAGGTTACGATTTTTGATGATGATGATAAGGAACACCTTATCTTTAGAGAAGAATCGTCACCACCTAATTCTTATCTAGATCCACCCCCAGTGGCTCTACTAAATTCAATAATCGGGGAGGAAGAGAATGAAATAACTGTGGGTGAGGAAATGAATGTTCAAATAGAGGATGTACCTATTGTGAGAGAATATGTAGATGTGTTTCTGAAAGATTTACCTGGACATCCTCCAGAATGAGAAGTTGAGTTTTCCATTGATTTAATTCCGGGATCAAGGCCTATATCGAGGAACCCTTATAGAATGGACACTGTGGAATTAGTTGAACTAAAGAAAAAACTATAGGAATTGAGTATTAAGGGATTTATTCTCCCTAGTGTTTCTCCATGGGGTGCCCCTGTCCTTTTTGTTAAGAAGAAAGATGGATCTATGAGGTTGTGCATTGACTATAGGGAGATCAATGCTATAACAATAAAGAAGAAGTATCCCCTACCTCGCATTGATGATTTATTTGACCAACTACATGGAGCTCAATACTTTTCAAAGATTGACCTTTGATCTGGACACCATCAGTTATGTGTGAAGAAGGAAGACATTCCGAATACAGCATTTTGAACTAGGTATGAGCATTACAAGTTTACAGTAATGCCTTTTGGATTGACTAATGAACCCTCTGTATTCATGGATCTAATGAATAGAGTTTTCAAGTAATATCTCGATGAGTTTGTGGTGGTATTTATTGATGATATCTTGGTATACTCCAAAAGCTACGAAGATCATGAAAATCACTTGCGTATTATTCTAAAGACTCTTAGAAGAAATGAATTATATGGGAAGTTTAGCAAGTGTGAATTCTGGATTCAGAAGATTTATTTTCTTGGCCATATTGTCTCCAAAGATGGAATCTCTATTGATCCTTCTAAGACCAAGGCAATCCAAGAATGGCCAGCACCGACGAGTATTACTGAGGTATGCAGTTTTATTGGTTTAGCAGGTTATTATCAACATTTCGTCCAGAATTTTGCTCGGTTGGATAACCCATTAACAAAGCTCACACGTAAAGGGGTTAAATTATTTTGGACAAAAGAGTGCGAAGAATGTTTTGAAGAACTGAAGAGAAGATTAGTCAATGCTCCTATATTGACTCTACCATCGGGGAATGATGGGTTCATTATTTATAGTGATGCATCGAAGAAAGAACTTGGTTGTGTCCTTATACAGAATTATAGGGTTATTGCCTATGCATCACGACATCTAAAAATTCATGTGCAAAACTATCTTACTCATGATCTCGAGTTAGCTGCTATAATCTTTGCCTTGATTGTAACAGCCCGAGATTTTATGAAAAAATATTCTTTTTAATTTTATTAATTTCTTGTGTTGTACGCTACTCCAAAAGGAGCTTGAACAACACACATCCTTGACTTGCCTTGCATTACACGCAATCGCGACCTTCCTCGATAGCGTGTGTAGTACGCAATACCGAGTTTCACTAAACAACGATATGCTATTAAAATATTATTATAACTAGAAGTTATGAATATTAATAACCACCTTTTAAAATTTTAGAAATTTTACCTCTCAAAATGGACTTTATTTTTGGATTCGGAGTATCGAATTTATCCTAAGGTGAAATTTTGGTACATTTCGGATAACTTTCATATTCTGATGAATAGTGAAAATTACTAAATTTTAATTAAAAACAACCTTTTTAATCGAAATAATTAATAGTGATAAATTATTAATTTGAGTGTTTTTAAAGTATATTTAGAATATATTTTTACAATTTAATACAATGTTGGTCATTGGTTGTAATTTCACATTTAAACCAGACATAATCAAGTGTCAATCTTTTGATAGATATTGTTTCTTAAAAACACGCTATTTGTTTTAACAGCGGGATTTAATTATAAAAATAATTAATGAAACTTCTATGTTATGAATTTGGTAAAATAGACTTTATTTTTGAATTCGCAATATAAAATATAGCTTAGGATGAAATTTTGGCATTGTTCTGAAAAACATCAATTTTTGATGAATAGTGAAACTACTAAGTGGTAGTTAAAAAACTGAATTTTTCATAAAACTTAATTTTACCGCTTCTGTGAATGGAATTTCAAAAATCCGAGAGACACGGTTGATGTCAGTAAGTAAAATGTGGTTCAATGAGATGAAAATAATTTTTTGGTGAATAGTAACTTTTTACTTTTTTACTGCGGTTAATAGTAAATAGGGTAACTAAGGGTAAATATGATATTACTATTACCCTAACACATGTCCTAATTCTATTGGATAAGTGTAATTCGACCAAAAACAACCTTATGAATAAAATATGACCATTTAGGCCCACTTGGATTAGATTAGGACATTTATTATTAATTTATTTAAAGAAGGGTTAAAATAGTTAAAATCAATGTTTAATAAGTAAATCATTTTTAATATGGGGTTATACCTAAGATAAATTAGACTATAAATATTCATTATAAATCTAAAAAGATTTCCCACATAATGGTATTTTATTTGTAATTTTTAGACATCAAATAAGTTAATTTATTTATGACACAAAGATGATGCAGTAATTATCTTATTAATGAAATATTGACATAATTGATGTTATAAACACAAAACTAAATATAATTTGAGATTTTTTATGAATTACACTAATTTTCTAGGTCACTATGATATATTAGTGTTGATTTAATAAACTTGGTTCGAACATATAATTCTGTTATGACTTTCACAAAAATCATATATCAAATAGTGTCAAAATTGACACAAAATAGTTTTTAAATCAAATATTATATTATTAATTGTTATTTTATTCCTAAAAATCTAAGGTTCGGCCAAATGACTTAGATAAGGATATATATATTAATAATAAACAATTTGGGGTTCGTTTGGCATGTTATAGTAAGTGTATTAACCATATAGTGAAAGAAAACAAAAAGACACGGTAAAAGTTAAATTATTTAACTTAGAGTTAAATCTAATTGATAAGGTTAAAATAATACCCTAAACTTGTCTAAATCTTATTGGTTGATAGTATTTCGACCCATCCCCACATTAGCTTCTAAATAAGACCCTTTGGAACCATTATAAACTGATTTTGACTTTAATGTAAAATAATATTTTGAGATATTCCTAAAGTGCCCCTCTCCTCCCTTATAAAAGGGTACCTCCTCCCCCTCCTCCTCACACCAATTTGAGCACTCAAGCTCGGCCAACCCCTGCCAAAATCTCTTCTCCACTTCCCTAGAAACATCCTAGAGGTTCTGGTATTCCTCAAAGGCCAATTTTAGTGCCCTAAGAGGAGGTCTCAAAGAGGCGCTTCAAAAAAGAGGTAATTACCGTTACCAATTCTTTCATCTTTATTTCTTCTTCCACTTCTTCTTCTTAGGTTGTTTCATTATGAAGTAATAACATCAGTATCACTCATATACTGATATGTTATTATAAGTATGAAACAACCCTATTTCACCATCTATCCATCCTACGGAAAAAGAAATCATCGCGCGTGCGTACGTACGGAATACCGTCTCCACGCCGTGGTGTAATCTATTTTCCACCACCACCTTACATGGATGGGTATAATGGTGTAAAGAATAACTATACATAGTTATTACAACATCATATTGATTCTGATATATTGTATAATCCACTCCAATTCAATTCAATATTTATGGAAATGATATCATCGCTCGTGTGTACGTACGGACTACCGTCTCCACGACGCGATGAGATTCATTCTCCATGTTAACCATTTAAGAATGATTATAAAGTATATATAAGACATAATAATGAAATATATGACATTATAAAGCTACTGGATTTATGTATATATATTTATGTCATCTACTTACTTTCATTTCAAGACAATAAGGAAAGGAAAACAGCGTTCATGCGTATGTACGGACTACCGTCTCCATGAACGGTGTTTTTCATTTTATTTATCTATCTATTATATATATATATATACTGAATATATATGTTATATAAATCATGTTTTATATTCTGGAAGTAAGTAAATCATGATATAAGTAATAATTATGTCAAGAACAACATGTCAAAACACCTACGATAAATGAAACGATTTTACCCAAAACGCTTCTTTAACATGGAATTTACAAAAGAACGGGTAATATAATGTCATAAGTGAACCATATATGATATCATAACAATGAATATGATTATATAATAAGTCAATGATTTTATTTAAATCATTATACAGGAGGTTCGGACACATACGAAGCAAATCGGACCTAAGGTAAGGGAAAATATCACAATCTCATTTTTATCCGAGATTGTTTTTACTTTTGTATTTACTGGGGTGTATTTTATCATCCACATCCATGTTTCATAAATATGTAATATTATTTCCATCCAACTACAATTTTTTAAATCCAATTTTACCCTTCGGTGAGTTTTTAGTAAAAGAAATGAAAGGAATCTTTTGTCGTTTTCCGTACGAGGTACTTTTTGACTTTTCCGACAAAAGTACGAAGAATGTTTTTTTAACTTATACGACATGAATGGATTTCTAAAACATTATTTCCAAGAAGATTCCTTTACAAGTTTTCA
The DNA here is from genome assembly GCA_963277665.1 of Viscum album. NCBI lineage: Eukaryota > Viridiplantae > Streptophyta > Magnoliopsida > Santalales > Viscaceae > Viscum > Viscum album. Next base: position 1,795,742,413 of record OY728146.1, read on the forward strand.
AGTTTATTCTTAATCAACTTCTTTTATTTTAAAGTTGTATGACATGTTATGAAAGGAAAAATGTTTTTGAAGAAGAAAGGATATTTTCCTCAAGAATGAAGTTTAAGTGTTTTATCAAAATTATTTTCCATCTAAGATAATAAAGGGTTCTGTTTTTATCCCTATTATTACATTGATTTGATCATGTTGTGATGGAATTATTTTTATGAATTCCTTTATCTTATATGAATTTATTTATGATATCATGATGTTTCAAGAATCCCATTTTTGTTACATGTGTTACGTGATGATGTATGATTTATGATTATGTGGCACACATAAGAAAGGATTCATTATAAGATGGGTGGGACCTATATCTCCCTCCAATGAATTGGGTAAAGATTTTATATCTCATGAGATAGACAGGGCTGGAACGGTAGGTTATACTGGTTCAGTGAAACAGGACTGAAACGAGGGTTACTCGATTCAGAAAGGGACTTTGTCCACTAAGATAGTCTTGGCAATGAGTCTTGACTAACAAGAAATGATTCTCTATGATTATGTGTGAATTCCACAAAGTTTCATGTTTTAAGTTATGATTATTGTGATTACATTTCACTACCATGATTTATCCCATGTTATGAAATTATGCTCTCTTTTGCAGGTTAAGATTTCCAAAATATTATGTTCTTTTGAATATGATGTGACTGTTATTTCTTTTTTTACCCTTACTGAGCATTTGAGCTCACCCTTTTATATTTTCTTTTCCCCAGGATATAAATAAAGGTTTTAGGTAAAAAAAAAGGAAGATCTTTATGGGAGATGTTGAAGATCTTTCACCACGATTAGAAGATTTTATTCCGAGTTTCCAAAGACACTAAACTATTACGATCCTTGTGTGTGTGTTTTTGTTATGTACTAAGTATTCCGCGAAAGTAATGTAATGTTCATGTAAGTCAGGATTCGGGTCTCTACAGTTGGTATCAGAGGAAAGGTTTAGTCAACCTTTGGAAACTAGGATGCGAAAACGTTAGTGAGATCGCTAGAGATATTTCTACGGTATTTCTAGGGATGTCCCTAAGGTTAAGTATACGTATAGGTTATAGTACTAGAACTACGCTAACGATCATAGAATTAAACCTAAGATGTTAGATATTGAAGGTACTTCCCCTTTATTATGTTGTTTTCCCTAGCATGATTATTGCCTCTCACACTATTCTTTTTGGGTTTTAGACGATGGCTGGAACCCGAAGGAACCGTGTTGATCAATGCAATGGACAATGCAATGATTTTCCTCCTGAACAAACAAATGTTATGGGAGATGGAGTGAAAAATCTTATTGCTATACTTACACAAGCTATGAATCATTCTGGACTTCCAAATGATAAGATAAGGGAACAATATTCTATTGAGTCCTTCATGAGGCAACGTCCACCTTCTTTTAGTGGGTCTTCTGATCTACTTGTTGCTGAACAATGGATCAGTAACACTGAAAAGATATTTTCAGTTCTTCAATGTTCTGAACATGATAAAGTCATCTTAGCAGTATATCGTTTGGAAGGTGAAGCTGATCAATGGTGGAATCTTATCAAGAATACAAGGCAAAGAGATGAAATTGAGTCCATGGAATGGGACGAGTTCAAGAACTTATTTTTCAATAAGTACTTCCCTCATATTCTTCGAACAAATATGGAGAAGGAGTTTCTTGAACTAAAGCAAAAAGATGATGAATCTGTTCGTATATACGAAGCGAATTTTACAAGACTTCCAAGGTATGCATCTGGCATTATCATCCAACCTGAAAGTAAAGTTGATCGATTTTTCAGTGGCTTAAAACCAAGTCTTCGAAGGGCATTAGCTATAAGAGACTTCAGTAGCTATGAAGAAATTGTGCGTTTGTTATCAAGGTAGAAATGGAAGTTGGTGTTACATATCCATCTCATGGTTTTGACAAGAAACGAAAGATGGAGTTCAAGGAGAAATCTCAGAATAATGGTGAAAAGAAGATGAATGTTTCCTTATGCACAAAGTGTGGAAAGAAGCATGGTGGAGATTGTCTTAAAGGGACTAGAAAATGTTTTAAGTGTGGAAAAGAAGGTCATCGAGCAGCTGAGTGTTGAAGTAATGGAAAAAGGGTTTCTAATGATGTGAATAAAGCAAAAACTGCAGAGAACGCACCACCAACACTTCAATGCTTCAAGTGCAAGGAAATGGGGCATTATGCTAATAAATTCCCTAATCCAAGGGTTAGTGATGATCAACATGAGCAACCACTGAAGGCAAAGGACAAAGGGAAGTCACATGCGATCACTATTGGCAATGTTGAATATGACAACGATGTGGTGGAATGATTAAGTGTTTATGTAATGGGATTTCGAAATAATGTTGTATTATTGAGTATTGCAATATTTATTGATGTGGTATTCAAAGTGATTGAGATATTTTTTGGAAATAAGATGATATGCGCATAATGAAGGGAAAACGAGAAAATGAAGTGTTTAATAGTATTCATGAGCTCATGATTGATATAAGGACTAAGTGATATCATGGATTGAGTATATATAATTTTGAGGATTTTGGTATGTGGAAAGTGTTAACTTTAAACTGCATTCATGTTTTCACTAAGGTATTCAAGAGAATACATGATTAAGGACTTTGAATGTTTAGAATGTGACCAACAAGACATATCTTATGGGGATCAACGATGGTATTAAATCTCTGGTAATTGTTTTCACTATATTATGAGAGTGGAATGCAGTATTACGGGTAAGCCTAATGATTGGAATGGACTATGTTGGAATAAGTTAGTATTGTTTAAGGATAGAATTTTTTTTCGATATTATTGATGGGATGTTATAGTAATGTAGTTTTAGAAAAAGGACAACCTGCAGGATGGGCGACAGCCCATCGCTTCGGACAAGGCTGTGGGAATCGAACCCACAACTGAAGTGCGACTGGCCTTTATCGCCTACCACTGGCCTACAGGAAGTCCCTGTTTAGTAGAAACTAGTTTTACTATATTAAGCAGTATGATATATGAAGTATAAGTCCATTTTAGGAACCATATGTGATTAATCTCACTATATATCGACTTATGTATATATTTTTTGCTAACCTTTTGTTTGAGACAGATGGAATGACCCGTCATTCTATCACATGATCTGCTAACACTTCACGAATAACAAATTCAACTTCATTTATTTAAGAGATGAAGTGGAAATTGTTCAAGGCACGAACAACAGTGAGATTGTACCAAAATAAAGTAAGTATTTAATTCTAATTCAAATTCTTCAACTTTAGGGAAACGATCTAGAAAACCAAAAATGTTGTCCTAGTGCTCTTATATCTGATTAATCAGATGGTACCTTAGATCGTCACAAATTTATGGATTTGTGATTGTTGGCTTTTCTATAGCCATGTTTTCTACCACTCTCCATCAGAACATGATGGTTAGATATTTCTTCCATATCCATATTTTCACCTATGTGGAAACCCAGTGATTAGTTTATTTGGGTAATCATTACATTTCATACGTTAGTTTTTAAAGCCATGTTTTAGTATTCCTTTTTACGATGTGGGTTTCTATTAAAGAAACTTTCTAATAGTAAACCATTTATAACCCCGACGAATTTCGAGGGCGAAATTCATTTTAAGGGGGGTAGAATGTAACAGCCCGAGATTTTATGAAAAAATATTCTTTTTAATTTTATTAATGTCTTGTGTTGTACGCTACTCCAAAAGGAGCTTAAACAACACACATCCTTGACTTGCCTTGCATTACACGTAATCGCGACCTTCCTCGATAGCATGTGTAGTACGCAATACCGAGTTTCACTAAACAACGATATGCTATTAAAATATTATTATAACTAGAAGTTATGAATATTAATAACCACCATTTAAAATTTTAGAAATTTTAGCTCTCAAAATGGACTTTATTTTTGGATTCGGAGTATCGAATTTATCCTAAGGTGAAATTTTGGTACATTTCGGATAACTTTCATATTCTGATGAATAGTGAAAATTACTAAATTTTAATTAAAAACAACCTTTTTAATCGAAATAATTAATAGTGATAAAATATTAATTTGAGTGGTTTTAAAGTATATTTAGAATATATTTTTACAATTTAATACAATGTTGGTCATTGGTTGTAATTTCACATTTAAACCAGACATAATCAAGTGTCAATCTTTTGATAGATATTGTTTCTTAAAAACACGCTATTTGTTTTAACAGCGGGATTTAATTATAAAAATAATTAATGAAACTTCTATGTTATGAATTTGGTAAAATAGACTTTATTTTTGAATTCGCAATATAAAATATAGCTTAGGATGAAATTTTGGCATTGTTCTGAAAAACATCAATTTTTGATGAATAGTGAAACTACTAAGTGGTAGTTAAAAAACTGAATTTTTCATAAAACTTAATTTTACCGCTTCTGTGAATGGAATTTCAAAAATCCGAGAGACACGGTTGATTTCAGTAAGTAAAATGTGGTTCAATGAGATGAAAATAATTTTTTGGTGAATAGTAACTTTTTTACTTTTTTTACTGCAGTTAATAGTAAATAGGGTAACTAAGGGTAAATATGATATTACTATTACCCTAACACATGTCCTAATTCTATTGGATAAGTGTAATTCGACCAAAAACAACCTTATGAATAAAATATGACCATTTAGGCCCACTTGGATTAGATTAGGACATTTATTATTAATTTATTTAAAGAAGGGTTAAAATAGTTAAAATCAATGTTTAATAAGTAAATCATTTTTAATATGGGGTTATACCTAAGATAAATTAGACAATAAATATTCATTATAAAGATAATAAGATTTCCCACATAATGGTATTTTATTTGTAATTTTTAGACATCAAATAAGTTAATTTATTTATGACACAAAGATGATGCAGTAATTATCTTATTAATGAAATATTGACATAATTGATGTTATAAACACAAAACTAAATATAATTTGAGACTTTTTTTGAATTACACTAATTTTCTAGGTTACTATGATATATTAGTGTTGATTTAATCAACTTGGTTCGAACATATAATTCTGTTATGACTTTCACAAAAATAATATATCAAATAGTGTCAAAATTGACACAAAATAGTTTTTAAATAAAATAAAATATTATTAATTGTTATTTTTTTCCTAAAAATCTAAGGTTCGGCCAAATGACTTAGATAAGGATATATATATTAATAATAAACAATTTGGGGTTCGTTTGGCATGTTATAGTAAGTGTATTAACCATATAGTGAAAGAAAACAAAAAGACACGGTAAAAGTTAAATTATTTAACTTAGAGTTAAATCTAATTGATAAGGTTAAAATAATACCCTAAACTTGTCTAAATCTTATTGGTTGATAGTATTTCGACCCATCCCCACATTAGCTTCGAAATAAGACCCTTTGGAACCATTATAAACTGATTTTGACTTTAATGTAAAATAATATTTTGAGATATTCCTAAAGTGCCCCTCTCCTCCCTTATAAAAGGGTACCTCCTCCCCCTCCTCCCCACACCAATTTGAGCACTCAAGCTCGGCCAACCCCTGCCAAAATCTCTTCTCCACTTCCCTAGCAACATCCTAGAGGTTCTGGTCTTCCTCAAAGGCCAATTTTAGTGCCCTAAGTGGAGGTCTCAAAGAGGCGCTTCAAAAAAGAGGTAATTACCGTTACCAATTCTTTCATCTTTATTTCTTCTTCCACTTCTTCTTCTTAGGTTGTTTCATTATGAAGTAATAACATCAGTATCACTCATATACTGATATGTTATTATAAGTATGAAACAACCCTATTTCACCATCTATCCATCCTACGGAAAAAGAAATCATCGCGCGTGCGTACGTACGGAATACCGTCTCCACGCCGTGGTGTAGTCTATTTTCCACCACCACCTTACATGGATGGGTATAATGGTGTAAAGAATAACTATACATAGTTATTAAAACATCATATTGATTCTGATATATTGTATAATCCACTCCAATTCAATTCAATATTTATGGAAATGATATCATCGCTCGTGCGTACGTACGGACTACCGTCTCCACGACGCGATGAGATTCATTCTCCATGTTAACCATTTAAGAATGATTATAAAGTATATATAAGACATAATAATGAAATATATGACATTATAAAGCTACTGGATTTATGTATATATATTTATATCATCTACTTACTTTCATTTCAAGACAATAAGGAAAGGAAAACAGCGTTCATGCGTACGTACGGACTACCGTCTCCATGAACGGTGTTTTTCATTTTATTTATCTATCTATTATATATATATATATATATATACTGAATATATATGTTATATAAATCATGTTTTATATTCTGGAAGTAAGTAAATCATGATATAAGTAATAATGATGTCAAGAACAACATGTCAAAACACCTACGATAAATGAAACGATTTTACCCAAAACGCTTCTTTAACATGGAATTTACAAAAGAACGGGTAATATAATGTCATAAGTGAACCATATATGATATCATAACAATGAATATGATTATATAATAAGTAAATGATTTTATTTAAATCATTATACAGGAGGTTCGGACACATACGAAGCAAATCGGACCTAAGGTAAGGGAAAATATCACAATCTCATTTTTATCCGAGATTGTTTTTACTTTTGTATTTACTGGGGTGTATTTTATCATCCACATCCATGTTTCATAAATATGTAATATTATTTCCATCCAACTACAATTGTTTAAATCCAATTTTACCCTTCGGTGAGTTTTTAGTAAAAGAAATGAAAGGAATCTTTTGTCGTTTTCCGTACGAGGTACTTTTTGACTTTTCCGACAAAAGTACGAAGAATGTTTTTTTAACTTATACGGCATGAATGGATTTCTAAAAAATTATTTCCAAGAAGATTACTTTACAAGTTTTCAAGTTTATTCTTAATCAACTTCTTTTATTTTAAAGTTGTATGACATGTTATGAAAGGAAAAATGTTTTTGAAGAAGAAAGGATATTTTCCTCAAGAATGAAGTTTAAGTGTTTTATCAAAATTATTTTCCATCTAAGATAATAAAGGGTTCTGTTTTTATCCCTATTATTACATTGATTTGATCATGTTGTGATGGAATTATTTTTATGAATTCCTTTATCTTATATGAATTTATTTATGATATCATGATGTTTCAAGAATCCCATTTTTGTTACATGTGTTACGTGATGATGTATGATTTATGATTATGTGGCACACATAAGGAATGATTCATTATAAGATGGGTGGGACCTATATCTCCCTCCAATGCATTGGGTAAAGATTTTATATCTCATGAGATAGACAGGGCTGGAACGGTAGGTTATACTGGTTCAGTGAAACAGGACTGAAACGAGGGTTACTCGATTCAGAAAGGGACTTTTCCCACTAAGATAGTCTTGGCAATGAGTCTTGACTAACAAGAAATGATTCTATATGATTATGTGTGAATGCCACAAAGTTTCATGTTTTAAGTTATGATTATTGTGATTACATTTCACTGCCATGATTTATCCCATGTTATGAAATTATGCTCTCTTTTGCAGGTTAAGATTTCCAAAATATTATGTTCTTTTGAATATGATGTGACTGTTATTTCTTTTTTTTTACCCTTACTGAGCATTTGAGCTCACCCTTTTATGTTTTCTTTTCCCCAGGATATAAATAAAGGTTTTAGGTAAAAAAAAAGGAAGATCTTTATGGGAGATGTTGAAGATCTTTCACCACGATTAGAAGATTTTATTCCGAGTTTCCAAAGACACTAAACTATTACGATCCTTGTGTGTGTGTTTTTGTTATGTACTAAGTATTCCGCGAAAGTAATGTAATGTTCATGTAAGTCAGGATTCGGGTCTCTACAGTTGGTATCAGAGGAAAGGTTTAGTCAACCTTTGGAAACTAGGATGCGAAAACGTTAGTGAGATCGCTAGAGATATTTCTACGGTATTTCTAGGGATGTCCCTAAGGTTAAGTATACGTATAGGTTATAGTACTAGAACTACGCTAACGATCATAGAATTAAACCTAAGATGTTAGATATTGAAGGTACTTCCACTTTATTATGTTGTTTTCCCTAGCATGATTATTGCCTCTCACACTATTCTTTTTGGGTTTTAGACGATGGCTGGAACCCGAAGGAACCGTGTTGATCAATGCAATGGACAATGCAATGATTGTCCTCCTGAACAAACAAATGTTATGGGAGATGGAGTGAAAAATCTTATTGCTATACTTACACAAGCTATGAATCATTCTGGACTTCCAAATGAGAAGATAAGGGAACAATATTCTATTGAGTCCTTCATGAGGCAACGTCCACCTTCTTTCAGTGGGTCTTCTGATCCACTTGTTGCTGAACAATGGATCAGTACCACTGAAAAGATATTTTCAGTTCTTCAATGTTCTGAACATGATAAAGTCATCTTAGCAGTATATCGTTTGGAAGGTGAAGCTGATCAATGGTGGAATATTATCAAGAATACAAGGCAAAGAGATGAAATTGAGTCCATGGAATGGGACGAGTTCAAGAACTTATTTTTCAATAAGTACTTCCCTCGTATTCTTCGAACAAATATGGAGAAGGATTTTCTTGAACTAAAGCAAAAAGATGATGAATCTGTTCGTATATACGAAGCGAATTTTACAAGACTTGCAAGGTATGCATCTGGCATTATCATCCAACCTGAAAGTAAAGTTGATCGATTTTTCAGTGGATTAAAACCAAGTCTTCGAAGGGTATTAGCTATAAGAGACTTCAGTAGCTATGAAGAAATTGTGTGTTGTGCTATCAAGGTAGAAATGGAAGTTGGTGTTACATATCCATCTCATGGTTTTGACAAGAAACGAAAGATGGAGTTCAAGGAGAAATCTCAGAATAATGGTGAAAAGAAGATGAATGTTTCCTTATGCACAAAGTGTGGAAAGAAGCATGGTGGAGATTGTCTTAAAGGGACTAGAAAATGTTTTAAGTGTGGAAAAGAAGGTCATCGAGCAGCTGAGTGTTGAAGAAATGGAAAAAGGGTTTCTAATGATGTGAATAAAGCAAACACTGCAGAGAACGCACCACCAACACTTCAATGCTTCAAGTGCAAGGAAATGGGGCATTATGCTAATAAATTCCCTAATCCAAGGGTTAGTGATGATCAACATGAGCAACCACTGAAGGAAAAGGACAAAGGGAAGTCACATGCGATCACTATTGGCAATGTTGAATATGACAACGATGTGGTGGAATGATTAAGTGTTTATGTAATGGGATTTCGAAATAATGTTGTATTATTGAGTATTGCAATATTTATTGATGTGGTATTCAAACTGATTGAGATATTTTTTGGAAATAAGATGATATGCGCATAATGAAGGGAAAACGAGAAAATGAAGTGTTTAATAGTATTCATGAGCTCATGATTGATATAAGGACTAAGTGATATCATGGATTGAGTATATATAATTTTGAGGATTTTGGTATGTGGAAAGTGTTAACTTTAAACTGCATTCATGTTTTCACTAAGGTATTCAAGAGAATACATGATTAAGGACTTTGAATGTTTAGAATGTGACCAACAAGACATATCTTATGGGGATCAACGATGGTATTAAATCTCTAGTAATTGTTTTCACTATATTATGAGAGTGGAATGCAGTATTACGGGTAAGCCTAAAGATTGGAATGGACTATGTTGGAATAAGTTAGTATTGTTTAAGGATATAATTTTTTTTCGATATTATTGATGGGATGTTATAGTAATGTAGTTTTAGAAAAAGGAAAACCTGCAGGACGGGCGACAGCCCATCGCTTCGGACAAGGCTGTGGGAATCGAACCCACAACTGAAGTGCGACTGGCCTTTATCGCCTACCACTGGCCTACAGGAAGTCCCTGTTTAGTAGAAACTAGTTTTATTATATTAAGCAGTATGATATATGAAGTATAAGTCCATTTTAGGAACCATATGTGATTAATCTCACTATAGATCGACTTATGTATATATTTTTTGCTAACCTTTTGTTTGAGACAGATGGAATGACCCGTCATTCTATCACATGATCTGCTAACACTTCACGAATAACAAATTCAACTTCATTTATTTAAGAGATGAAGTGGAAATTGTTCAAGGCACGAACAACAGTGAGATTGTACCAAAATAAAGTAAGTATTTAATTCTAATTCAAATTCTTCAACTTTAGGGAAACGATCTAGAAAACCAAAAATGTTGTCCTAGTGCTCTTATATCTGATTAATCAGATGGTACCTTAGATCGTCACAAATTTATGGATTTGTGATTGTTGGCTTTTCCATAGCCATGTTTTCTACCACTCTCCATCAGAACATGATGGTTAGATTTTTCTTCCATATCCATATTTTCACCTATGTGGAAACCCAGTGATTAGTTTATTTGGGTAATCATTACATTTCATACGTTAGTTTTTAAAGCCATGTTTTAGTATTCCTTTTTACGATGTGGGTTTCTATTAAAGAAACTTTCGAATAGTAAACCATTTATAACCCCGACGAATTTCGAGGGCGAAATTCATTTTAAGGGGGGTAGAATGTAACAGCCCGAGATTTTATGAAAAAATATTCTTTTTAATTTTATTAATGTCTTGTGTTGTACGCTACTCCAAAAGGAGCTTGAAAAACACACATCCTTGACTTGCCTTGCATTACACGTAATCACGACCTTCCTCGATAGCGTGTGTAGTACGCAATACCGAGTTTCACTAAACAACGATATGCTATTAAAATATTATTATAACTAGAAGTTATGAATATTAATAACCACCTTTTAAAATTTTAGAAATTTTAGCTCTCAAAATGGACTTTATTTTGGGATTCGGAGTATCGAATTTATCCTAAGGTGAAATTTTGGTACATTTCGGATAACTTTCATATTCTGATGAATAGTGAAAATTACTAAATTTTAATTAAAAACAACCTTTTTAATCGAAATAATTAATAGTGATAAATTATTAATTTGAGTGGTTTTAAAGTATATTTAGAATATATTGTTACAATTTAATACAATGTTGGTCATTGGTTGTAATTTCACATTTAAACCAGACATAATCAAGTGTCAATCTTTTGATAGATATTGTTTCTTAAAAACACGCTATTTGTTTTAACAGCGGGATTTAATTGTAAAAATAATTAATGAAACTTATATGTTATGAATTTGGTAAAATAGACTTTATTTTTGAATTCGCAATATAAAATATAGCTTAGGATGAAATTTTGGCATTGTTCTGAAAAACATCAATTTTTGATGAATAGTGAATCTACTAAGTGGTAGTTAAAAAACTGAATTTTTCATAAAACTTAATTTTACCGCTTCTGTGAATGGAATTTCAAAAATCCGAGAGACACGGTTGATGTCAGTAAGTAAAATGTGGTTCAATGAGATGAAAATAATTTTTTGGTGAATAGTAACTTTTTACTTTTTTTACTGCGGTTAATAGTAAATAGGGTAACTAAGGGTAAATATGATATTACTATTACCCTAACACATGTCCTAATTCTATTGGATAAGTGTAATTCGACCAAAAACAACCTTATGAATAAAATATGACCATTTAGGCCCACTTGGATTAGATTAGGACATTTATTATTAATTTATTTAAAGAAGGGTTAAAATAGTTAAAATCAATGTTTAATAAGTAAATCATTTTTAATATGGGGTTATACCTAAGATAAATTAGAATATAAATATTCATTATAAAGCTAAAAAGATTTCCCACATAATGGTATTTTATTTGTAATTTTTAGACATCAAATAAGTTAATTTATTTATGATACAAAGATGATACAGTAATTATCTTATTAATGAAATATTGACATAATTGATGTTATAAACACAAAACTAAATATAATTTGAGACTTTTTATGAATTACACTAATTTTATAGGTTACTATGATATATTAGTGTTGATTTAATTAAATTGGTTCGAACATATAATTCTGTTATGACTTTCACAAAAATCATATATCAAATAGTGTCAAAATTGACACAAAATAGTTTTTAAATAAAATATTATATTATTAATTGTTATTTTATTCCTAAAAATCTAAGGTTCGGCCAAATGACTTAGATAAGGATATATATATTAATAATAAACAATTTGGGGTTCGTTTGGCATGTTATAGTAAGTGTATTAACCATATAGTGAAAGAAAACAAAAAGACACGGTAAAAGTTAAATTATTTAACTTAGAGTTAAATCTAATTGATAAGGTTAAAATAATACCCTAAACTTGTCTAAATCTTATTGGTTGATAGTATTTCGACCCATCCCCACATTAGCTTAGAAATAAGACCCTTTGGAACCATTATAAACTGATTTTGACTTTAATGTAAAATAATATTTTGAGATATTCCTAAAGTGCCCCTCTCCTCCCTTATAAAAGGGTACCTCCTCCCCCTCCTCCTCACACCAATTTGAGTACTCAAGCTCGGCCAACCCCTGCCAAAATCTCTTATCCACTTCCCTAGCAACATCCTAGAGGTTATGGTCTTCCTCAAAGGCCAATTTTAGTGCCCTAAGAGGAGGTCTCAAAGAGGCGCTTCAAAAAAGAGGTAATTACCGTTACCAATTCTTTCATCTTTATTTCTTCTTCCACTTCTTCTTCTTAGGTTGTTTCATTATGAAGTAATAACATCAGTATCACTCATATACTGATATGTTATTATAAGTATGAAACAACCCTATTTCACCATCTATCCATCCTATGGAAAAAGAAATCATCGCGCGTGCGTACGTACGGAATACCGTCTCCACGCCGTGGTGTAGTCTATTTTCCACCACCACCTTACATGGATGGGTATAATGGTGTAAAGAATAACTATACATAGTTATTAAAACATCATATTGATTCTGATGTATTTTATAATCCACTCCAATTCAATTCAATATTTATGGAAATGATATCATCGCTCGTGCGTACGTACGGACTACCGTCTCCACGACGCGATGAGATTCATTCTCCATGTTAACCATTTAAGAATGATTATAAAGTATATATAAGACATAATAATGAAATATATGACATTATAAAGCTACTGGATTTATGTATATATATTTATGTCATCTACTTACTTTCATTTCAAGACAATAAGGAAAGGAAAACAACGTTCATGCGTACGTACGGACTACCGTCTCCATGAACGGTGTTTTTCATTTTATTTATCTATCTATTATATATATATATATATATACTGAATATATATGTTATATAAATCATGTTTTATATTCTGGAAGTAAGTAAATCATGATATAAGTAATAATTATGTCAAGAACAACATGTCAAAACACCTACGATAAATGAAATGATTTTACCCAAAACGCTTCTTTAACATGGAATTTACAAAAGAACGGGTAATATAATGTCATAAGTGAACCATATATGATATCATAACAATGAATATGATTATATAATAAGTCTATTATTTTATTTAAATCATTATACAGGAGTTTCGGACACATACGAAGCAAATCGGACCTAAGGTAAGGGAAAATATCACAATCTCATTTTTATCCGAGATTGTTTTTACTTTTGTATTTACTGGGGTGTATTTTATCATCCACATCCATGTTTCATAAATATGTAATATTATTTCCATCCAACTACAATTTTTTAAATCCAATTTTACCCTTCGGTGAGTTTTTAGTAAAAGAAATGAAAGGAATCTTTTGTCGTTTTCCGTACGAGGTACTTTTTGACTTTTCCGACAAAAGTACGAAGAATGTTTTTTTAACTTATACGGAATGAATGGATTTCTAAAACATTATTTCCAAGAAGATTCCTTTACAAGTTTTCAAGTTTATTCTTAATCAACTTCTTTTATTTTAATGTTGTATGACATGTTATGAAAGGAAAAATGTTTTTGAAGAAGAAAGGATATTTTCCTCAAGAATGAAGTTTAAGTGTTTTATCAAAATTATTTTCCATCTAAGATAATAAAGGGTTCTGTTTTTATCCCTATTATTACATTGATTTGATCATGTTGTGATGGAATTATTTTTATGAATTCCTTTATCTTATATGAATTTATTTATGATATCATGATGTTTCAAGAATCCCATTTTTGTTACATGTGTTACGTGATGATGTATGATTTATGATTATGTGGCACACATAAGAAAGGATTCATTATAAGATGGGTGGGACCTATATCTCCCTCCAATGCATTGGGTAAAGATTTTATATCTCATGAGATAGACAGGGCTGGAACGGTAGGTTATACTGGTTCAGTGAAACAGGACTGAAACGAGGGTTAATCGATTCAGAAAGGGACTTTGTCCACTAAGATAGTCTTGGCAATGAGTCTTGACTAACAAGAAATGATTCTCTATGATTATGTGTGAATGACACAAAGTTTCATGTTTTAAGTTATGATTATTGTGATTACATTTCACTGCCATGATTTATCCCATGTTATGAAATTATGCTCTCTTTTGCAGGTTAAGATTTCCAAAATATTATGTTCTTTTGAATATGATGTGACTGTTATTTCTTTTTTTTACCCTTACTGAGCATTTGAGCTCACCCTTTTATGTTTTCTTTTCCCCAGGATATAAATAAAGGTTTTAGGTAAAAAAAAGGAAGATCTTTATGGGAGATGTTGAAGATCTTTCACCACGATTAGAAGATTTTATTCCGAGTTTCCAAAGACACTAAACTATTACGATCCTTGTGTGTGTGTTTTTGTTATGTACTAAGTATTCCGCGAAAGTAATTTAATGTTCATGTAAGTCAGGATTCGGGTCTCTACATTGATGATATGGATACATTATCTCTATGGTGAAAAATGTGAGATATATACCAATCACAAGAGTTTGAAGTATATTTTCTCACAAAAAGAACTCAACATGAGGCAAAGGCGATGGATTGAACTACTCAAGGATTATGATTGAACGATACACTACCACCCGGGGAAGGAAAATAAGGTTTCAGATGCTTTGAGTAGAAAAGATCATGGAGTTTTGAACATGATGAGAGTGGAAAGGGATCATATTTTCATGGATCTAGTAAAGATGGATATGGGAATCACCATGGAAGGTGAAACATCAAAACTATTTCAAATGGTTGCCAAACCATCTTTACTAGAAATGTTAAAGAGTTCTCAGGCCGATGACAAAGATTTGAAAAAGAAGACTAAAGATGTGAATGATGGGAAATTGAGTGACTTTGTGTATGAAGATGGAATTTTGAAATTTGGGAGGAGACTTTGTGTTCTCGATATACCTGATTTAAAGAGGGAATTGTTGGATGATGCTCATATTTCCAATTTCTCTATACACCCTGGGAGCACCAAAATGTATTGAGATTTAAAGGAACATTTTTGGTGGGAAAACATGAAGAGGGAGATTGCTGATTTTGTGTCAAGATGTATGGTTTGTCAACAAGTGAAAGCTGGAAGGCAACAAACTGGTGGAGTATTGACACCTCTTCCCATACCTGAGTGGAAATGGGAAAATATTACGATGGACTTTGTCATGGGACTACCAAATACTCCTAGAAGGAATTACGCAATATGGGTCATTGTTGATCGTCTCACGAAGTCAGCACATTTTCTTGCTATAAGAGAAGATCTACCACTTGAACGACTAGCAAGGATATATAATAATGAAGTTGTGAGACTTCATGGAGTACCCCTATCGATTGTTTCTGATCATGATCCCTATTTTACATCAAGATTCTGGAAAAGTCTTCAGAAAGCCCGAGATACTGAACTTCGTTTGAGCACTTCCTACCACCCTCAAACAGGTGGACAATCATAATGGACTATTAAAACCTTAAAAGACATGTTGAGATCATGATGACTTAACTTTCAGTGTATGTGGGATCAATATTTACCTCTGGTAGAATTTTCCAATAATAATAGCTTCTATTCAAGTATTCCGATGGCACCATATGAAGCGTTATACGGAAAGAGATGTCGCACACCAACCTGTTGGGATGACGTTGGTGAAAGAAAACTTGTAGGCCCAGAACTAGTGGAGGAAACGATGGAAAAGGTGAAGGTAATCCAAAACCACATTAAAGTATCTCAAAGTAGGCAGAAGAGCTATGCCGATAACCGAAGGAAGGATTTGTAATTTCAGGGGGGAGATCATGTTTTCTTGAAGGTATCTCCATGGAAGGGAGTTATACGTTTTGGTAAGAAGGGTAAATTGAGTCCTAGGTACATCAGACCTTTTGAAATTCTAGAGCGAATTGGGGTTGTAGCTTACCACTTGGCAATGCCGCCAAGTCTCTCCAAAGTTCACGATGTGTTCCACGTATCACTATTGAGAAAATACATGCCTGACCCAACGCATGTACTCACCTATGAGGAATTAGAACTGGAAACTGATATGTCTTACTGCGAAGAGTCCATCAGGATTCTTGATACAAGAGAACAAGTGCTGAGAAACCGGACGACTCGTCTGGTAAAAGTTCTATAGAGAAACCATAAGATGGAAGAGGCAACGTCGGAACCCGAGGAACTTATGATGAAGAATCACCCGAGTCTTTTCATGCCGTAGTTTTTGAGAAATTTTGAGGACGAAATTATTTGAAGGAGGGGAGAATGTAACAACCCAAGCTTCCACGATACGCTTCTCTTTCAATAATACAACAGCTTGCATTGTATGCAACTTCGATATTCTAACACACTGCGACCAATCAAAGTAGCCATTATACGCAACTTCGAGATTCTAACACACTGCGACCAATCAAAGTATCCATTATAAATAGTAATAACCACCTTTTGAAATTATATCAATTTTCTAATTCAAAATAGACTTCATTTTTGTATTCGGAATATCGAAATTATCCTAAGTTGAATTTTTTGTAATTTTCTGAGAACTTCCAATTTTCTATGAATAGTAAAAAAAAATACTTAAAAACAACTTTTTTAATCACAATAATTTATAGTGATGAATTATACTATTGAGTGTTTTTAAAGTATAATTAGAATACATTTTTACCATTTTATCCAATGGTGGTCATTATAATTAATTTCACTTTGAAATTGGACACAAATAATTGTCAATCTTTCGATTAATATTGTTTCTTAAAAACACGCTATTTGTTTTGAAAACAGGAATTAATTATAAAATTAATTAATGAAACCTATATGTTTGGAATTTTGTAAAATAGAAATAATTTTTGAATTCGGGATATCAATTATAGCTTCCGGTATATTTTTGGTATTGTTCTGAAAAAATTTCAATTTTTGATGAATAGTGAAACCACTAAGTGGTAGTTAAAAAACTGATTTCTTGTTTAAATGAAACTTTACTGATTCTACAAATTGAATTGAAAAAATCCTACATACATGGTTGTAATTAGTAAGTAAAATTTGGGTCAATGGGATGAAAATATTTTTTGGTGAATAGTAACTTTTGAGTTTTATAAACCGCGATTAGAGGTAATTAGGGTAATTTGAGGTAAAAATGATATTATAAGTATATAAAAATATATTTACACATGTCCTACTCTTATTGGATGAGTCATTGACGACCAAGAAAAACCATGGGATGGTTTTTGTGACCCCATGGAGCTACTTGTGTAAGATAATGAAATTAATTCCTTTTATTTAAAGTAAAAATAAAAATGTCACAAACATGTATTGTTTTACTAAAACAATTTTTAGAAGGGGTTATACAAGTCATAATTTTTAATATATGTATTAATTATAAATCTAAAAATATTTCATACCACATGGTATTTTTTTATAATTTTTATACATTAAAAAAATAAATTTATTTATGACACCATGATGATGCAACAATTACCTCATTAATGAAAGATTTAAATTAAATGAAATGATAAGGTAAAATCTAAGACTTAAACTTGTCAAAAACATATTGTATGGGTGGATTTCGAACCCTTATCACCTTATCTTCTAAATATATAATTTTGGGACCTTTGAAATCTGAAAAACACTTCATAATAATGTAACATTTCATGACTTTCCAAGAGTGCCCCTCCTCTCCTCTTATAAAAGCCCCCCACCTCTACCACCTTATTCAAACCTTCAAAGCCATTTTTCTCGACCAAAATCTACCCAAATAGTCTCTCAACTTCTCTATATTACTATTATAAGCCTCACCTTGGGCATAAGTCTTCGAAAGGAAGCCTTTGTCTCAAATAAAAAAGAGTTACCCGATTTTAAGGTAATGTCTTCTCTTATGTTCTTTTGTTTTATTTTGCTTCTCCGACCCCTTAAACTATTTTAATTCCTTTATTTTGTTACAAAACCAGTATCTTAAATATAATAGGATGTTTTTAGGAGAATTATTTGATTTACACTTACACACACCTTCATCTAATGGTTAAAAAACATACTATTTCTGTGGGTGACGAATTACTGCCTCACGAAACGATGATTGTTCAATCTTATTTTAACACCTTTCATGGTGTCCATTAAGATGTAACTATATTTATTTTGGATATATATTATGTTTATGTTTTCCTTATGATTTTTTATTTTTCATTTATGGCATGCCTTTATGATTTCCATTATGGGTAAACGCGATAATTTCATTTTAGGAAGTGCGGACTACCGCCCCCTCAAAGTGATTTGAATCGTTAATGACATATGTGGGATGTGTAAAGGATGGAGTAAATGATATTATATATGATATTATACTTTAATTATAATACAACTTTATATAATTATTATTTCATTCCATTAAATACAAAATAGAAATGAAAGTAGCGTTCATGCGTACGTACGACTTACCGTCTCCATGAACGATGCATTTCATTTCTTACCTCTAAATGTTATTTAATATTATAAATTCATATATATACTGGATATATATGATATATATGATATCTACATCATGAATATAATTCTGGTTATAATGGATATTTTACAACATGAACAACTTGTAATTATAAGAAGTTTATTTTTGACTCAAGTACCAAAGATTGACAAAACGACCGTTATTAACTTAAATAATTACATAATGTTCATAACATGGTAATAAGTGATATAAAAGGAATAATGAACTTGAAAAAGGTTCTTAAGAAATTATAAATTAACTCTAGTTTATTATTCAGGATGTTAAAGAATGGTCGAGTCATGTCGGACACGAGGTAAGGGACTTCGTCTCAATCTCCTTTCATTGACGCATATTTTATTGTATACGCAACTTTATTTTATACGGTATATAAACCCCTTTGACTTTTACATTTATTCAAAAGGAATATTTTTTATACGAAGCGTTTTACTAAATGACAAAAGAGAATGTTTTTTTGTCGTACGTATGCGGCGACAACGACTTCTCCGCCTCCGTGACCATTATTTGAGTTTCAGATTCCTCTACAAGTCATAAATTTTTTTAAATGAAAAATAAATACCAAGTTTTAATTTTCGTTTATTTTGGTATTGAAAATGGTTTTGATAATGTTTTTATTATATCAATGTGTTGTATTTATATCTTGTGATTGAAATGTGGAAATGTTATGTTTCCTTTATGCATGTTTTATGTGATACGATTATGTTATGGTTTATGATATGTTTAAACCTATTCATATTAGGAATGAATTAGACTTAATAAGTGGCAGGTGGAGCCTGATATATCTCCTCCATGCATCGGTAGGTCTCATGAGACAAACTAGTGTCTTGGAATGAGGTCTTGACAAAATCTTATTTGTATTCTTGTCACGAGGCCTTGGCTACGTGGTTATGATAGTCTGACATTATGCATTCCATCATTATAAAAGTGGTTATTGATATTTCATGTGATTATTCAACTAGTAGAATATCCATGTGAATAAGTAAATGGAATTATTTCATTTTATTTTTTCCATATTATGCTGAAGTTCAAGTTTAAAAGGCTTTGTTTTAGTTATACATTTCCTTAAATGTTTATTTTATTTAAGAAAGTTTCGGCTATATTGTTATACTTATTGTGCATCTGAGCTCACCCCTTTCTATGTTTTATTTTTCCCAGGATGTGAAGAAATATTTTATGACTGACCTACAGGGATAGTCTGAAGGGGAGATGAGTGTGGACTGTGGAGACTATGTTATTGTAGTTTTTCCCTTTATGATTTAATGTAATACTTATGAATATATCTAGTATTTCCAAGGCTACTAAACTAATTGGTCTTTCGAGACATGATATTTTGTGATCATGCCAATGTTATGTAATAATGCACCGACTCAGGGTAACTGGGGTTGGGGCCTTACATATAACATAAATCCATGTATATATATATATGATATATATAAGATGTATTTTAAAATACATGAAAATTATAATTTTCATGCATTATAGGTTATATTATTCTTTATAGTAGGGATCCATGTCCAAGTCACCTCCCCATGTTAGCTATCATTTAATGGGATATTTCACAAGATAAAACACTTGGGAGGAGACTCATTTTTTCAGTGAATTAATGTAATGAACAAAATATTTACTCATGTATTACAACACATGAATAAAGGAGACAACACCCAAGTAGTATCCTCATGTGATTATATATATCATTACTATGTAATAATAGTGTGGGTGGTGTATGTTTAGACAACACTAAGGTTCTGAAAAGCTACAGGTGATGAATAATCTCGCTTTAATGTAGAGTGATTTTACTGGCCCATGGATACATCCAAAGGTGGTAGGATTATGTTTTCCAGTATTGCAATCTTTATCAACCAATTTTAATGAAGTTCAAATAATTAATAGAATATTATACAGTGAATGGTATGCTCTACAATATTTTCTACATTTCCAGTTTTGATCTGGTTTCATATTTTTCTCACATGTAGACCCATAGGTAAGAGATTTGATCACTTTTTTTGTTAGGTTAATCATTGTAAGATTCATTTAAATCCTAATAATATACCCCATTTATGAGATTAATATTCTTATTTGAGTTTGTTTAGCAACCCTTGGAGTATATTTAAGTGTATCTCTAGGTTATCATTCTTTTATGATCCTTGGAAGTGCTATGTATGTGATTTGAAAGGGAACCATGTTAGAAATAATGATGTTATTTTAGATAGTTTATGGGTCTATTTAGGTCTAGGTGTAGGGGTTGTCTCCATCCCTCCTGTTGTGATTTCTTTTTGTTTGTTTTATACAACTTTTCTGATTATATTTTAGATTATATATATATATTTTATTTGTTTTTTGTTTTTCTTATCTTCCATGGAAATGTCTACTACTTTTATTTTGTTCTTTTTTATGGGTCCTAGTTATGTTTTGTAGGAAGGGTTACACTGTTGGGTGGAGAATCACACAAGAAGAACTGATTTGGGTGGAGGCATGTATACGGGTATAGAGAGCTCTGTTTAATTATTATTTTAATATTATAATTCCATTTAATCATATTTCGGTAGTTTATATTTTTAGATGAGTTGGTATAGTAAATCATTTTCCATTATGGTACATGCTAATAAGATAATCAGGTTGGGATGATTATGATAGATCTTAGGGGAATTTGTTAGTCAAAATACCCAAATTAACTAATATGATAAAATATTTTTCATGGACATTGACTTGGTATTTAACATTTTAATTTTTAAGGTGGATATTTTTTGTTTTTTTATCTTGCTATTGATTTTAAAAATTAAATTATTTATTTTAATTTTTTTTCTACAAGTTTAATCCTTACATTACATAGTGATATTATTTTCCATGAAATTTGGATTTTATTTTTATTTTTATATTATGGTTAGATTATGTTTTTATCATATATTAACCATTAAATATTTTATCTTGCACCTGTTTGATCATTATATATGCCTCTAATGTCACAAGGTGACACTTAGTCTATCCTTTACATCATGGGATTACCATTATGAATTCCTAAATGGACTAAAGGCCTTGATTATTTTTTATTTTTGGATAGTCCCCTTTTAAAATATGTTGAGAGGGAACCCTTACATGAATTTTAAGCCTAGTGGCACAAGGACCGGTACATGACCTAAAGTCCCAGAGGCACAATTCCCAATACATGACACAAAGGCCCAACTTAACTATAATTAAAATACCCCTCCCCAAAATCTTCATGATTAAAGGTGGCGAGCTCCCCACCTCACATTTTTGATCGACTTGAATTTAACCATGAATATCTACATGGTTCCTGGTACTTATGGTAGTTTCCATACCCTCTCATTAAGAGACAATCAAAGAGATAAGGAGGGAGATCTTGTTATATATCACCATTATTATACAACCATAACTATTACGATGGAGAATATTTATCCTTATATGTTTGGAGGAATATGCAGATAGTAAAAAAATCATTCAACTATTTTAGGATCAATTCCAAGTTCTTAGTGTAGGAATTATCTTGTAAGAGCATTCTTCTTACTTTTCTTGGTTCTGTATAGTGTTTTGTTGTTTCTTCAATATTTTTGGTTTGTGTGTGCGAGTAGAAGTGTTCCTCAATTTTTTCACTTCTTGTAAATGATTTTTTTTCTTTTCAAAAAAATATATATTTTGGGTGGTATTATTTTCATTAATTTAGGGCAAATTTGGTTCAAATAAAATTAATTTCTCATATGATTTACTTTTTCTTTTCTAGTGTGTCTTTTCTAGGTTATAGATTTCATTATTTCTGTCTTTTTTATTTTTTGATTATGGATGTCTCTCCCTCCTTATTTTCCTTTTATAAATAACATAATTAAACTCAATACATTTTATAAACAACTATTGATGGGTTTTTTGTTGTTTTATGACCTCCCTCCACCCAATACCCAGTGTTTCCCACTCCATTTACACAAAACCCTCTTGTAACTTAGGCTCATATTGATGAAATATCTGAATGAAATTAATTTTTGACCCCAAAATGTTTCAAATACTTCTATGAAAAACTATTAGTTTCAAAAACCCTATAAGAGATCTATGTCATAATTTTTCAAAACAACACTCCAGGAGTTTCAAATTATCTAAAGGAATCATCAATGAGGTTTGATTTTTTTTACACAAGTAAAAAAATTGAGGGTGGTAATCAATCCTGGAATACACCTCATGCACTTTAGACTAAAGGGTGATCTCTACGAGGTACTTCCCATGTGACTTGTACACACGTCGCAAGTAGATGAAACACAAAACCCTCATTATATATGGATCCAGTGATTATGAGTCATAGTAAAAAACATTTATGTTGGAAATAAACCAAATCACCCTAAAAATAATAATTAATTTTTTGAACCAAGGTTGTTATTTACTAGAAATAGAGTATTGATGAAGGGTTTCCATGAACGCTCTCAAAAATATTTATACTAAGTGCAGCACAGTGGCTGACCTAGGTCGATCTCTTGAGGATCCTTTTGCAGTCAATCACTCACTAATTATAATTTAATTTATATATATATATATATTAAATGAAATAAAATAACTAGAAATGGGATTTTGGAATTGAAAATGCAAAACTAAAATTAAACATGAAAATGAAATGCAAACAGAATGAATGCAAACAGAATGATGTTAAGACAGAAAGGAGACATTCCTGAGAGCATCACCCATATTGAACCTTCATCATCTAATTATTTGTTTCTAATTTACTTAATGAGAATGATCCATCATATGCATTAACATCCTCATCTGCCTATGGTTGTGAACATATGGTACTCTCAACGATCTCCAAGAGACCACACATCCACCTCCTCGATCGAGGGAAAATATTGCAGAAGTGAAAACTAAACCTCGGGTGGCAAGTGGAGACACAAAGGAACCTTACCCACTAATATCACCCTCGGTATAACTCTAAGAAAATAAGAAACATTAAGAAAAGAATGATCAAAGACTTGAGTTAATCACTGGATTACTCCCCCGGGAACTTCCTCGGGTTAGCTACTCATGATCACGAGCATAAGAGTTCACAGTGTAAAGAAAACTGGGGAAGAAAACAAAAGAGAGAGAGAAAAGTTAAGAAAGGAGAACACTTGAATAAAAATATGAAATGATATTACAGAATAAAATAAAATAAAATAAAATACTGAACTACAGAAAATTTCCAACAAAGTCTGTTCCTAAGTTGCCAACCCTTTGAAATGAAAAGACACACTCTTTTATAGGGAGTGGGAGTGAAAATTTGGCTCCAAATATAATCTTTGAATTTAGGCGTGTGGATGGCCTCTTTAATGACAGAATTTGGAACTTGTTCCTTCTTGAAAGTTGTTCCCATTGATCTCCTCTATCTACCCACGACATTTCAGCTTCATTGGACTGGAAATGAAGGAGTTATGGCTGCCTCACAAAGATTATTTAATTCTTCTAGGAAGGTTGTTCGTATTCCATTATACCGAGTTCCAACGCATTAATGGCCTTGAGAATGAAAGCATATTGTGCGTCCATCTAACTAAAAGTTCTTCATCCGGATTTAGTTCAGATCCATGTAAAATTTCATCTCCAATGGTTCAGCCATTAATGAGATATGGTCCCCACAATAAACTTATGTAGTTTTGTACACAGTTTTCGAGGCCTGAATTGTGAGCTGAATTTGAGCTTCCAAATGATGGATTGGGCTTTGGGTCCAGAAGGATAAAATTAATCTCATAGAACATATAAACCTAAAAAATAATAATTGTTCAATTTGGATTAGTTTAGAAAAAGTTATGGATGAAAAATTATAATAAATGAAAACTGTTTAAATCCAAAATAAACCATTTTAGCAATTAAGCTCAAAAATAATCCTAAAACACAAAATGTGACAATTGACCTTAAAATAACACATCAGTGGGATTAAAAACATTGAAATTCAGAATAAAATAATTGAAAATATTTGTTCTATCAATTCCCCCACACTTAAACATTGCACTCTTGGGCAATCATCTTATACCATGGTCAAAAACAAACTTCTCAAAGCATAAATTACAACACAACTCAATTATCATATCCGAGAATATATCATGCCTCCTATATGGACAAAAAATTCAGAACTCATAAAAAATTATATGAATACATTTAATATCATGTTAATCCTCATATGCATGTCATACCTACCTCCTCGGAAAAATATTTCTCTCTTCACTCAAGGATATTTAATGTGGAGTTTTTCTCATTCCCAACAACATGTGTGATTTCCATAGGCTTGATATCCTCCTAATATCTTCACTTCATAGAGTCACAAATGTTTTAATAATTATGAATTTTTCATGGGTTTTTCTGAGGTTGAGGTTTGGCAGGTTTAAAATGTAAAAACATCTGAGGTAGAATGGGGAGGGTTAAGCTCTAAAGTGAAGTAAATGCATGAAAACAGTTTTGCTCAAGAATGGTGTGTTCCTCAATCATATCAAAAACAAATCAACTCAAAACACCTCTTATTTCGGGAATTTCACACTTTTTATTTCAGCATCAATGAATTTCATCCCTTTTTTTCCCATTTGTAGCATTGTTTCAGCTTGAATTCAGATCTGGATTTCTCTTCAGAATCATGTTTTGAAGGAAAAGAGAGGCAGCTTTTGATATTCAATAATTGGTGAACACCCAGCCCATATGTGTAGTGATATTTTGGGCTACCCATACATCTTTCCATAATGACATTTCTTCCACCCAAGAATCAATAAATATAGCAACACTTTCAATTCAACTCAAAAATAATCTTCCAGAATGCAAAATACTGCCCATCTTCTCCCTCCCCCACACTTGAGTTCAACAATAATCATGAATTTAACTTCTAGAGTAGGTTAGAAAGGGATAAATGGATTGTAATGTGGATAACTAATAAGGTATTTCATGGCTACTAGGGGCTTATAGAAGGTCAGATGTAAAGGTAGGCCAAAATAAGAGTTTAATGCAAAAAGGGCTTTCAAAGTGGTGCCTCAATCATACATGACACATTCCATGAACTCTAACAGCTTGAAAAGGAGAAAAATAGAATGTTCTGGATCACAAAACATGTCTCAAGACTTTCAAGAAAAAGATAAATATAAGAAGATGTAAAACAGGTTTAGAAACCTCTCGGGTTGGGCAAGATTTTTAATTTGGACAACACTAATGCACATGAGTTTCACAATCAATCAAACTTTATCAAATGAAAAGATCAGAAATCAGAAACAAAATCCATTCACCAATCATTTAAAACCTCAAATACTCAAATCAAGCAATGGGCCAAAAATACTAAGATTATTTGAATTTTCCAAAGTATTCGATTCATCTCAACATTCCTAAAAACGCACCAAAAATGAAAAAAAGAAAAACAAGAAAATTTCAAAAAAAAAACTTGAAAAATAAAATGAAAGCACAAACAAAAGAAATGAAAACAAATAATAAAAATAAATAAAAATAAATAGAAAATCTATAGAAAAGGGATAATTCTTGGTTTGACCCCCCAAGTGGATGCTAGGTTTTTACTGCCCCTAGTCAGGAAGTTGTAATGGATTATCCCCAATCAGAAGGTGGGTGCGGTTTCTTTGAGATAAACCACCACATGCGACTTTTTACAGTGTCCATCAGTAGACACTAAGATTGGGGAACCCCAAAGAAAATAAGAAATTTCCCAACCCCCAAGAAATAAGAAAGATAGAATTTGAGATCTAGAGTGGGATGAAATAGAATATAGGGGTGCTCCCTGTGAACTTCTGTGGTGTCCTCCTCCAAATGGTATGAAATTTGTTGTAGAGGAGGCAGTCTCACCACCAACAGCTTCTCCGGCTCTTCTTCCTTGATCACCACCACTTTGGTGGACTCTTTTGTATCATCCAATGTCTGATCCATTTGTGCTGAATAATTTTTTTTAGGAAATTAGAAGTCAGAAAACAATCCAGTTTGAATAAAATTAAAACATGACAAATCAAACAAGAAATCTTCCCTTTCAAGTAAGCCAGCTTGGAAATTGATTTATTCTGGAAAGACCATTGGAAACTCCATCTCAGTAGGTGAATTTGCTTCTTCATCTTACAAATCAGGAGTGAGGTCAAAAGGTACTGATTGTTTAATATCATGCATGGGAAGATCAAGTTTCAGGTTATCTTCAACAAAGTGATTCCAGGATTCTTCCAAAAAATATTGATCTCCCATAAGTGAATCAACTGGAATGTGTACATCAGGGACCTCCTTGAGAAATGGTTGAGTACGATATGATTTGATTAAATCTTTTAGTAGCTCTTTCTCAACTGCCTCAGGTTCTTTGGCATAAAAATTGATTGGTGAAATCTCTTCCACCACTCGTTTTGGTTTAGGTTCCGGTTCTAGTTTCTCTTGACAAGCAAGTACGTATTCAGAAATAAACTCTATTTGACTCTCCAATTTTTCCACTAAATTACTAATCCTTTTATATTTAGCATCAAGATCATCTAAAACTTCTTCTGGAACCTTAGATTCATCAGTCCATGCATAAAAATTTGAATTGAAAGACATCATGACCAAACGGATTTTTTTAAGTGTTTTTAAAATTTATGATTTTTTTGTTTTTTTTAATAAAGGAAGAAAAATAATTTACAATAAGTGAATAAATATAGTGACTTAAGACCACTTGGCTCCCCATAAATGGTGCCAATTTGATGAAGCGTTGTCGTGTGCGCTCTCAAAAATATTTATACTAAGTGCAGCACAATGGCTGACCTAGGTCGATCTCTTGAGGAGCCTTTTGCAGTCAATCACTCACTAATTATAATTTAATATATATATATATATATATATATATATATATATATTAAATGAAATAAAATAACTAGAAATGGTATTTTGGAATTGAAAATGTGAAAATAAAATTAAACATGCAAATGCAATGCAAACAGAATGAATGCAAACAGAATGATGTTAAGATAGAAAGGAGACATTCCCGAGAGCATCACCCAGAGTGAACCTTCATCGTCGCATTATTAGTTTCTAATTTACATAATGATCATGATCCATAGTATTCATGAACATCCTCCCTTGAATATGGTTGTGAAAATATGGTACTCTCAACGATCACCGAGAGACCACACATCCACCTCCTCGATCGAGGGAAAATATTGCAGAAGTGAAAGCTAAACCTCGGGTGGCAAGTGGAGACACAAAGGTGCCTTAACCACTAAGATCCCCTTGGTATAACTCTAAGAAAATAAGATACATTAAGACAAGAATGATCAAAGACTTGGGCTAATCATTGGATTACTCCCCGAGAACTTCCTCGGGTTAGCTACTCATGATCACGAGCATAAGAGTTCACAGTGTAAAGAAAACGGGGGAAGAAAACAAAAGAGAGAAAGAAAAGTGAAGAAAGGAGAACACTTGAATAAAAATATTAAATGCTATTACAGAATGAAATAAAATAAAATAAAATACTAAACTACAGAAAATGGACAACAAAAGCTATTCCTAAGTTGCCAACCCTTTGAAATGAAAAAGACACACTCTTTTATAGGGAGAGGGAGTGAAAATTTGGCTCCAAAAATAATCTCTTAATGTAGGCGCATGGATGACCTCTTTAATGACAGAATTTGGAACGTGTTCCTTCTTGAAAGTTGTTCCCCTTGATCTCCTCTGTATACCCACGAAATGTCAGCTCATTGGCCAGGAAATGAAGGAGTTATGGACACCTCACGCAGAGTATTTAATTCCACCAGGAAGACTGTTCGTATTCCAATATACCGAGTTCCAACGCATTAATGGCCTTAATAATGAAAGACTCATGCGTGACCATATTAATAAAAGTTCTTCATCCGTCCGTAGTACAACTACATGTAAAATTTCAGCTCCAATGGTTTGGCCATTAATGAGATATGGTCCCCACAATAAACTTATGCAGTTCTGTACACAGTTTTGAAGGCCTGACTTGTGAGCTGAATTTGATCTTCCAAATGATGGATTGAGCTTTGGGTCCAGAAGGATAAAATTAATCTCATCAAAAATAAAAACCTAAAAATGAATAACTGTGCAATTTGGATTAGTTTAGAAAAAGTTATGGCCGAAACATTATAAAAAATGAAAACTGTTTAAATCCAAAATAATCCATTTTGGCAATTAAGCTCAAAAAATACTCCTAAAACATAAAATGGGACAATTGACCTTAAAATAGAACATGAGTGGGATTAAAAACATTGAAATTCAGAATAAAATAATTTAAAATATTTTTTATATCAAGTATGGTTTGTGTTTGTTGAAAATCCTCACATGGAAGATTAAGGAGTTTTCAAGGAATGATATCGTATAGTTCAAGATGAAAATAGTGTTGAAGGTTCCATCATTTACCAGTGTTTTCCAAATTTTTAGGGTCGAATATTTTGGAATATGGATTGCATCTTGAAAAGTGGATTTTATTTAAGGCCTTATGAAAATATGGAAAAGGCATGAGTTTCTCAAAGATTGTATTTGAGAATTATATTTACTAAAGGATTAAGGATTTTTGACGGTGATCTATGTGACAATGAAATGAATCTCCAATGATGAAGAATTGGAGCATCATGAATGCTGACAGTGATCTCCAAAATTATGAGAATTGGAGCATTGCAGCATGCGATGGTTTAAGAAAAATCTTCAACATAACGTCAAATCAAAATGGAGTATTAAAAATGGATGAGCTATGCGAATGTGGTTTTGAAAGATTTAGAAAACCTGCTAAGAGTTGGTAGAGCATCACGAACAGCTAAGCCTATAAATATGACGCAGCACCTCTTCACTTTACACAATTTTTTCCAAGGAAAATCTGGAATTTCTCCAATTTCACAACGTTAGGGGAGCTCCACGAAACTGACATTTCATGCAATCTTGAGCATCATGAAAAGAATTTTTGAGTCTTAACTAATGGTAATGATTTCTATTAATGATACTTTCAGAATGATGGGATATTCTGCATTGACTCGATGATCTTTGAAAAGGTAGTGAGCTTCGTGAATGGTAGTTAGTTCCACAAAGGCAGTGATCTTCATGAAGGAAGTTTGTTCCGTGAAGGTAGTGAGATTTGAGAAGGGATTGAGCTTCACGAAGGAGCTTTAGGAAAGAA
The DNA here is from genome assembly GCA_963277665.1 of Viscum album. Classification (NCBI taxonomy): domain Eukaryota; kingdom Viridiplantae; phylum Streptophyta; class Magnoliopsida; order Santalales; family Viscaceae; genus Viscum; species Viscum album. The sequence continues at coordinate 1,795,772,288 of OY728146.1, forward strand.
AGTTTTGGACATCTGATTTTTAATGAATAGTTCTTTTTAGATTGCCTCAAATCTGGTTTACGGTGCAAGTATGTTCTCATGCTAGTCATAGATAAAGACTTTAATGCCAATCCATTAAAACAACATTTAATTCAATAAAATGAGTAGGAATTATCTCAGAGTAGTGAGCTAGGGGGAGTTGACAGAATTGTTCCAAGGGATGCAGTGTTCTATCCCTAAAATCTTATAAATTCATTCTTCCTATAATAGAGTTATTGTGACTGAACTTCTATTTTACACAGTTAGTAAATATTAGTGGATTTTGGTACGACTGAAAATCTGTCATCATATCCTCCTTGGACTATCTATTAGTGGTGAACCAATTAAAATTATTATTATTATTCTTTTGTGTATAATTGTTTAAATTACTACACATTACCAACATTTAGATTTAATAGTGTCACGAACCAACCTGGGTTGACCCTAAATCGGTCCCCTGATCCAATCCGTGACAAGGACCGAGAGGCATTCCCGATCCTCCCAGGTTGGCAAAAAGTGCCAAGGAATCAATAGAGGACAACAAGGGAATGATTTTACCCAATAAAAAAATTAACTAAGCAGGAAAAATAAAATAGAACAATTCAAAATAAATAGATTACATGAAATAGAAAGAATGGCCAGTAACAAAAACTAACCTGACCATGACCAAAACTCCACATGACCCTAAGAGTCACTCTCCAACACCCAAACTAAACATTTCATAAGGAGATCCAAAACAGAGTTGTAACCTGTAGGAGAAACTAAAAATAAGAAAAACACTATAGGCATGAGTATTAAAACACAGTAAGCATACCAAAAAAACTATTCCCAAAGAACTACATTTAAATACAAAATTAACTAATTCCATGTTTGAACTAAATTATATAAAATATGGGTTTCCACACACACTTTAATTTCTATAACAAGTAACAATCCATTTCTATTTTTAATTTAAAAATAATTTTAATGCTTGAAGGGAAAAGGTGCATTACATTTTGAAACATTTTCGTGAACAATTTAAAATATAAAAATTTGGTCGTTAGTCAAGTGAAGAGCCACACACAACACACAACACACAAAAAGGGCAATGGGAAAGTAGCAAAAGGGGGCCAGAAACCGAACTAGTCCCCTCAATCATCTGCCACAAACTAATAAGCACCAAAGAAAACATGCGTCAAACCTAGGACCTCATGAACAATCTACGATGTACTATACGTGTGACTCATCTTGAATGCATGACTACTCTCGATGACATCATAATGCCCAAACTCTCGGTGTTTCCCTACCTAGCCTAACCGTGGGGTCCAATCCCCTAGCAGAGCAATGTCCATATTAAGGGCCACTGGCCAGTGCGTAGTATAAACTAGTGCAATAATCATTCTCAGAAGATTTACTTACTATGCTAGGTTTCCATGTAAAAACATGTAATAAAAATGGGGTGAGTAAACAAATTAAATAATGTAACCAGTCATGATTCACAAACATCACACACAACAACTCACACAATTGACGTAAACAACAGGATCACCCCTGAGTCCCCCCAATGAATGTTTTTCAAAATAATATATTTTATCGAAGTTCTAAATGGGCCTTGTGGAACTTTTAAAGAAACAACATTCCTCTAGAGAAAGAAAAATGTTTATTTACACATTAGAAGATAACATTTAAAATCAAACCAGAACCACACTTGAAAGTTCGTGAATTATATTCAAAGGACAAGTGACCATTCTTTCACTATTGTGCATCAATCCATCAATAAAATATTTTAGGTTCCATGCATAAAATAAACTACTTTGTTTACATAAAATATTTATTCCAAAAATAATTATATAATATTATTTTCTATTCATCAAAAATAAATGAAATATTAATAAATTAATAAATTTTAAATTTAAAGGCGAGTGTAGTGGGGGACCTACCTCAGGGCATGAAGGACATGCCGATGGAAACTCAGGACTAATTCAACTATAAGCATATAAATTTTCATATATATATATACCCTTTGACCTAATTATATATTCCCCTAACCATGAGGGAATATTCATAAAGAGGATATACATATATACATGCTGAACCATGTATATACATTGAGGTCTTTGTCACTGACGACCAAAACCAACACCGTGATGAACAAAACACCCTACAATGATGCAAGGGAGTTTAATAACTACCAAAGGCTCCGAATAAAACCAAATTGAACAAAGAAACAAGAGAAACCTCCCCCCACAAATAAATTTACTACCACTTGTACAGTTTCTCAAATTCCCTTTGTAGAACACAAGAAAACACACAATTAAGACAGACCAAAACAATAGCCAAACCCCTTTATAAAACCACTCATACTTTAAACTATTTCTAATTAAATCTTTCTATATTTTAAAATAATTAAAAATTCACATTTAAACATACACAATTCAAATACCCCTAAAAATAAAGTTCGCACCAAACAAACAACCCCTAAAACCCATTTTGATGAACTTGCACCAAAGCAACACAAAACATTGACATATGCTTAATCAAAAATTCATTTCTAACCAGAAAACAAATAAATCATTATAAAAATACCATTCGAACCACAAAAATGAGAATAAATAACACATTTATAAACTCATAATCATAATAAATTAATCAAAAAAACAAAAAATTCACCCAAAAAAATGTTTATCGATAGAACAACTTACATCAGGTGTTGAGAACTCCCCAAAATTGGTGCCAAACTCCAATCGCACCAAAATATCACCATGAGGAATCCAAATTGGATCCTAAATCAATAATTTGATCCAAAAATAATTAAAATCGAATCCTAAAATGAACATCATACCCGCCAGAAACCCAAAAAATCAAGGGATAAGATGAGAGACCTTCCCATATGATTTATGATGGAGATCGCGGGTCATCGCCGGAGGTCACGGGTCATGGAAGATGGTCACATGTCATTTCCAGAGGTCGTGGGTCATGGATGGAGGTCTCAAGTCATCTCTGAAGGTCACTGCATATGGATGTGGGTCACCGGAAGCAGGTCATGCTAGAAGGGAGAGGGAGACGCACCGGGCCGGCAGGCCGGGAGAAATAGGGCGGCGCGTAGGGCATAGGGCGTCAACAGTGTGGTGCACATGGAAGGAGTAGGGGATCGATGATATTGGGTAGGGGGTGGTGTTGTAGCCTGTTTTGGGAGAAGGGGGGAAGGAGGAGACTCAACCCTAACCAAAAAAAATTAAAGAAAAAATAATAATAATAAAAATAAATGGAAAATAATAATAATAATTTATAATAACTGTAATAATAATAACAATAAGATAATAACAAACATAATAAAATAAATAATCAACTATATAATAATCAACTTAATAATAAAAATAATACTCTCAACTAAATTATTATCCAAGATAATAATAATAATAATATTCTCAAGTGACATTATTATTATTATTATTAAAAAAAATCTTAAGTCATTTTATTTATTTATTTATTTTTCAAGGTTTATTGTGTTTCCACTTTATCATTAATTTAATTTATTAATTAATTAACCATGCACTGGTCAGGCTACACGGTGATTCAATGAAGCTGTGTGGCTTCAACCGTGCCCTGACTTACCCATGCATCGGGTGCTGACAATCCCAAAACACTAACTTTTCTGCAAAATGAAAAAAAATCAATCAAACTTGGCTTGTAACTTGACAAAATATCTCTAAGAAAAATAAAATAATAAAATAAAATTAGTGAAAAGGTTTGAGTGTTACAATTCTCCCCACCATAAAGATTTCTGCCCCTGGAAATCCACAACAAGACTTAAACAAAAAACTGATATTCTCTTAAGGTTTATAGGGGATACAAAAGAAAAACAAGCAAAAAGAGTAAAACACACCTTTATCAAAAAAAGTAACTCAAAATTAAACTATAAGAAACCCTTAAAAAGAATTTCTACTAAGTGTCACCCACACCAAGGAGCTAGAATTCCTCTAGTTGATTGATCAAAGAAAGAAACTCTCGCACCCACAAAAACGAACTTCACAAGACAAAACACCTCAAGAACCATTGAATGAAAACTACACCGTTTGACTGGAACAAATAAAAAAAATCAAAAAAATCCAAAGAAACTATTATCACTTACCACTAAGACATATTTAAGAATAGAACCAAAATGCCAACATGGGGAAGCCCCGAAGGTGATCCCCACCATTAGAAACCTACCAATGCCTGAGACAAGTACCAAATTCCCAACATGGGGATGCCTGAGCAGAATCCCCACCCTTATGAATAAGCCCAACACCGATTCATTCTAGAGACATTTGAGCGAGACCCATTATGGGTCTCCCCACCATTAGAGCTAACGAAAGATACAGAAACTTTGAAAATATACCAATAGTGATCAAACACCCCACCAAAATGGGTGAGGTGGGAAGGGCCCAACTATTGGGGTGTCAATACCACAAACCAAGAAAAACAAACATTTCCACATCCCTAGATGATTAAAATTCAAATTTGAGACTGATTTACCCAACAGACCCCATAAGGACCACTAAAACTGATTACATTTGGTGGGATGAAACCCCCAGGATTTTAGGGTAATGAGATGAACATGCTTCCTCCTAGCGATGGGAAACCCCACGCACCAAAACGGGTCATTCAGAATGGAACAACCATAAAAAAAAATTTAAATAACCTTTATCTTCAATACCAATGACAGAAATAAAATCGGGGTGCCATGCACTACCAGATTCCTAACCACATTCCAGCTTCACTCAAAGGTCTATGGCTCGAGCCCTAATGTTTGAAGCATATTCTTCCTCACAGTCAGGTATTGAAGACTCCCGAACAGAGCTTCTCCTTGTGGTGCCACATGAAACTACACCGCAACCGAGACAATACCAATAAACACAACATACTATGACATCCAATTACTACCACACAGAACATTTACCAACACAAGGTTTTAGATTATGCACATGCATCACCTCTTTACCCTAACTAAGGAACTTAAGAAGTAAAGATGCATGAAAACCACTCCCCTTTGGACAGAAAAAATCATAACTCCCTAAGAGGATGACACACTTCTTTAAAAATAGGGATTCCTGAATGAGTCTATGAAATCCTCTCTTTCTCTTCAAGGAGAACTCATACAGGAATATTTCACCAAACATGACCCTTAGGTCCGATGAAATCACTACAATCCTTTCAAGACATCGATCATCACTGATAAATATGAATCACCTTCACCCTTCCCTGCTGGAATTCCTTTCCCCATTTCAAAGGGGACCTTTAGACACAACTATGTCAAACTTCATACTCGATGAATCAGACAACTCAAAGAGACCAAAACTACCTTTAACTCTCCTGGAATCTTCCATCCCACTATGAGAGGATTTTCTTAACCAAAAAAGAGAAGGGACATACTTAACACTATCACTCAAAAGGTAGAGTTCTTTATTTAATCAAATGGACAGTTAGCCAATATAGAATTACCCATGGACACACTTCAATCGCATGTTAATGCTTTATGGGGGTGTGCACTAGTCAATAAAGAAAACCATAGACCCAATAAAACATGTCCAATGGCCCAGACATACAGCAAGAAAACACTAAACATGCATGAGGAACCACTGCAAGGGCGTCCCGAAGCACTTTTCAAAAGAAACCACTAACCACATGATTTCAAACCAACTCACAAATAAAAATTCAGACTCAAGACAAAAATTAGTCAAAAAGTATTCTAGGCTCAAAACACCTCACATCCAACATTTCCAAAATACAAGGATGCACCACACAATCACTGATTATTAAAACACCATATTTTCCTTTAGCAAAACTTTTTGAAAATGAACGACGCTGGTGGGTTGCACAAACACTAATGGTGTCCCATGGGTCCCACACATGGATGTTCTTTTTCCATGCCACCACCCACCTCATTTCCACCCAAGAACTCATCTACTTGTACCATTGACCATTTCTCTTTCTGTACATACCCATCCATGTGGTTTACCATGAGAACACTAAGGATAAAAACAAGACCTTTCCATTTTTTAAAACCAAAATATTTAACCCACACTTTTATAACCTTACACATCATTTTCTTTTTAAAGAGGTTCATTTCAAAAGATTTTCCAAGACCATATAATTTTTACTTAAAAACCAGATTTCCACAAATCCAAACAAAGAGACAAGGAAAGATGGAAGAGGAAACAAGTGTCAGCGGGTGACTGGAACATATGGTTGGTAGCTATATGCCAATCACACAACCATCATGGAGAGTATTATAGGACAACATCCCTGGATCCACATGGATTTCCAGAACCTGTGAGCTCAATGGGGCCACTAACCCTACTCCCTTTTCATTTCCCCTAAACAATATTACCCATAAAGACCAACGACTTAGACAAACCTCAACTTAATTTGGTAACTCAAGTCTCACAATGAGGTGTTCTGGCAAGGCACCTTGATCATAGCTATAACATTGAGTTCTGACACCCTTAATTTTGATCTACCATGACTCTATCCCAAAGAAACAAGACCTAAGATAGAAAACCTCCCTTTGATACCATTTTTTCACGAACCAACCCGGGTCGACCCTGAACCGGTCACCTGAGCTAATCCATGGAAAGGTCTGAGAGGCATTCCTGATCCTCCTGAGCTTGAGAAAATCACCAGTGCATCAATAGAGGACAGTATGGGAACAATTTCACCCAATAAAAAATGAACTAAGAATTAGAAATAAAATTAAACAACACAAAATTAATAGATGACATGAAAGAGAAAGAACGGCCAGCAAAACATACTAACATGACCATGAACAAAACTCCACGTGACCCTGAGAGTCACTCTCCAACACCCAAACTAAACATCACCCAAGGGAATCCAAAACAGAGCAGGAACACGTAGGAGAAACTAAAAAGAAGAAAAACGCTATAAGCATGAGTATTAAAACTCAGTAGGCATGCCAAAAAAAACTATTCCCAAAGAAATACCTTTAAATAAAGAATTTACTAATTCCAAGTTTGAACTAAATTATATAAAATATGGGTTTCTACACACACTTTAATTTCTAAAATAAGTAACAATCCATTGCCCTTTTTAATTTAAAACAAGTATAATGTTTGATGGGAAAATGTGCATTACATTTTAAAACATTTTCGAAAACAATTTAAAATCTAAAAATTTAATTTCTAGTCAAGAGGAAATCTACACAAAACATGAAACACACAATAAGGGGAATAGTAAAGTATAAAATGGGGACCAACAATCGAACTATGCCTCTCAACCATCCGCTACATACTAATAAGCACCAAAGAAAACATGGGTCAAACCTAGGAGCTCATGAACAATCTAGAATATAATATACTTGTGACTCATCCTGAAGGCATTCCTACTCTTGATGACGTAATAACACCCAAACGCTCGGTGTTTCCCTACCTAGTCTAACTGAGGGGCCCAATCCCCTAGTAGAGCAAATTCCGTACTAATTTCCACTAGCCAGTGCGTAGTCTAAACTAGAGCATCAATCATTCTTAGAAGATTCAATTACTATGCCAGGTTCCCAGGTCAACACATGTAATAAAAAGAGGGTGAGTCAAAAAATTCAATAAATTAACCAGTCATGATGGACAAACATCGTAGAAAATAACTCAAAAAATCAACGTACAAAATAGGATCGCCCCAAAGTCACCCCAAAGAATGTTTTTCAAAATTATCTATTTTATCAAAGTGCCAAACAGTCCTTATTCAACTTTTAAAGAAATTACATTCCTCTAGAGAAATCAAAACATTTTTTCACTCATCATAATTGAAAATTTGAAATCAAACCAGAACCACTCTTGAAATTTTGTGAATTATATTCAAAGGGCACACAGACATTATTTCAATATTGTGCATCAATTCATCAAGAAAATAATTCAGTTTCCATGTATAAAATAAACATCTTCATTTACATCAAATATTTATTCCAAAAATAATTATCTAATAATATTTATCATTCATCAAAAATCAATGAAATATCAAGCAATTAATAAATTCTAAATTTAAAGGCGAGTGCAGTGCAGGACCTACCACAAGGCATGAAGCTCATGATGATGGAAACTCGGGACCACTTCACCTATACGCATATAAATTTTCATATATATATATATCCACCTTTTGACCCAAGTGTATATTCCCAGTTCCATGAGGGAATATGCGTAAGGAGGATATACATATATACATGCTTACCCATGTATATACATATAGGCCTTTTTCGTTGATGACCAAAACCCACATCATGATGAACAAAACACCCTACAACGATGCAAGGGATTCTAATAACTACCAAAGGCTCCAAATAAATCTAAATTGAACAAAAAAACAAGAGAAACCTCCCCGCCCCAAATACATTTACCACCACTTGTACAGTTTCTCAAATCCCCTTTGTAAAACACAAGAAAACACACAATTAAGACATACCAAAACAATGGACAAACCCCTTCATAAAAGCACTCATACATTAAACTATTTATGATGAAAGATTTACATCTTTTAAAACAATTAAAAACTCACATTTCAACATACAAAACTCAAATAACCCTGAAAACAAAGTTCACACCAACCAAAAAATCCCTAAAACTCATTTTGAAAACATTGCACCAAAACAACACAAAACGTTGACATATCCTTAATAAAAAATTAATTTATAACTAGTAAAAACACCAATAATTCTAATAATACCATTCAAACCACAAAAATAAGATTAAATAACACATTTATAAACTCATAAATATAATAAATTAATCAAACAAATAAAAAATTCACCCAAATAATGTTTATCGATGGAATAACTTTTATCCGGTGTCTAGAACTCCCATAAATTGGTTCCAAACTCCAATATCACCACAAATTCACCATGATAAATCCAAATTGGACCCTAAATAAAGAATTAAAACAAAAAATAATCAAAATCGAACCCTAAAATGAACCTCATACCCACCGGAAACCCGAAAACTCAAGGGATAAGAGGAGAGACCTTCTCGGAGGAGTTGCGCCAGAGGTCGAGGGTCTTCACTAGAGGTTGCTGGTCATTACCAGAGGTCGTGGGTCATGGCCGAAGGTCACGGGTCATCGCCATAGGTCACTATGTAGGGAGGAGGGATGCCGAAAGCAGGTAACGCCAGAAGGGAGAGGGCGAGGAAGAGGGCGGCGCACAGTGCGTAGGGCACCAGTAGTGTGGTGTGCAGGGAAAGAGTAGGGTCTCAATAGGATTGGGTTGGTGGGTGGGGTTGCGGTACATTTTGGGAGAAGGGGGGGGGGGGCAGGAGGAGACTCAACCCTAACCAAAAAAAATTAAAGAAAAAAATAATAATAAAATAAATGGAAAATAATAATAATAAGTTATAATAATTGTAATAATAATAATAATAAGATAATAACAAACGTAATAAACTAAATAATAAACTATATAATAATGAACTTAATAATAAAAATAATACTCTCAACTAAATTATTATCCAAGATAATAATAATAATAATCTCAAGTGACATTATTATTATTATTATTAAAACCATTCTTAATTCATTTTATTTATTTATTTATTTTTCACAGTTTATTTTGTTTCCACTTTATCATTCATTTTATTAATTAATTACTTAAGTTTTCACCGAGTAGGCTACACAATGATTCAAAGAAGATTCATGGATTCAACCATGCCCTTCCATGTCCTTTCATCAAGTGTTGAAAATTTCAAAACACCCACTTATCAACAAAACAAAAAAAATCAATCAGACTTGGCTCGTAACTCAAAAAAATATCTCGAAGCCAAATAAAATAATAAAATAAAATTATTGAAATGGTTCGGGTGTGAAAATAGGTTCCTAACAACATGGGAACCAGATATTTTACTTTAGAAGAAAAATTTGACACCCTGACTGAACCCTCCCCTCTCAAGGTGATCTAGGATCCTTCATTAATGGCATTAATAATGTCACTTGAGTGAAACCTCTCCATCCTCACACACATATACCTTTCATAGGGTGAATATTAGTCATCCACATGATCAAGGAAAGTTATAAATTAGTTGACACCCTATTAGGTAACTCTGGTCAATTATATTGGACTCTTAGTTAAAGTATGAAATTAATATTATAGTGTTTAATAACTAGCATTGTTTTATTATCTTGAAATATGCAACAAATTTGATTCTTTGAGTAGTTTTATATTTTTAGTCTGAGGGGTGAATTATGATGTTAGAGTAAATGTTGTAGTGTGTGCATAGGTGAACTGGGGGTTTTGGGAAGGTGCACCAATATGAAATCTTGAGCACAGAGCACATATAGTGTGGGAATTATTAAAACACATAACCCAAGTGATAAAATCTGCTATATGAATTGTTTTAATGTGTGTTTCTACTATTATTCTAGTTATATTTTTTAGAGAATATTTTATTTGTGGTTTTCTCTTTAAAATATAGAGATATAGGTTATAACACACATTTTCTAAAAATTAAATCATTCTTAGCCTGTCTATGGGTTTTAAACTACATTGGGGGGGGGGGGGCATATTAAATATTTTCCCTAAATTTCATGTATTTTATTTATGTTATTATGTTTGGGGAGTTCATTATATGGTGATCCTAATATTGATAGTTTTTATTGTAATATAAAATACATTGTAATGGTATTTGATGTCTTAATACTGGCATCTGATCCAAAGTTGGAAAAAACTCATGTCAGATCAAGTCATGAAAATAAATATTAAGATTGTGAGGTTTAATGAGATTAGTTATCAATAAGAAAAATAAAGAAAAATATAACATGTTACTCATGTAAAGTTGAATATAATGGTCGACATAAAGTATTTAGGCATTATAAGGCCCAATCTTGTTAATTATTATAGGGAAGGTGATGTATATTTTAGAATCAATTTTAGAAATTAGATCAATAATTGACCAAACAATATATAGGTAGTGAAAATAATTATTTTGAATGTGAAATATATATATTGGGGGTATTAAATTGGAAATAGAAAATGGAAATATCATGTGAATATATATTTTATGCTCAATTATAAATTTATATGGGGTATTATTGGATTTTTGGTTAAAGGTTGAAATTAATACTGTAGTATGTAATAACAAATATTGTTTAATTTAAATTGAATAAGTAATAAATATGATTCTTTGACCAATTATATATATATATCATAATATAGTTAGATTTTGTTATCTATAAACTATTATAATAAATATTTCATTGTGAAATTATTATTGAAGTGTTAAATAACTAATATTGTCATAGTTTGTTACCTGGATCTAAATATTTTGTACTTTAGATTACATGTATATTCATAGTCTTGAATAATGATAAATATCTTACCATATATTTAGTGTTCTTATGTGAAACATTGACACGACAATTCACTAGAGTTTTAGTTACATTTAAAGGTTATAACAGTTCCCCATTGTGATTATAACATTGAAGTTCTATGATGATATTCTTAAACTTATGTCATATAGTTAGCACAACATTCTATTATGGATACATATTATGTTTTACTATTGGGTTCTTTATTCTCATAACTAGGTTAGACTTCATCTCATGATGTTTTCACTTTGTAATCACTAGTATGGGAGGTTATGTTGAAAAACACACTAGTAAGAATTCCATATTATTATGTGTCATTAGATATTCATATATTTGAATGTTTATAAATATCCTTAGACTTGAGATTATTACTAATATAGATAAAGAGCTCTATACATGGATGTATTGAGAAAAACCAAAATGACATATACTTATAGCGAGGTTGGAAATATTGGGTGTATCATGAGTGGTAATGAATTAATAAATAAGTCAATATTGAGTTTTTTACCTTTACATTTAATGAAGTTGATATCTCAGTCCCTTTGATTAGAATGGAACTATTAAACTAAAATTAAATTTCCTTAGTGTTTAAAATTTTCATTTAAGGATGTCAAAAAAGATATTAAGAACATAGGCTGATGACATGGGTATAAAACCAACTTGATTAGGGATATCTATACAAAGGTATTATATTATATAGTTAGTGTTTATATTTCATGTTTTCATTGAAAAAATTAACTTATTTCTCTATGGGTTCATTGATTCATTGATAAATACTAATCTTGGACTTTATATTGGCCTACCTAAATCAACTAAAAGTGTTTCCTAGTGGTCCAAACACAAATTATATCCATGATCACAATTATATTCTATTTGAATTTCAAAATTGGAATAAATAATATTCTTTTGAGGGGATAATGATATTTATTTAGTATTTATTTGATCACAAATATCTAGTCCCCAATTATATTCAAATTATAATATATAAGTGAGTTGAATATTTAATAATTATTTATTCACAATATCATCAAATAGAATATTTTTTTATCACTTGTTTAATTCATAAGGTAATAAATAATATTTATTTGTTAATTATTAATTCAGTTACGTGAATATTGAAATAAATATTTATTCTCAAGACCATGAATATAATATTTTTTTACTTATTGAATAAATAATATTATTTATCATTTCATATTCTATAAATACTGGAGAGGATTGTTTTGTGTTTTTTAGGTTTCTTACTATTATCAAATTTACACTTTATGAAATATACTTACTACTTATATCGTAGAGAGAATGGTCAAACCATAAATAAGTAATGTGTGTGAAAACAAAACAAAAACATATTAAAACTAACAACGAGAAAAAAATAGCATGTAGTTGATAATTTAAACATGGAAATATAAAATTTATTGAAATGGTGATAAAATTATACGAGAACTGATAAGAAATAATGAAAAAGGGAATTAAGGCCCAAAAATGAGGGATTTAGGGGTAACTGAACTTTCTGAGTTGATAAAATTTTATCAACTCTTGCTTTAGAATTAAATATAAAAGTACTAAAATCTATGTAAGAAGAGAGTTGAAGCACCCAGTTATCACTTGGTGAATAACCTTTCCTAGTGAAATCTATTAATAATTGATATGTATATCAAACTCAAGAAGTGAATGAATCTTCATAAAGAATATAAAACCAACATTTTTTATAATAGATGTACTTTAGTTGAAGTTACCAATGTAAAATATCCCCTACTCTTGACCCATAAATATATAAAGTAGGGAAAAACTTATTCTCATAATGAAAATAAAATGATAACTCCATATAAAAAACACACACTTTGAACTTCCTGTGAAAGCTCACCTAATCTATTGATATCAATTACGTATGAACTGATTTAAAACTACTTAAAGAAATCTAACTCTAAATTTATTTGTCAATATATGATTATAGAAATAAGAAATGAATAAAAACAAGTCAATCCAAGAAGAACAACTGATATCTATAATTTAAATTGATACAATAATAGGTAAAAATATTTTAATTCATTCTAATATGCTTCCCTTAAAAATGTTAAATTATACATTTCAGAATTAGAATAAAAACACATTGAAAAAATATTGAAAGAATAAATTGACAAAGGAATTTTGAGAAAGTGAGGATAATTCCTCTTTGTCAACCATGATCTCCTCAAAAGATACATTTCCCCCGTATACTCTTGCCTCAAGCACTGCTCTAGCCTCTGATCAAGACCCCCACTCTATCATGAGTTCTCCACACACATGAATTTATTTCCTCTCTATCCATAAACAAATCCTCAATTTAGTGAAACACCAACTCCCCATATTACAAATCATAGAAACCATTACTGAGATATTCTCCCTGGCCTCCATGTATTAAAATTCACTATAGATTATATTCCTTAAAGTGACTCTATCTGAATAAAATACTTCCACATGGTCTTGGGTTTGGCTGAATTTGGATGTGCATTTCGATTTGGTTCACTCTTCATCAACTTCTTAAGTGGGATTTTAAGAGATCCCAATACTTATCTTCATTGAGATCAATACCTCACTTTCTTAGATTTCTCACTTTATAATTTTAGGTCTTGATGATTTAATCACTCGAATCACCATTATGTAGTGCTTTAGTACCCTTAAACTGTTCAAAAACCCAGTGGAGGAACCTTTATGTAGCTTGATTCAGAATAGGTACTACCCTGATGCAGGTACCCTTACATGAGCTTCTAGGCACATACATCACCTTTATATAGGTGGTTGAACTTTGATTTACCTCTATGTATCTCATTTTCACCATAAAATTTACCATTATGTCATGAGGTTTACCCTTATACGGCCTTAACTACCTTTAAATAGGTGTGTAATGAGGAATTATAAATATACATGAGTCCACTTTCAACTTTATGCTGACCTCAACCACCCATATGAAACTATCTAAACCTGAAAATTTGTAAAGTAATGAAGTCATATGAAATTCCTATCGAATTCACATGAAAATGGAAGTCTTATGAAAATCATATCAAAATCATATGAAAAAGGAATTACCATAATGAAATAATTATGAGAAATAAGGAAAATTCATATGAAAATAGTTTCATAAAAATGGATTTTAAAGGCCTAAAAAAATGGGACTTTTCCATTTTTATGGGATTTTCTATACTTTAAAGATCAAAATGATAATGTGTTCAAAAAAATGTTTTTTATAATAAAATTATTGTACCCTTAGAATATTAATTCAATGACCTAAACACTTTAAAATTTTAAATTTCAATTTAAGACCACAAAATATAAGAAATATTTTGTCATGATATGTGAAAATTAAACCATATAACATTTTAAAAGTTAAGCATAAAATCATCATTTTTACTAATATTTTAAAATAATTACAATTTCATTACAAGACAACCAAAATTCAATAATTATTTAATTAAATAGTGAATCTACAATAAAAAACATATTTATTTATTAGATTATTTATGAAAAAAATTAATCCAAATACAACAAAATCAAATTCCCCCACACTTAATCCATTTGTTGTACTCAAGAAACCAATTATACAAATTCAGTAAAACAATTATCAAAAAATGAAGAAAATTAGTGCTAACAATGAGTTGATTTTCAAATGGATTTTCACCCATGGAATCTCTTAGGTAGTAAATTTGTTTTCTCTATTTAAATAAATGTTTTTGTGTAAGATTAGTTTTTTATTTTACAATTTCGATTAAAAACAAACATTTTGATTATAATTAAAACAAATTCAATTTTTATCCATATAAACATCAAAATTTCTTTTTTTTGCTCAAAGTGAACTGACTCATATAATTTACACAAAATAAATAGAAAAAACTAAATGGATTAGTGAGTTTAATTATTATACTAATGAATAATTAACCCATGCATTAGTTATAGGTTAAATAAATAAAAAGTTCACAATGGTTGAGAGTTATTTCCATAACCCATTTGGATGAAAATATTATGAATTTAACTTCAATGTTAAAAATTAAGTTCAATGAGAATTAAAAATATTACACCCAAAATTTTATCAAAATATTTTTTTAGGAGAGAAATAAAAATATATTCCAAATTAAATCCTTCGAGAAATAGAAAAAAGTAACCTCCTCAAAGTGTAAATTTTTTCCTTAAATTCAAGAAAAGTTAACAACCATTGAAAATGATAAATGTTTCTTAAAGAGTATTCAAATCTTAATATTTTTAATGTATTTTTGATGTGTTCAAAATCGAGGTAAAATTTAACTAATTTAAATACCCTTTCCGCACATTTACAAGACAACATTTTTCCAAATTTTAAATTCCATAGTGAGAGAAACTAATTTAAACAGTTTCAAGTAAAAAAAGATTTAGATATTTAGTAAATCAAAAATAATGTTTAAGGACCATACTAAGTTATCAAATATCATGGTGCAATAAAATCAATCACTTTAAGAAAAAAATTATATTTAACATGATCTGAATTTAAAATATAATATAATAATTTTCATTACAGCTCAACATAGTATCATTTTAATTAGTAATTTTAATAAATAATGAAAATTTAAAATAGATTCATTTAATTCTAATAACAAAGAAAATAATTTTTTAAGTTATAAGAAAGATTAATGTCCTATTTCAAAATTATTTTCAATAAAGTAGATTAAGACAATTAAATACTCCTTGAAATTTAAACGAGATCCACTTAAGGTAAGCTGAAAAAAATTATCTTCCCATACTCTACTTATTTTCATGAACAAAACATCCAAATATAAGTTTTAATAAATAAAAATATTAGAGTAATAATTAGGGAATAAATTAATCATATTTAGTAAATAAAATGTCAACAAAGAGAAAATAAGAATACTCTATAGATTGTTGGTACTTAAACTTAGGCCTAAAACAAAAATTCACTCTCCTTCAAGACATGCGAATCTCCTATTGGTCTATTTATTGATTTTCCTAAAAGAGTAAAACATATCAACAATTAAAATAATATTTAAAAATTAAAAATATAATAATGAGTGTTGGGAGATAATTTTCAATAAAATCCTATTCAATAAGATAAATTTAGAAAAAACATAGTGTTATACAAGAGAAGGGTGAATTATTGTTTATTAAAAAAAGAAAAATACAAGAAAAAAACTAAAAACCAAGGGTTTTACCATTATAAGTATTATTTTTAGAGACTTAATCCAAAATTTCCCCATAGAATTCTATCCAGATCATTCAGTAAGTATGATTCATTTATGATTATAAACTCGCTATTTTTTTTGTATTTTTTTCATATTAACTCAAGGATTATAGAACAACATCATCTATTTGATTCTTCTAAAATCTTCTAATGACATAGTAATTTGGGTATTTTCCACTATTGATTCAAAAAATAGAACATAAAAAACATCATAAAAAATGATATTCTATAGCCTAGAAAATTCACCACATTAGGTGGAAATGAACTTAAAAATCCCCCCTACACTTGAGTCATCAAAAAACATAGAAATATGTGTAGTAGATGCTTAATATTTCTCATTATCTCCTAAATAAGAACCTCCAGTTCCAAACTTTTTACTATAATCATGAGTATGATAGGAATCCTTAATATCTCACATGAATTCCATAAGCTCATAAATAGAAAAATAATACTCTAAATAAATCATTTTCAAATTAATTGACCTATTTTATTTCTCTAAAAAATAACCTTGGTTCTTATAATTTAAAATATTCAAGGGTTGGGATGAAATTTCTTCACCTTATAAAGGGGAAGAATAAATCTCAAAATTTACCTCAACATTAAAACAATCATTCTTAGTTGAAATTCCACCAAAACAGACTTACTAATATTATAATAGTACATGGATAGGTATGAATACAAATTAGATATAAGGGGGGATATTCTATCA
The DNA here is from genome assembly GCA_963277665.1 of Viscum album. Taxonomy (NCBI): domain Eukaryota; kingdom Viridiplantae; phylum Streptophyta; class Magnoliopsida; order Santalales; family Viscaceae; genus Viscum; species Viscum album. The sequence goes on from OY728146.1 coordinate 1,795,789,537, forward strand.
TAAATAGAAGGCTATGAGTGGTGATAATCATCTTTAGAATAACTCTCAAAAGAAAAACATTGTTTATAATGGATCACTTCATGATCCTTGTTAACATGTTACCTAATTATACTCTCAAGATTGAATAATCATTTAATTTCTTGGGTGGAATTAGATTCAACAAAATTAATTGATTCATGAATTGGGTAGAGACCCATGTTTTCTGGATTTTGAAATTTGAGCAGAAATTTGAATTTTTGTTTTCATGTGCTCATTAAGGTTAAAATAGTCTTTTTACTATAATATATGGTCTCAAATAATTTATTTGACCACTCTTTTGGTCCCAGAATAGGGTGTTTACCCTAGGATACAATTTTGGTGGATTTCTAAGTTGTTGGAGTTTTGGATGAATATTTAATATTTAATTAATTAAATATTAAATTAGTTGGGTGGTTTCAGGTGACTGTATCTTTTGAAATGAGTTTCAGATTGAGATTATGACTCTGTAGTTGAGTCCAGAATATGGGGTATTTCCTAGGTGAGATATAAGCTTGCTTCGGGTTCTGGGACTCGGGATGGCTGTTAAAGGGTAATTAAATAAAAGTCCCCCCCACACAATTTTGGGGGTTTTTATGCCCAAAAAGTTAGGGGGTGAGGGTTATCCCTATTACACAACACCCAGAACAAGAGGAGGAGGAAAAGAGATGCCACTGAACTTCATCCTTGGCATAGATCAGGATCAGATCGAGGTGCATTAGCTTCCAGGAGCAGATTTAGACCCAAAGCTTCAGTGTTTACACCACAAGGTAGACTGGTTTTGGGTTTTATGCCCAAAATTCCCATATATTAGTTTTTTTATAGTTTTTGTGTCTTATTATGACTACTAGAGACCCCATGGTGGACGATCTGTGTTTTTTTGGGAAAAAATGTGAGTTTTGGGGTATTTTTAGGGATTTCCTATTTGGAAATCTCAACAACACGACATGTGGTTTTATGAACACACGATGTGTGTTATTACTATTTGAGGAAGAATGAATTTTCATAAGTACACACCGTTTACTCCGAGTACACACTATGTGGTGGTACATGGTTGTGTTTCTGACTGTGTAAAAAAGAACCTGAAATGATGGTTTTTGGAAAGTACACACAGTGTACTTTATGTACACACCATGTAGTATTACACAAGCAGAACCCATGTTTTTCTGGACATGTAAAAGTACATGGATAGGGGGAGGGATGCGATTATACACCGTGTACTCTAAATTACATGCCATGTACTTTTTCTAGCTTAGAGGTTTTGGGTATTTTGTGCCTTGGGAGTCAGAATTGGGCATGTGAGTAGTCCATTCTAAGTGTTTTTCAACCTAGATCACAATGGTGTGATTATTTTGACATATAAAAATCATATAAAAGGTGTTTTACAAAAAAAGAAATTGTTTAGAAGGAGTAATTCATTGAGTTTTGGATTTATAATCCTTCAGTGGGTTGGGTTTTGAGCTGGGAGACCCTGGTGAGGATTGTGAGCTTAGTTTTTGATTTAAATGAGGTCACCCTGGTGTTTTTCATGAGTTATCTTATATGAATTTGAGGAGATATGATATGATTAGTATCTATGGGAAGATATTGGTTGTCCTTGCATATTTGGACTAGTGACTCAAGGTTTGAGCAGTTGAGGTTTAGATCCTACATTTGAGGACTAGGGTGAATGGTGCCTTTGGAGCTGGGTTAACACTATTAGATTGTGGTTATGGAATAATGTTAATTTTTTTGTTGAGTTGTGTATGAGGTACTCTTGATTATTCCCTTTTAGGGTAGGTTTCTTGTTAAGGGATCATTATATGGAATGGTTTTTTATTGAGAATGCCTATGTAGCATGGGGTTGATCCTAGATGACTTGGTGGCATGTATTTGATCAAGGATTAGTTGGAGTCTATTGAGGTCCACTTGAGTATGTTTCTTATGTTAGGGTTTGGCCCAAGAGTTTGGTGTTTACCAGTATTTAGGGACGATACCTTTTCTTAAGTACTATTTCTAAGGATCCAATAAGGGATTCCTCATCTTGTGTGTAGAACTAGAGGGTCATGTGTGGACTGATTGATTGGAAGACCTTAAGAAGGTGTGTGTGCCTTGTAGTTTTATTATAGAAGCCCTTAGGATCCCAATTGATGTATTATTCTATGGGTTTGAGATGTTCATGAGTGAGATGGATTTTTATCAATACCTTGTTACTTACCATTTGAGGTTGATACATAGATTAAGCCCACTGGGTGGTTTGATATAGTTGGGATTCTAGGATTTTGAACCCTGTTTACTACTATAGGTAGTAACGATTGATAGGGATGGAAAGATGATCCATGGGTATGGTTATGGATATCTGTGATTGATATTGTTGCACTGAGGCTCCATATTGATTCCAGTAGATGGTTTATGGCTTGATTATTGGACTGTGGCTCAAATAATTTTTTTTATATTGTTCGTTATAGTGGATGTTACATCACATGTATATGGTTGGTGTTAGACTAAGGCTCTGTAAAGGTGTTGTTTATAGTTTTCTTTAGGTACTAGACTGATGCACTAAGAACCACCGATGTTATGTATCGAGGTTGGGGATGGTTGGACATGGATTTCCAAGTCCTAGTTGGATTCATGGACCGATTCTCCATGTTTTCCAACCTGTGATGAACGGTTTTGAGAGGTTGTATTGATGTTCCACTCCCTGGTGCACCATGGTTTTTGGGGGAAGGACTGATGCTCTTGAACCCAAGGGTATGGACATGGAATTCTATATCAAGGTTGGGATGGTTGTAGATAGAATTTTGAGTCCCAGTTGGATTCATAGACTGATGGTCCATGTTTTCTACTTGTGACCTAGTTGTTGGGATACCCGTACATGGCATATATGCTGATTGGACACTTGTACTGAGGCTCCTTGTGTGTCGACCAATGGACTTTGTAAATTATGGTTATGATGTATGAATATTTCTCCAAGCATGAATTATTTGATATATTTACGGTTTATGTGTTGGAATAATGTTGTGTGTAGTATGGTTATGATACATGAGATAGTTTCCATGCTATAGGTCTGGGTTTGGTTGTACACTTGTGTTGAAATGGGAACATATGTGTCGAGATTCCAAGTATAAGAAAATATCTGGTTTTGAGATCATGGTATGTGATAGATTAGATTATCATTCTAGTTGATATGACTACTAAAAGATGGGTTTTTTTGGTATTTTCAGGTTGGTTGTGGATGCCATGGGTATAGATCCCACAGGTTGTTTGGGATGCACGGTCATTGAGATGAGCTCAGATATATTCCATGATTGGAAAAAGAAGGTATAGTCGATTGAGGAATTTGACCTAAATATCGATGGTTGTTTATTTATATTTTGTTTTCCTATTTTATATTGGCTAGGCTGGCCATATTTCATGATCATGCACTTATGGAGGAATCTTATAAGTTCACCATTGGGGGTTTCCTACTGAGATTTATTTCTCACCCCCTGTACATGCACCTCAGTGTGCGTATGGACCTTCTATTTACTTTCAGGTTGAGAAAGGATGCATGATGGATATGGAGGAGGCCTTGGATTCCATGGTTGAGCAGGATGCATGTGTGGAGTCTACTAGTGAGGTTGGGGAAGCATGAAAGGGTACTGGAGATCAGGTATATGTTATGGACGGTGTTGAAATTAGGGCGAGTTGTATTTACTTTTTAGTTGTTTATTTCTGTATGTGTGATCAGCCCAGTGGGAAATCATTGTTATATGTATTACGTGGCTGTTCAGGTATTTACGACATTTTAATTTTATTGCAAAACATTTCTGTTTTAGTTTATTTATTATTATGCATTACTCTTATGTGTATGATATTTGGTTATTTACTTTTTGGTGTGCACTCTGATATATGGGTATAGCCTCCTCACAGATCCACCTTAGACCCCCGCTTCTAGTTGGTAGACTCTAACATACAAGGAGGCATGCTTGAGGTCTTGTGGCAAACTATCTCAGAGCACCGGTTCAGTGGATACCAGGATGGGATGTTACAAAGTGGTATCATAGGAGTTAATTTCATGTTATTTCACTATTTAGGGTTTTTTAGATAGGAGATATAGGAATGTGTTGGAGCTTGTGATGGATACTGGGCTGGTGCGTCAATAACACCTATTCTAGTAGGAAGTTTAGGATACCAGGGATTGGGATTAATGTTTTGGATTTTTGATGTTATGGTTGTATATTATTTTCACTTTGAGCGATGCATATATTGTTTGTATTTGATGGTTTATGATGGATTTCAGGCTCTTGGCTCATTGAAAAGATGCCTGTGAGTTTGTTTGGACTAGTGGCCTGAACATTCAAGATGCGTCTCATGCATCATGATAGGCACGTAGTATACCCATGTTATAGGATTTCTAATGTGTGATTTTACATATTTTCCTCAAATGGTAGGTTTTTTGGATCTAGGTTGAGATTCTAAATAGTGAAGACACTGGTGTGGTTTTGTGTGCGGTTAGTGTAGTGACCCTAGGGCGTCATTATGGTATCAGTGTAGGGTTTTAGACCCTTGTAGATGGTTTTGGTTGAGGTTTGTGGTTTTCTGGGTCATCCTAGTAGTGGTCTGATGTGCAGATTCTCAGAGAGGATGGACACCCTAGTTGTGGCAAGTTGGTTGGATTAGAACTGGGTGGTTGGACCTAGTGGCTTTATATGAGACTTAATCGACTTGGATATGTGGGAGAGCCTAATGGACTTTCTAACATGACTCTAGAGTAGGATGTCAGGGTTGTTTGAATTTTGAGGGTGACTCGTGAGGGGGATCGACTAAGATATGAGAGCCTTTAGGTGTGCGAGGAACATATGGGTGTTATAGACTCTTGAAATTGGTGCACATAGATTGAAACTAGGTTTGATATTTAGTATTGGTGGATGCATTTTGTTTTCAAATGGTGTTCTTGTGTGTTGGTACTTATTCCTAGTGGTTGGTTTTGAGATGTAAGGTTCATTCAGATACCTTTCTAGGAAATAGTTGTGTAGGAGAGTTAATCCTAGTGGATTTGGGTTGGTTCGAGAGTATATAAAGTACTCGAGTTTTATTTTTTATGGTGTGTAAGTTTAGTTTTTGTGAGAAGTGGCTCATTGGAGCCAGGGAAAGTCCTGTTACAAGATTACACATGGGTGTATAATGGTTATGTGATAGAGGGAACTTGGAAATGAATGTTTTGGTGATATGTTGCATCATTTGGACTGTGGGTTAGATGTTACGGGAGTGTACGTATGGGGTGCTCTATTTGGGCTGGAGAGAATGAGAAACATGTGAAATTGTAGTAGGTTTGATTAGAGGATTGTGGGCATGGTGATATGAGGCCTTGGAATATAATTGTGATTTTTAGGATGGATTAGTTTGTGATGGTATTAATTGATCAAATCTTAGGATACTCGTAGTTTAGAGAAGATCATGAACAATATCTTGACATCGTCTTGAGTATTCTAAGAGAGAACTGACTTTATTCCATGCTATATAGATGTTTCCTTGGGCCAATAAGGGGTCTCATATGATTTTTTCCTCATGGAGTGGTGTGTTTGAAACCACATGGTGGGGATAACACCACCAGATTTTTGTGAGTGAGGTCTCTATGACGGGTCAGATATCAATAAATACCATGGGTACTATGGTTAGATGTTGGGAACGGGCAATAGTAAATGTTTAGTTTTGTTTCTCTGGTGGGAGTAAAGTGTCCTTGTCTAACTCAAGGGTTGATCATGATTAGAGCATGGACCGGGGAAAGGATGTTGGTTATGAGGTGATGATGATATAACTTCTAAGGTGGGAAGTACCAGATCATGTATGGTGGTGTGATCCTAGTTTGGGTAGGGTTTAGGATACAGTTAGGACCATGTCAAGTAGGTTATGGGTCTATAAGAATGGGTTTTAAAGGAGACTTCCATGATGGGAAGTGTCATGTTTAAGAATTAGTAAACTTGGGTTGAGTTTTATGGTGGGGAGCACCATGAGTGTGATGATTAGTTTTTAATGGTGATGTTGAATATCAAGATGGACAGGTGTAGCTAATCACTGACCTAGTGGTTTGTTAATGGTGTAAAATGGTGGATTAACATTCGATGGGTTATATGCCCAATATTCAAAGTTATGTAGAGAACATTTGTTGACATATTGGGTTAGATCACAACAATTTGAGCTTGTTTTGATGACCAATATAGGTCGATATGTGTTGTTAGAATACCACTGAGGCTTCTTTAGGATGATAAGGTTTAAGGTGGGGAGGTTTTAGAGACCTGAGTTTTCTAGATTTTGAAATTTGAGTAGAAATTTTAATCTTTGTTCCTTGATGATCATGAAGGGTAAAATGGTCATTTTACCATATTATATGGTTTCAAATAATTTTTCAAACAACTCTATTGGTCTTGGAATAGGGTGTTTACCCTAGGATAGATGTTTGGTAGAATTATGAGTGGTTGGAGTTTTGGTTGAATTTTTAATATTTAATTAATTAAATAATAAATTAGTGGGGTGGTTTCGGGTGACTATATATTCTAAAAAAAGTGTTATATTTATATTCTAACTCTGCGGTTGAGTTCGGAACAAGATGTATTTCCTAGGGAAGATATAAACTCGCTTTGGGTTTTGGCACTTAGGATGGGTGTTAAATGAGTAATTAATTAATTTAAAGAGTACCCCCACCATTTTGGGGGTTCCTACACACAACAGAAGAGTGGAAGAGGGTTCTACCTTGTGAAAAAAACCCAGAAAAAGAAGATTAGTAAAGTATATGCCTCCATACTTTTTCCTTAGTGTAGATTGGGACCGGATCGTGGTGTTGCTGCTTCCGGGATCAAATTTATACCCAAAGCTTCGGTGTTTACACCATGAGGTAGAAATATTTCACATTTTATGCCCCAAATTCCCATATATTAGTTGTTTTCATGCTTTAATTCCATATTATGACTGCTAGAGACCCCATGGGGTCAATCTATGCTTGTTTGAAAAAAAATAGTGGTTTTGAGTGATTTTCAGGGATTTATCATTCGAAAATCTTGACAATACAACATGTGTTTCTATGAACACACGTCGTGTGTTCTTCATGTTTATGGAAGAAGGAATTTTTAAAAGTACGCACTATTTACTCTAAGTACATGTTTTGTGGTGGTACATGGTCATGTTTTCGACGGTGTGGAAAAGAACATGAAATTGTGGTTTTGGGAAAATACACACCGTGTACTTTAAGTACATGTCGTGTCGTATTACAGAGGAAGAACCCATATCGGTCTTGCCATGTAAAAGTACATGGAAAAGGGGAGGGATGAGAGTACACACCATGTACACTAAATTACACACCATGTACTTTTTCCAGCTTAGAGGTTTTGGGTATTTTGTGCCTTGGGTTTCAGGATATGGGTGTGTAAGTAGTCCATTCTAAGTGTTTTCCATGTAGATCACAATGCTGTGATACTTTTGACATATAGAGGTAATCTAAAATGTGTTTTACAAAAAAATTGGTTTATAAGGAGAAATTACTTGATGTTTGGATTCATAATCCTTCAGTGGGTTGGTTTTTGAGTTGGGAGACCCAGGTTAGGTTTGTGAGCTCAGTGTTTGATCTGAAATGAGCGTACCATGGTGTTTTTGATGAGGTATCTTAGATGAATCCGAGGAGATAGAATTTTAGTAGTATTTATGGGATGATCTTGGTTTTCCTTGCATATCGAGACTAGTGACTCAAGGTTAGAGTAGTTGATGTTTAGATCCTACATTTGAGGAACATGATAAATGGTTCCTTTGAAGCTTGGTTGACACCATAGGATTGTGGTTATGACATAGTGTCATTGTGGTGTTGATTTGAGTTTGAGGTACTCTTGATGATTCCCTCTGAGGGAAGGTTTCTCTCTAAGTGATCATTGTATGTCGTTGTTAACAGTTGAGAATGCCTGTGTGGAATGTGTTTGATCATAGATTCCTTAGTGGAATGTATTTGATCAAGGATCAGTTGGAGGACATTAAGATCCAATTTAGTATGTTTCCTATATTAGGGCTTGGCTCTGGAGTTTGGTGGTTACTAGGATTTATGGAGGATACCTTTTCTTGAGTCATAGTTGTGAGGATCCAAGAAGGGATGCCTCATCTTGTGTGTGGACCTAGAGAGTCATGTGTGGGCTGATTGAGAAGAAGATCCTAAACGGGTGTTTATGCCTTTTAGTTTGATTATGGGAGTTCCTTAGAATCTTAGTTGATGTATGAGATGATGGGGTTGAGATGTTTATGAGTGAGATAGATATTTATCCATACCATACTACTAAGTTGTTGAGGTTGAGAAATGGATTAAGCACACAGGGTGGTTTGATATAGTTGGGTAGCCATGTTTTGGAACCCAGTTTATTAGTAGTGGTAGTGGCAGTTGATAGGGATGGAAAGATGATCTATGGGTACGGTTCCAAATATCCATGATTGAGATTATTGGACTGAGGCTCTATATCAATTCCAATAGATGGTTTATGGTTTGAGTATTGGACTGAGGTTATTAGATCATTCATTTATATTGCTGGGTATAATGGAGGTGAGGTCATATGTATGTCGTTAGTGCTCGACTGAGGCTCCAAAAAGGTTTATTTTACAGTTTTCTTTAGGTTTTGAGATGATTCTATAGAAACCAATGATGTTATGTATTGAGGTTGGGGATGTTTGGACATGTATTTATAAGACCTGTTTGGATTTATGAACTTATGATCCATGTTTTCCAATCTATGATGAATTGTTTTGGGAGGTTGGACAAATGATCCACTCCCCGATGCACCGTGGTTTTAGGGGGAAGGATTGATGCTTCTAAACCCAAGAATATGGACATGTTGAACCATATAAATTTTTGGATAGTCGAACATGGTGTTCTGAGTCCCGTTTGGATCCATGGACCGATTCTCCATATTTAATGACTTGTGACCTAGTGGTTGGGATGACCGGACATGGTGTACTAGACCCCGGTTGGACACTTAGACCGAGGCTCCTTATGTATTGACGAGTGACTTTTGTGAATTATGGTTAAGATTCCAGACTGATGCTCCATGAATGGTTGATTTGATATATGCATGGTTTATGTGCAAGAATGATGTTGTGTTCACTATGTTTACGATACATGAGATAGATGTCAGGCTAAAGGGATGGGTTTGGTAGTACTCTTGTGTGGCAATGGGAACAGATGTATCGAGTTTCCAAGTAAGCAAAAATATCTAGTTATGATATCATGGTATGCGATGTATTATATTAGAATTCTGGTTGATAATACTAACGAAGGATGGGTTTTTGGTTTTGTTAAGTTGGTTATAGCTTCCATGGGTATGGATCCCGCAAGTTGTTTGGGATGCATGGTCTTGAGACGATCTCGGTGATATTTTGGAATTAGCTGAAGTATGTATGGTCTATTGTGGTATTTGACCTACATATCAATGGTTTTTTATTTATATTTTTTCCTATTGTATATATGTTAGGTTGTCTATATTTCATGAGCATGAACTTATGGAGTCATTTTATAGGTTCACCGTTGGGGGTGGCCTACTAAGATTTATTTTTCACCCCCTATGAATGCACCTCAGTGTGCATACAAACCTTTTATTTACTTTTAGGTTGATTATGACTGCACAATGGATAGGGAGGTGGCTCTGGATTTCATGGTTGAGTGGTATGATCAGGTCAAGTCTACTGGTCAGGCTAGAGTAGCTTGATAGGGTACTAAAGATCGGTTATGTGTTACTACCGATGTTGGTAGTGGGGCCTGTTGTATTTACTTTTCAGTTGTTTAATTTTGTATGTGTGATCATCCTAGTGGGAGATCATGGTTGTATGTATTACATTGTTGTTTGGGCCTTTACTTCATTTTTATTTTATTACAACACCTTTCATTTTTATTTTATTTATTCTTTCACATTACTCTGATGTGTATGATATTTGGTTATTTACTTCTTGTTGTGAAATTTGATATGGGGGTATAGTATCCTCCAAGATCCACCTTATACCCCCACTTCTAGTTGGCAGAATCTGACTTACAAGGAGGCATGCTTGAGGCCTTGTGGTGAATTGGCTCGGAACACCGATTTAGTGGCTACTAGGCCGAGAGGTTATAAATTATTTCTCCAAAAGGGTCACGAGTATCCTTCCTAAAATCATCCCTAAATACCTCTTCAACCACATTAATAAACTTATGTCTCATATCTATTGTATACTCCATGGAAACATGAAACTCCTTTTTATCATTACTATATTTGAGGGTTAGTTTACCCTTTCAAATATATATAACTACTCTCCACTAGTAGCTAAAAATGGGATTCCAAGAATTATAGGAAACTTTTTTTCACACCCCATCTCTAGAACTAGAAAATATTTAGATAATTTAAGATTCCCTATCATTTATAATAACCCATTTACCCTTCCCATGGGATGAATAATTAACCTGTCATCCAATATAAGAGAAACATATATTGATTTCAGCTCGACTATACCCAACTATTTAAATAAATCGAAATTAATCATGTTGATACAAGATCCTATGTCACAGAAGAAATTTTAATCCTCACATTATCCAATTATTTATTATATGAAAAAATTTATAGGGTATTTTAATTTAGAAAGTAACATTTTTGGACGAATATCACTACATTCCTCAGTTAACCTAATAGTGATAATCTCTTCCAAGTCCCTTTTATCAACTAAAACCCTCTTAATAAAATTGAATTGGGAAGATATTTTTCTTAATAATTACATAAAACAAATTCTTATTCTAATGTTTCAAATCATTTCATGTAATTTTAAGTGATTTAGTTAATTATTTTTACTTTTGACACTTTGAGTAAAGGGAGTGGGAGGGGCATGGTTCTGTAAAAAAAGTTGTTTTTCTAATTCTACTAAAAATTGACCTTCTTCTTACCTTAGTCATTTACCAATTCAATTTCATTTGTTATTTATCACTTTCAAGTGAAGATTTATCATTTTTTATAGTTTGGACTTTTCTATCAATTTTTCTAGATTTAGTGTTTTCTAGATTTTTGACTTTTAGATTTAGTTTAATCATATATCTCATATGCACCATAACGTGTTCTTATAATTTCAAGCCTAATTTGGTGTAACATTCAATATATTTTCTCTTATATTGGCCTCAATACTATTCACAATCATTCCCTTGTCCCCAAAACTTAGTTTTTTCACGAGTTAGACAAATTTTAATTGAAAGTTATGAATCCTATAATCTATGTGTTTTTTTAAGGAACCAATATCACCCATCATTTTTTTACATTATACCCTTTAACTCCACCTGATAATTTGAATATTCAACCCCATATTGATTTTGAATTGGATGTTTTTTCTTGGTTGGAAACTAGGTTTGGCATCAGATCTAAAGAATCCTTGTTTTTTCCATGGAATTTTGGGGTGATTCCTATATACTTGTTTGTAGTTATTTAAGAAGGGGTCACTGCTATATTTAATCCTTGGGATGTACCTACCATGTTTTTCATTTTCAGGGGGATGGGTAGGTAAGTCGAAATTAAGGTAATTAGTAGTGGAGTTCTCATACATTACACATTGTTATCACTAATCTCTTAGTTAATTATAATTAACTAAAACAACCTAAGGGTGGGTCTAACTTCTAAGAATGGTTCATTTACTAAAAAATTTATATTGATAATTTTAGGACATTTTGTTTACTTTTTTAAGATCTTAAACTATCACATCTAATAAATCTCCACCTATGGGATGATCAACTACGTTTTGGTAGTATGTGGTTATGTCTATTATAATTTATTTACATTAAAATGTGGGGAGAGATATGATGGTTGGAAAATTACCTAAGAATCCCTCAAAATCTATCCCATGTTTCATGAAAAATATCTCAATCATCCTAGAAAAATCCAGTAATTTTTTCCTCACCTCAATGAAACCATCTTCCAACACTTCCCTTCAAATAAAACAAGAACACCCTCAACTAAATACCGTATTCACTATTCCAATAAAGTGGTAACTAAATAATATTATTATAAAAGTATCTATTAAACTCTAAATAATCCTCATTGGGTAGTCCATTAAAAGAGGGTAGTATTGAGAGGTAGGAATATTTGATTTCATAATTCCTAGACTATAGTGTAATCCTTATATGTAAAATATTTTTGGACACATTTGGAAACTTAAACTCCAAAAGTATAGGAATAAAAGGAACTTGATTTATGAATTTTTGTGGATTAAGTTTTTTATTCAAGTGTTCAAATCTATGAATTTCAATATTTTCCATTATTTTTTTAAAATTTTCAGGATATAGAATTGTTCTTTATCTCAATTTTGAAAGGTTCTTGCTCAGATATAGAACCCCAAGTGTGCCTAAAGATTTCATTTTAAATATATTTAGATTAGACACACTATAGTTTAAAATAAATATATTTTTATATTTTCATAGTTTCAACATATTTTATGATTTTTTTGTATTGGTCTCACATTCCTTCATTAGAAAAATTTTATTTTTTAGGTTGATCATTGACTATTATAAAATTTAAAATTTATAAAACCAACTTACTACATAGAAAATAGTGAGAAGGGTTGAACCACAATGAAGGAATGTGTATAAAAAAGAAAAAAAGAAAAAAAGAAACCAAACAATAAGAATACCACCACAATAAAACTTTTTATTAAATAAAGAGGGATCCCCTGAAGAAATGGGGTCCAAGGATGGAAGAGTCACGGGGGTCTATAGAAGTGGAGACGAAGAGAATACCCAATAACAATGCTTACACCATCATAAGGGAAGGACCCAATCAAGTCAAAGTAGGACACACCATTAGAAATAGGAGCTTTGGAGGTGAGGAAGTCAGCCGCCCTACTTCTCTCTCTACAGATATGAGTTATATCCATGTCATCATAAAGAAGATTCATACTCTTTCACACTTGGTAGATGATTAACCATGGGGTAGGTGACTACCCTTTAAGAGACTTGAGGAGGACCTGAGAATCCATTTCCAGCGTAGCAAGGTGAATGTCCCTCCAATTGCACACTTCTAGGCTGATAAGCAAAGCATTTTCTTCTGCTTGTGGAGAAATTCCATTCCCGAATGAAGTAGAAAATGCAGGGATGACAGAACCATTACTATCACGAACTATGCCACCCCCTCAAATGAAGCCAGCTATACACGACCCATCAGTTTTGAGTTTGAGTCAAGAGGCATGGGGATTCCACCTGACCCATTTCCCAGCAGGTCTCCTCAGATCATCAGTGGCCAAAGCGTTACCCATAATCGCACACATAGAAGGCACGAGCTCCCCGTGATTGAAAACGTGGCCCAGATCAATCAATAAATATAGGATTCTTGAATAAATATCCAAACACGAACTGTAATTTCCCTCAAAATGATCCATGTTCCTGGCTTTCCATATACACCAACACCATGCTGCCAAAATGAGAACTCTTGCTTTATTCTCTTTGCTGTTCGACTCCACCCCTTGAAACCACAGGCTAAGAAAATTCATGTTGGAGAAAACTTGAGAAGTGGTGCCAGTGAAAATCCCAAGAATTATCCAAACATACCTCGCCCATTCACCCTCAAAGAACAGGTGAGGAGAAAATTCCTCTTTAGGTTCATAACAACACCAGCATTGGGACACCAACTAGAAACCCAAACATTTTATGTTCTCATCTGTGGAGATAGCATTCTTCCTAACTTGAAAAACCAGGAAAGAATATTTATCTGGGATTTATTTGTACCACAAAATCTCACCCCACACATCATTGACCACTGGAGAGGACAAAACTCAGCAGAAATCCTTCCCAGAAAAGGATCCCGAGGCGGACTCAGTGAACACGCATTTGTCTGGTACCTCTGAAAACTCAATGAGGTCATTCAATTTCCATTTTCTCAGTTCCAGAATAGTCTGTACAAAATCAGGATACTACATTGCCTGTCTAACTGTGGTGTTCAGGACAGGAAATCTCAAGAAAAAGAGTTTCCTGCTAACCCAGTTTTGTTTCTAGAAGTTGATCTCACCCCGGCCTACAATCCATCGAGTGTAAATGTCTAGCTCTGTAATTATAAGTTGTATTAGCCGCCACATGCATGACGATATTCCCACTGCCGCCTGTAGAATATCACCATATTTCACTGTTTCCAAATTCCCTAATAAATATATTCCTTCAATCACATCCCAGGCGAGTTTTCCATGCATACCATACATCACTTCCCTGATATTTATGAGTCCAATTCCCCCTTGCCCAACAGGCTTGGACATACGATCCCATGAAGCCCAGTGATGACGACCGTCTGCATGAGCGTCCCATAAGAAATTTGTCATAATTTTTTCCAAATGAGCTATAACTGATTGAGGAACCTTAAATTAAGAAAGAATATGAATTGTAAAAGAAGATAAAACACTGTTAATAAGGGTTATTCTACCCCCAAAACACAAAAAATTGTTCTTCCAGTTTGTAATTCTGCTTGAAATTTTATCGACCAGATTATCGAAATGATGCACTCGAATTCTCCCTGGAGAAATCAGAGCTCTGAGGTAGTCCATTGGAAATCCCCTTATATTGAATCCAAGGCTAGACTCGATGGCCTTGACTCACCTTGCAGTATTTATCTATAACATTGCTCTTTCCTTCGTTAACAATCCGCCCACTCCACTTGCAGTATTTATCTATCACATTTTTAATTCCCCTAATTGAACGTTTTCTGCCATTAATAAAAATGATTTTGTCATCTGCAAACATGAGGTGATATACACCCATTTAAATTCCTTTGCATCGAAAAGGAATAATACTCCCCTCCATAATACTTATACTAAGTAGACAGCTCAATGAATTTTGCACCATGATGAAAATGCTAGGGGAAATCAAATCACCTTGTCTCAGGCCCCTTACTGATTTGAAGAAGCCGCACGTCTTCCCCATGAAAACTATTGACATCTAGTGAGAGCCAAATAAGTGGAAACAAATGTCGATGGAGGGTCCCGAAAAGCCCATACGAGCAAGTACTTTAAGGATAAAGGACAACTCCACCCTATCGTAGGCTTTATCCATGTCAAGCATGATGGAGATATTAGATCCCAGCGTCTTCAGATTGAGGTCTCTAAGCACCCTGTATGGATCTACCTTTCACAAAACAATGTTTTTCTTCAGCAATCCAAGAGAGTAGGTATGTAGATATCCTTTAATTGATAACCGTTGCCAAGATTTTATAGGGAAAATTACACAAACTGATTAGTATGTATTGATTTATCCCAGATGGATCTTTACACTTAGGAATGAGGAGTAGGGATGTAGCACTGGAAGCACGGGATAGACCCCCTCCCCTAAAGAAATCTTGTATGACATACACAATTTGGTCTTTCACCTGATTCCAAGAAGCCACATAAAAAGAACCGAGCATGCCATCAGGCCCGGGAGCGCTTGTCGGATTAAGCGCAAGCACCAATTTATAGATCTCATGCTCATTCGGAATAGCTTCCAACATCGAGTTAAAAGCATCATCCACAACATGAGAAATAGCATCCAAAATCTCTTCATGACCTCTCGGGTAACCTCCATGCATATGAGGATTAACACCTACAAGAAGAGTTTTGAAATGCATTTCAGCCATACCTGCCACCACATCTCAGTCATTTGAGAAGGATCCATCTTCCATACAAATATTTGGCCTTTTAATCCTCTATTTCTCTATGATTCAGGCATGGAAGTAGGTGGAGTTCCTATCTCCTTCATTAAGTCATTTAATCCTAGATTGCTCACGAAGCAGACACTCCTGCTCCAGAAGTTTCAATGCCAGATCCTTCTTCTTAAGGGACATACCTTGAAAAACTAATTCATCCCAACATTCTTCAAGACCTTTCTACATCTGATCAACTTCACAACTGAGATTATCCATATATTTAAACCTGGAGGGGAGAGCTTGAAACCA
This sequence comes from Viscum album, assembly GCA_963277665.1. Lineage (NCBI taxonomy): Eukaryota > Viridiplantae > Streptophyta > Magnoliopsida > Santalales > Viscaceae > Viscum > Viscum album. Next base: position 1,795,805,448 of record OY728146.1, read on the forward strand.
CTCTTGAAGATCACCCTTAAGGTGTCACAGCCTATTATGAAGACCGTACCATAAACGGCCTTTGTTTGGCTTTATCTATGAGTCTTCCATTGCTTGGTGATGCCCTGGAAGAGAAGACCATCCCTGGTGAAAGAAGAAATGAGCACCTTTGACTGATTTTGGGAAGAGATCCACTCTAAGCGGTGAGTGGTCCGAGAGAGCATGAACAATATGAGTGACTTTGGCATCCGGAAAAGTAGAAAAGCCATGTATGCTGACAAGACACTTGTCAAGTCTACACCATGTGCGATCTCTTCCTTTATTATTGTTGCACCAAGTAAAGGGGTCTCCAGTATATCCAAGATCAAGGAGTCTCTTACGAGATATGAAACTTAGAAAATCCTGACATGACTTATGCGAAACATCCCCCCACCCTTCTTCTCCTCCTTGTCCAAATTGTCAAAAATGATAAAAAAATATATTATCTTACATCATAATTTTGTATAAAAGTGCTAAAAGTTATTTAGGAAGAGTTTTTAATCACCTATTTGTTTCTTGGTGAACAAATTTTCATATCATATATTAAGAAATTATATGTCTATCAACCTTAGGAAGTTTGTAAATATTCAAGTAGAAAATATATCCACACCAATTTCTAATTGAATAAATTTAGTTTAAGTTACCAAGGAAAGAAATCACCTACTCTTCACCCATTTGTATATAATATAGGGTATAAGTGATGATCATGAAGAAAATAAAATTAGAAATCCAGATGATAAAGTCACATTGTGAATTTCTCGTGAAACCTCAAATATTCTCTCAATCTTAGTGAAGTATGAACAAATTTTCATATTCCCAAAGAAATCTATCTATATCTTCATTTTTCAATATATCATTAGATAAAGAATAAATGATTTAACAAATCAATCCAAAAAAATAATAGACTTTTATTATTTAAACCAAAGAAAGAATTGGAAAAAATAGTTCAATTCATTTTAATATGTTTTCCCTAAAAATGTTTAGTTACACATTTTTATAGTGGAATATAAAAACGTTGAAAACATATCAAAAGTATAAATTATAAAAGGAAAGTAGAGAAGGTGAAGATAATTCTTCTTTATTGAGAATGATCTCCCCAACAACTCTAGTTCCCCTAAGTTCCTACCAGAAGCACTACACTATCCTTTAGTCTATCCCCTCACTAAATCTCGATTTTTGAAAACACATCAATATTCCAATCTCTATTGGTAAATAACTCCTTAATTTAGTCATGCTCTAACTCCCTAGATCACAACTCACAAAACCATTAGTGATCTCTTCTCCCTAACCACCACGTGGTGAAGATCGTTGTAGATCTTATTCCTCGTAGTGAATTTAGCTCCAAAATTATAAATAAATATGATACTAACACTTATACATGGATTTATATAAATCTAGTGGATCATTGTTTTGGTTAACTCATTATTATCTTCTCCAGTATTCTTTAAATATCTCATAGTACATAGATTCTTTGAGCTTGGTGCCTCATTTTCTTAAATTTATCACTTTATAATTTTATGGATCTATGATTTAATCTCTATATAAACCCTTATGTAGAGCTCCAATACCCTTAAAAAACACTTAAACTCAGTGTAGGCACCTTTATGTAGCTCACTTTAGAATAGGGGTACCTTGAAATGGGTACCCCAACACAAGATTTGAAGTGAACAAAAACACCTTTACATAGGTTTCTAAACTTTAATTCACCCTTACGTAGATTGGTTACACCACAAGATATACCTATACACTATGTGGTTTACCCTTGTGCAACCATAACTACATTTATATAGGTGTGGAATGTGGTATTATATCCATACACAATTCCACTTTCTCTTTTATACATACCAAAACAACCATTATAACACTCTTTGAATAATAAAATTAGAAAATAAACAACATAATACGAAACTCCTTCCAAAGTCATATGAGAAATAATGTCTTATAAAATAAAAAAAAAATTGTTATATGAAATTAAATACTTATAATAAATAAATACCTACAATAAAGTGGAATTTTTTTTATGAAAACAAATCCATATGAAATAGATTTTAAAGAATTATATAACTGGGACTTTTTAATTTTCCTAGTGTTTTCCAAACCTCATTCTTCAAAATGAGATTTTGTTCCATAAAATGTACTTTATTATAAAATCATATAACATTGAGAATATAAATTCAAATACCTGATAACTTTAAAAATTAATATTTCAATTTAAAACCACATATAAAAAGAAAATTTTTCTTAAGATATATAAACATTTAACTGATGAAAATTTTAACCATTAAGCATAAAAAATCAATATTTTTTCCAAAACATTCAATGAATTACAATTTCATTAAAAATAAATAAAAATTAATTAAATCTCATTTCACGATTAAAAAATAAATTATTTCACAGGTTAGATGTGAAAAACATACATCCAAGTACAACTACACCAAATTATCACACACCTAATCCACTGCTTATCCTTAAGAAACCAATTATATAATTTTTTTTAAAGAAACGTAATCTCTATATTGAAAAACTATAGTTCAAAAAATGTGTTGATTTTCAAATAAATTTCTCCAATGGTCTCTCTCAAGTGGTAAATATGATTTCTCCATTTAAAAAAATAGTTTGGTTTAAAGTTGGTTTTTTATTTTATAATTTTGATCCAAATTGAAAATTTGTATTAGAATTATGAAAAATTTAATTTCCATCCAAATAAACTTCTAAAATTATATTTTTCTCCAAGTTAAAAGACTCACATAATTTAACCAGGAATAAATAAAAACAACCAATTGTATGGGTGGGTTTGATTAATAAAATAATGAATAATTAACCCATAATTTATTTATAAATTAAAGAATTAAAATTTTCAAAAAGATTATGATCTAATTAAATATCCTATTTGGATGAAAATATTATGATTTAAATACAATAAAAAAGTGTAAGTTCAATGAAAACTTCAAATATTACTCCTAATATTTTACCAAAATAAAATTGTTTTCAAGAGATAAATAAAAAATATATACCAAATCAAATCCATGGAGAAATAAAAAAAATTAAATTCATCAGAGTAGAAAAATATCCTTCAAAGTCAATAAAATTTAAAAACAACTTATATTATTAAATAAATCTTGATGAATAAGGAAATTTGAAATTTTTAGAGGAATTTACAACATATACAACATTGAAGTATAGTTTATCACATTTAAAGACAACTTGTTTGATAAAAGTTTCTTATTTTTAATACCAATGATTAGTTATAAAGTAATTTTAATATAATGGAATAATAAAATTGGATTTTGAAAGAAAATAAATATGAAAATTTTATCAGAATAATAATATATAAAAATAAGTAGGATGTTAACTATTATTAAAATTATAATTTATAAAACATTATTACTACTTAGACAATGGTTATAAGGGTCAAACAATAAAAAAGTCAAGTTTGTGAAAATAAAATAAAAAAAAAATGAAAAAATTGAAAAAGAGAAAAAAAATAGAAGGTAATTGAGAAATTGAATATGAAAATAAAAAATATAATTAAACCTTGATGAAAGTACAATATAACATAGCGAAAATTGTGAAAAAGGAAATAAAGTCCAAACACAGATGGATTTAGGGGAACCTAAATTCTCTTAATTAATAAAAGTATCATTATTGTTACATTAAAATTTAACATGAAAGTGATAAAAGATATGTAGTAAGAGGGTTGAAGCAACTAGATATGGATTAGTGAACAATTGTTTCCAATAGAATTTATTAATAATAGATATATAGATCAAACAAAGGAAGAGGATGAATCCTTAAGGAGAGAAAAACCCTCAAATGTTTCTAATTAAAGTGATTTAGTTGAAGATACCAAGGCAAGATATCCCCTACTCTTCACCTGTCAGAACATTATATAGGCTATAATTGAGGCTCATGAAGAAGATAAAATAATAAATCCAAATGAAAAAGGCATAATGTGCACTTCCAATGAAACCTCACTCAATTGTTCAATATTAGTGAAGTTAAAAATGATTTTAAACTGCCCAAATAAATATAATTCTAACTTTATTTTTCAATATATCAATATAGAACGAAGAAAAAAAGAAAAAAATCAATATAGGAAAAAAACAAACTTATAAGATTTAAAATCAAGGAAAAATAGGTAAAAATATTCCAATTCATTCTTATTAAGTTCCCCTAAAAATGTTTAGTTACATATTTCAGTAGTAGAAACATGACACATTGAAAAAATCTTGAATGAAAATATTTACGTTGGAAAGTATATAAAGTTATGAGAATTGTTATCTATTGAGAATAATAATTCCAATAGATATATTTACCCCTATGATACTACATTGAGTGCTTTTTTATCCTCTGGTCTAGCACCCCCTCCCCCACTTTTTCATGATTTATCCTCACACATCAACTTCCTCCATTATTATCTATAAATAACTCCCCAATTTAGTCATGTTCTAACTATATGGATCACAACTCATTGACACTACCACCAATATCTTCTACATGGTATCCCTATGGCATGATTTACTGTATATTTTCTTCCTCTTATTAACTCTTTCCAAACCCATATAAATGGGTATGATCCTCCCACATGGTATTATCTTAAACTGAATCTGGATAAGAATTCTGTTTTAGTTCAATATGTTTTATACATTTCTAATAGGATTCTAAGAGATCCCATTACTTATCTTTTTTGATCTTAGGACATCATTTTCTTCAATTTCTCAAAATTACATTTCCAGGGATCTGTAATTTAATCACTTAAATAACCATTATATAAATCCCTAGTACACTTAAATATATTATAAACTCTATGGAATAACCTTTAAATATATTTATTCATCACATGATGTACCTTGACATAGGTACCCTTAAATGATCTTTGAATCACATGACATCACCTTTACAGAGGTATCCAAACTTTAATTCACCATTATACAGCTCAGTTGCCCTTATGAAATCTTAACAACCTTTATGTGGGCATGAAATGAGGGATTATACCCTTAGATGAGTCCACTTTTACCTTTTCATAGAACTCAACAACCCTTATGAAACTATTCAAATAGTAAAATTAGAAAAGTAGTGAATTTATGAAATAATCCTACCAAAGTCACATGCAAAAGTAAGTCTTATAAAAATAAGAGGAAATTAAAATGAAACAAAACTCATGAAAATGAATATCTTATAAGAAATAGGGTAAAGGCATAAAAAATAGATTTATGTGAAATTTATTTCAATGTTTTATAGAAATGGAAATTTTTATTTTTTTAGAATTTTACAAACTTTATTGATTAAAATGAGAATTTATTCCCAAAAAAAAACTATTTCATGATAATTTTATAGAACCTTGATAATGTTAATTCAAAGACTTGAACACTTCAAAAATTATTATTTCATTTTAAAACAACGTAAAATAATAAATTTATTCTTAAGATATATGAAAATTAAACCAAAGAACATTTTTAAAATTAAGAACAAAAAATTAAAATTTTTACCAAAATATTCAAAGGATTGAAATTTCTTTACCGAAGAAAAAAATCAATAGTTCTCTATGTAACATCCCATCTTGGATGTCCCTAAATAGATTACACAAGCTGATTCACCAAATAAACTCAATCTTTTCTCTTCATATACCAAAGGCTTCCTACTAGTAGTAGGGGTATAATATTGAATTGTGGGGAGACTATACACCCATATAAAAGTGTGAATAATCATACAAATAACCAATCATCGTATATATCGAAGTACATAGAAAGGATAAATAAATTAAAACAGAATAATATTATAACAAGAAGAAATATAGTAAAGGCACAAAATACCATGCCATACATACAACACTAACCTCCATTTAGACTAATAACATATAAAAAATAAAATGAAATATAATTACACTAGGCCCTACAACAACTCTTAACTAAATCTCATCTAGTCACATGATTCCATTAGAGCCATGCTTCCAAATCATAAAAATCTCAACCTGGACCACAACCCATCCTTTTATTATAATAACCATGTGACAACTTATCAGGTGCCCATGTGTAGTAGAGGATTGATAAAGGTTTGAGTTATAAACACCCAGGAATTTCAAGGAAACTTTTTTCTTAAATACTTTGGAATTTTACAAGTCTTTGGCTTCTGAGGGCACTTGATTCCGAGGCCCGATGTGCCCGAAATCAATTTCTGAAGTTTATCTCGGGTACGTTCAGTGAACAAACGAGCAAGTTTTTCTATCTTTTGAACCAGTGCTCGGAATTGAAATCTGAGGGCACTGATGAACTCACAGTGCCGGTAATTGCTTAAGGGGACCTTTAGCACAGTTGCGTTTTATGCGGGTTGTAAATTGAAAATTGGGGTTTAGTTAAAAAGTTAAATAAAATTGTTGGGACAATTTTATGTCTTTGGAAGTTAATCCCTCTCATGGGAAGTTATTGGTGGGGCCCAAAACCACCCCACGTCCCATGTGTGGATATTTGAGAGGTGGGGCCCACACGAGCCCCAACCTTTCACCTCCCCCTAAACTCCCTTAAACTCCCATAAATAAATCGGCAACCCCCTTAATTAATGAGACTCTTCCTCTCCCTCTCTCTCCCTCTTTATTTTTTCCAATATACTTTAATTAATGAAATGAACCTCTTCATTTAATTAATAAAGTGTTTTGAAATTTTGAATTGGATGTGTTAATAAAATATTAGCCAAGACTAATATTTTTTTGGGGAAGAGCTTTGTTGTGTTTGAAAAACTTTGGGAGCGAGATCTTGAGAAAAGAGAGAGAAGTATTCATCTCATCAACGAAGAACGATTTTCTTCTCTGACGAAGAACACCCAAATTCAATGAAGAACGACTCAGTGAAGAACACTCCATATTTCACCAATCTTTTACTTCCTACACATCGAGGGAGGAAATACAACCGTGGGAAACTCGCCAACGACGACGGTTCTTTCCCGGCCTCGACGGAGCGACATTGCTTTCCGCATCTATGATGAACGAACCATTTTCGGGGTAAGGGGATTATATACAATTTTAGTTGATAAAAATTTTACTTGTTCCTCATTTTTTTCTCTGAAACGAATTTGGCAATGTGTTACCGCCTAATGCGGAGGACGCAAGCTGAATGAACACGGCCCGACGACCCTTCGTTGGAACTTGATCTTTTTGGAATCAGCGACCGGAGGTGGAACATGGAAGTGGCCAACAGCGCAAGGGCCGTCGTCGCACACGCAAAGAAAAGCCGCGGCCAAGAGGTCTGCGACGGAGGAATCACGACATTGTCGTGCCGTGTCGGGAACACTGAGCTGTGGCCAGGGCAGGCTGCGGTGGAGGAAGCTGGCGTCATCACGATGGTTGTACGGAAGGAACCCCGACCCGCTTTGAGGGCCGCTTCGGCAGGAGAACCGGCCGGCTCGTCGGCCGGCTGGGAAGAGGAGAGTCGCGGCGCCAGGAGGGCGCTGCACCGGAAGAACTGAGGCCCGCCCATGAGGGCCTCTTGCGCCAAGCAGGTCGTCCGGCATCAGCCGGCCTGTTAGGGAGGGCGGCGCCACCGGTTCGGGCAGCTGGGTGCCCCCCCTCGGACCGCTCGGCCTTCGGGCCGAGATGCTCGGCTAGCTGGCCGAGCCAACCGAGTCGCGCCTAGCCGGGCCGGGCCACGCATTTCATCGGACCCTCCAAAACAGGATTGACCCAACCTGCCAGCCCACCGGACTTAACGAGCAGGGCCCGTTTCCACTTAAAGGTGAATAACTTAAAGACCGCGCGTCCGATCGACGCGCAATCTATAGAACTAGGACCCTCATGACGAGGCGGTCCTTCTGCGATAGTCTAAGTGAGTTTTGGATGACTTGAATAATGTCCGGGTTCAAAACAGGAATATTTCTAACCGGGCCCCTGGAACGAAAAAGCCAATATCTCTCAGACCGGGCGTCCGATTGACGCGCCGTCTGTCACGTTGAGTTCTTTTTGACGAGACGAAACTTTAGGATACATCAAATATGTACGTCATGACAGTTGATGTGTCAATCCCCTTTACTCGAGGAGAGGACCCTCCTAGAATCGAGTACCTTGTGTGCGAGAACCCTAGAGCTGGCTGTGACTACGACGACTACCGTGCTGGGATCCTCCGTGGGTTCGACGATGATGATGACTGTACGTGGATCCTCAGTGGGTTCGGCAGTGAGGACGACTATACTTGGATACTCTATGGGTTTGATATTGATGATGACTGTACTTAGATCCTATGTGGGTTCGGCAGCGATGGTTACAGTACCTGGATCTTATGTGGGTTTGGCAGCGACGACTTCTATACTAGGATCCTACATGGGTTCGGAAGAGGAGATGATTCAGAGGCTACATCTAATCATCTCCACCCTTATTCTTGAGTAATATACCTGTGTGAGCTGAGTCATGAATTGTAATCTTTACCAACGGTGTGATTGACTTCTTTCCTGTGTGGTCTAGGTTGTGCTTGGGCTCGAGAGTTGGAGCCGAATTGAAATTGATGACTTAGGTATATGTATGGTCATATACCTAAGTAGGGTCAGTTGATACTTTGTGATTGTATCTTTCCTTTGTGGTTTATCCTTTGTGGATTCTGGGAGACCTTCGGGGGTCTCAGGGTCCCTACTGAGTATCATATATTCACCCCTGCATGGGCTATGCCCACACTACATTGTGTTGGATGTAGACGATAGACAACACTGATCAAGGTGGAGGCTTGTGGAGATGGATGGTACCCAGAGGTGGACCACTAGATGGGACGTACACGGAGCAGACGGCCAGACCTGAGTATATGAGGAGACCATCTGTACCCACCCTTCAGGTGGGATATCCGGAGGATGACTCAGTGGTTGCCACTTTACTTATTGCTGTTGTACTTTCTTTTCAGTTGTACTGTACTATTAGTTGTGTTTGTATACTGGCCCATTTACTTTTCCGCACATACTTTTGTACTCAGTTTTACTTGTCCTTACTTCACTTGCGTACTCTATTGAGTTTGTTTACTTTTATAAAGGCAATACCTTCCCTTTTACCAGGATTTACACCTTTGGTGCTAGTCGCCAGCCCCTGGCCTATGGAAGGCGGGCTTGAGGTAGTCATGGCCCGGGCCCCGAGGACGGGTCGTGACAAATTGGTATCCGAGGATTCGGTTCTACCACAGAACTCAGGACTCTGATAATTTCTTCATTGTGAAGAAATAGTGTTAAGAGTATTGGGTGTGGTTATCAGTACAGGGAGTCCAGTGTTGGTGTGGTGGCTAACGTATCCACACACTCGGACCCTAACTTCTAATTTCCGACTCAGTGCACGAGAACATTGATTTCATTTGTGTTTCAAAAGTTTTCTTTATGGTTACTTTGTGTCAACTCACTAGGTATATTGTTTGACCGTGGTTCACCTGTTTCTTTTCAAGATGGCTCCACAAAGGTAGCTAGCTAGGGTTCCTAGTTACTTGCAAGATGGCAGCCCACCGAGCGACGAGGCCTCGGTGCAGGGCCCCATTACAACGGAGGCACTAGCGGTACCACTACCCGCCGGGCCACCGATACCACCATCCCCAGCAGTAGAGAGTGCACACCGCCCAAGTGCGTTGCACGAGTTTCACCAACATAGGCCTCCCAGGTTCCATGGAGAGACGGACCCTCAGGCAGCCGAGGATTGGCTGGAGGCTATCGTTAGATTCTTCAGATTAGTAGGGACACCAGCAGACCTTATGGCGATCCTTCCCGCGAGTCTCCTGCACGTAGCAGTAGGTAGATGGTGGAGCCTGATGCTCCAGGTGAACGACAAGGAATCACTACTTTGGACAGACTTCGAGAGCCTCTTCCGCTCGGAGTTTGTTCCAGCCACCCTCCATGCGGTGCACATCCAGGAGTTACTACATCTGCGGCAGGGAAGCATGACAGTAGCCCAGTACTCGGAGAGATTTACTAACCTCTCCCGCTACTCAACAGACATGGTACGAGACCCATTATTCTGGGCCCGGACCTTTGAGCATGGACTGAGGCATGAGATCAGGGCTTCGATGATCTCCCTCAGCATTCCGACGCAGGCTGGAGGGTTGGAGCGAGCCCTTCTTGTAGAGAGATTTCTTACTGAGCCGACACCAGCAGCGAGAACCACTACAGGGCGACACATACCAGAGTCTTCTACAGCCGGCAGTAGACAGATGTCCCAAAGGTCCAGGCGGACCAGGCAATCAGGTGGGCGACCTCAGGATACTAGTTCGGATGTGCAGGGCACACGATGTAGAGCCAGCCATACGAGGGGCAGGCAGTGCTATGCTTGCGGTAGGCAGGGCCACATGACTCGTGACTGCCCGACCCGCCATGCAGACGAGCAATAGACAGTTGAGGGACCACCCAGGTAGAGGTAGAGGTTTGACCTTGGTGGTCCACAGGGAGCAGGTGGATGAGGCAGAGGAGCTGGCCGAACAGCGGGTGGTGGATGACGCTTCGAGGTTCTACCACCACCACCACCACCAGGAGGACCACCCCGACCACAGGGAGCTGGCAGACAGGGGTAGTCTCAGCTCCAGGCAGTCGAGGCCAACGACCACGACGCACCTGAGATGATTCGAGGTACTATATGTGTCTACTCTACCCTTGATGCAGTTCTTATAGACACATGAGCGAGTAATTATTTTATTGCCGCTGCCCTTGTTCGGAGCTCGTAGATTCCGATGGAGCCGTTGGATCGATCCTTATGGCTAGAGACTCCTACGGGAGCAGACTCGATGATTACGCACTAGTGCCAGCAGTGTGAGATTACTCTAGGATTTGATAGCTTCGGCTGGGATCTTCTTGTAGCGGCATCGAGGACTTATAACGTCATACTGGGTATGGACTGGTTATCTACAGTCCATGCGCAGATCGACTGTATTAGGCGCAAAGTGAAGTGTGTTCGCATAGATGGGAGCAGGTTCACCTTCACCGGCGAGAAGGGATCCTTGGCAGTGCAGGATGGACTTATGCAGAGGAGAGGGCAGCCGACCACACCTCAGTTGGCTATTCTCATCCTTGGAGAGTTTGATGTGCGGAGTCCGAGTTTTCCTGTCGTGGTGAATCAGTATGCGAACGTTTTTCCTGACGATGTTCCATGACTACCTCCTCGCAGAGAGGTATACTTCTTCATTGAACTGTACCCCGGGACAACACCGATATCTACTCCAGCATATCGGATGGCTCCCACCGAGCTTCGTGAGTTGCGGGTACAGCTGGAAGACTTACAGGGAAAGGATTCATTCGACCCAGTGTTTCACCATGGGCTTCTCCGATTTTATTTTCCAAGAAGGCGGATGAGAGCTTATGACTATGTGTCAACTACCGTCGCCTGAATCAGGTGACTGTAAAGAACAAGTACCAACTCCTGAGGATTGACGACCTCTTTGATCAGCTCAAGGGAGCACGGTGCTTCTCGAAGATAGACCTCAGGTCAGGCTATCACCAGCTTAGAGTTCGAGTTGAGGATCTGCAGAAGACGACCTTCAGGTGTCGGTACGACCATTATGAGTTCTTGGTTATGCCCTTCAGCATGACCAATGCTCCAGCAGTGTTCATGAGTCTCATGAACAGGATCTTCCAGCCTTATCTTGATCGGTTTTCCATAGTCTTCATCGACGACATATTTATTTATTCGACTACTGAGGAGGAGCACTCCTACCACTTGCAGATTTTACTGGACATACTCCGAGAGCACCAGCTTTATGGTATGTTCTCGAAGTTCCAGTTCTAGATTTGAGAGGTTCACTTCTTGGAGCATGTCATCTCGGGGGGTGGGAGTTTGGTGGACCATGTGAAGATCAAAGCAGTACATGCTTGGGAGCCACCAAGGAACATGATGGAGGTGAAGAGTTTTCTGGGACTGGCTGGGTACTATCAGAGATTTGTGCCAGACTTCTCCAGAGTTACAACATCACTTTCATCTTTGATGAAGAAGGGGAAACCCTTCATATGGTCATATAGATGTTAGCAGTGCTTTCAAGAGCTAAGACAGAGATTGACCAATGTGCCCATCTTGAGGCTACCGGAGGAGGGCATAGGGTTCGTAGTTTACTGTGATGCATTAGGGACCAAACTCAATTGTGTCCTGATGTAGGAGAGGGCAGTGATCACCTATGATTCACAGAAGTTGAGGCAGAACGAGCAGAACTATGCTACCAATGACATGGAGTTAGTAGCAGTGGTCTTCGCCCTGAAGATGTGGAGATAGTATCTGATGGGTGAGGGCTTTACAGTCTACTATGACCACCAGATTCTCTGGTACATTTTCTCACAGAAGAACCTGAACCTGAGACATCAGCGATGACTTGAGTTCCTCTAGGACTAAGACATTGAGATAGTCTACACTCCTAGGAAAGTGAACGTAGTAGCTGATGATCTCAGCAGGAGATCAGGCATACAACTACTAGGGGAGGCGATAGAGAAGCTATCCTCATTTCAGATATGTTTCATGGATAGAGATGGGAAAGCCTTTCTACAATCTCTCACAGTCACTCCTCCACGACTTCATCAGGTTAGAGAGGCAAATAATGGGGACGTTGACTGTGGGACGTGATGTTTTCATATTTCCACAAGGTAGGCGCCTGATGAATTTTCTGAAGGAGGAGAGCATGTCATCCTCTTCAGGGGATGTACCATGGTACCAGTTGCACTGCATGAGGATGTACTAATGGAGTTTCACAATTCCACTCTAGCGGTACATCCAAGAGTGGCGAAGATGTACCAGGACCTCAGGCGACAACACTGGTGGCTGAGTATGAAGAAGGTTATAACAGATTTTGTTTCACGATACCTCACTTGCCAGCAAGTGAAGGCAGAGCCCCAGGTACCAGTAGGCTTGGTACAACCCTTAGAGGTTCCAGAGTGAAAGTGGGATGAGATATCCATGGATTTTGTGATGGGGATTCCAAGTACTTCCAGAGGACGCGACTCTATCTGGGTGATCGTAGACTGACTCACCAAGTCAGCCCACATGCTACCGATCAAAGAGTAGGGCTCAGTAGAGATCTTGGGATGCCTCTATGTTCAGGAGATCATATGGCTTCATGGTGTGCCATCTTCAATTGTCTCCGATCAAGAAGATCTCTTTACTTCCCGACTTTGGAAGGGGTTGTAGGAGGCATTTGGGACGTAGCTACGCCTGAGCACCGCCTTCCATCCTCAGACAGATGGCCAGAGAGAGAGGACCATTCAGACACTTGAGGACATGATTCGTGCATGTGTCCTTGACTTTGGTCGCAGTTGGGAGGATCACCTGCCCTTGGTGGAGTTTGCTTACAACAACAATTATCACTCCACCATCGGGATGGCACCATACGCGGCATTTTATGGCCGACCTTGCAGATCACCTTTGTGCTGGACTGACCCTGGGGAGTCAGCACTTGTAGAACCAGAGATGGTTCAGGCTACGACGGAGAAGGTGCAGATCATCCAGGAGAGGATGAAGACTGCACAGAGCAGACATAAGTCCAATGATGATATGAGACAAAGACCACTGGAGTTCGAGGATGGAGACCATGTTTTCTTATGGGTCTCACCTTGACTTGGATTATGGAGATTTTTCTGGGGTGGAAAGTTATCTCTGCGCTACATCGGGCCTTTCCAGGTCCTCAACAGAGTTGGCGAGGTGGCTTACCGCCTGTCCCGTCCACCTCAGTTGCATCGGGTGAACGACGCCTTACACGTATCTCAGGTGAAGAGATACGTGCACGACCCGACCCACATCATCGATCACGGGGAGATGGACATCGATGATAGGGAGACATTCACAGAGGTCTCGGTGGAGATCGAGGATCGACAGGAGCGGGTCCTATGTAGATGGTCTATTCCTCTGGTGTGCATTCGTTGGCAGCATGAGAACCTCCAGGAGAGCACATGGGAGCGGGAGGCACATATGCGTGCTCAGTACCCTCATTTTTTCCCTAGTTTATGTTATAGCTTTACGGGGACGTAAATCCCTAAGGTGGGAGTAATGTAAAGACTCGTAAATTTGAAGGACATTTTTTTCTTAAATAATTTGTAATTTTACGAGTCTGTGGCTTCTAACGGCACTTGATTCCGAGACCTGGTGTGACCGGAATCAATTTCTGAAGTTTAGCTCAGGTACGTTCAGTGAATGAACGAGCAGGTTTTTCTATCTTTTGAACCAGTGCTTGGAATTGAAATCCGAGGGCACTGATGAACTCGCTGTGCCGATAATTTCTTAAGGGGACCTTTACCGTAGTTTCATTTTATGCGGGTTGTAAATTGAAAATTGGGGTGTAGTTAAGAAGTTAAATAAAATTGTTGGGACAATTTTATGTATTTGGAAGTTAATCCCTCCCATGGGAAGTTATTGGTGGGTCCCACAACCACCTAACTTCCCATGTGTGGATATTTTAGAGGTGGGGCCCACACGATCCCCAACCTTTCACCTCCCCCTAAAATCCCATAAACTTCTATCAATAAAGTGGAAACCCCCTAAATTAATGAGACTCTTCTTCTCCCTCTCTCTCCCTATTTATTTTTGCCAACATACCTTAATTAATGAAATGAACCTCTTCATTTAATTAATTAAGTGTTGTGAAATTTTGAATTGGATGTGTTAATAAAATATTAACCAAGCCTGATATTTTATTTTGGGGAAGAGCTTTGTTGTGTTGGAAAAACTTTGGGAGAGAGATGTTGAGAAAAGAGAGAGAAGTATTCATCTCCTCAACAAAGAACGGTTTTCTTCTCGGACGAAGAACACCTACCTTCAACGAAGAATGACTTAGGGGAAGAACGCTCCACATTTCTCCAATATTCTACTTCCTCCGCATCAAGGGAGGAAATACAGCCACGACAAACTCACCAACGACGATGGTTGTTTCCCAGTGTTGATGGAGCGACATCGCTTTCCGCGTCTACGACGAACGAACCATTTTCAAGGTAGGGGGATTATATACAATTTTAGTTGATAAAAATTGTAATTGTTCTTTGTTTTTTTCTCTGAAACGAATTTGGCCATGTGTTACCGCCTAATGCAGAGGGTGTGAGCCGAACGAACACGGCTCGACAACTGTCTGCTGGAACTTGATCATTTTGGAATCGACAACTGGAGGCAGAACGCGGAAGAGGCCGACGGCGCAAGGGCCGTCGTCGCACACGCAAAGAAAAGTCACGGCCAAGCAGGCCACGGTGGAGGAAGCACAGCACCGTCGTGCCGTGCCGGGAACGCGGAGCCATGGATAAGGTAGGTCGCGGTGGAGGAAGTCGGTGCCGTCGCGCCGACTGTGTGGAAGGAACCGCGGCCCACTTTGCGGGCCCCTTCGGTAGGAGAACCGGCCGGCTTATCGGCCGACCGGGCTGATGAGAGCCGCGGCGCCAGGAGGGCACCACGCCGAACGAACCGCGGCCCGCCCATGCGGGCCTCTTGTGCAAAGAAGGTCGGACGACATTTGCCGACCGGTTAGGGAGGGCGGCGCCGCCGGTTCAGGCAGCCAGGGGGCTGCACCCCCCCATTGGATCGCTCGGCCAGCTGGCCGAGCCAACTGAGTCGCACCCAACCGGGCCGCGTCCAGTCGCGCTGGGCCACGCCAGGCTGGGCCGGGCCACACCGGGCCAGGCCAGGCTACACCCCTCCGGGCCAGGCCGTGCCCCCTCGGGCCGGTCCCTGTGTTTCATCGGACACGCCAAAACATGATTGACCCGACCTACCAGCCGACCAGGCTTAATGGGTCGGGACCGTTTCCACTTAAAGGTGAATAACTTAAAGACTGCACGTCTGATCGACGCGCCGTCTGCAGCACTAGGACCCTCATGAGGAGACGGTCCTTCTGCGATACTCTAAGTGAGTTTTGGATGACTTGAATAACAACCGGGTTCGAAACGAGCATATTTCTAACCGGGCCCCTTGTACGAAAAATCCAATATCTCTCAGACCGAGCGTCCGATTGACGCACCATCTGTCTTGTTGAGTTCCTTTTGACGAGACGGAACTTCAGGATACATCAACTATGGACTTCAAGACAGTTGATGTTTCAAATCCCTTTACTCGAGGAGCGGACCCTCTCGGAATCGAGTACGCTGTGTGTGAGAACCCTAGAGCTGGCTACGACTACGATGACCACCGTGCTGGGATCCTCCGTGGGTTCGACGATGATGACGACTGTACTTGGATCCTCCGTGGGTTCAGCAGAGAGGATGACTATACTTGGATCATCCGTGGGTTTGGCAGTGATGACGACTGTACTTGGATCCTATGTGGGTTCAACAGCGATGGTTACTGTACTTGGATCCTCCGCTTTACTTACTGCTATTGTACTTTCTTTTTAGTTGTACTGTACTATCAGTTGGGTTTGTATACTGGCCCATTTACTTTTCAACACTTAATTTTATACTCAGTTTTACTTGTGCTTACTTCACTTGCGTACTCTGTTGTGTTTGTTTACTTTTATAAAGGAAACGCCTTCCCTTTTACTGGGATTTATGCCTTTGGTGCTAGTCGTCAGCCCCTGGCCTAGGGAAGCCAGGCTTGGGATAGTCACGGCACAGGCCCCGACGATGAGTTGTGACATGAGTACATATCAGTAGGCCACCACTAAAAATGTTTAAATAAAATACTAGTCTAAGGAACAATGTAAATAGGTTAACGGTGGAATAAATAAACAATACATGAAATAAGATACATTTTTTTAAAAACCATTGTTTATTTTTCCTATTGGACCTTGAGTTCCAAGGTGACACCTGAGCCAACTAAATATACTTCCGCCAATGCCAATCATCCCAGTCATAAAAATAGGTTGAAACATACTTTAATCCATAAAGGATATCATCCATGACCAAAGTTTCTTCCTATAAACTAAACCATGTATCAAACTCAACTATACCAGAAACCTTGTACCAACACCTAAACCATGAGAAAAACTATCAACATCAATAAACAATATCATGTACTACATTCTAATAATACATTATAATAATAGTTCCAAGTGAATCAGTCAAGCTTCTACATATACAACAAAACAATAGTGCCCAGAATAGTTGTCCAACACCTAAACCATAGATGCATATTGTTATTCCACTATCTATTTCATATGGTATACCAGGATTCCTTGAGAATCATTATGGAACTTAAACCATAGAGCATACTATCATCACCTAGAACATCATTCTATCACTAAAAATTATAGTATACTACTGGTGCCCTGGAGATCCAGTCCCACACCTAAACTATTTTAGCATCCCTCATATACTGAGGTTCAACATCTTGACCGTACAAAAAAAATTAATATCACAACAAACCTATTTAAAGGAATTATCATTTACCAATTTCCCCATGGGACTTTAAAACAAAAATAAGTCCAAATACTTCTTTTCCATTAAAATCATTAATTAGGCCTTAAGGAATTTCACAAAAGGGGAAACCCCATACCCATTGAAAATAAACATTTGAAATTCATTTACAATACCCTTTTTATAAAAGTCTTAGAGTCCAACAGATAATTTTAAAATTAGAACCATTTTGAAACATAACATTCCCCTTTTTACAACCAAGATTGGGTCAAAACCTAATCTACATAGGAAAAAAATTCAAAGCCCCTATAAGTTTTTTATAAAATATCAACACATAAAAAAGTTCTACTTAATCCTTTATTCATATTATACATCATTTATCCTCAAGTCCTACCATGAATAACCTAACCATTCAAACAAGCCAACTAATTATCGTAAATGGTTTAATCTCATAACCCACTTTCTTTACCCCTTTAGAACCCCATTTTACTAATTACAATAAATGAATCAGCCCATGGGAATCTATATGTTTGGTCTTACAAACACCAATTGATTTGAATAGATATATGAAAGATATATTGTATAATTTTAAAACTCAAAACCAATTACTTGAACCAAGGAAGAAAAAAATACATATTATATTTAAGGAAAATACCACAAAAACATGTAAATAAATTAACAAGACTATGGGTAAATCTAAAAAACCACTTACCACATCAATGAATATATCTACAAAATTTCAAAAGTATGAAGGCCTTGAAAGGACTTTATAAGCCTCATACAAACTCATAAACATTAAAATTATCTCATTTTAACTACTAATTACATAAAATCAATAAAATAAAAAATAATTAATCAATTATTAAGATTATAAGTGATTAATTAATCAAACTTCAACTCAACATAATGCTGAAAAAAATCAATAGGCACTCACATCTTATCCAAACTTCATGAAACCACAACAGGTTGTCCAAAATGGACTCATGACACCATTCTTGAGAAAATTCATTAGAGTAAGCACCATTTCAACAATAAATTAAATTGATTCACTCTGAAGAAATTAATAAAATTCAAAATGGTCTCATACCTTATAAAAATGACGTGCAATGGCATGAAGAAGTCATCTCAACATCTAATCTATGAAATACAACCAAAATCACCATAAGAAATAGATTATTCCAATATAATCATATGTAATATTCAACAAGAACTAAACTAAAGAACTAAGAAATCAAATAGGAGGAATAAGAAGTGTAAAAGAATCCATTGGAGGAAGAAAAGTCACCTTAAACACTGAATAATAGTAGATAGAACCACCAAAAATTTAGGGGGGTGAGGGGAAAGAGGGGTGGATAGACTCCTCTCCCACAAGTGCAAAAAGGGGGAATACAATGTGGGAGTTTATAAGAAACCCAAAGGGTAATTTTGGTCATTTTATAGTTGTAATGAAATTATGAGTATCCATATGGTTTGGCCACACACTTTTCAAAACCATGCAACCTTCACTAGGAATTATAAAATAGCTCACATGGTTAGAGAAATTGTGCTCCCACCATGATGTCAACACCGCATTCCCTCTTCAACAAGGAACATAGTTTGTCTGAAACTATGTGCAGACCATGATCCATACCTCATGATCTCCACCACCTCAAACAGTTTCTCCTTTGACTAGCATGGTTTACCCCTAACTAAATTCTAACTATGAAAATTAACCATGATTATCTCAAAATGAACTAAAACCACTCTGAGAAACAAGGTGTCACACAGTTTCCAATAAAATGTGAACACCAAACC
The DNA here is from genome assembly GCA_963277665.1 of Viscum album. Classification (NCBI taxonomy): domain Eukaryota; kingdom Viridiplantae; phylum Streptophyta; class Magnoliopsida; order Santalales; family Viscaceae; genus Viscum; species Viscum album. Next base: position 1,795,824,501 of record OY728146.1, read on the forward strand.
ATGAAACTTAGCTATAAAACACTAAAACTTCCAAAACATAACCCAAATATCAAGAAGATCATAAGAACACTTGATCTACCTTATAAGCTACGGTAACCCATATTTTTAATAAACATTATTTCATGATTTATTACATAAAGGTATACACAAAACAATCCAAAAAATATCATGAGACCTTATATCTTTGAGAATTTAGGTACATATTACTTCAACATGAGACATAGATACAATAACATTATTGAAAACTTCCTTAACATGATCTTAAAATTCAATCATTCTTCTAAAACTATACTGGATAACCTGGGGGCATACATAAGAAAGAAGTATTATATAAAATAATATAAAGTGAATAAAAAAATCATAGTATAAGTTATATTAGTACGTGTTAGCTAAGAGTCATACCTTGGGAAATATAAGAGGGGTGAGAATCATATTCTTGAACAATGAGGCATGATATAACATGATATCATAAAGGAAACATGGGAATGTGGTGACAACATAAATCATGTCAAAAAAATAAGTCAAGGATAAATACAAAGACAAAACCACATGGTGTAAATAGTCACATAAAGTATTAGGTTAACTCCCTAATCCAACACATTACATATAATGAGACTAAAACATTACCCAATGTATTGGATCACTATCTAGGCACACCCATCCTAATATGTGAATGCCTATGTGTGTCACATAGATAATTCAAAATAAGGATATATTTCATCACATTTAATCCCATGATTAAGTAGTGTGGGTTACATAAATTGAAGTCCCTAATAAATTAATGATAATTATATATAGTTTAATACACTTGATTATAAATGAGTATGGGTATTCACTAAAAAAATTTGGCATGAAAAATCATAGGGAAATTTTTTTAGCATAACGACGGTACTTACGGTACTTAAAGTTTCATAGAAGGGATTAATGAGAGTGAAAGGGGTTTCTCATCACTTTTAAATCATAATGAAGGTAATATGGACATATAAAATCATTTTTCAATATGAATACTTTAAAAATAGGCATAATTTAAATGAGTTTCATGAATAAATAGGAGAACGATAGGATCCCTTACCTAGAGAGGGTGCTTATTAAATCTTATGAGGGGAATATTAAGAGTTTAGGGTAACCTTGGGAGGGATATAGAGAGGTAAAGGAAGATTAATTTCATGCTATAATATGTTTTGAGTTAAGATGAATGGGAGGTTGGGTGGGGTTATATATGAAAAAGAGGATAGTTCTTTATTAATGTCCAAACATTGGTTTTGGACACTATATCATAAAGTAATCAAAACCCCAAAAATTCACATGGTTTTTCCCATGGTATCTACCAAAGTGTAGTGGTTTTAATTATTTTAAAATTTTAAGAATTGATATCGTTTAAATAATATCTTTTTTTATGTGAAAGTGAGTCAAGTTTATAAAGAATTAATTTTAAAACCTTAAAATATAATATAGGTGTTGGAATATTAATTAATAGTTTATAAAAATAATCAAACAACATCAAAAACAATATTTTAAAGGTTATATAAATATTTGGTCATATATACATTTCAGGTAATATATATTATCACTTTTGTATCACTATGATGTTATAATACACGTAGTATATTTATAAAATATTTAATTTTGACCAAAAAACGTTTGTCTCTAAAAATTGTGGAAAACAAATCAACATTGGAAAACCTCAACATGCTAATTTTAAAAAATAATATTTATTTTATCAGGAAAATTATCCATGTATGATAATTTAATATAAAACCCCATACTTTTCATACACATATAATACATCATAATAGATAAATATTCATTATATAACATAACAATACACAATAGAATCATTTATGTCCAGTGCCTTTTTGATACTTGGAAACAAAAAAAATTGGTTCATAGGTGAACTATATTTTCTTACACTAATTTATTAATATAAATATCACCCTTATTAGACTTATAATATATTAAACATTTCTTCATAACTTGGGTAAGGGAAAAAATAAATGGAGAGATCAGATGCTCAGTAAGCATAAAAAAGAGAGATATTAATAATCACATTGGGATAAAATGAGAATAAAGGTATGAGATTTATATTTGAAAACTATACCATGTATATCGTAGATAATAAAATTGATTCATGGAATAAATCTTAGTAGTTTATAACACATGAATCAAAAATAAATCAAAGAACGTGAGCCATGTGATCATAACATTGTCATAAGACATAGATTATGACATACACATAAGGATAGAAACAATTATCACAATTATACCCAAAAATATATTAATAACATGTTAGGATTGTGATATACACCAGTGTACCTTATTTGGGATTAGGGTAACCTCTCGTGTACCATCTTTAGGGCTTGGGATTACCTTCCACGTAACCTTTGAGATCATAGAACATTTATAATTACCCAATGAATTGGAGGGGGATATAGGTACCACCCATCCCATAATGATAATAATACATATGTGTATCATAAGATCATAAATAATTCATCATATCATAACTCATGAAAAGAAATGGGTTTCATAGATATTTCATTATAATATAACCCACAGAAAAGAAATGGGTTTCATAAAAATTTCACCTTTTCATCATAAATATAAAACATAAAAAAGAATAAAGATGGTATCCTTGGATCATATACCTAGTAAATATTATGTATCATCAAAGGATTTCATATTATATGTAAAATTATTTTTAAAGATCACTTTGAATAATTATCGAAGAAAATAACCTTTCCATTTTAAACCCACTTTTTTTTAATACACACTAGTAAAGGAAAAAAATTTAATTGAAAGTAAAACTTTAAAATTTTAAAGTAATGTTTAAATAATTAATTTTTCATGAGTATTATAAAATAATCTCATTACATATAATCTAAAAAACATTCCTTCTCTATTTTTTTGGAACAAAATCATAAAGTACCTTGTTTAAAAAATGAAAAAAGGATTTATTTTAAACTATTTCTTAAAAAGTTTCTCATGAGTAAAAATGACCTTAATTTTTTTTAGAATATTAAAAAACTTTTTGAATTTTTTTTAGAAAACATGGTTTTTGGAAAAATAAAATATTCCCCATGAGAGACTTAAACATAAAAAATCTTGAATGATGATTAGATTGTTAAATAAAACACTTACCACTTTGGTATCATTTGAATCATAATCCCAATGAAAGAAAGAAACTTATACGGATATTAAAATCACACAATCTTCATGATAATAATCATAATTTAAAATAATAGGTATTATATAAACCTCCTAGATGAAACAAGTGGTATATAATACATATGTCCCATATAAATAAAAGTGAGAAGAAAATCCTTTACCTTAGGTATGAATTCCTTCATACATGTTATAACCTCTTGTAAATTAAATATTGATTTATTATACCTATATTAAATAACCATAATATTATATATTGTACCATATATGATTTACTTATTGGATTTTATCACCCTTTTATTATCTATTATTTATTAAAATCACTGTCCTGAGTGATATTTGCTTTGTTTTTCATGTATGTTTGAGTTTGATAGTTTTGGTCTTTGTAATTTTATCATTGTTATAAATATATATATACTTTTAATAATTATATAAAATATCATATATATTAATTATATACATGTTTTTAGTCATTTATATAACTAAGATATAGAAAAATGAATTACATAGTTTATGGAGACGATAGACCGTACACATGCCTGAATGTTGTTTTCATTTTTCAATGGATAGAATGAAAGTAGGTGAATAATAATTCAAAAATTTAAAAATAATATATATATATATATATATAATATTCATAAAATCCATATTCTTTACCATCCATGTAATACATAAATGATAAACAAAACACATCACTTCTTGGAGGTGGTGGTCCACACGTACACACGAGCGGTGTTATCATTTTCCAATGGGATATAAGGTAAAACAGTAGATATGTTATTTTAATTATAGAATAAAAATTATGTTATAAATAACATATATAAAATTTAAACCCATTACAATAACTATACATGAATTATGGTGATGGAAAATTAATGGTATCGCTATGTGGAGACAGTAATCCATATCTAAGAACGAGCGATAATTTTACTTCTCATTTGATGGAACATGGATGGATAATAGAGGTTTTATAATCATAAAACATTTAAAAATATTGAGTATTATTAAGGTATTTTTTATGAATTATATAACTTAATTATAGGAGGTAAAAGAAGAATAAAAAAGTAAGTGATCGATTAAGGTGATTTATTTGTCTTTGAAATTACTCCGTTAGATATCTTCTTAGGGGATCTAATAACCTTTATAATGTAGTTATGGAAGTGTATAAGAGAAATTTGAATAGTATGGTCTATATATAAGTCTCAAAGTGGTGTAAATAATCGAGGGAGTAGGTGTCCATTTATTATTTTTGTGAAGGACACTTTTGGAATTTTGCAAAAGATTAAAATATAATAAGACTATTCTAGAGAAAAATGATTCCAAATATCCTATAAATTAATAAGGGAAAAAATTTTAGACCATATATTATCCTATTTGTTCTTATTAAATATTTTTATAATTTTTAAATAATTTAATAAAATATTATTTTCATAAAATATTATTATTGTCAATTTTGATACGATTCATTACTTTAACTTTAATAACATCAAGAAAAGAATATAAGTTCAAATTTTTTTTAATACATCCTTAAATTTTAATTTTAATCTATAATATCACATAAATTATCTCAAAGGATAATACTTTTAATATTCTTAATATTTTTATTTTATTTTTCCATTAATTGAATAATTACCATGTCAGCGTTGTGTAAGCATTAATGTAATTATTTATACACTAAAAATTTAAAATAATTTACCATAATGAATATAAATATTTTATATTTAAAAATATTATTTATAGTTGAAAATATACTCCAGTTAAACGCATATTAAAAATATTATAGTTATTAGAAACAATAGTGTGACGTGTTTGACTTTTCTTGAAATAAAATACTATAAAGGTCACGATCTTATCCAAATGGCCAAAAAATTCAATATAACTGATTATGGGATGATTTTTTACTAAATATATTCAAAAAATAATATTATTTAAAGTTATAGGGTCATTTTTTATTCCTTGTAACTTTATTTTTAACCTAAATTACCTGATTTACCATTATTGTGATAATAAAATTACTATAGTTACTGTTCATAATGACCAGAAATAAAAGTGAAATATTTAAAAACTTAAGATAAAATAATTCAAAATATTTAATAAAATTATCATGATTCAATTTATAGTAGTGTGTAATTTAATTTAAAATTAATCCCATGAAACGCGATGAAAAAAAGTTTTTCAAGAGATGTGTTTTCAAGCATATGAAGATTTAATATGTACTTTATGATTATTATTATTAATTATATGAATATAAATTAATTTATATATATATATATTACATATTTATTTCATTTAAATCATTACCCATTAGGTGTTATTTTAATTAATTAAAATGGAGAAACATTATGCAATTTAAAATGGTTTTAAAAAAATATCATTTTTAAACCCAAAAATAAACTGGTACTAAAATCTAGTATAAATATAATTAAAATTTTAACTAAGTGGGTTAAATATAAATAAATTATTATTATTTTACTTTAAATCATATCCAAAACATAATGTAACTTTAAATTACATAATTTATTGAAATGAAATGACATTTTTCCAAAAATGGATTTTTTTTCACTATTTACTGAAAAATTAATCATTTTAGAAAATTATCAAAAAATAATCCTAATATAATTTTAAAATGATGAATTCAAAAATGAAAATATTTTTTTAAAATATTTTTTCTTATATGTTCCAAAAATTAATTATAATATTTACTCATAATAATGAAGGAAAACCTTTTTAGAAGAAAATATATTTTCAAAGAATAAAATGACTTTACTAAAAATTGAGTGATTATTTTATAAGAATTTATCCATAAATTAATATAAAGTTGGACTTTTATATATATTTTATATATTTTTCATATTCATATCCTGTAATTTAATAGTTAGGTTATAACTAACACATAATATTTTAATAATGTTACTCGGTTCATCTAAACTCACTATTACATGTAATGGAAGCTATCGAAGAAGATAAATATATTTTAAAAAATATTTTATAAAATATCAGGGTATTACATTCTACCCCATTTAATAAATTTATCCTCAAAATTTTCACATGTGCTTAGTAATCAAAGGTTTAAAATTTAAAAATTCCTTTGTGGAAAACCACATCGTAAAAAGGGTTAATAAAACATAATCTTGAAAAGAGAGATTGAAAAATTTTAAATTCATCTAGAAAAACCCATATCTAGGATTATATATAGTATAAAATTAGTGGGAAGTGAATACATGGACATTGAAGAGAATACTAATACCAAAGAACTGATAGAGAGTGATAGAGAACATGGACCAGAGAAAGTCAACAACCATAAAACCATAAATCAGTGAGGAGTTAAAATATTATCAATTAATAAAAATTGAAGGTTATAGGACAATTTTTTTTTGTCCTGAGGCCCTTTTTCTAGAGTTAGGAAATTATTTTTACCATATAAACTTATAATATAAGTAAATGTACATACTTTACAAGTGGAATTTTATACTTTAATAAATTTCCACTATAATCTCATCTTTTTTCTCTAAACAATGTTTATTTAAGAGGAATTTTTCACGCCTGAAGAAATAAGATCAACTTCTAATGGATCACATAATTCCACAAAAGGATAACAATATATTCTTATTATCTCTAGTAATTATCTAAAACCAAAATGGTTTTGCATGAAGTAAAATAATTCACAAATGAATAAAACTTCATACTAAGAGATACCACATTAATCAAAATTCAATATTAATACCTAAATTTTAAATAAAATCATTTCATAAATAACTATCTCAAAATTATTTAAATATTACTGATAATTTTCAAAACTAAAAAATTAAAAGGATTTTGATCACATATTCTTTCAAGATTAATTTAACATTTATCTTAAAATAACATCATTCACTTTTAATGTCTCAAGATAAAAAGTTATATTCCTTAATTATATAATATCTAATATTTTATAATCACTTACATAAATATAAAAATGTAATAAACTTCATAAAATATGACCTAAATCACTTTTTAATAAAATTAACTACGAATTCTATAGTCATCCATACTATCCAACATCAATAATATCTTTATCCCAGATAAAAATTATTATCCTATATCAGGAATATATTAAGGGTTATCTTTCGCTAAATCATGTGTTTTTTTAAAATATCACCTTAGCACTAAATAACTTTTCTGTATTATTTGTTCCATTAAACATATTCTTGAAACTACTATATAATAATCCATAGATTTTTCATTGATATGATAATATTGATAAGTACCACTACATCATAATTCTAAAAACCTGATACAAAACTTATCGTTCATTAAAATTCCTACTTAAATCTTTAACCATGATTCGTCACTATCATACCCCCATCAAAAATAGTGATCACATGTGATTTTCCTTTCTCAATAGGCTTAAAATTTTGTTGACATAAATCATCATCATTAACCTTAAAATTTTGTAAAGGGTTAGAATAATTCACACCCTCCTTGTATTTAAAACATTAGAGTGTGGGTAGTTAATTTAGTAGAGCCTTATATCTATTTGCATAATTATTTAACTTCTTCCCATCACTTTAAAATTCAATATCCAATTGGACTTCCTTTCCACACTTTAAATATTTTAATGTTCCCCTAATAAAATTCCCCCATGTTTCCTTAAACATTTTTATCTTAAATGAAAGGTCATATTATTTTCTCCATTATTTTTATAATTTTATTTGAATTCCACATTTCATTTCCTGTAAAAACCTTGATATTGATGGGTAAATCCAATATTCATATCTTCCTTGAGAGTATATCAAACAATTTATTCATTAATATTGAAGTAACTTATGGATAAAACCCTTCATATACTTTGTTTTAAGTCATTAAAGAATCGATCAAACTTAATTTTAGGTTGGATGATAATACCGGAGGAGAATATCTTACAAGTCATGTGATTTTTTCTCATATGTACCAAAAAAATCATCATATTTCTATTTGAGTTCAAGGAATTCATTTTCCATTATTTTGCACAAAATATGAGGGAAGTACGTACTGGAAAATATCCCCTTAAACTCATCCTAATACATAGAGTCAATTTCCTCATCTTTTCTTGTATTCTTTATAAGATTACACCATTAATATACGTTTCTTAACAAATGATAAATAATGAGAATAACTTTATCATGTTCTAAACACTGGGGAACAAAAAATATATTTTCAATGGTACTAATCCATTGCTCAATTACTAGTGGGTCAATGGAACCTCTAAAAGAAGGTGGATGATACCTCATTAAGGACTCAACAAAATATTTCCCCCTACTTTTATCATTTTGGATCTCAACAAGATTTATATCTTGGGGAGATTATGTGATCATAACAACCTTATTTTTCAATACAAATCCCATAACATTTGGTTTCTTAGGAGGTTAATAATTTAAATTTCCATCACATTCACCATAAAAAGATTCATTTGGGTTCCAGGGATTGACTAAAACCAAAAATCATGGTTTGACCAACTATATTCATAGTGGGAAATAATATAATCATAGAACATCATTTATAATATGTCTAAATCCTAACTCACTTTTATCCCATGACACCTTAGGTTTAACCTAAGTCATCCATAGTCATCACCAAAAATATAGGATGTTATCCTATAATTATACTTATCTTTAGACACAACCCTAGGGATATCACTAAATCATTCTCATATTAGTTTCCAAAGGATAACTAAAACTTTCCTTGATACCAACTATAACGGTCCATACTTTTCATACATAAATATTACATCTTAATAGATAAATATTAATTACATACCATAATGATCCATGCCATAATCATTTAGGTCTAGTGAATTTGGAAACTTGGAGAGAGAAAAATTAGTTCATAGGTGAACTATATCTTCTACCACTATATTCATCATATCTATCACCCTTCTTAGTCTTATAATACATAAAATATTTCTTGAAGTACTAGGGGAGAAAACATAAGAAAAAGTGATATCAAATTCTCAGTAAGGTTAAAAAAGGGATATATCGATAATCACATAAGGATAAAATGGGTAAAAGGGTATGATCTTAACATTTTAAAACAATACCCTTCATATCATAGACCATAAACTTGAGTCATGGAATAAATTATTATAGTTTATAAGACATGAATCATAAATAAATCAATAAAAATTATCCATGATATCATAACATTAGCATAAGAAAAAGATTGTGGAATACACATAAGTATAGAATACTTAATCCCAAGGCTACCCAATAAGACATTCATAACAAGTAAGTCTTGGGATAACCACCTGGGTGCCTACTTCTAGATTTTTATAACCTCCTATGTTCTCTATTTGGGGTTGGGATAACCTCTCGTGTACCCTTTGAGCTCATAAAACATTAATCATTACCCAATTTATTGGATATAGATATAGTTCCCACCAAAAAAATACTTAAAATAATACATATGTGTGCCAAAATTTCATAAATCATTCATCGTATTAAAACCCATGAAAATAAATGTGTTTCATAAACATTTCATCATAACATAACCCAGGGAAAAAATGGGTTTCAAAAAAATTTTATCTTTTAATCATAAAAATATACAATCCAGAAATAGAATAATTATGGTATCCTTGAATAATATCCCCATTAAATATTATGTATCATCAAAGGATGTCATATTATATATAAAATGATTTTAAAATATCACTTGGATTAATTATTAAGGAAAATAACTTTTCCAATTTAAAATCACATTTTTATTTGAAAACGTATAAAAGTAAAAAATTTATATGTAAATAAAATTTTAAACATGTAAGGTATGTTTTAAATCATTAAGGCATCATTATGTATTTAAAATATACTCATTACATATAAGTTAAAAAAATATTCCTTTTGTATTTGTTTTTCTGAAAAGTAACCAAGTGCCTCATTTGAAAAATAGCAAAAATATTCCTTTAAAACTATTTTGTAAAAAGTCCACCATGCGTAAAAATGAATTTAAAATATTTTATAATAACATTAAAATACTTTTGGATAATTTTTTAGAAAAAAAATTCATGTAAAATAAATATTCCCCAGTAGATACTTAAACATAAACAATCTCAAATAATGACCAGATTGTGAAATAAAACCCTTAACACTTTGGTATCATTTAAATAAAAATCCCCATGAAATAAAACAAATATGGATATGAAAATACCATAATTTTTAAGATAATAATAATAAAATACTATCATGGATAGTACATACACCACACATAATAAATAAGTGGTATATAAAACATATGTCCCATATAAATAAAAGTGAGATGAAAATCCCTTACCTTTGGTCTGACTTCTTTCATACCCATTGGAACCTCATGCATAATAAATATATATTTATTATAATTATACTAAATAAACATAATAATATATATCATACCATATATTATTTACTTATATCCTTTTATCACCCATTTGTTATCAATTCTTTATTAGAATCACTCTTTCATGTGATATATGCTTCGTTTTTTATGTATGTTTTGGTTTGTTAGTTTTGGTCCTTTTAATTTGATCATGGTTACATCATATAAATAATTTTAAAAATGATGTAAATATAATATATATTCATTATATACATGTTTTTAGTCATTTATATAAGTTATTGAAATAAAAATGAATGACACCGTTCATGGAGACGGTAGGTCGTACGTATGCATGAACATTGTTTTTATTTTTCTTCAGATGGAATGGAATAAAGGTTAATAATAATTAAAACATTATATAATAATTATTAAATAATATATATAATATATATTCATAAAATAAATCCTCTTTACCATCCAAGTAGTTTAGAAATGAAAAAAGAATCACATTGCTTTATGGAGGTGGTAGTCCACACATAAACATGAGCGACATTATCCATTTCCAACAGTTTAGAAGGTAAGAAGATAAATATGATATTTTAATTACAAAATTATAATCATTTAAAAAATATAATATATAAACTTTAAACCCATAATAATAACCATCCATGATTTATGTTGATGGAAAATGAATTTTATCGCTACATGGAGATAGTAAGTTGTACGTACGGATGAGCGATACGTTCACTTCCCATTTGATGGAACGAGGGTGGATAATAATGGTTTTATAATAATAATAATATATTTAATAATATTTACTATAATAAAGGTATTATTATATGAATAATATAACATATTTAGAGGATTTAAAATAAGAATAAAAAAGAAAGTGATCGGTTAAGGCGATTACATTTTATTTGAAACGACTCCTTTAGATCTTCTCTTAAGGGGTCTACAGTTGATATTTTTGGGAGAGAATTACCTCTATAATGTGGATAGATATGTTTAGAAGATAAAGTTTTAGATTTTAGTAAATATAGATTGCTCAATATAGTGTAAATAAGTGTGAAAGGAGGTGACCTTTTATAATTGTGGTGAGGGGCACTTTTAGAATTACACAAAAGTTTAAAATATAATAAGACTATCCTAGAGAAAAATGCTTTAAATGACCTATAAATTCATATAGGTTAAAATTTTAGACCATATAATATATATATTTTCCTTATTTAATCTTTTTGTTATTTTTAAATAATTTAATGAAATATTATATTCATAAAATATCATTATTGTTATTGTTGACATTATTCATTACTTTTCCTTTATTAACATTAAGAAAATGAGATAAATTAGAAAAAAACTATTTTAATAACTCCCTAATATGTCATGTTCATGTATAAAATTTTTGGATCACAGAAATTTTGTCAAATTACAATAATTTTAATATTTTTAATATTATTTATTTTATTCTTTCCATTAATTAGATAATTACTACATCGTCATTGTGTAAGAATTTAAGGTAATTATTTTATTCAATGTAAATTTAAAAAATTTACATGATGAAAATAAAAATTATATATTTATAAATATTATTTATAGTAGAACATATCATCTGGTTAACCCCATATTGAAAATATTATATTTATTAAAAATAAATCTGTGACATGTTTGACTTTTCTTGAAATAAAATACTATATACACCATAATCATATCCAAATAGAAATAAAAATTTATATAATTGAATATTGGATGATTATGGATGAAATAAAAATATAAGATAATATTAATTTGAGTTTTAGATCCATTTTCTAGTCCTTATCATTTTATTTTCAACCTAAATTACCCGATTTACCCTTGGAGTGATAATAAAATTACTATAGTTACGATTAACAATGAACAAAAATAAAAGTGAAATATTTAACCAATTTTTACCAAATTATTCCAAATATGGAATTTATTTTTCATGATTCAACTCACATATGTGTCATAATTTAATATAAAATTAATTTTGTAATAAATGATGAAGAAACGATTTTTCATAAAATGTATTTTACATGCATACGATGATATTATATTAACTCTATGACTAGTAATCATCATTATATGAATATAAATTAATATTTATAGATAAAAAATATATTACATTAATTTAAATAATTACTCATTATGGGTTATTTTAATTAATTAAAATGTAAAAACATTATGTACTTTTAAAGAGTTTTTAGAAAAAATCTTGTTTTTAAAACCAAAAATAAAATAATACTAGGATCTAGTATAAAGATGATTAAAATGTAATAAATTGGATTATATATAAATAAATAATACCTATGTTACTTTAAATAATATTAAAAATGTGACTTTTAAATTACTCAATTTTTTGAAATAAAATTACATTTTTACAGAAATCGGTATATTCCACTATTCACTAAAAAAATTATTATTTTCAGAAAATTATCAAAAAATCATCCTAAGATAATTTTTATATGCCAAATTAAAAAAATAAAATAAAATTTTCAAATTAAATTTATTAAATTTTCCAAAAATTAATTATAATATTTACTCATAAAAAAAATAAATACCATTTTTGAAGAAAATGTATTTTTAAAGAATAAAATGACATTAATAGAAATTAATTGATTATTTTATAAAAATTTATCAATAAATTAATATTTATTTGAAACTTTTTATTTATTTCATAAATTAGTTATTCCTATTCATACCCTATAATTTAATGAGTAGGTTATAAGGGACACATTATAGTTTAATAGTTTTAGTCGGTTCATCTAAACTCATTGTTTCATATAACATAATTTAACGAAGAAGATAAATTTATTTTAAAAAATATCCAATAAAATATCTGTCACGACCCATCCTCAGGGCCCATGCCGTGACTACCCCAAGCCCGCCTTCCATAGGCCAGGGGCTGGCGACTAGCACCAAAGGCGTAAATCCTGATAAAAGGGAAGACATTGCCTTTAAATAAGGAAACAAAAACAACAGAGTACGCAAGATGAAGTAAACACTAAGTAAACTGAGTACAAAAGTAAGTGCTGGAAAGTAAATGGGCCAGTATATAAACCCAACTGGAAGTACAGTACAAGTGAGAAAGGTAAAGTACAACAGCTGAAAAGTAAAGCAGCAACCGCCGAGACGTCCTCTGGAAACCCCACATGAATGGTGGGTATGGATGGTGTCCTCAGCTCCTCGAATCTGTCCGTCTAGACCGTGTACTTCCCGCCTGATAGTCCACCTATGGATACCGTCCCACTCCACCAGCCTCAACTACGATCAGCGCTGTCTGTCGTATGTATCCAACACGACGTAGTGCGGGCATAGCCCGTGCAGGGGTGAGTATACGATACTCAGTAGGGACCCCAAGACTCCCGAAGGTATCTAAGAATCCACAAAAAAATAATCCACAAAGTAATTGACAAACATGAAGTATCAACCAACACTACTTAGGTATATGCCCATACATATACCTAAGTAATCAATTCCAGTTCGACTCCAACTTTCGAGCCCAATTTCGACCCAGTCCACACAGGATAGTACAACTCAGTCCACATAGGAAAAGTACAACTCATTCCATACATGAAAGCAAGAAAATCATATCAAAGATACTGATTGAAAATCAAGACTCAGCTCACACAATTATAATACTCATGAGGATGGGTGGAGATGATTAGATGTAGCCTCTGAATCATCTCCTCTCCCAAACCCATGTAGGATCCAAGTACAGAAGTCGTCGCTTCCGAACCCACGTAGGATCCAAGTACAGTAACCCTCGCTGCCGAAGCCACGTACGATCCAAGTACAGTCATCATCGTTGCCAAACCCATGGAGGATCCAAGTACAGTCGTCCTCACTGTCGAACCCACGTAGGATCCAAGTACAGTCGCCATTGTCGTCGTAGTCGCAGCCAGCTCTAGGGTTCCCGCACACAGCACGCTAGATTTCGGGAGGTTCTGCTCCATGAGCCAAGGGTTCGATACCTCAACTGTCACGAAGTCTAGATTTGATGTATCATAGAGTTCAATCTCGTCAATAGGAACTCAACGCGACAGACGGTGCGTCAATCGGACGCCCTGTCTGAAAGATACAGGCTTTTTTGTCCCAGGGGCCTGGTTGGTTTTCAAGCTAAAACCAAGCTGACTGTACTCCAGCTGCATCCAAACCTCAAGTGGAGTAATCCAAAAGAACTGTCTCACTAAGGGTAATTCAACTTAATTGATGGCATGTCATTCGGAAGTCCGGTCATTAAGTTATAAGCGTTTTCGCTCTAAGGGTCCGGTTGGTTTCGGGTTCGAACAAGCCCAGCCATACCCAAACTTCACCGAAACCTCTAGTTTAATATACTGAAACGACCATCTCGGTCCAAGGATCCATACACAAATGATGGTGCGTCGATCGGAGGTCCGTATCCCAAGATATGGGCTTTTGAAAGAACTTGGTCCGAAAATAAGGGGTTTGGGCTCGGTCCGACCCGGCCCAATACCCCCTGGGTCGGCCCGAACCGGGTCGAACTGACCCGGTTCTGGGTCCGGCCCAATTGGGCGCGACCTAGCTTTGCTGGCGCGGCCTGGCCCGGCTGGGCGCAGCGCGGCCCGCGGCCGGGCGCGGCCTGCGGCCCGGCTCGGAAGCGGGCAGCGGCTCGGCTTTCAGCCGAGCAGGGTGCGAAGGGGGGCGCCGCCCCCTTGTCTCTGAAACGGAGGACCCATGGGGTCCGCTCTAGGGTTCAGTCGGGGGGGGGGGGGGGGGGGGGGTTACACCCACCATGTTTTTCTGAAACGGTAGGCCGTAATGGCCAGACTTGGGTGTAACCGTGGGACCCCCGCGGGTCCCGCCTTCAGGTGGTGCTAGCAGCCGACCGCCCCATTGAAGACCGCCACGACCCTTGGTCGCGGGTCTTGTCCGACCGGCGTGGCGCGACGGCACCGCGACCCACTCCTGGCCGTGGCCTCCTTCGGCCTCATCGGCACGGCACGTCTGCGCCGCGCACCATCACTACGGCCTGCTCCGGCCGTGGTCCTCTTCGTTCCCACGTGGTGCAACGGCACCATGCTACCTTCGCCTCAAATGTCTTTGTTGATAAACAAGAAAACGGGGAGGAGAATAGGTCGTGTTTGTGAGGTCCGATCTCATCCTGTTATTTAGATATCAAGCGGCCAAAGAATACGGAATACTCAACGATAAAACAAACACAATTTTAATTCATTAAAATTGAACTTAACCCCTACCTCAGCAAACATTGACGAACGTCGGTGTCTCCTCCCTTGTCGCGGAGGAAGTAGAGGATGGAGAAAACCGGAACCGCTGAGTCAACTTTCTTCACCAGAGAATTAGAGTTATTCGTTGATGAGTGACGTTCTTCACGGAAGGTTGACGTTCTTCGTGGGAGGATTATGTTCTTCGCGGGAGGATGAAGTTCTTCGCGGGAGGATGAAGTTCTTCCAAAGAGAAAAGGGTTCTCTCCCAAATTTCCTCACACAACAAAACTAACCAAATAAAATAAGGCCTTCCCTTATTTTATTATTTTTCCATGCATTTCAAAAACTAAAATTCAAAACAAAATCACTTAATTAGTTAAACTTGAGTTGTCTAATTAATTAGGTGTTATGTTGGCAAGAATTAATGTGGGAGAGAGGGGAGTTACTCAAATAAAGGGGGAGTTAGGGAGTTAAGGAATGTGAATGGTTGGGCTCGTGTGGGCCCCATATCACCTTAATGCTCTCATGGGTAGTTAGTAACTAGTGGTTCCCACCCCAACTCCCACACCTAGTATATAACCACTTAGAAAAACAAATAAAATTGTAACACAATTTTATTTTACTTTTCATTTAATCCACATTTTTTTCAACTCCTCCCAAGAAAACGCACCTTCGGTAAAGGTCCTCTTAAGCAATTACCGGTGCTGTGGTTCCATCAGTAACCTCAGATTTCAATTCTGAGCACCGGTTCAAAATATAGGAAACCCCACTCATTTGTTCACTGAACGTACCTGAGCGAAACTTCAGAAATTGATTCTGGGCACCCCGGGCCTCAGAATCAGGTGCCGTTAGAAACTGCGTACTCATAAAATCCTGAAGAATTTAAGAAAAAAAATTTTACTTGAAATTTATGGTTATTTACATTACTCCTACCTCATGGATTTACATCCCCGTAAAGATACATCATAAACTAGGGAAACAAATGAGGGTACTGTGCACGCATCTGAGCCTCCCGCTCCTATGTGCTCTCCTAGAGGTTCCCGTGCTGCCACCTAATGCGCACTAGAGGAATCGACCATCCACGTAGGACCCACTCCTGTAGATCCTCGATCTCTACCAGAACCTCCTCGAATGTCGCCTCATCATCGATGTCCAACTCCCCATGATCAATGATATGCGTCGGGTCCTGCACGTATCTATTCAGCTGAGATACGTGGAAAACGCCATGTACCTGGTGAAACTGAGGTGGAAGAGCCAGGCAATAAGCCACCTCACCTATCCTACTGAGAACCTGGAATGGTTCTATGAAGCGCAGAGATAACTTGCCGCCCTAACCAAATATCCATAATCCACACTGAGGTGAGACCCGTAAGAATACGTGGTCACCATCCTTGAACTCTAGTGGTCTCCGCCTCCTGTCAGCATAGGACTTCTATCAGCTCTAAGCAATCCTCATCCGCTCCTAGATGATCTGAACCTTCTCCATCATGGCCTGGACCATCTCTGGTCCTACAAGTGCTGACTCCCCTGGGTCTATCCAGCACAGAGGTGATCTATAAGGTCGGTCACACAATACCTCATATGGTTCCATCCTGATGGTGGAGTGGTAACTGTTGTTGTATGAAAACACCACCAAGGGTAGGTGATCCTCCCAACTGCGACCAAAGTCAAGAACACATGCATGGAGCATGTCCTAGAGAGTCTGAGTGGTCCTCTTAGTCTGACCATCCGTCTGAGGGTGAAAGGCGGTGCTCAGGTGTAGTTGCGTCCCAAATGCCTCCTGCAACCCCTTTTAAAGCCGGGAAGTAAAGCGAGTATCTTGATCAGAGGAGATAGACGATGGAACACCATGAAGTCGTACAATCTCTTGAACATAGAGGAGTCCCATGCTCTCCACTGAGGCCTGCTCTCTGATAGGTAGAAAGTGGGCTGATTTGGTGAGTCGGTCTACAATCACCCAGATAGAGTCATTTCCTCTGGAAGTACGTGGAAGACTTGTCACGAAATCCATATATATCCCGTCCCACTTCCACTCTGGGACCTCTAAGGGCTGTACCAATCCTACTGGTACCTGGTGCTCCGCCTTCACCTGCTGGCAGGTGATGCATCGTGAAACGAACTCTGCCACAACCTTCTTCATACCTGGCCACCCGTGCTGCCGTCTGAGATCCTGGTACATCTTCTCCACTCCTGGATGTACTACTAACAGGTAAGTGATAAACTCTATCATCAACTCCTCCTGTAATACAACTGGTACCATGGTACCTCCTCTGAAAATGACGAAGTGCTCTACTCCTACAGATAATCCATCAGGTTCCTGTCCTGAGGATATCTGTGCACGTCGCGTCTCATTGTCAACGTCCCCACGCTGTGCCTCTCTAACCCGCTGAAGTATTAGAGGAGTGACTGTAACAACTGTAGAAAGTCTGCCCCATCTCTATCCACGAAGGATATCTACAACACGACTAGCTTCTCTATCGCCTCTCCAAGTAGCTGAATGCCCGACCTCTTGCTGAGAGCATCAGCTACTACGTTTCCCTTCCCAGGAGTATAGACTATCTCAAAGTCATAGTCCTGGTGGAACTTGATCCATCACCACTGTCTCAGGTTCAGGTCCTTCTATGAGAAGATTTACCTGAGACTCTGGTGGTCAGAGTAGACTGTAAATCGCTCACCCATCAGATAGTGCCGCCATATCTTCAAGTCGAAGACCACTACAGCTAACTCCAGGTCAAGGGTAGCGTAGTTCTGCTCATGCTGCCTCAACTGTCGTGATCCATAGGTGATCACTACCCGCTCCTGCATCAGGACACACCCGAGTCTGGTCCCTGATGCATCGTAGTAAACTACGTACCCTACTCCCTCCTCTGGTAGCCTCAAGATGGGTGCACTGGTCAATCTCTGTCTCAGCTCCTAGAAGCTCTGCTAACATCTATCTGACCACACGAAGGGTTTCCCCTTCTTTATCAAATCTGAAAGCGGTGCTGCAACTCTGGAGAAGTATGGAAAAATCTCCGATAGTACCCAGCCTTACCTAGGAAACTCTGCACCTCTGTCACGCTCTTGGGTGGCTCCCAAGATTGCACTGCCTTGATCTTCGTAGGATCCACCGCAACTCCCACCTCAGAGATGACGTTCCCCAAGAAGTGGACCTCTCGAATCCAGAACTGACACTTTGAGAGCTTACCATAAAGCAGGTTCTCTCAGAGTGTGTCAAGTACAACCCGAAAGTGGTAGGCGTGCTCCTCCTCAGTGGTCGAGTAAATCAATATGTCGTCGATGAAGACTACGACAAATCGATCGAGGTAAGGCTTGAAGATCCTGTTCATGAGACTCATGAACACTTCTGAAGCGTTGGTTACACCGAAGGGCATAACCAAGAACTCATAGTGTCCATACCGACACTTTAAGGTCGTCTTCTGCACATCCTCGTCTCGAACTCTGAGCTGATGATAGCCTGACCTGATGTCTATCTTCGAGAACCATCGTGCTCCCTTGATCTGATCGAAGAGGTCGTCAATCCTCGGAAGTGGATACTTGTTCTTCACGGTCACCTGGTTCAGGAGATGGTAGTCGACACACAGTCGTAAGCTCCCATCCTCCTTCTTGGCAAATAAAATCAGAGAAGCCCAGGGTGAAACACTGGGTCAGATAAATACCTTGCCCTGCAAGTCCTCTAGTTGTACCTATAGCTCTCTAAGCTCAGTGGGAGCCATCCGATATGCTAGAGTAGATATCGGGGCTGTCCCAGGGTACATGTCAATATAGAAGTCTACCTCTCTGTGAGGAGGTAGTCCTGGAACGTAGTCAGAAAAAACACCAACATACTGATCCACCACAATAGGAAAACTCGGACTCCGCACATCAACTTCTCCTGGGATGAGACTAGCCAACTGATGGGTGATTGGATATCCTCTCCTCTATGTGAGTCCATCCTGCACTGCAAAGGCTCCCTTCTCGCCGGTGAAGGTGAACCTGCTCCCATCTTTGCAGACACACCGCACTTTGCGCCTAATACAGTCGATATAATCATGGAACGTAGATAACTAATACATGCCCAAGATGACGTCGGAAAGCCTCGACGCCTCTACAAGAAGATCCCAGCCAAAGCTCTCACCTCCTAGAATAAGCTCACACTATCGGAGCCAGTGTGTAATCGTCGAGTCTACTCCCGTAGGAGTCTCTAGCTGTAAGGGTCGAGCCAATGGATCTGTCGCAATCTCCGAGCTTAGAACAAGGGCAGTGGAAATAAAAGAATGAATTGCTCTTGTGTCTATAAGAACTGCAGTAAGGGTGGAGTAGACACAAATAGTACCTCGAATCATCTCAGGTGCACCGTGGTCGTAGTCCTCCATTGCCTGAAGCTGAGCCTACCACTGTCCGCCAGCTACCTGTGGTCGGGGTGGTCCACCTGGTGGTGGTGGTGGTAGAGCCCCGAAGCGTCGTCCACCACATGCTGCTCGGCTTGCTCCACTACCTTGTCCTCCTGCTCCGTGCGGACCTCCATGATCGAACCTCTGCATCTGCCTAAGTGGTACCTCAACCATCTACTGCTCCTCTGCATGGCGGGTCGGGCAGTCACGAGCCATGTGGCCCTGCCCACCGCATGCATTGCACTGTCTTCCTCTTGTATGACTGGCTCTTCTGCGTGTGCTCCGCACCTACGAACCAGTATCCTGAGGTCGCCCACCTGATGTTCTAGTCCGCTTGGACCTCTGCGACAACTGTCTACTGCCGGCTGCATAAGAATACGCTACGTGTCGGCTTGTGGTAGGTCTCACTACTGGTGTAGGCTCAGCTAGAAAGCTCTCTACAAGAAGGGCTCACTCCAGGATTCCTGTCTGCGTCGGAATGCTGAGGGAGATCATCAAAGCTCTGATATCATGCCTCAGTCCCTGCTCGAATGTCCGGGACTAGAAGAGTGGGTCCCGTACCATGTCTGTGGAGTAGCGCGAGAGGTCGGTAAATTTCGCCGAGTACTGGGCTACTGTCATGCTGCCCTGCCACAGCTTTAGTAAATCCTGGATGCGCACCACACAAAGGGTGGCTAGAACAAACTCCGAGTGGAAGAGGCTCTCGAAGTCTGTCCAAAGAAGTGATGCCTCGTCATGCACCTGGAGCATCAGGATCCACCATCTACCTACTACAGCATGCAGGAGACTCACCGCAAGGATCACCATAAGATCTGCTAGTGTCCCTACCAATCTGAAGAGTCGAACAACAGCCTCTAGCCAATCCTCAGCTACCTGAGGGTCCGTATCCCTGTGGAACCTGGGCGGTCTCTGACCCTGAAACTCATTCTTTTCCCTCAGGTGACGTGAACTCTCAGCTGCTGGGGCTAGTGGCATCGGTGGCTCGGTGGGTAGAGGTACTTCCGGTGCCTCCGCTGTAATGGGGCCCTGCACCGAGGCCTCGTTGCTCGGTGGTCTGCCATCTTGCACAAAGCTCAGAACCCTAGCTGGCTACCGTCGTGGGGCCATCCTGAAAAGAAATAGGTGCGCCATGGTTAGTACAGTATACCTGGTGAGCTGACACAAAGTAATCACAAAGAAAACTTTTGAAACACACATGCAATCAATGTTTTCGTGCATTGAGTCGGAAATCAGTAGTCAGGGTTCTGGTGTATGATATGTCGGCTGCCGCACCAACACTGGACTCCCTGGACTAATAAACACACTCTATACCCTTAACACTATTGATTCACATAGAAGAAATTATCAGAGTCCTGAGTTCTACGGTAGAACAAACTCCTTTGATACTAATTTGTCACGACCCGTCCTCGGGGCCTGTGCCGTGACTACCCCAAACCCGCCTTCCATAGGCTAGGGGATGGCGACTAGCACCAAAGGCATAAATCCCGATAAAAGTAAAGGCATTGCCTTTATATAAGGAAACAAAAACAACATAGTACAAATGATGAAGCAAAAAATAAGTAAACTGAGTACAAAAGTAAGTGCTGGAAGGTAAATGGGCCAGTATATAAACCCAACTGAAAGTACAGTACAACTAAGAAAGTTAAATTACAACAGCTGAAAAGTAAAGAAGCAACAACCGGGACGTCCTCCGGAAACCCCATCTGAAGGGTGGGTACAGATGGTGTCCTCAGCTCCTCGAATCCAACCATCCACACCGTGTACGTCCCACCTGATAGTCCACCTCTGGATACCGTCCTGCTCCACCAGCCTCAACTACGATCAGCGTTGTTCGTCATCTGCAACCAACACAACGTAGTGCGGGCATAAACCGTGCAGGGGTGAGTATACGATACTCAGTAGGGACTCCGAGACTCTCTAAGGTCTCCCAGAATCCACAAAGGAATAATCCACAAAGGAATAGACAAACAAGAAGTATCAACCAACACTACTTAGGTATATGCTCATACATATACCTAAGTCATCAATTCCAGTTCGGCTCCAACTCTCGAGCCCAAGTTCGACCCAATCCACACAGGATAGTACAACTCAGTCCACACAAGAAAAGTACAACTCAGTCCACACAGGAAAGAAAGACAATCATATCTAAGATAATGATTGAAAGTCAAGAATCAGCTCACATAGGTATACTACTCACGAAGAGGGGTGGAGATGATTAGATGTATCCTCTAAATCATCTCCTCTGCCGAACCCACGTAGGATCCAAGTATAGAAGTCATCGCTGCTGAACCCACGTAGGATCCAAGAACAGTAACCATCGCTACCAAACCTACGTAGGATCCAAGTACAGTCGTCATCACTTCCAAACTCACAAAGGATCCAAGTACAGTCTTTCTCACTATCGAACCCATGTAGGATCCAAGTACAGTCGCCATCATCATCATAGTCGCAGCCAGCTCTAGGGTTCCCACACACAGTACGCTCGATTCTAGGAGGGTCCGCTCCACGAGCCAAGGGGTCGATACATAATCTATCACGAAGTCCAGAGTTAATGTATCACAAAGTTCCGTCTCGTCAATAGGTACTCAACGTGATAGACGGTGTGTCAATCGGATGCCCGGTCTGAGAGATATTGGCCTTTTCATCCCAGGAGCCCGGTTGGTTTTTAAGCTAAAACGAACCCGACCATACTCCAGCTGCATCCAAAACTCAAGTGGAGTAAGCCAAAAGAACCGTCTCACTAAGAGTAATTCAACGTAATTGACGACACGTCATTCGGATGTCCGGTCGTTAAGTTATAAGTGTTTCCGCTCCAAGGGCCAGGTTGGTTTTGGGTTCGAACCAACCCGGCCATACCCAAACTTCACCAAAACCTCGAGTGTAAAATAATTAAACGACCATCTCGATTCAGGGATCCCTACGCAACTGACGGTGTGTCAATCTGAGGTCCGTATCCCAAGATATGATCTTTTGAACGAACCTGGTCCGAAAATAGGGGGTTTGGGCCCGGTCCGACCCGGCCCAATACCCCCTGGGTCGGCCCGAACGGGGTCGAACCGACCCGGGTCCGGGGACGGCCCAATTGGGTGCAGCTCGCAGCTGGTGCAACCCGACTTGGATGGGCGCCGCCCGGCCCGCGGCTGGGCGTGGCCTGGTGTCCGGCTCGGAAGCCGGCCGCGACTCGGCTTTCGGCCGAGCGGGGTGCGAAGGGGGGCGTCGCCCCCTTGTCTCTGAAACGGAAAACCCGTGGGGTCCTCCCTAGGGTTATTTCGGAGGGTTACACCCCCTCGGTTTTCTAAAATGTTCGGTCGTATTGGCCGACCTTGGGTGTAACCGCAGGACCCCCGTGGGTCCCGCCTTCAGGTGGCACCGGCGTCCGGCCACCCCATTGAAGACCACTACGACCCTTTGTCATGGCTCATGTCCGACCATCGCGGTACGATGGCGCCGCGCCCCTCTACCGCTGCCCTCTCCTAGCCACGACCTCCTTCGGCCTCATCGGCACGGCGCGTCGGTGCCGTGCACCATCACCGCGGCCTGCTCCGGTCGTGGTCCTCTTCATTCCCGCGCGGTGCAACGACACTACGCTACCTTAGCCTCAAACGTATTTGTTTATAAACAAGAAAATGGGGAGATGAATAGGCCGTGTTTTTGCGGTCCGATATCCTCCTGTTATTTTGATATCAAGTGGCCAAAGAATACAGAATTCTCAACGATAAAACAAGCACAATTTTAATTCATTAAAATTGAACTTAACCCCTACCTCAGCAATCATTGATGAACGTCGGTGTCTCCTCCCTTGTCATAGAGGAAGAAGAGGATGGAGAAAACTGGAACCTCCGAGTCAACGTTATTTGTCATAGAATTGTCATTCTTCGTTGAAGAGTGACGTTCTTCGCGGAAGGATGAAGTTCTTCGCAGGAGGAAGAAGTTCTTCATGTGAGGGTGAAGTTCTTCGAAAGAGAAAAGGGGTCTCTCCCAAATTTCCTCAAACAACAAAACTAACCAAATAAAATAAGGCCTTCCCTTATTTTATTATTTTTCCATGCATTTCAAAAACTCAAATTCAAAACAAAATCACTTAATTAATTAAACTTGAGTTGTCTAATTAATTAGGTGTTATGTTGGCAAGAATTAATGTGGGAGAGAGGGGAGTTACTCAAATAAAGGGGGGAGTTAGGGAGTTAGGTAATGTGAAGGGTTGGTCTCGTGTGGGACCCACCTCACCTTAATCCTCTCATGGGTAGTTAGTAACTAGTGGTTCCCACCCCAACTCCCACTCCTAGGATATAACCACTTAGAAAAAGAAATAAAATTGTAACACAATTGTATTTTACTTTTCATTTAATCCACATTTTTTTCAACTCCTCCCAAGAAAACGCACCTTTGGTAAAGGTCCTCTTAAGCAATTACCGGCGCTGCGGTTCCATCGGTGCCCTTAGATTTCAATTCCGAGCACCGGTTCAAAAGATAGAAAAACCCACTCGTTCATTCACTGAACATACCCGAGCTAAACTTCGGAAATTGATTCTGGGCACACCGGGCCTTGGAATTAGGTGCTGTCAGAAACTGCATACTCATAAAATCCCAAAGAATTTAAGAAAAAAAATTTTCCTTGAAATTTACGGGTCTTTAAAATATCAAAGTTTTATATTTACACATTCAAATAAAAAATCTATATTTTTTTAAAAAATACTTGTATTTTTTTGACAATAACAGTTTTTTAACCCTTTTAAAAATTAATTTTGACTTAGTAAAATTATATTATAATTTATATTTAATAAATATTTTCACATAATAATATTTTATTTAAATATCATTCATTTAAAAAATTATTAAATTTTTCAAAAAGAATGTTTTGATTAAACTATATATTTTCAAAGAATTAAATTTTTGTTTCTTCGCATCAAAATCTTATTTTTATCAAACTTATTATTTAATAATTTTAAATTAATAAAAAAGGTAAATATAGTCATTATTTTATTCTAAATTATATGCATATAAAAATTCATGCTATTAGGGCTTACATACATAAACCTTTATTACACCAAGGAACACCCTAAGGGAAAGATGTGTGATGGTGAGATTATCTTGGGGTGGTTTGGTGTACATGGTTTGGGCCATGATCATGATGAGCTTAAAATTATCCAACAAATGGTTTCGTTTATGTTTTAGTTGTTGAATCTTAGTGTGGGATTTTTCAAGGTAAAAGCTCGGTGATTCTATCTCCCTTATAAGCTCTGATAAATGGGATTTATAGGGTATGATCCTATGGAATGAGGCTACCACTTATTTTATCTGTATCAATTGGAATTTATCATAACCCTTAATATATATTAATTATATGATCATAGTAAAATAGCCCAATTATCAACAGTTATAATAACCATCTTTTCAATCCAATATGATATAACTTATAACTGTTTAAAATAACCAAAGTAGTACATGTGTTTATATAACCATAGTACATAATAGAGAATTGAATTTAATCAAAAAAGATAATTCATTCATTAAATTTCAAGTCGTTACATGAGACACATTACTCATCTAAGAGGAACACTTTGAGGCATTATAACTCTCAAAATTTCATTCTAAGTCTCGATTCATTGTTTCTACCATCCAGTAAATGAAAATTTTATTTCCATGGGAAATTTTCAACTCATACAGAAGTAGTGTCTTAAATCCTATCCACTATATTACTTCTCATTCTAGATAAGTTTTGGTGGTCATCAATACACATTACCTAACCTATGTCGATTATCAGTTATAGGTAGTGGGCCAAATCAATTTTTGAAAACCTATAAAATAACCAAGGAACAACCTCCAACTCATGGCACTCAACCGAAAAAATATCGAGCCAATGCCCCTTGTCAAAACTAAAACACACAAATGGAACATACTCAATCCCATCCAATCAAAGCACCGATTATGTAATCTCCCAATCACTAATTAGATCTGTGGTGTTATCCACCATAAGCTTCTGCTCATACCCACTAACTTTTGATACTTAGTATCATCACCATCAGTAAATCCCAAGAAAACCTCAAACTTTCACTTCCACAACATGCTCGGTATGGTTCATAACATTTCAAACCCATCACCCATGAGAACAAAAAATCAAAATCAACACCCATCCTCATTATCAAAAACCAACTGCAGTGGATGCATACCCACTGTCCATGTACGAACTAATAATATTCTATATTTTTTTTTCAAAATATGGGTTTACTTTACAAAACACATCCATAATTTTATATATAACCCATTGGATGTGGCTTACAACTTTCCACATCCATTCCATATTCTAACCCAAGTTAGGTTATCCTTGGATGACTCATACAAAAAATGCCTGACTTCAACTACCATCATGTTTCCACCTCACCTGATCATGATGCCTTCATGCCCAGAGGCATTCCATGATCACTCAAACATACCCACTGTATTTGATACCCAAAATACAAGTGGTATTCTATATTCATATTAACCACTATTCCAAAACCATCTCCATTCCCTACCACACCACCAATGCAATCTAACATGAGCATCTCAAATTACTTTTTGGAACCACCTAGATCCCAAATCCAATTATCGAACCAATTATCCACCACCACTAATTTCCTAGTATCATTCCCTATGTAATTTAAGTACACACCTAATTCTTTCCTCACTGGAATCACGATGAAAACTTGTCTGATCCATGAACAGTTCTACACACCTATAACACTTCTAGCACAAGGGTTATACCTTCAAGAGCGACTCATGACCCCGACTATATGAGTTTTCTTGTCACCACTTCAATCAAGAAATATCAACCACCCTGACCCATGTTCCATTCACTTAAAACCAAGGAATTGGATATGTATATCTATCTATCACATAATTGAGTAAATGAAACACCAAATATCACCTGTTCTCGAATTTAAAGAATATTACCCATGACCTTCACCAACATCCTAAACATTACACTGATCCATGAGAATCACCTCCATAGAGGCCATATATCAAACCAAAAATTAATTTTTATAGCTTATCATGCAACAAACCAATTTTTCTAAAATAAAAATCTATGTTTGATAGCATATATGATATGCAACACCAAACCCAAACAAACAATGATTATTTAAATATGAACATTTTACCCTAGCCATTACATTTTTAGATATGAATAGGATTAAATAAATTATAATATATATATATATATATATATTTAACAATAAAAATAAATATATATTATAAATTATTGGTTAATAATCACTCATTTTTTGTAATTTCATTTTACTATTCAAAAATATGTTTTCATCAAAAATGTTTTTATATCTTTTTGTGAAAAAAATTATATTTATTTATAAATCATTTAGAAAATGTATTTGATAAAATTAAATCTATTTTATATATCATAATATCTAAATTAAATTTGGGTAAAATTTTGGGATTTTTCCAAAAAAAATATTGATTTTTTAGTGAATAGTAAAAATACAATTTTTTATAAAACTGTCATTTCCATTGATAAATTAAGTAATTTAAAAGTCTCATTATTCTGTTAATTTTATTTAAAAGTTTTATAACTATTATTTATTTATATTTAATCCAATTAATTACATTTAAATCATCTTTATATCTAATTTTAGAATATGTTTATTTTTAGACTTAAAAAAGCATTTTTCGGAAAATTGTTTTAAAATGAATAATGTTTATCTATTATAATTAATAAAAATAAAATCTAATGGTGAATGATTTAAATGAATTTTTACATTATATATATATATTTATGAATTTAAAATCATATAATGAAGATCACTAGTTATAAAGTTAAAGTAAAATCATCTTTTCATTGAAAATTTTATTTTCTAGAAAACTACTTTCCATCACGCTTTTTGGTTTTATATTAGATTAATTTATTCAAACTATGTGGACTTATTTTGATAAAATTGATTCTATATTTTTAATAATCATAATTAATATTATTTAATAAGGTCAACTTAATTTTTGGATAATATGAATAATAACCATAATAAATATTTATTACCGCAGTAAAAGGAAAAATGGTTAATTGAGGGTGCAAATAATTAAACAAGGACTAGAAAAAATGTTTCCTTAAGACTATGAATATTTATATTTTAGTTTCAAAATATTAATTATTATAATTTTTGTTAATTTTTAAATGATTAAATAAGGATTTTGATAAAAATTATATTTTTGGCGCATTAAAACATAAATTGTAGTTGGGGTAATATATAGTTTTAATCAATATTTTTTTGATTAAATAAATAATTTTTAAATAAATAATACTCTAATTAAAAATTATTATTAAATATTATATATTAAATATATATGATAATATAATTTTATGAAGTGAAAATGTAATTTTTATCAGTGTTTTAAAAGTGTTATTGTAAAAAACGTAGCATTTCTCAATAAATGTCGATTCTGTTTTAACACTAAAAATTCATATATTTAGAAAATTATTTTTATAAAATAAATATTATTTTTGGAATTATAAATTTTAAATTATTAAATGGTGAATTTTTCATAATTTTTTGATACAATCAAATTTTTGGGTAAAAATTAAAAATAGTATAAAAATACGGTGTGTATTATAACATCATAATGACCCAAATTTGATATAATAAATTATATAAAAGGTACCCTAGACAAAATACATGTTTCACATTTAAAATAATGTGTTTTTATGTTATTTTATTAATTTTATAAAACCTTAATGAATAATCCAAAACCTATAATATATTTTTAATTTTTAAATTAATTCTTTATTTTGTTTAAAGGTTGGGGACGAAGCCTTATTTTATTATTTAAAGAAAAGACCTCTTTAGACTGGCTAGAGGGAGACCTATTACATAGCCCAAAGGCCCAAGGCCAAGTGTCCTGAATACTAGGCTTGAAATCCCTTTTTTTGCCCAAAGGGCCCCTCGGTGAATAGTACTGCAAAAGCACCCGGGCTGCTACAGTACCGTCACCGCTACAATGTCACCGCCGCTAGAGTACCCGAAAATTATTTTAATGAGTTAGGATCTTGGACTTATAAAATAATGAAAAAAAACTATTTTTGTATAAAATATTGGAAAAAATGGAAAGGTTAGTGGTTTTGAATTTTTTATTTCATAGAGTCCAAAACCTATGTTTTGAAAATAATAGAGAACTCTCTTCTTTTTCCTATATAAACCCCAAAGATCCCATTCCTTTTCACTCAAAAACCTTAGAGGTCATCCTTAATCTGACCCCCATCTATATAGTCCTTATATAGTGCCTCAATGATCCCAAGAATCTCTTCCCAAGATTTTTGAATCACCCCCTCAATGTAAGGGATTTCCCTCTCTTGTTTTTATTCAAGAACCTCTTTTATGTTGTGCCTCTTAATTTCCATTTGTTCTTATTAGGGTATATTTTTCTACATATATATTACTAACATTTTTTTATACATGTGATGAGAGACCATTTCACTCTCAGTAATTATTCCCATGAATCTTTATATTGACCCGTTATGCTTTTGAAATTATCCTGAGATTTTTCCTTACCAAAAGCAAGAGACCTTTCTCTCTTCTTTTAAATTATAGAACCTTCATTGTATTTAGCTTTTTGAATCTCAATTGGTTATATTGTCAAGAATTTATAAACATAAATTTACTTTCCAGTTGATGTAATTTTAATGAAATTTCATTTATCCCCTCTCATTTCGACCTTTACCTAAGCCGTTATAATGCGGAAATTTAGTAAGAGATTTTTATCTCCTCTTTTCCACTCAAGCCCCTTATTCGTAATTAGCCTTTTGAATCTCATTTGGTTATGTTGTCATAACTTTATAAAGATAAATATACTTTCTAATTGATTTCCTAATAATGATAGATCATTTATCCCCTCTCATTATAGCATTTACTTCAGTCGTTACTATGCAATAATTTTGTAAGGGATCCTCTCTTTCTCCTCTTTATTCAGGAACCTTATTTATGTAATGCACTTTAACTATAGGAAAAAGGGTCTTTGCGACAAGAATATACATCCGTTTCAAATACCTTTTTTATCATTGACATGATTATTAATGGTGGGTACTAATTGTGATAGAACCCATCACAACTAAGACTATTTTTAATGGAAAACTCATCACAATTAGTCTCGTCGCTAATAATCTAAACTATATATACCCCAACTGATTTTTTCAATCTCCCATCCCCTGAACCCTCCTATATTACACTTCTCTCCTTTTATTCTCCTTAATCTTTTAAATTTTTTTCAAATTTTATAGGGAAAAAATTTCCACTCTGCATCCGATAAAATGTTCTATTTTAAGGTATTTATATAATATATTTAATTTTTAATAAATTTAGTTTATTTTATATTAGTAATTATTATTATTATTAGAAGTAATTAGTTTTCATAATAATTACATAGTTTTATTTTACAATAATTAGTTTTAAGTAGCAGTGATTATTTTTAATTATAAGTATTTAATTTTAATTATTAATAATTATTTTTAATTAGAAGTTCTTAACTAAAATTAGTAGTAATTAGTTTTAACTATAGTATGTAGTTTTAATTATCAGTAATTAATGATAAATATTAGAAATTTGCATTAATTGTTATATATTAGTGAAAATTAGTATAAAAAATCAGTAATTAGTAAAAATTAGTAGTAATAATTGGGAATTAGTAAAAATTAATGGAAATGAGTAGGAATTAACAGAACTAAGTAATAATTTATAGATCTTGGTAATACATAATTATATTTTAAAGTAGTTTGTATCAATTAAGAGTAATTAGTAATTAATAATTAGTAGTAATAAATACTAATTTAAATAAATAACAGTAAATATTAGTAATTTTAAGACAATAATTAAAAATTAGCGGCAATGAGAATAAATTAAAGACAATCAGTAAAAATATGTGATGATTACTAGAAATGCATGGTAATTATAATAAATCCGCAGTAATTATTAGAAATTATTGGCAATTATTAGATATTATCTGTAATTATCAAAAATTGACAGAAATTATTAGAAATTAGGGATAATTACTAAAAGTTAGCGATAAATAATAAAAATGAGCGTTATTTACTAAAAATTAGTGGTTAATAGTAATAATTTGTGGTAATTAGTAATAATTAGCCGTGATTAGTAAAAATTATCTATAATTAGAGGTAATTACTAAAGATTGGTAGTGATTACTAAAAATTAGCAATAATTTCTAAAACATAATAGTAATCAGGGGTAATTAGTAAAAATTAGCGGTAATTAGCTGTGTGTAGTAAAATCTAGATGCAATTA
The DNA here is from genome assembly GCA_963277665.1 of Viscum album. Taxonomy (NCBI): domain Eukaryota; kingdom Viridiplantae; phylum Streptophyta; class Magnoliopsida; order Santalales; family Viscaceae; genus Viscum; species Viscum album. The sequence goes on from OY728146.1 coordinate 1,795,855,818, forward strand.
GCAGTAATTAATATAAATTAGCATTACATAGTAAAAATAATCACTAATTACTAAAAATTAGCAATAATTAGTAAAAATTTGTAGAAATTTGTTGTACTTAATGAATATTAGTTGTAATTAGCGGTACTTAGTAAAAATAACTTGCACTTAGTAAATATTAGTAGCAATTACTAAATATTAGCAGTAATTAGTAATAATTAGTGGTAATTAGTAATAATTAGCGGTAATTAGTAATAATTTATAGTAATTAGTAGTAATTGTGAAAAATTAGCCGTAATTAGTAAAAATTAGAGGTTAATAGTAATTAGTAGAAATTGGTAGTAATTAGAAGTACTTAGAAAAATTAAGCAACACTTAGTAAAAATTAGCATCACTTGGTAGGAATTAGTGGTAATTATTAATTATTAGTGGTAATTGGTAATAATCAGCAGTAATTAGTATTAATTTGCGATTATTAGTAATAATTTGTAGTCATTAACAAAAATTTAGTGTAATTAGCGTTAATTACTAAAAATTAGTGTTAATTAGTAAAAATTAGTGGAAATTACTAAAAAATAACGATAACTAACAATAATTAGTAAAAATTAGTGGTACTTAGTAAAAAATAGTGGTAATTGGCGATACTTAGTAAAAATGAGCGACACTTAGTAAAAATAGCGGTACATAGTAAAAACTAACGAAAATTACTAAAAATTAGTGGTAATAAGTAATAATTAGTGGAAATTAGTACTGATTAGAGGTAATTAGTAATAGTTAGTAATAATTAGTAATAATTAGAGGTAATTAGTAAAAATTAGTGGTAATTAGTAAATATTTATAGTAATTAGCAGTAATTACTAAAATTTAGTGGTAAATAGTAAAATAAAGAGGTAATTACAAGGCGATGATTGGAAGTACTTAGTAAAAATTAGCAATAATTAGCAATACTTAGTAACAATTAGTAGTAATTAGTAAAAATTAGTGGTACTTAGTAAAAATTAGTTGTAATTAGTAAAAAGATCATTAGTAATAATTACTGGTAATTCGTAATTTTTTTGGTGATTAGTAAAAATTAGCAATAATTATAAAAAATTAGTGGTAATTACTAAAATTTAGCATTAATTACTAAAAATTAGTGGTAATTAATAAAAATTAACAGTAATTAAAAAATATTAGCGATGGTTAGAGAAAAATTAGTACTAATTAATAATGATTTATTTTAATTAGTAATAATGTATGGTAATTAGTAATAATTTATGGTAATTAGTGGTGATTACAAAAAAATAATGGTAATTTGTAAAAATTTATAGTAATTAGATATAATTACTAAAAATTGGTGGTATATAGTAAAAATTAGTAGTAATTACTAAAAACTAGTGATAATTGGTGATACTTAGTAAAAATTAGCGATAAATAGTTGTACTTAACAAGAATTAACATTAATTAATAAAAATTAATGGTAGTTAATAAAAACTTGTGGTAATTAGTACAAAGGTAATTTGTAAAAATTTAATTAGTAAAAATTAGAGTTAATTAATAAAAAATAGTTGTAATTACTAAAATATAGTGGTCATTACAAAAAATTTGGGGTAATTACTAAAATTTATCTTTAATTACTAAAAAAACAGGGTTAATTAGTAAAAAATAGCATTAATTAGTAATAATTTATGGTAATTAGGAAACATTTATGGTAATTAGAAATAATTTATAGTAATTAGTAGTGATTACTAAAAAATAATGTTAATTGGTAAAAAATATTGGAAATTAGTAAAACATTACTTGTAATTAGATGTAATTAATTGTCATTAGTAAAAATCAGCACTAATTAGTAAAAATCTATGATAAATAGATAAAATTGATAATATTTACAAGTAAATTATAATTTTTCTAATTTTATAATCTATTTTGGATTGTAGTTTTCTTTTATAAAATTAATCATAAACATTTTTTTTCAATTTTTTATAGAAATATGGAATAAAGAAGTTGAAAAAAAACTTTATAAGAAGATCATTATTGGATAAATCATTATATGAATCCCAATGTTTTTGGTAGAAATACTTATATATTGTGGGTGTTGAATCTTTTTTACCATTTTCATCATCAAAACTATAATTTGTTTCAGATGGGACAATTTAGTGTTCATGTAAGAGGTGTGATCTGAGGAGTTTTGAAACATTTTATAAAACTGGGGGTTATCCATTGCATTTTGATTTTTGAAAAGATAATATTTTTTGGTATCATATTGATGAACACAGTTCTAGAGAAGATATTAATAATTTGGTTCCAGATCCATCATTCTTTCAAACATTAGTACATAATGTTGTTGGTCTATATTTTCAACAAACTGAAACATTGGATGGTAATGATTTCACTCCTAAGTTAGAACCATAATGATTTTATAAGTTTCTGAAGTCTGTTGAGGATGAAACATATCCTGGTTGGATGATAATAAAATTTAAATCAGTTTCAAAATTTATTGCTATTACATCAGATAATGGAATTCCAAATAACTATTTTGATCATATATTATCTTTTGTTAAAAAACTATTACCTAAAGGAAATGTTTTTCCAATAAATTTCTTTGAGGGAAAGAGGCTGGTTCATAATTTGGGTCTTGGTTATTAGAATATTCTTGCATATTCAAATTATTGTGCCTTATATTATGGTGAAAATTAGTCATTAGTTAGTTTTCCTACATATAGATAGTTGAGGTACAAAGAGGCCGAACTAAGTAAGTCTATATTGATTCGTGTTAAAAAGTTGATGTATTTACTATTTACACCCAGATTAGAGCATTTATTTATTTCTCAGAATACAACATCATTGCTTTCATGGAACAAAACCAATATTTCAACAGGTAAAATCAAAAATCACCCTTGTGATTGTGATTTATGGAAACATTTTGACCAGGTACATCCGTATCTTACTTTAGAATCCCATAATGTGTGATTGAGTCTTTCTAATGATTGCTTCTATCCATTTGGTTCTTATGGTAGTCAATATTATTAATGGTATACCTTTATAACTCTGTACAACTTACCTCATTGGATGTGGATGAATGAGTCATATATCATTTTGACCTTGTTGATTTTAGGACATCTGAAAAATAATATCGATGCTTATTTAAAACTATTCATTGATGAATTAAATTTATTATGGTTTAATGATATCAGTACATATGATGTTGTTTCAAAACAAAATTTCCGAATGAAAGCTACATTAATGTGGACAATTATTAACTCCACAACATATGAACTGTTATCTAGAAAGAGTACACATGGTCCAAAATCATGTCTGTACTGTATGAGTGACAATAAAGAGATTATGCTCATTAATGTGAGAAAACCTTATTTTTTGACTATTATCACAAATTTTTTCATATTGATCAGGATTTCCAAAGGAATAGAAATAATTTTGGAAAAGGTAAAATTAAATGATATAGGCCTCCAAAAATGATCTTAAGTATTGAATAAAAATCTATTATCTCATCATTACCTCCAATTACCTTTGAACCAACTATAAACCAAAAAAATATATGTATTTGGTAAGGATCACAATTGAATTAAATGAATTTTTTTGTGGAGTCATATTTTTTGGTTCGTCACATATTGGATGTCATGGATATTGAGAAGAACTATTTAGATAATTTATTTTTTATAGTTTTGGACACACCTGGTATGACCAAAGGTAATGTAAAGGCATGATTAGATCTTGCCCATATTTGAAAGCGACTAGAACTTGAGTTGTTTTAAAAATATATATCACAGAAGTTAATGAATCCAAAAGTGTCTTACACAATTTATAAAGAAAAAAGTTTATTATTTTGTTAGAGGATTTCATATTTGATACTATCAGATGGTTATGTTTCCAATTTGGATAGATATGTCATAAATAATCATATTTCCTGATTAAAAAGTCCTGATTGTCATGTGATATTGGAAATAATTGTATTAATTAGATTTATAGGTTTATTGAATTATTTGATTTGGGATGCACTTAAAAATATCACATTTTTTTGAGACATATGTGTAGATAAAATAGACTATTATTCACTTAGTATACTGAAATAAAATTTTGATTTATTTTTATATAAACTGGAATTTATTTTCTACTGGATTCTATTAATTCAATGGAACATTTGACATTACATATTCCGCATGAAGAAAAATGTGGAGGGATGGTATTGTTTTGATGGATGTATCTATATAAGATATGTATGTAGAAATTGAAGAAAAAAGTACGTAATAGAGAATTAGTTTAAGGGTCAATTGAAGAATCTTATTAATGGAAGGAAATTTCTTTTTTTTTTCTGCTATCATTATTCTCGGCCATAATATCCTTTAAAATATAACCTAATGGACCATAAAGAAGAAAACATGTATGATGCACTGAAAATTCTATTATCATTTTTTAATTATCCTGAACTTGGATTTCATGGATTTCATGAATGATGGATTTCATATTATGAACATCATAGGTATCATACACATGTTCTGCTCAACTGCGAATAAATGACATGATCTCTACAACAAGTTCTACTACCATATTTTATTTAATTTTTTTTAAATAAATTAATATTATTTTATTTTTAGATTATTTTATGATCATATCAAGAAATAATTTTCAAAAATTAAATTAGCTCATCTTGAAGAACATCAACAACATAATTTTTCCTACTGGATTCAAAGACTGGTAAAGTAAATTGTTTATGGTTTGAAATATGAAATCAATTTATTATTTTTTATATTGTAAATGGTTTTTCATTTTTTTAGGTATCACATCAAGTTGATAAAATTGATAATCGATTGTGTGTATTGAGTAACCAACCATCGTAAATGGTTAAATATTTTTAATTCATATGTTGTGAATGGTTTTTAATTTCATACATGTTCATATGGTGAATAAAAAAATAATTAATAATGGTGTTTACCTTATAGGATCTAATCATTGAAAATGTGAAGTTGAATTTTATAGAATGATGGATGAAATAATTAAACTGTGTTTTCTGGGTTAGAATTATGTAATGATGTTTAAATGTCATTGGTTTGATGCAGAAAGAGTGTTGCGTGTTCATACATTCTATGGAATCATTGATATTCAATATAAAATCTTTATTGTAGTAAATGAGCCATTTTTATTGGCACATCTAGCACACCAAATATATTATTCCAATTATTTTTCTTCTTTAAGAGATTTAATTGATTAGTGGAGCATTATAAAAATTAAATCCCATGTAAATCTGTTTCTTAAAATTGAATGTGGTAATATTGAAGTGAAAGGAATTGAATTTTTTCAAGATAAATTTCCAAATACATCTTCTCAATAAAGAGACATGAATATTGATGAGACACTCAATAGTTATGGGTTTATGGTGATGATGTAACAAATGAATTTGAATTAACATGTGATAATGAAGTTGAAACTCTTATGTAAATTTATGATACTGAGGATGAAGAAGATGATATTGACATCGTCATATATGAAAATGTGGATAAATATGAATAATGACATAATTACTTATTAAATATATTAAAAAAAATATACAATACTCATTTTCAATTATTTACAAACAATATTATTTTCATGTTTTAGATGGATGATGAGACTTATGATTATATCTTCCATATCCTTGAGGAGGTTGTACTAATTGGTGATGAGCCTGATGCTTTATCATTTGACCATCAGGTTCCTAGTGGTTCATCATCAACTCAGAGGGGTTGAGGTATTGTGAGATTGATGATTCTTAACTCTATTCCTGAGCAACATATACATATTGATTTTAATCCACACATATAGAGGAATGTTCAGTTGAGTATTTTTGTTAGTTTTAAGTACATATCATTAATTTATTTATATACTATTTTTTGATTATTTGTACTATTTTTTCACATATTTTCACATATAGATGTTGGATAAGGGATTTTTATTCTGTGAAACTATTTTATAGAGAATTTGTGATGTGGGTTTAGATTCTCATTGATGTTTGACACCACTTGTTTGATTATTGGATGGTACATAAATAAATAATAGTTATTTTGAAATCTATTTCATCATTAAATTGATATTATTAATTTTTTTTTGGGTTTATGGTATATCATCGATGATATCATGCATAGTTGTATCTTGGAGGACTGGGAGGTGTGTATGCATGAGTGTTGTCATCAATTTTTTTTATAATCTATGAAGGGCGACCATGAACAAAGCGGGCGTCACAAATTTTAAATAGTCTTTCTGTACCCACAGACTAGATTAAATCTCAAATCAGGTATGTGATGGATCATGTTAATAATGGATGAGAGATGGTTTTTTTGGATATTATCATTAGTTTGGTAGAACTGGGGGAGACAAGAGGTGATGCATCGAGCTGAAAGTCATGTATTCAGTACTCATCGACGATATATGGTAAGTACTTTTTTTGATAATTTATATAACTTTAAATATAAAATATTTATTTTATACTCATATAGGCATTTTATTATCTTGATATTATAATCTTAGACATTTATAAAAGGATGTACTATGATAATATCACTGGATATATTACAGTTGGTCAGCAGTGTTAGAATATGGTAAGTATAATTTTTTTGAGTACTAAAATTAACTGAAATTAATATTTTAACTATTTTAATTTTAAATTACAATTAATGGAGTTATATAAGGCCATGAATTCTCAGACATTGGATGAGATTTAGGATAGGACTGAGAGTCAGACCACATGGGTAGTAGGACTTGATGATGTAGCATGGATACAGTCCACTTAGTATGTTTTCAAGAAGGGTCGAGTGGTTGGCATCAGTTCTTGATTGATTCCTGATAGTTTTTATGGTACTATTTAATGGTTGATGTTCAGACCAATGGGAGCTCATAGAGATTCATCATCATAAGACTTACAATATGAGGATCAACTAATAACATAGAGTGAGGTTATAGAGTCCATTCATAGAGATAAGGAAGAGATCCATCGACAACACCACTAACAGTAGGAGGAGCTGTGATGATGGAAGGAGTAGAAGAATGATTAGATTGTGGAGTACATGTGATGACTTTCTTAGTTATTAGGGAAGGAGTTCCTTACCCCTCTCTTCCATATGACCCTCCCCTCCCCCTCCCCCAAATTGATTGATACATTATATACACATTTATTATTTTGAAATTTGAATGCATATATTTTTTGTATTTTTTCATTATTTCAGATGTTTACAATTTTATTTATTACATTTTTTAAAATTAATTATATATATTTTTAATATCTTTTTATGTTTATTTTTTTAAAAAAATTAATCCTTTTTGAAAAGGGTCACTTCACCCATCACAAATGATTGAGTAATTAATACAATAAAAAAATTATTAACAATGGGAATCCCTCCCATCACAAAATATAGTTTTTGTGATGATATTTCATGAAAAATATATTTTGAGATTTCTTTTTCAATGAATAGTTATTTGTAATGGGACCTCATCGCAAATAGCTATTTGATATGGGGTCCTGTCGTCAATAACCCATCACAAATAGTCGATTTTTTAGTTTTATTTTTCTTCCAATTAATATTGATGGGATATGATCTTTCATATCCCTCTTATTGACCATATGATGTTAAAGTGATGAGTAACCCCTTTCACTCTCATTAATCCCTCCCATTATTCATTATGTACCCTGTTACTCTAAAGAAATTATGTTGGGAAAAAATCCCTTAAGGTGTCATTGAAGCATTTCTGAGGTGATTGTGTTTGTTGACAAAGTGGTCATCTGTGTTGTGATTGTTGACAAAGCAAACCATGACAAACAAATTTGTTGACAAAGCAAACCATGACAAAAAAATTTGTCGACAAAGGGGATTTCATGGTGGCATGTCGAGTTCACGAGTTGTGGTTAAAGATCAATGTTTGATTCAAGAACATTGAGAAAGGAATGGATGATTTGGGGGCAGTACAAAAAGAGCAGATACAAGGTGGCGTCGTTTTCTAGTGTTTGCCAAAATTTTGGGCCTGAAAATCGACAAATGGAGAAAAGTAGTTTTGTAAAAAAAATACTTGCATGCCAATGTCTTTAAGGAGAGGAAACTTACACTCCCTATACCTTTTAAGATCAGAGCATCAAAAATGGAAATGGGAAAAGGGGCGCCCAAGTTCTATGGTTGGTCGCGCAAGTGACTTGCGTGACAGAGACTTGCACGTCGAAACTTGTGCGCCAAGGGGAGACTTGCGCGCCTCACGCAGGGTGTCCAAATGCCTATAAGTAGTGGTCGATCCCTCCTCATTCTGTATGAGTTCAACATTTAGAGAAAATCAGATCTCTTGTCGCGTAGGTGTGGTGGTCGCGCAAGTGGTGTGTGATCGCGCAAGTAGAAGTTGTGCACCAAGTGATAGATGCGAGTCCAAGTTGGTTTTGGGAGAGAAAGGAAGTGAGTCGTGCAAGTTTCGAGTTGAAGAAGGAGGTGTCAGACAAGTGGTTGAGGTGGACTTGCGTGCCAGATTTTGAAGAAGTGCAATAGTCAATGGTTGCATGCCAATATTGGTTCGGGCATAAAAGGGTGTGAGTCATGCAAGTTTGGAGTTACAGAAGCTTGTGTCGCGCAAGTGGTTGAGGTGGACTTGTGCACCAGTTATAACTTGTGCGCTGATACTTGCTCTCCGGCGTAGAGAAGGGAGACAGGTAAGGTTGATTCAAAATAGTGATTCAGGGCAGTGTGAAAGATGGAAAATTGCCTGATACCTTCGGTGCAAAGTGAGATTCATCTACGAGTGAAAGTTGGACTTCAACAGAGCATATACATAAAACCGAGGATGCATTCATTAGTGATAATGAAGAGACCTCTAGGTCTATAAATTTTGATTGGATCCTTTCTGGAGTAGTGAGCAAAGGAAGAGGAAGAAGGTGATCCTCTTCACTGGTAGTGAGCCAGAGAGAGAAAAACAGGGAGTGACCCTTGGGAAAGAAGTGTGCTAACCCTAAACCTTGTAAAGGCAGTGATATTATGCATAGAAGTGATCTAGCCAAAACCATGTAAACAACAGTGTGCTTTAGTCTATTTGGTAAAATGGCACATCGTCGTTGTATGCTCCTTGGACATATCCCAGTGAGGGTGAACCAAGTAAAAATCTCTCTGTCTTTCTGCTTACTTCCCTGCATTGCATTTAAAGCATCATCATTAGATAAAGAAGAAAATAAGTGGTCATAATAAGCACACAAGTGAAAACAAAGTGACCCTTTTAATAAAGAGGTCAATATCTAGTGGGGCATGAAGAATTCTGAAAAAGAATATCATACCCTGATTCACCCCCCTCAGGGTATATAGTCCCCTATCAGTCCTAACAAATTAACCTGCAGTTTTTCCATCCCAAGATTTTATTTAAGAAACCTACTTGTATTATGCATATTAATTCCTAAATTTTCTTGTGGGATTATGTTCCTAAATATCCATCATAATTTCTTTTTTTTACTTCCATGTGATGAGACACCCCTTTCTATCTCATTGAACCATTTTTTGAATATTTTTACTCTACCGTTATGCCTCCAAAATGTCATTGTGGTTTTCCATGCCAAACATTTGTGAGGTGTATACCCAAACCCATGTCCAATCAAGGGTATTCATCTAGTTATACCTATAAATAATTGATTTTGGACTTCCATGCATATAACCCACAATCCTTAATCATGGGATTAAATGTGTTTAAAAATGTTCTTATGTTATATGATCTATATAGAACCCTTATGCATAGACATGATATGATTATAAAGGGTCTATAGAGATAGTAATCCAATACATTGGGTAATGTTTTAGTATCATGAGATTCTATATATAGTGTATTATAGGTTATCCTAAGCACATTTTGTTGCGATGTCTTGGTGGTTAACCTCTACCTATGTTTATAATGTTAAGTTTAAATTTGTTTTCACACTCCCATGTTGACTTTATGTTATCATGTTATATCATGCCTCATTATTCATGTTTATGATTATCACCCCTTTTATGTTCCACTTAATGCATATTATATAACATGTAATAACTTCTTATGATATTATTTCTTTATTCCTTTATTGATCTTTGTATCTCAACCATTTCTAATATATGTCCCCAGGTTATCCCATGCAGTTTCAAGAACGATGGAAAATTATGGACTTTTTAAGGATGTTTTCAATAATGTCGATTAACCCCATGTTTTAATATTTTATGTAATTTACCTAATTACCCAATTATGTTATAATTCTCAATATTCTAGGTTTTATCATGTGCATTATTATGTAATAAATCTTAAATTAATGCGTAGTATTGATACGGGTTTTCATATATCATATAATCGATGCTCTCTCAATATAGTCAAGATGATGTCAAGATATTGGGAATGATCGACTCTAAATTAAGAGTATGCTAAGATTTCACTGACAAATACAATCACAAACCATCCATTTCTCATGTATTCTCCTACTACAGGGATATGTAAACTCATTTCAAAGGCCCTATGACTCCTTACCCACAAGTGTCTCACCACACCCTCAGCAGTTCTCTACCAACTCATGGATTTTTACTCAAATCAAGAACCTCAAGAATAAACTCCTATAACAACTTGAAATTTTAAAAAAATAACATTGTTTTTGATAGCATATGTGACACATAACATTGATCCTAAACAACCCATGAAATATATTTCTTTTTTAATATCTTCAATAGCTTATAGAACACACAACACCAAGTCTAAATGAACCTTAATATAATATAATATTATAAAAAAGATATTAAATCTTTGAGAATGAATAATAATAAATAAATTATAAAAATTATGGTTATCTAGTTTATTATCAATAAAATAAGAATCATTTAAAAGAAAAATATTTTTTTTTGAAAAACTGTATTTTTCTAAATGACGGCTCAGTCACTCTTTGAACACATATTATAAAATTAATTTTTACCAATTTCATAGAAAATATTTTATAAAATAAACTTCATTTATGAAATCATAATATCAAAATTTTTTTAGGGTAAATGTTTGGGTTTTTTTCTAAAAAGTTTTATTTTTTGATGAATAGTGAAAATACTGAATTTCAATTGAAAATGGACTTTTCATTTAAATAACTTATAATGATAAAATATATATTTAATTGGTTTTAAACTTAAATTAGTTTAATTATATATCCATTAATCTAATTTATATCATTATAATCATTTCCATATTTAATTTTTATACACAACTTTGTAAACTTTTGAACATTTTCTCTTTGAAAACCAGCTTTCTCTTTGAGCCTGCAGGCTCAATTTTAGATTAAATTTTACCTATTTTGTGAATTTAATTTATAATAATGTATATAATATTTTTAATCAGAATAATTTTTAATTTCATATATGTTTAACTTAAATTTTGACCAAAATGAATAGTGAAAATAGTAAAAATTATTTATCATGGTTAAGGTAAAAACTGATTTACTATGTGATAGACTAAGAATATAAGGGTTAAAAATGAGTTAAACACTTGTCCAAAATCCATTTTTGGAAATATTTTGACATTATCCACTATATATTCAAGTACATTCCATTTTGAGGATTTTTCATGATAAAAACGTTGGTATTATTGGATCATTTCAAAAAAATTCAAATGCACTACTCTCCTCTCCACTTCACACCTAAAAACACTTTTTGTTTGGACAATATCTTCCCAAATCACTTCCCAAATTCAATCCAATAATATTAGAAGCCTCAGTTTGGGCATAAATCCAAAATAGTATGGTTTTTGGTTCAAACCTAAGGAAGATACTCGAAGAAGAGGTAACGTTCATCAACGACTGTTTTTATTCTTTTCTTTATCCACCTCATTAAATTATTATTTAACCATGATTATATAATCATATAAGTATCTTAAATATATTATGATGTTGTTATTAAAATTTAATGGCCTACAACCTTATCTACTTCCATCAAATGGATTATGAAATCATCATTTGTGTGTACATCAGACTAATTCATCTCAAACTGATGTCATTTATCATATTTACCATTTTTTACTTTCCATTCAGTAGGGGATAAGATAACGTCAGTTTTGTGTACGACATACTACCGTCTTACCAAGCGATGTGATTCGTCTTTCACTAATGCTTTTCTTGGAAAGTGATAAGGATAAAGTTAATGATTATATGTAATATAAATGACATAATTATTATATTAATGACATATTTATCACTTTTTAAAGATAATATATAATTTTATTTCTTATATTTTCACTCAATTAATGATGCTAACATCCTTCATGTACGTGTGGAAAACCACCTTCACAAAATGATGTGACCCTATATTAATCACCACAGCACATGGAAGAAATATATATTTATATTAAAAGAATTAATATTATATTTATGATATTAATATAATTATTTAAGTTTAAAATATTACTTACCTCCTTTCCATATTATCATTGAAAAATGAAAATGTTTACTCATGCGTATGTACGACCCACCGTCTCTATGTTCGTAACATAATTCATTCTTCCTAACAAAATTTCATGATTGGTTATAAAAGTGAAAACAATATAAAAATATTCTATTAATGTCATGATTATTATTCTTTATATGATTGAACTATATAATATTCACATGAACCGAAACTTTCATCACAAAGCATGAATGAGAGAACATGACAATTAACACCTGAAACAATGAGAATAATGAAATATTATTAACAAGTGACTGATAAGATGTTTTTAAAGGATCATATTTTATTTTATAAATATTAATATTCTTATGTAATAATTATTAATTTTTTTAAAACCACTATATAGTAGGTTAAATCATGTTCAATCAAAAGGAAATGTGAGGTAAGGGATTTTGTCTCAATTTACATTTCATTAAGACTTATTTGTTATTATACGCTGATTCACTTTTATGCAGTGTATATATTTCTCATTTTACATGTAATATCATGATTCATTCATACTTCATGTTATTTTAAATTCAATTTAAATATTTTCATCCAAGGGGTTTTGACATGAAAATTACAAAGTTGTAAAAGTTATTATACAAACTCACTTTCTTTTGCGATTGTTAACTTTATCTTGAAACAATCACTTTCTTATAATAAATTTTCATTGGACATTAAATTATCTAAAATATAAATATTATTGTGTGATGTATGTAAGATTATATTCTAAATCATATAACATTTTTTTAAAGGGTGTTTACTTTTAAAGTAATTTGATTAATTGGGGAAATAGTTGTAAATCCATATCTTTTATTCAATATGGATACTTGATGATAATGCACATTATTTATGAATTAAATAGATTATTTGATATATGAAGAATGAGTTTTTACATGAAATAAATAGGTTGGGGCCATTTATAGACATCCCCTCGCAGCATCAGAAGTCTCATGAGACAAAAAAATTGGCTATCCTTAGAAAATGGTTTTCTACCCAGCTGTTTTAAAATGTCTTGAGGATAGATATTAGGAGTAGAGGTACCATGTGCCTAAGACACAACGTCCAATAATTAAGAATTATCTTCATTAAGAATTCATTTATTGTTATCCATTATATTTTCACAATGATATTATCTCTAGATACATTTCATTCTCAATTATTCGTTAGATGACATGTGTTATCAATTATTTACCTTTTCATTTTGATTATGCCTTATACAGTTATGATAGTCATGTTATTAATTAAATGTAAATTGTTTTTAATTATTTCCTTTATATATTGATTATTATCCATGATATTTTCTTATTTATTTTATCTATGGATTCACTTCCTTCTCAGTTTATTGATTACAATGAATGACCGCCCAGTTATTTACTTTTTTATATTGTTTATGCTTATTGATTCATGATAGATTCCACCATACTTAACCTTTACTAATAATTTGAGATCACCCTTATTTTGTTCAATTTATTAGAATCCATGATGTGTACTTTGTTTGATAAAAGAGAATATGTTATAGAGTATAATTATATTCTCAAAATTTTTGTTGTTGTTGTAATTTCGGTTTTCAAATGTAATATGAGAATCATTTATATATCTAGTTTACCAAGAATGATAAACTATTCAGTACTTCTAGATGAGATTCCTTACATCTCATGAAAAAATAATAAAGAAAAAACCATCTCCAGGATAATGGAATCATAGTCTTCATAGTTAGTATCAGAGTAATTTTAATAGAAACCTTGGGAACTAGATTTTGGAAAAAATATATTTGGAAACATAACCCTATGATAAAATTTTAGGATAAGTATAGAAGAACATCCTAATGTTTTGGTAAGGAAGACATTATATGATTTTTTTAGAAATAAATCCTTATCTAGATACTAAAAATGGATGTGGTTCTAGAATAGAGGTAGCTAAGGTTAATAACTCCAAAAGGGTTATTTTGGTCTTAACTCGTTCATCACCTGGTGGATGACAACGGGTCATACTATACACCTGGTTTGACACTCCCATAGTATATGCTTAGGATAATTCAAATTTTATTTATAAACCATCATAAAGGATTTGAATAGATGATGATGATGTATAACCAAGGTAAAACCTAAGGTGTCTTATATTGAAAATAATGTTTCATAATTTAGACATCATATAAATGATTATATGGGTTTACCACTAAGATTATTGTTTCTCGCACCATAATTTTTGATTTTAGTCAATTGATAGAATTAAAAGGAATTGTATTAAAATAAATTATGAAAGAAAATTTGGTGACTATGATAAACCAAATAGGATGGATGTGGTGTGGATAAGGCTCCTGGGTCTCCCCTTACCTCTCCACAATCCATACATGTTCAAATCGGTTGGAGACAACATGGGGAATTTTCTATGCTCAAATGATGAAACCCATTGTTTTTAGGTAGCGTCGAACCATGGTATTTGTGTTGAGCTGGATTCAGTGGCACAGATCCCGTCCAGTTTTCTGATTAGGGTTGATGATTTTTTATGTGGTGGCAGTGGATTTTCTATTAGGATCTTATGAGTTTTTTCTGGAGCATTTTTTCCAGGGACACTTAGTTGATGTTCGTAAGAAGATAAAAATGGTATTTAAGGTGGTGAATTCGGTAGCAGACTCATCTTTGGTTGGTTCTCTGGTTCCTAGAATTGGTTTTCTATTAGTTGCTGATTTGGTACCTATTCTGGGTTCGGTGCAAGATGTTTTTCTTCTAGGCTATGGCAGAAACATCAGTTAAAAAGTGGGAAATCTAATTTTGAAACCTGGGCCCCATTTAGGTGTATTTTCCTCTGATTTTATTCTTGGTAATCTAGTGGTGACTTTTGACTCATTTTCTTTTGAATCTAAGCTTCATGCCAATGATCATATTTTAGAAGTTTCTTATGGTAATAATTTATAGGATATAGGGCTGGAATATCCTTCTTTTCCTCCAGATGGTTATGACGTTTCTTCCTTGGCATATGGTCTTATTCTTCCATTGGTAGGGTCTCATGCACCTGATATCCCCCTAGTTTCTTCTCCTAAATTATTGGAAGTGGCTATTGGCAGGTCTTCGGGGCAGATTGGACTGGTCTCTTATGTTCCTAATGATCCTGCCTCGGAAAAGAATGCATTGGCTTCTCCTCGAAACCTATTGTGATCTCTGTCAGATGTTACAGGCTCTATAATCTTTTACTTGGAAATTTCATCTGGTCCTTTAGATGACTCTCCTTACAAGTCGGCGGGTGAGTGGGAGGAGGTTGTACCTAAGTTACCAATGGGAAAGACCTTGTTAATACACTCGGCTCCGAAGGGGGTGTCATCGTTGACTTTGTCTCATCAAGAAGTTGCGGCAACCATTTCTTTTTTCTTGGAGATATAGAAGGATCTATGAAGGATCTGACTACTTCAGGTACATGGGATGGGAAAGCAACGAAGACTGGATTGGTGGTGGTTGACAATGTTCATATCACCAGAGAAAAGGCAAGGGAGGCAATTATTTCAGGCTTGGCGTCTAAACTAGGTTCGACTGGACAAAAGACCATTGATTATATTTTTTAATGTTTTCTATTATAATTTGGAATTATTCTAGTCTAGGGGCGCATGTCAAGGGTTCATTTATTTCTTTTGAGTTGCGGTGATACCAAGCCTCTATTTCAGTTATTCTAGATCCTAAATAGGGTGCTGATAAAATCCATTCCTTCGCTTAGAATATGGATTTTCTATGACCGCATGCATGAAAATGAAGTCAATAAACACATCTTGATCTTTTAGAAGAAATTTATATCAGTGGAATTACTAGAGGTCTCTTCTCAGTCTGTTACAACCAGAACCATTTTAGGAGGAAGTAAAATTTAATTCTCCTTTATTTATTCCATATTCGAGGTTTCTAAGCATATGGTTTTGTGCCAACACATTCAGTCATTTCAATATGATCAATTTCTATGGTTTTTAGTAGGTGACTTCAATATAGTGATGGATGTTTTAGAGAAGAGGGGGGAGTTGGAATTTTTAATACTGGCATGAAAGATTTTAAAGGTGTCATGGCTATGAAAGGTCTCCTGGATATTTGATTTTCTAGGAGAAAATTTAGATGGTACAACAACCAAAAAGTGGTCAGGAGAATTTGGATCAGGCTTGACCTGTACCTTACCAATCTTCAAGGCATTGATACTTTTGATCAATCAATGGTCTCCAATCTCATCTGGTCACTATCTGATCACTTTTTGATTCTTATAGTGATTAAGTATGGATATTATAGAAATAAATGGTTCTTTTTTCTCGTTAATTGGAGCCAGGACGATGGTTTCCTTTAGAAGGTGAAAGAGTATTAGGACTGACCAGTTAGTGTCTGGAATCGGTGAAGATCACGAAATGAATACAATGACTTAGGAAGGATTTGTAGGAGTGGATCCACACCAAAAGGGATGAAAACATCAACCTGTATGGGATCAAGAGAGATATATAAATTCTGGAAAATAGTATGTAAACTGATTGGAGAAATGATAGATTTTCCATTCTGGCTGAGAAGCAGAATTTTTTGGCTGAGAAACTACTAGAAAACAAAAGGGTATGTCGGAAAAAATTCAGAGCAGTGTGGCTTTGGGAGGGGGATAGAAACACTACATATTTCCAAGCTTGTTTTAAAGAAAAAAAGAGTGGATAAAAGTATTAATCTAAAACTTGATGATGGATCATATACTTATGATGTAGAAGAGGCTAGGAAATGGGCTTGGATTATTTTAATGATATCTTAGAAGGAAGTCTAAATGATGGTAGGCTAAGTACGCTTGATGGATAGGAATCATTCATAGATTTTATAACTCTATTTGTGAATAGTAGGGATAATAAGGTTTTGAGGGCTATTCTAGGGATTGTATAAATCAAAGTAACTCTTTTTTAGTATGAAAAAGTAAAGTACCCCTAGTCTTGATGACTTCCTAGGATCCTTGTGTATTGGTTCTTGGGACATTGTCAAGATTCAAGTGGGGAGATGGTGAAAGGTTTTTTCAGAGATAAAGTGCTGAATAGTACTGTTTATGCCTATAAAGTTGTTTTTGTTCCCAAGGTTAAGGATTCTATTTAACTAAGTCAATATATACCAATTTTCCTCTGTAACTTTTCCTATAAAATTTCTGCCAGTCTTATGAATAGAAAGCTGAGAAGGATAATTCCAAGAATCATTTTGGAGGAACAAAATGGGTTGGTACAAGGGAGAAGTTGAAGGTTCCGGGCGCAACGGAAGCACATGGGTGGATGTGACCACTTGGCTTTTTGTCATTAACAATGATCAATCTGGGATCAATATGACGATAAATTCCAGTCTCCACGGATCGAATCATAGAAATAGACAAAGAAAAGAAAATTCTCGGAACCACAAAGTAGGATCGTTACAGGTTTATTATAATTAATTTAATTAATTGACAAGAAGTACCTTTTTGTGTGTTCTTTCTTCATTGATGTTCTTGATCACGTTCCGATGTGATTCATCATTGCGTCGTAAAAGCCAAGTGTAGAATTCCTCTAGCGGTGATCCACACGTGCACCTCGTATCTCTAGACGTGGCCAAAGGAGTCTCTAGGTGCTAGCATGGAGAAACCTTTGCTCGCATTGAAAGCCTTAGATCTTCTTGATCCGATAGAATAAGATCTCTGTAGTACCCCCAATTTCTGGTATATAACCCTTACTCGATGATTATATTGGTTTTAAAAGTCAAGGGTGACGAATGGGAGAGTCAGAAGATCCTGGACTAAAGTTTGAGGCAAAGGGGATGTCGCACGGGCGGCACACGGTTTGTCCAAACAATGCGGAAATACCATGCGTTGCTGACTTGGGAGGCAATGGCTTCCACACGGTCAGCGCACGGTTAAGGGAAACCGTGCGATGAGGCCGTGCGAGAGGGGTGGCCAAGGTAGTATCCAACACACAGTTAGGGCACTGTTTGTCAAACCGTGCGGACTAACCGTGCGGGCACTTAAAATTAGATCCTTAAATTGTGGATCTAACTTTTTTTTACCTATAATTTCTTCATTAAAGCTCTTAAGTAGCCCTAACCTAGGATTAATCTCCCAAGAAGGTTGGAAAACTTCTCCCAAGTGTTCTGGAGGTGATCCGTAGGCTTCTCTTGGAAAATCGAAGCCAGATTCTTGAGGTATGTGATCGTTCTCCTTCGTTCTTGATCAGTTTCTTAGATCTACTTAGATCTAATTCTCCTATTCTATCAGTTTCTTATATCTATTCCCGTTATGGGTAGATCTAAGGGTGTGGATGCCAAATATGATGATTTTTGGTCTTGGTTGTGTTAGGAGAAGATATCTAAGGAGGATCCTTGGTGAATCGGCCTGGTTTTCTTATGCGTTTTCCGTTTGTTAGGTTTTTCATCAAAACCTTTGAGGTAGGTGGATTCACTCTCTATTCCTCTTTATTAGAACTTGAAGAATTATCTCAAATTGATTTAATTTCTTGGTTTTCATTGGGAAATTGTGGCGAAAAGCATGTTATAAATCTTCTTTAGTGATGATTTATGGGTTTTGATGGAATTGTGGAAATTGAAAGAATGGTTTGTGCAAAGTGTTTTAGTTTCTTGATTTTAAAATATGGATTTGATGGATTTGAGAAAAAGGTTTTCGGGAAAAAGATTTTCAATAAAAGGGTTGTTTTATTGAAATGGTTTTGGCATGGTTGGAATGGTGTTGTTTTTGGGCATACTGGGTGTGTGCGTTCATATTGCATTTATGAGGCTTGGTTGAAATATGACCTTGTGATCGGTGCCAAAAGTTTAATGGCACGTGGGGAATAATTACCTTGTGATGACTTGTTAGATCGACGAGAGACCACTCATGAGTATGGAACTGTCATAACGATGCATGCATAGTTGTTTTCACGGGTTGTGAAATGGTTGGTTGTGTGATTTTTTGAAATGGAATGAATGTGACAAAATGGAAATAGGAATTTGATTGGAAACATTGATTGGTTGATTTTCTTGAGAAAAATGGTTTTTGGTTGGAAAATGGTTTTTACATGGAACTTGTTATATTGTGAACTATTTTGAATTTTTTTTATATAAATTGTTTTATATAAATGTGCTAACATGTTTTATCCTAGAGGTACGGGTTGGGAATTCATTAGGGAAAACCTACTGAGTTTCATTACTCACCCCCTGCTTTTGCACGTTGGTGCTTTTGCAGATGTCATATATCGGGATGTTGGGAAAGGTAAAGTGTCACATGTTTATAGAACTACTTCGTGATGCTTGGGCTGGTTCGTGATGTTGGAGCTTGGAGATTGTGGAGCATGGAGTTGGGTTGTCGTCTTGTGGTCTTTTAGTTTGTCTTTCCGCTGTTTAATATGATATAGTTCTGGTTTCCATTATGGTACTCGTGGTTAGTTATGATAATCTAAATGGTTGTGTTGTCTTAGTTTTATCATGCATCATTTATTTGTTTAGTCTCGTTATGGTTGTTGGTTTTGTGGTATGTTTTAAAAGGGTAAATCTTCCCCCACTTGGTTTGAAACCCTTCGGCATTTATTGTTAGCCTTCGGTGCCTTGGGGATGTCGCTTAAGGCCAAGTAATGACTTGTTGTATTCTTAAGCCAATGAGGATAAGCGGGTCATTAAAAATGGTATCAGCTTGTTCGGTCCTTACCAAACAAGTGGTCATCGATGTTCTTGGTCTTGGAGTTGAAATTCCTTCTTGTATATTCCTTGGGTGGTCATCTTAGACAATAGTAGGATTGTCAGAACTTGAAATGTATAGCATTAAAGGATGTATCTAACCCGTTTATTCTGAACTTTAAGTTACCAGGGTTTTGGGTACATAAGTGTTTTGGATACACTTCTAGAATGTTGGAAATCTCATTGTCATGGGTTTAGCCAATGAGATGATCGTGACATGCATTGGTGAGGAATGAATTCCCACTAGGATTTCATATCTCATTGTGAGGAATGAGTAAGGATTTGGTGTAAGTTGCAAATTTTTGAAAAAATGCAGAATTTGTTTTCAACTGAAAAACTTTGAAAACAACGTATTTGGTGTATTTTGAAAATGGGTTGATTTTCAAAAAGTTTGTTGAATGTTTTCAAAAATGGTTGAACATGGGAAAAGGTTGTTTTGAGAACAATGTTGTGATAGATAATGTGAAAGAATTTGAAATTCTAATCCTTCAGTTGCTAGGAAGTGAGACTAACGGCGTGCGTTCTTTGTATAGAAGATGACACCTATTAGGCATCGTATAAACCAAATGGAAGAGGATACGGAGAATGTGGTTGCACCTGAACCATGTGTGAACCAAGAGCTAGTTCAGATTATTGTTCAAGCGTTCCAGGTTGTGGACACGTGGAATCGGAGGGATGAGTCAAGGCATATAGACTATTTCATCCAGTTCCAGAAGTAGAATCCACCCATCTTCCGGGGTGATTCTGAACCAGAAAGGGCAGAGGTGTGGCTGAGTAGGATGAATCGTATCTTCGACTTCATAGGCACCCCAACAAAACTGAAAGTAAAGTTGGTGACGTATATGCTGGAGGATCTTGCACGATAGTGGTGGGACCTAGTGGTGTAGGCTAAGATGGATCAAGGCCTGGGCTAGGAGGAATTTGAGGAATTATTTAATAAAAAATTCTATCCTCACATGTTCAAGATCTAGAGGACAACTGACTTTTTCAGCCTAAAGCAAGAGAATCTCTCTATCATGGAGTATGCGGCTAAATTCATGAATTTAGTGCTCTTTTCACCGGAAGTTTCTGCAAGTGTGTCTCTGAAGGCACACATATTTGAATCAGGATTGCGATAAGAGATTCGCTCGAAGATAGCTATGCTCTGTATTACAGATTATACGGAGATGGTAGATAGAGAAATAGTAGTTGAAAGAGACATCTCATGAGTTATGGGAGGAGGAAGTATGATGATACCCATGGGAACGGGTGGGAAATCTAATGCTGGGAGCAAGAGAAAGAGGGGAACCTACTTCCAAGGTGGGAGTGTGAATCAGAATCATACGAATGGATCAGTGAATCTTCCTCCATGACCCATGATGAAAGCCAGATGTTTTCATTGTGGCGTGATTGACCACATGAAACGAGAATGTAAAACACCACCGAGAGCCTGCCACAATTGAAACAAGATGTGGCACCTTCAACGATATTATCACAGTGCTCCACGGTCGGGGGTTTGTGACACTTCTCAGGTGTCATAGGAATCTTATGCTTCCATAGGGTGAGGACAGCAAAATTAGTCTCACCAGTAGAACAGAGCTATCCATGGTGATTCCAGGAATACCATGACTCCTCAGACAGGGCAATCTCAACAAGGAAATAATGAACAAAGTACATCAACAAAGAAATTGTATGGAGCGGAACAAGTGATTGTGGATGACCAGTCTGGACCGTCTATGGTGAGAGGTAATTTAGTTTGAATTCTACCCTCATGCAAGTGTTGTTCGATACTGGTGCATCACATTCTTTTCTTGCTTCTCGTATTGCTGATTTGATGAACTTAAAACTTGAAATGATGACTTCTATGATAAAAGTTCAAACTTCTCTTGGTAAAAGAGAATGTAGAGCCTTCATGTGTAGATAATGTTCTGTAACTGTTGATGGAGTTGAGCTGAAATGGGATTTCTCTATTCTAGAGATGGATGTCTATGATATAATCCTAGGTATGGGTTGGTTGACAGAGTTTATAGCTCACATCGACTGTTATAGCAGAACAGTCAGTTTCGTGACTTAGGATGGCGTCGAACATCTCTTTAGAGAAGAAAGAGTGGTGAAGGTAGGTGAAATGGGCTTTTTGGCACCAGTAGTGGCAACAAAATCTTACCAGTTGGCTGCCTTAAACTGAGAATCGATAGATGAGATTGTGAATAATAGTTTTCCAGTAGCCGTGGCTCAATTTCCTAATGTTTTTTCTTGAAAACATTTCAGGATTTCCACCTGTGAGAGAAGTGGAGTTTACGATTGATCTCCTTCTAGGGACAGTCCTATCTCACTTCTATCTTATAGGATGGCACCAATGGAGTTAAAAGAATTGAAAGTGCGGTTGGAATAACTGGAAATCAAAGGTTTTATTCGGCCAAGCGTGTCCCCATGGACAACACCAGTTTTGTTTGTAAAGAAAGAAGAAAGAACTTTGAGGCTATGTGTGGATTATCGTAAACTCAACCAAGTTACGATAAAGAATAGATATCCACTTCCATGCATTGATGACCTATTTGATCAATTTAGGGGAGCTTAGCGGTTCTCCAAGATTGACTTGCGGTCATGATATCACCAGTTGCGAGTTCAGAAGGAGGATATTTTGAAGACAGCCTTCAGAAGAAGATATTGCCACTACGAATATGTAGTCATGCCTTTTAGTATTACGAATGCACCAGCGGTCTTCATGGCTTTGATGAATCGGATATTTCAGCCATATCTGGATTTTTTTGTTGTGGTGTTTGTGCATGACATATTGGTGTATTCAAGAACAAGGGCTGAGCATGAGCAACACTTGGTGATTGTGTTGGAAATCTTGAGGGACCATCAGTTGTATGCCAAATTATAAAATTTCTATTTTTGGATACAATAGGTACGTTTTTTGGGCCATGTTGTTTCTAAAAAAGGTGTTTCAGTGGATCCAAAAAAGATATAAGCTATTCTTTTTGGAAACCGCTGAAGAATGTCTTTGAAATATGAAGTTTTCTTGGTCTAGCTAGTTATTACAGATGCTTTTTCCATGAATTCTCATGACTAGCTTTGCCTATGACAGCATTGACAAATAAAAACAGTGCATTTCAATGGACTGAGGAATGTCAGAGATCTTTTCAAGAGTTGAAAGTTTGGCTTACATCAACACCTATCTTGATCTTTCCAGAATCAGGACAGGGGTATGTGGTGTATTGTGACGCTTCAGAATCAGGGTTGGGCTATGTTCTCATGCAAGGAGACCATGTTGTTTCTTATGGTTCAAGGCAGTTGAGGGTGCATGAGAAGAATTACCCAACACACGATTTGGAGTTAGCTGCAGTTTTCCATGCCTTGAAGAATTGGCGTCATTATCTCTTTGGTGAGAAATTTACTGTGTTTACGGATCACAAAAGCTTAAAACACATTTTCCCACAACGAGATTTGAATCTGAGGTAGAGGAGATGGATGAAGTATCTTCAAATGTTCGAATTTGACTTGATGAATACACTGGGTAAGGGAAATTCAGTGGCTGATGCATTAAGAAGAATTTCATATACTCAGTTGGAGAAAGAAGCTTCAGACGAATGGCAGTTGATGTCGGTTTTAGCCGACATGCATGTGGAATGTGAAGACCGAGTTGATGTTGCGGTTTTCTTTCCAGTTGTGATTGTTCTTGATTTGGTGGAGATAGTAAAAGAGGCATAGGCATCCGATGTAGACTGTTTTGCAATGAGTTCAAAACTCAATGGTGGGGAGACCATTGAAGGATGGAAGTTGGATGGGAGTTCAGTTTTTCGGTTTCGAGATCGGATGGTTATACCTTTAACTACTCAGGAACAACTCCTTCATGCTTACCACCATTCGAGATGGGCTACAAATCCGAGTACACAAAAGATGTATAAGGTGTTGAAGGAGCAGTTTTTGTGGAGAGGCATGAAAAGGAAGGTGGCTGAGTTCGTCTCACGGTGCTTAAATTTTCAGCAGGTTAAAGCAGAGCATCAGAGACCAGCCGGTATGTTACAATCTTTACCTATCCCTATGTGGAAATCGGATCATATAGCAATGAATTTTGTTATAGGTCTTCCAAGAACGGTCCGGAAACACGATGCCATTTGGGTAATAGTGGATCTTCTAACCAAGTCGGCCCATTTTATTCCTATTCGAGAAACTCATAGGGTGGAAGATCTTTCAAAACTCTATATCTAAGAAGTGCTAAAGAGACATGGCATACTAGTTTCAATCATGTCAGATAGAGATCCGAGGTTCACATCTCGTTTCGGGAAATCCTTACAGAAATCCCTGGGAACTCAGTTGAATATGAGTACGACGTATCATCCTCATATAGATGGACAATCTGAAAGGACGATACAGACATTGGAAGACATGTTGTGGGCTTGTGTAATGGATTTTGGTGGCTCTTGGGAAGAGCACGTGCCTTTAGTGTAGTACTCATATAACAAAAGTTATCAGGCCTCGATACACATGGCTCCATTTTAATCATTATATGGGTGTCCTTGTCGTTCACCACTATGCTGGGTGGAAATAGGTGAGACTTTACTTGTTAGGCCGAGCCTTGTCCAATAAACAACATAGAAGATTCAGTTGATAAAAAAGAGGATAGAGATGGCACAGAGTCGTCAGAAATCTTATGCGGATCATCGCTGAAGACCGTTGTCATTTACAGTGAGTGATCATGTCTTTTTGAGAATCTCTCCAAGTCTTGGACATCGTCATTTTGGAAAACAGGGCAAGTTATCTCCTAAATATATAGGCCCTTTTGAGATAATGTAATGGGTTGGAGAGGTGGCGTATCGGTTGGCATTACCACCACGATTCAGTTTAGTGCACAATGTGTTCCATGTATCTTAGTTGAAGATGTATCAGCCTGATTCTGACCATGTGATCAGATGGTATCACATTGACCTAGAACCGGATGTTTCATTGGTACATATCCCGGTGCGGATTGTGGATAGGTAGGATAAAGTCTTGTGTGGAAAAATCATTGGTCTAGTGCGGGTTTTGTGGCAACATGGTCAGATTCAGGAAGAGACTTGGGAACACGAGAAAGAAAAAAAAAGAGCAGTGGCCAGAACTCTTTCAGGAAAGACACAGTTTTCTACTTTCCGGGGACATAAAGTCCAATGTTGGGGAGAATGTAGTACCCCCCAGTTTCTGGTTTGTACCCCTTACTCACTGCTTTTCTTGGTTTTAAAAGTTAAGGGTGACGAACGGGAGAGTCCGGAGATCCTGGACTGAAGTTTGAGGAAAAGGGGAAGTCGCACAGGCGGCGCACAGTTTGTCTAAACCGTGCGTTGCTGACTTGGGAGGCAGTGGCTTCTGCACGGTCAGCGCATGGTTAACGGAAACCGTGCGATGAGGTCGTGCGAGAGGGGTGGATGAGGTAGTATCCAACGCACGGTTAGCACATGGTTTGTCAAACAGTGCGGACTAACCATGCAAGCACTTAAAATTAGATCCTTAAATTGTGGATATAACTTGTTTTTACCTATAATTGCTTCATTAAAGCTCCTAAGCAGCCCTAACTCAGGATTAATCTCCCTTGAAGGTTGGAAAACTTCTCCCAAGCATTCTAGAGGCGATCCGAAGGGTTCTCTTGGAAAATTGAAGCCAGATTCTTGAGGTATGTGATCATTCTCCTTCGTTCTTGATCGGTTTCTTATATCTACTTCTCCTATTATATCGGTTTCTTAGATATATGCATGTTATGGGTAGATCTAAGTGTGTTGATTCCAAACACTACTAGAAATTTAGGTTACATCCACAGTTCTAAACTGTGGCTATAGGTTATAGCCACGGTTTCATGAACCGTCGCTGGTATTGGCGTGGCTATAGGTTGGAGCCTACAGCCATGGTTTGAAACCGTGGTTCTAGGGTTAGCCCTATAGATTCCAATAAAGTCAATGGTTAATGTGGCTATAGCTTTATATCCACGGTTTAAAACCACGTCTATAGGCCTTTCCACTGCATAAAAAAAACCAGCACGCCGTGCCGGCTATTGGGAGGACACTACCAACTCCCCCCCTCCCCCCACCCACAGCTCCCCCACCCTGCACCAGCACCCCCGACCCCCTGCTCCTGCACACCTCCCCTGCCCCACCCCACTGCACCTTGCACCACACCCCCAGCCCCCTCCTCACTGCACACCCCCACCCCCTAGACCACCCCCACCCCCTACTCCTGCACACCTTCCCTGCCCCACCCCCTGCACCTTACACCCCACCCCCTGCCCCCTCCTCATTGCACACCCCCTCCCCACCTAAAAAAACTATAAACATGGAAACCTATAAAACAATCATGCATACCTTAAAAAAATAATACCTGTAAAATAATCTTTAAAACATGAAAAACATTGAAAAACAATAATACCTTTATCCTAAAAACAATAATACCTTCATGGAAAACTTGTAATCTTATAACCTGCAAACATACAACCTATAAAACAATATGTAAACCTGTAAAACAATCCAAACCAAGAAACTAAAACCCACAAACCTAAAAACATTGAAAATTAGTAAACCTGTAAAACAATCTATAAACCTATAAACAAATCAATACTTAAAATTTTACATATCCCAACGGTTTGAAAAACCGTTGCCATGTGTGGCATTGCAGTAGCCTTTTACCAATGTTTTTATAGGAACCGTTGGCATATGTCTGTCTACACATACCCTATTCCAATGGTTCCAATAAAACCGTTGGAATATGTTTTAAGAAACGGTTTAGTAAAACCATTGCACTTGAGTCACTTTTACATGCCTTTACCAACAGTTTTTCAAAATGTTGGTATATCACAGCCTGCCCTCTACTGATCACAACTGCATTCCAGAACCAGTATACCGATCACAACTGCCCTCATTGATTCCAGAACTAGTACTGCCTGATTCCAGCACCAGTACTGCCCTGTAAAATAACAAATCACCCAATAAAAAAAGAAAAAGACATGTATACTGGTATCTTATTCCTAATACATGGAGAATATGGAGTAAAAGATCTTACCTTTTCCCATTTTAGTAGCAGTATTCAGAATTATAAGAGACACATTGTCAATGTCAATAATTCAATACATTACCTCAACCATATAAAAATAGGAGTCATTCCTGCTCCTTGAACTGTATTGATCATAGTTTGGATAAAAAACTACATCCCCATGACCGAACAAGCTGGACCCTCTACAATTACCTGCAATAGAGCCTTCCCTCTACAATGCAGCCTCCAACAACCTGCAATGCAGCCTCCAACAGCCTCCAACAACCTGCCCTCTATACAATACAATGTACAAAATTCAAACCTGAAATTGAAATTACATTGTAGACAAATAAAATGTACAGAATTCAAAGCTATAATTTCAATGTGACTGCTTTACATTTCAATTAGATTCAATTTCCATTTATTAGTTTCATAAGAATATTTTAATTCACATAACAATTGTGACAATTCAAATTCACATACCTAATAAGCCTAATTACCATTTCACATTTCATTATATCATTTTATTCCATCATGCCATTATGAAAACTACATGATATAGAACATCCTAAAGGAAATCTCACCATAGTCAAAACACAACCCAATACCCACAAACCTAACAACCAAAACCCACAAACCTAACAACCAAAAAACCAAAAAATTAGTAACATGTAAATGTGTAATGCACAAACTATCAACTTATAATTTCCAAACCTGCTAGCTTACAAGCCTTCAAACCATGAAACCTATAAACCTGCACCCAGAAAAATTGAAAAAATGCAAACATTTAAATACAAAAGTAGAGAACAAATCATTCTCTTGAAAATAGAAAAACACAAGACCTGTAAAATAAATAAAATACTAACAATCTGTACACATGTTTGGGAAATGAGCATAAAATTAAGTTGTTCACTAAAAATAATTACTTTAATATATCCCATAATATGTTGGGTTAGTGAATATAAAGTAAAATAAATAAAATACTAAGAATCTATATACAGATAACAAAGGGTGGTCCACCAAGTGCTAACAATGTCACAACAATACAAAAATAAGCTCCAATAAATTGGTTGTTTGAAACATTCCTGATAGCATCAGTAAAAGTAAGAAAAGATTAAAGACTTTTCACTAAGGATGCTAAGAATTCATAAAAACTAAAGCAGTGAAATCTGATTAATTACATGGTAACAAAAGCACGGCCCACCCCCCTTCTGGACCCCCTGGCAGCAGCCCCCATAGACAGCCCCCCCCGGATAGAAGCCCCCCCTGCTGGACCCCCCTGCACAGCCCCCCCCCCCCCCCGGACAGCCCCCCCCCTAGACAGAAGCCCCCCCCCCTACTGGAGCCCCCTGGAGAGCCCCCCTGCTGGACAACAGCCCCCCCCTGCTGGACCCCCTGGACAGCCCCCCTACTGGACAACAGCCCCCCCCCCCTGCTGGACAACAACCCCCCTGCTGGACAGCATCCCCCCCTTATATGCTGGATCGAAACATTGAATTAATATTGATTATATTGAATATATTGAATGCATAGATTAGTGGTAAAAAATATTGCAATAAAAGTGGATTAAATATGGAGATAGTTAAAATAGTATAAAACATAAATGATAATCACATTGTACCTTTGTACTGATGTTCATCTGACACATTGAACAATATCTATACATAATAATTGAAAAATTAAAAATATAATGTATAATCTTGATAAACATAATATTTTCTCACACCACAATACAACATGGGGTTAACTGATCATTCATTCTCTTAATCCTAAAGAATGAAAATAATCTTGATATCAATTACTTTATTCATGAATTACTTTGGAAATACCATATTTAATATAATTACTAAAATTTTAAAGAACATGATTGGTGGATTTTTAACAACATTATTAACCTAAATCAATTTTGTTTCATCTCAAGGAGGAACATTCAAAAATATCTCTTTATAGACTCTAGAAGTGTGAGTTTTATAAATAAGATGAAAACAGATGGAAAATTTTCTCTCAATATTGATATCTTCATGGCCTTTGATACACTAAAATTGAGTTTCCTATTCACCATTATAATAAGATTTTAGTTCTCACCAAACATCATTAGACATATTAATTTCATTCTAAAAATGTTAGATTATCCTTCCTTATAAGTAGAACCCATATAGGATTCATTCAATGTATAATGGGAGTGTGAATGGGTGATCCATTATAATGGATAATTTTTTCTATTGTTGATGACTATTTATGTCGATGTATTAATGATGTTATACATATTAGACATTATAGACCAATCGAGCCTTGAATGAATGGAGATTCTCAATCACATATTCTATATATAGATAACATCATCTTATATGGACATGCCTAAATAACCATATCCTCCATTAAAGGCCTTTTCACCCATTATGAGGAGGTGTATGGAAAAACCATAAGTTGGTATAAATCGTTACTTTTCATTGGTAATTGAACAAAAGTTGGTAAGAAAAACATAATTACGACCAGCTTTGGAGTCAAGAAAAGAAGAATTGCATTAAATTATCTTGGTATTCCTATATTCTCAAGTAAGGTCAGGAGGTTGTAATTGGAAGTCATATGCTCCAGCATTTTGAATCAAATGGATAGGTGGAATGGGATGGACATATCTTAGGATAGAAGGGGATTTCTTGTCTACTATGTGATCACTTCAATGTTTATGTACACCTTTTAGATTAATAGATGGCCAAAAAGTCCAATCAAAGTTCATCAAGGCATTATCAGAAACATTGTATGGACTGGGTCAACATATGAAAAAAAACTAATTATTGTCACATGGAAAAAGTAAAATAAACCTACTAATATGGGAGGCCTCTGGATCAAAGACCTCCGAATTTTTAATGACGGTCTCATTTTTAAATTCACATGGAACCTGATCTTTATTGATGAACCTACTGATTCTCTATCCACTAGATTCAAAGGAAGTCTTTTGAATAGATATAAACTATACCAAACAACATCTATGTGGCCAGCTCTTAGGTATGATTTTCATTGATTTATGTGTGAAAAATTGATCTTGGTTAGTAGAGACTCCAACATACATTTTTGGAACATCAATTCATTGGGAATCCCTTTTCTATATATGGTTAGTGTACCCCAAGACCTGATACACATGACTATTCCAGATCTATGTGCACAACATCAATGTAATGAGAATCTAGTTATTACACAATCTACAATGGGAATTCAGAACTATGCTTTCATGGATTATAACTCCATAAAATGGAAACACAAACAGAATATGAAATTCCATACTAGGGAATACTATGGGTTGGAATAATGTAGGTCTAATTGAACTCTAAAATAGATCATAAATTTTAGTACAATCATTAATACAACCCTCTATATTTTTGTTATTATGGAGGATATGGAGAAATAATATCCCCACTAATGATCAAATTAAAAAAATATGGCAACACATTGTGTCATCTTTCTAACTGTTTTTAAGACATTAAGAAGATGTCTAGCACCTTTTTTGGATTTTTTATTTCTCCTAGAAACTAGGATACATAATGGATAATTGTTTGGGATTCCTAACGATACTAACATTCAGGTACCCTAGATAATTTAGAGTATTAACACTACTTCACGTAGTGAGGAGTTGTAGAACATCCTCTTAGAAGGAGTGGATATGATCTTCTATGTTGTGTAGAATAAAATGAATGCAATGATGTTCATCAATCAAGAACCATCCTTTCATCTTCCCTTGATTTACCTACATAGAGAGTCATATACTACCTCGGTGATGAATATATATGGTATGATACAATAAACTTATGGTCTAAAAGCATTGATCTTAGGCATGACATACATGCCATGTAAACCAAATATTCTAAAATCTATAGGATGTATTATACCAATTAATCCATGGATTAATGCTAATGTAGAATGATTAAGGTTAAACATAATTTATTGATTTTAAAAATAATAAATATAAGTGTAAAAAAGACCTATAAACATGTCTAAACACTATTTCCCACACATATTTTAATCCTAAAACATTATTACCTCTTTAAAAACCTTTATCAAGTTACAAGATCGCATAACCCCCCCCCCCACCTGCACACCCCTCCCCCCAGAAACCCCCTACCCCCTTGCCCCCAACCTGCACACCCCCTCTCCCTGC
This sequence comes from Viscum album, assembly GCA_963277665.1. NCBI lineage: Eukaryota > Viridiplantae > Streptophyta > Magnoliopsida > Santalales > Viscaceae > Viscum > Viscum album. The sequence continues at coordinate 1,795,886,999 of OY728146.1, forward strand.
CACCTGCCCCCTGCCCCCCACCTGCACACACCCCTCCCCCTACCCCCAACACAACCCCAGCCCCTTGCCCCCCACCTACACACCCCTCCCCCCAGCAACCCCCCTGCCCCCTGCCCCCTGCCCCCCACCTGCACACCCCCTCCCCCTTCTCCCAGCACACCCCCTTCCCCCTACCCCCAGCACACCCCCCTCCCCTGTAGTGATCTATAAACTAACATAAAAAAAAGAAAAAATAGAGATCAGACCTTGTAGATGAAAATCCGTTCTGTAGGATGCATTCTTAACAGTTCCAACTAGATATTGAACAATGGACAGTAACAACATTAAAAAACAGGTCAGAGTGAAAGCATTCTAGTCTAGAAAAAAACACAGATAATTCCATAAGGGCCTTATCTTGAAGTAGAATAACTGATATTCAACAAATCCACTTCAAAGACATAATAATAACAGCTTATCAAATCAAAATAGAAGATACTTCTCGATGCAGAAAATCTAGGACAAGACCAGGAAGAAGACCATTCTATCATCAAGAAATGTTAACTAGAGAAGGTCCTTCAATAGATATAAGTTGAACTATCAAGCAGATACCAAATAACAAAACTAGAAACTTTCAAAAAAACAATCTAACTGAGCAGAAAAGTAGACATCCTGAAAAGGCCTTTAACCTAGATAAAATTTGACAAAATCGAACTGAAGAAGAAAAAGTGAAGTCACATAAAGTAGGCAACCATGGTCCATGCAAGGATAATAGTGATAAATCAGAATTTAGGTATCTGGAGACATTAAAGTTAAACTGAACCTCCTTTTAAATATACCTTGTTTAACCTTAAAGTAGGTCTCCGCAGATATTTCACCACATTGGAATTTCTGGTAAGCAATTTGCCTTTGTCGTTCATTGTGAGCATCAATACTATGCCATCAGTTTGGAAGGTTTGAAAAGAAGAGGAGGATTGGAAAAAGGATAAGAGGGTATGTGGTATCTTAGGCTATCCTTCTTGATGATCTTCTTCTGAGGCATTAGATGTAGGATCAATCCTGTGCTATCAGTTTGGAAGGTTTGAGAATTTGCGATGAGAATTTCCAACCCCACCTAAACCTTTCTACCATTGTGAACTAATGGGGAATTTTTAGTGGTTATGTAATGTTGGAGACTCATACCAGAGTGGTTTGGATTCTACAACCTCTATGGGAATGATGACCCAGTCAGAACCATCAAGGGAAGAAAATGAGAAAAAAATTACCAAGTCATATATTATATAACTGGGAGGAGGCCTATGAAAAAGCCAAATTCATATCCTTATCACATGAACACTGTAGCAGATACATTAATATAGAATATCTTGTCAGTGATAATTCATTAGGGTTTCTCAAGAAAAATATATTGAGATTTAAGCATTCAAATACAAAAATTCAGTTTTAATTTCTATTATGAAATGGATCAGTATCATTAAGGATCTATGAAGCATTAGATCAAATAATTATAATGTACATCATATATAAAATAAATCTGGAAAAAGATATAAAATGATTAGAACATTAATTTATTGATAATGTTTATAAAAAAAGGATTAATTAACGTAATCTAGAGACTCTATGAGGAATACATAGAATAAATTTCTGATTAGACTATAGTGAGTGTTAATCTGCTTAAATATTCATGTCAGTGAAAGACAAACATGAAGCATCAATTGAAGAAACCCATTCAAGAATATGGCCATGAAACACACCATCCTATGTCTTAAGGAACTCGTCATACATTACCAATCCAAAAATACAATTTACATCGAAAGTGAGACTCAATATCAGTATCATCAGAATCATGATAACCCTCATCTACACCTCCTACAGAAACACCATCACCACCTCTCACACCACCAACATCATCATCGGTATCTGCATCCGAACCGACACTAGCACCGGGTCCAGCACTAGGTCTGGCTCCAGCTCTGACAGAAGAATATAAATTAGTATAACGCATCAACATCAAAAAGGAATCAACCGTTGCAGCTGATTCTGGTGGAAGTGTAGAAGAAAGGGCATACATAAATTTCATCATATTTGCAGTTATCACATGTTCTGATTTTTGACTTGCTTATTTGATTATGGCATTCATTTGTTCCACTATGACAAAACTAGAACTGGTACTCGAAGAAACGTTAGTAGACCAGTATCGAGATGGTACAATCTGCTTCCCAGGTCGACAGCACAATCTACCCTGATGCTCATCTCCTAATACCTGATGTAGATGATCGTTCGGGACCAAATTGTCAGGTTATTTTTCTGCCAATTCCTCTAAAGCATTCTATTGATTTATATATAACATAAATTAAAATGATAAAATAATATAAGGAATTAAATTCAGTAAAAATAAATGAAATTGAAATATACTTACAATCGCCTTCTCGGTGTCGGTATTTGGCACAGTACCATCTTTCTTTTTCTGGCTTGTACAAAACAAAGTTGAATGAGGAACACGACCCTCGATATTCGATTCCTTTTTCTAGAAAAAAATAAAGAAATAAATCAAAATTTTAATTTAAAAAAATTACACTAAATAAAGATAAATATTTTAAATGTTAAATTACCTGCGTCTGCTCATGATCTGGTAATGAAGTGTGTCCGCGAGTATAAATGTGTTTCATTGCACTATTGTTTGTTTTATTTTTTTGATTTCTCCTATAAAAAAATAATTATATAAATTCATTAACATAAATAAAACATGTAATTTAAAATCGTTTTCAAATAAATAAATGAATATATATATATATATATATAAATTTAACAAACACCTTAAATGTTGAACTTTTCCAATAGCTGATCATCTCTTTATATTGTGATATTGGGAAATCTTGAATTACCAGTACTTATTCAATCTCTTTACCAAATATCTTTTTACAACCAAGATATAAATCATACTTGTAGGCTCTCCATATTTCACCTAAATCCATTATCCTTGCAGCCTTTTCATTTTGTCCATCCGTAAAATTATATCGAAGCTGCAATGGAAAAAATATTTGTTAAGAAAATATTATAAATTTTTATATATATAAAATGTAATTAACATTAGTTACCCAAATCTCTGCCCAGGCTTTGACCATTATTTGTTTTCCAACTACCTTCCAACTTATCGGTTGAACCGGAATGATATTTCTATGTCTAGCAAGTGTTCCCATAAAACTTTTACATTCCATTCCATTTTTATTAATTATAGCATTGTCCTCATTGTAATCCACTATGATTTGCATTTGTCGATTCCAAACCTCGTGCATTTTTATGCGGCCTCGTCTTCTGGTAGAGGCTAGAGCTAATCATGAAACCAAAAATAAAAGAAAATAATATATATGAATTTATCATTAATCGGTAACAGTAATGTTTAAACAAATACCAGTAGATGGGGAATCTGCTGACCCTTGAAGTGCTGTGACTGGAGGGGGGGTATCCTCCATGGTAGGTGAGATATCTACAGCAGTACTATATATAGTAGATGCAAAGTGTACTAATGGAGGCAGAAAACCTGATGGATAACCCTGTACAGATGAGGGTGGATATGGATATGGATATGGCGGTGGGATATATGGGGGAACAGTACGCTGTACAGTGGATGGTGGGAATGGAAAATGAGGGATGGGAGTCTGAGAACAACCATCCGATGTGGGTGTGGGAAAAAAGGGATACAGAAAAGGTGGGTATGGATAATATGGAGGTGGCATAATGGGAGGATGGCCTCCTAGTGTCTCAAGAGGAATAGTAGTAGGCTGACCTGTAAAATCAGTACCCCCCGCCACAATATCATCCTCAGTGGCATAATCCAAGCGTCTCCTCGATGATGCAGCCTAAAATAACATAGATGATAAAATAAAATGAATGATAACAAGATAAATAATATGAAAGACCATAATATTCAAATATAATTTGTACTTACATTGTTTCCAGGAGGAGACCTACGTTGTTCGTTTCTCGGTATTCTTCTACTCCTAGTATCATCATAATCAGACATTTTGACCTGGAAATTTAAAATAATATTCTCAAATAAATATAAATAATGAAAAATGTGAAATAATACAATTGTATCATAAAACAATCAGATACATTTTCATGTGTGATATTTATATTGATAAAATTTTAAGACTTTTCTATGTTCAAGATTTACTAGAGAAGTGTTTGAACATAAATTGGTTAGGCTATTAATTGTTTTATATTCTATAATGGTATAAAATATACTAGTTATTTTGATATCATGTATGGAATTTAAAAAAAACATATACAATATTGCGATAATATTAGGTAAATACTTAAAAATGTGTCAACACTATGTGGGGTCTGGGACAATTTCTGGTTCACAATCTATTCTAACAATTGCATCATCCGTATCATCAAATGCAACATTCGAATAAATATCGACAGGTTCATCCACAACATCATTGTAATCCATGCCTTCGTAAAAAATATATCTAGGAATAAAATCAAAAATAACACCAAATTGTGGTTGTAATGGGTCACTTACATAAAACACATGTTTAGCTTGTGACACAAGAATATAAGGTTCATCAGTACGAAGCTGGCGGTTCATATCAATAACTCTAAATCCAAAGTTATCAATATGAATTCCTTGTCATGTCATTGAATCAAACCACTTGCATTTCATCATTGCGACACGACCATGTGCATAGTAATCTAATAAAATGATTCTTTCAACAACACCGTAATATGATATATTTTCTGATCGAGGTTGCCTGTCTGATGCACTCGCATAACAATCTGTTGTGGCACTTATCGTGACACTGTCATGATATGTTGCCATTTTTTTTGCACAACTATTTATAACAAATTTAAATCCATTGACAACCATTGACTTACAATCATGTACCACATCGTTTGGACCAAATGACAATGCTTTTATTTCATCTGATACTTCAATCATTGGTAGAGTTAAAACCTAAAAGATACCAACATAGAATATTAAACAGATACATGTGATTATGTTATGAGAAGAAGAAAAAGAAATCTATTACCTTTGACTTTAACCAGGATGCAAATTATTTTCTGTGCAATAGTTCCTTCCTCTTAATAGATAGAGAGCGATGTCTCTTTTTTATAATTTATAAATGTTCTTGACAGATATGAAAGAATTAAAATGTCTGAATATATAAATAAATCACACAATGAAAAAAATAAATATTTATTAGTTTACTTTCTTGATATAATCATAAAGCACACCACAGTTGAATAATACTGTGCGATGTGCCATTTCCCACTCTTCCCTGCTTAAAGTACACAATGAGTACGATCTAGATATCCCCCTGTTTGGGGAAGTAAAGGAAATGCAGGCTCAATGGGATCATATTTCTCATCTTCAGTTCTCATTATTCGATTAGACCTAGTAGTGACGTTATCCAAGAACGATGAACAGAAATACATGCATTTGTGTGCTAAATAGCATTTCACAATAGATCCTTCAGGATGATATTTATTTCTCACATAAGATTTCAATGTAAACATCATTCTTTCGGTAGGATACATCCACTGACTCGAAACAGGACCACCAAAGAGAACTTCCATGGGAATATGCATAGTAAAATGTAACATACATGTGAAAAAAGACGGTGGGAGAATTTTCTCCAAGTCGCAAAGAATAATCGGTTCATCTCTCTGCAATTTCTGAACAACACTTCTGCTCAATATTTTGGCACAAAGATCTCGATAAAATTGACATAACTTAATCACCGCAACTCTAACATTATGTGAAAGTAAATGGAAAATGGAAATGAGAATAAAATCATATAACAAGACATGGTAATCATGGGTTTTAAGAGATTTGAGTTTCACATCTTGTGTATTCACCCTTTTCAAAATATTACTTGAATAACCATCTGGAACCTTCAAACTTTCCAAGACCTGAAGAAATTGTTTTTTCTCCACATTTGTCATCGAATAACAGGAAACAGGGACTTTCCACTTATTTTGACCAATTAACTTAGGATGAAGTCTTTCTCTTATACCTCAATCCATCAAATCACGATGACAACACAAATCGTATTTTTTTTTGCCTTTAGTATTTAAAATAGTAGCAAGTAACATCTCACAAATTTTTTTCTCGATATGCATTACATCCAAACAATGACGTAATAAATTCGATGACCAATACGACAAATCAAATAATATGCTTTTCTTTCTCCAATTTCTACTGTAATTCGAATTAGCATGCTTTTGCTTTCTGATATTTGATTGAATTTTTCTAAGAAGATAATTCAAATCATCAAGTTCTTTAACAATATCAGTCCCTGACATTCGTTGAGGTGTCTTATCTGTCTTGATGGAATTATCGAACTGTCTCCGATTTTTCACGTATGGGTGATCCATTGGTAGAAAGCGTCGATGCCCTATGAAGCTGAAAGTTCGTTGAAACTTTAATATTCGGAAACGTGTATTTTTCATACAAATAGGACAGGATAGTTTCCCTTTAGTACTCCAACCGTACATCATTCCGTAGGCAGGGAAATCATTTATCATCCATAATAAAGCTGCACGAAACATAAAGTACTCATTTCTGAATGCATCATATACTTGTGAACCAACAATCCAAAGCTCATTTAACTCCTCTATTAATGGTTGCAAGTATATATCAATATCATTTCTAGGATCAATGGGTCCAGATATTAATATACTCAGGATAGTGAACGACTTCTTCATACACATCCATGAAGGAAAGTTATAAATGTGAATGAAAACAGGCCAAGTACTGTGTGCAGTATGCATTTTGCGAAATGGGTTGAAACCATCACAGGATAATACCAATCTAACATTTCGTGGGTCTGATGTGAAATCAGGATGTAACCTATCAAATTTCTTCCAAGCCAACCCATCTGCAGGATGCACTATTTCATCGTTATCCTTATTTATTTCATATGCATGCCATCTCATATTATTTCCCATTTGTTCTGACATAAATTTTTTTGAATCTTGGGAATTAAAGGGAAGTGCCACATCACTTTCTGTGGTATGCAAGATTGAGATCCGTCTTTATTAGTCTTCCACCTTGATGTGCCACACTGTTTGCACTGACTCAAGTCTACATTCTCCTTCAAGAACAAACAACAGTCTTTGAGACAAGAATGAATCTTACTAGATGAAAATCCAAATTTGTCAACCAAATTTGATGCCATGTAATCATTTTCTGGAATACATGCATCATCAGGTAGTAAATCCTTAATAAATGTAAGGAGACAGTCGACCGTAGTATTACTAAATCGATACATTGTTTTCCCATGATATAATCGCATTAAAAGCTCATGTTTTCTCATTTTTCCACATGCTTGATATACAAGGGTATTTGCATCTTCCATCAGCTTTCTAACACTCTCAACGTCATCATCTTAATTAATAGATGAGAACTGTGTTACAGTATTCATTTCCTCTTGAACTTGTCTAAATGAGGATGTAGCTTCAGAAACAAAAGGAAACCGATCATAAATCAGATTTTTCATACCAATCTTTTCCGCTGAATTGATTTCATTCAACACTTGATCTTTTTCTCCATTGTGATACCACACAGGATATTTTTTTGGAATTTTTTTTAGTGATATGGTAACTCACTTCCTCATGAGTTAACCAAGGTCTTCCAGCATAATCAAAACACGGGCATCGAATCAATCCGCCATCTGAATCATTAGTGAATGCAAAGTCTAAAAAATATTGTAACTCCTAAAATTCATCAGTGATTCGATAAATATTTTACATCCAGTATCTATCCATTCCGAGGCAGATAAACATACATTAAATAAATAATATATAAAATGACTTAACATTATATGTATTGTTTCATAAGATATTAAGTAATCATCAATAACAAGTTAATAAAAATATCATAACAAATATATTAAAATTATGGTTTAGGGAATTCATAAATGTTTTAAATTATAAAAATTCACGAATATCCATACATAAGTTCCAAGAATGAGGATTGATTATAGTAAAAAGAGTTTATATGAAATCTAAGAGATAATAATAATCAATTACCAAAAGTGTTTGGGTTAATTCATAACGATTTGTGATGTTTTTTATTAAATCTACAAATATTTATTGAAATTTAGAGAAATTTTGAAAATATAAACCATATCATATACCAATAATTAATATTAGAGAATTGGCTGAGAATTACAATTGTAAGAAGATCTGAATAATAAGTAGAAGAAAGAATATATTTCAAAATTATTGTTAGAATATTAAGATTATATAATTGGAAGGAAGATTAATTATATGAATATGAGATACAACAATGGACTATCTTAACTTGTGTGTGTTCCCCTTGGTCATCCCCATGAGGGTAAATTTTGGTATTACATCCTAACAATAGGACTATGATCTCCTCTGTGGGATTAGTTTCAGATAATGTTTGGGAATCCCTCTGTTTGACCCGGGGTGTGATCATGTATAATTTTTTCTATTTCCCTAGGTGGGTTTTGTGGAATCATTATTACCAACATATCTATGTGTAAAATCCCTTACTTAGTGGGATATTCTAGGTATGGTATGGTATACCCCAGATTCCCTTGGAGAGATCCCCTATCTATGTATCGATATCTTCAGAGTTACATTGAGTACGTCTTTGGTGAGGTCTGATGACCATGACCTCTTGGGAATGCACCATCAGTGAAAGCATAGATCATGTTGTGATTGCAACCATAAGAGTGTTAAATTGTATACTTGAGTAGAATCTTATGGATAAAATAATGGTTAATATTCTATTGAGGCATGTTTTATGTTATGAGTATATCTAGTTTATTTTTCCTATTGTTATATCTCATATTTGTAATGATGTGTCTCTGTGATGATGAGATAACTACACTCCAAATGCCCATTGTTTAGTGATTTTGGAGTGTCCTATTGAGCATTGTTATACTAAACACTGCATGGGATCTACCCATATTTTTCATGTCTTATGTAGACAATATTCCTTTTGAAGGAATCCTAGGAGGACCAAGAGAAGATATAAGACAGTGATATAGATAGACCATGGTTCATGCTAGGTTGTGGCATATGTCAGTAGTCCCATCCCTCATAATAAGTTAGTCTTTTTTATCCGTTTTTGTAGGATTTTATTTTCCCCTTTATTCTTTTCATGTGTACCGGTACCATAGGCTAAGGACAACCTTGTGTGTGTTATGGCTACTCAGGGATGGTCACTAACCCCTAACCAATTAAAGGTGGGCTTGTGGTGTCACACTCAGCTGACCACTAGCCAGGTGGGCCCCAGTGAGTCAGTTCATAAAAAATGTCCACCCTAATGTTAATGAATTCAAAAAAATTAGTTTACATGAATGAATAAAAATTAAAAATCATGGAATAGTTATTTTGCAAGTTTTTAAAATTTGGTCTCACCTTCTTTGGTCATTCCCTATTTTCCCAACTAATGAAAAAATAGTACAACTTCCTTTAAACTAGCTGACTCAAAAAAATGTATATTACTATTTTTGAGCTCTCCATGCTATTTTCTCTAATAAAATAATTTATGAACTCATTAACATTTTAGTCATTATCCAATGGAATAATGAATTTAATATGAATAACATTTATCATATTAAAACCAATCAATATTTTGTTAAAATTATTATTATATTAATACCTCTAATGATTCCATATATCGATGGTGAAAACAACATGTAAGTCCCATAAAGAAATTAAGAAATAATACAAGCTCTTGTAAAATAGTGAGTTATATTTCCCAATAAAACTTCATGGAAATTTTGGAAAAGTAGGAGGTTGAAATAGGTTATAATTTGTGGGCTATAAAAAAATTAAAATAATTGAAATAATAAATTTTAAAATGGGTGAACTGATGATAGTTTCTTTGATATAAAAATTCAAAACTCTAGATAGTCATTGTAATTATGAAGAATAAAGTGGAAAATAATGAAAATTATGGAAGGATTTCAATTTAAGATACAAAGGATGAAATCGTGTAATTTAATTGACACATCAATTTAACACCTAAAAATTCCATAAAGCATCATATTTTATGGTCCCTAATCATGATATTGTAGATCCCTCTCTAAAAGTAATGGTGGGGTGGGAATGAACCTTTTTTCTTTAATGAAAGAATTATGTTGGGCTGATGATCTAGAACACTCATAGTCCATGGAAAGAAAATAGAAATCACCATAAGATTTATGAACTACATTAAGAATGTCCTTCATGCTTTGAGAAAAATTATGATGGTCAATTATCACTTTCCATGAGTTATTATTGGTGTTTCCACTATATAACTACAATTATATTCTCTCAAGAATCTAACGGGTTAATTACAAGGTATAAAATTCACAAATATAGTTGATTCATGTGATGAATAATTAAGGATAAAAAAATATAGTAAATTTGATGATGTTAATAGTGGTAATATGTAATGTATATTCATATTTCCAAATATATGTGTTCAAGGTGAAAATTAGCCGACACTAAGTAAAAGATAACAAGAAGCCAAAATAAAACAATACAGACAATGATCAAATTGATAACTAATATCAAAGGTATAATTTAAAAGAGGTAAAAAATATAGAAAGGAGAAAAGAGAGACTGCTTGAATGTTCTTCTCACTCTGTTCTTCCCCTGTTCTCTGTCTTCCTCCTCTTGTAATTACGATTCTTCACAGCTGCTATATAAAAATATACAAAGTCGCCATTATCCAGTTTATAACTTAAGCATGAAAATTCATGTTGGTTTTGTGTTATTTTTTATAGAACCTCACACACAGCCCACTGATGTTGGAGACTCTAAGGAGAAGATCATTTTCAAAACTCTGCACCGGTCACATTATAGGAGGTTGATGTGGTCAAGTCCCAAATTAGTGGTTACTATGTGGTAAATTGAGGGGTTATAGCAGTGCATATCAGTGTGGAAATGGGAGTAAGTGTAGAACAATATTAAAAATACTTAAGGTTTAAAAAATTCAACATGAATGGTGGATGGGGATGAAGGAAGAGACATGGGATTACCTCTGGTGTTGAAGGTTGTGGGGGAGAACCGTCGGGAATGGAGGAGGTGGGGAGGTAGCTCGGAGCAGCTTCACTGGAGGAGGGTTCGGGTGAGGAGGGTCACAGAAAGGAGGGATCGAGGGTTTTGAGGGTTGCTGGTGAAAAGATGTCGGGGAGGGCGATGGGGGTGTCGACCTCAGTGTCGGAAGAGAGGCTTCAGGGAGGAGGGTCACGGTGAGGAGGAGGGTCGCGGCGAGGAGGCGTCGGGGAGGAGGGTCGAGGCGATGAGGAGGGTGCGACGAGGAGGTGTTGGGAAGGAGGGTCGCGGTGATGAGGAGGGCACGAAGACCATGCGTCGGGGAGGAGGAGGGCACGACGAGGAGGAGGAAACAAAGAGGAGGAGATCGCAGGGGAGGAGGAATCGCGAGGGTAGGAGGGGTTCGTCGGGGGAATGTGATGGTTTGAGGAAGGGTTTCCAACAAATATCCGTGTTCATTCTATTGAACCGTGGCTATAAACAAGCTATATCCATAGACCGATAGAACCTTGGCTATAGGTCCACGGCTATAGCCTGAATTTCGAGTAGTGAAATATTATGAGTTTTGGTCTTGGTTGTGTTAGGAGAAGAGATCTATGGAGGATCCTTGGTGAATCAGACCGATTTTCTTATGGGTTCTCCGTTTGTTAGGGTTTTCATAAAAAACTTTGATGTAGGTGGATTCACTCTCGATTCCACTTTCTTATAACTTGAAGGCTTATCTCAAATTGATTTAATTTCTTGGTTTTTATTGGGAAGTTGTGGTGCAAAGCATGTTATAAATCTTCTTTAGTAATGATTTATGGGTTTTGATGGAATTGTGGAAATTGAAAGAACGGTTTGTGCAAAGTGTTTTGGTTTCTTGATTTTAAAATGGTTATGTTAAAATATGGATTTTCTGGATTTTGAAAATGGGTTGTGGGAAAAAGGTTTTCAATAAAAGGGCTATTTTATTGAAATGGTTTTGGCATGGTTGAAATGGTGTGGATTTCGGGCGTATTGGGTGTGTGCGTTCATATTGCATTTATGAGGCTTGGTTGAAATATGACCTTGTGCATGATACCAAAAGTGTAATGGAACATGGGGAATAATTACCTTGTGACGACTTGGTAGATCAACGAGAGACCACTCATGAGTATGGAACTATCATAAAGATGCATGCATAGTTGTTTTCACAGGTTGTGAAATGGTTGGTTGTGTGGATTTGTGAAATGGAATGAATGTGCCAAAATGGAAATGGGAATTTTATTGGAAATTTTTCTTGGTTTCTTTTCTTGAGAAATATGGTTTTTGGTTGGAAAATGGTTTTGACATGGAATTTGTTATATTGTGAACTGTTTTGGAATTGTTTTATATTAATTTTTTTATATAAATGTGCTAACATGTTTTATCCTAGAGGCATGGGTTGGGAAGTCATTGGGGAAAACCTACTGAGTTTCATTACTCACCCCCCTGTTTTGGCACGTGTGTGCTTTTTCAGATGTCATATATCAGGATATTGGAAAAGGTAAAGTGTCACATGTTTATAGCACTACTTCGTGATGCTTGGGCTGGTTCGTGATGTTGGATCTTGGAGCTTGTGGAGCATGTAGTTGGGTTGTCGTCTTGTGGTCTTTTGGTTTGTCTTTCCGCTGTTTACTCTGATATAGTGCTGGTTTCCATTGTGGTACTCGTGGTTGGTTATGATAATATAAATGGTTGTGTTATATTATTTTTATCATGCATCATTTATTTGTTTAGTCTGGTTATGATTGTTGGTTTTGTAGTATGTTCGAAAAGGGTAAATCGTCCCCCACTTGTTTTGAAACCCTTCAGCATTTATTGCCAGCCTTTGGCACCTTGGGGATGTCGCTTAAGGCCAAGTAATGAATTGTTTTATTTTTAAGACAATGAGGATAAGCGGGTCATTACAATCTCTCTCGGTCTTGAGAGAGTTCTTGGAGGAAGATGTTCTTTCAGCCTTGAAATAATTCTCCAGAATTGTTGTGCACAATGATTCTCTTGTCTTAGGAAAAGAGTTGGGGTTGTGAGGATATTTATAATCAGGTTTGAGGTTGTAGAGTAATAAAAATAAATAAACGCATTACGCGTTTTATTTATTTCATTAACTCCCTTTTGAAAACCCCTTGCCGAGTCATTAATTCCTTGACATGCGCCCACTCTGATTATAATAAATATCATTTAATAAATCAATATTTCCTCAACATCCCGACTGAAAAAACTACACAGCGTGTATTAATAAATACATGGCATGTACTTGTTTTTCAATGAAAACTACACGACTCAATGTACACAGTGTGTATATCTTGTTTTCATTTATTCATTTCCTTTCAAAATGAAAACTACACTATGTGTACATTTAATAATACATGACATGTACTTGTTTTCAAAATAAAACTACACAAAGTGTAATCATTAATACACGACATGTACTTTTTTTATTTTATTCTTCCTCCAACATTAAAACGATTTAGGATTCCTTGAATAATTATTAAACCACGTACGGGAATAATATTTATTCTACTGTAGATACTTGAATACACTTAGTGTGTGACCCTCTAGGACTTTTTCTCGTTGGCATTAGGCGGGATTGCCTAAATTCCAAGATTACTGTCTAGCAATGGGTCAAGGTACCCAAGAGAAAGAAGTTAACACCGCATTGACGTATCACCACATACAAATGCTTACTGTTTAATTTAATACCTTTGTCTCAATATCTCATCAAGAAGGTTTCATGGTAGTGTCATAAACCTATATGCTTGATCTATCGTTCTTTGACTACCTGGAATAAACTCGTCGTTTACACCATGGCCATGGAATTTCATGCGACAGTTCTATTTCAATCAAAGGGCTGAGATATCAACTTCCATAAATGGATGGTACAAATCCTTCCTTGACTTATCCAATAACAACATGTAACTTGTGACACACCCAATGTACCCTACTTCCCGCCAACTGTCTGTATGACGGTTTTCATCAGTAAATCTAAGTGCACGAGTCATGACATGATTTAATGATAATCTTCCAGTCTAAGGACCATTACAAACGCTCGTAGATAGCAATGTACGATGACATCAAGACATGTGGAATTGCTATTAGTGAGTCTGTTCTCATAATCTCCCATCTTGGAGATTACCAGGTGCGAACTCCATGAGAGAGAGTCTCATCTTCTTACGAGTACTCGCACATGATGGTATGTATACTATGTTTCCTATCATAGTATATCATCCAACCGTAGAACTTTATTTAAGAATATTGTTATAGAATTTCAAGTTTCTCATCATAGCAGGGATCTGCCATGGCCTTATTAATGAAACAAATATTCCAGGACATTATTATATTATAGTCATTCCGAATAATGAAAAATATATAATAAGTGAACAATAATGTAATCAAAGTAAAAAACAATTGGTTCTCATGATACCAGCCCTTACAAACTCCCACTTGGACAAGAGCCAACTACCTATGACTTTTAGTCCACTAGACCTCACATGATGATCATGTTTCTGCTGATTCAAGGCTTTAGTCAAGGGGTCCTCCACGCTTTCTTTCGTGGAAATACTGCTCACTTCAACTTCACCTCTCTAAGAAAAATCCCTCAAGAGATGATATTTCTGAAGTATGTGCTTTGTCCGCTGATGTGACCTTGGACTCTTTTACAAGTGCCACCGCTGCAGTATTATCACAATAGAGTGTGATAGGATCTTTACTACTCAGTACTACATCCAGATCTTAGACGAAGCTTCGCATCTATACTGCTTCTTTAGCTACCTCAGAAGCTGTGATATACTCGGACTCTGCTGTAGAATCTTCCATCACACTTTTCTTTGAGCTCTTCCAGCTCACTGCACCTCCATTCAAACGAAAGATGTATCCAGTCTGCGACTTCATGCCTTCTTGATCAGTCTAGAAACTAGCATCTACATGTCATATGATGACAAGTTCCTCATCTCCTCCATAAACCAGGAACATATCCTTAGTACACCAAAGATACTTAAGGATAGTCTTGACTGCCATCCAATGGCAGTCTCCAGGATCATCTTGAAATTTACCTACCTCACTTAGTACGTAAGAAACATCTAGCCCCGTACATATCATAGCATACATGACTGAACCAATCGCGGATGCATAATGGATCCTTTCCATTCTCTTTATTTTCTCATGTGTCTGAAGACACATTTTCTTGGAAATATGAATGCCATGTGACATTGGCAACAATCCCCTCTTGGACTATTCCATACTGAATCTCTTTAGTATCTTGACAATGTATGTACTTTGACTCAGTCCCAACATTATCTTGGATCTATCATGATGGATCTTGATCCCAAGAATATATGCTGCCTCACCCAAGTCTTTCATGTAGAATAATTTACCTAACCATGCCTTAACTGACTGTAAGACAGGTACTTCATTTCCAATTAGTAATATGTCATCAACATATAAAATTAGGAAAATGACTGAACTTCCACTAAACCTTTTGTATACACAAGGCTCACATTCTTTCTTAACAAAGACAAATTCTGTTACAACTTCATCAAAATGTATGTTCCATGACCTTGATGCTTGCTTTAATCCATAGATGGATTTCTTCAACTTGAATACCTTGTTGGCATCCTTTGGAGTCACAAACCCTTCAGGTTGTGTCATGTAGACATCTTCCTAGAGGTTCCCGTTAAGGAATGCTGTCTTGACATCCATTTTCCAAATTTCATAGTCATGGTAAGTGGAAATGGACAATAGGATTCTGATTGATTTCAGTATCGTAACTGGTGAAAAGGTTTCACCATAGTCAATTCCTTGACACTGTCTAAAACCTTTTGCAACCAATCATGCCTTATAGGTTCTGAATTTCTCCTCCATGTCAAGTTTCTTCTTGAATACCCATTTATTACCAATAGGCTTTACATCAACAGGAAGATCTACCAAAATCCAGACTTGGTTTTGGTACATAGAATCCATTTCAGAATTCATGGCCTCTTTCCACTTGGCAACGTATATGCCTTCAACTACTTCCTTGTAGGTAAGAGGATCATCATTGTCAACCAATAATGAGTCACCATCCTCGGTGACAAGAAAACCATATCGTTCTGGTTCACTCACCTCTATTGTGCTCCTACACAGTTCTTGTATCTCTGGAATAGATTGTTCTTCCATGGGGCTTTGTGGAATCTGTTATTGTACCAACTCCTATGTATCTTGAACCTCAACTTAATCAAAGTCTATCTTGCTCCCACTATCTCTTTTGGATATGTGCTCCCTCCCAAGGAATATGGTGTGTCTTGCCACAATAAACTTTTTTTCTGAGGGGTTGTATAGGTAATATCCCCTTGTTTCCTTGGGATATCCTATAAAGATACACTTTGTGCCTTGGGGTCCAAGTTTGTCACCTAAAGAGGCCTTAAAAAATGCTTCGCTACCCCACAAATGTAAATTCGATAACATGGCTTTGTGTCCACTCCATAACTCGTATGGAATACCATTTATCAATTTAGTTAGTACTTGATTTAGTATGTGTGTTTTTGTTTGTAATGCATATCCCCAAAAGGATAATGGAATACTTTAATTAATCATCATTGATCTCACCATGTCTAATAGGGTGTGTTTCCTCCTTTCACTTACACCATTCCACTAAGGTGTGTAAGGAGGAGTGAGTTGAGATAGAATCCCAAACTCCCGTAAGAAATCAATGAAGTACTGATTAAGATATTCTCCTCCTCTTTTTGAGCAGAGTTTCTTAATCTTCTTACCAAGATGGTTCTCAACTTCATTCTTGTATTCTTTTAACCGATAAAAAGAATCTGAATTATACCTCATTAAGTAAATATATCCATATTTACTAAAATCATCAGTAAAAGTTATCAAGTACAAGAACCCACCCCTTGCTTCAACTAGAAATGGTCTACAGACATCTGTGTGAACTAATTCTTGAATATCTTTATCCCTTTCACCTTTCCCACTAAATGGGGATTTGGTCATTTTTCCTTGTAGACATGCATGACATACACCAACTGGTTTTAGTTCGAAAGAATCTAAATAGCCATCTTGATGTAATTTTGTCAAATGTTTCTCATTGATATGACCCATCCGGTGTTGCCAAAGTTGGGTGTGGTATGAGTCATGTGAATTTACTTTGTTATCGATTTCCATTACTTGTTTTGTGTAGTCTAACACATAAAGTCCGTTATATAAATGTGCCCTACCAAAACAAATGCTATCTATATAAAAGTAGCAACATTCATTTCCAAACATGAACATGAATCCATCAGTATCTAATCTAGATACTGAAATAATGTTTTCAGTAATAGAAGGCACCTAATAACAACCCTTTAACACCAAGAACCTTCCAGTTGGCAATGTGAGGTGGTAGTCCATGACAGCTATAGCAGCAAGTCTGGCTCCATTGGCTGATCGTAGATCTGCTTCACCTAGATCAATCTTTCTAAATCTACTTGATTAGTGTATTTGGATATAGATGTGAGCAGAACAACAAGTATATAACACCCAATTAGTAGAAATAGATAGATTGCATTTGATAACAAACGCACTTGAAGCTTCCCCTTTCTTCCTTGGCGGGGTGCAATTTTTCTTATAGTGGCCCTTCTTGCCACATGCGAAACAAATAGTATCATGTTCCCTTCCCTCCCCTTTGATCTTCCTTTTCTTGGAAGGTCTTGAAGAAGCTTTGGGCTTAAAGCTCTTCGCCTCCCCTTTAATTTTATTCACCATGAGGACAGAAGTATTTTCATGCTTCATGTCATTTTCCACTTGGCTAATAAGGATAAGAAGATCAGACATAGACTTCTCGATGTTGTTCATGTTGAAGTTCACAATAAAGTTTGAGCAGCTCTGGGGGAGTGATGCAAGAATGCGATCGGTGCCCAGTTATTCAGGGATTTTAAACCCTAGATCCTCCAAGCACTCAATTTATTCAATGATGTAACACCACACGCTTCCATGGTATGTTTCCCTTTGAATAATGCAATGGCATGCATTGTACGCAACTTCGAGATTCTAACACACCACAACCAATCAAACTAGCCGTTATGAATAGTAATACCTAATTTTTGAAATTTTATAATTTCTATCTCTCAAAATGGACTTCATTTTTGGATTCAGAATATTGAAATTATCCTAGGGTGAAATTTTGGTACTTTTCGGATAACTTTCATATTTTGATGAATAGTGAAAATTACTAAATTTTAATTAAAAACAACTTTTTTAATCGAAATAATTAGTATTGATAAATTATTAATTTGAGTGGTTTTAAAGTATATTTAGAATATATTTTTACCATTTAATTCAATGTTTGTCATTGGACATAATTTCACAATTAATCCAGACATAAACAAGTTCCAATCTTTTGATAGTTATTATCTCTTAAAAACACGCTTTTTGTTTTAACAATGAGAATTAATTTTAAATTAATTTCTGCCACTTCTGTGTTTTGAATTTGGAATAATGGATTCCATATTTGGAATCAGGATGTCCAAATTTTGTAAATAGGTAACTTTTATTTTTAGACATTTTGAATAATTACTTCGGTAAATATTTTATTTATCATGGTTAATGGGTAAATCCGGTAAATAAGGGTTAACAAATAATATTATAATAATACTAAATTACCCTAAAACGTGTCATAACCTTATTGGTGGATACATGTCCGACCATGGGCATATTTGGGTTGATTTTGGGACCCCATGGAGCCACTTGTAAGTG
Organism: Viscum album; assembly: GCA_963277665.1. Lineage (NCBI taxonomy): Eukaryota > Viridiplantae > Streptophyta > Magnoliopsida > Santalales > Viscaceae > Viscum > Viscum album. The sequence continues at coordinate 1,795,905,719 of OY728146.1, forward strand.
ATAATGACACTTTATATTAATTAAGTTAAAATAAATACAAAAATGACAAAAGCATATATCGTTTAGAAAAACATTTTTTACATAGGGTTATATATGTTGGATTTTATATTATAAATATTCATTAGAAAGATAAGAATCTTTCCTACATAATGATATTTTATTTATAATTTTTAGATAATAAATAATTTAATTTATTTATGACACAATGATAATGCAGTAATTACCATAACAGTGAAAAATTAAAATAATTGATATTATAAATACCCAAATAAATATAATTTTAGACTTTTTATGAATTAAAATAATTTTCTAGGTTAATATGACATGTTAAGAATGATTTAATTAACTTTTTCGAAGTAATCATTATGATTTTTACAAAAATCAATTATTAAATAGTGTCAAAATTGACATAAAAGAGTTTTTAAAACAAATATTATATTATTAATTGATATTAAATTCATAAAAATCTAAGGTTCATCCAAGAGACTTATATTATGATAGTAGTATCATTAATGGACCACTTGGGGGTCTCTTGGATGTATATAGTAAGTTTAATAACCATATAATATAAAAATACAAAGAGACTTTGTAAAAGTAAAACTAATTAACTAAGAGTTAATACTTAAATATAAGGTTAATATAGTAACCAAAACCTATCTAAATCCTATTGGTTGAGTGGTTTTCAACCTATCCCCACCTTAACCATTAAATAATCCACTTTGGAGCCATTAGAAACCGAATATGAATTTATTATAAAATAATATTTCTAGCTTTTCTAAAGGTTCCCCTCACCCCTCTTATAAAAGGGCACTCCCCCTTTTAAATGCTTTCAAGAAAAGGGGGATATTTCTCTCAAATAGTTTTTATGGTTATTTTCATCTATATCAATATCATTCATTATTATCAATTGAGGTTAATATGATATAATATAATCTTCCATATTGTATCGAATGAGTTCTGTTTGACTGTGGATGTGCTATTTTTATACCATTCATGGTTTGTGGTTAAAGTATTGAAATTTTGTATGATAGTTTTAATACGAATGTTTATGTTATGTTTAAACATGTTCATATGAGGAATGCATTGGACTTAGTAAGTGATGGGTGGAGCCCGCTATAGCTCCTCGAGGAATCGGTAGGTCTCATGAGACAAACTAGTGTCTTAGCACAAGGCCTTGACAAAATCTTATTTGTAGTCTTGGCAAGAGGCCTTGGATATGTGGTTATGATAGTCTGGCATTATGCATTCCATCATTATGAAAGTAGTTATTGATATTGCATGTGATTATTCATTTATTAGAATATCCATGTGAATAAGTAATGACAATATTTCATTTTATTTTTTCCATACTATGTTGAAGTTCAAGTTTAAAAGGCTTTTGTTTTAGTTATACATTACCTTAAATGTTTATTCTTATTTATGAAAGTTTCCGCTATATTGTTATCCTTACTGGGCATTTGAGATCACCAATTTTATATGTTTTATTTGTCCCAGGATGCGAAGAGGTAATTTATGAATGACCTGCAGGGATAGTGTGAGGGGATAAAAGTGTGGGCTATGGAGACTATATTGTTGTAGTTTTAATTTTATGATGTAATGTAAACTTTATTAATGTATCTAGTTATTCCAACGCTACTAAACGAATCGGTCTTTCAAGATTTGATCTTTCTTGTGATCATGACAATGTTATGTAATAATGCACCGACTCTGGGTAACTGGGGTTGGGTGTTACAGTTGGTATCAGAGGGAGGTTTAGTACAAACCTTGGAAGCTAGATTTAGATAAACTTTGATTAGAGAACATAGACCTAAGATGTACTTTGAGGATTAGTATATATAAACTTCCTAGAATTTTGGTATTGTAGAGATTTTGTGAGTTCTCCGAGCAATACATCCCTGTCTGGATATGAGCAGGTAGAGGCGGCTCTGGCACAGATGTACCTAGGGGTAAAACCCGAAAACACCGCTTTGAGCTAGACTCGAACGAGAACTGGTGTACGACAACATGCCTTGTTGTACTCTTGGTTACGACACTCCCAGGGTATATGATTAGGATAATTTACATTTTCTTTACAAACCGATTTGAAGTATTATATATATAAGATGAGAGTAAATGACCTTGGTTAATCCTAATGTGTTTCAAATTGAGAATATAGTGACATGTTAATCTCTAAATGATTTTATGACTATTGTTACTCACACAATGCTTTCTGGTTTTAGTCAATGGATGGATTCCAAGGAAGTCATAGTGACTTTGAGAATGATGTAGAAGGTGGGAACAGTGGTGGCAATGAGAAACAAAATGGAATGTTGATAGGCGTAAAATATATCATCTTTTTGCCAAATCAATTTTCCAAAAATATGATCAATAATATATATATTAACCTATTCCCAGACTCAACAAAGTAGAGAAAGGTGATGAATGATAAGATCTCCAGTAGTGGAGACCATGGAGAATGAAATCCTTAATTTCCATCATGCAGGAAATGTGGAAGGAGACACCCATGAAAGTGTCTCAATGGGACAAAGAAATGTTTTATGTACAGGAAGGAAGTACATAAAGTGAATAATTGACGAAGAAAAATGAACATTACTATGGAAGAAGATAAAAATGGTCCCAAGAATCCATTTATAATCATTTTCCTTAAATGTAGGGGACCTGGCCATTACCCGAGTGAATTTCCTATTCTATAGGATATTTTCTTGGACAAAGAAGAAGCTATGTGGAAATAAATGGTTGGAGAAATGTTTAAAAAGTATTAGTGCACCTTATTGATGGGTTTAATTTTGAATAATTTTCTCTTGTATTTTTAACCCTGCAGTTTTCCATGTGAGAATGATATTTGAGGAAGAATTATCTTTTCTCTTGTGGATATAGTTATAAATAACCATTTAGTTTTATATGATCGTTGGGTTTGAGGAAATTATAAGTTATTTTAATTTGGGATGAAAATGAAAGTTATGAGATAAGATTTGTGGTTAAATTATGTTGTGGTTATTTTGAGGAATTTATCTCATTTTGGTAATGTTATAAAATATAGATTTTGAAAAATGACAACACACAGACTGTGTGACAACCCGTCGTGTCGAAAAAAGATGTGGGAATCGAACCCACAACCAAAGTGCGATTGGGATTTATCACCTACCACTGGACTACGTGAAGTCCCTGGTTAGTGTGACTATTATTTTTAGTTAAATGATTTTATTGATCAATAATAATTGGATTTGGGATCTTATGTCTTATCAAATGAATACCCTTATTATAGGAAAATGATTTGGTGATTAAGTGATAAATTTTATTTTGGAAGGTGTTCACTTTTTTGTGAACACTATATGCCCAAGAAAAATAGAATAGTATGGGATTTCATTTGAGGAGTAATGGTGGATTTTTATCTATTTTTTATTGTGGATTTATAGTCATTTGGGTTATTTATGGAAATGATTAGGTTAATTACTTTTAAGTATGTGGCTTTAAGAGTAATTAATGTCATTTGGAGATAAAATTTAACGTGGAAGACTACATTCTTATAAGTTTTGGGTTTTAATATTAGTTTGGATTATATTGAAGGATTTTAAGTACAATTGATTATTGAATGGTATTTATTTAACTTTGGGGTATTGCTGGTTTAATTTTAGAAATTAAGATTAGTGTTTTTTCTCTCTATTGGAATATCCATTTAGGGGATCATAAGATATTATACTAACCATTTTGGTTTTGATTAATCTCTAAAGACAAGGTAAATATATAGTTTATGCTACTTGGATCATGTATTTCTATAGATGTTTATTCTAGCTCTTCCATTGTGACCAAGTCTTCTTGAATACTCATTGTAAAAAAAAATGAGTTAGTGGTAAAAATTTATTAAAGAATGAAACTCTACTTAAATAGTCAGTATATCTCTTTATGTTCTTAGTCAATATCATAAATTAATTCCTCTTCCTTATGTAATGTATCTTAAAACAAAAAATTTTGTCCGTTTACTTTTCCTACTGGGAGACTAATGACCGTTTGTCCCAACATAAGTTTGTGAATTTCTTATTGTTAACTTTCTCCTGATCATGATTTATATCCCTCTCCATCGGAACTTAACACTTATTTTATCATTCATATCCATGTTTTCCTATATGTAATCCTAGTATGGGTTATCTTGGGTGACCTTTATACCTCTCTTCCTTTCTTTTAAAGTGACAGTTTTATTGAATCTTTTTCCGATGTGGGACTTTCCATTATATTCTCAAGCCCAATTTTTTAAAAAAATTGTGAGGATGCAATTTATTGAATGAGGGGAGAATGTTACACCCCAATCTTCCATGGTACTTTTCACTTTGAATAATGCAATGGCGTGCATTGTACGCAACTTCGAGATTCTAACACACCACAACCAATCAAACTAGCCCTTATGAATAGTAATACCTACTTTTTGAAATTTTATAATTTCTATCTCTCAAAATGGACTTCATTTTTGGATTCGGAATATCTAAATTATCCTAGGGTGAAATTTTGGTACTTTTCGGATAACTTTCATATTTTGATGAATAGTGAAAATTACTAAATTTTAATTAAAAACAAATTTTTTAATCAAAATAATTAATATCGATAAATTATGAATTTGAGTGTTTTTAATGTATATTTAGAATATATTTTTACCATTTAATTCAATGTTTTTAATTGGAAATAATTTCACAATTAAACCAGACATAAACAAGTGCCAATATTTTGAAAGTTATTATCTCTTCAAAACACGCTTTTTGTTTTAACAACGGGAATTAATTTTAAATTAATTTTTACCACTGATATGTTTTGAATTTGGAAAAATGGATTTCATATTTGGAATCATGATGTCCAAATTGTGTAAATAGGTAACTTTTATATTTAGACATTTTGAATAATTATTTCGGTAAATATTTTATTTACCATGGCTAATGGGTAAATCCGGTAAATAAAGGTTAACAAATAATATTATAATAATACTAAATTACCCTAAAAAGTGTCCTAACATTATTGGTGGATACATGTCCGACCATGTACATCTTTGGGTTGATTTTGGGACCCCATGGAGCCACTTATAAGTGATAATGACACTTTATATTAATTAAGTTAAAATAAATACAAAAATGACATAAGCATATATCTTTTAGAAAAACATTTTTTACATAGGGTTATATATGTTGGATTTTCGATTATAAATATTAATTATGAAGATAAAAATCATTTCTACATAATGATATTTTATTTATAATTTTTATACAATAAATAATTTAATTTATTTATGACACAATGATGATGCAGTAATTACCATAATAGTGAAAAATTAAAATAATTGATATTATAAATACCCAAATAAATATAATTTGAGAATTTTTATGAATTAAACTAATTTTATAGGTTAATATGACATGTTAGGAACAATTTAATTAACGTTTTCAAAGTAATCATTCTGTTATGATTTTTACAAAAATCAATTATTGAATAGTGTCAAAATTGACTTAAAAGAGTTTTTAAAACAAATATTAAATTATTAATTGATATTAAATTCATAAAAATCTAAGGTTCGGAAAAGAGACTTGTATCATTATATTAGTATAATTAATGGACCACTTTGGGGTCTCTTGGATGTATATAGTAATTTTAATAACCATATAATATAAAAATACAAAGAGACATTGTAAAAGTGAAACTAATTAACTAAGAGTTAATACTTAAAGATAAGGTTAATATAGTAACCCAAACCTATCTAAATCCTTTTGTTTGAGTGGTTTTAGACATATACCCACCTTAACCTTTAAATATTCCACTTTTGAGCCATTAGAAACCGAATATGAATTTATTATAAAATAATATTTCTAGCTTTTCAAAAGGTGCCCCTCACCCCTCTTATAAAAGGGCACTCCCCCTTATCATTAATTCACACCTTCAAAGCCTTTTGGTTCGCCCAAACCCTACCCAAATACTCTCTCAACTTCCCTAAATTCATCTTAGAGGCATTCCTTTAGTCAGAAATCCAACCTAAGGAGCCCTTTTGATCAAATCAAAAGGAATAACCCAAAGAAGAGGTAATAATTTCACCACCTTTTTTCAAGTTCCTTTCTTCTTCCACTTATTATTTCTTTGTTATTTATATTCTAAAATAATAACTCCAGTATATTCTATATACTTTGATGTTATTATAAATATGGTACAACTATATTCAGTATTCTATCCATCCTTTGAATGGCATGTCACCACACGTGGGTATGACTTACCGTCTCCACGTCGTGGTGTAATTGTCATTCAATAAATTATTATTTTTATGGGTATAATAATGATGTGTAATTCATGTAAATAATAAATATAACATGATAATTATTTTGTTTATATGATATACCATCCTTTTATATATTATTTTAACATCAAAATAATGATATTGTCGCTCGTGCGTACGTACAGACTACCGTCTCCACGAACGTGATGAGATTCATTCTCCATCGTATCCATTCTAGTATAATTCTCATTTGATGATTAAAAATAATGTCTAAGAACATGATTTAATTCTGGATATGAATAATATACAACCTATCCATAATAAACACGGCTTACGTAACAAAGAATATAACGGAAAACGAGTAAGTTAACACCTGAAATGACGATAATACTAAGATATTATTAACAAATCAATGTTAAAAGATCATATATGATATCATATTAATGTAAATGATTCTTGTATAATTCAATAAAAATTATTTCACCATTATACAGGAGGTCAAACTACCGTCGACCAAGGAAAAAGTACAAAGTAAGGGGTTTCTTATCTCACTCGTAATTTCGTGAGAATTCCATTGTTCACCACTTATTTATTGCATGTGGTTTATGTGTACTACCCATGATTGTATTGATTGTGTAATATAATTTAATTTATGGTTATTTACATCATCATTGTATTATAATTCTTTCACGGGTGTACGTTTCATAAGTTACCTAATCGATAAGGAAATTTGAAATTTCAATTTCCATTTATTCGGCTTTACGCAAACTTCATTGATTATTTTACTCTGAGATTATGTGTGGAATCACTATTAATTTGATTATGTCATAATTTCCACTCCCCTTTTCTGTGGATATATTTTTGATACACATAATCACTCCATTTATAATTTCTCAAGTCATCGATATGAATTTGATAAGAGTAATTTTAACTCATTATCCATTTGTTGAGTTAAACATCCAATTTTTTGGTGTTGTTTTTAAAAGATTATGTGTGAATATCCTTTGATTGTTTTACAATGAATATCCAATCATATTTAGTGCATTTATATTTGTCACACATAACTATGTCGCTGATTTATCATTAACCTAAGGATACAGAATTTATGAGTGATTTCATCTCAATTTACATTCCATTGAGACCTCTTTGTTGTTATACACCAAATCACTTTTATGTGGTGTATATAATGTACTTTTACATAGTATATCATGAATCCCTTTATCCACATGATATTACAAAGTTTTGACTATCTCAATTATTTGTATTCAAGTGTCTCTCTTTTGGTCAGAAACTCTAACTAAAATACCATTTTTGAATGTTTTAAAGACTTATTCTTATAAATCTTTCTCATTAAAGTCCACGTTTTAAAAAATGGTTTTAAGGATTTATTTATATGGACATTAATGTTTTAAAATTAAAACTCCTTTTCAAAGTTTCAAAGTGGTATGGGACACTTTGATTCAAAAATCTATTTTTAAATGGCTTCTTGACAATTAGTGTGACTTTTAAATGTTTTCAAGAAAAGGGGGATATTTCTCTCAAATAGTTTTGATGGTTATTTTCATCTATATCAATATCATTCATTATTATCGATTGAGTTTAATATGATACAATACAATCTTCCATATTGTATCGAATGAGTTATTTTTGACTGTGGATGTGCTATTTTTATACCATTCTTGGTTTGTGGTTAAAGTATTGACAGTTCGTATGCTAGTTTTAATATGAATGTTTATGTTATGTTTAAACATGTTCATATGAGGAATGCATTGGACTTAGTAAGTGACGGGTGGAGCCCGCTATAGCTCTTCGATACATCGGTAGGTCTCATTAGACAAACTAGTGTCTTGGAACAGGGCCTTGACAAAATATTATTTGTAGTCTTGGCACGAGGCCTTGGCTATGTGGTTATGATGGTCTGGAATTATGCATTTCATCTTATGAAAGTGGTTATTGATATTGCATGTGATTATTCGTTTAGTAGAATATCCATGTGAATAAGTAAATGGAATTATTTTATTTTATTTTTTCCATACTCTGTTGAAGTTCAATTTTAAAAGGATTTTGTTTTAGTTATACATTGCCTTAAATGTTTATTCTTATTTATGAAAGTTTCCGCTATATTGTTATCCTTACTGGGTATTTGAGCTCATCACTTTTCTATGTTTTATTTTTCCCAGGATGTGAAGAAGTAATTTATGAATGACCTGCAGGGATAGTATGAGGGGATAAGAGTGTGGGCTATGGAGACTATATTGTTTTAGTTTTCATTTTATGATGTAATGTAAACTTTATTAATGTATCTAGTTATTACAACGCTACTAAACAAATTGGTATTTCGATATTTGATCTTTCTTGTGATCATGCCATTGTTATGTAATAATGCACCAACTCTGGGTAACTGGGGCCAGGTGTTACAAATGACCTTGACTACATGAGGCCCAGCTGGGGCACCCTCTCCAAGATTGCTCTGAAATAGAGCCTTGGAGATCTAAAACCTTTCTTGTCTTACTCTCTCCTAGTATAGACCCCGGAGGTGCTCGAGCATGCTATAGGCATCCATGTCTTCATGAGACTTCATGAGCTCACTAGAAATAGATGGCAACATCAAACATTGAACGTTGAGTGCATCGATCAAATTTTGATCATATATGAGGAAATCTTCATCACTCGTCCCTTGGGTAGGGGGATCAGGAAGTGTGGACTCCTGCACGTAAAACTTTCGTTAATGGTGTAGGATAACCCAAAGGTGCCTAAACCATTCCTGAAAGTTACTGCCAGTGAGGTTGTTGTCTTTATCCAGAATTGATCGTAGAGAAAAGGTGGTTGACGAGTTTTTCATATCGATTCTAAAAATTAAAATAGTAGATTTATCAATACTTTCTTGATTACATTTTATGAAAAATAATAAATGAATTTATTAATTCTCCCACTATTTTATCAAGTCCCAATGGCCCTCACCATTGAACTCAGAATGTCCAGTTACTTTGACATTCTAGTGGCAAGGATCCATATTCCCCTTCGCATAACCCCAACAAGTGTTGGTCAAGATATTTGAAGGTGTTTAGGTAGGCCGGTCTTTTCCAACTGTGAGCTTAAAGTTACTTGATCTGTTGAGTGGACTCACCAATCCTGAAATCCTGACTTGGATTTCCTCAACTCTTGCCTCCAATATTACATCAAGTCTAGCAAGGGCTACTCTTATTGATATAATATGGTTAAGTCAACCCAAAACCTTTCATAAGGGATTCCTTTATAAAATTAAGTGTCCCAACAAGGGTTGGTCAAACACATAGTTGTATTGAGTCTTTCTCTTAATCAAGTAACGGAAGGCTTGGTCTGACTTAATATGGTATTTGAGGGATTTTATTCTTTTTGCATAGTTTTTCATTATCACATGCTTGTTAATATTAAGTGATGATTGATTAAGTGATTAACCATGTTCTGATAATGTTTACGCATAGTCCGGTTTTTATTTTATTCCATCTTTGAATGCTTGTTAATTTTATTAATTATGTGATCGTGACAACACATACATAATAAATAAACCATGCAATCAGACAGAAATAAAATAAGATGGCGTGATCATGAGCTTATATTGGTTAGCTTATCTAGCAGTTTTGATATGATAACCCTGACCTAGGGAAAACACCTTTAACCTGATGGTTCGTGTTTCGCAGCTCCCACTTGTCCACCTTTGTATCTTCTTGGGTTGGTTTCGCCTCAGTTTCAGATTTCGAACCGTCTCCTCTGGATTGGGAGATCCTCTATTACATTGGGTTTACATTAAAGAAACCATGTGCACATAGGCCCTAAATTTTATTGGAAGAAGGATCTCAAGAAAATGAATTTAAATTAAACAAATTAAAATGAAACCATACACACATATAAAGGGTCTTTGGTCTAGCTCATGATCATCCATAGCATGCAACGACATTTACGCATATTTAGAATTCAAATTCTTTTAATCATTTTATTATTCAAGATAATTCGTGCTTGAATTAAATTAATTATGATCTTATAATTAATCAATTATTTATCTTAAATTCCTTTCTGAATTTCCTTGAGATTTTTCTCATCCATATCCCATGTACAGGTCTTTGTACTTTTGGAGGAAACCTGGTAAAACTTTTGGAAAGTACACATCATGTAGTTTATATTTACACGATGTGTATTTCTTTTCACCCTTTATCCAAATTACACGCCAGGGGATTTGGCGTGTTTTCTCTACTTTGGAAATTTTGGAGTACATGGCGTGTAGATAAATCATACATGGAGTGTACTTCCTTGTTACGTGGTAACCGGCCTGGTGAACCCGTGTATGTGGTACGCGGCTTCTCTTTTGTACACGGTTTCACTTTGGCCGGATCGGACTACACGGCGTGTTTCTCCAACATACATGCCGTGTATTCCTGTTTTCCATGCATCGTTAATTTCTAGTCAACACGGGGTAATAAATAAATAGGCATACTCAATTCACACAGCATGGTTTGGCGGACCAGTGCTGGTTCGTTGAACCTAAGTACACGATGTGTAGTTTTTCATTACACGTCATGTATTCCCGTGTTGTACAGACAAAAAGAGTGGCTCCATCGGATGAGTTACTTGTTTTTATTTTAATCAAAAAATTAAAATTAAAAGGTCATTTCTGTGATATGAATCGAGAAACAAAGGAGGAAGAACATATCTCATTTATTCAGATTAGAGAACGATTTATTTTGAATTGAATCAAATATAAATGCGTAAATTTTCAATGAAAATTAAATAACTATAATCAACGTTGTAACCTTTCTCTGATACCAATTTAAGGTTCTTGGCACAACAGAAGTTCATGGGGGGATGTGTCCATTTGGATTTTTTTTCATTAACAATGATCAATCATGGATCAATACAATGATAAATTCCAGTCTCCACAGATCGAATCATAGAAATAGACAGAGAAAAGGAAAGTCCCGGAACCAAAAAGTAGGATCGTTACAGGTTGTTTATAATTAATTTAATTAATTGACAAGAAGTAACTTTTTGGGTGTTCTTTCTTCGTTGATGTTCTTGATCATGTTCTGATGTGATTCGTCATTGCATCGCAGAATCAAAGTGTATACTTCCTCTAGCGGTGATCCACATGTGCACCTCGTATCTCTGGACATCGCCAAAGGAGTCTTTGGGTGCTAGCGTGGAGAAAACATTGCTCGCATTTTCCACCTTAGATCGTCTTGATCTGATGGAAGAGGATCTCTCTTGGTCTTGAGAGAATTCTTATAGGAAGAGGTTCTTTTGGCCTTGAAAGAATTCTCCAGAAATTTTGTGCACAATGATTCTCTTGTCTTAGGAAAAGAGTTGGGGATGTGATGATATTTATAATTGGGTTTGAGGTTGTAGAGTTATGAAAATAAATAAAAATATTACAAATTTTATTTATTTCATTAACTCCCTTTGTAAAACCACATGTCGAGTCATTAATTCCTTGAAATGCGCCCACACTAATTATAATAAATATAATTTAATAAAACGATATTTCCTCAAAATCCCAACTGGAAAAACTACATGGTGTGTATTAATAAATACACGATGTGTACTTGTTTTTCATTGAAAACTACACGGCGTGTACATTCAATGTACACTACGTGTATATCTTGTTTTCATTTATTCATTTCATTTCAAAGTGAAAACTACACAACGTATACATTTAATAATACACGGCGAGTACTTGTTTTCAAAATAAAACTACACGACGTGTAATCATTGATACACGACGTGTAATTGATTTATTTTATTCTTACTCCAACATTAAAACGAGTTAGGATTACTTGAATAATTATTAAACCACGTACGAGAATAATCCTTATTCTAATTGAGATACTTGAATACACTTAGTGCATGACCCTCTAGGCCTCTTTCTCAATGGAATTAGGCGGGCTTGCCTAAAGTCCAAGATTACTATCTAGCAATGGTTCAAGGCACCCAAGAGAAAGAAGTTGATGCCACATTGACATATCACCACATACGAATGATTACTATGTAATTTAATCCCTTTGTCTCAATATCTCATCAATCAGGTTTCATGGTAGTGTCATAATCCTATATGCATGATCCGTCGTTCTTTGACTACCAGAAATAAACTTGTCGTTTACACCATGGCCATGGAATTTCAAGTGACGATTCTATTTAAATCAAAGGGATGAGATATCAACTTCCATAAATGGAAGGGAAAAATATTTCATCGACTTATCCATTAACAGCATGTCACTTGTGATGCACCCAACGTACCCTACTTCCCACCAACTGTCTGCATGACGGTTTTCATTAGTAAATCTAAGTGCGTGAGTCATGACATGAGTTAATGATAATATTCCAATCTAAGGATCATTAAACATGCTCATAAATAGAAATGTACGATGACATCAAGACACGCGGAATTGCTATTGGTGGGTCTGTTCTCATAATCTCCCATCTTGGAGATTACCAAGTGCGAACTCCATGGCAGAGAGTCTCGTCTTCTTACGAGTACTCGCACATGACGGTCTGTATACTATGTGTCCTATCATAGTATGTCATCCAACCGTAGAAATTTATTTAAGAATATTTTTATAGCATTTCAAGGTTCTCATCATAGAGGGGATCTTCCATGACCTTATTAATGCAACAAATAATCCAGGACATTATTATATTATAGTCATGCGAAATAATGAACAACATATAATAAGTGAACATTCATGTAATCAATGTACAAAACAGTTGGTTCTCAGGACACCAACCCTTACAGAAGTATCCAGGGGACTATAGGAATTTCTAAAGAGATGGTAGAGGGCATCTAAAAGAAGACTATCAGATCTAACATTATGTTCAGGGTGGACATGGATAAAGCTTATGATAGATTGGAGTAGAGCTTTCTCATCAAGTTATTGAGGAATTTTGGCTTCCCGGAATGGTTCTGTGACTTGTGTTTTCACTGATATGCCTCAAAATGGATTACAATTTCTTCGATTGGAAGGGGATTCGATTTTTTTAAATTTTTCCATGGTGTTAGATAGGGCGACCCTTTGTCCCCAAGTCTATTTATTATGGCCCAGGAGGTTCTAAAAAAAAGATTCAAAAAAGTTTGAATGAGGTGAGGGTAATACCTCATAAAAATGGGTCTGGAAATGGGATTGTGTCACACCTCAAGTTCACTGATGATATATTGTTTTTTATGAACGGTAGACAATGATCTATTGCGAGGTTGAACAAAATTATGGAAAATTATGGAAGATTGAGCGGACAATGCGTCAACTCAAGGAAAAGTTGTGTCTACATCTCCAATAAGTTCTCTGAGAGACAAAGTAATGCCATTCTATAGAAACTGTGGTTTTAAAGGAGACAACTACCAATGGTTTACCTTGGATAACCTATATAATATGGAAGGGTTAAAAAGGCACTTTTTGAGGAAATCATTAATCGGCGCACCAATAGAATTTGTAACTATAAAATAGGTTTCTTTTGTTTGGAGGGAGGAAGACATTGATCAATAATGTTCTTACCTCGATCCCAATTCTTGTTATTTCAATTAGAAAACCACCAAAAGGTAGAATAACCAAGATTGATAATGTTTTGAAAGATTTTCTTTAGGATGAGAATCAAACATGTCGGTGTCACTCAGCTTCCTAGAAATGAATGGATATACTAGTTGAGGAGGATGGTATTGGGCTGCATAGCATGGAAGATTCCAAGAAGGATATGCAAACATGGTTGGCATGAGATATTATGGAAGGGAAATCATTATGGGAAAAGTTTATCAAGGATAGATGTGGTGATAACTAGAGGAATTGGACATACCGAAACAGGAGAATGTCCAATCTAATGCATTGTGTTATTGAACACTTGGAGGAGCTTTAGGGGACGAACCGGTGGATCATAGGATGTTGGGATATTAACATGTGGAATATGAACTGGGTTGGAGAGATGTTTTACCCATGATTCCCAGTCCTGAATATGTTATTTATGGAGGCCAGTGCTTACCTTGAGTTCATAACTACCATTCTTGATTACGATTAGAAGAATATCTATAATGAAAAAAGGATTGTGGAGGAACCATATCACTATATTTCCTCTAGATTGAGATTAGGTAAATTCTGTGGGTGGGCCTATAGGTAATTGATAGAAATAAGAAGTTGGACAGATGACTGGGCAGTCAAGCTATGGTGTAAAGGTAATCCTGACAAGATGAATTTTTAAGTTTGGTGCCTAAGGAACCAGGCCTTGACTACGGAAGATAATATTCAGAAAAAAGTTGTATCATTGGTGTTGTGTTATCAATGTTATGTTCAAATGAAACAAGAAACTGTATGGAATATTTTTTTTTCAGGTTGATTGGGCCAAAGGGGTTTGAGACTTCATGGTGTAGGAAATGAATTTATGCTGAGTTGGGGACTCTATGTATGGAGCCTCTGTGGCTTGGTTTGAGGACACTGGTCAGAATGGACCAGAGGTTGGGTTCCGAGGTATGACTATTGTAGTAGTGTGATGGATCCTTTGGGAGTCCAGAAATAAGGCTTGCGGCGACAGGAAGTATTCTTCACTCTTCTTCTATGTGAGGGAGAAGGCGCTGGTGGCGGAGCTGGGGATTCTTATCAAAGGAAGAAACCATTCTGGCTCATTGGGAAAACTTATTCTTGGACCTTGCTGGAATATGGATGCTAACAGAAATAATCAAGGTAGGTGGTTTAAATGGAAACCTCCTTCTATGGGTTTGAAACTTAATTTGGACAGGTCATGTATAGGTGTATAAATGAGAGGTGGGGGCCTTGGGGTTGGTGTTCATAGTATTCAATTCTTCTATGGACCATGAAATTCCATTAGAGATGAGGCGAGATGGAAATTGGAATTATGTTGTTCCTTAAACATAATATTCAGATTGATGAAATTGAATCGGACACAGCTGTGTTCGTTGAGTTCCTGCAAAGGAAAAGTAATGCTCTATGGGAGTTGTCCTAGTTGAACAGGAGATGCAGACTGTTTATCAACAAGGGAGTCACTATTAGTCATACATGGAGGGAAGGTATCTTTGCGGCTGATTCTATTACTATCCAAGGAGGGTAAGATGAGACGTTGATTTTTTACACTACCCCCAAATACGTGTATGTTGTTTGTGAAGGGTTATTCCCTTGGACTTCACTACTTCCACACACCTTGAGTTGTTTTTTTGTATGCTTTATTTCTGGAAGGCTTGTTATTTTTAATAAAAAGTTAATTTTCTGTTGAATATTGATAATAATTTCAATGTTTTAAACACCCCTTGTAGGTTTTATGTGATGAGAGTCAACTAATATTAATGATAATTTGGGAGAAATTTATGGTAATACAATCCATTGGTTTAGTATCTGTTTTAGTGAAAAATATATTTGAGGAATAATTCTTTAACGTTTTATAGAAATAAGTTTAAAGGTATTGATAACCTTTTGGATTAATTTGATCATCAATTACAATGTAATAATAATCAAATAATATTATTATACTTTGTGGAAAAAATAAGTTGTATTGAAAACCATTGTAAAAAGGTTATTTGATGATTAATTTTATTTCAAGGATGTCCATCTTATTTTTTTTGGGAATGTTATAGGAATTATATTAATATATTTTTTAAAAATTATAACCCACATACTGGGTGATAACTGTCACATCCGACATGGCCACAAGGCTTGGACCCTTGACTGAATGATGATATGCGTTTAACACCTACCACTAGACTACATGAAATCATTGTTAATATTTTATTGTTTTTAGTTAAATGATTTGATGGATAAATATTATTGTTGAACTAGTGGTATAACTATTGAAGTTTAGAGATTAATGTATTATATTGGATAACTTATGCTAACTGAATTTATTTTTGGAAATAGTTAGACATAAAGAAATAATTTTCACCCTTTTTTGGATCTTATTAGCCATTAAAAGTGAATTTTAATGCTTCTGGAATAAAAAATTATTTTTGGATATACATTTCTTAGATTAAGGGATGAATTGAAAATTGATTGAAGCACAACCAAAGGATGAAATTGTGCTTATGAAATAGAAACATGTCATGTAAGTATATTTCATTGTAATCTTATTTAATAAAATATTTTCTCAACTCTATGAAAATGACATTGAAATGAAATATAATCATAATACCTTCAATTATTTTGAACTGATTTCCTTATAAATAATTATAGGTTTAGGGTTTTGAGTACCTTAACTTTATATTGATCGTTCACATTCTTATGATAAAGGACATCAATCAATATTGATTATTATATAATATTTTTTTCATGTCCATATCTTTAATTTAAAAGAATTATATTATACATAGAAACCTAGTTATGTGATGTTCAATATGACCTTTTTACTTCGTTTCTCTAATATTAAGAGAGTATTTTATTAACCCTTTTATAATATGGGTTTCCCAAAAAAGGAATTTTAAAATATCAATTCCCTGATTACCAAGATCAAGTTTAAATTGTGAGTATGTGATTTATTTAAGGTGGTGAGAATTTAACACCCCAAAATTCTAAAATATTAAATTATATTTGATATCATATGTGAGGCGTAACACTGAGCTTAAATAACCCACAAAATATATTTCATGAAATTTAATATCTTCGATAACTTGTGGAACAAATAACCCTGATAGTAAATGAACTGTAATATAATATTTTTTTATAACCTCAACATTAAATTTTTATGTATGAACATTATTAAATAAATTATGAAAATTCTGGTTATATAATGGTTAAAAATAAAATAAAAATAATTTAAAATAATAATAAATGATGATTTAGTCGTGCATTGCACACATAATTTAAAATAAAAATTTACCAATATTATAGAATTTATTTGATAAAAAATATTCATTTTTGATATCATCATATAAAAAATAGGGTGATTTTTTTGTATTTTTCTGAAAAGTTTCAATTTTTGATAAATAGTGAAAATACTAAATTTTAATAGGAATATTCATTTTTATTTAAATAAATAATTATGTTAAAATATATTTTTAATTTATTTTAAATTAACATTAATTATATTATATAGCATTCAATCCATTTTTTTTCATTTTAATCATTTTCATATTGAATTCTGATATAAAAACTTTGTAAACTTTTGAACACTTTCTTTTTGGAAACCTGATTTCTCTTCAAATCTACAAAATTAATTTTAAATTAAATTGTCCACATATGTGAATTGAATTTAAAAAAATGGGTTACATATTTGGAATAAAAAAAATTATAATTTATAATAATTTTAACTTAATTTATGACCAAATAAATTATGAAAACAGATAAAATTATTTACGGTAGTTAACGTAAAAACTTATTTACCCGGGGGGTTAAAATAAGATGACAAGGGTTAAAAATGACATACCAACTTTTCCAACACCCATTTTCTGACCATATATTTACCTTATATCTTCTAGGTTCAATAATGGACAATTTTTTAGTCTTTTTTCATGATAAAAGTATGGGTATAATTGAATCTTTTAAAAAAAATTACAAGTGTGCCACTCAACTCACTTATAAAAGGCCACATATCTCCTCTCCACTTCACAACATAAAACCAATTTTGTTCAGAGAATACCTAACAAAATAACTTTCTAAATTACCTCCCTTCATACTATAAACCTTATTTTTTACATAAAACCAACCTTGGGAGGATTTTGGTGCAAACCTATGGGGAATACACGAAGAAGAGGTAATGTTCTTTAACGAGCATTTTCATTGTATTTCTTTCCCCACCTCCATAAATTATTATTAAACAATGATGATATAATAACATCAATAAATTCCATAAAATGAGATTTTTTTTATAATAAGTGAATTACCTATAACCATCTCAACTTCCATAAAATGGGTTACAAAACCATCATTTGTGTATACGACGAACTACCACCTCGCGAACCAATGTCATTCTTCTTTCCATAACCACCTCTCACAGTTAGGTATAGTGATGGATATAAAGTATATATATGATATTTATATCATATTTATACCTATTTATTTATTATATCATACATAACTCTTTATTTTTCATTTTTCAAGGAATACGATAACATCGCTCACGTGTACAGAGGATTTCCGCCTCATGAAGTGATGTGATTTGTATTTCACTGATACTTTGAAGGGAAAGTGATAAGGATAAAGTTAATGTTTATATGTGATATACATGAAATAATTATGATATTAATGAAATATTTATCATTCTTTAAAGATAATATATCATTTTCTTTCTTACCTTTTCACTCACTTAATGATGATAACATCATTCATGTACGTGTGGACTACCACCTTCACAAAGTGATGTGACACTATTTTCATCACCACACCTCTTGTATAAAATATATAATTATTTTTAAAAAATTAATATGATATTAATGATATTATGATCATTTTTTAAAGATAAGATATTACTTACCTCCTTTTCATAATGATCATTGGAAAATGAAAAAGTTTACTAATGCGTACGTACGACTTACCGTCTCGATGATCGTAACATACTTAATTTTTTATAACCATATTTCATGATTGTTTTTAAAAGTAAAATTGATGTAAAAATATTATAATTATGTCAAATTATTATTCTAGAGATGATGGATCTGTATAATATGCACAAGAATCAGAACTTTCATAATAAATCATGAATGAGTAATAAAGGCAATTTACACTCTAAACAATGAGAATAATGAAATATTATTAATGAATAGGAGATAATTTGTTATTAAAGGATCATATATGATATTATAAATATTAATATGGTTCTGAAATAAGTTAATAGAATGTTTTAAATCACTATATAGGCAGTTAAATCATGTTCAACTAAAAGAAAACATGAGGTAAGGGATAACGTCTCAATTTACATTCAATTGAGACTTATTTGTTATTATATACCAATTCACATTTATGTGGTGTATACACTTCCCATTTAACATGTAATATAATTATTAATTCATACTTCATGGTATTTTATGTTTTATTTGAATCATTTATCCAAGGGGATTTTACTTGAAAATTACCAGGTGGTAAAAGTTATTGTACAATCTCACTTTCTTTTGTGATTGTTAACTTTATCTTGAAACAATCAATTTATTAAAATAAATTTCATTGGAAATTACATTTCTATTAAATATCCTTATTCTTGTTTGATGGATATGATTATTTCATAAACTATATTAATTTTTTCAAACGGGTTTTACTTTGAATGTTACTTGATTAACTAGGGAAATATTGATAAATATGTATCCTTTACTCAATATGGATACATGATGATAGGGGATATTGTTTATTAATTAAATTGATTATTTGATATATAAATAATTATTTGGACATAAAAGAAATGGGTTGGTTCTTGTTATAGATATCCCCTCGATGCATCAATAGTTTCATGAGATGAAATAGTTGGCCATCCTTAGTTAAATGGGTCTCTACACATAAGTATTAAATTACTTCAAGGATAGATATTAATGGTAGTGTTATCATGTTCATGAGACATGATGTCCAACAATTAAGCATTACCTTCATTCAGAATTTAGTTATTATTATCAATAATATTTTCACAATGATATTATATCTAGATGTATTTCATTATCAGTTATTAATTAGATGGAATGTGTTTTTAATTATTTAGCTTTCCATATTGATTATGCCTTATACAGTTATGATATCCATGTTATTGATTAAATGTAATGTTTTTTAATTATTTAACTTTCCATATTTATTATTATCCATGAGATTTTCTCATTGATATTATCTCTAGATGCACTTACTTCTCAGTTTATTGATTACATGACATATGTCTTCAATTATTTACCTTTCCATATTGTTCATACTTGTTGATTCATGATATATTCCACTAAATTAACCTTTATTGGTAATTTTACCTCACACTTATTTTGTTTCCATTATTAGGAATCCATGAACTGTATTATGTTTGATAGGAAGTATATGGTAGAGGAAATAATGATATATTAGAAAAAAATTATGTTGTAATTTGTGTTTTCAATGTAATATGGGAATCATGTATGTATCTACTTTACTAATACCAATAAAATATTTGGTCCTTTAGGATGTGATTCCTTATATCTCATTCCAATGTAATAAATAAAATACTGGATTTAGGGTACTGGGTCAGGGTTACTACAACTCCTGTAATGTTCGATCCAAAATCTATGAAACACAACATGTCACCATTTTTTCATGTCTCCAGGATCTCATTAACACCTCTTTGTTACATGATCTTTTGTAACCCTACAACATAACCTTTTTATGACTCTACAAAGTCACATCTTCTGAAAAATTGGCTCAAAATCCCTAGCCACTGGATATGCCCGCCCCGTATTCCCATCTCACCCGACATAGAACAAACTTGGTGATTCACTAATCTAGTGGAAAATCACTAAATGAAAACTACTTGAATAACCACTTAAGTACCAAAATTCATTAAAAAATTTAGTAAGTTAATTTATTCTCTCACCATGTTCCCAAATACAAATCCAAATATAATTACTCAGGAACCTAACCGGTCCCTCCCTCAGAAACCACATGTTCCACCAAGGAATCAACACTCCATGTTCTTTTCATCTCAAGTAAATTATACACCACCATGTGTCTCACACTAAAAGAAATACCAGGTCTACCTCACATATACCATCACGACTCAAAGTAAACACAAGCATCGAAAACCACATATCCTCAATAACCATCCATGCTCTCGGTCAAACTCATAACCATCAAGTACATCCCACTTACACAATCGTTACTTAGTAAAGGCATCTGAACATGCCCACCCCTCTTGAAACAAGCCACAAGGCTGAATCCCTATATCATAAGTTATCCCTCTAAAAAAATGGCATTCAATATGACTGAACCCCATACTGGGTTACACCCATCATACAAAATTTTCGAAATTCCCAAAACATCCACCCATGCCTCACCCACCCAAAGTCACACACGACTCAGCTGACCCCTCTCACAGGTCACCATTGAAAGTCACACGACACTGACTTCCTAAACTGGAGTCATGTCAATATGGTCACTAGGCTCTCCCACCTATCCCTACCAGTCATCTATGATGAAAAATCACATGGTCTAACCACCTTGGTCTATGAAAACTCTCAAAAGGACCCAACGCACATTGCGTCAAGCATAACCCTTTCACAACATCAAACAACATCAACATACCAAAACACCCATTTCGAGGGTCTCACCTAAAAAATTGATAACAAGACAAACCAAATGACCACAACTAGGGCACCTATATTTTCTAAGCATCTGCACATCAGATCACTCACTGGATGAATAAGATACACAACCAAACTTAAAAAAACCAACCACAAGGTTCCAACAGTCATATATATATACAATACTGAACCTCCAAGTTCACTACACCTAATATGCATAAGAACTACATCAGTATCCTCATTATTGATCACCTCACCATAGATCCACTAAACATAGCATTAGGAAGAGATCCATATACAATTTGACCCAAATGAGTATAATTCCAACAATTACTAATACAAGAAAATGACCTGTGAAAAACTTGTGACACTTTAAACAACTAAGACTATGTATTTAGCAAAGTCATGAACTAGAATGCCTATAAAAAGTGGATCCTATGTGACTACTATTATGTATGAGATTATTATAAAGTCTACAATCCAAGAGTCAAATAAAAAACATAGGCCTCTTCCCAAAGGTCCAAGAGTCATAAATCCATGATCAATCATAAAATACAAACCAAATTTCCATCAATTAGAGTAAAAACCAAATACAACTGTAACATCACAAACCAAAATAGAAATCCCTGCCCTGATAACCTAGGATTTGTACCAGAAAAGGTGACCATGACACACAATTGCAATATCTATCATAGGTTATGAAACATTTCTATATATCATTTCTACCAAATCTCAAATAGTATAACAATATGAAAGTACAGGTCCAAGATAGTACGGTCCCGCACGATCCCTGATGTCCTCTTGGAAACCTGAAAACAGATTTATATACATAGGGTGAGCATACAAGTACACTCAGTAGGGAAAAACCAAAGACTCTCGTGCACAAGTGAGGAGACATTCTAATGCCCTGTAGAAAAAGAGATAACCAAACACCCAACAAGGTAAACTATCCACCCAAGCCTCACCAAGGCACACTCCCCAAATAACACAAGTCAAGTAGAGTATAGTAATAACAGATCGATGTTTGGGTACCCCGCGCCGCATTCCCATTGGTTATTGAAGACATCCTATGCATCTAACTAATCCCACCATTCTCACCGCAGTCCCACTGCCACACCCACCCGCACTCACCTAGGCCACAACCACACATCCCGCCCGCAAACACCTGGGCCACAACCGCTATCCCGCCCACAGACACCTGGGCCACAACAATCTCACGTAACCATGCCCACAAACACCTAGGCCAGAATAACCACTGCCATGCCCAAAGACACTTGGGCATCATCCCGAAGATACTTGGGAAACAACCTGCCTGTAAACACCTGGTCCAACCACCACAACCACCCCGCCCGAAGATTCTTGGGCTAATAATGGACCTCAGGACATCACAACCTGCCTGAAGATACTTGGGATATCCGGGAAGGGGATCAGAAAGAAGATAATAACTAGCCACTAATAGAAGTGTTGGAAAAAACACCCTCCCCCATGAAATGGGGGTGTTCGACACTAAGTGATCAACTTGGGTGGGGCGCAAACAAGAAACATAAGAACTAAAAAATATATGTATAAGTAACAAACACTCAACCTAACCTAGGGTTTCTAAAGCCAAACCAAGCACAAGCACACTCATCCCTATTCATAGGAAGCACACTTCTCACAGCCGAGTCACAACTCACCCCCTAGAACCAATTCCCATTTAATCTATTCATGCTTCCATGTTCAAGTATTCTCATTGAAATAAAGTTCTGCACTACTGGGAAACTAACATCATAAGCATAAACCAAGGGAAAAGTTACATCCAATAGCAATTTAAGCATTCACACCCGGTTCTATTGCAAAGTCACAACAACAAAGGGATAAGGGAGATCCCTCGAAGTACTGGAACCAAAGAAAACCCCAAGATACATCCCCACATTCCGAAAATCTAGGAGACAACAGTTTCTCAACAACAGAGGATCCCACCCCAATTTGTGATATAAGCAGAGTAATCACATAGCCTCAAATTCAAGACCAACGAAATTATAACAACAGGGGATCCCATCCCCACCCATATCACCCCAGCAATCTAAGCCCCCATCCAAGAAAACCATAAGGTCATCCGCAAATGGCCCGTGAAGGAAAAACAACCAAACCACTACCACCAACACACGACAGGCCCATGCAGGTATTTTCAGATTTAAAAGATTTAACACACTCCATGGTTTCAATTCCACTGTGCTTTAACCAGGGTTATCACAAAAAGGGTTGATCCTGGTGCTTTCAATTTATTTAACCGAGTATACATAATTAACCAATTCTATGTTACGGTTATTTAAATATCCAAAAACACCAAGGTTCATTAGTGCACAGAGAAAGACCACCAACGACCATGATTTTCAGTGAGCATGCCCGTATAATTCACAACATATATCAACAATAAAAGAGCACAACATGTTATCGATCACACTCCCCCTTCATTCTTTAAAGGTCCGTTTATTATCTTCATTAAGTTAGGTTTCATCAATTTCCACAGAGACAAAAGCATGCCCACCCCGCATGATACACAGAAGGAGAGACGAAGGATAAAATCCCTACTTGATTGATCAAGGATCGACATTAAGTCCTCACGTGGAAATTGGAAAACAAGAGTGACAGGAACTCCACGTAACACGATCAAGGAAAACTTCGCAACAGGGGTACGACTCGTTGGGAGGAAGGGTGCTCCAAGCGCAATCGAGAAAAAGAAACATTGGGAGAAGACATTAGGTTATAAAGGCTGAGATACAACATTCCCGGGACGGTTAAGATCGGAAAGAAAAACTCGAAACCGCGTAAGAAGTGGGATCGTGGGTTGACCACGCGGCTGGGCCACCCCACACGTAACTTAAAACGTCCCCTCCCTTCGGGGCGGTTAAAACAGACGCACACCTCACGAATAATTTAATTTAAACGCCATTAATGGGTATTAATGGGCTTTAAAAAGGCTTAAAGGGGTCAAAACATGGTTTAAAAACCAATTTGCACAAAAATGAGGCACTACTCGAAAACCCGTGGGGGTAGGCGAGAGCTACCAGTAGCCGAGAGCTACCGGTTGGCGATAGCCTTTGGTAGCCGAGATCCACCGGTAGCCGAGGGCGACCGGTAGCTGAGGGAGACCGGTAGCCGAGGTAGACCGGTAGCCGAGAGCTACCTGTGGCCGAGGGCTACCGGTACCCCAAGGTCACTGGTAGGATAGGTCTACCGGTAGGCCGAGGCTACCGGTAGGCCAAGGCTACTACTAGGAGTCACTGAGAAGCTGGGATGGCCTTCCAGGCCACCCAGAACACCTCAAATATAAGATTTTTTTACAAGTAATGGACCCCAAAACCTTGGCCATTACATATAGGATGTAATATAATAGGTTGAGTGGGGAAGAGTTTGGATATTATTGGCTTGCGTGGAAGGGGTATTAGATGCTATTAGATTACTCAGGAAGCAAAAGACCAAATATAGTGTTAACAGAATTAACTAGGAGTGATTTACTATATCACTTACCTACATAGGAATGAGGGTAGAATGATTATATATATATATATATATATTAATTTAATCCTCCGCAAAATCTCTTCCATCAAGTGCAAGAGGTGAAATGATTATGAAACCTATCATTCATCAATTAATAAAAAAAGATCCAACAATTTAAAGATTATCATAACATTATAAGTGAATGAACAACCCTAAACCTAATCACTTATCCTCATATTTCTTTCAACCATGCTATTTCTTATTATTTTACGTTGTTCTCAAAAATAACTAACACAAAACACCACTTCCCTAACATTAAGTGACGACTAGTTTTTTGATAACTCCTCTATGGAGAAAAGATTAGGTTACCACTATACTATATTTAACCAAGGAAAATAATATATTTTTCATTACCTATGATAAGATTATTTCTATTCACGTTCAACTCTTTATATGTGAATATATACTTTAATTCTTATGGTTAGTATGTATATCACACATTTTTTTTGTAGAGAAAATGTATTCATATATTTAATTAAAATATTACCGGTACAAGTTCCAAATCATGAGTTGAGTACTTTTGTAAATGGAACTTTAATTTATATGAGAAATATATAACAACAATAAAACATGATTTTCATGGCGTGTGACAAAAAAAATTATTTACTGAGTTAAAATATAGTATAGTGGTTAACCTATGTTCTCTCCAGAGAGGAGCGCACAAAAATCATGTTTGTCACTTTGTTTTTTTTTAATTTGTTTGGTTATCAAAATAATGAAACAAAACTAAATAAAGCAATAATTTATAAGATTTAAAAAAAATAAAAAATAATGTGATTAAAAATAGTGATAAGTATTGGGTGATCAGGTCGGGGTTGGTTTTCCAATTGCAATGTTATCATAGTTATTATTTATTCATTCCTCTTTTATTAAATCGAGTAAAATGAGATTTCAGAATCACTTCCTCTCACTTATTTGTTTAATGATGTTGGGGAGATTAAAACTTACTAATATCTTAATTTTTTCTAATATCCATCATTTTTTGAAATATTTGTAGTGAATACCCTCAATTGATTAAGGCAATTCCCAATCGGGTCTTGTTTATCCCAAACAATCTTGAATATTGAGTACAAATCTCACACATACTAGTGATCGCAAAGTACTTTACCACAATGTTATGATCTATTCCATCGTATATAGACCATAACCTAGTGAGAGATATAATTATAATTAAACAAATCAATAATAAAAACAGAATATAAAATCAAATACAATCACACAAGATAATATAAGTTGTTATTACAATTGAAACCAACTTCATAATAGAGAAAACATTTTATAGCATTAAGTGCATGAACTCAAACATTAAAAAATTGAAAACCTAACCATCCCCAATCATTAATAATATTTACCCCACCATGGTAAGGGTAATTTAGGAGAATGGGGAAGAAGATTACATTTCAAAACTAAAATAAAGAAAAGAGGGAAAAGAAGAACATGAACAGTTCCTCCAGAATCTTTCCACCAAATGATCAGCTTCTGTTTGTCCACCATATAATAGAATCAGTCCGAGGTCCCTTCTTATAGGATGCGAGTAATGTAGTTTTCCATCTACCCAAGAAGTTTGAAAGCATTTTGGGCCGTGTGGAATGAGTTAGATCCGAATTAGTATACCTAACTTATTCTGTCTGCCAATCACTATTCCACCAACCATAGTTTGACCGGTTGAAGGGCAGACTTAATCAACTCCTTTATCCATGAAATTTAATATTAATATTCCTAGTAGAGTTGGATCTAACCCAGCTGGAATAACCCCATTTGGTGGTCGGTAGCATGATATATGGATCATTGAATGATACGTGCGCCATTCTGCCGGCCAGAATATGTTTTCACATTGACCGATTTGTTTTGGCTTGTTGGATTTCGAATTGGCTTGGGGTATAGCAGACTTATTTGTATGCCGCAAATAATGTAATCCTACAAAAAAGTAATAAGATTTATTGGATAAAAATTTTAGTATTTATTCTCGAAATACAGAGACAACATAAAACTGTTAAATGTCCAGAATTAACCAATTTTCACATTTAACCTCAAAACTCACCAAAAAATATTAAATGATCCAAAGAAGATCAAATTGATTAATGGTAAAGGATTAAATAATTTTAAAAAATAAGAATAATTATGAAAATATTATCTCTTTCAATTCCACAACACTTAGCACTTGGACTCCTGGACAAGTAAACATCAAAATCAAATCAAATCAAATTTAAAACACATATTCATGAGATATAAAAATTTAACACCAAGAAATAAAAGATACCATGCCTTATAAACAACCATCATTATAAGTTCTCAATTAATTTCATTAAATATATTTCCTCTTGATTTCTTCTCTCATTCACACAAATCACTTACCTAACATGAATTTTCTCTCATCACACAAATATCAATTTTCAAAAATGTCTTTCTCATCCAATACTCATGCAAATGTCACCATAGGCTTGATAAATTCCTACATCTCCACCTATGTGAGTCAAGAACATTTTTTTATCATGAGGACTTTTCAAGGATGTTCTGTGGATTTAGGTTGGTAGGATTTAGATGTGAAAAAAAATCCGAGGCTGAATAAGGAGTGCTTGGCTCTTTTTGAAGCAAAATTGCATTATTCTAATTTTTACTCAAGTACAGTCTCCTCCTCACTCCCCTTAGTAGAAAATTAGCTCCATCAGCTTGAAAAATCAATGAAATTTTACACCATTCATCATTTAAGAAGAACAATTATCAGTCATCTCAAAAATTATTTTTCTTGAAAGCTCTAGATAAGAACTAATGTTTTCTCCATTAGAAGCTCAATAAAGGTACTACTTCTCATACATGAATGCTCCAGAAAAGGCACAAATTTCAACAGAATGATTTTTTTTAGAAAAAAGCACATATGTTCAATGTTTTTTCCACCCAAAGTATCACCAAATTAGGTAGCATAATACAAGATAGCTTCCCCCCCACACTTAGTTCAACTAGATTATACAATTTAACTTCAAGAGAAGGTAGGATAGGGAGAATTAGCTTGTAATGTGGCTAACCTAGCAGACTGTTCATGGCTTCTATGGTCTACAAGGATTAAATGTACATGGTGGACCATTATAAAAAGGATTCTAAAAAAGGGGGCTTTAATACCAAAGAAATGAATCAATCATTTAAAACACATGTACCTCAAACCCTCAAGTTTTGATAGGAATAAATCAAATTCTAATTAAATCAAGCATGGTATGGTTCTCTCAGAAAGTGAGGTGAATAAAAATAATACGAAAAATAGGTTTAGAAGCCTCATAGAAAAGTGATTTCAAATATAAAGATAGTGAATTGTGGTATGGGATTCAAAAATCAGAGCCCTTTTCATGAAATTTCAAAATATTTTAATTTGAAAAAAGTCAATTTCAGCATTCATTTAAGCTTAGTTTCAGGGAATAAATTGCCTCACTCATAGAAATAGGTTTCAAAAATTACAATGATAATAATTTCAGTTCCAAAGTTTTAAAAACACACAAAAAATTGAATAACACACTTTTTTTGAAAAACAAAAAATCAAACAATTGAAATTACTAAACTATAAAGGTTCCCTCCCCCATACATAAATTATACAATGTCGCAATGCTTGCAAATTGATTTAACTTGTAAGAATTTTTGAAATTTAATCACAAAAATCAAGAAAGTGATAAGGAGAGGTACAACCAAACTTTATTTTCAGTGCAACGTAGAGTTAAGCACCTAAGTGTTTCACACATAAAACCATACAAACAAAGGTAGATAATAAATCATAATAAATTTATTGAAAGAAAAGAAAATAGAAATATAATGAGAATAGAAGGATTGATCTTGGCTTAATCCCCCAAGAGGGCCCTAGGTTTTGACTGCCTCCAGATGGGTAGTTTCAGTTAGTTATCCCCAATCCGATTGTGGGTGAAGTTTCTTTAATATAAACCACCAGAACTTCTTCCTTCCATCATGAATATCTTCTTTTTTTCTTGAGGACTTCATGGATATAGTACAAAAAATCCACCCCTATAAAAATGAGATTAAACTTTCCTGGTGGGGGTAAGATAAAGAATGAGTACTCCTCTTTATTGGTTTCCACTTTCAAAACTTCTTCTCCATTCTCCAGCGTTTCCTCAAGGTATGATGTATCAAAAGAATAATCAATGGGAGAATTAGTAAGTAATTCAATTTGAAAAAAATTAAAGCATGAAGAATCAAAATAAAATTCTTCCCTTTCAAAGTATGCATCATGTGTATCTATTTACTCATGGAAATCCTCTTTAGTATCATCTTGAACTCCCTCCAATAAGTGTTCATCTAGTTCATGGAGCCCCATATTTTCTTTATGATGTGTATATTCTTTTTCTTCCTCATCCATCAAGACAATACAATTGTTGGCCCAATATGAAAATTCATAACAAGGGGAGATAATACTCAATTCAGATTTAATAAAATCAAAATGAAAAGATTCTAAGAAAATATTATCTCCCTAAGTTTGTTCAGCTTCAATTTCTTCTTTAATTGGAGGTGCCTCTTTTAGTAGAATTTCACAATATAAAGGCAGGCAGTTGGGCTCCTTTATCTTTTCTTTAAATTCCACCGCTTTGGTGGGGTCTTCATTTGATGGTTCTAGTTCTTATACTTTATAAGGAATATGTGGATCAAGTAGTTCTTCACAATAAGTTTAGAAACCATCCATATCTTTTTGATCATCCACATGTAGCTCAGTAGGTAATTTATCCTTCTTGTCCTCCTCAGGTTCATTTATAGGTTCTGGTTTTTCCATCAATGCACATACATATTCAAATGCAAGTTCTACTTTGTTCTCTAGTTTTTCTATGTCATTTATAAGTTCTTGCATCTGAACTATATTATAACTAGCCTCATATACTTTTTCTAAATGTAGGTAGTTATTCCATGAATTAAAGATATGATCATTTTAAAACATCATGGAAAATTATTTTTTTTATGTCTTTTTAATTGAAAAATGCTAAATATTAATAATTAGATTGTGGAACTACCTCCCTGAAATG
The DNA here is from genome assembly GCA_963277665.1 of Viscum album. Lineage (NCBI taxonomy): Eukaryota > Viridiplantae > Streptophyta > Magnoliopsida > Santalales > Viscaceae > Viscum > Viscum album. The sequence goes on from OY728146.1 coordinate 1,795,935,696, forward strand.
GTGCCAAATTTTGACACGTGTCTATTGTTGGGTGTGGAAAAAAAATTATTTACTAAGTTAAAATATAGTATAGTGGTTAACCTAGGTTGTCTCTAGAGAGGAGCGTACAACAATCATGTTTGTCACTTTGTTTTTTTAATTTGTTTGGTTTTGAAAACAATGAAACAAAACTAAAGAAAGAAATAATGTATACGATTTAAAACAAATTGAAAGAGAATGTGATTAAAAATAGTGATAAGTATTGGGTGATCAGGTCGGGGTTGTTTTTCCAATTACAATGTTATCATAGTTCTTATTTATTCATTCCTCTTTTATTAAATTGATTAATATGAGATTTCACAATCGCTTCCTCTCACTTATTTGTTTAATGATGTTAGGGAGATTAGACCTTAATAATATATTATTTTGTTCTAATATATATCCTTTTGTGAAATATTTTTAGTTAATACCCTCAATTGATTAAGGCAATTCCCAACCGGGTCTTTTTTATCCCAAACAATCTTGAATATTGAGTGCAAATATCACACATACTGATGATCGCCAAGTACTTCACCACTATGTTATGATCTATTTCATCATATATAGACCATAACCTAGTGATGGATATAATGATAATTAAACAAATAAATAATAACAACATAATATAAAATCAAATACAATCGCATAAGATAATATAATTTGTTATTACAATTGAAACCAACTTCATAATAGAGAAAAAAATTTATAACATTAAGCGCATGAACTCAAACATTACAAAATGGAAAACCTAAACATCCCCAATCACTCATAATATTTACCCCACCATGTTAAGGGTAATTTAGGAGAAGGGGGAAGAATATTATATTACAAAACTAAAAGAAAGAAAAGGGGGAAAAGAAGAACATGAACATTTCCTCCAGAATCTGTTCACCAGAAGTTCAGCTTCGGTTCGTCCATCATCGCATATAATCCGGCCGAGGTACCTTCTTATAGGATGTGAGGTATTTATTTTTCCATCTAATCACGATGTTTGAAAGAAATTTTGAGCCGTGTGGAATAAGTTAGTGCTGAATTAGTATACCTAACTCATTCTGGCCACCAATCACTATTCCACCAACCATAATTTGACTGGTTTAAGGGAGGACGTAATCAACTCCTTTCTACATGAAATATATACGAATCTTCCTCGTAGAGTTGGATTTATTACCCAGATGTAACCACACCATTTTGTGGTTGGTAGCACGAGATATGGATAATTGAGCGATACATGTTCCATTCTGCCAACCAGAATAACTTTTCACATTCACCAATTTGTTTTGTCTTGTTGGATTTCGAATTGGCTCTTGATCTAGAAGAATTATTTGTAGCCCACAAATCATGTCATCCTAAAAAAAGAATCAGATGAATTGTATGAAAATTGTAGGATTTATTCTATAAATACAGAGACAACATAAAACTGTTAAATGTCCAGAATTAACCAATTTTCACATTTAAGATCAAAACTCACCAAAAAATATTAAATGATCCAAAGAAGATCAAATTGATTAATGGGAAGGGATTAAATCACTTAAAAACATAAGAATAATTATGAAAATATTATCTCTTTCACACAATTTCATTTTATATGAGAACACATCACAATCCCATATTTGATGCATCATTATATATAAGAAACCCTTTTACACTATAAGGGAGTGTGATTATAGGTGTACTGATCATCATTCTCTTCAGATCCTTGAATTTTTTTTCACATTCATCTATCTTAAAGAACTTTAATCCATTATGAGTTAACTTGGTTAGTCAATTTCAAATCATAATAAATTTATCAAAATGAATCAATAGTATCAAAATAATCCAAAAAATTGTGAATATTAGTTATTTTTGTTGGTCTAAGCCATTCTTCAATTACATCTTCCTTTGAAGGATCCATATATATACCCTCCCTTATGATTAGATAATCCAATAATGATACTTTATATAGCCAAAATTATAACAGAAAAAATCTTCCATATATTTATCCTTTCTCAAGGTCTTAAACACAATCCTAAAGTTATTATCATGCTCCTCCTTACTATTGTAATATTTAATGATATCATCTATAAATATCTCCCCAAATTTATCAAGATAATATATCAAAATTTTATTCATTAGATATATGAATATATTATGGGAATTTTTAATTCTAAATGGAATCACTATAAATTCATAGTATCCATATCATGTATGAAAGGTTGACTTTGATATATCCTGCCTTTTCACCATTAATTGATGATATATAGATTAAAGGTTAATCTTTATGAAGTATTAATCACATAATAATTAAATAACAAGTCATAAATATGTGGTAGAGGATACTTTTTATTAACTGTGATCTTGTAAAGTTCATGATAATCAATTTATATTAGAATTTATACATAATTATTCTAAACAAATATACCCAATTAATCCTATGGTGAAGTAATAGGTCATAAAAATATTTATTCAGATTCTCTTAGAGTTTCTTATTTAATTATTATAACTGAATTGGGGCCATTCTATAAGGATTATTTAATATAGTCATAACACCAAGTATGAGATATATTGAAAAATAAACCTCATTATCTAGGGGAATACTAGGAAAATAATATATTAATACATTGATATATTTCCAAATAATGGAAATGTCCTCAATATTTGTTTTTTCAATAAAAATTTGAGATATTTTTCCATAATTATTAGATTTCAATACCCATACAATGGAAGTAAATTCCATAGGGAATTTATATTCAAACTTTCATTGGTAGATGATTATGTATTACTTTGGAATATAAAATGTGATTTCACTAACCTATAAATTGATATGGTGTCTATGCATAGAGAGAAAATTCATGTCAAAAATCACATCAAATTTGAATAAAGGGATAATAATAAGATAAGGAAGCAAAATACCCCAAACTTCAGTAAAATAAGAGTTGTAAACATTGGATGAAATTATTATACCATTGGTATTTTACACAGATAATTCGATATCTAACTACTGGGGTGGTTATTTTATGATATTAAAAAAATTATAGATATGAAGGAGTTGGTATAAATAGAATCAAATAAATCATGTTAATTTATTATGGGGAAGATGAGTGTACCTTCAAATATATCAATTTTATAACCCACTTTCATAGTTGTAAATACATGGGATTCCCATTTCTCTCTTATATTAAGTGGTTATTAATGGTGATTCTCAACATTAACACTTGAACTGGTTCACTAGTTAGCATAATTTATATACTCCTTACAATTGAAGCATTGGAGTGTAGGTTGTTCATTAGGCTAAGATTTATCTTTATCCATCTCATTGGTTTTCCTCTTCATATCTCTTTATAATTCATGTATCAGATGACCTTCTCATCCATACTTGAAGCATTTACCTACCCCTTTATATAAATTTCACCCATTCCTCTTCTGATGTTTTTAGTATGTATGAAAATTAGTTTTCTTTCCTCTAGGGGTTTTATCATTTTAGATTCCTCAAAACACCATTTTTATATTCTTACCCTTCAAAACCATGAGTTTAATATGAGTATTGACTTATTATTTCCACCACGAGAGAACTTGTAAAAATTTCTTTATAGATTCTAAATTCTACCGTACATAACAATTTTTGAATTCTTGGTTTTAATCCATAAATTAATGATTAGTTTTTCATTAAGGGTTAATGATAAACTATAAGCATACCTATAAAGTCATGTAAAGTTTTATTTAGAGGTACCAATGTATTCATACTCCTTTTGTTTCAACTCTAGTAATTATCTCTCTATCTTATTCATGATATTTTTGGGAAAATATTTATTGAAAAATACATTTTTAAACTCCACCCATTTCATAGAGCCAATTTATTACTCCTTTTATTCTTTATGAGGGTTCACCATTGATCAACTTCACCTTCCAAATGATTAATATCTAAATAAATATTTTCATACTCTAATAAATGGAGAATAAAAAATATATTTTCAATTTAATTGATCCATTTGTCATCAATTATTGAATTGAAAAAACCCACTATAGTATAGTGGATGTTGTCATATGAAGGACTTAATGGATAATTATTCCTTCATTTTTTAGTTTCATTGTTTGGTATAATTCATTTTATTTTTTATATATTAAGAAATATGGGTGCTCATAGATATAGAGACCATAATTTTTCTTTCCTGACTATTAAATCATTTTAAAGATAAAAACATAATAGAATTACATATCCAGGATAAAATAGTTCAGTGTCTTGGTAAAATTAGGCTTATACATAACTATTACCAAATAAAACATAAAAAATATTTAATTCTTTATTCTCTATATTCTTAGTGGCCCTTGCATTCTCTTTAGTATAAGTAATCAGCTAAAGATATACATCAAAGAAAGGGGTGTACTAAGAGGCCAATAAGAGGATAGATAAGGACATAAATAAATATAACATGGGTTAGAATAATCATCATTATCATAACATAAGCATAGGATCACCATCATAATTGTGAAAGGAATCATTAGATAAATATATGTAATGTGTCAATGCATAAACATGAGACATCATGTCTTAGTGGTTAAATACCACATATAGTTATGAAAAAATCTAGCATCATGTTCACACATATTTCACATTATCTCATGAAATACATCACATTACCCAATGTATTGGAAGGATATGTAATTTTGGTCTCAACTGCCACATCATAACATTTACATAATAATACTTTCCACATAGAACATATATCAATCGAAGTCATAAAGTAAAACAAAGGAAGATAATGGGTTTGATATTTATTTCATAAATAATACATTCATGATTAAGCATTGGGGTTCCCAAAATAAAAAAAAGGGAATAACATAATCGGTATAAGAATCATCAATCTTGAGTGAAGAAGAGACAATCTCATGAGAAGTGAAATATATGTTTTTAGAAAAAAGAGTTCTTTTGGAAAATATTTGTTTTTTTTCATAAACTCAAGTATAAAACATGAATATACCTAAAAATAAAATGGAATAATAATGAAATAAAATTTAATAATCATTGAATTAATATACCTACTGAAATTGGTGTGAAGGAGGGAAACCTAAGGAATTGGAGTTGGGTTTGAGAATCCACTTACCTAATGTCTAAATGTTTTACTCACTTTAATATCCTAGATAATCAAATTATATTCACTAATTAATAAATAAAGAACATCTTATACATGTATTTGATTTATTATAATTTTATTTAGTTCATTTATGGCCTTTTCAGTGAGTTATATTGCTCAATTTTATTATTCTAAGAGTGGTTATTTTCTTGGTTTTTATGAGAGGTTTGCTTGTATACAAGTATGAAAGTTTATGTAAAATGGGAATAATTATAAAAAATTTAAATTGTATGTTATTAATGAACATAAATAAATAAAAATTATCTTATATAAACTTTTTTATATATGTTATTATGATGATTCAATATATAAAATCTTAATTAAAATGATTTATTTTATTATGTTGGTTTTTACGATCATCATGAACATATATCAATTTATTTAATATCATGTTTATATATTGGTTATAAAAAATTATAAAACATATAATTTTTATAATAAATTCATATTTAACCATAATAATGGTTTTATGACTATACATGAAGGTGGTAATGTTAAATTAAAACACATCGTAAATCAACACATCACAGTTGATGTTTTTCAGTTTTAGAAAAAAAAGGGAGAGGGGAAGGGGTTTAATGATGGATATTAAATAAACATAATATCATTATAGTATATATACTATAATATAGTTATCATTAATTTTTTGATATATGAGTTCAGGATATGATAATAAAATAAAATAAAACAAAATAACTTAAAAGAGAATGAAAGAGGATTTTACCTCTTGAATTTCTTCTCCTTGAGAACCTCCTTAAGGAACTTGGGTTTGGTATTTTATTGAGACCAGAAGCACATGGACGTGGGGGAGAGTCTTGGAAAGATTATTGGAAAAACATTAGACAATATTCAGGGCTTTGGATGTGTAAGGAGAAGATCTGATAAGATGTAGTTTTTATAGGAGAGGAGAGGGGGTTATTTTTTATTATTATATCTATTATTTTATTATTTTGGATCAAGACTATCAATAGTGTTGAAAATTATCAATAATTATATTAAATAATTAAGGGAATTTTTATATTATTCCCTTACATTATAAATACATAATCAATGACTGAAAAATTCATGTACTTAGCTTATATCGTAAATTATTATATTTCACTATTCACCAAAAATTCTACTATTTTAGAAAAATACCAAAAATTTACCCGAACAATTTTTCAATGTTTATAATTCAAAAATGGACTCCATTTTATGAAAATAATTTTCTAAATTTTAGAAATATACTTTTTAAATAAATCATCGTTTATTCAAAAAATATAGATTTTAACATTATAACTGATTTTATGACATTTTGAAAAAATTAATTAAGGTGTCAGAAAATTATATTATAATCTTAAGAAAAAAAATTATTTATGAATATATTTTATGAAAATAAATTTTATATTAAATCATTAGATTAATTATAAAATTGTAAATAAACATTTATGTTTTACAAAAATATCAACACTTAATTTAACATTTTTTAAACATTTATTTACTTACACTATGACATAATTATATCATATTTTCATTTATAAGATGCATAAATTTTATTTATACTTTCATAAGAGAGGTTACTATTCTATTGACTGTATTTATATTCCTAATGGTCATGTTATTATTCCAAGGTTCAAGCTAATATTCGATCAGTATAGGTTCTTTAATTTCTTTTAATATAACTTATTTCGTTCTGAATTTATGATAATTATTTTTTATTGGGATATATATGTTATGTATGTGTTTTATAAAATATAAAACAATTATAATAAGGCAAAAATTCCATTGATAAAAGTTTGGGTCATTACATTCTTCCCCACTTTTTAAAATTTCACCCTTGAAATTTTGTTTTACATAAACAGATGAGGGTATTTTTCCTTCATCACTTCTTCCAGTTCCGATGTATTTTCTTCATACTTATGATTCCTCCATAAAACTTTGACAAGGTGAGTTTTCTTTTTGTGTAGGAATTTTTTTCTCTTCAATCCAGTATCTTTACTGGGTGCTCTTCATACGATAGGTCATTCTCCAGTTCCACCGCCTCCGGATTTAGTACATGTGAGGGGTGAGGTATGTACTTCCATAAGAGAGATACATGGAACACATCTTGATCTTGAAACATATTTGGTGTAAGTATAATCCAATAGTCCACTGCTCCTATGAAATCAAGGATCTCAAATGAGGAAATGTATCTTTGGATAAGCTTCCCTTTCTTTCCAAACCGCATGAATCTTTTCCATGGTGATATTTAAAGGAAAACATTGTCTCTAACCTTAAACTCCAAGTCCCTTAAATAGTTTTCAGTAAAGAAATTTTGATGACTCTGGGAAACATTGATATGTTGTTAGATGGATTGAAAATTTTCTATCATATCTTAAATTTGGTTAGGTCCAAGTAGATTTCATTCTCCAACTTCATCCCAATAAGTTAGAGTTGTACAGTGCTTCCCATATAGATCTTCATATGGGTACATCTAAATACTAGAGTGGAATATATTATTGTATGAGAACATATACAATGGGATATACTAATCCCATCCACCTTTTAATTTCATTTATTTGGCTTTGAGAATGTCTTCAAACATCTGAATAGTACTTTTAGATTATCCATCAGTTTGGGGGTGATAGGCCGTGCTGAAATTCAATTCAGTACTCAAATCATATTAAAGAATTCTCTATAATTTATATGTGAACCATGGATCATGATCAGATATGATTGAATGTGGAACCCCATGTATCCTCACCACTTCCTTCACATATATCTTTGAAAATTGTTCAAGTGATAAATCATCCTAAATAGAAATAAAGTGGGAAGTTTTGGTGAGTCAATCCACCACAACCCATATCACATTATTTCCTTTGGATGTATTTGAGAGACTAGTGAAAAAGTTGATAGTGATATTCACAGATTTCCACATGGGTATAGGAAATGCTTGCATCTTTGTACTTCTTCTGCTCTACTTTGACTTTCTTACATACCAAACACAATGAGATATATTCTGTAATATTAGTATTCATGTTACCCAACCAGAAGTATTCTCGAAAATCACAGTATATCTTGTCACTTCAAGGGTGGATGGAGAAAGGTGAGATATGATAATTATCCAATATCTCCATCTTTGTCTCGGGTAAGTAAGGCACACCCATCCTCATTCCAAAATAAATCACACCATCATCATCGATATATAACTCTTGAAGCTTCCCTTAATTTACTAAACTAACCTTATTTTGAAGATTTGGATCAACCCTTTGTTCCTCATCGGTCTTCTCTTGGATATATGGTTGAGAAATCATTTGTGAAGGGTAATATGTATTCCCTACCATTATGATTTCCAAATACATCCTTTTCATATCCATGAAGATAGGGTCTTTATCAATCAACATCATGGATAGAGTAGAAGGTTCTTTTCTACTATGAGCATCAACTACCTTGTTTTCATTCCTAAGATGATATTGAATAGATAAATCATAGTCCTTGATTAGATATAACCATATCATTTGATTCATGTTGAGTTTATTTTATGTGAATAAATACTTTAGACTCTTCTGATCGGTATATATGTAATATTTTTTACCATAGAGGTAGGGTCACCATATTTTTAAGGGAAAATTCATAGATTATAGCTTCATATAATGCATTGGGTAGTCCTACTCATGGATATTCAACTGCTATGATGTGTAGGATATCACTTTATAATTATTCCAGAGTATACAACCCATACCATTCTTTAAAGGATCCCTATATATGATAAAACATTCTCCAATTGTTGTTAGTGTGAGTACAGGTGCAATGATTAGCCTATTCTTTATCTCCCTGAAGCTTTCCTTACATTCTTCTATCCAGACATACTTTACCCATTTCCTTGTTAACTTAGTTAGTGGGTTAGACAATCATGAGAAACTTCTCACAAAATTTTAGTATTACCCTACTAAACTAAGAAAAATGTGGATTTCCATGACACTAGTGGGTTTGGGCCATTCTTCAATTTCCTCTATTTTTGAAGGGTCCCCAGAAATTCCATAACTTATTATCATGTGTGCCAAGAATGTGACTTACTGCATACAAACATCACACTCTCTAAACTTGCAGTACAATTTTTCCTTAATTTTTCCAAAAAAATCCATATATGTTTTTCATGTTCTAACTTTCTCTTAGAGTAGATGGGAATATCATCGATAAATACTACCATGAATTTTTCAAGGTAGTATCTAAAGACTCTATTCATCAAATCTATGAATATCATAGGAGAATTATTAAATCCAAAGGGCATCACTATAAAATCACAGTTCTCATAACATTTACAGAAATAATTTTTTTGAATATATTTCTCCTTCATATTTAATTGACGATGTCTAAAATAAAGATCCACCTTTGAGAAATACTGATCTCCTCATAGTTGATCGAACAAGTCATCAATCCTTGGAATAGGATACTTGTTTTTTATGGTGATCCTATTGAGTTATATATAATCGATACATAGTCACATTGATCCATACTTTTACTTTACAAAGAGTAATAGCACTTCCTAAGGCGATGCACTAGGTTTTATGAACACTTTGTCCAAGTACTCTTGTAGATGCTTCTTTAACTTCTCCATTTTGATATAGTCCATCCTATAGGGACATTTTGAGATGGGAGTAGCTATGGGTATGAGTTCTGTTGAGAACTCTATCTCATGATCTGGGGGAATTTTGGGTAACACTTTAGGAAATGCATCATTTTATTCCCTCACAATGGGAATTTCATCCAGGTTGGTTCCATCCATTGACTCAGCCATTTGAGTGAGGTATGCTTGTTCATAGGGAATAAACACCCACACTATTGATGGAATTTCCAAAGGAGACTCATGGTCTTCCTTGAATCTGTAGAGGATCATGGTATGGTTTTTAATTTGAAAAGATATTTCCTTTTCCCAACCATTTATGTGTCCTCCATATAACAAGATCCAATCCATGCAAGTATAGTATTGAATTCCACCAAGGGAAGTATCATGAGATTTTCTGGAATAATCTTCCCACATATGCCAACAGAATAATATCATAACACCTAGGTTGCAATGATCGCACCACTATGTGTTTTTATGGATATATCTACTTCAAGGTATAAGGGATTTGATTCAATAGTTCTAGAAAACTTACAGTATTTAAAAGAATGTGTAGAACCAAAATCAAATAAGACTTGTTCCATTCTTGAGAGAATATTAATTGTGCCTTGTAAGACTTTGTTTTCTTGCTCCACTTCAGCGGTACTGATAGAATAAGATTTCCCTTTCTCATTTGGATTTGGTGGCTCCTGACATTTATTACCCACAAAGAGTCAAGGATTAGTTCATTGTATTGCATAGTTCCATTTCTCTATATATTTTAAGAATTTAACTACAGGTTTTTCATTAAGAGGTTCCCTTTTTTCCTTCATCATGTTGGCCAGATTCATTATGTATCTATAACATTCATGATATTGATGTTTTTCTATCCAGAACATAATACATTTCCCCATCCCTTTGAGTTTGTTCATATGATTATTCTTACCACATTTTTAACATATGAGTGGTTAATATTTCTTTCCACCTTTTTCATTAGATCCTCCATCTTGAAACTCTATATTTCATTTCTTATCACTATAGTCATGGGACTTTTCTCCAAACTTTATCTACACTTTAAGATCACAAAAAACAAATTATTTGTAACTATCAATGTAACAAATAGATATATACTTTAATAGGTGTGGTTTCAAACCACTAAAGAATCAATATATTTTACTATCATTGTTAATAATAAAACTTTATTCATACTTTGAAATCCTTGAGAATTTTTCTTCATAAGTTATGAAAAAGTTACCTTCCTTTTTCATCATCTCTATGAATTCTATCATCATGTTTATATGAATATTTCAAGGGAAATACTAGTTAATAAATATTTTCATAAAGTCTTTCCACTCTATCTCTTCTATTAAATACTTCTTCTTGGAGTTCTTAATCAAATCCCACCATTGATCAGCCAATCAATATAAATGATAAATGGATAGATTCACCTTCTCCTTCTCAGAGTAGTGAATCACAGAAAAGATATTCTCCATTGAGTTGACCCACTATTCCATGATGAATGGATTGGAAGATCAACTAAATGTCAGTGGTCATTACCTTATAAAAGATTAAATATCCAATTTCTCCGTCTTAGTTGAAGGTTGACATTCCACATTATTTAGGTTATTGTTTATAGCCTGAGATATCTAGGTAATAATCACCATGAAATTTTTTACTCCACCTACCAACAAATTGGGGATGCCGATTGTGCAATCATAGTATTTTACCTCACATAGTTTGTTGGCCTAGTTTCTCCTAGTTCCCACCATTTTCTAAAATATAAAAGTATTGAACAAAGAATAAGTCAGCAATTCATGAATAAATAATTTATTCCTTTGTGAAATTAACTCTAAATTCATATCTTATTAGATCTCTATGTTTATCATTTTTCTAAAATAATATTATTGGATGATTACATATACTTTGCCTCACACTTTTTAGTCAATAAGTTAAATTTTATGAAACTAATCCTTTTTTTAAACAATCTAAACCTATATCTTCAGATGTGTTTCAAAAACTGATTATCAACCTTTGATATAAGATCCTTCTAATAAGAAAAATACCCAAGAAAATTTTTCTAAAGTATTTACCCCATAATATTTTTTACCTTATTTTGATGAACGAGTTTCACAAAACCCAAATCAGTTGTTTCTTAAGAATAATCCCAATGATTGTATCATTGGTGATGTAAATAAACCAGTAAAGACTATAATTTATTTAAGAGATGAAGTAGAGGATCTATCATTTCTTTCCCAATTAAAACAAAAAATCACTGATGAAGATTTAGGTGATTATGGTTGGATTAAAGCTATGCAAGATGAACTAAATGAATTTGAAAGGAACAAAGTTTGGACTTTGGTTGAAAGACCTAAATAAAATTTTGTTAATGTTTTTAAGTGGGTCTTCAGAAATAAATGTGATTAAAATGTAATCATTGTAAGAAATAAATCAAGATTAGTTGATAAAGGCTATAATCAATAAGAAGGAATAGACTATGAAGAAACCTATACCCCAGTAGCTAGAATTGAATCTATTTGAACTCTCTTATCCTTTAAAACATTATTTAATTTCAAACTTTTTCAAATGGAAGTGAAGTGTACTTTCCTTAATGGATATATTCAAGATAAATTTTATGTTGAACAACATTCTGGATTCAAAGACACAAAACATCCTAAATATTTTTACAAACTTACCAAAGCTTTATATGGACTTAAACAGGCCCATAGATCTTGGTATGATAGATTTATATGATTTTAGTTACCAAACAATTATGCTAAGGGAACTGCTGATACAACCCTTTTATAAAAAAAAGAAAAGAAAAATGTTTTTATTATTAAAATTTATGTTGATTACATTATATTTGGATCAAATCAACAATCCTTAACTGATTCATTTTCGAATCTCATGAAATATGAGTTTGAAATGAGTATGATGGGTGAGTTAAATTTTTTTATTAGTTTTAAAATTTCTCAAAAACTAGAAGGAACCTACATATCAAAACATAAGTATATTAAAGATCTTTTTAATAAGTATGGATATGACAACACTAAAAGTATAAGTATTGTAATCAGTACCTTAAACACTCTTGATCTTGATGAAGGTGGGAAACTAGTAGATCAAACATCCTTTAGAGGTATGATATGATGTTTATTATACTTAATAGCTAATTTTCTGGACTTAATGTTTTTAGTATGCCTATATGTAAGATACCAATCTAATCTAAAAGAATCCCATTTAAAACCAGCAAAAATAATTCTTCACTATTTAAAGGTAACCATGGGTTTAGGACTTTTCTATTCTTCTAGAAATGATTATGTATTAAAAAAATTTCGTATATTGACTTTGGTGGATGTAGAATGGATAAAAAAATTACATCCAGAACTTGTTATTTCTTAAGAGATTCATTACTTTCTTGGTCATGAAAGAAGCAACACTCAGTAACACTTTCCACTTTTGAAGCTAAATATGTGGCATCTTGAAGTTATTGTGCTCAAGTGTTATGGATGCCCCACACACTCACAAACTATGGCATGAGTTTTACCAAAACAAAAATAATGTGTGATAATACTAGTATCATTTTCCTATGAAAAAACCTTGTACATCACTCTCGTGTAAAGCACCTAAACATTAGGCATCACTTTCTTAAGGATAACATGCTTATAAAAGATATTATTCTTCAATTTATTGGAACTAAAGACCAACTTTCTAACTTATTTAGTAAATCATTATACTACAATAGATTTTAATACATTAAACAAAATTTAAGAATGATAACCATAAGGTAATCATCCAATTTTTTTTTTGAAACCTATCTTCTTACAATAATATACTCCTTTTCATAGGGGGAGTACACATTTTTACTATTTTATATTTTATCTCTCTAAATATTTTTTGGAACTTAAAATTTTTTAGAACCTAAAAAAAGTTTTATTTCCCTAATAATTTATTTCGAGAATCTATGTTTTATAAGAGAAACCTTATAAATATTGGAAAATATTTCTAAGCAACCTGGAAGGTACATTTCCTTACTTATTTCATTATAATTGGAATTTTTTTTGGTATTTTCAATCTTGTTTTAAGAAAACCTTATCGGATTCACTTTCCTTAAATCCAATTTTTTCTTAAAACCTCAAAATATCAGAACCTAAAAATACTTCTACGTTATTGATATCAACTATTAGATCATATAAATATAATATCAACCATTGGATTGATTCAATAATACAAACTTTCACGGTGAAGCATATATAAAGGACCCCCCATATTCACATCCCATGTCAGTTATTTCAGTTTTTATTACAGCAAAGATCTGCCACTCTTCAAAGTTGCCATTCAGTTTTCCCTTTTTCTTTAAGATTTGAATGTCTCTTGAAGTTTCTTCATAGAATCTGATGGGCTCAAACAAGGAACTCAAGGATTGGTTAATTTTTAGGGAAAGGTTGGTGGACACAAATTTCTTTGTCAAGTATGAATCCTTGATTTCAAAAATCATAAATAATAATAGTTGGGAAAGTCTATGTGTAGAAAAGATGAAGAATCGAGATTTATTATATCCTAATCTTCTTATAAAATTATATGATCAAGTTCAGTTTTATGAACAAGGTGGAAGAGAAATGTTTTCATTTAAGAGTTATGGAAAAACTTATTCTTTGTCTTTCAACAAAGTTTCTAGTATCTTGGATATTCTTTATGACATAGAAGAAATATTTTTCTCACATAAATTACCAGATAAGGAAGGATATATTGTGAAGGTTAAGGAAATTGAGTGCCTTGGAATTAATGGAGTAAATACACCCAAGATATCTCATATTTCTTCAAGCCACAGATTGAGAGATCTTTGGATGCGAGGTTTTCTAATTCTAAGAAAGGGAGATAAGGATTCCCTTAAGATATGTGATATCTTTATAATGGATTTCTTAGTGAATCCAAGGTAGATAAATCTCATCAAGTACATTATTTTGACTATCATCAATATCAAGAATGGTACTATAAAGTATCAGATCATTATGTACCCTGCGATCTTATCCAATATCATTGTTATGTTCTTATAATATTTCAAAATACCATGCATCCCAAATTACAAGGTATTAAAGATAATGTTGTTAAGTGAGGATACCCTGAGAAGAATGAATATTGAATTCAGTGTTAAGAAATTAGAGTTATTTGATCTTCATAATAAGGATGATAAACCTATTAGCAAGAAAGAATAAGTTGGTGAATGATTGAAACCAACCCCTAAGAAAATAAAATGTAAAGAGATGGAATCTCATAAATAAAAAGTACCAGCACCTGAGTTCATATCGGATCCCCCCAAGCTGAAGAAACAAAAAACTTTTTCTGATAAATTTGTTATTAAATGTAGAGAGTAGAATAAGAAGAAAAAGGAAAGAGATTTAGTTTTTTAGTTAAAACCTACTGAGGATAAGGCCTTAAAGATTCAAGGAGCCAAAGAGATTTAAATACAATCTAAAGAGAAGAAGTTAAAAGATAATATTTCAGAATCTAATATTGTTCAGTGTTTTCTTAGAGATACTGAGAGGGTATTTTAATAAGTTTAGGTACCAAAATTATTTTTTCAAGAATCAGTGCCAATCAATACTTAGGTTAAAGATAAGAGAAAGAAATAAGTTTCAATTCTGTAACCCATAGCTGGAGAACTATAAGAATAAGAAGAGGAAGAGGAAAGTGATGATGTGATAAGGATGGTGAAATAATATTAAGAGAAGGAGAGCCCTTCTGACAAGATATCTATTAGAACGTCCCAAGATGAATCCACCAAGTTAATTTCAGAAGAAAAATCAGTTTCAAAAAATAAGGATTCTCAGAATGAGGTTGATAAAACTTTATATGATGAGAGTAGTAATCATGATTTTATTCATCATGATGATGATAAGTAAATTTGTTAAAAAGATGTTGATAAAGAAGTTGATGTTGACAATGATAAAATAGTGCAAGTTTCTGATAGTGAGCATGATTCTTGGAAATTTAAGAAGACAATATCTAAATCTGAGAGAGGTAATAAAGTGCTTGTTGGTTCACCAAAAAACGTTGTAGTTGAAAAATCCAAGAAGTATGTTGTTGGAACATCAAAGAGAAAAGAAGATGGGAAAGATAAAGTTCTTTCTCCAACAAACAAATCTATCTTGGGGTCTTCATCTTCATTAGGACATGATTTTATGGTTCATTCCTTAATGAATCTTGTGAATACCATTCCTTTATTTCCAAGCATTGATTCCATATGTCAGCTACTTCAAGAAACAGGCATTCAGAAGTTAAATTCAACAAATCTTATCATGGAAATGTTTATCAAACTTGAAACCAAGTTCAAAACTTTTCCCATTGATTATGATGCTCATAGGAGATCTTGAAAAGAAATAACCAAGTGGTACAAGTCAGTGATTGATGGCCTTAAAATTATGGATAATATCAATGAATTTATTTAAGAATGTATTTGATAAATCCAATTACAGGATATAGGATCTCTCAACAAGTATTTCTAAAATTCGAAATCAAGATTAAGAAAGTCATATTCAAGAAGAAAAATATCTGAATGAGAAGCTGAATTTTGTCGCTTTAAATCTAAAGAGAGAAAGGGAACTTAGGGAATAGATAATAGAAAAAATCAAAGATTTGGAAGAAGTGATAAAGTATCAAGGAGAAGTTATTAAGTCTCAATAATACAGAATAAAAATTCTTCAAAATAAAAAACCGGGATCATGAATAGTAGATCAAAATGTTTAAAGACGATCGTAAGTAATTAAAGAAGTTAAAGGATACTTTGAAAAATATGATCCCAAAGGATAAAAAATAAGGATGAACTATTTTTTTCTTAAACTTAAATCTTTTGTTGTATTTTTTCCTTATAAAAAATTTTCTCCTCATAATATAAACATATATTTCCATTTTTTTTCTTAGTATATTCCTAACATTTCAGATACATTGTTTTCCTTCTCTCCATTCCTTTTTGAAAATCACAAAGGGGGAGAAAATAATACTGAAAAATAATATTAATAAATATAATCACTAATTTAGGGGGAGATTACTTAAATAATAATTTATTAAGTAATAAATATTAATTTCTTGAAGAAATACAAGAATACGACCCTTAGGGATTTCAAAACTTAAGGGGGATCTAGTCATACTCACTATGAGTTATAAATTCAAAGGGAGATAAATATTTCTTTTAAGCTTAAAAATGAAAACCTTAGTCCTTATATTGTTTTATGAAAAGTTTTCTATGCTTTCCAAAAAGGGTTAGATTATTGATTCAATAAGTTTCTTTTTGAATTTTCTATTCCTTTATGTTTTGAAAATCACAAACACATTTTTTTAAAGAAAAATATATTTCTCTAAGAATCTTTCTCTTAAATAAATTTTTCTTTTTCTAATAATGTTTTTGTCTTTACCTATGGTTTTTAATGATTTATCTAGTGTTTTCTCAAACCAAATATAACTATTTTTTTCTCAAAGACAAAAATAGGATCCATATCTAACTCAAAACCTTATTGTTCCTTTGAAACCATTTTCTCTAGAATTGAGAATCATATTTCCCTTTAAATAAGACTCTAATTTCTTTTGAAATCAGACCCTAATTTCTCCTAAAATCATGCTTTGATTTCTTTTGAAATTAGACTCTGATTTCTTCTCAAATCAGACTCCAATTTCTTATGAAATTAGACTTTAATTTCTTCTAAAACCAAACTCTGGTTTCTTGTAAAATTAGACTCTGATTTCTTATGAAATTAGACTCTGATTTCATTATAAATCAGATTCCAAATTTATCTGAAATCAAAATTTGATTTCCCCTAAAACCAGACTCCAATTGTTTCTAAAATAAAACTCTGATTTATTTTGAAATAAGAATCTAATTTCTTATGAAATCAGATTCCTAATTCATCGTAATTCAAACTTGGATGCTCTTTTATTTTAGAATCCGATTGTCAATATTTCTAGACTCCAATTCTCAATTTCTTAAGAATCCGATTAAATTATTTTCTTACAGATATCTCATTTCCTTAAAGTAACATTTCATTTTATCGGATCCTAAACATGTTAATGTTTCTTAATATTGATAATTCTTCCCATGTTTAATTACATGAATTGATGTTTTATAATCTATTTTTAACTAACCGTTGGCTGAGTGACATGTGTACAGGCCCCTCTGAAATTTAAGGAAAAATATGACTGTTGGAGGAGGAAGTCAACCATTGGAATCCATACCTATAAATACCTGAACATTTTAATGAGATTGTTGCTGATTTTTTGAGAGAGATTATTTTCATAGTGCTGAATTCTAGAGAGAGAATTTGTGATGCAATAGATCTGCTCAAATATTCCTTATGTGATTTCTGTGAACAAATTTTTCAAGCTGAGAACTTCTTGTTCAACCTTCTTAGTGTGATTATGATTGTTGTTGATCAATATAGGGATTCAAGAGATAGGAATACATAGGTGTTAATCACTTTAGAGATCGAGGGCTTCTAGGGATAGGAAGACAAAGGTGATAATCACCTTATAGAATGAGGGATTATGAGGATAACATGAAATATTCTGATATTTGTATTGAGGGCTTACCCTAGTGTGGGTAAGACAGACTTTCTTAAAAGTATAAATCAAGGGACCATTATCCAAGTTTGTTGGATACCCTTATTCTTGGGTTAAAATATTTCTTATACATGTCCTGTTTTGTTACAAGTTTTAATTCTACTTCATTTTGTTAAAGAAAGTTTAACTTTATTATACTTTCTTTTTCTTGTATACTCTGATATAAATAAGATTCTATATGCTTTAAGTTAGAATATTTACCTAAGTAAACTTGTCTTAAGTATCTTTATTGGATCCATATTATTGTATCCTAAGAAAGTTAGTTTCTTTATCAAGAAATAAAGAGGGTTTGTGAATCCATCTTGTTTAACATTGTTAAACATATATTCTCTTTAATATAAAAAATGTTTTTTAAAATTAAAATTCACTCCCCTATTTTAATTGATAAATCTACATATACTTTTAGATCCTATAAATACTAATGGTTTTCACTAATGTTCTCTAATTATGATTCCCAAATAAACTAAACCATACTATGATACCAACTATAGTGACCCTACTTTCCTTTTATAACTATTATATCATTTTAAAGATAAACAACATAATATAATTACATATCCTCGATCAAACAGTTTTGTGACTTTGTAAAATTATGCTTATAAAAAACTTTTACATAATAAAACATAAATATTATTTTATTCTTTATTCTATAGCTTCTTATTTTCCCTCACATTATTCTTAGTATAAGTAATCACCTGATGATATACATAAAAGAAAGGGGTGAGCTAAAATCCCAATAAGAGGATTGATAAGGACATTAATCAATATAAATTGGATGAGTATAATCATCATCATCATAAAATAAGCATAGTACCATCATAATAATCATGAGACTAATCATTAGATAAAGGAATAGAATGTGGAAATTCCTAAAAATGAAACATCATGTCTTAGTGGTCAAATATCACACATAGTTGTGAAAAATACTAGCATCATGTTCATGCATGAAATATGTGCATAATAATATAATTATCATTGTGAAAACCATTTTCATCATGTTCACACATATTTTACATTATCTCATTATATACATCACATTACCCAATTCATTAGAGGGGTATGTGATTTCGGGTCTACCCATCACATCATAGCATTTACATAATCATGCATGCTACATAGAATGTGTATCAATAAAAGTTGTGAAGTAAAACCAAGGAAGAGAACAAGTTTCATAAAGATTTCATAAATATAAATTCATGAATAAGAATTGGGGTTCCCAAAATAAAAATGTAATAACATACTTGGTATAATAATCATCAATCTTGAGTGAACAAAAAATTATCTCAAGAGAACTAAAAGATGTGTTTTTAGAAAGAAGAGTTATTTTGGAAAATATTTGTGTTTTTCATAAACTCAAGTAAAAAAAAAGTATATCCGTGAAAATAAAAGGGAATAATATTGAAATTAAATTTAATTAATGAATATCCATACTTAAATTGGTGTGAAGTAGATAAACCCATGGAATTTGAGTCGGGTTTGATAATCCCCTAACTATATGTCTAAATGATTTCTTCACTTCAATATCCAGTATAATCAAATTATATTCATTAATTACTAAATAAATAACCTATTATAAATTTAAATTATTTATTATAATTTTATTAATATCATTTATGTACATTTTGGCTATTTATGTAGTTCAACTTCATTGTTCCAAGAGTGTTCGTTTTCTTAGTTTTCATGATCGTTTTGCTTGTATACAAGTATGAAAGTTCATGTAAAATGGGAATAATTCTTCAAAATTTAAATTATATGTTATTAATGAACTTATTGAAGTTTTAATGATCTTATATATCATTTTTTTATATGTTATGATGATAATTAATTAGATAAAACATTAATGAAAATGATTTAATTTATTTTGGTGATTTTTACGACCATCACAAACATGTATCATTTTATTTAATATCATGTTCATATATTGGTTCTAGAATATTGTATAACTTATAATATGTATGATAAAATAGTATTTAACCATAATAATGTTTTTATGGCCATACTTGAAGGTGGTATTGTAAAATGAAAACACATCATAAATCTACACATCACGAACGATGTTTTCATTTTTAGAATAAAAGAGAGAGGATAAGGGGTTTGATGATGGATATTACATTAACATAATAGAATTATAGTATATATAAGATAATATAGTTATCATTAATGTTTTGATAGATTTTTTAAGGAGATGATAAGAAAATAAAATAAATTAAAAGAAATTAAAAGAGAATGAAAGAGTATTTTACTTTTTGAATTTCTTCTCCTTAAGAACCTCTTTAAGGCACTTGAGTTTGGTCTTCTGATGAGACCAGAAGATCCTAGAGATGTGGGTGAAGATTGAGAATTGGATTAGGTAGAATTTTTAAAAGGTTAAAATCTTTAGAGGTATGAGGAGAAGTTGTGATGAGGGGTGGTATTTATAGGGGAGGAGAGGGGTGGTTTTTTATTATTATATTCATTATTTTAATTTTTTGGCGCAAGACTACAAATATTGTTGAACCTTATCACTAAATAAATTAAATAATTAAGGATAGTTTGATATCATGGTTTCAAATCATCCATACATCATCCTTGACTCAAAAATTCATGTACTTAAATTATATCATAAATTATCATATTTCACTATTCACCAAAAAATCAACTATTTTTGAAAAATTCCAAAACTTCACCCTAACCATTTTTTAAAATTTATAATTCAAAAATGAACTCCATTTTTTGAAAATAATTCTAAAAATATGAGAATTTTTTAAATTAAAATATTCATTTATTAGAAAAAAATTGATTTTAATATTATAAACGATTTTATGAAATTTTGAAAAAATAAATTAAGGTATCATAAAATTATTTAATAATCATAAGAAAAAAACATTAATTTATGAATACATTTTATGAAAATAGATTTTATTTTAAATTATAATATTAATTAACAAATTGTAAATAAACATTTATGTTTTATAAAAATATTAAAACTTAATTTATCATTTTGAAAACATTTATTTACATACATTATCATATAATTATATCATATTTTCATTTATAAGAACACTAAATTTTATTTATACTTTCATACGTGAGGTTATTATTCTATTGGACAAATTACTATTCCTAATGGTCATGTTACTATTTCATTAGTATGGGTTCTTTAATTTCTATGAATATCACTTATTTAATTCTTCATTAATGAGAATAATTTTTTTATTGGACTCTATATGCTATGCATGTGTTTTATACCATATAACATAATTATAATAAGGGAAAATTTTCATTGATAAAATTTTGGGTCGTTAAAATTTCCATAAAATTTTTCTATCTAGATCCCATTAAATTTGGTTTTCCATTAATATGATTGTTTCATTGTCCATCACACTCATTTTTAACTCGATTCCTCATAGTTCCATCCATTGGTTAAAACCAAAAAGTTTATTCTGAGTATCAATAAATTATCAAAGTTATATATCAAATAATAAATAAAAACAATCCTAAAATATCATAAATTATGACACCTCATTTCAACATATGACATTTTAGGTTCATATACTGCATCTATTTTAGTTCAACATATGTTGTAATAGATTCTATACTTTCATTCTTCATAACATAATCCCAGAAAATAAATAAACAACACTATGATTCCACTGATATGATCTAACCATAGCAAACATATATATTACATCATTTTATATAAATACTCATTGCATGTCATAGTAACTCACACCCTAGAACCCATAGGTTTAATGTATTTCAGGATTAGATATATAACCAAATTATT
Source organism: Viscum album (assembly GCA_963277665.1). Classification (NCBI taxonomy): domain Eukaryota; kingdom Viridiplantae; phylum Streptophyta; class Magnoliopsida; order Santalales; family Viscaceae; genus Viscum; species Viscum album. The sequence goes on from OY728146.1 coordinate 1,795,957,753, forward strand.
TTACTACCATTATTTTAAATCTCTTATATATCTTAATTACACATTATACCCTTCTGAACATATCATACATAATATTATTCTCTATAACCTACGCAAATAAAATATAATTATAAGGAATCATCCTTAAACATAACATAATGTTGAGTTTTACTCAAGAATTTACTTTCTTTCACTTTGAGGATATTTTCAAGTTTAAAGTTTTCAATAATTAGATCATAACTCATACATAAAAAAACATATAATAAAAAGTGGACACTTCTGATTAGTATCCATTTTTACACCATATATAAACATTTAAAACAAAACATGATTTCATTTCAAGAAAACTCTTGATGACTTTTAACTTAACCTCTTCCAATCCCTTAACCATCCTTAAATCCTATTGAAAACATTTGAAAACATGGGATGAGAAAAAAAAGCTCAGTATGGGATAAAAAAACAATGAAACGTTTAGTCTAGTGAAAAACATTCATACCTATGAAAAAACCTTTTTTCAAAACAGAACATTTTACCCATAAAGGGTAATATCATTCCTTTAAAAAGATCATTTATTTTAACTTTTGAAAAAAAATTATTTACATGAAAATTCATTAGAAATCATATAATATTCATGTAGGCACATTGGAAAATAATCTCATAGAACCCTTATATAACCATTAAATAACCATTATAAATTAGAATAAACATATGTCTAACTCCCAATATAATTCTCTAGAGAACATAATAATTACCCAATGCATTAGAGATCTATCTTAGTGCACCAATCGTTTAAGCTATACCATGATCACCCAACATTATCTGGGTGAAACCATCATATATAATTTCCAAGAACCACAACATGAAAAAAACATTTCATCATTTGAAAAACTCTTTTAAACTCATATCTAAATCACATTCAAATGTCAAACAACCATTTTCATTCAAAAACCCCATTTTCAATACACTTTTATTTTAAAAAAATATTTTAAATACCAAAATACCAAAAATAAAGGGAAAGAGGGTTTTTATATAAGAAAACATGTAATCTTTCAAAGAAATATAGAAATAAAATAAAAATTGGGATGACATGAAAGGTCGTTGTCACTATACTTTAAAAATAGGATATTTAATTTGTCATTTTTTAAAACCTTTTATCTAAAACACGTAAAAATATTACTTTTGAAAAAGATTGAAATAAATTAAAATGGATATAAATTTTAATTTATAAATCTTTTAATTACATATAAAATCATCTCTAAAATCATTTTAAAATCATGTACACTGAAGAGAAAGAGAGTTTGAAGGAAAAATTTAAAAGAGGATTTATTTTGAAGGAAAAAACCCCCATCACTTTAGAAATATTTAAATCATAATACCCAGGAAATAATAACTTTTAAAAAGTAAAATTTCACGAGAATAGATATATTCATGATATATCTTATCAAAGGGGCTATAAACACACCTCATAAAATAATATAGGTGTAGAAAATCAAGATATGACTCAATAAAAGGAGATTGGGATGATGTCCCTTACCTTGAGTCTGATTCATCACGTGTGTATTTATATTCATAAATATTAATTTTTTTTAATTATTTACTTTATTCCAAACATTTTTCATGTTTATTACTAATTTTATTTCACTTATTACCATGTTATATATATTTACTTATTCAATTATTTTTAAGTCGGATGCTTTGACTATATTAAGTTTATGTGTGAAAAATGACTTTGGTAGGTCAAATATGATCAAAGGGTTCATTATTTAAAAATATAATGATTAATAATAATGAAATAATTATAATATTTATACATAAATAATATTTTCAAAACCAATCCTGGAATATGGTTACAAAAAATGAACTAACATTGTCATCATAGAGATCGTAGGTCATATGTACACATGAGTAACATTTCCATTTTTCAATGATCATTATAGAAATAATGTAAGTAAAATTTATCTTTAAATAATGAAAATTGAATCATAAATACCATAATATTATTTTTATATATACTTATAAAGATCATTTTTATGATTTAGTGAGGAAAAAAGGAATCACATTGCTTTGATGAGGCGGTAGTCCTCACATCCACGAATAATGTTATCACTTTTTTAGTGTGTGAAATTTAAGAAAGAAAATTATATATTATATTTACAGAAATATATTTATTTCATTAATATCATAATTATTTCATTAATATCATATATATTCATTACTGGTACCCTAATTACCTTCCATGTAATGCGTTAGTGAAAATTGTTTCACATCAATGCATGAGGTTGTAGTCCACCGTACACATGAGCAATGTTATCGTATCCCTTATGGAATGGAATATAAAAAGGTAATATATGATATAATTACTGTAAAAGTATAATAATTTTTTTAAATATCATATATAATCTTTATATCCATAATTATTCCCAGCTGTGAGAGGTGGTAGTGGAAAAATAAACGATATTATTTAATGAGGCGGTGGTCCGCCATACACATGAATGATGATTTCATAACCCATTATATGGAAATTTGTGTGGATTTAGGTACTATGATTAACATAAAAACATATAATTTTATTTCAGATAATGAATTTATTATATAATAATGGTATAAGAAGAATTTAAGGGGTGGAGAAAGAAATAAAACAAAAATGCATGTTGAAGAATGTTACCTCTTCCTCAGGTAACTTCATTTGGTTTTCTCCAAAGGACTTCTCGGATGGATTTATTCACAATTTAATGATTATAGGTTTAGGGAAGGTAATTTTAGAATTTTTTATGGTAGGGATTTTCTGAACCAATTATTCTTTGAGGTGTGGAGAGAGGAAAAGAGTGGTGGCCTTTTATAAGTGGGGTGAGTGGAAAACTTGTAAATTTATGAAAGAGTGAATTCCACCCATATTTGTTTCATGTCACCAAGACCTAATAATCAAAAAATGATAATATTAGGTATAATTTCTAAATATGTTATTATAATTCATTTGGTAAAATTTAATAGGTCAATTTTTCCTTAAGTTTAATGTTTAAACTCTAAGTAAACTCGTTTTTACCTTAATCAATGTAATAAATCTTAATTTTTTTCACTAATCACTCTAGTAAAAAATTAATTTGAACGTATTAGAAATTAGAAATTAATATTATTAAAAATATGGAATCCATTTTTCAAAATTAAAATTACAGAAATGGAAAATTTTAATTTAATATTAATCATGTAGATGCGGTGAGACATCAGGTTTCTAAGAAGATTATTTAAAAAAAAAGATGATTCTATATTAACTCCATAACTAAAAATAATAATTACATGAAACTAAATTAATATTTAAAGATATATAATCTTCTATTTTAATTTAATACATTACCAATTATGTTTTACTTAAATTAATTAAAAAGGAGAATCATGATGAATTTTAAAATAGTTTTTAAAAAGACCCATCTTTAATCCCAAAAAAAACATTTACCAAAAACCAATATAAGGTTGATTAAAAAATTAATTAAGCTTATTAAATATAAATAAATAATATGTAACATAATTTAAATCATATTTATAACATATTTGGAATTTTAAATTACTTAATTTATTAAAAAGTAATGACTTTTTATAAAAATTTGTATTTTCACTATTCACTAAAAAATCGACATTTTCAAAAAAAATCCCATAATTTTACCCAAATTAAATTTTAAAATGAATATTTAAAAAATTATATTCATTTTATAAAATTAAAATTATACAATTTTTGAATTAATATTTTAAGAAAACCTTATAATAAAAGTGTTTAATTAAAAAAAATTTCCTTTTTGATTAAAAAATACTTGATGTTTTTATAACTTATATAAGTATATAATTAATATCAATAATTATATAAAATGATTTACTCTATAATTAAATGGTTTTTTAAATACTCCCCCTCTACCACCAACTTTTATAAATTGTTTACTCACAATATTATTTACTTATTAAACAAGTAGTGATACTTTTCACTCATAGAATTTTCAGATTCCTATGTTGCCTCTTCAACCATATAGTTTTTTCATAAAAACTTGAATAACAATTTTTTTAAAACACTTGATGTCTATGGTCAAGAACCTTAACTGGATGTTCCTTATAATAAAAATTCTCTTCCAACTGAACTACTTCATGGATCAAAATATGAGATGAATCTAGCACATATTTCTTGAACATTAAAACATGAAATACATTATGTAACCTAGATAAAATTAGGGGGAAATACACATGGTAGGAAAATGATCTAAATTTGTCTAGGATTTTATACAGTCCAATGAACTATGGAATCATCTTCCCCTTATTACCAAAACACATCACACTTTTTCATGGATAAACTTTTAGAAAGACATGATGTAACGACCCAGACTCGAACAGCCACCCGAACAGTGCTAAATGGGTCGGGTGCTACTACCTTAGGTGCACCTCCCCGAATGCCAAAGACTGCCGACTAGCAGCGAGGGTCTTATAGGTATAATGGGGAGGCTATACCATCTAAGAGTATAATAATAATGGTAGTGGTCTGAGTACAATACTAAAGATGCAGCGGAATAAATGACTCAGCAAACTCGAACCAGACCCGTAGAGCAGAAGCACATTCAATATAAATAAATAGCGGAAGCAATAAATATAAACAACAACAGAAGAAATAAACACAACAGTATGCTGATCACTTGTAAATACTACTGAACAATAAAACATGCATCCAAAGAAGGTCATACATATTTGAATATAAAAAAAGGGCGCTAATGTCTAACCAAATATAGCTACAAAATAGGTATGCATGCTGATACAATAATAAAGAAAAACATGATAACTCTAGCTAGGCAGAACCTTAATGTCCATACCATCCCCATGCAATAGCTAATACAGCCCAGATCCTAAAGCTGAACTCTTTCCTGCACGCAAATCCATAAAGTATGTATGCGTCCCGAAGGGCCCATGCAGGGTGTGAGACGAATCTTAGTTGGATACCACCCAACGTACTTAATATAAGTGTTTAAACAAGCATGCATTTATAAGGAAAGCGTCAAACAAATCGATGCACAAATAAACACAAACTCCATTGGTGCTCAGTAGCCACCATGGAGTGTCACCTTCTTCGGCCAACACTGAAATATCTATCATGTATCCCGGCACCATGTGCCCCCTGAAACTGCGTGTCTCAAGTACCGACGTCCCAAAGGCACACTTGAGAAACAGTAAACTGTAGGAACAGTGATGCCTGCCCTCAATAAGTAACCGGTGGGACATCGATGTCTACCCTCAAATAAGTAGCCGGAGAGACAACGATGTTTTCCCTCAAAGTAAGTATCCGAAGGGACAACAATGTCTGCCCTCAAAGTAAGTATCCGAAGGGACAATGATGTCTGCCCTCAAATAAAGTATCCGGAGGGACATCGATATCTTCCCTCAAATAACAGTGAGCATATAACCCTAACCCAATAGCCTCAATGCTATCCCCTAAAAACTCCTCACCTTCCACGTGGATTCCTAAGGTAAGCACCCCCAAACCAATAATACTTAAACCACAACTAACAGGGGCCTCTACCCACATGAGTGGTCAAAACCACCTCATCACAGAGTCTCTATGTGTGCACACTACTCAAAGTTTCTGGGTGAGTGGTAATCCCCAAAATAGTACCCAAGCCACAACACCTCTGACACCTCCCATCCCTACGACCATGCCGCTCAAGTCTGATGGCCTTGACATACCAGTAACTCGGGCCATGCCCAACCTGACAGTCATCCTGCCTCAAACCGACGCCCATGATGCCCAATCCCATGGTCAGAACGACCCAATGTAACCTGGTCCAAGGCCAACCTGTGATCAGCATCACTCAAGAATATCCAGGCCATGCCCAACATAACCCAAAGGTTTCAACATATGAAATTCATCAATTACATATATAACATATTTAAACAGAACACATAAAGAGGAAAAAAATCTAAACAGTGGAATTCCACTAAGAAAGAGTTATCCCATACCAGCACATAGGTCTTTAAGGTCTCTAACAATTTATATCAAGGTTTAATAACTAAACACAATAGTTTAAAACCAAATAGTTCAAATATAACCATTTTGGCATCCCCCGACCAAAATTCCCCGTTGAGCAACGACCCCTCACCCAGCCCCGCTCAAGAAAAACTGGTAACAAGGCATACCCAAAGGCATACCATAGGAAAAACAATCAATTCAATATATAATAGAAGATAAAACAAGTCCCACTCAAAATAACTAAAAACACGCCAAAGGCCGTGCCACCCAAATGACCACGAAAACACAAAAAGAGGTATGCACCACCTACCTGAGACTCATACGATGCTACTCCTCTGATAACAACCTCCAATTATGTCCAAAACGTGGTAGATCTACAAAAGAATCAAAACCTCTCAAACCCCTATAACACGTTCTAGAACAGAAATCAAGAAAAACGGCTCAAGAGGAAATGATGCCTTACCGAGGGGGTTCCAATGGATCAAACTGTGATCGAAACAATGTTTGGAAAAAGATCTGGGAGGGATTTGAAGTCATGGACGACTTGGTTCGCGAAACCCAGCAAAAAAAATGAGTTCTGTCTAAAAAATGAGGCTATTTCTCATTTTAGTGAAAAAATAATGTACATGGCGTGTACTTCATGACTACATGCCGTGTATATTATTTAACCATTTATATGGCGGTTGGAATTCCACCGAATTAATTTCCTGAACCTACCGACATGAGTACACGGTGTGTACCTAGTTTTTCTTCTCTTCCTCATCGACTTACCCACACATCATGTATATCCCTCATACACATATAGATTACACGACATGTCCAAGAAGGACATGACATGCACTTGGTTTCAACAATCCTACCTGGCCAACAGGCCTACATGCCATGTATGGCCTCCACACGGTCACAGGTACACTGCATGTCGATAACTACATGCCGTGTAGTATGAAATTTCTACACGGTCATCACATGGTATATACTCAGTGAGCACACGACTGACACTCGCCTAACCCATACATGGCGTGTACTTAAATTACACAATGTGTAGTCTGTAAATTTCCATAAACTGCCCAATTTATCTAGTTTTCTTAGGGACAAGTCAAAAATTCAAACAGGGTTGGGATTTAGACCCGTTCTAAAAACCCAGGTTCTTACAATCTCCCCACCTTAATATAGCTCGTCCCTAAGCTATCAAATGAAAACCGAAGATGGCACTAAACATACCACCCTGATCAAAGTAACTTGGACTTCTAAAGTCTTATAGGTCCTGGATAAATTCGTCAAGGGGCTCCCCACTTTAGGAATCACCTAACTCAGTATCAACATTACAAAACTCAAGTAAACAAAGGTTCACTAACCTGGTTTCTGGATGCATAGTCCTTTCGTGATGTATCATCACCCATGTGCCTAATTGGTACTCCTGTGTCATCCCCGACACCCAATGTATCCCGTACCGCATAGGTGTCCACCTCCATGAGGTCCTGGTGCCTAGCACATCAAGTAACCCACATCATCGATGCCCCGATTCCCAAGGCACATAATGTTACCTGCATACTCGATGCCCTGACGCCATGCATCTCATACATATATATAAATATATCTCACAGCCGATATGGTTCCAATCCCACTAACTAGTATCTAGTCAGTCCACATAGATCTTGTGTATATCATGCCCTCAAAACGGACATTCCTCTACAAGTTATGCCAAAAGGAAACATGTAAATCACAGCCACACCTGTGGTGTACCTCTAACCATTGTCGGATCAACAACCTTCTCAGCCTTTGGAAGCTCCATAGTGTGGAACTGGCCTGAAGTACGGCTTCCTGATGCCTGAACTCCCTTCGATGCTGCTCCAGCCACCGGCCACTGACCCCTTAGATGTATCCCATTGTCTCTGTCACGTCCTCCATGTGAATTTGAACCTCGGATAACCTCTCCTGGTACTGAACCTGAACCAAATCCAGATGCCCCCGTCTCTCCTTGTCCCTGCCTGCCAACCGTCTGAGAAGGCTTCCTGCAAAACCTCTCAAGATGTTTGACCTATCCACATGCTCGACACTCCTTTGGAGGCCTATCACACTGAGTTCGAACATGCCCTGGATGTCCACACTAAAAGAAAACCACTGAATAACTACTACGAGGTGGTCTAGCTGAGTCCTTGGCATGACTGCCCGGTTGGAACTCATCTCATCCTCCCTTCCTGCTGTTCGAACCCTCACCTGAATCCATCTTCCAGCCAACCTGAGGCCTATCCCGCTGGTTTCCCTCCACTATGAGCACCTAAGTCACCACCTCTGAAAAAGAACCCAGCCTGAAATTATTTACCTGGACCCGAATGGCGTGTTGTAAGCAATCCTCGAAGTGCCTCACCCTAGCCACGTCATCCCTTACCATACCAGGTGCAAAGCGAGACAACTTAGTGAAAGTAGCTGCATAGTTCAAGACAGACATGTCTCCCTAATGAATACACAAGAACTCCTGAGCTCTCTCTTCGCTTAGGGTCTCCTGGTAAAAGTGCTCAAAGAACCTGTCCTCGAAGTCCTTCCATGCCAGTCCCTCATGCCTGCGAGCCTAAACCTGTACATCCCACTAACACTTTGTCGGTCCTCGCAGTATGTATGTCTCGAGCTTGACCATCCACCCTAGAGGCATCTTGAGCTGCTCAAAGATCATCTACATGCTCTCTATCTAGTTCTTAGCCACCTGCGGACCACCCTCACCCTGAAAAAGTGGCGAGTGCTGCGACCAGAACTCCCGTGTCAGATATTCCATAGATGGATCTCTACCCTGTGTGCCTCTGTCGATCCCCTGCAAGACATGCACTAGACTAGCTTAGAGATGCTCGTCGAGCCATTGTCCGAATGCTGCCAAACCCAGCTGCTATCCTTCCTGCCCTAGATCATGAACCTAATCATGTCCCTGAGCTTGTACCCATAGCTCCTGCTCTACCTGCACCTGATCCTGAACCTGATCCTGCACCTGCGACACTGTACCATCTCCCGTCAGACGCTCCATCTGAGTCGCCCAAAAAGGAACCCACTGAATACCATAAATGGTTAGACAACCCATATATATATATATAACAATATATATTCAACCCATATAAGAAAGCAGTAAAAGGCAGCACACAACTACCACCCTTACTCTCCCCCACTACAACCATGCCCCATGACATCCCGACCTCATGGCCTCCTTACTTGCCCCTAATAGAGAAAAGTATCAAAAGTACCTCGGGCCTTGCCCGTCCCAACAACCCACATTGCCTCAAACCGAGGACCGATTCACCCAATCCTGGTGATCAAAATCACCTCAACTGATAGTACCTGCCTGCTCATACAAGAGCCAGACCCAAATACCCTGTCACATGCAATTATACAAAAATATAATCATGACATACACATTGCAACAACAAGCAATTCTATCAGGAATTTTACCTATTCACCTTTCAAAGCATAAAAAGCATGGAAATTGATTTTATTCACATGAAATTATCACTTCACAAAGCATACGTGCAGTTATAAAATTGAAATACCCTAAAAATGTGCCTATCAAAAACCAATCGAACAAGACTTTCCATACCGAGCCAAGGTCCAATTCTCCCTTACCACACTGGGTCAAGGGTTACATATCACAATCAATAATGTCACACACCAAGTGATCCATCGAGGTGGAAATCATATAAACTGTAATCTGAGCAAAAAGAAACAGCAACTCCCACCCATGGAAACTTGGTCCATCCCTCGTACCTGGGGATGAAGGCACCCAAGAACAAGCTAGAAACCCAGTTCCAGTAACAACCTATCTCTAGTATACCATAACCCAAATAGTAAAACCAACAGAAAATAAAAGAGAAGTATCAATATCATTAGTATCCAATAAAACACTGCTACTAAATCCCTGTCAAGAACTCCTCTGATACCACTTTGTAATGTCCTGGACCTGAACAGCCACCCGAACAGTGCTAAATGGGTTGGGTACTACTACCTTAGGTGAACCTCCCCAAACACGAAAGGCTACCGACTAACAGTGAGGGTCTTATAGGCATAGTGGGGAGACTATACTCTCTTAGAGGATAATACTAATGGTACTGGTCCGAGTACAATAATAAAGATGCAGTAGAATAAATGACTCAACAGACTTGAACCAGACCTGCAGAGTTGAATTAAATTCAATATCAATAAATAGTGGAAGCAATAAATGTAAACAACTACAGTAGAAATAAAAACAACAGCTTGCTGATCACTTTTAACTATTACTCAATAATAAAACATGCATCCAAAGCAGGTCACACATATCTAAATATAAAAAAAGGGCGCCAATGGCTAACCAACTGTAGCTACAAAATAGGTAAGCATGTTGATACAAGAAGAAAAAAAACATGGTAACTTCAGCTAGGAAGAACCTCAAGGTACATACCATCCCCATGTGATAGCTAATATAGCCCAGCTCCTAAAGTAGACATCTTTCCTGCACACAAATCCATAAAGTCTGCACGCTTCTTGAAGGGCCCGTGTAGGGTGTAAGATGAATCTCAGTAGGATACCACCCAATGGTGCATACCTAATATAAGTCTTTAATAATACATTCATTTATAAGGAAATCGGTAAATATAACAATGCACAAATAAACACAAACTCCACTGGTGCTTAGTAGCCACCATGGAGTGTCACCTGCTTTATCCAACGTTGGAATCTCTATCATGTAACCCATCACCATGTGCCCCCAGACACCGCGTGTCTCAAGTACCTACATTCCGAATGCACACTTGAGAAATAATAACCCAGAGGAACATCGATTCCTATCCTCAATAAGTAACTAGAGGGACAACGATGTCTGCCCTTAAATAAGAATCTAGAGGGACAACGATGTCTGCCCTCAAATAATGGTGTGCCTCTTCCTGTAGAGACCCGAAGCCTGACGTACATGGACATTACATTACATTTGCGGAATACTTAGTGCATAACAAAAACACACACACAAGGATCGTAATAGTTTAGTGTCTTTGGAAACTTGGAATGTAATCTTCTAATCGTGGTGAAAGTTCTTCAATATCTCCCATAAAGGTCATCCCTTTTTTTTACCTAAAACCTTTCTTTATATCCTGGGGAAAAGAAAACTTAAAAGGGTGAGCTCAAATGCTCAGTAAGGGTAAACAAAAGAAAAATCAATCACATCATATACATAAGAACATAGCTTTTGGAAATCTTAACCTGCAAAAGAGCTCATAATATCATAACATGGGATAAATCATAGAAGTGAAATGTAATCCCAATAATCATAACTTAAAACATGAAACTTTGTGTCATTCACACATAATCATAGAGAATCATTTCTTGTTAGTCAAGACTCATTGCCAAGACTATCTTAGTGGACAAAGTCCCTTTCTGAATCGAGTAACCCTCGTTTCAGTCCTGTTTTACTGAACCGGTATAACCTACCATTCCAGCCATGTCTATCTCATGAGATATAAAATCTTTACCCAATGCATTGGAGGGAGATATAGGTCCCACCCATCTTATAATGAATCCTTTCTTATGTGTGCCACATAATCATAAATCATACATCATCGCATAACCCATGTAATAAAAATGGGATTCTTAAACAACATGACATCATAAAACAATTCATATAAGATAAAGGAATTCATAAAAATGTTTCCATCAAAACATAATCAAATCCATGTAATAATAGGGATAAAAATATAACCCTTTTATTATCTTAGATGGAAAATAATTTTGATAAAACACTTGAACTTCATTCTTGAGGAAAATATCCTTTCTACTTCAAAAACATTTTTCCTTTCATAACATGTCATAAAACATTAAAATAAAAGAAGTTGATTAAAAATAAACTTGAAAACTTGTAAAGGAAGCTTCTTGGAAATAATGTTTTAAAAATCCATTCATGTCGTATAAGTTAAAAAAAACATTCTTCGTACTTTTGTCGGAAAAGTCAAAAAGTACCTCGTACGAAAAACGACAAAAGATTCCTTTCATTTATTTTACTAAAAACACACCGAAGGGTAAAAATGGATTTAAACAATTGTAGGTGGATGGAAGTAATATTACATATTGATGAAACATGGACGTGGATGATAAAATACACCCCAGTACATACTTACAAATAAACAATCTCGAATAAAAATGAGATTGTGATATTTCCCTTACCTTATGTCCGACTTGCTTTGTAAGTGTCCGAACCTCCTGTATAATGATTTAAATCATGTTATTGAATTATTACAGAATCATATTCATTGTTATGATATCATATATGGTTCACTTATGACATTATATTACCCGCTCTTTTGTAATTTCCATGTTAAAGAAGCGTTTTGGGTAAAATCGTTTCATTTATCGTAGGTGTTTTGACTTGTTGTTCTTGACATCATTATTACTTATATCATGATTTACTTACTTCCAGAATATAAAATATGATTTATATATCATATATATTCAGTATATATATATATATAATAGGTAGATAAATAAAATGAAAAACACCGTTCATGGAGACGGTAGTCCGTACGTACGCATGAACGCTGTTTTCCTTTCCTTATTGTCTTGAAATTGAAGTAAGTAGATGACATAAATATATATATATATATATATACATAAATCCAGTAGCTTTATAATGTCATATATTTCATTATTATTTCTTATATATACTTTATAATCATTCTTAAATGGTTAACATAGAGAATGAATCTCATCGCGTCGTGGAGATGGTAGTCCGTACGTACGCACGAGCGATGATATCATTTCTATAAATATTGAATTGAATTGGAGTGGATTATACAATATATCAGAATCAATATGATGTTGTAATAACTATGTATATTTATTCTTTACACCATTATACCCATCCATGTAAGGTGGTGGTGGAAAATAGATTACACCACGGCGTGGAGACGGTATTCCGTACGTACGCACGCGCGGTGATTTCTTTTTCCGTAGGATGGATAGATGGTAAAATAGGGTTGTTTCATACTTATAATAACATATCCGTATATGAGTGATACTGATGTTATTACTTCATAATGAAACAACCTAAGAAGAAGAAGTGGAAGAAGAAATAAAGATGAAAGAATGGGTAACGGTAATTACCTCTTCTTTGAAGTGCCTCTTTGAGACCTCCTCTTAGGGCACTAAAATTGGTCTTTTAGGAAGACCAGAACCTCTAGGATGTTGCTAGGGAAGTGGAGAAGAGATTTTGGCAGGGGTTGGCCGAGCTTGAGAGCTCAAATTGGTGTGAGGAGGAGGGGGAGGAGGTGTCCTTTTATAAGGGAGGAGAGGGGCACCTTAGGAATATCTCAAAATATTATTTTATATTAAAGTCAAAATCGGTTTATAATGGTTCCAATGGGTCTTATTTCGAAGCTAAAGTGGGTATGGGTCGCAATCCTATCAACCAATAAGATTTAGACAAGTTTAGGATATTATTTTAACCTTATCAATTAGATTTAACTCCAAGTTAAATAATTTAACTTTTACCGTGTCTTTTTGTTTTCTTTCACTATATGGTTAATACACTTACTATAACATGCCAAAAGAACCCCAAATTGTTTATTATTAAAATATATATCCTTATCTAAGTAATATGGCCGAACCTTAGATTTTTAGGAATACAATAACAATTAATAATATAATATTTTATTTAAAAACTATTTTGTGTCAATTTTGACACTATTTGATATATGATTTTTGTGAAAGTCATAACAGAATTATATGTTCGAACCAAGTTGATTAAATCAACACTAATATATCATAGTAACCTAGAAAATTAGTGTAATTCATAAAAAGTCTCAAATTACATTTATTTTTGTGTTTATAACATCAATTATGTCAATATTTCATTAATAAGATAATTACTGCATCATCATTGTGTCATAAATAAATTAAATTATTTAAAGTCTAAAAATTACAAATAAAATACCATTATGTAGGAAATCTTTTTAGCTTTATAATGAATATTTATAATCTAAAATCAAACATATATAACCCTATGTAACAATTGTTTTTCTAAAAGATATATGCTTGTGTCAATTTTGTATTCATTTTAACTTAATTAAAATAAAGTGTCATTATCACTTACAAGTGGATCAATAGGGTCCCAAAATCGACCCAAAGATGCCCATGGTCGACCATGTATCAACCAATGGGGTTAAGACACTTTTTAGGGTAATTTAATATTATTATAATATTATTTTTTAACCCTTATTTACCGGATTTACCCTTAACCATGGTAAATAAAATATTTACCGCAGTAATTATTCAAAATGTCTAAAAATAAAAGTTATCTATTTACACAATTTGAACATCCTGATTCCAAATATGTAATCCATTTTTCTAAATTCAAAACACAGAAGTGGCAGAAATTAATTTAAAATTAATTCCCGCTGTCAAAACAAAAAGCGTGTTTTTAAGAGATAATAACTATCAAAAGATTGACACTTGTTTATGTTCGGTTTAATTGTAAAATTGTGTCCAATGACCAACATTATATTAAGTGGTAAAAATATATTCTAAATATACTTTAAAACCATTCAATATTATAATTTAACCACAATATATATTACGATGAAAAAAGTTGTTTTTAATTAAAATATAGCGTGTTTTTACTATTCATTAAAATATGAAAGTTGTCGGAAAAATATCAAAACTTTATCTAATGTAACTTTTTACATCCTGATTCAAAAGAAGAATATTATTTTCTCAAATTGAACATATAAACATGTCAAAAACTATATTTAAAGTGGGTGCGCCATCAAAAGGCGGTAAAACTGCATTTTTTGAAAAATACTTATTTTACCCGAAAAATTTATTTTGTTCTTATACCATGTTCTAGAAATGTGTAAGATGAATAATAATGTTATAAAATTCAAAATTTAGTTAATACTATTCATAACGGCTAGTTCATGACAATATTATAATAATATAACATTGTTTATTAAAACCCGGTATTGCGTACAACACACGCTATCGAGGAAGGTCGTGATTGCGTGTAATGCAAGCCAAGTCAGGGTTGCGTGTTGTGAAAGAATCCTCCGTTGCTTCGTATAACAGAATCCAACCATATTTCATTTATACATTTAATATATATATATATATATATACTCAATGTTGCGTAGAATAACTATTATCAAAATTGTGTGTAACACGGTCCAAGAATAGTGTTGCGTATACTACAAGCTAATACGGTGTTGCGTATAGCGCAGGGTAATCTTGGTGTAGAATACAACATAAGACATTAATGAAATTAAAATAATATTTTTTTATAAAATCTCGGGGTGTTACATTCTACCCCCCTTAAAATGAATTTCGCCCTCGAAATTCGTCGGGGTTATAAATGGTTTACTATTTGAAAGTTTCTTTGATAGAAACCCAAATCGTAAAAAGGAATACCAAAACTTATCTTTAAAAACAAAATTATGAAACGTAACGGTTACCCAAATAAACTAATCACTGGGTTTCCACATAGGTGAAAATATGGATATGGAAGAGAAATCTAACCATCATGTTCTGATGGAGAGTGGTAGAGAACATGGCTATGGAAAAGCCAACAATCACAAATCCATAAATTTGTGATGATCTAAGGTACCATATGATTAATCAGATATAAGGGCACTAGGACAACATTTTTGGTTTTCAAGATCATTTCCCTAAAGTTGAAAATTTGAATTAGAATAAATACTTAATTTATTTTGGTACAATCTCACTGTTGTTCGTGTCTTGAACAATTTCCACTTCTTCTCTTAAATAAATGAAGTTGAATTTGTTATTCGTGAAGTGTTAGCAGATTATGTGATAGAACGACGGGTCATTCCATCTGTCTCAAACAAAAGGTTAGAAAAAATTATATGCATAAGTCGATCTATAGTGAGATTAATCATATATGGTTCCTAAAATGGACTTATACTTCATATATCATACTGCTTAATATAATAAAACTAGTTTCTACTAAACAGGGACTTCCTGTAGGCCAGTGGTAGGCGATAAAGGCCAGTCGCACTTCGGTTGTGGGTTCGATTCCCATAGCCTTGTCCGACGCGATGGTCTGTCGCCCGTCCTGCAGGTTGTCCTTTTTATAAAACTATATTACGATAACATCCCATCAATAATATCGAAAAAAAACTTCTATCCTTAAACAATACTAACTTATGTCCAACATAATCCATTCCAATCTTTAGGCTTATCCATAATACTGCAGTCCATTCTCATAACATAGTGAAAACAATTACCAGAGATTTAACACCATCGTTGATCCCCATATATCATAAGATATGTTTTGTTGGTCACATTCCAAACATTCAATGTCCTTAATCATGTATTCGCTTGAATACCTTAGTGAAAACATGAATGCAGTTTAAAGTTAACACTTTCCACATACTAAAATCCTCAAAATTATATATACTCAAACCATGATATCACTTAGTCCTTATATCAATCATGAGCTCATGAATACTGTCGAACATTTCATTTTCTCCTTATCCCTTAATTATGCGCATATCATCTACTTTCCAAAATATTTGAATCATTTTTCTTGGTTACCGGTACCTTAAAATTATTGGAAACCACAATAGACCAATACATAAATATTTCAGTACACCATAAAAGTACCTCAACAACATTATTCTTGAATACCAATACATAAACACTTCAGTCCATCCACTTCAATGATTGTCCTGGAATAAGTCCTTCCTTGATTTAGAAGTAACTTTTTTGGTCAGGGCATTGAGTTGGGTAATGCCCATGTTCTCCACAAATAAGACATTGAACTCCATAACAATCTGTCACTCTATGACCCTTTTTTCCACACAGATAACATCGGTCCCTCCATTTGAGGTATTCCTCAAGGTTCTTCTTCCCTTCTTTAGAAATCTCAATCTTCCTTTCTTTATGCTCCTCAACATGCGAACATGCATAATAGTTTATCTTCCTCTTCTTTGATGAATTAGTCATACCACTAAATTTCACCTTGTTAATCATATATCGCGATGACTGATTCGGCATAATCACAATATCTTTATCTCTAGGCATTACACAATTTTGTTGCTCATAGTCACCAATTTGTCCATTGGATTCAATGTTAACTGAATTCCTTCTGGTTCCCTCCATTAACTAAAACACAAAAAGAATTTTGTGAGAGGCGAAATCATGCTAGGGAAGACAACATAGTAAAGGGGGATCACCCTCAATATCTAACATCTTAGGTTAAATTTTAAGATCGTTACCATAGTTCTAGGACTATATCCTATACGTATACTTATCCTTAGGGACATCCCTAGACATACCTTAGAAATATCTCTAGGGATCTCACTAACGTTTTTGCGTCCTAGTTTCCAAAGGTTGACTAAACCTTTCCTCTGATACCAACTGTAGAGACCCGAAGCCTGACGTACATGGACATTACATTACATTTGTGGAATACTTAGTACATAACAAAAACACACACACAAGGATCGTAATAGTTTAGTGTATTTGGAAACTTGGAACGTAATCTTCTAATCGTGGTGAAAGTTCTTCAATATCTCCCATAAAGGTCATCCTTTTTTTTACCTAAAACCTTTCTTTATATCCTGGGGAAAAGAAAACTTAAAAGGGTGAGCTCAAATGCTCAGTAAGGGTAAACAAAAGAAAAATCAATCACATCATATACATAAGAACATAGCTTTTGGAAATCTTAACCTGCAAAAGAGCTCATAATATCATAACATGGGATAAATCATAGAAGTGAAATGTAATCCCAATAATCATAACTTAAAACATGAAACTTTGTGGAATTCACACATAATCATAGAGAATCATTTCTTGTTAGTCAAGACTCATTGCCAAGACTATCTTAGTGGACAAAGTCCCTTTCTGAATCGAGTAACCCTCGTTTCAGTCCTGTTTTACTGAACCGGTATAACCTACCATTCCAGCCATGTCTATCTCATGAGATATAAAATCTTTACCCAATGCATTGGAGGGAGATATAGGTCCCACCCATCTTATAATGAATCCTTTCTTATGTGTTCCACATAATCATAAATCATACATCATCGCATAACCCATGTAATAAAAATGGGATTCTTAAACAACATGACATCATAAAACAATTCATATAAGATAAAGGAATTCATAAAAATATTTCCATCAAAACATAATCAAATCCATGTAATAATAGGGATAAAAACAGAACCCTTTTATTATCTTAGATGGAAAATAATTTTGATAAAACACTTGAACTTCATTCTTGAGGAAAATATCCTTTCTACTTCAAAAACATTTTTCCTTTCATAACATGTCATAAAAATTTAAAATAAAAGAAGTTGATTAAAAATAAACTTGAAAACTTGTAAAGGAAGGTTCTTGGAAATAATGTTTTAAAAATCCATTCATGTCGTATAAGTTAAAAAAACATTCTTCGTACTTTTGTCGGAAAAGTCAAAAAGTACCTCGTACGAAAAACGACAAAAGATTCCTTTCATTTCTTTTACTAAAAACTCACCGAAGGGTAAAAATGGATTTAAACAATTGTAGGTGGATGGAAGTAATATTACATATTGATGAAACATGGACGTGGATGATAAAATACACCCCAATAAATACTTACGAATAAACAATCTCGAATAAAAATGAGATTGTGATATTTCCCTTACCTTAGGTCCGACTTGCTTTGTAAGTGTCCGAACCTCCTGTATAATGATTTAAATCATGTTATTGACTTATTACAGAATCATATTCATTGTTATGATATCATATATGGTTCACTTATGACATTATATTACCCATTCTTTTGTAATTTCCATGTTAAAGAAGCGTTTTGGGTAAAATCGTTTCATTTATCGTAGGTGTTTTGACTTGTTGTTCTTGACATCATTATTACTTATATCATGATTTACTTACTTCCAGAATATAAAATATGATTTATATATCATATATATTCAGTATATATATATATATAATAGGTAGATAAATAAAATGAAAAACACTGTTCATGGAGACGGTAGTCCGTACGTACGCATGAACGCTGTTTTCCTTTCCTTATTGTCTTGAAATTGAAGTAAGTAGATGACATACATATATATATATATAAATAAATCCAGTAGCTTTATAATGTCATATATTTCATTATTATTTCTTATATATACTTTATAATCATTCTTAAATGGTTAACATGGAGAATGAATCTCATCGCGTCGTGGAGACGGTAGTCCGTACGTACGCACGAGCGATGATATCATTTCTATAAATATTGAATTGAGTTGGAGTGGATTATACAATATATCAGAATCAATATGATGTTGTAATAACTATTTATAGTTATTCTTTACACCATTATACCCATCCATGTAAGGTGGTGGTGGAAAATAGATTACACCACGGCGTGGAGACGGTATTCCGTACGTACGCACGCGCGGTGATTTCTTTTTCCGTAGGATGGATAGATGGTGAAATAGGGTTGTTTCATACTTATAATAACATATCAGTATATTAGTGATACTGATGTTATTACTTCATAATGAAACAACCTAAGAAGAAGAAGTGGAAGAAGAAATAAAGATGAAAGAATTGGTAACGGTAATTACCTCTTCTTTGAAGTGCCTCTTTGAGACCTCCTCTTAGGGCACTAAAATTGGTCTTTTAGGAAGACAAAAACCTCTAGGATGTTTCTAGGGAAGTGGAGAAGAGATTTTGTCAGGGGTTGGCCGATCTTGAGAGCTCAAATTGGTGTGAGGAGGAGGGGGAGGAGGTGTCCTTTTATAAGGGAGGAGAGGGGCACCTTAGGAATATCTCAAAATATTATTTTATATTAAAGTCAAAATCGGTTTATAATGGTTCCAAAGGGTCTTATTTCTAAGATAAAGTGGGGATGGGTCGAAATCCTATCAACCAATAAGATTTAGACAAGTTTAGGATATTATTTTAACCTTATCAATTAGATTTAACTCCAAGTTAAATAATTTAACTTTTACCGTGTCTTTTTGTTTTCTTTCACTATATGGTTAATACACTTACTATAACATGCCAAAAGAACCCCAAATTGTTTATTATTAAAATATATATCCTTAGCTAAGTCATTTGGCCGAACCTTAGATTTTTAGGAATACAATAACAATTAATAATATTTTATTTTATTTAAAAACTATTTTGTGTCAATTTTGACACTATTTGATATATGATTTTTGTGAAAGTCATAACAGAATTATATGTTCGAACCAAGTTGATTAAATCAACACTAATATATCATAGTAACCTATAAAATTAGTGGAATTCATAAAAAGTCTCAAATTAAATTTATTTTGGTGTTTATAACATCAATTATGTCAATATTTCATTAATAAGATAATTACTGCATCATCATTGTGTCATAAATAAATTAAATTATTTAAAGTCTAAAAATTACAAATAAAATACCATTATGTAGTAAATCTTTTTATCTTTCTAATGAATATTTATAATCTAAAATCCAACATATATAACGTTATGTAACAATTGTTTTTCTAAAAGATATATGCTTGTGTCAATTTTGTATTCATTTTAACTTAATTAAAATAAAGTGTCATTATCACTTACAAGTGGATCAATGGGGTCCCAAAATCGACCCAAAGATGCCCATGGTCGACCATGTATCAACCAATGGGGTTAAGACACGTTTTAGGGTAATTTAATATTATTATAATATTATTTTTTAACCCTTATTTACCGGATTTACCCTTAACCATGGTAAATAAAATATTTACCGCAGTAATTATTCAAAATGTCTAAAAATAAAAGTTATCTATTTACACAATTTGAACATCCTGATTCCAAATATGGAATCCATTTTTCTAAATTCAAAACACAGAAGTGGCAGAAATTAATTTAAAATTAATTCCCGCTGTCAAAACAAAAAGCGTGTTTTTAAGAGATAATAACTATCAAAAGATTGACACTTGTTTATGTTCGGTTTAATTGTAAAATTGTGTCCAATGACCAAAATTATATTAAGTGGTAAAAATATATTCTAAATATACTTTAAAACCATTCAATATTATAATTTAACCACAATATATGTTACGATGAAAAAAGTTGTTTTTAATTAAAATATAGCGTGTTTTTACTATTCATTAAAATATGAAAGTTGTCGGAAAAATATCAAAACTTTATCTAATGTAAATTTTTACATCCTGATTCAAAAGAAGAATATTATTTTGTCAAATTGAACATATAAACATTTCAAAAACTATATTTAAAGTGGGTGCGCCATCAAAAGGCGGTAAAACTGCATTTTTTGAAAAATACTTATTTTACCCGAAAAAATTATTTTGTTCTTATACAATGTTCTAGAAATGTGTAAGATGAATAATAATGTTATAAAATTCAAAATTTAGTTAATACTATTCATAACGGCTAGTTCATGACAATATTATAATAATATAACATTGTTTATTAAAACCCGGTATTGCGTACAACACACGCTATCGAGGAAGGTCGTGATTGCGTGTAATGCAAGCCAAGTCAGGGTTGCGTGTTGTGAAATTATCCTTCGTTGTTTCGTATAACAGAATCCAACCATATTTCATTTATACATTTAATATATATATATATATATATATATATACTCAATGTTGCGTAGAATAACTATTATCAAAATTGTGTGTAACACGGTCCAAGAATAGTGTTGCGTATACTACAAGCTAATACGGTGTTGCGTATAGCGCAGGGTAATCTTGGTGTAGAATACAACATAAGACATTAATGAAATTAAAATAATATTTTTTTATAAAATCTCGGGGTGTTACACTTCCCCCAACCCGATAGCCTCAATTCTATCCCCTGAAGGCTCCTGACCTTCCACGTGGATTCCTATGGAAAGCACCCCCAAACCAATAGTACATAAACTGCAACTAACGGGGGCCTCTACCCACACAAGTGGTCAAAACCACCTCATCATAGAGTCTCTCTGTGTGCACACTACTCAAAGTTTCTGGGGGAGAGGTAATCGCCAAAATAGTACCCAATCCACAACACCTCTGACACCTCGTGTTCCTGAGACCATGCCGCTCAAGTCTTATGGCCTTGATATCCCAGTAACCCAAGCCATGCCCAACCTGACAGTCATCTTGCCACAAACCGACACCCATGACGCCCAATCCCATGGTCAGAACCACCCAACGTAACCTGGGCCAAGCCCAACTTGTGATTAGAATCACTCAAGAATATCCGGGTCGTGCCCAACATAACCCAAAGGTTCCAGTATATGAAATTCAAAAATTACATATATAACATATTTAAACAGAACACATAAACAGGAAAACAATCTAAATAGTGGAATTTCACTAAGAAAGCATTGTCCCATACTAGCAAAGAGGTCTTTAAGGCCTCTAACAATTTATATCAAGGTTTACTAACTAAACTCAACAGTTTAAAACAATATAGTTCAAATATAACCATTTTGGAATCCCACGACCAAAATGCCCTGATGAGAAACAACCCCTCACCCGACCCCGCTCAAGAAAAATTGGTAACAGGGAAAAGACAAAGGCATCCCACAGGTCAAACTATCAATTCAATATTTAATAGTAGATAAAACGGGTCCCGCTCAAAATACCCAAAAACGCGCCAAAGGCCTCGCCACCCAAATGACCACAAAAAACACAAAAAGAGGTATGCACCACCAACCTGAGACTCATACGATGCTACTTCTCCGCTAACAGCCTCCAATTTGGTCTATAATGCGGTAGATCTACAAAATAATTAAAACTGCTCATACCCCTATAACTCATTCTAGAACAGAAATCGAGAAAAATGGATCAAGAGGAATTGAGGCCTTACCGAGGGGGTTCCAACAGATCAAACTGTGATTGAAGTAAAGTTTGGATGAATATCCGAGAGGGATTTGAAGTCCCAACCGGCTTGGTTCACGAAACCCGACGAAAAAAATGAGTTCTGCCTAAAAAATGAGGCTACTGCCTGTTTTAGAAAAACAGGAAAGTACACGACATGTACTTCATGACTACACACCATGTATATCATTTAATTATTCATATGGAGACTATAATTCCATCGACTTACTTTCCTGAACCTACCGGCATGAGTACACGGTGTGTACCTAAGGGTACACGACATGTACTTAGTTTTTCTTCTCTTCCTCGCCGACTTACCCACACATCATGTATATCCCTCATACATGGACAGACTACACAACATGTCAAATAAGGACATGTCATGTACTTGGTTTCAACAATTCTACCCAACCAATAGGTCTACACACCATGTATGGCCTCTACACGGTTGCGGGTACACGACGTGTCGATAACTACACATCGTATAGTAAGAAATTTCTACACGGTCATCACACGATATGTACTCGGTGAGCACATGGCCGACACTCGCCTAACCCATACATGGAGTGTACTTAAAGTACATGGAGTGTAGTCTGGAAATTTCCAGAAACTGCCAAATTTCTCCAGTTTTCTCAGGGACAAGTCAAAAATTCAAACAGGGTTGGGATTTTGCCCGTTCTAAAAACCCGAGTTCTTACACATGATCACCTACCTCAAATGAAAGATCATTCATCTAGTTATCTGTATAATTTATATCTCTACTCTGAGAAATCCTCATGTGTTGTTGAATCAAATAAAAGTTCTATCATGTTTTCTATACCACTTCTATTCCCATAAACTTTCTTTCTCCTACGTCATCCCAAATTTCTGGTGTCTGACGCTGCTTTCAATTTAATTCGTCGAATGGTGCAATCTGTATACTAGAATGAAAACTGTTATTATAAGAAAACTCAACCAAAGAAATAAGTTGATCCCAAATTACATGGGAATCCATTGAACAATAAAAAATCATATCTTCCATGGTTTTAATTTTCTACTTAGACTATCCTTCAAATTTAGGATGAAAAGTTGTACTAAAATATAATTCAGTACCCAATGACTTCTAAAGACCTATCTAAAAATTGGATGTGAACCTAGGATCATGGTCTAATACAATAGAGAAATGCACTCTATGTAACCTAAACACCTCCTTTAGATACATTCAAAAAATATGATCTAAATAAATTGTATCTCTAATGGAAAAGAAATGTACAGATTTAGTTAATCAATCAATAATAACCTAAATCACATTATTACCTAGAGATGTATTTAGAAATCCTACCATGAAATCCATTGATATATTCTCCCATTTCCACTCTAGTACTAGAAAAGGTTCATGTTTTCCCTTTGGTAACTATCATTCTTCTTTAACCTACTAACAAGCCATAAACTTAACAATAAATTCAGAAATATATCTTTTCATTCCATCCTACCATTAATACTCCTGACGGTCTCAGTATAACTTATTTCTACCCGGATGAATGGAAAAAATAGAACTATGATCCTCAGTAAAAAAATCTATCCTAAACTAGGAATCACACGGAAAAAATAATATTTTTCTAAATCATAAAACACCTTCTTCATCAATATTTAAATCAGTTAACTTACCCATTATAATAAATTCTACATTTTTTTAAAAAGGTTGAATGTACTTATGATCATGCTTAATTCTTTCTGACAAAGTAGATTGTACTGAAACCTGAAAAAAATATAGGATATCCCTACATTCAAAAATTCTAGGACAAATTTCATAAAACCATTAACCAAATCATCTTATTCTAAACATAACATAGTTAATGTAGCATTATTTTTTAAGCTCAAAGAATCATCCAATTTTTTTTCTTCTCTAAGATGGTAATAAATAATGAAATAATAATCCCTGATTAGTTTCATCCATATTCTCTATCTCATGTTCAACTCTTTAGGAGTGAATATATACTTAAATTTTTTTGATCAGTATATATTTAACATTTTTCACCATACAAATTATGCCTCTATTTTTTTTCAAATAGAATCTAATTACAAATCATGTGTTGCATAATTTAACTCATGAGGTCTCAAATAAATTGATGTATGAGAAATTACCTAATCATTCTACACTATGAAGAAACCAAGTTCTTTTAATAAAATTTCACTATAGATGATGAATTCTCTATTTTTGGAAGTTAGGGCCAAAACTGGAGCATTCGCCAATATTATTTTTAGTTCATAAAAAATCATAAAATTATTATGTCTAGATGAACTAAACTCTTTTTCGAGTTAATTTAGTAAGTGGAGTAGAAAATTGAGTACAATTTAAAAAAAACCCATTAGTAATAACTTTCTAAACCAATAAAACTATGAATCTCTATGATATTTTTGGGTCTTAACCATTCTTCAACAACCTTTGTTTTAGAAGGGTCAATATTTATACCATGTTTAGAAATAATATGACCATGGATTGAAATTTGTTGCAACTAAAATTTACACTCTCTAAATTTACCACACATTTTCTTTTATTTTAAGGTTTGAAAAACAATCCTTGGGTGTCTTTCATGTTCCTATTGACTTTTATAGTATACCAAAATGTCATCAAGAAACACAACCTCAAGATTTTCCATTAACACATGAAAAATTATATTCATAAAGTCCATAAATATAGTAGGATCCTTAGATAACACAAATAACATGACTACAATTTCATAGTTCAAACATCTAGTTTGAAACACAGTCTTCAGTATGTATTATTTCATCAATTTAAACTAATGGTACCCCAAACATAGGTCAAACTTCAAAAAATAATGTTATCCCTGAATCTAATTAAACAAATCACTGATATGAGTCAAATGATTCTTTTTATTAATACTGATGTTATTCAAGTCTCTATAATCAATTAATAGTCTCATTGAACCATATTTATTTTTAACAAACAAGATATAAAAACCCCATGTTGAAGTACTTGATTGAATGAAACCTTTTTCAAATAACTCATGAAATTTCTTTTTTAAGTATAAAAGTTCCATTTGAGACATTAGATAATGGGTTTATAAATAGTATTAGAATCATGTACTAATTCAATAGTAAACTCAACCACTTGATCATGAATAAAATCAGAAAAATCATCCAAAAAACATCCATGTATTAATTTACTACTAGGCCATCACTAATTTGAATAGTTTTTTTATTTTCAAAAATATGAGGTAGGTAAATTTAAATACCATATCAAATCAATTTCTTAACTTATTAGTAAGTTATCAAAGGCATGAAATCATTAAACACAAATTTCTGAGAACTAAAATCTATCTTAGAATTATATACTAAAAGCTAATCCATATCAAGAATGATATCAAACTCTACTATGGTCGGTTTAATAATATTTTAAGTAAATACCATCACACAAATAACAAAGAAGAGATCATTATAAATATTGGTTTCTTTAATACTTCCACCCAGAGTTTTCAACAAAAGTTATATCATACATTCATGAGGTGATATTTCTAATTTACTTGAAAATTTCATATAAATGAAATAATTTTAATATCTAGAGTCAAATGTGGTATTTTAATAACTATAATACATGAGTAACATACATACCACCACTTCATTTGATGGACCAACATCAACTGTAGAAGTAACAAATGACCTTGATACACCCTTTTGTTTCTAATAATGAATATTTCCATCTAGTGCAACTAAATTCAGATATTTCATATTATAATTACCCAATTCATTGTAAGTAAAACATATTACCATTGTATGGATATTAGTTACCCCATTAATTGATTATTAAATATTATTTTCCTTGCATTTGTATTCCATGTGGCCAAATTTTCAACATCGATAACACTTCCCCTAACTTCATAATACATTCTTCATGGTGATTTTTACCACACTTACCACAAGATAATAACTACAACTTCTTACCTCTATATTTCTTCGATTCATGTTTCCCCATATCCTTTAATATCAAATGCTTCTTACTTTCATCATCATGAGGAACATAAGATTCAGAATACTTCATCCCAAAATTTTTATCACAGTGAACAATTTTTTCAAAGATATTAAATTCGGATGTGGCCAAATATCTTCGTAGACTTGGTTTAAATCCTAATTAAAACCTATTAATATTAATATTAGTTTATCAAATAAAATATGGAATATACCTGGATAATATTGTGATGTTTTCTTCATATGAAGCAATTGAATCTTCATCATTTTGGCTCAATTCCAAGAATTTTTTTCTATTCAGATTCAAAAAACCTTAAGGAAATATTTCTCATGAAAATACCCTTAAATATTTCTAATTCCATGGCTTCAAGATCATAATTATATATTGTATTATTAATCAAATTACATTATTGATTGGTTTGACCTTCAAAATGATAAACAAAAATAGTCACCTTTTGATGTTTAGAACATCCCATGACATCAAATATATTCTCTAGAGAATTTATCTATCCTTTAGTTATAATAGAGTCAAATGATCCATTGAATTATGGGGTATTTTTCCTCATGAAATGCTACACAAAATACATGTTCATTTTTAGTAAATTGGGTTCCTCTCTATCATGGACATCACCACTATTTATAGCCTGATTCAACTGATCCATAACTATAATAAACTATTCTATTCTGATTCCAACAATATCAGGATTCTTATTTGGAAGGATATTCTCCACTTAGTTCCTTCTGACTTCAAATTCCATATTTTCTCTTTGGAAAACCATTATGAACAAAAATATTTTAGTCCACGAAATTTTTTAATATTTAAATGATATATCAATTTAACTTAACCATAATGTAAAATTCTTCTTGGGGAAGTTATTAACAATATCCTAACCTCTAAAGTTATCTAAACTGACCTATGATACCAACTATAAGTCCCTAATACTAAACATTACATAATCTTGATTTTTAGTCAAGAATTTAGTTTCTTTAACTTTAAAGATCTTTTTATGTTTATAGTTTTAGATAATTATGTCATACCTCATACATAACAAAACCATATAATACAGAGTGTACACTTATGATCAGTATTAATTTTTTCTACCATATAAAAACTTTTAAAACAAAAAATGATTTCATTTCAGGAAAATTATTTATTAATTTCAACTTGACCTCTTCCAATACCTTACCTATACTTAAATACTGTTAAAAAAATTAAAAATGTGGGATGACCTCACAAATCATGGTAAGTGATACAAAAATAAAGAAACTATTATTCTGGTGAAAAATAATAAAACCCATGAAAAAACCTTTCTTAAAAACATAAAATTTTACCTATAAAGTAAAATATCATTCCTTTAAAAATATTATTTATTTTAACTTTTTAAAACAAATAATTTCCTTGAAAAATCATTAGTAAGAATAAAAAATTTATATAGGTACCTTGGGACATCATATCCTAAAATTGTTATAAAACTTCTAAAAAACACTTAAAAATTGGAATAACCATACGACAAACTCCCAATATAATTCTCCATAGAACATAATCATTACCCAATGCGTTGAAATTATTTCAAGGCATAATCACTGTTTAAGCTATAATGAGAACACTCAGTGCTATACGAGAACACCCATCATACATAATTTCAAATAACCACAAAATTAATTAAACATTTCATCATTTTAGAAAACTATTTTAAATTCATATTTAAATAACTTTCAGATATCAAAGAACCATTTCATTTCAAAAATCCCATTTTCAATACACTTTTATTTAAAAAAAAATTTCAATACCAAAATATCTAAAATGAAGGGAAATAGGGTTTCCCATTTAATAAAAAAAATAAATATTTCAAAGGTATCTATAAATCAGATAAAAGTCATAATGACATAAAAGTTTATTATCATCATGGTTTAAAAATAGGACATTTCCTTTGTTTTTTTGTCAAAATGTTCTGTTTAATTTTTTTAAAGATTAATTTTGAGAACTATTAAAATAAAGTTAAAGAGATGTAAAATATACTTTATAATTTTTTTAAATCCAAATAAAATCATATCGAAAATAATTTTAAAAAAATGTACATGTAATATAATGAGAGGTTGAAGGAAAACATTATAATATGATTTATTTAGAAAAAATATCCCATATCAATTTGGAAAAAATTAAATCATAATCCACATGAAATAATAACTTTGAACAAAACAATAAATACCATGAGAATAGATAAATTCATGATATATCATGTCAAATTGGATGTATATACACTTCATAAAATAATATAGGTGTATAAAATCAAGATATACATCAATGAAAGGATATTGAGACAATGTCCTGTACCCTGAGTCTGATTTATTGCATGTGTCTTTATCATCATAAATAATAAACTTATGTTAATTATTTACTTTATTGATAATTTTTTTAAATTTTATTATTTATTTTATTTCACTTATTACCATGTTATATAAATTTACTCTGTCAATTAAGTTTATGTCGGATGCTTTGACCATATTAAGATTTTGTGTCAAAAACGACTTTGGTAGGTTTACTATGATCAAAGGGGTAATTATATAAACATATACAGAATAATAATCATGAAATAATTATAATATTTATAAATCAATTATATTTTTAAAAACAATTATATAATTTGGTTACAAAAAATGAACTGACATTATGATCATAGAGATGGTAGGTCATACGTACTCATGAGTAATGTTTCTATTTTCAATGATAATTATGGAAAGAAGATAAGTAACATTTATCTTTCCAAAATTATCATTTTATCTTGATACCATAATATTTAATTATATATACTTATACATATCATTTTTTTTATTTGGTTATAAAAAAATGAATCATAATGCTTTGAGGAGGCAGTAGTCCACACATCCATGAATGATGTTATAACTTTTTCAGTGTGTAAAAAGGTAAGAAATAAAATGATATATTATATTTATAGAAATATAATTATATAACTAATATCATAATTATTTAATTTATATCATATATATTCATTATTTTTACTCTTATTACCTTCTATGTAATGTGTTAGTGAAAAACGCTTCATTTCGCTTCATATATTTATATACATCATTATTTCCTACCATGAAAGGTTGTAATGGAAAAACAAACGACATCATTTTACGAAGCAGTAGTCTGTCGTACACATGAATGATGATTTTATAACCCATTTTATGGAATTTTGTGTGGGTATAGGTCATAAAATTAACATAAAAACTAATTAAATTTATGATAATGATTTTATTATATAATCATGGTATAATAATATTTTAAGTGGTTGGAGAATAAAATAAAACAAAAATGCACATTGATGAACATTGTCTCTTCCTTGGGTAACTCCTTTTAGTTTTCACCAAAGGCCTTCATTGGATGTATTTATTCCAAATTTAAGTATTCTAGGATGAGGGTATATAATTTTAGAAGTGATTTTTATAGGTATTTTACAAACCAATTGTAACAACCCACCCTTAATCAGGTATGAACCATTTTTATTATTATTTTAGTATAATTAATTAAGCGACCTGGGGAGCGCACCTATGCACCTCACTGTGGGTCTTGGGAAGCTTTTTAATTAATTTAAATAACTGCAAGCTTTTAATGAAAAATGCTCTATCACGCATTAGTGCAGTGTTCTGGATTTTAAATAATTAATTAAGAATTGAAAAGTGTAATAAGATATTTAAAGATGGATTAAAAGAAAGAAAGAAATGATAAAAAGAAAATTTGAAATAAAATAGAAAGGGGGCTATGTGAAAAATAAAAAATAATTAAAATGGGGGATTTCCATTATTAATTATTTTTATCTTTTTTTACTTTCCATCCATTTATTTTATTTTATTATTTTATTTTATTTCATTTTTTTACCTTTTATTTTTCTATTATTTTTCTTTCTTTTATTTTTCCTTCTTTTCCTTCCTTTCTTTTTTCCTCTCCTCTCTCCCTCTCCCTTACCTCACATCGCACCCCTCTTCACCCCTAGGTGGCGCACCCCTATCACCCCCTTCGGAAGGTCATAGCTCCTCTGTATGTCATCTGATATCTTCTTTGTCAGGTGTGCATTAAACCTTATGGAAATTATAACCTTGTGCAAGTAAAATCTTTTGATTCTGTTGAGTATTCTGTGCGTAGTTTTTCGCAGAATATTTTTACCCTATTTTGGGGGTTTTTCTAAAATCCTTTATTTTCTTCTGTTTTAGATCAAATCAAAGCCTACCACAGATATTAGAGTCATCTAAAACTATAAGTTAGGGTACCTACTCACTTTCCCTCCATTTTTTTGCAGTTTATTAAAATGCACCTTTGTGCTGTTAGTCGGTGCCTACCGACTTTGTGCAATTTTACCCAATTTAATGACTTTAATTATTCTTCCTAATAGTTGCAGCCATAATAATCTTAAATTAATTTGTTTGATTTGTTGCAACAAGTTTGGACACACATTTGGGCATGCCGGCATGGTCGGTGTATTTTTCTGTTAGCCTGGTTTATAATTTAATTAAATGGTGGTATTGTGCAACCCCTTTTTATTGTTTTTTTAAATTAAATAAATAGTTGTTTGAATTGTTGCAATAATATGGGATACCCCAATTGTGTGTTCTGACATGGTCATTGTATTTTTTTCATTAGTCTAGTTTATAATTTAATTTAATGCAGGTGTTGTGCATCCCTTTTTACTGAGATTAAATTAAATAAATAGTTTCTTTGAACATGAACTTGAACTGTTGGGTAATTGGCACTTGTTTTGGTGAACTATTTATTTATTTTAAAATGTGCATTATCTGCTGATGTTGATGCGATATATATTTCCCTTGTAAGTTGTTATACTGAAATGTTAAATTTATACCTTATGATGCATGGGTGTATCTGGTTAGTTTTCGAGCTATGACTTTATATGCTGATTATGTCATACTTGTTGTTGTGAAAACTTTAATTAAATTTAGGGTGGGTAAATGAGCTAGGTGTCATATTAAGGGCCATACTTAGACCCCCCGTTCCTGACTGGTCACCTCTATGTACTGAGGGCAGTGTCTTTGGATTTACCAGACTGAGACTTCCATGGGATTTCTAATACTTATGAGTGATACCGGTTCCAAAAGGGCCCATCGGGACAGATCCATTGGCAATGTGGCTGAGCCATCCTCGGATGATACTTGACCCCTTTTTGTGAGATCAGGAAGGACTCAAGATAAATCCATGCCTCGAGTGATTCTTGGTCTTTCAAAATATTGCCTTGGACATGCTCAGTGGTATTGGATAAATTGACATATGTTCTGTAGCGATACCTTCGGGATGGGCTCAAACTCCAACTCTCAACTTGAACCTTCATAATGATGCACTTAATGTTTATATTATTTCCATTTGAGTATCTTGAGAATTGAGATATTCTTATGATGTGTGGAAGTGAACCTGGTTGATACATGACTTAGACCCCAAGTTAAAGCAAAAGCTTGGGGTATATTTATTCCTTGTTTTACCTTGCTTTATAGGTTATATATATATAATTGTGTGTCCATGCATTATGCTGACACGTACCCTTTCAGACTACTAGCTTAGGCTGAAGCATGTGATTAGGCACGGGTTCCGTTTGGAACCCAAGCTAACTTATTTATTTATTTTCACTTAAATTGATTATCTGAAATTTTTATGTAATGGAACACTGTATTTTTATCATTGCATGAAATGGAAAGGTTTATACACCATGGGTGCCGACCTACAAGGATTTTTATCCCACACCTTGCTTGGGCGTCATTGAAACCCAAGTAGATTACATGCTCATAGGTATTGACAAGGGGAAGCATGCTGTTTCGGATTCTTGATTGTTCTTTACTTCTTAGGACAGAGATTGGGGAAGAGGATCGGGCCTTTCTTGTGATGCAATTGCTGCTTTATGTCTTTTCTTTTAGTTTACTGTGTTTTTGAGTTCTATTTTCCGTACTTTCAGTTTAGTGTTATATCATGGCATGACATCTCTTTGTGAGCTTCCGCACTTGATTATTATCTTTCATTTGGATTATTTATATTGCTTCTGGTGAAGTTTATTCATTCACATGTTTTCGATACTTATTAGTTTTTATTTTTTACTTCCGCTGTGATATTATCTATTACCTATGAGGGCATAGTCTCCCCCATGGAAAAAAGGGACCTCATTGCTAGTCGGCAGCCTCTTGCATTCAGGGAGATGTGCTTGAGTTCATGTGACCCATTGTTCTGGCCACCGTCTTAGAGGTGAGCCGGGTCAGGGCGTTACACCAATTGGTTTTGAATGTGTGAAGGTAGGATGATAGAGGGTGGCCTTTTATAAGTGGGGTGTGTGGAAAACTTGAAATTTTTTTAAAGAGTGAGTTCCACCCATGTTTTCTTCTTATCACCAGGACCTAGTAATGCACAAAACAAGATAACAAAAGGTATGAGGTCATTTTTTTTAATAAAATAGGTTTTAGAAAATTTTATAGGTCATTTTCCCCTTAATTTGAATGTTTAACCAGTAAGTAAACTCGTATTTACCATTAATCACTATAATAAATTTTAATTATTTTCACTAATAAAATTAGAAAAAAATTAATTTGATCCTATTATAAATTATAAATTATTAATATTCCAAATATGGAAGCTATTTTTACAAATTAAAATCATATAAGTTTCAAAATTTAATTTAATATTAATCCCACAGACAGTGCGAGACAATGAGTTTTTAAGAAGAGTGTTTTTTTAGAAAAAGATGATTCTATATTAGCTACATGAATAATAATAATAATAATATGAAAATAAATTAATTTTTAATAATATATAATGTATACATTTAATTTAAAACATTCCCCATTAGGTATTATTTTAATTAATTAAAAAGGAGAAGCATTATGCATTTTAGAAGAGTTTTTAGAAAAAACTACCTTTTAACTCAAAAACAAACTTATACTAAAAACTGATATAGAGTTGATTAAAAAGTAATTGATTCAATTAAATATAAATAAATAATAATTAGGTTACTTTAAATCAATTTAAAAAAATACTGGGAATCTTAAACTACTTAATTTATTAGAAATAAAAATACTTTTTATAAAAATCAGTATTTTTTAATATTCATTGAAAAATCAACATTTTCTGAAAATCCCAAAATTTCACCTAAAGTAAATTTTTATATGACGATTTCAAAAATGATATTGATATTATAAAATTTAAATTCTATAATATTTTAATTAATATTTTAAAAAAATTTATAATAAAATCGTTTAATTGAAACAATTTCATTTTTGATTAAAAATAACTTCAGATTTTTATAAATTATATACATATCTAATTCATATAAATAATTATGTAAAAACATTTACTCTATCACTACCTGGTTTGTTATAATTATAAATGGTGGTCTCAAATTTTTAGTATGGGTAAATATAGAATATATCAATCGAAGATCATAAGTGAACATAAGATGGGCACATGGGTATTATAGCAACCCAAGCCTTTTTTTCATATTATTAAATGAATTTTAACATAATTATCCAATAAATACAACCAAATGACCAATTGGACTAGTGTATTTAGAATACTAGTTACATAATAAATAAAAAATAAACTAAAACACAACATCTTTATTTTAATCTACATAATAATCATCGAAACCCCTTTTAACTCCTAAAAAGGTAAAGTATAACCTGGGGAATGAAAAGGCCAAAAGGGTGAGATAAAAATCCTAGTGAGGGAATAAACATGATAATTAATCATAACATGTAAGTTAAATAGTATAATATTATATCATAAAAGATAAGGCTTATAAATAATCACATGGTAGAATAACATAAAATATATGGTATCGTAAGATCAAGAAAAATTAGGAAAGTGGTAGCAGTATAAAACATAAAATGAGAATAAATTGAGGATAAATTATAAGAAAACATAATATGGTCGGAAAAGACCCATCATAGATTAGTTTTACTCCATAATTCCATACATAAATTATTATGAGATAAAAACATTACCCAATGAATTTGACCACTATCTAGGTGCACCCATCATAATATATATATGATTATATGTGAAATTAAATGAAATCGATCATAAGGTAAAAATATAATAATTTCCCATCGAAAGTAATTGGTTTCATAATCCTGGCAGATATCAAAATAAAATGAAATTTTATAAAGATTATAAAGAGAAGAAGGAGTTTAATGTTATGAACGTTCATATCTGAGTAAATCATCATGTGTCTCAAAATATTGTTCTCATTTTGGAATAAATACATTAAAATAGTATTATGTAAAATGATTTAGTGATAGAAAAGTATAACTTAATCAGTTTTGATTTTTAAAGAAGGCATTTGAGAAATTAAGTTAAGGCATGTATTACCCCATCGAAGGGAGGGAGTATAATTTTGGGGTATTTTTAAAAGAAATATATATATAATTTATAAGTATACCATAACATTAAATAGACAGATAAAGTGAGTTAGAGAGATAAAGGTCATAACCCAAAGAAAAAGAGTGGTTAAAAGAGATCCCTTACCTTATGTCTAGATATGTTCTTTACTTAAACATATTTACCTAAAATAATCAAATTAGATTCATTAATTACATTATTAAAAATATTTTACATATATATTTTATTTACTATAATTTTTTTATGTTCATTTATAAAATTTTTAATGAGTTGTAAGGGTCAATTACATTATTCTGAGAGTTTTTTTTTCATGGTTCCAAGTTTGGATCTCTTGTGGAAAATTATTTATGTTATTATCAAATAGGACTATATAAGTGAAATTAAATTCTATTCATATACTTCTAGGAGTTAAGAATGTTCAAAATTACCATTTCTATATCTTTATATGGACAATTAATTTAGTAAAAATTTAATGTTAAATGGTTAGTTCATTTAGTTTTTTTACCAACCGTCACAAACTTGATTCATTTTATTTAATTAAATAATTTTTAAAATATTAAATACATTGATATAAGTTATAATATACTTATTATAATCATAATTAATGATAAGTTTATTTCTATAACTATCCTTTAAGGTAGTGGATATAAGGAACCATCCTTAAATGTTACTTTATCTTGAGTTAAGTCAAGAATACACATTGAGGTGCTTTTTAGGTTGAGAGTTTTATAGAATTAGGCCATAACTATTACATAAAAACTCAAATATTTCAATTAGACACTTCTAATTACTGTCTATTTTTTCATAATATAAAACTTTTTAAAATAAAACATGATTTCACTTCTTGATAAAAATCTTCCTGACTTATTCATTTCTATTACAAATCCTTATAACCTATGGAAAACATTTCAGAAACTTCATATGATCACAAAAATCTAAATAAGGGATATAAAATAATAAATGAAACCATTATTCCATGAATATTTTAAACACAAGAATACATTTTCACAAAATCATACCTTTTACCCATAAAAACATAAGCTCTTTAACATATCTCATGAAATCATAAGATTCTTGAAAATAATTATTAGAAATCATATATCATAAAGGTAAATTTTGTCATTCATATCATACTTACAATGCAGCTTTCATAGCTACATAGGGAGTAACCTTCATGATTACATTTGGAAGACCCATCATAGTATATTCCCAAAATCTCTTAAGAAAAACATTATCATTTAAATTTGTCTTATTACCCAATGAATTAAAGAGCTGTCAGGGTCTCAAAAACCCTCAGTTTATCATGGAACCACCTGTATATAGGAACAATTCCCAAAAACCATAACATAACCATAACACATAAAGAATCTTAAAGGAAAAATAACATTTCCACTTTGAAATCACATTTTATCTTTACAAGCTACACAATCATAAATGGAAACACATTAATTTAAAATAAAATGGAAAAATTTTAAATTATACATCAATACACAATAGTGACATGAAATCAAGAAATACCAATCACGTCTTATATGAAAAAAACATTCCATGTTATTGAAATAATAAATCCATTATTTAAACAAATTAAAACATTTAAAAAGAAGATTTTTAATCAAAGTGTATCATACCACTTTGAAAATTTTGAAAGTAATTAACATTTAAAAAAAACTATGTCCATATAAATATATCATTAAAACCATTTTGAAAACATGTACATTAATGAGAAATATTTATAGTAATAAATCATTAAAACATTTAAAATGATGTTTAAGTTAAAGAGTCCCTTACAAAGATCATTTTGTTAATAAAATGGATAGTTTATTTGTGTTTAATATAAATAAACATAAATAAATTATAAATACAATATAATATATCCAAAATTCATTTCTGACAAAATCATAGCACGAAATAATCAATAACTATAAGTTTAACCTAAAGAATGGAAATTGGGTTAAAAAGTTCCCTTACCACTTGTAATGTGTCAAATTGTATAACCCATAAAAGTAATAATTATCGAATGAAACATTTAATAGCATGAATATAAATAGATTCAGGACATTTAATATTAAATTTCATTATATATACACCACACAAAATAAATTAGTGGTGAATAATGCATATATCTCCCAGAGGTAAAAAGTGAGACCACTAAATACTTACAAAGTTCATATCAATGATGTAAGAATTTATCAATGGAGTTATTATGTATATAAATAGTATATCCATAAAATTAGAAGTTTAAATATATAATAATCCAATAAAAATTTATTTCACATATAATCTTTGCATAATAAAATCAATAAAGTAGATGTATAACCCAATGAATGGAAATTGAGTTAGAAAAATACCTTACCAAGTTTGTATCAAGGATGTAAGAATTTATCAATGGGGTGATTATGTGTATCAAAAGTATATACTCACAAATATAATTATAAATTAGAAAATAAGTAAATAAATATTTATTCCACACATAATCTAGGCATAATATAATCAACAAAGTATGCGTAAAATCCAATGAGTGAAAATTGAGTTCAGAAATTACCTTACCTCGAGTCTGACTTGTCTCGTATGATCTTTATCTTCCTGAATGATAAACTTTGGTTAATTTACTGATACAATTTTTCAATTTTATTAATCATTTTATATAACTTCTTACCATGTTATAACAAATAGATAATTATTTAAGTTCATGTTGGAAATTTTTTCGATATTCGGTACTTGAGTCAAAAATGAACTCGGTATGATGTTAATAGTCCATGTGGTCATAAGACCATTATCTACAGAATAAAAAAATTATATTAATATATTATATATTAATTATATAAGTATTTATAATAATATTTTAATATAACATAATAACATTGTTCATGGAAACGGTAGGTCGTATGTACGCATGAACGCTATTTTTGTGTTTCCTATCGTATTCAAAGAGTGAAATTTAATGAAATATATATAAATATATATAATATAATTATAGTAAAATTAATATGTATTTTATATAATATATTTTTACTAAAAAATTATTATTAAATTTTATGTGATTTTTAAATGAATCACATCATTTTGAGGAGTCGGTAGTCCACGCATCCCCAAACAAAGTTATCATATAAAACAATATGGAAAATATGAAGCTATATTTAATATAACATTTCCAGAATATGAAATATGTTATAATATATAAATTTAAATATTATCTAACCTGAAAATAGTTTTAATACCAACTATGAATACGGTAATGGAAAAGGAACAAAAACATTATTCATAGAGGTGATTAATCGGTATAATTTGGACAACAATTTCATTTTTTTGAATAAGAGGAGGTGAGAAAAGAAATGGATATGATATATTCCATTAGAAACATAAAAATAAATCATTTACATGATTATGGTGTTATCATTCATTTATTGATTAATGAGGTGAGTAGAAAGTATAAAGGGAAAAGAAATTAAGATAGGTACTTTTAGAAAATTACCTCTTGAATATCCCCTTCTTAAAGAACCCTCGATGACCTTGGATTTAGTCTTTTGGTGAGAAAAGAAGAAATTTTACATGGGTATAGTGAGTAAGAGAGGTTTGGGAATATATTTTAGTACCTAAAAGGATTTTAGGTTCTAAATGGAGAGGTGGAGAGCTGGTATTTATACTTGTGGAGAAGTGGGTTCAAGTGATTGATTTATTGATTATTTTGTATTAAAAGATAACCATATAGAGGTGGAATTAAATTCCATGAATTTTTATTATAATTAACAATTTATAGGATTTTTTTGGCCTATATACACCCCAACCACTCTTTAAATTTTTTATTTTTTAGGTATGTTAATCTTTTAACTTTTAATTTTCACCCTTGCCAAAATTTTACTTTTACTACGGTAAATATTTTTTTTCCATGGTAAAATTTTTATATATATAAATAAAATTAACCTTAAAAAATAATTTGGATTTAATGATTCCAAATATTTAATACATTTTTTCTAATTCAATTTACATAATTGTGAAATTAATATTTAAAATTAATTCCACTAACAAAACTGAAAAACGGGTTTTTAAAGTTAATGGTTAAAAAGTTTGAAATGTTTGTATATATAATATCAATTTGAAAATGATTACAATTATAAAAATTGGATCAAATGATAAATATATTATCTAAATATACGTTAAAACATATTAAAATTATCTTTAAACAATAGAAATAAATTAGATGAAAAATCAGTTATGAATTAAAACACAGTATTTTTCATTATTCATTAAAATATGAATTTTATCAGAAAAATACCAAAACATTATCCAAAATAAATTTTTTATGTTATTATTACAAATACTAACTTTTTTTTTAAATATAAATTATTAATGTTTCAAAAACTAGATTTAAAATGGGTTCTCCATCAAAATATGGTAAAACTGCATTTTTATAGAAACACTCATTTTATCCGTAAAAAATTGAATTTGTGCTTATATATGTTGGAGTTAGTGTCCTAGAACCAACTAATTTATAATTCATTCATTAATGAATACTTTATCACATCTTTATTGTTCTTCTATGTGACAATGCAAGTTATAATTTTCAAAGGACAGCTGTTGCATTAAAGGGTCATAGCGGATCCCTACTATGATGAGAACCCGACAATGCCATAACACTGTTCTTGAATATATGTTCTATAGCCGGATGATGTTATTTGAGAGACACAGATAATACAGGCCATTAGGGGTGATGACTCATAAATCTTTGAGGCACCTTCTCATAGTGTGCGCCCTTGGTAACATCCAGGAGGATATTATGAGAACGAGACCCGCCAGTAGGAAATCCACATTTCATAGTGTCATTGGATGTTCCTATCTGCGGATGTGTGTATTGGTACTTAGACTTTAAGATTATTATTAATGCATATTAAAACTCATTAACTTAGATATATTGATGAAAACTGTGACGACCCACTGTTCATAGTGAGGTAGGATACATTGGGTGCGTCATGAGTGATACTACATTAATAGATAATGCGAGAAAGGATTTGTCCCCTCTGTTTCATAACGGAAGTAGATATCTTGGTCCCTTTGATGGAATTTATATAGCCTAAATAAATCCATGGGAATGGTTAGGAATTAAAAAGTTCAATTCTGGAAAATCAAAGAAAGAATAATCGAGCACATGGGTTGATGGCACTAGCATGCAACCCGCTTGATTGAAGATATTGAGACAAAGGGATTAAATTACACGGTAAGTGTTTATATGAGG
The DNA here is from genome assembly GCA_963277665.1 of Viscum album. Lineage (NCBI taxonomy): Eukaryota > Viridiplantae > Streptophyta > Magnoliopsida > Santalales > Viscaceae > Viscum > Viscum album. Next base: position 1,795,998,117 of record OY728146.1, read on the forward strand.
TGACACATAAATGCGGCGTCAACTTCTTTCTCATGGGTGCCTTGACCTGTTTCTAGACAGTAATCTTGGACTTTAGGCAAGCCCGCCTAATGCCAACAAGAAAGAGGCCTAGAGGGTCACACACTAAGTGTATCCAAGTATCTCAAGTAGAATAAAGATTATTACAATATATGGTTTTATAATTATTCAAGGAAGCCTAAATCGTTTTAATGTTGGAGGAAGAAAGGAAATGAAAACAATATATACACACTATGTACATTGAATGTACACGCCCTATAGTTTTCATTTTGGAATGAAAATAAAAACAAGATATACACGCCGTGTACATTAAAAGTACACATTGTGTAGTTTTAATTTTGGAAAGGAAATGAAAAATGAGTACACGATGTGTATTAATGATAACACACCATGTAGTTTTTCCAGTCATGATTTTGAGGAAATAATATCATTTTATTAAATGATATTTATTATAATCAGCGTGGGTGCATGTCAAGAAATTAATGATTCGACATGGGGGTTTTCAATAAGAGTTAATGAAATAAATAAAACGAAAAACACATTTATTTATTTTCATTACTCTATAACCTCAAACCTGATTATAAATATCCTCACAACCCAAAAAATTTCTCTAATCATTGTGCACAACAATTCTGTAGAATTCTCTCAAGGCCAAAAGAACTCTTTCCTCCAAGAACGCTCTCAAGACCGAGAGAGATCCTCCTCCATCAGATCAAGGTGATCTAAGGCGGATAACCAAGCAAAGGCTTCTCTGCGCTTGCACCAAGAGATTCCTTTGGCGACATCCAGAGATATGTGGAGCATTTGTGGATCACTACTAGAAGAATACTACACTTGGATTCTACGATGTAGTGACAGATCACATCAGATCGTGACAAGAGACATCAATGAAGAAAGAATTACATCAAGGAAATTCTTGTCAATTAATTAAATTAATTATAACCAAAATATGATGATACTCTTTTTTGGTTGCAGGACTATTCTTCTTCTTTGTCAATTTCTGTGATTTGATCCGTGGAGTCTGGCATTTATCATCATATCGATCTGAGATTGATCATTGCTAATGAAAAAAATCCAAGTGGCACATCCACCCACGAGCTTCCGCTGCACCCGGAACCTACAAGTGGTTTCAGAGGAATTCATATCGATGATTATAATTATTTAGTTTTTCATCGGTGATTTAAGCATTTAATAATTTAGTAGTTTCAATTTAAGATAATCATTCTTTAAATATAAATCTCAAGATCTGTTCCTCCTATCTTGTTTCTCGTTCACCTAATAGAAATGAATTTTTTCATTTAATTTTTATTAAAATAAAATAGAAGATCTCATCTGGAGGTGCCAGATGTTCCTGGCCGTACAACACCAGAATGCACATTGTGTATTCAGAAGTACACTTCGTGTATTCTAGGTCCGTTTAATCAGACTGATTTTCCAAATCAGGTCGTGTATTGGAGTATTCCTAAGTCATAGATGACTCCGTGTGTTGACCAGGATTAGGTGGCACATAGTTTCCGGATTACACGTTGTGGGGTCCACAGAACATGGTGTGTAGTCCCTTTGGGTTAGGGTTAGACCATGTATCCCGTACATGGCTTGCCCGGCCAGAAATCATGTAACGTGGACACTACACGATGTGTGTCACACTGTACCCGTCGTGTAATCCGAAAATTTCCGAAGTACAAAAAACATGTCATGTCTTCGAGTGTGTATTTCGGATGGAAGGTGAACAAAAGTACATGCCGTGTAGTCGGAACTACACACCGTGTACACATCCAAATTATACAGATTTATTATAATTTATTATTATATTATACAGACCCTTGATACATGTACCATAGTGCAGGCGTAAAGCTAAGGCACAACACATGATAGGTGTTTTATATATATGTGTTTAATTTAATATATGCGTAAATGGGAATTCGTCGGGTTTCCTCCAAGGTACAAGTTACATAGAAATATAATTTTAAATGAATTTATTTTTTAAAAATTATGATGGGTGAGAATCTCAAGGAAATTCAAAAAATGGATTTAAGATAAAAGGATTGATTAATTAAAGATAATTAATTGATTCGAGCATGATTTATCTTAAACAAGAACGATTAAAGAATTGAATTCTAGTTTTATTTATGCGTAAATATCATTGCATGTATGGATGATCATGAGCTAGACCAAGACCTTTGTATGTGAATGGTTTCTTTTAATTTATTTATTTAAATTAAATTAGTTGGCCTGCAAGCCTTCTCCTCATTAATATGTCGGGCCTGCGAGCCCAAGGTTTATTTTATGTAAAAACCTTTTTTTACCCCTCACCTGCATGTGAGATAAATTCATATGTAATAAACGGATCTCTCAAGCTAGTGGAGTTGTCTCGAGTCAGGCACCAAGGTGAAACTAATCCAAGGATATATAAAGGTGGACCGGTGGAAAGCTGTAAACATGAACATGAAAGGTTCAAGGTGTTTCTCCCCTAGGTCTTGGGTTAGTTTATCAACCTCTAGATAAACTAAACAATAGAACAAGATCATGATCATGCCATTTATTTTATCTCTGTTAGTTTCATGGTTTATTTATTGTAGGTGTGTTTTCACGATCACACAATTAATGAATTAAACAAGCATCCAAGATGGAACTACAATAAGACCGGATTATGCGTAAAATATTATCTTAGACATAGTTAATCACTTAAGTATATCCCACTTAATATTAATAAGCATGTAATAAAAGATAATAAAATGGAAATTTACATATAAGGATAAAATCCCCCAAAGAAATATTAAGTCAGTATAGCCTTCCATAATCTTAGTTAGAATCAAACCATAGTTCAAAGTACTTGACCAACCCTAGTTGGGGTGCTTTCAATTATTGGGGAATTCTGATTCAAGGTTTTAAGTTGACTTGAATTGGATCACATCAAGGGTTAACTGCCACAATAGGAATTGGTGTGATCAAGAGGCAAAGGTTGAGGAAATATAAAATAAAAGGATTTCAGGATTGGGGAGTCCACTCAAAGGATCAAGGAGCTACGAGTTAATGCAGTTGGCATTTGGAATGCCTACCTAAAACCGTTCAAGTTGCTTGAACAACCCTAGTTGGGGTAATAAGAAGGTAAATATGGATCCTTGCCACTAGAATATTTAGGCAACAGAATATTCCGAAGTCAATGGTGAGGGATATTGGATTTTGATAAAATAGTGGGAGACCAATAAGTATTAATTTATTGATTTATCTCAGTTTTATCATAATAAAGTACTAAAACTTTGCTCATCTTAATTTGTAGAAATGAAAAGAAAAATACTTCAAACATATCATTGCGAACCATACTCGAGAAGGAAAACCTTCTCACCGGCACCAATTTCCAAGAGTGGAAGAGTCGTTTACGCATCATCCTTCACCACAAGAGGAAATTATATGTGCTGGAAGAGCATGTTCTAGTTGTGTCTGAGAAAGAGGCCAGTGATGAGGAATTATATCTCTATATGAAACACATGGATGATGCCACATATGTCCAGTGTTTCATGCTATCATCCATGTCTAATGATCTCTTGAATCAACATGAAAACATTGACGTGTATAGCATGATGTCTCACCTTAAGGGTCTCTACCATGAGAAGGCGAGATAAGAGAGATATGAGATATCCAACACTTTCTTTACAACTAAGCATGGAGAGTCTGCGCCAACTAGGCCTCATGTAGTAAAGCTTATTGGCTACATTTAATGATTGGACATCTTAAGGATTAAGTTCTCGAATGAGTTTCACACAGATCACATCCTATCATCACTGAACAAGACCTTCTCTAGCTTTATTGTTAACTACAACAAGAGAAACAATGAGAAGAGTCTATCAGAACTTCTGACCTTAATTTGCCAGATAGATAAGGACATGGGGAATGAAAAACCTGCAGTCCTTATGGTGAATATGAACAGGAAGGACAAGGCAAAGGGGCCAAAGACTTATAAAAGGTCTGAAGCCCCCAAGCGTCGTCCCTCTAAGAAGGAGAAGATCCAGAGGCAGAGAAAGGAATATAAGGTGATATGTTTTTCATGTGGAATGCAAGGACACTGGAAGAGGAACTACACCCAGAAGCATGGGGATGCTAAAGGTGTGTTCGTTATCATGTGCAATCTTTCCATTTCTACACATTGGGTATTGGATACATCTTTTCAGGCTCACATTTGTATTCAAATGTAGGAACCAAGTAGATTTAGAAAGATTGCCAGAGAAGAGGTGGATCTTCGAGCTGCCAATGGCGTGAGGCTGACTGTGTTATCCATCAGTGGTTACAACCTCTCATTGCCGAATGGGATGATTTTGGTTTTACATAACTGTTATTATGTGCCTAGTATTACCAAGAACATAATTTATGTATCTTTTTTGGATATGGATGAATTTATTTTCATGTTTGTAAATAAGGGTTGTATCTTTTATAAGAACAACGTATGTTATGGTATGACGGATTTAAATTATGGTTTGTATGTATTAAATTAAAAAAACCAAGTCTTGGCAATTGATAACGAATCATACTCACATGACTTATATATCACCCAGTTGTGGAATTACCGTCTAGGTCATGTAAACGAGAAGCGCTTGACAAAGATCTGCCAAGGTGGATATTTAGACTCTACTGAGATAAAACCACTTGATAGATTTCATGCTTGTTTACAAGAAAAAATGACCAAGCCGCCTTTAGGTGGACAAGGTGAAAGGACCACAAAGCTTCTAGGATTGTTGCACATGGATGTGTGTGGACCATTTATAGTAGAAGCTAGAGGTGTATATTCTTAATTCATAACTTTTACTGATGGTTTGAGTAGATATGGCTATGTCTACTTAATGAGTTATAAGTCAGAAGCCTTAGAGAAATTTAAGGAATTCAATAATGAAGTAGAGAATCAGATTGGTAAGTAGATAAAGAAGCTTTGATTAGATCAAGGTGGAGAATATCTGAACCAAGAGCTCATCGATCTTCTACAGGAGTCTGGGATTCTATCTCAGCTCACCCCTCCTTATACACCACAGTGGAATGGTGTTAGTTAAAGGAGGAACCAGACCATGTTGGACATAGTGAGTTCAATGATGAGTCATACAAATCTTCCATTATCCTTTTGGGGATATGAATTACAAACTGAAGTATACACATTAAACCGAGTGCTATATAAGGTGGAAAATTTAATTCCCTTTGAGTTATGGAATGTAAAGAAACCCATTTTTTCACACACATGTGTATGGGGATGTGAGGTGTTTGTTAAGGAATTCTCAGGCAACAAACTAGCACCCTGGGGCACGAGGTGTATCTTTATAGAATATCCTAAGGAAATGAAATGATATTACCTATATAACCCTTCAGACAAGAAAGTGATTGTCGCCAGAGAATCCGTATTTCTTGAAAGGGAGAAAATCCTAAAAAAGGATAGTGGGAGAAAGATTTAATTTGATGAAGTTAATGCTCAAGATACACAAGAGTTGGTACAGGAACAAGTTCCACAAGTCCATGTGGAAGATTTTCCAGAAACACAAGTACTGCGTAGGAGCGCAAGAGAGGTAAGGGAACCAGAGAGATTTGGATTCCTAGTCACCGAGGATAAAGAATCATCATTGTTGGGCAATGATGAACCTATATCTTACAAGGAAGTAGTAGAAAGCTCAGAAGTTGCAAGATGGCTAGAAGCTATAAATTCTGAGATGGATTCCATGTATCAAAACCAAGTCTGGGTTCCGATTGATGAGCTAGTTGATGTAAAGCCTGTTGGATGAAAATGGGTATTCAAGAGAAAACTGGACATGGAAGGTCATGTTAGCACATATAAAGCAAGTCTAGTGGCTAAAGGATTCAAACAACATCAATGAATTTACTATGATCAATACCTTCTTTCCAGTTTCCATGTTTAAATCCATAAGAATCATACTTGTCATAGCAGCTTACCATGACTACGATATTTTGAAAATGGATGTCAAAAAAAAATTACTTAATGGGAACCTTTAGGAAGATGTCTATATGACACAACCAGAAGGATTTGTGACACTAGGTGAATCCAAACGGGTTTGAAAGTTACATAAATCCATTTATAAATTAAAGAAAGCATCCAGTTTGTGGAATATACAATTTGATGAAGCCATAATGGAATTTGGATTCATTAAGAATGAATGCGATCCATGTGTTTATAAGTGGTTTAATGGGAATGTGGGTGTTATCTTAGTAGTATATGTTGATGACATATTGCTTATTGGAAATGATTTACCCATATTACAGTCAGTTAAGGACTGGTTGAACAAGTGTTTCTCCATGAAGGACTTGGGTGAAGCAGCTTATATTCTAGGGATCAAAATCATTCTTGATAGATCCAAGAGGCTGCTTGGACTAAGTCAGGGTACATATATTGACCGGATACTAAAGAGATTTAGTATGGAAAAATCCCAGAGAGGATTGGTTCCAGTGTCACATGGACTACATCTTTCTAAGAAAATGTGTCCTCAAACACAACAAGAGAAAGATAGAATGAGTACGATCTCATATGCTTCGGCTATAGGATCCATCATGTATTCCATGTTATGTACCAGGCTTGATGTTTCCTATGCACGGAGCATGGTAGGTAGATATCAAGAAGATCCAGGAGAAAAACATTTGACTACTGTTAAGACTATCCTTAAGTATCTGAGAAGAAGTAAGGATATGTTCCTGGTCTATGGAGGAGACGAGGAGCTTGTCATTAGAGGGTTTGTTGATGCTAGCTTTCAGAAAGATCAGAACGATCTTAAATCACAATCTGGATATTTTTTTTGTCTCAATGGAGGAGTTGTGAGTTGAAAGAGTTCAAAGAAGCCAGTTGTCGTTGATTCTACAGCAGAGTCTAAATATATAGTGGCTTCTGATGTAGCCAAGGAAGCCGTATGGATTTGGAACTTTGTCCAAGATCTTGATGTGGTGCCTAGCAGTAAAGATCCTATCACGTTGTATTGTGATAATACTGCAGTGGTGGCTCTTGCAGAAGAACCAAGGTCACATCAATGTAAAAACCATATAGTCCAGAAGTATCACCTCTTGAAGGATTTCTATCAAAGGGGTGATGTTGCAGTGAGCAGAGTGTACACGGAAGAGAATGTGGCAGACCCCATGACTAAAGGCCTATCTCAGTAGAAGCATGGATATCATGTGAGAGTTAGTGGGTTAAAGGTTGTTAGCAGTTGGCTCTAGTCCAAGTGGTAGTCTATTAGAGTTGGTGGCCTAGAACCAAATACTTTTTACTTTATTCATTAATGAATACTTTATCACATCTTGATTGTTCTTCTGTGTGAAAATGCATGTGAAAATGTCCTAAGGATAACTGTTTCATTAAAAGGTTATAGCGGATCCCTGTAATGATGAGAACCCAGAAGTGCCATAACACTGTTCTTGAATATATATTCTATGGCTGGATAATGTTATTTGAGAGACACAAATAATACAGGCCATTAGGGGTGAGGACACATAAAACTTTGAGGCACCTTCTCATGGTGTGCGCCCTTGGTAATATCCAGGAGGATATTATGAGAACGAGACCCACTAGTAGGAAATGCACATTTCATAGCGTCATTGGATGTTCCTATCTACGAGTGTGGGTATCGGTCCTTAGACTTTAAGATTATTATTAATGGGTATTACAACTCACACACTTATATGTATTGATGAAAACTATAATGAAACACTATTTGCATAGAGGTAGGATACATTGGGTACGTCACAAGTGATACTATTTTAATAGATAACGCGAGAAAGGATTTGTCCCTTATATTCCATAATGGAAGTATATATCTTAGGCCCTTTGATGTAATTGATATAGCCTAAATAAATCCATGTCCATGGTGAGGAATGGGAAATTTCAATTCTGGAAAGTCAAAGAAAGAATAATCGAGCACATGGGTTGATGGTACTAGCATGAAACCCGCTTTATTCGAGATATTGAGACAAAGTGATTAAATTACACGGTAAGCGTTCGTATGAGGTGACACGTCAATGTCGTGTAAACTTCTTTATCTTGGGTGCCTTTAACTGTTTCCAGACAGTGATCATTGACTTTAGGCAAGCCCACCTAATGCCAACGAGAAAGAGGCCTAGAGGGTCACACACTAAGTGTGTAACACCCCAGGTAAATAAAGAATATGACATTTTTATATTTATCCATATTTGTGAATAAAATATTAATATTACTTTAAAGGGGATGCTATTCTCGATGGCGTACCCAATACGCAACAACGAGTTTCTTGGGAATCTTACGTTGCACTCTAATAATAAAATAATATTATTTTAAATGGTAGTTAACACCTCGCTGTTGTGATGGCGGGAATGAATAGAACTAACTAAAAAATGATTATATATGTTTTTCAAATATTTTTACTTTTTACAATAAATGTTAAAGGATTAAAAATGCGAATGAATCCATTTTTAAGCGTAAACATTCTAATATTCTTTAAAAGGCCGATTAACCGCCTTTTGATGGAGAACCTCTTTTAAATCCACTTTTTTACAATTCTATGTATATTATATTTGACTAAATAAAATTCTTCTTAAGAATCGAGACATCAAAATTTACTTTGTGTAAATTTTTGGTATTTTTCCGAAAAAGTTCAATTTTTAATGAATAGTGAAAAATGTTGTATTTTAATTCAAAACCTCTTTTTAATCTAATTTATTTATATGATTAGATTATCTTTTTAATTGTTTTTAAGTGAAATTAGAATATATTTTTACGATTTAATCCAATAGTGGTTGTTGGAATTAATTTCACTTTGAAATCGGACTTAAACTACTGTCAATCTTTTGATACATTTTGTTTCATAAAAACACGCTATTTGTTTTGACAGTGGGAATTAATTATTAAATTAATTAATGCAACTTATATGTTTTGAATTTTGTAAAATATACATCATTTTTGAATTTGGAATATCAAATATAGCTTAGGGTGAATTTTTGGTAATTTTCTGAAAAACTTCAATTTTTGATGAATAGTGAAACCACTAAGTGGTACTTATAAAAACTGATTTTCCGTTTAAATGAAATTTTGCCATCTTTGTGTTTTGAATTTAAAAAATCCAACATACATGGTTGTCATTAAGAAGTAAAATGTGGTTCAATGGGATTAAAATAATTTTTTGGTGAATAGTAATTTATTAAGTTTTTAATCGCGATTAGAGGTAATTAGTGTAGTTTAAGGTAAGAATAATGTTTTAATAAAATGAAATGACCTAGACAAATGTCCTACCCTCATGGGATGAGTCATGTACGACCAATACAATCCATGGGTCAACTTGGGGACCCCATGGAGCCACTTTGGTTAGAAAATGACATAAATACCTTTTTATTTAATGTTAAAATTAAAATGACACAAACATGAGTTGTTTAACTAAAATAATTTTTACACGGGGTTATAAAAGTCAGATTTTTGACTATAAATATTAATTGGAAAGATAAAAATATTTCCAACATCATAGTAGTTTTTTTATAATTTTTAGACATTAAATAAATTAAATTATTTATGACATCATGATGATGCAGCGATGACCTCATTATTTAAAGATTTAAATAAAATGGAAGGATAATGTAAAATATAAGACCTAAACATGTATAAAACCTATTGGATGGGTTTATTTCTAACCCTTATCACCTTATCCTCGAAACAAATCAATGTGGGACCATTAAAATCTGAAACTCATTCTAAAATAAAGTAATATTTCTTTACCTTCCAAGAGTGCCCCTCCTCTCCTCTTATAAAAGGCCCCCACCTATACCTCTTTACCCACACTTCCAAAGCCTTTTTCTCGGACAAACCCTGCTCATTTTGCATCTCAACATCCCTCTCTTACTCCTAGAATCCTCACTTTGGGCAAAAGTCTTCCCAAGGAATCCTGAGCTCAAATCAAAAAGAGTTACCCGATTTTATGGTAATGTCTTCACTTGTGTTCTTTTGTTTTATTTTGCTTCTCCAACCCCCTAAAATCTTTTTATTCATTTATTTTGTAACACCTCCATTATCTTCAATATACTAGGATGTTGTTATAAGAATAATTTGAGCTACACTTACACACACCTACATCAAATGGTTAAAGAACATACTGTTTCTGTGGATGGCGAATTTCTGCCTCACGAAAGGATGATTGTTCAACACTCATATAACACCTTAAAAGGTGTCCATTAAGATGTCACTATATTTAAATATGATATATAATATGTTTATGTTTTACTTAAGCTTATGTATTTTTCTTTTTTGGCATACCTTTATGGTTTCCATTGTGGGTAAACACGATAATTTCATTTTAGGAAGTGCGGACTACCGCCCCCTCAAAGTGATTTGATTCGTTAATGCCATATGTGGGATGTATAAAAGATGTATTTAATGTTATTATATATTATGTATGTTACATATAAATGATGAATATAATTATGGAATTAAAATATACATACCTCTCATTTAGTTTTAATTCCATTAATATGACATAGAAATGAAAGTAGTGTTCATGAGTACGTACGGCTTACCGTCTCCATGAACGGTTCATTTCATTTCTTACCTCTAAATGATTATGTAATATTATAAATACATGTATATTCTGGATATATATGATATATATGATATCCAAATCATGAATATAATTCTGGATATAATGAACCTTTGACCACACGAACAACATGTAATTGTAAGAAGTCCACTTTTGACTTAAGAACCAAATATCGACAAAACAAACATTATTAACTTAAATGATTACATAATATTTATAACATGTCAATAAGTGATATAAAAGGAATAATTAAATTGAAAAAGGTTCTTAATCAAGTATAAATTAACTCAAGCATATTATTCAGGACGTTAAAGAACGATCGAGTCAAGTCGGACCCAAGGTAAGGGATCCTACTCCTCTCTTTCTTTTTAAGTACACCCTTTTATGTCATTCCATTTAAGCTCATCTTTCTTGTGATTGGGATGTTATTTTATATTAATCTTACTATAATTTTTATGTTCATATGATGAGAGACCCTATTCTCTCTCATCAATCCATTTTGGATGTTTTGAGTGGCGCCGTTAGGCTGCCGAATTTTCGTAAGAGATCTAACCTCTCCCTTTCTTTTTAAGTACTCTCCTTTATGTCACTTCTTTTAAGATCCTCTTTGTTATGATGGGGGATGTTATTTTATATTCCTCTTACTATAAATTTTATTTTAATATTATGAGAGACCCTATTTGATCTCATCAATCCATTTTTTGAATGTTTTAAGTGGCGTTGTTAGGCTGCCGAGTTTTCGTAAGGGATTTTTCATCTCACATTTATTCCCGTGAGATTTATGCTACATTTGCCACAATTTCCTTTGAGTGGTGTATGTACTGACCATTATTTTACTCATTGTGTAATACAATTTCATTTATGAGTATTTACATCAATTTTGTGTTGTGCTTCTTTCACAGGGTGTATGTTTTGAAAGATACCCATGTCGGTAAGGGAACCTTTCACCCTCCTCTTTTTAAAAGACTTCTTTTGTTATGTATTTTAATTCACATAACATTATGTTGGGATATGTTCTTCTATATCCTTAGTGATTTAAATTTTATGTCCAAGTGATGAGATACCATTTTTATCTCTCATCAACTCATTTGCTGAATTTTGTAGTGACGTCGTTAGGCTGTCAAATTTTTGCAAGGGAACTTCTTAAGCCAATTTTGATTCTTTGGGATAAGCTTGTACTCCTTGAATATGTCATTCTATGAATATGTGTGAATAACCTCTGATTGTTTTACACTTAATATCCACTTATATTCGGTTTATTAGTTTGTCACACATAATTATGTAATTGATTTATCCTTAATCCAAGGATACCGTCTTTGTATGGGACTTCGTCTCAACCTCCTTTCATTGAGGAATATTTTGGTTTATACACAACCTTCTTTTATACGGTGTATAAACCCCTTTTACTTTTACATTTATTCAAAATGAATATTTTTTATACGAAGCGTTTACTAAACGACAAAATGGAATGTTTTTGTCGTACGTATGCGGTGACAACGACTTCTCCGCCACCGTGACCATTATTTGAGTTTCAGCTTCCTCTACAAGCCATACCTTTTTTTAAAAGAAAAATAAATACCATGTTTTACTTTTATTTTATTTTGGTATTGAAAATGGTTTTCATTATGTTTTTATATCAATGTGTTGTATTGATATCTTGTGATTTAAAGGTGGAAATGTTATGTTTCCTTTATGCATGTTTTATGTGATACGATTATGTTGAGGTTCTTGGGCATTATTATGAATACGGGTGGTTCCGTGATAAACTAAGGGCGGGTGAGCCCGATATAGCTCTCCAATGCATTGGGTAACGCGAAGGAGTGAAAATTATTCTCCGCACTAGCATCCAGAGATTCCTTTGGCGACTTTCAGAGATACATGGAGCACGTGTGGATGACTGATAGAGGAATCCTACACTTGGACTCTATGACACAACGATGAATCACATTGTATTGTGACCAGAGACATCAACAAAGAATGAATTCCATCAAGTTAATTCTTGTCAATTAATTAAATTAATTATAACCAACATATGATGATCCTCCTTTTTGGTTCCAGGACTATTCTTTTTATTTTTCTATTTCTCTGATTCGATCTATGGAGTCTGGCATTTATCGTCATATTGATCCCGGATTGATCATTACTAATGAAAAAAATCCAAGTGGGAACATCCACCCACGCGATTTTGCTGTGCCTGGAACCTAAAATATCATGTATAGAAAACATATAAGATTAATTTAAAACATCAAATAGAATATATATTTCATTAATATAATCCAAAATGAGTGATTTCATTATTTTATAAACATAGTTATTCTCATTTAAATAGTTTTTCAAAAACAATGCATCCTTTATATTTAATTGTTCTTGATTTCAATTTTTAATTAATTTGGAAACCAATGAATAATTATATAAACATCTGTAAACCATATTTTCATACTTTAGTTAATACTATTTATTTTCACTATTCTAATGGATATATGATAAATATAATATTAAATAATAATATTAAGTTATTCATTTAATCTAAATGCGGTGTATCATGTATGTTATCGAATATAGTGTTTCATTTAAAAAAAACTTGGGATGTTACATTCTCCGACTTTTTGAAAATTGTGTCCTCACAATTTGAATTTGGGTTTGGTAACTAAGGTATGAATTTTCAGATAACCTTTATTGTAATCCCACATCATAAAAGTAATTAACAAAACATTCACTTTAAAAGAAATAAAGGAAAGTACAAATGTTACCTGAGATAACACATACTAGGGTTCCATGTATGAAAACATGGATATAGAAGAGAAAACTAACAATCAAGTTATTATGGATAATAACAGTAAACATTTTTAAGAAAAAGTTAACAATCACAAAGCTATAAATTTGTGATGGTTTAAATGGTCTTTTACTTCATAGTAGGAAAAGTAAATATAAATGATTTTTATTTTAAGATAATTTTCATAAATTTGTGGAATTGATTTATGAAATTTACTATGAACATAAAGAAACATACTTTATTGTAATTTTGGGTTGCATAATTTAATCAATATCCACTACAAACTCATATTTTACTCTAAATGATGATTATTCAAGATGATTTTTTTCACACCCAAAACACCAGAATCAACTTATAGAGAATAAAATAATCCACAAAATATTAACTATCTATTTATAAAATCTTGAAAAATTAACCAAAACAAAAAATTCTAGGATAAGATCAGAAAATTCACCTAAAATAATATACCATTATATGATGAAAAACTACTTTTAATATCTAAAATTAAAAAGTAATACCCAAAATTCAAAATATACCATTTGATAAATAATTTTCCTAAAAATTACTCAAAATAATCCAAACTAATATTGAAACCAAAAAGTTATAAGGATTTGATCACATTGTCTTCTGAGATAAAATTTAACATTTATCTCCAAAAAACATAAATCACTCTTAATGTCTAATACCAAAAATGTAATTTCAAAAATCGCATATTCTATAAGATAGGTTAATCATTTACTTAAACAACCCAAACCGCCATAAGTCCACAATCAAAACATAGATTCAACCAAAATAAGATTCATCCATTACACCTAATATAAAATCCCATAGTATTATATTTACCTTATTTATATAAGGTTCCCAAAATAGTGAACTTCTTCCAAAATAACATTTATCACTTAATCCCCAAATAATTTTCTAATTCTAATGATATCCCTTTAATAAAACATAAGTTCACAAAATCAGATTATTCATATTTCATCAACTCATTTAACTAAAAATAAAAAATCATACTAACCAGGGACTTCATGTAGCCTAGTTTTAGGGGATAAAGCCTTATTGCACTTCTGTTGTGGGTTCGATTCTTACATCCTTGTCCAACGCGACAGGTTATCACATAGTCTTCATGTTTTACTTTTTTATAATACTCAAAAAAACATAACATGTTTTAACATCAAAGGTTATCTTATACATCTCATTTTCATCCCAAATCATCATGGCTTCAACATATTTATTTATTAAGACCTATAGATATTGAAATTTTTTATTTCACCTCTATATGAGTTAATAAAACTATTCCCAAAATAATGAACATCATACCTCGATCATGGTGTCCACCTGGTTTCATCATCATTTTGTTCCCGTAGATATAAGGTCCATGCATTTCAAAAATGATTTATAGATTCTTTAAAATCACTTGCTTCCTTTTTCAAAATACACTATGTACAACTTGGGTTATATGGGTGTTCACAAAAAAATATTTTTGGAAAATAATATCATATGACATATAATTTAAAAACATTAAATAAGACTTGATTTTTATAAAACATTCAGACTAAGTTTGGCTTGAAACTTTCAATCAATTATCCTTTTGAAATACCATAAGTATGTACTAAAAGACTATATTTTAAAAGCAAGTATAAATAGGATGCATAATGTTCTCCTTATTTGGAACCTTTTTCAAAATCAAAATTTTCTTTATAATATTGTGATGAGGTAAAATATTTAAAAATGACTTGATATTATTTACCATTTTTTGAGAATATAAGAATACTGTGAAAATAATATTTGATTAAAAACAACTCATGATCCATGATGGTATTGAGGTATAGTTGAGTTGTTTGATATCTCAAACAACTACTTGAAAGTGAGTTGTATGTTAGAAATAGTTTCAGAATCATCCGTACATGACTTTTCAATAATTATTTCAAGAAATTCATCATAAAAATATGGTAATGTTGTTTGAGATCCACCTACATCCATTTATAACTGAATATAATTGATCTAAAAAAGTTATAGAACAAGTATTTTACCAAAATAATAGACATAGAATATTACCATATTCTTAACCAAAATTCCTAATCCCTAAAGTTATCTAAACCTTTCCTTTGATACCAACTATAAAGTCCCAGCCTTAAATATTACATTATCTTGAGTTAAGTCAAGAATTAATATTGAGGATATTTTCAAGTTTATAGTTTTAGAGAATTAGGCCATAAATATAATATAACAACTAAAATATTACAAGTATACACTTCTACTCACTCTCTATTTTTTCATAATATAAATTTTTTTAAAATAAAACATGATTTCTTTTCTTGATAAAAATTTTATTGACTTCTTCCATTCTATTAACCATACTTATACTCTGTGGAAAACATTTCAAATACTTGGGATGAGAAAAAAAAATATCTTTACATGATATAGAATAAGGAATGAAACAGCTATTTCATGAATATTATAAACTCAAGAATTGTTTTTTCACAAAATCATACTTTTCACCCATTAAAACATAAGCTCTTTAACATACCTCATGAAATCATAAGATCCCTAAAAATATTTCTTAGCAATAATATGTCATAAAGGTAAATTGTGGAGTCCATATCATACTTACATTGTATCTTTCATAGCTACAAATGGAGTAACCTTCATGATTACGTTTGGAATACCCATCAAAGTATATTCCCTAAATATCTGAGGAGAAGCCTTATCGTTTAACTCCATATCATTACCCAATTTATTGGAGAACTATCATGGGATAAGCCACCCTCAGTTTATCATCTAACCACTAATATACACAAATAAGTTCCAATAACCATAACATAATCATAACACATAAAACAAGGTTAAAGGAAAAATAACATTTCCACTTTGAAATCACATTTCATCTTTACAATCCCCACACTCATAAATGGAAACATGTTATTTTAAAATAAAATGTTAACCATGTAAAGTAAAAATAAATACCTAATAGTGACATTAAATCATAAAATTGAAATCATGGCATATATGAGAAAAACATTCCATTTTATTGAGATAATCAATCTATTATTAAAATGCGATTAAAACATTAAAAAAGAATATTTTTGAATCAAAGTGTCCCATACCACTTTGAAAATTTTAAAAGGAATTAACATTTTAAAAAATTAATATCCATATAAATATATTCTTAAAACCATTTTGAAAGTATGGACCGTAATGAGAAATATTTATAAGAATAAATCATTAAAACTTTTAAAATGATGTTTTAGTTAAAGAATCCCTTAAAAATATCATTTTGTTAATAAATTAAATCAGATGTGTGTATTTAATATAAATCCAAATAAATCAGGTATAAATATAAGATATGATATCTAAAATTAATTTCTCATGTAATCATAGCAGGACATAATCAAGAAGTAGAAGTCTAACTCAAAGAATATAAATTGGGTTAAAAAGTTTTCTTATCACTTGTAATTCGTCAAATCATATGACCCATAAAAGTAATATTCATAGAATGAAACATTTAATAACAAGAAGATAAATATATTAATGATATTTCATATAAAATTTCATTATATATACACCACAAAAAAGTAATTAGTGGTGAATAATGCATATATCTCACAGAGGTAAAAAATTAGATGAGTAAATCATTACAAAGTTCATATCAATGACGTAAGAATTTATCAATGGGGTGATTATGTGTATAAATAGTATATACAAACAATTATGAGATTAAATACACAACAAACCAATAAAAAGTTATTCCATGCATAATCTTGGCATAATAAAATCAACAAAGTATATGTATAACCCAATTAATGGAAATTGAGTTAGAGAAATACCATACCAAATTTGTATCAATGAGATAAGAATTTATCAGTGGGGTGATTATGTGTAGAAAAATTATATACAAAAAAATTGAAGTGTAAATTAAAACATAATTAAATAAATAAATATTTATTCCACGCATAATCTTGGCATAATATAATCAACAAAGAATGCATAAAACCCAATGAGTGGAAATTGAGTTTAGAAATTCCCTTACCTTGAGTCTGACTTGTTTCGTACATTCTTTATTTTCCTAAATAATAAACATATTTTAATTTTTTGAGAACATTTTTAAATTTTATTATTCATTTTATATCCCTTATTACCATGTTATAAAAACTACATAATTATTTATGTTCATGTTGGACATTTTGTTGATATTCGGTACTTGAGTCAAAAATAAACTTGGTATGATGGAAATAGTCCATGTGGTCATAAGTCTATTATCTACAGAATATAAAACATGATATAAATATCTTATATATTAATTATATAAGTATTTATAATAATATTTGAATAAAAACTAAAAATATCATTCGTGGAAATGGTAGGCCATACGTACATATGGTCGTTATTTTCATTTTTCCCGTCGTATTGAAAGAGAGAAATTAAATGAAATGTATATAAGTATATATAATATAATTTTTGTAGAAATAATATTTCTTTTATATAATATATTTTTACTAAAACAATCCTTAATACATTCCATGTTATGTGTGATTTAATCACATCATTTTGAGGAGGTGGTAGTTCACACGTCCCCAAACAAAGTTATCGTATAACAACAATATGGAAGGCATGAAGGTATGTATAATATAACATTTACAGAATATGAAATAGTTTATAATAAACATATTTAAATATTATTTAACCTGAAAAATAGTTTTAATACCATCCATTAATGTGGTAATTGAAAATGAATACAAACATTATTCACAATGGTGATTAACCAGCATAACTTGGACAACAATTTCTTTTCATTAAAATAGAGGAGATGAGAAAATAAATGGATATGATATATTAAATTATAAATATAAAACTCTAGTATTTACATTATTATGCATTTATCAGGCATTTATGGATGAACTATGTGAGGAGAATGTATAAAAATAAAAGAAATTAAGATAGGTACTTTGAGAAAATTACATCTTGAATATCCCCTTCTTGAAAGACCCTCAAGGACATTGGATTTGGTCTTTTGTTAAGAACCTAAGCACTTTGATGTGATTATTGTGATTATGAGATGTTTGGGAAGATATTTTAGGAGATAAAAGTATTTTTGGATCAAAATGGGGAGGTGGAGAGGTTGTATTTATACTTGTAGAGAGGTTGGTTCAAGTGATTAATTTATTGATTATTTTATATTAAAAGCTAACCATATAGAGGTGGAATTAAATTAAATGACTTTTTATTTTTATTAATATTGTTTAGGATGTTTAGGGTCAATTAAAACATCAAAAACCCTTTAAATTTTACGTTTTTAAGTATGTTAATATTTTAACGTTTAATTTTAACCCTTCTCAAAAATTTACTTTTACTACGGTAAATATTTTTTTTACCATGGTAACTTTTTATATATAAAAAAATAAATTGAAATTATAACCTAATTTTTACCTTATGATTAAAAATATGTAATCCATTTTACCTAATTCAATTCACATAATTTCTAAATTTATATTTAAAATTTATTTCGTGGACAAAACTAAAAAGAAGGTTTTTGAAGTGAAACATACAGAAGCTTGAAATGTTTTTATATATAATATCAATTTGAAAATTATTCCAATGATAAAAATTGAATTAAATTATAAAAAAATATATATAAATATACTTTAGAACCTATTAAAATTATGTTTTAAAAATATAAATAAATTAGTTGAAAAAGAAGTTTTGAATTCAAACACAATATTTTTCAGAATTCATTAAAATATATATTTTATCAAAAAAATAACATAACTTTTTCCAAACTAAATTTTTATGTACCTATTATAAATAATAAGTTTATTTTGTCAAATATAATTTATTAATGTGTCAAAAACTATATTTAAAATTCTATCTCCATCAAAAGGCGGTAAAACTGCATTTTTAGAAAAACACTCATTTTATCCAAAAAAATTGAATTTGTACTTATATAATGTCTATAAAACATATAATATGAATTTTAAACATCATATAGAATTTATATTTCATTAATATAATACAACAGGGATGATTTGATTACTTTATAAACATGGTTATTCTCATTTAAATAGTTTTTTCATAAAAACACATCCTTTATATTCAATCAATTTTTATTTCCATTTATAATTAATCTGGTAACCAATGAATAATTATATATACATATGTGTAAAGAAAAGTTTCATAATTCAGTTAATCCTTTTCATTCCTATAATTCTAATGGCTATATGATAACTATCATATTAAATAATAATACTAATTTTTCAATTAAACTAAATGTGACATATCATGTATGCTATCGAACATAGTGTTTACTTTTAAAAAAACTCAGGATGTCACATCCCCCCCGTTGTATATTTCAACCTCACAATTTTAATTTGGGGTAAATAATTAAGGTATTACTTTTAAAAATACCTTTATTGAAATCCCAGATCAGAAAAAGGATTAACAAAACATCAAAGAAAATAAAGTACAAATGTTACTTGAGATAACACATACTAGGGTTCCATGTAAGAAAACATGGATATATAAGAGAAAACTAACAATAAATTTCTAATTAATAATAATAGAAAACATTTTTAGGAAAAAGTTAACAATCACAAAGCTATAAATTTTTTATGGGTTAAACGGTCTTTAACTTCGTAATAGTAAATGTAAATAGAAAATATTTTTGTTTTAAGATATTTTTTATAATGTTATAGAATTAATTTACAAAATTTAATAATAACATAAGAAAACATGATTAACTTTCAATTAGGGTTTCATCCTTTAATCAATTTCCACCACAAACACATATTTTTTCTCTAAATGATGATTATTCAAGATGGTTTTTTTATGATTGAAACACAATAATCAAATTCTAGAGAATCACATAATCCACAAGAGATTAACTATCTATTCATCTTATCATAAAACATTTACAAAAACCAAAAAGTTTAGGATAATATTAGATAATTCCTCAAAAATAATAAACCATTATATGATGAAAAACTACTTTTAATATCTAAAATTAAAAATTAATAACCAAAGTTCAATATAGACCATTTGATAAATAATTGTCCTTAAAATTCATCAAAATAATCTAAACTAAGATTGAACCCCAAAAATTAGAAGGATTTTATGACATAGTCTTCCAAGATAAATTTTAACATTTATCTCCAAATAACATCAATCACTTTTAATGTCTCATATGAAAATGTAATTTAAAAAATCACATATTCTTCAAGATATGTTAATCATTTCCATAAACAAGCCAAATCACCATAATTCCAAGATCAAAACATAGATTCATCCAAAATAAAATTCAACCATTACTCCTCAAATAAAATTGCATAGTATTATATTTAGATTAGTCATATAGTTTTTCCAAAACTGTGAACGTCTTCCAAAATAACATTTATCACTTAATCTGCAAATCATTTTATAATTCCAAGGATAACCATTTGATAAAACCTAAGTTCCCAAAAATCAACTTATTCATATTCCATAAACTTGTTTAACTAAAATGAAAAATTCATAATAACCAATAACTTCACGTAGTATAGATGTAAGTGATAAAGGCTTGTTTCAATTTGGTTGTGGGTTTGATTCTTATAGCCTTGTCCGATGTGGTGGGTGAAGGATCCAAACATAGCAGAAGTGTGGTGGTTTGAAGGGCCCAAATTTTCTTTTTCTGTAATCGATGCACAATCTGGGATCAATACTATGATGAATGCCAGTATCCATGGATTAAAATCAAAGATTTATACAAAGTGATGAATATCATCATATCCAAGAAAGAGTATATTTCAAATCATGTTTATAATTAAATTAATAATTTCTGAAGAAATTAAATACATGGGTATTTGGTGCTTTATTCATTGATGATTGTTGATTGTATGGAATGAACCTTCTGGATTAACTTCTATGAACTCACTAGGATCCAGAGTATAATCCCTCTAGAAGTGATCCACATGTGTTGTAATGGTCTCTAAACAATGGCACTCATTCTCTGGGTTCTAGCATGACAAATAGAATTTCTTGCATCGATCATTCTTAATTGCTCATTATTTGGTATTGAATAACTTCTCTCATTCTTGATAGAGATAGAGAGATGAGAGGAGTTTAGAGAGAAAATGTTTAGCTCAAAAACTCTCAATTCATCAGGGTTTTGGCATAATAGATGTACCTACCTATTAATAAACATGTGGTTTTAGTTACAATATTTAATTGTGAAACATCAATTAAATGAAATTATTACTATTAAAGAAACCCCATACCTCATAATAACAATAACAACACCATTATTTTTTATATGCCAAATTGTGAAAAACGGAATCATAAATTAAAACTCATGCCACACAATGATAACAGTATTATTATTATTTCTTGTGCCAACTTGATAAACATTATTTACTGACTTGTAAATAATTAATTTATCAACATACACGGTCTTGGTCCATTCAAACTCCTATCCCATTTATTGAACATCCAAATAAAATATTTTATTCTCTTAAATAAATATTTTTATTTACAAACTAGTAATTAAATTTTTATTAAATGTTCAATAATATAAATAAATATATTTCATTCACAATCTGATAAATAAATATTTATTCAATTTATGCGATCATATTAACTTGAATAAAATTATTTCTTAGTATTTAGAATGATATTTATTCTATTAATTAAATTAAAATATAATTTAATCAAGATCACCAAAAACAATTTGTGTGGGACCCTCTAGGATTCTTTCTCATTGGCATTAGGCGGGATTACCTAAAGGTCAAGATTACTCTCTAGAAACAAGTCAAGGAACCCAAGAGAAAGAACTTAAAGTCTCAATGATGACATCCACAAAAAAATTCTCACTGTGTAATACAATCCCTTTGTCACAAATATCTCATCAAGTTGGTGTCATGATATTTTAATCAAACTATATTCTTGATACATCATTCTTTGACTACCTGAAATATACTCATTGTTACACCATAGACCTGGAATTTAGGGTGAAGGTTTTATTTCAATCAAATGGATAAGATATAAACTTCTATAAATGGAAGGGAAAAATCCTTCCTTTACTTATCCATTAATAACATGTCATTTGTGATGCACCCAATGTACCCTACTTCCCGCTAACATATAGCGTGAGAGTTTTCATCATTAAATCTAAGTTCATGAGTCATGGAATGTATTAATGATAATCTTAAAGTCTAAGTACCATTACACACACTCGCAGATATAAATATATGATTATACCAAAACATTCATAATTTCTACTAGCGGGTATGTTCTCATAATCTCCCATATTGGAGATTACCAAGTGAGAAATTCATGAGAATAAGTCTCATATGCTTATGAGTACTCACCCCTGTTGGTTTATATACTATGTGTCTCATCATAGTATGGCATCCAACCGTAGAACTATATTTAAGAATATTTTCATAACACATTAAGGTTCTCATCATGGTGGGGAACTACTATGGACTTATTAATGCAATAAATACTCTACGACATTATTAAATTATAATCATGTAGAAAAATGAAAAATATGTAATAAGATGTTTAATATTTAAATACATTAAATATTCATGTAATAAAAGTACAAACAGTTGGTTCTAGGACACCAACTCTAATAAAAGGTTTTCACCTGGTTTGTCTGTTTTTTGTTTTTATAAAAATCAAAAAAATAACCATAACATGTTTTAACCTCAAAGGTTATCTTATACCTATCATTTTCATCCCAGAATATAATGACCTCAACATATTTATTTATGAAGTATTATATATATTTACATTTTTTATTTCACCTCTTTATGAGTTAATAAAACTATTCTCCAAATAAAGAGCATCGTAACATGATTATGGTGTCCACCTAGTTTCATCATCATTTTGTTCATGTAGATAGAGGGTCCATGAATTTCAGTAATGATTTAGAGATTCTTCAAAATCACTTGATTCATTTGTCCAAATACAACTTTTATAACTTCAGTCATATGGATTTTCATAGAGAAATATTTTTGGAAAATAATCTCATATGACATATAATTTCAAAAAATTAAATATGACTTTATTTTTATAAAACATTCGAACTGAGTTTTACTTGAAAATTTAAATCAATGGTTATTTGAAAATACCATAAATATGTTATAAAAGACTATATTTTAAAAGAAAGTATAAATAGGTTGTGTGAGGGTCTCCTTCTTCGGTGGCTTTTTCAAAATCATAATATGCTATATAATCTTATGACAAGGTAAATTATTTAAAAATTCCTTAATAATAATTAACTTTTTCTTAAATATGAGAATATTGTAAAAATAATATTTGATTAAAAATAACCCATGATCTATGATGGTATTGATGTATAGTGTAGGTTTTCGATATCTCAAACTAATTTAAAGTGAGTTATATGTTAGAAAACTTTTTAGAATCATTCAAATGTGACTTTGTAATAGTTGTGTAAGAAAGTCATCAGGAAAAGTTAAGAATGTTGTTTGAGATCCTCCTCCTTCAATTTGTAATAGACTTTCTTTTATCTGAAAAAGTTATAGAACAAGGATTTAAACAAAATAGCAGACATAGAATTTTACCATATGTTTAACCAAAACTCTTAAACCCAAAATTTGTCTAATCCTTTCCTTTGATACCAACTATAAGGCCCCATCCTTAAATATTAATTTATCTTGAGTTAAGTCAAGAATTCAATTTCAGGATCTTTTTAGGTTTATAGTTTTAGAGAATTAGGCCATAACTATTACATAAAAACTCAAATATTACAAGTATAAACTTCTATTAACTTTCCATTTTTTCATAATATAAAAATTTTTAAAATAAAACATGATTTCTGTTCCTGATAAAAATAATATTGACTTCTTATTTTCTCTTAATCATCCTTATTCCCTATGGAAATCATTTCAAAAAATTGGGATGAGCACAGAAATATCAGTAAGGGGTGTAAAAGAAATAATGAAACCATTAGTCAATGAATATTTTAAACTCAAGAAAACATTTTCACAAAATCATACTTTTCACCTATAAAAACATAAGTTATTTTACATAACTCATGAATTTATAAGATTATGGAAAATACTTCTTATATATCATAAATCATAAAGGTAACTTGTGGAATCCATATCATACATAAATTTTATCTATCATAGATACATAGGTAGTAACCTTCATGATTATGTTTGTAATTCCCATTACATTATATTCCCTAAATCTCTTAGGAGAAGTCTTATCATTTAACTCTATCTCATTACCCAATGAATTGGATAGCTATCAAGGGCTCACCTGACCTAGGTTTATCATGTAACCACCCGTATACATAAAAAATTCCCAATAACCATAACATAATCATAACACATAAAACAAGCTTAAAGGAAAAAAATACATTTCCACCTTGAAATCACATTTCATATTTATAAGCCGGACACTCATAAATGGAAACATATTATTTTAAAATAAAATTATAAACTTGTAAAGTAAACATAAATACATAATAGTGACATGAAATATAATAATTACAATCATTGTGTATATGAAAAAAACATTCCAAGTTATTGAAATAATCTATATATTATTAAAACACAATTAAAACATTTAAAAATAATACTTTTGAATAAAAGTGTCCCATACCACTTAGAAAATTCTAAAAGGTGTTAAAATTTTAAAACATTCATGTAAATTTAAATATATCCTTAATTTTTTTTAAAAACATGTAAATTCATGATAAATATTTATAATAATAAATCATTAAAACATTTAAAACAATGTTTTAGTTAAAGAGTCCCTTACGAAGATCATTTTGGTAATCAATTAGATCGGTTGTGTGTATTTAATATAAATCCAAATAAATCAAGTGTAAATAAAATATAATATATCCAAAATCCATTTCTAACATAATCAAATAATGACATAATTAATAAGTATAAGTTTAATCCAGTGAATGGAAATTGGGTTAAGAAGTTCCCTTGCCACTTGTAATCTGTCGAATCGTATGACCCATAAAAGTAATAATCACCTAATGAAAAATTTAATAACATAAAGATAAATATATTCAGGATATTTAATATCAAATTTCATTATATATACACCACACAAAATTAATTATTAGTGAATAATGCATATATTTCATTGAGGCAAAAAATGAGACGAGTAAATCCTTACAAAGTTTATATCAATGGCATAAGAATTAATCAATGGGGTGATTATGTGTTAAAATAGTATATCCACCCAAATATAAGTGTAAATAAAACATAAACCAATAAAAAGTGATTCCACACATAATCTCGGCATAATAAAAACAATAAAGTAGATGAATAACCTAATAAATGAAAATTGAGTTAAAAATCCCTTACCAAGTTCGTTTCAATGATGTAAGAATTATTAGATGGGGTTATTATGTGTATAAAAATTATATAAACACAAATTTAAGGTTAAATTAAAAAATAAATAAGTAAATAGTGATTCCACACATAATCTTTCCATAATATTAAAAGCAAAGTATGCATAAAACCCAATGAGTGGAAATTGAGTTCAGAAATTCCCTTACCTCGAGTCTGAATTGTATCGTAAATTCTTTATCTTACTAAATAATAAACTTAAGTTAATTTATTGAGAACATTTTTCATGTTTATTATTTATTTTATATAACTTATTACCATGTTATAACAATTATATAATTATTTAAGTTCATGTCATACATTTTGTCGATATTCAGTACTTGAGTCAAAAATGAACTTTGTATGATGATAATAGTCCATGTGGTCATAAGTAGAAAATATACAGAATAAAAAAATTGATATAAATATATTATATATTAATTATATAAGTTTTTATAATAATATTTTATGACAAACAAAAAACATTGTTCAGGGAAATGGTATGTCGTATGTACACATGAACACTATTTTCATTTTTCCTATCATATTGAAAGAGTAAAATTAAATTATATATATATATATAATATAATTAAATTAGCATTAATATTTTTTTATATAATATATTTTTACTAAAACAATCCTTAATACATTCCATGTGATTTGTGAATGAATCACATCATTTTGAGGAGGCGGTAGTCCACAAGTCCCCAAACGAAGTTATCGTATAACAATAATATAGAAAGCATGAAAATATGTTTAATTTAACATATATATAATATGAAATAGTTTATAATATACATATTTAAATATTATTTAACCTAAAAATAATTTTAACACCATACATTATGGTCGTAATGGAAAAGTAACAAAAACATTATTCATAGAGGCGATTAACCCACATAACATGGACAACAATTTCATTAATTTGAATAAGAATAGGTTATAAAAAAATGTATATGATATATTCCATAATAAAAAAAAATACTACAGTATTTAAATGATTCTGAAGTTACCATTAATTTATGAATGAAGGAGGTGAGGAGAAAGTAGAAAAAGAAAAGAAATTAAGAGAGGTACTTTGACAAAATTATCTCTTGAATATACCCTTCTTAAAAGACCCTCGAGGACCTTGGATTTGGTATTTTGGTGAGAAAAAAAGAACTTGGACATGGGTGGAGTGACTAGGATAGTTTTGGGAAGATATTTGAGTATCTAAAAGTCTTTTTCGGTCGAAATGGGGAGTTGGAGAGGCGGTATTTATACAGGAGGGGAGGTGGGTTCAAGTGATTAAGTTATTGATTATTCTATATTAAAAGCTAAAAATATATAGGCAGCATTAAATTACATGAATTTTGATTTAATTAATGTTTTATAGTATGTTTAAGTTTGGTACACACTTCAAACACCCTTTAAATTCTGTAGTTTTTAGGTATGTTAATCTTTTACCTTTTAATTTTAACCCTTCACAAAATTTTACTTTTACTGTGGTAAATATTTTTTTTACCATGGTAAATTTTTTATATCCAAAAATAAAATTGAACTTAAAACCTAATTTGGAATTTATTATTCCAAATATGTAATCCATTTTACATAATTAAATTCATATAATTGGTAAATTTATTTTTAAAATTAATTCTGCGGACAAAACTAAAAAGCGGGTTTTTAAAGTGAAACGTTCAAAAGTTTGAAATATTTTTATATCTAATATCAATTCAAAAATGATTATAATGATAAAAATTGTATTAAATGATAAAAAAAATTATCTATATATACTTTAAAACCTATTAAAATGATCTTATAACAATATAAATAAATTAGATGAAAAAGAAATTTTGAATTAAAACACAGTATTTATCACTATTCATTAAAATATGAATTTTATTACAAAAATACCAAAACTTTATCCAAAATAAATTTTTATGTTCCGATTCCATATAATAAGTTTATTTTTATTCAAATATAACTTATTAATGTGTCAAAACAAGATTTAAAATGGTTTTACCATCAAAAGGTGGTAAAATTGCATTTTTAGAAAAACACTCATTTTATCCGTAAAAAATGAATTTGTACTTATATCATGTCTAGAAAACAAATAATATGAATTTTAAACATCTTATAAAATTTATTTTTCAATAATATAATTCAAAAAAAGTGATTTTGTTATTTTATAAACAGAGTTATTCTCATTTAAATAGTTTTTCATAAAAACACACCTTTTATGTTAAATTGGGTTTTATTTTAATTTCTAATTAATTTGGTAACAAATTCATGATTATATAAACATCTGTAAAACATATTTTCATAATTTAGTTAATCCTTTACATTCCCATAATTATAATGGTTGTATGATAACTATAATATTAAATAATAATATTAAGTTGTTCATTTAAGCTAAATGTGGCATCTCATGTATGCTATCAAACATAGTGTTTCTTTTTAAAAAGAAACTTAGGATGTTATAGTAGAGAAACATGAATTATGTTGTTCGTGGGAGAAGTAAACCAACCGTATTGTAAACATTGTTTTCGTTTAAGAAATAAAAAATGAAAGAGGGTAGAAGACGGGTATTCCATTAACAGAATAAAATTATTGTATATTTATAATACTTGATTCATTATTTCATGTTGAATGACATAGGAAAGTATAAGGTAGAAGAAGAAGTGAATTTAAATGATAGGGTTTGATAATATTACCTTTTAAATTTCATCCCTTAAAATATCCCTTAAGGAACTTTTGGGTCTAAAATTTTACAAAAATAAGACTTATAGGGATGTGGTTAGAGAGGTTAATAGAGATTTGGTAGATATTTGGCAAGATCTAAGCCTTATAATTTGTGAGGAGAAGGGGTGGTTTGGGGTGGAATTTTTAAGGGGAGAGGGTTGTTTTTTCAATATTATATTCACTAGTTTATTATTTTGGATCAAGAATATCAATAATATTTATTCTTGTCAATATATGCAGTAAATGATACATGTGAATTTGAACTATTGGGTTCTTATAATATCCATGACTGAAAAAATCATGTATTAATCTTATAATGTTAAATAATGTTATTTATCATATTACACTATTCACTAAAAAGTCAACTATTTCAGAAAAAAATCCAAAATTTCTCCCAAACCATTTATTTAAATTTAAATTTCAAAAATAAAATCTATTTAATGAAATTAATTTGTTTAATATGAGAAATTTAATTTTTAAATAAAATCCTCATTTATTTGAAAAATACCGACTTTAATATTTTGACCGATTTTCCCCTTTTGAAAAATTAATTATAGTCTAATAAAATTAATTATCATTACAATAAAACTTAATATTGATTTATAAATCCAATTTTTTAAATAAAATTTATTTTAAATCAATATATAAATTATAAAAGTGAAATTAAAAAACTCATGTTCTTAAAAAATACAAATAGTTAATTTATCAGTTTTTAGAACATTTATTTACTTGTAACCTGATATAAATATATCATATTTTCACTTTAAAAGATACCTAAATATTATTTTAAATTTCCATGGGTGAGGTTACTATTCTAATGGTTAAGTTACTTTTCCAATAATCAGATTACTATTCCAATAGTTAGATTACTATTCCAACAGTCATATGGTTTCCTAATTTATATAAATACCTTTTATTTAATTCATTCCTCATTCACTTATTTTATCTCACGGTTATATATATTTTCATTAATAAGATGAATATTGTATTACTTATATTCTATTTCATTTCTATAGTGTTATTCATGAGTGTAGTTATTCTGGTCAATCGAGTAGATCCAAATTTTTATATTTTAGTTATCTTGTTTTCTATTTTATATCCCATTGTAATATTTTCAATTCTTATGGATATTTTTATTCTCTAGATTTAATGTTCAAATTAATATAATAATTTTTTTTGTATCATCTTGTGGTGAATGTGATTTATTCAACATTACTAAATATGACTCAATTATAAGAAGGTAAATTTCATCGATAAGAATCTAGGACATCATAATGCCCCCCTTATGAAATTTTTCCCCAAAATTTCATTTTAAATACTATGTTTAAAACATTTGAGGGTACTTATCCTTTATGGTTTCCTCTAGTTTTCCCATTTATCATCCTCGTACTTATGGTTTCTCTAAATTACTTTGACTAGGTGAGTTTTTTTTGTTTCATGGATCTTTATCTCAAATAGTCCATGATATTCATTGGATAATCCTCATAAGAGATATAATTTTTTACTTTTTTCACCTCTAAATTGAGTATATGTGACAGATATGGTATGTAATTCCTTAATTGGGATACATGTAATACATAATGTACTTTAGAAAAGGTATGTTAGGGTCCCATTCAATAGGCCAAAACTCTGATATGATCAAGAATATCAAAGGAGACGATATACTTGGGACTTAGCTTTAACTTCTTTCCAAATATCATGAGTCTCTTCTATGGAGATATATAGAGGAAAAATTTATATTCAACATCAAACTCTAGGTTTCATCAATAATTATCAGCATAGATCTTTTTTCAACTTTGGGAACACATGATGTGCTAATGAATATTCTTGACCTTTTCTACCATTTCCTTTTCCATTTTAGGATCCAACATATTGTATTCATCAGCTTCATCCCCCAACACATAGGTGTTTTACATATCATCTCATAAAGGGATTCATATAGATCCATTTGGATTCGTGATTGAAATTTGTTATTGTAATAGAAATCGAGCAGAGGAATATTTTGATCCCATTATCTTTTAAAGTTCATAGAGAATTATCTCAACATTTCTTCAAGTGTTATAATAGTTTGATTATATTTGACATTATTTTGGGCTGATGATTTAGATTGAAGTTCAACTCAATGATTAGAACATGATAGAGAATTTACTATAACTTAGAGGGAAATATCATATATCTATTGGATACAAAAAATAATGGTTTTCCATGCATCCTCACCACTTCTATAATATATATCCTTAAAAGTTGTTCAAGGTATAAGTGCCCTTGAATAGCGATGAAATGAGCAGTATTTCTAAGATGGTCCACCATAACCCATTTAGCACTATTACCTCTGGATGTCTTTGGAAGACCATTGAAAAGTTATATGGTGATGTTTTCACATATCCATGTAGGTATGGGTAATGGTTGCATCATCACCTTATAATTATTCCTTTAAATCATCACATGCTGAAATACTAGGCATTTTGATGTATATTTTGTTATTTCCTTCTTTATATTGTCCCGCCAATATTTTTCTCAAAGATATTAATACATATTTTTAATCCCTAGGTGGATGGAAAAGGACAATATATGTGAATCATTCAACAACTCCTTCTTTATATTAGTATTTGATGGTACACATGGTCAAGAACCAAATATTACAACTCCCCCTCCATCGATTTTGAACTCTTAGGATTTCTATTTTCTTATAGAATCCACCTTTATTTGTATTTCCACATCATCTATTTTGGAATACTTTATATTCTATATAAGGGGTGATTAAGCAATAATTTGAGAAATAAATGATTATTTTTTTTCCTTTATGATCCCCATGTCAATCCTTTACAAGTTTAAGAAGATTTAATCCTTATCAACACTCATCATTGATAAGGTTACTAGTTCCTTGCTCTTTAGAACATCTACCACTTTATTTGCTTTCCCAGGATGGTAGTGTATTGATTAGTTATAGTCCTTGATCAGATTTAATCATATTATTTGGGGTATATTGATCTTCTTCTGTGTTAATATATATTTTATTCCCTTATTATCCATATATATTTTACACTTCTCCCCATAAATATAATACCGCTAGATTTTCAATGAAAAGATCACTGCAGCAAACTCCAAATCATGGGTTAGGTATTTATTCTCATGTACTTTCAACTTCCTTGAGGTTTAGGCTATAACATTATCATTTTTTATTATTACACAACCTAAGACTTTCTTTGAAGCATTGTTTTATACTGTAAAAAGTTCCCCACTTGAGGGAAGTCTGAGGACTAGTGCAGTGATAATCCCATTTTTTAATTTCTTAAAGCTCCATAAACATTAATTAGTCCATAAATACTTTACTCCCTTACTATTCATCTTGGTTCGTTATTTTAAAACTTTCAAGAAGTTTCTAATAAATCATTAGTAATACACAGCCAGTTTAAGGAAACTATGGATCTCCATTACAGATGTTGGAATAGGACACTCCTTAATTTCCCCTATATTATAAGAGTTTATATATATCCATTTATTGTTGATAACATATCCCAAGAATGATACTTCCTCCATTAAAAATCAACATTTATTGTACTTTGAATATATCTTCTCATATCACAAAGTCTTTAGTATAGTATTCAAATGCTCCTCATGCTCCACCTTTCTTTTGAAGTATATCAAAATGTCATCTATAAAGACATCCAAAAAAATTCTAGGTAATATATAAATAATATATTAAAAAATTACATAAATATTGATATATAATTAGTGAGTATAAAGGTCCTTACTATTAACTCGTAGTGTCCATGCCTCGTTTGAAAGGCAGTCTTTGGAATATATTCCTTCTTCACCTTTAATTGGTGATATCCTGACTAAAGGTCCAACTTAGAGAAATATTGGTCCTTAATAATTTATTTAAAAATTATTATGCTCATGGTAGTGGATAATTATTATTTATCATGATTTTATTGAGCTTTTTATAATTAATGTATAAGTGTATTGACCCATTATTCTTCTTGATGAAGAGGACTGGCGCACCACATGTTGAAGCACTCGATTGTATAAAACCCGTTTCTACATTATATTGTAACTACTTATCTAGATATTTCAAATTAATGGTGGACATTATATAATGTGTCTTCTATTTGGGAAGATATTTAGGTATAAGTTCAATTGATAACTCAACCTATCAATTAGGAGAAGACCAGGAAACTATTTAGAGAATACATCAGCATAATCCCCCATAATAGGCATATCTTCAAGAATGATTATCTACCTTTTTTCAATAATTTGAGCTATATATTATTTCTCATAAGGTTGTAATATATACACATGATATTTATATTCTAAATAAGATCCATCCTCCTTATTACACTTATACATTATTTGAGGATGAATCCATATGTGAAGATTGATCACCCACTCTCAACAGTTGATGTTGGTTTTTTTTTTGATAGAATAAGACGGATCCATTAATGATGGAGATCAGCAGAAATACAGTGGCATAACCACGATGGAAAATGATTGAACCAAAGCAAATCCTCGTAAGGAGGGCCAATGCCTGCCATCTTGTGAGCGGCTTCATTCGCTTCCCTTCTAATAAATGAGAAATTGCAGGAATTGAAGCCTTGTCTCCGCGAGTGAATACACCGGATAATGGGGCCGAAAGGTTGCAGCCCGCCGTCAGTGAGATTGATGGCATTGATTACAGTGAGGCAGTCGGATTCGATGTGAATGTAATCCCAACCGCGATCTTTTGCGAAGTTTAACCCAGCAAGGATAGCGGCAGCCTCCGCGACTGAGGGCTCCCAAAGTGCATAACGTGCTTCTTATTTGGCAGCGATAAGATTTCCCAGGTTGTCTCGAGCCAGTAAACCTAGTCCAACTGGGCCGTCCTTAGGGAGAGAGGCATCCACATTGATCTTAACAATCCCTTCCGGTGGGGGGCACCAATGTTGGGGAAGAGGAGGGGGGTGAAAAGTCTTTGTTGTTCAGGGTGGTTCTGCCATACCGCAATCCATGACAATGCCCGGTCAATCCAAAATCTGGGGGGCCTCCGGAAATGATTGAAAATGGCCTCGTTCCGCCTATCCCAGATAATCCAAGTCAAAATGCACAGGGTGCCTGCTTTAGCCGGCGAAAAGGAGGAACACCATCGCATCAGGAGAGATGTAAGATCTGATGCGGCGTCCAGGGACAGCTCTATAGTTGATCCCCAGCCATTCCAAACCTCCTGAGCCCCGGGACATTGAATAAGAGCATGGAGAGGGGATTCAGTCACAGAAGGACAGAAAGGGCATGAGTTGTCATTTGAAAAGTGTCTGTAGACAAGGAGGCTCTTGGTCGGAAGGATACCGGAACACACCTGCCACCAGAAAAAGCGAACTTTAGGGGGAACATTAAGCTTCCAAATTGATTTCCAGGGCCTCACATCTCCTTCTCTCATTTGAGCAGTAAGAGCTCGCCGGTAGCCAGCTTTCACCGTATACTCACCTGAGCTGTCGTTTGTCCAGTAGATATGATCTGGACCTGCGTCTGGCACACAGGGAATACTCAGAATAATTCTCCTATCCCTCTCATTAAACCAGGAGAAGAGTTTTTCCAGACACCATCCTGCCCCTTGATCATCGAAAAGACAACAGACTGTGGCATGTTCGGATCCTGGATAAATAGGAGATGACGCCTTCATGCCTGTCTGATCAATAAGCCAGGGATCATTCCAAATCTTGGCTGTTAGACCATTCCCAATCCTCCAGCCTAGTCCTTTCCTCAGCAGATTACGACCACCCCAAATGCTTCTCCAGAGAAAACTGGGTCGATAGCCAAGATGGGAATCCAAGAAATCCTTATGTGGAAAATATTTAGCCCGGAGGACTCGCGTGCATAGGGATGATGGGTTATTAATCATTCGCCAACCTTGTTTAGCTAGCAAAGCATCATTAAAAAGAGAAAGGTCCCAGAAGCCCATTCCGCCTTCAGATTTTGGTTGACAGAGAGCAGACCAGGCGAGCCAATGGACTTTATTTTTTCCGTCCTTTCGACCCCACCAGAAGTTAGATGTACTGGATTGAATATTTGAAAGCACCACGTCAGGAAGTTTAAAAATAGACATCAAATAGCTGGGGACAGATTGAAGTGCCGCCTTGATGAGGATCTCCTTCCCGGCCTTGGAGATTTTTTTAGGGGTCCAACCTTGTATTTTTCTTTCGATTCGATCCACAATAGCTGAGCAGATTTCTTTCTTTGACCGTCCGACCACCGTCGGGAGCCCAAGATACTTCTGGTGCTTATCGACCCCAGGGATGCGTGCTAAAGAGCAGAGATCTTCTCTTTTCGGATGGGTAACTCCAGAGCTGAAAGAAATTTCTGATTTACTCTGATTGATCATTTGTCCAGAAGCCCGTTCGTACTGTTGTATCGCCTGGCATATTGCAGTACACTCATTAGGGGTAGCTCGAGAAAATAGAAGGCAATCATCAGCGAAGAAGAGGTGGGATATCGGAGGGCCCTTGCGACACGCTTTCGCCCCATGAATTATGGAAAGCGAGGCTGCCCTGGAAAGGAGGTTAGAAAACACATCAGCCACTAAAATAAAGAGGAAGGGTGAAAGAGGGTCTCCCTGGCGAAGCCCACGGGATGGTGAAAAGCCTCGGGTGAGCACCCCGTTGACATTAATACAGAAGGATACTGACGAGACGCATTGCATGATCATGTCAATCCATTTGGTGCAGAAACCCATCTTGAGCATCACAAATTCGAGGAAGTTCCATTCCACTCTATCATAGGCCTTAGCCATATCCAATTTCCACGCCATGATCCCTCTCTTTGCTCGTGTACGTGTTTTCATGGAATGGAAAATTTCATGAGCAATAATGGCATTATCCGTGATTAACCTTTTTGCCACAAAGGCGCTTTGGTTCTCTGAAATGACATCGGGTAGCCAAGGACGCAACCGATTCGCCAGGGAGACCCATTGCATGATCATTTCAATAATCATTTACCAGGAAGGAGTTATATACCTGGGATACAAAAATTGCTCTGTTTTCTATTTACACAGATATCTTAATCCCTATGTTTTTAGGTGGTGTTTGAATAATAATACTAAACTTGAAAGATATGAAATAATATATAGAACCAAAATAAAAAATTATGTTATATATTATTTAATGAATAACTAGCATATATATTGTTGCATCATTTTCTGGGTCCACCTCAGTAGTAGTTATAACATATTCATTTCCTTTATCTCTAGACCTTCGATGTTTTTTTCATTAATTATTGCTCTAAACCCTTGGATTAATTAATTGACTTTAATAATACATGTGTTCCTTATGTTTTGATCACTATAACATAGGCTTAGTTTTGATCTAAATTTTTTCCTCTACCGCATTAGTAGTCTTCTTCATATCCCTTCAGCATTAATTATCTTGATGCCCCTATTTTACACATTTAAAGTATCTTCTGGTTTCCTTGAGATAGTTTTTGGAATGATTCTTCCCAAATTTTTTACATTTACGTAGTTGGTTTTTATTTATTCAATGATATTTATGCATTGAAACTCCCAAGTAAAACTACATCATATTAATTTTACCTCTAGGCCCACGAGACCACTATGAATCATTGATCTCCATCTTAACCATAAGGAAACAATGGAAAATATATTCATATATTTCAAAGTCTTTAATATCTAAAACTATTCATAGACTCGTATTTAACCAACTAAGTAAATATTCCACCTTTCTTTCAATGTTTATGGAAAATCTAGAGGTGTGTCGTGCAAGCCTTGCAAATTTTTCCTCAAACAACCCGATAGACTCCCCTTCTTTTTTCTTCAGTTTAAGGAATTACCTCTCTATTTTAAGATGGAGATATTAGGGAAAATATTTATTAAAAAATATTTTATTTAATCCTTCCCATTCCATGGAATCAAATTTCACTTTTTAATTTGTGTTCTTGATTAGTTTCCAACACTAATCAACTTCCTGATTCTTATGATAAATGGATGAACAAAATTTTGTTTTTATGAGCATTGAAGGATAGTGAATATATTATAAATAGATTAATTCCATTATACCATGATGAGGGTATTATAAGATCTTATAAAGGTATGAGTCATTTATCATATAAATTACTTGACCATAACTTTCTATTTCTTAAGAGAAAGAGATACCTCCAAACTATTCAAGTTATTTTTCATAGCATGAGTCAGCTGAGCCAGTAATTCCATGATGTTCATAAATCCTACTCCCACAAGGTTAGGAATATAATTAGGTAAATCATCACATTTCCTATCATGTTGGTTATTGACATTGTTCCTCCTATTTCTCATGATTAAATAAAATAAAGGTAAAATGGGATAAAAATACTTTAACTATTAAACATATAAAAGGGAAACTATGAACTTAAAAGTAATAAATTATAGGTGACATATAAATCCTAACTTTTGAGTCTCTAGGTTTCAATTTAGGTTATCTGTGGTAATTTTATTATTAATTTTTATAACATATTAATCTATTTAAGTCCATTATCATAGTTTATAAAAAGTTTTTGAATTTTATTAAGAATACACCTTATGAGTTTAATAGTAGGATCAAAATGAGGACCCATTCACCATACACCAAGATGATGATCGATATATACCTGACCCACTCTTTTCAGGGTTATTACCCTTAGATTCATCTAATCCAAAACCATGTCCACTTGTAATATATATAAAGAGATGTAATTTCTTAGAAACTACTCACTCCATACTTCACCAAAATTTCAAGATATTTTCCAATACTCAAACTTATCTCTAGGGTTCTCACTAAAGTATTCTAGTCCTAATCCCTAAAAATAACTATACCATCCTGTGATACTAAATATACTGACCCAAACCTATTACACATATTATTACATGATTTTTAGTATAATTATCCAATAAATTCAACCAAAGGATCTAGAGGCCTAGTGACTTTTGAAGACTAGGTACATAATACTTTAAAAAGAAACTAAAACACAACATATCTATTTTAATATCCATAATTACTTCCTAAATCCCTTTTAAATCCTAAAAATACATAGTATAATCTAAGAAATACATAGACAAAAGGGGTAAGATAAAAATACCAGTAGGGGAATAAACATGATGATGAAACATAACTTGTGTGTGAAGAAGCATAAAATTATATCTTAAAAGAGAAGGTTCATGAATAACCATAAGGTAATATAACATTAAGTACATGGTATGTAAGATCCCTACTTTGCGTGTAGTTACTTCCCTATTTTAATTTTTTTTAAACGTCATTTTTTTTATCTAATGAACTGGTTCTCGGGTGTATGGGAAGCTTCAGGGGTTCCCTAGGGTTCGGTACATGAAAGGATAAGAAAAAGAGGTCAAACAGTGTGCATCTCATGTTTGGAACATGGTTAGTACTAATCATGCACCTAGATAGAAAAACCATGTATCCAGATCTCCTCTCAAGAAAAGGATGAAGCATGTTCATCAAACGTTTTTCCAAACATTGCAGGTTCTATTAGGAGATCATGTGGCTTGTCCCTCTTGGATAGATGGAGTCACATAGTTGGAGCATGGTTTAGACAACTATGTGGACCTTAAAAAGTGGTAATTTTTTATCTTTACCTCTCAATATTAAATGAATATCCCCCAAATTTATCCAATATTCATTTTCTAGTAGTTTAAGTGACAAACCAAATCCTTTTATACTTCTAAGGGACAATTCTCCTCAAATTCTTAGGCATTTGGAGTGTTGTTGGATTTGAATCGAATATCTAGGTAAGTATTTGACTCTATTTCCTTCCATTTTCCAGAAGAGTCTTGGTGTGTGGTTTCCTCTCTTTTTGAATCCTGAAACCATTTTTTATATATTATTCTTAATTTTAATGGTTGAGGCCAATTTAGTTCGAATCATGGGTTTATTTTGGATGAGAGGTCATATACAAGCATGAGGTAAGTGGTCTCAAAGATTTTTCCCATAGTATTTATGTGTTATGTATGTTTGTAGTTGTTCTAATCTAATACCCTGCTATATTTTTATCCCATTGGTTAAGGAAAGTGATTTCGGCCTTATATTTAGGTGTGAGACCTTTCATGGACCTATTGGGTGCATTGATGTCGGGATAACGAACCTAGGGCTACCCTTAGGGTGTTCCAAACCCTTGAAAATAGTAAAATGGGTTAGTAAAAATTGTGATAGTGTAATTATGAAATTTAATGGGATGTGAATAGTAATTTGGTATGTGTTCTTGGTTAAAGTAATAATTTAATAGATTATATGTTATATTTTTTTAAATTCCTAATATGATTTTGAAAGGGATAAATGTTATCTTCTATAAAATTTCCAAGCGGATCTAGAAATGGTTTAAATGAAGTGTTTTGGAATTTGACCTGGTTATGATTTTAAATAAATGGAATTTATGTTTTGAATGTGGGAAATATTTTAAGAGAAGATATTTACCTTGATGAGATTTAAAATGGGGGTTTTCTTATAGGTATCAAATGATTATTTAAAATGAGGGTGTGTTTCCCCTTTTGTGAATTTTTTAATGTTTATTTTAAATTTTAGGAAATAGAAATGAAATCCTTGTTAAATGTTTTAGTTTTTTAGATAAGAAGGCTCATGTTTTAAAGGATGGATTCAAGATTACTTAAATTGGGTAATTTGATTTGTGTGTTATCATGGTCCGTGAAATGAAATCAATGTTAAATGTTTTCTAGTTGTTAAAATAACATGGGGGGGGTGTTTTCTATAATGTGAATGAGTTAAATGAGTTATGGTATGGAAAGGGTAAATGTATTAAATGTTTAAATAATCATGTGAACATGTAATAGTGTTGAGTTATTTTTTTCGAACTGAGGATCTATGCTCCTAAATTCAGCATTGAGGATCCCTGTTTGGGTTGGTCTGGACTCATACTCTAGGCCCCATCGATGTACTATTTGAATTAGGATATCAGACTAAGGCTATATGCACCTAAGGTTTCCATGGTTAGGATGTCAGAATGAGGCTCTATTCTCCTCAGGTTTCTATGGTTTAGGATGTCTAACTAAGGCTCTATACTCCTAAGGTTCCCATGGTTATGATGTTGGATTGAGGATCTATGCTCCTAAGGTCATCATGGTTTGGTATTCTAGAATGAGGCTCTATTATCCCAAAAATATATACATGGGTTCATTTTTGGAATAATTCTCTGATGTAAATTTATGATTGGTTTTGTTAGTGTATTCTCCCATAAGATTAAAAGTGTGTAATGCTTTATGTTATTGATTAGACTCCCAATGTGACTGAATCTAGTTTTTTTGGTTTGTTGACCCTAGAAAACTTAATATATGAAAAGGTTATTTTTTTTCTAAATTGTGAGTCATATTCCCTTTATTTCCATGTTTATTTATTGCACATTATTACCTAAAAAACTCTTTGTACAAACTAGTTATTTCTTTAAACGCCATTGGTGGGGGCCTACTGAGTTGTACTCACACCCTGATCGGGCCTCCCAGAACTTGGGGGTACCCAAGAAGACACTACTTATTTTCAGGTTCAAGTTCATGATAGGGATCTAGTATATAGATCATTCATGGGATGTTTGGTCGGATAATGGGATGTTAAGACTAGGTTGGGACTCGGGTCCGTGTTTGGGTTCTTTTGGTATTTTTGGTTTTGGACTTTATTTGTATGACTTACTGACATGTAGAGTATACATATAATTTGTGTATCATGTTTCCCTTTGGTTATTGTTGTCACTTTTCATATGTTGTCAATTTATTATTCCAATTGGTTTTTATATCTATTGTTGTTATTTTTAATATTTTTTACTCGGATAAGTGGGTATAGTCTCCCCATGTTTTTCTTTAAACCCACGCTTCTATATGGAAGCCTCCGGAGCATGGGGAGGTGTGCCTGAGGTCATGTGATGACCCTGCATAGGGCACCATATATATTCACTATCGGGATAGGGATGTTACAAAGTTGTATCATAGGTGGTTTCTTTTATCTTAACATTTTGTTATGGTACATAGGAGATAGTTATATTGTCATTTATAGGTAATGGGCTCATACCTGGGTGCCTACAACCCCATGTATGAGGGAAACCCCAAGTTTCTATGGGTGGGAAATGATGTTGAATTTTGTGATTTTAGGGTTGATTGACACTTCCACCTCAGGTGGCACACTTTGATGGGATATTATTGATTTGTGAGTTTTTATCTCTTACCTCGGTATGGTAAGAGAGGGTGTGATATTTCATTCATCATGCTAGGAATATAAGATTGATAGGTCACTTGTATGTTTACTATGATTGATAGACCTTTAGAAATCACATGTTAGTAATTTACCTTATGTATTCTATTTAAGCTTGTTGATATTTCCTTGAAATGGTCAATAATAAAAAAATTGAAATATGAATTTG
The DNA here is from genome assembly GCA_963277665.1 of Viscum album. Lineage (NCBI taxonomy): Eukaryota > Viridiplantae > Streptophyta > Magnoliopsida > Santalales > Viscaceae > Viscum > Viscum album. The sequence continues at coordinate 1,796,038,880 of OY728146.1, forward strand.
AATAAATATTGGTTTTTTGAAATGTTGGGTTATTAAAAAGGTTTTTGAAAGTATAAATGCTTGGGTTTTAAAAATGGAAAAAATTTTGAAATGAGAAACATTGGGTTTTAAATGGTATAGTTTAATTAATAAGGGAAATGGGAAATTATGGAACTGTTAGGGACAATCAGAATGTGTATCCCTTTTATTGTAATTAAACCTTGTGTATGTGTGTATTTTATAGTGAGAGTTCCCTAGTTTGTGACATTGGTTTTGAGTCATGATAATTTTTGGGGTTTGATGTATGATAGAATAAATGTGCCAGTTATTCCCTTGGTAGGGTTGTGTCCTTTGGGTCATGAGATGTTTTCTGGTAATGTGAGCATGGTAACCCTTGTGGGTTGTGATCTTTCAGGTTGTATGTTGGATATTAAGGATGGTATCTAGGTTGTGATGACCTTTCTAGGATTTGATTGTGAAATTTTCATTCTAGAACCAAGAGTTTGTGTTTGGATCATAGTGTTGATGTGTTTGTATGGGTATCCGTGGTATAATACCTAGAGTAAATGTTCACTAGCGTGCATAGATGCAGTGTGTTTTGGATTGGGGGTAGGAGTGATGCATGTGAGAACTGAGTTTTTTAAAGTTTTATGTGTATGGATTAGGGAGAGAGCCAATGACCTTTCTTGGTGTTACTCTAGTATAGGGAGTTGCTATCATTTGAGTTTTTAAGTGACCTGGGATAGAGTTCCGTCAGGGATGGTAGTGCCTTTGGGTGTATATGGAACTGGTAGACTTTTTGGACTTTGGTAGTGACACATAGAGAGTGTTGTATAATATGGAATTAGCCTAGTGGGATACATGTGAAGGTCAATAGTTTTGGTGATATGACTCGATTTATGGTTATGAGCAGAAATTCAAGGTAAATTGTGGGTAACCTCATGGAAGGTTAGCCTAACATTTTAGCTGACTAGGAATGAAAAGAACATGTTGTTGCTTTAGAGGTGGAATCAATGCATGGTTGGAACCATTGAGTTTTTGGTAAAAGTGCATGGTTATGTCTGGCTTCTTTCTCAAGTAGGAACCTGAGTGCTTGTAATTGGTTATAAGGTTGGTTTCGAAAGGTTGGATCATTTGGGTGTCTGACTCATCTGTTTTGATGACGATTAATGGAGGCCTCGAAGTTGATTTTGGGTGGACAAGATAAGGGTGGACAAAGCATAGATGAAAACTTTTGTTATGTAGTTGACACACAAGGTGAGGGTGGTCATGTGGTTGGGCTCGTTTATATGAATGGTTTAGTTTTTGGGTGATATTTTTAGTATACCTTAAGGCTAATGAGGTTTATGGACTAGAAGACATTATTAGATGAGTGATCAGGAATTTGGGTCTAGCATGGGTGATGTAAGGATTTTGTGATCTAGATTCCGGCCCAGTGTGTGGTCATAGGAAATTGAGAGATCTCAAGGGATTTGATGAGGTCTATATGTAGGCACATGATGGGAAGGCGCAATGAAATTTTAGATAGATGAATTGGTGGATAGGGATACACGCCAACCATTTTTTGTGAATTGAAAGTGGGAGGATGTAACAACCCAAAGTATAATAAATAAAATTCCCCTTGCATTTTTATTAAATGTATTATTATATAATATGGTTATAGAAAACAAATGAACTTATTTTGTCTTATTATTCCCATTGTATTTAAATGACCTTTATGTTTCATTACCATTGATAATATATCCATTTATAAATGAATATATGATTAGTATAAATATAGGGTTTTAACAAATCCAATTGTCACAGAAAAAGTAAGTGACAACCTCAACCAGTAGGATCATAACCTATAAATCCCATTTATCAAATCTTTTAAGGTATTTATAATTTCTGGGCTGTTTTCTTGACTAATCCTAAGCTGATATCCAATAACTTAAGCATGAAAAAAACCATTTATGGGTGAATTTCAAGCTCGTCAAGATCACAACCCAAACTATGTTCGATGAACCGCCCCATGAAAGTACCATCATCGAACACCTTAATCATTGGGAGTATGTTGGTTTATTAATGGTATATGCATCAATACACTAGAAATATTAATATTTAAATTATTTTTATATAATAATGATTATATTTTCATCCTATTATTATTACTTCATAAATGATTTTTATTTTGATACAATAAAGCACAAATTGTATTTTTGGTTAATATTCAAATTCAATTAATGAATTTATGAATTAATGGACTTTTTAAATAAATAATATTTTAATTTTATATTATTATTAAATAATATTTATCAAATATAAATGATCATGAAGTCAAATGTAATTTGCAAAAGTGTTTTAAAAAATATTATTGTCAAAAAATCCATTATTTTCAATAAATTTCAGTTATTATTTTAAAAGTGAAAATTCAAATATTTAGAAATTTATTTAGATAAAATGGATATTAATTTTGGAATCTGGATGTTTAAATTATACAACTATGAATTTTTAATAATTTTCTGAGATAGTCAAATTTTTGGGTAAAAATTAAATATCGTATAAATATACTTTGTGTTTTATAACATCAAAATGACCCAAAGGTGATGTAATAAGTAATATAAATTCGATCCATGACCAAATATTTTTTTTTAAATTTAAAATAATTTTATTTTAATTTTATTTGATTCATTTTTTAAATCCATTGGGAATCCTCTGAGATTTATAATATATTTTAAGATTTTAAAATCATTTATTTAAGAGTTTGAGTCACCTCCACATCACCAAGGGTAATATTTTAATAATTTCATACCTTTTCCTTCTAAATTAATAAAAACCAATCCCCTTTTTTAGAAACCATGGCCAAAACCCAAGGGATGGTTTGTGTTTTGTGATATTTTATTATGTAGAATCCAAATCCAAAATAATAAATAAATCTCCTTCTTTTCTTATATAAACCCACCAAAGATCCCATTTATCTTAACTAAAACTCCGTTTATAATTTCCAAAATCTTACCTCAAATCCCTATATTCATTCCAAGTAACCCCAAGATTTCAAAAATCCCCTCCCAATCCTTTGGAGTCACACACTCAAGTAAAGGATCATCACTTTCCTCTCATCCTTTAAATTCAAGAACCTTCTTTGGAATTTGTCTTCCTAATTACAATTGTTTATAATATAATTTATTTATGAACATTACATTACTATCCAATTGATGTTATTTAAATGATATATTATTTATCATCTCTCATTTTGACCTTTATCAAAGCTGTTACTATGCCGAAACTTTTGTAATGGATTTATCTCCTCTCTTTTTATCCAAGCCATTTTTTATGTTATGCTTCTTAATTTTAATTTAATCATGTTGGGATATTTTTCTCCATGTCCCTATTATTTATCATTTTATATATATGTAATGATAGAGCCATTTCTCTATCATCATCCCATTATGATTCTTTTGTTTTATTTATTTTATATCTTCTCAAATCATTATTGGGTTAACCTTTCGAGTTATGTTATCTTATAAATTTATTTCTCTAGATACACCTGTGGGGAATAAGTTATATTGTCTCTATAGGTGTCTATATTATCCTATATTAGTTTTTAATTATGGAAATTTATGTAATTTTAGGATTTTGGAGGTGACTATATTTTATGTGATATTTGGAATGGAATGGTTGACTAGTTATCGAGTGAAAATTAACTATTATAGGAGACTTGTATCCTTTACTACACCAAAGAGTGAGAAGTTGGTTTTAACTGGTGAATGGGATGTCGGAGCAGGTATAAAGAGATTAGACCTAAGTCAATTTGGATCTATTATGGCATAGTTACTATTCATGATTCTAATCGATGCTTAGGATATAGTTCCATCCTATTTTCCTCCATTGGTGTACAATTACCAGGATGTATTTCTAGAAAATTTATTAGGATTTCCTCCTGATGGATTAACTAATTTTGTGATCAACCTCATTCTATAAGCACAAACCATATTGATTACTCTATATTATATGGAACCATATGAGTTGAAGGAAATCGAGTTAGATATTGAGGATCAAAGGAAAATGGATTTATAAGATCGAGCACTTATCATTGTGGATATCAAGTTTTGTTTAAGGAAAATGAGAGCCTTTGATTTTTTGTGGACTATAGAAATATAAATTAAGTTGTGTTGAAGAATATGTATTCATTTCTATGGATCGATTACTTTTTTATCAGTTGAAGGGATTCTAATGGTTCTCCAAGATTACCTTGTGACCAGGCTACCAAAAAATATGGTTCAAAATAAAGGATATACCTACGATAGAATTTAAGATTGGGTATAGATTGTAAAAGTTTCTTCTCATTCCTTTCCAGTTAAAAAAATATCCAAAACTTTTCTTGGATCTCATGAATATAATCCTCCTTCCATATCTTAACTCTTTAGTATTTTTATTCATTGATGATATCTTGATATACTCACGAACCCTGGAGATGCATGTTAGGATCATTCATATTGTATTGAGTAAACTTTGATCACATAAACTTTATTCCAAGATTTTGAGGTGTCAATATTGTATTTGAGAGTTTAGATTCTATATTAATATGATTTATGATGTCGTATCTCAGTCTATTCAGATAAGGTATATGTAGTGATGTCTTGGGAATACACATGGAATTTGTTTGAGATAAAACGTTTTCTAGGTATGGTTAGGTACTAAAAATGGTTCATTCAATATTTATATCATTTGGAATCACCAATGACTAGGCTTACCAAGTAGGGAGTGAAGTTTGAGTAGACATGTCAGTGTGAAGTGGGCTTCTTAGAGATAAAGATGAGATTGACCTCTACTTTGATTTAGATCTTACATAATCTTAATAGTGGATAAGTGGTTTATTAGAATTAATTAGGTATTATTTAGGGATATATTTTGATGAAAAGGGACTAATTAGTTTCTTATGGGTCTCATCAGTAGTGACCTCATAAGAGGAATTACCCTACGCATGGTATGAAGTTGGTGGTTATGTTCCATGTTCTAAAGTGTTAGAAATGTTATCTATTTAGTGAGAGTATTTTCATCTATATGTACCAAAATATATTGAATTATATATTCTCTTAGTGGGACTTGAATCTTTAGTAGACGCATTGGGTTGAGTACCTGAAGACTTTTGACTTTAAGATATATTTTTCTCTTGGAAAGGGTAATGTTGTTTTAGACACTCTTTGTAGGAATATGAAAGAGCATGGAGAGTGTCCTTTAGAGGGTAATATAGATATTTATGATGTTATTGAATAAATGTTTATTGTATGTATCTAAAAATAAAGTAATGATGACATGTACCCCCTTAGTTATCATGTTTTCCTTAGTGGACTGGGTAAAAGCTAGCCAAGAGTCAGATTTTCAGTGCTTAGTGATGAAAGAATTGTTGATAGGGAATAACCCAGTTCCATGATGGTTTTTATATGTATATGATGTGATCTACATTCATGAGAGAGTTATTTCTCTTACAAATATATGGGAAGATATAATAAGGGATTCCCATGATTCATAGTGGGAAGTACACCTAGTGTTGTGAATACGTATCACAATATCAAATGATAGTTTTGGTGGACATGTATGAAGAGGGACATCACCATTTTTTTCATTCATCATCTTACCTAACATAGAATTAGGGTCAATCATCAAGGACCAAGTGTATTGAATTATCCACTTTAAATTCATGTGTTGTATTGGGATGATGTGATGATAGACTTTGTTACGGGGTTTCCCACAACCTTGAGAGGTAGTGATATTATGTGGGGTATAGTTGATCAGCTAAAAAAGTATCACATTTCTTGATAACTCTAGAGACTCATTTAGTCAATGAGTCAGTAAAGATCTATGTGTGAGCGATTGTACAACTACATGGGATTCCTATGAGCATAGTATCTGACTGGAATTCTTGTTTCACATAATATGTTTAGAAAGAATTATAGAAATCAATGGGGACTTAGTTTTAGTTGAGTACGACATATTATCCAAATACTGATGGGTAGCCTGATAGGATGGTCCTTATTTTAGAGGATATACTTAGAGAATGAATCATATATTTTGGTGGAGAATAGTTTGAATATATATCCTTATCATATTTCACATACAATAAAAATTATCACTCTTTAATTCATATGGGACTATTGAAGGATCTTTATGGTCTTTCATGTCATTCACTTCTATATTGGCATGAGGTAGGTTATCTGGTTGTTTTTTTGGTTAATTATTGTGTAAGAGACCTCTAATTGGGACCAATTTTATTTGAAAGTGGATATCTAATACTCAAATAAAGTAGTGATCATATGTTGATTAGAGATGACAACCCTTGGATTTCTCCATGGGTGACTAAGTTTTATTATGGGTGTCACCTCAATTAGCACATCTACGATTTCAGAAGAAAGGGAAGTTAGTGCTACGGTTTGTGGGATAGTTTGAAATGATTTATTATATCAATATAATGGCCTAAAATTTCTTATTAACCATACATTATTGATGTATTAATAACATATTCCATGCGTCTCATCTTGGGATTTATAATCCCAATTTTTCACATGTGATAAAAAATGAGGACGTTGAGTTGTAACAAAATGCATCATTTGTAGGGAGATTGGTTCATATTATGGACTGAAGTAATAAGGTTCTATGGGGAATAAAGTGCCCCTTGTTTGACTTTTATGGTAGCACAGTCATATCTAAGAGGAGAATTGGGAGCATGAATCTGATGTATAGACTCAACATCCTATGTTATTTGAGAAGTAACTCTATAGACACTTATTGAGGATAATAATCCCTTAGACGAGGGATTTTAATGGTTGAGACATTTTTAGGTACATTATTCCTTGTTTTTAGTAATTTTCTAAGTGTTTTGAGTTATGGTTTGATTGGGATAATTATTAGGTATCTTATAGATTATTTTTTATATTTTTATAGGCCTTTATTGGTGTACACAATTTGAACATGGTATGGGGAAATCATGTGGTTCTCCCTAGTAAACCGTGTGTCTTGTTGGATAAGAACATCAGATAGGGCACAGTTTGTGCACTTTTATAGATAATCGTATGATATTATATATAAAATCATGTGACTTGATATAGATTAAAAATCACATTCAATGCATACTTTACTAAACCATTCATCCAAACCATGTGGGTTCCCTGAAGAGGTAGTGAGTCTTGTATGGTTGGTGCATGGTTTGGTAAACCATGTGTCCAACCCATATGTGGTAATTTAATTAATTTAAAAATTTTGATTTTAAATGGAAACCTCCATGAACCCCTTCATTATTCCTCTTATTCCAAGGTATATCAAACCTAGGGACTCTGGTGGTGGTTCTTATCAATTCCTCTCCCTCTAAAATCTAATATTGTTGGATCTAGAGGCATTGGATCTTGATAATTCAAGGTAAGAGGTCAATATTCTTTAATTCTACATGTTTATTCTTGATACACTCTATTTTTCTTGGAAGGAATCATAGATATGAGCTATCATGGACATATATATAAATTCTAATGTTGTCTAATAAAGAATTATTATTTTATTGATGAATGGGTGATTGGATATAGACAATTTTCATCTCTTTCTTGATTGATTATAGATCTATTGGTAGTGGTGACTCTCGTATGGTAATACTAATAAAATCATCACCCCTTTTTGATATTATTCTTGGATCTTGATTCTAGAGTACTCATGTGGTGAATTTGGGATGGAACTAGAAATCATTGTTGTTCAGAAAAGGTCTGGGTGGAAATTCTAGACCTCAGACATCATAATAATTAAGGTTGGAATCCCTTACAATGTAGGTACTTTTTCTAATGTTTAATGGAATAATTGGAATTTTTATGTGTGTATAGCTATAAAAACTACTATGTGATAAGGTATGTTTTTTATTTTTATGTGGTGTGTGTGTGTGGCCCGTGAGACCTATGATTTGTGTGTTATAACTGTGGTTATTTATGTTATGCCCTTTTTTGTTTAAATGCTTGTCCTATGGAGGTTATATAAAAGTGAAAAGTGGGTTCTTCATGGATATTTTTTCCACTAGAGGGGGATCATGTGCTATTGTGACATGGTTTCGATGATATGATGGTTCCTAAAGATAGATTAGAGGTATGTAAACCATGTGTCCTAACCCAATATGAAGGATGGAATATGATGGCCTTGTTTTCTAAACCAAGGATGATATAGGCGTGTAATGGCCTTATGTGCTAACCTGAGATAGTTGGTAGGGGAATAAAGACCTTTTAAACTGACATGAGGTTGATCTAGGTGTTTGAATACCTTGTGGCCTAAACCCAAGCTTGATTGGATATGGACTTTGATCTGAGACATGTGGCGTCCTTGTGTCCAAAACTAAAATGTGACGACGTGTGAGACATTCCTTCAAGAATAGAGTCAAATCAGGTACAATCAGGGCTCGTGGTAACCTGGTTAGCACATGATTTCTCAGTATGTGACTGGTTTCTTGTTTTTACATTAACTTAACATCATGAAATACACCTTTATATACATGTTAACTTTATATTAAGGATCTTTGGTGGTTTCCTATTTGGTTTATACTCACACCCTTCATGGGACTCTTGATGTGTATACAGATTTCATGGTTAGAGGTCCATATAATAGTTAAGAACCTACATTGAGGAGCTGAGTAGGTGGATCATGGAGGACAGAGGCAATGTTGAGAAAAACTCTAAACTATTGGTAAAAAATTTAGTTTATTTAATTTGGTTAGTATACTTTGGTTGACTTACCATATTATAATTTTTTTGCTTTATTTATTTTGTATGACATGTTTACCATTTTATTTTAGCATAATGATACTATTTTGGGTTCTATTGAGATATTTTGGGATATTTACTTTTACTTTTTGTGCTTCTGATGTATGGTTAATGATTTTTGGAGTTGATTCCCTCGAACCAAATTATATGTAAATTATGATTACTTGTATTCATATTTTGGAATATTATTAAAATATTTATCACATCATGATTATTATTATTTGTGAAATAGTATGTGATAATATCCTAAGAGTATTTTTCACACTGAAAGGTCATAACATTTCCCTATAATGATGAAAACATATAAGTTACACAATAATATTATTAAACATATATGTTCTATAACCAGATGAATTATTTGAGGGACACAAATGATATAGGCTATCAGGTGGAGACTTATATAATTTGAGTAACCTTCTCATAGAATACTACCTTGGTAATTTCCAGTGTAGGATATTATGAGAATGTGACCCACTGATAAAAAAATCAACATTTTTAAGTGTCATTAGATGTTCCTATCTTCAGATGTGTATATTAATACTTATACATTTATATTATTATTAATTTATATTATTAGTTTTGTACTTTTATATATTGATGAAAACCAAGATGACATATGTTCATAGTGAAGTAGGATTTGTTGGGGGAATCATGAGTAATATTTCATTAATTAATAATATGAGAAACTATTTCTCTCTTATTTTCTTTAACAGAATTTGATGTCTTGTGACCTGTGATGTAAGTGATATGGACAAAAAAATACCATGTCCATAGTTCTTTGTGGGAAATTTCAATTTTGAAAATTCAAATAAAGAGACATTAATCACATAGGTTGATAGAACTAATATACAACCAACTTGATTAGAGATATTTTGATAAATGGATTATATTTCGAAATAAGCATATGAGGTTTTATGTTATTGAGACATTAAGTTTTTATCTATGGGTCCATTATTGTGTTACTAGATGGTAACCTTGGTATTTGGGTGGCTTTACCTAATTCCATTGCAAAAGAGGCCAAGACTATCACACACTAAGTGTATCCAAAACCTTAGTTAAATATTAATATTATTTATTATTTAACATATTGAATAAATATTATCCCCCCATGTAGTCTAATAATTATTCATGTTTTCTTGATCTCATATATTTCTTCACTAGTTATTCGAGAGAATATTTCATGGGGAAAATATTTAATAAATATTTATTTTTTTATTTTTTAAATGTAATATTTATTTATTTATTGGAAAATAATGTAATGATATTTATTTATTTATTAACCTGACATTACTCAAGGAGTAATAAATATTTTGGAAGAATGGTTAACTAAGTTTAATGGTCTAGTAAGAAATAATATATATTAAATATTATTTAAATAAATACTATTTAATTGATTTTATTGTTTTTTACATGTCAATTATTAGTATTATAGACATGGGGTTCCATAGGGATTAAGGAAATAATAAGGTCACATGTTCAATTATTATTTTTTAACCCTAGACTATTTAAACTCAATTACATTATTTATAATAGAGTGGTTGCCTTTTATTTAGGTGTGCACGACAACATCTAGAGAATTCTCTCAAAGACCTAGATATATCCTTCTCCAATAACACTATAAATGATGGAGAGAGATCCTAATACACCACTACTTTCAATTATAGAGAGATTAAAGATAATCCCTCTTTAGGTTATTTTCAAGGATATAAAATACAAATGATGCAGTTGTTAGGATCTACCACGCTAGCACCTTAGTATTCTTATGGTGATGTTTGAAGGTTCATGGAGGATATGTGGATTACCATTAGATGAAATATTCACTTGATTCATACAATTCAATGAAAGTAATACATAAATACATTATGAGATTAATCAGTAAAGAAATAATTCATCGCAAGATAATTCTTTATTTCTTAAATTGATTATAAATCATTATGTGATGATCATGTGTTTTGGTTCTGGTATTCTCATTTTAATTAATAATTTATTCAACTTCCATGGACATGACGTTTATCATTGATGTAAATCTCATATTAATCATCAATGATGAAAAAACCAATTTGGGGATACTCTTTCTGGTGCTTCCGTTGTGCCTGGAACTTTTAAGTAGTATTAGAGTAGTCGCAAAATTATTTATAATTATTTAAATATAATTGATTGATTTATGTATTTATCATTAGTTTTAAATTTTATTTCATTTTTTATTTTATACGAATCACGATATATACTCTTCATCTTTGTTTCTATCTTAAATATAATCAATATCGATTAATTTTATGAACTGATAACATTTGAAGAACTCATCATGAGATACCAATGATTATATTCGTACAACACAAGAGGGCATGTTGTGTAGCCTATTGGTATATATTAGGTAACCTATTGGTATTCGTTGTGTACCCATGTTTAATGCACCAAGATAATTCATGAATTAATTTGGAATTATTTCAATCAACATGTATTTATTAGAATTGGAGTGTATTTAAATAAACCTTCTGTTGATTGGGCCATCCTAAAATATGGTTAGCTAGACTACATGATGTGTGACATTCATACATGACTTGTAGTCCATTAGTCAAAGACGGGTCATGTATTTTCACAGATGACCTACATGACCGGTGACCATGTAACTCGAAGACCACATGATGTGTTGCTCATGTGCATGTTACATACTCCATTTATTTCTATGGAATGATTACACATTGAGTCCCACGGTGTGTGATGTGGACAGATGGTGAGAAATATACACGACGTGTGGCTGGATTGTACACATTGTGCATATGACCAAATTACACAAGATTTAAAATCAATTTATTATACTACTTAAACCTTACCATCATGTGTTTACTGTGTCATTTATTTTAATATGTACACACCATGTGATGGATTTTATATATATAAAATATCTAATTTATTTTTGTGCATTGTTCAGAACTGCATATCATGTATTAGTCCTAATATAGTCATTACTCTATGCATATTGAAATGTAACATTCTACATAAATAACATGTGTTATGTGTGTTATTAAATTGACTCATACACTCCATGAAATTACATGATAAGTCAAGTATTATGCATGTCATGTTAGTAAAGATAATATGAATATAATACATGTCAGATGGTTTGGATGGGTACTCACTATGTTGCATCCAAGATACATGTTTTGAAAATGGCCGATTTTAAATAAATTTATTTATTTATTTAAAATTATGATGCATAATAATATCAAAAAATCATATGATAATTAATAAAAAATAATTGATTAATTAAATGAGATAATTAATTTATTTGAATGTGATTTATCTTAAATAAGAACAATTATAATTGAATAATAACTTTATTAAATGCACAATTTTTTTCTTGTATGTTGATGATCACGATCATAGATCAAACCATTGTATATGATTAGTTTCCTTTTAATTTATTATTAAATTAAATTTATGGTATGTGCATCATCCCTCCTCTCATTATGTAATGGACTGCAAGCCCACAGTTTCCTTTTATATAAACCACTTAACGAATCCTTTGGTTCTCATCACCTACATGTGAGTAAAATTTTATGTAATTAATGGATCTCCAAAGTGAGTGGAGGTGGTTCTAGTTCAGATCTAGGTTGAAGATTATCTAATAGGTGCATGGTTTGATGGGAGTAAATTTTCAACATGGACCATGTCATGGTTCAAAGTGTTTTTTCCACTAGGTCTATGCTTAGTTTATCATCTACTATATAAATTAACCATTCATAAATGCTTCTGATTATACCATTTTATTATTTTATTTCTATCAAGTTCCATGGTTAATTTCGTTATGGATGTTATTTAACAATCACATGACATAATGAATTAACAAGCATGTAAAATAGAACTAAAATAAATTATATTACGTGAAAATTTTATATAGGAAATGGTTAATCCCTTAAGTAAATCCACTTAATTTTAGAAATCATTTAATAAAGATAAAATGGTAAATTTTCTCAGAAAATATAAAAATACCTCAATTATATATATATATATATATTAATTAAGTCAGTATAGTCTTCCTTTACTTATGTTAAAATTGAACCATTGTTCAAAGTTCTTCACCAACCCAAGTTGGTGTGATTTCAATTATCAGGTAATTATAACATGAGGTTTAGGGTCAACTTAACTTAGTTCACATAATTGTTTGAATACCCAAGTTTGAATTTGTGTAACTAAGAGGTAAAGGTTTTGGAGATCCAATTTAAGGATTTCAGGATTTGTAATTCCAATCAACAGATCAAGGAACTATGAGTTAATACATTTGAAAATTTTAATTCCTTCTTTAAACCCTTCAAATAAATTTTTAGATCCAAGTATGGGTTATGAGAATGGGAATATGGGTATTTTACACTACAATTTCAAAGTAGTAGAATGTTTTAATGAAATTGGTGAGGGCTATTGGGTTTTAATTAAATATTGGTAAGTTAATCAATATAATATTTATTATTTAATTTTTTTTATAAATTAATAAAATTATATTTTTATTAGTTGTATAAAAAATAATATATATGACTTTAAATACATCACTGCAATCCATACGTTATAAGGATAAAAACATCACTAGCACTAGTATACAAGAATAAAAAATTCACTTAAGTGTTATCATATGTCATGAAATGAAATTATATATGCTAGAAAAACCTATTCCTGAAGTGTTTGGACAAAAGGCTAGTAAGGAAGATTTTTTTCTCTATTACAAACATTCTGATGATTCCAATGATTTCCAATGATTAATGATATAATTCATTAACAATGACTTTTTAGAGAAATGTAAGTACATGTATGTGTATAGTATGATGTCTGATCTTTGTGATCTCTATCAAGAGAAGGAGGAACAAGATAGATATGTGAACTACAATGAACTATTTTCATGCACTCTTGGAGAGTCAGCACTAGATGGGATACATATAGTCAAGATTATTTTCTACATAGAATGCTTATACATCTTGGGTATTAAATTTCTATATGAGTTGCACACATATCTCGTCCCTTCCTCACTACCCATTTCATTCTACAATTTTATTTTTATTTATAACATGATCAATAATGAGAATGTTATTTAGGAAATTCTTACTCCCATTAACCAATTTTACAAAGAAATGGTGCGTGATAAACCCATGGTCCTTATGGTGACCAAGAAAAGGAAGAAAAAGGAAAAGAGGCCCATGAATCATAATAATTATAAGGATCCTGACCACCATCCTTCCAAGAAGGTAAGATCCAAAGGTTTGGAAAGGAAAAGGAAGTAGTCTGTTTTACATGTGGAATGAAAGGCCACTAGAAGAGGAACTACACCCAAATGAAAGGGGGAGCTAAAAGTGGATTTTTTATCATGTATAATTTTTTATATCTACATATTGGGTATTATATATAGCTTCTGGTACTAAAATATGTATCTAAATGAAGAAACTAAGTACATGTTGAAAGATTTATACAGGAGAGGTGGATTTACATGCTTCTAATTATGTGAGGCTGGATGGTCTATCCATTAGATCCTACTACATTGTTTCTAATATGAATGATCTCAGTTTTAAAATATTTTCATTATATAATGAATATTAAAAAATATAATTTATGTACCCTTCCTAAATATAGATAGTTTTTTTCTCGAGTTGGAAAAATAAAAGTTGTTTATTTTACAAATACAACATATATTATGGTATGGAACATTTAAATAATGGACTTTATATATTAAATTATAAAAACTAAGTATTGGAAATAAATAACAAAACATGTTTTCATGACATGTATACCACTAAGAAATGACATAATCATCATGGTCTTGTAAATAAGAAGTGTCTAACAAAGATCTATAAATATGGTTATTTATAATCTTTTGATCTAAAACCACTTAAATTATGTCATTCTTATTTAAAAAGAAAAATGACCAAACCACCATTCAGTAGATAGGGTTAAAGGGTCACAAAGCTTCTAGTATTTGTAAAAAATTATGTCTATGGACAATTTCCAATAGAATATATAGGTGGGTATTCTTACTTCATAACTTTTACTAATGAAATGACTAGATATGTATTTATCTATATGATGAGGTATTAGTCAGATACCTTTGGGAAATTCAAAAAAAATCAAGAATAAAGTATAGAATCAACTTTTAAAGATGATAAAGAAGCATTGAACTGATCAATGTAGTGAATATATTAACCATGAGTTTATCAACTTTCCTTTGGAGTTTGGGATTATTTATCAACTCACCCAACCTTACGCACCACAGTCAATTGGTGTTAGTGAAAGGAGGAACCATTCCTTATTAAACATAGTAATGTTGATGATGAGTAATGCATATCTTTTGTGATCCTTTTGGGGATATGAATTAAAAATTACAGCATATACACTAAACTGAGTACTAAATAAAATGGAAAATGCAATTCCCTTTTAGGCATGGAGTAAAAAGAAACCTATATTTTCACATACATATGTATGGGGTTTTGAGGAATTTTTTAAGGCTATCTCATTCAATAAACCTGAACCCTGAGGAATATATTGTATCTTTATAAGGTATCCTAAGAAATTTAGGGGATACTAACTATAAAACCCCTCATACAAGAAGGTAATTTTTTCTAGAAAGATTATATTTTTTGAGAGGGAGAACATCCTAAAAACGTATAGTGGGAGAAAGATTTACTTTGATAATGTTAATGCTCAAGATGCACAATAGTTGTTATAGGAATAGATTCCAAATGTCTTAGTAAAAGAAGTTATTCCCAAAACAAAAGTACCATGTAGAAGCACTAGATAGTTAATCGAACTAGAGAGATATGGTTTTATAGTCACCAAATATGGTGACTAATTATTATTTGAAAATAATAAACATTTATCCTATAAATAGGTAGTAGAGATATTAGAAGTTGAATGATAGAAATAATCCATTAATTTTGAAATGGATTCAATGTATCAAAACAAATTTTAGATTCTAGTAGATCCACCAGTTAATGTAAATCCTATTCGGTGAAAATGAGTATTCAAGAGAAAACAATACATGTAAGGAAAAGTAAGTACCTATAAAGAAATTCTAGTGGATAAAGGGTTTAAACAGTGTTAATACGTTGATTACAATGAAAACTTTTCTCTAGTTTCCAAGTTTAAATCCATTATAATTCCACTTTTTATAGTGGTTTAACATAAATACGAAATTTATAAGGTGGAAATAAAAATAGATTTCCTTGATGGGAAACTTAAGGAAGATGTATATATGATACAAATATGAGGGTTTGTGAAGTTCGATGCTTCTAAAAAGCTATAAAAGTTATAGAGATGCATTTAGGGATTAAAAGAATCATATTTGGTCAGGGAACATTCATTTCGATGAAGCTATAAAAGAATTTGGTTTCTTAAAGAATGAATGTGAGCCTTGTGTTTACAAGCAGTTTAGTGTGAATGTGTTCATTATTCTAGTAGTATATGTTGATGAAATATTACTTATTTTGAATGACATTCTAGTCTTACTATCTGTTAAGGATAGATTAAATAAATGCTTCTTTATAAAGTACTTAGGTGAATCAACATATATTCTAGGTATTAAGATCATTTGTGGTAGATCTAAGAGGCTAATTGAACTAAGTCAAGGTACATACATTGACTACATACTAAATAAATTTAGTATTGAACAATCCCAAAGGGGGTTGGATCCAGTGTCACATGGTATACATATTTCAAAGAAAATGAATCCTTAGACAAAATAGGTTAAAGAGGGAATGAGTAATATCTCATAAAAATTGGTGATAGGATAAATATTATATACCATGTTATGAACTGGACTTGATTATTTCTATGCATTGAGCATGGTAAGAAGATATCAAGTTGATATTGGTTAAAAGAATTGGTCTTTTATTAATTTTATACTTAAGTATCTAAGAATAAATGTGGATAAGTTCATGGTTTATGGAGGAAATGAGGAGTTTTTCATTAAATGTTGTACTAATTATAGTTTACAAATAGACCAAAATGATCTAAAGTTTAAATCAATATATTTTTTAGACTCAACAGAGAAGATGTAAGCTAGATGAGTTTAAAGTAGTCAGATGTTTTTTATTATAAAGTAAAGTCTAAGTATATAGAATCTTTTTATGCTACCGAATTACTAATTTGGATATGAAACTGTATCTAATATCTTGATGTGGTACCTAGTAGTAAATATCTCATCACTTTATATTGTGATAATACTATAGTGGTGCCTCTTGTAAAAAATCCAAGGTCACACCAACAGATAAATCACATACTTTGGATGTATCACCTCTTGAGGTATTTTTCTTAGAGGGTTGAATAGGTAGTAATAATGGTTTCCATGAAATAAAATTTGGCGTACCTCTAGAATAAAGAATTATAGTAATATAAGAATGAGTATCATGTGAGAGAAAGTGGACTAAATGTTGTTAGTAGTTATCTCTAGTGAAAGTTGGAGTTTGTTGGATTTGGTTTCTTACAACCAACTTATGAGTATTTTATAATTACCTGTATTCATATTTTTAATATTAATAAACTACTTATCACATCATTATTTTTCTTCTACATGAAATAGTTTTTGATAATGTCCAAAGAGTAGTTATCGTACTGAAAGGTCGTAGAAGTTACCCATTATAATAAGAACCCCAAAAGTTCCATGATAGTAATAAACATATATGGTATATATCTGGATGAAATAATTTGAGAGACACAAATGATATAGGCTATCAAGGGTGGAGACTCATAGGACTTTGTAGAACCTTCTCATTGTGTACACCCTTTGTAATTTTTCGTACAGTAGATTATGAGAATGATCTACCTATTAGTAAATCCACATTTATATGTGTCTTTGGATGTTCCTATCTATGGAAATTTGTATTTATCTTTATAATTTAATATTACTATTAATGGATATAATGAGTCGTGTGCTTTGATGTATTGATGAAAACTCTGGTGACATATGCTCACAATGAGGTAGGATATGTTGTGTGTGTCACAAGTAATATTTCATTAAAGAATATTGAAAGAAAAGATTTTTTTATTTTTCATTTAACATAGGTTAATATAAATATTTCAAGAAATAATTTTTTTTCATTTTTTCTTTAAAATAAGTTGATATGTCAGGACCTTTGATGGAATCAATAATCCTAAATAAATCAATTTCCATGCTGTTTTGTGGGAAAGTTTAATTCTAAAACATCAAAGAAAGATATATTAAACACAAAGGTTGATGGAACCAAGATACAACCTAATTGATTAGAGATATCATGATTAATGGATAATATCACACAATAATCATGTTTATGAGGTTTTATTTCATTATGATGTTAAATTTCTTCTATATGGGTGTATTAGCATTTTTTAAATGATAACCTTGGACTTTGGGTTGCATCGCCTAATTCTATTGAGAAATAGTCCTAGAGGGTTACACACTAATTATATCAAGAACCTCATTTAAATAATAATATTATTTATTATTTAACATTTTGAATAAATATTATTCCTTCGTCTGGTTTAATAGTTATTCATATTTTCTTGATCGTATATATTTTTTCACTAGTTATTTAAGAAAATATTTGATGAGCCGAATATTTGATAAATTTATTTGTTCTATTTAGTGGATATAATATTTATTTATTTATTAGAGAATAATGCATAGATATTTATTTATTAAATAAATAGTAATCATTCAAGGATGGATAAATATTTTGGAGTAATTGTGGACTGGTTTTAATGGTCCAATGATAAATACTATATATTAAATATTATTTGAATAAATAATATTTAATTATTCACTAGTTTTTTTCATGTCAAGAAATAATAATAATAATAATATTATTATTATTATAGACATGGGTTTTTGGATATATTAAGGAAATAATAAGGGTTTATGTCACTATAAAAAACTATAATTTAGTGGCATTTTTTAGTGATGTGTTTTAAAAACATCACTAATTTTAAATTTAGTATCTTTTTAGGAAGGGTCTCTAATTACTGATGTTTTTAAGAAGCATCGCTAATTTAGCGATGTTTTCTAGGAAATGTTTCCAATTTAGATATGTTTTCTGAAAACATCAGTAATTTAGCGACATTTTCTCAAAACGACCCTAAATTAGTAATATTTCCACAAAACATCTCTAAATTAGTGATGTTTCCTAAAAAATGTTACTAAATTAGCGACTTTTCCCCAAAATCATCACTAATTTAGTGACGTTTTCCAAAAAATATTGCTAATTTAGCAACATTTCCACAAAAAAAATTCTAATTTAGATACTTTTATCCAAAATTGTCCCTAATTTAGCGACCTTTTCCCAAAAACATCTCTAATTTAGCAACATTCCCCCAAAAACTTCACTAATTTAGTGATGTTTTCCCCAAAACATTACTAATTTAGCAACATTGTCAAGAAAACATTGCTAATTTAGCGACATTTCCACAAAAATGTCACTAATTTATCAACATTTCCATAAGAAAGTCGTTAATTTAGCGACGTTTCCCAAAAAACATCTCTAATTTAACAGCATTTTCACAAAAAACATTATTAAATTAGCAAAATTTACCCAAAAACGTCGCTAAATTAGCGATGTTTCCTAAAAAACATGGCTAAATTAACTACGTTTTCAGGAAACGTCACTAAAAGTATATATATTTATATTTCTCATTTCCCCACATCAATGAAAATATATTTTTAGATATATATACATATATATACATATATATATATATTAATATATATATAAACACACACACACATATATAAATATTAATATATATATATATATACATATATATACATATATATATACTTATATATATATACATATATATACACACATACATATATTAAATTTAGTCATGTTTTTAAGAAAACATGTCTGTTTTCGTGACATTTTTATCAGTGTTTTAAAATGTGGAAAATTATATATATATATACACACACAAATTTATAATAATAAAAATATATATATATACATACACATATATATTTACACACACATATATAAACATATATACATATAAATATATATAATAATATAAACAGATATATATATATATATATAATATAATATAAACATATAAATAAACATAAAACACACACACACACACACATATAATATATAAACATAAAATATAAACATATATATAATATAAAACCTATATATATATATCATATAAACATATATATATATATAATATAAACATATACATATATAATATAAAATATAAACATATATATATATATAATATAAACATATATATATATATAAACATAAAATATAAACATATATATATATATATATATTAATATATGTATATTAATATATAAATAAATATATATAATATTATTTTCAAAATATTGAAATATATATATAAATATAACATAATACAATTAAATATTTTAAATTTAGTCATGTTTTTAAGAAAACATGAAAATTTTAATGACATTATTATCAGTGTTTTAAAATGTGGCTATATATATAATTATAATTTTATATATGTATATATACACATATATATTTACACACACACACTAATATATATATATATAAACACACACATATATAATAACATATATATATATATATATATTAATATTAATATTTAATATATATAATATATAAATCTATATATAAACATATATATATATATATATATATAATATAAACATATAAATAAATATAAAATATAAAGATATATGTAAAATATAAACATATACATTCATATATGAAAATAAAATATAAAATATAAAATATAAAAATAAAAAATAAAGAATAATCATAAATATATTAATATATAAATATATATAAATATATAATATTAATTTTCTTCAATACTGAAATTTATTTATATATATAAATATAAGATAGTACAAAAAATTTACTGAATTTCTAATAGGTTGGTTGGTTGTGATTTCTATTGGTTTGCAGGAGGTTTGGAGATCAAATCATTTGGGAGTCAATTTTCTCCTTTTACTTGAGGCAGCAGTGTGGTACATGAGAGGTGGGTGGGAAGGGTTGAATGTGGGAATACATGTGAAGGGCCTAAAGTTGAGGTGGAGGTGGGGGTAGGTGGAGGAAGTACATGAGGGTTTGATCATGGGAGCAGTATAGGTGGCAGGGCGGAGGGAGTACAGGACGGGTTGGCAGTGTACTATAGAGGCGGTGGATTTAGCGTGGGATAGAAGGGGCTAAGGTGGGAAGAGGGACGGGCTAATAGAGAGGTGGGTAGGAGGATTTGAGCGTGGTGTGGTAGAGGTAGACAAACAATTGTAAATTGTTTTTAAATAAAATTGGTGATGTCACCAATAAAAACCCCGAAACATTATGACTTAAAAAAAGGTACCGCTGTATTTTAGAAATATCAGTAAATGAGGTGTGATTTACTGACATTTCTAAACTTTTTGGTAAATGACGTGTCACTAATTAACGATATTTACAAAAATCTCTAATTTTTAGAAGTTTATAAACATTGCTAAAAAAAATTACCGATGTTTTTTAGAAACATCGGTAAATGAGATTTGATTTACTGACATTTCTAAAAAAGGTTAGTAAATGTGGTGTTTCTAACTAGAGACATTTATAAACATGGGTAATTTAGCAACATTTATAAACGTATCTATCTAGTGACATTTATAAATTTCGTTAATTATTGACGTTTATAAACGTCACTAAATTAGTGACACCTTATTTACTGTCATTTTTTTGAAATGTCGGTAAATGAATTAGCAATGTTTATAAATGTCGCTAATGAAAAAAATAAATGTCAATAATTCAAATTTTTTTGGTAGTGTGTGAAATTTCATTTTCTAACTCTATCAAAATTTAATCCAAAATATATTATTTATAATAGATTAGTTTCATTTTGTTTGGTTGTGCACAACAACATCAGGTGAATTCTCTCAAAGCCCTATAGATCCCCCTCTCTATGAACTCTCTTAAGGATAGAGAGCATCCTTCTCTACCACCACTCTAAATTCTAGAGTGATAAAAGAGAATCCTTCTTGAAGAGGTTCCCAAGGTGATCAAAGATGGATGACTCAAGCATTATGATCTATCGTGTCATCACCCAGATATTCCTACGTTGAATTTCAGAGATTCATGGAGCATGTGAGGATCACCATTAGAAGGAATCTATACATGATTCCTAGAAGGTAATAACAGTATAATATAGATATGTTCTTAAATTTATCAATTAAAAAATAATTCATCACAAGGTAATTATTTAATTTCTTAAATTATTTACAAATAATTATGAGATTATGCTATATTTTTGGTTTTAGTGTTCTCGCATCAATTAATCTTTAATTCAATTTTTGTTTTTATGACATTTATTTTCAATGTACTTTTTAGATTAATCATCGATTACAATAAAAAAAATATGATTTGGGAATAACCCGTCTAGATCTTCATTTGTTCCCAGAACCTTTAATGATATGGACAGTAAAGTATCCCCATGGATCGATTCAGGCTCTCACTGCTAGTTGGAAACCTCTTGTATATGGGGAGGAACACATGAGGTCATGTAGAACTATGGATCGGATTAGGTAATTATGGTCAGGGAGTTATAGAAAAAAAACCTAAAAAACCTAATCTATCTTCATGAATCAAGTGTAAGGTATTATTGAAGAACAACATACATAAAATGAAATAATAGTATCATCCATCTTCTTCATCAATGGTGTAGGTTTGGTGAAGATCAGAGGAGTAGAAAGTTGTAGCTTCTGCATTCAATTTAGAGTTATAAACAACAGACTAGTGATAATAGAGTTATAGAAACATTTACATTAAACTACTAATCACACCCACTCAACATGATGGATTATATCCCTTATATAGCCATACATATAACTCCTCCTTTAATGAAGAACGCAACGACCACATGTAATATATCTAGTGCATTTCATCCCATTATTGGATCCATTGAACTCATGAAATGAATACTCATAACATGTTTAACCCATTCATAATTTATTAGGAACCATATTAAACCATATGGGAGGATCATTGTAGGTATATTTCAATGACCCATGTCTTTATGGTTTGTGAAATTATGTGGAAATTTGAATTTTTAACTCTGGGGAAGGGGTAATTTTGAGAATTAGGATTTGGATCATAATTTCAAGAGTTATATCATATCAAGGAGATTTTTTGATATAGATCTAATATTGGGAGGTATTTTTTATACTCAGTTAGATATCAAGATCTTTAGGTAGAAGTTGTAAATTTTAAAGGGGGTTTTCCTCTTCCACATTGTTAGGGAAAACCATGCAAGTAAACCATGTGTGTTGGATTTTATTAGGGTAATGGAACACTATTTGTGCATGGATGCAAAGAAACCATGAAAAACCTATAATTTAAGTTCAATATTTATTTTCATGGTTGGTTTATAGTTTTCAAAACCATGTGAGTGATGTAGATTAGATAGTTCTAGCTACATAGTTGGCACATGATTTGGTAAACCCTACATCTAGATCATGGGAAGTGTGCAACATTGGATAGTAATGTTTGTATAATTTGTTCATGGTTTGGAAAACTGTGTGATAACCATACAGATGCCCATTTTTTTCATAATAAGTGGTAAATTTCCCTTTTCCCCTATTGATTTTTAACCCTTGGTCCCTCCTCTTTTCTCTCACATGTTCTTATGAACCAAAAGATCCCCTACCCCTTATTTCACCTTAAATTCGCATTTAAATGGGATGTTTTAAGGGTAATTATATAAAGATATAGGGTTATTTCACTCATATCCTTAATATGTTCTTATTCTCCTTAGTATACCTCTGATTTTGAGCTATTTTTATATGGTTCTTGAGATGATTCCATTAGAGCATGGTGTAATCATCCCAATATGATTGGCCTTTTTCTTGGTATGGATTGAGGACATACCAAGATAATGAAAGGATATTGTTACATGTTGTTTTGATGAAGATACATAACCCAGTGAATTTTATTAAGGTTTTTTCCTAAATTGGATAAAATTTTCCATTAAATCGGGTAAGTAAATTGGTTGTTTTGTGTAACATAAGTCTTGGTGTGTGTCAGGAGTGGACCAAACCCCATTGCTCAAGGTTTTATTAACCAGATTTTTCTTGATGAGTCTTTATTAAATTATACCAATTTTATTTAAATTGATGGATTAATTTTAAATTGTTTTAGTTAATTGAATTATTCATTTAATCTTACTATAGGTTCTTGGGAAATAATATGAGCATGGATTGGGCTTGAGTGAGTTTGGGAAAGAGTAAGCAAGATTTTTTTAAAGGAACTAACTCTTTATGAGGTAGGCTGTCCCCAAGAATTCCCTATAGTAAATTAATTTTATTTATGTATCATGTGATATGTTGTCTCACCACTATGGGAGATTGTTCCCTTCTTATTAAATAATTTGGTTCACTAAAGTAAAGAGAATGTGGATAAATGGTGCGCCAAGGGTCACAGTGGACCCTTGGGCACTAGCTTGATTCCTCAATCCTCGATGGATAAGGTATTGAATATAAAAATATATTATGAGACATATAAACCCTATAGGGGTATAAATGAAATTTGTAGAACATAGTAGCATTGTTAGGGGTATCTTTAAAAACCTCCTTATAGAGAGTGTGAGACTAAGAATGATTGACCAGAGTATTCTATTACAATGTATGGGATGACTTATAGCCTTTGGGATAGTTGATTAGAGATTAGGGAAAATTTTCCTCCCCTAAATTCATGTGAGTACCCAATTTGTTATACCATAGGTAGATTATGATAGGTTGGGTGAGTGTACTAGCCTAAGATGACTTGGGAAGTGAGAGGGGAACTATTACATCTCTCTAAAGTGATGTTGGTATGGACTTTCCTAGGTGTACAATGAGGCCTTGATATGATTATGGAAATATTGAGGGATGGTATGCCCTTTTATAGATGGTAATGGGACCAAGAAATGATAATAATATAGAGGAAACCATATCAGGTGTCCAAAATGTGACATGGCCTAAGAAACCCTATGTAACAACCTAAACTTTTATAAATAAAATTCCATTTATGGTTGAATTAAATGCCTTATTATAGTTATAGAAAACACATTCAATTATTTGGTTTTATTATATCTTATCAAATTTAAAATATCATTAAGAAATATAACTATTGATAATATTTCCACTGAATAGTGATCATATTATTAGTATAAATATTGATTTATGATAAATCCAACTGACGTAGAAAAAAGAGGCAATGGGATCAACTAGTAGAATTGTGCCCTATGAATCCCATTTATCATATATTATAAAGGAGATAAAATCACTAGGATTTTCCCTTAACCAATCCCAAACTGAGATCTAAAAACTAAAGCATTATAACAACCTTTTACAGGATAATTTCAAGCTCATCAAGATCATGACCCAAACGATGTACGTCGAACCACCCCATAAAAATCTCACCATTGTGCACCTTACCCTTAGGGAATTTTATAGTGTAATAAAGGGATATATATATCGAGACCCTAATAGTATTAATATTAATATTTTATATAATAATGAATATATTTACTTATTATTATTATTACTTTGTAAATGATTTTTATTTTTATACGATAAAACACAAATTGTATTTTTGTGAAATATGCAATTTTAAATAAGATAATGCTTTTTTTATGAATTCATGAATTTTAAAAATAAATGATATATTAATAAAATAATATAAATAAACAATATTTATTATATATAAATGATAATATAATATTTTATGATATAAAATGTAATTGTTATAAGGGTTCAAAAACTGTTATTGTTGAAAAAACCATCATTTCTCAATAAATGTTGGTTCTTGATTGAAAAGTATAAATTCACATATTTATAAAATTATTTTGATAAAATAAATTTTATTTTGGGAATTGTCACATCAAAATTATCTAACATTAAATTTTTCATAATTTTCTGAGACAATAAATTTTTTTGGTAAAGATTAAATACGATATAAATGTATGGTGTGTATTATGACATTATAATAACCCAAAAGTGATGTAATAAATTCTAGAAATGGTAAAAAAGAACAAATATATGTTTAAAATTTAAAATAATGTGTTTTTATGATAGTTTATTAATTTTATAAAGCCTTCAAGAATCCTCCAAAACCTATATTATATTTTAAGGTTTTAAAATCAATGATTTATAAATACGACTCACTTCCACATCACCAAGGGTGATGTTTTATTGATTTTGGACCCTGGGATTACAAAATAAATTAAAAAATTCATATTTATTATAAACTATGATAAATAAAAATGTTAAGGTTTTTGGTTTTAATTAATTTATTATATAGATTCGAAAACCTAAGTTTAGGAAATAATAAAGAACTCCCC
This sequence comes from Viscum album, assembly GCA_963277665.1. NCBI lineage: Eukaryota > Viridiplantae > Streptophyta > Magnoliopsida > Santalales > Viscaceae > Viscum > Viscum album. The sequence continues at coordinate 1,796,064,943 of OY728146.1, forward strand.
TCTATTTTCATATATAAAACCACCCAAGATCCCATTAATCTTAACTAAAAAAGTTATAATGTATTTAATCTTCCCTAAACTCTATCGATTCCTATAAAGTTACCCCAAATATCTCAATAATCTCCTCCCAAGTTTCTGGATTCACCCTCTCAGGGTAAGGGACCACTCCCTATTCATTTCTATTCAAGCACTATCTTTGTAATTAGCCTTTTGAATCTCAATTGGTTATGTTGTCCTGAATTTATAAATATCACTATACTATAAAATTTATTTCCTAAAAATTATATATTATTTACCACCCTCCTCATTATATAATTTACCTAAGTCTTTACTATGCTAAAATTTAGTAAGGGATTTCACTCTCTTCTTTTCCATTCGAGCACCTTATTTGTAATTATCCTTTTGAATCTCAATTGGTTATATTTTCATGACTTTATAAAGATCTATATACTATAAAATTTATTTAATAAAAATTATAATTCATTTATCCTATATCATTATAGAATTTACCAAAGTTGTTATTGTGCTGAAATTTAGTAAGGGGTTTCCCTCTCTTCTTTTCCATTCAAGCACCTTCTTTGTATTTAGCCTTTGCTATATCATTGGTTTTGGTGTCATGTGTTTATAAAAGTAAATATACTATAAAATTTATGTCCCAATAATTATATATCAATTATACATGCTCATTATATCTTTTACAAAAGCTGTTGTTATGTCGAAATTTAGTAATGGGTTATTTCTTTCTTCTCTTTATTCAAGCACCTTATCTATGTAATGTAATTTTTCTTCCAATTCATATTGATTAAAGATGATCTTACACATAATAATTAATTAACTTATTATTTAAAATTTATTATTTTTTCCATTTCACTCCCATCCCCCCCCCCCATGATTCATTATGTAACCTTGTTACGCTGTTGAGAGTATCCTGTGATTTTTCCAATCCATGTTTTTATTCAAGCATTATACTTATCATATACCTATTAATTCAAACATTTTCATGTTTTAATTTGTTCTTACATATCCTTAATAATTTCATATTTACTTAATTATTTTTATAGACCCATTTTTATCTCATTGAACCATTTTATGAATCCAAGTGTACTTTTGTTACGCTACCAAAATGTCTCTACGATTTTCCATGTCAAACATTTGTGAGGTGTATAACTATACCCATTTCCACTCAAGGGTATTCAATTAGTTGTACCTATAATTAATTGATTTATTAATTCCATTTATGTAACCCAAAATCCTTAATTGTGGGATTAAATGTGATGAAATATGTACTTATGTTATATAATCTATGTGGAAAACTTATATTTGTACATGATATGATTATGATGGGTGCAACCAGATAACACTCAAATGAATTGGGTAATATTTTAGTCTCATAATATTCCAATTATGGTGTATGGGAGGTTATCCTAATCACATTATGTTATTATTATTTATTTGTTAAACTTGACTTATGATTATGATTTCATGTTTAAATTTGCTTTTATATTATCATATTGCTTTATGTTATCATGTTACATCATGCCTCATTTTTCATGTTTATGATTATCAACCCTTTTATCTCTCATTGAAATTACTATTTTATAACATGTAATAATTTCTTAGTTTTATTCTTTGTTCATTCCATTACTAGGAATTATATCTCACCCCTTTCTTATGTATGTCCCTAGGATATCCCATGTAGTTTTAAGAATGATGAATATTATGAGCATGTTAAGGAAGTTTTCAATAATCTCAATATACCCCCTATTTTAATTTGTTATGTAATGTACCTATTTACCCAAATACACTATAATTATTGATCTTTTGGGTTGTATTAGGTGTACCCTTATGTAATAAATCATGAATTAATGTGTAATAAAGACAAGGGTTATCATAGTTGGTATCAAAGCAAAGTCTAGTTATTTATGGGATTTGGATTAGGAAAATATATAAAAATCCTTAGTGATAAGACTAAAAATAATAAAACATCCCTATTTTTTAAAATTATATATAGTAAGTGCTTTCAAAGAAAATACATCTCTTTTTGGATACTAAAAGTGGATGTGGCTCTAACACAGAGGTACCTAGGGGTAATAATATCAAAAAGGGCGCATTGAGCTAGACTCGATCATCACCTAGTACATGAAAATGGTCCTTGTTTCACACCTAATTTGAAACTCATAAGTTATATTTTTTTGGTAAATTCACAATCTCATTATAAACCATTATTAAGGAAATAAAAATGACCACAAGATTCTATGTTAATAAATAGATCACAGATCACATAGATTGAAGACCAGAAATTCATAAGTTAATAAATAAATGTAATTTATAAATTATACCTTTAATTTTATTGGATTACCATTTTTGTGTTTAATATTTTAAAGGTAATGATCCTTAATATTCCCTTTATTCTCGACAATTTCTAGAAATAGGAGGAAATGAGTAAACAACCAATGTAAAGGGCGGTGTGATTACTATCCAAATGGTATTCCTAACATGATGGGAACTCAAGTAAGGCATTTTATGATAATTCCAAACTAACTATCAAAAATCACGATTAAATACTAGAACATAGTTGAATTTCTAAGTACATAAAATAGGAGGAGGATGAAATATAAATAAATTTCATATGATAAAGGTGATAAAAAAAGAATACCCAAATTACCTTTTGTGTAAAATGTGGAAGGAGGATCCAAGGAAAATGTAACAAAGTAATTGATAGATATTTTAAGTGTAGAAAGATAAGGAATAATGTATCCAATTGTCATGGAAAAATTAATAACATGATGGATGGAAATAAAGTTAAATATAAGGTTCCATATACATTTATATGTTATAAATGTTAATAAGTTGTGAATTATCTATGCTAATGTTCTATTCCAAGGGATAACAAGCATTATGAGTAGAAAAAATCTCCAAGAATAAGGGAACAACATAAGACCTATATTGATATGGATCATGATGACTGAATTACATTTAAATTATAAATCATAATTTTGTATTTCATGTTGTTTTCATGCCATATTAGCATATCTTGAATGTTTTCTAAGAACATCGAGTCACCACTTGAGATTATTTGATATCATTGAGGAAAAATTATATGATTATTGGATTACATATTGAATTTTGTAGTAATGTTATTCTTAAAAATTTTATAAATATAACTTTAGTGTAACTTTATGTTATTATAGTTATGTAATGGTTTTTCTTTTATAAATACAACATAAATTATTGAGAGAAGTAAATGACCCTCCATACCATGAATAACCCTTCAATTCTATACAAGTGCAAGGATAAGGATGAATATTATTTGGTATCATCATCTCAATCATGGATATTATTTCATAATGAGAAAGTGTGTCTATATTAAATTATTGATACTAATAAAAATATCATCCTTGAAAACATTCCCATTTTAAGGGAATATATTGATGTGTTTCTTAAAGAATTTCCTGGTTGATTATATATAAGTGCAAGGATAAGGATGACTATTATTTGGTATCATCATCTCAATCATGGATATTATTTCATAATGAGAAATCGTGTCTAGATCAAATTATTGATACTAATAAAAAGTTCATCCTTGAAGACATACTCATTTTGAGGGAATATGTTGATGTGTTTCCTAAAGAATTTCTTGGTCTCCCTAATAAACATGTGGTTGTGTTCTCAATCAAAACTATTCCTAAAACAAGTAATATTTCTTGGTAATTTCATCACTAAAAAAGGGATATATATATATATACCTTTTTATGACAAAATCAATTGAAGGATGTCCAATACCAATGACTATGATAGAAATCCATAGTTTCATTGGATTAGCTGAGTATTGTCATCGATTTTTGTGAAATTTCTCAAGAATTTCAAACCCTCTAACAAACATAACTCAAAAGGGATTAAATTATCTTTGGAATAATGAATGTGAAGATATATTCAAGGAGTTTAAAAATAGGTGTATCACTGCACTTGTACATACACTACCCATAAGTGGGTAAATTTTCGTGGTATACAACGATGTTTTGAAGAAGGGTTTAGGTTTTGTAATAATGAATAATGATAATGTGATCACCTATACCTAAAAGAAATTGAAATATCATGAATATAACTTCCTAAAAATATGATATGTATTTAGATGTAGTAATATTGACATTGAAAATCTAGTGGCATTATCTCTTTGGGAAGAATGTTGAAATATATACAGATCATAAGAGCCTCAAGTATATATTCACAAAGAAAGAGTTGAATAAATTCTAGTGAAGACGGTTAGATCTGATTAAAGACTATGAATTCCCAATCCACTATTATCAAAGGAAAGAAAATAAAGTGTAAGACTATCTAACTAGAAACGATCTGGAAATTTTATCCTTGATAAGAATTAAAAAGGATCCGATCTTTTTATACTTGAAAAGGGTAGACATGGGGATCATAAAGGAAGTAAAATAATCAATCCTTTCAAAAATAATTTCTCATCCATCCCTTTTGGTGAATATAATGTATGATCAAAGATATAATGTGTAAATTCAAAAGAAGGAGGAAGCTATACGAAAAGATAAATCCTCATAGTTCAAAATTAATTAATAAGGAGTTGTAAGACTTGGGCCATGGATATGTGTACCATAAAATCAGGATTTAATGAAGGAGATATTGGATGATGCACATAGCTCAACCTTCTCTATCCATCCAGGGAGTATGAAGATTTATCGATATCTCTGAGAGTACTATTGGTGGGATAATATGAAGAAAGAGATCGTGGAATATGCATCAAGGTGTATTTTATGTCAATAACTGATGGATGAAAGAAAAGAATACAAGGGGTAGATACAACTATTACCCATACCTACATGGAAATGGGAAAATATAACCATATAATTTTCCACTAGTATTCTAAATAAATCAAAAGGATATAATTCTACATTGTTTTTAGTGGATCACCTTACAAGGACTTCCCACTTCATTGAAATTTTAGATGAATTCTCACTCAAAAAACATGCAAGGATATACAATAGAGAAATAGTGAGGCTGCATATAACACCATTATCGTTTATATCTAATCGAGATCTAAGATTTACCTATAAGTTTTAGAAGATTCTACAACATTCTCTAAATACTAAGTTAAATTTCATCATAGATAATCAACTTGAACCTGATGTCCAATCTGAGTAGACTATCCAGAAACTTGAGGAAATGTTGAGAGCATTCTTGATGGACTTCAAAGGAGGATGGGATCAAAATATTCCTTTAGTTGATTTCTTATACAATAACAGTTTCTAAACAAGCATAAAAATGTCTACTTATGAATCAATTTATGGTAATATAATAAGAACAACTATATTTTGGGATAAAGTTTGTGAACAAAAATTAATGGCTCCTGAAATGATCCAGGAAATGGTGGAAAAGGTCAAGACCATTCAACTTCACATAAACGATGCTCAGAGTTGACATAAGAACTATGATGATAATTATTAGTGATACCTAGATTTTGAGGTTGGATATAAGGTATTATTCTAAATTCCACCATGGAATAGATTCATGATATTTTGGAATAAGGTAAATCCTAGTCTAAGATACATTGATCCCTTTAAGATCCTTGATCACATCGGAGTGGTGGCCTATCGACTAGAACTCTTACCTAATAAATATCAAGTACATGATGTGTTCAATGTATACCTCTTAAGTAATGACATACTAAAACCATTACATATGATAAATCTAGATGTGGTATCATTTGATAATGATCTTTAATATTAAGAGTATCTAATGAAGATCTTAGATTTTACAGAAAAAGTTCTACTAAATAAGACAATTCACTTGACCAAGTGCTATAAAGAAACAACAAGTTTGATTAAGTGACATGGTAATTGGAGGAGGTGATTAAATATAAATACCCTCATATATTTTAGTGTATGTAATTAAAATTTCAAGGGTGAAATTTCTGAAGGGGGAAGACTGTAAAAACATGAACTTTTATAAATAAAATTACCTTTATGATTGAATTAAATGACCTATTATGGTTTTAGAGAACACATGAACTTATTTGGTTTTATTATATCTTATTGGATTTAAAATAATTTTAAGAATCATAATATTTGATAAAATAGTCATTTAACCATGATCATATGATTAATATAAATATAGGGTTATTATTAATCCAATTGACATAGACAAAAGAAGAAGTGGCCTCAACCAGTAGGATCGTACCCTATGAATCCCAATTATCAGAGCTTATAAGGAATATAGAATCACTAGGATTTTCCCTTAACCAATCCCAAGATAATATAAAATGACTAAATCATTATAGCACCCACTTATGTGATAAGTTCAATCTATTTGAGATCACAACCCAAACCATGTACGCCAAACCACCCCATAAAAATATCACTATCACGCACCTCACACTAAGAAAATTTACTAGTGTAATAATGGGATATGTATCAAGATCCTGATAATATGAATATTTAAATTTTATATAATAATTAATATATTTACTTTTTTTTATTAATTTGTAAATGATTTTGATTTTGATATAGTAGAACATAAATTGTATTTTTGTGTAATATGAAATTTCATTTAAGATATTACTTTTTGATAAATTAATTAATTTTAAAAATAAATTATATATTAATAAAAAAAATAATATTTATTAAATATAAATGCTAATATAATTTTTATGAAGTCAAATTTAATTGTTATAAGGTTTCAAAAACTGTTATTGTTGAAAAAACATCATTTCTCAATAAATGTCGATTCTTATTTTAAAAGTAAAAATTTACATATTTAATAAATTATTTTGATAAAATAAATATTATTTTTGGAATAATCTTTTAAAAATTATCTAATAGTAAATTTTTCATAATTTTTTGATATAGTCAAATTTTTGGGTAAAAATTAAATATGGTATAAATTTACAGTGTATATTATGACATCATAATGACCCAAAATTGATGTAATAAATTCTATAAATGGTATCCAAGTACAAATATATGTTTCATATTTAAATTAATGTGTTTTCTAGTTTATTTTAATAATTTAATAAATCCTTTATGAATCCTCCAAAACCTATATTTTATTTTAAGGTTTTAAAAACAATTATTTAAAAACATGTCTCACTTAAACATCACCAAGGGTAATATTTTATTGATTTATTACCATGGAATTATAAAATAAATAAAACCACTATTATTTGGAAGAAAACATGGGCAAAATGTTTGGTGATTTTTGTGGTTTTGATTACTTTATTATATAGTATCCAAAACCTATGTTTGGGAAATAATAAAGAACTCCCTCCTATTTTCATATATAAACCCACCCAAAATCTCATTAATATTCACTAAAAACCTTATTTCACATAATTAATCTTAAATTAATTTTATATATTCCTCCCAAGTTACCCATAAGATCTCAAGATACTCCTCCCAATCTTTTGGAATCACCCTCTCAAAGTAAAGGACCTCTCTCTCTTCTTTTCCATTAAAGCACCTTCTTTATAATTATCCTTTTGAATCTAAATTAGTTATGTTTTCATGATATTATAAATATCCCTGTACTATATAATTTATTTTCTAATAAATATATTTCATTTATTCCCTCTAATTATATCATTTACCTAATTTTTTATGATGCTGAAATTTAGTAAAAGATTTACCTCTCTTCTTTTCCATTCATGCACCTTCTTTGTAATTATCATTTTGGATATTAATTGGTTATATTTTAATGAATTTATAAATATCCCTATACTATAAAATTTATTTCCTAAAATTATATATCATTTATACCCTCTCATTATTTCATTTACCTAATCCATTGTTATGTTGAAATTTAGTAATAAGTTTTCCTCTCTTCTCTTTCATTCAAGCACCTTATTTATATTTTTCCATTTGAATATCGATTAGTTATGTATTAATGAATTTATAAATATCTATATACTATAAAATTTATGTACCACTAATTATATATCATTTATACCATATCATTATATCTTTTATCTAATTTGTTACTATTCCAAAATTTAGTAAGGGATCCTTTATTTCCCCTATTTATTCAAGAACCTTATTTATGTAATGCACTTTGTATTACAATTACTGTTGATGGAATATTATATTATACACCACTATTAATACCCTAATTATTTAAAATTTATGTGTGACCCCTTTTACTCTAATTAATTTCTCCCATGATTCATTATGTTCCCCTGTTATGTTGCGGAAATTATCCTTCTATTTTTCCATTCCAAGTTCTTATTGAAGAACCCTCCTTATCTTATGGCTATTAATTACAAAATTTTCATGTTGAATTATGTTCTTAAATATTCATAATATTTTCCGTTAATAATTAAAATTGATTATAGACCCCTTTTCTCTCATTTAAAAATTTTATGAATCTTTATGTACTCTTGTTACATTGTCGAAATGTATATGTGATTTTCCATGACAAAAATTTGTGAGGTGTATAACCGTACCCATTTATACTCAAGGATATTCACCTATTTGAACCTATAATTTATTTATTAGGTAATTCCATTTATATAAACCATGTTAATTAAGTATTTTATTAAATTTTATGAAATATTTTTTTTATGTTATATGATCTATGTGGCACACTTATGCATGTACATGATATAATTATGATGGGTGTGTCCATATAGTGCTCTAATGTGTTGGGTGATGTTTTAGTCTCATGAGATTGTTGTAAATTTCTATTATGTTCCAACATATCTCTGTATTTATGTGTTTTTATGATTTAAAAAATCCATATTTTTATTCTAACAAGTTTATCTTAAATGTCTCAAATAATATTTTTGTTATAAAGAAGTGTATCTTATGTTGTTTATAAGTAATTATCTTAATTCAAGAAAAGTTTTTGATCTATGACAATTTTTTTTATCTTACAAGACATAAAGTTTTGAAATATTATATTTAATTTGGTTAGACTCATAAAACTCTATATTAAAATATTATCTTACTATGTAAGATAATATCTTATGAAAAGAATATACTAGCTACTATATATTTTAAAGGAATTTATCATACAAATCATAATAAAGCTAATGAAAATTATTTATCTTATAAAAATAATATTCATAAAATATTATATTATGAGAGATAGAAGAAGTTGAGAAAGTTAAGTATCTCATTGTTGTAGAATATTTATCTTACACTGAAGAATTATCCTATGAAATGTTTAAGTGAGTTTACCTTATTCATAGTTTGATAAAAAGATCTTCTTTATCTTATTAAGTCTCTCAGGAAGTTATCTTACAATGAACAATACTATCAGTTAAATATATTACACAAAATTATATGTAATGTGAAATTTCATTATTACTTTAATAATATCTTGATAATCCATTTCATGCATTTAGAACTTATCAGATAAATGATTATCCTTTTAAGAAAAGTTTAATCTATATAGTGTTTAATTTTTTCATGAATAGAAAGATCTGAAGAAAAAAAATATTTATAAGATCGTTGATGCAGAATTAATTTATACATTTGGAAGGAATGGCTGTATGTAATTAATATCCTATCTTATCAACTTATCAATGGATTACTCGACTATTAAAATTATCTCTTGTGCTTAAATTTCAAAGAGAAGATATAAAGGAACCATTAGCTATTGCATGAAAAGAGATGGATGGATGAGAATAATGGATAGAACACACACACATATGAATATTCTAAATTATTGTACATAGAAAATATCAAAAATAAAATATCATTTTATGATTACAAGTTTAACAGTTTCACTGAAAATAATTATGAGCTACACCCTGAAGACAATCATCTTCTCAGGGTGTGTCTTCAACTACTATCAGTTGATGCTTAAAACTATGTGCTACAATCAATCTTAAAAAGTTTATTAATTCTATTTTTCTTACACTGATTATAAGAGTGTGTTCTAAGACCATGGATAGGAATTATAAAGTTAGATCCTAGTTGAAAGCTCTTGTAACTTTGTATTAAGTGACACCTACATGTACTCAGATGGGATCCCCAATATAAGGGATTTTATATTGAAAATCATCAAACTCATGGAGTAGAGTGTTTGTGGAGTTAACTTGGGGTTTCTATTCCATGAAACCATTATAGATATATTGTGTTTAATCTCTATCTATTAATTTTTTATATTTTTTCTTCCAATTCATATTAAGGAAAATATTTAAATTATTATACCTTAAGAGTTAGGTTTTTTGTAAATAAAATTTTTAGGAACTCAATTCACCCCCTATTGAGTTTTCAACCAGATATATCCTAGGATAAAATTTGTTATAAGAGCTTGTGAATCTTGAGTTCACAACTATTAAAGGTTCAATTTTGAATATCTATTTTCAAATGGCTTTTATGGTTGATAATAGAGAAGGTATGTAAATGGTTAGATATCCTTATTATAATGGTAAAAACTATGGTTTTTGGATGTCTCTCATGACCATTTATTTGAATAATCTTGGCTTAAAAGTATATATTAAATTTGTAAATCCATATTCAATTCCAAAGATAAATCTAGAAACATGGGATCAAACAATCGAAGTAGAATATGATCTGAATTCCAAATTTTTTAATACTATAATCTGTATATTGGAACTAGATGAATTAAACATAGTGTCTTAGTGTCAAGAATCTCATGAAATGTGGAACAATATATTAGTTTCATATAAAGGTACCAAAAATGTGAAGGATCTTAGATATGATACATCCAAACTTAAGTTCAACACATTCAAAATGGATTAAGGGAAAAGTAATACCCAACTGAATGTAATAATTATTGAGATTTTAAATAAATTTTTTTCTCTAGGAAATCCAATCACTGATCTTGAGAAATATTTGAATGTTCTTAGAGTTTTACCACCAAATTGGAGTGTAATATTAGCTTCCATCATACAATATACAGAGTTAATGAACTTTAAAATAAAATATCTCATTGGAACTCTTATGATGTATGAAGTTGAAATGGAAGTTGGAGCTGGAGACCGTAGAATGATCAAGAAAGAAAATACTAGCTTAAAGGTTTCTACTTATAAATATAAAAAATAAAAAAAAGTATACAAATTTATAAGAAATATCAAGATTAAGAATCCTTAAAAAAATTGGATCAAATGATGAACTTTCATAGTTTTCTCAAAAGTAAAAAAAATATATAATAAGAGAAGAGGCTTCAGAAGACCATTCAACAAGAATAAGAAACATGGTGGTAACTCAAAATAATTAAGATGATATGATTTCAAGAAGTTAAGAAACATAAAGTCTGATTTTCCATAGCTTAAGGATAATAAAAAGACAGAAAATAAATATTCAATCAAGTTGTTTATAAAAATAAATATAAGAAAACTATAAATTCCACCTTGGGTGATTCTGAATATTCTACTAAATTCATATCATCAGAATCAGAGGTTGAATCTATCAATCAAAAGGCCAATATTTGTTTCATGGAACTTTCAGATGAGGTTCACATTTATTATTATTCTGATCTTGAGAATAAATTGAGAAATTAATATTTGTCATATTATTAATTTAATAAATATTTTACCGTAGTTTAAAATAAGTATTGAAGATCGAAAAATAAAAATAAGGCTCTTAGAAACTCTTAAAACAAGATTGTTAATGAGTAGGGGGACCTAAATAAAAAAATAAAATTTAAGAACCAACTATAAAAGTATAATGCATCACGAATTGAACAGACTAATACAATTTAAAATTTTCAAAAGGAGTTTCAAAACATTAAAGATGTCACAAGTGTATTTACTAAAGGAGAAGATTATTTAAACAAAATTTTTAGTCAAAAGAGATTTAAAATTAAAAATTTTGGAATAGGAAGGTAGGGTTAAAAGAAAAAAATTTAAAAAAACTATTTTGTTTCTCATTCTAAGAAGACAAATATTTCTAAGTTGCATATTTTTATTATGGGGAAATATGAAATTATGCTAACATCTGTAATCTCAAAAATCCTCAATTTTGTGGAATCAAAAATTCTTTTCTTACTAAAGATTTTTCAAAATGTATTGATAATTTCTCTGGAAAACATAAATAGATTTGGATCCCCAAATATTTTATAGCTAATATTTCTAGACCCAAGAGAATTTTTGTACTAAAATATTTTATTATTTGATTTTTTATTATAAGGAACTAGCCACGTGAACGACAATGTAAAATGGCTTATGGAAAATGGCTGTTCATGACATCTGAGTAGAGATTTCTTGTTTTTTAATTCATTATATGATATTAATAGAGGATATATCACATTCGGTGACAATGCTAATGTAAAAAATAGTTTTCATTGGATCAATTTAAAATCCACAATCTATTCTCATCAACAAAGTTATTTATATTGAAGGATTAAATCACAACCTGATAAGTATATATAAAATTCATGATGATGGTTATTCAGTTGATTTTTCTAACAATTCATTTTCAATTTTCAAAGATAAGTATATTATGTTTAAAGAACCTAGAATAGATAATATCAATACATTAGATCTCAATTACTTGTGTAAAAAAATATAAATTGTATGAATATTGAAATGGATGAATCATGGATTTGGAATAGAATAATTGAACATTATAATTTTAATTCTCTGAAAATATTATTTAAAAGACACCTAATTTCTAACATTCCTAGCCTTAAATTGGGTAAAAGGAACCTATGTGATGTATATCAAATGGGAAATCAAAAAAAGTAATATTTTAAACCAATTAAATAGGTTTCTACATCTAGACCGCTATAGATAATCTATAAGGATCTGTTCCAGAAAACTAGAAATGAAAGTCTTACTGAAAAATCCTTTGTTTTATGTGTTAGTTGATTATTTTTCAAGATTTTCAGGGGTATACTTTTTAATAATTATGATTTAATCTTGTTCTATTTTTATTAATTTTCATAAGCTTGTGTAAAATGAAAAAGATGTCAAAATTATGTCTTTTAGAAGTGATCATGGAGGATAATTCAATAATCATGAATTTAATTTGTATTTCCCAAAGAAAGGAATTAAACATACATTCTCTTCCCCCAGTACACATCAACATAATGGTGTTGTTAAATGAAGGAATATCACTTTTCAAGAATTTTCTAGGACTATATTATGTAAATATAGCTTTTCCCACTCATTTTTGGTATGATGATGTTAATACAGCATGTTATTTCATTAAAAAAGTTCTACTAAGACCTATATTAAAGAAAACACCCTATGAGTTATGGAAAAATAGAAAACCATAGTTAGGATGCTTCAAAGTATTTGGATTCCAGGTTAACATCTTAAACACCAATGATAATCTTGGTAAGATAGATCTAAAAGCTTATAAAGGTTTCTTCCTAGGTCACTATACTACTTCTAAATCTTATAGAGTTTTCAACAAAAGGTAAAGGATTTTAGAATAATAAACTCATGTGAAGTTTTATAAAATTGATCCTTTTGATGAAAAAATGATTCAAACTAATGAACAAAGTGATTATCTAAAAGATAAACTATAAAAACTGGAATCTAATGATGTTTTTTTAGTAAACTTTTTTTAAAAACATCACTAATTTTAAATTTAGTGATGTTTTTAGGAAGTACCTCTAATTTACAGATGTTTTTTTAAATGTTCTTAATATAGTAATGTTTCATGAATATATTTATAACTTAGCAACATTTCCTAAAATTTCAAAAAATTATTGATGTTTCCCCAAAACATTGTTAAATTAGTGACGTTATCCCAAAATTTTTGATAATTTAGTGACATTTTCCCAAAATCATCACTAATTTAGTGACTTTTTTCCAAAAAAAACACCAATTTAGCAACATTTCCTGAAAATGCTGCTAATTTAGCCATGTTTCCCAAAAAATGTCACTAATTTAGTGATGTTTCTCTAAAATCATCCTTAATTTACCAACCTTTTCCCAAAAGTGTTGCTAATTTAGTGACGTTTCCCCTTAAATATCACTAATTTAGTGTTTTTTCCGTAAAATCCTCACTAATTTAGTGATGATTCCCAAAAAATGTCATTATTTTATCAATATTTAGCGATGTTTCCCCAAAAATATCACTAATTTAGCGATGTTTTGTAAAAAACATCTCCAATTTAGCGATTTCCCCCTAAAACGCTGCTAATTTAGAAACGTTCCCCAAAAAACATTGCTAATTTAGCGACATTTCCCCGAAAACATTGCTAAATTAATGATTTTTTCACAAAAACATTGCTAATTTAGAAATATTTCCCAAAAATATCACTAAATTGGAAACTTTACCCCAAAAACATCGCTAAATTAGTGATATTTCCTAAAAATGTGGCTAAATTAATGATGTTTTCATGAAACTTCTCTAAAACTATATATATTTATATATCCCATTTCCCTACATCAATGAAAATATATATTTAGAAATATATATATATATATATTAATATATATAAACACAGACACATATATATATATAAACACACACACACACACACACACACACACACACATATATATATACATATATATATATATATAAACATACATATATTTTAAATTTAGTTATGTTTTTAAGAAAACATGTCTATTTAAGTGACATTTTTATCAGTGTTTTGAAATGTGGGAAATTATATATATATATATACATACAAAATTATAATTATATATATATATACATACACATATATATTTACACACACATATATAAACATATATGTAAACATATATATAAATATAAACATATATATATATATATAATATTAACATATAAATAAATATGAAACAGGCATATATATAATATATATAAACATAGAATATAAACATATATATACCCAGAAAGTTCAGGGTCCAATCAAAGCTCGTCCCTATCAAATTAATACAAAATAAAAAATGTGACAGAACAAAAGGTCTTACAAAGACAAGAATGAAACACACCATGCATATCCGAGTCAATAAAACGAGAGAAAAATATGGGGTAATAAAGGACTATCTCGAGGAAACCACTATGATAGACCACTTGGAGAGAGCATCTGCAACCTGTTTGGCCTCCATGTAGACATGAGGGACATCCAACTACAGACAGTCAAGAGCGTTATGGCATGAAATCCATGATGAGAGAAATTTCCATGGAACATTCTGTGAATGCGTTTTCAAAATTTGCATTGTTTTAGTAGAATTAGATTCCACACAGATATGCATCAATCCATAATGGTTTTCATATTTTATGTCCTTTATCATCACCCAAATCTCAATTTCAATTGCAGATCCAATGTCGATGTAGTGGTAAAAGAAGGCTTTAACAAAACCTTGATGGGTGTGGAAGATGCCACCACATCCTAACAGTCCTAGAACACACGAGGCCACCCCATCAATATTCAATTTTATACACGAGGAGATGGGTGGGATTCATCTAATTGATATCAAAACCATAGGTTTCTTGAGCCTACCAGGCACACAAAGAGTCTTCAGAATAATCAGGTCAGAAATAGTATTATTCATTGCACCTATTTGAGTTTTAGAGGCAGCCAACACATCCATGTATATCACAATCAGCCCAGACTTCAAAGAGGGCCTATGGTTGTCAAATAAAACACTATTTCATGCCTTCAAAATGAATTCATATGTAAAAACAACAGTAGAAAACAAAAGTGCATAGATCTATTCATTATGTCAAGTACCCTTGATTGAACACATGAACCTATCCAGGTTATCCAGCATGAAGTAAATGCCAAACAGGGACTGCAACTAATGCCAGATCTTGTATGAGTAATTGAATGAGAGAAATACATGTTGTATCATTTCATCGACCTGCATACACAGGTAGAATATTGGTGTAATATGAAGCCCAATCCGCTGTAACAGATTTTTCACATGCACCCTAGATTTCTAGATGTTCCATATAAGCATATAATGCATAGGATGTATAACAGACTTGGTAAATCCATGTATCCATGCAGGATTGGGGCTGTACCCATCACATATATTCCTATAATACTCACTAGAAGTGAGGATCCCATTAGATTTCGGAGTCCAGGACAGAAATTCATGATCAATGTAACTATATCAATATGCCTACAACCAGATTGGATTAGGTAAACAGCCTTGCAAGTTAGGATTATGATGTAAATCAGTAATTGAGAGATTTTTCATGATGGAAGGAACATTCATTATCTCATGTATAGGTCTGTCCTACCACCAGGTGGTCCACATATTGAGATCAGATCTTGGACATACCATCCAAATAGAGCATTTCATAATTCCACGGTAAGCATGATTGATTTTATGCTATATAGAGGAAGAGACATACAAGAAGTTCCCATTGTACAACTTGGAAAAAAATATAAGTGATATAAATTCTAGTGACACATCACTTCCAGATAGAAAATTTCATATGAACTTACTAATAAGAGCATCATTGAAAAGTTTTAGATCCTTAACACCCATACCTCCCATATCAATTGGCTTGATACATTCTTTCCATTAAATAGTGATATTCTTTCTCTCATAAATGGGTCTAGTCCAAATAAAATTTCTAATTAGAACATGGAGGTCCTTAATGAGGTTGTTGGGCCACTCATATACAAAAAAAAATTCATATACAAACATTGATGTAATCACAAAATTCAACAAACCAATTCTACTAGCTTGGGAGATAGATTTTCCTTTCCAGGTCTCCAAATGAGAGATGATCTTGGAGTAAATACTTTCAAGATAGATATGTTTGACTCGTCCCTCGAAAAGGGGCACACAAAGATAAATGAAAGGGAGGTTTTGTTTCCTCACCCCATGTTTCCTAGTTATTTTATTCTATCTGGAGATGTTCAACCCTTTCCCAAACACAATAAAATACTTATTCCAGCTTATCACCTACCTAGAAATGTCTTCACAGTGATCCATAATTTTCTGAATACAAGAAATTATACATGTAGCAGCTTTCCCAAAGAGTAGTATATCATTAGCATACATGATGTGAGCGGGTGTGAAATAGTCCCTTCCAACTTTGATTTTCCTATATAAGATAGTTTGAACAAGATAATTTAGACACACACTTAGGTAGTCTTTAGCCATAGAAAAAAAGTCCATAAAGGTGATATCCTTGCCTGAGCCCTCTTGTGACACTAAAGTATCCTCTAGGTGACCCATTGATGAGAATTAACAGCCTGACACTACTTAGAATAGTAGAAAACATATTGATAAAGGGCTTAGTGAATCCAGATTTTCTAAGAATCACAAATAATAAGTTCCAATAGATGTTATCAAAATCCTTAGATATGTCTATCTTAATAGAAAATCTTCCATTCGAAACTTCCTTTCTCATAATGTTAAAACTTTCTGATGTCTTGAGAAGAAAGCTCTGAATGTTCCTTTCGGGCACAAAACCGAATTGATTGGGGGTAATTAATTCACCATCAATATGGTTAAGACTTAAGGAAATGATCTTACTAATGACTTTGGGTATCATGTTCCCAATAGAAACTGGCCTAAAGTCTTTGATATCCAAGGCATTTTTATTTTTTGGAAGCAAGTAAATGAAACACATGTTTACACCATAAGGCATGGATGCATGACTTAAAAATTCACCCATAGCATTTATTACTTCATGGAACACAATTTCCTAATATAAAATAAATAATATTTTAGTAAATCTATCAGACCCAGCTACACTATTAATATTTAAGGAAAATAGTGTAGCCTTGATTTCCTTCTCCGTTTGTGCCACAACCAACATTTGATTGTGTTATGTACCAATGGTGGGATGAATGTTATCAAGTAGGTGGGATAGGTCATGATTCCATTTTTTTTAGTATAATTCATCATATTATCTTACCACAACATTGGATATTTCAGCCTCTAAACTATACAAAGACCCACTAATTTCAATAGTGGTGAAGCGTCGATGTGCCTTCTTCTCATAGTGTAAACAGTGAAAAAACTTTGAGTTCATATCCCCTTATTTCAACCATTTGACATTGTATTGAATCTTATCTAGTCTTTCCTGAAGGTTAATAAGGTCATCATGGTGCGAGTGGTCATTAATCTCATCCCTGGTTAGAAAATACGGATTCTAACTTGCATTATGAAACTAAAGATGTGTTTTTAAGATGCCTTAATGTCATTTTTCATATCTTAAAAATATGACTTACTCAAATCCTTAATCTGGTTCTTCACATGTTTCCACTTACTGTCCAAGATTTCAAGGGGGTTTCCAATCGCTTCCGTTATCAAATAATTAGAGATGACCTCCCTACATCCGGGAATAACAAGCCAGGCATTGTTGAATTGAAGGGAAGAGGGGAGGAGTATTGTTGACTGATATAAATGTCCATTAAGAGTGGGCTGTGATTAGAGTGGAACTTGGGAAAAGCCAGTCCTAAAACCATAATATCATAATGCCTATCATAAATTTAGAAAAAACACCGGTCCAATTTTCTTGATTGAATCCTATTGAGAGTTTACATAATCCAAGTGAATTACACACCCATGATTGGGACTTCAGACAGATGATAACTATTAATACACTAGTAAAATTCAGTGGCCGCCAATCTGTTGAATTGAGTGCTAGTTTTCTCATCAGGCCAGAGAATGGTATTAAAGTCGCCCATAGAAACCCAATTGTGAGACACTTGGGTATAAATGGTTTCAAAATATCTCCAAATATCCCTTATTTTGATTTATAAGTTGGATGCATACACAAAAGATAAGTAAACATAAATTCCCTAAATGACAATAGTAAAAGAGATAAACTACTGATTCCTAATGTAAGAAAAGAGATTAATACTACCATTCTTGAGAATCCAAAGAGTTTTATCCCCACTATCACTTAGATTTTATGAAATAAATGAATATTAATGAGGCACCCATTTAAAACTCATACACTTATTTAAGTTCATTTTTAGTTTATCCAAAGTAATCAATAAAGGCTTATTGGTCACAAAAAAGTGTCTCAGGGCTCTAACTATGTGAGAGTTCCCAGCCATTAACAATTCCAAAAGAGGATCTTCATTTAGATAAGATTTTTTTACCTCTAGTATAAGGCCCATCTCTCCTTGGTTCTTTCACCATTATGTTTTTGTTCTTCCCTTTGACCTTCCCTTTAGGTCACTTCTCCACTAAGGAGGTATTATCCTTCTTATTTGGGCCGGATGGAGCATCACAATCATCATCCCAAAGCTTACCACTAAGAGGGGTGAATTTATTGGATGAATGATTAATACCCAAGGGAGAATCCCATGATCTTCTCTTGGCAGCTTTCCCACTTGAAACTTGAGAGAAATAATCCTTAATTCTCTATGGAGGATCTTCTTCAATGTGAAACACAACTCAATAGATACATGCATCTCTTAGCTGATGCATTGCCACTGAGAAGATTTCCCCAAGAACCTTGCATGTATCTCATCCTTGATCATGTAAATCCTTATGAACCTACTGCCCAGAACTGGTCTCAACCAAACCACCTACACAGGAACTTGACTGCTACATGGGGGTATTGTCCTACACTTGCTAGGAAGATTTCTTATATGCCAACACAACCTCTTTACCCTCCATAATCTCTTTGCATGATGCAGCACCTGGGCTCCTAGGAGGAGGGATAGATGAAACATCCTCCTTGTTAGCAGCTGGACTATGCATATTAGAGTATTCCATGATTTCATTTTCTATGTAAAATGAAACATCCATTTCATCCATCCTTAATTTCTTATCAACATGCAGTGCATTCATAGATATAGTAGCCTTCTTAGTTTCAACCATCCTAGCAATATCACCCACTTTCGGATCCATCACATGATCCACTTCTGTCGTAGCCAACATTTGAGAGGATGTGTCACCGTGATACAACCCCTTATCATTATCAATGTTCTTCCTACAAGAATTATCATCATGGACCTTGATGCTATAAAAGCTACATAATTTATACTGATTTCATTTCTGGACCAAAATTCCAAATACATTTTAATCTAAATATAACTTTGGATTCCTTTCATAAAGAATTTCCAATTTAAAACTATCATCCCTTGTGGTAAGAACCACCTCCTCAACCAGAGTAATAGCCATGTCCACTTTAACCAATACCAAGGAAAAATGTTCAAAGAGTGGATTATATGTTTGTCTATCAATCCTCATGGGATTACTGATTGGGTAGGAAATATCCCATAGGATCTTGGGGTGCCAATAAATCCAATGAAGCCTACAAATTCATATCTAAATATGTGTATGAGTGTTCCTTGCATTGAATTTATCAAAATTACGATCCCATTCCTGAATCCTAATAATTCCAGGTTTTAGGGTGATGGGACCAAAAATCTAGGTACTCTTCTTCAACTCATCATATGGGAAAAATATGTGAAAGTACCCTTTCCCATGGAAATCATGCACCAGCCCCCAAAACCCCAGGCCTCTAAAATTTTGTTTTCCAGATCTCCAAACCTCCATCCTCTCTCACTCTTCATAGTTAAAACCCTCATGATAATAGAGTACCTACAGAGGTTAATCCTCTCTTCAATGGATTCTTGGTCAGTAGAAACATGAGAAACATGGCCTTTTCAGATGACTCTTCCTAGAGAAGTAAGGCCAAAATCAATGAAGGCCACATTCGTTGTCGATTTGACAACTTCAACAAAATTCTTCTTTAGACCAGAGGACTTCACAAGAGTCCCACCAGAACCTAACTGGTCTTTCCTGGGAGTATATTAATCAAAGAGGTTTGTGTGTCCCACATAATCAACCTGAATAGGATCAGACCCAACCTGGGAGTTTGCATCAACAATCCTGACCTGCGCATGGATGCCCTTCTCGCACGTGTTTCCCCTTGCTCCACCATCTCCCTTAAACATATATATAATATAAAACATATATATATAATATATATATATACATACATAAAATATAAACACATATATATAATATAATATAAACATATATATATATATATATTCAAACATAAAATATAAACATATAAAAATATATATATTAATATATGTATATTAATATACAAATATATATATATATATATATATTATTTTTTAAATATTTAAATTTATTTATACATATAAATATAACATAATACAATTAAATATTTTAATTTCAGTAATGTTTTTAAGAAAACGTGACTATTTTAATGACATTTTAATCAATGTTTTAAAATATGGCTATATATATTTATAATTATAATTATATATATGTATACATACACATATATATTTACTCACACACACACATATTGATATATATATATAAACACACATATATATAGAAATATATATATATATATATTAATATAAACATATAATATATATATATAATATACATATATATATAATATAAACATATATATTTATAATATAAACATATAATTAAACATAAAATATAAACATATATGTAAAATATAAACATATATATGAAAATATGAACATAAAATATAAAATATAAAAATTAATATATTAATATGTAAATATATATATAGAATATAATTTTCTTCAATATTTAAATATATATATATATAAGATAGTACAAATAAATTACTAAATTTATAATAGGTTGGTTGGTTGTGAATTTCGTTGGTTAGTATGAGGTTTTTGGATCAAATCCTTTGGGAGGCGATTTTCTCCTTTTACATGAGGCGACACTGTGATACATGAGAGGTGGGTGGGAAGGGTTGAATGTGGGAGTACAAGAGAGGGCCCTGAAGTTGAGGTAAATGTGGAGGTAGATGGAGGAAGTATAAGAGGGTTTGATTGTGGGAGGAGTACGAGAGGCGGGGCAGAGGGAGTACAAGACGAGAATGCAGTGTTTTGGAGAGGTGGGGGGTTGAGTGTGGGATAGGAGGGGATGAGGTGGATGGAGGTATGGGATAATATAGTGGTGGGTGGGAGAGGTTTATCATGGTGGGGTATGAGTAGAAAAAAATTACCATTTTTTTAAATAAAATTGGCGATGTTGCCAATAAAAACATCGAAAAAATATGAATTAAAAAAATACTGACGTCTTTTAGAAACATCGACAAATGAGGTGTGATTTAAAAATATTTATAAAAAATATCAGTAAATGAGGTATCAATAATTAGTTATGTTTATAAATATCGCTAATTTGGCGATTTTTATAAACATCGCTAAAAAATTACCGATGTTTTTTAGAAACATCGGTAAATGAGATGTGATTTACTGACATTTCTAAAAAACATCAGTAAATAAGGTGATTCTATCTAGAGATGTTCATAAACATCAGTAATTTATTTAACATTCATAAACATCTCTAACTAGTGATTTTTATAAAGTAGTTAATTACCGACGTTTATAAACATCGCTAAATTAGATACACCTCATTTATCAATGTTTTTTAGAAATGTCAGTAAATTAATTGGCAGTATTTATAGACATTACTAATAAAAAAATGTCACTAATTCATGTATTTTTGGTAGTTATATGATACCAAAACTTCTATTTCAAAATAAAAAAATGATGACTTGGAACATAAATATTTTAAAACAAATATGGTAAGATTTGATACTAGTGAACCAGAAATTGTACTACCTAAATTACCTAGAAATATTAAATGCTATACTCCATAAATAGTTATAGGAAGCTTGGATTAAGAATATATAACTAGAATAAATATAGAGAACCTAGTATAATTCTTTTCCTTTTTATCCCATCTATAACCTAAGTCTACAAAAAAATCATTATATAGTGAAATTTGGTTCTTTGCTATGCAAGATGAGTTAAAGAAGTTCAAGAGAAACAAAGGTTGCGAATTAGTTAAAAGGATAACTGACTACCCTATTATTGGAATAAAATGGGTATTTTAAAACAATAAATTTTATCATGTAATAATCACTAGAAATAACGATAGATTAGTTTCAAAAGGGTGTAATCAATTAAAAGGGATAGACTATGAAGATACTCTTTCCCCTATATCTATATTAGAAGCAATTAGAATCCTTCTAGAATACGTATCATATCTGAATTTTAAATTATATCATATTGATGTTAAATATTCTTTTTTAAGTGTATTTTTAATTGAATAAGTTTATGTAGAACAACCTTCTAGTTTTCAATACCCTCAATTTATTTTTAAGCTTATAAAAGATCTATATGGACATAAACAAGAACCGAGAGCATGGTATGAAAGATTAAGTTTTTTTATTTTATCAAATATTTTTTTAGTTGGAAAGGCGGACCCTATATTATTTAAAAACACTTCATCCTCATATATTATTTTAGTAAAAATATATGTTGATGATGTTATCTTAACAAATCAAAAATTGTGTAACTATTTTTAAAATATTTTTCAAAAGGAATTTGAAATGAGTTTGATGGGTGAGTTAAATTATTTTCTAGGATTTCAAATTTATCAAAAATATTTTTGAAATTTTTTAAACTAGAAAAATACATACATGGTTTACTTTAAAATTTTTTACTAGAAAAGAGTACTACTTACTCAACTCCTATAAGATCTAATATTAAACTTCATATGGATGAAATTGGAAAACCATGTTGCAAATAATTTTTATAGAGGAATCAAGGGAAGTTTACTATATTTTACTACAATTATACTAGACATTATGTTTTAAATATGCCTTTGTGCAAGATTTCAATCCAATCCTAAATAATCTCATTTAAATGTTGCCAAAAGGATTTTAAAGTATTGAAAAGTAACTGTGTATCTTTCTTTTATTTTTCAAGCACTTATAAATTTAATTTAACTTCATATTCAAATTTCAATTTTGTTAAATGTAGTTTATAGAAGAAAATAACCTTAAGAGCCTATCATTTTCTTAGAAAATCTAGTGTCTTGGTCAAGTAAGAAATATATATTTGTAGTATTATAAATTATTGAAGAATAATATGTTGCAGTAAGAAGTTTTTGTGAACAAGTGTTGCGGATGAAACACACATTAATAGATTTTAGATTTAATTTTGGTTTTGTTCCAATCAAACATGATAGTTCATGTTCTATAAAGATTTCAAATAATCGGATAAACCATTCTAGAATAAATCATATTTACTTGAGACATCATTTATTAAGATATCATACACAAATAAAATGATATCTCTTTAGAATTTTTTTGCATAGAAAATTAACTAGTGTATACTTTTACTAAACATTTTCCTACTAAAAGATTTGATTTTATTATATATGAATTAGCTTTATTTAATTTTTTCTATTTGAACTTTACTTACAACGAAGTATAATTTTATATCCTAGTAAAAAAATTCATATCTTTTTTGATATTTTGTATTGTTATTTTACATATTATCCATATCAAATAGGGCACGTCACCTAAATTTTGTAATGATTACACTGCACATCTCTGTATGACCCTTTGATTACAATAAAACAAAATAAAGTGTGTCAATCCTACTTGTGAAACCTCTAGAAAAACCATTGAATCCTCTCTTCTCTCTGACATCTAAACCCACCTTTCCCTAATCTTTGAGATTTTACAAACGTCTTACCAAAAGGAAAAAACTAAGATAAACAATGGTTCCACTACAATAATAATCAAAAGATGAAGGACATTAAGAAATGTTTTGAGTGGATTTGCAATAGATTTCAGCTGGCTAGATAATATAGATATATTACTCAAGAAAGTTATCAATAATCAAGGTTGGGAGTTTTCTTATGAGAAATTAACAGAGCTTATGTTTGAGAAATAAGTTTATGATTTTTATGAATATAGATTTTTCTTTGGTGATAATCATGAATTAGTCACTAAAACAGAGAACCAAAAAAATATATACATAACTTATTTAGAGACATATGAAGCATTGAATATCCCTCATGAAGGCTATTAAAACTTTAATACTTCCTTAGTTTTTATAGATGAATTTACTCCATTATAAATGATGAAGTCGTTGTTTGGAATAGAGGATATTGAAAAGAAACTGGTAAAGGATTTAGAGCCCAAGAGAAATGTTCTTATAAAATTTATTCAGTTTGTAATAACCCAGAGGAATGATGAGTTTGAAAATGTTATCTTTCAAGATTTTATTTTTATTTATTTATTCTTGATTTAAAAACTTTTTAATCTGGTTTCCTATGTTATGAGATATATGTTTCATGTTCAGAACAAATCCAACATTTTTTATCCATTTGGAAGGACATTAACTCTCATTTTTTGTAATGCTATATATTTTCTGGATAAAAATACCACAGTTCATTATCATGGTCTAAAAACATTAAGTATTAATATCTTAAAGAAAATGGATTTTTACTAGAATTCATCTATGAACAAGTTTATTTCCATAGTGAATATAGAATACGTTGAAGTTGACCCCCCCTTCAACTTAGGTGGAGTCATCCTACTTGGAAGAAATACTTGTTTTGGTAGACAGGCCAGCTCAAGGTGTTGAGGTAATATAAGTTAGTGACGAGGATACTCTTTCTTAAAAAATAGAATAGTCAAAAAAATAAATATGGAGAATAAACTAATCCTCAAGGGAGTTCACCTCCCGGTCCTATCCAATCTGTTTTTGTTCCTATTTCAACCAATAGAGAAAGGTTGGCCTCTTCTGTTACTCATTTACTTTATATTGGTCAAGAAGGTAAAATATTAATAAGACTAATTGCATAACCTCTTATTGTTGATTCTCATTCTAACTAATTGGATAAATTAGTTTCACAAAGAATAATTATATCTGAATATAAAGAATCACACCATGTTGAAGAAATACCTCATCTAGAAGAAAGTCAACTAAATGGTGGTGAAATCGTAGAAGTTCAATAGGATAGATACCCTACTATCCACATAGATCAAAAAAATTTGTAATCCCCTAAATTTGGTGTATATTCTACAGAAAGAGCTCAAGAGGGAAACTTCATGTTGGTACTGGAAGTGGAATATGTGAAATCCTAGTAAGTTGAATATAGAAATGAAATTATGAATCTTCATGAGAATGCAGTTTCTTAGGAAGAGGTGAATAAAGTTAAGCTATTGGTTCAATAAGTTCTAGATATATTTAAATCACAATAATTTAGATAAACCACAAGTAAAGGTGATTTAATTTCAAAGTGAGAAGGTGTGTCTCGGGAAATTGACACGGCCCGTCCCATTGGGGCCTGCGTTATGAATCCCCAAGCCCACCTCCAACAGGCCAGGGGTTGGTGACTAGCATCGAGTAGGCATATTACTACATGGGAGGCATTTCCTAAGAACCTGTACACATGCACACATCTCCAATACAACAAATGCTGAAATGTAAAAACCATTAATGAAAAAAATGCATGCATACAACTAAACCCAACCAACAGAGTATGATGGAAAGTAAAGTACTAAAAGTAAACTGGGCCAGAATACAAGACCACCAAAAACAAGAGTCTGAAAACTGCAAAGTCCAAACTGTAAACACAACGAGGTATTGGGACTGTTGCTCGTAGATGAAGGAACGCCTCGACCTCTAGGGAACTCAGAAAAGTCGGTCATGTCCTGGTTCGACCTGGACTCTATCAAATGGTTGCTCGTCTACATAAGAAAGAACATGTGCGGGCAAAGATTGTGTAGGGGTGAGTATAACAATACTCAATAGAGGGCCCTAAAAAACACAAAGAAAGTTCATAAAGGAAAGGCACAGTCATATATACACAATATATGTCTAATGAACATATAATAGGATATCACAATCCAGATATACTCAAATCCCAAACCCATAGTCTAGAGAAAAGTCACACGACCGCATACCCCGCTAGGGATTCAGTTCAAAGATTTCCACGAAGTACACGTTCCGGGATAACACACTCCACGAGTCTGGTAGTTCTTATTACATCCATCCGAGAATTACTATTCATCAAGAAATGTCACGAGAGGTAGATGCACTCATTACAGGAGACACACTCCTGAGTGGGAAGATCATAGTAGATATAATCACTCATTACGGGAGACACACTCCTGAGTGGGAAAGATCACGATACACAGATGAGGATCACTGCCAGGGCCATGGCGGATACCGCGACTCATCCGGATTCACCAGCTTGGTGATTCACTAGCAAGGTAGAGGATCAATGCCCAATAGAGTTGGTCATGTCGATGCCTGACTCTACCTAGGGTCAGGAATGGATAGAGAATCTCACTCTGGGCCTCTCGGAGGGATGCTGACTCTATCACATAAATTCCTGTTGAAGGGATCATACTCATGTAGGAGGAAATGATTCCTAACATTCAGGGGAACAATAAGAAGTGGCACTAACCCAAATGAAATATTTCCAAGATACGGTGAACAAGAGGACCATGCCATTTTTCAAAACATACACAGCGTGTAGAAAAGTTACACACCGTGTTGTCTGACACCTGGTACTGCCCATGTACAATGACTTGTGTCATAAGGATGGTTGTGTAGAAAAGTGAGTACAAGGCATGTAGTACGGTGTACACTCTGTGTACGAGTGACTGGGGTTGGCTTCGTGTACGCTTGACATGTGACCGTACACGGTCATCAACACGTGTACTCCATCCCGTGTAATAGGTACACAGGGTGACCTGGGTTACTGGCCTCGCCTGGCCGTGTGATGGAGTACATAGTTGTGTACTCCATCTCGTGTCTTTGTACTCCCTGGATACAAGCCGAGTCTCGTATAGCCGCGTCTACCATGTTGTACACGCCGTGTTCTGAAGCCATGTAGATCATCCTATGTCCGTGTACTTCCCAAAATACACGCCGAGCTTTGGGGAAAGTTCAAATTGCCATGTGACCAGGTTCACATGTAGTGTGATTCCTCTCTAACCCTCGAAACCCTAGCCGTCGTTTCCAGTACTACACAGTGTGTTATTTGGTAGTACAGGCCATGTATTCTTGAAATTTCCAGAAACATGGACCTCCTTCGTCGCACTTCCGGTGATGCCTCATTCGTCGATTTGGCTGTCCAATCACCCTGGAACACCTGTGTTTTGGTCATCCTGACACCATGAGGCTGATTCCATTTTTTTCGGACCGCTGATCAGCTCCAAAAACTTGTTTTGATCTCCCCTCATGAAGAATGCTCGAAGAATGACCTATTCCGGTACAATAAGATTCATCTTCTGTCATGGTCGTCGCGCCTCCGTAGGGTCGTTGCGATGTTGGAACTCTGGTTTGGGATCGTTGCGTGGCAAGATGGGTGCACAACGATCTTTTTTTCTTCGCCCCACAAAGAATTCGAAGAACATAAAGAACACGCAAGAAGAAAAGGGGGAAGGAAAACCAATCGAACAAATTGAGGAATGAACCTCCACAATCGTTCGTCACGAAATTGATCTGCCCCCATTAATAGGCTTAAACGGAGAAAAACTCAACAACAATAATCAACGTGGATTAATTACCATAATCATCCAAAAGTAATACATCCTACAATAACATATGAATCCACAGATCGACATGTTCATGGTTGATCCGCGTTCGTCGTTTAAATTCAAAAATGGGGAAAAACGAGTGAAATAAAAACCCCTACCTTTAAGAAAGGATCAATTGTTGACAAAAGGGTCGCACTACCATCGTTGTCGAGATTCTTAAACTTTGTTGGCACAACGATTCTCAACTTCTATCCATCATCATTTGTCGCTAAGAGTCTAATCCAATTCTCTATGGATTCTCGATAGATTTTTCTCAATCGTTGCCAACGAGAAAAAATTCGGTTATCCTAAAAAAAGGAAACGTATTTGACATCACATCACGCTGCGACATTAATGAGTCAGCGTTTTTGTTTTTTATTCATTATGACATGACATTAATGACTAAAACAACTTCCTTGTCGCTGCGCTATAATGGATATTTCCAAAAAGAAATAAAAATAAACTTTGTGAATTTATTTTATTTTATTTTACTTAAAACATCCAAAAATCAACTTATTCCCTCGACTCGTGCCGGACAACGTTAAACTCATTCTTAGTTAAAGTCCTCATCCCAGACGCAATTGTGCCCTCATATTTTTAATCCAGGCATCTGTTTGGAAACTGCCATGGCCATGCACAAGTGCTGACTCACTTAACTTAAAAAAAAGTTCAAACCACCATTTCAGGCTCACTAGGCCTCAGAATGATGTGTCGTCTTCGGGCCCAGTCTCGAAATAATTCCATATAATATTTAAAAATAATAATACATGGAAAATCCGAGACATTACATTCTCCCCACCTTGGGGCTTCACATCCCCAAAAAGATAAAACGAAGGCTACTAAAAATGATGTGGGTATTGTGCACAAATCTGGGCCTCCCACTCCCACGTGTTCTCGTAAAGATTCTCGTGCTGCCACCGGAAATGCACCAAGGGAATCGATCTACCATGAAGGATCCTCTCCTGCCAATCCTCAATCTCTACTGGGTACTCAACAAAGTTCACTCTGTCCTCGATGTCCATCTCACCCCAGTCAATGACGTGCGATGGGTCATGCACGTACCTCCTCAGCTGCGACACGAGGAAGACATCATATACCCTATGAAACTGTGGCGGTTGATCTAGGAGGTGCGCCACCTCACCAACTCTGCACAATATCTGGAAGGGTCAGATGAACCTCAGATATAGCTTTTCACCTCAGCCAAATCTATGTAACCCTCATCATGGTGAGACCTGAAGAAAGACGTGGTCTCCCTCTTTAAACTACAGAGGTCTCTATCATCTGTCAGCATAAGACTTCTGTCCGCTCTGTGCAGTCTTCATCCACTCTCAGATGATCTGCAGCTTCTCAGTGGTAGCTCGCACCAACTCTGGTCCCATGAGTGCTGACTCTCCGGGGTCGGTCTAGTAAAGCGGTGACCGAAAGGGCCTCCCATACAAGGCCTAGAACGGTTCCATACCAATGGTGGAGTGGTAGATATTTTTGTACACAAACTCCACCAATGGTAGGTGGTCCTCCCAACTACAACAAATTTCTAAGACACATGGTCGAAACATATCCTCCAGAACCTGAATGGTTCTCTCTATCTGACCATCTGTCTGGGGATGAAACGATGTGCTCAAGCGTAGCTGAGTCCCAGAAGCCTCATGTAATCCCTTCCACAATCGGGATGTAAAGCGGGTATCTTGGTCTGAGACTATCATCTACGAGAAACCATTTAATTGAAATATCTCCTACACGTAGAGGCATCCACATCTCTCTACGGAACTGTGCTCCCTGATAGCTAAGAAGTGGGCCGACTTGGTGAGTCGGTCAACGATCACCCAGACGGAATCATGTCCCTTGGACGTCTGTGGTAAGACTGTCACAAATTTCATCGATACTCCATCCCACTTATACTCTGGATCTTCCAGGGGGAGAGCTAATCCCGCTGGAACATGGTGCTCAGCCTTCACCTGCTGGCATGTGAGGCATCGGGAAACGAACTCTGCTACTGCCTTCTTCATGCCTGACCACCAGAACTGTCATCGAAGATCCTGGTACATCTTTGTTACTCCAGGATGTACCACCAAAGGGGATGAATGAAACTCCCTCAGGACCACCTCCTATAATTCCACTAGTACAACAGTGCATCCTTTGAAAAGATGTGCGTGCTCTCTATCTTGAGAATATCCATCAGGAGCATCTCGTGTGGATAACTGAGCACCTAAAGTCATGCAGTCAACATCTCCTAGATGCACCTCCCTAACCCGCTATAAGAGTGGAGGGGCGACAACCATCAACTGTAGGTAAGTTGTATCATCTCTTTCCATGAAGGATAACTGCAACGTGGCTAACTTCTATATCGCCTCACCCAACAACTGTGAGCACGACCTTCTGCTCAGAGCATCCGCCACCTTTTTCCCTTTCCCAGGTGTATAGATGATCTCAAAATCATAGTCCTAGAGGTACTATAGCCAACGCCACTATCTCATATTCAGATCTTTCTGTGAAAAGATGTACCTAAGGCTCTAATGGTCAAAGTAGATGATAAACCGCTCACTCATAAGGTAGTGTCACCACATCTTCAATGCGAAGACTACCACTGCCAACTCGAGATCACATGTTGAATAGTTCATCTCATGTGGCCTAAGCTAGAGAAAACCTTAAGAAATCACTACCTGCCTCTGCATCAGGACACAGCCAAGCCTGGTCCCTGATGCGTCGCAAAAAACTATGTACTCGACACCCTCCTTCGGAAATATCAAGACTAGGGTGCTCGTCAAAATCTGTCTCAACTACTCAAAATACTGTTTGAACTTCTCCGTCCATACGAAGGGCTTCCCCTTCTTGGTCAAGGCTTTCATCGGTGCTAATATCCAAGAGAATTCAAAAATGAATCTTCGGTAATATCCTTCCAACCCAAGGAAGCTACGCACCTCCATCATGCTCTGAGGTGGCTTCCAAGATAACAAAACCTCCACCTTGGCTGAGTCTATAGCCACTTCATCTGCTAAGATGAAATGTCCTAGAAAGTGGACCTCCTGAATCCATAACAGGTACTTTGATAGCTTCCAATAAAGATGGTGCTCCCAAAGTACATCTTAAACCATCTACAGGTGTCTCACATGCTCCTCTTATGATGTCGAGTACTCAAGGATATCGTCGATGAAGACCACTACGAACTGGTCTAAGTACATCTAGATAATCTGGTTCATCAGTCCCATAAACACTGCGGGGGCGTTCTTCATGCCGAAAGGCATCACCAAGTACTCATAGTGATCATAGTGACATCTAAAATTTGTCTTCGATATAACCTCATCCCGTACTCGTAACTAGTGATAACCTTATCAAAGGTCAACCTTTGAGAACCACCATGACCCTCTCAAATGATTGAAGAGGTCATCAATTCTTGGCAGTGGGTACTTATTCTTCACTGTCACCAGGTTCAGGCACCAGTAATCCACGCACAACCTCAGAATCCCATCTGCCTTCTTGGTAAACAAGACTGGGGCCGCCTAGGGTGAAACATTGGGTCTCATGAAACCCTTTATCTACAAATCCTCAAACTACACCCTCAGCTCCTGAAGCTCTGCAGGAGCCATCCGATATGCTGATAAAGAAATCAGTGTCTTCCCGGGGTGTGAGTCGATGCAGAAGTCAATTTCCCAGCGGGGAGGTAATCCTGGAACATCTTCGGGAAAGACGTCCTCGTACTCCACCACTACTACTGGGAACTGAGAGCTCACAACATCTACTTCTCCGAGTGTAAGGCCATCCATCTCATGAGTGATTGGCTACACCCTTCTATGCACAAGCCCATTCTGTGCTACTCGGGTTTCCCTTTCTCCGACAAAGGAAAAACTCATTCCATCACGGCAGACACACCATACTCTTCACCTAAAATAGTCAATCTGGGAATGGACCGAAGATAACCAATCCATATCGAGAATGAAATCATAAGGCCTCGACACTACTAGTAAGAGGTTTCAAATGAAACTCTCGCCTTTAAGGGTAAGATCACACTGTCTGCAAAGGTGTGTGACCATCGATTCTCCTCTCGTAGGTGTCTTCAAGCGTAAGGATCAAGTCAACGGTTCTACTGGAATCTAGAGGTTTCATACAAGACATGTGGCTGTGAAGGAATGACAGACACTTGTGTCTATAAGTACGAAAGCAAAGGTATAAAAGACACAGATCGTATCTTGAATCATCCCTAGGGACCCTAGGTCATATGCCTCAACTGCATGCAGCTGTCCCATCCCTGTCCCCCAGCTCTCTGAGCCTGGTGCGGACCTCCTGGGGGTGGTGGTGGAAGTAAGTCAAAGTGTCTGCCACCACCCGTAGCTCTCCCTGCTTATCTTCCATGTATGCCGCTTGGCGGGTCTGTCTGCTCCACTATCTGCCTCTGCCTTGGTGGTCTATCCACCGCTTCCCCGTCAATAGCTCGACGGGTCGGACAATCTCTAGAGAGATGTCCCCTACCGTCGTACTCTTAACATCACTTCTCCCTAGGCTGACTGGATCCGGCCTGAAAGCCATGGACCATTGATCCCCTATCCTCGGTCCTCCTCTGATGTCTCTCACATCTTTATCCCTACGTCCGATGTCGACTCCCTCCTGCCGGGGTCTCCGCACCTATCTGCCTGCTTCTGACTACCGTCGGTTGTCTCTGCTCCACCAAGAAGCTCTCGATTACCAAGACCTGCTCGAGAACTCCAGCATAAGTCGATATGGATAAAATCATGACAATATCTCAGATGTCCCATCGTATACCTGGATTGAAGGTCCGATCTCTGAAGTACTGATCCCTAACCATATCCATCGAGTACCAGGCGAGGTTGGTGAACCTCGATGAATAGTCAGCTACTATCAAACTTCCCTTCTAGGACTGAAGAAGCTCTTGGATGTGCACAGTTCTCAGCATAACCAGAGAGAACTCCTCCCTGAAGAGTTTCTAAAACATCATCCATGAAAGAGTATCCTCGTCGTGAGTCTGTGTGGTCAGACTCCGCCATCGTCTCACCGAACCCTGAAGAAGGCTCGCTCAAAGGATCACCATCTGTTCTGCTGGTGTCCTAACTAGACATAAAACTCTTATCACCACCTCAAGACAATTCTCAGCCACCTGAGGGTCGAGCTCACCTCATAACCTGAGGGGTCTATGTCTCTGTAACTCATGGATCACGCTCAGCCTACGCTCCTCGTCGGTCAGTAATGCGGGTACCACGACCTACTCCACTGGTGGTGGTATGGCAGGTGCACCACCTAGTGGAAACGCCTGGGGAACTGGTCCTTGTATCGAACCCTCGTCATTGAGGGGGTCATCCTCATGATCGTGCTGCTGCATCCTAGCGGGTATGCATCACGGAGACATCCTGTAAGGAAACAAGATGTACTACGGTCAATGAGTATATCTAGATATTTTATACAAAGGACATATAAAACACAACCCATTCCTATATGATGCATGTACCTTTCTTTTATTTCCCCGCAACCATTGTTTTAATGTATCGAGTCGAAAAACAGGTTATCAGAGTCCTGATGTATGGATACGTCGGCCGCCGCACCAACACTGGAGTCTCTGGCATGAAAGTTGAACTCGAAATGCTTAACACTATTGCCCCAAACCAATCACACAGACTCTTGGTCCTAAGGCAAAACCAACCACCTCTTATACCACTCTAACACGACCCGTCATAGTTGGGCCCGTGTTGTGACTCCTCAAGCCTGCCTCCAATATGCCAGGGGCTGGTGACTAGCACCAAGTAGGAATATTACTACATGGGAGGCATTGCTTAAGAAAAAGTACACATGCACACATCTCCAAGCCCACAAATGCTGAAATGTAAAAAATACTAAGGAAAAAAATGCATGCATACAACTAAACCCAACTAACAGAGTACGACTGAAAGTAATGCACTGAAAGTAAACTGGGCCAGAATACAAGCAAACCAAAAACAAGAGTCTGAAAACTACAAAGCCCAAACTATAAAAACAACGAGGTACTGGGACTGTTGCTTGTAGCCGAAGGAACACCTCGGCCTGTAGGGAACTCAGAAAACTCGGTCCTATCTGGGTCCGCCCTAGAATCTATCAAATTGAAACTCATCTACACAAGACACAACACGTGTGGGAAAAGCCCGTGCAGGGGTGAGTATAACAATACTCAGTAGAGGACCCCAAAAAACACAAAGAAAGTACATAAAGGAAAGACACAGTCAGTTCTACAGAATATATGTCTACTGAACATATAATAGGATATCACAATCTAGATATACTCAAATCCTAGACCCATAGTCTAGAGACAAGTCACACGACCGCATACCCCGCTAGGGATTCAGTTCGAAGATTTCCATGAAGTACTCTCTCTGGGAGAACACACTCCATGAGTCTAGTAGCTCTGATGACATTCGTCTGAGAAGTATTATTCATTGATAAAAGTCATGATAGGTAGATACACTCATTACAGGAGACACACTCCTGAGTGGGAAGATCACAGTAGATATAAGCACTCATTACGGGAGACACACACTTGATTAGGGATGATCACGATACATAGATGAGGATCACTTCCAGGGCCATGGCGGATACCGTGACTCATTAGGATTCACCATCTTGGTGATTCACTAGCAAGGTAGAAGATCAACACTTGATAAAGTTGGTCACGTCGATGCCTGGCTCTACTTAGGGACAAGAATGGATAGAGAATCTCGCTCTGGGCCTCTCGGAGGGATGCCGACTCTATCACAAAAAGTCTTACTGAAGGGATCATACCCCTATAAGAGGAAACGATGCCTGACCTTTAGGGGAACAAGAAGAAGTGGCACTAAACCAAATGAAATATTTCCATGATATAGTGAACAAGAAGACCAATCCATTTTTCAAACTGTACATGGCGTGTACAAAAGTTACATGTCGTGTTGTCTGAGCCTGGGAACTTTCTGTGTACAATAGCCCGTGTCGTAAGGTTGGTCGTGTAGAAAAGTGAGTACATGGCGTGTAGTACGGTGTACACGCCATGTTCGAGTGACTGGGGTTGGCTCCATGTACACTGGCCATGTTCCCGTACATGGTCATCAACCCGTGTACTCCAACATGTGTAATAGGTACATAGGGTGACCCGCGTTACTGGCCTCGCCTGACCGTGTGATGGAGTTCACGGTCATGTACTCCATCCTGTGTCCATGTACCCCCTAGATACACACCGAGTCTTGCATAGCTGCCTCTTCCATGTTGTACATGCCGTGTTCTGAAGCTATGTAAATCATCCAGTGTCAGTGTACTTCCCAAAATACATGCCGAGCTTCGGGAAAAGTTCAACACGCCGTGTGACCAGGGTCACTCGCAGTGTGATTCCTCTCTGACCCCTGAAACCCTATCCGTCGTCGCCAGTACTACACGGAATGTTCTTCGGTAGTACACACCGTGTATTCTGGAAATTTCCAAAAACATGTACCTCCGCTATCGCGCTTTTGGTGATCCCCCATTCGTCGATCCGGTCATCCGATCACCCTAGTACACCCGAGTTTTGGTTTCCCCGACACCATGAGGCAACTTCTATTGTTTTCGGACCTCCGATCAGCTCCAAAAACATGTTTTGATCTTCCTGTGTGAAGAACGCTCGAAGAATGGCCTCTTTCGATCTGAGTTAATTCTTCTCCCTTCATGGTCGTTGCACCTTTATAGGGTCGTTGATATTTCGGATCTCCAGTTTGGGATCATTGCGTTACAGGATGAGTGTGCAATGATCCGTTGTTCGTCAGCCCGTGAAGAACGCGAAGAACGTTTAAGAAGAAAAGTGGGAAGGAAAACCGACTGAACTAATTGAGGAACGAACCTCCACCGTCATTCTTCATGGCGTTGATCCACCCCGGTTAATAGTCTTAAATGGAGCAGAAATCAACAACAATAATCAACGTGGATTAATTCCCCATAATCATCACAAAGAAATCCTTCCCAAAAGAATGTACGAATCCACGGATCAACATGTTCGTGGTTGATCCGCGTTCATCATTTAAATTAAAAAATGGGAAACAATGAGTGAAATAACAAACCCTAACTTTAAGAAATGATTGATCATTGAAGAAAGGGTCGCGCTGCCGTCGTCATAAAGATCCTTCAACTTCGTTAGCGCAACAATTCTCAACTTCGATCCGTCGTCGTTCGTTGTTGAAAGTCTCCTTCAATGCTCCGCAGATTCTCCAGAGATTTTTCTCAATCGTTACCAATGAGAAAAAATTCGGTTATACTAAAAAAAGGGAAACATATTTGGAATCTCATCATGCTGCCGCATTAGTAAGTCAGTGTTGTTATTTCTGAGTCATTATGACATGACATTAATGACTGAAACAACTGCCTCGTCACTGCGCTACAACAAATATTTCAAAAAAGAAATAAAATAAATTTTGCGAATTTATGTTAGTTTACTTTACTTAAAACGTCCGAAAATCAACTTTTTTCATCGACCTCCTTCGATCGAGGTTAGGATCATTCATAGGTAAAGTCGTCATCTCAGATTCAACGGTGCCCTACGATTTTTAATATGGGCATCCATTTGGAAACTGGCATGGTCGCACACAAGTGTCGACTCACTTAACTTAAAAAAAGTTCAAACCACCATTCCAGGCTCACTAGGATTCGGAATGATGTGTCTTCTTCAGGCCCGGTCTCGAAATAATTCTATATAATATTTAAAAATAATAATACACAGAAAATCTGTGACATTACAGAAATAGACTCAATAAATTCTTATATTACATCAATGCAATGTGACATAATATCTAAGTTAATAATTTAGTATCTTCAATAATATAAAGTTAATAAATTAATAAGGATCCAAGTTTTTCCTTAATAATATCTTGTATAAATTGATCAATCTTTAAAAAATATCTCTTTTTTTGGAATAAAAAGTTCCAGAAGTTCAGAATTTTTCATCTGAAGTGAAACAAGATGTAAGTTTTATTATAACTGGTTTAAAAAGAATGGTTGGTTCATTGTAGAATAATTTCAAAGTTATAGAGAAATCTTTTTAATACTAAAATTATATAGTTTTAAGTTATTTAAAATAATAATCTTCTGAATAAGAAGATTAATAGGAAGCAGATGCCTTTGTTGAATGATAAGAATCTCAAACGTCTTCAAAAGTAAAGTAAATTGTTTATATTAATCTTCCAATGAGAATTTCATATAATAGTTTTTATTTTTTAAATAATTTATCCATTGGTTTTTAAAATAAGGGATAAATTAAAAATATATTCGTAAATTTATCTCAATGGGGTTGGAATGGATTCACGACTATACTAGATTATTGCAAGAATGACATGGTAAAAAGAATCAACTCCTACAATGATTATTTATTTCATATGTAAGGGATATATTTTCCAGGACCTCATATATTTGATCTCCATGATTATACTTCTCATATATTAAGGTATATCTTTAACTCCATGATTTTTATTTAAGGGAGAATATCTTTTTTGAAAAATAAGTTTCTTTACCTTTACCTAAACTACCCTTTAAACTGTCCTCTGTACCTAAATATAACTTTGATATAGTGAGAGCTATTAAAGTTGTGCCCAACATAAAATCCACATATTTAAGGATCTATTTAAGTAATCGAGCAGGTCTTGGATCATCCGTACTTACATTGGGATACATTGTTAGAGAGATGGATGATGATTCTATGCCTTTATCCTCTCTACCTATTTTCTAACCCTTATCATTCAAAAAGACACCTCCAAAAAGTATTTTGAAGTTGAAGTATTGAAAATCTTTCACAATATCTTTTTTTATTATATGGATTTTCACAAACATTGGAATGAGTTTCACAAACATTTGAATGAGTTTTTAGGAAAACATTTGAGTGGTTGCATGTTTATTTTTTGTGTCTCTTTCATTATTTCTTGTTATAGTTATTATCATAAATTCCTTCATCCATATTTTCAATATGTTTTTACTTAATTATAAGCGTCTATATTTTATTTATAATTTATAAGATTCCTTAATATTTAATTATTTAGTGACTTATTCTACTTATCACTTCTATCCATAAGATTTTATGCCAAATTTTTGTCACATTCATTAGCACAAACTATATACACTTTCTCATGTGAAATATTAAATTTGGTACTTTTTTCATTATTGTACTTAGTTTTTATGTGAAAAAGGGGTAGAAGGAAACGAATCATACAAAAAATTATATTTATAAGAAAAAATAATGAAAACAAAATTTTAAATTCCTTCTCAAAAGGTGAGAAGAAAAAAATGGAAGAATAAAAAAGAAAAAGAAAAATATTTTTCCAAATTTTTGTTTATAATTTCAATGGGTTTTGTGGTCATCAAAGATTGGGAGATTTTTGGATAGACCAAGTTTATTTCAACATATCTCAATATTTATCTGTTTTTA
This sequence comes from Viscum album, assembly GCA_963277665.1. Classification (NCBI taxonomy): domain Eukaryota; kingdom Viridiplantae; phylum Streptophyta; class Magnoliopsida; order Santalales; family Viscaceae; genus Viscum; species Viscum album. The sequence continues at coordinate 1,796,103,553 of OY728146.1, forward strand.
TTATTATAAAAATCCCTACTTTTATTCCAAAAAGTTTATCCTGAGTGTTTCAGATAATTATTTTGTTATAATAAGTTTATCTTACACTATCTACAAGTAATTATCTTACATTAAGAAAAATATTCAATCTATGCAAAAGTGTTCTATCATACATGTGATAAAGTGTTTTTATCTTACGATACATACTGTTTTAAAAGTTTATCTTTCATTTGGTTTGGATAAGAAAACTCTACATTAAAAGATTATCTTACTATGTAAGATAATATCTTATGAAAATAATATCCTATCTACCGTATATTTTAATGTCAGTTTTTGTACTAATTAGAAGAAATCTGATGAGAATTATTTATCTTATGAAAAATATATTCATACAATATTCTCTTATATAATCCATAATAAGTTGAGAAAGGTAAATATATCATCATCATAAAATATTTTTCTTATACTGAAAAATTATCTTATGAATTATTTAAGTCTGTTTATCTTATGCACAATTTTATTCAAAGATATTATTTATCATGGAATGTCTCTCAGCAATTTATCTTATAATGAATAATACTATCAGTTGAATATCTAATGAAGAATTAATTATTATGCATAATTCCAAGATTAATTTTATGATATATTGATAATTCATTTCATGACTTTATAATGTATCATATAAAGGATTATCCATTTAAGGAAATTTTCACTATTTATTATGTTGTTTTTTCATGAATGTAAAGATTAAAAGAACAAGAAGATTTATGACATCACTATTGTAGAAGTAATTTGTATATTTGGAAGTAATGGATGCATTTAATTAAAAGCATGTATTATCAAATTATCAATGGATTACTCACTAGATCATTGAAATTATCTCATATACTTAAAGTTCAAATAGAATATATAAAAGGAACAATTAGTTGTCGCATAAAAATAGAGGTGTATGGATGAGAAGAATGGATAGAACACATGTACATATGAATACTTTGAATTATTTTACATAGAAAAGGTCAAAAAGAAACTCTCATGTTGTTCTTATAAGTTTATTAGTTTCATTGAAAATCATTTTAAGTTACACCTTTAATACTATCATATTCTTAGAACGTAGCTCCAATTACTATTAGTTGGTTCTTGAAACTATGTGCTGCAATCGATCTTCAAAATTTTATTCATTCTATTTTGTTTACGCTAATTTTAAGAGTGTGTGTCAAGACTGTGGATAGGTCTTGTGAAGGGAGATCTTGGTTTAAATAACTTTCACTTTTTTATTAAGTGATAGGTACTTGTACTCATCTGAGATCCCTTCGAAAAATGGGCTATTATAGTGAAAATCACCAAACTCGTGGAGTAGAGTGTTGGTGGAGTAGAATAGGGGGTTTATATTCCCAAAACCACTATAAATACATTTTATTAAATGTATTTCCATGAAATTTTTATGTTTATAATTTTGATTCATATTAAATAAAATATTTGAAATAACATACCTGAATAGAGATATTTTTTTATAGAAAATTTTTAGGAACTCAATTCACCCCCTATTAAGTTTTTAGTTATCCATATTCTGGGACAATAGATATGCCATGTATAATGCATGGGAGGTTATCATGAGAACATTATTTTATGATGTATTGGTGGTTAAACTTGAATTATGTTTATGATGTCATGTTTAGAATTGTTTGCACATTCCTAGGTTGCCTTTATGTTATCATGTTACACCATGCGTTATTGTTCATGTTTATGATTCTTACCCCTTTTATGTCCCAATTAAATTCCTCTTTTCTATAATATAATACTTCATTCATGTTATTCTTTGTTTATTCACTTATTGGGCTTTATATATCACCACTTTTTTATGTATGTTCTCAGGATATCAATATTTAAGAATGAAGGAATATTGTGAGTATGTTAAGGAAGTTTCCAATAATTATAATGTACCCCCCCCCCATTTTAAGTTGTTGTGTAATGTACCTAATTACCCAAAGAAACTAGAATTATCGATCATCTGGGTTTTATTATGTGTATCCTTATATAATAAATCATGAATTAATGTGTAATAGTGACAAGGGTTGTCATACCCTAGTGGATGACCTAGCCTTATGTTGACCCTATAGAGGGTTAGTTTATAGATTCTTGTATCACTGATTCCAAGGGAACTATAGAAATCTATAATTTATAGTGATAGCCTAGGTTTCATAGTAAGATTCCAACCTAAGTGATGTGTTATGATCTGGACATATGGCCATCCCTTATGAGAATAGTTATATGATATGTTACTGGGAGGATGATAGCCCATAGATATATCATTTATGAGATTCTTGGGATTACCGCCTAATATTCAATGATTATACCTAATGCTTTATGAGATTATTAGGTGATTATATTGGATTTATTGATTTTTCTTGACGATTTATGAGATTCATACGATTACCTCCATGGAATTGGTGATGCCTGATGATATGAGATTTCTATAGTGTTCCTAGGATTTGTTAATGACACCTGATATGATATGAGATTCCTATAGTGTTCCTAAGATATAGTGTTTGAACCTGATGATATATGAGATTCCTATGATGCCTAGGATATGGTGATTGTTCCTAATAATATTATGGGATGCCTGAGATACTCCCTAGGATCTATCTATTAAGCCTACTAATATGAGATACCTAGGATCTAGTGTTATGCTTGATAGAATTATATGAGATTCCTAGGATGACTAGGATCTGGTGATTACACCTGATGACACATGAGATGGCTATATTAGTAATTAGGATCTGGTCATGACCTAATATTATATGAGATGCTTGTGATGGTTACCAAAATTTGGTATTACACCAGAAAATAAATGAATGTAATAAATGAGAATAATGAGTGGGACACACTTCCCCCTCCCCCTGATGAGATGTATATATTAGATAATTTATATGGGATACTCTACACTCTGAGTAAATGTATATAATTATAATGTTTATCTAACCCTTATCATGGTATTCTAGGTGCCCAGAGACATTCAGCACTACCAAAGTAAGTATGTTTGATCCCGGGTGTCACCTTAGAACCCGAGGGTTTGTGGTATTATTTATTTATATTTTGGTTTATTTTATTTATTATGATCGTATCAAATGTTTATAAAAATTATTTACTATTTATGTTAGGGACCCCATTAGTGTTTCTCTACTAAGTTGTACTAACACCCTACTTGAGCAACCATGGAACTTTGGTACCTGAGAATACTTTATTATTTATAGTTTAAGATAGGGAAATGGCCTAGTGTTGCATGATTGAGTGGTATAGCTCGGATGGAGTCGTGAGATTTTGATGGGGTGGGTATTAGGGATGGCATTAAATCTAATTACATATTTTATATTCTTTTTTTTATTATGTATATTTGATTGGATTTATGGATAATTAATTTGGGATATATGATTTTATGATTTTATATTTACATTTTTATAACATGGTTCTTGTTTATTGATTATGTGGACTCTGATTCATTATTGTGGATATTGTTGAGTTATTTTCCATTGTTTCATTCTTTTAATATGAGGTTATAGTCTACCCATTGTAACACTATCTTCCCTCACTACTAGTTGATAGCCTCTGGCATGTAGAGAGGCATGCCTAAGAGCATGTGACACCTTGTTATAGTTAATTGAGAGTAAACTGAGGCAGGGAATTACAAAGTGGTATCAAATAAATTTTTTGTCTTAATATTTTGGTATATGGTAAACATAATATATAGGAATTTGTATAATATTGTGATAGATCTCAGACTAATTCATCTCATACTCCCTTTTCAATTGGAAATCTAGGTTACTAAGGATATGGGATTATTGTTCTTGGTTTTCACTGTTACAATTGAGATATTTATTAAAATATGATTTTTTTTATTTGAGATTGATATTTATGTTTTTGGTTCTTGGTTCATTGGAAATATTCCTGTGTACATTTATAATTCTTGGCACGTAGGAATCATAATAAATTGGTGTGCTTACATGTGATTGATATCACTAACGACAAAGGTTCACGTGACACCCATCATGTCATTAATATGTTTTATTTTGAGTTTTTAATTTTTATTTTATTTATTTTTTGTGTCTATATAATTTTGAGGTAAAAATTTTAAATTTTGGAGGAAATTGACCACAGTGCATAATGGTTAGTGTTAACTGTACACCCAACCATGTGATAAGGGGGATTAGACTAGAGTCGTTTTGCATAGTTTTTCAAACCGTGTGAGGTTCTAAGAAAACCATATGAGTTTATTTTTTTCTAATATATTTCATTAATAGTTGACACATGGTTAGTAAAAACCATGTGGACAAAACCTACACCATCATCTAGATATTTTAGTGGATCTCACGAGGTTGGTATATGATTTTCCAAACCGTGTGGCATGCCCAAATTTCATAAAAATTTAGAAATAATAGTTTTTATTCTATAATTTAACCTATTTTTACCTCCTTATTTCTCTTAATCATGTGAACCATCCTCTCCCAGTCATTTAATCCCTTCTCCCCTCATTTTTGGTTCACTTCCTTGAATATTTGACATATTCATTAAATGTTAGTCAAGTTATCTATTTGATTTATTTGTTTTCCTTCTTCTTCTTCATTTTTATTCCATTTTCCCTATTTACTTTAACCCTAATGGACATAGAGTGATGAAACTAGGGTTTTGGATGGGGTTTTGAAGGGATTATTTTTATTTTAGGTCTATTGGGGTCCTTTATCATCCTTGGTATTGTTTTCAAAAGGCAATAAGTTTACATTGAATCAAAGGTATATGTCTCTAAACAACTTGACTTTTCCATTATAATACCAGTGTTATTGTGTTTTTCCTTGGTTTCTTGATTTAATTTGAATTATAAATAATTATTAATGGATGTTGTGTGTGGTTTCTTGTTTGGTTTATCTTTTGGTACCAAAAATTTTATTTTCTCATGGTTTTTTACTAGAAAATGAATTTTATTCCTATGAGGTGTTTTTCAAGATGTTTTAAAGGAGTTTCTTGTTTATAAGTGATTTTTAAAAGAATATTTTGAAAGAAAATGTGGTTTTCAAGTTATATTATTGATTTTTTGATTCTTTTAATAACGTAGAAATTGATTTGGAATGGGTTTTATTATGTTAGAACATGGGAGACCTTAGGTAGGTGGGTGACTGAATGGGTTTCACCCTAGATTTAGGAATGAGATAGATAGTGTTCATTTATGGTGAGTCCTTTCAAGGCCCGAAGCTAACATACATGTTTAGAATCACATAGGTCATTCAGTATACTATGAGTGAGTCCTAGTCATATTTGGAGCCTGGAGATTGGATATCCTCTCAAGTTTCTTATATTATGCTTGATTTAATGACTATTATATGTGTCTGATCTTGTCCTATTTTAGATGATGTGACTATGTTTTATTGATATCATTCACATCAAATTTTTTATTTTCTCTCATAAATGGTTAAAGAAGTTTTTTGTATAAAATAAAATATATTGTGAAAATTTTTTACAAAAAGGAAATGTATTTTTAAATGTTTTTAAAATTAGAACCAAGGGTTTTCAATTTGAAATGTTTTATAAAGTTTCATTGTGGTATCCTAATAGATTTTTCCTCAAACCCTTTATATGATTTTGGGTTTATGATTATTTGGTTTTATCTAATATAGGTAAGGTTAAAGGTGATGTATCACATAGAAAATCCTCTTTATATGTTATCAACTTTTTTTGTATGGGTTTTTTGGTGTCCAAGGGCCACATGAAGATAGATTGACTTGGAGTTTTGGGATTATCTACTTATGGGTTATTGTATTTTGACTATTTATTAGACTAAATATCCTTGGGAGTGTTTTGAGACTCATATTCATGAATATATTATGTTTACTTGTTTCATTTTATTACCCATTGATGTTATTTTCCAGTTACTACTTATGTTGTGTTCTACCCAATTTTATATAATGTTTATTTTTACGATCTTTTTACTGCTTAGAATGGATATCCATTATCTAAAGGTCCATTCCAAATTCCTATATATAATTCCATGTTTTTAATATTTGGATCTAAGGGTGAAATTGTTCACACTTAGTTAGTTTTGATACCCTAGTGCCTATCTCCATCCCATGGAAATCAGATATATGATTCAAGCCCCGTGGAGGGTTAAACTGGGTGACGTGGAAGGTTTGACTTGGTTGTTTCATTAATTTTTATCTATTTAAAGTGTCAAAAAAACTTATATGGTGTTCTACCATATAAATTTTTTATGTAATTCTACTCAGTTGGACCCCCCACATTTTATCTCATGACTGTTCATGTGGATCTTATGGAGGGATGATTCTTGATGATGACTATATATTCCTTCTATGTAAGGGGTGTATAGTGACCCCTAGTAGGCTGGTATTGTTACATGATGACTTGATTCTTGTTTTAGAAGAAAATGATTTTGAAAACTTAAAGTTACAACAACAACTTAAATAGAGTTTTCCCATATTTATTATTAGTGGAATTCAACTAAATCGAACCATAATAAAAAATGGTATTACTCAACATGGATTTTCATAGGATGATGTATTTATATGATTTTGGATAAGAGCATATATTATGCATATAGAAAGTGAGGATTAGTTCCCTAGATTGGGATGATTAATTTCTGTTTGAGGCTAGATGTATATATGTATATGAGAACACTATAGTGGGTGTTTTAACACATATGTTGCCTTGTGATATTTAACATTGGAGAAGAGGTGTTTATATGTTAGTAGTGACCAATTTTTGATGTGTTTTATAGAATATGCGGGAGATCCTAGTGCCTTTGTGATGTGGCTTTCGATATTGTTTAGTTGGGTGTTATGACTAAGCAACAAGGAGTTTTATTTATTCTATTGAGATGTGATATGAGTGGGTAACTCGAGAGAGGGGTTAACCTAGGCTTGTGAATAGTTTAGATATGGGAGGAATGGGTATATAATTCTAGTTATGTGATCAGTGCATAGATGGTTTTACTAGTTATATGTTATATGCATAGTGATTCATTGAGATTTCATGATTCAAAGCACTTGATATTATTTTAGTATTGAAGTTTGGTTTCAATGAGTAGAATTGGTAGGATGTTCAGATCTATTGAATTTGGGTGCGATTTCCAATGATTTTGAGGATCACAATCCAATATGTTTGGATCTAGGATGGATATAGTATGGGTAAGAAATTATGGTTTTGAGACAATTCTTGATTGGTGGGTGATCAGGTGATTGGACTTTTAATGAGTAAGATGCAAGGATTTTTGGAAATAAGAGCATTGTGAATGCTTCTGATTACATTAGATTAATAATCAATGTTATTAGTTTGTGATTTAGGTTCATGTGATGGGTTATGTTAATGATTTATATGGTTTTTACACCAGATACACATCATGTGGACTTCATGTTTCTCAGAGACCATTCTCTTGTTTCATGTAATAAATACATGACATGACTTTGACCATGAATATTTTTAGAAATTCATTGCGAATATGCGTAGACTGCACTATGTGTACTCCAGATACATGCCATGTAATATGGTAAACTATAGAAAAGGATGATCTAGTCAATATACAGTGTATTTAATTCATTTAATGCATATTTTTTTTGTCATTTATTTCTCAATGTTTCATGTATCCTATGATAGGTCCATGTGTGATAAACTTCGATACACAACATGTACTTTTCAATTACACACTGTATAACTGTGTTGACCAACTAGAATCTCTGACACCCACTAATGGAATCTATGATTAATTTTCACTTATTCTTGATCTATTTAAGATCATATGAAACTTGAACAAAACATGTTAATTAATGATGCATATTCATTGAATATCAGATTAAAGAACAAATAAAACAAACAAAAAAAAACAAAAAAAAATTATATAATTGATTAGAGAATAATATTTTTTTATAAATTATAATATGACTACTTTGATACCACCTGAAGGATACTATCATAGAAGAAGCTTCTATTAGCCAGTAGACAGCTCGCCTTTTTGTTTTGATCAATGAATAATTTGAGATATACATGAAGAATATCATCAAGACCAATGAAATTATTTTGATGATTAATTGACTTAGATACCAAAACCAAGAAGGCGGTATCATCACATATAATTTATAAATAAATATGTTTCATTGAGTTTTTTCATTGATGAATTAGTTGACCACTTCTTGGTGTTTTTCCATTGTAATAAGATTATAAAATGGTAAAATATTTCTATTGATGATCAACACTTGTTTGTAAACCTCTAAACATATTCATAGAAATATATGGGTGCTATCATAGAAGACTCTAACTCTTGTTTCATTCAAATTTTTTTCTCCATAAGAATCTATTAAAGGTGTGGGGGATTATTTGTTTCTCTCTAGACTCAAGAAGACAAAAGATAAGCACTCTCCATTCTTGAGAGTTTTCTATGAAAAGATCTCTCTTGGTCTTGGGAGACTTCTCTCAAGACATTCATTGTACACAACAACAATTCAGTTTAGAAATAACAAAATTGGGTTTAAATAGAGAAAGGGTTAGACAAATAATAATTACACATGGACCCTTATTATTTTTCATAATCCCCACCGAACCCTCTGTATAAATAATAATATTTTTATTATTTACTTAACATTCTCTCAACATGTGGATAAAATTAATATTATTTCCATGAATAAATAAATAATTATTCATTCAAATGTTATTTAATATGAAATTTCTTGAAGTATCATTAAACTCGATCCTCCAATCCTCATCATTTTTATCAGGCCTTCAATAATAACTATTTATTTAATAAATAAATATCACCAAATTATTCACCAATAAATAAATAAATATAATATTCATAAAACTAGGGAATAAATATTTTTTAAATATTCACATAACTAAATAAATAAAAATATTTTACCTTGCAGGTGAATTAGAATAAATAAATATTATATATTATCATAATCAATAATTACCTTGTGAAATTAATATTTATTTAATATTCAACTCATGTAATATTAAATCTAATAAATGGTGACTAAATATATTCAATTAACTAAACATGAATAATTATTAAACCAGGTATAGGATTAATGTTTATTCAACATGTTAAATTCAAATAAAATTTAATTGAGTTTCTAAATACACTTAGTCTATAACAGTATGGGTCCTTTTTTTAGTGGTATTGGGTTATTATACCTAAAGTACAAGATTAGATTCTAGAAACACGCCAAGGAACCCATAGAAAAGGTGGTTAATTTTTGTAATGAAAATAACCACATATTAATATTCCCTATATAATATACTCCCTTTTTCATGCTGGTATTATCAACCAATGTGCTTGATGTCTCTTTTTGGAATTTCTAGAAATGAACATGGCATTATAATTCCATGGAAATAGATATAATAAGGAAGTTCTATTTCCATAAAAGGGACGAAGGTATCACTATCCATTAAAGAATATAAGGGACAAATACTTTTTTATATTATTCATTAATACAATATCAGTCATGACGCACCCAATGCACCCAAGTTATCCATGGATATATTTCATCTTAGTTTATAACAATACACCAATGTATGTGACTCATTATATGAATTAATACTAATATTTAAGTGTAAGAATCATTATACATGTTCATAGATAAGAACATCTAATTACACATAGAAATGTGGATTTTCTACTGGTTGTTTATGTTATCATAATCTATGTATCCTCAAAATTACTAAGGACAAATATCATGATAGTAAGTGTCGATGCATTATGAGAACCCTACCCTTTATAGCTTGTGTCATATGTGTCTTGTCAGATGATATCATCTAGCCATAAAAAATTATTTAAGAATATTGTCATAGAAATGTAAGGTTCTCATTATAGCAGGGAACTGTTATGACCTTTTGGTGTGAAAAGTACTCCTAAGATATTATCCCATATATTTTCACACAGAATAACAATCATGATGTAATAAAAAAATAATTAACATTAAATTCCATGAATATTCTGGAAATCCAATGTACATAGTAGCTGATTTTAAGGAACCAACTAATACAAGAAGGGTGAACCCATTATGTTTGGATGAGATCAGGGTAGCATTCACATTGATTATGTGTAGTTACTAATGGTTCATGGATTAGTGATCGGTCATGTATAGTCCAAGCATCATGAGTTTTGATGAAATTATTATAGGATTGGTTTTCCATGGTTTTTATGGAAATCATAGGTGTCCCTCTATGGTAATAGGTGACATCATAAATGGATTGGGGTAAGGTGGAATAATCGATTCATGTTTAATCAAATATAGGTGTTTCCTAGGATGGGTGATTTTGGATTGGGGAGAGAAAAATGCATTGATATTGGAATCTGTTTGGGTTATGATCAAAGATTAGTGTAAGGAAATTCATATGGTTAAGATTTCATAATAGGTTGTTGGATGGTATGAGAATCATTAAAGATGGAAATTAAAAGAATATTGAGGATGAAGTTCCTGGTGAGGTAAGAATGGGAGGTGATTGATGTTTTTCTAGGAACTCAAGTATAATCATAATGAAAACATCTAGTCTTTACATGTGGTAATGGCTGAATAATAAAACATAGATATATGACCTCATGTGGGTAGGGTTGTGGGTGTGATGAGATGGGGAATTGGGTAGTTGATATGGAACTAGGATGTTAATGTGGAAATGGATCTAGATTAGAAGTTTCATTGTATGGGGTCTCTGCATTGGTATCGTAATGGTTTATATGTGATTTGAGAGTGATTAATATTGAATATGTGTTGGTACTCACGAGTGGAGTGTGAATATGGATTTTTTTAATCAAGGAATCAACCATTGAATTACACTAAATTTCATATTCATACTTTAGTGTGGGTGTTTAGATGATATTGAGATGCCTTTAGGATTTAAAGAATCATGATTAGGTGAAGTAATAGTTCATTAGTGGGTGTGATTGATCATTTTAAGGATATGTTATCCATAGATGGTAAAACCAATCATTTTTATAAAATTGGGTGTAGTTAAATGGAAACCACACTGATCATTTCATTGGAACACTAAGAATGCATTTTTAGTAGGTGATTCTGATGGTGGGGAGCACTATATCTTGGAATTGGACCTTATGAGTAGATATTTATAGTAGAGATCACGATGATCCTAAGAAAAAATCAATTTATGAAACCTTAGTATCTTATGATAGATATGTTCTATTGAGAATCATCTCAGTATTAGTGATGATTATGAGCAGGTAGCTCGGTTTTTTATGAATAGTATACCTTGTGTTTGGATTTGGGAAGTGGAAGCTCATCTCATGTTTAGTGAGTGGTTTTAGTTAGTTAATCATGGATTGATGATTGGGATAGATTGGGATTTATTGTTAAAGGAACACTGAGGATTTTATAGGATGAGAAGTGTCATAGTGGGGAGGTTTTAATGACCCACATCTTTATGCATTTTTAAATTCAAGGAAAATTTGAATTTTTAACTCTAGAGTAGTGGTTGTTTTGAGAATTGGGATATAGATCAAAATTATGAGAGTTAGAGAATCTCAAGGAGATGTTTTTTTGGTATGAATATAGGAATAAGAGGTGTTTTTGGGTGCTTGGGTGGATAGTGGGGGCTTTAGGTTGAATTTGTAAATTTGGAAATTTGGAGTTTTTTCCCTCTATTACAAGGTTATCGCATGGTTAGGGTAAACCATGTGATTAAACCATGCATGTTTCTTTTTCTTTTAGTGTTGGTGCATGGTTTATAAATAGTTTCATATAAATCATGAAAAAACTAATATTTTATTTTTAAATGGATTTTCATGGTTGGTGCATGTTTTATAAAACTGTTCAACCAAACCATGTGAGGGGGTGTAGGTTGGACAATGCCAAACATATGGCACACAGTTTGGTAAATCATGAAACCAGCCATGGGAAGTGTGAAACCTTGGACGGTAAGTTTTTCATAGTTTTCACATGGTTTTTAAAACCATTATATAATCGTGTGACTACCCATATTTTTTTAAAAGTAGGAAATTAATCTTTTTCTATTCTCAATTTTTAACCCTCACTCCCTCCTCTCTTCTCGCTCATGTGCATCTGAACTCGGGGCTCCCCCTCTCCCTTCATTCTCCTCTAATCCCCCTTCGAATGGGGTGTTTTAATGGCGATTCCATAGTGATTCAGGGTAATTTCCCTCTTCAATTTCTTTTATTCTTATTCTCATTTAAATCTCCCAAATTTTATGTTATTTGGATAAGGGTTCTTTAGAAGATTTCACTAGAGCATGGTGGAATCATCCTGATATTATGAGGGTTTTACATGGCATGGCTATAGGATGTATCAAGATAATGAACACACACTGTTACATTCCATTTTGATGAAGGTACATTTCCCAATGATTTTTATTATTATTTTTCCTAAATTAGATGAAATTAGTTACTGAATTCAGTGAGTAAATTGAGGATTTTTGTGTGGATTAGATCATGGTGTATATTAGGAGTAGACCTCATCCCATTGATTGAGGTTTTAGAGAGAAGATATTTCTCAGTGCGTTTTTAGAAAATTATTACTATTTGAATTAAATCAAACAATAAGTTATAAAATTTATTGTAAATTTAATTGGAAATTATCGATTGAGATAAGTTATTGGGAGATGATATGAGCATGGATGAGGCTTAAACGTGATTAGGAAAGAGTATTCAGTCTTTTCTTAAAGAAAGTGACTTTGTATATGGTATGTGGTGAATAAAAATTCCCTTTGATAGATGAATTTTATTTATGTATCATGTTATATTTGGTATCTCCAATGCATATTATTGACCCCCTTTTATTAAATCAATTGTTTCACTAAAGAAAACTAATTATGGATAGATATAGTGCCAAGGGCCACGACGGATCCTTAGACACTGGCTTGATTCCTCGGTTATTGATGGATGATCCATTGAGTATAAAAATGTACAATGAGATATATGGACCCTAGAGGATTATAAATGAAATGGGTAGAATGTAGTGGCTCTTTTATGGGTATCTTTATCCACCTCCTTATAAATATTGTGGGAGTAAGAATGATTGTCTTTCATATTCCATGATAATATATGAGATTCCTTATAGACTTTGGAATACTTGATTAGAGAGTGGGTAGAGTGTTCCTCCCCAATTAGATTATGAGAACCCAGGTGAGTATACCCTAGGTAGATAGGTTAGGTGAGTGGAACAACCAAGGATGACTTGAGTAGTGAGACAAACATTATGTCATCTCTTTAAAGTGGTATTAGTATGGGCTTTACTTTGAGGATAATGAGGCCCTGATATGATTATGGTGATATTGAGGGATGTTAATCCCTAAAAATTATGAACATGGTCTTGAGATATGAAAATGAGATAAAGTAACCCATACAGGGTGTCTAGACTATGACATGGCCTAGGGGACCCCAATGGGTGCCCCAACCTTATGTTGATCCTAGAGAAGGGTAGTGCAGAGGAGAATATATCATTGATTTTGGGTTTCACCTTAGAACTCATGAGTTGATGTATATGGTCCAAGTTATGCACTGAGTGGAAAATCTATGAAATGTGTGATGGGATCAGCAAATGTTTGTCCCTTGTGATGATAATTATATGAGATGTCATTGGGTGGATATCGGCCCCCGGATATATGATTTATGAGATGCATGGGATTACCTACTAGGATTAGAATACTATGGTTGATGATTTAGGATATGAATAGGATATTTCCTAGGATCCAGTGATTATTCTGGATTATTTATGAGATGCATGGGATTACCTCTTAGGATCTTGTGATTCCTGATGATATGAGATTCCTATAGTGTTCCTAAGATCCTATAATGACACCTGATATGATATGAAGTTTCTAGAGTATTACTAGGATTTTGTGTTTGCACTTGATGATATATGATATTCCTAGGATTCTTAAGATATGGTAATTTTACCTAAGTATATGATGGAAAGGGTGGGGTACTCCTTAATATCTTGTTATTGAGCCCGGTATAATGAGATGACTAGGATTCTTAGAATCTAGTGTTATGACCGATGATATTATATGAAATTCCTAGGATTCCTTGTAAAAAACTTGTTAATGATGATAATAGATCAATTTTATTGCTTATAAATATTAATTAATTATATTTGATAAAGTTGTACTCATTATAATAATATTAAGTAATTTTCCAATCCAAAAGGAAATTCTTTTATTCATACTAAATTTGTTTACATGTATTATATGGTTTTATTAAATAATTTTAATTACTAAATTACAAAATTTTAATTTGAAAAAAAGGATATCATTTTTATATCATCTATTAAAATTTTCTTATATTTATTTTTTGGGAATTTTTGGAAAAAAAATGTTTTTTTGATGAATAGTAGAAAATACTGATCTTTAAGAAAATTATATCTTATTTTTAAGTATCTATATAGCCTAATTTTTTATTTGGATTGGTTTTTGAAACAACCCAATATTTTACGGTATGTCTATTTTTAAATTTAATTTCTTCGATAGCTTATGTTATGAAAAACATCAAGCTTAAACAAATGATTAAATATTATTATTTAATTGTGATAATTATCACCTAGCCTTTGGAATGGTAGGAATTAATGAGAATAATTAAATTATGAAAATATTGTTACACATTTTTATAAAAATTATTTAATTGGTTACCAATTAAATTTAAATGAAAATAAACACCAATTGAACATAAAGGATGTGTTTTTATAAAAGAACTATTCTTATGACCATAATGGAATTTTATCTTAATAAATTAAATTAATCACTATTATTTAAATATATTAATGAAATTTATATGTTAAATATTTAATAAAAAATTAAATTCATCTAATAAGTTTTATAGGATTAAAATAAGAATAAATCCAATTTTAAGCATAAAAAGATATATTTTCTAAAAGGTGATTTTACCGCTTTTTAATGGTACACTTGTTTTAAATATAAATTTTGATACTTTTATAAATTATATTTAAAAAATAAACTTTATTTCTAAAATTAAAATTTCAAAATTATCTTATAGTGAATTTTTACTATTTTTCAGAAAATATTTATTTTTCAATGAATAGTGAAAATACAAATTTTTTTAAAATGGTCAATTTCATTATATTAAAGCTTATTTATGATATTAATTTGATATAAATGAAACATAATAAATTTTTAGTTATAAATAATCTAATCTAATTCATTTTAATTATCATTATATCTTATTTTTGTATAAGTGCATTTTTAGGTTTAAAAAGACATTTTTTAATAAAACTCTTTTTCAATGTGTTTTGTGGGATTAATTATAAATTAATTTATAAAAATTATATATTTTGAATATTGAAAAACATATTCCATATTTGGATTCATAAGATCCAAATTTATTAAATAGGTTCCTTTTAATTTTGACCAATATGAATAGTAACCTTGGTAATTTTTCTTACCATGATAAAGGGTAAATTGGGAAATTTAGGGTAACAATAATATGATAAGGATTATAAAATTACCTTAAAACATTACTAAATATTATTGGATGATTTATATTCAACCCTTAACATATAAGGTTTGAATTTTAGTTATTCAATGGACACTTGTATGTGAAAATTACTTTAATATTATTTCAATTAGAGAAAATCACAGTGAGATTCATATTTTTAATAACACTATTATTTTTAATATGGTTTTATTCCAAATATATCTTATACTATAGAAAATATTTTGAAATATAAAATATGTATCTACATCATGTTATTTTATTTTTAATTTTTAATGAAGAAATAATTACCTTAAATAATTATACAATGATGATGTAGTAATTATTTTATTAATGAAGCAATAAAATAAATGATGGCCTTAATTAAAAATTAAATTTAAAATATTTAAAAAAAAATATTTCCATAAAATGGAGTCTATTTTTTAAATCTTCACGTTGACAAATATTTTGGGTAAATGTTTTCTATTTTTCTAAAATATTTGATTTTTTTTTGAATAGTGAAATGTGGTAATTTACGGTATTTGACATTTTAAGACAAATATATGAATTTTTGAGTCATGGATGATTTAAGAAACCATTAGATAGAATTAAAATTCACTATTTACTGTGATTAGTCATAATTATCAACACTATTGATAGTTTTGATCCAAAATAATAAATAAATGGATAAAATAATTCAAAATACCCCTCTCCTCCCACTATAAATACCACCCCTCGCCACCCTTCTCCTCACACCTTATAATCCTTGAAGATTGTATAAATTCTGACCAAATCCATTAAAAATCCTCTTATCCATGTCCAATATCTACTGGTCTTAGAAAAATACCAAACCCAAGTGTCTTACAGAGGTCCCTAAGGAGACGATATTCGACAGGTAAAATCCTCCTTCTTTCTCTGTTAATTTATTTTCCTTTTTTTATCCTCTACTAGCCTCCCATATCCAAAGTGTAATGGTAACTCTATTATGATATATATAATTTAATTTTATTATGTTAATGGAATATCCATCATCAAGACTATTCTCTTCTTCTTTTATTTAAAAAATAAAAACATCATATGTGAGGTGTCAATTCACCACATTCGTGGACAATGAGTTTTCGTTTTTCATTACTACATACAAGGTTGGTCATAAATACATTTTTATGGTCAAATAAGATTATAATATGTAACCTATAACTTTTTTTGGGTTCTGAAACCTATATATAAACATAATATCAAATAAAATGACACAAGTTCATGATAGTCAAAAAAATCACCGAAATAAATTAAGACATTTTCATCAAAGTTTTATCTATGAATCATTATCATACCATATAACCAAATGATATATGAGACTATTTAAAATTATTAAATTTAATTAATACTAAATAATTTAACTTTTATATTTTTTCTTCTATTTGACAAGAACTCTCCTAATTATACACAAGTGAACAGACCATAAAACCTTGAAACGAGCATTCTCAGAATAATGAAATTAAACATTATAACTCATAATAATGACCATAAATGAAATTAATAAATTTATAATAAATAAAATATATGTTTAAGAGGTTATTAATTAATTAATTAATTAATCTAGTTTGATTATCTAGGACATTAAGTGCAAGTCTAGAACATTTTCAGGCATAATGTAAGGGGTTTCTCATCTCACTTTTATTTCTATGAGATATGCATTTTTCATCACTTATTTCTTGTGTGTGGTGTATGTATACTTCCATTTGATATATAATATCATTAATCTCTTTATATTCATTTTATTAAATGTTTAATTTTATAATTATTACTTTCATGGGGTATATGATTCGACTGATTACTCGGTGGTAAGGGATTTCTTAACTCAATTTTTATTCAATGGGTTAAACTTATATTTCATTGATTATGTCATGATAAGGTTATGCATAAAATTAATTTTTATTATGTTATGTTTTATTTTCATTTTTATGTTCATTTAGAATTAATACACATAATATATTATTTTTATTAATTATATGATGCTTATAAGGGACTTTGTCTCAATTTTCTTTTGTTGAGGCACATTTTTGATGTCATGAACCTATTTTATTTTCTATGATATACTGTCCATTTTATTTATGATCATTAATCACTGAATATCTCACAAACTATCCATATTTATTTTATCATTGATATAATTATTGTCTAATTTTTATACCATTTTTATATATGGTTTTTAATTTGAAAGTTATTTGATTGACAATGAATATAGTGTTAAATATATATCTTTTACTGAATACAAATATTTGTTTATAATTCATATTTATTACTGAGTTTAATTGATTATTTTTTATATATTAGTAATTATTTGGACTAGTATGACATGGGTTAGGTATCGGTTAATGCAAGCCCTAGGGGTTGGGGGCCGACTAATGCAAGCCCCTTTGATGCATCGATAGTCTCATGAGATGAAATCAGTTAGAGACAAACCCTTATCATTTGTTTCCAAGAAGAATCATATGGGTTTCTACCCATATACTTAAGCCTCCTTGTGAATGGTCTTAATGTTATAATGGTTCATGTGCTAGATACACGACATCCAATAATTGATCATTTCTTGCATTTAGAACTTAATTATTATTATCTAGAGGATTTTCAGTATGAATAAATATATAGATGCATTTTCATTATAAGTTTATTGATTTTCATATATTTTTCAGTTATTTACCTTTTCATATTAATTATACTTATTTATTCAAGTTATATTCCAATGTACCCAACTCTTACAGAGAATTTGAGCTCACCCCTTTCTTATGTTAATTTTTTCCCAGGTTTCCAAGAAGTTTATTATGATTGATAAGTAGGGTTACGCTAAGGGGAATAATGGTGTTCTTAGAGAAAATAATTTTTTGTTTTTTAAATCTAAATTATAATTTTAATTTTGAATATGTATCTAGTTTACTAATACTGCTAAACTATTCTGTTCTTTGAGATGCGATTCCTTATAATCATGCCATTGTGATAAAGTAAGGCACCAGCACCAGGCTTCTGGAGCCAGAGTCTTTATAGTTGGTATTAGAGAAAGTTTATTAGAATCCTTGTAATCTATATTTATGAAATCTAAGATTAGGGAACATAAACATAAAATAGATTTTGAGGATTACTATAGAAGAACATCCAAAACAAACCATGTTTATGAGATTATCTAAGCATAAATTTTTCAATTTATGTTAAGTATTTCACTATTTTTGGTATTATACATTATGTTTCATAATGATATGGTCTAATATAGTGTATTTCTTCATTTAGAAATGTAACCTCATAGAATGAACAAGAACCTCACAAATGAACGGGAACCTTGCCAATGAATATGATCCAAAGAGTATGGAGGATCAAATCTTTTATGGTGTAATTCCAATCTTTCGAAGGGAACAAGTATCCAAACTATTATCATCATATTAAGAAATAATATCATGTTCTAATGAGAAAAAGAAATAATTATCTATGTATTATGGATTTTTACAGAATCATAGGAACAAAAGTATTTCTAGTAAAAAGTTGGATAAAGATATGAAGAGAAAGAAGTATTTTCCAAGATGTGATAATTGTGGAAAGAAACACCCTGGTACTTGCTTAAAAGGAATGGTATTTTTCAACAAGTGTGGAGAGAAAGGAAACTTTTCTTGTTATTTAAAGGCTATGAATAAGGTTTCCAATATAAAATTCTTTAACTATAAGGATATGGGACACTATGAAAATCAATGTCTAAAGCATTAAAGGAATATACCCCAAAAGAGGATAATAGATCATGGTCAAGATTATGATACTACCAAAAAAGAAGAATATTGATTAATATGAATGTTTTTGGATTCAATAATTATTTTATTTGAGTATTTTATCAATAATTCTATCATTATTAGAATCATGAGATATATAAGGATTTTATTTTGGTACTTATTCTTTAAGGAATTTTAAGCATGTGATTAATAGCACCGGTAATAAAGAGAAGTGATTATATTGTAAGTTGATCTTATTGAAACCACATGAATAGGGAAATATAACCCTAAATATGTTATTTATGTTGATATAATAATAAATATATCTTTATGGGATATTTTTTGTGACCAAGAAAATGGTTAGTGATCTAATGGTTTATGTTATTCTGGAATTATTAGATGTTTAGATTTAAGGAATATATTCAACAACCTGAGATTTTACTCTTGAAGTTATGCATGTTTCAAAAATGTTTAAAGGATATTAAGGTATTAATATATTTTTTATGTGACAATAAGTGCTACATTATTTTTAGAAATCTTATGTTAGGTTGATTTTTTAAATTTAGTGACCTTCCTTCTAAAGTTTTTCTCTTTGAATTTGGACAGACATATTTTGGATGAGTCTTAAGGTTAACTACTTATGGAATGGATTTAGGATATTATTGATTATGATTAAATTATGATTAATCATATTGTATAATATATGCAAACCATTTTTGGTTTTAGTAAACATTTAATGGATGAAGGAATTACTTATGGATATTATGATTCCTAAAAGTGGTTCAGGCATAAAAATTTGTCTTGAATATCCATATCAAGATTTAAGAAATGAAGTGGAGATGGATCTAAGCACAACAAAATTATGAGATTATGATTATGAAATGGAAAGGAACCACGTAATTTGATTATCTCAAGTGCCTATCAATATAGTAAAAGAATCCATCAAATCTAGGAAAAGGATTTTGGAACAAAAATGTTATCCATTTACCTTTCTTATAAAGAAATAAATGGTCTTTTAACTTATAACAAATTTATAGTTTTGTGATGGTAGACTTTATAATGAACATATTATCTATCACTCTCCATCATAACATAATATCTATATATTTTTCCATTCCCATATTTTAACTTCCCACCAATGTTATCCTATATGTAAACCTCGTTTTTTGTGACCATCACATGTTGCTTTCCCTCCATTTATGGGGGAGTATTATTAACCTCATTGATGATGTGGGTTTTCCACAAAGAAATTTTCAAGTATCAACATTTGATTTTTGAAGTGAAATTTAAAAATTGTGAGAATGAAATATATTAGAGGGGAGAATGTAACACCCTAATATTTTATGATATCTCACTTTTTAAATTAAACTTCTTGGATAGATTGTGTTATACTGAACACCAAGTTTAAATAAATGATTAAATATTAGTATTTAATTGTGATACTTATCACCTAGTCATTGGAATTGTGTAAATTAATGAGATTAAGTAAATTTTTAAAATATAGTTTACACATGTTTATAAAATTAATTCTTTGGTTACCAATTAATTATAAAAAAATCAAAACCAATTTAATATAAAGGATTTGTATTTCTAAAAAACTATTTTTATGACAATAATGAAATTTTATATTAATAAATTAAATTAATCATTATTAGTGAAATATATTAATGAAATTTATATGTTTTATATTCAATAAAATGTTTATAAATTCAATCAATAAGTTTTATGGGATTAATATAAGAATATATATAAATTTAAACATAAAAAAGACATATTTCTTAAAAGGAAAGTTTACCGCCATTTCAAGGCACACTTGTTTTAAATATAAATATTGAAACTTTTATAAATTATATTTGAAAAAAAACTTCGTTTTTAAAATTTAAATATAAAAATTATTATGGGGTGAATTTTTTTTATTTTTCATAAAATATTTATTTTCAAATGAATGTGAAAAATACTTTTTTTTATAAAATTGTCAATTTCATTAAATTAAAGCCTATTTATGATTTTAATTTGATCTAAATGAAATATAAAAAAACTCTAGTTATAAAATAATCTAATATATTTAATTTTAACCATCCTTGTATCTTATTTTGGTATAAGTGCATATTTAGGATTAAAAATACATTTTTTTAATAAAATTATTTTTCAATGTGTTTTGCGGGATCAATTTTAAATTAAATTATGTAAATTCTATGCTCTTAATATTGAAAAATTTATTCCATATTTTGATTCATAATGTAAAAATTTATTAAATAGTTTCCTTTTAATTTTGACCAATATGAATAGTAACCTTGGTAATTTTTATTACCACGGTAAATGGTAAATTGGATAATTTAGGGTAAAAATAAAATGATTTGGATTATAAAATTACCCTAAATTTTTTCCAAATATTATTGGATGATTTTCATTTAACCCTTAACACCTAAGGTTCGAATTGGAGTTATTTAATGGATGCTTATCAATGAAAATTACTTTAATATTATTTAAATTAAAGAAAATCATAAAATGTCGCATTCATATTTTTAATAACTATATTATTTTTAATATGTTTTTATTCAAAATATATCTTTGACTATAGATAAAAATTTTAAATCTAAAAGATTTATCCACATCATGGTATTTTATTTTTAATTTTCAATGAAGAAATAATTATACAATGATGATGGAGTAATTATTTTATTAATGAAACAATCAAATAAATAATGTTTTTATTAAACAAATTAACATATTTAAAAGATTATTTTCATAATACATATTCTATTTTTTAAATAAACATGTCAAAAAATAGTTAGGGTGATTTTTTTGGATTTTTTTTGAAATAGTTGAATTGTTAGTGAGTAGTGAAGTACAATAATTTACGATATCTAACATTTCAAGCCAAATACATGAATTTTTGAGTAATGGATGATGTAATAAAACATTATTTTTAAATTTAATTCACTATTTACTATTATTAATCAACATAATCAACACTATTAATAGTCTTGAGCTAAAATAATGGACAAATGAATAAAATAATCAAAAACACCCCTCTCCTCTCACTATAAAAACCACCCCTTCTCCTCACACCATTAAAAACACTAATCTTGTAAAAATTATAACCAAACCCCTTAAAAAACTCTTATCCATGTCCAATACCTGTTTTTATTACCATAATACCAAATACTTGTTTCTTTAGAAGGTCCCCAAGGAGAAAATATTCGAGAGGTAAAATCCTCCTTTTTTCTCTGTTAATTTATTTGCTTTTCTTATCATATCCTCACCTCCCCTATCCAAAGTGTAATTGTAACTCCAGTATGATATATATACTATAATTTTATTATTTTAATGTAATATCCATCATCAATTCTCTTCTCTTCTCTTTTTATTCTAAAAATGAAAACATCCTTCATGAGGTGTCGATTCACTGCCTTCATGGATGATGAGTTTTTGTTTTTCATTAACACCTTCATGGTTGGTCATAAAACCATTTTTATGATTAAATAACATTATAATATATAAATTATAAAAAAAATCTTGGATCAATATATAAACATAATATTGAATAAAATGACACAATTTTGTGATGGTCATAAAAATTGCCAAAATAAATTAAGACATATTCATCAACATTTTATCAAACGAATCATTATCATACCATATTAAGAAATGATATATGTGAACATTTAAACTTATTAAAGTTCATTAATACTGAATAAATTCACTTCTAGAGTTTTCCTTCCATTTTAAAATAACTCTCAGAATTATACACAAGGGAACCGACCATAAAACCATGAAACGAACGCTCCTAGAACAACGAAATTAAATATTATAACTGATCATAATGGCTATAAATAAACATAATAAAATTATAAGAAATAAAAAAATATTTTAATAGGTTATTAATTAATTAATTAATATAATTTTATTATCCATAACATTATGTATAAGTTTGGAATGCTTTCATACATAAGATAAGGGTTTTCTCATCTCACTTTTATTTCTATGAGATGTGCCTTTTTCACCACTTATTTTTTATGTGTGGTGTATATAGACTTAAATTTTATATATCATATCAGGAATATATTTATATTCATGGTATTTAATGTTTCATTTGATAATTATTACTTTTATGGGACATATGATTCGACTGATTACTCAGTGGTAAGGGATTTTGTAACTCACTTTTCATTCAGTGGGTTAAACTTCTATTTCATTGATTATGTCATGCTAAGGTTATGTGTAAAATTAATTTTGATGATATTATGATTTATTTTCAATTTTTAATGTGTATTTATAGTCAACACATATAATTTATTCATTTAACTAATGATATGATCCTTGTAAGGGACTTTGTCTCAATTTTCTTTCATTGTGGCATATTTTTTATGTCATGCACCTATTTTATTTTCTATGATATACTTCCCCATTTATTTATGATCATAAATCAATGAATATTTCATTAAATATCTATATTTATTGTATCATTTATATGATTATTGTTTAATCCATACATAATTTTTACATATGATGTTTAATTTGAATGTTATTTGATTGACTAGTAATATAGTGTTAAATTCATATCTTTTACTCAATATGAATATTTATTTATAAGGTATATTGATTCATGAACTAAATTTATCATTTTAAATATGTAAGGAATGATTTAGACTAGTATGAAATGGGTTTGGTACAGGTTAATGCAAGCCCTATGTGTTAGGGACCGGTTAATGCAATCCCCTCAATGCATTAGTAGTCTCATGGGACAAAATATATTGGCATCAAACCCATCGCATTTGTTTCCAAGAAGAATCATATGAATTTCAACCTACAAACTTAAACTATCTTATGAAATTTATTTAAGGTATAATAGTCCATGTGAAATACACATTAAGTCTAATAATTAAGCATTTCCTACATTTAGAATTCAATTATTATTATATAGATGATTTTCACTATGAAAAAAATATATGGATACATTTTCATTCTTAGTTTATTGATTTCCATGTGTATTCAGTTATTTACCATTACATGTAGACTGTAATTATTTATTAAAGTTAGATTCAATTATACCTAACCTTTACTAATCATTTGAGCTCACCCCCTTCTTATGTATATTTTCTCCCAAGTTTCCAAGAAGTTTATTATTATTTATATATAGGGTTATGCTAAGGGGAATAATGGTGCTATCAATTAAAATACTTTTTTGTATTATATGTATAAAATTTAATTTGAATTTAAAATTTGTATCTAGTTTACCAAGACTACTAAACTATTTGATCCTTCGGGATGTGAATTCTTGTAATAATGCCAATGTATTAAAGTAAGGCACTGACACCGGGCTACTGGATTTAGGGTCTTTATAGTTAGTATTAGAGGAAGTTTAGTAGAAACTTTGAAAAATAAATTCAGGAAAACCTAGATTAGGTAATATAACCCTCTGATAGACTTTGAGGATAACTATATAAGAACATCCCAAAAAAACATGCTTATGAGATTAACTAAGCATAAAATTTTCAATTTATGTTATATATTTCACTAGTTTTTCTATTATATATACATTATGTTTCACAATGATATGATCTAATATTGTTTTTGTATTAATTTACAAATGGAACCTCACATAAGGAATGTCGACCTCACCAATGCGCATGATCCAAAGAGTATGGATGATCAAATATTTAATGTTCTTATGGAAATATTTTGAAGGAAACAAGTCTGCCAATCATTCTCAACAAATGAGGACATAGTATCATGTGCTAATGAGAAAAATAAATAATTCTATAAGTATTATAGTATCTAAAAAATGAATGAGAACAATATTACTGGTAGGAAAAATTTGGTTAAAGGAATGAAGAGAAAGAAGTATTTTTCACATGTGATAATTGTGAAAAGAAACACACAGGTACTTGCTTAAAAGGAATGGGAGTTTGCTACAAGTGTAGAGAGAAAGGCCATCATGCTTGTGATTTCAAGGGTAAGAAAAATGTTTTCAATGTATAATGTTTTAATTGCAAGTAAATGGAATACTAATCAAATCTATGTATCAAGCATCAAAGGAATAAACACCAAAAGAGGATAATGGATCATGGCCAAGCTTATACTACTACCACAGATGAAGAGGAATGATTAATATGCATGTGTTTGGATTAAAGAATTATGTTATTTGAGTATTTTATCAATAATTATTTGGTTATATACATAATGATATATATATAAGGATTGTACTAAAATACTTCTTCTTTAAGTAATTTTTAGCATGAGATGAATAACACTAGTAATCAAGAGATGTTATTCTATTATAAGTTGATCTTCTTGAAAGAACATGACCTGGGAAAGAGAACCCTAAATATGTGCTTGATGTTGAGATAATAATAAATAGATGATTATGGGATATTATTTGTGACCATGGAAGTGGTTAGTGATATTATGGTTTATGTTATGCTGGAATTATTATATATTTGGATTTAAGGAATATATTGAACTACGTGAGATTTTACTATTGGAAGCATGCATGTTTTATAAAGTTTTAAAGGAGATTAAGGTATTCATATATTTTTTATGTGATGATAAGTGATAAATTATTTGGGGAAATCTTATGTTAAGTTTATTTTTTAAATTTAGTGACCTTCCTTCTAAATTTTTGGTCTTTGAATTTGGATAGACATATTTTGGATGAGTCTTAAGGTTGACTAATAGGGAACGGATTAAGGATATTATTGATTAAGATTAAATTATGATTTATCATATTGGATAACTTGTGCTAGCCATTTTGGTTTCATTAAAAATTTAACAACTGAATACATGAATTTTTGATCTTATTATTCATAAAAGTGCCTCGGGCATAAAAATTTGTCTTTAATATCCATCTTTAGATTTAAGAAATGAATTAGAGATGGATATAAGTGCAACCAAATGATCAGATTATGATTATGACTTAGAAATAAATAAAGTAAATTTATTTTTCAAGTGACTATATGTATATTAAAAGAATACCTCAAATCTATGAAAAATATTTTGGAACAAAAATCTTATCTATTTACATTTATTAATATGAAATAGATGGTATTTTAACCAATCACAAATTTACGGTTTTTATGGTAGAATTTCTAATGACCATGTTCTTTATCACTCGCCATTAGAACATGTTAGTAAGATTTCTTTTCGATTCCTATTTTTTCAATTCCCAGTAATGTTATACTATAGGGAAACCTAGTTTTGTGCTGACCATCAAATTTTCTTTTCCCTCCATTTAAGAAGAAGTATTAGTAACCTTTTTGATGATGTGGGTTTCCCACAAAGGAATTTTCAAGTATCAGCCTTTGAATTTTTAAGTGCAATTTCAAAATTGAGAGGATGAAATTTATTTAAGGAGGGGAGAATGTAACTCCTCAATATTTTAAGGTGTGTCTTTTTTTAAATTTAACTTCTTCAATAGTTTATGTTACACAGAACACCAAGTTTAAAAAAATGATTAAATATTATTATTTAATTATGATAGTTATCATCTAGCCATTGTAATAGCGAGAATGAATGAAATTAAGTAAATTTTGAAAATATAGTTTACACATTTTTATAAAATTAATTCATTCGTTACCAATTAATTATAAATTAAAATAAAAACCAATTGAACATAAAGGATGCGTTTTTATAAAAAACTATTTTTATGCCCATAATAGAATTTTATCTTAATAAATTAAATTAATCACTATTATTGAAATATATTAATGAAATTTATATGTTAAAAATTCAATAAAATGTTTTCAAATTCAACGAATAAGTTTTGTAGGCTTAAGATAAGAATAAATCCAATTTTAAGCATAAAAAAGATATATTTTCTAAAAGGTAATTTTACCTTCATTTACTGGCGCACTTGTTTTAAATATAAATTTTGACACTTTTATTAATTCCATTTTAAAAAAATAAAAATAATTTTTAAAATAATAATTTAAAATTTAGATTAGGGTGAATTTTGGGTGTTTTTTAAAAAATATTTATTTTCTAGTGAATATTGAAAAATAATTTTTCTTATAAAATTCTCGATTTCATATATTAAAGCCTCTTTATGATTTTAATCTGATATAAATGGAACATAAGAAATATTATTTATAAATAATATATTCTATTTCATTTTAATCATCCTTATATATTATCTTGATATAACTACATTTTTAGGCATAAAATAGATTTTTTAATAAAACTATTTTTCAATGCATTTTACGAGATTAATTTTAAATTAAATTATAAAAATTCAGCATTTTTAATATTGAAAAATAGATTTCATATTTGGATTCAAAATGTCCAAAATTGTTAAATAGGTCCATTTTAATTTTTACCAATATGAATAGAAACCTTGGAAATTTTTGTTACCATGGTAAGGGTAAATTGTAAGGATTGTAAAATTACCCTAAAAATTATCCAAATATTATTGGATGATTTATATTTGACCCTTAACACCCAAGGTTATAATTTGAGTTATTTAATGGACACTTTTCCATGAAAATGACTTTGATATTATTTAAATTAAAGAAAATCACAAAATGTAATATTCATATTTTTAATAACTATATTATTTTTAATAAAGTGTTATTCAGAAGATGTATTTTAATATAGAGAATATTTCGAAATATATAAGATTTAACTTCAATATGGTATTTTTTTTTAATTTTTAATAGAGAAATAATTACCTTAAATAATTATACAATGATGATGTGGTAATTATTATATTAATGAAATAATCAAATAAATCATGATTTTAATTAAAAATTAAATTTAACAAATTTAAAAAATTATTTTCATAAAATGGATTCTATTTTTTAAATATATATGTAGAAAAATGGTTAGGGTGGATTTTTGGGTTCTTTCTAAAATATTTGAAATTTTGTGAATAGTTAAAAATAGTAATTTGTGGTGTTTAACATTTTAAGACAAATACATGAATTTTTTATTCATTCCTGATGTAAAAACAATTATTTAGAACTCACATGCATAATTTAATATACTTATTCACAATAATAGACACTATTGATAGTCTTGAGCCAAAATTATAAACAAATGAATGAAATAATCAAAACACCCCTCTCCTCCCACTATAAATATCACCCCTCACCACCCCTTCTCCTAACACCTTCTAAGTATTTAATATTATCTATATTATTCCCAAATAACTTTACAATCCAATTCTCCATATCCAAGAACTTATGGTAATACCAAAAGATCAAAGCCAAGTGTCTTTAAGAGGTTCCCATGGAGACAATATTTGAGAGGTAAAATCCTCCTTTCTCTTTTATTTTATTTTATTTTATTATCCTATACTCACCTCTCCTATAAATATTTTAATGGTAACTCCAATATTATATATTTACTATAATATTATTATTTTAATGTAATATTCATCATCAAGTCTCTTCTCTTCTCCTTTTATTCCAAAAATGAAAACATCATTCATGAGGTGTCGATTCACAGCCTTTGTGGATGACGAGTTTTAATTTTTCATATTTGCCTTCAAGGATGGTCATAAAGTCACTTTTATGGTTAAATTATATTATAATATATAAATTATAACTTTTTTACATTCTATAACCAATATATAAATATAATATTAAATAAAACAACACATGTTCGTGATGGTCATAAAAACCGCCAAAATAAATTAAGACATTTTCATCAAAGTTTTATCTAATGAATCATTCTCATACTATATAAACAAATTATATATAATACCATTTAAACTTATGTAAGTTTATTAATACTAAATAATTTTCCTTTTGGAATTTTTCTTCCATTTTACAAGAACTCTCATAATTATACACCAGGGAACCAAGCATAAAACCCTGAAACAAACACTCCCTAAACAAAACAACTAAAAAATATAAATCATCATAATGTCCATAAATTATCTTAATAAAATTATATTAAGTAAAATATATTTTTAAGAGGTTCTAAATTAAGTAATTAATTTATCTAATTTTATTATCTAGGATATTAAGTATAAGTGAAGAATGCTTTCAGACATAAGGTAAGGGTTTTCTCATCTCACTTTTATTTCTGCAAGATATTCATTTTTCACCACCTATTTCTTGTGTGTAGTGTATGCATACTTTACTTTGATATTTCATATCATTCATCTATTTATCTTTATGGTATTAAATGTTTAATTTGATAATTATCACTTTCATGGGGCATTCTATTTGACTGATTACTTAGTGGTGATGGATTTCTTAACTCAATTTTCATTTAGTGGGTTAAACTTATATTTCATTAATTATATCATGCTAAAGTTATGTGTAAAATTAATTTTTATTATCTTATGTTTTATTTACATTTATTATGTATATTTACAGTGAATACACATACCCTATTCATTTTATTAATGACATGATTCTTTTCATAGACTTCATCTCAATTTTCTTTCATTGAGGCATATTTTTTATGTCATGCACCTATTTTCTTTTCTATGGTATATTATCCCATTTATTTATGATCAATAATCATTTAATTTCATTAAATATACATATTTCTTATATCATGGATATGAATATTCTCTAATCCATACACCATTTTTACATATGGTGTTTAATTTGAATGTTATTTGATTAAATGGGGATATAATGTTAAATCTATATCTTTCACTCAATATGGATATTTTTTATATGGAATATTGATTAAGGAATTAAATTAATTATTTCATATATATGATGAACAATTTTTATTGGTATGACATGAGTTGGGACTGGTTAATTCAAGACCTATCTATTGGGGACTAGTTAATGCAAGCCCTATGAGTTAGGGACTAGTTAATGCAAGTCCCTCGTTACATCGATAGTCTTATGCGATGAAATCAGTTAGGAAAAAACCCTTCATATTTTTTTCCAAGCATAATCAGATATATTTAAACCCACAGACTAAAACCATCTTTTGAAATGTATTGAAGATATAATGGTTCATGTTCTAGATATATGACTTCCAATAATTAAGCATTTCTTATATTTAGAATTCAGTTATTATTATCCAGAGGATTTTCACTGTGAAACAATCTGTGGATGCATTTTCATTCTCAATTTATTGATTTTAATGATTGTTTGTTATTTACATTTCCATATTGATTATACTTATTAATTCAAGTTATATTTCACTATACCTAACCCTTACTGAGTATTTGAGCTCACCCATTTCTTATGTTTATTTTTTCCTAGGTTTCTAATATGTTTATTATGATTGATATGCAGGGTTATGCTAATAAGAATAATAGTTCTCTCAAAGAAAATAATTTTTGTATTTTATGTCTAAAATTTAATTTTAATTTCAAAATATGTATCTAGTTTATCAATAAAACTAAATTATTTTGTCCTTCGGGATGTGATTCCTTGTAATCATGATAATGTAATAAAGTAAGGCACTTCCTCTGGGATACTGGGGGTCAGGGTCTTTATAGTTTTAAATTTTAATTAGTTATTTTTTATTAAATATAATCCAACCAATGTCATTTTAAACAAAATTATACTTTAATTTTGAATAAAAAATATGTATACTTAAAAAGACATTTTTCTAGAAAATTGTTTTTCGTCGCGTTTTACTATTTTTTTAAGTAATTTTTGAATGTTATAGAAATTTGATTTCATAAAATGGAATCTATATTTGGAATCACATGTAAAAATTTTATAATTATTCCACTTTTATTCTTATGCATTGTAAATGTTGAGTCAATAAGGGTTCCTTATGAATTTTCCATTCCTTTATGTTTTGAAAATCACAAACACTATATCTCAAGGCAAATTTTATTTTCCCTAAGATTTACTATAATAAGGAATATTTTTATTCCTCAATGAAATTCTATTTTTACTCAGATTTTCCTTAATAAGGAAAAATTTTCTTCCCCAAGGAAAATTTATCCTTACCTATTTTTCATTGTTCATATTTTAGTTTCTATAAATCTAAATATTTTTATTCCTAAGTGAAAAATTCTGTTTCAGATCTAAAACCTCAGAATTCTATAAATACTTAGATATAGATTATTCTGTTTTCAGGATCATAATTCAGGTTCCGAATTCTCTGAAATTCAGAATCTGAATTCTCTGAAATTCAGGTTCCGAATTCTCTAATATTTAGAATCCAAATTCTTGGAAATTTAGAATCCGAATTCCCTGAAATTCAAAACCAAATTCTCTGAAATTCATGTTTTGAATTATATGAAATTCAGAATCCAAATTCTCTGAAATTCAGGTTCAGAATTCTTTGAAATTCAGAATCCAAATTCTCTGAAATTCAAGTTCCAAATTCCTTAAAATTCAGGTTCCAAATTCCTTAGAATTCAGGTTCTGAATTCCTTAGAATTCAGAATCTTAATTCCTTAGAATTCATACTCTGGATTCCTTATAATTCAGGTTTTGAATTCCTTATAACTCAAACTCCAAATTCCTTTGAATTGAAGTTACGAATTCATTAGAATTCACGTTTTGAATTCCTCAAAATTCAGGTTCTGAATTCCTTAGAATTCAGACTTTGAATTTCTTAGAATTTAGAATCCAAAATCTATAGAATTCTGATTCCGAATTCCTTGAAAAATGAATCCTAATATCCATGTAATTTAGACTCCGAACTTTATTTTTCCTAGACTTTAAAAAAAGATTTGGTTGAGCAACCATAATTTACTTACACTTGTTATAGTTATAAAATGATTTCCTGCATTCTGTTTCTAACCAACTGTTGTTTGAGTGACACATGTATAGGTCCCTCCAAGATTCAAGGAAAAGTATGACTGTTGGAGGAGGTCACCGATTGTTGGAAAAATGAAAATAAAAAGGAGATCATTTGAACAATCTCACAACTTTACTTTTGGAAAAAGTTGATAACTCTAGAGACCACATGATGTTGAAGTGAT
Source organism: Viscum album (assembly GCA_963277665.1). Classification (NCBI taxonomy): domain Eukaryota; kingdom Viridiplantae; phylum Streptophyta; class Magnoliopsida; order Santalales; family Viscaceae; genus Viscum; species Viscum album. The sequence continues at coordinate 1,796,135,591 of OY728146.1, forward strand.
TTATAGAGAGAGAGAGATACTCTCATGGTTTGTGCATACTGAAAATATTTTTCAGCTTGCTTTGTGTGACTCAAAATGTTTATGAGTACATTCGAGGGTTTCTGGGGATAAGAAGATAGAGGTGCCAACTTCTTTAAATTTTGAGGACTTCCTTTTTAAAGAAGACAGAGGTGCTGACTACCTTGATGTTTGAGGGCTTGTAGGGATAGCAAGACAGACTCCAATATTCCTATCGAGGGCTTACCCTGGTGTGGGTAAGACAAACATTCATAAAAGTATAAATCAAGGTACCTTTTTCCAAGGTTGTTAGATACCCTTATCTTTGGGTTAAACAATTCTATACTTGTTACTTGTATTGTTTCAAGTTTATTTTCTACTACATTTTGATTAATAAGTAAGGTATAACTATCTTATACTTTATTGTACTTTTACTCTGATTAGAAAGATTCTATAAGCTTTAAGGTAGATTATTTTCCATTGTAAACTTTTCTTAAGTTTCATTTCCGAAACCATATTTCTGGAATCTAGCAAGTTTGTAGAACTAAGAGGTCTTGGGAATTTACTTTGTTTAACCTTGTTAAATATAGTTTTCCTTAAGGTAAAAAAAAGGAAAGTTTTATACCAAATTTAAAGGTTCCAAAAGAATTTTTAAAGTATACAATTCACCCATTCTTGTATATTGATTATCTATATCATATTCTTATCCAACAATGAATAGTAACATTGGTAAAAAAAGTCACTTACCACAATAAGAGTTAAAATAGGTTAAAAGGGTTAAAACTTAGATGATAAGGATTCACTACTAAAAAATAAATCTATATCCACAGTTTGGAACCATGGCTATAGGCCCAAAAACCGTGGCTATAGGTTATAGCCACGGTTTCATAAACTATGGCTGGTATTGGTGTGGATATAGAGTAAAACCTCTAGCCACGGTTTCAAACCGTGGCTATATCTCTATAGCCATGGTTTTAACCATGGATATATCCCTAGAGACATGGTTCAAACCCTGGAAACAGCCTATAGCCATGGTTTTCAAATCGTGGTAGAATCCTAAGTCTAGAAATATATATAGCCACGGTTTAAAACCGTGGCTAGAGGCCCTTTTCCATGGGTTTAAACTGTGGATATAGGCCTTTTGCCACCATTTTAAACCATGGGTATATGTCCCCCCATTCCATAAAAAATATCCCCCCCTGCCCCCTTCCCCAGCACTGCCCCTGCACTCCCCCCTTCCCACTGCACTTCCCCCACATCCCACTGCACACACCCCTACCCTCTACCCACTGCACCTCCCCCCAGCCCCCTGCACCCCCCCTGCACACACACCATGTCCCCCAGCACACCCCTTCCCCCTGCACTTCCCCCCTTCCCACTGCACTTCCCCCCAACCCACAGCAAACCCCCTACCTCCAGAAAACCACCCCAGGCCCCCAAACCTTCTCCAGCCCTCCCAGGATTATTTAACTAATGCAGATCACCCCCATTAAAACAAGATAGCATCAAAAAAACCCACAATGTGATCCTATGGGTATGCCCACAACCTCTAGAAAACAAAAAAACATGTTGTGACCCCCCAGACCAGGAGCCCCCCCTCTCACAGACTCTTACACTTCATTCTTAGAGGATGACTACAATAAGATTAATATGATGAGGCTAAGGGATAAAAAACACCGATCATGTAGTAGGATCACCAAAGGAGTCCCTATTAATAAAATCCCTAACACAGTTCAATCCTGCTCAAAAGAACATTATGAGGCCTCAATTTCAATTCCATATGATCGTCTTCTAAAAAGAACGAGGATCGTAGAAATGTGTAATAATATTTTTCCACCAAAAGGCCTCTGAACATTATAGAAATAACCACATATTTTTCTTACTAATTCTGATGGAAGTTCTGTATCAAATCATAATTATATGTGTAATAATATTTTTCTCTTTTTCCATGACCTTTATATAGTGGGGTAGTCTCCCATTTCTTTTAATATAAAGAACGACTCAGACTAGTTGTTTTAGAGGAGTTTAATAAGTTGATTATGTGTGATATTACAGATGATGAGATCCTAATGAACTTAACCAGAACCATTCAATGAAAGCACTATTCAATGATGGTTTCCATTCCTTTTTTTCAATAAGTTTAGGAAAATTATTGGAAGGAATGTTTCGGGTCTCATATATGTTATTTGGGTGGGAAATGACTACTTTCACTCGATCAATGAAACTCTTATATCCCTTATTCTAAAAATAAAAAATAAAAAAAACATTATTGGTCACTAATTTTAGACTCATTGGCCTCTATAATTTTACTTATATTCTCTTAAATTCCAGTGAATCAGATACGGCCATTGCTTCCCTCTATTGTTTCTGGAAATCAAATTTCCATTATTCCTAAGAGACTCATATATGATAATGCCATATTGGCCCATAAAAATTTTCAATATATGAAAACATAGAATAAATATTAACAAAGAATTATTCCCTGGAAACATGACTTGAAAAAGGATAATAATAGAGTTGAATGGTCTTTCCTAATGTTTGTGTTGACTAATATTGGATTATTCTATCATGGAAGAAAGAGAAAAACTTAGATTCATGCCAACAATCCTTGCTTGTATGTGAAAATAGAGGTAAGAAATAGCATAATGGAAGATTTTTCCAAGGAGAATACAAATGTAGGTGGAAGGGGGCTGGTGTGGGCTGGATGTGGCAAGAACAGGGCCAAATCACAACATTACCGCAGCGTGACCGCGACGTGACCGCGGTGTGTTAGCCCGGTCTAGCGACATCCGCAGGGCTGCATCTTCCGGCCAGGAGCGAAGGGAGTGGGAGAAGGCTGGAATGCTGGTGGAAGGGGGCTGGTTTCAGGTGTTGGGGGGATGGTGCGTGCTGATTCGAAGGTGGAAGAGGGGGGCTATTGCGGGATGGAATGTTGGTGGCAGCGGGATGAAATGAAGGTGGAAGGGGGGTGGTGTGGGCTAGATGTGGCTGGAGCAGGGCCAAATCACGGCATTACCATGGCGTGACCGTGACGTGTTGGCCCGTTCCAGTTTCATTATGTTATATTATGGGCCTTTTCATGAGTTATATGGTTTAATAACATTGTTCAGGAATGTTCATTTTTATGGTTTTCTAAAGTGGTTCACTTGTATTCTTAAATGAATTTTCATGTAGAACATGGATAAACATCCAGAAATGATATTTCAAGTTATTAATGATATTATAGAAGTTTAAATGATCTTATAATAAATTATATGATATTCCATGTGAATGAATCATTAGATAAGAATTAAATGATGATTGTTTGGGTTAATTTGGGTGGTTTTTCGACAACAACGAAATTGTTTTGATTAATCATTTAGTAATATGTACATAGTATAGTTAAAGAATATTAAATAGGTCACCCCCTGCCAGTCCCCCCTTCCCTCCTCCCCACTTCCCTGCAGACACCCCCTGCCCTTCTTTACCCTCCCCCTCTGCCATTTTTCCCTCCCCACCCGGCCCCCTGCCTTCCCCATGCACCCCCTGCCCCTGCCCATTCCCCCTACCATCCCCCACCCCTTCCAATCCCCCCTACCCCTGCAAATTCCCCTCTCTAGACCCTAGAAACCCCACTCCCCCCTTCCCTCCTTCACCTCTCCCCTGTAGACTCCCCTTCCCTCCTGCACCCCTCCCTTATGCCCTGCAAACCCTTCCCCCTTGCACCCCTCCCCACTGCCCTGCAGACCCCCCCCCCCCCCCCCCGCCCTCCTCCCCACTACCCTGCAGACACCCCCTGCACCCTCTCCCCCCCTGCCAGTTCCCCCATTCCCTCCTACACCTCTCCCCTATAGACCCCCTACTCCCCCCTTTCCTCATCCCCACTACACTACAGACACCCCTCGACCTCCTGCACCATCTCCCCCTTCCAGTTCCCCCCCTGCCCTCCTGTACCCCTCCCCTATGCCCTGAAGACCCCCCTGCACCCTCCCCTCCACTGCCCTCCCTCACCCTCCCCCTGCCAGTTCCCCCCCCCCCATAGACAGATCCCCCCCAAAACCAAACAGGACCCCTTCCCCTTGCCTACTGCCACATCAAAATCATCATAAAAATGAAGAAAAATGGATTCTTGAAGCTACTGCATTGAACATCCTATAATTGTAAGGGTTGGTGTCCTCAGAACCAACTGTTTTGTACTTTGATTACATAAATGTTCACTTATTATATATTGTTCATTGTTTTTCATGACTATAATATAATAATGTCCTGAAATATTTGTTGCATTAATAAGGTCATAGCAGATCCCCGCTATGATGAGAACCTTGAAATGCTATAACAATATTCTTAAATAAAGTTCTGCGGTTGGATGACATACTATTATAGGACACATAGTATACAGACCGTCATGTGCGAGTACTCATAAGAAGACGAGACTCTCTCTCATGGAGTTCGCACTTGGTAATCTCCATGATGGGAGATTATGAGAACAGACCCGCCAGTAGTAATTCCGCATGTCTTGGTGTCATCAGATATTGCTATCTACGAGCGTGTGTAATGGTCCTTGGACTGGAAGATTATCATTAACTCTTGTCATGACTCGCGCACTTAGATTTACTGACGAAAACCGTCACGCAGACAGTTGGCGGGAAGTAGGGTACGTTGGGTGCATCATGAGTGACATGTTGTTAATGGATAAGTCAAGGAAGGATTTGTCCCTTCCATTTATGGAAGTTGATATCTCGGCCCTTTGATTGAAATAGAACGTTTGCATTAAATTCCATGGCCATGGTGTAAACGATGAGTTTATTTCAGGTAGTCAAAGAACGACATATCAAGCATATAGGTTTATGACACTGCCATGAAACCTGCTTGATGAGATATTGAGACAAAGGGATTAAATTACACAGTAAGCACTCGTATGAGGTGATACGTCAATGCGGCGTCAACTTCTTTCTCTTGGGTGCCTTGACCCGTTGCTAGACAGTAATCTTGGACTTTAGGCAAGCCTGCCTAATGCCAACGAGAAAGAGTCCTAGAGGGTCACACCCTAAGTGTATCCAAGTATCTCATGTTGAATAAAGATTATTCTCGTACGTGGTTTAATAATTATTCAAGGAAGCCTAAGTTGTTTTAAATGATGGAGGAAAAAGAAAATAAAACAAGTACACGTCGTGTATTATTATTACATACCGTGTAGTTTTATTTTGGAAAGGAAATGAATAAATGAAAACAAGATATACACGCCATGTACATTTAATGTACACGCCGTGTAGTTTTCAATGAAAAACAAGTACACGCCGTGTATTTATTAATACACGCCGTGTAGTTTTTTTTATTTGGGATTTTGAGTATATAATATTGTTTTAAATGATATTTATTATAATCAGTATGGGCACATGTCAAGGAATTATTTATTCGACATGGGGTTTTAAATAAAGAGTCAATGAAATAAATAAAACGCATAACGCGTTTATTTATTGTCATAACTCTATAACCCCACACACCCGATTATAAATATCCTCACAACCCCAACTCTTTTCTAACACAACATCTCTGGAGAATTCTTTCAAGGCCGAAAGAACCTCTTCCTCCAAGAACGATCTCAAGACCGAGAGAGATCCTCTTCCCTCGGATCAAGACAATCTAAGGCGGACAACGCAAGAAAAGGCTTCTCCACGCTAGCACCCGGAGAATATTTTGGCGACGTCCAGAGATATGAGGTACACGTGTGGATCACCGCTAGAGGGAGTCTACACTTGGCTTCTACGACGCAACGACGGATCACATCGACAACGTGATTGAGAACATCTACGAAGAAAGAACACCCAAAAGGTATTTCTTTATAATTAATTAAATTAATTATAATCAACCTGTAACGATCCTTGTTTGTGGTTCCGGGAAAAACCATCTTCTTTGTTTTTTTCTGTGATTCGATCCATGGAGACTGGTGTTTATCGTCGTATTGATCCCGGATTGATCATTGCTAATGACAAAAAGCCAAGTGGGAACATCCACCCACGCGCTTCCGCTGCGCCCGGAACCTTCAAATGGTATCAGAGGGAGGTTACAACGTTGATTATAGTTATTTAATTTTCGTTGATAATTTACGCATTCATATTTGATTAAATTCGAAATAAATCGTTCTATAAATCTGAATTAATGAGATCTATTCTTCCTCCTTCGTTTCTCGATTCATATCACAGAAATGACCTTTTAATTTTAATTTTGATTAAAATAAAATCGAGGAACTCATCCGGAGGTGCCGCTCTTTCTGTCTGTACAACACGGGATTACACGGCGTGTAATTAAAACTACACGCCGTGTACTTAGGTTCAACGAACCGGCACTGGTCCGCCAAACCACGCCGTGTGAATTGATTATGCCTAAGTTTTAATCACGCCGTGTTGACCAGAATAGAACGGCACGTGGAAACCGGAATACACGACGTGTATGTTGGAACAACACGCCGTGTAGTCCATTCCGACCCAGGTGAAACCGTGTACAAAGATAAGTCGCGTACCGCGTATACGGGATCGCCAGGCCGGTTACCGCGTAACAAGGAAGTACACGCCGTGTATGATTCATCTACATGCCATGTACTCTAAAATTTCCAAAGTACAGAAAAACACGCCAAAGCCCCTGCGTGTTCTTTGGACAAAGGGTGAAAAGAAAAATACACGTCGTGTAATTATAAACTACACGCCGTGTACTTTCCAGAAATGGAATTTCACCAGGTTTCCTCCAATGTACAAAGACCCGTACAAGGAATATGGATGAGAAGAATCTCAAGGAAATTCAGAAAGGAATTTAAGATAAAGAATTGATTAATTATAAGATCATAATTAATTGAATTCGAGCGCGTCTTATCTTAAATAAAAGAACGATTAAAAGAATTTGAATTATAAATATGCGTAAATGTCGTTGCATACTATGGATGATCATGAGCTAGACCAAAGACCCTTTGTATGTGTATGGTTTCATTTAAATTTATTTAATTTAAATTTGTTGGCTTGCGAGCCTTCTTCCAATAAAATGTAGGGCCTGCGTGTCCATGGTTTCTTTAATGTAAACCCATGTAATGGAGGATCTCCCAAGCCAGAGGAGACGGTTCAAATCCCGAAGCCGAGGCGAAACCGACACAAGAAGATACAAAGGTGGACAGGTGGGAGCTGCAAAACACGAACCATCAGGTTCAAGGTGTTTTCCCTAGGTCAGGGTAAGCTTATCAAAACCGCTAGATAAGCTAACCAAATAGAAGCTCATGATCATGCCATCTTATTTTATTTCTGTCTGATTGCATGGTTTATATATTATGCATGTGTTGTCGCGATCACATAATTAATAAAATGAACAAGCATGCAAAGATGGAATAAAATAAAAACCGGTCTATGCGTCGGAACATGGTTAATCACTTAAGCAAGCATCACTTAATATTAACAAGCATGTGATAATGCAAAGATATGCATAAAGAATAAAATCCCTCAAATACCATATTAAGTCAGACCAAGCCTTCCGTTACTTGATTAAGGGCAAGACTCAATAAAACTATGTGTTTGACCAACCCTTGTTGGGACACTTACTTTTATAAAAGAAGCCCTTATGAAAGGTTTCGGGTTGACTTAACCATATTACATCAAGAGAAGTAGCCCTTGCTAGACTTGATGTAATATTGGAGGCAAGAGTTGAGGAAATCCAAGTCAGGATTTCAGGATTGGGGAGTCCACTCAACAGATCAAGGAACTATAAGCTCACAGTTGTCAAAGACCCGCCTACCTAAATACCTTTAAATAGCTTGACCAACCCTTGTTGGGGTTATGCGAAGGGAAATATGGATCCTTTCCATTAGAATATCAAAGCAACTGGACATTCCGAGTTCAATGGTGAGGGCCATTGGGAATTGATAAAATAGTGGGAGACTTAATAAAATTTATTATTTCTCATAAAATGTAATCAAGAAAGTACTGATGAATCTGCTCTTTTAAATTGTAGAATCAAAATGAAAAACACATCAACCACATTTTCTCTGCGATCAATTCTGGATAAAGACAACATCCTCACCGGCAGTAACTTTCAGGAATGGTTTAGGCGCCTTCGGGTTATCCTACGCCATGAACGGAAGTTTTATGTGCTGGATTCCTCACTTCCTGATTCTCCTGCCCCAGGGGCAAGTGATGAATATTTCCTAGTCTATGATCAACATTTGAACGATGCTCTCAACGTTCAATGTTTGATGTTGTCATCTATGTCTAGTGAGCTCATGAAGTCTCATGAAGACATGGATGCCTACAGCATGCTCGAGCACCTCCGTGGTTTATACCAGGAGAGAGAAAGACAGGAAAGGTTTAAGATCTCCAAGGCTCTGTTTCAGAGCAAGCTTGGAGAGGGTTCCCCAGCTGGGCCTCATGTAGTCAAGCTCATTGGCTACATTGAGCGCTTGGAGGTTCTAGGGTTTAAACTCCCTGAAGAACTGGGTACCGATCTCATTCTCGCATCACTCCCCCAGAGCTTCTCAAACTTTGTTGTTAATTTCAACATGAACAATATTGAGAAGTCTCTATCTGATCTTCTTATCCTTATTCGCCAAGTGGACAATGACATGAAGTGTGAAAAGCCTTCTGTCCTTATGGTGAATAAAAGGAAAGGGAAGGCGAAGAGCTTTAAGCCCAAAGCTTCTTCAAGGCCTTCCAAGAAAAGGAAGATCAAAGGGGAGGCAAAGGAACAGGATGCTGTTTGTTTCGCATGTGGTAAAAAGGGTCACTGGAAGAAAAACTGCACCCAGCCAAGGAAGTAAGGGGAAGCTTCAGGTGCGTTTGTTATCGAATGCAATCTATCTGTTTCTACTAATTGGGTATTAGATACTGCTTGTGGTGCTCACATATGTATCCAAATACAGGAACCAAGTAGATTCAGGAAGATTGATCGAGGTGAGATAGATCTACGAGTAGCCAACGGAGCCAGACTTGCTGTTGTAGCTGTCGGGGACTACCACCTCACATTGCCTACCGGGATGGTCTTGGTTTTGAAAGGATGTTATTATGTACCCTCTGTAACAAAAAAAATTATTTCAGTATCCAGATTAGATACTGATGGATTCATATTCAAGTTTGGAAATGAATGTTGCTACTTTTATAAAGATAGCATTTGTTTTGGTAGGGCACATTTATATAATGGCCTTTATGTGTTAGACTACACAAACCAAGTACTGGAAATTGATAACAAAGTTAATTTACATGACTCATACCACACCCAACTTTGGCATCACCGGCTAGGTCATGTCAATGAGAAACGTTTGACAAAATTACATCAAGATGGGTATTTAGATTCTTTCGAACTAAAACCACTTAGTGTATGTCATGCGTGTCTACAAGGCAAAATGACCAAAGCCCCATTTAGTGGGAAAGGTGAAAGAGCTAAATAGATTCTAGAATTAGTTCACACAGATGTGTGTGGACCATTTCCAGTTGAAGCAAGGGGTGGGTTCTCGTACTTCATAACTTTTACTGATGATTTTAGTAGATATGGATATATCTATTTAATGAGGTATAAGTCAGATTCTTTCGATCGGTTCAAAGAATACAAGAATGAAGTTGAGAACCAGCTTGGTAAGAAGATTAAGAAACTCCGCTCAGACAGAGGAGGAGAATATCTTAATCAAGACTTCATTGATTTCTTACGGGAGTTTGGGATTCTATCTCAACTCACTCCTCCTTACACACCGCAGTGGAATGGTGTAAGTGAAAGGAGGAACCACACCCTGTTGGACATGGTGAGATCAATGATGAGTCATGTGAGTCTTCCATTAACCTTTTGAGGATATGCATTACAAACAGTAGAACACATACTAAACCAAGTACCAACTAAATCGATAAATGGTATTCCATACGAGTTATGGAGTGGACGTAAAGCCATGTTATCGAATTTACACGTGTGGGGTAGCGAAGCATTTGTTAAGGCCTCTTCAGGTAACAAACTTTCACCCCGAGGCACAAAGTGTATCTTTATAGGATATCCCAAGGAAACAAGGGGATATTACCTATACAACCCCTCAGACAAAAAGGTTACAGTGGCAAGACACGCCATATTCCTTGAGAGGGATCACATCTCCAGAAGAGATAGTGGGAGCGAGATAGACTTCGATGAAGTCGAGGCTCAAGATACACATGAGTTGGTACAAGAACAGATTCCACAAAGCCCCGTGGAAGAACAATCTGTTCCAGAGACACAAGAACTGTGTAGGAGCACGAGAGAGTTGAGAGAACCAGAACGATATGGTTTTCTTATCACTGAGGCTGGTGACTCATTATTGGTTGACAATGATGATCCTCTTACCTACAAGGAAGCAGTTGAAGGCACGGACGTTGCCAAGTGGCAAGAAGCCATGAATTCTGAAATGGATTCCATGTACCAAAACTAAGTCTGGATTTTGTTAGATCCTCCAGTTGATGTAAAGCCTATTGGTAATAAATGGGAATTCAAGAAGAAACTGGACATGGAGGGGCAAGTCAGCACCTACAAGGCACGACTGGTTGCAAAAGGTTTTAGACAGCTTCAAGGAATTGACTATGATGAAACCTTTTCACCGGTTGCAATGCTGAAGTCTATCAGAATCCTATTGGCCATTGCTACTTACCATGACTTTGAAATTTGGCAAATGGATGTCAAAACAGCTTTCCTTAACGGGAACCTTCAGGAAGATGTCTACATGACACAACCTGAAGGGTTTGTGACTTCAAAGGATGCCAACAAGGTATGCAAGCTGCAAAAATCCATTTATGGATTAAAGCAAGCATCAAGGTCATGGAACATTCGTTTTGATGAAGCTGTTATAGAATTTGGCTTTGTTAAGAATGAATGTGAGCCTTGTGTCTACAAAAGGTTTAGTGGAAGTGCAGTCGTTTTCATAATAGTATATGTCGATGACATATTACTAATTGGAAATGAAGTACCTGTCTTACAGTCAGTTAAGGCATGGTTGAATAAATGCTTCTCCATGAAAGACTTGGGCGAGGCGGCATATATTCTTGGGATCAAGATCCATCGTGATAGATCCAAGAAAATGCTGGGCCTAAGTCAAAGTACATACATTGACAAGATACTGAAGAGATTCAGTATGGAACAGTCCAAGAGGGGATTGTTGCCAGTGTCACATGGCATTCATCTTTCCAAGAAAATGTGTCCTCAGACACATGAGGAAAGAAAGAGAATGGTAAGGATCCCTTACGCATCCGCGATTGGGTCAGTCATGTATGCTATGCTATGTACGAGGCTAGATGTTGCTTATGCATTAAGTGCGGTAGGCAGATATCAAGCTGATCCAGGAGACCTCCATTGGATGGAAGTCAAGACTATCCTTAAGTATCTGAGGCGTACTAAGGATATGTTCTTGGTTTATGGAGGAGATGAGGAACAAGTCATCAGAGGACATGTAGATGCTAGTTTCCAGACTGATCAAGATGACATGAAGTCACAGACTGGATACATCTTCAGTTTGAATGGAGGTCCAGTGAGCTGGAAGAGCTCAAAACAAAGTGTGGTGGTAGATTCTACAGCGGAGTCCGAGTATATCGCAGCTTCTGAGGCAGCTAAAGAAGCAGTATGGATGCGAAGCTTCGTCCAAGAGTTGGATGTTGTACCGAGCAGTAAAGATCCTATCACACTCTATTGTGATAATACTGCAGCGGTGGCACTTGAAAAAGAGCCAAGGTCACATCAGCGGACAAAGCACATACTTCGGAAGTATCATATCTTGAGGGATTTTTCTCAGAGAGGTGAAGTTGCAGTGAGCAGTATTTCCACGGAAGACAACGTGGAAGACCCATTGACTAAAGCCCTGACTCAGCAGAAACATGATCATCATGTGAGGTCTAGCGGACTAAAAGTCATAGGCAGTTGGATCTAGTCCAAGTGGGAGTTTGTAAGGGTTGGTGTCCTCATAACCAACTGTTTTGTACATTGATTACATAAATGTTCACTTATTATATATTGTTCATTGTTCTGCATGAATATAATATAATAATGTCCGGAAATATTTGTTGCATTAATAAGGTCATAGCAGATCCCCGCTATGATGAGAACCTTGAAAAGCTATAACAATATTCTGAAATAAAGTTCTGCGGTTGGATGACATACTATGATAGGACACATAGTATACAGACCGTCATGTGCGAGTACTCATAAGAAGACGAGACTCTCTCTCATGGAGTTCGCACTTGGTAATCTCCAAGATGGGAGATTATGAGAACAGACCCACCAGTAGTAATTCCGCATGTCTTGGTGTCATCAGATATTGCTATCTACGAGCGTGTGTAATGGTCCTTGGACTGGAAGATTATCATTAACTCATGTCATGACTCGCGCACTTAGATTTACTGACGAAAACCGTCACGCAGACAGTTGGCGGGAAGTAGGGTACGTTGGGTGCGTCACGAGTGACATGTTGTTAATGGATAATTCAAGGAAGGATTTTTCCCTTCCATTTATGGAAGTTGATATCTCGGCCCTTTGATTGAAATAGAACTGTCGCATTAAATTCCATGGCCATGGTGTAAACGATGAGTTTATTTCAGGTAGTCAAAGAACGACATATCAAGCATATAGGTTTATGACACTGCCATGAAACCTGCTTGATGAGATATTGAGACAAAGGGATTAAATTACATAGTAAGCGCTCGTATGAGGTGATACGTCAATGTGGCGTCAACTTCTTTCTCTTGGGTGCCTTGACCCGTTGCTAGACAGTAATCTTGGACTTTAGGCAAGCCCGCCTAATGCCAACGAGAAAGAGGCCTAGAGGGTCACACATTAAGTGTATCCAAGTATCTCAAGTTGAATAAATATTATTCTCGTACGTGGTTTAATAATTATTCAAGGAATCCTAAGTTGTTTTAAATGATGGAGGAAAAAGAAAATAAAACAAGTACACGTCCTGTATTATTATTACATACCGTGTAGTTTTATTTTGGAAAGGAAATGAATAAATGAAAACAAGATATACACGCCGTGTACATTTAATGTACACGCCGGGTAGTTTTCAATGAAAAACAAGTACACGCCGTGTATTTATTAATACACGCCATGTAGTTTTTTTAGTTGGGATTTTGAGGATATAATATTCTTTTAAATGATATTTATTATAATCAGCGTGGGCGCATGTCAAGGAATTATTTATTCGACATGGGGTTTTAAATAAAGAGTCATTGAAATAAATAAAACGCGTAACGCGTTTATTTATTGTCATAACTCTATAACCCCACACACCCGATTATAAATATCCTCACAACCCCAACTCTTTTCTGACACAAAATCTCTGGAGAATTCTTTCAAGGCCGAAAGAACCTCTTCCTCCAAGAACGCTCTCAAGACCGAGAGAGATCCTCTTCCATCGGATCAAGACAATCTAAGGCGGACAACGCAAGCAAAGGCTTCTCCACGCTAGCACCCAGAGAATCTTTTGGCGACGTCCAGAGATACGAGGTACACGTGTGGATCACCGCTAGAGGGAGTCTACACTTGGCTTCTATGACGCAACGACGGATCACATCGAAAACGTGATTGAGAACATCAACGAAGAAAGAACACCCAAAAGGTATTTCTTTATAATTAATTAAATTAATTATAATCAACCTGTAACGATCCTTGTTTGTGGTTCCAGGAAAAACCATCTTCTTTGTTTTTTTTCTGTGATTCGATCCATGGAGACTGGCGTTTATCGTCGTATTGATCCCGGATTGATCATTGCTAATGACAAAAAGCCAATAGGGCACATCCACCCACGCGCTTCCGCTGCGCCCGGAACCTTCAATAATTACAGGACATACCTGACTATATAGACTTTGAGAGAGCTTTCCAAATAGGATTTGCATCATGAAAAAAGTAATAGGGACCATCCTCAATCAAGAACGTTCCTAAAACCGATGACGAGTGTAACCCTTCACTTCTGCAATACCATAAAATACTTAATAACTAGACAATTCATAACTAAATATTAGAATAATACATGAATGATTGAAGAAAGTGATGGAAAAAATAGGCATAAACTCTTACATAATAGGCCATTTAATCATGTGGTAGGTCAAAGAGGTGAGTGACACATAACAAACAAGTTTATTGGCTTAAAATATCGTTTCATACATGAATATACAACTCACATGGCCTAGAGGATTTTTCTACAACTCAATTCAAAGTTTAGAATTCACTAATTTTAATTTACTGCAGAAAGTGTAGGTGGGTTTAAAGAAAGTAGTTCTAAGATTAAAATTAACAAAATCTGGAATTATTCTATCCAACAAGGGGACTAAGGTATGAAATTCATATTTGGAGGCATGAAAAGATGTTTTTTCCATCATATATCTTGTGAAAGAAGTTTCTTGAGAAAGGGGGAGTAGAGCTAAGAATGAACACCAAATGGGGAGAACTTTGAAACCAAAAAGCTTGTGTGTTGGTTTTTAAAAAATAAAAAATGATGTAAAATGTTTAAAGCATAGGAATATATTAATGACATTATAAAAAGAGAATTCTTAAGGAGATATAGAGAATTGGTTTACATGGAAGTAGATGGATGCGCATGTGGAGGTGGAAAGTCAAATAGTGTTTGATGTTGTTTACAATGTTTATTAAAGAATAATCAGTAGTTGGAAGGATTTGGAGCTTACAATGAATTATCAGGAGCAAGATAAAAGTGATATGGTGAATGAAAATTTCACAACATCCCGCCCCATTCCATGGTGAATGAGGCTGAGAAATTTTGGAGATGGAAATGGTTGGATATGAAGGGAACTAGTTATTAACAAAGATCCATGCCATGAAGAGGAAGAAACATTCCATAATTCCAGATATGGGAAATGATACAAATAAAGAACAAAGGGTATACAGTTTGGGTAGTTAGATGAACCATTTTATAAGACCACACAATAACAGAAATCACAACACTAATATCAAAAGGAGAAGATCATGGAACAATATCCTGAGAATTTATATGAATTAACAGAAAATGTCTTGAACAAAATAATACACTGTTCCACACCTCGAATGAGTGTGGAAAAATTAGAATAGGAGATTAATTATCAAACATTTAATGAAAGGTGTATATTGCTGGAATATATAAAACTGATATAGCAGCAGCCCCCCCTGATAGAGCCCCCATGGACAGCCCCCCTGCTAGACCGCAGCCCTCCCCCCTGCTGAAGATTTTTATGTTGAATGTACAAATATTTTTTTTGGAAATAACTGGTTAAACTAATATGTGCGTAGTGGAGATGTAACAGATATGCTAATATAAAAATCTGTTTGAAACATGATGAAATAAAAAAAACTTACCCAACATCAGTGCTGAAACTAATTTGTAAAGATACACAACTCCAAAATGAGTCACTACCCCCTTTCTAGGATGGTGTATTTCTCTAAATTGTAGTGTGACTCCACCCTGTGACCCTGTATGTAGGATCAAGAACATCCCAACACAGTTAATGTTTACTAATTATTCATCACCCATTCTCATTCTAATGCAGTTGTAATGCTCTAATCATATGTGCAAATTTTAACTTTTCATCAAAAAAATAACATATAAATGAATAGACTATTAAAATCATAACTAATAGTTGTAGAAGTTTCTAAGATGTCATTACAATATTATTAAACATTAATTTTATATGAAAAGGAATAAATATTTATTTGTACGATTGAGAAATCAAATATATGATGTAACGTAGTGTTCAAATAATAACTAATAGTAATGAACATTGAAACCAGAACACTGTAATTTTGAATGTCAACATAATGAAGATAGTTTGGAAACCAATCAAATATAACAAAATCTATACAGAAAAAAAATTAATTGTGAAAAGAAGGGTGTGTGAGGTTACAAAAGCTGTGGTTTATTAAATGATAATCACATTGTACCTTCCACGATGGTGTATTTATCCAAAATCTAGTGTTACTCCCCCATTTCCTCTTGTATTCTAGATTGAAACATTGCATTAATATTGATTATATTGAATATATTGAGTGCATAAATTAGTGGAACAAAATATTGCAATAAAAGTGGATTAAATATGGAGACAGTTAAAATAGTAGAAAACATAAATGATTATCACATTGTACCTCTGTACTGATGTTCATCCGACACATTGAACAATATATATACATAATAATTGAAAAATTAGAAATTTAATGTATAAAATTAGAATAAATAACAAATCAAATAAACTGTATCATATTCAATAAGTCAAAACAACTAAACCATAACCAAGGAAAATATGACAATAAAAAAGACAATAAATCAAAACCAATAAATCATACTAAATTCAAATGAGAGGAGGATAACGATCTGTAATAAAAAAAAACCACCTGCACACCCCCCTTCCCCCTCCCCTGCCCCCCACCTGCACATCCCTACCCCCAGCAACCCCCCTCTCCCTGCCCCCTGCCCCCCACACGTACACCCCCTTGCCCCCTCCCCTGCCCCCCACCTGCACACCCCCACCCCCTGCCCCCCCCCCCACCTGCACACACCCCTCCCCCTGCCCCCCCACCTACACACACCCCTCCCCCTTCCCCCAGCACACCCCCCTACCCCCCCACCTGCACACCCCCTCTCCCTACCCCCCTGCCCCCTACCCCCCTCCTATACAAACCCCTTCCCTGATGGAGACCTTTGATGGTTTCCTGGTGGTTCATAAGGCAAGTGAAACCTCAATACCTTCTCCAAAGGTGAGATCACTAGCGAAGTTCCCATTAGAGACAGAGGAGAAGGAAGTAGTCACCAAAGTTGGGATTTTTAATAAACCGTTATTTTAAAATTTTGATTTCATATAACACGTGACCAGATCAAGTCAACAACCCTTTAAGATATGTCAGTTATGGAGGAAAACCAGTTTCATACCCAAGGGAAGATAGTTTCAAATATCACACCAGATTCAACCAAGAGTTTTTCAAAATATAATGGATCTGATAATGATAAAGAGGTGTACATTATCCCTCTTGGTGGTGGTTTGGGTTCTGATTGTATTGTGCCTAGTTCATTTAATTCAGTGAGGATGGTGGTTAAATAATTTTCATGCATTGAGATACCTATCTACTTGGTGACTTATGAGGGGAGATTTTTGAGCTTATAGGGATTGGGTGTTGTCAGTGATGAGAAACGCGCTTCTCCAGTGAAGTCTTATTTACATGGTAGGGTATATGGTGGAACTTCAATTGATTCATGGAGTAACCCAGTGTGCTTTAGAAACTTTTTTGCAGTGTTTGAGGATTATTTTGTCCATGTGGAGGTGCTAGAGGCTTCTAGATTCATGGATAGAGGTGTTAGAAGGTTTTTTTACATTCTAATGGATCATGGTCCAGTTACATGTTCACATTATTAATAATATTCTTTCAACTCGGGGGTGAATATAGGCACTCCCACAGGATGAAAAGCAATTGCTATTATTATTCTATGATTTATATCATGATTTATAATGAGAGAGTTCTGTGGGTGAGGGAAAAATGTGTGTATGTTTTTAATAAATCTAATCATTTACAAGTATCAATTATTGATGTTATGGAACCTAAGAAATATAATATGTGTATTTATTATATTTTGAGAAATTTATGGGCTTTACAGATTATTTTCATGCAAGTTCATGGAACCAGTCTATATGAATTTTTTGGAAGTAGTGTTTCACAGTAGGTTGTATTAATGCCTCATCACAAAATGATTATACTATTGTGGTTATGGGTGGGTCAGAGATCATTTTATCTATTGTTTATGCTAATAATTATACAAATGGATGGATAGAATAGTGGTAGATGTTAGAGAAATTCAACCCAGTGAGGCGAGACAGGTTTGTAAGAGGAGATTTCAATAATATCACAGATTATTGAGAAATGAAGGGTGGTGTGACTTACTCTAATTCATCCTCCTAGCTGCGCAGCCTTGCAAGCTTGTTCGTAACAACCACATCCAGCTGCGCAGCCCACTCCACAATCTCCTTTATCTTCTTAGTCGACACATTATGGGAAATTTCTGCACAGTAAGTCCTGCAGATGCAAAAGCAGAGAGATTAAGAAAATGGGCATACATGGATAGTATGGAAAGATGTATAGATCATGCATACCTGTTGTACATCATGAGAAGATCCAGCTCCATCATATTGTGGATCCAGTTTTCCTAACATAATAGGGGAATGAAATGGAATTAAGGGCTTGTTTGGTTTCTAGGTAAATCACATATATCCCATACAATCAACTAGATCCAATGTTTGTGCTTTACCAAAAATATCCTAAATAACATAGGTTGACTAAATTTCTTCCAATAAAAGTAAATAATAGCATCAAAACATAAATTATACTGAAGAAATGAAAGGAAGCCAGGTGTCGGCAGGAAAATGGGAGGGAGCATTTGATGGGGATCAGGCAACACATGTCGCGCAATCTGGCAGCACATGAACCTCCAAAATAAAAGGGCAGGAGCAACACTGTTTAAACATTGTGATGACATTTCCACTCAAAATTCATACTAGCAATGCACTGTTTATGATTCTCATTCACCAATACAAAACCCTATGTGTAATGACCACTCAAAACCATATTGGGGTTCACCACAAGACCCCAATATGAGTATGATTCTTATGAGTCTTTCAATTTCCATGAAATGTACTTATTAAACCCTGATTTCTAGCTCTTCCCTAAACTACAATTACAATATTTTTGTTCAACATGGAAGAATCAGCAAGGCCTTTACTGTTTATAGGTTCAAATTCCAGCCAAAAACTTACCCGACTTCAGAAACAATTACCCAGTAAATAACAAAAATCAAAATCGCTATGGTGTCATTGATAAAATACTTCATAAAAAATGGAATGGTTTGTAAATTCATATGATAAAAGAATTAAAAGATTATAATTACAATTCATTTTTTGTGGATTGGTAACTCATTAAAATAATCACACCATTTTTTGAGAGAATGAAAACAGTCTTTCAAGAGAACCAGATTCCTCCTCATTTCTATATGTTTCTTTTCTCCATTTAATGTGATGAAACTATGGGGGGTCAATCACTCCCCGTTTCCTTTTAAATCTCAAAAAAAAAATTCAAAAAAACCAGTTCATATTTGTATCAAAATAAAACAAGCAAGGTACACTAGAATCAGGTCTTCCGATTGCATAAACTACGTATTAAGAACTCATCATACATTCTCAAGCATGAATCCCTTACCAGGAAAAGAAACCCATTCAAGAACATGGCCATGAAACACACCATACTATGTCTTAAGGAACTCGTCATACATTACCAATCCAAAAATACAATTTACATCAAAAGTGAGTCTCAATATCAGTATCATCAGAATCAGGATAACCCTCATCCACACCTCCTACAGAAACACCATCACCACCTCTCACACCACCAACATTATCATTGGCATCTGCATCTAAACCGACACCATCACCGGGTCCAGCACTAGGTCCGGATCCGGCTCCGACAGAAGAATCTACATTAGCAGAACACATCGACAGAAAAAAGTCATCAACCATTGCAGCTGATTCTGGTGGAAGTGTAGAAGAAAGGGCAGAAATAAATTTCATCTTATTTGCAGTTATCGCCTGTTCTGATTTTTGACTTGCTTCTTTGATTTCGGCATTCATTTGTTCCAATGTGACAAAATTAGAACTGGTACTTGAAGAAACGTTAGTATACAAGTATCGAGATGGTACAATCTTCTTCCCAGGTTTACAACGTACTCTACCCTGATGCGCATCTCCTAATACCTGATTTAGATGATCGTTTGGGCCCAAATTGTTAGGTTCTTTTTTCTAACAATGCCTCTAAAGCATTCTGTTGATTGATATATAACATAAATTAAAATGATAAAATAATATAAGGAATTAAATTCAGTAAAAATCAAAGAAATTGAAATGTACTTACAATCTCCTTCTTGGTGTCGGTATTTGGCACACTACCATATTTCTTTTTCCATCTTGTACAAAATAATGTTTAGTGAGGAACGCGACCCTCGACATTCAATGACTTTTTCTGGAAAAAAAACAAAGAAATAAATCAAAATTTGAAGTTAAAAAAATTACACTAAACAAAGCTATATATTTTAAATGTTAAATTACCTTCGTCTTCTCATGATCTGGTAATGAAGTGTGCCCGTGAGTATAAATGTGTTTCATTGCACTATTATTTGTTATATTTCTGTTTGATTTCTCCTATAAACAAATAATTATATAAATTCATTAACATAAATAAAACAATTAATTTAAAATAATTTTCAAATAAATAAATGAATATATATATATATTTAACAAAGACCATAAACGCTGGACTCTTCCAATAGCTGATCATCTCTTTATATTGTGATATTGGGAAATCTTGAAACACTGGTACTTCTTTAAGCTCTGTACCAACTCTCTTTTTCCAACCAAGATATAAATCATACTTGTAGTCTTGCCACATTTTACCTAAATCCATTATCCTTGCAGCCTTTTCATTTTTTCCATCAGGAAAATTATATCGAAGCTACAATGGACATAATATTTGTTAAGAAAATATTATAAATTTTTATATATATAAAAGGTGATTAACATTACTTACCCAAATCTCTGCCCAGGCTTTGTCCTTTATTTGTTTTCCAACTACCTTCCAACTTATCAGTTGAACTGGAATGATATTGTTCTGTCTAGAAAGTGTTCCAATAAAACTTTTACATTCCATGCAATTTTTATTAATTATAGCATTGTCCTCATTGTAATCAACTATGATTTGCGTGTACCGATTCCAAACCTCGCGCATTTTTGTTCGGCCTCGTCGTCTAGTAGAGGCTGCAGCTAATCATGAAACCAAAAATAAAAGAAAATAATATATATTAATTTATCATTAATCAGTAACAATAATGTTTAAACAAATACCAATAGATGGGGGATCTAATGACCCCTGAAGTGTTGCGTCTGGAGGGGGGGTAGCCTCTATGGTAGATGAGATATCTACAGGAGTACTATGTATAGTAGATGCAAAGTGTACTGATGGAGGCAGAAACCTGATGGATA
The DNA here is from genome assembly GCA_963277665.1 of Viscum album. Lineage (NCBI taxonomy): Eukaryota > Viridiplantae > Streptophyta > Magnoliopsida > Santalales > Viscaceae > Viscum > Viscum album. The sequence continues at coordinate 1,796,156,590 of OY728146.1, forward strand.
ACCCTATACAGATGAGGGTGGATATGGATATGGATATGGCGGTGGGATATATGGGGGCACCATACCCTGTACAGTGAATGGTGGGAATGGAAAATGAGGGATGGGAGTCTGAGAACTACCATCTGATGTGGGTGCGGGCAAAAAGGGATACAGAAAATGTGGGTATGGATAATATAGAGGTGGCATAATGGGAGGATGGCCTCCTGGTGTCTCAAGCGGAGTAGTAGTAGGCTAACCTGTAGAATCAGTACCCCCCGCCACAATATCATCCTTAGTGCCATAATCCAAGCGTCTCCTCAACGATGCAGCCTAAAATAACATAGATGATAAAATAAAAAGAATGATAACTAGATAAATAATATGAAAGACCATAATATTCAAACATAATTTGTACTTACATTGTTTCCAGGAGGAGACCTACATTGTTCGTTTCTCGGTATTCTTATACTCCTTCTAGTATCATCATAATCAGACATTTTGACTTGGAAATTTAAAATAATATTCTCAAATAAATAGAAATAATTCAAAATGTTAAATAATACAATTTTATCATAAAAAAATGAGATACATTTTCATGTGTGATATTTATATTGATAAAATATCAAGACTTTTCTATGTTCAAGAATTACTAGAGAAGTGTTTAAACATAAATTGGTCAGACTATTAATAGTTTTATATTTGATAATAGTACAAAATATACTAGTTATTTTGATATCATGTATGGAAGTTAAAAAAACACATACAATATTGTGATAATATCAGGTAAATACTTACGAATTTGTCAACGCTATGTGGGGTCTGTGACAATTTCTGGTTCACAATATTTTCTAACAATTGCATCATCTGTATCATCAAATGCAACATTTGAATAAATACTGACAGGTTCATCCACAACATCATTGTAATCCATGCCTTCTTCAAAAGTATTTCTAGGAATAACATCAACAATAACACCAAATTGTGGTTGTAACAGGTCACTTACAATAAACACATGTTTAGCTTGTGGCGCAAGAATATAAGGTTCATCTGTACGAAGCTGGCGGTTCATATCAATCACTATAAATCCGTAGTTATCAATATGAATTCCTTGTCATTTCATTGAATCAAACCACTTTCATTTCATCATTGCGACACAACCATGTGAATAGTAATCTAATAAAATGATTCTTTCAACAACACCGTAATATGATATATTTTCTGATAGAGGCTGCCTATCTGATGCACACGCATAACAATATGTTGTGGTGCTTATCGTGACACCGTCATGCTGTGTTGCCATTTTTTTCACAACTATTTATAAAGAATTTAAATCCATTGACAACCATTGACTTACAATCACGTACCACATCATTTGGACCAAAGGACAATGCTTTTATTTCATCTGATACTTCAATCATTGGTAGAGTTAAAACCTAAAAGATACCAACATAAAATATTAAACAGAGACATGTGATTATGTTATGAGAAGAAGAAGAAAAAATGTATTACCTTTGACTTTAACCAGGCAACAAATTCTTTGTTGTGCAACAGTTCCTTCCTCTTAATAGATAGAGAGCGATGTATCTTTTTTATAATTTCTAAATGTTATCTAAAGATATGAAAGAATTAAAATGTCAGAAGATATAAAGAAATCACACAATGAAAAAAATACATATTTATTAGTTTAATTACTTGATATAATCCTCGAGCACACCACAGTTGAATAATACCGTGCGTTATGCCATTTCCAACTATTCCCTACTTAAAGTACACAATGAGTACGATCCAGATATCCCCCCTATTTGGGGTAGTGAAAGAAATGCATGCTCAATGAGATCATATTGCCCATCTTCAGTTCTCATTAGTTGATTAGACCTCGTAGTGATGTTATCCAAGTACGATTAATAGAAATCCACGCATTCTTGTGCTAAATAGAATTTCACAATATATCCTTCAGGATGATATTTATTTATCACATAAAATTTCAATGTAAACATCATTCTTTCGGTAGGATACATCCACCGACTCAAAACAGGACTACCAAAGAGAACTTCCGTGGGAATATGCACAGTAAAATGTAACATACATGTGAAAAAAGATGGTGGGAAAATTTTCTCCAAGTCACAAAGAATAATCGGTGCATCTCTCTACAATTTATGAACAACACTTCTACTCAATCTTTTGGCACAAAGAACTTGATAAAATTGACATAACTTAATCACTGCAACTCTAAAATTATGTGAAAGTAAATGGAGAATGGAAATGAGAATCAACTCATGTAACAAGACATGGTAATCATGGGTATTAAGATATTTGAGTTTCACATCTTGTGTATTCACCCTTTTCAAAATATTACTTGAATAACCATCAGGAACCTTCAAGCTTTCCAAGACCTGAAGAAATTGTTTTTTCTCCACATTTTTCATCGAATAATAGCCAATAGGAACTTTCCACTTATTTTGACCAATTAACTCAGGATGAAGTCTTGCTCTTATACCCCAATCCATAAAATCACGATGACACTGCAAATCGTCTTTTGTTTTGCCTTTGACATTTAAAATAGTAGCAAGTAACATCTAACAAATGTTTTTCTCGATATGCATTACATCCAAACAATGATGTAATAAATTTGATGACCAATACGGCAACTCAAAGAATATGCTTTTCTTTCTCCAATTTCTATTGGAATTCGAATTAGCATGCTTTCTCTTTCTGATAATTGACTGACTTTTTCCAAGAACATAATTCAAATCATCATGTTCTTTAACAATATCTGTCTCTGACATTCGTTGAGGTGTCTCATCTGTCTCGATGGCATTATCGAAATGTCTTTGATTTTTCCTGTATGGATGATCCATTGGTAGAAAACGTCGATGCCCTATGAAGCTGAAAGTTTATCGAAAATTTAATCTTCAGAAATGTGTATTTTTCATACAAATTGGACAGGATAATTTCCATTTAGTAATCCAACCAGAAATCATTCCATAGGTAGGGAAATCATTTATCGTCCATAATAAAGCTGCACAAAACATAAAGTACTCCTTTCTGAATGCATCATGTGCTTGTGCACCAACAATCCAAAGCTCATTTAACTCATCTATTATTGGCTGCAAGTATATATCAATATCATTTCCAGGATCACTTGGTCCAGATAACAATATACTCAAGATAGTGAATGGATTCTTCATACACATCCATGAAGAAATGTTATAAATGTGAATGAAAACAGGCCAAGTACTATATGCAGTATGCATTTGGCGAAATGGGTTTAAACCATCACAGGATAATCCCAATCTAAAATTTCGTGGGTCGGCTGCAAAATCAGGATGTAACCTATCAAATTTATTCCAATCCAACCCATCTGTAGGATGTACTATTTCATCTTTATCCATATTTCTTTCATCTGCATGTCATCTCATATTCTTTTCCATTTGTTCTGACATAAATTTTTTTTGAAGCCTGGGAATTAAAGGGAAGTGCCACATCACTTTCTGTGGTATGAAAGATTGAGATCCATCTTTATTAGTCTTCCACCTTGATGTGCCACACTGTTTTCACTGACTCAAGTCTGCATTCTCCTTCCAGAACAAACAACAGTCTTTGAGACAAGAATGAATCTTTCTAGATGAAAATCCAAATTTTTCAACCAACTTTGATTCCATGTAATCATTTTCAGGAATACATGCATCATCAGGCAATAAATCCTTAATAAATGTAAGGATATAGTCGAATATAGTATTACTAAATCCATACATTTTTTTCCCATGATATAATCGCATTAAAAACTCAAGTTTGCTCATTTTTCCACATGCTTGATATACTAGGGTATTTGCATCTTCCATAATCTTTCTAACACTCTCAACATCATCATCTTGATTAATAGATGAGAAATTTGTTCTAGTATTCATTTCCTCTTGCACTGGTCTACATGAGGAGCTAGCTTCAGAAACAAAAGGAAACCGATCAGAAATCTGATTTTTCATACCAATCTTTTCCGCTGAATCGATGTAATTCAACACTTGATCTTTTTCCCCATTGTGATACCACACATGATAATTTTTTTGGAAACCACTTTTAGTGATATGGTAACTCACTTCCTCACAAGTTAACCAAGGTCTTCCAACATAATCAAAACACGGGCATCGAATCCATCCACCATCCGAATCATTAGTGAATGAAAAGTACAAAAAATATTGTAACTCCTTCTAAAATTTATTAGTGATCCGATCAATGTTTTACATCCAGTATCTATCCATTCTGAGGAAGATAAACATACATTAAATAAATAATCTAGAAAATGACTTAGCATTATATGTATTGTTTTATAAGATATTAAGTAATCATTAATAACAAGTCAATAAAAAATCATAACAAATATATTAAAATTATGGTTTAGGGAATTCATAAATGTTTTAAATTATAAAAATTCACGAATAGTCATACATAAATTCCAAGAATTAGGATTTATTGTAGTAAAAAGAGTTTATATGAAATCTAAGAGATAATAATAATCAATTCCCAAAAGTGTTAGGGTTAATTCATAACGAGTTGTGCTGTTTTGTATTAAATTTACAAAGATTTATTGAAATTTAGAGGCATTTTGAAAATATAAACCATATCATATATAGAGAATTAATATTAAATAATTGGCTGAGAATTACAATGGTAAGAAGATGAGAATAATAACTTGAACAAAGAATATATATCTACATTAATTTTAGAATATTAAGATTATATAATTGGAAGGAAGATTAATTATATTAATATGAGATACAAGAATGGACTATCTTAACTTGTGTGTGTTCCCCTTGGTCATCCCCATGAGGGTAAATTTTGGTATTACATCGTAATAAAAGGACTGTGATCTCCTATGTGGGATTAGTTTTAGATAGTGTTTGGGAGTCCCTCTGTGTGACCCGGGGTGTGACCCTCTATAAATTTTTCTATTTCCCTAGGTGGGTTTTGTAGAATAATTATTACCAACTTATCTATGTGTACAATCTCATACTTAGTGGGATATTCTAGTTGTGGTATGGTATACCCCAAATTTCCTTGGAGAGATCCCCTATCTATGTATCGAGATCTTTAGAGTTACACTGAGCACACAATTGGTGAGGTCTGATGAGCATGACCTCTTGGGAATGCACCATCAGTGAAAGCATAGATCATGTTGTGAGTGTAACCAGAAGAGTGCTAAATTGTATCCTTGAGTAGAGTCTTATGGATAAAATAATGGTTAATATGCCATTGAGCCATGCTTTATGTTATGAGTATATCTAGTTTATTGTTCCTATTTCTATATCTCATATTTTTAATGATGTGTCTATGTGATTATGAGATAACTACTCTCCAAATGCCCATTGTTTAGTGATTTTGGAGTGTCCTATTGAGCATTGTTATACTAAACACTGCATGGGATCTACCCATATTTTTCATGTCTTATGTAGAAAATATTCCTTTTGAAGGAATCCAAGGAGGACCAAGAGCAGATATAAGATAGTGATCTAGATAGACCATGGTTCATGCTAGGTTGTGGCATATGTCAGTAGTCCCGTCCCTCATAATAAGTTAGTCTTTTTTATCTATTATTGTAGGATTTTATTTTCCCCTTTATTATTTTCATGTGTACAGGTACCATAGGCTAAGGAAATCCTTGTGTGTGTTATTCCTACTTAGGGATGGTCACTAACCCCTAACCAATTAGAGGCGGGCTTGTGGTGTCACACTCAGCTTACCACTAGCTAGGTGGTCCCCAGTGAGTCAGTTCATAAAAAAGTCCACCCTAATGTTAAATAATTCAAAAAAATTATTTTACATGAATAAAGAAAAATTCAAAATCATGGAATAGTTATTTTACAAGTTTTTAAAATTTGGTCTCACCTTCTTTGGTCATTCCCTATTTTTTCCAACTAATGAAAAAATAGTATAACTTCCTTTAAACTAGCTGACTCAAAAAATGTATGTTACTATTTTTGAGCTCTCCATGCTATTTTCTCTAATAAAATAATTTATTAACTCATTAACATTTTAGTCACTGTCCAACGAAATAATGAATTTAAGATGAATAAAATTTATCAAATTACAACCAATCAATAGATTGTTAAAATTATTATTATCTAAATACCTCTAATGATTCCATACAAATAATGATCATATTGAAAACTAATATCAAAGGTATAATTTAAAAGAGGTCAAACCTATAGAAAGGAGAAAAGAGAGACTTCTTGAATGTTCTTCTCACTCTCTTCTTCCCCTGTTCTCTGTCTTCCTCCTCCTGCAATTCTGATTCTTCACAGCTGCTGTATAAAAATATACAAAGTTGCCGTTATCCAGTTTATAACTTAAGCATGACAATTCATGTTGGTTTTGTGTTCTTTTTTATAGAACCTCACAGACATCCCACTAATGTTTGAGACTCTAAGGATAAGATCATTTTCACAACTCTACACCGGTCACATTATAGGAGGTTGATGTGGTCAAGTCCCAAATTAGTGGTTACTTTGTGGTAAATTGAGGGGTTATAGCAGTGTATATCAGTGTGGAAATGGGAGTAAGTGAAGAATAATATTAAAAATACTTAAGTTTTAAAAACTTAAACAAGAATGGTGGATGGGGATGAAGGAAGAGACAGAGGATTACCTTTGGTGTTGAGGGTTGTGGGGGAGAACCGTCGGGAATGGAGGAGGAGAGGAGGCAGCTCGGAGCAGCTTCGCTAGAGGAGGGTTGGGGTGAGGAGGGTCATGACGAGGAGGGGTCAAGGGTTTTGAGGGTTTCTGGTGAAAAGGTGTCGGGGAGGGCGATGGGGGTGTAGACCTCGGCATCGTAAGAGAGTCATCGGGGAGGAGGCATTGGGGAGGAGGGTCGTAGTGAGGAGGAGGGTCGCAGCGAGGAGGCGTCGGAAGAGCGGCGTCGAAGAGGAGGGTCGCGGCGAGGAGGCGTTAGGGAGGAGGGTCGCGACGATTAGGAGGGTACGACAAGGAGGCATCGGGAAAGAGGGTCATGGTGATGAGGAGGGCGCGGCGATGAGGCATCGGGGAGGAGGAGGGCGCGACGAGGATGAGGTCGCGGTGAGGAGGAGGGTGCGACGAGGAGGAGATCGCGGGGGAGGAGGAATCGCGAGGGCAGGAGGGTCGCTGATCGAGAGAACGGAGGAGGATCCTGACAAATTTTGGGGGAAAAAGGGGGATGGAAAATTTTAGGCATGATTTTTTAATTAAATCGTGGATATAAATTGGCTATAGCTGTGGACCTATAAAATCGTGGCTATAGGTTCGTGGCTATAGCCTTATTTTTTAGTAGTGATTAAAATGAACTAAAATAATTTCTAAGTCCTATTTTACAGTAATATTTATACCCTATCACATCTAATATTTTAATATGATTCATTTTGGATCCATTTTTATTGATTAATACGTTAAGATATTTTAATCTTCTAAAAATGTCAAGTGTGTCCTCTCCCTCACTTATAAAAGGACACCCACTCTCCTCTCTTATTAACACTTCAAGGGAATCTTATATTGGGCAATCCCTACCCTAATACATTCCCAAGATCCCTCACCACACCCTATATTACCTAGTTTGATCAAAATACCATCTTAGGAAGGATTTAGGTATAAACCTAAAGAGGATGTCCAAAAAGGATGTATATTTCTTAACCGAGTGTTTTATTTTTATTTCTTTTCTTACCACCTTCAAAAAACTCTTAAAAATTTTCATATAATTACATCAATATCTCCTATATAATTTAATTTTCTTATGTTTATGGTATAACCATTTTTATCTAATTAATAAACTAATGAAAAATAAAAATATCCCTTGTGTGTATGTGTGAAATACCACCTCACGAGATGATGTATTTCATTTTTCATTGCTAACTCTTATGGATGGTCATAATAATGGATGAAAATGAAATAATATGATATATATGATATAAATTTCATTCTATAATGTTAAATAATATTCTAATTATTTTTTTACTATATAACAAAAAATAAAAACATCGTTTGTGTCTATGTGTGGGTTACCATCTTGTAAACTGATGTATTTTATTTTTTATCACCACCCCACTTAGCATGTATTGTAACATCTAGACCTAGGGTCAACTGAATTCATGCCCTGAGCCAGTGGGTCACATAGCCTCAAGTGTTCCTCCCCAAACACTAGAGGTTGTCGACTAATAGTGAGGGTGTAAAGGTGGTAGAGTGGGGAGACTAGACCCTCATATTAGAGTGGCACAGTGATTACAAGCAAATACAATCAACAGAAGAAGCATGGTATAATAGTTTGAAAAATAATACAGTAGAAGAATAAATATAACTTATATAATAGAAAAGTGTGGAAGCATAAATAAATAGAACAAATGAATAAATATCTCAAAATCCATTAAGCAGTGTCTGATACATGGATGTCGGGCATGCTAATAAAAAAAGGGGAACATGGCTTATGAAGATACGTGCATGATATAAAAACTAAAAAAATAAAAAAAATCCACTCCACTAGCATCTTGAGATAATGCCTGGTCCTCTACTCCTAATCTCTAACTGTAAGCAAGCATATCAACAACCTGTAGAAGGGTTTTTTCCATTATCAATACCTACAAACATATAATCTTTTCGGGTACCAAAAGCATCCTAAGTAGGGTGTGAGATAAAAATATAAGTAGGTCACCACCAAGGGTGTCTACATGTAACCCAAGCAGTGATAATAACTAAATAGTGTACAAGAAAGTATAATTAATTAATAAAGCTGAAATAAACAATTAACCAGTCCACTCAGGTTTCTATAGGACACCTGGAAGGTCTACCTGCTTTTTCTCATTGCTGGAAGGAATGTTTGAACAGTAACTATATATATATATATAGTAATATATATATATAGTTTAATTATATATCACATCCACCTATATAAACCAAGTACGCACATACATAAGTGGACATATACCTGGAATACTAGTTTATGGTGTGACTAATATGTAACTCAGACATCCATGACCAGTCTAATGAGACTATAAGCTCAAGCAATAGGTTATATTCCCTATATCCCAAGAAGAGTGTGAGACGTCATTCACGACACTTAGGATGGTGAGTCAGCCATCATGTCAACACTCAAATCACAGAACGTGGTGAGAAGAGACCAACACCCATATAGAATCATTAGTGTGAGATGCCAAAATCAACACCTGATGTAAGGAAGTGTGATTATCCATCATTCTCAACACCCCTTATCATCATATCACAACCTATATCAAGTCATATCATTTATAATATAAGTCATGAGGAAAAACCTCTCATGAAACTTATTTATCAAGCCCATATATATAAATAAGGCACAATAGTTCAATTAGAGAAATTGATAATGGAATTGACAATAGGTGTGGCATTACCAACTTTTAATTATATTAATAATAATTTTAAAACATTCATTTCATTTATATAATGGAAAACTTCATGAGTAATCCATCTCACAAAACCATTTGGTTCGATTAGAGAAAAGATACCATTATATATATAAACCATTCCATTTAATCAATCAATTTAACACAACTAAGGAATAGCATCCACCAGGCCTATGTGATTCCATTCAATTCCATAAATCTTATAAATTTCATTTATAAGGATCAATGTGCCTTTTAAAAGGTGACATTATCATTAAGGGAATTTCTTATATTGTAAATTCCAAGTGTAAGTTGGCCAAAAACATGAGAGGAACCCTTGATTCAATCAAGCATTCATACTGTGAGGGAAATAGGATTTAAAGCTAAGTCAACTGCTTAGGAGGCGATTATATATGTAAAGACCTGGAAATTCTATAAACTTTTTTTAAATTAATTGGGATTATTATGAGTCTGCAAAAATTGACGTCGCATGATTCTAAGGCCCGAAGATCTCTGAATAGAATTTTAAACTTTTTTTATGGTATGTTCAGTAAATGTACGGGCCACATTTTTAAATTTTTGAACTGGTACTCAGAATTAAGATCTAAGGGCACTGTTGGACTCGCAGTACCAGGAATCTCTTAAGGGAAGATTAACTTTGTTCGGAAAAGTTTGGGTAGAAAAGTTAATTGTTTTATCTATACATATAAAATAATAAACTCAACAAGTTATTTTATTTCTTTTTTTTGTAACCATTGAGCGATGCAGTGGGATTGTAGAGTTGAATGGGTCATTCAAGGGAATGATCATTGGGTTGCATAACCTCAATGTTGGAACATTAAATGTGGTTTATAAATGAACCACATTAATGTTTTGCAACAAGGTTTGTTCCCTCATCTATTTAAATAGAGCCCGGGCTCGGGTTTTTGACATAGAAGTGGGTAACCTCTGATGAAGTATTGCAGCGCCTTCCACCAACAAAGAATAGAGCCTTGAGCGACGTCATTGGGGGAAATAATCTTGGATCGACGAATACCGGTGACTTCAACAAATGAGGACTCTTCTCCCTCCACAACTGTGACGTCATCCAATGGTTTATGAGGTAGGGGGTTTTGTCTTGATTAATTCTAAGAGTTTGAAGATAAATTAATATCACCCTTGTTATAATACTAACGCTGAGGGCACAGGATAAATGAACAAGGAACGTACCCTCCACTGCTTTGAACTTTGTTTCATTTTTTGTGGGAAACCAGAAAACAAAGTGGAAAGATGAAACTGGAAGCCACACAACATTGGCAGCATCCCAGGAGGCCCGTAAGCTCTTTTGGAAGGGAAAAAAGACCACCAGAGCTCACTCGGTGGCCCGCGAAAGACCTATCGGTGTGGCACTGGCACGGAAGCACCAAAGGTAGAAGGCGGTAACCGGATTTGGCGGGAAAAGGTGGCAGCATGTGTGTGCCGGCTGTGGTAGGGGGCAGCGCCATACAATGCCTTAGTGGAACAACAGTGGTGGCCGGCTTTCGGTCGGCTATGTTGATGGAAGGGCGGCACGACGTCGCGAGCCACAGATAAAGGCTGCAGCTTCAATGCCGTTGTGGAGGGGGAACCGCGCCCTATGGGTCATGTAGACTGCAAGGTGGCACCACGTGGTTCTGCCAGTTGAAGAGGTGAATGAGTCTTTAGCTGTTCGGGAAGGAGGGGTTGCACGACCCCTCGCATGGGTCACGCCAAACTAGTGTGATGGGTCGGGCCACTGCCCAGTGGGCCGAGCCTGTCGCGGCCCATCCAGTTCGATCTGGGTTGGGTTGGACCCAGACCGGTTCGTGTCCACCAAAACCGGGTTGGGTCAGCCCAGGCCAGGTCGGACCAGGCCAAAACCCTTTACGGCCCAGTTTCGCTTAAAAGGTCCTATCTTACACACCAGACATCTATTTGACAATCCAACTATAGTGTTAGAATCCTTGGGAAGAGATTGTCCTTTTGAGATACTCTACTTGATTTTTGGAGAAATTTGGAGTATGGATGGTTTGGATCATACCTGAATCCAACTGGGCCCTTAGCACTAAAATTCCTATAACTCTCAGATCGGTTGTACGATTGACACACCATATTTTGCGTTGGAACCCTTATGAAGTGACAGATCATTGGGTTACTTCTTTGTGGGACTTCGTGCCAGTTGAAGTACGACTGATGGATTAAGGAGAGTATCCTCCCAGAATCAAGTGTACTATGTATGGGAATCAGTGGCTAGCGAAGATGTGAAGAATTAATAGCGATCCTATGTTGATCAGCACTTGGTGATCCTGTGTGGATCCGCACCTCGTGATCATGTGTGGATCATCACCTCGTGATCCTATGTGGATTAACACCTAGCGATCCTGCGTGGATCAGCACCTAGCTATCCTGTGTGGATCAGCACTGGGTGATCCTGTGTGGATCAACAACAAAACCCTTGATAGAATAAGATGATCTAGCTTTATGAATAATCATCTGTCATTCTGTACTTAAGATATACCTAGATTGATTTGAGTCTTTCGCTTTGTGATTTTTGACTGAGATCATGATTTTTGGTTTTTCTTAGTGGAGTTATGAGAGACCTTCAGGGGTCTTGGGGTCCCTATTAGGTATTTTTATACTCACCCTTACACGGGCTTCGCCCGCACCTTGTTGTGTCTTGTGCAGATGATGTGCAGCTCGGCTGAGAGAATAAGAGCTAGGACCAGGTGGTACATGGAGGTGAATGGTTGATCTGGAGAGCCACGGAGATGAGTTGTACCTACCCTTAAGGTAGGATCCTTGGTGGATGATCTCAGGACCTATTTTCTATTTTTTTCTATTTTAGTTGTATCTTTCAGTTGGGCTTGTATTCCAGCCCCTTTACTTTCAGTACACACATTTACTACTACAATTTTACTTCGTGGTTGAATCTTATTTTGTTCTTGGACTATGTTTTTGTACAGGTTTAAAGTCAGTGCCTTCCTAATTTAGAGATATAGCTTTTCGGTGCTAGTCGCCAACCCCTGGCCTGTTGAATGCGGTCTTGGGGTAGTCACGACATGGGACTCGGGGGACAGGTCGTGACAAAGTGGTATTAGAGGAGTCGTTTCTACCAAAGAACTAGGACTCTGATGTTTTCAATAGAGAAGTAGTGTTTAGTGTCTTGAGTTCAGGTTTCAGTTTGGGTAGTCCAGTGTCGGTGTATCGGCCGACATATCCATACATCAGGACCCTGAATTTTTATTTTCCAACTCGATACACGAAAACGCCGATTGCATGTGTTTTTTGAAAATATTGTGTTTATTTTGATCTATTTAATTCAGCTCACTTGGTATAACGTATTGACCATGGAGCACCTGTTTCCTTTTAGGATACTTCTGTATAGACATCCATCTAGGATTCCAGAGATATTACATGATGATGGCCCACTGAGCAATGAGGCTTCGGTGTAGGGCCATCTTACTATGTTGGAACCTTCGAGTGGTGTACCGGTAGCACCACCCCTCAAAAGAATGAAGTTTCCACCAGCCCCACTGGAAGACCACGCATTCTGACTGACCATGTTTCACAAGTTCCATATACATAGGCCACTGAGGTATCGAGGCGAGACAGATCCCCAGGCAGATAAGGACTGGCTGGAGGTTGTGGCATGGGTTTTTCACTTAGTTGAGATGCTAGCAGATCAGATGGTGATCCCAGCTGCTAGCCTATTCCATGGAACAATAGGAAGATGGTGGAGTCTAATGCTTCAGATGCATGAGGAGGCGACACTCTCCTAGTTGGACTGTGAGACCCTCTTCAGGGTGGAGTTCATACCAGCGACTTTACGCTCAGTGCGTATCCAGGAGCTACTGCACATACACTAGGGAAGCCTATCTGTGGCCTAGTACTCAAGGAGATTCACTGACCTCTCATGATACTCCACTGACATGGTATAAGACCCATTATTTAGGGCCCAAACCTTTGAGGAGGGTCTCCGATAAGAGATCAGAGAATTGATGATATCACTCAATATCCCAACGCAGGCTAGAGTTCTCGAGAAATAATTATTGGTGAAGCGATTCTTAGCTAAGAAAACACTGACGGTGAGATCCATCACTAGAGGACAGGTAGTCAAGTTATCTATAGCAGAAAATAGGTAGATGATGCAGAGTTCCAAGCGGTCCAAACCATCCGGTAGACAACCCCAGGACGCAGGGTAGGAAGTGCGGATCTCGCGAGGCATATGAGGTCTTCTAAGGACTAAATCATGTTACTCTTGTGGTGTATAGGGATATATGGCTCATGACTGTCTGAATCCCCGCATAGGTGATCAGCAGATAACCGAGGGACTGCCGAGGCAGTGGCCAAGGATCGATCGAGGGGTTCTATAGGGTGGTATACGTGGTAGAGGAGAAGGTCGTGCAGCAAGTGGTGGACGAAAATTTTAGGTTCTACCACCACCACCCCCAGGTGGTCCACCCCAACCACATGGAGTAGGTGGATAGGGGAGAGCTCAGCTTCAGGTGGCAGAGGCCTACGACCACAGAGCTCCAGAGATGATTAGAGGTATGATCTATGTGTATTTCACCCTAGCTGTAGTTCTTATAGGCATAGGTGTCAGTCACTATTTTATTTCCATGAAACTCATTTGGAGCTCAGAGATTCCAATGTAGACGCTGGCTCGATCCTTACAAATAGTGACTCCTACAGGATAAGATTCGATGATTACACACTGGTGCAAATATTGTGAGCTCACTCTAGGAGGTGAGAGCTTTGGATGGTATCTCTCAGTAGCTACATCAAGGCCTTATGAACACATCTTGGGTATGGACTGGCTATCTATAGTTCATTCTCAGATTGAAAATTTTAGGTGAAAAGTATGGTGTGTCCATGAGGATGGATCGGGTTTTCCTTCATTGGTGAGAAGAGAATATTCGCAGCACATGTTGGACTTACTCGGAGGAGGGTGAAGCCGATCACTCATCAGTTGGCTAGCCTTACCCTTAGAGTAGTTGATGTGAGGAGTCTGAGTTATCCTATAGTAGTGGACCATTATATTGATGCCTTTCCTGATGATGTTCTGGGACTGCCTTCTCACAGAAAGGTAGACTTATACATTGAACTGTACCCCGATACGACACCGATATCTACTACAGCATATCAGATTCCCCCCATGGAGCTTCATGAATTGTGGGTATAATTGGAGGACTTGCAGAGGAAGGGGTTCATAAGGCCCAGTGTTTCTCTATGGGCATCCCCGATTTTGTTCACCAAGAAGGCAGAAGGGAGTCTGAGACTTTGTGTGGAATATCAGTGGCTAAATTAGGTGATTGTGAAGAACAACTATCCACTCCCAAGGATTGATGATATCTTTGACCAGATGTGTAAAGAAATGTAAATTACGTGAGTTTTTTTTTTAAATTCATGGGATTTTTACAAATCTGTGAAATTTTACGGTGCTTGATTCTGAGCCTCGGTGTGCCCGGAATCAATTTCTGAAGTTTTTTTAGGTACGTTCAGTAAACGTACGAGCGAGATTTTATATCTTTTGAACCATTGCTCGGAATTGAAATCTGAGGTCACCGTTGAACTCACAGCGTCGGTGATTTCTTAGTGAGACCTTCACCGCAGTTGTGTTATAATGAGAATGGAAGTTGGAATTTTGGTTTTTAATAAGTTAAATAAAAATAACTGTAGCTTATTTTTATTTTTAAGGTGGTTAAAACCTCCAAGAGGTGGTTAGTGGTGGGGGCCACTACACCCTAACCTTTCATTAGAGGTTATTGTGGTGGGTCCTACCCACACATAACCTCCCTTGGGAGGATATACTTGGTGGGGCCCACATAGGCATTAAACCCCCTTTAACCCCCCATTTATGTGGGAGAAAACTATCCACCTTCCCCCATTAATTTAATGTACCAACCCTCACAATTAATTAATTGATCTATTCCATTTAATTAATTGGCACGTTTTGAATTATTTTGAATTCAAGGAAAAAATTATATAATAGAAAAATCTATTATTTTATTTTGGTTGGCATCTATTCAATTGGTGGGACTTTGAGAGAACTTGGAGAACCCTTGGAGAATTATCTCTCAAAAAAGAACGCAAAGAACGCCTCTTCATAGTCCACCGAAGAACGAAGAACTATTTCTTCGATCTTCAACCAAGCCAAAAGAGAAGCAGCCAACCGCAAAGAACATCGATGACGCTTCTTCCTCGGTCTCCTACCCCAGATGCTTCATGACGTCAACAGAACGACGTCCTCCTTTCCGCGACTTCGTCAACGATTATCGTCATACGAGGTATGGGTTTGAGTTGATTTTGTACCCTTTCTATGTCGTTCAATTTATGGATTGAGAAATTCAAAATGATACCACCATAATAAGGAGGGATCAGAACACACGAACACGACCTGACCTTCCTGCTTTGTTGTTCTTGTTTGTCGACAATGGTGGCAGCGCAACACTAACACAGGAGGAACAGACCGTGACAAAAGCAACGACGGTCGGCGACGGGTCAGCTGCAAAGAAACCGACGGCGCAAGGCTGCCGAATCACTAAGAGGGCATGGAACGGCTAGGCCACGTGGAAGGAGAGTCACGGACAGGGCGGGCCGCATAGAAGTGGCGTGGCGCCGTCGCGCTGCGCAGTGGGGCAGAATCGCAGCTGGGGCTGGCCGCGGTGGAGGGGCGTGGCATCGTCACGCCGCGCCGTGCCGGTGGTGCGGAGCGGCTGGCCACTCAGCCAGCTGGGAGGAACAGGACCCTGTCAAGTCCCGCGTGTGCTAGACCACTGCCACCTGGTGCCGGTTAGAGCTCCACTTGAACGATAGAGCCATTCGATTACCAGGGGCGCGCAGCTTCCCCCTGGCCGCGGCTTAGGTAGACCCCGCGAGCCACAGGGCCGTCAGGATGCCAGGCCACCAGGCCAGGCCGCTCTAAGGCCAGGCTGCCCATTCGCGTCAGGTCGTTGGGCCAGGCCTTCATCAGGCCGAGCCTCCCATTTAGGTCGGGTTGTCATCAGGCCAGGCCTCTATCGGGTCGGGCCGCCCTTGGGCCGGGCTGCCCTCGGGTCGGGCCACCCCCTTGGGCCGGACCGTTCCCTCAGACCGGGTCGGACGCACAGACCGGGTCAGACCCCGGTCCGGACTGGGTGGGTCCGGGTCGATCTGACTGGGTCAGACCGGACCTGGACCCACTATGGCCAGTTTACACCCTTTCACCCATATCTTGGGTTGCGGGTGTCAGATTGACGAACCTCCTACAGTGATGGGAATCTTAGAGCGTGAAAGTTATATTGGAATACTCCACTTGAGGTTTGGACATAGTTGGGATGTGTTCTGGTTGGTTTGAACCTAAAAACCAACCATGCCCCTGGAACGTAAATGCCAATAACTCACAGACCAGGCGTCCAATTGATGCGAGGTCTGTTGCGTTGAGACCCCTATGATGAGGCAGACCTTTCAGATACTTCTAATTGGTACTTCGTGATAGTTGAAGTATCAATTAGTATCCCGTGGATTGGATCCTCCTAGAGACGAGCGAGCGATGTACATAGACTTAGTAGCTGGCTGAGACCTGATGACTGTTGACCTTTCGACTCAGAGTGTTTCGACTAGCCCGGTGGGAAGAGCCTCTGTGTGACGTGGCAGAACCATAGTGTGGAGTGCCTCTTTGTGATGGAATAGACCCACAGTACTCGACAGGAGGAGTACTTCAACAGGATATGAGGGGGATCGCCACTGTGTGATGCGGTAGAACCACATTGTGGTGCACCTTTTTGTGACGCAGCAGACCCATGGTACTCGACAGGAGGAGTACCATAGCAGTCTAGGAAGGTGGGAAGTGCCTCTGTGTGATGTGGAAGGCCCACTGTACTCTATAGAGGAGAAGAACACCATCAGCGAAGATTCCAACAGTTTTATTCTGGATGTTACTTGCTACTACCCCAATAATGAAATCCTGGTTAGAGCTGAGTCAATGACTTTTGTGTTTTCTCATGATTGAGATGGGTTACTAGATAACTTAGGTATATGTATGGGCACATACCTAAGTAAGGGTTATCCATTGATTATTTACTTTGTGGTTATCCTTGATGGATATTGTGAGACCTTGAGGGTATCAGGGTCCCTACTAAGTATCGTTATACTCACCCCTGCACGGGCTATGCCCGCACCTCATTGTGTTGGTTGCAGACGATGGAAAATGCTGACTGAGGCATAGAGTAGCAGGACTGGACGGTACCCAGAGGTGGACCACTCGGAAAGATGGTATACAGAGTGGACGGATGGACATGGAGTGTTCAGGAGGACATATGTACCTACCCTTCAGGTAGGAACCCTGAAGGATGACCCGGTAGCTTCTTTACTTCTTCTTTCAGTTGTACTTGTACCTTTCCGTTTTCTGTACTTTACTGTTGGGCTTGTATTTACGGCCCCTTTTCCTTTACAACACTCTATTTGTATATAGTTTTACTTAGTGTTTTACTTCCAGTTGTGTATTCTATTGTGTGTGTTTCAATTTATAAAGGCAATGCCTTCCCAGTTTAGGGATTTACGCCATTGGTGCTCGTCGCCATCCCCTGGCCTATGGAAGGTGGTCTTGGGATAGTCACGATATGGGCCTTGGGGGATGGGTCGGGACAAGCTGAAGGGAGCTTGATAGTTTTCGAAGATAGACCTCAGATCAGGCTATCATCATCTCAGAGTACGGGATGAGGATGTGTTGAAGACAACTTTCAGATGTCGGTATGGACACTATGAGTTCTTGGTGATGTCCTTCGGCATAAACAATGCTCTAAAAGTGTTCATGGGGATCATGAAAAGGATCTTGTAGCCTTACCTCGATCGCTTCGTGGTGGTCTTCATTGAAGACATCTTGGTATACTCGGTGTCGGAGGAGGAGCACTCCATGCTACTACAGATAGTGGTGGATACACTCCAAGAGCACCAGCTTTATGGAAATTTCTCGAAGTGCTAGTTCTGGATATGGGAATTCCACTTCCTAGGGTACATTATCTCAGAGGTTGGAGTTGCAGTGGATCCAGGGAAGATAGATGCAGTGCTTTCTTGGGAGCCACCCATGAGTGTGATCGAGGTGCGGAGTTTCCTGGGATTGGTTGGTTACTACAAGAGATTAGTACCTAATTTTTCCAGAGTTACAACAACCTTTTTAGCTTTGAAAAAGAAAGGAAAACCCTTCATGTTGATGGAGAGATGCCAACAGAGTTTTTAGGAGCTGAGGTAGAGACTGATGAATGCCCCCATCTTGAGGCTACCATAAGAGGGTGTTGGGTATGTAGTTTACTACGACACATCAGTGAACAGACTTGGTTTTATCCTGATGCAAGAACGAGCGGTGATCATGTATGTCTCATGGTAGTTGAAACAACATGAATAGAAATACACTAACCACGACTTGGAGTTAGCAGCAGTGGTCTTTGCACTGAAGATGTGGCGGCAATACCTGATGGGCAAACGTTTTATAGTCTACTCTAATCACAAGAATCTTAGGTATATCTTCTCACAGAAGGACCTGAACCTGAGACATCGACAATGGCTAGAGTTCCTCCAGGACTACAACTTTGAGATAGTCTACACTCCTGGGAAGGGGATCATAGTAGCACACGCACTCTGCAGGAGGTATGGTCTATAGTTGCTGAGTGAGGTGACAGAGCAGCTAGCCGCGTTGCAGTTATCCTTTGTGGATAGAGATGGAGCAGCGTACCTCCAGTCTATGACTGTCACTCCCCCAATTCTTTAGCAAGTTCAAGTGGCTCATCTTGGGGACGTTGACTGAAAGGCCCGATATGCTCAGATATCCTTAAGACAGTCTCATAACGGATTTTCTAAAGGTGGGGAGTACGTCATTCTCTTCAGAGGACGCACCATGGTACCACTGACTCTATGAGAGGAGGTGTTGAGGTATTTCCATACATCCCCTTTGGTGGTACATCCTGGTGTGGAAAAGATGTACCAGGACCTCCAGTTTTAGTACTGGTGTCTAGGGATGAAGAATGTAGTGGCGGAGTTCATTTCATGATGCCACACTTGTCATCAAGTGAAGGTCGAGCATCAAGTACCAGCAGGATTAGCTTAGCCACTTGAGGTACTAGAGTGGAAGTGGGATGGTATATCCATGGACTTTGTGACAGGGTTAACATGTACGTTCAGGGGCCATGAATTCATCTGGGTGATCATTTGCCAACTCACGAAGTCAACCCACTTCCTACCCATCCGAGAGTAGGGATTAGTAGAGATCTTGGGATGCCTCTATGTATAAGAGATTGTACGACTTCACGAGGTTCCAATGACGATAGTCTCAGATAACGATGGTCGTTTTACATACCGCTTGTGGAAGGGATTATAGGAGATGTTCGGGACTTAGCTACGCTTGAGCACCACCTTTCATCCTCAAACAGATAGTCAGATGGAGCGGACCACATAGACACTCGATGACATGTTTTATTCTTGTCTCCATGATTTTGTCTATAGTTGGGAGGACCACCTGCCACTAGGGGAGTTCTCATACAACAATAGTTATCACTCCACCATCGTCATGGCTCCATTTGAGGCCCTGTACAGGAAACCTTATAGATCACCACTATGCTGGACAAACCCAGGGGAGTCATCACTTATGGATCCAGAGTTAGTACAGGCTACCACTGAGAAGGTGCAGATCATCCAGGAAAGGATGACGAATGCACAGAGCCGGCATAAGTATTATGTCGATAGGAGGTGGAGACCCTTGGAGTTTGAGGAGGGAGATCATGTCTTCCTACAGATCTCACCCCGATGAGGATTACAGATGTTTGGCTAGGGCGACAAGTTATCTCCGAGGTTCACCCCCATAGGGTGCATAATGTTTTCCATGTGTCGTAGTTGAGGAGGAACGTGCATGATCCATCACACGTTATCGACTGGGGAGAGATAGACATCGATGATGGGGTGACATTTGTAGAGTTTCCAGTGGAGATATAGGATCAACAGAAGTGGGTCCTTCCTGGGTGGTCGATTCCTCTGGTGCGAGATCATTGTCAGCATAGGAATCTCCAGGAGAGCACATGGGTGTGGGAGGCTCAGATGCATGCTCACTACCCCATTTGTTTCTCTAGTTTTTTGGTAGCTTTTGGGGACGAAAATACCTAAGGTGGGGAAAACATAAGGACCCGGAAATTTCATATATATTTTTTAAAATTATTTGGGATTATTATGAGTCTACAAAAATTGACGGCACGTGATTTCGAGGCCATGAGGGCCCGGAACAGAATTTTGAACTTTTTTTATGGTACGTTCAGTAAACGTGTGGGTGGTGTTTTCTAAATTATGAACCAGTGCTTGGAATTGAAATATGAGGGCACCATTGGACTCACAGCGCCGAGATTTGCTTAAGGGGAGATTAAATTTGTTCGGAAAAGGTCAGACGGAAAAGTTAATTTTTTTAGCTTTATAAAAAAAACAATAAACTCAACAATTTTTTTTGTAACCATTGAGAGATGTGGTGGGACCGCAGAGTTAAATGGGTCATTCGAGGGCATGACCCTTGGATTTGATAACCTCGATATTGGAACATTAAATAAATTTTATAAATGAACCACATTAATTTTATGCAACACAGTTGGTTCTCTTATCTACATAAATGGATCTCAGGCTCATGTTTTTAACACGAAAGTGAGGAACCTATGATGAAGCGTTGTGGTGCCTTCCATCAATGAAGAAAAAAGGCTTGGATGACGTTACTGAGGGAAATGATCTAGGATCGATGAACGCTGGTGACTTCAACGAGCGAGGACTCTTCTCCCTCCATGATCGCGACGTCATCCAACGGTTTAGAAGGTAGGGGGTTTTGTCTTGATTAATTCTAATATTTTGAAGATGAATTAATCTCACCCTTTTTATGATTATAACGAGAGGGGTGAGGGCCAAACAAACAAGGGTTGGACCCCCCCTCCACTTTTCACTTTGTTGTGTTCTTCGTAGGCAACCGAAAAACAATGCGACAATATGAACCCGGAATCCACACATCGTTGGAAGCAACCTGGGAGGCCCATAGGAACTTTTTAAAGGGAAAACAGACCACTGGAGCTCACCCAGTGGCCCGCAAAAGACCCGTCGGCACTCGGCGCTGGTAGGTTAATGTAGTGGCAAGCGCTTGCCAGCTGTGGAAGGGGGCGGTTCCGCGACGGACCAGCAGGGGAAACTAGATTTCGATCAGCTGCGTTGATGGAAGGGCGACATGCCGTCACGTGCCACAAATGGTGGTCATAGCTTTGATGTCGTAGTGAAGGGGGACTCGCGCCCTGCGTGTCCCGCAGATAGAGAGGTGGCACCAGGTGGCACTACCAGTTGAAGATTCAAACGACTCTTTAGCCGTTTAGGAAGGAGGGGCCGTGTGACCCCTCATGCGGGTCATGCCTAGACGGTGGGCCCGGTCGGTCCACTGCCCAGCGGGTTGAGCCCGATGCGGCCCAGCCCAGCCAGTTTAGGCCAGGCCTGTCCGCGACCCAGTGGGCCGAGCCCACCGCAGCCCAACTGGTTCAGGCCATGTCGGGTGGGACCCGAACCGGGTCAGGTTGGTCTAAACTAGGTCGGGTCAGACCGGACCCAGACCCTTTATGACCTAGTTTTCCTTAAAAGGAAATATCTTACAAATCAGATGTTCGTTTGATGATTCGTCTACGGTGTTGGAATCCTTGGGATGAGATGGTCCATCTGAGATACTTCACCTAAGTTTTGGGGAAAGTTGTAGTACGGCCAATTTGGATTGTACCCGAATCCAACCGGGCCATCGATACTAAAATGCCTATAACTCTTCGATCAGGCCTATGATTGAAGCTCCATCTGTTGCATTGGAACCCTTATGACGTGATGGATCATTGTCTTACTTCTTCATCGTACTTCATGCCGGTTAAAGTATGACCGATGGATTGAGGAGAAGATCCTCCCAGAATCAAGCATACTATATACAGGAATCTAGTGGTTGGCCGAGATGTGAAGAATGAATAGTGATCCTGTGTGGATCAGCACCTAGAGATATTGTGTGGATCAAAACCTAGCGATTCTGTGTGGATTAACACCTCACGATCCTGTGTGTATCAGCACCTCCTGATCCTGTGTGAATCATCACCTAGAAATTCTATGTGGATCAGCACCTAGCAATCTTGTGTGGATCAACACCTAGAGATCATGTGTGGATCAGCACCGAGCGACCCTGTTTGGATCAGCAGTAGAACCCCTGATAGGATAAAATGATCTAGATTTATGACTAATCATTTGTACTTCTGTACTTAAGTTATAATTATATTGAGTTGAGTCTTTCTCTTTGTGCTTTGTGATTGAGATCATGCTTTGTGGTCTTTCTTAGTGGAATTCTGAGAGACCTTCGGGGGTCTCGGGGTCCCTATTGGGTATTGTTATACTCACTCATGCATGGGATTCTCCCGCACCATGTTGTGTCTTGTGCAAACGACATGCATCTCGGTTGATACAATAAGATCCAGGACCAAGTGGTACATGGAGCTGACTGGTTGACGTGGAGAGCCATGGAGACGAGTTGCACCAACCCTTCAGGTAGGATCCTTGGTGGATGATCCCAGGAGATATTTTCTGTTTTAGTTGTATCTTTTAGTTGGGATTCTATTATGTCCCCTTTAATTTCAGTACACACTTTCACTACTTCAATTTTTCTTCGTGGTTGCATATTGTTGTGTTCTTGGATTGTGTGTTTGTATAGTTTTAATGAAAATGACTTCCTGTTTTAGGGATATGTTTTTCTGGTGCTAGTCACCAACCCCTAGCCTATGGAATAAGACCTTGGGGTAGTCACTACACGGACCATGATGAACACGGATCAACCAAAACAAGTTGATCCACAATTCGTATGAAATTGTAGGTGGTTGTTGCAGGAGATTTGAACAGGGTTTAATCATTATCTATGTGATGTTTTTATTTAATACCCACTTGATATGATTCTAACACAGAGTGAGTGGGCCAATCGAACAAGGACCCGACCCTCCACCACTTCATTTTTTTCACGTTCTTCGTGGGATGGATTTTCAACTCAATGGAATCCAGAATCTGAGAGCCACACAATGACAAGTTGTACCTACCCTTCAGGTAGGATCCTTGGCGAACAACCTCATAAGATGTTTTTCCTTTTTGATATATTTCCATTTTAGTTGGGCTTGTATTCTATCCCCTTTACTCCAGTACTTACTTTTACACTCTATGGTGGTTTTTAGTTGTCGTTGCACCTTTATTATTCTATTGTGTTTTACTTGTGCGCAGTGTACCCTGTCTGTGTGTACATGTTTTGAGGCAATTACTTCCCATTTAAGGGAAACGCCTTTCTGATGCTAGTTGCCCAACCCTGGCCTATGGAAGGTGGGCTTGGGGTAGTCAAAACATGGGCCCCAAGGGATGGGTCGTGACAATAAACACATTTATCCAAAAAATGGGAAATTCCACTTAGCACACTCCTGGGGTTCCCATAAATGAAGTAACCCTCCTCTAAACCACTAAACAAGATACAATGGGCACAAATTAAGATAGAAGGGTCAAATTGATATGAATGACTCAACCAAAAGGAGATGCTCAGAAAAATTTGGCATGCAGAACAATTACATATCTACGATACAACAAAACATGAAGTGAAAATGATGTTACCACCTACCTCAAAATATTATATGATTCCCCACTCGATATCAGCCTCATATTTTGAGTAATTTAGAAGAAAACTTATAAATGGTTCAACACCCCGAATATAGGGAAAACAAGCTTACACCAAAATAGTGTGATATATTCAATGATTAACTTGAATCTAAGGAAAAGGGAAGAAAGATCATACCTCAAGGAGTCCAACGCCTTTGACGGATCTCGATTCCATCACCAGAGGAGGGAGATAGAGGAGAACCTAGGTTGGAGGAGGAAATTGGCTCAGAGGAGGAGAAACCAGGACCAACAACTTGAGGGAGGAGAGGGGAAAAGAAATAGGGTTAAAGAGTTATGTGAGGGGGGATTTTGACTTTTCACCCAAAATAAGAGGGATCATTGTTTAGGTGCATGGTTTTCAAACCATGCACAAACTGTGTGATAACCTACTATCCAAAAACCTATAATTCTTGCACGTTCATGCACCTTGGGTCGCATGGTTTTAGAAAAACCGTGTGCCCTACAGGTTCCCACTGTATGCAACCACGCGGTTTTAGAGAAACTGTGTTGGTTGGGTTACATAGTTTAAACAAACTGTGCACCCAATTATTTATCCATTTATAGGAACTCTAGACTCTGAATGATCCTGGGAGCTTCATTATGCCGTAGCACACATTTACCATGATCAAATAAAATTTTCAAATTGAAAAATAAATGATTTTTACCTTCATGAAAAGATGGGTCTTTACAACCTCCCCTCCTTAAAGAAACATGTCCCTAAGTTTTCCTTCTAAGGTTAAAGAGGTATTGTCAGCAAATAGTTCCAGCCACTGTGCCCATACATCTACTTCCCGCTCCCATGTCTCATCTTGTACCTGACCAAGCTTCCATAGCTCTCATACCAAAGGAACGGACCTTCCTTAGAGTATCTTCATGCTATGATCAACAATACACATTGTATAATCCTCTAAAGAAGCATCTATTTCCAAATCAACCTCATCTGACTAAAATACATGTGTTAGGTCTAGATAGTATCAACGAAGCTCAGATATATGAATGACATCATGCATTGACCAGTATCTATGAGAAATAACCCACAGGTAAGTCACTGGTTTGATCTGTTTCACAACCATGAAGGGTCTAACAAACCTCATTGAGAGCTTACCCTACTTTCAAATATGTCTATTCCCAAACTTGGGTGAGACTTGAAAAAAACCGATCTCCAACCTTGAACTCAAGAGGTCAATGGCGCTTGTTGGAATATGACTGTTGTCTGGACTGAGCTATCATAATACACTTTCTGTTCAACTTGACCTACTCTATAGTCTCTTACACGATACATGGTCCAAGCATAGATTCTTCCCCTGCCTCTAGCTAGCAAATAGGTGAGTGGAAAATCCTACCATATAAGTCTTCATAAGGATACATATTGATGGTATCTTGGAAGCTATTATTATAAGTGAACTCAGATAGGGGGATTTTTTTCTCCCAAGAACCCCCAAAGTCAAAAAAACATGAAAAAATCATTTCCTATAGAACCTAAATAGTATGCTCCATATGTCCATCAGTATATGGGTGATATGACATACTCAGAAGTACCTATATACCCAATGCCTTCTATAACCCCTACTAGAACCGTGATGTGAAACGAGTGTCTTTATCAGAAATGATAGAACATGGATATCCAAGAATAATTACATCCTCCCTAACATAAAACATCCCTAGATCATCTACCATGAAGGTATCTCACACAGATAAGAATTGTGGGACCTTCGTCAGACGATCAACAAAAACACACATTGTATCATTATTGTGAGGTGATCTGGGTAAACTAGTCATGAAGTCCATAGAAAAATCATCTCATTTCCTCTCAATAATGGAAAACGGTTGTAAAATACCTACCAGTAAATGATTTTTTGTCTTTTCCTACTAATAGGTGGAACACTGAGTGAGGAAGCTGACAATCTTTCATTTCATACCAGGCCACCAATATTGGCGTCGTAGATCTCGATGAATTTTGATAACATCGGGGTGAACCACCCATGATGAGGCACATAATTCTTTCATTATCTTCTCTCTGATGTCTGATGAGGCCCATACATTCCCATGGAATAATAAGGTGTCATACCTATCCACGGTCCAACCTAAAGATGTATCATTATATGAAATTCTCTCCCTTAGGACAAGGCATTTGGGATCAAATAGTTGTCTCCTTCTCACCCGTTCTAGAAGATAGGATGTTACTTCCAAGGTTGAGAGGATAGTCTGGTCATGGTCCTCCTAAACGTCAACATGTATCTCTGAGAAGAATTCCATAATCTATCATTCACCACTAGATTCCTAAACCACATATGTCTAAGTCTTTTGGATCATAGCATTGGATACTAAATTTACTTTACCTAGTGTGTCGGCAAGCTTGAAATCAAATGACTATAAGTACTCCACCCACCTATACTATCTAAGATTCCGATCCCATTGTGTGAATATGTACTTGAGGATTTTGTGTTCTATGTATACCGGAAAATTATCTCCAAGTAGATAGTGTCTCCAACAGTGTAAAGCATTCACAATAACAGTGTGCTCAAGGTCATGTGATGGGTAATTCCACACATGAGGCCTCAACTAACAAGACTCGTATGTGACGGATCACTCATCCGGCATCAGAACAGCTCCAAGACTAATACCTGATGCATCACAGTATACAGTATAGCTTGTACCTAGAACTAGAAAAATTAGTATTGACACCGAAGTCAAATGAACCTTCAACTCCTAAATGGATTCTTTACAAGATTCTGACCATAGTAATTTCACACCCTTCTTTGTCAAGCCCATAAGTGATGCTACAAGGTGCGAGAAATACTAGATAAAGAATGTTTAATACCAGGATATCCCCAAGAAACTCATGATGTAAAATATTTACTTGGGATACTACCAAGAAAATATATCTCTCACTTTCTCTAGGTCTACTAAAAATCACGACTCCAAGATTATGTGAACTAGGAAGTGGACTCTGTCGATCCAAAGGTTTCATTTACTGAGCTTAGCATAGAGACGATTCTCTCTCAGTGATTTCAGCATGATATCAAGATGGGTTGCATGGTCATGTATAGATTGTGAATTCACCAAGATATCTTCAACAAAGACTACCACAAATGAATCCATATGTGGGTGGAAAACCCGATTCATAAGATCCATAAATACTATAGGTTCTTTCATGATCCCAAATAGCATAACCAGGTACTCATATAAACTATACCTACTCCTAAAAGCTATGTGAGGATTGAATTAAGTCCTAAAATGTAGATGATGATATCCCAACCTCATATCTATCTCTACAAAACACTTTCTATCCTCAAAGTTGATCAAAGAGATTGTCTATTATATGAAGTGGATACCGACTATTTACTATGAGTTGGTTCAACTAATGGTAATCCACATAGAGCCTAATGGTACCATCTACCTCAGAAAAAAGAATCAGTGAACCCCATGTAACGCCCCGACCCCAGTTACCTAGAGTTAGTGCATTATTACATAACATTGGCATGATCACAAGAAAGATCAAATCTCGAAAGACCGATTAGTTTAATAGCCTTGGAAACACTATATATATTCATAAAGTTTTATATTACATCATAAAAATGAAAACTAAAACAACCTAGTCTCCATAGTCTACACTCATATCCCCTCATACTATCCCTGCAGGTCATTCATAATTTACTTCTTCATATCCAGGGAAAAATAAAACATAGAAAAGGGGTGAGGTCAAATGCCCAGTAAGGATAGAAATATAGCGGAAACTTTCATAAATAAGAATAAACATTTAAGTAAATGTGTAACTAAAACAAAAGACTTTTAAACTTGAACTTCAATATAGTATGGAAGAAATAAAATGAAATAATTCCATTTACTTATTCACATGGATATTCTACTAATCGAATAATCACATGCAACATCAATATCCACTTTCATAATGATGGAATGCATAATGCCAGACTATCATAACCACATAGCCAAGGCCTCATGCCAAGACTGAAAAAAAGAGTTTTTCATGGCCTTGTTCCAAGACACTAGTTTGTCTCATGAGACCTACCGATGCATCGAGGAGCTATAGCGGGCTCAACCCATCACATATTAAGTCCAATGCATTCCCATATGAAAAGGTTTAAACATAACATAAACATTCGTATTAAAACTAGCATAAAAAATGTAAATACTTCATCCATAAACCAAGAATGGTATAAAATAACACATCCACAGTCAAACATATCACAAAAACTTCAATACAATATAGAAGCTTTGTATCATAATAAATCAACTTCAAATAAGCTTAAAATTCATCAAAGGATGTTGACATAGGTGAAATCATAACTCTTTTTAGAGAAATATCTTTTTCTATTTTGAAATAATTTAAGAGTCATATATTTATAAAATAAAACATTTTCTTTGAAAATATTCTTATAAGCTTGTAAGGGAAGATTCGATAATTTTTTAATGGTAGAAAATAGCTGCACCCGCCGTATAAGTTAAAAAAATTTCTTACCTTAATTCTGTCGAAAAGGTTAAAAAAACACCTTGTTTGGAAAACGATGGAAAGATTCCTTTATAAACCTCTTATAAAAAGTCATACAAGGGTATAAATGAATTTAACCCATATTCTTGTAAATAGTAAAAATGTTTTGAAATACATTTTTATGAAACATGGATGTGGATGATAAAGAGATCCCAGTAGCTTGGGGTGTTACATTCTCCCCTCCTTCAAATAATTTCGTCCTCGAAATTTCTAGAATACTACCACATGAAAAGACTCTGGTGGTTCTTCATCATAAGTTCCTTGGGTTCCCACGTTTCCTCTTCCATCTTATGGTTTCTCCACAAGACTTTTACCAGACGACTCGTCCGGTTTCTCAGTACTTGTTCTCTCTTATCAAGAATCTTGACGGGCTCTTCGCAATAAGACATATCAGATTCCAGTTCTAATTTCTCATAGGTGAGTACATGCATTGGGTCAGACATGTATTTCCTCAATAGAGATATGTGGAACACATCGTGAACTTTGGAGAGACTTGGCGGCATTTCCAATCGGTAAGCTACAACCCCAATTCATTCTAGAATTTCGAAAGGTCCTACGTACCTGGGACTCAATTTACCTTTCTTACCAAAACATATGACTCCCTTCCATGGAGATACCTTTAGGAAAAAATGATCACTGACTTGAAATTCCAAATCCTTCCTTTGATTATCAGCATAGCTCTTCTTCCTACATTGAGCTTCTTTGATATGGTTTTGGATTACCTTCACCTTTTCCATCGTTTCCTCCACCAGTTCTGGGCCTACAAGTTTTCTTTCACCAACGTCATCCCAACAGGTTGGTGTGCGACATCTCTTTTCTGTATAACGCTTCATATGGTGCCATATGAATACTCGAATGGAAGCTATTGTTATAGGAAAATTCTACCAGAGGTGAATATTGATCCCACATACCCTGAAAGTCAAGTGAGCAGGATCTCAACATGTCTTCTAAGGTTTGAATATTTCATTCTGATTGTCCATCTGTTTGAGGGTGGAAGGCAGTGCTCAAGTGATGTTCAGTATCCAAGGATTTCTGAAGACTTCTCCAGAATCATGAAGTAAAACGGGGATCACAATCAGAAACAATGGATAGGGGTACTCCATTAAGTCTCACAACTTCATTAATATATAGTCTTGTTAGTCGTCCAAGTGGTAAATCTTCCCTTATAACAAGAAAATGTGCTGAATTGGTAAGAATATCAACAATGACCCATATTGCATCGTTCCTTCTAGGAGTCTTTGGTAGCCCCATGACAAATTCCATCGTGATATTGTCCCATTTCCACTCCGGTATGGGAAGAGGTTGCATGACTCCTCTAGGCTGTTTCCTTCCAGCTTTCACTTGTTGACAAACCATACATCTTGACACAAAATCACCAATCTCCCTCTTCATGTTGTCCCACCAAAAATGTTCCTTAAAATCTCTATACATTTTGGTGCTCCCAGGGTGTATAGAGAAATTGGAACTATGAGCATCATCCAACAATTCCCTTTTTAGATCAGGTATATCGGGAACACAAAGCCTCTTCTCGAATTTCAAAATTCCTTCTTCATACACAAAGTCTCTCAATCTCCCATCTTTCACAGCTTTAATCTTCTTCTGAAATTATTCATCATCGGTCTGAGAACTATTAATCCTTTCTAGTAAAGATGGTTTGGAAACCATTTGAAAAAGCATTGATGTTTCACCTTCCCTGGTTATTCCCATGTCCATCTTCACTAGATCCATGAAAATTGGATCCCTTTCAATTCATATATTGTTCAAAACTCCATGGTCTTTTTTGCTCAAAGCATCTGCCACCTTGTTTGATTTCCCCGGGTGGTAGTGTATCGTGCAGTCATAATCCTTGAGTAATTCAAGCCATCTCCTTTGCCTCATGTTGAGTTCTTTTTGTGAGAATATATACTTCAAACTCTTATGATCAGTATAAATCTCACATTTTTCACCGTAGAGATAGTGCATCCATATCTTCGAAGCAAAGATCACCGCTGCCAACTTGAGATCATGAGTAGGATAGTTTTGTTCATGAATTTTCAACTGTCGTGATGCATAGGCAATAACCCTATCACTCTGCATAAGAACACAACCAAGTCCTTTCTTCAATGCATCACTATAAATAACGAACCCATCATTCCCCGATGGTAGAGTCAATATATAAGCATTGACTAATACTCTCTCCAGTTCTTCGAAACATTTTTCACACTCTTTTGTCCAATCAAATTTAACCCCTTTACGTGTGAGCTTCGTTAATGGTTTAGCCAATCGGGCAAAATTCTGGACAAAACGTCGATAACAACCTTCCAAACTAATAAAACTGCATACCTAAGTTATACTCATAGGTGCGGGCCATTATTGGATTGCCTTGGTCTTAGAAGGATCAACATAGATTCCATCTTTAGAGACAATATGTCCAAGAAAAGAAATCTCATGAAGCCAGAATTCACACTTGCTAAAAACCCCATATAATTCATGTCTTCTCAGAGTCTTCAAGATAATGCGCAATTGATTTTCATGATCTTCGTAGATTTTGGAGTATACCAAGATATCATCAATAAATACCACCACAAATTCATCGAGATATTTCTTGAAAACCCTATTCATCAGATCCATGAATACAGAGGGTGCATTAGTCAATCCAAAAGGCATTACTGTAAACTCGTAATGCCCGTACCTTGTTCGAAATACTGTCTTCAGAATGTCTTCCTTATTCACACACAACTGATGGTATCCAGATCGAAGGTCAATATTTGAAAAGTATTGAGCTCCATGCAGTTGGTCAAATAAATCATCAATGTGAGGTAGGGGATACTTGTTCTTTATTGTTATTTCATTGATCTCCCTATAGTCGTTACATAACCTCATAGATCCATCTTTCTTTTTAACAAAAAGAACAGGGGATCCCTGTCACGACCCGCCCTCGGGGTCCGTGCCGTGACTACCCCAAGCCCGCCTTCCATAGGCCAGGGGATGGCGACTAGCACCAAGGCATAATTCTCGGTAAAAAGGGAAGGCATTGCCTTTGTAAAGTAAACAAACACCACAGAGTAAGTAAGTGGAAAGTAAACACTAAGCTAAGAAGAGTACAACTGAAAGTGCGGAAAAGTAAATGGGCTAGTATACAAACGCAAACTGAAAGTAAAGTACAACTCGAAAGGGAAAACATCAACTAAAAAGTAAAAGCCGCTACACCGAACTGTCAACTGGAAATCCCACCTGAAGGGTGGGTACAGATAGCTCCACTGCTCCACGGGTCCCGCCGTCCGCTCCGAGCACATGCCGCCCAGTGATCCACCTCCAGGTACTGTCCTGCTCTGCAAGCCTCAGCTAAGATCAACACTGTCCGTCGTCTGCAACCAACAGAACGTAGTGCGGGCAAAGCCCGTGCAGGGGTGAGTATAAACTACTCAGTAGGGACCCCGAGACCCCTGAAGGTCTCTGAAATACACAAAGGATAAACCACGAAGAAAGGTACAATCACGAAGTAACAACCAACACTCCTTAGTTATATGCCCATACATATACCTAAGTCATCAATTTCAAATACGCTCCAACCTCCGAGCCCAAGTACAACTCAGTCCACACAGGAAAGTAAATGTATTCCACACAGGAAAGCAAAACGTAATCCACATAGGATAGCACAACACAATCCACACAGGAAAGCAACAGGATTCAGCTCACACAGGTATACTTCTTCGAAAGACGATAAATATGATCTCTGATCCATCTAAGTCGTCGGACCCACGAAGGATCGATAGGTAACTAACCCCCACAAAAGACCCACACAGGATCGGGCCCACGTAGGACCTGTAGGCGCTGGTTCACACATGACCGCTGAGCGCATGGACCCACACAGGATCGGACCCACATAGGATCGGGCCCACACAGGACCTGTAGCACTGATCCACGTAGGATCGCTGAGTGCTGTAGTCGTCGTCGTCGAATCCACACAGGATCTCTATACTGTCGTCGTCGCAGTCACAGTAGCAGTAGTAGCATTAGTAGTCACAGTAACAGTCGCAGCCAGCACTAGGGTTCTCGCACACAGCAAGCTCATTCGGAGGGTCCGCTCCACGAGCCGAGAGGCTGATACATCAACTGTCACAAAGTCCAGAGTTGATGTATCCAAAAGTTCCGTATCATCAACAGGAACTCAACGCAACAGACGGCGCGTCAATCGGACGCCCGGTCTGAGAGTTATTGGCATTTTCGTCCCCGGGGCCCGGTTGGTTTTTAAGGAAAAACCAACCCGACCGTACTCTACCTGCGTCCAAAACTCGGGAGAAGTATTCCAAAAGATCCGTCTCACTAAGAGGAACACAACAAAGCTGACGACACGTCAATCGGACGTCCGTAACTCAAGATATGAGCGTTTCCGCTCCGAAGGCCTGGTTGGTTTCGTGAACGAACCAACCCGGCTGAACTCAAAGTATTCCTAAACATTGAGTGCAATATACCGAAACGACCGTCTCGATCCAAGGATCGCGTTTCCGCAGACGGTTCGTCAATCGGAGGTCCGTGGCTCAAGTAATGACCAAAAGACCGAAACTGTCTCGAAAACGGGGGGTCCGGGTCCGGGCCGACCCGGCCGGCCGGCCGGCGGCGCGGTGGCACGGCGGCGCGGCGGCCTGGTGCCGCATGGGTGCAGCGCGTGGGGGGCAGAGCCCCCGATTGATTGGAATGGCGGCGCGGCTTTTAGCCGCGCCATTTGGAACCCCCCCCCCCCCTCGTGGGGGGCCTGCTCTGAAGAAAACCGGGGGGCCGGCTGCCCCCCTCAAAGAAACCGCCCCCCCTCATAAATGGGGGGGGGTTTAGAGCTGGCCGGGGGAATTAAATTCCCCCGGCCTTTGACCTTCCGACCGGCCATCTGCCGGCCGGTTTTTCTTCAACGGGACTGGAAAACCGGTCCCCTTTCCGGCTTCCGACGCCGGCGGCCCAGCCGCCGGTCTTCTCGTCCCGCCGCGGCCCGGAACTGGTCGCGGTGTTCGTCGTCCGGCGCGGTGCGACGGCACCGCGCCCCTCTGCCGCGCCTTAGATTTCCTTCGACGCGGCGCGACGGCATCGCGTTCTTGATGATCCTTCCACGGCGCGGCGCGACGGCGCCGCACAATTTAATTGTGCGAATATCCGCGTGGTGCGACGGCACCACGCCATCTTGTATCAACCGCAGGATAAATTATCAAGAACAAAGGAGGGGGTTCGGCCGTGTTCATGCGGTCCGGCCCCCTCACGTTAAACGATAACACATAAGGAAAAATCCTCACGTTAGTCAGGCTAGAACCACGAACAAGGATAAATAAATAAACAAATAATAACAACCCCTACCTTGGGTATAGGTTCGAAGATTTGTCAACGTCCCGCGGAAGACAACGTCGCGGAGGTCGGGCGTCACGGTAATCGTTCGTCAAATCCGATGATGAAGAGGTACGTTCGAAGAGGTACGTCGTTGGAGAATCTTCGTATGCCGACGAAGGAAGTCCGAGGAGGAAGCGGCGTTCCCTCTCGTTGACACGGAAGATGAAAAAGAGAGGAGCGGCGTTCTTCGTCGGAGCTTGAGCGTTCTTCGTCAAAGCTTGAGCGTTCTTCGTCAAAGTTTGAAGAAGAAGGAAAAGCTCTCAAAAGCTCTCAAGATGGCTAAACAAATCTAACCAAATAAAATAAGCTAAGAGCTTATTTTATTAACTCAACCAAACCTTTTTGAATTTCAAAGGTTTGAAAAAGTTAAACAACTCAACCTAATTAATAAGCTAAGTTGCCAAAACAATTAAAGAGGGGTTAAAGGGAGTTTTGAGAGAAGTTGAAAAGTTGGGTTTCGTGTGGGCCCCACCACACTTAATCCTCCCAAGGGAGGTTAAGTGGATGTGGGTCCCACCTTAAACTCCCTTTGGGAGAAGTTAACTAAAAAAAATAAAATAAAAAGTGTTCCACATTTTTATTCAATTTTTTATAATTCTCCCAAAAATTAACTTTCGTCCCGCAATAAACGCAACTTCGGAAAAGGTCTCCTTAAGCGAATATCGGCGTTGCGAGTTCATCGGTGTCCTCAGATTTCAATTCCGAGCACCGGATCAAAAGTTAGAAATTCCCGCTCGTTCGTTCACTAAACGTACCCGAGCCAAACTTCGGAAATTGATTCCGGGCACTCCGGGCCTCGGAATCAGGTGCCGTCTGAAACCGCGCTCTTGTAAAATTCCAACGAAAATTAAGAAAAAATTTCCCTTGAATTTTACAGGTCTTTACATTACTCCCACCTCAGGGCTTTACATCCCCGTAAAGATACATCAAAAACTAGGGAAACAAATGAGGGTACTGAGCACGTATCTGAGCCTCCCGCTCCCATGTGCTCTCCTGGAGATTCTCGTGCTGCCATCTGATGCGCACAAGAGGAATCGATCACCCACGCAGGACCCGCTCCTGTCGATCATCTATCTCCACCGGGACCTCGGTAAAAGACGCCCCATCGTCAACGTCAAGCTCCTCATGGTCAATGATGTGCGTCGGGTCGTGCACGTATCTCCTCAGCTGAGACACGTGGAAGACGTCGTGCACCCGGTGCAACTGAGGTGGTAGAGCGAGGCGATAAGCCACCTCACCAATCCTGCTGAGGACCTGGAAGGGTCCGATGAAGCGCAGAGATAACTTGCCGCCTCGGCCAAATCTCCGAATACCACGTCGAGGTGAGACCCGCAAGAAGACGTGGTCACCATCCTCGAACTCTAGTGGCCTCCGCCTCCTGTCAGCATATGACTTCTGCAGGCTCTGAGCTGTCCTCATCCGCTCCTGGATGACCTGGACCTTCCCTGTCGTGGCCTGAACCATCTTCGGTCCCACAAGTGCTGACTCCCCAGGGTCTGTCCAGCACAAAGGAGATCTACAAGGTCGGCCGTACAACGCCTCGTACAGTGCCATCCCGATGGTGGAGTGGTAGCTGTTGTTGTACGCAAACTCCACCAAGGGTAGGTGGTCCTCCCAGCTACTACCAAAGTCGAGGAAACATGCGTGGAGCATGTCCTCAAGAGTCTGGATGTTCCTCTCCGTCTGACCATCCGTCTGAGGGTGAAAGGCTGTGCTCAGACGTAGCTGCGTCCCGAACGCCTCCTGTAACCCCTTCCAAAGCCGGGAAGTAAAGCGAGCATCTCGATCGGAGACGGTAGATGATGGCACACCGTGGAGCCACACAATCTCCTGAATGTAGAGACGTCACATGCTCTCCACTGAGCCCTGCTCTCTGATGGGTAAGAAGTGTGCCGACTTGGTTAGTCGGTCAACAATCACCCAGATGGAGTCGTGACCTTTGGAATTGCGTGGAAGTCCAGTCACGAAGTCCATAGATATGCCGTCCCACTTCCACTCCGGGACCTCCAAGGGCTGTACCAAGCCTGTTGGTACCTGAAGCTTTGCCTTCACCTGTTGGCAGGTGAGGCATCGAGAAACGAACTCTGCTACTGCCTTCTTCATGCCCGGCCACCAGTGCTATCGTCTGAGATCCTGGTACATCTTCGGCACTCTAGGATGTACCGCCAAAGGAGAAGTGTGAAACTCTCTCAGCACCTCCTCTCGCAAAGTGACTGGTACCATGGTACGTCCTCTGAAAAGGATGTTGTGCTCTGCTCCAAGGGAGAAACCATCAGGTGTTTGTCCCGAGGATATCTGTGCACGCCGTGTCTCATAGTCAGCGTCCTCATGCTGTGCCTCTCTGACCTGCTGTAGTAGAGGAGAGGTGACTGTGAGAGACTGGAGGAAGGCTGCTCCATCTTTATCCATGAAGGATATCTGCAAAGAGACTAGCTGCAAATATTTCTCCTTTGCCGAAAAGTGAAATCCGGTCTCATCCCCTGGATGAACCACGTTCCTTGCCTAAAACAGTCAATCCCGTCATGATTAGTTAATTCATGGCATGGATGATGTCGTAAGGCCTCGACGCTGCTACCAAGAGATCCAACCGTTACTCTCACCTCCAAGGGTTGAGTCACACTGTCGGCATCAGTGTGTGGTCACTGGGTTTCCTCCAGTACGAATCTCGCAAGTGAGGGTCAAGTCAACAGTTTTTAACCGGCACCTCTTAGTAAAAACAAACAAAAGACAAGAAAACAAAAGTCACCAAGGAAAGTGTCTTTTATTACTTCAACTTAATGTACCAGGACACAAGGCAACACAAACTACAAAGCTAGAGGCATTATGGGAAAAGGCCTCTATGCCTGGAGCTAGTCCCGCACTATTCCACCCGCTTCCGGAGCTCCATGATCGTAAGCTTCAGCTGCCTGAAGTTGTGCTCTCCCCTGAGGTCGGGGTGGACCTCCTGGTGGTGGTGGTGGTAGAGCCTCGAAGCGTCGCCCACCACCTACTGCTCGGCCAGCTCCTCTGCCTCGTCCTCCTGCTCCCTGCGGACTGCCACGGTCGAACCTCTGCCTCTGACTAGGTGGTTCTTCAATCGTCTGCTGCTCCTCTGCATGGCGGGTCGGGCAGTCACGAGCCATGTGGCCTTACCCGCCGCATGCATAGCACTGTCTTCCACTCGAAATACTGGCTCCGCACTGTGTGCCCTGCACTGCTGAGCCAGTGCCCTGAGGTCGTCTGCCCGAATGTCTGGTCTGTCTGGGCCCCTGAGTCATCCGTCGACTGCCTGCTGCAGATGAATCTTCCACGTGCCGCCCTGCGGTGGGTCGCTGTGCTGGTGTAGACTCAGCAAGGAAGCTCTCGATCAGAAGGGCCCTCTCCAGTACTCCTGTCTGAGTAGGTATGCTGAGGGAGATCAGCGATGCCCTGATCTCGTGTCTCAAACCCTGCTCGAAGGTCCGGTCCCGGAAGAATGGGTCCCGTACCATGTCGGTCGAGTAGCATGAGAGATCGGTAAATCTCGCCGAGTACTGAGCGACCGTCATGCTGCCCTGCCGCAGCTAAAGAAGCTCCTGGATACGCACCGCACGAAGGGTGGCTGGGACGAACTCCGAGTGGAAGAGGCTCTCAAAGTCCGTCCAAAGTAGAGATGCCTGATCGTGCACCTAGAGCATCAAGCTCCACCATCGTCCTGCTGTTGCGTGTAGTAGGCTCGCAGCGAAGATCACCATGAGGTCTGCTGGTGTCCTCACTAGCCTAAACACACGTACCACTGCCTCCAGCCAGTCCTCGGCTACCTGGGGATCCATCTCCCCGTGAAACCTGGGTGGTCGCTGGCGCTGAAACTCATGCAGTGCGCTGAGGCGACGTGCATCGTCAGCGACTGGTGCTCGAAGCATCGGGGGCTCGGCGGGTAGTGCTACCGCCGGTGCCACTGCTGACAAAGGGCCCTGCACCGAGGCCTCGTCGCTCGGTGGGCTGTCGTCACACTCGACTCTCGGAACCATAGCTGGCTGCCGTCGTGGGGCCATCCTGAAAAGGAAACAAGTGCGCCACGGTCAGAACAGTATACCTGGTGAGCTGATATAAGTAATCACAAAGAAAACTTTGAAACACACACGCAATCAATGTTTTCGTGCATTAAGTCGGAAATCATAAGTCAGGGTCCTGGTGTACGGATATGTCGGCCGCCGCACCAACAATGGACTCCTTGGACTGATAACCACACTCAATACGCTAAACATTATTGCTTCACATAGAAAAGATCATAGTTCGCGGTAGAACCGAACTCCTCTGATACCAATTTGTCACGACCCACCCTCGGGGTCCGTGCCGTGACTACCCCAAGCCCGCCTTCCGTAGGCCAGGGGCTGGCGACTAGCACCAAGGCGTAAATCCCGGTAAAAAGGGAAGGCATTGCCATTGTAAAGTAAACAAACACCACAGAGTAAGAAAGCGGAAAGTAAACACTAAGCAAAAGCAAAGTACAACTGAAAGTGCGGAAAAGTAAATGGGCCAGTATACAAACCTAAACTGAAAGTAAAGTACAACTCGAAAGGGAAAACATCAACTGAAAAGTAAAAGCCGCTACACCGAGTTGTCCACTGGAAATCCCACCTGAAGGCTGGGTACAGAGAGCTCCACTGCTCCACGGGTCCCGCTGTCCGCTCCGAGCACGTCCCGCCCAGTGATCCACCTCCAGGTACCGTCCTGCTTTGCAAGCCTCAGCTAAGATCAACGCTGTTCATCGTCTGCAACCAACACAACGTAGTGCGGGCAAAGCCCATGCAGGGGTGAGTATAAACTACTCAGTAGGGACCCCGAGACCCCTGAAGGTCTCTCAAATCCACAAAGGATAAACCACGAAGAAATGTACAATCACGAAGTAACAACCGACACTGCTTAGGTATATGCCCATACATATACCTAAGTCATCAATTTCAAATACGCTCCAACCTCCGAGCCCAAGTACAACTCAGTCCACACAGGAAAGTAAACGTATTCCACACAGGAAAGCAAAACGTAATCCACACAGGATAGCACAATAAAATCCACACAAGAAAGCAACAGGATTCAGCTCACACGGGTATACTTCTTCGAAAGATGATAAAGATGATCTCTGATCCATCTAAGTCGTCGGACCCACGAAGGATCGATAGGTAACTAACCCCCGCAAAAGACCCACATAGGATCGGGCCCACGTAGGACCTGTAGGCGCTGGTCCACACAGG
This sequence comes from Viscum album, assembly GCA_963277665.1. NCBI lineage: Eukaryota > Viridiplantae > Streptophyta > Magnoliopsida > Santalales > Viscaceae > Viscum > Viscum album. The sequence continues at coordinate 1,796,195,705 of OY728146.1, forward strand.
ACCGCTGAGCGCAAGGACCCACATAGGATCGGACCCACACAGGATAGGGCCCACACAGGACCTGTAGCACTGATCCACGTAGGACCACTGAGTGTTGTATTCGTCGTCGTCGAATCCACATAGGATCTCTGTACTGTCGTCGTCGCAGTCACAGTAGCAGTAGTAGCAGTAGTAGTCACAGTAACAGTCGTAGCCAGCACTAGGGTTCCCGCACACAGCAAGCTCGTTCGGAGGGTCCGCTCCACGAGCCGAGAGGCTGATACATCAACTGTCACAAAGTCCAGAGTTGATGTATCCAAAAGTTCCGTATCATCAACAGGAACTCAACGCAACAGACGGCGCGTCGATCGGACGCCCGGTCTGAGAGTTATTGGCATTTTCGTCCCCGGGGCCCGGTTGGTTTTAAGGAAAAACCAACCCGACCGTACTCCACCTGCGTCCAAACCTCGGGCGGAGTATGCCAAAAGATCCGTCTCACTAAGAGGAACACAACAAAGCTGACGGCACGTCAATCGGACGTCCGTAGCTCAAGATATGAGCGTTTCCGCTCCGAAGGCCCGGTTGGTTTCGTGAACGAACCAACCCGGCCGAACTCAAAGTATTCCGAAACTTTGAGTGCGATATACCGAAACGACCGTCTCGATCCAAGGATCGCGTTTCCGCATACGGTTCGTCAATCTGAGGTCCGTGGCTCAAGTTATGGCTAAAACACCGAAACTGTCTCGAAAACGGGGGGTCCGGGTCCGGGCCGACCCGGCCCGGCCGGCTGGTGGCGCGGCGGCGCGGCGTCCTGGCGCCGCATGGGTGCAGCGCGCGGGGGGCAGATCCCCCACTTGATTGGAATGGCGGCGCGTCTTTTAGCCGTGCCATTTTGAACCCCCCCCCCCCCCCCTCGTGGGGGGCCTGCTTTGAAGAAAACCGGGGGGCCGGCTTCCCCCCTCAAAGAAACTGCCCCCCCTCATAAATGGGCGGGGGGGGGGGGGGGGGTTTAGAGCTGGCCGGGGGAATTAAATTCCCCCGTCCTTTGACCTTCCGGCCGGCCATCTGCCGGCCGGTTTTTCTTCAACGGGACCGGAAAACCGGTCCCCTTTCCGGCTTCCGACGCTGGCGGCCCGGCCGCCGGTCTTCTCGTCTCGCCGCAGCCTGGAACCAGCCGCGGTGTTTGTCGTCCGGCGCGGTGCGACGGCACCGCGCCCCTCTACCGCGCCTTCGATTCCCTTCGACGCGGCGCGACGGCGTCGCGTTCTTGATGATCCTTCCACGGCGCGGCGCGACGGCGCCGCGCAATTTAATCGTGTGAATATCCGCGTGGTGCGACTGCACCACGCCATCTTGTATCAACCGCAGGATAAATTATCAAGAACAAAGGAGGGGGTTCGGCCGTGTTCATGCGGTCCGGCCCCCTCACGTTAAACGATAACACATAAAAAAAATCCTCACGTTAGTCATGCTAGAACCACGAACAAGGATAAATAAATAAACAAATAATAACAACCCCTACCTTGGGTATAGGTTCGAAGATTTGTCAACGTCCCGCGGAAGACAACGTCGCGGAGGTCGGGCGTCACGGTAATCGTTCGTCAAATCCGATGACGAAGAGGTACGTCCGAAGAGGTACGTCGTTGGCGAATCTTCGTATGCCGACGAAGGAAGTCCGAGGAGGAAGCGGCGTTCCCTCTCGTTGACACGGAAGACGAAGAAGAGAGGAGCGGCGTTCTTCGTCGGAGAATGAGCGTTCTTCGTCAAAGCTTGAGCGTTCTTCGTCAAAGTTTGAAGAAGAAGGAAAAGCTCTCAAAGTCTCTCAAGATGGCTAAACAAATCTAACCAAAAAAAATAAGCTAAGAGCTTATTTTATTAACTCAACCAAACCTTTTTGAATTTAAAAGGTTTGAAAAAGTTAAACAACTCAACCTAATTAATAAGCTAAGTTGTCAAAACAATTAAAGAGGGGTTAAAGGGAGTTTTGAGAGAAGTTGAAAAGTTGGGTTTCGTGTGGGCCCCACCACACTTAATCCTCCCAAGGGAGGTTAAGTGGATGTGGGTCCCACCTTAAACTCCCTTTGGGAGAAGTTAACAAAAAAAAATAAAATAAAAAGTGTTCCACATTTTTATGCAATTTTTTATAATTCTCCCAAAAATTAACTTTCGTCCCACATTAAACACAACTTCGGAAAAGGTCTCCTTAAGAGAATATCGGCGTTGCGAGTTCATCGGTGTCCTCGGATTTCAATTCTGAGCACCGGATCAAAAGTTAGAAATTCCCGCTCGTTCGTTCACTGAACGTACCCGAGCCAAACTTCGGAAATTGATTCCGGGCACTCCGGGCCTTGGAATCAGGTGCCGTCTGAAACCGCGCTCTTGTAAAATTCCAAAGAAAATTAAGAAAAAATTTCCCTTGAATTTTACGGGTCTTTACACTCCCCATGGAGAAAAACTAGGGTGAATAAATCCCTTATTACTCAATTCCTCTAGTTGTTTCTTTAGTTCAACTAATTCTACAGTGGCCATTCTATAATGGGTCTTCGATATAGGCCTTGATATAGGAATTAAATCAATGGAAAACTCAACTTCTCATTCTGGAGGATGTCTAGGTAAATCTTCCGGAAACACATCTACATATTCTTTCCTCACCCACAGTCATTTCATCCTATTCCTCCCTAATAATTGAATTTAGTTGAGCTAATGGGGGTGGATCTAGATAAGAATTAGGTGGTGACGATTCTGCTCTAAAGATAAGGTGTTCCTTATCATCATCATAAAAAATCGTAACCTCATTCTTCTTACAATAAATCTTTTCATCATGGTCTGAAATCCAATCCATACCGAGGATTATATCAAACTCAATCATAGGTATGATGATGAGATCAGTGGATAAAGAAAATTTATGTGCTCTAATGGGGATTGATTCACAAAACTTTGTTGCAATGATGCTTCCCTTAGGAGTTTTGACTAACAACTCCCTTGTTAAATCAAATTGGAAATATCTAATTTTCTTAACAAACTGGGAAGATATGAAACAATGCGATGATCCAGAATCAAATAATGCATTTGCTAAACTTGAGAAAACCATTAAATTACCTGCCACCACGTCTTTCGAAGCTTCTACCTCAGTAGTAGTGATAGCATAAGCTTGGCCTTTTCTGAGGTAAGTTCCCCTGACTCTTAGGAAATTCATTTGCATAATGTCCCATCTCCCTGCAATTGTAGCACTGAACATCGGTAGCTTCCTTATTCCCCTTGCAATCACGAGCTTGGTGGCCTTTTTCACCACACTTGTAACAGACTCCTGTTCCTTTTAAGCAAGTACCGGGGTGTTTCTTCCGACATTTACTGCAGGATGGATATTCAACTTTTACCATATTTTCTTTATTTCCATTCCCAGATTGATCAGCAGATCTCTTCTTCTCTTGCTTTACTTTAAAGTCATAAGACCTTGAGAATTCTTTCTCTGTCTTGATAGCACATGAGTCAATGTCTTCATACGACGACAAGGATCGTAAGACTAATGCTTGATTGAGAAATGGTTTTAACCCATCAAAGAAACGATAAATATTACTTCTTGGGTTACATATATAATCTCTAGCATATCTTGATAACCTTGTAAAGTTATCCTCATACTTTGCGACATTCTCATCCTCCTTTTGTCTCAGACTCAGAAATTGTCTTTCCATATCTGCTTGATGGTCACGAGGAAAGTATTTTTCTAAAAATAGATCTTTGAACTCTCTCCATTCCATATTTTATACTTCATCATCTTCCTTCATGTTTTGAATCAATGACCACCATTGATCAGAATCTCTAGTGAGGCGGTAAACTTCCATGATAACTTTTTCCCTTTCACTACTCCCTAAAACTTGAAATATTTTCTCTAGGGAATTTATCCATTGCTCATATACTAAGGGATTTATACTCCCATTGAATGTTGGTGGTTGTTTCCTCATAAAGTGATCTAATATTGATCCTCCACGCTACGGATCAGGGTGCTCTATACGGGTAAGGTTATTATTCATAACCTGAGTGAGTTGTCCCAGTATAGTGATGAGCTAATCAGCACCAGTTGTATCACCAGCTCCACTATAATTATCTTGAGCAGGAGGGAAGTCCCTACATGGAGTGTGTGCATTGATACGGTTTCCATTTCTTCCACTAGGCACCATTTCTAAACAATGGCATAAACTATATCAGTTTATGAATCAAAATACATAATTACATACTTATAAAATACTTAACATAAATTTAACTATTTATGGATATAATTAATAATCATAAAAATGTTTTCTTTGAGGAAGTATATACTCATAAACCCTTCATAATGATTTGTAAAGAAAATGAGAGTTATCTTAAGCATATCCCCCGGGAGTGTCGTAACCAAGAGTGCAGTAAGGCCCGTTGTCGTGCACCAGTTCCCGTTCGAGTCTAGCTCAAAGTGGTGTTTTCGAGTTTTACCCCTAGGTACATCTGTGCGAGAGCCGCCTCTACCTGCTCGTATCCCAACAGGTATGTATTGCTCGGAAAACTCACAAAATATCTACAATACCAAAATTCTAGGAAGTTCTTCTATACTAATCCTCAAATTCCATCTTAAATCTATGTTCTCTAATCAGAGTTTATATAAATCTAGCTTTCAAGATTTGTACTGAACTTCCTCTGATACCAACTATAACGCCCTGACCCTAGTTACCTAGAGTAAGTGCATTATTACATAACATTGGCATGATCACAAGAAAGATCAAATCTTGAAAGACCTATTAGTTTAGTAGCCTTGGAAACACTAGATATATTCATAAATTTTTGTATTACATCATAAAAATAAAAACTACAACAACATAGTCTCCATAGTATACACTCTTATCCCTTCATACAATCTCTGCAGGTCATTCATAATTTACTTCTTCACATCCTAGGAAAAATAAAACATATAAAAGGGGTGAGCTCAAATGCCCAGTAAGGATAACAATATAGCGGAAAATTTCATAAATAAAAATAAACATTTAAGGCAATGTATAACTAAAAAAAGCCTTTTAAACTTGAACTTAAACATAGTATGGAAAAAATAAAATGAAATAATTCTATTTACTTATTCACATGGATATTCTACTAATTGAATAATCAAATGCAATATCAATATCCACTTTCATAATGATGGAATGCATAATTCCAGACTATCATAACCACATAGCCAAGGCCTCGTTCCAAGAATACAAAAATATTTTTCCAAGGCCTTGTGCCAAGACACTAGTTTGTCTCATGAGACCTACCGATGCATCGAGGAGCTATAGCAAGATCCAACCGTCACATATTAAGTCCAATGCATTCCCATATGAAAAGGTTTAAAATAACATAAACATTCGTATTAAAAATAGCATACGAAATGTAAATACTTCATCCATAAACCACGAATGGTATAAAAATAACACATCCACAGTCAAACATATCACAAAACCTTCAATACAATATAGAAGTTTTTTATCATAATAAATCAACTTCAAATAAGCTTAAAATCCATCAAAGGATGTTAACATAGATGAAATCAAAAATCTTTTTAGATAAATATCTCTTTCTATTTTGAAATCATTTAAGAGTCATATATTTATAAAATAAAACATTTTCATTGAAAATATTCTTATAATCTTGTAAGGGAAGCTTCGATGATTTTATAACGGCGAAAAATAGCCGCACCCGCCGTATAAGTTAAAAAAAACATTCTTACCTTAATTCTGTCGAAAAGGTTAAAAAAAGCACCTTGTTTGGAAAACGGCGGTAAGATTCCTTTATAAACCTCTTATAAAAAGTCAAAAAAAGGGTCTAAATGACTTTAAACCATATTTTTGTAAATATTAAAAATGTTTTGAAATGCATTTTTAAGAAACATGGATGTGGATGATAAAGAGATCCCAGTAGATTATTATGTATAAACAACCTTGGATAATGAAGAGATTGAGAAATAAACCCTTACCTTGTACTTTTTCTTGGTTGAGGGTAGGTTAAACTCCTGTATAATGGTGAAATAATTGTTATTAAATTATAAAATAATCATATACATTAATATTATATCATATATGATCTTTTAACGTTGATTTGTTAATAATATCTTATTATTATCGTTGTTTTGGGTGTTAACTTACTCGTTTTCTTTTATATGTTTTGTTACGTAAGTCGTGTTTGTCATGGATAGTTTGTATATTAATCATATCCAGAATTATATCAAGTCCTTAGATACTATTATTAATAATCAAATGAGAATTAGACTTGAATGGATACAATGGAGAATGAATCTCATCGTGTTCGTGGAGACGGTAGTCCGTACGTACGCACGAGTGACAATATCCTTATTTTTATATTAAAATAATATATAATTGGATGGTATATCATATATACAGAATCATTATCATGTTATAGTTTTTATTTACATGAATTACACATCATTATTATATCCATCCAAATTATAATTTATTGAATAACAACTACACCACGACGTGGAGACGGTAAGCCGTACGTACGCACGTATGGTGACATGTTTTTCAAAGGATGGATAGAATACTGAATATGGTTGTACCATATTTATAATAACATAAAAGTATATATAAGATACTGGAGTTATTATTTTAGAATGGTAATAACAAAGAAATAAGAAGTGGAAGAAGAAAGGAACTTGAAAAAGGGTGGTGAAATCATTACCTCTTCTTTGGGTTCTTCCTTTTGATTTGATCAAAAGGGCTCCTTAGGTTGGCTTTAGGACTAAAGGAAGGCCTCTAGGATGAAGTGAGGGAAGTTGAGAGAGTATTTGGACAGAGTTTGGCCGATACAAATGGCTTTGAAGGTGTGAATTAATGAGAAGGGAGAGTGTCCTTTTATAAGAGGGGTGAGGGGCAGCTTTGGAAAAGCTAGAAATATTATTTTATAATAAATTCATATTCGGTTTCTAAGGGCTCCAAAGTGGATTATTTAAAGGTTACGGTGGGGATGGGTCGAAAACCACTCAAACAATAGAATTTATACATGTTTGGGTCATTATATTAACCGTTTATTTTAGTTTTAACTCTTAGTTAATTAGTTTGAAACTTACCATGTCACTTTGTATTTTTATATTATATAGTTAATAAACTTACTATATACCTCCAAGATACCCCCAAATGGTTCATTAATGATACACATATCATGATATAAGTCTCTTGGATAAACCTTATATTTTTAGGAATTGAATATCAATTAATAATATAATATTTGTTTTAAAAATTCTTTTCTGTCAATTTTGACACTATTTGGAAAATTGATTTTTGTGAAAATCATAACAGAATGATTACTTCATAAACAGTTAATTAAATCATTCCTAACATTTCACATTAACCTATAAAATTATTTTAATTCATAAAAAGTCTCAAATTATATTTATTTGTTTATTTATAATATGAATTATTTTATTTGTTCACTATTATGGTAATTACTACATCATCATTGGGTCATAAATAAATTAAATTATTTAATGTCTAAAAATTATAAATAAAATTCCATTATGTAGGAAATATTTTTATATTTCTAATGAATATTTACAATCGAATTTATCTTATGTATAACCCTATATTAAAAATGATTTAGTAAATAAACTTTAATTTTAACTCTTTTAACTCTTCTTTGAATTAAATAATAATAAATGTCCTAATCTAATACAAGTGGACCTAAATGATAATATTTTATTCCTAAGGTTGTTTTTGGTCGAATTAACCTTATCCAATATAATTAGAACATGTGTTAGGGTAATATTAATATCATTTTTACCCTTAATTACCCTATTTACTTTTAACCGTGGTAAATAAAAGTAAAAAGTTACTATTCACCAAAAATTATTTTCATCTCAATGAACCACATTTTAGTCCTTGATATTAGCCCTGTCTCTCGGATTTTCAAAATTCCACTCACAGAAGCGGTAAAATTATGTTTTAAGAAAAATTCAGTTTTTTAACTACAAAATAGTGGTTTCACTATTCATCAAAAAATGACGTTTTTCAGAAAAATACCAAAAATTCACCGTAGGCTAATTTCAATATTCCGAATCCAAAAATGAAGTCCATTTTGAAAATTAAAATTTATAAATTTCAAAAAGTGGGTATTACTATTCATAACGGCTAGTTTGATTGGTTGTGGTGTGTTAGAACTCGATGTTGTGTACAACACACGCTATTGCATTATTCAAAGAGAAGCGTACCGTAGAAGCTTGGGGTGTTACACCCCAAGTAAAATTAATGGTATGTATAAATTCTTTAGCCTCTAGATCCTTTAATCTCTTCTTGAGCTCCAGAACCTCCTTGTGTTCCATCCTATAAGGAGGAATGGTCACTGGGGTCATTCCTAGAACAAGATCAATGGTGAAATCTACCTATAAATTCAGAGGTAGATCAAAGAATTTATTAAAAATTACATCCCTAAAATGATCCACTACCATAGGTAAAATAGTGGGTTGTAACCCCTAATCATCCAAGAAAATAATGGTGATTTGAGTTATAACACTACCCAGCCTCTGCTACTTGGGTCCTGATCATAAAGCTTGCACATTCCATTCTGCTTTATTCATGTTTCTAATTCCCTCAAGTGATGTAAACATCACCCTATGATGATAGAATTTAATATGATATCAATAGGAAACTAACCAGTCTATACCGATGATTACATAAAAGTCCATCATGTTGAGGACAATGATATTACATATGAAAAGGTAAATGCCTATATCAAGGGGAAATCCTTGTGATGGATAATTCCATATGATCAGACACCTAATGGGGTATCTAGCATCATAACACCATAAATAGTGCTTGATCTTGAGGCCCAAAGTCTGAGTGATTACCTCAAATATAAAATAGTGATATGCACCTATATCAAATAAAGAAGATACGAAAGTGGAGGCTACTAGGATAGTACCTCATATAATATAAGGTTTGGTGCTCTGCTCCTCAGGTGTAGATTGGGATACTTATAACTAGCCTGTATCATGGCCCTGAGTCACTATCGGACTGCCCTGACCAAGCCCGCTCTGCTTGCGATGAGAACCGTATGTCTGATTGCCTCTACGTTGATCACCACTTTGGCATAATCGTCCAGTTTTATTCCAGCTTCTTGCCTAATGCGATCCTACTAGACCCACTCCTAACCATGGAGTAGGTGTGGATCCCCAATTTCTAGGCACTGATGGAAGCATTCTGTAGAAACATTGGATATGGCCCATTCAACCATATTCTATGCAATCTACTAGATCCTGAAAGCACTAAGGCTTCATGTGTCATGGATTCCTACACTGGTGATAAATCAAGAAGCTTTCAACACAATGATTCAGGATTCTTCTACCCCCATGAGAAACCTCGAAGCGATACTTATGCCCAGAAGAAAAGCCACTGCTAGCTTTAGGTGACAAACTACCCTAACTCACACCATCAACTTCCCTCAGATTCCTCTTTATAATAAGGGAATGGTTGACAATTTTAGAAATAGTCATCAAATTGAACACATTGACCTATGATCGTATGGCATAAACGATCCCATCCTCAAATCACCTGGTGGTCATAAGATCATTTCCTGTCAGAGTAGGAGTGAACTGTTAAAACTTAGTGAAATGTGTAGGGTATTCCATAACTGACATACTCCCATTTTGGAAGTTCATGAATTATTTGGCTCTATCATCTCTCAAAGTCTGATGAAAAAAGTAGTCATATAAGATCATCTAAAAAACGGCCCAGACCATATCATGATGCTGATCTACCTGGGTGATCATGTCCCACCACCACTTGGTTGAGTCATGTAGAATATATGCCACAAGTTTGGCCCTCCAATCTGGAGGCATTTCAAGATTCTTGAATATAGATACTATTTATTCAAGCTAAGACTCTATAGCATGAGGTCTTCCATCCCCCAATAAGGTGGGAGGATATTGCTACTAAAACTCATGAGTCAAATCTTCCATACTCGGGGTAGGTCGAACTACACCGTTCATAAACTGCAATATACATAGAAAGAACTCTCATAACTAGGTGTCAATGCCCACATTAGGAATAGGAAGAGGATCCACCAGTGGCTCTAAAAACGGAAACATTGGAAAATCAATGCCTGCCACCTCAGGAGCCTGGTCTTCACCACCTTCAGGGCGTGCGACCGCAGGACGTCATGGCGACATAATGATATAATGACAAAAACATGCCTCAGAAGAGATTTAAGAAACTGAAAGGGTTGTAGATAAAAAACTAGTACATGCATAAGTTTTTCCTATAATAATTATCATCCCTTTCTTCCAACTTCAAAATACAGGTCTAGACGATATAAAGAGGGCACAATAGGCCATCAAAATGTAAGAGTTACCCACTACCCACTACTAAGGTCAGTATCAGGTCTAACTCTCTATGATGGGAATATATAAGATTGTTGATTTTAATTTATAAGTATTATTCATTTTGAAATTTTTCTTCTTAAATTGTGAAAATTACTTAAAAATGGTTGAATTAGATTTCATACCACTTTTGATCTATATGGGGTCATACTACTTATGAACCAAAATATGATATCCATTCAACTCGTGTTATAACACGTTTCATCCCATGTGACGGGTGGTCCATCGCTTAATTTACCATAATTGATTTCTTAAGCTCTTATCTTTAACCTATTCAAGAAACCACTATTAAGTTAAGGTAGAAACTTTAAGTATCAATTATGTTTTCCAATCCCTATAAGAAATGTCAACACAATTCAATACATATTCAAGGAACTATCAACATGAAACATCCAAATGCATGATGAAAATAGATGTGACATGAAAAAATGCATGGCATATTAGTCCTAGTGTTCCTAATAATGATTCATGTTACAATTCTCCTTGCCCTCATATCATCAAGCCAAGGATGAAATAAATCCTTAATTAGAACAATAATAATAACTACAACACAGCTTGTGCGTCACCCAACGGTGAAATGATATCAATAGTAATAGGAAAAATCAGAAGATAATTATGATTTGAGAAACTCAAATTTTACCCCGAACATGGGTTTATGATTCCTAATCACGACTTATGACCAATTTCAAAGAGTTCCCAATCTCCAATCTATTATCTCCAAATAGTAAAGTAAGAAAGGAAACATCCTTTGATACCACTATGTAATGTCTTGGCTCGGGGTCTAATGAACGTTTTCCTCGAGATGGTGGGTCAAATGGCCCCAATAAAGCCTCCCCATATGCCAAAGGTCACAAAATAGTAGTGAGGGTGTAAAGGTAGTACAATGGGGAAAATATACCCACATATAAGAGTGGCACAACAAATACAAGTAGATATAATCAACAACGGAAGGTATAACAATCAGAAAAAATGCAGTGGAAGAATAAATATAAATGATATAATAAACAAGTATGGAAGTGTGAATAAATAGAACAACTGAATAAATATCTCAAAATCCACTAAGAGGTTTCTGATACATGGATGCATGGCATGCTAATAATAAAAGTGGAATATGGGTTAGTCAGATACACGCTTTCTATAAAAACTAAAAAAGGAACAAAAACTACTCCACTAGCATCTCGAGTTAATGTCCAATACTCTTCTCCTAATCTCTAACTATAAGAAAACTTATCAAAAACATGTAGAAGGGTGCTTTCCCTTATCAATAAATGCAGATAGATAATTTTCTTGGGTACCAAAGGAATCCCAAGTAGGGTGTGAGATAAAAATCTTAGTAGGCCACCACCAACAGTGTCTACATATAATCCAAGCAGTACTCATAACTAAACAGTGTGTGGGAAATTATAATTAATTAACAAAGCTGAAATAAAAAATTAATCATCCCGCTTAGGTTCCAATAGGACACATGGCAGGTGTACCTGCTTCGGCTCACTGCCGTAAGTAATTTTTGATCAGTTTCTATGTATATAGTAATTATATATATATATATATATATATATATATCTTACTTATATATTTCATCCACCTATATTAACCAAGTACGTGTAGATTTAAGTGGTTATATACATATAATACTAGTTTCTAGTTGGAACATGGCATAGCTCATATATCTATGTCCAGTCTAATGATCCTTTAAGCTCAGGAAATAGGGTGCATTACCTACATCCCAAGAAGAGTGTGGGAGGTCCTGAATGGAACTCGGGGTGGTGAGTGAGCCACCATGTCTTCACTAAAATCATGGAATGGGGCGTGTAGATCACAATGCCCATATTATATCACTGGTGTGAGATGTCAAACTTAACACCTAATGTAAGGGAGCATGATTATCTGTTATGATTAACACCCCTTACCACCGTATCATAGCCTATGTCAAGACGTATAATTTATAATATCAAGGATGAGGTAAAAACTCTCATGAAACTTATTTATCAACCCCATGTATATAAATAAGGCATAATAGTTCAATTTAAGCAATTGATAAGGGAATTGACAATAGTCATGGCCTTTCCACCATTTAATCAATTCAATACCCATTTTAAAAAATTCATTTCTTTTAAAAAATAGAAACCTTCTTGAATAATACATCCCAAAAATTCAATTGGTTCAGTTAGATAAAAGTAACCATTATATGTATAAATAATTCCATTTAATCAATCCATTTAACACAACTACGGAATAGCATCCACCATGCCTATGTAATTCCATTTAATTCTATAAATCATGGAAATTTCATTTATAAGGCTCAATGGGCATTTCAAAAGGTGACATGATCATTAAGGGAATTTTATATAAGGTAAATTCCAAGTGTAGGTTGGACAAACACATGAGAGGCACCCTTGGTCTAATCAAGCATTCATAGTGTGAGGTAAAATCAATTTAAAAGCTATGTCGAATGCTTAAGAGGCAACTGGGGTATACACACATTTAGCCAAAAAGGGTAAATTCCACTTAGCACACCCTAGGGGTTCCCATAAATGAGGTAACCCTGTAATAAACCACTAAACAAAATTCAATAAGCATGAATTAAGATGAAAGGGTTAAATTGATATGAACGACTCAACCAAAAGGATACGCTTGGAAAAAGTTGGCATGTGACACAACGACAAAGATAAGAGATAATAAAACCCAAAAGGAAAAAATGTGACCACCTATCTCAAGGCCATAGAAGACGCCTCACTCAATATCGGCCTCAGATTCAGATTAGGTAAAAAGAAAAATGAGAAATGGTCCAACAACCTGAAAATAGAGAAAGCAAGCTTGCACCTAAAGAGCATGAAGGATTCAAAGATTAACTTGAATATAAGGCAAGGGGAAGGAAGATCATACCTCAAGGAGTCCAACGCCTTTAACGAATATTGATTCTGTTACCAGATGAGGGAGATAGAGGATAACCTAGGTTGGAGGAGGAAGTTGGCTCATGGGAGGAGAAACTAGGACCATCCACTAAAGGAAGGAGATAGGAAAAAGAAATTGGGTTAAAGGTTAAGTGAGGTTTAATTTGAACTTTTCACCCAAAATAATGGGGTGCACGATTTAGGTGCATGATTTGTTAACCATGCACAAACCATGCAATAATCCACTGCCTGAAAACCTACAATTCTCACACGGCCATGCGCCTCGGGTCGCACGGTTTCAAAAAAAACTGTGTGGCCTAGAGGTGCCCACTGTATACAACCACACGATTTGAGAGAAACCACGTGAAATGGGCTGCACAGTTTAAACAAATAGTACAACCTAGTTCTTTATCCCATTTCCAAGTACTTTGGGCTCTGAACAAGCCTCAAACAATTCTAGGACCTTCCTTAGGCCATAGCACACATTTACCATGATCAAGTCAAATGTTCAAATTGAAAAACAAATGATCTGTACCTTCAAGAAAATACGTGTCGTTACATGTATATATAGGTGGATTTAAAAAAATAATATGATATTTAGGATATAAATATTATTTTGGGAAGATAAAATAATAATTACCTTCTTTTTCTCATGTTTACTGAAAAATGAAAATGTTACTCATGTGTACGTATAAACTACCATCTTCATGTTGTAATATAATTCATTTTTCATAACCATCTTGAATGGTTGGTTCTAAAAGTATAAATAGCATATAAAATTGATTATTATGACATGATTAAGATTTTTGAAATGATATAATCATGATCCATTTGACCATAATCAACCTACCCAAGCCATTTCCGACTTATAAGATGAATGTTCTCAAAACATTTGACGTGAACTCAATCGAATAAGTAATTAAGTATAACATAGATATAAGTGAAATAAAAGGAATAATAAACTTTAAAAAGGTTATTAAAAAATTAAATAATTAAAATAAGATTATTATTCCAAAAAATAGAGAATGTACATGACAATTTAGACTCGAGGTAAGGGACACTTTACCTTAAAACTTTGTTGCAAGTGTTTTAAAGTTTTATTTTATAAGTCTTTTTCATCCATATCAATATTTATGAAATTGTTTTATGGATATATTTATATTTACATAAATAAATTATAAATTAAATTTTATGTTTCTTTTTACTTTCTTCCAAATGTTTTTAAAAGAAATATCTTTACGTATTTATATGGAATGTTTTACTATTTAAAAAAAACAAAAAAAAATGTTCTATTTTAACATATACAACATCAATATTTTTTTTCATTGTTTAAAACATTATTTAATGTTTTTATTACATTAAAATATTTCATTTTTATTCAAAAAAACTTTCAACCCTTTAGTTAAAGGAAATGGATATATCAATATTCAAAAATATTTTAATGATAGGGTCAAAAGTATATTTTTATGATTTTGACGATGTCAATGAAATATTTTATGTATTTTATGTATTTTATGGCCCTTGGACATTTTTATGGTTTTTTTAGGGACCCCATTTGTGGTGACCTACTAATTTGTACTCACACGTTGCTCGGGTGGCCATGAAACTTGGGAATCTAAGCAGACTTCACTGTTCATAAGTTCAGGTAGGGAAGAGACCCAATAGTGTATGGTTGAGCAAGAATTTGGATGAGGTGATTCTTAAGGATGGAAGTAGAGCATCTTCTATTTTTTATATTCTTTTGTTTATTTTGTATGTGTGATCGGCCCGATGTGCAATTAGTTTTGGGATGTATGACTGTATGCATATGCATTTACATTGTTACAACATGATTATTGTTTATTGAATATACGTACTCTGATTCTTTATTATATATGTTGTTTATTTATTTTGTAGTGTTGATTCACCTTAATATGAGGGTATAGTCTCCCCATAATAACTCTCAAGACCTTCACTGCTTGTCGTAAGCCTCTGGTGTACGGAAAGGTGCGCCTGAGGTAACGTAACACCTCTATTCAGAAATTGAAGAGTGAATTGGGGTGGGGCGTTATATGCGTGTATCTCATGCTTTCAAATCGCAAGTCAATTGTAGCATATGATATAGGTGGTAGAGGCTTCACAAGACTCCCTTATGATTCAAATTCATCGTATGTTGTGATATATATATATCATGGATAACGTTGAATATGATCTAGGTATACCGTAATGTTTGATATACCCTATTTAAGTGCACATTTGACAATCAAAGGGTCCCAAATGTGAAGTAGTCTTATGAGGGAGAAAATTTGGGTGGAGATTCAATGTAAATTCAAAGGAAAGGTGTGGGTTGAGGCGGGTAGATGATGGTTCCTTTTATAGGTGAGATTGATTGTCATTTTCACAAATACCCATTACTTATTGTATAAGGTTATCATTTTAAAAAGGTGAAAATAAGTGAACAAATAGTATATAAGGGATTAGGGGAGGCTGATAATTCCATCATTCATCCATTTAAAGATAATATTTTGTGATATTTTTGGTCTTTACCCCTTATTCAAACTCTTTTACCATATTTTAGCATTTACTGTGATGACTAACTATCATCATGGTAACTTATTTTTATGACTAAAAATGTAATTGAAATTATTACTTAATTTTGATATGTTGATTCCAAATATGAAATCCATTTTATTGGATTCTATTTCTAAAATAAATAAAAAATAATTTTAAAATAATAAATGTATAATGCATAAAAATAGTGTTAAGAAAAATATATTTTTAAAGCCAAAGTAGATTTATTCTTATTTCTTACCAAATAATAATTATTAGATTAGTGTTAATTTATTTGATTGTATGTGTATATACAATATAATTCTTTAAAATCATGCTTCAACAACAATCAATTTAATTATTAATACAAAAATACTAAAAATAATGAAAAATGATTCTTTAAAAATTATCTCTTTTGACATTAAATGAATTTAATCACATCCCATTATTTATCTTCTAAACACTCAATTTTATCAATCCATAGGTATTAGAATATTTATTTGAACACATCATATCATTCTTTAGAAATAATATATAATGAATAAAAATGCCTTTTTTATAACAAAATATTATAATTAATTATTATCTTTTTGTTTCGTTCCAGAATTTTAAATTATATTATTTTTAATTTGTTACCAAAAATTATACAACTACAATGCACCTATTGGATACAAATATACACAATGATTATATATCCAACAATTATGTGTCAAACAATAATATGTCCAACCAGAATATATATAATGATCATATTACATTCATATTTATTAGCCTTGCATATATATCTAGAATCATTCATCTTATTCATTTAATTCATTCTCAAAATGTCTATTGTGTTTCTAATGTTTTCCCCCTTTCTATAGTTATAATCGGATGTATGGTCATCAATGCAAACCATGAGGATAAGAATTTCATGTTCATGATATTTTTATTTACTTGCGGTCTTATTCTTGTTATAGTTTTCTTAATGATGTTTTGTATTGCACTATGTATTAATATATTATATTGAAATATTTTGTCTCAAAAAAATATAACACAATTTATTCTATTTTAGTGTTATCTATATTACAAGCTATTGAACACATAATATTTATTAAAATAAAAATACATAATAAAATCACATGGTGTTGAAAGGTGTGTCAAAAAGCTTAACTAAAAACATTACATACAAAGGTATCATCTGAGCAACAAACATTATCAGGATCTTTTCTGCCTTTAAGTGATTTTTTCCTAACCACACATGAGTTATATACTTTATCGACCATTGAACCTAAACATCTATTTTAATGTTCCAAAACTCCTCCACTAAATCACATCTCAAATTTTTGAAAGCTACACCATATTCCCCAACATCAGTTCATAAAAGGTGCTTCCATTATATACACGTGCTATAAAGAAAATGGTATGGAGACTCAACCCCATGATCGGCGTCTCGCACCCCATCCTCCTTCCTCCCCAATGCCCGTTCAAATTTTCCAACAATATTTGCAAGAGCCTCACACTCATGATGAGTAAGCATAGTAAAGAATATGATACCATCATCCAAAAGTACATGCAAACTAGTTCAAGCCTATTATCCCCCATTCCATGAATGACCCTGTGAAACTGCCGAACTAATCATCCTTGAAAACATATCTTCAAAGATAATAAACAAATATGAGAATAAGGGGTATCCATTCCAAAAGCATCATGTTGGGATAAGTTTATCAAAAAACCCACCATTAATAATTATTCCAAAAGAAGCTAAAAAAATGCTTCCTTTTAGAAAATTATAAAATCCATGTCCACCCTATAATAAGACTTCATCATGTAGAACTTTAAAGCAACAAGTTCTTACCTTGTGGTTTAGGGTTTTTCATTGAATAAAATACCCCATGATTAATAATTGTATTGTTAGTAATCAAACAATTGAGGAACAAAACTGCTCAAGACTGTAATAATATATGGTAAAATCATACCCAACCTCTTCACTAAAACCATCAAAAGATATTTTATTAAAAAAACATTGTGTAAACTGATTGGTGGATATTCCTTCACTGTAACAATATTATTTAAGATAGGAATCAACGTAATGAGAGTCTCATTAAAAGAATCAATAAGGCATGACTCATCGCCAAAAATTATTCATGAGGTGTATGACATCTTCACCCACCACAGACTAGTACTTTTTAAAAAAGATGGCATGAAAACCATCTGGACTAAGAGCGCCTTAGTTGGATGCATCGTTTTAACAGGCACAAAAACTTTCCAATATTGGATATCCAATTATAATAATCCCTTCAACTCCTCCATTACTATTGGAACCAAGCAATCATGGATATCTTAACAAAAAAACTGTACTCAAATGAGAACAATCACTGATAAAAATCTATAATTAACTTAAAAAACCATTTAGGAAAACCAATCCAGACCCCATCATCATTTCAACTTGAAAATACCATTATTTTCCTCTGCCTATAGAATAAAGAAGTATTCTAGTCACCCTCTTGGATGAATATTATCTGTGATGTACAACTCCTTTTTAGTAGCTGATGATTGAGCTGACTCTCCTATCATCAAACCCTGTCAACAATGGCATGACTGAAGTGTCATGTATACAAAACATGAAGCTCATATTCAATATCATTAATGATTTTAATGAAATCTCATGGTTGCGATGATCCCAACACTACAGCTCTGTAATATTTTATTCCCAATTTTGATTTTTTAGCTGAAATGTTTCAAATTTAAAGAAGCTCCCTCAATTAGCATCCATGTGTCTATGATCTGACTCTAAGAGAATGGGTTGACAATCTAATGATAAAGGTGTTAAGTTCAGCACCATAAAAAATAATACATACCTTTCCAATCTTTAGACCCCCAAAATCGATCAAAGCATTTGGACCCTGATACCATGTAAAAGGGCACCCAACATATCCAAGATCAAATAAACCCGTTCTGATAATAGCATTCTGGAGGGACTCCACCTTCCATCACATTATTTTCAAGAATTTCATTAAAATCTCCGCCAAAAAGGAAGGTCCCTTCAAACTCTGGTAAAAATTGTTAAAGCAAATTCCACATTAGTGATTTGTCACTGGTGCTAGGTGAACATACAAACCACAAAAGTTCCACTCTCTATTACCATCTTCTTGAACGGTTCACTTCACTCTCCAGTTTTAGAAAAACCAAATTATCTTGGGATTTCCCAACCCCTCACAGTTCCAGCACATGGTTTTCATTATGGTAGTTTATTTGAGAAAAATTCTAGAATAAAAAAAGCCTAATCAGTCAGTAGAAATAGATAGCAGATAAATTCCAGAAATCAACCAGATGAAATGATACCACCAGATGAAACTAATCAGACAATTCCACTAATCAATCTGATGAAAACCAATAAATTATATAATTCCCCAATCGAACCGGATAAATACAATACATATGAACCAGTTTTTGATGAATCTGGTAAATTCGCAATTCAATATAGTCAAATCCAAAATAGAAGAGCCAAATAATTAAACAAGCCGAATCAGATACAGAAGAATCAGATACAAGTGAATTCGAGAGCGATAAATATAAAATATAATAAAGGTGAACTAATTGTAGATGAATCTAATTAATCCTATATAGAAAAATCCAATAAATTCCCAACCTAATTGACACATGCCTGTTGCGGGGAGTGGACAAAAAACAATTATATTTTTTCCTTGTGCAGCACAATGGCTGACCAGGGTCGTCTCTCTTGAGGAGCCTTTCAGTTTGGTTCCCTTATAATATTATAATTCACCTAAAATATATATTTTTGTGGTTTTGTTTTTAAATTAAAGCGATGAAAATAGTATTTGGGTTTTTGATTTAAAAATATAAACAATCATGCAATGCAAACAGAATGAGTTAAGGAGAAAGTACTTTCTTATAGGGTTTAGTATTGGATTCAATCATTATTCTCATTTATATGTTGATTTTACTTTGATAATCCAAATATGAAATATCATATTTGAATCAATAATCTTTTCCAGAATGGAAATAGTTTGAGTTTCATGTCATTGGGGGTCATCACCCAATCGGGGACATTCGCCTCACCAATGCATGATACTCAAATCTACCACAAAAAATAAATTTTTTTTAAAAAAAATCATAAATATCTTGACCTCCCCCCAATCCAAATCTCGAGTTAGCCTCTCATTTCTAGGAGTATGAGATCACTTGGTGGATTGGGTGTAGGAAGATAGAGAGATGGAGATAGAGAGAGAGAGAGAGAGAGAGAGAAAAGAAGAAAAATGGATGAAGAAACACAAATGCATGGATTAATTTGAATAAAATTGAAATTACAATTGAAAAATAAAACTAAAACAAAAATAAAATGAAAATAAAATAAAAAGAAGAAATGAGGGGGGAAAAGAGGAGCAGCAGCTACCCGTGCCCCGGTGGGATCCCTCCTTGTCTGTGGGTGTTGAGCTGATAGATTGGAAGGAGGAGAGGGCCTCCTTTTATAGACAGATTTCTGTCTCCTGAACGTTTTCATGTTGTGGGACCCATAAATGGCCGATTCATGTATAGACCCCTTCTTCAATGTTGTTCATAAATGTGTTTTCCATTCACCTTACAAATTTCAGCGCATTTGGACCACAGATGAAGGATTTATGAATTTGTCATTGAAATCTTCTGTTTCTGGACGAAGTCTCCAGGAAGGTTCCTCCAACAGTATGTCATTCAATGGCCACCTTAATGACTTAAAAACTCCCCCAAATTTATTGTAGATCCGGACCTATCTATCCTCGTGCTATCCCAGGAAGAAACACCTCATTTGGATCTTTTTAGGAAGCGTTTGGGTTCTGTTACAGTGGTGGGGTCCACACTGTCCACCTGAAAAAAGTTCAAACTTCAATGAATTTTTAGGCCCTATTGATGGCCAAATCAACTCCTTTTCCAGCAGACAAATATGAATGAAATACAATTAGGATTATAAAGAAATTAAATTCATATAATTTGGAATTATATTTTTTATGAAATGACAAAAATATCATTGTGGTAAAAATCTGTCCAAAAATCTAGAATTATGCATTTTTCACAATTTTGCTCATTTTCATTCTAAAATTCAAAGTACCCATTATTTTAATTAAACATGTAAATACATGGGGTTTATCATTGAACAAAAGTAAAAAATACTCATTATTTGATAAAAAATATGCACGTAAATTTGCTCTGTCAAATACCCCCACACTTAAACCATGCTTGTCCGCAAGCATAAAATCTCAACATGGAAATCAGAGGACACCAATGATACCAATATTAAAATTCTAATGCAATAAAATCAAAAAACATTCAATGTAAAATCAAACTATAAAAAATCTGAATAAAATATCAATTTAATTTCTCATTTTTCAAAGAAACAAATATTTCACACATTTTACTTTTCCTCTTTGAAATTGATGGAACGTATCCTTTCATTCATTCAAGATCCTTGATTCATCATTATTAAACCCTCCATGTCATGATTTACCTCACATTTGATTTATTTTCTCTCATCACTCATGATAAAATTCAAGTAGAGTTATTCTCATATCATGAGAACATGATTCTTATCCATAGGCTTGTAAATGAACTACTTTCTCCACTTTGTAAAGACAAAAGACACATAAAATCATGATGACTTACAATAATGGTTCAAATGACTCTGATGCTTAAGGTTGGTATGATTTGATGCTTTAAAAATTAAGGCTCAAGGAGGAGACTAATCTCTTAATTACAATGCATGATATTAAAATTAAAAGTGTAATGAAATACTCACCTTCAAAGTATCAACACCCACTTCCAAAAACTCAAAGTAAGGTCATGATCAAATTATGCACAATGAATGATTTGTGAACCCTCTTGAATATTTTTTTATTTTGTAATTTTTTTTTCATTTTTCAAAAGTTATGATTAGATCAAACCTCACATCCATCACCTAACCACATACGATCATAAGATCGTCGGTCTGGAAAATGGTGATTTTTGGTTCTTCCAAATCAAAACCCATTTTTCTATTTTTTTGGATGTTTTTGTCATTTTTGTCATTTTTTTAATTCAATTGGGGAAAAATAGAGTACAATGAATGATTCCACAAACTTTTACAATTCCCACAATAAAACCCCCACAATTATTCCTTACAATTTGTAGCATCCCGTCCACCATGATTCCCTTTACCCCCACACTTCAACTTTAAAATATCATGCAAATTCCAGGAGTAGGGTAGGAATGGAAAAAATGGCTTGAAACATGGTTCATCCCTATAAAGGCCATTCATGATCTCTATGGGATAAAAAAAGGATTGGTGTAAAGGTGGTATTTTAAGGATAAGTGGCTTTTCAAAGGATGCCTCAATCATTTTAAATGTGTTTTTTCACAGTCATAGCTTTGACAAGTTTCAATACAAGTTTTGGTCGGTTGCATGTCCCAAGAGCACTCAAGAAATATGATCAAGATAAATAGGAAGTACTTGGTCTAGAAATCCTCTCGGGAGTGAGAAATATAAAATTGGAAAATCACTCATGGCATGACTAATAATAAAAAATCAATTCACATAAATTTCAGAAATGCAAAGCATGAAAGATGGTAGAGAAATTTCATTTACATGAATCAATTAATTCCTTCAAATAATGAGTCATTATTTCAATATCTATGAATCATATTTAAAAATTAAATTCTTAATTTCAATCATTCAATCATATCAACATTGAAATTTAAAACATGGCATCACTGGGTTTCTAAGAAACTCATGTCTCCTAGATAAGTCGAGTAAAACATGAATTCAAGTGTGGGCATGCAATTTTATCATTAAAGCTCAAAACTTGTTGTGGAAAAAAATGTAGAGAGTTTAAAAATATAGATGATAAAAATGAACTCCCTTTTGAAAATAAATCTTTGGTCCCCATCCTTTAATTTTTGGGGCTTCCTTCTACCCTCATGATCCTACAAAATAAAACAACTCAATTAAACTCAAGGATCATGTCATTAAATCTCAAAATATATAGGGAGTGGGATGCATGCTACACTAAATCTAAGAAAATAAATTTAAATCTAAATTCCTAGAAAGCATGTAAAGATAAATCTTGGTATGATCCCCCAAGTGGGCCTTGAATTTTTACTGCCTCTAGAAGGCAGTACTAGCTGTTATCCAAAATTTGATGGAGGATGAAGCTTCTTTGATTTGAACCACCACATGTGGCTTTTCCCAGCTTCTGCTTCATCCTTGCTCTTGAGGGATGATCCATGGATAGAGTACACCATATCCTCCCCCTTCACAATGAGTTATAGCTTGCATGATGGGGGTGATATAAAGTATGGACCATCGTCTTCCTTGGTTTCTACTTGTGCAACCTTCATAACTTCCAGTGATGGATTCATGGGGGATGCATGAGGAGAAGCCTCTTGTATGATTTTATTAGGCTCAGCTACCTAGATCTCTTGATGGGGATCCTCTAATGCATGTTCATTGAAATCAGGGAGCTCCATGTGTTCCTCAACAGGTTCCTATCCAGTGTATTCTCCGTCTTTCTCCAATGCATAGAAATGAATGTCTGATTCTGTACAATCAAAACAAGAGGGAGTGATTTAAAAATCTATTTCAATAAAATCAGAAGAGATGGGGTCAAAGAAAGGTTCCACTCCCTGAGTTGGTTCAGCTTCAATATCTGCCTCAGTGGTAAGTGCCTCTTAGAGTAGATTCTCTGAGGTTGGAGTTAGGTAGTCAGGCTCCTCCATCTTGACTTTAAATTCCACCACTTGGGTGGTGTCTTCCTTCGGTGGTGCTAGCTCTTCTTACTTGTATTGAATGGGGAGATCATGTAGTTCCTCACATTTAATCAAAAAATCATCCAATCCTTCTTGATCTCCCACTTATAGCTCAGCAGGTAAGCCTTCCCCCTTAGCCACCTCAGGTTCTTGATCCTGATCAAGGTTTGGTTGCTCTATTAATGCATGAACATAGTCAAATACTCTTTCAGATTTTATCATCAGTTGTTCAATGATTTCTCTAAGTTCTTTCACCCGATCCCTTTTAAAATCTTCTTCTTGATGTTGTTGTTGCTACACCTGTGAGAAATTTCTCCATGCATAATAATTTGAATTTGAATCCATCATGATTTTTTTTAGTTTTTTTAAAAATAAATGAAATCTACCTAAGATGTGAAAATAGGAAAAATAAATGAACTAATGATGGTGTCCCCAGCAATGAAACCAGTTTTGACGCACGCCTGTTGTGGGGCGTGGACAAAAACAATTATATTTTTTTTCCTACTGCAGCACAGTGGCTGACAAGGGTCATCTCTTTTGAGGATCCTTTCAGTTTGGTTCACTTACATTATTATAATTCACCTAAACTATCTCTTTTTGAGGTTTTGTTTTTAATTGAATGAGATGAAAATCTTTTTTGGTTTTTTGATTTAAAAATATAAACAATCATGCAATGAAAATAGAATGAGTTAAGAATAAAGTACTTGATTTTAGGGTTTAGTCTTGGATTCAATCCTTATTATATTTTATATGTTGATTTTAGTTTGATAATCCAAACATGAAATATCATATTTGAATCACTACTTTTTTACAGAATAGAAATAGTTTGAGTTTCATGTCATTGGAGGCCGTTACCCAATCAGGGACATTCGCCTCACCAATGCATGATACTCAAATCTACCACAAACAATTAAACAAACTTTAATGATAATTCATGAATATCTTGACCTCCCCCCAATCCAAGTCTTGAGTTAGCCTCTCATTTCCGAGAGTATGAGATTACTTGGTGTATTGGGTGTTGAAAGATAGAGAGATTGAGAGAGAGAGAGAGAGAAAGAAAAGAAGAAAAATGGATGGGGAAACACAAATGCATGGACTAATTTAAACGAAATTGAAATTACAACTGAAAATAAAACTAAAAAAAATGAAATGAAAATAAAATAAACAGAATAAATGAGGGGGGAATAGAGGATAAGCAGTGAACCGTGCCCCGATGGGATCACTCCTTGGTTGTGGGTGTCAAGCTAATAGATTGGAAGAAGGGGAGGGCCTCCATTTATAGACAGATTTCTGTCCCCTAGACATTTTCGCATTGTTAGACCCATAAATTGCCAATTCATTCATGTACCCCTTATTAAATATTGTTCATAAATGTTTTTTCCGTTCAACTTCCAATTTTCAGTGCATTTGGACCCCAGATGAAGTATTTAAGAATTTTTCATTGAAATCTTCTATTTTTGGATGAAGTTTCCAGGACGGTTCCTCCAACATTATGTCATTCAATGGACTCCTTAATAACTTCAAATATCCCCCAAATTTGTTTTAGAGCTGGCCCTATCTATCCTCGTGCTATCCCAGGTAGAAACACCTCATTTGGATGTTTTTAGGCCACGTTTGGGTTCCGTTATGGTGGTGGGGTCCATGCTGTCCGCCCGAAAAATGTTCAAAATTCAATGAATTTTTATACCCTTTAGATGGACAAATCAGATCCTGGTCCAGAAGACAAAGATGAAGGAAATAAAAGTAGGATTCTAAAAAATTATATTCACAGAATTTGGAATTATATTGTTTAATAAATGAAAAAAATACCCTTGTGGTAAAAATCTTTCACAAAATCCAGAATTATGCACTTTTCACAATTTTGCTCATTTTCATTCTAAAATTCAAATTACCCATTATTTTAATTAAAAATGTAAATACATAGGGTTTATCATTTAAAAAAATTAAAAATACTCATTATTTGATAAAAAAAATATGCATATAAATTTTCTCTGTCCTTAACCACCAATCATCCGCTGGTCACTAACCAATCCACCGAATGCTGACTAATCCAATATTGATCCACCAATCCACCACTACTGATCGATCAGATGACTATGAAGAAAAACTGATCCATTGTTGCCTACCAATCTACCAGATGCTCACTAATTAGATAAATATGAAGAAAAACCGATCCATTGGATGACAACCAATCCGATGCCAATCCACCAGGTTTCGATCCACTATTGAGATGAACATATACACCAGTTTCTGACTAACCAAATGAAAAACCACTGATGAAAATGAAGAGATTCACCAGAAAAAAATTTACCTAATGTTGTCTCCATTGAAAATCAAAACAGACCAGATGGCGATCCACCGAAATGACGGACCTCAGATGTTGTATCTTCATTGAAAATGAACAAACGGTGATCCTCTGTTGAAAATGAACAAATACTAGTGAAGAAAAAAAATGATGAAGGAATACCAGATCAGACCCAAAGAAAATAAAAATCGATGAAAAAAAAATTGCGAAGTAAAACCCTATCCTTCATTGGTGAACCAAACTAGAGTAACACTCGAGAGACAATCAAGAAGGAGAGACATAAATGTATATTTATAAATAATTTTTATATCACAAAGTATATGTGATTATTTTAAATTTTTAACGATAATTTTTTCAATTTATAATATATTTATAATGAAGTGCATAATCCCAAAATAAATATATATTAACAATTATAAAATTTTATTTTTTTATAATGCTTTCTTTTTATAAAGAAATTTTATTTTTTTCATAGGGTATGATTTAATTTTTATGAACAAGGAAATAATTTTTTTTTGATAGTAATATAATAAAAATATTTTTTATTTAAGAAGTGTAAATAAAATTTGAAAAATATATTCTAAGAAACAAATAAAAAAGATATTATAAGAAATAGATAAATGATCGAGGTTATTTTTTTAATTAACAAAATCATTATTCATTTAATAGTGATAGATTTTTTTTATAATTCAATATTTTTAATATAAAAAAGAAATGATGGTGATGAGAGAAAAATAGATAATTGATCAACCCATGAACCTCAAAAATAATATATATATATATATATAATTGATAAAAAAACAAAGAATAATTAATAATTAAAATTGCATCCAAACATCTAATGTATAAAAAGTTCCAGTATTAAAAGTCTAAATTGTAGACAAACTAACCAAAAAAATATCACTCAAGCCAACATCCTATTCACTGGTCAGATTGGAAACATGACATGATTGATTGGGTGGTGTGCAAAAACATCACATAATTGACTGCGTGGTGTGCAAAAATATCACATAATTGACTGGGTGGTGTGCCAAGTCTCTAGGTAGTGAAGCCCCACATACTACCAGTGTATAGTTGAAGACATCTTTGAAACTCCACTCCCTCTCCATCCTCTTTAGGATTATATCCTTGGAATTCCACAATTCTTACCAAAGCGCGACACTAAAACCTGGAAGTCAAAAAATAAAAAGAGAAGTTAAATCATTCAATAATAATGAAATAAACAATTTATTTTAGAAGTTGATGGAGTTAAATGATTTCACCTCTACAGTTATAAAAACCATTAGCATTGAATGAAATTTGACCATCAAATTCATATCACGCATAGTAATGAAGAAAATTATTTAAGAAAAATTAGATATGAAGTCAAAATAGTGTTTTCTCGTGAAATTTTTTTGTCTCATGATTTGAATTAAAAATATATTTAACAAACTAAATTATAAACTCTAAATTGTCAAAATGAAAAAGGTAAATATATTCAAATCAAGAAATTATGAAATACAAACAAAAAAATTAACTTTCAATCGATATATTTCATATTATCGCCTTCTTTATGGGTATCTATCAAATTAAACTCTTCTTTGGACACACCATCATACTTGATATCATGAAAACCATTTTATTCTATAGTAAATAAAACAATTTTATTAGTAATTATAAAAATGAAAGAACAATAAAATTAATATATTAACATTCAAAAAATTGTGGCATATGTATATCTTTTTTAAATGATTGAAATATATTTAACCAATTTCTAGTATATATGTGAGCTTGAAGATGATCATCAATCATTGAAGACCGATACTAGTTAAAAATATGACCTCTGATACTAAAAGAAGAATCAAAAGAAATTTTTTTAATTTGAATGATTAAAATATCACGCACCATATTTGCAAGATCTCTAAAGAGATACTTATGATATTTTTAATGCTAAAGCACATCTATATCCTTAAAACAGTTCATTTGTAAATTTGGATCATCGAAATAAATATCTAAATGAGGCTTTCTAGTTTTTGTCGCATGTTGACTCTCATATTGCAGGTATTCCTATATCAATAAAACAATGCATATGATTAAAAACAAATAATTTAATAAATTTATAACAACAAAATTTAAATAATACTTGCATCAAAGAAAACCAGGCTTGTTAAAAATCCCCCCTTGGCATGTTTAAAAAAAATATCTACAAGCAAGAACTTGAAAACCATCACATGATTCATTGTTAGAATCCTTTTTTTCATAATTTTCATACAACTTGTACAACTAATTCTTGACATTCGCAACTTTTTCTTCACAGGTAAAGGGATTAAGTCTTAAATAACAAAGCTTTATCAAATAAAGTTTCATTCTAGGATTGAGAACTGCTCCAAGGGAAAGAACAACACTATATTTTTTCCAATACTTTTCAAATTTATTTTTCATTCTAGAAGGCATGTAATTAACAATATCAACATCACTTGTCATGTTTTCTCTAAGAAAACATTCAATTTTCCACACATGCATGAAGTAAATATTTGATGTTGGATAAGACGGTCCTGATATCAACTTGGTCATCACATAAAAAGGATTTAAAAACTCATATATAAATGATTCCCTTTTCCACTCCTCTTATAATAATCAGTATTGATATTTAACATCACTCAAATCAAGATCATAAAAAATCATTTCTACTTGATAACACTTTCAATCAAAGTAAAAGTTAAATTTTATCTAGTTGACACATCACGAAACAATCAAAATTTAGTGTCAACACCACCAACATATTTAATAGACACTTGAAAATCATTCATTATAACCTTAGAATATTTAACATATTTTATACTTTCTCAAATTTTAAAGAGAGAAACACTGGATATTTTTAAACCTTCTTGAACAATAAGGTTTAAGATGTAATCAAAACATCCCACATGGGAAAATTTTCCATCAAATAGAAGATTATTTTGATTGTGAAAATGATTTTTAAAAAATTCCTGCATGATATCGTTAGCAGATGCATTATATAAGGTAAGGGAGGATTTTTTTGTCAATGCCCCAATATTTCAAAGAAACAAATACATTCTTTTCCAATTCAATTACTGTATTGGGAACATCCAATTTACAGAAACATAATAACTTTCTATTAAAATTCCAATTATTATAAAAAAAGTGACCATTCAAACATAGGTATCTGTTACTATTGCAAGCAATCAAACAATTAGATGTCAATCATATTCTTCTAGGAATAAAATCCATTATTTATTTCAACTTCTCCTTCTAAGTAGAATAATATTTCATAACATCAGATGTTTCAGTTCCTCTACTATATGTCTTGACACCAATGTTAAGAAACTTCATAAGTTCTTTGATAATTTTATACTAAAAAAACGAAATGGAAGATCATTTTCTATGATACATATAGAGAGGAATTCTAAAACTAGTTTTTTCATCAAGTTTTCAAGATGAAAACATCCCTTCATGATAAATAATCATTTTCAACACATAACTATAACATTTTTTCTTCTAAAAACTGATCAAATGGAGAGATAATGTTGAAGTACCATATTTGTTTCCCCCCAAAAAAATTCCACATAAGTTACATTTGGCATGGATTTTATCAGTTTTTGTGCACCAATTCCAAACACCAGATGTGGTTTGTCTTGTATTCTTGGGATTTAAATTAACATCACTTTCTATCACACCAATTCTATCAATGTGATTTTGTTGCTAGACATTTTCTTCCTTATTAGTTGGTTGTGATATAATTTCATCACAATTGCTTCTAATTTCATCTCGAATATCATGATTCATACTATAAATAAAAAGAAATATAAATATTACATTAGAATGGGTTATGTGTTAAATTTAAATTCATTCATTGAACTTGGTTTATGGAGAGTTTGCGTCGATGTGTGGTTGAGAGGAGATGAGGTTGTTGTATTGGCGAAAAAACATGCAGTAAAAAACAAAATATTTCGCAGCTGTCCTAGCTCAAATCCATTGATACAATGAATCGAATACATGTCAGGTGAAAAAATATGTACACTAACCTATAGTTTGGATGTCTCAGCCTTCAACACAAACTAAAACATCAAAACCTGAACGAACAGGAAATCATCTCTAACCAGACAAACACAACTCGTTCTGGAAGATCTAAATCCATATTTTTTGGTCACAAATTCAGAAAATGAAAACAATAGCTCCAAATCTACAAAGATAACCCTAGTTTAGACTTAAAAATAGGCCAACTACTTCCTGAATCCCTAATCAAACCGTGATTTCTCCCAAACTTCAATCAGCACAACAGTTGACTCGAACTGGCAGGAGAAGCATGAACCACCACCGGATGTAGCACCTACCACTCAAACCTACAACATTGAGGTGAAACCCAAAATGACACTCGAAACTACAATGTTGAGGAAAAAATCTTAGAGTAACTCAAACCTACATTGTTGAGGCGCAACCCACAGTGGTAACCGTCGACTGGAGTGGCAGAGAATGATGGTAGGCGAAAATCATGGGGATTTGAGGGGATTTGGAGAGGGGATTTGGGGGGGCAGACTCTGAAGGATTTGGGGGAGGGATTTGAAGAGATTTTTCAGGGAATTTGGAGGGACGTGAGAGGGTGACAATGAGAGAGGGAGTGACAACGCGTGTTTTGGAAGGGGAGACAATTGTGGGGATTATTGATTAGGAGGAGTGGATTTTTTGGTGGAGATGAGATGTGTGGATTTTTTTTGGGTGACATGAGTGAATTGTTTTGGGGGAGATGAGTGATTGTTTTTGGGGAGATGAAGGGGCATGGTGGGAGTGTAGTGTGGTAAAATAATGAATTAATTATTATTTTTTATTTTATAATTTGGTTGGTGGTTCGATAGAATAAATAATATATATTTTTATTTTTATTTTTATTTTATTGAAAAATTAAATATTTATGGGATTAATAAGACATGTGGATACCCAGCGGGTTTATCCGCATGGGTTGCGGGTTTCACAGACTCGGTCATCTATGGTCCATATTTATGCATACTTGAATATTCAAAGTCCTAACCCATAAAAATCCATGGGCTAGCGGATCAACCTGTGGGATTGTGGTGTTTTTCAAAACTCTAGTTAAAAATGGGAGTCAAAATATGAGTAGATTTATGTTTGGTATGAATGGAATATGAATAAAAATGGTGTATATAAAAAAATTCATGTAATGTAATAAAAAAAATGGTACCAGTTTTTTCATTAGGATTCTTAGGCATTTTCACCCATAATCAGGGTTCCTTTTTAATAGGTTTTCAAATAAAATTTAAATTATGTGTTATGGTTTTTAATATTTTCAAATATGGGTTTGAGAAATATTGAATGACACTTTTCCTTTGCTGCATCACAGAAAATGTGGAATGTGTTTATGCTTTCTGTATAATAAAAAAATAGGAGGTTTGGAACAAAAATATTCTAGATTAAAGATAATATTTTTTAAATTTTAGCTTTTTCATGCAAAAATAATTTAAACCCCAGTATAAGGATCTCCCATGCATGGAAAAATAAAACTGTACAAAAAACTAAAATGAAGAAATGTTGTAAATGGTGTACCATACACTGAAGATCATATGCAGTATCTTCAAACACAATCACATGAGTTTGATAAAGATCACCAAGGGTAGCCAAAAGACATCCCCACTCTATAGTGTGTCCACAGGTTGACCAAAATCATTTGACACTCATATGAGATCATTATTCCATTCACGATGTTCTATTATCTCATATGAAAAGAAGTAAGATGAAGAAAGTTTCACGTATCAAGGAGTTTTGTACAAGTATCATGGAAGAATAACTTTTTAATTTCATCACATGACAATGTTAAGTAATCCACAAGGACAATCCTTGGTCTATTTCATTTTTTCATGAATTTGTAACACATGACTAAATGATGCTTCAACCAAATCATGCATAAATAAATGAATGTTGTAATCTCGATCCATTACATCTTATTTAATGACTCTAAATGACAACTTTGGTGGAAGACTGCTTGTATAAAAGTTTCATGTATGGAATATTATTTCATGAATGTTGTACGAATGTATGTATCAACATGTAATTCTTATTTTCATGTTGTTTATCAAAAGTCCAAACAATATATCCATCTATATTATATAAAGATGGATTTAGGGCGTACCAGATCCTTCAATCTCTCACTTGTACTAAAGCATAAAAGAATATGTGTCATTTCACCTTATATTGTATCATATACAATAACTTGTGAAACTATATCCAAAACTCCTTTTAGATATATTCCAAAACTCTTTTGGAAAGCTATCATTAACTTCAACTTGCATCACATTACATGTAATATCTTGTAAATATCCATCCAAAACACTTTCAGATTAACTCTAAACAATTTTAGAGTATCTCTCTGAGTCAAACTCAATCCTCAACAACAAAGTGTGATCCCACTGGTTTTTATGGCATTGACAACAAATAAGAATCTATGGATCCATATATCTATGAAAAGAGTGTGCTTTAGAAAAGTTTCAATGCTACTCAAGTTATAAAGGGATCTAGAGTGATCTCCACCAAAAATATTTATCTCTATGCCTATTCACACCAGTATGCATCATATTTAAATGTGAATTATCATATTTTACGTTTTTCAAATACATTTAGTGACCATGGGACTCGAATTATGCCAATCTCATACAACCAACTCATATGTTCTTGATTCTCAGAGTATAGACTGATCTGATCGATGAATACATCACATTTCATTAATCCTTATGGATAAGCACATCACATGTCCTATATCCGAATAGATATACTATATCTAGGATTGGTCGTACACTCCCATAGTCTATCTTAATTGAGGGTCCAAATTTCATACTCATCATATGAGAGAACAAATCCCATCTTGGTTAATCTCTAACTGATGACATGATTAGCAACATGCCCAAGCACCCCGGTTTTAGTTAAGTCAATATATAGAATTACATAAGTAGGGTATCAAATTATAAAAGTTATATTGCTAGGTATCTTACTAACCTCAGATAACAAGGACTCAAATATGATCCATGCAGCCCTAGTATACCAAAGAAATCTGTACGACACGCAATGTGGTATATTTATTAGGTCATCCAGTGAACACAAAGAATCACATTCTTTGTTTTGTGCCTCATGAACATATTTGGTATCTCTATACAAGAATACTACCCATGCTAACCGTAAAATTTCATCATAACCTATAATAATCCATAACAAACATCATTCAGGGATAAACTCAAAGTCATAATTTGATATGTCTATTATCATTACTCTTTATTAAATGTATATCTATATATGTATTTATGAATCTAGTGTGAAATAATTATAAAGTAAATATTTCCTCTACTGTGATACATTTTAATATTCCTAAAATGTTTAAGAATATTTAACAAAACCAACATAAGCACATATTTATCATATCATATATGATAAACCACTATATTAGCCTTATGTTTTCTATACTTTTTGGGTTCTATTAACACATTAAATATATGTCACATATCTATATTACCATCTTATAAAACCATCCCACTAACCTATTTAGTGAGAAAAATCTATAAATTAAGCAATTCTGACTAATTATGAGACTTAGGAATCACATTCCTAATCATTCAACTACTTTAACATATTCAAACCTCTTAACTTTAGAACATAAAATATTACGATGTCAGCTTATTTTGTTTAATTATAACTCTTTCTGGGTTCATCACCATCATCCTTGGAACTATATTCCTTAAAATTTTTCCTTGAAATAATGTAACTACTTACATTTTTTTACTGTCCCTCCTAAATTATTTTATAATATACTAAAAATTACTTTAATATGGTAACTGAATGTGACTCTTACATTTCTTTTTACCATCATACCCTAAAATATTTTAGTGAAAAATGATAACCACTTTTTTACAAAAACTAATGTAACTATTTTTATTCTTTACCATAATACCTTAATCACTTTTAGGATATCAAGTGTAATTTACTTTTCATTTTAACCGGCACAATCCTTTAAAATAAAGGTACCAAGGTGAGAAACGAAAACTGGTGAGTTGTGGAATTTAAATATTTATTACCGAAGTGATGAAACGTTTTGTCTCCAGTGATCCAAACCCTGATAGAAGTATGAAGATATTAAATTAATTTAATAAGAACAAAAAATAAAACTAAACAAATACCTTATTCTAAATAAAGAAATATTGACTACAACTCATCTCTATTGACCATTGATCGATGGATCTTAAGACGAACCCCTATAAATAATCAACACATGCTTTAAGAATCTATGTAATCACTATTTTTTGAATTCTGAGTGTTAGCGTGAAGCTCTAAAAAATCATTTAGCATCACAACGGTCACCTAGATCCTGTCCCTTCAATCCGTCGAAGGTGTTCTTGGATTAGTCACTCAAATAGATAATTTCTATCTCTAGGATGTGGGAGGAGAGAGAAACTTTCATTCCATTGGCATGAATAGTCCATGGAATGAGATTCTCCTCTCCTTTAAATAGTGGATGCTTAAAATACCCAAAAAGGGTTCTCCAACCCCCATATATTTAACATCCACTAAATAAGAAATAAATAAATAGTTATAACAAACTAATGACATCATAAATATTATTTATATTTTGTCACATACTTATAATATATATTAAATATGTAACTTCCCAACCCAGAAGGTGCCCCAAGACGGTGGGTCACATGGCCTCAAGCACATCTCCCCAAACACCAGAGGGTGTTGACTAGAAACAAGGGCCTAGGGTGTGACCTTGGGGAGAATATTTCCAAATTTCCTAGTGTAACATAACGAAATAACAATAACAGTCAATAGAAGAAGTAGATATAATAACTGAGTATCAGATAGAAGATAAAAATCCAAGGTAGGAATATATAAACAATTCTAGATGTAATCTTATATAAAAATGATATATCATGTCATGTTGTGTCTCTAAAAATCATCTAAAAGTGGTATACATACATAAGTAAAATACGTTTATTAAAATACCAAAAATACCAAAAAGAACTATCCTAGCTAGAATCATGAGCCACAACTCAGTTCTGTGCTCTTTTACTCCTAAGAATGGAACAAATCAAGAATTTTACTATGGGAACATGACCATGTCCCTACTTGCATCCATAAAGTCTATTTGGGTACCCAATAGTGACCTAGATAGGGTGTGAGATAACACTCAGTAGGCCACCACCAACAGTGCCTATAACAAATCCAGGTCATGTGATATAAAAAGAGTAGTATTTAGTATATCATAGGGATAAAATTACTGAAAGTAAGTGAGATATTCAAATGATACTGTCTATCCTACCAAGGCTCTTTATAAACAATAATCAGGCTGCCATACAAGGGCAGTGGTAAAACCGAAATAAACAAGTGATATTGTCAAGTTGACCCACTGAAATCAAATGTCCAAACTAGGGATATCAATATTCATAACAAAAACATCCTCCATGGACACATCGCACAATCAAATGTAAAACACTTCCATCAAGGCCTCACCATATAATCCAATCATCCAAAATGTCTATTCCATGTAATCAAAAGAGTCATAGCATGAATGGCTAGATCCAAGGTTTACAAGACCAGAGCATCCATGTCGAGTCCTAGGAGCATCTCGATGAAAACTCGGTAAAGAATTGGGAGGGGTATAAGGAGAATGTCAAAAATCCATGTCCAATGCAAGCCCAATGAAGCCATATCAAAGGGGTATCAAGGCCCAAGGAATCCTACAGAATCATGACCTAAGGAGGAAACATGTCGAAGGAACCCAGTACCATAATCAATACCCATGGAAGAAACATATATGGAATCTAATAGAAGAAGGATCAAAGGTATACCAACCAAGGTATACACTACCATTATCCATTCATTATATCATTTCATTCATCATTTCACAATCAATTTCATTCCATGAGTTTACCCATTCAATTCCATAATTGCTCACAAATTTATTTAGATAATTAAATCAATCATCATCATGTTATCACATGCGAAAAGGAGGAAAAAATTATTCTAATAATGAAATTCATTTAAATTTAATCTAAAAAAATATTCCTATAACCTTTCAAGATTACTCACACCCCATGGGTGGTATGATAAAATAAAAGGCAAGGTCACACCCCATGGGTGGCCTAGGTTGTGGTTAAAAACCACCAAAAACTCAAAGGAACTAGTGGGAATCCCTAGGAGGTTCTAATTCATCCAATTCAACCATTTAATTAATTTAAAGGGAACTATTAGAAATCAAATTATGAATAAAAATGAAAATACGACTTATAAAACACTAAACCGTATGGTAGAGGGTATATAACACCTACCATAGGCATGTAGTAGAGCACTCATCCAATATTGAGCTCTGATTTACTCCATATTAAAAGAAAAAAAGAATGCAAGAAGAACCTAAAAAAATAAAATATTAGCTTGTACCTAAATTGCATAGCTGATACCAAGACAAATAAAGAATGGAATAATAGGAATAAAGAACTCACTAATGTGAATCCAACAAGATCGATGGTGTTGGATTCTGAGATCAGATGGATAATCAGAAGAAAAATCTATGCTGATGACTTCAAAGGAGCTCCCCATGCCTAAGAAGATGTCCAATAGAGGAAAAATAGAATAGGTTTAGGTTTAAATAGTTTTAAAGTGAGAAATGTTAATTTACCCAATACATACTTAACTGCATGGTTTGGCTACATGGTTGGACAAACCACGCACTAACTGTGCTCCCTCCACTACTTTAAGGGGAACCTCACATAGTTAGTGCACCCAATTTTCCAAAATGTGTGAAAACCATGTGTCAGGATCTGTAAAAAAATATAGATCCCCTCGCATGGTCTTTCACCCCCTTCCTCACAATTTTCCTAAATCATGTCCCTCCTAACAAAGGTCTGGACCACCTTGATTAGTTATAAGTAACTGTTTGGCCTACCCCTCATGGTTTCTTCTAATCGTGTGGCCTAACATGTTTTTCATAAAGATAGTATACGAACTCCGAACAAGCCCTAGACACCCCCAACACACCCACTATCAAATTTTTTACTCATATAAGGCATAAAAAACATCTAAACTGAATAAAAAAAGATATGTACCTTGCAGGAAAACCTGGGATCTTACAATATTCCCCCATAAAGCAATTCATCCTTGAATTTCCCTATTAAGGGTGGTTAATATTTTTCTGAGAACAATTATTTCCAATGAGAATGTATGTATACCTCCCAATACTAAGTATCATCCTATAAACAACCTTGCTACCACAACACCCGTACTATAGGAATTTCCTGGCATCGGAGAAACTTCACTCTCTTGTCAAAAATATGTATAGGATGATCCTTAAAGGATGCAAAAACCTATAACTCCACCTAAACAGAATATAGAGAGTGATATGGGTTTGAGTGATAATATAATAGTAGAGATACATGGAAGACTTTGTGCATGGACCAATACATCTGAGATAGCTATAACTGATTAGCCACCAGACCAAATCTCTCTAGAATCTCAAACGACCCAACATATCACAGTGAAAGCTTACCTTATCTCCTAATACATATATTCCCTAGCCTCAATGATCTATGTAAAAAGACTATATCCCCAACATCAAACTATACATGTCATCGATGGTGATCGGCGTAGGATTTCTATTGATACTGTGTAGTAGTTGTCCACTTTCTGATCAACTAGACTAGCTTAGAAGTCTCTTATATGAGACACAGTCCTGGGAAAGTTACCTCTCTTACCTCTAACTAGAACAAGGGTTATCTTCATGTCCTACCATAAAAATCCTCATAAGGTTCCATTTTTATATTATCCTAATATCTATTATCATAGGCAATCTCAACCAGGGGAATATGCCTCTCCCAAAACCCCCCAAAATCCAGGATGCATGCTCTAAGCATGTCCTCAAGCAACTGAATTGTGCACTCTGACTATCGATTGATCTAAGGGTTGTATTCTGTTCTCAGAATCACTTGTCTATCCAACCCCCTCTACAAAATCTTCTAGTAACATGAATTAAACTGACACCCCTATTTGATACAATGGTTCGAGGAACCTCATGAAGTTGCATTATCTCACAAATATACAACCTCCCAAGCTCATCAACTGAGGTATTCTCTGTAATCAATAGGAAATGAGAAAATTTTGTGAAACTATCAACAACAAACAAAACTGAATCATTACATCGAGGAAACCTCAGTAAATCGGTCATGAAATCCATCATAACATCCTCTCATTTACACTCAGGAATAGGTAAGTACTATAAAAGTCTGGTTAGTTTCTGATGTTCCACCTTCACCTGGTGATAGGTGGAACACCTCGTAAAAAACCATCCACCTTATGTTTCATCCTTAGACACCAATATTGGTGACATAAATCATGATACATCTTGGTAATGCCAGGATACACTGCCCAAACTGATACATGGAACTCCCACATCAACTCCTCACATATGTCCACTAAAATCCAAATGCGATAATGAATATGGATTATTTCATCCTTGACCATGGTATAACTAGGAGGTGGATCATCACTCACCACACTCTCCCATAGAACTATGCCCTCATAATCTAATAACTACCTCATCCTCACTCTATCCATAAGGGTATATGTCATAACTAAGGATGAAAGAAAAGTATTTCGCTGACCATCCTAAACCTCCAAGTGCATCTCAAAAACAAAATTCCATAATCTTCCACTCACTACTGGTTCCTATATCTGAGTCCTCCTACTTAGTGCATTGACAACTTTATTACCTTTACTAGTTTTATAGGCAATCTCAAAGTCAAAAGACCATAGGTAATCAACCCACCTTCACTGCCACAAATTTAGATCATGCTGTGTAAAAATATACTTGAGGATTTTATGGTCCATATACACTAAAAAATTCTCTCCCACAAAATAGTGTCTCCAAGAGTGAAAATCATGAACAACCGCAACCAACTAAAGACCACGTGTCAAGTAATTCATCTCATGTGTCCTCAATTGATGAGAGCCATGCACCACAACTGTATATCCCTAGATCATAACTAATCCTAGCTTGATACCTAATGCAACACAATACACAGTATAGATCCTACCCAGATTTAGAAGAATCAAGACTATGATGAAGTTAGTCTCCCTTTCAGATCTTGAAATTTTTTCTCATTGGTATATATCCATAAAAACTTCGCACCCTTCTTAATTAATCCCATAAGATGTACTAATAAGCGTGATAAATCCTATATGAAATTCCTGTAATATCCAGCTAGCACCTTGAAACATCATATGTTAAATAAATTCTTTGTATTATCCCAGTAAAGTACAACTCTTACCTCTCTAGGTCAATTGAAACTTATTTCTTTGAGATAATATAACCTAGTAAGTGAATATCATCCATCCAAAAGTGGCACTTTGTGTGCTTAACATATAACTAATGCTCTATCAGTGTATCCAAAATGATCTCAAGATGTTTGGAATGGTCTTATAGATTGTGATAATACACCGAGATATCATACATGATTACCAGAATACAAGAATCCAAATAAGGATGGAAAAATTAGTTCATAAGTTCCATGAAAACTACTGGCATGTTCGTGAGACTGAACAATATAACCAAATACACATATAGACCATACCTACTATGAAAAGTTGTATGAGGTATGTCTGTAGGTAGAACATGAACATGATGAGAAACCAATATCAAATAAATTTTTGAGAGCACTTGAGCTCCTCAAATCTAATAAAAAAGGCATATATCCATGGAAAAGGTTATTGGTTCTTAACTATTAACTGCTTCAATTTTTGATAATCTACACATAGCCTGAGGGTATCTTCTGCCTGACTAATGAACTCCATGGAGAAGTATTGGGTCAAAAAAACCCATTTTTCTCAAAATCCTCTATCACCTCTTGAGCTCTTTCAACTCCATAGTATCCATCCTATATGGAGGAATGGATACTAGTGCCGATCTTGGAACTAGCTTGATGGAGAACTCTAACTCTCTCTCAGGAGGTAAATTGGAAAATTTATACAGGAAAACATCATTGAAATGATCAACCAATGGAGGGAAATCTTTTTAACATGATCCCTAATCATCCAAATATAATCTAGTAATATGGGATATCATGTCACCCAACCCACAATTCTCTAGTCCAAATTGGATCACCTGGACATCCCATTTACCCTAATGAATAAAAACTCTTCCTTATTGTGATGTAAAGATCACCCTTAAATGATATGAATCAACATATTCTCAATAAGGAAATATCCAGTCCATCCCACGTATGGCATAAAACCCTTTCATTTCGAGGACAAAAAATACCATACGAAGTGACACACACCAATCTAAAGGGGAACTCCATATAATGGTGTATACCCTCTGTTCTAATCCCCAATAGAGTTTCTAAGGTCATAATGCCATAATAAAATTAAAAAAAAGTTCAATAATTTCCACAATAGATTCAGATATAAAAATGTGAGATGCACTTGTATCAAAAAGAGAAAATAATAGCATAGAGGCTACTAAGATCATACCTCTCACCATATATGACCTAATGCTCTGCTCTTTAGTGGTAGGATGTACAGAATACATTTAGACTAAACTAAAACCCTGTGAAACAAAATCACTACCTGGAGAAATCACACTCTACTATCTAGGTACAACTGGTGCCAAGATACCTTGTCCATGACCACCACCTCAACCTGAATGACCAACACTACCCCAACTTTCAGCCAGACAGGGGGGCTATGAAACCCACTCCTGAAATCGGTGTCAGAGCTGACCCTCTTCCATGAACCACTAGAGATATGGTCCTTCAAAAACACTATATGTGTCCCATCCTACCACATTCTCAACACTCCTCTCATGAGAGGCCTCAAAACAGATCTTCCTTCCAGAAGATATTGAACCATTGGGTTGAGAGGATAAACTTCCCAGATTTGTACCCCCATCTTCTTGTAGGTTATGGTATATAATTAGAGAATGATTCACTATCTCTGTAATAGCTGTCAACATAAAAATGTTTTCCTTAGATCGAATGACATTTCTGAGACCTTCCTCCAAGTGTATTTCCCTCAATATCTCATCAGCAAGGTATATCAGTGAAAAGTGTTGTAGATATATAAGGCATGATGAATACTCCATAAATTTCATCACGCCTTGCTCTAGAAACATAAAATCAATGTCCCTTTTATCTATTAGGGTCTTCGGAAAAAAGTAGTCATAAAATTGGTTTTTAAAATCCCTTCAACCCATATACTGCAACACATTATCCTAGTTTAAAACATCCCACCAGTGCTTTGTTTCTCCGTAAAGTATATAAGTTAAAAGATTCAATCTCATCTCATGAGGTGTCTCTAGATGCTCAAAGATAGAAAAATTAGTCTCAAGCCACAACTCAATAGCCTATAGGCTACCATCCCCCAAAAATGTGGGTGGATGCTACTACCAGAACACACACATCAGCTCATCCATAGACGAGGCAAGCTGTGGTGCACCATGAAAATTCTACATATAGCATAAAAAATCATCAAGGAACTATTCCTCAATACCTATGTCTGATAAAACCATTGATTCCTCAATTGGAACTACAGGAGGATCTATTGGTAGCCTATGGTATAGAACCTTTAGAGCATGGTTGTCACCACCCTCCCAGTATACAGATGGAGGTCATCATGTTGACATGTTTCTACAATTCCAAGCACACAACTCAGAAATATCAATAACCAAAAGATTGTAGCTAAAAGTGCAGGATAGGTCAAAACCTTTATATAAACAAGACACACCTCTCTACCTACTCTTAAAGGCAGAACTAGGTAAAAGGAACAGTTATAAACATCACTATAAACACTTCCAAATGCAGATTAAAAATCCATATCAAGGTCAACTTTTCTATTTCAAGATTAAAATTTACATTTGATTTCATATTCATTTCACATTTTTCTTTAAATGGTTGAACCAAATGTTTAACCACTTCTAATTCATAAGGGCCCATACACCTCATGAACCAGAATATGGTGTCCACTTTGTCTACACCATAACACATTCCAGTCCATGGCTTAGTTTGCCATAGTTGACTGATTAGGGTGATTGTTGCAGCCTAACCATGATTTTTTTTGGGTTACGACATGCACTCTAAGTACCAACTATGTTTTTCAAATCTCTACACAAAATGATATTTGAAAACATCCATATCACACAAGGAAAATATCACAAATTCACGCTGTCAAGTAATGCATCCTATATGGAATTACATATTGCATGACATGTGAATCATGTAAGGTGACTAAAAATGGTGCATGAGATGCAACCCTCATGTCATCAAGAAATAAATAATTCTATAATCAAAAAGAACATCAAACAGTAAGTGTGTCACCCAATAGTGGAATAAAAAAATGTAATAGGAAAAATCCAGAAAAACATGTTTTGTTCCATCAAATTTGGATTTTTCTTATATGTGGGTTAGCTACTCCCATACACAAATCATTACCAAATTCCGATTCTTCCTAATCCCTACCTATTATCTCAAAATATTAATACAACTACAAAATAAATTCTCTGATACCACTTTGTAACATCTTGACCCAGATTCCACTAAATGGTGCCCTGAGCCGGTGGGTCACATGGCCTCAAGAGAATCTCTATAAATGACATAGGCTACTGACTAGCAGTGATGGAATAAGGTGCATTTGTGGGGAGACTATTCTCTCATGTCAGAGTGTAACACAACGAAATAACAATAACAGTCAATAATAGAAGAAAACATAATAATTGAGTAGCACACTGAAGATAAACATAAAAGGAAAGAATATATAAATAATGCTAGAGGTAATATCATATACAAAATGAAATATAATATCATGTCATTTATATACAAAGAAACCAAAACAGGTATACAAGAATTAGTACAATATATGAATCAAAATACCAAAATGACCAAAAATAACTATCCCACCTAGCACCACAAGCTTCAAATACTCCTAAGCATGGCACAAATCAACCATCATACGCAGGGTGATTGCCATGGTCCCTACCCACATCCATGATGTCTATATGAGTACCTAAAAGTGGCCCAAATAGGGTGTGAGACAACACTAAGTAGGCCACCACCAATGGTGTATATAAATGATCTAGTCTGTGTGATGTAAAAAAAGTAGTGTACAATATATCATAGGCAAAAAAGTACTGAAAGTAAGAGAACAAGTCAAACTGTACTTTCTATCCTACCAAGGATCCCTGCAAACTATAATCAGTATCCTATAAAAGAGAAATGGTAAAATAGAAATAAACAAGTGATATTTTCTAGTATACCAATTGGAGTCAAATACCCAATCCAAGGCTATCTATAAGCATAAAAAACATCCACCATGGCCGCACTGTATAATCAAATGTAAACCAATTCCATCATTTCCATGCCATATAATCCATTCATCCACAAAGTATGTTTTGTAAAATCAAAAGTGCTATACCACAAAGAGCCATATCCAAGGTATAAAATAATAATACATCCACGTCGAGTCCTAGGAGAATCTTTATGGAAACTAGGTAAAGACTTATGTGGGGTTAAATGATCATGTGAACATACCATGTCCAATGCGAGCCCATGAAAGCTAGATCCAAGGGGTAGTAAAAACCATGGAATTATATGGAATCAATACCCATGGAGGAAACAGGTCTAAGGAATCCACTACCATAATCAAGACCCATAGAAGAAATGTACATGGTGTTTAATGGAATCATGATCCAAGGTATATAAACCAAGGCATCCACTTCCATTATCCATTCATTATATCATTTAATCCATCAAGTCACAATCAATATTATTCCATGATTTTACCCACTCATTTCCACAATTTATCTAAAATTTATTTAAATAATTAAATCAATAATTATAATGTTATCACATGGAAAAGGAGGAAAAAATTATCCTAATCATTAAATTAAATTAAATTGAATATTTAAAAGGATTCTTCTAACGAGGAAATCTTACTCGCACCCGACGAGTGGTATAATAAAAGCAAAGTCAATGGAACACCCCATGGGTGGACTAGGTTGGGGATAAAAACCACCAAAAAACTCAAAGGAACTAGTGCATATACCTAACAGGTTCAAATTCATCCATTTCAACCATTTAATTAATTTATGTGTCACCAAAAGAAAGATTTCCATGCATCACAATAGAAATATGACATATAAAACACCAAAACATATGGTAAAAGGTATAGACCGTCTACCATAGGTCCATAGTAGATAACTCGTCCAATATTGAGTTATGATTTGGTGCATATCAGAAGAAAAATAAATAATGGATGAATAACCTATAAATAAGGAATATTATCTTGTATCTAAATAGTTTATTTGATACTAAGGAAAATAAATAACAACACAAGAGGAATTAGGAACTAGCCGATGTGAATCAAATGAGACCAACAATGTTAGACTCTGAGATTTAGTGGAGAATTGGGAGAAAAAGCAATGAATATGAATTCA
This sequence comes from Viscum album, assembly GCA_963277665.1. Lineage (NCBI taxonomy): Eukaryota > Viridiplantae > Streptophyta > Magnoliopsida > Santalales > Viscaceae > Viscum > Viscum album. The sequence goes on from OY728146.1 coordinate 1,796,240,029, forward strand.
AGGGAGATTCCCATGCCTAAGATGCTGTCCAATGGAGGAAAAAGAGAATAATTTTAGGTTTTAATAGTTTTTAAGGGTGAAATGGTAATTTACATAAGAAATATAGGGCCTCATAGTTTGGACACATGGATGGCCAAACTGTGTGACAACCACGGGCCCTTCACTGGTTTAAGGGGAACCACACATGTTTAGTGTGCAGAGTTTTCTAAATTGTGTGCAAACCATGTCTCAAGCTTTGTAAAAAACTACAGATCCCCTCGCATGGGAGTGCGCCCCCTTTCGTATGGGTTCTTTAAACCATATGCCTCCTAATAAAGGCATGTACCACCTCATACAGTTAGAAGTAACCATGTGGCCTTCCTGGCATAGCTTCTTTTAACCGTGTGACCTAACTTGTTTTTCTAAAAAGCCAGGCTCTGGGCTTCGAACAAGACCCAAACACCCCCAACACACCCACGATCATATTAGTTACTCACATCAGGCCTTAAAAAATCATTCTAACTGAAAAAAGATATGTACCTTGAAGGAAAACCTAGGATCTTACAAAATATATATTATGTGATAAATCCGAGTCATTAACCTGACTCAAAATTAATACTAATATTAAAAAAACCTTGAATATTAAAATAATATTCATTCATATAATATTTTTTCATTTATTCACTTAATATATTATGAATAATTTTAATAAATAAATTCAACCCAATTATTATATACTCGAATAATAACTAATTAATTTATTCATCAATGATCGATTACTTGAACAACTCTTAGACCCCATGGTGGGTCTCACCATGTCAAATATTCTTATTCACCAGAATAGGGCATAATCTTGAATGCAATATTGTGTGTGACCCACTAGGCTCTTATCTCGATAGTAATAAATACTATTCATAGACAAAAAAAGGAGTCTATCAATCCATCAAGCCCCCTAAAGAGATAAAGAATAGTCATAACAATGACAACCATCCTACAAACACACACTGTGTAATATAATATCTTTATCTCATGATATCTCATAAAGAAAGATTCACATTCGTGTCATCATCCTTTATTGCTTTATTATTTGTTAATCTAATAGGATATACTTACCTCTAACTACCATAACCAAGGTTTTATGAAGTTACTACCATCCTAATCAACCAAGATCAATATATTAATTCATCAAATAATAAGCGACAAATTATATCTTGATCATTCAACCAATGTTAGACCACCAATGATATACCCAACACAAGCTACCTTGCCATGAATTCATTTTCATGGCTTTTTCCTTTCATCAAAGTATGTGATAAAATGGTACACATTGATAATTATCTCAAGTCAGGATACCAATAAACATGTCCATAGATAGGAGCACACAATGACACCTAAAACATGTGGTGCTCTTATTAGTGGTTCTATCCTCACGATCTCACCTACTAAATATCACCAAGTGTGAGCTTCATGAGAAGAAGTCTCAATGATTATGAGCCCCCAACACATGACAGTAAGACATTGATGTGTTTACAGGATGTTGTTAAATCCTCTAGGTTTTATCAAATTATAAATTTATATGAAACATGAACCACACTAACTTAAAAGGTGTAATATGGTGGGAGCATGTGGTCAATACCATAGAGAGAAGGGGACACAGTGATGAAAACTCTTGACCAAAGGATTTGTTATACCAATTTTTATTTGATTTTATTTAAACAAAATAGTTCTGATTTAATTTCAAGAAAGAGATTAGGGTCAATTTTAGGGTTTAGAAAAAGGTTAATCCTAAATCTAACACAGGATAGACCCATAGCTTAGGCTGTAAACCAGTGAAAAGGTTACTGATTGATCTTGGTCCAACCAACTAGATCTACCAAAGATGAAAATAATATTTGGTCCAAAAATAGTTAACAACCTAGGTTCAATAATATGAACTTATACAAAAAAGTATCACAAACTATTGGTCTTATCTTTCTTAACTCCAACTAGGTTAGGGTCCTTTGATTATATCTCCCATGGTCAAGTTAGTGAAAAATAATGAGATAAAGAATTATTTTTAACCAAATTAATAGTTATAAGGTTACTAAGTTTTTATTTAGATATTTATTAGGTTCAAATCCTCCATTACTCTAGACCCCTAACCGTAAGAATATTATCCATGCATGATAGTATTAAACAAAATTAAGGAAACAAGAAATATGCTTGACATGATAAATAAATAGTTTAAATTAATGCTATACTTAATTTAACTAATGAAAAATCAATTAAATACTATCTTGAATAAGGAAAGAATGATGAAAATAGTGATAATAAAAGTTACATGGAAAAAAGAAATTGGATTCAAGCATTTGAATAACAACGTGCAAAGAACAAATCTTGGGATCAGAAAGTGGTAACAACAGAATCATTTAAACAATAAAATAAATCAATATAAATAATCGGGGCAGAAAATGAAAAATAAACAAAGAAGAATAGGGGAGGTTTGACCATCATGTTCCAACCTCCATGTCCACAGTAGGGGTGCCCACATATATATAGAGTTGAGCGTTACACAATGTGTCAATGATTCACATCATGTAACTCCCTTAAGTGGCTTCTACATTGATACTTTCACACCATGTAAGGGGATTTAACTCCATATACTTCATATTCAAAAATGTCTCCAAATATATTGGATCTCAAATATCTCACAGTCTATATCTTTGTGGAATTATAATTTTTAACTTTTCATATCGTGCGATAAGTGTACACCATGTATATCATAAGGTTTTAAATTAGAGTCTTTTATGATGTGTAATATGGGTTCATTTCATGTACTTGATTTACACATTGTAAATTAGACTCATGACTTGTAATTCAGTTGGAAGGTGGTCTTCTTGAGAAATACACATAATGTACTTTATATTCACGACTTGCATCTTTAGCAATATTTTTTTTTCATCATCAATTTTTGTTGTTGCACTGATATGCTTCATGGTTCGACATGATGTGCCTTTTCGTTCCTTAGTTTCCATGTTTTCCTTCAAATTGATCCACATGTTGGTCCTTACATAAGAGTATAGAAAACATTATTATCATCCATGAATCCCATATTAGTTCAATAAATATTCAATTAAAATTCATGTAACATCACATGAATATATAGATACAAAATAGAGACATCAGAAATCAACTGTGTCCAGTCAGTATGATGTATCTAGACCATATGAAATTTATTTAAGATTAATGTCATAGTATCTCAAGGTTCTCATTATAGACTGGGAATTGGTAAAACCTTTCAATACTACAATTAATATTTGAACATTATCATTTAAATAGTTTAAATAGAAATATCTACACTATAATGGTAAGTTTACATCATGCATAACTCACTGTACACATGGTATGGTAACCAAAAAGTACTATTTAGTTGGGTATAGAGAACCCACAATTACAAAACTTCCACTCTAACTAGATCCAACTTGATAAATATCCTTGTTATCTATTACATGATAAGATCAAGTTTTTTCTGAGTTATTGCTTTAGTCATGGGGTCTACCACATCTTCACTAAATGTCTATTCTGATATATGTGACTTTCCCTCTTTGAGTAATACTTCTCTAAAGATGATATCCCAAAGTATATCCTTTTTTTCCACTATAAAAACTTAACATATTGGATAGTAAGATTATTATCACAATTTACATTGTGATAGTACTTTACTTACTATGTATTATTCCAAGACTAGAACAAATCATTTCATAATATACACTACTTAATTAGCCACCTAAGAAGCCACAACACATTTGGTATTTATAGGTATGGCCACCACTAGCTTAAATGATCTTTTCATTGTCATTACCTTATTATCACTACAATATTACACCATTTCAATCCATGGAATACTGGTTTGTGTCCCCTCAAAACTAGTATCCCTTCCTCTCTATATACTAGGTATATATCATATGTACTTTCTATCAAGTATAATTAGATAAATATGATTACTTACCTTTATTTATATAATATATAACTAATATTTTCCTTCCATAAAGTATATTTTGGAAATATAACATCTTGTACATATCATGGAATATGTTATTGATCTATCATAGAAGAGTATATAATTCAAATCACAACTTTAATATCCTTCTATGCCCATTCATGTCTTCTTTGAGAGTTTTATTCCATGTGACTCTGCAACAATTCTCTCCTGAGTTGTTCCAATGTTTATTTTATTGATACCTTATAAGTATATATATTTTTAATTGGACTAAGAAACCTTTAGATATAACATAGTAGACAACATCCCATAAAATGTAGGTTGCTAATTTATGTTAATCTCTAGAGAGATACTTTTATTCTAGTCTTAACTGGCTCAAAGACTAATAGTTGTTTCCTATATGTTATCAAACATAATTTACTTGGAAACACTGGATCTCCTTCGAAACTCTTGTAGACAAATGGCATCAATTCATTCCAAATTAATATTATATGATCTTGTTGCTTACTTAAATCCTAAATTGGATTTCAGTAATTTTCACCTCTATTGGAATTCTATGATTTCACCGTCCCTTTCTGGTTTCATCATAGAGACACCTTCCACGATTGGGGATCTTAACATCCAATACTCAGTAAAAATGATCATATAATATATCTATGATATGTAAAATTCTAATGTATTTAGGTATGATGACTTATTATAACCAATAAATCCTTATGGAACCACACTTATACTATCCATGTATACTCTCACTTGAATACCCACCCCAATATTCAAATTAAGAAGCTCCTATTCTTTGATACATGGAAAAAATTATTTAATTTTAATTGATCATGTTAATTTTAATTGATTTCCATATACTTATTCCTTGTAGGATTTTTTATTCTTAATGAATAATTTATTATCGGTCGTAGTGAAATTAAAACCATTACTACAGTTTTAACCTTTCTACATAGTTTGTTTCAGTGGAACATTACTCTTCACCACATTCTTGTGAAACTTGTTCTTATACCAAATACTTGTACATCTTTATAATTGACTAAACCCAAAAAAATATTTATCCCAGTATCTCAATTAGATATGTGAACTCTTTTATAGAAATGTATTCTATCACTTGACTAGAACTTTTATAACAATGATATTTTTGTAATATCCTAGGAGACTTTTAGGATAATTACTTTAGATAAACATTGTGTTTTCATGATGAAAGTTTGTTTATATCCTCAACAAAAACTATGCATCTAAACACATTTTCTTATGACATAACGGATTTCCATCACACTGTAGCTCATATGATATCCATTTTTCATGATAGTTGGTATATTAGTATGGGATAATACTATTATTTATGATGCATGTCTTGAAAATAGTGGATATCTCTAAAATGTATATATGTCTCAACATTGATTCTCTTTTACTTATATCATGTCTTTGATGTGTCCAAGGAAATGTTAATTTAGGAATTTCTCCATGCTACATTTTATTGAACAATGTTAACATGTAATACTCATGATCAATTATCCTTATTAAAATCATAACCTTGATATGTATAAGGTAATGTGCATTTATGAATTACTCCATGCTACATTACATTGATAGATGAATGCTTGGTCAAGATATTCTTTGGCATTACTAGACCAAAGAAACTCATATCTTCTAACCATGAATATACCATACATCAATTTAACATTCCTTAAAAAAGTTGAAGGAATCTTATGAAGTATATTTACCACTAGCTTACCCTTGGAATAATTCACACTCTCTAGCTAAAATAGTTCTGAAAGATTTGTGGATTACCTTTATTTAAAAATCTTTATTTTTCCAAAACTAAGTACATAAGTGTGTTGATAATACGTATGGTCTTTCACTCCAAAGAGTCTGAAACCATACTGGGTATATGTTTGAAAACTAGTTATTCTTTCTTGAAAAAGTATTATCTTACCAAAAATGGGTATATAATTCATACATTTTATATTCATCAGTTATTTGCAACGATACAAGTATTAATAAACAATTCATTAAGTATTAAGCACCATAAAAAACATCCATTCCTAAAATGGAATAATGTCTCCTATTTTCCAATGGACAGTTAATATTGATGTTTTTGTAATACTTCTCAAAAAGTTTAACTATAATGATTTACTTGGAAATTAGAGGTTTTGTGCTTCTCATCACTAACTTAAGAACATGCTTTCTCAACCACTTGTAGAATACACCTTAATTTTAATAACGTTTCTATAATTAATTGGTTACTATATTTAAATACACATATGTGATAGGCATATTGTTTTTAATACCTAAGAAGTATAATAGAAACATTACTTGGAATGATCAATATACCTGAAGAAGAAACAACTACTTGCTTATTTGATTTAGTTCATTGCATTTAAATTTCCATATATTTATTTCATGAAATGTGAAGAAAATAACCTCCTGTTCAATACCTCTTCTATGAAGGATGTTATGTCAATGCCTTTAATTCCATGATTTCCACCTTGCCTTTTCTCCTTATATTTCAACTTGTTTTCCATAATAACTAAATATTAATCTTTCTTTAATGTTCTTTTTTCTTGGATATCATTACCTAGAAGGTAATGAAGCATTTTCTTCAAATTATTCATACTGTAATATTAATTTTTTTAGAGCAAATGATTAGAAATGATATGATAAATGGATTCATTGAAATATCGTGATCCATCTTTCAATTTACACATATCCAGTGTAATCATCGCCTTATTCATATCTTGCTTCAATTTCTCATAGTTTTCTTCTCAGAGATGAGAAAACATGTGAAATAATCCATGATTCGATGTTGTATCCACAACTCACATTGGATATTGATGATAGAATTATGTCATAACCATCATATTCTTTATACACGAGTCTCCTGTAAGAATTGTTCCCACCCTCTCTTATTGAGGTAGCTTAACAAGTACTGAAGAAACCAAAACCTTGAATTTACTATATCATAGTATTGTGTGAAAGCACCTATACTACTCTTGAAAATTTATGCCAGTTTAGAAATGTTATTTTTCTAATAATTATCATAGTGTAATTGTGGTATTACTTTACATTTTCAATAAAAAATAAAATCCAACATATTATTTCTTTTATCTTGATTACCGATTATACATTACTGATTATTGAAATCATTAAATGTATCCCACTATTTAATCAAACTCTAGAAACCCTCTGTACTAGAATGAGAATACATTGTCTCTTGAGTATTCTCGTGAAAATGATCCTTGAAACATCTTATCATAATCTAAAAGATTTTTCTATTCCACTACTTGGAGAGTTTCTAGGTATGCACTAGTCTGTCCAACCACATGAACTCGTATCTCCTTAATCTATTGCGTGGAGTCCCAGATTCTAAAATCATAAACATGATTTACTCAATGCATGAATATAAATTTGAAACAAGCTAGATTTTACTAATTCTTTGTAGAAGACTTCAGTTAAGTCAACAGATCACTCTCATAAGAACTCCTCGATAGTAGGAGGCACTCTAAACTTTTCAGGAAGAGCACCACGTACATGTATGTTCTGGGCGCAGTGGAAGTGCATTGGTGGGTCAGCCCAACTTTAATTTTAGCATTAACAACGATCAATCTGAGATCTGTCACAATGTAAAACATTGTATCTTCGGAATATAACGAAGAATGAAAAACAAAAGAGGGAGTCCTAGAACCATTAGGATAGGATCATCATATGTTGGTTATAATTAATTTAATTAATTGACAAGAATTACCTTGATGGAATTCTTTTCTTCGTTGATGTCTCCGGTCACAATCCAGTGTGATCCGTCATTGCGTTGTAGAATCTAAGTGTATGATTTCTCTAGTGGTGATCCACACATGATCCACATTTCTCTGGACGTCGTCGAAAGGATCTTTGGGTGATAGCGTGGAATAACCTTCGCTTTTGATGTCCGCCTTCGATTGCCTTGATCCGGTGGTGGTGGATCTCTCATAGTATTGAGAGCGTTATTAGAGGAAATAGTTCTTTCGGCCTTCAGAGAACTCTTCAAAATTTTTGTGAATAATGATTGGGGAAAGTGTTGGGGTTGCTTGAATATTTATAACTGGGATTGAGGTTATAGAGTTATGAAAATAAATAAATGCGTTACATGTTTTATTTATTTCATTAACTCTTATTGAAAACCCCCAATGTCGAATGATTTTTTCCTTGACATGCGCCCATGCTGATTATAATAAATATCATTTAATAAAATGATATTATTTCCTCAAAATCCTGACTAGAAAAACTAAATGCCATGTAATCATTAATACACGATGTGTACTCATTTTCTATAAAACTATACGGCGTGTATATTCAATATACACGGCGTGTACTTTTATTTTCAATTTTTTCTTTATTTCCTCCACCACATTTATTAGACCTTGTTTAATGGCTATTTATTTCTTAAATAAATGTAACTGCATTACTCGCTAATAAATATATATTATTTTTTCCACAATATATTCTATTGAATGACTAGTGTCAAAATAAATGTGATCAATCATCCTTAAATAATTATTAAACCATAGTCGAGAACAATATTTATTTAACTTGTTAAGTTAATATTTAACTTAGATACATGGACAAACTTAGTGTGTGACCCTATAGGCCTCTTTCTCATTGGCATTAGGCGTTCTTTCCTAAATTCCAAGATTACAGTCTAGCAACAGGTCAAGGAACCCAAGAGAAAGAATTTGATGCCGCATTGACAAGTCACCTCATACGAATGCTTACCGTGTAATATAATCTCTTTGTCACGATATCTCAAATCAAGCAGGTTTCATGCTAGTTCCATCAACACATGTGCTAGATTATTCTTTCTTTGACTTTATGGAATTGAACTCACCCATAACTTACCATGGCCATGGATTTATTTAGGCTATATCAATTCCTTCAAAGGGCCTAAGATATCTACTTCTATTATGGAACATAAGGAAAAAATCATTTCTCACATTATCTATTAATGCAGTATTACTCGTGACGCACCCAACGTATCCTACCTCACTGCGAATAGTGTGTTGTCACAGTTTTTGTCAATACATCTAGGTTCATAAGTTTTAATACCCATTAATAATAATCTTAAAGTCTAAGGACCAATACACACGTCCGCAGATAGGAACATCCAATGACACTATGAAATGTGGATTTCTTACTTGTGGGTCTCGTTCTCATAATATCCTCTTCGATATTACCAAGGGCGCACACCATGGGAAGGTGACACAAAGTTTTATGAGTCCTCACCCCAAATGGCTAGTATTATTTGTGTAACATCATCCGACCATAGAAAATATATTCAAGAACAATGTTATGGAACTTCTGAGTTCTCATCATAGTAGGGATCTGTTTTGACCCTATAATGAAACAGCTATCATTAGGACATTATCACATGCATTGTTAGGCAGAAATATAATCAAGATGTGATAAGGCTTTTATTAATGAATAAAGTACAAAGTAGTTGGTTCTAGGCCACCAACTCAAATAGACTCCCACTTGGACTAGAGCCAACTACTAACAACCTTTAACCCACTAGCTCTCACATTATATTCATGCTTCTTCTGAGATAGGCCTTTAGTCATGGGGTCTACCACGTTCTCTTATATGGACACTTTGATCACTACAAATTCACTCCTTTGATATAAATCCCTCAAGAGGTGATACTTTTGGAGTATGTTCTTTTTCCATTGATGTGACCTTGGTTCTTTCACAAGAGCCACCATTGTAGTATTATCACAATACAACGTGATAGGATATTTACTACTAGGCACCACATCAAGCTCCTGGACAAATTTCCGAATCCATATGGATTACTTGGCTTCATCAGAAGCCGCTGTATATTCAGACTCTGCTATAGAATCGGCAACAACTGGCTGATTTGAACTCTTCCAGCTCAAAGATCCTCCATTAATATAGAAAACATATCCAGATTACAACTTCAGATCGTTCTGATCTGTCTAAAAACAAGCATCATCATACCCTCTGATGACAAGATCTTCGTCTCCTCCATACACCAGGAACATATCCTTAGTTCTTCTTAGATACTTAAGAATAGTCTTAATAACAGTCTAATGTTGTTCTCCTGGATCTGCTTGATATCTTCCTACCATTATCAATGCATAGACAACATCAAGCCTGGTACATAACATGGCATACGTGATGGATCCTATAGCCGAAGCGTATGAGATATTACTCATTCTATATTTCTCCTGTCGTGTATGGGGACACATTTTCTTAGAAAGATGTAAGCCATATGAAACTGGAATCAATCCCCTCTTGGATTGTTCCATACTAAATCTCTTTAGTATCTGGTCAATGTATGTACCCTGACTTAGTCTAAGGAGCCTCATGGATCTATCACGAATGATCTTGATCCCTAGAATGTAGGCTACTTCACCAAAGTCCTTCCTAGAGAAACACTTGTTCATCCAGTCCTTAACTGGTTGTAAGACTGGTACATTGTTTCCAAAAAGCAATATGCCGTCAACATATACTACTAGGATAATGATTGCATTCCCATTAAATCGCTTATAAACACATGGCTCATATTCGTTCTCAATGAAACCAAATTCCTTTATGGATTTATAAAATCGAATGTTTCATGACCTGGATGCGTTCTTTAATCCATAAATGGATTTCTGAAACTTGCAAACCCATTTGGCTTCACTTGGTGTCACAAACCCTTCTGGTTGTGTCATATAGACATCTTCCTGAAGTTTCCCATTAAGGAATGTCATTTTGACATCCATCTTCTAAATCTCATAGTAATGGTAAGCTATTATGGAAAGTATGATTCTTATGGATTTAAACATGGAAACTGGCAAGAAGGTTTCATCATAGTCAATTCCTTAACACTGTTTGAATCCTTTATCCACTAGCCTTGCTTTATAGGTTCTAACATGACCTTCCATGTCCAGTTTTCTCTTGAATACCCATTTTCATCCAACAGGATTTACATCAACTGGCTCATCGACTAGAACCCAAAATTAGTTCTGATACATGGAATCCATCTTAGAATTCATAGCTTCTAGCCATCTTACTTCTTCTGAGCTTTCTACTGCTTCCATGTAGGAGAGAGATTCATCATTTTCCAACAATAATGATTCACCATCCTCAGTGACTAGGAAACCAAATCTCTCGAGTTACCTTACATCTCTTGAGCTCATACACAGTACTTGTGTTTCTGGAACCTCTTCCACGGGGGCCTGTGGAACTTTATCCTGTACCAACTCTTGTGTATCTTGAACATCAGCTTCGTCAAAGTCAATCTTGATCCCGCTATCCTTCTTGAGGATGTGCTCCCTCTCAAGAAAGAAGGATTGTCTTGCGACAATAACATTCTTTTCTGAAGGTTTATATAGGTAATATCCTTTCATTTCCTTGGGATATCCTATAAAGATACACCTCGTGCCCCATGGTGCTAGTATGTTTCCTGAGAAGGCCTTAACAAATGCCTCGCATACCCATACATGTGTGTGCGACAAAGTGGGTTTCCTTCCATTCCATAACTCGGATGGAATTCCATTTGCCACCTTAGTTGGTACTCAGTTTAATGTGTATGATACAATTTGTAATGCATATCCCCAAAAGGATAATGGAATATCTGCATGACTCATCATCGACCTCACCATGTCCAAAGTGGTGCAGTTACTCCTTTCACTAACACTGTTCCACTGTGGTGTATAAGTAGGAGTGACCTCAGATAGAATCTCATACTCCCGTAGAAGATCGATGAACTCTTGGTTCAGATATTCTCCACCTCGATCTGATCGAAGTTTCTTTATCTTCTTATCAAACTAATTCTCTACTTCATTCTTGAATTCCTTAAATTTATCTAAGGCTTATGACTTATACCTCATTAATTAGACATAGAAATATCTACTCAAATCATCAGTAAAAGTAATGAAGTAAGAATATCCACCTCTACCTTCTACTGGAAACAGTCCACACACATCGGTGTGCACCAATCCTAGAAGCTCTGTGGCCCTTTCACCTTGTCCATCGAAGGGCAGCTTGGTCATTTTTCTTCGTAAACAAGTTTGACATCTATCAAGTGGTTTTATCTTAGTAGAGTCCAAATAAACATCTTGGAAGAGATTTTTCAAGCGTTTATCGTTTACATGATCGAGACGGTGATGCCACAACTGGGTGATGTATGAGTCATGTGAGTTTGTTTCGTTATCTATTGCCAACACTTGTTTTTTGTAATTTAATACATAAAAACCATTATTTAAATGTGCCATACCATAATATATGTTTTTCTCTTATAAAATAGACAACCCTTATTTCCAAACATGAAAATAAATCCATCTATATCCAAACAAGATACATAAATTATGTTCTTGGTAACACTAGGAACATAATAATAGTTATGTAAAACCAAAATCATCCCAGTCAGCAATGAGAGGTGGTAATCGCCCATAGAAAATGCAGCCAGCCTTTCACTATTGGCAGCTCGAAGATCCACCTATCCTATGGTAATATTTCTAAATCTACTTGGTTCCTACATTTGAATATAGATGTGAGCCCCACAGGCTATATCTAATACCCAATGAGTAGAAATAGAAAGATTACACTTGATAACGAACACACCTTTAGCATCCCCATGCTTCTGGGTGTAGTTCCTCTTTTAGTGGCCTTGCTCTCCACATGCAAAACACTCTGCCTCTCGTTCCTTGCCCTACCTATGGATCTTCCCCTTCTTGGAAGGATGAAGCTCGGGGGATTCAGACCATTTATAAGTCTTTGTCCCATTTTATTTGTCCTTCCTTTTCTTATTCACCATAAGGACTACGAGTTTTTCATGCCCCATGTTCTTATCTACTGGACGAATTAATGTCAGATGTTCTGATAGACTCTTATCACTATTTCTCATGTTATAATTGACAATTAAGCTAGAGAAGGTCTTGGGAAGTGATGATAGGATGATATCTGTACGTAACTCATCCAGGAACTTAATCCCTAAGATGTCTAGGCGTTCAATGTAGCCAATAAGCTTGACTACATGAGGCCCATATGGCACAGACTCTCCAAGCATAGTTGTAAACAATGCGTTGGAGATCTCATATCTCTCCTGTCTCACCTTCTCTTGGTATAGATCCTTAAGGTGAGATATCATGCTATAAACATCCATGTTTTCATGTTGCTTCAAGAGCTCATTAGACATGGCCTATAGCAAGAAACACTATACATATGTGGCATCATCCATGTGTTTCATGTAGAGAGATAGTTCCTCATCACTGGCCTCCTTTCCAAGCGCAACTGGAATAGGCTCTTCCAGCACATACAATTTCCTCTCGTGGTGAAGGATGACATGTAAACGCCTCTGCAACTCTTGGAAATTGGTGTGGGTGAGAAGGTTTTTCTTCTTGAGTATAGTTCGAAATGATATGTTTGAAGTCATTTTTCTATCCATTTCTAAAAATTAAAATGAGCAAAGGTTTAGTACTTTATTATAAAAACTAAGACAAATAAATTAATTAATACTTATTAGTCTCCCACTATTTTATCAAAATCCAATAACCCTCACCGTTGACTTCGGAATATTCTATTGCCTGAATATTCTAGTGGAAGGGATCCATATTTCCATTCGCATTACCCCAACTAGGGTTGGTCATGAAACTTGTAGCGTTTTAGGCAGGCATTCCAAATTCCAACTGCATTAACTCGCAGCTCCTTGATCCACTGAGTGGACTCCCAAATCCTGAAATCCTTTTATTTTGGATTTCCTCAACCTTTGCCTCTTGGTCACACCAAGTCCTGCTGTGGAAGTCAACCCTTGATGCGAACCAAGTCAAGTCAACCCAAAACCTTGAATTATAATTTCCCGATAATTGAAAGCACCCCAACCAGGGTTGGTCAAGCACTTTGAACTATGGTTCGATTCTAACTAATATTATGGAAGGCTTTACCGACTTAATATTTGATTGAGGAATTTTATCCTTATATATAAATTTTCATTTTATTATATTTGATTACATGATTGTCAATATTAAGTGGGATATACTTAAGTGATTAACCATGTATAAGATAATATTTACGCATAATTTGGTCTTTATTTTAGTTCCATCTTGCATGCTTGTTTAATTCATTAATTGTGTGATTGTGAAAACACACCCACAATAAATAAACCATGAAACTGACAGAAATAAAATAAATGGTATGATCCTGATCGTCTTCTATTGGTTAGTTTATCTAGCGGTTGATAAACTAACCCATGACCTAGGGGAGAAACACCTTGAATCTTTCAGGTTCGTGTTTACAGATTTCCACCTATCCACCTTTGTATCTCCTTGGATTAGTTTCACCTTGTCTCCTGACATGAGCCGCCTCCACTAGCTTGGGACCTCCATCCATTACATATGAATTTATCTCACACACAGGTGAGGGGTAAAAAGCGGTTTTTACATGAAAGAATCCTTGGGTGCGTAGGCCCTACATATTAATGAGGAGAAGTATCGAAGGCCAACAAATTTAATTTAAATAAATAAATTAAAATAAACCATTTACATACAAAGGTCTTGGTCTAGCTCATGATCATCCATACATGCAACGATATTTACACATAAATAAATCTAACATTCAATTATTTAATTGTTCCTGTTTAAGATAAATTATGCTCTAATCAATTAATTATCTTTAATTAATCAATCCTTTTATCCTAAACCTTTTCTAAATTTCCTTGAGATTCTCATCCATAATAATTTTAAACAAATAAATTCAATTAAAATTATCTTTGAATGTAACTTTTACCTTGGAGGCAACTCGGTGAATTCCCGTTCATTACACAGATGTTAAATTAAAGACATATATATATAACACCTATCGCATGTTGTACCTCATCTTTACGCCTGCACTATGGTACACGTCTCAAGGGTTTGTATAATATAATAATAAATTTTAATAAATCTGCGTAATTTGGGTGAGTACACGATGTGTAGCTCTGACTGCATAGCGTGTAATTTTCTTCACTGTCCATCCGAAGTACACGTTCGAGGACATGGTGTGTTGATGTACTTAAGAAATTTTCAAAGTTCACGGTGTGTTCAGTTGGACACACGCTGTGTAGTATCTGCGTTACATGGTTTCCAGCCAGGAAAGTCGTGTATGGGGTACACGGTCCAATCCCAGCCCAAAGGGACTACACGCCATGTTCAGTGGACCACATGGCGTGTAATATAGAAACCATGTGCCACATGTTCCTGGTCTAAACACGGTGTCATAAATGACTTAGATAAGATCCAACACATGGCCTGATTTGAGGGACCAGTCCAATACATTGAACCTAGACTACACGGCGTGTACTTCCGAATACATGCCCTTTATTCTGGTGTTGTATGGCCAGGAATGTTTGGCACCTCCAGATGAGTTCCTCTTTTTTATTTTAATCAAAATTAAAAGAAAAATTTGTTTTTGTAAGGTGAATGTGAAACAAGAGGGGAGGAAGAGATCTTGAGATTTAGATTTTAAAGAACAATTATCATGAATTGAAACAACTAAATTATTAAATTTGTAAATCACCAACAAAAAACTAAATAATTATAATAAACAATATGACCGCTCTGATACCACTTTTACGTTCCGGGCGCAGCGGAAGCGCGTTGGTGGGTTGGCCCAATGTTAATTTTAGCATTAACAATGATCAATTCGAGATCCATCACGATGTAAAACACCAGATCTTCGTAATAGAATGAAGAACGAAAAACAAAAGAGGGAGTCCCTAAACCATAGATATAGGATCATCATATGTTGTAAATAATTAATTTAATTAATTTACAAGAATTACCTTGATGGAATTCTTTCTTCATTGTTGTCTCCGGTCACGATCCGGTGTGATCCATCATTGCATTGTAGAATCCAAGTGTAAGATTCCTCTAGCGGAGATCCACACGTGCTCCACATATCTATGGACATCATCGAAGGGATATCTAGGTGCTAGCGCGGAATAAAATTTGCTTGTGATGTCCTCCTTCAATCGCCTTGATCCGGTGGTGGTGGATCTCTCTCGGTATTGAGAGCGTTCTTGGAGGAAAGCGTTCTTTCGGCCTTGAGAGAACTCTCCAGAATTTTTATACACAATGATTTGGGAAAAGTGTTGGGGTTGTGAGGATATTTATAATTAGGTTTGATGTTATAGAGTTATGAAAATAAATAAATGTGTTACATGTTTTATTTATTTCATTAACTCGTATTGAAAACCCCCCATGTAGAATGATTAATTACTTGACATGCACCCACACTGATTATAAAAAATATCATTTAATAAAATGATATTGTTTCCTCAAAATCCTGACTGGAAAAACTACATGCCATGTAATCATTAATACACGGTGTGTACTCGTTTTCCTTAAAACTACACGGCGTGTATATTTAATATACACAACGTGTACTTTTATTTTCCATTTTTCTTTATTTCCTCCACCACATTTATTAAACCTTGAGTAATGGATATTTATTTCTTAAATAAATGTAACTGCATTACTCGCTAATAAATATATATTATTTCATCTACAATATATTCTCTCGAATGACTAGCGTCAAAATAAATGTGATCAGGAATCCTTAAATAATTATTAAACCACAGTCGAGAATAATATTTATTTAACTTGTAAAATTAATATTTAACTGAGATACATGGACACACTTAGTGTGTGACCCTCTAGGCCTCTTTCTCATTGGCATTAAGCAGTCTTGCCTAAAGTCCAAGATTACAGTCTAGCAACGGGTAAAGGAACCCAAAATAAAGAAGTTGATGCCGCATTGAAGTGTCACCTCATACGAATTCTTACCATGTAATATAATCTCATTATCACGATATCACGAATCAAGCGGGTTGCATGCTAGTGCCATCAACTCATGTAATCAATTATTCTTTCTTTGGCTTTCCAGAGTTGAACTCCCCCATACCTTACCATGGCCATTGATTTATTTAGGCTATATCAATTCTATCAAAGGGCCTGAGATATCTACTTCTGTTATGGAACACAAGGGACAAATCCTTTCTCACATTATCTATTAATGCAGTATTAATGGTGACGCACCCAAGGTATCCTACCTCACTGTGAATAGTGTGTCCTCACAATTTTCGTCAATAAATCTAAGTGTGCAAGTTGTAATACCCATTAATAGTAATCTTAAAGTCTAAGGACCAATACACACATCCGCATATAGGAACATCCAATGACACTATGAAATTTGAATTTCCTACTGGCGGGTCTCGTTCTCATAATATCCTCCTAGATATTACCAAGGGCGCACACCATGAGAAGTTTTCTCAAATTTTTATAATTCCTAACCCCTAATGACATGTATTATTTGTGTCCCTCAAATAACATCATCCGTCCATATAACATATATTCAAGAACAGTGTTATGACAATTTCGGGTTCTCATCATAGCAGGGATCTGCTATGAACCTTTAATGAAACATCTATCTTTAGGACATTATCACATGTGTTGTCTCATAGATGAACAATCAAGATGTGATAATGCTTTTATTAATGAATAAAGTACAAAGTAGTTGGTTCTAGGTCACCAACTCCAACAGTACACCCGATTTTGTTCAAATTCAAGAGATGGAAGGGCTTTGCGACCTAATATTTCTTTGAGGGTGTTTTTAAATACTTTCAACTAATGTAATCCATTTGATTAACATTTTGACACTATGTTGTCACACTCACAACTGGGCATTCATTAATGTAGTACATTCATAGCTTCTTTGTGAATTTTTCTATTTATTATTTTTTGTTTTACCCATTATCATGAAAATGAATAAATAATAAACAATGCATAATGAAATTAAATTACCCTACTTTTCTTGAGAATCTAATATTGATTTATCAATTTAAACTTATTGGATTAACTATCACCTAGGGGTAACAAACCTGAGTCGGGTCTTGACTCGTGATGCAGGTTGTCCCCTATCTAGCGTTTCCACTCCTTGTCTGGATTTTACCTCGACTTGGTGCGGTACATGACTTACATTGTTCTTATCATAGTAAAAAAAATACTTGCATGTAGGTGGGGGAGTCTTAGAAGTGAAAAAAAGAAAACTCAGTTTTATCTAGACAAGAAGACCCTTATACATATTAGAAAAAAAATGACGATATGAAGATCGCCTTATTTAAATAATTAAATACAGGTATCATGCATAATTAAATAAATAATCAATTAAATAAGAAAAGCTAGACATGAACAGTCAATGCTCAAGACCAGACAACTGGTCAAAGTAAAGTGCGATAAAAATTAAATGTAATAAATTTAAGTATGAAGATCTTTAAATAAATTAAATTAATTATTTAATTCAAAAAATTTATTTTTGCATATCCCCATAAATAATTTAATTTCTAATTCCAAAATTAAATTTTTCAATTAATTTAATTTTAAACTAAAATTAAATTAAATTTTAACCATAATTCAATTAACTTTTGTAATAATAAAATTATTATTATTTTAAATTCCAAAAATTAATTAATTAATATATTGGTTATATTAAAATTTCTTCGGCCTGAAACCCCACGCAGGGTCAATATGGATCTGGCTGAACCCGCACAAGCTTAATCTGGATTAGGTAGGTCCTATGTAGGGGTGTTCTGGGTTAAGAAAACCCACCCAAACCCATTTGGAGTCAGGTAGATTAGCTTAAGGCCATCTCTGGGCAGATCGCAACTATGTAGGGTGGTACGCGGGGGCACCTAGGGTTGTTGTTTGATGACGGTGCTTTAGTCGAGGTGGCGTCACAATTGAAAACTGACGTTCCCTCGCTCGTCCAATCAAGCTAGTCTAGGTAGTTGGAGGCTGCAAGCCCGGATTTGGTAGGGGGGTCACTGATGGTAGGTGCCCGGGTGGTAGTTGGGACCTCTTCCAGGCACGCAGGCCAGCATGACGAGACACTGGTGAAAGGAGGGAAGAGCTGAAAGAGGTGAGAACTTTAGGAGATGGTGGTGATCACCAGCTCTGGCGAAACTACATGGCGGGAAAAGCAGGACCCCCAACTGCTGGAGGATATAGAGACCTTGTGGCGATGGAGAGTCCAAGCGACGCTGGTGGGGGTGGCCTAATAATAAAAAAATATAAAACTATATGTTTTTACAATTTTAATACCCTAAACACCACCAATTTTAATCCATAAATTTTTTCTGAATGACCGTAACTTGGTCATCTGATATTTGATCAAAGTGTGACCAGATCTATTGAGACCAAATTAAAACTCTCTACATAATTTAATACAATTTTAATTTTTCTTGGATCAGAAAATTCATGCGATTATTATGATACCAATTGAAGGTATCGAAAAAGATATTGGAAGCCGATGGTCTAAGGATTTTAAATTTTATCACTAAAGATATGAAAATTTTCATCTCCAACGATCTGAGTCCCGATAGAAGTCTGAAAACCTCGAATGAATTTAATAAGTACATAAAATAAAAATAAACAAATATCTTATTCGAAACAAAGAATGAACAACTGAAGCTTGTTGCTTGTGACCATTGATCTAAGGATCCGAAGCCGAACCCCTCTAGATAGTCTAAACACACTTCAAGAATCCACAAGATCACTATTCATCAAATTTAGAGTTCTAGCGTAGAGATTCGATGAATCCTTCAATGTCTCGATGATCACCTTG
Source organism: Viscum album (assembly GCA_963277665.1). NCBI lineage: Eukaryota > Viridiplantae > Streptophyta > Magnoliopsida > Santalales > Viscaceae > Viscum > Viscum album. The sequence continues at coordinate 1,796,259,626 of OY728146.1, forward strand.
ATTCTGTCTTTTTGGCCCGTCATATGCATTCTTGGATTGATAAATATATGAGAGAATTTCTCTATATAGTATGTGGGAGGAGAGGGAATCTCTCATTCTATTAGTATGAATAGTCTATGGAATGAGCTTCTCCTCTGCTTTAAAAATTGGATTCTCAATATACCGAAAAGGGTTCCCTAACCCCCGTATATTTAACATCCACTAAATAAGCAATAAATAAATAGTTATAATGAACTAACTACATCAAAAATATTATTTATATTTTATATTTTTAATGTAATATATATTAAATATATATTACGTGATAAACTCGAATCATTAAACCAACTCAAAATTCTTGATAATATTAAACGAACCTTGAATATTAAAATAATATTAGTTTGTATCATATTATTTCCTGCATTCACTTAATACCTTATGAATACTTTTAAAAAAAATCAACCCAATTATTTTATACTTGTGTAATAATGAATTTATTTATTCATCAATGATCGATTACTTAAACAACTCTCAAACCCTATGGTGGGGCCCACCCTATCCAATATTTCTATTCACCAGAATAAGGAAGAATATGGAATGTTCTATTATGTATGACCCTCTAATACCTTATCGAGATAGTAGTGAAAACTATTCATAGACTAAGAGTGGAGTCTAGAAACCCTTCAAGGCACCTAAAGAGATAAGGAATAGTCACAATAACAAAAACCATCCTACAAACATATATTATGTAATATAATCTCTTTGTGTCATGATATCTCATAAAGAAGGACACATGCTTGTGTTATCATCCTTCTTTACTTTATTATTTGTTGATATACCTTGATGGACTTACCTCCGACTACTTTATCTAGAGATTTATGAAGGTACTACCATCCTAATCAACCAGGCCCAAGATATTACTTAACTTAGAAGTGACAAATTCTATCTTGATCATTCAACCAATTCCATACCACTAATGATACACCCAACACAAGTTACCTCTCCATGACTTAATTATCATTCTTTTTTTCCTTTCACAAATTATGTGATCAAATGAAACACATTGATAATGATCTCAAGTCAGGAGACTAATATATATATCCCTAGATAGGAATAACCAATGAAACTTAAAACTTGTGGCATTCCTATTGGAGGGTCTGTCCTCATGATCTCACCTATTATAGATCCACAAGTGAGAACATAATGAGAATAAGTATCAATGATTATGATCCCCCAACACCTGATAGTTATACATAAACTGTGTTCAGTCAGTACGATGTATCTAAATCATAGGACATTTGTTTAATATTAATGTCATAATATCTCAAAGTTTTCATTATAGCATGAGATCTTTTATACCCTTTTGATACAAAAATTAATCTATGGAAATTACCAGTTAAATAGTGTACATTGAAATATCTACACTATAATGGTTTGTGTACATCTTGCACAAATCACTCTACACATGGTATAGTGATAAAAAAGTATTGTTTAGTTGGTTCTAGGGAACCTTCTATTACAACAAAAAATAACAAATGTCACTTTTTGTAAGAACCCAGTTCTTATTTTCGAGGTACGAGCTTCTTCTTTTTCCTTTTCCTTAAGTGTTTTTGAGAAAATATGGAAAATGGGGAAAAATCATAAATTTTGGAACTACACGCCGTGTACTTTTTCCACACGCCATGTACTTCTGGCCGTGTGGGGAGGAGTACACGGGGCGTGTAGCCATTCCGGCAACGAAGGGTGTAGGAATCGACTACACGCCGTGTAGTGGTACCTTACACGCCGTGTAGTCATTCATCAGGACTAAACAGTAAGGAAGTGGAGCAGCCGACAACTGGGCGACAGTACACACTATGTACTTTAGAGTACATGCCGTGTACTCATGTCGACGGTTGAATAGTGTGGCGGTGCCGCCAAATGAACAGTTAAATGAAAGAAGTACACGCCGTGTACTTTGTTTTTTCAGCTTAAAACAGGCAGTAGCCTCCTCATTTGGCATAGGAGGCGTTCGAGCCATTTTGGAGCAAAGGAGGATGGCCGAACATTTGAAGATCCGCCAGGTGTTCGTCTGGAACCCGATTCGGCTTCAGACGATCTCGTTGGAACCACACGAGTAAGCCCTCTCCTCTCCTGGTATCGTTATTACCAATTATTTCCCGAGGGGAAGTTATTAAAGTTTGATTGGATTTTGTTCTTCGTCAGATCTATGTCGTTCTTGGGTGTTTCTGGAGTCGGTGTTCGGGTATAACGTTCATTGGCACATAAGGTAGGTGGCATTGTGTTTATTTTGCAACTGTCGTGCGTTTTTGTGCGTTTTTGTGCCACAAACTCGTGTTGGGGTGTTGTGTGGCTGAGGCCATTGCTATATTTAATGCCTAGAATTGTATAGTTGATTACATTGGGATAATAAAATGCTGGTTGGGATCGTTTCTTGGATCCGAAACCATCCCAGGGGTGTGTTTCACTGTTTAGCCGTTTGGCCAGGTTACCCGAGGGTATGCCTTTAAAGTAGTAATCGTAGAATTTCCTTGAGAGGAATTGCCTGTTTACTGCTTTTTACATGTTGGGAATGGACCGGTTACTTGTTTAGCGTGAGGGCGTTGTTGTGATTAGCATGAGGGCGTGACTGTTATAGCCTGAGGGTGACGCTACATTTTGCCTGAGGGCAACCTTTCATGCCTGGGGGATTGACTTCTGTGCCTGAGGGCGACACTTCGTATGCCTGAGGGCGAGATTCTGATACACCTGAGGGTAATACCTGCGGGTTGGATTCTGTATGGCCTGAGGGAAAGCCTGAGGGCATGGTTTACTATTTTATCCTGAGGGCACAGTTCTGGTTGGCATGAGGGCTTGGTGCTGTTGAGCACAAGAATGTTACTAAATTAAACAAATTAAATGAATAATTAAATAGCAATTTAATTGTTAAGTTAGTTACTTTTTAGTACTGCTTGCTTTATTGCATTTTACTATTGCACACACTTTTGTTGCATGCTTACACGCAGTTGGGCACGGGCCTTTGGTGGGTGCCTACTGAGATATATTTCTCACCCCCTATTTCGGCCACGCTTTTCGTCCCAAACAGATTACGTTTCTGCAGGTGTAGATAGGAAAAAATTACCTATACAGGTACTTGACTGTTGCTGAGGAGTAGGAGGCATGGGACCGAGCCTAGGCTCGCGATGCCGCTGCCAGCTGTTTTTCTTGTTTTGTTGTACTTTGTATTTTATTGTACTATATTGATGTATAACATGTTATGGATGTTTTCCTAGAACATGAAACATGTAGCATCATCATTTATATACGGTTGGTTATATCCACTACTGCTGTTTATTTCCGTTGTGAATGGTTTACTGCTTTCGTTGTCGTTGTATATTTTATTTAAATTCTGTTGCGCTACACTTTGACAAATGAGGGCATAGTTTCCCCACTATCAGACCTGGGCCCTCGCTGCTAGTCGGCTGCCTCTAGTATTTGGGGAAATGCTCTTGAGGTCTTGTAGCGAATCGTCTACGGGGCAACCGTTGAGTGCCACCCGGGACCGGGACGTTACAAAGTGGTATCAAAGGAGGTTTCTTTTCTTTGACTTACTATTTGGAGCTGTAGTCAGGGATAGGACGAACGGTAGTTGGTAATAAGCTGTGCCTGGGCGTAGCTAACCCGTGTACAGGGAAAAGCCAGTCTACCTCGTATTTTGCAATTCTTTTGATTTTGCAAATTTTACAGTTGATATGTTTTCACCGTTGGGTGACGCACTTTGAGATTATGTAGTTTATATTTTATCTATGGGTTCTTTTTAGTTGCAACCCGATGAGATGAGGGTATGCCATATCATGAATCATATAGGCACATGTTAGAAATCACATTCCATGCATAGTTTCCATGCCATGTAGGTTCATTAGAAATAGCTTGTTGTTGTGATAGTTGTTGTGCTAGAGAAGCATGCTGTTGTGATAGCTGCTTGATAAAAATACCTACTGTGAGCTTGTTTATAGAATGGATTCCAAACTTTGGTATTTGGGGAGTATGGGCCCCTATTGACCGGAATTTGGTGTATCATTGACTGTTTGTTGGTCATAACAGATATAAGATGTCAGACTTTGATTTGTGGGGAGTATGGGCCCCCACATGTCGGAATTTGACACTTAGGTGTTGTTTTTCTTGGTTCCGGAGAAGTTTCAGAGGCATACTATCTGGAAACCCAGTATACATGCCGTGAATTCTCTTTTGTTCAGGAAAAAAAACTTTTTGAGTACACGTCGTGTACCCTGAGTACACGCCGTATAGTCTCTTCCCGTGTCACAAACCGTGTGGGTGGCGACACGGGGTAGGGAAAGGCTTGGGTAAAACACGCCGTGTAGTGTGACTCGGAGTCCGTCCGTGTAACTAACAACACAGGTCGGTGAACTCCTTGAAAGAACATGCCGTGTCAATTATAGACATGCCGTGTAGTTTGACCTGGGGACTCGGCCGTGTATCTAACAACACGGGCCGATGTCACCTATCCCTGATCATGCCGTGTACCTGTGGGACACGCCATGTAGTCTTGTCCGAGGACAGACCGCATGGAGTTAGCCGTGTGGCTGGGAAACAGGGTGGTGTACACGCTGTGTGCGGGTGTAACATGCCGTGTAGTGTCAAGCCGAGTAGTTGGCCGTGTCACAAACGACACGAGCAGTTGGAAAATAACACAATACACGCCGTGTAGATATTGTACACACCGTGTAGTTTTGTTTAATGGAAGTCGTGTGGCTTAGCCATGTCGAAGGACCCTAGGCGGGGGAAGGGAAGTCAAGTACACGTCGTGTAGTCATTGTACACGCCATGTAGTCTTGTTTTGACAATTTTTCATGCTTTCTTCCTCTTGTTTTCTTTGTGGTTCCTTCGCTTTTGAATCTTAATAATCTTGAATTTGAGGCGTGCTTTTGACCTTGTAGTTTCATTCTGCCTAGACGACCGTGAGTTTTTTTCCAGGAGATCGACGACGATTATACTCCGGAGATGGTGGGATATGGGCTACCAGTTGATCCACCAGCAGAGCCAGATACGGCGCCAGCTGTTATACCGGACACAGGCACGGAGGCACAGTTCCGTGAAGGCTTTATGCGGTTCATTCAGACCTTTCAAGGAGCACCGTAGGCTGCCAGATCTATGGCCAAGATGACACGTATCTTTCAGCAGCATCATCTACCTACGTTTTCAGGGGATGGCGGACCACAGGCTACGGAGTCTTGGCTAGGGTCGATGTAGACTATTTTCGAGCATCTTGAGACGCCTCCAGGGTGGAGGGTCAAGCTCTCAACTTAGATGCTGTGTGATTCTTCCAAGAGGTGGTGGGATGTTACCACCCAGTCAGAACATCACAGAGACATGGCATGGGAATATTTTCCGGCAGTCTTCTATGAATTCTTCTTTCCCGAGATGCTGAGGGAGGATAGAGCTCGAGAGTTCATGAATCTGCAGCATGAAACTATGTCGGTGATGGACTATTCTGGTCATTTTATGGAGCTTCAGCGTTTTGCACCCGTGCTGGTGGGTGATGAGATGTTGAGAGCCAAAAGTTTTGAGGATGGTCTTCGGTATGACATCTGAGCACTGGTGAATGTTTTTAGGTTGCATTCAGTACATGCTATTGTAAACCAGGCACTGATTTCTGAGAGGAACCTGTGGGAATCCTGTGGTGTGGGATAGGGTGGTTCAACACCAGTTACTGGTACTATTTATACTGGAAAGAGTAAGAGACAGATGGACTTCTCTCAGGGTGGCAGTACCATCCAGACAGCTTCTTTAGGGGGCCCGATCAGGTGCGACCAGTGTGGCAGAGAGGGACACAAGAGACCGCAGTGTCCACAAGACCCAGTGGAGTGCCGAGCTTGCGGCAAGATGGGTTATCTACAGCGCTTTTGTAGGGTGTTTCTACCAGTGTCTAGTGAGAGGGGTTCTGTGCAGACTCCGCATGTGGGAGAAGGACCAGTGGCTTCTTACCAGTCGGGGAACTGGAGTACGTCAGGGCGTGCAGGCCGAGATGGTGGTCGTGGCCGTGGTAGCCAGACACGAGGATCGCAGAGGCAGCAGGGTGGGATAGCTCAAGGTAGCTAGGATGTGTCGTAGGGCCACGACACTGGGCAGGCATATGCAGTGCAACAGACCCAGTAGGAGAAAGATCTCGTACCTTCTACAGTCATAGGTACTATTCTATTAGCTTCTATTTTATCTTCAGTACTTTTCGATACGAGTGCTACACATAGTTTCATATCTATGCCCGTTGTGGAGAGCCTTGGGCTCTGTGTTTCTTCTTATTCTGATATCATGATGCTAGACACTCCGTTGGGGACTAGGACGGCTGGTGTGCGTCAGTGTAAGGAGTTCCCCCTTGAGGTTGGAGGGTGTCACTTCCCGTGGGACCTCTGTGTCTTGGAGATGACGAGATATGATTTCATTCTCGGGATAGAATGGTTGGGTCTCTCTCGAGCCTTTGTAGACTGCTATCGTCGCAGGGTGAGTTTCACGTCACCAGAGGGTGGAGAGTTTCTATACAAGGGAGAATGGGATGTTCAGGCGAGTCGAGCTGGATTAGAGCATCGTGGGTGAGTTGGAGTGACAGCCCAGATAGCGATCTTATATCTAGATGATCAGGGGACTTGTCAGACGGATTTCCATCCAGTTTTTGATCATTTCAGGGATGTCTTCACGGATGAATTTTAAGGTCTACCTCCGGTGCGTGAGGTGTATTTCTCTATTGAGCTTGTGCCAGGTGCAGCACCGGTGTTCATTCCTCCTTATAGGATGGCCACGCCTGAGTTGCAGGAGCTCAAGAGGCAGTTAGAGGAGTTACAGGAAAAGGGCTTTATCCAACCCAGTACTTCTCCTTGGGGTTCTCCGGTCATTTTTGAGAAAAAGGCGTACGGTACCCTCAGACTTTGCATGTAGTATTGGAAGCTGAACCAATTGACGGTTAAGAACCGATATCCCTTACCGAGGATAGATGATCTGTTTGATCAGCTTCGTGAAGCATGGGTGTTCTTGAAGATTGACCTGAGAACAGGATATCATCAGCTACGCGTTAGACCATATAATATACCTCTCAAAGCTTTTAGGAGTAGGTATGGTCTATATGAGTACTTGGATATGTTGTTCGGACTGACAAACGCGCCAGCAGTTTTCATGGCTCTGATGAATTGTGTGTTCCATCTGTATCTTGATTCTTTTGTGGTAGTATTCGTGGACGACATCTTGGTGTACTCTCACACTCGACACGACCATGCCACCCATATTGAGATCGTATTGAGTACACTAAGAGAGCATCATCTATATGCAAAGCTCTCGAAGTGCCACTTTTGGATGGACCATATTCACTTCCTAGGTCATATCATCTCAGAGGCAGGAGTTGCAGTAGACCCAGAGAAGGTGAGAGCAGTAGTTTCCTGGGAGTAGCCTAAGAACGTGTTTGAGATACAGAGTTTCTTGGGGCTGACTGGTTACTATAGACGCTTCATATAGGACTTCTCTCGCTTAGCAGCACCGCTGACGAGGTTGACTAAGATGGGTGTGAAGTTCGTTTGGTCAGAAGCTTGCGAGGCAGCTTTTCAGGACCTGAAGGGAAGGTTGACATCCGCACCGATCCTGATACTCCCAGAGCAGGGGAAGAGCTATACAGTTTACTGTGATGCATCAGGGATTGGGCTGGGAGAAGTGTTCATGCAAGGTGATCGAGTTGTTGCATACGGGTCTTAGAAGTTGAGGCCACATGAGAGGAATTACCCGACATATGATCTCGAGTTGGCTGTAGTTGTGTATGCGTTGTGCTGTTGGAGAAATTATCTGTTGGGAGAGAATTTTGTGGCTTTCACCGACCAAAAAATCCTCAGGTATATCTTTACTCATTGTGACCTGAATTTGAGGTAGCAAAGGTGGGCCGAGTACCTAAAGTCCTTCGATTTTGAGCTTGCCTATACACCGGGTAAAGGTAATGCAGTAGTTGATGCATTGAGTAGGAAGACTCAGATACAGGCAGTGCAAGAGGCCAATGGTGAGTGGCAGCTCATGTCTTTGTTCTCTGAGATGCATTTAGAGGTGCCTGATAGTCATGGGCAGACTTATCTTTCTTCTTTAGCTATGACTTCTACCATCTTGGATAGAGTGAGGATGAGGCAGCTATCGGAATCAGAAGGCTTAGTTCTACGGGAGTCGGTGGAATGTGAGGACCCTCCTCCTGGTTGGACGATAGGCGATGATGAGGTTTTGTGTTTCCATTGACGAGTATGGGTTCCAGGGGATTTACGCAAGGAGCTGATGCAAGAGTTTCATGCTTCAACTTGGGCAGTTCATCTCGGGGTTACCAAGATGTACCGAGACTTGAGACATCATTACTGGTGGTCGGGTATGAAGAGAGAGATAACTGGTTTTGTTACGAGGTTTTCCACCTGTCAGCAGGTGAAGACGGAGTATCAGAGACCAACTAGGTTGTTACATCAGTTACCCATTCCAGAGTGGAAATGAGATGATGTCACAATGGATTTCATGGTCGGGGATCTAGTTTTCTTGCGTGTTTCGCCAAGACTGGGACAAAAGAGGATCAGGAGACAGGGTAAACTTTCACCGAGGTATGTGGGACCATTTGAGTTTCTGGAGAGAGTCGGGCTGGTTGCCTATCGGTTGCAGTTACCGTAGTGGTACCGAGCCATGCACGACGTCTTCCACGTGTCTCAGCTGTGTCGTTACAATTCAGACCCATCTCACGCATTTCATCTAGAGGAGGTTGAGCTTTAGCATGATGTGTCATTTGAGGATCATCCGATCCGTATCATTGACAGGAACACGAAGGTTCTCCGAGGCCAGTCAGTTCCTCTCGTACGAGTGCTATGGAAGTATGGCCGAGTGTAGGACGTGACCTGGGAGCAGGAGGCTGACGTACATGCTCAGTGGCCAGAGCTGTTCTGAGCTTTATCTTTGCCACCCTGGGAAGGGCAATTCAGGGACGAATTGCTATAAGTGGGAAAGTTTGTAAGAACCCGGTTCTTATTTTTGAGGTACGAGCTTCTTATTTTTCTTTTTCCTTAAGTGTTTTTGAGAAAATATGGAAAATGGGGAAAAATCCTAAATTTTGGAACTACACGCCGTGTACTTTTTCCACACGTCATGTACTTCTAGCCGTTTGGGGAGGAGTATACGGGACGTGTAGCCATGCCGGTGACGAAGGGTGTAGAAACCGACTACACGCCGTGTAGTGGTACCTTACATGCCGTGTAGTCAGTCGGCAGGCTTAAACAGTAAGGCAGTGGAGCAACCGACAGCTGGGAGATAGTACACGCCGTGTACTTTAGAGTACAAGCCGTGTACTCATGTCGACGGTTGAACAGTGTGGCAGTGCCGCCAAATGAACAGTTAAATGAAAGAAGTACATGTCGTGTACTCATAAGTACACGCCGTGTACTTTGTTTTTTCAGCTAAAAACAGGCAGTAGCCTCCTCATTTGGTAGAGAAGGCATTTGAGCCGTTTTGGAGCCAAGGAGGATGTCTGAACCTTTGAAGATCTGCCGGGTGTTTGTCTGGAATCTGATTCGGCTTCAGACGATCTTGTTGGAACCGCACGGGTAAACCCTCTCCTCTCATGGTACCATTCTTACCAATTCTTTCCCTAGGGGAATTTATTTACATTTTATTGGGTTTTTCTCTTCGTCAGATCTACGCCGTTCTTGGGCGTTTCTAGAGTCAGCGTTCGGGTATAACGTTTGTTGGCGCATAAGGTAGGTGTCTTTGTGTTTATTTTCCAATTGTTGTGCGTTTTTGTGCATTTTTGTGCCACGAACCCATGTTGGGGTGTCGTGTGGATGAGGCCGTTTCTATATTTAATGCTTATAATTACATAGGTGATTACATTGTGATAATAAAATGCTGGTTGGGATCGTTGCTTGGATCCGGAACCACCTTAGGGGTGTGTTTCACTGTTTAGCCATTTGGCCATGATACCCGAGGTTATGCCTTTAAAGTAGTAATTGTAGAATTTCCTTGAGTGGAATTGCCTGTTTACTGTTTTTGACATGTTGGGCATGGCCCAGTTACCTATTTAGCCTAAGGGCATTGTTGTGATTATCCTGAGAGCGTGACTGTTTTCGCCTGAGGGAGACGCTCCATTTCGCCTGAGGGTAGCCTTTCGTGCCTGAGGGCTTGACTTCTGTGCCTGAGGGCGACACTTCGTATTCCTGAGGGAAAGATTCTGATACGCTTGAGGGAAATACCTGCGGGTTGGATTCTATATGGCCTGAGGGAAAGCTTGAGGGCGTGGTTTACTATTTTAGCCAGAGGGAACAGTTCTGGTTGGCCTGAGGGCTTGGTGCTGTTGAGCAGAAGAATTTTACTAAATTAAATAAATTAAATTAATAATTAAATGGAAATTTAATTGTTATGTTAGTTACTTTTTAGTACTTCTTACTTTATTTCATTTTACTATTGCACACTGTTGTTGCATGCTTACACGTAGTTGGGCATGAGCCTTTGGTGGGTGCCTACTGAGATATATTTCTCACACCCAGTTTGGGCCACGCTTTTCGGCCCAAACAGATTACATTTCTGCAGGTGTAGATAGGGGAAAGAGTCCCTATACAGGTACTTGACTGTTGCTGAGGAGTAGGAGGCATGGGACCGAGCCTAGGCTCGCGATGTCGATGCCAGCTGTTTTGCTTGTTTTGCTGTGCTTTGTATTTTGTTGTACTGTATTGATGTATAACATGTTCTGGCTGTTTTCCTAGAACTAGAAACATGTAGCATCATCATTTATATACGGTTGGTTATATCCACTACCCCAGTTTATTTCCGTTGTGAATGGTTTACTGCTTCCGCTGTCGTTGTATGTTTTATTTAAATTCCGTTGTGCTACACTTTGAAAAATGAGGGCATAGTTTCCCCACTATCAGACCTAGGCCCTCGCTACTAGTCGGCAGCCTCTGGTGTTTGGGGAAATGAACTTGAGGTCTTGTGTCAAACCAGCTTCGGGGCAACCGTTGAGTGGCACTCGGGACCGGGACGTTACACTTTTCATGATAACTAAAAATAACTCTTTATATTTTCTAATAATCACATATATCCTAAACTATTTTAGGTTATTAAGTAAAAAATAATTTAATTTTATTCTAGTATAATCCTTTAGGAAATAATGATATTCACTTTTTAAATGATAACTAAATGTATCACTTTACATTTTTCTTTACCATTACATATCCTTAGAATTTCTGGATATTAAGTAGAAATCACTTTAAGACTGGTGTAATCCTTTATTTTTTAAATTTGAAATTCTATAAGTTCAAACATACTCCCACTAGCCTCTTTGACACTGTATTATTTTCAGAATATATTTCTAAGATTCAATACAAACTAATTTTTATTTATAAAATAACATTTATTTCCTTTTTATCAATAACATTTAACAAATAAATTATTATTTCCATATCATATATATGGTATTCTATGTGTTTGGGGATTTTTTTATTTGAACAGAAAACTTTGTTAAAATATACCACTGATGAGTTTTGTGAACACATTCCCACATATTTTAACAAACAACTGGGTAATCACTTTTATCCGGGATAAACACTTTATACATATCTTCTTCTCTGAACATGATATAGGACCCAATGAATCATTAGCTATGTGTATATAATTAATCATATCATGTTGTTGATAACAAATATTTGTTATCAAACCTATTATATTATCACATATGAGAAATTAGATGAAGATACATATCTTTTATTTAGATACATTTGAGATTGATAAAACCCTTTACATTCAAATCCTCGATACAATAACTATCTACTTCATCTCATGAATATAAACTAAAGGATCAATCAATTATTAATTTGATCTTAAACTTCTTTATATTTACACAACTTTTTAAAATATACATTCAGTATCACATACCCTTAAAAATTAAAAAACTAATTTCTATAACAACCTTATCTACCATCACTACCACAAAACTGGGTTTCCACATCACCACCCTTTATCAGCGCTTTTTTAGCAGCGCTAATAAAGGAGGGGATTTATTAGTTCTTTTTACTAGTGCTGATAAAGTGTATATTTCAAAAAAAAAATCATGAAAAATAATATATTGTTATATAAGTATATTTATATTTATATAAATATAATACATATATTTTAAATATGATTTAGATAAGTATAAATATACTATTACATTTAATATATAATAAATTTAGTGAAAATGGCTTTAAAATATTTTAAAAAATATTATTAATTCATAATTTTCTAATTATAATCGATTAATAATCCTTTAATAATAATTTAAAGACACAAAAAACAAAAAAAATTAATAATAGATCTAAAATAAGTTGAAAATGTATCTCAAAGTTCAAACGACCATAAATTTTGATCCGGGTGTCTGTTTGAGCTCTACAGCATATCAAATCGAAGATTGTGATGATATATATGCGCTAGTAACTCAAGGGAATATTCTTTCACATTTATTGAGGCCCAAAAGGATCAAAAGTCCTCCAAAATTGTGTTTTTAGTTAGGATACCCCGATTGTTTAACATTCAAATAGGTATACCTTTTGATCCAGATGTAAGCTAGGCCTATACCACATATCATATCAGATATTGTTTCATTTTATTTGATTTGACTGGTTGTGGAGTTGAAACAGACTTCTGGATTAGAAGTTATGGTCATTTTAACATTCCATGGCTTTTCAAATACACAAATATATGTATTTATTCGTATATATATATCTGTGTGTGTGTGTGTGTGTGTTTGTGTCTGTGTGTGTGTGTGTCTATGTGTGTGCGTGTGTGTTGTATATATGTATGTACGTATGCATTTATTTATTTATAAACACACATAAAAAAATATATTTTATAAATGTATTTAAAACTAATCTTATAAATATATATTAATATACAAATAAATATACGAATAAAAAATTATGACTAAATATATATATATATATAATTAAATATAAATATAAATTAGTATACAAATAAATATATATATACTAATATATGAATAAATATATATGTTTTAATATAACTAAATATATTTATATGAATATGAATATATATTAATATACAAATAAATATCACTATATATATTTATAAATAAATATAAATAAATATTAATATACGAATATATATATATATATATATTAATATATGAATAAATATATATGTATTAATATAACTAAATATATTTATATTAATATGAATCTATATTAATATACGAATAAATATAACTATATATATATATAAATAAATAAATAAATATATCATTAAATTGAGAAAAAACTAAGTAGCTTAGTGGTAAAGGTGAAGGCACACAAGGGGGGAGGTCTCGGGTTCGAGTTCGGGTGGGAGCGGGGAGGGGCGCGCGAGAATGTGGGGGATTAATGGGAAAGGGTAGTGCGCAAGAGAGTGAGAGGGGGTCCGCCTAGCGCTGATGGGGGGGGGGGGGGGGGTCAAGTGCTGTTAAAAGCTCCCCCCCCCCACATTATATATATTTTTAAATTTTTTTTTAAATTTTTTTGACTTTTATCAACGCTTAAAAAAAGCGATGATAAAAGGGGCCCCCTTTATCTTCACCTCGATTAACAATATTTTTTTAGCATTCTTAATTCCCTTTTCTAGCATTGATAAAGGCCACATTTGCAGTAGTGCATGAACATTCCATAGAGTTTCACAAAATTCTTCAGTTATATCTTAGATAATAAAATCATATTGAATTATTTATCTTCCTTCTTGAAAACCATAGGTTTCAATGGCCTTGATTGGATTCTTGAAGAAACATTTTTAAACTTTTTAACCAACTTTTCTTCTTCTAGTTTTCGCTTTTACCTAATTGTACTATCTATATAGTAGTTTATAACCCTGACATCACATGCCTAGTTCATATATATTCCAAACACTTTGATAATATTGGGTAAATGTTCTTCGTATTCATTCATCTTGGTAGAACATTTCCGTAAATGATAATAGGATGAATTATTTAACTAGAAAAATTAATTTTATTCTCCAAAAATGCATGCTATAGAATTTAATAAATCATAAACCATGTGTATTAAAAACACTTATCTAATTTCATTTAAACAAATATTATTTATATGATCTTATCAAGATCTAATTAAAAATCCATATCTTATGAAAATTTTATCGAAGATTGATGTATATAAGGGATCAATGTAGAAAATACTTTGCTTTATTGATTGAAAGAAAACATCAAGCTTCAATTATTTTCATCTTTTTACCTTTTGAATATTTACAAAACTTTTTAATATATATATTTGATACTATATATCTATTATAATAATAGAATTTATTTCTACAACCAATAAAGTTTTAAGGAAACCTTTTGTCTCATCAAGTCATCAATATATCTAATCATATTGAATATCATTTGACATACCCAATCATATTGATTACAAGAGACTATAATTCTTTAAATCATTGATGTACCCAATTAAATTGAGTACATGAGTGGAGAATAATATTCCTTTATTCATTTCACATTTAATTCTTTTGAAACCTTAAATGAATCACTCTATGCCTCCATATGAATCTAGATTCACTTGTCGAAAAATTTCAATAGGTATTTACTAAGGAACTATTAGGATGAATATAATTTTCCATAATAACTTTTCTTAAATCACAAATCTTTCTTAAGAACTTTTCTTTAAGTTACCAGTGTTAAGAGATACTTACATTATGCATCTCTTTTTCAAGGATTGATCACAAATTTTAGATTGATGATGCTGATAATGATATTATCTACAAAAAAATATTTTGTTAGATGACTATAATTTATTATTAATCATTTAGTAATAAATTTTATTAAATGTGATCCCACTAAAATAATAATCCATTTTAAAAACACATCATATCCATTATGAGGTCAAGATTTATATTTCATTATGACTTACAACAGTTATCACATAAATAAACAATGACTATATCTGATAGACAACAATTTTCAATCATATATAATTTATGAATCTGGGATAATTGAAGGGATAACTCTTTTACCAATTCATAATATGTATATAATAAACTCTATTCCTCTGGTATCCTAATCGTTAGGGTTTCCCAGCTAAGTTTAACACAAATAAAGCACCATGAATAAGTTGAAAAATAAAAATCAAGGGGTACTTAATTGTCATTGAAAATACCACTAAAATAATCAAAATTCACTTATAACTTTATTTCCTTACACAAGATAATCTAAGGTTACTCGTTCGAAGCATGACACGCGACAGTTGCAGGCCACAAGCATTCGGCCCAACCAAATCGGGCAACACCAATCCAACAAAATCCTCATCCGCATTTTCATTCACATGTTCTGAGATTGGTGAGTATCCAATTGAAGACCATTTTATTTCTTTCCAGCTTGAGAACGTCATTTTCAGTTCATCAATGCTAATCATTAAAGGTTTGTTGGTCATAAGAATGTGCCTAAGGGCTTTGACTGTGGGAGGGTTCCCATGCCCATGGAAATTCCAGAAAAAATCTTCATTTATCAAGAGCTGACTTGCCTCTGGTCTGAGGCCCCCCTTTCTTCATGTTGTTCAGTTTATTGGATTTAGTATTCTCTTTATCCTTTCCTTTAGAGGCCTTATCCTCAAGAAATTCATCAGTTTTCCTAGAGGAAGGGGGAGATTCATCCTTCCCACTTATTTAAATTGTTATATCTTTGGATGGAGCACTATCATCTACATCTTCCACCCATGATTTCCCACTTAGAGGGAAGAATTTCTTTAGAGAGTGATCAAAGCCTACGTCTGCGGCTCTTGAAACTCACCTTTTTCCTGATTTCGCAGGCTCTACCTGAGTAAAAGAGTCCTCTTTATGAGAATATTGTCCAACCAAATATGAAGTAGGCAAGGAAGATGCATGCCCAGAACCAGCACTACCCAATTGTGTGTCTGGGACTACTTCATCATAGCCATATATAGTAGCACTGAGGTTCTCCTACTATCCACTAAGTGACTCACCTGAACCATGTAGGTCCTACCCTGAATTATTTGTTTTCACCTTATGTCTAGGCATGGTCACAGTAGGCATTTGTGAGTCTGGCACAACTTCATCAGAGCCACATTTAGTAGTTCTGAAGTTCTCCTGCTTTCCATCAAGCGCCTGGTCTTAGTCGTGTATTTCCTGGCATGAGTTGCGGGTCTACTCATTCTATTACAAACAATCATTAGATGGGGCCTTATAAGCTTGTTTAGAGACCAGAATCAGGTGATGCGGCTGGGCAGTCACATAGGACACTGGGATATCTTTAGGCACACCGTGGAGCTCGACCCGCGATAGTTTTGGGCCACAAGCATTCGGCCCAACCGGATCGGGAAACACCAATCCAACACCCCCTGCTTGACCCCCTGGATAGGAGCCCCCCACCCCTTACAAATATCTTTCACATCCCTTGCCCTCCCCTGGACAGCAGCCCCCCTCCACACACACACATCCCTTGCACCCCCCCTGCTGGACCCCCTGGATAGCAGCCCCCCACCCCCTGGACAGTAGCCCCAGCCCCCCCTGGACAACAACCCCCTAGACAAAAGCCCCACCGCTGGACCCCCCCTAGACAGTAGGCCCCCCACCCCCTGCTGAACAGTATCCCCAGCCCCCCTGGGAAACAGCCCCCCTGTTGGACCCCCATGGACAGAAGCCCCCCCTGTTGGACCCCCTGGACAGAAGTCCCCCCTTCAGGACCCCCTGGACAGCAGCCCCCCTGCTGGACAGCCCCCCCACCACACACACATCCCTTGCACACCCCTTCCCCCCCTGGATAGAAGCCCCCCTACAGGACCGCCCTGGACAGCAGCCCTCCCCCCTTGCTGGACAGCCCCCCCCCCCACATCCCTTGCACACCCCTTGCCACCCCTGGACAGCAGCCCCCCGGACAGCATCCCCCTCTGGACCCCATGGACAGAAGCCACCCCCCCCCGCTAGACCCCCCTGGACAACATCCCCCCTACTGGACCCCCCTGGACAGCCCCCCCCCCCTACTGGACCCCCTGGACAGAATCCCCCCCCTGCAGGACCCCCATGGACAGCAACCCTCCCCCCCGCTGGACCCCCCTGGACAATAGCCCCCCTTGCTGGACCACCCTGAACAGCCCCCCCTGCTGGACCCCCCTGGACAAAAGACCCCCCTGCTGGACAACACCACCCCACATCCCTTGCACACCCCTTTCCCCAATTTTCAGGTTAGAGGTGATGAGGTTTAAAATTGTTGGGGGAAAGGAAAATATGGGACAAACTAAACAATTGAGGTTCAGGATCAACATCAATTTTGAGGTTCAGGCTCAATAGAAGTTGGTAGCTACTGGGGTCCGAGCCATGGTGCTGTTACCCCTTTCTCCAGAAGCCCTCCCATTAAACATAATTATCTATGGAGGAGGTACAGAATGGGAAAATAATCCTATGTTGGTTAGTGGTACTGATATGGAACATGTTTTAGTATATGTTCAGCATGAATTGTGATACAATATAAAATTCAGTTAGAAATGAAAAGAAATCATGCTGGAACAAACACCTACAGATGGAAGTGGTCTGACTATTGTTCTTCTACATTCTTGCAGTAGGTGGACGTCAAGGAGGAATATCTAGCTCCAAACCATTGTCCCGACTTATCTTACAAAACTAGTAACATGAATTAACATTAATACCCCTATAATTCATCTTTTTTTCTTCTGTTCTTATTTCTCTCCAAGAACACACACATAATCATAATGGTTTAGTGACTCTAATGGGGAACTATGAGTTTAATGGATCAACTGAGGATGATGTATTTTTGTATGGGGTGATCATTATTGGATGGAAATAGGTAAGGATGAATCTAATGGAAACTCAAAGAAACAATAATGTGAAGATCATCAATTCACAAATCGTAGTTTCAAACACACATTGGGTGGAAGAGAACTTGTTCTCTACCTATGTTTAGGTTGGAAAATTGTGTATTACAATATTTAGGTAAACACGAATGGAAACAAATGTGGCTTAGATATACTTATTTATGGCGAGTATTAAAGAAAATACGACATCGATGTAATAAAACATGGAATAAAATATGAGAGGGTAGAACAAGATCCAACATATGGCTCTGGATGAGGCGTAGAAGAAAATCATGATGTTATTAGTTTGTGATTTATAAGAACAAACTCTTGAGAGTTTGAATATAATTGAGCAACATATGCAGTGAGGATTAGAAAATGAAAAAAAAAACATGATAAGCACTGAAAAATCCATAATTCAGATAAATGGGATTGATGGAGTGCAGTGTGCTACTTGAGACATTTCTGGTTACAGAGGTTGTCGAACAATATGAAGAGCTATGAAGCGTCTCACAGTTAGTGGAATTTCCAACATTATTTAGAGACAATCCATTAGTATGGATTACAAATTTACCCACAAAATGAATTATTTTTGAATGAAACCAATGAGAAAACTATATGAATAACGTAAATAGGGATGACCAATGTAATGGTGTGAGAGATATGAGTCATCATGAATTGGGGGAATAGAAGTTGAATGGGTTATGCTTCCACTGTGGCCAACCATACAGACCAATGCACAGATGCCCTGAAAATCTTTTTCGAGTGTTAATCTAGGAATTCAGAGAACTTAGGGAATTTAAGGAGGAGGGAGACATGAAAAAAAAATATTTGGTCATAGAAGCTGGAGAATGAGAACATGGTAGGAAACTAGTAGAATGAGAAAGAGAATCGATTTATCTCCAGAGTATGCATGAGGTTAAGGAAAATTAGATGATGATCACCAGACATATATCAAGTGTTATGGTAGTTCTTTTACTGGATAAAAGAGCCATCCATCTATTTACTTCTATACATCTTGACAAACTCACAAACTTGAAGGTTTTAATTACCAAACCATTTGTTTTTACTCATGGTTGTGGTTCTCATTATTTTTTACAAGACCTATGAAAATAGATTTAGGTCAGTATAGAGAATTCCATCAGTACAGTTGATACATTTGTTTTTGACCCTATGAGACTATATGTAGTCTTCAGGATATAATGGATAACAATACTGCATAGTGTTTTGACTAGACAGGGTTATAAAACCAAGGTTTTTTTATAGTAGGGGTAGGAAATTAATCTCTATGTAAATTAAACCGCTATAGTGTGACCATGGGGACTTCAAAACCACATTACAAAAAGAATAATATTATTGAGTGATGGGATTGGTAAGTGAAGATTCAGTATCTAGAATAAGAATCAAACCATAAGCTCGTAGATTGGTTTTATTCGAGTGAATTTTATAAAATCATCTAGTTTATGTTTAGAAAACTACAGGGCCAACAACTATATTGGAAATCCAACCACGCTATTTATCTGGTGCATAGGACGACCCTATTAATTATTTGACCATATAATCTAGATCATTATCTAAATGATGAGTTCGAGGACAATATTAATGACGTGTTGGGTCACAAGAATCAGTGAATGGTCTGAAAGATCACAAGAAAGGTGAAAAAATTAACACTTAGTATGAAATAAATGGCATTCCATTTTTCTAGGAAGCGGTCAAACCTACTCCATGCATGGGGTTCCCCCTTTGGTTGTTAAACCACGTGAATTGGTCTCGAGAATAACCAATGTCAATTTAACCCTTTTTAGGAATGAAGAAAATTCATCAATCTCCCTCCATGGTAAAACTCTACCACATTTATTTTCAGATGGACCAACTATAACATTGAAGTCACCTCCCATGATCCATGGAATTTCCCTAGGATCAATGGAATGAATGTCTCACCAAAGGGTTTCTCTAGAAATCATCTCACATTTTTCATAGACAAAATTTACAAAGAGTTTTCGGTTTTCGACATAAATAATTAAGGTGATTAATTGATCATTAGAACTCAAAAGGTCTATAGAAATGATATAATGATAGAACATCCAAATATGAATGTTGTTGGGGTCATCATGCATGATTTTGTGCACCCTGATCCTATGATCAAACCCCAAAATTCAAGAGGATGTTTGTATAGGCTCAAGGTATAAATGTAATGAATGGATGATATGATCAAGTTCATGAACAAGGAAGATAGTCTTATCCCTAGGTGATTAGGCCCTAGGAATTCCAATGTAAGAGGGACGTCATTAATGAAGGGTGGGGGTGTTGGAAAAGAGGAAACTCTACTATAGGATTTGGAATTCTGAAGGATCCTGGACTAAGATTTGGTATACGTCCCTCACGTGGGGGAGATGCATGAATATAGAGAGAGATCTATTTCCCATTCTAGATAATTTGAAGGAGTAATAAAGAAAGTGAAAAAAATTTAGATATAAGGGGGAGAAACTTGAGGAACCCAGATCAATCATCTGAATGGGGGGGAGGCAGGGAGATGAGCACCTATATTCCCTTGTCAAAATGAATCTTTCCACTAGGTGGAGGGAAATTTCTTGGATAAATGTTCACATGAGGCCTGAACACCAAAAAATAATTGTATGATGTAGAATCAGAAGGTGGGACACAACCGAGGAGGAGGGGTAGTGGCGGCTCTGAAGGCCACACATCTGTAAGAGTGGGAAGATTACTTGGACTAGGTATGTAAGGTGGGAGAAGCAGGACAATAGGAACTAGGGGAGGCACTATAGGAAGCTGAAGGACCACCGGGGAAACAGCAGGAGGTGAATCAGAAGTGGGGGAAAACGAAGACGCACCCTTGTCATGAGGATCCATGGAAACGTTAGGCTACATTGAAGGGATATGAAGAGTATAAAAACCACCATGGGGGCCTAAGGACCAACATGAAAGTGTTTTTACAGATATGCTAAGTGTCCTTGCAATAGGAAGTGGGAGATGAAATGCATTAGGAATTGATGGAAGAGCTTTTTCCACAAGGAGAAAGTCCCTGCCATGAGGAGGATGCAGTTAGGGAAGGGTTGGAGAGATCCATATCCACACAGATCTAGGAATAGGAAGCATCAAGAAGCTAATAAATGTGCTTGTCCACAAAAAAATATCCAACCACATCACTGATAAAATAATGGAAATCCAGGTTATGAAAGGGAAAGGGGAGTCCCAGGAGAAGGAACCACACCACAGCCTAGGAGAATCTGCAACCCATGTGAACAATGAGTTTCCACAAAAAGAGTTGGAATCAATAGTTTTCACATGAACAATAGATATAAGACCAAGAAAAGTTGAATTACTCCCAAGAATAAATAACCATAGAAAAATCCAACCATTAAATAATTGAATTCATCACTGTTCCATTCAGTGAGCATGAAGCCAACAGATTCTGAAATTAGGGGAGAAGCGGCCAATTTTGAAAAGACTCAGTCTATATTACATGTGGGTAAATACCATTATAAAAGACTCAATATATAATGGATTTTGTGGAAAATGAGGAGTTGAAGAAAAAACTACAAAATAATCTAAATAATTTTTTCCTACACCAACCTTCTTCACCATACAGTGCACCATTCCTCTTCATCAAAAATAGATGGGTACATGCACCTTTGGAAAGCCCTTGGACACCCCACTTTGCACCATCCCCCTACCCTGCAGATCCCCCGACACCCCGGACAGCACTTGGACACCCCACCTGCACCCTGCCCTGCAGACCCCCCGGACAACCCTTATACACCCCCCCTAGACAGCCCCTCCTGGACACCCCACATGCACCCTCCCCCTGCCCTGAAGACCCCCCGACACCCCCCCCCGTACAGCCCTTGGACACCCCACCTGGGCACCCCATTCTAGAAAATTATATAGCCATCAATACCTTCACTTCATTATGAAAGAATGCTAAATGAACAATGCCTTGAAACTTTTCCAAGAATAGTCTTTGTCTGGATTAGTCTAAATAATATACTTCCACCACTTATAACATAGACCCTCTAGTGACATGGTTACAAAAATAACCTTAAGAGACTCATAAATCTAAAGTTGGATAAAAATACCCTCAACCTTTAGTACCAAAACCAATTCATCCTAAGAATCTGGTTACCTAGGAATTATTGTAAGGCTACCATCTTGATTATGGGGGGCTGTTGCAGGCTGAAATGAAGGTGCAAGGAGGCTGGTGTGGACTAGATGTGGCTGGAGAAGGGCCAAATCACGACATAAACATGGTGTGACTACAGCGTGACCACGGCATGACCACGGCGTGCCTGCGGTGTGCCAGCGGCGTGGTCGCGACGTGACCGTGGAGAGACCATGGCGTGACCGCGGCGTGACCGCGGCATGTTGGCCCAGTCCAGAGACATTTGCGGGGCATCATCTTCCGACCATGAGTGAAGGGAGCGGGGGGAGGCTAGAATGCTGGTGGAAGGGGGCTGGTTGCACGTTCTTGGGGGATGGTGCGAGCAAATTCAAAGGTGGTTTGGGGGCTGTTGTGGGCTGGAATGCTGGTGGAAGCGGGCTGAAATGAAGGTGGAAGGGGGCTGGTGTGGGCTAGATGTGGCTGGAGCAGGTCCAAATCATGACATTAATGCGGCGTGACCACGACGTGACCGCGGCGTGTTGGCCCGGTCCAGCGACATCCGCAGGGCAGAATATTCCGGCCAGGAGCGGAGGGAGAAGGAGGAGGCTAGAATGCTGGTGGAAGGGGGATGGTTGCAGGTGTTGGGGAGATGGTGCGGGCTGATTCGAAGGTGGCAGGGGGGGCTGTTGCGGGATGGAATGCTGGTGGCATCGGGCTAGAATGAAGGTGGAAGGGGGCTGGTGTGGGCTGGATGTGGTCCGAGCAGGGCGAAATCACAGCGTGACCACGGCGTGACCGCAGTGTGTTTTCCCGGTCCAGCGACATCCGCAGGGCAGCATCTTCCGGCTAGGATCGAAGAAAGCGGGAGGAGGCTGGAATGCTGGTGGAAGGGGGCTGGTTGCAGGTGTTGGGGAGATGGTGTGGGTTGATTCGAAGGTGGCGGAGGGGGCTGTTGCAGGTTGGAGTGCTGGTGGCAGCGGGCTGAAATGAAGGTGGAAGGGGGATGGTGTGGGCTGGATGTGGCCGAAGCAGGTCCAAATCACGGTGTGACCACAGCGTGACCGCGACGTGTTGGCCCGGTCCACCGACATCCGCAGGGCAACATCTTCCGGCCAAGAGTGAACAGAGCGGGAGGAGGCTGGAATGCTAGTGGAAGGGGGCTGGTTGCAAGTGTTGGGGGAATGGTGCGGGCTGATTCGAATGTGGCAGGGGGGGCTATTGTGGGTTGGAGTGCTTGTGGAAGCGGCCTGAAATGAAAGTAGAAGTGGAAGGTGTGGGATGAATGTGGCCGGAGCAGGGCTAAATCACGGCATTACCGCGGCGTGACCGCAGCGTGACCGTGGCGTGACTACGGCGTGTTGGAGCTTTCTAACTAGAATTTGTTACTCCCCAACTGGGTATACGCACCTTCACACATTAAATGCATTTTACAGAAACCTTCAAATTAAATGGGCAATGTCACACATACAATTTAAAGAGGAAGGTGGAAAACATAAAAAACATTGAAAACAAAGTAGAAACACGAACCTGGATGTTTGTTTATGCTTCCAACAACAGTATGACTTGATCTTGAACAGGTGCATGAGGTGATGCCCAGATTTTTTCGTGCCCATATAACACAAGAAAAATGTTATTAAATAGTAAAATAACTAAACAAAATAAAAGAAAAGAAAAGGGAAAAGAATTTTTAGGTTTCAAACCTGGAACAAGGGCTATTGTTAACCTGTCCAAAGCTACACCCCTCCACCCTCCCTCATGCCCCTCCCCCCTGCCCCCTCCCCCTGCACCCTGCCCCCTATCCCCCTGCCCCCTGCCCCCCTCCAACCTGCCCCTACCCCCTGCAACGTGCCCCCTGCCCCCTGCCCCCTCCCCCCTCCAACCTGCCCCCCTGCCCCCTTGCAAACTGCCCCCTGCCCCCCTGCCCCCTGCCCCCCTACCCCCTCCCCCTGCCCCCTGCCCCCCTGAAACTACTTATTTTTTTAATGCGAGGACATCTAAGGCATGGACGCACCATGCTGAAATTTTGATGGAATTCTGCTACTTGTTGAATAATATTTATCTAGGAAAATTAATCACATAGAGCATAATTTGTCGCCTCAACAATTACTATTAGCTTGAAGGGATTGAGAATGACCCTCAAGCCTTTCCACATGCCGACTTGGGTGCTCGGATCAGGGGTAATCCAATTTAGTTTGTGGAAAAGGGTGTTTATAAATTATGTTTGGTAAAATTAAAACTTATAGGGTGGAATAGATGTTCATGTTTTAAAAGGTCCAAAATACCCTCCTCTTCTTCCTGAACCCCCACATCTTCTTCTTACCCAACCCCATGTCCCAAAGCTTGACAGAACCCCTCACCATAGATGAACCAGTTTCTAATCCTAGTTCTATGAGCATACCATAATTTGAGACCATAGTGAGCTTCATTGCAAGGATGGTGATGGCCTAAAAAACACGTCCTGTATAAAATTTATCTCCATCCTTCATCACTTTGGAGCAACCTGAACACTAACACTTTCAATTAGTTATCAAGAACAAATCATTAGAACATTGTTGCTGAAAAATATGAGGTGGATTGAAGGATGTTAAATTACCAATGGTTTAATTATTACCAACTGAAAAAATCAGGAAACAATATAAATTCATCACCCACATCTAATAATTTTATAATTAAATGAATTTAGTTGTGGTACTCTACCTCAATAACATAAACTACTATGATATCTCTAACCTATGGATTGTACCTATAACCAGTTTAGGTGAGGAAAAAATATGTTTTTTAATTATATGAAATACAAAAGTCCATCTAAATTATCTAATGAAATGGATCTTAATTAAATAATAGAAACTACCTGGCTCGTGGTGATACATCATAGACTAGTTTGATCACACTTTCATCCACATTACACATTGTTTCCACCAAATCTTCTTTAAGAATCACATTTTCGTGGCCCCTTTTTCTAGGAAAAAAACATTTTAATGCATCTACAAAATTATAATATGTAGTTTAAAAATCATTTTTTTCAAAAGGATCTAAAAAAATTGATGGTGAGAACAACTGTACACCATTCTTGAATATCAATTTTTTATTCCACATCCTGTAGTTTCCAAAAAATAGTTATACTACCATGGTTGAAAACTGTGGATACATATTAGTTTCCAGAAAAAATAGAGATGTCTCACCCTGCACCCTGAGCCCTGCCGCACCCCGCACCCAGTACTCAAAGAAATAAAACATGAAGGAGACATCGATGTTTCCCATGCCTTCAAATTCAATAGTGTATTACTTAATCAACAAAGGCCTTCATGTACCTTCAAAAAATGAAATAATTCTAGAACAGCTTCTATGGAGCTGAAAAAACCACCATAGATAGTGTGAAGTAGGTTCATGACAATCAAAAGATACACCTAATATCAAGTCCAAGAGATGATTATTCATAATAGTGTCAGGCTTTAGGGGTGTTCATGTGTTGGGTCGAGGGTGTTTTGGGGCTCTACCCAACAAAAAAATATTAGGTCGATCACGTGATTTGAGAGAACCTGACCCAACCCGACCCAACCCGTTGGGGTCGAGTTACCTGACACATGGCCAAAGGACTCAACACAACCCAACCTGTCATGGTTTGGGTCAGTTTGGGTCACGTTATATGAGTAAAACCCAACTTGATGCACCTGAACCCAAACCCAGACCCATGCACCCCTAACCCCCTCATCCCCCTACAGTAGCCCCTCCATCTCTCCACCCCCACCCCTCAGCAGCCCCCTCCCCCAACCCCCTACAGCCCCCCAGACCCAGACCCAACCCAATGCAGTAGTAGGGTGGCTTCCAAAAAACACCATCCAATTCCAAAATGCAAACCAAAATGCAGTGGCATCCAAAAAATATAGCAACATCCAAGAAAATACAAACCAAAATGCAAAACAAAATAGGGTAAATAACAACATCCAAAATGCAGTGGCATCCAAAAATGCAGTAGCATCCGAATAAATGCAGTTGCATCCAACCCAGAAAAATGAAACAATGAAGAAACATCCAAAATATAAACAAGAAGGAAGGTCACAAACTCCATAAATTTGAGCATAAAATCGTATACAAATTTAACAACCAAACAAAACAACAGTGGAATACAATTCTGAAAACAACAAAACAGGGGAAACAAATAGTTGTAAAGTGAATAATAACATGGGTAAGGGAAGACAACATGTTACGTAAGCAAAAACATTAATAAATGTGATCCCAAAATA
This sequence comes from Viscum album, assembly GCA_963277665.1. Taxonomy (NCBI): domain Eukaryota; kingdom Viridiplantae; phylum Streptophyta; class Magnoliopsida; order Santalales; family Viscaceae; genus Viscum; species Viscum album. The sequence continues at coordinate 1,796,285,803 of OY728146.1, forward strand.
TTTTTATTAACACCATCGTGAACAATCTTGTTACTTATATACCACTTCAATTAATTGGTGCAGTTAAACATGGTAAACCCCCACTTCCAACTGACAATTGGAATAAAATGCATGAATTCAAACATCATTATGTTTTCATTCTTTTTCTTTCATTTAGTACATGTGAACCAAGAAGATCCTTATGTCCTAATGAAGTAGTTTTCTCTATCCTAAAAGTAACTCACAAACATAAAAAATATTTTATAAAGTTGGCAAAATAAGCAAAGCAACACTATTAGACAAGATCTTTTCCATTTTAGCCTTTGATAAAGAGAAATATTCCAAAATAAATGTATAAGAAAAAGATTAGTAAATTAAACTTCATTCACATAAAAAGGGTAAACAGATTATTCATTTTCTTTAAAAATAAAAGATTTATTAAATAATCAAACCCATTTTCCACAATTAATACCATTACACTGCACTCATGTAAACTTTATGTGGTCATAAAAAGAGAGAAAAAAGAAAACCCTAAAACTTATTTTGATCAGTTAAAATTCTATAAAAATTTTAAACAATGAAATCTTATGAGTGGTATAAAATTCATAAACTCGTGTAACAATTCTTGTGAATAACAGCTAGCTACTATGATGCACGTCATCAACTCAATGCTTGTGAATACCAACAAGCTACTATGGGTCAGTTTTTAATAAATTCATAGGTTGTGGAACTTTTTTTATAATTCAACTTTCACCAGTGTTGGGGAGAATGATGTAAAACATTCTTGTATTGGGTTATTTATAGTGGGAGGGAAATAGAAGGAGGGAGATTCAGAAAGTACAAAGAAATTTCAAGCTGAAGCGCCAATGGATTCCTGCTTCTGAAGGTCCGCTGTGAACAGCGTGAGAGAGTTCGTGAGAGAGGTCGATGGTTCGAAGTGGAGGGTCGCGGTGAGAGATGTCGCCAGTTGACTCATGAAAAGGGATGGATCATGTATCTTTAGACTACAACTCCATATGCTGGTTTGGGAGTGTGAACATACTACAACAAGACTCCAAAGGTAAAACATCGAGGGGTGGGTCTGAAATCTAGCATATTGGGTCTGCAATGTACGTTCAAGTGGTCTACAGTTGGCCTGATGGTGCATGGTGGGCTATCTATAGATAAAATGGGGGCTTGAAAGCACTATAGCAGTGTGTGGAAAGGACGTCAAGGTAAGGTCGATCCGGTGTGGTGCAGGTCTTCAAGGGATGGTGCTTCGTGTGAAATGTTGCAACATGTAAAGGGGTTGAATAAGAAGGTTGCTAAGCTGGGCTTTGATGTCTACATCAAGAGATGGACCAACGTGGTGGCCATCTGTAGGGATGAAATTCAGCTATGTGAGGTACCAGAACTGCAACAACATATCAAGAGGATCTCTACAGTGTATGAGGGCTTGTGCAGGGGGATCGTCAGGGATTGTTTTGGATTTCATGGGCAGAGACGGACACAGAGAAATAGTGGAGGAACGATCTCTTGGTCCCTTCACACCCGAGGGTAGTGGCAACATGATCCTATAGCCCTTCGATCAAAGCCCCTGAATTTTATTATCTCAACATCAAATCCATGAACTCAAACCAACCTCTTTGATGGTAGCAGTAGCGACTTGATCCCTTGGGCAGTTGCAGCGGACATCACCCCTTGATTGCAACTGTAGTGGTGCCTAGAATCAGCATGAAACAAACTTAAAAGAGTCTCAGAAATCCATCAATTGAATCATTCAGCACTTTTGATGGTGTATCATCCTTGGAAAAGTTGCACGCACTGTGGAAAGCTCACAATTTCCTCCTTGCTTGGACTCTACAGTGAACCGAGCTTCACCAAGGATCCTATATTGATCTGATACAATGTCTAAGCCCCTCCTTCGTAGCAGCGACGAAGCTAGGGTTTAGCCTCCTTGTTGTCATCAAACCAACAATGTATCCACGACCAGCCTCCTGTCTCCATTGAAACTAAAAAAATGCAGAAAGCCCCTTCTTTGAAGCAGATTGAATGAGGAGATGTGGAAAACCACTCTGATCTGTGTAGCTCGAGGGAGGCCGTCGCGGATCGGGGAGAGGAGATGCCGTCGCGGATCGGGGGAGGAGAGGAGAGGCCAACAAAATCCAAAGAAAAAAAAAGAAACGACGATGTTTAGAAATTTAGCCATGGATGCTTAATTAAAGCGTGTCTATAAACAGTCTATAGCCACAGACCTATAAAACCGTGGCTATAGGTCTGTGGCTCTAGCTTAAATTTCTAGTAGTGCTATGGGTAACAAACCTGAGTCGGGTCTTGACTCGTGATGCAGGTTGTCCCCTATCTAGTGTTTCCACTCCTTGTCTGGATTTTACCTCGACATGTTGTGGTCCATAACTTACATTGTTCTTATCATAGTAAAAAAAATACTCGCACATAGGTGGGGGAGTCTTATAAGTGAAAAATATAGATAACTCAATTTTATCTAGACATGCATACCCTTATACATATTAAAACAAGAAAATGACGATATGAAGGTCATCTTATTTAAATAATTAATTACATGTATCACGCATAATTAAATAAATAATCAATTAAATAAGTAAAGCTAGACATGAATAGTCAATGCTCAAGACCAGTGAACTGGTAAAAGTAAAGTGCGATAAAAATTAAATGTAATAAATTTAAGTATGAGGGTATTTAAATAAATTAAATGAATTATTTAATTCAAATAATTTATTTTTGGTTATCCCCATAAATAATTTAATTTATAATTCCAAAATTATATTATTCAATTAATTTAATTTTAAACTAAAATAAAATTAAATTTTAACCATAATTGAATTAATTTTTGGAATAATAAAATTATTATTATTTTAAATTCAAAAAATTAATTAATTAATATATTGGTTATATTAAAATTTCTTGGACCTGAAACCCCACGCAAGGTCAATATGGATCGGGCCGACCCCGCACAAGCTTAATCTGGGTTAGGTAGGTCCTATGCAGGGGTGTTCTGGGTTAAGAAAACCCACCCAAACCCTTTTGGAGTCAGGTAGATTAGCTTAAGCCCATCTTTGGGCGGATCGCAACTATGTAGGGTGGTACGCGGGAGCACCTAGGGTCGTTGTTTGATGACGGTGCTTCAGTCGAGGTGGCACCACAATTGAAAAATGACATGCCCTCTAGTCTAGGTAGTTGGAGGTGGCAAGCCCGGATCTGGTAGGGGGTCACTGATGGTCGGTGTCTGGGTGGTAGTTGGGACCTCTTCCAGGCATGCAGGCCAGCATGACGAGACACTGGTGAAAGGAGGGAAGAGCTGAAAGAGGTGATAACTTGAGGAGATGGTGGCGATCACCGGCTCTGGAGAAACTACATGGCGGGAAAATCAGGGCCCCCAACTGCTGGAGGATATGGGGACCTTGTGGCGATGGATATTCCAAGCGATGCTGGTGGGGGTGGCCTAATAATAAAAAAATATAAAACTATATGTTTTTACAATTTTAATACCCTAAACACCACCAATTTTAATCCATAAAATTTTCCTGAATGACCGTAACTTGGTCATCTGATATTTGATCAAAGTGTGGCCATATCTGTTGAGGCCAAATTAAATCTCTCTACATAATTTAATAAAATTTTAATTTTTCTTGGAACAAAAAATTCATGCAATTATTACGATACCAATTGAAGGTATCGAGGCACATATTGGAAGCCGAGGGGATAAGGATTTTAAATTTTATCACTAAAGATATGAAACATTTCATATCCAATGATCCGAGTCCTGATAGAAGTATGAGAACCTCGAATGAATTTTATAAGTACATAAAATAAAAATAAACAAATATCTTATTCGAAACAAAGCATGACCTACTGAAGTATTTTTCTGGTGACCATTGATCGAAGGATCCGAAGCCGAACCCCTCTAGATAGTCTAAACACACTTCAAGAATCCATAAGATCACTATTCATCAAATTTAGAGTTCTAGCGTAGAGCTTCGTTGAATCGTTCAATGTCTCAATGATCACCTTGATTCCATCTTTTTGGTCCGTCATATGCATTCTTGGATCGATCAATATATGAGAGACTTTATTTATATAGTATGTGGGAGGAGAGGGAATCTCTCATTCTATTAGTATGAATAGTCTATGGAACGATCTTCTCCTCTGCTTTAAAAATTGGATTCTCAAAATACCGAAAAGGGTTCCCTGACCCCCGTATATTTAACATCCATTAAATAAGAAATAAATAAATAGTTATAATGAACTAACTATGTCAAAAATATTATTTATATTTTATCATGTTATTGTAATATATATTAAATATATATTACATGATAAACTCTAATCATTAAACCAACTAAAAACTCTTGATAATATCAAACGAACCTTGAATATTAAAATAATATTAGTTTGTATCATAATATTTCCTGCATTCACTTAATACCTAATGAATACTTTCAATAAAAAAATCAACAAAATTATTTTATACTTAAATAATAATTCATTTATTTATTCATCAATGATCGATTACTTAAACAACTCTCAAACCCTATAGTGGGGCCCACCCTATCCAATATTTCTATTCACTAGAATAAGGAAGAATATTGAATGTGCTATTATGCATGACCCTCTAATACCTTATCTTGATAGTAGTGAAAACTATTCATAGACTAAGAGTGGAGTCTAAAAACCCATCAAGGCACCTAAAGAGATAAAGAATAGTCACAATAACGACAACCATCCTACAAACATGCATTGTGTAATATAATCTCTTTGTGTCATGATATCTCATAAAGAAGGACACACACTTGTGTTATCATCCTTTCTTACTTTATTATTTGTTGATATACCTTGATGGACTTACCATCGAATACTTTAGCTAGAGATTTAGGAAGGTACAACCATCCTAATCAACCAGGCCCAAGATATTACTTAACTTAGAAGTAACAAATACTATCTTGATCATTCAACCAATTCCATACAACCAATGATACAACCAACACAAGTTACCTCGCCACGACTTAATTATCATGATTTTTTTCCTTTCATCAAATTATGTGATCAAATGACACACATTGATAATGATCTCAAGTCAAGAGACTAATAAATATATCCCTAGATAGGAATAACCAATGACACTTAAAACTTGTGGCATTCCTATTGGAGGGTCTGTCCTCATGATCTCACCTATTATAGATCAAAAAGTGAGAACTTAATGAAAATAAGTATCAATGATTTTGATACCCCAACACCTGATAGTTAAACATAAATTTTTTTTCAGTCAGTACGATGTATCTAAATCATAGGACATTTGTTTAAGATTAATGTCATAATATCTCAAGGTTTTCATTATAGCATGAGAACTTCTATACCCTTTTGATACAAAAATTAATCTATGGAAATTACCAGTTAAATAGTTTACATTGAAATATCTACACTATAATGGTTAGTGTACATCATGCACAAATCAATGTACGCATGGTATAGTAATAAAAAAGTATTGTTTAGTTGGTTCTAGGGAACCTTCTATTACAACAAAAAATAACATATGTCACTTTTCATGATAACTAAAAATAACTCTTTATATTTTCTTATCATCACATATATCCTAAACTATTTTATGTTATTAAGTAAAAAATAATTTAATTTTAGTCTAGTATAATCCTTTAGGAAATAATGATATTCACTTTTTAAATGGTAACTAAATGTATCGCTTTACATTTTTCTTTACCATTACATATCCTAAGAATTTCAGGATATTAAGTAGAAATAACTTTAAGACTGGTGTAATCCTTTATTTTTTAAATTTGAAATTCTATAAGTTCAAACATACTCCCACTAGCCTCTTTGACACTATATTATTTTCAGAATATATTGCTAATATTCAATACAAACTACTTTTTATTTATAAAATAACATTTATTTCCTTTTTATCAAGAACATTTAACAAATAAATTATTATTTCCATATCATATATATGGTATTCTATGTGTTTGGGGAATTTTTAATTTGAAAAGAAAACTTTGTTAAAATATACCACTGATGATTTGTGGGAACACATTCCCACATATTTTAACAAACAACTGGATAATCACTTTTATCCTGGATAAACACTTTATACATATCTTCTTCTCACAACATGATATAGAACCCAATGAATCATTAGCTATGTGTATATAATTAATCATATCATGTTGTTGATAACAAATATTTGTTATCAAACCTATTATATTATCACATATGATAAATTAGATGAAGGTACATATCTTTTATTTAGATACATTTGAGATTGATAAAACCCTTTACATTCAAATCCTCGATAAAATAACTATCTACTTCATCTCATGAATATAAACTAAAGGATCAATCAATTATTAATTTGATCTTAAACTTCTGTATATTTACACAACTTTTTAAAATATACATTCAGTATCACATACCCTTAAAAATCAAAAAATTAATTTCTATAACAACCTTATCTAACATCACTAGCACAAAACTGAGTTTTCACAGCGCCACCCTTTATCAGCGATTTTTTCGTAGCGCTAATAAAGGTGGAAATTTATCAGTGCTTTTTACTAGTGCTGATAAAGTTTGTATTTCAAAAAAAATCATGAAAAATAATATATTGTTATATAAGTATATTTATATTTATATAAATATAATGTATATATTTTAAATATGTTTTAGATAAGTATAAATAGACTATTACATTTAATATATAATAAATTTAATGAAAATGGATTTAAAAAATTTTAAAAAATATTATTAATTAATAATTTTCTAATTATAATCGATTAATAATCATTTAATAATAATTTGAATACACAAAAAACAAAAAAATTAATAAAAGATCTAAAATAAATTGAAAATGGAACTCAAACTTTAAACGGCCATAACTTTTGATCTGAGTGTCCGTTTGAGCTCTACAACATATCAAATCAAATATTATGATGATATATATGCGCTAGTAACTTAAGGGAATATTCTGTCACATTTATTGAGGCCCAAAAAGGCTCAAAAGGCCTCCAAAACTGTGTTTTTAGTAAGGATAACCCGATTTTTTAACATTCAAATAGGTATAACTTTTGATCTAGATATACTCTAGGACTATACCACATATCATATCAAATATTGTTTCATTTTATTTGATTTGACGGGTTGTGCAGTTGAAACAGACTTCTGGATTAATAGTTATGGGCATTTTAACATTCCATGGATTTTCAAATACACAAATATATGTATTTATTCGTAAATATATATATATATATGTGTGTGTGTGTGTGTGTGTGTGTGTGTGTGTCTCTGTGTGTGTGTGTGTTTATATGTGTGTGTGTGTGTTGTATATATGTATGTACGTATGTATTTATTTATTTATAAACACACATAAAAAACATATTTTATAAATGTATTTAAAACTAATCTTATAAATATATATTAATATACAAATAAATATATGAATAAAAAATTATAACTAAATATATATATATAAATAAATATAAATATAAATTAATATAAAAATAAATATATATATACTAATATATGAATAAATATATACGTTTTAATATAACTAAATATATTTATATTAATATGAATCTATATTAATATACAAATAAATATCTCTATATATATTTATAAATAAATATAAATAAATATTAATATCCGAATATATATATATATATGTTAATATATGAATAAATATATATGTATTAATATAACTAAATATATTTATATTAATATGAATCTATATTAATATACGAATAAATATAACTATATATATATAAATAAATAAATAGATATATCATTAAATTGAGAAAAAACTAAGTAGCTTAGTGGTAAAGGTGCAGGCACACAAATGGGGAGGACTCGGGTTTAAGTTCGGGTGGGAGCAGGGTGGGGTGCGCGAGCATTTGGGGGATACGCGGGCAAGGGTAGCACGCATGAGAGTGGGAGGGGGTCCGCCTAGCGCTGATAGGGGGTCAAGCGCTGTTAAAAGCACCCCCCACATTATATATATTTTTAATTTTTTTTAATTTTTTTTGAATTTTATCAACGCTTAAAAAAAGCATAGATAAAAGCGACCCCCCTTTATCTTCTCCTCGATTAACAACATTTTTTTAGCGTTGTTAATTCCCTTTTCTAGCGTTGATAAAGGCCACATTTGTAGTAGTGCATGAAAATTCCACAGAGTTTCACAAACTTCTTCAGTTATATCTTAGATAATCAAATCATATTGAATTATTTATCTTCCTTCTTGAAAACCATAGGTTTCAATGGCCTTGATTGGATTCTTGAAGAAACATTGTTAAACTTTTTAACCAACTTTTCTTCTTCTAGTTTTTACTTTTACCTAATTGTACTATCTATATAGTAGTTTAGAACCCTGACATCAAATGCCTAGTTCATATATATTCCCTACACTTTGATAATATTGGGTAAATGTTCTTCGTATTCATTCATCCTGTTAGAACATTTCCATAAATGATAATAGGATGAATTATTTAACTAGAAAAATTCATTTTATTCTCCAATAATTCATGCTATATAATTAAATAAATCATAAACCATGTGTATGAAAAACACTTATCTAATTTCATTTAAACAAATATTATTTATATGATCTTATCAAGATCTAATTAAAAATCCATATCTTATGAAAATTTTATCCAAGATTGAAGTATACAAGGGATCAATGTAGAAAATACTTTTCTTTATTGATTGAAAGAAAACATCAAGCTTCAATTATTTTCATCTTTTTACCTTTAGAATATTTACAAAACTTTTTAAAATATATATTTGATACTATATATCTATTATAACAATAGAATTTATCTCTACAACCAATAAAGTTTTAAGGAAACCTTTTGTCTCATCAAGTCATCAAATCTAATCATATTGAATATCATTTGACATACCCAATCATATTGATTACAAGAGACTAAAATTATTTAAATCATTTATATACCCAATTAAATTGAGTACATGAGTGGAGAATAATATTCCTTTATTCATTTCACATTTAATTCTTTTGAAACCTTAAATTAATCACTCTATGCCTCCATATAAATCTAGATTCACTTGTCGAACAATTTCAATAGTCATTTAGTAAGGAACTATAAGGATTCATATAATTTTCCATAATAACTTTTCTTAAATCACAAATCTTTTTTAAGAACTTTTATTTAAGTTACTAGTGTTAAGAGATACTTACATTATGCATCTATTTTTCAAGGATTGATCACAAATTTTAGATTGATGATGTTGATAATGATATTATCTACAAAAAAAATCTTTTGTTAGATGAGTATAATGTATTATTAACCATTTAATAAGAAATTTTATTAAATGTGATCCCACTAAAATGATAATCCATTTTAAAAATACATCATATCCATTATCAGGTCAAGATCCATATTTCATCATGACTTACAACAGTTATCACATAAATAAACAATGACTATATCTGATAGACAAAAATTTTCAATCATATATAATTTATGAATCTTGGATAATTGAAGGGATAAATCTTTTACCAATGCATAATATGTATATAATAAACACTATTCCTCTGGTATCCTAATTCTTAGGGTTTCCCAGCTAAGTTTAACACAAATAAAGCACCAAGAATAAGCTGACAAAGAACAATCGAGGGGGACTTAATTGTGGTTGAAAATACCACTAAAATAATCTAAATTCACTTATAAATTTATTTCCTTACACAAGATAATCCAAGGTTACTCGTTCTAATTATTACAATACCCAGTTGAATGATTTAATTCTTGAAAAAATGATGCTTTGTAAGTAATATCATACTTAGTATTTGAAGGGGACTTTAATAACACCATATTATCTAATATTATTTACTTTTATGTATGCATGCTTCTAGTTATTTAGTTTTGAATCATATTCTCTCCACCAAACCAATATATTAAAACTATATTGATATGTAACTCTTTACACAACCCAAAAGTTTAAGTTACTGACCAAAAAAATAAAAGGCAAGTATATTCATACATATCTAAATGAATCATATGCATAAGGTATATGAACACTTCATGTAAGGTTTATAATTATATGAGATTGAAAATATCCACATGAGTTTTTCTAGAGTGATAGATAGCCAACACCATCTAATTTCTTATATAAGGAACAAGCCTCTGGGTAAATAGGAAATCTAACCCCAAGTCCCTCTACGTAGGGATAATTTACTCAGTAGATAATTCAATTCATCATAACTCTAACACCTAATATGTACAAACTATATTCAAAAACCAAATTCAAGCTGATTACTTCAATTAGAAACCACAGTCAAGGTAGATAAAAACCTAAATTCAATATAGAGTCATTTTTATTATGTATTGAAAGGCTCTATCCTAGAATTAGTTTAACATTTTAAACTAAAGAATACAAAATATTCACATTTCTTAAATAATTTATTAAAAAAAATATAGAAGGGAATAACCTTTAAATAAATAGATAATTCAAATATTTAAACATGAGATAAAAAATTATGAACAATTTATAAATACAATCCAACTATAGAACCTTTTTAAATCTTAGCTTTAACATTATAAAAATTCTATAATTTTGAATATAAACTCTTTATATTCATTTCAATATGAACCCTTTCATATTCTTCATTATATGAAATTTTAATTTTAAATATACGATATTTTATAAATTATAAACAATTTAAAATATATTTTTTATTATGAAAACGATTTACATAATCTATATTCCATATAATTTATCATTATTTAATCCATGATCATATAACTAATTAATACATTTTTGATATGGTTTAAGTAATATCAAAATAATCTCCCCTCTTATTTTGAAGAATTCAAATAATTTATTATGAAAAAAATCATAATTTAATTTTTTTAATATTTTCCCTTATTTCATAATTTATAACCATTTATAAATTATCACTTATGAAAACATAATAAACAGATTTATTTATTGATCATAATACATGGCATATAATTTGTTTAAAAGATATTTCAAATATTAACATTCAATATTTGGGGAAAAATATTTTATAAACATTTATTTATTTATAAACCATTTATAATTAATTAAATAATTATTTATTTATTTATTTATAAATTAAATATTCCCAAAATAATTTTTAATATGGTTTATACACACTTTATAAACCATTAAAACTATTCAATATATAATTTTTTTAAAAAAATTAAAATAATTATGTTTACCCTCACACAAAATCCATATTCTGCGTAAGGGTAACATCCTTTTACACTTATGTAAATGGTCAATGTAAGGGTAGATATCCATGACCCTTATGTAGTAGACACTGCATAATGATACATTAGGACTTACCTTAACATGAACTCTTTACATAAGGGTAAGTACTAATCTACCTTTACTTAAACCTTTAAAGAAATGCATTACCTTTTTGTAAATATGAAAATCCTTTGTTGTATCATGGTAGATCACATTAACCTTTATGTAAAGTGATCCAAGATAAACATGATATAAATAATATATTAATATTATGATTTAAATAATACATATCCTAAACAGTCTCACAACCCAAGGGCCTAAAGGTTTAGTGTCATGAAGATTAGCTACATAAATGTATTATTTTATAAAACTTGTGAAAATTTATCCATAATCATGATACTATAGACCCTTTCTGACATCTCACATGATATAATAATCTTCACACCCTAGGTAATTGAAACATAAAAAATGGGTGAGCTCAGACGCTCTATAAGGGATAAACAAATAATAATGTGTCATATCATAAACATGAATGAGAACATGATGAAGATACAAATATATTAATAAATGATCGAAATACCATATATGATAGTCATAAAACCTGATATATAAATACAATATCATAACTAGATCATTATGGAATCATAATAAATTATGACATGGCACAAAATACATATCAATAACCATAAAACATTTGATCATGATATAAAAGTACATAATACTTTAAAAATAAGGTATAATCATGAAAACATGGAATTTTATGGGAATGAAATTAATCTTAAAAATTTGGCCTAACTTGAGAAATAACATGGAAATTTGGAACAATCATAAGTACAGTAACACATTTTTTAGACAACCCATTATGCCCATGCCTATGTGAAAACAATCATTATGTCCACACCTAAAAAAGTGAGCAAACCTATCATGCCCACACCAATGTGAATAAACTAATTATGTACATGAATGAAAATATCATGAGATATAAACCTAAACAAATGAATTAGAGAGTAATATAGAACCTCAAAAATCATTATCAATACACACATGTTTCTCTTAAAATTAACCACAATCTTATCATAAGGAACCCATGAAAAAATAATGGGTTTTTTAATCCTTTGAAAAACATCACATATCATGAACTAGAGAAATAATAAGATATCAAAATAAATATCAATTTAAAAAGTAATTATATTATAATAACATATAGAGGGTGATAAAAACATCACTTCATAATAGATAAACCTTGGAGGAAAAAATAGAAGTTAAAATATAATAGTTTCCACAAAACCTTTTAAACATTGTAATAAATAATGAAGTGAAACTAACTTTCAATTTTTTTGAGAAGGGTAGAGAATATTTTTTAAAACCTTATTTCAAGATTAATAAATAAAATATAATTTAAAATATATAAATACTTTAAAAAATTTGTGTGGAAGATAAAACATTTTACTTTGAAATGACGAAAAACCTCCTTTTTTTAATATTTTGAAATACCTTTATTTGAAAAATCACATTAAATAAAGTATTAACCATACTATAAAAATGGGTAAATATAATTATTATAATCATATAAAATAATCCATATTATCTTTCCTAAAAATATAGGAGAACATTTTCAGGAAGGAAAACAGGAACAAGGATGAAAAGATTCATTGATAAGAATGAGAGTTATTATTATTAATGTTACACTTTTATTTTGGAATTTTTTTTATCAAAGAGGTGGTTATTGATGATGAGAAGTAATTTCAAGAGTGAAAAAAATAAATACCATATAAAATATGGGAATGGTAAGATCAAAGAAATCTTGAAATGTATTTTCATGTAATAAAGACTATGACCCAATGAATCGGAAGTTGAGTCAATGAAACTCTTATGAAATTGGTAAAAAAAGAATCAAAGTATCTTGAGAGGAAGATCATGAAATATAAATTAAAATATTATGAAATGAAAAATATTTTCATATGTTAAAGAAATTGTGTAGTGAATACATGATATAAAAGAAATTATATTTCACAATATCAAACATGTCCCATGAAGTTGAAAATGAGACCAATAAACCCTTACCTTTACTCTTGATTTCCATGAAAGTTATTTATACTCATGTATAAAAAAAATAACTATCTTAATAAATAATTTCATAACCAAATTCATACCTAAAAATATTTATTAATTTCATTTATAATCATTATATATATGTACATTAGTTAGTTTTTATCTATTTCTCCACACCGGGTGTTTATAGTTTTGATTGTTTATACTAGTTTTGTAGGAGTGATATCAACATTCATTCTTCTTAAAAATTGCATCATTTAAATATAATTAAAGTTATTATAATGTATGAATTATAATTATTTATGAGGTTTTAATTTTATTTGATGAGTGTTTCATTTTTTATCCTTTAAGATGAAATCGATAACAAGAATGTTTTGGTGATTCTTGATGAAAAAAATGTGTTTTATTAATTAAAGAGTTTAATAATAATGTTACCATTCTAGAACTAATAAAAAATAATTATTTAATTAATTATATAATATATTACTTGAAATTAAATTTAGATAGTTATCCATGATATAAATTTTCATGACTCATCCCTAACCGAGGCTTAAGCCACAACTACCCCAAGCCCGCCTCCATAGGCCAGGGGGTGGAGACAAGCACCAAAAGGAATATCCTAAATGAGAGGATTTGAATAATGTACATGTATTAACACACCTAACCATCTCAATATAGAAGTAAAGAGGAATAAGAATAAAAATATACAATAGCTATAATGTAAACCAATCATGCAAAACCTCTGGGGTGTACAAGAGTAAAATAGTGCAAACTGAAAAGTAAAAGGAAAAATACAAATCCAAACTGAAATAAGTGAAAAGAAAAACACTAAGATATCCCAGATCCTGACTACAAGATATGACCACCATACATGGTCTAGAGTACCAAGTATCCCTAATTTCCTCTATAGTCAGCACCGACCTATTCGTCATCTTCATAAGATACAAAACATGCGGGAAAAGACCATACAAGGGTGAGTATATAGATACCCAATATGATTTATTAAAATCTTAAATGGGGAGTAATAAGAGACAAAATAGGAATATAAATATATTATATAGTAAATATGATGAATCTCAAACTAAAGAATGATAAATAGTAACCTCATCCAAGAGTAAGGGGCTCAACACGGTGTGCATATGGAATACACATAGAGTATTTTCCACCCATAGCAAGAGAAAAACCTCATCCAATCATGAGAAGCTAAACAAAGAAAACACATGGATTACCCCACAAATCTTTGCAACCCAAGGAAGGAGAGTCAATGAATCCAAAGACATCAATATATATATATATATATATATACTCGGAAAAAATAATCCCAAAAGAGAGAGTAAGGGGATCTCTATCTCACAACCCATCTCCAAAAAAAAGAGTCGCCAAGAGTTCCAAAATTACATCAATGATGCCTAGAATCACACACGTTTGTCGAGAAGTAACCATGTGGAGGCCCTTGCCTCACTAATTTTCCACACATCATAGGGGGAACAATCTCCAATTAGAGTACCCCTTCCTTGATGCGTCAGGGGGTGCCACTAAATAAGTATCCATATAGAAATCATGCCCCAATGAATCAGGGGGGGCTCCACTATATATGTATACCCACACATTGATGCGTTAGGGGGGTTCCACTCCAGTTTTACAAAGACATACACCCCATCCAATAGGGGGGGGGGGTACCATTCAGTAGATAGGGTACCTGTTCCCTGGTCTATTAGGGGGGTTCCACTCAACTCATTAAGGACTCACGCCCTATCCGATAGGGGGTTTCACATGGTATATAGAAGACCCACGCCCAAGTTGATGGGGGGGGGGGGGTTCAGTCTATAGGTCAACGATCTATGCCTTGGTGCGATTGGGGGTTACACTCTAAAGTTTTGATGACCTATGCCCTATCAGATAGATGGTTTCACTCAGTAGATATAGGACCCATGCCCGAACTGATGGGGGGTTCCACTCTATAAATCATTGGTGATCCTAATCCAGATCACTACCATCATCAGGTTCCACCTAAATAAGAATGAAACCTAGAACATCTCACATTGTATCCCAAAATCTAAATAGAGGGAAATATCATGTTTTATTCTGGAAAACACTCGGTATAGGCTACTCACATACCAAAATCTGAGTCCAAACAAAGGAAATACGGGAGTTTGAAGTTTCCTAAAAAGTAACCAAGGGGTATATGATGTGTGAGGGGAACCACACAACATGTGGTCCCGCTCCATCACCTGAATGTATTCCTAGTGGTACAAGGCTCATAAATCATGTAGGTAAACATGGTGTGTAGAGGATCTACATAGCGTTCTCATGCCACTCGGGGTCCCTCCCATGTGCTTGGTCGTATATGTGTATCCATCCCATGTTTGTGTACTTTGGTACATGGCGTGCTTGGACATTCCCATGCATGTATACTCTCAGAGTACACAGTGAGTCCACCAAAACATGGTCACATGGAGTGTTGGGGTCCCAAAAATCATGCAATACTTATAATTCACTAAAACCCTAGCTGCCACAGAAAGGGCCTGATAGTCCATGTGTTCTTCAAACTACATAGTGTGTGGGAATTTTCTAGAATTATATATTCTTTATCCATTCCTCAGATCTAGCTTTACCACATTGAATCGAGCCTCTACATCACCCAAAATCATTAGATCTAGTCATTGTTAATCATTTTTTGCTATCCAATGGCTCAAAATATGATTATCGTTGTTTCACATGAAACCTTCATGAACTTCCATCTTCCTGCACACCTCCTTTGGTCTTGGATCTCAAATACGTAATAAATAGTGCTCGTTATCCATGATGTAACCCCCAAATCTGCCCCCAATTGTGCATACCTTTATATCTCATGAAACTATTGTGAATATGAGGGTCTGATTAGGCTTATCCCTTCGCAACAATGTCAAATCGCGACCTTGGGGTCTAATGATAATGAACTTGAAGAAATTGAGGGGGAAATGTACAAAAACAAATGTTTATCAATCATTGCCGAGAATTCTTGGGAAATGACCAAGAATGGGTATATCTAGGGTTATAAATGAAAGAATAATAAATTAAAATATTACATATGTACATACCGAGTGTAAGAACCTGATTTTTATCTTAGGTATGGATAATTTTAATTTCTACTTTAAGAGGTTGTAAAGTTCATTTTTTTTGGATTAGATCTTAAAGTTGGGATGTGATCCGATTGTTTTGTTTTGAGAATAATGGAATGAGGGGACTGTAGGTTGGATGTAGGCCAGTTACACACCATGTAATTGGAATAAAAGATGTGTATGGATGACACGATGTGTAATGGGTTGGGTAGAACCTTTCACATCATGTAAAGGGTTTTTCCCAGGGGAAGTACCCCGTGATTTACACGTTATGTAAATGCCCGATATGTTTTAAAAAAAAGGATATAGGGTCTCTATTTTCTAGGAAGAGCCTCAAATCCCCTATTTCTCTCACACATGACCCCCCTATGAAGGCCAAGCCTAAGATTTGGTGTTTATTTGTGATCCAGACTTCGATTTTAGATCCTTCTATCACATTAGAAGTGCAATGGTAAGTGCTTCAGTACTTTAGCTCTTCCTCTTGGTGATGTTTTTTAGATGTAGGCTCATATTTCTTATTTTTAGGGTGTTGGAACATTCTTCATATCACTTATAATATATGAAAAACTTGGGGCTACTACTAGATGAGGAGAGTCATAATAGTATGAGGTAGGTGGTGTATGACCCAATCCTGAAGATTCATCATTTTATAAATTACTGTGTGGGTGCGCAGATTTCAACGGGCGTCATTTGATAAATTTATATGAATTTATTGCAGTCATTAGAACAATATTATAAGACTGATTATATATATTTAATTCATCATTGGTGGTCATGTCCAAAACATTGACCACCCCAAGTAGGATGTTATTAATATTTGGGTTTTTAGTGTTTTGATACATTCATCTGAGCCACCATTTGGGTGTGCTTAGGATTAACCCAGATAATGGTAAGCCTTCCTTGTTTAATGACTATTGAATCTATACATGGAAATTACCTTGTATGATTCTCACTTGACCTGCCTAATGTAAGTGTGAAAATTTGATAAATTAATGTTTGATGGTAAATTGGAAAGTATATTGTATATATATGACTTGGACTAGATTATATTAAATGGATTTCATGTGGTTTCTCATTTATAACCCATCATTATCATTTTATGAAAGTTAAAGGGTAAAACTAAGTAATTATATATGAAATGACTTAAACGGTTTCATGTCCCTTAGCATTCTCACACTAATGAAAGGCAAGGCTTGAACCAAATGACATATTAAATGGTATGACCATAACATGTATTAATTAAATAAATGAATTAAATGTAAGGTGAACAATTATATATGGACCTTGAAATAATTATTATAGGATTGGTTAGAATTGAGTTAGCTTTTGGATTCTCAAGGGAATTCCTTGGCCACTCGTGGATGCCATTCCAATTCAAGATTCCGGTTACCTTAGTTGAGATCCACCTTGGAACCCGATCCTTATCTATTATTGGATGCCCAATATGACACCATAGTATCCCTAATTTACTATTAAATGAGGACTTAGATACTCTCCTTGGATCTATAATAAATTCTACAGACACATGGTGCCTTGGTTACATCCTTGGTCATGACCCTATCTTATCCTGTTATACCTTGGATGTATTTCATGGACTCAGTTAGATAAAACTATTGTAGAATGCCTTGGATGATGCTCCTTGGATCAGACTCTTACCCCTATATCCAGGCTACAGTTACTACTGATTTGGAGACCCTTAAGGTATAGTTTTCCTTGGTTATTACCTTGGAACCTCTTCATCATAAATAACACCAAATTCCTTATTATGCATTGGATCCTTTACTATTGATAACATATTAGATTATCTGTGCTGGATATGCCTCATGTGACTTAAATATATAAACTATAATTAATTAATTAATTAATTGGTTACATGTTCAGAAACTAGATAAGGGATGAAGCAGGTACTTGGGTATTTACATTACTGTACTTATTAACTTTTATATAGGCATGTTTTCACACTATTTAAGTTTATATTACATGAAAATGATGTTATAGTCACTGATGGTGGTGGACTACAGAGATTTATCACACACCATATCCGATCACCATTGGTAACTAAGAAGATTACATGTATGCAGGTTTTGACAAAGGTAAGCATCTAGCTTTAGAAACTTGATTGCTTGTTGCTTATGATGGATCATGCAATAGATGACTGAGCTGGAGCTTGGGATACTAAGGATTGTTTTTGGTTTCTTTTTTCTAATTGTGTAAATTATGATTATCTGATGCTTGTATCCTTATTTTCAAGCTTTATAGATACATGAAATACCATCATAAACTTTTGTATATGATTATCAATTTTTCAGTTGTGTATTATTTATGCCTGCTTCTACTGTGCCACCTGATATTAGTTTACTTTTATTACTTTATCTATTTAATTTTGTTCGTTATTGATCTTTCTTGATAAAATATGTTAATGAGGGAATATTTTCCCCATGAACATATCCCAGGCCCTTGCTACTAGTCGGCAGCCTCTTGAGTTCAGGGAGATGAATTTGAAGCCATGTGGGCTCGTGACACCTCTTAGTGGTATCTTGGTCCAGGACATCACACTAAGGTTCAAAAATCATTGTATATCATAAATGGTATGATCATGTCCAATTAATTTAATCAAAAAGGTAATAACCAGTATTTTACAAGTCCTACTTGGATATTGGATCATTTATTGTCAAATAACTCACTTGCCAATGATTGAAAGAATTCATTGCATTTTTTGCTTCCCAATATGCTATGATCCATAGATTCTTCATCATCAGAAGTCAATTATCCCAAAGAAGGAGGAAGAACACTCTAGAATCATTCTAGAGTTTATATAACTAACCATGGAAAAATATATATAGAATCATACATAAAGATTTAATTCATTTAATTATTTTAATAAATTTATTAAATTGAGAATTTAATTAATCCACTAAATGAACCACCAATAGATGACTTATACGAACGCCCCATGTTAACCTATTTTAGGTCATGAATAGGGTAAACATCATGTTCCAGACTCAATTGTGGTGTTAGATTTATAATATGAGCTTCTGTTTAATATTTATCCCATTTTTTTTAAGAAAATAAACATTTGTAATATAAAATATATTTAATATTTTTGTGAAATTATTTCTAGGCACACCGGGCCTTGAAATTGTATGTCATATCAGCGCATGGATTTAGAAATATATTTAGAAATATTTCAAAGTCTAATAAGAAAACAACTGGATATGTACATAATTATATACTTTAATATTTTCTTCACCAAAAATAAAAACTAAACAAACTCAGGATATTGTGCCCACATATAGCCTCCTGTCCCTAGGAGTTCTCTTGTATGTTACTACGATGCCACAACACATGAACTAAGGGGATGGTCTATCCATGCATGGTCCTATATTTTTAATACTTGACCACCAATAGGTACTCTACTAAGGTGGCTCCAACCTTGATGTCTAGATTTCCTTAATTGATGACATGCGTTGGGGCATTCATGTATCTTCTCAGCTACAACACATGTATGACGTTGTTCACCCACTCCAATTATCGGGGTAGGGTGAGGCAGTAAGAAACCTTGTTTAGCCTCTACATGATCTCAAACAACCCAATAATCCTTGGGGATAGCTTGCCTCTCTGGCTGAACCTCTACAATTCTCATCATGGGGAGACTCTTAGGAAAATGTGGTCTCCCTGTTTGAACTCTAAAGGAGTATGGCAATAATATACATAATATTTCTTCCTTCTCTGTGTAGTCCTCATCTATTTATGGATGACCTAGAACTTATCCATCATCACCTAAACCATCTCTAGAACCACAAGATACATATCACCGACCTTTGTTTAGCATAAGGGTGACCTACAAGGTCTCCTATACAGAGCCTCAAAAGGTTACATACTGATAGTAGACTGGTATCTGTTTCGGTATGAAAACTCTACTAAGAAAAATCTATCCTTACAACTTTAGAAAAAGTCCAATACGCAAGCACTCAACATATCCTCCAACACCCAGATAGTGCGCTCGGTTTTACCATCCTTATGGGGGTGAAAGGTTATACTCATCCTCATTTGGGTCCTAAATTCCTCCTGTAGGACTCTCTAGAATCATGATGTAAACTGTGAATCATGATCAGAGACAATAGTAGAGGTAACCCCATGAAGGTAAAAAATCTCTTGCACATACATCTGACCCAAAATCTCCATCAAAATTTCCTCCCAAATAGTAAAGAAGCGTGCCAAATTTGTAAGTCGATCAACTGTCAAACAGATGGCATCATGTCCATTCACTATCCATAGAAGCCCTATCATAAATTCCATGGATATGTTATCCCAATTCCACTATGAGATCTCAAGGGGATGCAACAAACCTGACAAAACATGGTGCTTGACCTTTACCTGGTTATAGGTAAGGCACCTTGATACAAACTCATCCATGCTCCGTATCTTAGTGGACCACCCAAACTGGTGTTTAAGGTCTCTTTACATATTCCCCACACTGATATGTACAATTAGGGGGGAAGTGTAGAACTCTCATATCACCTCCTCTCAAATCATGACTGGGACCACCGTTCATCCCTAAAAAGGATAAAGTTATTACCTCATTCAGAATATTCATATGGTAAATCCCATGTGGATATCTAGTAACACAAGACCTCATATTCAATGCATCCTAGCTGGGAATCTCTCACACACTCGATAAGTAGAAGAGTCAATACCATTGACTGAATAAAATTTGTACCCTTCTGTTATACTAGGGTTAGCTGAAAGGAAGCCAACTGCTCCAAAGCCTCCTATACCAAGGGATCCTGAGACTTCTTGCTAAGGGAATATGCTACCACATTACTCTTCCTCAGAGTATATAATACCTCGAATTCATAGTACTGTAGGTACTCCAACTAGCATCATTGTCTCAGGTTCAGGTCTCATTATGTGAAGATATACCTAATAATTTGATGGCATGAGTAAACCAAAAATTTCTCCCCCATAAGTTAGTGCCTTCATATCCTCCGGGCGAAGAACACTGTTGCTATCTCTAGGTCATGAGTTACATAGTTCTACTAATGGGGTATCTACTGCCTCAACCCTTGTGTGACAACTACCTACCGCTACATCAACATACAACTGATCCCAACTCCTGAGGCATCTCAACACACTATGTACTCCACACCCTTCTATGGTAGTCTCAATTTGGGGGTACTTGTCAGAATCAGTCTCAGCTCCTTGAAATCCTTCTAGAACTATTCAGTGTAGTTAAAAAGGCTTCTCTTTCTACATTAGGGTGGTAAAAGTGATTACAATCTTGGAGAAGTCTACCACAAACCTACTATAGTACCCTACCAAGCTACAAAAAATTTACACCTCTAAAATAATCTTTGGTGGATCCCAATCAAGAAATTCATCAATATTTGATATGTCCACAACTAAACCACACTTAGAAAATACATTCCCTAGAAAGTAAAACTCATGAATCTAGAAATGGAAATTTAAGAGCTTAACATAAATCTAGTTCTCTAGAATAAAATCTAGAACCATCCTTAAGTTCTATGTATGCTCCTCCTCTGACAAAAAGTAGATGAGTATGTCTTCATTGAAGAAAAACACGAAATGGTCCAAGTATGACTGTAAAACATGGTTCATCAAAGCTATAAACATGGAAGGGGCATTCATCACATCAAAGGGAATCATTAAGAAATCATAATGTCCATAGAAACATCGGAATGCTAGATCCATAATATCAGCCTTCCAAATGCTCAATTGGTGGTAGAAGGACCTGAGACCGATCTTTGAGAACTACCTTCTTCCTTACAACTGGTCAAAGAGTTCATCAAACCTCAAAAGTGGTACGTTTTCTTTATCATGTCCTGGTTCAGGTGATGATAATACATGTAAATATGCAAGCTCCCATCCAACTTTTTCATGAACATAGGGCTACCCAGGTGAACACAATGGGACTTACAAAGACCTAGATTTTTAGAACCTCCAACTGAACCAATGGCTCTCAAATACCCATGGTGTCATCTGATGTGCTAACACAAACATCAGTCCATCCCTGGTGTAAGTCTAAATAGAGGTCTATCTCATGGTGGGGAGGTAAACCTAGTACATCATCACACACCACCATTTTTTGGAGGGAGATGAGAGCTCATAATATCCATTGTTCCAAGGGTAATACTATCCAAATGATGAATCAGTTGTAACCACATGTTCACGGGCTCATCTTGCTATTTCTAGGGAGCACTTGTAACATCCCAAGTAAATAAAGAATAATAAATTTTCATCATTATTAATATTTTTTAATTAAATATTAATTTTACTTTAAAGGGGTTGCTATGTTCGATGAAGTACTCGATATGCAACAACGAGATTCTTTGAAATCTTATGTTTCACATAAGGCTGAGTCATACTAAAAAATAATAATATAATATTATTATTTTAAATGGTGTTTAACACCTAGTCGTTGTAATGGTGGGAATGAACATAACTAACTACAATAGGATTATAAATGTTTGTTAAATGTTTTTACATTTATCAAATAAAATTTAGAGGCATAAAATTTGAATTAATGTAATTTTAAGCATAAATACTCTATTATTCTTTAAAAGGTCGATTTACAGCCTTTTAATAGAGAACCCTATTTAAATCTTGTTTTGGTCACTTTTATGTGTTATATTTGAGAAAATAAAATTATTCTTTAGAATTGGGATATCAAAATTTAATTTGGGTAAATTTTTGGTATTTTTCTGATAAAATTCATTTTTTAATGAATAGTGAAAAATAATGTATTTTAATTAAAAACAGCCTTTTAATTTAATTTATTTATATGGATAGATTACATTTTTAATTGGTTTTAAAGTGTAATTAGATTATATTTGTAACATTTAATCCTATTTTGGTCATTGGAAGTAATTTCACTTTGAAATTTGACATAAACAAGTGTCAATCTTTTGATAGTTATTATTTCTTAAAAACACATTTTTTGTTTGGACAATGGGAATTAATTTTAAATTAATTAATGAAAATTCTATGTATTGAATTTGGTAAAATAGATATTGTTTTTGAATTTAAAATTTCAAATATTTCTTAGGATGAATTTTTGGTATTTTTCTGAAAAACTTAAATTTTTGATGAATAGTGAAAACACCGAGTAGTAGTTAAAAAGATGAATTTTTCATTTAAATGAAAATTTACCACTTCTGTGAATGGAATTTAAAAAATCTAACATACATGGTTGTTATTATTAAGTAATATTTGGTTCAATAAGATGAAAATATTTTTTGGTGAATAATAACTTTTGACTTTTATTTACCGCGGTTAAAGGTAAATAGGGTAATCCAAGGTAAAAACAATATTATAATAATATAAGACTATCATAAAACTTGTCCTAACCTTATTTCATGAGTAATGGGAAACCAAAAAAATCCTTGCGTGAGACTTTTGGCCTTTTAAAGCTACTTGGGTAAGATAATGATATTAATAACTTTTTATTTAAAGTAAAAATAAAAATGTCATAAGCATGTATTATTTTGCTAAAATAATTTTAATGTGGGGTTATATAATTGATATTTTTGACTATAAATATTAATTATAAATATAAAAATATTTCCAACATCATGATATTTTATTTATAATTTTTAGACTTCAAATAAATAAAATTATTTATGACATAATAATGATGTTGTGTTTATCTCATTAATAAATGATTTAAATAAATAAGATTATAAAGATTAAAATAATATCCAAAACAGGTCCAATTCTTATTGGATGATTTTATTTAGACCATGAGTCATCTTATATTTGACTTTAATAAGTTTTGGACCTTTAGAATCTGAAAATCATTATATAATAAAATAATATTTTCACACTTTCCTAAAGAGCTCATCCCCCCTTATAAAAATCCCTCACCCATAACCCATTACTCACACCTCTCAAGCCCCTTTTCTCGTCCCAAATCTGCCCAAATAAACTCTAAATATTCCTATATCAACCCTATAAGCCTTAACTTATGCAAAAGGCACTTCAAGAAACCCTTTTGGTTCAAACCAAAGGGAGTTACCCAATTTAAAGGTAACGTCTTCTCTTATGTTCTTTTGTTTTTATTTTACTTCTCCAACCCCCTAAAATATTTTTATTCCTTTATTTAATAACAAAACCAGTATCCTCAATATACTATGTTGTTGTTATTATAATTATTATAACTACACATACAAACACCTCCATCTAATGGGTAAATAACATACTGTTTTTGTGGACGACAAACTAACGCCTCACGAAACGATGATTGTTCAATATTCTCTTACCACCTCTTATGGTGACCATTATGATGGAACTGTATTTATATATGATATATATTATGTTTATTGTTTCTTTATTCTTCTGTATTTTCCATTTATATCATACCTTTATGGTTTCCATTAGGTGTAAAAATGATAATTTCATTTGAGGAAGTGCGGACTACCGCCCCTCAAAGTGATATGACTCGTTCATTCCATACGTGGAACATATAAAGGATAGAGTTACTAAGATTATATATATGATATTATACTGGAATTATAATATACCTATGTATCATTATGTTTTCATTCTATTAAATATGAAATATAAATGAAAGCAACGTTCATGTGTACGTACGACTTACCGTCTCCATGAACGATTTATTTCATTTCTTACCTCCAAATGTTATGTACTATTATAAATAAATGTATATACTAGATATATATGATATATATGATATCTAAATCATGAATATCATTCTATATGTAATGAAATTTTGACCACTTGAACAACTTAAAATTATAAGAAATTCATTTTTGACTCAAGTACCAAATATCGACAAAACAACCATTATTAAATAAAATGATTACATAATGTTTATAACATGGTAATAAGTGATTTAAAAGTAATTATATACTTGAAAAATTTCTTAATAAAGTAGAAATTAACTTTAGTTTATTATTCATGAGATTAAATAACGAACGGGTCAATTCAGACACGAGGTAAGGGAATTCATCTCAATCTCCTTTCATTGAGGCATATTTTGTTTTATACACAAATTTCTTTTATACGATTTATAAACACCTTTGAAATTTCATTTAATTCAAAGAGAATATTTTACTACGAGACGTTTTAATAAACAAAAAATTATAATGTTTCTTTTAATGTAATCGACAACCTTTTCTTCCGCTGTGAGTATTATTTGATATTTTGGCTTCCTTAACAAGCCGTAATGTTTTTAAAAGGAAAATACATACCATATACTCTATTACATATTTTGGTATTTAAAATGGTTTGAATAATGGATTTGTTATGTCGATATATTTAAATGATATATTGTGATTGAAATGTGGAAATGTTATGTTTCCATTATATTTGTTTTATGTGTTATGAATATGTTATGGTTCTTGGGAATTATTATATATATGGGTGGTTACATGACAAACCTAGGGCAGGTGAGCCCGAGATAGCTCTCCAATGCATTAGGTAACATGTCAGAGGTAAACATGAATGTTTCTTCTAATATATTTAGGGAATATACTGTGATGGGTATTCTAAATGTAACTCCCTACATAGCTGTGAAAGCTACAACGTAAGTATGTTATGGATGCCACGAGTTACCTTTATGATTTCTGTCTACTATGTAAATCTTATGATTTCACGAGGTATGTTAAAGAGCTTGTGTTATGTATGTATTGATGTACTAATGTTTTCTTTCTTTGTTTTATAACCCTTACTGAGCTTTTTATGCTCATCCCAAGTTTTGAAATGTTTTTCAAAGGACATAAAGATGAATAGGGTCAAGGATGAGATCAAGGAAAAGTCATGCTGTCTAAAACATGAGACTATACATGAATCTTTTTTTCAAGAGTTTTTATTTTATGGAAAAAATGAAAACTGAGTAGAAGTGTCTACCTTGTAATTTTGGAGATGTAATGTAATATTTATGGCCTAATTATCTGAAACTCTAAACATGAAAAGAACCTCAATGTGAGTTATTCATTTAATTCAAGATTATGTAATATTTAAGGTCAGGTCCTTATATCACTCCTCCTCAAGGAGGAAAACTCTATCCCATAACCGAGAAACACTGCTAAAATCACTGATAGTAATCATCAAAGCATGGAAGGTCAATGACCTATCCGTACTGGAGAAAAAATTATAGGGCCTCACTACCAATATGGAAAGATTTGGTGTTAGGATATCTCTCTCCTCATAGAGTAAGGTCTCTCCATCGATACAAGTATGAAACTATTGATCCTATCTATAGGATCCTCTAAAAAAGGGTAATTCACTAGGTCTTGATTAGGGGATACACACCAAGAAATGTGGCTTTCAACTCTGAAGAGTATTATATATTAATTTTCATGCCTTGATTCACCTATTATTGGTATTAAAATGAAGGGTGTCAAGTTCCTTTGGTCTGAAGAGTGTGAGAAATAATTTCAAGTCCTCAAAGGGAGGATTGTCTTAACAACTATTTTGATTCTTCTAGATCTTGGAAGAGGATATATTATTTTCTGTGATGAATCATACATCATCCTAGGTTTAGTACTGATGTAGGAGGAAATATTCATTACGTACGGATCTCGGTAGTTGAGGCTTTATGAGAGAAATTACTCGATGCACGACCTTGAGATAGAAGCAGTTGTACATGGCTTACATTACTGGAGACATTATCTATTGGGTGAGAAATTTTTGGTTTATATGGACCACAAGAGCCTTAGATATATCTTTAAACAGCATAAATTGAATCTTATATAGTGGATATAGTTCAGATATCTTTAGTCCTATGATTTTTATCTTCCCTATACACCAAGAAAGGGAATTATAGATACTATTGTGCTGAACTGAAAAAATCAGGCACAGGACGTATGAGAAGATAATGATGAATAAAAATTTATAGCCCTATTTTCTGAGATTCATCTAGTGTTACATATTTCCTCCCTATGAAGGTGAAGTGAAGGAAATTTTTAGATCCTTAGGGATTGGTTCTCCACAAGAGAATTGTTGGAGTTGACCTATCTCCAGATTGGTTTGTGGACAGAGATGAAATCCTACATATACATGGACATGTTTGGATTCCTACAAATATGAGAGAAGAACTAATGTGAGAATCCAACACTTCTCAATGGATAGTTCATCTAGGAATCTCTAAAATGTATTGAGACATGTGACACCAGTATTGGTGTCCTGAGATGAAAGATCTGATGACATGCTTTATCACTAGGTGTTCCACCTATCAGTAGTTGAAGGTGGAACACTAGAGACCTACAGGATTGTTACAACCACTTTTAGTATTGGAATGGAAATAGGAATATTTTTCCATGGACTTTGTAGTCAATTTTTGTAGGTCACCTAGAGGTAGCGATGTTGTATGGGTTTTCATTGTCAGACTAACGAAAGTATCCCACTTCCTTCCTATTTGGGAAACTTTATTAGTTGATGAGCTAGGAAGATTGTATGTCTGTGAGATCATTTTACTACAATAGGTCCCTTATACTATCATTTTAGATATGCACGATCATTTCACATTATAGTTCTGGTAGGGGTTACAGAAGGCTCTCGTTATACAGGTGCTTATGAGTATAGCCTTACACCCCAAAACTAATGAACAATCAGAAAAAATAGATTATAGAGGGAATTCTCTAATCATGTTTCCTTGAATTTAGTGGTTATTAGAAGAATTATATCCTTATTTTCTATTTTCCTATAATAATAGCTTTCGGGTTATAATTTAGATGGATAATTTTGAGGTCTTGTATGGTAGGCCATGACGTTCACCCCTATACTGGACAGAGGTAGGATAGGTAGCCCTACTAGGTCCTAGTTTCATGTAGGAGACATCAAAGTAAGTTTAGAAGATTAGAAAGTGTATGTCTAATTCTCATTCTAGATTGAAATCTTATTTCAATTTCTATTGAATACCTATAGAGTTTGGGGTCAGGGATCGTGTTTTCCTACGGTTATCACCTAGGCTTGGGAATACAAGGATACAAAGGCAAGGGAAGTTATCACCTCATTATGTAGAGAGAGTTAGGATCATAGAATATCGGTTTCTACTACCTCAGATGTACCGTGCCATGTGTGATGTCTTCCACATTTCAAAGCTTCAACATTATCATTCCAAACCATTACATAATTTTGATCCCGATGAAGTTGAGTTATATGAAGATGATTTATTTGAGGAGTATTCTATATGAATCATTGACCGGAGCAAGAAGGATCTCCAAGGTCGGTCAGTCCCTTTAATATGGGTGCTATGGCAGAACAGCTGTGTATAGGATAAGAAGTGGGAGTGAGAGTTCGACTTACATGCCCATTGGTTGGAGTTGTTCTCAGAAAGTATTTAACTACCCTTGGATGGTGAACTTGGGGATGAGTTCCTTTAAAGGGGTAAGACTGTAAGAACCTAGTTTTTATCTCAAGTATGGATTGATTTAATTTACTCTTTAAGATTTTGTAAAGTTATCTTTTTCTCTTGGATCCTAAATCCGGGCCATGGGATGGTTGGTTCGTTTTTAGAAGAAGGGAACAGAAGGGCTATAGGTTGGTTTCATGCCAGTTACACGCTGTGGAATTTGGATACATGACATGTATCGATTACACAACATGTAATGGGATAGGGAGATCCTTTCACATCATGTAAAGGGTTTTCCCAGGGGAAGGACCCCAATATTAATTGGATGTGTAAAGAATTTACATGTCATTTAAATGCCCGATAAGCATTTTTTTAAAATAAGAGGCAATGCCTCCCATTTCTTGGATAGAGACTCACCTCTCATATCTATCTATCTCTCTCTCTCATAGGAACACCTATCAAGACCAGACATAGGATTTGGTGTTTTTTCATCATCCAGACTCCAATTTCAGATTCATCTATCACATTGGAAGCATTCCGGTAAGTGCTTCAGTCCTTTAGCTCATTTCCTTATTCTTATTCCTATCAGTGAAGCTATTTTGATGCAGGATCATATGCCCTCCTTTTAGGGAATTGGATCTATCTTAAAATATCTTCTAATATAGGCCAAAATAGAGGTTGATACTGGATAAGGAGATTCATATGAGTACGAGGTAGGTGTTCTATAACTCACTCCTCAAGATGTGTTGTTTTATAAATTGCCAAGTGGGCACACAAATTTCACCAGGAACCGTTTGTTAAATTTATTTTCCTTTATTATATTCGTTAGTAACTTATTCTAAGAATCATGATATATATGTAGTTCATCATTGGTGGTTACGTATACAACTCAGACCACCCCAAGTAGGGTGTTATTCATATTTGGGTTTTTAGTGTTTTGACATATTCATATGAGCCACCATTCAGGTGTGCTTTAGCTTAACCCTATTAATGGAAATCCTTCCTTGTTTAATGACCATTGAATAAATACATGGAAAGTAACTTGTATTATAATGAATTGAACCACCTAAGGTAAGTACAATAATTTTATAAATCAATTCTAAATGGTAAATTGGAAAATATATTATGTATATATATATATATATATGAATCAGCCTAGTTTATATTAAATGGATTTTATGTGGTTCCTCATCCTTATCCAATCCTTGTCATGTTATGAAAGTTAAAGAAGGGAAACAAGTAATTATATATAAAATGACTTAAAATGGTTGCATGTCCCTTGGACTTGTCACACTGATGAAAGGAAAGGCTTGAACCAAATGAATTATTAAATGGTATGGACATGACATGGATTAATTAAATAAATGAATTAAATGTAAGGTGAAAATTATATATAGACCTTGAAATTATTATTATAGGAGTTTTTAGACTTCATTTATCTTTTTTATTCCCAAGGGAATGCCTTGGGAACTCATGGATGTCATTCCAATTCAAGGATGTTGGTTGCCTTGGTTGAGACCCACCTAAGAACATGTTCTTTGTCTCTCAATGTATGCCCAATATAACACTATAGGATCCCTCCTTTATTATTATATGATTCCTTGGATACACTCCTGGGATCTGGCATGGCTTATACGAACATGAGGTACCTTGGTTACATCCTTAGGCCTAGCCATAGATTATCCCGTTTTACCTTGGATGTATTCCGTGGACTCGGTAATATCAAACTATTATGGAATTCCTTGGATGACACTCCTTAGATTACAATATTACCCCTATATCCAGGCTATATTTACTAATGATTTGGTGAGCCTGGAGGTATTGTTTTCCTTGGTTATTACCTTGGAACCTCTTTATTATAAATAACATCAAGATGCCTTGTAATGCCTTGAATCCTTCACTATTGCTATCATATCAGATTGTCAGTGCTGGATATTCCACATGTGAATTAAATATATATACTTAAATTAATTAATTAATGAACTGGTTACATGTTTAGACACCATCCAAGGGATGAAGTAGGTACTTGGGTATTTACATTACTATACTACTTTATTTTTATATATACATGCTTTCACATAGTTTTAGTTTATATTAAATGGATAGGATGTCATAGATACCATTGGTGGTGGCCTACTGAGATATATCTCACACCCTATATGGGCACCATTTTTACCTAGGTAGATTACATGTATATAGGTTTTGATAAAGGGAAGTGTCTAGTTTTAGACACTTGATTGCTTGTTGCTTAAGATGGAGCTCGTAATAAATAACCGAGCTGGAGCATGAGATGCTAGGGATACTTTTTAGGTTCATTTTCTACTTTTGTATAGAATTCTTGTATGTTGCTTGAACCCATATTTTCTATCTTTATAGATACTCGACATATCATCATTAATTTTTGAATAGTATTGTTAATTGTTTAGTTGTGTATTAATTTTATCTGCTTCTGATGTGCCACCTACTATCATTTAACTTTTGTTGCTTCTGCTATTTAGTGGTGTTTCTTATTGATTCATTGTACTACACTCTAGTAATGAGGTAATAGTATCCCCAAGGATACACCTCATTCCCTTGTTTATAGTTTAAAACCTTTAGCATTTAGGGAGATCCACTTAAGGCCATGTGGCCAACTGGGCTCGGGGAACCTCTAAGTGGCATCTAGGTCTAGGATGTCACACCATGGTTCAAAAATTGGTGTATATCATAAAAGGGATGATCCTACTCAATCAATTTAATCAAAAAGGGCATAATAAAAAATTTTATGAGCCTTACATGGATATTGGATTTTTATCCATTTAATAACATGCCCACCAATGATTGAATAAATTCTAGGCATTTTCTGCATCTTGATATGCTCTGATCAAGAGTTTAATCATCATCGGAAGTTGATTCACAAATATAAGGCAGAAGAATACTCTATAGTCATACTAGGTTTTATACAGATAAGACTAGAAAAATCACCATATAATCATACCTATAGATTTAATCTATTTTATTATTTTAATAAATTAATTAAATTTATAAGTTAATTAATTCACTAAATGTACTTCTAATAAACGAAATATCCAAATGCCCTGTGACGACCTATTTTTGGTCATTCCTGGTGTAAACATAACGTTTCATACTCAATGGTGGTATTAGATTTATAATCCAAGATTTCTTTTAATATTTATCCAATTTTCTTTAAGAAAATACACATGTGTAATATAAAATATTTTTAATATTTTTATAAAATTAATTCTGGAAACATCGGGCCTCAAAATCACACACCATCTCAGTACCTGCCTCTAAAAATATATATAGAAATATTTCAAAGTATTATAAAGAGAAAAATGGGTCTCTACATAATTCCATAATTTATGATTTTTGTTCTCAAAAAAAAATAAACAATCAACTTGGGATACTGAGCCCGCATCCGGCTCTCCTACTCCCAAGATATCTCTTCAATGTTTCTATAATGACACAACACATGAGCTAAGGGGATAGTCTATCCATGCAGGGTCCTATCCTATCAATATTCAATCACCACTGGGTACTCCACAAAGGTGGATTCATCCTCTATGTCTATCCCTCCCCAATTGATGATGTGCATTGGGACATTCATCAATATCCTTAGCTACGACACATGGAAGACATTGTGCACCTGCTCCAATTGTGGGGGTAGGGTGAGGTAGTAGGAAACATCTTCAACCCTATGTATGATCTCAAATGACCTAATAATCCTTTGGGATATCTTTCCTCCCTATATGAACCTCCATAATTCTCTTCATGGGGAGACTCTCAGAAAAATGTGGTCTCTCTACTCGAACTCCAAGGTACTTCTATGACAATTTTCATAATATTTCTTCCTACTTTGAGATATCCCCATGCATTCACATATGATCTATAACTTCTCCATCATTACCTACACCATATCTAGATCCACAAGAGACATATTTCTAATCTCTGTCCATCATAAGGTTGAAATGAAGGGTCTCCCATAAAGGAAATGGAATAGTGGCATACCGATAGTAGAGTGGTAGCCGTTTCCATATGAAAACTCTAATAAGGGAAAGTGATCCTCCCAGCTCTGACCAAAGTCCAAAACACAATCCCTAAACATATCCTCCAACACCTAAATAGTGTGCTCAGTCCACCCATATGTCTACGGGTGAAAGGCTATAATCATACTCATCTGGGTCCCAAATACCTCTTGTGGGTCACTCCAAAATCTTATGTAAACTGCGCATCATGATTGGAGACAATAGTTTAGGGAACCTCATGAAGGTGAAAAATATCCATCATGTACATCTTCCCTAAAGTCTCCACCGAAATCTACTCCCTGATAGAAAGGAAGTGTTCTAACTTTGCGATTCAGTCAACTATCACCCAACTAGTATCATGGCCCTTCACTATCTGTAGAAGCCTTATGACAAATTCCACGGATATTCCATCCCACTTCCAATCTAGGATATCTAAGGGCTGAAACAAACCTACTGAAACTTAGTTCTCAACCTTTACATACTAATTAGTGAGGTATATTGAGATGAACTTAGCCATGCCCCATCTCCTAACAGACCACCAAAACTACTACTGAATGTATTTGTACATCTTCCCCACATCAAGATTTATAGTTAGGGGAGAAGTGTAAAACTCTCACATCAACTGCTCTGCATCGTGACTGGGACCATCATCCATCCCTGGAAAGGGATGAAGTGATTCCCTCATTTATAATATCCATCTAGGTAATACACTATGGATATCAATTCATAAAATACCTAATAGTTGATATTTCCCAAATGAAACTCTCTCACACACTTGAGAAGTGGAGGAGTCAACACTATAAACTGAAGAAAAGTAGTACCCTCCTTCTCCACTAGGGTCAGCTGTAAGAAAGCTATTACTCCAAATCCTCTTGCAACAAGCGATCATAGGAATTCTTGGTAACGAAATATTCTACCATGTTTACCTTAACTAATGTAAATACTACATCAATGTCATAGTCCTATAAGAACTTAAACTAGCACCACTGTCTTATGTTCAAGTATCTCTGTGTGAAGATTTACCTGAGACTGTGATGGTCTAAGTAAACCACAAAGTTCTCCCTTAGAAGTTAGTTTCTCCATATACTTAGAGAGAATACTACCACTTCTAGCTCTAGGTCATGAATTACATAGTTATTCTCATGGGGTCTAAACTACCTTAACTTGTATGAGATAACATCCTATCGCTACATCAACATGCTTCTAAGACCAAATTATGAGGAATCATAATAAACTATGTACTCCATGCCATCCTTCAATATTCTCAACACGAGAGAACACAACAACATCATCTTTAACTCCTCGAAGGCCCTCTGGAACTACTCAGTTTAGGTAAAAAGTATTTCCATTATGCATCAGGGTGGTAAAAGGAACTATATTCCTAGATAAGTCTTCCACAAACCTCCCATATTACCCTACTAATCCAAGAAAAAATTTCACCTCTAACACACTCTTGGGTGGATCTCAATCAAGAACTACATCAATCTTCACTGGGTCCACAACTAAACCACACTTAGAAAATACATACCCTATAAAGCGAACCTCATGAATCTGAAAATGGAACTTTGAAATATTAAAATAAATAAAGTGATCTTGGAGAAAGTATAGAACCATCCTCAAGTGATCTTCATGATCCACCTCTGACGTAATGTATATGTGTATGTCGTCAATGAAGATAACCATGAACTGGTCCAAGAACGTCTATAAAACCCGGTTCATCAATGCCATAAACATGAAGGGATAATTCTTCACATCAAAGGGTATCACTAAGAACTCATAGTATTTATAGAAGCATTGATTCACTCTCAAATTTACCCAAGAGATGAAGGTATAACGGTCCTTTTAGTTTAGCTTGGGTTATCGAATCCTCAGAGACCTAAGAAGTAACCTATATACACATACATTCTATGGATTGTTTTTGGCTATGAAGTGGCCAACTTGGGTTGATTTAAGATGGTTTTAAATGAACTCTAAGAGACTTAACTAAATTCAATTTAAAGAGTGATTTGATCCTAGGTTATCACTTGGTGTGGATTGGACGTATTTCATTTTCAATGATTTCAATTTCTTATATTTGAGATGGGTTCATTTAAGAGGATAAAAAAACATCATCACTTAATGATTTAATACCTACAACCTTTAATACTAATCACCTATACAATTAAAGGATAAATGTTTTGAGCACATCAAGGTAAAGGTTCGTATTATCACTTGAAGTGTGTGGCCTTAAATTCAACAAGGATGATGGAGTTTAAAAATCATCAAATAAAAATCTCAATTAAAGATGTGATTATACATTAATGGGGTGATAAATAACATTTGATCCAGCCCCTTGCTACTCCCTTGGATCAACCCATAAGTGGGTTATCCCTCTATTGATGCTATGATTTCAATGGAAGCGGGAAGTAGACTCATGAGGGAGGAATTGAAGAAGTAAAGAAAACAATAAAAAGAAAATGATCACTCCACCATTGTGTGAATAATTTCACAAGGTTTGGTGTGAATAAATTCACACCTTGAACCAAAGGTATCAAATTGATATAAAGAACAACAGAATAAGTGGAAAATAAGATCTTTTATTACGAAACTAAAGTGAATTGAACAACTTACATGTGAAAGACAAACTTGAGACAACGAAATCGCAGCATAACATTACAATTGAACAAAGCACCAAAGATGAAAAAATCCTCCACGGAAACTGCCTTAAATAGGCAGTTTGGGAGCCTTTGATCGAGAATCCAACATTACAAAGCATCCCACTTGATTATGGTAGGCCTAGGGTGGTGGAAAGCTTGTGGAACTTGGACGTTTCCATACTTGACCCGAGGTGGCAGCCGGATTTCGTCCACCTAAGAGACGTGCTTGTAAGACCTTCTAGATGGCCGGATCAGAGTTGTACATCGGATAATAAAATGGATCCCCGGATGTCTTCTAGCCTCCTGTAAAATTTGGTCCCATTTGAATTTGTGTATTCGGAGATATGATTAGATTAGTGTGCTGTTTTTCTGCGCCGCAGAATCTAGCCCCGAATTTTATCTCTAACTTGGGCCACCTAAATGAACACTATGGAGGCCGATTTAGTATTGGGTCCTGAAGAGTGATTTGTTACTCTACATATATTATAGAATACCATGAAATTTGAGATTAATTGTTTCTGTATGTTGGGCCCCACATTCTCATCAGTGGGTTGGTGTCTAATCTGACTTCTATAGAATTGTTTCCTTTCATCAAAAAATATCCCCATCTTCTTCCATGAATTCTAAATTGATCCCTAAATCAAACATGTTCATATTGTAGTGTAGATAAATTTACCAAAAATATCAAATTAAAATAAGGATAATTAGATTCCTTAAAATCAGATGAATAATTGGGTACTTTATATGATGTTCAAAAATGTACCACATAATATTGCATTTTAAGAAGGAATTACAATAATAATGTAAAATGATGTTCAAAGTGTAAAATGCACTAAAATGGTGTTTATGAATAATAAAGAACATGAATATTATATATTTAAAAATGAATATTAGCCTCATTTAGTGGCTAATCATACCCCCAACTTATGTTTTGCTAGTCCAGAGCAAAATATATCTCAACAACATGAAATTCGAATTCCCCTTTCCAAAAATATTTTAATACACAATGATCACCAAAAACCATTATACCAAACAATCCTCAACCCATTAAAATATTTTAATACATGATAGTTTCATAAGCATATCCCAATCCCAAGCCCATTCCTTTATTCAAATTCATTTCCATATTTCATCCAATATCAATTAAGTATGAGGAAGTGTTGTGTATCATAATAGACATGGGGGCTCATCTTTATTCAAGGGGGAAATGACGGAAGCGCTAGGTGGAATCACATTTCAATATTAATATGAGTATTCAATTTATTTTGTATTATATTTTTTTGTTTTTTTCGTTTTTTTTTGTTTTTGTTTTTTTTTGTTTTTGCAATTTTGCCATGGTAATTGAAATTGCACTCAAAAGAGTCAACCACTATAGCAAGACTTCGCTGATAACTCTCAGGCTCAAAGACCTTAGGGCACCAAGTGAATCCCACATACTCGGATATCATCTCGAGTTAACTCAGTCAAAAACAAATTCAAATTATCAAAAATAGAGATAAAATTACTAACTCTGGGCCAGAAAACTATGGAGTCACGATCCCCAAGTGTCGAAAGCCACACATTAGGTCATTTAATTTCTCTACGCACAAATTTATTATTTTTTATTTTTTTATTGAATACTCATATTAAAACTAAAATTATCACCAAACCTATTCTATTTATTTGGGGGACCCCATGAACTCAAACTAATAACCCACTATCCAAAGGACGTGCATTGTGATCTTTTTTTTATTTGGATAAAAATATAAATGATGAAATATCACATTCGACAACTACCTTTTCCAAAATCTATGCTCATGAAATTATACAAGGATTAAAATTAGAATCAGGGCATGCTAAATTATTTGATATTCAGTTTCAAAGTGTGCAATGTGTATTACCATGTTCAAAGTAAAAGGAATTTTTCCATCTATTCACACACATTTTTTTTCAAATCATTTTTTTTCACAAAAGCATTTTTTTATTTCATCTCCCCCAACATAAAACAACATTATCCCCATTGTTTCAAGAAATGAAAATTTATAAGGATTAAAGGCAGATAAGGGAATTTCAAAAAGGAAATTGAAATATGAGGATCATGGAATGAAGTCACCTGGTGGTTAAAGTTGAAGTTCTTGATGCTCCAAATTAGTCCTTTGATCTCTTGGGGGATGTAGGCACCTCCTTGATTAAACATGTATCACCAAAAATAATACCTGATCTATACAAATAAGAACAAATAAAACAAAACAAACAACACAATGACTTATTTAATCCCAAGTATCATCATTTTTATGGGTTTCCCTGTTTTTTTTTTGTTTTTTTTAAATCAAACTAATGATAAATTGTCTTCTTTTAAATTTCTGAGTAAGGTTTTACTCAGAGATCACACCGCGTGACATGGATGAATACGGTGCTCCCCTTTAATACCCATCCATAATCATAAAAGAAGAACATGTCAATAGTATAATTTTTTTAATCTACAAAAACATAAATAAAATAAAATAAACTGATGATACATTGTCTTCTTTTAAATTTTTGGGTAAGGTATTACTCAGGGATCACACCGCATGACACGGATGAATACGGTGCTCCCCTTTCATACCCATCCATACTCATAAAAGAAGAACATGTCAACAGTCTAATGTTATGATTAAATAAAATAAAACATGAAAACCACGGGTTGCCTCCTGTGCATCGCTTTTGTTTAACATTATTAGCCTGACATGGACCCCTAATTGATTAATTATTTTCATCATCTAAGGTAGGTGCACACAATTCTTCATCAACTTCATGTTTTTGGAATGGTTCTATGAATGTTTTGACTCTATGACCATTAACTTTAAATGTTTGACCATTGGTGGGATATTGAATTTCAACATCCCCATGGGGGTACACCTTATGCACTATGTATGGACCTGGCCATATGGAACTCAACTTTCCCAGGTGTAAATGAAGTTTAGAACTATACAAAAGAAAAGGTTTACCCGGTTTAATGTGTTTGGTTTTAAGATTTCGAGATTGGTAGGCTTGTACTTCAGCTTTATTGATCCTTGAATTTTCATAAGCCTCCATCCTAAGTTCCTCAAGTTCATTGAGATCTAATTTCGTTTTTGTTTCGGCCAATGAGAGGTCATAATTCATTTTCTTAATTACCCAAAAATCATTATTTTCAATCTCCACTGGTAAATGGAATGATTTACCATAAACCAACCTATATGGGGACATTCCTAAAATGGTTTTATATGCAGTTTAATAGGCCCAAAGAGCATTTAAGAGTTTTCTTGACCAATCTTTCTTAGATGGTTTAATAGTTATCTCAAGAATTTGTTAAATTTCTCAATTGGCTAACTTAGCTTGACCATTGGTCTGTGGATGGTATGAAGTGGACACTTTGTGAGAAATTCCATACTTTTCCATGAGTGATGAGAATGGACGATTGCAAAAATGAGTTCCACAATCACTAATGATAGCCCTAGGAATTATAAATCTAGAGAAGATATTTTATTTTAAGAATCTAATCACAGTTTGATGATCATTGGATTTTGTGGGAATGGCCTCAACCCATTTTGAGACATAATCAATAGCTAAGAGATTGTAAAGATATCCCCTAGAGTCTGGGAAGGGACCCATGAAATCAATTCCTCAACAATAAAAGATTTCAACCACTAAGATGGGAGTGAGTGGCATTTGATACCTTTTTGTGATGGACCATACTTGTTGACACCTATGAAAACTTTGAAAAAATGTGTAGGAGTCCCTTGATAGGGTGGGCCAGAAGAGACCACACTGAAGAATCTTAGCAGATGTTTTATTAGAGGAAAAGTGACCTCCACATGTCTCACTATGACAAAATTTAAGGATGGACTATTGTTCAGATTCTGGGACACGCCTTCTAATGACTTGGTCTGGGCAGAACTTATAGAGGTATGGATCATCAAACACATAGTTCCCAACATCATAAAGGAATTTCCTTCGAGCTTGAGTCCCTAAGAATTTTGGGATGACTCCTGTAACTAAGAAATTGGCTATGTCGGCATACCAAGGGCAGTCACTCATAGAGTATAGGTGTTTATCAGGGAATGAATTAGACACAGAGAGATGATTTGAGTTGTCTTTGAATTCCATATTAGAGAGGTGATCAGCTACAAAATTTTCAACACCCTTTTTATCCTTGATTGTGAGGTCAAATTTTTGTAAGAGAAGTAACCACCTAATCAGTCTAGCCTTAGCGTCTTGTTTTGGGAAGATGTATTTTAGTGCAGAATGGTCAGTGAACATAGTGACGGGGGATCCTAAGAGGTAAGACCTAAACTTATCTAAGGAAAACACAATATAAAGTAACTCCTTTTCAGTAGTGGTGTAGTTTATTTGGGCATAATTTAAGGATTTTCTTGCATAATAAATGACATAAAGAGTTTTATCACAACGTTGTCCTAATACAAATCCTATAGAAAAGTCACTGGAATCACACATAATTTCGAAAGGAAGGTTCCAATTTGGAGATTTCATAATGGGAGGAGAGGTGAGAGAGGATTTGAGGGTTGAGAATGAACCCTCACAGCTTTCTATCCAAACAAATGGAGCATCCTTTACTAGGAGAGAACAAAGGGGACAGGAGATTGAACTAATGTCCTTGATGAATCTTCTATAGAAACCAGCATGTCCTAAGAAAGACCTCACTTCCTTGAAAGTTTTAGGTGATGGAAGGTGACGAATGATGTCAACCTTGGCTTTATCAACTTCAATCCCCCTACCTGAGACCAGATGGCCTATAACTAGTCCCTGTTTAACCATGAAATGGAATTTTTCCTAGTTTAGGATCAGATTCTTTTCTTCACATCTTGACAAGACTCTCTCCACATTCTGCATACATTCCTCAAATGTATCCCCAAACACAGATAAGTCATCCATGAAGACCTATAGAAAATCCCCTACCATGTCTGAGAAGATTCCCATCATGCACCGCTGGAAGGTTCCAGGGGCATTGCATAAACCAAAGGGAAAGCATTTGAAGGGAATGGTGCCGAATGGACAGGTGAATGTAGTCTTACCTTGATCCTCTAAGGATACCTCAATCTGATTGTACCCTGAGTACCCATATACGAAACAGTAGAAGGCATGACCTGCCACTCTCTTAAGGAATTGGTCAATGAATGGTAAGGGGAAATGGTCCTTCTTGGTGAATGAGTTAAGCTTCCTATAGTCGATGCAGACTCTCCAACCACTACTCACCCTTGTTGGAGGAATCTCTCCATCCTTATTGGTTATCACTGTTATTCCTGCCTTCTTGGGAACCACTTAGATTGGGATCACCCACTCACTCTCAGCTATGGGATAGATGATACCATCTTTTAAAAATTTTATAAGTTCCTTCCTCACTACTTCCATGAGATTAGGATTGATTCGCCGTTGAGGTTGACGACATGGCTTTGAATCAGATTCCAAAATAATCCTATCAGTCCCGATAAGTGGGATAATCCCAGGAATATTAGACAGGGTCATCCAATGGCTTTCTTATGTTTCCTAAGGACATATAGAAGCATCCTCTCATGATTGGCTTCAAGAGAAGAAGAAATGACAAGAGGATGTGTTTGATTGTCCCCTAGAAAGGCATACATGGGTGTAGCGGGAAGTTCCTTCAATTCAAGATCAGGTTGGTTCATAATTTCAGCAGAATATTGGGACATTGGATCAATATCAATATCTTTTTTTAGAGTTTCAGATAGGATTGATTTCCCACATATAAAAGTTTCAGCTACAAGATTGGTTTGATCAGATTTAGGGAAGGAAGTTTGATTGGTCTCCATGAATGTGGTTTGCTGAAAGGTTTCACTGTTTGTTGGACCTAAGACTTCATCATAAGAGAAATTTAAAAATGATTCAAGCTAAGGAGATAAACTTCCTTCATGTGAACAAAGGAAATCAATATCATCCCGACTTAAACATCCATAAAATATTCCTTGATGTTATATGGATTCATTATCAATTCTTCCTATCATGTTTACTTCATGAATTTCCTCATCATCTTCTATTTGTGAACTTTCATTATAGATGTTAAAGTCTAGAATCATATTTCCAAAGGTGATGGTCATGTTCCCATTTCGGACTCGGATAACCGAGTTGATTGTTGCAAGAAAAGGACGACCAAGGATGATTGGGGTTTTTTTCTTATTTCCTAAGTTTGGATGGTTGTTCAGGACAATGAAGTCAGCAGGGTAGATGAAGTTTTTGACCTTTACCAAAACTTGCTTTAAAATACCCTTTGGAACCCTAATGCTATGATCAGCAAGTTGAAGTGTGACAGATGTGGGTTGGATCTCTTCTAGGCCTAACTGGAAGTACACAACATAGGAGATGAGATTGACACTAGCACCTAGGTCACACAATGCCTTGACAACTTTTCTCTCTCCTAGTTGAACATTGATTTAAGGGAAACCTGGGTCTTTCAACATAGAAGGAATGGTCCCTTGAATGGTGGTACTCACATTAGCATCCAAAAGGACTTGGTTTTTATGTGAAAATTTTCTTTTAAATGTGCACAAGTCTTTAAGGTACTTTGAGTAGGAAGGTATGGTTTGGATGGCATCGAGAAAGGGAATGTTCAACTTGACTTGGGAGAAGATTTCTCTTAATGTTTCACTTAATTCAGGCTTGGTTTTCCCCCTCATGCGTTGAGGAAATGGTGCAGGTTATGGTGTTGTTTATTGAAGAGTTGTTTCTTTGACAATGTTATCATGTTTTTCAGTTTTATCATTTGGTTCATTTGAAGTTTCATCCAATTTTGAATCTTAAGGTGGGTTCTGAACTAGTTGTTCAGGTTCCTCAATTGATTTCCCACTTCTTAAAACAGTCACAGCCTTTAGTTGTTCATGAGTGGTTTGAGTACAACTTGACTCTCCCATTGAAGTTGAGGATGGAACTGCCTGAGTAGGCATGGGTGCCTTTCCAGTTTTGATGGTTTGAAGTTCTTGTTTATGGTAAGAGATTCCAAGTTCATCCTCTCCATTTGTTTTTACAATTGTTCTAGTAGGCTTTGTGGAATAGTTTGGGTTGGTACTTGAGAAGATTGGTTTATCCCAGGGGGATATTTTGGAGGTGGGATGGTTTGTTGAAAATGGACCGGTGGTTGTTGGTATTGGATAGGTTGGGTTTGAAACTGGTTATGGGTTTGGTAGTTCTGATGGGGGTAAGTATTTTGTCCCTGCGGTTGGCTAGGTTGTTGGTTATCTTTCCAGCGGAAGCCTGGGTGGTCATTATACCTTGGGTTGAAGTTGTTTTGGTATTGAGGCTTTTTAAAGTTCAAGGAATTTACTTTTGGTGGGGGTACTCCTAAAAGAACATCCTCTATGGATGGAATTGTTGGGCAATTGTCTATCATATGGTCATGTTTGTCACAAATTGTGCAAACAGGGTCTACAGTTTGGATTTCATGGACTTTCCTAAGGTCTATCTCTTCAACCTTCCTAGAGAGTGTTGCGAGTTTAGCCCTAAGAATTTCTTCTTCTCTAAGTGTATGAATTCCAGTAGTTCTTTGTGTCTTGTCAGAATATGGTGAAGTACCCCATGTTTGGTTTTGGTCAGAAAGGCTTTCTAGATACTCGTAAGCATTATTTAGGGATTTTTTTTAAAGGTTCCATTACACACCATGTCAATGAATTGTTTGTTCCCCATACCCAACCCTTCATAGAAAATTATCACCTATTCAGAAATAGAAAAACCATGGTGTGGAACCATGTTTAGAGTATCTTTGAACATCTCCCATGTTTCATAGAATGACTCTCCCTCTTTTTCAAAAAGGTTTTGGCTGCTCTTTTTAAGTGAAAATGTTTTGTGGTGGGGAAAATATTTTTTGTAGAATTATATTTGTAGTTGGTCTCCAGAGTTGATAGATAATAGTCTCAAATTGTTTATCCACTTTTTAGCTTGATCCTATAAAGAAAAAGGAAATAGCCTCATCTTAGCTTATTCTAGTTGATGTGGGGGACACATGGTTTCTACAATGTCATTGAACTTCTTAATGTGAAGGTAGGGCATCTTGGACTCCATTCCATGGAATGTGGAAAGGTGGTTTAGGACATGGGGTTTAAAGATGTAGTTGGAATATCCTAGGGAATTGTGTTTTTTTCATGAGGGGGAATTGGTCCAGGAATGTGTGAGGTAGTCATTCATTGTTTGATCAATTGCATTCCCCAAGTTTGGGGCTACCTCATTTGGGTTTCCATTTTGGTTCCCACCCGGGTTTATGACTTGGTTTCTTTGAAGAACTTACATTGAAATGGGATCAATTTTTGACTCTGGAGTATTAGTAAGATTAGGATCTAATGGAAAGAGTTCTCTTGGTGTACTTAACTCCCCAACCCCAGGACTATCCACCCTAACTATATGGTTTGATTGATCGTGGGTGTAGGCGGACATGCGCCAAAAGAAAAAAAACGAGAAAGGGACAAGATAAAAGAATTTGGATGAGAAAAGAAGAAATTGGGGAGAATATAATGGGTGTTTAGATGACTTACTTGGGTCCCCAGAAACAGCGTCAAAATTTGATTCACGCTCAAATTTACCCAAGAGATGAAGGTAGAATGGTTCTTGTAGTTTATCTTGGGTTATCGAATCCTCAGAGACCTATGAA
Source organism: Viscum album (assembly GCA_963277665.1). Taxonomy (NCBI): domain Eukaryota; kingdom Viridiplantae; phylum Streptophyta; class Magnoliopsida; order Santalales; family Viscaceae; genus Viscum; species Viscum album. The sequence goes on from OY728146.1 coordinate 1,796,329,788, forward strand.
GTAACCTACATACACATACATTCTATGGATTGTTTTTGGCTATGAAGTGGAAACATTAGGTTGATTTAAGAGGGTTTTAAATGAACTCTAAGAGACTTAAGTGAATTCAATTTAAAATAGTGAGTTGATCCTAGGTTATCACTTGGGGTGGATTAGACGTATTTCCTTTTCAATGATTTCAATTTCGTATATTTGAGATGAGTTTATTTAAGAAGATAAAACAATATCATCACTTACTGATTTAATACCTACACCATTTAATACTAATCACCTATACACTTGAAGGATTAAAGTTTTGGGCACTTTAGGGTAAAGGTTCGTATTAGCACTTGAAGTGTGTGGCCTTAAATTCAACAAGAATGATGGAGTTTAAAAATCATCAAATAAAAATCTCAATTAAAGAAGTGATTAGACATTAATGGGGTGATAAATAACATCTGATCCATCCCCTTGATACTCCCTTGGATTAAACCATAAGTGATTTATCCCTCCATTGATGCTATGGGTTCAATGGAAGAGGGAAGTAGACTCATGAGGGAGGAATTGAAGAAGTAAAGAAAACAATAAAAAGAAAATGATCACTCCACCATTGTGTGAATAATTTCACATGGTTTGGTGTGAATAAATTCACATCATGAACCAACGGTATCAAATTGGTATAAATAACAATAGAATAAGAGGAAAAGAAGTGATTTTATTAAGAAACTAAAGAGAATTTAACAACTTACATGTGAAAGACAAACTTGAGACAACAAAATAACAGCATAACATTACAATTGAACAAAGCACCAAAGATGCAAAACTAATCCACCACCACTACATTAAAAAGGAATTTTTTGAGACTTGGGTAGAGAATCAAACAGTACAAAGCATCTCACTTGATTATGGTAGGCCTAGGGTGGTGGAAAGCTTGTGGAACTTGTACTTTTCCATACTTGACCCTAGCTGGCATCCAGATTTCATCCACCAAAAATATACGCTTGGAAGACCTTCTAGATGGTAGAATAAGAGTGGGACATATAAAACTAAAATGGATCCCTAGATGTCTTATAATCTACTGTAAAATATGGGCACATTTAGAGTTTTTTATTCGGAGATATGATTAGATTAGTGTGATGTTTTTCTGGGCCATAGAATCTGGCCCAGAATTTTATATCTAAATTGGGCCACCTTAATGACCACCATGGAGTAAGAATTAGTATTGGGTCATGAAAAGTGATTTGTTCATATACATTTATTATAGAATCCAAAGAAATTTGGGATTTATTGGGAATATAAGTTGGGATCCACATTCTCATCAGTGGGCTGGTGTCCAATCTGACTTCTCCAGAATTGTTTCCTTTTATCAAAAAATATCCCCATCTTCTTCCATGAATTCTCCATTGATCCCTGAATCAAAAATGTTCATATTGATGTTTAGATAAATTTCCCAAAATATAAAATTAAAATAAGGATAATTAGATTCCTTAAAATCAGATGAATAATTGGGTACTTTATATGATGTTCAAAATTGTACCATATAATAGTGCATTTTAAGAAGGAATTACAATTATAATTTAAAATGATGTTAAAAGTGTAAAATGCACTAAAATGGTGTTTATGAATAATAAAGAACAGGAATATTATATATTTAACAATGAATATTAGCCTCATTTATTGGATAATCAATCATCATAATGGTATCTTTGTAATATCATTCTTCAAACATTCAACTGATGGTAGCCATGCTCGAGATCGATCATCGAGAACCACCTTGTTCCTCACAACTTGTAAAATAGGTCATCAATCCTCGACAAGGGGTACTTTTTCTTTATCATGTCCTGGTTTAGGTGACAACAATCCATGTAAATCTATAATATTCTATCCTCATTTTTCATTAAAATAGGGATAATTAGGTGAACACACTAGGTCTTATAAAGCCCAACCTCTATAGAAACTCCAACTGTACCACTGGTTCTCGAAATCTTATGGGGTCATCCGATGTGATAATGAAAATATCAGGCCATTCCTGGTGAAAGTTTAGGAAGAGGTATATCTCATGATGTGGAGGTAAAACTAATATGTTATCACACCCCACCATCATTAGAGGGAGCTAGATCACATAATATCTATTATTCCAAGGGTAATACTAGACAACTAATGAATTAGTTGTAACTTCCTGTGAACGATCTCGTCCAACTCTATCTGGGTATCACTCCACCACAAGGAGGAAAAATCCATCCCAAAACATTGAATTACTACCAAAATCATTGGTAAAAATCATATAAACATGAAAGGTCGATGACCATTCTATACTAATGAAAACATTGTAGGGTATCACTTCTACTATGGAATGATTTGGTGTGAGGCTCTCTCTCTCCTCATAGAGCAAGGTCTCCCCATTGATAGAAGTGTGGGATCATTGATTCTCTCTTCAGGAGCCTTCAACACAAAGGTTTTTAAAAAAAGGACTCCAATGGTATTTCAAGGTCTCAAATAGTGGCTACACATAGGGAAATGTGGATTTCGAATCTGTGCTAACAACTGCAGATGGAACAGTAGGAACATTGGTCATACACCGAACCAAACTCAATACTCTCGGCTAGAAGTATCATCTATTGAGAGCTAGTAATTTCAATTTATTACCTTCTCTACTCAACAAATTTCTACTATAACACCCCATCACATCCACAAATCCTGAACATGCAAGTGAAATGGACTCATCCACCACACCTTGAAACTATCCTCTTTAGGTGGAATTGACTCTCCCTCACATATTTAGACCATGTTATAAGAACATTTCTCAGTGGGGAAAGGGTCCCTCTTACTTTCATGTCTGGAGCCACGCTAAACATATCCATCATAGGACTATAAAAATGCCAATTATTATCCTCGGGTGGTCTCACTATGAGGAACACCATCAAAAGGGGTCCTATCCAAGAGGGATATCCAAGCCACATGACCAGGCTTGGCCTCAGCCACCTGAGAATGGAGTTTAGATCAACATGATACTTGGTAAATCTCTATTTTTAGAATCGTCAATGTGCACTAAAAACAAGTACATCATCCTCTAGTACAAACAGAACCAACTACTTCTCTAAGAAGAACAAAGGTTGTGAATTAAACCATCCATTTGGTTAAGATCTGTATAAGTATGAAAACTTGTATCACCCACTCAACCCAATCCTTACCTACCTGGGGACCTGGATCATCATGAAACCTCATGGCCTATAGTACTAGAAATCGAGGAGTGTGCTAAGACTACGTGCATCCTCAACCTACTACACTACTACAAACAACTTCTCAACAGGTGGGGGTGCTACTACCTACCTATCTAGAAGAAAAGATCTCACATGATGGACCCTAAAATAAGTCCTCATCACTCATTAGATCATCATCATGACTTGAAAATATATAACCTAGCTAGTAGTATTTGTGAAGTCATATCAAAAGTGATCAACATGTACCATGGTCAAATGAGCACACACACACACACATATATATAATAACGGGGAGATGACTAAGGAGGATAGTCAGAGACTCAATCCTATATGATGCATGAACCATTGATCCTTGCAACCTATGTCTCAGTATGTTGAGTCAACAAGTAGGTAGTCAGGGTCCTGGTAAATCGATATATTGGCCACTTGTACCATGACTGGATTCCTTAGCTTGAGATCCACACTCGAGACACTTTGACACTGTTTCCCTAAATCCCAACCAAAACCACATAAGGGGACTACTCCAAACACCATCTCACGAAATGAACTACTCTGATACCAATCTGTTATAACACAACCCTAACTGAGGCCCGAGCTATAAATACCCCAATCCATTCCTCTATAGTCTAGGGGTGGAGAGAAGTGCTGAAAGACATTTCCAAAATTGGAGTCCTTTTACTAATGGACCTGTACGAACACACCCAAACATATCAATGTGGAAGTGAAGATAAATAAGAATAAAAAGATATAACAGTTAGAATATAAACCAAGCATACAAAACCTTTAGGGTGTATAAGAGTACAATAGTGAAAACTGAAAAGTAAAGGGAAAAAATACACGCCCAACCAAAAATATGTCCCAAGTTGAAAAAAATGGAAAGTAAAATACTAATAGATCCCATATCCGGATCTCCAAGCTATGACCACCATACATGGTACAAAGCACCAAGTATCCCTAATTTCTTTTGTAGTCACCTACAACATTTTCATCATTTTTTAAGACCTGACACATGCGGGAAAATCCCATGTAGGGGTGAGTAAGAGATTCAAGGGGATACACACCCATTAGGATTCCTTGAAAGCTGAAAGGGGGATTAGTAAGAGATACAATTGGAATAGAAATACAGTAGATATTAAATTGGATGCAGCTCAACCCAAAGCATGATAAAGAGTAACCTCATCCAAGAACAAGGGGATAAACACATAAATCACATGGAATACCCCATTTGTATTCATAACCCATGTAAAGAGAGTAGAAAAATACAATGTTTTGGATATATATATATATATATAATCCGAAAAAATAATCCCAAATGAGAGAGTAAGGGTATCTCCATCTCATATCCCAAATTAGGAAAAAGAGTCACCAAAAGTTCCAAAAGTCCTTCAACGATGCCTGGCATCTGACACGTCTGTCCAAAAGTAACCATGTAAATACCCTCACCTCGCCACTATGTCGCATAGATGATGGGAAACAATTTACAAGTTGAGGAATCACCCTGTAGTGCATCAAGGGGTGAAACTAAATAAGTATCCATATAGGAACCATGCCCTATTGTGTCATAGGGGTTCTAATCTGTAGGTAGAGGACCCATGCCCTAATGCATTAGGGGGTTCCACTATGCTGTCACAAGGGCCTAAAACCTATCCAATAGTGGGTACCACTTAGTAGATGGAGTACCCATACCTTGGTCCATCATGGGGGTTCCACTATGGTCATTGATGACCTGCGCACTATCTAATAGTGGTGTTGCACTCGGTAGGTGGAAGAACTACACCATGGTGCAATAGAATAGAGGGGGGGGGGGGTGTTCCACTCTAGTAATTGAGGATCCACACCCTATCTGATAGGGGGTTCCAATCAATAGATAGAGGGACCATGCCCAATATGATGGGGGGGGGGTACACTCTATATGTCGAGGACCCATGCCCTGTTGTGATAGGGGGTTCCACTATGAAGTATCGAGGACCAATGACCTATCCAATAGGAGGGTTTCACTTGGTAGATAGAGGACCCACACCCAAAACGATGGGGTGTTCCACTCTATAGGTCACTGGTGATCCTCTACATGACCACTACCATTGTTGGGTTCCTCCTAATTAAGCATCATTCCTGGAACATCTCACATCATATCCCAAAATCCAGAAGGGAAGGAAAAATCATGTTCTATAAGGGGAAAACACTCAGGATAGACTACTCATGGGCCAAAATATGAGTCCAAACAAAAGAGATATGAGTGTTTGAAGTTTCCTAAAAAGGAACCATGGAGTAAAAAATGTGTATGGGGACCCACACAATGTGTGGTCCTGCTTCATCACCTGACCATTTCCCTAGTGGTACACAACTTTACAAATGTGTAGGTACACGTGCTGTGTAGGGGATCCACATTGCATGATCATGACACTCGGGGTCCCGTCTGTGTTCCTGGCCATGTCTATGTATCTATCTCGTGTCCATATACTTTGGTACATGGCTTGCCCAACCATTCCCATGCCTGTTTAATCCCAAAGTACATGCCAAGTCTTCTAGTACAAGATCACATGGTGTGTGTGGGTACCACATGGCGTGTGATACTTATAATTCACTGAAAACCTAGTTGCCACAGCCAGATCCTGACACACCATGTGTTCTTAGAACTACACTTCATGTAGTCACAATATATATATAATTATAGATATATTCGTTATGCCTCAGATCTGACTTAGACACTTCAAATAAATCCTTTCCATTGCCCAAAATCAATGGATCTATTCATATTCTGTCATTTCTAGCCATTCAGTGGCCATAAATACGATTCTTGTTGCTTCTCATGAAACCTAGAAAACATTTCATCCCATGTTCCTTAATTGATCTTATATCTCAAATCCATGAGAAATAATTCTCTTTATACATGATACAACCCCCAAGTAGATCCCTGATTTTTGATCCCTTCATTTCTCGTGAAATCATTGTGAATTCGGGGGTCTGACCAGGCTCAGTCCTGCTTGATAATATCAAATCACGACCTTGGGCTCCAAAAATGATGAACGATAAGAAATTTAGGGGGTAAGTCATAAAAATAATTTGTTGATCGTTTCTAATAATTCTTGTCCAAGGATCAAGAACAATTATATATGGGGTTAGAAATGAAAGAATAATCAATTAAACTAGTACATATGTGCATCCCAAGGTTAAATAATTGGTGCAGATCATAAAATGGATGATCCTACTCAATAAATTTAATCCAAAAGGGAATAATATACAATTTTAATATTCCTACATGGAAATTAGATCATTCATTGTTGAAGAATTCACCCACCAATGATTGAAGGAAGTTGTTTATTGGTTGCATCCTAATTTGCTCCAATCTAGAGATTCATCATCCTCAGATGTCGATTAACCGACAGAAGGAGGAATAATTATCTATAATTCTCCTAGGGTTTATGTGGATAACCCTGGGAAAATATCTATTTAGTGTACTTATTTATGTAATCAGTTGCATAATTTTAATAAATTAATTAAATTAATCCACAAAGAATACCACCAATATCCATATTATCTGAACACACAGTGCCAACCTATTTCAGGTCATTAATAAGGTAATCATCATTTTATAGAATCAACCATGGTCTCATATTTTTTACCAGAGCATCTGTTTAAGTGTTATCCTATTTTATTTAAGAAAATTTATGCACATAATATAAAATATATTATTATTTTTATAAAATTTATTTCGGACACACCGACCCTCATAATCACATGTTGTTTCATTACATGGATTTGATAATACATTTAAAAATATTTAAATGTCTTATAAGGTGAAAAATAGGTCACTACATAAATTTATAGTATTTGTAAATTAGGTGATTAAACTGACCCAAACTGGAACATGTCATGATTAATGGATAATTATGTGGTGGTTTAGTTATGTTATAATTAAACTAGAAGCATAATGATAATATTTAGTGTTTATAAGTTTGAAATATCAGAATTTTATGTAAATATAAAAATAATTAATGGATATGAAAATGTTACATAATATGAATAAATTGTTTTTCTAATTAGTTCGTTTATTTAAGATGGTTAATTTCATAACAATTTTTATCACTAATATCATTAATAAGTTATTCAATTTGTATTAAAAGAAAATTATTAATAAAAAAATATTTATACCTTAAACCAATTCTCATGACCATCCATGTAAGGCGGTGATGAAATGAAAAATGGAAATTGATCGTTCCATGGAGGTGGTAGTACACATGTACGCATGGATGAGGATTTCATTTTCCATAGATAATGGAAGATGAATAACATATTTTATCATTTAAAAATATAAAATATGTCAAAAATATCATAATTATATATTAAATTACCTATTAGGACCAACCTTGTAAGCTGGTGAAGGAAAATGAAACATGTTGTACAACTCACAATTCACGTTTTCATTTTTATTAATAAAAAAGATGAGGGTGGTTAATGATTGTCTCATAATTATAATAAAATAATAGTATAATAATAATACTATTTTTATCATTTTATGGTGTTTAAATGAAATTTTAGGAATAATAAAATCACATAAAGAAATTAAAAAAGAGAAATATAGGTTAAAAATTTATTCCTCACGTATTGGATTATCTTCTTTTCAAAGGGGATTAAACCTTTGAGGTATGATCTTTTGAGAATAGAAAAACATCCTTAAGGTGAATAAGAGTGTTGAGTAGAGGTCTGGGTATATTTTGGACCTATAATAAGGTTTTTTGGTGTGAGGGTAAGTGAGAAGAGGAGTATGCCTTTTATACGTGAAAATGGATGAAAATTTTGTAAATACCTAAAAATTTACAATAATGGGAAATAACTATCACGAAAAAAGACTCTAAAATTGAGAAATAATTGAGAAAAGAATAGATAAGGTAGATCCAAACCTCATAAACCAAATTAATTTTTTTAACATGTCAGTCCCTTTACCTCTAAGATTACTCATTTTTACCATTTTGGTTTTCACTATGATATCTAGTTTCTACCTAGGTAATTTGTTCTTTATGCTCAAAAATAAAACAGTCCTTATTTTATAATTTGTAACTAATAATTCCAAGTTTAAAATCTAGTTTTCATTTAATTTTTAACAGTAAAAAATTTAATTTTAAAATATCAAATGTATAATGTTTTTTTCTTTTTTGAAAAATGCAACTTAAATTATTAAAATTTAAAATTTTATTTTATAAATTATTTTTTTATAAATTATAAAGTAACATATAAAATAAATATTTGGTCTTAGAAAAAGCTTTCATAAATTTTTTATTCATACTTATATAATAATAATTCTATAATAATCAAGTTATTTATAAAAACAATATTTTTCACTATTCAGCTAAAAATCAATATTTATATAAAATCAAAATAGTTAATATCATGTTAATATTTACATGATAAATTCAAAAAATTAATTTAATTTTTTCAAATTACTATTTTAAAATTTATAATTTATAATTTTGTTTTGAAAAATAAAATATATCGAAGAACAATTTTGATAAAAAAAGACTTTTGGTATATTAAATATTATTTTTTCATATAAATTAAAAATTAATATAGTGGTAATATATCTTTTTATTATTCAATAAAAATAAAATAATTTCCTTGAAATGAAATTTAAATTTACTAAAAATTATTTTTTTTATGCATAAAGTGAGTTTAACAAACTGATATTTTGAAAAGAATAAAAATTCATGATAAATCTATACATATGAATATTTTATTAAATTTTTATATAATCCTAATTAATGATTACATAAACCACTATGATCTCTCTACAATAATTGAGCATTTTATATGTTATGGTTTTAGTTTTAGGTTGTGGTTCAACTAGAATGGATCTTGCAGGAATATCTAAGAGCTTGAACTTCTCTTATTTATAGTTTTTCTCAAGTTGTGATTTTATGACCTCAACATGGGATTAGTCAATATAAAAGCGTATTGAAGCTACCTCCCTTTCTATCGTAAAAAAATGGGATCATAAGGAAGACTTATACTTCTTGGTTCCATTTCTTCTTACTTTCATTATTGATTTTTTGATATGATTACTTCATTTTATACCCAATAGTTTAAAAACTATGTTTTAACAGTCATATTTAATATTTAAAATATATCAATGTTTTTCATTTTATTTAGGTGTATTTTTTGAAACACACTACTTAATATCTTATTTACTTAATAAGAATATAAAGTGTAATCTCAGACCATTACATTCTCCCCCCTTAAATAAATTATTTCCTTGCAATTTTAATTATTACATACTAAGAAAGTTAGAAAAGTGTATTTATAATATGGATTAAAATTTAATTTTGTAATGAATTATCAAACAATTTTTTTATCTTATAATAATCATAATCCCAATATTTTGTTTCTTCATAAAAATTTAAGTTAAATGCCCTTGGGATTTGGTGTTAAGACCTATTTTATTATTCCTTAAGTTCTTAGTTTCTGAACAATAGTGAAAATTTATCATAAATTGGTTTAATTTATGAAACGAGGTTCATTATTTTTATAACAGATACACCACACACACCTATCTATCATCACCCATAGTTTTTCAAATTGGCATTGTCGATGATAAGTTGACGTCAAATAATGAAGTCAATGAAGAATGATACTCCTACACATAACGTTCCTTGAGATCCATGTTCAAACCTCACTTGGACCTTTTTGGAGTATCTTCCTCCACTATACAACCCTAATAACTCTACATATTATCCCCCACCTGCATACCCAAATTCAACAGATAACCACCCATCTCGTCATGCTCTTTTTGAACCAGTCCTTGGACTTCCTGCTCCACAAAACACTATTGGATAATGGTTGGTGAGGGTTGGACTCCTCACACATCCACTATGGGTGGCTCTTCATGTGACCAAACAAGGCCTTTAAATACCTGAATGGTTTCCCACACACACTTCTTGGGATCACATGCTCTAGGGAATTGAACTGGTTTATCGAACTGCTCCTAGTCCCAAGGCCACTAGGGAACCTACTTTTTTTATTAACCATTGTGTACTGTGGAACTAGTGGTAATGAAGGGGTTTGTATTCTACACCCACCACTAGAATGGTTCTTTCAAATTTTATGGAAACATCTAGGACTACATGCGATGATAGTGCATTAATGGGTGATGATGAAGATGATTCATTGCTGACGTCTACTATTGCAGTGATGTTAAGATCTCTCTGCAGTGGCTTCTAGTTGTTGTTTTCAACCCCATATATTTTTTAACAGTGATTATGTTTTGGTTAATATAACCATGACCATTGAAAACATATTCTTTATTGAAAAAGTTAATTCATTATGTCAAATGCATCCAAAGGACTCATATTAATATTTATATTCACATAAACTAAAATTTAGAAATTCAACCATCATAAAAAATGATATTTTATTTGAAAAACAAAACATCGGGGTGGTAAACTTAGAAAATAATCTAGGAAACTTAGAGTGTCTACAATAAAGATCCCATTTTCAAAATTCTAAATTAGAGGATTTAGTTATCATAATACACCTCATCGAAACTCATTGAACATGCTATATATTGTTCTCTTGGTTGTAGTGGTTGTTCATGACTATCATTCTTATCATCCTTATATTTATGACACTGACTTATGAAAACTTCTATGTTTTTCACACTTAAGTCATTGGATCATTAATGGTTCTTTTAGATATACAATTTCTAATCCCATCATGATAACCAAACTCTTAAGTTTCATATAGAACTATGATGCTCAATAACCCCATCGTTGACAAGTAATGCATCTATCCAATCACCTTGAGGTAATTACTTTGGTACTTATTTACACATTTTTGACACATAGAAAATTTAATATTTTTTCTTTCATCCGATTCAAACCTTGATCTTTTATGACATTCCATACTTCTCTTATTTGGTGTGTTTTGGACTCCATATATGTTTAAATTGTTAATTATATTTCACAATATATGGGTTGGAATAGTCATAAGGTTTCTCACTCCAACTCCCATTCTGATGGGTTGTTCATTTAGTTAATATTTTAATTGCCCCTCACACCCATGTTTCTTTTTAGTTCAATGAATTATTAAAGAAAAAAGGGTCTACATGAGTGAAAAAATAATAATAATAATAATATGATATTATCATAATCATAAATGGAATTCAACCTTAAAATTTATTGTTCCTTTTCATTTTTACATTGTCCCATTGTTCCTTTAGTTCAACCAATATCAATATTAGTTTGACCTAAGTTATTTAAAGTCACCTTATCTTAAAATTATCAAACTAATCCCTTAAAGTAACTAAGAAATAAATCCTTCACATAAGTTCATAAAGATCAAATGATAAATCAAATCACATCCATTGTGATTTTCATATTAGGTGTGAATTTAGGCCAATTTTCCTTACAGTAGGTGACCATCGAGTTAATACCCAAACCACCCTTTTTGGGGTTATTATCCCCACGTACATCTATTCTGGAGCCTAAATCCACTTATAGTATCCAAAAGGATATGTAATTACTAGGATAGCCACAAAATATCTACTTTACCAACATTTTAAGATGTTATCATATACTTAGAATCATCTATAGGGTTTTAATTTTGGTTCTATAACCCTAATACTAAAGGTAAATAAATTAATCTCAAAAATTAACTAAACCCTATAATTATACAAAATAAAGAAAACTAATCTAAAAATTTCATAAATAATACATTAATTTCAAGATTTAAATAATATATCTCAAAAACATTCCTGAAACCCAAGGACCTAAAGGTTCAGTGACTTGAAGATTAGCTACATAAACATCATATTTTACAAAACATGTAAATATTTCTCCAAAATTGTACCACTCTAGAACCTTCCTAGAAATGAAACATGATATAATCATATTAATACCTTGGGGAATGAAAAAATAACAAATCTATGATCTTAGATTCTTGGTAATGGAAAAATATATCATAATGTGTCATATCATAAACATGAAGGAGAGCATGAGAAAGACATAAATATATTAATAAAACATTATTATACCATATATGATATTCATAAAACATGATAGAGAAACATAAGATCATAAATATATTGTTAAAGAAGAATAAAAATTATGACATGAACAAAATTACACATCAATAATCCTAAAAGATATGATCATGATATACCATTGTATAATACTAAAAAAATAAGGTGTAATAATGAAAACATTGAATTTCATGGAAATTGAAAACATATTTAAAATGTGGTATAACTTGATAAGAAACTTGTAAATGTGGAACAACCATAATCATAATAAAAAACTATGAGAAAAACCATTATTCTGATGCCTATGTGAACAAACTCACTTTTCCAATACCTGAAAATGTGAGGAAAACCATCACACACATGCTTATATGAACAAACTCGTTATGTCCATGCATGAATATATAATGAGATATAAAATTAAAACAATTCATTAGAGGGTGATATTATACTCCACCCATAATCATACATACATATGTATGTCACGTAAAATCAATCATAATCATATCTTAAGGAAACAATGTAAAAAATAGGTTTCTTAAACCTTTCAAAAACATCGCAAAATATGAACTGTAGAAATCATAATATATCAATAAAAATTTCTTTTTCCAAAATAATTAATATCATAATAGCATATATAAGGTGATAAAAACATCACTTCATAACAGATAAACCTCAGAAGAGAAATAGAAGTGAAAATATAATAGTTTTTAGAAAACCTTCTAATTTTTTTATGAAAGATAAAGTAAAAATTTATTTCAATTTTTTTTAGAATGGAAAGTAAATAATTTTTAATAAATTATTAAAATATTTTCAATTAAAATATCATTTAAAATACATAAAGTATATATTTTTTTCAATGGAATATAAAACATTTGATTTTGAAAGGATAGAAAAATATCTTTTTTAATATTTTAAAATACATCTGTCTAAAAACCTACATCATAAAAATATTATTAAACCATAATTTGAAAAGGGGTAAATATAATTATGAGAATCATATAAAATAACCCATATTATATTTCTCAAAAACAGAGGATAACATTGGTGGGAAGAAAAACATGAACATAAAGGAAAATATTCATTGGTAAGAATGGGAGATATTATTACCAACATTACACATTATTTGGAATTTTTTTATCAAATAAGTGGTTATTAATGATGATAATTGATTTAAATAGAGAATAGAAGGAAGTATTATATAAAATATGTAAATTTTAGGACCAAATAAATCTTTAACTATATATTCATATTAGAAAAACCATGACCTAATGAATCATATATCGAGTCAATGAAACTCTTACAGTATTTGTAATAAAATAATAAAAGTATATTGAGAGGAAGATAATGAAATTGAACTTGAAATATCATGAAATTTAATATATTTTAAAATTTTAAATAAATTTTTCTTTGAATACACATTATAAAAGAAATTATGGCACACAATATCAAACATGTCCCATAGAGTTGAAAATGAGACCATGAATCCCTTACCTTTAATCTTGATTTCCATAAAATTTATTTATTATCCTATATAAAAAACACAAATTTATGAATAAATAATTTTAGATCTATATTCATACCTTAAAAAATATTATTTTCATTTATAATCATTTTCTATATGTATATCAGTTAGTTTTTACCTATTTTTCCACATTGAGTGCTTATAGTTTTGAGCATTTATACTAGTTTCATAAGAGTAGCATCTTTATTAATTCTTATTCCAAAGTTAATAATTAAAATATCATGAAATTTACAATAATTTATAACTTATAATGATTCAAAAATTTATAATTTATTTTGACGAGTGCTTCAATCTTTATCCTTGAATATGAAATCGATAATAAGCATGTTTTAGTGATTATTGACATTAAAATGTATTTTATTAATAAATGAGTTCACAAATAATGTTAATATTATAGAAAAAATATATTTACTTATTTATAACATATATTACTATAGATTAAATTCCAATATTCAACCATGATATAAATTTATAGCATTGTTCATGCAGGCGGTTAAACTGATCCAAACCCAAACATGTAATTATTAATGGATGATTATATGGTAGTTTAGTTATGATATAATTATACCATAAGCATAATGATTATATATAGTATTTATTAACATGATATTTCAGAATTTTAAGGAAGAATTATAAAAATTGGTTGTTAGGAAAATATTACATATTATGAAAAAAAAAAAAATTTCTTAGTTGTCTTGTTTAGGATAGTTAATTTTATAATGATTTTGTGTCATTCATATCATTAATAGGTTATTCAATTTGTATTAAAATACCCTTATTTATATAACAGTTTCTTTATCCTTTAAACTCGTTATCATGAACATCCATGTAAGGAAGTGGTGAAATGAAAAAAGGGAATTGATCATTCGACGGAGGTGGTAATCCACATGTATGTATGGATGATGATTTAATTTTCCATAAAAAAGGAAAAATGAGTAATATGTTTTACTATTTAATAACATACAATATGTTATTAATATCATATTTTTATATTAATATTACTATTTGGATAATCCTTGTAAGGTGGTGAAGGAAAACAAAATACGTTGCATCACGGGGGCAGTAGTCCGCACAACACATGATTCACATTTTCATTTTTCTTAATGGAAAATGAGAGGGTGGTAAATGTGTGTACCATAATTATAATAACATACCAGTATAGTAATGATAACAATTTTATAATTTTAATATGGTTAAATGAAATTATAGGAAGAAGAAAATCACATAAAGAAATTTCAAAGAGAAAGAGAGGTTAAGAACTTATACCTCACTTCTTGGAATATCTCCTTTGCGAAGGGGATTAAACCTCTGATGGATGGTATTATGAGAAGACGATAACCCACTTAATTTAAAAAATAGTGTTATTGAGAGGTTTGGGTTGATTTTGGGATTAAATTATGGGGTTTTTGTGTATGTGTAAGTGAAGAGAAGAGTGTCCCTTTTATAAGTAAAAGGGAGGACAATTTTTTAAATACTGAAAAATTTTCAATAATGGGAAGTCGCACACAAGGAAAAAAGTATTGAAAATTTAGAAATAATGGATAGGTGAATAGATAAGGCTTATCCACACCCAAACCACTGAAATTAAAACATGTTGTTTAACATGTTAGGCTCTTTACCTTTAAGATTACTCATTTTTACCATTTTGGTTTTTACCATAATAATTAATTTTTACTTAGGAAATTTATCCTTTATTCCAAAAAATAAAATGGTATATATTATATAATTTTTAAGTAAATTTTAAAAAATTTAAATCCATTTTTTTATTCAATTTTTGAAAATGATAAAAATTAGTTTTAAAATAAAAAATGTATAATGTGTGATTTTTTTGAAAAATATAACTTAAGTTCAAAAATATAAATTATGGGTTTATAAAATAAAACCAAATTTTTTAAAATAATAAATTCACTTATAAAATAAGCAATTGGTCTTAGAAAATGTTTTCATAAATTTCGAATTCATACTTTTATATTAATAATGTTATAAAAATCATGTTATTTAAACAAAATATTTTCACTATTCACCTAAAAATCAATATTTATAAAAAAAATAACAAAAAAATAATATTACTCTAATTTCCATGATAAATCCAAAAATAAATTAATTTTTGAAATAAAATTACTAAAATTAATAAATTTCATTTTAATTTGAAAACATAAAATGTAGCAAAAACTGTTTTTATGGAAAAATGAATTTTTGTACATTGACTATTATTTTTCCTATAAATTACTAATTAATCTAATGTTATTATATATTGTTATTATTAAATAAAAATAAACTTAGTTCCTTGAAATAAAATACCATTTTATAAAAAATACATTTTTAATCATAGATTGAATTTAACAAAATGTTTTTTTGAAAAGTATAAAAATCCATGATATATCTATACACATAAATATTTTGTTACGTTTTGATATATTACTAATTTATACTTACATAACCCTTTATGATCTTCATGTAATACCGAAGCATCAAATAATATCTAGTTGCAGTTTTGGGTGACAGTTCAGCTCGCATGGATCTTGTGGAAATCTGCACAAGCTAGAACATCTCCCATATATAGTTTTTATCAAACTATGATTAATCGAGTTTATCTTTGTCTTGGTCTAGGTAAAACCCTATCAAAGCTTTCTACATTTTGATATCGGACGAATGGGCTTCATAAGTAAGATTTTTTCTTCTAGATTCCATTTTTACTTTATTTATTATTTTTTTGATATGGTTACTTCATTTTATATCCGCTAATTTAATGACTATGTTTTACTAGTCATATTTAATATTCAAAATATATAAAGGTTTTTAATTTTAGTTATGTATAGTGTGTGAAATATTCTATTTAATATATTATTTATTTAAGAATAATATAAAGTAAAATCATAGGTTATTACATTAGGCAAGCTATTAAAACATGACAATACATTTATGTGAACTCTATTACATAAAGGTAAGTACTTGGTTACCTTTATATAGGCTTAAGAAAACTTTGGCTCACTTTACAATGAATTTCACATATTGTTAAGGCATTAGTTACCTTTATACAACCCTTCTGAGTAAAGCTAATGCCTCGGTTACCTTTATAATGCCCTCTATGTAAGGGTAACCTATTTTTATATATTTTTAAAATATCATAAAAATGATGCTTTGTTTTTGTTTCTTCTTCATTTAAATGAAAATTTTCATAGATATAAATCATGGTAAGGATCTTATGCCATTTAATGGTTTTGAAATAATCTAATAACACTTCTCCAATCATATGAAAGTGATTTAAACCCTAGTATGAGGATCTCCCATACATAAAAAAATAAAATTATGTAAAAATTGAAATGAAGAAATGTGGTAAATTGTGTAACTTAAGTGGAATATCAATTTTAACATCTTTAAGAATCATAATATGAGTTTGATAAAGATCACGAAGGGAAGCCACAATAAATCCCCTCTCCATAATGCATCCATGGGTTGAACAGAATCATCCGACATTCAGATAGGATCATTTTTCCATTCAGGATGTGCCAGCATATCATATAAAAAGAAGGAAAAATAAGAAATATTTGGGTCTCAAGGAGCTTTATAAAATAATCATGGAAGAACCAATTTTTACTACCATTCCATGAAAATTTTAAATAATCCACAAGGATGATCCTTGGGATGTTTAATTCACTCTTTCATTTATAAAACATGAGTATATTCTTCTTTATCCAAATCATGCATAAATGCATGAATTATGTACTCTCTATCCATTACATCTTATATAATTTCCCCTAATAAAGGATTAGTTTTAAGACTTATCATTTGTTTTCATACATGAAATATTCTTTAATTGATGTTGTATGAATGGAATAAGCAACAAGTGAATCTTATTTTCATGATGCATATCAAAATGCCAAAAAGATACAGCATTCTATATCATATACAAATGGATTTGTGGAATACCATATCCATCAAATTCAATGATCGAGATAAGATTTTTCACTTCTGAAGGAAGATATATTTCAAGCATAATTAATTGGGATGATTATACCTTTAATAAATCAGTGCTCATTCTATAAGAATGTAAAATCATTAGGAATAGTCATTAAAATAATAAATAAAGAATAAAAGTATAATGACACCAAGTGTGCATCCCACTTTATAAAATATCATGAGGAAAAGAGATTATATGACATAGATCATGTTCATATGAGGTAGTCACATCAATTAATTGTCCTTATCTTCTTAGATAAAATGATTTATTGCTAGATATTTCTATTGATCCATGGTTATGACTCATTGTTATCATGATAATGGCCTAGAGGGTCACACACAAAGTGTATATATAGTTTCACCTGGTTATATTAATTTGAATTTAAGATGAAGTGGGACCCATGTGTGGGGGCTGGTGAAAGTTTAAGTATGAAAAATAACAAGAAAAATAATTAAAATATATTATTCGAGTTTAGAATAATAATAGTTGAATTCATTCCTCAAGGTATTCAAAAGTAATTTAATTATAAAGGTGATTATGATAAAATATTACTTTTTAAAAAAATGTTACATGTTCAAGGTTCATTAAATAATTATGATATTAACATGCTAAGTTAATTGATCATAATTTATCATGCAACATTTAATAATTACAAATGTTAGTAGTGAAATATTCGTCACATTTATGACATTTCAATTAAGTTATTCATGTCATTTTGGGATGGTTTAAGAGGTTAAAAGTATCTAGGGTCTTAAGTGTAATATTAGAAATTTGAACATACTATTTAACCTCATTTTTATCCATGAATTATAAACCTTACCATTTGAATTAATTTAGATATAAGTTCTCTCCTCTCCTCCACTCTCTCAAGTTCTAATGAGAGAAACTGATGAATGAGAATAGATCGATACCAGTTCCTCAAATTGAGTTAGCCTTCTTTATACAATCAAAGGTACATCATAAATCATAAGAAATTTCCAATTGTATGACCAAGGTATTGAATAATGATTATTTTGGAGTTATAGAACATGTTTGAATGATATATATGATTAATCACTTGACACCTTCGAGTCATGAGATGCCAATAATGAGGGATTCAACTTGGTTTTCATGAATAAACAAGGTACCAAAAATGTTTTTTTATTCATGAATAAATATAATTGTACATGATCCATAGGAGAATATGGGAAATAACATATTTTATTAGGTTTCAGGACACCAATTTGGTTTTTTTAAATACTAGTATTTCATACTTCCTCAGCGCCCAGGTTTCTATAATTTTCTCATAGAATTATGCATTTATTTATCCCAAATTAATTTTCATGAGCGAATTAAAGTATAGAGAGTAGATAAGGTCCGAATTCCACTGATGAAACATTTATCCAAGGTCATATGGTTGACATATGGCCATCTGAAGACCAAAAATGATTTTTTGGGATTAAAATTAATATTTAAGACATATATTACATATAGAAAAAAAGATTATAGTAAGTGGTATATTATCCTTCTTAGCATACATGAGCTTAGGGGTTGAACCAACGATATCCTCCCATTTATAGGGTTTAACCCAATAACTATAGTAGTACTATAGTATTATGAAAACAATGGTACTATAGCTGCATTATTTCACCCATAGACACTTTCCTAAGTAGGATTTCAAGCCATTTCATGCACCTTAAGGGAAACTGGACCTCCAAACCAAGTATGTATTAACTCTGGGATATCAATAACAAGTATATTGGTGATATTATGAGACTCGAAATACAACTCGACACATCAAGCATGTGACACAGGCATGGAGATACACATGTTTCATTTTTTGGGTGGCCATGAAAGAGGGATAAATGTACTGATACCTATCAACAAGCCATATATCCTCATGGGATTACAATTTGAGTGGATAAGTACCCTAAAATTTTACTACCATCACAATTATACCATTCATATAATTCATAGTAATAGGTTGGTAGTATAGTGGGGTGCCACATAAGGCATCATTGAGTGGATAGATTGAAAGAGAGATATGTGTCCTGAAACCTATAATTTGGCCTTCCTCCCACGCATTGATGTGGAATGAAGGGGTTAACTGTAATAGTGGATTGAGTGAAGCATGATATAAATACTTGGATGGTGGAGTGATAAAACATCTATTATTAGTAGCGTAGGTGAAATGAATCTAAAAGTGGGTGGTGTGGTTTGATACTAGTGTCATAGCATGATGTCGGATACTCACGTAGGGACTTTGTTTCATCTCCTTTAGGGGCCCATGATCCACATTTAACATGGTATTTAGGCCATAGGACTTTTAAATAAAGGTATTCCAAATCCATAAATACTTATATCCATTGAAAATGTAATAAAATAGGTCAAGTGGGTGCTTGAAATTCCTCATGGGGAGGGATGAGGCTTGAACCACTAAGGTGTTTGAGTGTGTGGGTTGTTTGTAGTTCGTAATCCTCTCTATCTCGTTTATATTTTTTTTATGGTCAATAGCACCTATAGGTGACTAGTACCCATGGGGTTTAACTAGTTGTAGGAGGATAAATGTTTTTCATCTGGCTGTGGTGTTGTTTGCAAACAAACAAAAATAGGGGAAACAGAAAAATGTTATATCCTACCCTTTAGAAAACAAATAAAAAATAAAAAAATATATTTAATATGGATATGAAATCCCAACCACATTTAAATATCCCCCCTCATTAATTAAGGCTTTATGAGATTTCTCTAGCAGTAAATTCAATGATATAAATGTTATAATAAAAACAAAACACTTTTTTTTGTTATCAATAAGTGGCATCCCATAAAGGTGACCTCTCTTAACACGTGCACACTAGCATAGGGTGAATGATTTGTATGTAACCTGGTCTGGGCCAAGTTAATCTTTCTTAGTCCTATGTGAGCCCAATCAGGGATTGAAACACCTATCGGTGGTAAAATAAATACTTGGGAGATAGAATTTTATTTTATTTAAAAGAAAATTAAAACCATTTTGAATAAATATGGTTATTTTGGGACTGCGTGAATTGTATTTAGTGAATTGAAATTTTTTTTATTTATTTTAATTCATTTATAATACCCTCAAGTTGAATTAATTATAATGTTATTTTTATTATAAAATATCATTTCATTTTGACAGATCATGAGTTGAGATCATGTTTATTTTATTTATTTATTTAATTTTATTTATTACATATACATTGTCATGTAATGACTAATTGTTAAATATCTTTTATATGATATGTGTGTCATTACTCTATCATTAAATGTTTATGGGTATATATGTCTAAATTTTGAATGATAAAAATGTATTCATGTATCCTGAGTACTCCCTCACCTATGCGTGAGTATACATTTTAAAAATGAAAGAGTTAATGATGATATGATTCAGGTCGAAAACCAGCATGAAACCAAACAAGAATAATTCACAAGATTTGGCAGGTTCTATAAATTGAATTGGTGCATGGCTCAAGGAGTTTACTTAGGGTATTGTTTGATCCATCCTTCACTTGATGGACCAACCCATAGAAACAACTCAAGATCACGCCATTTATTTTTTATTTTATTTTTCATGGTTAATTATTTGTGAATTTGCGGATAATTCATGATAAAATTTATAATTAAAAAGTATACATATATAAAATAAAAAAATATGTATGATGAATGTATTCTATTTATTATTTTTTAAAGTTTTAAATGTTATCGCATATAAATAATAATGATAAATAAAATTGGATTTCAATCACCAATAAAACAAAAAAATCCATCAAAGTAAATATTAAGTCATTAAACACCTTCAATTGATTTAGTTTGAAAAAAATATACATCATTAGTGCTGATAAACCCTGGTTGAGGGTGCGTCTCACTACTGATTCATTCTTATTAAATTAGTGGGCTGAATTAACTAAATTTGGTAGAAATGAATTATCTATAACTGTCTTGTTACAACATTAGAGATAAATCCTTGAGTAATTCAAGGTTAAACATTAGAGTAAATGAGAATCCACTCAACAGATCTAGATGCCATAATTTAATGTAGTTGGCTATCCAAAATCCTACCATAGATTATCAGAGTAGTGGATATTCCGTACCTTAATCTATGAAGAGAGGTTTAAGGATCCTTACCACTAGAATAATAAAGTGATTGAGTATTATGAATCGACTATCTGAGTGATACTAGAATTTTGATAAAATAGTGGGGGAATTTAAGATTAATAAACCTTAAATTTCTAATAATTGGAAATAAATATATAATCACTAATATTATTAAGTTTCATTTTTAGAAATTTACAAGTAATAGAACACAAACATTTCAATATATAATTGACAATGAATATTTCCTAACCAGTATAAATTTATAGGAGTGACTCAACATTTTACTATGATGTGAAACGAAATTATGTCTAACAAGGTCCCCATTATCACCTAAACCATATTAGGAATAAAAAATGGTAAAAGTGATGCTTACAAAAGACTCATGGATAATTATACCATGTTTTCTTATCTCTGAGAAGAATTTTGGGAGAAAGTGAAGCAATGAATGAACAAGATAATGATTATAATGATCATGTGTAAATTTAAAATTGATTCATATTGAATCATAGATAACCTTATCCAAAATAAATTGAAATGGGTTATAAATATAATTTATTTTATAATTATCAATGAAATTATAGTATTTGAGTGATAAGGGAAAAATGATAATCACACTTTCATATCTTTTTTTATAATAAACCAAATGTAAAGATAAAAATCATTAAAAAAGTGGCTATTTTATTTTTATATAGAAATATAGTTTAGTGGAAGAGAATTACAATTAATTTATTTAAAAAAAATTATAATGGTTTAATTAAAATATATTCATCACTATCTGTAATATTTTGTTTTATTTATTGGGTATTAGATAATATATGTGTGTCACACACTTGTATCTAAATATATTAACCTTGTAAGTTTAGAAAAATTATAATAAGTAAGGTGAATTATCTAAGTGTATTAGAAAGGGTGATTCCTACATCAATTATGAGAAGCAATGACTTTTAATTTCCTAGTGTATCGGTTCTAGTAGAAATTTTTTTAGTGTTACCAAATAATTTATCTCGATGTCTCCATTGAACATAATGATACGTTATTTATTTTTGGAATGAATTTTGTTTATGGTGTCACATACTGATGTGTAGGCTATCATGATCTTTGTATATAGAATTTATGAAATTACTTTAATGTATTATAATGGCTAACCAAGTTCATTTCACAAGGATTTGAGCCTATAATATCATTGTTCATGCACTTTTTTTTGTTTTTTGTTTTGTCTTATTAATTTTTAAAGAAAAATATAGGAATAAAAATGGGTTGCTTATTTGTTTTTATAGTTTTATAAAATTTAAATATTGGTCATGTTTAAAGGGGATGGACCTAGGTTTGATCATAAAAATATTCATTAACCATATGTGTTTTTAACCAAAAAGAAAATCACAACCACTCATTGATTTCTCCCTCTATTTGAGATTTGTGGTTGAAAAACATAGGGGGGAAGCCTTTTCATACCTAGATCACCACCTACACAGTGAATAGATAATGAACAGACTCAATTGAAGCATCCAATATCCCAACACTCACCGATAATCATATGTTTCTCATATCTTAGTTCACACAACTCCAATCATATATAGTGTAACCCAATAGTAGGGAGGGAGAAAAGTTTTATTATATGGAAGAATACAACATAAAATAGGATGATTATATGATCATAATCTATACAATTCCTTTCACCCACTAATTTATTAAGGATGGGAATGAAAGTAATAAATAATTGAAGAATCTAGATTCAGAAAACCATGAAATCTCCCCTGGGGACCACCCCTCATGCCAGTTCTCCATAACGATTAAGTTAGAGATCACAGTGGAAGGAATGAAGATTGAAAACACTATGAACTAAATAAAATTAAATTAAATGAAAATAAAGTAAAAAAATTACAAAAAATAAAAACTATAGTCAATAGGAGCATAAATCCTTGATTATAAGAGAGAGGGAATATATTTATAGTAGTCGAAACACCTTATTCCTCTTCTTTGGATTTTAGTGTGGAGATTTATGATATCCTTCTTCATTAGATGTTCAAGATGTTTCTATATCGAGGATCATGATAGATGATGTTTGGAATCATGAACCTTCCATATTTTCTTGAAATTTTCCCATGATATCCATTCCTACTTCGTTTGGATGATTGTTGTGTGGATCTTCTATTGGAGTTTGTCCCTATTCATCCATACTTGAAGAATGGCATTTTATTTTTGGTTTACCTTTACAAATTTGGGAATATCAGGTCTTTAATATCCCCAATAGTACCCTTATATATCTCTTGTATTTGAACATCATGCAGCTTCATTGGTTACCTTGACATAGCTTCTGAACTGTGCATGTTACCCTTACATGGGTAGTTAAATACCCTGAGTCAACATGTTAATTACCCTTATGTATCTTGTTTATCACATGAAAAATTTTACATACTGACATAAATACCTTTACATAACTTTTTAATACCGAAAAAATGCTTTCTAAGTGTGTAAAACCTTTACATATCTCTTAATATTACCCTTATGTGAGTTTTACAAGTGGTGAATTTTATATAGTGGATGAGAGAATTTTCAACTCTAACATTTCCTATGGAGTGTTATTGATACCATTATATAGGTTCATGTTGTGGAAAAATGTATACCTTTATGCCATACATTACCTTGATATAACACCATATAAAATCTCTAAGGGACAAATAACACATACAAAAATGCAATAAAACCTACGTACAACATGATGACACTTATAGTTTTTCCCAAGACACTTACATTGGGTCTCCGTGATACCTATATTGGGATTCTTCACATGTACATAGAGCTTAGATAACACCTACACTATCCACTTAGTGAAAAATACACTAATTTTCCTTTTCCATTTTCGATCTCCACATGTATATCAAAAAATAAATAAATAAAATTGGAGGATTTTTCTAATTGATTCAAAATTTATTCAAACAAACTAATAACATAATAAAAATCATTTTAATAATTTAAAACTAGAACTAAATTAATTCATGTATTCTTCGATTAATCCAAATTTGAATAAAACCACTAAAAATCATGTTTTAATCCAATTATCAATTAAAATAGAAATTTACAAAATTAACAGAAAATAATAAAGTATCCACGTTTTAGATTAATTTGGGGGTTAATTCACAACTAATAGATATTGAAAAATTTAGAAATATTTTTTTCATCACTCATCCACTATTACACTATTTCACACTTTTTCAATACAAATAATTCAAATAATTAAAATATTTTCCCTTCCTAGGTTCAAAATCACACACCATAAATGAAAGAAGAAGTGTCATCCAATACTGAAAATTTCATGCCTCCTATATCAATTAATCCCACTACCTTACTTCATTCTATGAAAAAGTTCTAGTTATAGGATTGAAAAAAATTATATTTTTAGTGTAATTAAAACATTAATAATGGGAAATTTCCAATTCTCACTCTCCCCTAGGTTACTTACACCAATGTTCCATTTTCTACTTATTTTATATATCTCAAATGATATTATTATAATTAAATTTCCCCTTTATTCATTTGGGTTCAATATTAATTTCACCCTATTCCATTATTTTTTAACAATTAGACACTTCTTAGAATTTCCCTCAACAATTTATGTGTAAAGCAATTATTAAATTTATAAAGGAAATTTATTATTCACAAACCTAATGCCTGACTATCTTGAAAGTTCACTGTGGGATCCCAATTTACCATTTTACTCTAGTATCAAAGGATTTATATGACTATATTTTTATTTAGATTCCTTAATTTATCCTTTTTAGAAATTCTAAATTATAGATTTCAAGGTGTAGTGGTAGTGTATCGAGTGATGCCCACATTTTTTCATCAACTTCTTTGGAGTTATCCTTAGAATTAGAGATAAACACATTCCAAAAATCCAAAAAGTAGAATATTTTTCACATATAATTTATAATTAATATATTTAATTAAGAATTAACTTTCATTGAATTATTTCATCCTTTTCAAATATAGTTGACCCTTATTGTTGGAACATCATTTTGATGAAGGAATCAAGGGTAAAGGTCCTATAAAATTTATCCAAAGATGCACTAAGAAACCCTAAACATCGTGGAAAGGTAATCCAAATTCTAGTGTGGATGTCCCTATGACTTACACTGTACATTGTTGATTACACCTTTTAAATCCAAACAAGGTTTTTGTTTTCTCTTGGTTCTCTCACAATAGGAGAGAGCGGAAGAGAACCACCAATGCTCATGAGACTTGGATCATTCTTGAGAATATCTCTAGGATGATATAATTCCTTAGCAAGCCAAATGTTATGCACAACATTTTTTTTAAATAATTCTATAGTCAGGTATTTATAGATCTTGGGTTGAAATATTATTTGTATAAATCCCTTTTAATAATCTCTTAATTCCTAGTGTACACCATGTATAAATAGTAATTATAATAATAATATTATTATTTAATTGACACATGTGTAACTCGTTGACTTATTAATTATTATTTATCCAGAATAAATAAATTAATATTTATTCAAATAATATATCGATTCTCATCGAACCTAAATAGATTTTATCATCCTCCCCATTATTTATCAGACTGATTATAACGACTATTTATTTAATAAAATAAATAAATGCCACTGTGTTATACACCGATAAATAAATAATTAGGATGAACTAATAAAACTGATTAAATATTATTCTTAAAGCCTAATAATAATATTATAATCTACCTTTTAAACTCATATAAAATTTAACTGAGGTTCTTGGATATGATTAGCGTGTGACCCTATAGGACCATTTATCAATGGAATTAGGTTAAACCACATAATATTCAAAGTTAGTGTCTTGCAACACATCAATTAACCCATATATAAAAGTGTTAATATTATAATTACATTAAAACTCCTATGATATCTTACCATGTAATATAATCTCTTTTTATTTATATCTCTCATTAAATAGATTGCATATATTGTATTATAAACCTATATGGTTGAATCTCTTTCTTTTACTTTTCAGAACTGAATATGATTTGTTTCCATAACCATGGACATAATTTGGATTTTCTATTCCATTAAAGTTACCAAGATATTCACTTCCAACAGAATGGAAAAATCATATTTCACATTATTTATTAATGCAATTCCACTTATAATACACCCAATGTATCCAACTTCTCCATGATTGATAATCATCACAGTTTAGGAAATACTTATAAGCATGTGATTCAGGACACACATTAATAATAATAATAGATCAAAAGGATCATTACAAAGGTCAATTGATAAAAGTATCCAATGACACATGAAACATGTGGAATTCCTAGTGGTGGGCATGTTGTCCTAAAATCCCTTATTTATAATTACTAAGGGTGAATTCTATGAGATGGTGTCTCAATGTATTATGATTCTTATAATCCAAATATCATGTATTGTCTATGTCCCATCAGATAATATCATCTGGCCATAGAATATAATTTTAAGGAATACCATAATATAATGTAAAGTATCCCATCATAGTGGGGAACTTCTATATACTTTCTACATGACTAGTATCCATAGAACATTATCACATATAGTATTAAATAGAAGAAAAATTATGATGTGATAAGAAATTATATTATAATATATTCGAATACTATGAATATAAAATGTAATTGATTGTATAAGGGAATTTGGGTTTAGGGAACTACTAATTCCAATAGACTCTCACTCTCACTAAATTTGACTACTAAATAACTTGATCTCATTATCACACATTATATTCACACTTTTTTTTGAGATAAATCATTATTTAAGGGTTATTCTATGTTTCCCTTCATGGATACTCTCCTCTCTACAAATTTACCTTGTTGATAAAAATTTCTGAAGAGATGATAGTTCCAAAGTATATGCTTTATCATTTGGTAAGACCTTGGATCCTTTTATGAGAACCACCGCTGCAGTGTTATCATAATACACTATGACAAGGTCTGTCTTATAAGGAACTTCAACAAGATCCTAGATAAATTTGAAAATCAAAACTGCTTTTTTAGCTGTAAAAAAGACATCATATAGTCAAACTCCACTATAGAATCAACCATAACTTTTTATTTTGATCTCTTTCATCTCAAAAATCCTTTATTGAGTGTAAAGATATATCCTAATTTCAATATAATGTTATCTTGATCATTCTAGAAATTAGAATCTATGTATCCCTTAATGAATTGATCCTTGTATTCTCTATATACCAAGAACATATCCTCAGTACACATCAAATACTTAAGGGTTGTCTTAACAGAAACCCAATGTTGTTCTCCTAGATATTCTTTATATATTATTTCAATGATTAGAGATTAGGAAATATCAAGCCTAGTATATAACATGTCATGATTAATCAATCCTATCATAGATGTGTTAGGGATCTTACTCATCTTCTCTCTCCCTCCTGTTGTGTTTGAGGACACATTTTCTTAGAGAGATGAATTCTTTGTGATTATGGAACTAATACCCTATTGGATTGATGTATATTGAATATATTCAATATTTGGTCAGTATATGTACCCTAACATAGTTCAATAAACCTCTTGGATCTATCCCATAGAATCTTGATCCCAAGGATATAGGCTACTTCTCCAAAGTCATTCATGGAGAAACACTTGTTCAACCAGTCCTTAACAGATTATAATGATAGCACCTCATTTACAAAAAAATAACATTATATTGACATATAATACAAGTAATAATAACATAAATCCCATTAAACAATCAATAGACACACAATTCACATCCATTCTTTATAAAACTAAACTATCATATAGATTCATAAAAATGAATATTCCATGACCTATATGCTTGCTTTAATCTATATTTTTTTTGCAACTAGAATACATTTTTCACATTACCTAGAGTAAAAAACCCTTATTTTTATGTCATATTGACATAATATTAAAGGTTCATTTTAAGGAAATATATTATTAAATAAAGTTTCTAAATCTCATGGTCATGGAATACTTCTATAAAATGTAAAATTCAGATGGATTTAAACATGGAAAATGGGGAATTTTTTTCTTAATAGTCAATTCCTTGATTATATTTAAACCCTTTAGCCACCAAAAATTATCTATATGTACTTAATTTACCTTACATGTCTAGTTTTCTATTGAATATCCATTTTTCACACAATGATATTTACATAAAATAGTAGATCAATCAGAACCTAAAATTGGTTTAATACATGGAATACATCTTAGAATTCATAACTTCTTTCCCTTTAGTAGCGTTTGATCTATCTGCTTATTCCTTATAGGAAATAAGATCATTATTATCTAATAATAATGATTCACCATCCTCTTCAACTAGAAACCATAAAGAACCGGTTCTGTAATATATTAGGTGATCTTATGCAATACTTGTCCCATAGGAACATATTCTTCTATAGGTACTTTTAGAATAGATTCCTCTTACAACTATTATGTATCTTGATCATCGACTTCATCAAATTCAATATTACTCCCACTATCCTTTTTAAGGTTGTTCCCTATCTCTAGGAGTATAGTATTTCAAAACATTAAACCATTTCATATGAGGGGTCATATAGGTATTATCACCCTATTTTTTTAGGGTAACCTATTAATATATACTTCATGCCCTAGGGTTCTCGTTCATTACCTGAAGTGGACTTAAAAAAATAATAGTAACCCTATATACCTAAGTTCAAAAACAACAAATTATATACATCTATTAAATACTATGGTATGTCTTCTGTTTATTTAGTTGAAACCTAATTTAGTGTATACACCATAGTTTGAAATGAAAATCCCAAAAGGAGATAATGGTAGATCAATGTGACTCATTATTAACCTCACCATTTCTAATAAGGTGTGGTTCCTCCTTTCACTTACACCATTCCACTATGGTGTATAAGGAGTAGTGATTTGGGATATGATCCCATAATCCTATAAAACATCGATAGAATCTTGGATAATATATTTCATCCCTCAATCCAATTGAATCATTTTAATCTTACCACCAAGTTAATTCACTACTTCATTTTTGAATTCCAATTTTTTTTAAGGATTATGAATTATACCCCATTAAGTAAACAACTAAATATTTACTCATGTCATTAGTAAAATTAGTGAAGAATGAGAATACACCTATATCTTATACTAAAAATGGTCTATACACATCAATGTGTGCCTATCCTGGAATTTCTATATCCCTTTGACTCGTACCACTAAAATGTGATTTACTCATATTTCTTTATAAACAAGTGATAAATATGTCATGTTTTTATCTCAAAAGAGTCTAAATACCCTTCTTTATATATTTTTAACTTGAGCTTCTAGTTTAACTAACCTAGATGGTGATTCCATAATTAGGTGTTATATGAGTCCTATAAACTTAATTTTTGTATCAACTACCAACACTTGGTTTTCATAGTCTGATATATAAAGATTTTTATTAAGCCCTGAAATACCAAAAAAATTCAATCTTTATAAAAATGAAATTCATTATTTCTGAACTTTATAATAAATACATCCATATCAAGACATGAAACTGATATGATGTTTTTGGTAACATTAAGAATATAAAAAAAATTATTTAAAACCAAGATAAGTCCTATTGAAAGTGTAAGGTGGTAGTATCCAATAACCATGATATCCAGCTAAGCTCCATTGACCCCTCAAAGATCTACGTCCCCTCTGAAAACCCTCCTAAATTTATTTAGTTCCTATATTTGGATACAGATGTGAGCACCAAAATCAGTATAAAATAATCAACTTATAAATAAGGATAAGTTTCATAAGATAATTAATGTACAAGAAGATTCCCCTTACTTATTCCATGTACATATATTCTTCTAATGGTTGAAATTTCCACATTAAAAATATATTTCATTTTATTCATTTTCTTGCCTTTGAATATTCCTCTTCTTTGATGTTCACTAATCAAATCCATATACTTGGAGTGAGTCTTTCGTCCCTTGGATTTGTGCTTCCCTTTATTCACTATAAGAACCATGATTTTATTATTCCCTATGTATTTATTGACTTGTAAAATAATAGTTAGGAGTTCCATAAAATAATTCTCATTTCTCATAATATAATTCATAATGAAATTCGAGAAGCTATGATTCAGTGCGATTAAAACGAGATTTGTGCACAAATAATCTAGTATCTTAAAGCCTAGGATGACCAAGAGATATATATAGTCAATCATATTGACCACATGAGGCCACTTTTGTGCTAAATCTCTATGAATTAACATTAATAGTGACTTAGAGATCTCAAATATCTTTATATCACTTTCTCATAGTAAAGATCATGGAGACAAAAAAACATGCTAAACACAACCATGATTTTATGAAGCTTTTGAATCTCAATAGATAAATATTATAACATTAAACATTAGAAATATAAAGAATCGTCTCGATGTTTTTCATAGATAGAAAATTTATCCTCATTATCCACATTTCTAGGTAGATCAGGAAATGGGGATTTCATCACATGAAACTTCTTCTCTTGGCATAGTACAATATACAAGCCTCTATACCATACCTAGAAGTCAGTGTTGGTTTCAAGGTTTTCCTTATAAAGGATAAATCATAATGATAATTTTTTCGATGAGTGATTTTGTAACAACCCGAACCTGAACAACCTCCCGAACAATGCTAAATGGGTCGGGTGCTACTACCTTAGGCACACCTCTTCGAACGACAAAGGCTGCCGACTAGAAATTAGGGTCTTATAGGTATAGTGGGGAGGATATACCCTCTCGGAGGATAATAATAATGGCACTGTTCTGAGTATAATAATAAAGATGCAGCAGAATAAACAACTCAGCAGACTCAAACTAGACCTTCAGAGCGGAAGCACATTCAATATCAATAAACAGAGGAAGTAATAAATATAAACAACAAAAACAAAAAAAAATAAACACAATAGCATGCTGATCAGTTGTAACTACTACTAAACAACAAAACATGCATCCAATGCAGGTGATTCATATCTAAATATAAAGGGTGCCAATTTCTAACCAACTTTAGCTACAAAAAATCATGCTGATACATGAAAGTAAAAAAAACATAGTAAACTCCATCTAGGCAAGACCTCAAAGTCCATACCATCTCCATGGAACAACTAATGTAGCCCAGCTCCTGAAGCTGGCCTTTTTTCTTGCACGTAAATCCATAAAGTCTGCATGCGTCCCGATGGGCCCGTGTAGGGCGTGAGATGAATCTTAGTAGGATACCACCCAAAAGTGCATACCTAATATAAGTGTTTAAGTAGGCATGAATTTATAAGGAAAGCAGTAAACAGAATGATGAAAAAATAAACACAAACTCCACTGCTGCTCAGCAGCCACCATGGAGTGTCACCTGCTTCGGCCAACACCAGAATCTCTATCATGTAACCCGGAACCATGTTCCCACTGACACTGTGTGTCTCATGTACCGATGCCCAGAAGGCATGCTCGAGAAATAGTAACATGAAGGAATAGTGATGCCTGTCCTCAATAATTAACCGGAGGGACAGTGATGTCTTCCCTCAAAAAAAAGTAGTCAGAGGGACAATGATGTTTTCCCTCAAAATAAAGTATCCGGAGGGACAACGATATATACCCTAAAAAAAGTATCTTTAGGGACAGTGATATCTGCCCTAAAATAATGATGAGCCTCTTCCCATAACCTGATAGCCTCAATGTTATCCCCTAAAGGCTCCTCACCTTCCATGTGGATTCCTACGGTAAGAACCCCCAAACCAATAGTGCCTAAACCGCAACTAACAGGGGCCTCTACCCACACGAGTGGTCAAAACCACCTCATCACGGAGTCTCTCTATGTTCACAATACTCAAAGTTTCCAGGTGAGCGGTAATCATCAAAATAGTACCCAAGCCACAACACCTCTGACACCTCGTGTCTCTGTGACCATGCCGCTCAAGTCTGATGGTCTTGTTATCCCAGTAACCCGGGCCATGCCCCAACTGACAGTCATTCTGCCTTATACCGACACCCATGATGCCCAATCTCATGGTCAGAACCACCCAACGTAACCTAGGCCAATCCCAACCTGTGATCAACATCACTCAACAATACCCAATCCATGCCTAGCACAACCTAAAGGTTCCAGAATATGAAATATCACACATCATATATATAATCACAATGGAAAACATTAAATAGGAAAGACAACAAAACAGTTGAATTACACTAGCAAGGGGTTGTCCCATATCATCACTTAGGTCTTAAGAGCCTCTAATAATTCATATCAAGGATTAATAAACTAACTCATCAGATAAAGCATCACAGTTCAATCATAACCATTTTGGCTTCTCCTGACCAAAATGCCCCAATTGAGCAACAACCCTTCGCCTGGCCCCGCTCAATAAAAACAGGTAAAGGGAATACCCAAAGGCATCCAATGGGTCTAATGAACAAGTTAATATGAAATATCAGATAAAAATGGGTCCTTCTCAAAATACCCAAAAATGTGATGAAGGCCGCTCCACCCAAATGACAACGAAAACACAAAAATAGGTATGCACCTTCTACCTAAGACTCATACGATGCTAATCCTCTGATGATAGCCTCCAATTAGGTATAAAACGCAGTAGATCTACAAAACAATAAAAAAAATTAAACCATAATAACTCATTCTAGAACAGAAATCAAGAAAAACAGCTCAAGAGGAATCAAGGCCTTACCGAGGGGGTTTTAATGGATTAAACAGTGTTCGAATCCGACCTCGAATGAAGTAACGAGAGGGAATTGAAGTCCTAGACGACTCTCCCTGCTCAACGCAATGAAGTATTGAGGTTCAACCTCAATACGAGGATACTGCCCGTTTTAGAAAAAAAAGAAACTACATGACATGTATCATTTCACTATTCTTAAGACGACTGATATTTCACTGACTGACTTTCCATATCCTATAGAAATGAGTACACTGTGTGTTCCAAGGGTTAAACGGTGTGTACTTAGTTTTTCTTCTCTTCCTCACTGACTTTCCCACAGGCCATGTATATCCCTCATACACAGGTAGACTACACAGTGTGTCCAAGGAGGACATGACGTGTACTTGGTTAAATGATTCTACCCGACCAATAGGCTTACATGCCATATATGGCCTCCACACGGTCATGGGTACATGACGTGTCGAAAACTACACGCCGTGTGGTAAGAAATTCCTACACAGTCATCACACGACATGTACTCAGTGGCACACTACTAGTGCATGCCCAACCTATACACGGTGTGTACTCTATATTACATGGTGTGTAGTCTAGAAATTTTTAAAAACTTCCGAATTTCTCCAGTTTTATCAGGGACATGTCAAAAATTCAAACAGGGTCGGGTTTTTGACCCGTTTTAAAAACTTTGGTTCTTACTAATTTTCCATTTATATAATAAATAGATTATATTTCATAGCTTTCCTTGATTATAAAGGAGTGTGGCATAATAAATTTTAATTATTAGTTTCCCACTTTTTTATCAAGTCCCAATATCCCCCACCATCAAACTCTAATTATCCCGCCACATAGATAATCTAGTGTAAAGGATCAATATTTACCTTCTCATTAACTAAATGAGGGTTGGTAATGATACTTGAATCCATTCAATTAGTTTCTTCATTTCCAACTAATGACTCATAGAATCTTGATCCATTGAGTGGACTCCCCAATCCTAAAAATCCAAACATGGATTTCCTCAATAGTTACCTCTAGATTTATACCAATCATAGAGAGGGTTAGTCATACTGATATAAATGTAGTTATTTCAACCCAAAAAATTATTTATAAGTCCCCATTAGTTTAAATCACCCCATCATTGGTTGTTTAATCATTTTTAGACTATTATTCATACTCTAAATCAAGTAATGAAAGGCTATACCAACTCAATATTTAATTTTGAGGGATTTTTATCTTAATGTGAAAACTGTCCATTTTATCTTATTACAAAATTTTTAATATTAAGTTTATTTTATTAAAATGGATAACCATGTCTAGATGAAGTTAACACATATTATAATATTTATTTTAATTTAATCTTGTATTCTTATTATTTAAATAGTTTAATTATTTAAACATCCATAAATAGTTAACTATGTAACTGAAAAAAATAAAATAAATAAATTTAAATAACCATAAAATTATCTAATGGGTTTTTATTATCTATAGGATGATAAAAAACCCTTAACCATAGGGAATTAACTCTTGGAACCATGTCTAGTTTCAGTTGTAGCATTCCATCAATACTCGTGTATACCTTTTGGATTGGTTTCACCATGGATTTGTACTTGAAACGCCTCCACTCACCTGGGATATTAATCCATTACATAAATTTACTCACACATAGGTGAGATGAACCAAAGTATTTGTTATAGGGTTTTACATAAAAGAAGTCATGGCCACACGGGTCTTTACTTAATGAGAGGAGAAGAATGATTTATGTGCCATTATATAATTTAATAAATTATTAAAAAATCATGTTATAATATATTAATTAAACTAATCACATAAACATGTTAGTATAATCTCATGTACATCCATATACATTCAATTAATACCCAAAAGTACCCCAGATATCATTTAATTCAATTCATTCATTATTATTTAGATAATTGTGCTTGAGTTAAATTAATTAATAAATTAATTAACTGATTAATTCCTTTAATCTTAATGATCATCCAAAGACTCTTGGTGGTACCCATCATCAATGTAACATGGAAAATAAAAGGCTTGACCAATATTTATTGATAATTACATAGAATTAATCGATAATTTATTAATTCATTAATTTGTATTACATAGTCAAAAATTTAGATGCCAATAATGTAATTAGGTTTTTAAGGAAGCAATAAATTATTCCTTATGTAATTTAATTTTTTTCTTTATTCTAAGTCTTCACTACATGTACTATCTAGCTACATGATATGTTTATCAACTTCTATGAATTTGTGATATACACCTAGGGGCTTGGTGTGTATGTTCATTGGGTAACATAGTGTGTACTAATGAGACACAATCCATGTGTTTCACTTACCATGTCCCTACACAAACCTTCAATTAACTCAAAATGTTCTATGAATGCAGGGATTAATGATTCACATGATGTGTATTCTAGCAATATGTTATGTATGTCATTAATTATACAACCCTTCAATGTTATATGACATTATTCTGTGTATTTGACCACATATTTAGCATGAATTTCACCGCTACCAAGCGTCAATGACACAACCTTTATGTGGGATACATTTCATGTGGTCTAAAAGAACATGTTCCATGCTGGTCTGGTCAAAACATAGTGTGCATTAAATAAACCACGCATTATTACATCTCATCGCATCATGTATCCCATGACACATAGAAGTGCAATGAACTTGGGTACACAACATTTACTTTCTGTGACATGCCATGTATCTATGTATACTGGCTAGAATCCTTAGCACTTCTTGATGGAATCTCTAATTTTTATTTATATATTATTAATCTATTTATGATGATATAAACTTTAATGAATAATATTAATTTTTCAAAAACATGTTTGTTAAACTCCATATTGAAAAATGAATAACCTAGAAGCAAAAAGTTAACAAAAAATGTATACAATTGATCAGAAATTAATTAAGAATTATAAATTATTACATAACCACCTTTGATACCACTTATAGGTTATGGGGTATAATGGAAGCATGTCAAGTGATTCCCAATAATAATTTTTCATGAACTTATTTATATTTATACTCATAAGTATAGATAAAAGAGTTTTTAAAATCCATAAAGTGATAATATTTTTCACATATAATTTATAATTAATTTATTTAATTAATAATTACTTTTCATTGAATTTTGTATTGTTTTTAAAATATGGTTGAACCTTTTTATCGATCCATCATTGTGATGGAAGAATCAATGGTAGATTCCATATAGTGGCAATTCACAAATTCACCAACAAACATTGGATGTTGTAGTAGGCTTATCCAAATATTAGGGAAGATATCCCAAATCCCACCAATATTTATTGTTTATTATGCCTTTAGAATCCCAATAAATTTTATTTGATTATGTTAGTTTTCTTATAGCCAAATATATTAGAGGTGGATCATTAATTCTCACTGGACATGGAGTGTTCTTGAGAATATCTTTGGGCTGATAATTCTCTGGCATGCCAAATGTTGTGCACAACAATGGTTGTCCAGTAAATGCTATAGTTAGGTATTTATAGAGACAGGGTTAAAATATCATTTTCATAAAGGAGATTTAATATTCTATTAATCCTTATAATAACCCATTTCTAAATAATAATAATAATATTATTATTTAATTTACATGTGCATAATCTATAGACTGATTAAATATTATTTCTCAAGAATAAATAAATTAATATTTATTAAAATAATATTTTAATTCTCAGTAAATCATAACTGGGTCTTCTCTTCTTCCCCATTATTTACCAGGGTAAGTAGAAAGACTAATTATCTAATTAATTAAATAAATATCAATGCATTATACACTAATAAATAAATACTTATGATCAACCAATAAACCTAATTAAATATTATTCACCATACCTAAGAATAATATTATATTATAATTTTTAAAATCATATATAATTTAACTAAGGTTCGTAGATAGACATAGTGTGTGACCCTCTAGGACCATTTCTCAGTAGAATTGGGACAAAATCCTAAATTTCAAGGTTAAGATTTACCAAAATTCTAGGGCACCTATAGAGAAAATAGTTAATGTACCAATAAAAATAAACCTCCTACAAATTATTATCATGTAATATAATCCCTTTGTCTCGATATTTATCATCAAATAGGTTTCATAGATTTCTTTAAAAACCTATATGATCAACTCACTTTCATTAAATTTAAAGAACTAAACACATCGATAAACCAACATGGCCATGGACTTGATTTGACTATTCTATTGCCTCAAAGTTCCAAAGATATTCACTTACAATGGAAGGGAAAAATCCTCTCTCAAATTATTCATTAATGTAATGCTTCTCATGAATCACCCACATCATCTAAACTTTCTGTGAATGATCATCTTCACAGTTTAAAAAATATATCTAATCACGTGGGTCATAAAACACATTAAAAATAATCTTAGAGACAAGGGATTCTTGTACAAGTCTACAGATATAAACATCCAATGAAACATGAAACATATGGAATCCCTATTGGAGAGCCCATTCTCATAACCCCCCTTCTTGAATATTACTAATGGAGAACAGTATAATAAGGCGTCTTAATGTATTATGTGCCTCCTACACCTGATAGAATGTATTTTTTGTGTCCCATCAAACAATATCATCCGACTGTAGAACATAGATTTAAGGAAATATATCATAGTATCTAAAGTATCTCATAATATTAGGGAACTACTATGTGCATTCAATGCGGTAATTATCCTGAACATTATCACAAGCACTATAATGAAAAAGAATAATTAGGATGTGATGAAAAATTATATTACATTATATTCAAATACTATGAATATATAATGTAATTGAAAGTATAAGAGTTTTTTGTTTTAGGGAACCACCAACTTTAGAATAGGTTACTAAGGTTTAAGGTCAAAAAATCTAGTTTACTTGTGTTATAATTTCAATTCCACCTCAATCCTTTCAATCACAACCCTTTTCCTAGTTTTGAAATAGAATTTTGATGAAAATAAAAGTAAAAATCACTTAGTAATTATAAAAATACATGAATTTTCATAATTACCAAATCCATAAAAGCTCTCAGGAAATATTACACATTGAAAGACAATAATTAAAGCTAAATTTTTCTATCCTATAAAAAACATAACTGAAAAAAATAAAAAACAGTTTAAGAAAATATAAAATAGATCCTAAAAATATTTTAAACTAATATAAATAATGTTCAAGACCTGATTATCTAGTAAAATAGGATAATATTCATTGTATATATTATAATATTAAAGTTCTTAATTATTAATAAACACCATTTTTATTTAACATTACAATTTAAACATTAGTTAAAATCATGATTGCAAATCCTTCTTAAAGTGAACTATTACTTGGTAAGTCTTGAGACACATTTTAAATCCCACAATACTCTTGATTTTAATTTCATATTTTATTTTCATATTTCCCATTCTATTGGGAATATTTCATTATTATATATAATATAAATAACCACATTGGGAGACCAAAAAAATGTGCCTTTATTCCAACAAATTCTGGGTGAAGCAAACTCAACCGCATTTCAATTATCTGTTTTCTGTATCCATTTAACAGCTACAATGAAGCTAAAATTTTAAAAATAGATATAGGATATCATTAGGAACATTTAATTAAACAATTAATACAGATAATTATGAGTTTTTAAGGGAGTTTTAGGTGGCCAAAGTTGAAGATGAAATTTTATACCAGATTCTTTGGCCTAGAATAGCATCCCACCATTTTGATCATGTCTCCAAAACCAAAAATAAAAGTGGGATGCAATTTTATAGTATATTAGGGAGAATATAGGGATTTAATATATTATTATATATCCCACCCAAATTAATTTATCTATAAGATCATTTTGGTGCCTCTATTGGGTGGATGCAAGCTGCCTCCCAATTTGGGGTAGGGGTGGAAAAGTCCACATTTCACAATTCCAACCTCATGAGTCTACTTCTTGATTCCATTGAGAGAAAATAACAAGTGGTGTCATAACCCTATTATCGTTTGATACAATGGAGTATAAATTATCAGGACTGGATGTTATTTCTCACTCTAAAAATATTTAATAATTTCTTTTAATTGAGTTTTTAAGTCAATGATTTTCTCTCCTCCTCTTCCCTATTGAATTTCATTTCCACACTTTTCATGTGCTAATAAGATCCTTTACCTAGGAGTGCTCATGAAAATGATAATCTAAGTTTATATATTATTATAATTTGTATGTGAAGATGTTAAAACATTAATTGAAGAGGTTAGATTGATTTAATTGAATGAATCCTTCTCATGTAAATGAAATTGAAATAATTTAATAATAATTTCATCTAATCCATCCTTCATAATAAACTAGGATC
Organism: Viscum album; assembly: GCA_963277665.1. Taxonomy (NCBI): domain Eukaryota; kingdom Viridiplantae; phylum Streptophyta; class Magnoliopsida; order Santalales; family Viscaceae; genus Viscum; species Viscum album. The sequence goes on from OY728146.1 coordinate 1,796,369,603, forward strand.
AACCCTTTCTCATAAATTGAATTCAATTAGGTCTATTAGTGTTCATTTAAACTATCTCAAAATAAAACAAAGTTGTCCTCTTCATATTCAAATCTCCCTCTTAGAAAGTATGTGTTGGGAAAAAATCCCTCAAGGCATCATTGAAGCATTTTGGAGGTGATTGTGTTTGTTGAAAAATTGGACATCTGTGTTGTGATTTTTGACAAAGCAAACCATGACATACAAATTTTTTGACAAAGGGGATTTCATGGTGGCATGTCGAGTTCAAGAGTTGTGGTTAACGATCAATGTTTGATTCAAGAACGTCGACAAAGGAATGTATGATATGTAGGCGGTACAAAAAGAACAGATACAAGGTGCCGCCATTTTCCAGTGTTTTCCAAAGTTTTGGGCTAGAAAATCGACAAATGAAGAAAAGTGTTTTTGGAAAAGGGACTTGCACGCTGAGGTCTTGAAGGAGAGGAAACTTGTGCGCTATGTTTTTTTCATGATCAGACCATCAAAATATGGAAAAGTAAAGAGGTTCACACAAGTTTTAGTGTTGGACGCGCAAGTGAGTTGCGCGGCAGAGACGTGCACGCCGAAACTTGCGCGCCGAGGGGAGACTTGCGCGCTGTCACGCAGGGTGTCAAAATTCCTATAAATACAGGTCAACCCCTCCTCATTTTGTGTAGAGTTCAACACTTAGAGAAATCAGAGCTCTCATCGCGTAGGTGTGGTGGTCGCGCAAGTGGTGTGTGGTCGCGCATGTATAAGTTGCGTGCCAGATGTAAGTTGCATGCCAATTTTTTGTTGCATGCCAAAATCAGTTTGGGAATAAAAGGAGGTGCATCGCAAACAGTTTGGAGTTGAATATGGTTGTCTCACACAAGTGGTAGAGGTATAATTGCGCGCCCATTTTAACTTGTGCTCCGAAGACTTGAGCGCGGTCTTGGGACTTGCATGCTAGGCTTTGAGAAGGGCATCAAGTAAAATTGATTCACAGTAGAGATTCAGGGCTGCGTGAAAGCTGGGAGATTTCCCGATACCTTCGGTGCAAAGTGAGATTCATCTACGGGTGAAAGTTGGACTTCAACAATGAATCTACACAAACAAAGGATGTATTCATTAGTGATAATGAAGAGGCCTACAGGTCTATAAACTGTGAGTGGATCCTTTCCATAGTAGTGAGCAAAGAAAGAGGAAAAAGGTGATCCTCTCCACCAGCAGTGAGCTAGAGAGAGATAAACAGGGAGTCACCCTTGGGAAAGCAGTGAGCTGACCCTAAACATTATAAAGGCAGTGAGCTTGGGAATAGAAGTGATCTATCCCGAACATTGTAAACAGCAGTACACTTTTAGTGGATTTGGTACATCAGCACATTGCCAGTGTATGCTCCTTGGACATAGCCCAGTGAGGGTGAACCAAGTAAAAATTGTTGTGTCCTGTGCATTATTTACTTTCTATTTATATTGTGCAACGAGAAATAGAGAGAAGAGTGTTTTTCTTAATAGTGAAACTAGATCAGAATGGGCATTAATTTTAAATTTTTCATACCCTGATTCACCCCCCCTCTCAGGGTATTCAACCTTATGGACCTAAAAGTATGTGTCTTTAGGTTTCTTCTTAGGTATTTGAAGATTCAACAACCCAAGATACACTGTAAGTGACCAATTAAACCCTAAAATGTTTGGTAAGTTTGGGAATGAAAAAGAACTACCCCATAATTATTCATAATTAACACTTTAAAAGATCATAAAATACATGAAAACAGATTAATAGTGATTAAAGTAGTTGTAAAAAGAGTGAAATAACCAGGTTTTTTGTAGGTTTAAGTTAAGAACTCCCCTGGATGCTCTCTAGATAGCCTTGAGTTAACATCCTTGGTTCTATACACTTTATGAAACCTATATAAAAATATGTTTAAACATTTTAAATTTATTAAATAAAATTAAAATGGAATAAGAAAGATAAAATAGAAATAATCTTGGTCTTTTTATCCTAAGAGGAGATTTTTTTACTATACATAGTTATACAACCTTATGGTCATACCCAATCTTACATAGGTTGTGGTTTATGTGATAAAAACCACCTCATCTTCTTTCTTCTATGGATTCTAAATTTCAATTCTTCTTAGAGTTATACTTTGATAGAGTGCTTTAATTCCATCCTTTAGTTAGTGTGATGTGTCCTTTAAAGTTGGGGTGGATGGATTATGTAAGTGTCCTCCTCAGCTGAAACTCTTATGGTTTCCACTTCCAGTGGATACTATAATAATTATGTATGGTAATGTTCAATAAAGGGGGAGTTAGTGTACAATTAAAATTGAATAAATTTAGAACAATTTGAGTTTAAATAAAAAATTCTTCCCCACTTAAATAGTAGATTAAGCTTATATTTATTTATGAGAGACCATTAGGAACTTATCATTTACTTTTCCTCCATCCATAAATTCTTCCTTGTGTTTTTGAGGGGGATATTTTTGGTATATATCCATAATTTTTTCTACTTCCACTCCTAATTTCACTACTTGTTAAGTGGACTGGTGTTCAATTTTCAGGGCTAATTAAATTAGTTATTCTTAAAAATAGTCACTCTTTATGACTATTCTGGTATTTCTAGCCACAAGTAAAACCTCATAGTCAAATGTTTCCAGTGTGTATTTCCACATATTATCAAAGAACTCTTTATTCATCTACTCTTCTTCAAATAGGGTAACCTTTTTATTTTATTTTCAGCTATAACATCTCTTCTGCAGTGGATGCATTAGGTAATTCATCACCACTTTCAAAGATATGCCTAAATTGGGATGAATATATTATTTTAGCCTAAGGGATGTTAGATTTTAAATTAGTAATAACGAAGTGTATATAAAATTATATCTATTTAGTGAAATATCCCTCTTTTATTTCATCTTATAGTTCATCTTATAAGTGGAATTCCTCTATGATATTTTCTAGTGTGGATGTGGGTAGTAGTTTACATTCTAAATTTTCATCAAAATGGAGTCCATTCGTTATTTATTTCTCTTCATCATCCATAGAATACCAGAATTTGTTTGATTTTTTCATTAAAAAATATGTGAAATCAAGGGATAGATGAGTCTCATTTATTGCAAAGAAAGAAAATTCTTAAGTAAATCTGTCTTCCTCAATGATATCAACCATTAATTCCTCTTAAAAGTAAAATGACACTAGGACAATATTTTTGAGAGAAAAAAGCAGTGGTTCTTCTTCTTTAATCACTTCATCCACCTTTACAATTGAGATAATCAAGTTACAAACATTAGGTTCATATTCCCGTACCTCCTGATAGTTTTCTTCATTATAGGTAGGAAATTCCATTTCTTCCACCATTTCTTCTCCTTGTTTCATAGGTTATTCAAATCAAGATATCACTTGATCAAGTAGCATATTCAGTTCAATGATTATAAGTATTTTCTCCTCCTTTTCTTTCAATACTTGGGAAAATGAATCTTGTATATAATAAATTGTTGTTTTCTCTTTAACTATTCATTGAATATTTTCCTAGATAGTTAATTTTGTTAGATATATATTTTCAAAATTAATTTGGACTATGAGGATTGTTCTCAAATAATCAAAGAAAGAAATTAAAACAAATAAATAAAATAGAAAAAATAGAAATATAAAACACTAATTAAAAATCTGTATGAGATAATAGTTACTCAACCTAACTACCTAGAAATGATGCTAATAATTCATATTCTATCACATTCCCTATATATGGAACTTCTAAAACTCTTGTATTGTACTCTAGTGGCTAATAAGATTCTTATCTCAAGGATATGGTCCTAGAGTATCATTATTCATGAACTTAGTTTTTTTTTGTTATGTTATATTAATTTTGAAAGTTTAATACATAAATTCAAATGGGTATTTTTTTCAAAATTTTATAAAATGTAAATAGTGGTCATGGTTAAAGGGGATAGACCCAAGATTGATCATAAGGGATCTTTATTAATCAAAAGTGTTCTAACCTAACAACGAATTCTTAACCAATAATTTATTCCTCCCTCCCTTTGATTTTTGGGACTTAAAAATAGGGGGAACCTTTGAATACCCATCTCACCTTCTCTACAAAAAAGAGATAATGAACAAACTCAATAAATTTATACACTATCCAAATACCCAGTTCCAATCATATGTTATTCATTTCACATCACACAAAGCTCCAATAATATGTCATGTAAACCTAGAGAATAAAGGGAGAGAATCGTGATAGATGGAAAAATAAAATAGAAAATGAGAAGAGAATATGGTGATTATATATCCTACTCCTCTCACTCACAATAGTATCTAGGATGGGAATAGAAATTCTAAATAAATGAAGAAAATGTATTTGGAAACCCATGAAATCTCCCAATGGACCAAACCCCAATAGAATTTAATAAAACATGATAAAAATAATAGAATTGAATAAAAATAAAAATTTAATATAAAAAATTATAAAAAATGAAATCTATAATCAACATGATCGAGAATCCTTTACAATTGTAGAGAGGGTCCTGATTGATGAAGCTAGGAATATTAGATATTCCATCTCTACTAAATATTCTCCTATTATATCCACATCCTTATTCATTTGGATGATCACTATGTGGATCATCAGTTGGAGTTCATCTTAATTTGGAAAAACCAGAAGAATAGAGTTTGATTTTAGGGTGACCATTTCAAATTTTTGAATCTCATTGTTTTAATATCTATACAGGTAACCTTATATAGATCTTTCATTTGACCCTTTCAAAGCTTCATTGGCTACCTTAAATTAGCTTTTCAACCATTATTTTTACTATTATGTGAGTAGTTGGATACCCTAACACAACATGTTGATTACACTTTTAGATCATGTTCAATAACAACTAGGATCCGCTAATAGCATATGAACCCCTCCCTAACATGGTCATTGGGTCTGAGCCCACTTGGTACCACTAGTTTCCCTAAATACATGTGGTCCCCTCCTTGTGGTGCACCCATGTGCTCGAATGAGTCATCTGACTAATGAATATCCCCACAAGACAACACATGTTCTTTCTAGTTTGATTTTTACTCACTTGTAAAAAACGTAGGAAACTTACTAGTAGGCTACTCATCCTAATCACTACCCCAGACTAATAATTCTTAACTATGGAGTTATAACTAGTTATTCTCCCAAATATAAATTTACACCTTGTTGACATCAGTCATATCGTTTTTTTTCATTTAACCCTTTATCATTATGTGGTGTTATATTAACCCCTCCTTTAGAGAACAACATCCTCATTTTGGACCCTACATCTCAACCCAGGAAGTTCTCCCACACCTAAGGCCGAGTTCCTCCGCTAATACCAAATTTAAAAACTGGGCCCCACCGATAGCACATACACCCCACCATAACATGGTTGTCGAGTCCTAACCTGCTAGGTACCACCAGTTTCCCCGTAGGCACATGGTCCCCTCCCTAGGGACCACCCACATACCTTAATGGGTTATCAGACTAATGAATGTCTCCACAGGATGACACATGTTATTTTAGTGTGATTTTTCCTCACTCACACACACCCTAGGAAACTTCCTAGAAGTTCACCCATCCTGATCACTACTCCGAGAACATTGAAATATGGAGTTCTAAGTAGGTAGACTCCCAAAAATAAATGTGTAACTTGTTGACATGAGTCATATCATTTTTATTGTTTAACCCTTTATTATTCTAGGGTGTTACATGTTCGGTTCGAGAATGACATTTGCATAGAAGAAAAAATAGCATTACACCACTTTTGATTACCTTTATATAGAACTTTAGAATAGGAACTGACCTTTAGGCATCTACCAGCAGTACCCTTATCTGATTTTTTATAGGGTGACCATTATACAGTGTTTAAGAGCAATTTAAACCTTTACATGGATCATGGAGCATCCTCGATACCCTTATGTTGGTGTATTTTGGGACCATAAATATACCATTACACTGTGGAGGACCTTGAAGCAACATATGATACATTTTTTAAGGGCCATATGATATATACATAGGTTTATGACATCTACATATAGCATGATGACACTCATGGTGATCCCCATTACAATTATGTAGGGGCACGAGGACACTGAAATTGGGTTTCATCACATGCATATAGAGACTAGATGATAGATACCCTGGCCACTTTGTGACAAATACATCAGTGTTCCTTTTCTATTTTCCCCCTGTACATCAAAGAAAATAATAATTAAATGTAGGATTTTTCCAATTTATTCAAAAAAATTAAGAATAGAATAAAAACCATTTTAATAATTTAAAATAAGAACTATATTAATGTATGACTTGTTTAATTAATCTAATGATGAGTAAGACCACTAAAAATCATGTTTTAAAATATTTATTAAATAAATTTCAGATTTATTAGATTAATAAAAAATAATAAATTATCTAGGTTTTAGATTAATTATGAGATTAATTTACAATGAATAATAGTTAGAAAATTCAGAAATATTAGCACTCATCACATACTCAACTAATAGTTCAGTAATACTTGAATCATCAGAAATAAATGATGAATATAAAATGTAAAACTTAATTACTCAGTTGTTGAAATATAATTCTTTATTAAGTAAAATTAAAAGTAGTTTTCAAGTATTTACTTAGTAAAATTTTTAGAAGCTTTAAGATAAAAATCGCAAGTATTATTGGTGTAATTAAATATCATGTTTTATATAAATAAAAATTTTAAGAAAATGCAAGCAATTATGATTCTTGATATAATTTGGATTGACAGTGTGAAATATTCTTAGAAGAAACTAGATATAAGTTTATATACTTCACGAGGTTCCTTTAAGGAATTTTATGAATGTAAAAGTTGAAAAAGGAACATTCATGGTTAGAATATATGATTTGTTTTATGATCACGAGATGAAGAATATCTTAATAAAACATTTATCAAACATGAAAATATATAGTGGATTTATTCCTAAACTTATATTTTTTATAAAAATCAGATTCATGATGTCAGTAAAAGGAGAATCAATGATGAATATTATATGCATTCATTGATCATTATAATGTAGAGTGAATTTATTCCTAAAATAACATTATTTATTCACATAAATGTCATGATTTTAGTAAAATGAGGATCTATAATGAATCTTACATGCATTCATTGAAAATTATAATATAGAGTGGATTTATTTCTAAACTAAATTTTCTTATGAACACCATAACCATGATTTAAGTATAAAGAGGATCCATGATGAGACTTATAATTCATGAAAAGTATTCCATAATATTTTCATGACATGTTTCACAAATAACAATGTTAAACCATATCCATATTCCAACTATAATAACAAATGGATATCATATAAGTTATACTATGAAATAAATAAATTATTTTAAAATAAACATGTTTGTACATAAATATTTTGTTAAGGCCATGTTAATAAACAAGCATGCATCATAAAAAACACAAATTATATATTGGAAATTATCCTAATGATTATATAGGATATTACATAAATCTCTAAGATAGAATACTTAGAGTCATGTGATGAAATATATTTTTATAAAAGGGTGAACAAATCTATTTAAGATAATTGGAGAAATATTGACTTAAATATAGTCATATATTGAGATGAATAGGTAGTTGGCATTGGAAGAAGATCCACAGGAGTTCATGGAGGAGGAGTTATTACACGGAAACATACAATGTGTGAGGGATATAACTTAAATTTTGGGTTTATATTCACAGTGGATGGTGATAATTTTTTTAAGAATAAGGAATCCTATAAAGAAGCTGTGTAAGGAAACATTTTATGATTGGAAAGTTCAAATGGATTCAAAAATGGATTCTATATACCAAAATTTAGTATGAATTATTTTCAGGTTCTTCAATTAATATAAATACATTAACGAGTATTCAATAGAAACTATAAATGAGTGATAAAATTGTGGTAAAAATAAAGATCAATTCGTTATACTAAATCACCATTCCTAAATATATTAGAAGTATACTAGTCATAATTTTTTTATAACCATCATATAGGGAATTTATAGTCAAGACAAACTTCATTAAAGGAAACCTTATGTAAGATGTCTGTATGACACAACCAGAAAGGTTTAGAGACACCATATAATTACAAAATAGAATGAAATTTGTATAGATCCATTTCTGGATTAATGAAATAATCATGATCATAGAATATTCACTTGGAATGAATGTATTCCAAATGTATACAAGAGTTGTGTGAAATTTCTATAGTTTTATATGTAAAATATATTGATTAGATACGGAAAATATTCATTGTCTTGAAGTTAGGTATGACTAGATTGAAAGTAACTCTTTATAGAGTGACTTAAAGTAGTAACCCAAGTTATAGAGAAAAAGATACAATGAGGTAGATCTAAGGGTTGATTAGACAAAGTTAAAGTACATATACTAAAAAAGAATTGACAAATTATAGTTGGAACAATTGAAGAGATAATTTTTTCCAATGTAATATGGTATAAATATCGCCAAGAAGATATGAATAAGACATAGGAGGAGATTATAATGGCTAGTAGAACACCATATATTTCTATGATGGATCGATCACATATTCCATGCTATGTACTAACACATGAATTATGATAGGAAAATATCATATAAATCTAGGATAACTACATAATAAGTAGTTAGAATTATCTAACAGTACTTGAAAAAGTATAAGGGATATGCACGTAGTACCTACAGAAGAATAAACAGTAGTTATAAATTTACACAAACTAGTCTTCCAATAAATCATTTGATCTAATATCATAGTTATACTAAGTGAATTAGTAATAGAATCTCATTGAATCCAATGGTATACATGTCAACATATATTTAGTATGTTGCAGGTTCCCATGCAGTAACAAAATCCATATAAATATGCAATGATTTTTTCTAGTTCTTAGAATCATACCTTAGGTACTAGGTAGTATTTATAGATTTTGAAAAATGATAAAATGATATATTTATAGATATGATATATTTGAGTAGTTTTACTAAGGGGAGGTGATATCATAGATAAAAGAGTATCCATATTGGAAAAATGTGTTATACTAATGACTAAATTAATTTTTTTAAAGGAAAAGCCCTGGATTATTATTGAAAAAAGAGAAGTCAAGAGAAATACAAAGAAGGGAGTGAAAACAAAAAGTACTTAGTTCCCTTTATCACAGTGGCCATGTTTTTTCCTCAGCTTGTCCCATAAGATACGCTCTTTCTCCATCATCTCAATCCAAAGATTGGAGCTGATACGTCTTCTTCCTCTTCCTATAACATAGGCTTCATGGATCTCCTTAGCTTGTTGCAGAAGAGTTTCTACATCTTCATTAGAGCTGTCCTCTTGAGCCTCTTCCTTCCTCTTCATTTGTTCTTTCTTTTCTCATTTCTTTTGGCTTCGAGTTCTAGCGTGCTGCCATTCATCATCATTGTCCTTATTTTTAAGATCTTCTTTTCCTGATGTTTCCTGCACACAAACAGATTCTTGTAGAATAGATTCCCCTATTTCTTTACTCACCTTCACAACAGTATTTTTCTTCAGTTTATCTGGGGTTCCAGCCATGACAGATGACTCAATTTGTGAATTCATGATGGTATTAGTAACCATTTCAGCCTCCCCATGGTGTGAGTCATGAGCATCATTGAAAATTTGTGTGGGGGCTTTCAAAACAAGAGAATCCATAAGATGAGCACTGGTCTGGACAGTATTTTTGTCCAGAACAGTCAAAACAGATGACCAATCTGCCATTTCTTCAGGTATAATTTTAACAGCACAAAGTGCATTTGCAGATTCAGCAGAAATTTTTTCAACAACTTCAGTAAGAGAAGGACCTGACAGAGAAGAAACCTGGAAAGATTCCTTGACTAGACTAGCCAAAGTAGACTGATTTGGATTCTTTGAATCAGATGCAACATCGATTGAACACTGGTGGAGAAATGCAGGTTCAGAAGCATGTGCATGCACTTTTTCAGAATTGGCATTTTGAAGTTTGTCCACAGTGACCACATTATCAATACAGAGAGATTTCATGGTTGGGATCCCGGATTGTCCTTCTTCCACAATATCAGCCCAAGACTTTTTGGAAGTTGGCATTGTGGAGCTATTTTGAAAAATGAAATCAGAGGATTTCTTGGGTGAAAGAGGCCTTTTCTGTTCATGCGACATGTTTTTCAGATTGGGGCATGATTTAGCATAATGACCCTTCATAGAGCAATTTGAACAAATAAGACTCTTTCTACAGTTAGTGGAGTCATTCCCTAAAACTTTACAATCCAAACAATATCTAGGTAGGTTTTCATACTCAATTCTCAAAATTATTTCTTCCTCATCAGTAGATAAATAGATCATATCAATTAAAGGAGATGAAAGATCCACCTCAACTAAACATCTAGAAAAATGCCAATATCTGGCCAATTCTATTTTTTTATCCATTCTAATGGGAACTCCTATAGCCAGAGAAATGTCATAAAGGATCCTAGGGTGCCATAGGATCCAGTTTAAACCAAAAATTTTGACCCAGACTTGTGCAACAGTATTACCCATCTCCAAAGGGTTGAAGGATCTGTCCCACTCACGAATGTGAAAATCCCCAGGCTTGAATGAGATGGAACCAAATCCCTAGGCTCTTAATTTTAAATCTTCTAATGGAAAAATCGAATGGTATAAGCCCTTACTGAGAGAGATGCAGTTCCAGGTGTCGAAACCCCAGATATCAACTATTCGTGATTTGAGATAGTCTAACTTCCAAGGTTGCGAGACCTTCGGAAAGATCAGCCTGGCGATGATAGAGTGAGCCCCCAACTTCAATCTCTCAGCTACCGCAGAAGCGTTGACTTTGACATGCGCAACCGAACCCTTATTCTTAATCCCTACATATGAATCCTTGAAATGGGAAAAGGAAAGATTATTCTGACCAACTTTAACTGGTTGTTGCTTGCGAAGATCATGCTCTAGTTCCTTAATCTCTTCCACAAAAGAGAACCCCTTTGAAGTCCCCTCAAGTACCTGCTTCTGTATGTTGTAGTGTTGTAAAAGTGGGTTCCCTATACCCATCATGAACATTGCTTTTTGATTATAATATCATGTATATATAGATTTATCCAAGATGTATTCTTATAATAATAATGTTGATACTTCTATGTATACTATTTACATGATAATGTCCTTAGATTATTTATAATATAAAAATGTTATAGTAGTTCCAAAATATAAAAAAGAACCACAAGATAATATTAAATTAATCTCCAAACATATGTCATATTGTTTAGATACATCATACTGATGGGACACAAATGATTCTTGACTATCAGGTTTTGGAGGATCATAATCATTGAGAATTCTTCTCATAAAGTTCATACTTGGTGATATCAAGTAGAGGAGATGATAAGGACTAACCTTCCATTAAGAACACCGCATGTCCTAGGTGTCATTGGTCATTCCTATTTATGGATACATGTATTAATCTATCAACTTAAGGTTATTATCATTATGTATCACTTTATTTTATACATTTATGAAAGACTAAGACTATGAAATTTATGTTATAGTGGGGTCATTTTAATTGGATATGTAAATGGTGGAATGCCATTGATTGATTGATCTATAAATAATTTTTCCCTTCCAAAGAAAGATATATCACAAGCACAGTGGACTAGGATGGTAGTAACTTTAATAAATCCACGACCATGGTAAAATAATCTATGTTTATTTGGAATGGTCATTAAAATAATAAATAAATAATGAAAGGATGATGACATAAAGTGTACATCCCTCTTTATGAGTCATTGCGAGACAAATGGATTATATTATATAGAGAATGTTCATAGGAGGGTGTCATATTAATGAATTATCCTAATCTACTTAGGAATATGATGTGATTCTAGATGCTGCTATTGGTGTATGGGTATAACTCGCTACTATCAAGATAAGGGCCTAGAGGGTCACACATAAAGTGTGTCTACATGGTATGCTAATTAAAATGAATAGGAGTTTAGGATGAAGTGGGACCCATGTGTGGGGGCCGATGAATGTATGAGTGTGAATGATCACAAGAAAATTAATTCAATTGTATTATTTTAATTTAGAATAATAGTAATTTAATCATTCATCTAGATATTCATACGTAATTTAATTACAAAAGTGAATATAATAAAATATTATTTTTTAAACAAATGCTACATGTTCAAAGTTATTGAAATAATAATAGGAGGAAGTATCCAAGTTAATGGATCATAATTAATCATGTAAAATTTAATAATTCCATAATTTAGTAGTGAAATATTTATTACATTCATGGCACATCTACTAAGTTATTCATTTTATATTTGGATAGTTTAAGAGGTTAAACTTATCTAGGGGATTAATTGTAATTTTGGAATGTTTAACTTACTATTTAAGTTCATTTTTAATCCATTAATAGTATCCCTTTCCATTTTCATGAATTTACAAAGAAGTTATCTTCTATATCCTCCTATATCATGTTCCATTGATTGAAACTGAAGGAAGAATGGGAATGGATCAATCCTACATCCTTGGATCGAGTCTGTATTCTTCATGTGATCATTAGGATATCATAATGCACATTGATTTACCATACCAGCAATTGGGTATCAAATAAAAATGATCCTATAGTTTTTCTATATGTGTTGAAGATCTAGGGTATTACTCACTCAGAACCTTCAAGCTATAGGACATAGAAAATGTGCTGATCAAATTGACGTTCATGAATGAACAATGTACAATTTATAGTTTTTTTTTTAATTTTTATTCTTTAAGATTAAATAGAATTAAAAGATATAAATGATAGAATCTAGGAATTATTATATCGTATTAGATGTTATGACACTAATTCAATATATTTTTTTTAAAATACCGATATTTTATAATTCAACAGTGCCTGGGTTCCTATGGATTTACCCTAAGACGTGGTTGGTTTATTATTTTTTTATAAATCAAACCCATGCAATATACCACATGATTAGTCTACTATTTTAATGAAATTTAGTCATTAATTTTTAATATGAATGTATATAGAAAATTTAATAATAAATATAAAAATAATGAAATTTAAATTTCATTTAAAATATATAATTAATTGAAAATTATTACATGTTGTGAACAAAATTCATCAATAGATAAATATTTTTAAATTGAAAGTGTAAAAATATTTATAAATTTAATTTATATTACATGTACATTAAAAAAATAAAAGATAGGTTTTTTTAAATTAGTATAAATATAATATTGTAATTTTTTATTAAAGTAAATAGAGAAATATATATTTTTTGAATGCTAAATGATTTCTTGAATTACAAAATCATTAATGACTACCAAATTCTTTTTTGTCTACTAAAAGTATTTAATCACTCTTTCACTTATTTTCATTTACACATTGCCTACTAATCATCTCCTATAACCACGCATATTGACCATAATCACCCATTTCAAAAAAGTTTTTAAAAATCTATGATGTATATTTCTTTTGAAAATTTTAAAATAATGCGATGAGTATGTGGATGGGGAGATAAAATGATATTTTTTTGAAGTAAAATAAAACCAGTATTTCATTTTTTTAAATTTAAGTAAATAACCAAATATATATTTTAGGATTTTCAAAGGCCTTCTCTACTACCAAAGGTTTTCACTAATACCAATGGTTTTTGTTATTATCAAATGATTTCATGTCTGTCAAAGGATTTTAAGACCTCCAAAGGATTTTATGACAACTAAATGTTTTCTCCAATTCTAAAATATTTAAAAATTTAAAAAGGATTTCATGAATTCTAAATGAATTCATAACTAAACAAGGATTTTATTTCTACTTGAGGATTTCATCACTGTCAATGGTTTTTTCCACTATCAATTGATTTAAGACTGTTAAAGCCTTTTGGGACTGCCCAGGGGTTTCACAAGTGATAAATACTCTCACAACAGTCAAATGATTTCACTACTACTAATTATTTTCATGAATAATAAAGGATTTCACAACTACAAAATATTTTCAGCACTCTAAAAGGAACTTATGACTGCCAAAGGTTTTCACCATTACTAAGAGATTTTTTTATTTTTAAAATATTTCAGAACAGCCTAATTAATTCATGACTGCCAAATTATTTCACAACCACTGATGTACATGGATTTTTATAACATTTTTTATAATTTTTTATTAGTTTTAATTAATTTTATAACCAATTATTATGTTTTTAGGTTCTTTTTGTAGTATTTGAATATTTTAATTGTTTTTATAGATTTTAGATAATTTTATATTAATATTAGTTATTTATATTTTTTTAATTTTAATATTTTATTTTTAGTTTAATTAATATTATTTTATTTAGTTTACTAATTTATTATATTAATTTAACTTATAAATATAATATATATAGTTATATAATTCGATTTTTATTACTAATTTTATTATTACTAATTTATTATTATTCTTATTATTATTCTTATTATTATTTAACACTTTTTAATAATTAGTTTTTTAAAAATTTGAATTTTAAATTATATATTTATTTTGTTTTCCCCACAAATCCCACTCACCCAATCCTCTATTTCCCTTTTCTTGACTCGCTCCCCTATTCCCCTCACTCACTCGCAGCCTTCTCTTTCTCTCTCCAATCAGCCAACCCCTATTTACACTCACCCTCATCGAACTCCCTCCTCTCCCCCCTGCTCACCCACCAAACCACCGCTACCCCGCTCCCCTCCTCCCCCCTGCTCACCCGCCGGTCCCCCACTACCCCACTCCCCTCCCCTCCCACTCTCACCTGATACCCCCCATTTCCCCCTCTCAGATCCCTCACTCTCCTCCTAACCCGCTCCCCTCCTCCCCCCTGCTCACTTGTCGGTCCCCCACTACCCCACTCCCCTCCCCTCCCACTCTCACCTGATTCCCCCCATATCCCCCCTCTTAGATCCCTCACTCTCCCCCTAACTCACTCCCCTCTCACCCTGTCCTGCCTGTCACTCAATGTCCACCCCTCCCCCATATTCCCCCCACCATTCTCCCCTCTCCCCATCCCATCTCTCTACCCCCTCTCACCCCGTCGTACTCCCTCTTCTCCCTCTGCTCCCCCTATTTCACCCCCTGACCCCACTCCCCATTCCCCCACTAGAACCCCATCTCCCTTCTCTCACATGAATCACACCTACCACCACAACAAGGGATAGCCACTACCGTCCGAGCAGCCGCCGCAGATCTACATCACCACCCTAAGGCGCATCTCCCTCACTCCAACTGCCACTTTGTCATGCCACACCAAGATCCGACCAGCATATGCTACATCACCAACATCCTCTATTCCGGTGCGCATGCAATTGGTGTGCAACATCATCACGTGTCGAGGGCGTAGTCAGAGTTTGAAGGATAGTGATTGTTGTTCCCGGTGAAAGTAAAGACCGACACAATTATTTTTTCGGTAACATGGTTTTATTTCACCTGACTTATCATTTTATTTCTGCATTTACTCTTTGAGTCATGATGTCAGGGTAATTATATTAGTGTCAGGATGTTGGACGAGTAATTAAATTTAGTGTGCATGCCATGTGATGTTTCCATTTTGTGATTAATTTTCAATTAAATTTATTTTAATTGAATGTTTATCTGTTTAAATTATTTTTGCACTAAATTGACTGCTGAAATTGAAACTGAACATTTTAATCATAAGTCAATTCATTGGTTCTATGAAGGTAAATAGGGTTGACAAATTGTAAGTGCAAATTGATGGTACAACTTTGTGAGATACGATTTGAGTCATTTCATCGTGTAGTTAAGTATTTGAACTAGTCACCTAATTTATTTATAACACTAGAGAACATGACCTTAAATTAATTATGTGATTTAAAATGAGCATCTAAAAAATGAATATATTTTTAGAACTGATGATAATTAGGCATAATAAATATTTAATCAAATAAAAAAAATACTTTGCATGGATGTGTAGTAGTTTAATTGCGACATCAACATCCCTGACACTTTTGGTTGATTTAGAGTTCATCATATTTTTTAAGTGTAGTTTAAATTATTTATTTTTCCTTATCATATTTTTGTTTAATTAAAATAATAAAAAAAACACAAAATAGGAATTCCCTCAACTTTTGTTTGTCTAACAACTGTGCAACGAAATATTTTTAGTGAACTAGATTTCATGATCTCTATGGTTCGGCCCTACTCTCCACTTTTACATTAGCCAGTTGGTTATAAAAATTTGAAAATTGGATGCGCTGCAATGTGCATACCAAATTTATGGCACCATTATTGGGGAGCACGTGCATGTCTAGAATTAAGAAAATTTCAAGTAGGCCCTGGTTTAGGCACTATTCACCTAAATGGTGAACACTCGTAATTCGAATCCATCAAAAAATGACCCACCCCTTGGTCCATAACATGAACATCAAAGAAAGGGGAAATATCAAATCAGTACCTCAGCCACAAATCCAATGCATCCACCATAAGAAAGCATTGAAACTCACATTCTGACACTTCTGAGTGGACAAGTCCACCCACTTTTCCAAAACCGTCTTGATAATCAAAGGCCTCAGACTACTATGAGACAGGAGTTGCAACCCAACATAGTCAGAGTTAGCTCAGGCATAATAAGACCTAGAATTCAAGTGATGCACTTTGAATTGAATCCGTCCATGATCAACCTGGTCCAATAACATGCATAATTTCATGGATTGAGCAGCAAAGACCCTTATATGCATGTGAAAAGATTTTTCGAATTCTGTGACACATTTATATATAACGGAGTGACCAATGATGTGCTGATCTAGTGGCTGTTTCCATTCTCATTTTAAGGAAAAACAAAGGATTGGTTGGAAAGTCTTGACCCAGAAATAGCTTTCACTTGGTAAGCACTGAGAAGAAAATTTCTTGATCGATATTACACAACAACTCAATATTTGAAAAACAAGAGAGACCACGGCTCCTTTTTCCAAAGTGAATACAAATCATTAGGAGAATATTGAGAAATATTCAAGTCCTTGTTAAGACATTGTCCTCATCATGGGATAAAGTTGGAAAACAAGTTTCAATCTTTTTACTATAGACTTCAACCTGAGAGTAAGTCTACAATCAACACAGCTACTAAAAATGCGTTCATGGAAATGGATCTTAAGGACATATACATATTAAATCAAAACATGGAAGAACACAATTTCTAGTGGCCAGAAGATTTTTCAAGAAGAAAGGCAGGAATGTATCAAGTTGGTTCTCAGACATTCTTGGATTCGCAATTTGAAGCTCTCAATAAGAGGATTGATAACTTGTAATTAAACCTACTTAAGCTAGTCCATGTTGTTCAAGATGAACAATGTCCACACTGTGGTGGTCCTCATGATTATCCCGTGTGTCCATATAATACTTCTGAGACCAAGATGTCTGAAACTAACTTCATTAGTTACAACATAGGAAATTATGGAAACAATTACAGCAAAAACTGGAAAAGCAGTACCCAAAATCAAGGTTGGAAGGAACCAGTGGATAATCAGCCAATGAACTAGAAAATGAGTCCACCTAGGTTCCCTGCTCAACCTACTTTCAGACCCACCATGCAATCACAAGATCAAGTATCTCAGCAGAAATACCAACCACAATTCCATCAGCAACAACAGTACAATGTGAAAAAGAAAACAATGGACAATACCCCTACTACAATACAAGGTCAAAAATATTGGGGAGAAAGTATAACAAAGTTGATGATGTCTAATCAATCACAGTTTGAATAACAAGAGATAAAAACCGAAAACTTACAGGATTCCATGCGAAAAATTGAAAATCAAGTTGGTTAGTTAGCTGCACAAATGAAAAATTGTCAGTAAGGAACTCTACAAAGTAACACAAGAGTTAACCCAAGAGAAGAGGAAAAATACATCACATTGAAAAGTGGAACACAGTTAACAGAGCACCAAATGCCTAATGCTCAACCAATAGATGATATGCCTACACTTGTTACTAAGAATGGTGACTCAACAAACAATGCTATCCAACTTGAAGCTAAATAGGAGGAAGATAAAAAAACATGCAAAAAATTAAAAGGCAAGAAAATAAATGGAAAACGAGGAACTTAATGAAAGAGTGAAATCCCACATACCACCGTCTCCATTTCTACAAAGACTAAATAAAAGGAAGTTCGATGTTCAATTTTCAAAATTCATGGAGATGTTCAAAAAGTTTCAAATAACTATTCCTTTTGCGGAAGCCATCACACAAATTCCCAACTATGCTAAATTTATCAAGGAGCTTCTGTCGAAAAGAAAAAACTAGATGATGTGGGAATAGTCATAATGCATGAGGAAGGTTCATTGGTCATACCCAGATCCATACCACAAAAACCAAGTGACCCTAGTAGTTTCACTATTCCTTGTAATATTAGAGGATTTCAATTTGGAATACCTTTGTGCAACCTCGGAGCTATTGAAAATATCATTCCATCTGGATTCCTTGAAGAACTAGGCATCACAAAATTAAAGCCAATGAGGGTCATCTTACAAATGGTCGACTGATCAGTGAAGCATCCTCAAGGGATTCTAGATGACATACTCATTAAGGTCGATAAATATTACTTCCCTATTGATTTCATTGTCCTTGATTTGGAAGAAGATAAGGATGTCCCACTCATTCTCGAGATACCTGTCTTAGCAACATGCAGAGTGCTCATTGATGTTCAAGAGGAAAAATTAATTTTAAGAATTAGGGATGAGAACATAAAATTTGATGTTCTAAAGGCTATAGAAAAATCTTCTATATCAGACTGTCATTTCTTGGATATGATTGAATAATTGGATGAGTTAACAACCGATGTGACGGATCTCAAGGATTTACACAATGAAAATGAAGAGTTTACTGAATCAATAGAGGTAGTGGAATTCATTAGAAACATAGTTGAGCCTTTAGATAGACATGAATTTACTTCACTGACTCCATTACTTGAAAAACCTCAAACACTTGATCTTAAACCTTTTCCATCAAATCCTAGATACGGTTACCTCGGAGATTTAAACACCTTAACAGTCATCATAAATGCCAATATTTTGAGTGAACAAGAAAGAAAATTTCTAAATGTCCTGTCACAAAGGAATCCAATAATAGGTTGGATGATTGCTGATCTAAAAGGTATAAGTCCTTCCATATACACTCACAGAATACATATGGAAGATAATTCAAAACCTTTCAGGCAACCACAATGATGCTTAACACCTCCCATGAAATAATTAGTCAAGAAATAAGTCATTAAACTTCTTGATGTTGGTTTAATATTTCCTATCTCTGATAGTCAATGGGTCAACCCATTGTAAGTGGTACATAAAAAGGGTGAAACCACAGTAGTTGAGAACGATAAAGGAGAATTGATAACCATAAGAACAGTGACTGGATGGAGAGTGTGCGTCAACTATCGGAAATTGAATGATTCCACCAGAAAAAATCACTTCCCATTACCCTTTATTGATCAAATACTTGAACGATTGGAAGGGAGAGATTACTATTGGTTCATGGATGGATACTCAGGCTATAATAACATAATGGTGACACTAGAGGATCAATAGAAAAGCACGTTCACTTTTCCATATGGTACATTTTCTTATCAGATAATTCCTTTTGGAATGTGCAATGCACCAACCACATTTCAACGATGCATGATGGAAATGTTCCATGACATGATTGAAGAGTTCTTGGAAGTATTCATGGATGACTTCTCTCTTTATGGGGATTCGTTTGATGACTATCTGGAAAATTTGGATAAGGTTTTGGCAAGATGCAATGAAAATTATCTGGTGATTAATTGGGAAAAGTCACACTTCATGGTACAAAGAGGAATAGTTTAAGGTCATTAAATTTAAAATAAAGGCATTGATGTTGACGTTTCCAAGATTAGTACAATATATATGTTACCCATGCCTACTTTAGTTCATTAAATTTGAAGTTTTCTTGGGCATGTTGGATTTTACAAATGATTCATTAAGGATTTTTCTATTATTGCCCGACCACTTACGAACCTATTAGGAAAAGTTGTCTCATTCCACTTTGGTACTGAATGTCATGGAGCATTTAAAATATCAAGGAAACGTTTGGTTGAAGCCCCAATAATGATTTCACCAGATTGGGAGCATCCATTCGAGTTAATGTGTGATGCCAATTACTGGGCAGTTAGTGCTGCATTGGGACAAAGAAAAGAAAGGATCTTTAGGCCAATATATTATTCTAGATTCAAATTGAATGAGGCTCTGCATAATTACACAACAAATGAAAAATATCTTCTAGTAGTTGTATTTCTTTTGATAATTTTTGATCCCATCTAGAGTCTCCAAAGTCACTTTCTATGCGGATCACTCTACCCTGCGGTATCTGGTGACCAAGAAAGATTCAAAACCCATACCCATTTGATGGATATTTTTACTTCAGGAATTTGAAATTGATGTCAAGGACACAAAGGGCACAGAGAATGTTTTTGATGATAATTTATCATGCCTCAACCATGACACAAGCGAAATCAATGTTTAACTAATCAATGAAACATTTCCTGATGAAAAACTCTATGAGATTGAGACAATCACACCTTGATATCCTGATTTTGTGAATTACTTATCTTCAGGCGTGATACACCCATATTTCTCAAAGGAGAAGAGGATAATATTTTTTAATGAATAATTCCATTACTACTAGGATGATCCATTACTTTTCAAAGACTGTGTGGATGGAATGATAAGAAGATGCATCCTTTCAGAATAAGTTGATAGTGTTTTGAAATTTTGACATGCTAGAGAAGCTGGAGGACACCATGGAATTCATCAAAAAATTAGAAAAGTGAAACAATGTGGTTTGTACAAGCCTACCATGAATCATGATATTCATAAATTCATAATGAATTGTGATAAATTCCAAATAACTGGGGGTATAAGCTGGAAGCATGAAATTCCACAACATACAATCATGGGCATCAAAACTTTTGACATATGGGGAATCAAATTCATGGATCCATTCCCAAAATATTTTGAAAAATCATAAATCCTTGTCTCTATGTACTATGTGTCAAAATTTGTGGAAGTTGAAGCATTTTTAGAAAATACTAATCGAGTTGTCATCAAAATTTTAAAGAGACACATTTTTACCTAGTTTAGAATTCCAAGGCTCATCATCCGTGACTGTGGTACCCACTTCAATAATGCACTATTTTAGAATCTAATTACTTGTCATGGATGCCACCACTACCTGATCATCCCATACCATCCACATAATAATGGCCTAACTGAGGTTTCAAAAAGAGAAATTAAGGGCATTTTAGAGAAAACTATAAATACATCTAGCACGTATTGGGTCTCCAAACTTGATGATGAACGTTGGGTTTATAGGACTGCATACAAGACACCTATTAGAATGTCCCCGTCACACTTGGTCATTGTAAAAACCTGACCCTTACCTATAGAACTGATACATAAAGGTAACTGGGTTATGAAGAAACTGAATTTTGATTTCAAAACTACCCAATAAGAGAATTTTCTATAGATGGATGAACTAGACAAGATGAGGAGAGAAGCGTATGACAATTATTTGATCTAAAAAGAGAAAACTTGAGCCTAGCATGAAAAATTGATCCAATAAAGAAATTTTTTAGTAGGAGACAAAGTTATCCTCTTCAAATCATGACTTCAGATCATGTTAGGAAAACTCAAGTCAAAGTGGTCGGGTCCTTACACTGTCACAATTGTTTATCCACATGGTGCGGTCAAAATTTCTGACAGGAAGATACATCCATTAAAAGTTAATGGTCAACAACTCAAACTTTACCACACTTTAGATATGATAGGTTTCATTGAATAATTCTAATTATAATGAGAATTTATCCTTCTGGGTGAAGATGTTAAACTTAGTGCTGATCGAGAGGCAACCCGACTACTTATTCATTCCTTAGTCTCTGTTTTCTTTTGCTCTCTTTATCTCTCTATCTCTTTTTTTGGCTACAATTGAAACAAAAATGTCTAGCTCATATAAATCTTCCATGGTCATTGATGTTCATGTTTCTTCTCTATCTAACTTCATATGACGGATGACTCAACATATGGAGCATATCAAGCACCATCATAAGGAGCTTTCATTAGAGATTTGTGCTCAGTAGCCATCACCACCATGATGAGCACAAATTCCATTCCTTCCTAACCAGATTCATGCTAACTATTCTCTATAGGTGGTTAATCCCACTAAGAATCCTTGTGATATTGATGACACAACCACCAGTTCTTGAAAGAGGTAGAGGAGTTTTGAGTTAATGGACCAAGACGATTGACCATTTTCCATTAGTATGGCTGAAGAAATAAAACTTAGCGTTTCCTAGGAGGAAACCCATGATCTAGTTTTTCATCCTTTATTTTATTTTTTCTAGTTCTTTTAAGGAAATAAAACATGGCATGTGTGGAAAATTGTTTTCTACTCGTGATATATTTTTTTTCAGTTATCATTCTGTCACATATCTTCTTCCAATTGTATGATCCTTGGTGTTATCTTTATGATATGATGCGAGTATGTGTTTTCCATGTGTAGATTTTATAGTTATATCATTTTTGTAACTTCATCAGATAGAGACAGCCTCTTCGTGTTTATTAGCTCTTATTAGGGAAGTGTATTATTTTTTCCATATTTTATGCTTCCAAAAACACTGTAAAATAACAAAAAATACTAACATTCCTATCATTGATAAACCCACATGAAAGATACTGCATTTTTTTTCAAAACACAGTCAATAACATACCACATGTATCCCTATCCAGTTTTGAACATATGATTCTTGTTTTCAATGCTTTGATCCTTGATCTCACAAATTATATGATTGTTGATATTTTTCCATGCTTCAAAAGTATTTTCAGAACGTTGTTTATTTTTGTGGAACTTATTTGCACTGATGATTATCAGTGTTCTACAACATTTTATTTCCATACCTATGAGGATTATGAACCCTTTTTAGATCCTCTTATGTTTCTCTTTTATTGAGAGAATCTTGACCATGTTATGTCTTCTAGAATATTCCATGTTTTTTCATCAAAGCAATTTGAATTTTGAAAGTTCCAATAAAACGACTGAGTCATTTATTTTATATTTTAGCTACATTGACCCACTGAGCCACCCATACATTTTCTCTATCATGTAGCCCTTAGAACCCTTGAATAATCCTTTTAGGATCATCCCATAGACGATACCCTTCCCAACCCATTTTCAGGAATTTTTTCATTATAATTTTCAATCAAAGTTTGGGAGGGAGATTTACTCATGTAGAGGGTTATTTAAGGGACAATGATTCATTTGATTCACATGGATTGAATTCCTGATCATATGAGTTATATTTCATAGTATCCACATTCAGTACATGTATTTTGAGTTGGGAATATTGACTCTTTTTTGTTCTAATAATGAGTAAAATGGTGGTTATTATGTGGTAACCTTCGCTTTTGGGGATACCTATATAAGTGAAGATCCATTACACGAGGAGATAGATAGTTTTCTATATAACCTACTTTCACTGAGATGTTACAGTGTACACGCTACTTATACCATTCTTTTGGATTTTTGATTAACACTTATTTCATGGGGTTTTAGAATTGATACTAACTAGTTTTTCTTTCCCATATTATTTGAGAAAGTTGTGTCTAAAAAAAGAAAAAAAGGGTGAATCATTGGATTATCATATGCTTGGGGAAAAAATGTTTTAAGTGTGGGGGAATGAGAGTTTGAGGGAGAAATTTGGATTGACATTTAACATGAATTTATTTCAAGATTCAACCCTACTTTTTTCCAAAAAAAACTTTCAAATTTTTTTTTACCCAGCATCCCGCAACCTTAAGGACATTTAAAACTCATGTAAAATCAACGAGATTAGTGAATTATTTTCATTTCCACTAGTGGCGATGTGAAATTCCTGGAAAACCTATGGTAAGAAATCTTGTGTTTGAGAATTTATCATAGTTTTGATAAAATATTTTGAGAGATAATAGTGATGGCGAGGTAGGTCACATGATATATGAGTGCACGTACTTGTTTTGGAAATAATATGAGTGGAATAAAAATGGTTTTTGAAAGTTGGAGTTTTAAATGAAGCATGATATTTTATGGGTAAAATAGATTGAAAATTTTTGAACATGTAATTTTGATGTTTGGATTTTTCTGTGGGTCCACTTGTGTTTTATTTCTGATTATTTTACCTAGGAGTGAAAAAGTTTATGTGTGGGGATTTGATGAACATGTTTTTTTTCTAACATTTTTTATAAATTTTTTTATTAGATTTAATTAATTTGCTAACCACTTCCTGTGTTTTTAGGTTCTTTTTGTAGTATTTTTATATTTTTGTTGTTTTTATAGTTTTTAGTTAAATTTATATTAATATTAGTCATTTATATTTATTTTTATTTTTAGCTTTTATTTTTAGTTTAATTAATATTAGTTTCGTTAGTTTATTAATTTATTATATTAATTTAACTTATAAATATAATATATGTAGTTATATAATTCTATTTATTATTACTAAATTTATTATTACTAATATTATTATTACTAATTTATTATTATTCTTATTATTATTTAACACTTTTATATAATTAGATTTTTTTTAAAAAATTTAATTTTAAATTCTATCGTTATTTTGTTCCCCCCCAAATACCACTCACCCACTCCCTTATTTCCCTCCTCTGGACTCACTCCCATATTCCCCTCACTCATGCGAAGCCCTCTCTTTCTTTCCCCAATCAGTCGCCCCCTATTTTCACTCACCCTCGTCACACTCCCTCCTCTCTCCCCTGCTCACCTGCTGGACCTCCACTACCCCTCTCCCCTCCTTCCCCCTGTTAAGCCACCAGACCCTCGCTACCATTCTCCCCTCCTCTCCCACTATCACCTGTTACCCCCCATACCCCCCTCTCAGCTCCCTTACTCTCCCCCTAACCCACTTCCCTATCAACCCATCCTCCCTATCACCTAGCATCTGCCCCTACCCTATATTCCCCTTGCTGTTCTCCCCTCTCCCCATCCAATCTCCCTACCCCCTCTCAGCCCATCGTACTCCCTCCGCTCCCCCTGATCCCCCTGTCGCACCCCCTAACCCTACTCCCCATTCCCCCTGCCAGACCCCCATCTCCATGCTCTCACTTGCAGCTCACCAGCCACTATAGCATGGAGCAACCACCACCGTCTGAGCAGCCACTGCGAATCCGCATCACCACCCTAAGGCGCATCTCCCTCACCCAAGCTGCCACTTCGTCACACCACACCAGGAGATGACCATCCTCTACTACATCACAAATATCCTCCATTCTGGTGGGTGCACAGTTGGTGCGCGACGTCATCGCGTTCTGAGGGTGTAATCAGAGTTTGAAGGATAGTGATTACTATGTGCATAGAAAGTAAAGACCGAAACAATTATTAGTTTAGTAACATGGTTTTATTTTACATGACTTATCATTTTATTACCGTGTTTAATCTTTCAGTCATGATGTTGGGGTAATTTTCTTAGTGTCAGGATGTTTGTTAAGTAATTAATGTTATTGAGTATTCCATGTGATGTTTCCATTTTGTGATTAATTTTCAATTAAATTTATTTTAATTGAATGTTTATTTGTTTAAATTATTTTTTCACTGAATTAAATGCTGAAATTAAAATGGGCCATTTTAATAATAAGTTGATTTAGCGGTTCCGAGAAGGTAAACCGGGTTGACCGATTGTAAGGGAAAATTTATGGTACAAATTTATGAGAATTCAAGTGACACACTTTGAATTGAAACCGTCCATGATCAACCTGCTCCAACAACATGCACAATTTCATGGATTGAGAAGTGAAGACCCTTATATGCATGTGAAAAGATTTCTCAAAGTCTGTGAAACATTTAAATATAACAGAGTGAATGATGATGTGTTGATCCTATAGCTATTTCTATTCTATTTGCAAGGAAAAGCAAAGGATTGTTTGGAAGGTCTTGACCCAGAAACAGTTTTCACTTGGGAAGTGCTGATAAGAAAATTTCTTGATCAATATTACACAACATCTTAATATTTGAAAAAAATAGAGAGACCTCAACTCCTTTTTACAAAGTGAATATGAATCATTAAGAGAAGATTGGGAAAGATTCAAGTCCATGTTAAAACATTTTCCTCATCATGGGATGAAGTTGGAAAACCAGTTGCAAGCATTCTACTATGGGATTCCACCCGAGAGTGAGTCTACAATCAACATAACTACTGGAAATTCGTTAATGGAAATGGATCCTGAGGATCTGTACATATTAATTCAAAACACGGTAGAACACAGTTTCTAGTGGTTAGAATATTTTTCAAGAATAATTTTTGGTGTGCATCAAGTTGATTCCCAGACATTCATGGATGCACAATTTGAAGCTCTCAACAAGAGGATTGACAACTTGTTGGTAAACCTGCTGAAGCTAGTCCATTTTTTTCAAGAGGAACACTGTCCACACTGTGGTAGTCCTCGTGAATATCCCATGTGTCCATATAACACTTCTGAGACCAATATGTCTAAATCTAACTTCATCAGTTACAACATAAGAAATTATGGAAACAATTACAACACAAACTGTCAAAGAAATACTCAAAATCATGGTTGGAAGGAACCAGTGGATACTCATCCAATGAACCAAAACACGGTTCAACCTGGGTTCGCTTCTCAACTTGCTTTCAGACCTGCCATGAAATCACAAGATCAAGGATCTGAGCAGAAATATTGACCACCATTCCATCAGAAACAACAGTACAAGGAGAAAAAGAAAACAACAGACCATACCCACTGCTACAAGACGAGGTTAAAAAGATTGGGGAGAAAATATAGCAAGGTTTATGATGTCTAATAAATCACATTTTGACTCACAGGAGATGGATACCCAACGATTACAGGATTATATGTGCAACATTGAAAATAAAGTCAGTTAGTTTGTAGCACAAATGAAAAATCGACAGCAAGGAACTCTACCAAGTAACACAAGAGTTAACCCAAGAGAAGAGGCAAAAGCCATCACATTGAGAAGGGGCACACAGTTACCAGAGGAACAAATGCTTAATTCTCAACTAATATATGATATTCCAACACCTATCACTAAGAATGGTGACTCAAAAAACAAAGCTATCCAACATGAAGCTAAAGAGGAGGAAGAGTTGAAAAGGAAAGTAATGAAAAGGAAAATGAGGCACTGAATGAAAGACTGAAATCCCACATACCACCTCCTCCATTTCCACAAAGACTGAAGCAAAGGAATTTGGATGTTCAATTTTCAAAATTCATGGAGATGCTCAAAAATCTTCAAATAAATATTCCTTTTGTGGAATCCATCAAACCAATGCCCCACTATGCTAAATTTCTCAAGGAGATTCTGTCAAAAAGAAGAAAACTATAAGATATGGGAATAATCATAATGCATGAGGAATGTACAATGGTCATACCCAGATCCAAACCACCAAAACTAAGAGACCCTAGTAGTTTCACTATTAATTTTAATATTAGAGGATGTCAATTTGGAAGAGCTTTGTGAGACCTCAGAGCTAGTGTAAATATCATGCCATTTGGAGTTCTTAAAGAACTGGGCATCACAAAATTAAAGCCAATGAGGTTCACCTTGAAAATGGATGAAAAATTAGTGAAGCATCCTCGAGGGATTATAGATAATGTAATCATCAAGGTTGATAAATATTACTTCCCTACTGATTTCATTGTACTCAATATGGGAGAAGATAAGGACGTCCCACTCATTCTTGGTAGACCATTCTTAGAAACATGTAGAGAGATCATTGATGTTCAGGAGGGAAAATTAATTTTCAGAATTGGGGATGAGAACATAACATTTGATGTACTAAAGGATATGGAAAAAGATTCTGCAACAGACTATCATTTCTTGGATATGATTGAAGAATGGGATGAGTTAGCAAGCGATGTGATGGATCTTGAGGATTTACACGAATAAAATTAAGACTTTACTAAATCAATCAAGGTAGTGTTATTCATCAAAAAACATAGTCAAGCCTTTAGATAAACATGCCTTCAATCCACTGAATCCATCACTTGAAAATCCTCCATCACTTGAGCTTAAACCTCTTCCATAAAACCTAAGATATAGTTACCTAGGAGATTTAAACACCTTACCAGTCATCATAAATTTCAATCTTTCGAGTGAACAAGAAAGAAAATTTCAAAATGTCCTCTCTCAAAGGAAGCTAGCAATAGGTTGGACGATTTCTGATCTAAATGGTATAATTCCTTCCATCTTCACTCACAGAATACACATGGAAGATAATTCAAAACCTTTCAGGCCACCACAACAATGCTTAACACATCCTATGAAAGAAGTAGTCAAGAAAGAATTCATCAAACTTCTTGATGTTGGTTTAATATATCCTATCTCTAAAAGTCAGTGGGTTAGCCCATTTCAAGTGGTACCCAAAAAGGGTGGAACCACTGTAGTTTAGAATAATTAAGGAGAATTGATAACCACAAGAACTTTATTGATCAAATCCTTGAACTATTGGAAGGAAGAGATTACTATTATTTTATGGATGGATACTCACGCTATAATCAAATAGCGGTGACACCAGAGGATTAAAATAAAATCATGTTTACTTATCCATATGGTACATTTGTTTATTGGAGAATGCCTTTTGGAATGTGAAATGCACCCTCCACATTTCAACGATGCACGATGGAAATGTTCCATGACATGATTGAAGAGTTCTTGGGAATATTCATGGATGACTTATCTGTGTATAGGGATTATTTTGATGACTATCTAGAACATTTGGATAAGGTTTTGGCAAGATGCAAAGAAAATAATATGGTGCTTAATTGTGATAAGTCACACTTCATGTTACAAAGTGGAATAGTTTTAGGTAATAAAATTTAAAATAAAGGCATTGAAGTTGACACTGCTAAGATTAGTACAATCTATGAGTTACCCATGACTACTTCAGTTCATTCCATTCGAGGTTTTCTTGGGAACGTTGGATTTTACAGATGTTTTATTAAGGATTTATCTATTATTTCCTAACCCCTTACGAACCTGTTGGGAAAATATGTCACATTCCACTTTGGTCCTAAATTCTAGGTAGCATTTAAATTATTAAGGAAACATTTGGTTGAATCCCTGATAATGATTTCACCAGATTGGTTGCATCCATTTGAGTTAATATGTGATGCTAGTGACTGGGCAGTTGGTGCTTCCTTGGGTCAAAGAAAAAAAGTATCTTTTGGTCAATCTATTATGATAGATGCACATTGAATGAGGCTTAGAATAATTACAAAACAACTGAAAAAGATTTGTTAGCAGTTGTCTTTGCTTTGGATAAATATCGATCCCATATGCAATTCTCCAAAGTCACTATCTATATGGATCACTCTACCCTTCGATATCTGATGACCAAGAATGATGTGAAACCCATAATAATTCAATGGATATTGTTACTTCAAGAATTTTACATTGAATTCAAGGACAAAAAGGGCTTGAAGAATGTTGTTTCTGATAATTTATCATGCCTCGAGCATGACACAAGTGAAATCAATGTCAAACTAATAAATGAAACATTTCCTGCTAAAAAAATCTATTCCATTGAGAAAATCACACCCTGCTATGTTAATTTCATGAATTACTTAGCTTTAGGCATGATACACCAAGATTTCTCAAAAGAGCAATGGAAAAAAAAATTTGAATGAAGCACGCCATTACTATTAGGATGATCCATTACTTTTCAAAGACTGTACAGATGGAATAATAAAAAGATGTATCCCTGAAGAAGAAACTGATAGTGTTTTGAACTTGTGCAATGCTAGAGGAGCTGGAGGACACCATGGAACTCATCAAAAAATAAGAAAATTGTTACAATGTGGCTTGTACTAGACTACCATGAATCATGATATTCATGAATTTTTCATGAATTGTGATAAATTCCAAAGAACTGGGGGTATAATCTGGAAGCATGAAATGCCACAACATTCAATTTTGGGCATTGAAATTTTTGACATATGGGGAATCTACTTCATGGTTCCATTGCCTAAATCTTTTGGGAAATCATACATACTTGTCTGTGTAGTCTATGCATCAAAATGGGTGGAAGCTAAAGTCTTTTTGGAAAATACCGCTTGATTTGTCATCAAATTATTAATGCAACACATTTTTACCCAGTTCAGAATTCTGAGGCTCATCATTAGTGACTGTGGTACCCACTTCAATAATGCACTATTTTAGAAGCTAATGATTCTTCATGGATGAAACCACTACATGAGCACTCCATACTACCCATAGACCAATGGCCAAGATGAGGTTTCTAACCGAGAAATTAAGGGAATTTTGGGGGAAAATGTAAATAAATCTAGGAAGGATTGGGTCTCCAAACATGATGATTCGCTTTGGGCCTACAAGACTATATACAAGGAACTTATTAGAAGGTCCTCGTATCACTTGGTGTTTGAAAAAACCTCCAACTTACCTTTAGAACTGGTACATAAAGCTTACTGGGCAGTGAAGAATCTGAATTTTGATTTAAAAACGACACAAGAGAAGCGTTTTCTATAGACAAATGAACTAGATGAGATGAGGAGAGAAGAATTTGACAATGCTTTGATCTAAAAAGTGAAAACTCGAGCCTAGAATGAAATAAAATCCTACAAAGATTTTTTTAGCCAGAGACAAAGTTCTCCTCTTCAACTCAATACTTCAAATCATGGTAGGAAAACTCAAGTCAATGTAGTCGGGTCCTTACACTATCATAATTTTTTATCCACATGGTGCTATCAAAATTTATGATGGGAAGAATCCTCCATTCAAATTTAATGGTCAACGCCTCAAACATTACCACACATTGGATACAATATACCTCACTGAAGAATTCCAATTACAATGAGAAGTTATCTGTCTAGTTGAAGACGTTAAACTTAGCACTGATTGGGAGGCAACCCGACTACTTCTTCATTCCTTAGTCTCTGTTTTCTTATGATCTCTCTATCTCTCTATCTCTTTTTGTGGATGCAGCTAAAACAAAAATATATAGCTCTTTGGACTCTTCTGTGGTCATCGATGCGTATGTTCCATCTCCATCTGACTTTGTATTACAGATCACTCACCAACTGGCTGATATCGAGTGCTAGCTTGAGGATCTTTCATTAGAGATCCATGCTCAGCAACCATCACCACCACTAAGAGCATATATTCCATTCCTTCCTCACTATATTCATTCTCACTACACTATAGAGGTGGTTAATCCCACTAAGCTCCCGCATGATCTCGATGACACAACCACCAGGTCTTGCATGAGGTAGAGGAGTTATGACCTGATGGACCAAGATGATTGACCATTGTCCATCCCTCTGGCTGAAGATGTAAAACATAGTGCTTCTTGGGATTCCACCCATGATCTAGTTTTTCATCTTTTTATTTTATTTGTTCAAGCTTTTTTAAGGAAATAAAACATGGAATGTGTGGAAAATTGTTAACTACTCATGATATTTTTATTCACTTTTCATTCTCCCGCATATATTCTTCCAATTGTATGGTCCTTGGTGTTATCTTTATGATATGATACAGGTATCTATTGTCCAAGTGTAGATTTTACTGGTACATCATTTTTGGAACTTTATCGGATATGGACATCATCTCTTGTCTATCGGCTCTTATTTAGGGAAGTGTTTTATTTTTTCCATATTTTAAACTTCCAAAAACACAAAGTAAACTAACAAAAAAACATAACATTATTATCATTAATAAACCCACATGAAATATAATACATTTTTGTCATAACACAGTTGGGAACATACCACATGTATCCTTGGGAAGTTTTGAACACATGATTCTTGTTTGGAATGCTTTGATCCTTGATCTCAAAACCTAGATGATTGCTGATATTTTTCCAGGATTCAATTTTTTTTCGAAACCTTGTTTATTTTTGTGAAAAATATTTACAATCATGTTTATTTGTGTTGTACAACATTTTATTTCCATACCTGTGAAGATTCTAACCCCCTTTTACATCATCTTATGATTCTCTTTTCTTGAGTGAATCTTTACCATGTTATGTCTTCTAGAACTTGCAATGTTTTTCCATCGAAGCAATAGGAATTTTGAAAGTTTCATTAAAATGACTGAGGCATCTGTTTGATATATTATCCCTGTTGACCCACTAAACCAACCATACATTTTCTCCATCATGTAGCCCTTAAAATCTATTAAAAATTCTTTTAGGATGATCTCATAGCCGATACCCTTCCCTACCCATTTCTTGAATTTTTGAATGATAACTTTAAATATAAGTGTGGGGGAGAGATTTACTAATGGAGAGTGTTCTTTGAGGGGAAGTGATTCATTTGATGCACATGGATTGACATTATCTCACCCTGATCATATGAGTCATATTTCACAGTATCCACATTCATTACATGTATTTTGAGTTGGGAATATAGAATCATTTTGGTTCCAATAATGAGTACAATGGTGGTTATTATGTGGTAACCCTCGCTTTTTGGGATTCCTATAAAAATTGATGATCCATTACTCAAGGAAATAGAGAGTTTTCCATATGACATAATTTCACTGAGATGTTACAACATACGCGCTACTTGTACCATTCTTTTGGATTTTTGTATAATAGTTATTTCATGGGGTTTTAGAATTGACACTGACTTGTTTTTCGTTCCCATCTTATTTGAGTGATTTGTGTCTTAAAAAAAAGAAAAAATAGGGAAAAATATTGGATTATCATATGCTTGGGGACAAGAAATGTTTTAAGTGTTGGGTAAAAAGAGTTTGATGGGGACATTTGGATCAAAATTTATCATGCATTTATTTCAAGATCCAACCCTCCTTTTTTCCAAAAAAAACTGTCACAATTTTTTTTACCCACCATCCCACAACCTCAGAGACATTTTAACCTCATGTAAAGTTCTTAAGATTAGTGCATTATTTTGATTTCCACTAGTGGTGATGTGAAATTCATGGCAAGCCTATGGTAAGCATGCATGTGAATGAGAATTGAGCATAGTTTTGATTAAATATTTTGAGAGATAATGGTGATGGCGGGGTAGGTCGCATGATACACTAGTGCATGTACTTGTTTTGGAAATAGTGCGAGTGGAAGAAAAATGGTTTTTGAAAATTGACGTTTTAAATGAATCATGATATTTTATGGGTAAAAGAGATTTAAAAATTCTGAACTTGTAATTTTGTATTGGTCCACTTGTGTTTTATTTCTGATTATTTTACCCAGGAGTAAAAAAGTTTAAGTGTGGCGGATTTGATGTACATGGATTTTACTAACATTTTTTCTAATTTTTTATTCGTTTTAATTAATTTTCTAACCGCTTCTTTTTATTTTAGGTTCATTTTGTAGTATTTTAATATTTTATTTGTTTTTATAGTTTTTAGTTAATTTTATGTTAATATTAGTTATTTCTCTTTATTTTTATTTTAATATTTTATTTTTAGTTTATTTAATATTAGTTTCCTTGGTTTATTAATTTATTATATTAATTTAATTTATAAATATAATATATATAGTTATATAATTATATTTATTATTACTACTTTTGTTATTACTAATTTATTATTATTTAACACTTTCATATAATTAAATATTTTTTAATTTCTAATTTTAAATTCTACTTTTATTTTGTTTTTCCCCCCAAATCCCCTCTCCCCATCCCATCTCTCTACCCCCTCTCACCCTGTCACACTCCCTCCCCCCATGATCCCCTTGTCACACCCCCTGACCCTTCTCCCCATTCCCCTTGCTAGACCCCCATCTCCCTGCTCTCACATGCAGTGAACCATCCACCACAGAAAGAAGCAACCACCGTCGTCTGACCAGCCGTCGCAGATCCACATCACCACCCTTAGTCGCATCTCCCTCGCTCAAGCTTCCACTTGTTCATGCCACACCATGAGATGACCAACCTCTGCTATATCGCCAACATCCGCTATTATGATGGGTGCGTAGTTGGTGCATGGCGTCCTCACGTGTTGAGGGTGTAGTCAGAGTTTAAAGGACAACGATTGCTGCGCACGACAAAAGTAAAGACTGATACGATTATTTGTTCGGTAACATGGATTTATTTCACATGACTTATCATTTTATTACTGAATTTACTATTTTAGTCATGATGTCAGGGTAATTTTCTTAGTGTCAATATGTTGTTTGAGTAATTAAAGTTATTTCACATTCCATGTGATGTTTCCATTTTTTGATTAATTGTCAATTAAATTTATTTTAATTAAATGTTTATCTTCTTAAATTATTTTTGCACTGAATTAACTGCTGAAATTAAAACTATACATTTTAATAATAAGTTGTATCTGCAGTTCTGAGAAGGTAAACTGGGTTGACCGATAGTAAGTGAAAATTGATGGTATAACTTTGTGAGAATTCAAGCAATGAACTTTGAATTGAATCAGTCCATAATCAACCTGCTCCAACAACTTGCACAATTTTCTGGATTTAGTAGCGAATACCCTTATATACACGTGAATAGATTTCTATAAGTATGTGACACATTTAAATATAATGGAGTTACTGATGATGTGATGATTCTATGAATGTTTATATTCTCATTACAAGGAAAAGGAAAGGATTTTTTGGAAAATCTTTACCTAGAAACAATTTTCACTTGGGAAGTGTCGAGAAGAATATTTCTTGATCGATATTACACAACAGCTAAATCTTTGAAAAAAAAGATATAACTTGACACCTTTTTCTAATGTGAATAAAAATCATTAGGAGAAGATTTATAAATATTCAAGTCCATGTTAAGATGTTTTCCTCATCATGGGATGAATTTGGAAAATCAGTTGCAATCTTTCTACTATGGGCTTCAACACAAGAGTAAGTCTGCAATTAATACAGCTATTGGCAATGCGTTCATAGAAATGGATCCTAAGGATATGTACATATTAATTCCAAACATGGAAGAACACAGTTTCCAGTGGCTAGAAGTTTTTTCAAGAAGAATTTAAGGAGTGCAAAAAGTTGATTTTTAGGCATTCATGGCTGCAAAATTTGATGATCTTAACAAGAGGATTGAAAACTTGTCAGTAAACCCACCTAAGCCAGTCCATGTTGTTCCAGCTGAACACTGTACACAATGTGGTGGTCCTCATAATTATCACATGTGTCCATATAAAACTTTCGGGACCAAGATGTATGAAGCTAACTTCTTCAGTTACGACAAAGGAAATTATGGAAACAATTAAAACACAAAACTGGAAAAGCAATAACAAAAATCAAGGTTGGAAGGAACCAGTGGCTACTCAGCCAATGAACCAGAACACAGGTCCACCTGGGTTCCCTGCTCAACCTACTTTCAGACCCGCCATGAAATAACAAGATCAAGGATCTCAACAGAAATACCAACCACCACTTTATCAGCGAAAATAGTACAAGGAGCAAAAGAAAACAACAAACTGTGCCCTTGATACAATGCAAGGTCAAAAATATTGGGGAGAAACTATATAAAAGTTTATGATTTCTAATCAATCATGGTTTTACTCACAAGATATGGAAACCCAAATATTGTAGGCTTCCATGCACAAAATCAAATATCAATTCAGTCAGTTAGTCGCACAAATGAAAAATCGACAGCAAGGAACTCTACCATGTATCACAAGAGTTAAACCAAAAGGAGGAGAAAAACCCATCATATTGTGAAGTGTAACACAATTTCTAGAGCACTAAATGCCTTATTCTCAACCAACAGATGAGATGCCTACACCTATCACTGAGAATGGCGACTCAACAAACAAATCAATCTAAATTGAAGATAAAGAGGAGGAAGATCAAAAAAAACTTGCAAAATTGAAAAGGAAAGAAAAGAAAAGAAAAATGAGGCACTCAATGAAAGAGTTAAATCCCACATACCACCTCCTCCATTTACACAAAGACTGATGCAAAGGAAGTTGGATGTTCAATTATCAAAATTCATGGAGATGTTAAAAAATATTCAAATAAATATTCCTTTTGTGGAAGTCATCACACAAATTCCCCACTATGCTAAATTTCTCAAAGAGATTCTATTGAAAGTAAAAAAACTAGATGATGTGGGAAAAATCATAATGCATGAGGAATGTTCACTGGTCATACCCAGATCCATACCTCTAAAAATAAGAGACCCTATTAGTTTCACTATTCCTTGCAATATTAGAGGATGTAAATTTGGAAGATCATTGTGTGACCTCAATGATAGTGTAAATATCATGCCATATGGATTATTTGAAGAACTGGGCATCACAGAATTAAATCCAATGAGGGTCTCCTTGAAAATTGTTGACTGATCAGTGAAGAATCCTCGAGGTATTCTTGAGGACGTACTCATCAAGGTCGATAATATTACTTCCCTTCTGATTTTATTATCATATATATGAAAGAAGATAAGGACATTACACTCATTCTTAGGAGACCTTTCTTAGAAACATACAGAGCTCTCATTGAAGTTCAAGAGGGAAAATTAATTTTTAGAATTGGGGATGCGAACATAACATTTGATGTGCTAAAGTCTATGTAAAAACCTTCTTCAACATACTGTTATTTCTTGGATACGATTGAAGAATGAGATGAGTTAGAAAGTGATGTGCTGGATCTAGAGGATTTACACAAAGAAAATAAAGAGTTTACTGAATCAATAGAGGTAGTGGAATTCATCAGAAACGTAGTCAATCATTTCGATAGACATGACTTCACTTTGCTGACTTCATCACTTGAAAAGCCTCCAACAGTTGAGCTTAAACCTCTTCCATCAAACCTAAGATATGGTTACCTTGGAGATTTAAACACCTTACCAGTCATCATAAATGCGAATCATTTGAGTGAACATGAAATAAAATTGATCAATTTCTTGTCACAAAGGAAGCCTACAATAGGTTGGATGATTGCAGATCTAAAAGCTATAAGTGCTACCATCTTCACTCATAGAATATATATGGAAGACAATTCAAAACTATTCAGGAAACCACAATGACGCCTAAGACCTCCCATGAAAGAAGTAGTCAAGAAAGAATTCAATAAACTTCTTGATGCTGGTTTAATATTTCCTATCTATGATAGTCATTGGATCCACCCATTGCAAGTCATACCTAAAAAGGGTGGAACCACAGTAGTTGGGAATGATAAAGGAGAATTGATAACCACAAGAACAATTACTGGATGGAGAGTGTGCATATAATATCAGAGATTGAATGATTCCACCAGAAAGGATCACTTTCCATTACCCTTTATTGTTCAAATCCTAGAAATATTGGCAGGATGAGATTACTATTATTTTCTGGATGGATACTCAGGCTATAATCAAATAGCAGTGACAATAGAGGATCAGGATAAAAACATGTTCACTTGTCCATATGGTACATTTTCTTATCAAAGAATGCCTTTTGGAATGTGAAATTCACCAACCACATTTCAACGATGCATGATGGAAATGTTCCATAACATGATTTAAGAGTTCTTGGAAATATTCAGGGATGACTTCTCTGTATATTGGGATTATTTTGATGACTGTCTGGAACATTTGGATAAGGTATTGGAAAGATGTGATGAAAACAATATAGTGCTTAATTGGGAAAAGTCACACTTTAGGGTACAGTGGAATAGTTTTAGGACATTAAATTTCAAAGAAAGGAATTGATGCTGATACTTCCAAGATTAGTACAATCTCTGAGTTACCCATGCCTACTTCAGTTCATTAAATTAAAGGTTTTCTTGGGCACGTTTGATTTTACAGCTGCTTCATTAAGGAATTATCTGTTATTGTCTAACCCCTTATGAACCTATTGGGAAAAGATGTCACATTACTCTTTGGTCTTGAATGTCAGGGAGCATTTAAATTATTAAGGTAACATTTGGTTCAAGACTTAATAATTATTTCACAAGATTAGGAGCAGCCATTCAAGTTTATGTGTGATGCCAGTGACTGGGAAGTTGGTGCTGCCTTGGGTCAAAGAAAATAAAGGATCTTTTGGACAATCTATTATGCTAGCTGCACATTGAATGAGGCTCAGCATAATTACACAAAAACTTAAAAAAATATTCTAGCAATTGTATTTGATTTTGATTAATTTTGATCCCATATGCTATTATCCAAAGTCACTGTCTATAAGGATCACTCTACCCTACGATATATAATGACCAAGAAAGATGAGAAACCTAGACTCATTCAATAGATATTGTTACTTCAGGAATTTGACATTGAAGTCAAGGACAAAAAGGGCATGGAGAATGATGAATCTGATCATTTTTCATGTCTCAACCATGACACAAGTGAAATCAATGTTGAACTAATCAAGGAAACATTTCCTGATGAACAAAACTATGCCATTGAGACAATCACACCCTGGTATGCTGATGTTGTGAATTACTTAGCTTCAGTAGTGATACACCCAAATTTATTAAAGGATCAGAGGAAAATATTTTTGAATGAAGCACGCCATTAATACTGGGATGATCCATTACTTTTCAAAGACTATGCAGATGGAATGATAAGAATATGCATCCCTTAAGAAGAAGTTGCTAGTGTTTTGAACTTGTTCTATGATAAAGAATATTGAGGAAACCATTTAATTCATCCTAAAATCATCAAATTGTTACAATGTGGTTTTTACTGGCATTCCATGAATCATGATATTCATGAATTTGTCATGAATTGTGATAAATTCCAAAGAAACAAGGGTATAAGCTGGAAGCAAAAAATTCCACAACATCCAATCACGAGCATTGAAATTTTTGACATATGGGGAATCAACTTCATTGGTCCATTCCCTAAATATTTTTGGGAATCATACATCCTTGTCTGTGTGGACTATGTTTCAAAAAGGTGGAAATGAAGTGTATTTGGAAAATACTGCTCAAGTTGTCATCAAATTTTTAAAGCAACATATTTTTACCCAGTTCGGAATTCCAAGGCTTATCATCAGTGACCTTGGTACCCACTTCAATAATGCTTTGTTTCAGAAGCTAATGAATCTTCATGGATGCCACCACTACATGATCACCCTATACCATCCACAGAACAATTGCCAAGATGAGGTTTCAAATAGAGAAATTAAGGGCATTTTGGAGAGAACTGTAAATAAATCTAGGAAATATTGGGTCGCCAAACTTGATGATGCACTTTGGGCCTACAGGAATGCATAAAAGACACCTATTTTAATATCCATGTATCGCTTGGTCTTTGTAAAAACCTTCCACTTACCTGTAGAACTGGTACATAAATCTTACGGGACTGTGAAGAAAATGAATTTTGATTTCAAAACTGCCCAGGAGAAGTATTTTTTATAGCTGAATGAACTAGATGATATGAGGAGAGAAGTGAATGAAAATTATTTGATCTACAAATAGAAAACTAAATCCTAGAATGAAAATGAATCCAATAAATAAATTTTTTATCATGAGACAACATTCTCCTCTTAAACTCACAACTTTGGATAATCGTAGGAAAACTCAAGTCAAAGTGGTCGGGTCCATACATTGTCACAAATTTTTATCCACATGGTGCTGTCAAAATTTTTTAAGGGAAGATTTCTCCATTCAAAGTTAATAGTCAATGCCTCAAACTTTACCACACTTTGGATAAAATAGGCATCATTGAATAATTCCAATTACAATGAGAATTTATCCATCTGGCTGAAGATGTTAAACTTAGCGCCGATCGGGAGGAAACCCGACTACTTCTTCATTCTTTAGTCACTATTTTCTTACACTCTCTCTATCTATTTATCTATTTTTGTGGATGTAGCTAAAACAAAAATATCTATCTCTTTTGACTCTTCTGTGGTC
Organism: Viscum album; assembly: GCA_963277665.1. Taxonomy (NCBI): domain Eukaryota; kingdom Viridiplantae; phylum Streptophyta; class Magnoliopsida; order Santalales; family Viscaceae; genus Viscum; species Viscum album. Next base: position 1,796,409,372 of record OY728146.1, read on the forward strand.
ATCGATGCACATGTTCCGTCTCCATCTGACATTGTACGACGGATGACTCAACATCTGGCTTATATCAAGCGCTAGCTTGAGAAGCTTTCATTAGAGATTCGTGATTAACAGTCATACCCACCACGATGAGCAAAAATTTAATTCTTTCCTCACCAGATTCATGCTCACTATGCTTTAAAGGTGGTTAATCCCACTAAGCATCCTCGTGATCTCGATGACACAACCACCCGTTCTTGTAAGAGGCAGAGGAGTTCTGATCTGATGGACCAAGATGATTAACCATTGTCCATCCATCTGGATGAAGATGTAAAACTTATCACTTCTTGGGAGGAAACCCATGATCTAGTTTTCCATATTTTACTTTTATTTTTTCTAGTTTGTTTAAGGAAATAAAATGTGGAATGTGTGAAAAATGGTTAACTACTCATGATATTTTTGTTCTTTTGTTATTCTCCTGCATATCTTCTTCCAATTTTATGATCCTTGGTGTTATCTTTATGATATGATGCGGGTATGTGTTTTCCATGTGTAGATTTTATAGATACATCATTTTTGGAACCTCATTGGATACAAATAACCTCTCAGTGTCTATCGAATCTTACTCAGGGAAGTGTTTTATTTTTTTCCATATTTTATGATTCCAAAAACACCATGTAAACTAAAAAAAACTAGAATTACAATCATTGATAAACCAAAATAAAAGATGCTGATTTTTTGTCATAACACAGTCTAGAACATACCACATGTATCCCTGGAAAGTTTTGAGCACATGATTTTTGTTTGGAATTCTTTGATCCTTGATGTCACAAATTAGATGATTGCTGATATTTTTCCATGCTTCAAAAATGTTTTTCTAAACCTTGTTTATTTTTGTGACACTTATTTTCTCTCATGCTTATCAGTGCTGTCTAAATTTTTATTTCCATAACTATGAGGATTCTGACCCCTTTTTACATCATCTTATGTTTCTCTTTTCTTGAGCGAATCTTGACCATGTTAAGTCTTCTAGAACTTTCCATGTTTTCCATTAAATCAATAAGAATTTTAAAAGTTGCATTAAAATGACTACGACATCTATTTTATATTTTATCCCCATTGACCCACTGATCCACCCATAAATTTTATTCATCATGTAGTGCTTAGAATCCATGAATAAGCCTTTTAGGATTATCCCATAACTGATACCCTTCCCTACCCATTTCTTGATTATTTTCATTATATTTTTCAATCTATGTGTGGGGGAGATATTTATTCATGGAGAGATTTCTTTGAGGGGAAGTGAGTAATTTGATGCACATGGATTGAAATTATCTCATCTTGATCATAAGATTTATATTTCATAGTATCAAAATTCATTACATGTATTTTGAGTTGGAAATATAGACACTTTTTTGTTCAATAAATGATTACAATGGTGGTTATTATGTGGTAACCCTCACTTTTGGGGATACCTATAAAAGTGATGATCCATTACTCGAGGAGCTAGAGAGTTTTCTATATGACCTACCTTCACTGAGATGTTACAACATACATTCTACTTGTACAATTATTTGGGATTTTTTCTAACACTTATTTCATGGGGTTTTAGAATTGATACTCATTAGTTTTTCTTGCCCATATTATTTGAGTGAGTTGTGTATGAAAAAAAAAGAAAATAGGGGTGAAACATTGGATTATCATATGATTTGGGAAAAGCAATGTTTTAAGTATGGGGGAGCCATATTTTGAGGGAGTCATTTGGATTGACATTTATCATGAATTTATTTCAAGATTCCACCCTCCTTTTTTCCAAAAAAAACTATCACAATTTTTTTACTCACCATCCTGAAACCTCAGAGACATTTGAACCTCATGTAAATTTTATGATATTGATGCATTCTTTTGATTTCCACTAGTGGTGATGTTAAATTCATGGAAATCCTATGGTAAGCATGCATGTGTATGAGAATTGAGCATATTATTGATCAAATATTTTAAGAGATAATAGTGATGGTGAGGAAGGTCACCTGATACATGAGTGAACGTAGTTATTTTGGAAATAATACAAGTGGCAAAAAATGGTTTTTGAAAATTGACGTTTTAAATGAACCATGAAATTTTATTGGTATAAGAGGTTGAATTTTTTTTATTTTTTTATTTTTATGTTTGTATTTGTCTATGGGTCCACTTGTGTTTTATTTCTTATTGGTTTAATGAGGAGTGAAAAAGTTTAAGGGTGAGGGATTTTATGTTCATGGATTTCTCTAACATTTTTTATATTTTTTTGTTACTTTTTATTAATTTTATTACCACTTCTTGTGTTTTCAGGTTCTTTTGGTAGTATTTTAATATTTTAGTAGTTTTTATAGTTTTTAGTTAATTTTATATTAATATTACATATTTATCTTAATTTTTTTTAGCTTTTATTCTTAGTTTAATTAATATTAGTTTCTTTAGTTTATTAATTTATTATATTAATTTAACTTGTAAATATAATATATAGTTATAGAATTTTATTTATTATTAGTACTTTTATTATTATCAATTTATTTTTAATCTTATTATTATTTAACTCTTTTAGATAATTAGATTTTTTTTAAATTTTAAATTTTAAATCAATCTTTATTTTGTTTTTCCCCACCCAAATCCCACTCACCCACTCCCTTATTTCCCTCCGCTTTACTCACTCCCCTATTCCCATCACTCACCTGTCACCCTCGCTTTCTCTCTCAAATCAGCCGCCCCTATTTCCACTCACCCCATCGCACTCCCTCCTCTCCAACCTACTCACCCTACGGACCCCCACTACCCTGCTCCCCTCCTTCCCCCTGCTCACCCGACAGACCCCTACTACCCCGCTCCCCTTGCTTCCCCTACTCAGCCTCTAGACCCCCGCTACCCTGCTCCGATCCTCTCCCACTCCCACCCACTACCCCTCATATCCCCCCTCTTGGCTCCCTCACTCTCCCCCTAACCCACTCTCCTCTCACCCCATCCTCCCAATCGCCCAACGTCCGCCCCTCCCCCATATTACCCCCGTCGTTCTCCCCTCTCCCCATCCCATCTTCCTACCCCCTCTCACCCCGTTGCACTCCCTCCGCTCCCCATGCTCCCCCTGTCGCACCCCCTGACCCCGCTCCCCATTCTCACAGCTGGACCTCGATCTTCTTTCTCTCACTTGAAGCATACCAGCCACCACAGAAAGGAGCATCCACCGCCATCCGAGTAACCACCATAGATCTACATGACCACCCTAAGGCGTGTCTCCATCGCTCAAGCTTCCACTTTATCACACCACACCAGTATCCAACCAGCTGATGCTACATCACCAATATCCTCTATTCCGGTGGGTGCGCAGTTGGTGAATGGAATCATCACGTTCTGATGGTGTAGTTAGAGTTTGAAGGATAGAAATTGCTATGTGCGGAGAAAGTAATGTCCGGCACAATTATTCTTTTAGTAATGTAGTTTTATTTCACATGACTTATCATTTTATTACTGCATTTAATCTTTCATTTATGATGTCGGGGTAATTTTATTTGTGTCGGGATGTTGGTAGAGTAATTAAAGTTACTGTTCATGACATGTGATGTATCCATTTTGTGATTAATTGTCAATTAAATATATTTTAATTGATTGTTTATCTATTTAAATTGTTTTTTCACTAAATTAACTACTGAAATTGAAACTATCCATTTTAATAATAAGTCAATTAGGCGGTTCCAAGAAGGCAAAACAATTTGACTGATTGTATGTGTAAATTGATGGCACGACTTTGTGAGAATTAAAGCGATGCACTTTGAATTGAAGTCATCCATGATCAACTAACTCCAAAAACATGCACAATTTCATGAATTGAACAGGGAAGACCCTTATATGCATGTGAATAAATTTTTTGAAGTCTGTGACACATTTCAATATAACGGAGTGACCGATGATGCATTGATCCTATGGCTATTTACATTCTCATTGCAAGGAAAAGTAAAGGATTGGTTGGAAAGTCTTGAACAAGAAATAGTTTTCACTTGGAATGTGTTGAGAAGAAAATACCTTGCTCGATATTGCACAACATCTCCATATTTTAAAAAAAGAGAGTCCTCGAATCCCTTTTCCAAGGTGAATACCAATAATTAGAAGAAGCTTGGGAAATATTCAAGTCCATGTTAAGAAGTTTTCCATGTCATGGGATGAAGTTATCAGACCAGTTTCAAGATTTCTACTATGGACTTTAACCCAAGAGTAAGTCTGAAATCAACAGAGCTACTGGCAATGCATTCATGGAAATGGATCCTAAGGATCTGTACATATTATTTCAAAACATGGCAGAACACATTTTCTAGTTACTAGAATATTTTTCAAGAAGAAAGGCAGGAGTGCATCAAGTTGAATCTCACACATTCATGGTTGCACAATTTGAAGCTCTTTACAAGAGGGTTAACAAATTGTCAGTAAACCTCCCTAAGCCAGTTCATGTTGTTAAAGCTGAACATTGTCCACACAGTTGTGGTCCTCATGATTATCCCATGTGTCTACATAACACTTCTGAGACCAAGATGTCTGAAGCTAAATTCGTCAGTTACAACAGAGGAAATTATGGAAACAATTACAACACAAACATGAAATGAAATACCCAAAATCAAGGTTGGAAGGAACCAGCGGATAATCAGCCAATGAACCAGAACATGGGTCCACCTGGGTTCCCTACTCAACCTTTTTTATACCCGCCATGAAATCACAAGATCAAGAATCTTAACAGAAATACCGACCACCATTCCATTAGCAACAACAGTATAAGGAGAAAAAGCAAACAACAGATTGTCCCCTGCTACAACACAAGGTCAAAAGGATTGGGGAGAAAATATAGAAAAGTTTATGATATATAATCAATCATGGTTTGAATCAAAAGAGATGGAACCACAAAACATACTAGCTTCCATGTACAACATTGAAAATCAATTCGGTCAGTTAGCCACACAAATTCAAAATTGAAAACAAGTAACTCTACCAAGTAACAAAAGAGTTAACCCAAGAGAAGAGGAAAAAGCCATCACATTGTGAAGTGGCACACAGTTACCAGAGCACCAAATTCCCGACTCTCAGCCAATAGATGAGATCGATACACCAGTCACTGAGAATGGTGACTCAACAAAACAATCTATCTAACTTGATGCTAAATAGTAGTAAGATCAAATAAAACTTGCAAAAATTGAAAAGGAAAGAAACGAAAAGGAAAAAGAGGCACTCAATGAAAGAGTGAAAGCCCACATACCACCTTATCTATTTCCACAAAGACTAAAGCAATGGAATATGGATGTTTAATTTTTAAAATTTATGGAGATGTTCAAAATGCTTCAAATAAATATTCCTTTGCGGAATCCATCACACAAATGCCCCACTATGCTAAATTTCTCAAGGATATTATATTAAAAACAAGAAAACTAGATGATGTGGGAACAATCATAATGCATGAGGAATGTTCTGCGGTCATACCCAGATCCATACCTCCAAAACTAAGAGACCATGGTAGTTTCACTATTCCATGCAATATTGGAAGATGTCGATTTTGAAGAGATTTGTGCGACCTCAAAGCTAGTGTAAATCTATCAACATCTGGAGTCCTTGAAGAACTAGGAATCGTATAATTAAATCCAATGAGGCTCACCTTGAAAATGGATGACTGATCAGTGAAGCGTCCTTGAGGGATTCTAGACATTGTACTCGTCAAGGTTGATAAATATTAATTCCCTTCTAATTTCATTGTCCTCGATATGGAAGAAGATAAGGACGTCCCACTCATTCTCGAGAGAACTTTCATAGAAACATACAAAGCACTCGTTGATGTTCAAGTGAGAAAATTAATTTTTTGAATTTGGGATGAGAACATAACATTTGATATCCTAAAGTATATGGAAAAAATCTTCTCCAAAAGACTTTCATTTCTTGGATACGATTGAAGAATTGGATGAGTTAGCAAGAGACGCACTGGATCACGAGGATTTACAAAAAGAAAATGAAGAGTTTAATGAATTAATCAAGGTAATGGAATTCATCAAAAACATAGTCGAGCCTTTAGATAGACATTACTTCACTTCATTGACTCCATCACTTGAAAACCATCCAACACTTGAGCTTAAACCGCTTCCATCAAACTTGAGATACAGTTACCTAGGAGATTTAAATACCATACCAATCATCATAAATGAAAATATTTAGAGTGAACAGGAAAGAAAATTGCCAAATGTCCTGTCACAAAGGAAGCCAACAATAGGTTAGATGATTTTTGATCTAAAAGGTACAAGTCTTTCCATCTGCACTCACATAATACATATGGAAGAGAATTAAAAACATTGTAGGAAACCACACCGATGCTTAACACTTACCATGAAATAAGTATTCAAGAAAGAAGTCATTAAACATATTGATGCTACTTTAATATTTCCAATCTATGATAGTCAGTGGGTTAGCCCATTGCAAGTGGTACCTAACAAGGGTGGAACCACAGTAGTTAAGAACGATAAAGGATAATTGATAACCACAAGAACAATGACTGGATGGAGAGTGTACGTAGACTATCAAAAATTGAATGATGCCACCAGAAAGGATCACTTCCCATTTCCCTTTATTGATCAAATCCTTCAATGATTGATAGGAATAGATTAATATTTTTTTTCGGGGTGGATACTCAGGATATAATCAAATAGCAGTGACACGAGAGGATCAAGAGAAAAGCATGTTCACTTGTCTATATGGTACACTTTCTTATTGGATAATGCATTTTGGAATGTACAATGCACCAACCACATTTCAACGATGCATGATGGAAATGTTCCATGATATTATTAAAGAGTTCTTGGAAATATTCATGGATGACTTCTCAGTGTATGGGGATTATTTTTATTACTATCTGGAACATTTGGATAAGGTTTTGGAAAGATGTGAAGAAAACAATCTGGTGCTTAGTTGGGAAAAGTCACACTTCATGGTACAAATTGGAATAGTTTTAGGTCACCAAACATCAAATAAAGGCATTGAAGTTGAAACTTCCTAGATTAGTACAATTTATGAGTTACTGATTCTTAGTTTAGTTTGTTCAATTCAAGGATTTCTTGGGCACGTTGGATTTTACAGATGCTTCATTAAAGATTTATCTATTATTGCCTGATCCCTTACGAACCTATTAGGAAACTATTTCACATTCCACTTTTGTCCTAAATGCTAGGGAGAATTTAAATTTTTAAGGCAACATTTGGTTGAAGCCCCGATAATTATTTCACCAGATTTGGAGTAGCCATTCGAGTTAATGTGTGATGCCAATGACTGGGTAGTTGGTGTTACCTTGGGTCAACGAAAAGAAAGGATATTTAGGATAATTTATTATGATATCCACATATTGAATTAGGCTCAACATAATTACATAATTACTGAAAAAGAGCTTCTAGCAGTTTTCTTTGCTTTTGATAAATTTCAATTCCATCTACTGTTTTCCAAAGTCACTATCTATATTGATTACTTTGCCCTGCAGTATCTGATGGCCAAGAAAGATGAAAAATCCAGATTCATTCAATGGATATTGTTACTTCAATAATTTTACATTGAAGTTAAGGAAAAAAATGAAATGGAGAATGTCGTTTCTGATCATTTATCATGCATCGAACATGACACAAGTGAAATCAATGTCAAACTAATCAATGAAACATTTCCTAATGAACAACCCTATGTCATTGAGACAATCACACCCTTGTATGCTTATTTCTAGAATTAATTAGCTTCGGGTATGATACACCCAGATTTATTAAAGGTGTAGAGGAAAAGAGTTTTGAATGAAGCACTACTAGGATGATCCATTACTTTTCAAAGACGGTGTGGATGGAATGATAAGAATATGCATCCCTGAAGAAGAAGTTGATAGTGTTTTGAACTTGTTCCGTTCTAGAGAAGCTAGTGGACACCATGTAATTCATAAAAAAATTATAAAATTGTTACAATGTGGTTTGTACTGGCCATCCATGAATCATGATATTCATGAATTCTTCATGAATTGTGATAAATTCCAAAGAACAGACGGTATAAGCTGGAAGCACGAAATGCCACAACATTCAATAATGGGCATTGAAATTTTTGACATATGGAGAATAGAATTCATGGTTTGATTCCTTAAATCTTTTGGGAAGTCATACATCCTTGTTTGTGTAGACTATGTGTCAAAATGGGTGGAAGATGAAGCGTTTTCAGAAAATACTGCTCGAGTTGTCATCATAATTTTAAAGCAACACATTTTTACCCGATTCGGGATTCCAAGGCTCATCATCAATGACCATGGTACCCACTTCAATAATACATTTTTTCATAATCTAATGAATCATCATGTATTCCACCACTACATGAGCACCCCATACTATCCACATACCAATGAAAAATTTGAGGTTTCAAACCAATAAATTAAAGGCATTTTGGAGAAAACTGTAAATACATCTAGGAAGGATTGGGTTTCCAAACTTCATGATGCACTTTGTGCCTACAAAACTATATACATGACACCTATTGGAATGTCCCCGTATCACTTGGTCGTTGAAAAAACCTTTCATTTACCTGTAGAACTGGTACATAAAGCTTACTAGGCAGTGAAAAAACTGAATTTTTATTTCAAAACTACCCAAGAGAAGCGTTTTCTATAGATGAATGAACTAGAGGAGATGAGGATTGAAGTTTATAAAAATGATTTGATCTAAAAAGAGAAAACTAGAGCTTGACATGACAAATGGATCCAACAGAGAAATTTTTCATTAGGTGACAAAGTTATCCTATTCAAATCGCGACTTCAGATCATGGCAGGAAAACTCAAGTCAAAGTGGTTGGGTCCTTACACTGTCACAATTGTTTATCCACATGGTGCTGTCGAAATTTCTGATGGGAAGATGCCTCCATTCAAGGAAGTATTTTTTCCTTCCATCATTATAAAAGTTGATATACAAACCCTTTGATTGAAGTAGAACAATTTTATCAAATTCCATGGACATGATGTTTTGACATGTTCATTTTATGATGTTAAAGAAAGATGCATCAAGAATACAGGTTGATGAAATGACTATGAAACCTGCATGATGAGATATTGATACAAATGGATTATACTACATAGTGAGAATTCATATGTGGTTGTAATCATTTTAAAATAAACTTCTTCAACTTGGATAATGTTATGTGTTTCTAGATACAAATATTAGACTTTAGGTAGACCCGACTTATGACACTAAAGAAGAGGCATAAAGGGTCACACACATAGTGTTTCTACTAAACCCAATTAAATTTTATTTGAATTACATAATTGGAATAAAAATTATTCTCTTGAACAAGGAAGAATATTTATTCATTATTTATTGATCATTAATATTGAATAAATATTTATTCATAAGATTGTGAATATAATAGTTATTTATTTATTTTATAAAAAATCTCCATTTTAAATATTTATTCAAGGATAAAATAAAATTTTAGGAGGAAGAGTGGAATGAGTTTTGGGTCCAGTGAAAGATATTTTGTTATCATACTGTAAAATAATATTTTTCATTCTGCGAGCTAGTAAATTCCATGAGATAAAAAATAATATTATTATAAAATGTTGTATATTATGAGATTAATATATGATTAAGCACCTTTATGAAATTAATTAATATTAAAACCTAGTGTTATCTCTATATATACCCTATTATGTCATTTCTAAGAGGGTTTTAATTTTTTTTTGTGCACAATACCTATCCTTTCATCCCTAGAGACTTCTCCCTTGAAATAATTTCTCTAAAGTTTGTCTCAAGTATGAGATAAGAGACATTCTTATTCTTTCCTCTCAAGCCAAAGAGACTGAGAGATGATCCTTTTAAACCAAATTGTTTGTGTTTGTGGTCAGAGGGAGTGGATTGAGATGATGGATACCATCACACTAGAACCCATAGTACTATCAATGATGATTTGAGATCAAAGGAGCACATGTGGATCACCACTATAGGGATTCCATACTTGAATCCTTATAGCAGAATGTTAGTATATCCAAATGAAATCCAGATGATCAACCTCGTCTATAAAGAAAGAATTACCAAGTTCTAGGTAATTATTAATATAAAATAAATTTAAATTTAACATGACAAAGATCCTCTCTTACTCGTTTCAGTGTTATTTATCAAAATTTATTGGATTTAATTTATTGGCCATGATTTTTATCATCATGTACATCATAGATTATTCATTGAAATTGAAAAAACCCAAGTTTTTCATGGACTAATGGAAATTTCCACTATATCATGAACCTTAAAGTGCTATCAAAGTTATCACACTCAAATTTATAATTATTTATGAATAATTGATCAATTTAACCATTATTATTAGTTTTTTATTTCAGTTTTTGTTATTTAATATAAAAGTTTAGATATCTTCTTCATTCCCCTTTTTACAACTAGAGAATAATAAATAACACATGAAGATTCTATATATTTGTGGCACATAGTTTTCGTTTCTACATGTCATGTAACACCACATGACATGGTGGTCGTGTAGTCAAAATTTTCTATGTGTAATTAATATACCATCTGTATAATTAAGTAATACACATTAAAATTTTAATTAATACTAATGCGGTGTGTAATTAATAAACCCATGATGTGTAATTGACATACACATAGTGTGTAATTAATACACATGTTATTTGTAAATAATTAATAAACACAGGATCTATAATTAATACATGCATGTTGTATAATAAATACACACATGGTGTGTAATTATTAAATACAAAAAAATTTATAATTAATACACATGTGGTGTATAATTTATTAACATACACACATTTTGTAATTAATATACACATGGTGTTGTATCCATTTACGTGAAGTGCATTCCAATCAGTTCCAAACAACATGAAAATTAATTTATTCAAAAATTAAATAAAGTAAACCATTAAAACAAATTAACATAGGATCCATGTGTCATAAATTGATATTAAATTCCATGTGATAAGGTTTAAATATTGCTAAATAAATAATGAATTTCTATATTAAATTTGGAACTACATTCCATGTACGGTTATCATTACACACTACATAATTTGTGTGTATTAACAGTTGTACATGACATGAAAATTAACACATGTATGTGCATTAATTAATAATAATACACACTATGTAATTATGTGAAATATTGTGTATGCTACATCAAATGTGAGTGAACAATACATTATGATGACCATGTTAGGTATTTTATATGGGTACCAGTCATGTTGTATCTATACACACACCATGTACATAATTAATTTTAAATAAAATAAATTTGTTTAATATGTTCAAAATTATAGTGGGTGATAATCTATAGGAATTTTTTGATATACATTAGGATAAATTAATTAATTAAGATAATTAATTAATTTGATCATGTTTTATCTTAATTACGAATGATTGAAATGAATGATAGTTTATTAAATGTGCATTCTTTGCATGTGTGGATGATCATGAGTTTGAAAAACCTGTGTATGTGTTAAATTTATCATAATTTAATTATTTCATGAGTTTTTTCAATTATTTTCATAAAATTAAAATGATTTCTTTTGTTTAATCCCTCTCCTCTTAATAAAAGATGGACCACCTATCTATTATTTGTTTTATATATGCCTCATAACCATTCCAATGGTTCCCCTCAATTTCATGTGATTAAAGCATATGTAAGGATGGATCTCCTAGGTGATTAGAAGTGATTCAAGATGAACGTGAGGTGAAATCAAATGAGGTGATATAGAAGATAAAGGTGGAATGATATGAATAAATCCAATATTAGTTCAAGGAGTTTTCCCCTAGGGTCAATGGTTTTTTATTGTTTTCTCAGTAAAAAATATATGAATCACATTATCATGGAGAATTTTAGTTTCTCTTATGAATGATTATTTTATTTTATAGATTCTATATCAAAGTTACATAAATAATTGAATTAAATGAAAAAAAATTTCAGATAGAATAAATAATAAAAGGAACTATGAATAAATATTTTATCAACTGATAGTCAATCACATAAGTAAAACCAAATCAATATTAAGAAGTCATGAAAAAAGATAATATATGAAAATTTACACAAAATAAAAAAATCCATCAATCAGATATTAATTCAAAATATGCCTTCCTTAACTTTAATAAGGATGCAACCATAAAACTAAGTGTTGGACTAGACCTCATCGATACACTTAATTTTATTGGGGAGTCATTATTATGGTTTTGGGTTTAATTAACCAAGTTGAAATCAAGAAAAGTAATCGTCACTAGACTTGATGTATCCTTGAGGAAAGTGTTGAGGAAATCCAAGTTACGATTTCAAGATTTTGGAGTCATCTTAATGAACCTTGGAATTGAAAGCTTGCAGTTGGTAAGAACAACTAACTAAATACACTTGAATAATAGACTAGGTCCTCACTTAGGTTATAAGACAATAAATATGGATTCAATCCACTAGAATATCTATGTAATAAGACATTCCAAGTCCAATGGAGAGGGATAGTAAGACTTGATAAAATAGTAGAAGGATTAATAAGATAATTAAAATTATTTTTGTCTCACATATTTTAGTAATCAAGATAATGCACTAAATGATCTTATTTTATATTTGTTTTAAGAAAATAGAATGTTTAGTGACCATGATTACACTAAAATCATTCATTGAACCAAGGAATGTCCTTAAGAACAAAAATTTCCCATAATATTTATAAATATTTATAAACTATATTACTACTGAAAATGTATTTTATGTATTGGAACCCATTATTTTTTATCCTTATGCTAAAGAGAAAATTTATGAGGAGATCTATATCTATGATAAACACATGGATGATTCACTAGATGGCCAATGCTTGATGTTATCATCCATGTTAGGTGTACTTGAAAAGTCACTTGAGGCTATAGGAACAAACATTGTGCTCACCCATATCAATTATCTTTATTAGTACAGGGAAAGAAATTAGAGGTATAATATTTCCAAGGAACTATTTATGTGAAAACATGGGGAGGGTGTGTAGGATGTTCCTCACATAGTCAAAATGAATAGATACATTGAGTGAATCCAGATTCTTAGGTTTAAGGAACTTGAAGAATTACACACATATCTGATACTTGTTTTATTCCCTCAAAGATTCTCTAACGTTTTTGTGAATTTTAATATGAATAACATTGAGAAGTATATCCCATATCTTCTTACTATGCTTCCCCAAGTAGATAAGTACATGAATCGTGAAAATCCTTTTGTACTTATGGTGAATAAGAGTAAGGGAAAAGAGAAAGAACCTAGGACTATATATAAGTCTAAGGCATCTACCCAATGCTCGACCAAGAGAATGAGGGCCTTCGAGCCATTCAGGCCATTTGGGAAAAAAGAACAAGATGTTATTTTCATCCCATGTGGAAAGAAAGGTAATTGGAATAAAAACTGTAATGAATTAAAGTAGAAGCTATAATTTTAGATATATTCATGAATGTAAACCTTCTATTATAATTCATAGGTATATGTTTTCAGATATATGCATTAAAATATAAAAACCATGTAAGGAAAAAATATTACATGAAGAAATATGTGTTCCTTAAGGATCTGAAGAAGGGTGATTCCAAGATCAGTATAGTATAGTGAATAACTTCGAGAAACAAGGTATACTGACTGATTTACAATCAAGTTTTATAAAAATAATCCTTTATAAATAAAGACACACCACATATCTACTAGTGTTAATTCAAAAAAACCAAATAAATTATTCTAAATGTGTAGCTGAAGTGTAAGTTAATTTATTCAATGAGATTCCTTTAAGAGATTTTAGGAATGACCAATGAAGAAATAAATACACTTGGTGAAGGATACACGATCCTCCAATCAATATTTTCAGAGTGTGTTATAGACAAATATTCATCAATCATTAATTTTTTTTAGGAATTGTTAACCTAAAATCACATTAACATATACATAAAATTATTTATTGTATCAAAATGGAATTAATGAAATGTATTATATGTATTAAAACTCTTCCATAATTTATTCTAAGACATGTTTCACAAAATAGAAGCACAATCATTTATCGTATTCCAACTACATTAACTAATGGATATCATATTAATTGTAATATGATAAGTAATACATCATTTATCACTTCTAGTTTTTAAAGGGAATCATATTTTAAAATATAGCTTTAGCTATATATGAACATAAATAAATCACTAAGTGAATATATATTAATTTTACTATATCCACTAAGGATATTTATACCACATATTAGTACATAAAATCTATATTTTTATAAGAGGGAGATAAATATATTTTAAGATAGTGGGATCAAGCTAAATTTAAATGAATCCTAGGCCTTGGATGTATATAAGTTGGCATAGGCACATACACTTTACTATGCTTAGTGGGACGAGTTGTTCCAAGAGACACATACTTCATAGGAATTTAAAATTAAAAGTGGTTTTATATTCACCAATACCTGTGACATATTATTCAATTTGAATAAATAATACTATAGTGAAGTAATAAATAGAAATATTCTAATACTAAAAAATATATATGAATTCAATAATGGAATTTCTGTACAAAAATTTATGTGCACTATATTTTCGATGTTTTAAGGCTTGATATTGCTGGTGAGTATTCAAGAGAAACTATGTATGGATTATACAAGTAAGTACCAATAAATCATGATTTATTATTATAAGGATTCCTAATTCATAGTCTATGGAAAAAACATTACATCAATCATCATGTTATAATCTATTTGAATTCTATTTTTCATAGAAAAATTATAATATAACATTATTGGGAAGTCAGATTTCACGACTAGGTTCCTTAATTGAGAACCTATAAAATATGACTATATGATATAACCAATATGAATGGTGAAAACAATTAATTATAATATGATACTAAAATTTCACATATCCATTTATGGATATAATAAAACATACTGGTCATAAAATATATGTTTGTAATAAATATGTGTTAAGTGTCTACATGAGTTTAGTGTGACTGTTATTATTTTCAAATAGATATGTCAATAACAGATGAAAAAAAATTATTTTTACCAGTTTGATAAGATTAAAGAAAGATATTTCTCTAATAATTAATTATAATATCTTCCAAAGTTCCATGGGATAATTTCTATAAACACGGATCTATAAATTTTCTTAATCTAGTTTTGGTATATACCTTAATAAGATCGAATAATTCAATACTGAATTAAATTCCATTTCACAAGGAATAAAATTTCTCCCTAATAATGTGTGTGGGAATATGTGTATATTATGAATAAAATTTTACAAGCTTAATTTCTAGTAATTTATTTAATATTCCATATTATGTTCTTATGTACGTTACGTGGAGAAATGGAAATACTAGTGTTTAAGTGGACATAACTCTAGTTTTAATTTAGATAATTTTGATATAAGATCACAATAATTATAATGTAATATTCCTAAAAAAATTATTACGACCTATGGTTTCCATAACTATAATGACCCAATATTTCATCAATGGAATTCCCCTTTTGAATATATAATTATGTCATACTTAGTTATATAATATTATATAATGCGCAAACCCACATGATAAAACCGAAAAAATATTATTATAATAATTCCAACATTACATTTAGAGAATAAAAATGGACATAAAAATAAAAAATATAACAAAGTAATAAAAAAAAATTAGATAACAAAAATATGAAAATTTGGATTGGCTTGACCACCAGAATAACCATACTCACGAACAACACTGTTGAACTAAACTAGAATATTAGTAATGTAATATGAATTTTAAAAATGAAAAAAATCTATAAAATATATATAAAATAGAAGTGAATGAATAATTAATATAATATGAGGTATTTATAGAAAGTATGGAACCATTTAACCATCGTAAATCAGACTGTTATAAGAGTAACCCAACTGTTGAAATAGTAATATTATTTTTGTGAATAATAACCTGATTTCTAGAGTAGTATCCTCACCTAGGAAAGTAAATATGTATATTTAGGTATATTATTAAATGAAAATATGTTATATTTATATCATAGTGAAAGTAAATTAATGTTTTAAAAATGATAAATTAAGTGTTTGTATTTTTTCAAAACATAAATGTTTTAATTAAACTATTATAATAAATATAATGATTTAAAATAATTTTTATTTTCATTAAATGGGATTATAAATTATTATTATGAGGTATTATAATGATAAGATAATTTTATGAGACCATAAGTAATTATTTAAACGGTTGTAAAATTGATCTTAATATTAAAATTAGTATTATTTTTAAATTTAATGAATATTTTATTTGAATATTTAATTTCTCACATTTAGAAAATTATTTTTATAAAATGGATTTCATTTATGAAATATACACATCAACAAATTTCTAGGGTGGATTTTTTGGTTTTTTTCTAAAATATTAGAATTTCTAGTAAATAGTGAAATACAACAAATTATGGTATTTAGAGCTATAAGATAAATAAATAAAATTTAAGTCATGTATGATGTAAGAACCCATTATATATAATTCATAAAAACCATTTACTGTATATATTTACAAGAATCAATACCATTGATAGTCTCGATCCAAAACAATAAACTAATGAATGTCTTATTCAAAACACCCCTCTCCTCCCCTTATAAATATCATTCCTCACCGCCCATTATCCTCACACATTATAATAATTAGATATATATAAATTTATATCCAATTAACTTATAAATATTATCATCAATGCACCTGTATTTTTGGTCTCATCGGAGTACCAATCATGGGTTCCTTAAGTTTAATCCTAAGAGGAGACATCCAAAGGAGAAGGTAACTCACTCAACTGATTATTTTATTTTTCTCTTCCTCCTCACCCGAAAAAAATTCCATTAGACATGGAATAATAACTACAGTATCATATATATGTTTTAATTTTATTTTTATTGGAATATCTATCATCCATCATCTTCCCTATTCCTTTTATTTTAAAAATGAAAACATCATCCATATTATTTCGGTTCACATCCTCCATGGATAAAGAGTTTTCATTTCACATTACCATATTTATGGAAGGTTTAAATTCAACTATAATTGTTGAAAATGACCTAAATATATATATTATATTTTTTTCACATTATGGAAAAAATATTGGGTGATAATATAAAGTAAAATTAAAATAGATTGTGATGGTCAGTAAAAACGCCAAAATAAACCAACCATATTACATTAAAGTTTCACTAAAAGAATAATCCCCATGTGGGAAAACATATGGTTATGTAGTACCATTTAAATTTATAGAAGTTCATTAATACCATTTCATTTCACTTCTAGAGTTGTATCCCCATTTGATAAGAACAGAAATAACTATCCATAAGTGATCCGACCTTGGATCCATGAAGCGAATTCTCCCAGAACAAAAAAATTAAACATTATATCTAATTAAAATGATTATAAATGAACATAATAAAATTATAGTAAACAATATATATATATATATATAAATGTTTCTTAATTAATTAACTAATGAATTTAATTTGATTATCCGGGGCATTAAGTGAAAGTACAGTACAATTGGGACATAAGGTAAGGGATATCTCCACAACCCCTTTTTCTTTGGGTTATGACCTTTCTCTTTCTAACTTACTTTTCATCTCTCTTTGATGTTATGGAATTATTATAAATTATATATATACATATTATATATATATCTATCCCATTATCACTTAATTTTATGGGGTAATACATGCCTTATGTTTATTTCTCAAATTCCTTATGCCTTATGTTTATTTCTCAAATGCCTTATATATATACATGTTATGATGGTTACACCCAGATAAAACTCCAATTTAATGGTTAATGTTTTTATAACATGATAAGTTATATATGTTTTTAGGGAGTGAACCTAATTTATTATGGGACTCTTTCCTCCATGTGATTTTGTCTTGGCGGTTAGCCTTGACATATGATTATGTCATGTTTTATATTACTACCACATTCCCATGTTTAAATGATCTTATGATACCAAGATATTTATGTTATGGTCCCATGTGATTATTCATGAGACTTACATTTTATTATATCATTTTATTTCATTTGAATCACATGGTATGACTTATTATCATTCTTATTCCCTTAATGAGATTTTTAGCTCATCCATTTCTTTTATTTATTTAGTAGGTTATCCTATGAAGTTTTATGAGCTCAAAGGGATTTCGAAGCTCATTAAGGAGAATATAATAAATATTTCATGTTTGATTATCCATTAAATGGATTAATAACTTAGTATTCTAAAGACACTAGGATTCATGATATTTGGGTTGTACTTGTTGGATATATAAGTTAAAAATCATGTAATAATATGTGTAAAAGGATTGGGCCCCTATAGTTAGCATCAAAGGAAGGTATAGTTTTTTTGGGGATTATGATAGAATAATTTAGTGATAAACCTAGAGAAAAGTTTATGTATAGAAGAATATCTTGGAATTTTGGTGAAGTATAGAGTGAGTGGTTTCCAGGAAATTACATCCTTGTATAGATACTAAAAATGGATGTGGATTTGGTATAGTTATACCTAAGTATAATGAACCCTAAAAGGGGCGTTGAGTATTAAATTTATCATCCCCTAGTGAATGAAAATGAGGTATTTCTACACACTTGGTTTGAAACTCCTAAGGGATATGATTTGGAAAATTTAAAAAATATTTATGAACCATTATAAAGTAATTGAATATATTGTTAGGTCAGAAAACCTAATGGGAAATTACCACGGATAACCTAGATTAAAACATAGAGACTCATAAGTTAGGATGTAATTTAATTTATAAGTTATTCCATATATGTTTATAGTTTCCATTTTATATTTTTTTAGTTTATTTATTATCATCCCTAAGTTTATTTTGGATATAGTAAAAGAATTGAACCAAAATTAAATAGTGAAAGGTGAACTCATTATCCATTCATGATCTTTAAACATGCTACATGATTATATTTCTAATAATTATTTTTTATTTTGGAATTTTAGTAGTTTTATTCAAATACCACCTCAAAACATGGATGTTTAGTTATATGTAAGAACAATAAAAGGGGTAATTGTTAATATCAAGTATATAACTCCTCCCCAATAAATTTATGTTGACCAAACCTCCCAGAAAATATTGTATTACTTAATTTAGTGGATTTCAATTATATATTGGTAATTGATTGACCATAATTATATAAATCCAAAATTAATTGTTCGGAGAGGGAGATCACTCTTCACATACCAAGTCATCCTCTGATTCTCTACAAGTGTTAGGAGGAGGTTGAACCTCCTTTGGAATTTTGTTCTCAAGCATGGATATTATTGACTTATGAGTAATTATATCTAGCTCAAATTATTGAGACCTAGGAGAGAATAATTCTTGAATACATTCCCATTATTGGGGATTATATTGATGTATTCCCAAAAGAGTTTCATATTTTACCTCCTGACTGATAGGTTGATTTATCAATAAAACTTGGTCCTAGATCTCTACCCATATCCAAGACTCCTTATAGAATGGAAACTATTGATATGGAAGAACTGAAGAATAATTTAAAAGAGAATATGGAAAAGGGGTTTATATACCCGAGTGATTCACTATCAGGTGCCCCGATCCTCTTTTTCATGAAGAAGGATGGGTCAATGAGCCTCTCCATTGATGACCATGAAATCAAAAAAAACTATGATAAAGAACAAGTATCCACTTACATGGATAGATTAATATTTTGATAAACTATATGGGGACCCATATTTCCATAAGGTGATCCTTTTTTTAGGATATTTCCATTTAAAGGTGAATAAGGAAGATATTTCCATGACTAACTTTTGAACAAGGTTTGGACACTATGAGTTCATAGTGACGCCCTTAAGACTAATTAATACTCCAAAAATATTTATGGACTTAATGAATATATTATTTATACATTACCTTAACAAATTTTGGGTAGCATATATAGATTATGTTTTTATATACTCCAATAGTAAGGGGGAGTATGGGGATTATTTAAATACTATGTTAAAGGATTTTCGAATGGAAAAGTTATATGAAAAATACAGTAAATGTGAGTTTTGGATGGAGGAAGTATCATTCTTGGGGAAAGATATCACCAAAAAGGGATATATATATATATAACATTCTACTACAAAAGAAATTTAATAGTATCCAATACCAATATCTGTAATAGAGATTTTTTGTTTCCTTAGACTATCTAGGTATGACTAACTATTTGTGATAATTTTCTCATGAATGTCAAACCCACTAATCAAGATGACTCATAAAGGAGAAATGTTTTTTTGGACAGATGAATGTGAATAGATATTAAAGTAATTGAAAATTAGTCTTATCACTACACCAATCTTCACAATTTCATAAAGTGTGGAAGTTTTTGTGGTATACAACGATGCTTCAAAGAAGGGAGTGGGATCTGCAATAATATTGAATGATAAAGTGATATCCTACACCACAAGAAAGTTAAATGTTCATGAGAATGACTATCCAACACATGATATCGAGCTAGTTGTAGTAATATTCTCATTGAAAATACGGTGACATTATCTCTATGGGGAGAAGTATGAAATATATAGAAATCATATGAGCCTCACGTATAAATTCACACATAATGGTATTAATATGCACCATTTAAGGTGGAAAGATATGATTAAAGACTATTACTGCTCAATCCACTATCATAATGGTAAATAAAATAAAGTGGAAAATTATCTAAGTATAAAGGATCTTGTGACCTTATTAATGATGATAATTGATAAGGATCCAATCTTCTTAGAATTTCAAAATATGTACATGGGAATCATATAGAATGGAGTATCATCATTCCTTTCTTAAATTATTTCTTAACCATACCTTATGGAGAAAATAATTTATTCTTAAAGGTATGATATGGAAATAAAAAAATAAGGTGGGATCCATTATAAAATGAAAATACTTGGTGTTAAAAATTGATGAAGAATGAGTTGTAATATTTAGGTCATGACTATGTGCACCATCAAATTCTTAGATAAAAAAGGAGCTTTTGAATGATGCACATAACTTGACATTCTCAATCTACCTAGGGAGCATGAAGATATATTGTCATATATGAGAGAAATATTGGTGGGAAAATATTGATAATTAGATCATGGAGTATACATTAAAATACCAAGTAGTTTAGAAAGTGAAGGTGGAAAGGAAAAATCCTAAGGGGATGATACAACTATTACATATATATACATGGAAATGATAAAATACCACCATGGAAATTTTCACCGGTATTTCAAATAAATCAAGAGGAAGTAATTATGTGTGTGTTGTATTAGATAATCTTATAAATATTTTCCATTTCATTATAATTTGGTTGAACATATCACTTGATCAACTTGCAAGTATATACATCAGAGAAATAGTAAGGCTTCATGGAACACCATTATCAATTGTATCCAATAGATATTTGATATTTATCTCCATGTTTTGAAAAATTAATCAAGATGATATAAACACTCAATTAAACATTATTATGTCTTAGCACCCCTAATATGATATCAAATCTGAGAATACTATCTAGAAACATTAATCCATGTTGAGAGCATGCTCAATGGACTTCAAAGGAGGATGGAATCAATATCGTCCTTTGGTCTAGTTATTGTAAAATAATAGTTTCCACTCAAGAATAAAATGAATCTATATAAATATGTTTATAGGAAGTAATATATAACACATACATACTGAGATGAAGTTAGTGAATATAAGAAGTTGGGACCTAGAATGGTCAAGGAATTAGAAGAAGAGAACATGACCATTCAACAACACATCAAGGATTCTCATAGTTAACAGAAGATATATAATAATAATCATCGATGAGACCTAATGTTTGAGGTTAGAGATAAATTATTTCTACACACAATCACACACACATATATATATATATATATATGTGAAATAATGTAATGATATTTGGGAATAAGTAAAATATAATTCCTAGGTACATCAGACCCTTTGAAATTATCTATCACATCGAAGCTGTGGCCTATCAACTAACACTCTCAGAAACCCTTTCTCAAGTACAATACATATTACACATATCCCTCTTGAGGGAGTAAATACCAGATTCCTCACTTTTACTCAATTTATAGGTGGTATATCTTGAAAATGATCTCTCTTAAGAGTAGAAACCAGTGAAGATCTTAAAACATAGAGATAAGGTTCTACACAAAAAGAAAATTCACATAATCAAAGTACCATTGTAAAATCAAAAGTACAGGTAGGATACATGGGAACTAGTGGAATCCATAATGAAGAAGTACCCTCACCTTTTTTCACCTTAGTTTTTAAAATGAAATTTCAAGGGAAAAAATTCTCAAGGGGGGAGAATGTAATGACCTAGGATTTCATCAATGGAATTTCCCTTCTAAATATATAACTATTTCATACATAGTAATATAATACTATATAATGCACATTAACCACATAATAAAACTAATAAAATTTCATAATAATAATTTTAAAATTATATTTTAAGAATAAAAATGGCCATAATAATTTAAAATGATACAATGAGATAAAAATAGAGAGTAAGATAA
This sequence comes from Viscum album, assembly GCA_963277665.1. Classification (NCBI taxonomy): domain Eukaryota; kingdom Viridiplantae; phylum Streptophyta; class Magnoliopsida; order Santalales; family Viscaceae; genus Viscum; species Viscum album. The sequence continues at coordinate 1,796,431,960 of OY728146.1, forward strand.
CCAAAATATGAAAATTTTGACAAACACAATCCATCGGAATAACCACACTAATGAAAAGCACTGTAGAAATGAAGCATAATATTTGTAATGAAATATTAATTTTGAAAATAAAAATATGTATAAACTTTTTATAAAATATAATTTAGTGAAGAATTAATGAAATGTGAGGTATTTATGGATTGTAGGGAACCATATGAAAGTTACAAATATGACCATTGAAATAGTAATCATACCACTAAGAATAATAACCTAACTATTAGAATAGTATCCTAACATATGAAAGTGTACAATAATATTTTGGTACCTTATAAATTGAAAATATGATGTATTTATATCATGGTACAAGTAAATAAAAACTATAAAAATGATAAATTAATAGTATTTATTTTTTAAAAACATAAATGTCTTAATCAAACTTTTATATTAAATATAATGAATTAAAATGAATTTTATTTTCATAAAATGGATTTATAAATTTGTAACAATTGGTATTGTAATCATAAGATAATTTTATGATACCATAAATAATTTTTTAAAGGGTTAGAAAATTGATCTTAATATTAAAATTGGTATTTTTCAAATAAATGATATTTTATTTAAAAAATAAATTACACATATTTATAAAATTATTTTCATAAAAATAATTTCATTTACTAAAATATACATATCAAAAAATGTTTAAGTTTAATTTTTTGTGAATATTTAAATACTACAAATTGTAGTATTTAGCATTAGAAGCCAAATACATGAATGTTTGAGTAATGGATGATGTAAGAAACTATTATCTAGATGTACCATTCTCTATTTACTATATATAGTCAAAATAATCATTAATATTGATATTATTTATTCAAAAAAATAAACAAATGAATATAATATTCAAAACACCCCTCTCCTCCCTAGAAAATACCACCCTCACCACCCCTTATCCTCACACCTTATAAACCTTTGATCATTACAAATTTATACCTAATTCCCTTCCTTATCCTCTCCATGAGATCATTGTGATTATAGTCTCATCAAAAGACCAATCCAATTTTCCCAAAGTGGAAGCCTAAGAGGAGACACCCAAAGGAGAAAGTAATACCCTCAACTGATTAATTTGTTTTTATATTCATCCTCATCCTAAAAAATATGTTAAACATGGTATAATAACTCCAATATCACATATATGTTTGTTTCCATTGAAGGTGTGGTGAAATAATGGATTGATGGGAACTGATAAATCTATCATTTGTAACCCATTAAAGGGATGACATAGTTAATGGATTTAACATCCGGTTATTATTTCTAGATTCACATTGAGATCACCATATTTTATTTCATGGAAAATTGGGGGATGATGATTGATTTTGGGGAGTTTGAAGTATATTTACACAATCATTCACTTTGGATTTACCATTTTTATCTCTCATAGAATCTCTCAATGAATCCAACATCTATAACATGGAAAATTCAATATTTCCAAAGGTAGAAGGTTATTTTGGGTTAAAACCCAATTAAACTTAGGACCTCAGATTACTTGAGAGGATGGGATGTTGGGATCATCACACCTTTTTGGGGGAATTATTTCCAACTTGGAAACTCTCTTATATATTTAATATATGTTGATGAATCTCTTCTTAATCTTGATACAGGATTGGTTACTCTAATAAAATGATTAGGTGTTTAATCCTTCTACATGTAAATGGTGTTCTATTAATGAGACAATTTTTATATATTTTAGGTTTTCCATAAGTTTCCTATTATTTTGTAGAAATGGGTAGCTAATTGTTTTTTGAAGCCACATAAGAAGGAAATATGGAGTTTACTACCATCCAAGAAGGTGATTGGTGTTTTAAGGATGATATTTAACCTCTAAGAGGTTTTCTATGTATATGATGAGAATAGGAATAAAATCCCATATAGTTCATTTAGGTTTAATCCATGCAGTTTAACATCACATATAAAGGATGAATATGAGGGCACTTAGGCATTGAGTTTGGAGCTTTATCTTTTGGAAGTCATCCTAGGTATCCAGCTTATAATAGGAATTAGAGTCATCATAGTTTGGTCTACCCTCAATCCACTGATGGGAAGGGATTGATAATTAGTACCCATTATGGTTATTTCCATAGGTTTTACCAATATGGGGATGCCTTTATGACTTAAACCAAGGTGGAATCCTATGTATGGAGGCATTTACATCATGTCACTGAATGGGGATTGCACACTAAGGTGTCAATGGTTGGGGGAATTTTATGATTCTAGTGATATTATTATTTCAAATCCATAAGCCCACCTGAGTCATGCTCGGTGTGAGAAATAAGGGATAATAAGTAATCTGAATCACTACAAATAGATATGAGACTTTCACAATGGGGTGGCTCTGATTGAATGTTTGATATGGAGCTTGATCCTTAGGAAGGAATCCTAAGTACATTACTTATAACAGGAATCAGAGTCCTTGTAGTTCAATTAGTTTCTCAATCCATAGATGGATGAGGAATAATGATAGAACAACATTGGGTGGGTCCTATGAAATGACATACTAGGGACTTAAACCAAAGTGTATTCCCATGTATAAGAACATTTCATATCCACTAATGGAAATGGATGGATGATAGACTAATGGGAGAGTTTGGGTCCAATGAGCTAGAGTGTTTGGGATATGTAGGGGATTACACCAAGGTGGATACCCAATGGAAGATATCTGACCCTACCCACAGACAGATAGAGGGTGGGGACCATGAGTAACATGGGGATCTCATAATGAGTTAATAACACTAGTATATTCTTGAAACTTCCTATATGAATAGGGAATGATCAAATAGAGACTCATAGTTTTAGGTTCACATGATTTGAGGAAGCATTCCTAAGTCTTCCTCTTGGACAAGGCTGACATGTATTGGGTTGTCATCCCGACATGTCCATGTGTCTACCTGACATGTCCATAGGTGTCTAATTTAAATTTCCATGGGTATTCACATAATCAAAGATGAAATGTATGAGAGTTTTCAAGTGATCAAGATGATAGGTCTAGATGAATTCACATGAACCAACTAACATGTTTGAAGGACATCACATAAACTATCTTAAATATCTAGATGGAATCATGTGACTTGTATGACATGTCTAGAGGCCATCAAATAATCTATTTTTCATGTATGGGGGAAGTTTTGTGAACCAGATGACATGTTTGGAGGAATTAAAATGAACCAGTTGACATGTACGAAGGGTTTTTCATGATGTTCCTAACATGTCCAGAGGGAATCACGTGACTTGGCTGACATGTCCCGAGGCCATCACATGATCTAGATGGCATGTTTGAAGGAATTAATGTGAATTTTTTAACATTACAAAAGGTCATCACTTGATTTATGAATAGATTAAATGAAGCACATGAGCTGATTACATAAAAATCAGAATCTCCATCTTCACATGAAGGTTCTATCATTTTCAACCTTTATTGTATAAAATCCTTAATGTTCGTTAGGTTTTGGCCTATTGAGTTCTCATGTGACCTAGTGAACACATGGAAAATCCTTCACCTGATTCAACCAACATGAAAAACACCCATTGTGTGACCAATGAAGTTATCACACAAGGTGTTAAGACATACCCCATAATACCTTAAGTCATTCCCTAGGTTTACCTAGTTGAAAAACTTGTGATTGCATGGTTATATGCTCTGAGAAGTCATATCTTTCCTTTACAATCATGTGTGTGTGTTTTTATATGTGTGTGGGGGTGGGGGTTTATAGGCATCACCACCCTTGATCTATACCACATCATGTGATTTTTAAATCACATATATGGTCTTGGATTGGTGGAGGGAGTGTCACATATGGGCATCGAAAGACCAGTGAGAATTCATGTGATCATGTTCTATTAAGAGATCCATACGACGGGGTTTTAAAAACTTGTCTAGGATAATGTTTATGAAAAAGGGCATATGCCTATGTATTGAAGTTTAATATCCAAGCTTATCATGTTAAATCCACAAAACATGGTTTTTATGGAAGGAGGAGTTTATGACTGAGTGTTGATGTCATGGTACACATCCTATGATTTGAATGGACGGAGGAGTGTATGTTTTTGGATCTATATTGAAGAAACGTTTCCTAGGATTTTCATGGAAAGAGCAGTGAATATCAATAGGCCTAGATTTTCCATGGTAATAAGAATATATGTCCATGGGTTCAGATGAAAATCGTAGCTACTTATCAAGGGTTGTTCACATGACTAGGGTGTAAGCCCATGGATGTTCTCATGAGTGTTCCACATGACCTAGGGATTTCAATGCATGGAAAATTATATGATTCATGAGATTGAGGGATTTTCATGATATCATCACATGATAAGGTGGAATTCATCGGAGTCACATAACCCAGGGCACAAGATTGCATCACATGAATGATGAGGAGTGATGAAATCACTTGACTGCTGGTGTCCATATGAGGGAATCACATGATATTAAATTCATTATGGGATCACATGACCTCAAAGTGATCTTGAGATGGGTTCTGGCGATGGTGTCTCGTAACTCCCTAGATAATTTCTCCAAAGGTATTTCACCTCCTCCACCCATATTTCCCCTATTTTTTTGGATTTCTCTCCCCTTCCTTCCCTCTCATCTCATGTGTCTTTTTTAAGTGGAACAAGGGTTTATATAGGAAATGGTTGGGGTGATGGCACTACATACACCGGCTTAGGAAGGTTGATATCTCCACATAAAAAATGTTGGGGGGGGGGGGGGGGGTTCTCATGACTAGGAGTTACATTATTTGTTTATGAAAATCTATGTTATGGAAGAAAATTTTTTCATAATCGTCATATTTTGATTGTGAGATACTTAAAAACTCTCACGATTTATTCTTGCAGTTTGTGTGATTGGATTCTCTTGATCACAAAATGTGTTGGTTTATCATCCCTTAATAGTATCAAGATTATCAAAATACCTCATCGTGTCTTGACATTTTTTAAAGAAAATACCTACAAGAACGAAGATTAAAGATGATAACTCATAGTTCATGTGATTTCTTGATGACTGTCTTCCAAACAATAATGTGATCCTTCACATGTCTTATAAAGGCATCATCCGATCATGTAACTAACTTGATAATTGTCCACTAAAAAGTCAACTGATCTATTGCATGACTCATGAATATTTATAAATTTCATGTGATTAATTGTATATATCATGACTTCTTCATGTAGTGGCTTGGTTTTTCAAAGAACCACATGTATCCGAAATTAAGTTTCATGCATTCCCTTACGACATCAGACATGTCCTTATCATAAAGATTTTAATTTTAGGAAGACTGGTATGATAATAAATGGGTACATGGATTGGTTGTCTCAGTCTCACAAAAATATCACCAAAGGATGAGTGGTGTGGATCAGGGTGTTGAACCAACAACATAGAGGAACATGGAGGATGAACATAGGTTGAAGATGAAAACCTTTAGTGATCGAACATCACAGACCATCTTGATCAGGTAAATAAAGTTATTTCCATATTTGTTATGGAGTAACAATGTCAATACCAGTTCCCCATCCCACATAAAATTGTCACTGGTTTCCTAATCACTTAATAATAATTCTCATATCCACCACTTCATTGAGTTGGAAGTGATTTCCACACTCACAACACATGCACCCACACCCTCATCGACAATTCCATGTCATTGCGTAGTCCACTTAGACACCAACTTCATGCACCATGCATTCTCAAAGAGAGTGATATGCTCTCCCAAACCATTCTACTTGGATGTTTGGATATTTTGACTCCTAGGAGCTATTGAGGTGGCTCCCGCATATGACCTACTTGAGCTAGCCCATTGGTTAGCTTGGATGGATGATTTTTTTTTCAAGGGGCATACTTAGAATTCAAATACAAGTGAAAATTTAGGAATAAGGACCAAAATAAATGCCCTTATAAAATATCTCAATCCATCTCACTCAAATTAAACTCCCACACCTTTCATTATGAAAATCATATCCGAATGTTTTTTCATGGGATTCACACTTCATGAATCTCTAATGGAAAAGTGTTTGGTTAATAATTATAGGTTCTAAAAAAGTGCCTCCCTTAGAATTGGATTCATTTGGAATAAAATGAATTCGATTCTAGGTTAAAGTATATCACTTTTCCATTTACTTGAAATTATGATTGGATTAGATTTTGATACATATGAGATGATTTTATAGGAGTGTGTTGACTAAGGGATTTTGATCACCACCAAGAGAAGAATATCAAATAAAGGTGTCTAGGATGCTGGAGAAGATATCATCTAGATTAAATTGATGGGTAATCTTATCAAAGAATTGATTTTCCCATAGGTTTAATCTTATCTTGAGTAATGTCCATCCTGAATTGGAGAGAGGGTACAAATTTTAGGATGGAAAAGCGATTGGGATAGAAAGTAATTTGGGGATGGATATAAAGTAATGAACTTTGACATCACAACACAACCCAGAGGAATGTTAATCAAGTCATATGTAGTTCTAAGATAGAATCCTATATAGATCAAGATCATGTATAGGTAAAATAGGTCCAGGGACGAAGAACTCTATGAAAAAATATCCTATGTAGATCTATCTATTACAAAGGGAATGGGATATCATCACTTTATGACATAATCGTTGGTAAGGACCTATGATCTAGTGGGGATGTTTCATGGATCTATATCTTGTGCTATATTCCAAGAAACATAGAGTATTCAACTTTAAATAGTTTAAGATCCTTCAATATGGACCCATAATCATGTAGTTTTAAGATATGAGAGGACTAGGTACCCTCATATGGGTCCCAAGAAATAGAGATATGCTAAAATGTATTCCTAGGTTAGTGGACCTAGTGAGTGTAGCTTGATTTTATAGGGACAAATAATAGTACCTATAAGCTTTATATATCTTTTTTTTAATTTCCCTAAATTTTTCCTATGTTTCAAATGGGGAATGCTTAGAATACATGGGATTGGATTTTTCTTAGGATTCCCTTTATGGGTTTTTATCCTGATAAGTTTTTCTCCTTTTCCATTTCATAAGTGATCAATGTTTCCTCGATCACACAACGTACATATCCAGGGAGAAGAGACTCAAATTTTTCCCAGGGTTCCCTTTAAGGGTTTTCAACTGGGATATTATTGTCTCTATTTATATTATATTTTTATGGTCTTGAAAACTATACTATTTATACAGTTTAGGGTGTTCTAGCTCTGACAATATTCTATTGTTTTTTAGGTTATTCTAGATTAGTCAATCAATTTCTGTAGTTTAGGGAATTTTAACGCAGATCAACTACTACTATAGTTTAGGTTCTTTTAGATCAAAACGTACATTGTTTTATTTTAGGTTCATTTATCTTAAAATATACATTTTAGTAGTTTAGGGTATTTTATCTCATCTATTTCAGTAGTTTAGGGTCTTCTAGATTGGACCTTTTATTATTGTAGTTTAGGTTATTCTAGATCAAACCATATATTTTAGTATTTAGGGTCTTTTATCTTAGGACAATTGATGATATCTTTTATGCCCTTATATCTCTGACCATATGTTGTTTTAGTTTAGGGTCTTTTGGCTTGGACCATTTGTTTCTATAGTTTAGTTTCTTCTAGCTCGGACCATATGTTGATGATGGTGAAGGATAGGTATTCATGATGGGTTCAATAACCCTAAATCCTTTCTAGGATTCTGATAAATGAGTATCCATTAAAGAATATGATACCCTGCATTCTTAATTTATATTCTGAAGAATGAATTTCGATGAAGGGTTCTAACACCATGTATTCTTGTAGAAATTACGAAGGATGGGTATCTATGATGGCTTGTTGTAGGGTCCTAAAAATTCCTCTAAGGGAAGAAAATACTCCCACAATTTCTTTGTAGAAGGAAGAAAGTACTCCTATATGTATATCAAGATGAATAGACTCAAATTGAGTTACAAATTTCATAAGAAAATTGAAGGAATTAAAGTTTTCAGAGGATCTTAAATGTCCCATGTACCATCACTAGGAAGGGTTCATGGACCACCTAGATTGCGAACCACCAGTATGCAGAATGATCCACGAGGCGCTGGCCTGCAGAGCAATGGACAACGAACACGATGGACCATGAACCACATCATTGAAGGAATCATGCACACGAAGTCCATCCGTATACCGTCTGTCGAACTCAATGGTTTGTGGGAGTAGAAAACCAGTAGGGTTATGAGAACCATGATCACAAACCGTAGCCTCTACAAACCCCAGTTGATTGAGTCTTTCACGGGTTAAGATATCTCTTCATGGGCCTCCGCAAATGGTGCCACATTGATATAAGTATGATTGCCTTGATTCTCTATAGAAGGAGCATAGAAGGAATTGAGAAAGGATGGATGACAAAATAATGAAGGGGGTCCAGAGGTTGGAAGAGCTTGGGGAAGATTCTGGCTTCATTCTTGAATCATCGGCAAATCCTGAATTGCAAACCACACTCTCCGTAGGTAAAACGAACTGCGAACAATAAAATGGGGGAACTTAATAAAAATAAGAGAACTGAGAACCTAAATTCTGAAACCACAAACCACATATTTCTCATGGATAAAATTATTGTGAACTAAAGTACCCCGGACCCTCCTACAATATGGTGTTCCGCGTAGTGTATTGCTACTGGGATATAACCCAGTGTTGCGTACTACATCAGTACATGGATGGAACCCAAAGTGGCATGATGGAACACAAACCACTGTGGTGCACAATGGTCCATACCCATTCCCACGTACCGCATTAGTATGCGGACAACCCCTCTACCCACAAACCACTATGGTATGTGGAGCTTCCCCCATCCTGCATAACAAAACAGTATGTGGAATGGGTTGTTTTCGGGTATTCCTTCCTCTAGTTCCAATATCACCCCTTCATCACCGTCCAATAATCCATTATCCTTTCATGAACTAGTCCCATGGAATCAGGAAAAATCCTCTTCCAAAGCCACCGGACCTATATAATCAGACCATTGGGTGCATCAAGGTGCCCCTTTGAGTCTACATACCCATGGTAAGCGGAGTCATGAAGGCTCTCCACACAATGGTTCAGATTTCAGAAATGTATGTGGGTCTACATTCCCATGGTAACCCAGAGTCCAACTTTGGGACACCAAATTGAACCTCCTCATTCTAGGGATTATGGGTTATCACATTCTTTTCCATTAAAAGAAGAATGGTGATCAGTCAAAGGGGTTACATTCGCTTCCCCTTGTGATGAGGATGAAACTCCTCCCCTTCCCAGAACGTGTTCTAGGGCCCTACCACTGAGATAAGTCCTCGATCTTCCAAGTCTGAGTCACATGACCTTTAATGTCATTTCACATTAAAGGTTTATCACTCCATGACCTCAACTACCGTCTCCATGACCTTGTCCTCCGTAGGCTCGCCCTCTACCACTAACAAGAGAGGAAGCATGTGGTTGGTTGAATCTCTCACATTATCTTGTTCCTCAAACCAAGCATGACTCACATGGGTTAAAGATTTGTGGTGATTAAAACATCCCCACAAATATAAACTATGAGAACTCTAATTCCTAATTAAATCAGGATATGTATGATGCCTACTTGAATTTTTGAGCTCAAAAGGGTTCCCATCCAAAAGGGTTCACCCAACCATGACCCCTCAAATGGGAAGCTTCCATGCGTAAGCCACACACAATTCTGAACTATGTGGGTTTTGATTCCTCTCCCTAGGATACGTAGGAAACCCATATTATGGGTCCGATACCAACATCAAATCACCTTTCTTCCCCCTTGGATGATGATAAAATTCAGATTTCCTTATTGTATGGCTCAAGATAGCATCACCCCTGTAGGATCAAATATATGTTTTCTTACAACGATCTTGTAAACTAGGGGTATCCCATAGACACACTCTTCGGGAATGAAACAAGGATTCACGAACATATAAACATGACTTAAATATATAAGAGAGTCCTAGAATAGGAAATAATACTCCCTCAAAAGGGTGCGGTGATCCCTACTTCCCATCCTCTTGACCAATGGAGTCCTTAAGTGTCATTGTCTAAATCATCTACCAATGAGCACCTGCCTTTGGAAAGTAGGTCCATGAATCATGGATACCCGGTCTGTTGGGTGTTTTTGGATTTACAAATAAACCTATTGGAGACTATATGAGGAAGTTATATCCTAGGAGGCATGATTTCACAAGTACTTGACCCTATGCAATCACCCATTAGGACCATATGACTGTGGCATTTCATTCACAATACAGAAAGGATAAACTACCTAGTCTCCACAGGGTTAATCTAACCTTAATTTGAAGGATAATGATGCAGAACTTGTTGAAATAAAAGAAATGGTGAACTTGATGAGAACCCGTCTCTATAACAAGAGACGAGTGATGATTCTCGTCAGACCATTTCATCATCACTTGAAACATGCCACCTCGAAGTCGGCACAAAAATGGTGACCCCGAAATGAATCATTAACAAAGGTGGTGGTTCTACCCCAATGATAATAGACAAAAGGATATTGCACTTCATGCCATTTTTTTCCTCTATACGCGTGAAACGCACCACCTTGGAGGCAGAAAAAAATAGTGAACCTGAAGTGAATACTTAACTAAGGTGGCAGTTTTACCCCACTCAAGCCCCTTCACCCCACAAAAAAGAGAGGGGAAGGGGGGCGAGTTGAATCGTCTGATATGAATATGTTTAAAAGAATGCTACTTTGATGAGGTTTCGTGGTCTGTATGTCATATATGTATGTTTAGTGTTCTCACAGAGCAACCTTCGACCCAAATGACATCCCAAAGACCAATGTAGACATGCACATTAGCGATCCTGCAGGTGGCCAAGGTTACAACGAAGAGAAAGACACCCTCTCCTACCCAGTGTCTTCAACACTGGGTATCCAACACGATGATCAAAGAGTACCACCGAAATGGTACTCTCCCCATGGTGGAGGCCACGAGACAAACCCTCCAGTCTGTGAAGACTCTCAAACTACCTCTTCATCCGCGGATGACACCCCAAACCATGGTGGACCAGGTAGTCATCTCAAACCATTTTGGGAGCCTATCCTCAAAATGCAACAACGAGTACCTCCCTTATCTTAGGGAGGTAGATGATGTAGATGCTGAAAACTTCATCTCAACTGCATAGTGGTCTAACTCACAGGCCCACGCCGGAGAGCGTCACCGCCAACAACAGATGACCAGACCTACTCCCGACAAAGAGGACCTTATTCTGAGGGCACCTGCTAAAGTTTTAGTGACCTAAGGCCCTCAGGATGACCATCAAGGGTAGAAAATATATAATCAGAAACATTCCATAACCCTGGTTTCTGAGGAGAAACTCTGCTGTACTAATGCGGTGGCATTCAATGAGTATACATACGACTCTGCCCCCTCCACTCAAGCCCACCACAAAAATAGGGTGGTACAATACGAGAAAATTCACATTCCTGCTAGTGCTCCCTGGTCCATCCATGCAAATAGAGAGGCAAACTACATGAAGATGCAGATATCTTCCGATGCACAACAAGCCCGTCATCCAAATAGTGTGGCAACATGCTATATATAGGAAAAAAATACCTACTGATGCATATCAATCCCATCATCCAAATAGGACAGAAATCAACTATACATAGGCACAAATACCTGCTGATGCATAGCAAGCCCACCATCCAAATAGGGAAGCAGAAAGAAAATATGAGCAATGTTAAATTTTTGTGGATTCATACAAATCCCATTAGAAAAATATAGTGGAAAGTGAGTGGATGAGAATCCATACTCACAAATATTAAGTCAACCATTCAAATACAGTGGAAAGAGGAGAAGAAAACCGATGGTAGACTCATTTCTCTATCCCGACATAGGATAACTGCCAGTATCTATAGGAAACTCATGGAGAACCAGATTCGGCACAAATTCCTGATTCGATATCAGAATGGGCATTCATACTCATTCCATACAAATCTTATCTCATCACATCATGGAAATGATGGAAGAAAATTCGTTGATCCTAGACTATATCATCCAAAAATTCCAAGACATTATTGCATCATCGACAAGGATGAGTAACCGGGCCCATGACCCAGTTTCCTCGAATGGAATGACTCACTCAAAAAATGATTTACTCACTCTAGATCAGTTATGCATCCCTACTTTAGTCCAGGAGGGTCGATGACAAATTTTGGGATAAACAGACAATCGGATTGGGAACAAATACCCGTTTCAGTTGGGGGATGCTGGTCCAACATGGTGGCCGCCCCAGGGTAGGCATAAATCCCTGCCAAAATTCATGATGTCCACTAGAATATCCCAATGATATAACGGGATTGAACAAGACAAGGACTTGTATACAAAGTCTTTTAACAACAAAAAATGGCCCCGATTACCCACAAGAGTGCGCTCAAAAATGAAACGCACCATAGGCAACGGAAAAATTAAGAGCACATACATGAACCTACTCTATTGGAAGATAGGGTTCTTGATTCCCTCAAACATATATAAATAAAGCCTCAAGACCCTATTAGTCCATTACCAAATTATGGAAGTGGCAGTAGCAGTTGTGAAGGCCCTCCCCGCAATGTCGCTACCAGAAGCTTTGAAGGTCCTCCCCAGAGCCCCCACGAGGACTCAATCCTTGGGATATGAATGATTGATCACATTAGCATATCTCATGATGCGTGTCGGGGTATCCCTCCCTTATACCTGAAGATCAGATGGAAAGAACGTCCTCCCCTGCTATCGTCCACCCTGATGGTCCTCGCCAGGGTATACACTACATATATACTTCTCCCTATAGTCGAATGTCAAGTCATGATGATAGTCCTTACCATGATGACAACTCTTGCGAAGGACCTCCCCGCAATGGCAGTTTCTGTGAAGGTCCTCCTCATAGTGACATCAAGCAATGAGAAGGTCCTCCCCTCATTATAACACATCATGAAGGCCCTCCCCATGATGTGCACTATAGAAATTATCCCTGCATCTAGATACTAAGTCATGATGGTATTCCTCACCATGATGATGGTCATTGCGAAGGCCCTCCCTGCAATGGAAGTTGCTGTGAAGGTCCTCCCCATAGTGACATCAAGAAGCAAGAAGGTCCTCCCCTCACTGTAGCCTACCCTGAAGGTCCTCCCCAGGGTATACACTGTAAGGAAATTTCCCATGGTCGAGCATCAAATTGCAATAGTATCCCTCACCATTGTAGCACCAATTTTGAAAGTCCTCACTGCAACCAAAAGTCATACTAGCAAGAAGGACCTCTCCTTTCCGGAAAAATTATGAGAAAGCCCTCCTATGCTGAGGTTCTCAAAAAAGAGTCAGAAATATCAGGCACTTCATTTATAATGAGTGATATCCTTTCTCAACCAGAGGATGTCCTACGGCCACACTCATCTTCTGATCCACCCCCACATCATTCTTATATTAATGAGGCTCCTACTGGCCCGTTTTCATGGAACAAAATTATTAAGAAGAAGTCGATCTGGGCATATCAAGTAGAGGAGCCTCTGGAAGAACAAAAATAGGATATGTTGCTTGTGAGAAGACAACTAGATAAGGATAATATACCAGTGATGTATTGGCCTATGGACACTTCTCACTTCGACATACCAGGATATTTGAATGGGGAATGTATACATGACATTCACCTCAATATATGGACAACTCTTCATCATTTGAAAGAAAAATTCCTACCCTAAAAGGGTATGTGGACCATGTAAACACATTAGGGGAGATTCACTATCTAATTAACTTGGAATCCCTCCCATCTGCACGGTAGCCACAATCAGAATGGAAAAATAAAATTGTTGAACTGGACTTTCTCCATGCACTGCATAATATGCGTTGCCTCATTAGAGATGCCCCATCTAGAGTTCATATTTAGGGATGAGGAGAACATGGAGCTCTATACTTCACCCCTCATCCCATCCAAAAAAACCCATTGGAAATGATATCTTGAAATGTCATCACCCAAAGACAGTTATCAAGTGAAACCCCTACTCAGTAAATATGGGATACTCAACAAAAACCAGCCCATAGTAAGTCTCAAAAGCTTCAGGACTAAAGAGATCAAGCCATCAAAAATCTTCTGAGTTAGGAAACCAAGAACATCCACTAGGATTCCTACCTATGTGAATCCAACCATCAAGCATTGCTCATGTCTTAAAAATACCATATACTCTGTGTAATCCCAATTCTATACTCAGCTCACACCTGTGCGAGATTATATGAAATTGAAAGGGTGGTAATAGCGGTGGTTACCGCCATGATGTGGGAACAACCCCACCCCACAGGGATGGGGGATTTTTTAAATCATAGTTCCCCCATAAGACCAACAAATCTAGGTTGTAGTGCATACAATAAAGAATACAACCAACCCTAGCCTGTAGGGATGGGGGATTTTTTACCTCAAGTCCCTGCACGGTGGACGTCTGTCTTCTACTGTCTAGGAAGAATGATGGAAAGAGGAGTCACCCATTCCACCCCTTCTCACGGGTCACACCCTCTAAGACAAAGGCTCATTTCAAGGTCAGACCAGGGCTTCCTTCGGGTCAATCTTCACCAATCAACCCGAAGAATACCACAGAATGGAAGGAGAAAATCCAACAAAGGATGCATAAAGCCTTTCTACCATTCGACACCAAGTACAACACCCCCAATGCGGTATGCGTCAGTGAACATGGTAAATGTAAACCCCATAGATCTAACAAGAAATAACATAGAGGGATAGGATAAAAAAGAATATAGTTCCCTCCCAGAGGCATCCCACACTGAGCCTAATGGTGTTCATACCCGTAACTAGTGGGTGTTCCTAAATTTGTGAGCCCCATCATTTAATCGGACAATACCCCCCATGAGAATCCCCAAAAAGGAGAAGAATAAATCCAAGGTCATCTATGAACTGCCTCCTCATCCCCATGAAAATGTGTCCCTCACTCTCAAGGAAAGGTTCACCAAGTAGAAGGATGAAATGAAAGAGCTTAGGAGAATTAACGCTGAGCTACGTCGTGGGAGCTACCTCTCTGAATCTGTTTCCCCCACGGAACATCAGTTGGTGCTCTTAGAAGAGGTTCCTTTTCCACATAAACACATCTCAGTGAAAAAATCCAAGTTCGGAGGCCCGTTCAATTTGGCATTGGGACCATCAACCTACATAAACCCATCCCTAGAAGGACATCAAGAATTTCCCCCGCTGGGAAGGTAGTTATAATATATTTTGGTAAACCAACAAATGATACCCCCAGCTGGGTATCTACCTCAAATTCCAATATCATCAGCATGCCAAGCATTAGCCACTACCATAATAGCCCAATATCAAGCCTGGTAGGATATGCATCAAGTGATCTTGAACACTGTCGAGAAATTAACAACTCGACTAGACGTCAAGGAGGGGAGACATGCTCTAATACAAATAGATCACAAACCCTACCTTGAGTGGTTGAGTAATGTCCCACCACCACCAAATTTTATAAAACCTATATTATTAATATTTAACAGCTCGAGGGACTCAGAAAAACAATTATTGCATTACCCCTCTTATTGCGACCCCATGATGGGAACTTCGTAGCAATAAAGATCAATAAAAATCAAGTGCTTCGTACGAACCCTGCAGGGATCAGATTTCATATGGTATACTAGCCTACCTGCTAACTCAATCATAGGCTAAGAGGACATCTAGTGATAGTTTCTCTTCAAGTTCAGTTCAATGCTACCTAAGATGATGGTCAGGTATCTCATGAACTATAAGAAGTAAGAGAAAAAAATAGGCTCAGACTTCATTTCTAGATGAAAATGCCTAACTTATTACCTGAACTGACTGCTCCCCAAGGATGAGATGCTTTCCATGTGCATCGATAAACTTCCGAAAGGATTACAAAAACCTCTCATCCTAGTGAAGTACATAAGTAGGTTCCAAGACTTCTCAAAATATAATACTCCTTTCAACTAACCGATCTCATGTCCCGAGTGGCCCCATTAGCCCTAAGAAAACGAGTGGGAAAAGATAAAGCAACATCTGTCATGCTTAAGCTACCCCCGGAACCAGATCCAGCTGCGAGGCCCCCAACAAACCATGTAGGACCCGCTGGATGCCAGTGGCCACCCGACCTTTGTAATATGAGCGATGATGTGCTAAAATAAATCAGTTTGCAGAATGAAGAAATAAAGTCTACTCATTTCGAGATGACAAGGTATGTGGCTACTTCATAGCCACCATGAATTGAAATTTACTCTGGCTACCAGATCCATAGGGAGCCGATGAAGTGGGTCTCAATGACCATCCAAATTATTTTCTCTATCACCAGATACTCAGACACACCATCTAGGAATGCTTCATTTTCAAGGATCTCCCGTAAAAGATGGTGGATTCTGAGAAAGTCAAGTTGGGACCACCACTAGCACAGGTGCCGTATGTTTCCACCTTAGACTCTAGAGAGGAAGAGGAATGGAAAACAACCACCAGTAATAAGGAGAAAAAATTTGACAATTGGATGACCTGAAAGATAGTCAACTGAGTCCATGGCATCCTCTAGGCATAGTTGAAACAACCAACTGTGCCTCCAAAATATCCTAATACAAGACAACCATCCTCCTTGGCCCCAAGGTCCTCTAAGGTCCAGAAGGGTAGAAATCATGAGCAAGAAGATGGGATGACACCAAAGATGAAGTCAGTGTAGACACTTTAGGACTTCATAACAATAGACTTGGCACAATGGGCACTGCCCCACCAAATGGAACAACGGGCACCACCCCACCAAATGGCACAACGGGAACTGCCCCGCCAAACTGCACAATGGGAACCACCCTGCCAAATGGAACAATGGGAACTACCTTTCCAAATGGTACTATCATAAGGATATAGTTAGACAGAAACATTGTTAGATTAAGAACTGATCTTCTGCTCCATTAATGTCATTCACTTGATGTACCCCTTCTCGGATGGGGACTATGGCCACGAACCCACATTCCCCCCACCCAATCTAAGATCCATAGGAAGAGGCCTTAGAGGTTTGAGGTTTACTATAAGTAATTATCATGGTAGGAGTCAAATTCCTGGTTACACTATAACTCAAACTGTTAACATTGCGGAAACTCATGGAAGGACCCTCTAGAAGACACAACAAGAACTAGAATTCTCCTCCACCCCTATCTTAAGAAATACAAGCCCAATTATTGATAAAACAATATTTTATTTAATATTGTATTGATAATAAATGATATAATTTCCTCACATTGTGTTAAATATGTTTAATTATAAAGTATTTGGGATTAGATCATTCATTTGAATATTTGATGAAAATTCTAGTTTTACCC
The DNA here is from genome assembly GCA_963277665.1 of Viscum album. Lineage (NCBI taxonomy): Eukaryota > Viridiplantae > Streptophyta > Magnoliopsida > Santalales > Viscaceae > Viscum > Viscum album. The sequence continues at coordinate 1,796,449,259 of OY728146.1, forward strand.
TTTTAAAATCACTGTAGTATTTCAATAATAAATATTTTTATTTGAATTATATTAACTTAATATTTTTTACATATGTTTCTTACTTCATGGGATACAACTTTTATTCATGACACTAGATAAAAAGAATTAATTTGGATGGAGTAAATGGGTCATAAAGTCAAAGGTGGGCTGGACACACTAGAATGGAGAAGGTTATGTATTTTGGCCATAACGCTTTCATCTGGGAATTTATTGAGCCAAAATTCTTATAGGAGATATAGGACCCATATCCTCACATATGGTCTTTCTGGAAGTCCATCCAATTAACGCGTTTTGTGGTCAAATGGGCGTTCTAATTTGGAATAAAATATTTGGCCGAGATTCTCCATTCACACTTGAAACCACTTTGAACCTAGCCTCCCCACCACTCTATAAATTGGTGTTTTTCTCATTTGGTGGGGTTGGTACGTGAATTGGGAAGTTTAGGGCAGAGAATAAGTGGATCCAATCCAATTATCCAACCATTTAAATAAGGGTAGCTCTTGAATAAATAATCCCTTCGATAAAGCCTTCTTCTTCTCCTTCATGTTGTAATGCTTTTGTTTTCATAATAAAATTCATTGTTCTTATTTTATTTATTCTCTTTCCTTATGTTTTGTTTAAATTTATTCTTATCTTAATCTCCCTCTTTGGTCTAGAATTCTTCAGTTGAAGCATTATTGGGTTATACCCATTATAAACCTTTGCACATGAAAAATGCTTCTACGATGATTACGCCACCCATGGAAGAGTAGTCTTTTAGTAATCAATCTATCTTCTACCCTCTTCATTTGATTATTTTGAATAATTGATCTACTATAATTCACTTAATATGATCCATGAATTGTGTTTTGAAATTGTAATAAACTAAGAAAGAAATTGAATAATTAACACAAAAATACGCGAGGTCGAGATTTTGTGTAAATTGTGAGAGCGCGATATTAATCGCTAATGCAAGACCACACGGGATAAATTTGTAGAGTTCAAATATAATCCCTAAACACAATTAATACTCATTTCTAGAATGGATATGTGCTCTAATTAACCACTTACCCTAATCTAACCTTAGAACAACAATCAAAGTAGGGTGTTGCGATTGCGTGTTCCGAAGCTAGCCTAGGGTTTAAGTTAACTCTTGTAGGGTTCGAGGGTTAACAAATTAGGGGATCATAATTAAGTGGATATTGATTTAAATGATAATGATTAATAATTAAATGAATAGGTAGAGTTAGATCGATTACTCATTTTAAATATTTTCTAAAAAAACATCTTTTTATTGTGTCATTTTAATCAAACATCATTTCAAAACTAAAAACAAAAAAATGAAATCTTCTTACAGCAAAATTTTTCTACATTTATAAACTATAAAAAACCCCTATCCTTTTAAGTAGTTTTTTAATTATATTCTCTTTTATTTTTAGAATAACTTTTAGAAGTTGTTTTAATTTACATCCTCCTTTGAGAGACGACCTTGGTCAGCCACTCTTCTGCACCTAAGTACCCCAAAATCACACTAATCATTTGAGGGCGCCCACGACAGTGCTCTTTAAAATTGGTTCCGTTTCCGGGGAGGCAAGTAATTATTTCAACCAATTAAGGGTATTTATTTTATTTTACATTTTATTCTATTCCTCTCTTTTTTCTTCCTTCTTTACCCAACCTGATTTCTTTTTTTCTTCTTCTTTTATTTTATTCTAATTCTTTTTGGACCATCAACTCAAACTTCTAATTTTTATTTTACTATGGTCCACCTTCTTTATTTTCATCTTTCATTGATTTATTACATGAACTAATCCTAAGGATCTCTTAGATCTTGACCCTGAGATTGAACGTAGCCTTCGAGCTCGAATCAGACATTCTGAGTCTACGGGAAGTTTCAACATTCAACCAGTTGGAGAATTACATCAATATCAAAACATTGAAATCGGAAGAAATTAAAATTCAACCATAAAATAAGAATCAATGGCTGAAAATAATGAAAATGAACTTAATATAACCATTCAAGAATTGGCTGCACCTGATATTAACTATCAACCAAATTGTATTGCATACCCAAATCTCGAATCAGACTTTGAACTAAAATCTAGGTTAATTCACTTACTTCCAAAGTTTCATGGCCTCTATGGTGAGGATCCCAATAAACATTTGAAATAATTTAATTTGGTTTTCTCAATCCTAAAACCTAGAAATGTCTCTAAAGATAAAATCAAACTAAGAGCATTCCCATTCTCACTTGATAAATCTGCGAAAGACTGGATGTATTATTTATAACTTCAAGATGTAACATGTTGGAACGATTTGAAACGTCTTTTCTTGCAGAGATTTTTTCCAGCATCAAGGACCACTTATATTCATAAGGAGATCTCAAGGATCAATCAAGCACAGGTGGAGTCAATGTATGAGTATTGGGAGCAATTCAAGAAGTTGTGTGCAAGCTGCCCACATCACCAAATCAGTGAGAAATTACTCATCCAATACTTCTATGAAGGACTGACATCTATGGAGAGAAGCATGGTGAATTCTACAGCTGTAGGAGCATTGGTGGACAAGGCACCAGTAGCTGCACATGTGTTGATCGACAAAATGGCCCAAAACTACCAATAATTTGGCGATCGAGGTACACCACATGTCAGCGGAGTACATCAGGTAAGTCCATCTTCTCTTGAAAGTCATTTGATTGATACCAAGTTAGAAGAATTGAAAACTATGGTGAGATAGATTACTTTGGCACAAAATACATCCCAACCCCCTCCTTCAAGGCCTAGTGGTATTTGCACTGAGACAAGCCACCCAACTGACTGTTTCCCACAACTCCAAGAAACATAATATTGTGCAGAAGTGTTCCCTAGGAGACCATATCAGCAACAAAAACAACAACCATATCCCCAAAAGAAGTTTGAGCCAACATAAAACCAAGGGTGGAAGGATCAATCAGACATTAGGTATGGATTTGGACAACAACAAAGGCCCTCTTTTCAACAAAACTTCTAGCAGCCTCCACCTTACCAGCCGGGTTTCCAACAACCCCAAAGGAGATTTGAATCTCAAGCATCAACAAGCCAACAACAAGGTAATCTCCCACCCAAGGTAGATTCTAACACCGATGACATTTTTAATCAAATTGTTCTTAATCAACAGAATGAGATGAAAAGTCAAGGTTCGGAGCTGAGGGAGTTGAAGACTCAAATGAGCCAGATTGCCACCGCCCTCCATGAACTTGTAAGTAAGAATTCTTGAAATGTACTTTCCCAACCCACTCCAAATACATAGGGGAATGTTAGTTTCATCACATTAAGAAGTTTTAAGCAAATGAACGATATATTTGTACCTACCATTCCACCGGGATTCACCTCAACTCCAGAGAAGGCTCATTCCATACCAACTGATGAGAAACCCAAGGAGAAAGATAAAGGTAAGAAAAATGTTGATGATGTTCCTCCTAAACCTATTCCCTTTCCAAATATGGTTGTTCAAACCAAGAATATGGCTGAAGAGGCGATGCAAAAAGAGGTTTTGGACACATTCAAGCGTGTTGAGATCAACATCCCTCTACTTGAAGCCATCAAACAAATCCCAAGGTATGCCAAATTCTTAAAAAAACTCTGCACCAATCAAAGAGGGCTCAAGGGAAATGAGAGGATCAACCTTGGAAGGAATGTATCAGCACTCATTACACCAACTCTAGCAATGCCAACGAAGTGCAAGGATCCCGGGACATTCACCATCCCATGTACCATAGGGGAGTTAAACTTTTCTAATGCACTTTGTGATTTGGGAGCTTCCATAAATGTGATGTATCACTCTGTATTCTATTCTTTGTAGGTTGGTTAGCTGAAACCGATGAGAGTAGTGGTGCAGTTGGCGAATAGAGCTATGGAATATCCAACATGAGTTCTTGAGGATTTACTTGTTCAGGTAAGAGACATGATCTTTCCAGCAGACTTTTATGTGCTGAAAATGGAGGATGATCGGGTAAGTTCTCATGCACCAATTATCTTAGGTAGACCCTTCCTCAAAACTGCAAAAAATATCATAAATGCCAAGGGGGTACACTTTCCATGGAATTTGGGGATAAAGTTGTGATATTTAATGTTATGGATTCCATGAAGTACCCCTTAGAGGATCATTCTGCATTTTTTATCTCCCATTTTGAACCACCAAGTAAAAACACCATGGAATTGGATTGTCATTCTTAGGGAGATTATGAGTATTGGTTGTAGTTTGATGTGTAAGAGTACTTCCACACCCATTTCTAAGGAACAAGACTCTCTAATATTTTATTTTGAAATGGAATCATATTCTGATTTTAATCTTGTGAACTCTAATTATGACATGGCTATTGAGTATGCTGATGGATTTGATGCTTTATTCTCTGATTTTGATGATGTATATTCTGATACTGATGCTCTTTGTGCACATATTTCAGTTCCTTCTATGACCCCATCCATACACCACCCCCCTACACTGGAACTCAAGCCATTGCCACCAAATCTCAAATACTCATGCTTGTTAAGTGGTGAGAAATTACCTGTTATCATTGCTAACAATCTCCCTTTTAAACATGAAGAAAAACTTTTGAATCTTTTGAGGGAGAACATCAGGGCATTTGGGTGGAACTTGGCTGACATATCCATTTTCATGCATAGGATTTTTTTGGAGGATAAGGCTAAACTGGTGAGGCAACCACAAAGGAGACTCAATACAACCATTTTGGAGGTTGTTAAAAAAGAGGTTGAAAAATTACTCGAGGAAGGTATAATCTATCCCATTTCAGATTCTCAGTGGGTAAGTCCTATTCAGGTTGTGCCTAAGAAAAGTGGTGTTAATGTTGTTAAAAATGAGAAAGATGATTTAGTTCCAATGAGGGTACAAAACAGTTGGCGTGTGTGTATTGATTATAGGAAACTAAATCATTCCACTCGCAAAGTCAATTTCCCCCTCCCATTTATTGATCAGATGCTTGAGAGACTAGTTGTGAAGACACACTATGGTTTCTTGGATGGATTTTCTGGCTATTTTCAGGTTCCCATTGTAGTAGAGGACCAGGAGAAGATGACATTCACCTACCCATTCGGTACCTTTGCTTATCGAAGGATTCCATTTGGACTTTGCAATGCCCCAGGTACCTTCCAGAGATGCATGGTGAGTATTTTCTCAGATTTCATTGAGACCTGCATAGAGGTATTTATGGATGATTTTAAAGTTTATGGATCCTCATTTGATAAATGTCTCTCTAGTTTGGGTGATGTGTTGCATCGTTGTATTGAGAAGAATATGGTCTTAAATTTTGAAAAATGTCATTTCATGGTCGAAAAGGGAATTGTCTTAGGTCATATAGTCTCAAAAAATGGCATTGAAGTTGATAAATCTAAGGTAGACATTATTTCATCCCTGCCATATCCTACATGTGTGCGTGATGTTCGATCAGTCCTTGGAAATGCTGGATTTTATCGATGATTCATCAGAGATTTTAGTAAGATCTCTCTACCCCTATCTTGATTGCTTAAAAAATATATTGACTTCAATTTTGATGATTCATGCAGGGTATCATTTGATGAGCTAAAGAAGTGTCTGACCACTCCACCGATCATACATCCCCCGTGGTGGGACCTTCCTTTTGAGCTTATGTGTGATGCCTCCAACTTCACGGTTGGAGTTATCTTATCACATAGGGTCGAGGGACATTCACATGTGATCGCCTATGCATCGAGGACACTAGATTCAGCCCAATCAAATTACAAAACCATAGAAAAGGAGTTTCTTGATGACATATTTTCTTTAGATAAACTTCGTTCATATTTATTGGGCTATAAAGTAGTTGTTTTTTCTGACCATGCAGCTCTGAGGTACCTCTTAAAGAATCCAGATGCAAAGCCCAGGCTGATCCGATGGATGCTCCTTCTTCCAAAATTTGATATTGAGATAACGGAAAAAAGGGGTCAGAAAACTTGGTGGTAGACCACATGAGTAGGCTTACTCACACACTAGAGGATGACACCTTGGACCAGGTACCACTTTGGGACACTTTCCCCGATGAGCATATTTATTCCATCTCAGGTACGTATCCTTGGTATGCAGATGTAGTTAACTACCTTGTTGCCTCTGAAATCCCTGCAAATTTAAAGAAACATCAATTCCAAAAATTAAAAAGTGAGTCTCGGTATTATATTTGGGATGATCCATACCTCTGGAGCATGTGTAGTGATCAAGTTATTAGGAGGTCTGTTCCTGATCCTGAGTTGGAGTCTATTTTACATTTTTTTCATACACTTACTTATAGTGGACACTTTGGACCCCAACGGACAGCTAGGAAAGTCCTGGACTCTGGATTATATTGGACTAGCTTATTCCATGATGCCCATGTGTTTTTTAAGTCATGTTCTCATTGCCAACACACTGAGAACATTTCTAGGAGACATGAGATGCCCCAACAACCCATACTATTTTGTGAAATGTTTGATGTGTGGGGCATCGATTTTATGGGTCCTTTTCATAGTTCATTTTGATTTTTATATATTTTGGTTGTTGTTGATTATGTGAGAATATGGGTGGAGGCTAAGGCCACCAGGACTGATGATTCTCATGTTGTTGTAGAATTTGTCAAAGCACAGCTTTTTTGCAGGTTTGGAGTACCGAAGGCCATCATCAGTGACCAAGGGACACACTTCTGCAATCAAAATTTTTCTACCCTTCTTTAGAAGTATGGGGTGACACACAAAACATCAACACCATACCACCCTCAAACAAATGTCCACGATGAGGTTTCAAATAGGGAATTGAAACAAATATTGGAGAAAACTGTGCAGCCAAATAGGAAGGATTGGAGCAAGCGCTTGGATGATGCTTTGTGGGATTATAGGACAGAATACAAGACACCCATTGGTATGTCCCCATTTCGGATTGTTTTTTGGAAGTCATGTCATCTCCCAGTGGAGGTTGAGCATCGGGATTATTGGGCTATAACGAAATGCAACATGGATTTGGCCCAAGCTGGAATCCAAAGGAAGCTGCAAATTCAAGAGCTTGAGGAGATTCGATTGTCTTCATTTGAGAACTCAAGGATCTATAAGGAAATATCAAAAGTAACTCAGGATAGAATGATCCAACAAAAGGAGTTTCATGTTGGAGAGAAAGTCCTTCTCTACAGTTCACAACTAAATCTGATGCCTGGTAAGTTGTGTTCTAGATGGTTAGGTCCTTATATTGTATCTAATGTTTTTCCTTATGGTGCAGTGGAGATCACACAAGAAGACACTGGAAGGAGATTTAAAGTCAATGGGAAACTTTTGAAGAGATACATTGAGGGACTTCCTTCTAATGCAGTGGATTTTATCACACTACATGACCCCAACATCACTTGATCACATCAGGATGTTCCTAACCCTTTCACTTTTATATTGTTTTTCCTATTTAAAAATTCTGCATTTCATGTGCATATATCATCTCATGGGTTCACATTGAGGACAATGCAATATTTTTTGTGTGGGGGAGGGCATATTTTAGTTTAGTAATTTCAATTGTTTTCCTGATTAAAAAAAAACTGTATGTTTTTCAAATTTTGTGTTTTTATTTTTCAATTTTCATTTTGTTTTTGAAATTTTTGAGCTGAAATGATTCTCATCACAATTTTGAAATGCATATCAATGAGTGAAATAATTTATCCCATGAAATTGAGCATAAATGAATGCTGAAAATGACTTTGTTTCAAGTTCAAATATTTAGTAATTTCATGAAAAGTACACTGAATTTTGAATCCCATGCCACATCTCACTGTCTTTATATTTGAAACCACATACCATTGAGGCTTCTAAACCATTATTTTCATATTATTTACATTCACCTCACTTCTTGAGAGAACCAAACCATGCTTGATTTAACCAGAATTTTATTTATTTCTATCAAAACTTGAGGTTTTGAGGTACATATGTTTAAATGATTGAGGTATTTGTTTGGTATTAAAGCCCCTATTTCAAAGAATCCTTTTTTATAACGGCCTACCATGAACATTTAATCCTTTTAGACCTTATAAACCATGCACAACTTGTTAGGTTAGCCACATTACAAGCCAATTTTCCCTATCCAACCAACTCTTGAAGTGAAATTGCATAATATAGTTGAACATAAGTGTGGGGGAGGCTATGTTGTGTTTTGTAACAGCATTCTGTGATACTTTGTGTGGAAAATTAAATTCTGAAGTGATGTGTTTGATTTTGAAGAAAATCAATTTATTGAAAGCTATTCCTTTTTTGGAGCTTTCATGACAAGTGAAGTTGTGCCTTTTCTGGAGCTTCTAATTGAGGTAGAAAGCTGTGCCTATCTGGAGCTTTCAAGAAAATCATGTTTGAGAAGATTGACATTTTTGATGTTGAAATGATGAATGGTGTAAACTCTCCATGACTTTTCATAATGATGGAGATGAATTGATACTATGGGTATTGAGGATAAGACCATATTTAAGTGAAATTTAGATTAATGAAATTTTTCTTAAAAAATAGTCAAGCCCTCCTCATTCAGCCTCAGAGTTTTTTACATCTAAATCCTACCAACCGAAAGCCACAAAACAAACTTGAAAAGTCCTCATGATAAACATATCTACTTGACTCACATCAGGTGGAGATGTAGGAATTTATCAAGCCTATGGTGACCCTTGTATGATTTTGGATGAGAAAGACATTTTAAAAAAAATGATATTTGAGTGATGAGAGAAAATTAGAGCGAGGTAACTGCTTTATGAATGGGAGGATAAATGAAGTGGAAATATATTTAATGATATAAATGGAGAACTTTAAATAATGTTTTTTATGAGGCATTATATCTTTTGATTTTTGATGTGGAATTGATTGATCTCAAGGGTATGTGTTTTAAAATTGGTTTTGATTTGATATTGATGTTTACTTGATATGAGGTTTTGCTCAGGAATGAAAAAGGGTAAGTGTGGGGGAGTTGATAAAACACTATTTTATTGAATATTTTTTTGATAATAAATTATATAATTTCCCCACATTATGTTAAATATGTTTAATTAGAAAGTATTTTGGATTAGATCATTCATTTGAATATTTGATGAAAATTCCAGTTTTACCCTTTTAAAATCACTGTAGTATTTCAATAATAAATATTTTTATTTGAATTATTTGAACTTAATATTTTGTAACTATGTTACTTACTTCATGGGATACAACTTTTATTCATGAAACTAGATAAAAAAATGCATTTGGATGGAGTAATTGGGCCATAAAGTCAAAGGTGGGCTGGACATGCCAGAATGGAGAATCTTTTGTATTTCGGCTATACCTCCTTCATCTAAGCTTGAATTGAGTCCAACCTTTGAGAGTAGATAAGGGACCCATTTTAATACATATGATCCTTCTGGAAGGCTGGCCAATTCACGCGTTTTTGCGGTCCAATAGTCAGTTTACGTTGGAATAAAATATTTGGCCGAGATTCCCCATTCAAACTTGAAACCACTTTGAACCTAGCCTCCCCACCACTCTATAAATTGGTGGTTTTCTCATTTTGTGGGGTTGGGACGTGCATTGGGAAGTTTAGGGAAGAGGATAATTGGATACACTCCAATTATCCAACCATTTCAATAAGGGTAGCTCTTGAAGCAAGGATCCCTTCAACGAAGCCTTCTTCTTCTCCTTTGTATTGTAATGCTTTTTTTTCATAATAAACTTCTTTGTTATTCTTTTATTTATTCTATTTTATTCTATTTTGTTTAAATTTATTCTTCTATTAATCTTCTTATTTGGGCTGTAATTCTTGACTAGATGCGTTATTGGGTTATACCCATTATAAACCTTTGCACATGCAAAACGCTTCTACGATGATTATGCCACCCATGGAAGAGTAGTCTTTTAGTAATCGATCTATCTTCTAACCTCTTTATTTAATTATTTTGAATCATTAACGTAATTTAACTCAATTAATATGATCCATGAATTTTGTTTTTAAATTTTAAGAAACTAAGAATGAAATTGAATAATTAACACAAAAACATGTGAGGTCGAGATTTTGTGTAAATTGTGAGAGAGCGATCTTAATCGGTACTGCAAGACCACATAGGATAAATTTGTTGAGTTTAAATATAATCCCTAAACACAATCCATCCTCATTTCCAGAATGGATATGTGCTATAATTAACCACTGACCATAATCTAACCTTAAAACAACAATCAAAATAGGGTGCTGTGATTGCGTGTTCCGAAGCTAGCCTAGGGTTTAAGTAATTCCATCTTTGTGGTTACGTTAACTCTTGTAGGGTTAGAGGGTTAAAAATTTAGGAGATCATAATTAAGTGGATATTTATTTAAATGATAATTATTAATAAGTAAATGAAGAGGTAGAGTTAGATCGATTAATCCTTTTAAATATTTCCTAAAAAAACATCTTTTTATTGTGTCATTTTAATCGAACTTCATTTTAAAACAAAAAACAAAAAAAACGCAATATTCCTCCAGCAAACATCTTCTAGATTTATAAACTATAAAAAAACTCCATCCTTTTACGTAGTGTTTTAATTCTATTCTCTTTTATTTTTAGAATATCTTTTAAAAGTTGTATTAATTTACTTCCTCCTTTGAGAGACGACCTTGGTCAGCCACTCTATTGCACCTAAGTACCCCAAAATCACACTAATCACTTGAGGGAGCCCACAACAGTGATCTTTAAATTATCATAGAATATCCATCCAGGGAAGAAAAAAATATCAAATCACCAAAGGAATACTGGTGGACCAATTCGGCCAAACCCAAAAAGGACCACAGCGCCACCAGCTCCTATCATAGGGGTCGAACCACCTACGTTCAAAGGCCAAGCCCCTAAAGTGTTTGTGAAAGAGAAAACCCGAGCCAGGAAGCACCAACCTTTATAGAATAAATATGATATTCTAAAGCAGCTGGCTTCAGTACCAGCAAAAATATCAATCCTAGATGCATTAAGCATGTTCGCAGATCTTAGGGAGGTACTCATCAAAGCCTTACTGGTCCCCAAGAGTTTGAGGCCGACGTAGCAGCAACTGAAGTCTATCAGTTAGAGACCAAACCCAAAAAATGTCACACCATCATCTTCTTTAAAGACAGCGATGAAGATTCCATCATTCAAGGTCACATCAAACCCTTATATGTGTTTGACAAGATAAATAGAATTGATATCCAAAGAATCTTTTCTGAAAATGGATATGGAGTCAACCTCCTCCCACTACAAATTCTTCTTCGGATGGGCTATGATGAAGATAGCTTGGCACCCTGCACTACAACTTTTCTCGAATATGACAAAAGAGAGTAGAAGCCGTTGGGATGAATCAAGCTTAAAACTCGGCTCGGAGACCTCATGTCAGATTCTGAGTTCCTGGTAGTGTGGAAAAGTATGGCCTTCAACGTCTTGTTAGGGAGGCCTTGGCTACATAAGCACACTGAAATTCCATCATCATACCATCAGTGCGTCAAATATTTCACTAATGGGATAAATGGGACATTGCATTTCCATAAATCCCTATTTGAGTTCAGTGAGTTTCATTATATCAACATAGATTTCTTTGAATTATAATAAAAACATTCTTTAGCTGACAACATTTATTGGGTTACTGCCTTGAATGGATTAGAAATGGCTCCAGTCAATCCCCTTCAGTAGCTTGGGGAAGAGTATGTATTACCCATCAACTAAGTTGAATGCATAAGTGCAAGTCCAGATGCAGACTAAATTGTCTTCATTGTCTCTATTATGGCTACCAAGTCCCAAGACATGGGAGAATGGGCTGACTCCTATGATGTTAGTAAAATCCCTAACAAAGATGCTCCCAACCTGTCCACAGGACCCCAAACTTCCCTCACCTTACTCACCATGGTGAAAGACGATATCTCTTCCAAAATTTTTGGAGCACTTCTCGATAATCCTCGCTCCATTAGAAGAGGAATAAGGTGAAGAATATGATGATGAAGAAGAATAATAAAACCTCATATATTCCCCTCCTACATTCTAAGAAGGTGTCTCCACCATAATTGATTAACATAAGGAGATAAAATTGGGCACCAAAGACAACCCGCGTCCCACCCTGATCTGTGTGGCTATGCCTATCGAGGAGAACATGGAATATACATCCTTCCTAAATAATAATTGAGATGTGTTTTACTAGAATTACATAGAAATTACAAGCCTCGATCTTGAGGTTTCCACTCATAATCTAGGCTTTCCAAAAGATCACTAGGGATATAAGTTGGCAACAAAAAGGACCCACCCAATGCATGCTTCCAAAATAGAGTCTGAATTTGACAAGATGATTAGAGCCAACTTCATACAGGAAGTCTAGTATCCTATTTGGTTGGAAAATATAGTCCCTATAAAAAATAATAACATACAGATTAGTATCTTTATTGACTTCAGAGACCTTAATAGACATTTCCCAAAAGAAGATTTACCAGTCCTGATCATAGAATTTTTTATTGATGCAGTCGCCGAATATGAAGCCCTCCATTTCATGGATGAATATTCTAGATACAACCATATCTGGATGGACCAGGGGGATGAAGAAGACACTTCTTTTAGGGCCCCTCAAGGAGTGTTCTATTATAAGGTGATTCCCTTTGGTCTAAAAAATGTCATCGCCACATATCAGTGCACCATGCATTACATTTTCAAGACCTTCCTGAGAAAATTCGTCGAGTGTTATGTCGACGATCTGGTTGTTAAATTAGGATAGTACTCAAACCACTTGGACAATATTGACACTATCTTTAACAAACTATGATAACACAGTTTAAAGATGAACCCCCTAATGTATGCCTTTGGCGTTACCTCTGGGAAATTCCCCAGATTTGTCACATACCATCATGGAATTGAAGTAAACCCTGAGAAGACAAAATCCATACTCGGCATGTCCCCACCTCATAACCTCACTGAGTTGAGAAGTCTCTAGGGGAACCTTTCCTACATTTGGTGCTTCATATCCAACATGGTTGGTAAATGTTTACCTTTCACCAGGTTAAAGAAGAAAGGAGTTACGTATGAATGGGATAATGATTTCTAAGAATCATTCAAAAATCTCAAAAGATATCTCCTAAGATCACCAGTGTTGATGCCACCAATTGAGGGGAAACCACTCATTTTTTACATAACCGCCTTGGAATGGTCATTAAGCACCTTCCTCGCATAGAAGAATGATGTTGTAAGAAAGAACAACCTCTATTACCTCATCTGAACAATGATTGATGTTGAAACTCACTATTCAAAAATTGAAAAGAACTACCTAGCCCTAATCTTTGCGGTTCAGAAACTCAGGCATTACCTGCAGCACCATGAGGTCCAACTGGTCTCCCATTATATCCCGATCAAATATATTATCAATATTAACATTCTAAATGGATTCCTATCATGATGCAATGTCATCCTACAAAAGTTTGACATATGATACGTACTCCAGAAGGCCATTAAAGTCCAGGCGTTAGGAGACTTCCCAGCCGAGCACACCTCATAATAAACAACATTGTTGGATGCCAAAATTCTAGATAAAGAAGTGTTCTCTGTCCAGGAGGACCCCCAAACATGAGAAATGTAATTCTATGGTGCTTCTAGAAGCCTGAAAGTGAAAAGGATGGAGGATCCCAAGATCTACAAAGTGGGGCTACAAATTATACTTTTTATCACCCGAAAAAGGTCGTCCTACCTTACGTTTTCCTATTTTCAGAAGGGTGTACAAATAATGAAGTAGAATATCATTCCCTCATTGTATGTATGGAACTAGAACTTCATGTGAAATCCAAACACCTAAAAATAAAGGGTGTTTTAGAGATAGTCATCAAACGGTTCAGTGGTGACTACGCCATTAAGAAATAAGTATTGGCCCCCTTCATGAACCATGTTCGAGAACTAATGGAGGAATTCCCATAAAAACCAATGTTTCCCTGTGTCCCTAGGTCTCAAAATTCTCAAGAAAATGCTTTGGTAAATGTAGCCACAACATTGTATGATCCATACCAAGATGAAACTGTCATTAGAATTGCCCATCGCCAGATGATATTTCCATTTATTCGGTGTAGTACAGAGGAGATTGATGAAATTTGTTCCATTTTTGAGACTTATGGTCACACCAATAGCTAGATGATTCCCATTTTAAATTACCTTTAGAAGGGGGGAACACCAACTAGATAGGTATGGAAGGGAACATGTCTGAAGATTGGCATTTAATTTTACCTTGTACGGTGGGGTAAACCAAGAAAAGGTTCTCTAAAAATGAGGCCTTGACAGAGTCCTTAGGTGAATTGATGGGGAAGAGACTGTTGTCATCCTGAAAGAAGTGCACACCAGAGCTCGTGGAGCACACCAATAAACAACCAAGCTCTCTCACCAAATCTGAAGGTTTGGGCATTAATGGCCCACTATGATATAGGATTGTTCCATATTCACCAAGAAGTTCCATTCCTTCCAAGTTCATGCCAATTTTATACACAAAACCCCTAAGTTACTTCATTCAGCTAAGTATTCCTAGCCATTCGCTGCCCGGGGGATGGATGTTGTGGGATCATATCCTCCCGCCACAACCAGACAATTCAAATTTATACTCACAACAACCGACTTCTTTTCCAAATGGGCCTAAGCCATACCTTTTAAATAATTTGGGGTAAAAAGAATCGTTATATTTTTAAAGGCCAACATCATTACTAGAGTTGACATCCCTCATACAATACTGATGGAAAATGGCACTAACTTCTGCTCTACTAAGATTGATAAGCTATAATAGGAGTATGGAATCAAAGCCAACCATTCATCCAGCTACTACACGGTGTCCAATGGGAAGATAGAGGTTTTCAACAAGTCTTTTTACAACATACTCCAAAATATAGTTGATAAGGATAACAAATCATGGCTAGAGAATATCCTTCATGCTTTGTGGGATTACGGAACCGTGACCCATACTACCACCCAGGTGACCCCGTACTCACTAGTATATAGGGAGGAGGTGGTTTTACATATTGAAATCTAAGTTACATCACTTCGTGTGGCCATTTTTGATCAACATTCCATGGTTGATCAATTCCATAGACGGTTTGATGAGTTGAAGTAGCTAGAAAAAAAAGGCCTCACAGTTTACACCATTTGGAAATATTTCAAAATCGGATCGCACGATCCTTTAACAAAAAGGTTCACCTTGGATCGTTCCTCGAAGGAGAAATGATGTTAGTCCTTAGAACCCCGGTGATACTTGATAAGAAGCCCTCAAAGGTTGAAACAAAGTGGGAAGGACCATATGTTATACATAGTGTCTATTCCAATGAAGCATACACCCTGATATCAATGGACAGACATCTCATCATGGCTCCCACAAATACAAAGTTCCTGAAGAAGTACATTGCGTAATAGAAACACCAAGTCATGGTCCAAAATCTATGACCCAAAACTATGAATTGTTTTCCTGACCAACATGACGTTAAAAGGTATGGTACAAGTCAAGGTCCAAACTTTACGACCCTAAACTATGAGTTTTTATCCTAACCAACATGACGTTAAAAGGTATGGTACAAGTCATGGTCCAAAATCTATGACCCTAAACTATGAGTCACACTTCTTTCCACACGATGTTAAACTGTAAGGAACCCGTCCTTGATGAATGACTCTAAACTGCATAGCCTCAGGTCCTCACTGTAAGACGTTAAACTGCATAGCACACAAACCAGCCTAATCACATGAAAATAAACTCCATGATCTTCTACAGAACTATGCATGAATTAATTCATGACCTTGTAGGATACGTAGCGACACCTCAATCCTTGATCTTGGCCTATAACCCACCATAACAAAATTCCTCTATTGTATCCTCCATCTCCCCACACTGGTGTGGGAAACCTTCGTCACTCCTTATTTCTCACATTGAGTATAATTCAAGTGAGATTAGGATTAGTGGTAAGGGTTCTCTTACAAAAAAAATTATAGGGAAATACAGTAGACCCATCACCTAGAGTAAATGAAATGGAAATGTCCCTACACATGGTCCGAGACAGATTCTTAAAAAAACATTCCAAACTACATACGACTTGATTATTTCTCTTGAAGGATATGTAGTGATGCTCAATTTGGAATCCTAGCCTAGCCACTAAAAAAAATTCCCTCACATGTCCTCACACATGGACCAAGCCAGATCGGTATGGGGAACATTCAGAACTATGTATGGCTTGATTCATGCTTTTACAGGATACACAGTGACACCCAGATTTGGAATCTTAGTCCAACCACAATAAAAAAATTCTCTTTTACCCATGCGTAGGTTAGACTTGTAGGAGGAGTCCATGAAAGGTCCCAACCACATGACAATAAACTGCGAAAATTTTCAAGACTTATTTGTGGCACAATCCTCAGTGTTACGAGATCCCACACATGTCCCCCACTCTTGATAAGTCAAAAGGTCCTTCTCCCCCAATACATATGAGTCGGATCTATACAGAAGCTCCAGTAGTTCATGGGTAATCACGATTTAGGTATTTCATCTATTCCTAGGCACATCTTTCCCGTTTTTCAAACTCCATGTTCCGGGAAAACTTGGATCCCCATATTCATTCATGTCCATCTGAGATGGAAGCCCAATTTCCTACAGACAACTTTGTTTTGGATATGCACATCATGCCCCGGTGGCTATGCATATGTTGCCTACAAAATGGCAACTAATCAAAGGAAAATTATTCCCCAGGAGAGCCCTATCCTATCTCAGTATGCCCAAAAGGCTTCCAAGCCTCTTTCCATCCCTCCTAACCCAATTTCCCCCCCGATACCATGGTTTACACCTTCTATAATCACTCACATCTATGTAATTCTAGAACATATTGATTGTGATTAACTCAAAGCTATTAAAGATCTTTATGATAGAAAAATCGTTCTCACTAAATGATTCTAAACAGCACAACATCATGTCCTCACCACACAGCATTAAACTGCAAGGCCAAAATCTTCTTCACTGTATGACTCTAAACTGCAGTGCATCAAGTCCTCACGACACGAAATTAAACTACAAGTACAAAATTGTCCTTGTTGTATGATTTTAAATTGCATAGCATTGGATTTATCGTAATGTTTCCTCTAATATGGATTTTTCTATTCTTAGGTAGTGACCCAAAATCCTCGTAATCCCTTGTTTCTCGCATAGATAATAGCTCACATGAGCTTAGGGATCTTGGTGAGATACCCACCATGAAATTATGGAAAAATAGTCCAGGAGTTTAGTCTTAATAGCACGACCCTAAAAGGCATGTCACAGTTCCCTTCCTCGAGAGGAATCCCACATCCTGGACATGTGACGTTAAATGACCAGGTACCCCAAAGATGGGACAAATGATTCACCCTGTGTGAGCTAGATCTACCTAAGGGATACAAAAATCCACGAGTAAATCACAGCCCAAATTCCTCCAATGTGTCTGGATACACTCCTACTATACCTCAAGCTCCATGCTCTAAGAGATCTTGAATCCCCATAATCTTCCATAGTCATCTGAGATGGAAGGCCAGTGTCCTGCAGACACCTTTGTTTAACTATGCAGATCATGCCCCGGTGGATCTGTATATGATGCCCACAAAAATGGCCATCAATCAAATGAAAATTTGTCCCCAGGAGAGTCCTCTCCTATCTTAGTACGTCCAATGGCTTTCAAGCCTCATTCCATCCTTTTCTGATTCAAGGACCCTCAAAGTCATGGTTTACATTTTCTACCTAAACACATCCAGGATATATTAGAACATATGAGACCAATTCATCTCTTGTCTCTTTTGAGGTTTATAAAGATACCCTTTCTATATGGGTGAAGTTGATCCACATACAAAATAAGAATTCACCCACTCATTTCTGGGTTTCCCTGAAGAAGTTCGGTTAAAATGCCCCCCTTTTTGTGTTCAGGTGGACCCCTTTGCAAAGGTCACATACCTTATTCAGAAAGTTCACAATATCCATAATCTTTCATATCCATCGGTGATAAAAGTCCAGTGTCTGATAGACAACTTGTTTTGACGATACACACCATTCTCTAGAAGCTCAAAATATACAACCTACAAAATGGCAGCCAATCAAAGGAAAATTCATTCTTAGGAGAGTACTATCCAGTTTCCATATGCTTGGATGACATTCATGTCCTGTCACACCCCTAGATTTGGAAAAACCATAGATAACAGCTTGCATACCTTCTTCTTTCTAAATTCCCCTGACATAAAAAGGACTTCTAACTGAACTGACCACTCACCAGCTCTCCCTTATGTATATAAGAACTATGCGGGAACAATTGCCCACTCAAAGTCGATATGAATGTCCCTAATAATATTTGAATTCCATTACTCATACCAACCACCCACTATGGCTCCCAACATCAAAATAAATTACAAGTGTTTTAAATCCTACCAGGCCATCAGAAATTGAAGGCCGATGTTCTACCGACACCTTTGCTTGACTATGCACATCATGCCCTAGTGGCTCTGCATATGTCGCCTACAAAAAGGTCGTCAATAAAAGGTAAATTCGTCCCCAAGAGAGTCCTTTCCTACCTACATATGCCTAAAATAGATCCTGAGCCCCATGCATGTCCAAAATTCATAAATTTAGTGTCAAGAAAAATCACTAATCCATGTCTGAAGGATATGAGAACATTCTTGGTTGATGATCCTAAATTGGGGCCCCTGCCCTGTTAAGTTTGGTCAAAGATGTTCTATCTAAAAAATTAGTAATAAGTTTGATTGGGAAGAATTTGAACTGCCAGAGAAAGGAAAACATTCCATAATTTCCAAAGGGAAAATCCATAGAAGGCACCTCTGGGTAAAATTTGAGTATCGGGTTGTTAAAAATGTCAATCCATCAAAAGAGACATAAAGCTTGTTAGGTTGAAAACCCGCAAAGGGTGGCCTAATAACAAGTAAAGTTATTCCTGTTAATCCCATGTCAAGAAGGATTAGACAAAAATTAAGTTAATAATGAAAAAGAAATAAAATTTCATGATGTGTTCCATAAAACCGTAGCAATAGTTGAACTATGCTAGATGAGTCCCGCGACTCAGGAAAAAATTAGAGCCTAAGTCGATTATTTCAGCTTACTGGTTTCAAATCATGGTTTAAAATTAATACCTGATCAAAATAATGTTTTTTGATCAATTGATATGATAGTAAAATGAAAATAGGAATCATTCAAATGAAAATTGGCTCCATCATATTTCATAAAAATATATGGTGGTCATCCATAGCCCGAAACCTCTCCTTGTAAGAAAGACAAGATCTTTACAAGAGACATTCATCAGAGTCGTAGAGTTGCATCAACGATTAATACAACTCCTAAATGGATTAGCGAAGATTTAGTAAATTCATAGTCCCAACCTCCACGCTCACCCACAATGCCTCCATATCCCTCATGTCTTGGAGGCCGGTCCTTTCTCCTTGCATTTTCCATCGTCCTCTTCGACGACGACCGCGGCCCGATCCCGCTCCTATTTAAGCCACTCTAGTTTATGGATATTTTGCTCAATTTCCTAGTCGAGTTGTTCTATCAAAGAATATTGCCTCATGAGTTCATTTTTCAACCTTGCAACCATTCTAGAATGATTGGTAGCTTCTTTAATGAGAATTTTCTATGTAGCAGCAAGATAATTCGTCGACTCAGACGGAGAAAGTTGAGATTTATGCATAGAAATTGCTTCCTAAGTGGTGAAAACTTGACTTAATGTATCCTAAATACCATGATACTCAAATCCATCAAAACCCAAGCCCACAAACTGGCATTGTAAATTTTGAAATTTTACTGGCATCACAGCCAATGGGGGTCTAAGAGATTAATCTCCAAATATTCCTCCATGACTTTTTCCGAATGGGACAAATATAGACCAAGATTTATTGAATGGTCTCGAAGTCACTCCCTAATGATGAAATGTAGTCGGGAATGAACATCACAAGAGAGAGACTAGATCCAGTGGATACAAAGATGCTCGACCCACTAATAGTTTCATCTTTGATAATTGTAATGGATGAAAAAATGGGGGCATCCATCGCTATTTCCATGGATTGTGGTTGTGATTATAAGGATATGGAGGAGAATAATTCAGTACCTCACACCCCCAAAGCAGTACTTCTATCTAAAATTAGTAGTGCTACATCTTCAATCATTAGTTTCACTCTGTGGATACTCAAGAATATTAAAGACCCAAGGCCAAGCTCCGCTGAAACGGTAGCCCTCAAGTTGGACTTAAAAAGGTTGCTGATTAATATAAGGCATGTAGGGATATCAATCTAGATAAGGGTACTGGTCTCAAAATACTCGGGGCAGAAAACATAACCCCTTTTAGAACTGAAAAAAGGGCACGATAGCCCACTCTAAATTTTCAGGGGTCAGAACATTAGCCTCCCCGATTGAAACTTCTCCAGAGCCACTGTGAGCAGGCAGAATATCAATCATTGCAGTGACTCTATCTATAGGTTCAAAGGCCTTTCAATCAATATTTACTAGATCCTCAACATTTGGGGTCCCTCTAAAATCCAGCAAGGCTTGGGGCTCGCCACTGGACTTAGCCCTTACTATAAATAATACATTGTCTCTCTCCATGAGAGTCGTCTTAGTATAGTCAAGTGAACCCTCAACTTTTGGATATCCTTATATTATTAGGGTAGAGATTTTTTGAGTGGGATCAAGAACACTGGGGGGGGTCAATAGTACCCTCGGTCTCTTCAGATGGCCTTGTTTCTATGTTTCGGTCAGCCGCAAAAGATAGGGACCCTTCATCTGCCCTAAAGGGGAAAGAAGTTGCAGATGCTTGAGAAGTCATATTCTGGTTACCAATAGGACCTTCTTCAAAGTAAATACATGTACCAGTGAGTCGACAAGATAAGAGTACTTGGTTCAATTAGCAGGTAAACAGATAGTTACTTGTGATTCCCCTTCGAATACGCTCTGACATCTGCGAGGCTTCCTTTCGTTTCTTTGATTATCAGGCGGATGACTCCTAAAAAAGATCACTAAGAGGATATGGAGAACTAAATGCCCTCGAATGGTCTGAAATGACCACTTCCATGTCTTCTTGGGCTCTATGGGATCCTTCTTCAGTACCCCTTATCATTAATCGGGCACACTCCCCAACTGCAGTAACTCCGAGAGAATAAATCGGGTAAAAATCCGTTTCCCGAGACCCTGTAGGACCGTTAAAAATATAAAGGGGAGGGGGGAATTTATCATCTCTGAATAAAAAATTTTAAGGTTAGAGGTTGTAGATAAAACCTCTCCCGTAATCCGTGAGAATACTGTCATCAACGCCATGCAGTCTGGCCAGTAATGTCTGTCTATAGGAGCATGGAGACACTTTTCCATTTCATTCAAGTAGGAAACCACCTCCTCATGCTCTTCATTGGCCGAAATTATGATAGGAGCAATGGATCCCTCAAAACATGGAAGGTCAAAATGTCCCTCCTGAAGAAACCTCGATATATCTTCATTTGAGGTTCTCATCCTCAATTAACCCCAGACTCTCCTGGAATATGGAAATGTAGCCATAATTAGGATGGTCAGCTCTAGAGAGGTGGTACAAGGGAGCGGGGTGGGTTTCGACAACTATAAACATTTCTCAGGTGTCCCTAAAAACTCAGGACCTTGAGAAGAGGAATGTTTAAAAGACAATGGGAGCAAGTAAGAAGCATTTTCTGTGACATCTGCAATATGTGAGCCAACGATGTCATCATCCTCATCAATGGTTTCTAGTCGCAGCATGGAAAGTACCTAATG
Source organism: Viscum album (assembly GCA_963277665.1). Lineage (NCBI taxonomy): Eukaryota > Viridiplantae > Streptophyta > Magnoliopsida > Santalales > Viscaceae > Viscum > Viscum album. The sequence continues at coordinate 1,796,470,998 of OY728146.1, forward strand.
ATACTACTTGAAGAGACCACTTTGAGAGTGGTTGAGGGTCTTGCGGTTATTAAGGTTGAAACTCACCCTATCTAGATCCTCATCAAAAGAAACGTCAGTTGTTGCTGACACGTAGCCAATGCTAGTAAGAGAAACTTCCCTAGTCCGAAGGAGCTTCCATAAATCACAATGGAACCAGTTTCAAGTAGATGGATGACCTTTCAAAAGGTCTCATTGCCTCTAGGACACTGGAAAATCATCCTCATAAGGAATGGATGATGGACTCCAGACAACAGCCTCAGTAGCTTGTTTGGCTGCCAATGAGGTCACAACCCCATCTTTCAAAACATTCATGGGGGGGGGGAGAGCCAAGAGGCCTTTAGAGGGATTTTATTGGTTGATATTGTTCAACAACTCCCTTTTTTTTCTTTTTCAAGTTTTCTATATATGCCTGGGAAGTTATCATGATAGGAAGCAGGTTGACTAATTGGCCATCAGGATATGATTTAACCCAAGACTCAACATAGTTTTTCATAAGAAAGGGCATGGAATCCCTAGGATCCAGAACTCTGGCCTGGAACTGGGTGTCCTCCTGGGTAAAAATTAGCCATATTTGTCAGGCTATCATCAGATGCTTCTCCTGATGAGCACTGTTGAGAGCAGGAGGACACAACTTCTAGACACAGTTAAATTGACGACTAAATCGGCATGGTACGTATCCCTCACAAATAAGCTCCCCTACAATTTGGGAAAATAGGATTCTTTCTCTCAAAGAAAATAATTAACCTCGGTTGACAAATTATTTAGATGAATTATTTGTCATATTACCAGTAGGGGAATCATAAGTGTGATAAGAGAAACATTTGTAAACATTGAGATAAGCCACTAAGTCTGGCTTGTTCTTTTTGGTTTTCTCCTCTTGCTTATCCTGTGAAGCCCAAACTGCCAGAATGACCCTGCTGGTGCTCTGAAGATACGTTCAGAGGGTAGAATGAAGAATTGGTAAGGAATTGATGAAGAAATATCCTTCTATGTGAGATCCCATCCATCCCCCAAAAATTTGTAAGGTCCCAATCATCCGATAAGGTGCCCCCTCAGTGATTAGACCCAGTAGGTGGTAAATCATATCCAACGCTGGGATAGATAAATTAATACATATACCGGTGGCCACTTTATCTTCCATGATAAAATTTGAGGCTCTTACACAACCAGATTCCCGCACTGGTAAGAGCCACCTGCTCAGAAACATGGCCAAGAAATCCACTAGTCGAAATTATCGATTGACGTTAGGGATGATTCCCCATTCCCATTTCTGAAAATTCCTCACTTCTAGGGTGGTACAGTAAGTACTCGCTCACCTTCGGATGGTTTTGGTAGGACATCCCTATGTCTCTTCAGATTAGGCTCTGGACCAGTATGCTTAACAAAAGTTCCAATCCAGTCATCAAAAGGAATGCCCTGCTTCGGACTGGGATCAATCTTCTTTAAATGTAGCTTTTCTTGAACGATGAGTTTACTAGATGGGGAGGGGGGTTCTTTCATCATCATCCCAAATAGAGGATGGAGGACGGAATTCACATACATGTCCCCAATGATAGGGACACATAAAATTAGCTGAATGTTCCAAAGACTGATGTTGACCTCTCTATGTGTCAAATGGAAAGTATTGGTGTCTAGACTCCACCTGATTAGGATCTTTGAAATTAGGGAAGAAGGATATGGGTGTATATTTGAGAAACTCAAGCGGCCTCATACAATCCCACAGTCTGTAGCTCAGTTCCAAATTCTTCGCAACTCATGAGAACCCAAAAGGGCCATCTCTAGTCAAAACCAAACGAGCCTCCAGAGGGAAGATTCTACTGGGATGACCAACCATGCTGCTCATTCATTGTATCTTTCTGCACGGTGCTCTGGTAATAGTGGGTCGTCTGGTTGGGTTTCTACTATGCATAGTTCAGTAAAGACCCGGAGGTAGTATCTCTCTAAAGGTACCTCCCCTTGGAAGAAATCAATGCCTTCATAATAGAGGTATTAATTATCCAGGAAGTATAATGATCATTTGGATTTGGCACTGGGATGTGTGTATCAGAAAATAGACTAAACCGATTAGAAGGAATCCTTTTTGATGTCAGGTACTCCCATTAGATGACCGTAAGAAGATTATCTAGATATTGGTGAAATGGAATGACTAGAGTTTTGTCATTAACCAAAGCTTCCATGTTCCTCAATCATTCATCAGCATTAGAAATATGGGAAGTAATAGTAGCCTCAGAAGAAGTAGCGATGTTAGCAACAACCTATGGAGCAGCCATTGTAGGCTGCACAGGAAGATCAAAAAGTCAATAAAAAGGTAGTCTAATAAAAGTTGTTGGATAAAGGCTACAAAAAATGGATAATGGAATAAAAAATACATCCAAATAATGCTCCATGTACTGTTCCCATAAATAGTACACGGTAGAATCATTCTGTGTACTGCATGATGTACGGAAGAAACTGTCGCATACGACTATGGTATGCAGAAACATATCACCGTGTAAAGCCATGGTGCATGAAGCAACCACAAGATGTCGGCCCGTAGAGAATTGGATAAATAACATAAGGGCTCAAATAATATGGATAACACGAACCTAGGACTCATTAGGTTCATTTTCAAATATTGCGGATTAAGAGTTTAAATTTGGATTAATTCTTAAAGTTCGGTTTTCCAGTCCAAGCTCTGTATGTGGACACGCACAAGCAGCGTAGCATTCTTCTACATGGAATCTGGATTTTAATTTAAAATTTCCATAATTCCATTTGTGAAATCGAAAATGTGGTTCACATAAAGATAAAAGGTGAAAATTTTGGTGCGTGACACATATGAAGCGGTTTGCGAAACGAATTTTTGCAAGAAGCACTGTACGCAAATGCAGAGGAAGCTGGGGATATCGAGAGCATTTTTTTCTATGAGAAACGGTAAAAGATAAATAATATGGTCCCCTATATATAGGTGTGGTCACCTCATACTAGACCTATCTATTCTACCATGAACCATTTCAGTTCAGGACCGCTTCTACATTGGAATAGCCCCCTTTTCATTCTGAATGGACCTCATTCTGATGGGGGCAATTTTAGGGTCCTAAAAATTCCTCAAAGGGAAGAAAATACTCCCACAATCACTTTGCAGAGGGAAGAAAGTACTAATAAAAGTCAAGCAAGGTGAATGGACTCAAATTGAGTTACAAATTTTAGAAGAAACTTGAAGGAATTCATGTTTTTCCGAGGATCTTAAATAGCCCACGTATAATCACTATGAAGGGTTTGTGGACCACCTGGACCATGAACCACCAGTATGAGGAACGATCCACAAGGTGCTAGCCCGTGGAGCGATGGATAGTGGACCGCGAACCACATTGTCGAAGGACTCATGTGCGCGAAGCCCATCCACATATCGTCTTGTGAACTCAATGGTTCATGGGAGAAGAAAACTGGTACAGTTTTGGGAACCATGGTCGTGAACCATAGCCTCTGCAAACCCCAGTTGACCAAGTCTTTCATGGGTCAAAATATATCTTCATGGTCCTCTGCAAATGGAGCTGAATTCCCATAGATACAATTTCCCTGATTCTCTATAAAATGAGCACAGAAGGAATTGAGAAAGGACAGACAAAAAAAGCTTAAAGGGGACCTAGAGGTTGGATGAACTCTAGGAAGATTCTAGATTCGGTCTTGAATCATCGGTGAAGCCTGAATTGTGAACCACACTCTCCACAGGTACAACCAACCACAAACCATAAAGCATGGGAACTTAATAACAATAAGAGAACATCGAACCTAAATGGTGAAACCATGAACCACATATTTCTCAGAGATGAACTTCCTGCAAATGATAGTACCCCAGACCCTCCTACAATATGTTGTTTTGCATAGTGTGTCATTATACGAATATAACCTGGCGCTGCGTTCTACATCAGTACACGGATGGAACCCAAAGCGACGTGATAGACCACATACCTCTATGGTGAATGGTGGTCTATACCCATGACCATGTACCGCATCGGTACACAGACGACCCCTCTTCCTGCATACCACTATGGTATGCATAGCTTCCCCCATCCCACATAAGAAAACAACATGCCGAATGAGGTATTTTGGGTATTCTTTCCTCAGGTTCCAATCTATCCCCTTAATTTCCATCCAATCCTCTACAATCCCTCTGTGAACCAGTCCCCAATCATTAGGGAAAACCCTCCTATAAAGCCACCAGACCCATATGATCAGACCATTGGGTGAATCATTGCACCCCTTTGAGTCTATATACCCATGGTAAGCAGAGTCACGAAGGCTCTCCCCAAAATAGTTTAGACATCGAGAATTTATGTGGGTCTGCATTCCCATGGTAACCAAGATTCCATCCTTGGGATGCCAACATGATCCTACCTATTCTAGGGATTAAGGATGATCACCTGATTTTACATTCAATGAGGAATGGTGATCAGTCAAAGGGGTTATGTTCTCTTCCCCTTGTGATGAGGACAAAACTCCTCCCCTTCCTAGAATGTGTTCTGAGGCCCTCCCACTGAGGTAAGTCCCTAATCTTCTGAGGCTGAGTCACATGACCTTTAATTTCATTTCACATTAAAAGGTTCATCACTCTATTACCTCACCCACCGTCACCTCAGCCTCATCCACCGTAGGCTCATCCTCTCCCACCAGCAGAAGAGGAAGCATGTTATTGGTTGGATCTCTCACATCCTATTGTTTCTCCCACCGAGCACGACTCAAGTGGGCTTAGATATTTTTGACGATTAAAACATCTACACAAATTTGAACTATGAGAAATCTGATTCCTAATCAAACCAGGATACATAAGATTCCTACTTGAAGGCTCGAGCTCTAAATGGTGCCCATCCAAAAGGGTTCACCTAATCATTCCCCTTCAAATGGAAAACATCCATGTGTAAGCCCCGCACAATTCCAAACTATGTGGGTTTTGATTCCTCTCTTGAGGATACATAAGAAACTAATATTATGGGTCTGATCCCAATATCAAGTCACCTTACCTCCCCCTTGGATGATGATAAATTCCAGGGAACCATGTTGTATGGCACAACTCAGCATCACATCTATAGAATCAAATATAAGTATGCTTATGGCAATATTGCAAACTAGGGGTATCCCATGGACACACTCTTTGGGAATGAACCAAGGATTCAAAAACATATTAACATTAATTAAATATATAAGAGAGTCCCGGAATAGGAAATAATCCTCCCCCAAAAGGGTGTAGTGAGCCCGACTTCCCATCCTATCGACCAATGGAGTCCTTAAGTGTCCTTGGCTGAATCATCTACTAATGAGCGTCTGACTTTGGAAAGTAGGTCCATGAATCATGGATACCAGGGTTTTTGGGTGTTTCTGGCTCCACGAATAAACCCGTTGGAGACCATATGAGAAAGTTATATCCTAGGAGGCCTGATTGTATAAGTACTTGACCCTCTACAATCGCTTATTGGGACCATCTGGATGTGGAATTTATTTCATAATACAGAAATGATAAACTAACCAATCTCCACAGAGATTATCTGACCTTCCTTTAACGGATAATGACATAGAATGTGTTGACATAAAATAAATGGTGAAATTCATGAGAACCCATCTCTAGAAAAATAAACGGGTGATTATTATCATCAAACCATTTCATCATCACCCGAAATGTGCCACCTCAGAGGTGGAATAGTTGTGACACACTACTTACTTGATAAGATCTGGTTTTTTGTATTGTGGTGTGGTATTAGGGATGTGAAATCCAATTGGATAGTTGGAATATGGGTTTTTTAAGTCATAAACCAAAAGTTTGAACCAAAGTTGATGGGACATGGTAGATAGACCGAGGATGTTCATGAAAAATTCTGATATGTAAAGTTCCTCCATGATGTTGATAGGGCTCATGATGATTAAATATCCTTTACTGTAAGGAGGAAATTCCTCTAGTTAAAAAGTCAAAGTACCTTATGCATTATCCCATAGGGCATACATGCATGGTCAATCAGAGGGGTCCTCACTTCATTCCAAGGGATGTACAAGTTTTTAATATATTCAAATGTTTGGATGATGAAGTGGGATATGGAGAACAAATCTATCCATGAAGGATTTTGGAACCCTTGGGTATTTTAGTTTATGGTTGAGAAGATCATTCCCTAAACCATGTGGTTTGAGGTCATGTGGTGCTGGCCATAAAAATGTTTGGGAATGGAATATCACATTCCTTATTTGAGAATGGGTATGATACATGGTGATGTAACATTAAGGATGTTGAATCCACTTGAATAGTTTGATTATGGGGGTTATAAATCATGGTCTAAGAATATATGAGTCATCTGAAAATGGAGGCAAGTGGATATAGGTCAACCATTATAATCTTGGAAACTGGTATCATAGGCAACTAGGACAATAACTCATCAATTTAAGAGGGACCTTTCCTCTAGGTCCAAAAAACCACAAGGAACATGATTCGTTGCATTGTGTTAATTACCAATTAATCACAGTGGGACCCATTCATAGTAGTTAGTCCATGTTACCAATAAACTATATAGAATAACCAAAAGAAGTAACTCAAGGCTATGGGTTTCTAGGATAAGTATTTCAACTCAAGGAATTGGTGAGTGTGAGCTCAAAATTTTAATACATAAAGGTTATTTGTGAAAAATGTAATATTCAAGAAGGGTTTAGGAACCCTAAAGTTGTGTTTTTTTCTAGTGAACATGCTATCATTTAGAGGAGATGTGAAAAATCATTAATCTAACTTTTTCTCGAACCAGGGGGTCCAATGAGAATAGAACATCTTTTACTAGGTTCTCAAGATGGTTTACATGAGCTTTATTCATTTTTTATTTATGCTCTAACTTTTTCCTAATCTCTATAGATAAAGATTTTAGATAGCGGAGACTTGAATTTTTCTGAGACCGCCCTTTGTGATTTTTCAATATAATAAGTTATACATCTCTTTCCTTATCACTTTTGGGTCCTACAATTTGGACTATCAAAGGATAAAGTTTAATTTTGTATAACTTTGAACAAAGTTCATGTAGTTTAAGGTCATGATACACATGGACCAGATATGAGGGGAGTGTTACCCAACAGTCTAATTGAGATTCCCAAGGTTATAAGTACTCTATCACCTTCCCAAGTAGACTATAATAACATTCTAAATTTTTTCTCAAGGTTCTTAGATCATGAATGAGGATATAGGACAATAATAATGAGGATGATATTGAATCACTCTATGGTTATGATCACCATTATGATAATGTCAGGGATCACAATGATCAAAATTCATTTATGAAATGAAAAGACACATTTGGTTAATTGTTGGGAGCTCACATACAGAAGCGTGGTGCTGACATGCATAGTCAAACAAAGGGTCCCTTAAATCTAGTTGTCCTTTACCAAGGTCTATGGAAGGTTTGAAACAATTTAAGACAATCAAGACATGAATTGTGGTTTATTAATTAAGGTTCTTAGAAAGATTATGAAAGCACCCCAATATTTGGTTGAACTGAGTTAGGATCTTGTGTTCCTTTGATAGGGAGTGATGATGGATGATGGTCTTCATAGTTTATTTTCATGCAGTGGGAATGCATCTGTAATGAATTTAAACATAATACAACAAGGATGTCTTCCTTATAGATTAACATCATTTAGTAATGACATAAGAACTGATGTTAAATTGTCCATGATATTCTTACAGACATGTTTCACTGGTTATGGGTGTATAGATGCATGCTTAATATTTTATACCTACAAAGTCTTACTGGTGGGTAGCCATATTATGGATCCTTTCCTATAAATATTTGTCTCATGAACAAGTAAGACATACGTAGATCTGATTTGCACATAAGAAAATTTAGTCTATATGAATCAACTATCTTTAATAAGAGGCATGTGAATTTTTTGTGGTTGGGTTTCCCTAGGTTTCTCTATACACATCGTAATTCATCTATTTTAAGGATATCTCTTTATGTAGATTTAAATTATATACAGGTGAGAGGGGCATATTTTTTTCCCTTAGTGAGTCTCAAAATCATGGTCAGCTAAGGGTTCCTCTATATAGATCAGATTTTTATGTAGGAGAATGAAATTTTTATATTTCATTCTAGATATTAGACAAAAAATTCAACCCTATCATAGATTTATTGATAGGATGACCTGGTATAATGATCTCTAGTTCTTTCAATATGGACCATATGTTATATAGTTTAACTTCGTGTGATTTGGATGTCATTATACAATTTAATTTCATGAAACTATGATGTATCTCCAAGAAGAGTGACTAACTCAGGGTAATTGTGTCTTTATAGAAGAATCATAACCTAGGATGAAGGGGAAAAAGAATACGATTTTATTATATTTCTTTGACAATGGGTATGATACAAAGATATGTAAGACCAAGGGTATTCAAATCCTCTTCAATAGATGGGTTATGGTTAATGTAAATCATAACCCATGAATATCTGAGTCAAATGGAGGTTGAAGCCGGTGGGTAAATGTAAACCATTGATAATGGAAGAATCATGTCTTCCACATAGTTGGGATAATAGATCTTGAATTTAAGGGGCCCTCTCCCATGGGACCAAAACACCGACTAGGAAAAATCTATGAGGTGTTGAGTTATTCACCATAGAATCCTAGTGTTACCCATTTATATTAACTAGTACCTGTTATGAGTTTTCTATAGGCATGAAATAGAAGCATGGGATCCCAAGGTGCCAAGAGAAGAATATCAACTTACTGAATTGGTTGGTATCAACTTAGGTATCAAAGATATAAAGTTGGTTCATGAAGAACATAATATTCAAGAAGCTATTGAGAACCCTAAATGCCATGATAGTGTGTATTGAACACATTTCAAGGTGATCGGATAAAAATGTGATTCTTGAGTACATAGTCATCAGATGGGGTGATCAATTCAATGTGAATATCTTCTGTCATTCATTTTAATATCGTGAAACAAGGACATTTCCATGTAGTTTAATGTAATGTGACTAGGATGTGGTTCCCTATCTTTGGATAGAACATGCCTTTATTTTACTATTTAGAGAGACTTTCTAGGTTCCCTAATATTGCATGATTCATGTTCGGCATGATAACAAAGAGATAATTGGATAGTCAATTGAGCCATATGAGAGTGCATGATAGGGAATATTTGGGGGTATTCACATCTTGGAAGGATAGGGAATCCACACAAAAATTTTGTTCTCAGTGAGGAGAATAGTTGGGAGTGATGAGAACTCATGACTGGGCTTGAAATAAAGGATCCGAAAATAACTACGCATCCCATATTATGGGAATCAGTATGCAAATAGTTTTTTGGGAGAAATATTCCATCAAAGACCAGGATCCTATGTTGGGAAGGGGTATTTTTTCATTATGTTGCATCTAGACTCAGGATTGAAGACCCATGTATCACTACATATCCTTCTATAATGGGAATCAAGACACACATAGTGATGATATGAATTCTATATAGCTTAGAGTCCTACCACCAGGACATGGAATATAAATTCATGAACCAGAAATTTGTTATTAGTCCCTCTTGGATGTGGAAACAATGGATGAAATTTATCATGTCCTTAGGTAAAAAATGGGTGTTCAAAGGGGTTTCTATGCTCAAAGAAGTTAGGTCTTCATATGAGATGCCTAACCCAAAATTAAAAGGGTATAAGAATATGATGTCATAATCCTACCTTGATAATGGGTATGATGCCTAGTCGTGTAACATAGATAGTATCCGGATTTGTTTTAATTTTTGTGTTATTGGAATTATAAATCATAATCCAAGAATATCCAAGTAAACATGATGTGGAGACTGGTGGGTATGGTGCAACCATTAGTAATGTTGAAATCCAATATTCCATGATGTTAGGAAAACAAACACTAGGTTTAATGGGGTCCTCTCCTCTAGGACTAAAACATTCACTAGGAGCAAGATCTTAAGCATTGCGTTATTCACTATCGAACCCTAGTGGTGCCCCTTTGGATTAAGTAGTCCCTATTACCAGTTTTATATAGGGAAGAACTAGAAGAAGGGGGTCCTGGGGTCTATGGGGTTTCAAGAGAAGGATATCAACTTGAGGAATTGGTTGGAATCAACTCAGATATCAAAGATATGAAGGTAGATTATAGAGAACGTAAGATTCAAGAAGGGATTGAGCACCGTAAATGATATGCCAACATGTATTGAACACATTTCAATGTAAAGGGATAAAACATGCAATTCTTGAATACAAAGTCATCAGGGGGAATATTTGTTTAGCATAAAGACCTATTTTTGTATAGTTTAATGTCATGTGAGTAGGGTATTGTCTTGTAGTTTAACATAATGCAGCTAGGGCGTTTTCGTGTAGTTTAGTATCATGTGTCTAGGATGTTGTTGTGAAGTTTAACATCATGTGACTAGGACATAGTCATGTATTTTAACATCATGTGACTAGGACGTAATTACCTATATATAACATGTATCGATCACACCATCCAGAATAGCTTTGTAGGTTCCCTAATCTCACATGAGTCGTGATTGACATGAGAAATAAAGGATAACTGGGAACTCGATTACGCTTTATGAGAATACATGACTAGGAATTTGTGGGGGGGGGGGTGTCTAAAATTTAATGTGGACTAAAACATCTGCACAGATCTTAATCTCATGGAGATACATGATTGGGAGCAATGGAAACTCAAGGATAGGCCTGCAATGGAGGACCCAAGAACCACTACGCATCCTATGATGGTAGGAATCAAGCCACACACAGTTCTTAGATGTAAAATTCTACACACTTCTTGAGTTACTATGTGGGGAGAGGTGTTATTTTTCATATTGCAGCTGGTCCAAAGATTTTGGATATGAGAATAACTAAATACATTGTGATAACATGAATCAAGCCACACGTAGTTCCTATAAAGTTACCTGCATTGGCCCGACCCATATGTATGGAGGGTTGAATTTTTTTTATGTTGTGGTTAGGCCCCAATTTGAGATCCAGGTGTCACTACATATACTAGAATAATCAATAATCAAGCCACACATAGTTCTTGAATGGAAAATTCCATGCATAGGTCAAACCTATACACATAGCGGGGGATAGTATTTCAATTTTTATTGTAGATGGACCTAGGATTGGAGATATAGGCATCACTACATATCCATTGTAAATGGAAATAAAACCACACTTAGTTCTCGTATGAAAATTAACCATGTTGGAATAACCCATACATAGGGAGGGGATACATTTTTATATTGGAGTTGGACCTAGGATTAGAGATTTGGGTGTCACTACATATCCTATAGTAATAGGAATCAAGCCACACTTAGTTCTTGAAATGAAAAATTTCCTATGTATGTACGACCCATATGTCAAGAGGGGGTATTATTTCCATTTATATTACATATGGACCTAGGATTGGAGGTTTGAGTATCACTACACATCCTATTTAAATAGAAATTAAGCCACACATATTTCTTATATGAAAATTTTCCGTACAGGTTTAACACATATACAGGGAGGGGAGACATTTTTATATTGCTATGTGACCTAGGATCAGAGGTCTGGGTATCACTACATATCCTATTGTAACAGGAATCAAGCCAAAAATAATTATTAAAGTAGAAAATTATATGTTCAGGTCTAAACCATACATTGAGAGGGGAAACTTTTTTCCATTTATACTATGGACGAATCCATAATTGGAGATCTGGGTGTCACTTCATATCCCATGGAAACATGAATCAAGTCACACATAATTATTGCATGGAAAATTCCCTAAACATGTATGATCCATATGCAGGGAGGGAGGTATTTTTTCCATTTATATAACTTAAGTTCTTGGGATTGGAGAACTTGGAGTCACTGTATATCCTATAGTAATAGGAATAAATCCACTCATAGTTCTTGAATGGAAAATTCCCTATACAAATCTGATTCACACATAGGGACATGAGAAATTGATTTTAATTTTTCATAGATCTATCTCATATGAAGTTAATTTTTCATGAAGTAACATCCTCTATGTAGAAAATTATACAAAAATGAAATATTTCATACAATTTAACATCATGCGGCAATGACATCTTCCATGTAATTTAACGTCATGCAGTAAGGATGTCTTTCATGTAGTTTAACATTATGCAATAAGGAAGTAAGATGATACACAACATAAATTATTTTCTTCAGGAATTAAAATCTCGAATAGTAGATATGAAAAGTACTTATTGAGAATCCTAGCATTGGATGGGGAGTAACATGTTCCTGATCCACTATGTCCAAAGAGTAAGCTGCATTGGAATAAAACTTATGTATGATGTATTGTCCTTCCCACTTAGGTTATAGCTTTGGAGGTTTCTTTCTTGGTATCATTAATGTTTAGAGAACCAACACTAATTCTCCTTCAAGGAACAAGAAGAGGTGAACATTTTTATTGAAGGCTCACATAATCATATTCTAATGAACTTCAAGGTTGTGTAGTGTAAATTAACTTTTCTTATCGAGTTTTAGTAACTTATCCAGCCGCTTTTTCAATTGCTTTTCATCTGATATTTTTCCAATGATAGCTATTCGAATCAAGGAAACTAAAATTCTATGGGAAACACTACCTCTATCCCATAAACCAATTAACATGGGGTCACTTGTGGGGCAGTGTGTGTAGTTGTATGGTAGGCCCATAAATCATGAAGGAACTTGTCCATCTAGGAAGTATTATCCATTTCAACCATTTTATGGATTATATTTGATAGAGTCTTGTTGAAGAGATATATTTATCCATTTTTCACTTCATAATAGTGGGATAAATGACTGGAATCGATGTTGTACTCTTGGTATAGTTTCATTAATTTGGAAAAATAGAAGTTGATGTCATTACTCATCAGTATCAATTGAGTGAAACAAAATTTTGTGATAATATTGGACTTCAAAATGTTGATGATATTCTTTATCCCAACATCCTTGAGGATTATTACCTTATCCCATTTGGAAAAGAAGTTAGTAGTAGAAATGATATACTTGAAACGATTAGTTGTAGCTATAGGATATGGACCCACAACACCCATTCCCCATATTGAAAATGACTAGGAATACTTAGCTCTATGTAGAATCTATGGGGGTCAGTGGATGAAGTTTGAATGAATCAGGAATGCATGACATTTCCTAGTGAATTCCATATAGTCATACATTACTGTTTTCTTGTTGTAACCAAGCCTCCTAATTAGGCGGGAGAGTGGACCCAGATTGATGAGCACTGCAGGATCTTACATGCACTACGCCAAAATTTGAATTTAGTGGTGGTTTAAACCACTGCTAAATCAGTCTACGACGATTTTGAAAAACCGCTACTAAATCGTGTGTTGGCAATCAATTAACAGAGGTTTTTCAAAACTGTCATAGAACGATTTAACGGTGGGTTTTTAGAGGCATTTTTTTTATTTTTTAAGTTTTTAATTTTTTTTAATTTTATTATTTTATTTTCGTAATATTATTATTTATTTATTATTTAGTATCTATTATATATTATTTATTATTTATTATTTATTATAATTTTTACTATTTATCACAATGCACATGCACATGTGTGTGCCAAAAATTCTGCGTTGGGTGGGATTTGAACCCCTTACCTCTTGAATATTCGCCAAAGACTTTACCACTCCCAGAGGCCCTTCATGTGGTGAATAAAGAGAATTTAATACTTATATATATTAATTGAAAAAATAAATAATACATAAGAAATAGATATAAACTCAATAATTATTAATCAGTTTCAATAATCAACAATCAATAGTTAGTAATTAATAATTAATATTTAATTATTAATAATCAATAATTAATTATTAATATTTAATAATTATTAATTACTAATAAATAGATAAATAAATAAATAAATAAATATATGATATAGAAAGAAATGGTAAATAAGAAATAGTAAATAATAAATAAGAATAATAAACAGTAAATAGTAAATAGTAAATAATAAATAATAAATAATAAATAATAAATATTAAATATTAAATATTAAATAGTAAATAGTAAATAACAAATAATAAATAATTAATAATTAATAATTAATAATTAATAATTAATAATTAATAATTAATAATTAATAATTAATAAAAATAATAAATAATAATAATCAATTAAAAAAAATAAAAAAATAAAAAAAATAAAAATTAATAACAAATACAAAAATAAAAAATAAAATCAAGAAAATAAAATGATAAAATGATAAAATAATAAATAATAAATAATAAATAACTAATAATAACTAATAAATAATTAATAAATAATGATAAATAATAAATAATAAATAGTAAATAATAAATAAATAATAACCATAAATAAATAAATAATAAATAATAAAAAAATAAGTAATAATAATTAATAAATAACAAATCAATAATAAATAAATAAAATATAAATAATAAATAAATAATAATAAATACATAAATAAATAAATAATAAAATAAGGAATATAAAATAATAACATTATGAAAATAAAAAAATAAAAAAATAAAAAATTAAAATAATAAAGTAATAAAATAACAAAATAAATAATAAATAATAAATAACAAATAATAAATTATTAATAATAAATAATAAATAATAGATAAATAATAATAAACAAATAATAATAAATAAATAATAATAAATAAATATTAATAAATAAATATTAATAACTAATAATAATAAACAAAAAAAGAATAAATAAAAATAAATAAATAAAAATAAATAAATAATAATAATAAACAATAATAAACAAATAATAAATATATAAATAAAAATTAATAGATAACAAATCAATAATAAATCAATAATAGATAAATAATAAATTATAAATAATAATTGAATAAATAATTAATTATAAATAATAAATAATAAATAATAAATAATAAATAATAAAATAATGAAATAATGAAATAATAAAATAATAAAATAATAAATTTATAAAATAATAAAACAATAAATGGATAAAAATATATACAAATTTACATAATTATAACAAAATTTACACACACACATATATATAAATACATATTTATGTGACATAAATATATAGAAACACACTCAGATTTATGATAGTATATAATATATATATATATATATATATATATATATATATATATAAACACAATTAAATATAAATATCACTAAAAGAAGATAAGGAATGAACCCCTGGTTCGCACAGGTTTCACGTAAATATATATATATATATATATATATATACATACACATATATGATATAAAAATTTATAAACATAAATATGTATATATATTTACAAATATATATACTATCGAAAATTATTTAATTTAAATGAAATGAATAAAAAATATTTTTTTTTGTTTTGATTTATAAATTTATAAATACATTTCTATGAAACTATGTATTTATACAACCAATTTTATAAGTAAATATACGAAAATATGCGTATATTTAATTATAAATAAAAATACATTGTGAAAAAACTATAATGTTTCAAAACCATAATATCAAAATGAATGTAATCTCTGAGAATAAATTAAGTCCCTACTAAAAAAGGAAATAATACCCCCTTAAATGAGGCTAAAAATACATTGAATGTTAAAAAATTAGGGTACCCTTAAAACACATAAAAACGTTAAGAAACTCTGAAAACCTAAAACCCCTAAAAACCTTGAAATGACTATAAATTACGATCTGAGAGTTTTTTTAGTTTCAAAACTAGTCATATCAAAGATCATGAAATTATCTTCGATATTATATGTGGTACATGCCAAATGGATAAATAGATCAGATGTTATAGCCATTTGAATTTTAATAAATCGGGGTCACTAACAAAAAAACTCTGTTTTGGAGACCTTCTAGGACTTTTTGTTGATGAAAAACCATATAAATCTCTTTAAACATAGTTCAAGATCATCTTTGGCATAGATCTCATCATAGGATTCAATTTGATTTTTTGTAGATCCCAAACAGACACCTGGATTAAAAATTATGGTCGTTTGAAGTTCGAGTTCGATTTTCAAGTTTTTTGATATTTTAATATATTCTTTTCCTTTAATTATCAAATGATTTAACTCTCATGTGAATTTATCTCATTTCATATGCTTTGATTTGACTTTTTATGGAGCTAAAATTGACTCTGAGATCAGAATTTTTGGTCATTTGATGTCGAAGTATGATTTTCAAATTGTTGAAGATTTTTTTTTTCAATTTAAAATTATTATTAACTAAAAATTATAATTTTTTAATTGAAACATTAAAATTAATTAAAATTATAAATAATAAACATTATATTATAATAAATAATAAATAGTAAATAATAAATAATAATTATAAATATATATTTTCATTTTTTCCTTCTATTTCACGGTGGTTTTATTTTAAAAAAACCACCGCGAAATATAAATGATTTTTTTAGATTTTTTTTTAAAATTATACATTTTAAAAAAACATTCAATAGTGGTTTTCAAAACCACCTCTAAAAAAATGCTTCTAAATAACTATTTTCCTATAGTGATGGTCTTCTTCCATAATGGTTGGAGTCTCTCCTTTTGCAACACATCTGAGGAGGATTCCATTAAAGTTGTGTTTTTAGAGGGATTTCTGCTCGTTTGGCATATCCTAAAGGGTGATGTTCATTGATCAACATTAAATTTGTTCCCTTTTAACAATATGATGGGAGGGTCCCATTTTGGGGGTAATCTACTATTATATCTATCTATCTTGGGGTATATATTAGCTCAGAAAACTCTGGGTGAGTGTTAACCTAGTTAACTTCCTCCATGCCACAAACAATGACTGATAAGACCACCATTCGATGTGTGATGTAGAAAAACACTTTACATTGATTCAGATCATCCAAGACTTTGGATATATTAATCAGTGTATCAATACAATCATTTTGTTATTGAGGGATGTGATGCAATGTTGGTTAAAAGGCAATTATTCCATCAATCCACAAATGTAACTAATGATATGGGATAATTCTTCATTCATGATGGCATACTCACTGTTGATTTGTTTGATCAATAGCTTCAAGTCCCCTTTGATATTCATGTAGACCTCCTACAGTAGTAGGGATTGCTCTAAGCCAATAACGAGGGATTTTTATTTTGCCTCATTATTAGTGAAACCTTCAAATAGCGAGAAAGAGCAGGGAACATTTTCTTTGTCTATAGAAAAAGATACAATCACCTGACCAGCCCAGGTGATCTTTGGGTCATCAATAAAATTTCCAATAGGACATTAAGAGGAACCATCCAAATACATCACCCATGTTTGGGGAGTTTTATAGGCATTGAAAAAATCTTTATCTGGATGTTTGGTGTCCACTAACATGATTTCTCCTGTGGGATGTGCCACAAGGAAATTAACCAAGGCCTTCCCTTTAAATTCATTTTGTTACATGAATGGGATGTTGTACTGTTTTGGGATAACCACCCATTGGGTCAAACTCCTAGTTAGTATAGGGAGGCCAAGAATGTACTTGAGCGGATCAATATGAGTGACCAAGTGGACTTTATGATGTTTCATGTAATGCTTCATATTTTTAAATGAAAAGATTAGTGTGAGGTAGTTCTTATCAATATCATAATACCAGGTCTTAGTACCTAGCATAGTCTGACTAAGTTAATAGAGGATATTTTAATTTTCCGTATCAATTTTTTGTATGAGGATAGAACCAAGTGATTATTCAATGGTAGTCACTATAGGGTCTCGATAATTCAGCAATGTGAAGGAAAATACTCCCGCAAGTTAGGTGAAGAAAAGAAATACTTGTTGGATTGAAAATTTGAGAATACATTTGAAGAAATTAAATTTTGAGAAGGGGTCTTGCCTGACCACGCACCATCACTGAGAAAGGTTTGTGGAAGGTACAAACCACAAAGTACCGGTACACGGATGGCCTACGACACACTGGCCCACGAGGCATTGGCCTGTGAACGAAGCTTTTCATGGTGAATTTCCACCCAAGAACTGATGTTGTCGCTAAATTTTTTCACTGGTGAAAATATGATGGAGGTACGCCCTACATAACATCCCCATGAAGCGAGTAGTTTGCGAATGAGGAGTAGTCGGTGGTGCCCTGTGAACTGCATCCTCTGCAAACCCTAGTTGACCGAGTCTTCTGCAGATCAAGATATCTCTTCATGGGCTTATGAAAATAGTGCCACATGACCATAGATAAGTTTGTCCCAATGCTCTAGAAAAGGAGCTTGGAAGGAATTGATAATGGACGGACCAAAAAAGCACAGAGGAGACCCCATAGGTTGGAAGAAATAATTCAGAGAGAATTCTAGCTTCGGTTTTGAATCACCAATGAAGTCCAAATCGCAACCCACGTTTCCGTAGGTATAACCATATGCGTACCCTAAAAAGAAGGAACTTACTAATAATGGGAGAACCACAGACCTAATTAGTGTAATCGAGAACCACACATTCCTCGTAGATGAACTCCCCACGAACAAAAGGTTCCAGGACCCTCCTTTAATATGGTGTTCCACATAGTATATCGCTATGTGGATTGAACTCGGTGCTGTGTACTACATCAGTACGTGGATGGAACCCAAAGAGGCGTGACAGACTGCATCTAGGACCACGTACCACTATGGTGTGTGGTGGTCCATGACCAAGCCTCGCACTACTTCAGTACGTAGACAACCCCTCTACCCGCATACCACTATGGTATGTGGAGCTCCCCCACCCCCCATGAGAAAGCGGTAAGCAGAATGGGGAATATTTAGTTGTTCTTCCCTTAGACTCTAATCTCTTCCCTCTGTTACCATCCAGTCCTCCATAGCCCCTCTGCGAACTAGTCCCCTAGCATCAGGCCAAATCCACCGCCAAAGCCACCAGACCCATATGATCAGATCATCAGGCGCATCAGCATGCCCTTTGAGTCTACATACCCATGGTAAGCAGAGTCACGAAGGCTCCCCCCACAATGGTTCAGACTCCAGGGATGTCTATAAGTCTACATTCCCATTTTATCCCAGAGTCCAACCTTGGGATGTTGACGTGAAACTCCCTTTTCTAGATATGAAGGGTGATCACTTGCTTTTCCACTCAATGAGGAATGGTGATCAGTCGAAGAAATCATATTCGTTCCTCCTTTTAATGAGAGGTAACATTCCTCCGCTTTCCTAGATTGCATTCTAGTTCACTCCCAATGAGGTAAGTCCCTAATATTCTAAGCTATGAGCCATATGACCTCCAATGTCATCCCACATGGAATGGTTCATCACTCCGTGACCTCGCCCACAGTTTCCCTGGATTCTTCTACCATATGCCCTCCCTCTCCCATCAGCGGGAGAGGAGGTGTGTGGTTGGTTGTATCTCTCACATCCTCTTGTTTCTCACACCGAGTATGACTCACACAGTCATAGAGATTTTTTATGATCACAACATCCACACAATCAAACCATCTTGAACTACGAGAACTCTGATTCCTGTTTAAAACAGAATATGTAGGACGCCTGCGTGAAGGCCCAAGATCAAAAGGGTGCCCTTCCGAAAGGGTTCACCCAATCATTTCCCCTCAAATGGGCAGCTCCCATGTATAATCCTCTACCCATCCCAAACTATGTGGGCTCTAATTCCTCTCCCGAGGATACACTGGAATCCGATCTTATGAGTCCTATCCCAACATCAATCCATCTTTCGTCCCACCTAGAGGACGATAAATTACAAAGTGCCTTACTGTGTGGATTAAGTTTGCATTGCCTCCATAGCATCAAATTCATGTATGACTATGATGATCCTGCTAACCAGGGGTAACCCCTCGATACACTCTTCGAGAATGAACCTAGGATTACAAAACATATGCACATGACTTAAATATATAAGAGTTCCCCGGAATAGGAAATAATTCCCCTCGAAAGGGTGTGATGATCCCGACCTCCTATCCTCTCGACCAATGGAGTCCTTATGTGTATTTGGACAAATTTTCATCCAATGAGTGCCTACCTTTGGAAAGCAGGTCCATGAATCATTGATACTAGGGTTTTTGGGTGTTTATGGCTCCATGAATAAACTCGATGGAGAACATCAGAGAAATTTATATCCTAAGAGGACCGATTCCACAAATACTTGACCCCATGTAATTGCCCTCTGGGAACATTTGGCTATGGAACCCCCTTCATAATGCAGAAGGGATAAACTGCCCAGTCCCCGTAGGGTCAATCCAGTCGTCCCTTAATGAATAAAGACACTAATCAAGTCGAAACAAATATGACAATGAGAAGGTATCTATAATAATGGTTGAATTATCATCACCCATCAGACCATTCTTTTGATTTTTCCCAAACTCGTAAATTAACTTCCTCGGGGGATGAAACAAAAATGGTGAACCAGACATGAACCCTTAACCAAGGTCGAGGTCTTACCCCACTCAATCCCATTCAACTCAAAATAAAAAAATGGGGGAAGGAGGCCAAGATGAATCACCAAATATGCATATGTTCAAGAGATGCTAATTTGACATGATTTTTTTGTCTGTATATGTCATATATATAAATTACAGGTTCCCTCATAGAAAACTTCGATCCAAATGAAATCCTGAGGACGAATGCAGACATGCACCTCAGCGATCCCGCAAGCAGTCGAGGCCCTGATGAAGAGTAGTAACCCTCACCTACCCAACGTCTTTAACACTGGGTATATAACACGCTGATCAAAGACTACTACCAAAATGGTACTCTCCCCATAGTAGAGACCACAAGATAAGCCATCCAATCTGCAAAATCTCACCAGTTTCCACCTCAGCCGCGACTGGCGACCCAACACAAGGAAACCCCACTGGTCATCTTGAACTGTTTTGGGAGCCTATCCCTAGAACATGACTACAAGTACCTCCGTTATCTTAGGGAGGAAGATGAAGTCGATGCTAACAAATTTATCACAACTTCACATGAGTCCTACTCATGGGACCCTTCCAGAGAGAATCACCGCCAAGAACGGGCGACCAAGTCTCCTGATGCTGAAGAGGACCTTATGTCGAGGGCACCTACAAAAGTCTAGATGACATGGGGCCCTCAGGATACCCATCGAGGGTGAAAAATATATAATCAAGAACAGGCTATCACCCTGGTTTCTAAAGAGAAACTCTGCTGTAAAAACATGATGGCATTCGATGGGCAGACATACAACTCTGCCTTCTCCACTCAAGTCCACAAAAAATATAGGGTGGCACAATATGATCATGTGAATGTTCCTACTAGTGCTTTCCTATCCTGCCATAAAGACAAAGTGGAAAATTACAAGCATATATAGATATCTTACAATGCGGAAGAAGCTCGTCATCTAAATAGGACGAAAACCGGCTACACACAGGTACAAATACTTATTGATGCATATCAATCCCACCATCCAAATAGGACAGAAAAAAATATGAGTAGAGTCAAATTCTTGTAGATTCATAAAAAACATGTGAGGCAAATACAGTGTCAAGAGAGGAGATAAAAAAGCCCACTCATGAATATGAATCCCACTAGTCAAATACAGTGGAAAATAGAGAAGAAAACCAGCGGTAGACTCATTCCTTTGTCCCGATACAGGAGAACTACCAGTGTCTACTGGAAACCCATGGAGGACCAGAGTAGGCACAAAATCCTGCTTCTGCATCAGAATGGGTCATTATACCCATTCTAGCCAAGTATGTATCTCAGAACATCCTAGAAATGATGGAACATTAGACGTCAATTCTAGACCATATCCTCCAAACATGCCAAGATATCATTGCATTGGAGGTAAAGGTGAGAAACTAGGACCACGACCCAGTTTCCTCAAACGGAATGGATTACTCGCAAAATGGGTTAGTCACTTTGGAGTAGTTATGTATCCCTAATCCAGTCCCAGAGGGTCGATGGAAATATCCCCTGATACACGGAAAACCGGATTGGGAACAAATACCCATTCCAAACTGGGGACCCCGGTCTAACGTGGTTGCCGCTCCAGGGTAGGCATATATCCCTGCAAAAACTCAAGATGTCCATCGGCGTATCCCGATGGCATCATGGGACCCAAAAAGAAAAGGAACCATATATGAAGGCCATTAATAATAGTAGGTGGGCCCTGGTTACCCGCAAGAGAGTGGCCAAAAATGAAATGCACCAAAGGAAACCGGAAAATGAAGAGAACATACATGATTCTACTCTACTAGAAACTGAGGTTCTTGAAACCCTCAAAAATATATCAATAAATGCTTAAGCCCCTGTCAATCCATTACTAAATAATAGAAGTGGTAGTAGTAGTTGAGAATTCCCTCCCGGTAATGTTTCTATGAGCTGTTTTGAAGGTCCTCCCTAGAGCACCCATGGGGGCTTACTCCGTTCGCTAGGAATGATCAATTATGAGAGCCTATATCCTGATGTGTGTTAGGGTATCCCTCCCCTTGAACTGATGATCAGACATTCAGAAGGTACTCCCCTTATTTTTGTCTACCCTAATGGTCCTCCCAAGGTTATACGCTGCAAATATGCTTCTCCATGTAGTCAGATGTCGAGTCATGATGGTATTACTCACCATCATGATAGTCATTGTGAAGGCCCTCCCCATAATGGAAGTTTCTATGAAGGCCCTCCCCATAGTAAAATCAAGCAACGAGAAGGTCCTCCCACCATTACAGTACATCCTGAAGGCCCTCCATAGGAGGTACACTATAGAAATTCTCCCTACATCCAGATATCAAGCTATGATAATAGTCCTCACCATCATACAAGTCATAGAGAAGGTACTACCCTCAGTAAAATAAAGTATCCAGAAGGTCCTCCCCTCACTTTAGCTCACCCTGAAGTTCCTCCCCAGGGTATACACCGTAGGACACTCCCCACAGTCGGGTATTAAGTTTCAATGGTATCCCTCGCCAATACAAAACCAATTGAGAAGTTCATCCCCGCAATCAAAATTCATATTGGTAAGAAGGATATCCCCTTCATGGAATAAATGTGAGAAATACCTCCTATGCTGAGGAATTCGGAAACATAGAGTTGGAAATATCAGAAAATCTGTCCATAATGATTGATATTCTTTCTCAACCATATAACGGTCTAGGACCACACTCATCTTCTGAGCCACCCCTGCTCCGTTCACATATCAATGAGGCTCCCACTATCTTGGCTACTTGGAATGAAATTATTAAGAAGTAGTCAAGATGGGCATATCAAGTAGAGGAGTCCCTAGAAGAACAAGAAAAAGGATATGTTGCTCATGATAAGAAAACTAGATAAGGATAATATACCAGTGATGTATTTGTCCTACGACCACTTCTCACTTTGACATACCAAGGGAGTTGTCTGAGGAATGAAAGCATGACATTCTACTCAATATATAGATGAATCTTCGCCAACGAAAAGAGAAGTTCTTTCCCTATGAAGGGTATGCAGTCCATGTCAACATATAAGGGGAGATTCATTGTCTAATTGACCTAGAAGCCCCCCCATATGCATGAAAACCTTGATCTAAAAGGTGAAATAAAAACTTAGAAATGGATTTCCTTCACACACTGAACAAGTTACATTTCCTCATTGGTGACGCCCCATTAGGGTTTCATATTCAGGGATGTGGAGAACATGAAGATGTCAACTTCACCCCACATCCCGTCTAGAAGACCACATTGGAAATGATATCATGAAATTTCATTACCCAAAGGAAAAAATCAAATGAAATCTATACTCGTGAAAGATGGAATAATCAATAAAAACCGGCCCAAAGTAAGTCTCAAAAGCATCAGGTCTGACGAGATCAAGCCATTAAATAGCTTCTGATCTAGGAAACTGAGGACATCCAGTAGGATTCCCGCCTAATGGAAGTCAACTAGCAAGCAGTGATTATGTGTTCAAAATCCCATAAGCCCCATGAAGTTCTAGCACCATACTCAGATCACACCCATGAGGGAGTACATGAAATAAATAAGATGGAAATAGAAGTAGCTACTACCGCAATGCGGGAACAACCACACCCCACAGGGCTAGGGGCATTTTTATTCAAAATTCCCCTTTAAATCCAAAAAATCCAGGCCATATTTCATCAATGAAAGAATAGGAGAAACCCCAACCTGTAGGGC
The DNA here is from genome assembly GCA_963277665.1 of Viscum album. Classification (NCBI taxonomy): domain Eukaryota; kingdom Viridiplantae; phylum Streptophyta; class Magnoliopsida; order Santalales; family Viscaceae; genus Viscum; species Viscum album. The sequence continues at coordinate 1,796,495,041 of OY728146.1, forward strand.
TGGGGAATTTTTACCTCATGTTCCGGAATAACAGATGTCTGTCTTCTCCCACCCAGGAATAACGATGAGTAGAAAGGTCACCCATTCCACCACATCTCGTGGTTCATAACCTCTGAGACAAAGGCACCTTACGAGGTTAGATCAGCGCTCCCTTCGAGTCAATTTTCATCAAGAAACCCAACGAATACTGCAAAATGGAAAGAGAAAGTCCCAAAAAGGATGAAGAAAGCTTTCCTACCATTGGGAAATGGTTACACCACCACCAATGCGGTATGCATCAGTGAATGTGGTAATCATTAATCCCATGGATCTCACAGGAAATTATACAATGTTAAAGGATGCAAGGGAATATGGTTCCTTCTTGAAGGCATCCCACACCGAGCCTGATGGTGTGCATACCTAGAACCAGAGAGTGGTCCTAAATTTGGGAGCCCCCTTAGTTAATCCATCATTACCTCACTCGTGAAACCCCAAGAATAAGAAGAATAAATCCTAGGTCATCTATGACCCTCCTCCTCCTCCCACTGAGAATGTTTCCTTTACTCTCAAGGAAAGATTCACCAACAAGGAGGAATAAATTAAAGAGATCAGGTGAATTAATTCTAAGCTATATTGAGGAATCTATCTTACCGGATGTGTTCCCCTTGTGGAATGTCAAAAGTTGTTCCTACAAGAGGTTCCCCTGCCACATGCACTCATACAGATAAATGAATTCAAGCTCAAATGCCCGTCCAACCCAGCACTAAGACCGTCAACCTACTTAAATCCGACCCCAGAAGGACATCAAGACTTCCCTCTATTGGGAAATCATCCAAAGTATATTTAGGAGAACACACAAAGGATATCCCCAATTGGGTATCCCCCCTGAAATTATAGAAACACCGACACATCCGGCATTGGCCCATGCTGCACCCACCCAAGCTCAATTCTGGCAGGATATGCATCAAAGGATCTTGAATACCATCAAGAAACTAAGAACTCAACTAGAAGACATGGAAGTATGGAAAACTTCAATACAACTAGAGCACAAACTCTAGCCTGATTGGGTGAGCAATGTTCCGCAGCCTCGAAACATTGGCAACCCCTTATTCCCAGTGTGCAATGGATTGGGAGACCCAGAACAACATCTAAAACTCTATGAAGTTTACTATGATCCCATGACAGGAACTCCAGAGTAATAAGAAGTAGTTAAACATAGGTGCTTCGTGCGAACCCTGCAAGGTTCAGCCTTCGTATGGTATACTAGCTTTCTAGAAAACTCAATTACAGGGTGGGAGGACCTCTAGTGACTATTTCTCTTTCAGTTAAGTTCAACATTGCCTAAGGCAATAATCAATGATATCATGAATTGCAAGCAGTGAGAGAATAAAAGAGTTTCAGACTTCATTGCTAGATGGAAAGGCCTGACTTATTCCCAGAACCAGCCGCCCCCCTAGGATGAAATTCTCAACATGTGCATTGATAACCTCCATGATGATTTAAGAACACCGCTCAGCCTAGTAAAGTACAGAAGTGGGTTCCAAGATTTCTCTACTTTTCCCAAAGGATATAATATTACTTGCATCAGAACAATCTCAAGTCCTAGGTGGTCCCATCAGCCCTAAGAAAAATAATGGGGAAAGCTGAAGCGACTTCTGTCATGCTTAAGCCACCCCAGCACCAGCTCCAGTTGCGAGGCCTCCACTAAACTATGTGGGACCCCCTGGATGCCGACAACCACCCCCACCTCGGAAAGATGAGTGAAGGGGTGCTAAAAGAAACCAGTTCGAGTAGCGAATAAATAAAGTCTACTCATTAAGAGAAGACCAAGTATGCTTCTACTTCATAGCCGCCATGAACTACAACTTCCTCTAGATACCAGATCCAAAGTGAGCCAATGAAGTGGGTCTCAAAAATCGTCTGAATTATTTTCCATGTCACTGTATACTATGGAAAACCATTTAAGAGTGATTCTAATTCAAGGATATCACACAAAATACGGTGGATTCTAGAAAATTCTAGTTGGGTCTGCCCCCAGCATAAGTAGTGTATATCTCTACCTTGGACCCAAGAGAGGAAAAGGAATAGAAAGAAGTCACCCTAAAAAGGGGGAAAACTTTGACAATTGGATGACTCGAAAATATTCAACCAAGATCATGGAATCCTTTAGGTGCATTTAAAGAAACCAACTGTGCCCCCAATATCTCCTGATTCAACACAACCATCCTCTTTAGCCCTGCAACCCTCTGAGGGCCCAAATAGAAAAAGTAGGAGTAAGAATATGAGCTTGCACCAAAGACAAAGACATTCTTGACACTTTCAGACTTCATGCCCACAAACCTCAGACAACGGGCATCACCCTGCCAAATGGGAAAATGAACACCAACCCACCAAATGGGACAATGGGAACCACCCCTCCAAACAGAACCATCAGAATAATATAGCTAAACAAAAACATTGTCGTATCAAGAACTGATCTTTGGATCCATTAATTTCATTCACTTGATGGACCCCTTTTTTGATGGAGACTATGGCCATGAACCCAAATTCCACGTGTCCAACTGGAGAGTTGGAGGAAGAGGCCGTAGAGGCTAAGGGTTTCATGGAAGGCATAATCGTGGCAGGAATGAAATTACCGTCCACGCCTTAGATCAATCTATTAATGTTTCAGAAACTTTCAGAAGGAACCTTTGATAGGCACAACGGGAACTAGAATGTTCCTCCACCCCCACCTGAAGAAATATGAGCCCAGTCATCTTAGAGTATCCGTTATAGGAAGAACATATATCCAATCTCCCAAGGCATACAGGCAGACCAGGTCGGCCGAAATCAAATTGTACCACATCACCACCAGCTCCTTTCATAGAGGAAGATCCATCTATGTCCAAATCTCAAGCACCTAAAGTGTCCATGAAAGATCATACCTGATCTAGGAAGCGCCGACCTTTAGAGCATAAATATGATATTCTGAAATAGTTAGCCTCAGTATGAGAAAATCTATCAATCATAGATGCCTTGAGTCTTTCTACAGACCTTATAGAGGCATTCATAAATGGGTCATTAGGAGCCTTACTCATGCATAAGAATGATATTGGCAGTGAGAACAATATCTATCACCTCATCTGAACAATGATTGATGCTGAGACTCGATATTAAAGAATTGAAAAGAATTTCCTATCCCTAATCTTCATGGTTCATAAATCCGGGCATTACTTGCAATACCACGAGGTTTATCTGGTCTCCCGCTACAACCCACTCAAATACATCCTCAATTGTCCCATGCTAAATAGACTCCTATCACGGTGGGATGTTATCCTACAAAAGTTTGGCATATGGTATGTGACCCAGAGGGCCATCAAGGGCCAAGTGTTAGCAGAATTCCTAGTGGATCACCCCTGAAGGAGCATTGTCGTGGGTGCCCTCAAATGATTAGTGTGATTTTAGCATACTTAGGTGCAGTAGAGTGGCTGACCAAGGTCATCTCTCAAAGGAGGAAGTAGATTTAAAACAACTTTTTAAAGGTATTCTAAAAATAAAATAAAAGAGAATAAAAACACAACCTGAAAGTATGGGGGTTGGTTATAGTTTATGAATCTAGAAGAATTTTTCTGGAAGAAGATTGTATTTTTTTTGTTTTTAGTTTTGAAATGAAGTTCGATTAAAATGACACAACAAAAAGATGTTTTTTTTGAAAATATTTTAAAAGGCATAATCAATCTAGCTCTACATCTTCATTCATTTATTAATCATTATCATTTAAATTAATATTCACTTAATTATGATCCCTTAATTTGTTAAATCCCAAACCCTACGAGAATTAACTTTACCACGAAGATGAAGTGAATTTAACCTTAGGCTAACTTCGGAACATGCAATCGCAACACCCTGCTTTGATTGATGTTCTAAGATTAGATTATGGTCAGTGGTAAATTAAGGAACATAAACACTCTAGAAATGAGGATTAATTGAGTTTAGGGATTTTATTTGAACTCTACAAATTGATCTCACGTGTTCTTGTATTACCGATTAAGATCACACACTCACAATTCACACAAATCCCGACCTCACACGTTTTGTGTTAATTGTTCAATTGCTCAATTAGTTTCTTCTAATTTGAAAACTCAATTAATGGATCATGTTTAGTGAATTAAAGTATATCATTGATTCAAAATAAAGTAACGAAGAAGGTGAGAGGTCGACCGATTACTAAAAAGAACTACTCTTCCATGGGCGGTGTAGTCATCATGGAGACGTTTTGCATAAGCAAAGGATTGAAAGGGTATAACCCAATATTGTCTCCACTCTTGATTCCAACCCAATTAATAAGATTAATAGAAGAATAAAAGGTAAGAACACAGAATATTATTTGATGAAAAATTCAAGAAACAAACCTGAAATAAAAGAAATACAAAGAAGAGGTGGGAGATGAGAGCCTTTTTGGAAGAGAGGTTTGCACAAAGGCTTACTTCTTCCAAGAGTTGTGAGGGGCTCCCAAAAGACACCTTTTTGGACACACAATCCCAAAGCGTCGACCAGCCCTCCCAAAGAGTTAAAACCCCCTTTAAATAGAGTTTGTGAGGTCTAGGGTTACATAACTTTTTAAGTGTGAAATGAAAAACTCTGCCAAATATTTTATTCCAAGTTGAACTTCCTAGTTAACCTCCTAACCGTCTGAATTTACCGGACTTCCAGAACTATATTTGTTCCAAATCATGTCACCAATCTTTCCTCAAAATTGGGTCTCAATCCAGGTCCGAATAAAGAAGATATGACCCAAATACAGAACCCATGTCCATTCTGCCGAGTCCAGCCCACCATTGTCTTAATGGCCCATTTACTCCATCCAAATGCACTTATTAGCTCTAGTTTCCTGAATTAAAGTTATGTAACTTTAAGTTAGGAACACTGTTACAAAAGTTAAAATTCAAATAATAAATATAAAGATATTTATCTTCGAAATACTACAGTGCACTATAGAATGTAAAACTGGAATTTTCACCAAATTTTAAAATGAATGATCAAATCCCAAATATTTTATAAATAAACATATTTAACACAATGTGAGGAAATTATACCATTTATTATCAATAAAATATTCAACAAAATAGTGTTTTATCAACTCCCTCACACTTACCCTTTTGCACTCCTGGGAAAAACCTCGTGTCAAGTAAACATAAATATCAAATCAAAACCAATTTTAAAACATATATCATTGGGATCCATCAATTCCTCACCAAGAATCAAAAGATATCATGCCTCATAAAAAACCTTATTTCAATTTCTCTATTAATATCATTCAATACATTTCCACTTCATTTATCCTCTCACGCACAAAACACTTACCTCGCTTGAATTTTCTCTTATCACTCAAATATCAATTTTTTTTTTGCAATGTCTTTCTCATCCAATCTCATACAAGGGTCACCATAGGCTTGATAAATTCTTACATCTCCACCTGATGTGAGTCAAGTACATATGTTTATCATGAGGACATTTCCGGGTTGTTCTGTGGCTTTCGTTTGGTAGGATTTAGATGTGAAAAATTCTGAGGCTGAATAAGGAGGGCTTGACTCTTTTTGAAGCCAAATTGCATTAATCTAATTTTCACTTAAATATGGTCTTCTCCTCAATCCCCATAGTATCAATTCATCTCCATCATCGTGAAAAGTCATGAAAAGTTTACACCATTCATCATTTCTGTATCCAAAATGTCAATCTTCTCAAACATGATTTTCTTGAAAGCTCCAGATATGAACAACTTTCCACCTCAATTAAAAGCTCTAGAAAAGGCACAACTTCACTTGTCATGAAAGCTCCAGAAAAGACACAGCTTTCAATATAATGACTTTCTACAGTAGAAAACACATCTCTTAAGAATTTAATTTTCCACCCAAAGTATCACATAATGTGGTATCACAACACAACATAGCTTCCCCCACACTTAAGCTCAACTAGATTATGTAATTTCACTTCAAGAGTTGGTTGGATAGGGAAAATTGGCTTGTAATGTGGCTAACCTAATAGGCTGTGCATGGCTTCTATGGGCTACAAAGATTAAATGGTCAAGTTAGGAAATTAAAAAAAAGGATTCTTTGAAGTAGGGGCTTTAATACCAAACAAATGCCTCAATCATTAAAACATAAGTACCTCAAACCCTCAAGTTTTGACAGAAATAAATCAAATTCTGGTTAAATCAAGCATGGTTTGGTTCTCTCAAGAAGTGAGGTGAATGTAAATAATATGGAAATAATGGTTCAGAAGCCTCACAGGAAAGTGATTTCAAATATAAAGACAGTGAGATGTGGCATGGGATTCAAAATTCAGTGTACTTTTCATGATATTACTAAATATTTAAATTTGAAACAAAGTTATTTCAGTATTCATTTAAGCTTAGTTTCAAGGGATAAATTGTTTCACTCATTGATATGCATTTAAAAATTGTGATGAGAATCATTTCATCTCAAAAATCTCAAAAACAAAAAGAAAATTGAAAAATAAACACACAAAATTTGAAAAACACACAATTTTTTAGGTTATTTTAAAACAGGAAAACAATTGAAATTACTAAACTAAAAGGTTACCTAAACCACCACACTTAAAATATTGCATTTTCCTCAATGTGAACCCATGAGATGATATATGCACATGAAATTCAGAATTTTTAAATAGTACAAATAATATAAAAGTGAAAGGGTTAGGAACATCCTGATGTGCTCAAGTGATGATAGGGTCATGCAGTGTGATAAAATCAACTACATCGGTAGGAAGTCCCTCGATGTATCTCCTCAAACGTTTACCATTGACTGTAAAGCTCCTTCCAGTGTCCACTTGTGTGATCTCCACTGCACCATAAGGAAAAACATTAGACACAATATAAGGACCTAACCATCTAGAACACAACTTACCAGGCATCAGCTTTAGTCGTGAACTGTAGAGGACTTTCTCTCCAACATGAAACTCCTTTTGTTGGATCATTCTATCATTAGCTGATTTTGATTTTCCCTTGTAGATCCTTGAGTTCTCATATGATGACAGTCGAATCTACTCATTCTCTTGAATTTGTAACTTTCTTTGAATTCCATCTTGGGCCAAATCCATGTTGCATTTCTTTATAGCCCAATATTCCCGATGCTCGACTTCCACTGGGAGATGACATGCTTTCCCAAAAACAATCCTAAATGGGGACATACCAATGGGTGTCTTGTATGCTGTCCTACAACCCCACAATGCATCATCCAAGTGCTTTCTCCAATCCTTCCTATTTGGCTGCATGGTTTTCTCTAATATTTGTTTCAGCTCAAGATTTGAAACCTCAGCCTGGCCATTTGTTTGGGGGTGGTATGGTGTTGATGTTTTGTGTGTCACCCCATAATTCCGAAGGAGGGAAGCAAAATTCCTATTGCAAAAGTGTGTCCCTTGGTCACTGATGATGGCCATTGGTACTCCAAACGTGCAGAAAATTTGAGCCTTGACAAAATCCACTACAACATGAGAATCGTCAGTCCTGGTGGCCTTGGCCTCCACCCATTTACTCACATAATCAACTGCAACCAAAATATACAAAAATCCAAATGAACTAGGAAAATGACCCATAAATTTGATGCCCCATACATAAAAAATCTCATAGAATAGTATGGGTTGTTGGGGCATCTCATGTCTCCTAGAAATATTCCCGGGGTGTTGGAAACAAGAGCATGACTTATAAAACACATGGGCATCATGGAACAAGCTACGCCAATATAATCCCGAGTCCAAAACCTTCCTAGCTGTCCGTTGGGGTCCAAAGTGTCCACCACAAGCAAGTGTATGACAGAAATGAAAAACAGACTCAAACTCATGATCGGGAAGACACCTCCTAATGACATGGTCACTACACATGCACTAGAGGTAAGGATCATCCCACACATAATACCTAGAATCACTTTTTAATATTTGGACTTGATGCTTCTTTAAATTTGCTGGGATTTCAGAGGAAACAATGTAATTAAATAAATCAGCATACCAAGGATGCGTACCTGAGATGGTATAGAGATGCTCATTGGGGAAAGTGTCCTGAAGTGGTACCTGGTCCAAGGTGTCACCCTCTAGTGTGTGAGTAAGCCTACTCATGTGGTATACCACCAAATTCTCTGATCCCTTCATGTCCTTTATCTCAATATCAAATTCCTGAAGAAGGAGCATCCAACGGATAAGTCGTGGCTTTGCATCTGGCTTTTTAGGAGGTACCTCAAAGCTACATGGTCAGAAAAAACAACTACTTTAGAGCCCAATAAATAGGAACGGAATTTATCTAAAGAAAATATGACAGCAAGAAAATCCTTTTAGGTGGTTGTGTAATTTGATTGGTCTGAATCCAGTGTCCTCGATGCATAGGCGATCACATGTGAACGTCCATCCACCCTCTGAGTTAAGACAGCTCCAACCGCGAAGTTGGAGGCGTCACACATAAGCTCAAATGGAAGGTTCCACCGTGAGGGCTGTATGGTCAGTGGAGTGGTCAGACACTTCTTTAGCCCATCAAATGATACCCTCCCTGAATCATCAAAATTTAAGTCAATATCTTTTTGAAGAAATCGAGATAAGGGTAGAGCGATCTTACTAAATCTCTAATGAAGCATCGATAAAATCCAGCATGTCCAAGGAATTATCGAACATCACGCACACATGTAGGATATGGGAGGGATGAAATAATGTCTACCTTAGATTTATCAACTTCAATGACATGTTGTGAGACTATATGACCTAAGACAATTCCTTTTTCGACCATGAAATGAATTTTTTCAAAATTTAAGACCAGATTCTTCTCAATACAACGATTCAACACCTTTCCCAAACTAATTAGACATTCCTCAAATGAAGACCCATACACTGTAAAATCATCCATAAATACCTCCATGCACGTCTCAATAAAATCAGAAAAAAATACTCACCATGCATCTCTGGAAGGTACTTGGGGCGTTGCAAAGTCTAAATGGCATCCTTCGGTAGGAAAATGTGCCAAAGGGACAGGTTAATGTAGTCTTCTCCTGATCCTCCGGAGCTATAGGAACCTGAAAATATCCAGATAATCCATCCAAGAAACAATAGTGTGTCTTCCTAGCTAGTCTCTCAAGCATCTGATCAACAAATGGGAGGGGGAAATGGTCCTTGCGAGTGGAATGATTTAGTTTCCTATAATCAATACACACACGCCAACTGTTTTGCACCCTCATTGGAACTAACTCATCTTTCTCATTTTTAACAACAGTAACACCACTTTTCTTAGGCACAAACTGAATAGGACTTACCCACTGAGAATCTGAAATGGGATAGATTATACCCACCTCGAGTTATTTCTCAACTTCTTTTTTTAAAACTTCTAGGAGGGTGGGATTGAGTCTCCTTTGTGGATGTCTCACTGGTTTAGCCCCATCCTCCAAGAGAATCCTATGCATCCAAATGGAGGGGCTAATACCTGATATGTCAGCCAAAGTCCACCCAATCGCCCTGATGTTTACCCTCAAAATATTCAAAATCTTTTCTTCATGTTCAAAAGGGATATTGTTAGCAATGATAACTGGTAATCTCTCACCACTCAACAAGTATGAGTATTTCAGATTTGGTGGCAATGGATTGAGTTCTAATGAAGGAGGGTGTAGTATGGATGGAGACATTGAAGGAACTGAAATATGTGCACAAATAGCATCAGTATCAGAATAGACATCATCAAAATCAAAGAATAAAGCATCAAATCCTTCAGCATACTCAATAGCCATGTCATAATCAGAGTTCACATGATCAAGATCAGAATATGAATCCATTTCAAAATCACATCTTAGAGAGTCTTGTTCATTAGAAACAGGTGTGGAAGTTCTCTTAGACATTAAACAAGAACCAATAATCATAATCTCCCTAAGCATAGGACAATAAAAATCCATGGAGTTTTTACTTGGTGGTTCAAAATGGGAGATAACAAAAGCAGAATGGTCCTCAGAGAGGTACTTTATGGAGTCCATAACATTAAATATCACAACTTCATCTCCAAATTCCATGTAAAGTGTACCCTCATTGACATTTATGATAGTTTTTGCAGTTTTGAGGAAGGTCCTACCTAAGATAATGGGGGCATGAGAACTTACCTGATCATCCTCCATGTTAAGAACATAGAAATTCGCTGGAAAGATCATGTCTCTTACCCGGACAAGTACATCCTCAAGAAATCCCGTTGGATATGACGTAGATCGATTCGCCAACTGCACCACTACTCTCGTCAACTTCAACTCACCAACCTATAAAGAAGAGAATACAGAATGAGGCATCACATTTATTGAAGTTCCTAAATCACCAAGAGAATCAGAGAAGTGAAACTCCCATATGGTACATGGGATGGTGAATGTCCCGGGATCCTTGCACTTTGTTGGCATTGCTAGAGTTGGTGTAATGAGTGCTGAGACATTCCTTCCAAGGTTGATCGTCTCATTTCCCATGAGCCCTCTTCGATTGGTACAAAGTTATTTTAAGAATTTCTCATACCTTGGGATTTGCTTAATGGCTTCAAGTAGAGGAATGTTGATCTCCACACAATTGAATGTCTCCAAAACCTCATTTTTCATTGCTTCTTCAGCCATCTTCTTGGTTTGAAAAACCCTGTTTGGAAAAAGAAGGGGTTTAGGAGGAACATCATCAATATTTTTCTTACCTTTATCTTTCTCCTTGGATTTCTCATCAATAGGTATGGAATGTGGATTTTCTGAAGTTGAGGTGAATCCTGATGGAATGGTAGGTACAGATGTATCGTTCATTTGCTTCCCACTTCTCAATGTGATGGAACTAACATTCCCCTTTGGATTTGGAGTGGGATGGGAGGGTAGATTTCTGGAATTCTTACTTATAAGTTCATGGAGGGCGGTGGCAATCTGGATCATTTGAGTATTCAACTCCCTCAGCTCCGAAACTTGACTCTTTAGCTCATTCTATTGATTAAGAACAATTTTCTTCAAAAGGTCATCAGTGTTATAATCTACCTTGGGTTGGGGATTCCCTTGTTGCTGTCTTACTGATTCTTGGGCTTCAAATATCCTTTGGGGTTGTTGGAAACCCTGCTGGTAAGGCGGAGTCTGCTGGAAGTTTTTTTGAAAGGGTGACCTTTGTTGTTTTCCAGATCCATACCTCATGTCCTGTTGATCTTTCCACCCTTGGTTGTATGTTGGAGCAAATGAATCAAACTTCTTTTGGGGATATGGTTGTTGTTGCTGCTGAAATTGTCTCCCTAGGAATACTGCTGCACAATCTTCTATTTCTTGTAGTTGGGGGAAACAGTCAGTTGGATGGCTTGTATCAGTGAAAATGCCACAAGGCCTTGAAGGAGTGGGTTGGGATGTCTTTTGATCCAAAGAAATCTGCCTCACCATAGTGGTCAATTCTTCCAACTTTGTATCAATCAAATGACTTTCAAGAGAAGAATTACTTACCTTATGTACTCCCCTGACATGTGGTGTACCTCCATCACCAAATTGTTGGGAGTTTTGGTCCATCTTGTCATTCAACGCACGTGTAGCTACTGGTTTCTTGTCCACCAATGCTCCTCCAGCTGCAGCATCTACCATGCTTCTCTCCATAGGTGTGAGTCCTTTATAGAAGTACTGGATGAGTAGTTGCTCACTAATTTGGTGATGTGGGCAGCTTGCACACAACTTCTTGAATCACTCCGAGTACTCATACATTGACTCCCCTTGTTCTTTCTTGATCCCGGAGATCTACTTACGAATATAAGTGGTCCTTGATGCTGGAAAAAATCTCTGCTAGAAAAGGCATTTGAAATCGTTCCGACATGTTACATCTTTAGGTTGTAAATAGTACATCCAATCTTTTGTAGCTCCATCAAGTGAGAATGTGAATGCTCTTAATTTGAATTGATCTTCAAAAACATTTCTTGGTTTTAAGGTTGAGCAAACCACATTAAATTCCTTAAGGTGTTTGTTGGGATCCTCACTAGATAAGCCATGAATCTTTTGAAGAAGGTGAATTAATCTTGATTTTAACTCAAAGTCTGATTTGAGATTCAGGTATGCAATACAATTTGGTTGATAGTCAATATCAGGTGCAGCCAATTCTCGAATGGTTCTATTAAGTTCATTTACATTATTTCAAGCCATTGGTTCATCTTTTATATTTGAAATTGAATTGCTTCCAATTTCTATGTTTCCAGAAGAGTGGAATTCACCAACTGGTTGAATATTGAAACTTCACGTAGACTGAGAATGTATGATTCGAGCCCTAAGGCTACGTTCAATCTCAAGGTCAAGATCTAAGAGATATTAGGGATTAGTTCATGTCATAAATCAAATAAAAATTAAAATAATTTGAGTGGAACATAGTAAAATAAAAATTATAAGTTGAGTTGATGGTCCAAAAAGAAAAGAAGAGGATGAAAAAAATGAAAACTTGAGAAAGGGTAAAGATGAAAGAGAGAGAGAGATGATGAAAATAATAAAATGAAAAATAAAAGAAATACCTCTAAATGGTTGAATAAATTACTTGCCTACCCGACAATGGAACCAATTTGAAAGAGCGCTGTCGTGGGTGCCCTCAAATGATTAATGTGATTTTAGGGTACTTAGGTGTAGTAGAGTGGCTAACCAAGGTCGTCTCTCAAAGGGGGAAGTAGATTTAAAACAACCTTTTAAAGGTATTCTAAAAATAAAATAAAAGAGAATAAAAACACTACCTGAAAGGATGGGGGTTGGTTATAGTTTATGAATCTAGAATAAGTTTTCTGGAAGAAGATTGTATTTTTTTTTGTTTTTAGTTTTTAAATGAAGCTTGATTAAAATGACACAACAAAAAGATGTTTTTTAGAAAATATTTTAAAAGGAATAATCTATCTAACCCTACCTCTTTATTAATTTATTAATCATTATCATTTAAATTAATATTCACTTAATTATGATCCCTTAATTTTTTAAATCCGGAACCCTACGATAATTAACTTTACCACGAAGATGAAGTGAATTTAACCTTAGGCTAACTTCGGAACATGAAATCGCAACACCCTGCTTTGATTGATGTTCTAATATTAGCTTATGGTCAGTGGTAAATTAAGGCACATAACAACTCGGGAAATGGGGATTAATTGAGTTTAGGGATTGTATTTGAACTCTACAAATTGATCCCGTGTGGTCTTGTATTACCGATTAAGATCGCGCTCTCACAATTCACAAAAATACCGACCTAGCGCGTTTTGTGTTAATTGTTCAATTGCTCACTTAGTTTCTTCTAATTTGAAAATTCAATTAATGGATCATTTTTAGTGAATTATAGTAGATCATTGATTCAAAATAAATGAATAAAAAGGTGAGAGGTCGACCGATTACTGAAAAGAACTACTCTTCCATGGGCGGTGTAGTCATCATGGAGACGTTTTGCATAAGCAAAGTATTTAAAGGGTATAACCCAATATTGTCTCCACTATTGATTCCAAACAAATTAATAAGATTAAGATAAGAATAAAAGTTAAGAACACATAAGATTATTTGAAGAAAAATTCAAGAAACAAACATGAAATAAAAGAAATACAAAGAAGAGGTGGGATAGGAGAGCCTTTTTGGAAGAGAGGTTTGCACAAAGGATTACTTCTTCCAAGAGTTGTGAGGGGCTCCCAAGAGACACCCTTTTGGAAAAACCTTACCAAAGCCTCTAAAAGCTCTCCCAAAGAGTTAAAAACCCTTTTAAATAGAGTTTGTGAGTTTTAGGGTTACATAACTATTTAAGTGTGAAATGAAAAACTCGGCCAAATATTTTATTCCATGTTTCACCGCCTATTTAACCTCCTAAACGCGTGAATTTACCAGACTTCAAGACGGATTATTTGTTCCAAATCATTTCCCAGAGCTTTCCTCAAAATTGGGGCTCAATCCAATCCCATATGAAGACGATATGGCTCAAATACAGAACCCATGTCCATTCATCCATGTCCAGCCCACCATTGTATTAATGGCCTATTTACTCCATCCAAATGCACTTATTAGCTCTAGTTTCCTAAATTAAAGTTGTGTAAAATTAAGTTAGTAACACTTTTACAAAATTTCAAACTCAAATAATAAATATTAAAATATTTATCTTCAAAATACTACAGTTCATTATAAAGGGTAAAACTGGAATTTTCACCAGATTTTCAAAAAATGATCAAATCCCAAATATTTTATAAATAAACATATTTAACACAATGTGAACTAATTATATCATTTATTATCAATAGAATATTGAACAAAATACTTTTTTATCAACCCCTCAGAAGAAAGAACCCTATTAAATTCTGAACTTCTTGATGAAGAAGTGTTCTTCGTCTAAGAAGACACCCAGGAATGGGAAATGTACTTTGACGGGGCTTCTAGAAGCACAATAGGGAAAAGAATGGTGGATCCCAAGCTCAACAAAGTAGGGTTGGGATTTATACTCATATACCTTTAGAAGGTTGTCTTACCATAATCCTTTCTGCTTTTAGGGGGATGTACAAATAATAAATCAGAATATCAGGCCCTCATTTCAGGCATAGAACTGGCACTTCATGCACGATCCAGAGACCTGAAGATAAAAGGTGATTTGGAGCAAATCATCGAATAGGTAATTGGTGACTATGGAATTAGGAAATAAGTATTGGCCCCCTTGATTCACCATGTTTGAGAACGGATGTAAGAATTTCCATTAGAACCAACATTGACCTATGTCCCCTGGTCACAAAATGCTCAAGCCGATGCATTGGAAAATGCAACTACAACCCTGACTGATCCAGACTAGGATAAAATAGTTATTAAAATTTCCCACCATCGGATGGTCTTGCCATTTATTCATAAAAATATAGAGGGAATTTCTGAGATTATCCTTGTTTCTGGGGCTTATGGTCATACCACCAGTTGGATGACTCCCACTGAATATTACCTTTGTAGGGGGGAACTACCACCAGATAGGGCTAGAAGAGAAAAAATCTGGAGGTGGGTAGTCAAATTTGTCTTGTACAATGGCGCAAACCAAGAAAATGTTCTCTACAAATGAGGCCTTGATAGAGTCTTTCACAGGTTCATTGATAGAGAAGAGACTGCTTCCATCATGAAATAAGTGCATGTTAAAGTTTTTAGATCACACCAATCAACAACCAAGCTCTCCCATAAAATTCAAAGCCTTGGATACTATTGGCCCACTATGACATAAAATTGTGCCATATTCACTAATAAGTGACATTCCTTCCATGTTCATTCCAATTTTATTCAATAACCCCCGAAGCTACAACACCCAGCTATGTACTCCTAGCTATTTTCCACCTGGAGGATGGATGATGTGGGACCATATGCCCCCGCCACATCTAGAAAATTCAAGTTCATTGTCAATAAAATCAGATTCTTTTCCAAATGGGCTGAATCCATAACCCTTAAAAAAGTTAGGGTGAAAAGAATTGATAACTTTGTCAAGGAAAACATAATTACCAGATTTGGTTTCCCTCAAACAATAATGACAAATAACGACACCAACTTCTGCTCTGCTAATTTGGAAAAGTTATACTAGAAGTATGGAATCAAAGACAACTATTCACCCCACTACCATGTAGTGGACAACATGTTGATAGAGGCTTTCAACCAGAATATGTACAACATACTCCAAAGTATTTTAGATGAGGATAATAAATCATGGTTAGACAGGATCGTTCATGTTTTATAGACTTACCAGACCCCGAACCGCACTGCCATCCCGGCAACCCCATACTCACTAGTATACGGGGTAGAGGCGGTTTTGCCTATTGAAATTCATGTTCCATCACTATGTGTGTCAATTTGTGATCAAATTTCCATAGATGACCAATCACATAGATTATTTGATGAGTTGAAGAAGCTGGATGATAAAAGGCTACACACTTTTCACCATTTGGAAGTTTACCAAAATTGGATCTCACGAGCCTTCAACAAAAAGGTTTGCCTTTAGTCTTTCCTCAAAGGAGAGACAGTGTTGGTCCTCAGAACCCCGATGATACTCAAAAATAAGCACCAAATCTTGAGCTAAAGTGGGAGGGACCATATGTCATACATAGGGCCTATTCCAATGGAGCATATGCCTTGATATCAATGGATGTATAGCTCATCATGACTCCCACCAATGCAAGGTTTCTGAATAAGTACTCCACATAATAGTGATTCCCATGGTCCAAAATCTATGTACCTAAACTATGAGTCATAATACTAAACACAAGAAGTTAAACTATATGGTATTATTCCTTGCAACACGACATTAAATTGGGATGCTAATGTCCTCACTACATGGCTCTAAATTACACAACATAGCATCCTAGACACAAGACATTAAATCACATATCATAAATCGTCCTAATCGCATGATGATAAACTGCATGATACCTCAGATAACTACTTACCACTTGATTACCATTCATCAAGTGGGATATGTAGTGACACCTTGACCCTCGATCTTTTCCCATCACTCACAAAAAATTCCGCTATCATATCCTATATCTCCCCATATTTATAAGAGAAATACTTTTCACCCCTTGTTTATCGCATCGAGTATAACTAAAGTAAGATTAGTATTGGTTATAAGGATTTCCTTATAAAAAAAACTATAGAGGAATGTGGTAGACCCAAAACCTGTAGCAGATGAATCCAAAATTCTCCTACTTCTATGTCTGAGACATATCAGTATAGGGAACATTCAGAAATTTTTATGTCTTGATTCCTACCCTTGAAAGATATGTATTGATGCCTGGATTTAACATCCATGCCCAACCACCAAAAAAAATTCCCTCTCATGTCCCTACACGTGGAATGAACCTTTATAGGGAATATTCATAACTATATATGGCTTGATTCCTACCCTTGCAGGATACATAGTGACGCCCAAATTTGGCATCCCGACCCAGCCACCATTTAAAAAAATTCAACTTCCTCCATGCATAAGTCATAATTGTATAGGGTAATCCATAATAGGTCCTAACCATATGACATTAAACTGTGATATTCTTCAAGAGTTAGGTGTGGCCCGATTCTCAATGTTATGAGATCCCAAACATTCCCCCAATTTCCTGCCCAATAAATTTATAGAGATGATGGAAATACATTGTTTGAATTCTCACACTCATAAGAAGTCAAGAGATCATGTTTCCCCTACGTATGAGTCAGATCTATTTGGAAGCTTCAATAGTTAACTTTTGATCATGGTTTATATGTTTCTTACATTCCCCAAACACATATTTACCGTTTTTCAAATTCCATACTCTGGGAGAGCATGGGTCCCCATAAGAATTCATGGAAATCTAAGATAGAAGTCCGGTGTCCTACATACACCTTTTTTTACTATACACATCATGAACCAGTGGATTTTCATATGTCGCCTACAAAATGACCATCAACCAAGGGAAAATTTATCCTCATGAGAGTTCTCTCCTACCTTGGTACGCCAAACGGATTCTAGGAACCATTTCATTCGTCCTGATCCACGTTTCCCCAGGGAATGTGGTTTCCACCTTCTATCATCACTCATGTCTAAGGAATGACATAATATTCCAACCACAATTAAATCAAAGATATTAACGGTATTTGTGTCATAATTTCCTTGATGTGTGAATCTAAATTGCACATCATAATGTCCTCGTTGCATGACTCTAAACTGCACAACATAAATTCCTCACCACATGGTGCTAAATTGCAAGGCTATAATTTTCCTTATTGCATGAAGCTAAAATACATAGCATTGGTTTAAGACTAAAATGATCCATGTTGTTGATTTTTATATACTTAAGTGGTGACCAAAAATCCTCTTAATACCTTGTTTCTCACACCGAGAAAAGATCACATGAGCTTAGGGGCCTTATTAAGAGATCCACCATGGCATCATGGAAAATTAGTCTAGAAATTTGGTCTTAGAAGCATGACCCTAATAGAAATGTCACAGTTCCCTTCCACATAAGGAAACCCACATACTAGCCATAAAATGTTAAACTATAGGGTACTCCAAATATGGGATGAATACCTCGCCCTATGTATGAGTCATATCTATATAGGGGATACCTGATCCCATGAGTGAATCTCAACCTGAATGTTTCTAATGTATCTGAATACACTCTTTACATACCTCAAACTCTGTGATTTGAGTAATCATGAATCTCAATAATATTTTATGTCCATCATATATGGAAGGAAAATGTCTTATTGACACCTTTTTTGACTATGCTCATCATTCCCCAGTGGCTCTGCATATGATTCCTACAAGAAAACCGTTAACCAAAGTGAAAATTTTCCTCCAGAGATTCCTCACCTATATCAGTATGCATGATGGCTCCCAAGCCTTGTGAAACCCCTCTTGATTTAAGAACACTCAGATTCATGGTTTAAATTCTCTTTCCTACCCATGTCCTCGATATATCAGAACATTCTGGCCCGATTCCCCTCTGGTATCTCTTGAGGCTTCTGTAAAATAAAGAAACCCCATCTATATATGTGAAGTTGATCTTCCTATGAAACACAAATTCCCCCACTTATTTTTGGGTTTCCAATAGAAGTTTAACCAAAGAAATATACCCTTTCATACTTAGGAGTACCCTTTAAGAGGTCATATTCCATGTCCAAAAAGGTCCCAACCTTCATAATCCTTTATGGCCATCGGAGATGGAAGGCAAGTGTCCTACAGACACCTTTGTTTGAATACGCACATCATGCCCCAGTGGCTCTTCATATGATGCCTACAAGACGACCATAAATAAAAGGAAAACTCTTCCCCCAGAAAGTTCTTTCTAGTTTCCATACACTCATATGACATTTATGTCCAGTATCACCCCCCGGATTTGGAAGACCCCTCTGGATAAGATATTGAATATCCTCCCCTTTTCAAATGCCCAT
Organism: Viscum album; assembly: GCA_963277665.1. Classification (NCBI taxonomy): domain Eukaryota; kingdom Viridiplantae; phylum Streptophyta; class Magnoliopsida; order Santalales; family Viscaceae; genus Viscum; species Viscum album. The sequence continues at coordinate 1,796,513,892 of OY728146.1, forward strand.
ACATGAAAATGATTTATAATTGAACTAACCATTCACTGGATCTCCCTTACACAAGTAAGAATCATGTGGGATCAATTTCCCATCCGAAGACAATGCGAATGTCCCTAATACTTCCATACATCATCCCTGAGAAAGGCCACCCACTGTGGACCCCAACCCTAAAACAAAATCAAATTGTTGTAAATCCTATCAGGACATCACAAATAGAAGGCCAGTGTCCTATGGACACCTTTTTTTGACAATACACATCATGCCTCAATGGCTATACATATTTTTCCTATAAAATGACCATCAACCAAAGTCAAATTCATCCTCAGGAGAGTCCTCTCCTACCTTTGTACACCTAAAATGGCTCCCAAGCCTCATACATATCCAAAACTAACAAATTTAGGGTCAAGAAAAATCCCGTGGTCATGTCTAAGATAATTAGGATATTCCCGGCTAAGGAATCACAAATCGGGACCCCTGCCCTGTTAAGATTGGATAAAACTGTTCGACCTAAAAAATTAGTAACGAGTCAGATTTTCCAGACTATAAATCACCAGCAAAAAAGATGCAATACTCGCCAGAGTGAAAACCCGAAAAAGGAACCCATGGATAAAAGTATAGTATCGTCTTGTTAAAACCTATACTATGTATGGTTTGTATGAAAGAAAAAAAGTTTAGATATCAAAAGATACATAAATCTAGTTAGCTAGAAAACCCACAAATAGATCCCTAATAAAAAGTCAAGTTATAATCACTAAGCTCATATCAAATTGGATTAGGACAAAAATTAAGGTCATAATGAAAAAAGACCCAAAATTTTGTGAGGTTTTCCATGAAACCCTAGAAATTTTTAAACTAAACTCGTTGAGTCCCTTGGATCAAGAAAAATAATTAGAGAATTATCTTACCATTCATGTTGAGACCACTTCTACGTCAGAATGATCTCCTCTTCATTTCGATCGGACCCCATTATGATGGGTGGCATTTGTAGGGTCCTGAAAATTAAGCACTGGGAAGGAAAATACTTCAGCAAGTTGGGAAAAGCAAAGAAATATGTATTGGATTTAAAATTTTAGAATATATTTGAAAAAAATAAACATTTTCAAAGGGATCCAACCTAACCACGTACCTTTCTTGGGAAAGGTTTGCGGAAGGCATAAACTGCAAACCACTGGTACGAAGATAGCCTATGATGTGGTGGGCCGTGAGGCATTATCCAGTAAAGAAATCTATTCATGGTGAATTTTCACCCATGAACTGAAGTCTCCAAAAAATGTTTTTGATGGTGAAAATATGATGGAGGTATTACCTACATAACATCCCTGCGAACTGAGTAGTTCACAGTTGAGGAGTAGTTGGCAGTGCCCTGTGAACTTCATCCTCTACAAACCCCAGATGATGGAGTCTTCCACCAATCAAGATATCTCATCATGGGATTCTAAAAATGGTATTTCATTCCCATAAATATGTATGTTCCAATTATATATAAAATAAGAATATAAGGAATTGAGAATGTATGGATGAAGAAAGCACAAAGGATACCCTAGAGGTTTAAAGAAGGAATTCAGAGAAGATTCTAGCTTCAGTTTCAAATCATCGATGAAGTCCAAATCGCAAACCACGTTTCTAAAGGTATAACCAGACATAGAACATAAAAAGAAGTAACTCAATAATAATGGGAAACTTGCAGACCTAATTAGTGTAATCGAGAACCACACATTTCTCACGGATAAAATCCCATGCGAATGAGAAGATCCAAGACCCTCCTTCAATATGGTGTTCTATATAGCATATCAATATGCAGATTGAAACCCATCACCGCATACTAAATTAATGCGTGGATAGAACCCGAAGAGTCATGGCGGACCACATCTAGGACCACGTACCACTTTGGTGTGTGGTGGTCCATGCCCTATCCCGCACACTGCTTCAGTACGCGGACGACCCCTCTACCCGCATACCACTATGGTAAGTGAAGATACTTTCATCCCACATGAGAAAAAAATGCGCAGAATGAGGAGACTTTGGGTGTTATTCCCTCCGACTCCAATATCACCCCTCCATTACCACCAAGTTCTCCCTAGCCCCTCCGTGAACTAGTCTCTCGACATCATGAAAAAGCCTCCTCTAAATCCACCAGACCCATGTGATCATATCATCTGGTGCATCAGCACGCCCCTTTGAGTCTACATACCCATCGTAAGAAGAGTCACGAAGGCTCTCCCCACAATGGTTTATACTCTAAGTATTCCTATAAGTCTACATTCCCATGGTAACCCAGAGTCCAACCTTGGGATGATGATGTGAACCTCCCCATTCTAGGGATGAAGGGTGATCACTTTCTTTTCCACTCAATGAGGAATGGTGATCAGTCAAAGGAATAATATTCTTTCCTTATTTGGAAGAGAGGTGACATTACTCCCCTTTCCTAGAATTCATTCTGGGGCATTCCCATAGAGGTAAGTCCCTAATATTCCAAGGTCCAAGCCGCATGACCTCTAATGTCATCCCGCATTGAAAGGTTCATCGCTCTGCGCCCTCTCCCACTGTATCCCCATATTCTTCCACCACAGGCCCGCCCTATCCCATCAGCGGGAGAGGAGGTGTGTGGTTGGTTGGATTTCTCAAATCCTCTTGTTTCTCACAACGATTAGGACTCACTTGGGGTTGTTGGGTGTTTCTGGCTCCATGAATAAACCCGCTGGAGACCATATGGGGAAGTTATATCCTAAGAGGACTAATTGAACAAATACTTGACCCCATGTAATCACTCTCTGGGACCATTTGACTATGTCACTCCCTTTGTAATTCATAAGGGATAAAATTCCCAGTACCCACTGGGTCAATCCAATCCTACCTTAAAGGATAATGATGCTGATCAGGTTGAAAAAAATATGGTAAGATGACATTATCTATAATAATAGAAGAATTCTCGTCACCCATCGTACCATTCTTTGCATTTTTTCCAAACCCATAAATATGATGCCTCAGGGGATGAAACAGTTGCATATAGGATAAGTGGTTTTCCTAATACCAGAAGCATTAAGATTAGTGGGTGTATTAGGTATTTCATGATATTCTCGAATGATTATTAGTAGTCCTCATCATGTTAGTAGGTGACTTCATTCTTCATTAACTTAGTGAAGTGGAGTGATTTTCTGGACCATTTGAAATTTCAATGATTTCAATAGTCTTTTCTGGATCGATTTTGATGCAATGGTGGAATACTAAAAATCCAAGGAATTTCCCAAACATTAATTTTAATGCACACTTCATAGGTTTCATCTTCAAATAGTGTTGTTGTAATTTGTTGATGATCTTTTGAAGACCAGTGAGGTGATTAGATAATTATCAATATTTAACGACCAAGTCATCAAAATAAAATTCCATGATTCATACAAAGAAGGATTTAAATATATGATACATGGATAATTGGTAACTATCACAAGTGTTCGAAATCTAAAGGGAATGAATTGGTAGAATACGACCCCCCAAGGTTCTATTAAGGTAGTATATTTCTAATCTTCAGAGGTTATCTTATATAATTGTACCCTAAATACAAATCCATAAAATAAAGGTCTTTGAATCTAGTAGTTTCATTGATCAAAAGTTCTATGATCAGAAATGGGAAATCGTTCTTCAGGTAGTGTCCACTAAGGTCTCTAAAATAAACATAGACCTTGATATTCCAATTATTTTTCTTGACTGGGATGATGTTGGAAATCCACTTTGGGTACTTCACCTCTCAGATGAAGTTGTATTTTATCAATTTTCAACTTCTGATTCTATATTAGTAGCATTAGAGGGGTTCATTATCCTATCTATCATCTTGAAACATCGATTGTCAATGGGAAATACTAGGTGATGAGTAGCCACATTGAGGTTTAGCCCGAGAATCTCTGTATAATTACAAGAAAACACATATTGATACTTCTTTATAAATTTAATGTACATCTAATTCTCCTAGATAGGTATGAAAACACTAGTCAATGTATGATACATGAATTTTTGGTTCCTAAATTCAACTTCTTGAGCTCATCGATGGTGGTGGGTATTACTTCCTCAAATATAGGAGAGGTTTTTCTAAGTTCACCCTCTTTTTGTTCCATATATGTGTATATGGAGGTATTTTTAGACATGGTGGGTAATCCAAGGGCCTCTTTGTCACTATTGAGATAAGAGAATCCATGATAAGAGACACTGAAATCCTGAACTACCAGAGTCATTATAGAGATTTTCTGGGGATGTTTTTCTTCCTTTAAACATACACTAGGGGAAGGATAGGTATGTACATCCTGAGTTTCATAGAATTTATTGGGGGTAATGTTAAATATTTTCTAATATATTAAGATAATTATAGGATCCCAAAAGTGCATTAGTTTGATAGTAATTTTGTAAATCCACTTAACTTGACACGATTGTTATCGTATGGACATGAGCTAGTGAATTTGGTGGTTCACTATATCTAATTGTGATTGATTTTACCTCATAGATTAGGTTTGTAGGTGACACATATTCTCTATCAAGATTGATCCAGGGATTCATAGGGGTGGTCCCCAAGCCATCAAGAGCGGAAAATTTCATATCATCATCCACCAATGGTTGTTTTCCTTCCTTCTTGAATATTATTGTCTCAATGTATATGGATTCTCAAGACTCTAAGGGGAAACTATCACCATTTAGTATACCAACCTTTCTATCGATGGGGTATTTCTAGCATTGATGAAATGTGTAAGGTACCTCTACATGGATATGGATACAAGGTCTTCTAAACATAAACTTAAATGCTATGACTTTCTAGATAACCAATAACTCAGTATTAGATTTGAGATCCCAAAACCAATCCTTGAGATTTATCTTCCCAAGGGGTCATTGATCGCTCTTATCATACCCTTGAATGATTATATTTGTCATAGATAAGTATAACTTTCTATATCATAATATTTAGAGGTTCTAGATTAGGATGAGGTTGATCCTTGAACCATTTTCAACTAGAAATATTTATATTTTGAAAATTTCAAGATTTATTAAAACATACATGGGTCTAATATGTCACCAGATGACCTCTTCCTGATCCTATTCTATAAAAGAGATGGTGATATGAAAATTTGATGGAATAGTCTCAACTCGGAAAACCTAAGCTACAAAGAATTCATTTTTAAACTCCCATGGGATCTGGATGGAGTCTATGAGTTCCTATCTGAGTTATTTTTAAATATAAAGAGCATACAAAATTGAGATTCTAGTTAGGATAACCACAAACTATTTCATAATGTCATATTTTAATGTGAGAGGCCTATACTTCCCATAGTGGGGTTGATCCCTATTATATATCTTGGGTGTTGTGGTGTTTGAGGGGGATGGTCCAGGTACTTGAGTATAGGTTGAGGGCGAATCTTCTTCATGTGGTGTAGGCTGCACTGTCCTTCCCCTTTGTCTGGACTAATCAGATAATCATACCCCCACTAGTTAGTCATGTAAAATTTCTTGTTCTAAATTATCATTAGAGGTATGTGAGGCATTTATATGTTTCTTTTAGTATTGTTTAAGAACTCACCCATGGACCTTAGTTGTGTATATAAATTTTGTGGGGATGTGACCGAAATATTGGGTTTGAGAACACCCATGCTACCCCCTGTATCCTAATATTCTGCATCCTCAGCCTCCATCTCCCTATCTAGGTATGGGGAACTCATTAATAGGGGAATATTCATCATCAGATAATGGTTCTATTAAGTGAAATAAATTATCAAAACCAAATATTAGCTCTTCATCTAATTAGGGTTCCATTTGGTGGGGTGGTTTCTATTATCCATGTGTTGATGAAAAGAAATCTATAAGATTTAGAGCTTGTGTAAAAGCTAGATATGAATATTTCTATTGTGTCTTTTACTATGTCTAACGATTACTTATACCTCCAAGAGGTGCATTTAATGATGAATACCTAGGTTATAGGATCATTACTGGTTTGAAAATCTATACTCTCAGGACATCATGAGGTCGACAAACTATCTTTTGAGCCATCCAGTTATTGAAATTATATCCACACCTGGATAGTACTACATGGTAGTCACCCCTTTATTATGGTAGGGTGATGTTTACATAGGTCACCTATTCTGGGGTCTTCTCTAGTATCACATGTGTAGAATCAAATATTCCATGGAGGACGTCTTTAAAAAAATTCAATCTTGCATGATGTGGCCCAGTATTCTATGGAAAGAGTAGTAGTCAGTATGGTTTGTGTGGTTTAACACATTGGGTTTCCTAAGTTTCAATATCTAGAATAGGTTATTTTCCATGGGTGCAAGGAAATAACTAAGAACCTATTAATTTCATAAGGAATGCACTTTTTTCATTGATTCCTAAAATCATGGGAAACCATGATCTCCTTTTTCTTTCAGCTGGGGACAGTTTTGTTATTGTTGCCACTCGATGGGATGTGCTAGACAATTCGAGGCCATAATGTGTGATTTAATAGGAATTTTTACTAGTTTGAGGGTAAAAAATAGTCTCTTAATTACCAATCCTTCTTCCCCTGTTTCATGGGCATGAACTGAGAATTAGGCCATGTTTGATGGATGAAAACCTCTAGGTGTTGTCCCATCATTGTGGACTCAAAAAATCCACTTGGATACTTTTTTGGGATCAAAGGTGTTTAAATATAATCACCGAAAAGTTACAAAAATTTATATTATGATATAGAGATACTAAGTTAATAGGTTAAACCATTATATCTAGCAATGAAGTTAGAAACCCTCTAATTTTACACATTGTTTGCAATTTGTGTGGTAAACAATCATTATTTTCCATAATGTGGAGAAGAATTGATAAAGTAATTGATGATAAATGTATTCCCATAAAAAAATGGATTATGTTGGAAGGTTGTTGTACCAAGAAAGGATGGCCCATCCAGAGTCTATAAAAAACATCTCAGTTTGGTCACCACGTGCTGATCTTAAGGGCCCATCATCAGGCCACATCATGACACGTAGTGCATGAGATGCTGTTATGGATCTCTCGCACCATCGAAGGTTTATAAGATAATATTTCCAAACCTAGGCAAGGGAAAAGTTTTATCCACCTATTTAGTATATTTCTTCTTTTCCGAATTCACGAGGCCATTCCATATTTCCATAGATTCCATGTAGCTTGAGATTTAATGAATTTGAGGAGTTTTTGAATGTATCACTTTCCAGGAAACCACTTATCTATAGGTAGTGGTAGATTATTTATGAGGTGGCCTTATTTTTATATCCCATTGATTCTCAATCCATGCCATTACTGAATGATCACCCTAATTTGAGAGTGGACATCGCCTTAATGGAGGAAAGTCATGATCATCCCCAAATTTTTCATTTATGTAGACTCGTTTCTTGAATCCAGAGCTAGCCTAATGATCAAATTCCACTCTTGAAAGAATATTAGATATCTCTTGATTTATGGGAGGAGGGATATTAGTTTCCATTTTGTGATGATACCCAGTGATAATATTTTCCCTAAGTAGTTCCTTATTGAGATTTCTGAGATTCTATATCTCATTCTCAAATTGTTCCAATCATTCCTATGTGGACTGAATTTTATATTCTCTGGGCGGTGAGTGGGATGTAGCCACAACTTTCCCTTTATCCTTGGTAGGGTTTCATCAAGGAGGTGGAAATTCATCAAATAGAGGTGCCAGGTTCTAGATCATCTTATGATTAAACATATGTGTAGGCATATTTTTTTACATCCAGATTACCTACCTTTCAAGGAATGGTTTCTATTTTTCGTCCCTCTATGATTACATCTTGTCCATATCATTTTATGGATTGATGTTGATGATGTTCACTAAGGTTTATTGGGAAATGGTAGTTACCCTATCACTATCTACATAATAGGGTGATTTTTCATATCTTACACCCCTTAGAGGGTTATATCAGGGTCATTTATCTAAACCTTGGTCATATTAGACCATTTTGGATTGTGAACCATACAATGGTTGACAAAAATTTCTGTTCATTCCCCTTATCTCGATCTGTGAATAGTAACCTTAAGGGAGTTTCTGGTAAGACTTGCTAAGAAGTCCTCAAATGAAAGAGGCATTTCTTATGGAGGGAGGAATGGTTGGGATGCCAGTTGTTGATATTTTCCTCATAACTTGGAGAAGATTAAATCCTTTTTAGGTGATGGTAATGAAAATAATTCCCCCATACCTATGGGATGGTGAGATTTAGGGATTCTATTGGTATTTTTTTATCGTATTTCCTTAGATATAAAGAATCTATTCAAGGATGTAATATCTCATGAGATATAAATTCCCCCATCCCTATGTGTTAGGGTTGATCAGGAACCTCCTCTAATTTATCTAGGACCTTCTTGGGGTGTTATGAACTTGATGGTGGTGATTTAGATAAAAAACCCCAATCCTATGGGATGTGGTTTATTTTTATCCTCCACCGATATTTCCAATATCATATCAGGGTTTGATGACCCTAGTGGTGGAATAAGGAGTGAAAATGTCCCTAGACCTTTGGTATGGGTTCAATAATTGATGAATTATATGGTGGTTTCTATTGAAATCCATTTTAATTAGTGTAATTGTACTTGTGTATGGTCTAGGTTCAATGAAAGCTTAGGATGAGAGTCATTTATTATGGTAAGATGATAATTATTATAAAACAGTAGCTTTTATGTTTGAGATGTGTTCCAAATTTTTTGAGAGATCTAGATTAGGAGTCTAGTGGTAGCCCCCACTCTCTATTTGAGATGTATTTTTCATCCTCAATGTAGAAAAGTCTCACTGTGATAACTAACTGTACCATGCATTACATATTCCCCTATTTTTTTCTTATGGCTATAACATTATAGGATTTTGTATCTGGGGAGTGTTTTCTATTCTAGGGACATAGTGAATGGAAATTATATATACTTTCTCCATCCTTGGTTATGTATGTTTGATGGGGATCCGTAAATAAATTGATGGAGAGTTGTTATGATATGAATAAAAACACTCCATATTAATTTTTAATGGTATTCCCATCCTGTTTTATAGGATACAAATAATTTGTAAATGTCTAGCTAACAACATAGTGTATTTATGATTTAGAGGTTACCCTCATATCCTTGATAAGAGAGGTGTCTACCCTTCATCTACTAATGAGTCACCCACATGTTCTTTCATAAGTATGGCATGTAATCCTTCTCTAGATTATCTAGGATCTAATAGTTATAAATGGTGATGGGTCAGAACATGATTGGGAGGTTGTTTCTGACTAACTCTCTCCATATATCCATGTCAGATTATTCATTGTTGGAGTTATATTCCTCCACTGAGTCAGACTATAAATATTGATTCTCTATGTCTCCTAAAGACTGAGGTAGGGTGTTGCTGAAAGTTGATGGGGCACTATATACTACTAGAACCGGTGTTTCAAGAACATCTCTATACAAAGGTTTTTGGGTTTTTAAAACCTTTTGGTACAAAGGTTTATAGGTGAGGGTATTATATTCTTGTTTGGGAAAGATATACACTAGGGAGGTTATCCATAGAGGACATCGAAAGTAGAGTCGTTGTGATCGATCTCTAAATTTTCACAAAGAGGACTATCTAGGTTGTGATCACCGTTTTCTTCATTTGAAGAGTCGAAATAACCTTGAGGAACTTCAGATATGCATCATACAGTCTCAAAAACACTAGAATTGAGAATATCAGGGATATGAGACTCATTCTATGTTGTGGTTGATATATGTCGACATTCATTTTTTGTTTTTAGGAAGGTATATGAGCCTAATACATGACATTCATTAGAATATGTTTATAACTATCTATTTCTATGTGGATCTGATCCCGCTACTTTTAAGCTTTTGGAATATACTGGTGAGATTCTATATCATCAGTGGTGATATGATCTTGCCTCTGAGTGGTTTCCAGAATATGTTGTTCAATCCTAGCTAAATCTTGTGTATAATCCTAGTTTAAATATGTATTTCCCATTAGAATATTCCTAAAGACCTCAATAATGGGATAAGGTTTATGATCCTCCTTTTTTATAGCCTCCAAAGTATGTTGATTTAGTCATTCATCAGTGGGAGTAGGGATATGTGTCTGGATTTCGTAAGATGATTGAATATTCCAAGTAGATTCATCAAAAGAGATATGATATTTACCCAAGGTGATTTCCATATTTTACTAATGAAACTTAGTTAGAGTAGGGGTATAAGCCCAGTTATGTGCTATTGTGTTATTCTACTATCTTTCTTTGATAGGAATGTGTAGCTGTCATGAGGAACATTCCAAAATGAGTTGGTTAGCCCCAGCTAGAATGAGAATATGAGCCTAGTCCTGTGCCTCATACTTTACCATAATATGTCTATAATCATCCTAGATGGGAGAAATAATGTGTTATTTCTATAGAGTATCCACCTATTCATACTGATCACGTCGATATACTTCTATGTCGGTAGGGATAAGGATATGTGTCTGCCCCTGTATTAGTACCAATGCTTAAATATTAGAGTAGAGATATTATTTTATTGATTGAAGTGAGTATATAATCCCACTCCTTTCCTCATTATGAATTCAAAATATGCTGATGAAATTCATGCATGAGAGAATAGACATGTGCCTCCCCTATTATTGCTATAGGAATATGCATGAGAACATGATCCAAGTAAGAAAGGATACGATCCTACTCACTGGACACTGCTAGAACATGTTGATGGTATTTTTTAGTGGAAGTATGGATATGATCACACTCACATTTATCAATATCTTTCCACAAACTATAATAACTTCTTAGTTCCCATTCATGAGTGTCCCTAGTGAAAATATGTCAGGTGGTGCCCTAAGCAGGAAACTGAATTTCACTAGGGAGATTATTTTGGTTACAGAGGTTAATAGGATCCCTCCTAGGATTCTCCTGAATTGATATAGAGAAACATTTGACTCCATATTCTACCTTCTTACGGTATGTAAGGTTATTATTTTCTCACTCTAGGGATAAGCTTCTAAAGTGGCTGGGGTGGTTACAGATGACACCCGTTTCATTACAGTTTTCCTTTAATGTGATAGAATTATTGGCTTCATCCCCTAAAGACCTCTGCATGTGGCCTTAATGGTTAGGATCATACCATATTGGTGGTATTCCCATAATATCTTGTTCTCCACTTGAATCTAAAGGCATTGGCTGGGTGATATTGTTTTACATCCTATAGAGGTTACTATCGTAGGTGAGGTTTTAGAATATCCACTTGATGAAGACATGATATCGGGTCAAGGTGGTTATTTTAAGATTTGTTTCTATAGTCACAAATACAATAAGTAACAATTTCAATAATTAGTGAATCATCACAAGTGTGAATATGCTTAATTATATATGAATGGGTAACATAATTGTTCATTATTGTTATTGGTTTGGCTATTTTACTCATGTTTAATATTCATAGATAGAATAGAATAATTCATGGGAACTCCAATATATTATTAATGGATTTCACATCAGGCATACAATTTTTTATTTTCAAAGGAGAAAATAAACAAAATGTCCTAACACATGGAAAACCAAATGTTTTTATTATTTGAGAGATTCACATCAGGTTTACCATTTTTGTTTCTAATGATGATGGAGTGGAACAATGACTTAATTTTAACTGTGAAATATATCCCTTTTAACTTATAAAAGGGATGAGATAGTTAAATGATTACACATCGTGTTATTATTTATAGATTCACATCAAGTTCACCATATTTTATTTTGATAATTTTTTTGGTCTGATGATTGATTTTGGGGGGTCTCAAGTATATTTTCACACTCATTCATTTTGGGTTTACCATTTTTATATCTCATGGAAACTCTCAACGACTCCCACATCCATAATAATGTACATACCAACTTTCCAAAGTCCAGAGTTCATTTGGGGATTCAAAACCAATGACACTTAGGAACTCACATTGGTCAAGAGGATGGGATTTTGGGCACATAAAACCATTTTGAGGGGAATTATTTCATAATACGAGACTCTCTTATAGATGTAATATATGTTTACGAATCTATTCCAAATCTTGATACGATATTGGTTACCCTAATAAAGTGACCAGGTGTTGAGTTCTTCTACATGTATAAGGGGTTATTTTAATGAGAACATATGTATGTTTCTGAGTTTCTCCACATGTTTCCCATTATTGATTTATAATGGGTAGCGACTTGTGTTTTGACTCCATATAACTAGACACTATAGAGTTTACTACCGTATATGAAGGCGATTGGTGTTTCAAGGATGGGATTTAACCTCAAAGATTCATCCTACATATCCTATGAGAATGTGAATAAAAACCCACATTTCTCATTTAATCCCAAGACATTATTTTAAACATCATGAAAAAACGATTTATATGAGTGCACTTATGCATCAAGTATGGAGATCAAGCCTTAGGAACCTGTCCAACATATCCTTCTTATAACAAGAATTAGAGTCTTTGTAGTTTAGTCTTCCCTTAACCTGCTGATGGGAAGGGACAAATAATTATTATCCATGAGGGTTATTACCCCTAGTTTTATCAATATGGGGATGAATTTGGGATTTATACTTAGGTATACACCCATGTATAGAGGAATTTGCATCAAGTCATTGAATGGGGCTTACACACAATGGTTTCCCTGGTTGGAGGAATTTTATGATTCTAGTGATATGATCACTGAAAATCCCCAATCCCATGTGATTCATTCATGGTGTGATAAACAAGGGATATAAAGTAATCAAAATCACTTCATATGGATATGGGACTTACACACTGGGGCGACCTTGATGGAGTGTTTGATATAGAGATCGACCCTTAGGAAGGCGTTTATGTACACTACTATAGCAGGAATCAGAGTTCTTGTAGTTTAATTAGTTTCTCAATATGATGATGGATGAGGAATAATGATAGACCCAAAGTTGGTGGGTCCTATAAAATGAAATATAAGGGACTTACACCAAAGTGGATGCTCATGTATGTTCCCATTTCATGTTCCCTAATGAAAAAAAAGGATGATAGAATCATATGAGAGTTTGGTTCATATGATATAGAGTGTCTGGGATGTGGAGCTGCTTAGACCAAGATGGATTCCCATTGGATGATATCCAACCCCTACCCAATGATAGATATAGGGTGGGGACCATGAGTGGAACATAGATCTCATAATGAGTGCATAGTCCAAATCCAATATGGACACTTCCCATATGAAGTGGTAATAATCAAACAAAGAGTCATAGTTTTTGATTCACACGATTCAAGGGAACATGTTTGATTATTCTTACTAGACAAGGGTAACATATCTGATGGAATCATCCGGACATGTCTATGAAATCTTCCTGAAATGTACATAGGTTTCTTTTTGACATGTCCAGGGGGTATTCACATGATCAAAGCTAACATGTCTTAGGGTTGTCTCCTGATGAATATGACAGGTCCAACAGACTTCTCAAGAAACATCTGACATGTTCGAAGGGCTTTGCATGAACCAGCTAACGTATCTAGAGGGAATCATGTGACTTGGATGAAATTTCCAAAGGTCACCACATGATCTTATAAACATTTATGGATGACATAACATGAACTAGATTACATGTACTGAGGACTCTAAATGAACTAGATGACATGTCTGGAGGGATCCTTATTATTTTCCTAACATGTCCAGCGGGTGTTACATGACTTGGATAGAATGTCTAAAGGATATCACATGATCTGAATGACATGTATGGAGGAATTATTATGACTTGTATGACCTTTCCAAAGGCCATCTCTTGATCAGTGAATAGATCATGCGATCACGCAACCCTATCTCATAAAAATCACCATCTCCATCTTTATATGAAGCTTCTATCCTTTTTAGACTGTACTGCATAAATGTATGCATGTTAGTTTGGTATGAGCCTATTGAGGCTTTGTGTCACCAAGATGACATGCATAAAATCATTTGTGTGATCTGGACGAAATGCCATAAGTCATTCAAATGATAAATGGATTGATAACTCAAGGTGTATAAACATACCACATAATCACTTAATTCATTACCTTGGTTTACCTTGTGGAAGACTCTTGTGATTATGTGATTCTCCACTCCAAGGAGTATAATATCACCTCTACACTGTTATGTGTGAGTTTTTCTATGATGGGGGGTGGATTTATAGTTATCGCCACTATGGATATAAGTCATTTATCCCAAAGCTTAAATATCATATATGGTTTTGAGTTAGTTGATGGAGTGTTGTATCAGGGCATCACGACACCATTGAGAGTCATGCAATCTCATGATCTTAAGAGAGTCATGTGATGGGGTCTTGTGAAAATTTCCAGGATTGTGCATATGAAAAATGGAACATGTACAAGTGTTGAAGTTCATGTCCAAGGGTATCATGGTATGGTGTAATGACCCAAACTTTTGAATAATATTTGTTTTCTAAATTTGTGTGTTATTTTATTTTATACTCTACAAAATTAGATCCTTTAATTAATGAAGTGACACCATTGGGTTTCGACTGTTATATGACCATTGGTCAATATGACCATTGGAAACTAAACTCTTAACGTTTCAATTATTGTTTATAAATACAAGTGATCTTGTTTAATTAATATAGAAAGAAGAGTCGATGGCCTCATCCAGTAGACTCGGGCCATACGAATCCTATCTGTCAGACCTTGGGAAGGAGGTTGCATCTCTGGGCTTTGATCTGAACCAAGCCCAAGATGAGCTTCAACATGTGAATCTTGAATGAAATTTCCTAAGGGAGAAGTTCAAGATGATATAAATCACCACTCAAGCAATTGTTTCCGAGCCGCCCCATGATTCTATCACCATATCACACCTTATACTTAGGTCTTATGCAGGTGTTATAAGGGGCTACGTATTGAGGCCATAGATACATTTTGTAATACATTGGAATAAAGAAAATTTTTATTTCTTATTATGGTAAAATTTTTGATTTTAAAATGTCCAGATAAATATAGGATGAATATTATTGATGAATTTTGGAAAAAGGGTATTTTAAAATATTCATGTAATCTTTAAATAATTAATAATGTGAAATGATTTTGAACAAATGGTCTTCTATAGTTGTGATCAGTAAGAAATTTAGAGTATAATAATATTAACTTGATTTTTAGTAAATAGTAAAGTATGAACAATAACATACCCTTATGAATAGTAATGAATAGTAAATTAGCCTAAAAAATAGAAACTTCAGCCATGAATGTATAAATATAATTTAGACATCTTAAAAGAGAAAAATGATCATAATATAAGTTTTTTTATTTTTGTAGGTCATAAATATTTTATTTACAATTTTATAATTAATTTAATAATTTAAAATGAAAATTAATTTTCATAAAATGTTATTATAAATTGTTATTTTATTGTATTATGGTTATACTATAATTTTACGGGACCTTGATTACTTTTTCAAGGTATTACGAAATAAGTTATAGTTTTAGAGTTGTTGTTTTTCGAATAAATAATGATTTTATTTATAAATTAAATAAAAATTATTTTATAAAATTATTTTCATAAAATATATTTCATTTTTGAATTCAGAGAATTGATATTAGGTTAGGGTGAATTTATGAGGTTTTTATAAAATGTTTTGTTTCTTAGTGAATAGTGAAAATACAGTTTTGAGTTTCAGGCATTTAATGACACCATTGATGATGTAATGATGATGTAATAATGATGTAATAATTATGATCGATGGGTGAATAGTAATATATTCTATGAGTTTTCCCAAGTGGCAAATACCATGGGCCATCCCATGGTTTTTCAGATACCACCGATGAGGTGTCCCTTAGAAATTAATTAAATATCCCCTCACTTTTGCAATAAATATCAAGCCATTCCTTCATTCATTTCATTAAATAATACTCCTAAATGAATTTATAGTCTTTTTACCTCGCAAGGATTCCTCCCAAGGTTCCCTCAATCCCCCAAGGTCCCAACCTTCGAGCTTTTGAAGTCGCACTTCAAGGTAAGAGAACCTTCCACCCTCCACTTTTAAGCCATGACTTCATTTATGTTATGTCTTCTAGTTTCCATATTATTATGTTAAGGTATGTTCTTATATATACATATTACTGTACATTTAATTTTAAAATAATGAGATACCCTCTCCACTCTCCTCAATTGATTTTTGTAATTTTTAAGTGACGTTTCTAGGCTGCCAAATTTTTGTAAAAGAAATTTCATCTTCTCTTTTATTTCAAGTTTCCTTTCCATGTGGCATGTCATTCAAATATCCAAACCATATTCTTATTTATATTTTATTCTTTACCTATACTTTATTATAAGTTATTTATGAGTGTTTTACCCTTGTAACCTCTATTTTTATTGTTTTCTAAAACCATGTTATATAGCTGTTATGTTGCAGAAATTTCTTCTCAAAATTTCACTCTCATTCTCTCGATAATTTCTCTTATCTTATTTATGTGAATACCCAGACCTATTTACTCTTTATGGGTGTTCATAAATACATAAAAATTATATTCTTTATTCTGGAATTTACCTACATATAACCCTCACTCCCTTTCCATGGGTTATAAATGACATAATGTTCTTATTTTTAAGCACTTTTAAAACGTCACGATTTTAAAGTTAAACCGATTTATTTTACACAATTTGGGATATTTATGAAATTTATGATTATTATATATGTGGATCACATGAAAATAAATAAATATTAAGGGTGTTACCTGATAGTGCTTCGATGCATTGGGTAAATAATTTAATCTCCAAAGATGACAAGTTTCACGATACCTTGGTTAATAACCTTGGTAATTTTTATGAAACCTTGGGGATGAACCTTAGTGATATGTTCATGAATGTCTAAATTAAATGTTGTAGCCACATATTCAGTTATTATTCATGTTCTTTTTGTTATGATATTCCACTTTTCTATTGACCATGTCTTTATGTTTTTTATCAAGTTATTATTGATATCACAAGTAAACAGATTCCCTTGTTTACCCTTATTGGGACTTCAGATCACCCTTTCCTTTTATGTATGTATATAGGTTATGAGATACAGTAATTTTATGTAGGATGAACTTTTCAAGAATCTTTTAAAGGGGATTTAAAATAGGGTTTTATGTTTTCATGTTTTATTGTTCATGATTTCCAAGACACTAGACTTTAAAGATCCCATGTTAGTAAAATGTAATGAAAAGTTATGTGTTAAAAAGGAAAGATTCCATAGTTAATGTTAAAGGAAATTTTAGTTATTTATGGAAATTATGCTATTAACCCTATAGGAAATTTAAAATATAGGAATAATTCTTGGTATTTTTGTGAGTTTTGAGTAAGTGGTTTATCAAGAAAATACATCTCTCTCTGGATATGAGCAGGTAGAGGAGACTCTGGCACAGATGTACCTAGGAGTGAAAACTCTGAAAAAGAGTTTCGGCCTTAACTTGAGGTATCCTGGTACACGACAATGGGCCTTGCTACACTCTTGGTTACGATACTCCTAGAGAATATGTTTGGTTAATCATAATCTTTTTATGAATCATTATGGAGGATTTACAGAGATATGTAATTGTTTAAAGAATGATGTTTTAAGACATAAAATCCTTTATAGTTAAAAGATTTATAAATGAAATAATATTCTCACTAAGGTTTCATTATTTTATAAAATGGAGGTAAATATGAGGAACCGTGAAAATGGTGACCGTAATGGACCATGTGCTGACAACCCTCTGATGGAAGTCATAATGGAGACTTTCATGCGAATGATGAACCAACTTACTCAAGTTTTGGGAAATAACTTAAATCAAGACGAGAGACTGATCTCACGATGAAGGGAAAATTTTTCTCTTAAATCGTTTATGAATTAATGACCACCAAAATTCAGTGGATCTATCTACCCATTGATTACTGAACAGTGGATCAGCTCTATAGAGAAGATATTTTCTCTGCTCCACAGTTCAGAGCAAGAGAAGGTCACCCTGGCTATTTATTGCTTAGAGGGAGAAGCTGATCAGTGGTGGGAACTGATTAAAAACATACTGCCAAGAGTGGAAGTTGAAGCTATAGAGTGGTAAGAGTTCATAGAGATATTTTTCAATAATTATTTCCCTCGATCAATGAGAACAAGAATGAAGAAAGAGTTTCTCGAGCTGAAGAAGAAGGAGAATGAATCTGTGGGAAGCTACAAGATGAACTTCACAAGGATTTCATGTTACACCTATAGCTTTTTCATGGATCCAAATGGTAAGGTTGATAGATTCTTCAGTGGAATGAGACCTCATCTACAGAAGAATATAGCCAACTGAGATTATGATTTCTATGAGGAGATGATGCGAAGTGCGATGAAAGTCAAACTAGATTTTGGTGAGACACAATGGTCTCATAAATCCAATAACATGGAAATATCAATAAATCCAAGATTAGGGAGATGATTTGATCATGGAAGAGGATTACAGAAAGTACAATGTCCCACGTGTAATAAATGTGGGAAGAATCATTCATGGAACTGCCTGCTCGGGAGTGGGAAGTGATACAAGTGTGGTAGAGATGGCCACATTGCACGGAATTATTATAGTGAGGTGAAGCCCCAAATTCCCAACACTAATGAAAAGGGTAAGATGGTACATGCCCTACCTGATTTCCAATGATATAATCATGGAAAACTTGGGAACTTTTCCAATCATTGTCCAAATTTGAGGGCAATGGAGATAAATCACCATTAGCCTCAGCAACCACCAAGGGAACAAGGTCATACTTTTTTAATCACTACGGCAGAATTTGAAGTGCCAAATGATGTGGTGGTAGGTACTCTTTTTGTTCTCTAAAAGCTAGAAAGTACTTTGTTTTATTCTGGTTCTATGCATTCCATTATTTCCTCTAAGTTTTCAAATAATTTAGAATCAACCCCCGATTTTCTAAAAGTAGAGTTATCAGTCAGGACTTCTGCTGGGATTATCCAAGCATTGTCAATGTTTAGAAACTCTAGTATTTACTTTATTGAGATCAATCTTATTGAAAATATAGTAGTCATTCCCATTCTATAATTCGACATTATACTAGGGATAGACTGGCTCTCAATGTATAATGCTATGATCAAATGTAGAACCAAGGAAATCTCAGTAGTCTTGAATGGAAAACCTACAGTTATCTTCCAAGGACAGATATCATAACCTGATCTTTGTCTAGGAGAACCTCCTATATCATTCTTTATAGATTTGATCAGTGAAGAAGAATAAATAAATGAGAGTTTGAGGATAGAAAATGTCCCCATCATCCAAGAATACATTGACATATTTCCGGAGGAATTACTTGGACCTCCTCTAAAAAAAGAGGTAGAGTTCCCCATTCAACTCGTACATGGATCCCATCTGATATCAAAGAACCCATATAGAATTGAAAATGTGGAGTTAGAGGAGTTAAAGAAACAACTCCAAGATCTTTTGGAGAAGGGTTTTATTCGATCGAGTGTGTCTCCTTGGGAATCCCTAGTTCTCTTTGTGAAGAATAAGGATGGATAGATGCAACTATGCATTGATTATAGAGAACTGAATGGGATCACAGTAGAGAACAAATACCCTCTTCCAAGAATTGTTGACTTATTTGACCAACTTCATGGGGATAAATTCTTATCTAGGATTTATCTTTGATCTAGTTATCATTAATTGAAGGTTAAGAAAGAAGATATTCCAAAAACTGCCTTCTGATCAAGATATGGGCATTATGAGTTTGTTGTTATGCCCTTCAGACTGACGAATTCACCTTCTATTTTTATGGATTTGATGAATAGAGTCTCTAAGAACTACCTTGATAACATTGTGGTATCTTTTATTGATGATATTCTGATATATTCTAAAAGTTGTGGGGAGCATGTGGATCATATAATGGTTATTTTGAAAACTCTACAGAAGGAGGGTTTTTTTGGGAAGTTCATCAAATGTGAATTCTGGTTAAAACAAGTTGCTTTCTTGGGGGACATTATTACCAATGAAGGAATCACAGTTGACCCTGCAAAGAAAAAAGTTGTAGAATAGTGGCCTTAGCCTACAACAATAACTAATATTCATAGTTTCCTTGGATTAGTGGGATATTATAGGTGGTTTGTGAAAAACTTTTCATGAATTTATAATCCATTAACCTAGTTAACTCGAAAATTGGTCATGTTTATCTAGAAAAAGGAGTGTTAGGTATGTTTCCAAGAGCTGAAGAAGATATTGGTTACTGAACTCATGTTAACTCTTCCCTCAATTGAATGAGGATTCGTTATTTTTAGTGATGCATCTCTGAAAGGGATTGGGTGAGTCCTCGTGGAAAATGAAAAAGTCATTTATTATGCGTCTCGACAGTTGAAGACTCATGTGCAGAACTATCCTACGCATGATCTTGATCTAGTTATGGTCGTTTTTGCTCTGAAGATATGGAGGCACTATCTTTATAGGGAGAAATGTGATATATAGACAGACCATCAAAGTTTGAAGTATATTTTAACACAAAAGGAATTGAACATGAGATATAGGAGATGGTTGGAACTTCTCAAAGACTATGATTGTTCAATTCATTATCATCCTAGAAGAACAAAAAAATTCGATGATGCATTAAGCAGGAAAGAGCCAGTCGTGCTTTCCATGATGTGGATTCCAAGAGATCCTTTGATCAATGACCTAGTAAAGCTGGATATGGGAATTATAATAGAAGGGAAATTATTAACCCTAACCCAATTTATTTATCAACCGTTATTACAAAAGATAATCAACAAATCTTAGAAATAAGATTCTTTATTACAAAATAAGTTTGAGGTAGTGAAAGATGGGATGTTTCCGGAGTTCCATATTGATCAAGAAGGTGTACTGAAATTTCATACAAGACTATGTGTTCCATGTATTCAAGAAATAAAGAAGGAGCTGATGGATGAAGCTCATAGCTCTACTTTTTCTATACCTCCTAGAAGCAAAAAAATGTATAGGGATCTTCATGATCTTTATTGGTGGGATAATATGAAAAGGAAAATTGATGAGTACACTTCAAGGTTCCTGGTATGTTAGCAAGTGAAGGAAGAGTGACAACTTCCTAAAGGGGTATCGCAACCAATAACCATACTAGCTTGGATGTGGGACAATACCACTATGGACTTTGTCACTGGTCTCCTAAGAACCTCCAAAGGAAACAATGTGATATGGGTTATTGTGGGTCATCTCACCAAGACTGCCCATTTTTTCTCTATTCGGGAAGATTTCTCTCTTGATCAACTTGCTAAGATTTATGTGAAGTGGTAAGGCTGCATTGAGTTCCACTTTCTATCATATCGGATCGTGATCCAATGCTCACATCAAAATTTTGGAGAAGTCTTCAACATGTTCTGAACACTGAATTGAATTTCAGTATGGCCTATCACCCCCAAACTGATGGAAAATATGAAAAGACTATTCAAATACTCGGGGATATGATGAGAACATACTCAATGGAATTTAAAGGTGGATGAGATCAACATATCCATTTAGTTGAGTTCTCTTACAACAACAACTTCCACTCAAGCATTCAAATGGAATCCTATGAAGCTCTATATGGTAAGCAATGTAGAACTTCTAATTATTGGAATGAAGCTGGGGAGAGAAAGCTTCTTAGGACTGATCTTGTGAAAGAGATGATAGAAAAGGTCTATGCCATCCAGAAACACATTAAGGTTTCTCAGAGTTTGCAAAAGAGATATGCTGACAACTATTGAAGGGACTTGGAGTTTGATGTTGGTGACAAAGTCTTTCTTTGAATTTCACCTAGGAAGAGTGTCATGAGGTTTGGAAAAAAAGGTAAGCTCAGCCCTAGGTACATTGGCCCCTATGGAATCCTTGATT
Source organism: Viscum album (assembly GCA_963277665.1). Lineage (NCBI taxonomy): Eukaryota > Viridiplantae > Streptophyta > Magnoliopsida > Santalales > Viscaceae > Viscum > Viscum album. Next base: position 1,796,535,697 of record OY728146.1, read on the forward strand.
TGATAGGATCAGTGGCCTGTTGTCTTGCACTTCCTCCAAATCACACACAAGTTCATGATGTCTTCCACATATCCCTCTTGAGGAAGTACATACCTGAACCTTCATATGTTCTAAATCCAGAGGTGGTACAACTGAAACATGACCTCTCTTATGTAAACTAGCCGATAAAGATACCAAAATATAGATACAAGGTTCTACGCAACAAGACTACCCACCTTGTTAAGGTGTTATAGAGGAACCAAAAATGAGAAGAATCCATGTGGGAACTAGAGGAGTCTATGAGGGAAAAGTACCCACAACTTTTCTCTTCTTAGGGTATAAGTTAAAATTTTGGGGATGAAATTTCTTAAGGGGAGAAGAATGTAACGACCCGAACTTTTGAATAATATTTGTTTCCTAAATTTGTGTGTTATTTCATTTTATAATCCACAAAACTATATCCTTTAATTAATGAAGTGATACCCTTGGGTTTCGACTATTATATGACCATTGGTCAATATGAAAGTTGGAAACTAAACTCTTAACATTACAATTATTGTTTATAAATACAAGTGTTATTATTTTATTAATACAGAAATAAGAGTCGATGGCCTCTTCCAGTAGACTCGGGCCGTATAAAGCCCATCTATCAGAGCTTGGGAAGGAGGTAGAATCTCCGGGATTTGCTCTGGGCCAAGACCAAGCTGAGCTTTAACATGTGAAGCTTGAATGGAATCACCTAAGGGAGAAGTTCAAGTTGGTAGAAATCACCACATAGACAATGCTGTCCGACCCACCCCAAGATTCTATCACCATAGAACACCTTACACTTAGGTCCTATGCAAGTGTTATAAGGGGATATGTAATGAGGTCATAGATAATTTTTTTAATCCCTTGGTATAAATAAAATTATTATTTCTTATTATGGTAAAATTTTTGATTTTCAAATTTCTGGATAAATATAGGATGAATATTATTGATGAATTTTGGAAAAAGGGTATTTTAAAATATTCATGTAAACTTTAAATAATTAATAATGTGAAAATATTTTCAAAAAATGGTCTTCTACAGTTGTGATCAGTAAGAAATTTAGAGTCTAATAAGATCAACATGATTTTTAGTAAATAGTAAAGTATGCATAGTAACAAGCCCTTATGAATAGTATTGAATACTAAATCGACCAAAAAAATAGAAACTTCACCCATGAATGTATAAATAAAATCTGTACATATTAAAAGAGAAAAAATGATCAAAGTATAAGTTTTGTTATTTTTGCAAGTCAAAAATATTTTATTTACAATTTTATAAATATTTTAATAAATTAAAATGAAAATTTATTTTCATAAAATGTAATAATAAATTTTTAATCTATTTTCTTATGGTTATATGATAATTTTATGGGATCTTTTTTAAATTTTCAAGGTATTACAAAATAAGTTATAGTTTTAGAGTTGTTGTTTTTCGAATAAATAATGATTTTATTTAAAAATTAAATTAAAAATATTTGGAAAATTATTTCCATAAAATGGTGTTAATTTTTGAATTTGGAGCACCAATATTAGGTTAGTGTGAATTTATGAGGTTTTTATAAAATGTTTTGTTTTTTAGTGAGTAGTTAAAATACAGTTTTGAGTTTCAAGCATTTAATGACATCATTGATGATGTAATGATGATTTGATAATGATTTAATCATTCTTCTAGACTTTTTAATAGTACTATATGATATGAGGTGTCCCAAGTGGCCAATACCATGCGAAAATACCATGGGAAATCCCATGGTTTTGCAAAAACCACCGATGAGGTGTCCCTTGGAAATTAATTAAATATTCCCTCACATTTCCTATAAATACCAAGACATTACTTCATTAATTTCATTCAAAAATCCTCATAAACAAATTTCTAGTCTTTTTAACTATCATGGAGTCATCCCAAGGTTTCCTCAATCCCTCCAAGGCCCCATCCTTTGATCTTTTTAAGTCACTCTTCAAGGTAAGGGAACCTTTCACCCTCCTCTTTTAAGTCCCGACTTCCTTTATGTTATGTCTTCTAGTTTTCATATTATCATGTTGGAGAATGTTATTATATATTTTTATTACTATACATTTAATTTCAAAATTATGAGATACCATCTCCACTCTCATAATTTTTTTTTAATTTTTTAGTGATGCCGTTAGGCTGTCTAATTTTCGTAAAAGAAATTGCATCTTATCTTTTCTTTCATATTTCTTTTCCATGTGGTATGTCATTCAAATATTCATTCCATGTTTTATTTATATTTTATCCTTTCCCTATAAATTATTATAAGTTATTTCTAAGTGGTTTACCCTTGTCCCCACTCTTTTAATTATTTTCTAAAACCATGTTATATAGCTGTTATGCTGCAGAAATTTCATCTCAAAATTTCTCTCTCTTTCTCTCAATAAATTATCTTATCTTATTTATGTGAATAAACAGTCCTATTTCGTCTCTATGGGTGTTCATAAATAAATAAAAATTATATTCTTGATTCTGGAATTGACATACATATAACCCTCACTCTCTTTCCATGGGTTATAAATGACATAATGGTATTATTTTTAAGAACTTTTAAAACATCATGATTTTAAAGTGAAACCCTTTTATTTTACTCTCTTTGGGTTATTTATGAATTGTATGATTATTTTCTATGTGGATCACATGAAAATAATTACATATTAAGGTTTTTCTCTGATAGTTCTCATATTCATTGGGTAAATAATTTAATCTCTAGAGATAAAAAGTTTCACGATACCTTGGTGAATAACCTTTGTAATTTTTATGAGACCTTGGGGATGAACCTTGGTGATATGTTCATAAAAGTCTAAATTAAATGCTGTATCCATATATTAAAGTTATTATTAATTTTCTTTTTATTATGATATGCCTATTTTTCAATTGTCCATGTCTTTATTTTTTTTATCAAGTTCTTATTGATATCACAAGTAAACGGATTCCCTTATTTACCCTTACTGGGCCTTTAGCTCACCATTTCCTTTGATGTATGTCTCAAAGTTATGATATTCATTAATTGTACATAGGATGAAATTTTCAAGAATCTTTTCAAGGGGATTTTAATGAGTGTTTTATGTTTTCATGTTTTATTGTTCTTGATTTCCAAGAAACTAGACTTTAAAGATCTTCTGTTTGTAAAATGTAATGAAAAGATATGTGTTGAAAAGGAGGGATTCCATAGAAGGTTTCAAGGACAATGGTTTTACTATTAGGATAAGTCTATGGATATGTTTCTATGTCGAGGTTGCACATCCTATGATTTTCATGGAAGGAGGAGAGAATATCCTAGGATCTATATTGGGGATGCATATCCTATGATTTTGATGGAAAGAGGAGTTAATTCTCATGAGCCCAGGGTTTACATGGAAATAAGAATATATTTCCATGGTTTTAGATTAATATCCAAGACACATTTTATGGGATGTTCACATGACGATGGTGTATGTCCATGGATGTTCGCGTGAGTTTTAATCTTGTAAGAGGGCTTGCCTTGCATGGCCATATAGAGGTGTCTCGAGACTGAGGGATTTTCATTCTAGTATCACATAAAAAGGAGGCACATATCCAAGTCACATAACCCATGATGCATGATCACATCACATGATTAATGATAAGCGATGTGATTTCTTGACCAAGGGTATCCATATGAGGGTGTCACATTATGTTCAATTGATTATGCGATCACATGAAATCAAATGGATATTGTAATGTGTTATAAAGATGGTGTCTCAAGATTACAAAGATAATTTATCTAAAGGTATTTCTCCCTCTCCTATATCCATATTTCCCCTATTTTTACAAACCAATCCCACCTTTATATCCTATTTTCTTGTGATTTTTTTAATTGGTTCAAGAGATTATATAGGAAAAATCCAGCTAAAGATGGTGCCTCTTTACACTGTGAGGGCACCTCATGCACCAGTTTGTGGTGGTGGAGATATATACATGAAAAAAATTATGGAGGTTTCATGCAACTAAGAGAAAAATTTTTTGTTTATGAAAAATCATTTGATGTCAGAAAAACATAACACTATTCTCATATTTGACTATGATATCACTAGAAATTCTCATGATAGATTCATGCAGTTCATGTAATTGGATTAACTTGATCACATGATGTGTTGTTTGACCATACCTTAGTAGTATCATGATTAAAAAGATACCGCAGAGTGTCTCAAGATATTTTGAAGAAAACACCTTGAAAGATGATGTTCAAAGATGATATATTAATATTCATGTGATGGATTGGTGACTATCTTTTAAATAGTCACATTACCCTTTACACATATTGAGAAGGGTTCATGAGATCACATAACTGGTTTGATATCTTTTTTCCATAAATTTACATGGTCTTTTTCATATTTCATGATGGATTTTTCAGTTCATGTGATACTTCATACATCTTGTGATCTCTTCATGTGGTGTCCGAGTTCGTTGAAGAATAGATGCAAGAAAAAGTTGCATGAATTCCAATGTAATGTCAAGAAAACCATTTTCTTCTTAGTTTGATTGTCAAAAGGCTGGTATTATGAACACTGTGGGCAAGGTTTGTTTTTATTGGTATAAAAAATGAAACACCATGAAATTATAAAGTAAGAACATTGTATTTGATAGTATGTATAACACACAACAACAAGAATGGGAGGAAATATAAAATCCTAGTAATTTATAATATATATATATATATTTACATAAATTAAATATAATTTATAGATTTAAATGCTTGTGAAACTAAGTTATCATATGTTGCATGAAACAATGAGTTTTTCCAATAGTTTGTGTTACATGCAAGATTGAGTTTTACAAAACAGCAATATATTATTAAAAATATTATTATTTAAAATAAAAAGATACAACCTAGTCGTTAAATTGATAGTTATGAATATTATTAACCAAATTATTAAAATATATAGATTAATTCATTGTTTACCTATTAATTATAAATAAATATAGAAACAAAATTAATAAAAAGGGAATGATTTTTATAAAAGACTATTTTTATGTGAAAATGGAGATTTATCTTACTATGTTAAATTAATTACTGTAAGTTAATGATATTATTAAATTTTATATTTTATATATTCTATCAAATAATTTTGATATTCATCCAATTTAATTTATACGAATAAGATGAGAACAGACCTAATATTACACATAAAAACCTAATTTTTTTATAAAGGCACTTTTACCACCTTTTAATCGTGATCTTATTTTAAAACTAATTTTTGGAAATTTTATAAATCTTATACTTCAAAATAAACCGAATATTTGAAACCAAAACCTAAAAATTTTCTTAGGGTGAATTTTTGCAATTTTTCTGTGAATTTTTATTTTTTAATGAATAGTGAAAAATACTGAATTTTAATTTAAGGCTAATTTTTCATCTTATTTATCAGTAGTGTTAAATTATATTTAAATTTGATTTTAAATAAAAATTATATCAATTATTTATCAATTAATTCAATTTAGGTCATTGGAATCAATTTTACTTTGAAATTGGGTATAAAAACTAATCAAACTTTTAAAAATTTTAACTTTAAAAACCAGCATTATAATCCCATATTGGAGATTAAATTTAAATTAATTTTTACTAATTATTTGATTTTAATTTGAAAAAATGTATGTAATATTTTTAATCAAAATAATTTATAATTTCTAATAATTTCAATTTAGTTTTTGACCCAAAATATTAAGGAAAGTAATTAAATTAATTATAGAGATTAAGGTAAAATTAAGATTAACAAAGGACAATACCTTAAAATTAAGGGCCCAAATAACCTAGATACATTTTTAAAATCCATTTTATGGATATATTTAGACCCTATAATCCATTTTATATGATTGTTTCCATTATTTTATCCACTTTAAATGGGAAAATATGAGTTCAATTTCTTTTACAAAATTTACAACAGTGCAAGTCCTCCTCCAATATAAAAAGGTCTCCTCTTGTCCCACTTCCCCACACCTCTCAGGACAATCTTTATTGACCAAGATCTACCCAGATATATCATCAAAATACCTCACATAATCCTATAATAATATTATTTGGATGAAATCTATCCAAGGAAACCCTTTGGTGAAAACCAAAAGGATTTACCCAAAGATGTGGTGAAATATTTCCTTAAGCTCTTTAGTTTTATTTCTATTCTATACCGCCAAAACTCATCTTATTACAAGATTATATAACAAAAAAAATTATCCTCAATATTATAATATTTTTTTATCCTATGTCTTTTATCTAAAATCACACACACATCTATCTAATAGGTAACAAACATAATGTTTATGTGTATAAAGAACAGTCGCCTCAAAAAATGATGACTGTTCATTTTTACTTTACCACATTTCATGGTACAGAATTATGATGGAAAATATATTTATATATTTTATATATGATATTTATTATTTCTTTATATTTTATTAATTAATTTATAACACATACCCTTATACTTTCCATTTTGTGTAAATATGACAACATCGTTTTTGGAAGTGTGGACTACCGCCTCATCAAAGCGATTATATTCGTTCACACTATACATGGAACATATAAAGGACAGTTTTAATTAAAAACATGTAACATAAATGAAATATAAATAATATTTATGAAATAATTAACTTTTTTTAAATATAAAATATCATTTTTGTTTTTACCCATTTCACACACTAAAAATTGATACAATCGGTCATGGATGTGTGGACTACCACCTCCTCGACATGATGTGATTACTTATACATAAAAAGAATCATATGTGTAAGTATATATGATTAAATGACATAGTAGTTATGATATAATTATTATTCTAGAAAGATATAGTGTTTATGATATAGTATTTATGATATAGTGTTTATGGGAACATTACTCATGCGTACGTACGACCTAACAACTTCATGATTGTAACGTTTGTTCATTTTTAATAACCATATTTCTTGATTGGTTTTAAAATTAAAATTGATGTATAAATATGATTATTATTTCATTATTATTTTTCTATATATGTTTATATAATGACCCATTTGACTATAGTTGATTTTGAAAGCTGTTTTTGACACATAAACCGAATATGGTCAAAACACCTGATGTAAACTTAGTTGATGAAATAGTTGTTTAAAAAATTGTAATAAGTGAAGTAAAATTAATAATAAAATTTATAAAGGATATGAAGAAAGTAAATAGTTAGCACGAGTTTATTTTTTATAAATATAAAGACACACGTGATAATTCAGACTCAAGGTAAGGGATTTCATCTCAATTTACATTCAATTGAGACTTATTTGTTGTTATACACCCATTGAATTTTATATGGTTTATATACTACCCTTTGAGATTATATACCATAAATATCATTATTATAATGATATTATATGTTTCATTTAATGTTATTACTTCATGTTTATTATGATTCAAATGTTTTAATATGGTATAGTATACTTTGGAATGTTTAAATATTATTTTTCTTAAGAATTTATTAATGATCATTAAATGGTATTTCCATTCGTCAAAATCAATAATAATTGTTGTTACTAATCCTACACTAGGTAATTATTGATAAATATACATCCTTTATTCAATATATATATTTGATGATAAATTATATTTTTCATTAATTATATCAATTATTCGATAGATGAGGAATGATTTGGACTGGAATACATAGGTGGAGTCTGGTTATAGATAGACCCTCGATGCATTAGCAGTCTAATGAGACAAATCATTTGGACCAATCAAAATAGTTTAAACTATCTTGAGAATAGATCTTGACAGTTTATTGGTTCATGTTCTAGATACATGACATCCAATATAAAAGCATTGCCATCAATTTAGTTATAATTTTTATCCATGATATTTTTCATCAACATATATATGGGTGTATTTCATTCTTAGTTCATTGATTAAATAGAATGTGTTTCAATTTATTACCATTCCTTATTTATTTTTCCTTATTTAGTTATTCGAATGACATGTGTTATTAATTATTTACCTTTCCATGTTGATTATTCAGATCATTTTATTTTTGATTCCGCTTTACTTACCCTTACTAAGAATTTCAGATCACCCTTGTTATGTTTATTTTCCCTAGGTTATGATGAATAAATATTTGAATAAGTTTTCAAGGATGTAGTTCCTTTTATCTTATTATGTATCATATTCTATTTTATATTTCCCAATGTAATATGTGTATAGTGTATGTAATCTGGTTTTCCAAAACTACTAAACTATTCGGTCCCTTAGGATTTGAATATTGTATCTATGAAAATGTAATAAAATAATGCACTGGCTCCAAGATTATGGGGTTGGGACATGATAGTTGGTATCAGAGAAAGATTACCAGCAACCTTGGAAACCAGATTTAGAAAAATTAGATTAGGGAATATAACTCTAAGATATACTTTGAGGATCTATATAGAAGAACATCCTAAAATTTTTGTAAGGTAGATTGATGTACTTGATTTTTGTATACTTTTTCATACAATTGTTTTAGAATAAAAAATTGTTTTCACCAAATACCTTTTGTTTTATGGGTAAAATTCTTTATTTTGGTGATTATGATAATTTTGAGGATGAATTCATCCAAAATCAAAAACTAGTATTGATAAAAAAAATTAAAATATACATGGTGTGTACTTTTATATACACACCATGTATGAATACCACGACATGGATCAAGAAGACATGATACACGCCCATGTTGCTGGCCAAAGCATACACGCCGGGTACTTCCCATCTACACATCATCTAGACCTTCTAGAACTAGTTGGTGGCTGATGAATGATCTTACCCAACATGTAGGGCGGTGCAACATGTCTTGTACTTCAACCTACTAGGCAGCTACATGTTCAAAGTCAAATACTATGTGTTAGCTCACCTACTGACAGAGAAAAATGGAAAAAATGTGTTTACTATGGTACACACCATGTACTTTTTGGTACAAACTATGTACTACTAAAACCTATAAATAGATAGCAGGCCTTACATGTTTGGAAGTCATTAAGATTCATTAATTCCGAGACATTCCAAGGGGGAGCACTCTGGAGATGACCAAGAAGAGAAGAAGAGAGAGAAAGAAGAGGAGAGAAGAGATGAGAGAAGGTGATTTAGTGCCACCTTCCGAATGACCTTCATTCTGAATCTTTTAAAAGATTGAATTCATGTATTGCAAGTTTTTTAGTTTTTATCTACTCCATGAGTAGCAAAATTCTTCATGTGTTCTAATTTGTCAATTGTGATGTTGTGATCATGTTATTTATTCTTATTTCTCATAATTCCTTATTAAATATTTATAAAAATCACTAGAAATCATGTATCGGACTGAGAATGGGATTTCTAGGGATCTCTTAAGGAATTATGATTGAAAAAATCCATGGCCATTGGGTGTTTTAATCGTATCAAAAGGGATGCAATTAATAAAATTAAGAGAAATCAATTCTCAGATCAAGGAATTGGTTTCTATTGATTTAAACAAAACTCACCAAACCAAGGGAGTTCAGTTACATTCTTAACCTAGATATGTGAATTATCATGAACAAAACAACCTCATAAGAAAATTTATCTAATAAAAACCTTTAAAATCCATAGCCCTGATGCATTTATCACCAAATTTTCATCCAAAACAAAATTTCTATGTTTTTCTTTATCTTTCAATTATATTGTTAAGATATTTAAATATAATATTTTTATCAAAATACTAAAAAATTTGATTCTTAATTTCAAAAAAAATCACTAAATCAATTATAATCTAGATAAACAAAACAAAAATAACTCCGTTATCTTATTGGATCGACCCCTTACTGGTACTATACTTATTAGGGTAATATAAATTGGATTGTCAAAAATAACACTTCGGTAGGAATGATACCAAATTTTGGCACTGTTTCTGGGGAAACAGAAGTTAATATTATTTTTTTCATCAAGTTTGTATCAATTTTAGTGAAAATAAAAAAAATTATAAATTCTATTCTTACTCTCATTACTCTTTTTATTATCTTTTGTCCGCCTCTTTTATGCTTGGCATGTTAAGTGTTGTGCAGGTTCATTTGTGTATGAGTGGTTTCATCACTCGTTCCAAGATCACTGAGTCATTGTAGATATTTCTAATCAACCCAGAGATCAAATGAACACTTTTGAGGTGACGATGTACACTTATGGGCAAGAGCAACCAAAACTCCGCCATGGAGAATATAGAAAAGGGAGATCCGGATGCTGTCCAAGGAGTTGGAAAACCGTTTTTCCTAGATAAAAACAAGAACCAAAAAAGGCAACCAACATCATTTATTCCAGGGTATGGCCCGTAGCAACTCCAAGAGTTTCAAACATAGTGGTTTCCATACCTGGAACCAGGACAGGGGCCTTATTTTTTGTCCTAAGAAACAATTTGTTCCCCCACCTCCTTGATAACAACTACCCCCATGATAAACACTTATGGAGTATGGTCTTACCTCCATAAAAGGGGAAGACATGAGAATATTCCAACCACTGGTGCAGGTCCAGCACTTCATAATCAAACCATCTATTCTGTAGCTGATCCAGAACACGGTGCAATTCGATGGTTTACCAAGTGAGGAGCCAAATTTTCATCTGTCCAATTTCATTGAGATCTGTGACACCTTTAATTACCACAAAGTTTCATAAGATTCCTTCCATATTCTCCTCTTCCCCTTATCATTAAGCGATAAGAAGAAAGACTAGATCAAGGGAATTACTCAATAGTCCATCCTCACCTGGGAGGCGTTAACCCATGAATTCTTGTCCAAATACTTCCCACCATCGAAGACGGTGACACTGCGGAACAAGATCTAATTATTCTACCAGCCTAACTCAAAATCCTTATACGAGTCCTAGGAGTGCTTTAAGGATATCCTATAAAAATGTCCTCACTAAATAATTCCACTCTAGATACAAGTACAAACCTTCTATGGTGGCCTAACCACGAACACTAAATCTGTGGTTGATGTCGCTACTGGAGGAACAGTAATGCAGATATCTCTGGAAGAAATATTTGACCTCTCGGAGGACATGTTGGCCAACAACTTCCATTGGCACTCGAATCGGGGGACACAAAAGTGAGGAATGCACAATGTTTATGCCACCATGATGCTCGCCACCTAATTGGATGCGGTGTCCCAGAATATTGATGCGTTGAACCTAAAGAATGCATCCCAAGTTCAAGTAGCAAACCATCCTACATATAGAGAATGTGGTGAAAACCAAATCATTGGTGAATTCCTGAGGTCAACTACCAAACCTTTAAAAAGATTGGTGAGTTGCATTTCTCAGAACTGAGAGCCAAATATATATCCTCGATACAAGAACCCATCAAGGAGAGAACATACGAACATGGGTTTCTAGCAAAAACAGTAAAATCCTCCTCCCTAGAGGCCACATGGTTATGATCAACAAAAGTACTAGAACCTGTATCCAAGACTGCAACAACAAGGGACTTACCATCAATAAGGGTACCGAAACCCTTTCCCCCAACCACGAAGTCATCCACCACCTCTACTAGCTGCACAACAAACTCAACAAGAACCCCCATCAAAACTTGAAGAAATGATGAAAAAATTTATCACCACTATTGAAACATGATTTCAAAACCATGAATCTTCCATAATAATACTATAAAATCAAATTGGGAAACTAGAAAACCTGTTCTCTTTGAGGAAACTCGGTACAATACCAGGTAACACTGAGAATATCCCATGAGAAGAGGCTCATGCAATCACTTTATGAGGTGGTAAAAAGATACCTCAGACACCAACTTCAAAGAAAGGTGAGTCCACAAATCTATCTCAACATTTACCCTCTACATATGAAGAAACAAAAATTAAGGATCCCTCCTCATCAAAAGAACCATCAAAATATAAGGAGGCCTCACATGGTAAGGGAAAATAGGTGGTCAAGCCTTTTGGGCCAGCACTACCATTTCTAGAGAGGATAACGAAATGGAAGCTGGATCACTATATTGGTAAATTCATAGAGGTATTCCTAAATCCTCACATCAAATTCACTTTTGTAAAATATTTAACTGAGATGTTGATGTACACAAAGTTAATGAAGGATATTAAAAAAAAAAGATGGAGGATCTGGGAACCATTTCATTAAATAAGGAATTCTCGACAGTTGTACAATGATTAATTCCTCCAAAACTCCAAGATCCATGTAGTTTTACAATACCATGCGCCATTGGATCCTATGAGTTTGGAAAAGCTCTCTATGAATTAAGATCCAGCTTTAACTTGATTCCCTTCAGAGTCTTCATGAATCTTAGGATCAAAGTTCTCAAACCCACCTGAGTGGCCCTCTAACTAGTAGATGTCTCCATTAAATATCCCAAGGGGATGCTCGATGATGTGCTAGTAAATGTAGGAATGTTAATTATTCCTACTGACTTCATCATTATTGACATCGAGGAAGACCAAGATGTACCTTTGATTCTAGGAAGGCCTTTCTTGTACACTGGTAAGGTATTGATTGATGTACACTAAGAAGAACTGATATTCAGAGTAGGCGATGAAAGTGTCTCCTACAACTTCCTCAAGGATGTCAAGCAAGCATCACTACTAGAACATGAGGGCTGCTATGCGGTAAAACAAATGGATGAGAAAATCTTTTTCAAGGAAGATAGTCTGGTAAGTTGTTTTTTATCATTGATGACCCACTCTTCATAGATATCCAAGATGCACCAAAGGAGTTGAAATTTCTCAAAGTCTAGGGTGGCCATTACTGGAAACACACAGTTGTTCCATACATTTTGGAGTGAGTGTAGGTGCACCAATTGTGCCCTTGATCCTGAAGGCACCTCAAATTAAGATAAATACTCTTCCTTCGTCACTGAAATATGGATATTTGGGTGATAAACAAGCACTTATAGTTATAATTAATGTAGCTCTATCTCAAGAGAAAGATGATTCACATCTACAGGTTCTAAAGAGAAGAAAGCAAGCCATTGGTTGGACAGTCGCAGATCTGAGAGGAATCAGTCCCACCATTTTCACCCATAAGGTGATACTAGAAGAAGAAGAAAATCCCCATTGAAAACCACAATGATGGATGAACCCTCCAATTAAGGAATTCATGAAGAAGGAGGTAATCAAATTGTTAGATATAGGAATCATATACCTTATTTCATAGAGCCCATGGGTGAGTCCTCTACAAGTGGTACCCAAAAAGGGGGTATCACTGTGGTCTCCAATGATAAAAACGAACTCATCCCTATATGGATAGTCATGGGGTGGAGAGTCTATGTAGACTATTTTAAGATGAATGATGCAACACAAAAAGATCACGTCTCGTTGCCCTTTATGGATCAGATGCTTGAATGACTGGAGGGGCTTGAGTTTTACTACTTCCTCGACAGTTATTCTGGATATAAAAAAATCTCCATTTATCCTGAAGATCAATAAAAGTGTACCTTCACATTCCCCTACAGTATGTTTTACTATCAAAGAATTTCTTTTGGGATGTGAAATGGTCCTTCACTTTTCAACGATGTATGTTTGAAATATTCCACGACATGGTAGAAAAAATCTTGGAGGTCTTTATGGATGTTTTTTCCATCTATGGAAAATTTTTCAACACTTGGAGGAATCTGAAGCTGGTTTTGGAAAGGTGCATGCACACTAACCTAGTTTTAAACTGGGAGAAATGTCATTTTATGGTGTACAATGGCATCATCCTAGTCCTCCAGATCTCTATGAAAGGGATATAATTTGATCCTACGAAGATAAAAGTCATTTCAAATATACCCATTCCAAATTCTATCAGAGCCATCCAAATTTTTCTCGAGCATGATAGTTTCTATAGAAGGTTTATTAAAGATTTTTTGAAGATTTCCCAGCCACTCACCAATATCTTCTCCAAGGATGTCATCGTTGAGTTTGACAAGACATGTGCCACAACATTTCAGCATCTGAAGCAACAATTGGTGGAGGCTCCGGTGATGATTGATATAAATTTGGAGGCACAATTTGAAGTTATGTGTGATTCTAGGGACTATGTGGTGGGCGCAGTACTAGGGAAACGATTGGATCACATATTCCGGCCAATTTACATTTCTATTATAACTCTAAATGACGTAAATGTGAACTATACTACCACGTAGAAAGAAATTCTTGCAGTGTTGTTTTTGTTTGACAAGTTTTGTTCTTATTTGGTGCTATCCAAAGTTATTGTATATACTGACCATTCAGAACTCAAGTATTTTCTGAATAAGAAGGATGTGAAGCCACAAATCATCTATTGGGGGCTTCTACTCCAAGAGTTTGACTTGGAGATCCAAGGTAAGAAGGTCAGTGAGAACATTATTGCAGACCACCTGTCACACCTAGAACTGTCTCATTTGGAGAAAGAGGATGACATAGATATTAGAGATGACTTCCCAGATGAGAAACTTTTCTCAATTGAAGGAACACCTTGACCTTTCTAGGTAGATGTTTAAAATTATTTGGTTACAGGAGTAGTTCACCCCGATATCACTTACCAACAGAAGAAGCATTTTTATCCAATGTCAAGAGATACTTCTACGAAGACCCTATACTCTTTCGATCATCTGAAAAAGGTATGATTCTCCGTTGTATCCTAGAGAATGAAGTTCAAGGAGTTATGTCACTCCTCACCCATTGGAGTACATCATGGCCCAGACCGTACGATTGAGAATATCCTACAGTTTGGATTTTTCTAGCCTACCGTACACAGGGATACTCGTTACATTGTTACCAGGTGTGATCGATGCCAGAGGATAGGTAATATGGGATGACGAGTTGATATGCCTCAACAACCCATCCTATAGGTCCAAAACATCAACGTCTGCGAAATTGACTTCATGGGGCCATTTCCCCATCATATTGGAACTCTTAAATACTCATCTGTGTGGACTATATCTCCATGTGGGGGGAAGAAACTCCTAAATTCCATGACATGGCCATGGTAGTTGTTGCCTTTTTGAAGAAAAACATCTTCAGCAGATTTGGCATTCCTTGAGTGTTGATCAATGACAGGGGAACAAATTTTCAAAATGACTTAATGAAGAATGTGTTACCTAAGTATGGGGTGAAACCTCACATGGTAACACCTTATCATCCCCAATCCAGTGGATGGGTGGAATTATCAAATTGTGAGCTAAAACTGATCTTGGATAAAATGGTGGGTGCTTCAAGGAAGGACTGGTCCAAAAAGCATGATGATGCCTTATAAGCACACTAGACTGACTTCAATACACACCTATGGGGATGTCTCCATTCTACCTTGACTATGAGAATCCATGATACCTACCAGTGGAGCTTGAGCATAAATCCTTCTGGCCGTCAAGGCCTTGAATTTTGATTTGAGGGATGCCGAAAAGAATCACAAGTTCTAGTTGATGGAGCTTGATGAGATCCGATGGGAGGAATATGTGAATGCTAGACTATACAAATAAAATACATGAGCAATCCAAGACTGGATGATTTCCTACTACTGAGGCTATGGACACTACCACTACTCTTCAGAGCATAGATCCCGTTCCTCCAATCCCTACTAATACCGCCAAGCCTTCACTACCAGATCCTTTTGTCGCAGATGATGCCTCTTCTACAGTGACCCCATGACTGGTTTTAGGGAACATTTATTTCCATTACATATATCTTTATTTTTATCTTCTTGGGATGTGATTTTGTATGTATCTGCATATTTGTTTGTCCATTCCCCTGAATGTCACAAGTATACTAGAGCGACTTGGACATATCTCTTTTGACTACTTCCACATTTTGTCGATTCATCATGAGGGGAGTATTTTTTAGTGTTTCTTTTTTTTCTTTGGTATTTGGATTTACTTATTCAATTGATTCCCCTCATTTTCCGACTATTGGTTCCCTATATTCCCTCTTCTTCCTTTGTGTAGGACTTGGGAGATTGTGTGTTGTATTAAGTGTGGGGGAGGGATTCTGATTACACTAGTATTTTCCTTAAACCGATTTAGGAGACATCACTAATAATAGAAATATTTTAACTTATGGATAGTTGTTTTATTAGTTATAATTAAAAATAATAAAGGCATAAAAGGGTTTTTTTAAAAAGTTACATGCTTATTTGAATTTTCAAAGTATTTTAAAATTCTTGCTTTTATAGTTTGATTCTAGATTTTAAGTCTTAGACATTTACATTTGTTAGACTGATCATTTTTTACTCATGTCATGACCTGATTGGCCCTTGTATTTTTCTATTCCCAAGAGGTATTCTAAATCTTTTTGACATATTCTTTATTATACCCTCCTTTTTGATAAATTCATGTGGTATGAATAACTACCATAAAATTCTAGTTTTTCTCTTCAAAATATGATGATATTTGAATCACATTAAAATGATTGAGGCATTTTATTATTTTCAGTCCCATTGACCTTGAGACCTACCCTTCATCTGATCTTCATATACCCTTATAAACCATGAAATACATTGATAGGAAGCCACATTACAAGTCTATTTTCCATTCCTTCCCTAATTATTTTAAAATTTTGCATGGTTATTCATTTGAGTTTTGAAAAGAGGGAATTTGGTTTTTCATGGTAAATTTTGGTGAGAACACATGAACTTAAGTGTGGGGGGAGTTTATCTCTTCTTCATTTGGAAGAAGGGTCTCAGATACTACTATCCATTATATTCATGGTGGTCCTTCTATATGTTATTTAAAAAAATGATGAAATATGAAAAAGAGGGACTAGATTATTTATTA
This sequence comes from Viscum album, assembly GCA_963277665.1. Lineage (NCBI taxonomy): Eukaryota > Viridiplantae > Streptophyta > Magnoliopsida > Santalales > Viscaceae > Viscum > Viscum album. The sequence continues at coordinate 1,796,552,406 of OY728146.1, forward strand.
CATATTATTGATGGTTTATGAGCCCATATTGGCAAGATAATATCATGGTGATGATAACTTTGGGAAATCTTGATTGGGGGATCATTTGTATAATGATTTAATTTGAATATCATGCCATATTGTTTAAGAACTCAGCCTCTTTTTAAAGCCTTTGAGATTAATTTTTATCATTACCTACGAACTCTAATCCTGAGAAACATTTGAACCTTATTGAAAGCCCTCAGGATTTTTTTTGATTTGATTTATGAAGAAGAAAATGAGAACACTTTAAAGACTATGGATAATGTTCATATACATAATATTGAGCATAACTCTGATTAAATAATCTTGAGTGATGAGCATGGTATTTTTTGGTGAGGTAAATCATTAAGTGGAATGTTTATTTATGAACAATTAAACAATGTGAATGAATGAAGATGAAAATTTCTAATATATGAGGCATGATTAGAATATATTTTGAATTGAAGTTTGTTTTTTTCCTTTTGGAAATATTCTAATATCGATATATTATTTACAGTTATAATTAGTTATATGATTCCATTTTTAATGTATGAATTCTATTGATTTGATGTTCAGATATTTATTGAGGACATATAAATTACTAAGTGTGGGGGAATTTGATGTACCCTATTTGTGTGTACTTTTTCATACATTTTATTTAGTATAAGAACTTGCATTCACTAAATATCTATTGGTTTATGGGTAAAAGTCCTTATTTTTGTGATTATGATAATTTTCAGGATGAATTCATCCAAAAGCACAAATCAGGGTTGATCAAAACAAAATTTAAAATATACCTGGAATGTACTTTTATATACACACCATGTACGACTGCAATGAAATGGATTGGGAAGACTGGATACATGCCCATGTGGTCGGCCAAAGCATGCATGCCGTGTACTTCCCATATACACACCGTTTTTCCCTTCATGAAGCAATTGGTGGCCGATGAATGATCTTACACGACATATAGGGAGGTGCTACACACCGTGTAGTCCCACCTACCAGGAGAATCTATTTTCAAAGTTAAAGAAGGTGTGTTAGCTCACCTACTAGAGGAGAAAAAAATGGACAAAATGCATTTACCAGGGTAAATGATGTGTACTTTCTAGTACACACCGTGTACTACTAAACCCTATAAATAGATGGGAGGACTTCCAAGTTTAGGAGTCATTTAGATTCATTCATTCCGAGACATTCTAAGGGGTTGCACTCCGGAGAGGGCCAAGAAGAGAAGAAGAGAGAGAAAGAACAGGAGAGAAGAGAGGAGAGAAGGTGCTTCAGTGCAACCTTCTCGAAGACCTTTGCTCCGAAGCTTTCAAAAGGATGAATTCATGTATTGTGAGTTTTTTAGTTACTATCTACTCCATGAGTAGTTAAATTCTCTATGTGTTGGGGTTATGGACAATTATGTGTTGTAATTTTTCAATTGTGATGTTGTGATCATGTTATTTATCGTTCTTTCTCATAATTACTTATTAACTATTTATAATTATCACTAGAAATCTTATATCAGACCAAGAATGAGATTTCTAGGGATCTCTTAAGGAACTAAGATTGAAAATATGCATGAACATTGGGTGTTTTAATCATCTGAAAATGGATGAAATTAATAAAATTAAGTTTAATCAAATTCCAACTCAAGGAATTGGTTTATGTTGATTTTAAAAAAACTCACCATACCAATGGGGTTATATTAAATTATTAATCTAGAGATGTGAATTGTCATGAAAAACACATCATCATAAGAAAATTGATTTAATAACAACCTTTAAAATCCACAGCTCTGATGCATTTCTCTCCAAATTTTCATCCAAAACCAAAATTTTGTGTTTTTCTTTATCTTTAAAGTAATTTGTTAAGAAATCAAAATACAATATTTTTATCGAAACAATAATAAAAATAGATTTTTAATTTCAAAAAACTTCACTAAATCAATTAAAAACTAGATAGACAAAAAAATAATAACTCCTTCTCCCTGTGGATCAACCCCTTACTGGTACTATACTTATTAGGGTAATATAATTTTGATTGTGGAAAATAAAACTTCAGTAGAAAGAATACCATAGATATTATGTGAGTATTCCAACAAATACACTCCTATATATATACTTAAAGTGTATGTGGTTTTTTCAGAACTTTACATAGGAGTAACAACTATGACATGGTGTGTTGGGCCTGACAAGACATAATTTGGTACACGACAACGAGACTTACTGCACACCTAGTTTGACATTATTAGGGGATATGATTTGAATATTTCAATTATTATTTACAAAACATTATCAATGATTTTAAAGTAAATACATCCACAAATAAACCATGTTTATTTTTATGAGATTAGTTATGGAAAAGGTTTTCAATTTATGATTATTATTTCACTAGTTTTGGGATTATACATTTTTTTTCTTAATGATATGATCAAATTTTGTGTATGTCGTCATTTCGAAACGACACAGAGAAGAAGGAATGTGAAATTACCCAATGAACATGATCCAAAAAGCAATAAGGATTATATATTTTATCGTGTTAATCCAACATTTCAAAGGGAATTAGTCTCCCAAGTATTCTCATCATTTGAAGAAATAATATCATGTGATAAATAGTTCTCCAAGTCCTATGGATTGGAAGGGAAGAAAGATAAGAAGGGGATGAAAGAGAGAAATATGTATAAAGGGAATAAGGAAAAGTATTACTTTCACACATGTGGTAATTTGGGAAAGAAACACCCGGGTACTTTCTTAAAAAGAATGGGATATTTTTGTAACTGTGGAGAAAAGGGCACCATGTTCATGATTTCAAGGTAAACAAACAAAATTTCAATGTGAAATGCTTCCACTTCAAGGCAGTGGGACACTATGAAAATCATTGTCTCATATGCCAAAGGAATATACCCCAAAATAGGCTAATAGATCATGTTCAAGATTATTCTACTACCATAGATGAATATAAATGACTAATGCGCTTCTTTTTGAATCAAGAACTATGTCATTTGAGTATTTTATTAATGATGTACTGGTTATAAGAATTATGGAATATATGAGGATTGTGCTTCAATACATTTTCATTAAGGATTTGAGATCATATATTTAATGGTACCATGAAAAGTGATTTGGTATAAAGTTAATATTTTTGGAAAACACATAGTTAAGGGAAAAATAACACCTAATTTGTTCCTAAAACTTAGATAATGATGTTGGAATAAATAGATGATTGATTTGGATAACAAAAATTGTATAATATAGACAAACTTCTAATTGATTAATGGTTTGTTGAAAAAGTAGTTTATGATATCACTGATGGAGTTTAAAACAAATTTGGAATAATGGAATAAATCTATTATCATGTTTGGTGTGTGATAATTAAAGATATAATTCCTGTTGACTGAAGGATAATGATAAGTTAATTTTGAAAATATAGTGTCCTTCCTTCCAAAGTGTTTGATCATAATATTTTGGAAAAGTTAATCATTTATGAAATGGTTTATGTTGATCTTTGGATAAGGTTTTAGAGGATAATGTTTTACATCACCACATGATGAAAATTGTGTTGTAAAATGAAGTAGAAATAGTTCAAGGCATGAACAAAGAATAATATTGTGCTTACAGAAAATACCATGTAAGTATATTTACTTATATTATTAGAGAGTGAAATAATTCCTCAACTCTAGATAAAATGATATTGAAACAAAAAATGTTGGCCTACTACTTTCATTTTCGACGAATCAAATAGCCCCTTCTATAATCACAGATTTATAGCTTTGTGATTATTAAATTTCTCCTAACCATGTTCTCTATCACTCCCCATCAGAACATGATAGTCATATTTCTCTTCCATGTCCAAGTTTTCAATTATGTTATCCTATTTGAAATCCTAGTTTTGTTGCGACCTTCAAATTTTTCCATTTCATTTTTTAATAATATGTTTTATTAAACCAATTTATGACATGGTTATTTCAACAATAGTTTATATTCAATAAATCTATTATCTAGATCAAGTTTAAATTTTGAGGACACAATTTAATTAAGGTGGGGAGAATGTAACACCTTTAAATTCTAAAGTAAGAATATTGTATTTAATAGCATGTATAACTCACAACACCATGCACATGAAGAAATATAATATCTCTAGAATTTATAATATATTTAATATTTTAAATAAATTAAATATAATTTATTTCTTGAAATGAAAGTGACATTGAGTTAGCGTACATCGCATGCAACAACGAATTTGTTAAATGTCTTGTGTTATATGAAAGACTGAGTTTTACGGAAGAAAAATATTTTGTAGAAAATATTATTATTTAATATAATAAGATAAAAATAGCTATTAACTTGATATTTTTGAATATTATTACTAAATTATGAAAATATATAGTCTAATTCATTGGTTACCTATTAATTAGAAAGTAATATAGAAACCAAATGAATAGAAAGGGAACGATTTTTTTAAAAGACTATTTTTATGTGAAAAAGTAGATTTATCTTAATAAGTTAAATTAATTACTTTTAGTGAATGATATTAATTAAATTTATAAGTTATATATTCATAATTGTTTTTAATATTTATCCAATTGATTTTATATGCAGAATATGAGAACATGCCCAATATTTCATATAAAAACCTATATTTTTATAAAGGAACTTTTACCACCTTTTAATGGAGAACAATTTTTAAAACCAATTTGGGAACTTTTATAAATATTATATGTAAAAACTAAACCTCTTATCTTAAAGAGAAAAAAAATTTAATTTTGTGTGATTTTTTGGTATTTTTTTGTGAAGTTTCATTTTTTAATGAATAGTGAAAAATACTGAATTTTAATTCAAAACTGATTTTTAATATAATTTATTTATAGTGTTAAATAATATAAATTTTTTATATATTATTCCAATTTAGGTCTTTTGAATTAATTTTACTTTGAAATCACGTATAAAAAATTAACAAACTTTTGAACATTTTTACTTTAAAAACCCACATTGTCATCCCCTATACGAGAATAACTTTAAATTAATGGCTGACGCTTATGAGATTGGAATTTTTAAAAATGGATTATATATTTGGGATCATAATAATTTATATTATATAATAAGATAATTTTTGTTTTTTACCAAAAATATAAGTGAAATTAATTTAAACTAATTACAAAGATTAAGGTGAAATTAAGATTAATAAAGGATTAAAACTTAAAAATAAGGGCCCATATGAACTAGATACTTTTCCATAATACATTTTATTGAAATTTTTATACTCTATCACATATTTTATATAATTTTTTCCATTATTGGATCCAATTTCAATGTAAAAAACATGGGTGTAATTTTCTTTTTCAAAATTTACAAGAGTGTCACTTATCCTCTACTATAAAAGGCCTCATATCCTACCACTTCCTAAAACCTCTAAAGACACTTTTGATCAACCAAGATCAAACCAAATAGATCCTAAAAATCTCTCCCGTAATCCCAGAAGCCTTACCTTGGGCATAAATCCATCCATGGAATCCCTTTGGTGCAAACCAAAAGGAGTTTCCCAAAGAAGAGGTAACATCTTTCTTTAAGCTATTTAGTTTTATTTCCATTATCCACCACCTAAACTCTTCTTATTATATTATTATGTTAAAAAAATTATCTTAAATATACTAGGACGTTTTATACCAAGGTTTTTACCTACACTCACACACACTTCCATCTAATGGACATAGTGTTTATGTGTTTTTTTAGAAAAGTGAGCCTTGAGGCCCTTGGAATATTAGGAAAAAAAGGGTTACATTATTCAAAAAGAATGAATTTTACATTTATCTCATAGAAAGAAAATGCTCATGTCGTCGAGTAAATAAGTCAAGTGTTTTAATCCTTCTGTATTCACTCGTTTGTTAGCCAACCCATCCAAAATATAGTTCGCCTCCCTGTACGAATGGGTGATGATGTAATTTAGAGAAGAGAACATGTCCATACAATTCACCCATTTTGCGGCCAGCTTCCATGAGAGATTCCTTTGGCCCACTCTAACAGCCTGTATAAGGGTTGTGGAGTCGCATTCAAACCATATATTTTTCTATTTTCATTTGAGAACGGTATCCACCACCATTATGAGGCGCATCATTTTCGATTCATGCGCTGTGAAGATTCCACAAGGTCCATATAAGCATTCGATGACGTCCCCGTTCTCATCTATGAAAATAGCACCATAACCCGAGGGGCCTGGGTTCCCCTGAGAGGCTCCATCTGTGTCGTACTTGATCCATCCTGAAAAAAGTGAGGTCCAGAAAAATTCCATGGTCTGATGGGGTTCAGGAAAATTACCAGTGATATTAATCCGCCAAAGGATAATCCATTCTTCAATCGAGTTTTTTTATTTTATGGAATGCAGCTTATTGGCCTCATGCACTACAGCAAGTATTCAGGCCATTCCACAGCCTGCAATGAAGTCACGCCTGCCATGCACCAATGCATTTATGCTACTCCAGATCCAGTGTAGAGTTTCAGCGCAAGCCACTTGGAAGAGGACTTTGATATGCTTGGAGAAATACTTGCTGAACAAAGCTTTAATATATTGTTGAACCGAACCTGAGAAAAGGATTTGAAGACCAAAAAGCTACTGTACTACTACCAATAAGGACGAGGCAGCCTTGCAACTCAGAAAAAGGGGATCAACATCCTCTCTGTGCTTCCTGAAAAGAGGACATCTAGAGAAAAGGGGAATTCCAACCCTTTGAATATTGGTATCTATAGGAATTTTGTTAGAAAAAATCCTCCATAGAAGCATGAATCGGGAAGGTGAAAACCATTTTTTATTCAACCTACCAATCCAATGTTCTCCAGCCTCAATTAAATACTGATAGAAAGTTTTAGAGTCAAGAACACCATTTTCTGACCCTTCCCGGATTAGTGTGTCATCATGCTTGATAAAATCATTGCTAGTTACAATATTAACGACATCCTCCGGAATCATATCCATATTGTCCACCTTCTCCTTTATTGTGATGGTATGATCAATGTGATATTCCTCTGTATTGATATAAGAGATAAGTGGCACTCTGGTCCAATTCCCGTGCCAAAAGCGTAGGGAGGAGTTTTTACTCACCATCCATTTAGAGTGGCTGAGATTTTTTTGGAAAGTGACCTTAATTCCAAGCCAAATGGAGGATTCCAGATAACTGGATTTTCCATCTATGAGTCTGCTCATAAATCTATTTCTCAAGATGTCTAGAGCAGAATTTTTGTGATTGAGAAGTTTCCAAACAAACTTGGCTTGCAAAGACTGGTTGAAGGCTTTCAGATTTTTAACACCTAGTCCTCCCAAAGCATGTGGCAAGAAGCATTTCTTCCATTGGGTAGTAATACTCTTTCTTTCCATGATGTTTCCACTCCAGAAAAAGTTCTTCATCATCGTGTTAAGACTTTTAATAATGGAAGCAGGCCATGTATAAACCATGAAAGAGTAAAAAAGCTTCGAAATAACCACGTGCTTTACCAGGCAAATGCATCCAGCCATAGAGAGGGATTTCCCCTTCCAAGATGCGAGGGTTTTTCTGATTTGATCCATTTTGTTAGATATGTGAGAATATGTGGGCCTTTCCCAAAACATTGGGACACCCAGATAATTGAAATGAAATTATCCCTCCTTTATTCCCAAGTCAGATGTGAGGCGCGCCTTCCTAGAGGCTGAGAATCCCTTACCAAAAAATAGACGACTTTCTCCAGCTAATGGAATGTCCAGAAACACTCTCGTATTGTTTTAAAACCTTTTTAATGTTATTAATTTTCCTTTTGTCCCCCTATGTAAAAATGACAATGTCATCAGCAAAGAAAAGATGGGAGGGAGCGAGGTTACCTCTTCCTGCTCTGATGATGGAAAGATCACCCTTGTTCACCATGTCCAAGAGAATTCTTCTCAGGTAGTCCTCAGCTAGAGAAAAGATGATGGCCGATAGAGGGTCTCCTTGCCATACCCCCCATTGAGCAAGTAAAGAAGCCCTATGGGGAACCATTAATAAGTATGGAGACTCAAGCTGAGTTGAAGAGAACCATGATCCAATGAATGAATTTAGCATTGAAACCAAAATTATTTAGCATTGTCCTGATAAAGCCCCAATCCATGGTGTCAAAAGCCTTGGTGATGTCCAATTTGAGGGCAATTTTCCCACCAATATTAGTTTTTCTAACAAAGTTGACACATTCCAAGGTTGTGATCTAGAAATCCTCAATATTTCGACCTTTCACAAAGAAAAACTGATTCCAGGATATGATCGTTTCATAAATTCGAGCAAGCCTGTTTGATAAAATTTTAGTGATTACCTTGTATATGGTGTTGACAAGAGTAACTGGCCTGAATTGGCCAATCTCACTAGCATTCTCAACCTTCAGGATGAGAGTTATGAATTGTGTATTGAAACACAAAGGGAAAGTTCCATCTTTGAAGAAGTCTTGAACAAGCTGGCGAGCGTCGTTCTGAATTATATCCTAATATGTCTGAAAGAATTCATTGGTGAACCCGTCTGTCCCTGGGGATATTTATTTTCTAAGACCAAAGACCACCTTTTTGATTTCAAATTCCATTGGAATAGCGGCAAGAAGGATGTTATCCTCCATAGTGACCAGGTTAGGGATGATGTTGTCCCAAATTATATCAGTTTTTGGTTTCCCATTGAACAGATTCTTATAGAATAAGATAATATGGTCCGAGAGTTCATGCGATCCTTCCAAAATATGATCCCCCTCCCTGAGAAGTGAAAGAGTCTTGTTGGATCTTTAAACCCTCAGAAGGGCATGAAAGAATTTACTGTTTCTGTCCCCATCTTTGAGCTATCTTGCTTTAAATATTTCTTTTTTAATTTTGTCCCAATGTTTCAGCAGGCTGCTTAACCTGGAGGGAATACCATCCTCCTGCCTCAGGTCTCCACTAAAGTGTTTTTTGGTAGAGGTTTCCTATAAATCATGCAAAAAGAATTCAATCCCATCGATTTCAGAATCCATTAAGCTAAATCTATCTTTGCTCCACTGTTTCAGTTTAAGTTTCACTATTTTGATATTTGTAAGACATAATAGAGGGTTGTATCCATCAATTCTTTGGTTCCAGGAATTCTGCACTATATCTAAGCATTCTGGGAGGGAGATTCAAGCACTGCTAAATCTCAAAAGGGAGTGGGTTCGCTCTTTTAAGATTCGTAAGGCTCACCAAGATATGGTGGTGGTATGAGTTGTGTTTAGAAACGGTGATACACGATATAGACTTCCAAAGCTTAAGTGAGGCATCATTGACAAATGCCCTATCAATCCTACTATCTCTCATGCCAGTCAGATGCCGTCTATACCAAGTGAATTTGGCTCTAACAAGGTTGACTTCCGTAAGACAGGCCTCTTAAATACACCCGTGAAATTCAGTCGAGAATGTTCTTTTTTTCAGAGGACCAATATTCTCTTCCACGTGTAGAATAGAGATGAAGTCCCCAACAATAATCCATGGATCAGAAATTGCATTTTCTAGGTCACAGATGTGATTCCACAGCGGTCTCCTGTTAATGTATTTGGTGTGAGCATAAACAATCGAGCAATATATTTTTTTCCCTGACTCCAAAAAATTGAAAGTGAGGATCCGTTCATTCACAGTAACATTAGCTAGACATGACACTAATTTGTGAACAAAAATCCAGATTCTGTCTGGTACCCCTTCAATACTAGCATAACTTAGGAGAGAATAGCCTACTTTGGAAAAGGATTTATCAAGATTTGTAGAGATGGTCTTAGAATCAGAAATTACTATGATTTATGGTTTATACTTACCTGCAATCAGCCAGATGGAATTCAAGGTGTCAAGATTGGCCAACCCCTGAAAGGTCCAAAAAGGTATCCTAATTTATGAAAAGATTTAGGGGTTACCCTCCCCTTTCCTTTGACATCCAATATTTTTAGTTTTCGAGCATATCTGGTTGAGGCAGCTGGGCCCCCAATTTTGGGGTCTTGAGGGACCTTCAGAGTATGCTGTTTCATGTCCAAGCTACTCCTTCTTCCATTAAGGGGTTGAGTTGAGTAGTCAAAAACATTCACCTCTAGTCTGGTCAGGAATTTATCTGCAGCTTCAATCCCTGTTGTGGTGTCACCTTCATTAATCTCTTCCTACCAAATCAAACATCCCCTCTGATATGGAGATCCTGGGGCATGTATTTCTCAATCCAGCGTTATGTTGGAATCCTCCAGCATACCATTGGACAAAGGCTCCACAACGTCCTGAATCAACATCAAATTGTCCTGGATTTCCTTTTTAACCAAGTCCAAGGTGAAATCATCAATCTGGAGTGAAATTTCAACCGAGAGAATTTTCTTTGAGAAATTCAGATCCTCCTACTCCTCTTGTTGGTATGTAGTTTTGTCCGAGTTGTCCTCGTGTATAAGTCGCTCATTGTGTTGATTCTATACCTCATCCATGTCGGCCCATGAAACAAAGTTCACATTCATTCCTGAAGAACTCCCCTTTTGCATATCAGTGCCCAGGTCCTTCTTTTTTTCCATGTAAGTGGCTCCTTTTCCCCTAGGAACCTCCTGCCATACAACAAGATTAGAGGCAGGCTTAACCAATTTTTGTAGAACCCTACAATTGTTGAAAATATGACCAACCATTTTACAATGTTCACAAAATTTGGGAAGGTTCTAAAACTCATAATTGATTTCCAGCTGATGATCCCATGATGCTAAAAAAATTCGATCAAAAGGAGGCTGCTCCATGTCAATTTCGATGAGAACCCTGGCATACAAACCCAAATCACCATTAATGGAATGCTGATCTATTTTCAACAGCATAACCAACCATGAAGCAATATCACTGAGGATTTTGGGGTGATAGTAGACCCACGACAAGCCATGTATCCTTGTCCATACCTGATCCATTGATAGCCACTGCTTGAATGGATTGAAGTTGGCATCCCATTCCGAGGGGAAAAGAAAACTTGGTCTGAGATTGAGGTTCCCTATTCTCCAGGCCATGTTGAGGTCAACCTTCCTTTCAAAAATAATATGAAAAAACCCCTACCTGATTGGTATCATTATCCATCCTACAAAACCCCAGCAATGAGAAATTAGATTTTTCAAATCTTCATAGGACCATGATTTCATTCCCTTTTCATATGATGTTCATCCCAGTAGTGAGTATTTGCATAGGTCCAATCTCTTCTTGAGCGCCTCCAGATCTGCCTTCACCGAGATGGATCTGTCACCCATTCGCGTTAGATCAGAGTTACCATAACTTGGATCTAGGGACGTGGTGAGCGTTTCTACAGAATAAATTGTCTTTTTGGGAAAGAAGTTAGAACCCACCTCGCCCCCCTTTTGTGGAAGAGTTGACGACCATCTCCTCAAAGTGATGTGATTCATTCACACTATATATGAAAAGTATAAAGTATGGTTTTAATTAAATACATGAAACATAAATGAAATTTATATGATATTTATGACATAATTATTTTTCTATAAATATAATATATCATTTTCTTTATTGCCCTTTTCACACACTATAAAGTGATAACATTGGAGATGGACGTGTGGACTACTGCCTCCTCGACACAGTGTGATTACTTTTACATCACAAGAATACTATATATATGTATATATGATTAAATAAAATGGAATTTAATATATAATTATAATTTTGGAAAGATATTGTGTTACTTACGTTCTTTCCATAATGATCATAGAAAAAATGGTAATGTAACTCATGCGTACGTATGACCTACTATCTCCATGATTGTAACGTTGGTTCATTTATCATAACCATCTTACATGATTGGTTTTGAAAGTATATTTTGATGTATAAATATTATAGTTATTTTATTATTATTATTATAAGTATGTTTATTTAATAACCCCTTTGACCATAGTTGATTTCTAGAGTCTTTTTTGACACATAAACCAAATATGGTCAAAACACCCGATCTAACGTAATAATTTAAGTAGTTGTTTACTACATTGCAATAAGTGAAGTAAAATTAATAATAAACATGAGAAAGGTTCTCAAGAAAGTAAATAATTAAAAGGTGTTTATTATTCAAGATTATGAAGACACACATGAAAATCCAGACTCAAGGTAAGGGATTTCATCACAATTTACATTCCATTAAGACCTATTTGTTGTTATGAACCAATTGAATTTTATATGGTGTATATACTTCCCTTTGACATGTTATATCTTGAATCTACTTATTCTGATGATATTATATATTTCATTTAATGTTATACCTTAATGAGTATTTTGATTCAAATGTTTCAAATTGGTATGGGACACTTTGGAATGTTTAAAGATTATTTTCCTCAAGAATGTTTTAATGATATTTCAATTCTATTTCCATTCATCAACATCATAAAAGCTTGTTGTTACTTATACTATACTTGGTAATTATTGATAAATTTTTATCCTTTATTGAATATGTAGATTTAATGATAAGGAACATTTTTTATTAATAAAATGTATTATTAAATAGACGAGGAATCCTTTAGACTAGAAGACTCGGGTGGGCTCAGGTTATATATACCTTGATGCATCAGTAGTCTTATGAGAGGAATCAGTTTCCCAAATAAAAATAGTTTAAACTATCTTTAGAATAGATCTTGATGATATAGTGGTTCATGTTCCAGATACAAGACATCCAATATTAAACCATTTCCTTCATTTCAGTTATCATTTTTATCCATGAGATTTTGCGTCGATATATTTATGGATTCATTTAATTTTTAGTTCATTTATTAAATGAAATGTTTTTAAATTTCTTGTATTTACATATTTATTTTTCCTTATCTGGTTATTTGAATGGTATGTGTTATTAGTTATTTATCTTTCCATGTTTAATATTCTCATCATTTCATTTTTCCTGCTGCATTACTTGACATTACTGAGAATTTGAGCTCACCCTCATTATGTTTCTTTTCCCAAGGTTTTGATGAAGAAATATTTGAACAAATTTTCAAGGATAAAGTTATTTTAATTTATTATGTATCATGTCTTATTTTCTATTTCCCAATGTTATATGTGTATAGTGTATGTAACTTGGTTTTTCAAAACATCTAAACAGTTTGGTCCCATGGTATTTGAAGCTTGTATAGTTTCAAATGTAAAAAAATAATGCAAAAGATCCAAGATTTTGGGATTAGGGAGTTACAAAAAAATACCACTGAAGGAAGATTTGGGTAGATCACAGTGTCAAACCAGCAATTTTGTAGAGCATGGAAGATGAGCGAAGCTTAGATAAGATAAACCATGGTGATCAAACGATAAAGACCATGTTGATTATAATTATAAGGTTCTTTCCATATTTTTTATAGAGGATTAGAGTCATGCACATCTCCCCATACCACATCAAATTTTCATTGGGTTTTTGATAACTTAATGAGAATTACCATGTCCTCTACTTCATCGAGCTAACAGAAGGGCTATCACCCAAAAAATGTTTCCACTTCCTCACCAACCATTCCATTCCATTGTATGGCCTAATTAGTCACCACCTATATGTGACCTATGAACTCACAACAATCCCTATGCTCTCCCACACCTTACTGATTTGATTCTATGATGTAATATCTCTTTGATATGGTTGAGGTTACTCCCGTATCTACCTTAGTTGATATGGACAACTAGTTGTCTTGGATGGAAAATTTTTCTTACAAGGGAATACTTAGAATTAAAATCCAACGAAAATACAAGTAAAATGTGATGAATAAGGAAAAAATATGTTCCCTTACAGAGAATACCAACCCATCTCTTCCAAATTTCAATTACACACCTTTATTTATCCTTAACGAAGCATGATTTTTTTCATGGGATTCACATTTCTCAAAACTCCAATGACAAAGTGTCTGGTGCAAAAATATGGGTGAAAAAATGTTGGAATGTTATTATGTTAATGGAATACCTATCATGCAATGAATTATATTTTATAAAAGTTGTGAATCACTTGATTTTGGTTTAAATTTCTTAATCTATCCCTTGTAATGTTACCTAAAGGAGTCACATAGGTGATGAGGGTGTCTAGGTTTTATTCAGAGCCCAGAAACCTAGTTGTTTTTAGAAACAAACTAGTCTTCATGGTTAGGAGAAACCATGTAGCCTATCCCACACCTTATCATAATTCATGTGTTGCACTTTATAAGGGATTATGGGGTCACACTCTCTGTAAAAAACGTTGTGATCCTAGGCGCATGTTTATGCTGGTTATAGAGGGCTTTGGTATAGTGGATCATTCACATCTTGCACACAGTTAGCTAAACTATGCATCTTTCTAGTGTAGGGGTCCCTCCTTAGATAGTGTAGGTAGCACAGTTTATGCACAGTTTGGCCAAACATTGTATCCAAACCATTCACCCTCATTTTATGGGAGAAATTTCAATTTCTACCTTAATTAATTTAAAACCACGCTCCACTATTTTCTCTATTTATTTACACTGGATGGATTATCTTCCCTCTCCCTTGAGTGCTCCTAAATCCTAACCTAGGATTGTTGATAATTCTTTGATATGAACTCTAAAGAAAACATTATCAGTTATGTTAGTTCCACATTATTATGTACTAGAATCATCTTTATTCTTATCTCAATTAATCTTCCCATCTCTTATGTTATTTTGGTTTGATATCATTCACTCTATTTTCAGGGCATTAGACCATTTCTATAACTTATTCCAATATTCTTTAGATCTAAATTTGATATTATAAGAGGAGTCATCTATGAACCTATGGTTGGTGGTCTAGTTGTCTTCCCAAAAAATCAAGTTGTTTTCATAGCTTCTCCATTATGTCTCATGCCATCTATTGCTGCACATTCCTCTAAAAGTAATTCATTATTTATAAATGCATTTTAGAATGTTTATATACTCCCATGGACCCTTGATAATGATTATAGGATTTTGATATCATTTATTTACACCCATTTGGGTTGACATCTTAAGTTACCTCTTAAATAAAATTAATTAAATGATTATAACACAATCTAAGTATTCTTCTTGGATTTGAAATGGAATTTACGTCCACCTTATACCTATTTAATTAACCAACCACATTATATATGGGTTGGTTTTCCTTGGTTGTGAATGGTCTTTATTAACTAAATGAAATCGATAAATTTTAATGAATGGGAATGTGTGGAAATTCCAGGACGAATAACGCATGATTTGTTATATTTATATATTTAGTTTACATGAACTGTGACACCGACTTTTATATTGGTGATTAATGATTATGGTTTTTATGAGGTGATACCTCAAGTAATTATTATTATTATGATTATTCAATTTCTATGGTATGGGGATTATAGTTAAGGGACTTGTTGAGAATGACATTTCACTCTCCCTTACATCAGGTATTACACATGATTTCTCTCACCATTATACTTTTATCTGGGTAATGGGCCTAGCATTCCATGTTCCCTCATATCAGGTGTTGGGAATTTAATCTCACCCCACCTATTTAGAGCATTGAGCATGATTTCTTGTATTCATTATGAGATTAGGGCTTTCACCCCATTCTTGTGCATATAGGCTTGTTAGACTAGTTATGGATGCTTGAGTTACACCTTGAGTCCAGAAAACACCTAGTATCCATGTATATGCCCACATACAACCTCAATTACATAGTACATATAGTTTTATACAATATATAACTATACTATATATATTATTACTATATATATGTATAGTTTCTGATCATACTCTCATACTGGCCTATGTTGAAGTAGGTAGAGCTATCCAGGTCTCCCATAGGAACCTGAGCCAGCCAATATTTATTTATTCATCATTTATTATTATTATTATACATACACACTATTAATGTTATGTATATATGATGTATTATTTCTAAACATCATTGGTGGTGTCCTATTAAGATTTTATCTCACACCCTACTTGGGATGCATTTGTTACCCGAGTAGATTAATTGTATGTGGATTTTCATAAGGGAATGTTCCACGAAAAAATGTTCGATTAAATTCACTTATACTATGAAGAATTGGAGAAGAGGATCAATAATATTCTCATGATTCTAGTGGAGTAGTATTTTGGCCTTTTTGTTTTTTTGTATAGCATGTTGTATATTCTGGTCCCCTATTTCCCCGTTCTGTATATCAGTATGATATGAAATCATTGTATATGAATCATACTTTTGATTTTGATATTATTATATTTCTTTGGTTATTTATTCTTCTATATTTTATCATATTTTCTTTTCTGTTATTCCATTATTTTATATCAAGCTTCTCCTATGGTGGATTACTGGTCTTTTTTTATACGATTTGTTTATATGTGATTACACTGTTTTATGCTTATTTATTATATCTATTGTGCCACTCTGATATAAGGGTACAATCATTACACTATACCACATTATAGCATCATTGTTAGTTCTAAACCTTTGGTGTACAGGGAGAAATTCGTGAGGCCATATGACCCACCAAAATGGGCCACGAGTTAAATGGATCCCAGGTTGGAATGTTACAAAGTAGTATTAGAGCCCTATTTTCCCTTTATATTAAAATTTGGGTGTTAGAAAGAATATTAGGATATAACAGAATTTTGTAATGATCCTGGGCCTAGGAGTAGCTAACCCATGTGTTGGGGAAACCCAAATTACCTTGGATAGGTTAATGTTGTTCTGATTTTCACCTGTTACAGTTGATATAAACTCACCATTGGATGACACACATATTTTGTGATGCTACTAGTATTGGTATTATTTCAATGAGATTTATTTTAATTATGCTCAGTGAAATGAGGGTGTGACATTTCATGAATCACTATAAGAAAATTAGGACTAATATGCCATGCAATATGCCATGTCACGTCAACTTTCTGCATGCATTTTTTTATTGTATATAGTTAGTTCTTAGATTGTTTTATATAGATATGTATTGAAATTTATTACTGGGGAAATATAAAGGGATTAATTAAAGTTTCAACATCAATCTAAACTATGTTTTCCCACATAGATTCTTGATAAATCCTTAATTATCTAATTATACCATATTATGAGTTCTGGACTAATAATTCAGGACTGTGATATATATGTACCATATATACAAAGATTAAAAACTTTGATGAATTAAATATTTAAAAGAAAATGGTTACCACTAAATGTGGATTCCAATTACAATGTAAAGGTCTTTTTCTTCTATAAATTTCAATTGAATCTCCATATACTGAAACCCCTAATATCTGATATGAGACCTAGACCCATAACCGAACTTAGTAGTTGGTAGTTGGTAGTGTCTCTTACATTTTTATGGTCATTAAAGGCCTTTACCTTTCACATAGACCTGGATATTAAAGTAAGTAGAGAGGTGTGATCTTTCCATATGAAGTTTGTGTACCTATCATAATTATCTATCTATAATTTGTTTCAACTATTAAATTCTTTTATGAGGTGCACATTTGGAATTATAGAATCATTCAACCATGACAACCTAGATTCATACACCATAAAGGAAATGATGAACATGAACTTGAGGTGGTGGTCCCTAATCCCCTAGTGATCCCTCCAATAATTCCACCTATGAAACCACTCATTATTCCCAATATGGGCACTGAAACCCAGTTCTAAGAGGGGTTCTTCTATATGATACAATATATGCAAGGTGTATCTCAACCTACCTTAACTATGGTATAGTTGACTCGGGAGTCCTATAAGCAACATCCTCCCACTTTTTTGGGACATGGTGGACCACATGCCACAGATTCTTGGATAGAGGTCATGCTTTCTATCTTTGAGTATCTGGAGATTCCTTTAGAGTTGAGGGTCAAAATCATATTGAAACAACCCAAACTGTTTCAAATAAAATTTCTTTTGTGGTTGAATTAAATGTGTTATTATATGTTATGGTTATAGAAAAGAAATTCATTTCTTTGATTTTATTATATCCTATCATATTTAAATTACCATTAAGCCTATTTACCATTGATAATATATACATTGAATAGTGATCATATAATTAGTATAAATATACGGTTTTGAAAAATCTAATTGACAAAGAAAAAGGAAGTTATAGAATCACAAAGAAGGATCATACCTTATAAAGACCATTTATCAGATATTCCAAGGTAGATAACATCACTAAGATTTTCCCTTAACCAATCCCAAGATAGGATCCAAAAACTTAAGCATGAGTGACACCATCTATGGGAGAAGTTCAAGCTCATCAAGATCACAACCCAAATAATGTATGCCAAACCACCCCATGAAAGTCTCACTGTAACACACCTTACCCTTAGGAAATTTTTTGGTGTAATGAAGGGATTTGTATCGATACCCTAATAATATTAATATATATATATTCTATAGAATAAATGAATATATTTTCATCTTATTATTTTTACATTATAAATGATTTTTATTTTGATACAATAAAACACAAATTGTATTTTTTAGTAATATTTGAATTCTATTACAACATTTATGAGTTAATGGATTTTTGAAATAAATAATATTTTAATAAAATATTATTATTAAAAAAAATTTATCATGTGACAACCCTGAACCAAGTATCCCAGAGTTGGAGGATATTTTATTGCAATGTCATAGATAAAAGAGATTATATCCCAAAGAATAAATATGTTTAGTAGTCTTGAAGAACTATATACATACAGGGTTCCCTTATTACATTGGTAATTAAACATAGAATATAAAAAATTAAAATAAACTTGTTCTTTACACTTATTCAAATATTTTATCTTCATAACATGGGGAAGGAAAAAAAATAAAAGCATGTGATCAATTTCTTAGTATGGTTTATATGAATCACTAATAAGTAAATAAAAGTCAATAAGTCATAGTAATTATAGAAAGGTAAATAATATGAAAAACACATGCCATTAATAATCTATGAATGAAATTATATCCCTAGATTTTTTCATAGTGAAAACTTCAATGAATTTAATGTATGAATATTGAATGAAGAAAATGCTTATTTATTGGATGCCATGTATTAGGCACATGAACCATAATACCTTCAATACAGTTTTAGACTGTGGGTATAAACCTATATAATTATACTTATAAACATACATGAATGGTTTCTAAAACTATTTTTTCTCATGAGTCATGTCGATTTATCAAGGGGCTATCTATAATTGGGCTCCACTCACCACTATAAGTCCAAACCATTTTCACACATAGATTCAATCCAATAAAAACATTCAAAGAAAAAATCATATTTAAAAATTGTATATTGATAAGAAATTCATCATACCAATGATACAAGAAATATGTATATTTAATGAAATATTTAATGAATGATGATCATAAATAATAGGGAAGTATACATACACCACACATAAGTGAATAAGTCACAACCGAAGGGAATATCAAAATGGTGTCCATGATAGAATGGATTTAAATTATTACTAGAAATTAATAAGTTAAAATAGGCATAGATAATGATAAATTATGTACAAATAAAATTAAAACATGTAAAAATAGTGTTTAAGACACTTTAGAAATGAGCCACTTTAGTGCGGTTTAAGGGAAAATATTATGGAGTGTTTAAAAAAGAAAAAGGATTAATTATTTTCCTAAAACCAGAAATGGACTAAAATAGTTTTTCATGATAAAAGGAGTTATTTTAGAAAAATATTGGTGGATTAAAATATGTTTTGGAGTGTAATTAAAAGTGGGTAAGAAATTGGGAAGTTCATTTAAATTGGGCTTGCTTATCGAGAGGGATTGAAAAGGAACATTATAAAACATGTATTTCCCCATAAAAGAAAGAATAATTGATCTAGGTATGTATCTCTGGATCAGAAAACCAAAATTTAGGATAAGTAACTAAGAATAATTGAGAATTACATTAGGGTAATAAGAGATAAAGTGTAACTTGAAGGAAAATTGGAGGTTCAGGTGAAACCCCTTACCTTCTGTCTGAATGTGTTATGTACTTTCACTTAATGTCCATAAAATTTTTGGGTTTTATATTTTTCCCACCTTTATAAATCTTATACTCAAAATTTTTCAAGATTATTTCCTTCTAAACTGATGTGGGTAGTTCCTCTCCATAACATCATAAGGTTGCCATGGTGCTTCTTCAAATTTATGGTTTCTCTAAAGAACATTTACGAGTCAAGTCATTCGATTTTTCAATACTTGGTCTCTTGTGTCAATAATCTTGAAAGGCTATTCGTAGTATGAAAAGTTATATTACAATTATATTTTTCATAGGTGAGTCTATACATTGGTTCTGGCATGTACTTCAATAATAATCTGTGGAACACATCATGAAATTTGGAGATACTTGGTGGCATTACTAATCGATATGCTACAAATCCAATTATTTATAGAATTTTAAATGACCCAATGTACCTGGGGCTTAGTTTCACATTCTAATTGAACCTTAAAACACCCTTACTTGGAAATAATTTTATAAATACATGATCTCTTACATGAAATTCAAAATCATTTCTCTAGTTGTCAAAAAAAACTCTTTGTCTACTCCAAGGTACATTAATATGAGCCGAAATAGTCTTTACATTTTTCATTGTATCTTCAATAAGTTCTTGTACTGTAAGTTTCCTCCCAGTAAATTTATCCCAAAAAGTTATAGTTTGACATCTCTTTCCGTATAGTGCTTCATATGGCACTATTTTAATACCATAATGGAATCAATTATTATATAAAATTCTACCAAAGGTAAGTACTGATCCCACATACCTTGAAGTCCAAGTGAGAATGATCTCAATATGTCTTCTAATGTTTGAATATTCTTTTTTGACTATTATTCTATTTGAGGGTGATAATAAGTACTCATATAAACCTCATTATCCTAATACTTATAAAGACTCTTCAACAATTTTGATGTAAAATGAGGATATCAATGAAACATAATCGACAGAGGTAAACCATGAAGTCTTACAACTTCATTAATATAGAGGATTTTTAAGTGATCAAGAGGTAAATCATATCTTATAGCAAGAAAATCTCCTGATTTTGTAAGGATATCCACAATAACCCATGTCATATAATTCTTTCTTGGGGTCTAGTGATGAAGTCCATAGTATGATCATCCCTATTCCACATAGGAATAACTAGAGGTTTCTTGAATCCTATAGGATGTTGTCTCTTAGCCTTCACTTGTTGATAAATTAGACATCTTGACACATTATTAGAAATTTTCTACTTTATGTTATCCCACCAAAAATATTCCTTTGGATCTCTATACATATTGGTAGTACCAAGTTGTATAGATAAATTTGAGCTATGAGACACATATAATAATTACCTTCTTAGACCGGATATTGATAGAATGCATAACCTCTTTCAAAATTTCAGAATTCTATTCTCATACATGAATTCTTCAAATCATTCATCCTTAATGTATTTAATTTTACTTTGAAAATTCTCATAATTATAAAGAGATATTTTTACCTTGTCCAGTAAATATGGGTTAACAATCATTTGAAAAGGGGTATTTTTACCCTTTATTAATAATTATCACATCCATATTTACTAAATCCATGGTTATATGATCTTTCTCATTCCTCATTTGGGTCAAAAATCCCTGATCTTTCCTGATTAATGTATATTTTACCTTATTTTCTTTTCTTGCGTGGTAGTGTATTGAGCAATCATAGTCTTTGAGTAACTTGAGATATCTTCTTTGCCTCATGTTGAGTTATTTCTATATACATATGTATTTAATAATCTTGTGATTCATATATATCTCACATCTTTCACTATTGATATTGTGTATCCATATATTTAGAGAAAAGTTTATGGCTACTAACTCAAGATCATGAGTTGCATAATTTTCTCCATGAATCTTCAACTATTTTGAAAAATATGAAATAAAATTATCATTTTGTATAAGTACACAACCCAATACATTCTTTGATGTATTACTGTATATCAAAAACCCATAACTTCCTAATGGAAGATTCAAAATCGTAGCATTGAATAATTTTCTATTAAATTATTCAAAACATTTTGGACATTATTTTTTCCATATGAACTTAACCCCTTTACGTGTGACCTTGACTAATGGGTTAGCTAATCAGAGAAGTTTTTTAACCAAATGGTGATAGTAATATACAAATCCAAAAACAACTATATACTTCAGTTATGTTTTTTGGTGTAGGCCATTATTGAATTTACTTTGTCTTTGTTGGATCAACCGAGATTACATCCTTAGAGACAATATGGCTATGAAAATAAATTTTCTAAATCCATAATTAGAACTTTCCAAATTGACCATATAACACTTTCCTTCTGAGAGTCTCAATAATAATCCACAAGTGATTCTCATGGTCTTAATAGTTTTTAGAGTACATCATAATGTCATAAATTATTAATAAAGAAATCATAAAGATATTCCTTGAATATTATATTCTTCAGATCCATAAAAACAAAGGGTGAATTATTCAATCCAAATGGAATTACTAAAAACTACTAATTTCCATACCTCATCCAAAAATCTATCTTCAAAATATATACATTCTTTACTCACAATTGATTATTCCAATAACAAAGGTCAATCTTTGAAAAATATTGTTCTCTATAAAGTTCATCAAAGAAATAATCAATGTGAGGAAAAGGATATACTTTTTCTTTATTATAATAGAATTTATTTCTCTATAGTCAATATACAACCTCAATGTTCCCTCTTTCTTCTTATCAAATAAAATAGGGACTTCCCATGGATAAATAATATGGAAAATAAATACCTTATTACTCAACTACTCTAGTTCTTCTTCATCTCCTCTAATTCCACAATGGCCATTCTATAAGGGTTCATTGATATTGGTCTTGCATCGGAGATTAAATCAATGGTACACTCCACTTCATGCTCTGGAAGGTTTCCAGGTAATTACTCAGTAAATACATTAATTTATTCCTCTAAAATTGGTAAATCATAAATTTGAAGATGAATTTCCCCATCCCTAGATGTTGTTATCTCTTCCTCCCTACAAATTCTATTTAGTAGAGATACTAGGGGTGGATCTAGATAAGAACCAGATGATAAATTTTCTTCTTTAAATATAACGGATTCTATATCATCCTCACAAATCATAATTTACTTGTTCTTATAATAAATTCTTGTATCATATTTTAAAATAAAATCCATGTTAAGGATTATATCAAATTCTACCATATTTATGATGATAAGGTTAGAAAATAAATCATGTTTACATGCCATAATGGGAACTTTCTGACACATTTTTATTGCAATGAGACTTCCCTCAGGGGTTTTTATTGACAAATTCCGAATTAAATCAAAAGATAAATATCTATTTTTTTTATAATTGGGTAGATATAAAATAGTTTGATGATCCAAAATTAAATAAATCATTGGATAAATTTTAATATATAATTATTTTACATTCCACTACATCATTGGGTACATCTATTTTAGTTATGGAAATCGTATAATCTTGGACATCTCCCCTTGGCCTCTTCTATGGTAAATTCCCTTGAAATTTGGGAAATTGATTTAAATAATTCACCATTTAATTATAGTTGAACAATTTAATATCATTTATTTTTTTCTTCCCCTTTCATTCATTTTCTCTATAACCCTTTCTCAATATTTATAACAAAATCCCATACCTTTCAATCATTCCCCAGGATGAATATTTTCAAAATTTTGGCATAATGAAAATTGATTCATTCCCATATTCTTCGTTGATGATACACCTTTTCCATGGTTATTAGAATACCTCTTATTATATTGATTTCTCTTGTACATATATGATCTAGAAAATACCTTCTCCATTTTTATTACAGTTAATACTATTTCATCATATGATGAAAATGTTTGAGAAGCCAATGCCATTCAGATAATTTTCTTAAGACGTTAAAATAAATAATCAATATTGTATTCAAAATCATTTATGTAATCTATATAATACCTATCTAGTAATGTGAAGGTATTCTCATACTCTATAATACTCTATTCTTACATTTTCTTTAATCTAAGGAATTTTCTCTTCATTTCACTTTGCTACTCATGAGGGAAATGTTTTTCAATGAATTTCTCAGTGAATGTTATCTATTCCATGCATTCTATTCAATATTACTCTTTAGTATTATGGATCAATGAACACCATGTATCATCCTCTCCCTTGAGATAATATTCATTCATTACTACCTTTTTGTTTTCATTTCATCCCAATTCTAGAAATATATTTTCAGTGGACATGATCCCCTACTCAGATACCACTAGATAATTAGTCCTACTAAAATATGGGGGATTATGCCACATGAAACGATACAAAATAAGTGTAGTATGATTATTAGTTATAACTAGAGTAAGATGTCCTAATATGGTGATGATCTACTCATCTTTAACACTAACTGTATTGACTTTCTTAAAAGGAAAATCCCTACATTGTACATGGGTATTTATTACTTTACTTCCATTAGGCACCATCAATAAATACTGGCACACACTAAGTTATCTCATAATCATCATGAGTATTGATCCACAAATTAAATATAAGGATTTATTATAGTTGTCATGTTTATTGAACATCTAGTTCCCATGTTTTATAATAAACTTGTTATGATACCAACTGTAACAACCTTGAACCCAATAGCCTAGAGTTTGTGTCTATTTTATTAAAATTGAATAGATACAAGAGATCATATCACTAAGGATCGATTTGTTTATCAGTCTGAAAAAACAAGATACATACATGATTCCCTTATTAAATTGGTAATTATGCATATACCATAAAAAAATAAAATAAACTTCTTCTATAAACTTATTCAAATATTTCATCTTCATAACCCTGGGAAAGGAAATTAATGAAAGGGTGAGCCAAAATTCTTAGGAAGGGTTATATGAAACAATAATAAGTAAAGAAATGTCAATAAGACATAATCATTCTAGAAAGGTAATTAATATGAAAAAAACGTTCCATCAATACACTGAGAATGAAAATTTACCCATAGATTTAGTCATAGTGAGAACCTCATGGAAAGTAATAACTAAATACTGAATGAAAAAAATGATTATTTATTGGATGTCATGTATCTAGAACATGAACCATTATATCATCACGATAGTTTAAGTCTATGGGTATAAATCTGTTTGATTTTTCTTGGAATCAAAAATGAAGGGGTTTTTCAACTATTTTGTCTCATAAGACCTTTCGATGCATTGATGGGCTATCTATAACCGGGTCTGACCCATCACTATAAGTCTAAATCATTATTCATAAATAGATTCAATTCAATAAAAACATTCAAATAAAACACCATATATAAAAATGGTATATAACTAATATAATAATCATATCCATGATGAAAGAAAAATGGATATTTAATGAAATATTTAGTGAATAATGATCATAAATATAAGGTAAGTATACATACACCACACATAAGGAAAAAGTGGTGGATAAGTCATAACCAAAGGTAATGTCACAATGGTGTTTCCAAAAATAACGGATTTAAATCATACTTAGACATTCATAAGGGAAAATATTCATAGGTCATGATAAATGATGTCAAACTGAAATGAGAACATGTAAAAAGAGTTTCAAGACACTTAGAAATGAGACAATTTAGTACGTTTTAATCTAAAATATTAAAGAATATTTAAAACAAACAAAGGAATAATTATTTCTATAAAACCATAAATGAACTAACATAGTTTTTCATGATTAAAATTGTTATTTTAGAAAAATATTGGTGGCTTAAAATAGATTATGGAGTGTACTTGAAAATGCATAAAAAATTGGGAATTTCCCTTTAATCAGACTTTCTTATCCAGATGAATTGAAAAAAAGACCTTATAAAAAAAGTATTTAACAATAAAATAATGAATAATTCAGCTAGGTACATATCGTTGTAACAAACACATATAATATAGTGGGAGTATATAAGAATAATTAAGAATTATATTTGTGTAAATATAGAGAAATAATAACCTGAATGAAAAATAGAGGTTCAAGGGAAATCTCTTACCATATGTCCAAAAATGATTTTCACTTTCACTTAATGTCAGTAAAATATTTGGGTGTTATATATCAAACATAAATGATTATATAACTTTT
Organism: Viscum album; assembly: GCA_963277665.1. Lineage (NCBI taxonomy): Eukaryota > Viridiplantae > Streptophyta > Magnoliopsida > Santalales > Viscaceae > Viscum > Viscum album. The sequence continues at coordinate 1,796,578,415 of OY728146.1, forward strand.
ATGAAGTCAAATTTAATTTTTATATGGGATTGAAAACTTTAATTGTAAAAAACCCATGACTTCTCAATAAATGTCGATTCTTATTTTAAAAGTGAAAAATCACATATTTAGAAATTTATTTAGATAAAATTAATATAATTTTTTCAATCAAAACATCAAAATTATCCAATGGTTATTTTTTTATAATTTGTAGAGATATTCAAATTTTCATGTAAAAGTTAAATATGGTATAAATATATGGTGTGTATTATGACATCTTAATGACCCAAAAATTAATAAATGCTTTTAGAAACTAAATCTATGTTTCCACTTTTAAATAATGTTATTTTAAATTTATTTGATTAATTTTATAAATCCTTTATGAACTCTTCCAAAACCTATACAATATTTTAATGTTTTAAAACCATTTCTTTAAAGAAATGACTCACTTCCATGTCACCAAGGGTAATTTTTTAATAATTTCATCACTTACAATTATAAAATAATAAAAAAATAAACTTTGGTAGAAACTATGGTAATGTTTTTGTTTTTTATTACTTTATTATATTGAGTCCAAAACCCAAGTTTGATAAATAATAAATAATTCACTACTCATTTCCTATATAAACCCACCAATATTCTATTTCTATTCACTCAAAAACCATGGAACACATAATTAATCTTACCTATTATATATATATTCCTCCCAAGGTTCCCACAAGGTCTCAATAAGCTCATCCCAATCATTTGGAATCAACCTCTGAAGGTAAGGTAATTCTCTCTTCTTTTTATTCAAGCACCTATTTTAGGTTAGTCCTCTTAATTTTAGAATTTTAATGTTGGAAAATGTTATTTCAAATATTCCTAAATATCCATTTGATATATTAATTATGATATATCCATTATAATATCCTTAATCCCTAACATTATACTTTATGTACACCAGATATGATGATGAAATTTTGTAAGGGATTTCTCTCTTCTTTTTATTAAAGCGCATATTTTATGTTATACCTCTTAATTTCCGTTTTTTATATTGGGATATGGTTTTAATATCCCCCTTACTATCCATTTTATTACTAAATGATTGAAACCACTTTAACCATCATTAATCTCTCCCATGAACCTTTATGTACACCAGATACTATATCGGAATTTACTAAGGGATCCTTTCCTTATCCTCTTTATTCAAGCATCTCCATTTTCTTTGAATTTTACCTCCATTTACTAATTTTGAAATATATACTCCCATATCTCCCTTAATACTCTTTTTATTCCTAAATTATATGATTCCATTTCACTCTCATTAATTCCTCCCCAAACATTTATTCTCCTCTGTTATAATGTTGAAATTTCACCATGATTTTTCATGCCAAGTAATTGTATAGTGAGTACCCATACTCATTTCCAACCAAGGGTATTCACCTTTATGAACATATACTTATTTTATTTGGGACATAAATGTATTTATTCCACACTCCATAATTATGGAATAAAATTTTATGATAAATGATTCCTTATTTTATGATTTATGTGGCACACTTAGGCATGTGAGTGAAATGAAAGTGACAGGTGTACCTAGAATTATATAGTGCTCCAATGAATTAGGTAATGTTTTAGTCTCATGAGATATCATGCAAGGGTTTAAGGAGTGAACCTAACCCATCTTGAGATATTTTCCATCATGATTTCTTATAATTTAGTCTTAACCTATGTTTATAATTCCATGTTCTAATTTATTCCCACATTTCCCATGTTTCCTTTATGATTATCATGCTATATGTTTATGATTCTCATACCTTTTATGTCTTGTTGATATGCCTATTCTATAACATGTAATAATTTATTCATGTTATTCTATGTTTACTCCCTTATTGTGATATAAAGCTCACCCCTTTCCTTTGCATGTCCCTAGGTCATCCTATGCAGTTTTAAGGACAAATTAATAATATGAGTTTGATAATGATGTTTTCAACAATGGTGATGTATTCCCTATTTTAAGTTGTTATGTAATGCACCTAATTCCAAAAGACTCTAGGAATCTTGGTATTATGGGTTGTATTATGTGTAATCTCATGTAATAAATCCTGAATTAATGTTTAATAGAGAGCATGGTTGTTATACAAAGCTTACAAGCTATATGATTCTACCAACCAATGGTGGAATGTTATTACCTAGGTTGACTAACATCGTGATGTGACTTGGGTGGACTTCGAGATGAAATTTTATGATTATTTCTTTCGATAGAATCTAAATTTTGGTTGAGCTATAGATTTTATGAACCTCTAGTAGGGATCCATGTTGGTAATGGAATATTCATTTTGTTTTACTGAGCTGCATCGATTCACACCGACTTTATCTTTTAATGATCTTATGACCATGTGGAAATTCTAGGATGGGTTGATATACACCATCCAATCATAGTTCAATTTATTTTGGCTGAAGACTATATCTAATATAGTCAATTCATCCATCATTAATGAGAGGAATCTAATGGAGATTTATGGTGGAAACTATAGAAGTTCAATACATTGATCTTCCAGTGGTTCTTATTGCGGATCCAAGCATCACTCTGAGGTTTCTCATGGGAGTAGTGGTATTCATTCACCTCATTCCAAAAAGTTTCTTCTCTTTCACTAGTGTGGGTAACCAAGTTATACAAACCCACAATGTTTATGTGATATAGTGTAATACAAAGGTTACAACATGATGGGTAATATCCAATCATTTTGTATGATTTTTCAATTAGTGGCTCGTTAGAATGGATCTACAAAAACCCCATGTTCTGGAGAGGGGAAAATAGTATCTCTTTAGGTAAGAATCTATAATACCACTAACCACTCAAGTCGAGGTGGTGGTTGAGGGATAGGAAACCATACACATGATTCTTAGTGCCAACATAGTGGGTTTTATTAGGGTTTTCATGCTGTGACTCATGGATGTAGAGTAGAAAAGTTAAATGTAATGAAGCCTATGATAGAGGATAAAAGTTCCATACCTTCTATATTTCAAGGTATTATTCTAGTAGCCTCTACATTAATATTTATTTTTTGTAACATAGGCACATCCCACTCTTATATCTAGGAAAATCATGGAATGTTTGGTCCTCAAGATAGAACAATTATTTAGAGTGATGAAGCCTAATACCCTCTTAGTTATCTAATCTAAGAGAATTCCCTTGTGCAAGGATTTCCCCCTTGATACAGGTGGATATATTTTCATACAGAATATTTTCATCCTAGACATGAAAGGGTTTGATGTAATTACCAAAATGGACGAGTTAGTTCCCTATCAAGACAATATTGACTTCTATCATTGGAGGTTGATGTTTAAATCACCAGTGGGTGGTTTGAACATGCATAAGGGATAATGAGATATCTAATCATCTCAATTAGGACAAGAGCCTCAGAGTCTTGGTAGAGTGAAATCCCATATTTTTAGTCTCTTATTTTATGATTAGGGGTTACAACCCATTATTTTCTCTCCTATGGTAGATCGTTTCAAGGACATATTACCTAATGAATTTTTTGGTCTAACTCTAGTGTGAGAGGTATAATTTACCATTGAGATAGTTCTAGGAGTAGCATTGGTGACAATTCCTCCTTATAGGATAGAACCTATAGAGATTTTGGAGCTCAAGAAAAACTTATAAGGTCTGGAAGATTAAGGATTTATACACACCAAAACTTCTCCAAGGGGTTCCCTGGTCCTCTTTCCAGGAAATAAGATGGTACCCTCTAACTTTATGTGGATTACTGACATTTGAACCAACTTATGGTAAATAAGAGATATCGACTTCCTTGAATAATCAAACTCTTTGATCAGATTTGAGGAGAAAGAGTGTTTTCAAAGATTTACTTGAGGTCAGGTTATCATCAGGTATGTGTAAGGTCATCATACATACCTTGTACAAATTTATAGAGTAGGTCTGGTATTTATGAGTACCTGGTTATACAATTCGTTCTCACAAACTCACCTGAAATTTTTATAGATTCAATGAATTATATTTTCTCACTATATCCATATTCATTCATGATAGTCTTTATGTATGACATCTTAGTTTATTCTCATTATCCACATGAACATGCCAACCATCTTGATATCATGATGAATACATTTATAGAGCACCATAATTATGCTAAGCTAGCCTAATTCCTTTTTTAGATCAACAAATTTAACTTTCAGTGTCCTATGATCTTGGATTTAGGAGTATTAGTAGACCCATAAAAAGATAGAGATGTAGTTTCCTAGGATCAACCCAATAATTTCCTCAATATATAGAGTTTCTTAGGTCAAGACAGATATTACAGATGCTTCATATGAGATTTATCATGCCTTTCAGTTCCTCTTACTGGTCTGACTAAGAAGTGTGTGAAATTCATATGGTCAAAATCTTCTAAGTCATAAATTTATGAGTTTAAGGGAAGATTGACTTCAACACCAATATTGATCCAGCCAGAGCTAGTTAGGAGATATAAATTCTATTTTGAAATATTAGTTATTGGTTTGGGAGTTTTTCTAATAAAGGACGAGTGAGTCATTATGTACGAGTCTCATCATTTGAGGCCTCATTAGTGGAATTACCTGATTCACAACCTCAATCTACCTATTGTTGTTCTTACTCTATGTTATTAGAGATATTACTTACTTGGAGGGCATGTTTTGGTACTCAATGATTAGAAAATACTCAAGTATTTCTTTACATAGCATGATCTAAATATCAGGTAGTGAAAATGGTTGAGTACTTAGAATCCTTCGATTTCAAGCGTTCTTATACACATAGGAAAAAAATTCAATATGATATTCTATGGTTCATAAGACTTAGAAACACGAATTTTAGGAGGATCATGGATAGACTATCCTCTCAGCTTTATCAATAACCTACACTCTTCCAGTGTGGGTGATAATTAGAAAACTATCTGATTCTGAAGGCTTAGTACTAATGGAATTTATCATATATGGCGATTTATCTTCTAGTTGGAACATGGATGAGGATAATACTTTACTCTTCCATGGGCGTGTTTGGGTTCCAATTGACAATCAAAGAGGAGATTATGCAAGAATCTCATGACTCATACTAGGAGGTTCATCTTGGTTTCACCAAGATGTATCAAGATTTATGTCACCAGTATTGGTGTCCTATTATAAAATGGGATATAACTGGTTTTATCACTTAGTTCTCCACCTATATGTAGGTTAAGGAAGAACATTAATGATCAAAATTACTTTTACATCTATTGTATATACCTGAGTGAAAATGGGATGATGTTTCTATGTACTTCCAGATTGTTTTACCCAGATCACCTTATTGAAATGATACAATTGAGGTTTCAATTTTTCATTTGATGAATATTTTACTCTTCTTATCTATTCTATAGTACTTATTTGAAGATGATATAGGGCGACTATACATCTAGGTGGTCTTATGTATTTATAGAGATCCACAGTCTATTGTATCTGATAGGGATTCTCACTTCACATCTCAATTCTGCAAGGGGTTTCAGAATACCTCATGTACACAAGTGTTTCTGAGCATGGCCTATCACCCTCAAACAGAGGAGTAAAGAGATCACCTGATTTAGTTTTTAGAGGACATGCTTCATGCATGTGTACTTGATTTTGGGGGTTCTTGGGTGAAACATGTACCTCTAGTTTAGTTTACTTATAATAACATTTTTCAAGATATCATTTAGATGGATACTTATGAAGCCTTATATGGTAGTCCATTTTGATAACCTCTATGATGGTTAGAGGTATGGGAGGAAGTTTTTCTTGGACTATGTATCATTCAGGAGACTTTAGAGTAGGCCCAGTTGATAAAAAATGCATGTTGATTGCTCAGTCTAGAAAATAGTCATATGCCAATCAATGACGGAGACCTCTTAAGTTTTTGGTTAGAGATTGGGGTTTCTTATGAGTCTCAACTAGGATGGTCCATCAATGTATTTGAAGGTAGGGTAAGCTTTCAACTATTTTCATTTAAAATTTGGAGGTTTTGAAATGAATCAGACCAATGGGTTACGAGATAACACTTCTTCTTAGATACCAATCTATGTATGATGTATTTCACATATCTTAACTCTTACTGTGTTATATAGACCCATCACATGTTTTAAAACTTAATAAAGATGAGTTAAAAATTGATACTTCCTTCAAGTAGTATCCATTATGTATTTGGGATCAAAGCATGAAAACACTTTGAGGTAGGTCAGTCCCTGTGGTGTGAGTGCTATGATAACATGAATGAGTACAGGATGAGACCTGGGAGTGGGAAGCTGATATACAAGCTTAGTTTCTAGATCTATTCTCTAAATATTCCTTCTTATCCTTATAAGGCTAACTCATGGATGAGTTTATTTAAGGAAGGGAGGTTGTAATGACCTAGATTTTCTCAAAGTAATGGATCATTTGTTTTTGGTTTAAATTAATTAATTCATGCCTTGTAATATTTCTTAAAGTAATCACGAAGGTCACAAGGGTTTTTGAGGCTTGCTTGGATCCCAAAATATAGGTTTTTTTGGAGAAACAGATCGGGATTCACGGTTAAGATAAACCGGGAATCCCAACCCGCACCATCTCCCAAACTATGCAGGGCACCTCAAAATGGAGTCGGGGGACACACAGTTTGTCTGAAGCTATGTGAGCCTAGGTGCACACCTATGCAAGTTGAATAGGGTTTAGGATAGTGGATATCACATGCCTTTTACACTATTAGACAAATTTTATGCCTAAATCATTCAAACCCCCTCCTTAGATAGTGGAGGCATCACAATTTGCACATGATTCGACCAAAATGTATGACCAAACTGTTTATCCCTATTTTTGTGGGTGAAATTATAATTTATCCCGTAATGAAATTAAAAACTCACCTCTGTCCTTTCTCTATTCTTTTATAAGGGATTGATTCCTTTACCTCTCCTATTAGTGCTCCCAAAGCCAAACCTAGGTTTTTTGATAACTATTCAATCCAGAATCCAAATCAAAAACCTTCTATTACATTGAATTCACATAGGTATGTACTCAAATTCTCTTTCTTCTTATATCATTTAAGCTTCTAATATCTTGTGATATTTTGGTGTGAGTTCATTCACCTTATTTTCTAGGAGTTAGGCCATTTATCCAATTTTTTATGATTTACATCAAACCAGAAACTGATATTTGATGAGAAGTTTTATATGGACCTAAGATAGGCGGTCTACTTTTTTTCCATAAAATTCAATTTGTTTTTATAGCTTCTCTCTTATGATTCACATTGACCATTGTCGCGTATTTCCCTAAAATAAATTATTTCTTTCTAAATAAATTTTAGCTCACTATTATACTTCTTTGGACCCTTTATAATGATCAGAGGGCTTCAGACTCATTAATTTACATCCCTTTAGGTGTGTTCTCTTATGTTCCCTCTTGAATATTATTGATTAAATGATCAAAAAACATTCTAAGTGTTCATCTTGGATTGGAAATAGAATTTCACTCCTCATTGTACCTTTTTAATTAATCAACCACCTTCTAAGTGGGTTGGATTTCCTTGGTTGTGAATTTTCATGCCTAAATAAATAAAATGGATAAAATATAATGAATGGAAATTGGTGGAAGGGCTATGCCTAATCATGCATGCTTTTTTATATTTATTTATATGGATTACATGAATTGTGACACCCATTTTAACATTGGGGATTGATTATTATGATGATTATAAGATGTACCATCTAGTAATTATTATTATTATGATTATTCCATTGATATGGGATGGTGATGATGGTTAAGGGAATTATTGGGAATGATATTTAACTCTCCCTTACATTGGGTGTTGAGCATGGTGTACCTCATTATTATACTTGTATCTGGGTGATGGGATGATGCTTGACGTTCATCCATATCAGTTTTTGGGTATTAAATATCACCCCACCTATCTCGAGTGTTGATCATGATGTCTAGCATTCATTATGAGATTTGGGTTTGTACCCATTGCTTCAGCCTATAGGCTCATTAAGTTGGTTATGGATGCCTGAGTTACACCCAACGTCCAACTAGTACCTAATATCCATGTATATTCAAACTTAAATCCTAACGTACTTTGTGAATATATTTGTATAAAATATATAACTACACTTATATATTATTAATATATATATATATATGTGGTTGCTGACCATACTCTCATAATTACTTATGCCAAAGCTTATAGAGTCTGTTAGGTGTCCCATTAGAACCTGAGCTGGTCTGTACTTATTTATTCAAAATTATTTATTATTATTATACGTGCACACTACTATTTCTATGTATATAAGCTGTATTATTTCTAAACATCATTGGTGGTGGACTTCTATGATTTTACCCACACCCTACTTAGGTCGCCTTTAGTACCAGAGTAGATTATTTTTCTGTAGGTATGGATAAGGGAATTCACCATAATAAAAATATTTGATTCATTTCAATTATTGTATGTATAATTGGATTAAATGGCTTAGAATATTCTCATGATACTAGTGGATCAATCTTTTAGCCTGTTTATATTTTTTATATCATTTTGTATATGACTATCCTATGTTTTCCCCTTTTTATTAGCATGCCATAAAATAATTGTATATGAATTAGCCTATTGAATTTTGAGATTATTACAATTGTTTAATTATTTATTATTTTTCAGTTTATCATATTTTTTATGTTGTTCTATTCTATTATATCATGATTTCGCTATGATGGGTTACTGGTCCTGTTATTATAGTGTCTATTTATATATTCTTATTTTGTCGTCTGCTTATTTATTATATCTACAATTCCACTGTAATATGAGGCTATAGTCTCCCCAATACACCACATTATACCCTCACTACTATTTGGAAGCCTTTGGCATATGATAAGGTGTGATTGAGGCATTTTTTCCCACCAACTCAGGGCATGGGTTAAGTGGATCCCAGGTCAGGATGCTGCATATCATCCATAATAATACCTATTCCTGTAATTCTAAAAATGAAAAAAAATATTCCTTATTATTTTAGTCACCAACTCCATGGATAACTATATTTTATTTCCCATTCTAGAATAACTATATGGTCATATTATTAGATGAAATGAAACTAGTTTTTAATGGTCATCAAAACCACTAAAATTAACCAACCATGTAACATTAATGTTTTACTAAAAGAATCATCCTTATGTTGGAAAATATATGGGTATTTTGGAATATTTTAATTTATATAAGTACATTGATAATATTTCATTTAACTTTCTTATTTTTTGTACCATTTTACAAGAAAAACTATAATTATCTACAAGTAATTTGACCTTGGAACCCTGAAACAAATGCACTAAGAACACCAAAAATAAAACTTATATATCCTTAAAATTATAATAACTAAACATTAAAAAAAAATGGTAAATATAATATAGATATAAAATGTTCTGAATTAAGTAAATAATGATTTTATGTTTTAGTATCCATGACTTTATGTGCAAGTATAGAACAACACTGGAACACTACGTAAGTGATATATCAAAACCAACCCTTTTCTTCAAGTTAAGAAATTTATGTCTCTAACTCACTTTAAATATCATTTTGATGTTATAAAATTCTTATAAATTTTGTATATATATCTCTTACATATATACCTATCCCATTATCCACTCCTTTATTAGGGTAATACATACCATAAATTCATTTCCCAAATTCCTTATGAATTTTTCTTATGATTGATTCCTTTTTTTAGAATACATAAGCATGTACATGTTATGATGTGTGTTCCAATATAGAGATAAAATTAATTTGGCAATGGTTTTGTCTCATGAGACATTATGTATGTGATTAGGGAAATTATGGAACTCTATCTACCATATGATTCTCTCTTTGTGGTTAACCTTGAATTATACTGATGTCATGTTTTTTGTTATTTTCACATTCCCTTGTTTCCATGTATTATGATAACTTTATATTTATATTATTATAATGTGTGATTATTCATGATACTTATATTTTATTATATCATTTTATATCATTTTAATAACATGTTATACTTTGTTATCATGTTTATTCTCTTACTAGTCTTTCTAGATCACCCTATTTGTTTATGTATTCCCTAGGTTATCCTATGAAGTTTTTGGAGATAAAAGGGATTTAGGATCTAATTATAGAGAATAAGTTAAACATGTCATGTTTTAGTTTTATTTTTAAGTACTATGAACCTAGTCTTATAAGGAAACTAGGCCTCATAATATTTGGGTTATACTTATTGAAAATTTATGTTAAACCTTATGTTAAAATTTATGTTAAAATTTATGTAATAATTTGTGTAAAAGCCTGGGTATCTATAATAACTACAACAAATGACTATATTATGGATTAATATTAATATTAATAAGGTTTTTAATAACCTTTTGTTCAATTTTATGTTATACCAAAATAGTAATAGTATTATTATTATTATGATAAGCATTAACAGTTGTATTATATAATATTTTCGATTTGTGACATGGGATAAAGAAGAGGATACTTGGTGATATTACTATTTGATAGAATTTATAAAGGTAATAATGTCACAATAAGTAGATTCATCACACAATCATGTGGATATAACAAAACTAGAAACAAAAAACATGATAGGCCCAATAGTTATAGCCATTATCTATAGAAGCATGTTTGACATGTGAGAACTAACTAATTAGTTAATAGTTACGTCTAGTAAAAGCGAGAGTCTATTGGAGTTGGTTCCCTAGAACCAACTACATTGTAATTTATATTACATATAAATTCATATAATTTAATATTAATTCCTTATTATATATTTATTGTTCTTCTACATAATTTTAATGAGATAATATTCTATAATTTCTGTTGTAATGAAAAGGTTAGAAGAAGCTCCCCAGTGTGAGGATAACCTTGTAGTTACACAAAGGTATTATAAAACTATATTTCTTATGTTCATATTATTTAATCTTATAGTACGTATATGATGTATAAAATCATATTAGAATACTTATAATTGGATTATAATTCATCTCATAAGGTTCAAACTTGGTAGTTTACAATATTGGATATTATGAGGATAGATCCGCCAATAGGAATTACAAATGTTTGAATGTCATTGAATATTTATTTTTGGGAACATGTGTAATGGTCCTACAAATTTAATATTATTAATAATACATATCATGAATTTTTTACTTGTATTTAATGTCCAAAACTAGGATGTTATATGTTCAGGGGAAGTAGGTTTTGTTGGGGCTTTCATGAATTGTATATTATTGATTAATAATTTGAAAAAGTATTTGTAAATTATATCTCTATGAAAGTTGATATCTCTGCTATTTGATTGAAATATAACCTTGATATCAAATTCCATAGTCATGGTGTTTTGACATTATAATTTCTAGAAATCAAATAAAGATTCATTAAGTATATAGGTTGATGACTTGGGTATGAAACCTTCTTAATGATATATAAAAACAAAGGGATATTACACAGTGAGGATTCATATGTGGTTTTCATAATTATGACATTAAATTCATTATCTTGGGTGCCTTTAAATGTTTTTAGATTCTAATATTTTACTTTAGGTGAACCCACTAAACTCCACTGCATAAGAGGACCAAAGGGTCACACATTTATAATTTTTATTGATCTTAATTAAATTCTACTTGAATTTAATTATTAGAATAAACATTATTATCCATACCAAAGAGTAATATTTATTTAGCATTTGTTGATTATAAATATTAAATAAATATTTACTCACAATATCATAAATATAATATTTATTAATTTAATTATTCAATAAAAAATATATTTATGAATTTAATAAATTCTTAAGAGGAAGATTAAACAAAGTTTTGAATTTAGTGATAATTATTTATTTACTATACAATAAAATAATAATTATCATTGAGTGAGTTAGTACATAATATAAGATAAATAATAAAAGTTTTATGACATGTTGTATATTAAAGGATTAATATATTATTAATGGAATTTGTGAAATTAATTATTATTAAACCATATCATTTGCTCCATATATACAAATTATGTCACTTGGGGTTGAATTTTTCTATACAAAATACCTATATACTCCTCCCTAGATATTTCTCTTCAACATGAACATCTATAGGGATTATATCAATAATAGGTGAAGTTAAATTCTTCATTATTTCTCTCAAGATGGATAGATCGAGAGATGATCCTTCCAAACTTAAGGGATTGTGGTTGTGATCAAAGGAAGAGACACAATACAATCAGTATGACCATGATAACCCTAAAAGTGTCATTATTGATGTTTTAGATCAAAGGATCGCATGTGGATCACCATTAGAGTGATTATAACCTTGGATACTCATAGATAAATGATGAGGAAACCTAATGACATTCAGTTGATTAACCTCTTCTATGAATAAATACTTACTAAGAACAAGGTAATTATTAATATAAATCAATTGTTAATTTAACAAGAAAAATATCCTCTCTTATTGGTTTCAGTGTTGTATTCTAATCTTCATCGGATTTAATTCATTAGTCATTACATTTATCATCATTCACATCATAGATTATTCATTAAAATCAAGAAAATATGAGTTGTCTATAGATCAATAGGCACATACAATGATTCCAAAACCTCTAGTCAATCCTTTAAAATAACATGGTTCAATGTATTATCATGTAAATATATTAATATATACTAATTATGAATATGATGAACATAATATTGATATAATTTTAGGATACATCCCCATCGATACAGTAGATTTAAAAAAATGATATTTTCAAATATGAGGAAGTATTTGATGATGTGACATGAGGTGAAGTAGGCAAGGATATTATTTAAATCCTTAATGGATGGAATTTCTCATACACAGAATTTTTATTACAATGTCATTAAACCATGTAGTTAATTCTTATGTATTTTAGGTAACGTATCTGCGTCAACTGATAACAAATTACATGTTAGAAAAGAGTTTGAATGTAAAGGTGCATTAGAAAAAATTGATTAATAAATACTTAATTGAGTAACCAATGTAAGGATTTTTCATGAATTAAAACTCAATATATTTAATATTTCTTAAGAATGTAATATAGTATAATCCTTAGGGTCGATCGCAAGGAGGCCACTCCAAAAAACTACTTCTCTATTGTCACAATTATTATCTAACAAATATACTTATAAATAATATACTAATATAAAGGGGGAATTGGAAATGAAAATAATATATTTATATGAAACCAAATCACAATAAAGTTAGTAAAGAATCATTTTTGTACTTAGGAGTTTATTGTAATGAAATCATTATTTTTAAAGGTTAATATCAAAATTATATTCAATATTGAATACCACTCAACAACATCCTTGTTATAATATTTATTACCCAACACTGATACCTTTACATGTGGGGATGTACTATTCGAAATTTTATAGAGGATAATTTTTTTGGATAATACTATCTAAGTTAACCTCCAACGTATGATAGACTTTAACAATGAAGGGAATGTTGATTGATAACATGGAAGAAAAACTCAACAATAGAGAAAATAAGGAAAATAATCACCATTATAAATTTAACAACTATTGAAATTATAATAATTGAATATAGAAATAACATTGAATCATAATAAATTCAAAACATCAACACTCCCTCCTCGAATAATAATAGGGAGGGTCCTCCACAACCATCGAATTAAGGGAAGTATGGTGGGGAAATACAATAGAGAAACAAAAAGAGAAAATGAGAAAGAAGATAATAATAATATATATATAAAATTTGTAAAAATACCAAGAAATCAAAAAATATCATAATATATAGAAAATAACTAACTAAGTGTCTAAATCTTTGAAATAGGGAGTTAGTAGAATTTATAGCCATGAGGGTGGATCATTTTCACTCCAAAACATTTCTCCATATATTTTCACATGGAAAACCCCTTAAATAAAATAATTAGGAAAATATTTCTTCTATAAAGTTGTTACTATATTGGTTTCACATGCACCCATAAAATTTCATCTTATTTTTAAATTTTTAGAGAACGATACATCTAAATTACTGAAGTAATTTTTTATGTCTTGGATATTATTCATATTACCCATCTTTAGTTTATCATGAATTTATAGAATTAAATAATGTATATTATCTATTAGTCAAAGTGAGGAAAATTTTTAATTGTAATTTTTTATATGCCCAGGTAAAATTTCAACTCATTTGGACCTTAAATGTGTGAGGTGTGGGCTCATCTTCAAATGTTATCAAATTTGGGCACATATTAAAAGATCCATCTTGTTAGATTCTTTTGGGCCTCAATATTTTGGATTAGGATATTGATCCAGTTTCTTAAAATATATCCCATAAATCCAAAACTTCTACAAAAAAATAATTACACAATTTTAATTAGTGTAGAAAATGTTCTAGACTAAATAAAAAATGCTTTAAAATTTCTGAAAATATGAAATATAAGGTTTTCATAATTAAGCCCAAATCATTCAAAAAACTTAAAAATGTGGCAAGTTTCCATAAAATAACAATTTTTGGGATTATAAATGTTGAATTATTTTATAAAATGTATAAAAATATGATCTTTATTAATCGATCACACTTAAACATTTCACTATAGAGAAATTCAATGAATTAAACCTCATGAAAATATGTATCCTACCTAGGTTATAATACACGTGCCAAAAAAGAAGGGAATAAATAATCATTCATTATTTATAATATCGTGCCTCCTATAAAATTTATATCAAATTCCCCACTTCAATTCATGAAAATTTCAAGTTTCTTAATTTTTAAAAATGTAGAATTTAATAAGATTAACATTTTAACAAGTGGAACTATCAGAAATTACTCTTTCCCAAGCTCCCCAAAATGAACATCCATTTACCACTTCCTTTATACAACCGAAATGATATTATTATAAATCAATTTTCCTATTATCCTCTAGTGTTTAATATTTACATCACCCAAATCCATACATTTTTTATAATTAGGCACCACATTTTTTTGTTTTTTATTATTAGTTTCAGTGCCTAATATCTCATAAATTCATGTGGCATACCAATTACCCAATTTACTCCAGATTAAAATGACTTATATGAATAAATAAATATTTTGAGTTTTATACTTATGGTGATACTTTTCACAATAGAAAATTCACGCAAGAAAGATATCAAAATTCAAATTTCCCCACGTTATAATTCAAATTATAATAAAAAATTATTCCATTCACAGTACATTCCCTAGTAACATAACTTAATAAGTAATAACTTAACTCAGTTATAAATCATATAAATTTAAATGATTAAAAATCAGTGTAATATTCAAAACCAATATAGTATTTTTCACTAGTTATAGAAACATTTAAAGACCACATTTATAATATAAAAAAACAAAATTTTAAAAAGTATAGAAAAACAAAAAAAAAATCCGGAAAAATATTAAAAAATAAAAACACACACAAAACACGTAAAAATAGACTAGAAACCCCACCACACATTTGATTTAAATACCCTTAAATTTAATGTCAATAAAATTTAAAATGATACGGGAAGAGAAATAGTAGGGAAGGAAAGATACTGACAAACTTTATTTTGTAGTGGCATCCTTGAGTTAATATTCTAGTTCTTCTACCTTAAACCTTATAGAAATAAATAAAAAAATAATATGAAAAATGAAGAAAAAAAGATAAAGTGAAAAAAGGATAGAATATTGATTGAATACCCAAGTGGGTGCTAGGTCTTTACTACCCTAAGTTGGGCAGTTTTCATGGTTTATCCCCAATATGATAATGGATAGGGTTTTCATGAGTTGAACCACCACAAGTCATTTTTCCCAACATCTATGAGTGGATTCCCATAATGAGAACCAATAAACACCCAAAAAAATAAAAAGATAATTTTAGGTGTATAGGGGGTGTGAAAAGATTATAGGGTTACCTCATTTTGAATTTTGTGGTTTCCTCCTCCATGTGATATTCAGTTAAGTGTTAAGGGGGAAGTCTCATTACCATGGGCTCTTGAGATATTATTTTTAATTAAATTATAATACCATTTTCTACTCAATGGTGGTTTCTTATTATTCTTCACTCTTTAGATTCATCAATGTTTTATCATAATATGAAAAATAAACCCATGTAAGTCCAATATTAAATTTAGTGTAAATGATATGTGAATAAAATGAATGCTTAAAAATGAATTTGCCTAAAAATTCAAGCTTCATGATCTTTATTATCAAGAACATACACTCAGAATTTGTTTTTTGGTGAGGGAAATGTAATTTATAATAATTATTAATCACCAGAAACAACTTATCCAACTTTAAATGTGATTTAAATGATATTTACTTATTTATCATATTTTTTTTGTTATTCCCTCTATAGTTATTTTATTTCCCTGGATGCAGGTTCTAGTGATTCGACTTTCCTACCAGTTTCTTAAAAAAAATATAAAATTATCCTGAATTTTAAACTCTAAATCGTCTTCCTTGTTAGGATAAATATATTTCTATGAATATGAAACATTACTAAAAATTCATCTTGACCTATGAAATTAAATATATACAATAATTATTTTTTTTAGTTTTTGAAAATTCTGATTTGTTTTCCATAAAGAACATCATGTGTAAGCTGTTGGAATCCTAAAAAAATTAGAATAAATTGATGAAATGATTATTTATGAATTATAACATAATACGTTTATTATTTAATATGAAATAAATTCATTAAAATACATAGGTTTGATCTCCATGAGGTCTCTCAAACAAATTGTTTCTTTATTGTCCTTATTATTATCTTATTAATATAATTATAAATAATATACTTATATAAATGGGGGTATATAAATTTATATAATATATAAATATATAAAAACCCAAATAATAATAGAATACACAAATAAGTTAGCAAATAATGATTGTTTTTCTTAGAAGTTTATGGTAAGGAAATCATTATTTTTAAAAGATCATCTCAAAATTTTATTCATTTTTTCACAATGACTCAACAACCTACTTGTTTTAATTTTTATTATTAAACAATAATACATCTACATGTGAGTAAATTAAGTTAATAATTTTATATATTATTAATCTTCCTGAGACAACATTATCTAAGTAAAAATATAGTGTTTGATTGACTAAAACAATAAAGGTAAGGATGCTTGATAATGAGGAAGCAAAGCTCAAAATTAAAGAAAATGAGGTGAATACTCACCATATTCAATTTATCAAGTATTGAAATTATGGGAATAGAATAAATAAATATCATTAAAGCACTATAAACTCAAACAAATCACCACTCCCTCCCCTCTAACAATAATGAGGTTTAGTTATCCATAACCATGGATTCAAGAGAAGTTTTTCGGGGAAAACACAATAGAGATACAAAAAAGAAAATGAGAAAGAAGATAAGATTGATATATAATAAAAATTTGTAAAAATATTATATAATAAAAAATATCCTAATATATATAAAATGACTAAGTGGAAAAATATTTCAAATGGATAGTGAGTATAAATTTATATCCATGAGTGTAGCGCATTTTCACTCCAAAATATCACTTAAAATTCCTACACATACAAGACCTAATAAATGGAATAATTAAGAAAACATGTCTTATGGAAATTATTTCACCTATACATTACACATGAACCAAAAAAATTCATCTTATTTAGCCATATTTAGAGGAAAATAAATTAAAATTATTAAAGACATAATTTCTTCCTCGAGACTCTTCGTATTCCCCATCTATAGTTTTGCAAGCATTTTGGAATTTGAGAAGGTAGAATATTATATATACATAGTTATATAAAATGAATATTGGATTTTTTTATTTCTCTCTGTTAGATTATATATTATTTGGACCTTCCAAGTGTGAGGTGTGTGCACATATTCCAAATCTATCCAATATGAGTATAGATTTCAAGGTCCAAATTATGAGTTTCTTTTGAGACTAAAATTGTCAGATTTAGCTCTTGATCTAGTTGGATGAAATGAATCACATTAATTCTAGAAGTATAAAAAATATGAATTTCATAATTCGGACTAGTTTATTATTTTTATCAAAAATACAAAAATGATTTAATATTGATAAAAATAAAAAATTAGGCCATTTTCACGATTAAGCTCAAATCATTCCAATAACCTAAATATTTGATAATTTGTCTTAAAATAAAACTTTTAAGGGATAATAAATATTGAATTATTGTATACAATTTATGAAAATATGATCTTAATTAATAAACTTTTTCATTTTTGGTTGATGAGTAAAAAAGGATAAATACATCATTCATTATGAAAAATATGTGCCCCAATTTAAATTTTGAATTTGGGGAATATATGATAATTTTTTTTTCCTGTTGGTAGAAATTTATTTTAGAAGGCCAACGTACTTGTGTTCACCAAAACCTGTATCTATATAATTATGAACTAGATGATGAATTTATATTTACTATTATTATTTAGATGTCAGAAATGTGTTGGGATATTCTCGTGTCCCTATTATAAGAAATAATACAAAAACTGTTCAAATGTAGGATATCATTTGATATTGTTTGGATAGAAAAACAAAAGGCAACTGTAAAATATTATGGTGATTAGGATGAATTATATATGTATTTGATACAACTAATGAGATTGTTTTATGTCATAAATTAGGCCTTTTATCATCTTCACATAATTAACTATGCCTCCTAGGGTAATCAGGTTGATCAAATGAATGTGAAGTTACATAGACTATTCTTGAAATTCTGGATACTTATAACCACATTTCAATAATATAAATGATTCATTCAGGTGGATGAAACTTTTCTATATGGAAATTATAAAGGTGTCCTACTTATTTTCAACTCACCGAATTATAATTATTCTCTTGTATTATTTGAATTCACCATTATTGAAAAGGAGAATTTTGAATCAAGTATTTGGTTCTTAGCATGTATTGGCACCCATTCCACACAAGGAAAAAGATTTTTCTTGGTATTAGGAAGTTGTTGAGAGATTATAGAGGATGTTAATAGTGATAGAATTTTATAGTGAGAACCTAATACTTATCATCAATATTTCATCATACATATTGTCGATAATTTCTATAATTATTTTAAAGATGAGTAAATAAATAGGGTGATCATCATGTTGGGTATGTTTTATTAAACTTATATCTATTAAAATAATTTTTATTATCCTTTTAAATAAATTCATGTCAACCGGTTTCAACATACAAGCCACGATTAAGAAAATTATATAAGTGGCTATAAGGAATTTGAAAGGCCAATTAGAACATATATGATTACATGATATGGATTTCAAAGAAGAAATGATCGTTTTCATATGATGGTGGTAAAATATAAGGATATATTACCACTAATATTGGGATGTGCATAATTTGGGTCTTAAAGGGTGTTCATAAACTACCTAAAATAATATTAGTACATGATACAATTGATTAATGTTTGAAGTAATTTATTGAATACTCCCAACATACTTATTAGGGGACTTATCAAGGGATGAACTTTGGTCAAAACATCAAAAGAGTCATTGATAACATTTTAAATATACAAGTCATCATTTTATGTTTGATGATTCTATTGGGAAGGGATACACTTTTATGTAACATAGTATCATAATCCAATAAAAATAAATAATGTTCAAGTGTTAATGGTCTTACCAGAACACATGCAATGTTGTTATTGTTATTTCCATGAACCAATATATTTCTTTGAACATGTCATTATAAAATTTTTAACAATTAACTAATCCGAGGAATCGTATATTGATATATACATTCTTAATAATTTTGTTTGACTATAATAGTGTTCCTTGGATGTCTATTAGTGATTTTCATCATTTTACCATTCCTTTTCATCAGCCATATTTGGTCCCAAATATTACTCAGTTGTTCCCCTAGGGAAATCCAATGTCATCTAATTTTAGAAATGATATGGATTATCCTTTAGAATTGGGAGTTAGGATAAAATTCAACACATGTCATGTAGAATAACATAATTATAAAAATATTTCCCAGCATGTCTAGAAAGAGATATAGTTATGTTCAATGTTGAACGCTTTATGTATTTGATCACTATTGTGAAAACATTTTCATGTATTTTGGATTGTATAATTTATAATTAGGAATACTGACTATGTAACTAATTTTTCAAAACATATTTCTTAAAAATATATTTTATTAGAATTTATTACATTTATAATAAAAAATAATGATTATAGTTTATATAGATATATAATACGTTCCTTTTCACATATCCATGAAATTCATGTTTTTCATATTGTCCTATTGGGTCATCATGTTCCACCTCTAAGTGTATAAATGTTACACCACATCCATCAGATTGTACCATATCTTGTGAATATCCCCTTCTACAATGTGTAGGGTTATATAGTGTAACGATTAATGAATTTATATTTTTAGATCACCAACTCATCACAACAATTATAGAGTGATGGGGGTCCGAATACATACTTTTCATTTACTAGAGGGATAGATGACTGTTACCCACAATTATGTCTTTATTATGTATAGTCTCCCAATAAAGTGTGTATCTAGGGAAAGTCGATTTATTGGAAATTGGTTTGATTTGGTACATAGGCTATTAAGAATAATGGTTCAGGATAATGGTAGGTCAGTTGTCACTACCCATATACACATTCCATTGATAGATGAGAACTAAAACCATCTACATAATGACACTAATGAGAACACTACCCCAATAATTTCTCACACATGTATTGTAACATATTAAACTAGTTCACTTTATATTAACATGATTAGATTTTTAAAGGACCTGAAGTGTTCCTCCTCATACAACAAAGGCTTTTAACTAGTAGTAATGATTTAGGGTATCACCATGGGAAGACTATACCCGTATATCCGATTGAAAAATAACAACAGAAAATAACTAATATGTGTCTACACTAATAATCAGATTACATATATTCAATAAAAAAAAGTCATTATATAACAAATTTAATTTAGTATACAATAAATAATTTATACATCATAGTTTATCACCCACTTGGTTAGTCACATATCCAAAATAAATAAAAGAATAAAAAATTGGAGGATCTGCTACCATCCCCAAGACTGACCACATCCATGTCTCCAGAATCTATCCGAGCAATCACACTCGATCATGAAACACTCGGCCTATACCCTACCTGAACATGAAAATAGTGATGTCTAATTAGTTAACTAAGTGTCATTGTTTCCCAAATAGGGTGTGAGTACAACTCAGTAGGGGACTTCCAATGAAGTTCCAAACATAACTAGTAAACCAGTGTATGGAAATGTGATGTTATCAATAAAAATAAATTGTGTGGACACGTAAATAAATAACATCTATTGATCCTTGGGTTCTAATATTTCACCCCATATCGACCATACTCACTTCATAAAATGTTGAGGTGTCCTTATAAAAGTAAAATGATCATCATGAACTCCTGGTAATACCCACAGACTACCTAGAAATATATTACTAGTCATCTAGAAATCAGTGGAAGAATTTTTCTATAGAGAAACATATCATACAGAAACTCAAGAATATACCCACACCAGGTTAGGAAACATCTATTATCATCCAGAAACTCAAGGGAATGCATTTAAACTACTAATAAATAAGTATAATCATCTGTAAACTCAGGGGAATTCCCAAAAAATGGTAAAAACATGTATTATTATTTGTAAAATAAGGGGTGTTCCCATACTCTTCCAATAAATTGGTCATCCAAAACTTTTAGGGAAGAATCTCCCAAATGAAAAACACACATAGATCATCCAGAACCTTGGGGAAGACTCTCTCAATTGATTAATACATACAATCCATTTGGAACCATAGGTATACTCTCTCCCCACTAAGAAACACATATAATTCACACACCGAGGACATACTTTCTCAATAGAACCATTACATAGTGTACACACACCAAGCATTGAAACTATTCCTTAATCTCACTACCTGGTCACCAGGGTAATAACCAATTGGGTCTATCCCCACATCTCAAGGCATGCCTCTACGTCCTCTTACAAACCAAGTATAATCTCTTAAAGTCCAACATGATCACACAAGTGAATTAAAATGGAACCATTAATATCCTCATCTATCCCATAATGGGTTCCAACTAGGGTCCTCCAAACCCATAATATCTTTACTCAATAGAACCGAGTCAAATTCAACACCCTTTGGTATTCTCTTAGCCTACAAGACCTATCCACCCTAATCCCAAAGAGGCTGATCCATATCCTTATCAAAAATTAGTCCCGGTCAATGGAAATATCCCTAATCCATTTGACAATAAACCCCTTGGTATTCCCAATCCAAGTCATCTAGACATGAAATGAAACCCACCCTTGGTCTCATATCACATATTCCTTGGAGATATCTTAATACAAATCCCTATGTAATCCCTCCTAATCACATCTCATAAAGTCTAAAAGGTTATTTCCCACTGATGGAATTATCATTAGTGAAAATATATTCTTTCACATTAGTTTTTTTATTTTTAACATTGGTTAGTACATGATTTTATTAAAGGAGACATTATAAATAAGTTTTTAACATCTATTAATAAAAATATTTATTCTAAATATTTATTTGTGGAAGGTTTTTTACATCGGTTATCAAATAACCGATGTGAATGTTTTTTACCACATCGCTTTTTTGAAAAAAAAAATAATTTTTAAAATTCCTTTTGACATTGGTTATGTGATAAATGAAATGAAAAGCCTCTGAGTATTGATGTTTTATGTCTGTTATCATAGAAACAATATGAAGAAGCTTGTAAGAATTTATTTTTCACTTTGGTATTCTAATAACCAATTTGAAAAGTCAATTATTACATGGTTTTTCACATAGGTTTTCTGATAACTGATATGAAAATAAAATCATACAAGTTTTTTCACATTGGTTATCATAGAACTCTCATACAAGATTCTTTTACATGTTTATTTTATAAAAACTAATGTGGTAAAAAGTTATCAATGATTTTTCACATTGGTTAATAAACGATCAATAAGAAAAATAATTTTTTAAAAAAATTTATACTAATTCTTCCCTTGTCAAATAGAGAATAGAAAAAACTATTACAAAAAACACTAAAATAGACCAAAATAGTATCAAAAACACTTATTTCATGTTTTTAAAATATATTAAAAAAACTAAAATTCAATGAAAACTGTAAAATTATTCGCATATTAAATTTGTAAATGTCTTATATCTTTTACATTATAAGGAATTGGGTAATGAAAGATCTATAGATTAAAAATAATCAATTTAACATGTATTGTGAATAAAACAAATGAAATATTATGGAAATATTTATAATGAAATATAACCTTGTGAAAATTAAAAATTGTCCTAGTAGAAATTATTTCATACATAAATCTTAATATGTGTTAACTAAATTCCTTTACTCCTTGTTTAAGACATTTCCGTTTAAAATAATTTTTTAATTTAAAATAAATTTTTTAAGTAATATATCCAAAATTTAGTAATTATAAATGAAAATTTAACTTTGATTTTATATATTTGATCTTCGAACACTTATTTCTTGTAGTATATCTAAAGAAATTCCATTCCCTATATGAAAATAATATGAATAAAATAAATTTTTATGTCATTATAATATGAAAAAGTATTAAAATACTCAAACTTACGTGTCCCATACATTCATAAAATTTTCTCTCACTTCACCATGGATAGAGAATTTCCAATAAAGTGTCTTATATTTTGAAAAAAAACACCCAACATTAAACAGACACTGATATATAAAAAAATTTAATGTCATTGGTTATTATGTTAAGAGATATATAAAAATTTTAGGAATATATGTTTCATACTCTCAAAGACATGGAAATATCCGACACAAAATAATTGCATTATTTTGAAAACTTTCAATAATATAAATAGTTTTTTTACATCATTTATTATCCTTGGTGTAGGTGAAATAAGCCGCAGGTCCATAATTCCATATACTTATATCTAGTCATGATCCTTAATTGTTTTTAAATATACTTACTACAAAATAAACATAAGTATAAATTTTCAATAAATTAAACATACAAAATGATTTATGCTACTCATATTACATGAAAAAACTTACATTATGTTAATTCTCAACTAA
This sequence comes from Viscum album, assembly GCA_963277665.1. Classification (NCBI taxonomy): domain Eukaryota; kingdom Viridiplantae; phylum Streptophyta; class Magnoliopsida; order Santalales; family Viscaceae; genus Viscum; species Viscum album. The sequence continues at coordinate 1,796,602,491 of OY728146.1, forward strand.
TATATAGTTATAGGATGCATGATATCATTTTTCAAAATTTCCATTGTTATTTCATGACCATAAACTCTATCATGAATCAGAATTTCCTAAACATCCTACATTAAATTTGAATATGTTGATAGTCAATCAAGACTAGAAGAAGTTGTATCTAAAGTCATAATAATTTTTATTTTTTGTTATATATACAATATTTCATTTCCTTTAATGTATTCATATAAATAAATAGATAAATATATAAAATTTAAAATGTAAAAAAAATTAATAGTGAAATGATATACAATATATAAAATACGCCCACCTCTATGGAAATTTGTCAAAAATTTCGAGATGGACAAACTCAAAAATGGATAATACTTTGTCTAATTGTACTCACAAAATCTGTAGGTAATGGTATTATTGATGATAAATCTTTAATATCTTATATAGTGACCCTATGATTCTATCTCTCTATCTGTTAATGATGAATGATATCACCAATATAATATATCACCCCATATTAAAAAATATGATGATGTGGATCATCAACATATTACTCACAACACCTAGGAAGCTATGGAGGAGGCGGTGTAGGAGTAGGATAAAGAGTTGGGTTTTCAAAGGTGTATGAGTATGATAAGTAGGAGTGGGATCTACTGGCAGTGTTAGAGGAGTGGGATCAACAGTTTGAAACTATATTTGCATGTCTACAAACATTAACTGTACCAAATCTCTGATCATGTCCTCTATAACCACACAAATATCCTAAACGTCAGCTTCCAAATATTCTATTTTTTTACAAACATCCTCCATTGAAGATGATTTAGAAGGTGGAAACATTTTTTTTACAATACAATTACTGGGTATCCTTGTACATGACCTAGGTGTTCAGGCTTTCCCAATACTATAGCTAAAATATCCTTCCTTCCCCTAGATATAAAGACCCCCTATGTGATTTTCCCCCCATGATAATATTGTATAGAATATTTGAAAACAATACACAATGAATCACAATATTTAAGGAATTTATTTAACTTAAAAAAATTAATTAAACATCTTATAATACTCTCACCTAAAAACCTTGAATCTTCAATAAGATGTTGTACTTTTTTTCTCATATAACCCTCTTCCATTTTTCATGTCTAGTGAGTGGGGAATGAGGGTCAACCTCTGCAGAACCTGAAGACTTAACTCTTAATTTTTTAAAAAATTCAGCAATCATTTGTTCTTCTAATAACAGATACCATCCTTGAGATAAAGTGTGAGGGTATAAATATTTATATTGCATATCATGATGATATATACTCTATTTCTCTAAATTATTAATAATGAAATCATTAATATGATTATTAATATAAGAAAAAACTTCTAAATGGTAACATTGAACATACCAAAATGATGCTCATCATCAATTTTCATCAAATTTATTATAGGTATCTTCTTCTATAAATAGATATATATCCCATGTATTATGATGTTTTCTATGTTCAAAAATGAAATCTGAGGTGAGGGTTGATTTAAAATATCTCAATCTCTTAGAATCTATTGACAAACATTTTTTTCTGACTTCTCTAGTATTATATATATCATATGTGATCTGATAATAAGGGAAACATAAATTATTATTAACATTTCAAGATAAGTTAAATAATAATAAGATATACTACCATAATGGTAAACCATAACTTAGATATTGTCAATTTCTCAACACTTCTCTAATCATCATTCAAAATACTAACTTTTTTTTAGGATACACTGCCATAAAGATCTTTCTATTTTTTTGAATTTGGACTTCTTGAAATATCATTATCATTAAAGTCTACCGGAAACCTCTTGTCGAGGCTATAGGAAACTAATAATTTTGGTAAACATGTTCTGCCATGTTTACCAACCCTCAAACTCTTTTTCCTAGATGGAAGTAGATGTATCTTCATCATGAATAATCCCTATGGAACAAACCATGTATATATTTTTCTCATCAATATTATCTATTACTGATTCCATGGAAGTAAGGATCTCATAGAAATAAAAATATTTTTTATGTTTATCCTCACCATAATACGTTTTCTCCTTGTAAAATAATAGATCAATTCATATCAGATTGATCAAGAACATAAAAATTGGTTTTGTATGTGCTTCCATTAAAAAAGGATCAACTGTGTATTCTAATATATTTAGATTAACTAACATCCTCAAAAATTTATCATATATGAAACTGTTGTAACCGATAAACCATTTTAAGTTAAACACTATAACTTGAAATTTAAATTAATCAACATCCCATATTTGTTCCATGACTGCATAATATGCACTTGATACAGAGATTGAGTTTTTATCTTCAGTACTTCAAAAAGGAATTGTTGGTGCAAACACCAATACACTATTATTTCGAACTACACATATGATGTCCTGGTCTTTTATATGAAATGTATATCCCTTAATTTCATACCTGAACAATGTTATCAAATTTCAATATATACTACCCATTAGACAACTCAATGTTTTCAAGTCATCTGATCTAACAAGAACTGTCTCTTTAAACCATGGAAAAAAAGTTTTCTTTATGATCATTCAAGGTCCATATATATTTCTTCTTTGTATAACATTGTTTCAACTCATTAATATGAAATGTTATACATGCAATACCATAATCTATGTTATTTAAGATATAAAAATGTAACTTCACTGTCTTTTCAGTTTTCAGTGATTTTACTTTCAAACCAAAGATCCCCTTTCCCCATAATTAATTCATTCATAGCGAGATGTAGGAAAATCGATGTGATCCATTGTAGAAAATTGCTTTTAAAAAACATTGCAACCTCCTCATAAATATACTTTTCAATAATAGAGGCTTCAGGTTGATATGGATTCTTAACATAACCCTTTAAAATATTCATTTAACTTTTTAAAAGTGTATACTCAACATGTATATATATAATCCCTCAAAGCGTTATTTTTCACACAAAATGAATCATTAAATCAACCATAATATCAAAAAAATTTGTAGGAAAATACATTTCCAATTGAAAAGGTATAGAAACTACTTCATTTTCTAAATTGTTCAAAGAATTCAGATCAACCACTTTATTACAAATTGAATTAAAAAATAGCACACCTTCATGATAGTCATTATGAAATGGGTGGGAAGTATTCTATGTAATGTAACTGGTAGTATTTGTTGTATCAAGACATGATAATCATGTGATTTCATACTTTTCAACTTTAAATCCGTTGAAGAAACAAAATATTTTACATATAAATAATAACCCTATGTGACTTTGTTATCTTTAAGAAATGGACAAAAGATAATTTTCTCCCTCTTGGATAATATATAGAAATTCAAGGTTAGGAATGTTTACCTTCCATTAAGATTAGGATCTAACTCCAAATGTATTCCAATTCTGATTAAGTCGAATATTTCATTCAAACCATTTTTAGTATTATCTTGACTATGTAACAATGTTACAATAATTTTTCATAGATATTATTATCCACATACACATCCATGACATCAATTTTATGTTTAACCTCATGATATCCCCAATATGGTAACTCAAAAAATATTTATCATTTATTTCAAATATTTATATCATTACCATATTTTTGTGTCTTTTTAAATGTCACATAATTTTTTTTCACCCTCTCAAAATACTGATTGGTGGAAAAAGGTTTTGAAGAAATATAACATTCTTGTGTGACATTGAATGAATTTTTTAATATTTGATAAGAGGGATCCTTAAACAAAACTTTTCATGACCCATTTATACTATTTTCCTCCCATGATATAGTTGAAAATATGAAATAGGCTGTTAAAAAATGAGACAAGATTTTTTCCCATTAAAACTGTATAAAAAAAATTAAATTAGATGTGAATTCATTTATAGTGAACATAATAATTGTATGAAATTGAAAATATTCCATTTTAGAAGAATCATACACCGTAATTACTTAAACTCATAAAAGTTTAAAATATCAATTAATAGTGACAAGAAAAAATAAATATCATTCTAAGATGATTCGGTCTAGAGATCATTAAAATCAACATGAAGTATTTTCAATTCATAAAAAAATTTATAAAATAAGTTTTAAATTACCCATAAAACATTCGATTAACTATGCGTGTGACTTAGGATTCGATAAGAATTCATTCCATTCTTATAGAGTCCATGTTTTATATTTCTAACTAAATTTATGAATGTAGAAAACTGGTGGTCTATTTTATTACACTATGGACAATCAGCCAAATTCTATAAATTTCTACCACATATCTACTTATCTACATTACATATTAACCATTTTGTATCATGTGAATTTTCCAAAAAAATATCTCAAATGAGGAATTATAGGAATATTTCAATATTCCTTGGCATGGGTCTCTATAACTTATAAATTATACTGTGATTTTTCTTTCAACTTATACCGTGACATACAATATTTAGGAAAACCTGATAGAAATTCATAATCTTTCATATATATCCCATAGTCATTCAGGAAGGAATGTATTTTCTTTTACCCTAATCCATCAGGCATGATATTTTCTTCAATTAATAATGTGAATATATAAGATCATTGTCTTTTGGAATAATATCTTTCAATAATTTCAAAAAATATATAAAATTATTGTCAGTATGTCCATGTTATTTCTTCAAGCTAATTAATCATAAAATCATTTATAAAACTATAAATTATGTACAATCTAGATACAATGGTTTTTCATCATCCTAATATAGATGTTAGTTTTTGGTTCTTTCTCAATAGCCTCTACTTAAACATCCTGAATCATTTATGCAATTTGATCAGACTTATCATCTTGAAAATAATCATCATTAATAGCTCCAAAATTCTACATAGTTTAACCATACCAAATACAAGGGATAAAACTCAGATTAAAACCATGAAAAATTAAATTATATTTTATCTCTCTACATTTCAACTACCTCATATTTAAACATTTTAGGAATGGAAAAAACATGTCATTTTTTGGAACATTTCATTTAACAAATTCCAAAAAAGCATCAAAACATTACTCATATTCATCACTTATTCAATGTACAGTAATCCAAATTTGAGTCATTATTATCTATAAAGAATATAAAAAAGAAATATATTTCCAAAAAATATATTGATGAAGATTGTGATTTAGTGGGAGAAATAATATATTATTTTAATGATAATCAATAAGATATATTTGTCGTCTTATTAATTAGTAAAATGTTTCTATGATTTTCAATGATAATGAATATAATGTTTACAATGTTAATAAAATTATAGATGAAATTGAATGTTAATGGTAATGATTATAAAATCAAATGGAAAATAAAGAAAATAAATTTATATTAGTGTAGTGTTAAAAACAGTCTTACTTGAAAAGAAAAAATAAATGAAATCCTTAAAAGAGGGACTAAATATCTAGAAATATAATGTGATTATTTCATTGAATTGAATGTAAAAAAAGAACAATAATATATGATCATGATTTACAAGAATTATGTTGTTGATGATATGATATCATGAATATAATTATTGTAATAAGTCGTAGTTTCTAACAAAAAATGATTGAGGTTAAAGTTAATACACTCACTGAGAAACAAATTCTTACATTAATAATAAATCTAATGAAATTTTAAACACAAATCCTAGTGAATAATCAAAATATTTGTAAGAAAATATTAATATTGAATGATCTAATTTTCTATAAATATCACTCTTAGATATTATTATTATATTCTTTAAAAAATGAAAATAATTGTTTCATTTAACATAAGAATAAATTTTATAAAGTAATAAAAGGTAAATTTTCTTTCTAAACACATTAATAAAAATAGGGCGTTAAAAACCATATTATATTTTCAAAACTATGTAGGTATATAATAAATTCTTCCATTAAATAATGATTATATTTACATATTTTTAGAAAATAAAAGTTAAAATAATCATAATTATAACATATCATATTGTAATCATGATAAAAAAAATTAATTAAAAAGGGTTTATAAAATTTTTATCATAATAAATACTAAAAAATAAGTTGGATGGTGTAATTAGAGTATATATCAATTATATAATAATAAACATTAATGGGTGCAAACATATATGAAAATTATATTATTATAGCAATATAAAATTAAATTGAATAATAAGAAGACATTTCATTTTAATTTTATATTAAACTTTATTATGAAAGGGGAAATTTAAATTATATTTAATGTAGAAATGATATTAAAATATCTATAAAAAAATAAGGGAAACATTATAGGTAAAATAAAAAAATTATTATAAAATTAATTAATGCATAAGGAATTGAAAAATAGATTCATTTCAATAATTTCTAAAGTAAAAAAAAAGAATCTTACCTTATGTAATTATAAGAAAAATATAAAATGGAATCCATAAAACAATATATATAATATATACATGGAGGAGAATTATGGCCATTTAAAAAAGGGGATGCCAATTGGTAGGATGTTATATTAAAATAGAAATATAATGATTACACTAAACATGTTTAAATTGAAATATGACACGAGATCTTTTAATAAATTCCATTATTTCATCCTTGTCACCTCGTTACTTCACTTTCATTTATGATTAAATAATAAATAGTATAGAGAAACCACATTAATATATTTTTTTAAGGTTTTCCATGTTGATAAAAAAAGGATAATAAATTAGTTCTTATGAATAAAAATTGAAATTAATGGTTAAAAATATTATGAATATTACAAAGTCAATGGATCTCTTATACCATCCATCTATGTAACCATAGATAAAGAGGGATAACAATGAACATGATGATATTTTTCTCACATCTGTCAGGAAAGGTTTCTGGGATAAAAAACTGCATTGAATTGAACTATAATCATAAAGAATCTTCAACTTCATGTATATTAATAATTGTATCTAATTTTTATGTTTCGAATTTGGGTATTACATACTTTTTTTTTGTGACCCACATTAGTATACAAAAAATATAACCATGTATGTTCAGAAACATTAGAAAAAGTAAGGATTATTCTCCAGGAAGCTAAAGAGGGGTGATTCTTGTGTTAATAGTGATAAGAACATAACATTTTTTTCCATGTTGATTGATTCTGGTTGAACTAATGTATACAATTAAGTAGTATCATAAAATTGTTCTCAAGTTTCTATTGGACATAGTGATAAATTATTTTATTTTGGAATAAATATTATTTATTATGTCTCATACTAAACTAATAGTTTAGTAATACTCGAATCAGCGATAATAAAATATGAATATAAAATATAAATATCAATAATACTTGGTTGTGGAAAGTTTATTCTTTTTTAAGTAAATCTACAAAACCTTTTCCAAGAAGGGTGTGCATATTCATCAAGATATAAAACTCTTATGTTTTCCACATTATTTTGTATTGTGTTTAAAATGACCATGAAAACTGAAGCATTAAATTTGATAAATAAAATAGATTTTATAACTAAAAATATATATATTTTTTGACATTTTATGTCGAATATAGAGGAAAATTCATGTTCTTCATTCGATTACTTTACAAAATTTATTTAGTGTAAAATTAATTAATGAAATATAATTTTTAAAAGATATTAAAAAGTTCATGTGAGATGGTTAGAGGTGAGAATATCTATATTCAAACATGAAACTATGAGGCCAATGAAACCTAATTGTGTATGAAGATGGTAATGTGAGAATGGAGTCCACCGGATCGAACAAACAAGGGTTAGGGATTTGCACCATGGAATAACTAAAAAGATAGAAACAAAAATGTGTGAGGCTTACTTGAGAGATTAAAAGATCTATCTTCGACACGTAAAGATATGGATGATTAAACATGAGGGTGTATAAAAATTGTAATATGAGATTAGAGTCCACCGGATAGAAGAAATGAGAGTTATGGATTCTTTGTGAGAGAAACATGACTACTATCATGAGAACGAAAACAATGTAATGAATCCACCAAATGAATCATAAAATTTTAATATATATATACAAAATCATTTATTTTATAACCTATGTGAAAAAGGTGATGTGAGAAATAGTTTTTATTCTAGTTTTACAAAGTCCAATATACCCCTCATAAGGTTGTTCCCATAACACAAAAGACATATATTCATCCCATCATCACCACTTGGCCTAAGCCTCTCACACCTACCCAACAAGCCTTATGGAACTTACCTCGTCCATGTGAACCTCATCTCAAAACACCCAAGGACCTATCTTGATCCACTATATTCATTTATTTCATTTATAACAAACCCCACTGGGGTCCATGTATCACATATCATAAATTTATAATCAAAACCTTGACTATCAGAAATTGAGGAACTCATCCAGTGGCTAGGGGTCCATCATGGCCCTTGACACTTGCATCTATCCATATAAATTTTATTTTAAAGAATCATTTATTTTTTCAATCAAGGTCAGTCCAAAATTAGTGAGACTACATATCAAATTCATAAACCATAGGGCATATTATATGACCACCTACCTCGTATGACTTTATTTTTTTAATAATATCTTAATGACTCTTAACCATGATCGCCCAAGTTTAATTGGTCATCTCCCGTCCTCATGCGACTCTATATTATGGCATTAGATCTAATAAAACTAATTATAATCATTTATAATTAATTATTAAAATTAATTTAAATAGTAATAATGCCTAAAATATCATTGAACAACATATTATTTCTGAAACCACAAGCAATGAGGTTTGGTCCACTCTGGACATGCAATCAAACCTAATGCACACAAAAGACACAACACCCATAATCAATTCAATTTATAATTATATATAATTGTATTAAAACCCCTAGAAAAAATAATAGGGTGATGTAACATCATCAAAAAGGTGTGGAACAACATGATTTTATCATCTTAAGACATCATCTATACACACCTAGTAAAATCCCCCTCACATCAGGATGTTTTAACCATGCTTTGATGCAATAATCAATGAAACCCTAACTGAAGACAACTATAAATATGTGAAAAATAGTGGGGAGAAGAACAAAGGAAGAGAAAAGGATAACTAAAATTGAATCCATTATATAATCACCATAAAAAACCTTATCCTATGTGATAATCATAGGTATGAAGGGGAGAGAGATACCCCTAGTTCAGAGTGTGAGTAGGAAGAAGAAGGGAGGGGTGACTAAAAATTTGACAGAGGAAATATGGTCATTTTACAATATTTAAGCAATTTGAGTAGTCACTAGGTTACTACAAGATTTTCTTCAAATTGTGCCAACTGTGTAGCCATAAATATCTCAAACCACACCCCCTCACAAGGTTTTTGAACAAGGTTTACCAAACAATTATCTAACCATGCAAACTACACTATCCCAAAATATACATATCACATGATTTGGAAGCACTATTTACCAATATGAACCCCAACTGTGCAACTCACTCTCCAATAAATTTTAATATTTTCATAGTTTTATCTAAAATTATGTGAATTCCATGCACCAAAACCCCTTGATAAAAAAACCACACACTATTCCCTTTCACACGTTCCCATTACTATGCGGTAACTATGTAGTAGGGTAAAATCCTTTCGGAGATGTCAAACTTCAACTAGAAGCCCTAATATTAAATCCATCACCTAAAACACCTTATGGTCCTCAATATATATGAAAAATATCTCTTTTGGATTCTTTAACTCTCAAAATTCAAATATGAATATCTATTCTCAAAATGAACCCGACTTTGATGTAAAAAATTCGCGTTTCACTTGAATTTCACAACCCATAATGACATGATGTTTTACTACCTCCCCAACATAACACTTATAATCCCCATGAAATGTTAGTGGATCTTTATCTAGATATACTAACCTATTGTAGCTATTTATTAATAATAAAATCACTATACTCTATCCCCAAACAATGAATGAGCCTCCATTATGCAACTTTAAACACCAAGTGCACCATTCATAAAAAATAAAGCTACACACTAGTCACCCTTGAAAATGTTTAAATGATTCTCACCCACACACCACTATCCCAATACACTAAGGAATCATCAAACAATTTACTCCTATCCTCACAGTGCTCTCCAACATAAGGTTTTGATCAAAAGGCCCAATTCTAAGCCATGGTGCTCCCCACCATTGTAATTTATTACGAAAATATATATTTTGTGTTCCATGAACATGATTAGTGTGATTTACATATAATCACCCCTAATTTCATAAAAAAAATCAAACATCCCCTGGATGAACTTTCTGAAAAATGATTGGCCACACCCATCGATGCACTATCATGTCACCAAATCTTGATAACTCTCAAAGGAATAATGATATTTTCTAAATAGACACACTAATATAAAAACCTATAACTCAGTGGGATTTCATAATTGGATCCTCAATATACCTAATCTGTCATCATACTCTCATGCTAAGCATCAATGTACCTCTATTCCAACTCAACCTCATATCTTTCCCAAATCTATCTTGAGTTCAATGTCAACATGTACTATACCCAATAACATTTCCCAATACCAAGTCTCGTATTCAAAAGGGAACCATACAAAATCTGATCTACACATTCACTAACATCCTAGTGACATACAAATCATCTAAAAACTGGTATCATTAATCCCAAAAAACTATCAATATAGGGGGTAATACATCCATTATCGATAAGATACCCTACACCGTAGTAGTGTCCTTAACATTTCTCTATTGAACCAAAAAACCAATATAAAAAATCATATTATCTATCCATTATCATAGGTGATGACTAGTTGTTGCCTTCCCACTCATACTTGAGTTACAACAGAAAACATAAATTTGTAACTATTATTGAATCACCCAAAACATCATCACCTGTATCCTCAAAAATTACATCTATAATGAGGGTCACACCCTCTAAGAGAAATTGTGTACTCCTCACCATAGTAATTTTCTTACATCTATCCTTGAGGGAAACATCAATTAGTTCTAATATCCCATGTGTTTTATCCTCCTGAACCATGATCTCCTACCAATAAACTCCTAACACTAACCAACCATTTTTTCATCATTATTATTGAGGGAAACATCTTAATGTCATCAAAAACTTAGGAAACCATGACTATAGTTATTTTTTTCAACGGTGTCAAATTTTATTTTTTTGATTCTCAGAAACATGTCACTATAAAGGTAAGAATTTATTAAACCTAGTAATGTTATTCATACGACCACCATAATCACAAATATAGAAATTAATGTAGGAGAAAATAATTTTAATTGGTATATCACTAAGGGATAATTCAAGGAGAATTCACCAATCATGTTTCAATCACACTATAATCCAATATGATTCACTAGAGTTGGTGTATTACAATTTTCAATCATTGTCACTCCATAGTAATAACACTACCTTTCCAAATTAATGTATGGATAATGCACAAACTCCCTCAAATTTCCTCCCCAAAATCCTCATTTTCTCACTGATTTAAGATGAAAATATTCCTCATTTTAATTACTTTAAGATCACCATAAAATAAGTATTAATTTTTTATAATAAATGCATCATTAAGGTCCAAGTTAGATTCTCTAATGAAATCCTTGATTCCAGATCAGTTAGTCCCTAAATTTGAAAATGTCACCTTTTCCCAAGTCCCTATATTTTTTCATGCATACTTCACCCAAATCCCTTAATTTTCCTAGGTATGAATTATCCTTAGTATAGCATTTCCTAGGAATGTATTTTCTTAGGTCACATTTTCAGATTTTTTTCACCCATTTCCCTTCATATAGCTTCATTAAAATTATTCCAATATTCTCAAGTGTTCTTAGCACAACTCCCTTTAATCAAGTGATTTCTCCCAAGTAGCTCAACCTACTGCCTTCAATCTACCCTATTCATGAAACTCAGTTTGTGAAAGTCATTTTCTATAACTTTTTTTCTTCTATCTATTTTTTACTCATTATTCTATATTATTTTCTTAGGTATTGTTTAGTAAAGTGATCCTTTCATGATGAGCGATCCTATCAATCATTCTCCTAAATTTCATTAATATAAAATAATGGTATTATGTGGATATTTATAGGAAAAACCCAATTTTTTATTTGACATAATCTCTACCTTTTTTGGTGTATAATTTATAAAAATACTCTAGCATGATTCCCATTATTTCATGTGGAACACAAACTATAATATCAGAGACTCTAAAAAAATTACACATCCTCACTACTAGGAAAAATTTGTGTAAAATTTATTAGACCAACATAAAAATACCTTATTTACTCTAAAAGAAACATTATAAGTTTTTCCAATATTCAAAGTGTTTTTTTGAAAAACCATAGAAAAATTTGACACTATAAACCATTTCATTTGTTCATAAAACAACTTCAACATTTTTAAAATAGATTGAAAAAAACACAATAAAAATATCCAACATAGAGCACCTAGGTTAAAGTCTCCCCACCTTTAAGATTATTGTAAATCCAATATAAAATTCAGTTCATAATAACTTACATTATTTTCTTGAAAATTATTGGAAACCATTCATTAATTACCCTATGTTTAAATGATCAATGCTCTATGTATAAAATAAGAAATCAAGAGAACATTTCATGTATCTTGCAATTTAACATTCTTGAACTCACCTGTCTTCCAAGAAAACCCCCAATACTCTATTACTTATTGATTTAAACCCCCACAAATTTCATTCAAAATTCCCCCCTTAGATGTTAGAGTTTATTTATGAAATCACTTCATTTATCACTTGATCTTCAGGTATTATTTATTGAATTTCATGGTCATTTATCCCCCTTTGAAAATAAATTTGAAGTGACCTACCAATCATGAAACAAAAATATAAAGAGTTATATACCAATGAGGAGAGGGTAAGTATTCAAACCTCTTAATGTATAGGGAGGTTTCTGAACACTAAGGTTTAACATACATTTCCCAAAAATTGGAGTGGTCAATGGATTTTTCATGATATACACCACTTGTTAATTCATTCTAGTAAGCTCCATTATGAGTATACCATATTCCACTTTTTATTTAATAATGTGATAAATGATCTTAATATTTTTGGCATGAGGATTATGTACCAATTTTTTCATGTTATCAATCACATTCTTGTTATTATATAATATCATTATACAGTACTTCACCTCTTCACTGGTATATTATAGTTGTTACTTAATCCAAATAAGTTGAGTTCAATCCTTGGTAATATATATATATATATATATGTGTGTGTGTGTGTGTGTGTATATTTTTATTCCCCTATACTCAATTAGTTGATTTTATAATTCTTACTTATATATTATATAAATTTTCTTCTGATAAAAAGACACCACCACATTTAGGATTTTTTTGACCACATATTTATCCCAATCTGCATCAGAGAGTACAGATAAATCATGATATTTTCTTACATCAAAGAGAAATTAATAATTGATAGTCCCTTATATGTACCACATAATATGTTTAACCACTGTGAAATTCTATTCTTTTAGATTAATCTAAAAATGTGTTTCTATCCATATTATAAAGACAATATCTAGCCATGTTATACTCAAATATATTAATATTATAATTATCTAATTATACATAGTGAGATCCACTTATTTCCAATCGTCATGATTTCTAAGATTGTTTATAATTGAAATATAAGTCAACATTGTTTTTGATTCATGTATATTTAAATTATTAAATATTTCTCTCAAATAATCCTCCTAAAAGAAAAATGTATACCCCTATTTATTAATAAATTATAACCCCAAAATATAATTGATATCAATAATCATAGACATTTCAAATTCTGAGATAATTACCCCCATAAAATCCCCTAAATAATTATTTATTATACTGTAAAAATATTTCCATCCACATAGACTAACACCATGAACTATTCTTCCATGGATGTTTTAACATAACGAATTTGATCTATATCACCTCTTTTGAATTCTAGTTTTCTCTACAATGAATTTGATGTCATTAATTTCCACTATTTTATTTATACTTTTTGAATAATTTTTAGGCTTTACTCTTTGTTGAGTACCATAAAAAACTACATCATCCACAACATCACATACATGACACATTTACTTCCTTACTATGAATTTAATATCTGATTCCAAAAAAAAAATATTTCTGTGAATAATTACTTCTATGAAACATTTAATACGGTGATATTTATTCCCCATGGCTCAGTAAAAAATTGTTTTGAGTGTACAATACAACTTGTATAGCTCCCTTACAATATTGTAGAGAGACACCAATTACAATAAGTATTGTTTTTTTCCATATTATTCACTTACCAATTTCATCAATCTATAAATCTATTTAGATATGGAGTTATTATCGAGGATACTTTAGGTTTATTTCTATTTTTCTATTGTTATTTTTTTAATTCAGTGGTTGAGTAGTAGTTCCATTGTTAGATCACAATATATTGATAGTACGACCTATTTAATTACCAAATATTCACATTTACCTCCTCATGTAGTTCATCACTTCCCTCATTCTCTACATGAACATGACTCAATGCATTCTGTTATAATCATCCACAAAAATAATTAAATACCTTTCCCTATATTTTCATAATATATTCATTGGGCCTCATAAATCAGTATGCACCATATGAATTAAGTTGGATACCATTTTCTTATTCTACAAGTATAGATTTTAGACCATATTCTCTCACATTTATGCATCACATATCTTTTCATGATCTCACTTTATATCCATTTAAATTTTTTGTTTGAAAAATTTCTTCATGATATTTTGATTATGTGGCCAAGTCTTTGATACCACACACCATTATCCTCCCTAGAATTTATGAGAAAATTACTTTATTTACTATCCACATGATATAGATTTTAATTCACACTTCATCCAATCACGAGAGATTTTTTGGATTTTACGTTGATAACAAAACCCTTATGATTAATTGTAACCTCAAGTATAGAGTTATAGAGTTGAATGCCACCCAATATGGTGTGTCGCAATCCATCTAAGTACTTCTATTTCCTTCTATTAATATACCACCAACCATGTATTTCCATTTACTTTGATTTTTAGTGTACTATTATTTCCAAAACAAACCCTTAAACTCTTCAATTCACATTATTCAGTAGTTTCATATTTCCAGTCATTTGGTATTTTCACCCACTATCAAGGATCCAGGTGCTTCTATTATTTATACCTTTGAGAGCTATCTACACCAGGTTTGCCTTCCCTATTTTCTTTAATTCTATAAAATGAGACCCTAGGTTGTATAGAGAGATATGGAGGGAACTCCAAATGTTATTATATACAAGAATATTCAAATTCATCATCTTCTTCAAATAAATAGAGTTATTTTATAGAGATATATTTCTTTCTTAGACAACATTAATTTTTCTCCGACCTCTATAGTTACTCTGTCCACTTCCTATTTTCCTACAGTTAATGGATTTATGGTCCAATTTATAAAAATGAAAACAATATATAAAAAAGGTATTTATTATATATGATAAAGGATATAGTATCATCCTCCTTTATTGATTACCAAATTCTTCTCAATTCAAATAGTTATTTTCCTCTTCACTATAAGATATAGTGTTTCTAAGAAATCCACAAAACTGGCATTTCATAAGAGGGAATATCTTTTATCTGTCATTCCTCTATATATCCCAAAAATATGTAAAACTCCATGACTATAATTGGTTAAACCACATGGATTGAGGATTTTTTACAACCCTATAATTTCATTTGATATGAGCTATCTTTTTCGGTACAATTGGTTTTTTATTTTTCACACTTGAGTATCTAAAATACAGACTCACTTTATTTTGATACATTTCTATCACTTATTTTTATCTTTCAAAACCACGTATGATTACCCTTTTACCTAAAAATTTAGTTATTTATTCCCTCATAATTTTTAAAAAACCTTCCTTGACCATTTCAGTTAATTTTCTATTTATGAACCTCCCAAAATATAGTTCTTTCTAAGAACCACTTTATTTCACTTCTGATTCAAAATTCTTTCTTAATGGGACAAAATAATAATCCATGTATTCTAAATTTTCCATTATCTATTTAACACATAAATTAATTTTATCAATAACTTTAGTCTATTATTCAATCTTGACATTTAAATTCACAACATCTTCTAAATTTCCCTAAATGGGAAAATGATTGATTAAATCTACTTCCGTCCAATAAATATTTTCTTTGATTTGATCTTCATATTTAGAATATTCTTTTATAATCCAATTAATATTTTTTTATTTCATTAAATATCAATATTATATAGAGATACATGTTTTACCTTGATATTAACCACTACTTACGAAACATCTACATTGTCTGGTTCATGTTCTTCCTTCTCAATATTTTCCAACATAGTATCTCTTATGTTATATTTTTATTCTATTTTAACTTCCTCAAAAAAAAAATTCATTATCATTTTCTTATTTACACAAAATTATCTTAATTTGAAATTTATTTCCAAATGAACTCCCAATTTTAGATTCTTTTATAGGATGGATGTTTTTATAGATTTTTTATAACTTATACTCAACTTTATCCATCAGGAAATCTTATTAGGAACCTTGTTGTAATATGTATAGCTTTACCACACTAGAAAAAATATAATGAAAGGTATTCTTTGAATCTACCCTCCCCTCTCTTGAATTTACTTATAATAAGAGAGAGAGATTCAACAGTCAAATCCTCTTCATCAGTGGCACATTAATAGATGTCAAGTTTATCCATAACATTAAAATAAATATCATTATTTTAATGATTTGATATTCCTTTTGTCTTAACACTCATTACATAAGACATTATTAATATTAGCATATCATAAAAAGATTACTTGGTCAGATCACTCTCATTAAGTATTGAAACCTTTGAATTATCTAGAGGTGGAATCCACCAAATTATCTTCATCAAAAAATCATTATCTTTTATTTCTTCACCCAATAATGAAATATATTCCACAATTTCTAAGATTTGGTTGAGGAAAATATCAATATTTTATTTAGGAAACATTTTATACTGATCAAATCTATTACGAAGGACTTGTAACATATACCTCTTAACCATACTACAACCTTTATATATATTAGAAAATTTTCCAACATAGACCTGAAACTATTGAAACTCCACAATTTGATATATTTATGGTCTAATTGAGATTTAGTGAGAAACATTTTACCGTTTTAAACATCTTTTTGCATTTTCCAACAATATTTTCTCATAAACTATCCTATAACATAACTAACATGAATCCTTTGAATTATGGGTGATATAAATTCTAGAAAAAGTGATTGAAGAGGTGATATCATCATGTTCTTTAAAATATATTAGATAATTCCATCTAAAAAATGAACCCCTTTAAGATTCACTATGATTTCCATATGAAGCTTCAAATGATAGATTTAATGCCTATGACCACTACGTTGATACCACTTATTTCAACCCCAGACATCCTAATAGGGGAGGGTAAAATAGGGTGTCAAATTTTACTATTATTCCATAACGATTTTAAAATTACATATTCAGCGCATATAACCATTTATTTGAAACCAATTTTTTCAACCCTAGACACCATAAGTGGGGAGGGTAAAATAGGGTGAGAAATTTTCTTATTTGATTATTTGTAACTTTCCCCCACATTGGTAGGAACTTCTTAAACCTATTAAATTTATTGACATATCCACCCCAATAAAAAATGCATAAATTAAAACAATATTCAACAATTTTACATGGTTCATCATTGAGTACTAATCCAAGGATAATATTATAATTATGTATTGTCCATACTAAAATTCACTATGATTCATTAGTGTTTACGGATTATAATTTTCACCCACAATCACTCTATGCCAGCCACACTGTCATTAAAAATGATTTTATGGATTTTACACCACCTTCCCTAGACCTCCTCCATCATCTCCTCCTTTTCCAACTATTTTGGATTAAGTATTACTCAATTTAATGACATAAATTCCACATTTTAAATTGTTATGAGTTATGATTGATAATTATGTCACTGTGGTTTGGGTTTTATTATTCAATTAATTCCTTAATTTTAACCCACATAGTTCATCCAATTTTCTAGATTCAACCATGTAACATTCACCCAAGTTAGAAGATTATTTTGGGTATTCTTTACCCAAGTCCCTTTATTTACCTATGTATGGATTTTCTATTTTATTTCTTTTCCATGTTCTGGATTCAATTAGGTCACTTCAACATTTTTGTTTTCCTTGGTACCTTTACACAACTTCAGTGCACTCAATTTAGTTTACAAAAATTATCCTCATGAATCTACCTTCATTCAATTGAGTTCACCCAAATAGGTTCACCTTAATACCTTCACTCTTACCTATTCATAAAACATAGTTTGTGTAAGTCCTTCACTCTAACATATCCACATTTCAATATTCATGCTAATCATTTTTCCAGATGCTTCAATCTCGTCTAATTTATTCAAGTGAGCCTTACAAATTGAAAGAGACCCTTAATACTTCTCCAAAATTTCATTAACACCAAATGAAGGGGTTAGATGGGTATTTATAGTCATAAGCCCAATTTTTTCTCATCCATGAACTCTACATTTGGTATAGTTTCATTTGTTCAATTTCTATTGAATATCACCCCTTACTTCATGTGATTCCCTAACCAATGCATAGAATACAAAGAAAAAAGAGCACAACCACCCAGAAAAATGATACTAGTGTGAAGTAGTAGTTCCAAATCAATCATATTAGCATTAAACAACCTCCTTTTATCTGGAATAAAAATTGAAATTTTATCTTATTTTTTCACCTGATAATTTGGAAAACACTAGAAAAAATCACCACTATATACCATCTCCCTTGGATATTAAACAAATTTATCAACCTATAAATGGATCCATAGAAACAAAAAACTATCTCTAGAATAAATCACCTTGGTTCCAAAACATTTAATCAAATCCATATGTCCTCCGCTCACATATGTCCATTCAATGATTCACAAATTGAATCATAGTCCCTTAGGTGGAATATAATCAATTAGAATATCATTCATGTAACCAATTTCTATGAAAAAATTTCATATCAATCCCATCTAACCATAAGAAACATAGTTATTTCTTTTCAAAAATCATAACATCTCTCCCATATTCAGTCCAATCACAAGACCACATGTCACCTGATTGATATCCTAGAAGCAGAATCATCTACATGATCTCTAATAATCCTATATTTAACCATCTAGGGTCATGATATTTTATATCATGGGGAACCATAGTCAAAATAGAAAGGTCTAGGTATCCAACCTATCTTTCCCATTGAAACCAAACCAAGATACCAAAACACCTCAATTTATTACATCATGAAAGTCTAAGTCATATCCATGCCTATACCACATATCAAATAACACCTAACATGCATCAATATTAATCACTAAGAATATACACATTATATCAATTTCTAAAGGAACTCATAGGCATGGGATAAACCCTCCCTGAGGTTACCCTCATTTATCAAAACTCACCAACTCATCAATATCTTAAGCTGTATCTCAAAGAACTAGGCTCTCAAACATAGTATATAATGCATGCCTCACATAGTTCACTAATCACGGGGAAGCATCTCTTCTCCCATATCAAATATCTTAAGAAAACCCCTATGTCAAAACATCCACATTGGGGTTTTCATATACATATTCCTACCAGGAATCACCTTCCAATTCATTAAAAACTCTAATTAACTAACCCTAATAGATAATATACATATGTTAATACCCCCATAAAGATCATATCTCATCCACATATACACAAAATAATTATCCCATGATTTTTTATTGAGTATACCAAAGTGATATGGTTCTATTAAGTGGAATTTTACCAATAAGTGATATTAGAAAAAACCAGATAGGTTGTTGTTAACACTTTAAGTTGTTGAACACATTTTCTATCTAGAACCATTATCAATGGATAAAGTGCCTATATCACCCCACCAAGGTTCGATATAAATACATTACATAGATGGAATATATAGTCTTTAGTAATGAATACCCCTTCAAAGAATCTATATGACAATTCATCAAAAAGAAATAAGGTGGCCCAACTAAGTAGAATTTCACCAATAATTTATATAAGAAAACACTATATAAGTAGTTATTGAAACATTAAAAATTGAACTCTTTGTTATTAGAGATATCAATCACATGAAATTATACAAATTTCATATAAATACTATGTGATAATAATGATGAATTTATACATACCTCTTTCCAAAGGGACAAGATCCAAAAAGAAAAATAGAAATATAAAAAACACAGAACTTATTTACAGAAATATCTCAACTATAACATCAAAAACCAAGAAGAAAATACCATTTCCATTGTAACCTGTACTTATCGTAAGAAAAAAATATCTTTATGCATTAGTCCAAGGTCCATCACAATGTTTGAGGCATTCCTAGTCCCTATTTAACAAGTCCTAAATTTTAACACAAATAAAAAGTCGCTCTAATTGAAATTTTTAATTCCCTAACCTAGTTTACTCTATTAAAATCGGAATAGTGTACTAAAATACCTTAATAGAATCTACCCATGTGTCAGATGATATATACTAGAAGCGAGGGTCTAGAGTGTTACCCTAGGTAGATTATACCCTCATATAATAGTGATAAATGAAATAAGAATATAACCAAACATCATTCACAATAATAATTATCATAGTGTGCAAAATCAATAAATAAGAATCATTATATAACAAATAGAATGCAGATAACATCCATATAGGCATATGAAATAACTATTATCCCATAAGAAGAGTCATATATCCAAAATAAATAAAATAATAAAACATAAGAGGCTTTACTACTATCCTCAAGACTTATCACATCCTAGTATCTAGAAACCATCAGAGCTATCCTGCTCAGTCAAGCAACATTAAGCCACAACTATAACAGAAATAATGAATAATAAAGGCTTCTTGCAAACCCAAATTCCATGTAATCACAAGTAGGGTGTGAGTAGAACTTAGTAGGTAACCAACAATAATGTCAAAAATAAAACTAGTAAAGTAGTATAGGAACATGTGATAGGATCATTATCTATAAAATAGTGCTAATGAAGAAATAAATAATCCCAATCGATCATAAGGTTCTAATAAGCTACCCAAGATCAAACATACCCACTTTAGCCAATTATCGTGTGTTTCTAAGAAAGTAACATAGTAATCAGGAACTCACATTCATACCTAAACCCTACCTAGAAATATATCATTTATCATCTAGGACTTAAGGGAAACCTCTCCCAATAGGAAAACATTTAATCCTAAAAATAAGTAGAATTACTTCACCTTATCAAGAAACGTGAATCATCATAAATAAATTCAAGGTAATTTCAACAACCTATTAGGAAATAAGAATCATCATCTAAAAACAATTTGGAAACATAGGGGAATGGTCATAATGTTATAAGAAATAGGTATTATCATCCTGAAACATAGGGTTGTGCCCACACCATTTCAAGAAATAGGTCTTCTAGAACCTTGAGGAAGACTCTCTATGCTAAGAAACACACATAAATAATCTTAAACCTAGGGTATGACTCTTCATTCTAGGAAACACATACCAAACATTATTTAACTTGGGGCATACCCACTCCTCACTGGGAAACATAATAAATTCACACATTAGGGGAATCCACTCTCCCCAGGACCATTACAGAACACACACACAGAGAGCATCACAAACCATCCCTAAGCTCACTAGCTCATCACCAAAGTGTTATCGACTAAAAACAATACCCACATCTCAAGGAATTTCATAATATCCTCCTATCCACCCAGAAAAATATCTTCAAGTACAACTCAATCGCACAAGTATATCACTCTAAAACCATTATTTCCATCATATTTCCTAAAAAGGTAATCCACTAGGATCTTCCCAACCCATTTTATCTCCAATAAATATCACTAAGTCATATCTTACAACCTTCTTTGTTCCTTCATCTTATAATATTTTCCACCTTAATCTGCAAGAGGTTAGTCCAAATTCTCATAACAACTTGGTCCCACTCACCATAAACCATTCCAAGACATCTCATACTAAAGAAAAAAAATCATTTTTAAATAAAGAAATCATTTTTAAATCCAATGTTAATTGTCCAAAAGTGGTGATAGCACATATCACATTCACATATAAATTGAATAAACCATATAGAATGTATAGAGACCATCCAAACTCATACTATGTCATTTTTATCCTGATAATGCTCTCCCAAGATCATCCAAGTACAACTAGTCATTACCCATTCACATTATAACCAGAATCCATTTTTTTTATTTTCAATTGAAGCTTTTAAAGGGTGAGTGTGAACCCAAAAAACAAAAAAATAGAACAATTAAAAGGAATTCCATACCAGATAAAGATTATAGGTACAACCCATACCCAGTGACTACATTGTTATGTCAAGACTCCACCTTCACAATATCACTCAGTTAGCTACCCGGTGTAGGGTTGCATGAGGCTGGTACCAATGGAAAAAAGCCATACCCTATCGTTCATCCAAATTCGGATGGCCAAGCATTGGTGAATACATCCTTCTATGAATCCCCATATGGAAGTGATCCTTGTAGAGTGTTTAGGTACTTTCACATGTGAGAATCAAATAACACCAAAAAAAACATTACGTCACTAAATGTGAAGATTTCACCCAGGAAACACTCCCAACAAGAGAAATAAAAATCCAATTCATTGCCACATCCTCGATGTTGTCACTCCGGGATCCAATAGAGGTAGAACAACCACAAGATATATGTGGTCGCACACCCTCACATACAAAAACACAATGATGACCACCAATCAGATCCAACTTGAAGAGAGTGGAAGATTATTGTAGCAAGAGAAGAGGAACATGTGGCCAATTCCCTTAATAGGGCTCGTCTCCATGGCCTCCCAACACCAGAGAAGCCAAAAAACAAAATGCATGTGGACAAAACCTTTGATCTAGAGATCATCCCACTTAGGCCATGCTGGGACATTTATGACCACCTTTACACACCTCCAAAAACCTCAAAGAAAACTCCACAATAGATCTGGCTGGGAAAGACACCATGAAATCAAGAGACTAGAGCAGAGATAGATGACCGAAATCACCGACCAATGGAAACAATGACAGAACAAACCTCAGTAGAGCCACCAGAAGCGCAACCAACACCTCCAACACATAAAATGAAATCTAGATCATGATGGGAAATCAAAAAAATTCCATAAATCAATGCATTAGAAAGATCATGCCATATGATAACTCCTCCAAATATGCGAATGTGATATGAATAGTGGAGAAAGACAACAGATCATCGAAGGAAGAGGTTCAAGAAACCCTCTTCGCCACTGATTAAAGCCAAGGTAGACCATCCGATCTCTTACCATTCATGCCAAACGACTCCATCACACATGAGCCACGAACGAAGCTAGATCCATACCTGACAAATCTGAATCCACCAACCACTCTAGATCCCTAGCCAGTGAAACCAAAGCCA
Source organism: Viscum album (assembly GCA_963277665.1). Classification (NCBI taxonomy): domain Eukaryota; kingdom Viridiplantae; phylum Streptophyta; class Magnoliopsida; order Santalales; family Viscaceae; genus Viscum; species Viscum album. The sequence goes on from OY728146.1 coordinate 1,796,625,946, forward strand.
CCGATCACACCACTCCGCGGTTTTTCCAAAATGTTATTTCTTTTGTTTTTTATGTTATTTGGTGTAGTAGATGTAATATTTATTTTATTCTTGATTAGTTGGAATGATTACAAGTTTTTCTACAAATACGTCTTCTTGACCAAAGTCTGGATATGCTTTTAGGAGCCTTTCAAATTTCATTTAATTTTGTTAAAGTTTGTTGTCCAGTATTTCGCAAAGTATTGTTTCAACCCTACTTTCCAATATTATAGTTTCAAAACCCTATATTAGTTTTTTATTCCCTACGCTATGTCACTATTCATGAATAGTGAAAATTATGGTTTGGAAACCCTATGTTACTATTCCTTCAATACGTTATGTTACTGTTCATTTCTAAAAAGTATGGTTTGGATACCTTACGCTATTATTCATTCCCTACACTATGTTACTTGTTGGTCGGAGTGGATACTCAAGTGGGGGGTGAATTGAGTTCTAATTAAAATTTCTGTTAAAAATATTTCTATTAAAAAATCCCAAAAATTGAATAATAAGCTAAACTGTAGTGAATATTTAATACAGTAAAGGGTGAGTTAGGTTCTCAAGATATTGATTAGTTCTCAGTTAATCTAATATGAAGATTATATTGGCTTTTGAAACTAACCTACTGGTTTACTATAAATACAAACACTTTCTATTTTAACTATCAGAGTTACATTAAAATAGATTTATATTTAAAGTACTTAGCAACGGAATATTCAATATATTTTAAAACAAAATAAACAAGCACAACAATTTTAACCAAGAGGTTCAATCTCAAGCTGAGACCTAGTCCTCTAAAACAGTTTATATAAACTTTGATCCACACCCTGGATCGGGGTAAACAATAGTACAGAGACTGTCCAGGTACTAAGACCTCTACCACAGTTCTTCGTGGGAAAAACAAAAAAAATAGCACACAGGCTATCCAGGTCACACTTGACTTCTACCACTATCCATAGTGGGACAAAAGAGTATAGGGAAAGACTGAGTGAGGATTTATAAATCCCCTAGTTCAGCACAGGAGATAGTGTGTGTCTAAAAATAAAGAGCAGACACTGCTCAAAATGTAAATAAATGAAACACAGTAGAGATAAACTGATAGAGAAGAGTTCAAAATGTTCTATGTGTTTTGATTGAAGGTCTGAAATCCTTAAATTGATGTTGATGAAGCTTTAAGTCCTTCGCTAGTTTTTGTCAAGAAACAGGGTATCGTTTTTGTATTTGACTTCCAGGTCTAGGTTTGATCAGATTGATTAGGTTGAGTGCAAGTGAATACATTGAAGCTCTTTTCTCCTTGAATGTTCAGGTTCTATGAATTCAGTATGTTTTCTTCCTTATTCTTCTATGCATGTGATTCCTTGTGTATCTCCAAAAGATTTTCTTGTTTGTGCATGGAAAGACTGACTGATCACAACCCTTATTTAGTAGTTTGAGGTTCCCTTATGTAGCTTTAGCTCTAGCAATGGTAATGATTACCTTTATACAAGTACGAGGTACGGTTCCTGAAATTCCAACCACTGTCATTAATTAATATGAGGTGCATTAAAAACTTCAAGTATGACCGTTACTAAATAAACAAATAGAAATAGAGTTAAGAGAAACTGTGAGCTTGTATCGGTAGCTCTTAGTATCAGTGAGCTTGTATCGGTAGCTCTTCTGTATTGGTAGATGTTACTCTTTATAATGGTAGCTCTTTCTATATGTGACTCCTCTTATCGGTAGACTTTGTAGCGGTAGCCGTCTATCTCTCTATGTGTATCGGTGGAATTCATATTGGTAGCTGTCTATCTGTGTCTGTCTATATCGATGGAATTCATATCGGTAACTGTCTTTCTATGTCTGTCTGTATTAGTGGACTTCATATCGGTAGCTGTCTGTCTATGTGTATTTGTGGCTTGTGTCGGTAACTACATATCAGTGACCTTTACTTATTGGTAGACTATGTACTGGTAGGTCTGTATCAGTCAACTTGTGCATACCGGTATACTTATTCTATTGGTATCTCTTCTTCTATAAGTAGCTTTTATGCATATCGGTGACCTTATCCATATCAGTAGATTTATGTATTGGTGTACTTTAGCCTTATCAGTAGCTGTGTATCTGTTTGTCTGTATCAGTAGCTATGTTTATACCGGTGGACTTATGCATACCGGTGGACTTAACACTTATCTGTTCTATGAAAAACATATCCAAATTGAGTTAGAATTATTTAAAAGTATTTATAAACATATATAAACATTGATTAACAAATTCCAATGATTATTTTGATATTTTTATCAACTCAATAGTTGGATGTCATAGATTGAAAGAATTAATATATAGATAAACATTATTTGGGATTATCAAAGCATATTGAAACATAATTGAGATTATCAAAATAGGTGAGGTCGACAATCTCCCCCTTTTTGATAATCACAACTTATGATATTATAATCCAAAATAATCAGTAATGTATCAGTATAAAATAAAATGGTTTTTATTTCTTAGTGTGAGTAATGACATTCTCAAATGTGAGATTTTATATGTATCAGAGGATATAGTATTAAATGAAATTGTATCAGAAGTAATAATAAAAACAATATACTAGAGTTACAAAACAAATGTTTCAGAGGTAAAATTATAAAACAAATGTATATAAAACAAATGTACCAGAGGTAGAATATTTTAAGATCATATATATATTATGCTCATATTGCTCATATTTCTCATATTTCTCCCCCTTTATACGATTTCTCCCCTTTGTAGTATTTGTCCCCATTTCCCTTTATATCATTTCTCCCCCTTTGTGATTAGAAAAAAGAAGTAAACAAAGATGAGAAAAGGAACAAAAAGTAAGAGAGAATGAAAGTATTTATATATTACTTAATGCAAAAATACATAGAAATACAGAATTGAATAAAAAATAATACAGGTGTTTCATATCAAAGGTCCTAGCCACTAATCATTCCACCTACTGAATGTCCACTCTGGATTTGGTTTTGGGTGTGGAGGTAGACTCAGGTTGGGTAGATTCAGAAGAAGGCTTGGGAATTCATGAAAGCACTACTGGAGGTTGAGAAACAAAGAGTGTTCCTGGCTTGTAGTGGGTAGCTCTATGTGTGATCATAGGAGTGAGGCTCAAGATTGCTTGGACTGGAGTCATCTGAGGAATGGAGGCAGATTGAGCAGAGGCAGGTAGGGCTAGAGGTGCAATGATAGGAGTACTATTCACATGTAAAAATGGTAGCAACTGATTCTTAAAGTCCATTATGATTCATACTCCTCTTTCCATAGTAGAAATAAAGTCATCCTTGTTCTCCATAAACTTGTCTAGAGTAGGAGTCAACTCCCTCATCTTGCTTACTTGTTCTTTGGAAGCTTCAGTGACTGGGGGTAGCTTCATGTTTTCTAACATAAGTTTGAAATGGTTGTTGATATGATTATTGGTATAGACCCTTTGTAAATAGTGATCCACTTTGTCTTTTACATCTTTCTGAGAAGCAGTGGCCTCTCTCATAAAGTTCTGAAAAAAATTCCCTATATCCCTAGTGGTAGTCACCACTTGGGTCAAGGTAGAAGAGTCTACAGATCCACGATTAGAAGAATGTCCAATCTCTTCTCTCATCACAGCTCAAATATAATCAATATCCAAAGAAGGATTGGTTGAACTCAGAGGTGAAACAGTAAAGGATACTATTTCCTTAAAAGATTTATTCATCCCACTTATGAGATTTTTCACAAGAGAGTCCTGGGTATTGACATGCTGCTCCATGGACTTCTTAAATCCCTCAAAAACATCCACAAATTGCCTTACTACACCTTTAATTTAATTGATATCACCACTCATTTGATCTTGAGAACTACACAAGGTAGTCAGAGAACCAGCAGACTGCTTCATGGAAACAACAACTCCTGTCCAGATCTCAATCTGAGAATGACATACTCTTATCTCATTCATCATTTGTGTCACAGGGCCTGACACCATACATACACCTAATAGAGAGTTCTAAAGATTTTTCCATATTTCTCATCACTTCAAACAAGAAATTATTTAAATCTGCAACAGATGCAGTCCAAGTCTTCTTCAACTCAGCCTTTAAAGAGTCAAGATCAGCCTTAGTATCCAGATTGTCTGGCACAACTATTGGTGCTCTTTTTTTCACAATACTAGCCACAAAGTCATTCATAATAGATTGAATGGATGAAATCAACGAGGTTTCCATTATTTTTATATCGTCCACAAATGAGGCCTTAAGATCGGACATCAACTGGTCTAGATCAGCCTTTTTTTCCACATCCTCAGGTAAAAACTCAGAAGAGACATTATAGTTAACTTGTGGTCTATTCATGGGTGTCTCATCTTCAGAATTAGGATAGTCCAACCCACAAAATACAAAACCTGGATCTTCTTCCCAGTATTTAATTCCATCATCTACTGAAACATTTCCAAGTCTAGTTGGATGCTCCACCTCAACTGGTGAATTATCATGTATATGTATAGCAATAAAACCCTCAACAGCTCGATCTTCCTCAGAAGAATCCTCCATAATCATCTCCATTTCTCCAAAAACAGGATGCTCCTTAAAAATAGGTGCAGGTATATTTACTTCAACAACTTCCTCAGTAGGCATTGAGGAGTGCCCAATCTGTGTACTGAGACTTAATCAAGCAGAAACAGATGCTTACGTTTCAGATTCTCTTTCTTCTTCATTATCTAGGTAAGTTTGGACTTCCTCATCAATAGGGGATTCTTCATTGCTTACTCCCAACATTGTTTCCTTTACAGATGATACAATTTCAGCAACAACACTTGGAGGAAAGTACAGACCCCTTCCATCAGCTACAGAGGTATCCTCTTCATTAGTATCATCACTATACTAAGGTTTCTCTTCATCAGGTACTAGACCTGGATCCCTCACATCCCTAAGCCTAGACGAATGATCTAGACGATTAAACTTATCATACAGCTTCTCATCATCACATACCCATTATCTTCTCCATGGATTCCAATTGATCTTGATGTATTTACAGATGGTTTTGGTAATACAAAAGTTTTCTTTCATAACCAATGTCTCATCCTGAGACTTAGCCACACCTCTTACATTGATCATCATAGAGATCATCTTTGGAAAGAATAGAGAATTAGTTTTTGACTTTGTCTTGGTCATATCTTCAATCTGAGTTATTAACAGTCTACACAGATACACCATAACACCATTTCTTAATAGATGTAGTAAATAAATATCTTGGTATTTCAGATTTTCAAAGCCCCCTCTTCTTAGACTTAGCACATGTTGGATGAACTTGAACAGTAACTAGTTCTCTCCATCCATTTCTGAAAAATCTACTTTTCTTGGTGTACCATATCCTGTTAATTCTTCTAAAATAGTTTCATACTCAAAGATGTCATTGATAGTAGGTACTAATTTTGAGAAATACCCAAACTCGCCTTCATGTGGAACTTTCTGGCACTTAGCCCATTCAATAGAAGAAATATATATTGTCCTGCCATTCACTACTGAAACCATTTTGTTCTTATTTCCAGATTTCTCAAATTGAACAAACTCATAGAATTCATTTACCAGCTTTGTATAATAAGGACCATTGTTGTTCTAGAAGCATTCTACCCATTTCCAATCTTTCAGTACTTCTAGAACTAAAGATTTACTGGACATCAACCATTCTGTGCATATCTCTTTCTCAAATACTATCTCCCTTTGAACAAGATGCATATTTGTAGGTTTATTCACTTCACTTCCACCACCAGACTCTCCTATGAGTATCTTGGCAATTGGATCATCATCCTTTTCACCGACTAATGGTCTCTTCACTCTTTTCATTCTGCAAATCACGAGGCTTTGGGTTCGAGAGAAACAAAGTTTTGGGGGATAAGGCTTGAAGGTAACGGGTTTGAGATGGATTGAGATGAGGTCAAGACTTATGTTTTATCATTTAGGAATCACAAAATAAATAAATAAAACATAATAAGTAAAATATAAATGATACCTATTCTTGTGGCTAAAGATACAGAAGTTTAAAAACAGCGCAATCCTAACAGTAAGACATACCAGTGAGGACTCTTAACGGTGAGGTATATCGGTGAGGTACACTAATAGTGAGGTTTGGCTAATGATGAGGTTTGGATAACGGTGAGGTTTGAATAATGGTGAGGTTTGTCTAATGGTGAGGTTTGGCTAACTGTGAGGTTTGGCTAACGGTGAGGTTTGGATAACGGTGAGGTTTGGCTTCTATAAAGTCTATCATTCTTAACTCATGTCTAATGTAACTTAACCTATATGAACATAAAGGTTTGGTGAGAATGTTAGCTAATTGATGTTTAGCACCTCTAAATTCAAGAGTAATATCACCATTTTGGTAATGATCTCTCAAAAAGTGGTGGATTACATCAATATGATTGGTCCTAGAGTGAGACACGAGATTCTTAGAGATATTAATCACACTAGTGTTATCATAGTTTATAGATACATGTCTAAACTGATATCTGTCATCCAATAATGTATGTTTCATCCATATAATTTGTGCATAGAATCTACCACCAGCAATGTACTCTGCTTTAGCAGTAGACAATGCAACCGAGTTCTACTTTTTACTACACCAAGATACCAGGGACTTACCTAGAATATGACATGTTCCAGACGTTCTCTTTCTATCTAACTTGAAACCAGCAAATTCAACATATTAATAACTTATTAAATTGAATGATTATACTTTTGGATAAAATAATCCTAAGTTAGTAGTATGTTTAAGATATTAGAAAATTCATTTAACAACAAGCATGTGTGACTCTTTTGTATTAGCTTGAAATCTTGCACACATACACACACTAAACATAATATCAGGTTAATTAAAAGTAAGGCAGAGAAAACTCCCTATCATACCTCTATAGTTGATTTGATCCACTGGTTTTCCAGTTTCATCAGCATCCAACTTACATCTAGTACTCACAGGGGTATCACTTTCCTTAATACCATCCAAACCAAAACATTTTAAAAGATCCTTTGTACATTTACTTTGATTTAAAATAATACCATTTTCATTATGAAAAACGTGAAATCCAAGGAAATATTTGAGTTCTCCCATTAAACTCATTTCAAATTGATTTTTTATACTCTTTGAAAAATCAATACACACGGTATTTTTAAAAGATCCAAAAATAATATCATTAATATAGATTTGTACTATCAAAACATCTTTTGAAATTCTTTTAATAAAGAGAGTTGGATCAACAATCCCTTTAGACAAACCTTTTGAAATAAGAAAATAACTAAGTCTATCATACCATGCTTGTGGGGCTTGTTTCAAACCATATAAATCTTTAGAGAGCTTCAAAACTTGATTTGGAAAATGAGGATTAGTAAATCCAAGTGGTTGTTCAACAAAAACAACATCATTTATAAAACCATATAAAAAAGCACTTTTAACATCCATTTGATATAACTTGAAATTCATATGAGAATCATAGGAAAGTAGAATCCTAACAGCTTCTAATCTAGCTACAGGTGCAAAGGTTTCCTTACAGTATATTCCTTCCTTTTGACTATATCCTTGTGCAACTAGTCTTGCTTTGTTTCTAACTATATTTCCAGAGCCATCAACATTATTTCTAAAAACCAATTTAGTGCCTATGGTCAAAGTGTCCTTATGTCTGTCAACTAATTCCTAGATTTTGTTTCTTTCAAATTGATTTAATTCTTCTTGCATTTCCATTAACCAAAATTCATCATTGATTGCGTCATTGATATTTTGAGGTTCTAACTATGAAAGAAAGGCTTGATGTTCAACCTGATTTCTTATAGAATCTCTAGTCTATGTCCCTCTATCAAGATTACCAACAAAGACATCTAAAAGATGATTATTTAGAATCCTAGTCGATCTAGTAAAGGTAGGACTAGCAATTTCACGTTCTACTCTAGGTTCGAGTTCACCAGGAGAAGATTCTGGAATATTTCCAGAGCTGGTTTTCTTTACAGCTGGTTCATTAATTTTATCATTAAGGTATAGAATAGACACATCTTCTTCAATATTTTCATGAGAAAACATAGGTTCATGCGGACCAGTTTCATAAAATTTGATGTGAACATATTCTTCCACACATTTGGTTTTTTTGTTAAAGACTCTATAAGATTTACTGGTTATAAAGTAACCTAGAAAGATTCTCTCATCAATTTTAGAAGAAAATTTGTGAATATTATCCTTATTATTAAGAATAATGACTATGTAACCAAAAAATATAAAGTAACTAACTTTAGGCTTCCTATTCTTCCACAATTCGTAAGGGGTATTCTTAAGAACAGGTCTAATCAAGACTCTATTTATAATATAACAAGCTGTATTCACAGCTTCAGCCATAAAATAAACAGTTAGGTCATACTCATTAAGAATAGTCCTTGCAATTTCTTGAAGGGTTCTATTACTTCTTTCTACTACACCATTCTATTGAGGTGTCCTAGGGGAAGAATAATTGTAACTATAGCCATTGTGTGAGCAGTAAGATTCAAACTCATGATTTTAACACTCATGGCCATGATCACTTCTCAGGGTCTTAATCTTAAGTCCACTATGGTTTTCTACAGACTTGGATTATTTAATAGAATAAGAACAAGATTCACTTTTTTGAGCAAGAAAGTATACCCATGTATATCTAGAAAAGTCATCTACTAAGACATAGAAATAGTGCTTCCCATTTAAACTAGAAACTCTTAAAGGTCAAAAAAAAATCCATGTGAACCAACTCGAGAGGTTGAGTAGTTGAAAATTCTTTCTTTTATTTGAATGAAACATTATGTTGCTTTTCCCATTTGATGGGGAGTAAAAACATTGTCTGATAGGATTGTTAGTTGAGGTAGGTCTCTAACTAAATTTTTCATATTCAGTTTCTTAGGTGAATGTATATTGCAGTGTCATAATCTTCTATTCCATATCCAAGATTCACTATGAAAAGAATTTAAAAAGGTAGCATTTTTGTTGTCTAAAGAATTTAAATCTACTGCATATACATATTCATTTCTTAAGGTAGTAAGTACAAAAAAAAATTAGAATTAAATACATGGAAAACATCATTTTCAAATTTAACATTGAAACCATCATCACAAAACTGAGAAATGCTTAACCGATTGTATTTTAATCCATCACCAAATTATACTTTAGAAATTAAAATTGAATCAGTGTTACCAATATGTCCTAAGCTGATGATTTTTCCTTTTGACTTATCACCAAAGGCGACATGTCCTCTATAAAACTTGATTAAACTCTTGAAGCATGAAAAATCTCCAGTCATGTGTCTTGAAAATCCACTATCCAAGTACCATATATTCCTATGGAAACTCTTCAAGAAGGTCTCCTACAAAACATGTTTAAATAGAAAATGATTTTGGTACCCAGATTTTCTTGAGTCTAGACAGGTTAGCAAGAAGAACTTTTGGTACATAGATTTGTCTGATGGGTCTCATACAATAAATAGATTCAAAATATTTTTAAAGATAAACTTTGTTTGATCTATAACTATGTGAATAGCTAGTTGAGGCAAATGAGTTTACAAAACTGGAACTAGCAACATACTATCCAGATTTAGAAATGAATTTATTCTTTACAAGATGTCTCTGTCCAAGTTGGTATCCCAAACCAGTGGTGTACTTTAGTGAAACTTGTTTGCCAAGAATTTGAGTAAGAGTGTTCTTTCCATTTGTGAAATTCTCTAAATATTTTCTAAGTTTCTCATTAGATATTTTAAGTTGAGTATTCTCCTTTAACAGTTGAGAATTATTTTCCTTTTCTACTTATAATGCAGATTGTACAGTGGTAGTTAAAACATGCAGTTTCTTTAATGACTTGTACTTATCCTTCATCTCATTGAAAGTTTCTTCTAGCATATTACAGTATTAAAATAAGTAAGATTTAGTCATATTTTCAGAATCATAATCATCTCCATAATAATAATAATTTAAAGCATGAGTGTCCAAAGTTACCTCAGATGTGTTAGTCATGAAAAACATATTAGATTTTTGAGATTTTTCATACTGAGTGGAATCAGAATCACTTGAACTATCTTCTGAAGCACTCCAGGTTGCTTTCATAGCTTTCTTATTTTTTCCGTCCTTATAATCATATTTCTTCTTGAACTTCAATTTTGGACAGTCATTCTTAATGTGTCTTTTCCTTTTGCATTCATAACACACTATCTCATCATCATTATTAGATTTTTTCCAATATTTCTTCCACTAACCTGGATGGTCATGTTTACCCTTATAATTTGGTTTTCTGAAAAACTTCTTCTTCCTATAGAATTTCTTGAATTTTCTGGCTATTTGAGCTATCTCTTCATCACTATCAGAATCTGAACCTTCACTTGTTGATATTTCAGTAGGTATGTGAACTTTCTCCTTGTCCTTACTCTTTGAGGCCGTAGACTAAAATGCCAGTAATTTCCTCTTTGGTTCATCATCTCCCTCCTTTTTTACCTTTATCTCTTCTTCATACATCATTAAATTACCAATAAACTCTTTAACATGCAGTGAACTTATATCACATGATTATCTTATTGAAACTACTATGCCTCTCCATATTTCTAGAAGACATCTAAGTATCCTCATGATTTGTTCTTTTATAGGAACAACTTTTCCAAGTGAGCTCATTGTATTTACAATTTCTTTAAACCTAAGATACATGCCAGAAATAGGTTCATTAGGCTTAATTTTAAAATTATCATACTTAATAGTGTAGTTATTCAATCTCATTTCCTTAACATTGGTTTTTACCTCATGGGAAATAGCCAAAGTATCCTAGATTTCATAAGTAGTTTTACAAGCAGATATTCAATTAAATTCTTCATCTCCTAAAGCATAGTACACGGTATTCATTGCTTTACAATTATTATTGTGAGCAGTTATCTTTGGTTCATACCAAGTAGTTCTTTTAGTTTTTGGAATGTTATACTGAGTTTCTATAGTAGTCCAGATATCAAATCCCATAATTTCTAAATGGATTTTCATTTTCAGTTTCCACTAGGCATAATTAACACCATTAAAGAATGGCAGCCTATTGGTTGCAGTACCTTCTATTCTATTATCTATAATTAGATTGTAGAAAATATATTTAAAGAGATAAAATTCAGAACTATCAAAAATTTAAGATCTTTAAGATACATATAAAATCATAGTTGGAAAACTGAGTATTTCGAAATCCTTTATTAACAAACAACCTCTGATACCAAAATTTGGTGGGAGTGAATACTTAAGAATGGGGTGAATGGAGTTCCAATTAAAATTTCTGTTAAAAATATTTCTGTTAAAAAATCCACCAAATTGAATAATAAGCTAAAATGTAGTGAATTTGTAATACATTAAAGGGTCAGATAGGGTCTCAAGAGATTGATTAGTTCTCAGTTAATTTAATCTGAAGATTAGATTAGATTTTGAAACTAACCTAATGGTTTACTATAAATACAAACACTTTCTAGTTTAACTATCAGAGTTACTTTAAAATAGATTTATATTTAAATTACTTAGTAGTGTAATATTCAATATAGTTTAGAATAAAATAAACAAGCACAATAATTTTAACCAAGAGGTTCAGACTCAAGATGAAACTTTGTACTCTCAAATAGTTTATATAAACTTTGATCCACACCCTGGATCGGGGTAATAAATAGTACAAAGACTATCCAGATATTATGACCTCTACCACAGTTCTTCATGAAAAAAACAAAACAATAGCACACAGGCTATCCAGGTCACACTTGACCTCTACCAGTATCCATAGTGGGATACAAGAGTATAGGGAAAGATTGAATTGGGATTTATAAATCCTCTAGTTCAGCACAAGAGACAGTGTGTGTCTAAAAATATAGAGCACACACTGCTCAAAATGTAAATAAATGAAACACAATACAGCTAAACAGATAGAGAAGAGTTTAGAATGCTCTATGTGTTTTGAGTGAAGCTCTGGACTCCTTGAATTGATGTAGATGAAGCTTTGGGTCCTTCTGTGGTTTTTGTCAAGAAACATAGTGTCGTTTATATATTTGACTTCTAGGTCCATGTTTGATCATCATGATTAGGTTGAGTGCAATTGAATACATTGAAGCTATTTTCTCCTTGAATGTTCCGGTTTTATGAATTCAGTATGTGTTCTTCCTTCTTCTTCTATGCATGTGAGTCCTTGTGTATCTCCAGAAGATTGTCTCATATGTGTATGGAAAGACTGACTGATCACCAAACTTATTTAGTAGTTCAAGGTTCACTTATAAAGCATTAGATCCGACAATGGGAATGATTACCTTTTTATAGGTATGAGGTACAATTATAGAAATTCCAACCACTATCATTAATTAATATCAGCTGCATTAAAAACATCAAATATGACTGTTGCTAAATAAAAAAATAGAAATAGTGTTTAAAGAAACTGTGAGCATGTATTGGTAGATCTTTGTATCAGTGACATTGTATCGGTAGCTCTTCTGTATGATTGGCTCTTACTCTTTATAATGATAGCACTTTCTATATGGGAATCCTTTTATCAGTAGACTTTGTAGAGGTAACCATCTATCTGTCTATGTGTATCAGTGGACTTCATATCGGTAGCTGTCTGTCTGTGTCTGTCTGTATTGATGGACTTCATATCGGTAGTTTTCTGTCTATGTCTGTATGTATAGGTGGACTTCATATCGGTAGCTGTCTATCTATGTGTATTGGGGGCCTGTATCGATACCTACGTATCAATGAACTTTACTTATCGGTAGACTATGTACCGGTAGTTCTGTATCAGTCGACTTGTGCATACTGGTAGACTTATTCTATCAGTATCTCTTCTTCTATCAGTAGCTATTATGCATATCAGTGACCTTATCCATATCAATAGTCTTCTGTACCAGTGTACTTTATCCTTATCAGTATCAGTGTATCTATTTGTCTGTATTAGTAGCTATGTGAATACCGGTAGACTTATGCATACCAGTGGACTTAACACTTAACTGTTCTATGAAAAACATATCCAGATTGAGTTATAATTATTTCAAAGTATGTATAAACATAGATAAACCTTGATTAACATATTCCAATGATTATTTTGATATTTTTATCAACTCAATATTAGGATGTCATAGATTGAAAGAATTAAAATATAGATAAACATTATTTGGGATTATCAAAGAACATTGAAACATAATTGATATTATCAAAACAGGTGAGGTCAAAATTACTCTAAATTCCCAAACTTACATTATTGTTCATAGACTAAATTATGTTACTATTAATTTCCTCAAAGTATGGTTGGGAAGCCCTATGATACTACTCATACCCTATGCTATGTTACTATTCATAACCTACATTATGTTACTGTTCATTTCCGCAAAGTATGGTTTGGATACCCTACATTACTATTCATTCCTATGTTACATTACTATTTATATCCTATGTCATTGTTCATTATGTTATTTTATGCGGAAAATTGATTTGTTACATATATATATATGGATTATTTTTTCAAAAAATCTACTGTTAAAATTAACATTAAATATAAGGATTACGATCAAAGTGTTTTTAATATATTTGGTTGAATAAATAAAGAGAAAAATTAATAAATTCATTCAACATCTCATTTTAATAAAAAAGTGGTTTCAAGTTTATTTAAATTCAAGTATTTGAATTTAATTTCTATTTTTTCTCCTAGTTTTGAGGAACTATTTTGACTAAATTTAAAGAATTTATAATGGATTTAAACTGGTGTTTTAAATCATTGAGCACTTCTATTATTCTGGAGATATTATTGAAAGTATTATTTAAATTATTTTTGAATGCTTTTATTAGAGACTTATTCTAAAGGAATAAAGAGTAAAAGGTGCTCCGATTTTTGTTGAGATATTTATAAAATATCTGGAATAAATTTATATTTAATATTTAAAGGAAGTTGAGCTACTGTAACTGCTAAATATTTAATATATATATATATCTGGAAGGAAAAAAGAAAGATAAAGATACACATTGGATAACATATTTGATAATCTGTCTTTTCAAAGAGAAAGTGTTGTCAACATTGAACCTAATATGCATTTTCAACATCCGACAACAATATGTTTCATCACCAGGATGTTATCTCATGTTTCATATAATTTTTTCTTCGACTAAAATTTTATTGATGAGACAAGAAAATATAATCTTCAGCAACCAGTTCCCATGATTTCATTATTTATCTTCTTTTGTCTAGTTTTGAGTTTGTAACACGTTTTGCATCTCTCACAGGAACTATATTTTTCTATTTATGATTTTTCACAAAAAATCATTATTTGTTTTTCTATTTTTTCAGGTTTTAACTCATGGATTCTAAAGTTAGGATCTAAGGGTTGTGACTCTATGTATCAAAAATCAGGACTGTTCGGGTTGTGACTCCTAGTATATAAAGTTAGGTAGTAAAGTTCGTGACTCCCTATACAAAATTCAGTGTTAGGGTTATCCCTCCACTAGAAAAGGATTTTTTTAATTGGGTTATGATTCCCCCATAAAATTTATTTTTAGTGCACACATATATCTCCCCGATTAAAGAGGTATAAGATTAGAAGTAGGCCCACTCTAGACAAAACTACTATAAAAACATCCTTGTGTTATTGAATATTTTAGATGCTAAATAATCTTAATAAATAACTTTGATCATTAAATTAATAAATTTATTTATTTGTTTAAATAGTTTATTATGGTTTATTCACCCCCTATAGACCATCTTTCATTACCCATTCTGACCAAACAATTGTTATCAAAGGGTAATCCTTTTTATAATTGATTTTCTCTATTGTTATACTTCTAATACCTAATAATTGGTATCAAAGGATATCCTTATTAAGAATAGTTTATCTCTCTCATTATATTTCTCAATACCAAACATTGGTATAATTGGTTATTCATTATGGAATTTATCCAACCCTTTTATAGAGTATGCTTTAATATTTTAATTATGTTAACTTATTCCTAGAACTCAAAGTCTAAGGATAAAAATCTTATAAGATGGAAGGATTGAACTCAAATGATGTTGGGATTCCTCAAAAGACACCTCACTTTGATTGAAATGACTATGGTTATTAGAGATCCTGAATAGAGGATTACCTCAAATAGTTGAGCATTGATCACTGGTCTATCAAGTCAAAATAGTACACAATAACTGAAGCTAACCAAAATACTCTTACCAGGATTTATTCTACTAGATATGTTTTAAATTAAAATTTTGTTAATATTTTATATTGCACTATTAATAGATGTTTTTTATTCATGTTACTTCTTTTAATATAGTTCATGAAATTTGGAAGATTCTACAAGTTACTAACCTTTGCTCAGACAAATTGATTTGTACCATAATTGTAATGCTTTGTGCTGAGTACCAATACTTCAAGATGGATGAAGATGAAACTGTAAAAAAATGTTCCACAGATTCACAAGAATTAAGAATGGTGTAAATTCACTTGGTTAATCTATTAAAAACCCAGTACTAGTTGAATGAGTCCTATGATCCTTACCAAATAAATGTCATCCCCAAAAGGTTTCCATTATTGAAAGAAACAATTTAAAAGATTACACCCTAGATGAATTGATTGGACCACTCCTTCAATAGGAATTGGAACTGAATAACATAGTTATATAGGAGACTACAAAATGAAAAGGTAAAGATTTTAAGTATATGAATACTAATTCTACTGACTATTCTGGTTCTGATCTATAGGATAGTGAAAAGGATGATATGGATCAGATTATGTATGGAGTATAAAAAATAATGAAAGAGAAAGGTTTCTAGAATTGGTTTGGAAGAAACCCTTAGAAAGAAACATATAAGAGAGATAAGAAAGGTGGTAAATATTTCAATACATATGATGTAACATGTTATGAGAGCAGGAATACAGTTCATATAAAGCCCAATTTTCCAAAACATTAGAATAATGAAAAATATAAAAAGTTGGAAAAAGTCATTGAAAACTAGTTGGAGTTGTATAGAATAATCTGATTCTAGTGAAAAATATAGAAAAAAAATCTACTAACTTTTTCTTAATGACATCACTAGAAAAGGTTAGTAATTCTTGTTTTTATTATTAGTATTCTTATTCTGAATATGATTATGAAAATGCAAATATTTTTTAATTAAATAAATAAATCGAAATATTTAGTTAAGATATTTTCAAATCTGCTGATTTGTGTAACATGTTTAATGAAAATAGTGAAAACTTGTTTATGAAAATAAAATTACTTTACAAAAGAATGAAAAAAATAAGGAACATTTCTTCTTCTTCTCATTAAAATGTTTATGAAAATTTAAAACCTGCTCAATATTTGAATGAAAATTTGAAAAATGAAGTTTAATGTCTTTAAAAAAGATTATCTACATTTCTTTAATGTCATGAAAAATATCATGAGATGATGTATTTGAAAAAAATGATAAAAATAAAGATGGGTTTGGCTGTGATAGAATATTACCTCAAATGTATAAAAATCATTTTGTTAAAAGTAAAAATGGTTGTACTTATACTATTACATGTTTTAAATGTGGCATGAATGGTCATTATGAAAATAAATGTTCTCTTAAATTTAAAAAATCCTTGGGATTTACAAAAAATTATATTTCTAAATCCTTACTATCTAGAGTACCTTAAAATACATGTTTAAATACATTATGGGTACCTAAACATTGTATAACTATTACCATTGGACCTAAAGTATCTTGGGTACTAAAATTTTCATGTAATTTATTTTTGTATAAAAACTTCCTTAGATGTCTCAAGAACGACATATGGTACATCTACAGTGGATGATCTAAGCATATGACAGGAGACCCATCAATGTTTACCACTTAAAATACATGTGATGGAGGCATTATTACATTGGGAGATAATTCCAAAGTCAAATTAAAAGGTTTTTGTAAAGTTGGTATTTGAAATTCTACTTTAATTTATAATTTTTTATATTTTGAAGGTCTAAAACATAATTTAATTAGTATATCACAATTACGTGATGATGTAATAGAATTTAAATTTCAAAATGATAAATGTTTAGTTTTTAAATATGATTCATAATTATTTTATGCTAATCGAAAAGATAATATTTATACTATTTATTTTAATGTATTGACCATTCAAACTGTAAAATGTTTGAATAATATATAGAATAACAACATCCTTTGACATGAATTTTTAGTTCATGTCAATTTCAGAATGTTTCATAAGCTCTCAAAACATGAGAATGTGTTACAACTACTTTTCTTGATGAAAGAACAACTTCATGTTTTTCATGATTGTATGTATGTTAAGAAACACAAAATTTCATTTAGACCCATCAATTAGATAAGTACTAATAGGCCTTTTCTGTTAGTACATCTTGATTTATTTGGTCCCACTCGAATTTCCAACCTTGGTGGAAAGAAATATACCTTAGTTATCATTGATAATTATGGTAGATTTACTTAGGTATACTTTAATTCTCATAAAAATGGTACATTTTCTAGATTTACATTTTTTTGAAAATTAGTACAAACTGAAAAATGATGTATGATTATTTATATTCATAGTGATAAAGGAGGATAATTTCAGAATTTATATTTTGAAAAATATTGTCAAAAGAATAGATATTTTCATAATTTCTATTCTCCTATAACACCACAACAAACTAGTGTTGTATAATGGGAAAATAGAACTGTTATTGAAATAGGTCAAACTATGTTAAGTGAATATAATTTGCCTATATATTTTTAGTATGAGGTTGTTTTTTAAATATGTCGTATTTAAAATAGAATTCTCATGAGACCTTTATTAAAGATAAATTATTATAAATTATTTAAAATTAAAATTCCTAAAGTTATTTTCTTTAGAGTTTTTGGATGTAAATTTTTTATTTTAAATTCAATGGATAATTTAGATAAATTTGATGCTAAGGGCGAGGAAGGTATTTTTCTTGGTTATTATAATAATAGTAATTCTTATAGAGTTCATAATAAATGATCTATGATTATTGAATAATCTGTTAATGTTATGTTTGATGAAAGTAATGTTAAATTAAATTATGATTCTATTGTAATTGATGATGAGTTTAAGGATTTACATTTTTGTGAAGAAATTAATCAAGATAACATTGAATCAAATTAGGGGGAGCATAATCCTTCTCAAACTAATGCAAAATCTTGGAAGATTCATAAAGATCATATTATTCAAAATATAATTGGAAATGTTAATTATGGTGTTAAAATCATAAATTCTATTTTAAATTACTTTTCCAATTCTTTTTTTATTTCTAATTTTGTTCTTTTTAGTGTTAATGATTCTTTAAAATATGAAAACTGGATTGTTGCTATGCAAGATGAATTAAACTAGTTTGTTAGAAATAATATTTTTACATTACTAGAATTTCCAGAGGTTAAGGATGTAGTTGGAACTTAGTAGATCTTTATAAACAAGCTGGACAAATCTAGATAAATTATCAAAATTAAAGAAAGTCTTGTTTCTCAAGGATACTCTTAAGAATAAGGTATAGACTTTAAAGATTATTTTTCACATATTTACATGTTAGAGGAAATTATAATTTAATTATCTTTTTCTTTTTTCATGGTTTTAAATTACATCAAATGGATACAATTTTTTTTTCTGAAATGGTTTTATAACTGAAGAAGTTTATGTTTCTCAACCCCCTAGTTTTGAAAGGGAAAAATTTCCTAACCATGTTTTTAAAATATCTAATGCTTTTTATGGTCCCAAACAACCACCTCATACTTGGTATGTAGGACATTCTTTATTTTTGTTATAAAATGGTTTTAAGAAAGGAAATATTGAACCTATTATTTTTATTAAAATAACTTTTTCTGATATTTTAATTGTAAAAATATATGTTGTTGATATAGTTTTTGGTTTGGCTAGTGAATTACTTTTTAATAATTTTTCTTATTTTATGACTTTTGAGTTTGACATGGATTTAATGGGAGAATTAAAATTATTTCTTGGACTTCAAATTTATTAAAGAAAAGATGGAATTTTTCTTAATCAATCTAAGTATACTAAAGAGTTAGTTAAATAATTTGGTATTAATTTATTAAAATCAATAAAACCCCTATGGGTACTAATTGTAAATTAGATATTGATGGACCTAGTAAATATGATAATTTTAATGTTTATAGAGTCATGATAGGTAGAATTCCATTTTTAACTACATCTAGACCCGACAAAATTTTTAGTGTTTGTTTATGTGCCAGATTTCAAAAATATCCTAAAGAAATTCATTTTAAAGTCATAAAAAAATAATTAGATATGTTAAAGGAACTATCAATTAGGGTTTATTTTGTCCAAAATATTACTATTTTGTGTTAACATCTTATTCTTACTCTGATTTTGGATGTTGTATAGTTGACCTAAAAAAACATTAGGTATGTGTCATTTTATAGGAAAAATTTTAATTTCTTGGTCAGTTAAGAAACAAATTTCTATTTCTTTATCTACTATAGAAGCCGATTATATTTCTACTACTAGTATTTATGCTCAAAGTTTATGGATTAAGAAAACAATATGAGATTTTGGTGTTTATCTTGATAAGTTTTCTATTTATTGTGAAAATGCTTATACAATTTCTAATTCTAAAAACCCCTTACAAAATTCTAGAATAAATCATATTAATCATTGATTTAATTTTATTAGAGATCATGTGAACAAGGGTGATATTGTTTTATAATTTATGATTTTCAAAAATTAGATAAAAGAAATTTTTACAAAGACTTTAGACTCTGCTCAGTTTGAAAAAAATTAAATTTGATCTTGGTATGTTAGATTTTTTAATTTTCATTACTACATTTTTTAAGGGGAGTTTGTTTTCACTTTTTGTTTATTTACAAAGAGGTGGAGAAAAAAATTAGTTTTAATTGTTTTAAGACATTAGTTTTGGGGGGAAATAAATTATTTTAATTTTTTTTAATATTGGTTTTAATTGGTTTAAATTTATTTGTTTTTAATAAAATAGGGGTCGATTGTTTTTTCTTATGCTTGTTTTTATGTTGATTGATTACATATGATTTTACATTTTTTAACCCTTTATGGTTTTTTCGATTATATGTAATTTTCTTGTAAAAACTTTTTGGTCTTTTGATGATATCTTAAACTAATGTGTTTATATGTGTGTGTTTCTTATCATGTTGGATATCTAAAATATTTATCTAAATTTCATTGGTTTATGAGGAAGTCTAAAAATGCTTTTTTAGTTATCTAAAAATTCAATGAATTTTCGGCTGCAGTTTTAAAACTTCTATAGTCTGTAGTTTTAAATGGTTTTTGTAATTATTTTACTGAAATTTATAAATATATCAGATTTGCATAAAACTTGATTTTATAGAAATAAAAATAGTTTATATTTATTTAACTAGTTATCATTAAAGATTAAATATTTCATTTGGATGGTGAATACATTTTTTGAAGTTTTTTTTTGGTTTTTCAGAACTGCAATTTTTCTAGAATGTTGTTGCTTCTGTTCTTTGATGATATTTGGATTAGTAAATTTCGGATTTATCTAATTATTGTTTAGATGTAAAGATTATATACTTTTTTAAAATAATTTTTCTTGACCAATGTTTGAATCTTCTGTTAGGAGCCTTTAAAATTTCGTTGATGTTTGTTAAAATTTATTGTCCAGTTTTTTGCAAAGTATGATCTAGAAAACCTTTGTTACTGTTCATTCCCTACGCAATGTTACTATTGATGAATAGTGAAATGTATTGTTTAGAAACCCTAGATTATTGTTCATTCCCTATGTTATGTTACTATTCATTTCCACAAAGTATAGTTTGGTTATCCTACATTACTATTCATTCCCTGCATTACGTTGTTGTTCATTCCCTATGTTACATTACTATTCATACCCTACGTTATGTTAGTATTTATTTCTGCAAAGTATGGTTGGTAAACCCTAAATTACTATTCATAACCTATGCTATATTAGTGTTCATACCCTACATTATGTTACTGTTCATTTCTGTAAAGTGTTGTTTGGCTACCCTACATTACTGTTCCTTCCCTACGATACATTACTATTCATACCCTAATATACTATTCATTCAGTGATTTTCTTTTGAAAATTTATTTGCTGCATATATATATTTATTGTTTTCAAAGGTTTTTCTACTGTAAAAAATCACATTAAATCTAAGGGTTATGATTGAAGTTTTTTTAATATTTTTCGTGAAATAATTAAACAAGAAAATGAATAAAAGATTCCAATATCTCATTCCAATAAAACTGGTGGTTTCAAGTTTATTTAAATTCAATTATTCGAATTAACTTTTGATTTTTACTGCTAGTTTTTAGGAATTAGTTTGACTAAATTTAAAGAGATTTGAATGGATTTAAATGAGTGTTTTAAATAATTAAACACTTATATTATTCTATGAATTTTATTAGAAGTCTTATCTAAATTATTTTTGATTTATTTTATTAGATACTTATTCTACGGAAATAACGAGAAAATAATTCTAGGATTTTTGTGGAGATATTTATGAAGGATCATGACTTAATTTATTTTGAGTATCCGAAGGAAGAAGAGCTACTGTAACTGCTGAATATTATATATATATATATGGATGGAACAAGAATGATATAGATACACATTGGATAAAATAATAGATACTTTGCTTTTTAAAAGAGAAAGTGATGTGAAATTTGAACTTGTTGTGAATTTGAAATGTCCTACGACAATCTGTTTCATCACCTAGACATTCTCTCAAGTGTCAGATAATTTATGCTTCAACTACAATTTCCTTGATGAGACGATCAAATATAATCTTTAATAACTAGTACCCATGAATTCATTTTTATCTTACTTTGTATGGTTCTTAGTCTATAACACCTTTTACCATCTCTCACACACATTCAATTTTTCTATTTATTCTTTTTTTTCACACAAAATCATTATTTTTTATACTATTTGTTCAGGTTGTGACTTCCAAATTTTAATGTCAGGATCTAAGGGTTGTGACTCCCTCTATCTAAAGTTAGAACTATTTGACCTGTGACTCGCAATGTATAATGTAAGGTTGTAAGGGTTGTGACTCCCCTTACTTAAGTCAGTGTCGTGGTTATCCGTTCGCTAGAAAAGTGTTTTGTAATTTGGCTATGATTCCTCCTTAAAAATAATTTTACTGCACATGTATCTCTCACTGAGTATAGAGGTATAAGAGTAGAAGTAGGCCCACTTCAGACCAAACTACTATAAAAATCATCCTTGTGTCATTTAATTTTTATGCTGCTAAATAATGTTAATAATTAACTTTGAAAATTAATTAATTAATTAATTAATTTGTTTGTTTAATTATTTTAAGCAGGTCTATTCACCCCCCTCTAGACCATATTCCATTACCTATTCTGACCCAAAACCAATACCCATCATTGATTCAATAGCCAAATATATCTAATTAAATTAAAAACCCTATAAAAATCCATATATTGGTATACCTTCATTTAAATAGAATAAAACAATATTCATTCATCATCTCTGGACATTATCTATCCATGCTAAGAAAAATTCCCCTCATATTGGGATGATTCCACTATTCTTTGCTGGAATAATCAATAAAACCCAAGCCAAAGACAACCTTAAATTAGCAAAACATGATCGTATGGTAATAGATGAAGACAAGAGAATAAATCACATTGAAAACATCATTAAATTACCATTGAAACACCCTATATCAATGGTTAATTCAAAGGGAATGAGGGTATGGAGATCTCTCTGCTCCAACGTGTGAGATTGAATAGAAATGGAGGAGGTGAATTAAAATTTGATGGGGGAAAATATCCATTTTACAATTTTTAATAAATTTTGGTAGTCACACCGGTACCATAAAATTTTCCTAATCATGTTCTATCCATTTATGCCTCACTATCTTGAGCCAATACCTTTGCACAGTTTGGATGCATAATTTTACCAAACTATACACCAATCATATAACCTTCAGTATCCCAAGATAAACATATCACATAGTTTGGCCACATGGTTTACCAAATTGGGAACCAATTTTGAAACTCCCTTTAAAATAAATTAAACCATTTACACCCTTCCTTCTACGACCATGTTCATGTCATGAACCTATACCCTTAAGATAAACCTTGTCACATGGTTCCCTTGCAAGATTTCCCATAACAATGAGATAACTGTGTTGTAGGGTGAAACCCCTTCCAAAATAAAAAACATTAATATGTTGCTCTTTAGATTCTCATTAGTTCCTGAAACACCTTCTAGGACTTTATCCATATTAAAATATATATTTTTATAATACCCCAAATCTAATAATTGTGATATGATTCTCAATTCGCAAAAAAACCCTTCTTTGTAGTCAAATATTCAAATTTCTCCTCAAATTCACAACCCATAATGGCACAGGGTTTTACATACATTCTATGACTGATTTGTGACATGATTTGTGTTGAACGTTCTATTAAATTACATATATGGGGTATTTACCTTTACTTGGGGACCTGGACCAGACAGATAGGTAAAAACATGGGTCAGTGTGTCTTGCTTTTATATATAGAGTGATATGCATCACATATCTAATCAATAAGATACAAATTATAAGACCTATTATTCTTATTTGGATTTGGGTTTTGAAGCACATCCCTATATTTTCTAAGCATGTTCAAGTACCATTTCCATTTCATACTATAGAAGACTCCCTATGTGGATGATGGTATATTTATCCATCCTAAATAAGTGAAATTCAAATATATAATTTTATTTTTTGAAACTATAAATTCAAATAAAGTTAGTTGTAGGTGGATCTAATCCTATAGACATTGAGATACTTCCAAACATTATGTTCAGACTTATAGGATTATACAAGATTTTATTTCACCAAATGATGTACAAATTTTTTAATTATATACTTAAATTTTGATTTATTATTATAAATGATTAATTTTATTAATTTTAGAGTCATTTTGTGTTATTATAGTTTTAATGGATGCTAGATGTCAAACTAGTTTTGTATTCCTGATGTCACAGAAATGATTTCTATCATCACATGTGTGGTACCTATTACTCATTTTCACATGGTTATATGGCACCATATCTATTGATTAATTTGGTAGTTTAACTTACTTTGGCACATTTCTACATCACCCAGTCAGTTTTATTCACTTCATTCCTAGAATATTTTAGGGAAGAGAGGATTGATGGTTGCATTCCTGGGTCCCCCCTTTTCCATGAAGGGGGGATGCTCTCTTCTCCTGTACACTTCCCACCAACCTTATTTCCTTCATATCTTTCCCCCATAATATCTCCCGAAACATCCAGATATCCCGTTCAGCCTAAAGGTTCAATATTTTCATGAAGACTCACCTCATCTTCCATTATCACTTTCATAGTTCTCCAAGGATTCTAATCCCTTTAAAATAACATTTGTGGCTCTTTTCCATAAACAAAGACCTTCAATTGACAAGCTTGATTGGTTCATCTTCATCTCTTAGAGTATAAAGGATAGTGTGATGTTTGGGCTCTTTGATAGACACCACATCATGATTAGGTTCATGAATAAGGTAGATCTAGTTTCCACATGGTCCAGTGCCCCTCGTAATTGAAACAATTATTTTTTATTCCTCTTATGGTGGTCTTTAGATTTCCACATGAAGTGGGATCCCCCAACCGTTGTAATTTGGGTAATTCTCTTGGAATTCCCTCTTCCATTTCAAAATACCTATATTTTAAAGGTTCTTGGGAATATTTTTGGTTGATTCCTATGCTTGGACTGTTGAAAGGATGTTATTATCCATTCTTTTTACCTTGTATTTGTATAGAGGTTGGTGTTTTGAAGGTGTCGCTGGATTGGGTTTGGATTTCTGTTGGAGAAGAATTTCAATGAAAGTAGGATGTTGTCTATGATTCATGGACTAAATTGTATGTATCCTATGGCCAGCATGGGAAATTGGCCTCAGTGTGTCATCACAGACATGGGTTAAGTCAAGTACAGATGCGGAAGTAGCGGGAAGTCAGTTATGCTGGTCATGGGGTGTTTCAACCGAGTTATCCCAGGGAGGAACTTCATGAAGCCATTCCACTGGATATTAATTCAACTTTAGAAAACCTTTTAGAGACAAATTTAGCCAAGATTTCTAGTACTAATAGGATTTTTGATGATAACCCAAAGGTGGTGGATGTTTTTTCCTACCGGAAGCAGGACCTGGGTGTCCATGAAAAGGAACATGGTTTTGCTTTAATGGCCTCTAGGATAAGGCAGTTTGCGTTGGTACAAATCATATAGCTTTAGTTAGTTATCCTCCTATTGAGAAGGGCTAGGAGATCTCCGTTTCTTCTTGGGGACCCCTAGAAAGTCTGAGCTAACTGGAACTAGAAAAAAGGAGGTTCTTTTTCTGGAAGAGTATTTCTATCCTGACTCTATTGTCAAAGGTTTGAAATTAAATTCTGGTTTTACAGAGTAGGTTTTCCTTCAAGAATCATTACAATCATCATGGGGGTTATAAGAGGTGAGTGTTTTGGGTTCCCTGGTCCCAAAAACATTCATCTAAAAGGTCTCATCCTACTTTAAGTTAGTGTACTCTGTAAAAAAGGTGACCTCTAAAGTTAAAGGGGGAAAGACAAAGAAATAGGACTAGTTAGTACTAGGGGATATGGAAGGGGAATCCAGTAGCCCCTATAACCCATGTATCATTTTACCAAATCACACATCCTATGTTGAGGCAGCTTGAGTAGGTGGTGGTTCGGTAAAAGTGAAGAAGGAAAGAGAAGAACATACAACTGGATGTATTTATCTCAGATAACCAAAGCAGGTCATGCTGGTTGGGGACAAGGAATGGGTGAAGGTGAATAACGAATCTAGTTCTTGAAGATCCATCCTGACTATTATATTTAGAAACTTTTTTGATGGATTGGAAATGGAAGCTCCATCCCAGAAGCATCGAGGTTCAATCCAGGCAGTGTTGGGAGTCTAAATCCCACAAGCAATGGTTAATCAAGATGAAGGAAAAGGACCTTGTGATACTGAGTTAGGAGATGAGACTTGAATCTTAGAATCAATTGACAGTGAGGTATTACTTGAATGAGGTCTCCACATCCCTAGGAGAAAGAGGGAGAAGAAGGAAAATAAATATTTGGGTAATTGTTGTGTTATTAAGGGAAAACATAAAAATGATGCAAATATTACTCGAACTTACCAAAACTGATAAAGACTTGGTCAGCCAAGAAGTTAAGGGATAAAGACATGGTTGACGTTCACATATCTAGTGACCAGGCTCCTGAAGTTTGAGAAGGTCGAAGCCAAACTCCCACTGTTCCCAACACTGATGTGATGGTTCCCACTAAGGAGGAGCTCAATGTCTTGAAGTGTGTTGCAGGTAAGGAGGAAAAAAAATAATGATATGTCATGGGAACATATCATACACTCCGAGGAAGAAATGATGGAGGAGTCTCTTCATATTAATGCCTCACAAGAGGATGCTGACAGGATGTATGGTAGAATGCTTAAAGTTGTTTCAAATTAAGAGCAATGTGGGTGGATTGAAAAACAAGATCTTATCTTGATACACAATTTCAAGGAAAGGAAGATAAATATTGAAGCGTAGATTCATGTTTGGGACACGATAGCCTATTATTTTGAAGATCTCCTCAAGGAAGACCCTGGTATGAAAGTTTCTACTCTCAAATAGATTTTATATAGGGATAACCCTTCAGGTAAACTCAAACATGATTTTAGCGATCCTGTGACTTTTTTTGATGATGGATGACTTTATGTTGACTCATTAGGTTTCTCACCTTTTTCTTAAAAGTGTGTTGATAAAAAAATTTAGTTTTCTGGTTTGGGAAGAGAGGGTTTGACTAGAGGTTATTTCATGTGTGATATATTGAGATGTGTGATAGATTTCATGAGTCCAAATTATATGGTACATACATAGTGCACATCTATCTATCATAATTGCTAGATTATGAAACTTAGTACTACATGATCTTGTTGTTATATCTTAAATGATATGATCAAGGCTATAATGAATTAATAATTACTCTTTTCCACCTTTCCATAACTCTTTTATTAATAGTAATTAACTACATACTTTTTATAGGACTCTCATATCACACACATCTTTTTCATCATGGATCCTGTAGAGGGATCTATATTTGACCAAGTTTATTTTCACATAGTAGTTTAAGAGTTACGTCATTCCATTAATGGTATTTATCATGGGGAATTCTTGGATGTGCCCCATGATGTTGAGCCCTAGGTTGATGTGATAGAGGGAGGTGATCCTCATCTTGAAGTGGATGTGGAACACAAATAGGTTGTCCAACATGATAATCTAGACTCCTCTCTAATTCCTACTTTAGACAATCCATAACCACATGATATGCTTAATGTGGTCCATAACTCGTCTACTAGTGATTTTACTACACACTCCATTACTTTATCAGATTATGCAGTGATGGAATCTATAAAATGAACTCTACTTGAGATTATTTTTTTTCTTATTGTGGATATGCTAATTATATAAAAGGCATCTTCTTTCTATGTGGAAGAAGGTTTGAACCAACATCCTTATTTATCCCACATGGGATAGTTCTAGCCATCAACCACATTCCTTTATACTAGTTCATGATACTTGGGAGGAGATTTCAAATCCAATGCCTATCACACAAGATTATGTTGAGATAGTTTCAATAACTGCTACACAAGAGGAGCATACACTAGAGTGTAGACATCAAAAAATAATGAATGGATGCACCAGGTTGTGGTATAAAGAAGCATTTGAGACATTGACGCAAAGATTTGTGAACGTTTTTCCACCCTTCATAACTTTTGAACTAAAATCTATGATATATTGTTGTTTCATTTTTATCTTCTACATAAATTTAGATACTAAATTTTATAATTAATTAATATAGTTAATAATTTAAAATAATAATAACAAAAATAATTTATTAAATAATAAAATTAATAATTTATAATATAATTAATATTTGAATTGGTAATTAATTAAGATAATTAATAACTAATAATTTGTTACATTTATTAAAAATTAATAAATTAGTTACTATAATTAGTAATTAATTAGTATACTTAAGAACTATAAAACATAATTAATACATAATATTCATAATTAATTTTTTTAATATTTAATATTTACTAATTATTATTTATCCTGTTATTTATAATGTTATTATTAAAACAATTACCAATTATAATAAATAATATAATAAATAATGGACATAATTATACAATTATTAATTTATTAATTTTCTAAT